>CM057450.1:1190190526-1195300526 GCA_016271365.2 Neoceratodus forsteri | reverse complement strand
TACTAATCCATTCAAAAGTTATTGCAGTTTTAAGTCCCTGTTATAAGTCAATGGGAACATTTATGTGGTTGTTTTGCAAACAAAGAATGGGGTTTTGGACATCTGGTCCCTCCTCACGATTAAAGAATTTGCAGCCTCACGGTCAAAGAATCTTTGACCACTAGAATTCTTTGATCGTGACTGCCATCATCTTATTTTAAGTTTCTGGTCAGAAAAACTCAAATATCTCAGCTCAGGAGTGACTCCTGAAGTAAAACTTGGATGGGTTTTGCTCAAGGGGCTTCGCTCTACCGATCCATGTCTTTGGTTTTGTTCAAAATGGTCAAAACTAGAGTTTCACACATTTTTATTCTTTGATCGTGACTCGCTAACAATCTTTGATTGTGAGCCTGCAAATTCTTTGATCGCGAGCCTGCAAATTCTTTGATCACGAGATTCTTTGACCGCGATCTTTGATCGTGAGGGAGGGACAAGATGGACAGTTGAAAAAATCAAATTTCTCAGCTAAGGGGTGGCCTATTAACATAAATGAGAGTGGGTTTTGCTCAGGGGGCTTCGTTTTATAGAACCATGCTGGTGGTTTCCTGCATTTATGTCTAAAATTTGAATTTCACCATTTTTTATTCTTTGATCGTGAGCCTGCAAATTCTTTGATCGCGAGATTATTTGATCGTGAGGGAGCGACTAGCTGGCTGGATTTTAATGCAACAGATAGGCCAATTTTAACAGCTTTAACTTTAAATATCTTGGAAACGGTTTGGTCTTTTTACTTGAAATCTGGAGGATGCTGACACATGTCCTGTAGATGTGAATTACGGTGTTTATTTATTTATTTTTTTTATTTCGTTTTTGTTGACCGGGTAAGTGCACTAGACAAATCCTGCCTATTTTCAGGCACGACCCGGGGGAAGGGGATACAGATGAATGCCAACTGACCTTGAACCAGATTAAGCTGTTGGTGGCATTTTTCGTGCATGAGGGAAATTTGGCCAGGACACCGGGGAAATTCCCCTACTCTTTTCGATAAGTGCCATGGGATCTTTAACATCCACCTGAACTACCACCAATCCAGGAAGATGGGACCTCGGTTTAACGTCTCATCTGAAAGACGTCACCTCAGAAGTGCAGCACCCCTCTCATGCTGCACTTCAGTGTCAGTACTGGGATATTAACCCAAGTGCCAGATGTGAGAACTGAACCCACAGCCCTCTGATCTCCCGGCCTCAGAGTTGAGTGTGCTACCTACTGAGCCACTGACACTGACAAGGTGTTTAGGTGTCAGACAACACATTTTCTGTGGAGATATTGCATGGCGCAGTTTACATTTGGCAGACAGCGTTTTCCATTCTTGTACTGGCTTGAAATTTAGCCGGTAGCTAGCCTTACTGCCATGGAGCTACTTTTCAGTTGTTAGGTGTCTAAAATCTTAACAGGTGCGGACGTCTGCCAGTCCAACCAATGAAAATCTCAAACTTTCACATGTTGTATCTCAGAAACAGTTTTGTCTTTTATACTGAAATTTGGAGGGTCTTCAGGCAATGTCCTGTTCCTGTGAAATATGGTGTTTAGGTGTTGGAAAATTAATTTGCTGTGGACATATTGCATGACACACTGTATGTTTTGCATATGGCCTTGGGGTTGTGAGGCCTAAATCTCACCCTATTCTTCTTTTCTGTGGCTTGTTAATATGATTACACATGGAATGGGGTAAGATGTAGGCCTCACAACCCAAGGACACACCCCATCAGCTGTCAATCTTGGGATGATGGGCAGGTCCAAGGGGGGAGGGGTCAACCCTAAAAGTTTTGTTCCCTTACTTTTTGTGTTTTAACCCTAGATGATGCATTAACAAAGTATTTTTGCATTGAATATATATATATACGTACACACACACACACACACTGTATGTATAGTGCAGTCATGCCACTACAGTTAGGGTTGAGTAGCATGTTTAATGGTAAACCTCAAAATTCTGAAGTTTAATTACTTTGCAACTGATAAATGGATATGCACAAAATTTGGCATGTGTTGTCCTGTGGGGTAAATCTCTTGATGTGGCAAGTTTTGCTCTGGTCGGATGTATGGATTCTGAGATTCCAGAGAGTGTGGAAATTTGGAGTGATTCTTTTTATGGTAGAAACAACTTGGGTAACAGAATTGTCATGCATTTGTTTGGTGAAAAAATATTAATCTGTTGCAAAGCTATTAAATTTTTAAGTTACCATTGTTTTCAATAGGAAGATCACTTTCCAGGCTAGAGGGAGAAAGTTTGATAAAGGAGTTGACCTCACAAAAAAGGATTCTTTTTTGCAAGGGGCCAATCCCTTTTCACCAGAATTTTTTTTTTTTTTCGTGAGCCACCATCTTGTTATTTTTTTTCCACGAACTAAAATGCATGGAAAACACATTAAAATGTCATTTTACAAATCAGACAACAGAACCTAGCTAAACTGGCCCTGTTTAGCTACATTCTGGTGTTTTGTTTTTCACAATTAGGGCCAGAAATACTTTTTCTGGGCACCTGAAATCCAAGTTGCCCAGCTTAGGAGCACTTGCCCTGCATTCTCTGTATGAGAACAGCAGATTTTCTTGACTTCTGCAGCTGCAGCTGAACTCAAGCTGCCAGCTGCAGTCTGAGCTAGGATGAGCCCCCTTAACCTGGTGTCTGGTGGCACCTCTCACTCCCTGATGAGTGTCCCCCTAAATAAAATATATATTCCCTGGTGTCTAGTGTATTCCTCACCCTCCAATTGCCATCCCATAATTTTCATTTCAGTCCCTGGTGTCTAGTGGCACCCCCACAATCTGATCACCATCCCACTTATTTTTGTGTTACTCCCTGTTTATTTATTTATATTTATATAATCCAACACCTGGATGCCCACCCCAGTGTCAGATGTCTCCCCCACAGCCTGTTGTTTTATTGATAGTGCTGACATTGGCATTAGAAGCTCCCCCCACAGCAGTTTGGGACACCAGGGAGCCCACCCCCAGTGTCCCGAAATATTTATTTACTTTCATCCTGTAAATAGAAAATAGTTCCCTGATGTCTTTTTTTAACCCCAAAAAGAAAACAGTCCCTTGTTGTCCCTGCTGTTCCCTCCCATCCCAACCCACCCACTGAGCACCCACCACCCCACACACCCCAACCCTATACTTACCACCGGAGGTCATACCCTGTCATCTTCTATGGATCAAGATGTGCCTGCAATTTTTGAACTTATGTTCATAACTTAGCCATGTTTAGGAATTTTTTTCACCATATTTTCAACTTGTCTTTTTTGGAGCCCCTCCTCATTAACACTGACACTGTCATTTCATGAATCGGGCCCAGAAGGTGATTTCTAAGTCACTGTGTGAAATCATCTTTTGGGACTGAATGATGAAATTTCACCACCAGTATTCATGAAGTGGGATCCCAAAAAGGTCATGTTGAAAATTTGGTGAAATAAATCCTAAAAATGGCCAAGTTATGAGCCTTCATTGAAATATTTCTACACACACACAAAACTTTGGTAATTTTCAATATGACTCCAAATTTTGAATATAGGCATTTTTTTCACACCACCTCATGAACAGTACAGCTGTCATTTCTCACATCCTGTCCAAAACATGTTTTTGCACCTGTGGTGTGGAATTGTGTTTTGGCATGGATTTGAAAACTTTCACCTATGGGGTTTATAAAGTAGGGTCATAAGAAGACTGTTGAAAATTTGGGGTCAAAATATGAACAAATGCCAAAGTTATGACCATTCATTGCAGTTTTGCTATGTCCACTCATAACTTCAGAAATTTTAAATATTTTGAGCCCAGATTTTCAACATAGCCTTCTTATTACTTCACCTCATGTATGTCACAGCTGTCATTTTTCAAATCCTACCCAAAATGTGTTTTTGCACCTGTGGCATGGAATGGCATTGCAGTTGAAGAGAATTACGTTTTGGCTGGGATTCAAACATTTTCTGTACCAGGTACATGAGGTGTGGTAATAAGATGGCTATGCTAACAAATTGCTCACTGTTGTCCTATAAAGTGAATCAATCAATCGTTTATTTATAAAAAGTGCAATTCCAAAAAGATCAAAGCACTTGTACAATTAAATAATTCTAAAAACAACAATATAAATACAGACAATTACAGTAAGATCCTAGAATTATTAAAAAGAAACAATTAATCAAAGTCAGGGAAAGCCAAACCAAACAGATGAGTTTTAAGAGCATATTTAAAGCTCTCAACAGTTGGGCACTCACATATCTGATGAGGTAGAGAGTTCCACAGGGTAGGGGCCATAAAAGCAAAAGAATGGGCTTCTGAGGACTTTAATTGCACACTAACAACCTCTAGCAATCCCTCATCAGAAGAGTGGAGTAAGCAGAGGGGGCAATAAAGAGAAAGAAGATCTTGCAGATACCAGGGTCCGGCATTGTAGGTCATTAGACCTACCTTGAAGGTGATCCACCATTGTATCGGCAGCCAGTGCAGGTTACGAAGCACTGGTGTGACATGACAAGTTCTAGATAGGACTGGAGGAAGGTGGATGTGATTCCCCTTCACAAAAGTGGGAGCGAGACACAGGCAGGAAACTACAGACCTGTCAGTTTGACCTCTGTGGTAGGGAAAGTGATGGATTCACTTCTGAAGGTAAATGTTATTGAGTACCTAGAGGCCAGTGGAGCACAGAACACAAGGCAGAATGGGTTCACAGTGGGATGGACACGTCAGACGAATCTAATTGATTGCATTGACTGGGTGACCAAAGTAGCTCACATGGGACATGTAACCACAAAATATGCTACATAACCACACTCAAAGGATGATAGTAGCATGATATGTGTACATGATGTATGTTGTGACCTGCATACCATGTATGCTAATGTCAAAATACAATATAGGTTGATGGTCCACATCTGTGAATGTGTAGTATTAAGCAATGAGGAGCAACAGGGTGTTGTTCAAACTGTATATTACCCACAGTCAGTGTTGATGTAAGGCAGTGTGCAAAGCCAAGTTCATTGAGCCCCTGACTGTGTGGTACACCTAGTACTGTATAACCAATGTCCCTTAAGTGCCTGTGTGCCCATACAAAAAGGGCAAAGAGTTACATATTAGAAAACACACATGATATTGGAGTGTCTCAACAGGTGTATTGTACAGAAAGGTAGCTCAAGAATGTATAATATTCCATACACACATGTCACTACCATGACAGTCATCTGTCTTCGCAGTCACTACACTGTGTGCTTCATACACATGTTATTGACAGTAAGGATAGTAAGCATTATTTCAGATGTGGAATGCCATCCACCACCTCCACCAAACACACACACACACACACACACACACACACACACACACACACGGAAGGTTACCATGGAATACATGAATACCATCTGCAGCAGAGTTCCAGTGGTATACACACACCGAGACACATATAGGCCTCAACTGGAGCGTTAACATGACATATAGCTGTTGAAAGGTATGGAGCAGTAATTCCTCAGACAAACTGGTAGGAACAGGAGATGTATTGTACATGGACAACTAATGTACAACAGCAATGGAGACAGAATAGTAGATGATTATCCAAATGAATGTACAGTGTGTGTAAAGAGGTGCTTTTATATGAACGCAACATGAAATGTATGACAAGCATTGCATACCATTATGGTCAATCATGTTGGTGCCCTACATGATGAGTACCATCTATTTGTAAAGGAAGCAGCCATTATAGTGATGGTGATTAGGAATAATGTGATACCTGAATTAAGAGAGTTAACACACTTGGCATGGACCTTTAAATATGCATTGATACGGGTATCATACTTCAATGGCTACAACAGAGTCTCAGCCAATCAGAACACAGGGAAATCCATTGGGATGTTATAAAATAAATAGTCATGCATTGCCAGTTATAACATTTTGTCTAGGTACATCAATGTGTAACATATGTCGATGGCTCTGCTGCATGCCTATACCATGAATGCCAATACAGGGGGTTTATGGCTCACTTGTATGGGGCCCTACTAATAAATTTGTTATGTTCATTCACAGCCCAAGTGGATGAAATGCAAGAAGGACCAACACACAGGACAATGCAGAGGTCAAGAACACAGCATGGTGAACATGGAAGACTGCCAGTGAACCAAACCACTGAAACAAGTACAGCAGAACCTCCACAAACGAACACTGCAGATGATCAACACACCTATACAACAACAGAAAAGGATAGTGAGGTAGAAGATGCCCATGATGTCACAACAGATCATGATGATGAATGTCCTGTTGAGAACATAACTGCAGACCTATCACCAAGTTCATATGATCTGTCACCTGGCCAAACACCGTCATCAAGTCATGTTGAACATCAGACCCCAGAAGGCACACCATCATCCATACACAGCGAGACACACACTGACCAGGGAGTGGATGATGTGCAGTCTGAATGTGCACAATACGGACGGGTCATGTTTGATGTGGAGGGTCGGATGACTGACACTGCAAGACATGCATGACAGCATGGTACAGCACAATGGACATATGGCCCATCAATCCCAACTAATGGTAGATGCCATGCAGACTGTTGCTGCATCTGTCAATGTTATTGGCCATGCGCATGAATGCAGCATGTCAGCACTGGCAGATGCAGTGAGGACAACGGCAGATGCTACAGTCCAACAAAACAATATCATGCAGAACAGTGTTATGGCCTTATGGCCCTCAGAGAATTGACACACACACACTCAGAGGAATGCAGACCTCCACAGAAAGGCAAACAGAATCATTACAATGTACCACAAATGCAGTACTTAGTATGTCTGAGGAAATGGTGTAGATCAGGCAAATGCTCATGAGCCAACAATGCAACGTGGGAAATGGTGGCCAAATATCTCCCACGACACCAGACAATAGGTCACATGACACAGGATGTGGTGACGGTAGTCCACATGCCACATCAAGGCATCAGAAACACACCACTGAACCTGCCCACTTAGGGATGGATAGCATGGTACAAATCGTAACCACACAACACATGTACCATATGGACACCACACCAGATGCACCATGCACAATCACTGATACAGGACACGGCACAAACACGTCCACAACATATTACAGCAATCAGTCAACAGGTACATCAGCAGCAATTCCTACAGTAAATCAGCCCATAGCTCACAGTGAGGGGTCCCATGTGTGTAAAAATGGCAATGACAAGCATGTACAACAGACAGTACCCCAGTCAGTGGCACCAACTCAGCCATCAGTGAGTACACAAGGAGACAATTCTAATGTTCCACACAAGAGGAAATGCAAGACACACAATATGGGCAAACAGGTGACATCAGTAGGTGGAACAGTACCAGTCCAGAAGGAGGGTCAAACATCAAGTACACATGGCAGGAAACAGGTGGACACGTGTCACACATGAAAAGGCCCAGAAGCCAACACATAGGGGTAGACCAAGAAAAGTAAGCACAGAGGGTGTGACAATACAGGCACAACAATCAATGTCACAACCAGCAGCTAAAATAAAATGTTCTGGTAGGGGAAGACCACCAAAGAAAACATCAAAATAGAATGGCCTGATATCTGCAACAGGGAATGCATTGAAGATACCAGTGTGTGCACCGGGTCATGACGGTCATGATAACGATGATGACCGACACATTCCGTGCCTCTGCAGTATTCCATACAGACTCTGTTCACCCTCAACACCATGCACATGTCCACATAGAAACATATACTCTGATGGCAGATAAGGACCACTTGGCCCACCTAGTCTGCCTATTTCCCTACCTACAGGATAAGTTGCAGTTCCTAGTTAACCAAAACCCTATTTCTTCCTACCCCCCCCCAAGAATTGCCTTATGTCTGTCCCATGCATTAATGAATTCTCCCACAGTTTTAGACCCAGCAACCTCCTCAGGAAGGCTGTTCCATGCATCCACCACCCTCTCTGTGAAACAATACTTCCTCACATTGCCCCTGAGCCATCACCCCTCTAGCTTCACATTGTGTCCCCTTGTTCTTGCACATCTCTTTTTCTGAAAGATGCTACCCTCTTGGACTTTGTTGATTCCACTGAGGTACTTAAACATTTCTATCATGTCCCCCTCTCCCTCCTTTCCTCAAGGGTATACATATTAAGCTCCTTTATTCTCTCCTAGTATGGGTTCTCTTGCAGCCCCTGCACCATTTTGGTTTCCATCCTCTGGACTGCCTCCATCCTGTCTATGTTCTTTCAGAGATGGGGGGCAGGATTCACGAACATCGGGGAAGGTCCCGCAGCTGCGGGAAAACCTCGGCGCTAGTGGGTTGCCACTTACGAATCCGCAGGTCACCCGCAGCTGCAGGTATTAACTAAGGTGGAGCTGGAGTACGACCGGCTCCACAGATTATGGCAGCTTGCGGGTGCTGTTGTCAGGGACAGCACCGCAGCTGCAGGAGGCTGCTATGGCCTGTGGGACCCACCATAACACCCTCCGCAACTGCTGCGGCTGTGGATCGGCTGCTCCGCAGCTGAGGCAATTTAAAAGTGCAACTGTGGTTGCGGAGTGGAACTTAGTCCCAAAACGCTTTGTGAATCCTGCCCAGGGTCTCCAGAACTGGACGCAGTACTCCAGATGGGTCCTCACCAGCTGTCTGTACAGAAGGATAGCAGCATCTTGTTTTCTGCTGGTAATCCCTCTCCCTATACATTCCAGTATCCCCACAGACCTCCCTACTGCCTTCTCACAATGCTTGCTAACCTTAAGGTCATCTGATATGATCTCCCCCAGGTCTCTTTCCACATTTGTTGTTGTTACTACCTCCACCCCCCATTGTGTAATCTGCCCTGTGTTTTTGTTTCCCAGGTGCATTATCTTGCACTTCTTTGCATTGAATCCAAGCTGCAATACTTCTGACCATTCCTCCAACCTTGCCAAGTCCCTTCTCATCCTTTCCACGCCTCCTTGTGTATCAACCCTGTTGCAGATCTTTGTATCATCTGCAAAGAGGCATACCTTTCCTTTTAGTCCCTCTGCAATGTCACTTATAAAGACATTAACAAGGACTGGACACAGTACTGAACTCTGCGGTACCACACTGGTAACCCCTCTTTCTTCAGAGTGGACTCCATTTACAATTACCTTCTGTGTCCTGTTGGCCAGCCAATGTTTTACCCAGGCTACCACCCTGGGACCCACTCCCAGGCTGGTTACGTTGATTGTTAATCTTTTGTGTGGGACTGTGTCAAATGCCTTGCTAAAGTCTAGGTAGGCCATGTTCACAGCCCCTTCCTGGTCTACTACTGTGGTCACCCAGTCAATGCAATCAATTAGATTTGTCTGACATGACCATCCCGCTGTGAACCTGTTCTGCCTTGGGTCCTGTACTCCACTGGCCTCTAGGTACTCAGTAACATTTACACTCAGAAGTGAATCCATCACTTTCCCTACCACAGAGGTCAAACTGACAGGTCTGTAGTTTCCTGCCTGTGTCTTGCTCCCACTTTTGTGAAGGGGAATCACATCCACCTTCCTCCAGTCCTCACGTATCACACCACCCTCCCATGATCTGTTAAAAAGGGTAGTCAATGGTGTCACTATTTCTCCCTTTAATTCTTTTAGAATTCTGGGGTGAATTCTGTCAGGCCCCATTGCTTTGTCCACTTTCAGTTTTAGGAGTTATTTTAGAACCCTGTCTTCTGTGAAAGGACTGGGATCGACCCCCCCCCCATCCAGAGTGCTTCTGTTAATTGGATTAGGCACCTACCCCTCCTCCTCTTTTGTGAACACTGAGCAGAAGTATTCGTTCAGTATCCCTGCTTTTACACTGTCCCTCTCTGCCCACCCACCGTTATGTCTATTCAGCCTCACTATCCCTCCCTTTGTCTTTCTATGCTCCCTGATGTACCTATAAAAGGTTTTATCCCCCTTCTTAACAGAGTTGGCTATCTTATCCTTAGTTTGGGCATTTGCTATTCTGACTTCCCTACCTGCTTCCTTCTGCTTTAACTGGTACAGTTCTCTGTCCTGCTCCTTTCGTGTTTCCTTATACTTCCTAAATGCTATCTTTTTTTCCCTAACCTTCCCCGCCACCACTTTTGAGAACCACAGTGGCTTTTTCTTTTGTTTCAATTTTATTATTTGCTGCACACAAAGGCTTGTTGCCTCTGTGATGGCAGTTTTGATGTTTCCCCATTGTTGCTCCACCCCTTCTTCTAGCCTGTTTGCTAGTACTTTTCTAAGGCACTCTCCCATCTTGCCTAAGTCAACCCTCCTGAAGTCCAGTACCCTCACCTTTGTATGGCTTGACTCTGTATCTAGGTTTATCATGAACCACACTGTTTGGTAGTCACTTGTTCCCAGATGGCTACCCACTTCCAGATCTGAAATCATCTCACTGTCCCCATTTGAGAGTATGAGGTCTAAGATTGCTCCCTCATGAGTGGGTTCCAAAAGTAGCTGTCTAAGGCATGTCACCTGTAGGGCATCGTGAATGACCCTGCTCTTGGATGTGGCTGCAGCAAAGGTGCTCCAGTTAACATCTGGCATATTCAGGTCCCACATCAACAGTTTCTCCCCTTTCTCTGCCATCCTAAGGTTTCCTTCTATCATATCCTTGTCCATTTCCTCTCCCTGACATGGGGGTCTGTATACAACCCCTGTGCGGATTGTGGTGCCATTTCCAGTCTCTAAGGTGACTCACAGTGCCTCCTCTCCTCCCTGTGTACTCTTTTGTTCCATTGCTTTTATCCCTTCCCTTACATAGAGAACTACTCCTCTCCCTCTTCTACACTCCCTGTCTGTCCTGTAGTTTGTGTACTCTGGTATGTTAACATCCCAGTCATGGTTCTCTGTGTACCATGTTTCTGTGATTGCTACGATATCCAGGCACCCATCTTTCATCAAGGCCACAAGTTCAGGGAGCTTGTGAGCCAGACTATGGTCACTGGCACTCATTACCATCCATTTCTTGATGGCCTTGCCCCTTTTGGCCCCATCTCTGTCCTTATTGCCTTTGTCATTTTCTGCATTTACCCCTGCCCTACTCCCTATCGACATCTCTGTCTTGGTGCGGTGCTTATCTCACTTACTACACTGATTTGTTTGGGGGGGGCTAGGATTTCCCAGCTCCTTTCCAGTGCTCCCCCTTGGCTATTTTAAATGATTGCCAATGAAGCATTTAAACCTATCACCTAGGGTCCTGGTTCCGCTTCTGGACAGATGTAGACCTTCACGCCAGTATAGGCCTGCAGCACTCCAGGGGGAACCCCAGTCCCCAATGAAGCCAAATCCCTGAGCTCTGCACCAGTGTGTCAACCACTGATTGAATCCCATGGTGTTGAACACCTTAGCCTCATCCATGCCATAGACAGGCAGCACCTCCGAGAAGGTTACAGTGCGTGCTACTTGTCTGAGGCCCCTCCCCAACCTCACAAACTCTTCCTGCACTGCTCTGATCCCTTTCTCAGCCAGGTAATTTATCCCTAGGTGGACAATGACATCCAGCTCCCTCCCCTGTGCAGCTGCTTCAGCGATCCTGAGGATTCGCTCCCTGTCCCTCCAAGCCATGGCACCAGGCAGGCACCTTACCTCCCCCTTCCCTTTCTCCCCCAGTTCTTCCCCCATAACAATGGAGTCCCCCACCAGGAGTTGTTTCCTTCCCCTGTGAGGTCCCATGCCACTCTTCTGTGGGTCTCCTTTGTGGAGGTTCCCAGCATCCTCCTTGGTCTTCACTGCGGGTGCCTCCATAGAAGAACCACACTTTGCCAGAATTGCATATCAATTGTCGAGAGTTACAACTGGAGTGATGCGCCCCCTGTTCCACCACCCTCACCTTCCCTGAGCCCACTGTGGTCCAACCGCTCCTCTGTCTTGGAAACCTCTGAGGCAATGGCAGTGGCCCTGGTGGTCCCTGAGTGCATGATGTGCCATCGGATATCCTATACATATGTCACACACACATTACAACATTTGTTATAGCAATTTGTAATCATAGCTACTTTGATTGCAACATCACATATGTACTGTTAGTCCCAAGCACACAGCCCATGTGAACAACATGATATGAACAATGCATACACTAATCAAACTCTGGCGTTACCTCCCTGCTCCTACATGCAGGGTTCCCCCATGTCCGTCCGATGTATGCGTGAATGGCCCCACTGTGTTTGCACTCAGCCCCTGTGATGCGAGTCTATTCCATGCACCCATCAGCCCTATATTGAATACAGAGGTCCATGCAGGAACTCTTGATCCACCACACTCAAAGCCCATGTAATGTTTGAAGTATTTCAGTAACATATTCTGTTATTAAGGATCCAACACTCTGGTACCCTCAGTATGCCTGTAGATGTCTTTGTTCCCATCTCCTGTAGCCCATGCACTGTAAAGTCTACATATTGAGGTATCTCATTCAATCCTCAATATATTCCAGTTTTAATGACATCTGGTGCAGAACAAGCAACAACATTGCTGCAGTTCTATGAACAGCCACCACTTTGTATATTTGCTTACATTGCTGTTGAGTCTGGAACTACACACATCATTCAAGATGAGACATCACCAGTGATCTGTACAATGGACAGATCTGAAAACTGATCAGTGGCACCATCTCTAACTATGCACCCCAACACCCCAGTGACCCTCCACACAGCTGTGGCACATTGTTTCTCTACCTTTCATACATACATTGATGTTGTAGGCAGCTAGGCGCCTTGCGGCCCCTCCTGTGTGACGTATCACTCTTACTAATGCTTATGCCATCCAAGATGCTGAGACAAGGCCCCCCCTTTTGTCCCACCTATATGATTCCCTTGTGCATATCCCACGCATTGTTGAAGCACTGAATCATGCAAGGCTCAACTACTCCCTTGGGGACACTGTACCATCTCTCCATCACCCTCTCAATGACATTGAATATCATCAGTTCCCCCTATGTGTTCCCCTTTCTAGTGTATCAGGCATTGCATAGGAGTCCGCACAGATACGTGCAATGTTAGGTGACAATCGTCTCTCACCACCCTCCCATGTAAACCTATACTGGGTTATTGCACACCATAGTCATGGAATTGCACCTATACGCATTGAATCCAAGATGCAACATATTAGACTACACCTCCAGTACACCTGTGACCCTCCTCATTATTTCCATACCTCTGGTAGTATCCACACCATTGCCAATCATAATGCCATCCGCAATGAGAAACATCGTTCCACACAGAACTTGCACATTGTGAGCTATTCAGACATAGGACAGGTGTTGCCTCATTACTGTGGCACACCATTGGTCATCCTATGTACCTCACATTGGCACTATTTAACACAACACTCTGTCTCCCATCACTCAGCCAGTACCCTAAACCTGTGTGCCACCCTGTGACACATTCCCATACTGCCCAGCATGTTGACATGTCATCTGTGTGGAGATGTATTGCAGGCCTTACTGTATTCCTGGTAGGACAATTTCAGAGCACCACCCTGATCCTCTACCCGATTCAACATGTCACATGCATATGTTAGGGAAGTCTGACATGATTGATTATCATGATGTGGATCCATGCTATCTCAGATCCTATACTGCGTGGATGAATGGTGTTCCACAATACTTTGTTCACGTACTGTACTGCAGGCTAAGAATGTGTTGCAATCATCATATCAGATGACTGCATATAGATGTAACACAGTATCATGATTATCATGTTGTATTCATGCAGATGTCATAATGTGACCTATACTCTATGCTTAGGAACACACAACACAGTGGGCATTATTAGCACTGCTGGATTATCGAGGGTCTATAATGGCATCCTCCCACAGCAGTGCCTCAATACGCCCATGAGCATCCCAGGATTGGTTGTTAATTGAGTATCGCATTCATTGTTGTGAGTCATATACCTAGTGCAGGTGTATCAGGGGGTCAGTATACTACTCTTGGGCTGGAGTCCCATAACATCCATGGCACATTATCTGTGGGAAACACATATGTAGTGTGCTGCTAACCACTCCCTGTATACCCCCTTTTGGGACATACTGTGGGAAACACATATGTAGTGTGCTGCTAACCACTCCCTGTATACCCCCTTTTGGGACACACTGTGGGAAACACATATGTAGTGTGCTGCTAACCACTCCCTGTATACCCCCTTTTGGGACACACTGTGGGAAACACATATGTAGTGTGCTGCTAACCACTCCCTGTATACCCCCTTTTGGGACACACTGTGGGAAACACATATGTAGTGTGCTGCTAACCACTCCCTGTATGTCTCCTTTTGGGACACACTGTGGGAAACACATATGTAGTGTGCTGCTAACCACTCCCTGTATGTCTCCTTTTGGGACACACTGTGGGAAACACATATGTAGTGTGCTGTTAACCACTCCCTGTATGTCTCCTTTTGGGACACACTGTGGGAAACACATATGTAGTGTGCTGTTAACCACCCCTGTATGTCTCCTTTTGGGACACACTGTGGGAAACACATATGTAGTGTGCTGTTAACCACTCCCTGTATGTCTCCTTTTGGGACACACTGTGGGAAACACATATGTAGTGTGCTGTTAACCACTCCCTGTATGTCTCCTTTTGGGACACACTGTGGGAAACACATATGTAATGTGCTGTTAACCACTCCCTGTATGTCTCCTTTTGGGACACACTGTGGGAAACACATATGTAGTGTGCTGCTAACCACTCCCTGTATGTCTCCTTTTGGGACACACTGTGGGAAACACATATGTAGTGTGCTGCTAACCACTCCCTGTATGTCTCCTTTTGGGACACACTGTGGGAAACACATATGTAGTGTGCTGTTAACCACTCCCTGTATGTCTCCTTTTGGGACACACTGTGGGAAACACATATGTAGTGTGCTGCTAACCACTCCCTGTATGTCTTATTTTGGGACACACTGTGGGAAACATATGTAGTGTGCTGCTAACCACTCCCTGTATGTCTCCTTTTGGGACACACTATTGTAGGAGGGACAGTTGTATGGGAGTTACACGAATGTCAGTGGTAGGAAGAAATGTGTTTTTGTTATGGTACAGATTGTCATTACATGTATGACTGTCTGTCTCTTAATTCTGGCATTGATTGATATATGTGTTTGAACTCACATACACACATGCCCTATGTGTCAATGTGGCTTCCTTTACCTTGGACATATATATTACAATAATGGTGATACTGTATCCTTTGTGTATGTCATCATTTGTTCATGATGCATAAGTTGTAAACAGAAATGTATGAATAAACCTCTGCAATAAACATTATTGGAGTAAAGTGCAGTATTGTACTGAAACAGACCATGGTACTTTGACATGTGGGTACTGTCTGGCTATCTTCATAGGGCTGTATGTGTACTGTATTGGAACATACAACCCACATGATAACCATCACACTACTGTATGCATGTACAATCCATTATATATTGATATGTTCAGTTTTGTTTTAACAGGGTGAGGCCTACCAGACACAAGTGCCTGTGTTCAGGGGCAACTTGTGGACTTTGTGCTGGTTCTGTGACTTACTCATAGACACACAGTGAGAGAGTGGAGGTTGTGGGAATCAAACACATGTCCACAGGTACTGGGATCATTCATGGCTCCGTCCTGTATGCTCTTGGCTAGAGTGGCTGCACAATTATTACATGTATGTTGCTAATACCAAGGTGTTTTGCCTTCATGAGTGGTGTATATCGATACATGCATGTTGACATCTAGAAAGGAATAGTTGCACACATACAGTAGCATGTTGATGTTGGACCATGTGGTTTGTGTTATAAAGCTACAGTTGTCTTTCTGAGGGATTTATTGTTCACATCTATACAGTGTCACCTATGTACAAGCGTGATCCCTTAGCATTGCATTGACACAGAATGGCACTAATGTTGTTGCACATGCGGACCTATATACACTATGGCTGCTTGTTAACTGTTTGTAATGTGCTGTCAGGTACTGTGTCCAATCCCTCTGCATGTTATCAAAGGCATTTGTATAGAACTACAGTCACTATAACGGTACACACTGTTACTCTGTCACATTACATGTCTGTATAGTGCCATATCCACTGTGAATACAGCAGTGAGACATGCAAAATGCAAAGCATGGCACCTGCATACAACCTGCATCCTGCATATGTGTACAATTATTAAAGAACATACATTTCCTATATTGATCTTCAGTGTCCCTGGCTTCAAAACTATCATACAACAGTTGTTCAGATGATCCTGTACATGTGATATGATATCATAGGCCTCTACAGTGCTGCCATGTTATAAGAGATGCCGCACTGTAATGATGGACTTATGTACAGCATATGTATAATCTGTATAGAGATGTCTGTGAAGGTGTGAGGCAGCCACATCCACACATCATAAATACAGTGGCAACACAAGAGGGATTCACTGTGACTATAAGCGCCACTAGGACTGCTGAAGTGATTACACATGTCAGGTGTGTATGTCTCCATTTATTGTAACATGAAATACACAGATGTGAATGATATGCAGATTATCCGACAACGTTTATGCCACAACACAGCCATTATATAACATTCATGACATGCACATGGCACCGACATGCACAATCCTACCATGACATGTGTGTCAGTATATTTCAAATGATCATGTCCTTGTGTGTGATCAGGGGGTATTACCACATGTGTCACATGTTCATATTACACATGATGATGTTGTATGACCAGGTGTGTTTAGAAACAGTCCTGTATCAGCCTTGCACGGGCACGCCATGCACAAGCAGCTGCGCCACACCTTCCTGTTGGTGAAAACTGTGTTTGAGGCCTGTGTGGGCCTCTGCCATTGTCCCCATCTATCTCTGGACTTGGGTTCTCAGGCATAGGCACATTGTGAAAAATAGCTATATTGTGTAGTATGCAACAGACCAAAAATATTTTGCAGGCTTTATCAGGTGTATATTGTAATGCACCTCCAGATTTATCAAGACATTGGAAACGCATTTTCAGTATTCCAAATGTCCTTTCAATCACTGATCTAGTGGCTGAATGGCTGGCGTTGTATCTTTCTTCCTGTTGTTTCTGTGGGGAATATACTGGTGTCATCAGCCATGCCCTGAGAGGATATCCACTCTCACCTATGGGGATGTAAAACACATGATGAGCCACAAGTTACATACATTGTCACATAGTATTATACAGTCAAACACATGTACACATCCATTTGATAAGTGACACAGCCATAACCTCTGTATAGTCATGAAACCATTGTACCACATATATTATTCTACATTCACACAAAATAATACCCATGGCTGCTAGTTGGGTGCCATCTATGCACACATCACCATATGGAATGAGCCCCAACCGTATGTCCCATTTGTGCAGCATCACATATGGTATTTAACTGTTTGCGTGTATAGTTAGGTCTCTGTGACATGGTTATGACTGTGATGGGTGTACATGTACAGGCACTGCCGTTGGGACATTTCACATGTACATGCATAGCTATGACTACATTGTACCATATGTGTATATACTGCAGAGGCACATTCCTGTTATGTATGTGTCCCTATACACATGTTCGTAATAGTACAGTCATGTGGTCTGTCAACAATTGCACATCCATGTAGGGGTGATTGGGATGTATATCATGAGCACATGTGGCATATGGCATAGGGAGTTATGATAGAGCACATCAGTGCATAGTTATCAGCAACGGAACAGTACTGCATGCACAACAGCAGGACAGAGGTATAATTTACATTGTACATTACAACATATATTGCCTATGATGTGTATGCACTAAGTTCTACAATGGAACAATGACATATGTGTAACATCTGCTAACCACATGTGTGTATTGACACTGGCATAGGTCGACTACTAAGGTCTGCAATAGTCTGGCATGTGACAAATCCATGGGGCCTAATGTGATATGTCTGTTTAACTCAGTGCTACTGATACACAGTGCAAGCTCACAGATTGTCTCACAGGGATGTACACATCGGGCAATGTTAGCACATGGTATTCCATGTTAATCATACCATCACATACCTTTTAACGCACACGAGCAATAAAATGTAACGGCAGTGGACATTTTCATGCATGTGCGTTAACACGTGCTGAATTTGATGGATATGCATTTTCACGTGTGATTCACTATTGCACGTGTGTAAAAATGCTAGGCCTGTACATTTGTTGTTGGATTGTGCAGCACACTGTGCCTCACAGATCAATACACAACAAGATGCCTCTTAGAAGCTCAAATTTTTCTGATACTGAGACAACACTTCTCCTAGATCAGGTGAGGAACTACAGGGGTGTGCTTCTCTCACCTGTCAACAGGGGTTACACTTGAAAGGACAGGGACAAAGTTTGGGGAAAGATAGCTAGGAGCATGAAAGGAGATACAGGTGTGCCCAGAACTGTTAAGCAGTTGAAACACCGCTGGAGTGACTTGAGACACAGAGACCCCAACATAGCACAACTGGCTTGTACTGGTGGACATGCCACAGCACAGGGCGCTTCAGGTGAGTAAACTAGTATGATGACATGTATTACACATGTCAAATGTTATGATACATGGCATGTGACCTGTAAATTAATGTTATTCAATGTTACTGTATATGTCTTGGATAGTATATTATTGAATGGCAGCTGTCATATCATCCGTTGGATTAAACATATATGACCTTCAATCTTAACCATTGTGTGCTGTGACAGTCATCCCAATCCATACATGAATGTTTATGTGGCATATGTGATGTGATGTGCAAGAACAAGGGGGCACAATTTGAAGATAGAAGGGGGATGGCTCAGAGGTAATGTGAGGAAGTATTTTTTCACTGAGAGGGTTGTGGATGCATGGAACAGCCTCCCTGAGGAGGTCGTGGGGTCAAGAACAGTGGGGGACTTCAAGAATGCATGGGACATGCATAAGGCAGTCCTAGTGGGGGGTAGGAGGAAGTAAGCTATTGGTTAACTAGGATCTGCAGCTTATCTGTTAGGTAGGAAAATGGGCAGACTAGGTGGGCCAAGCGGTCCTTATCTGCCATCAAATTCTATGTTTCTATGTTTCTATATGTGATGTATTGTTGTTTAGTGTGTATTTAACAATATACATGGAGGGATTGCTGGTATTATGTATTTTGTAAGTGTATACTGTATGTCCATAATTGTGATAATGGATACATCATAGGGTGAGTGACTAGATATAGGTATTGCTGGACTGTGATATACTAAGTGATATGCCATGTGGTTGGGATATACATACACCTACATAAATGCAGGCATGAATCACAATTGTAACATGTATATAAATATATACACTGATAAACAGCACATGGATAGATCGATGGACACTCAGACAGACAGTGAGATGGATGGATAACCTATATAATGTCATGTGATTATGGGCATTGTTGGATAGATACACAGACAAAGGGACAATGTGCTATACGAAATGATCGTGTCATACTGAAATGTCTTGCAGCATTGATGCATACAGTAATAGATGTATACACTAATACATTGATGTGAGATCAGGTGTGCTGATATCCAGTCACATTACTCTACCCAGCCTCATGTGTACATTGAGAATATGTACTGGATGGTTTATACGCCAGGAGTATAGGCACAATGCCAGCATTGATATATCTCATTTCCCAGTAATGCAGTATTGTGATATGTATTGTGTGCTGTTTAAGGAATTGGACATCATGACAGATATGTTGAACATTGATACATGGGTATTACATCTACTAATGATAGTTATCTATTACATGTACAGGACAAGCTGGGAGTAGCAGCAATGCACCATCTCCATCTGCAGCATCAGCACCAGACACATCACAGCAACAGGGTGAGTAATGATTTACAACTGTAATGACATGCCATTGTAACATTCAGGCATCAATGTCTCAAGGGATACTACACAGTACTGCCTGTAAATATGCCCTTACAGATGCCATCTGATGCTCTGTGCAGCCACTTCTGCATGACATATATTCAATATGGTTAGTCTGTGTTTCTGGATGTCACAACTGACTGTGTTGTATTACCTTCAGCATTGCTGTACCATGATTAAGATTGTCGTGTGTTATCATACTGTATTACTGAGACACTGGGGTGTACCATGGCAACATTGGATTTTGGCACACCTGAGGCCCAGTGGGCATGGTGTTTAACACCGGCCCTGTGTAGCCCTGTTACAACAGTCATACCCAGTAATTGTTGTCACATGCAGACCTGTGCAGTACTGTTCCAATGTGTTCACAGCATGAAGGCAGGCTACCATAGCTGCTCGTACACCTCAGTATACTGTTCTATTATGAATTGTCAATCATTCTACAGTTTCATCTCTTGCATGTCTGTGGACTGATATATCAGTCCAAATGTCCTATATGTTCTGATTCTGCAGTAGCCTGAGGGTTGATCCCTGTGCACACACCAGCCTGTCTATGAATATATGTTCTGTTGTGGTTTGTATGTTTCCCAAACATGGCCCTGATCCTGTAAAGCCCCATGCTGACAGCACAGTCCTGGTTTTCTATGTTGGCCTGATGTATCCAGCTGTTGTTTGCAACACCTTGTGTTCCATCACAACACCCTACATGGCAGGGAATGACTCCTGTATGTCTCTGTGACCAGTTTACCTCATGCAGATTATGTGTGATGATTGCTCGTGACAGTGCAAGCATGTTCACATAGCGTGATTAGCTAACACCGCTCTCTGGGACTTGTATACTTCCACAGGATTATCGGCAGGTGTGCTCATACACTGTACGTGTGTTGCTTGCATTTGTGAAGACTGGATCATGGCTTAGATATGCATGAATACAGTATGTAATGCTGTCTGTTGCATCAATGTCTATGGGTGTGGAGGCTGTGTACTCATGTATGTGCATGACATACTGATGTGTACCGTGAATGCATACACAATGTCATGTGGTGTTTAACAGTACCCCTAATGTGTGTAGGGTACCCTAGCATGCTACGACATGCTGTAGCATACCATACTGTACTGCCATGTACATCGGATGGTATACTTTGGTATTGAGCATTGTATGCTTGAAATGTACATGGTTAACTGATGTTGCATACTACACATGTTGCCTGTGATACAGGGCATACACTTCATAGGGGATGAATGATGCTATATGCCACATTGTACGGTTACAGGTGTATCTATCAACTGTTGTCATATAGTGCTACTGGACAGGTGACACTATATGTGTGTCCATTACAAGTATAGCTGCAAAATGTTGTTGGTGATTTGAATCATGAACAATATTCAACATATCCATATTTCTGATGATGCTCAACAAATCCATGTTTACACAGCATCTCTGCATGTTCTGAACATCCTACTACAGGTTGTAGTACCTTGGGAACATCTAGGTATGTGTTCACTGTGCATGTTGTTGGCCTTTCCAAGTGTATTTATGTGTGTGTCTTGATTCCAGGGTCTGTGCAATTATCATTTACACAGGTGTGGTATGTCATGCATATAACTTATTTACTCTAAAAGGATGTGATGTTTGCACAATGACTGTGTTGATGCCATGTGTCACATAATGTGCAGTGTTGCATCATTCCTGTAATGCATCCTTTTGTATGTTCGTGTGACCCATGGACCCATACATGTGTGCATGTTCATTATGAAGCACCTGTACATACTCCTTGGTGTGGGAAATACCCTAGGTGTCAGTGTTGATCTGTGTGTATGTAGTATCATCGGCATGTAGTTCAATCTTTGGATATTGACCACATCATCATGGTTACATTGTGCAGTCTACTGATGTGGTAAACTTGGGCAGGTTTCTCAACGCAGTTTGGGACTAAGTCCCACTCCACAACCCCAGCTGCGGAGCACCAGATTCACAGCCACAGCAGTTGCTGAGGGTGTTACAGCGGTTCACACTGTCTGTAGCAGCCTCCCGCAGCTGTGGTGCTGTCCCTGGCAACAGCACCCGACTGCTGCCATAATCCGTGGAGCCAGTCATAATCTGGCTCCACCTTTGTGAATACCCACAGCAGCGGGTCACCTGCAGATCTGCAAGTGGTAACACACTTGAGCATGAGGTTTACCCGCAGCTGCGGTACTTTCACAAGTTACGTGAATCCTGCCCCTTGAAACACTGGGCATGATTCACAAAACTCATGAAAGTCCCGCAGCTGCAGGTAAACCTCGTGCACAAGTGGGTTGCCACTTGCGGATCTGCAGATTATCCGCAACTGCGGGTATTCACAAAGGTGGGTCCGGATTATGACTGTCTCGATGGATTACAGCAGCATTCGGGTGCTGTTGCCAGGGACAGCACTGCAGCTGCAGAAGGCTGCTAAAGACAGTGGGACCCGCCATAACACCCTCTGCAACTGCTGTGACTGTGAATCAGGCGCTCCGCAGCTGCTGTGATTTTGGAGCGCCACTGTTGTTGCGGAGTGGGACTTAGTCCCAAAACGTGTTGTGAATCCTGCCTGATATATTCTGATTGGTTACCACAGTGGGCTATTATTGATTTGACAGGTGTGCTGTATTGGCATGCAAGTGCAACAATGTATGTGGTCACATCCCTACATGTTATCTGCACATTCATGTATTAAAACTAAAGATGTCATGCTTTGTGTTACAGTCACATAACTGACAGTGCCACCTGTCATCTGTCTCAGGTTGTATGTTTACCAATCATGTGCATTTCAGGGATGTACACTGACAAAATGTGTGTGTATTGTTCCAGTTAGTAGTGCATGCCTGTGTTACAGGGACATGAATGGAGGGACACAGATGTCTAATTCAACACATGACACATACAATTAACATTAAATCAGAGTATGTATTCAAACAAATGGCAATGTGTGATATTTGTGAATGTCCCTTTTTCAGATCTTGGCTGTCCCACGGCTATGTGATATGTTACACATTGGAATATGTTCAGGACCACCACCAACACCAGAGTTGCCATGCCCAACACATGATCCGTAGCCTGTCATCAGTTGTGTACATTGTGACATTAGAGTGGCACACCATGCATATGTGTGGCCCTGACATGATCACTGTATACAATGATCCACATGTTGGTACACCAGCCCATATAAGGTGTGGACACATCTGATATTGCATGTGTATATCACTTGCATTCTAAATACAGTCATATGTTCAAGCAGATCACGGCATGTATCTTCACCTGTCATTATCTGTTGGACAAGCATGGCCAACACACCTACAGTTTGTGCACGTGGCCCTATGTTGGCAACATACGAACATACGAAGAATGCAGTTGATGATGGATATTTGGTCTGTCAGGTATGCTTGTATTGCAGGGTCCACCGCTTGGTAATGTCCCTGCCCTCCTCCCTCCCCACTCTTCCCATCCTCCCTACCCATGATCCTTACCTTCCCCCATGCCCATCCCAGCCTCTCTTAAATCTGCCCACTGTCTTCAATGTGATTACCTCTTTAAGAGTGCATTCCAAGTGTCTACCACCATCTCTGTGAAGGGGTGCTTCCTGACCACCCTCCTAAACCTCTCACCTTCCAGCTTGGGACTGTGCCCCCTCATGTTACGGTTGCCACTCAGCTGACAGGGACACTCCTTGTCAACCTCATTTATCCCTGTCAGGTACTTTAAGGTCTCAATCATGTCCCCTCTCTCTCTCTCTCTCTCTCTCTCTCTCTCTCATGTCTTCCAGGGAGTACATGTTCGGTGTGCCCTCCACCTCTCCTTGTATGCCTTGCCCTGCTGCCGGCTATCATCTTTGAAGCCCTCCTCTGGACCTAAGCAAGCAGGTCAATGTCCTTTTTGAGGTGTGGGCACTGGTACTGAACTCCATACTCTAGATGCAGCCTTACCAGTGACCTCTACAAGGTCAAGGTGGTTTGTTTATGGGTACTTCATGTTTATGATGCCATGCAAGGTCGCCATCCACCAACCCTGATATGCCATGTTGTACTGCAATATGTGTGTCCAGTAACTCCCAACATCACCCATATGTGTGTCTGGTCCTTGTATAGTGCTCAGTGTTGTTCATGGGCATCACACATACTCCATAGTCATTCAACATAATGATCACGGCGCATCATGATGTTTGTGTGGTGTATAGTTGTGTAACAACAGCTATGCAGTTGATCACCATTTGAGCACACAACTCCACCCACTTCACCATCACCATGTGTGTGGCAACAAGACACATGTATCCATTGACATTGAGCTCCTGTCATCTCTTTGGATGACCATCATATAGGATTGTATAATAGCATTCATTTGGTTGTGTTGGTCATGCATCATGGTGCATGCCACTCGTTTGTGTGCAACATCTCTGCCAGGCATTGAAGCATGGCACCCATGTGTTGTGTTTTACAGCATGTTCTTTTGCATTGTTATTTATTTGCAACTCTTTTTCCCTCCAGTCATGATCTTGGGGGCCTCTCTCAGGCATCCTGCCTGTTTCTGACCTGCCTGAAGTCCTCCAACCTGTGCCTCCTTTCTCCCTCTTCCTCTATCCATGATTGGCACCCCGGCTTAACCCCTCCGGGGTTGGGCCACCCCTCATTTTTGGGCACACGGAGACACAGACTCCAATGTGGAAGAGGAGCTGGGTGGAGGAACCTGGAAGGCCAGGCAGGTTGGACCCGGCCATGGGCATGGGGGCAGGTGTCGTTGCCTAACCCCGCAGACTGGGTTCTTCCTTTTTATAGTGATCTGTTCCCCCCTTCCAAGTGTGTGCACATCCCTGAAGCTAGGCACATGGCAAGACTAGCCTGCATCAGGGCACACTGAATACGAGCAGCCGAGCATGCTGTATCGCCCCCGGTAACCACTAGGAGCCGCTGGCATGCCAGGTGATCCCCACCCCCCCCAGGAAGGAGTGCAGCCCATCAGGCACTCATTCCTCACCCACCTCTGCCGTCCCATGGCAGCACAAGCTCGCTTCTGAACCAGGGTTGCCAGCATGATGTGAGGTGTGGCATCCTGCAACTCAACCCTTAGCTCCACCGGGCTCCATCTCAGTTGTGCCATGACAGCTGAGATGCACCAAGCACATGTGCTTTGAGGATCATGCCCATGGATTCTTGTGTTACTGTTCGATGTTGCAATGGTCCCTGTCACGCTGGTGGGGACAATGCACATTGGTCGCAGGTTGACTACCAACTGCACACACAACAGGACAGGCCACAGTCAAGGAAGTGTGCACACCTGTGCATTCCTAGTGATGTGGAGGAGGACACACAATGGGGACAGGAGCCAAAAACTTCCCATGCAACCACAGTTGATGACCAGCAGGACATGGCACCCCAAGATGCCACTGACATCCAGACACACACCATGACTGAGGAGTCAGAGGTCACCATTGGGAGGTGATGAGATACATGCAAAGTCAGTGCCACCTGAACTGGATGATATTGTTGTTGCTAAGGACACTGGGGACAGTTCAGTGCCACAGGGGAGCATCATGTAGCCCACATAGGCACACGATGTGGATGTTGTGTCAAGCTCTCTGAGGTGTGCAGTGCAGTTGATGGTATCATCACAACCTTGGTGACACTGATGGGACAACTTCATGACCTGTCACACAGTATTGGTGACCAGTGTGCACGGCATCATAATGTTTAGTGACATTCTTGACAGTGCATTGTGTGTTCCATACAGTATGTTTAATGTTTTTATTATTATGCATTATTCATGGTTTGATGTGTTTTTTAGAGCTCTATTTGGGTTGTACTCTTGTTTAACTTATACTATTTCATTTTATTGGTTGTTTGTAGTCATTTGTGATTTAGATCACATTATTTCTTCTCCTTGCACTTTGAATGCCATATGTTCATGTTTACAGTGCATGTATGTTGAATACATATTGTTTATGGCTTATACAAGTGTCTGTGTGTTAACTGGGCTGATGTGTCCTTCATTGGGTGTGTTATGGGGGGCATGTGCAGGGGTATACACATTGAGGGGATGCACCCTTTCGTATCGTGTTTTACTACTGAAATACCTGTCAGTGGGTTACTGTGTTATGGTGATGTGTATCCCTGATGGGGGGGGGGGGTTATCGCACAGTGGGCATCTTCTGGTTATCAGGGGGTTACATTGTGACTGTCTATCTGACAGGTGACCATCATGGTTGTGATGTCAACCACCTGACATGGGCTTGGACCGACATGGCATGGTTGCATGTTGTGCACAGATTCCTACATGTCTATGCTGCCACATGGAACTAATGTATGCATACTCCGGACTTTGATCTTTTGATGACATGTACCTGATGTTACTGACTTACAGGGACTGCAGGGAGAGATGGAGGTATTGTGGATCACACTGTCTATTTGGCATGGCACATCCATTCACAAGGGGTTATTTAGGACCTCACCAGAACACCCACATGGGGAGGTGCTGAATACTGGAATGTAGAGACCACACACATATATGGTGATACAGAGATGGTTCTGCTGGTTTGTCCTTTCTCTAAACCTGATGTGGACTGCAGACACCAGTCTGCTGCCACAGACACAGCCACAAGCTGAGATGTGTTGTATGGTCTGCATGGTGCATGCCTCAAATAGCCTGTTTAGGAGACATTCAGAGGGTGTGCAAATGTGAACCTATTACATTGTGACTGAGACAGCATTGCAGATGTTATGCTAAATGGCCACCTGGAATTGAGCAATCACAGTATGGTGTGTTTCTGTTGGCGAATGTCTGATGAGTCACGGCACATGACAGCAGGGCCCAGGGATAGTAGACAATGGGGCTATGTGATTATGTGTTGGGACTTTACTGTCAATTGAAGACATGCGAGGTGGGTAGGGGCTATTGTAGAGGATATTACAGAATAGATATTGGTGGCAACGTGTCTGAATTTGACGACTAGGCAGAGGATGACATAACTGACCCAATATGGTTCACAAAGGGAGTGTCCATGCATGTGAGGGAGAGAGGGGTAGGATCTGTGCAGGTATAGGGACACACAGAAGGAAAACAAGGACATGTGTTTGGAACTGCACAGGGAAACAGAAAATGCTGTTGGGTGACAGAAGAGACTCACAGCAGACATACAGCCACACAGAGAGAGCTACTGTGGTACTTATATTCATCAGGTAAGTTAGTGACAGATACAAAGAGTAGGGCATGGCTTGTGACACTATATTTGAAGGAAGGGTGTGCAGGGTGTGGGAGGCTGCATATCATTAGCTTTACACATGTCTATATGCTCATTATTTAGAGATGTCAGTGATGGAGTGGGACAACTGTTTGATGCATGTTGCCACACTGTGAGGGAGTTGTGCATCAGTCTATTTGCAGCTTATGGGAGACTATAGGGGATGGAATGTTTCATTATGGATAGGGTAATGTTGCCAGAGTTGCTACATCCCAGGATGGCATGAGAATGTAGGTAACTGCTGACAGCACCACTGGTGGACATGTTTAGCAGTTTTCCTGACACAGGGGTATTACCAATGGACCAGTGTAGAGCGTTTCTCGTCCCTTCGCACTAGGGTTGATGCAGAGTGGAGGCTGTTGATTGGGGCCACTAGGCCTGACACCATTAGAGGTGGATGCAATTGAGGCACTTCTTTTTAAACAGTTATTGTTACATCTAGACTCCATTTGAACACAGGTTCCAAGTCACCACTGATTTATAGCATTTGTAACACAGATTACATGGATTACCTTGATTGGGTGACTATAGCGCTGGACACGGTTTTGGCAGTGGACATGGCCTGACAGTATCTCAACATGCCCTTTAACACTGTCCCTCATAGGTGGCTAGTAGACAGGTTGTTGAGCCTGGTGCTATGTCCAAGGGTGGTACAATAGGTCAAGACATGGCTGAGCAATAGGACACAGAGCTTGATGGGGAATGGTGTTCATTCCCGGGAAGGTTGTGTGAACAGTGGGGTCCCAGAGGGATAATTTCTGTGTCAGCGGAATGATTGACTGCATGGGAAGGGGTAGCTCCAGCAGACGTGGGGATGACAATGTACATGACATAGTTGTGACTTTCTTTACTGTACTGTATCCAGTCGGGTACCATAATCTCAAGAGGGACCTTTACAGAATGGAATCAGTTCAGAGAAGGGCGACGTGAATGGTACAGGGGGACACCACTAGTCATATGAGGGGGCATGTAAGGCTCTCACCATCTATTCCCTGTTGGAGTGTGGTGGGAGGGGGAACATGATAGATATTTAATATTAACATGCAAGATATATATATATAGGGTTCAGGGTGTTGCAAATTAAATGACAGGAGATGTACATGAAACATGTGGTCATGGTATGACATTGGTGGGGGGTACATTCAGGGGTAGAGTGGTGACATATATTTGCACAGTATGGGTGGTGTATTCATGGTACAGTCTCCCTGCAAGGGTGGTGGTGGTGGCACACACATTATGGGAATGAACAGACACGTAGCATATACCTGATAGGCATCTAGGGATAGGTATGTGACTGTAAGCGGAAGGTCAGTTAGGGTGAGTGTCATTTATCTACTGTTGAGTCACGGGCAGACTGGTTGGTCAACGTGGTCCTTATCCTTCATCATGTTTAATGTTCACATTTGTCTGTGTGTCTATGTACCTGCAATGTGTTCTGTATGGGTACACCATTGGCCTGCTTTGCAGGCTACACACCCACTGCCGCAATGTTTCCACTCTTGCTGTGTGTGTGTGGTTCGGCATGCCACACACACATATGCCTAAGTTAATGATCACGTGTTGCACCTTCCTGACTATTTATCCCCATCTTAGTTTTCTGTTCAGTAGCCTGTGCCCTCCTGTGATAAACTTCATGCGTGTTGATGGTTATTTTACCTGCCTCATTACTTGGTGGGACAGACATGCACGCTGCTGCTGTCTTTCTTACCAGTATTGTTTTGTTTCACATTCCTGATCTACTTCTACTGCATACTTCATGAACAGCAGATACGGCCCCTATCAGAGCAGACACTCATGATGCATTAGTCCCCTCTCCTTCTACTGCACCTAGAGTGTCTACACTATAATGGTGGTGTTTGTAAGTCCAGGTGATATGCAGTGGGTATTGAATAGGGCATGTAAACCAGCACATGCTGGTGTTGTAACACCAGCTTGGTGGCCAGTCTGTGTTTCATGTTTGTTAAGCCATAATGAATCAGACACACAGTACAGGCCACATTAACTCAACACAGGATTGATGGGAGGCTCATGTAGTACCCATCCACAAGTGTGGGCCAAAGAATGAACATGGCAACTACAGACCTATGAGACTGACTTCCATTGTTGGTGAATTTATGGAAGTGAGCCTGATGGAGCATCTGGTGCCCTTTCTGTAGGGAAATGGATTCCCGCACAATCAGCAGCAGGAGTTCATCTCAGGAACATCATGCCAGACCAGCCTAATTGTGTACTATGACTGAGTAACACTGGAAGTGGATCAGGCTCATGTGTTGGATGTCCTGTATTTGGACCTCAGCTAGACCTTCAATTCCAGGCCTCACAAGAGGCTGAGGGGAACATTGGCATACATATGTAGGGGGTAGGGACAAAGGTGGCAGACTGGATCAGGATCTGGCTGTTGGGGAAGCAGCGGTGGGTGGTGGTGTTGGGGGCTCTCAGACCCTAGGGACATGACTGGTGGGGTACCATATTTCTCTGTGCTAGGCTTGGCGTTGTTTGGGTTGGTCATATCTGATATCTGTCATGGGCAAAGTGCAGGATCAGTCTGTTCATGGATGATACTAAGATGGGAGCAGTGGTGGATGACAAGAAAGGGTGGTGGGGCTACAGGACACTCTGACAATGCTGGAGGAGTGGTTGGTGAGGTGGCAGTTGGGACTCAGAGCAAACAAGTGGCTGGTTCTGCACTTTGGGACAGAGAACTGAGGGAGTGAATGTTGGTTGGGGGGAGTTCGGTTAGGGGTCAACAGTGATGGGGAGGATCTTGGGGTGCTCAGAACGGGGAATCTGAGCAACTCAGCCCAGTGCAAGGTGTCATCAGCCGAGGTTACTGAGATGCTGGGGTGCATTGAACAGGGTATCTCATCTGGGCATTGGGGTGTGCTCATTTCACTGTACAGGTCACTAGTTGGTTGACACTTGGAGTATTGCATACAGCACTGGCAGCCTTACTTTGGGGAGGATCTCAGGCTAGTGGAGGAGATGCAGCACAGGGCAGGGGAAATGATTAAATGGCTGAAGTGTAGGACCTACAGGAACAGACTGAATGGGTTAGGCATGTACACCCTGGTGGGGGGGAGAGAGTAGGAGGATATGATTGACACCATCAAGTAGTTGTAGGGGCTCAACAGGGTGGTCACAGAAGTGTTGTTTAGGCTGTGGAGGGGGAGACGAGAGGGCATGTGCTAAGGTTGGAGGGTGGTGGGTTTAGGAGAGTGGTGAGGCATTATTTCATAGGGAGTGTGGTGGAAATATGGAACACACTACCAGGGGAGGCGGTTTCATGCAGGACAGTGGTTAGCTTTCACAGGGCATGTTACAGGATGCATGGGGGGGTCAGCGGGAGGGAGCTTGGGGGTTGGGAAGATGCAGTTTTGGTGTGCTAGCTGCACTATCAAGCACACTTGCTAGAACACTTGGCCTGTTCATGCTGGTAGATTCATATGTTAATATGTTCATATCCAGGATGTGCACAGTCCACTGATATAAGTTGTGGTACTTGAGACAATTGGAGCCCTGCAAGGGGTTGCCATTGTCCATTTCAGATTAATTCACAGATGCCACTGTCCATTTACATGTTTTCCCACCATGCACTATGTGGACATCGCTACTATGTATCCTGTGCATGGCATGGTGCGACCTACACGCACAGGTGTCTGCACTATTATTGTCACCATTTAGACATTTACCTTATGCTGTGTTTCACCGTGTCACTACTTACCCAGTAGCCAGCCATGTGTGATGTCACCACATTCATACATGTGGCATAGTGTGCTCTGTCTCAATATATAGGAATCATGGCATGATCCAGGATATCATGCACAAATGTCTTGGATTCTACATTCACTGTCACACACCACCTGCACATTTATGGAGTGGAATCCCTTTCTGTTGATGTAGGCCTCAACATTTACAGTGGGTGCCTTTATGGCGATATGTGTGCAATTGATTGCTCCAATTACCCTTGGGAATTCAGCAATGGAGTAAAATCCCTCCATCATCGCCTGCTGCTCATGCCACTGTGTGGGGTAGTGGATGTATTGGCCTGCATGTGGTATCATGGCATTCAGGAAGTCATCGAAACATCTGGATACAGATGCCTGGCTGATACCTGCTGTGTCCCCTGTTGGGGTCTGGAATGTTCCTGTGCACAGGACATGTAATACTGCTGTTACCTTTACATCCACAGATATGGTGAGGCTCCGTGCTGTCCTGCTTTCCAGATTGCCATGTAGTAATGCATATAGGTCATCTATTGCAGATTTGGGTAGCCTATATCTTGCTCTGCATTGTTCATCTGTCATATCCCTGTATGATACTCTTACCCTAAACTGTTGGGCTGATCTTCTCCTCCTGCCTACCCTGTTGCACTGTTGATTCCTTGGGATATGTGGTTCCTGTGGAGCTTCCTGCCACTGGCCATGCCTTTCAGGCCAGATATACAATGCCCATGCACCCAGGGGCATTTCTGTTTTCCTTTGTTTATCTGACTTGCCTGTTTTGGTCAGTCTTGTGCTCTGTTTCTTTCTGCTGATGTGTTTAAACTTTGCTGGATTCAAGTAGTTTGTGTGCTGATGCTGGCTGCTCTGTCCTCTACTGGGATCTGTATTTCTTTTGCTATCTGCTGCACAGTACCCCTACTTGACTTAATTGCTGATATGCAGCCTTTATTACAGGGAGTGTGTTACACCTCACTCATTTTTTGTGCTGCATGCTTGCAATATTTTTCTCGCAGGTGCGGGATTTCGGTGACTGTGGATAGCCTTTCAGGGGATGATGCATGCATACCATGGCACTTTTCCCCCACAACTTATTCTCCGCACATACATTTTCTTTGCAACCCCAGAATACTTTTCCCTCACCTGCGGGGGATTTGTGAATTGCCCGCAACGCATGTAGGTGTGTTTTCCCGCAGCTGCGCAATATTTGGACATGTGCAGGTTTTTTTATGGCCTACTTTCTTCTGTGAATCTTTCCCATTATATTCCTCACCCACAGCAAAAAGTTTACTGTAACAGCCTATTCTCAAATTATATTAAGCTCTCAAGTGGAACAAGACAAGGATGTCCCCTGTCTTCTCTTCTTTTTAATTTATACCTTGAACCGTTGATTTTCTTTCTAAATAATAACCCAGCAATATCTGGTATATCATGTGAGAGAAGCCATCTCAGAATGTTGGCCTTTGCGGATGACATATTACTTCACATTACTAATCCAATTACCTCCATAAAAAAGATCCTCAATAACTATAAAGTAGTTTAGTTCCTTTTGTAATTATACATTAAATATTGCTAAAACTGAAGTTTTACCTATAAATAATTCTCTTCTAAAAAAAAAAAAAAAAAAACAGATTACCAAATTAGGTTTTGCTTGGACACCCAACAAACTCAAATACTTAGGTATTTACCTTACACCTGATCATAGACAATTGGAAAGATGGGGGAAACTTTCCCTTTCATTCTGGGGAAGGGTAAATATAATAAAAATAAATATTTTTCCAAGGTTATTTTATCCAGCTGGGATTCAAGCTGGCAGACGTTATGCTCTAGTTGGGTCAGCAGCTCCAGAGTAAACCGTGTTTATAAATACTTTATGGTGTCTCTTGAATATTTTTTTCACTTAAGGACTCTTTGCTTTATATTACTTTCAATACAAGAATGTCAAAATGGTTCCGGAAAGTAAAGGATGTCTCAGACTTTCTCAACAACGCCTAATCACTTTCATCAACCAGGAAAGTAACTCAGCAAACAACCTTAACATAGAAAGCATCTTTATTTCTTGATGTTAAACAGACAAGAGTTCAACCTACCGAAATGGAGGATTTGTCAATTACAGGACCTAAGACAACAGATATTTTTGCTACTAAAGCTGTGACTCTTTCCCCACCTGCAATTTCAAATAGCACTGAAATGACTGGCATAGGAGCAGGCTCAACAGCAAACTTGTCTCTTCAAGAAACACAAACCTCGAATGCAGCCCTCTGATATACACACTAATAGCTGCACAGAAGCAGTATCAGATGCATACATTCTCTCCTGGGCAGTTGCAAACGTTGATATTGACCAAATTACTCAAACTGACAACAACGGGGAGGTAACATCTAACATCTCCTCAACTATACTACCAGTAATTTCAGCAGCTTCTACTTCTAAACCATTGGACAGGAACCCAGCTAACCAAATAAAAGGTAAATCAGCTTCTGTTGTTTTACCTGGGCAGATATCAGCATCTTTACAAGCTGACTCAATTTCACTCATCTGGCAACCTTGCCCAAGATCTCTGGGTCCGTCTGAATTTCTATACACATTTGAAAATATGGGGAAGCAAAGATAACTGTTTTAATAAAGCTAAAGGAAAAAATAACCAGAAATGATTTGAAACTTGAAGCAAACAACTTCACTGATTTTTCAGCCGACATTGGCTTCTGGGCTCACTCCCGAGGGACAGTCTACAAATTCTGCTCTTCACTTACAACCATTGGATACCTATCTCTTGCCAGCAGGCATACCAAATAAACCATCTCAAGCACAATGAGTTCAGCAGGATGAGCCACCGTGTTGGGCTCAGGAATTAAAAAAGGACCTTTCTGACTTTAAACTGGACATTCAGACAGGGCTACAAAATATGAATTCCTCATTATCTACAATAACTCAAGCCCTTTCACAACTAAATCTCAAAGTTGATGCCATAGCTGAGCACACTGCTATACTTGAAAATCAGGCTCATGTTCTTGAATCCACTATGGCCCTATTTCTGAAGCCGTAACTATTCATACTGCTCAGCTTAAGAGTCTGACGGCTAAAACACAGGACCAAGAAGACTGAGCATGCCATGATAATCTGAGGCTGATTAGGATTTCAGAGAGTATAGAAGGCACCACTGATCCTACACTGTTATTTGAGAAGCTTATCACAATAGCAATGGGTAGAAAATTCCCTCAAGAATTAATATCTCTTCAAAAAGAGCCCACCGAGTGGCCCCATCAAAATGTCTTAATCCACAGGCTAAAACCTTTGACCCTCCATGACTAGTTTTCATAAAGCGTCATTGCTTTTAAGATTGGGAAGCAATCCTAAGGAAAGCCCGAACTGATAAAGGTTTACTCTATGAAGGACATACAATCTCCATTTATCCAGACTTCAGTCAAGCAACATCTAATCAAAGATGCTCGTTTAATCCCATAATTTCTGTATTATGGGAAAAAGGATCAAATTTACACTACTGCCTCCAGCAAAACTAAGGTTTTATATTCACAGCAGATTAAGATATTTTTATTATCCTCAAGAAGCCATGAAGATTTTAGAGCAAGCAGATACTCATCCTCAAACCTCATCGTGACTCAGCCTTTCAATCTACTCTCTCATCATCATGGACTGAAAACTCAAGCACATCAGTTACTTAATGTAACATAGTAAATAATGAATGTAAACATTATTGGCACACCATACAAGTTAAAATGTCCATTTTCTTCTAGTTTCTTATCCTTATCGGTACCCTCTGGACTTCTGTGCCCCACAGGCATAGGAGAAAAATGGCTGTTTCTAATGTTGGACTATCTTTGATAGATTTAGGGGGGAGGGATGGGGTTAAAATATTAGGATTTTTTCTCATTAATGTGTTATCTATCAAGAAGGAGTGGTGGACAGCGGGTATAATTAAGGACTGCAGTTTTTTTCTTTTCTTACAGAGATATAATAATTCCATCTAAAAAACTTTAATAAGCAACAGGGGGAAAGATACTTTGTTTTTTTCTTTTTTCCTTTTTGTTTCTTTTTTCTTTTCTTCTGGAGGTTAAAATAATAAGCTGGAATGTTAATGGGTTTGGTAACTGTAACAAACCTGGCAAAGTTCTGGATTTCACTGTTAGGAAGCAGACTCAAATATTACTGCTACAAGAAACTCATTTGGAACCTCAGGAATTAAAATTCATGGCTAAAAAATTGGGGAGAAGGGGTTGAATCTTACTATAAAATAAATTCTACGGGTGGGGTAGCTATATTGGTCAAGAGAAACTCTTGCATTAAATTTGATCAGACCTATATAGACACTGCAGGCCAGTATGTTATAACAGAAATTCATTCTCCTGGTATCAAATTTACATTGATCAATATATATGCCCCCAATGAGCATGACCCACAGTTCTTTATAAACCTGTTTTTGAATATTTCTACCTTTTCTTCACTGTACATAATTGGTGGTGACTTTAATTTAGTCCTCAATAGGATATTAGATAATAAACCCTATAGTAACCAATCAGAAAATAGTTCTGTTAAAATTCTAAAGCAATGGATGAATGACTTAGCTATTATTGATATTTTGAGATAATTAAATCCCATACTTATAACTTTTCATTATATTCTACGGTATACCATAATTTTTTCCAGAATTGATTTTTTGTGTTTCTCAAACAATATCACATAATATTAAACAGAGGGAGTATTCCCCTATTTTAATTTCTGATCATGTGCCTTACACTTAAGTATTGAATATATCTCCTCTCAAAATGCCCAAGTCTCGGCAACATCCACCTGCACTGTTAAATGATATCAAATATTTGGAGAAACTTAATAGTGAGATACTTTTTTCTCCACAAATCTCAATCAATCTGTTTCATATACAATGGTCTGGGATTGCTTCAAAGCTTATTCACGAGGTATATGCATAGCGTATTCATCTTCAAAATACAGTAAAATGAATATTAGACTTAGTCAGTTGGATAAAACTATACAAAGTATTGAATTTAGACTTCAAAATTGTCCCACAGACTCAGATAGTAATTTGCTTAAGGGAAACAAGTTATAATATTATAATCTGATGTCCTTCAAGATAGAGAATTTATTAATGAAAGCTAGATCGACCTATTGTTCGTTCAGTGATAAAACCCGTAAGCTTCTTGCTTATCAGCTAAAACACCACTCTGTACTTAATACTATTGTCTCAATCAGGGATGCACAAGGAAGTGTATTGAAGAAACCTATCCACATTAACAATAGATTGTATCAATATTTTAAAGAACTATATACATCTGAGAGAACTAAATACCCCCAGGCCTTATCAGATTTTTTTCAAATTTTTACACCTCTTCCATTAGGCGTACAATATTACAGAGCCTTGGAAAATCCCATTACCATCGAAGAAATTTAGAATGCTATAAATTGATTACCTAAAGGCAAGGCTCCTGGGCCTGATGGTATGCCATGGGATTTTTACCAAGAGTTTGAATCATCTCTTTTGTATTATTTGTTAGATACATATGGAACTGTATTTTCTTTGTGTGAACTTCCTCCAACTTTCTCTGAAGCTAACATTTGTTTATTTCTCAAAAAAGATAAGGACTGAGAGGAATGTACATCTCATAGGCCCATTTCATTTTTAAATGGGGATTATAAGATCTTGGCCAAAATGTTATCCAACTGTTTAGAATCTGTCCTTCCTAATATCATTCATACACACCAGTCTGGTTTTGTTAAGGATCATTTTCTTTCTCATAATATGTGCAACAAACTGTATAGATTCTAATCAAAACACCAATGCTATTATTATTACACTCGATGCTGAAAAAGCATTTGACTGTGTAGAGTGGGATTATATACATTTACTTATTAAAAAAATACAAACTGATATTTCAGCCAAACTTACACTCCAAAGGGGCACTAGACAAGGTTGTCCCCTGTCTCCTCTTATATTCACTATAATCATTGCCCCGCTAACTTTGCAATTTCGGCACCTTCCAGGAGTTCAAGTCAGCTTATATGCAGATGTCATATTATTGTTTGTTTCAAATTCTGGATATGTATTACATCAAATACATGATTTAATACTTTCATTTGGTCAGGCATCTGGACACAAAGTCAACTGGCAAAAACTCAGTATATTTCTTTAGGTGTTAACTCCATTTTAGACTCAGCATTGCTGAAAACATTACAACCCACTAATGAAATCAAATACTTAGGAGTTATAATTCCTAGAGAACCCCCAAAATTGTACCAACTTAACTATATGCTTACTCTTAATAAAATCAAGCAAGAACTTATTAAATGGCAATCCTTGCCACTAACACTCATCAGAAGGGCCAATGCTATTAAAATGATGACTATCTAAACTTTTTTTTTTTTTTCCAAACTATACCAGCAGAAGTACCTAGGGACTTTTTTGTAACTTTAAATAAAATATTTAGTAATTTTCTCTGGAAAAGTAAAAAAACAAGAATTGCAATTTCTAAATTAATACTTCCAAAAGTCAAAGGAGGTCTTGGGTTTCCCAATTTTTATTAATATTATTACTCAGGCCAGTTGAGCCAACTACAATGTTGGTTCAAAAACTCTGCCTTAACTTGTTGCCAAATAGAGAAGAATAATTCTGTATATAATGAACTATTTTATATTTTGTTTTTGGCCCCTCCAGCAGCAGCACTTCAATCCAACTTATTTCAATCTACTTGTGTATCGCTTAATCCTTGGATAGAGGTTCATAAGCTAATCAAATGGGACCACAAGCTAATCCTACTCTCCACATTAATAGATAATTATAATTTATCCCCCATCTTCAAAACTACAGAGTTAATTATTTGGCAAGCTCTGAGTTTAAATCTTATTGGAGATTGTTATGAGCAAGGGAAGTTGATATCATTCAATAGATTTCAACAAAAATTTCAATTACCCTCTTATCATTTTTTTCATTATCTTCAATTAAGAAATCTTGTCTGCAAACTCAATAAATCATTTAGTGCTCCTGAAGATTCACTGATTCTTAACTTACTTATACCAGGTTCTCCTAGAAAAAAAGTGTATCTAGAGTTTACTCAACACTGCTATCATTTATAGTGACACCATTAAATTCTTTAATGGCCAACTGGTCTCATGATTTAAATAAACAAATAACATCAGAAAACTGGCAGAAAATATTTCAAATCCCTTTTAAGTATTTCATTTCAACTAAATTACAACAAATACAATATAACTTATTACATCACACCTATTATACTCCAACAAAACTTCACAAGATAAACCCAGCAATAAAAGATGAATGCCCAGATGTCACGGTTCTCCGAAAGACCTTTCTCACATGTTTGTCAGTTGCCGAGTTTAAATCAACTCTGGCAAGATATCTTTCAGGTGATATATCTTGTTACAGGTATTAAGCCTAGCAGCGATCATTAATTTATTTTTTTGGACACTATACTAAAAGCTATTTACCAGCACCACAGCAAACTTTCATGCATATATCCCTCATACTTACCAATAAATTGGTTCTAATTAACTGGAAAAGTTCCCTCCCCCGATGTTTAAACAGTGGAAGAACATGATGGTGGATGTGGCCAAGATTGAGCAAATCCACTACCGTATATGAACCAGACATCAAGTCTGGGAAAAGATATGGTTACCTTTTGAAAAAAAAAAATATAAATACATAAAGGCTGTATAGTTTGGATATTTTATATACCCTCCTATTGCTTGATTGAAATGAGTTGTTGTACTGTACTTAATGTATCTCTGTGACTTCTCTGTAATCTCCGATTAAATTGCATTAATAAAAAAAGATTATTTTATCCAATTGACATGCTAAATTCATATTTACCCTTGAGTTGGTTCAATAAAATTCATTCTTCTATAAATACATTTATATGGGGTGGAAAGATGCCAAGAATAGTGCTGAACAAAGTGTTTCTTCCCAAAAATCAAGGAGGCATTAAATTACCAAATTTTGTTCTATATTACAGTACATGTCCATCCAGGCAAACAAATATCTCAAATGGCTGAATACAATGGAATCTAACAATTCTTACACACCCATTTGGTTGGAGTTGGAGCTAAACCTGATAATATTTTTTAAATTCAACCTAAAGCTATTTGATATTCTAAATTTAAGAATCATCTTTCAAAATTAAGAAATTCGGTGATAGGAATATCAGTAAAGGCGCACCAACAACTTTGTTCCTTTCTTAATCTACCTCTATATTTAGACATTAACCAGTCTATATTAGATAAAACAAATTTCAAAATCAATGGGAATACAATCCCTTTAAACTGGTTTCAAGGAATTAGAGATCTAACATTTAATTATTTTTAAGTGATGGGCACATGCTCCCAGCCAATCAAATTTTGGGGAGCTTTCAATTAAGTAAAAGATATCTGACACATATCATGTTAATCAAAACAATACTGAAATCTCATTTTGGGGCTACAACTCAGACACATGACTTCCAAGAGTGGATACTAAAATTGACAAAATGTATAACAAAATCTCATCCTATTGCCAATGTGTACTCTCTCATCTATTACTCAAATTTAAACCAGAACCCATAATTTCTTCCCATTGGCACAAAGAAACTACTTCAAATCCACAAGACTGGTCCAAGTTTTGGGAAAACACACATCGGTACATATCGATGGATAACTTAAAACTGATTTGATTTAAGATTTTACACAATGCCTATATGACATCTTATAAACTTAATAAGTTTGGCTTATTAAACTCAGACCATTGCAACAAGGGTAAATCAGAACAAGTCACGCTGAGCCATATACTTTGGGAATGCTCAGTGGCAAGTTCAATCAGGAAGTTAGTAAGGAACTCTATTGCATGGAAATTAAACCTATTCAATATGTTTAACTCTGAAGCCTGTGTATTAGGCAATCTAGATGCAATACAAGAGTCATCAGACACGTTTATATTATCACTAATTGCAGTTTCAATGAAACAACTAATTATCAAACATTGGATAGATAAAGAAAACATATCTTCAAGTGAATGAGCTTCTAACATCATGTTTAATCTTCAAATCATTAACTTGATCTATTCATTCAATAATAACCTATTCAAATTTTGGAGTAGATGGGGTAAACTATATGAGGTATTGTTCAGACCTAACAAGGGTTTCCTCGGCTCTTTACAGGAAGCCTAAGTTTTTGTAGCCAGACTAAGAAGTTTCTCTGAACTGTAAATCATATCACAGAATTATAATAATATTTATTTATGTCATAGGAAGATACATTGCTGTTATTGCTGATGCTGATTCATTTTAGGAATGCTGGCGGGGTCTGCGAGTAATGGAAAGAAGTGTATGTAGAGTTCTTCTCTTTTCTTTCTTTTTGGTCATTGCTCTTTTTTTTTGGATTTCTAGCTGTACCGTTGAACTGCTGCAATGTTTTAAAAAATTTCCAGTAGAAAGAATAAAGTTAAAAAAAAACTTCTCTCCTCACATTGATTAGCTAACTACCAAATGACACCCTAAGCTTGGAATCTTCTAGCAAAACAAACACTCTCTCCCCCTTCTGGTAAGTCATGATCTTCTGACTAAGATGATTATGCCAGTCTGACTATGCAGAAGTTGTCTACTGCACTACACCCTCCACCTCACTGTCGTGACTTGACTCCCTCTACTACACCTTCTGCAGCTTTGCCTCTAACTCTCCTTACAGGACTCACCACTGCTCTCTGCTCTCCTGTCTGGACCTCCCACCTCTCTCCTCTCTAACACAGATGTCTCATTCACTCACTATCCTTCATCTCTAAATTCTGGTTCAACCTGCTCCCATCTTACATCTCTACCCTCCTCACTTCTGCCCCTACCTCAGCTTATTCCCTACGCACTCGTGACTCATGTTCCTTCTCACTCCCTACCCCATCTTCCAATATGGGTAAATCTGCTTTTAACTACTGCCTCCCCTCTCTGTGGAACTCTCAAACTCCTCTCCTATGTAATTCTCCCTCCCTCTTCTCTGTCAAATCAAAGCTATGCCTTCAACACCTCCCCACATGCACCCATAACATCACATAGCACTTTCTGTTGGTTCCCACTTGCATCTACACTGCTCCTTGTCTTTTCTCCCCTACCCTATACCTTACCATTACTGTATTTATGTGCATAGCCTAAACTGTTGTACTTGTCTTCATGCAAGTTATTAGTTGCCTCCTGAAGTGCTTTGTGTAGGATCTACAAAACCAGTTCAACAGAACATTTGTCAACTGGCATCACAGTGATGGGATTTATGTCAACCACAAGTTGTGGTAGACATAACTCCCAAATGTCTCCTGATCCTGTTTTTTTTTTATCAGGGGGCTTCGCACCCCGAACCCTCCATGCAGGAGGCTCTGCCCCCCACATCCCCATACTAAAGATTCTCAACTCCGAGTCAGAGTTGATTCAGGAAGGGGGTGCAGGACCAAGAGACAGTGTGTCCCTGTCTCAGGTGCACCAACACAGCAACCTGTTGGCAAACTGTTGATTTTGTCTACAGCAACATAGGTCACTGTGTTGATGTCACTGTCAGGGGGGAATACCCTCTGTGTATTTGTATGCTCCCTGTGCTATCGTATTTGTTTATGCTCCCTGTACTATTATATTTGTATGCTTCCTGTACTACTGCTTTTGCATGCTGCAGTATGCTGGACTAGTTATCATGTATTGCATTATTTTGCCTGTGTACCACTGTAATTGTATTCTTGATCCCATGTTCCCCTTCCCCTGGGTCACACCTGGAAATGAGCCTTGGTTCAGTGTGCCTTTCCTGGTCACCAAATGTTTAGATAAAAGTAAATAAATAAAATAAATAATTGTTATCCTTGTAATTTGTAAATACTTGCCTTGTGTCTAGTGGCACCCCCCCCACACCCTCTGATCACTATCCCCATAATTTGTATATATTTCCCTGGTGTCTAGTGGCACCACCCCACCCTCTGATTGCTGGTCCTGTAGTTTTTAAATCTTTCCCTGGTGTCTAGTGGCACCGCCACCTTCTAATTGATGTCTCTGTAATTTGTAAATCTTTCCCTGGAGTCTAGAAGCACCTCAACCCTTTGATTGAAATACCCGTAATGTGTGAATCTTTCTCTGGTATCTAGTGGTGCCCCCACCCTCTGATCACCGTACTGTATTAAATAAAGAAAATGTTCCCTCAATGTCTTTTTCTAAGACCTGTAAAAATGAAAATGGTCCCTCACCGATCTGACCTGATCTGACCCTCCACCACCCCAACCTCCCACTGAGGACCCACCACCCCACATACCCTCACTCACTTGAACAGGTCCCAGGGTGAAGATCCACTCTTGGATCAAAGACATGTCTTGCTCCTGGAACTGCTGACTACAATTTGAGAAACTGAGGTAAGTGCAGTTCAATGTATTTCAACAGAGTTTTCAACTTTGATACATAACTTTGCCATTTTTACGTTCGCTTGCACACATGCACAAGGAACGTTTTTGGAGAGTAGCACACTTTGGAGGTGTGACTCTCATGTGCAATGCACTGCTCCGTTGAGCAGGCATGGCGGTCCTGCACCAATGGATGCATGTGCTGTGTATGACAGCGGTGGTCTTCACTTAAAAAAAAAACACTGCTGTCTGCTTGCAGCGCCTCACACCCCCCCAAAGCTTTGGTGCCACGCTGGGAGCCCACCCCAGCATGGCAAATCTTGTTTTGGCCGATGGGGGTGCCCAATCCCCCATCGGCTCCATGTCCCCACAAACTGCTTTCCCTGCTGCCACACTGGGAGCCCACCCCAGCGTGACAAATGTACCACATTGCACCACCTCACGCCCCCCCAAAAGCTTTAGTGCCACACTGGGAGCCCACCCCAGTGTGTAGGCATATGTTTGGCCGACAAGTGCCCAATCCCCATCAGCTCCATGCCCCCAGCCATCCTTCTGCCACGCTGGGAGCCCACCCCACCGTGGCAAACATCTCGTCGTCTTTTTTTTTACAACCTGTAAATTAAAAACGGTCCCACGGCGCTTCTCCTAGCCCCTCCACAACCCGCACCCACCACTGCACACCAGCCTGCCCACCCCCCCTCACCCATATTTACCTCCGACCTCGGCGCCAACAATCTTTGGTGGACCGGGAACACATCTGCACTCTTCAAAGCCGACCGCGAACTGAGGAAATGCCAGTAAGCTGTATAATGGGCTAGATAGGGGGTTTTCAACTTTATTGCATATCTCAGGCATTTTTTGGAATTTTTGCACCAAATTTTCAACATGGGGTTTTTGGGACCTCTTCTCATGAATGATGTCACTGTCATGGCTTTATTCAGGCCCAAAGGGTGATTTCACAGTCACTGCGCGAAATCACCTTTCCGGCCCGAGTAACAAAACGACACTGCCAGTGCTCATAAGGTGGGCTCTTAAAAAGCCTATTTTGAAAATTTGGTGGAAAAATTCCTAAAAATGACTGTTTTACAAGTGTGCGTTGAGCAGTTCCTACTCAGGCTCATAAGTTCACAAATTTTCAATATTTTCACTCCAGATTTTCAACATTGCCATTTTACCACATGTCAAAGGGTACAATAACCCAGGTACCCAGGTTCTCTTTTTTTTGTTTCATATGTTGAGGAAGATACTAAAGTAGTACTGCGACTACTCCCCCCCCTTTTGTGTTTCTCCTATGTGTATTCATATATGTATAGTCTTGTCCTGCATAGGCTGGCCACCTATGCACTTTTGTTTTCCTTTTTGCTTTGTATTGTTATGCATGTTTGTTTGTCAAGTTACCCCCCCTTTGCTAGTCGTGTGTACATTTGATATCTTTCAGAAAATGAAGGCGGTCTTGTACCTCTGACACTGTAGCTTTAAATATTTCAAAGAATGTTAGAAGGGCTCTGTATAATAAAAGCCCTCAAATTACTCTTTCTCGCATTTAAATTGCCCTCTTGGTTTGCTCTCTTTTTGAAAAGCTGTAACAGCTTTTCCTATATCAATGCTGCCCAAAGATTTTCGAGTGCTGGCATTTTTCACTATTCGGCGTTCTCCAGGCTGCTGACGTCGCACTGTCGCACAGCTCGTAAAGACGCAAATCTTTAAACGCCATTTCCATGGCCAGAATGCTGAAAGGCAGCAGGTTAAAGTGCTGTCTGTCTGCTTGCTGCCACCGCATCTTTTAGTTAGACTCCCTGTGATTCAGAGTTCCTTTTTCTGCTTTGGGGACGCTGAGCAGAAGGTTTGTTTTCACTCAGCAGTCAGCCTGCTAATTTACTCACGCTGACACACGCGACATTCCAGAAACTACAAGCCACACAGGAGGGAGAATAAGTAAGGATGAAATAATAAGGAAACCAAAGAAAAGGGTTTACCTGCTCTGGGAGAAAAAAGGGCTCTCTCTCTAGTGGACTCTCTTTTCTAAGGGCCAGCCAGCCATATTTTTGTTTGTCTTATAGAAGGAGAACAATGGGAGGAGGGACTAGTGCTCTAAAATCAGAGTTTCTCGTCCCAAAATATAATTAAATGTGAATAAAGCTGAAATATAAATAAAGAATATTAATAAAACCCTATATAATCGTATCTTGAGAGAAAAATGAGTATATTTAGGCAATAATTATTTTTAACAGGTTGAATGACAGGACCTTTAGCCTATCAGAAATAGTCTTACTATATATATAGCAGCCCTCTCAAGAGGGAGATCAGATGTTTCGAGGGTGCTGAAGTGTTTACACCCTAGCTAGTGCTCTAGTTTTAATGGCCTTTCGTTTTGCTTATACAAGACCCAGACTATTGCGAAGCTGCATTGATTGCTGTTGTTTTGCTATGTCCTTGGAAAGCCTGTGAACTTTTATTTTTTTTATGACGAATCCAGTCCGCCTTTTACTGCCATTTCCTTACTTCCTGTTGGAGTTCTCCAATAAAGAAGCTGTTGGAAGAAGAAGCTTTTGTGTGGGAGTCTGTCAGTATCCCAAACCTTTTACACCACACCTCCTTATGAGCAGTACAGCTGTCATTTTTCATATCCTGCCCAAAACGTGTTTCTGCCCATGTAGCGCACAATGGCGCAGTCGGTGTGTGAAATCAATGTATGGGACACATTAAGAAAATCACAGTGACACTGTTCATTAGCAGAGGTCTTAAAATGGCTATGTTGAAAATTTGGTGAAAAAATTCCTAAAAATGACTGTTTTACGAGCGTGTGTTGCGCAGTTCCTAGGCAAGCTCGTAAGTTCACGAATTTTCAATATTTGCACTCCCATAACTTCCAAATACCTAAACAGCACATAGAAGCAAGCAACATTCAGCATTGACAAATGCTTGTACTTCTTTGTCACTGATTTTTTTAAGCCATGTCCAAGTGCCAAATACCACTGCAAATACCTGCAAGCGAACGGTCGGCATTGACAAATGCTTGTTACTTATTTTTACACCAAATTTTCAGCATGTCCTTTTTGAGGCTCCACCTCATGAACAATGGAGTTTGTCCTTTAAGGGGCAGACCATGTTGTCCTGGTGCACCCCTTCCTTCTGTTAGGGAATGGTTGTGCTCAGAAGGGGGGGGGAGAAGGAAGGGGAGGGGCCAAGAGCCAGAACAATGGGGCAGGCAGCAGGAAGGGGAAGGGAGAAGGGAGGTACATAAGGGACAGCACAAGGGGGCCTCAGCCACTTTTTGCTGGAGTTTTGATTTGACATCAGCTGCAGCATGTTGGATTTGGCAATAATTCTGAGGTTTGTTCACAAGCAGACGAAGGTAAGGAGCAGTTGATTTGGATACATATGTGAAGCTGTTTTAAAAAAAAAGAGAGAAAAGAAAAATCGTTGCAGCAGTTAGCAGAGAATGAGGGATCTGTTAGAAGACAAGATGAAGCAGGGTTTTTTGTTGGAAGCTCCTTACATGGTGGAGAGGGTAAGGGGGAAGTGCTTGGGGCAGCACAGAGTGGGAGACCAGTTTTCTGCAATTGTTGTACAGAGGAGCCAGTTTGTTAGAAGCTAGGACAAGCGGTGAAAATGTTTGTGGTGACTGGTTAATTAGCAAGCCTGGAAGAGGCCCTGAAATAAGTGAGTAAGAGACAGTCCCGAGGCCACGTGGTGTGTAGTCACACGCTGCGTGGTGCTTGCGAGGGAGGTTGCCCCATTTGTTTTAGGCTGCTACTGCATTTAGGGCCAGTTTGGAGGGGTCCTAATAAAGTGATAGGCCTGGTTTAGGCCTTGAGGTTATGGATTGAAGGATTGACCCGAGACCCGTAGCGTGACGTCACACGCGGCTAGAGTGACGAGGAAGTTTCCCTGGTTTGGTTCTTGGCAGCAGGTGACATTTTTGGGAGCCTTCTATGCTGTTGCGGGGGTAGAATTTAGGCCTGTAAGAGGCACTGATGAAAGAGAGCGAGAGACACGTGGCGTGACGCAGCACTCCATGTGGTGCGTTACTGAGGCCATGCGGTGACGTCACACACCGCGTGGTGCTTGCGAGATGGGTTGCCCCATTTTGTTTGGGCTGTTTGCTGCCTTTAGGGCTGGTTAGGCTGTTTTTGCTATTAGGATCAGCAGGCTTGATTCAGTTTTTCGAGATTGGTAAGTGAGAGAGTGAGCTGCGAGCCGGGGGCAGGACGTCACATGCTGCTAGAGGCACAACGAAGTCTTTTACCCTGGTTGTTTTGGCATGCGACATTTTGGGGACCTGGTTCTTATTGCTGTAAAAATTGTAGGCCTGTAGAGGCCCCGACAGGAATGGGAGAGTCACATCCTTGGAACACGTGGCTCGAGGTAGCACGCCACGTGGTGCAGTGCTAAAAGCTTGCTCCTTTTTGTATTAGGGCTGCTTGCGAAGGGGTGGCCAGTTGTTGCAGGCTGAAGGAGGCCCTGAAGGGCTGGGAGGGAGAGCACGGAACAGCGACCACGTGGTGTGACGTCACATGCCGTGTGGAGGGTCGAGATAGAGGCCTGTTCCCTCTGGTAGGTGTATACCTACACAGGGCCGAGCATCAATGAAAAAAGGGGTTCGTGATGCACATGCTTGATAGGTGGGGCATGGGGGAGAAGCGGCCACTCCCCCACCCTAAGGGAACCCTGTGGCTGCCTCCAGTGGTTGGCTTTCTGGGAGAGCATACCCCTCAGGAAGATGTGTAAATATAACCTGGGCATCATACATAGAAGGCAGGTGAGAGCAAGGGGAGGCAGGGTAGCACAGAGAGAGAGGTTTAGGAACAGGCTGGGGTTGGGAGCAGTCTGTGGTCCACAAGGTCCAGGTTTCACTATGGAATCTGCTTCAGTTTTGTGGCATAAAGCTGGCCACTCATTGTGCTGATAGTTTGGTCTATACATGATGTTGGATCAAGCATGCCACAACTGAATTACCTGGCTTTACATTATTGCTCCTTATGAAGCTTCAAAAAGGGGGCACAAAAAAAAAATTGTATAAGGGGAAGGGTCCAAAGAACATTGGAGCAGAAGTAAACATGGGGCTTCGTGGCGTCGCACACCGCTAGGAGATCTGGGGGGAGAAGCCTTCCTCCTGGGGAGGCACGCTGAGGGTAATAATAAAAAAAAAAAAAAAAAAAAACTTTTAAATGGCCAGGAGAGCCCCAGAGCAGAATTCACGGGAGACACCTCGCGTGGTGAAGGGATTGCAATGAGTGCGGGCCCATGATAGGAGAGGACAACCTGCCAGGCAGGATGGGGGGGTCCTTCATGGGTAGCCCCGATCTGTGTTGGCATGGGGGAGGCACGATAGACAGGAGGAAGACGTACAGGGGTGGTTTCTAGGTTGGAGGTACTGAAATACAAATAACCCTGTTTTTCGTTTCCTATAGTTGTTTTCACAGATCACAAGTTGAGATGGACATGGCACCCAGGAAGAGCAGGCCATCGAAGGAAGATACCTACAAGGCTATAATCGAACTGGCAGAAAAAGCAATCAAGATGTGGGAACTGGTGGAGGGGGAGGAATCGGGGAGGCCCGGGGAGAAGAGAAAAGTGGGTACGGAAAAAGGTGGCAAGGGGAAGAGGCCAGCCGAGGGGCTACACAGTCCCACTAGGGTAGCATCGGCGATAGCGGGGCCCACCAAGACAGCCGAGCCAGTACCCACACGGCCAGTGGACCCAGTGATGCCAGCACCCACCCCAGATCAAAGGGGAACCTCCCCAGCGGAACCTGGACATGAAGCCCAGAACAGGGGGTCCTGCCCGCAGATCCCAGTAGCTCACCCTCCACCTCCACCTCAACCACAGGAAGAAGCAAGGGGACCTGTGGAGGCCTCCAGGCAGCCCGGCCAGGACAAGGTTACAGGTAACACATCCAACCCAGTGGGGGATAGTATAAAAGAATATATAGGGCAAATTGTGGCGGCACTGGGGACAGGAGGGCTGGGGCAGATGGAATCAGCTCTGGCAGAGATTAAGGCGGGAAAAGAGGTACCAGGGGATACTGTAAACAGAAAGGAAGGAGAGGGAAATGGTACAAGAGAGGTAGGTGCATCGGGGATGAGAATAGGTGAACACGTGCCCTTTGCCACAAAAGAAAAAATATGGAAAGGGGAATATGTGGATATATTTGCTTTTGGTGAGCCATGAGGCAGTGGCCAAATATGAAGAGACAGAGAGCATAGGTAGAGTGGGGAGTGGCTGCATAGTGCTCTAGAAAGAAAGAGGACTGACAAGTTCACGAAAGGGAAGACCTGGGATGGGTGGTTTCTAGGTTTTGCCATCTATTCAGCCATTGCTCTGGAAAAGAGGCCAGAGCTGGGCATCCCGCTCATTACCTGTTCACTGATAATACGAAGAGCAAAAGCAAAAGGCGGGGTAGGATGGATATACTATGATGAATGTTTTCGGCAGAGAATGGCAACATTTGGGAATGTAAGATGGGACACCAAGCAAATAGATTTATGGAAGGATTACGTAACAGATCAGTCCACACCAGAGGGTGGGTGGGGCAAAAAAGGGGCTACGCCACAGAGATGTTGCTGGGCGTATAACAGGGCCTTCTGCTCCTGGCCTCAGTGTCATTTTTTACATGCCTGTTCAAAATGTGGGGGGATGCACACAGCAAGCAAGTGCAGAACAACTTGGCCGCAGGGTGCACAAGGGCATGTGGATCAAGGATTGGGCCAACAGTTCTTTCGAGATGGCCAGGGGTTTAAAGGGCAAACATGGAACAAAGGAGGGAGGGGCAGGGGGAACGGGAATAGAGGGGGCCAGAACCACTGAGGCAAGGAAGGCCAGACAGGAAGAAAGGGAGGGGTCAGGGAGGGGGGACAGGTGGCACAACAAGGAACAATTTGGTATGGCCAGAACCCCCATCAACCTAGCAGCATGGTCAGTTTGCCTGGATGGATATCCGGATGCAAGAGTGGGGGATATGATAAGTGGTTTTAACAGAGTTTTCATTGCAGTTTAGGGGACCCAGGCAACCAAGGGAGGCACACAACCTGGGGTCGGTAAAAGGAAAAGAGGGAATGCTAAGGAGGAAGACTGAGAAAGAAAAAGCAGCAGGCAGGGTGGAGGGCCCATTTAACACCCCCCCCCCATTTGGAAAACATGTGGATATCGCCTTTGGGTTTGGTACCCAAGAAGCAAGAGGGGGAATACAGGGTGATCCACCACTTGTCATATCCAGAAGGTGAGTCGGTAAATGACTTTATCAGTGAAGAACATAGTAGGGTGACATACGTGACACTAGAGGATGCAGTCCGGATAATCCGGGCCACAGGAGATGCATGGATGGCAAAAACAGACATTGAGTCTGCCTTCAGACTGCTTCCATTCAGGAGGGAAGACTGGGATCTGTTGGGTTTTAAAAGTGAGGGACAGTATTATTTCGACAAAGCAGTGCCAATGGGGTGTTCCACAGCATGTGCCACGTTTGAGGCGTTCAGCACATGTTTGCAGTGGATATTCCAGGAAAAGACGGGTTATAGGTCAGTCATCCATTACTTGGATGATTTTCTCCTCATTGGGTAGGGAAAAAGGGAGACACAGAGGATGCTGGATAAGTTTCAAGAATTGTGCCAGGAGCTGGAAGTCCCATTGGCACCAGAGAAAACAGAAGGGTCCAGCAAGGTTATGGAATTCCTCGGGATAGAGATAGATGCCACGAGCAGAGTGTTTCGGTTATCGGACAAAAAATTAAGGCGGTTGAAGGAACTAATCCGGGTACATACCAGCAGGAGGCGGGTACAACTAAAAATGGTCCAGCAGGTACTGGGGCACCTGAACTTCGCATGCAGGGCCATAGGACCAGGAAGGGCATTCACAAGGAGGTTAGCCAGAGCTACAGCAGGGGTCACCAGACTGCATCACTGGGTGGATCTGACTCAAGGTGTCAGGGAGGATTTTATCATATGGGAAGAATTCTTGAAGGATTACAATGGATGTTCGTTCTGGCAGGAGGAGTGGCTGTACAACACAGACCTAGACCTCTACACAGATGCGGCTGGAGGATTGGGCATGGGGGGTTACCTGAGGGGCAAGTGGTTTGCAGAACCATGGCCAGCCAGTTGGGTAAGGGACGGGAAAGTGAGAGATATAACACTACTGGAGATCATGCCCATATGGGCATGCACTCTGGTTTGGTGGGGAAGAATTACGTGACCAAAAGGTGACATTTTGGTGTGACAATAGAGCGGTGGTCGACGTACTAAACAATAAGGGAGCCAGGGTGGATACAGTCATGCAGGTGGTACAACAGTTAGTTTTAAGGGCTTTGCAGCTGAACATGTCCTTCAGAGCAAAACGCATAGAAAGGATACACAATACCCTGGCTGACAGCCTTTCCCGTCTGCAGCTGGACCATTTCCGGAAGCTGGCACCAGCAGCGGAAGAACAAAAAGCGCCCATACCAATGAACATCTGGGACGTTGGCAAGAAGGAGCAGAAATGCTGTTTCGCAGCTCATGGGCGCCTTGGACACTGAGGGCCTACGATGGGGCCTGGAGGGTTTTTCAAACATTCAGGGCAGAACACCAGATGGAGGTAAGTGGGCCACTCTCTGAGGAACAGTTGGGAATGTTCACAGTGGAACAATGGCAAAAAGGGACTGCTCACGCCACAATGGGGGTCTATCTTGCAGGGATCAGTGTGATCTGCAGCCTAAAAGGGTGGAATGACCCAATGAAATCAATGCTCATTCGGAGAATGATGCAGGGATGGGGCAGGTTGTAACGAGGGCCAGGGGATAATAGGAGGCCAATAGGTGAGCAGTGGCTAATAAAGCTAAAAGAGGTGCTACCGGTAATATGCAGATCAAAAGGGGAGGCCCAGCTATTTCACATAATTTATGTGGTAATGTTTGCAGGGGCTATGAGAGTGAGTGAAGTGGTAGGCCATGGGAAAGATGACAAGGAAGGAGGTGTGGAATGGGAGGATGTGATTTGGGGGATAAGAGAAATACAAATCAAGCTAAAGAGGTCAAAGGTGGACCAGAATGGGCAAGGGTGCATGATAACACTTAAAGGGCGGTTGGAGAGTGCGATATGCCCAGTGCAGGCCCTGTGGGTTTTCGCCGCAGAGCAGGTGACCAGGACGGGGAAGTTATCTGTGCATGGGGACGGAAAAAGGGTCACCGGCTTTCAAATTACAGCAGTGCTGAAAAAGGGCATGCGTTTTCTGGGGGAGGACCCAGCTAATTACTCTTCCCATTCCCTGCGGATTGGGGCTGCCTCACAGTGGGCAGCAACGGGGGAACCCGTGAAGTACATTTTGGAAAAAGGGCACTGGCGGTCAGCCAGTTATAAAAGATACATCAGAGTACTGAAATAAAAAAAAAAGGGGGGGGGAAGGGGAAGGAGCAGCATGGTTTTTCAAAAAAAAAAAAAAGAAGACGGAGGGATAATACAATGAGGGCACTGAGAGTATGTATAAATTAATTAATTTTCTTTGCACCCCATAGGTAGAGGGAGGAGCACAGAAGTCTGGATCTGCCACCCATTCCTATATTTACTGGGCTGGTAAGAGAGCAGAGAAAAAAGCTGGGGGAAAACAATTGTACCAGGATGTAAGACAGTGTAGGTTGGTATGGCACGGCCTACGGGGGATGAGATGAACACAGCTTCTGCCCACTTTGAAAGAACTCAAGGGACATTGGCCCAGTCCAGACCTAATCATTATACACCTAGAGGGCAACGACCTGGCAGGCAGACCATGGGTGCACACTTATTTACAGATAAAGAGGGACCTGGTGGCAATATGACAGTGGTGGCCTCAAGTATGCCTTGCCTGGTCAGATATGATACCTCAAAGGGTATGGAGACAGGAACACAGCCACAGGGCAGTGGAGAGGGCCAGGAGAAAGATGAATAGACGGGTGAGGACATTGATAAGACAGATGGGAGGACAAGTGATACTGCGGGGAGTAGAAGAATGGGTGGATGACTTCTACAGGTCAGATGGGGTACATGTGTCAGACATAGCAATTGATATGTTTAATGCGAAAACAATGGGTTTCATAGAGGAATGGAGAAACAGACAGAAGCTGGTATATAAAAAAAGGGGAGAGAAGTTTCATCCCTGAGGTAAGGGAGAGGAGACCTAGTTGGGGAAGCTAGCCATCCAACGCAAGCTGAAGACTGGCTAGTGGGGAAAAGGGGGATGGGAGGGGAAGAAAAAGGAACAACACAAGAGGAAGAAGAAGATGAAGGAGAAAGCGGTCTTGGTTTTCACCGTTACCTAACAGAAAAGGAGAAGAAGAAGGCACCCAGGTTTTCACCTGGGGGATGGATAATCAGAGAGTGATATATGGATGGAAATAAATGAAAATTATGGAAATATGATAGTAAAGAAATGGAAAATGGAATATGGATTTATGAATATAAATAAATTAATTGCCAATCTGAGCACAACAACAAACAATGGTCTCTGTGTTTTTGTGAGGGAAAAGGGGGGAATCCGGGAAATGGAGTTTGCCCTTAAGGGCAGACCATGTTATCCTGGTGCACCCTTCCTCTGTTAGGGAATGGTTGTGCTCAGAAGGAAGGGGAGAAGGAAGGGAGGGGCCAAGAGCCAGAACAATGGGGCAGGCAGCAGGAAGGGAGGGAGAGAGGTACATAGGAACAGCACAAGGGGCCTCAGCCACTTTTTGCTGGAGTTTGATTCCTCCACCCACCCTGCAGGACAGAGTACTAGGGAAAGACAGTCAATTTGGGGCTGTATGGTGGGTCTGTCAAGGTGAAGGACAGATGCGTCTGGTAGGACAGGGGACTGCCAAAGGTGAATGGCAGGTGAGGATAATATGGTTATGAACTGCCAAAGGTGGATGCCAGGAGGAAATGCTGGTGGATTGCCAGAAAGTGGACGGCAGGAATAATAAGGCTATAGACTGCCAAGGTGGATGGCAAGTGGAAAAATGCTGGTGGACTGCCAAAAAAAATGGACGGCAGGTGATAATAAGGCTATGGATTGCCAAGATGGATGGCAGGGGAAAAGGGGGGACAGGAGGGGGAAGAAAAAGGAATAACACAAGAGGAAGAAGAAGATGAAGGAGAAAGTGGTCTCAGTTTTCACCATTACCTAACAGAAAAGGAGAAGAAGAAGGCACCCAGGTTTTCGCCTGGGGGATGGATAATCAGAGAGTGATATATAGATGGAAATAAATGAAAATTATGGAAATATGATAATAAAGAAATGGAAAATGGAATATGGAATTATGATATATAAATACATTAATTGCCAATCTGAGCACAACAACAAACAATGGTCTCTGTGTTTTTGTGAGGGAAAAGGGGGAATCCGGGACAATGGCAGTGGAATTACAGAACTCCATCATGAAAGGTGATTTTGTGGTTGCTTGGCAAAATCACCTTTCAGGTGGGATTTGAACATTTTCACCCCATTTGCTCATGAGGAGGAATCATAAGAAGAGTATGCTGGAAAGTTGGTGTCAAAATATGTAAAAATGACAGTTATGTGCATACATTAAAATGTTCCTATGCTCACTCGTAACTTTGATAATTTTAAAAATTTTGACCTCACATTTTCAACATAGCCATTTTTTTTTACACCACCTCATGAACATGACAGCTATACTAACATACTATTTGCCAGCAGATTAGGCCTTACTGTCTATCGAGTCTGCTCGAACCTTAGATCCTTAGTTGGGTGCCGAGACCCTCCCATCCCTTGTGCTCCAGAAACCCCTATCATCCAGCCCCACCCCCCTGGGATAGGCCATCATCTGATACATCCACTTTCTGTGTCTGTCCCACCCTCTCTTGAAGCCCTCCACTGTGGATCTCTGAACCAGCTCACCAGGCAGTGCATTCCAAGGGTCCACCACCCTCTCAGTGAAAAACCTCCTCCTTCCCCTCACCCTTCCACCTTCCAACTTCAAACCATGCCCTCTGGTGATACCTCCTGCTTTAGTCTAAAGATCCTCCATGTTTAGCCTATTTATTCCCTTGAGGTACTGAAGACCCAATCATGTCCCCTGTCTCTCCTCTCCTCCAATGAAAACAGGCAGAGCTCCTCAAGTCTGTCCTCATAAGTCAAATCCCTAGCCCTCGTATCATCTTTGTTGCCCTCCTCTGTACCCTCTCCAGGAGCTGTATGTCCCTCTTCAAGTGTGGTCTCCAGTACTGTACACAGTACTCAAGGTGTGGTCTAACCAGTCCATTGTACAGCAGCAGAATCTTCCTTGCTCTAGAGGTGATCCTGCTTACGATGCATCCCAACATCCTGTTTGCCTTGCTAGCTGCTCTCCTGCACTGCTCAGAGTTATTCATACATGCATCCACCATGACCCCTAGGTCTTTTCCCTATTGAGGCCTCCAGCGCCTCCTCCCAGGGTGTACCTGTGTTTAGGGTTTCCCGACCAAGATGCAACACCTTGCACTTGGTGATATTGAAATTTAATTTCCATGTGTGAGCCCAGCTTTCCAGGGTGTCCAGGTCCCCTTGCAGGGCCAACCTCCCCTCTTCTCCCTCAACTACTCCTCCCATCTTGGAGTCATCCGCGAAGAGACTCATTTCACACCCTATACCCTCCCTGATGTCCGATATGTATGCATTAAACAGGATTGGACCCAGGACAAAAGTAAATTTTCACTGTAGGTTTCAAACACACAACCTGTTATATGCCAAGCTAACTCCAATCCACTACACCACAAACTCTGTCATTTTTAAAATCCTGCCAAAACTGTGTTTTTGCACCTGTGGCTTGGAATGACATTGCAGTGGCATGGAATTATGTTTTGCCATGGATTTGGAAAGTTTCAGTACTGGGTATATGAGATGGGGTAATAAGAAGGCTATGCTGACAATTTGGTTGCTGTTCTCCTACAAATGGAAGTACAGGGCGCTTGACCCTGTACTTTCAGAGCAACATACATATATGCATCCATGGAGGGATGGGAGCACAGGGTCCTCTGGGAACTGCACTCTTGCAGGTAAATAAGGATACAATTAAGGAAATTCACTGCAAGAAATTTCATTAATGCACTAGTTAGGGTTAAAGTGACAAAAGTAGTGAAATGTGGAATTAGGATTTCCAACCCAAACACCCCACCCTCACCCTGCAGGTAGCAACAGAAAGAACCATCATGGTTTCATCTCTCTTGCCCTGCAAGTCAGGCATGGGGTGTGCCTTGGGATTATCAACCCTAACGCTTACCCCCATTCTCATATACTGTACTCATCTCAGGTTATTTACTGATGGAATGGGGTGAGCATTAGGGATGACAACCCCTAGGCACACCCCTGATTTGTGAAGAGGCAAGAGAGGTAAAACCATAATGGTTTTTCCTGTTGCTGCCTGCAGAGTAAGGATGGGGCGTTAGGGTTGGAAACAATAATGCTGCATTTCCCTACTTTTGTTGCTTCAACCCCAACTTGTGAATTAATATATATTCATTGCAAAAAAAAACCTGATAATGCATCAGACGTCAGGGTGTGCCATGGGGTCATCAGACCCAACTCTCACCCTATTCCATCTGTAAACAAGCTGACATGCTACACTATGGGAGAAGTGGTAGAGAGTTAGGCCTGACAACCCCATGGCACACCCCGACGTCTGTTGGTGTGTGGAGGGTGGGGGTGGTAAGGGTGGTAACCCTAACATCGAATTTCCAAACTTTTGTTGCTGTACTATCAACCCTTCCTGATACATTAACAGAGTTTTTTTGCAATTAATTTCCCTTCTTTTTGAGAAAGTGTAATGTAACTGGTAACTGATATGTGGTTGTGGGAACACAGGGCCCTCTAGGCCCTGCGCTCCCTTCACACTGCCCATTTGTGCATAATTGTATGGATATGTAGGAGCACAGGCCCTGGGCTGGCGCTCCCACTTACACATAACTACGGAGACATACCGCAGCCCTATAGATGAAAAGGAACCCGTGTAACACTAATCTGGCAATATCTCAGTAACCATAGCAACCATGAAAAAAATTCCACTGCAGTTGTAATCATGACTTGGAAACCTCCACACATGCTTGATTAAGTTGTCCCCAGTGAATAATCCGTATCTCGAATCGCTTTCGAGATATGGGCGTCGAAAGGCACCACAGGCACCGCAGTGTTATCCTATGGGAAATTTCTCAACTTCGAAATGCTGTAACTATAGAACTGATGTATATTTTTTCAGCAAACCAGCAAAGGACACATTTGTGGGGCAAGGGCTTGCCACCCTGCAAGTTTCAGCCCAAAAGCCCCAATTGTTTAATTGCAGTGAGGTGGCAAAGAAATGGGATTTTTTGAGGCAGTAGTGTCACAAATTGTGACACTTTCGCAAAATTTGTGAACGGGCAAGAAAGTGTCACAAATTGTGAAAGTGTCACATCTGTTCTTTCACAATTTGTGACAGTACCATGGGCCTGATCATGAAAATGGCATTTCTGGGGGGGTTTAAGTTAAAATAATGGCTGCTTTGTGTTCCTCAGCCCCCCGATTAGGTAAACACAACTGCCAGTGTTTACCTAGGGGCAGTCAAATTTGAACTACAGCCATTTTTCTCCACTGCAAACTGAAAACAAGAGGGTGGTGGCACAACACTACTGAGGCCATTTGCAACAGTAAAATATACTGGTGGCAGCTTTCAAGAGGCACATATATTTTTTTCCCATTGACTATAATTAGAAACTTTAAATTTGAATAACTTTTGAAAAATGTATTATTTTTTCACCAAATCTTCAAAAGGCACATCAGTGACCCAGACTGCATATTCATTGAGAATATCAGAGCAGACAGACAAACTGTTTGGGCTGTAGCCCCGAGCAAAGAAATAGCCAAAAAGTGCATTTTTACATGTTTTTTGGTGCTTTACAGCTCCACAACTGCACATGCAAATGGAACAAAACTTGCCAGATCCAGAGATCTATGGTACCAAATGATGCATGCAAAATTTCAGGCAACTCTGTCATATGGTTGCAACATTATTAAAGTCCAAAATTATCGGTTTAACATAGAAGTGGCCAGGCAACCCTAAGTGTAGCTGCACTACTGTGCAGCTAATATAATATATCTATCTATATATCTATATATCTATATATATCTATCTATATATATATCTATCTATATCTATCTATCAATCTATATCTATATCTATATCTATATCTATATCTATATCTATATCTATATCTATTATAGTGGCACGGTAGTGCCACTATTGCTAGGGTTGAGTACCCCATTTAAGGTTAAAGTCTGAAATTTTACAGGTTAATAACTTTGCCACCATAAGATGGATTTGCCTGAAATTTGGCAGGTACAGAGTGGTACATTAGATCTCTGGATCTGCCAAGTTTTGTAATGGTCGAATATATGGTTGCGGAGCTACATAGCACCATAGAATGTGGTAATTACACTTTTTTGTGGATTCTTTGCTTGTGCCTATAAGTCGCACGGTTTGTGCGACTGGTACAAAACCTTCTGGGAACATGCAGCTGGGGTCCCCGATGTGCCTTTCAAACATTTCGTGAAAAAATATTAAACGGTTCAAAAGTTATTCAAAAAACAAGTTTCCTCATTATAGTCAATGGGAAAAGTTAACAAACTATTCGACAGTGTAGCAAATGCAGTTTTTAGTGTAGCAAATGACCCCCGTAGTGTCATGAGTCAGCCATTATTTTTCAATTACTGGTTATAGAAATGCTTGCCATTTAAATCTGGGACCCTCCTGGGACACAATTCTTTTTGTGTTCATGTAGTCAAATCCTGAGGATGCTAGCCATGTCTTTTTTGGGGGAGTTAAACACCCCAGAAATACATTTTTGAAATTTTTGTAAACTGTAGTGTCGCAAAGTAGTATCAAATATTCAACACTTTCATGATTTTTTTTGCGAAAGTGTCATGATTTGAGACACTACTTTGTGACACTATGCCCAAAAGAATAGGAAAACTTTGCCACCCTGCTGCAAAAGAATGGTTTGGTCTTTTAGGCTGAAATTTGAAGGGAAGAAAGCCAAGATCCCACAGATGTGCCTTTTGGTGGCTTGGTGACAAAATATTACAGGGCTGCAAAGTTATGGCACTCTGAAGTTGATGATTTTCCCACAGGCTAACATTACGGCATCCGTCACGCCTTTCGGGGCCAGTATCTCGGAAATGCTTCGAGATATGGATTTTTCATTGGAAAACCAAACTAGCCAGGGAAGTCATTAATTATATGAAATTTTAATTTTTTTCTATGTTGTACGGTTCCTGAGACATAAGAAATTTAATATTCCAAGTGTTCATTTTCTGCTCCAAGGCCCATTATTATGCACACATTCTTTGTAGTCACTGTGTTTCTCAATGCAGCTTTTGGGGAAAAAAAGGGTCTGCGTTTTTGTTACTGTTACAGTTAGCATTTCCACTTGTGTTTCCGTTACTGTTTGTGTTAGCATTCCCATCTATGCCACCGTGTGCGTTACCCTTTGCGTTTTTGTTTGCTCTTGCGTTTGCGTTACTATTAACATTTGCGTTTCCATTACTTTTTTGTTTGCATTTCCTTTTACGTCACCGTCTGCATTTCCATTTGCATTTGCATACATGCTTCCATTTGCATTTCCATTTGTGTTTCTGTTTCCTTTGGCATCATCGTTGCTGTTACTGTATGTGTTTCTGTTTCCAATTGCGTTACCGTGACCGTGCTCACTATGATTTGTGTTTCCATATGCACTTGCGTTTCTGTTTTCAGCAATGTTTGCACTTGCTTTTCTATTACCATTTACGTTATCGTTACGTTTGCGTCATCATGTGCATTACCGTTTGCACTTGCATTTGCGTTATCATTACTTCACTATTTATAGTGCACATTCTCAAAAAGAAGGGCAATTCATGGCAAAAAAAATCAGTTTAACGCATCAGTTAGGGTTGTTCCACAGTGACAAAAGTGAGGAAATTCAGTGTTAGGGTTCCCACACCCCTTGCACCCCACCCCCAACCTGCCTCCACCAACAGGCATCAGGGTGTGCGTTGGGGTTGTCGGTCCTAACTCTCACCCCATTCTCCTATACTGCACCACCTCAGCTTGTTTACATATGGGATGGACTGAGAGTTAGGACCCAGTGACCCCAACACACCCCAATGCCTGGTGGGGGGCAGGGATGGGTGAAAGCTGAGGTGAATCTAACGTCAATTCTCACTTTTGCTGTGTGGAACAACCTCTAACTGATGCATTACAGTTTTTGCCATATATTATATATATATAATTAATTGCAAAAACTTCATTAATGCATTGGTTAGGGTTGATGTACGGCGACAAAAGTATGGAAATGTAATGTTAGAGTTACCCACCACCACCACCACCACCTCCACACCAACAGACATTGGGTTGTGCCATGGGGTCATCAGGCCCAACTCTCACCCCATTCTATTTGTAAACAAGCTGAATGTTACAGTATAGCAGAATGGGGTGAGAGTTAGGCCTGATGACCCCATGGCACACCTTGACATCTGTTGGTGTGTGGTGGGTGGTGGTGGGTGGTGGTGGAGTGGTTGAGGGGTAACCTTAACATCACATTTCCATACTTTTGTCACTGTGCTATCAACCCTAACTGATGCATTAATGAAGTTTTTTGCAATTAATTTACCTTCTTTTTGAGAAAGTATAATGTACCTGATAACTGGTATATGTTGGTGGGAATGCAGGTCCTCCAGACCCTGCACTCTCTTCACGTTGCCCATTTTTTGCTTAATGGTATGCATATGTGGGAGCGTGTGCCCTCTGGGCCCTGTGCGCCCACTTACACATAAGTTTGGCGACATAATGCAGATCTACAGACATGAAAATGAGCCCTTGGAACACTAAGTTGCTAATATCTCAGAAACCGTAGCAGCTAGGGGAAAAATTCAACTTTAGTGATCTTCATGACTTTCTAACCTACACCCATGTGGGTAGCAAAAAATCCATATCTTGAACCGTTTTTGAGATATGTTTTCTGAAAGGCGCAACGGGCATTGCAATGTTATCCTATGGGTAATTTCATAAGAAATTGCACAACAGATGCTCGTAACGTGGTATTTTTTTTTACATTTTTTAACCAAATTTTCAACATGGTTTTTTGGGGGACATCTCCTCATGAACAGTGTCACTGTGATTTTGTTAATACATCCCGAAAGTTGATTTCACACCCCAAGTGCACCATTCTGCATCACAGGTGCAAAAACACATTTCAGGCAGGATGTAAAAAATGACAGCTGTACTGTTCTTAAGAAAGTGTGGAAAAATGGTAATGTTGAAAATCTGTAGTGAAAATGTAAAAAAATGGCAAAGTTATGAGTGTACGTAGAAACTGTGCAATGCATGCTCATAATACAGTCATTTTTGGGAATTTTTTCACCAAATTTGCAACATGGGCTTTTTGGGACCCCACCTCATGAACAGTCACATTGTTGTTTCATTAATTGGTCCCAAAAGGTGATGTTGTTTAACTACCGCAAAATCACTTTTTGGGACAGAGTAACAAAATGACAGTGACTGTGTTCACCAGGTGGGGTTCCGAGAACCTAATGCTGAAAATTTGGTGAATGAAATCCTAAAATTGGCTGAGATATCAACATTAGATCAACCCCCCATTGACTCCCATTATACGGCTTACCTTGATTCCTCAGATCACAGTTCAGCTTTGAAGAACGCAGATGTGTCCCTGGTCCTGAGAAGATTGCTGCTCCCAACCTCCGGAGGGTAAGTGAGAGGAGTTGGGTGCTCAGTGGGATGAGGGATGGGGAGGAGGGACTGGGGAGATAAAGAAGGACAGTTTTCTTTTTTACAGAAAAAAAAAAAGACAGCGGTGGATGGTTTTCTTTGCTTACAGGTAAACAAAGAAAAAAATGTTTGGGCACACTGGGGTGGGCTCCCAGTGTGCTGCATGAGTTTGGGGGAGGGGAGACATGCTGCCAACAGTGGGATTGGGTACCCCCATCAGCAAGTTTGAAAAGAATACTAACTTTTTGGCACACTGGGGTGAGCCCCAGTGTGCCACATGAGTTGAGGGTGGAGGGACATGATGCTGACAGGGGAATTGGGCACCCCATTGGCAAGTTATAAATAAATCATTTTGGGCACACTGGGGTGGGCTCACAGTGTGTCACGAGTTGGGGGGGGCATGATTCTGACATGGGGATTGGGAACCCTGATGTCAGAGCATTTACTGGCACAGAGAACAGTAGTTCATTGCAGGATCTTGCATCAAATACAAGAGAAGTCAGGGCCGGGGCAGGTTTTCTTAAGTTTGTTAGGTACTGTAATCACTGGTGTTTACCTAAAGGGGGTCTGAGGAACATGGTGGGATCATTAGTTTGGCCCAAAAGTGGCCAGAAAAGGTTTTATTTATTTTTTTACATAGGAAGAATATGAGGTCAAATAGTGCTGCCAGCTTTCGCAAATTGCGAAAGATTGGGTGCGACACATTTGGAAATGTGAACGTGCTGCATCCATTTCTTTCTCAAATTGTGACAGTACAGGGGGCCAATTATGAAAATTGCATTTCAGGGCATCAGATTAAAAACCTGATGTCCCCAAGGTGATCCTTGTCCCCCGATTAGGTAAACACAACCATCTGTATTTACCTAAGGGCTGGATTTTTTTAATTATGGCCATTTTAAGCCACCGCTAACTGAAACAAGATGGTGGCTGTAATGTCAGAAATAGGGCATTTGTGAAAGCACTCCAATGCTTTTGAGAGGCACATATACTTTTTCCTATAGACTATAATGGGAAAGAGTTTATTTTTATTAACTTTTGAATGGATTCATATTTTTTCACCAAATCTTCAAAAGACACACCAGTCACCGAGACCGCATCTTCCCTAACGATTTCAGACCAGACTGAAAAATCATGTGGGCTGTAGCCCTGATCAAAGAAACTTGCAAAAAACCCATTTTAGTGCATTTTTGGTGCTCTGCAGCCACTCATCCAACTGTAATGCAACTTGCCAGATTCAGAGATCTGTGGTACCCAACCATGCATGCAAATTACAGGCAAATCCATTGTATGGTGGCAAAGTTATTAAAGTGCAGAACCTGGGGTTTAACATAAAAGTGGCCAAGCAACCCTAACTATACTGGCACAACCATGCTAGTATAATGTATATATATATATATATATACACACACACACACACACACACACACACACACACACACACACACACACACACACACACACACACACACACACACACACACACACACACACACACACACACACACACACACACTGCAAAAACCTCAGTTAATGCATCAGTTAGGGTTGATAACAGCAACAAAAGTATGGAAATGTGAAGTTAGGGTTACACCCCTGCCACCCCACCCTTCACTCACAACAGATGTCTGGGTGTGCCATGGGGTCACCAGGCCCAACTCTCACCCCATTCCATGTATAAACAAGTTGACATACTACAGCATAGGAGAATGGAGTGAGAGTTAGGGCTGATGACCCTTTGGTACAACCTGACATCTATTGGTGAGTGTAGGGTGGGGTGGTAGGGGTGTAACCCTAACATCACATTTCCATACTTTTGTCACTGTTTTATTAACCCTAAGTGATGCATTAAGGAAGTTTTTTGCAATGAATTTCCCTTCTTTTTGAGAAAGTATAATGTAATTGGTAACTGGTATGTGTTAGTGGGAGCTCAGGCCTTCTGGGCCCTGCGCTCCCTTCATACTGCCCATTTTTTACATAATGGCATGTGTATATGGGAGTGTTGGCCCTCTGGGCCCTGTGCTGCCACTTATACATAAGTACAGATGCATACAGCTACACCATATTACTCCAAAGGAACCCTTGTAACACATTTTTAACAATATCTCTGTAATCGTAGCAAGTAAGGAAAAAATTCCACTACAGGTGTAATCTATGACTTAAATACTTCCTCAAAGGCTTATCAAAAAATCTGTATCTCGATTCTTTTTCAAGATACAGGTGTTGAAAGTCACCGTGGGTGCAGCCATGTTAGCCTATAGGAAGTTTCTCAACATAGGAGCATTGTAACTATGGGCACATTGAATGTTTTTGGACCAAACCACAAAAAGGCACATCTGGGGGACCAGGGTTTGCCACCCTACAAATTTCAGGCTAAAAGCCCCATCCGTTTTGTTGCAGTGGGATGGCAAAGAATTGTTTTTTTGGGGCAAAATTCTACCACAAATATGCGACAGTTTTGCAAAAATAGGCACTTTCATGATTTGCAAAAGTGTCTTGACCATTTCTGTCACAATTTGTGACACTACGGGGAGGTACGACTTTTAAAAAGCCATTTCTTGGGGGGGGGGAGATTTGCTCTGATCCTCAGGACCTAGCTAGGTAAACACAACAGTCAGTGTTTACCTAGGGGGTCCCAAATTTAAACGCCAGGCATTTTTCTCTCTCACTAACTGAAAACAAGATGGCCACTGCATGACAGTAAAAGGGCCATTTGCAACAGTAAAATGTAGTGGCGGCAGCTTTCAAGAGACACATATATTTTTTTCACATTGACTATAATGGGAAACTTGTTTTTTTGAATAACTTTTGAACAGTTTACTATTTTTTCACCAAATCTCCAAAAGACAAATTAGTGACCCAGCCTGCATCATCCCTGAAGATGTCAGACCAAGCAGACAAATTGTGCAGGCTGTAGCGATGAGAAAAGAAATGCACCAAAAACAGTTTTTTATGTTTTGGGGCGCTCCGAAGTTCCACAACTGCTTTTCTGACTGTAACGCAACTTGCCAGATCCAGAGATCTATGGTACCAGACTGCGCATGCAAAATTTCAGGCAAATCCATCATACAGTGGCAAAGTTATTAAAGAGCAAAATTTGGGGTTTAACATAGAAGTGGCTGTGCAACCTTAACTAGCACTACCATGCCAGTATAATATATATATATATATATATATATATATATAATCTATATGTATCTATATATATATGTGTGTGTGTGTGTGTGTGTGTGTGTATATGTGTGTATGTATGGAATATTATTATATAGGATTTTTTTATAACATTTACTTTATGTTCTTTTAAATGCTATAATGCAATGAGCTGCATAACTGTACGTACTTTGTAAATAAAGTGAACAGTAAACCAACTGAATAGTAACATTGCATGTGTACTTTTTTTTAAAGATGAATCCAAATGATACTTTGTAATATTATACATGCTTTATAAATAAAGGAAACTTTGACACACTTACTTTGTAATAAAGAAAATACTGATTAGATTGAACAGCATGTAAGATATTTCACCTTAATCAGAAAAATAGGATCAGGGATGGTGGTGATTAGGGTTGCTACTAGAGAATTTTAAATATATAGACCCCGTATGAGGTACTAGACCATACATGAATAGTCATATACCTATACAGTGGTCCACTTTTATGAAGACAGTGGTCATAGGAGAGGTGCTGATAGTTGTACATAACCTTAATAATAACTTTCCTAGCTTTGTGGGGTAATTTTCCTAGCTTTGTGGGGTCTGTGGGGTTTGTGTTTTTTACACTAGCAACCCTAATGTGTATCAACATAATTTTTTTGCCATAAATTTCCTTATCTTCTAAGCAATCAAAGAATTTACTAAACTATACTTAAATTCAAATTGTTAGATCCAGCAGACGTATATTTATAACTTAAGTAATTAATACGTTTTATAAGAAACAAATACGCAGCATAATAAAATAGTTCTAAAAATGTATTTAAAAATAGCCAATTAAAAAAACAATGCTAATTTCGTGGAGCAGGCAAAAAAACAGAACCAATGAAAAATAAAAGCGTAACACAAACAACTGTAGTGATCTGGAAAATGCCTGCCCGAACCAACAATAGTGGCGATCATAATAAAAAAGTAAGTAAAGGGCCAATCTGTCATTTGTGGCAAATGCTATAATTACAGATGCAGTAAATGTGTAGTATCAAACTCATATATGAAAAGCTTTAAATTCTATTTTTTTAACATCAAGGGGGACATTTTCAAAAGAGATGCACCGGTGCATCTCAAAAAATGAGCCGCAGGGCGATATTCAAAGAGCAGAGATGCGACGCGCAAGTCCAGATGCAACACAAGGCAACTATAATGTATGCAGCACACCTGAAGGGGGCATTCCCATGAATGTGCTGCACATCTCTGTATTCTGTCCAAATTGCAGTGCATGTGTGGCACATCTCCAAAGATGTGCCCCCCAAAGTTAGTCAAAAAAGGAGGTGGACTAAATGCAAGCCACCCATAGGCAGCCAGCAGAGCAGCAGTAGGCAAAGCAATGGATGGGGCAGCATTCCTCATGTTGGAGGTAATGAGGGATGTGAGGAGATGGGTAAAACAGCAACGTGGCCATGGAAGGGCAGTAGGCGGTATGCCCAACAGGGATGGTACCGTGTCCATGTCACATTCAAACAACTGACTGACACAGAGATTGTGGGCTGGTACAGACTCAACAGAACAATTCTGAGACAGCTCTGTGAGCTGTGACATGATGAACTGCAGGCACCCATCACAAGGAGTCACGCCATGTCGGTGGAAACAAAGGTGACAGCAACAGTGTGCTTGCTCACTATAGGCACCTTCCAGATACCAGTGGGTGACACCACACTGGTAACACACAGTCCGCCACATCCCGTATCCTCACACAGTTCCTCACCGCTCTGCTGCCACATGCTACAGAGTTCATAACATTCCCTAGCACACATGCAGAGTGGGCACAAAACATGCAGCAATTCCACAGGGTGGCATGCATGCCAGGTGTGCTAGGGACCATTGGCTGAACCAATGTGGATATCAGGGAACCACCTGGCCCAGACAGCATAGCATACAAAAACTAGAGGGGCTACCATTCCATCAACTGCCAATGTGGTGTGTAATGCCACAGGGTGCATCACCAATGTCTGCACCATGCACCCTGGGAGTACACATGAAGTCTTCATCTGGCACCGGTCATCCTTGTGCTGCCGGTTTGAGAGTGGGGACATCCAACGCACTCCATGGCACAACACACAGCTGGTGGTAGTGTGGGGGGTTGGGGGGAAGAGTGACAGGGAAAGTGCAATGGCCATGTTGAACTGTGGAACCTGGGGGCCTGCCAGACTGGGACCCACAGATACAGAGACAGTGGTGTGTAAGGCCAGAGGGTGAGAAGGGCAGGGGTGCTGCACAGCAGGCATATGTGTCAGTGCAAGAAGCAAAAGATGCCCCCAGCCACTACCATTGTCCGGTACATGGACAAGAACAATGGCCTTACAGGACAGTGGTACAGTGCCCACGGAAGCAGTGATGGGGGTCACAGGACTGGGGAGAGGTTGGCCCAGTTGTGCCTGTCCAGGCTGCAAGCAGAACACAAGTGTGGGAGCCAGTAATGGTGGGAAAGGGGGCACGCAGGTGGGGAGGGGGAATGGCACCCAGGTGGACAGGCAGTGGCAGCATAGACAGGCAAAGGGAGGCAGATGTGCCAGGCTATGTGCATGCCTAAGTGAAACTAACATATGTCTCTGTCCCCCCCAGATGACAGTGTGTACCCCCTACAGTCATGGCTGCTCACCCCCATATGATGGCCTAGTAGTGAGGCAGGGGAACGCTACAATAAGGCACACACTGCAACATGCAAAACCATCGCGCATGTGTTTGGCATGCTGAAAATGTGGTTCAGAAGCCTAGACAAGTCCAGTGGTGCCCTACAATATCGCCCAGAAAAGGCCTGTGGCATATTCCTGGCCTGTTGCATGCTACACGACATGGCCATGGACCATGGAATACTTGTCCAGGCACAGGAGGGCAACAGTACAGAGGAGTATGAACTCCAGGGTGGGGGTGAACTGGCTGCAAGGGTACGGTGGCATAAGGACACTATTGTGGAGGAGCACTTTGGCAACCAGAGGTGAGTAACACAGGAGGCACAAACTGGGCAGTCAGTCACACCACACACACACACACACACACACACACACACACACACACACACGCACACACACACACAGGGTGGGGGGTACGACACACACACATGCAGGCAGGTAGACACTGCACTGCTACTGCAGAGTGCACTGCACAGTGTGCACAATCATGTACAGGCAACCACTGCACTGCCAACAAGGACAGGGGGGACACAGTGTCAATGCGGTGACTGGCACAGATCTGAGGGAATCTGCTAAAACACATGCATGGCAGACACAGTGCTGCACTCATCATGCCCATGCCACACAGCACAACACCACTGCCCCCACACATGCCCAGTACAACACACAGACAGCTTGGGCAGGTGTGACACCCGGGCATGTGTGTTCCATAGCACATGGCCCTGGCCACTGCTGGCCTGGTACATGGGCTGCAATAGTGGCAGGGTATGTGTACCATGTTAGCCACACCCAGCAGGCCTCACCATGAGCAAGTACATCCGCTGTGGCCACATGAGCAGCCATGCCTTCGCTGGGAGGATGCCCTCAGGTGTGTCACCAGCCACAGAGGGTGAAACCTCCACCTTGGTAGGGGTTGACCCACATGGCAGGGTGACAGGGTGCTCATGGGCATTGCAGTCCCGAAGTCCAGATGGGATCCGGGAGTGCTGGGGAAGTAGTTGGACGGGGATGGCATCAGCAGCAATGGTGTCACCTGATGCCGTGCCCTGGGAGTGCTGCTGGTACTGCACGGGGTGTGGCGGCAACTCCTGTGACCATGAGAAACCAGGGCAGTGAAGCCCACCTCAATGGCCTCTGCTAGCCTGTCAAACTGTCTGCAGTGTCAGTGGCTCAGTAGGTAGCACACTCGCTTCTGGGGCCGGGGAGATCAGAGGGCTGTGGGTTCAGTTCCCACATCTGGCACTTGGGTTAATATCCCAGTATTGACACTGTAATGCAGCATGAGAGGGGTGCTGCATTTCTGAGGTGCCGTCTTTCGGATGAGACGTTAAACCGAGGTCCCATCTGCCTGGATTGGTGGTAGTTCAGGTGGATGTTAAAGATCCCATGACACTTATCGAAAAGAGTAGGGGAATTTCCCCAATGTCCTGGCCAAATTTCCCTCATTCACTAAAAATACCACCAACAGCTTAATCTGGTTCAAGGTCAGTTGGCATTCATCTGTATCCCCCTCCCCCGGGTCGTGCCTGAAAATAGGCAGGATTTGTCTAGTGCACTTACCCGGTCAACAAAAACTAAATAAAAATAAATAAAACAAAGTGGTCATTGCCACCCACTGTTGGCATAACTCACCAAGCAGCTATGCATGCCTCATGGCTGCATGTTCATCCATGTGTCCCACCTGCGCCCGCAGTCCACAGATCTCCTCCCTGAGTGTCACCTGGCCCTCCACAGTTGTCCACAGGAGCCAGGTATACTCATCCAGCCTGTCAGTGGGTGACATGTCAGGAGCAGGGGGATGATGGGCAGGGGGAGGTCCCGGCATGCTGTGAGGACTGTGTGCGGGCATGCATGGCGGGCCCTGGGGCAGGTTGGACATGGGCCCCTGCCAGCTGTTGCAGCACTGCAGCACCCTGCTGGTCAGTGATAGCAGTCTCAGGCTCCACAGCAGTGCCCCCCCCTGGCCACTCCCAGCCGGTGCAGCAGCTGACGGCGGAGGAGCACACTGGGGAGGCACATGTGAGGGTGCAGGGCCACCCGCGGTGCCTGATGCTACCTGTTTGGGTACTGGGACAGTGGTAGTATGGGTGCCACCTCTGTGTCCCCCCAGCTTGGTGGCATCATCATCATCATCATCCTCATCCTCCTCCTCCATGGCTGATGCAAGCACGCTGAGGTCATCCTGGATCAAAAGACCGGACAAGGGGTCATCGTCAGCCAACCCCAGTAAGTTCAACAGCATGTGTGTTGTCCCATGATGTTCAGTAGTGGCCATGGCTCCAGAGGATATAGAAGGCCTGGCCTCAACCTTCCCTGGTGCCACTGGACAGGCACCAGAAGGTGAAGCACCCCTGAGGTGTGACGGAGCTGAAAGGCGGAATGGATAGCATGGTGAGTGACACATGGCCATATCCAAGGTTGACAGAATGATGTTGGGAGGTGTGCATGTGTGCCACAGGTGTGCCCATGCCACCACACAGGCCTGGGACTACCATTGTGGCCTATGTAGCACAAACTCACTGGTGTTGTGAGTCCTGCATGTGTGCTGGGGTGCGCACTCATGGCAGCATGTGGCACAGGACCACAATGGCCTAGCTGTGGCCTGGCCAGTGGCCTGGACAATGCCCCCATCTCATCCCTGGCACAGACACTACCACCACCCCACTGTGGACCACCTGCCCACTGTAGCTGGATGGTGCAAGGACCCACTGTGGACAGCTGGGCAGCACCACACATGACATAGAGGCCCTTGTGGGCATGCATAGCCTCCTGCAGCCTATGTTGTTGGCTGCCCCACCCTGGGACCTATGACTTGCCACCTGCCATATACAATGGCACACAGAGCAGCATGTGGGCCCATGATACAGCTATGCATCACCAGCAGCCCTGCACAGTGCCCTCTGGACATGGTGCTGGGCCCTGTGTGGCATACTAGGCACTCCTGAGGCTGGCACATGCCACCACTCACAGGGGGTGACACATGCATACTAACCGTGCTGTGATGGGCTGCCCCCAGTCTGGAACCCACCACCAGGGACACCCACCACAGATGCAAGGCTGATGCTGGCCACTAGCATCTCCTCACTAGGTGTGAGGGTTGGTGCAGTGGCTGGGCCCCCACCAGTCTGCTGCAGGGAGGCTTGTATGGTGGCCAGGTTCTCCTTGGCCCTTCTTTTGTCACTGGCCATCCTATTCATGCATGGGGAGTGTGGTTGTACCTCCAGTGGGCATTTACATGGACAGCCACCTCATCCCAGCTCTTTGTTCTAGCCTGCTGGGTGCCTGTCCTGCCTGTTAGCAGTGCCTCCCTAAGGAAGTATGCCTCCACCAGGGCATGCTGCTCATCCTTGGTGAAATTTGATCTCCACCTCTTCTGTGGTTCATCCTCATCATCAGACATCCTGTTGCCTGTGGACAGGAATGGGGCATGCATGAGCAAATATCCAGCATAGCTGGAGGTGAGCCAAGTCCCACTGAATGCAGAGCAAAAGAGGTTGTAGCATGGGGAATGCAAACAAACCTATCATCGAAACTGTAGTTACTTGGTGTGGGGTGTCACTTTTATGGCTCATCTCATGCAAATGAGGTGTGGAGCAGCCTGTAATGAGATGCTAATCAGTTGACTTGGGCCTGGATTGGATAATGAGATCATTAGCATAACCTGGCTGAATATTGCAGATTTGCTCCAGGCTCATCTCATTTTGCATGGTGCATCCGAATTGTGCCAATCATCTCTGCATGGTGCATTTTTCATGCATGCGTGATATGGCATAACATACTTCACGTGCACAGTGGTGTATGTCTGATGGTAGTGGCCGTGTATCATGCATCTCCCAGTATTGTGCTGTGATGCGCCATTGTCCTCATATGACACATGTCAGTGGACATGCGACATGTGATTGGCTGCAAGTGTGACACCATCCGCCCTCAACAAGATGGTGTTTGCATGCAGATGCACGTGCGTGTGTCAGTGGATCATGACCCCATTCTCCCGCCCAGCCTTTCACTACTGCACATGTGAGGTGTTGCACTATAGGTGTCAATGGTGCATTCCTATCGTGCATATGCAAGTCACACAGCAGACTGCATGGCAGGCCTATCGCACAATAGGCGTGACCCAGCCATACATTGTCCTGACTGCCTCAGTGTACTGTAGCACATACTGCTGGCCTGTTTTAGCTGAGGATGGCACATGCGACTGAGGGAGGCCCAGGGCCCTAAATTGGTCTGAAGTGGAGGTGGCCAAACTGGTGGCACTGGTTGCCCCCTGGAGGGGCAATTATTTGGTGGGGAGGAGCTCCAGGAGGCACAGGCCCAGTTGTGCACCCGGGTGGCAACCGAGCTTGTGCACCAGACTGGCATCCCTCTAACTGGGGTGCAGTGTCAGCACAGATTCGAGGACCTAAGGCAAAGTGGTCCTGATCTGCTCCGGAGGCTCCATGACCAGGCCTGCATGGGGGCGGTGCCATGCCCAGGTATGTATGTGCTGTGTGCATGCTTTCTTTACCTGCTCTTGGGGATATGTGTATGTGTGGAAGGTGCGTGTTCCTCTGCCCATATGGTTGCCATGGCCCTGGTTGCAGGGCTGTGTTAGTGCTGCCATGCATGCCATGTGTTGCCCTGTGTGGACTGGTGGTCCTGGTGCTGCTGCTGTGGCACTAAGACTCCACATTGTGTGTTACCCCTCAGCAGGGCACACGTCAAGCTGCGCCATGCTGCATCATGTCACTGTTGGGGGGGTGAGGGTATGTGTTTCAGCATACTGCTCATGATGCTGTTCCATTGTGTTTCCATTGCAGGTTGAGTGGAGTGGCAGCTAGCCAGGCAACACATGTGTAGCTGGGGCACTGAATGGCATACCAGAGGCTCTGGAGGGGGCACACCAACATGTGGGCCATGCCGTATGGCAGGTAAGTGCACTGCATGTTTGGCACCTGTGTGTTCTTGGGATATGGAGGGGTTGCATTGCCCACAGCAGGCCATTGCCTGCTTTTTCTGCATGTCCATTTGGTGGCAGTCATGCACACTTGGATTGTTGTGCCAGCAGCATGTGGTATTCCAGCTGTGCCCATGGCACCTGGGTGTTTGTCCCCATTTGCCTTGTCTGATCTGGGCTGTGGGCACCCATCAGTGCTCACATGGGGTTTGCCACTGGGCTTGTGAGATTGGTGCACATGGGTGGCAGGTTCCCACACTCTGGGGGACATGGCCACATGTCCCTTGGCGACATCCTCTGTCTGTTCCCTGTGCCACTTCCCATGCACTGTGTGGCTCTGTTGCCCGGCATGTTGCCAGTGTATGCTGTGCATGGTGGTTTGTTAGCCCACTGCATGAGGCCGGCCAGCATCAGGCATGCATGTCCAGCCCAGTGGGGGGGGGGGCTGTGCCTGTTTGGGCTGTGGCACTGAGTACATGTTCTCTGTTTCCCCACCTTAGGTTGTCAAGCTGACGCTGTTGCCCAATGGAGGAGGGGAAGGATTATGGTGGGTGGCTGGCTTGTCTCCACCCAGGATATTCTGTTGGCTAACTACAGGAAACACGGGATCTTGCTGAGTATGAATTAAGGAGGGGCGGCCAGTGAAGATGGGGCCAGGTGGCTCATCACCAGGGGTGCTAGGCCTGTGGCTCTTTTAACAGTTTTTTGTGTAAATAGCCCCATATGAACCATGCCCACACCCACATTCCTCACTGTAAATGGTTCCACCGATGCATCCCCTGTTCCCACTTCCACACTGCTCCACACTTCTTTCTACTGTATATAATTTTTTTTATTGCATATTGTTGTTCTTGTTGCAGTTTGCTTGTGTGTGTGGTTTACTGTTAAATATTATGCATCTGACAGCCTATGTCTGTGGTCTTCACTTGCATGTTGTTACATTCACCTGTTGTGTGGCATGGTTGCCCAATGGCCCTTGCTTACCATTGCCCATTTGTGTCTGTGCCATTGCACAACCATGCACCCTGTCCACCTTGTTTTACCCCCACAGTGTTTGTCATGCTGTCCCCTGGGCCACCTCTGGGGTGTCCCATCAGTCCTGATCACATTGTCACTTGCACATAGCCACTGTTCTGGAGCTGCACATGCCTCTGCTGTTGTCCTGGTCCCCCTGCTGCTGTGCTGCACTGTTTGCAGTCCTGTGTACCTGTGGACATGTGCCACCAGTGTGGCCTGCAGCTACCAGCCTGTGTGCCATTGTGCCTGTGGACCACTGTGTCTGTGATGTAGCTCCATGTCTGCCCTGCTTGGTTTCTCTGCACTGTTGTCATGGTGCATGGCTGGGCCATGCTGTCCATTGGGCCTCTGGTGCTGGGGTGCTCTGTCCCTACCCTCGTATGTGCCATGCTCATTGTGCCTCTTTGTCCCCTGGGTTAGTGGTGTATGTGTGGTGATTCATACTGTGCCCATGGGGATTGTGTCTGTGTCCTTTTTGCACTTTGGCAGTACCTTTCCCTACCCCTTTTGCCTTGGGATGCTTCCCTTCCTGCTTTGGCTGTTCTACTACACCCATTTCCCATTTGCTATCCTTCCCTGTTGCTCCACTGTCCCAGGCCAGGTTGCTCCTTTAGTTGTATTCAGTCCTGCCTAGATGATCTGGTACATTTTCAGATGTGCTGGAGCATTTCAGGCTGTGCTATGGCACATCTTTGGTATATTCAGACTGGGATGCACCAGCACTTCTTATCGTGCATCTTCTGAACATTGCAATATTTTGGGATGGTACATCTCAGAGCAAGTACTTTCACCCTTTACCAGCACACTTTTGAATATGGGGGCCCAAAACTATAACATAATAACTATGAATTTAGTACATCTGTACACCATATAAAACTTACTTCAAAATGTACAGATCTATAAATGTACATGTTTGCATATTAAAATATTTACACATTTACAAATTCTAAAGGCAGATTGAAAAGATTTGACATAACATATCTAGATTCGACATAACATATCTATAACAAGCATTTGTCAATGCCGAACGTTCGCTTGCAGGTATTTGCAGTGGTATTTGGCACTTGGACATGGCTTAAAAAAAATCAGTGACAAAGAAGTACAAGCATTTGTCAATGCCGAATGTTGCTTGCTTCTGTGTGCTGTTTAGGTATTTGGAAGTCATTGGAGTGCAAATATTGAAAATTCACGAACTTACAAGCGTGCATAGGAACTGCGCAACGCACGCTTGTAAAACAGTCATTTTTAGGAATTTTTTCACCAAATTTTCAACATAGCCATTTTAAGACCTCTGCTCATGAACAGTATCACTGTGATTTTCTTAATGTGTCCCATACATTGATTTCACACACCGACTGCACCATTGTGTGCTACATGAGTGGAAACACGTTTTGGGCAGGATGTGAAAAATGACAGCTGTACTGCTCATAAGGAGGTGTGGTAAAATGGCAATGTTGAAAATCTGGAGTGAAAATATTGAAAATTCGTGAACTTATGAGCCTGTGTAGGAACTGCACAATGCACGCTCGTAAAACAGTCATTTTTTGGAATTGTTGCAGCAAATTTTCAACATGGGGTTTTTGGGACCCCTTCTCATGAATGATGTCACTGTCATGGCATTATTCGGGCCCGAAGGGTGATTTTGCGCGGTGACTGCGAAATCACCCGCTTCGGGCCTGCTCTTTCATGACAGTATGTATCAGTCATGAAAAACTATGTTGAAGTCATAAATCAAAAATGCCTGAATATGCAATAAAGTTGAAAAACCCTATCTAGCCCATTATACAGCTTACGGCATTTCCTCAGTTCGCTGTCGGCTTTGAAGAAGTGCAGGCGTGTTCCCGGTCCAGCGATAATTGTCGCGCCGAGCTCCAGAGGTAAGTATGGAGTGAGGGGGTGTGGGAGGTGTGAGCGCGGTGGGTGGGTGCGGGTTGTGGGAGGGGCCTGGGAGAAAGCGCCCGTGGGCCGTTGTCAATTTACAGGTTTAAAAAAAAAAAAAAACAGATGGCGTGGGACATTTGCCACACTGGGGTGGAGCTCCCAGTGTGGCAGAAGGAAGGATAACTGGGGGGCCATAGAGCCGACGGGGTTGGGCACCCCCGTCAGCAGACGATGCGGGACAGGACATTTGCCACACTGAGGTGGGCTCCCAGCGTGGCAGAAGGATGGCTGGGGGGTCTGGAGCCCATGGGGGATTGGGCACCCCCGTCGGCAGATGATGCGGGACGTTGGCCACGCTGGGGTGGGCTCCCAGCGTGGCAGCAAAGATTTTGGGGGGTGGCGTGATGCGGTGCTGTGGATGACAGCTGTGGTTTTCTTTGAAGAGAAGACCACCGCTGTCATACAATGCACCACATCCAATTGGTGCAGGACTGCCACACCTGCTCAATGGAGCAGGGGATTGCAGGGGAGGGGCACACCTCCAAATTGTCCCATTCTCCCAAGACATTCCTTGCACATGCACGCAAGCGAACGTAAAAACTATCTAAATTACTAAAAAAGCTAAACTTTGTTTTCACTTTACAAACTTTATAAAAAGCTTTATTTTCGTACATCAAGCAGTAAAATCGCATGTCTTTTTACACACATATATATCATGCATTAAAAAAACCTTTTAGCTGGAAAAGTGCCTATTTCTTAAATTAAATAAAAGCAAAACTATTAATAGAAGCTGTAGAATAAACAGCAAACACAAACTAAAATCTAAATGCTACTCTAAAGAAAGAATTCTCAAAGTGATGTGGTTCAAATACAAGTCCTGCTCCTTGGGTAAAGCTTACTTGAATTGTATAAGAAACCACAAATCCCTAAAAAGCTGACTATTTGACAAAGCCCAAGTGTTTTGGAAAAGAAAGGAAATAAAATTTAAAACTAACTTTTTCAAACGTTTCTATCAAATGTGAACTGTATGAGTGAAAACCCTATTTTTTTTATTGACTTTTTATTGACTTTTCTCCCCTGGGGCCCCTGTTCGACCCTGATGTCCTCGCATCCTTATCTCCGGCTGCCGTCTAACCCACACCGGTCTCCCAACGAGGGTGATCACCCATTACCCACTGCTCACCCCCCATGGCGGGGTGGCAGGGGGAGACCAAATCCCCCACCAAGTCCAGATCCACACTGGTGATCCCCTCCTGGAGCTGGCACGGGTACACTCAGATGGCCATCAAGTCACTGTGACCGGGGTGCCCCTTTTTCCTTGTTCTGCCTTCAGAGGCAGAGCATGCAATGCTGGCAGTGGGTGTGCCACACATGCATCCACATGCAGCATGCTGCTGGCTGCTCCGCCTACCAACCCCGATCTAGCAGGACTAGGCATGTCAACACCTAGCCTCCGCTAGGTGTCAGGCTACACCGGTCTTTCTAGCCCCATCCCTCCCCAGGAGAGGAGAGCTGTCCTATGGATGCTAATTCCTCTTCCACCCCTGCTGACCCCAGCAACTTGAGCTCACTCCTGAACCCAGTTCGCCAGCATGGCGCGTGGTGTGGCGTCCAGTGCCTCAACCCTCAGCGCCACCAGTCCGGCAGTGACAACCCTATTTAAAAAATATATATTAGATTTTGAATGTGTTGTTTAGATGTACTAGTCTGGAATGGAAATCTTATTAATCTGTCCTTCACTGTTGTTTCAGTTCTAAAATCAGAATGTAAGCATTTTTCAAATTCCATGGTAGTCAATGTTTGAGTGTACTAATAGGACCATTACAATCCAGCCCTGTGCTTAACACAGAAAAATGATGCAATGGCCAGAATTACTGACTGGGCCAAGGTAAAAGATCACTGCACAGGTTATAAATTTAAAACCAGAAAAGTAGACATCTCCAGATGAGAATTTTGAAATGCCTGTATCTATTGTATAACCTTGAAAATCAAAATGATGTAACAAAATAAAAAAATACTTAGAGCACTGTTCTAGACCCACTGTTTTCTTTAACAAGTATCCACAAGTTGCACATTGTTTTTCTGTAATAACATTGCAAAACAAACTTGAGACTGTTACAATTGCTGTCTTAGTAACAAGTAAACCCAGCCATGTTTCATTATTATGTCTGTCCAGAGTTGTAATGTTACACGGTTGATAACAGTACCACTCTGACAAACCCACTCAAAACAAATTTAGAATTTGAACTAGTTCAGGTTCAAGTGTATTAATCTATGTGGAATAAAACACCAGTGCATCTTGCTGTTGATGGGTGGCAAACATATCGTAAAGTGGATATGCTGACTTAGTTAGCCATGCACAAATTAGTAGAACTGTGATATTTTTTTTTCTTAGCAGATACAAAAGACACTAAACTTTGGAAAGCATCCCTTACCATTTTATTCTGAACCTGACTGATAACTTGCACCACAGAATCAAGATACTGAAACACTTAAACAATACTATTGACATACCAATGGACACCAGCAGTATTTTAAAATACTGGTAAGATACTAATATTAATGCCAGTGTTTCTTCAGACACTTGTACAGTTACAGTTTCAACAGTCCTAACCTGGGTCTTTGCTACAGACACTTTCTGTGATCTTGGAATATGCCTGTCTGACATTTTCATACCAGCTGATATGTCCTGATACACTGGTATCATGGGCAGATGACTCTGATAAAGACTTCTCAGATGGTTGCCCACCAAGGCACACATTCTTTCTGCTCTGATTTTAGATTCATCTAGTTGGATGAGTTGTAGCCCATCTAGAGTGCACACTTATATAGAGCTATATAACTCATCTCTGGTTTGAAGACCTCCTTTCCAATATCTAGTAGAACGGTATCAAGAGTCAAATCTTGCAACTTGTGAATTTATACTGCATATGCAACAGTTAAAGGAAACTGTAGCTTCATGACATATGTCTTGAATCAGTCGAGACTTTACCAAAATTCTCTTTATGATCTGTGGTTTGTCAATAGTATCAAACTTCACAAGACTGTTCTACAAACACTTTACTGAACATCAAATTGAATGTCAACAATACTACAAACATCAACTTGAATGTCAACAATATGCCCAATGGCACCGTTGAATAGACCATCTTCTACAGAGAGATTTCGACAAACCATCACATGGGTATTCCTAAACACAGTAAGGACACTATCAAGTATAGTCATTCTTGACACAGCCACACTGAGATCTTTTGAATGACTGACATGCTTTGACAAAAATGTTTTGGTGCTGCAAGCACTATTAATACAATAAAGCGATGGAAGTTGTACAAGACAGCTCTCTGCCCTTTGTAGAATGATCATATGGAATGCACCACCTGCAGTCAATTTTGGCATTAAATAAATGGGTTTGGATCCTATTTGAACTAATGCTGAAAATGTATCGGCAGCCACCTGAAAAGAATGTCTATCTTTTGGAATTAGTCATGATTCCAGTAGTTTCACAACAGATGGTGCCAACTATCCAATTCTCAAATCACACAACTGATCCCTTTATATGCGATTATCATTCTGTCTCATATTTTTATGTCAGCTGCTTATATCTGAAGAGATTCAACAAATTGAGACCATCAGAGCAACCTATACTTTACTTCAGCTACAGTCAAAGTACAAAAGATAGGTTTACCATTTACAGGAGTAAGCGGAAGTAGATCTCCAAAGACTACCCCATACTTTCCTGCAAAAGTAACATTGGTGTCACCTCCCACAATCTCATCTAACCTCAGATGAATAGAAGTAAGCATGATATTTGAAACCATACTTCATCCACCACTAACAATTTTAAATCAGTAAATACATCTCTGAGTGAGAAACAACCTCCCATGACAGTTTCTGATGCTGACTGGTTTTACCATGCTTGACTGGCAACATAAATAATCTGTTCAAAGTCACACCACTGTTGTTAAGGGCATCAATAATGGCCCTGCTTTTGGATGTGGCTGCAGCAAAGGTGCTCCAGTTAACATCTGGCATATTAAGGTCCCCCATCAACTGTATCTCCCCTTTCTCTGCCATCCTAAGTATGCCTTCTATCATATTCGTGTCCATTCCCTTCCCCTGACATGGGGGTCTGTATACAACTCCTGTGCTGATTGGGGTGCCATTTCCAGTCTCTAAGGTGACCCACAGTGCCTGCTGTCCTCCCTGTTTACTCTTTTCTTCAGTTGCTTTTATCCCTTCCCTTACATAGAGAGCTACTCCTCCCCCCTTCTCCCCTCCCTGTCTCTCCTGTAGGTTGTGTACCCTGGTATGTTAACATCCCAGTCATGGTTCTCTGTGTACCATGTTTCTGTGACTGCTACGATATCCAGGCATCCCTCCTCCATCAAGGCCACAAGCTCAGGGAGCTTGTTGCCCAGACTATGGGCGTTGGTACTCGTTACCCTCCATTTCTTGATGGCCTTACCCCTTTTTGCCCCATCCCTGTCCTTATTGCATATGTCACTTTCTCCATTTACCCCTACGCTTCTCCCTATCGACATCTCTATGTTGGTGTCTACCTCACTTAGTGCCCTGATTTTTTGGGGGTGGCTAGGATTTCCCTGCTCCTTTCCAGTGTCTCTCCCTTGGCTAGTTTAAATGCTTGCCAATGAAGTATTTAAACTTATCACCTAGGATCCTGGTTCCCCTCTTGGACAGATGCAGACCATCATGCCAGTATAGGCCTGCATCCCTCCAGGTGGACCCCCAGTCCCCAATGAAGCCAAATCCCTGAGCTCTGCACCAGTTTTTCAACCACTGATTGAATCCCATGGTGTGGAGCACCCTAGCCTCACCCATGCCATAGACAGGCAGCACCTCCAAGAAGGATACCATGTGTGCTATTTGTCTAAGGCCCCTTCCCATCTCCACAAATACTTCTTGCACTGCTCTGATCCCTTTCTTAGCCAGGTCATTTGTCCCTAGGTGGACAATAACATCCAGCTCCCTCCCCTGTGCAGCTGCTCCTGTGACCCTGAGAATTCGCTCCCTGTCCCTCCAAGCCATGGCGCCAGGCAGGCACCTTACCTCCCTCTCCCCTTCCTCCCCCAGTTCTACCTTCCTAACAATGGAGTCCCCCACCAGGAGTTGTTTCCTTCCCCTGTGGAGTCCCATGCCACCCTCCTGTGGATCTCCCTTGTGGAGGTTCCCAGCTTCCTCCTTGGTCTCCACTGTGGGTGCCTCCATAGAGGAACCACACTTTTCCAGAATGGCATAGAAATTGTGGAGCGGTACAGCTGGAGGGATGCACCTCTGTTCCACCACCCTCACCCTCCCTGAGCCCACTGTGGTCCAACCACTCCTCTTCCTTGGCAACCTCTGAGGCAACGGCAGTGGTCCTGGTGGTCCCTGGGTGGGAGAGGAGGTCCCACAAATCCTAGCCAACTCAGCCTGGAGATGAGTAGCCTCCTCCCTCAGCCCAGAGAGGTGCCTGCAGATGGGACAACACTGCATCCTCCAGAACGTCTCCCGGAAGACTGCTGCTCCACAGTCACCACACTGCACCACTCCCATCATGTCTTTTTTCTGGCCCCCTAATTGTTGTTTGGAATACTTACTCTTTCCTCTGTTTATTTCTTTTTTTTTCTCTCCCTACTTACTTACTTACTACCTCTGTGCCCTTTTAGCTCCTGATCTTCCTGTTCTGAGACAAGAAGTTCCTATATTTCTCAGTAGTCTCCTTACTTGCTTAGAGTGAGACCTCCAGCAGCTGGGAGGGGGAATGGAGAGCTACTCTTGCCCTTCTAGGATGGTGAGTTTTTGGTGGCTCTGCAATCACTCACTTCCTGCTCCCAAACAGGAAGTTCCTGTTGTCAGTTAAAGCCTGTGCCTATAAATGTAGAACTGGTTTAGGGTGGGGTGGAGGGGAAGGAAGGAGGGCAATATAGTCCCAGTAGAGAAGTTTAGTTATACCAGTAGATCCTTACTCCTGGTGTTCTGTCTGTTGCATAAATTAGGAACATAAACATTGGTTTACTACTTTCTCCAAACAGTCCTCGCAGTGGGTCCACATGGAAAAGAGTGTAGGAGGTGTTGGAGTAGCTGCATCCCTGGTCTATGCCCCCAACAGGAAGTCCCACCACCAACACCCAACCATAACAGCAGCTAGTAAGTACTGGCACAAAGGGTACCACAAGGTGGGCAGCAGCCTTACCCCACTCGAGTAACCCCCCCCCCATGGAGTAACCCACATGTGCAGATAAATAAGAAACCTATATACTAGATGCAATGGACTTCCAAAGGGATAAACTTCCTGAGGGATATATTAGATGGAGATGAATGCACAGATGCTACCTTCCATTCACCACAGTAAAAATGGAACCTCCCCACTAAGGACCATTAGCATTTCCTGCAAATTAGGGAAGCGGTCAAGCCTCTCCTACAGAGGTGTTTACCAACCCAGCAAATCAATGATCTTGCCAAATCAAGGGAGGATGGGGTGGTACCCGAGGACTGGAGGAGGGCAGATGTGATTCCTCTTCACAAAAGTGGGAGCAGGACAGAGGCAGGAAACTACAGACCAGTTAGTTTGACCTCAGTGGTAGGGAAAATGATGGAATCACTTCTGAAGGAAAGAATTGTTGAGTACCTAGAGGCCAGTGGGGCACAGGACCCAAGGCAGCATGGATTCACGATGGGAAGGTCATGTCAGATGAATCTAATAGATTTCTTTGACTGGGTGACCAAAGTAGTAGACCAGGGAGGGGCTGTGGACATGGCCTACCTAGATTTTAGCAAGGCATTTGATACAGTCCCACACAAAAGATTAATTCACAAGATAGCCAGCCTTGGAGTGGGTCCCAAGGTGGTAGCCTGGATAAAAAATTGGCTAGACAACAGGACGCAATGGGTAGTAGTAAATGGAATACACAGTGAGAAGAAAGGAGGTTACTAGTGGGTACACGAGAGTTCAGTACTGGGACGGTCCTTTTAATGTCTTTATAAGTGACATTGCAGAGGAACTGGAAGGAAAAGTATGTCTCTTTGCAGATGACACAAAGATCTGCAACAGGGTTGATACACAAGATGGAGTGGAAAGGATGAGCAAGGACTTGGCAAGGTTGGAGGAATGGTCAAATGTATGGCAGCTCAGATTCAATGCAAAGAAGTGCAAGGTAATGCACGTGGGAAACAAAAACCCTGGGGAAGTGTACACAATGGGGGGTGAGATACTGACAACAGTAAAAATAGAAAGGGACCTGGGGGTAATTATATCAGATGACCTAAAGGTGGGCAAGCAATGTGAGAAGGCAGTAAGGAAGGCTGGGGGGATACTGGGATGCATAGGAAGAGACATCAATAGTAGAAAACAGTAAGTTGTTATCCCTTTGTACAGACAGTTGGTGAGACCCCATCTGGAGTACCGTGTGCAGTTCTGGAGACCCCATCTCCGCAAAGACATAGACAGAGTGGAGGCTGTCCAGAGGAGGGCAACCAAAATGGTGCAGGGTCTGCACCAGAAGACATACGAAGAAAGACTAAAGAAGCTTAATATGTATACCCTAGAGGAAAGGAAGGAGAGAGGGGACATGATAGAAACTTTCAAGTACCTCAAGGGAATTAACAAAGTCCAAGAGGGTAGCATCTTCCAGAAAAAGAGATGTGCAAGAACAAGGGGGCACAATTTGAAGATAGAGGGGGGACGGCTCAGAGGTAATGTGAGGAAGTATTTTTTCACTGAGAGGGTTGCGGATGCATGGAACAGCCTCCCTGAGGAGGCTGTGGAGTCAAGAACAGTGGGGGACTTCAAGAATGCATGGGACAGACATAAGGCAGTCCTAGTGGGGGGTAGGAGGAAATAAGCTGTTGGTTAACTAGGATTTGCAGCTTATCTGTTAGGTAGGAAAATGGGCAGACTAGGTGGGCCAAGCGGTCCTTATCTGCTGTCAAATTCTATGTTTCTATGTTTCTATGTTTCTGGCTAAAAACACCAAATGGCCTGGTGGGCAAGATATATGGCCAACTAAGGGACACTCTACAGAGCCAGCCAGGGATTTCCAAGCGGAAATGGGAAAAACATCTAAGTGCCACCATTACTGATGCCCAGTGGTCACAGGCCTGGCATAATGCACACACCCTGCTTAAGGATGCATGCAGCCACCTCATTCAAAACAAAATCCTACATTCATGGTACAGGACCCCCCACAGTGCTACATGCAGCAAGGGTAATGGAACATGACATGTGCTGGTGCTGCCAAGCAACCAGGGGCAACTTATATCACATTCTATGGTCATGCCCTAGACTGATGACTTTCTGGGGGAAGATCTGCAGCCTAGGCAGGGCAGTACTGCAGATTAATGCCCCACTATCACCCTTGCTCCTATTGTTGGGTATCAAACCATCAGTCCCAAAACTCTCGCTGCCTGCCTTCAGATGGCTTACTTTGTTGTCCATACAAGCCAAGTGGGCTCTTCTCTACAACTGGCACAGCTCCAGGGCACCTAATCTGGGGGAGATTCTTTCCTCCCTTATGGGCCTGGCTCAGTTGGACAGGCTCTCCCACTTCAAGTTAAAATGGTTGGAGCACTTCTTCACATGCTGTGGCCACTATATGGCATACGCTAACCCCCAGACAGAGATTGACAAATCAGAGATACTATACAGGCACCCAGCTTGCATGTTGGTTCCATGTGGTAACCCCTCCCCAAGTGCCAGACTAGCACCCTGGCTGTATTCCTACCCAAGAGGTTCACTTCTTGGCTACCCTTCAGGTCTTTCCTGCAGCCTACCATCTGGCACAATCTCTATCATTGGCAATATGTCCCATGTATATACACCATGTTCTATTGGTTAAGAAATTTGATTACTCTGTGATCCATCCTATTGTTTTCCACATCACAGGACTACTAAAGGTTGCCATGCCTCATGTCCCAGCTAGTAAGACTCACAAGGATGCCCTGAAGAAACAAGTCCTCACCATACCAAGTACAGCTATGCTCCACCCTTTAATCTGGTTGTCAGTAAATAAAAGTCATGTATGATGTTCTTCCTATCACGTTTCCTGTCAGATAGCTGGTACAGGTCCATATGGTAATATGTGAAGGAGCTGCAGTAATTTCTATGCTCTCTGTGTATAACAGGCAGGGCTAATACAGTGAATAAACATGAGGAATGGTACTTGGACAGGGCCAAGAGAAATAGAGAAGATAGATAAGATATGTTGGTTATGTACTAATATGCTAATATGATATTCTGCAGCTGTATGTTTGTTATATGCTGTTTCTTGTTAAAACCAATAAAAATGATTAACAACAAAAGAAAGTGCAGTTAGGTGGCTTAGTGGTTAGTGTAAGAATTGCTAGTTTGCACAGTTATCACTGGCCACAATGGTTCTCCCATGTCACGGCAACAGGAAAAAACTCAACCGTCATTAGGGCAGCAGCACAATGCCAATGGTGAACATCATGCCCAGCAATTGTGCTGCCTGGCCCCCATTGTGCTCAATGCCCCGGGGCACATTCTGGCTTTGTCCCCACTCCCCCCCGTACTTCAATATAATCACCTCCAGGTTGGAGGTGTATGGGGCAAGGGGCGCAACACACAGATGACACCCTCCCTGCTGACCACTGCAAAATCCAGTTCACCAGCATGACAGGCAAACTGGTTGCAGCGCCTTAATTATGGCGCCCTAATTGTGTTGCCCACATAATGGTATACCACCCACAATACGATTAGTTTGCAGCTGTACTGGCTCTTGCTAGTGTTTGTTTGTATCAGTTCTCCCTTAGAGGACACCCTGTTGTCACCTCCAGTTGGTAACAACTCATTATTTTTCAAAATGCTGAGTTGCACATTTAATTTTTTATAGCTATGTGAGAAAACTGTGGATTGGGTGGAGGGGGGGGTATGTACTTTGTTAAATGATGGGTAGGGATACATTATGGTACTCGTTGAGTGTCACTAGGTTGAATAATCCTATTAAGCAAGCTAACATTTTGTCCTGTATTAAGAGGGAAAAGCCTGATTTAGTTTACCCACAAGAGATATACTGTATTTGGATAGAGCAGAACATGCTAAATTGGGGAAACTTGGGTAGAAGGCAGTATATAGTTCTGAACTGCCTTGAGGGTGCCATTGATGGGTAGCCATCCTAGTACCCCATATAACTCCTTTTCAGGATCACAAGATCATACAGAATGGGGACAGCCACCCGATTATTGTACAAGGGATGTTGTACCAGTTAGCGGTTACATTAGCATGTCTGTATATCCTCCCTGGGTCTAACACCCCTGAGATTAGGAAACTGTTGGATCTCATATTGGTGAATATGAAGAGGGGTGCAACTCCTAGCAGGGGACTTTAATTTACTAGGGTCCAATATTTAAGATACTTCCAACACTTCACCTCTCAGGCAGCCAGTAGACCATAAAATCTGTCTTGCTCTCCTGCGCGCCAACTGTTGGCTTGATGTGTGGTGGGAGTTGCACCCTAAGACTAAGGACTTTACTCACTACTCACATGTTCATTCGTTCTGTGCCCATATTGTGCTTTAATGGGGGGTGGTGAAAGTACGGGCAGATTAGATGGATTCTGTTGTCTCCATCTGCCGAAACATTGTATGTTTCTATATTAATTACAGCTTCATTCAGCAGGAGTATCTGCACCATGTTACAGATTGTAGGATAGGGCTAATTCTGTTTTCAGATCATGCCCCTGTGCAGAATTTTTGAAACTAGACAAGAAGCACCCTAGGACCCAATGGCATTTTAAATACCTCTCACCTGTACTCAGAGGAGTTTCAGACTTTCTTCCTGGAAAAGATTAAGAAAATCCTGAAGTTTGACCAAGACGGAGGGCACACAGAGGCAGTCCTGTGGGACACACTGAAAGCAGTTCTTAGAGGTCACATTATTGAATACACTGCTTGGAAACAAAAGGAACTGTCCCAGAGGCTTTCTGACTTTCAAGACACCCTCAGCTTTCTGAAGGAGGTTCAAAAAAAGGAGATGCCTCTGTGCTGGAGCAGCTGGACACAATGAAAAAAGAAATTGATAAAATCTATCTGCACAAGACAGAGATGGCTGTTACCTTTCTCTGACAAAAATATTACAAAGCGGGCCCTAGGGCCATGCAGCTTTTAATGCATCAGGTCAGGCATTGGAAAGTTTAAGCCACAATAACCAAACTGGGAGGCAGTATAGCATAGTGGTTAAGGGCATTGAGCCGCAAACCTGGAGACCTGGGTTTGAATCTCATCAGCCCCCACTTGCATACTGTGTGACTCTGAGCAAGTTAATTAATTTCCTTCTGCTCCCAGATCACACCTGGAGACAAGCTCTGGCTTACTGTGTCTTTCCTGGTTAAACAATTTCCCCTTCCCCCTAACCAAATTGGCCCATCCCCTTACTAAGCTTCTCCTTCACAAAACGGTTGATATGGCTGAGGCCTATTTTACTTTCTACAAGGTGCATTATATCCCAGATAACATCTTCAATGCTCCAGGCACACAGAACTGCTTGACCCCCACCAATATCACCTGTTCTACTGCAAGAGCAGCCAGATGCCTTGACTAGATCTCTGCAAATGACTGAGCTTGAGAAGACCCTTCGCAAAGCCAAGACACTGAAAACACCTGGCCAGGATGGTTACATTCTTGAATTTTAAAAAACTTTGAAGGACCTTCTCCTACCACATTTGTTAGGCACCTGTAATGAGGTCATAGAAGGGGGAGATATACTGTAGTTGTGGTAGTATGCCACGATCTCGGTGGTACCTAAACTGGGTAAGGATCACTCAGAGTGCTCAGCCTATTGGCCATTCTCTATTTTAAATACAGATTATAAGTTATTTATGACTGTTCCCACCCACTGCTCGGGCCCACTGCTTCTGTCCATAATTCACCCGGACCAGACCGGCTTTGTCTAGACTCAAACAGACATGTGACAACACCAACCAAACCCTCCCCCTACTTCACCAAGTGCATATCCAGTCGACTCCATTTTATTAACCAGTCTCAATGCCAAAAAGGCATTTGATAAGGTATCTTTGCCCTATCTGTTTGCCGTATTATATAAATTTGGCTTTTTGGCAGAATTTGTTTCTCTGCCAGCCCACCAGCCCTGGGGCAGGGCGCCCATCTGCGATGCCGACAACCCAGGTTTGGAAATGGACTCGCGACATTGGAGGGCTGGCCAGGAGAGAAGGATCGAGCATCCTAGTGACTGCTGTCCTTCTCCGGGGAAGGTATGTGCCAGCACCGTCACTTGTGGGGGGTGGGGCGGATGTGGGATGTCATTGCTCCTCCCCACCCTAAGGGGAAAAACAGCATAAAAAAAATTGCAGCTGCCCATAAAATGATACCCACTCCTGACTCCAATCACTTCCTCCGGCTGTTTCCCACCGACCAATTCTGAAACCTCTGGCTCCAGCCGGCTTCAAACCCTGCCCTGGAGGGGAAAGCCAGGGAAGCGATGTCAGTAAGGACTCCCTGCCAACACCTTCTCCTGTCATTGAGAGGTTCACCCAGTACTGTGGCACCGCCCTGGGTGTAGGCCAGGGGGTATCAACCAAGGGGACAGTAAGTCTGGAGGACCGAAGCAGAAGTCGGGAGTTTGGGCAGAAATGGGAAGGGCGGTGTGCAGCTAAAAAAAATAAAATAATTTATTTCTCTTCTTCAGAGGCCCTATAGCTCCCTGTAGGCCTTTATCAAACTTAGTGGTCATGTTCTCCCTCTTTTCAGCTGGGGAAGGAAACATGACAGGACTCCCCTCTTCCCCCCTTCTTTTTGCCCTTTATATTGAACCCTTAGCTCAGGCATTGTGGGTTAGCCAAGGTTTTTCAGACAACCAGGAGGGGGGAGATAGAACATCGGGTGGCCCTGTATGCTGATGATATGCTGTTATATCTAGTCAATCCAACAACTTCTCTAGAGGCCAACTTTATCATTTTACTGAAATTTAGTGAAGTGTCTCATTATAAATTGAATACCTCTAAGATGAATGAGCTAGCGTTCTCCTGGACTCCCTAATAATCTCTGTGGAGTAAGTATCCCTTCCACTGGAATATTAGCACCTGTAAATATGTTGTCTTTACCAACTCTGTTGAGAGATGGACTTTATCAGGCCAACTATTGGTCACTTTCTGCCCAGATGCTGGCAGACCTGAAGCAATGGCAACATTTGCCATTAAGTGGAGGTCACGTGATGCACACCTCCAGATAGCTGCTCTCCTGAGTTGCTCCAGCTCTCCCTACCTGAAATCTCTGATTTAACTGTTGTTTTTATAAGAATATTACACTGGAAGTTACCTCTGGCTGTGCTGTTCACTTACCGGCTTCAGATTAAGTGCTTTATTTGTTTGAAAATGGATGCCGAAATGACAGCGGCACCACCAAAACATACGCTGCCAACCACTCCTGACAAAACCTCCAAGCACCCCAAGGCCCAGGCAACTTCCATGGGCCACCCTACTACTATCACTATTGTGCTTTCCAAAGAAAAGTTCATGCAGGAGTTTGCCCCTTTTAAAGAAGCCTTGCAGGGGCTCACAATCGAAATAAGAGCTCTTTGGATGACCTGTGGATGATTTGAGTCATAGAGTTGGGTACAATGAGGCCATAAAAAGTTCTTTAGAAGATTGGTGTACAAGAATAGAGCCTGAAATGGTGGCCTTCAGGCAAAAATTGGCCCGACTTGAAGCAAGACTTGAGGCCCTAGAGGGCAGGATCCGAAAGAATAATGTCCTCATCATCAGACTTCTAGAACACGCTGAAGGATCAAACTCTGTGCTTTTTGCCCAGAAGTTGTGCACTAAGCTGGCTGGCCCATCTCCCTACATACCTTCTTCTATTATAGAAAGGGCTCATTGCACCTCAAGGGCCATGCCTCCTGATGGTTCCCCACCTCTACCCTTTATCTTCAAATTTTTTAATTATTTTGACAAGCAGCACCTGTTAAACAAAGTTAAAGAACTTCAGGATGTCTACTGGGAAGGGACCCATTTGTGGATAGTCCAGGAGCTGCCCAGTCCTGTGAGGCAAAGGAGGGCTGCATACCACCCAGTGGTGACAAAGTTAATAGCACCAGGCATTTGTTTCGGAATGCTGTATCCGGCATGGCTACAGATCCAGCATGGTGGATCCTCGAAATCCTGAGATTCCATGGACAGTGCATCAGCTAAAGACAAGGTACTGTTCCCCTGCCTGTTCAAGGACTGCTGAAAAAGAGCACTTCGGCTTTTGATGGCTTATTACTGTTTACTTTTATGCACTTCAACTTCATTTGAATATGCCTCGCCACTAATGTGACACACAATCCTGTTTTATTATTGTTATTCTGGAGCCTGTTATACACTCTAATGTTAGCCTGTGATAGCCTGATTCTCCGATTTATTTTCTGGTTTATGGAAGGCAATCTGGAGTTACAGTGATGACGGCCTCATCTTTGATTTCAGGTGTTCCTCTCTTGTTGCCCATTTCTGAACTAGCTATGTGTGCATCGAGAATCAGTCTACATTCATCTCTCAAAGATTACTGTCATGAGGGAATGGCTTGTTGAAAGACTCCTTTTGCATCCTCAACTCCTGTCGGCTCTGGTACCTGGCTAGCCATGTAACGCTCTACCACATCAGAACTTCAGCTATCGATGTCTGCAGAGAGTGTCAAGGTGGAACGCCTGTCTCAGATGAGGGTAGCATCCTAGACTACACACTATTGGAGGACTCATTATGGTCTCACTGAAGTTTTTGCTATTCCCGGTCTTCTCCAAGCCTTCAACATCGAAGTGTACTCTTTACATATTTCTCAAGACATGTACTGACTTAAGAGTGTCAGTTTGGGCGAGTTATGTCTCTGATCTGGACTACAGATCCCAGCATCCCCTTACAGTCCAGTTTGATTTATTACAATGGGCATATTTGAATGGACTTGCAGGACTGTAATTGATTCAGGTCTGTATTTCTCTCTTTTTTTAACTTATTCTAGATGGGATGATAGTTTTATTTGATCATGTCTGCTATTTTTGGCACTCAGATTTATATATCACTTCATTTATGACAGCTTACATACTTAGTGCTGTTATTCATTTGAGGACCTGTTCTTTATAGCATATATGTTTAACTAGTACTAGGATGTATGGGGTACTGAAGGTTTTTCTTAAATAAGGATGTTTTCTTTTAAAAAATGCCTGATTTTAGTCAGGGAGGAGGGATGGTAATGGGATCTCTAGCCTGAGGGTGGTGTGTTTATCATGCACCAGAAAGTTTGGGAGGACAGTCAACTGGATTGGTTTTATTTTGTCTTATTATAGGTTTTTGTGTGGGTTACTTAGGTTTAGGTTATGTAGAGAGGTGGGGAGGACTTCCTTTTTCCTTTGTTTAGTCTGTATTGCATTATTTTATTTTAGGATATCTCTTGGGATGGTGGTTTTGTTAATAGTTGTGGTAATATTCCTTTTATATGGGATAGTGAAACTGGTATATTCTAAGGGAGGGGTGTAGGTTTGGGTTAGGGGAAGGTAGTGGAACATATAGTTTATGGAGCATCTTTAAGCTTTGTATTTAGAAGGATGCCAGACTCCATCCTTTTTTTAAAGAGTTTCATATGTCTAATACTATTGTATATGCTGTGTGGAATGTAAAATGGACTCACTCCAGAGTTAAAAGGTATCAGATTATCAAGCATCTGAAACAACTGCAGTGTAATATTACATTTTTGCAGGAAACTCATTTGCTAGCTTCCAAGGGTATTCTTTTTCATAGACAAGGGATTGGCCAAGTCTTTGCTGCTAGTAACAGCACTGAAAATAATGGGGTAGCCATTTTAATTTCAAAACATGTTAGCTTTCAATGTACACAGAGTCTCGAAGGTCCTCAAAGCAGGTATATTTTGGTTAAAGGTATTCTGGATCATACAGAGATTCTGCTGGGCCATGTCTATGGGCCCAATGTAGAGACGTGCTTTTTTAATGGATTTGGCCACTCTTTTAGGCCCATTTCTTACAGTCGCTATTATTATAGGGGAGATTGGAACATCTCCTTTATTCAGGATCTAGACAGGACAGGTATAAATCAAGCTGGCTTATCTCCTGCTCAGTGCTCCATCCAGGACATGGTGGATTCCTTGGGATTGTATGACCCATGGTGCATTTTATACCCTACTGTTAGGGAGTATACTTTCTATTCTTTGGCACATGGTTCTTTCTCCCATACTGATTATGTTCTGATTAGTCAGAATAACATGGATGGAGTGCTGAGTTGTGCGACAGCTTCACAAGTCCTCTCTGATCACTCCTTGGTGTGGTTAAAGCATAGGTTGGTGACTAATATCCAAAAAAGATTCGCTATGGAAAGTAAACAATCAGCTCTTAAAGGAAGAATTTATTACCAGACTTAGGGAACAGATGGAAGTCTTTATCTCCCATAATATAGGTTCCACTGAGAAAGGGGATATGGAATGGAGTACATGTAAGTGGTTTGTCAGAGGTGACTTTATCCATCTGGCAGCTAATAGGAAACATCGCAGAGAAACAGAAGCCTCTGTTATTTTGGACCGTATAAGGGAGATGGAGAAGCATCTGAACACTAAGTCTTCAGAGGAGTACCATAGTAACTTATTATCTTTACGTGATAAATATGCGGAATATCTACGTGAGAGGGCCAAATATTCTATTTTCAAGATGCATTCCACTGACGTAGATCAAGGAGAGAAAGCAAGTCGGCTCCTGGCTTTTCGTCACCGAAGGCAAGAGGCATCATGTATTATTGCCTGTATTAAATCCAGGACTGACAATTCTATGAAAACATCACCCAGAGAAATTGCCCATGAATTCTAGGTGTACTATAAAACTCTGAATGGGCCCTTGCCTAACCCTCCTTCAACTTCAGATCTCCATGCATATTTAGCAGAGATTCCTCTTCACACGTTAACAGACTTCCAGCAGACCTATCTGACACAGCCCTTAACTCAGCAAGAAATTTTGAATGCAATTAAAGCCTTATCACTTGTTAAGGCGCTTGGGCCCAATGGCCTTACCCATAATTTTTATAAAGTCTTTGCCAAAGAACTGGTCCCTTTGTTGCACCGTTTTTTCCTTTCTTTATAACGATTCTTGCATCAATGATGGCACTCTTCTGGAGGCCATGATTGTCTTATTGCTTAAACCAGGCAAATCTCTGGACAATGCTGCAAGTTACTGCCCTATCTCACTTATCATAGAATCATAGAAATCTGGTGGCAGAAAAGGACCCTTTTGGCCCATCTAGTCTGCCCCCCCCCACTGGCCTTCCTTGTCCAGAGATCTCCTACTCTGCATACTGGTCAATCCCTTGTGTCTGTCCCATGCTCTCTTGAATCCCTCCACCATTTTAGCCCTCATCACCTCCTCTGGGAGACTGTTACAGGGCTCTGCCACCCTCTTGGTGAAGTAACACCCCTTCACATTGCCCCTAAACCTTTCTCCTTCTAATCTTAGATTATGACCCCTAGTTCTAGCACCTACTTTTCTTGCAAATAAACTACCCCCTACCTTATTAAACCCCTTCCAATACTTAAATGTTTCTATTATGTCCCCCTTCTCCCTTCTAGTCTCCAGCGGTCACAGATCCAACTCCCTCAACCTCTCCTCATAGGGCTTCCCATGCAACCCATGTACCATCTTGGTGGCCCTTCTCTGAACCCTTTCAATCCCATCAATGTCCTTGCATAGGTGAGGTCTCCAGAATTGGACCCCATATTCCAGGTGAGGCCTCACCATGGATTTGTAGAGGGGTATCAGCACCTCTTTCCTTATGCTTGTTATACCTCTCCCTGTGCACACCAGCATTCTATTCGCTTTGCCCACCACCTTGCTGCATTGGGTCCTCACCTTCAGGTTATCTGAAATTATAATCCCTAGATCCCTCTCCTGCTCAGTTACCTTAATTTCATCTTCCCCTCAGTGTGTAATGGCTTGCAGGTTATTTCACCCCATGTGCAATACTGTACATTTTTTGGCATTGAATTTCAGTTGCCAGGTTTCCGATCACCCCACCAGACATTTTAGATCTTCCCTCATAGCCTCCACCACCACCCCCCTGGATTTCCACCCTATTGCAGATCTTTGTATCATCTGCAAATAGGCAGACATTCTCCTGCAGACCCTCTGCTATGTCGCTGATATAGATATTAAACAAGATGGGCCCCATACCAACCCCTGGGGCACCCTGCTCGTCACCCCTTCCTCTCTGGAATGGACCCCATTTACCACCACCCTTTGGCTCCTGTCCTTCAGCCAGTCCTCCACCCACTTTGTTATTTTCTGTCCCACCCCCAAACTTTCCAGCTTATTTACCAGCCTTCTGTGGGGGAGAGTGTTAAAGGCCTTCCTGAAGCCCAGATAGGCCATGTCCACTGCCTCTCCATGATCGACCACCCTCGTCACCCAACTGAAAAACTTGACCAGGTTCATCTGGCATGACCTCCCTTGTGTGAAGCCATGATGTTGGACGTCCTGTAGCCCACTATCTACCAGGTAGCTGGCCAACCTTTCTTTTAATAGTGCCTCTATCACCTTACCACCAAGGTGAGGCTGACTGAAGGATAATTATCCACCTCCTCCCTTCTGCCACTCTTGAGGAGTGGCACCACGTCTGCCCTCTTCCAATCTTTAGGCACCCACCTTGTATCCAGGGACAAGTTAAACAACCTGGCCAGAGGTGCCTCCAGCTTCTCTCTTAGTTCTTGGAGTACCCAAGGACGCAAGGCGTCTGGGCCCATTGCCTTGTTCACCCTCAACCTATCTAATTCTGCTCTTACCCTGTCCTCACTGAATTGGCTAGGATCCACCCTTATGTCATCCCTTCCCCTCTCCCTTAACACTGGTCCCCTTCCTTCCCCGTCCACCTTGAGGATCGAACAGAGTACCCATTTAGTACCTCTGCCTTCTCACAGTCCCACTTGCATGTTCCCCTCCCCTTCATCCCTCACTATTCCCTGCCTCACCTTCATCTTCCCTCCCTATATGCTGGAAAAGTTTTATCTCCCTTTGACCTCCCTAGCAATTCTCTCTCTGTTTCCCCTTTTGCCTTCCTAATCTTATGCCCTGTCACCCTCAACTTCTCCCTGTAAGTCTACCTGTCCTCTTTCCCCTGTGTCCTGTTATATGCTCTAAACACCCTTTTTCTTTCCCCCCTCACTTCCCTGGTGAACTAGAGCACCCTCTTTCTTTTTGTGTTCATCCTCACCTTCCTTATGCAGATTTCCATGGCTTTTAGTAACCACCCCAAACTGAATTCCATAATTCCTCCACTTCCATTATTTTCTCCTTCCCCTCTATTTCATTCCTGAATATCTCCCTCATTTTGGCAAAATCTGCCCGCCTAAAGCCCGGGATCTTTGTGGTGGTCCGACTTGCTTACTTCCCCTACCTTACCCTGAAGCTCACTGTACTGTAGTAGCTAGCTCCTAGTTTGTCACCCACTCCAGCTCCTTCCACTCTATCCCCATTGGTGAGGACCACATCCTGTATGCTGCCACCACTAGTGGGCTCCCTAACCAGCTGCTGCAGGAAAGGAGGGACTCGAGGCTCTCTCTGATCCTGGCTGATTTAGCTGATGTGATATCCCAGTCAACATCTGGGATGTTAAGGTCACCCACCAGCAAAATCTCTCCCTTAAGTGCCATCCAATGAACTGCCTGTAACAGCTGCCTGTCCACTTCCTCTCTCTGCATCAGAGGTCTGTAAGTCACTCCCAATCTTATTGATGCCCCAGACCATTTTTGTAGCGTGACCAACACGATTTCTACCTCCCTGTCATCCTCTCCCCTTTCCTAGCCTTGTACTCCCCCCTTACCAGTTTAAATCCCCCTTAAAACCTTATCTATATAACCTTATAGACCCCCTCTGCACTCTTGCCCCCTTCTCACTTAGATGTAGCCTGTCCTTCCAATATAAGTCCTCATCCCCCCATGTGTCCCCCCACTCACCTATACAGGTGAACCCTTCCTTCCCACACCATTCTCTAAGCCATTCATTGAACTCCCTAATTCTTTGCTGTCTAGCAGTACTGGCACAGATGACAGGCAAGACCTCTGAGAATGCCAAGGATCTCACCTCTTCCTTGCATCCCCTTGCCAGAGCATTAAACCTTCTCTGGACCTCCTCCACTTCATTATTCGACAGATCATTTGTCCTCAAATGAATGACTAGGTGTGGTTTCCCCATCACCACCCTTGCACGCTCACTGATTTTTTGTATCGTCCTCCCCGCCTTCATCCCCGGCTCACAAAAGACTGACCTCTGCCTGTATGTAGCCCCCCTCTTGATCCAGTGTATCCCCTTGATAATGGAGTTCCCGAAGACCATGACCTTCTCCACTTCCACAGTTAATGAATCTGAGCTTGTTACTGGTGCACTCACCCTCCCAGTCCCTATTCTCCTGATTACACCTGTCTGTTCTGAACTGCCTGCTTGCCCCCCATCCCCCCTAGTTCCTCACTTGTCTTCCCCCCAGTGAAAGATTCTGGCCTTTTCTCTGCTGATCCCCTCTACTCCCCCTCTGTTCCCCTATTTATACCTCCCTGGCCTCTTCTGCTTTCTTGCTTCCCTTGATTCGCTTCTATCTCCTTCTGTGCCTCCCCCCCCCATCCTTCTTATTCTTCCCTTCTTGCCTGCTTTCCTCCCTCTGTGCCCTCTTTACCCCCTCCTCATTCATGCTCTCCCCAACATCTCCTTCTTTAGTTCTCCTATCCTGTCCCCCTATTCTTTGTACCTCAATCCCTTTTTCTTCTCTGGCTGCCTCCTGCCTTGCCAGATCTCCCCTAACCTCACCACTCTCCCACACTTCCCTTCTGCCCATCCCTGTTCCATGGCCCATACCTGCTGTGCCCTCCAATCACTCCAGATCGCTTTGACCCATCCTAGCTGATAAAGATATGAACCTATTGGATACCGTAATACCCCCCCCCCCCCTTCATCTGATGCTGTTCTTCCCCTTGGGAAATTAAGATCAAGACCTTGGCTAAAATATTGGCTTCTAGGATCAATGCAGTTTGGACTGGGCTTATAAGTGATGAGCAGGTTGGCTTCATGCCATTCCATTCCTCAGCTGACCATCTCCGTAAACTATTCCGCATTTTCTCCACATCCAGAGATTCTGGTGTCCCAGCAGCTCTGGCCTCCCTGGAAGGGGAGAAAGCTTTCAACAGGGTCAGCTGGGCCCGTTTGTTTGTTACTTTACAGACATTTGGATTTCCCCTTGCATTTTTTCGATGGATAAAGGTTTTGCACTCATGTCCGTGTGCCAGAATCTATTGTAATGGAGTTTTTTCCTCCATTTACCCTTTGAATTCCCGGCAAGGATGTCCCTCGTCTCCCCTACTATTTAATCTGTATTTGGAGCCCTTGATACTGAAACTCAAGAGTAATTCTGATTTGAATGGTATAAGGGTTGGGGCATGGAATCTACAGATATCTGCTTAGGCAGATGACATTTTATGCCTTGTGATCAATCCTAGAGTTTTTATTGCAGCTGCTTTATTCACCTTGTTTACCGTCCACCGGGGTCAGGGTCAAGTTCCTGCAGGAGGTAGTGGACTTCATCATCGACCAGGGGTTGGAGTCCCCTAGGTGCTTAATCTTGGGGAACTTCAATGTCTGGATCAACGACGAATCCTCATGCTTTTGGTTACGACCTCCTCCAGTTGATGTCATCACTGGGCCTGGCACAAGCAGTTGCTTCTGCGACCCACTAGCACGGCCACACATTTGATCTGGTCTTTCAGTTGGGTCTTGGGGTCGATAGCCTCAATATTGATCAGGTCTCTTGGTCTGATCACTGCACTATAGGGTTCACGTTTGGGGCCACCCTTGAAAATCCTTCCCCTGTGGAGATGGTCAGCTTCCACCCTTTAAGGGGTTTGCACCAAAAAGGACATTTTACATAAGCTGATCTATCTAGAGTAGATGCGGCATGTGCGATTGGCACTAGTGAGGTGGTGGCCACATATAACAGGGTTGTTTCCGAAGCAGTGGATGTCATTGCTCCACTTCGTATATGACCCAGATCTTCTCACTTGAGATCTCCTTGGTTTGATGGGGATCTCAAGTCAATGAAGATCAAGAGTCGGAAGTTGGAGCATTGTTGGCAGAACACCCGGTTGGAGGGTGACAAATTGGCCTTGTGTGCCCACTATGGTGAGTATCAGGGGGCAATTTCCTATAAGAAGGCAGAATTCCTGTCCAGGGAAATTGCTGCAGGGAGAAACAGACCTCTCGGCTTTTTTGGACTGTGGACAGGCTTCTCCATCCTGCCTGTCTACAGCCGAGAAAGACTTTTTCAGGACACTTTATGTGAAGAGTTTGCTCTGTTTTTCACTGAGAGGGTGTCATCTATCTGGTTGGGGATTCTGTCAGGGAGGCCATCACCTCACAGTGGCCGGACTGGGAGGAACAGAGACACTCTGCCTGTCTGGGAGGAGTTTAGGCCAGTGGAGGTGTCTGAAGTGATGTAGGTGATCTTAGAGCTGAAGCACACATACTGTGAACTGGACCCAACCCCTACACATTTCTTAATGGGATGCAACGAGGATGTTGGCCTGGTGTTCACTAGGATTGCCAGTTGCTTAATGGTGGAGTCGGTGTTCCCAGTGGCCTTGAAAGAGGTGCTGGTGAGATCCTTCCTTAAGAAACTTTCCCTCGACCCAGACGTCCTGGCAAATTACCGTCCGATCACCAACCTGCCTTTGAGCAAGGTTGTTAATAAATTGATGGCACAGCAACTCAGGATCGCCTCTTGTCCTTTGACATCTATGAGCCATTTCAGTCAGGTTTTCATGCCAGACATAGCACAGAAACAGCTCTAGTTAGGGTACATAATGATCTTTTATTTTATTTTTATTTAGCTTTTGTTGACCGGGTAAGTGCACTAAACAAATCCTGCCTATTTTCAGGCACGACCCGGGGGAGGGGGATACAGATGAATGCCAACCGACCTTGAACCAGATTAAGCTGTTGGTGGTATTTTTAGTGAATGAGGGAAATTTGGCCAGGACACCGGGGAAATTCCCCTATTCTTTTCGATAAGTGCCATGGGATCTTTCATCCACCTGAACTACCACCAATCCAGGCAGATGGGACCTCGGTTTAACATCTCGTCCGAAAGACGGCACCTCAGAAATGCAGTACCCCTCTCATGCTGCATTACAGTGTCAGTACTGGGATATTAACCCAAGTGCCAGATGTGGGAACTGAACCCACAGCCCTCTGATCTCCCAGCCTCAGAGGCGAGTGTGCTACCTACTGAGCCACTGACACACATCTGCTTAGGTCTAGAGATAGAGAAGACAGGTCAGTTCTTGTGCTTCTCAGTCTCTCCTCAGCCTTTGACACTGTGGTCCACGTCATGCTTCTTGAATGGCTCTGTGAGTTTTGTGGACTCGCCGGTGTAGTCATCAAATAGTTTTAGTCCTCTCTTTCTAACAGGGTGCAGTGGATGGTGATGGGGAATTTCTCTTCCTCCCCAATGCCCCTGTCATGTGGAGTACCACAGGGCTCAATCTTGTCACCGATGCTGTTTGTAGTGTACATGCTGTAACTGGGTGAAATCATTCGGCAACACAGCATGGAGTTTCACTGCTCTGCAGATGACACCCAGCTGTAGTTGTCATTTGCACCTGGAACATCCGGTGCTGTCGATGTGCTTAACACCACTTTGGCTAAAATCAATGACTGGATGGCTTCAAGCTGGCTGAGACTAAATCTGGATGAGACGGAGGTGCTAGTGATTGAGCCAGGTCGAGGGCATGATGGATTACCACCTGGAGCTGACAAGTCTTTTCCTGGGGTCTGTTCCATTGGTGGCTTCCCTGAGGGTACATAGTTTGGGTGTGATCCTGGACAGCAGGCTAACCTTTGAAGATCAGGTAACATCTGTAGTTAAATGTGTTTTTTACTACTTGTGGAACATCGCCAGGATCAAGTCTCTTGTTCTTCCCGAGGATCTGCCGACTCTGGTATATAAAAACATAGAATTTGACAGCAGATAAGGACCGCTTGGCCCACCCAGTCTGCTCATTTCCCTACCTAATGTATAAGCTGCAGATCCTAGTTAACCAACAGCCTACTTCTTCCTACCCCCACCCCCTAGAATTGCCTTTTGACTGTCCCATGCATGCTTGAATTCCACCACTGTTTTTGACTCCACAACTGCCTCTGGAAGGCCATTCCATGCATCCATAACCCTCTCTGTGAAAAAGTACTTCCTTACATTACCTCTGAGCCCCATCTTCAAATTGTGCCCTTGTTCTTGCGCACCTCTTTTTCTGAAAGATGCTACCCTCTTGGACTTTATTGATTCCTTGAGGTACCTGAAAGTTTTTATCATGTGCCCCCTCTCCCTCCTTTCCTCGAGGCTATACATGTTAAGCTCCTTAAGTCTCTCTTCATATGTCGTCCAGTGCAGACACTGCACCATTTTATTTGCTCTCCTCTGGACTGCCTCCATCCTGCCTATGTCTTTGCAGAGATTGGGTCTCCAGAACTGCACGCAGTACTCCAGATGGGGTCTCAACAGCTGCCTGTACAGAGGGATAACAACTTCCTGTTTTCTACTGGTGATGTCTCTTCCTATGCATCCCCCTATCCCCCCAGCCCTCCTTACTGCCCTCTCACATTGCTTGCCCACCTTTAGGTCATCTGATATGACTACCCCCAGGTCCCTTTCCATTTTTGTTGTTAGTATCTCATCCCTCATTGTGTACTCTTCCCCTGGGTTTTTGTTTCCCAGGTGCATTACCTTGCATTTCTTAGCATTGAATCTAAGCTGCCATACATCTGACCATTCCTCCAACCTTACCAAGTCCCTTCTCATCCATTCTACCCCACCTTGTGTATCAACTCTGTTGCAGATCTTTGTGTCGTCTGCAAAGAGACATACTTTTCCTTCCAGTCCCTCTGAAATGTTGCTTATAAAGACATTGAAGAGGACCAGTCCTAATACTGAATCCTGTGGTACCCCACTAGTAAACCCCCTTTCTTCAGAGTGGACTCCATTTACTATTACCCTCTGTGTCCTGTTCTCCAGCCAATTCTTTACCCAGGCTACCATCTTGGGACCCACTCCCAGCCTGGCCAACTTGTATATTAATCTTTTGTGTGGGACTGTGTCAAATGCCTTGCTAAAGTCTAGGTAGGCCATGTCCACAGCCCCTCCCTGATCTACTTACTACTTTGGTCACCCAGTCAACAAAAATCTATTAGATTCGTCTGACATGACCTTCCTGCTGTGAATCCATGCTGCCTTGGGTCCTGTGCCCCTCTGGCCTCTAGGTACTTGACAATTCTTTCCTTCAGAAGTGATTCCATCATTTTCCCTATCACTGAGGTTAAACTAACAGGTCTGTAGTTTCCTGCTTCTGCCCTGCTCCCACTTTTGCGAAGTGGAATCACATCTGCCCTCCTCCAGTCCTCAGGTACCACCCCATCCTCCCATGATTTGTTAAAGAGAGTAGTCAGTGGTGTCACTAGTTCTACCCTTAGTTCTTTTAGAATTCTGGGATGAATCCCATCAGGCCCCATTGCTTTGTCCACCTTCAGTTTTAGGAGTTCTTTCAGAACCCTTTCTTCTATAAATGGGCTGGTATGAACTTCTGTATCCAGAGTGTTTCTATTGTTTGGTTTAGGTACCTCCCCCTCTTCATTTGTGAATACTGAGCAAAAGTATTTGTTTAGTATCTCTGCCTTTTCACAGTCGCCCTCTGCCCACCTTCCTCCCCTTTATTATGTCTCACTATCCCTTCCTTGGTCTTCCTTTGCTCCCTGATGTACCTATAAAAGGTTTTATCCCCCTTCTTTACTGAGTTGGCTATCTTTTGTTACCTCTAGGCTTGACTACTGCAACTCTCTATACTTCAGGGTCATGGGAGGGACCCTCCGCAGACTGCAGCTGGGGCAGAATGCAGTGGCCCGGTTGCTGATGAGCCTGTCTAGGTCAAGTCATGTAACCCCAATCCTGCATGTTCTACACTTGCTGACTGTCAGGTGGAGGGCCCTTTTCAAGGTGGGCTTGCTCACCTATAAGGCCCTATATGGACTGGGTCCTGGCTAGCTGTCAGAGCTGCTGACACCTGTGACCTCTGCTCACTCCCTCTGCTCCTCTTCAAGGGGCCTCCTGGACTTTCCCAGAGTTCAGCTTAGGGCATCGGGAGACCATGCTTTTAGTGTCTCTGCGCCGACCCAGTGGAGCTTGCTTCCATCTGCAGTCTGGGAGGCTCCCTCAATTGGGGTTTTTAAGTGGAGGCTGAAAGCTCACCTCTTTAGCCTGGCTTTTACAGAGTGATTATTCCAGCATAACCAGCTTAACCGTACTTGTTATCTGAAGTTGGTCTTAAATGATACTATTCTGAATTTTATCTATTCCGAAAATTGTTATTTTGGTTTTACTTTTGATATGTTTGTTAGGCACTGAGATCCCCAGGGAATAGGCACCCTATAAATAAAATTTGCATTGCCTTGCCTTATCCACTGTCACAGAATTTAGCCAGTTATCCAATTATAAGCTTAATCTCAGTAAAATGGTGGTTATGCCTTTAAACTCCACTGTCCCTAAATTAGATGTTTTAGAGGTGGGAATTTCTTGGGCTCCAAAACAGCTTAAATATTTTGGAATCTCACTTTCAAGAAGTACGGCACAGCTCAAAAAGCTTAATCTCGATGATTTGATGATTAATATACAACAGGACCTGAACAGATGGAAGTCTTTGCCATTGACCCTATGGGATAGAATAAATGTATTAAAATGAACATGCTTCCCCATATATTTTATCCGCTCAATGGGCCCTATGCACTATGGTGTGGAGTGGCTATGTGCCGTATATCTGTGGCGCATAGCCACTCCATGCCCATTGCACCATCCAAGCTGCATTCAACAATCGCGGTACACAGCCCCTTGGCACCCAATCCCCTGGCTGCGCTGACAGCAATGTGCTGGTGGTGGGCATGTCAGGGGTATGCCTGCACTCTGCACCATTCATAGAGGTGCAGAGTGCTGGGTGTGTGGGGTACACCTCACGCTAGGTAACACCCAGCTGTAAGGGATACATGCCCCCCCCAGGATGCGGCCACTAGCAGCAGCATGGATGTGGGGGCACTGCAGACCACCCTACATTCTGCCCAAGCCCATGGATCAGCAAGGAGGGTTGGGATGGCAGACCGGGCACCCTCCCACTCCGAGCACATGGCACACATCATGCCCTCCACTGATTTCCGCACACTGCGGGCACAAATGATCCATTTGCGGACCGGGTCCTGGCATCCCATTAGATGCGCACCCGGTCCATAGATATGTCCTCTGTGCATCTGTGTGCCGGGGGGACAGGGCTGCAGACAGGTGGTGGCCAGTAGTGACTATCAGTCCGGGCACACCTGTCTACAGGTGCGGAACTCCGCAGGCAAGTAACATGCCTCCAGCGCATATTACCCACCCATATGTGCATAGTGCCCATTATGCTTAATACTGTTTAGCAGTTTATATTGGGGCCCAATATATTTAGCACTCCAGGCTTTGACACACATATTGGCATCCAATATATTTAGAGCTCAGTACTTACCGGTAGTTACAGCGATTACAGACTGCAGTCTAATCCCCTTGCTGCTTCTGTTCAGTCCCGGCTGATTGATTGATTAGTTGCCGACTTTACTTAAATATCCACTGCCCCCTATACACATTTTCATTCATTGCTGCTATTTCGTGGTGTTATTCGGTAATACTGGATAATGTCTCTTCTGAAGTGGATGCAGTCCTCCCAAGTGAAGCATAAATATCCAGTGGAGGCTGCTGCTGTTTCAGGGTATTATGTAGCATAATGCTCAAGGGTAGACCCAGTTGTTACCGCCTCCATGGTTAAAGAGCTCACCAGTACTTCCTCACCACCTTCAAAGTGAAAACACCACTCTGGTTATGTCAATTACATTCCTGAGGTCAGATATAAGTTTTGGAAGTATGCTGTGAAGCATGGGGTTATGGCAGCTGTCAGACATTATGCCACTACCGGGAACACAATCAATGAGAACCCCATAAAGAACTTCAAATCCGATTACATGGCACAGTTACGGAAGATCCCTGACCCCACTGCAATGCCTCCGTTGTTCTCCCAAAAATCATGAGGGCATCCTACTCATTTAGAAGAAAACTTAGAAGAACAACTTAGAGCAATTGTTAATTCTCTATGCACAAGGCAGCAGCTGTGGGAATAGTAAAGGCAAACTGCCCACAGTTAGTGACCGAAAATGGGGGGCATCTATCCTTATCCAGTAAATGGGCATGGGCACATTACTGCACTTCACTGCAGCACTTCCTATGTTTCGTGTTTTTGTTGTTATGAGCGGTCATACAAGCGGTAATATTAGTGATCTGTTTATATTAGCGCATATCTGTGTGTTAGCTAATAGTGCTACTATTAATGGAGCGCTAATATAACCTGCTATACAGTATTTTCCTCCCTTTATCTTGGTTTAAACAGGTCCATTGGATGATCTCTGATTTCATTTGAGGGCAAAACACCTAGAAGAGCATATAATCGGTTATCGGTGCCCAAGGCATCTGGCGGCCTTCGGATCCCACATTTTTCTGTTCATTATTTGGCCAGCCACACTAGTAAGTACCTAAGGTGGCTGGTTCAGAATCCAGCAGATGGTGAATCCTCCTATACCCCCATTTGGCTTTTGCTAGAAAGAGACCAGATTAAGGAGGCTGGTATGCCCCCCTCAGTTATGTTTTTTATTTCCCCAAGTCTCTGCGGATTTTTGAAACTCTGTTATTGGCACTTCAGTACAGGCCCATGTGCAGTTATGTACGCTCATGTGTTGCAAGTTTTCTAAAGATATCTCTCAACCCATTTTTCATAATCCCAATTTTAAAATAGGAGGCCATGTGCTGACAGAAATTTAGCTACCCCAACTTGCTGCAGCCAAGGTTTGTGACTTGCTCCACGATGGATCATTAAGATCATGTCAGGATATTCTTACTTCCTATCATTTGGACAGTCAGTGTGCATTCAAGATATTTCAACTTTATCATGTTCTTCAATGGTTTGGTTCTACACCATGGAATGTTAATCTCAGTGAGTTCCTGCAGTCAGCTACTGATATTGTCTTATAACCATATGCAGCTTCGGGCTTATATTCCTTTTTCTTCCCCAGTTTATTCCCTGGCATTACTGGAGAGTCCCCATCCCCATATTGGAATGCAGTCTTCCCTCATCACGTCTTTAATTGGAATAAAATCTAGGAAGATTTTCATATTCATATTTATATCTCCCATGACAAACTCCATCTCATCCAGTTTCACATCTTGCATAACATTTATTTTACATCTCCAAAATTAGTTAAGATTGGTAAGTTAATTTCGTCACTTTGTCCAAGCTGTGGACAAGCGGAAGGCACTTTGCTACAGATTTTCTGGGAATGCCCTAAAGTGGCCTCTCTATGGGATCTGATTAAATCTAGAGCCGATCCTTTCCTTGGCCTTGAAGAGACCTTCACTCCTATAATATGTATAGTTGGGGATTATAGTGAGATTGCAGTGAGGGATAGGAGACATTGTATGGCTGTAATTTCCCTGTTTTGTTAAGAGAGTAGCTCATCATTGGCTTGACCAGACTTCAATTACATATCAGGAATGGTTGCAGGAACTCTTATTTAATCTTTGCTTGGAGAATATGATAGCGAGTATATACAATAGACTCTCGTCATATAATAGAAAGTGAAGCAAACTGCACGCCTTGTGTATGATGTAGTTTACTCTGGAGCAGTCCCTTTATGACATGTGTATGATTTCATTTTCCTCTTCTCTTCTAATAGGCACCTTTCTTTTTCATATGTATTTATGTTATTTTATTAATGTAGTGGGACCTTTGTCCATTCTACTACCAGATTGAACCTGGTTTGGCTATATTACTTTTCACGCACCTTTTCATTGACAGCTCAGTGGGTGGGCTGGCTGTGGAGGAGAGAGGAGGGCTGTGCCGGTCCACCCACTGAGGTTTATGATGGGGGTTGGAGCGGATTGCTGGGACACCTGCTGGGGCGGGGGAAGGGGGCACTAGACCACCAGGGAATAAAAATATATTTGGGGACCGGGGATTGGGGATGGGGTTGATTGAAACAACTAGACCAAAAGGGATATTTTTTTAAACAGTACCAAAGGAGATAGTGATGGGGGGTTGCTGTACACTTCGGAAGGTGACCGGGTGGAGGGGAGGGACCACTAGCCACCAGGGCATTTGTTGGGCTGTGGGCACTGTCAGACAGTGGATGGGGGAGGGATCGCTATTGAAAACCAGGGGAATTTCTTTTAAAAGTTGGGTGGGTGATCTGGTGGGAGGAGGGACTACTAGCCACCAGGTATATGTTTGTTTCACGGGGGACAGGTGGGGATAGGGACCACTAGCCACCAGGGCTTATTTTTTAAGGGATTTCACCTAAAACTTTTGCGAAAGTTTTCAGATCCGCCACAGGTAGAAGTTTGGAAACTTCCATGAAAGTTTTGAGATTTTCACGGAAGTTTTGCAAAGGCGGAAAAACCCATTTTCACCCATGGCTAGTCAGGGCTGGACTTTAATGGGTTGAGGGAGGAAAGGGCAAAGAGTGTTTCCTGGATGGTGACAAGGGGCAAGTAGAAACCTGGTGAGGGGCGACTGGGAGCAGGAAGAAAAGGAGAGGAGCTGGGACAGTGAGAAGAAGGGAGGTTGCAGGTTGTGAAGAACTCATCGAAGTGAGCAGCAACAGAGGCAAGGTCAGACATAAGTGAACCATTAACCATGAGGATTGGGGAGCAGACTGGGTGGGGGGGTCAAAAAGGGAGTGGATAGTCTTTCAGAATTTAGTTGGGGAGCAAATCTTCAAGAGATTTCCAATTCTATTCTGCAAAAACACTCTGTCACTTGCCATAACTATTGCGGGCATGTTCCTAATGTCCTCAGGTTTCATCATCTGTGCCTCTTGTATGAAGATCTTGACAGTGTTTACTACGCTGACCAAATAAAGACTAGCTAATAGGTGATTACTAACAAGATCTTAACCTATAAAATCATATAGAAAACTATATGCCAATATTGGCGGTAATAATTTCCACCCAACCTGAAGAATGTCAACTCAAAAGCTAGTCAGCATTATTTTCGGTGTCTTGGCCCATCATCTTGGAATATTTTGCTGCTACAAATTAGGGGTTGGTGTCCAGTTATTGCCGTCTTGGTTTTAAATAACTTATAGTCTGCTGTTATTAAATGGCACAAGATTCCTGTTTAGAAGCACAGAAACAGAAACTGTCAGAGAAAATGTCCTCCTAACCTCAAAATGTTTTGTGCCAGCAGTTCAGAGATCATGCTTATATTCAATTTAAATGTTTATTTTACCAGGTAAGAGGACCGGGTCACTATGTACTGTTACTCTCTATGCTTGGGAACATTTACAAACAGATTACATCAGATTCAGTAAAATTAATTTAATTTCACTCTAGGGCTGAGACCTCCAGGTGGTGCAGCATTCTTTTATTTCTTATTTTGTTTCTGCTTCTCCTTATCTACTGTAGCAATTTTCCCCTTCCTCCCTCCACTGGCCTGACTCTCCACCTCTAAAGAGCTAGCATATCTTGTCTCCAGGCCCCTAAAAGATCAGAGTCTAGCGATGCAAAAAATCAAGGACTCTTCTCAATGCTGAGAGAGCTGTTAAGTTTGTTTGCACTGTAAAATGTCTGTCTTTAACCCTGGATGCCCCTATGAAAATCGGTGTTTTCACTGACTGCCTAGTGTGCACAGACTTGTTTGTTTTCCACAGTGAACCTTCTGTAAGCCTGTGGGGAGTCTACCCTCCATGGCAGGGCCAGACAACCTGGGTGGGACCACTTAGAACACACATCTGATGAAGGAGGAGCCGGGGCCCCAGAAATTAATGTGGCCTGGCTGGGCATGGGGCATGATGGCATCACCCACCTGAACCATTCTCATTTTTCCCTGTTCTCCCTCTCCACCCACCAATGCCCACCTCCTCAGTACAGCTGTGAGGCCCACATGCCTTTAGTCCACCCATGTAATACTCAGCTTGCAAATACTGAGCTCCCTGGGACACCAGATGATGTGCCACAGTTGAGGACTGCTGCCATCCCACCTGCAGGAGTACAGCATTCTGCAAAATGCTCAATGTGACTCCTTCCAGTACAACACAGCAACACAGGCTTGGGACAATTGAGGTTACCATCATAGCAAGTGGCTGTCCAGGCTCTGTGCTCAGCCTTCCCTTGAAGTAGCATTTTTAGCCTTTTATAATACCTCACTTCAGAACCCAAAAGAGACCTTTGACAATGAGACAATGGAGCATGGAAAAGACACAGAGATGAAAAAATAGGAGATAGAATGCTTCAGAGAAAGAAAGAAAGAAAGAAAGAAAGAAAGAAAGAAAGAAAGAAAGAAAGAAAGAAAGAAAGAAAGAAAGAACTTTATGTACAGTAATAGTGCTTACAGTTCAACTTACACCACTTTTCCTTTACAATGGCAAACATTTTTCAGGGATCCATTCCCTAGGCCTCTCCAGAATTGTATATGGACATTACTTTATGGCAAATCTAAAACCTTTTGTTATATTTACAGTGACAGAGCTGCAAATAAATAATGAATTGTTCATGTGGGGGAGCTGTGGTTGCATATTTGGATGCTTAGAAAATGGAAATCCTTCAAAACAGAAAGTTCAGAGACTAGGACTCTTTCTTCTTTGCCTTAATAAATCATATTCTGAGTCATCAGCATTGTACTGCACTCTGATCTCTACAACAGTGGCTAAAGAGGATTTATACTGCTTTGAAACATAAAAATAAATGTGGTGTATATTTAATGGACATTCCCAGGCGGTTTTTTTTTTCATTTTTTTCTATGACCATCACTTTTAACCCATTATTAAACATTTATTTCCTTTCTTATTCTGACTTAACATCCATCGATTTATACAACATGCCAGAAAACACTAGGAGCTCTCAGCAGCACTGCACTTGTCATATTATAAAATTAGTTTAGAAAATTGTGAAACCTAATTGGCTGTGGGTTCATCTTTACCCATGCTGTAATTTTAGTACAACAGCACTGGGTAAAGATCCAGCAGCCTCTTCACAATAAAATCAATATTAACCACACATTTCTGACTGCCAACACAAACAAGACTATGACCTCTTCTTACTTAAAACCATCAAATAGTCCCTAAAAATAAAACGGCCTTAAATTAAAAAAAAAAAAAAAATTATTTATTTTAGATTAGGATTAATACCTTTGAGCTGAGGGTTCATTGACAAAGGCTCCAAGTCAGAATACAACAGTACAGGGTGGGACAAAACAGTATACAGTATATAATAGAATATAAAATAACAGCAAGTTTACAAGTACTTTCACATTGAATAAAGTATTACAGGATTACAGTTTCAGTGAGCACAAATACAGGTAAGCATGAGCAATTCCTCTAACTAGGAGAGAGAAGGCCCAGAGCTTAGTAGAGTACTAGGGGGCGTCCAGGGCAGAGGGACCTATGCAGCAGTGGGGTAGGAAGACAGAAGAGGGAAAAGAGGAAAAAGGTATGTACAGCTAGCGACAGCCTTGTCCAATTGCGAGGTAGTGGGGGGGTGAAGAAAGATGAGAGGGGAGTAAGGGAAAAAGGTAGAAGCTGCCAGGGATTGTCATTGTCCTATTTGAGAGGTTGGGGAGGCAGGGGTGGGCTCAGGATGCTGATGTATCTTTGCAGGTTAGATTATGCAGTTGCATGCATATTTGTTGGTAAGGTGCTCATGTAGTCCTGATTTGAACTGGTTAAGTTTGGTACATTCAAGCAGGGCTGAGGGAAGGTCATAATGTAATATATAATATAATAATAGTTAAATGTTATTTGTCCTCATAATCCTCTGCTTACACTCACATACTTACATTTAAAATGAAGTACCATAATGCTTACAGTTTTAATTTCTGATGTTTCTTTGCTGACCATGAAAAATTCCCCTCCTATCCTTACCTGTTTATCTCAGTAATCTCTGCAGTTTAACCTGCTACAGATATAACAGAAGCCCTGGTTCCATCTGAGGCCTTCTGTTGTACATATGAGGGGGTGAACATTTTGCAAGTAGAACTGAGAAGAGATTTGAATTTTTGTATTCCTTCCATAGTAAACATTAAATGTAAGAAAGACAGAACAGAAACATGGTGGTGAAAAAGGAGGAAATAATATAATGAAGAACAAGGAAAGGTAAGGAAACATGTAAATGGGATGAGTTTAGGAAAACAGAGCATTTAAGAGCTAGTTTAAAAAAAGTGTTAGCTATACATTATATTTGAAACTGAGATGGTATGTCAAATGGGATGAGCTGAGACTATTCTGTTGGGGTGAATGAATGTTTAAAACGAATCATGAAAATGCCTAACATTATTTTATTTTATTTTTGTGTACTATTTTCATCCCCAACTCCTCCAAAAAAATCTTGAACCCATTTCATTATCGCAATAAGACATTCCAAGGTATGCTTTGCGATGGGATAACAGCACTTCTTGGGTGGTTGAAGGCAATGCCTTATGATTCACAACACACCTGAGGTGTGCTGTTATCCCACCACAGCACACAACCTGTCATGTCAAGTCAAGTCTATTTCATTTATATGGTGCTCATTCCAAATGGCTCTGAGGTGTCTGGCAGAGTAACTGCTACAATGATATGGTGGGGGTGTGAGCAAAACACCCAATCCAGAAGGGGGCTGCCTTACAGCAAACAGATAAAACAATTAAGAAGAAGAACAAGAGGTTAAAATTAGCATAAAAGAGTTTATGAAGCCAGTCAAAAACATGCATTAAACAAATATTGTTTTCAATCATGATTTAAAAATAGTCAGCGAGGGAGCCACTTCACGGGGAAGGGAGTTCCACAAAATCAGTGCTGCTACACCAAATGCCCTATCCCCAGAGGATTTCAGTCATGACGACAGAGAGGAAGTCTGCCTCAGCTGACCTGAGGGCAGGAGCGTATGGAAGCAGGAGGTCTTTCAGATAGCCTGGGCCCAGGCTGTGCAGGGCCTTGAAAGTTAACAAACAAACCTTGAAACTAACATGCCACCTGATCAGAAGCCAGTGGAGAACACGAAGAACTGGTGTGATATGATTGGAATGAGGTGTCCTAGCCACCAACCGGGCTGCTGCATTCTGAACAAGCTGCAGGTGGTGCATCAGCCTTGTGGAAAGCCTCAAGTACTGTCTCATTGCTTAATTATGTGCCAACAGTTTCCTATATACTGTATGTTATTCTTCTTTGGAAAGGAGCACATAAAAGGCATGCACAGTGTAGCTAAACTGGATCCAAATGTCCATTACAACAAATACAGAACATGCAGTAACATACAGTTGCAGCCATTAACAAGTTACAGTTTAGCCCTTTATGTCCGTCAGAGCCTATCCTGGTCCAACACACTCATTGAGTCTGTGCCCTCCTATCATGAACTCCTCCCAGCCAAGCTCTCCCTTCCTTCCATGCCTTCAGTCTTCGTTGGTGTTTACTATGCCTCCCCTTAAACCATTCCTTCTTCTCTGGTTGATTTCCTCTTAGCTTTTGCCTCCCTTGCTTCCTTTGGTGAACTCCTCCTCCTCCTCCTCCTCCTTTGGGATTTCAACATTAATTGGCTCTCCCCAGCCGCCAGGTCCACCTCTCACAGGACTGAATCCCTAAATATTACCTAGCTTATTACTGAACCCATTCCACTCAGTCCTCATTCCCCAAATGACCCCCTTCTGGATTGGGTGTTTTGCTCACACCCCACCATATCATTGTAGCAGTTACTCTGCCAGACACCTTCAACAACTCGTGCATGACCTTCTGTATCAGGGAAGTTAGGACCCTACTATCTGCCCCAAACTACATTTGGTCTAGATCCCTCCAGTCACTTGACAGTAGTGCCCTCATAAATGATCTTGCTGCTACTGATTGGTCTCCCATCTACTCTACCGCTCATATTGACATGGCCCTCTCCCTATTCCTCTATAAATATATAATCACCTGGGACAAGCCCCCCCCCCCTTAGAAAATCCAGGGTAAAAAGTTCTCACCACACCTGGATTACACCAGACCTTATTGACTTGTGTAAGTCCTGAGACCAGGCTTGGGCCTCTTTCAAATTCTCCTGCTCCATGCCTAACCTCTTGTCCTAAAGGTCACTCAGAAACTCTTGTACAAAAGTTGTTCATGCTGCTAAGGCTCATTACTTCAAATCCAACCTCCAGACTAACCTTAATTCCCCTGCAAAATTCTGGAAGGTTATCCACTCCCTCAATGACCCCCTGCCTAGTTTGGTCCCCAGTCCTCCTGGTGGATAGCTCATTGGTCTCCAACCTTCCCTTTGTTGCTGCTCACTTTAATGACTTTTTTAACACTTGTGCCCTCCCCTCTTCTCCCCCTCCTAGTCCCTCTCTCCTCCTTTCCCCTCCCTTTCCCTCCCATCTCCTTTCCACCCCAGTAATCCAAGGGCTTCTACTTTCCTCCTGTCACTTGTCAGGAAACCTTTCTTGCCCCTTCCTTGCTTAACCCTGCTTAATCCATTAATCATCCACTGGACTCTAAACTCCTCCATCTCTCTGTTCCTGCCATTGCCTCCCCACTCAATCACCTTCTGAGCCTCTCCTCAATCTGTGCTGTCCCTCAGTCATGGAAAATTGCTAAGGTTTTACCTCTGCACAAAGGGGGGGGACCGCCTCCCCGGCATCTTCTGTCCTATTTCACTCTTCCCCTCTCAAGCAAAGCTACAGGAAAAACTTAGCTACTCAAGGCTTGCTGACTTCCTCCTCTCCTTCAAGTTCCTCTCCCCTTTTATGTCTGGTTTTCAGAAGAACCACCCCATCATCTCCTTCTTGCTGCATGTCACTGATACCCTTCTCACTGAGATGGATCATGGACACATCACTGCAGCTATCTTCACTGACCTGACCAGAGCCTTCAACTTGGTGTCTCACCCACTCCTTCTGGACAAGCTGAATTCTGCAAGCCTCTCAGCTCCCTCTGTTAAATGGTTCTGTTCCAGCCTCCCAGGCCGACAACAGTTGGTTCAGACAGGAGGCGCCCTGTCCCCTCTTCTAGCTATCCTAGCTGGGGTCCCAGAGGGTTCCATCCTGGGTACAATACTCATCTCAGTTTTCTTCATTGATCTGCCCAACCTCTGTCTGTGTCACCTCGCATATCCGTATGTATGCAGATGACAGTTATTTGCACAACTGGCCCCTCACATGAGGCTGTGGAAGGTCTGCTCCAGCAAGACTTCTACAGTGTCCTGTGTTATTTCACACACCAACCACCTTTGCACCAACACTAAAAAAAAAAAAAACAGTGTCTGTGACATTTGACATCAGCCAGAAACTGGCCAGACTCTCCCCCTGTCTTCTCCATACTGGATGGCACCCCTCTTGAAGCAGTCCTTACCTTCAAGTACCTTGGTGTGGCTAGATAGCAGGCTGGACTTCTCTACCCACATTGATGCCATCCACACCAAGCTCTGCCCCAGACTTGGTGCCCTGTATCACAATAAGGACTGCCTTTTTCACCAAGCCTTGTGGGAGATGGTCACCAAAATGGTTGTTTTGGTTTTCGGCTACATGGATGTGGTCAACGGCAACACTCCCTCGTCTTCCCCTTACTAGACTGGATACACTCTGCAATTCTTTCTACCACTTTGCCACCTACTCACCCTCTCATACTCAGCAATGTTTCCTCTACTCCTCCCTCTCCATCCTTCCTCTCCATTCATGTTGCTAGTCCCACTGTGCTTCCTTCATCTCAAAATACAGGTTTGGGTCCTGCCTCTCTTACCTACCCTCACTTCTCTCCCATCCCATCTTCCTCCTGTTCCTATCACTCCAAGAACCCTCACACCTTCTCCCTTCCCCACCCACACTTCTCTGCTGCTCAGTCTGCCTTCTCCTATTATTTCCCCTCCCTCTGGAACCTGCTTCCTTCCTCCTTCTGGCACTCCCTCTCACTTCCATCTGTTAGACACCAGCTAAGGCTTCTCTCTGCTTTCTCCTGCTCCTGCCAACCCTCCATCTGACCCACCCCTCTTCTGACCTCCCTACCTGCCTATGCCCCCACCTCATAATTTTGGCTCTCATAGTAAACTGTGACTGCTAGTTTTTTGACTCATCTGCACTACTCAGGCACCGCCACCTTTTCTACAGGCACCTAGCACTTTATTTACCTCTTGTCTACATTGAATGCTGTCGTGCAAGTTAATCTCATGGTTCCTCCATTTGCCATGGCTTTGTTCTCCTGATTGTTCTGTACTTTATTAATGTACTTCGGAATTTGTCATTGCAACTGTATTTTATGACTTAATTTCATTACACTGTACTCCTCTTTCCCTCTCTCCTGGGTCATACCTGGAAATGAGCTTCAGTTCAGTGTGCCTTTCCCAGTTACCAATTTTCAAATAAATAACTACATACATGCATACATAATCCATCTCTGTTATGATATACTGCAGTACATCACAGGAAATTCCAATAATTTCAGTGGGATATCCTGCAGTATATCATAGAAATATAGATTTTTTTCAGCAGAAATGGACCACAGGGCCCATCCTGTCTGCCCTATTGCTACATACCCTATGTGGTGTCAAGGGCCTCTATGTGGCCCCTAGCTCCCCCACCCTCTACGGGTAATTCTTCCCTTAATGATACACATGTGCCTGTCCCACACATGCCTGAATCCTGTCACTGCCTCTGTCCTAGCACCTCCCTAGGAAACCTCTTGCATCTATCCACCACTCTTTCTGTGAAGAAATGTTTCCTCACCTCCCACTTGAAACTTCTTCCAACTAAATTCATTGTGTTTCCTCTTGTAGCCACATCTGTGCGCAACCTAAAAAGCTCTGCACACTTCACCCTGTGTATCTCCCCCAAGGTATTTAAAGCTCTCAATCATGTCCTGTAGCACTCCTGTTCTCTAAGGAGTACATGCTGAAGCCCTTTACCCCTCCTTGTAGGGCTTCCCCTGCTGCTCCTATATCATCTTGGTTGCCCTCTTCCACCCTGTCAGTGTCCTTTCTGAGGTAAGGGCTCCAGAACTGCACACAGTACTCAGGGTGGAGTCAAACCAATGACTTGTATAGAGGGAGAATAATCTCCCTCCTTCTGCTTGCTATCCCCCTCCCTATGCAGCCCATCATCATATTTGCTCTCCCCACTACCACTGATCAGTGGGCCACTGCTTTTGGGTTGTCCAATTATTTGTTTATTTAGTTTTTGTTAACTGAGAAAGGAGGACTAGACAATTCTGCCTATTTTCAGCCTCGTTCGGGGTACTGATGGATGCCAACTGACATTGAACCAGATTAAGCTGTTAGTGTAGTGAATGATAATCCCATAGACCTCTTTCCTATGAGGTACTTGCCATGACCTCCTTTCCAATCCTCTACTTGGCTGTGGAGTTTTTGTCCCTGATGTGCTTGACATTGAATCCCAGCTGCCAAATTCTGGATCACTCTTATTGCCTTTCCAGGTCCCTCCACTCCCTCCAATGTGTCCATTCTATTGCAGAACTTGGTGTCATTTGTAAATAGATTGACATTTCCTTCAAGTTCCTCACCTATGTCCCCTATGAATATGTTGAAGAGTATGGGGTTGAATACTGACCCCTGGGGTACTCTACTTATGAGCCCCATCACACACACCTGAGAACTCTTATGAAATACTACCATCTGGGTTCTATTTTGTAACTGATTTTCCACCCATTGGGTTATTTTTTCCCCCGTCCCTAGACCTCTTAACTTCTGTAGTAACCTCTCATGAAGCATTGTGTTGAAGGTCTTAGTAAAGTCAAAGTAGGCCACATTCACAGTTCACCCCTTGTCCACCTCCTTTGTCACCCAGTCAAAAAATGTCATTTGATTTGTCGGGTACAACTTCCCCTAGTGAACCCATGTTGCTTACTGTCCTGTAATCCATTAGATTTCAGGAATTCTATTAATCTCCTTTCATCAGGGTTTCTATTAGTTTCCCCACCACAAAGGTTAAGCTGTCTGGCCTGCAATTCCCTGGCTCTTCCCTGCTACTGTTCTTATGTAAAGGGACAGCATCTGCTGTTCTCCAGCCCTCTGGGACCACTCTTGATTGCAGAGGGCTGTTCAATAAGTCTGTCAGCGGGCTGAAAGGACCTCACCTACTTCCATTAGCACCCTTGGGTGCAATCCATCAGGCCCATGGCCTTGGCAGCCTTTACTGCCCTTAACCCTTTCAAAATCCTCCATTTGGAAAATGGTGTAGTGTCCAACTCCCTGCCTGCTTCTCCCATACCTTTGCATGCTCCTTCAGGTAATGCCCCTTCCCTCCACTGTGAATACTGAGCAAAAGTGTTTGCTTAGTATTGCATAGTATTCCTGTCTTTTCCCTGTCTCCCTCCACCAATTCTTACCCAATCCTTAGTATGACTACTGCTCTTGTCTTCTTTTTATCACTAACATATCTAATGAATGTCTTGTCTCCATCTTACACACTCTGCAATCATTTCCTCCATCAGTTTGTGCTCTCCGCACTACTCTACCCACCTCTTGCAGTTTCTGAAGGTAAGCCTCTTTACTTTGATCCTTCTGATTTGCCTTGAAAGCCACTCTCTTTTCCCTAGATGCAACCCCTACTGCCATCGCCAAACCATACAGTTTTTCTTCTACTTTTGTTCTTGCCAACCTTGTTGATGCACAGATTAGACACCTGCAAGATCCCTTTCTTTTTTTTTTTTTGTTTGTTTATAATTCATATTTTATTAGCAAATTTTTTTTTCATTACAGGGGACAGAGAGTTACAACATATTTTGCATATACTCTGAATGTTACATGAGCTGTCCCCATCTCCCCTTCCCCCCACCCCATACAGCAGCATAGTCCATACAATAATAGAAAAATATTATATAGTATCACAAATCAAGGATCATTGGTTATAATGAGTCATTTACCTAATCTGGCCATGATTAGCGTGTGAAGGGGATCCCAAGTATTCTTATACCACTGCAACTTATTATGGGTCTCGCTGTCGCTTTCTCTGTACGTAGATTAGCCAAAATTTCATTAACCCATTCTTGATATGTTGGGCTTACAGTATCCCTCCAATGCCGAAGCACGATTTTTTTAACAGATAATGCAATCATGGAAATATGAAATCTCCTGATTCTCACCTTGATAGAGGATAGATCTCCCAACAAACATACGTCTGGGGTGAAGTAATCCTGCAAACCCAATATAGGATCTAGGTTAGTCTGTATGGCTACCCACAAAGACTTTATCTTGGGGCACAACCAAAAGACATGAAGAAGCATGCCATCCTCTTGACATCCCTTGGTACAAGCCCCCAAACTTATAAGACCCCCATTTCCTCAGCTTCACAGGGGTATAATACATGTTATGCATAATGTGATATTACATAAGGCGGAGTCTATCCTGAGAGATGTATTTATGGCAGAACTTCCATAAAGCTGACCAATTGAGAGTATATTGAGGAAAAAAAGAGACCCAGAGCCTAGTGGGGCCTTTAGGTTTCCCATATTTCCAATAAAATAGGACATGATATATTTTGGAAATAGCGCCTGGTGACCCCAACAAGGAGGAGAGATCAGATACAAACAAAAAGGCAGGTGGGCGAGGAGGGATGTTACCAAGTACTGTAGAGAGGAGATGCTTTAATTGGACCACCCTGAAGTGAAAAGCTAAGGGAAAGTCAAATTTGCGAATTATATTAGAAACTGAGAGCCATTCCCCTGCTTCATCCAGAAAAGTAGAGATTATCCCATCCCCAATTTGGGGTAACCATTTATGAGATATCATTGTTTTATTTATTGCGAAGGACAGGGAATTCCAAATAGACTGAGACAAGTCCAAGTTTGGGGAATACCGCAAAAATGAACAAAGCTGCATGTGAACTCTAAGGGACGTTCGAATAGTGGGACAGATAACGGTGTCAGTAAAGGACACTATTTTAAGGTAGAACATTGTCTGGGGGTCAATGTTCTCGGACTGAATAAGGTCTAACTCAATTTTGAGCCAGACCGGTCTTAAGTATTCTGGACCAGGATTCACCCAATGCATATACTTTGCAATGTGACTAGCCCAGTAATAAATTGCCAGATGGGGGATCCGCAGTCCTCCATCTGCTTTCTGAGTGGCTAGCTTATAGTATGCTAACCTGGCTTGTTTATTAGACCAGATGAAATTTGTGAAAATTCCGTGCATTTTCTGAAACCATGATAACGGAGTAAAAGAGTTAAGGAGCGAGAGGGGATAAAACAAGCGAGGAAAAACGTTCATTTTAATTATATTAATGTGACCCCAGAGAGAGAGAGAGAGAGAGAGAGAGAGAGGTAGTTTAGACCATCTATTGAGATCCTGAACTATCACTTGGGAAAGAGGCTCCAAATTTTCTTTAAACCAGGAGGAGGGGTTACGCGTCAAATTAATATCAAGGTATCTGAGAACACGAGGAGACCAGCCGAGACCAAAAGGAGACAAATCGTTTTTGAAAACCTTATGATTAAGAGGGAAAATGGAGGATTTATTTATATTCAGCTTATAGTTTGAGAGAGTACTGAACTTGGCGATTTCCCTTAACATGATGGGAATAGAATTTTTTGGGTGAGATAAATGAAGGAGGAGATCATCAGCGTAAGGCGTGATCTTCACCACTTGATTACCTATCGGGATACCACTTATCTCCGGGTTATTGAGAATGTTTCAGATAAGGGGCTCTAAGTAAAAATTAAATAACAGAGGGGAAAGAGGGCATCCCTGCCTGGTACCAGAGGACAAAAGAAATGGTTTGGAGAATGTTCTATTGGCGGAGACTCTGGCAGAGGGAGTTTGATACAAGACCCAAATCCAGTCTATAAACTTGGTCGGGAAACCAAATACTTTAAGGGCCTGAAGCAGGAAATTCCAGTTGACATGATCAAACGCCTTCTCGGCATCCAAGGAGACCAATCCCGCAGGAAAGGCAGCATCCCTGGACACCGAGACAACGTGTGACAGGGTACGTAGATGGTCAGCTGATGAACGTCCCTTCATAAACCCCACCTGAGACATATTAATCAGGTCTGGAAGGACCCATGTTATTCTATCAGCCAGTATCTTCGAGAGAATTTTAACATCTTGGTTCAATAAAGAAAATTGGTCTGTAGCTTTGCACTAGTTCTGGATCTTTATCGGGCTTAGGAAGGAGAACAATCAGGGCTTCAAACAGATGTGTATCTATTCTTACACCAGAAAGAATGTGACAGTACAATCGGTGAAGAACCGGTAATAATTGTGATCGAAAAGTTTTATAGAATAAAGCTGAAAAACCGTCTGGTCCTGGGACCTTGTCTGAGGGCAAAGCCCCGATGACCTCTGATATTTCCTCCAGAGATACTGGGGAAGATAGAAATTTCCTCTGTGGTTCAGATAAAGAGGGTAGAGAAGAATCCCTCAGTTAGGCCTCAAGCTCTTCTAAGGAAGGAGGGTTGTCCATGTCCCTATATAAGTGCTCATAGTATGAGGCAAACTCTTGCACAACCTCAGAAGGGGACACCTTCAGGGATACATCCACCTGGGCCCTAATTGGAGGTATGAACCTAGCAGATTCCTGCTGCTTTAATCTCATGGCCAACAGGCGACCTGCTTTTTCCTCCTGATCAGTATAACTTGCTTTGATGCAAATAATAGATAACTCCGCTTTCTCCCTCAACAGATCTAAGTATTTATCTTTAGCTACCGAAAGCCTCCTCATATCCTCTTCTGAGGCATTAGAGTATAACTTGGTTTCCAGAGACCTAACTAGAGATAATGAAGCTAGTAGTTCCGACTCACAAGTCTTTTTTTATTTTTGTGGCTAGGCTAACAATAATCCCTCTCATGTATGCTTTGAAAGCACCCCACAACATATCAGGTGCCATGCCCTCAGAGGAATTAGTGGAGAAAAAGAAATTGATCTGCTCCTTTATTAAGTCACGGTATTTGATGTCTTTGAGCAGTTGGCCATTTAATTTCCATCGGGTTTCTTTATGGGGAATATTGAGAAAAGCCAAATTGGAAGTCACCAGAGAGTGATCTGACACTGGACCTGGTTGAATCGAGGCAGTTAGGACCCCGGGCAGAAGAACCTGAGAGAGAAAAAGATAGTCGATGCGAGACGGAGTTCTGTGCACAGGTGAATTGAAGGTATATTCCCTGTCCTTAGGGTGTAGTACACGCCACACATCACACAGTCCGCACCGATCCAGAAAGTCCCTAAGGGCCCTCTGTCGGGGCGACAAACCCCTCGACCCACTACCAGACCTATCCACTTCAGGATCAAGAACCAGGTTGAAGTCCCTGCCCATAATTATACCAATGGGAAGCATAGGAAGGAGTATGGAGATAAGCTTCATAAAGAAGCCCGGATCATCTGCGTTAGGCCCATAAATGCTGCCAAGTAGAATTGGCATCCACCAGAGACTCCCCTGGACCAGGACATATCTACCGTCCGGGTCCCTGAGAACTTGTTTAGGGATAAAGGGAATGCCTCTATTGACCAAAATCATAACCCCACAGCTATTGGTGGACCCCGAGGCAGTAAACACCTGCCCAATTTGTTGCCTCTTAAGTTGCAGAGATTCACTTTCCAGTAAATGAGATTCTGGCAAGAATGTGATCTGAGAAGATAATAAGCTTAAATTTTTTAACACTTGGTATTGTTTAACTTTTTTCCTTATCCCCTTCACATTCCATGTAGCAAAATTTATACTACTGGCCATCTAAAAAAGGAAAAGGAGACTCTTATGTGAGATCTAGGAATTACAACAATCAGAATTAAGTAACCAGAACCTATGTTTGCTGCTGTGTGCCCCTCCCAACCCAACATCAACTTCCTCTCACCCACATTCCCTGCCCCCAAGATATTCCAAACCCACCCAACAAACAAGTAAAATGAAAATCGTGACCATAATATCCCACCTCCCCCCACCCCAACTGCCACGAGCAATGTTCAGCACAATACCATTTTCCTTCCTCCCTCCCCCTCCAACCTCCCAAACATGTACCCAAAAACCCAGCCCTAATATGTGAACCTTCTTATACAAACAATGGTCAGTAGTATAAATCGAAGGTAAAGATAATGTAAGTTGTAATAGACAAGTACTGGACTCCTGACATCCAGGAAAGCAGAGAGCGAGAGTGAAAGAGGGAAGAGAGAGCAACCACCACTTGGGAGCAGTCCAGAAAACCCGAATAAGTGAGAAGGAAACAAGCAATGTAAAGCATAATAGCAGAATATGCTATCTTAACTGCTGCCACTAGCAAGATTGAAAATTTTCCCAGTGACATATATTAGCCAAAGAACTAAATGCTCCCAAGTAGTGGATCTCCATCTGTTCCCTAGCCCCCACTGTTATCTTTACCCAGGAAAGGTAAGTTCCGAGACAAATAAAGGGGTTGATCCATCAAAACTACTGCAAGAGCGCCCTCTGGTGATATTATCTCGAAAGCGCTGATACCAAGAGTTCACTCTCTCAACTAGTGCCTCGGCAATCAAAAACACTAAGCCTGAGGGCCTTCTCTATATCAACCAGATCATGAGAAATAATTTGGTGTCCATGTAAAAGAGAAACCGGAGAATGTGATCCGTGTGAGAAAAAAAGGGAACTTCCTCCCAAACAAGACACAACCCCCAGAGACAAAATCCTGAGACATGAAGCCGCTCCAAAACACTGAGCGCTGAGATGCCAAGCACAAAGGATCAGAATTCCAATGAGAACAGTCCCCTCCATCGTGACATTCAGGAACCTTCGAGACCAAACAGTTATTCATTCCTTTTTCTGCACAGTAGCATGAGAAAATTCCTCTTCCTTCCATTGCAGGACAGGATGAGCCCAACCAACCACATCAAGTGTCCTGAAACAGAACAGGCAAAACAGCCTTAAGTCCCACAAGAGCAGTTTCAGGATTCTCATATGTTGACCAGGTACCATCCACTAGTACCTGCAGTCTAGCTGGATACCCCATTCTAAAGTGAAGGCCTGCTGCTATAATTTTTGATATACAATAGGGTGAAAAGCAGTGCACTTTGCCCTGACCGACCCCTGTAAATCTTGGGCAATTCTGAGCCTGGCATTTTCCCATTTCACTTCTTGTAACTCTCACTTTTGTCAGAAAATGTTGTCACTCCAGGTAATTTAAAAAGCGACAAATAATGGGACATGGCGTTGATCCTGGAGATGGCTTGGGTGGCAAGGACCTATGTGCCCTTTCAATGATGTACTTAGCCCTGAAGGGAGAGGGACCAGCAACCTTTTCCATCAGCTTCTGCACAAATACTAGCATGTTCTGGCCTTCCTCCCCTTCTGGAAGGCCCAAGATAACAATATTGTTTCTTCGGCTGCGGCCCTCTAAATCTTCCAACTTAGCTTCCAGATTAGAAATCCTTTGCCACATAGCTACAAGACCGGGATCGATTTTTTCCACTTGCTTCTCAAGAGAGGAGATTCGAGCTGCATTATCTGAAGTTTTCATCGTGACCTCTTCGAGTTTTTTGGAAAGGGATTTAATTTCAGCTGAGATTTCTTTGATTTCCTTCCGGAAGGGTTTAAACTCTTCCAAAAATCTACTCAAAGTTAAGGGTTCTTGCTCAGTGATCAGGCTTTGAAGCGCAGGCTTATCCACTGCACTCGAGGCCCTAGATTTTTTCCGGGCCTTCTCGGGAGTGACCGGCGGTGTGTGCTTCTGCTGAGGCTTCTTCATGTAGACCTCTATAATCAATGAAAACAAGCAAGCAGGAGCCTGGGATATTTAGAAGGCGATAATCAGTAATCTTTCTGGTTTTTAGGGAGAAATAATGACCAAAATAGCGATTATTTGCAGTTAGGAGGTTGGAGCTATGCAGAGGAGCTTCTACTCAGTATCCTGCATCACGTGATCCCCTGCAAGATCCTTTTCTTGACTGAGCCCCATTTGTGATCCACTCCCCTTTCAGTAACAAGGACTGACCTCCCCATGGATTCAACATCTTATAAATACTGTAGAGTAAGTATATTTCACTGGCCATTAATTGTCGCTATTTTCTCTATTTGATTTCAGTCTTGAATACAGGCATAGTGTGATAATTACAGGAACTACTGTACTGTACTGTGATACTGACCAGCTAGCAAAGTGTTAAAGACCAGTGAATGCCACCATTACCTGTGAATGTGACATGATTACCTGCCATTCATACTGAGTATAGAGAACGAAAGTTCACTAACTACCTGATGATGTTCAGTAACTACCTGACAATGTTTCTCTTTCTGACAGGATGACTCCTCGCTACATGTCCGAAATGAAAAAAACAGGAGCAAAAGTAAAAGTGTTTGTGGGTGGTGGGGGAATGAAACCTGGAAACCAAGTTACTGTACGTTAAGTGCAAAAATTTATTCAGATTACAGGTTTTAAAATAAAGTGAAGCTGGATCCTCACAATAGAAAAAATAAACACAGCCCTTCAAACTCCAAGTCCAATTCAAGTCTGCATCTCCTCTATTGCTCCCTTTGATCTTCGTTAGTTAGTGTTGTCATCTGAAACAAATCAAACAGCAATCCCTCTGTACAGTTTATGTATGCTATCATAATCTAATCTAATCTTAAACAGACAGTGTTAATATTTATTGAAAATGGTGACTTACAGAATTAAGGCAGTTTTGGTATGTGTTGTAGATTCCGGCTTGCCTGAAGCCACGGACGATATCCTCATGATGGGTGGACAAGGAATCAAAGCTGGACTTGAGCATCTAGCATGGTGTTCCTTGAGTGTCAGCTGTTAGAGATCAAAATTGAATTCTTCTCCCCCTGCTGCGATTTTGTCAGATACCAAGCCAGTAAACCAGGAGGTAAAGTTTGATTTCATTAAATCTTTAAAAATCTTATTAACTGAAATATCTAGGGGCTGTAAAGTGTCAGTACAGGGAGCTGGGAGTATATTGGAATAATGAAGCACTCCTCCAATTTTTCTAGCACAACATCTGCTGTGTGTGTACAATAAGTCCAGAATCAGTAAATACTTTCGTTCTTTCAGCAGTCCAAGGTTGTGCTTTATTTAACTGAAATACTGGACCAGGACAAAATCAATGAATTCAAATGTGGTAGTCACATAAACCCAGTGGTTGATAGACTGAGTTACATGCCAAGTGGGAGGGAATTTGTGCTGGGGAGTACAGGCAAATGTTTTCCCTTTATAGATTAACTGTGGTGGCAGCATGTCTCCAGCGAAGGAACAGGCAAAAACTACTGAAAGCTGTCCTCTTGTCACCAAGACCAGCAAGAGACACTTGTTTGGAGCCTGTCACCTCCATAGTCCATTCAGAGACTAGCATCATATTAATGCCGGTCTCATCCATGTTAATTACAACCTGGGGTGGTATCAATTCCTGGGCACAAGGCAGCAGAGATTCTGTTTAAGAATGTGTCTCAGAGATTGGTGAAATTGGAGGGCACCTTGTGAGCTTTTTTTGTACCCTTGCACTTGCTAAAGCCCATTTGGCTCAGGAATCCCCATGCCCACTTGCTAGTCAACTGTAAGTGGCCACCATTCTCTAACAGTAAATGTGGAGAATCCACCTTAATTCCAACTGTTACAGCTTCTATTACCCGACCGTTCACAACTGCCCCTTCTGCTCTTAGTGAATGGACAATCTTTTTTCAACTGATCTTCTAAGTCCTCAATCAAATGTGTTGGTCGCCTCTGGGTTTTCGGGGCAGAACAGGGAAAGCATAGTGGGATCCTATGTTTTTTTAACAGCAGTCAGGTAGTCCAGCTTGAATTTGCATACAGTGCTTTCATTAACGACACCCCCTGAGTTAGCTAAATGAAAGTGGACTGCTGACATTACACCGTGCTCAGCAGCATGCTTACCGAGCTGGAAACAGACTTTGGGTGTGTAATTTGCATATGTGGTTGGAAGGCTGTGTTTAGCAGGTGGAGGAGCACAAGCAACCAATTATTTTGTCACAGAAGCTGCAACATGCAGCTCTACCCCAGAACTGCTAGCTAATTCCTCACTGTCATCTGAGCTTGTTTCTACGGGGTATTTACACTTTTGCTGCTATGTCTTCAGCCACTTCAAGAGAGACATTGTGCCAAACAAAATGCACTGCTGCTTCTTGCTACTGACTGGCAACGTGAGGCATAGAGTAAAATGATACATTATTTGAAAATGCCAAAATTCCATTTAGTCAGGTAGCAAGAAGAAGCTCTCTGATTGCCCAGCTCTCTGATTTCCTGGCAGATTGCCTGCAGCTACTGACCACCACAATTACAGTACCTGAAGCACAGCCGATCACACTACAGCATACAGTGTTACTGTACCGTACCTACGAGGGAAGCCAATGTGCTAATTATATCAGACACAAATATGGGACACCAGGTGAGATCGTGAAAACTGCAGACTGCAATTTCAAACAGTTCTATAGTACCTTACAAAGAATTGGTTATGAAAGTCTATGGTTTCTGTATTTGAATAAAATTACAATTTCATTATCTTATCAAAAAGATTCAGAGAATATTCCAAAAAGCTGTGGAAGATTAAATGACCTTGATAAACAAACATAAAATTGTCCAGTGGTATGCAGTAAATAAAAAGCAACATAATTTGGAATACAAAATCACACATGCCCCCACAATGCAAAGCATCATGGGCTGCATATGCAAATCACAATAGAATATTATGCTGGTTCAACTTTAAGCAGAAATGCATGGTGCCGAAAGGCCTCTCACTCAGTTTGCAAAGGGTGCCAACAGATAATTTGGAATACTACCTTACTATGGCCATCTCACCAGAGTATAAAATATAACTGACAATGGCTAGAATGGAGCTTTTACCTACCAACTGGAGAGAGTCCAGATTTAATAGAAAGGAGGACAACCCCTTGAGCAACACTTGCCCATATAATGAAGGAAAACTATCAGAAGTTCTTGAAATAGCACATTACACTCTATGGAATGATTACTTTAATAATTGAAAGACATAAGAATGACCCAGAAGGCAACCTTAAGATGTATTAGAAACTTTTTCTGGACTAATATTGTAATAACTTCCCTCCTGATATATTGATGTGAATGCACCCTACCATGGGGACGCTTGCTGCTAATTTCAACGCCCTGCTTAGAATGTGCAATAATAACATCCAAGTGCAATGTCGATGTATATTCTTAGTCTCTAGATATGCTGGTTATTTATGAACTGTAAATATAAAGCTGGTCTCCAAAGAATATTATTGTACAGAAATCTCTTTTTTAATCTTGTGAAGTATTGTTTTTAATTTTGTAATGACATTGTTATGTTGAACAAATAAACATTGAAACTGAAACTGAACACTCCCCTTTCAGCCTGTCAGCCTCTTAGCCTCTCCCCTCCCATGTTGTCCTTGACAAGCTCCCTCGTGGCCTGGATGTCTGCACCTCTGTTAACACCCTTACCCTTGTATGGGCCTTCACCCTAGTCCTGATGTAGACCCACACTGTCCAACAGTCTCTGTTCCCCACAGGTTGCTTACAGAGATCTCCCCAATACTAATCTCTCTCTCTCGACATACTGAGAGGAGGGATGAGAAGAAATACAAAGCACAATGTTAAATAAAATGCAATCATGTAGAAATAAGTATAACAATGAGCAATTACAGGCAAATGCTTCTGAGTAGAAGTAATATAATAAAATAGCAACAGAAGAACAATATAAACAATATGTAGTGAGAAACAATGCAATAATATAAGGGTGGAGTGTGGGGACAGTGGATGAAAATTGGAGGAGAGGAGGCAGTACTAGTGACAGTGTAGGGTGGAGGGCAGTACACAAAAGTGTAAGACCAAGTTTCAGGAGCAACTGCGGGAGTTAGTAGTACAATCACAGAGGAGAGATTTCAGAGCATGAGGGACAAGAGCAGATTGAATGGGAGGGGGGAGACAGCTCCAGAGATTAAGGAAGTGTAACTAGAAGGCAGTTTGGCCAGCAGAGGATTATATTGTGGGGACAGTGATAGAGCAAGAGTTGCAAAAGTAGCAAGACATAGTGTGTGGGGGGGGGGGGGTCAAGATAAAAGGTGGAGCCAAACCAAAATTGAGAGATAAAGGTGGTAGAATGGGCAAGGTGCCTAGCATCAAGGGAAGAGAGGGGAGACAGATGTGTACAAAGAACATTGGTGAGTGTGCAGGGATTTGTCAAGGGTGAATTGAAAGAAGAAGTGGAAAGTGGATCCAGTCTGGTTAAGGTGGACTTGGGAGCAGCCCTGTAAACAATGTCACATTGTCAAAAATGGGGAGAATCATCTTCAAGAGGAGATCTATGCAGACAGGAAGTAGGATGCTCATTTTATTCCTGTAAAGTGTACCAAGTTTGGTGTGAAACAGCTTGTGCACTGCATCCACAGGAACCAAGAAATTGAGCTGCTGGCCCAGCCAGACCCTGAGGTACTTAAAGGAGGAGCTATCTTTTGATCACAGCAGCATCAGGGTATGGAATGAGGGAAGAGGGGCAAGTTTAGTAAGCCTCTGCCTGGAGCCAAAAGTCATTGAGAACATTTTCTTGCTATTGAGAGATAGCTGCTTTTTATTTAAGCCATTTGGGTGCCAAATTCAAAAAAGGCAGCTGAGCCCTACTGGTTGACTAGTCCATGATGCTCTGGCAGCCTGGACAAAAGGCTGGGCCTGAGCACCAGCGGACAGCAGCACAACGAATCTCGTCAGGGGAGGAGAGGGTGGCTGGGGCTGCTTGTTTTCCCCCTCCAATGGACATTCCTGGCATTCTTTCGGCGAAGCAGAGAACCTCGGTGTTGAGGCGCCGGTACGCTACCGTGAGCTGGACGGACCTCGCCCGACAAATTTTCATCAATAGACCAAGCAAATTGGGACACAGGGAGGTCAGCTTCAGCAGAGAAAACAAAGAGGGACACAGGGAGTTCAGCAGCAAGGGGCTTGATCTTTTTTTCTATTCTCTTCACGTCGCTAATTCCCCTCTGCTTAGGAACCATATTGGAGCCCCTGCTCAAGCCATTTGGACACCAAATTCAAAAAAGGCAGCTGAGCCCTGCTGGTCGACTAGTCCGTGATGCTCTGGCAGCCTGGACAAAAGGCTGGGTCTGAGCACCAGTGGACAGCAGCACAACGAATCTCATCAGGGGAGGAGAGGGTGGCTGGGGCTGCTCATTTTCCCCCTCCAACAGACATTCCTGGCATTCTTTCGGCGAAGTGGAGAACCTCAGGGTTGAGGCACCGGTACGCTACCATGAGCCGGATGGACCTCCCAAGACAAATTTTCATCAATAAACCAAGCAAATTGGGACACAGGGAGGTCAGCTTCAGCAGAGAAAGCAAAGAAGGACACAGGGAGTTTGGCAGCAAGGAGCTTGATTTTCGGCCCACCCACCTGCCCTGTTCCCTCCTTCCATTAAATGCTCCCCTACCATGCCCACCTCGCATTGGGAGCCAATCTGGGTTGACACAGTACTAACAGAATACCATCCCTTTCTTACAAGAAACTCTATCCTAGACTGCAAACCGGCCAATTCCCCAGACGGAGCGCTGGACAGGATTACCCCCCCCCCACTCCTGCTGAACTTAAGTTTAAGTTTCTTACAGAGCCCATGCATGAATGTATTTTATTCTTCCAGTCTCCTAACTGTGGTACTTACATGACACTATGCAATTTTTTTTCTAGATAGAATTACTGCATATGCCTAGCGTAGAACTACTGCCTCGTAGACCATACAAGCAAGTTTAATTACTTGGGCACTGGTTATTACTGTTTGGTGTCTCTTGACTGCCTCTTACTAAGATCTTGCATGAACGTACTACAAGCAAATCAGGCTTCTAATAAGACTCATACTGGTCTCTGAGCAATTTCTCTTAGATAAACCACTGCATCTGCATAGTGCAGACTGATGGCCTCTTAGATTTTAAGTGAAAGTTTGCTAACATGGGCACTGGTTGTTACAGGAGGCCACTGATTTGATTCTGCTAAGTCTATAGGAGGCATTTAGTTTATGTTGATCTCCCATTTATAGGAGGTACTCAATCCCGCCAATCTGCCAAATTTCTGGAGGCACAAAACAACAGATAGGATATAGCACCATAGATGGTACTGCTAATCTCACTTGCTGCTCATGACCTGGTCTGACTCCCATAGGGGGTGAGCAGCACCTACTAGTCAGACAATAGGAGGTAATTCTATAGTCTCTAGTCACTCCCCTGTTTAAGACTCTCACACAAGGGACACAGTGTTCTGAAGAGATAGGGGGACTGCAGAGAAGCACAGCACTTCAGACCCAGGGTGACAACGCTAAGATACAAGGCCTTCCCCTACATTTCCTTCTGCTACTGAACGGATCCCTACCTATTAGAATGCCCATAAAGCAAGGAATACCCTACCATTGCTGGCCCAACAGAGGGCTACTCCTGGCCATCATGTATCTCTTGTCCTTACTCGGAGTTGATAGGCTAATTAGCACAGGAGACCCTGCCTCCAGAGGTCCCCCTCTGCCTGATACCCCACCACACTCCCACTGGCAATGCTATTCCCCCTCCCATAATAGTCCCCAGTCACTCCTGATGGTCCATGAATTTTACAGGCAAGGTATTTGGTACTCTACCCTCCTCTTCACAAAGCGAAGGCTCAGCACCAAGCTACTTCCCCTCCCCAGCCCCCCTTCACTCTGCCTCATTGTTGTCCTCCTGCTTATTGCGGGTGACATTCAGCCAAACCCTGGACCCCCTCCTAACAACCTCCTGATTTCCTCGCCACAGGACCCTCATTGGGTGTCCACAAAGGGCATGCGGATCGCACATATGAACATATGTAGTTTATGATCCAAGATGCAGGAAGTACAAGCCTGGTTGGACCTGTACAATCCAGATGTCCTTGCATATCAGAAACCTGGCTCAAACCTCAAGTACTCTCACATGAGGTCGCAGCCCTCGGGTATCACTCCTTTAGAAAAGACAGAGCAAACAAAAGAGGGGGAGGTGTCCTAATCTATACTAAAGACACTCTAAACTCTGTGCAGGTTAACCTGCAACACACTACCAGCACTGACGGCGACTCGGTCTTTGTACGCATCACCCTTGGTCTTTGCAAGCATCTCACCTTTGGGTGTGTATACAACCCTCCTAGGAACGCTCTATCATCACTCGAGTCAGTCCTAAATGACATTGCCGAGGAGGTCTCCTCTGAGCTACTCATCCTGGGGGACTTTAACCTAAATTGGGCCCTGAATGCAAACCACTCCCTTAAAGGAATGGTACAAGAAACAAACCTTGCACAGGCTATCTCTGGGCCAACAAGACTGAACCACAAAACAGGGAATCATTCCACCCTCGACTGGGTGCTGGCGACCAACCCTGGTAACTTACAGGCTACAGGCACCTTAGCAGATGCCCTGAGTGACCACTCCCCAATATTCTGCATCTGGAAAAACAGGGCTCCCAGGTTCCGTCTGTGAATCCTGGCTGCAAGGGACTACATCCATCTATTACCCAAACAACTATCCAACTACCTAAGCAGCATAGACTGGAGCCCAATCAATCTCCTCCCCTCTCTGGACGAGACTGTTGCCTTCTTTAAGCGAACGCTCCACAGGGCAGCCAACCTAATAGCCCTCCATGAAGAAACTCCATACCAAGGGAAGCTGCTATAAGTGGATCACCCCCTCCATGAAAGCCCTAATGATAAACCGGGACAAGGAATGGAAAAAATACAAGCTCTCCACCCAGCTGCTGACCTGTTGAGCTACAAAACTCTCAGAAACAGGTGTAAGCTGGCCATCAAAATGGCCAAAAGGGAGTATGTCACGTAACTTCAGAAAAAGAATCTAGGAAACCCTAGACTTTTCTGGGCACACATAAATGGGTTATGAAAGGGGAACGGCAAGACTGAACATGGCCCCATCAAGGTAAACGGTCAACTAATAAACGATGTCCCCCACATCGCCATGGCACTCAACCACCACTTCACGAACCTCAACTCTTACAAGGCTGGACTACTTCCCCTCTACCCAGACCCCAACAGGCGGTCACTTCCTAACCTTGACTGCCCAACCTTCCACCTCAGACTGGTAAAATCAAAAGAAGTTCTCTCATTACTAATGACTCTTAAAACCTCTGGCTTCGGGGGACCAGATGGGATTCATCCCAGGCTATTGAAGGAAGGGGCCCAGTCCCTAGTCAGACCCCTGACCTGGCTCTTTAACCAATCCCTAAAAGAGGGTCCAGTCCCTGAACAATGGAAACAGGCCTAGGTGGTCCCAATCCACAAGGGAGGCCATCAGGAATCCACTAGCAATTACAGGCCTATCTCACTGCTTTGCACCTTGGCAAAGATACAAGAGAGGCTGATCTATGGGCAACTCCATGAATACCTAGAGTTCCATCAACTTCTAACACCCTCCCAGCACAGCCTGAGAACCAGGCATGGGATGGACACTGCCCTCACCAAACTCTTGACTGACGTACTCAGAGAACTGGATAAGGGGACCCCTACTGGTGCGGTCTTTATTGACCTATCCAAGGCCTTCGACCTGGTCAATCACAATCTGCTATTGACTAAGCTGGGCAATGTAGGCCGTGACAGCCATTCCCTCATGTGGTTCAAAAGCTACTTAAATGGACGTACACAGAGGGTAAAATGGAAAGACTCCATGTCGGAGCCACTCCCATTAAAAGAGGGAGTGCCTCAAGGGTCGATTCTTGGCCCCCTCCTCTTCTCCCTTTTCACCAATGAACTCTGCGACCACTGTGGTGGGAGCTCTGTGGTCCAGTATGCAGATGATGCTGTCATCTATCGACCCTCCACTAAGCTGGGAGACCTCAGCCCCTTGCTACAAGGAGACCCGAGTTCCCTCGAGCAATGGCTTGTTATCAACAGAATGGTCCTTAACACAGACAAGACCAAGGCCATACTGTTTGGCCCAAGATCCCTTGGACATGATAGAAACCAACACCTACACCTGACCTCTGCGTCGGGCAGTAGGCTATAGTTTGTGGCATCACTAAAATACCTTGGCCTCACTCCTGGACCGGGCTTCACCCTCAAGGACCATGTGGATCAAGTTACTAAAAACTTACATGCGAAACTAGGTGCCCTCTACCAACTGAAAGACCAGCTGATACCTGAAGCAAGGGTCTCCATAGCCACCAGCGTCCTCCTCCCGACAATTACCTATGCGGCCCCAGTGGTCCAGGGAGTAGCTAGACTTGAGATGATTAGACTCCAAGTTCTATACAATAAGGTGGCTTGGTTCACCACCCAGTCAAACCCCAGGAACCATCACTGTGACACGCTATCCCAACTAAATTGGCCCTCCTGGGATGCCCATCTCCATTACCCCTTGTTTTGCCAAACCTTCAAATTAATTAGCCCAACCCCCAGCCTCTCGGGACTTATTGCACTAAAGAATAACCCTCGTCTCCCTCCGCGACAACAGACCGCACGCTCCTAGCTGTCCCTAGAGTAAGAACCAAGGTGGGGGGCAAGTCTTTCGCTCACACGGCACCCACTCTATGGAACTCCCTCCATCCCGGAGTGCAGGAAGCTCCCTCCATCAAAAGTTTCTGCACAAGGCTTAAGGCTCATATGATGGCTACCTCCAAATGTAGCTGCTAGAAATATGGGTCCACCACATGGACATCTAAGCCTCACAGTCCGTTACTGCCTGCTGTGCACAATCTGTCTCTGCATTTGTGGTTCACACCCCCCTCTTTATTAGTGTCAATACACATGCACTGCTGTAATGCCGAACTCAGCACATGTAGCCCGCTGACTGTACACTTCTGTATAACTTGCATCATAATTGCATTTTCTTCATTTACCGCATTGTGATTTATCCTATATTATGTAATCCTGGGTTGCCCCTGAAAAAGGGACCTCTGGGGCCCAGTGGGCTCACCCGGCCACCAAAATTTAATTAATAAATAAATAAATAAATAATCAGTGCTGGATGTTGCTAATGTCCAGTTGGAGCTGGGTGATGAGGTTAGAAGCAGAGGGGCCAGAGGTAAAGAGTACCATATCATCTGCATGCCTGTGAATGGACACAGAGGAGCAAACAGTGGGGAGGTCATTCAGAAAAATGGAGAAAATAATTAGACCAAGGACAGACCCTTGTAGAACACCTAAGCAGATTGGAAGTGTGTGTGTGTGTGTGGGGGTCTCCAATATGTACAACTTGCAATCTGCGCTCAAGGTGGAAGCTGAACCACTCTACTGATGAGGTGAAGTGTCCAGCTCCCTTAAGCGTTTCTAGGAGATTGGGGTGGGCAACAGTGCCAAAAGCTTGTGGACACTGGTGGTGGGAGGTTCAATAGGAATGTGAAAAAGTTTTATTTTATAGAAAGAGTAGTTAAGATGAAGTGGGTGCCAGGACTAATAATGGTTTCAAACAAGGCTGTGACCAAGTAAATGACTAAATAGTTACCCAAGGAGAAAACATTAGGGCAGGGTGCAGGGGCGGTAAGGGCAATAACCACAACTAGACTTTGGGTCCCAGGGTAGGATAGGGCAAAACAAGGCAGACTGGATGGACTGGTGGTCTTTTTCTTTCAACATTTTCTATGTTTTTATATTAACCCTTAATGCATCCTGTGCTGCCCAGTTACAATTTTAAAAATGGACAAGAAATACAAAATAATACAGTGTCCATATCATAAGTGTCCCCAATATTTCAACTCACAAAGTTTTTATAAAAAGGTTATCCTCTAAAATGATGCCCTGGAATTTTACAAGCATAGATGCAGGTGTGTTTTTCAAATGCACCTACTGTATGTCTATTTCACTCCCACTGCATCTATCATTCTCTTGGACACAGCTGTTGTGATTTTCAAAACCAAGTCTAATTGCAACTATTTGACATGGTTTATAGTGACTGCCCCCTGCACAGGCACAGGTGGCTTGGTTTCTGCTTGCCCAGTGTCTACTATTTAACATCCCACCTGAGCACATATGGGTCAGCACTACACTTAGCAAAATTACATGGGCAGATCAGTGATCGATGGAAAAATCTAGTACTGTGAGACGAAACAGAATTAGGGACTTAAAGGGGAACAGTTGCCTTCATAGCTGGAATTCCCATGAAAAGCTAAATGAAGTATTGGCCCTTCCTGTAGCTGGCAGTAAGCTGGAGAGAACACTGACCAAGTCTTTCCTATGTTGCTGCTAGGAAAATAAAAATCAGTCGGAGTTTAAGAATGAACAGGCAGATGCCAAAGGATGCTGCAAAGGATTTTTGAGGTCACAGAAAAAGGGTAGCACTACTGTAATTCATCAATTGGGATTAGTGCTGCCCTTTTTCTGTGACCACAATGAATCTTTTTCAGCATCCTTCTGCATCTGCCTGTTTATTTTTGTGCATCCTGCTGTTTTTTGTTTTTTCCTTATGGTGATTTTGCTGAGTGCTACATCCATTCTGGCACACTAGCCAGTTTTTTAATTCTATGTTGCTGCTACACTGCTTTATTTGATGGAACCTTGTGATGTCATGCATGCTGAAGTCATGACCAACTGCATTGTAGTTTAGATGGGCTTGCCTTTATAGGGTATCACAAGGTTCCAAAAATGGTGACAATGTAGCATCTATATGGTATTGGGCCAACTTGGGACAGGGGTGTCTCTGGACTACTGCCAGCTATAGGTAAGTCAGATAAATACCCAATTTAAAAGAGTTTTTCATGGGTTTTCAAGCTACAGTATGATGGATGCAGAGTAGCGCACAGTAGTTCAAAAATGTTCCCCTTCAAGAATTTAAGTTATTAGTAAACTTGCAGACTCTGATATGGGGATAAATGAGGGATGGTATTTGTAAATGATTTTTTCTCATGCTTTCTTTACTTTTTATTTTTTTCTTTCATGTTGAACTTTACCATTTGTCAAAGTGTCAAAGGAAAAGACATGATACCAGTAGCTAGTTTATGCTGGATTATGAGCTTTTGTCAGCTGAACTGCATGTTGATAGGGGATGTTAACGTTTTCCAATCCCCACATGTGAGAGAATGAGTAATGTTTAATGTCACAATACTTAAATCTTGGATCCAAATTATGGGGAATCTTGCCAGTGCAGATAAATGGCATTATGAGATTATGAGGACAGAAACAAAGATAAATGCATATACGTTTGATTAAATGAAAGTATGTTTGACTATCTGTGCGGTATGTACTAGGTCATGTAATATATGGATTGAATTGAAAGTCGATAACTAGAAAATGTAACAAAATAGTTCATGTTATCCTTTATCATATGATATGCCTACAGTAGTGTTGACATATGTGCTCTGCTTTGGCTACCACGCAAAGCAACATTACTTAAAATAAATAGACTCATAAAATCTATAAATAGAAAATGTAACAAAATAATTAATGCTCTCCTGTATCATATAAATGTACCTAAAATAGTGTTGACCTGTGCTTTGCTTTGGCTACCATGTAAAGTAACATCATTCAAAATAAATAGGCACATAACAGGACTTCAGCACTATGGGGGTTAAAAAAAGAACTTGTTATAGACTTGGACAGGGCTATCTTCCTTTTATTTCTGCAGTTTGCTATCCCAGCTTGTTAGATGTGCCCTGGTGATGATAAACACCATGAAAATCTTGGAACAAAGGCATTTTTCTTACTTACTATTTATAATGTCAGCACCTACTCTTCTTGCTGCCAGAAAACAGCATGCACCCCCCCAACACAGACCAGCTGTAGTACATGAAAACAAACACAATTCTCTAAAGCACATTACACATCAGCATGATTTAAAGGTTCTGTTCATCGATGTTTTCCAAAACATTGCAACTGTGCCTAAATAGTAGGTTTCTTTTTTTTTTTTTTTGCCTAGAGGGATTTCTCTACTGCATGCTGCCACTCAGAGCCACCACAGAGACCTCTGTGTGCAGCTGCAGGAATACTTTGATGACCATTGCTCCTCAGATCCATGATGTTAAATGTAATCCAGCCATCTCACTTTTTCCAGATGCTAAGAGGTTTTCTTTAAAAAAAAAAAAAGAGTAACTTTTGGACTATATTTTATAAACGTTGTGTTAGCCCTGCTATAGGGTTACTTTCTTAAAGAACATTTACAGGTTTCTAATCCATCAGGCAAACATCTCAGGTGCCCAAGTCTGTGGAAAAATAAGCTACTGTCTGTAGGCGTTTCAACAAACCAGTCATAAAAGTTGATGTTAAAGAAAAACTGACACATAATACTAATATTATTTTAAAGACTCAAAGGGAATCTTTTCTTTTCTCGTTTATTTTAGACCTATTAGGATTTTCCACGAGTTTCTTTTTTCAAAGGATTTAAACTTTCTGAATGTTAATTCTGCTTTTGAAGTAGAACAGAAATAGCAGGCAAATGATGAACTGTAGATGTAAGAAATGAATCCTTATTATTTCAGTGATTAGCTTTCTTGCAATAGCTCCTTTGTGCATTATGCTGATTCAAGTTAGTGTGTAAAGAAAAATTTGCTTTAAAAATGTATGTACTTAACATTTAAAAAATATGTTGGTTGTTGGTGGGAGAGGGGAAGGCAGAAAATTGCATCAGTGAACCAGTACATGTATGAAGTGACTATTTTTGCTTGGTGTTTAACAGGCACAACAACAAAGAAACTGACAGTGTGGGAACAAAAGCAAACATACACAGAACAAAATACCTCAATGTGTGGCTGGATAAAAACCTGGATTTTTCCATGCGTGTTGATGCCATCCACAACAAACTCTACCTTAAACTGGATGCTCTTTATTGGAACAAATCATGCTTTTCTCTCTGGGTTGGCTTCAAGATACTTCTCAAAATGATTTTGCTGCTGTTTGGCTCTGCTGATGTGGTTTACAGCATCACCCCCTTGACCACCACAGCCAGACTGGACCCTCTTTTTCATTCTGTCATTTCACCCCTAACTCCCCTTCTCCTACCCATCTCTGCTGCAGTTGCCTTAACCTTTCTCTTCCCTAGCTAAATTCCTGGTATCACAATCACTGCTCCTCACTGCTTTTCAAGTACTAGTTCCGCTCCCTCTTCTGTACCTCTCTTCCCTCCTCACCCCCTCTTTCCCTACATCCTACTCTCTACACTCCTCTGACTCTTTTACCTTTCTTACCCACAAAACACAGAACATTATGGTAGATGAAGGCATTGAAGCCCATCCAATCTACTTAAGCATGTCTACTTTTGAGACAGTGCCCCTGACAGTCCTCTCTACCTAACCCCCAAAGTTTGCCCCCTTATGCATTGTTCACAAACATCTGGTCCAGCCCCTTTTGAACTTTTCCACTTTTTCTGCCCCGATGACCTCCTCCAGAAGATTGTTCTAGTCGGTCATCACTCTTTCCTTAAAAAAAAAAAAAACACTTAATGACATCTTTCTTGAACCTAACCGTGCCCCCTTCGAGGAGTTACCCCAGCTACAACAGATTGTGAACCGTTTACTTCTAGCCACCTTGTTTAGCCTACAGAAGTGTTTGATGTCTTTGCCATGTCACCACCCCCTTCTCCTGTCTTCCAATGTGCATATATTGAGATTAGGGTTGCTTGGATTTGTCAAAAAGCAATCCATTTCAGACTTTTAGGATTTTGGATTAATCTGATAGCGATTCCAATCTGAATCCATTAGGATGGTTGAAGTCAAAATCCAAAATCCTAAAATCCAAATCTTAAACTTATGTAACATGGTGTACCTCAATAAATAACAAAATTAAGGAACTATATAAACAACTGAAGGTGTTAGTGTGCAGTATACTGTTATCCTATAATGCATTATTGTGCACGATTGATCAGAGATGCAACAATTCAAACAATTAAAACTTTCAATAATCATTGCATTTACCTTATCTCCATAGTATATTAGTGACCTATCTGATCTTCATTGTCCAAGGCAGCGCTGGAGTCCAATTTGATGTGGCAATGAGTTATCCTGTAGTCAGGGGTCATCTTTTGATAATGCATAGAATTGAAATAACACCTATGAGTATTATCTTGAAGCAGACCCTGGTAGCTGCCAATGGCACCAAAGTGCTGTGTAGCTGTAAGTTGTGTTTATTGCCTGCAAGCTGCAATGTGTCCTCGAACTTCTTCTGATGTGATATCATGGTAGCCATGGCAGCCATCATGTTGTAGTGTGATGAGTTGACAACCTGTTATGTAGTTTCTTATGTGATGTTTTCATAGTAGGCATAGCTGCTTTACTTGTATTTCTTGAGCTTGTCATGACATTCGTTAATGATCAGCAGAGTCAGACTACGTTGAATTCATCATGTTGGATAATGTGTTCAACCAGTAGAGGTTGGATGCCTGCTGGAGCTCTGCAGATTTCAACAATCATGGTCACCATGTCACTGGAGGAAGATGAATCATTCTATTAAAATCCAGGTCATGTGTGTGCCATACTTTCCTCTGTCTCTCCATCACTCTTTTTCAATTCTTAATCACCATCACTGTGGATAAAGGAGGGCCATCCATGTCCAGTGCAACCTGGTGCTGGATATCTAAGCTTGCACAAGAGACCAGCTTTGCACTAGTGGAGGAGGAAGTTTTGGTGCTGGAGGTGGAGGCTTTGGTGCTGGAGGAGGAGGAGGAAGAGGTGGAGGAGGCTTTAGTGCTGGAGGAGGTGGCTTTGGTGCTGGTGGAGGCTTAGTGCTAGTGGCCCGCTGGTGATGACTATACACCTGCAGGACATGTAGACAAAAAGGAACAGGGAAAGACCACTTTACTCATGGGGCACTAGCATCCTTGGATACTGCCATGATATCGCTGTGAAGGCAAATGGACAATAGTAGCTAAATGTGCTGGCTCACTGTCTGAGATACTCACCATCCCAGCAGACAAATAATGTCTCCAGTATACTCTGGTTTTGGAGAAGGCATTGTGACAGGAGGATGCTTGCTTGTGTCACCGCTGTCAATGGTTGTACCTGCAGAACAGGGAGATACAAGGTAACACAAAAAGACTGTTTTATTCTGAGTGCACCAACAGCATGGAATACAGCCATGAAATACCTGTGGAGAGAAACAGACATTAGTGTCCTATGTGTGTTGGCTCATATTATGAGATACTCACTATCACAGCAGATGAAGAAGATGTCATTTGGGGTACACCCTACAGTGCTGGAGGAGTTTGACTCTGCCAGGAACTACACTAGCACAAGGGACTGATTTTGTGCTTTAGGATGAGGGTTTCATGCTGGAGGAGGCTTTGTGGTGCCAGTGTCCCCACTGGGAATGGTTATACCTGCAGGACACGAGCACACAAGGGGGCTTGAAAAGATAGTTTTAGTCTGAGGGCAGCAAAAGCCTGGATGTCTTCGAGGACAACCTGTGGAGGAAAATGAACATAATAGCTAAGTGTGTTGGCTCACTGTCTGAGACACTCACCACTGCAGCAGGCAAAGAAGGCCTTGGGTATACCCTGGTGCTGGACGATGCTGGCTGGTGTTGTTGCTGTCAATGGTTATACCTGCAGAACAGGAACACAGGGGGACAAAAATATTTTTTTAGTCTGGGGCAATAACAGCCTGGTGACCTGTGGAGGGACAGACTTTAGTAACAATGTGTGCTGGTAATGTGACTGTCGCACTCACCATTGCAGTGGATAAAGAAGGCCTGCAGGGTACACCCTACAGTGCTGGAGATGGCATTGGTGATTGCTGGCTGGTGGCTTTGACAGTTTCTATGTAGGTATAACAGGCCGAGTTTGCACTGGTGGAGGCAGATGCTTTTGTGCTGGTCATTGGGGGCTTGGGTGCTGTCTGCTGGGAATTGGTCTTATGCTGGCATATGAGACTGAGTTGCTGGAGAAAAGTTGTTTGCTGGTAGGCTGCTGGCAATAGGTCTTACACTGGTACAAGAGACCAAGTTGTTAGGAGGGAATTTCTTTTTTTGTCTGGCTGTTTGCAATGGGTCTTATGCTGGCACAAGAGACTGGGTTCCTATTTGTAAGTTCATGTTTGGGCTGGCTGGTGGCTGAATGGTGATGTCGGCTTGTCGCTAGTTGGCCATAGGTCCTATGCTAGCACCAGTGATCAGCTTACTTGATGTGACTGGGTGGTGGTGCTCGCTGGAGGTACTGTGCTGGCTGGTAGCTAGTTGGTCACAGGTCCTATGCTGGCACCAGAAACTGCATTGTTAAAGGTGACTGTCTAGCTGGCTGGTGGCTGGTTGGTGGTGCTGGCTTATGGTGCTGGTTGGTGGCTAGTTGTTCATGGATCCTACACTGGTGCCAGAGACCAGGTTTGTCAACGTGACTGGCTGGCTGTTGTTGATGGCTGGTGATGCTGTGCTGGCTGGTGAGTAGTTGGCCACAGGTCCTACACTGCTGCCAGAGACTGGGTTGCTAGAAGTGGCTGGCTGACTGGCTGGTGGTACTAGCTGGTGGTAGGCTTTTTCTGGCTGTTGACTGGTTTTCGCTGGCTGGTAGCTGGTTTGTTGATTTGTTACCAGTATTGACTGGCTGCTATGCTGGTCTAAGAGCCTGGGTTAGTGTCTGGTGCTGGCTGAAGGGTGGAGGATGGGTGGCTGACTTTGGGTGGCTGGTGGCTGCCATTTGGCTGACTGGTGACTAGCTTGTTGAATTGATGCCAGCTTTGACTGGCTGGTATGCTTGCCCAAGAGTCCAGGTTACAGTTCTGTTGCTGGCTGGCAGCAGGACAGGGGATAGCTGGCTGGCCTTGGCTGTCTGGTGGCTGGGTTTGACTGGCTTGTTGATTTGATGCCAGCATTGGCCAGCTGCTTCACTGGCCCAAGAGTCCAGGTTAGAGTCTGGTGCTGGCTTGAGACAAGAGTACTGGATGGTGGTGTCTTGAGAAGACTGGTGGAAGGCTATTGCTAAGACTTCTATGTTGGTGCCAGAGACCAAGTTCCTGCCTGGTGCTGGCTTGAGACAAAAGGACTGGATGGTGCTGACTTGAGTCAGGATGACTGGCTGAGAAAGGGTAAAATGTTTTAACAGTGCCTGAAAGGGAATAGTGTGGAAAACTGGAAATCAGTCATCATTCATTTTACAAAACATAGATTTGTGTGTGTAAGATAGTCACACACACATACAGTACATACCTTGGCAATGACGCTGCAGATGATTTGTCCAATGGTAAAGCAAAAAATTAGTCAGTGGCTTTGGACATACTTTTTAGACTAGGCATACTTGATGGGTAGATGGAAACACCTGCCTTATAAGTGATGGTATTTTGTCTCTGATGTTAACTGATGCTGAGCCAGTGCATTGAGTATTAACATAACATCATATCACCTGATTGTGTGGTTTAATCATATACTGCATCTTGCATTAAAGGTACAGTAAATTTGGAATGCACTGTGCATGTATCATCGTGCATGCTGCATGTATAATGAAGAAGATCAAGGAATATTACAAAAAAGTTGAAGGAAAATGCATATGTCGACAGACATTATTGAACTACAGCTAGACCAGTAGCCTACCATGTCCAATATATTCACCATTAGTAATGCGTGACATTAATGTTATCCACTTTAATAACAATTAATACTGGCATGATATCTATTATGAAAAGCCACACACAAATGACAATAAAGAAATCAGCATAATTGCAGTAATACTTTCATGCAATACTTATACTACTCAATGTTTAAGCTGAGGAGAAAGTGACTTGCATACCACAGAAAGACCTTAAACATGTTGGTATGGAGACCGCTACCCCATGCACCAGAGACCATAACAGAACAATTAGTTCAACTCCAGATAACATGTGTTGTGTCTTAACTTATACTACACAGTGGTTTCATCTCCCACATTGTCAAATCCACCACAGTTGACATCCAACAAGTTGCTGGGAATTTTGGACCAATTTTGTAACTGAAAACACAGGTGTCTGTTGATGATGGCACAGTAAAAGGAAATTCATCAACATTTATCTTATGTCACTGACCACTTCATTGTCACTGATAGTCTAGTGCCCCCCCACTCCAGCCCTCCCTCATCCAATCTGAGTTACATCAATCACCCTTACCATGTCTCCAGATAAAATATTACAACACATACAGGTGACTGTGTGAGAAATGACTAGCAAGTATGGAGTCAGTCATTTATTTATTTATTTAGCTTTTGTTTATCTGGTAAGTACACTAGACAAGTATGCCTATTTTCAGGAACAACCCAGGAGAATACAACATGAGGAACAACAGTCAAGGAGACATGGCAAAGAGAGTACAGTTTTTTGTCACAGTAAACAAACATGTGGGAAATACATCATTTGACGCTGAGGAAACATATAGTAGTAAGCACATTTCAGATTATACACTCTAGACTAGCTAGTTCAACTGACAGATATATACAGATCATCATACATAGGAGTGGAGCATAGCTTAAGGACTGGATTGGTCATAATATAACTTATAACATTGTCGTATACACCCCCTAGGCTAGTTGGATCACGGACAGGTATATACAGCTCACAGATTTTTCTAAATATGCACATGTTAGACAGAAACAGAAACACTTGGTAGTACAAGTTTCTACCAAGTGACCAAGGTGCAATATGTCATGGTTAGCCTATGACCATGGAGCACTAATGGGTGTAAAAATGCCCAAGGCTTTTTAGGCAGGAGTAGTCAGACGTCATTGATACAGTGGAGAAAATATCTCCAGGAATTCAAGACACCCTGGGAAGGTTCAGACAAAACAATTTGACACTTTACTCTAGGGAGGTTTGGGGCAGTCACACTCTGATGCTAGTTTTAGGAAACCCCACAGGGAATTTCGAAAACTCAGATAGGAGGGGACAGCTTGGATATCCACAGGCAGTGAATTCCAGAGTCTGGGTGCACTTATCGCAAAGTCCCGATCCCCCATGAGGGTCCGGGTAGGAGGGACTTTGAGCATCCCCGATGTGAGAGACCTAAGTTGGTAGGGGGTGGGATTCAGTTTCGACAGAAGCTGGGCCAGCCCCTGGGGGGTGCTAGTTCTGATCACTTTCCCAGAGAGGCATCCCAAACCAAAATCAAGATATCTAGCTGGTGAGAGCCAGGAGAGTTTCTCATATAGCTCACAATGGTGGGTGAGTCGGAGGGCAGCCAAGGCAAATGTTATTGTAAGCAGTGTACCACTGGGTGAGATGTGTCTTTGGAGAGCGAGCAAATAGGTGCAGCCCATAGCTGAGGGAGGGAAGGAGCACACCCTTCGCTAGGGCAAGCCTGGCTGCCGGTCTAAGGTTATACTTGGTCCTATAGGCCAGACCCAGTTTGCAGTTTGCTGCCCTGCAGATGTTAAGGATATGATTACCCATGTCAACTTGGGGGTCAAGTGTTACCCCCAGATATTTGTTGGAGCTCACTATGGGTAGTGAGGATCCATCTGTGCTGGTGACATGTAAGCAGGCCGATGAGGCATTGATTTTAGCCATTGAGCCAAAGAGCATAGCCTGTGTCTTTTTCAGGTTCAGGACCAGCTTGTGACTAGTAACCCATGACAATACCTTGTTAAAGTCATCGGTCAGGTTCTGGTTTAGGGTAGTGGCATTCTGGGAGTGAGTCAGAATTACCAGATCATCTGCATACATGGTGGCGCTACAGCTGGTAGTAACCATGGGTAGTTGATTGATGAAGAGGGAGAAGAGGAGGGGACCCAGTACCGAGCCTTGAGGCACTCCGGTCACCAGTAGGGGCTTAGAGAGGACTTTATTGAAGCAGGTACGCTGCTTTCTGCTATGTAGATAACTCATTAGCCATTTCATGGCATGGGGGAAGAGGCCAAGTGACCACAACTGTGCACCAAGCAGTTTGTGGTCAACGAGGTCAAAGGCTTTGGACAGGTCGATAAATATTGCACCAGAGAGTTTGCCCTGGTCCGTGGCTGTCAGGATACTTGATGTAACCGAGATTAAGGCTGTGGTGGTGCTGTGTCCTTACGAAAGCTGTGCTGGGCTGGGGGCAGAAGTTCATGAGAGTGGATATATTCCGAAAGCTGCTCAGCCACTACCTTTTCAAGGAGCTTGCTAAGGGTTGGGAGAATGGCAATCGGTCGATAATTGTCAGACAGTTTGTGATTTCTGTACTTCAGTACAGGGACAATCCTCACCTCTTTCCAGATGTCTGGGATGGTCCCCAGACCAAGGGATAGGTTGAAGATAAAGGCTACTGGTGAGGCAATATGTGCAGCACCAAGCTTAAGGAGTTTAGGCTCCAGGTTGTCTAGGCCAGGACTGGAGTACTGGGAGAGGCCAGCTAGGCGTTTCTGCAAGTCCTGAACTGATACAGCCCTGAGGTGGAACATTTGACGAGGAGGGTGACCCTCCAGCAGAGTGGAGGGAAGGGGGTGGGACAGAGCCTCATCAGGTGAGAAGAGGGTTGTGAAGGCAGAGAGGTCAGAGAAGTGATTATTTAGGGAGATGGCAATAGTATGGGGATTATTGCAGGAGAATCCATTTATGACCATGTCCGTAACCCCCGGATGGCAGGATCCGCTGACAAGGGATTTAATATCTCTCCAGAACCTCCTGGGATTACTGGCAGAGCTTAGTAGGGCGGACTTGCAAAAGTCACTCTTTGCTACCCTGATGGCCTTTTTGCACTTGTTCCTGATGTGTCTGTACCTTTGAATAATCATGGGGTCACTGGTACCTTTGGAACAAGCCCAACACTTATCTCTCTCACGCATCTGGGCTAGGAGATTCCCATTTAACCAGAGGGTAGCGGACCCCCTCACCCTACGGGTGACCTTGGGAGCATACTTGTCTTGCAAGGCCCCAAAGGTGGAGAGGAAGTAAGAGGTTGCTGCTGAGGGATCAGTGGCACCATACACCCCAGACCAATCAGTAACTCTTAGGTCCTCCAGGAACTCCTCAGTATCAAATCTAGAGTAGTTTCTGACATGCATAATTTTGTGTGGAATTTTGGGGGTTGGAATTTTCCATACACAGAAAACTGGTGAGTGGTCAGAGATGGAGTCAGATAATGTACCCCCTGATGAGATCCTGTCAGGACGGTTAGACATGATCCAGTCCAGTAAGGTGCTGGAGGATCCATTTGCTGTCCGCCTAGTTGGTTCCTGGATGAGCTGGGTCAGGGCAAGGTTAGCAAGCAGAGGCTCAAACTGCTTAACATTACCACTATAGAAACATAGAAACATAGATTTTGACTGCAGATAAGGACCGCTTGGCCCACCCAGTCTGTCCATTTCCCTACCTAATGGATAAACTGCAGACCCTAGTTAACCAGCAGCCTACTTCTTTCTACCCCCCCTAGAATTGCCTTATGACTGTCCCATGCATGCTTGAATTCCACCACTGTTTTTGTCTCCACAACCTCCTCCGGAAGGCCGCTCCATGCATCCACAACCCTCTCTGTGAAAAAATACTTCCTTAAATTACCTCTGAGCCACCCCTCTTCTATCTTCAAATTGTGCCCCCTTGTTCTTGCACACCTCTTTTTTTGAAAGATGCTACCCTCTTGGTCTTTGTTGATTCCCTTGAGGTACTTGAAAGTTTCTATCATGTCCCCCCTCTCCCTCCTTTCCTCGAGGCTATACATATTCAGCTCCTTAAGTCTCTCTTCATATGTCTTCCGGTGGAGACTCTGCACCATTTTAGTTGCCATCCTCTGGACAGCCTCCATCCTGTCTATGTCTCTGCGGAGATTGGGTCTCCAGAACTGCACGCAGTACTCCAGATGGGGTCTCACCAACTGTCTGTACAGAGGGATAATAACTTCCTGTTTTCTACTGGTGATGCCTCTCCCTATGCATCCCAGTATCCCCCCAGCCCTCCTTGCTGCCCTCTCACATTGCTTGCCCACCTTTAGGTCATCTGATATGACTATCCCCAGGTCCCTTTCCATTTTTGTTGTTGTTAGTATCTCACCCCCATTGTGTACTCTTCCCTGGTTTTTGTTTCCAGGTGCATTACCTTGCACTTCTTAGCATTGAATCTGAGCTGCCACATTTGACCATTCCTCTAACCTTGCCAAGTCCCTTCTCATCCTTTCCACCCCACCCTGTGCATCATACTTTTCCTTCCAGTCCCTCTGCAATGTCGCTTATAAAGACATTGAAGAGGACCGGTCCTAATACTGAACCCTTCGGTACCCCACTAGTAACCCCCCTTTCTTCAGAGTGGACTCCATTTACTATTACTCTCTGTGTCCTATTCTCCAGCCAATTCTTTTTTTTTTTTTTGCAAATAACTTTATTTTATAACAAACAACAATAATAATACATAACCCCCACCCAAGGGGCGGTAACCCCTTTACAAATTTCCATACTGTAGATTATCATAAGTCACAATACATCCAAAGGGGTACCCTCCCGAACCTCCCAACCCGGCCCACCCTCCATCCCCCAACCCGGAGGCAGCATTCCTTATTAAACAAGAGAAAGAAAAGGAGACCCATATAATATAAACCAAAGTACATTAGTACATTAGCAACCTGAACAATAGATATCAAAACAGTTCTAGATTAAGTAGACCAAGAAAGATCATTCCACCTGAGTGACACATGAAAGGAGAGAGAATATCGCCTTATCCAAATTGCTCCACATATGGATAAAGGAAAGAGGAAAATTTATTACAGATGTCGGGATAAATTATAGTACTCAAAAGAGGGGAGGATCCTACCTCTAATAACCATATTTATCCTTCAATGACCCCCAAAATTACCCCAGTATTTGTTAAATTTTTATTTGAATTAAAAATTGGCTACAGTCCTCTCCGCTTAAAGCACCTAAAAACTCATCCCACCATTCTTTATAGGAGGGAGATTTGTCACTATGCCAGTAACGAAGGAGGAGAAGCTTCGTCACCAGAGGCACCAGGACCACTTGGTACTTCTGAGCTACCATAGGAATGTGAGAAAACATACCAAAAATACATATATCGGCATTAAAATAACCAGAAATGTTAACAGAGGGACCTATCCATAGCTTCACTAGCTCCCAGAATTTAACTGCTTTAGGGCATTCCCATAATTTGTGATAGGTAGTACCAACTGGCCAGCCACACATCTTACACTCTGGTGAGCTGAGGCTATATATTCGGGACAGTTTAGCCGGGGAGAGATAAAGATTATGCAGAAGGTTAAATTGAAGACCCCTTAATCTGTCTTGTTTGACATATGTATATAAGTCCGACCAAATCTTATGCCAGACTTCCTCAGTCCAACCCAGCGATAGGTTCACCTCCCAGTAGTAAGGTATCGGAGAGATGTCAATATCCCTTTTGTCTATAATTGTTTTATATATTTTAGAGACTGATTTACCAGATAACGCCAAATCCCTCATTTTCCTTAGGAGCCCCCCAGCTTCATCCGATCCTTTGCTGTCCCTTAGGAAAAAACTGATACATCTATGTATCTGGAACAACCATAATCGATCGTTGGGTTCCACCTTAAGCTCCTCCGCCAACACAGAGGCCGACATAACTGAGCCTTCTGAAATAAAATCAGCTAGCTTAGGTTTGAGAGGGAGGTTGCCAATGCATCTCTTTATTGACTGGTTACCCACCAAAAGGTTAGGATTCTTTAACAGGGGCTGCATTAAATCCTTTACATATGGGATACTCGGAAAAGAGTAGAGCTGGTGAAGGGCCTTTATGTCCCAACCCACCGGGGAGTCTCTCACTTTTGCAGGAACCTTGGACCATGGAATATATAGACAAGCTTCAAGGTCTAAATTAGCACTTTGCGCTAACAACCAATCGAGCTTGAGCCCCTCCAGAGCTATTCCCTCGCCTGCCACACATAGGGCCGCTCTAGCAACATGGCTAGCCAGATAGTAGATATAAAAATCCGGGAGTTGTAGGCCTCCTATCGACCTTGAGCGGGTAAGCTTTCTATAGGCCCTACGAGGGGTTTCCTTCCATAAAAACTGCAATATTTATAAGTCGGGTTAAAGAAGGACCTGGGAAGGTATAAATTGAGGTTATAAAGGGGTAAAAATTTTGGTAAGATCATCATCTTGATTGTATTAATTCTCCCCAAAAGGATAACGGAAGCTTAGACCACCTTTCCAGGTTCTCTTTAATAGATTTAAATAAAGGTTTAAAGTTTAAATCTACCAAATCGGTTAAATCTTTGAAATTTGAATTCTAAATACTGCAAGGACTTAGGCTGCCATTGTAGGCCTAGAGATGCACACCAGCTTTGTTGCAAGATGGGAGAAAGCGGTAAACCACAGTTTTACTTTTTATTCAGATTATAACCCGAGATTTTAATAAATCTGAGATAATTTGGAACAGACGGGAAGTTTTCTTTAGTGTTATGGAGATGTAGGAGTATATCATCAGCAAATGCTGATAGCTTATACTCAGACCTCCCATGCAAATTCCATGGATTTGTTTGTCATTATTAATGTCTCTAATTATGGGTTCTAAATACAAATTAAACAGGTAGGGGAGAGGGGACATCCCTGACGTGTACCTCGAGCAGGGGAAAACCAGCCAAATCAAATTGTTGCATTGAATCCTCGCTGAAGGGCATGTATAAAGGACCCGAATATAATCCAAAAATTTCTCTGGAAAACCAAAATTGGAAAGTACCTGAAACATGAAATTCCACTCTACCCTATCAAAAGCTTTCTCTGTGTCTAAAGACACCAGAGATGCTTCCATATCTGGAGTCTGAGACGCAGAAATTAAGTAAAATAGTTTTCTAAAGTGATCCCCTGACGAACGCCCGGCCACAAAACCAACCTGTTCCGGACTCACTAGGTCTAACCATGAGGATTTAATTCGGGTGGCCAAGATCTTGGCATAGATTTTAACATCAATATTCAATAGTGAAATTGGTCTATAGTTGCCAACCTGATCTAATGCCTTACCCGGTTTGGGTAGTAAAATACTCGCCTCAAAAGAGATAGATCTTTATCCCATGTTCCTGCCAGAAGGCAAAGAGTTGCTGCAGCAGCGGTACCAAATGATCTTTGAATGACTTAAAGAAAAGGGCTATAAAACCATCCGTCCCGGGCCTTATCTAACTTTAGAGCATCAATAGCTTCGATAATCTCCTTTTGGGAGAGGGGAGCCACTAGTCTTCTGACTGCTCTCTTCGAGAGTGAAGGGAAAGAAACACTTCCCAAAAATTCCCTTATCTTAGCGTCCTCATTAGAAGAAAGGGCGATTAGAGTATAAATTTTATAGAAGTCAACAAAATACCTAATATGCCCTCTGGATCAGAAACTGTATTGTTAGTCTCAGGGTGTCTCAGCCCTGCCACACTCTTAGCCGATGTACGTTGTTTTAACTGCCACACCAGAATTTTGCCAGCTTTACTACCCTGTCCTATATATAAAGCCTTCAATCTAGAGGCTCGATTCTCAACCCTTCCCGTAAAGTACTTGTGTACCAGGCCCTGAGCATAGCTAATTCTTGATCATGACCCAGATCTCGTGATCTTCTCCCATAAGCTCCAAAACTTTAATCTTTCTAAACAATTAGATAAACAGCGTCATTTTCTTTTTGCGAACTGATGCAAGTCTAATTAACTCACCTCTCCATATGGCCTTCAAGGCCGACCATGTCTGGTCCACCGCACTGATAGAACCCCAATTGGATGAAATTGCATAGGACATAAAGGAACTAAACTGACCTAACAAGTGGGAATCCTTTAATAAGGAATCGTTCAAGGACCATGAATAGGATCTGGGAGGAGCAGATAGTGGACGGCATCGAAACCCAATGGGTGAGTGATCTGAGATTACCCGACTCTCTATAGTAACATCATAAATAAAAGAAAGAACTTGGTAGCTAATCAGGAAGAAGTCAATCTGTGAATAGCTTCTATGAACAGGAGAATAAAAGGTAAACTCTTTAGCAGTAGGATTAATCATCCTCCAAGGGTCGATTAGGCCCGAGGAAGAGGTAAACTCAGCCAACGCCCTCTGGGACGGAGACAAAGAGGCGGCTCTATACCACGAACGATCGATACGGTTGGACTGTACCTGATTCCAGTCCCCTCCTAAAATCACTGGGCTATCTGCAAGGGGTGCGATAAGCACAGCCAGCTGGGTAAAGAAAGAGGGTGACTCTTGATTAGGGCCATAAATGGACCCCAAAACTAAACTAACTCCCCCCAGCTTTCCTGTAACTATGACATATCTACATTAGGATCAGAGCGGACCTCTGAAGGAAAAAAGGGGATTCCTTTCGCCACTAAAATGGCTACCCTCTTTGCTGGAGGAGATCCCTGCCCCAAAAACCTGACCTACCCACCTTTTTAAAGTAGTGGAGCTGCTCCTGGGGCATATGAGTTTCTTGGAGAAAACTATCGACGGATCAAAACGTACAAATGATTTAAAATAATATATTTTTCCTATTATCCTTCCCCTTTATATTCCACTTAAATGATATTCAGGTTGCTAACTCATAAAAAGTTTGACAAGAAAATATAAGGCCACTTGGAAGCTGCCTGCACCCACTCTACTACCCCCAATACCCAAACCCTAAAAGGAAAAACCATTAAAAATTCCTAGTCATAGCCAACTATCCCTAAACACTAACCACATGGCCCTTGGCCGACTCCAAAACCACCAGACCATGATGGTACTGTAGTGTGGGTCCCTCCCCCATAGCCAGTAAACACCACATCTCGAAAACTCCAAAAGAAAAGAATTCTTATAAGATCCTTAAATGAGGTGTTGCCCCTTAAGTATGTACTAAGCAGTAACCGTGAGTAAATTAAATCCGCCTCTTAATTCGGCTTGCACATGTAAATAGCAAGTATCAAAGTAAATTCCACTAGGGGGCCAAACGAGTCAGCTGCCAAACCAGAGTATGCCTGAAAGTAACATAAAATGCAAAAAAGTTATGTAAGGGACCCAAAAAAAAAAATTCCATACAGTAGTTCCTGAACGAAACATTGAGAGTCCCCTCACACTATCCAGTTAAAGGATTAACAAGACTTTCCCCGGAATAACAGTACCCCTACAACAAAACCCAAGACAAAAGCCCCACTCGTATTTGAACTTGCATTTGGAATAAAAGTCTTCCGAAAAACCTAAATATTAAACGTAGGAAAGAATAAAAGACATGAAGCAGGTCTCATGTAATTACATAGGCTACTGGCTCCATCTAGCGGTTACAAAACAGATTAGCAGGGCTGCCCCTCTTCCTATAATGATATACCCTCGTGAATAATGACCCTTTTTCTTTTCCCTTAAAAAATTAAATGCCCTTGAAAAGTCCAAATGCACCAGCATCAAGTGAAGCACTAACAATTAAACCAAATACTCCATCTAGAGTCTTTGAGAGTATAAAAATAGGAAATAATGTCCCAACTGTAGATCAATTCAGCCTTTTGGAAATAAATCTGGCATCATCTTGTTGAGGTGTTTCATGGCCTCCTCCGGTGTATCGAAGCGCTTAGAGCCATCCTTAAACGAAATCTCCAGCCTGGCTGGGTAAAGCATACGATGTTTGATTCCTGCAGCCCAAGCTTCGATGTAATGGGTCGGAACTTAGATCTTGCTGAACGAATTTTAAAAGTTAAATCCGGAACCACCCGGAGCTTCTTGCCCTCCCATAGAATCGCAGGTACTTTCCTTGTCTCTTTCAATATATGCTCCCGATCGAGAAAATTAAGGAGCTTGAAAATCAGAGGCCTGGGAGGGTCCGTTGAGGGTGGTTTTGCCCTTAAGGCCCGATGGCCCCTTTCAATGATGTATTCTGGCCCGTTAGGCGAGGGCCCGACTGTTTTTGTCAGAAACTTTTGCAAGAAAAGGATTGTGTTCGGGCCCTCTTCTCCCTCTGGGAGCCCTAACAAGACAAGGTTATTACGACGATTCCTTCCTTCAAGATCGTCGAGACGATCCTCCAATTTAGCCACTGCTGTCTTACACTCAGTCATGGCTGGGCTGAGTTTGTCAGTGCTTCTTTCCAAAGATGAAATTCGGGCTTCAGCATCGGTAACTTGACGAGCGAGTTGCGTCAGAGCAGGTTTGAAATCAGCTACCTCTTCTATTAATTTGAAGAGAGCATCTTTTATTGTAGATAGTTCGTTATAAACACGAGTAGGAGTTAGCTCTCATCCTGAGGTTCTATTGGGACCTAACTGCCGAGGCCGCTCACCGAGCTCTTGTGGTGTTTCATCCATCACCTTCCCAATAACCGAAAGAGGTTAGCTGAAGTAGACCACTGGTTTCTCAATCAATTAAATTAAATAAAATTCGCCGGAATGTGAAAAAAAAAACAAATTTAAAGCGCGAGAGCGGGGAGAGTCCCAAAGCTGCTGCTATCACTCCAGGCACATCACGTGACCTCTCCTCCAGCCAATCCTTTACCCAGGCTGTCATCTTGGGACCCACTCCCAGGCTGGCTAACTTGTATATTAATCTTTTGTGTGGGACTGTGGCAAATGCCTTGCTAAAGTCTAGGTAGGCCATGTCCACAGCCCTTCTCTGATCTACTACTTTGGCCACCCAGTCAAAGAAATCTATCAGATTTGTCTGGCATGACCTTCCCACTGTGAATCCATGCTGCCTTGGGTCCTGAGCCCCTCTGGCCTCTAGATACTCAACAATTCTTTCCTTCAGAAGTGATTCCATCATTTTCCCTACCACTGGGGTTAAACTAATAGGTCTGTAGTTTTCTGCTTCTGCCTTGCTCCCACTTTTATGAAGGGAATCACATCTGCCTTCTACAGTCCTCGGTACCACCCCATCCTCCCATGATTTGTTAAAGAGGGTAGTCAGTGGTGACACTAGTTCTACCCTTAGTTCTTTAGAATTCTGGGATGAATCCCATCAGGCCCCATTGCTTTGTCCACCTTCAGTTTTAAGAGTCTCTTCAAACCCTTTCTTGTAAATGGGCTGGTATCAACTTCTGTATCCAGAGTGTTTCTACTGTTTGTTTTAGGTACTCCCACTTCCTTTGTAAATACTGAGCAAAAATATTTGTTTAGTATCTCTGCCTTTTCACAGTCACCCTCTGCCCACCCTCCTTCTCTTTATTAAGCCTCACTAACCCTCCTTGGTCTTCCTTCGCTCCCTGATGTACCTATAAAAGGTTTAATCCTTCTTAACTGAGTTGGCTATCTTTTCCTCGGTTTGGGCCTTTGCTGTTCTGACTGCCTTCCCAGCTTCCTTTTGCTTTAACTGATACAGTTCTCTGTCCTGCTCCTTCTGTGATTCCTTGTACTTCCTGAATGCTTTCTTTTCTCTTGAACCTTCACTGCCACTTCCTTTGAGAACCATAGTGGTTTTACATTGTTTCGCTTTTGTTTATTTGCTTCACACAAAGGCTTGTTACCTCTGTGATGGCAGTTTTATTTTTCCCCATTGTTCTTCCACCCTCCTTCCTGCCCATTTGCTAGTGTATTCTTAGGCACTCACCCATTTTGGCAAAAGTCAGCCCTCTTAAAGTCCAGTATTTTGCCTTTGTATGGCTTGACTCTATTGCTGTGTTTATTGTGAACCATACTGTTCGATGGTCGCTAGTTCCCAGATGGCTACCCACTTACATCTGTGATCCTCTCTTCATCTCCATTTGAGAGAACCAGGTCTAAGATTGCTCTCTTGAGTGGGCTCCAATACTAATTGTCTAAGGCCTGCCCCTGTAGGGCATCTAGAATAACCCCACTTTGAAGTGGCTGCTGCAACTGCACTCCAGTTAACATCTGGCATATTCAGATCACCCATCAGCAATATCTCCCCTTTTTATGCCATTCTAAGTATTCTTTCTATCATTTCCTTGTCCATTTCCTCCCCCTGAGAAGGGGGTCTGTATACAACCCCTCTACGGATTGTGGTGCCATTGCCAGTCTCCAAATTTACCCACAGTGCTTCTTCATCTCCCTGTTTTCCCTTTTGTTCTGTTGCTTTGATTTCTTCCCTTATGTAAAGAGCTACTCCTCCTCCTCTTTTACCCTCCCTGTCCCTCCTGTAGATAGTGTATCCTGGTATGTTTATGTCCCAGTCATGGTTTTGTGTGTACCATGTTTCTGTGACTGCCACGATATCCAGATGTTCTCCTCCATCAAGGCCACTAATTCAGGAAGCTTGTTACTTAGACTACGGGCATTGGTACCATTGCTCTCCATTTTTGATGGCTTTACCCTTTTTGCAGCATCCCCACTGACCTGTCTACCTCGGTCTTTTCTTATTTAGTACCCTGTTTTGTAGGAGAGGCTGGGATTTTCCTGCTGCTTATCAGTGCCTCCTCATTGACTAGTTTAAAAGCTTGCCAATGAAGCATTTAAACTGATTGCTCAAAAGACTTGTTCCCTTCCTGGACAGATGCAGACCATCCTGCCAGTATAGGCTGGTGTCCCTCCAGGTGGAACCTCAGTCCCCAATGAAGCCAAACCCCTGTGCTCCACACCATTTTTTCAACCATTCACTAAACTGCATGGTGCAAAGTACCCCCGCCTCACTCATGCCATTGACAGGCAGCACCTCAGAGAAGGATATTGTCTACTAGGATTTTCTGACAGTTAAACTATTTTTAAATAAATTACAGGTGGCTGAGGAGTTGAAAAAGGAGCTTGCAAACTCTGCTTATCTTGGAAGAAACTTCACAAGTGTTTGAATACTGCATTTTGGTTGTCCCTTGGGGGTATCTGGATTGACTACTAGGATTTTGGGACAGAAACTATTTTTAAATAATTTACTGGTGCGTAGGAGTTTGTGATAGTTAAACTATTTTTAAATAAGTTATTGTGGTAACTTAAGGTTTACATCCCCAGGATTATGAATTTGTTATCCCCGACTCTGGGACCAATTTTGTCCATGAGGTGAGTCAATCCAGGTAGCCCACCTCTTGGAGGATTATAGGTGCACACCAGATGCAGTTTCTTTGCGTCCCCAAGTAGCAGTAGCACATGTAGCAACTCACAGGGGGACATGTTTGAATCTTGGTGGGCAATTTGGGAGATTTTTAAGTGGCTCTTATGATAGATTGGTATGCCACCTCCCTTCTTGCCACCAGCTCTGTCCAGTCGGGTGAATTCATACCCAGTGAGTTCACAGGCAGAGTCAGGGACAGAGGGTTTCAGCCAGGTCTCCATCACTCCTAGGATGTCGGGTTTGTAGAGTGCAACCCATGCTAATAGCTCATCACAATTAGGTAGCAGGCTCCTAATGTTAAGATGAGCTATTTTTAGCCCCTTACCCATGCCCCATACGGGAGGGATTTTGTGGGTCAGATTTAATGGGCCAGGGTAGGTTTCAATATCACCAGCCAGTAGTAGTGCAAGTAGGAGGAGCCAGGGGAGATACCCCCTCCTATGCGCTTGACAACCTGGGAGTTTTTTTGCATGGGTACGCTTTACCCTGCTTGTATACATAAGGCACTGAAGATCTAGACAGCAAGTAATACTGCAGTGCACTTCGGAGATCACAAGGATATTGGAGAAGGTGTAGTCGGGGACCTCGTAGGTGGATGACCATCCCCAGTTGTCACCCAGTGTTATTGGGGGGGAGGTGACCATATGCAACAAGGAGAGTCCCACTATAAGACCTACAAGGCCTATATCCCTGCAGATGACAGCCAGCACCCTCTCTACCTTTAATATTTGAGTATCTCTATCCTCACTAGATGGATGGGAGGGGAACCACGTACACATCTTGGCTGGAGGCATAGCACTAGCCTGTGAGATAATTATCAGTCAGCTAACAAGAACTGCTGTGAAGGAAGGAGAGATGGATGTACTAAGGCTGGAAAGAAGTTAGTGAGATTTGTTATTGGTATGTGTCAAGTAAATAAAATAAGGCCTGCACAGTGCAATTCAAGGCTACCAGCTATGGACGCAGGGGCTGAGGTTTATTTCTGGGAAGGAGTTCCTGCCCTCGCCCTTTGTAAGCACACTTACCACCTGTTGACAGTTATACGAGGACAGAGTTTAGACAGCCAACAACCAAGCAGTGCAAGTGGGGTTAGGATTGGTATAATAGTAATTTGTGGAATGGGCATGTATATACCACCGAGCTCTAAGTGGCTCAGTGCTATTAATGATATAGTAACATCCACAGACTCCGCAGTGACAATGAGAAACATAGTTTTGCTGCAGGAGCAGATTCAAGTTGCATCGTGTGTATCCACTACGCAGAGGGTGAGAGGATAATGCAGCCAGTGTAGTTTGGCTCTGGGTTGGGTAACACAGGCTGTTGATGTACAGCATCTGGAGTGTTGTGCATGTGCACTGTGCATCAGTGCAGCAACACTCACATGCATACCTCTGTCTTTGAAAATGCCACCATGTCTAGGGGAGCAGGAAACCAGAAAGAAAATATAGGAAGAATATAAAACATATCCCTTATGCATGTTCATGTATGCGCCAGGCCCCGTGAATCTCCTGACTGCTTTGAAAGATTGTGAGGGACCAGGGGTCCTCTCAAACTTTTATGCACTCTAGAGGGCAGGGAAGAGAGGGCAGTGGCAAGCTGAAGGGATATTTAACCAAAAAAGGGTGATGTTATTGCCAACCAAATATACCATTACCTCAAAGGGGAGTTTGTCAAGGGTGGGCAGGATGGGTCAATCATGTGGTGAAAGTACCAGTCAGAATGACCACAAGGAAAAAAAAACATGCAAAGCATAACAGGCAAGAATTCCCAAGCACGTACAGCCCTTCTGAAGCAACTGGATCTCATGTACTTGAACACAACTCCTGAAACAAAGCTCCACCAGACCAGATTATTTGAGGGAGGAGCAGAGGGGGCTCACAGCCTACTGCAACACTAGAGAAAAAAACAGATACCCCCACCCCAAAAAAGGTGGGATGGAATACCACCATTGCTAACAGATGCCATCAAGGATGAAAAAAACAAGAACAGACCTCCACACCTAACTAGCTAAGCACCACCAACAGTAAATAAGAATTTACGTACAGTAACTGATTCACCAGACTAGAAATTTCTGTAGACCTACTCATAGACACCCAGTAAATGGCAAGTGGTCCCCATTCAGGCACCATAAGGACTGATGAGAGCTGCAGTTATTAAGTTAGTCAATATGAAAGCTTTAGCTTCACAGGCATGATTTCCAAATTTATTGGTGCTCACCGACACCAGGCAGCCCCAACCTGCCTTGGAGACACACAATCATGAACAAAAATAACAAAAAGCATTTAGATTAATCTAATGTTTCAGATAGCTCTATCTATGTGCTACTACCCCTTCAGTGGTAAAGCTGAAGCTGCGATAACTGCTGTATATTGAACATTCACATCCCAAATGTTCTAGGTGAGGTCACTGCTTCTGAGCTGTACCACTACCCCAGTGGGGGAGAACATTACCCATATGTACAGTATACCTTCTCAATCAATAATGTGGACCAATACAGAACATTTAATTGTAATGTACCCATGGTGCAACAGTGGTAAATGGCTAATACTACTTGTACTGTTCTGTAGCAGGTAGCAGTTGTTGCCACTACTACCAAAACAAATTAAACAGGGCAGTTGATGTAATGTGGGTCAGGTGAGGTGGAGGACACAAGACTACCAGTGACTGATAAAATGACCATTGCTCATCAAATGTGTCATCGTCGCATAATGATGGGATGTTTTGTTAATGTCTGTTGACTATGACCTCGGCAACTAACAGTACTATAATAAGTAAACTGATAGACATTCAATATGGTTAAGAGAGCAGAGGTTACAAAAAGTGACAAGTGTTACACACAACTTCAAAAGCACAAGCATCCTACAGTTAGCTTATTAGCTCAGGAGGTAAAGAACACTAGTTCCATAATGTTTTTCTGCATACTTAGTGTAGGGGAAGGGAACATAAATCCTATAGAATAGTTGACAGACCAGCCACTTCCCCTTTCTAATCCACTTTACTTATAGCTCCACCCCTGTGCCACATGCATGTTCATGCGTTTTGTGATGTTTGAGTCTGTAAAGCATGGCGATGCACTGTATTGCTTTCAATGTGGGGCAGACTGTAATGTTTTTTTAATATGATAGTGTGCCACCAGGTTTAAATCAATGCTGCCACTCAACAAGACCCTTGCTAGTTGAACAGCTTGGCCTTGATTTCCACATGGTGGCACTCTTACATATAAAAAGTTACAATCTCCCCCACATTGAAAGCAATACAGCATGCAGTCACTCTCTACAGACTCGTAAATAACAAAACATATGATCACAGTGGTAACACAGGGGCAGAGCTGTAAGTAAAGTGAACCAGGAAGGTAAGTGATTGGGTGGTCAACTCCTTGGTACAAGGATGTACGATCCCATCCTCTACATCAAGTATGCAGAAAAAAGAGATTAAACTAGCATGCTTTAACTCCTGAGCTGGTAAGCTAACCTCCCTGCAGTAAGCCCACATCCGGCCACCTTCCTGGCATACCCGGCTCCCATTAGGGCCCTTGCCCTCCAGACATGCCCCCACAGCTTGCCCCATGTGGCGGGGTGGCAGTGAGCGCTCCTTACTCAGCACTAAGTCTGGATCCAGTTCTCTGAGGGTGACACCTCCAGAGCTGAGCATATCCTGGGACGGCCATCAAGCTGCATGACTGCATTTTTTCTATTTCCTTGTTCCCCTCAGGGGTTGGGCATGCAATGATGCCTGCAAAGGCAATGTGCATGCTCCCCTGCATGCTCCTCCAGGTGTCTACACCATGCCTCACCCACCTTGTCAGCATCAGTGTGCTGCCCCACAGCCTCCGCTAGGGGTCAGACATACGCCGACTACTGCCCCCCCCCCGGAGAAGGAGAGCAGTCCCTGGGGCACTCAATCTTTCTCCTCCCCTGCCAACCCCCTGGTATCCTGCGCTCATTCCCAAACACGGGTCACCGGCATGGTGCGAAATGTGGTGCCAGCACCTCAAGCCTCAATGCCACCGGGCCAGCAAAGCTTATGGATTGTTGATAAATTTAGGTAAATTGTGGCTCTTTAAAAAACATTTATTCACAATAAAAAAATATATATTTTTTTATGTTTTTGTAAAAATCACACACGTACCTAATATACACACTCTTAGTTACTGTGCACCATCACAACAATTCATATTTCATCAGTACATGTCTGCTACCATAAGCGATTGCTGCTGCTGATTACATTTTTATATAGTAAACATAAATCATCAACACATTGTAGTCTACATTTACATCAGAGAGCATTAATCAACATAAATCATACATACTGCACTGAGTATTGCCACTATACTCCATAATTATGTGAAATGAAATTTCAAATGAAAAGGAAAATTTATAAATTTCGACATATAAACTTATTGGATAAGAAAACAAATGAGAAGCTTGGGGCATTAAGTAGAGTCTCTACCTGCCTCACATAAGATGCTAGGTTAAAAGTGACTCAGCAGTTTCTAATTCCAGTCTTTCAGTATGATGGATCAATATACAGAAATTCAACAAAAATGCCTTAATGAAAATAGATCAAATCTATTATAAGTTGGCAAGATTTGTAAATTTAAGTAAATTTGGTACCCACCATTGCAAGGTCTACTTGGCCTTAAACTGGTTAGGGCCTGTAGAAAACAAGCATTTGTCAATGCCAAATGTTGATTGCGTTGGTCCGTTGAGCTTGCTCACTGCCCCTCTGTCACTTGCTTGTTCTGTTTCTCCTGGTGCTGCAGGCTACTCATTTGTACTGGGTTCCTGCCTGCGTTGGTACCTTTTTCTGCCCACAAAGAAATCTGCAGCTGTCCCGACAGAGCTCTATTGAGGTGGCTCACTCCCCCTCTCTCACTCGTTCATTCCGTTTCTCCTGGCACTGCAGGCTGCCCTTTTGTACTGGGCTCCTGCCTCTGTTGGCGGCTTTTTCTGCCCACAAAAATTCTACAGCAGTTGTGACACAGGTCAGTTGAGCTTGCTTACTCCCCCTCTCTCACTGGCTCATTCCGTTTCTGCTGGCACTGCAGGCTGGCCTTTTGTACTGGGCTCCTGCCTGCATTGCCACCTTTTTCTGCCCACAAAGAAATCCACAGCAGTCACGACAGAGCTCCACTGAGCTCGCTCACTCCCTCTCTCTCACTCGCTCATTGTGTTTCTCCTGGCACTGTAGGCTGCCCTTTTGTACTGGACTCCTGCATGCTTTGGCACCTTTTTCTGCCCACAGAGAAATCCACAGCTGTCCTGACAGAGCTCCATTGAGGTCGCTCACTCCCCCTGTCTCACTTGCTCATTCTGTTTCTCTTCACGCTGCAGGCTGCCCTTTTGTACTGGGCTCCTGCCTGCGTCGCTGCCTTTTTCTGCCCACAAAGAAATCTGCAGCAGTCACGATAGAGCTCCGTTGAGCTCACTCACTCCCTCCCCCTCCCTCACTTGCTCGTTTTGTGTCTCCCGGTGCGGAAGGCTGCCCTTTTGTACTGGGCTCCTGCCTCTTTTGGTACCTTTTCCTGCCCACAAAGAATTCCACAGCAGTCCTGACAGAGCTCAGTTGAGCTCGGTCACTCCCTCTCTCTCACTCGCTCGATCCTAATCCATCCCAAACACTGATTTCCGATAGTGACTGTAGTATTCTGCGCTGGAAGCGTGAAGACAAATTTCGGGCAGGATGTGAAAAATGACAGCTGTACTGTTCATAAGGAGGTGTGAAAAAATGCCAATGTTGAAAATCTGGCATGAAAATATTACTAATTTGCGAAGTTACAAGGGTGCGGGGAAACTGCACAACGCACGCTCATAACACAGTCATTTTATGTTGTTTCATCACAAAATTTTCAACATAGGCATTTTAGGACCTCTGCTCCTGAACAGTGTTAGTGTGATTTTCTTAATGTGTCCCGAACACTGATTTCCCACAGCGACCGCACTATTGTGCGCCAGAAGAGCGAAAACACATTTTGGCCAGGATGTAAAAAATAACAGCTGCACTGTTCCTAAAGTGGTGTGAAAAAATGGCAATGTTGAAAATCTGGAGTGAAAATATTGCAAAGTTGTGAAGGTACGAGCGTGCGTGGAAACTGCACAACACACGCTCGTAACACACTCACTTTATAGACTTTCTTCACCAAATTTTCAACATAGGCATTTTAGGACCTCTGCTAATGAACAATATCACTGTCATTTTCATAATGTGTCCCAAACATGGATTTCCCACAGCGACCATGCTATTCTGCGCCGGAACTGCGAAAACACATTTTGGCCAGGATGTGAAAAATGACAGCTGTACTGTTCATAAGGAGGTGCAGAACAATGGCACTGTTGAAAATCTGGAGTGGAAATATTGCAAATTCACGAAGTTATGAGCGTGCATAGCAACTGCACAATGCACGTTCGTAGAACAGTCATTTCTTGGATTATTCCCACCAAATTTGCAACATAGACTTTTTGAGAGCCCTGCTCATGAACACTGGCACTATCATTTTGGTAATCAGTCCCAAAAGGTGATTCCACGCAGTGACCGCGAAATCACCTTTCGGGACCAATTAACGCCATGACAGTGCCTGAATTCATGAGGAGGGGTCCAGAAAACCCCATGTTGAAAATTTGGTGCCAAAATTCAAAAGAATGCCTGAGATATGCATCAAAGTTGAAAATACCCTATTTATGCCATTATACAGCTTACCGGCATTTCCTCAGTTCGCGGTCAGCTTTGAAGAGTGCAGATGTACTGTATTCCCTGTCCACCAAAGATCATTGCGCCGGACTCTGCAGGTAAGTATGAGGTAAGGGGGTGAGTGGGAAGGCAGGTTGCTCAAAGGGTGGGGCTGGGCTATGGAGGGGCAGGAAGATGCGAGACCGCTTTTTTGTACAGGTTAGAAAACAAAAAAAAAACATTGCAGGATGGTCTTTCTTTACAGGTGCATGTGGCACACTGGGGTGGGCTCCCAGCATGCCAATGGAGTGTTTTTTTGGGGGGGCAGCTGTAGCCGATGGGGGATTGGGCACCCCCATCGGCAAAAAAGCAGGGGTGCAAGAGCCAAGGGGGATTGGGCACCCCCTCAGCACAAATCTAGTGTTTTTTTGTGGGGTTGGGATATTATGCCGATGAGGAGTGGGCTCCCCCATCGGCAAATCAAACTGGGAAGGGATATGAAGTCTGGAAGGCAGCCAGAGTCACTCCTGTATTTAAGAAAGGCAGTAAAAATGACATATCAAATTACCGGCCTATTGCTATTTTGTCTGTTCTGAATAAAATCCTGGAAAAAGTAGTATCCATGCAAATCACTGAATACCTTGAGAAATTTAATTTACTAAGCTCAGCACAACATGGTTTTAGAAAGCATCACAGCACCATGACAGCACTTGCAAAATTCACTTCAGATATCGCTACCAATATGGATAGAGGAAAGTTAACAGGGCAGTCTTCATTGACTTAACCAAAGCTTTCGATCTGGTTGACCATTCTCTGCTACTATCCGCCTCAGTACCTTGGGCTTCTCCCAGTCACTACCTGGTTCAAAAGCTACCTCCAACAGAACACAAGCTGTTGTTTAATTCATCCATGTCAGACAGTGCTGTTATCAACATTGGGGTCCCTCAGGGGTCTATACTTGGCCCTCTTCTATTCTCATTATTCGTCAATAAACTTCCTGAGTTGGTCACCACAGGTCACTCACTTTATGCGGATGACCTGGTAATTTATTATCACTCTGATAAGGTCCTGGATCTAAATGCTGCCCTCACTGCAGATTTTCGTGCTGTACAACACTGGTTGAACTCTCAACGCCTGGTTTTAAATACAAATAAAACAAAAGTTATGATGTTTGGCTCCAATCACAAGCTTTAGATCCTGTCCTCTGACCATCTCTGTCTCTGATATCGGTGGGGACCCTATAGAAACTGTCACTCTCTTCGCTACCTTGGCATCCACCTGGATCAAACCTTGACCTGAAAGCACATATACAGGAAACCTGCAAGTCAATTAACTGCAAATTGGGGCTGCCTATAGAACCAAATACCTGCTCACCCCTGCTGCTAAATTGCGATAGCCAGAGGCATTCTATTGCCAACCCTTACATATGGGTGTCCCATCCTGTCCTTGGCCACCAAATCTTCACTGCAACTATGGGATACTACCGTCAATAATGTGTGCAGGTATGCAACCAAAGCACCTCGGCTGCAGCATCATTGTCTCTATATCAGGACCTTGTTGGCTCTTCCTTCCTCTACCAGGCAGTACTACTTATACAATTTAGTTGATTCCAACCTAAGGACGCCCAAGTTTGCTATCCTGTCTGATCTCCCTCAGGCCGCCATTCCCACAAGGAATCTTAGATCGGCTGATCAGATTCTTACTATCCATCCCCTTTGTCGGACTAAAAGGGCATGGGCTCCTTCCATCATGCTGCCCCCACCTATGGAACCTACTACCTCAGGATCTATGAGATGTCTCCACTATGTGACTTTTAAGAGCAACTCAGGACTTTCCTCACTACTATGGACAAATGTGTTTGCTTTGACCCTACCTGATCCGCTGCATTTGTACTGTTTCCTCATTGCTAGCACTTTTGCTGTCCAAATGGGTGTTCTATACTGTGCCTTGTAATTAATGTTTTATTTTGTGCCTTGTAATTAATGTTGCCTTAACCTGTTTCTTTATAAGCCTAATGTTAGCTGTTGACAATTGTAAGTCGCTATTCTACTCCATGACATTCTTATCTTCACTTCACAGCCTCCTCACTTAACCCCACTGCTGCTCTCCCCCTTCTTCTGTTATATCCTCTTCCCTCTTTGCCACTCCCCACCAAACTCACCTTTACCTGTTCCTACCTCATCCATGCCTCCTTAGTCCCCACCCTCCTGGCTGTGCTTAGTCACCTCTCTCACCTACTACCCTCTCCCACCGCTCTACGACCCCCCTTCCCTGCCCTGCCGTCTCTTGTTCCACTGGCTAGGCTTGACTTGACACTTTTGCCGCTTATTGCCGAATCCCCCGCCTATCCCTCTCACTGCATCCTCACTCGCCTCTGCCGTCTATCGGTTCCACCAGCTCGGCTGTATTTTCCTACCTCCTACCGCTGTTGCCGCTCACTGCCGCCTCCCCACCACCCTCTTCGCCTGCCGCCTTCTCGGCCCATAGGCCCGGCCGCAGGTTGGTACTCACCCCGCTGTTGTTGTATCTGACATCACCTCCTTTCCACTTAATCTCTCCCTCCCATCCTTTTGCCAGTTTTCCTTCCTTGTGTCTTTTCTACTGATGCCTATCCTCTTATTTTCTGCCTTCTACTATTCACATTTTTGAGTATGTTCCATGATCAAGTGCTAAAGTATATTTTTGTTTACTAATGTATGTTACATTGCCATATGTATTTCTCTCTGCATTTTTGTACTGTCTTAATAATCTGGCTGTACTCTTTGTGTTGTAATTGTACTCCGGGTCGTGCCTGAAAACAGTCACTTGCTGACTAGCGCACTTACCCGGGTTAAGAAAAACTAAATAAATAAATAAAATAAAATAAGCAGATGGGGAGTGGCCTCCCGCAACTTAAACTCAGATGGGACTGAAGCTCGACAGGATTGGGGCCCCATCGCAAACAAAACTGTTCTGGGGAGAGGACGATGCTGCCAGGGGATTGGGCACCCTCTGCAGTGGGTAATTATTATTTGTGAACATGGTGGTAAGCCGCCATGTTCACAAACAATATTATACTTGCCAACGTTCTGCCCAGCAATGACAGGTCACCCTTAATTGTAGCAGAATGGCTGACGCTGCATGACGAGGCAGCCCCTGATTGCAGCGGCTGAATCATTTAAGGTGGTGGCATGCTGGCTGAACTAGTGTCAGCAGCATGCCACGGCATTGGGGAAAGTGGGCCACGCCTTTAAAGGCTTTGGGGGCATTGGCCACAACAGTGCTGCGCCTCCACAACCTACTTCTGACAAGCTGCCGCAATATATTTCTTGCACACGCGCACAATCAAAATAAAAAGACAATGTAATTGACTATCCTGGTGCTATAAATTATTGAACTGTAAAGTTACTAATTCTTTAAGTCACTTGACAACAACTGAGTTGTAGGAAGACAAAAAATAAAAGTTAAGATCAGATGCTACTTTACAAATAAGTATGGCCAAGTCCTGTAATTTGGTATCTGCTGATTTGAAGGCAAAAAATTCTATACATGAATTTCAGACCGCATCACGGAAATCCTTCTGCATCACTTGTACATGCTACACCTGAAGAAGATTTAATATTCTAGCATTGTATAACTTTGTTTTTATGTAACTTTTTTTTTTATGTAATTTAAATGTATTGTACTTGATTGTACAGGGCACCTGGTTGAAACTAAGGATTGTTTCCTAATCATTTGTTCCTGTATAAAAATAAACTTTTATCAATCAATCAATGCAGAACTGGATACAACAGTCAGAGGCAGTACTGCCACTCTGGTTCACATTGGCATGCAAGAACAGGAAGGACAGCATTGAGAAAAACTACAACAGGAAAGGTGCACTGAATTATGCAAGCATCCATAGTTTCTGGCCAAATTAAGAATGAGGGACAAGTGGCCATGAGAGAAGATGGAGAAGTGGACACTGATAAACAGAATGGAATGGTAATAAACAGAAAATGAGACAGCTAGCAGTTATGGCCACACTGCTCATAAGTTAATACCTACCAAACTGTCTCATCATCCTCATCACCCCATCCAGTGTCCAGTGTCTGCCTCTCTATTGCTGAACTTTCATACACCAGGTTGTTTGTTGATGAAGATGGTTGATTGTGAAAATCCTGAATCTTCATCTTCAGAAATGTGAGCATTTCAGCGTTTCCAACACTGCAGCGTAGACTAGTGTGGCTCACAGTTGTGCTAGCAACACTGAAACACTCCGACAGGATGCCTAAGCATGAGCATGAGTGATAGTAAAGTGCCAAACTCCACAGTTCAAGCCATGCACTCATTTTGGATTGGCAGTATTTCAGAGGGTCAGAACCTTTGCCAAACACTGGATGACCAAGAAAGTATTCCCTAATCTGTGAGTCACTGTCCAGTGGCTTTTTTGGATGCTGATGCTTGCATTGATGCCATGAGCTTCCCCATTGTTGTCTGATCCAGACATGATGCACCAGACTCTGACAGATCTTGACATCCTTCAACAACAGACACTTCCTGTAAAGTAATGACCTCTGCTGATGGTTCTTTCTCTTTTGGGTCTGTGCTTCTTGGCATAGCAGTCAAGTGCAACAGATATCTTGAAGAATATCCTTCCAGAAATCAAAGTCTGTATCTGGTGAAAGTATCCTGGACATCTGCAGCAAGATATTCAAAAAAATACCACCAACAGCTTAATCTGATTCTGTAAATCAGTTTGCATCTGTAAGTTCCCCCTCCTCTTGGGACGAGGCCGGGAAAAGGCAGAATTGCCTAGTCCTCCTTTCCCATTCAACAAAAACTAAATAAAATTCATAAAAACATAGAAACATCGAAACCTAGACTTTGATGGCAGATAAGGACCGCTTGGCCCAGCTAGTCCGCCCATTTTCCTACCTACTGGATAAGCTGTAGATCCTAGTTAACCAACAGCTTATTTCTTCCTACCTCCCACAAGATTTGAATTATGTCAGTCCCATGCATTCTTGAATTCTCCCACAATTTTAGACCCCACAATCTCATCAGAAAGGCAGTTCCATGTGTCCACCACCCACTCTGTGAAAAAATATTTCCTCATATTGCCTCTGAACCGTACCCCCTCTATCTTCAAATTGTGTCCTCTTGTTCTTGCACATCTCTTTTTCCGAAAGATGCTACTCTCTTGGACTTTGTTGATTCCACTGAGGTACTTAAATGTTTCTATCATGTCCCCCCTCTCCCTCCTTTCCTCAAGGGTATACATATTAAGCTCCTTTAGTCTCTCCTCATATGGCTTCTCTTGCAGACCCTGCACCATTTTAGTTGCCCTCATCTGGACTGCCCCAATCCTGTCTATGTCCTTGCGGAGATGGGGTCTCCAGAACTGGACCCAGTACTCCAGATGGGGTCTCACCAACTGTCTGTACAGAGGGATAACAACTTCCTGTTTTCTGCTGGTGATGCCTCTCCTTATACATCCCAGTATCCTCCAGCCCTCCCTACTGCCTTCTCACATTACTGTTTGCTAACCTTAAGGTCATCTGATATGATTACCCCAGGTCCTTTCCATTTTTGTTGTTGTTACCACTTCCACTGTGTACTCATCTCCTGGTTTTTTCCCAGGTACATTATTTTGCACTTCTTTGCATTGAATCCAAGCTGCCATACTTCTGACCATTCCTCCAATCTTACCAAGTCCCTTCTCACCTTTTCCACCCCCATTTGTGTATCAACCCTTTTGCAGATCTTTGTGTCATCTGCAAAGAGACATACTTTTCCTTCTAGTCCTTCTGCAATGTCACTTACAATGACATTAAAAAGGACTGGACCCAGTACTGAACCCTGCGGTACCCCACTAGTAACCCCCTTTCTTCAGAGTGGACTCTGTTTACTATTACCTTCTGTGTCCTGTTCTCCAGCCAACGTTTTACCCAGGCTACCACCCTGGGACCCACTCCCAGGCTGGCTAATTTGTTTATTAAACTTTTGTGTGGGACTGTGTCAAATGCCTTGCTAAAGTCTAGGTAGGCCATGTCCACAGCCCCTTCCCGGTCTACTGCTTTGGTCACCCAGTCTAAGAAATGGATTAGATTCATCTGACATGACCTTCCCACTGTGAATCCATGCTGCCTTGGGTCCTGTGCCCCACTGGCATCTAGGTACTCAACAACTCTTTCCTTCAGAAGTGATTCCATCATTTTCCCTACCACAGAGGTCAAACTGACAGGTCTGTAGTTTTCTGCCTCTGTCTTGCTCCCACTTTTGTGAAGGGGAATCTCATCCACCATCCTCCAGTCCTCAGGTACCACACCATCCTCCCATGATTTGTTAAAAAGGGTAGTAAGTGGTGTCACTAGTTCTCCCCTTAATTCTTTTAGAATTCTGGGGTGAATCCCGCCAGGACCCATTGCTTTGTCCACCTTCAGTTTTAGGAGTTCTTTCAGAACCCTTTCTTCTGCAAAAGGACTGGAATCTACCCCCCTATCCAGAGTGCTTCTGTTAATTGGATTGGGTACCTCCACCTCCTCCTCTTTTGTGAATGAAGAGCAGAAGTATTCTTTCAGTATCCCTGCTTTTTCACTGTCCCTCTCTGCCCACCCACCATCCATTCCATTCTATTCAGCCTCACTGTCCCTCCCTTTGTCTTTCTACACTCCCTAAGGTACCTATAAAAGGTTTTATCTCCCTTCTTAACCGAGTTGGCTATATTTTCCTCAGTTTGGGCCTTTGCTATTCTGACTGCCTTTCCTGCTTCCTTCTGCTTTAACTGGTACAGTTCTCTGTCCTGCTGCTTCTGTGTTTCCTTATACTTCCTAAATGCTATCTTTTTCTTCCTAACCTTCCACGCCACCTCTTTTAAGAACCATAGTGGCTTTTTTTTTCATTTTGATTTGTTTACTTGCTTCTCACAAAGGCTTGTTTCCTCTGTAATGGCAGTTTTGATGTTTCCCCATTGTTGCTCCACCCCTCCTTCTTGCCTGTTTGCTAGTGCTTTTCTAAGGCACTCTCCCATTTTGACAAAGTCAGTCCTCCTGAAGTCCAGTACCCTCACTTTTGCATAGCTTGACTCTGTAGCTGAGTTTATAATGAACCACACTGTTTGGTGGTCACTTGTTCCCAGATGGCTACCCACTTCTAGATCTGAGATCCTCTTACTGTCCCCATTTGGGAGTACAAGGTCTACGACTGTTCCCTCCTGAGTGGGTTCCAACACTAGCTGTCTGAGGCATGCCCCTTGTAGGGCATCGAGAATGGCCCTGCTCTTGGATGTGGCTGCAACAAAGGTGCTCCAGTTAGCATCTGGCATATTCAGGTCCCCCATCAACAATATCTCCCCTTTCTCTGCCATACTGAGGAAGCCTTTTATCATATCCTTGTCCATTTCCTCCCCCTGAGATGGGGGTCTGTATACAACCCCTGTGTGGATTGTGGTGCCATTTCCAGTCTCTAAGGTGACCCACAGTGCCTCCTCTCCTCCCTGTTTACTCTTTTTTTCCATTGCTTTTATCCCGTCCATTACATAGAGAGCTACTCCTCCACCTCTTCTTCCCTCCCTGTCTCTCCTGTAGGTGGTGTACCCTGGTATGTTAACATCCCAGTCATAGTTCTCTGTGCACTATGTTTCTGTGACTGCCACAATCCAGGCATCCCTTTTCCATCAAGGTCACCAGTTCAGGGAGCTTGTTGCCCAGATTATGGGCATTGGTACTCATTACCATCCATTTCTTGATAGCCTTACCCCTTTTTGTCCCATCCCTGTTCGTACTGCCTTTGTCACTTTCTCCATTTACCCCTGCCCTTCTCCCTATCGACATCTCTATCTTGGAGTTTACCTCACTAACTACCCTGATTTTTTGGGGGGGCTAGGATTTCCCTGCTCATTTCCAGTGCCTCCCCCCCTTGGCTAGTTTAAATGCTTGCCAATGAAGCATTTAAACCTGTTACCTAGGATCCCAGTTCCCCTCCTGGACAGATGCAGACCATCGCACCAGTATAGGCCTGCATCACTCCAGGTGGACCCCCAGTCCCCAATGAAGACAAACCCCTGATCTCTGCACCAGTTTTTAACCACTGATGGAATCCCATTGTGTGGAGTACCCTAGCCTCACCCATGCTATAGACAGGCAGCACCTCCAGGAAGGTTACCATGCGTGCTACTTGTCTAAGGCCCCTCCCCAACTCCACAAACTCCTCCTGCACTGTTCTGATCCCTTTCCCAGCCAGGTAATTTGTCCCTAGTTGGACAATGACATCCAGCTCCCTCCCCATGCAGCTCTCCCACGATCCTGAGGATTCGCTCCCTGTTCCTCCAAGCCATGGTGCCTGACAGGCACCTTACCTCCCTCTCCCCTCCCTCCCCCAGTTCTACCCTCCTAACAATGGAGTCCCACACCAGGAGTTGTTGACTTCCCCTGTGGGGTCCCATGCCACCCTTGTGTGGGTCTCCTTTGTGGTGGTTCCAAATATCCTCCTTGCTCTCCACTGCGGGTGCCTCTATAGAGGAACTACACTCTGCCAGAGTGGCATACAAATTGTGGAGAGGTACAACTGGAGAGATGTGTCTCTGTTCCACCACCTTCACCTTCCCTGAGCCCACTGTAGTCAACTGCTCCTCTTTCTTGGCAACCTCTGAGGCAGCGGTGGTGGCCCTGGTGGTCCCTGGGTGGGAGAGGAGGTTCCCCAAATCCTGGCCAACTCAGCCTGGAGATGAGCAACCTACTCCCTCAACCCAAAGAGGTGCCTGCAGATGGGACAACACTGCATCCTCCAGAATGTCTCCTGGAAGACTGCTGCTCAACAGCCACTGCACTGCACCACTCCCATCATGTCTTATTTCTGGCCCCTTAACTGTTGTTTTGAGTGCTGACTCTTTTCTCTGTTTATTTATTTATTTCTTTTATTTATATATAATTATTTTTCTCCCTACTTACCTACTGCCTCCATGCCCTTAAAGCTCCTGATCTTCCTGTTCTGAGAAAGGACATTCTTATATTCCTCCGTAGTCTCCTTATTTGCTCAGAGTCAGATCTCTGGCAGCTGGGGGGGGGATGGAGAGCTACTCTTTTCCTTCTAGGATGGTGGGTCCTTGGTGGCTCTGTGATCACTCACTTCCTGCTCCCAAACAGGAAGTTCCTGTTGTCAGTCAAATCCTGTGACTATAAAAGTAGAATTGGCTAAGGGTGGGGGAGGCAATATAGTCCCAGTAGAGAAGTATATTTCTAACAGCACCTCCTTCCTCTTGCTGTTCTCTGCCTGTTCTGTGCCAGAAGCTATCTAGAGCAGTTTTTAAATCCTAAACACCTGGCTTCCTTCTGGTTAAACCACTCCCCCTAATTTACAGCTCCTTCTTCACCTAGATAACTGCACAGATAACAATTCACTTCAACCAACTCAGACAAACACCTAGATAACTGCACAGATAACAATTCACTTCAGCCAGCTCAGACAAACACACTTACTCTTTTTTTGTTTGTTTTTACCCTAAATTGAAGGTCCCAGTAGTAGAGTTCTAGTTCTTTAGTCCCAGTAGAGAAGTATATTTCTAACAGCACCTCCTTCCACCTGCTGTTCTCTGCCTGTTCTCTGCCAGAATCTATCCAGGACAGTTTTTAAATCCTAAGCAACTGGCTTCCTTCTGGTTAAGCCACTCCCCCTAATTTGCCCCACCTTCTACACTTAGATAACTGCACAGATAACAGTTCACTTCAGCCAACTCAGACAAACACCTAGATAACTGCACAGATAACAATTCATGTCAGCCAACTTGGACAAACACATTGACTCTTCTTTTTGTTTGTTGTTACCCTAAATTGAAGGTCCCAGTAGTAGAGTTCTAGTTCTTTAGTCCCAGTAGAGAAGTATATCTCTAACAGCACCTCCTTCCTCTTGCTGTTCTCTGCCAGAAGCTATCTAGAGCAGTTTTTAAATCCTAAACACCTGGCTTCCTTCTGGTTAAGCCACTCCCCCTACTTTACAGCTCCTTCTACACCTAGATAACTGCACAGACAACAATTTACTTCAGCCAACTCAGACAACTAGATAACTGCACAGATAACAATTCACTTCAGCCAACTCAAACAAATGCACTAACTCTTTTTTTTTGTTTGTTTTTACCCGAAATTGAAGGTCCCAGTAGTAGAGTTCTAGTTCTTTAGTCCCAGTAGAGAAATATGTTTCTAATAGCACTTCCTTCCTCTTGCTGTCCTCTGCCTGTTCTCCATTCAAGCAAACTGTACAGTAACTCAACAGGCATAATACTGCCATGGTTAACAAATAAGGTTAGTAGGTGTATCCCAAAGAAAAGAAAACACTTACACTAAATACACAAAAAACACTAATGAGAACAATAAACATAAGTTTAAAAGACTACTCAAATTAACAAAAAGCACAATCAGAAAGAAAAAAGTAAGCTAGAATTTAAATTATCAGTAAGAAAGGATCCAAAGGCTCTATATGTCTACATTAATAAGAGCACAAAATCAAAAACTAAAGTTGGACCAATTTATGAAAATAATCATGAAATAAATAATCCACGGATATAGCAAATTCATTAAATACTTGTTTGGGCTTGTTTTTTTCTGTTTCTAATCTACAGTCATCCCCAGAAATTAAACATGAAGAAATATATAACCCTGTACTGGAAAAAAAAGTACTGGTATTTGAAGTTTTAAAAGGGGTTAATGAAAATTAATCTCCCAGGACCAGACTACATAAACATAAAATTTGTGAAGGAGACTGCAAATGAACTAACCATTCCATTGACCATCTTGTTTAACAAATCATTGTTTACTGGGGAGATTCCATCTGAATGGAAAAATGCGATTGTGGTGTCAATACATAAAAAGGGCTATAAAGGTCATACAACTATAGACTAATTAAAAGACAAAGAACCTCTGTGCATAAACACTGAGGCAAGTGTGATTTTGTATAGACTAATTAGTCTTGCCTCTATTATATGCAAATGATGGAGAAAATATTAAACAGCACAATAGAGATCAAAACTTCAGTTAAAAACTTAGGCGACCCAAATCAATATGGCTTTCATAAGGGAAAATCATGCACTAGTAGCTTGATTTCCTTCTATGAACCAATCAATAAAAGTATTGATAGGGGTATACCGATTGATGCCCTGTTTTTTGATTTAAAAAAATCATTTGATAAGGTTCCACATATACAACTAACATTGAAATTACTAGAGAGTGGGTTTAGCATTTATACAACAAAATGGATTTCAGAATGGTTAAATAATAGGACACAAAACGTGTGAGTCTCTAATCAACTTTCAAATGAAATCCATGTGACAAGCTGTGTCCCCCAAGGCTCTGTATTGGGACCAATATTATTTGGAATTTTTATAAGTGACATGAATATTGGCATTTAGTGCCATCTTTCCAAATTCGCAGATGACACAAAATTAAGCTATGAAGTTGTCACACAAAGTAAAACTGATTTAATTCAGTCTGATTTGCATAAATTAGAAGATTGGGCAATAAGCAATAAAATGGAGTTTAACATCAAAAAGTGCTTTGTAATTCATTTTGGGAGAAAAAACATAAACAGTATCTGCTGTTTGAATCGGTCACCCATTAAATCTGTAGATTCTGAAAGAGATCTAGGAGTAATCATTAATAAAGACCTAACATCATCAGGCCAATGTAGACAAATGGTATTAAAAGCAAATAGAATTCTAGCATTGATCAAAAAATCATTCATTAGTAGAAAGAGGGCTTGTTTATTACCAATATACACAACCTATGTAAGACCCATTATGGATTTTGCTGCGTCCTTTGGGGCACCATATTTGGAAAAAGATTCAAGGTTAATTGAGTCAATCCAAAGGAGAGCAACCAAATTAATCACAACCATGCACAATTTTGAATACCAGAAAAGTCTAAAAATGTTAAATCTATATGATCTAAAACTTTGAAGAACCAGAGGGGATCTACTTATGCTATTTAACATCTTGAATGATCCTAACCAAATGTCTGACCTTAACCTCATGTGGGCTACTAAACCTGAAGCACTAAGATGTCAAAATAGGCAACTTTTAATTGCAAAAGCAAACACAAACAAAAGGAAGAATTATTTCACAATTAGAGCATGTAAACTCTGGAATTCATTACCCTGAGTATTTAGTTAACATAAAATCTAAAAATAAATTCAAGGAGTCTCTTGACACATTCTTATTAAATAACTCCAGGTTTTAAATCCCCTGCTAGTGCAGTGAAGGTGGTTGTGATGGGCTTTACCTTTTTCCACCTTTTAACACCGAGTAATACTGAGTAAAATAAAACAAAAATTGGCAAAGTGGAGCACAAAGGTTTGTGCTGCCCTTGCCCGTTGCCCAGGACCCTGAGGATGCCATATGTTATCCAACTGAATATATGGGTGGGTGGTGTAGTGCTAAGTTAAGTAGCACTGCCCCAACATGGATCCTGGCAGTGCAGAGAACAGCACCCCCAGACCTGATAGCACTGGTAGTTCCTGATGCGATATTCAGGTGGCCCCATGCAAATGAGACCATTGGGCTTGCAAGGTGCTAAGGGGCCATTCCCATGCCATTATGGGCACCTTTTCATGGGAAGCAGTGGTAGGTTTGTGCCCCTGTGACCAGCACTGCCTCCACCCTAATTGCTCCATCCCATGAAATTGAGAAATTCCCTGGTGTCCAGTGATCTCCCCAACCTCTGATTGCTGTCCTCCAACATTTAAAAACTATCCCTGGTGTTCAGTGGTCCCCCATCCTCTGATTGCCATACACAGTAAATAACATAGAAACACAGAAACATAGAATTTGACGGCAGATAAGGACCGCTTGGCCCACCTAGTCTGCCCATTTTCCTACCTAACAGATAAGCTGCAGATCCTAGTTAACCAACAGCTTACTTCCTCCTACCCCCCACTAGGACTGCCTTATGCCTGTCCCATGCATTCTTGAATTCCCCCACTGTTCTTGACTCCATGACCTCCTCAGGAAGGCTGTTCCATGCATCCACAACCCTCTCTGTGAAAAAATACTTCCTCACATTACCTCTGAGCCATCCCCCTCTATCTTCAAATTGTGCCCCCTTGTTCTTGCACATCTCTTTTTCTGGAAGATGCTACCCTCTTGGACTTTGTTGATTCTCTTGAGGTACTTGAAAGTTTCTATCATGTCCCCTCTCTCCCTTCTTTCCTCAAGGGTATACATATTAAGCTCCTTTAGTCTTTCTTCGTATGTCTTCTGGTGCAGACCCTGCACCATTTTGGTTACCCTCCTCTGGACAGCCTCCACTCTGTCTATGTCTTTGCGGAGATGGGGTCTCCAGAACTGCACACAGTACTCCAGATGGGGTCTCACCAACTGTCTGTACAGAGGGATAACAACTTCCTGTTTTCTACTATTGATGCCTCTTCCTATGCATCCCAGTATCCCCCAGCCTTCCTTACTGCCTTCTCACATTGCTTGCCCACCTTTAGGTCATCTGATATAATTACCCCAGGTCCCTTTCTATTTTTACTGTTGTCAGTATCTCACCCCCCATTTTGTATGCTTCCCCTGGGTTTTTGTTTCCCACGTGCATTACCTTGCACTTCTTTGCATTGAATCTGAGCTGCCATACATTTGACCATTCCTCCAACCTTGCCCAGTCCCTTCTCATCCTTTCCACTCCATCTTGTGTATCAATCCTGTTGCAGATCTTTGTGTCATCTGCAAAGAGACATACTTTTCCTTCCAGTTCCTCTGCAATGTCACTTATAAAGACATTAAAAAGGACCGGTCCCAGTACTGAACCCTGCAGTACCCTGCTAGTAACCCTCCTTTCTTCACTGTGTACTCCATTTACTACTACCCTTTGTGTCCTGTTGTCTAGCCAATTTTTTATCCAGGCTACCAGCTTGGGACCCACTCCAAGGCTGGCTATCTTGTGTATTAATCTTTTGTGTGGGACTGTATCAAATGCCTTGCTAAAATCTAGGTAGGCCATGTCCACAGCCCCTCCCTGATCTACTACTTTGGTCACCCAGTCAAAGAAATCTATTAGATTCATCTGACACAACCTTCCCATCATGAATCCATGCTGCCTTGGGTCCTCTGCCCCACTGACCTCTAGGTACTCAACAATTCTTTCCTTCAGAAGTGATTCCATCATTTTCCTACCACTGAGGTCAAACTAACTGGTCTGTAGTTTCCTGCCTCTGTCCTGCTCCCACCTTTGTGAAGAGGAATCACATCTGCCCTTCTCCAGTCCTCGGGTACCACCCCATCCTCCCATGATTTGTTAAAGAGAGTAGTCAGCGGTGTCACTAGTTCTTCCCTTAGTTCTTTTAGAATTCTTGGGTGAATCCCATCAGGCCCCATTGCTTTGTCCACCTTCAATTTTATTAGTTCTTTCAGAACCATTTCTTCTGTAAATGGACTGATATCGTCCCCTGTCTTCAGAGTGTTTCTCTTGTTTGGTTTAGATAACTCCCCCTCCTCTTCCTTTATGAATATTGAGCAAAAATATTCATTCAGTATCCCTGCTTTTTCACTGTCACCCTCTACCCACATTCCATCCCCTTTATTAAGCTTCAGTATCCCTTCTTTGGTCTTTCTTTGCTCTCTAATGTACCTATGAAAGATCTTATCCCCTTCTTAACAGAACTGGCTATCCTTTCCTCGGTTTGGGCCTTTGCTATTCTGACTGCCTTCCCAGCCTCTTTCTGCTTTAACTGATAAAGTTCTCTGTCCTGCTCCTTCTGTGTTTCTTATATTTCCTGAATGCTGTCCTTTTCTCCTTAACCTTCCTGCCACTTCTTTGAGAACCATAGCATTTTTTCCTTCGTTGTGTTTTATTGATTTGCTTTACACAAAGGCTTTTTGCCTCTGTGATGGCTGTTTTGATCACTCCCCATTGTTCCTCCACCCCCTTCTTGCCTGTTTGCTAGTGCTTTTCTGAGGCACTCTCTCATTTTCCCAAAGTCAGCCCTCCTAAAGTCCAGTACCCTTGCTTTTGTATGGCTTGATTGTATGGCTGTGTTTATCATGAACCACACTGTTTGGTGTTCCCAGATGGCTACCCACTTCTAAATCTGAGATTCTTTCTCCGTCCCCATTTGAGAGTACCAGATCTAAGATTGCTCCCTCCCGAGTGGGTTCCAATACTAGCTGTCTGAGGCATGCCCCCTGTAGGGCATCAAGAATGACCCTGCTCTTGGATGTGCCTGCAGCAAAGGAGCTCCAGTTAACATCTGGCATATTCAGGTCCCCCATCAACAATATCTCCCCTTTTCCTGCCATTCTAAGAAAGCCTTCTATTATTTCCTTGTCCATTCCTCCTCCTGAGATGGGGTCTGTATACAACCCCCATGCGGATTGTGGTGCCATTTCCTGTCTCCAGGGTGACCCAGAGTGCCTCATCTGCTCCTGTTTACTCTTTAGTTCTGTTGCTTTGATCCCTTCCTTTACATAGAGAGCTACTCCTCCTCCTCTTTTACCCTCCCTGTCCCTCCTGTAGATTGTATATCCTGGTATGTTGACATCCCAGTCATGGTTCTCTGTGTACCATGTTTCTGTGACTGCCACAATATCCAGGCAACCCTCTTCCATCAAGGCCACTAGTTCAGGGAGCTTGCTACACAGACTATGGGCATTGGTACTCATCACCCTCCACTTTTTGATAGCCTAACCCCCTTTTAGCCCCATTTCTGTCCTTACTGCCTTTGCCTTTTTTTACATTTAAATCTGTTCTGCTCCCTAATAACTTCTAACAAATAATAAACTGTTCTCTGGTGTCCAATGGTCCCCCCACCCTCTAATCACCATCACTAGTAAATAAAAAACATTTCCCTAGTGTCTAGTGGTCCCTCCATCCTCTGATTGCTGGCTCCAGTAATGTAATCAATATCCCTGATGCCTAGTGGTCCCCCCCACTCTCCAACCACTAGTTCCTGCATAATACAAATAAATTTCTGGTGCTCAGTGGTCCCCGTGCCCTCCAATCACTAGCCTCTGTACAATAAAAACAAATCCCTGGTGCCCAGTGATCCCCCCACCCTCTGATCACTAGCCATGGTACAATGAAAAGAAATCCCTTGTGCCCAGTGGTCCCCCTGCCTTCTGGATGCTAGCCCTGGTAGAAGATCAGACCTCCCTGGTGCACATTTGTCTCCCTCATCCTTCGATTGCCAGATCTGATAGAATTAATAACTCTCTGGTGTCTAGTGGCACCCCCCCACCCAGTGATCCCTTTCCCTGTACACTATCACATAGTCCCTGGCATCTAGCACCCCTCCCCACACCTTGAGTACTGACCACCCACCCTGCCAACCATCCCTCACCCAAAGCGCTGGTGCCACAGGAGCCCATTTGACAACCAGCACAGCCTTCCTCTCACCAGCTGCCATATGCAGTGACTGGGAGTACACAGGCCCGGTACTGTAAAGACAGTGTGCATACTGTCCAAAGTAGATAGTACACATGCTTACTTTACAGTACAGGGGCAGTGTGTGCCCTGTAATTGCATATGGCGGCCAGCCGAGGTGGTGATAGGACAGCTGTGCTGGTAATCACTGTATTGGCTCCCACAGCACCGGTGCTTCAGGTAGGGTGGTTAGTGTCCATAGTGTGGGGTGACCACTGGACACCAGCGACTATGTGACAGTATATAGGAATGAGGATCGGTGGGTGGGGAGTTTCACTAGACACCAGGGAGTTATTAGTTTCTGCCAGGGCTGGTGATCAGAGGGCAGAGGCACCACTAGACACTAGGGAAAGATTTTTTATTTACCAGAGATGGTGATCAGAGGGTGGGGGAACCACTAGGCACCAGAAAGATCTATTACTATATCTGGGACAGTGAGTGGAGGGTTGGGGAACTGCTAGGAACCAGGGAAAGGTTGTTTATTTACTGGGGATGGTGATCAGAGAGCAGGAGGACCACTAGGTACTACGGGTATCTATTGCTATAGTGGGGATGATGATCAGATGGTGGAGGGGACCATTGGACACCAGTGAGTTACTGTATTTTACTGGTGCCAGGGTTCAGAGGGTGGGGATGCCACTACCGACCAGCAAGCAGGTGTGCTCCCCCAGCACCAATGTGGCCATTGGCTGCAGCTGTTTTGCTGGCTGCTAGAGTTTCCCGGAGTAAGTTGGGCTTCTTCTTGGCAGTATTTGCAATGTACAAAGTGACCTGCACTAACCCTTTTGTGCTGTGGAAATGAGCTGAATATTGTGCTGCACATGTATGCAGGTCCTTGCCCTTCCTTTTGTCAACTGCATACATTTTATTTTTTGTGTGTGCACTAACCCTGTTAGTGCGCACCACAGCTCCCTTTGAATATTGTGCACAGGCAGAAACTGCAGGCAAACAGGGTGCAGTCACTTTGTCCATCAGGCAAAATTTTGAATATCTGGCCCCTGGTCCTTAAAGTGAGGTTCCAGCATGGAGGAAAGCACATACTATTCCTTGCTATACATACACTGAAGACAGCTGTTACTTGACCAAAGTTTAAAGTAGTGATACAGCAAGCTACTTAGGATCACCACTGACACACAGGACTTTCTCATACTTGATCAATCTTTTGTTTTAGGAATGAGTGCAGAAACCATATTTGTGTCAGAATCATACTTAAGCATCATGAGGTGGAATTGGCCTCCCTTGCAACAGCTTCAAATGGCTCCAGCAGCACAATGAGCAATTGGATGTTTGTCCAGTTGATTGCAGAAATAATAACATTAGCACTTCCTATCTGGTTATGAAGCAGATAATCATGAATAGCCAACTTTTGCTGATTGAAGTATTGCAGCATATGGTAGGTCAAGTTCAACATCGTCACACAGTCCTGAATCAGAACATATATGGGAAGGTTCTTCTCCAGCTGGAGAGGCCTCAGTTCTTTATAAACTTTTAGAGAGTGTGAGAAGTGTGTGCATATCTTCACAGCATCAACATCTTCAACCTTCCTGTTGTTGCTAAAGAACTTATGAACAACCAGGTGTACACAGTGTACCAGACAGTGAACATGGGTGAATCACCATCGTTAATCACTTTGAGTATATTTGATGCATTGTTGGGGACAATGATGCCAGGCTCAAGACCTTCTGCTGTCAGCCAAGAACCAAGCACCTCCTCCAAAGCATCAAGCAGGTTTTGTGATGAGTTGGCTCTCTTAAAAAACATTACTTTCAGAGCAGCTTGATGACAAAATGGAGACCTGCAAGATACACCACCAGCAGTACCCTCATCAAAGCACACCCAGTGTGAAGTCGCTGCCACGAAGTCCAGCACCCGGCCATTCATCCAAATATCAGTAGTTACATGAAGATTTGGACAAGAATGTTCCCTGAGGCTATGGTGAACCTCCCTCTACACCTGCTGGTACAGTTCCGGCATTGATACACATGGAAAGAAATTCGTAGATGGAATTGTGTAGTGAGGCATTGCCTTACACAGCATTTTGCAAAATGCAGAACTTGAAATAAGGAAAAATGGATTCTGGACAAGGAATTCAACAAAAGCTGAATTCAGTTTTTTACATTTTGAATTTTCTGGTGCACATTTCCTAGTTCTCTCTAAGCATTGCTGCATGGTGAACTGATGCTGTGGTGTTGATGGATAACAGAAGGTAGTGTGGATATTCATGACTCCTCATGCTCAGGATCAAACAGAAATGATGGTAGGTTTTGACCAGTAACATCCTTCTGACAGGTACCCACGAACAAGGCGACCACAATTGGGTGCCTACAAAAACGACAACTCAATTACAGCGCCTGTGTCCAGAGCTACCTGGCAGGAGGCCAACCAGATACCAGGGAGCGTGACATACAGCTATGGGATGTACACGCGTATATGCATGCAAGCACACGTGTGGGTGGTGGAGGCAAGGGAGGGATGGTATGTGGGAGGGGGTGTGGCAGGCAGCTGCCGAGCTATCCGCTAGTGTGGTAGGGAGGGTGGTCAATTGGGAGGTGGAGGGGTCAGGGTTCAGGTCCAGCATGGCGCAGTTTCTTTTTTTTTCCCCAGCAGGCAGCATTCACTTCTTTTAAGTTTTTCACCCCCCAACAGGCACACTGGAGTTGAGAATCCATAAGTGGGGGCGGTGCAGGGGTGCAGTCCCCAATGGGGTTGTGTTGGAAGTGTAGCCCCCTGCATTAAAAAAACAGCCCGTAGGTCTTGGGCACCTTATTTCTGTTCACCATGAGTGTGCATCGCTGAAATTCATTTTCGGTGATGTACACTCACCATAATGGCGATCGCTATTCTGTGATAGCCATTATGACATGGAACCCCTTCTGGCACTTTTCTAACATCAGTGTGAATTGTTTCCTGGACATCTGTATCCCAGCCATCTCCATCCACTGATTATGATGTTGGGTGTATAGGTGGCTGTATAGCCCTGATGTACCAAGGGCTGGAGGTCACCCATGGGTTATTTTCATCAAACAAATGTTGCGTTGAGCAAACGTAAAATCTGACTGGCAGACCTCAAAATAGTTCTATGCTCCTGAATCACTTTTATGCTTGATCAGAATTACTTTATGAGTACAAGAAAGAAGTGCAGGCACTCCTGGAACACCACCAGTTTTTTTTTTATCAGCCCCATCTTTCCTCTTGAGAGCAGCTTAAGCACAATTGGAAGCCTTCCTCTCAGATACCTTTCTCACTGTGGTGACACCTTTTTTTAATTTTTTTTCTTCATCTAATGAGATTTCATAGACTGTTCTTGGGATACCTCTTCCTCTTCATCAGCCTCATCATCTCCTGGAAGTTTACCAGATGCAAGGATATAGGCTACATCCTCATTATCAGAAGCTGAATCAGTTGATACATATCACTCAATATCTTCTATCAGCTGCACCTCTTCCTCCATATCCTCAAGTTAAACCACCATTTCCGCTTGAGGAAGAAAAGAAGTGGCTTCACTTTCACTCATAGGCTGATGACCCTTAACATAACCGTTATTGTTTTCATCACCGTCATCATCTTCATTATGTCTTGGCTGGTAGTGTCACTGGATGTTGCATTGCCTTCAAAAACAGCACTGATGTCTCTGCTTCATCTGGAACATTAGCAATACACTTAATGACTATATGTGTTCATAGTGTGACATGGCCTGTCTTTGTTCACAGTTGTGGGTTTTTTACTTTTCTCCACCACAAATGGCTCAACAATATCCCATACAGAAGGTGGAGTTGGAGCAGATGTTGTTGATGATGATGATGATGATGATGATGAAAATACTTTCCCAGATGCGAAACTGCTTCTGGCAGATGAAGAAGTGGCCAAACTACTGGAAACACAGCCAGCCACAATCAGTTGTGACTGTCTTAGAGATGGCTTCTTTTTAACAATCTTCCCTTGAGATCACACGCCAACATACAACTGCCACCACTTCCATTGAAGCTGCTCTCCCTCTTCACCACTTGATGGCTTTGTGGAGTGTGATCATCATCATCATCAGCAGCAGCAGATAATGAGACAGCAGCAATGATCTCAGCAAACATACACTTCATGGTATGATTACCATCATCAGATGCACACATGATCAAAGTTCAAATGATTTGATACTAAGTGCAATGAATATTTTTTGATACCAGGGGCCCAATATTTAAATGTTTGCACGGGCGCTAATGGGTTTTTGCCCATGCAAACTGGGGTTTGCGCTGGACCACCATATTTAAAAGGGGCAGTAATGTGGGCAAAGAGGGTTAGCGCTCACACAAAAACACAATGTATGCATGTGGGTAAGGGGAAGGGCATAGCCATGAATATGCAAACTACCCCATATTCAGCAGCTTTGCGCTGCACAAAAGAGTTTAGTATGGTCCTTTTGTGCAACATAAATACTGCCAAACAAATCCCCATTTTAACTCCAGACAACCTTAGTGGCTGCTGGAGATAATGCAGCCACCTAGCCAGTCAGCTACAGGGAGAGCACAACCTCCCCTGTGATGTCTCCCTCTACCCCCACACACACTGATCGCCGGCTGGAATGAAATCTGACGCATCCGAATTGTGCATCCAAAATCCAAGCAACTTTAGCTTGAGACCCTCCAAGTTCTCCTCGTATGTTGTTGGTTTTTTTTTTATTAGAAAGTATATTTTATTAATTTTTGTTAAAAAAACGGCACCTATCAGAAATGGAGAATAACAAACAGTGCAAACAACAGTAAAAATCACATTCCCTCCCACCCTGGGCTCCCCCTTCTCAAGAGTAGAAAATGCAATATCATCCCCATAAACAAGATACAATTTTACCAACAGTTCAGAAACCTATGCTTCTGACATGTAATGCAATAAAGGAAGAATAGCATTCATTACAGCCCATTTAGTGTAAAAAAACTTGTGGTTTATGTTGTAAGGAGGCAGCCATTTTTTCCATTCTTAATACTGAAGCAGAAGTGGCCAGATCTGAGGGAGCTTCATCCGAAGAGGAAGGTGGAAGAGGCAAGTGGCTGTTTTGATGGCATTGCAGACTTAAAATTATGTGAGTACTATATGTGCACAGTGTTTCTGACATATATGGGGCTGATTACAAATTACTAAACTTTTGTATCTTTACTTGTTGCCCTGTGTGCATCTTTGAACTGTTTCCCACCCTTTCTAGACTTTTAGGGAGTTGCACAGGACAACAACATTTTTTAAATTCCATGTATTGTGATATTCCCACTTTCTCAGAAGGGGGGAGGGACTCAAATGTTTACATCCACATACTGTCACTGAAATTTTTGTGTGACTCCAGATTATGTTCAATGTGTTATAGGGGGTCTTTTTCCTTTCTTTTATTTTAAAGTTCAGTGTAGTTGGTTAACTTCAATTTACATTTTGGATTCATCCTAGGGATAAAAGTCTCTCACTAATGTCACCGATAGTGAAGGCATCAGGAGTACTCCCACTGACAGCTTTAATGTTTCTCCTATGTATTGGCTATATGCCTTAACCCAAAATAGATAACGCAACATTAGCAAGTAATCTCTTCCCCAATAACTATACCCAATTCATACCACCCTGCCAGTTATGGACTCCAAGCGATCTTAAGGCTGCCACTCTTCTAACATAACATAAGTCTGCTGCATATTGACTCTACACACTTTCATTAGAATGCTTTTGATATGGCAGTCGCCGCAAATCCTACCTTCCCTGTCAAATCTGACACCAACCAGTCCACACACCTTCACCTTCCAACAGATAGCTTTTAAAGATATGGAACACCTTCTTTTAACTTTAAACCACAGAAAAAGTGCAAGGGCTGACAGGCTAGATCCACTTTTTTCAAAATTGGGACACTCAGTACTCACGACACTTATCATGCATATCTATAACCTCTCCATCTCAGAGTCTGAAGTACCCATCCTCTGGAAGACAGCCCACATTATTCCACTACACAAATCAGAAAATAGAAACTCACCACATAACTATAGGCCAATATCTATTCTCCCCATCATAGCAAAATTATTAGAAAAACTGCTCCATAATCAGATAAAAGACTTCCTGGAATCTCACTCCCAGATCTATGTGATAACGGTGATAGCCAATGGGCGATCGCCGTTAGGGCAATGGCACATTGCCAAAAAAATATTTTGACGATGTACTCCCTGGTGCACAGCAAAATAGTGCTGGAGAGTTTAATTTTTTCATTTTATGCAGAGGGCTGTGCCCCCTGCACCTCCCTACTTAAAGATTCTCAACTCCAGGGGGTGCATGTCGGGAAGGGATACAAACGTGGAACAAATAAAAATTTAGGCCAGGCACAACAAAAAGTACTTGAGCCCAGATCCGAACCCAGCACCAGAGGGGATATTGCTAAGATCAAAGGGGATAAGGGGGCATGTAAGGAGAAGGACCATGTAAAGCATCTATCCTAAATAGATACATTTGCTCAGTATTTACTGAAGAGAAGGTAGGGCAAGGCCCACAGCTCAGCACCATGGACACAGGGGAGGGAGGAGGGAGGAAGTGAGCACTAGTCCCTTCACAAAAGAAAGGGTCCTACAACAGCTCGATAAGTTCAGGGTGGACAAGGCAATGGGACTTGATGGCATACATCCCAGGATACTAAAGGAGCTAAGGGTGGAACTAGCAGAGCCATTATCAAAACTATTTAGTGAGTCTCTGAGCACAGGAGAGGTCCCAGAAGGCTGGAGAAGGGATAATGTGATCCCGCTCCACAAGAGTGGTAGCAGGGAGGAGGCAGGGAACTACAGACCAGTCAGTCTTACCTCAGTAGTGGGCAAGATTATAGAGGCATTCCTTAAGGAAAGGATAGTGCAACACCTGGGATCCATAGGAGCACAGGATCCAAGACAGCATGGGTTTACAAAAGGAAGGTCCTGTCAAACTAATCTCATAGATTTCTTTGACTAGGTAACCAGAGTGGTGGACCAAGGAGGAGCAGTTGATGTCACCTACCTTGACTTCAGCAAAGCTTTCGATACTGTTCCACATAAAAGATTGATTAATAATCTGGGTAGGCTCGGGGTGGGTCAGAAGTTGGTCAACTGAGTGGCAAACTGGTTGACGGGCAGAAAACAAAAAGTGGTGGTAAATGGTATACAGTCAGAAGAGATGTAAGTCACAAGTGGGGAACCTCAGGGATCAGTCCTGGGGCCAGTCCTCTTCAATATCTTCATCAGTGATATTGCAGATGGACTGGAGGGTAAGGTTTGTCTGTTTGAAGATTACACCAAGATCTGCAACAGAGTAGATGATCCAGATGGGGTGGGCAGAATGAGAAGAGATCTGGATAAACTAGCAAAATGGTTGGAAGAGTGGCAACTGAGATTTAATGCAAAGAAGTGCAAGATCATGCACATACGGAAGAGAAACCCTGAAGCCACCTATAGGCTGGGAGGGGAATTGCTGGCAGTCACAAGGGAAGAAAAAGACTTGGGCATCATCATCACCGATGACCTGAAATCATCCAAGCAGACCACTAAAGCAGTAGGTAAGGCTAGGGGATGTAAGGTGTATTAGTAGGGGTATCACAAGTCAGAAGAGGGAGGTAATAATCCCTCTTTACAAGACACTGGTTAGGCCCCAACTGGAGTACTGTGTGCAGTACTGGAGGCCATACCTTCACAAGGACATTAACCAAATTGAGGCAGTCCAAAGAAGGGCAACCAAAATGGTGCAGGGACTGCATCAGAAAAGATATGAGGACAGATTAATGGAGCTTAATATGTATACTCTAGAGCAAAGGAAGGAGAGAGGTGATATGATCGAAACATTCAAACACCTTAAGGGCATTAACAAGGTGAAAGAGCCTAACATGTTTCAATATAAAAAAAATAGCATGACAAGAGGACACAGCATGAGATTAGAGGGAGGCCGATTAACGGGTAATGTGAGGAAGTTCTTTTTCACAGAAAGGGTGGTGGATGCATGGAAAGGCCCACCTCAGGAAGTGGTGGATATGAATACAATGCAGGGCTTCAAACAGGCATGGGATAGGCATAAGGGAGCAATACAGATGAGTATCAATAGATAGGCCATTGACAGAGCAAAGGCTGATGGCACATTTATAAGGTAGAAAAAGAAATGGGCAGACTGGATGGGCCTTGCGGTCCTTATCTGCCATCAACTTCTATGTTTCTATGTTTCTCAACTATGCAGTTTCCGAGGAGTATGATAAAACTTTGTAAAATCTTAAACTGCAGAAATTGGTACTTATCCAGGGTTATATACTTATCTGCATTCTTCCAAATTTCCTTCCATTGAGCTGAGGTAAACCACTGCCCTAACACAGTGGACCAGTATTCTGATGGAGAGCCATAGCGGGAGGGGATGGATTTGTGGAGAGCATAGTAAATACCTGAAATTGCCTGTCTTTGAGAGGCTAACTCTCCAACTTCTTGCAAAGATAAAATCAGTTCAGAAGAGTCCACCGTTCATCCCAGTGCTGTAGCTAGCATATGTTGTACTTGCAAGAAGGGGAAAAGGTCTCATGTATTGGTAGCTTAATGCTGTTGAAATTGTTCAAACATAAGCCAAGTTCCATCTTTTAAAAGGTGGTAAACACATGTGATCCCCTTATCCACCCAGTCTCACCTATAAACTGTTGTACCCCTTTCTTAAAATTACAATTATGCCAAATCAGTTGAGACCCAGGACAGCTGGGGGGAAAATGTAAGCTTTCAATACAGCTGTCAGTGTGTGTATATATATATATATATATATATATATATATATATATATATATATATATGGCTTAAGAGGTGCCAAAAGGTGAGTTAAGAAGACTATGGGGCAGCTTAGCTCAGGTCATATATAATAAACTTTCAATAGTAATACCCTTAACTCTGCAAAGGTCAGATTCTATTACAATCTGTTGTGGCGTGTAAGAAGTTGCTTCCATTCCACCCTCCTTAGACCATCAGAAGTATCTGGCTTCCTGTGGGGCATGGTAATATATATATATATATATATACATATAGATATATATATATATATTTATATGGCATATTAAGACCCCCAGTTGTCTTATGTGCCACTCATTTTAAATAAGTACTTCTTGGTTTCTGTCCCTGCCAAAGAAATATGGACAACTGAGAATGCAAATGGCTAAACCATGAAAGAGGTAATGGAATAGTTAGCATTTGAAGGGGGTAGAGCAATTGCGGTGTGCCCTTTTAGCCGACACCCAGGCGAAACAGGAAAAGACAATTGCGACATTCGCGGTAATGGTCCTTTTCCGTGTTTGCCTTCCCCAGTGTTCTGCTCTCCTCCCGGACCAACTCTGACCTGGAGTTGGAATCCTAAAGTCTGGGGGGTGTGGGGCACAGCCCCCCACAGAAAACACCCATAGAACAGGCGGCACAATACCTGCGTCGGTATTGTGCCATCACTGTGGGGGTGGTCGGCATTGTTGCTGATGACAAAACTTGGTGCTTTTGAGCAATTGAGATAATATAATAATTTTAATAATATTGATACATCCCCATAAAGACGGGCAATTGTGCCATCTATCCAGGTCTTGTTGTATAGTCTGTATTAAACTAGTAAGGTTGTCCTTAATTAGGTGAGAAGCTGATAAAGACAATTTAAGACCAAGGTAGGGTAATTGTTTTGGGGACCATGTCAGCCCTAAATGTTCCAACTCCATTTTCTATATGTGATAGTTTAGTGGCATCACTAATGTTTTCTGTAAATTGAGTTTGTGAAAAGAAAGCTGACCAAAATTCCTAATCTTTTTCCAAACAACAGGAAGAGAAGTGAGAGGATTCTGGAGATGCAATAATATGTCATCTGCATATAATGATAATTTATATTGCTTGCCACCGAGGGGAATTCCTTCAATCCTTGGATGTTGAAGAATATGATGTACCAATGGTTCCATATATAAACTGAATACAAATGGAGATGAGGGGCAACCTTGCCTGGTACCATTATTGAGTGAAAACTGAGAAGAATAAACTTTATTGCATCTAACCCTTGCTGTTGATTGGGAATAAAGAACTGGTATCCATAAAAATAATTCTTGCAGGATTTTGAACTGTTTAAGTGCAGAGAACAAAACCCTCCAAGAAACCCTGTCACAAGCTTTCTCTGCATCCAGGAAGGCCAATACTCTAGGCGTGACCGCATCCCTGGATGCAGAGAAAATATGTACTAGTTTCTGGATACAATCTGATGAAAGCCTACCTGCCATAAAGCCCACCTGAGCTGACCCTATCAAAGGATCCCAGACCTGTTGTAACCTATGTGATAGTGGTTTGACAAAAATTTTTAAATCAATATTCAGGGGAGAAATTGGCTGATAATTAGTTATAATCATCTTTGCCTGGTTTCAGTAGAACTGAAATAATAGCCTGTTGCATGGATTCCTCCAAACTTCCTCTTTCATAATATGCCTCCAAACAGAATTCCAATAAATGCTGAAGAAGAATATCCTGGAGGATCTTATAAAGGTTAATGGATAGACCATTGGCTTCAGGAGTGTTATCCACAGCCAGGCTCTGTGACGCCATCCATAGTTCTTCCAATGTAAGAGGTTGTTTCTGAAGTTCCTGACTCTCCACCAAGAGTGACAGAAACTCCTCCAGAGGTTCCAGTTCCTCAATATTATATAAAGTTGCATAAAAGTGGCAAAAAGCTTCTGCAGTCTCTTGGTTTTGTTAAAAGCACTGGACAATTTACCTGTCTCAAATATTGAATGGAATAGGCTACCTCTAATTTTTAGAAGCATAGTGCAAGGTGGCAACTGTCTTCTCTCCCTGCATAACATATTAAGTCTTGGTTCTAAAAAGAACCAACTTATTCATGCTATTGTTCTCTAAGGATAAAGAGTTGCTGTTGGGTCTATGCAGTAGGAGTATTTGGAGAGATGTAGTTCAAGATCTGTAATCTGGGTCAGAAGTATGTCAGCTTTGGCTTTTTTTCTGCCTATTAAGTTGTGTGCAAGATGAATAAGTTCTCCCCGCACTGTACATGTATATGTACTCCAAATAACATCAAGTCTATCTACAGAACCTTGATTCTCCTGAAAGAATCATTCTGTAAAAGTTTATAAGTGTGATACTATAAATTTGGAATGAAGAAGGTTATTTAAGCACCATAACCTGTCTACTTCTGTGTGGTCATCTATGAGAAAGTCAGACTTCACCAGGGCATGATCTGAAATAACCTGGGGAAGGATATCCACCAAATAGAGCCCAGAAAGAAGAGAAAAACTATCCAAAAGTAGTCCAGCCTGGAACTGGTGCCATGGGGATTGGAATAGAAGTTATAATCTTGTGAGCTAGGGTTTAAAGCCCACCATGGATCGACTACATTTAGTGAATCTAGTAATTCCCTATTAGCACGTTGGTTGGATGTAAGATGTATTCCATAGTGGCTGGAGTGATACAATTCTGGATCTAAAGGTGTATGCCAAGCCCCAGCTAAGATCACAGGTAGCTGAGGCCACTATGATAACTGAAGGAGAACATGGGCAAAAAAGACAGGATCCACTTCAAGTGGAATGCACAGATAAGCCAATATCATCTCAGTTCTGCCAACTACCCCATGTAAAATAAGAAACCTCCCTTCCATATGTAACCCCCTTGTTACCCGGGGTTACTAGAATCCCAGTAAGACCTAGTGGTAGGCAGGGAAGGCAGCTTGTGAAACTCCAGTTAAATGGGTTTCACACTGTCTCACTCTGTTCTCAGTCTCAGCTGAGACTGAGGGATGACATCACCATAGAACTGTTGCAGCTGCATGAGCCACAGTGAAATCTGCAGCAGGGAGTTGGAATAGAATGTTGGGAGGTTTGAACAATAGTCTGTAGGTCAGTTGGTGTTTGGAGCTTGCTGAGGGAGCAGCACAGCAGCTCTGGTTAGGTTCTCCGGCATATTCCAGGGGCAACCCCCTGGTTCTGCTACTAGTGGAGAAGCTGCCTATTTGTTCCAGAGTTTTTATGAAACAAGAAGATTTGTGAATCACCTGTGGGGCACCTGCAACCGGAGAGTGAGTTTCTGCTCTTCCTAAAGGGCCTATGTTTTTCACCCTGGGACTTATGTGATAGTGGGGATTGGACTACTGAAAATAGTGGGAGGCCTAGAGTAATAGGCTTAGCCAAAAAGTAAAAGTATGTTCAAGTCCAGCACTTATGGGAAGTCAAGACATGTAGAGGAGATGTGACATACATCTACCCAGTAATCTACATTGCCAAGCTTTCAGTAAAAGAGTTGTTTAGTTTCCAGAGAAATGGCCAGGTATGGACTGTGGGAGCTGGAGGTGGGAGACCCCCCATCTTTAGTGACCAGGTCCACCTCTACGGATTTGCTCTGTGGATTTCTACTTTGCCTCATGCATTTGGCCAGTGATGAGGGAAGTACCCAGACATGGGATTGGAAGGAAAATTCCCTCTAGGAGTCGAAGGCTCTAAGGTGGTTTAGGGAGCCACAACAGGAAAATTGGTTCATTTCCCAAAATGGACTGCAGATCAAGTGGCCAGCGGGGGAGCCGGGCCAGTGGGGAAAACCCAAGTAATGTACAAGTCGAGCTGTGTACCCAAAGCTGAATGCAAGTCCGGGCTGTGTGCCTGGTGGGTTCAGAGCCTGAGGGCTGGAAATGTGAAGAAGTGTTCTGCTGTTGTCTCTAATCTGCATTACCAGGAATGTAGCCCCATGTGGGTCCGTCTATGCTTTGTTTGTTCAGCTTGGATGTGAATAAAAGCCACACTGTAGAATCCCATTCCTGGTTCTGGACATTACAGTTATTGCTTCCTGTATTCAGATTTACTTGGGTGCCCCTTTGCAGAGTAGCCAAACCTAGGCCCCCTGTGCCGAGTAACCTCATCCTCCCCAAACCCAGTCCTCACCAGGTACTGCTATCAGCTTCAACAGCATGCCATCTGTCATTTTTGCTAAAAGGCAGGGGTGAGGGGTTACAAAAATGGAGGCACCGCTTTGGATTTAATTCTGGGAGGAAGGTGCTTGGGCAAGGGGCTAGCATTTTGTCTATCTGGCAGTGGGTAGCCCAAAAAGCTGAAGCAAGTTAACTAGTGTGTTTCTGTGTGCTGTGGATCTTATGCTGCTGTTTAAAATGCCAACTGTTTACCAAGGAGCAGTAAAGCCAAAGAGTGTGCCCTTGTCTTGCATCAATTGTTTACAGCTTTTTTGCCTGCTTTTAAAAAGAACTGTGGTAAAGAAAAGTGTGGAAGACTAGGGGTAGCAACAGGACAATTGTGTCCTGGACATTGGAAATGCTTTTGGAATGAACTGAGAGACTTGCCAGTGTAATGGCAATGTTAAATCGCTGAAATGGGCTCCCGCCGTGGAGTCAGTTGAGAAAAAAAAAAAGTTGCATTCTGCAGTTTAAATTTGCCTGCTCGACAATCGCCGTGAGAAGAAGAGCACTCGCGAGGAAGAAGAGGCTCATTTGCATGGCGTCGTGTGATTGGTGAGGCTGCAATCAGTCCCGCCCCTCAGCCAGCTTTACAGTGACTGCTCCAGCATTCGAGAGGGAGTGTGAGTGGAGTGCCTATACTGGCTAGTGGAGGAGCATCGCGGAGTGTTAAAATCACTGTAAACCTTGTAAAAATAGATTTGCTTGTTTAAAATCGGGCTCAACCTGCTAATTGATTGTCTGAATTCAAGTGTGGTGGTCGAGGAGACGATCGGTAGGACTGCCCACCTGTTTCTGTTCTGAGGCCTCCAAGAACTGGCTGAAGGCCGTTTTTCCCCATCGCAGCAAACAGCTACTGATAACAGTAACTACTAACATTAAAACTGCTCAAACAGTGATTTTCTGCCAAATGGCATATAAATATGTGTGCAGAAGTGTAGTTGCTTTGCAAGTAACGACTGTGTCAAGTCCTGCCAGCAAGTGACTGTGTGCATAGTAATGAGTTCAGCCTCAGTTTAAAGTTTAAAGCCAGAGAGAGACTGTGAGTTGTAGCCAAATGTGCAGCACTAGTTTTACAGGCAATCCTGTGCTTAAAAACCTGAAGCTTTAAGGGACTGTGAGTCAAAGAAATGTTTCCAGTATGTAAAAAGTCTGTGGAAAATCAAGTAAATGTGTTTAAAACAAGAACAGTGTAAGTTTGTGCAGTTTGAGAAAAAGTTATCAGTAGTGTGTGTAAATCGGATGCGCAGTGGCTTGACCCAATTTCTAAATGTTGATGCACAGGAGTGCTGCTGTCGCCATTACAGGGTGGGGTAGTAAAGCAAACACAGCAGCACAGGAGCCATTTTAAAACTAAAGAGAGTGTTCAGTAAAGTGGGACTTTCAGTTACAGTGAAGTTTTGTTTGTTTTTCTGCAGTATGGCCTTGGTACCAGCTTGTTACTCGGATCATGCCCGGGTTGCAGTAACAGCAGCAGTAAATAGACTGAGGGATATTGAAAAGTGGTGCTATGGAGGACAACTGCCTCCTCATGTGACGATTCCTGGTTTTCCAGTGCGTGTGTGTCAAATATGCTTGAGAGCTGGAAGGGACATCTTCATGATTCCTCAATGTGCTGGATACCTAGGAAAAATATGGCTTGTATAAAGCGCCTCAAATTCGTTTGGCTCCCACATGGACAAAGGTTCAGGAATCTGCAGTTGGCAGCACACAGCACCAGGTGGAGCCTGTGGAGAAAGGCCCCTCAGGGGAGTGTGGCACAAAGCTAGAGGGTGCAGAGTTAGAGACAGAACCAGAAGTTGAAGTTTCGGATGCTGGATCCCAGAAGGAAAGTTCAGATAAAGCATCAGTAGACCCCTGGGGGTGGGGGCTAGCCCAAGTCTCTTAGGAGAAGATGAGATGCTGGAGGCCTTTGAGTGGGAGGTGTTGACCTCCGCGCCTAGTGATGAATGAATAGTCTCAGGAGTGAGGATGACTGCTCACTTCTGGGCTCAGATACTCAGTGAAGAGGAAGATGAGGGGGAACCTATGTGGCCTTGTGAAAAAGGAACTGGTACACAGCCTCAAGATCTTGCCTCGGAGGAATGCATGGAAGAGAGTGGTGATGCCACTGCCATGGCTATGCAGGAAGAAGAAGTCAGGGATCTGTTTTTAATTTCTTTAAGGATGCAAAGCCGGCAGAACCAGGACTAGCCACCCCAAGCCAGGCCAGTGGTCTCAGATTGACCAAAGCTAGTAAAGAGGAGAGACTGGTTCGTAGAAAGGCAAATGGAGATCTATGGTATGACCTTTCCTACCTTTCCTCGGAAAGTCTGGGAGGAGATTGAGAACAGCAGGAAATCCTGGATCTGGGCTGAAGCAATGAAAGGTGTGCATCCTGGGACCAACAAGCATATAAAAAAAACAGACTGTTTCACGAGAAATATACCCAATGGAAGAGAGGCAGGACACTGTTTATGGACAGAGTGAGAATAGTGGATGGAGAGGGGACATGAAATCTCCCACTGTGTGAATTATGTGCACCCAGAGGGTAATAACTCAAGCTCCTGACCCCTGGTACTATTGGCCTCAGTGCAAGGACCTCCCAGCGAATGTGCCCGTGCCTACTAAATGGAAAGCTGAGTAGTGGTAATCAATACTGCCACACCAGACTGTGAAGTGCCTTTATTGATTCACCAATATGGACATCCAGGACTCAGGTGCCCCACATTCATCAGTTCTACAGTGTACTGGCCTTTCCAGAATCCATCGACTGGCCCACCAGATGACTTCAGATCTAGAGAGGACACCAGCCAGCTGTATCCTGCTTCATCGCCTGGTAATCAGATGACATCAGACCAGCTGTTTTTCTTTTTGTTCCTGTTCTATGGTTCCATCTCCAAAGATGACATAGACCCAGCAGTTCCCAGATGTGCCCTCCTGTGGTTTCCGGAAGATGTCCGACCAGCTGTATTGGAAGAAATGCTGCCAGGGAGAGTCTTAGTCAGAGGTGCAGGTCGGTTCAGCATTTTCCATTCTACAAGGGGCTGGTAAGTCCAAACTTTTCTATCTTTATGACATTGCAGTACACACCCTACACTAGCAGACTCCAAAATGTGTGAACTGTCCTCAAAGACGCTCCCCTTTGGGACTTTGGCCTGTTAGAACTGTGCTTCACCGGGCTCCGGCCCAAGACAGACTCTTTAATGGACTAGCCTTCGGGCATTGTGGTCACTGGTTGGGACTTTTAGGGCACTCCATCCCCTCAAATGTGTATTGTAAATAATGTTGTTTTCTAATGTATATACTGTTTTTCTACCATGTAAAAAAAAATATTTTTGGGATTCTTCAGTGTTTTGATGGTAGAGGTTTTAGGTAGACTGTGTATGCAGATTAGGAGTGTGTGTTGTATTTCTTTTTCTTGCAGGTGTTCCTGGAGAAGATAGAAGAGAAGACAAGAAGAGGAGGAGTTCCTCATTAGTACTTTAGTGTGTAGTGATTTAAAGTACTGTGGTGTTGTTATGTTTGTTGTTACTGTATTAACCCTTTCCTTCCACAGGTGTGGTTGTTGGGGTGGGGAGGAGGCAGTAAAGTGGTGTAACAATGTGGTACTATTCTTGGTGTGTGGTTGCAGGTTGCCCAAGGTCGGGGAGGTCCCCAGGTTGTTTTTGTTATTGGGTATTAGTTTAAAGGCAGATAGGTTTTCCCTAGAGGGTGGACCCCCTGGTGCGTACCATTGAACTGTATTTAGAAAGATGGGCACAGCTCCCAATCTCATTATGGGGGAGGATAAATTTAATTAAAATGAATGTTTTCCCCTGGTTGTTTTATCCTCTTAGCATGTTGAATATCTGGATACCACTTTCATGATTTAGAAAACTCCACAGAATTATAGCTAACTTCGTGTGGGGTTACAAGAAATCTCGAATGGCCTACCATAAGTTGGCTGCACCGAAATCACTGGGAAGGTTAAGACTGCCACATTTTGCCCTTTATTTCTGGGCGGGCCATGCTAACAAATACCTGAGGTTGGCGAAGGGTATGGACGTTTCAACACAGCTATCGTATACACCTTTATGGTTACAAATTGAGCTGGCCCTCATTCAGAAACAAGGGTTGAAGCCTGAGGCCTTGCTCTATCTTACTCCGAAACTCCTCCCTCCCCCGCTACGTGGCTCCCCAATAGGGATTTCAGTGAGAAGTCACATGCAGCTTTGTGGTTTCCTCAGATATGACTATCTCAGGGATTGGGTGCAGCCTATTTGGGGTAATCCGCGTTTTCTAATTGATAATAAAATTCTCAACCCCATATGGTTGGCCCTGCCCGGTGCATGCCATTTGAAAGACTTTCTTATACCTGATGGTGAGGTACTATCCTCCTCTGAGATTCTGAATAAATTTGAGATGTCCACCAAGGCAGTTTTTAAAGTATATCAGCTCCGACATCTCCTGCTCAGTAAGATGGGTATGAGGGCAATTCAGATTCCGAAAGTGGACTTCTATGATGCCTTAGGGCCATTTGAGGGCCTATCCCATGCAATTTCCAAAGTATACACAGTATTATTTGAGTGGGCCTACTCCCAAAATCTGGTTCAAGGTGCATACTGGGCCTCAATGTTTCCTAATGAGGAACTCAATTTGAAGGCTCTATGGCTGAATTGTCACAGATTTCTTCTACAAGATCGGTTAAGACTGATACAGTTTAAAATTCTCCATAATATTTACTATTCCCCGCAAAAGCTGGCTAGATTAAAAATAGTCACAGAATCTACATGTAACAGGTGTCAAGCTGGGGTCGTGGATTTGCTGCATATTTTCTGGAACTGTCCGAAGATAACCCCATTATGGACAGAGATTAAAAATAGAGTGGACCCAATGTTGGGACTGGAGGACCGTTTTACTCCTGAAATATGCTTGTTGGGAGATGTTTCTCATATCCCCGTCAGGAGTAGGAGGTTCCACATGGTTTTGATTGCGGCCACTCTTAAGAAAATTGTCCTCAGACACTGGAAGGACTCTGTTGTGATCAGCTATACAGAATGGCTGGAGGAATTGCTTGCCAGTTTGAGGGTTGAGAGAATGATAGCTACCCTCCAGAATAAACTTCCTAGGTTTGATCAGATCTGGGGTCCCTTTTATACTATTTATTCACTATAGAAGCTCATAGTTCCTCTGCTGATTGTAAGTATGCAGTTTCGCTAGACTTGTGCCTGGGTGGCAAAGGGTGGGGAAGGGAAGGGGGCAGGTGGGGGGGTCTTTAGGGGGATGTTACAGAGGATGCATTAGACTACATGTTAACATAAGTATGTGTGTATTTGTACATGTATGTACTTGATGTTGTTGGATTTAATCTCTGTAACCAAAAATGGAATAAAAACTTAATGGAAAGGTTTTCCCTAGAGGGTTGGGGGGATAGACAGGCTGTGGTCCTGAATGGCCATAGGGACCACAGTGCTGATCTATTAGGGCTACACTCTGGACAGTTCTACCAGATCCACTAGGCGGCCATAGTAAATGGGTAGTGTAAAGGCTGATATGTCAGCTAAAGGCCTCTAGGCCCTTAGTGTTGCCTGCCTGTGCTCTCACATGGTAGGAGGGGGCCTGATCACCCCCCTCCGCAGGTAGCACATAGGGTGGGATGGTCTAAAGCCAGGTAAACAATGACTGCGGACAGTCATTTTCCTGGTCAAGGGCAAGTGTAACCCCCCTTGTTAACCGGGGTTACTAGAATCCCAGTAAGACCTAGTGGTAGGCAGGGAAGGCAGCTTGTGAAACTCCAGTTAAATGGGTTTCACACTGTCTCACTCTGTTCTCAGTCTCAGCTGAGACTGAGGGATGACATCACCATAGAACTGTCACAGTTGCATGAGCCACAGTGGAATCTGCAGCAGGGAGTTGGAATAGAATGTTGGGAGGTTTGAACAGTAGTCTGTAGATCAGTTGGTGTTTGGAGCTTGCTGAGGGACCAACACAGCAGCTCTGGTTAGGCTCTTGGAGCCTCAGCCCTGACATAGGACTACATTCTAGAAAAAGGTGTGTGTTTCCACCTTAAGAGAGACACAGAAGATAGTTTGTAAAGTGGTGGAGACCGCTGTTTCGGGTCTCAGTGCCCCCTCCCTCCGGGGATGGGGGCAGGAAAGGGTTTCCTGCATATTCCAGGGGCAACCCCCTAGTTCTGCTACTAGTGGAGAAGCTGCCTATTTGTTCCAGAGTTTTTATGAAACAAGAAGATTTGTGAATCACCTGTGGGGCACCTGCAACCAGAGGGTGAGTTTCTGCTCTTCCTAAAGGGCCTATGTTTTTCACCCTGGGACTTGTGTGATAGTGGGGATTGGACTACTGAAATAGTGGGAGGCCTAGAGTAATAGGCTTAGCCAAATAGTAAAAGTATGTTCAAGTCCAGCACTTATGGGAAGTCAAGACATGTAGAGGAGATGTGACATACGTCTACCCAGTAATCTACATTGCCAAGCTTTCAGTAAAAGAGTTGTTTAGTTTCCAGAGAAATGGCCTGGTATGGACTGTGGGAGCTGGAGGTGGGAGACCCCCCATCTTTAGTGACCAGATCCACCTCTACGGATTTGCTCTGTGGATTTCTACTTTGCCTCACGCACTTGGCCAGTGATGAGGGAAATACCCAGACGTGGGATTGGAAGGAAAATTCCCTCTAGGAGTCAAAGGCTCTAAGGTGGTTTGGGGGAGCCACAACAGGAAAATTGGTTCATTTACCAAGATGGACTGCAGATCAAGTGGCTGGCGGGAGAGCTATGCCAGTGGAGAAAACCCAAGTAGTGTACAAGTCGGGCTGTGTACCCAAAGCTGCGTGCAAGTCTGGGCTGTGTGCCTGGTGGGTTCAGAGCCTGAGGGCTGGAAATAGTGATAAAGTAATCTGTTGTCTCTAATCAGCATTACCAGGAATGTAGCCCCGTGGGGGTCCGTCTATGCTTTGTTTGTTCAGCTTGGATGTGAATAAAAACCACATTGGAGAATCCCATTCCTGGTTCTGGACATTACAGTTATTGCTTCCTGTGTTCGGATTTTCTTGGGTGCCCCTGTGCAGAGTAGCCAAACCTAGGCCCCCTGTGCTGAGTAACCTCATGCTCCCCGAACCCAGTCCCCACCAGGTACTGCTGTCAGCTTCAACAGCATGCCACCTGTCATTTTTACTAAAAGGCAGGGGTGAGGGGTTACGCATAGCCATACCTTCATGGAGCAGAGAAAAGGAAAGGGAAAGAGCTATAACAATTGCTACCACCGCCCTTCTAGACCTAATCCCCATGCCATAAACCTGACCCACCCAGTTACACCTTAATAAGTGATTATAACAGTCAAGTAAGTGAGTCTCCTGTAAAAAAACAAATGTCTGGGGTATATTATTTTAAGATGAGTACACACTTGGGACCTTTTTTTGAGGTGAATTTGCCCCTTTAATATTCCATGTAATAAAAGATAGATGATTCTTACCCATCACATAGAAAAATAAAAAAAATATATGGCTGACTCCTTAAAGGAACCCCAAAATATGGCTTTACTTTTTCTGGATCACAAATAGATAAATAAATATCCTAAATATAATCCTGCACCTGTGAGCCCCGAAAACATAACCCATTTATCCCAACATAAGCCTGTTTAAATACCCCCTCTGAAATCGAAGCCCCTAGTAAAGCACATATTCTGCCATTTGCAAAAAGTGAAAGTGGTGGCAAAAATCCAGACTAAACAAAGAAACCACCCTCCCCTTCCCCTGGCTGGGATCCCCCAAAACAGAACTAATGTAACTATAATTAAAAAAATTAAACAGTGATGAGTGCCGTAGTCCCAGCCAACCATCTTTATAGCTACCACAATGCAGCATTAAGGATATCCCCTAAGGCCCAGATATCTGCATCTGTGGCTGAGAACAAAGACAAAAACACAACCAGGGTTGACCATCTAAGGTTGGAACACGTCCACGGTGCCCAGTCATTGCGGCCATCACCACATTTAAAAATTAAAATGAAGTGAGAGCTTGCCCCCCCACCCCTCCAGAAGTCATATGTCTATCCCAATAGAAGTTAGTCAAGAAATAGAAGACACAAAAGAAAAGAAAACAAAATGTGAGAACAAAGAAGTCTCCTCCCCAGGAGAATATTCCCTATACTCAACAGTTAAAAGTTGAAAATACAGAAAAAAGGTACAATTACAAACTCTTCACTATTATTGGCAGGTCATAATAGGGAATCTAAAAATGTTAACTCTAATTAAATCATATAACAATAATCTTTGTTAACCCGGTTTAAACAGTAAATTAAACAGTCTAGAACAAAATTTGGTGCATCCGAATCTCTCCAATGCAAATAAAGACTCCTAAGAGATATATCCAGCACTCTCAGGCCAAAACGTTTTATGGCCTTATAGAACCATCAAGTTGGATAAACATGCAAATAAAGTCTTACATATCAAATAGCAAAACCTCTTCTTTAACAGTACTTGCACCACCCCAAACCCATACAGATCTAAACTAGTAGCAGATCAAAACAGCAATAATAACAAAAACAGAACAACATTGCAAGTATCAAATCAACTACCATTAGTACTTCTCCATAAGGAGGTCGAAAATATGCTCAATAACTCACTACAGATCAGCTATGGGCAATATCATAGCAGGGGTTGTCCTCAAAAGATCTAAAATTTGGATCCCCATTTTCAGCTATGAATCATACAGGCACCATAACTAAAGTTAGAAAATGGCCGACAATCCCTTTCAAACACACACCTGGCCATACAACACTCCAGTGGTGCGCAGAAACATTCTCTCAGTTTATTTTAACAACAATCCCCCCATATTAAAAAGGTAACTCATACTAGTCATTAACCAATGATGCTGAGGGGTGGAGAGATAAAAAAGAATTTGCCCAGGAATTAGCGTGCATCCCCTGGTATCTGATTTGACACCATCACATAATATAGCAAGCTCCCAACTCCTTTCAAAAATTTACTACAGTTGAGCAATAGTTTGCCGCCTTCCAAAAATAGTCTCCAAACTTGAAATTTCAAACATAGCAACATCAAGAGCTAAGCTAGTAAAACAACTGTCCAGCACTTAGTACCTGTAGATAACAAAGAAATGAAAATAATAATTATTGAAAGATACTGGAGTTTCCTGGAGTGCCTTTGACCTGCCGGACTTCGTAGATATTATGAGGACTGTCCAGGAGATGCGTCCCATGTGCTGTAGTTTAGATCCAGGGCCTACTTCCCTGATCTTGGGTTGTAAGTGAGATCATTGGCCCAGTCTTAGCTCGGATTGTCCGGTGCTCTTTAGATATGGGAGTGTTCCCTAGCTCCCTGAAGGAGGGGGTGGTAATCCCCCTTCTGAAAAAAGCTTCTTTAGACCAGGAGAACCTAGCAAACTACAGACCTATCTCTAACCTCCCTTTTGTGGGGAAGGTTATTGAGAAAGTTGTGGCTGCTCAATTGGATAACCATGTAACCATCCATAGTTTATACAAACCTCTCCAATCTGGTTTTCGTAAGAGGTATAGTACTGAGACTGCTCTGGTTCGGGTGCTCAATGATCTCCTGATGGCGAGAGATTGGAGACACCATTCTATCTTGGTTCTCCTAGATCTATCATCAGCTTTTGATATTGTGGATCATGGGGTTCTGCTCGAATGCCTGAGGTTCATCTGTGGGCTGTCGGGTACAGTCCTCAGATGGTTTTCATTTTTCCCTCGCAGGGAGAATGCAGAGAGTGGTCTCGGGTTTGTTTTCATCTGGGGTCTTCTCTCTGCCATGCGGGGTGCCTCAGGGCTTGGTGCTGTCCCCCATGTTATTCTCAGTATTTATGCTACTCCTTGGAGACATTATAAGATGGTATGAGCTGAGGTTTCACTGCTATGCTGATGATATCCAGTTCTACCTGTCTTTTGCACCTGACCAAGTTGGTGCTATCTTGATACTGAACAACTGCCTCACAGAAATCCAAGATTGGATGAATTCCAGCGGTCTAAAGTTGAACCCAGGAAAGACTGAGGTTTTGGTCATGGACCCGGGTCATAGGGTAGAGGGACTGAGGACTGGGTTTCCTTCCAGTTTAGTCCTGGGGGAGGACCAGATTCTCACCTCTGAATGGGTGCATAACCTGGGAGTGGAGCTTGACGTTGGTCTGACTCTTCGATATCAGGTGTTGGCAGTCATCAAGCTGGCCTTTTTCCATCTTAGGAACATTGCCAGGATTAGGCACCTTGTTCCACCCAGTGACCTGCCTGTTTTGGTCCATGCCTTTGTGACATCACGCCTTGATTACTGTAACTCCCTTTATCTAGGGCTTCCTGGGGTTGATATCTGCCGCTTGCAGCTAGTGCAGAACACGGCAGCACGTTTGTTGACTGGGGCATCTAGAAGAGCTCACATCACCCTGGTGCTGCACGCTCTGCACTGGCTGCCAATACAGTGGCGGATCACCTTTAAGGTAGGTCTTTTGACCTACAAAGCCCTACACGGATTGGGTCCTGATTACTTGAAAGAGCTCCTGGTGCCTTACACCCCTCTGCGACAGCTCCGCTCAGCTGACGAGGGGTTGCTGGAGATTCCGAGGGTTAACTTGAAGTCATCTGGTGCTTGTGCCTTTGGATTTGCGGCACCTACCCTCTGGAATTCTCTGCCCCATCAGTTCCGGGAGTGCAGGACGGTGGGGAGTTTTAAGCAGGCACTAAAGACTTTTTTATGGGGAAAGGCATTTCCTGTTTTATCCTGATTTTATATTATATGTATTTGCATATATGTTTGTTTTTGTATTAATACTGTACAGCGCTTTGAAACTCTGAAAGGCACTTAAATAAAGATATTTTATTATTATTATTCTTATTATTATTATTACATTGCCATAGTTCCTTGTGGCAAAGAAGGCCGTGAAAAAAGTTATGGCAGCAAGTTCGGAAGTTACTGTTTGGCAGCAGCAGCCAAGTAAAAGGTGTGTGTACTGTACCTCTGGTGAGCTACAAAATAAGAAATGCTAGAAACAGAATGCTAAATGTAATACTTCCTTTATGAAGCACTTGCTTGATGTCCCTGTACGCATGATGCTTTTCACAAACAGTCAGGCTGAAGCTAGTTCCTGGGCTAATTCTTATTGATCTCTGCACCCCTCAGCATCATTGGTCAGTCACTCCTCCTATCCAAGCTGGCGCATGCAGGGCTCTCCAGCATGGCCACCAGTTGGTTCCACTCCTACCTACAAGGTAGGTCCCAATCTGTCAAAATTTACACATTCCACTCAGCCCCCCCCCTCCCTGTAGTAACTGGTGTACCCCAAGGTTCAGTCCTGGGCCCGCTCCTGTTCTCCCATTTCCTCAGTGATCCACCCTCTGCTTGCACACACATCCATACATATGTATGTGGACGACACTGTCCTCTTTACATCAGTCCCCACCCCTTCTGATGTGGTGATCAGACTTCAGCAGGACTTCAACAATGTCCAGCTCTGGTTTTGTTCAAATCAGCTATGCATAAATGCCAAGAAAACTGTTTTCGTGACCTTTGACACTAGGCAGAGACTTTCAGGCAGCCCCCACCCCCCACCCCTACCTTCCATACCCTGGACAGGAAAACTGTGGAGGCCTGCTCCTCCTTTAGATACCTCAAGGTCTGGCATGACCAGCACCTCAACTTTTCTGTACATATTGATTCCATCCACAAGAAGCTGCGCCCCAGGCTTGGCACCCTCTACTGCAACTGTGGATGCATACCACTGCCAGGGCACAGGGAAATTGTGCAGAAAATGATTCTACCCATTTTTGATAATGGGGATGTAGTCTACAGTGCCGCTCCCAAGTACACCTTAGCCAGACTGGACACCTTCTTCCATGCTTTCTGCTGCTTTGCCCTTGATTGTCCCTTCTCCACCCTCTACTGTGCCCTCAACCAGGCCTTGAACCTCCCCTCACTAACTGATCACAGACAGTCCCACTCTGCTAGATTGGTGGCAAAAGTTTGGACTCATTCTTTGCCCCCTTACCTTGCATCTGCCATAACACCCCCCAACCTCCCTGCATACTCACTTAGAAACTATGATGCCTGTGTTGGCCATTCCTCACATGTCTACCCATGCTGGTCAGGCGGCTTTCAGGTATAGCTTGCCCAAACTATGTAACAAACTCCCTGCAAGCATTAGGCTCGCCCCAACCTCTTTATGCCACAACTTCCTCTTTCTAGCACGCTTTTCCTACTCCTGCACATCCAACTAACCTCTGCCCTCCCAAGACATAGCTAGCCATTTCCATCACATCAGTAATTCTTTCTAGTAGTTTCTTGCTTGTATTTTAGTGTCTCCTACATTATTTTCCCAATTGCCTCTGTCTGTGTATTGCTATCACTTTACAGTCCTGTGCTGCATCCCAGAATATGCTACTGCACCTGCATGTACTCATGTCCTGTATGTGTACTGCTTTGTTACAAGATTGTAATTTACTGTGCTGCACTTCTCCACTACCCTCCACCCCAGGATGCATCTGGACTTGAGCAGTAGTCTGCTCAGCATGCCTTCCTGGTGAAACTCTTAAATAAATAAATGAAATTACATAAGAAAAAGTGCTTTTCCTTCCAATATAATGCAGTCTGAGCTCAGGCCACTTGTATTTTAATTTTATCTTGGAAAATCAGTAACTTATCAATAAGGGCCTGAGGTCGTTCACCCTTGGTGAGCATAGGATAAAAAGCTACTCAGTGGGCTCACTCCATTGCATACTGCTGCCCACCTGCCAGGGGACCTGCAATAGATATAAACAATTCATTCACAAATTCTACAGGGTTATTACCCTCTGCCAACTCTGGAATACCTATTAGGAGCAAGTTAGTTCACCTGCTCATAGTTTCTAAATCATCCAGCTTTTCTTCCAGCTTGACCATTCTTCTTTGTGGTGTAATCAGCTCTGTCTCCTGACTATGCTGCTTATCTTCAACTGAGCTGACCTAGCCTCTGTATCCCTAACACTACTTGTAAAGGTGTCCAACAAAACTCTTCTGATCAGATGCACTCTCTCACACAATTAATTTAATAGCAGTTAGTTCTGCAAAAAAATGTATCCAACAGCGCTGGTTCCTCTATCATACCAAATAATCCTTTGACAGGGAATCAGCTTTGGGGTGTTTGGAGGCCAGTGAGAGGACTGAGGGTGTTGGCAATGATGAAGAGTCAGTGGGCAAGATAGTCAGTGCAGTTTCCATATCGGTGGTTAAAAACACACATTTTTATAATGGGATTAAATACTGACAATAACGGCATGAGGTGCAAACTCCTCAGAGAATAAATTTACAAATAATTTAGCAATTTTACCTTGGTGACCACAGAGTTCCTCAACGTGCACCCTCACTCTTCGGGTACATCACTGTAAGTCCCCACCCCCATAACAATCTGTTGTCCTTGTATCTCTTTGGTGGCTTATCTTTGCACTGCCTCTAACCTGTCCCTGCCCATCCTCAAGTGTGGGCTCCAAAACTGCCCACAGCACTCCAAGTGAGGGCAAACCAGGGTTCTATATAGCGGCTGTATATCTCCCTCCTGCTGCTAGTGATGCCTCTCCCTATGCACTTCAGCATTCAGTTTCCTTGCTCACAGCCCTATCCCATTGTGCTGATGCCTTCGTGTATATTTTTAACACCCCCAGGCCTTTTCCTCTGATGTGCTCTACACTACCATCCATTCATTCTATACTCTGTTCTCAGGTTCATGGTCCTTATGCTTGTCAGGTTGCACTTTTTTTACATTACATTTCAACTGCCACGCCCTTGACTAGCTCTTCAGATTTCCAGATCTTTATTGCCTGTTTTTCCTCCTCGGCGGGGAATGCACAAACAGCAGACCGTTGGACACGGTCATTGGCACAGGCGGCAGCAGATCCAGGACCGGACAGGTGCTGGGTGATGCTAAAGTGGATGCTCCCAAAGCAGGTGCAGACAGGTGCTGCAGCAATCAGTAGAAGGGGAGTCAGTGGCAAGCATAGTTACCTGCCTGGCTGATAGCAAGCAGCAACTGGGAGGGGCAAGGGCACAGGATGCACCAACCGGCTGGTCTGCACCTGGAGCTGCAGGTTGTAGGCAAGCTCCTTCAGGAAGTCAGCCATGCTGCGCTTACTGTATTTCTGGACAATGCCTTCTATCCTCTGGGTGAGGTCTTTGTAGCGCTTGCATTTGTAGGCTGTGGCAGCCCCAGAGACAATCTGCTCCATGCAGAGATCACTGAGGTGCTGCTCCTCCCAGAGGCAGTCGACAAAACACCAGATGCTTGGATGGGTGGCACTGGGACAGGTGTTGAAGCCCTGGTGCCAGCCCCAGACCACATTATTAGTCCATACCAGCCCAGTGCGGGTGGCATCATAAACATTCCACACCTCCAGTGGAAACAGTGGGTGCCACCTAGTGGTTCAGCCAATGGCTCTGCCAACCAGGTGTCCTCAACATAGTCAAGGACCAGCCTCAGGAGTGCCTCATGCTCCCTGTAGAATGGAGTGTCACAGAGGGTGGTATAGGCATCTGCAACGTCCCCCACAGGCACAGAGGTGACGGTGAGCACCATCCGGATCTGTAGTGCAAAGTCCTCATAGGAGAAATAGCAGTGCAGCTCCTCAGGGGTGCTGGATGCAGTGCCAGATGGTTTGGCAGTAGTGGAAATAACACTCCCTGACCACCACACCTGGGACCACAGCAGCGAATGCATGCCAGACTGCCCATTCAAAATCCATGAGCACCATCTTTGGTGTGCAGTCCCCCAATAGTCACTGCACCTCACCGAACACAGGGGTATAGACCTTTTCCCGACAGCCACACATCAACACATACACGGCAGGCACCATGATGTCTTCGCACAGTTTGTGGATTGTGTACAATTGATCGAAGATGGGTGGTGATGTGCTGAAGATGCTGTCAAGGAATCAATCCTCACTGTCACCAAAGAAACAGAGGGACCGCTATGTCATGAAGACCAGCACCCTGTCTTCTGAAGGTCCATAATTATGTAGGAGGAAGGGCTCTCCCACCACAGTGACCCGATACTCTGGTGGGATGTTCAGCTCTTGCACCGTGGCCAGGGTTGCAGGACAGCCCTTCACAGCCTGTCTTACCCACTGCACTGTCTGCTTGAGGAGTGGTAGGGTAGGCAGCCTGCCCACCACAGCATCAGACACACCGGATGTGCACTGGATGATGACCTGCCCTGGGCTCTCCATGCTGCACCTGGCCCTGTCTCAGACCTCTGCCACAACTGTCCACATGCCTATCTTTCCAGCATCAGGGACGATTGTGTGGTCATCTCAGGTGCACTACATGGTCCCCCTCTGTGTGCAGGCACGCAAGGCACCAGTACTTGTGGTCCTGGCAACAGCACCAGTACACTTTACTGTGTACCTCCTTGTCATGCTTGTAAATGCATCCTGCTAGGGATAGTAGTGGTCTCCCCTTCTGGCTCTTGAGGAACTTTACAGCATTCATCCTTCTTTGCTGTCTTTGTAAGACAGCCGTTGTTGCCAGAGGTAAGCCTTCATGCTTTCTGGCCAGTCGTGTTGGTGATCGACAGGTGGGGGCATGGTAGCGGGGGAATGCCCACCATGTGCATCTGCTGACAAAAGGAGATGAGTAGTCATTACTGCGGTTTTGACAATTTTTCTGCATGGCAGCATGGGCAGCGGAAGTGCTGTAGAAGTGTGGCATAGGCGGCGAGTTGTGTACCGGGATAGCAGCCGCATTGAAAGCCATGATGGTGCATCAGGTTAGTACACAGCTGTCTGTTTCTGTAGCCTAAGTGCTTCCATGGCTCGGTTTGATATGCTGTTGCCACTGCGGGGTCTCAAACTTTGCCCGCAGCAGCACGTCGCAAAGAACTACCTGCCTGCCACTTATCTATCTACTCTATGAGTGATTGCCACTGGATGCAGCCTCAGTCACAGCACTCCTCATCTGCTGTCAGTGAGTAGGGGTGGGGGGGGTACCTTCCTCATACAGTAGCATGTGTCCTGCCACTGCTGGACAGGGTGGGATCCATAGCCTGTGTCCTGCTGCCAGGTGGGGGCCTGTGCAGGGGTGGGCAGTAGCCTATGTCCTGACACTGGGGGGGGGCTGTGGCATGTGTTATGACCACCAGGCAAGGTAGGGGGAAAAGGTGCTTGGTGTTGCTTTGCGTCTGAAGCCAGTACAGGTATTGCTGGGATGTGTGCCTGTGCACTCTCACAGGTCACTATTTTGGGCTGTTTGCCCTTTTGTCATTTTGCCATTTTGTGGGTGCCTGTGATTTGCAGTTCACCTATATAGGGTGTTTACCCTTTTAACGCATGTCAGTAATATGTACATGCCGCATTAAGCAATATGTGCACTTCTTATTTTATTTATTTCGTTTTTGTTGACCGGGTAAGTGCACTAGACAAATTCTGCCAATTTTCAGGCACGACCCGGTGGAGGGGGATACAGATGAATGCCAACTGACCTTGAACCAGATTAAGCTGTTGGTGGTATTTTAGTCAATGGGGGGAAATTTGGCCAGGGCACCAGGGAAATTCCCCTACTCTGACAGTAGGGAGATCTGCCATCCATTTGCAGGATGGCCACTTGGGCTGGAATGCTGGAGAGTGCAGATGTGCCTGAGAAGGGAGAGCAGGCCTCCTCTCCTTTCTTGGAAAAACCAGAGCCTAAAAACTTGGATTTCATGCATTTGTGTCAAGATTCTGAGGAGGACATCGCGGATGTCTATGTTTCCATGTATGATTTAAGCAAGCCTTTATTGGTAGAGAAGGGCAAAGATCTAGTCTACCTTTTGGAAGATGAGCAGCAGGAAATCTTAAATTTGGTCCATTCAGAAGATGAAAGACATCGGTTGGAGAGCGAGCGCCTTGCAGTGCGACTTACTAAACTTACCGCTGAAGTTTCACCTGTCATCTCGGAAGCCCGGCTTGTCAAGCTTTTGGATGATGTGGCAGGATCAAATGCCCTGACGGGGCTGGGTGAGTCTGTTTCAAGTTGTTTGGTTCAAAATCCTGCACAGGTTGGCAGTTCTGACACCGATTGCGGTGTGTGCCAAAAGTCTGAAACTGTTTCTGTTCCCAGAGAAGTGAACGATACTGAGGAGACTGTTTCTGCAATGGAGCACAGCCTGCATCTAGATCCACTTGACACAGCGACGTTTGACACAGCAGCTCCTGTTGTTATGCTTTCTAAGACTGCAGGATTTGTTTTTAAACAGCCGCAGGTCAAGGGGTCTACATGTAATGTGGTGTATCAATCACAGAATAATCCTCAAGACTGGATTACAAATTCTTCTTTTCAAGGAGTCGATTCAAAACAAAAGAGGATGGCTGATGGGAAAGACAACAGAGCTGCTTTAAACCTGGCTAATAGGAAACTGACTAAACCATTGAATGAATCTTCGGTCACAGAGCCATCTACTATACAGGTGGCGATTACATCCCTCTGTGACCCTTGGACTCCTCAGAAGGCTTTGGCTGACACAGGTTGGCAACAATCTCCTAAGGGGTATTTGGGTTCCTGACCCTAATTGGGACTCCCCCTTCCCTCTTTCACAGACCTCTCCGGAGTGGAAACCACATGAAATTGTACAACCTAGATGTGTTAGTACTCCACAGGCAGGAGACATTAGCAGTTGCTGCACCTAATTGTGATCCCCCAGAGGACCGCCCTGGGGTAGCTGATGCCACAGGTTTTGCCCAGAACTTTCCACCCTTACAGACACATAAAACACAAGATGGGGGTACACCTCCATTGCAGGACATTACTAAGAAGACTGACACTGATCATGGGCCTTTATTGTCTGATCTATTTTCTAAAGTTAAAAAAGAAGCAGCACCTCGTAGGAATGATGTGCGTATGCGATATAAAGGGGGTTTAAAAGAAAGACTTGATAGGTATCATATGGGGAAAATTATTTTGAAAGATTCTCTACATTTTACACTGAGGGAGGTTTATGCATTCATCAATATTTCAGGGGAGGATAATTTTGATGTGAGTTTTCGTACAGCATATACATTAGATCTGTTTTGGGAGAGGTATGGCAAGTAAAGTTCTCCCCTACATGGACTCCCTTTGTAGTGATCCTGTTGATGAAACCCCTGGTAAAATATGTCACTGTTATGTTTAGGAAAGAAGGAGTACATGTAGAGGATATTACTTATTGGATTTCCCAGAAATGTGAGGTGATGGGTGACCCAGAGGACATTCTTAACAGTGAACTTTTTTGGACGGGGATTTGGAATTTTAAGGTTAAGCTTCATCAGAACGAGACTGGGATTGAACACATTCCTAATTCCTTTTTACTTGGCAGGGATAGTGGGGTATGTTTTTATGCTGGGCAAACATGGGCATGTTACAAATGTGGCTCTAAGACTTCTCTCTCGAGTTCTTGTGATAGGCCCAGATGCAGTAATTGTGGAGAAATCGGTCACATCACAATGCAATGCGCAAACCATATGAGGTGTGATCTCTGTGAGGAGTATGGTCATGTCTTTGGGGACTGTCCATGGGCGGCACAAAATAAAGCATCCTGTATTAGCCCTGAGCTCCTTATACAGCAGGCGCAGGACACGGCCACTGTGGAGGCTGCTTCAACGACAGCTCCCCATCAGGACCCCCCTCCATCTCCTCCTGAGCATCAGGTAGTTGATCTCACATTACTTACAGAAGAGGTTTCAGTAACACCTGATTTTCAGAAGTCTGAAGCAGGGTCGTCTTTTGCTCCTGAGGTTTTACACCCAGTGTGTTACTCAGATCCTGTTGGTGAAGATGAAGGGTAGCTTGTTGTGCCTGTCCAAGATCCCTTGCCTCCGAGAAGGTCTTCCAGGTTTATGAAGACAGTTCCTCCTGACCCCCCTACTCCCACCTCCCCCATTTCTCCTAAACCCCCACCCCTCCCTGGTGGAAAACATAAAATCTTATTCTGCCTTATTTACACCTTGGGGTGATTCTGAAATGGAGGTGGTGGACTCTGCCTCATAGAAATCCTTCCTGGAACAGGGAAATTGCTCTCTAGAACAAGGGACATATAAGGAAAAGAAAAAGAAAAAAAGGAAAAAAAAATAGTTAACTATTTCGGTTTTGGTCCCTTTTTTTTCCCTTGAATGGCTTTTGGTACTGTAGGATCTATTAATGTACATAGTTTGCTAAATACAGTTAAAATACTGGCTGTATTTCAATCCCTTCATGATGCCAAATTAGTCGTTACTTTACTCCAGGAAACCTGGATGTATACTGAAGAACATATTTGGAGGTTTAAAAAAGACTGGGTGTGGGGCTCTTCATGTTGGTCATTTGGACTAGAAGCTGCTGATGGGGTGGAAATACTGTTTCATTCCTATTCCTTTACTTTGCGTAAACTGATAGACCTTATTCCCGGGAGGGTTTTAATTTTGGACGGCCTTTGGAAAGGTGTTGATTGTCGGTTCATTTCTGTCTACAACTCTCAGGTTAAGGCAGAAAAGGTTTACCATATGAAATCTATCCAGCCTTATTTGATCACTAATTATAAGATTTTTCTCTGTGTGGATTTTAATTGTAGTATTGTGAAGGATAAAAAAAGGAAAAGGGAGGAGGGTAAGAAAATTTACTGCGATTCTAATGCTTTAGCACAAATAGTTGATGCAGCGGGTTTAATTGATTGTCATAGTTATCTTATTAGAGGTCCAAAATTTACTTATCTATGGAATAGATAGAAATACACGATTGATTACATATTCACTTCCCCAAATCTCCCTAAAGGGGTACTTACCATTACTCCTGTGAAATTTTTGGATCACCTACTGTTGACACTATCTCTGGACCAGGTAGCTGGTTTTTCCACCAAGTCTGGGAGGTGGAAACTCAATACCTCAGTATTGACGGACTTGGTAGTTCTTTGGGATATTGGTACTTTATTTGCTGCTAGATTATCAGTAGAGTTTTTATATTCAGATAAAGGGAAATGGTGGACTGATATGAAACAGGACATCGTGGTTTGGTTCATGAAGTATGGCAAATCTATGGGTAATAATAACTTTCTGAAATATTTATCACTCAGACGACAGTTGCAAAGGTTGTATACTTTGGCCAATAGTTCCAGGCTGGATTATTCATCACAGATTACTGTCATTAAACAAGATATGCAAAATTACCAATATGACAGAGCTAAGACACTTCAGGCAATGCTGAACAATGGCACTCAAAAGACCCCCATGGGGGAACCCTTTGAAGCATGTAAAACAATTAAGTAATGTATGGATATGGATTTCTTAATTTCTCCAGAAGGGCAGAGCATTAGTTCCCCGGAGGGGTTGGAAGAGTTAATTAAAACGCATTATGAAACACTTCGGACACATTCTCCCATTCGGGAAAGTGACATTTTGACGTTTCTACAATCAGTGCGGGTCCCTGATTTTCCATCTGAAACCATTAAATTACAGGCCCCTATTACCAAGTCTGAAATATTGCTTGCTATTAAGGCTTTGCCAAATAATACTGCGCCTGGTCTGGATGGCATTCCTCATTTTTTTTGTAAATCTTTCAGTCACCAGATTGTAGCTGGTTTAGAAATGGTATATGCACATTTTTTGAGTCTGATAAGATACCTCCTTCCTTTGCAAAGGGTTTATTACTTTACCTCTATAAAAAAGGAAGATAAAACTAATATTAATTGGAGGCCCATTGTGTTGTTCAATACTGACTACAAAATTCTTGCACATATTTTGAATGACCGTTTAAAGGGATATGCTTCCCTTGTGATTTCTCCTCAACAGTATTGTGGGCTCCCGGATCGGAGAATTCAGCATGCTTTGATGATTCTCCGAGATGTGATCGAGCATTGCAGTGTATTGGGTATGTCTCGGTGCGTGGTTGTGGCTGACCAAGAAAAAGCTTTCGATAGAGTCTATCATCCTTATTTGTTTTCGGTTCTGGAAGCATACAAAATACCTTTCAAATGTCTCAAGCAACTGAAATTGTTATATTCTGCTTTTTTGTGCAGCCTTTTTTGAAAGGGTAGGTTGGTAATGGTTTTGAAGTTCATTTAGGGCTTCTGCAGGGGCGCCCTTTAAGCCCACTATTGTATATTTTCTCCCTAGATCCTTTGCTTAGATTCATCATGGTACAACCTATATGGGAGGGGTTGGCAGGTTTGGGATCCCTCAGTCGTTACACATTCAGGCATATACTGATATTTGTGGGTTTTTTTCACATAAGGAACACATTTTTTTGTTTTCGCAGGAACTTCATAAATACCAGCTTGTTTATAATGCTAAACTTAATATGACTAAAAGCAAAGGGCTTTTTATAGGTCCTAGGGTTTTTACTCTGGGTTTGGAGGCAGGCAAATAACTGTCTCATGAACTGATAGAGGTACAAGGTATTGTTTTTGGGTCTCACAATCTTCCTGACATTAATTGGGAAAAATCACTTAATAAGGCAGAGTTAAAGGTTAATCGGTGGAAACAGTGGAAGCTTTCTAAATTTAAAAGGATAGTGCTTCTTAAAAAATTCATACTTCCACTTTTACAATAAGTGGCTATGATTTACCCTTTACCTGTACATCATAAAACTAAACTCTATAGTATTTTTTTTCAAATGTTGAGGGGTAATAGACTTAATCCGATTAAGAGTTGTTACACATATTTAGGGATCAAGGAAAGATGCCTTGGCATGATAGATCCTGTGGTATTTTTGTATGTGTTATTTTTTTAAACAGGCTGTGCAGACTGCTCTTACTATGACTGGGACAGTTCATAATTACTGTACAAGGCAGTCTTTAGATAAATACCTTCAAGTGTGGACTAATTTAGTGCCTAAATTGCATCCCCACATTCGTATTCCCCCTTATTTTAAAGCAGCTGCACAGAAGTTATATAAATTGGGAATGACATGGGCTGCTATTTTGACTAAAGTTAATAAAAAATTATATCAGAATATTATGTCCAGAATATATCCATTGGAACCCTGTTTCAAAAACTGTCCCACGGTGGACAATAATCTACTCCTCTGACAGCTTACACTTCCCAGGATTCCCCACAAAATGTGAGAGAATCTGTGGCTTACAGCCTATGGTAGACTAAATGTGAGAGGGAACACCAAACATAAAGTCTTAGAGGAAAGAAATTGCCCATATATGGAGTGCATAGCAATAACTGAAACTGTGGAACATTTTCTTTTGGAGTGCTCATATGCTACAGCATTGTGGAAGTTTTTAGCTGCCCAATGGAATATTGGCTGGCTTCAGGGTTTGACCTATGACATTTTGGTTTTAGGGAAATATGGCAGATGTTTGGGGCATTACCATCCTGATACATTACTGCTTTTTTTGTTGTATAAGATTTTATTTGTGGCAAGCACGATCCCAATGAGTACTGCAGCAACAGAGAATGTCATATGAATGCCTTAGTCTGTTGGTTTCAAATGAACTAGCTAAAATTTATAATAGGGATCGAACTCTATATTCTTCACATCAGGTGCTGCACTAGTGGAAGGGGTTTACATATTTCATTAAATGTAAGTAAAGGAGGTGGGAATGTCACTAAAATGTTATGGTTTGGTATCCCTAAGTGTTTTTTGCGTTCAAATTCTGGATCATTTTCACAAGAGGTTATGATTGTATTTCTGTTTGTGACTGTGTTTTCTGTATATGTGATTTACAATAAAATTCCTCCCTACTCTTTTCGAGAAGTGTCATGGGATCTTTAACATCCACCTGAACTACCACCAGAACAGGCAGATGGGACCTCGGTTTAACGTCTCATCCGAAAGATGGCACCTCAGAAGTGCAGCACCCCCCTCATGCTGCACTCCGGTGTCAGTATTGTGATATTAACCCAAGTGCCTGATGTGGGGATAGAACCCACAGCCTTCTAATCTCCTAGCCTCAGAGGCAAGTGTACTACCTGCTGAGCCACTGACACCATGCACTTCTTGACAAGTACACATTATGCCATTGGGCATTGTGTAGTTGCTGTTCTGCAAGTCACTTACTTAAAAGGGCTGTTATCATTGGATATCCCACAAATCTTGGTGTTGTCTGCAACAAGGTATATCTTTTCCTAGCCCCCCTCCCCAATATCACAAATTAATATATTAAAGAGAACCGTTTCTAGAATCTGGGGCACCCTTCCCATGACTTCCCTTTCCCCTGAGGGTTCTCCATTGAGGAACAACCTCTAGATCTTCCCACTCAGCCAATATTTTGCCCATCTTTTGTCCACCTTTTGCCCACCTTCTCATCTTGTCCCCCATCCCCAGGTTGCCCAAAGTCTTTGTCAATCTCCTGTGTGGAATGGAGTCAAAGTCTTTGATAAAGTCTAGATACAAAACATCAGCTGTGTGTCTACTATCCATAGCCTCACTCAAAATAAAAATTACATCAGGCTCATTTGGAACAATGTTCCACTGGTAAATCTGTGCTGTCTGACCACTGATATCTAGTAACTCCACCATCTTTTCCTGAATTATGGACATTGGTAGTTCCCCACAATAGACATCAGACTGACTGGTCTATAGTTGCCTGACTCCTCCTGATTCACTTTTATGTAGGGGGACCACATTCACTGTCTTCTAATCTTCCAGCACTGCCCCATATCTAAGGAGCAGTTAAAGAGATCAATTAATGAACCTGCCCAGGCTTGCTCCATTTCCCTGCAACCCATCTTAATCCACTGATTTATTCACATTCATTTTTCTGAACTGTCTCCACTGCTATGGGCTTCTCATTGACACCTGCTAGTATCCTTTGCTGCCTGCTATGATGCAGTCTAGTAGAGGGCCCCTGTCCTCCAGCATGAATTAGGAGTGTTGGAATATTAACTTTTCTGATGAAGTTGCAGTGAAGTCGGTAGTGTGATGAATTTCTTTCTTTTTTGTATAAAAAATATATTTTCATTAAAAAACAACCTCCACTCACATGCAACACATTACCCCCACCACCACCATGAAAGTAAAACTCTGATGTCACCCCCACCCCACGCTGGTAGCACTCACCTCCCACCACTTCCCAGTGTTCCAGCAAAATTTGATTTTGAATAATTTAAATTGAATCATAGAAATTGCACCATTTTAATTGCCCTCCTCTGGATTGTCTCCACCATCTGAAATGGGGCCTCCAGAATTGGACACAATACTTAGGGTTGGGTCTCACACGGGAGATAAGGTGGCAACACTACCTCCCTCCTCCTGCTGGAGATACAGTTTCTTAATCATTCCAGCATCCCACTGGCCCCACCCAGTGCTCTGTCACACTGTCCTGCCACTTTAAGGTCATCAGGTACGATAATCCCGAGGTCTGCTTTCTGCTTAGTGACTGTCATTACCTTCCCCATCCTATACTCAGCTCTTTGGTTCCTCTGCACTAGGTGCATGATTTTGCACTTTTTGTCATTGAACCCCAGTTGCCATGCTCTTGATCACTCGTTGAGTTTCCCAAGGTCCCTAGAAAATTCTCCCTACCCCCTCCTGAGTGTCCACCCTATTACAGATGTTGGTATCATCTGCAAAAAGGCATACCTTCCCTAAAAATATGCCTTTACTCAGAAATAAAACCCTTCCCTCACCAAAATAATGACTCTAATGTTGAAAAATCCCAATTTCCCACCCCAATCCCAGCAGCCTTGGTCCCACTCAAAATAACACCCCGACCCCACACACCCACTGGCCCCAGCTGAATATGATTAAGTGTGCCACTGGACACATAGAGTCAGTATCAGTTATTTTATTTATTTTATTTAAAAGTTGATAACTGGGAAAAGCACCAATGAGCTGAGACTCATTTCCAGGTGTTGTGTGATGGGTTAAATAAGACCCATCACCCTACCCACCATAAATGGGATGATGACAGAATGTGTGACCTGACCAGCCATGCACAGACATGCACAGTTCTTCAGTCATACATCATGTAATCAATAGAAACATAGAAACATAGAATTTGACGGCAGATAAGGACCACTTGTTTCATCCAATCTGGCCATTTCCCCCCATCTATACTATTATGGCAGACTGTGCCCGATCTGCAGCTCTTTCTCCTTCCCCCTTCTTTGCACTATGATTCCCTTGTGTTTATCCCATGCATTCTTGAAACCCACCACTGTTTTTGCCCCAACCACCTCTGCTGGAAGGCTGTTCCTTGAATCCCGCACTCTTTCTGTGAAGAAGTACTTTCTCATGTCTCTCCTGAATCTACACCCCCCCCCCACTTCACAGCATGTGCCCTGGTTCTTGGGTACCTTTCATTCTAATAAAAAATACTTGCCTCCTGTATCTTATTTACCCCTGTGAGGCATTCAAAGGACTTTGACATATCTCCCTTACCCTCCGCTCTTCCATGGTGTACATATTGAGGTCCTCTAGTCTCTCCTCATAGAGCTTCTGATGCACATCCTGCACCATATAAGTTGCCCTCCTCTGGACAGCCTACATTCTGTCTATGTCCTTCAGGAGATGTGGTCTCCAGAAGAGGACACAGTACTCCAGGTGGGGTCTTACCAGTGATCTATACAGAGGCAACACCACCTCCCTCTTTCTGCTGGTTATATCCCTCCCCATCTACCCCAGCATCCCACTAGTCCTTCCTATTGCCTTGTTGCACTGTCTGGCCACATTTAGGTCATACAACATGAGTACTCCCAGGCCTGTTTGCTGCTTTGGTGATCATCAATACCACCCTACCCATTTTGTACTCTGTTCTTGGGTTTCTGTGCCCTATGTGCATTATTTTTCACTTTTTTGTATTGAAGCCCAGCTGCCCTACACTTGACCACTTCTCAAGTTCTCAGGTTTCTGCTCATCCATCCCACCCCGTGTCTTCACACTATTGCAGATTTTGATGTCATCTGCAAAGAGGCAGACCTTTCCTTCCAGCTCCTCTGCAATGTCACTTATAAAGACATTAAAGAGCACTAGTCCCAGCACTGACCCCTGAGACACCCTGCTGGTCACCCTCCCTTCCTCAGAGTGAACTCCATTTACCACCACTTTTTGTCATCTATCCCCTAACCAATTTCTTATCCAGTTCATTGCCTTTGGACCTACTCCTAAGCTACACAGCTTACTGACTGGTCTCCTATGTGGAACAGTGTTGAAAGCCTTATTGAAATCTAGGTAGGCCACATCCACCACTCCTCCCTGATCTAGTTCCTTCATCGCCCACTCAAATAAATCTATCAGATCAATTTGATATGACTTCCCCTCTGTAAACCCATGCTGCCTTGAGTCTTATAACCCACTATATTCAAGATATTCCATAATCTTTCCCTTCAGCAAAGATTCCTTTAACTTTCCCACCACTGATTTCAGGCTGAGTGGCCTATAATTTCCAACCTCCTCCCTGCTACCACTTTTATGTAGCAGGACTACATCTGCCCTCCTGCAGTCCTCCGGAACCACTCCTGTTTCCAGTAAGCTGTTAAATAGAACTGTCAGAGATGCAGACAGTATTTCCCTGAGCTCCCTCAGCACCCTTGGATGCACCCTCAGCACCCTTGGATGCACCCTCAGTACCCTTGGATGCACCCAACTGGCCAAATTGCTATGTCCACATTCAGATTAGCAAGTCCTTTCAGGACTCTTGCCTCCAAAAAAAGGGCTAGTGTCCACCTCCCTCCCTCCAAAACTTCCATTACTTTGTGGCTCCCCTCCTTCTCCTTCCTCTGAGAACACTGAATAAAAGCATTTTCAGGTTGTCTGTCTTTTTCTGGTCCACCTCTGCACAGTCCCCCCTTTCTTTTTTAACCTTACAATCCCATTCTTGGTCTTCCTCGTTTCACTTACATACCTAAATATGTCTTGTCCCTTTTCGTTACCTGCTGGGCTATTCTCTCTTCAGTTAGTGCCTTTGTGCTACTTATTGCTTTCCCTGCTTCCCTCTCTTTTACCTGCTACACCTCCCTATCCTCCTCCCTCTACATCTCCTTATACCTTCTGAATGCTACCCTTTTTGCATTTACCTTTTTAGCCACCTCTTTTGAGAACTATATCAGTCTTTTTTCCCTCTTGCTTTTGTTCACTTTTTTGACACAGAGGTTTGTTGCCTTAGCTGGTGCTCTCTTTTATCTTCACCTATTGTTCCTCCACCCCACCCAGGCCACCCCCCCCGCCAGGTCATTACTGAGACAGTCACCCATCTTTATAAAATCTGCCCTTCTGAAGTCCAGGACCTTCACCCTTGTGTTGTTCAATTCAGCAGCTGTCCTTGTATTGAACCACACTGTACAGTGATCACTGGTTCCCAGGTGGCCTTCCACCTTGATGTCTGCAACACTGTCCCTGTTACTGAGTACCAGGTCCAGTACTGCCCCATCATGAGTGGGTTCACTGACTAGTTGCCTGATGAGTGCCCCCTGCAGAGAGTCCAGAATGTCCCTGCACTTAGCTGAAGCTACTGCTGGGAGTCTCCTTTCTATGTCCAGCAGGTTGAAGTCCCCCACCAGCACCTCCCCCTTTTCTGCCATCTTTTTTAATTTTTTTATTTTATTTAGTTGTTTAACCAGGTATAGCACACTAAGCTGAAAGCTTTTTTACAGGAGCGACCTGGGAGCACAAGGAGGTTAAGTGACTTGCTCAGGGTCACACAGTATGCAAGTGGAAGCTGTGGGATTCAAACCCAGGTCTGGCCTGCTGGATGTCACCAAATTTGCAGCTCAGAGCCTTAGACCACTGTGCTATACTGCCTCTTACTTGCCAATGGCTTCCTCCAGAACCTCATATAATTCCTCCCCCTGTACTGAAGGTCAGTAGATCAATGAAATGCAAATTGTTCCATTCCCATTTCCAGGGTGCCCCACAGTACCTCTGCCTCTCCCTGTATTTCTGTCACTTTTATGCTTTCCCTCACATATAGCACCACATCCCTCCTTTCTTTCCCATCTGGTCCTTCCTGAACAGAATAAGAGGTCGGTATGGTCATGTCCCAGTCTTGGTTTTCAGTGCACCATGACTCTATAATGGCCACAGTATCGATGTCAACCTCTGCCATGATGGCCTGTAGGTCCAGACTGTTTTTTCCTAGACTTACAGCATTCACATACATGGCATTCCAGATTTTGTTTCCACTCTGCTTGTTGCACTCCCTTTTTGTTCCTTTTTGCCCTTCCACCTTACCCACTCTTTTAATGCTCCTGTAACTTCCCCCCCATTATCTCTACAACCCTGCTTCATTTATTAATTTGCACCCTGGGGAATTTCTCTCCCCTTGAGTTCTCCTTACTCTCTACTTCAGCCTGCTGTAGGGGTATACCGTGGGGAGAGCAAACCCCCAGCAGTGAAACCATCACAGCAACAAAACCCATTCAACATCCATAGTGTTGAATGGGTTGTTGGAGCTCTGTACCAATACAGCAACTCCCACTGTAAGCTGCTGTCCCTCATAATCCACCCCCCTGGAGTTGACAATCTATAAGTCCAGGGAGTGTGGGGCAGAGCTCCCTGCAAACAATGTAGAAAGGCCCAGTGCCGTGGTGATCTGTCGAAAGATTTGCCAGTTGACCTGGTCAATGTCAACAAATCCACGTTACTGTGGGGGATGTCGACAACTTTGTTTTTGAACTGATTTAGTGAAAACCTGTGGGGGGCAGTTTCTGACTCCCTGATTCCTTCTGCCACCCCCCTTGGCTAGTTTAAATGTTTATTGAAGTAACATTTAAACTGTTCCCCTTCCGGATGGATGCAGGCCATTATCTCTGTATTGGCCCTTATCCTCCCAGGTGGGTCCTGCATCATTTCTTCAGCCATGAGTTGAAGCTCCTGCTGCAGAAATCCCTCTCTTTTCCCCTGTCATAGATAGGCAGCATCTCACTAAAAGCCACTGAGTGAACTACCTGTCTAAGACCCCTCCCCAGCTCTCTAAACTTCCCCTTCACTATCCAGCAACTACTACAGAGTTGTCTGCCAGCAAACAGGGTATTTGTCCAAATAATTCAATTCATGTTAAAAGAAAACATAGTACAAAAAGGAAAATTAAACAAAAATATCCCTCCATGGTCTGAAAATATTGTGAAGGACAAATTCTAGTTTACACCCACCCACCCATGTTTTGTTTTTCTATAATTACTAATGAGCATTTCTAATTATTGTGGGGTTTGGTGATGCACTTGAATTAAAAACAAGAAACTGTTTAAAAATGCTTTTGACCATATTGTTTTTACTGCGTGAACTACAGCTCTGAAACCGCAAGCTGTTCAACTGCAAAAGAAGATACATTTTTACTTTGCTGTAGTGAAAGCTGGTTTTGAGGGGCATTTTGTTTTTGTAAACTGGTACAGTTGTATGACTAGTACATGTGCCATTCAAAGTATGAGTTTGATTGACTGGGAATGATTACAACGGCTCAGTTGTAATTCATAAATGCAACTGGGTGGTTGTAATCCATTTTTACAAACCGGTTATTTGAGCATTAAAAATGCTCACTAGTTATTATTATATAATTTGAAACTCAGTGGGATCAGAGAAAATATAATAATTAGTATGGAGGTATTACTGGGTATATACCTTGAGGCCAACAACGAAGAGTAACTATTGCTCTAGCTCACATTGGGCCATGGTGGTCTTGTTGGGTTTTGCAGACTCTATCACAACACCACAAATGGTAATCCAGAGTAAATGCACACCAACACCAGTAAAGAAAAATAGGACAGATAGCATTTCAAGGTGGAAGTCTAAACCCAAAGGTTGGAAAGATTATGGAAGTTATAGTGAGGATGAATTTGAAAGCTATACACAAAGAAAAAATGGCTCAAAGCCAATATGCATTTAGGAGATGTTCATGTTTAACAAATCTATTATGCATTTTTGCAGATGAAAGACACCGTTTGAATACAGTAACATCAGTAGACATTGTGTACCTAGACCTTTAGTATGACTTTTAACACAATGCAGCACACACAACTTATTAAAATCCACAAGAAATAGTAGGCAACATAAAATGGATGGTCAAAATCCTCAGATCTAACTGTCCAAGACTACATTCAGCCAGGATGATATCTCACTGTATACTCCTGGTCAGCAAGTAGCTTATGCATCAGTCAACAAAATTATTGTAAAATATTTGTAACATTAACTTATTTTTTTAAACTCATTCATTTCACAATAGCAATAATACACTCCAAGTTTTGCAATACTATGGGATATCATCCCTTCTCAGGTGGCTGAAGTCTATGACCTAGTGACTCACAACAGACCTGAGGTGGGATGATATCCAATGATATCACATAGCTTGTCATGTATTATTGCTTACATACACTTTACTGGATCAAGAGTTGGTTAATTTGAATGAAGCAGAGAGTGCACTCAGTGCAAACATACAGAAAGTAGAGGTGTGTGAAATGAGAAAATTCTAAATTCTTGGAATTTTGATAAAATGTCTCAAAATTCCATGAAAATGTGTGGAATTTTGTCATAATTTCACTGAATTTTTAAAATATATTAATTTGGTCATAGCATGGCCATCAATTAAGTTAGAGCTTTGAAATTTGACAAACTTACTTTCTGGGAGAAGTTCTTATGGTGTGCCAAATGTCTTGAAATTTGGGTAGATTGTCTCAAAATGCTCAACATGATAGGTGCTCAGAATCTGACATTTTATTTTTTGTGGGAAATTTCATGAACATTTTTATTTGTATAAACTTCAGCTGTCTTTTGGGACAGAGTTCAAAACTTGTGTACAAATACTTGATGATATGTGTTCTAAAAATCTGCCTGATGTCATGACATTAGGATGTATTGTCTCAAAATTATATGTGCTCAAAGTCTGTCATTTCATTTGTTGTGGGAAATGTCATGAAAAATGTTATCTGCATGTTACTAAGGCACCTTTGGAGCTAGACATGTGTAAATTAGAACATGTGACCTTTTTGTAAGATGTTAAAGAATCTTCTCAATATGGAGATGATTGGATTAGAGAGTTTTAAGACACAGGGGTTAAAAATTTTACTACTGTATGTACATATTTGCAAAATGTTATGAAAACTCTCAAAAATGTAGGTGTTTGTAACTTCTCTGCTCTTGCATAGGGTTAACATTTTACATGCCAGTGTATCTTGGTGTCTAACACAACTGGATAAATTTGTTTAGCAGTTTTAAATTTACAGTGGAAAAAATTGGTAACATTTTCTCAAATAGTTACGGTAGCATATACAGTAGATGAAGCATCCATAATTATTTTTGTGGAATTCAGCATTCACAGTGCGTATATCACAACTTCACTTGATAGGCTGGGTTGAGCTTTTTGCAGTCCTGCAGTTCCTCTGCGAGTGACTATTTTGCCTCCCCAGTGAAGCCAGATTGACTCAGTAGAACTACTGATCCCACTGATATGATCTATGTTCTGACAAAATCCTTTAAAACAAAACAAGAGTCACCTACTCATTTTCTTATTAACCTATCCTGTTTGAATAGCCACAATTATTCCTTCCTGGTGCCCCAGACATTGTCTTTTGACTTTGAAACTCAGAATTTAACTTTGAGTACAGATGTTGTTTTCCAACTTCTGGCAGCAAGCAATTAATAAAATTGACACACACCATTTCTTTGTAAGGTCTAATAACCTATCAGATTTAATGGCATTGGAATTTCTAATTTTAAAGTTTCAGGGGTCTATTTGCAATTTACATTCTTACAAAATTTAATTTTGAAATGTTTTGAAAGTCTGACTACTTTTAATTCAGTCCCATTTAAAGCTGTAGATATGAGCTGTGTCAGAAATGACCATGTGGAATAGTAGTTTAAATGTTTCAAATCTGGTTAATGTAGTTTTAAAATTAGATGGAAATAACTGAAATTTGAATTTTGCCATTATGTGTGGCAGGTTATAATTCAGTCCCATTTGAAGCTAGAAATCTGAAATTAAGTACATATATACGTATAGTGATAACCCATATACCTGTAAAATGCTATAACATTTCAATGAAAACTATTAACATTATTCTAAAATAACAGAACTCTAAATGTTGGCAAAATGCTTGGCTATATATAACTCAGCCCCCTTTGAAGCTTGAGACTTAAAAAACATGGTACATATATCAATGTAATTTGTTTCTCTAAATCTTGAAACTGTGGTGAAATTTGGATGAGAAATTTAAAAATTAGATTGAAATAACTGAAAACTAAATTTTGATTAAAAGTTTGGCCACCAATACCTCTGACCCTTTTCAACCTATGACTCTGAAATTTGGCACACTTATGTGAGCCATCAGTAACTGTTCACATATAAACCTTGGTGTCAGTTGGATGTGTATTTTATAAAGCAGAGCAAAATAACTGAAATGTAACATATGGTGAAATTCTGCAGAATTTTCAAATAAATGCCACAAAATTCCATGGAATTGGAATGGTAATTTGGGGGATAATCCAAAGGCAGAATTTTATGTACCTCACAGATCTACAGAAGAAGCAGTTTGCAAGAACAGCAGCATGTATGATCCTTAAAAGAAGACAGGCCAAGAATAAATGTCCAGATGACTTATAGGACATAGAAACAGAGATAGAAAGGACAGAAGAAGACTTTAAAGGAAAATGGCACTGAATCTGTAAGTCATTTTCCCAGTAGAAGCTATTTTTAATTACTGGTTCAAATTCTGTTATTGCTCTAGTATTACAGGCTTTTCAGGTATGCTACTGGATGTTTTCGATTTACATGCTACTGGTAAGAACCATGGTAGAACTGTGGGATGTAGTTTGTGTCACTGTTCTTTTCTACTGTTGTTGGCACAATGGATCTATGTTCCATTATAGAACTGTGTGGGTGAGTGGGACATAAACTACATCACACAGTTCCAAAATGCCGCTTAACACCAGAGTGTAAATCAGAAACAGCCACTGAGGTTACTAATGGGCCCGTATGGATGGAACAATAACAAAAGTTGAACCAGTACTTAAAAAACAGCTTCTACTGGGAAAATGACTTACTGTTTCAGTGCAGTTCTCCTTTAAATCCATCAAGTCTGCCCTCAGGCCTTACATTATATTAATGTCAAGCACTTCCCTCATTACTTCCAACACCCAACCCTTGCTGATTATCCCCTTGATGTTGTTTCACTATGCTTATAAACCATTTATGGTCTCTGCATGAACTACATTGTTGGAAAAGATGTTCCATTTGTCAATCACATGCTCTGTGAAACATTTTTCCTGATGTCCTCCTTAACCCCCTCCCACCAGACTAAGATTTTCATTCCTGATGGTTGGAAAGTTCTCCTTTTTGAACACTTCTGTGTAGTTCGCTCTATTGTACCCACAATGTACCTATTTATTTCAATTATTTTGGCAGGGAAAGGAGGACTGGATACCACTGCCTGTTTTAGTTGTGCCATGAGAAGACAGAGCCCACATGAAATCAAACCAGATTAGTCTGTTAGTGGTATTTTAGTGAATGGCATAAATTTGGCCAGGACACCAGGCAAATTCCCTAACCCATTTTGAGAAGTGCCATGGGATCTTTAATGTCCATCTGAACAAGCAATAGAAAAAGCAGACAGAACCTCATGTTAATGCCTCATCTGAAGGACAACACACCCTGACAGTACAGTGTAGTATCCCCTTAGTACTGCACTTTAGTCCTAGAGTTTTATGGTGTAACCCCCAATGCTGATGTGAGACTAGACTCCACAACCTTCTGGCCAAGAGGCTGGTGTGCTACCAACTAAACAAAGCTGACCCCTACTTTTGTATTTGTATGGCACTGTCATTCAGTGCTGCACACAATACTCCAGGAGCAGTCTAACCAGCAAATTGTACAGTGGCGGAATCATCTTCCTCCTACGACAGGTGAAAAACTATCTGATGTAATCCAGATTCCCACTGTATTTGAATTCCAATCTGTTTTGTTACATTGTAATGGGGACTTTAGACTGTTTAAAATTATTTCTCCCAGTTCTTTTCCTCTCTGAAGTGTTTCACCTTTGTAAAATTTGTGGAATAGTGTAGAATGCCCTTTTCCTTTTTCAGGGAAGAATATCCATTTGGTCTTGGAAAATCACTGATGACAACTGTGAAATCGAAAACAAATATAACAAGTGTTCACTCTAAAAATTTAAATATCTTCCAGCTCTTCATTAGTTACAACCAATTACATCAGATAAATCCAGGATGACATTTTGTGGCCACATGTCACTTCGGTCCTCAAACAAATGGTGCCTTTTCTGTTAAAAGGATACAAGAAAAAGTTACAGTACATCCACCTCAAATCCACATGTACACCATGGTGCCACAATCATTGTAAAACCTCACAACTCTGTGGTAAAAATCTAGAATTAAGCTTAATCAAAGATAAGATATTGTAACAACACACATTATTTTAATATACTGTCCTTTCACTGGGTAGTCTCCCAACAGCATGCTACTCTGTCCTCACTGTGATGGATCAGGGACACATCACTGCTGCCATCTTCATCAATCTTGATAAGGCCATTGATTTGGTAACTCACCCCCTCCTTCTGGAGAAGCTGAAATCCACAGGTCTTTCTGCACCAGCAGTTGACTGGTTCAGATTCTACCTGTCAAGTCATTTCCAGTCAATGCAGGTTGGTGATGCCTTGTCCCATCCCATCCCCTTCAGTCCAGTGCCCCACAAGGCTCCATCCTGGGTTATGTCTTATTCTCCATTTTTCTCAACAACCTCCCATCTGTCTGTTTTGACTCATATCTTCATATGTACGTGGCTGACACTATACTCTCTCTGCCTCTGAGTTTCTGTGCCTGAAGTGCATGATTTTGCAGTTTTTTGCATTGAAATCCAGCTGCCATGACCTTGACCACTTCTCAAGTTTTCTCAGGTCTCTGTATATTCTTTCCACCCCCTCTGGACTGTCCACCCTATTGGAGATTTTGGTGTCATCCACAAAGAGGCAGACCTTCCCTTTCAACTTATCTGTAATGTCACTTATAAAGTCATTAAAGAGGACAGGTCCCAGTAATGAGCCCTGTGGCACCCTGCTGGCCATCGCCTCTTCCCTGGAGTGAACTCCATTTACCATCACCCTCTGTCCCCTATTCCTATCCCTTAACCAGTTTGTTACCCAGTTTACAACCTTTGGAGCCACCCCCCTAAGATTCCCAGTTTCCTTATGAGCATTCTATGTGGAACCATGTTGAAAACCTTACTGAAGTCTAAGTGGACACATCCACCACCCTCCCTAATCTATTTCCCTGGTCACCCAGTCAAAGAGCTCTATTAGATTTGTCTAACATGCCCCCCCCCCCAGATTCCATGTTGCCTTGGGTCTTGTAATCCAATAGATTCAAAATACTGCACAATCATTTCCTTTAGAAGTAACTCCATTAGCTTCCCCACCACTGATGTCAGGCTGACTGGCCTGTAGTTGCCAGTCTCCTCCATGGCACCACTTTTGTGAAGCAGGATTACATCTGCCCTCTGCCAGTCCTCTGGAACCACTCCTTTTCCCAATGAGTTGTTGAAAAGGACTATCAGCAGTGCAGCCAGTGCCTCCCTGAGCTCCCTCTGTACCCTTCAGTGTACCCCCTCTGGCCCCATAGCTTTGTCCATTTTCAGATTTGTGAGTCCCTTCAGGACTTTCTCCTCTGTAAAGGCACTTGTGTACTGCCACCTCTCCAGAGCCTCTGTTGTTTTCATGTAGTCCATCCCCTTCCATTTCCTCTGTGAAGACTGAGCAAAAGTATTTGTTCAGTATGCATGCTTTTTCCTGATCTTCCTCAGCACAGCTGCTGCCTGCCCTTCTTAACCTCATAATCCCTCCTGTAGTCTCTCTTCTTTCACTTATGTACTTAAAAGATGTCTTGTCCCCTTTCATTACCCCTTGGGATATTCATACTTCAGTTTGTGCCTTTGCACCCCTGACTGCTTTCCCTGTCTCTCTCTGCTTCTCCTGATACCCCTCCCTGTCCTCTTCCCTTTGCATCTCTTTATACCTCCAGAAGGCTACCCTTTTATCCTGACTGTCGTACTTTCTCCATACCACACTCCAACTCTGCTGCTGAACATTTTGCCTTCTACGCCTCTCTCTCTTTTCCCTCAATTCCCAGCTCAAGCCACTTGCTGATCCCCTTCTCCTGCCCTGACCATACTGTAGTTATTTTTTTCACAATACTCTTCTCTACTTAGCCTTTGTGTTTTGTACCAGTGCTTTAGTTGATATACTAGCCTGTACACAGTTTACTGTGTTGTATTTATTGTTTATTTACTGTATTTTTGCTAAGCCATGCATGTTTCGCCATGTATATTTTGTGTATTTTTCCATACATTGTATATTTTGTCTCCCTATTTCCCTTCCCCTGGGTCACACCTGGAAACAAGCGTTGACTCAGGGTGCTTTTCCTGGTTACCAGTTTTCAATAAATAAATACAAATAAATAAATAAAGCACTGTCATGAGGGCTGAGGTACAGATTCTGTGTTTCTATGTCACTCCAATTTGGAACATGACAATATTTGCAAGCTTGTCTTATGTAGATTTGTATTCATTTCCCTCCCTTTATACTGTAATAATCTTGAAAGCAACCACCATTTTAGAGGACACATCTTGTTTTTGCATTCAATACCAGCATACATGAACATCTGTTAATTTTGCCTGAATAATAATTTGTCTTTAGTAACACAAATTTCCACCTTAATAATGATGGCATATGCTGTAGTGGTGGACTTACAGTACATAGGCTCAATTTTCAAAGTGCCATTAAAGTGGCACATGTTGTACTGAACCACTGCCTGCAGCAGCCCTGGATGCACCAGTGACCCTGTGCCAGATTCCCAAGCAACAGGTGTCCCTTCACTAGAGTCCCCAGATGTGCCACAGGCTGGGTGCTGCATCAAAGAGGTGGCACACCAGAGGGGTCTGAAGGCAGATGCCATCATGTCCCACTGGCACAGAGATGGCTCTGGTGCAGTGGCTCAGTGGAGGGGGCACCCTGCAACTGGCATGGGACACTGTGCAGGGACTTATGGGAGTGCTTTAAGGGGTGCTGTGTGTATGAACAGCAGTCTCAGGGAAAACAGTAGCACCAGGCAAGTGTGCCAGCATTATGCTCACAGAGCCACAGATGGGGTACCACATAGTTGGGCTTACTGTGCACATTGCACTATAAGACTGATTACATGGTACCCTGTCTGTGGATTTGTTTATCCTGATGTGGGCACACCTGCCCAGTGCCACCATTTACCTGGTACTGTACACAGCACCCTTTAAGGCACTCTCATAGGTCCCTGCTCAGTGTCCCACATCCATTGCAAGATGCCCCCCCAACAGGTCTGACTTTTGCCACAAGGGCTGTTAGATCAGCACTTGGCTGGTCTGAGCACAGCCATGAGTTGTAGCCATGGAGGGGCTTTCAAAACTCCCAATTTAAAGGATGCTGCAGCACTCCATGGCAATAGCCCATCTTCTGCCATGTCACACTGGTGCAGCCATCACAAGGACAGTACAAGCCCTTTATGGCACAGGTGGCCACCCCAGTGGTGCATGGTCCCTTCCAGAATTGGGATTGGTGCAAGGTGTGGTGCATGGAGCCCTTTGTGCCATTTCATCTTGCCACAAGCCCCCTTGCACCAGTCCCAACATTTTAGCCTCATGTCTCTAGCTGTATTTTATAACTTGTATACTATTAGAATATTTTAGCACATAGGATGCAACAGTGCCTCAAGTTACTGCATGACAAAAGGGATTAACTTACCTTGCTAATTGCAGTAACTTTACTGCAGTATGTTGCAGTATTACCTTGCACCTTAGTTGGCTCCACTGCTTGTAATTTAAAGCCATGTTTACATGGCTGCTGAATTTTGCTTCTGAGACTGCTCCTGTGCTTCCCCGACCTTCCATGCTGGTTCTGGTGTATGTTTACATGACCACTCCCAGTGTTGATGCAAGCTGCAGTGAAAAGGGGTCATGAGCCCAGGGGCTGGGCAGAAGGAACACATAGGAGCATAGACTTTGTGCCAGAGTGAGCAGTGTAGCCAGTCCACATGACTGCTTACACTGCTCATTCTGGAATGCATTTCCAGTATTGCAACAGCATGGGAGTGTTTCAGTGATGGACTTAACATAATCCAGTAAGTGTTCAGACAGCTGCATTTGCACCACAGCAACCTCAGCAGTAGGGTTGCTGTTGTGCAAATGCAGCTGTTTAAACTGGCTTTTAAACATCCTGTAAATATGCAGCAAAGAAATGTGTCAAGCACTATGGAATTATCTACAGTACCATATGCACTGAATGATTGTATAATACCTGAAGGACACCATCCCTTTAATGCAGTTGCTTCTTGGTCATGCATCTAAACATACAATTGTTAGATGTACAAGATGCTTGTGCAAAGTCATGTATTAAAGGCTACAGCAGGTTTTAACAGTTTGCAACGTGTTTAAAAGTGCTGCATAGTGCTGAACTTACTGATGCAATGATGGAAATCACAGTGCCCTCCAGCAGGAATAGCCATCGCTCTACCTCAGTCACATTTTCAAACTATTGCTGCTGATGCCCTACACAGCTTCAGATACAAGGAAGGGACCAGAGTTACAGGAGCAGGCGAAACACTAGATTGAGCAGTGCTGTAACCACGACGGCTCTCGGTTGCACTTCAGCAGCTACAGATGCTGAAAACTATCTCTTGACTCAGGGAACAGGGCAGAAACAATACCTTATTAAGTAACTAACCTGATTGTTTTTTCTTGCACTCCAACAGCAGGGACTACACCATCTGACCCACCCTCCTCCCCAAGCCCCACCCACCCCAGGTGCTCCACATTTATAGTTACTGTTCCTGTCCCATATAAGGGGCGGGACATACATCCGATACTACAAGAGGAGAGCAACTCTAGCTCTACCCACATTGCCCACCTGACAGAGGAAAAAAGAGCGTAACTGAAAACCAGAAGGGGGCCTACATAAGAAGAAGAAAAAAAATCTTTTTTTGTCCACTCAGTCTCCTGGCAGTGGATAGTCTCCTGACAATGGACAAACCTCTTTGATATTTCCCTACCATCTACCTTCAAAGGAGTAAAATAGTAAAATGGTAAAAACAAAAAAAAATAATTCTAGGCCCTCGCTTTAGTCCACTCAGTCTAAGGACAGAGGACAAAAATGTCTTCTTTTTTTTTCTCTCTTTTGTCCACTGGCCCCACTCACAAAGAATATATAGATACCATAAACTGCAAGCACTGTGGGACACTTTTCAATGGGTCAGCTGTCCGGAGACTGGGTCACTGTCCCATATGCTGGGAGATAAGTCATCTCAAAGCTCAGCTTCGGGATGCTTGGGGTGAGATCAGCTACCTGCAAAACCAACTACAGGGAAACATCCCTTATGGGATTACTGTACCACACTGCCGAAATCTTACCGACATGCCTCTCCCCCAGAGAACAACTAAGCCATGGGGTTGGGAGGTGGTTAGTTGAAAAGGAGGTAGTAACCGAGCAAAACACTCAAACAAACATAACCTTTTATAAATGGTGAACAGATACACGCCTCTTGAAACTGCAACTGTAATAGAGACAGATGAGGTAGGAAGCCAGCACAAAATCAAATGCAACAGGATGATAAGCAACCTTGGTACTCTGAAAAACAAGGACAACAGAAAAAAACTCATCATCATGTGGGACTCCATGATTTGCAGTGTGGAGCCCCACCTGAGGCAAAACAATCCCATGTATATACAGGTCAGATGTCTCCCAGGGGCTTCCACAAAGAGAGACACTGATCTGATAGTCAGCATAATACATAAGAAAGAAATGACCACAAACATCCTGGTCCATCTAGGGACCAATGACCTCACCAGCAAGCCAGTAGATGAGGCAAAGGAGCACATAACCAAGCTGGGGAAAAATTGCTTCTCTTTCTTTCAGCATTGTCTTCTCAGAGATTCTGCCTGTTTTGGAAAATGAGAGAAACAGGCAGAAAATCAGAGACAAAAAAAGAGATAGGCAATCTTAACAACTGGCTTAGAGGCTGGTGCCATGCAAAAGGGCATATTTTCATTGGAAACTGGGGGAACTTCTGGGAAAGGGAGTTCTTTAAGTTCTACGGCCTCCACCTGACAAAGGAGGGGGTTTGGGTGCTGGGTCAGAAATTTGATGTCCACACAGGACATTTAAACTAGCTGATGAGGAGATGACGGTGGCTCTCAAAGCAGCTCATGAATAAACTGTTGCCTCTCCCCCTCCAGCTAGCAGAAAACACACAGAACATGCTAGAAGGAGGTCTCAGAAAACAGAAAACAAACAATCCTAATGTGATTCAGCATGAAGCAAAAATAAGTTAACAGAAGTAATGGGACAAAAGGTCAGAACACATAAACAGGGAAGGGAATAGGGAATGAACAGCCTTATGTCTCAATGAGCACAGTCTGCCTAATAAGATACCAGACCTCACTGCCAGAATAGCAGATGCAGAATTAGACTGGATTGCTGTGACTGAAATATAGTTCACAGGTATCACAATTGGGATGTAACTATCCCAGGATATAACTTGTTCAGGAGAGATTGGACAGGAAAGAGGGGGGTGGGGTAGCCATTTATGTTAAGGACATTATCAAAGCTATAGAAATTCAGGGGACACAAGGAAAATCAGAGGCCCTGTGTATTACAATTGGGGCCAGAAATAGATCACCCATCTGGGTAGGAGTACTCTACAGACCCAAAATCAAGAGGAAGCCAGGGACAGGGAAATCCTGGAAAACATCCTTCAGATGTTAGATAAGGGGGACATTGTGCTGGTAGGGGACTTTAACCTACCAGACATAAATTGGAGTTCCCACACAGCAGCATTGAGAAGAAGCAGAGACTTCCTAGTTGCACTATGGAGAGGCAGGCCTGAGTCAACTAGTGAAGACATCCACAAGAGGAGATGTGATATTAGACCTGGTATTTAAAAATATCAAAAGGATCCTATGTGCCACCTGGGTACCAGTGACCAATGCACTGTATGGTTCAAGCTAAACAGAGTTCAGGATTTCAGTCACTCAAAACTAAAAGTCCTCGATTTCAGATGGGCAGACTTCACAAAAATAAGGACCTGCCTGAAAGACAACCTTAGCCACATGTCGTAAAATAAAAACAAACAAACATAAAGCCTTCAGAAAGTACAAGAAGTCAAGAAATGAGGGTGACAAAACTGAGTATAAAAAAAAAAGCTTAAAGAGGCAGAAGAAGTAATAAGAAGTGAAAAGGGCAAAATAGAGGTAAGAATAGCTCGGGGAATGAAGAAGGGTGACAAAAACCTTCTACAGGTACATACAGGAAAAAAGGAAGACCTGCAGTGGAATAGTCAGAATTACAAAAAAGGATGGGCAGCACATGAAGGAAGAGAGAGAGAAGGCAGAATCACTCAATGAGTACTTCTGCTCAGTCTTCACACATGAAGCAGATGGTAATGGACCAACACTATGCAGAGAGGATCCTCTAGTTGGAGGAACAGACATGAGGGCACCGTGTGAAAACAGCTAAGTAAAAACAGCGACCACCAAATACAGCTAATACAAAACAGCGCGGTCAAATACAACAAGTTTTGTTTTCATGAGGAGCAAGCCCTACACAACCCCTTTGTGGGGGGCTTTGCCCCCTATGCCCCCTTCTTATATATATCAACTCCAGGGGAGATGCACCTCTGGGAGGGGGACATATTCGGTTGCTGTATTTGACTTACTTAGCTGTTTTGACTTAACTGTTTTCACTGGCCACCGTCATGTGAGTCCCTTCATGGAGGAAAGGACCCTGGAGGAACTCATTAAGTTAATGGTGGAGAAGGCAATGGGGCCTGATGGTATACACCCAAGGATACTGAAAGAACTTGGGAGAGAACTAGCAGCTCCCCTAGCAATGCTCTTCAACAAATCATTGATGAGCAGGGAGATTCCTGAGGACTGGAAACAGGTGACGGTGGTACTGCTCCATATGAGTGGGAGCACAGAGGAACCAAGAAACTACTGACCAGTTAGTCTCACCTCATTTGTGGGAAAACTGATGAAGTCCCTACTGAAGGAAAGGATAGTAGCACTTTTAGAACAGAGTGCTCAGTTAGACACAAAGCAGCACGGTTTCACAACAGGGAGGTCCTGCCAGACAAACCCGGTAGATTTCTTTGATTGGGTCACCAGAACAGTAGATCACGGGGGGCCATGGATGTGACATACCTGGACTTCAGTAAGGCTTTTGACTCTGTTCCACACAGGAGATTAGTCAACAAACTGGAGAACATGGGAGTTGAGCATAAAGTTACATGCTGGGTTAGAAACTGGTTAAATGGGAGAACACAGATGGTATCAGTGAATTGCACACTGTCAGAAGAGGGTAAGGTAACTGGTGGGGTGCCACAGGGCTTGATTCTAGGGCTGATACTCTCCAATGTATTCATCAGTGTCATTGCTGATGGACTGGAAGGAAAAGTGTGCATGTTTGCTGATGACACCAAAATTGGCAACAGGGTTGACACACCAAAGGGACACCAGAGCAGGGAATCTGATCTCTGGAAGCTGGAGGAGTGGTCAAGAAATTGGCAAATGAGATTCAGTGTAAAAAAGTGTCAGTTCATGCACCTAGGAAACTGGAACCAAGGGAAATGGTACTTATTGGGAGGGGAGCAGATGGTGGATACTAGACATGAGCATGACCTGGAGATTATCATCTCAGATGACCTGAAGGTCAGCAAGCAGTGTGAGAAGGCAGCACTGAAGGCTAGTGGCATCCTGTGATGCATAGGAAGGGGCATCATGAGCAGGAGGCAAGAAGTGAGCATGCCTCTTTATCGGTCACTGGTGAGGCCTCAGATGGAATACTGTATCCAGTTTTGGAGGCCACACCTAAGGAAGGACATAGGCTGGTGACAACACAGAGAAGAGCAATAAAATTGGTGCATGGCTTGCATCAGAAACCATACGAGGCAAGGCTGTGTGAACTCAACTTGTACTCCCTAGAGTAGCACAGGAATTGGGGAGATAGAGACATTTAAATACCTGAAGGGTAACAACAAGGTGTAAGTGCAGAACATCTTTCAAGTGAAAGAACACAACAGTACAAGAGGGCAAAACCTTCACCTTAAGGGAGAGGGGTTCAGAAACAACATGAGGAAGTTCTGTTTCACAGACCATGTGGTTGAACCATGGAATAGCCTGCTGGAGGGGGTAGTGGGGGTAAAGATAGTGGGGGAAATCAACTAAGTGTAGGATAGACAGTGTGGGACACTGAAGCAGGCAGCTAGCTAAGTAAGGGGTGGTAGGAAACTAGAGGCAGACTGGATGGATCATGCAGTCCCCATCTGCATCAATTTTCTATGTATCTATGCTTCTCACAGTCGCTGAGAGCTGCTGGGCTGGCTAACATGCACAGAATAAACACTGCTCATTTGGGTGAGCACTGATGTGAAACAATTACATCAGACAGAGCATCCAACCACTCTGGTGCTATAGGAACTAGAAACCTGTCCACTGTGTGCTTCTCTTAGCTCTAACAAATGGGTTGTAACAGAGCAGCTGCTGAGTTCAGAGAATATACAAACTGCAGCAGTTTGCACCAAGTTTTCTCAGGTCTGGGGAAGTTTTGCAAAACTCTGCAAAGTGGTGAATTTCGTCACTTTGAGCAAACTTCGACAACAAAGTTTTTCTTTGCCATATCTGTAAGGACCTCTACCCACCTGAATTTCTCCAAACCCACCTGAGTTTTCTTTTTCCCTCCAATCTGACTTGCCTGTGGAGTAGTGTCCATCTTACTTGGTGTAATTTCTAGTACCTTTCTGTAGACTGCCCACCCACCCACCGACAACTATGCACCCCAGTCGCAGCGCTATCTGTACATGTGATGTTTTTGTTCAGCGCTGTTGTGTGTGCCAGTGTTGTCCCTACACGAATTTTGACCGCACTGTTATTGAATTTGCGGTTTTGACCTAGAACCTTGCAGAAGACATTGAGAGTGAGGTGTGAGGCTGGGCAGGTTCACTACTTATGTAATCTTAACCCATGCCCTGAATCAGCCCAAATTCATAATGATCACTGAGACAAGCACACAGCTTTAAGGCTAGAAAATCATGAGTGTGAAAAACCTTAAAAAATGATTCAAATTCTGCCATTTCCAAGTCACCAGAAACCAAACCAGTTCAGTTCCTCATTCATTCCTCTGTCATGCTGTAGTGTGCCAAGTTTGTGGATATACAATGCATCTCATCTCATAAGGCAAGTGTCCTAAACAATCCTCTTTTGGGTTTTTTCACTAGTTTAAGCCCCCAAAACTGTAGTGATACTGCCCAGTGTCCAGCAGCACTAAAGTGGTAGTGGAAAAGTTCTGGTCTTTCCACTAAATGAAGCTTTTATGCTCACTGATGTGTCTTTTATGTTGTCTGCTGGTCACTGTTATATACAGTATATCTAGTTTGTCACGGGGGCATTGTAAATATATATGCCATCAAACCAAAAATAGCAGCTCAAACCTTTAAATTACTACACACTGGAATTCACTTTTCTTATAAGGGGTGCTGCTAGATGGTGACAAATAACAAACAAAGCAAAAATACTAGCGCACACCCCCCACATAGCATAACATTTAAACTTTCAAATGCCAAAAATGGCTATATTTACTTTCAAGCTCCATGTGAGGAGAGGGTCCTCTTAGTTTCAGACTGGAATTCCAATTTGAGTAAGCTAAATCACCAATGTCAAGGTGGGGCCCTTCAATTTAGTCCCTAACTTTCCAATGCCTCAATGGCTACTAGCTAACTGCTTTTATACTGTGATCCCAGCAGGGATTTTGCACAGGTGATTTAACTTTCAAGTGCCTAAATGGCTACCAATTGACTCACTTTATACTGTGCTCCCAGGAGGGATCTAACACAGGCATTTTAAAGGGAGTATGCTATAGAGGAGCACCATAAACTCCCCAAATTCAAGTAAAACCATAAAACCAAAAATAGCTGTTCAAACCTTTAAATTACTACACACTGGAATTCACATTTCTTATAAGGGGTGCTGCTAGATGGTGACAAATAACAAACAAAGCAAAAATACTAGTGCACACCCTCTCCCCCCCCCCACACATAGCATAACATTTAAACTTTCAAATGCCAAAAATGGCTATATTTACTTTCAAGCTCCATGTGAGGAGAGGGTCCTCTTAGTTTCAGACTGGAATTCCAATTTGAGTAAGCTAAATCACATGGAGCTTGAAAATCTCTTGGTGCAGGTTCTCTGTATAGCAGGTAACAACAGGACAGAAAGAGCATTAGTGATACAAAAAAAACCAACAGACCCCTCACTAGGCAATGTAACATTTTACACTGCTTTGCAAGCTTTATCAATGAAACACAGAAACAGAAACTGCTAGGCCCATCTAGTCTGCCCATTTTCCCTGCCTAATGTAAAAGCTGCAGACCCTACTTGATCTCTGGCTTTACCTCCTCTGTCCTATTGCTAGGGTTCCCTTATGCCACTATGTTTACCCTTACCACCTCCACTGGGAGTCTATTCCATGCATCCACCACCCTTTGTGTGACAAAATACTTTCTCATGCTACTCCATAGTCTACCCCCTTCAAACCTCCTGTCATCCCCCCTCGTACCTGGACATCTCCTTTTCTAGAAGATGCTACCGTCTGGTACCCTATTTATGCCTTTTAGAAATTTGTAGGTTTCTATCATATCTCCCATGTCTCTTCTCTCCTCCAGGGTACACATATTGAGATATCCCAGTCTCTCCTCACATAACTTTTGGTGCAGGCCCTGCACCATCTTTGTCGCTCTTCTTTGAACTACCCCCACCCTGTCTACATCCTTATGGCGATGCAGCCTCCAGAACTGGACACCGTATTCCAAATGAGGCCTTACTAAATATTCCCTCTCATTTACTAACATGTGCTTTTATATGATATGGTAGTCACAAGTTGTACTGGGTGTGACATGCCTATACAGAAAAATCACCTAAAAGTGCAAAGTGCATTAAATAACATTAAAAGCAATTAATGTTAGATAAAAAGTACACACAGTACAAAAGTCCCATACTGTCACAGAGCCACCACTATTCTACAAGTCCATAATTCTTCCAGACCTAAAAAAGAATACATTATTTTCCATTAGTATACAATTATGTAATGGTCAATAGTATCCAGACAAAAGCTTCCAAAATTATAAAAATGCAGGAGCACCATTAGTGAGATAAATACGGTGCACTCAGAAAATAAAGAGAAAGCCAAGTAATGCAGAAGGAAACGTTAGGGGGGGCTATAAACAAAATGTAGAATAACAAATGGTTAAAATGGGTAAAGTCTTTAAGGAGAAAAAATGTTAAGCCGGTAAGTTTGCATCTGCACATTTGCTGTTATGTATTCCAGCAATTTCCTAAAACTCTTGACACAAAAAATATTATTTAAGGAATGGAGACAGGTGCAGCTCTTGTCTGAGACCCAGCCAATCAGCTGGGTTCAGTCTACTCGTACCTTGGGGACCAGTGTTTTGGACGATCATCTAAAGTATGATCATGGCATTATCTTAACAGTCACATTGGTTCCCAGTGTCCACTCAGGTCACAGAGACCAGCAACAGCAGGATCTGCTGGGCATGTGTGGGGGGAAGAAGGCAGTTCATCCAAATCGTGCAGCCACTACAGCAACAGCAAGCACAGCAGCCAACTGATGCTGGTACTGATGCTGTTTGAAAAGCACTACTCCAAGCACCTCCAGCCAGGCCCAGTTGAGTATGTACCACCAGCATCAGTCCAAAAAATTTGGAACAAAACCAGCTATACTTATCAAGTCATTATATGCCTGCACAAAACTGCAACCAACTCATCTTAGCTCTGCCTGAATCACACAACTGATTGGGGAAATGATGGCCCTTGATGTTCAGTAGTTTACCACTGTAGGGGACAATCGGCTTTTAAAGACTGTTGCATAGACTGAAGCCCAAATATAACCTTCCAACATGCTTCGCATCTTGCAGGTATGTTCTTCCTAGTATGTAAAATGCAGAACACAAGCAGATGGTAACTTTTCTGAAGAGTAAGAGGGGGGTGGCATTTCACAAGTGATATCTGGAGCAGTAGTGCAAAACAAAGCTTCCTAAGTCACACTGACCATCGGGCTGTGTCCACATCAAGTAGCACCACCTCCATTCCTGCCCTATCTCTGCCACAACAAACCCATGCAGCAGTTATATTGAAGCAGACAGACTTACACCACTAGAGGAATTGCCTTACTAAATATGTTCATCATGGAAGGAAAATGCAGTTGGTAAATGTTCAGAGATTCACGCAATTACTGATGGAGAGCTGGATATACAACTGAAGTAACTGTCATGGTCAGATATTTCTGTGATATCTCTAGAGAAATGCCCTGGCTGCCTCTAGTACCTCTGTAGGGCCACCAGAGAGAATCTCTTCAAAGATATTGCAAAATATCTGGAAATATTGGACCATATCAATTGCTGCAGCTGTACCCTCATAATCCTAAGGTGGAAATGCTCATGGTGGACAATGGCAGTAACATGTTGAAGGTCATGAGTGATGGTAATTTTTGCCATGCACCTTGTTTTACCACACACCCTCTGAATCTGTCATGTGTTTGACAAATATGCACAGTTAAATAAAATAACTGACACTGTATGGAACATTACTAGGTACAGTATTTCCATTGTTTCTTCAGATGCACTGAGGTCCTCCACAATGCCAGCAGAAGCACAATGTTCCACAGTATTGCTTAATTAAAGAGGGTATAAAAAGGTAAAACTTCCTCTTTTATATATGGTAGAGACTGGTGGAAAACAAAGCTATGTTCCAGGCTATGGAATTTGACAAAGTGGCCTGAGGGGGATATTTGTCCAGGGTGCACTGGTGTGTGCTGCAAAAGCTTATTCCTTTTCTCAGACCTTATAGACAGGCCACCAAAAATGTCAGATACAGTGCTGAATTGACAACCCTTAGCATGGTTCTTCCCTTGGTGAGTTTAATACATGCAATTATTTTAGATTTCATTTTTATTTATTTAAAAATTTTTGTAATGGTGTGACCCGGGGAGAGGGTAGAAGGATTTACAATAGTCGGAGTAGTACAACAATAGAACAAACATGGATTAGATACACTTGAACAATGTACGGAATAGGCAAATACACATTTAAATAAAAAAAAGTTTTAACTTTTATTTATGCACCGGTACCCTCCGAGGCATCCTTCAGAGGTGCCCACTCAATCCCATCCCTTCTTCTCCCCACTGTGGCCAGCCATCACCGGTTCACCCCCTCCCAGAGGAACTTCCCAGCACTCCAGATCACCACCTGGAACACGGCCAGCCTGCCATCGGCGGCTCTTTCTGAAATTAGAGGGTCCATCCCTCTGGGAGGTCGGCCGTGGATCCCTGGTGTAACCTGGCCTGGCATTGGGGATGAGAGGGAGATCCCTGAGGCACTTATCATCTCCTCGGCCAGCCGGGGATTTTGTACTTTTGTCCCCCCCTCTCCCCGCATAGCCCGGCCAGCAAGGCAACGAATTGCTGTAGCTCCGCCCCCAGGCATACGCCATGCTGCTACAGTTGACGATCCTCCAGCTGCCGCCAGAGGTCGCTCCAAGAGTGAGCACATCCTGAACCCACCTCCGGGAAGAGAGAGCAGTCCTAAGAATGCTCAATCTCTTCCCCCCCGACCCCCAGGCAGCCCCGGCTCGTTCCCGAACCCGGGTCGCCGGCATGGAGCAAGGTGTGTCGTCCAGTGCCTCAACCCTCAGCACCACCTGGCTTGCTAAATTACATTGTTGAAGTAGCATTTTACAAGGTGCATAGTACATGTGGACATTTGTATACAATGTTTTCATGGAGCATGGTACATTTTACAAAATTAATAAGTGACACCTGTACATGAATAAAAACTATTAGTGCAAGCATAATGGAGGTACAAGCATGGGGAGGGAGGAGTAGGGGGATGAGTAGAGGGAAGAGTAGGAGGATAGGGTCAAGGGGGTCCAGATGGGGAGCAGTTACAGGGGGAGGGAGAAGGAGTTTTAATTGTTGCTTTAGCATGGATAGAGTGGGCTCAAGGTGGATAGTGTTGGGGAGATGATTCCAAAGATCTGGCAGTCTAAAGGAGAATGCGACTTTGCCTGCCTGTGAGTGAGGATACAGTAGATTGAAAGTGTAGGAATCATGGGTTCTGAGGGAATAGCCTGGTGTAGATAAGAGAGCTAGGAGAGTGGAGAGATAGGAGAGGAGGACTGAGAACCAGTACTTGTCTACGAAGGTGCCACAGCGGGCATGGAAACGATTAGCAAGGGAGGAGAGGATGAGGGCTGAGTACAAGGAGCAGTGATGGGTTCAGAAAGGGAGATCTGAAGCAAAGCAACATATTGTGTTAAACAGGGGATCTAATTTTGTGAGGGACAATTGAGGAGCTGAGCTGTAGTCAACACCTGCATAGTCTATCATGGGGAGGATTAGTTTGGAGATTAGCTATCTGCTGATTCTGTGCAAGGCTCCTAGTTTGGGCTGAAGTTTGGAGTGTATGTAGTCAAAGTGCTAGGAGAAATCTAATTTGGGGTCCAGACAGACCCCAAGGTATTTAAAGGACTGCACTGTTTTTATCTTTGCACCATCCAGGGAAAAGAAAGATAGAGGAGATGAGAGCTTGGTTAACATTTGGGTGAAGCCAAAAGCCATGGCAACAGTTTTTTTTTTTTTAGTGTTACACTTGAGGTGGTTTGCCTTGAACCAATTGAGGGCATTCACAAAGGCAGTCTGCAGGGATGATTGAACTGTGGTAAAGGTGGGGCCTGAGGCAAAGATGACGATGTCATCAACATACATGTGTATGTGCGTTTGTGAACATGAAGAGGGAAGGTCACTAACAAAAATAGAGAAAAGAGAAGGGCTCAGTATAGAACCCTTGGGGACTCCTGCATGAATGGGGAGGGTGGTAGATATGGATTGACCTAACAGCACGTATTGATTCCTGTCAGAGAGATACAATCTAAACCAGTCTGTATAGGAGGGGGGAGAGACCTATGGATGTTGATTTGTTTAGAAGGAGACTGTGGGAGACTGAGTCAAATGTCTTAGTGAGGTCGATGAAAATCGCCAAGGTGAGGTGACCCTTGTCCTTAGCAGAATGGATGTGGTTTGTGAGGTGGAGAAGGGAGAAGGAGGTGGAGTGGATATGCCTGAAACCAGATTGGAAAGGGTTTATAGTGTTTGAGGTGTCTAAGAAGGAGTTTAACCTGCTGGAGATGAGAGCCTCCTGAATTTTAGAGAGAGAGAGTGTGGAGGAGTGAGATAGTTCTGTAGTTTCCTGGTATAGAGGGCTTGCCTTCTTTGTGAAGTGAGATGACCTTGGCCAGTTTCTATGCTTTAGAGTCTGTGTATTGTGCATTGGATGGGTTGAGGAGATAAGCAATGGAGAGGGCAATAGCTGGGGCTGAAATATTAAGTAATTTAGAATCCAGGCTGTCTGGACTCTGTTTGGCAGAGTTTAGGGTTTTTAGGGCTGGAAATCTTCAGTATTGTAAGGGGTGAGGGAGGAGAACTCAGCGATGGAGTTGGAGTTAGGGGAATGGAGGGTTGGAGATGATGACAGGGGTGGAGGGACCATGGGGAAGAGCACTGGTGGTGAAAAAGAGATTGATAGAGGAGGCTGCAGAGGAAGGGTCCAAACCATCTGAACTGGGGAAAACTGGAGTGAGTGGGGAGGTTTCAGTCATGTAACACACCCATCCGAGTGCACCCATCATTAGGGCACCAGGGATTTCATATTGAATCCCAGTTCTAATGTAGGGGGCTGTGCCCCATGCCCCCCTTACTAACTATTCTAACTCCGGGGGGGTGACCTTGGGGAAGGGGAGGTGAATTGTGGAAATTGGTGCCCTGTTGATGGGCACACTAAGACAGGTGCACAGATGGCTGGAAAGGGGGTGGGGAAGAGGAACCTAGAAGGGGTGGAGAGTCTTCCAGAGTTCTGCAGGTGAGGTCCTGGTATCATTTCATTTGCTTTTGGAAAAGAGGGCTTTTGTAGCACGAACTGCCTTTGTGCAGGCATTTCATAGTGTCCTATATTTTTGCAGGTCAGCTTGCATAGAGGTGGATTTGAAAGTGCACCAAGCCTGGTCTCTGGATTTGAAAAGGGAGATAAATTTTTGGGTAACCCAAGGGAGATGTTTTCAGCATAGTCATAGCCTTTTGAGAGGGGCATACGGATCCCAGGTTCTGAGAAAAGTAGATATGAAGGATGCAAGAGCAGAGTTTACATCTGGAGCTGTGAAAATGCCTGACCAGTCAGACAGATATAGGTCAGACAGGAGGGCTTGGATATTTAGAGATTTGAGAGGGTGGAACCACAGATACTTTGAAGGGGAGTATGGGGGGGCAAGATTTCCTGCGCCAATATGTCATGCAGTGATTGCTGAAGGTGTTGGGTAAGGTGCAAGCAGATAAGACTTTTAGAGTCTGGTACATTAAGATCCAATCAATTAAGGACTGGTTGGCAGAGTGGGGCTTTAATCTGGTTGGCTTGGACAGAAGTTGGGTAAGGTTTGGAGATTCCATTTCTTGGGTGATGCATTTGGCATGCGCAGAGAGCCAATTTACATTGTAGTCACCCAGAAGTAGCAGTTCACCACCTGGGTGAGATAGGTGAGGGATGCTAGGGTGGAGACTATGACAAAGGGCAGGACTTTGGGGGAGAAATAGCAAACCCCTATGAAGATCAGACAGGTGGATGGGTAGGACAGCTTGAGCAGCAATAGCTCATGCAAGGAGGGGGTGACCTGTTGGAGTGCAATGGAGGAGGGGAGGAATTCATGTACATAGGCAGCTACGTCACCACCCCTTTTCCCTCTGTTCTGTCTGAACAGTGGGTATCCTGGGATGTCCACAGAAAAGTTGGGAATTTTAGATGACAGCCAGGTCTCAGATACACATAGGATGTCTGGGGAGTTGAGTTACACCCGGGCCCTTAAATGGTCCATTTTAGGCAGCAAGCTCCCGGCATTCAGATGGAAAATGCAAAGGCCACCAGATTGGGAGTCAACAGTGATGGATGGACCAGGGCTGGGTTCAACATCATGAGCCATTTGGAGGAGAAGGAAGCAGGGTAAGAGAAACCTAGAGAAACACCTTTTCTAAGGCTGCTGAAGGAGCATGCTCTCAGTTTGGTAATGAGGGCATGACAGCCTTCAGGGGGAGAAAGCTCAGGGAGAAAAGCAGAGGTGGGGGAAGGGGCTGGAGCAGCATGGATGTAGAGAGGGTTGAGGAAGATGAGATAAGATCTAAGGGCTGGATAAGAAGTAGGCAAGGGTAAACTCGGGGAGGATGGCATGTGAGATGGGAGCTTGGGAGATGGGGAGAGAAAAAGGGGAGGGTGGAAATTAGGAAGATGATTTGGAGCAATAAACGTGGGGGAGTGACATGTTGCCGAAGAGCAAAATTGGATCAAGCAAAGGTACCTGCACTTTAGTTTACTTGGTGTCCTGTTTAAAGGTTTGAAAGGGTTTTGGGTTGGGTCACTGAATACAATGTGAGGGATTGCAAGGAGCTGGGAGGCTGAGGGATATAGGTACTAGGTGGCAGTATAGCAACCGTGAGAGAAGTGTGGGCATAAAAGCTATTAATATGGTCTCAGCCTGATTACTTGTTGGCGGTATAGCCTAGTGGACAGAGTACTGGGCTGTAGGTGAGTCAGGATGTCATGATTGGACCATGGTTTGAATCCTACAGCCTCCACATATAACCAATAGACTGGAACAGGTGGAGAGGAACTAAAGGGTTGGAAAACAATAATTCAATTTAAGCAGATGGTGAGTCACAAATGGGGGGCAAGAGTCCAAGATCTTCTACAGTAACCCAACAAAGCAAAGCTAGTGGTGGTGGTAACTGAGGCAGTGGCACTCTTGGAAGGTGGTGAGAATGACAGCAATTATGATGGTTGTGGAGGAGCTGGTGGTGTCACTAGTAGTTAATCAGTCATCTCAGCTGCAGCACAGGCAGAATGCATTACTCATTAAAGGAGTGGCAGAGATGTTTCCAGCACAAATTGCAGACATATTTGAAAGCATTAGATTATGCACTCAATTAATACTGAATTCCAGTTATACAGATATATGCATTCCCCTTGGATGCATCAACTTTAACATTTATTTATTGATTTTCTTTTTACTAGGAAAGGCACACTAAGCTATGATGGCTTGTTTCCAGCTGTGTCAAGAAGCAGAGATTTCCTGGACCTGTTTTACTGATATGGGGAATGTTGACTATGGCACTTTGATAGTGAGGATGTTGACCATGATACCGGGGAAATTCACATACTCTCCTGTAGGGGGGAAACCTGGTCATTTTAGAAAGTTGTCAAGATGGCCAACCTAGTGTATGGATATGTTGTTACTGCAGGTGTAGGATAGATGGCCTCCTCTCCTACACATTCTACTCCTGAAGCCACTGGAAATGTGGTTATGGAACCTACTGATATGGTTATGGAAACAGAAGAGTCTGAAGCAGAGATGGTTAAGTCTGCTACTAAAGCAGAAGCAGTTTTCCTGAAAGATCAATAGGTCATTGCAGAGGAGGAGAATCTAAAAAAAAAGCCACTGAAGATAGAAATGCCACCTGCTAGTGTTGGTGGCTGAGGAAGAAGTAAAATTTCAAGTTTGTTCAGAAAGGCTTTCCATGGCTAAAACATTCACCAGATCTGTTGTAGCCGAACTGATTCACAGTTCTGACATTCAAGCACATCTGGTTTCAGGGGCGTTGACTAACAACTCCACTGCAAAGGAGCAGTCTGACACTATCAGTTGCAATATGTCAGAATGAGGTGAGGCAGCTTTGACAGTGGTACTCTGAGGATCAGCTGTTCCAGAGAGTATGGAGCCATCCAAATATTCTAACATACTAACATACTAAAATGCCAGCAGAATAGGCCTAACGGTCTTTCGTGTCTGCTCGTTTGGTCAGCCCCCACCCTGGGTGCTGACCTTGCTGTCCCCCTCGCCTTCTCTGGCTTCTCCCTTCCCAGTTCCGGATATTCTTGCTGCATTGGATTTTGCTTCCTGAACCCTTCTCCTGTACCTGTCCCACCCCCTCTTAAAACCCTCCACTGTCTCTGCCTCCACCAGCCCCTAGGTAGTGCATTCATGGCTCCACCACCCTCTCAGTGAAGTAGCACCTCCTCCTTTCTCCCCTGAATCTTCCCCCCTCCAGCTTCCACCCATGCCCTCTAGTGGCCCCTTCCTCCTCCTTCCTTCAAAGCACCCTGACTGTTCCTCCCCTATTTACCCTCTTCATGTACCTGAAGACCTCTATCATGTCCCCCGGTCCCTTCTCTCTTCCAATGTGTATATTTAGCTCTTGAGCCTCTCCTCATAAGTCCTGTCCCCAAGCCCCAAATCATTTTGGTTGCCCTCCTCTGGACCCTCTCCAAGAGGTTAATGTCCCTCTTTAGTTGTGGCCTCCAAACTGCACGCAGTACTCCAGGTGCGGCCTCACCAAGCAGTTTTACAGAGGGTATCACTTCCTCCTTCTGGAGTGATCCCCTAGTGATGCATCCCAGCATCCTGTTGGCCTTGGCTGCTGCCCTCCTACAAGTCTCAGAGTTGTTCATCTTGACATCCACCACCACCCCCAAGTCCCTCTCAGCCATTAAGACTTGTAGTATCCCCCCCCAGGGTGTACACTTGGCCTGGGTTTCTGGCCCCCAGGTGGAGTACCTTGCATTTCCCTGCATTGAACCTCAGCTTCCACTTTCTAGACCATCTTTCCAGAGCCTCCAGGTCCCCTGGGGCCACCCTCCCCTCCTCCCCATCCACCACCGCCCCCAGTTTCGAGTCATCTGCAAAGAGACTCATCTCACTCCTGATACCTGTCCTTATGTCAGATACATAGGCGTTGAACAGAAGGGGCCCAAGGACTGATCCCTGTGAGACCCCACTAATGACCCTCCTTGGGGATGAGACTATCCCACCAACTACGACCCTCTGGGTCCGGTCCTGGAGCCAATTGCCTATCCATCTGATCATCTGGTTTCCCACCCCCATTTCTCCTAGCTTATCCAACAGGCCCACGTGAGGAACAGAGTCAAATGCCTTGCTGAAGTCTAGAAAGAGGACATCCACTGGTCTACCCAGGTCCAAGGCACTTGTCACCCAGTCATAGAACTCCACCAGGTTTGTCTGACACGATTTCCCCAGGATGAATCCATGCTGTCTATCGTCCAGGCACCCTGACTTATCCAGGTCCCCCCCTAGCCTCTCCTTGACAATGCCCTCCATCACCTTGCCCACCACTGATGTCAGACTGACAGGCCTGTAGTTCCCTGCCCAGCTCCCTTGATCCCCCTTGTGGATGGCACTATGCGCCACCTTCCAGTCTTGGGGCACCACCCTGTCCTCAGAGAGATGGTGAAAAGCTCTGCCAGGGGTTTCTGGGACATCTGCAAGTTCCTTCAGCACTCTAGGATGTAATTTATCCGGCCCAGTGCTTTCTCCGTCTTAAGGAGCTGAGGGCTTCCTCACTCTCTGCTGTGATTTCCACTTCTGGTACCTCTTCTCCCTGTAGCCCTCCCACCTGCCAGTGATGCCCCCCTCTCCCCAGACCTGCCGATCGTGAGGGTCCCCCCTCCTCATTATCTCTGTCTCCTCCATGTATGATGCAGCATCCCATTTTCCCTGGTGAAAACTGAGGTGAAGTACTCATTTAGTACCTCAGCCTGCTCCCCAGGTCTTGTGCCCATCTCTCCCCTGATTTAATCCTGCTAATCTGCCCTTCACCTTCGTCTTTCCCCAATGTATCTAAAGAACCCCTTTTTCCCTCTCCTAATTTCCCTGGCCAGGTTCTGCTCCTTCCTTGCCTTAGCCGCCCTCACCACTCTAGTGGCCCTTCTAGCCATCAGCTCATACTCCCCTCGATCCCTTTCACTTCTTGAGCACTTGAATTTCTTATAGGCTGCTTTCTTTCCCCGCACCACCTCCTGGACCTCCCTGGTCCACCAACAGGGTTTTTGGGCCCTACCGCATTTTCGTCTTACTCTTGCACAGGTGCTGGTAGCATCCTGCACCCCTCTCCTGATGATTTCCCACCTACTATCAGCGTCCATGTCTGACCCAATCCCATCCAAATGCTCCTTAAGGATCCTTCCCATTTCCTTAAAATCCGCTCCCTGAAGTCGGTTACTTCCGTCTTTGTGCAGCCTTCTACTCCTCCTAGGTCCAGGCAGAACCAGACCGTGGCATGGTCACTCCCCGCCAATGGGTCCCTTACCTCCAGGCCCCCAATCTGGTCACTGTCTGCCAGGACCGCATCCAGTACTCGTGCCTCCCTGGTCTGTTCCCTCACCTGCTGAGTTAGGAACGTGTCTTGAAAGACATCCAACAACCTCTGTTCCCTGGTCACAGAGGATGTCATAGTCTCCCAGTCTGTTTCTGGCATGTTTAAGTCCCCTAACACCACCACCTTTCCTCTGCCCAGTCTGCAGTGTCTCCTAACATCTGCCACCAGACTGTCCTCCAGCTCCTCCGCCAAGGCAGGGGGTCTATACACCACTCCTATTTTTACTCTCTTGCCCCCCCTTGTTATCAAGGTGACCCAAATCGCCTCCATGGTTCCCTCCGCCTCCTCTACTCCCCCTATTCCAATGCAGTTTTTGACTATCATTGCTACCCCTCTTCCCCTTCCCTCCCCCCTGTCCTTCCTGAACATAGTGTAACCCTCCAGGTTCAGGTCCCAGTCATGTCTTGCAGTGGCCCAAGTCTCAGTCTCATTCTGTGCCTTCTGGTCTTTTTGACTACAGTGTGCCTGTGCCAACCAGGAAACAGATAGCAGTTTCAAATTTGCAAACAGGGTCTAGGAGTGCACTGCTGCATCGGGGGTTGCAGGGCCGCAGCATTAAGCAGCCAGAAGGGGAAAAGCCATCGACTTCTAGAGTCAGATGCCCAAATCATCAGAAATGTTAAGAATAGCTGGCCTGGTGGCACTGAGGGTTGAGGCGCTGGATGCCACACCTCGTGTCATGCCAGCGACCTGGGTTTGGGAATGAGCTCAGGTTGTCGGGGGTTGACAGGGGAGGACTAGGATTGAGCATCTGCTGACTGGTCTCCTAGTCCTGGGGTTGGTTGGGAATGTTCATCATGTGGTAGCGACCTCTGGGGATGCCCGGGGGTACTACCGGTGCAATGACAGTTGGGGGGGCTCTGCGGATGTTGACACGCTGTGCCTGACTTCATTGCTTCATCCATGCTTCTGTGGGAGAACAATCAGGAGAAAAACAGGGCTGGGCACCACCGTGCAGCTTGATGGCCGCGCCCTGCGCTGCCTGGAGGACTTGTGAGGAGTCCCGTCAAAGAGGGTCTGGGGCTGTCCTGACCGATAGTGGCAGAAAGGGGGCCCACCAGCAGGATGACATGACGGCCGTCCCGGATCCTCCTGGGTATGGTATGAGCCACCCAGCTCTCCGGGCAGGCAGGGCCGGCGGCTGGATGCCCAAAGCCAGTTTGCGTTGTAGCAGGAGGAATAAATAGTAGCAGTGATAAAAAAAAAAAAGAAATGTCAAGAATGAGCTGCTTGTCTGACCTACAATGTGGGTGCCTTGCTAATTGTCCAATAAAGGAAGCCTCTTCTGAATATCCTTGGACCATGGAAACTGCTCTTCAAGTGGCTAGTTAGGTGAAAGCACTGGATGGGGTGTCCTGGCTTCCTGTTCCAGCCCACAGTATGGAACATCCACAGTGGCTCAACAAAGAGGGGGGACTGGGCATATTGCTGCAGCTGTCTCTGATAAGATGCCTGATAAGACTGACCAAAGGTCAGTTACACAAGCCTCAAAACCAGACATATACCATCTTACAGTTGAGGGGGGAGACTGGGAGCAAGGATAATGTGCTGCATATAGATCACACTGTAACTGTGCATGAGGAAGCTCTTATCATGGATAAAGAACCCAGTTTATTTGGCCAGTGTGACACTCCCCAGACTCCCCCCTCCCTCTGTACTCCAGGCAACAGAGAAAGTGCACCCTCAGGAAGAATGTGAAGATCCTCAATCTGATGCCGAAATGTCTTCTCAGGAATATTCGGACACTGACTGTGTGCACCCATAACATGGCTTATCTGTTTGCAGCCCAGGGTGAACCTGCTCAGCAGCAGAACACCATCAGGCTATATAGGGGGAGTCTGGATTTACCTCTGATAGAGTTTATGTTATAACAAATCTGTTAAAAAACTCAATGGTTTTTTCCAGTGAACTTTAGACAGTCATTCTTATGTCGGTGGAAACCACCTTTGATGTGATCTTCAAAGTCTTGAAGTCCTTGGAGAGGTTTTTGGATAAAATATGATAAGCTGCAGGATCACATTTATGGTTCCCCTTTATTGTAATTCCCTGTCCAAACCAGGCATTAAAACTATTACTATTGTCTTCAGGAATAAAGAGTGGAGGCATCTGACATTTCCAATTGGCTCCAACAGAGATGCAAAGTTTTAGACTGCCCCATCCCCATTATCGATTCAGAGCAGGTTTGGACATGGGGTAGAAGTTCAAATTTGAGCTCAGGCAGACTAATACTTCTGCACAGGAACATTTTCTTGGGTCAGGAACAGGGAATGTGCTTTTACCCTGGCCAGCCTTGTGCATGCCACAAGTGTGGCCTTAATCTGGAAGAATTAATAGCATGGGAACAAGGCCAGGGGGCAGCCCAAGCTGCAGCCAGGAGGGAAGCATGCAAACAAAAAGCTCAAGCAGAGCCTAAGGCCCAGCAGTTCCTACTGTACCAGCTCCTACTGAGCCTCTTGAGCAGACAACCATTTATCCAAGGCAGCAGGTGCCTCAGGCAGTGGATACAGATGTTATGGTGGTTGGTACTGAACATTCTCCTTCCCCTGCTAAAGTGCAAGATCCTCCCATGAGTACGACTGGGGTCAGAGATGAGGTGTGACTCCCCTCAGCATACTAACATGAATAATTCCTCTTCTCCTGCATGTCAAGTGATACTTCCTCCCTCCCCTTCCCCTGAGGATGAGGGTATGGAGACCATGACTGCAAGGAAGAGGGGGAGACATAAGATGACAAAAGTTAAATCTGCTGCCACCCCAGAAACAGTTATCAAGAATAAGGTTTCTACCTTGGCTTATAGCAGGCCATGGGGTGATATGATAGAGGTAGAGGGTGATTTGGAGGCTTCCTCCATTTCCTTCTCTGTCTGGAATACATCTTCAGACTGTGAAGACTCCCTTTCAGAGATGTCTGTGGCAAAAAAAAAACTGAAGATGAACTAGATCATAGACCCAGAAAGCAGATCTACCACCCAAATGTGCTAGGGCTCTACCATCACTTCTGTTACTTTAAACAGTAACAGCATTAAGGCTTCGCGAAAAGGTTTATCCACTATGGTTGCCCTTGGCTCCCTGCACAATAACTGTGATCGCAAATTCTCTCACTGTAAGTATTACCTGAGCAACCACTCCCGTCGTCACGGGGCAAAAACCACACCACTGGGTTTTGTCTTAACGTCGCTTTATTTGATCAAACACACATGCATGTGGGACTTCTACAACGGAGAAGTTCTCCGATTACAATTTACAGCAGCTTTTTATAAGCTAGATTTTGCACTTCTTATCTTGAAAAATACCAACATTTCAGTATAAGCCAATCATAAGACAGCATAACAAGTTTTCAGCAATGTAACAGAAAAAGAAAAACAAGTTTATGTATGAGGTACTTTCCACTACTTATTCCATTTCTTTCCCAACACTGCTTGATACATATGCCTGGGTCAAGCTGACCTGAGAGAGACAATGAGTTTCACTCACACCATAGCAACGTACAGCTTGCCTTCAATGCCACTACGTGCTGTTATTTTTATATTTTGCCCAGGCATGCTGTTATCTTTATATTTTGTCCAAGCCCATTATTTAGGCTGGTACAACCAGTTCTGCTCAGTTTTATCTATTTTTCTGTTTTTACAAATGTACCTCAAGTAACCTTGGTACAAATTCTATAACCCTTAAAAAAAGAAAACATGAACTCAGAAATTTCTACTACATTCATTATGACTTTGTTACAGCATGGCTTTCAAAGCAAGCATAGCTTCAAGGCATTTAATAGCAAATATAGCTTTAGGATATATAAAAATTCCCTCACACAACCTACAGTATATTAAAACAACCTTTGAGCTATCGCTGTGAATCATTTGTAACTCATGCTCCATGTACCAACGGGCTACTACTCCTGCCTGATGACTACAACACAGGTTGAGGGGCCTAGACTCAGTTTCTGATGGAAATGGATTTCATTACCATAAAATAGAAAATTAGCATGGTGCCTCCACCCAGAGTAAAAGGACAAGTTGATCAAATGACAAGCTAGTACATCCCTTTGGGATGCTCTACCTACCCACTGCTCCACCCAGTGGTCCCAACACATGGATTAGCATACAACAATTAAAATTGGCTGTAGTCATACAATTAATGGCAATAGCTAATAAGGCTCAGACTGGCTGCACTTACCAGTTGGAGTCCTGGTACTGGTACAGCCTCCAGCGACCTGTGGAGAACAGTGAGCAGCAACAGCAATGCACTTTAAGATTAAACAAAGTAGGCTTATACCCAATAACAATATGCACATGGACAGTGTTAATGTAACAATAAATCTCTTATTATGGGGGATATTTGGAGGGTAATAGATGCAAATTAAAGGCTTAATTAGGCAATTTACTCTTGGTGTACAAACACATTACCAACAGAACTTGACAGCTCAATTGGGCAGTCCTAGTTATCTTCACTGGGTACCCAGATTGGTATTGTTGCAGGCCTGGCAAACATTGCAGCTGGTTGGATGAAACTGGTGCACTTAAATAACTTATTCGTTTTAACTCTTTACCCTTGCAATTGTGAATAAATGTTAAAGAACAAATGGCTGTACTCTTTGGCAAACTGGTATTTGTAATCCCAGGCCCCTATGGCCTGAAGCACATTTCAAAAGAAAATTGAAACAAAGGCAACTTGAAACATTAGTTGCAGGACTAACCCTGAAGTTACTCATGACTTTGAATCTCCTCAGTCTCTGGAATGAAGTCGAGATGGGTGGCTCCCTAGGGCAGTCTCGAACCTCTGCAGTCTTAGTTGTACTTCTGGCTTCGGAAGCAAGGACCAGCAGAAAGGACCTGGGCCAGCACAACTCACTCCCACATGTAGGTATAACCCCAGAGGTGGCCGCAAAACAGAGCTAACCATTGCACTAGTAGCTAACTCCACACGCTGGTCTGGATGCAGCTTTGGCTCAGTCTTTGCCACTTTTGCTGGTAAAGCAGGATACAGTCTCTGAACAGACAGGCTTTGGCAAACTCACTCTGGCAGTGTTGCATAAGAGATGCTGCTCCGGCAGGCATGGCTCTGGATAAACAGTTCTCGGGTTTGGGGAACCACTTGTTGAAGGCTCGGCTCCCAATTTCAATTCTGGCAGCTTGACTCAGGAGTCACACTTCACAATACTTCAGCTTTGGCTGCCCAGAGAGTCTCTGACACAGTCAGGAAAACCACCTGATTTGACTTAACATGTAGGCCCAAAACACAAGCTGTGAAACACACAGAGAAGCTCTCTGTATTCTTGAGAGCTTCTGGCAACTGCAGCAGATAGTGGAGTTCAAGCAGACCACACTGGGCTATTTGCTGTAGAAACCCAGAACAGGCCTCCAGACTTTCCTGCAGAGCACACAGCCTGATTCTCCTCACTCTCTAGATGCGCCACAGAACTGCACTGTTCAACAGTCCCTTTCTAACTGAAGGAAACACGGTATTGTAATCTGATTGGAAGATGAGGCTGTCAGTCTCAGTTCTGGCTCCCCGATTGGTTACTTGGAGGGTGCCAAACACACAGTCCTCTATTCTTCCCAGCAGCCATAACTAAGGACCCCATAGGAGCCTTTCAGTTCTGAATGGCTGAAACAGAAAGGCCAAAGTAACATGATGTCTGCCAAAGGGCAGACTGCTAAATGTCCAACTTTAAAGTCCATTTTTATAAACCATCTGTTCAATTTTAGAAATAAACAATTACAGCATTTAACAGGGCTCCCTCTGCATTATTACCTGGTGCAAGAGCGGATTTGGAATGAGCATTCCCTGTCTGATCACAAGAGCTGAAGCACTCAGCTCCAGCACAGGCTATTGCCACTATATACAGATATAGAGCTCTTAAAGCTATAGCACAACAGTGCAAGCTCGCACATTCATGAAGCATCTATGTACACGGTGTCACTCTGCTGGATTCAAACCTTAATCTGGATACTAGCCCAGGTTCAAGAAGGTAGAACACAGGGCTGGAACAAGGCTGGACAGAGGGCAAAGGGGGTACCCAAGGAAACAACCTATGGTAAGTCCCACCTCTTTGGGGGGTACACATTTATGGGGCCACGGCACTTCCTTTTGGCCACGGGGCTTGGTCCAGTGTGATGGTCTGGGAATCCTTCTTAGATACAGCCTTCAAGGTGATCAAATTGGTGGAAATAGAGCTGGTAGAGGACTGCTGCTTGACACTGAGTATGAGGGCAGGAATTTCTTGTTGATTAATGTGCATAGCCCCCAGACCATGGTGGCAAGAGTCTCCCTGCTTCAGGAGACTGGCTGTTTGTGTTTGTCTCTGTCAGTAGTTTAGTTTTTGTGGTTTTTCATGTGTTTCTTCTTGGAGGAACTGGACCATTCTTGGACATAACATCTATGAACATTTCCTGGACTAAAAACTACAAAACATCACCACCAGGTATAGGCATTCTCATCATAAATCAACTGTTTTGGAAGACATCAAAAAGCAAAAGTGAGGTCAGTAAATCTTTTATACAAGTTTCTGGGTTGTGGAGTGCTGCATTGAATCCACATTTCCATCTGACTTCCTTAAAGGATGTGTGCTTGTCTTTGAGGTCTATTCACAACTGTTTTGGAGAACAAAGGAAGATTCTAACAAAGGTTTTACATCCTGCATATGCCCTAGGCTAATGTTCATCACCTTCAGGAATTTAACACTTTCTGGGTCTTTGATCTACAGTAATAATCAGTTTTCTGGTCCACAGTAGCTCACCATGAGACACTCAGGAACACTCACCCTTGCTACAGTAAACATTTGAGATCTCCTGCCAAAACTGGCAACTCATATATTGGGAGGACGAATCCTGCTTCTGATACTGCTATTATGCTTTCATGGGATATCTACTTCTGTTCCAGTCAACAACCACTATGGAGAGAATACCTCACAACACAATGACTTTACTTTCTCCAACCAAATTGCCGAAACACAACATGTGCGTGCCTACACCACCCTTATCCTTCTGAAGGGTTGTACATACAACTCGTTTCGTATGCTCAGAAAATACAAAATGACACAACTGGTTCATCTCCCATTCCACACTATTAAACTGTGGTTTCTCCTACTCCTCATCATCTTATTGTCAGGGAACGTAGAACTTAACCCTGGCCCCTCTGTCCACCACTCTCCCACTGAGCTATCATGCTGTCTCAGGAAAAGGACTTCTCATTGCCCATATGAATATTAGGAGCATTACAAGGCACTTTGCTGATCTCGAGGCATGGATGAAAGTCTACAACCCAGACCTACTGTGCCTATCTGAAACATGGCTCAAGCCTCACATTCCAAACTCTTTATGTTCCTTGCCCAATTATTCCTTGATACGAAGAGATAGACCTTGCCCAAAACATGGAGGGGGGGGTCACTATCCTCTATAAAAAACATCTTGATGTTACGGTCTTCCCACCCACTGGCTCACCTTCAGTCTGTGAGTCCCTACACACAACCATTGCCCTTGGTGCAAAAAAACTCCACATTATCTGCATCTACAACCCACCCACTGGAGGTATCACAGGTCTTCAGGATTCACTTAATCAAACCGTCACAAACGCCAAGCAAAACGAGGTCATAATCTTAGGTGACTTTAACCTTAACTGGCTGTGACCAACTCACAGCACACTGCTTACACTAATGCAGAGCTATAACCTGCACCAGATCTTAACTGAACCCACTAGAACCACCCCTTCTCTAACTACCTCCACCCTCATAGACTGGGTACTGCTGAATCACCTTGACCATCTGCAAACTGCAGGCATCTTGGCAGATGCTATCACAGACCACTCCCCCACTTTCCGTGTATGGAGCCCAGAGACTGCTCCCCCAACCCCTCCACGCTACATCACAATTACCAACTTTGCCAAACTGGATGTGGAAGCTTTCCTCTATGATGTATCCTGTATCAACTGGTCTGACATCTATCACTCCCATGATGTTCAAATAGCCCTTGATATCTTCATTGATAATTTCACAGCACCTCAGGATAAACATACCCCGAAGGTCACCAGAAGGGTCAGGGGTAAACAAACAAGATGACTACACAAGGACCTGCTAGCTAACCTGCGCACACGGGACAAATTCTGGAAGAAGTATAAAGGGTCCACACTACTGGAGGATTACAATACCTACAGGGCCTCTCGGAGCACCTGTAAAAAACAAATCAGAACAGTAAAGAGCATCTACTGCAAGGAACTGCTCACAAACTCTGCTGGTGACCCTAGAAAATTCTGGACACACATCAAGACCTTTCTTGGGGCTACCCAGTCATCGACCCCAGGGGATATGATCCTAAATGGTGCACATTGCAACAACTCGAACACTATAGCGAATGCCTTTAACAGATTATTCACGGACCTGTCTCAGTACACCTTGTCCTTCGCTTCACCTCCCACAGCATCTCAGCCTTACTGCACACTCCAGAGATCTGCATCTGGTGCTGACCACTGCCAACTACTACTACCCCCCTTTCCACTTTAAAGCTATATCTAGATCCGAGGTCCAAAGGCTATTGCAAAACATATCCGACAACACTAGCCCCAACTCAGATTCACTTGAGCCATGACTCCTGAAGCTAGCGGCACCATTGATTGCCTTGCCACTGGCCAAGATTTTCACTCTGTCTCTCTGTCTTGGCATTGTCCCAGATCTCTGGAAGATTTCCCTAGTTATGCCTATCCTTAAAAAAGGATACCCAAAGGATATCAACAACTACAGGCCCATAGCCATCCTCTCTGTGCTAAGCAAGCTACTGGAGAAGCTTGTTGCAACTCAAACCATTGACTATCTCACAAAGAACAACCTTCTCTCAGACACTCAGCATGGTTTCAGAAAAGGGCACAGTACCTCAACTGCTCTTCTCAAATTCTCCACCGATGTGCTCTGCAACATGGACAAAGGCCTACTCACTTGAGCAGTATTTATCGATCTTACCAAAGCTTTCGATCTTGTTGATCATCCCCTGCTTCTCTCAACCCTGCATAGACTTAACTTCTCATCCTCAGTAGTTGACTGGTTTAACAACTACCTATCAAACAGATTACAACTTGTTAAATTCAACTCCGCTCTCTCAGATGTGACCAGCACTGACATCGGAGTACCCCAGGGCTCCATCCTGGGACCCCTTCTTTACTCGCTATACATCAACAACATAGATTATGCCATACTCTTCTGCTCAGCTATCTTATACGCTGATGATCTCATCCTCTACTACAGCACTGACAAAGTTAACACCATTAACAAAAACCTCTCCTTGGATTTCAGGAATGTGCAAACATGGCTAAATGCTAATAAGCTCATCCTCAACACAAAAAAGACCCAAGCCATGCTATTTGGCACTGCCCCCAAACTCAGGGCCTGTAAGGAGCCCCTCCTAGTCCATGACTCTGGGGGGTCTCTCATTGACTGTGTCACATCCTTCAAATACCTGAGAGTCCTCCTTGATAAATCACTTGATTTCAGTCTGCACGTCGAGTCAACCTGTAAAACAACAAATGCCAAACTTGGAATCTCCTATAAGACTTGTCACCTGCTAACACCATCCGCCAAATTGGCAATTGCCAAGAGTATTCTGCTTCCAGCACTGACATGTGGTGTCTCCACTTTTGCTAATGCACATTAGACTGCTCTCCATAAATAGGATGTGATGAATAACAACATATGTCAGTATGCCTCCTCTTCCCATCACCTGAAGCACCACTGCACACTGTATAGCGACCTAGGCTGGCTCTCCCTAACTGCTTACTGCCTATACTCCCTAGGGACCCTCACAGACTCTGTAATCCATAACCAAACCCCCTCCTCCCTTGCAGCTCTACTTGTACCACAGACACCTGCCCATGGACTACGCTCAGCAAACAAATTTCTACTCACCATACCCAGGTGTCTTACTTCAAAAAGCTCTGGAGCATTTTACTGCACTGCCCCAGCCACCTGGAACTCCCTCCCTCTTGCCTTGAGGCAGGTTAACTCCCACCCAATCTTCAAAAAAGAACTGTATCACCACCTATCCCGGGATCCCTGCACATGCTTTGATCCCACTTAATGCCTCACAGCTAACCACCCTATTTCGCCCAAGACACTGCTACGCTTCTAAACAAGCTTTGCTATAAAATATCTTTATAGCTGCCACTTAGCCCAGTTTCAATTATTTGCATGTACTAATGTCACTTTTGTCATCTCTGCATAGCTATATGTATTATTTCGAGTACTGTCTGACTTGATCTGTATTCTAACCTACCTGTACTATATACTATGTACCTGTATTATATACTATGTATTGTATAATCTCATCTCATTTTATGTATGTATTCTCCCAGGTCATGCCTGAAAATAGTCAACTTTGGCTACCGCACCTAACCCGGTTAACAAAAACTAAATAAATAAAATAAATAAATAAATACACCAATATCGCCACAGAAATAGACTGATAATTAGTGGGAGTGATTTTAACTGTGGGCTTTCCTTGCAGGATGGGGAGGGACTAAAATGCTGTTGAGTGACTCTATGTCTGAATATTATGAGGAAAGTGGCAGGTCTAAGGGATAGCTTTCAGGGGAATCCTCTGCCACCTCTGTGAAAGCCAGTCTGGCAACAAGAATAGACTTCCTGGGGATGGATTTTCAAAGGGCCTATAAAATGATGCAAGACATGTCTATCAGCCAGTCTGCAGTAAAACCCACTGTATCAGTGCCCCTGTATCAGATTTTGGTAGAACACTGGTACCACAGCCAAAGTCCCCTTAGCTGCCACAAGTGGTCTGCTGCATCCAACACATGACACAAGGGACAGTTTTGACAGAAGTTTCAGTGCCAGCTGTCACAAACCCACTCCTGGTGGTCAAGTCCACTGAGCTCACAGTGCCAACCCTTAAGTGCAATCTGTGATCGGGGGGAACAGGGATACCCTTCTCATGCTTTTAGAATGCTCTCCAAGGTCACAACTGCATATCTGCCACAAGGATCCAGGGCATCCCTCTAGTTCTGGATAAGGGCACAACACAAGTCTTGAGTCTTGTGGCCATATATGAACCCTTTCCCTGGCTATTACACAAAGGAGGAAGACCCAGGCATCACATTCTCTTCAGGGTAGCAGTGTAAGCCTGATTTGGCCTTCTCCCTACAGGACATGCAACAGCCTGGTTCAAAATCTTTGTAGATTCTGTTATGCTCTCTATCATTCCAGTTTTCTTACCGACCCTATTCACAATTTGGTTGCTTACGGTGGCCCCTTCTGGCAATAACAGTTTTCACAAATTATTAATAAACCTTCTACAGTCACACATACAATATAAGAACTCCCATGCAGGCAGAATTTCTTTAGGAAAACAAAAGATTTTACTAAAATACTTAAATGAATACTGTCACAGCTAAAAGAGAATACTAATTCTGGCTAAATTGGACACCCTCTACCACAGAGCTATCAGGTTCATTACTGGCCTTCCACTTTCCACACACCACTGCTCCCTGTATTCATCATTAGTCTGGACTTCCCTTCACTATAGAAGGAATAGAAACACCACCCTATGGGTCTTCAGAGCAGTGACCAACAAGCTCCCCTTATATGTCTCAGATTGTATTCCCCGGTGTATGTTAGGCACCTACACTCTAAGGAGCTATTCCCTAATTGTCCTCCAAGTTCCAAGGGTCAAAACTCATTTCGGCAAAGCTGCTCTAAGCTTCTCTTTACCCACATTGTGGAACGGTTTACAAAGGAACTTGAAGCTGAGCTGCCCTGTTAGCCTGAATATCTTCAAGGCACTCTACGATCGCTACATGAAAGCACCTTGCAAATGTTTTCCTCACCACTAGCCCACTAATTCCTTAACTCCCTTTTTCCATCCTGACACTCGCCATGTTTCTACCCTGGCTCTCACTCTTTCCCAGTTAACTCTTCCTGATACACTCACCCTTCCCTGTCCACTCCAGCCTGGCTAAAGTTCTACCCCATCCATAGTAGTGTCCCAATTATCTACCCCCCCTCCGTCATTATCATAATAAACAAGTACATGACAGCCATCATCACTTTCTGTGGTTTTAGCCCAATTTCCCCCCGTCATCGGTAATATATCCCTCCTCTTCTTTACCTCTCTAACCTACCACCCCATACATGGCCTCTTTCTCCTATATGTGTAGTTGCCGGCTGCCTGACTCAAAAGATCTCTGCTTATAACCCCTGTGTGCCTACGGTTGATTGTACATCTGCTGACTTCTTCAATTGTAAAATAATGCTGCTTTTTTTTTATTTATTTCAACCTTGTACTGTACTGTATACACTGTATATACTTTTTCTTCCTTGTATATTATTGCTTTTTGTATACCTGCTTCTGTACTGTACTTTGATGTATTCATGACCAGGTCCTCCTTGCAAATGAACCTTGCTCAATGGTGCCCACCTGGATAAATAAAGATTTTGATTGATTGATTGAATTTGTGTTACAATATGCAGAAACTATTGGGAAAATATATACAGAAAAAAATGCACTAAAACTTGTTAGCTAAGTCTCTACCATAGATCTGAAGATTTAAAAGTCCAGAGAATCACTGGTTTGCAAAAACATTTCAGTCTTTCTGTAGCAGCCTTTGGTTCTTAGGCAGTCTCTGTTTTGGCAGCTGTTCTCTTGTGTTCAGGAGAGTCTAAGCAAAATGTATGTGTCAAGCAGAGTGTCCAGATGAAAATGTGTGTTCAAGTTCCTTGAGCTGGGGTTTAAATACCCTTCAATAAACATGCAAAGTCATCAATTCCCAGTTCAAAGCAACTACTCTGGCCAGGAGATGTCTCTTTTAGGCCAGAAGATGGCACTGTTGTGCTGTTTCCAAAATTCCCAAGCATATTAAGTATCAGATTCTGACATCTATAATTAGCATGGATATGACATTCCAGAGTTAAGCCCTTTGAAGTCCCCTGTAGACCATTGGCACCCTTAAGATAAAATTCACACAGGTTCCTCTCCTATTACCTCATAAAATGTAGCATATTATAATAGCTTCCTTAGATCAAAGCATTCTGCTCCTGAGTGCATGGTTTTTTGACATACAAATAGATTTTGGCATATCTCTGTTAAAAAACTGGGAATGCAATTTCAGTTCCTGGCAAACAGCTGCCTTCGGGTCAAAAGTAGGTCAAGCCTTTTTTTTTTAAATCTAGTCTTTTCCCTATGTACCTTTTGTGCTGACACTGGCATGTACTGTACATATAATTACATAAAAAAACATATATACAACATAATAATATCTACAAATAAGGACTATCAGCCAGGCAGCTCACAACACCCCTTCCTCCTAGACTGAATTTGTGGGAATCCATCCCTAGGCATGGTATGATTTTTCTCAAATTCTGTTCATTGCTCTCACTAGTGAGCTAGCCCATCTGTGTTGGCATTGGCCAATCCGGCCCTGTGGGTAATGGTCATATCATAGCCCTGTAAGGCAATATTCCACCTTAAGATATGGCCATTTGTTTCCCCCATTTGTGTCAGCCTCACTAGGGGGTTATAATAGGTCTGCACCTCAAAGTGCCTCCTATAGAGGTATGGCTCTAATTTCTTAAGGGCCCATACCAGCGCAAGGCATTCCTTTTCAACTGTGGAATAGGCCTGCTCCCGGGGAAGCAAATTTTTGCTAAAGTACACTATTGGGTGAGCTTTCCTTTGGTTAGAGGTCTGACTGAGGACTGCTCCAATCCCCACATCTGAGGCATCTGTCTGGACTACAAATGGCTTACTGTAATCTGGACTGGCCAAAACAGGGGCACTGCACAGTGCCTCCTTTAGCCTTGTGAAGGCTCATTCACTGACTGGCTCCCATTTTACCTTTTTGGGCATTCGTTTCTTTAGCAGGCCAGAGAGGTGAGCAATCAGGGTACTGTAATTTGGTACAAAATTTCAATAGTACCTGGTGGTCCCTAGAAAACTCTGAACCTGCTTCTGGGTTTTGTGCCTGGGCTACACCTCTGTCACCTCAATCTTGGCTTGATTAGGACATAGCTGACCCCACCCTACTACATGTCCTAGATATGCTACCTCCGCCATGGCCACCTGGCACTTTTCAGCCTTGACAGTGAGCCCGGCCCTCTGTATCCTGCCCAACACTTTCCTCAGGTGGGACAGGTGTTCCTTCCAACTGATACTGAAGATGGCAATATCATCCAAATATGCCACTGTGTACTAGTTGGTACCATGTAACACCTGGATGACCAACCTTTGGAAGATGGCAGGAGTGTGCCTCATTCCAAAAGGCATTACCTTGAACTCGAATAATCCTATTGGAGTGATGAAGGCTGACCTCTCCCTAACTCTGGCAGTTAACTTCACCTGCCAATACACTTTTGTCAAGTCAATGGTGGTAAGGTATGTTGCCCCTTCCCACTTGTCCAGTAGTTCATCCATCCATGACACTGGTTGGGCATCAGAATCTGAGACTGCGTTGAGTCAATGATAGTCCACACAAAAGAGAGTAAAGCCATCTGGCTTGGGAACGAGGATTACAGTTGAAGCCCAGGGGCTGTGGGATTTCTGGATTACCTCTACATCTAGCATTTCCTCCACCTCCCTCCTAATGACCTTTAGGATGGCCTCAGGCACACAGTAGGCTGTCTGTTGTATGGGCACTTGCGTCCCCATGTCTACATCGAAAGTTGCTAAGGGTGTATGTCCCAGCTTGGCCATAAATAAAGGGGCAAAGTCTGCTAAAACCTCCCTTTCTTCCTGGGTCTGTTCCAGGGTCAGCTGGGGTGGTAATTTGATTGCCTCCACAGATGACTGCTGCCTGCTTTCCTCCAGCAAGTCCAGAAGGGGGTTTTCTTCATCAGTCCCCTCCCCAGGACTGCACACTGTGAATGCCATGTCTGCCCTATTTGAATATGGCTTTATCATGTTGACATGGTACATTCTATGGATATGTCTCCTGTCAGGCAGGTCTACAATGTAGTTCACATCATTAACCTGTCAGACTACCTTGTATGGTCCTGCCCACTCAGTCTGCAGCTTATCCTTCCAGACCGGAATTAGGACCATGACTTCCTGACCTACACTGTATAAGCGAGCTCTGGCTCTGCAGTTGTGCCAGACATTTTGCTTCTGCTGTGTGACTGACAGGTTGCTCTGGGCTGCTCCCATAACCTCCTTCAGCTTTTCCCTAAACTTTAGGACATACTCGACTATGGGAGTTCCCACAGTGGTGTGCTTCCCCTCCCAGTCTTCCCGGATCAAGTCTAGGGACACATGCACCCTATGTCCATATAAGAGTTTGAAGGGGGAAAAAAACCTGTCGACTCTTGAGGCACCTCCCTTTATGAGAATAACAGGTGGGGAAGGTATTTCTCCCAGTCTCTCCCATGCTGTTCAGCAAATACTTAGAGCATCAATTTTAGGGTACCATTAAACCTTTCCACAAACCCATTGGATTATAGGTGATAAGGTGTTGTGCATCTCTTCACCATTCAGCACTTGTCCCACAAACACTTCATAAGGTCCAATGTGAAGGTACCCCCTTGATCAGTGATAACCTTCTGAGGAAAACCAACATGGGCGAAAATCCCTAGTAAGGCATCTGCCCCTTTGTCTGTCCTAAGTGAGGAAAGGGTGACCGCCTCTGCGTATCGGGTGGCATAATCTACCACTGTCAGGATAAACCTCTTTCTGGAGGAGCATGGGGTACTCAAGGGTCCCACAATATTCATTCCTATCCTATGGAATGGCTCCTCCACAATGGGCAGGGGAATTAGGGTGGCTTTGGTTTTACTGCCTGCCTTCCCTATTTGTTGGCATCGGTGACAAGATCTGCAATATTCCTTTACCTGATGGGTGAAGTTGGGCCAATCACTGCATGGTGCTCACAATTCTGTTATCCAGACATAAGGATATCATGAGTGATCTTGAGAAACTGCTCACGGTACCCCTGGGGAATAACAAGCTACCTACCCATCACCCCTCCCTCTGTCCTTACGTCCTTTGTATACAACAGTCCATTGTCCCAATATACTCTATGCCTCCCATCACTTCCCTGTGTCCTGTCAGCTTCTGCACATGCCCTCAGCCTCTCCAAAGTAGGATCAGTCCTCTGAGCAGCGACAAATTCTTTACATTTTCCCAAGGCATGGGACATGTTCTCTTCAGTTCCTAAACTGGGGTCCATAGCTCTAGCATCAGGGCATTCAGGGTCACTACCATCCCTAACCTTCTGACCACTGGTTACCCCTTCCTCCTCAGAGAAACCTTCTGTAGCTGTTTTATGAACTGCTACTGTACTTGGGGAAGTCCTACCTCCCTTTCACTACTATCCAATTCAGGAGACACATGCTGGGGAACCAGCCTCCCATTGTTTTCCACAGGGACCTCTATGGGGTCCAGGGAACTACAATCGACCTTTGCTGTCTGACTGTGGGTAACTGCACACATCACCCCCTTCTGGAGATTGTTCCCTATAATCACATCCAGGGTGAGGTTGTCCACCACAGCCACTTTTTGTACCCTTTCTCCTGTTTCACTCAAGTCCAGGAGAATGCTAGCAAGTGGCAGAGTTTTCTCCTCCCCCAGTGAATCCCCTTACTGTTAGGAACTAATTTGGTATAAGCTTTTCAAGCTTAACCAAATCACCTTTTACTAAGGTAAGAGATGCCTCCATGTCCAATAACCCATGGGTGTTCACCCCATTTACAGTAAGTGAGTGTATGTGCTCCCTCATGTAGTCATGCTTTCAGGGATACACAATGTACCCAACTCTGTTTGAGCACCACTTTGTCCACTCTGCGCCTTTTTAGGGCAATGTCTAGCAAGAATGCTATGGCTGTTAACAAAGCCAACAATCATCATTTCTTTTATCTGAAAAATTATTTGTTTATATCCTGGGGATTCCCTCTTTCTGTGGTGGTGAGGATTTTAGCTACCCTGAAGGTGCACTTTTCCCCTTCTGCACTGCCACACCCACCCCACTTGCTTTCAGAGCAGGTCTGTTCCTGGCATAGTGGTCTGAGAGTTCTGCAGCCTGCTGTGCTGTTTTAGCATCTCAGTCCTCTAGCCAGATTTTTAGCTCTGCTGGACAAGCCCAAAAAAATTGCTCCAGAAGTACAACCTCATCAATTTTCTCTACAGAGTTTGCTTTCACTCCCTCCCACCACTGTTTCAAACATTGACGTTGCTTTGTGGTGAGTTCCTCATAGCTCATGTCAGGGCTTCTCCGGAGCTTATGGAACTTAACCCTGTATGCTTCAGATGTTAATTCAGAATTTTTAAGCAATACAGCTTTAAGTTTCTCATAATTACTACTGTCCTGATTGTTCTTTTGGCCAGGTGCCTCACACACTTTCCCAGAAAGCAGTGAGGATAGCTGGAAGATCCAGGACTCCCTGGGTATTAGCCTGGATACAGACCTTTTCAAATGAATTCAAAAATACATCCTTATCCTCCCCCTCTTTAAATTCAGCTATTAATTTAGAATTTAACTTGTAACCCAGTCCTGGACTTCCAGGTTTACCCCTGTCACCTACATCTTCTGGCACTGGTTGTTGGAGTTTTAGCTTCTCCAGTATGAATTCCCTCTGACACTCTTTTTCCTGTCTCTCAGCCTCTCTCTGGCATTGTCAATCTTGCAACTCCATGTGGAACTTCCTCTCCTCACATTCCAACTCCAGTTTCTTCAACTCCAGCTGTAGTCTGATCCCTTCCAACTCCAGCTTTGTGATGACTCTTCCCTGATGCTGTGACTCTGGGTTCTCTCTGGTCTCATTGTTCTCCTCCCTGGGTCTGGACTCCGTGACGTCCCTTGGCACCCCCATGCCCAAGGTCTGGTCCTTTTCAGTCATCGACTGTGACTCGAGGTCCTGGGCAGTCACTTGCTTATCAGCTGTCACAAAAGACTCCATGGGGTGCTTCTTGGTTCGCCCAATGCACTGGACTCCTCTTTCCTCACACAACTGCTTTAGGTAGTCTGCAGTGTATTCACTGTAGATGGAAGCCATCTTCTTCCCTAACTACTGCTACACTAGCTTGCACCCAAGGGAAAAAAAAACAGGTAGGGAACTTTATACTGTAACCAATTTATGTATTTCTTTTTTTTTAAATCTCTGCCTTGATTGTGTGTGGACTGTTTACAGTTTATCAGTATGATACACTGGGCTTGAATCCACTGTTATGCCTGTTCCACCAAAATCTTGAATGGCAACAGTATGCAAGCAAATCTCTCTGATCCCACTGCTACCACCAGATCTGTCATGAATCCACTCCTGGGGGTCAGACCCACTGAGCTTAGAGTGCCCACCCTTAAGTGCAATCTGTGATGGGGTGGAACAGTGATACCCTCCCTGTGCTTTTAGAATGCTCACTGAGTTCACGACTGCACCTCTGCCATGAGGATCCACAGCATCCCTCTAGCTCTGGATAAGGGCACAATACCAGTCTTGAGTCTTGTGGCTAAATTTGAACCATTTCCCTGCTATTATGCAAAGGAGGAAGACCCAAGAACCACACTGTCTTCGGAGTAGCAGTGTAAGCCTGATTTGGCCTTCAATCTACAGGACATGCAACAGCCAGGTTCAAAATCTTTGTAGACTCTGGTATTTTCCTTATCCTTCCAGAACCCTTACTGACCCTTTTCTCAATTTGGTTGCTTATGGTGGCCCCTCTGGCAATAACAGTTTTCACAAAGTTTTAATAAACTTTCTACAGTCACACATACAAGAACTCCCATGCAGGCAGAATTTCTTTAGGAAAACAAATAATAAATAAATACAGTCACAGCTAAAAGAGCATACTAATTTGGGTTACAGTATGCAGAAACAAATGGGAAAAATATATACAAAAAAAACCCACACTAACACTTGTTAGCTAAGTCTCTACGTTAGGTATGAAGATTTCAAAGTCCAGAGAATCACTGGTTTGCAAAAATATTTCAGTCTTTCTATAGCAGCCTTTGGTTCTTAGGCAGTCTCTGTGCTGGCAGCTGTTCTCTCATGGTCAGGAGAGTCTAAGAAAAATGTATGAGTCAAGCCGAGTGGCCAGATGAAAATGTGTGTTCAAATGCACTGAGCTGGGGTTTAAATATGCTTCTGTAAACTTGCTGTGTCATCAATTCCCGTTTCAGAGCAACTACTCAGTTTGGCCAGGAGATGTCTCTTTTAGGCCAGAAGATGGCACTGTTGTGCAGTTTCTAAAATGTCCAGGCATGTTAAGTATCAGATTCTGAGACCTATAATTAGCATGGATATGACATTTCAGAGTTAAGCCCTTTGAAGTCCCCTGTAGACCATTGGCACCCGTAAGATAAAATTCACACAGGTTCTTGAGGAAGCATGTTCCTCTCCCATTACCTCATAAAATGTAACATATTATAACAGCTTCCTTAGATCAAAGCATTCTGCTACTGAGTGCATGGTTTTATGACATACAAATGGATTTTGGCATATCTCTGTTAAAAAAAACTGGGAATGCAATTTCAGTTCCTGGCAAACAGCTGCTTTCAGGTCAAAAGAATGTCAAGCCTTTTTTTTTAAATCTAGTCTTTTCTCTATGTGTCTTTGTGCTGACATGGGCATGCACATATAATTACATAAAACAAAACATATACAACATAATAATATCATCTACAAATAAGGACTAGCAGTCGGGCAGCTCGCCACACCAGTGACTATCAGTGCTCTCAGTGAGCTGACTGTGACCTGACAGAACAGAGCAGTTGGCTGCAGCCTGTCATAGCACACATAAACAGCAAACAAAGGTCATTGCCTGCTAGAGTCTTGAAGGCATGTGAATAAGGTGTTTGTGCAGAAAATGAACTAATGTACAAGATGTCTCGTACAGTGGACAACATGTGGATACAGCCATTGGGTTCTGTATCTAGTAGGTATCTATTGTGACTGTCAGAATGCAACTTGGCACAGTTATCCCTGATAACAGCAGGACAAACAAACCAAGTGATCAGTGTGCAAACCAGCAGACATGGGTGTTCTGACTGATGATCTGTAGATGGAGTCAGTCAGATGATATACTGACATTTGTGAACATCCTGCAAAACTCCTGTCATTCCTGTGAATGTTGTTCATGTGCCTGTCATACCAACAATGCGCAGAGAACAGTCACTGTATTTTACTACAGTTTTAATGAGTGGTGCAAGAAACTTTCATGCCTATCATAGACTATGCAGATATTATATAAAGTTGATGTTCTGTTGCTTGCCTAAGTAAACTTGATATTCTATATCATAGGTCTTTCCGATTCACCACAAACCTACCACCATTAACACAATACTGTAATTTGTACTCAGCAATGGGATGGACCTCTCTGGTGAAAAAAAGGCTATATAACATCCTTATATGGGCACACAAGGTACTAGCCCATGACCTACCGGAATATATTCTAGAGCTCTACAGAAGGACTACCTGCTCATATGCATTAAGAAAGAGTAATATCCTTCTTCTAAACATACCACGTTACTCAACACAGTTCAGTGCATCTGCCATCAGCACCACTGTACCGGCTGCCTGAAATAAGCTCCAGGGCACACTAAAGCTTAACTCCTTGGTAGGGAGACAGCACTTTAAATCGCTAGTCAATAACTATTGCCCAGAAGTTTGCACTTGTAAATAAGTTGCACTAGGTCAGGAACCAAATTGCTGAGAGGGTGCCTTAGTAATTTGTAAAGCTGTCTTAGTTGATAATTAGTCTGTATCTATTCTAGAAAGTTTGACCATTAATTGACAAAATTTCACTGTTACTGTAACCTCTGTTTATCAGTCTCCTAAAGTATCTTCATGCTAGGTTTATTCTCAAGTGCTACTGTTATCTCCTAAAGTATCTTCATGCTAGGTTTATTCTCAAGTGCTACTGTTACCTTCAATATAGTATGTGCTGTTTGTATTCCTAATGATATTTGATTTCTGTACCTGATTCACTGTACCGTATGTATATAAACTGTCTTGTATATATGTATATCAACTGTCCTACCCAGGACCTCGTTGTAAATGAGCTTTCTCAATGGAGCTTTTTCCTGGTGAAATAAATAAATTGAACTGAATTGAATAATAAACATGCTTCCATAAATCCCATACTCCACATTTTTACATAGGGGAATGCAGGAAAGTATTTGGTGGCCATCCAATATCTCAGTGGATTATTATACTACATTCACACAACATGGTTACAAGGTTACAAATATAGGTTTTCGTAATGCAGTAGAGGACCAACAGAGTCCAAATACTTTATGAGTATAGTGGTGTTTATTTCTGTGATATTAGTGCCAACTGAGCCCCCAACATCACAGGTGTTGGACCCACAGCATTCCCTACAATAGGTACTGAATGCGCATACAGCTGTGAGCACATGTAAGTTGGTCAAACACACACCCACTGTCAGTACTCAGTAATGTCACCAGTCTAGGGCATCATGTGGAGAGCCAACTAGTTTCAGTAAGTCCTAGCTGTTTCTTTGTAACCTTCTCCTGCTGCATGCCATTCATCACACAGGCAGGACTTAATAGGAAGTCTTCACACCAGCCTTTCTGTGTGTGTGGGTCATTGTACACAACTAGGCAGATGTACCACAGTTTGTCAAAGAAAGGAGGCCACAAGGTGCACAATGCCTTTTGATTCCCCATCCCATGTGAAGTTGTATGCTGGGCAGCCAGAGTGACTTCTCCCTTGGACGCATTCTGCACACCACTTCAAACAAATTAGACACAGAGTCTGACACAACTAAATTATGTTCACCCTCTGCTCTCCACAATGGCACTCTATCTGTCTCATTGTTCACTCAGCAATTTAGAAATAGGCTGTACACACAGTACTGCACAATATCAAGTGTTCAAAAGATTATCACTGGATTACCTGTCAGGCATGCCACCCGAGTTACAAGCTCACCACTATGTTGCACATCCAATCTGAGCTGCAGGGTCTCTCTAGCCATCCATAGCCATCCATAAGCTATAGACAGTGGTGGTGAATGGGGCAATTAGACCAGCTCTGGCTGGTCTAGCCACCACCATGACCTGCAAGCTTAGAAAATCCTACATCAGTTGATGGTGCAGCAGGGTTTTGCAGCAAGCCCCCTTTCCACCATGGCACAGCCTGATTAGTCCTGCATGCATGGTGCAAGCCAGTCTGGTGCAGGCAGCCCTGCTGTCAGTGCAACCAGCATTGGAAAATGAGGAATGATGCGAAGTCTGGCACTGGGTGCCGCTTGTGTCATTTCTGTTTCACACAAACACAGTGCATCATTCCCTGGCCTTTGAAGCTCTGTCCCACTGTTTCTATCAGATACTATTAACCCTTACAGGGCTGTGGACTGACATATCAGTCCAGAATTCCTATACATTCTAATTTTGTCACCAGCCTAAGGGTTAACATAGAGGGAGCAAGGACTATTGTAGTGGAGACATCAGGTCACCTAGCCATAATATGTAAATGTAAAACAGAGCCCATATCCCCTTGGAACTCATTATACTGAAGCTACCATGACAATTCTACAGCACCTGACACTACAGTGACAACAGCGCCAGGTCACTGTAGTGTTAGCCCAGGAATTGCACCCCCTCCCTGAAACAACTCCAACTTGGAGTTGATAGAAAACAATGCATCCTGTGACTCCCTTTATGCTGACTGCAAATGTGGTTGACATAAGGGAGTCACTGTAACATCGGTCGACAACTAAATTGTCAACTGACTGTCATGGATCCTTTGAACTCTACTTAGTGGAGGATGTGCACAAAGTTATTGGACCAGCTTGAAATCTGAGCAAAATGTTAGGAGTTATTTATGGTTTTGGACACATATGATGATTTTTTTTTTTACAATGGTGAGAGGACACTAAGGGGACATAAAATGCTTGTTCCAATCCCAGAGTAGAAAAATTTCTACAGATAAATATCTATAATACTTGAAGTTACATTCCCACCTGCACAGGTAACTATCTCAAACATATGAACTGAATATGGATTTATAGGAACAGATTACCACTGTATATCAGTATGCAAGGGGGTTATCTCTTGAACAAGAACTGAAATTTGGGACCCAGGGGCACTCTCAACACCTCGACAAGTTCTGTGGTTGTCAAGAGAGGGTGAAAAATAGGACAATGACAGGCTTGTCCATGGGCCCAGGAGACCTTGTAGATTCCTCATGGAAAGACATTAAGGAAACTGTTCATGTCCATGTCACAGACACGTTTGAAATGTCAGCAGACCGTGTCTGGGACCTGCAAATATTTTCTTCCCTAGATATCCCTCCCATAGTGGCTCATGAAGCATTATTGCCTACAACTCCAGTCCAATTGGCAGAAACTACAACTGCAGTTAAAAGCCTAGAGGATAATACAGCTCCAGGTATGGTGGCTTGCTGGCAGAACTATATAAACTCTTTTTGCCTTTTTTGGGCCCAGTTTTACAGATACTGTTTAATAGTACGGTATATTGATTCAGAAAGCCCTACCCACTTCCATGACTTCTGCCTTTTTTATTTATATTTTTTTTATTTTTTTAAGAAGGGTGAGAGACTTGATTTGGGGAATTGACACCCACAAAGTTTGTTGAATACAGATAAAAAAATATTGTCCTAGAATACTGGCTAATAAGCTAGCTCTTGCAGCCCCAATGGTCCTTGCTCCTTCACAGACAAAGATCTATTTTTGACTATTTTATTCTGGTTAGAAAATTGTTTCACAGAGGTGCTAGATTTGTTTATTTGTTTATTTATTTGTTTATTCAAATCTAGGATTACAATTACCTGTGAGCCGAGGCTCTTTTACAAAGGTTCCACGTCAGGGTGTACAGTCTTGTAGTTACAATAATAGTACAAAGCAATCATTAACAAAGTAGGTTTTGACATGAAAAATACAAGGTTTACAAGTGATCAAACACAAAGATGGTATATAGAGGTCAGGAGAGGCATGGGGAAGGGTAACATTGAGATCTGGAGGGACACAAAGGGGGAGTGGGATTAGGAGTAAGGGAGGTGATAGGGGATATAAGCAGCAGCCAGGGCAGCTTTGTCAAGAGGAAGATAGGGTAAGAGCATAAGTTGGGCAGAGGAGGCGTAAGTGCTAGGCGGTAGGGTAAATGGGGAGTAAATGGGGATTGGTTAATAGCAGTCACAGGAGTTAGAAGCCAGAAGAGCTTGGCAGAGTTTGTTCTTGAAAGCACCCATAGTTGCCGGGGTAGTGATGTCACTATTGAGATTATTTACCCAGCTAGGTGCCCGATAAGAAAAGGCCTTGGGATGTCCAACAGTGTGGGATTTGCAGCAGGTGTGGTTTGGATTTTCTGGTGTTGCAGTTGTTGGTCTTGAGATTGATGACAGAGAAGACTCCTGGAGGGGCATTGCCCATCATTATTCTTTTCATTGTGATGCAGGTTTGATAGTTAATGTGAATATTTAGCGGTAGCCACCCCGATAGAGAGTAGAGGTCGCAGGTGTGGGTGAGATGGTGAGATCCAGTGGCGAGACGGCAGGCCTTATTGAGGGTGGTAGAAATCTGCTTAAGTGAGGAGGCAGTGGCTAGTGGATTGTTACTGGGTTTTCTCTTATCAATAGACCAATAAAAAGCTTTTAACTGGGTTCCCCATGATTACAGTACTTGTGGAAGGTCATCCAATTTCATGGGATCCCTAAGGAGTTTATTAGCTGGCTTGTTGCCCTATATGAGGGCCCTTGTTTGTCCTCTGGCTAATTCAGAAAGAAAACCTTTGATTTATATCAAAAGGGGGGTATGACTTGGGTGCCCTTGAAGCTCCTAGCTGTATATGCTTTCATTAGGCTAATACAGTGCAATCCAGCAATCAGAGGGCTCAAGCTCACCCCAGACACTCTTGAACTGAAAACATTGGCCTATGATGATGATCTTTGTATAATAATAAGGGACGGGTGGTCCAGTATATGACATTTTGCAATCCTTCTCATCTGTAGTGAGTTCTCAGATAGACTGTACTAAAAGTATATGAACTCAAACTGAGGTTTCAGAGGGTACAGTTGATCACATTGCAGGGCTTTATCTCATATTAGTCTCTCTCTCTTAAAAACCTGGGTATTATTTTTGGCCATGGGGACCAAGTACAAGAAACCTGGATGGCATGCATGTATTAAGAAGGCAGAAGCAAAAATTCTCATTTAGAAGAACAGGTCAGTACCCAAGTGTAAGAGAGTGTTCATTTTCAAGACACTGATACTTCCTTGTTTCTTATACATTAGTGTTCTATATCCACTGCCAAAATGTTTAGAGGCACGTATGCACAGCCTGATATTCCAAGGGCTTTGGAGGAGCAGGCTCAACCTTGTTAAAAGGGAAGTAACATATAGAAGTGTGCAAAGTGGGGAGCGTACAGATGATAAACCCCATGTTTTTTTATGTCAATGTTTAACTTTTTTAATTTTGTTCCCCCTCCCACAAGACTTCGTAAAATCATAGGCACCTCTGGTGGAAGATTGGACAATTCCTTGACTTTTCACAGTGGGAATGTAATGATTTCAAGACCCTAAATAACAGAAAAAAGGCTAAGAAATCTAAGGTTGCTGATTGGCTACCAGACATTCTGGGGGGGGGGGTGCATTAACTACCAGTTAGAGCCCTGTAAAACTAAGTGCCATGTGTGCCAAACCCATCACTGGTAACATGATGCCAGTTAGAATTTTCTTAGTGAGTGAGTTACCAGTCATGGGGCTGGCACATCTGGCATTTGTTTTTTACAGGGCTGTAACTTACTTTAACCTCTGTAGATGAACTAAAACTAGAAACATATCAAAAAATCAAAAGGAAGCCATCGGTGTGATTGGCTTCATGTAACCGGTGATCAGCAGTGCGGTTTTGAAAAGGGCTGTTGTGTGTCACTACCACAGCCCCTCTTAAGATAAAAAAAAGGAGAGAGTGAGAGAGAAAAATGAGAGAATCAGGCAGAAAAAATCAACAGGGACATAAGCAAATGACCCGTCAAGCACATCAAGGTACACAAAAAAGTGTATTTAAAAACAAAAGCACTCTCTACTGGCAGTTGTGCCAGCAGCTGAGGGACTACATTACAACAAAATAATTTCTATTATTCTGTATTACTTTTTTAAATCGATTTGTGACATTTTAAAATTATTTTCTAAGAAAAGTCAAAAATAGCCCATTTTCTAAGCACAATAATACCCTCCTGGGTGGGTGGCATGGGCAATACCAGACCTTTCAGGGGTTATAAGCCCTCGGCCCGTGGCATCAAGCCTCATTATGAGAGGTGCAAGTGGATAGTTATTGGTCTTTCTCTTATCAATAGACCAACAGAAAGCTTTTAACTGGGTTCCCCATGATTACAATACTTGTGGAAGGTCTTCCAATTTCATGGTATCCCAAAGAAGTTTATTAGCTAGCTTGTTGCCCTATATGAGGGCCCTTATTTGTCCTCTGGCTAATTCAGAAAGAAAACCTTTGATTTATATCAAACGGGGGTATGACAGGGGTGCCCTCAAAGCTCCTAGCTGTATATGCTTTCATTATGCTAATAAAATGCAATCCAGCAATCAGAGGGCTCAAGCTCACCCCAGACACTCCTGAACTGAAAACATTGGCCTATGATGATGATCTTTGTATAATAATAAGGGACAGGTGGTCCTGTACATGACATTTTGCAATCCTTCTCATCTGTAGCGAGTTCTCAGGTAGACTTTACTAAAAGTATGTGAGCTCAAACTGAGGTTTCAGAGGGTACAGTTGCTCACATTGCAGGGCTTTATCTCATATTAGTCTCTCTCTCTTAAAATCCTGGGTATTATTTTTGGCCATGGGGACCAAGTACAAGAAACCTGGATGGCATGCATGTATTAAGAAGACAGAAGCAAAAATTCTCATTTAGAAGAACAGGTCAGTACCCAAGTGTAAGAGAGTGTTCATTTTCAAGACACTGATACTTCCTTGTTTCTTATACATTAGTGTTCTATATCCACTGCCAAAATGTTTAGAGGCACGTATGCACAGCCTGATATTCCAAGGGCTTTGGAGGAGCAGGCTCAACCTTGTTAAAAGGGAAGTAACATATAGAAGTGTGCAAAGTGGGGAGCGTACAGATGATAAACCCCATGATTTTTTAAGTCAATGTTTAACTTTTTTAATTTTGTTCCCCCTCCCACAAGACTTCGTAAAATCATAGGCACCTCTGGTGGAAGATTAGATAATTCCTTGGCTTTCACAGTGGGAATGTAATGATTTCAAGACCCTAAATAACAGAAAAAAGGCTAAGAAATCTAAGGTTGCTGATTGGCTACCAGACATGCTGGGGGGGTGCATTAACTACCAGTTAGAGCCCTGTAAAAACTAAGTGCCATGTGTGCCAAACCCATCACTGGTAACATGATGCCAGTTAGAATTTTCTTAGTGAGTGAGTTACCAGTCATGGGGCTGGCACATCTGGCATTTGTTTTTTACAGGGCTGTAACTTACTTTAACCTCTGTAGATGAACTAAAACTAGAAACATATCAAAAAATCAAAAGGAAGCCATCAGTGTGATCAGCTTCATGTAACCGGTGATCAGCAGTGACGTTTTGAAAAGGGCAGTCGTGTGCCTGTCCATATGTTGTCTCACAAGTGCAGCCTTCCCTCACTGTTTGTCATACACTGCCTATCTCTAACAAACACAGCAAAGAAGTAACCAAATCCATGTCTCTGAACTGCTCGCTATTTCCCCGGCATGAAAATCTTCTACTAAAGAAAACAACACTGCAGGAGTTGAATGCAGTGCACATGCAGCACAATCCACCTCACTCACACATTCGAGCTGCTGGCGCTCTGCTCTGACCCCCCTCCCCAAACAAACCCTTTAATTCCAGTGGTTCCAACAGTTCTTTAGGCTTTTTTTAATATCTTACACTGTGATCATTGATGCTACTAAAACAATCCAGCTTGGGTCTTCCTCTTCACTCATGATGGCTGCTTGATCGTGACCCACCTCATCATGAGCAGTGTGCCATCTTGATTCACGGACCATAGGAGCTCCTCACTATGGTCCTGCCTCCTGACTACAAATAGCAATGGTTTCTTCCGGTGCCATCATTCTCACCCCACTACCACAGCCCCTCTTAAGGTAAATAAAAAGGAGAGAGTGAGAGAGAAAAACGAGAGAATCAGGCAGCAAAAAAAAAAAAAACAACAGGGACACAAGCAAATGACCTGTCAAGCACATAAAGGTACACAAAAAAAGTGTATTTAAAAACAAAAGCACTCTCTACTGGCAGCTGTACCAGCAGCTGAGGGACTAATTTACAACAAAATAATTTCTATTAATCTACTACTTTTTTAAATCAATTTGTGACATTTTTAAATTATCTTCCAAGAAAAGTCCAAAATAGCCCATTTTCTAAGCACAATAATACCCTCCATGGTGGGTGGCATGGGCAATACTGGACCTTTCAGGGGTTATAAGGCCCTCAGCCTGTGGCATCAGGCCTCATTATGCCCTGGGCAGTCTGGTATTGCCTAATATTGCCAACCCTGTCAAGTATTATTGCTTGCCTATTGCACATGTTATGCCCAATTACATATTTGGGGCTTTAGTTAAAGGGACACTGTCAACCCCCTTAGGTCTCAAAGTGTCCCTAGTTTAAAAAACACATTTTGTGATTGCCAACATTCTGTAAAGATTGTTGATGTAGCTGGTAGTTTGAGTCTGACTCTAATTTTCCTTAAAAAAGTAAAAAACAGACTGCCAAACATACTGGTGGTATCACACCAAAACAGGTTTGTTTACATTCCTTGATCAACTTCAAATGTATCTTTCCTGGTTTTGGGAACACACACACAACAGTCTAGCCCCTCATGATGCAGTGGGGGTTTAGGATGCTACTTTCTCACAAGTGACTGCACTGTTTGGGTGTGTTTGTAATGCCCAGGGAGTATGCAGTAAGAACAGAACCAGGATTGTAAACAAAAATAAGGTTGTTTATAAATATATATTGCCATGCATTTCAGTTATACTAAGCAAGGAGACAGACAAAACAAACAGCAACATCAGTGAATTTTAGAGAGGGTAAGCAATCATAAAATGTGGGGTTTCAACTAGAAACAATATGATGACAAACAGGTTGACAGTGTCCCTTTAAGATTAAAAATGGAAACTACAGATGGATATTGTCAGGAGGTATTCCACACAGCAGCTTTAAGCACACATTATAAACCCTTCATTTTCTGTTCATTTAGAAATGAAAGGGTGCCCTATGGGGCAGGAAAGTTTTGCCCTTGAGCAATTGAGCAAGAAAAGGATCCCTAAATATATGAGGAGTATCTCCTGGTTAGGGTCAGATGTGAAGATGGCAGTGAGGTATTCCCTTAAACATAAAAAAGTGGTGGAGAGGGAATGCCCTAGGCACTATTGTATGGGTATACTGGAGACTCAAGTGCATTTTTTGGTAACATGTCCCTTTGCTGTAGCCTTCTGGAGAGAACTGGGAAGGAGGTAGCAGTAACCCTTAATTGCTAGTGATACATGTCAGGAGGTGGCCCAAGGCTTATTCTTGGGGCCTTGGTCTAAATATATTAAAAACTCCCTGCAGGTTGACTTTGTGAGTTGCAAATATTATCTGTGGCAGGCAAGATGTGCTGTAACCACACAGCAGAAATATACTGTATTATTCCACAGGTAGTGGTGGGCAATTTACATAGAACAGTAAGGGGAATTTATTCAAGAGAATGTCTAACCCTCCCTTAGACTTTATTTAAAAATACTTGGATACATTATTAATGGATGTCATAACTGTACTGGATGCGCACATGTTTAGTTTGTAAACAGCCTCTACTTGTATGTAGACTATACGGAATGCTTGCATTGCTTTTTTGTTTATTATGTACTCTCTTTGTTTTTCATTTTGAACATTTTTTAAAAGTTTTTGAAGTTTGTATGACTTTTGACTATTTTAACAAACTTCCCCTGCTCATCTAAGATTATCACAATCTTTCTTTACCTGAGCTACATACATCTGTCACCATAACATTTATTTACTAGAAAATATAGTCATTTTTGTCAGATGCTATGGAGGAGCCATCTCAATCCAATTAAATGGAACACCACCTATCTACTCATAGCTCAAGGAGGGTTGAATATTGTTGACTACATAGCCTTCATTTATAGTATTTTTTGCTTACCAATGTTTGTCCAGCCTTATGTGACACATGGAAAATTTGGACTCTGTGAGCTAAGTATTGACTAGAACCATATTTAGACTTGTGAAAACAGGGACATCTTTGATACTGAATTTGAGACCACCAGCAAATCTGTCCCTGTTTATGTATTCAATTTTCAGTAAACTTAAGCAATGGAATCTTCATCCCATCACTTTGTGTACACTACAGTACCTAGAAAGCAGCTGTATCCACATAGTGTAAGCAAGGTCTTTCCAATGAAAGAAGTTTTAAGGAAAGTCAACTGAAGCTCACTCGCATGGTGATCTTATAGCTCGCTGAACCCGGAATCCCTGTTAGAATGTGGGACACTGTTTAGTTGTATATACACTGGAAATTGGGGGTACATTACATCTATAAACATATGCCTCAGGATGAATGAAATTGTCCTTGAGATGAATGCTCTGAGATTCCAGAAACACAAGAACACCTTTTGCTGTAATGCCCATATAGTATAAAGTTTTGGAAGCTGTTAACAAAGAACTAGGAAGAACCACTCTTTGCATCCCCTACATATGAGCAGATGGTCCTAGGAATTCATACAGCTCAATGAGCAAAGTATGATGCTAGTACACACTGGATAATTTTTGCAGTCCTAAAGTACAACATAGAGTATGGCAGGTTAGGTGTTAATTAGTTTTACAGCAAAAACATATTTTCAAGGTGGTGTTAGTTCAGAATATAACCAGCTGTCTTAAAACAATTTTTGTAACAGAACAGTTGAAGTTCAGTGCAAGGAAAACCTTATATTCCAGGTGGAATGTAAACTGGATCTAAACCTGGCCTCTGTAACCTTTTATGTTCCGGGTTCCTGGAGATTCAGTGTGTGGTACATAGCTCAGTGCTTGTGATATGCAAGAGCTGAATGAGGTATGGCTGGTGCTTAGGTACATTCGAGCTGGATTGGTACATAGGTCGGTGTTTGTAGTATGTAGGAAACTGGATGATGTAGTTGATGCTTAGAGACATTTGAGCTGGAAGAAATCTAACTGTTATTAGAATCTTGATCTTTGGCCTTTCTCTATATCCCACCTTTGGCGGGATGCTAGGTAAGTGTAAGTTTGATGGCCCAGCGCAAGTTGAGATGAGTGCCGGAGAAGGAGGAGGAGGCAGTAGAGGATGGAAGGTGAGTCTGCTCACTCGAAGCAGAGGGAGTAGAAGCTGGACAGTTAAGCAGAGGATGGGGGAGGAGCTATGTTCCCCCCATCAATCCACAGGCAAAGCCTTCCAATTCAATGTGTGGTACATAGCTCAGTTCTTGTGATACATAAGAGCTGAATGAGATATGGATGGTGATTAGATACATTTGAGCTGGATTGGTACATAGGTAAGTGTAAGTTTGAAAGCCCAAAAGAAAATTAATTACTGTTGTGATTATCTCCTTCAACTCCAGAGAGTGTGGCCAGTAGCTCGCAGGAGAGGAAAAAACCCCTTAGGGGGAACCTCCGAGGACCTATGGCTACTGACCTGCTCATCCTCTGGGCATACTAAAAGGAGAGTAATCCTAGTAATTCTAAAATACTGACTTGGTTATCTTAGTAAGTATATCCAGGTTATTGGTAGTAGAAGCATATCCTTGATTCGATGATGAGCAGAGTAATCCTTGAGGATGAGGTACCGGCGGATGAAGAGTCCAACATGAAGAGATGGTGGCATATGAGATTGTTAATCCAAATTCATAATATCCAGGAGAAGAAGGTGAGGGGTGTAAGTTCCAGCAGAGAAGGCAGGAACCCCATGTGGGTTGGCCGAGGTGATGATGGAATGCATTTTGAGCAAGCAACCAGGCCCCCTTGTGGGGCAAAGCATGGATTATGGTGGGACCCCATGTGGTCTGCCATTGCGTAGATTCCTGTAGAGAAGGTGAGACCCCTACATAAGTCGGCCAAAGTGGGATAGAACATGTTAAGTGATAGCCAGGTCCCCTTGTGGGACAAAGCAGGAATGCATTGGGCAGGCAGCCAGGCCCCTTTGTTTTTGCAGGTGAAGCAGAGATAAGCTGCCAGGCCCCTTTTTTGCAGGTAAAGCAAGAATGCATAGGTCCGCTGTCATGGTAGGGCTAATGGCCTGAGAGAGGGATAGATCCAGCATATATGGTAAGCAGATAAGGGTCAGAGAGTCTTGTTTTTGAGGTCACTGATGAGCAAGAAGTCAACGCTGAGATGAAGGTTCTGGCAGATGAAGAGATGCGGCTTGAATGATGTCTGGATGAGAGACCATGGTAATCATGACCAAGGTAGCTGGAGTGAAGCAACTGTAAAGCATACATATACAGTCTGCATGGTTGAGGACTGAGTGCCAACACTGGAAATATTTGAGGACGTAGACACCATAGATGATAAATGGTCAAAATGTTGCCCAGCAGGGAACAATGATGAGGTAGGAGTATATGCAAATTTGGAGGCTGGCATGGAGCCGTGTAATTTCAGGAAACAGTAGGGTATGATTGAATACCTTTTTAGAAGGGAGAATCATCCCAAGATGTCCAAAGAAGTGAGGTATACTCTACGGAGATGTTCAGCGTAGAAACTTGGTTGGAACTGGAACAGAAAGGAGTGGATTGTAATAGAAGCAGAATGAATGATGAAGTACGGTAAGCCCAGATGTGGGCTAGCTGAAATATGGATCACATGTAGGTCTGGAATATGCAGCAGTTGAATGCTCGAGCGATCAAGTAGGTCTCATGTGGTCAGTCTATGAAAAACGAAACCACAACTTGGGTCTGCTTTTAGTCAAGATGGTAATACGGGTGAGGAAGGAGAATTGCTCCTCATGGTTATGACGGACTTGGGATGACAAGACCCATGGATTCATCATCACCATGGAGGATATGCTCTGAGTAAGGAGCTGAATCCCCACATGAGGTGTTCCTACAGTGATTTGCCGTATGTTTGAGCTCACAGTAGGGCCCCTCATGGTGTGTATGGTTGAGATGGCTGGACCCCATGTGATAGCTTCACCCTAGTATTTTGCTGTCTGAGTTAAGGATGGCGGGACCCTATGATCCACCATTGCAGTAGTACAGCATAGTCCAATGTAAGGAGGAAAAGACCCAAGTGAGTCCACTTGTAGTATGGAAATAAATAGAGAGGTGAGTAGATGCCCTCATCTGGGCCCAGTTGGTTGGGAGGACAAACCCGTGGGTTAACCATCACGATATGAAGCATACACAAAATGAGCTTCTGAGGTTCCTGTGAAGGCTGAGCTGGAATCCATGCAGGATGATTGTATGAGTAGATTGGACTGTTAGGAGGCATTAAAATAGGGACATGTGTGGTCGTCCGACAAGACTACAGGATACATGATTAGAAGCTTGCACTTAACTTGCCATGTTAGGAATTTCCCTGGCTGGTACACCAGCAGACCCCAAGGAGGTCCACTAGAGAAAAGCATGTAATGCAATTGATGGGCTAGCTGGAGTGGCAGGACCCCCATGTGGGTCTGCCTGAGGAGTAGTAGAAGTGAATGAGTCAAGCTAGGCCTCCATGTAGGTGCGCTGGACTGGCAGGACCTCCACATAAGTCTTCCTGAAGAGTAGTAGAAGTGAATGAGTCAAGCTAGGCCTCCACGTAGGTGAGCTGGACTGGTAGGACCTCCACGTAGGTCTGCCCAAGAAAGGAGTAGAGTGAGTGAGGCTAGCTAGGCCTCCACATAGGCTAGCTAGACAGGCAGGACCCCCATGTAGGTCTTCCTGAGGATAAGTAGAAGTTAGTGAGTCAAGCTGGGCCTCCATGTAAGCTAGCTGGGCCAGCTGGACTCCACTATCATAAAGCCTTTGAAACATAGGGTAGGATCAAGTACTTCAAAAGGTAGGTAGAAATGTCCCAGGACATCTAAGAAATGTGAGATGCTCTCCATTGAGCTGTCCTGAGTGCACACTTGAGCAGGAACTGAACGAGAAGGAGTCTGAAATGCAGGAGAGGAATTGAAAGGATGATGAGTAACAGGCTAGACCTACATGCGGCTGGCTGGAGTGTAGATCTTTCATAAGCAGAGTTCAGATGATCGAACTGTTAGTTTTGGTTCCAGGCGGACAGGGGAAACCCTACATGGGCCTGTCTTGGTGACAAAGAAATACTTTTGAGTAAGGGAACTGCCCCAATGAGGGGCATATTGGTTAGGGATAGTGGACACTCACATAGGGTTGCCATGGAAAGATGCTCAGAGCACTGAGCAGTACCCCCTCACAGGCATAGAGAAGAAGATGGCAGACCCCTCTTCTGTGAGTCTGCCATTGCTTCAGAATAGCACTGGTGGAATAGGGGCAGCGAGAACGCTCCTTCAGCCTGAGGGAGAAGCAGAAGTGAATAAGTTGTGATAGGCCGCTACTCAGGCTTACCAGACTGGTAGGAATAGTACTGTCCCAAAAATAGCAAGGCAGCAGTGAGCATAGAGATGGAGTAAATGAGCTGAACTCAGCAACTGGTCCCAGTTTAAGATTAGCATATGTAGAATTGCTGGAGGAGGTAGGCAAATCAGGCTGTAATATGAAACATAAAACGAGTCCACTCAGCTGAAGCTTGTAAACAGGTGAGAGTAGATCACAGACAGTTTGGATAATGCTGTGGAAGATATCGAAAGTGAGCTACAGTCATACAAGGAACTAAAGAATCCTTGGAGCCCACAGCAGGTCAGGAAAATGGTGAAGAAGAAGGCAGGGCACAGAGGTGATGTCACACCTGAAGTACCAGCAAGACGAAGGAGTACTGACGAGGGAATGATGTAGTATGGAGTGCTAAATGGAGGCAGTCCTGGGAAGAAGAGATGAGAGACGAGTAAACTGATTGGAACAGTTCTGGTGCAATCATGGGAGGCGCTGAGCGGAGGGAGGAATCCAGTAGACTACAGCGGCTGCATGGTGCAAAAGTCTGCTCAAGATGAGAAACCCCAAAAGGGAGCAGAGACAGGAGACAAAATGAGAGGTACAGGGGAGAGAACAGATGAACAAATGAGGGATAGGGAGCCAAGGGGGGGAAGGCAAACGAGCAAGAAGAATGGGACAAGATCATGGCAGGAGGATGGAGAGACAGAGAAGAGCAGCAACAGGAGGCAAGGAAAAAGAGGAGCACAGGAGACAACAGAAACGGGGAGGGAAACAGAAGGAGCAGCCGCAGGACCATGCAGAAACATGACTAGTGAGTCTGCTCACTCAAAACAGCGGGAGCAGAAGATGGACAGTTTAGAAGAGGATGGGGGAGGAGCTATGTCCCCCCCATCGAACCACGGGCAAAGCCTTCCAATTATGTTTCCGAATAGTTTCATGTCAATATGGGCAGTAGTGATGCCATTTTATGTGCCTTTTTTTTCTAACATTGTTTTCATTTGTTTCTGTTGAAAATAAATAAGAAGTCTGTATCTGTACCTTCATGAGATTGATATAAGCATTTTTTGATTTTTCTTAATAAAAAAATTCCCCTACTCATCTTTGATAAGGACCATGGGATCTTTAGCTTCCACATGGACAGTGACCAGAGATGGGAAGAAGTAACCTTGGTTTAACATCCCATCTGAAGGATGGCACCTCAAGAGCAAATTACCCCATCCATACTGCACAAGTGTCTCTTGATCATATTGCTCAGCCTCCTCAGTTGACTTTGCATGCTTCCAGTGCCAGGCATTTGCATGACATAGAAGACAACGTGGATCATGATGATTCAGAGAAATCAAATGACATTTGGGAGCTTTCTGACACTGCCAGTGCTGCTCTGTCATTTTGTAGGATGGCACATCTCACCAGAGTATATGATGAAGGCTTATCTAGCAAAGCCACTGACCAATCAAAATAGTAATCCTATCAAATTCTGGCAAAAAAGGAAATTCATTTGGTCTGAACTGGCTTTGTCTTTTCTGGGATGCCCCCCAAACATCAGTTGCTTTGGAAAGATGGTTCAGCTCAACCGATGATAATGCCTTACCATATCACTCCAGGCTAGATCCTGAGAATAATGAATTTCTTAGCCTTTCTCAAACTCAGCTTATCACAGATAAACTTCAGCTATCCATTTAGTTCAATGGCCTACACAGCTATTCGCGCTCTCTATTCCAGAGGAATTACCACCTTGTAGGGGTACCAAAAGCAAGGAACCGTGGAAGAGGGTTCCACCCCTAGAGGTGTGTGGGATGATTCCCTTAGCTTAAGTTACCTTAGGAAGCATCGCAAGGAGAGAGTCAATGCTGCTGGAAGAGGAGGGGAGGATGGTGGGGCAAAGAAAAAGTGCTTGAGAGAGAGGATCAGAGGAATTGATTATGTAGCACAGGAAGGGGAATTGGCTGGCTGCTTGTCCACTGAACCACAGGTGTAGCCTTCCAAGTCAATGGCCTATGCAGCCAGTATGATGTAATACTTGTGCAACTATGTTACTTGGTTTTGGCCATTCACGCTCTCTGTTCCAGAGGAATTACCACCCTGTAGGGGTACCAAAGGCAAGGAGCCCTCAAAGAGGGTTCCACCTCTAGAGGTGCCTTGGGATGATTCCCTTGGCTAAAGGTACCTTAGGAAGCATCCCCAGAAAGAAACTGAGTAGTCCAAAAGCACATTAGCAATCAGTAGCTGTGAAGCATAGTAGTACATTAGGCACCAGGCAGCTTGATAACATAATACGATGCGCAGGTCAGCAATGGCATGAGTACAATAGGTTGCACTGGAGATTGAGGGGGCCTCCTAAGGAGAGAGGAAACAACATGTAGGGACACCATCCACCTCCATCCAACAGTGGAACCTACCTAAAAGAACTAGGGAACACTAACTATGGCTAACTAACGTTTATGACCTGAGGCACAGAGGAGAGAAGAAAACCCTTTAAGGAGGAATTCTCTGGGCATCCAAGGCCTAGATCACCTTCCCTCCAGGCTTGGGATGTTTTGTTTAGTGACGGCTCTGCTGCTGCAATTTAGAAACCCAGTTAAGGGGGGTGGAAAATATTCCAATTTGGAGGAAAGCTCTCGCTCAATCCCTCTAATGGGAACACTGTGGAAGGTTGTGAGAGTGCTCTGCAACATGAGGGGCAACCAAGGTGAGAGGTGGAGAGCAATGACTACTGAGGCACTCACCTGGCCTACCCACCCTAAAAACAAACCAGGTGAACCAAAGGCAGTCGTAGGGAGAATGTGATGAATGTGTCTTGCTAGTATAATACTAGAGCCAAAGGAGATCGCTGTAACCACTCTTCACGGCTAGTCTTAAATTCTGCACCAGGAGCTGCCATCGAGTCTCAAATGGCTAAAGCCAGGCCCAGAGCAAGGACATTCCCAGCTATGGGCCAGGTGAGAATTACCCCACCCTGAGTCAAGCATGCTCAAGATGTGGACTTCATAGGTGCTGAGAGAGACCATCAGCTGCAGGGGCCCTGCACCATGGAATGGATATGGCTAGCATGCATCACAAAATGACTGAGGAGGAGCTGAATGAAGCGTTGAGTGCTGGGACCATCACGTAGGTCAGACATGGTAGTAGTGAGCGTTAAGCAAATGAATTGTGTAAGCAATGAGTGGACCGGCACATAGGTCAGTAAGCAGAGTAAGCAAATGGTCAAACCTGCATGGAGGTCAAAGGAGCAGCAAATATGAATAGCAGGGCAAGCCAGCCAAGCCATCAAGGAAGCCAATGAAGGTGACAAAATACTCAGAGGATTTTACTAGCAAGGCAGGATTCAAACATGAGTCAGTATGACGCATGGGGCCACAGCTCCTCAACAACATCTCCAGTCCCCCACCTCTGGAAAAACAAGAAGCGATGAGAAGGTGCCGTGACCCACATGCAGATATTAAAACTAGTTTATAGCATCAGCAGTAGATTAGCTGACCTCCAGAGTATAATAGCAGTGTGCAAATGTAATAGAGCAGCCCCAGTATTGCGTAATTATGAGTTATAGGGGTAGCAATTCAAATGAACATAGACTGTAGGGAAGCAACACTCTGAAAGCAGCAAATTGTCTAGGCCATGCAGTGAAAACAGCAGCAATGAGGTATGTGGTATAAGTTCAGGAAGCAGGATTGAGCTGCATGGGCTGGGGTTCAGAGTAAGCCTGAACCAGGTGAAAACAATTAAGGTGCATAGCATGGAGAGCAGCAGCAGGGAAGTAGCATGATCTGAAACACGCAGATAATGATTGTAGTTGCAGTGCGTGTAAATGGGAGCCAGTAATGTGAGCTCTGGATTAACAAAACACAAGGAGTGTAAAAAGAAGCCCACCAAAGAAAGTAAAACAAAAGACACACAAACACAGAAAAACAGGGAACAAGCAACACAAAGAATCATACAGCTTGAGGCAAACAATACCAACCAAATGCAGGAGAACAGACAACAGAAGGCCAGCAAAAACAAGCACAGCCAAAACACAACAAGATTGGAGGCAGGCCGCAGCAGGCAGCAAAGGACAGACTGACAGAGCCTCTGGCTGCAAAGAAAAAAAGTGCTTGAGAGAGAGAGAGGCTCAGAGGAACTGCTTATGTAGCACAGGAAGGGGGAGTGGCTGGCTGATTGTCCACTGAACCACAGGCATAGCCTTCCAATTATGTCCACCAAGTCACATCTGCTGCTATTTCCAATCCTTTATCTCCTGCTGGCAAATCTCCCTGGACTCATTCTGGTACTGGCAGCACCACAGTCTTACTCACCTCTCCCAGCATCTCCAACAGCACAAGGACTATGATACACACCATCATCTCAAGTTATCCTGAACACAGTCCACTTTTCCTGAGTCATCAACAGCTAGTTTGATGAGATGAGGTGTGCTGTGCAGCTCACACTGAGTCATTATTAGTCAAATAAAACTCCTTACATCACCCAACCCACCAGGAAGGGACAGTGATGATGACCTTAGCATCAAATGAGTCATCAGTAACTATTGTGCACAGATGCTCGTGACCTCATATAGTATGTTAACTACAAAAGATTTAGCTGCCAGTGGGCAGTATCTGTCTTAATAGTTATTTCAGTTCAATCAATATGAAAAAACAACAACAAAAAAAATATTAAAAGAAATCAAAATAAGAAAAAAATAACAACCCCACATGCATGTTTAAACATTGGGAAGGTAAATCTAATGCCTTAAATATATTGCTTTTTAATCAATTAATTTATTTATTTAGTGATTCAGAAAAGACCTTTGAATGCAAGCTCTTTTACAAAGGTTCCACATCATAGAGTGCAAAACAAAGTACAATAGGAGAAAGCAAAGGTACATCCAATGAATGATACAGCTTGGATTCAGAACTTACAGAATAACTCAAAACATAGGTACAAGTCAAAATAACAAGAAAAACACTTTATGAGGGTGGGGGGATAAGCAGCCACAAAGTGCCTTGTCAGTAGTTCAGAGGGATGGGGATAGCTGGTAGTGGGGTGAAGAAAAGAGGTATGACAGAGAGGTAGGTACTGCCGTGCAGGTGTAGGGTGGGGGAAGAAGAGCGATAAGGTATAGGTATAGGGAGAAATAGGGGAGGTGAGGGGAGGCTGAGCGGAGAAGACATGCTAGAGTAAATAGTGGGGTGCGAGGAGGCATGGTCAGGAAGCTTGCATTAGTAGTGACTGTTAGGGAAACTCACGGAACTGGGAGGTGGGGGAGGGGGAAGGTGGGGTGGCAAGTGGCCAAGGAGCATGATGCAAACTGATTGCTGAGGCAAGTCATGAGAAGGGATAGAGGGAGGGGGTACCAGAGGCCTGCCTAGTATTTTCTGGGGGGGGGGCAGAAAGAGCAAGTGTGGCTGGATTTAGGGGCAGGTGCACTTAGAGAGTGTTATTAGGTGCTGTTTGAGGTCATTTTTGAATTGGGCCATACAATTGGTGGCCAAGAGATGCCCGGGGAGTTTGTGTTTATGTTATTGGTAAAATAATATGGGGGTATTATAAATTTTGAAATTGTATATGGCCAGAGAGAAGGTACTAATTCACATGGAGGTAAAACAGATACTTTGGTGGTGGGTGTAATCCTAGAGTTCAGCAATGAATACTAGATACAATTACTATACAGTAGTTCTGAACTGGAAAGCAGGAGTTGTGCACATTGCAGACTGTTGCCACAAACAGCAGTCCATAGCAGATGCATGCCAACAACACCTGCCACAAGTAAGCAACAGTAATTCATATTCATTGCTGACTTGAATGATTTTCCTTCCTATTTTTATTTCCATACAGCATTTCTTTCCCCAGCTGTGCCTGTCACAAGGATACGTATTGGTACCAGGAATAGATCCCAATCAGACCTATTGCCTTTGGGCTCTTCGAATCTCTGTCTGGAGCCAAATTTCCCCATGACTTCAGCCTCTGAGTAAGTGCTGTGGGAGAGGTCCATCCCCCCTTCCCCGAGGCAATCCATTTCTGGGCTAGGATCCAGTGGTGTCCCAGCAGTGAGCCCCCAAGGGTTTCTAGACGTAGGCCACCGTGAAGATGGCACTGGACAACAAACAAAAAAAAATAATTGCAATACACCAAAACCAATGAGAGGAACATTTGTTCATTAAATCATCAAAGCAGCCACTAATGCAGACCTAATACCTCTTTGTATCACCTCTGTCATGAGGTTTCAGCAGGGGGCTGTGTTAACTTGTGAACACACACACTTTATACTATATGATTACTTAATCAATAAACCCTTCCTTAAGCAATTGATAAAAATGTGAAAAAACAATACCACTTCCCTGGATCTGCAAAGATCCAGACAATATCTGTGGTATTTTCTCCTTGCTATGTGCCATTGTTTATCTTCACCGTCTTTCATATTTGGTTTTATTCTGTATTTAAGGTGCATACCATTATGCAACAATGTAAATCTACAAAAGAACAATACCCAGTCCTATATAGATACCAACATTGCAAAAAGCATCTCACTTATAAAGTTCTAAGATTTAAAAACAATTCTGTATCTGGCTTGCAAACCCATATTGAGATTGCAAAGACCATAAAATACCAAGCCTCACAGTAAGCAATAAGGCACATAAGAGTGTGCATTAGACAGTTCTAATGCAAGGCTTGATGGACGTAGTGAGGGCTGAGTGCATTCAGCCCCCAAGCCGTGCATGTCGACTGTCTAATGCACATCTCTGAAGTTGCTTATTGCACTTATTTTTTTATCATGGAATAATTTTTATTGTTTTTTTTCCAGTTCTATAAACATACAATGCTTTGCACATTATATTCCAAACAGGAAAACTAATACAACATTAAAGCACTACAATACTATTTGCATGTACAGGTATGCATCGCAAAAGAAAGGACGACTTAGGTCCAAAGCTATACAGAATGGCTGATACTTTAACCTTTTCCTTACCATGTATCTATCTGATATAAACAATTCAGCTTTAATAGTTCACCTTATCTCACATATAGCTTATACTCACACATAGGTCATATTAACACATTGCCCTCAGTGACCAGCTTTCACGCTAAACTTAAAGGCTGGTCACAGAACTAGAGCCAAGAATAGTGAAGGGAGGAGAAAGAAGATAAAAATGAGTTAAGCCTCAGCATAGCAGCAACCAATAGCTCATCTGAATAAGTACAAAGGAATCAGGTCCTAGTGCTCTTACTTCAAGTTGCATGAATAGGAGCTGTCATTCTTACAGTAGTCAAGATGGGTGGATTCTCAGGACGGGGGGGGGTGGGGACTTGGCACAGTGCAGAGTTAAGATAGGCCTCCCATTTGGAAAAGTACATTGACATCTGCCCCTAGTGGCATAAGTAAGCCTTTCAAAAGTGGCCAGTCTGGCTATGGCTGAGTGCCATAGGGAGATAGGCGGGGGTAGAGGTTGTAGCCAGTATCTCAGAAGAAGTCGCTTGGCCTCCAGCAAAAGTACCACGACCCAGTTTTGTTGCTGTGGTTTTAAGTGCTCTAACGTCACTCTATCACCCAACAGCAGCATGGGATGCGAAAGGTCTATGGGCTGTCCCAGCACCCCAGAGCAATCCATTGCTACCATGGACCAGAAGGGAACTAAGGCTTGACAGTGCCACAGAAGATGCAGAGTGTCATCAGGACTGTGCTCACATCTCCAGCATCGTGCATGTGGAAGGATGCCCCATTTACATATGACTGCCGGAGTTCTATACCATCTAAGAAGTATCTTAAGTTGAATCAAGTGACTCTTAGTGTCTTTATAGGTAGAGTGTGCCGCGTGTAGTTGCAGGACCAAACCTCTGTGCCAATATGACTCCTCATATCCGTGCTCCACGCCGTTCTACATGCCACCATATGATCCGATTGCGTCTCGTGCCACGTACTGTAGAATTTGGCTGCCAAGCTTTGAAAGGAGGGTTTTTGATGTAGTGAGGATAGCCAGTGCCACCTCGATTCCCCTTTAATGGTCCAGTCTATGGTCTGCACTGCGTTACAAAGTTGCAGAAACTTCCAGAAGTCCTGCGACTTTAACGAGTAGAGTGCTTGGAGTTGTTCAAATGACATAAGAGTTTTGGTACTTGGTAGGTAGAGATATTGGATGATATGGATCCCATTTTCCTCCCATGAAGACCAAGTCAGGGGTTTGTTGTCTACCATTATAAGTCGGTTATGCCAGAAGTCTAAGTACCTAAAGGGTATCATGGCCCCTTGATTTGTTGTCTTGGCTGCCTTCATAAGGCGAAACCAGGCTCTCCTAGTCGCCGTCATAACTGGGGTCAGCTTGTCTGGGGATATAGCGATACTAGTTAAAAGTAGGCTGAGGGGAGTGGGTTGAAGAATTTGCCTTTCCAGTTGTATCCATGGCGGTGGAGTAAGGGAAGTTGGAACAAACTATTAGACTGCTTGGGCAGCTAAAAAAGACCAGTAGTAGCCACAAAGCCAGGGAAGCCCTAAGCCCCCCCAACGACCAGTGTGCTCGTAGTTTATGTACACCCCACATCGGCTTTCTACCTTTCTACAGGAAGGATGAAATTAGCATATCTAATGAGTGAAATACCTTGTCCGACAAAATTATGGGAAGGTTATTCAACAAATATGCTACTCTGGGCAGCAGGAGCATGCGAAGTGCCGCAACTTTCCCTGGAAGGCAGAGATTCAGTCGTTGCCAATGTACTGTTTCAGTTGTCAGCTGGGTGAGTAATGGGGCAAAATTCCTAGATTCTACCTTTCCCCAGGCAAAGGGAATGTGTGAATACCCAAGTATAGTACATTGTTAGGAGCCCATGATAATCCCAACCCCCACAGACAGTCCTTAGTGCAGGCTGCGCTCAGAGGTGAGACACTGGTTTTCTTTTGGTTGACTTGTAACCCTGATATTCTAGTGAATGTATGTAGAGTCTCTACCACTGGGTGTAGGGACTCCTGTGGGTGAGAAAGAGTAAGAAGTAAGTCGTCCGCATACGCGTTTGTGAGATAAGAGTGGTCCCCTACCAAAATACCCTGAATTGCTTTGTTGACCTGGAGTTCTCAGATAAGAGGATCCAGTGCTAGCAGAAAAAGCAGTGGGGATAGCGGGCACCCCTTGCCGAGTGCCTCGCTGCAAGGGAAAGGGCGTGGATGTGTCCCTGTTAGTGAGTATTTTGACCATTGGTTTGTTGTACAAGACATGAATCCATTGTTTAAAGTAAGTGCCAAAGCCATACAAATTAAGCACCTCATGCAAATAGGGCCATTCAACCAAATAAAAGGCTTTCGAGAAGTCGACTGCTGTAGCTGCCATAGGGATGGAGGATCAGAGGGCTAACCACTTGATGTTAAGCACAAGACGAATGTTGTCAGCCACTGCCCTACCTTTTTGTGAATCCAGCTTGGGAAAGGTGTACTATGGAGGGTAGGACATCCATCATATGATTAGCAAGTATTTTGGCCACTATCTTGGTGTCTATGGAAATTAATGAAATAGGATGATAGTTTGCGCAGTTGAGCAGGTCGTCTGACTTCTTCGGAATGAGAGTGATTAAGGCCTTCCGCATTGCTGATGGGAGGGTACCAGTTGAGTGCGCTTCTTGGAGGGCAGCAAGTAGTGGGGCTCTAATTTCGGGGCTTATTATCTGGTATAGTTCAGTGGTCATGCCATCCAGTCCTGGAGATTTGCCCCTTTGCTAGCTGAGATAGTGCCACATTGATTTCTGCCTCTGTGAGAGGGGCATCTAAAGTGCCCTTCATAACTTCTGAATGCTGGGGAATGTGAGCTATTTGAGCAAAAGTCCTTTAAAGGGGCTCTCATTTGATCCTGCTCTTGGGGCATCTGTGATTGGTAGAACTGCTTATAAAATTGTGTCATGCATTCATTAATTTGCTTAGGGTCCGTAACTATCTCCACCTTGGCATTCTTGAGGGCGTGAATGCAGGAGGCAGCTTGTTGTTTCCTCAGCTGGTATGCCAGCAGCTTCCCACTCTTTTCCCCATCCTCCCAATACACATGTTTAGTCCTGATCATATGCCACTCAACTTGTTGATGGAGTATCGTGTTTATTCGATATTTTAGCCCAACAATCTCCCGAAATTTAGTTGCATCAGGGCATCCCACAGTGGGTGCCTTGACCTGTAACTCCAGAGCTGATAGTTCCACTTGGAGCCTGTTAAGCTCCGTTTTTCTCTCCCTGTTACTTTGAGCCACAAAAGCTATGATGTGCCCCCTAAGCACAGCTTTAAATGCCTCCCAAACCGTGGCTGCAGAAGTGTCCCCTGGCTTATTATATGTAAAGTAGTCTCGGGAGGCATTCTGAACCATACTATGAAAGGAGGGATCTTTGATCAATAGGGGATTGCAGCTCCACCAAGTGCCAGTGCCCCATTGCCTGCAATGTCTGCCTGCAAAGAGTGTAAGTGTTTAAGGAGAGCAGATCATTTAGCTGCATGATTCAACCCCTTTACATTCCAGGAAATGAGCTTGATCCCCATTCTGGAGTATGAATCTGCTATGCTAAGAGTTGTAAAGAAAAGGTACTTACCCCAGGAGCCCTGAGAGTGTAGGATAAGGTAAGTAATCAGGATACCTGATGTATGGTGAGATAAGTTATTCAACAGAGGAGAGACCAGGAAGATTTGCAAGAGAAGATACAATACAGATGACCTAGTGATGAGGGAGGAAAAACAAATACAGATATAGGTGAATGTAATATACTCTAAACCAACAAATTTTATGCAGTTTTTGAAGGTACCCACTAATCTGTAGGTTAAACAGTGATATAAATGATTTCCTATTAACTACAAATACCCAGTACAATATATGGAAAAAGAACAAGCAATAAGCTAATGAGGATTGGAGTACATACAATGGTGCTGTTCCCTTGCCAACCGCAGGGGTAAGCAATCTGCCATGCTAGCCAAACACTCAAGTAATGGAGAGAGAAGTCGAGCCATTCAGCTTCTTGTAGCTCGCACCCCAACCTTACCTAGTCAATCAGTTCTGAATCCTACATACCACCCAAAAGGAAAATTGGGTGGGGCATCCAAGTCTGAGGGGGGGAGTTGGGGGGAGCAAGGGTTGTGACCGTCCACCTTTAGCATCCAATCTATGCGAGGCCTTGATGTGCATGCTGCTCTGAATCCCTCTTTTCTAACGACGTGGGTTGATACATCTTGATAGGGATCCCCTAGCCCAAAGTCAGTGGCAATGGGTGGGGGGAGACCCCTGGACAATGAGTATTTCCTCGCCACCCTGGACAGAGAGTATTTCCTCACCACCCCAATAGCAGAGCTAGGAAATCCAGACAAGACTCAAGTACCTAAATGTAGAGCCTCTCTGGCAAAATGATTATACAGTAAGATAAGCAATGAGGGAAAAGGGAAAAGAGACTAGCTCCCAGAACCCCCATGTCCTGTTCGCGTTTCTACAGGAACGTATCCCAACCCCCTTTTATGCTATACCCAGAAGAACGTTGGGGGGGGGGGGGGAGCTAGCACCCAGAAACATGTAAGGCCATGTAAGAAGAGCAACAAAAAGAGTCACTTCTGATGTTCAGTCTGGTGGGGAAACTGTGGTATTCAGGAGAGATCCTGTAGTTGTGTTGTGCAGATCCTTTGTCGAGCCTCCACAAAAGACATTGTTCCTGGTTTAATGGGAAGTGCAGCAGTGTCTATAAGTTCTTCCGTTTCTGGCAGAGAGTCAGCCCAGGATCCCATTTCTACTGCTTCCATTAGAGTCTCATCAGAAATATCGTCTGGGTCGGGCTGTGATGTATAGGGAGATTCACCCTTTGTTAACTTGGCAGGAGGCACCATTTCTTGTCTCCCAACCGAATCTGAGTCACTGTTGGACTGATGCCTTATCCTAGTTGCAGAGCCAGTATCCCGTGGTGGCTTTATGGAGGAGGAGGCGACACTAGGTACTCTTGGATGAGCGGCTACCCTTCCAAAGCTCTCTGTTTCATCTTGTTGAGGTCGAGAAAAACTGGGGGATCCATTTACTGTGGGATTTGTCTGACCTTTATTGTGATCCCTCTGAATGCTGCTGCTAGGAGATTGGTTCCTTCTGTCCTTGTCAGGGCACCAAAGTTTCCTGGGAGATGGGGTTCTCTTGGACAGTCATGGCCAGTGCTTGGAGATCCAGATTTCCACTTCTTGGGGAGATTCTGCTATTGTTTCCTTACCCTGATAGGTAAGTGAGCTGACAAAACTCATATTTGAAGCCGTGCTGGGCCAAGAACATTTTAATGGGAGTGAAGGCCTTCCTCCGAGCTGTCGCTTCAGCCAAGAAATCCCGGTAAAAAGAGATTTTTAACACCCCGCCATGTCACCTCTCCCAAATCACTGGCAGCTCTCAATACTAGCTCTTTCGTGGAGTATTTAAGGAGGTAGGCAATTATGGGCCGTGGCATTGAACTCATCGGTCGGGGGCCTCCAGGAACCTGATGTGCCCTTTCAACATCTAGAGAACCATGCCACCTATCCCCCAGCATCTTGGGGATTTCATTGTTCAGAAAGTGTTCAATGTTAGCTCCTTCCAATCCCTCAGAAATACCCAGTATTCTTATGTTGTTCCGCCAGCTGCGGTTTTCTTGATCCTCAGCTCTCTGCCACAAGGTAACTAGCTTGCTCTCATGGTTTTGAAGATGCTGCAGGATTGTGGCCTGACTTAATTCTAAGCTCTCAGTTTTCTGCTCCACCATGTTCACTTTATCGTTTAAAAAGTGCACCTCAGCAACAGTACCAGCTAGGGTAGTCGATAAAGAGTCGACCCTTGAGAACAGTGTTTCCAACAAGGTCATTATATGTTGCAAGGAGGTATGAACATTAGGCGGGTGCACAGAGGGCTCTGAGGCCATGGTGAGCAAGCCTCGTGGAGTTTGTGGAAGTGAGTTCAGCAGGAAGAGTTGTGCAGGTAAGGCTCAGCTCAGCCTGCGATTTGGCCCTGTCGAGAAACAGTGCTTCGTGGTTTGCGAGGAGGGGAGGTATCGAATCTGGCACCGACCTAAACTTCAGCGTTAGCACTGGCTCCCCTGAGCATAGAGGGTTTGCGGCCTACTTGAATGCCGATCAAGTCGCATGTAGGACCGGCGTTACTGGTCAATTAGCAATATCCCGGTCACAGAAAATTACCTCATCGAGCAGACCCTTGTGGCTTCAGAAGTGTGCTTGGGCTCTTTTTGGGAGAATTGTCCCTGGATGCTGATGTTATTTCACAAATTGGCTTAGCTGGCGTTTAAGCTGCGATTTCAGGCTGCCATTTCCTCCGGCATCCAAGCCACTTCCTCCTTATTGCACTTATAAAATGGACTGTGTATTCCACATGGATTTTCTTGTTTTAGTCATGCATTAAACACTTCTAATGCACAGCTAACCACCAGTCAGAATAGCTGAAACCCCTTCCCCATTTTGTAATACAAAATTATTTCACCCTGAAGATGGTATATGAATTTTTCCCCCATTTTTAACTTGTTTCTCCCTCCTCCCTTTTCCCTATGTCGAGACAGAACATTCTGATGGGCATGGCTGCATACAGTGATGTCTTGCTGAGAGAGCCCAATGCCAGCCCTCCCCATCTGTAGTGCAGTGCTGAGTGACAGCTGTTTGGATCTTGTCTGCCTCCCAGTGCAGCATCCTGAACTTGGCTCACCTGCACAGCAACACAACTCTCTGCCACTGGGCCATCAGTAGAGTTTCCCCCACAGATCTGTAGTCTGTGTTCAGTTATTGAACTGAAAGCTGAAGTGGTTCAGCTGTACTGACAAAGCCAAACTAAATTTTTCAGTTCCAAGTCTAAGCTGACAGTATAGCCTAGAGGTTAGAAGCTGTGAATAGGCTTGGTACATCCACCAGACCTGAATTTGAGTCCCACAACCTCCATTTCATACTGTATGATTCTGAACAAGTCACTTAACCCACCCCCACCCCTAGTGCTCCTGGGTCACAAATGAAAACAGGCACTTGTGCCTAGTAGGCCTTACTCGGTTACCAAAGATTAAAAAAAAAGCCAAATTGAAGTTGGCTCTAAAACACTTCTCGCACCCTTACAACACAATGGAAATTGTGGTTATTACTCAGAGCGTGTCTCAGCAGTGAAACTTTGTCCACAGACCAGTGACCCAGAAGCTGGTTCAGTGGTGTTCATGTCTGACAATTCACCCTTTGTTTTCCTTCCTTACAGAGAGCTGCTGTACAACTAGGTAACATAGTAACTCATTTGCCTGATGTAGAAATTCACTTCAGTGCCAAGAGTATGATTTAGAGCATGACTGGTGTTGCCAGAGTTCAACATGACTGCATACTGTGCAGCAGCAGAAGGTGCTTGTGCACTAGGATGGTGAAACATGATCGCAGATGTTGCTCAGTTTTACTAACATAGCATTCTGAATCCCACCAATAGTTATAGGCTCATTGTGTGACCTAGGACAAATATTTGGTATCCCTCTACTTCAGTCTACCCAGCTGCAAAATTGGGTAGTAGCAGGGTCCCACTATAAATTAAATGTTATATCTCAGCTAGGCTATTCTGGGTAAATATGGGATATTGTAAACATCAGTTTGCTTCTTCCTGACTTTTGCTTTAAAACAGCAGTAGAATAAATTGCTACACACATGAGTGTGCTGATCACTCTGGCTAATAATGTCTTAAAACTCCTACCATGTGAGAACATTTAGCTTGATTCAGTATTTATAAGGTTAAAAGGTTGCAATGTGACTTGGCAGCATAATGTATGAAGATAGGGTACAACTGCTAGAAGACAGAACATGAAAGGAGAAGAAGGTGAACATAAATATATCAATGGGCAAAATTACTTACAGATGACACTGCTTGTTGTTTTTTTAGTAACATTAACTAATATGACTCACTGGCCCCATTTTGTAGGGTGGGTCAGAAGTGTACTATGTTCTGTTCACACTTTTCTTTGTGAAATGTGAACCTGTGTGCCTTTTCCATGCTATTCGTTATTTAGTGGTAACTCCAGAACAGTTATTAAAATAATGGGGAAAAAAATACCCACTGTCTGCAAAGAAAAGGGCTGAATTCCCAACCTTCAAAATCAGGTGTCCTTTTCTGCATACCAATTATCCCACTCTGCCATTGGTCAGAGATAATTCTGAGGGTTATAACTAATTTATAATGTCTTTAAGAAGCAATTAAAAAGTGCATTTCCAAGGCATAAGTCCATGAAAGTTTACACTGCATTGTTTATCACAGCTTGTGCAAATGACTTAAAGTTTGTCTTAGCTAGAATTGTGGTGGATTTTTACAGTATGAAAAGGCAGCTTCAGAACATGAAATATATATTGTTGATAAATGTGTGATTACCAAAAAGGGATGCCGTCTCCTTCTTCCATTACCTTCACTCAATGAAATCTTAGTTAATAGTTTTGGACTTACTGTAAAATGTTAGAAATAAGAGATCCTGATTAAAAACAAAAATGCACATTTATACCAATGTTGATAAGTAAAGATAGTTTCCTCACTGAGAAATCCAGGATTATAGTTTGCTTATCTGAAAGAGTCCAGACACCAAAGTTACTAACTCTGACCTTTGAAATGTGTCACTCTTGAGATAAAGAGATACAGTATGCAAGAAATATTTAAAGAACTTGTAACACCAAAAATAGCAGACAGAAAATTGTATTCATTTTTTTAATTACTGTAGACTGTTCTTACTTTTCATTTCAGAAAGATTTTTCTTTTTCCTTTTGCTCATTAGAACATTTCCTACCTGAAAGTATTAAGTTTAATGTGAAGAGAAGCGCTGTAATTGTTAGCTGGCATAACTAGGTTGTCTCCATATTGTACCTCATCAGCATTTTACCTTGCTCACTGTGACATCACTAGTATCCTATTTGAGAGCTGCTATTGGGTCTTTCTGAGAAGCTGTGATGTCACAATCAGTGAGATCACAAAGCTGATGAGGTATGAATAGGAATATAAATAGATATGTTACCCTTCAGGCAGAGTGGTATTCCACAAATATAGGACTGTAAGGTAGAAAATTGAATTAGCCATAGGGAAAAGAAGAGGTACCTTAGGTATAAAAAGTAATAGTTGTCTGCTTTTAAAAGATTATATTAATTTCAAGCAGTACACTAGTGCATTAAAAGTGCTAGTCATATTATTATGAATGTGTGCTGTTATTTCGTCTTTTACTATTTTGATGCTTTGTGACTGGCTTCTATGGACCTGTTAAGAGGGAAAAAGATATGGGCTAGGTGGGATAAGTAAAAGAGATGGGGAAATACTATCTGGTACTTGCTGGATACCATCAGTTAGGGACCTGTTTGAGCTGGATGACATTTTATCAGTATTTACCCACATGATCTGTAGGTATCCATACTCAATCCTAGATCTGACAGCTATTATGGGAAGAAAATTTGTGATATCACATGCTTTAAACGTTACTTCATGACCTTCCTAAAACAATGCCAAGTAGTGGATAGTTGACAAAAGATATCTTCTGACAGCTTGGGCTGGATTTTCAAAGCAGAGGCAAAGGGTGCTCAGTTTCCATCCCCCCTTTGCTTCTAACATCCCTTGCTGCTTTTCTCAAAAGATCAATCTGCCAGTGGCAAAAAGTCATGATTTACAATTTGTATCAGAAAATTACCACAAGTCAAGCCACAAATCAGATGGATGTAAAGTAGAACTGTCAGATCATCTTATAGATCATCAAACAGTTCTAATGGATACAGATAAAAGTCTTCAGTTAAAAGCAGGAGAAGACAGACATGGGACACATATCTCTTAAATGTTTGTCACTAAAATGAGGGACATGGATACTCAAAATGAGGGACAATGAGGGACACTGACCTTCATAATAAGGCACATCCTCAAACATGAGCATACAAGCTCAGAACACAGTGGAAACCATTGTTTTATTTGTACAGGGTTTATTTCTGATTTAGCATCTTAGAATTTTTGATTTAGCATCTTAAAATATTATGAATGTTTGTTGTAAAGTCAGAATTTACAGCACATTCTCCGTGAGGGACAGCACCTTTTCATTGAGGTACTGTACAGATGAAGGATAGAGCAATTTTGATGGGTAAAATGAGAGGCATCCCAGACTTCCGGTGATGTCACCACAATGGTGGGCAGCTGAACCTGAAAGCTCCACGATGCCCCTCGCCTTTACTGAGCTAAATCCTCTGGAGAGTGGCTACTAATTACAAAAAAGATATAGCCTGAGGTCCCTTAGATGGCGGGGAAGCCCCAGAAAGTCAGAGGTTCGAGATTGTCCTCCGCTCCAAGCAAGATGAAACAAACGACCCTGAACAGACCGTAAGAAGGCCTAACTGTTCTCCCACCATGCCGACGGCAGCCATCAGAATCCTCAGCAGACTGGGAACAGGAGGAACCCGATCTACCTGAAAGTACTAACCAGATGCTTAAACAAATACTAGCAACAGTAAATAAAATAGACACTGCACTTGCAGACCTGAGGCAGGACATCCGCATCCTAGACAAAAAGGTTTCAGCTTCAGATATTAAAATAACGGAGATTTCAGAAGCGCAGGACTGTACAGATCGTCTGCTTTTACACTTACTTCAGAGGGATCAGGAGATGCAGGCCAAGCTGGAAGATCTCAAAAATCGCTCCCGGCACAATAACTTTAGGATTCACGGAATCCCCGAAGGCTCTGAGGAGGGCTTTGTTACAACGGTTGATTTTGTACAGCAAGTGCTTAGATCTACACTCTCTTCTCCACCTGACATAAATTTGGAGATAGAGCGCATAGGTCCCTGGGCCCAAAACCAACCGAGGAGAATGCAAGACCTCGCTCCCTAATAATTCGTATGCTTCACTATCAGAGCAAAGAATGGATCCTTCATGAAGCATGGAGGCTGTGGGAAATAACGTACCAGGAGAAGAGAATTTATTTTGATCAGGACTTTTCATCTGCTTTGCAAGCTGAGAGACAGAGAGTACGAGGGATCATCAGAGAATTGAAGGAAAAAAAAGATATAAAGGCTGAACTGCTTTTTCCTGCAAGAATTAAGATTTATTCAGAATTGGGGGCCAAAATATTTTCTACGCTGGTGGAGGCTGCCCCTACCCTGAAGGAGCTTCAGATTTCGATACCTGACCTTGAGACTGATATGTTGGAATGAAAGCTCAGGATGGGGGCTTGGAATGTGGTAAATCGCACTAACAACAGGAAACATGGTTTTCCAGGCGCGATCTCACCAGCTGCACTAGGGGACATTGTGAAGCTTATGTAGTGAGCAGAAAAGAGAGTGAAAGTGCAGGGCGGAGGTAAAAGCAAACAGACGTCTGAAGGGGACTGACTTTGAATCCGAAATTAAAGGTACTGCATTGAACTGGTAAATGCTCCTGCAGAAGCATGGGAGAGGGAGATTCTGAAGAAACACTATGGGGATGGAGTGATGTGAACTAATACAATGGGACTGAAGGTGTTAAAGGAGACTTTGAGAGGAACTTATGCGTTATGACATTTAGAATTATATAAGCTCTTTTCATCTTTACAGGGGCCACTCAAAAGAGGACTCAATGGGTTTGAAGTGCTGTGATGGGAAACCTAGTAGTAAATATGTAAGAATAGATAAATATCTGCTAGAAGGGCGGGAACAAAAGGGGGACCTACCAAAGAGAAAAAGGAACGGGAAGGTTAAAAGATATTGGAAAGGGTTATGAGATAGGGGGTTGAGAAGAGGGGCTGAGGGGAGATATCGGGTAAAGGGGGAGGTAACGAGAGGGGACATGAAGGGGGGAAATGAGAGTGTTTTTTTTCCTCATAATTATAAAAGGGGAAGTCATGGCACATAATGAGAAGAGGGAGGGGGTTCTGGGGATTGTTGGATACCTGGTTCAGCTCCCACCTGAGGTGTCGGGTGGAGTTATAGGTTGCAGGCGAAAGCCTAATGATTTGGGTATAGCCGCAACTCCCCTATACATCACGAGGATCTGAAACTAGTCACACGTGTGACTTTTGGTGGTGACAGTATACACCATTGGATTCTCCTAGGAGGTCAAAAATATTGGGATTTTGGTTGCATTAATCAACTCTTTATTGTTGGAATCAAAGGGTTCCACCTTACAAGTTAACAGTTATAGGGCCAGATATTCAAAGCTTTGTGCTGGGCAAAAACCGTTTGCGCAGGTTTAGCGCGGGATTAGCGAGGGTCTGCTATATTCAAAAGGCCAAATAGCGCGGGCAAACTACATTAGCGCCGGGCAAAATTATAATGTATGCAAGGGGCAAACTGACATGAATACAGGCGCAATGCTATATTCAGTGGCTAGCGCCGGGCTAAGTGGTTTAGCGCGACCTAGCACGACACTTAGCGTGGTGCACATTACCGCCCAGGAAAAGCTCGTCTTAATCCTGGGCAAGCAGCCTTGCGCGACACTGTGGCTTTGCGCGGTGTTTGCGCGGGTTTAGCGCAGGTTTAGCGTGACCCTAACAAATAAATATGACACATAGATAAAGCCAAACATAGAGGAAGCATGCTGCTAACTGATGGCATCACAATGATGCCATCATCTGCCACCAGTCCCCACCATGCCAGACAGTAAGTGGTGACCCTGCCACCAGTGGACAGCACGGCAGTGTAGCCATACAGCACACACCTGCGGACTGCACTGCCGTGGACACCAACAGATGCCAGCACACACATACAGCACTGTGGGCATGGAGGATGTTGAGGGGAGCATGTATGGGTGGCGAGGCTGTGCTACAGACCAGGTGTGGCCACAAGGCTGGGACACATCATGCAGTGTACATGGGCCAGTATTGGGAATACCCCAACACCAGTGTGCCTTTCGGATAATATATGCCCCCCCGCCACATACCTCACAGCTGTACAACTGCCATAGCACACAAAGCCAGGAATGTACATGTCACTGTGAGCATCCATGCCACAGGTGCAACATCTGTGGGTCACACAACAGTGTAACAGTAATGTCCAGTGTCAGTAAACATCCGCAGGTTGGGCCTCTCACTGTGTATAGTGCAGTCATCATCACTGCCCTACACACCATAGGCATTGCTGTGTCCACACACTACTGACCCCCCTTGCTACTGTAGTTGCTGCTGTGCACTGTAGCATGCCCTACAGTGTGACAGTTGCATGCAGCACCACCACCACCTGTGCCTATGCTGTCCTGTCCCCTGGGGTACAATTTGCTATGCTGTACTGTTTACATGTAGCCTGCAGCTATCATCGTGCACTGCCAGACTGACCTACAGGTGGAGCTGCGGTTGGACCTGATCAGCCCCTGTACTTCCAAATTGACCTACAGGTGGCTCTGTGGGACCCTGCAGTAACGCTGGGCAAACTGCATGCAAATCAGGGTATAATGAGATGCTAATCCGATTGTTTGCCCAGAGACTACCTAAGTAGGCTCATTTGCATGGCACTTTTGAATATGGCACATTTTAGCTCCGGGCAAACATGTTTGCTCCGGGCTAACTGCTTAGCTCCGCGCTAATGCCGCGCTATTGTGTTAGCCGGGCGCTAACGGTACAGGGAATATTATACAGTTTTGATCACTGTTCTTTCACATCTGCTGCCTCCTGCAGCTGTACTGAGTCCATGCATTTGCTGGCACACACATTGGCCACATAGTTCATCTGTACCTGCCCTCACGTTGCTGTGTACTGTGTCGTTGTTGTGGTTTGCACTTCCTGGTTGCTTTATTCAGTGCTGTCTTATTCCAGGGCTATGTTTGCCCTGCACTCCCAGCCCAGTTTGCATGGCCTCATTACCATGCTATATTCGGAAGCTTTTTGCCCTGGGCTATTCTGTTTGAATATAGCTTGCTCTGTGCTCCGGGCTAAGTTTGCCCACCGGGCAGTGCTAATTTTGCCCCGGGGCAAAGTTTTGAATATCTGGCCCATAGGGTTAAAACAATGTTCTTAAATTGCTGTTTTTTTTTCAAAACTGCGATTTGATTTCATACAAAGTAAATCAGCTGGATGGATCATTACACAACTAGGTGGAGGGGGGGTAGATAGATATAGGCTACACACGAAGACGAACAAGAAGCTTAGAAACAACAGGACCCAATGACACACTTAAAAATAATTTCGGACAATATTAATGGCATTAACTCACCCATTAAAATAACTAAGATTCTGACTGAATTGAGAAGAATGGAGGGAGATATTGCTCTTTTACAAGAGACACACCTTTCAGAAGCAGAACATCTGAAACTATGACATCAATGGGTAGGGAGAGTTGAAGCCACCTCAGGTAGAGAGGGGAAAAAAGCTGGTGTAGCAATTCTAATAAAGAAGGAATCCCCTTTTATAGTGCAAGAGACAGAAATCATACACCCAGGGAGATGTATTAGGGTATCTGGTCTTATACAGGAAAAATTAGTACATATAATAAATATATATGCCCCTAATACAGGCGCGGAAAGATTTCACCTGGAAGTTTTTCAGAAAATAGGGGGACTTCCTTGGGGACTTTTGATACTGGGGGAGATTTCAATGCCACTTTGTGCCCTGCAATGGACAGGTCCTCGGGGAACACAGTCACATCTAGGATAGCTAGCAAGAGACTGAAGACCCTGGTAGAAGAGGGAGGGATGGTAGACATTTGGAGAGAGAGACACAAAACTGAGAAAGATTATACATTTTACTCGGCTTCTCGAAGCTTGTATTCACGAATAGACTTTTTCTTGACTTACTCTACTGATCTTCACCTTTTCACTAAAGCCCAGATTAACTCGTTAACCTTATCGGATCATGCCCCAATATCTATAGAGTATACTTGGAGTAGGGAGCCCAGAGTCACTAACTGGAGGTTATATGTATCATTGCTTAATGACAAGAACCTGGTACAACAAATTGTCCAAAATTTTCAACACCTAACAGTAGATTCCCCTATGACAGAATGTTCCCCTTGGGTGTGGTGGGACACTATGAAAGCAGTGCTAAGGGCCATATAATCAGTTTGGCATTGGCCAAAAAGAAATTGAGAAATAAAAAGTTATTGGAGTTGCAGACCGCAATAAAAACTTTGGAAAGAGAACATAAAAGTGAACCAAGGGGAAAGTAGAAAATTCTTAAAGAATTAGTTAAAAAAGGAAAGAACTTGTTCACTTGGGAGCTTAAACAGCAGCCAGGTAGGAAAGAGGGCTGGAGTTATATTCTGTTTTAACTGAAATATTTGATTAGTTTGTAAGTGAAATTAGTTTTATGTGTTAAAAATTATTACCTTGAATTAGAACTGTTACATTGTAACTTTGGTGGCTTGTGGATAGTTGTTTGGCAGGGATACTTAGAGAGAAATTTAAATGTGTTGTTTGCCTGGTGTTTGGGGGATGGGACATTAGCTGCAGTTACCTTGTCTCTAAACAGGAATTAACTTGGCTTTCATTGTTCACTTGGGAGCTTAAGCAGCAGCCAGGTAGGAAAGAGGGCTGGAGTTATATTCTGTTTTAACTGAAATATTTGAATAGTTTGTAAGTGAAATTAGTTTTATGTGTTAAAAATTATTACCTTGAATTAGAACTGTTACATTGTAACTTTGGTGGCTTGTGGATAGTTGTTTGCAGGGATACTTAGAGGGAAATTTAAATGTGTTGTTTGCCTGGTGTTTGGGGATGGGACATTAGCTGCAGTTACCTTGTCTCTAAACAAGAATTAACTTGGCTTTCATTGTTCACTTGGGAGCTAAGCAGCAGCCAGGTAGGAAAGAGGGCTGGAGTTATATTCTGTTTTAACTGAAATATTTGAATAGTTTGTAAGTGAAATTAGTTTTATGTGTTAAAATTATTACCTTGAATTAGAACTGTTACATTGTAACTTCGGTGGCTTGTGGATAGTTGTTTGGCAGGGATACTTAGAGGAAATTTAAATGTGTTGTTTGCCTGGTGTTTGGGGGATGGGACATTAGCTGCAGTTACCTTGTCTCTAAACAAGAATTAAATTGGCTTTCATTGTTCACTTGGGAGCTTAAGCAGCAGCCAGGTAGGAAAGAGGGCTGGAGTTATATTCTGTTTTAACTGAAATATTTGAATAGTTTGTAAGTGAAATTAGTTTTATGTGTTAAAAATTATTACCTTGAATTAGAATTGTTACATTGTAACTTCGGTGGCTTGTGGATAGTTGTTTGGCAGGGATACTTAGAGGGAAATTTAAATGTGTTGTTTGCCTGGTGTTTGGGGGATGGGACATTAGCTGCAGTTACCTTGTCTCTAAACAGGAATTAACTTGGCTTTCATTGTTCACTTGGGAGCTTAAGCAGCAGCCAGGTAGGAAAGAGGGCTGGAGTTATATTCTGTTTTAACTGAAATATTTGAATAGTTTGTAAGTGAAATTAGTTTTATATGTTAAAAATTATTACCTTGAATTAGAACTGTTACATTGTAACTTTGGTGGCTTGTGGATAGTTGTTTGGCAGGGATACTTAGAGGGAAATTTAAATGTGTTGTTTGCCTGGTGTTTGGGGGATGGGGCATTAGCTGCAGTTACCTTGTCTCTAAACAGGAATTAACTTGGCTTTCATTGTTCACTTGGGAGCTTAAGCAGCAGCCAGGTAGGAAAGAGGGCTGGAGTTATATTCTGTTTTAACTGAAATATTTGAATAGTTTGTAAGTGAAATTAGTTTTATGTGTTAAAATTATTACCTTGAATTAGAACTGTTACATTGTAACTTCGGTGGCTTGTGATAGTTGTTTGGCAGGATACTTAGAGGGAATTTAAATGTGTTGTTTGCCTGGTGTTTGGGGGATGGGACATTAGCTGCAGTTACCTTGTCTCTAAACAGGAATTAACTTGGCTTTCATTGTTCACTTGGGAGCTAAGCAGCAGCCAGGTAGGAAAGAGGGCTGGAGTTATATTCTGTTTTAACTGAAATATTTGAATAGTTTGTAAGTGAAATTAGTTTTATATGTTAAAAATTATACCTTGAATTAGAACTGTTACATTGTAACTTTGGTGGCTTGTGGATAGTTGTTTGGCAGGGATACTTAGAGGGAAATTTAAATGTGTTGTTTGCCTGGTGTTTGGGGATGGGGCATTAGCTGCAGTTACCTTGTCTCTAAACAGGAATTAACTTGGCTTTCATTGTTCACTTGGGAGCTTACAGCAGCCAGGTAGGAAAGAGGGCTGGAGTTATATTCTGTTTTAACTGAAATATTTGAATAGTTTGTAAGTGAAATTAGTTTTATGTGTTAAAATTATTACCTTGAATTAGAACTGTTACATTGTAACTCGGTGGCTTGTGGATAGTTGTTTGGCAGGGATACTTAGAGGGAAATTTAAATGTGTTGTTTGCCTGGTGTTTGGGGGATGGGACATTAGCTGCAGTTACCTTGTCTCTAAACAGGAATTAACTTGGCTTTCATTGTTCACTTGGGAGCCCTCCCACCCTGTTTTGTATGCCTTCTTAAATACTGAAAAGCCACTGGGGGTTGGGATTGAAGGGCTGAGTATTTCTGTTTGGGACTGAAATTCGAAGCAACAGGAGCTGGTGGGCCTGTGACATCGTATGGTACCTGATGTCTGCTTACATACACTGTTAGTGGGACCGAACACACACTGGACTGTAAGGTGTTTGTGAGACTTGGGAACGTTATTGGTGGGGTTGAAATTGGGTTTGTAAATAACTACAGTCAGTATAGAGAGAAACTGTAATGGGGAAAGGGACTGAGAAAAGGGGTGTGCTATTATAAACAGAGGGGAAAATCAGGGTGGCCATATTCCACCTTGGCAGGCATCTTTGAAGGGCTGTGGCTGCACAGGCTGTGGGATGGCAATAATTCTAAATTGGGCCTGAGAGAGGGAGGCTGCCCACTCTGTAGACAGCTATCTTGTATCAGGAGTGAGGTATATTGGTTAAGGAGTAAGCTGTGGAGCTGGGGGTGTCCAAAGATAAGGGGTGGATATGGGCAGCAGAAGGGTGGGGCTGAGGGGAGGCTGGGGCAATGCTCTGAAATTACAGGACGTTATGTTACAGCAAGCAGGAGGGGGGATATTAGGGACAGAGGACCCTTAGATAGGGAAGTTGATGCTAAGGGGAAAGCGTACAGGGTGAACATTCTGAATACAAAGAGACTGGAGGGGGAAGAGTCAGGAGGGGCTGTTGTGCGGAAGCCTAAAACAGCAGACTGTGGGAAGGGAGCTCCTAAGGTGAACAGTGCAAGAGAGGAAGAAGAGGGTCAGTTTAGAGATGCGGTCAGGGGAAACTCGGGTTACTTGATGGAGGCTGATATAGAGTGTCACAATAAATTTGAGCTACTAAGCAACCTAGAGGGGGAGGAAGGGGTTGGTGGAAATGAGGAAACTTATACAGAGGCCAGGGGAGGGAGTCGGATACCCATAGGGCATCACAGACCAGCTATGGAAAGGATAGACATAGTCCCAGAGGGAGAAGGGAAACATATATGTTAAGCAAATGGGGAGATGCAACATATTCCAGACATGAGGGAGGAGAGCATGATTGGAGAGAAACTGGGAGACAAGGAGGTGAGAGGAGCCCCTTCAGCTGGGAGGTCAGTACCAAGGATGGGGCCCTAGCTAAAGGGACCCACAGAGAACCTCTGAAGCAGGGGTACTATTACAAGGGGAGGATGGTGGTGTGGGGAAGGGACACCATCAGGGCCAGGATAAATGGTTCAGATAAGAGAGGGTTAAAGGGACATCTATTCAGAGGGGGTTTGAGTTAAGGGCAAAATAGCAAGGGAGGCAGAAAGGGAGGGTGACAAGGAGGTCTCAATAAGGCAGGAAGACTCCCATGAAATTGAGATCATGAATAAAGGGGGAAGGGGGCTGAGAGGGCATAGTGGAGGTAACCATCAATGATGATGGTGTTAAGGTTCTGTTACTGGGAGACTCGACGATTAGGGTATCCATTGGGAGGACAGGGGGTGGATGCCATAGCCAGGTGAAGGTAGTGAGTATCTCTGGGCTGACAGTGCACAGAGCAAAGTTCATGGTGTATGAAATGGTTAGGATTGTGGAGGGAACCGGATTTCCTGGTGCATTTGGGAACTAATGATCTAGAGGAAATAGCATTTGAAATCCAAGCAAGGTTCCAAGAACTTGCCAGAGTCTGTCGGGATAATGGATGCAACATTTCCTTTTCAGAGATATTGCCAGTACCAAAGGCCTCAGTGGAGAAAAAAAAGAAGCTCACAGAGGTTAATGACTGGCTCAGGAAGTGGAGTGAAGAGAATGGGTTGGGGGTGTTAGGGAACTGGAATGGAGTTTGGTAGGATAAGGGACTATATGCCAAGGACAGGTTTCATCTTGCCCCATTAGGGAAGGAAGTCCTAAACAGGGATGGCTGACTACATACAAGAAAGGTGGGGTTTAAACTTGTAAGGGGAAGGGATGAGGAGGGCTGACCAGGAAGCCCCTCCTCCAGATGAGGGGAGTAGCCGCAAGCCCAAGAGGGGAGGGGGAAACAGACTGGAGGTGGAGGTTTCAGAGGAGCAGGGGAGGATGGAAGTATAAGGAATCTGGGTGGGGTTCAACAAAGAGGATCAGGGATAGGGGTGGGGGTTGGTGTTAGTAAATGCCAGGAGCTTGGGAAACAAGTTGCCAGAGTTCCAGGCCATGCTGTTCAGAGGGGTGGATGTGTGCGGTCACGGAGACGTGAACAACAAAACCACAACTGGGACCTAAATGTACAGGGGTACACTATGCTTAGGAAGGATAGAAAGGAGGTCAGAGGGGTGGAGTGGCTATGTTCATTAGAGATGATATAGAAATTGCTATGGTAGAAGAGGCAGAGGAAACGGGAGGCCTTATGGGTCACCTTACGATCCCCAGCAGGAGATAAGGTCAAGCTGGGAGTAGTACATAGGCTCTGGGATGAGTGATGTTCTAGAGGATGGTTTGCTGGACAACATCATTGCCCAGTGTGGTCCAAAAGGGAAGGAGCTGTTGATGGGGACCTTATATGCCAGGTACAAACTGGGGAACATGTCCCTAAGGTGGCCAAGGAGCAGGAGGCTGCTGGATGGCTTCCAGGATGTGTTCTTAACACAGCATGTGATGGAGCCCACAAGGGAGGGCATGTCCTGGATGTGGTTCTGGCAGATGGGGATCTGGTAGGGACATAGCTGTACAGGACCCTTGACTGGGAGTGACCACAATACTGTCTGGTTTCAAATAAGCATGGGGGGAGTGGGGGTGAGATCTAGGACACTGGCAGTGGACTTCAGGGGGGCAGACTTTATGGGCATGGGAAATATTCTCAAGGATCACTTGAAGGGGATTACCTCAATGACAAGTGTGGAAAGGAGATGGGAGGTCATAAAACGGGGACTTCATGAAGCAGTCAGGATCTGCGCTAAGTTGAAACGTAAGGGAGCAAGGTCACGTAAACCATGCTGGTGGTCCAGTGAGGTACAGGTAGCAGTCAGAGAAAAGAAGGCGGCCTACAAAAAATATAAAACAACAAGAGGGGATAGGGATAAGGAAATGTACCAGCTTGGTATCTAGAAAAGTCACCAGAGTGGTGAGGGAGCAAAGTCCAGTAAAGAGCAGCGGCTGGCACAGGTGATACATGGAGGGAAAAGGGGTTCTCGGTACATTGGGAGCGGAGAAAACTAAGGGCCATCTCAGCAGATTGAGATCAGAAGGAGGGTGGGTGGAAGAGGCGAGGACCAGGCAGAGGTATTTAACGGTATTTTGCCTCTGTGTTCACTAGGGAGGGATGGATATCTCACAAAACAAGGCATGAAGGGATGGCAGCAGGAGGGACTAGGGGAGCAACAGAAATGGAGCAGAGGGAGGGAAAGGTACTCTAGGGGTCAGCATCTGGATAAGGATAAAAGACCAGTAAGGGGGAGGGACGGATGATGCTATCTCCACCAAAGGGTGTGGTTAACCCTCAAGGCCCTAAAGAAAAACAAATCTCCTGGGCCGGATGGCATTCATCCTAGAGTACTATGGGAATTGGCGGACATACTGGCTGCACCCCTGGCGGAGCTTTTCAGCAGGTCACTTGAGACAGGGAGGGTACCTAGGGATTGGCGAGAGGCACATGTGGTACCAATCCATAAAGGGGGTCGAGGAAGTACCAGGTAATTATAGACCCATCAGTTTGACCTCGGTGGTGGGAAAATTAATGGAGAGTATACTAAAGGAACGATTGGGGGTGTACTTGGAGGAGGTGGGAGGTCTGGATAGTCGGCAACATGGGTTTGTGCCAGGTAGATCATGTCAAACCAACCTTGTGGAGTTCTATGAATGGGTAACATCAGAACTGACAGGGGTAAGCCTGTGGATGTATTATTCTTGGACTTCAGCAAGGCGTTTGACTCTGTCCCCCACAATGGTCTGGTGGAGAAACTGATGGGGTTAGGAGTAGGCCCTTTGATGGTCAGATGGATTCAAAACTGGCTAGCTGGACGCACTCAGAGAGTAGTGGTCTGTGGGGAGCTCTCGAACCCTAGAGAGGTTGGTAGTGGGGTACCACAGGGCTCGGTCCTGGGTCCGATCCTGTTTAATGCATACATATCGGACATCAGGGAGGGTATAGAGTGTGAAATGAGTCTCTTCGTGGATGACTCCAAGATGGGAGCAGTAGTGAGGGAGAAGAGGGGAGGTTGGCCCTGCAAGGGACCTGACACCCTGGAAAGCTGGGCTCACACATGGAAATTAAATTTCAATATCACCAAGTGCAAGGTGTTGCATCTTGGTCGGGAAACCCTAAACACAGGTACACCCTTGGGAGGAGGCGCTGGAGGCCTCAATAGGGAAAAGACCTAGGGGTCATGGTGGATACATGTATGAATAACTCTGAGCAGTGCAGGAGAGCAGCTAGCAAGGCAAACAGGATGTTGGGATGCATCGTAAGGGGATCACCTCTAGGAGCAGGGAAGTGATTCTGCGCTGTACAATGGACTGGTTAGACACACCTTGAGTACTGTGTACAGTACTGGAGACCACATTTGAAGAGGGACACAGCTCCTGGAGAGGGTACAGAGGAGGGCAACAAAGATGATACGAGGGCTAGGGATTTGACTTATGAGGACAGACTTGAGGAGCTCTGCCTGTTTTCATTGGAGGAGAGGAGAGAGAGGGGGACATGATTGAGGTCTTCAAGTACCTCAAGGGAATAAATAGGGTAAACATGGAGGATCTTTAGACTAAAGCAGGGAGGTATCACCAGAGGGCATGGTTTGAAGTTGGAAGGTGGAAGGGTGAGGGGGGAAAAGAGGAGGAGGTTTTTCACAGAGAGGGTGGTGGACCCTTGGAATGCACTGCCTGGTGAGCTGGTTCAGAGATCCACAGTGGAGGGCTTCAAGAGAGGGTGGGACAGACACAGAAAGTGGATGTATCAGATGATGGCCTGTCCCGGGGGGGTGGGGATGGATGGATGATAAAGGGATGGGAGGATCTCGGCACCCAACTAAGGATCTAGGTTCGAGCAGACTCGATAGACCGTAAGGCCTAATCTGCTGGCAAATAGTATGTTAGTATGTTAGTATGTTAGTATGTTAACTTAATGATTTGGAATCAGATAAGGCTGAGGGATTGTTACGGTTTACCAACCAAAAATATTATGGGAGGGAGAGCATTGAAATTATTAGCTCTCAGAATGAGGAAGGAACAAGCAAGTCGACATATCCCTTTCCTCCAGACAGTGGGTAATAGCAATGACCTGATAGAGAAGCCAGGAGACATAGCTAAGGCCTTTAAAAAGTATTACCAGATGCTATATGCAGAAAAGAGAGACCCCCAGATTGTGACAACTCAGACGGAATGCTTTCTAAAAACATTAAAACTCCCCAAACTATCCACCACAATGCAGCAAGAGTTATCAGCTCCCATAAGAGACCAGGAAATTCTAACAGTGATAAATAACCTTCCCTCGAGAAAATCGCCTGGCCCGGACGGACTCCCGGCAGAGTTTTGTAAAAAGTTTAAAAAAATGTTGGTACCCCAAATTAGCAATAGTCCTGAACTCTATGCTTGAGGAGGGAAGAACCCCGAACTCATAGAGGGAGGCACTAATAACTGTAATTCCAAAACTAGGTAAACCAACAACATCCTGTGAGTCGTATAGGCCTATATCCTTACTAAATCAGGATTCAAAAATGTTTACGAAAATGTTGGCTAACCGTTTACAAAGATTTGTGGAGATATTAGTGCATCCAGATCAAATGGGGTTTATACCCCATAGGCATTTGTCAGACAATATTAGATGCCTCTTAAATATACTAGGTCATAAAGAGCATTCATAGGTCATAAAGAGTTCCCAAACCAGCTATTTTTTTTAGATGCAGAAAAGGCCTTTGATAGGCTTAATTGGTCTTATCTCAATTCAGTGCTTGGTAGAATGGGATTTGAGGGCCCCTTTCTGCAATGGATCATGATGGCCTACCAATAGCCAGTTGCCAGAGTGTGGGTAAATGGCACTATCTCCACAACTCTTATTATACAAAGAGTCACCAGACAAGGGTGCCCCCTGTCCCCTTTGCTTTTTGCCCTGGCAATGGAGCCCTTGGCCCAGGCGACTAGAGCGGAGGACAAGATTCAGGGGATTTTGGTAGAGGGGGTGACAAACATGGTCTCATTGTATGTGGATGTAACTTTAATATACCTGCAGGACCCGGCTAATTCGATCCCTCCATTGATGGACTTATTAAATCAATTTGGCAAAATTTCAGGATTTAAAATTAATATGAACAAGTCTGATATCTTTCCGATAAATGGCAGAATTTCGGGGGAATTACAAGAGTTGATCCCATTTAATTAGACCAAAGACAGAGTCAGATACTTAGGTATTCAAATTCCAACTAAACTATCCCGTCTATACCAAGTTAATTATGGTCTGTTGCAGAAGGCAGTCTTTGCTGATATAAATAGATGGCAAGTGATGCCTTTTTCCTTTACTAACAGGATAGAGGTGGTGAAAATGAACCTTCTCCCCCGGTACTTGTTCCTGTTTACTAGTTTACCACTACCCTTCCCAAAAAAAGACTGGAAGGAACTGAGACAGAAGCTCTCTCAATTCATTTGGGTGGGAAGATGACCCAGGAAGCATTGGGAACTCCTTACGGAGGACAGGGATAGAAGGGGCAGAGGAGTACCAGATTTTTACAATTATTATAAGGCGGTCCAGATACTGCCTATTCTTGATATGTTAAATCCGAGACAGATAGGAGGGTGGTGTCCTATGGAACTTAGGGCACATCAGGTTATTCCCCTGCAAATGTTACCCTGGGTAGCAATGCCCTCAGACATCAGACAAGTTACAAATAAGTGGACGAAGCACACTCTTAAAGTGTGGCTGGATATCCGACAGTATTGGGGGTCCTTAACTCCGGTTTGGAGATATATTCCATTTAACTTCCTTCCAGGATGTCCAGCTGCACTTGGAGATAGCTGCTTTAAACAATGGCAGAGTATAGGATTACGTTTTTTGACCCAGTTTTTTCAACAAAATATATTAAAATCTTTTCAAGAGCTGCAGAGAGAATTTGGCATTCCCAAACAGGGCTTTTTTAGGTTCCTCCAGTGCTGTCACTATATTAACTCGAGGACAGGGCAACAGGCAGTTCTTTCAGACCCACCTGTCCCCAATTCGAACTGTTTTTCAAAGGAGTCATATGATGGACCCCAAAGGGTTTAAATCATATGTATATAAAACATTACAGGAAAATATAGGTAAATTATTAACCCAACAGCTTGAACAGAGGTGGGGGGAGGAATTAAAGCTGCAGCTATCAGAGGAAGAATGGTCGGAGATCTGGTTGGGAATTTCGAAAACAACCACCTCTCCGAGTTGGAAGGAATTTAGATGGAAGGTAGTAGTAAGGTATTTTATTACTGCAGTGATCTCGGTCCATTATACACAACTGACAACAAAGAATTGTTGGAGGGGATGTGGGGGTTTGGGCACACATATTCATTTGTTTTGGGACTGCCTGCAGATAAATAATTATTGGAGGTCAATTGTGCAGGCTCTCCAGACTATTTTTCAAGGGGATTTTGTGGTTAATGGAGCTCATTTGGTATTAGGTCTGGTACCAGAGGGATTAAGATCCAATGGCCAAAAATATTTGTACTACGTATTAGTGGCTACAGCTCTAAAAGTGATTACGCAACATTGGTTGCAGTCAGAACCTTTAACCCTCTCCATGTGGAGAGTTAATATTATAAAAATCAAAGACATGGAAGCTATAATTGCCCGTCTAAGACTGGCCACAGAACAGTATAATGCAAAATGGCTCCCTTACTACAATTATATTGAAAGTCTGGAGGGCACCCCTGTGTTAGAGCAATACCTTCTGTCTTGAGATAGCCTGAAGGAGGCTTTGGCCTAAGTTAAAAGGAGGCGGGGTTTTGGAATATCTAGAACCTGACTGGTTTATAAGGGGGGAAAGGGGGGGGAAAGAAAAGGGGAATTAAAAGGGAGGGGTGGAGAACTGAAAATGGGGAAGGGGAAAAAAGAAAAAAAAAGGAAATGCAATGGCTGGATAAATGAAATGAAATGAAATCACATCGCTCAGTTTGGTTGAGATGTTAAACTTTGTTTATTTAACAAGGATGACAACATAGCATAAATTATATCAATAATATGAATGAGACCTGAGAGATTATTGGATGTCAGTTTATCAGTTTGGAATAGACGGCATGAAACAAAGGATGTAAATGAAGGGTAGAGTACAATTAGACCTTTCTCTTTTCCTTTCTCCTCTTATTTGGGGAGGGGGGAATAGGAGAAATGGATTGCTTTAGTGGTTTTAAAATTAATGGCAATCACTCACTCTTTATTATACCAATATAAATATGGGATTTAAAATTAGTAGGAAAGAGAATATAACAATTGCTGAAAAATTGTTTTCTTTCTGGATACAAATGTATTAATCTGCTTCAGTGGTTGATATACCCATATGTAAAATGGAATATTTTAAGCTGTCAATAAAAGCTTTATTAAAGTTCTAAAAAAAATGAGAGACATTCCTCATAATCAGGGACAGTTTAGAGGTAAGTAAGTAAGTTGAACTTTATTTGTTAAGTGCCCAATCCCAGAGGCTCTGGGCACTATACAGGCAGGTGAAGGCAACATAAATAACAAGCAATAATAAAAAAAAACATATGTTAATGACAGCTATCATGGCAACAACCAAGCAAAATAAAATCCTCAACAAAATAAAAAATTCAGCAGTCAGCTAATTCCTAAAATTCATAGATAGTTCTTGAATACTTCTCTAAACAGATACACCTTCAGAGCCCACTTAAATGCCTCCACCAACAGGGCCTCCCTCAATGATATTTATGGTGGGACAGATCTCTTTGAAACTCCTGTCCCTTATAACCAAGCTCCAGAGTAATTTTCCCCTCATGTCTCATCTAGTATCAGCACTGGTCTGGGGCTTGTGTTGGGATAAACAAGAACAATTCAGTTTGCTGCACTTTTCACAAATGTGTGTCAATGTCATGCAAGTTTATAAATTAGAACAGTGAGTTTAAAATGTTCTTGTTGAAATTTCACCTTTTTACAAAAAGATTAAAATGTGGAATTTAGGGAAAATTGAGCTAGTATTTGAATAAAAATATTTGTGAATTACACTAGACTTTGACACTATTTCGATAACATAGTAACATTTTGGCTGATCACTATCTGGGATCAGTACACTATCAGCATTGCTCCAGAATCAGTGCAACATGTGCCTGAGACATGTCTAAGACATATTCCCTCAACCATGCAAAACAGCAACCAGTGCAGCTAGGTGAGTATATTCTTTGACTGCTAGACTTCACTGGCCTCTATTTTGCATTGCTTGGGGGGCCGGGCGGCATATCTTCTTAGACTTGAGTACCGATCCCATAACAGTGCTTACAATACACTGAACACAGATCACTACTGGTAGTAGAGTTGGTGAATTTCACACATGGCAGTGCTTTCATGATTGCAAAAGTCTGTGAAAACAATTGGGAAAGTTCACATCTGGAAATGTGAAACTTGCAGCGCAGTTTTCCACAAATTCGCTGATCTGTGGGAATGAAATGTCACATGTTTTTCTCTCATGGGAAATTGTAGTTTTTATTGCCTGCAAATCTCTGATTTATTAAACAAAAAATTCCTCTAGCCCCATATTTTTGGGCTGTTTTTCTAAGTATGGCATTACAGATGTTTTTGTTCTGCAAATCAGAGACTTGTGGGAAATAAGTCACAAGTGCCATACTTCAAAATGTTTTGTATCAACTACACAAATTCTCAGGAATGTTGAGGATATCTCCGCTGCATTTTGTGAAACTTTACAGCCACCTCCTGGCATGACAAAACTGACTGTTTCCTGATGTGTTGTACACAATACTGCAGTACTACTGTACTGTAATTCTTCAGGACTTTATTACAGTGCAGAAACCAGCACTTCACTCCATCTTGGCAAGACAATTGTGCATCTTTAGAGTAATCTCTAGATGAGCCAAAATTACTCTGAGTTCCTCTGAACAAACGAGTGCATACACAGGTGACCAGCCAAAACATGACTGACAGTAGCTACAAAAAAGTATGCACTGCCCCATAGGAGACCAGCCATCAATTCCTGCTGCATTGCCAAATTAAGAACAAGTTGGGAAGGCCCCTTCAGCAGGAAGTAAGATGCTCTCTCACAGTTTGATGTACAAAGTGCTCCTATGCTTTTATTCAACAGTTACTTCACAGCATGAAGTAATAGCAGTAAAAACAAACCAAATGATTTGTGGACTGTGTGGTCTCAAAGTTTAGACCAGTGGCTCAATCACAGATGTGCCAATGCTCCACCATTGAAAAATTCATCAGGAGGCCTGGTCTAGATCTGAATGACAGACTGAAATACGAAGGAGGTTGTTACTTCAGTGGCTCAGTAGGTAGCACACTCGCCTCTGAGGCAGGGATATTAGAGGGCTGTGGGTTCAGTTCCCACATCTGGCACTTGGGTTAGTATCCCAGTACTGACACTGTAGTGCAGCATGAGAGGGGTGCTGCACTTCTGAGGTGCTGTCTTTCGGGTGAGACGTTAAACCGAGGTCCTATCTGCCTGGACTGGTGGTAGTTCAGGTGGATGTTAAAGAGCCCATGGCACTTATCGAAAAGAGTAAGGGAATTTCCCCAGTGTCCTGGCCAAATTTCCCTCATTCACTAAAAATACCACCAAGAGCTTTACCTGGTTCAAGGTCAGTTGGCATTCATCTGTATCCCCCTTCCCCGGGTCGTGCCTGAAAATAGGCAGGATTTGTCTAGTGCACTTACCCAGTCAACAAAAACTAAATAAATAATAAATAAACTTTGTAGGTGGCTTAAAATAGCCTAATTTAAGTGGCAAAATTGTTAAACAGAGCTATGAAAAACACTTTATCAGTGCTTAAAATAGTATCGACAGAGTGAAAACAGAAAAATGTGTTATTCGTAATACAAAACACACAAAAAGCAAATGCATTCGGCAAAACATAGTACATTTAACAACCACATTATTGTATATGCAGGTATAATGGCTGGTTAATATAGTGTTTGATCCTCACAAGAAAACTAAATAGCTAGAGTACTGCAAGGGAGGATGGGAGAAGAATGAATGAAAAGATGGAAATAGTATCACAGGTAAACAAGCATTTGTCAATGCCGAATGTTGTCTTGCTGGCATTGCATTGGTAGTGCAGGAGTTAGAGGGATGCATAATAGGAACGGCAGTGAAGTACTAAACTGAAGCCAGCCCCACCCTACTGAGACTGACAGGCATTGGAGTGTGTCTTTGAGTCATCAGCCATAACGTTCATGCCATTTCACCTCACCCTACCCTGCAGACACTGACAAGTGTTGCAGTGTGCCTTGGGGTCTTCAGGCCTTATGGTCACCCCATTCCATAAGGATATACCTTGAGATGGGTGCAGTATAGGAGAATGAGGTGAACTTTGGGGCCAAAGAGTCCAAGCCACACCTCGATGCCTGTCACTGGCTACGGAGTGGGGGTGGAATGGCGTGAGCATTACAGCCGACAATCCCAAGTCACACACTGACGCTTGTCAGTCTCTACAGGGTGGGGTGTTATGGTTGGAAACCCTAATGCCCTGGGTATTTGTTGGTATTTTACACTCCAAATTTTCAACATGAGCTTTTTGAGACCCCACCTCAAGAACAGTGGCACTATCAGTTCCTCAGATGAAAGGTGATTTTTGCACAGTGACTGCTTCATTTGGCACCACAGGTGCGAAAACACATTTCAGGCAGGATGTGAAAAATTACAGCTGTACTGTTCGTAAGGAGGTATCAAAAAATGGCAATGTTGAAAATCTGGAGTGAAAATATGAAAAATTGGTGAAGACATGAGAGTGCGTAGAAACTGCGCAACACACGCATGTAATGCAATTATTTTGGGGAATTTTTAACCACATTTTCAACATAGGCATTTTGGGACCTCTGCTCATGAATAGTGTTACTGTGATTTTGTTAATCTGTGCCGAACACTGATTTCCCATGGCGACCGTGCCACTGTGCTCCACATGTGCAAAAATACATTTTGGGCAGGATGTGAAAAATGACAGCTGTACTGTTCATAAGGAGGTGTCATAAAATGGCAATGTTGAAAATCTGGAGTGAAAATATTAAAAATTGTTGAAGTTACGAGTGTGCTTGGAAACCTCACAAGGCACGCTCATAACACCAAATTTGCAACATAGGCTTTTTGGGACCCCACCTAATGAACAGTGGCACTGTCATTTCATTAATCGATCCAGAAAGGTGATTCCATGCAGTGACCATTAAATGACCTTTCGGGACTGAATAACAAGATGACAGTGCATATGTTCATGAGGTGGGGTCCCAAGAACCCAATGTCAAACATTTGGAGCCAAAATTCAGAAAATGGCTGAGATATCCACCTAAGTTGAACCCCTCCCACCCCATTGATGCCATTATACACCTTGCCAGCATTTCTTCATTTTGCTGTTCGGCTTTGAAGAGTCCAGACGGTTCCCGCTCCACTGAAGATTGCAGCCAGACCTCCAGTAAGTATGGGGTGATGGGGTGGGGAGGTGGGGTGCAGAGGGTGGGGTGTGTTGCGACGGGGACCACAGACAATAAGGACCATTTCCTTTTTTTCAGGTACAGAAAAAAAAGAACATTGTGGGACTGTTTTCTTTCTTTACAGGTGAAATAAAACAAATGCTGGGCACACTGGGGTGGGCTCCCAGTGTGCCCCACGACTTTCCGGGGATGATGTTGGCCACACTGGGGTGGGATCCCAGTGTGCCACACAATGTGGGGGGTGGTGGACATGCCGACACAGGGATTGCACCCCTGATGTCAGCTTTCTTTGGGGATTATGTGGCGGTGGCAGTGGCCACCGCCATGTGTATTGAAATTTTTCACCAGGAAAGGCACATACAGAAGGCATGTCATCTGTGCTGCTGCATGACGAGCTTGTCTCTGATTGCAGTGACACATTTCTTTCAAGTTGGTGGCACTTTGCATAATTCTTGCATCAGCACTAGCAAGCTGGCTAATTGGGGAACGAGGGACGTACCTACTAAAGCATGCCGTGCATTTGCCAACACTGACACACCTCTGAATTTCTGCTATTACCACAAGATGTTGCTTGCACATGCACAAGACAGCATAAAAAGGGGAAGAGGATAAAGGAGTACAAGTAAGGTTATATGTTAAAAGTAGTTTAAGGTACAGTGTGACATTAAACAAAAACTCTAATGACAGCTAATAATAAGCTTTTAAATACATAATGTCTGTAGTTTATTACTAATGCCAGCATAAAATATAAAATCCACTATACAAATAAAAATGAGTGGAAAAAAAAAAGGAAACAAAAACAGGCATATCTAAATAGATCCAGAAAGTATATGGCAATAATGCAAATTTCTGCAAAGAGAAAATGGTAACTCATTTCAAAGTTCAATACCATGTTACAGAGTATAGAAAATATAATTCTGTATCAGTAGTCTATAACGATAGCACCAAACCTCCTGGAATCCATATCCCAGACAATGTTTGGAGGCTGCTGATAGAGACAGACTCAGAAGTGTCCCAGACAGTTGATAAATATCTGGAAAAATAACACAAAGCACAAATCATTGAACTGGTTTTACAAAAAGAGCAACTATGCAGTAGAATTGATATCAAAATCATAAATACAGTTTCCTGTCAAAATCCTCATTGAAACCTTTTGATCTCAATGCTTTCAATCTATATGTCCACTATACTTCTTTTTAAAGAGCATATAAAGTCTGTCACCACCTTTCTTCGGTGGGGGTATCCACTCAAGTCCCATGAATTTGATTGTCGTACAATCTGAATTATGATGATCTCTGAAATGCACACCCACAGGTGTGTGTCTTTCTGGTTGAGTATGGATCTTTAACATGCTCCTGCTGGTTGATTTTAGGTTGCCTAATAGTTGTTCATATGTAGATCTTTCCACAATCACACCATAATACACAAATCACAAAAGAAGTAGAGCATGAAATAATCTCAACTTCCATTTTAAGATTTTCATCTGAGTGCACAAACTCTTATACCTTGTGTAGCATATTTGTACATATTGCAGTTTCTGGAGCAAAAGAATCCCTTAGGTTTTGTAGGAAGCCAATGATGGGTGGTGGGACTTCATTTGCCTGGTCTGCTATAGACAAAATGATCCTTTATGCTGGGGCCCCTCTTAAAAGTAGCCACTGCAGGAAGTTTGTTCCCCTGATGACTGGTCAGAGACCAGTTTACATGCAACCTGGTCTGAGACCAGTTTCAGAGCCACCTGATCTGGGGCCAGTTTCACTGCTGTACAGGAGCCTTCTTTGTTACACTGTTTTTTTCCTGCACCAACTCCCTTTAGTGTAGATTTACTATTACCAACTCCACGCCACCATGGATCCTCACACCAGTGAAACTGGGGGTCAATAGAATTTTAGGGGATAGTTCAGCTGGAAGAAAAAACTGGTCTCAGACCAGGTGGCACGCAAAATGGTTTAAGACCTGGCAGCTCTGAAACTGGTCTCAGACCAGGTTGCTCAGAAACTGGTCTCAGACCAGACTGGTCCCAGATCAGTCATCAGGGGAACAATCTTTCTACACCAAAGTAGCCCTTGGTATAGAACCCACTATGGCAGTCAGGGACTCGGACAGCAAGGATCTCCCAGTGTTTTTGACAACACTGCCTTTTATTTTGTGCTGCAGTATTCTAATTTGTTACTAAATTAATGAGTTGTGCATCATCATGGAATTTTTGTTTTAGTATTAAAAGTTCAGCCTGTCTTTTTGGGTAGCTTTGTGTAAAACTTCATCCAGGACAATAAGCACTGTACCCTTTCTCCAAGAATCTTTTCTTGAGATCAAGTGATTGTACTTCAAAATCATCCAGGTCTGTGCAGTTTCTTTTCAGTCTTAAGAATAGTCTATATGGGATGGATTCAATGAGATCCTCCTTTGTTGTCTTGCATTTCCCCATTCTCTTCATCCCTTCTTTCATTTTTGGGTGTTCTCATAGCTCACAGCCGACACTTACATGCATCCCCACTCTTCTTCCCTTGTCCCGTATGCGCTTGTCCCACCCTAGCTTTCCCTTTCTGTTCCTGTATGCATTGCAGGGATGTCACCAGCAATGCAGACCATTGCTGACCTGGTACACCTACAGTTTCATGGAATCATACGTGCAACCACTTCTGGAACACCCTGGATATTATTCCACTTCTCCACTGCATTTTCACTGCTCCATTTGGAACCTGGCCTTCTACAGCCCCCTCTGTACCTGTCACTCTTTCCTCTGCTCTGAACCTCTGGTTACTCAGGTCTACCTTTTCACTAATTTCCTGCCTAATCCACGGATATCATGGGACTCTACTGCTACTTTAACAATGCCCCACCAGTAAGTACTTTACAATTCCATTGTATCTCTGCACAGCAGTCATCAAATTCCCTGGCTTCTTTTTCACTACTCACCCTTTCACCTCACCATGGATTAGCTTCTACCGACAGTCTCACTCCAGTGCAGTCCTGCCCATCAATAATTATCACAATTACCTGACAGCCTTGCTAACTACTCCCCCACTGAGCTACTTATTCTCCCACCGCACTCATTATCAGAATTTTGCCTCACCTACTACAGTACCCAGTCCTATCATTTAGGGTGCAACGGGGGGGGGGGGGTTAGGCCCCTATGGACAAGTATCCTTCATCACCTCAGAAATCTGGACTTCATTCACACTTCTTCAACTGGATCTGCTTCACACTTAGGATTCTACGGTTTTTGCAGAAAAGACCAACTCTTCAACCTCAGGATCACCATTCAATCGGCATCATCCATGGATCAAGGATGAACCGTCATCTCTGCAAGAAGATTACCTTCCTTAAATTAGCTATGGTTACTAGAACCTAGGTCCTTCTCCTTTTAGTATGCCCAGAGGACAGGCAGACCACTGGCCATGGGTCCTCAGAGGTTTCCTCCACCTGGAGGGTTTTCCTTCCCTGAGTGCCAGGGGGTCGTACTCTCCATGAGTTGTAGAAGGTATCTTTTTGGGCCTTCTATTCCCCACAAATTACTACCTACATATCTACTACTCAAGGGTGGGAATAGAGTTAAGCCACAAAAATTACTGCAAGTTACACAAGCACTATATACCCCGTTGCTATTCCACAAACATTGAATGAGAGGGCTTAGCCTGTGGTTCAATGTAGGGAATAGCTCCTCTCACAATCTCTACTTATGCCCTCCACTACATGCACTTCCCTTGCTTAGGGAGTGTTTTTCATCCACCACCATCCCCTCCTCCTCCTCCTTCTCCCGTACTCTTCTCACCCTTGTTCTTGTGCCTTCTATTCCCTACAAATTCCTACCTACATACCTACTACTCAAGGGTGGGAATAGAGTTAAGCCACAAAAAGTACTACAAGTTACACAAGCACTATATACCCCATTGCTATTCCACAAACATTGAACTCCTTGTTGTGGCTACTGCTTCTCCCCAGGTGCAGTATTTGGTTATTTGTGGAGCGACCTTTCTTGTTGAGCCTAGCTGATAGTAAACTGAACTTTGGTCTGAATTCAGGGATACATCTCTATGCCAGCAGTATGTGAAATTTAAACTTGTTTCATTTGGATATCCACTGATAGACCTTATCTGTGGGGATACGACTGAAAGCGGTTATTCCACTGCTGCTCATCACTGATAATTACTTTTTGTTAGACATGAGCATTCTGTTTGGAGTGAAACCAAAGCACCACTGAACTTACTGGGGGAGGAGGACCTCAGAATTACTGAATCCAAGATAAATCAGTGGGAAAAGGCTGAGATAGGCCCAGATGGGCTGTGAAATACTTTTATTTATTTAAACTTTTTTCACATCTGAATAGCCCGGAGGCTTGGACAGCAAGAGATAGAGATGTTGTTGCTTGCTTAAACCATATTTGTTAATCCTTCTTCTCTATATTTATCTATTAAAAATTAGGGCTGGCATAACCAGGTAGGTTCTTGTTCTGATTTTGTTAAATCACGCCTGGTTTTAGTTCTGGATTCGGATTTCTGGTTAATATGAGGTCAATATATTTTGTAATATGTCACTACTTATAGTATTTATTGTATGTTATAATTGTCTTGACATACTGTTTGTTTTGTACCCTCCTGGGTCATGCCTGAAAATAGCATTCATTGTCTAGGGCACCTACCTGGTTTCAAATACTAAACAAATAAATAAATGCGATAGTTTTCCATTCCTGGAGTTTCAAAGTACTGTATAACAATAATAATAATAATAATAATAATAATAATAAAAATAATAATAATAATAAAACTAAAACAAGTACATCATGGTGAAAGAAACAATTGCAGTGACACACCACACCCCAAAATAATGTTTATAAATTAGGGTCAACTAAAATACTGCAGCACTACACCCCCTCCAAAAAATGACTACTGGCCATGGACTACTCAAACAAACAAAAAAAAACAGAACAGTACCCCCATACTTTAAATTAAAAACTGGCTATAAGCAAGGAGCTGCTGAAACACCAGAGCACTACCCCCAGCCCCTTGTGTCAAAACTGCAGTGGGCACAAGCCAGGCACTAGTCAAATGCTCAGGTCTACATCACCACAAATTGTTGTTTTTAACTGAGACTTCCTACCAAATAAAAGCCTCTGTTTTGCCTGATGTCTGTTTAAAAAGACATTACTCTTTTAGTAATTTTTTTTCCAGAGTGTTTCTTATTCATTTTGTGTTCTCCATTGAATAGATAGTGTAAGCACCCTACGGGAGTTTTCTAGCTAAATTTTCTGTAGCTAAGTGTAGTTAGGCAGGAAAAGCTGTGGTGCCAGTAGGTCTGTAGCTGAGTCCTGTTTGTAACCTGGTGGGGCCTCAGCCCAGAGGGTACAAATAAGGGCAATTTGGCACCAAAGAAGGGATTGAGGGGAAGGGAAAAGAAGAGCCAGAGAGAGAGAGAGAGAGTCGGGGTTGGCCTGTAGTTCAGCTGTGAGGGCCGCGGCGGGGCCGGGGTGGACTGCCCTCCACCCCAGCCCTCCTCCCTAGAAGACTGGCAATGTGTGGCAGTTCAGTGCTGTAAAGAGAGAGGTGTGGAGCCTAAGGAGCCTGTGTAACTAGAAGTCTCGCCCGTGGGTGAGTGCAACTAGGAGAGTCAGTGAGAGGATTGCAGCAGGACCAGTTATGGCAGGAGGGGTCTGGGGTGGGGTCCAGAGTGGCAGCCTGGATTATTGGAAGGAGAGTGGTGACAGACTATCCCCTTTTCCCGGACTGAGCATTGCTGCAGAGTTTGGAGCTCCCATGATATGTGCAGCCTGTGGAGGCAGGAGGAGTTCTGCATGGGATGTGGTTGGTTGGGACCTCAGGCGGGGTGGCAGGTTGCCTATGTGCTCCATGTAGCACTGCAGCTAGGTTCCTGCATGAAGGTATTCCTGGACTGAAATCACTGCATGAGCGGAAAGTGCCTTGGGTGTCCAGGATCACCAGGGATAGATAAAACTCCCTGGGATGCTGAGAACAGGCATATGGCATCAGTGATTAGCTGCTGGAGGGTTTTATTGGAACTGTCCATGCTGGAGCTAGGCCCCCTGTTCTTTGCGGCAAACTGATGCAACTTCTGTGGCAGGGACTCTGAACTTCTGCAGCAGTGATAGGTCAAGTTCTGCGGCAAGGTTTAAAGTTCTGCAGCACATTTATATATATATATAAATAATACAGAGCCAGTTTTACAGTTTTGGAGGGCCCCAGCAAGGATGGCCTATGAGGAGATTCCCTGACTTCCACCACATAAATGTAAGTTACATAATTTCCCTTAAACCCTCAGTTTTATTATTTTGCTTTTCAGAAGCTGTTCTGGCTCTCCATATTTATTTAAATCTATTTAGGGCTTAGTGCTATGTCATGCAACGTTAATGGCTACTGGCAGGCACTCCCTCAATGTACTGGCAACAAAACAAAAATAGCTGCATAGTTGTTCTCGAAGGGACAGCTTGAAGTAGCCTAGCCATAGAGCACCCAAGATTCCTCTCCTCTGTGAACATCTATCAGGAGCCCCATACACAGTCGTAGGTGGGGTTGGCAGGCTATTGATGCATACCGAGACTCCCCGTACTGCCACCCTGAAAACTGCCACATATTAAAAATGTTAAATATTAAGTATCAACAGTGTCAGCATGAGTATTTCTTTTTCTGTTTGTTTCACTCTTCCCTTGTTTAGTTGTCACATTTTGAGTTAATAATCTTTAGCTTTGTTGTCATCTAATTTTCTTTCATGTGCGCCTCTGTCCCCTAGCCTGAAAGCCCTGGCATCTGCAATGCCTTCTGACCATGGTCCGTTCTTGAGCAGGTAATCTCAGGATCGCACCTAATCATGGGTTGCCCTTGTGGAACCTTGATGCACGGCTACTGGTCTAATATGGTGGCTCAACTAGTTTTTTATATTTTCCTTTTTTTCTTCTGCCTCTGTAGTCTCATTGTCTATGTTTCCAAGTCAGGCAATGTTCCCCTTAACCCAGAAGAAAAAATGACAGCAGTGCTCCCACCTCCACTCCAGACCAAAAGGCTGCAATGCTCTCTGCTGTCTTCTTCCCTCTCCAAAATCTATTCAAAGAAAAGCTTTCTTCTCCCCCACCTCCCACCTACCTAATGGCAGAAATGCTATCTTCTCCTCCATTCTACATGATGGCAACAATAACCTCTCATCTCCTCACTTCCCCAAACCTAAACACAACAATGCTCTCTTTCCTCCCACTTACCCGTAATGGTAGTAATGCTCTCTGTAACCCCCCCCCCACCCTAGACCTAATGAAAGCAGGATATTTTCTCCTCACCCTAACATGATCCTGCCCTGAAAAGCCTTGACTGATCCCAGTTTCAAAATCCAGTGTAGCCCACCTCCGCCCATCTCAGTGCCACTACCCACCCAGGGAGGAAAAGGATGGTGCTTGCAATGCTTTCCAAGCAATTTTATCATAGTATGTTAACACACTGGGGGCTGACTGTCAGACTAGGGAAGTACTGTAGAAGAGATAGGGCTGCCAGTTAAACAGAGCCAAAATGTGATTCATTCAAATTGGGGGTTGGTTATACTGGATTTATTCTTTGGTAACCTCACGTGGTTACCAAAGAATAGAAGAAAAAAACTGACTACGGTATTGAATGGTCAAGCTATTTGTGCTTTAAAAAAACTTAGAAGCTGAACTGATGCTCTGAGTAAATCTACTTGTTCCTCAGTGGCATTTGTAATTGTGATGCAGTGAGCTTCAAATCTGTCTTGCCCACCCTTGCATATTGTTCGGGAGCAACATATATATGTTAAAAAATTTAAAAATGTTTCATCTGCAATGTCATTCTGACTTTCTCTATTTTTTCAATTTGTTTTTCTCTTCCCTTAGTTTCCACATTTTACATAAACAATCTTTAGCTTAATCTTTTACATTTCTTCAGTCTATCCAGCATTCTCTCATTATTTTTCTGTCCCAACAGCTTATTTGCTTAGCTGTCTCTTTGTTTGCATTTTCTATAATTGGTTGCATTTTTAATAATTTACATTTTTCTTCCCTAGGCACCAGAGTTAACCCATTAGGTTGGCAACCTCACAGCCCCATCCACAGCAACCTCTTGTACTCTAAACCCCGTAAGGATAGCAAATTGTCCCCCCCCCCAACAGCACTTTACTCTCATGGTTTTAGAACAGCTAAAACCCACCACTGCTCATCTCAAGCCCACCACTTTCTTAACAAGCCTTGAGAATGCTATTGAGTGGTCTTGTAGATTTAAATGTATGTTATTATCTAGCCCAACACTGTACAGTGATCCTCTGCCTCTTCCTGCCTTTAAAGTATTGTAAAGACTCCTCTTAGACATTACTCTGACCCTTCATAAAACAAGAACTACCAACCATGCATATCAAAGCCCAAAAAGGCATTCCTTCCAGAGCCTCATTGTCATACTCTGTTTTTATATTGCCCCCCTTTTTTGGTCAAACAGTGTAGGACAATCCTCTGCCATTTCCTATTACTGCTGGGCCTAAATACTGGATTCATGCCACAGTATGGCTTTGTGTGGGCCCTACAAAACACTACTGGGATAAGAAAAAAGCATTCTGGCCCACTAGCAGTGATAGGAAAAGGCAATGGATCATCATACAGCCTTGGACAAAAAATGGGGTGACAATATAAAAAAATAATATGGTGACTCAAAGGGGGCTCTCAGAGCTGGGTGGAGATGGTTTGAGGGGCTGAGATGGTTGGGGATGAATTTTAGTTCTTATAAAGCTACAAGCAGGCAGAGGAATTGCTTGAAAGGAGTGGTGTCAGTCTCTGTCTAACTTGCAGGGGCAATTTCTGTGGCCAGACCCAAATTCTGCAGCAGGTCATAATTTCTGTGGCAAACGTTGCATGCCACAGAACCACAGAAAGCAGGGGGTCTTGATGCTGGAGTAACACCAGTGTTGAGACCAAAGTGCTCCCCATTTTAAGGAAGCAAACTAGGAATGGGACTGAGCAGTAGAAAGGGCTCATGCTGTCCTGGTTTACTACCTCATATTAAAGTATTTAAGTGCCCAAGGAAAAGGAGTGTAAGTAAATGTGCTAGTGAGTGAAATGTTTGGAATGTTGCAGGGAGTATGTAAAGGGATTGCTGTGAAGTTCGAAGTACAAATCTCTTGTGTCCTTTTCGGCCCATGGCAACAATGCTGCTGCCAGGAACTGTAGGCTTTTTGACTTACAGAGAAGTATGGCATGAAAACAAAAGTCAATTTGTTGGAAAAAGAGATTGCTGCAGATTCAGTGTCAGTTTGTGTGCCTGTGAAGCTGCCCCATGCTTAATCATTGTACCCCATGCTCCACGGAGTGGACTTATAATTTAATCAGTTATATTAAATCAGTTATTTGCACGTTGATTCTCATGTGGACAGTGAACTTAATCCAATAATTGTTGCCAAAATGTTGTTAATCAAACCACCATTCCCCCTGCAGCTGTGCTCCTTGAAGAAAAGTGAAATGCATGGCCCCCCATGTACCATACACCAAGCAGCTGAACCAGATAACGAGCATATTTATTTTTCTGCACTGTGTCTTCCGGCTTTATAGTGCCTCTCTCCCCCCAAAGTAACATCTGACATACCCCTAGACACCAAGATGGGGGCTTACAACATGGGGGCTCATCCATGATGCTTTATTTGTTCATTTTGAGGTGCTAGAATTTATCCTGGACTGTAAATTTGAGGGTGCAGCATCTTGAGAAATTTCATTGCTGCAAGGCACCATTTTGGACTCATGGAACTTTTGTGCAGTGCCATTGTCTGCCAGCATGGACTGTTTAGCATGCAGAACATTAGGGACCATATGCTATTGGCTGGAAGTGGCTGGGCTGGTGCCAGAGGTCACATGATGAGGAGCAGGAACGCCATTTTTTGAAGCATAGTGAACTGTGCCATCAGTGTTTGCACATTGATGAGAAAATTGCTCTCTAGGGCTCTATAATTTGAGCAGCAGCAGGAAAGAACTTTGAGGACCATATTCATGGCAGAAGCTTCTGGTGATGGGAATAGGATGGTTGCTGTTCCAGCTTTGCTCCTTTCCTGGCTTTGGGAGGTGGCTCAGAAGGGTGGAACACAAGAGAGATGTGTGATTTGCCACAAATCTGGCAGACTTCTGAAAGTGTTGCCTGTGTGTTTGGATTATGCCATAAGTTGAGTGCCTCTTCCAGCTTGGTCCACTCTGCCATATCAACCTGCCTGGAGCTGGATCACCACTTCTGCTCTAGTTAGCACAGAAACATCCAGCTTGGAAAACTGAGATGAGGTGGGAGCTGCAGCCTGTGAAGTAGTTCCTGGGGAAAGGGTCCCTTGCCGTCTGCCCAGCCCTTCTTCCCATAAGTGCCTGACCCTCCCTGTGGCAGAGGGAGAGGCCATGGGATGGCAGGGAGGTTCAAGCCAATGGAGCCCCCTGTTGAAGATACCCACCCCTCGGCAGCAGGCATCCAGAAGAGCATCAAAGAACCTCCCCCCATCACTGCGGTGGCTGCAGCCATTCCAAGACCTGATGTGGAAGTGGAGGCCAAATTCAAAGGAGATTTCAGCATGGTAGAAGACACTGAGGGAATGGACACTGTACCACCTGCTCTGGGTGTCTGTGCCAAATCCTACACTTTTAATGATCCTTTGTGAGAGCGGGACATCTCAAGACCTTGCCACTTCCCCAGTCAAAGGTAGCCCAAAACCATTATCCAACTGCGGTAGGTCTCCCAGAAACATAGGAAGGACATGGACACTCTCCAATCAACTGATCCCCACTACTTGCAGTACAACTCTGGGAGATGGCTGCTGAAGGGTAGTACTCCTAGAACCAGTGTGAGGAGTATACCTGACTGGTCAGAGGCCAAGCACTGGGTAAGAAGGAGGATCAAAAAGGAGAACCCAGGAGATCTATCTGTACTTGTGCGAGAGGGTTTGGGATGTCATCGAGGAAAGGAGAGAGGTCTTGGTCTTCCGAGGAGCCCTAGACAAGGTCAAGCAAAAAAGCCAGGGCAGTGCCCTGGATCTGGGAGGGCATGAAAAGCAAGCTATAAAGAAGGTGAGACAGATGTGTACCTTCACAGTGTGGACTGCAGTGACTTTGCTTAAAACTTTTCCAATGGTCCAGGATGGAGAGGGACAGAGGACCAAGTATTACACCATCTGTGAGGACATTTTGGAGGAAAAATGTACCAAACCTGATCCAAAGCTGTATTTTCCACAGAACCTAGGTGAAGCACTGGTTCTTAAGACTGCTAAAAGACTGCCCTAAAAGATTTGTGTCTAGCCTAATCTCCTCTTCCCACCGATGCAGGCCTTGGCATCGGGTGCTGGACAGGACAGAGAAAATATGGACCCCCACCACTGGATGCTGGGTGAGATCAACTCCTTTTGTTAATTAATGTTAAAAGACATTTTCCTGTTTCAAAATAAAATATTTTTCTGGTTAGTAATGTTTACCAGGAGGTGGCTGGACTGGAATATGCCCCTCTAAGCATGTAGCTGAGCATCAATGCTGTGTGAAGGTATGCATGGCTGGTGTGCGTGGGTGTGAGTGATGTCGGTATGAAGTTGTGTGTGCATGAGTATGAGTCTGGGTGAGAGTGGTTAGCTGATTGCGATAAAACTTTTTGAAATGTTTCAGAGTATTATGCCTTTAAAGTAGCAACATGTCTGTTCCTGTTTTAAGGAAAGAAGCATTTACTGTGCTGCTAAATGCTCTTTTAAATGTAAAGTTCTGTGTTATGCAATATTAAAGGGGGTAGGCATGCTTTGTACCTTTCCTGGCAGCAGTACTCCGGTTTTAAAAAGGGTTGTTTAGAGTGTTAGTGGGAGTAGGGACACTCCCGCTGCAGTACCTGGCAATCCGTCCATGGGAACCAGTGGTGGGGGGGATGTGTCACCAGAATGCCCCATGGTGGGATGGTACAGTGTTGGTTAAGGTAGAGCCCTGGGTTGGAGCAAATGAAATTCCACAGTTTCAGTGGTGTAGTCAGTTAGTGCCCTGGCCATTGGGGGAGGGAGAGTGCCCATATCTCTCTTCTGGGGGGTCGGTGGTGTGTCCTGATATGCATTTACCAGGAGGTGAATGTTTTGTGGGGGTGGGAGTGTAAGCACCCTGTGGGAGCATACTAGTTAAATTTTCTGTAGCTAAGTGTAGTTAGGCAGGAAAAGATGTGATGCCAGTAGGTCTGGAACTGAGCCCTGTTTATTACCAGGTGGGGCCTCAGCCCAGAGGGTATAAATAAGGGGAGTTTGGTACTAAAGAAGGGATGAAGGGGAAGAGAAAAGCCAGAGAGAGAGAGAGAAAGAGAGAGAGAGAGAGAGTTGGGGATGGGCCATAGTTCAGCCGTGAGGGCCGCCACTGGGCGGGGTGGACCACCCGCCACCCCAGCCCTCCTCCCTCGAAGACCGGTGGTGGTGTGTGGTGGTTTGGGGCCACAAGGGGAGTTGTGGAACCTAGGGGGCCTGTGTAACTTGGAGTCTCATCCAGGAGGGCATGCAACTAGCAGAGCCAATGAGAGGACTGTGGCAGGGCCAGTTATGACAGGAGAGGTCTGGAGTACAGTTCACCTGTGGCTCCAAATGGCGCAGTTAATGTGCAAAATCATCTTTCCGCTAACAAACTGATAGTGCCACTGTTCATGAGATGGGGTCACAAAAAGCCCATGTTGAAAATTTGGAGTGAAAATACCAACAAATGCCTGGGACGTTAAGGTTTCCAACCATAACTCCCCACCCTATGAAGACTGACAGGTGTCAGGGGTGTGACTTGGGATTGTCAGCTATAATGCTCAAGCCATTCCATCCCCACCCCCACCCTGCAGCCAGTGACAGGCATCGAGGTGTGCTTTGGACTCTTCATCCCCCAAATTCACCCCATTGTCCTATACTGTACCCATCTTAGCATACTTCCTTATGGAATGGGGTGAGCATAAGGCCTGAAGACCCCAAGGCACAACGCAACAGTTGTTGGTGTCTGCAGGGTAGGGTGAGGTTAAATGGCGTGAGTGTTATGGCTGACAACCCAAAGCCACACCCTCAATGCCTGTCAGTCTCTGCAGGGTGGGGGTGTGCTTGGCATCAGTTCAATACTTTACTGCCATTCCTATTATGCATCTCTCTAACTCCTGCACTACCAATGCCAATGCCAGCAAGACAACATTCAGCATTAACAAATGCTTGTTGTTTTACTGGATAGCTTGATATGGTCTGCTTGTCTGCTCCCCTCACCCTCTGCTGAGCTCCACTGAACTCCTGATTGTTACTCCCAGCCAGACCTACTGCATTATGTGGTGTAGGCTTAACAACATAGATTGTCTACTCATCACTGTGTTATAATTAACACTGCACTGGTGTATGTGCACTCTGTCCCATAAATTGCGTGCTAGATTTCCTTTAACTGGCAACTTTTTTTGAACTGTATGCTGCAGCATGTGCTTGTGCAGGATTTGGCATCTATATGATGGAGTGTTGGGACTCGGGTCAGGAGTAGAAAGGAATATAGAACCAGATCACATGATTGAGGAGAGGGAATACCATCATGCTTGGTAAGCTGCAAGTGCTAAAGCAGACGGGCATGACCACTGTTGGAATTAAACTTTATAAGCTTTGGGAGCTAGGGGGACCATAAGGCTCATATTTTTAAATTACCCCCCTTCCCATTATAAGTCAATGACAGTGATTTGTGAGCTAACGGGGCTCTCTTCAGAGCTACGGGGTCTGAGCCCAGGCAAGCCCCCCTGTAATTCCAATGCTGGTGACCATTCATAAAAATACAACAATTACAAAACCAAACCCAAATCCAATTGGAATCGCCAAAATTCAGCTCTGTTCTAGCAAAACCCTGTTTTTCCCCACATTAAGGATCTGAACACCTCTGTTACAAATGTTGATCAGGAAAAGATCACTGTGCCAAGCCTCATTTCCAGGTATGACTGGGGAGGGGGATGGATTTAATATACAGTACAGCAGGTATACAATGTACAGCCAATTATCAGTACATCCAGTTTGCCAACTTAGCCATTGTCCCAGGCCAAGAACGACAAATTAATTCTTCGGATTAAAATACAATAGTCAGCCTGCCTAACAGTGTCTGTAAATTATGGTGCAATCTTAAACTGAAACAGCACAATAAAATATATCAGGATAAGAATGAAATATGTCACAGAAAATTAGGGAAAGTGACTTCCACTGCCTCTGCAAATGAACTTACCATCCTAGTGATCGGGGAGAGCAGGGAGAAGATATATGGTGCAGGTTCAATTTGCTTAGCTTTTTGCAGAGGTTGTCCTGTGGCAAGCGAATGCTGCACCACATGTCTCCTCTCTCACTGCTCTACCTGATTGCCAGGAAGATAAGTTTAATTTAGGCAAGCACATATTGTACATTTAGACTGCCAGTGGAAGTCTTTTTTCCTTTCTCCTGATACATACTTCATTCTGGATCTGATCAGTTTTATTGTGCTGTTTTTCTTTTTGGTCTTAAAGTGCACCATCATTTACAGACACTCTATCAAGCAGAATGACTATAGTATCAGACTGAGCAGAGTATTTGTCATTCTTCACCTGGGGCATTGACAGAGTTAGCAGACTGGATTAGAAAAACCACCACTTCTTCACAACATGCTTGGGCTTAGCATAGACAGAGAGTCGTCACAGAAGTCCCACGGGGTGCTGCCAGTGATAATATCAGTCACAGAGGCTTCAGTGTTCAAAACCAGGAGAAAAATGCTAATAAGATGGTGGACTGCTTTGCAGATAAAAAGTGAGTTTTTATCCCCACACCAGGTACTTGGTTTGAATCCCAGTACTGACACTGTAGTGCAGCATGAGGGGCGTGCTGCACTCCTGAGGTGCCGTCTTTCAGATGAGACGTTAAACCGAGGTCTCATCTGCCTGTTCTGATGGTAGTTCAGGTGGATATTAAAGATCCCATGCCATTTCCTGAAAAGAGATGGGGAATTTCCACAGTGCTCTGGTCAAATTTACCCCATTCACTGAAAAATACCACAAACGGCTTAATCTGGTTCAAGTTCAGCTGGCATTCATCTGTATCCCCCTCCCCAGGTTGTGCCTGAAAATAGGCAGAATTTTTCTGGTGCACTTACACGATCAACAAAAACTAAATAAATTAAATAAATATTAAAATACAACTGAAAAGGGCTGCCCTGATGGCAAAGCAGCAGCCCATTGCACTGTTGTACAGGTGACTCAAGTTTGTGAGCAAATGCTGGCCACCATTATGGGAGGCAGGCATGACCACAGAAGCTGCCATTTGGCAGTGCATTGCAGTTGGAGAGGGAAGGTGTTAAGCATCAGTGCTGCAGAGACCCTTGTGGTGGAGTAAGGGAACTTGGTTTCTCCACAGGATGTCACTATGGGCAGCCAAAGCCAAATGAGGTTACATTCACACCTGGTTAGGTGGGAGGGGCCAGAGATAAATGTGAGGATAAAATACCATCGCTGTCTGTACAATGGCCTGGGCTCTGAGTACTCCTCTGGGTCTTAGTGCCAGCCAGCATTGGTTCCATGATGGACTACCTCATCCCTCTTCCTGGGACCCCCACCATGGGGGCAGACCAATGGGAGATGTTGGGCTGAACTGGGTCCCAAGGAGGACAAGGGACAAACAGGCCCATTCAGGGTATAGCCCCGTGAACAGGGTATATAGTAGTTGAGTATATTCCTGAATGATGATGAGGGCTGGGAGAAAGCTCAATATAAAAAAAATCTTGCCAATTAGTAGACTGTGACCTCTCGGCTCCTGTGTGTTTATGAGGGGTAATGTTAACTTCCCCTTTAAGAGAGGGCTGTTGCCACCCATTCCTCTGCCATCCCAAAAGAATGGGACACAAATACTTCTTATACAGTATGTGTTTTTTATATGATCACTTGTAACGTTATGCACAGATATTAGAATCTACTTATATAAAGTAAGAAAATATCCATGCTATCGAAATGACATACAGTTTTCACAAACCACATTATGTAAAATAATTTTTATTTACATCACATTGTCATTATACAGTATGTGAGAAATAAAGCAGACATAATAAAAAATTCAGCTATAATGGGCAGCATATTGGAACCTTACACTAACTGACATGTACAGGAAGTGTTCTGGCACTAATTTACATGAGTCACTAAAGGACGTATGGTGTATTGCAAACATCATACTAATGCAATGGGCCACACAAAAAGGATATATCTCCTGTGAGTGTTGTGTAAAACAAAGCCCTAACCCTTTGAGCCCAAAACACAGCTGTAATCTGCTGCTGCTCTCACTAGGGGAGGAAGAAACTACTAGTCCTCTGGGGAAATGTATATAGTTTAGACCTTCCTTGTTTAATAGAGTAGTGCTCCTCATGTGGAGGAGTTGAGGGGTATACATACTTGTGGATTAGATATTTAAGTTGTTGATCCCTGGAGGGTTCCTGAATGGGGAGGGTCTCCTGGGACCCAGAAGAAATCATGCTAGAGTGTCATTCTTTGTGGCAGGCTATGGGCAGTGTTAGATGAGTAGAGCCAGGAGAGTGCCCCAGAGAGAGACAGAGCGAGAGAGAGATCCTGTGCAGAACCAGATGACTGCTCAGAGTGAAAGGGATAGGCACCATCTGGACAGAGATTGCCATGCTGTAGGATTCAGAATTAAAGTGATGTGGAATCAGTCGCTACCTGTGCTGGAAAATGCCTGAAATTTTCCTAGCAGAATGTTCAGGCCTCCAGGTCTCTGAAGAGAACCAACTATAAGATGTGGATCAGTACTGCACACACACTATGTGGATAGTAAAGAAGAAGTGATATACTCAGTTACATGTGTTTGGCCTAGTCGTTGTGAGACTGCTTTAACCAGTGCCTGTAGGTAACCCAATAACTAAACACGGAGGGACTGCATCCCATATTTAAGGCACATAGGCAGCCTCCAGTTGCTCCTGGGAAACAAGAACTGTCAGAAGAAGGTTGACTGAAAGGGAAGAATCAGGTGACTTAAGACCTGGCTGCAGTGCAGCACTCGATAATTCCCCCCCCCCACCCCACACTTTCAAGCCTATAGGATTTAAAAAGTCTAAATGTTTGTTGCATGCACTCCTCCCTGAGAGCCATGTACCTTCAGCAGAAATCCCCTAGACCAGGGAGGTGGGCTTACATGTGAAGGCTCATCCAGGATTCAAGAGAGGCAGAGAACAACCTATATGTGTGCTTGTGTGCTACTAGAGATTGTGTTCTGCAGTTGCAAAAAAAAGGAAAAGTTGCATCTTGCTGTCTAAATTGTGTGACCGCATCTTAGTTTAAATGGTTCTGGTGAACTGAGCACACACCCAATTCACAGGTTTCCAAGAGCATGCCTAGCACTCCTCTCTTGGAGAAACATGACAAGATTTAGTGAAGTTATTTCATTGGGCAACATTTGTGCAGCGGAGTGGCTTGAGTGCCAGCAGCAGTACTACAGGAGGAGAATCAGAGGTGGAGTCATTCAAAGTTTCATGGCTCCCATCAACAACTACAAATCTACATGTGTATTATTACTCAAACATGCAGAGAAGGAAGAGAGAAAAGTTCATCAAGTTGTGCAAGCAGCAAGAACCACTTCAAAAACAAAGAAAGAACTGTGTTTCCTTCGAAAATTCTTGAGCAGCACAGTTCAAGTTTGCAGTAACTTGCTGGTGCAAGTCGGAGGATGTTCAGTCTACAGCAAGCCGGCATGGGGACAGCTCTAGCCAAAATTGAACTGTGAGTACAGTGTTCACTAATACATGCAGGTACATTTTGCTAGACAGGCTGTACAGAACAAATGGATTCTGTCAGGGCAGAAGAAACACAGAGTGAGCAAAGCAAATCATCAAAGGCGTCCAAGCTCATTGAGACCACTGTGAACTGCAAGGCTGTGCTTAGGGTTCTATGGGACAGCAGATGACACTCGCCACACACACACACATCCCAGAGAGCACTTCTTAAGCAAGCATGCCCCAAGTGCTCATTTGTTTGCCTGCAGTCACGCGGCTGCCTGCTGTCCTCCGGTTCAACCTACCACTCTCCTCCTACTACCTCATTTTCCATGTGGTTGGAGCTTGAGGCATCCTTTTTCAGGTGGTATGTCCCTGTTGCTCACCATTTCATTGTCTGCCTTACTCTGGCTACATAACTGTGTTTGGGCTCTGTTTCTGCCTCCTGGTTATGCACTGTACTCTGGTGCACTACTCCCCAGTGGCCACTGCTGGCTTATTAGTTCCTCCCATTTTTCTGCTGTGTTGGCTTTTGCCCTGCTACTCCCTCACACCCTACTTCTTGCCTTGGGGGTGTCTAAGGGACATCCTCCTCTTCCTCCTGCTCCCTGCCTGTTGCTGCCCTGCTCACCTACCCTCTTCTGCTTGCTCTGGGAACCACTGGGGTGGCATCTCTTCCCTGATGGGCCATTCATGTTTGCCCTCGCTGGGTTCTGTCTTTACTTCTGCCCTGCTTGACTCTGCCTGCATCCAGAAGTTTGCTTCTGCTCTCGACCACTTGCTTACTTCTGGGCTCCTCCTGGCCATGGCTGTGACACTGGCTACTGCAATTGCCATGTTTTATTCCCGGTATTCCTTTGAGCCTTTGAGCTACTGCTCCTAAACCATGCCTTCCAGTCTGCTCATGAGACAATCTGGTCCTCTCATCAGGTCACAAATTTAACTCTTACTGATCTCTTACAATAGCTACCATTCCTAATTTACAGTACTGACTACTTTCAGGCATACCTCTTAACAATTAACTACAATCTGGCACACATCCAAATGACAATTGGTCATATGCCTGAACAACACTTGGGCATATGTCCAGACATCAATCAGGCATACATCCAATCACTGCCTCTCAAGGGATTAGTATGCTTTTGACATCTACAGATTCGTATTGCAATGAACCGAGTTCCTCAAGTGATTGGCTTCTTATATCCATGACCTTGGCTAGTAGAGGAGAGTATTAGGACTGCCTGGCCTGAAATGTCTGTTTCCAGCCTTCAACTTAAACTTGGGGTGTCCTGAAACCTCAATATTTCTTTGGCACTCAGGTTCAGCCATGCACCTCAGAAGGCAAACCTTTAGTACCTTCATGAAGATGGAAGTCTTACAAGACAAAGAAAGTCACTTATCCTCTAGCTTAGCCGCAGGGTGTTGCAGGTCCAGCTTTAAACTTGGGGTCTTAACAGGATCACGTGCAGCTTGGAGAGACGGTTTATATTCATTTATTTTATTTGAAAATTGGTAACTGGGAAAAGCATGCTAAGCCAGGTCTTGTTTTCAGATGTGACCTGGGGCAAAGAGAAAGGGGATACAATGAAACAAAAACAGCAGAAAAGAAGAATTCCAAAGATAAAGTGAAACACTGACCAATTCAACAAGCTGCAACTATGAGCAGCACCAATACCCAACTAAAATGACAAAAGAAGATTGATACAAATAAGTAAAGCAGTTCTAGTAACATGAACCGACACCAGGGGGACCATGGCAGGGAAAAAAAGGGCACCAGGCACACATCAGGTAGGGGGCTGACAGAAGCCAGGATGGTAAAATAAAGCCTTGAATCCCATGAGGTTTCCATGCTGAAGGTAATAAATATAGGTAGTTATTCTCACATTAGTTTTATTCCATTGAACAGGTTGGGACATGCATGGTTGCCTTCCATTCCTCACTGGTAGTTCAATGTTGTGTTCTTTCCTCTCTCCTTAGTGGAAGACAATGTTCTGATAATTCTGTTTATGCCAACAGCTCTGTTTTTGGACCTTCCCTAATATACTTTAAGCCATGTGACCTGCACTCCTCCCACAGCTGTAGAGGTGGAACCCTCCTCAAGAGAGTTCTGTGCTTTGGGTGCTGTGAAACAGTTGTAGTTTCTTGGGAACTGAGATCATGAATGGCCACATTGCCATATCACACCCGACCATTTACCTCAGTCTTCATTCCTTCCGATAATCACCTTAAAAATAGTACTGCGCTACCTACAGTACTCAGCGACTTTATCCAATCCAGTTGCACAAGCACTATACTACATAGCACAAGCTTTCACTACATGAACTAATTAATCAATCAACTGCAGTGCTTACTCCATATCTAGTTACCCACTAAACCAGTAAATTGCAGGGCTATGTACACCTGGGATTCAATGGGGCAGCGGGCAACACTTGCCATGCTCCCCATTGAGTGCTTCTTATGTGTGCATGCCTCAAATATCTTTCTGTCATTTGTTTCTTTGCTCCCATCCAGTGGCTCACCTCTTTCTTTCTGGGCCTCTTCTCTAAAGTACCTGTAAACAAGGTACTGGGGTCCTGCAGCACCACTATGGGTGGAAACCTCCTCAAGAGAGTTTCTCTGCCTCTGGTGCCACAAAAGGGTTGTAGTTCCTTTAGTAACAGAGAACATGAAAGTTCACATTGACACATCACACCCTAGCATTTTTCTTAGTCTTCGGATCTGTCAGTAATCATCTTACCAATAGTGCTGAGCTCCGTACAGTACTCAGGAGCTCTGACCAGTTCAGTTGCACAAGCACTATACTATATGGCACAAGTATTCACTATAAGGACTAATCAGTCAATCAATCAATCAATCAACTGCAGTAGTTACTTCATATCTAGTTACCACTAAACCAGGAAATTGTGAAGTAAAGAGTTGAATGTCACAGTGCTGATCAAAGTCATAGCCGAAAATTAGAAAATTAGGAAAAGCCACCCTGTGCAGATAAGAAATGACAAATGGCTAACTGAATGAATGTAACATCAAAAGAATTTATGAAAACCATCTACATATTCTGGTTGTGCTTATATTATCAAAGGAAAAAGCATATCCATACATACAGTATCTTCATATCTTCACCAAATTCAAAATATTTCATGTTCCACATTTGGGCAGAGCCGCAAACGCTCCTGAATGACATTGAACGGGACTATCCTGCAGCAACATTTTTTTACTGTTTGGAGGCTTCAATAGTAGATTGGGGACTTCAGATCTGAACAGTTCGTTAGATTTTGAAAATATGTTTGGGCACATTGGAAATCCCATGATCCACTCTAGATGTGAATCAAAAGACATAAAGGTTTCACCAGATGGAAGAAAATTAAAATGTCCTGGGGCCCAATATTCAAATGTTTTTGCAGTCTCTAACAGGTCTTTCCCTGTGCAAACTGGGGTTTGTGCTGGAGCCCCATATTCAAAAGAAGCTGTTGCAGTGGCAAAGAGGGTTAGTGCCTGCACAAAACATAATGTATGTGTGTAGGCAAGGGGAGTGGCGTGGCCATGAATATATGTACTAACCCATATTTAGCAGCATTGTACTGAGCAAAAGGGTTTAGCATGGTCCTTTTGTGCAGTGCAAATATCACTGAATAAAACTCTAACTTAACTCCAGGCAACCCTAGTTGCTGCCAGAGGTAATGCAGCCATTGATCTGATTGGCTGCTGGGTGAGCACAATTGCCACCTGTGGTCCCTGCCCCTACCCCCCCCGCAGTACTGATTGCCAGCCCATTATGTAGAATATAATTTTCCTGGTGCTAGTGATGTCCCCCCAGTCCCCAGCCTCCTAGTATCTATACAAACTTAGTACTAGTGCCCCCGATCCTCTGCTCCATGCTTTGTAATCTATTCCATGGTGGGAGTGGTGCTCTCCCTCCCTAATCCCTAGCCCGTACTTTGTAATCCATTCCCTGGTGGTAGTGGTGCCCTCCCTCCCTGATCCTCAGCCCCATGCTTTGTAATCCATTCCCTAGTGGTAGTGGTGCCCTCCCTTCCCTAATCTCCAGCTGTGTACTTCATAATCCATTCCCTAGTGGTAGTGGTGCCCTCCCTCCCCTGATCTCCAGCTGTGTACTTCATAATCCATTCCCTGGTGGTAGTGATGCCCTCCATCACCAGCCCAGAAGTACAAACAACCCCTCCCTGGTGTCTAGTGGGTCCCCACCATGGCACCGGGCATTCCTCCCCCCACTCACAGTATCCATATCGGTGGTGCCTCAGGTCCATACAATGATCATCGCAGCCCTCCTCACACTTCCTCAGCCAGACACCATATGCACAGACAGGGAGCATACTTCTTATTTATAGGACAGGGTGATGCACCCTGTCCTATAAATAAGAGGCACATTCCCTGGCTGTACATATGGCGGTCAGCTGAGGAGGTGTGATGGGGCTGTGCCGGTCGCCATATGCACCCATGGCACCACCAATGTGGTTACGGGGAATGGGGGGGTTACTGGTGCCATGGGGGGGGGACTACTGGATACCTGGGAGGGGTTGTTTGTACTTCTGGGCTGACAATGGGGGGGGGCTACTATCACCAGAGAATGCATTACAAAGTATGAGGCTGGGAATTGGGGGAAGGAGGGTGCCACTACCACCAGTGAATGAACTACAAAGTGTGGGGCTGGAGATTTGAAGAGGGACCACTACCACCAGGGAATGGATTACAAAGTACTAGGCTACGGATCGGGGGAGGAAGGGCACCACTGCCACCAGGGAATGGATTACAAAGTATGGGGCTGTGGATCAGGAAGAGAGGGCACCACCTCCCAGGACATCAACCTGCTCAGAGTGGTCTCCCTATGGACCCGCGGCGGTATATTTGCAAGCCAGCCATCCTCTGTCATCGGCCCACCCACCAAGCTTACAGGACACCAACCCGCTTGGAGCAGGCTCCCTATGGACCAGCCACGGCATATTTGCAAGCTGGCCACATGCTCTCATCAGCCTGTCTGACAAGCTTACAGGTATGGCATACCTCTCTCAGGGAAGCATAGCTTGGAAGCCACTAATACAGTTGGCCAGCAAACTTGGATGTGGTTCCCCATTGGTGCCTGCTGTCTGCCCTACTCGTGCTGATTTTTAAACTGCGAGTTGAGCCAGTCTTGCAATTAATTCTGCCTCGCCTGTTTCTCAATCATTTCTGCCTCCCAGAACTTTGTCTGGACACTAGTTTGGTACTTGAGTACATTAAACAGCTAGCCCCCACTGAGAATCTCTGTAAAATGTGTTAATCTGGGCTAAATCACCCAGCTCAAATTATTTATTGTGTTAACTTGACTATACCTCTTAGTACAAACATTTTATTTTCTGTACAATGGTAAATTCACAACTCTCAGTCTTAGTCAGTACTGCCTGATTCAGGACCATAAATCAATGTTTTTTCGTAGCAGTAACTTTTATGCACAAGTAATTTAGAATGCCAGCTTAAAGGATACCTAAACAACATTTTGACACAAACTGTTCAAAAATCTGACCTCAACCAGAACCAAAGGAAAGGCTGTTGAATTCATTAATGCTAAAACTACATTTATGTAAGTTACCTAAAAGTGGTTCCAAAGCATTTGAAAAATGTAAAATCAGCCTTCCAATTTCAAAAAAAACTGCCTTACCTGCTTCTTAAAATGGCTGCCAAATGTGTTAAGTGATGACATCATCGGAGCCAAAGTCAGAGAGCTATATGGCTCTCTATAGCGCTAACTAATTATTTTTCCCTTTGTATAGAATTGTTTCACCAAAATGGTCAAAACCATGTGCATTATTTAGATCAATACGCATGTTAGGCTATGGTTCTGTTCATTTTGTCTATTTTAACATGCTGAAATTGTGTTTTAATCCAACCGACTTTCCCTTTGGCAAACCACAGTGCAGTACACATCCTGAATAACCTGGTGGTCTAGTGGTTACGGTGGTTCCTGGATGCTACAATGGGGATGGGGGGTGTTGGGAGTGTGTGCATACTTGTTATGTACTTTGTAACAGTTTCATGAAACCTTTATATTTTCTGCTGTTATGCTTTTCCAGTATGTGTTTGACTGAAACTACAAATGTACTCCATAGTTTGAATGTAAACATTTGAACAATCAATAGATCAGACTTCTTCAACAAAGTGAAATGCAGCAGCAGCAAGCAAGTACATTACTATGGGGGGGGGGGTTACAGCCACGCCCTTCACCATCCCATAGATCCACCACTTGTTTGTAGAAAAGTTCTTCTGTAGTCCAATGCCACAGTTCATACTTCCTTGGAAATCAAAAATATGCTTGTCTTGTCTTCTCGTCTTTATCCATGGGAAATAATAATAAGAATCAGTATTTATACAGTGCTTTCATACACATTGTATCCCAAAGTGCTTTACAAGCAATGCTAGACTGGTAGTGAAGTGACTGAATGTGTAGTGGCAGCCAATTCACACATTAATACCCACACACAGCTTGGACAATTGCATGAACTGGTTTTATGGGAAGGGGAATGTTGGCCAGGACAATAGGGTCAGGTAGTGATCATGGTGCTGGCAGCCCCACATCTTATTTCTCACAGTGATCTGCTCATATTTCTCCCCTTCTGTCTTCCCCCTTCCCTGACTATAGCAGTACTTTGCAGGAGTGGCCTTCTCAGTCCCCCTCTGGTATTCATTCTCACTACTTCTCCCCACACCATAAACTGGTGAGCTCATCACCCTTGTGCATCATGAATGTAGGTAGTACAGTCCCCAGGTTTTTTGATCTATCAAAAATAAACAAATATTTCCAGTAAGTCAGGATGATAGCAGAAGGGGATAAGGGAAATTATAGACTTTCCTGTCCTTAAAAGATCCTGGCTACCTTTGATTAGGCACTATTAAATGATGAGTGTGCACATCATTATGCATGTCATTTAATAGTGCCTAATTATAGGTGGATTAGATCTTATATGGGTAGGAATGCCTATGTTTCCCCTTGTGTCCCGCTGCTATCAGTCTGGCTTACCAGAAGATCATGTTTATTATTAATATGTAATAATGACACTGGTGACTGTACTAACTGCATTCATGATGCAGAAGGGTAGTGAGCTCACCAGTTTTTGGTGTGGGGAGCAGAAGAGAAGAATGAATGCCAGAGAGGGACTGAAGAGGCCATTCCAGCAGGGTACAGCTATATTCAGGTTAGGGGAATACAGGGGGATGTTAGACAGATCATTGTGAGATCTGAAATGTAGAGCTGCCAGCACCATGATCACTACCTGACTGTGAATGAGAGCAGCCAGCGATGACAAATACTCAGTGGCAGGGCTGCACTGTAAGTGTTATTTGAATTCAGTGCAGGGGGATTACCCTCAGGTTGGGGGGGGTGAAGTTTGTTAGGACAGTATTGAGGGAGCTGTTTATAGATCATTCAAGATTTAGAAGGGTGGTAGCCAACCAGCTCGCATTGTGGAGTAGGGCGCTACAAAGTACTGGAGAAGATTTGCAGGGAACTGTCCTGTGGGGTTCTGCAGATCACAGGTAAAGGAGTAGACTGACACTGGAAGTCTGGTGGATTTGCTCAAGGCATTAGTATGCCTCTCCTGCTAACAATATTGTTATCCATAGCAAGTACAGCCCTTATGAGGGCATGAACAGCAGTTGTTCTGGTGAGTCCTGAGGCTTATTGCTTGGCCCTCCATGAAGACCCAATTGTTGGTTAATGAGGCGGGACAAAAACACAACAGGGGAACTGTACATACTGCCTTCACTGTGCAGAAGGGTGGTGATCCATTCAATGTTTACTGTGGGAGCAGAAGTCAAACATTGAAAAAGTGGACTTAAGTGTGATTTGGGAGGTATTTTTTAACAGTGCCAGCTGATGATCCGTATTGATGTAGGTATGCACAACTCTCTGAGGTATACGATTACAGTCTAAGGTGTGATAATTCTCTTCACGAGACCGCAAGCTCATATGCAGCCCCAGGCAGTACTAAGGACACAGTATGGATGGTGAGGTGTTCAACAGAAGCCAGGCTAGGTGCAGGGGGTCCACTTGGAAAAAGAATACAAGAGAAGCTCTTTTGTGGATTAACAAGAATGCATGAGCTTTGGAATTGGACCAGACTGGTACTTTGCTGTGTGACCCTGAGCAAGTCACTTAACTTCCTTGTGCTGTCAGGCCACATCAGTAAACAAGGTTTCAGTATACTGTAGTGTGTCTCTCCTTGTTAACAAAAAAAAAAACTTCAGGGCATCACATAACCACTAGATCATTAGGTATTTGAAGTGTTGTACTGTTCTGCAGTTTGCCAAAGAGAAAGTCAGCTAGATTGCAAAACATTTTCAGCAAGTTAAAGTAAATTAAATGAACAAAATCATAGCCTAACATATGTACTGATCAAAATAATCCACATGTTAACACATGGTGTTGATCATTCTGGTATAACAATTCAAAACAAAGAGGGAAAGAAGAACATAGAAACATAGACTTTGATGGCAGATAAGGACCACTTGGCCCACCCAGTCTGCCCATTTCCCTACCTATTGGATAAGCTGCAGATTCTAGTTAACCAACAGCCTACTTCCTGCAACCCCCCACTATAATTGCCTAAGAACTACAGTAGTTAGCCTATAAGGACTATATATCGGTCTCTGGCCCTGGCTCTGATGATGTCATCATGACTCATCACTTAACACAGTTGGCAGACATCTTAGGGAGAAGGCAAGGCTGTTTTTTTGTAAGTGAAAGGCTGATGTTTACATTTTTCAAAAGCTATGAAACTGCATTTTTGTTACAAATGTAGTTTTAGCGTAAATGTAAACAGTAGTCTTTACTTTACCTCGCTATGCAAGCCAGATTGTGGAGTTTGCAGTTTTAAAAAACTGCTTGTTTAGGTATCCTTTAAATTGTACTTCAGCCAGGATTGCATTCCGCTTTAAATCTCAATTTGCAGTAATTTGTGCTGTTTGTTTATTTCTCCCTGTTCTTTAGAAACTGAGCCTCTCCTAACCCTTGTTTTTACTCAAATTGCTGAAATTTATGCTGCTCTGTTTATTCCACCATTGTTTCTTAAAAACTGTCCCCCTGTTAATTCCTTGCTTTTCACGGAGCATCCCTGCCTGTATCTTACCTACAATTCTGTTTCCCCACACTATTTGCTGAGCTTTTGAAACAGCCTAACTTGGCCTGAAGCTCTGCCTCTTTCATCCATTAGCCCCCGGTCTGTCTCCCTGCCTGTGTTCTACTTTGTCTACTAGCCCCTGCAGCTCTTTCCAGTTTCCACTCCCTGTCCTATTAAATCTGCTTCTCCCTCCCATTGCTTGCCCCTGGGCCCCAGGTGCCAAAACCCAGACACCTCCAACTGCTCCTTTTTCCCTTCAGCTACAGCCCACCCCCCCTTACTCTTTTCACACTCACTCCCCTATTATCTTGCTGCCTAGTCACTCCCACTGATTTAGCCCCTTCCTGTCTGCTGCATTTATCCCTAACCTCTCTCTTTCTCTCTCTTCCTCCCAGGACACCAACCTGCTCGGAGTGGGCTCCCTACGGACCAGAAGCGGCATATTTGCAAGCTGGCCATGTGCTCTCGTCGGCCTGCCCACCAAGCTTACAGGTACAGCATACCTCTCCCAGGGAAGCACAGCTTGGAAGCCGCTAATACAATTGGCCAGCAAACTTGGATGCGGCTCCCCATTAGTGCCTGCTGTCTGCCCTACTCACACTGATTTTTAAAATGCGAGTTGAGTTAGTCTTGCAATTAATTCTGCCTCACCTGTTTCTCAATCATTTCTGCCTCCCAGACTTTGAACACTAATTTGTCCCGCCCACCCTCCCTGGACCCGACCCGACCTCTATTAAATACTCTTCCTCCCTCCTCCTAGATACGCCTTATCACCCTCAAAGCTGTTCAGCTAAATCTGCCTTAAAGTGACAGTTTTCTTAAAGGGCACTTTACCCCTCTAGTTCTACTGCTCTTTTGGTATGCTAATCAGCAGGGTTTCAAGTGATCTAGTGTGTTGTGAATGAGTTGGAAGGATTAGGGCCTGCCTCAGTATACTCTGTGTGTGTGTATATATATATATATATATATATATATATATACTGTATATATGTTCTTTGTGACTGCCTCATCACCCTACTCAGTCTGTTATATTCCTAGTAGATTCTCACCCCTCTGAACTTCCCTGGCCTCTACAAACCCCATCATGTTGCCTTATACACCCAAGCTCCTTCTCCTGCTCCTGTTTGCCCTCGCTCTTCCCTACCTACCTTTACTCCCACATATCCCTCTCCCTCACCAGCACTACTGTGCCACACCTCTCTCAATCTCCCTGCCTTCATATATGCTATCTCCCCCTCTCCCTACACACACTCATGGGCACACTACCCCTTTTGACCCTGTGCCTCACTCAACCAAATGACCATGTATTGCACTCTAATACTTATGCTTAGCTTCCAGCCCCCCTCAGCTCAACCCACTAGCTATCTCTCCTGTCATTTGTTCACCTCATCTTGGTTCAAGAGCACCAAATTCCACTTTATCATTATTGCTCTCTTTCTCCTATCTGCTGGGGATATTAACCCTAACCCTGGACCATGTCAAGTAAATGCTTCTTCCCCCCATCCCCTATTGCTGATAATTCCCACTCATGTCTTACTGAACTTCCTCATGGCCTCAGAATCCTACACCTTAATATACACAGCCTCCTCCCTAAAGTGGACTTACGCCAGTCTCTGGTTGCTTCGCTCAGCACTGATATAATCATCCTATCTGAAATTTGGCTTAGCAAAAATATTTATGACTCCCCTCTCTCCACCCCAGGCTATACAATATCCTGCCAAGACTGGATAGGGAGGGGTGGAGGCATGGCAATCTACATCTTCTCATCCATCCAATTCACCTCCATCTTTTCCATCTCTGTACCTAAAGCCTATGAGGTCCTGATGTTACAACTCTCCCTCCCCTTTTCTAAACCCATTTTTGTAACAGGTGCCTACTGCTGCCCTGGCATCCACTCCTCAATTACTACAGACCTTATAAGCTCTATAACATCCCACATCACATCGAGTGAATTATACATCATGGATGACTTTAATCTAAACTGGTCTACTCCCATCCTAAACAAAGTGTGAAGTGATATACATGCCCTCAACTTAACCCAGCTCATCTTTGACCCGACTCAGTTAAACCACAAGATGGGTAATCACTCCTTAATTAATTGGACCCTTACCTTGCACCCCCACAGGGTCATCAAATCTGGAGTACTAGCGGACGCCCTCAGTGACCACTGTATGACCTTCATGGTATGCAAAGTTCATAAAATTAAAGCCCCTCATAAAACCTTACTAATCCATTCATACAAATCTCTGAACATTGCCCCCACGCAATCTGGACTATACTAACTGGGGCCCCATTGCATCTGCAAGCTTGCTAGATGCAGCGGCAGATTATTTAAGAGATAATTTCCTCAAAGTCTGGAACCAGCATGCCCCAATTTGATGAGTCAGGATCCGAGGGAGCCACCTCCCTTGGATCTCTCCAGAACTAATAGCATGCTAAAAAACACGTGACCAAGCTTGGAAGATTCACAAAGGCTCTAAGCTTCTCAAAGACTATGAAGCTTATCGCTTCCTGAGAAATAAGTGCACGATAACCACTCGCTTGGCAAATGCAGAGTACTTCAATTCCACCTTCCATCCCAACCTTTATAATCCCTCCAAATTTTGGAAAGTGATGCACTCTCTCTTCTCTCCCCCAGACACCCCTTCCTCACTCCTTCTTAATATAAACAACTCCCTGATTTCTGACAACCCTAGTGTTGCTGCTGTTTTCAACAAGTACTTCACCTCCTGCACCTCTGCTCTACTAGCCACCTTAACAGTTTTGAGCCTGATCGCACCTGCCAACTCCACTTGCTCATCCTCTTTAACAAATAACTTCTCCTTCTCCAAAATTACACCATCTGAAATGTTGGTGGTCTTGTATGACCTTAATCCTACCAAAGGCAACTCACCTGATGGCCTGGATCCTAAGCTATTAAACCTTTCCACCTCAGCTACTGCAACCCCCTTGTCAGTTCTTTTCAACCTCTCATTTGACTTGGCTGCTATCCCCACCAGTTGGAAGCATGCTGTCATTCTTCCTTTACCTAAAATCGGTGATATCTATTCACCAGGGAACTATCACCCCATTTCCCTCCTTCCTACCCTAACTAAACTGCAAGAACATCTGGTTCTAACCCAACAATTGTCTTATCTCTCTAAATCTAACTTGTTCACCCTCTACCAATCTGGCTTTCGGAAACACCAGTCCACCACTGCCTCTCTGATTCAGCTTACTGACTCAGTCCTCTCAGGGATGTACAGTGGTCAAATCACATCTGACATTTTTGTCAATCTTGCCAAGGCATTCGGAACAATTTCCCACTACCTCTTACTCAGCTCCTTCTCCTCAGCCGGTCTGTCTGACTCTTCCACAAATTGGTTTAGTGCTTACTTAATTGGCCAGACATAAACAGTCAGAATTGCTGACTCCATTTCCCCTCCTCTCCCCATCAACACTGGTGTCCCTCAGGGGTCTGTGTTGGGCCCTATCCTGTTCTCCATCTTCATTAATGACCTCCCATCTGTCTGCAGCTCATCTGCCATACATATGTATGCAGATGATACAGTCCTTTTCACCTCTGGCTGATCCCCTTCTGATGTTGCAAGCAGACTTCAGCTGGACTTCAATAATGTCCAGGACTGGTTTTGCTCTCATCAGCTCTTCCTTAATGCCAAGAAGGACAGTCGCCATGACTTTCAGCACTAGGCAGAGACTCTCAAGACTTCCTTTCCTGCCCTCCTTCCATACCCTTGATGGGACAGCTATTGAGGACACCTCCTCTTTCAGATATCTGGGTGTTTGGCTTGATCAACAACTCACCTTCTCTGACCATGTAGACACTATCCTGAAAAAGCTGTGCCTCAAGCTTGGTGCCTTATACAGGAACCAGGCATGCCTCTCTCCTGGCAAGGTGCAAACTGGTCCAAAAGATGATCCTTCCTATCTTCGACTACTGTCACATAGTTTACAGTGCTGCTCTCATGATTTCCTTAGCCCGATTGGACACCCTCTTCAACTCCTTTTGCTCTTGATCCTTCTCCTCTCACATCACTGTCAACTCTATCACTCCCTGGCATTTCCCTCTCTTGCAAACAGGGACTTACACCACTGTGCTAATTTCATCTCAAAATTCTGGTTTGGCTCACTCCCACCACATCTTACTTCCTCCCTAACCATCCCCCCCCCTCCTCCTGCCCGCTCACTCAGATCCCATGACCTCAAAACTCTGGTAGTCCCCCTATGTTCCACCACTGTAGGCCAGTCTGCCTTCTCATACTGCTTCCCAAAACTGTGGAGTTCACTTCCTCAACAGATTCGCCACTCGTACACGCCCTCCTCATTAACTGCAGCACTTCACAACTTCCTTTCTGTTAACTGTTCCTGTACCTAACTCCTTCATGCCTGCCCGGCCCCTAGCCGGAATCAGCATACAAATGTCATTGTAGTTACATGGGATACTACTTCTACAGCACTTTTAGGATGCACTATGACTTCTGGAAATTGTATTCCCAGTATTGTTATTTCTTGTCAGATTATCCAACCTCTGTGTATTTTCTTGTCTATTTTATGTACATATAATCTTATTTCCATTAGTTCTCTGCCTGGTTGTTAAGTATCTTGCTTGCATCAGTGTTGTAGCTGGTTTATATTGTATGAATTATACTTCGTTAACTGTATCTCCCACTACCCCTTCCCCCAGGATGCACCGTGAGACGAGCAACTTGTTGTTCAGTGTGCCTTTCCTGGTGAAACATTTCAATAAATAAATAAACTACCTCCAGGGAATAGATTACAAAGGATGGGGCTGGGGATCAGAGGGAGGAAGGGCACCATTACTGACAGGGCATATAAGTCTACCTACAGGGTTGGGGATCAGAGCAGGGGACACCACTAGCACCAAGGAATATAATTCTACTTATGGGGCTGGAGATTGGAGGGGGGACACCACTTGCACCAGGGAATTTCATTCTACTTATGGGTCTGGGAATTTGGGGGTTGGGGACCACTGGCATCATGGTTATATACATGAAAGGGACTGGGCAATTGGGGGTGGTGGCACTGCACTAACCTGCCTTGCTACCCATGCAAATAAGCCCATAATGGGCATGCAAGTGGCCTCTTAGCACCTTACATGCCCAATGGGCTCATTTGCATGGGTTCCTTTGAATACTGTCAGCAGCACTCTGGCACTATCTGTTCTGGTGGCATACTTTGGGAGCTCTGTTGGGACAGTGCTATGTGACTTAGCGCTAGGCTGACATGGCCCTATATTCAGTTGAATAGTGCTGGTGCACTATTCAATGTAATATAGCATCTTTGGGCAGCCTGATAAGTGTAATTTTTGTGCCGCACTTTACACATACCTGTAGTTGAATATCTGGCTCATGATGTTTTCAGATATACTGTTCATGTTAAATGGTAGAACACATGAAGATATTATGGTAACTTCACTTACATTGGAGGTTGAGGTATTTTACAGTATGTGAGTCAACACATGTTTTTTGTCTGATATTAGGAAATTATGTATTCTTGAGAGACAAGACAATGATTATATGCCACTTAGTTTGTCCCTAGAATTTGATCTGGGACAACTAAGCTATAACAATAGGCATGTGAATGAACTACAGATAAGAAATGAGAACAAAATACATTGGGGTATGGTAAATGATTTGTAAGATGGCTTTCCAAGAAATGAGAACTACTTCTCTCAGAAATCAGTTGTTTAGCACAAAAGAGGAGCCTGATATGTACATCTCTTTAAACAAGATCTATGATATGGGCTGACCCACCAGCGCAGCAGTCGGATTTCCATCTGCAATGCTGGAGACATGGATTTGGGAATGGACTCGGGTCATCAGAAGGCTGGCCAGGGGGAGAAGGATCGAGCATCCCTTGGACTGCTCTCCTTCTCCAGGAGGGAGGGGGTTGAGTGTCTGGTGCACTCGCAACACCCAGAGGAGTCTGTGTGTATCACTCACGCACCAGACTCCACTGCAACTCAGGCTGGGGTGGACGCTGGTCATCATTGCACGTCCTCATCCCTGCTTACAGGGGAAAAAATCACTGCTTGGGTCATCTCCTTGAAGCCCTTCCCCTGGCTTCAATTAGCCTCCAGTGCTGTGATCCCCCGATCCGGACCAGTAGTGTGGCGCCATTCAGGGGAGGCAGAGTCACAACCCCACCCTCTGGGGGGCAAGCCAGGGGTAACCATGGTGATCACTGTCAGTCACTGGAGGTGGGAGTACAGGGGGGCTGTGACTAGGGCTGAGTCTTGACGACCCAGGGGCACAAAAAGTAAACTAAATAAAAAATAAAAAAAAAACAAGATCTATGATAGTGTGAGGGTTAAGATATACACTGTATATGGAGATAACTCTAAAACTGAAGAAAGATTTATGGTTTAATAAAAAAAGTGCATTAGGAAGAAAAGCCATTTAAACAAGCTTGTAAGAAAAAAAAAAGATGAGAAAGAACCTGTGGGAATTTACAAGAACTTAATAAACAGAGAAAAGTATATTATCAGGTCCTTCAAAAAGAAAAACAAAAATATACTCTGTTATGGACAAAAAAAACTTAGGAAAGCAGCAATTATTAATGACTTGAAAACCTTCTGTCTTTCAGTGACAAAGGGCACAATGAACTCTGACAAAATATCTTAGCAGCAAATACATTCCATAGAATGAGTATCATTTTTAAGGCAACTTTTCTTCAGTCAGGGGAACTGACCAGCAGTCACTTTTATATGACTTCTAGGTCAGTATACTAGAAGACCCCTTCCCCCAATAATACTCAATAGAGGAAGTCTCAAATTATAACAATAACTGAAAAAGTCATGAAGCTCCTGGTCCAGATGCTATTCCAGTGGACATTTGTAAATTTAATTATTCTTGGTGGATACAACTTTTAGTACATCTCTAATAAAATTCTGTCTCCAAGAGTAATTCCAGATTCTTAGACATTCTTACACAGATTCTTAGATTCTTAGATTTAAGCTTCTGAAGAACTTGTTGGTCTGAAAGCTAAAGCTCTTTGTTCTTTTTGTAACATCCTTGTTGGTCCAATAAAAGGTATCAAACCATTTGTTCTGGATAGATTCTTAGACAGGTACCATTATAATTCCATTACACAACAAATAAAACATCACCAAAAGATCCAATGATGTACCACCCAATATCTCACTTGGATAATTCTCAAATGATCCTTGATAGCAACAATAATGCATGACAGGGTGAGGGCCGTGCTGTGATAACCTCACTCCTGGGGTGGTTGGGCACGAGGCCACAGGCTCAAACACACCAGGTGTGGGTAAATCCTGACATTGCCCACACCCTGTTGAGGGATATTGCTATTATACAATGTACCTCTGGTTTACGGACAAAAAAATTAAGAAAATCATGTTTTGTTTCAGTTTGAAGTATTTTTAGTGCATTTATTGCTGTGCCGGTAAAAAATAGTCCTGGTTTGCTAGAGATGCAATTCTGGGTTACTATGGGACAGTTTGTTGGCATGACCAGGAGTGTTTTGGAATTTGCAGTGCAATGTTTTTACTAGTGCAGGAAATTATCTAAACTGTGCCCCATGTAAGCACTTGACTGTGTCCCAGCTCTGTTTTTATGTTGCTTGCACGCATGTGCAAGAAACATAGTGCCATCATCGGAGATTTCGGAGGTGTGTCGTCTCCTCCTCCAATTCAACAGTGAGCTGGCATGAGTTCTGTGGTTAACACGATTTGGAGCTGTGTATGACACGTACTCCAAAATGCAGTGGCATACAGCTGAAAGGGGAGTTACGCTTTTGAGTGAGCACCGATAAGATATCGGCTGCTCACGCACAGCCTCCCCCAACACATCGCGTGAGCCGCATGCCTCAAGACGCATTGAATAGCCCACAGGTGCCCAATCCCCGCCGGCTGAGCCGCGCCCCCCTGCAGGTAGGCTTTTAACGACGGGGTGCCTAAACCCTGTCGGCTGGAACGCCTCCAGTCCTTGTGCCACACTGGAAGCCCAGCCCAGCGTGGCAATAAATACTATGGCCGACGGGGCGCCTAATCCCCTGCCGGCTGAACGCCTAACCCCAGTGTGGCAAACCGTCCCCACAGCTTCTTTTTATTTTAACCTGAAAACTAAAACGGTCCAGCAGCACGCCTCCCGACCCCTCCCACAACCCGCAATTTCCACCCACTGCGCACCCAGCCTCCCCACACCCCTCACTCTATACTTACCTCCGGACTGGCGCGACGACTCGGTGGACCGGAACACGCCTGCACTCTTCAAAGCTGACTGTGAACTGAGCAAATGCCGTAAGCTGTATAATGGCTAGATAGGGGGTTTCAACTTTGTTGCATATCTCAGATATTGATTTATCAAATTAACATGGTTTTGGGACTCCTTTCATGATGATGTCACTGTCATGGGCTATTCTGGCCCGAAGGGTGATTTCTGCAGTGACTGTAAAATCACCCTTGGGCCCGAATACTACGACATGACAGTGACATCATTCATGAGAAGGTGTCCTAAAACCCTCATGTTGAAAATTTGGTGCCAAAATTCCAAAAAATGACTGTTTTATGAGCTTATGCTACAGTTCCTACGCAGGGCTCGTAAGTTCGCAAAATTTCAATATTTTCACTCCAGATTTTCAACATTGCCATTTTACCACAGCTTCTTATGAGTAGTACAGCTGTCATTTTTCACATCTCACCCAAAACGTGTTTCCGACCAAGTAGCGCACAATGGCGCAGTCAGTGTTTGAAATCAATGTATGGGACACATTAAGAAAATCACAGTGTCACTGTTCATGAGCAGAGATCTTAAAATGGCAATGTTGAAAATTTGGTGAAAGAATTCCTAAAATGACTTGTTTTAGTGTGTGTTGCACAGTTCCTACGCACGTCGTAAGTTTGCAAATTTTCAATATTTTCACCCAGGTTTTCAACATTGCCATTTTACCACACCTTCTTATGAGTAGTACAGCTGTCATTTTCACATCTCACCCAAAACGTGTCTTCCAAGTAGCGCATAATGGCGAATGGTGTGAAAACTCAATGTATGGGACACATTAACAAAATCACAGTGACACTGTTCATGAGCAGAGGTCTTAAAATGGCTATGTTGAAAATTTGGTGAAAAAATTCCTAAAAATGACTGTTTTACGAGCATGCGTTACGCAGTTCCTACGCATGCTCGTAAGTTCGCAAATTTTCAATATTTGCACTCCAATGACTTCCAAATACCTAAACAGCACATAGAAGCAAGCAACATTCGGCATTGACAAATGCTTGTTTATTGTAGGAGTCGTGACACAGTTCTGGACTTGCTTCTTTTTTTTCTTGTATCGTGCGCATGATCTGCAGTGGTTAACATACTCCATCCCCTGTTCTGTTTAACTTTTGGACAGGTGAAACAAACTTGATTCTGCTTTTTTCTTTTTTTTTTTTATTTCTTTACTCTCTGCCTCAACCTATGGAAAAATGGAGAGGGTCTGAGGTCAGAGGGTGCTGAGCAGGAACATCCAGAACAGCCGTGACATTTGAAATTTGGAGTCCTGCTGTGAATGCCCTTCTGGTCCCTCTCTCCAGTGCTTCTGGGACTGGAGGGTGAAGATGTCAGGAAACAGGGGCAAGGAATCAATTTAGGTAAGCTCAGGTAGGTGTCATGGATGAAAGATTGGCTTAAAAAAGACATTTTCTGGTTTGAACAGGGGTTTGAGTATCGGAGCGGGAGCTGAGCAGCAGTTCTGGGAGACAGCCATTTAGCAAGCGTTCTCCTTTTTGTCAGTTCTGGGTTTGTGTTCCTCGGAGTGATTTTGGGGGCATTACTAATGCGACTGATTGGTGGCTGGCACCTTTTCCCATGAGGTGATGCTGGATTTATTACAGTTAGAAGTGTCAGCCAGCCAATGAGAATGCAGGATTTCATGTGTTTTAAGTACCCATTATATAATAGAAATTATACAAAAGCTCCATGGTCTAGATGTCAGAAAACCCCTGCTCTACTACTTAAACCACACCAAACAGTCCAGGGGCTCTTCCACACAACTGTTCCTCACCTATGGGGGCATAAGTAGAGGAAGACCAGCCACTAAGAGAACTATCTCTCACTGGATAGTCTCTGCATTCTATTCTGTTATGACAAGGCAGGCAAGCGGCCCCCTGAGGGCCTCAGAACCCACTCTACTAGGGGTACTTCTGCTTCCGTGGCAGCTGCTAGGGACATTCCCCTTCTGGAAGTGTGCAGAGTAGCAACTGTGCACACTTTCATTAAGCATTATTGCTTAGATGTGCAGTCTAGGTCTGATGCCAGTTTTGGGGTGCTATGTGACAAGAGACGCTGCAGGACGGCGACCCGCAGAAGGGTGCAAAACCAGCAGGGCGACTGAAAAACACTATGTTATTTAATGTGGGGGGCTTTTCCCCCTGCACCCCCCTTACTTAGGATTCCTGATCTGGGGGGGCGCAACTCGGGGAAAGAGGGGAAATCACAGGTCGCTCACATTGTTGGCGCTGTTGTGCTGTCGCCCTTACGACCGGTCACCGACATACAGTCGCCCACATCACAAGCTGCCCAGTTTTGGTAGGGCGGTCCTGCAGAGCCTTTTTCCTAAATAGATTCTGTACCATCGGCACTGCTTTGTAGTCTGCCACTACAGCTAGACATTCAAGAAAACATTTTTTACTGGGTTAAAATGCTTAAAATAGATAACTGTATGCTTAAAAGACATAAAATAGTCCACTGACAAGTGTAGAGGTGTGCCTTGGGATGATCAGGCTTTACACTCACCCTACTCCATAAGGAAATACACTGAAATGGATGCAGTATAGTAGAATGGGATGAACTTTGGGGCCGAAGAGTCCAAGGCACATCTCAATGCCTGTCACTGGCTGCAGGGTGGGGGTTGGGGTGGAATGGCATGGGGATTACTGTCGACAATCCCAAGTCACACCCCTGACACCTGTCAGTCCCTACAGGGTATGGTGTTATGGTAGGAAACCCTAACGCCCTGGGTGTTTCTTGGTATTTCCACTCCAAGTTTTCAACATGGGCTTTTTGTGACCCCACCACATGAACAGTGACACTATCAGTTCATTAGCCAAAAAGTGATTTTGCACAGTGACTGCACCATGTGGTGCCACAGGTGTGAAAGCACATTTCAGGAAGGATGTGAAAAATGACAGCTGTACTGTTCATGAGGAGGTGTAAGAAAATGGCAATGTTGAAAATCTGGAGTGAAAATATAAAAAACTTGGTGAAGTCACAAGCGTGCATAGAAACTGCACAACACACACCCGTAATGCAATTATTTGGTGGATTTTTTTATACCAGATTTTCAACATAGGCATTTTGGGACCTCCGCTCATGAACAGTGGCACTGTGATTTTCTTAATCTGTCCCTAACATTGATTTTGTACAGCGGATACGCCCATTGTGTGCCACAGGTGCAAAAACGCGTTTCGGGCAGGATGTGAAAAATGACAGCTGTACTGTTCATAAGGCAGTGTGCAAAAATGACCAATGTTGAAAATCTGGAGTAAAAATATAAAAAACTGGCAAAGTTACGAACGTGTGTAGAAACTGCGCAACGCACGCTGGTAAAGCAGTCATTTTTTTGAATTTGTTCACCAAATTTCCAACATGGACTTCTTGGGACCTCTCCTTATGAACACTGTCACTGTGATTTTCTTAATAGGTCCCGAACATTGATTTTGCACAGTGACCATGCCGTTGTATGCCAGATGTGTGAAAACACATTTTGGGCAGGATGTGAAAAATTACAGCTATACTGTTCATAAGGAGGTGTGGAAAAATAGCAATGTTGAAAATCTGAAGTGAAAACATTAAAAATTCTCAAAGTTACGAGCGTGTGTGGGAACTGCACAATGCACACTTGTAACACAGTAATTTTTTGGAATTTGTTCACCAAATTTGCAACATAGGATTTTTGGGAGCCCTCCTCATGAACATTTCATTAATTGGTCCCAGTAGGTGATTCCATGCAGTGACTGCAAAATCACTTTTCGGTACCGAATAATGACATGACTGTGACTGAATTCATGAGGTGAGGTCCCAAGAACCCCATGCTGAAAATTTGGAGCCAGAATTCACAAAAATGACCCAGCTATCCATCTAAGTTGAAACCCCCCATTTACGCCATTATACAGCTTACCGCCATTTCTTCAGTTCGCAGTCTGCTTTGATGAGTCCAGGCATGTTTCCGCTCCACCAAAGACTGTCATGCTGGGCTCTGGAGGTAGTATGGGGTGGGGTGTGGGGAGGTGGGATGCACAGAGGGTGGGTACGGTTGGGAAGGGACCTCATGGCTAGGGACCATTTTCTTTGTTTCCGGTTATGAAAAAAAAATAACAGAAAAAACACCACAGACCATTTTCTTTTTTTACAGGTGTATGGATGATGTTGGGCACACTGGGATGGGCTCCCAGTGTGTCCCATTATTTGGTGGGTTATGTTAGCCACACTGGGGTGGGCTCCCAGTGTGGCACACAATGGGGTTGGGGCTGGGGCAGGGAAATGCTGACGCGATGGGGGGGTTAAACATGCTGACAGGGGGATTGGGCACCCCATCGGCAAGTGTGTTTTGGGGGGGATGATGCTGAGGGGGATTGGGCAGCCCCCTTGGCAGAGAAAAACAGCAAAGGGGTACATATGCTGATGGGGACTGGGCACCCTGTCCGCAAATGAACTGGTGAGGAGGCATGCCGACGGGGACTGGGCACCCCCAAAGTCGACTTGTTGGGGACTGTGAGAGGAGGATAGCAACAGCTGCCACCATGTTTATTGAAATGTTACGCCAGGCAAGGCATGCCTTGCAATAAGGGTGCACTTTTGCTCATTGCAGCAGCAAAATTGTTCCAAGTTGGTGGCATACTTCTGAGCTGCTGTCATAGACAGCATGCTCATCCATTGGTGCCACAGACACAAGCCCCAAAAAGCAGTGGGGGCACTGGCCACAACACAACCACACCTCCACAGCCTGCTACTCCAGCAAGCTGTCACAACATTTTTCTTGTGCATGAGCACAAGCAAACATAAAAAGGAAAGGCATAAGACACCTTGTAATCATAAAAAGTAGCGAAGCAGCAGAAGTCTTGCTGAAAGTAAAAAATGTGAATGGCAGCTACTAAAATAGGGCTGTGGTTGTAAACCCACACACAAATGAATGGCTACTTGGAAAACTCAGTAAGAATTTGAAAAACAGTGGGAGTGCACCCTTCTGACTGTAGAACAGTCTGAATCATGGGAGAATCAACAAATGGTGGCTTATATTAGCATGCTGTAATAGGAAAATTCAGATGGCACTTGTAATGCTAATAGAAAAGAAAAAAAGACATTTATAAACAATGGCATCTGCCAAAATACCATGCCATGATGGTAGTGGCATATTATACTATGCTAAGTAGTTAGACATATCTGTAATAAACAACGACAGCAAAAGTAGCCAAATCTAAAAATACTAGTTATACAGCATAAATGTGATCACTAAAGGACCATATCACATATAAAATACAGTACAATAGGAAGGGAACAAAAATATCTGACTGGGATATAATAAACCTTGAAACCAAATACAAAAAAATAGTTTGAAAAAATTATTCACCATATAAAGTCATTTAAATTGGCTCTTGGGTCACGTGATGAGGTTGTCTGAGTAGCAGCCTTCTTGCAGAACTCCTGCCAAATCTGAATCAAACTACCTATTAGAACGACTTTAATCCTTATTTCTCTTCAACAAAAGACATCGGACTTCTAGTCAGCTACCAGTGACCTGATTTTGCAAGCTTATTGAGAGATATTGGAGGCTGAGATGCGCTCAGCCCTCCCGAAACATACACCCCCTACAAAGCCGGAGAAGCAAAGCAAAAAATCCAGGCCGCAAGCCTTGGCCTCTGGTAAAGCTCCCAGTGCTACTTCCAATTCAAATCTCCTGACAGTGGAACACTTTTTAGAAGAATTTTGACCTTTTAGAGATGAAGTAAAGTCTCTTACCTCAGAAATGAGAACCATGGCCACCGCACTGGAAGATATTTCTAGGCGCACTGGAGACAATGAGGTTTCATAGGTTTCATAGGTGGTTTCAAGCAAAAGTGGACAAGAAGTCTGTGGTGCTTGCCAGAGTTTTACCCAAAACAAAATTTATCGTAAACAGATACTGCTTGGTCTATGCTTGTTTTAAAGGAATCATTGTCTGGGCAATTTATAACAGTAAGTGGAAGATTATTCCACATTTAGACCACTCTATTACTAAACCATTTTTTCCTTCGTAGCGTATTCCATTTAGTCATGAGTAATTGCTTGTTATGTTTCCTAGTACTCATTCTGAATTCACTTGATGAGATCCCATTTCGTCCTTGAGGGTAGGATCACTCATAACTTTATAAAGGAGGCACATATCCCCTCTAAGTCACCTGTACTGGAGGGTGTACATATTTAATGATAGCAGTCTGTCATTATAGGACATATTTTTTAATCCAGTTATGGCTTTAGTGGCCCTGCATTGTACTCCCTCTATCCGTAAAATATCTTCTTTTATGTAAGGCGTCCAGACCTGGACACAGTACTCCAGGTGGGGCCTGACCAGGGCAGTATATAATGGCAAAATCACGTCCCTATTTCTGGTATATATGTGTCTAAGGATACAATTTAGCATTTGGTTGGCTCTTTTTATTTGGGAACTACAGTGGGATCTGAATTTCAAATTGGGTGTTACAATTATTCCCAAGTCTTTTTCTTGATCGGTTACCATAAAATCATTGTTCCCTAACTTATATGAATAATGATTACTATGCTTCCCTAGATGCATCACTTTACATTTGGTAATATTCAAGAATAGTTTACTGCAATCTGTCCAGCTGAGAATTTTATCAAGGGCTAGTTGAAGGGCAGCATTATGATCTGGGCCATTAACCACCGTACCTAATCGACAGTCATCTGCAAACTTCAAAATCCAAATATTAGGTATATCTATTTTGAGTGAAGATATATAAATGTTAAAAAGACAGGGGACCAAAACGGAACCCTGGGGGACCCCACTAGTGACCAAGGCCCAGTCAAATAGAACACCATTTATTGATACCTTCTGTTTCCTTCCCTTAAGCCAGCCAGATATCCAGTTTATAATATTAACATTTAGTTGGTAATATGCAAGAGCTTTAACTAGCTCAGTATGTGGAAGCCTGTCAAAAGCCTTAGCACAATCCAAGAACACTATATCAACGGAGTTAGCTTGATCAATTTCCTTGCTAACGTTCTCATAGAAAGCCAGCAGGTTAGTTAGACAGGATCTAGCTTTGGTAAATCCATGTTGTGTGGAATAAGGTAGGCCAGATTGTTCAATATGTTTTAATATATCATCTTTAATAATACTTTCTCAGATCTTGCACACAAGTGATGTTAAACTTATTGGCCTGAAGTTTTCAGAGTTCGATTTTGATCCCTTTTTCAGAATGGGTATGACTGTAGCAATTTTCCACTCTTGGGGGATTTCACTGGTATCAATAGAGTGTTGAGGTGGTGGCATCCCCTTGAGAAGGTGCGTATTAAATAGCTGGAGAATAAGGCTGACCAGGTGGATCCTGAATTCGTCACTGCAAGACAGAGGATTGCACGTTTAGAGGCTAAGGTAGAAGACGTTGAGGGACGTAGCCGGTGTAATAACGTCGTATTGATTGGCTTTCCAGAAAAAGAGGAAGGGGCAAATACCGTTGTTTTTGTGCAAAAGTTAGTGCAGAAACTGGTGGGTCCTTCTCCATTTGGCCCTGTGTATGCCATTGAAAGGACCCAAAGAGCGTTAAGACTGATGCCCCCACCTGAAGCGCCACCTCGCCCCCTAATTTTCAAGTTCCTAAACTTTCAGGAATGGCAACATTTCCTAGTGAAGATTAAGGAGCTGCAGGAGGTGAAATGGGGAGAGCACAAGATTCATGTAGCTCAGGATTTACCTGCTATGGTATGACAAAGGCGCACAGCATTTCACCCGATAGTGTCCAAGCTAATTCCAGCTGGGGTGAAATTTAGAATGTCGTATCCTGCTAAACTGCAAATTAACCTGCAAGGTCAATCGGAGAGCTTCGAGGACCCTGCCATGGTGGAGAGTGAACTTAAAGTAGCCCTTCTTGATCTTTTTAAGCCACGTTGAGTACCCAGAGCACAACGCCTGGGAATCAGCTTGTGTCTGCATGATGGTATTGTGATAGCCTATTCAAGCTACATCTTGTTATGGAGCCCATGTAGATTAATGCACTCCTGGACTGTATTAGAACACTAGTTTTGTTTGCACTTACTGTTGGGTCAGTTTCCCTTTATGTTTGCACTTACTGTTGGGTCAGTTTCCCTTTAATGGGTCACTTTGCCAAGAGGTCTATGTTTTGTAAGTTGTTGGATCCCTGAATGGGCTCAGCACCTTACCCTCTTGGCCTATAATCGGCCACAAGGCACTATTTTAGTCGAGCACCAGCACTGTTTTTCTGTCGAGATTAATGTCCCCCTGACAGAACACCTTGGACAATGGCTTCATCTTTTATTTTCCAGGTCAGGAGGCAATGTGGAAAAGGGAACCCTCTCCCTGTTTGACAAGATTTTATGTTGGCATGCTGTGCACTAACAGTGCCTTTCAACTGTTTTAGTTAAGTCTGGTAGTTGTTACCTTTTACCCAAACCAGGTCACTTCGCCTCGATGCTTCCAACAGGATGATTAGTAATGCTCATCTACTTATTTAGCTGGGGTCAAGTTTGCACTGTTTCCGAATTATTTCAACAATCTGGGAGTTCTTTAGCCATCAGTTAGTAACAGAGGTGCAATGTTGCAATACATTAATTGGACAGTAGAGGAGAGTAGCTCATCCCCCTTTTTTCTGTTAATTTTGTCGGTTGTTTCACTATTTAAATATGTCTCTTGTGCATCTCTGTAATTTTAAGAGAAATGTGTGTCATTAGGTAGTTTGTTAGGGTAGTTTACAGAGTTCTGGAAACAAATGGGCAGGAGCGGGAAGGACAGTGGTTTAGTCTGCATGTACATCACGGTCAGAATGATTATTGTAGGGAGTTTGGGGGTTGGGACGTATCACTTCCTGTTTTCTGGAGGTTTCAATAAGTTTTCTGATGGGTTATTACAGGAAGTGGGGAGGGAGGGAAGGAAAGTGTTCCGAATTTTATTGTACTGTTTTGGTTTATTTGTGGGAGGGGTGGGTCTGCTGGATTGGGATGGGGAACTGGGGTGGTGCTTTGGGGGGTTGGGGGCATAAGGCATCACCTGTGACAAGATGCAATCAGGGTCACAAAGGGATAATACAGGCTGGGTACATACACATTAAAGCTGATATAGATACATGGCTGGTCAGATAAGATTTTTCTCGTGGAATGTGAGGGGAGCCAGGAATAAAACAAAACGCTACCAAATTCTAAAGCATTTAGGTCATCTTAAAGCTCACGCTATTTGCTTGCAAGAGACACATTTATTAGACTCCTAGTCCAGTCTCCTCTGGAGACAGAATTTCGGCCAGGCATTTACACTAGGGTCCTGTATGCTGAGCAGTGGCGTAGCTATCATTATTGCTCGCCAGCTGTCTTTTACCTGTCTACAGTTACTTTCTGACCATAATGGCCATTACTTGATAATCAGAAGTTGTCTTGACTGGGTTGAACTGATAATTAGCAGTCTCTATGGCCCCAGTGCAGACTCACCTTACTTTTTTTCCAATCTCCTCCAAATTTTGTCCCCCTTTTCTAATCTTCTGTTTTTTCTCAGGGGGGGGGGGACTGGAATCTCCCCTTCATGCCTGATTTGGATAAAACATACCGCAGGTCTCAAGGGCTGTCACCAACTCAAAGGGCCAAAAGGGACCTAGTGGACCAGTTGGGACTGTGTGACCCCTGGAAAACCCTTAATCCGTCTTCTAGGGAGTACACTTTTCATACCCCAGTACATGACTCTTCAACTAGAATCGGTTATGTTTTACTGAGTAAGAGTTTCTTGCCAGGTGTTAGAGAGTGTGGGATAGAAGCTGGGGTTATTTCTGATCACTCCCCTGTCTGGTGTCTGGTGTGACTGGCCCCTCACCACCAGAGGGATACTATGTGGAAGCTCAACAATCAGCTTCTGAAGGACCCTAAAGTAGTTAAAAGAGTAGCCCAATCGATTGATCACTACATGAAGGATAATTTGCATACAACTGATAAGTCAGATATAGAGTGGGACATGTTGAAATGTTATCTCAGAGGCAAGTTTATCAACATAGCCTCTCAAAGAAAGAGAAAGATGGTGGAACAAACCTCTAATTTATTGGTACAAATTCAACAATTAGAAACCATGCTTCCCCTATCAGGCGATGAGAACACCAAAACTACCCTTCTAAAATTACAGGAAGCATATAGTGAACTTCTAAGAGAAAAGGCAGAATATGCCATTCTCAAGTCCCGTTCACTCTACATAGATCAGGGTGAGAAGGAGGGTCATTTACTGGCTCTGAGGACAAAACAACAGGAGACAGCAAGAGTAGTCAAGGCCATTAAATCACGCACCGACGGGTCCATTAAAGTTACTCCTAGGGAGATAGTCTCTGAATTTGAACTTTATTACAGAGATCTGTATGGACCCAGGCCAGCACCCCCCTCCCCCCTTGAGATAAAGGCATTTTGATTCTCTTCCCCGCCATCCCTGGGAGATGAAGAGAAAAGTGTTCTATTAGCCCCTATTACAGAGGCAGAAATTAGAGCAACAATCAGTGAGCTCCCTCTAGACAAGGCCCCGGGTCCGGATGGATTTATCCCGAACTTCTACAAGATGTGTCTGGACCAGATAGCCCCATGGTTACTCAGATGTTTTCCTTCATCTTATCAGGAAGCTCTTCTAATCCCCACTTATTTGATAAAAGACATGATGCTGAAGTTCCCATTGGGTCCAGGAGTTTTTTTCAAACTTTTTCAGATTCAGCATCTCCTGCTATCGAAACAGGTGTCACCAGGAGTAAACAGAGGGAAAGACAAGATTATCTAGCTCTTAGCTGCCCTTGCCCAACAGCCTCATTCGGTCTCCCTTATATATGCTTCTTTATAGGACCTGGTTTTCCCTCTTATAGATGGATCCTCTCCCTATTGGATGGATAGATTTCCTCAAAGATCCCTTAATTGGGATAAGACATGGAGGTCTTGCCACTTATATATTACGCAAGACAGGCTGCATATTATGCAATTCTCAATCCTCCAGAACATGTATCTGACACCGGTAAAGTTGCACAGATTGGGCAAGTTCCCCTCCCCAATTTGTAGTCTCTGCAACCAAGTGTAGGGCAGTTTGTATCATATTTTCTGGGACGGTCCCCCTACCACTGCACTTTGGGAGACCATCAGACAAAGGTTAGATCCCCTCTTGGGTTTAGAGAATCTATTTTCCCCAGAAGTCTGCCTTCTGGGTGACTTTACCGGTGTCAGAATCAAACAACATAGATTTCATATGTCAATGATTGCACTTTCCCTTAAGGCTCTGGTACTCCGTCACTGGAAGGATTCCCATGCAATTTCCTACACAGAGTGGCATCAGCAACTGTTATGCAACTTGCAAACAGAAAAAAATGGTAGTGAGTCTACATAACTGCATGAACCGGTATAAGAATAGGTGGGAGTCCATGCACACTTTATACAGCCTATAACACCCCATTCTCCGTAGAGCACTGTTATGGGTGATGCCTGGGGGTGGGGGTAGGGAGAGATATTTTTGTATGGTTAATTGTATTTCTTGTCTCCTTTTATTGTTGTGTGGCACATTATTGTTTCGTGTATTGTTTTATTTTGAATGATTTTGTTGGAAAAACCCAATAAAGTTAAATTAAAAAAAAAGTCATTAAAATCTAATGGGAGAAAATCAGAACTAGGCTAAACTTTCTGGCCATATGTCATTTCTACATTAAGGCTTTCTGAGAAGATTCATAAAAATAGCTAATAAAAAAATTAATAAACAAAATAGGCTAAAACTTCTGATCAAACATTGCTTTCTATATAGCAGCTGTAAAAGAAAAATTCATAAGTAGGATGGCCCCAGAGGAAAAACAGATCTAGCACCCAGATGGAAATTGAGTTGTACTCCAAAAGTGGAAAAGCTGGATTCCCATGCATAACATCCAACCTGAAAGACAATAATCACAGTTGGTTGCAATAAATCAAAGGTATGGAATCAAATCAATGTTGTCATTCAGACCATTTAAACAGAAAATCCATTTAGCTTCCTTTTGAAGGAACAGTCTGATTCTGTCTCCCCCTTCAAGTTAATTGGGACATGTTCCAGTCCTATGAACCTTGTGTTATTTAGGTTTTTACTATGACACTCTTCAGAATAGTCACCCAAGGGAGCATCTGGGGTGGCAGAAATGGAGAACCTTTTATACGATGGATACAAATTCTATATACATGTCCTACAGCAAAGGTTAATTGTAATGGAATTTTCTCAGAATTATTTCCCTTATAGTCTAGGATGCACCAAGGATGCCCTCTCTCACTACTACTTTTCAATTTATACCTGGAACCACTCCTATACCAGCTACAACATTCCACTCTGGTGAAGGGTATTCAAGTAGAAGAGTGGGATCTACGTCTCTCACCATATGCTGAAGACATTATATTACACATTACAAATCTAGTGACTTCCCTCCCAGCAATAATATCCATAGTGGAATCATATGGGGCCCTATCTAACTATAAACTGAATACAGACAAATCAACAATAATGCCACTAAATTCCCACACCTATCGCTCACAAATAATAGGCCTCCAACTAAACTGGTCAACCCAAATTAAGTATTTAGGGCTCATAATAACACCTAATCTATCACAGGTCAAAAAAGTGAACCTAGGTGCCCAATTAGGAATTATACAGCAGGATTTAGACAGATGGGTGCCCATATATCTTTCCCTACAAGGACAAATTAATGTAATTAAAATGAACATACTCCCTAGAATATTTTACCCTTTTAATATGCTCAATTTCTATTTCCCACAATCCTGGTTTCAGAATCTACAGCAAATCATTTCTAAATTTCTCTGGAAAACAAAACCTCCGAGAAGATCCTATATTAAGTTAGGTGCAGCCAAGCAGAATGGGGGCGTTAGACTGCCCAATTTCTTTCACTATTACATAGCAAGCCATATAGTCAAATATTTCCATTGGTACCCCCCCTACTTCCACCACAATAGATCAGGAATATGTGCCATTGTGGTTACAAATTGAACGCCAGGTAATTAGGCAAAGTGGTATTTCCCCAACCAGCTTATTATATATTACTCCTAAGATAGGTATGAGTGTCCTGAAGAATGAACTGATTCACATGTCACTGAAAGTACATGCTCAGTTATGCAAAGCCCTTAAGTACAATAATAATAGAGATATATCCCAACCCCTATATTTAAATCCGAACTTCACATTGGGAGGCCAATATTTAAGGTCCAGAGATGAACCATCTGGGATGGAAGTCAATATTTCTGATTTATTAGAACAAGGCAAAATCAAAGCCACACCAGATCTGCTCATATCTCTGCACCTCCCTCCCAATCAGATTTTTAGAGGTTTCCAAATTAGACATCTATTAACCACTACATTGGGAACAGATACCCGGAACATTGACCAGACAGACTTTCTCAACACGCTACGCATGTTGGCATGGAGTCCACTTGCAGTTTCCAAGGTAACAGCAGAACTATATCCAGCTATTATTCAGGATACCCAAGGAGTATCCCCATATTGGACAGCCCAATTTCCAGACAAACAGCTTTGCTGGGATAGAATATGGCAGGCAGTATATTCCTACACCTCCAATGACAAACAATGCCTTATTCAATTTTATATACTGCATAACATTTACTTTACCCCAGCAAAGCTAGCTGCTATGAGTAAGCTGCAAGACCCCAAGTGCAACAGATGTGGCATAAATGAGGGTACTATATTTCATATGCTTTGGGAATGTCCCTCAATCAAACCCTTATGGCAATCAATCAAGAACAAGCTTGACCCCCTCCTTGGATTGGAACTACTTTTTAAACCCGAAATTTGTATCTTGGGTGACTAGTCTCAAATCCCCGATTTTAGAAAGAAGATATGCTATGTGCCTTATTTCCAATACAGTAAAGAAGTTGGTACTAAAGTATTGGAAAGATTCCCGCCTTATTCCTTATTCAGAATGGTTGAATGAGTTTCTCTTTAATCTGAGAATAGAGAAAATGATTGCAAGTCTTTGGCACTGCCCCACCAGCTTTGATACGAAATGGAGCAAAATATATACACTGACAACAGTTACCACCTAAAGGATAGACCTGCTGATACTGTACATTTAAATAGTAGATGCCTAGCATCAAGTAAACTTTGATGATACTGTATCGAGAAAGGGGGAAGAGGGGAGGGAAAGAAAGCCTATAGAAGAATATAGAGAAAAGGAAGAATGGGGGGGAAGGGGGATATTAAGAGGGGATAGATAGATATACGTGTGTAGTTATAGTAGTAGTAGTTATTAGTGGGCCGATGTAACCCCAAGGCCAAAATGTCATGATCCAATGTATGTATCAATCTTTGTGTGCCTTACAAGCTACATGTACATCTTTAAAACAAAATAAAATATATTGAATTAAAAAAAAAAAGAAATGGAAAACCTGACATGTTCTTGAATCCTTCTTTAGTGGCCTGACTGCTTAGCCAACATAGATCGTGTGACAGTACAGATCAGGCATACACCCCAAATGGTGCTGAGCAAGTTATAAACTCCCATTTTTTTTTTGTAACAGGGTGTATGACGTTGTTGCCGGTTATACAGTATCTGCAAACATTTCAGTTACCACATTTGAAATTACCCTTGGGAGGGGGGCAACCAATTTAGTGATGGTCCAGTGGTGGCTTTTGGCCTACAAAATAAACTGTGTGTTAAACTGTGTGTTACTAAGTTACCAATATTTTTGTTCTTGCAGAAAGCAATCCATGGAACCAGTTCCAAGATTTTAAAGAGTTCTGTGTCACTTTTTAAGAAGTGCCAATACCTTTTACAGTTTTAAACACTTCTACAGATTGTTGAATTCTGTTATAAAGGTTGCACCTTCTGTATTGTTGTCGTTTGGCTTTGGTTGTAACTAAGTAGATCTATTAAGGGTGTGCTATTGTCACATGTTCTGGAGAACAGCCTCTAGCCAGCTTTACTGCACAAACTGTCCATATGTGACAGCTTGAATGACATGTCCCAGGTGAGCACTGGAGGCTTGTAAAAGTGTATTGGCAAATGTCAGTTTTCTATAAGTACTGGATTTTTTATTATTGTCAAAAATGGTAAATCCAAGATCTACAATAGTAATGCTTGACTTTTGAACAATGGCAATACATTTCAAATTTAAATCATTGTGATTCAATAATTCTACAAATTCTAAGGCTTGAACTAGTGCCACCTTCCCAGACCAAAATAATACCACGTATGTATCTGCCCCAGAATTTGATATGGGGCAGGTACAGGCTCCTTACATGGACAAACACCATGACTCCCTCCCAGCAGCACCAAAAAGGTTGGCATTGAAGGGAGCCATGGTGGTATCCATGGCAGTCCCACTGGTCTATAAATAATATTTTCCATCAGAGACAAAGTACTGTAGTTTGATGTCAAGATAAGAGAGACAGCTTCCACAATAAACTGTCTAGGAAAGTCAGCAGCCAAACGATTGTGCTCCAAATGGTAATCCAAGGCAGGAAGTCCTTGGACATGTGCTATAGATGTGTACAAAGATGTCACATCAACTGTCATCCACAAATAATCCAAGGACCAGACAGACACATCAGTGTCCTCGGTTAGGTTGATGGGAGATATTTCCAATAATATTGGTTCCGATTTATTAACAGGAGTAATAGTGATCAATCTGACCAAGGCCATCAATCTGAAGGATCACACCATACTGATCAAAAGCTACCTGAAATTAGGGTAGGCAATCATGTAACTTAAAAGGGCCTCAGAGGGATGTGTCTTATGGCATAAGTGACTCTGATCATGAGGTTTAGGCAAAATGACAGCAAAGTGAAGCTGAGCATTTCTGTCTGCCCAAACCTCATGAGAGGAGCATCTTATACAGTAAGAGACATACTTCGGAGTTCCTATTATCATATTATATATCACTCAAGTTTAGCTCAAGTGTTTTATAATAAGTTCAGAGCATTATTTTTTATTTTATTGTGCTGTCCTCCTCTTGGGACTAAAATGCCACACTCCCTCCTAGCGCTTGTGTACAAGAGCACACTGTACTGAGAATAAGAGGTGCAGTGGCTTTGTGTCTTGACTGGCTGAAATTGCATTATTGACTTATAATTCACTATAATCGTTTGAGGACTATGTGTACGGTAGAAAATAAATGGTCAGATTAGGTACATCTAATGCTCCCTACTAGAATTTTAAACAGGGGGATCCAGAGGGTTCCATTCTGGGCCCACTCCTGTTTTCCACTGTCCATTTTTTGTTAATAACATACCAAAAGTTTACATAGATATTTAGCAATAACAATAATGTACTCTGAAGGCACAGTTTTATATTGTGCTGGGAAAACAGGAACAGACCTAAAGAAATTTTACAGAGTGAATACCTAAGAGTACATGGATTGCAGATAATAAACTATAGAATTATTAAATGAAAAGAAAACAAAAACTATGATTTTTGGGGCCAGATATACATTAGATGGACATGGAAATATGTTAAAAAATATACTATCAGGAGGACAAACTTTAGAAGCAAAGCAAATGTTTAATTATTTACCAGTAATATTGGACCAGATGATAAACTTTCAAGAGCACATCGATAAGGTTACAAAGAAAATAAATGGTAAACTTGGAAAACCAAATTTCCTATATAGAACTCAGTTATATCTGACAAATTAGGTAAAAAAATATAGCTAAACAGGTTCTCTTTCCTGTCTTGGAATACAATTCAGTATTATTTTATGGTTTACCTGTCTGTGTCGTACAAAAATATATAACTACATTTGTTACTGTTTGTAGATTTGCAACAATGCTGCCAAAGAATGACTCACTACTGGGAATGCTAAAAATGGGTTATTGACCACTTTCTTCAAAAAGCTTGTAACACTAGGATTTCACTCTTTTAAGTTGGTAGTACTTTAATAAATGTTTTACTTACAATCTGAAAATCATTACATACAAAGTTCATCAGGTTCTTTCATTAGGCATCGCAATTTCAAAGTTTCAGGCAGATGATGCCACATATGTGGATAACTTTAGTAGCTTTATAGATATGAAATGAACATAAGTGAGGTGCTGTGCAATGAGGTGGTGGTGGTGGAGCAGACAAACTATCTCTTCATTACTGACCATAGCTACCACTGGGGTCATTAGCCCAGTCAACCTTCCTAGTAAAATGAAACAAAGAAATAAGTACTTAAATAAATCAAATCCAGGAACGTGGGCAAAATTATGTTATTCCTTAGCTCGGGATTCCTTAGCCAGAGGAGGTGGTATCCCTAAAAACATTGGAGAGCTTCGAGAGGTTAGGATGGGGTGGGGGGAGTTGCAGATAAAGGGAGGGTGATGGATGGACGTATTTGACAGGGGTCAAGGGGGATACTGGGAGGGGGTCAGTTCCATTTGTAAATGTAGGAAGAACTGCACATTTGAGCAGAATAGAAAGACTGTAAGAGCCCTCTCTGCTGGCACATCTGTTTGTACTGTATGTACCTATTAACCAACAGCTTCACTACAAATGTCAGTGTAAAACAGGCGTGCCTGTTACCGTATCTCCTACACTCCTAAATATTTAAATTAATCCAATGTTGGAATCAATGAATGAAGAAAGCTTTCATTGTCTTAAAATACTTGATCAAAGTTGTGGATGCCTGGCCTATGCTGGCGAACTAGTCCCTTTATCTATGACAGGACTGGGTCTTCATGGCAGACTGGTACTACTGAAAATAAGTCATTTAATATCAAAAACTGGGCTTTTTTCTTTAGTTCAAAGGATATATCAGGTAATTGATAATTCTGTGCAAAGAACAATGATCACTGACACACCAAAGGTACTCAATGATGAAATACAGCCTATAGGAAATTTTAAATCTGTGTGAAAATCCACAGTCAAGCCACACCAGTTATAAACAGGTGTCAGCGTGGCTCAGTTGGTAGCACATCTGCCTCTGGACCAGAAGGTCGTGGGTTCTCGTCCCACACCGGGATAGACTTGCGCCTAAAAAATTACTGGCATCCGAGTGCAGTATTGGGGGGTGCTGTACTGCTGGGGTGTGCCATTCTTCAGATGAGATGTTAAACCGAGGTCCCTTCTGCCCATCCTGGTATTGTCCTGGTGGGTGTCCAGGTGGAAGTAAAAGAACCCAGGGTACTCTTCGTAAAGAGCAGGGAACATTCCCGGTGTCCTGGCCAACATTCCCCTTCCCATAAACTGATTCATGCAATTATCCAGGCTGTGAGCGGGTGATGATGTGCGATATAGCCACCACCACACATTCAGTCACTTCACTACCAGTCTAGCATTGCTTGTAAAGTGCTTTGGGATGCTGTGTATGAAAAGCGCTATATAAATACTGATTCTTCTTCTTCTTCTAAACCAGTTCATCATGTCTAGTAATTGCACAGTGTTATGTATTGCTAATATTTTATTGAATTTAATTCGATTTATTTGCACAGATTACTATAGGAGAATGTGCAATAGAGAAAATTAGTACAGTAAGTGTACATTCTGTTGAACTTTTTATGTTTTACTCTCTTTGATCAATGCAACATTAAGATATCTTTTAGAGCATTTTTGTATAATTTTTGCCAGCAGTCTAGGGATATTTTTTGTATTTTGTGCACTACATGTATTTACAGTATGATGTTGTGATAATATTTTGTGTTATGTCATAAAAGCGCAAAAGCTGAAGTGACTGAATAAAAAAAATTAAGCTTGAAACAGTCAAGTCATATCAAGCAAGAATGACAAAAAATAAAAATTGTGAAACATTCATTTATACATTATGCCCCAAAGCTGTTAAATATCAATACATTTTTACCATTCTTGGAAAGGTACTCTCTTTAATCACAAATGCAATGATTATTTGCACAAAAATTTATATTACAACTGTAATGGTTAAACAATGAGCATTTTGTTTTATTATTTTAAGTATTTTTTAATTATGTTTTTATTAACATTTTCATTGCAGTACAGAAGAAAAAGAAACATTACATCCTCAATACTGAATGCCTCAGATAATATAACACAGGATAATGAGAATTCCATTATGGGCAACACCCACACATGGATACAACTCTCATTGGGAGATAATGAAAAAATCAAGTGAGATCAGTCCCTAGCTGGCTGTTAAATATTAGATATGCCTCAACTAGGTGGATGGTTTATTTTTTTCTGAACATCTCCTCTTGAGCTGGACTATAATATCCTTTTGATTTCACCTTTCTTCTGTTGTTGGCAATTGTTTCTTTTATGATAATGGTTGCTATTATTGTTGATAGGCATAGTGTATTGTTGAATACTAAATAGTTTTTTAGATTTCTTAAGATATGTTTATGCTCTGATCACCTCCTAGTTGAGTTTCAGGGGTGCATGGGTTCAATTAAGAATGTTTTACTTTTCTGTATATACTATGTACAATTTTTGTAAATAATTTTATGTATTAAGATGCTTGATGATATTTGTATGTTTTTCATATTATTGTGCCATCTTTTTCTCAGGCATGGCTAAAAAAAATAGGTCACTGACCACATTCCATGAAAGGCTTATAGCACAAGGATTTCACTCATACAGATTTGTAGTCATTTGATAGATTTTTTTTTACTTAGAATCTGGAAATCATTACTTACAAAGCTCACCAGGTTCTTGCATTTAGCATCACAGTTTCAAAGCTTCAGCTAGATGTTGCCACATATATAGATAACTTCAGTAGCTTGATAAACATCAAATGAACATGAGTGAGGTACTGTGTAAGGAGGTAGTGGTGGGGTAGACAACCTGGCTTTTCACTCCTGACTGTAGCTTCAAATGGGGTAATTGGCCTAGTCCACCTTCTTGGAGAGAGAGAGAAAGAGAAAGAAAGAGAGAAAGAGAGAAAGAAAGAGAAAGAGAGAGAAAGAGAAAGAAAGAGAGACAAAGAGAAAGAAAGAAAAAGAAAGAAAGAAAGAAAGAAAGACATACATCAAGGCACATTGGCAAAAGCATGCAATTCCTTAGCTGGGGATTTAATTGAAAGCTTCAATACAAATGTTGGGGTAAAGCAGGGATGCTTGTTTCAGTAGCTCCTACACTCCTAAATATTTGAATTAATCCAGTGTTTGAATCAATGAATGAAGAAACCTTTCGCAGTCTGAAAGTACTTGATCAAAGTTGTGGATGTCTGGCCTATGCTGACAAACTAGTCCTTTTATTTATGTCAGGACTGGATCTTCAGGGAAAACATTTGAAAATAAGTGTAAGCTCCTTAAATTACATATCTGTACTGCAAAACTGCAACTAATGGAGTCAGTAAAACATAACAAGAAGGGTACCTGGTTTTTAAAGTCTGAAAAAATGATCAAGGTTAAATCATATGACTATTTAGGGCTTCAGTTTACTGAAGATTTAGTTTGGCCACACTATATACAATAAATACAGTATGCTTCTGAATAAAACCAAGAGTTGAGTGATTGTACTTAACAGATTTCACTACCAGCATGGGGTACAATGCATATTAGGCATAGCCTAAGTTTTAAATGCAAAAGAAATCAAAAGTTCTTCAGATACTTCAGTGAGAGAAGGAAGAACAAGTAGGGTATTATGAGACTTAAAGGGGAGGGTGAGCTCTGATAGACAGGGACTTAGAAAAAGCAGACTTGTTGAACAAGTACTTCCGCTCAGTTTTCACAGTTGAAAGGGAGGGAAAGGGACCAGAGTTGCAGGGGAGGAGTGCAGAGGGCAGGGAGGTGGACACTAGCTGGTTCAAGGAGATCAGGGTACTGGAAGAACTGGGTAAGTTAAGGGTGGACCAGGCAATGGGTCCAGATGCCATACATCCCGGGGTGCTCTCGGAGCTTGAGGAGCTGGCAGCACCACTAATGAGGCTGTTTAACCTATCATTGGACACAGGGAGAGTTCCAGGGAACTGGAAAAAGGCAGATGTGGTGCCGCTACACAAGAGCGCAGGCAAGGAGGAGATGAGTAATTATCATCCAGTCAGTCTTACCTCAGTGGTAGGTAAGATTATGGAAGCACTCTTAAAAGAAAGGATAGTAAAATACCTTGCGTATAATGGTCTGCAGGATGACAGACAGCATGGGTTCACAGAAGGAAGGTCATGCCAGATAAACCTGATTGAATTCTTCATCTGGTTGATGAGGGTGTGCAATCAGGGATGGGGGGGGGTGAACGTGGCCTGTCTGGACTTCAGCAAGACTTTTGACACCATCCTCACAGGATACTGGTGAACAAGATGGGCAGTTTAGGAGTAGGGAAGAAAATAACAAATTGGGTGGAGAACTGGCTTGGTGAAAGGGGTCAAAGGGTGTTTTTTTTTTTTTGAAATTTTGCTCTTTATTTTACGCCCCACGTCCGTCCTCAGCCTGGTCACGGACTCCGGGATCCCCGGTCACCGGACATTGCTGACTCCCCAGTCATCCCTGGCTTCCCCCCCAGAGAGTGGGGCCGCGGTTCCGACCCCCGGTATTGGACCGCGGAACTAGTAACTGGTCGGGAACCGCCCGTGACCAATCAGGGCGCTCCCGGAGTAAAGCGTCATATAGACGCTGGGCGTGGTTTTTACCCCATTAGCCTATTCCCTTGAGGGAGGCGGGACGGGCAATGACGCTGAGCATCTGCCCTCGCCTCACTCCTCCCCTGATGTGGAGCACGGCCACGCATGCGGATCCCTAGCTCTCCACTAGGGTCCCTTCGCATCGACTACTACCCCAGCCCTCCCCGGAGAAGGAGAAGGAGAGCAGTCCATGGGATGCTCGATCCTTCTTCCGCCAGTCCTCCGACGACCCGAGTCCGCTTCCAACCCGAAGTCGGCCAAGAGCCGGAAATCTCAATCAGCCAGTACCGACGGGTCGGCATCAAAGGGTGGTTGTTAATGGGGTTCCTAGAGAGAGGAAAGGGTGACAAGTGGGGTACCCCAGAGGTCAGTATTGGGGTCAATACTCTTTAACATTTATGTCGGGGATATAGCAGAGGAACTAAATGGGAAGGTGTGCCTATTTGTGGATGATACAAAGATCTGCAATAGGGTGGAAACACCAGGGGGACTGATAATGCTGGAGGGATGGTTGGAGAGTTGACAATTGAGATTCAATGCCAAGAAGTGCAGAATAATGCACATAGGGCACAAGAACCCAAAAGCCACATATGCATTGGGGGGAGAGGAGGTTTTGGTAACAGAGCAGGATCTGGGGATTGTCATTTTGGACAATCTAAAAGAGGCAAACCAGTGCAACAAAGTGGTTGGGAAAGCAAATGGTATGCTGGCATGCATAGGGAGGGATATCACAAGTAGGAGAAGGGAGCAGATAATAACCCTATACAGGTCTATGATTCCTTCCCACCTAGAGTATGAGGTATAGTTCAGGAGACCTCAACTACAAAAGGATATAGACAGGGTGGAGAGACTCCAGAGAAAGGTGACCAAAATGGTGCATGGCATGCATCAGAGGACCTATGAAGAGAGTATGGAGGAGTTTGACCTTTATGCCCTGGAAACAAGGAGGGAGAGGGGGGATATGATTGAAACCTTTAAATACTTGAAGGGAATGAACAAGGTGAGGGAAGGGAGTACCTTCAGGATGAAAGAAAATCCAAAAACTAGGGAGGCACAGCTTAAAGCTGGAGAGCAGAAAATTCTGAGGTAATAGGAGAGGGCACTGCTTTACAGAGAGGGTGGTGGGCCCCTGGAATAGGATACTGGAGGGGGTGATGAAGGCAAAAACAGTGGGGGGGCTTCAAGAGGTCATAGAATAACTACATGGGTTTAAACAAGAAAGGGAAGGATAGGTACCCTAATGGGAAAAAGGAGACTGGAATCTGCATCGGGAGGGGGGCACAGGGGTAGGATTGAAGGTGGAAGGGCCAGGGCTACCTATGGGGAAGGGGATAAGGTCAGACTAGATAGGCCGATTTGGTCCTTTTCAACTAACAAATTTCTAAGTTTCTATGTTTCCATTGCATGGCATGAAACTGAGGAGTATGGGCAATTTCCAACACCTAGAAAAGGCACTAAATCAAACATATAGTGTAAGTAATATTGCATGCACCAAACTCAGTGCCCCATGCATTGGCATGGGCAGAGTTAAATCAATTGCCATTGTCAATGTTGATAACATTTAGAATAATAAAAAGTAGGTTTTCCCATTCAATTATCCAAATTTCTGGAAGATGATGTGGTAGAAAAAGAAAACTACTTCGACAATTAATTTCGTTCACCTTGGTTGTCTAACTGCTTTGACATCTTGCACAAATTAGGCTTTAATACTTGTCTGTCTTTCTTTCCAGCCATGGAACCACTGAACCTTAATCTTGGGAAAATCAAGATGAGAATTCAAGATGCTACTAAACAAATGATCTAAAACCAGTGAAAACCTAGTGAGTATGTAAAGGGATATCAAAGAAAAACAAGCATTTGTCAATGACGAATGTTTGCTTGCTGGTATTAGCATTGGAAGGGCGTGAGTTAGACAGATGCAGAATAGGAATGGCAGTGAAGTACTGAAGTGATGCCAACCCCAACCCCACCCTGCAGAGATAGACAGGCATTGGGGTATGCCTTTAGGTTGTCACCCATAACACTCATGCCATTTCACCTCACCCTATCCTGCAGACACCAAGTGTTGAGGTGTGCTGTGGGGTGCTTGGCTTTACAGTCACCCCATTCCATATGGAAATACGCTGAAATGGGTGCAGTATAGGAGAATGGGGTGAACTCTGGGGCTGAAGAGTCCAAGGCACACCTCGATGCCTGTCACTGGCAGCAGGGTGGGGGTGGGGGTAGAATGGCGTGAGCATTACAGATGGAAATCCAAAGGCACACCCCTGACGCCTGTCAGTTTGTACAGGGTGGGACTTTATGGTTAGAAACCCTAACGCCCTGGGCGTTTGTTGGTATTTGCACTACAAATTCTCAGCATGGCCTTTTTGTGACCACACCTCATGAAAGCATTTGGGACCTCTGCTCATGAACAATGGCACTATGATTTTGTTAAAGGAAATTTCTGATATAAGGTAGTGGGCTTCATAACCCAATACCTTATATCATCCTGAGCTGACTGGTGGCAACATTTTAATTTAAAAGTTATTACTTTTTGCTTTGGAAGGGATCGTAACTGGAGCCGAAGCCTCAGCCAGCCAATGCCTTCCAACTTCCTGGTGCAGGCACGCCACCCAACTCCACCCCCGCGCTGTCAGAAATTGTGACATGTGGACAGGGAGAGCACAGGGGTGAGCCCCATACAAGTCTATGGGGGCTATTTTTAAAGCAGGTTTTTAGCCATTTTAAACAATCTTAGGGGGAAATTAAAGCAGTCGCTTAACTAGTAGAAACATAGAAACATAGAACTTGATGACAGATAAGAACCACAAGGCCCATCCAGTCTGCCCATTTCTTTTTCTACCTTATGAATGTGCCCTCAGCCTTTGCTCTGTCAATGGCCTATCTATTTAAACTCATCTGTATTGCTCCCTTATGCCTATCCCATGCCTGTTTGAAGCTCTGCACTGTATTCATATCCACCACTTCCTGAGGTAGGCCATTCCATGCATCCACCACCCTTTCTGTGAAAAAGTACTTCCTCACATTACCCCTTAATCGGCCTCCCTCTAATCTCATGCTCGTCCTCTTGTCCTGCTATTTTTCTTATATTGAAACATGTTAGACTCTTTCACCTTGTTAATGCCCTTAAGGTGTTTGAATGTTTCGATCATATCACCGCTCTCCTTCCTTTGCTCTAGGGTATACATATTGAGCTCCATTAATCTATCCTCATGTGTTTTCTGATGCAGTCCCTGCACCATTTTGGTTGCCCTTCTCTGGACTGCCTCAATCTGGTTAATGTCCTTGTGAAGGTGTGGCCTCCAGTACTGCATGCAGTACTCCAGATGGGGCCTAACCAGTGTCTTGTAAAGAGGGATCATTACCTTCCTCTTATGACTTGCGATACCTCTACTAATACACCCCAACATCCCCCTAGCCTTACCTACTGCTTTAGTAGTTTGCTTGGATGATTTCAGGTCATCTGTGATGATGATGCCCAAGTCTCTTTCATCCCTTGTGACTGCCAGCAACTCCCCTCCCAGCCTATAGGTGGCTTCACTGTTTCTCTTCCCTATGTGCATGATCTTGCACTTCTTAGCATTAAACCCCAGTTGCCACTCTTCTGACCAGTTTGCCAGTTTATCCAGATCCCTTCTCATTGTGCCCACCCCATCTGGATCATCTACCCTGTTACGTATCTTGGTGTCATCTGCAAACAGACAAACCTTACCCACCAGTTCATCTGCAATGTCACTGCTGAATATATTGAAGAGGACTGGCCCCACGACTGATCCCTGAGGTACCCCACTTGTGACTTGCATCTCTTCTGACTGTATACCGTTTACCACCACTCTCTGTTTTCTGCCCGTCAACCAGTTTGCCACCCAGTTGACCAACTTCTGACCCATCCCGAGCCTACCCAACTTATTAATCAATTTTCTATGTGGAACAGTATCGAAAGCTTTGCTGAAGTCAAGGTAGGCGACATCAGCTGCTCCCGCTTGATTCACCACTCTAGTTACCCAGTCAAAGAAATCTATGAGATTAGTTTGACAAGACCTTCCTGTTGTAAACCCATGCTGTCTTGGATCCTGTGCTCCTATGGATTCTAGGTGTTGTACTATCCTTTCCTTAAGGAGTGCCTCCGTAATCTTGCCCACTACTGAGGTAACACTGACTGGTCTGTAGTTCCTTGCCTCCTCCCTGCTACCATTCTTGTGGAGCGGGATCACATGAACCCTTCTCCAGTCTTCTGGGACCTCTTCTGTGCTCAGAGACTCACTAAACAGTTCTGATAATGGCTCTGCTAGTTCCACCCTTAGCTCCTTTAGTACCCTGGGATGTACAGTATGCCATCAGGTCCCGGTGCCTTGTCCACCCTCAGCTTATCAAGCTCTTGTAGGGCCCTTTCTTTTGTGAAGGGACTAGTGCACACCTCCCTCCCCCCTGTGTCCATGGTTCTGAGTTGTGGGCCCTGCCCTACCTTCTCTTCAGTAAATCCTGATCAGAAGTATCTATTTAGGATAGATGCTTTTACATGGTCCTCCTCCTCCTCCTTACATGCCCTCTTATTCCGTCTGATCTTAGCAATAACACTCTGGATTTTCTCCTTTGACTAATGTATCTATAGAAAGTCTTGTCACCTTCTTTTACTGTTTGTGCTAGTGTTTCCTCAGGGGCCTTTGCCTGCCTTACTGCCTTCCCTGCTTCCCTTAGGGAAGTTTGGTATGCCTTCCTATCATCATCCCGATGCGTTCCCTTATATTTCCTGAAGGCCAGCCTTTTGGCTCTGACCTATGCTGCTACTGTTTTTGAGAACCAAAGTGGTTTTCTTCTTCTTTTGCACTTCCTTTTCTCTCTAACACAATGAAATGTTGCTTTAAGTATTGCATCCTTAATGCTTGCCCACTTTGCCTGTACCACTTCATCTGTATTTCTTTTTGCCAGGGCTAGCTTAACTCTGTTGGCCATCTTATTAATGTCAGCTCCTCTGAAGTCCCATATTTTTGCCTTGGAATGGGATGATTTAGTTTTAGTGGCCAAATTGAACCATACCATGTGATAGTCACTGGCCCCCAGGTGACCTTCTACCTGGAGATCTGTGATCCTTTCCCTATTAGTCAGTACTAGATCCAGAAAAGCCCTGTCTCTTGTGGGTTGTTGTACCAGTTGTTTGAGCCCCCCCCTTTCAGGGAATCCACTATGTGTCTAGTTCTGGCAGATGTTCCTGCTGGTATTGGCCAATCTGTATCCAGCATGTTGAAGTCTCCCATTATCATTTATTTATTCATTACAAATCGGGTTTACAACCTTTGAGTCAGAGACTCATTTACAAAGGCACCTCGTCGCTGGGGGGGGCAGACATCAAGACAGTTATTACAGTGCAGATTAAAACAGAGGATGACAGACCACGTGATGCAGGCAGCCGGGTGCTAGCTCTCTCTACTCTCTTCAGCCACCCTCTCATCTAATTCTATTATTTTACCAATTTGTGCCTTAAAAAAACAGCTCAAATGCTATTCAGCAGTCATCTGAAGGAACTCCCTACTTCCTACTGAGCGTGACTCACTAATGGAGGTTGAGATGAAGAAAGCATTACCAAAATGCACTCCACCTCCAAAGCCAGAGAAAGGCCCTAAAAAGCCTAGACCCTCTACTAACACAGACACTGAGGGTAGCCTTAACGTGCTGTCAGAAATGGAGCCACTCACAGTAGCGAGTTTCCTAGCCGAGTTTAGGCCATTTAAAGAGGAGCAGAAATCTCTTACCTCAGAGCTTAAATCCATCTCATATGCTCTTGAGGATAACTCGCGCTGCACAACTGACATGGAAACTCGGGTCATATCCCTCGAAAAGCATATAAGTCGAATTGACCCAGAAATTACTGCAAATAGACAAAAAAATTGCCAAATTGGAGCTCAAAATTGAGGACCTTGAGGGACAGAGCCACAGGAATAATGCTGTACTCTTAGGATTACCAGAAGCTCAAGAAGGTCAAGATCCCATATTATTTATGCAGAAATTTGTGGGGAAAATAGCTGGTCCCTCACCGTTCGGCACAAAGTATGTGATTGAGAGAGCTCATCGTGCATTGAGGCCGACCCCCCCCCCCAGCAGATTCTCCTCCGAGACCGATCATCTTTCGGTTCCTTAACTATTTGGAATGCCAACACTTTCTCTCCAAGGTCTGAGATCTCCATGAAATCCGTTGGGAAGGAACCAAAGTGCATATCACACAGGATCTACTGGCTACTGTACGACAATGCCGTAAGGCCTTTCATCCTTTGGTAGCAAAGTTGATTGCCGCGGGAATTCGTTTCCGTATGAGTTACCCTGCAAAATTGCAAGTTCTAATAGCTGGGATATGGCACAGCTATGAAGACCCTGAAGCGGCTCTATCAAATTTGAAAAGCTCCCTCCCTGATTTCTTTCAGGATACCTGAGCTATGCAGTGGGGAGTTGCCTATCTTTCCCCTCTGAGCTCTGAGCATAAGTGTGGTTAAGTTATTATGTTTGTGCCATAGATGCCTTATTTGTGGGTCGGAACCCCTACGTAGTGGCTATCCAGAAGATTACAGGGAAAAAGATCAACTGCTTATCTCTCTGGAAGCACTTTGAATAAAAGTCAGGAACGTCTCTCGGTCTTTTTGCCCCTGCATTTACTCACCAAGACAAAGCGCATGAAAGAAAGATCTAGGCCTCTGTAAGCTGATGGTGGAGTAATAGGGACCACTGATCTGGATCCTGTCTTCTAGAGATTCCTGTTGTGCCCCCAGTTCACCTCTTCACTAAGCCCCGAGTGATGCTGTTTCACCACGCATAATCCCATATCTCGTGGATGCCAAGGATACGTGCAGTGCTCCAAAACTTCCACTAGAGGTCTTGTCAAGATTACTATACAAGCACAAGTTATTAATTTCCCACAGCTAGTTTCACAGTGCAAAGCTTGTGATTCAAACGATTCGACGCAGGTGCTGCTCTCTGCTGGGACATTATAAGCGTGCCCTTCAAGGTGCTTAACGAACTGCACAGCACATAAGGACTCACCCAGGTTTAGTCTCAGAAATAAGTACTGTCCAATTTCAGTGCTCGATTATTAAATGTCCTTTACCCAGCTCATGTTTGTTTTAGGCTCAAGCTCTCAATATGATTAGCAATTTTTTGCCTATTTTATGATATATAGCACCATTGGACATGCCTCATGCTTTTTCTCTTCCTTAAGCATGGAGGTTATTCTTTGGGATTTAGTTCCTACTTTAAAATGTTTGGAATGGAAAGAGATTGGATTGAGGACTTTATAGATATTTCCCTTTTGTTGACTGCCACATAGGGAGACATTTAAGTAGATGTAGTCTTAGTAATAATCAAAGAGGCTACTCTCTGTTTTTGTTAATAAGCACAACAAATACTCCCTCGTAGTGATTAGTACAGTTATCCTTAGAATCACAATGTTGCACTGCATATTGTTGTTGTTTTAGTTTTGCCACTACAGGAAGCAATTCAGGGTGGTTGGAGGGAGGGAGCTATGATGATGGTGAACTGTGGAATGCAGTCCGCAACAGTATTGGGTTTTGGGTGGGTTCGGCTATTGCCTTTCTGTACAATGGATGCATTATCCGATAGAGATAATACGGGGGTAGTACAAAATAGGAAATTATATAGGGGCTATATGAAGGGAGGGAATGTCAACACAGAATCATGGGAAGGAATGTTCATGACAATTTCCTGGTTTATAGGGGAAGTTAAGTTTATACTCCTTTATTTTAACAGGGATGGCTAACACCTTTAAAATTGCCACTTGGAATGTGAAGGGCCTCAGGCAACAACTGAAACAAAATAAAGTACTGAAGCACCTAGCGTTACTATCGATAGATATCGCGTTCATATAGGAATCGCATATTCTAGACTCAGAGGCTAACTGAGTCAGAAGACAACAAATAGGGTATGTTTTTTCAGCGGGAGGTTCTACCCAAAGTAGTGGGGTCCTAATATTGATCTCTAAAAAAATTTCCCTTTTCACTCATACAACTAATCAAGGAGCCACAGGGTAGATTTGTTTTTATTCACTGTACTTTATATAATGTTGAGCTCTTGTTGGGTTCTGTTTACGGTCCCAATACAGATTCTCCGGATTTCTTCATGCAGCTAATTAATGTATTAACCCCTTATGTATCTTTGCCAATAATCCTTGGTGGGGATATGAACACTGTTTTTGACTCCTCACTGGACCGCTCTGGCAGACCTCGTGGGGGCCTCTCCCCAGCTCAGCGAGCATTTCAGGAATTTGTAGACAACTTTGGTTTATGTGATGTTAGGCATATACTTCACCCTACTGAAAAAAGTTACACTTTTACTTCTCCTGTTCATAAGACAGCGTGCAGAATTTATTGCTTGTTATTATCCCAAAAGCTCCTGGTCGGAGTTCTGAATGTTTCTGTCCAACCCGGACCACCTTCTGATCATTCACCAGTTACCTGTCACCTATCTCCAGTTTCTCCTACTAAAAGAAACCTACGCTGGAAAATCAATAATCAGCTGCTGAAGGAACCTGCGATGATCACCACGCTCAGCAAACATATAGAGCTCTTCATTAAGGATGACATAGGCACAGCGTCAAAACCAGATATCATATGGTGTGCTTTTAAGGCCTATATTAGGGGTATATTGATTAGTTTATCATCACAGAGGAGAAAAAGAAAAGACCAGGAGCTTCTTACCCTACTTAATCAGATTAGGGTTATTGAAACAAATTTGACTTCAGATTCTGCAGAGCATATTAGACAAACATTGGCCAAATTGAGGGATGCATACCTAGAGATCATGAGGGAAAGGGCAGAATTCACTATTCTGAGAATGAAAGCAACATATGCAGACCAGGAAGAAAAGGCAGGACACTTATTAGCACTCAGAATTAAACAGCTGGAATCTGCTAAATATATCCCAGCCATCCGCTCTCAAGTGGATGGCACATTGAAAACATCCCCATCCGACACTGTATCCGAATTTCGAGATTACTATGTCAAGCTTTATGCTTCCATGTCAAACCCACCTTCAGATCAGGAGTTATATTCCTATTTGGAGGCATCTCAATTGCCCTCCCTCCCAGAGATTAAACAATGATCACTTACAGCCCCCATATCTTCCATGGAAATTGCTAAAACAATTCAACCCCTACCCTCGGAAAAAACATCGGGACCGGACGGTTTCTCTGCGAATTTTTATAAGAAATTCCAAAAGCAGCTAATTCCCTTGTTGTTACCTCTATTCCAACAAATCTTATCAGGAGTATCCGTGGATGGCACTTTGTTTGAAGCCTTAATAGTCCTTATCGCTAAACTGGACAGAAACCTGGAGTTAACTACTGGCTACCGTCCAATATCTTTATTAAATCAGGATATTAAAATACTAACCAAATTAATAGCAGAGCGTATCAATGTAATTCTACTGGATCTTATTGGTACAGAACAAGTTGGATTCGTGAAAGGGCGATCCTCGGTAGATCATCTTTGAACACTTTCGCATGTTCTCTCAGCATCCAGGGATGCCCACTTTCCAGCAGCGTTGGTCTCTCTAGATGCTGAGAAAGCACTTGATAGAGTGGATTGAAATTTTATGTTCCATGCTTTCAAAGCCTATAAATTCCCCATTGAATTCCAAAACTGGATAAAAGCATTATACCAAGCCCCTTTGGAGTGGATCTCCGCAAATGGGGTGATTTTCAATCTTTTCCCCTTACAATCTGGAACTAGACAGGGTTGCCCTCTCTCCCCTATACTATTTAACTTGTATTTAGAACCCTGATCCTTAGATTAACAAACTGTGACCAGATTCAAGGTATACCTATTGCATCCCAAATAGTTAAGGTATCGGCATATGCCGATGACATACTTTTACAACTATCTCATCCTGAGACCTCCATTCCCTATTCAATATCACTCATCAGGAAATACAGTAACTTATCTAACTATAAGCTCAACATAGACAAAACGTTGATCTTTCCCCTTAACCATAAGGTGATCAAAAAGCCCATTACTGACCTGGGCTTGTCATGGAAGCACAACTCTTTAAAATACCTGGGTATTATAATGTGTTTCAGGACCTGTTCTCATTATTGTAAAACTCAACAAACTTTAATTTGAAAAAAAAAAAAAAAAAAACACAGGATGACATTACAGGTGCAGTAAAATGAACATTTAACATAGATACACTTAGGTTACATAATGAAGTAGTTTGTATGTTACTTAGGTTACATAATGTTACAAAATTGTGAGTTACACTCATGGATATAGTAGGTCCTCAGAGAAGACAGCGGGTTACATCCCTGTTTGGACCTAGTGGGGAAGAAGTGGGTCTGGGGGAGGGAGAGGCTGTCCAGTGGACATTGTCATGCCAGGGGGCAAGGCGGGCAGGTACCACAGGTTACAACAGGGGGTTAGTTGCACCTGCAACAGTGGGTGATATGGTTCTGAAGGGCTGTTTTGAAGGAGCCAATTTTTGGCAAGTTGGAGATGCAGCTAGGGAGGGAGTTGAACCAGGTGGGGGCTTGGTAGAGGAAGGATCTCTGGGAAAAATAGATTTTGGTTCTTGGCACCTTGAAAGTGGCCTTAACAGATCTATGGGTGGTAACAGACAATGATGACTGCTGTAGGGAGGTGGAGACCCCGGGGAGGAGAGTCCTAGCAGTGATTTCTTAGCGAGAAGGCAGGTCTGATAGAGCAGTCGCTCCTCAAAGTTGAGCAGATTGGTGGTAGTATAGAGAAGGCAGGCGTGAGTTCAGCGGGGGGGCACCGGTCAGGAGCCTACTGGCCTTATTGATGGAGAGTTGGATTTTGGAGAGGGCAGTGTTGTCAGCTGTGGCATAGATGGGCAAGCCATAGTCCACAAGGGACAAGATGGAGGAAGTGATGGGCAGCCTGAGGGCAACCTGAGGCAGGCAGTCCCTGTGCCAGTATAGCAGGCCAATCCGAGAGTTAATGGCAGCTGACAGGGCATTAATGTGGGTGTGGAAGGAGAGGGCAGTATCAAACATGATGCCTAGGTACTTGTATGTGGTCACTTGTTCCAGTAGGTGCAGGGTGCTGGGGATAATCAAGAGGGGAGTATTTTTAGCTTTATTTTGGTGGTGGGAGAAGAGCATTGATTTGGTTTTCTTTTGGTTAATGACCAGTCTGCGGTCAACTAACCACCTTTCAGCTTGGTTGTAAGCTTGCTGGAGGGATAATTGGAGGGAGGTAGGATTAGGATGTGAGGCAACGAGGACTGCATCATCGGTGTAGAGGAGCATTTTACTGGTACATGAGCTGGGGAGGGTGTTGAGGTAGAGACTAAAAAGTATTGGACCTCCCCTTTAGCTGTCATGTTTTGTAGGGTCCCTACTAGTTAGGTGACTGATTTAATTTCCCCCCAAAACTGTTTAAAATGGCTAAAAACCAGCTTTTAAAATAGCCCCCATAGACTTGTATGGGGCCCGCCCCCGTGCTCTCCCTGGTCACGTGTCACAATTTCTGAGAGCACGGGGTGGAGTTGGGTTGAACGCTGGCACCAGAAAGCTGGAAGGGATTGGCTGGCCGAGGCTTCAGCACCAGTTATGATCCCTTCTAAAACAAAAGGCAATAACTTTAAAATTAAAAGTTTTGCTCCTGTCTGCTCGTGCACTTATGAGGTATTTGGCTATGAAGCCCAATACCTTATAGCACTAAGTTGGAACATCACTTTAATCTGTCTCGAATGTTGATTTCCCACAGCAACCACACCATTCTGTGCCAGCAGTGCGAAGACACAGTTTGGGCAGGATGTGAAAAATGACAGCTGTACCATTCATAAGGAGGTGTGAAGAGATGGTAATGTTGAAAATCTGGAGGGAAAATATTAAAAATTCTCGAACTTATGAGCATATGTGGAAACTGCACAATGCCTGCTTGATCCAGGAAGCGTCGGCCATCTATGCGGCATACCCAGAGACAGCACCCAGCAGTCCACAGCAGATCTCCTGGAGCTGCTGAGGACACGGCGAGGGGATTTCAGGAAGAATTGGGGCTTCAGGCCTTCTTTATGCCCAATCCATATGAGCCCTTACAATTGCATCTGCAGGAGGAGCCTGAATCCTCTGACTTGGACACTTCCCACCCTGGAGGAATTGGACCTGCCCAAACTAATACAGCTGGCAGATCCTGGGTGGTGGTTGCTGCTTCTCCTGTACCACTCACCAGTGGTGCAGCCCAGTAACCACAGGCTTCTATCCCACAGCAGACCGAAGACTCCTCTCTGACCCTAGTCAGCTCCATGGGCCCTGCTGACCCTCCTCCTTGATGGGCTTTGCAGCTAAGTTGACTTTTTATTTATAAATAGAATAATAGATAGGTTCTGGTGTATTACAAGGTAGTAATTACATCGAGAGGTTCTGGGGACACAGAAAACCTCGAGAGCAAAGCTCGAGAGGTTTCATGTGTCCCCAGAACCTCAGACTACCTTGTAATGCCAGAACCTATTTGTTATTTTTTTTAATATATGGATAAGAGGTGAATTGACTCACCTCCGTTTCAGCACTGGAGTTAGCGGGTGGATGTGCGTGCTGGCAGGGTTCCCCAGTCCTGTGTGGATGAGGGGCTGCTGTGGGCTTCATTTGGCCATTTTTGGGGGGTAAGTGGCGATATGAAGCGAGCAGAGGAACTCAGAGAGTCCGGTTGCCCAATAGTTTTCAACCTAAAAACCCGGTTGTTAACGGAAGATTGTCTCGCTAGCGGCGAGCAAACGCCATATTTTCAGACTCCTTCTGCCCGTCCACATAGGAAAAGCGGCCAATCAGAAGACGCGCAGTTTAACACGTTGAGATAGACTTGGACATGCGCTCTTCGGCTTTCTTGATAATACTATCGTTCCGGTGCCGAACGATACTATTACGGCACCCGAACAATAGTATTATCACTTTGGAACAGTAGTATTATCGCTCCAGGAGCGATGGTATTACAAAAATTTTTTTGTATGCTTTTCAGGGATATTATTTTCACAATCCATATATTAAAATCTGGTAGCTGCCAGAGGAACAGGGGACTGATTGAGGGATATGGCGAGCCCCCACCCCCAGTAGGTCAGCTCAGTGGGGCCTATTCTGCAGGGCTTATGGCTAACAACATTATCTGCATATTATTGTACACAGATTTTTATGGTTTGCTGTATTTAATGCTGTTTAACTGCCCTTGATGTCTAACTTGGGGCTCAGGCTCCATCACCGACTACCCGGGCTGGCCAGGCAGAGCACCCCCCCCCCACCGTAGATCAATGGGACATCCCTTGTCATGTTTTCCCTGTGAGCCCGGGATGGCTGGTATATCTGGCCTCATCACCTGACCATGCTTATTTCCCACATGGGGAACAGAGGTTGTCCTGCAGCTCTGGCTGCTAACATCCTTCCTCTGCACCCCCACCTGGCCAATGTTGGGCATGGTCCTGTATAAAGTTTTATGTGGGTTAGTTACTATTTCTGTTGTTTAAATGCAATAGTTTGGTTATTTTTTCCTTACCTCCTGATGCTTGATATTATGGTTACTGCAAGGTTTAGGAAAGGACTGTGGCTGTCCTGGTTCAATACAGCCTTGTGCATTCCACCCAGACTTCTCATCTCAACCTCCCCACTTGTTCTCAACCACCTTGCATTAAGTGCTACACCTCCCCTCTGGGATCATGGGTGGCACTTGCTTTTATACCTGGAACATGCAGGGTCTAAATAACTCTGTAAAATGGAACCAGGTACTATCACACATTAAGAGGTCGAGGTCAGAAGTAGCCTTGCTTCAGGAAACCGAACATACGAAAGATGATACTGAAAGGCTGAAACGCATGTGGGTGGACCAGATTATTGCGGCCTCTGCACCCACTCGTAAATGTGGAGTTGCCATCCTTCTGCACACATCCTTAAAGTGGACCCAAACCAAGATGAAGGCAGACCCACAGTGGGACTAGAAGGTCATCCGCATACATAAGGGTAGAGTAAGTACCGGTACCAATGCGGAAGCTTTCTATTTGCTGGGCAGATGGGGATTATCCCTCCTCAGCACACCGGAGGGCCTGTTAATTATTGCAAATGTATATGGTCCAAATCATGATTCCCCTACCGTATTCCATGATCTAGCTCAAGCCATCAATCTCCTCTCTGCCTCAGACACCCTGATAATTATAGCTGGAGACTTCAGTCTTCCTCTGGATCCCTGCTGGGATAAAAGCTCCACCAGTGTAGATCATCATCCCAAGGCCCGACTCTCCCTCCTGTGACTGATCATGGACTTCAGATTGCAGGACCCCTGGCATATTCATCATCCCAGAGAGAGAAGGATTACACCTTCTTTTCTCCTGTCCACAACTCGCATAGTAGACTGGATTTCTGGCTGGTCTCCCCTACTATAATGAGTAGTTCGGTAGATGCCAAGATCCTCCCAATGGTCATCTCTGACCATTCTCCTGTCCATCTCCACTTAGTCTGTAGCCCTCAAACATTGTGATCCCCAGCCTGGCGGCTGGACCCCCTATTACTGCACGACCCAGACTTTTCCCCATGGCTACAACTGGAGGTGGCTAATTTTCTTCATGAAAACTTCACCCCCCCCTCCTCTCCATCTGTGGTCTGGGAAGCCCTCAAGGTCATGATCAGGGGTGACATAATGGGGTTCTCAGCTAGCCGGTGTAGACTCCGAGAGAGCCAGCTCAAGGCTTTAGAGAGCTGACTGGCTTATCTAGAAGCTAAATCCAAGCAGTTCCCCCATTTCATGCTATCTTCCCCTCTAGGCCAAGAAATCATGCAAACCAGACTTCTAATTAATGACCTACTGGCCAGGCAGGCTGATCTGGCCATAGTGCGCTTAAAACACAAATACTGGGAAGGTGAAGAGAAAGGGGGAAAAGTCCTGGCCTATCGGCTCAGGAAACAAAGAGCTGAGAGTCACATTCCCGGGCTTAAACATAATGGGTGCCAAGTGCGTACCCTACCAGAGCAGATAAATGAGACGATGGTGGAATTTTACAAGACCCTCTATTCATCCTTTCTAGAAATGGATGCTCAAGAAGTCAACTGCTTTCTTGATTCTCTCCCACTCCCCCAGCTGACACCTCAACAGAGGAGCTCATTAGAGGCATCTATAAAGCCCCAGGAAGTCATTGATGCCTTTCAATCCTTGAATAGTGGGAAAGTTCCTGGGGCTAATGATTTTCCCCTGGAGATGTTGAGCCTGGTAGCTACTCAAATAGCTCCCACCCCCCAGCTCCCTTTTTAATTCAGCTCTTACTTTGGGTTCACTGACCCCCACTCTTAGGGAGGCGGTTATTACCGTCTTCTCTAAAAAGGGAAAAGACTCCAAACTCCCCTCTAGCTACCGCCCCATCTCTCTGATAAATGTGGACAGTAAAGCATTCGAAAAAATCCTTGCTACCAGGCTAAACCCCTTTCTCACATCACTGATACACCCTTCTCAAGTGGGATTTGTTCACGGGCGATATAGCAGAGATCATATCCGCTCAATGACCAACATCTTCTCATATGCCGACCACTGCCCTACCCCGGTCGAGGCAGTAGGAAATCGACTTTGAGAAGGTTTTTGACTCCCTTGAATGGGACTACCTCCTGTAAGTCTTGGTGGCCATGGGCTTTGGTGAAAGCTTCCAGCATTGGGTAAAGGCCCTATGTCATGCTCCCACAGCCCAGGTTCTAACCAGCTCCACTCTGTCTGGCCCTTTCATCTAGGGAGGGGTACCAGACAGGGCTGACCCCTCTCTTCCCTATTGTTCATACTGGCAGTCGAGCCTCTGGTAGTGGCCATCCGCCACTCCCAGCAAACAGAAGGCTTCCGCATTGGTACCAGTACTTTCTCTACCCTTTCGTATGCAGATGACCTTCTAGTCCCACTGGCAAATGTCATAATCTCTCTGCCACCCTTTCTCTCCCTTTTAGCAGACTTCATTAGGCACTCGGTTCTTAAAATAAACCGGTCTAAAATGGGGGTGCTTCCCCTCAACTTCCGCTGTCAGTAGACACAGCTGGCCCAGCTAGGACTTCAGTGGGCCCCCTCACACCCTGGTGTATTTAGGTATCCATCTCACCCCAGACTTGACCAAACTGTGGGACATCAACCTTAAAGCACTTCTACCTGAAATCAAAACAGATTGTGACTGGTGGTGTAGGCTCCATCTCACTCTTGCCAGCAAAGTTTTGGCCCTAAATATGGTGGCTGCCCCCAAACTCCTATATACAGTCTCGCAGATTCCTCTGGACATCCCAACCCCCTGGCTCAAGGCAATAGACAAAACGTTTGCCAGCTTCATATGGGAGGCTTCGGCCCCTCGGTATAGTAGAAATAAGCTGAGATCCCACTGGAAGCAAGGAGGTTGTGGTCTCCCCTGGGTAGAGGGGTACAGGTGGGCCTTTACAGTGGCCCAAACCCTGGCATGGTTTACCCCAGTGCATACAGAGATACCCCAGTGGGTCCTCATGGAGACCTCAGTGGCCCAGGTACACTCTCTTTCTGTCCTGCTGTATAACCCTCTCCCTAAACACTTAGGTCAATATCCCACTATTGCTAACTCGGTTGGTACCTGGCATACGGTACATAAGAAACTCCGGGCAAACCCTCATCCGCTCTCTGCTACTCCCCTATAGAGAAATAACTCCATTCGGGTGAAGGGCAAACCCTTGCACTGGCTAAAGTGGCGAGAGAAAGGGATTCAGAGCCTGGCCAACTAATTAGAGGAGGATGGGGTCACAATCAAATCCTTCCTCAAGCTGGACCAGGTATTTCAATTGGGGAAATCAGTCTTTTGGCAATATCTACAACTTCACAGTTCAGTTAAAAGCTACATAACAAAATCCTCTTCCCTGAAGTTTCAGAGGGCAGCCCTTCTGGCTAAACGGCTCTCCCTTAAAACTGGTAGAAACAGCCTTATATACTCCACCTTAAGAGATCAGCTGCCATCCCATTCCACATGAGCCAAAGAAAAATGGGAGGCAGCCCTTCAGCAGACCATCACGGAATCCCAGTGGGCACAGTGTTGGAAATTAACTCATTTGGCTTACCCGGATGCGAGGAGTAGGCTTATACAAAACAAAATTCTCTCCCACTGGTATCGTACACCCTCAACGCTCTATAAGCTCCACTTGATGGATAACGATCTGTGCTGGAGAAGCTGCTCGGCTGCAGGAAATCTGGTACACATCCGGTGGTCCTGCCCTATCTTGCAGCCTTTCTGGTTGTCCATTCAAGGCCTTGCATCGCAGGTTCTGGCCATGGAACTAGAAGCAGTCCCCCTGGTGTGGATCTTTGGCCTTCCTCCCTCCCTCCCTCCTCACTGAAACTAAATAGGCAGCAGGTGAGGTGGCTTTCTATGCTCCATCTCCAAACTAAGCGGCTCATCCTTTGCAGATGGAGAACAGTGGAAGTGCCCACTGGCTCTGAGCTACTGAATTCCTTCTCTAAAGTGGCTGCCCTTGACAGGCTCTCCCATGTTTCTTCCAACACCCTTACACAGTACCATCTCTGCTGGCCCCCCATGTGGCCTACCTGTCCCCTCGTGTGGGAATAGGGTGATCCCCTGCTGTTATCACCAGGTTATATCTACACAGAATGAACCCGCAGGGTTTACTGGAGGGGTTGGTTATCCTCCCCCCTTCCCCGTGGCTAACCGGTAATGGTAGCTGGCCCTCCTTGCATTTTCCCTTTGGTTGTATGGCTAGGAGGTAGGAAATATTGTTATTAGGATTCTGTTGTTTGTTTCTTGCTCTACAGGTAGAGATGTGGCATCTGAATCATCCTTTGAACTTTGAACAATATCAGGCACCTTTCCTCCAGTTATCCTAGCTTCCTGTGTGCCCATGGTCTGCCGTACTAGCTCCTTCATCCAGGTCTAACTGCTGTGCCTTTATACTGTACCACTTTTTAATGTATAAGAGCTCTGTACCTTTATCCCTCCACCTAGGATTATACTTTCTCTTGGCCTGTGAGCACCAGTTCTACTGTTTTGTACTCATGCTGTATGTGGCATCCTGATCTGTACTGCTACTTGTGTTCTATTGCTTTAAAATAAGAAATATAAAATATTAACAACAGATAAATTACACGTGGTTTGGGAGGGTCCTTACTCGGTGGTCGGTGGGGTAAAATATGTTAATTACATGGTGAAGCTACCCAACAGGAGGGGTAAGCAGCAAATCTACCATGTAAACATAATAAGCCCTACCATGACTGGGACAAGATGGTCCTGGCTGTGTTCAGCTGCCAGGAGGAGGAGGCAGAAGCAGACCCAATGAAAGATCTACTGGGAGAGGTTAAGGGAGAATCCTTAGTGGATGCTGTTACCCTCTCGGAGCAACTTCACCAATCCAAGCTGCTGAAATGCATGGGGTGCTGCATACATTTGTGGAAATGTTCACAAGGAAACCAGGGTATACCATGCTGGTGGAGCACAATGTTGATACAGGATCCCATGCTCCATTGAGGCAGCCACCTTACAGAGTCCCCGAAGGAGTGAAACATGCCATTGAGGTGGAAATCAAGAAAATGCTGGCTCTTAGGGTAATCCAGAAGTCCAATAGTTTCTGGGCTTCCCTAGGTGGTGCTGATCCCCAAGAAGGATGAGACCACAAGATTCTGTACTGACTATTGCAAGCTCAACAGCTGTATTGAGATTAGAGATGTAGCAAAATTTTACTTTGCTGGCGAATTTTGTGCGAAGCGGCCAAATTCGCCTATGTGGGTCACTTTGTGAAGTTGACCTGCTTAACAAAAAATTTGCCACTTATAGCTTTGCCTTACTTTTGGGATTTTTTTTTAAGTGCAAATTGCACTAAAAAAAAACAAAGCAAGGGGAAGTTAGAAATGGCAATCTGATGCCCTTCCCCCACTCACCAGCCGCCCCATCAATCTCCAGCCCCAATGCAAAATTCATTGTTTTAAATCTCACAGTGCCTCCCCCGCTCTAGCTGATCACCACACCAGTCATTGTCACATTACTAATATTTTTAAATAAATTCCTGGTGTCTAGTGGACCCCCCACCCCACCTTTCAATTGTCGGCCCCAGTAAAATTAATTTAATGTGTAAATCCCTGGTGCCTAGTGGTCCCCCCAACCCTCCCTCACCGGTCAACAGCACCAGTCAGTGTAACATTACTAATGTTTTTAAATAAATCCCTGTTGTCTAGTGGACTCCCCACCTGTTTCCCCCAACCCTGATCCCAAGTGGGCAACCAGCACAGCCCTCCACCACAGCTGGCCACCTGACAGAGCAGAAATGAATGAGTGCGTACTTGTACAAGTACATGCTCATTCATTTCTGCTCAGTCGGGTGGCCAGCCATGGTGGAGAGTGGAGGGCTGTGCTGGTTGCATGAGCTCGGGTTCAGGGTGGGGGGAGTAGGGTGGGGGCAGTACCTGACCGGGTGGGGCATCCAATAGACACCAGGGATTTATTTAAAAACATTACTAATGCTACACTGACTGGTGCTGGTGATTGGCAATAGGGGGTTGGGGGACCAATAGACACCAGAGATTTACATATTAAACTCATTTTCCTGGGACCAACAATCAGTGGGTGGGGTGGGGGGCCACTAAACACCAGGGATTTATTTAAAAGAGTAATGTGATAATTATCGATGACAGGATTTTTTTTTGGGGGGACCACTAGATGCCAGGGATTTAATTTAAAAATATGTATGTATATATTTTTACATTGTGGACGACTGGCCAGTAATTGGCTGTGGGGGCACTAGACACCAGGGATTTAATTTAAAAATATGTATATATTTTTACATTGTGGCAGACTGACCAGTAATCGGCTGGGGGGGACCACTAACACCAGAGGTTTACATTAAATTAATTTTACGGGGCTGATGATTAGTGAGTTGTGGGGGGGTCCACTAGACACCAGGGATTTAATTTAAACAATATGTGTGTGTGTGTGTGTATATACATATATATATATATATATATCTTTATATTGTGGCCGACTGGGTGGCAATCAGTGGGGGAAGGGGCAGTAGACACCAGGGATTTATTTGTGGCCAGTGATCAGTGGGTGGGGGGACCACTAGACACCAGGAATATATATACACAAATTGGCAAATTTCGTGAATTGTGCTTTGAGAACTGAACACAATTCACGAAATATTTCTGAGAGAAGTCTATTGACTTTGCACATTATTAATTGAGTCAGTTGCATATTCCATGCCCAGGACAGATAAGGTCCTAGAGAGGTTAGGGGAGTCATGTACCTGACTTCCATAGACCTGACAAAGAGCTGCTGGCAGGTGCCACTAACTTCTGAAGCCAAACAGAAAGGCTAGTTTTCATCACTCCATTTGGCAAATTCAAGTTTCGAGTAATGCCATTCAGGATGAAGAATGTGCCAGCCACCTTTCACCGGCTCATGGACCACATGCTGTCTGGGGCAGGAGACTCTGCTCTGGGGCACATGGACAACATTGCTATCTACAGCCAGACATGGGAGGATTGTGTCAGGCATGTGACCAAGGTGCTCCATCCACTGAAGGTTGCAGGGCTGACAGAAAAAGCAGAGAAGTGCCAAATAAGAATGGGAGAGAAGTCATACCTTGGTCATAGGGTTAGGGTAGGGACTGGGTACCTCTGGCCTAAGCCAGTAGAAATTGAAGCCATACAGGGATGCACTATGCCCGCAGCAAAGAGAAAAGTACAGACATTCCTAGGGATGGTAGAGTACTATCTAAAGTTTGTGCCAAACCTCAGTAGCATGGCCAAACCCCTGTCCGGTCTCACAAAGAAGAAAAAGCTGGAAGAATTCAGTGGAATAAACACTGGGAGACAGCATTCCATCAGTTGAAGGAAGCCTTATGTTGGGCACCTGTGCTCATGAGCCCTGGCTATTCTCTGAATTTCATTGAGCACATAGATGCATCCAATCATGGGCTGGGGTGGCTTGGAGTCAGGCCATGCACATATTGAAGGAACATCCAGTCATGTACTGTACCTGAGCAGAGAAGAAACCTACACCACAACTGAGAAAGAGTGTCTGGGTATTGTCTGGGCTCTGCAGAAGTTACAACCATATTTGTATGGGAGGGTGTTCACACTGATCACCAGCTACAACCCCCTCACATGGCTCCACTGGAACAGCAGGCAAGACCCCAAATTGTTAAGATGGAGCCTGGTGCTGCAATCCTACAAAATGGACATTATATAATGGCAACAAAATTTCCTGGACTCTGATTGGTCAGTGTGTGCCTGGGACAGTGAGTTTATCTGAATATAACCTCACTCTATGAAGTCCAGTCACACACATGACCACATAGCAATGTCACGTCATGAATCATTCGTCCCTTCCAAAAGTTACCACTACTCCCAGCTGTCTTTGTAAATGAATTCACACCACCCCCCGACAATGTCACCAGCGCTCAAACACTAATTCCATCAATAAGTGAAACTTTTCACAGTAATGATTTTAAAAGGCACTTTGCACATAGAGAAAAAATTTAACTGTAATGTCAGCTTTTTTCCAGAAAACCAAGCGGCTTCAGTGAACCACAGAGACTGTAACTGCTGGTTGCATGGTTAACTGATACCACTCGGTTCCCAAGAAAAAAAGCTGCCATGATAATTCAATTTATTTTCCGTCTGTCAGGGAGCAAACATCCTCCATCACTGCCCTGCTCCTAATTAAACTGAAGCCATAACTCTGCTGCTAGCAACGTGGCACCACAATCACAATCAGCTTTCCCACTGCCCTTCTCACTGACACCACACCTAGTGGAGCAAGCGAGCCGGTGAGTAAGCACATATTTTAACAGTCACCGTGTGGCTCTTTTCAAGACACTCACTCACTTTTCATCTGACTTTCCTTTGTTGTTCTTCCTTTTTCTTTAACTGCGCCATATAAAAACAGGGTATCACAATTTCAAACATTCTCAGGACCACCTCCCTACCTCCATCCTCACAGCAGAGGCAGCTGGCGGAAGATCATATGAGCATTGGAGGACAGTGACATAATCCCAAGCAACGGCAGCATGAAGTGTGACTCAAGCAAACAGAAACACAGGGAAACAGAAATTGTAAACTGTAAAAAAAAACAACATAAACTCCCAGGGAATATGACATACAAAGACTGAAACCACTAACAAAGATGGCTATAAGGATTGCAGAGCCACTGGAAAAACACAGCAGTTCCACCCACTGTCTGAAACAATAAATCAGCACTATTTTTTTTATAAAGTATACTTACACATTCAAAGAATGACAAAAAATGTTCTTTAAATATACTTTTTCATCTTTTTTGCCGACCCTCTGTCATGTAAAAAATAAACTAAATTAAGTCACAACTCCTAAAACACTTGTTACTTTTCTGATAATTTTTACAGGGGATTATTTCTCACATGTGGACTGGACACTGATACCGCATGTTGAATTATGTAGCATGATATCAGTATAATTCGGACATATTCATAATATAGTAAATTATGGTGAGTGGTTGATTGTCATGGTATGTAACTTTATGGTATTTTGATTGCAGTTGTAAAATGTAAGTAACACATAAAACAGTAACCAAAAATTAAGACAGCATGACAATTAAAGCATCAGTACAAGAATGCGGTTACAATTTTGACCGATAATTTTTTATTCTATTTTATATTGCCCCTTATCTAATAACTTGTGTATACGCATATGCTACCCTTCTTCCAACAATTTAAGTTATTCTGCATTACTCCATTTTTTTTAAATAAGAAATAATAAAAGTAGTGCTCATTGTAATGTTACTGTGACCTGGTTTTCATCAGTATTCCCAGCAGTTTTTGAACAGATACTGTTTCATTATGTTATGTAGCACTGCCTGCTGTATGTGACGTCATTGTAGTCACAACAGAACTGAATTTAAATAGTTGCTGTCCAAAAGCATGCAAGAATTCTGATCCTAACTTGGTGCAAGGCAGATTAAAATGAGCACTCCATTTATTACTTCCATGTCCAAAAAAATTGTAGTGTGGTATACTTAAATTGTTGAAAGAAGGGTATCATTCATATACACAAGTCATTAGATGAGAAGGCAATGCAAAATAGAATAAAAAAGTATTGGTCAAAATTGTAACCGCATTCTTGCACTGATGCTTACATTGTCAGGCTTTATTACTTTTTGGATAGTGCTTACTGAGTTAAAGTTTTGTAGTATACATATCAACAACACTACAGTCTAAATACCCTAAAGTCACCTGAAGTCACCTCGCCTACCATGGCAACTCCCACCCCCACCCATAATTTCCTATCTTCTGAATGTTTCTGACCTGTAGTTTACATCATTTAGCATGTGGTATTAGTACCCCAATGTGAATAATGATCCCCTGAGCAAAAGTTTATAAAATGAACAAGGATTTCAAGATGGTCATCATTATAAATCCACAGTTCCCCCTAATGTTCAATCCCCTATTATGGTTTCCACAATAGAAACAGTTTTTTTCTTATTACATTCTTTGTTGTATTTTTTAAAATTCCCATGGTCACCAACTTTTTGAATACTATATGCTTTCATTTACTTTGCATTTGTGGCACAGAAATGCATGCTGCAATACACTTTTATTGAAGCAGGCAGTGCGTTGTCTTAGCGTCACCTGTAGTGAGAGCATGCAGTGTCTGCAATTTTGCAGACCCTGCTATGTCCTTTGAAAAATAAAGGAAAGTAAGTAAGAACTCTTAGAAACTGCCTTTCTATTGCAGAAAGCATAATGGTGTGATACATTTGTAAGAGGTGTGATTTAGATTGGAATTATTTTTTTTTCCTTTTATTTGGTAAAGCAGCAGTGCAATAATCACAATATCATTAAATCACCTGCCATCCCCCAACCCCCCCACCAAATGTCCTATATTGTGAATGTCCCACTGTTTTAATGTCACAAAAAGTCCAGATGAAGGATAAGCCCTGAAATGCATCACAGTGTCCCAAGTTTGGTGAGACCATTGCCTGGTGGTGAGTTTGACACCTGCTGCATCACTAATACATGTTGCCCTTTGTGTGTGCCTTCATGCCACAATGGTGAGTCATTGTTAGCCCCAGTGAAATTTTTTTTGGCATTGACACAGCCATTTAATTTCTATTGAATCTTGTTCTGTGTTGTAAGCAGTTGTCACATTGTTCCTTTTCAGGGAATCATAATATATATGGAATGATTCCACTTGACCCTAGTGGACATGATGTTCACATCCACATGCCAGATACACAGTATGTTACAAGTCCAACACCTAATGTGGTACTATACCATTAAATTTTTATTCAGGGAGGTGGGGGGTTGCCACTGTGGTTGACTGAAATATTATCATTTCTGATTACTTTTGTTTTCCCTCAGGTCATATGCACACTCGTGTTCCACATGTTTGGGATGATTGATGATTTTGGCTGTAAGGAAACTGGCAAGCCATGTAAGGTAAGTACTCTTTTTTTTGGGGGGGGAGGGGACATTTGAAAACAAGTTTCATTAATGTTTTTGTCTTCTTTCCAGGTCTTCAGTGTATCCATTCCTAACTTTTGCCCATCTTCAGATTGGAAGATACCACCAATGGCAGTCCTCAGCACCTCAATGTTACCTGAAAACAGATAAAGAAGAAATTATTAGGAGTTCATTGCACTACCACAATCAGTTCATAACGTGGCTGTTCCTGTCTTCTGTTATATCCAGCTTAGAATACCAAGCTATTAGTAAACACCTTATCCAGCTTAAAATACCAAGCTATTAGTAAAGTCCTTAAAATAAATTAACACATTTAGTGAGTGACACACACTGGCCCACTGTCATGCTTACATTACATCATGGGTTATCAGGACCAGGATAACATGTTGCACAACTCTGGTGTACTGAAGTATGCCTGTCCCATCTGTAAAGAAAAAATATATTTTCTGGCCTGCATGTCACTGCTGTTGAATGCTTTGCACCGGCAGAAAAAAATTATATCAAAAAATGAAACAGGAACTAAGAGTGATACTTACCTGTAGATGTTATCCTTTAGGTGGTAGGAGTACTGCAGTCCTGCAAGTTTACACAGTCTGTAACCTGTGAAAACAAAATGAAAATCAGTTGCCTGTATTTAGTGAGGTGACTGCACACATTCTGTGAACTATACCCTAAAAATCAAGAAAGGGGAAATTGAAATATAATGACAAGTCTTTAATATTTATTTGATGAACTTTGATTTTCCTATGTAACCTGCTGCTGATTGACTTCATGTATATGTATTCTCTTAATTATGTTTATGCCTATTGGATGTATGTATTTCTGCAACCCTGTACCATGTCATTAATCTGTTTTTGCCACTTGTATTCCAATGTACTATTGTACCTTATTATTTGTTATACTGTCTACTGTTCCATGCCTTGCTGTTTGGTACATTAACTCTGTGCCATAGTATGTGGCCCGTGCCGTGCCTGAAAATGGTCCCTGGGATCAGCACACCTACCCGGTTACCAAAGTCATAAATAAATCAATAAATAAATAAACAATTTGTCAATTGTAATATTATAGTCAAGGTCACCGTGTTTCGTTTTTTAATGCAAAACAATGGTAACATTATGGAACTGTGACAACCTTCACCATGGTAGTTTTCCCATTACTCCCTCTCACCAACATCCTCCTCATCATGGTCAAGGAGGAAGCAGCCCTCACAATCCTCAATGCTGGAGTTGTACCCACTTGGAAATTCTTTTTCCATGACTGTATCATCAACTCAATGGTACACCATTTGACACTGCCACCAGGATGGTCTGCTTCCCCTGCATCATCAGCACAACCATCATCATGATGGGGTACAGACATAGATGTGGTTGTCCGACCAGGTACTGTAAGTGACCTTCATTCATTTTGATAAATGTCCTCATGCTGACATTTGTAGGTGATAGGTTAGTACGATGATCACTCAATATGGCTCCCACAGAACTAAATACCCTCTCCACACTTACTATGGAGGGTGGGCAGGTCAGGTACTTCAGTGCTACTGATGTCAGCACTGTCCATTCATTCACCTTGCCACTCCAGTACACCAAAGGATCATCCAATATTATCAGATGCCTGTTTTCTGGCAAATATGCCTCAACCATGGTCTGTGATGCATGCATTCCTGATGAATCATCCACCTGTTCACAAGATTCATCTAGGTCACAAATTCTTACTTGGGGCAAGGCACCCCAAAGTGGATTAATTTTTATTTATTTTATTTTTTATTTATTTAGTTTTTGTTGACCGGGTAAATGCACTAGACAAATCCTGCCTATTTTCAGGCACGACCCGGGAGAGGGGGATACAGATGAATGCCAACTGACCTTGAACCAGATTAAGCTGTTGGTGGTATTTTAGTGAATGAGGAAATTTGGCCAGGACACCATGGAATTCCCCTACTCCTTCCGATAAGTGCCATGGGATCTTTAACATCCACTTGAACTACCACCAATCCAGGAAGATGGGACCTTGGTTTAACGTCTCATCTGAAAGACGGCACCTCAGAAGTGCAGCACCCCTCTCATGCTGCACTACAGTATCAGTACTGGGATATTAACCCAAGTGCTAGGTGTGGGAACTGAACCCATGGCCCTCTGATCTCCTGGCCTCAGAGGTGAGTGTGCTACCTACTAAGCCACTGACACTGACTAAATGTCAGGACAACTGTGCAGCTGACAACACCCCTTGCCCCTTAGCCACTTTACTGGATGTGCTCGGTCCACAGTGACCTTCAGCCTTGTTATGCTGTGGTTTGCAAAACTTTGCATGTGACTTCTATGCCCCATGAACCAATTGGACCAGCTGTCCAGTCAGATTTTGAACCTGATCATGGCCTCCCTCCGGTATGGATGTAATGCCACACTTGTAGCATGGGTTCAGCATTGTGGCTATTCCAAATTCTGGAGATTGCTGAATAGTGGCAATGTGTCAATTGCTGTCTAATATTGTAATCATGTGTTTCAGAAATGCACAGCTTGACCTATCTCTGGCCACATCAAGGCTAGGTTGTAGATTCAACAAAGTCTTCCTCAACACCTGCAGCAGTGGAATGGCTTGACTAACAGATGCAGTGTCACCACTCACTGCCTGTGTGGCATATCAAATGGCCTCAAAATTAATATTACTGAGTCCATGAATCTCCGTTGTTCAGTTGTCATAGACATTGAGGCTCCTGAACTGTCACAGCTAGCGTGCATAACTAGGTACTTGGAGATGGCTTTGTACTGCTCATACAACTGCTCTGCCGTGTTAAGTGTCGAGTTCCATCTCGTGACAGCTTCAAACTTGAGGCAGTGCTGAGGGAGGCTGTTTTGAATCTCCAGCTGCCTAAGTTGGTCACGGGCCTTTCCAGAGCATGCAAAGTGGGCACAGATGTGATGTGCAACAGTTAGCATTTGCTTTATTTTAGGGTACTGCAGAAATGCCTGTTCCACAAACTTTAAGCAGTGGGCCATACAGAGAACCCTCACAAAGCCACCATTGCTGATAAATTTAACAATGTTTGATTCATTATCATTAGCTATGAAGCCAGCTTTTAGGGACGGGGGTGCAGATACTCATCAGTTTCTATCAGTAGCAAGTCTAGCATGTTTTCACCTGCATGTCACCCTGCTACACTATGCATTGCAAACATGGTGTGCTGTCTAATGCCATGAAGGTTGCTACCACCACAGTCTGACTTATTATACTGCTTTCCCATCCCACCATCACAGACAACCCCAGGTAGCTGTGCCCAATGTGCAGTAATACATAGATAGGAGCTACCTGCTGGTTTGCCACTTGTCCACATATCCATGCTTAAGTGAATGTAAGGTGATGCAGAATGTTGAAGGGCATGTCTTACAGGCTCTGTCACCGACTGATATAACTCAGGGACAGAACAGGTGGAAAAGTATGTCCTGGATGGGATCTTCCATTTGGGACAGACACATTCTAAAAAGCACTGGAATCCCACATTTTCCACAAAGGAGAATGGCAAAAGGTCAATTGCCAGCATTTCTGCTATGGCAGCATTGAGTTCATGTGCAACTGCATGATCTGGTGGGAATTTACTGTTCTGGGCAAAAAGGCTGTGCAATGTGGGCTGCATTGTTTGGTGTATTGTACGTGGCATGCCAAATGGCTCTACTCTGTGAACTGACATAGATGGGGTACCTTTGACGTGTGATGGTGGGTGCACAGGTGGCAAGCCAACAAATGCAATTATTTTACCTGTTTTAAGCACAGGGATTGATGTACTAGAATTACTACATGGACTACTGCTACTCTGACCACTACTTAATAATTCAAAATCCTTCTCCTCCTCATGCCTTCAGTAATCCTCCAGTGTTATTTCAGCACTTATACTAACATGGCTAATTACACTAAAGGAAGGGGATATCATGCTCACTAATGTGGATGAGGGTGAAAGCCCCACTATGGCATTAGCTCCCCTCTGGTGCTGAGTCCTCAGTGCCATGTGCCTGCTCCTGTGATGAGTATGCTGGCCCCCAGTGCCCAGATGTCTACCCTTTTTACCACACTTCACATGTGCTTGCAAAGCTGGCAGATTGCCACTGTTTCATCACTACCATCTTGTACAAACAAATCCCAAACTAGGGATTTTGAAGCCCTACTCTTCATATGCTGCTTCTGGGGTTGCATATGGAACGGCATTTTTGGTGGCGATGAAATGAGGGGTGTGCTGGATGAATTCTGGTGTTGTGCACACTTGGACTTTGACTGAACATCACAATCAATGACTATTACTTCAGGGTCAGCAACAGACACAACTACATCACAACTTTGAGGAGGAGGGGATTGACTAACAGACTGTGTACAAATAGCCACCTTCACTTTCTTTTTGTCCCGTTCCCAGATGGGGTCACTAGCATCATCATTATAACCATCATCATCCAGAAATTCACTTTGGATGCTGTCCTTCTGTTAAGGTTTTCCAGCCACAGCCTCAATAATATCATCAACACTTTGTTCATCAACATCTGAATGTTTGGATGGCCTAACCTCAATATCAGTGGAAACATGAGACTGTGAGTCATCATTAGCATGATCAGAATCATGTTCAACTACTGTGGGGGGTGGGACATCAACTATACTCAAGTCTCCAGATTCAACAGCATTTTCCCACCTGATAAGTTTGCCTGGGTTGAATTTGTAGCAATACTCGTGCTGTTATCAACCATTCCATCACTAACTTTACTACCAGCAGGGACAACAGCATCTCTGACCAGCACTGAAGTGACTGGTTTCACTGTGAAAAACAGAGTCGGAGAAATCACTTTACTTGCAGCAACTGCTACCTTTCCCTTCTGCTGCGTGCTACCATGGCCATGACCATTACTCTTGACACTTCTAGATTTACTACTAGCTCCTGATGAACCTGTCTCAACATCACAACAACTTTCAATGCTAATAGTCTAAAGAGCAAGGCCAGTCTGTTTGCTGATGACACCAAGATGGGAGTGGTGGTGGATGACCTAGGGGGATAGCAGCAATTGCAGGATGATCTGGCAAAGTTGGAAACCTGGTCAGACACCTGGCAACTGGGGCTCAATGGCAAAAAGTGCAATGTACTGCATTCTAGGGGGAGGGAACCCAAGGAGGAGTTACCAGCTGGGGGGAGTGCAACTAGCAGCGACAGAGGAGGAGAAGGATCTGGGGTGCTCATTATGGTGTCAATGAACAACTCAGCGCAGTGTAGAAAGGCAGCTGCAAAGGCCAAAAAAATGCTGGGTTGCATTGCAAGGGGTATATCCTCAAGGAGGGTGGAGGTGATTCTTCCACTGTATAGATCATTATTTAGACTGCACCTGGAGTATTGCATGCAGTACTGATGCCTGTATCTGAAGAGGGACATTAAGTTATTGGAGGTGGTGCAGTGCAGGGTGACAAAGATGATCAAGGGGCTGGGGGACTTGCCATACAAGAGAAGGCTGAGGGAGTTGAACAGGTACTCACTTTAATGTGATAACCATCTACTAGTTATGTGCATATGGTTTTGATATAAATATATGTTTTAGACTTCTGCTTAGGAAACAGGCCAAGCAGCAAAGCTTCATGGAACATAGGATCTGAACAGAGAGAAAAGAATGGTCTTCCCCCTCCCTCACCCAGTGGATAAACTAATTAAGAACTTCGTTTTGACACCTACCTTTCAGAAGCCTATGTTAGCAGCTATACACCAGGTTGTAACAGGTTGTAAAACAGCCACTCTTCTGAACCTAGGAAACTAGCCATAAAAGACTGCATTTTTACGACATCAGAAGGTAAGCCAACTCTGGCAGATACCTGTGACGATCCTCATGGTTAAGAGAGGTGTTTTGCAGGATGTGTTTCTGAGAGATCAAAGGGATATTCTGTTCTGTCATAATTCATGCTCTGTGGTTCACTAATTAAAAAGTATATATCTTTTTCTTAATTAGAATGTTTAGCAGTTTGCAGTGGCATGTAACTAATTCAGTATGCAGGAATAAGAGTGCCCTCACAGCCAGCATCACCACAGAGCTGTGATCTCACAAGCTGGATGGGACCCTTCCCCTCTTATATTGTCAAGTTGCTGAGGGAACATTGTATTCTTTTTACTTTGGACTCCTGAAAGAACACACTCTTGTTCCAATTTTTCAAGACTTAACACACTTGTGTTCTGGACATAAGAAGCACGTCTACCAAAATTAGATAATTTCAGCACCCTTATTTATCAATTGAAACTGGGGTAGGATTAGCTACTCAGTATAAGGTGGTTTGTGTATAATTGTCCATTTATTTTTTTGACTATACCATTAATGTTATATGTTCTGTGTTTTGTATTTTATTTCCTATTTTTAACTTTAGTAAACTTTTTGGTTTCCTTTATCCTGTCTGAGACATTTTCTCATTTTGAGTATGAACGCTGGAACAGTGTTGATAATTCTGACATAACTGTTAAAGTGCTTATAGTGTGTCACCATATGCAGCAAAGTAAGGAAATACCTAGGTCTCAGCTGAGTCAGAAGGGGGATTGTGAAACAGGTTGTGTGCCTGCTGGGTTAAGTATTGCACTGCTTTCCCTGAAGAGGGTGTGATATTTGGACCTGTTACCTGGGCATGCTAGTGAAAAAGGGTTCATATTTGACCCCAGGACTCAAGACTGGTAGTTGTTCAGACCCAAAACAGACAGGAGAGTGTCCCTGTTTGTCTCCTGTTCACATATTGCACTTCAAGATTGGGCACTATGGGAGCAGAGGATCTGACCCCCCCGGAGTGCACTTGTGACAGATCTGGTTGGCAGTGGTGCGATCTAAAAGATTTGGTTTGCAGTAGTGCTGTGATCTAAAAGATTTGTTTGCATACTGTGAAATTATTTGGTCACATGAGCATTAACAGTCCAGCGTGTCAGATTGATATACTGTAACAGTTCACACACAAATAAGGCAGTAATTTAAAAAAAAAAGAAATACATCATTTTGGTTACAGTCAAAGTTCCCTACCTGTTTATTTTGTTTTTTCAGGTGCAAGCTAGTGTAGCTGTAGATTAGGGAAGAAGATGGCTTTTACCTACAGTGAGTACACTGCGGAATACCTGAGGCAGTTGTCCCAGGAAAGAGGAGTTCATCGTGAGGTGCAAAACAAACAGCACCTCGTGGAGGCTCTTGTGGCAGTCAATGAACAAGTGACTGCCCAAGACCTAGAATCACAGTCAGTGACTGAAAGAGACCAGGTCTTGGGCATGGAGGGGCCAAGGTTCACTGCAGGGTCCAGTACCAGGGAGGAAGACAGTGGGACCAGTGGGAACCAAGAGCCACAGCAGCAGGGGAAGGTCACCACCATGCTGCAGCCAGAAGGGATCAGGCTGCAGATAGAGTCGAGGAGAATGGAGCTGGAATTCGAGCAGAACAAGTTTCAGATGGAGATGGAGAGTGAGAGAGAGGAGAAACGAGGACAGCGAGTGGTCAAGCAAGTGGAGGGAGTGCACCAGAGGAGGTTTAAACTGAAGAAACTACAACTCCAAAGACCAGTGCCAGAGCAGGTAAGTGGTATGGATGAACCTGGACCTCCAGGACTAGGTTACAAATTAAATTCTAAATTAATAGCTGAATTTAAAAAAGGTGAAGATATGGATGCATTTTTAAATTCATTTGAAAAGGTATGCATTCTGGCAAAAATTCTCAGACAGTCATGGAGTGTCCAGCTATCCCCACTGATTACTGGTAAAACTCATGATTCATTGGGTCAAATGGACAATCAGGACAGTAATGATTATGGCAAACTTAAAGCTGCCTTTCTAAAATCATATGACATGACCGCTGATAGGTGTAAATGCTTGTTATATGCAGATGATTTTATTTTGTATTGCCAGGGAAATTCTGTTGATTATATAAATATGATTTTGGAAGTTGAATTTCAGAAATTATGTCACTGGGTGACCTCTAATTTGATAGTCTTGAATGCTCACAAGACCAAAGTTATGTTGTCTGGTAACTCTGCTAGACTTAGTGATCAGTCTCCTCTGGTCATCCATGATGTACAAGGGAATTTACTTGAGCAGGTGTTAGAGTTTAAGTACTTGGGAGTCTTTTTAGATCCCATGTTGACTTATTTTTCTCAGGTAAAATCTGTAAAAAGTAAAATACATTGTAAACTGGGGCAGCTTTATACCTATCAAAAATTGAGGGAACTTGATTAATAAACAAAGAAAATAACAGGGGACCAAAAATGGACCCCTGAGGTACACCACATGTGGTGAAGCAAACTGTTGATGAAGTAGAACCAATGGATACAAACTGAGAATGCCCCTGCAGAAAATCATGAATAAAAGCAACTGCAGAATCAGTCAACCCAAGGATAGCAAGTTTCTGACAGAGCAGGGAATGATTGATCAGATCAAAAGCCCTGGACAGGTCTACGAACACTGCCCCTGTTAACAGGCCATCATTACAGCCTTGGAGGACAGAGTTCATGAACCTGACCAGGGCTGTGTTTGTCCCCTGACCCTGTCGAAAACCATGTTGTTTGGCACAGAGGACCTCGCCTTCACTCAAAAAATCATTAAGCTAGTTAACCATCAAATTTTCTAACACCTTACCAAAAGGGTTTAAAATTGAAATTGGATGAAAGTCCTCTGCACCAACTGCCCTGGCATTCTTAGGAACTGGCACAACCTGGGCTAACTTCCATGACAAGAGAAAAACATTAGTGGAAATACATAGATTATTTACTTTGCACAATGGTTCAGCAATATAGGGGGCAACATTATACACTTTTTTTTGCTCCCCATAGCCACTGGCATGCCACTCCTTTGGGCCCCCACAATGCCACTCTTTTACCACCAGACTCACCCCTCTCAATGCTCCTTCAAAGGTTCACATCTATCAAGACCTCCTAGTCCTATGTGGCTGGTTTGTCCCTGCCAGTGGCCTCTCTTGGCCATTGCCATGGAACAGCTCCTAAGAACTTCTTACTTGTCATCTCCTGATACTGGCTTGTTCTTAGACAGGGCTGTACCACAGCCTACAGGAGGTGTGCTGCATCACAACTGGAGGGGTCTGTCTGTGGAGTGTGAGAAGGTGGTCCAGGCATGGGGAGGAGCAAAGCAGCCATCATCTGGCATACTGACATGGCAGTTTGCCTTTTCTGACCAAACTGCTTCCCTGATTCCCATGCACATAATAGCTGGCCTGGAGGCCCGGATGGATGCCTTATGGTACGTGGTCACCCATGGCATTGATGGCACATTCACAAGTCACCACCAGGAACTGTTTCATGGAGGCAGAATGAGTTCTCTCTCTCCTGGGAGGAGAGCACCCAGAAAAAACCTTTTAGCCCTCACTGCCAGCCTCTACTCCTGATGTCCCAGGTGCAGGGCACAAATCTGGGTTGGCAGCATGCCAGAGTAGTCCCCCATCACACTGCCCCTATATTATACACTCCAATAAATGTTAGCAACAATACGTAGACTTCAAAAGTTAGAGTGTCACTGGCTGTGGTGATAGTACTTGAAAATCCAGAACACCACTACCAGAAGACCCTGCAGGAGATACCACTGTGCCCAACATTAGTAGCATTGCCACTGGGTGATCCTGTAAGGAGAAACCCACTGAGAGCATCCAATGCTCTCTTCCCCCTATGCAGCAGCACAAGTCCCTGATTTGAGGCTTTTTAGATATGGACCACAATGACAGCAATGTCAACAGGCAGTTTGATAGGCAGTTGTTCAGCATGAGAAATGGGACAGCCACTTGCTCACTTATGAACCCAGCCTCTCCCCACAAAACACAGTAGTTAGATAGGTAAACACCGAGGCAGAGAAGTCAACAGGGAGCAGGATGGGGTAAATGCAGAAAAAGGCAGTAAGGAGAGGGATGGGGCTAAAAGGGGTAAGGCCATCAAAAAATGGAGGGTGATGAATACCAATGCCCATAGTCTGTGTAACAAGCTCCCTGAACTAGTGGTCTTGATGGAAGAGGGACACATGGATATTGTGGCAGTCATTGAAAAATGGTACACTGAGAACCACGAATGGGATGTCTGCATACCAGGGTACACAAGCTACAGGAGGGACAGGGAAGGTAAAAGATGAGAAGGAGTAGCTGTCTATGTAAGGGAAGGGATCAAAGCAATGGAACTAAAGGATAAACAGGGAGTAGAGGAGGCACTGTGGGTCACCCTGGAGACAGGATATGGCACCACAATCCGCATGGGGGTTGTATACAGATCCCCATCTCAGGGGGAGGCAATGGACAAGGAAATGATAGAAGGCATCCTTAGAGTGGCAGAGAAAGGGAAGATATTGTTGATGGGGGACCTGAATATGCCAGATGTTAACTGGAGCCCCTTTGCTGCAGCCACACCCAAGAGCAGGGTTATTCTTGATGCCTTACAAGGGGCATGCCTCAGGCAGCTAGTGGAGGAACCCACTCATGTGGGAGCAATCTTAGACCTGGTACTGTCAAATGGGGATGGAGAAAGGATCTCAGATTTAGAAGTGGGTAGCCATCTGGGAACAAGTGACCACCAAACAGTGTGGCTCACAATAAACACAGCCATAGAGTCAAGCCATACAAAAGCAATAGTACTGGACTTTAGAAGGGATCACTTTGGGAAAATGGGAGAGTGCCTCAGAAAAGCACTAGCAAATGGTCAAGAAGGAGGGGTGGAGGAACAATGGGGAAAAATCAAAACAGCCATCACAGTGGCAGCAAGCCTTTGTGTGAAGCAAATCAACAAAGCAAAATGAAGGAAAAAAGTACTATGGTTCTCAAAAGAGGTGGCATGAAAGGTTAAGGAGAAGGTTAAGGAGAAAAAGGTAGCATTCAGGAAGTATAAGGAAACACAGAAGGATCAGGACAGAGAACTGTACCAGTTAAAGCAGAAGGAAGCGGGGAAGGCAGTCAGAATAGCAAAGGCACAAACTGAGGAAAAGATAGCCAACTCAGTTAAGAAGGGGGATAAACCCTTTTATAGGTACATTAGGGAGCAAAGAAAGATGAAAGCAGGGATACTGAGGCTGAATAAAGAGGAAGGTGGTTGGGCAGAGAACAACAGTGAAAAAGCAGGGATACTGACTGAATATTTCTGCTCAGTATTCACAATGGAAAAGCAGGGGGAGAGACCTAATCCAGTCAATAGAAGCACTCTGGACGGGGGTGGGGTGATATTAGTCCTTTCACAGAAGAAAGGGTTCTGAAAGAACTCTTAAAACTGAAGGTGGTTAAAGCAATGGGGCCTGATGGAATTCACCCCAGAATTCTAAAAGAACTAAAGGAAGAACTAGTAACACCACTGACTACCCTTTTTAATAAATTATGGGAGGATGGTGTGGCACCTGAGGACTGGAGAAGGGCAGATGTGATTCCCCTTCACAAAAGTGGGAGCAAGACAGAGGCAGGAAACTACAGACCTGTCAGTTTGACCTCAGTGGTAGGGAAAATGATTGAATCAGTTCTGAGGGAAAGAATTGTTGACTACCTAGAGGCTAGTGGGGCACAGGACCCAAGGCAGCATGGATTCACAGTGGGAAGGTCATGTCTAACAAACCTAATTGATTTCTTTGACTGGGTGACCAAAGTAGTAGACCAGGGAGAGGCTGTGGACATGGCCTACCTAGACTTTAGCAAGGCATTTGACACAGTCCCGCACAGAAGATTAATAAACAAATTAGCCATCCTGGGAGTGGGTCCCAGGGTGGTAGCCTGGGTAAAACACTGGCTGGACAACAGGACACAGCGGGTAATAGTAAATGGAGTCCACAGTGAAGAAAGGAGGGTTACTAGTGGAGTACTGCAGGGTTCAGTACTGGGGCCAGTCCTTTTTAATGTCCTTATAAGTGACATTGCAGAGGGACTGGAGGGGAAGGTATGTCTCTTTGCAGATGACACAAAGATCTGCAACAGGGTTGATATGCAAGGTGGGGTGGAAAGGATGAAAAGGGACTTGGCAAGGTTAGAGGAATGGTCAAATATATGGCAGCTTAGATTTAATGCAAAGAAGTGCAAACTAATGAACCTGAGAAACAAAAACCCAGGGCAAGAGTACACAGTGGGGGGTGAGATACTGACAACAACAAAAATGAAAAGGGACCTGGGGTAGTCATATCAGATGACCTAAAGGTGGGCCAGCAATGTGAGAAGGCAGTAAGGAGGGCTGGGGAGATACTGGGATGCATAGGGAGAGGCATCACCAGTAGAAACAGAAAGTTGTTGGCCCTCTGTAGACAGTTGGTAAGACCACATTTGGAGTACTGTGTACAGTTCTGGCGACCCCATCACTGCAAAGACATAGACAGGGTGCAGGCTGTCTGAGGAGGGCAACCAAAATGGTGCAGGGTTTGCACCAGAAGACATATGAAGAAAGACTAAAGGAGGTTAAGATGTCCACTTGGGAACAGAGGTTGTTCAGGAAAGAGGTTTGGTTTTATCTTCTGTTTTAACTGAAATATTTGAATAGTTTTGTACTTCAAATTAGTTCTGTGTTTTAAAAATTACTACTTTGAGTTAGAACTATTACTTGGGCTGTGATATTGTAACTATTGGGGCTTGTGTGCTGGGTGCGGGGACACTTGTTTGGCAGTGATAATTAGAGTGAAATTTAAATGTGATGTTTGCCTGAGGTGTAGAGCCTCCCACCCACCCTGTTTTGTAGACTTTCTTAAATACTGAAAAGCCACTGGGGGTTGGGTTGAAGGGCTGTGCATTTCTGTGTGTGACTAAAATTTGAAGCAGCAGGAACTGGTGGGCCTGTGACATCATACAGTACCTGATGTCTGCATACACACACTGTTAGTGGGACTGGACACACACTGGACTGTATGAGTTTGTGAGACTTGGGAACTTTATTGGTGGGGTTGAAATTGGGTTCATAAATACCTGCAGTCAGTATAGAGAGTATTCCGGGGGAAGGAACTGAGAAAAGGGGTGTGTGCCATTATGAACAGAGAGGGACAAACAGGGTGGCCACATTCCACCATGGCAGGCATCTTCAGAAGGGTTGAAGGCTGCACAGGCTGTGGGATGGAAATAATTCTCAATTGGGCCTGGAGAGAGGGAGGCTGCCCACTCTGTAGACAGCTATCTTGTATCAGGAGTGAAGTATATTGGTTAAGGAGTAAGCCGGAGTAGTTGGGGGGTGTCCAAGGATAAGGGGTGTGGATATGGGCAGCAGAAGGGTGGGGCTGAGGTGAGGCTGAGGCAACGCTCAGAGATTACAGGACATTATGTTACAGCAAGCAGGAGGGGGGATATTAGGGACAGAGGACCCTTAGATAGGGATGTTGATGCTAAGGGGAAAACGTATCGGGTAAACATTCCGAATATAAGGAGAGTGGAGGGAGAAGAGTCAGGAGGGGCTGTTGTGGGGAAGCCTAAAAGTGCAGACTGTGGGAAGGGAGCTCCTAAGGAGAACAGGGCAAGAGGGGAGGAAGAGGGGCAGTTTAGAGGGGCAGTCAGGGGAAGCTCAGGTTACTTGATGGAGGTTGGCATAGAGTGTTACAATAAATTTGAGCTCCTAAGCAACCTAGAGGGGAGGAAGGGGTTGTTGGAAATGAGGAAACTGATACAGAGGCCGGGGGGAGGGAGTCGGATACCCATAGGGCATCACAGACCAGCAATGGGAAGGATAGAAATAGTCCTAGAGGGAGAAGGGGAAACATAAATGTTAAGCAGATGGGGGAGATGCAACATAATGAAGACATGAGGGAGAAGGGCATGACTTGAGAGAAACTGGGAGACAAGGAGGCAGGGGAGGGGCCCCCCTTCATTGGGGGGTCTGTACCAAGGATGGGGCCCTGGGTAAAGGGGACCCACAGAGGGCCTCTGGAGGTAAGGGTACTATTACAATGGGGGAGGATGGTGGTGTGGGGGAAGGGGCAACCATCAGGGCTAGGATAAATGGTTCAGATAAGAAAGGGTTAAAGGGGACACCTATTCGGGGGGGTCTGAGTTAAGTGGGAAAAATAACAAGAGAGGCAGAAAGGGGAGGGTGACAAGGGGTTCTCTAATAAATCAGGAAGACTACCATGGAATTGAGATAATGAATAAAGGGGTGATGGGGGGTTGAAAGTGCATAGTGGAGGTAACCATAAGGATGATGGCAGTGGTAAGGTTCTGTTATTGGGAGACTCGATGATTAGGGGTATCCAGTGGGAGGGACGAGGGGTGGATGCCATAGCCAGGTGAAGGTAGTGAGTATCTCTGGGTTGACAGTGCACAGAGCAAAGTTCATGGTGAACGAACTGGTTAGGGATTGTGGAAGGAAGCCGGATTTCCTGGTGCATTTGGGAACTAATGATCTAGAGGGAAATAGCATTTTGGAAATCCAAGCAAGGTTCCAAGAACTTGCCAGAGTCTGTCGGGATAATGGATGCAACATATCCTTTTTGGAGATATTGCCAGTACCAAAGGCCTCAGTGGAGAAAAAAATGAAGATCACAGAGGTTAATGACTGGCTCAGGAAGTGAGGTGAAGAGAGTGGGTTGGGGTGTTTGGTAACTGGAAAGGAGTTTGGGAGGATAAGGGACTGTATGCCAAGGACAGGCTTCATCTTGCCCCAGGTGAGAAGGAAGTCCTCAAACAGGGGTGGCTGACTACATTCAAGAAAGGTGGGGTTTAAACCCGTGAGGGGGAGGATAAGGGAGGCTGACCAGAGCCCTCTCTCCAGAGGAGGGAGAAGTCAAACCCAAGGGGGAGGGAAACAGACTGGGGAGGAGGTTTCAGGAGGAGCAGAGGGAGGATGGAAGGTAAGGAACCTGGGTGGGGTTAACAAAGGAATCAGGGATAGGGGGGGGGGTGGTGTTAGTAAATGCCAGGAGCTTGGGAAACAAGTTGCCAGAGTTCCAGGCCATGCTGTTCAAGGGGGTGATGTGGTGGCGGTCACGGAAACGTAGCAACAAAACCATGACTGGGACCCAAACGCAAGGGGCACTATGCTTAGGAAGGATAGAAAGAGGGCAGAGGGGGTGGAGTGGCTATGTTCACTAGGAGATGACATAGAAACTGCTAGGGGCAGAAGAGGCAGAGGGAAATGTGGAGGCCTTATGGGTCACCTTATGAACCCCAGCAGAGGTAGGTCAAGCTGGGTGCAGTATATAGGCCTCCGGGATGGGTGATGTTCTGAGGATGGTTTGCTGACAACATCATTGCCCAGTGTGGACCAAACGGAGAAGGAGTGGTGTTGATGGGGGACCCATATGCCAGGGTACAAACTGGGGAACCATGTCTTCTAAGGTGGCCAAGGAGCAGAGGCTGCTGGACAGCTTCCAGGATGTGTTCTTAAAACAGTATGTGATGGAGCCCACAAGGGAGGGGCATGTCCTGGATGTGGTTCTGGCAGATGGGGATCTGGTAAGGGACCTGGTTGTAGAGGATCCCCTGACTGGGAGCAACCACAATAATGTCTGGTTTCAAATAAGCATGGCGGGAGGGGGGGAGAGAGATCTAGGACTCTGGCAGTGGACTGAGGGGGCAGACTTTGTGGGCATGGGAAATATTCTCAAGGATCACTTGAAGGGGATTACATCAATGACAAATGTGGAAAAGAGATGGGAGGTCATAAACGGGCACTTCATGAGGCAGTCAGGACCTGCGCTAAGGTGAAACATAAGGGAGCAAGGTCACATAAACCATGCTGGTGGTCCAGTGAGGTTCAGGTAGCGGTCAGAGAAAAGAAGGCGACCTACAAAAAATATAAAACAACAAGACGGGATAGGGAAGAAGAAATGTACCATCTTGCATCTAGAAAAGTCACCCAGATGGTGAGGGGGGAAAAGTCCAGTAAACAGCAGCGGCTGGCACAGGGGATACATGGAGGGGAAAAGGGGTTCTTCCGGTACATTGGGGAGTGGAGGAAAACTAAAAGCCATCTCGGCAGATTGAGATCAGAAGGAGGGTGGGTGGAAGAGGCGAGGGACCAGGCAGAGGTATTAAATGAGTACTTTGCCTCTGTGTTCACTAGGGAGGGGGGATGGGATATCTACAAAGCAAGGCACAATGGGGATAGAAGCGGTAGTGAGTGGGATCAGGGGGGCAACAGAAATGGAGCAAGAGGGAGGGAGAGGTACCCCAGGGGTGTCACATCAGGATAAGGATAAAAAGGCCAGTAAGGTGGAGGGGACAGATGATGCTATCTCCACCGAAAGGGTGTGGGTAGCCCTCAAGGCCCTAAAGAAAGATAAATCTCCTGGGCTTGATGGCATTCATCCGAGAGTACTATGGGAATTGGCGGACATACTGGCTGTACCCCTGGCGGAGCTCTTCAACAGGTCACTTGAGACAGGGAGGGTACCTAGGATTGGCAAGAGGCATATGCGGTGCCAATCCATAAAGGGTGGTCGAGGGGAAGTACCAGGTAACTATAGACCCATCAGTTTGACCTCGGTGGTGGGAAAATGAATGGACCGTATACTAAAGGAACGATTGGGGGTGTACTTGGAGGAGGTGGGAGGTCTGGATGAGTCGGCAACATGGGTTTGTGCCAGGTAGATCATGTCAAACCAATCTTGTGGAGTTCTATGAGGGTAACATCAGAACTGGACAGGGAAAGCCTGTGGATGTATTATTCTTCTGGACTTCAGCAAGGCATTTGACTCTGTCCCCACAATAGTCTGGTGGAGAAACTGACAGGGTTGGAAGTAGCCTCTGATGGTCAGATGGATTGAAACTGGCTGGCTGGATTTGCCAGAGTAGTGGTCAGTAGGGCTCTCAAACCTAGAGAGAGGTCGGAAGTGGACTTCCGAGGAGCTCAGTCCTGGGTCGATCCTGTTTAGTGCAGACATATCGGACATCAGGTAGGGTATAGGGAGTGAAATGAGTCTCTTCTCTGATGACTCCAAGATTGGAGCATAGTTGAGGGGGAAGAGGGGAGGTTGGCCCTGCAAGGGGACCTGGACACCCTGGAAAGCTGGGCTCACACATGGAAATTAAATTTCAATATCACCAAGTGCAAGGTGTTCCATCTTGGGCAGGGAAACCCTAAACACAGGTACACCCTGGGAGGGGAGGCGCTGGAGGCCTCAACAGGGGAAAAAGACCTAGGGGTCATGGTGGATGCCTGCATGAATAACTCTGAGCAATGCAGGAGAGCGGCTAGCAAGGCAAACAGGATGCTGGGATGCATCGTAAGGGGGATCACCTCTACGAGCAGGGAAGTGATTCTGCCGCTGTACAATGGACTGGTTAGACCACACCTTGAGTACTGTGTACAGTACTGGAGACCACACTTGAAGAGGGACATACAGCTCCTGAAGAGGGTACAGAGGAGGGCAACTAACATGATATGAGGGCAAGGGGATTTGACATATGAGGACAGACTTGAGGAGCTCTGCCTGTTTTCATTGGAGGAGAGGAGAGAGAGGGGGGACATGATTGCGGTCTTCAAGTACCTCAAGGGAATAAATAAAGTTAACATGGTGGGGGATCTTTAGACTAAAGCAGGGAGCTAGCACCAGAGGGCATGGTTTGAAGTTGGAAGGTGGAAGGGTGAGGGGGGAAAAGAGGAGGAGGTTTTTCACTGAGAGGGCAGTGGACCCTTGGAATGCACTGCCTGGCAAGCTGGTTCAGAGATCCACAGTGGAGGGCTTCAAGAGAGGGTGGGACAGACACAGAAAGCAGATGTACCAGATGATGGCCTGGCCCAGGGGGGTGGGGATGGATGATAGGGGTTTCTGGAACACAAGGGGGGGAGGGCCTCAGCACCCAACTAGGGATCTGAGGTTTGAGCAGACTTGATAGACCATAAGGACTAATCTGCTGGCAATTAGTATGTTAGTATGTATAGCCTCAAGGAAAGGAGGAAGAGGGGGGACATGATAGAAACGTTCAAATACCTCAAGGGAATCAACAAAGTCCAAGAGGGCAGCATCTTTCAAACAAAGAGATGTGCAAGAACAAGGGGGCACAATTTGAAGATGGGGGGGACGGCTCAGAGGTAATGTGAGGAAGTATTTCTTCACAGAGAGAGTAGTAGATGCATGGAACAGCCTTCCTCAGGAGGTCATAGAGTCAAAAACAGTGAGGGAATTCAAGAATGCATGGGACAGACATAAGACAATTCTAGTGGGGGATAGGAGGAAGTAGGCTGTTGGTTAACTAGGATCTGCAGCTTATCCGTTAGGTAGGGAAATGGGCAGACTAGGTGGGCCAAGCAGTCCTTATCTGCCGTCAAATTTTATGTTTCTATGTTTCTATGCTGCTGCCAAAAAGAGACAGAGTCAACCTACCCCAGTAGTTGCAGAGTTAAGGTTCCCCCCGCAGCAGGCCCAGAATGATAGTGACTGTCAGTCCACTTCTGATGATAGTGAGTGTGACAATACCTATTACCCCTCCTATGAACTGAGTCAGCTGTTTCAAGGTAACCCTATGACTAATTATGGAGATGAAGCTGGGCCTTCTGGACTGCCTAACCCCCCAGCCTCATCCCTGGAGCCAATGCTCCCTGAAAGTGAGGTGCAAAGCATCACATCTGAGGTTGCGGACTCTCTGTGTTTTGTGGAACTGTGTGAGTTGCCCGAAGAAGGGGCTGATGGTCTGAGTCTCTCTGGTGACACACCAGAACTTGAACATCAATATGAGAGTGTTGACAGCCCCCCTTCAGTGCCACAAAGCCTAATTGTTCCAGAACCTTCTCTAAATGAGCCAAGTGTTGTGTAACCAGAGCCTACAGAGCAAGGAGCTGACAGTGCTCCCAGTTTGGACATTCCCATCCATGCAGAGCCACCCCTCACGAATGACGAAAGTTCCAAAGTTAGTGCTGAAAGTACAGAGACTGTGGCTGTTCCCCCCAGAAAGACTGGCCAAGCTGTCAAGCCAGTACTGCACTTCAGTTATGATTCTCCCGGGAGGCCAGTGGATTTGACTCTCAATGTGATTCACAGAGGAGTTTATATTTCTCAGAGCTCACTACCCAAACTGAGCTTAATGGCCAATTCCAGGTTGATTGTTCTTCCTTCTCAGTATGGTGCCCCTGCACCATCCAGCACCAAGTTAGCTGATAGGGAAGGGCCCTCTCCTACATTGTTTAATGTACAGGAAGTTATAACATGAATCAGTATTGTCATGTTTCAAGTATGTTAATCATAGTGGAATCAGTATCACATATATGAAACATGCATAAGCATTGTCATTATGGATATAGCATTGTGAAGTGTAGTGAATATGTATAGTAAAGTAATAAGTTTATGTTAACTGATGCATGATGGTACAGACTTGATGAGGATGCCAAGTTTTCTCCAGGAAGGGAAGGGTGTAACCCCCCTACAAATGGGGGTTCCCAAAAAGTATTCCTTGATCTTGTTTTAATAATCACTGTCAGACTGGTGTCCTGCATTTTAGCAGTTTGGATGTATTGCCAGAGAGTGCCTGTATAGCCTCTGTGTACTGTCTCTTTAAGAGCTGCCTGGATTGCAGTCATAATTAATCTGAGATGGAGCTGTATTAGAAGATGTACTTGTTTGCTGATCTTTTGTTAGAGTTATTGCAGTTTATTCTAACCTGCCCTCTTTGCAGCATGGACAGTTCTGTTTGTTTCCATCATCTTGGTCCTGGACTGTCAGAATGGGCCAATCAGTACATTTGGGACTCTAAAATGGATCCTGCCTACAGGGATTTGATGGGGCTAAAACTTGTAAGAATTGTAGCTTTGGGCTTTTGGCGCCTAAAATAACCTGGAGGGGGAGCCCATGTGACTGACAGATAGATCAGCCAACCAAACCTTTTGGATCTTGGAGAAAGTCCCACACTGCTTGCAGTTTCAGTTAGATCTGAGTTCAGAAGTAAAGAAGTAACAGGTTGAGAAAGTTCAAGCAGCAATCCATAGTGGATTCACACAGGAGAACTGTGGAAAGGCCTGAGTTTGGCCTGCATGCCTGCCTGCTATTCCTGAGAGGAAACTTGTGTTTTTTTTTTCAGACTGAATCCAAATTTTGAGAGTGAATTAAGCCATTGAATTGTTACCAGGCTTTAACCTGAGGAAGACCGAAGATTTTCTGAATGCGATTGGCCTGTGAGGACTTCCAGCTACCTCTGAACTCCTGGATTGTGCAGAGACTCTGTAATTGCAACCAGAGAGCCATTTGTCCGGTACAGTGGAATTTCCTTACATGTGAATGTGCTGTGTGCTTATAGTGGGTCGTGATTTGGTTGCCCACTGTGTGCCTGAACTGTGTTTTGCTTGCAGGAGGCTGTATCCAGCTACATGGACTGAATCCATATCCATTTCCATTTGCCTGGGCCCTGCTACACTGGTGCAGCCAGAATACCTGCTACGCAGAGAAAGTCATCGACGAGAGACCGGCCTGGGGATCAGCCCCCTGCTCAACCCTTGAACAGGAATGACGCCTAAGTGATTCATGTGGGCCCTGCTTCTCCGGGCACTCCAGCTCAACAGCCTGCAGTCTCAATTTCATCCTGCCTGTATCCAGTATTGGGTATCGTAGGTAAACATCAGGGTAGCTCCCTGCAACAACAGCTAAATCTAAAAGTGTTGTCATCTGATTGTCTTGTTGCCTTTTCCTTCACGAACTGAGCCCTCCGGCTCCGGATTACAAATAGTGTGTGTTGTGCATGTTGCTTTCTTCCATCACAGTGTCCCAACCAGCTGAAATGTTCCTGGCTAGCCCATCGTTTTCCTACCTGGGTACCCAGAGTGTGTGACTGTGTAGGGCCTCTGAACTTCATGCATAACTGTCTGATTAATATAGCTTTTAAGCAAATCAACCTGATTACACCCCTCCCTTGTTCAAGTCCCCTGAATAAATCAGATTTAACTTAGATTACATTTAACCTGACTGTGGTTCTAGTTTGTGCCAAAAGTATTGTACTGTTGCTATTTGCTGTGCTTAACCTTGTTTTACAGGGGGTTCCCATGGTCAAGCTAGAGGAACCAGTCCTGTTGGTAAGTGCAAACAGTGTGGGTAATTGCCTGGTGAATAAGGGTCATTGTGAAAGTAATTAGTGTATATTGTTCAGGCCACTAGAAGGGAAATAGGGGGGTTACAGTGTGCCGGAGGGCTGTGCCCAGATTAGCTTGACCACTAACAACCCTGACCTCCGGGTGGAGGCACCCATTTCATTACCCAGGCCCCTTAACCTGCTACTAGCCGAGCAGGCAGGGGTAGTAGCCCTTGGGATAGCGCCACCTAGGAGTTACATGTACTTTATTTTACTAGTACTTGTATTAGTGTTTTTTGTTTAATTACTTTCTTGATAGAGTGTGGACATGGTGGGCCAAGTGGTGGCCGTCGTAGGCCATGAATGCAGTGCAGCCGCCCAGTTAGATTAAATTAGCAGGCTTTAGAGACCCCACTTGCAGCCACAGTGAGACCAGCAGCTGTGGTCATCATCCAGGAGCTGCAGTAGGAGCAGGTGGAGCAGTGGACCCTGCAGGATAAGCAGGAGGAACTGCAGCAAAAACAGCAGGAACCACAGCAGGTTGTCGGCCCTCAACCACCGGCAGCACAGCAGCAGGCATGCCTTTGTGCCCCCCACCGCCTGTACTGGGCCCTGCCTGAGCTCCCCTATGTGGGCCTTTTGTTCTTCCCTCCCTGGCAACTCCTATATGGTGCATTGCAATCTTTGTAATGTGGTGGTCTGCTGGGGGCCCAAGGGCAGCCACCTGGCATGGGTGGTCAGCGCACCCATCTAGTTGTGTACCACGTGCCCAGTGGGAAGCAAAGCTGCAGGAGGCAGCAGCCTCTCCTGCAGCTGTGGTGGCACAACCAGCTTGTCTGCCTTTGCGTCACTGTAGTAAACAGGAAATGGCATCAGGTGAGGTGGTGGTAGGTCCCAGAGCTGCCCATGATAAAGAGAGGTCACATCAGCCGGTGACACAAGGGCACCTTGCTGAGCTGCGTGCCAAGCTGCAGGGGCTGAAAACATTGGTGGAGGCAGCAGTGCAGCAGCTGATACATATGAGGGCAGAATGATGAAATACTATGATTGCTTCGTAGTAATAGTGGTGGTGAAGAGCAGCAACAGCCCCCATAGGCCCGTTAAGAAAGTTATATTGATTTCCAAATTGCCGCCCCGCCCCCCCATAAATGTCTCCCTCCTCTTCTTTTAATTTTTTTTCCTTAGTTAATATTTTTCTTTTTCTGTATGAAATTTATGTTCAGGTAATGTTTTGTTTGTTACTTTTCATACTTGTTACTTAAATTACTTTATTTGTAATTGTTCTTTTTGTTACATGAGTGATGGTTGGCATCAGCAAAATGGTGGATGCCACATGCTTTCATTCCAGGTGAAACTGTCATGCTGTCATGCACACCGCAACAAAAACGTCTTAAAGATAGCTTTTTGGCAGCACAATTTCAACTGCAATGAAAGCACACAGTGTCTGCACATTTGGCAACCACATGACTCATTACATAAAATAAAGTAAAGTAAAGATGATGATGATAGACGAGACAAGTAAGAAGTTAAGAACAAAACAATTTGTATTGCAGAATTGTTTAATGGCATGGTGGGGGGAACATTTGGGAAAGGTGGGATGGTGAATTGGATTTTCGAGTATGAGGGAAAAGAAAGATCAAGAAAGCCAGTATTAACAACGTCCCCCCTAAAAGAAAATAATATCTGCTTTTATTTATTTTCTTAAGCCATATTTTTTTCTTACTTATGGCATTTATGCTCAGTTAATATTTTCTTAGCTATGTTAATTTTGTTAATCCTGTATTTCTTCAGCCTCATACTGATAAATCACATTCCTCATCTCCCCCCAGTGCCCCCCATAACATTATGCTTTCAGCAATAGAAATTGTTTTGTTCTTAGTTTAATTTTTTTATGTAATAAGTCATGTTGCTACCCACTTTATGGACACTGCATGCTTTCCTTTAATTAAATATTGTGGCTCAGATATTCAAACTGTGCCCAAAAAGTGTGCAATAGCAGGAGCAAGCACAAGTCTATTGCGCCCATGTGCAAGAGGCGCGATATTCAAAAATGGAGCAGGCCAAATTGCACCTACAGCCGACAATTGAATATCGCACCACCTGCGCCATAGCACAAATAGGGAGGGGAAGCTATGCAGATCTGATGTGCCATAGCGCAACAAGGGATGTTCAGCTGAGCAGTCCAGAGGTGCCATAGCACAACCAGGGAGCCCCCCCGCTGCAGAGCAATGTAACTGCACAATCAGGGAGGTAGGGGCCCACCACCCATGCCACAGATGGGCACAGGAACACACAGCAGAACAGACATTGCCCCTCCACACCCCAAGCACAGCACAACTGGGGGAGGGCTGGAATAACCACTGGCCCATGGAGACAAGCAACCAACCCACAGCTGGGCCATGGTACCCCATCACACCTACCGGCAAGCTGTGACTTGCACACAAGGAGGGCAGACCACCATGTGCCACACCATCCCCCCCAGTGCACAGCACACCATGCACCATGACCCCCAGACACCCTCCCCATGAGCAGTGACCACCACTGCAGGAAACCCCATGCATGCCACCACCCCCGCTGTGTCAATGCAACCCTGTGCACCACAGAACCATGCAAGCCAGCCCCACCACAAGCACACATCCGCGGGTTGCTGCACATGGCAATGCAACAATGGCAGACACAGTGCCACCATGCACAGTCCCCCCGAGGTACTGCTGAGAGACCGACCATGCGTTGGCACAAGAGGTACCCCACATGGGACGGGCACATCCTTGACACCACCACCAGTGGTACAGCGCCCTGCACAGTGTTCCAGTGACACACCCCGACCCACCACTGGCCACAACAGCCAGCACAGACACCCACAGTGGTGCATGGAAGCATGCACCACACTGGATGCCACACAGGGTATGGACAGACACCCACCCATACCCAAGGGCACAACAACACAGGGACACAGAGGTGGGGCAACCAAGCCCCCATTGTGGGCCCATGTAAGCCATGTACAGACAACCTGCAGTCCACCATGGCACTGGAGTGCCAGCCACCCTGCGCAGGCACTGTGGACCCGTACACCACCATTAGTCACCTGGAGCACAAGCCACAGACAGTGGGGCACATCCCCTGCAACCCACACAAGCCACAGCATGGAGGTGAGACTATGACCGTGTTGCCCACAGTGCCACCCGAGCCAGGTATGCACCACACCAGTGACATGGGCAACCTAGGAAAGTGACGGGTACAGTGTCCACCCTGCAGGGAATGCCACCACTGACATGCCAGTGGACCATGCAGGTCACAGACAGGCATGTGTGTTGGCTGCACAGGCCATGGACGGGCCGATGGGTGCACCATGGACACAGAGCATGCGCCATGGACCACTGCACACAGTCATCCAGTGCACAGGGAACAACACACACAACACAGACACTGACTGATATCTACCCCACACCATAGTCACCTCCACATGGACACACACACATACCCACGACTGCACCACCCCTGATTCCATGCACACCACTGCAGCTGAGCACCTATAGCCCACTGCAAATCAGAGACCACCACAGTATTCATATCAAATTCAAATGTAATGTAAATATAAAAGTGAACTATGTACAACAATAAAAACTATATACAAGCTTGGGGTAGGGGACAGAAACAAGGTGGGGGTGGGCAGGGGGAAGGGGTGGACAAATGGGATGGGATAGGAGGGGTGTGAGGGTGGGTCCAGGGGGTAGGCGAAGTCAGGGACCAAAGGACTGTCATCTTGACTGCCGTTCCTGGCTCCGGGGCCTCCTGCCTCTGTGCCTCCACAGCACCCCCGTTGTGTCGAGCCTCCTCAATATGTCCAGGGACTCGCGGGCCAGATGAAGGAGCTCCCTTAGGTGTCCTGAATTTCCGGAGATGCAGATACCTAGGACAAGGGGAGCATGTCAATAGGTGTGGAATGCACAACCCCATACAGCCCACCCACTGTGCATGGCATACGGCCATGGGACATACCACTGTGATGGTGTGTGACCACCCGTAGTGATCACGTCCACAGGACCTGCCCATCCAGGTGCATACAGCCATGCAGAATGTTGCACACACCCACCGGCCATGTCACGCACAGCACCACCGTGGCCATCTAGTGACATGGCTATGTGGTACAAAGGCAGTGGCACAGCCATGCACCTGGTGCACGCATGGACCACCAGTGATACACACCCAGACATACATTGCCACTGGTCAGTGTTGACTGTAACAAGTGGCATGCATGGCAGTGACGTCGATGAATGGTGGCCATGCCCTGCTGCCCACCCTGTCACACAGCATGCAATACTAATCATGGATGTATGGCAGTCTCCCTCATCAGGCCGGTCAGATGGGCGTTGATGGACCTCGGCCTGCCTGGCTGCATTGTCCTCCCCCCTCAGCTGCTCTGCCCACACTCTACGGATTTCATCCAGGCCTGTGGAGAAAAAAAGGAAAGAAGAACATCAGTACATTCCTGAAGCAAAGTCCCCCTGCCCAAGGTGTGTGCCCTCCCACCTAGCCAGACCCACCCACCCCACACCCTGTGAACACTGCCATGGCCAACCCCATACGGTCCCTCCCCTATGTGCTGGACACATTCAACACTGTGACTCATATGGATGATAAAAGTGTGTTGATGGAACCCCTACCTGGACGTGGCACCGTGCCCCTCCTGGCACGTGCCCGCAGTCGGGCCAGTAGCTCCGGCTCCCTCCTGCGCAGGTCACCATAGCAGTGCCTGCATTGCTCAGCAGTACGCTCCCATCCTGTGGCCTCTTCCAGGGCAGTGGCCACCTCCTGCCACACCTGGGTCCTGGCCCTGTCCAAGGGGGCCTCCCCGAAGAGATGCCCATGGTGTGGCTCAACAATGGCCACCAGATTGGCCAGCTCAATAGCTGTCCATTGTGCTGCCCGTCTGCCGCCATTCTAGCAGCTATAGTAGGCAATATGGTGCTCTGCAGCGCAGCTCCCCTCATGCAGATGCTGTGCAGTACAGTGCTGCCATGCCCTATCACGCTGGCACCAAGTGGCAAAGGTCGGGTACAGGGTCAAGGGTCTCTGGTGCAAGGCCACACACAGCACCATCAGATGACAATGCATGTAGCACGATTGGCTGCCTGTGTGCCAGTGTCATAGCGGACTACTGGGCAGTTGGGCCATTCCGCCTATGATGGCCCAGTGCCGCAGCGCCATTTAGTGACCATCGCTATAGTGCCACTGGCACAATGGTGGCCATGCCCTGCATTGCCTACTGCACACAGCACATCATCAGTGCAGCAGACACCTGCGTCAGCAACCCGGGCATGCGCAGTGAGGTGTACTACTCATGCCACAGAACTTCGCCATTGGCTCAGCACGTTTAACACAATTGTGCAAAGCGCAACAGCGCGATATTCAGCCATCATATGCAAATCATCTAATCAGCCATTCAATGGCGCAGCACTGCAATTTGCATTTACATAAAGTTGCTCCTCGCCTCATTTGCATGGATTGCATTATAAAGGTGCAACAATGTGCTGCAGTGGCCATAGTCGGTTACTGCAGTTTATTGGTGAGTTGCATGCTGTTTGGGAGTGTGGAATGTGGATTCAGGGACATGCATGGGACTGCACAGTCACAGGTAACAACTGCCATTCTTACAGGCTACATAATGACCGAGCACATTGTTGGAGAGGAGGAACACAATGGTGGGAGGAGGAGGAGGCCAAATTTTACAAAGGCCGAAACCGAGGTCCTATTCGAGGCCTACCTGGATCAGGAGCCACTGCTCAGTGGACGGCGGGGCACCCCTCAGGCCCATGCTGCTGCATGGGAGGAGGTGGCACATGCCATGAACCTGCATGGCAGCCACCAGCGCTCCGTGCAGGAGTGTAAGAAGAAGATGGGCACGGACAGGAGGAGGGTAAAGGAGAAGGTGGCTGCCATCAGGGCAGCACATGCTGCAATAGGTGGGGAACAGCCGGAGGGGGTACAGCTCTCCCCAGTGGAGGACAGGCTTGCTGGAAGCATGCAGTGAAGTGTCATTGAGGGTGTTCCGGGTGGTGGCTTCCAGACGGGTGGTGGCCCATCACTGCATGGTAAGTCATGGTCTGCCTATGGGGGGGCAGGGTAGGTCACACGCAGTAAAGCGACTTTGCTTTCCCTTACAGATCCTGAGCATCTGCATAGGTCAGTGGTGGTGGGCCTGTCCACTGCGGACAGTCGGATGGAGTCGGAGGTGGGACCATCCACCTCCACAGGTATATGTGTATCATTGCGACAGTGGGGCCACCTGGCTGTCCACACTGATGTCGTTGTGACAGGTGTGGAGGAAGCCCTGCCTGTGTCCCAGCATGCTGGCATCCATGGATGCCAGAACGCTGTGGCTGTGGCCGGGGCAGAGTCCGGCACCAGTGATGATGACACGACCGTCATGGGCAGTGACACCTGTGTGTCACAGGATGGACACACAGCAGGGCAATTCGTGCCCATGGCTGTGGGTGGTACCGCTGTGGAGGCCTGCATTTCAGCTCAGTCCCAGGCTGTGCCTGTCAGCACCAGTGGGGCAGCACTGGTGTCTGTTCAGGACAGTGGGACTGTTGCAGCCACTGCAGCGGCACCACTGAGCCCTGGGGTGCAGCAGCCAAAGGCGCAGCATCAGCAGTCACCCACTGGGCATGGGGGTACAGGGTTCAGTGGCGGCATCTGTGCACCACCTGTGGACATGCCCAAACCTGGTCCGAGTGCACAGCACCCACCCTCAAGGGGTGCTGAACATCAGGGCCTTGCACACCCTGAGGGACAGGATGCCGAGGAGGCTGATGACCTTTTGGATTAGCACACCCACCTACTGCAAGCATCGGTCCAGCAGCAGATGCAGCTTGTGACGTCTGTGGATGCACTGCGTGTGGCTCTGGAGCGGGCAGAGGAGCATCGCAGCAGGGACACAGAACAGATCCTGGCACCGATGGACCTTTTGCGGGAGGATGTGACCGCTGCCATTGACAGGCATGCACAGGTGTTCATTGCTGTCATGGCCACAATGGGCACACAGTCAGGTGCCCATGCATCGCAGACACCACGCAGTGCACTATCCACCCCCCATTCCCGGCGTCGTGCGACTCCCACCCTGTCGGCGCCGGGTTCAGCTGTGGGCATCCCAAGCACTCCTGGTGCAGGCATGTTCGGTGTGCTGCAGACTCCTGCGCGGACACGGTCGCGTTCACGCAGTGGAACCCCTGGGGGACCATCGGTGCCACCCCATGAGGCCAGTGGTCAGTCTGCCAGTGCTGGTGGGTCTCAGCAGGGCTGCCCATGCATCCGTGGTGGCCGTGGCACTGTGTCACGGGACTGACCTGTCTCCCAGCATGGCTACTGTCTGGTGCTGCCCTGTGTGCATTGTGTTTGTCAGTGGGCAGTGCACGGGTGGGTACCCGGCCCTGCACGTGGACACACAGTCCACCTGCACACCCTCCCGGCTGCTGTCCACAGTTGTGTGTGCATGATGATGCCTGCATTACGCTGTACATCAATGTGCAATGGTGCTCAGCATCTGACACATGCACATGGACAGGCAGTGGGCGTGGTGGCCTGTGGACATGTGTGTTGCTAGGGTGTGCGTTCTGGGTCGGTGTGCCTTCTGCCCTCTGTGCACGTTTGTTGCATTGTGTGTGTGCGTGTGTGTGTGTGTGTGTGTGTGTCCTTCGGTGTGGCATATTAATCCTCACCCATCCCTGGCTGTGTGTGTGCCTCTGTGCCCTGCCACTTCCCTTGATGGCATGCACCCCTGATGTGTGTCCCTGCGTGTTTGTGGGTTGTGCCTTGGCCACTGGTGGTTGCGATGGCCCCGTGACTTACCTGGTTGGCTGAAGTGCTCCTCCATGATGGTGTCCTGGTGCAGCTGTGCCAGCCGGAGCAGTTGGGAGTCCTGTCGGCCAAGGGGGGGGCTGCCCATCACCATCGTCACCGGCGTCCCCATCATCCCCATTGCTGTCCCCCTCTTCGACCTGTACAGCTATCCCACATTCGTTGACCATGTTGTGTAGGATGCAACAGGCCAGAAATATCCTGCAGGCCTTTGAGGGGCTGTACTGTAGGGCACCGCCAGAGGTGTCCAGGCAATGGAAACATGCCTTCAGCATGCCGAACACCCGCTCGATGACATTACATGTGGTGGCGTGTGCCTCACTGTAGCGTTGCTGCGATGGGGTCGCGGGCTGTCGGTAGGGTGTGAGAAGCCAGGGATGGAGTGGGTATCCACTGTCACCTGTGTGTAGAGGGTGGAGGTTAGTTTGGTGATCAGCATCGCCCTGCCCCAGGCCATGTAGACCACTACCCATGCCACCTCTGGCCATGCCCCCCCCAGGCCCTATGATTGTCCATGGGGTTTGCATACTCACCCACTAGGTGGCCAGTGGGGATGTCCCCACTCTCGAATCTGTGCACAGTGCTGACTGGTGCCAGATGAAAGAATCGTGTGCTCCCCCAGGGTGTGTGGCACAGACACTGATGATGCGCTCCCCGGCATCGCACACCACCTGGCAGTTGATGCTGGCATAGCCCTTGCGATTTATGTATGCGGCCCCATCGGGGCCAGGTGGTGTACATATGGCCACATGAGTGCAGTCTATTTCCCCTTGCGCGCCAGGCATACATGCTACCCCGTGGAACTCCTGTATGTTTGCTGGGGAAATGGATGTACTCCTCAGCATGTTGCAGCAGTGCGCTGAGGAATTGGGTGAGGTGGCGTGACATGGCCAACTGGGTTATGCCTGTGGTGTCCTCAGTTGGTCTCTGGAAAGTACCCATGGTGAGCAAGCACATGCAGGCTGTTACCTTGGTCTCCACTGACAGGGCATGGCTCTGTCGTGTGGGTGCCTGCATCGCATCACTGCACAGCTCACAGAGCTGCCTCAGAATTGCCCCATTCAGGCGGTATCGGCCCACAATCTCAGTATCAGTGTACAGTTCAAAGCTGGTGCGGGCTCAGTACTGTCTGTTGGGGGCATACCGCCGATGGGCCCTTCCATGGCCACGCCCCCCTGCCACCCACCTTCTCACCCCCTTCATTATGGCCTCCATGTGGAAGGTGGCACTGGCCATGTCCCTGGCTTGTGTTCACCCCCCCCGGCAGCTGTTACTGTATTCTCCCCGCTGTCCTGGCTGCTACCTCCCCTGCACCGGGGTACACCTGCCTCTGCTGGCCTCTGTGCTGTGTGGCTCCCCACACCTTCCCTGTGTCTGGCTGTTCAGTGTGACCTTTCCCTGGCCTGCCCTGTTTGTGCCTCCTGCCCTGTCTGTCTGCCTCTGCCTCTGACACATGTGTGGCTTCCCTGTAGCGTTCTTGCGCCTCTTCCTTGCTCCTTTTTATTTTGGCTCATTTCCGCTATGGCGCAACTTCCGCTTGCTCCACTATTACGCATGGCGCAAGTCTTTGAATATCACACTGCGCCATTTATGCATGGTTCCTCCCCCTTCGGTTGTGCATGCCTTCATTATCATTGCGCTGTTGCTCAGCATGTTTTCGGGGGAGCAACTGCCTCCTGCTGAATATCACAGAATGGCACAATTTCAGACTTGCGCAGGCTCAACCCTATTGTGCATGGCTCAACTCTTTTGAATACATGGGCCTGTGTCTCCAAAACACTGTCTTCAAGACACTTTTATTGCATCGCACATAGTGGCAGTGCCACCAGAGTTTCACCTGTAATGAAAGCATGCAGCATCCGCTATTTGGCCGACCATTAGTCATTTAAGAAATAAAGTAAATTAAGTAATAACAACTATGAAAATACCTGTTAATTTTCTGGACATTTACTTTAAAGGAAACTAACATGCAGGACTATATTTATCAATATTGTCAGCAATGGAAATCTTTACACAAGCTGTTGACCGAACCTGTAACACTTTTTTTGTTGGCATCATGTTCTGTCATTTGTAGGAGTGTGATCTAGTGGCTAGAGCAGAAGTTTGAAGCCCACTAATTAAGCATTAAGGCATGACCAGAGGTTAGATTAACAGTCTGTTAATCACCCCCTAGGGGTGTAATGTGGCACAAGGTGCAGCTGAGTGCCATATTCCCCCGTGGGGTGATTAACTGACTGTTAATCTAACTCCTGGGAGTGGCTTATTGCTATTATAAAAAATTATTCCAAAAGAAAAGTAATAAAAGTATACTTTTTGAATGTTTTCTTCATTTAGAGGGAGATTTTTAATAACATAGTTCTTCCACTAACAGTTTAAAAATGCTGGTTCAAAATCAGAATGCAGCATTCCAGTCACTCAGCAGTGCTAGAGGATGGAATGCTGAAAGGCAGAAGCCATGTTCCATGGTGATCAGGCTGTGCTTGACAATATAAGCCAGTAATAATACCCAAGAAGGTGGGCAGTATTGGGCAATACCGGACATCCCAGGGGAGTAATGAGGCCCGATGCTGCAGGCGGAGGGCCTTATAGCCCCTGGAAGGTCCGATACTGCCCATACCGCCCACTCTGGAAGGTATTATTATGCTTAGAAAATGGGATACTTGTGTCATTTATATGTGGGATTTAAAAAAAAATGAAAAGAAAAATTTAAAAGTTTACCTAGATGAAGTTAAAGATGTCCTGCTGTAAAGTAGTCCCTACTTTTTTGTGCTGTTCTATGTGTTGTTGCTACCCCCCCACAGAGCTATTCTGATTTTCTCCCACCCTACCCCACTGCTCCACCACATCTGCGAGAAGATATTATTTTGTTTTACAAAAATGCAGCTTTCTGTCTGTGTCGTCAGTTTTTTTTCACCCCTTTTTTCTACATTCCACTGATGTGATTTTTTTTCTATGTTCTGTGTGTTAAAATGTGATTACTGCAACTTGCTCATCTCCCACAGCACGAGAGCACACAGAGACACAAGATGAGACTCAGAAAATGAGCGAGTGAGGGTGAAAGCCGTGGGAGTTAAAGCGAGGAAAAATAAGTGCAGGGGAGAGCAAGGGACAGACGGTTCAAGTAAGAACTGTTTTAAATGAATTTTGAAGCTGTACAGTGGCACAGCAGGTGGGGGGAAGGTGGCTCATGACATCAGATTGGAGATGTGTTGCTCGCTTAGTGAGGGTAAAAAAATGGTGGCATTTGAAAAGTTTTTGTCCAGTGTTTTAGCCAATGATGAAAGAGGCTGGGCAGTAGGATACCAGATATGAGGCTGGCAAGGTTGGTATGGCTGGTACTTTTAACTTACAGGGCTCTCACTGTAATTTAATGTACCCCCTGCTAGCCAATGAAATTTGTTTTATTGTTAAACCCATTATCTAACATGGATTAATGTAAGGCTGTTGGAATCCTAACAGCCAATCACATTGCAGCATTTATTAGATCCTTTTTATAATGGGTTATAAATCATTCTGGCCCTAAAAGTGTTACGGGTTTAGTCAAATTAGCTTATGGAAAGCAGATTTTCATTGGTAACAACAAGACTAATAAATGTAGTCCTACATGTTACTTTCCCTTTAAAGCACCAGCACAATTATCCCAAACAATGCCATTATCACACCTACCATACCCCTCCACAAATGTACCATGTTTTGTGCTTTTGTCCAGTTGTTTTAATGTCATGTGAAAAGCTCAGATTAAAAATGAAAAGCCAGAAATGCATCGCACAGTGTTGTGTTACCAAAGAGAAACTGCTTCCTTTAAGTCAAATATTTTTGCCGCACACACCTGACAAGGTGGTGCTAAGCACATGTGAAGCTTGCCAGAGAACTTAAACATATACAAGCTTGGGGAACTTAAACATATTTATTGGACTAAGCATTTTTAGGCCTGCCACCCCACTGCTTGCTAAGTGACATCATTGCGCCTAAGATGTGACACCACCTGCTGCTGCTGCTGTCCTCCTGCTGATGTAACTGAATGAAAAGTCCAGATGAAGATTAAAATGGCAGAAATGCATCTCTTTGTCCCAAGTGAGAGCACTGCCTGTGTTGGCACCTGCTGCATCACCAATACATGCAGCCCTTTGTGTGTGCCTTGCCTTCATACCACAATGCTAAGTTATTGTGCGTGCCACTATCATTTTTTTCCAGAGACATATCCATTTAATTTCTATCTATGTAATCTTGTTCTGTGTTAACTTGTAAGCAGTCTGTCATATTGCTCCTTTTCAGGGAATCTTCACACTTTACCCTGGTGGGCAGGATGATGATCAAATCACGTGAACATGCGAGCAACACATATGTTACAACTAGAGCCAGACAAGTAATGTGGTACTGTCAAATTTAAATGTTCTTTTTTTGGGGGGCGGGTAACTGAAAGACAATCATTTATGATTACTTATTTTTTTTCAGATCATTGGACGTGGCATAACGTCAGTGTCCACCATAACAACTTTCAGGTGTCTGCTGCTGAGTTTGGCTGCTCGGAAACTGTCAACCCATGAAAGGTAAGTATTTTTTTGGGGGGGGGCATTATTTAAAAAAAAGTAGGTTTTGATAATCTTTACAGGTCTTCAGTATATCATCAGAACTGAAAAAAAATGTAACTGCTGTGATTTGACTCGTGATGAGTGACTAGTGTGACATGACTAATGAACTGTGTGCTATACCTGGTTAAACAACTAAATAAAAAAATTAAAAAAAACTGTACGCAAATACCTACAGCTGTACTTCCCTGACCTGTACCACCCCAAATGCCCTGACTTGAAAACACATATTAATAAGTACAATGATCAAGCTGAGATAATATCTACAGGATTAAATAGGGCCGACTTCTTGTGAGCACAAAGATTCAAGTGGGGCATCCTACAGAATGTGAATACAAACAGAAGCATCGAAGTGCACCAAGGATCTTGAATGGTGTGACATGATATAACTGGGTGTCCCCAAGTCATTTTCCTGATTCGTGATAAAACCAAAGACTTTAAAGAAACAGGGTTACATATAACTTACACCCCAAAAACTTAAAGTTGCGTAATTCATGAATCGTGATCATGAAGATGCAGAATGTGATTTGTATCGTGAGTGATGCCTGATGATTGTCCTGACTTAAAAATGCACATAAATGAATACAATGTTTGTGCTGAGATATGCACCACACCAGAACTCTGAAGGGAAGCCAAGCAAACAACTGTGACTTAAGTTACAGATGGAGATCAGGCCTTAAAAAGATGCAGATACACAGACAGATGGAAATTGCACTTAAGAGATGTGACCACACAGGGACAAGCACAGCACCACCTTAACCAGTGGTCAAAATCAGAGATCCAAAACTGGAACAATAATACCTTTTGCGTGGAGGGGGGGCACCTGCAGTAACAGTCCACTACCAACAAGATAGAACGAAGCAGTAAAAAGTACTGCAGATGGTTAAGAGATTCAAATCAGAGTCCTGTAATTGTGGTGTGACACAATAAAATGTGTGTGACTTGATGGCACACACACACACACACACACTACAGGTAATGCACAGAAAATTTTAAAGTTCAGTACAGTATGGTCATATCTTTTAAAACAATTGGAAAAATGCACAGCACCACAGCAAACCCCAAAAAATTATCAAAACTTACTGAAAGTATTACTGTGTGTACATGAACACATAAATACTAACACATTATTTACCCAAAAACAGTTAGAAAGACTGCCTTTCTCACTGAGTCACTGTGAATCTCTCTTCATCACGCCCCTCCCTCAAAGCACACTTCTACAGTGTCTGTCAGTACACAGACTGAATCTTACAAATTAACATTCAAAATGCACACAGAACCAAGAAACACTCGATGATATAAGCGGCACAGGAGGGTTTCCTACAATCAACATACTAAATTTTGACCCTGAAAATTGGCTCAAAAATACTTTTAAAAAGGTTTTTCAATGGTTTGATTGTCAGAGCTCTGAGAGCAAACTGTCTCCAGCTTTCCACTACACACACTATGCAGAACTGAGGCAGTGTAAGACAATCTAGAGCCCATGTGACCTGCCATCCCCCATGATTCAATGCAAACTTCTCCTTGAAGTCCATTAATAAGGCAAAGTCAACGTGAAGTCAATTGAAACCAACGGCGCTTCACGTTACTCATTATGGTGAATTACTTCGCTTCATATTACCGAGCACTTTGTGTAATTATCCATATATGTGAAGTACTCCATGGAGTGAAGTGCAAGGACTTCGCCCACCACTAATTCTGGGAAGGGCAGGATGACTAGCATGGTACCACATGGGTCCATGTTGGGCCCTGCACTCTTCAATGTCAATGTTAGTGACATGACAGAGGGACTGGGAGTTAGGTCATGCCTGTTTGCGTATGACACAAAGATCTGCAACAGGGTGGACACACAGGGGTGGGGTGGAAAGGATGGCAGAGGACCTAGAAAAGCTAAAAGAGTGGTCAAAAAGGTGGCAGCTATGATTAAATGCCAAGAAGTGCAAGGTTATGCACTTGTGGCACAGGAACCCAGGGGCAGAGCACACTCTAGGGGGACAGGTATTAGAGGTCACAAGGCAAGAGACAGACCTGGGAATTATCATCACTGATGACATAAAAGTGGTGAAGCAGTGTGGGAAGGCAGCGGGAAAGGCAAACTAAATGCTTGGATGCATAGGGTGGGGTATCACCAGCAGAAGGAGGGAGGTACTGTAATACTACCTCTGTATACTTTGTTGGTGAGGCTGCACCTCAAGTACTGTGTGCAGTTCTGGAGGCCCCATCTTCTGAAAGACAGAGGCAGGATTGAAACAGTGCAGAGGGGGCAACCAAAATGGTACATGGTACTGCATCGGAAGACCTATGAAGATAGGCTTAAGGAATTAAATTTGCACTCCCTAGAGTACAGAAAGGGGTTGGGGGATATGAGTGAGACATTCAAAAATCTCAGGAGAATAAACGAGGTGCAGGAGGAGAGTATTTTCCAGAAAAAAAGATGCTCTAGTACTAGGGGTCAAAATATAAAGTTGGAGGGGGATAGGTTCATGGGTAACATGAGGAAGTTCTTCTTCACGGAAAGGGTGGTGGACAACTGGAACAGCCTTCCAGGGGAGATGGTAGGAGCAGATACAGTCACAAGTTTTAAGTGTGCATGGGCTAAACATATGGGTATCTTGGATAATGGAGGGGGTGGACAATGGCTCCTCCAGTAGTGGCTTGGATAGTACTATTAGGGGGGATTTTACAGACAGACTGGGTGGGCCAGGAGGCCCTTATCTGCTGACAGAATCTATGAATCAAAAAGGACTGGTTCCAGTACTGAACCCTGTAGTACACCTCTCATCATCCTCCCATCCTTAGAGTCAGTGTTGTTAACCCCCACCATCTTTATCTTGTCTCTTAACCAGTTTAAAATCCAATTTACCAATTTGAACACCACTCCTTAGCTTGTCAACTTCCTAATCAGCTTCCTGTGCAGCACTGTGTCAAAGGCCTTGCTGAAGTCCAGACAGACTAGGTCCACTGCATTCCCCTGGTCTGTTTCCCTGGACAGCCAGTCAAAGAAATCTATCAGATTAATTTAGCATGACTTTCTTCCTGTAAATCCATACTACTGTACCTATAGTCTTGTAGCCATTTGGATTCTACATGCTCAACCAGCCTTTCTTTCAGTAGGGTTTCTATTAATTTTTCCACTGCTGAAGTTAGGCTGACTGTCCTATAATTGCTAGTCTCCTCCCTCCTGCTGCTCTAATGCAGAAAACCATGTCAGTCCTCTGGAACCACACCTACTTCCAGTGGGCTGTTCAACAAGTCTGTTAGTGGGACAGCTAGCACTTCCCTAAGTTCCTTCAGTACCCTGGAGTGCATCTCATTTGTTCCCATAGCCTTAACTACCCTCAGGGCTGTGAATCCTCTCAGGACTCATTCTTCTGAAAATGGACTTCTGTCCACATCCTCCTCTCCCCTAACCTTGTTTCTCCCTGGTGGTTCATCGTCTCCTCCCTGTACTGTGCAGGTGACCAGAAGTACTTGTTTAAAAGTCCTCTTCTGCACCATCTCCCCATACCACCCTTCTAATCCTCACTATCCCTCCCCTTGCTTTTCTCTCCTCACTTACATAGCTGAAAAAATATTAGCCTCTTTAGCTACCTCTTTAGCAATTCTTTGTTTTGTGTGCAGCTGTGCTCCCCTAATTGCCTTACCTGCTTCCATATGTCTTGCTAGATACATCTTTTTGTCCTCTTCCCTCTGCACTGTTTCTCTTAAATGCCACCCTTTTTTCTTTCACCACCCTTGTCACATCTTTGGAGAACTATGACAATCTCTTTTTATGGTTGCGTGGGCTGAGCCCGAAGCCATTTGGCGATCGGTGGCTTAAAAATGGTCAATCATGGGACTTTCTGTTTCAGACTGTTGGTAGTATAGCCTTCTGACAATCCAAAGCAATGGAAACAGTCCACAACTCCAGTTGCAATGCATTCGGCAGGACCACATTATTTGTTGTGCCGTTCGTCACTCCCGCATTGCAAAGGGACTGCGCATGCACGAGCATCGCGCAGTTGCAGTTCCACTGGCGCCGTCATCTATGAAATGGCATTTTGCCATTCAGTGTACTGCACATGCATGAGTGCTTTGCATGCACAGTTCCATTGCTGCCACCATCTTACTGATGGCATTCTGTGGCACTTTCTCCCCAGTGCCCGAATAAACACGCCGTAGCCGCATCGGCTTTGGATAGAACTTGTTCCTTTTGTTTTTGCTTACTTCTTTTATGCAGAGGTTTCTTTGTTTTTGTTGTTAAGTCCACTGAGCACATATACTGATTTTTAAGGATGATTGAGGGGAAAAGTTGATACAATATAGGCATCAATAAATACAGTACAAATAGTACAGTGTCAAAGGAAGACAGTAAACAGCATTCAGATATGTGTGCAATATTTGCAATTACAAGAATACAGCAAATACATTTTCATAGCATTTTTAAAATAAGTTATCATTTTGCCTGCTCTTATTTGCATTGGTAGAGTATTATGTGCTTTTGGAGCAGTATAAGAAAATGAATTCTGACCTACATTGGCTTTGCACATTGGGACTGCCAGGTTTTGATTAATGTTTGCTCTTGTGATGCTATAATCTGTCTGAATGTGAAATATCGACTTTAAACATTATGGGAAGTTACCATTTAAGATTTCCCAAAGCAGAGTTGTCTGTGAGTAGTGAACTTTTTATCGAAGGAAAGCCATTGTTCAGGTTATATAAGATACAGTGTTGTGTGTTTTGATCTGCTTTAAGTAGCTATCTACAGATGCAATTCAAGAGTTTAAGAACTAGTCAGAGTAGGGGAGTTGGAAGTTGAACAAAGTAATAAACCATAATCAACAGTAGAAATGAAATAAAATAAGCTTTAGCTATCGGCAATAAAAAAAGATTTAAAGATGCTCTTTCTACAATGGTACAGCATACCAAGTCTCTTATTCACTGTCTTAATTAACCAGTCATTTTGCAATAAGTAATTAAGTGTATAGTCTAATGTCAGACCCAAATATTTGAATGACATATCATTTTCCAAGCAATTATCCAGAGTATGAACTGGCAGCTATGAACGTTTTTTGATTATAGGTGTGAGGGCTGGCAAAAGCATTGCATTTGGTGTGTGTGTGTGTGTGTGTGTGTGTGTGTGTGTGTGTGTGTGTGTGTGTGTTTAAATTGAGATGGTGTTTCTTAATCCAAGTTTAAATCTTTCTGGAAGTACTCAACAGCATCTGCAACATCCCTGGCTGCAAAATATATTATAGCACCATCCGCGTATACTAACACCAATGATTTTTTACAGGTGTCTGGTAAATCATTAATAAAAAGGCTGAATAGTACAGGTCCCAGGATCAAACCCTGTGATACCCCATGCTAATCTCCCTACTATACTAAAAACACATCTCCTACCTTTGTTCTACGCACTCTTCTTTCTAGGTAACTTGTGATCCAGTTCAGGATGGATTCAAACAGCCCCACCGCTCTCAGTTTAGCAAGAAGTAACTTAATGTATTCCTAATTAAATCAAATGCTTTTGAAAAATCAACAAAGATGCATGCAACAGAAAAATCAGAATTGATCGATGTATGCAAGTAGTCTGCAAAATTTAATAAAGCTGAATTAGTGCTGTGGTGCTGTCTGAACCTATGCTGTTGAGGTGTTAAAATGTTACACTTCTCTAAATAATTCTGTAATTGATCATATCTAACTTTTCCAAGCAGTTTAGACAGTGGAGAGAGCAGGGTAATAGGCCTAAAGTTTTTTAAGGACATCCTGGATCCCTGTTCAGGACTGGGACAATGTCAGTCCTCTTCCATAAGGCTAGCACCATGCCAGTGCATAAAGGCAAATTAATAATTTTTTATGTTGGCTTGCACGCACGTACAAGCAACATCTTGTGGTAGTATACATTTCAGAGGTGTGTAAGTGTTGGCCAATGCAGGGGATGCTTTAGTGGGTGCATCCCTCAGCTGCCAATCAGTGAGCATGCTGCCAATGACAGCAGTTTCAGAGATAACCAAAGAGTTGAAATGAATCTACCGCTGCAATCAGAGACAGGTTAGTCATTGCAGCGGCAGATAACACACCTCCATTACATGCCTTTCCTGGTGAAACATTTCAATAAATATGGTGGCTCCTGCCATCCGCCATGCAGTCCCCAGAAAGCCGACATTGGGTGCCCAATTCTCATGCTGGCATGTTCCACCCCCCCCCATTATATGGCACATCGTAACATGGCAGCTCCTGCCACCTGCCACACACACTTCTGAAAAGCTGACATCGGGGTGCCCAATCCCCATGTCGGCATCCCCCTCTTAGTGTATCTTTCCTAGTTAAACAGTTTCCCCTTTCCTTTCTGGCACTGGGATGCCCATTTCCTGTTTCGGATGCATGCCGCCCCAACTCTTCTATATGCCTTGCCGACATCAGGGTGCCCAATCCCTGTGTCAGAATCCCCCCCCCCCCAAGATATGTGGCACACTGGGAACCCACCCCAGTGTGCCTATTGTTTTTTTGTGTGTGTAACCTGTAAATGAAGAAAACCTTTCCTCATGGTCTTTTTTTTTCCCAGCAAACAAGAAAATGGTCCACCATTGTCTCCCTCGTCCTCCATCCCCACCCTCCCTTTGTGCACCCACCTCCTCACACACCCCTCACCCATACTTATCCTCCAGAGGTTGGGAGCCATGATCTTCTCTGAACCAGGACACGTCTGCACTCTTCAAAGTTGAACTGCGAACTGAAGAATTGACAGTAAGCTTTATAATGGGAGGCAATGGGGATTTCAACTTAGGTTTATATCTCAGCCATTTTTTTTAATTTTGGCCCCAAATTTTCAACATGAGGTTCTTGGGACCCCATTCCATTAACATGTCACTGACATTTAGTCTCTTGGTCCTGAAAGGTGATTTGTGGTCGCAGTGTGGAATCACATTTCGGGACTGATTAACGAACCAGCAGTGCCACTGTTCATGAGGGGAGGTCCCAAAAAGCCCATGTTACAAATCTGGTGAAAAAATTAAAAAAAATGGCTGAATTATGAGTGTGCATTGCGCAGTTTCTATGCATGCTTGTAATTTCACCAATTTTTAATATTTTCTCTCCAGATTTTCAACATTGCCATTTTTTCACACCTCCTTATGAACAGTATAACCGTCATTTTTCACATCCTTCCTGAAACATGTTTTCACACCTGTGGCACAGAATGGTGCAGTCGTTGTGGGAAATTAACTTTTGGGACAGAGTAACAAAATCACAGTGCCACTGTTTATGAGTAGAGGTTCAAAAATGCCCATGTTGAAAATTTGGTGAAAAAATTCCAAAAAATTATTGCGTTACAGGCATGCATTGTGCAGTGTCTTCACATGTTCATAACTTCGCCAGTTTTTCATATTTTCACTCCAGATTTTCAACATTGCCATTTTCTCACACCACTTCATGAACAGTACAACTGTCATTTTTCACATCCGGCCAGAATTGTGTTTTCACACCTGTGGTGCCAAATGGTGCAGTCACTGTGCAAAATCACCTTTTGGGATTAAGTAATGAAATGATAGTGCCACTGTTCATGAGGTGGGATCACAAAAAGCCCATTTTGAAAATCTGGAGTGCAAATACCAACAAACAGCTGGAGCATTAGGGTTTCCAACCATGATGCCCTACTCTGTAGAGACTGACAGGTGTCAGGGGTGTGACTTGGGATCATCGGCTGTAATAATCCTGCCATTCCACTCCCACCCTGCAGCCAGTGACAGGCATCGAGGTGTGCCTTGGGGTCTTCAGCCCAAATGTTCACCCCATTCTCCTATACCACACCCATCTCAGCATATTTCCTTATGGAATGGGGTGAGTATGAGGCCCGAAGAACCCAAGGCACACCATGACACCTGTCAGTGTCTGCTGGGTAGGGTGAGGTGAAATGGCTTGAGCATTATGGCCGATGACCCAAAGGCACACCCCCAGTGCCTGTCAGTCTCTGCTGGGTTGGGATGGGGTTGGCTTCAGTTAAATACTTCACTGCCATTCCTATTATGCATGTCTCTAACTCATGCACTACCAATGCCAATGCCAGGAAGCCAACATTCAGCATTGACAAATGCTTGTTGTTAGAGGGATAGCAATTTAATCCTTAGCCTTTTTGATAATGCCCATATCTACACCATATGTTCCAACCCTAGTAATGTAGTTTAATTTTTGAAGAAAGTAATTATACCCTCCCTTATTCTTCTCCATTGTACTCTATTCTACTCCCCTTCCTTGCATTTCCCCTCTTCAAGGCATTTTCTGAGGCAGTCTCCCATTTCTTCAAAATCCACCTTATAATGCCCAGGACCCTCATTCTCATATGGCTCACCGCTGCTCCTTCCTATGTTGATTCAGTCAAAATGAATAAAGATCAGGAACGGATAAATTAATGCTTTTGTTCTTGGCGATACTCCCCAGGATCTTTGGCACTTCGCCCAATGTCTTCAAAGGGTACCCTCTAGGCATTGAGCCGAAGCACAGGGGTCCTGGAATTATCCTTGGAATAAAGCAAGCATTAATTTATCCCATTCCTGAGCGCTCATTTCATTTTGGACTGATTTGATATTTGAGGTTAGCACCTCATGTAGTGAGCACCCCCTTGTGGTGTTGCGCAGTCTTCATTTTGTTGTGTTTTGAACCCTTATGCTGAACCACACTGTACTGTGATCACTGGTAGACAAGGGACTGCACACTGTGACATCTGCAGTTCTGTCCATTTGTTAGCACCAGGTCCAACACTGCCCTATATCTAGTAGGTACTCTAACTACTCGCCTGACAGAACCACCTTGTAGGTGGTGAAGGATGGCCCTGCTCCTTGCTGAAGCTTTAGCTGGAAGGTTCCACTCCACATCTAGCAAACTGAAATATCTAACTAGCAGCACCCACCCCTTAGCTGCCATCCTGATGATGGCCTTACAAAGTGCCTGTCCATCTCCTCCCTTGTACTGGGGGTCTGTGCCCTACCCTGGTATGGATAGTGGTCCCAGAGCCTGTCTCCAGAATGACCCACAGCACCTCCAGCCCCTCCTCACCTTGGTGCACCTGCATCTCTATGGCTTTTATCCCTTCTTTTCATATAATGCCACCCCTTCTCCCCTTCTCCCAGCCTTGTCTCTCCTGAATAAAGAGTAACCCATATGGCCATGTCTCAATCGTGGTACTTGGTACATCATGGTTCTGTGATGGTCACTATGTCTAGGTTAGCCTCTGCTACAATGGTCTCTAGGTCTGAGACTTTGTTTCTAAGGCTCTTGGCATTGGTAGACATGGCTCTCTACATCTTCTCATTCCACTGCCTAATGCCTTTTGTCTTCATCCCTTTCTGGCCTATGTTGTTACCGGAAGCTCCCTCTGACTCCTCACTTCCCATATTGTTCTCTTCATTCCTGGTCCCCATCAATCCATATTACTCCCCTACCTGAATTGCATTCCTTGTTTTTTTCCATCTTGTGCCAGTCTCTGCCCTCTGTCTCTATCTTTGGGATGCTTTCACTCCTTCGGCCCTCTCTCTCTCTATCATTTTACCACCTGGGTGGGCAATTCTCATCTCAATCTTTTTTTTCTGCTTCCCCCAACTAGTTTAAATGTTCATCCAAGTAGCATCTAAACATCCCACTAGGATCTGCAGTCCCCTTCCTGGAAGGATACAAGCTGTCTCCTATATAGAGGCCCATATCTTCCCAAGTTGGTCCCTAGTTGCCAACGTAGCTAAAGCCCTCCTTCATGCACTACACCTTCAACCAATCATTAAAGGTTTTGGTGGAGAGTACCCTTGCTTAACCCCTGCTCTTTACAGGTAGCAACTCAGGAAAAGCCACTGCATGTGCTATCTGATTAAGGCACCTCCCCAGCTTCCTGAAGTTTCTCTGTACTACCTCTGCCCTTTCCCTTGCTAGGTCATTTGTCTCAAGATGGACAATGATATCCAGCTCCCTTCCAGCTCTGTCTCCCTCCCTGCCATCTTTCTGCTCTAGCAATCCACAGAATCCTCTCACTGTCCCTTCAAATTATATATGCTACTGTCCTGATACAGTTTCCCATTATAGCACCTGTTGTAAAGCACTTTAAAGAGGTCAGGAAATTATTTCTAATTGGAGACTGTTTACAATGTTCCCATTTTCAGAAAGAATATTTATACCCCTAAATGATTCATATTTATGAGTACCTGAATGTGAAAAACTGTATTTTGAATTGTTTTGTTTTTTCTGGAAAGCATTCTGTTACAGTTATCTTCATGGAATTTGTTATCTGGAGTTTTAGCTACATCATGGTTCATGTACAGGACTATAAGCATGGTTCTGATAGGTCAACAGCATATGCTTATCATTCTGTAAACAAACTGTGATATAGGTAAAACTCAAAATTACTGGTTGCATGAAAAGAGCTGTGCAGAATGTTGTCCATAAGGTAGCCAGTGATGATAGCAATAATAAATGAGTGACTGTAGAAATAGTCACTCATTTATAGCGCTATCATGAAGAGCTACCCTGCTAGGAAGGGATGGGAAGGTGGAGGGGAGGGATAGGAGGGAGGATTTCTATCACAAGGGGATCCTGCTGCAGCCAAGCCAACTGTATGGTGTAGTGTTGAGAGTGGTTGGCTACAGTGCAGCAGGAACTGAGTTCGGGACCTGCTGGGGGTGATTATTTTGCCGCTGCTTGGGGATCTCTGTTTTTTTTTGTTTCAGTCCGTGTTTCGGCCCCTCCTCAACATGCACCCCCTGGAATTAACAATCCTTATTCAGGGGGGCGCAGGGGGAGGGCGTGTGTGGGTGCTGCCCCCACAAAAACACTTGAGAATAGCCAGAAGTCGGGTTGCTTGTGTTTGTATAGCGCCGAAATGCTTTTCGGTGATATACATTCGCTATGACAGCGATCGCTGTTTTGCGATCCCTATCATAACATGGAACCTGTCCATAATAATAATAAAACATTTGAAAACACAGTTTTTAACATTAGTGTTCATTCAGGTGCAGTTAAAAATGGATCTTTTGGACATATGCATTTTTATTTCTGTTAATAGAAAAATTACTAACAGCTGCCAATTAGCACAACTTTCCTGCCCCCTTTAACACTGTCATGGCCTTCTTCCATGAGCAGAGAAGTCCAAATTATGTGTTGTTAAGAGCCTGGTTAACACCACTGTCTCTCTTACGCACATTTGCTCCATCACTGGAAATGGGATCTTTCACTCCTGACATGACTTGTCTGGTTTCCTTTTCCTCACCTGCCCTTTCCTTTTTCCGAATGCACTGCTTATAGTGCTTATGCTCAATGCACACGCTACCTCAACCTTGACTGCTTATATTTGATAGTGAAGTAAGTTACTTTACTACTTCGAGAATCAAAAAGATTGATTTCAAGCTGAAACTCTTACATCAGATATCATAATAACTCTTGGTAAAAGCAGCACATTCTCAAAAATATTAGAACCATAAAAGAGTAATGCTTTTTCTTTACAAAACACAAAATTTAATAGACAAACATACACAGTATGGAATTAAACAGCTAGACTAGCACATCAACAGTTCTTCACACTGTCACAATAAATGAAACTACAGTGCACACAGAGAAACACTGTCAGTTTCAGTAACTTCAGTCAGAAGAACCCCCTCTTCTCACAGCATGAGGCAACAGAAAAGAGTGAAAAGGAAATTAAACTGCAGAATATAAAACCATAAATCAATACAAAAACACTTCTCAGAGCACAAATGTACAGTGACTAATACTGAACAATATTAAAGTAGTACGATGATGGTATTTCAATGGGGAATTAATGCATGGTTGGGAGGTGTAGGCACGAGGCCAAAGGGCCGAGTGTCTATAATGGCCCAACCATGAATTAATTCTCTATTAGATGCCGCCTTCATCGTGGCTTAATGCACTTGTAACATGGTTATATATTATATAATGTTTCAAACATGTTGTGTCTATTGCTCACTACATCAGGAAAAGATTCAGGTTATTATGTGGAAATATGTTGAATGCACTTTTCAAACTCCTCAGATCTATCTATATATATATATATCTATTCAACAACTGATATTGTGCACAACAAAGCGCTCATCTGCTACAATCAGATATGAATTGACTTTTTTTACAATTCTTTTATGATTTTGCATGGTACTTGTTTCACTACAGTACTTTGGAGGTGTAACTTTCTTGAGTGTGTTCGTGCCGAGATCTCAACTGCAGAAAATCTACCAGCTCATTTACATATTTGCTGACCTGCTAAGTGTGCTGTGCTCAATCATCCGGTGTCCTACACCAAAGTTGTCAACAGCATTCTCTCACTCCTACACTAGTTATTTGCACAAAAATTGCACCCTATGTCTGTTCCATGCTGCAATGTGCCTCTGACATGGATGGTGAATGACTTAACGCTTAACCATCTACAACTTTTCTGTCTCACCCATTCCATCACTTCTGTGTCAGCCAGACACATTTTCCTACTCCTGCCACTACCGTCTTCCATGCAATAGTCTTGGGCAATTGGGTGGGTAGACAAGGACTTCCGTTCGGTGGCTTCTGTTCCAATACTTCATTACTGCTTATTTTGGTCTATGTGGCACACATCAGTACTTCAGTTTGAGGATGGCATTATTGCTAAATTAATGTCATCTTCAGACTTCCCCAGGTAATGCTTTTCAACCAATTGTATGTGTTGATTACATCGCCTATATTTTTGCCGTGTTACAACTGTATTTATAGTATGCAGCACAACTTTTGAAACTGGGCTTTCTAAAAGAGGACACATGCTCAGCAGCTCCTGTTCCTTGAAGCAGCTTCTATTCCTAACCAGTACTGCACAGAACAAAGGCTCTCACATAGATTTTGCTACAGCAAGCTATACCATGTGATCTCTTTCCTGTAGTTCACATGGTACAGCTACAACATGATACTGACTGGGCTGTAAATTTTCCACTTTGCTGGCGAATCACACTTCATGAATAGGGCTGGGTGAAATGATCAAATTTTGATTTCACAGAATTTTCACGACATTCTGTGCAATTCCATGACATTTTGCAGAACTTTGTGGAATTCCTTAAAAAGATTTAATTGGTCATAACTCAGTCCATATAATAGCTAAACATCAGCAGTTTGGCATGCATAATGGGGCCTATTCACAAAGGTGCAGAGTGGGCTACACACTGTGCAACTTGGGCACGTAGCCCACTCCACACCTGCCCAGCCCCTGCACACATTCACTGTTCACATAACCCCCCACGCACCCAATCCCCTGGCTGATCACGGATCTCCACACTGGGGTGGGCCTGGGGGAGGTGGGGGTGGGCGAGGAAGCACTCCGCACATTCATAACATTGTGGAATGCTGTGTACGGGGTCTGCCGGCTCTACATCTGGAAGGCAGCAATAAACCACTGGAGCCAGTTACATGCCCCTGTGGGAGATGCTGCCAGATGCGGTGAATACTGCAGGGGGCAATGTATCCCCAAACAATGTTGCCCCTGTCCTCCGGGCACACCAGGATGATGGGAGTCTGGTGAATGGGGTACCCCCCCATATCCGCATGGTTGGTGTTCTGCACACCGGCCAGCAACATGGCACCCCTTGGGTGCAAGGGATCCACTGCGGGTCCCTGCCTGGGCAGCCGATTGGCTGCCTGCCCAGATCCACCATTCTGCACCCACCTGCTCCCCCCGTGGACCTGCATGCTGGGTGGGGTGGGGATGAGCATCGGAGTCGGCGGGGGACAGTATTTGTGAATGTGGCCCCCACATGGAAATCCCACGGGTGCGGAGCTGCATGCCCGGATATGTGCCTTCGGTGTGCAGTTTTTTAAATAGGGCCCATTGTTTGGCAGAGTCCCTAAAGAGATGCCAAGTTGCATGACATTTTTGAATGAGAGGCAGGGAAGTTATAGGGCTCAAAGTCTGGCAATTTATTATTCAGGTAAAAATTTCTGAAAATATTTCTATACTTACAAATTAGCCACCTTTGGAGCTAGATAATAGAAAATGTATATGTATACTTTCTTGGAAGAGTCATAGAAACTGCTAAACAGAGAGGCAATTGGTTGTGTAAATTGTAGCTACAGGAGTTTAAAATTTCACGATTAATTATTTGTTAAACTGTGTGAGAAATTTCACAAACTATTTGGATGTTTATAACTGCACTGCTATTGCAGGTATACGTTCAAGATTTGGCATGCATACCAAAGTAAATATGTGTCAGAATCTAATTAAGCTGGATAAATAGGAATTTAATTTTCATAAAGTACTTATCACCAATGGATCACCTTCCCCTGCACTGGCATCATGGCCCTGCAATATCCCTTTAACACTCCTGCAACAGTGATACCCAGCACCATGCTCCATCGTTATTAAAGATAGCCAGATACTTCTGTTGCAATGGCCTAAGTCACAAGTAGTTGTAAGGCTTAGCGTCACGTCATGCCACTTTTTTTTTTTTAAATAGTAAATATATACATTGTTATCTACAGGGTTGTTAAAGAGTCAGCAGGTGACATTGTATGGAAACAATGCTACAAGTCATGAAGCCAGTGAGCTCTAGTGTTTATCTGGCATGGTGCAAGAATTCAGGCCAGTGCTCAGTGATATCCTTCATGGTTCATCATTCAAGATAGTGACCTGATACTTGGTACCACCATACTTTTACCATGAAGTGTCCTATGAATGCAACATATTGCCTCTTTACCTGCCCTTACCTTCTTCTACAATGGCAACTCAAGTGTATGACTGGGCAAACTGTATGGACATGGCTTCAACAAAAGTATCACAGCATTCCACAATTTCACAAAAGCTCATGAAATTGCTATTTTGGAATCTTTGGCTGCTTATAACTTGACCAGCCTTTGAGCGAGAGATTAGAGAGATGACACACACAGCCACTTTTTTCCCATATTGGTTATTCTCCTGGCTGGCAGCTCATATCTCAGGGATATACCCTATCCACAGGGCTATACCCTGATCATGCTGAACCCAGCTATCATTCAGTTGGCTACCAGGATTTTTGCCAACATTGTTTTCCTCTCCCATCTCTCCTGGTGGGGGTGGTGCCTCTGTTAGCCTTGCACAGCCACAACTTGCCTTGCAGCAGTAGAAAGCTCCCAGGCTCAGCCACAGGGGTTGCTGTGTTGCTGGAACCCCCCATCAACCCTCCCTGACTGAAATGTGCTGCTGAGCAGCAGCTGTCTGGGCCATGGCCAGCCTCCTGACATGACTTCCTGGACTTGCTTTCAAACCTGGGGCATCAGCATGGCAGCGCAACACTCTGCTGCTGGGCCATGGGTGTGACCTCAAAGCTTAATATTTAGGGGAAATAACCCTAACAAAACTGGTAATATTATGCGCTCTAGTTTTAACATTAAAGGGGCTTAAAATTCTACAGTTAACATAATTGCAAAATGTAATTTTAAAATTTCTGAAAGTTTGGAGGCTTAGAACTCAGCCACCTTTAAAGATAGAGGGCCCGATTCCAAGTTGAATGTCGCAACTCGCCACCGTATGCAAGTTGCGACATTCACCATTACGCCAGGGACCGTGCTCCATATTCCAAGAGCAGCAGGGTCCCGGCACTAGTGACATGCAAGATGTTCCATGCGGAGGCTAACGCCATGGGCATGGCATAAAAGCCCCACATGGCACAAGTCACGGCCCGCTACTGGTGGCCCCTCAGAGCCCTCCAACCCAGAACACCACGGCACACATCGGGGGGCAATGGGGGCAGGACAGGTGGTACAGGGGTCTGGGGGGCTTACTGCAGCATGGACCCTGGGGGCCCCCCGACATTCAGGGGGGTGGGGGCATGGCTGTGGTCATGGAGGCACAAGGGGTGCATTGGTGCCATCGCCACTCCACTGTGGACTGGGAATCCAATGGATGGCACTGTCAGGTGTCCCTTAGAGCAGCTCCAAGCTGCTGTAACTTCACTCCACAAGTGCAGCTCCTGGAATCGCCACAGTGGGTTACGGCAGTCGCCCTCTTGGAATAGGGCAGTGTTGCTGCTGTAACCCGCACTTGTTCCATGTTGTTGCTGGCTATGGCATAGTGGGTGGCATAACCCACAGTTGGCGTAGCCCACAACTGACATGGCGCATGTTGCCTCCTGGAATCGGGGCTGGCGTACTGTGTGGCGTACACCTCCAGATACACCAAGAGGTTTGGTGTATCTCAGCTGACATCGGCATACTTGGATTCGGCCCCAAAGATCTCAAACTTAGTACACTTCTGCATGGACCTTGGGAAAGGCAACATGCCAAATGTGGTACAATGTGAAGAAATACTTTTAAATTAGTTGGAAATAACTGAAATCACAATTTTGGTGAAATTTTGCGGAAGCAAAATCATAATTTCACCAGAATTCTAGTGGCAGAAGATAGATGACATCCAGCCCTATTCATGAAGTGACTTCGCAAAGTCTCATGCCTTTTTTTTTAATTGAAAGTTTATTCATTTTAAAAGGAGCATGACAATACGTCATATCAAGGTCACAAGTACAGGCAGCATCAAAGTAAGTGAAAGATATCTCAGTGTTCATCAGTCAGTCTCTACTTCACTCCTTGTCTGTTGTGAGTCTCACATGTATATCTGTGAATAATTATTTATGGGATAATATCTAGATGATGATCCATAATCTATACTAGCCAGCTTACCCAAAAACTACTAAATATTTCCATTTTTAATTGCAGGTCTGCAGTGAGTTTTTCCATGAGGTAAATCTCTTGCACTATACTTTCCTAATCCTGCTGCTGTGGTGGCCCTTGCTGTTGCCACCTTCTAGTGATGGATTTTTGCATCGCTATAAGCCAGATACCTATTCTGTGCCTGATGCTGCTTTGTTGTTATCTGCTTTAGGAGTAACAGAAGTAGTGCCAGTTGTGATGTACGTGGGCCATATGTACATCACATACTCCAGAGTGCATATTCCTATTGCAACTGGAAAGGTCCTGCTCTATAACATTGGTAAGCATGGAGTAATCCCTACCTTTGCCATTGTAAAATGTGTGATCTATTCTCAATAGCCCAAAACAGGGGGTTCGACGGCCAACACCTCCAAGTATCTAGCATCTTTCTTTACTGTAGCATCTGCATTAGCTCCAACCAATTGTCTGCAATCATTTGTGAAAACTGAGCTAAAGTGTTTGAGTATCTCCTGCCAAAAGGTAGAGTGAATGGTGATTGTGTAGTTTGTCTGACCAGCGGCAGAGCTGCGCTTAATGCATAACTGACAATGGGCAAACAACATGTTGAGTACCTACGTGCAGAGATAGCCCGAACTTGGGGTGGGGGTGCGGGGGCCACAGCCCCCCAATGAAAGGTTAAGTACATTGATTAAGTCTGCTATTATGTTTGTTTTTTACACTTTTCCATGATACATTATTTTATTTGTGGTGGTTGTGTCAGTTGAGTCAGTTGACATGCGTGTCTCGTTATGTAAGCATTATGCTAAGCTTATGTTTACAGTGGAAAGTGGAGTGCGAGTCCTGTAGCTTTTGTGCTACGCAACCTGGGTGGTCTGACTCTCTACACAATCGCCGAGTGAATAGCAGCTGCTAAATGGTTATCGGTGTCACGTGTGAACCCTCATGCTTTGCTAAGCCTGCTTTGCATATGGGAAGTACTTTGCAAATCACCACAACTTGACAAAGAGAATACTTACAATGCCATATGACCAGAGTGACTAGACAAAGACTAGGTCAATGCACCTGCTGTGCTATTGTATGACATGGCAGATCTATCCTTTACAATCCAAACAGGGTGATTTGCTCTAGACTCCAAGCAAGAGTACTACCACTGTGACTAGATGTGTTAGCTAAACTGACTTTCCCTGGAATCCTTAACGAAGATGTGTTTGGCTACCTTTACCCACAGGGTGATATCAGCTGGCAGTCCCTCCTGCTAATTTGAACTCCTAACCACCCCCACCACCACCACCACGAGCCAAAACTGAATCTGAGGTTCCTTGAAGGATAAAAAGCTCTTAAACATACATAGAAATGTAGAATCTGTCGGCAGATAATGATCTGATGCCCCACCTAGTCTGCCCTATTTTCCCTACCTATAGGGTCACTGCAGACCCTATTCAGTTTCTGGATTCCCCCCTCCTCCCCACTGCTAAGAGCTCTCTGTGTCTATCCCTTGCATTCTTGAACCTTGTCACTATTTCCACCCACCACCACCTCCACTGGTAAGCTGCTCCATGCATTCACCACTCTCTCCATGAAGAAATACTTCCTTACATTTCCTTGAGCTTCCCTCTTCTAACTTCATAGTACAACCCCTTGTCCTTGAGTATCTTTTTCTGTGGAAAATACTTCCCTCTTGTACCTTGTTTTTGCCTGTGAGGTATTTGAATGTCTCTATCATACCCCCCCCTTCCCACCTTTCCTCAGAGGAGTACATGTTCAGTTCCTTCAGCCTTACACTGTAGGGCTTTTGATGCAGGCCATGCACCATTTTGGTTGCCCTCATTTGTACTGTCTCCATACTCACTGAGGGCCCTATGCACTAATGGGTGGGAAATACACACCAGAAGTGCATATTCTGACCATGTAGTCCCGCACCTACAGACAGGTGCACACTGGCTGGTATTCACTACCAGCCACCACCTGTCCGTGGCCCCACCCCCGGTGTGCAGGTCCATGCAGGGTGGCCAAGGGGAGGCATAGTAAACCCAGACAGGCATCCAATCAGGTGCCCACCCTGGGTCCCTAGTAGATCACCCATGCAGCTGTGCATGGGTCCGGGTGCGTGAATTGCACCTGCAGCCATTTGGAGCCACGCAGCAGTGCCACATCAGGCTCTGGACCCCTGGCAAAGCCCCTGGAGCACAGGGGCCACCTTCACCTGCTCAAGGCAACCCCAGCGCCCGTGTAGCAAGGCACCCCCCCACACACACCACACACAGGTGCACCTGCCCCACGCAGGAGACCCCCAAAGCTTGTATCCTTAACGCTACAGTGGTGTACCATGGTGCCCCCCCCGGCACCGACAACCCCCCAACCTGTACCTTCAGTGGTTGGTACTGTGAGTCAGATGGCCAGTGACACAGCCCTCCACACACCTCCACAGTCGCCGGCCATCTGCCATATGTGGGTGTGCATCGGCTGCGCGCCCCTGCGTAGGTCAGATGGCAGACAGCTGTGGAAGTGTGCAGAAGGCTCTGCTGCTGGCTGTCTGGCTCACAGTACCAACATTGAAGGTAGGGGTTGGGGTTGTCGGTGCCAGAGGGTGTTGGCTGTGTGTCTCCGGGTGCCATGCCAGCACATTTGGGCAATAGGCTGCTTCTGCACTACAGTGCAGCAGTGGTTTGGAGTGTGTGGAACACTCTGCTGAGTGTGCAGGAGTCTCTGCCAGGGGGGTTCCGGATCAGGGCCAGCCCAAACTGTGTGTGGGAGTACTGCCTGCTGCTCATGGGACTGTTCTGCTGTTCGGTGCGTGCGGGGGCTGGGTGCATAGGGACAATTATGGCAGGGCTTTCCCTGGCATACCAGCAGGCCCTCTATGCACCCTGTGGTGCAGCACTACTCGCCAGGTGCATGGGGTGTACTGCCGTCATGCCCCCCACCAGCCCCCAGCACATTGCTGTTTGCACAGCCGCGGGATTGGGTGTGTAGCAGCAGTGCACCCCAGTCATGAATGCCATGTGACCACCGCTCCACGGCATCCCGACTTAGCTATGCCAGCGCACCCAGTTTATGCAGCACATTGGCATTGTGCATAGGGCCCTGAGTCTTTGCAGAAGGAGGGCCTTCAGAACTGCGCACAGTACTCGAGGTGCAGCCTAACCAGTGATCCGTATGGGGTATTATTACATCCCTACTTCTACTGGTGATTCCCCTTCCTATGCAACCCAGCATCCTTCCCACCTTCCCCACTGCTTTTTCACACTGTTTCGCTACCTTAAGATCATCAGAAATGATCTCTGCCAAGTCCCTTTCCTGCTTTGTAACTATTAATACCTCCTCTCCCAGTTGGTATGTTGCCCCTGGGTTCTTCTGCCCTAAGTGCATTATTTTGCACTTCTTTGCATGAAAACCCAGCTGCCAAGACCCTCACCATTCCTCCAACTTTTCTAGATTACTTTTCATTTTTATGTTTGCTTGCATGCACAGTGCACAAGAAACACATTGAGGTGAGTAGAGTATTGCAGAGGTGTGACAGTGTTTGGCCAATCCAAGGAATGCTTTCAGGGGTGCATCCCTCAGCCACCAATCAACAGGGAAGCTGCCGATGATGGCAGTTTCAGAGCGAACGCTGGACTTGAAAGAAATCTGCTGCTCCAGTCAGGGACAGTTTCATCATCCCTGATGGCAGCAGCAGCTACCCCCCACAACCAGGCACTCAGTGGTGGAGAAGACTCCAGCCATGCACATTACAGTGCACAGTAATGCATATGGCTGGAGGGACAAGCAATCTGTTTTCTCAGCGTGCCTTTCATGGTGAAGCATATCAATAAATAATGTTGAACGTAAGAAATGAGCCACTCCGTGGCTTTGCAGATTGGTGGCTCCTGCTGCTCTCCACACAGTCCCTCGAAAGCCGACATCAGGGTGGCCAATCCCTGTGTCGGCATGCGACCCAACCCCACTATTGTGGCACACTGGAAGCCCACCCCAGTGTGCCCAGATAAATGTTTTGTTTTTTGCTTTCCAACACCAGGATGCCCCCTCCTGGTGTTGGATCCTGCCCCTCCCCATCTTTCATTGCCACTGGGGGTGACCAATCCTCCTCTTGCATCATGTATGTCCACCCCTCCCCAACTTAAGTAGCACACTGGGAGCTCACTCCAGTGTGCTGTAATAATTCTTAAATCTTTCTGACACCGGGATGCCACCCCTCTCAGTGTCAGATGCCCTCCCCCCAAGACCTTTCTTTCTAAGCCGACATCGGGGTGCCCAATCCCCGAGTTGGCTTGTGTCCCCCACCCCAGTGTGCCTAAAAAATAAATATTTACCTGTAAATAAAGAAAACCATCCCCAACGTCCTTTTTTTGTTGTTGTTTACCTGTAAAAGAAAACAGTCCCTCATCATCCCCCAGGCCCCATCCCCACCCACCCTCTAGGCACCCACACCTTGCACCCTCTTACTCCACACATACCTACAGAGGTCCAGCACTATGATCTTCTCTGGACTGGGACACGTCTGCACTCTTCAAAGCCAAACTCTGAACTGAAGAACCGAGCTAAGTCGTATAATGGGATTCAATTGGAGGGTTTCAATTTAGGTTGTTATAATAGCCATTTTTAGGAATTTTGGCTCCACATTTTCAACATGGGGTTCTTAGGACCCCAGCTCATGAACACTGTGACTGTCATCTCATTTCTCAGTCCTGAAAGGTGATTTCACATTCACTGCACAGAATCACCTTTTGGGACTGATTAATGAAATGACAGTGCCACTGTTCATGAGGTGGGGTCCCACAAAACCCATGTTGCAAATTTGATGAACAAATTCCCAAAAATGACTGCGTTATGAGCATGCATTGCACAGTTTCTATGCACACTTGTATCTTCACCAATTTTTAATATTTTCACTCCAGATTTTCAAGAATGCAATTTTTCAAACCTCCTTAAGAACAGTATAGCTGTCATGTTTCATATCCTGCCTGAAACAGATTTTCACACCTGTGCTGAAGAATGGCGCAGTCACTGAACGAAATCAACTTTTGAGATGGAGTACCGAAATGATAGTGTCACTATTCATGAGGCGGGGTCCCAAAAAGCCCATGTTGAAAATGTGGTGAAAAAATTCCAAAAAATGATTGCGATACAGGCATGTGTTGCAGAGTTTCTATGCACGCTCGTAACGTCGCCAATTTTTCATATTTTCACTCCAAATTTTCAACATTGCCATTTTTCTCACCTCCTCAAGAACAGTATAGCTGTCATTTTTCACATCCTGCTTGAAATGTGTTTTCGCACCTGTGGCACCGAATGGCACAGTCGCTGTGTGAAATCACCTTTTGGGATTGAGTAACGAAATGATAGTGCCTCTGTTCATGAAGTGGGTCCCAAAAGGCCCATGTTGAAACTTTGGAACGAAAATGCCAACAAACGCCCTGGGCATTAGGGCTTTCAACCATAATGCCCCACCCTGTAGAGACTGACAGGTGTCGGGGTGTGATTTGGGGTCATCAGCAACAATGCTCGCACCATTCCACCCTCACCCCCACCCTAGAGCTAGAGACAGGCACTAAGGTGTGCCTTGGGGTCCTCAGCCCTAACATTCAGCCCATTCTCCTATACTGCACCCATCTCAGCTTATTTCCTTATGGAATGGGGTGAGCGTAAGGGCCGAAGACCCCAAGGCATACCACAACACTTTTCGGTGTCTGCAGGGTGGAGTGAGGTGGAATGGCATGAGCGTTATGCCTGATGACCCAAAGGCACAGCCCCAACGCCTGTCAGTCTCTGCATGGTGGGGGTTGGGTTGGCATTAGTTCAATACTTCACTGCCATTCCTATTATGAATCTCTCTAGCTCCTACACTACCAGTGCCAATACCAGCAAGCAAACATTCAACATTGACAAATGTTTGTTTCCACTCCTCCCGGTGTGTTTACTCTGTTGCAGAGTTTTGTGTCATCTGCAAACAGGCATACTTTCCCTTCCAGCCCCTCTGCAATGTCACTGATGAAGACATTGAAGAGGACTGGCCCTAGTTCTGATCCCCGTGGTGTTCCACTGGTCACTTTGTCTACTCCAGAGTAGCTGCTATTTAAGACCACCCTCTGACTCCTCTTGCCCCACCAATTTTCCACCCATTTTACTACCTTAGGACCTACTCCTAGGCTTCCCAGTCTTCTACATGAAACGGTGTCAAAGGCATTGCTGAAATCCAGGTAGACCACGTCCACCGCTCCCTCTTGATCCACTTCCCTGGTCACCCAATCAAAGAACCAATCAGGTTTGTCTGGCTGGACCTCCCCCCTGTGAACCCATGCTGCCTCTGATCCTGCAGGTTATTGGTAACTAGATATTCCCCATTTCTTTCCTTTAATAGTGTTTCCATTACCTTGCCTACCACTTACCTTGCCTTTCCCTCCTCCATAAATTCTGAACAGAAATAGTTGTTTAATAAATCTGCTTTTTGGGGGTCCTCCTCCACACTGCACCCTCCTTCCCCTTTCAGTCTTACTATAACCCCCTTTTGTCCTTTTTTCACATATGTATCTAAAAAAATGTTATATCTCCCTTTGTCACTGACTTGGCAGTCCTTTCCTCTGTCTGTGCCCTTGCGCTTCTAACTACCTTCCCTGCTTCCCTTTGTTTCTCTTGGTAAGCCTTCCTATCCTCCTCCTTTTGTGTTTTTTTGTATGTTCTAAATGCCCTTGTTTTTGCTCTTACCTTTTCTGCTTCCCTAGAGAACCACAGTGTCTCCTTTTCTCTTGCCCTTGCTCACCTGTCTTACACAGAGGTTTGTAGCGTGCTTGTTTCCATCTTTTATTTTTGCCCACCTTTCTTCAACTCCCCTCAGTTTTCCTATCCACATCAGCGTTTCCCTCAGGCATTCTCCCATTTTCTTAAAATCTGCTCTCCTGAAGTACAGAACCCTCGCCCTTGTGTGATTCAGTTCTGACCCAGTCCTTACCTCAAACCACACTGTACACTGGTCACTGCTTCCCAGGTGGTCCCCCCTCTCTGATATCAGTCTCACTGTCCCCATTTTACAGTACTAAGTCCAGACATACCTCCTTGTGAGTGGGTTCCAACACTAATTGCCTGAGGAACTCGCCTTGCATGGAGTCCAGGATGTACCTACTCCTGGATGTAGCTGCAGCAGGGAGACTCCAATCCATGTCCGGTAGATTGAAGTCTCCCACTATCAGTACCACCTCCTTGCGAGCCATCTTCCAGATTGCATCCACCATTTCCTTATCAACCTCTTCCCCTTTTGTTGGAGGTCTGTAGATCACTCCTGTTCTAATAGCTGACCCTTTCCTTCTTTCTAGAGTGACCCACAGTATCGTCTCACCTCCCGGCTTCCCCTGTATTTCTGTAGCTTTTATGTTAACCCTTCACATATAGAGCCACTGCCCCCCCACCTACTCTATCCCTTCTGAACAGTATATATCCTGGAATGGCTACTTCCCAGTCCTGGTTTGCATTGTACCAGGTCTCTGTGATGGTGACCAGGGGTCCAAGTCCACTTCTGCCATGGTGACCTCAAGGTCTGCAACCTTGCTCAGACTTCTTCCCTTTGCACACATGACTCTCCAGGCTATGCTGCCACCCTCTATCCCTTTTCCCTTTTGCACTCCCTTTTCCTGTCCACTATGCTTTTTAGTTTCATTCTTTCCTTATATCCCCTGACCTTCATTGTTATTTGCCCCTTGTTGGGTATACTCTCCCTCCTTGCATTCTTTGTTTGTCTCTTGAGCTTGTAGGGAAGAGCATTGTTTGTTCTTCTGACTCCTTTTGCCACCTCCCTTGGCTAGTTTAAATGCTTGCCATTGAAGGATTTAAACAACTCACTGAGGACCACAGTTCCCCCTCTGAGTGGATGCAGGCCATCACTTTTGTTCAGGCCCTCATCCCTCCAGGTGGGACCTCAGTCTCCAATGAAGCCGAACCCCAGCTCACCACACCATTCCTTCAGCCATCCATTGAAGTCCCTGATGCGGCATTCCCTAGCCTCCACTTTGCCGAGGACAGGCAGCACTTCCAAGAACACCAGAAAGCATGCTACTACTGATAAAAGCTAACTCAGGACAGAAATCCCTGATGAATACTGCTGTGAAAGTAAATAATAGTATATCTTAGAGATATGGTATGAAGTACCAGCTCCAGAAAATTGTTTACCACAACGAACGAAAACTATACTTTCTCAACTCTTAAAAAATACTACTGCTTCAGCAGTTAAGCTTGTCTCAAGCTGCTGTGTAATATGATTCCTTGTTGTATAACGAATAATACATGGGTGGGTGGGTGTGTGCAACCAGAATTTTACACACATCCAAGGTGTGTGATACTACATAAACCTCGAGACTGAAGCTCAAGGGGTTTACCATTCAGTACCTTGGGTGTGTATAAAACTCTGGTTTACACACACCTATCTATATCTTGTTTTTATAACTACTAGTGAATATTTTTCATTACTTTGACAGTTATGTGACTAGTGCTTGCACCACTCACAGGGCAAGCTTGACTGACAAGAAGCATTACAACTGCCCAGTTGTAATGCATAATTACAACCAGGTGGTTGTAAAGCATTATTACAAACCAATTATGACAGCAATAAAAATACTCATGAGTAATTATACTACAATATGTGGTTGCCCCTTATTGTAGCTAGATTTTGATACCCTGCAAAAAGATGTTGTAGGATATTCTAAGGTCAAAAAAGTTATAGTGTAGTAGCTATGTTACTACTGTACAACAACTTTTACATTCTAAGTCCGTGCGCTTGTGCTTCATGGCCAATTTTAATGCTCATTACTGGACAAACTTCCACTTCAGCGATGTCTTCTTTCACCAGCAGGCATGTTTTTAAAATCTAGCATGCTTCCTGCCAAAAAAGAATAGATTCTTGTAGAAATCCTGCCATGGGTGATTCTCCGAACAAGGTGAGCATGTAGAGTATTTGGCATAGCAAACAGAGCAGGGGAGAGAGCAGCAGGGAGACAGACGATAAAAAAGCAACTAACAAATGTTTCTTTTTTTTTTTAAAGCAAATCACATACTATATAAAATAACAGATAGAGAATTGTGTGCCAACAAGGCAGTGTTTCCATCTTGGGGGGTTGATGACATCATAGGAACCCCTCAAGCTTCGCTTTCTAAGGTCTATGATGTCATCATCACCCTCAATGGAAACACAGCCTTGTTGTGCACAGTTCATTATACATGATACTATATATAGTGTATAGTAGAGCATTGTTCTGTATAAAATTTCATCCCTTTCAAAAACAGTTCTAAGGTCATGGAATATGGTTTTACCCTTCTGTGGTACCGCAGCATTCTGAAACCTCTACAGACTATACAAGTCAGTTTCATTCCGAAAATGAAGAAGTGCCATATACATATAAAAAATGCAGGATGAGCAACTTTAGACATGACCAGTGTGTTCTGCCATTTAGGGGTTCTGATTCCCACAGACCTCTCGAGCTTCACTCTTGAGGTCAGAGGGAATCAGAACCCCTCTGTGATAAAACACACCCATTGTGCATAGTTGCCCATCCAGTACTCTATATAGTATATGGCTACCCCTTCTTGAGCATGGAAACTGGCCAGTTCAGAATCCTTGCTGTTCATGTTCTAAATGATTGTGCATGTCAAAAAAGTGTTGTTAATTTTCCAAATGGACTTCTGGACTGGATCCTGACAACCCACCCATTCCGCATCTCCCACGTCGCCGTCCATCCAGACTCTTTAAGTGACCACTCTCCAGTCACCTGTGAATGGTCAAATAAATACAACATCTCACCGCCCAAACTAATTACAAACAGAACCCTCCCACATGGCAAACTTCAGCACCTCAAACCCCACCTCGGACAAAAAGAATGGTCTCCTGTTTTCCTTGCTATGGATGTCAACTCTGCACTTGAGTTCTTTATTGACACATTCAACGCTGCCTGTGACTCCTATGCCCCCTTTATAAAGAGGAAAGTCAAAGGGCTTTGCAACCCTTGGCTCTCAGGGGAGCTCCTAGCACTGATGAAATCTAGGGACCACCTCTGGGCTCGGGCTCGGGACACAGGTAGGCAAGTAGACATACAGAACTACAAATGTGCAAGAAATGACTGCACTAAAGCAATACGCCTAAAGAAAACCAGCTACTACAAAGATACTCTTACAAATACCTGAGGTAAAGGGAAGTCCTTCTGGGATAATCTAAAAGAAATCACAGGGAAATTACCAAAAACATCACCCACTGTGCTGGAACTGAATGGAACTATAACTCTGGACCCAGCCACCATAGCAAATACATTTAACAAAACCTTCTTGGACCTCAGTAGCGTGCTCCCACGTGACTTCTTTAACACCAACTCCTCTGCCGCACCCCTCTCACCAACCCTCCCCAGCAACTCAACCGCCATTCTATTTCAAAGTAGTCAGGATGCATGTAGTGCACAAATATATCTGCAAAGCAATCTCAGGATCAAGAACCAGTGGGGACACTCTTGACCTTAAACTTCTGTTTCTCACTCTAGATGAAGTGTACCTCAGCTTACACATGTTTTCAACCTCTCCCTCACCCTCGGACAGTTCCCCAATAAACGGAAATCCACCACCGTTATGCCCATCCACAAAATTGGGGACAAGGCAAACCCCGGGAACTACAGGCCTATATTTGTACTTCCCACCGTCTCTAAGGCTATTGAGAAATTAGCCTCTGACCAACTGACGGAATATCTGGCTAAGCACGACATCCTTTGCAAGCAGCAACACGGCTTCTGAAAAGGCCACAGCACTACCTCGGCCCTCCTAGATTTCATGGGAGCAATCCACAACTCTCTCGACAATAGTCAACTAACTGGCTCAGTCTTCATTGACCTATCTAAGGCTTTTGACACTGTCCATCACAAACTACTCATCACTGAGCTCCAGAACACTGGGATCTCCCTTGAGGCTACATCCTGCTTTAAGAGCTACCTCAAAAACCACTCATAAAGGGTGAAACTTGCTCACACCATCTCTGATGCTAGACCGGTCCGCTCAGGAGTTCTGCAGGGATCCATTCTCGGACCACTCCTTTTCTGCCTTTTTTTAAACAAGCTCCCACAATCTTGTCCTGAACAAATCCTGCTATATGCAGATGATGCAGTCTTTTATGCCTCTCACAACGACCACCTACTACTCCAAGAAAAGCTCCAGATGGGTTTCCCCTCCTTTGAATAATGGTTCAACAGGCAAAAGGTGGTGCTCAACAACAAGAAAACAAAGGTGATGCGCTTCTGTGGCTCCTGTAACAAGCATAGGTCTCAACCCATCTCAATTGCAAACTGTCATGGTGTTGTTCTAGACCAAGTACAATCCTTTAAATATCTTGGCATCACTCTTGACAGCCACCTAACCTATGGCATCCACACTGACACTGTTGCCAAAGTTGCTAACAAGTGCATTGGCCTTCTCTACAGGCACAGGCAATGCCTCACCTCAGATGCCTTAAGGATAGCCATCTAGAGCTCTGTGATCTCTCTAATTGACTATGGGCTGGTTGTCTATGGCTCTGCTACTGACACAGTCCTAAGGCATCTATGCTTGGCCCTTAACAAAGCCTGACACCTCATTACTGGATCCCACCATCTCACCCACATGTGTACTCTCTATGCCCAAATGGGTTGGCTCCAACTATCAAACTGTATCAAGTTTCACACCTGCCTAATGGCCAAGAAGATCACGTTAGGCCTTGCACCCCCAGGAGTCCAAGCGCTTCTATGCACAGCATGCATTCCCCGCCACACCAGGGATTCTGAAAACCAAATTCTGCATGTACCACAGTGCCGCACCTCACAGGAGCAAAGGTCGTTTGCACACCATGCACCCTCCAGGTTTAATGCACACAATAAAGACATCACCTTGCTGCAAAGGCTAGGCCAGTTCAAAGCCAACCTTCACCTCCACCTCGCTGCCTCCAGCTCCTGTGACTGTCAATCCTAATCTGCTCTTGCACTCACCTGCCCACTCCATGAACCCTGTCCCCTACCCCCTTCCTTGTCTCCCTCCTGGCTTTAGCACTTTAAAACCTGACAATGCCTTTTGGCTGCTCCACTGTCTTCTAGTGTTTTCCCCCTCAATCCCTCAATCCGTCCCAGTTATCCTCTGCCCTGGCTACCTCTCCTCACTGTCCTCTGGCGGTTCTCAAGGTACCTCAGCCTGCTTACCTGTACCCTTTCTTCCCCCTTAAATGTATTATTTTTCTACTGCTTTTGTATTGTATTACCACAGCCTGTTATGTTTGTATTGCTTTCAAAGTTGACATGGAACCTTTGTAAAAGAGCCATGGCTCAAAGTTATTGTAATCTTAGAATTCCAATAAACAAAACAAAACAAATGAAACAAAACCAACAGCATCTGTTTGCACAGCACATTAACTCTGGCAGATAGCAGCAGTGAGTAAGTATGACAGATCATATACTATAACAAAAACAGAATATGGACAAGCATATACAACTTGGCACATGTTTTCATCTCACAGGTTGAGATGATAGCATGGACCTCTCATGCCACTTTGCTTTCGAGGCCCCTATGATGTTCTCTCAACCCTGTGATGAAAACACAGCCTTGTTGTGCATTGTTTGTTGTCCATACACTATGGAACCTTGGTTCCCATGAGCTTAGTCACTGAAGAAAGGAATGAATGAAAACAAGTAAACTAGGAACTCCTTTCCTTAAAAAGGGTAACACTATCATCAATAAAAAAAGTCTATTTCATCAAGTTAAATGACCTTCATGCAGTATGCATCTACCATTCTCAAATCATGCCCACTGTGAGACTGGGAGAATCTGTCCAGTTGGTGACAATTTGATGAACTGAAAGTGGAAGCACAATAGAAAAGTGGAGGCACAATGGAAAAGAGCAAAGGAGGGAATAACTGAGGTAACAGCAAGCTGTTTGAAGGTAATGAGAAAAGTTAAGAGGACAAAGAGGTCACATGTTTCTCAAAGGAGGTGGCTAAGGCAGTTAAGGGATAAAAAACTGCTTTCAGGAAGGACAAGGAGATCCAAACAGAGGCAGACAGGCAGGTATAGCTAGTTTAACAATGGGAATTCGGAGGTAGGGTAAGGAAAGCAAAGATTCAAACTGAGGAGAGGATCACTCAGGAGGTCAAACATGGGGATAAGACTTTCTTCAGGTATATGACTGAAAAGAGGAAGGAAAGGGGTGGCATAGTGAGCATCAGGAGACCAGAGTGAGGGGGAGACTGTACAGAGGAAGACCAAGAAGAAGCTAAAATTTTAATGAGCAGCCTGGGAGTGGGGGAGAAGTGGGTTGGCTGGATGCCAAATTGGTTGAAGGATGGAAGGCAGAGGGTGGTGGTGATAAATGCCAGTCTAGCAAAGGGCAAGAGAGTGACACATAGAGTACCAGAGGGATCAGTACTGGGTCCTGTCCTCTTCAGTGTCTTCATAAGTGACATTGCTGAGGAACTGGAGGGGAAGATGTGTCTCTGCAGATAACATGAAAATCTGAAACAGGGTAGGCACCCAGGAGGGGCCGAAGAGAGTGCAAAGGGGTCTGGGGAAACTAGAGGAGTGGTGAGGGGAGTGGCAGCTGGGTTTCAATGCCAAATAATGCAAAGCCATACACCTGGGGCAGAGAAACCCAAGGATCTGTCTATAAGATTGGGGGAGGCACTTATAGTTACTAAGCAAGACAGAGACCTTGGGGTGATCATATCTGATGATCTCAAGGTGGCAGGGTGGTGTGACAAGGCAGTGGGCAAGACGAGTTGCATGCTGGAGTGCATAGGGAAGGGAATTTCTAGCAAGAGAAGGAAGGTGGTGTTACCTCTGTATCACTCACTCGTGAGACCCCATCTTGAGTACGGTGTCCAGTTCTGCAGGTGCCACCTCTGCAAGGACATTGATAGGGTGGAAGTGATTCAGAGGAGGGCTATTAAAATGGTCAGGGGTGCATGAGAAATCATATGAGGTGAGGCTGCGGGAGCTCAACATATACTCCCTGGAGAAGAGGTGAGCAAGCGGGGACAAGACTGAAATCTATATGTACCTCATGGGGGTGAACAAGGTACAGGAGGAGAGTGTCTGTCACAGGAGGAGGAGGAGGAGGAGCACCATAACATGGGGTCATGCTATAAATCTTGGAGGGGGAGTTTAACAGGGATGTGAGGAAATACTTCTTCACAGAAAGTGGATGCCTAGAACAGCCTGCCAGTGGAGGTGGTAGGGGTGAAGACAGAGGGGAGCTTCAAACATACATGTGATGGTCACATGTGTATAAAAAGAAGAGGTAAGGGAGGTGGGAAGTGGGAGGGACACCTGTGACCAAATATGGTGCAGGGTGTAGTAACAGGCAAGGAAAATGGGATAGACTAGATGTGCATACTGGTCCTTTTCTGCCAACACATTCTATGTTTCTATGTTCTATGTAACATTTATGGCTAATTATTAGCTTCAGAGAGATCCAAATGGCACAGAGGTGTTCCGCTTTACTAAGGCCACTACTTTTTATTTTTTACTGGAAACCCATTAAAATTCTGGAATTTGGACTGCCTTCAAAATGGTAATAACAAAGAATTTCACAGAATTTGTCATTTTAGACCAGATCAGTAAATCTGCAGAACTTGTATTTTCTTATAATTGCTTCCTGTGCTATTTTTGATTTCCTTCATTTAATGCTCTGTATATTATGCCTGCTTTTATTCTGATTCTTCATACACATACTAAAAGAATGACAGTAGAATCCTGGTAAAATGTGAAAAGTAGACTTGTAATCACCAGTGCAATTGCAGAATTTCAAGTAATGAAAACTGAATTTCATTATTTTAGTCATTGTAAATCAGTGGCCTTGCTTTTTACCAATAAATGCAGAGTAGTGTATGTGGACATGAGCCCAGCATCTCAGTTAGAAGAAGCAATGTTAATGTTAATCTAAAGCGTTTCCAGATCTTTTATGGTGAGCTTAATGTACAGACCACCAAGAGCTAATTCCAGCATAACTGAACTCTGAACTTCACTCCCTCATCACTAATTCCCTAGGTCAGCATGACTTTAATTTTAATTGGCCGCATCAGCCTCTAATAAATTTACAAGTGCACTATCTGATTTAAACCTGGTCCAAAATCACCACATTAACCTGGTTTAACTCTAAAACATGCAACCACTGTCTCGTAAACAGTATGTTGATTAATATAGGACGGCACCCTATGGAATACCTTCAGACTGCTCTGTAGGCAGTGTAGCCTACTGGTTAGATCACAGAGCTGTGGGGCCACAATTTCAGTTCCGTACTCCATGCCCTCCGTGTGTCACTTCTAAACAAATCATCTAACCTCCTCTCTCTTTTTCCTGTACAGAACCTTGGTGAGTTTTTCTGAAAGACCATGCAAATGTAATACATAGTCTATTTGTACTGCTAGCATGTACAATACTACTAAGAATAGCTGTGATTCAGTAAAAAAAGTTCCTTGAACATATTTATTTATTTATTTGTAATTCTTCAGAAATGATCTTTGAGTATGAACTCTTTTACAAAGGTTCCATGTCATAAGCACAGTACAAAACATTACAGACATTAAGCTTGACCAGGTACATAAGAAATTCCCTTATAGGGGTTAGGCAAACTTGACAAAAGGTAGTAAAACAGAGCATTTCACGATTATAACAAGTTGCAAATACAATCAGGATTGGGAAGCATTTTATTCTCAATAATGCAGCCTGGAGGAGCCTTGTCGAGTTATCTCACTGAGCAAAGGAAGGTCACAGAAGTCAGAAAAATGGATAACTCTGTGGCAGAAGAGAGGATGGGGAGAGATAGTTACTGTAGGGAGGGCCAATGGCTGAGTCTTGGAGGGGACAGAGAAACAGGATGGTCTCCGAGGGAAAGGAGGACAAAAGAGTATGGGGAGGGGGTGAGGGAGGTGTGTGTGAGAGAGAGAGAGGGGGGAGAGAGAGGAAAGAGAGAGCATGAGCAGGAGAGAGAGGAGGAGAGATGGAAAGAGGGACGTGAGAGGAAGAATAGGAAAGAGGACTTTGAGGGGTGGGGGGGAGAGGGAGGGAGGGAGGGAGGGAGAGAGATAGGAGAGAGGGAGAGAGGGATAGAGAGAGAGAGAGAGAGAGAGAGAAAGAGAGAATGGGGGAGAGGGAATGAGGGATTGTTGGTGTATTTGTTCCCAAATCATGGAGGGATAGGTGAAAGGAGCATTAGAGTGGGCTAGCTCTGTGAGGGGATGCAGGGGAACCAGTGTGGGGGGGCGGGCTGAGATATGTGGCCTTGGGGGAGTGCTTCAAAGTCCAGGGAGTGAAGTGGATTCGGGAGCATGGAGGGCTCATGTCAGAACAGGCATTCACATCCATTTCTGCTTAGAAGGAACTGTTTCAGTTCTGATTTAAAGGCCTGGGGGTTGGCAGCAATCAACTAAGCTGGTGGGATCTCATTAAGCCATAGTGGAGCTCTGTAGGAAAACAAGCATTGTACAAGAGCTGTCCTGCGGAAAGAGACACTGAGCAGATTTGTCTCCTTCCTTCTGGTATTGTACAAGGAGCTGGTTACCAATATCATATTGGATATACATTGAGGGGTTAGGCCGAGCATAGCCTTTCTGCCTATGAGGCAAGTTTGGAACCTGATTCTGTTGCTGAGGGTTAGCAGGTTCGATTGTTCATAAGGTGTGCATGTATGCGTGAAGCAGTCAGCATCGAGCAGAAGTCTGCACACCTTGTTTAAGGCTGTAACTACCCTCCTGAGAGCTGTTTCTATGGCTGCACCATATACCTCCAGGCCATAATCTATGACAGATAGAATGGAGCTTGAGATGGAAAGCCAGAAGGAGTTGTGTGGCAGGCTTTTCCGGTGCCTATAAAGAACACTCAATTTTGTGTTCACTGTCTTCACCACCTTGTCAACATGCTGCACAAAGCAGAAGGTGTTGTCAACTGTGACTACAAGGTACTTGAAGGAATGTACCTGTTCAAGAGGGATTGAGTCATAATTGGTAATTGTTATGCTGAGGTACCTCCTCTTTAACTGGAGGCCTGAGAGGAGCATTATTTTCATCTTTTTATAGTTAAGTAGTAGCTTTTGGGAGCTGAACCACTTCTCCAGCTGCTGCAAAGTAGATTGCAGCTTAGTCTGAAGTGGCTCGATGTGGGAGTGGTTGCTGAGGATTACAGCATCATCCACGTATGGTATAATCTTACTGATACAGGCTTCTGGGAGAGTATTCAGGAATAAGCTAAACAGCAGGGAACCCAGGATGGACCCTTGGGGAACTCCCAGTGAGACTTCTTTGGAATCAAACACTGATTGTCCTGTTTTGACTCTGTGGGATCTGCTAGATAGGTTGTCCTTAAACCACTGGACAGCATTTGGGGCCATTCTAAGGGTTCGTAGTTGTTCCAGGACAAGGTGGTGGTTGACCATGTCGAAGGCCTTTGTTAGGTCGATAAAGATGGATCCAAACAGTTTACCCTCGTCTAAGGCCTTGTGAGTGTAATCAGTGAAGTTGACCAAGGCTGTAGCGGTGCTGTGATTTTTTCTAAAACTGTGCTGCTGCGGACATTGCAGCTGGTATTTCTGAATGTAATCTGACATCTGATCGGCCACTATCCTTTCCAAGGCTTTGGATAGGGGAGAGAGAGAATGTAGATGAGCCTATAGTTAGCAATGCAGGTCCTGTCCCCACTCTTGTAGACGGGGTAACCAGAGTTTGTTTCCAGAGTGAGGGGAATTTAGCCATAATGAGTGACTTATTAAATATTTTGGTAATTGGGACAATGAGCACATTGACAATTTGTGCAACCAGCTTCATGTCGATGTTATTGCTACCTAGCCTGGTTTTTCCCAAGACTTTTTTTACATATCCCATGGCTTCTTTCACTGTTACACGCTTAAAGTAAAAGTTTGGGTGAAGGTTCTCCATAGGTTTGTTGTCTTTGACCGCGTCAATTGGCTTAAGATAGTCAGCCAGAAGAACTGAGCTTAAGTCCGTGAATGCCAAGTTGAACTCCTCTGCTATGGTAAAGGAGTCCATTGAATTTGAGCCACTGATGTGAAGCAACAGGGGTTGCTTTTTTTCATCCTTCCCAAGGAGGTCCATTAGATTTTCCCAGAACTGTCTCCCATCCCCCCCAGTTTCTCTCTAGTTGATCCTTGTAGTAATTTGCCTTAGCATTCCTTATGAGTTGTGTACATTTGTTTCTAGCAGCCCTGTAGTTCTGTAGATTGTTTTTTTCTCCCATAGACCTATCTCTATTCCAGAGGTTGTCCCTGGCCCTCATGTGGTCCAGGAGTTCTCCTGTTATCCACCCATTGGTATATCCATGAGATTTCCGTTTCTTGACCTGGGCGTAATTATCGCAAATCTTATTAAAGTTGTCAATAAAGAATTGTAGTGCTTGGTCAAGGTCTTGCTGTCGGTCTGTGGGAGACCAATCTGTGATAGGGCTTCTTTGAAGGAGCTAAGCTGCCCATTTCTCAGGACTCTGCTCTCCACAATGATTGGTGGTGATTTTTATATTTATTGGACCACCTGCAGGTGATTGGTGACTGGTCACAGAGAGTCGGAATGCATCGTGATCTCAGATAGCTGATCCGGTGAGCTGGCTAGCAGCCAGTCAAGTGAAGAGTGACTGCCCAATTTGTGGTTCATCCTTGTGGGCTCTATGATTAGTTGCATGAGATAGGAGCTTGCAATGGTTTCCTTTTCGTGAGTTGAGTCATTGCTAAGCCAGTCTATGTTAAAGTCACCTGTGGCTATGAGTTCGTAGTCATTAATAATACTGGCCATTGCTCCGAAAACTTTGCTTAGGCCCTCAGTTGCCTTCATTGGTGGGAGACAGACACACGCTATGACCAGGGTTTTTTTTCTGGACCAAACAGGAGCTTGACCATGAGTAGCTTGTGGTAATCAGCAATGGCAGTGGTAGGGAGTACAACCCGTAGCAGTGAGTCCCGGATATAAATAAGACATCCGCCACCCCTATCTCCCTTCCTATCATTCCTAAATGTTTGATAACAGGGCATTCCAATCTTGTTATCCTTCACTTGAGAGATTAGCCATGTCTTGATGAGACAGATTATGTCTGGGCAATGCAAGGTAGCACAGGCCTGGAGCTGCGCAACCTTTGAGAGTAGGCTGCAGATAATCATGGCAGTGATTTTTAAGCCATTATAATTAGTCCCTTTTGCACTGGAATTACTCTGAGGGCCAGGATTAGGGTGCACGTTACCTGACACAAGGCGTAGTAGTAATATAATTTTCCTTATTGTTATGCTGTTGATAAGAGTGTGTTTACACTTCTGTTTCTTGTGTTTTCCAAGATAAGGCAGTAGCCCTTTTAAGAACACAGTAGGTGACAGGTAGGGAACCAAATAATCATGGCCGTATATCTGTTTTAGGTAATCTGTAAGGATTCGAAATACCCGTTGAATATGGCAGCAGCCGGTGGAGCAAGTGACGGGTAAAACCTTAAACTGTCTGCATGATGCAAGACTAGGTTCAAAGGAGTCAGGAGGTAGTTGGGCATCCTTATGTCTGATTAGGCTAGAGCCTAGTGGTAGTGCTAGTACCAAAAGTAGGGTAATACACACCATTTTATATTGCCATGGTCAGAGTATAGAACATAACACTGTGGGTGTAGCTTTAAATTTCTTGTTGTACAGCAGGCACTGGAATTTAACACTGTCTATGTAGCTTTAAATTTCTTGTTGTACAGGAAACACTACAGACTAACGCTCACGCTCTCTATCTGTATAGATTTATAACCTACCAATGACAGAATGGGGACTTAGTCATCTGACCCAGCCACCACTATATAGCTGAGACCAGCCAGGGATGGGAATGTTGAGGAAAGGGTGGGGAGCTGCTGCGCAGCGGCAGTGGGGAAGAGCCATTCCTGGAGAGGTTACTTTGTGGTTGAAACTGCACTCGGGCCAACAGAAGCAGTGGGGAGCAGGTAAGGAGTGAGAAGTTTTATTGCTGCACTTGGTGCAGAATCCCAACTTGAGGTCAATGACATGAATTGAACCACTGCCACGGTTTGACCCACTGAGGTCCCAGCCCAGTCAGGGGCTTCAGTGCCTGAGGGAAAGAGGGAGAGGAGAGTATTTAAGCAGGGGCAATGACAGTGGGAGGGTTGGAGGACAAAGAATAGGAAAGGAGAGTGGGTAAGGAGAACAAAAAAGAAATTTCAGTCAGGAAGGGTCAAAGTGAATAGAGCTGTAGAAAAGGAAGGTTGAAAGGTTTACAGGGGAGGTGAATCTAAGTAAACTCCCAAAACTTAAGTAAGAGCCTTTCCCGGAGAAGTTACCATGTGGTTGAAACTGCGCTCAGGGCCAGCAGAAGCAGAGGGGAGTGGGTACGAAGTGAGGATTTTTGCTGCTGCACTTCGGTACAGAATCCCAGCCCAAGATGAGTGGTTTTAATCGAACTGCCATTGCATTTTGACCCGCTGAGGTCCCAGCCTGGTCAGGGGTTATAGTGCCTTGTGGTTGAAACTGTGCTCGGGGCCAGCAGAGGCAGAGGGCTTGGGTAAGGAGTGAGGATTTTCGCCGCTGCACTTCAGTGTAGAATCCCAGCCTGAGGTCAATGGCTTGAAGCAAACCGCCACCACGGTTTGACTCACTGAGGTCCCATCCGGTTAGGGGCTAAAGTGCCTTGCAGTTGAAACTGTGCTCGAGGCCAGCAGAAGCAGAGGTGAGCAGGTAAGAAGCAAGGAATTTTGCCGCTGCACTTCAGTGTAGAATCCCAGTCCGAGATCAATGGCTTGAATCGAACCACCGCCACGCTGAAGTCCCAGTCTAATCAGAGTCTACAGTGCCTTGAGGTTGAAACTGCTTGGGCCAGCAGAAGCAGAGGGGAGCGGGTAAGGAGTGAAGATTTTTATTGCTGCACTTTGGTGCAGAATCCCAGCTTGAGGTCAATGGCTTGAATTGAATTGCCACCGCCGTTCAATCCACTGAGGTCCCAGCCCGGTCAGGAGCTACAGTGCTTTGCATTTGAAACTGCACTCAGGGCCTGCAGAAGCAGAGTGGAGCAAGTAAAGATTGAGGATTTTCACTGCTGCACTTCAGTGCAGAATCCCAGTCCAAGGTCAATGGCTTGAATTGAACAGCCGCCGCAGTTTGACCCGCTGAGGTCCCAGCCTGGTCAGGGGTTATAGTACCTTGAGGTTGAAACAGCGCTTGGGATCAGCAGAAGCAGAGGGGAGCTGGTAAGGAGAGAGGATGTTCACTGCTGCACTTCAGAGTAGAATACCAGCTTGAGGTCAATGGCTTGAATCGAACTGCCACCGCAGTTTGACCCGCTGAGGTCCCGGTTCACTCAGGGGCTACAATGCCATGGTATTATGGTACTGTGACAACATTTTTTTTCTGTTGGTCCTGCTACCTCTGCAAACTGCTTTTTTTGCACTTGAGAGCACTTTAATGAAGATAAGATACCCTTTATTAGTGAAGTGTTGCTTACTGCTTCGTGCAGGGAGAAAGGACCACTGCCCATTGTTGGTACTGCAAACTGATGTTACAGGTACAGCAGGAAGAAGGGCCCAGCACTCAGCCCACACTTAAGAAGAAAGGATCAACGTTTTATCCTTTAAAGTGTTGGGAACATTTTATTGCATTTCCACAAATAGGTTACTAGGTTCATAGGTAGGGTTTCATGTCAAGCGGCCACAAAGCCATTTGAGACTTGTCACATATTAGTGGAGGTACTCTGTAGTTCGTTCTCCCATAAATTTATCTAAGTGATTTTTGAATGCTATCATAGTGGGTACTTCCACAGCACTGGAGGGAAGTGTGTTCCATATACTGACTACTCGCTGACTGAACCATTGTCCTCGTTTAGTAGTTTTATAGTGTTCTCCTTTTATTTGCTTGTTATGTGACCTAGTTCCTCTTTCATTACCAGGTCTTGTTTTTAACCCAGCGGATTTCCACAATACCCTGTCCTTGTGTGCCCTGTATACAAAACATAGGTCATCCCTAGTCTTCCCATACTAGAGTGAGTACAGTCCTAACTGCCTCAATCTATTACCGTATTCCTCATTTTTCATACCTTTGATTCTTTTGGTGTACCTTCTCTGAACTCTTTCCCTAAGCTTAGTTATTCCTACTCCTTGCAGAGTAGTTAAAGGTGACCCATATTCTAGCACTGGTCTCACCAAGGATCTATACAAGGGTAACAGAACATCCTTATCCCTGCTTTTATATTTCTAAATATAATCCCCATCACTACATGTCCTTTTTTATGGCCTTATGTGTATCAGACTGTAAGTTGTTTGTAATCCTCACTCCCAGATCCTTTTCACCCTCTGTACAAGATATAGCCTTACTGTTTATTATGTATACAGCTCGCTGGTTGTTGACACCAAAGTGCATCACTTTGCATTTATTTTCATTGAATTTGAGATTATGTTTCTGTGCCCATACTTCCAGTTCATTTAATTGATTTTGCAAATGTTGTATAGCAACTGTATCATTAACTATTACTCCCATCTTGGTATCATTGGCGTACTTTTTTACCCATGCCCCTCCTGACACCTGCATGCTTGTCACCAAGGTGGAGAACAGCAGTGGTCCCAAGACTGATCCCTGCGACACTCCACTCATCACTCTGCCCCATTTGGATGTATGACCTCTAATCTGTACCCTCAGTAAACTACCTGTAAGTCATGACTGTATCCATCTGGTTAGGACTGGGTCCACCCCAACTCATGAAGTGTTTCTATTAGATTCAAGTGAGACACAGAGTCAAAGGCCTATGCATAATCCAGGTATACTATGTCCACTGGTAATCCCTGGTCCAAGGCCTGACTCACAAATTCAAAGAAGTCTAAAAGGTTGCTGGTACATGATTTTCCCCTCTCAAACCCATGTTGGGATATATCAACAATACCCAAACTGCTTAAATTAGTTTCAATGAAACTTTTAACAAAGCTTTCCATTACTTTACCCATGATGGATGTTATACTTGTTGGTCTGTAGTTTTCTGTCAAAGATTTGTCCCCTGCATTATAGATCGGAGTAACATCAGCTAGTTTCCATTCCTCCAATGTTTACTGTTTCTATAGATTTATTAAATAGTACAGCAGGTGGCCTTGAAATTTCTTTAGCCATTGTATTTAGGAAATGTGGATATATCCCATTGGGCCACTAGATTTGTTCTCTTTAAGTGTTGTTAATTTCTCATACACTTGTGTTTCTGAGATCATATATCCTATAGATTGGCTTCCTAGATTAGTATTTATGATGTGTTTTGTATAATCTTGTTTCTGAAAGAGACTTGGAAAACAATTATTGAATTTAGTAGCTATTTCAGTTTTGTTATCTAAAATATTAGCACCATCTTTTAGATTTGTTATCTGCCTATTCTCTTTTCTGATGCTACCTATATAGTTGCAAAATTTCTTGGAATTGTCCTGTTTATCTTTCACTAAGTTCAGTTCTGCTCTGGCCTTAACCTTTTCTATTGCCCATTTACACTTCTTACACAATAATCTATACTTTATCTCTTTTTCTTCTGTAGGTTTATCCCTAATTTTTTTATAAGCTTTGTTTTTTTTTATTTTAATAAACGTTAAATTTTTTTTCGATCCATTGTGGGATTCTTCCCCGACCATTGTATTTTTCTTTTAAAGGGACATAGTTATCCATACAAAATTGTATTTTATTTTTTATTATTTCCCACATCTTCTCTAATGATTCATTTTCCAAGTCTTTCCTCCAGACCCGTTTAGTAAGGGTTCCACTAATTGATTTATAATTTTCAAAATTCCATACCGTAGTCTTTCCTTTTATTTCATATGTGTCTTCAAACAGTGAGCAGAGGACCATATTATGGTCACTGCCCCCCAGTGGTTGTATAATGGTAGCATTTTGTACACCTCCTTCTAAATTACTGAATAATAACTCTAAGATGTTATTATATCTCATACCCTTAGTGACATACTGGTCCAGCCCTTTTTCTAAACATATTCCAACAAGTCTATTTTCTTGCTTACTAGTGCCTTGTACTTGATCCCAGTCGATTTTAGGGAAGTTGAAATCTCCCATTAACACACAATTTTAATACACAGTCATGGATTCCAGTTCATTCATGAACTCATCAGTTTCTTCATCCATCATATTTGGGGCTCTGTAACATACACCAAGGGTAATAATTTTTTTCTTTTCTTTGTTTTGAATCTAACCCAGATTTGCTTTGTCTTTTGGCTACTTGGTTCAGAAAAAAGTACTTCTTGTGCTTAAGTACTTCTTGTGCTTTAAAGTACTTCTTGTGCTTTAAAGTACTTTTTGTGCTTTGTGCAATATTGTGTATCTATGTTGAATAGTGTGTTATTTATGTATTTATAGTGATTTTGCATTAGTATGGAATTTTAATATGTTCGGCACCCAGAGACTTCGGGATTGGTGTCTTTCAAATAAAACTTATCTTCCTTGCTTTTAAAATGAGAAGCAATATACACCACCCTCCCTCCCTCCTCCCATTTTATTATCTCTGTCTTTGTGGAAAAGTCATACCCATTTATATTTTCAACCCAATCTCCAGGTTTGATCCATGTTTCTGTGATTCCACAGATGTGTATTTCATATGTCAGTATTATATGTTTCAATTCCTCCATTTTATTTTTTATACTGCTAGTGTTGACAATTAGGATTTTTATTTCTTGCTTTCATTGGACTTTACAATGTATTTCTGGATACACTGCTTTACTAGTGTTTAGGACATCCTCAGGTCTTTGTTCCCTAATGCCAATAGGGCTATTTGATTTATTGAGTACATTTGCAATGGAAACAGCCCCTCCTCCCTCATCCATTAGTTTAAACACTTATCAATCTTTCTTTTGAAGGTGTTTCCTAGTTCCTTACTTCCTATTCTGCTTAAATGTAAACCATATTTTCCCATATAATGCCACGTTATTACTAAATGTTTCCCAAGTTGTTATACATCTCAGTCCCTGACTGCGGCACCACCTCCTTGTCCAGTTATTAAACCTGATAATTTTTTGGTTGATTTTATCACTGGCTCTGGGTACGGGTACTATTTCTGAAAAAATGGCTATTCCATTCCTTTTTTGTATTATATTAGCAATATTCAGTATTTACAGATACATTTGATACTCCCTATTGTTTTCAGGTCATTAGTACCTGCGTGTATCAGTAAAATTGGCTTGTCTCCTTTATCTTTAATGATTTGTGGCAATAACTTAGAAATGTCCCCTAAGTTTGCCCCTGGTTAAGTATGAACTTGTGACCTGTTCCTTGGTATCTTTTATTGTAAAGGCGTCAGTGTATTTAGCCATGGAGTCCCCTATGATGAAAACCCTGTTCTGATTCTTACAGTTCTCCACCTCCACTGGAGTTTCAGAGGCATGCACAATTGCTTCCTGGCCATCTTGTATGTTTTGACTATTTTCTCCCCCTGCTGTTCCCACATTTTGTTGGTTGGTAGAAACACAGAAACATAGAATTTGGTGGCAGATAAGGACTGCTTGGCCCACCCAGTCTGCCCATATCCCTACCTAATGGATGAGCTGCAGATCCTAGTTAACCAACAGCCTACTTCTTCCTACCCCCACCCCGTAGAATTGCCTTATTACTGTCCCATGCATGCATGAATTCCACCACTATTTTTGACTCCACAACCTCCTCCGGAAGGCCGTTCCATGCATCCACAACCCTCTCTGAGAAAAAATACTTCCTTACATTACCTCTGAGCTGCCCCCTCATCTTCAAATTGTGCCCCCTTGTTCTTGCACACCTCTTTTTCTGAAAGATGCTACCCTCTTGGACTTTGTTGATTCCCTTGAGGTACTTGAATATTTCTATCATGTCCCCCCTTTCCCTCCTTTCCTCAAGGCTACACATATTAAGCTCCTTAAGTCTTTCTTTATATGTCTTCCGGTGCAGACCCTGCATCATTTTAGTTACCCTCTTCTGGACTGCCTCCATCCTGTTTATATCTTTGCGGAGATTGGGTCTCCAGAACTGCACGCAGTACTCCAGATGGGGTCTCACCAGTTGTCTGTACAGAGGGATAACAACTTCCTGTTTTCTACTGGTGATGCCTCTCCCTATGCATCCCAGTATCCCCCCAGCCTTCCTTACTGCCCTCTCACATTGTTTGAGCACCTTTAGGTCATCTGATATGACTATCCCCAGGTCCATTTTCATTTTTGTTGTTGTTAGTATCTCACCCACCGTTGTGTACTCTTCCTCTGGGTTTTTGTTTCCCAGGTGCATTACCTTACACTTCTTAGCATTGAATCTAAGCTGCCATATATTTGACCAGTCCTCCAACCTTGCCAAGTCCATTCTCATCCTTTCCACCCCACCTTGTGTATCGACTCTGTTGCAAATCTTTGTGTCATCTGCAAAGAGACATACTTTTCCGTCCAGTCCCTCTGCAATGTCGCTTATAAAGACATTGAAGAGGACCGGTCATAGTACTGAACCTTGCGGTGCCCCATTGGTAACCCCCTTTTCTTCAGAGTGGACTCCATTTACTATTACCTTCTGAGTCCTGTTCTCCAGACAATTTTTTACCCATGCTACCATCTTAGGACCCACTCCCAGTCTGACTAACTTGTATATTAATCTTTTGTGTGGGACTGTGCCAAATGCCTTGCTAAAGTCTAGGTAGGCCATGTCCACAGCCCCTCCCTGATCTACTAATTTGGTCACCCAGTCAAAGAAATCGATTAGAATCATCTGACATGACCTTCCAGCTGTGAATCCATGCTGCCTTGGGTCCTGTGCCCCTCTGGCCTCTAGGTACTTGACAAAATTCTTTCCTTCAGAATTATTCCATCATTTTCCCTATCACTGAGGTTAAACTAACAGGTCTGTAGTTGCCTGCTTCTGCCCTGCTCCCACTTTTGTGAAGTGGAATCACATCTGCCCTCCTCCAGTCCTCAGGCACCACCCCATTCTCCCATGATTTGTTGAAGAGGGTAGTCAGTGGTGTCACTAGTTCTACCCTTAGTTCTTTTAAAATTCTGGGATGAATCCCATCAGGCTCAATTGCTTTGTCCACCTTCAGTTTTAAGAGTTCTTTCAGAACCCTTTCTTCTGTAAATGGGCTGGTATCAACTTCTATATCCAGAGTGTTTCTATTGTTTGGTTTATGTACCTTCCCCTCTTCATTTGTGGATACTGAGCAAAAATATTTGTTTAGTATCTCTGCCTTTTCACAGTCACCTTCTGCCCCTCCCTCCCCTTTATTAAGCCTCACTATCCCTCCCTTGGTCTTCCTTCAATCACTGATGTACCTATAAAAGGTTTTATCCCCCTCCTGTGTTGGCTATCTTTTCCTCAGTTTGGGCCTTTGCTATTCTGACTGCCTTCCCAGCTTCCTTTTGCTTTAACTGATACAGTTCTCCATCCTGCTCCTTCTGTGATTCCTTGTACTTCCTGAATGCTTTCTTTTTCTCCCTAACCTTCCCTGCCACCTCCTTTGAGAGCCATAGTGGTTTCTTATATTGTTTTGTTTTGTTTATTTGCTTCACACAAAGGTTTGTTGCCTCTGTGATGACAGTTTTGATTATTCCCCATTGTTCTTCCACCCCTTCTTCCTGCCCATTTGCTAGTGCATTCCTTAGGCACTCACCCATTTTGGCAAAGTCAGCCCTCCTGAAGTCCAGTACCTTATCCTTCGTATGGCTTGACTCTACTGCTGTGTTTATTGTGAACCATACTGTTCGATGGTCACTAGTTCCCAGATGGCTACCCACTTCTAAATCTGTGATCCTCTTGCCATCTCCATTTGAAAGTACCAGGTCTAAGATTGCTCCCACTCAAGTGGGTTCCAATACTAGTTGTTTAAGGCATGCCCCCTGTAGGGCATCTAGAATGACCCCACTCTTAGAAGTGGCTGCTGCAAATTTAATCCAATTAACATCTGGCATATTCAGATCCCGCACCAGCAATATCTACCCTTTTTCTGCCAGTCTAAGGATACTTCCTATCATTTCCTTGTCCATGTCCTCCCCCTGAGATCGGGGTCTGTATACAACCCCTGTGCGGATTGTGGTGCCATTGCCTGTCTCCAAATTGCCTCACAGTGCTTCCTCTCCTCCCTGTTTACCCTTTTGTTCTGTAGCTTTGATTCCTTCCCTTATGTAGAGAGCTACTCCTCCTCCTATTTTACCCTCCCTGTCCCTCCTGTAGATAGTGTGTCCTGGTATGTTTACATCCCAGTTGTGGTTCTGTGTGTACCATGTTTCTGTGACTGCCACGATATCCAGATGTTCCTCCTCCATCAAGGCCACTAATTCAGGAAGCTTGTTACCCAGACTATGGGCATTAGTACTCATTGCTCTCCATTTTTTGATGGCTTTACCTCTTGTAGCACTATTCCTGTCCTCACTGACTTTACTTTCTCCATTCACCCCTGTCCTGCTCCCTGCTGACCTTTGTACCTTGGTCTTTCCCTCATTTAGTACCCTGTTTTGTAGGGGGAGGCTGGGAATTCCCTGCTGCTTATCAGTGCCTCTCCCCTTGACTAGTTTAAAAGCTTGTCAATGAAGTATTTAAACTGATTGCCCAGAAGACTTGTTCCCTTCCTGGACAGATGCAGACCATCCTGCCAATATAGGCTGGTATCCTTCCAGGTGGAACCCCAGTCCCCAATGAAGCCAAACCCCTATGCTCTGCACCATTGTTTTAACCATCCATTGAACTGAATGGTGTGAAGTACCCTCGCCTCACCCTTGCCATAGACAGGCAGCACCTCCAAGAAGGATACTGTGTGTGCTACTTGCCTTAGGCCACTCCCCAACTCCACAAACTCCTTCTGCACTGCTCTAATCTTATGCTGAGTCAAGTCATTTGTCCCTTGGTGGACAACGACATCCAGAGCAGTCTCCTGTGCAGCTGTTCTCGTGATCCTGAGGATGTGCTTCCTGTCCCTCCAAGCCATGGCACCAGGCAGGCACCTTACTTCAGTTTTCCCTGCTCCCCCCAGTTCTGTCCCCCTAATGATTGAGTTCCCCACCAGGAGCTGCTTCCTTTCCCTGTGGTGACCTCTGCCTCCTTCCTGTGGGGCTCCCTTGTGACAGTTGTCCACAACCTCCTTAGTCTCCTTTGTGGATGCATACATAAGGGAACTATGCTCCATCAGAATGGTGTATGGATTGTGGAGTGGCACAATTGAATGGGTGTGCCTCTGTTCCACCACCCTCACCCTCCCTGAGCCCACTATGGTCCAACTGCTGTGCTTCCTTCACAACCTCTGAGGTAGTGGTGGTGGCTCTGGTGCTCCCTGGATGGGGGAGGATCCCTTACTACTGTCCAGTGTGGCCTGAAGATGGACAACCTCCTCGCTCAGGGCAGAGAGCTGTCTGCAAATAGGGCAGCATCTCAGCCTCCAGAAAGACTCCCGGAAGACTGTTGCCCCACAGCCATTACATTGCACTACTCCCCACATGTCTGTCTACCTTCTTGTTTATCCTGTTTAATTTTTTTTGTGTGTGATTGTTTTGTTTTATATATATATATATATATATATATATATACATATACATATTATACACTGTGTATGCTTATATTGTCAGTGCAGTGTGCTAGAAAGGATATGACAGTGTTATAGTGGTTATATCTGCTATTTCTACTATCAGAGTTTCTCCCTCAGTTGTAACTTGACTCCCTCGAGTTCCTGTAGGTAATGCCTGTCCTGTTTTGTCAGGCATAATGTTACCATGTGCCACTTCTTACACCTGTGTCTGATCTTCTTCGATTCCTGTTAAATCCAGTAGAAGTGTGAAAGTATTAGATAGGGGGAGTTCAAATTTCTTAGCCCTCCTACCTTTTTATGTTTTTTTACTAACAGCCTGTGTATCCCAGTCACCTTCCATTCCACTTGTTTCCCTATCTCTCTTTTGGTTTTGTTTTCTGTGGTGTGCACTTCCTTGAGCATTATCATCCGCTATCAACGTGGTCTTTTTTAAACATTTCAACTCCACCTCTAATCCCAGCATCCTTACTCTAACATCCTTTAATTCAATGCCTTGTTTGCAAACATATTCCTCCAAACCTGTATATCCCTCGAATGTAAATTTAGTACAATCTTTACATTGAATACCTAGTTCCCCTGTTCTCAAGGTGACTATATGACTGTCCATGTTTTTATATTAGGAACTCAATACTGTATGTGTTAAAAATCTTTAGATGTTTATGCTGTACGTAGAATTGGAAGTATGGTCACAAAGACACAAAATCACAGTAGTTAACTTACTACCTGCCAACTCAGAAGAGCTCTATAGTGTTTCCCCTGCTCTCTGCTCACCTGCTCGCGTTGCTCACTAAGCTCACTGGTTTAGTAGTGTCCCACAACCTGAAAGTAACCTCAGGGGTTGCAGACACTACAAAGTCCAAAATTCAGTCAATAAATGCTTTAGCTTGGCCTTAATAGGCCAGTAAACGTATAAAAACACAGCCCCAACTGCTTGGACTAAATAAAAAAAAAACACTAATCGTGAGTTGCAGTTTCCTGTTGACACTGAGGGAACTACACTCCCAATTAACTTCCTGTTTCACTGCCCTCACTGCATAGGACGAAATTAGGCAGTAAGTTATTATTTCATTAATATTTCATGAGCGAAAAATAGCAGAAACTTGGCACAGACCCCCTGTCCCACCGCTTTTGGCGGCCACACAGGTTCAATCTGACCACAAATTCTGCCACTTGCTGAGCTCGCTGGTTTAGTAGTGTCCTGCAACCCAGAAGTAACCTTAGGGGTCACGGACACTACAAAGTCTAAAATTCAGTCAAAATGTGCAAATCATGCAGCGTACAAGTCCAAAGAATAAGAGGACCCATTGAAGCCTAGCTGAAAATCATGGAGTGACAAAAATGTGAGTAGTATAAAGTGTGAACTTTAAAAATTGTAGGCTCTTTTTGAGCAGCTGGTGATGGGGAGTGCACTGGGCACTAAATAATGGTTTTAATATAGGACACAAACCAGTAGCATACCCCTAGAAAATGCCAGAATTTATAAGAAAAGTGATTAAATTAGATAAATGAGCAGGGTTTGATCTTGTTAACCTTCTAAAGTAGTTAAAAATTAATGCCATAAAATGCAAGATGCTGCACATGGTGGGAAAACTGAATACAGAATGTGGAAGTAGTAGTGGAAATCATTATTGAAGAAATGGACCTGACAGTGATAATTTCAGTCTAAAGACAAAATTGCTCAGTCCAGTAGGGTGATAGAAATACCATTTACAGAGGACTGTTTGGCAGATGGTACTGGAAAAGGCCATAAAACCCTCCAGCCAATTGTCAAATGTAGGTTTGACCTTATTTTTGTTCTGATCCTTCTTTTTTTTTTGTAATTCAATAAATTTTTTTTATTGACATTCTTGACAAAGCACAAATTTTACAGTGTTGCACAGATATACATTGCAAGTTAAGTGTGCCATAGACATATTAGCTTTCTTGCTGGTCACGTGTTAATAATGTCTACAAAACTAACTAAGGATATAACAAGTTAACCAGCTTAATACTTCCTCCCCACTCCCACCCACCCCCACCTTCCTTCCATAGCATCCACACACTAATTGGAGGTAACCCTAGGATTCTCCGTAGTAGGGGAGTCAACAGGACAACAGTACATCTAGTTGAGGGGCAATGTCTACTATTAGGTAATCTTGCCTTGCCAAGTTGATAAAACGGCTCCCAGCGTTCCCCATATAGAGTCATATAATTGAGCTCTGTTACTCATCTTGGCAATATGTAACTCCACTTGTAAGGTTCTGATCCTTATTTTTATCTTAGGGGTCTTCTTGTTCGCTCAGGCAGTTGAGCAGTGAAAACCTGTTCATGCACTGCCACCCATGAATCTACTGATGAGCCTTGTCTGTCAAGTTGGAACCCACAGACTTTGCCACACTGACATACTGCCCTGGAGGTAATGGCAAAGCAGCCTGTGCCATGCTACTGCTGCATGCAGCTCCTGATGCCACCTGACCCATGTTTCCCCTAGATTGAGGCCACCAGCCCTACCATAGCTTTCTACCATAGCTTCTATAAGCCTATTCAGCTTCTCCTCAGCAGTAGATGGCTCAGCAACATCTGCCTCCTTCTCAGGGAAGTGGACGTAACTGAGTCTGCTGGTACTGGCCCCAGCGAAGGATGTTGGGTTACCCCTACCTCTTCCACATCCAGATCTGTGCCTTTTGACCTGATTTTATGGACATAGTGTTGGGTTTATCCAAGGCAGGCACCCTTCGGGGTGCTTCACCTAATACCAATATCACCATCTGTTTAGACTCTTCATCAGATGACTCAGAAACCCCTGACTTGGTCTTACCTTCCTTGATTTTTGAGTATATTAGCCAAAGGGGCTACTGCCTCTTTTCCTGGCTACTTCAGCTTCTCGGGTGTCTTACTGTCTTTTAGAGTGATGATCCCATCTAGGCAGGTTTCTAAACAATATTGGCCCTTCTTGGCATACATGGCCTTCAACTCAGCTTTGAGTGCTGCATTTGCCTTCGCCTTCTCGAATGCAGTCTTGCTCTTCTTACTGTTTTTTTTTTTCTGGATCAGTTGTAATGGCAACCTACTACCCCTGGAAAAAATAATGTTATTATCATTGTTGTCATCCACAACCCGGCTTCCACTAATGTTCTCCAAAACTCTGTGTAATCATGCCTCGCCAATTACGTTTTGCTTCTATATAAATAGGCAGGCAATTATTCATGGTCAGGGATCCATGCCTACTAAACATACCAAAAAAGATGGCTCTTGTGATGGCTTCCCCAGTCCCACTGGTTGTTGCCCCCCCCCCTTGAAATCTGAAATGGTGCCCCTGGGCAGAGGCACTCTATTTTATATATATATATATATGTATAACTTTTAATCTTGCTGGTTGCTGCAGGTGTGCACTCAGTCCTGTCACTGCCTCCTCTCACCCAGCACTCACCTCCACTGACCACCATGCCTGACATCCCCCACAGATTGTCCTCTGAAGCCGGGCCAGGAAAAGGAGGGCCATCCTCCCCCACCTGATGGTTCATCCAGATTGAGCTGGTGTCCAGGAGATAATGTGGGAAGGAAATAGGTAGGCAGGGCTTCATGTAGCCTGTGCCAACCAGTTTTCCATTGTTCTCCCTCTGTCCCCTGCCATGGTGGCATGTAAGTGTGTGTGCATGGAAGTGAACACATGCTACAGAACCGTGGCACCTCCCTTCGTGTCACTCAAGCTGCCAGTGCTACCCCCAGGCCACCACCCAGGGGCAACCAAGAGCTGAGTCCTCTAGTCTCCCCACCCCAGGAGAGGACAGCTGTCCACTGGATTCTCAGTCCTCTTTCCCTGGCTGACCCTCAGTGACCTGAGTTCATTCCTGAGCTCGGGTCAGCAGTGTGGTAACAGCTAAGGTGCACAGCGCCTCAGCCTTCTACACCACTGGGCTGGCTGCCACTCTTCATTTCTTCTATGCTGAGCCCCTCACAGGGAGGTTCCACCAGCCCTTGTCTCTCAGAATTCTGTTCATTCTTACCTCAACGTCGGTCTTCAGCTCCCCAGTAAGGGGTCAATGGTGCCACACCAATACTGGTCCAAAAATAGATTGCTTTCTACAGCATTGTACTTACCGATTCCCACAGAAGTAAATGGGGTACCAGCAACAGAATTCACGTAGCACCAGACAAGTCAGGTATAATTATTTTACTGCTCTCTGATCTCCTTACTTATTTACAGTAAAGGCACTGGCACTCAAGGCACTATGTTAGAGACAGAAAGGTTCAAAAAACAACAATTTATTTAAGCTGCCCATGCACAGTTTAGAGTAGGCAGGGATTTACATAGTCACAGCTCTGATCACCACCCTCACTAATGGCCCAGATAAGTCATTACTTACAAATACTGATGCTAATGGCAGAAGGAAACCAAATTTGGCAGCAGCATAACATATTTACAACAAATGAATTCCTGCATCCCAGACAACACAGTTTTCAAAGAGATCTGCTCCTCTAACAGAAGTGTAAGGCATATGACCTCTTTACTAGCACAATACACCACCAGGCATGAGCACCAATGGAAATGAGGTAGAATAGATCACTGCATGTTACCTTACCCAGTTCCACCAAGTCGGTTCAACATCAAAGAAGTCGACCGACTTTACAGCGACAATAAATTGCTGATGGCAATCATGTCACCCTGCAATTGTGCCAATGGACTGCAATCACGGCAACAATCCCAGCTGTTTGTGGGGACTTCACCCCAGCCCTTCCAAAAATTAATATAATTACCTCCGAGTCAGAAGTGTATGGGTGAAAAAGGGCAAACCCCTGGGCAGCAAGATGGCAGGCCCCACAAAATCCTGATCAATGTAATGACTGTTGATCGGGTTGCAGCACTGACAGTGCTGTCACTGTAGGGGTTTCGCTGCAGTGATGGCACACCACCCTACCCTCAGACCTTGAGGTCCAGTTGCATCACATTCTGGTCCTTTAGCTGCAGATCCAGCATTCACTCCCCATTTCGGAGCTTGTTTAATGGCAAGAAATCTTCAAGTTAAAGTTGCCATCAGGCCACCCCCCCCCCCGAGGTCGAGCTACCAACAAGCCCTTGCTGTCCCGTTTCAGACCTTTGCCAGGATTTGAACCTCCAGATACCCACCCTGGATGGATCCATGCCACCCCAGAACAAGGACTCTGCCAGCATCCCAAGCCAGCGAGCCCCCTCTGATAGGTCACAGATGGAACATGCTCCCCTCAATCCTTAGGGTCAAAGGAGCCACCCACTATTTCTTCTATCCAGACAACATTATCAGTCCTGGGACTGGACTGGGACCCTGTACTTATATCCAGGAGGCCAAGATCCAGAAGGCACAGAAAAGTACAGTAGCCAAGGAGTACAGCTCCCTGTTGTTGGGTCTGAAAGGCAGCAAACAGGAAACATTTAGCTACATTTCTTTACAGAATCAGAAATATTGACCTTTAGTTTGAGTATAAGGCATGAAGAGACTGCATAGCAACCCCCACCCTTTAATGGAGGTTACACTCTTGGCAGCCTAAATGCTTGATGTTTTCATCAAGCCTGGCACCTCAGTTAAAACATGAAATAACTTTACAGTGACAAAAATACAGGCACTGCAGTAACAGTTACAATAACCAACAAGGAGGCATAATGGTCTGGAGTAATAAAATGTCCACTTTTTTTTTTCTTTAGTCCACTCTCTCCCTGCTGCGAAACCTACAGACTATTAGCACACAAGACACAAAGTCCCTTCTTTCAAACAGTTCTTGGACCTAAAACATAGGCTCCAGGTTCCTGAGTAATTTTCTGTGCCTGGGCAGAACATAGTTCAAAAATAGTACTCCTGTCCTATGGCCACTCAGGAGTGGTCCCACTAATGAAACAGCTCAGTGCAAGCACTAGCTTAACCTGCAAAAGGAAATAGCATCACACAATATCAGTTAAGGACAGGGAAGTTGTCACCTATCACTCCCGAACATAAATACAGAAATGGGTAACTCCCCTTCTGGAATGCAGATATAAAGTAGCTCTCCTTCTGGGATGCTAAACGTAATGATGTTCCCAGTCTGTGATGTCAAAACAAACTCTCATTCTGATATTCTGAAACACAGTAGCTTCACTTCTGGGATGCTGAATGGTCTAACACAACCTTGGCCCTAATTGTCCCAATGTCATTTCTTCTCAAGATCATAATGCATGTCGCCAGTCCTTTAGAGAGCAGCACCTGCAGTTCACAAGCCAGTCACATTGCCAGCATGTGCAGATTTTCCAACAGCCAATTGCAGCACAAAAAATCTGGGATATGCCACTATGTTTAGCAACCCTCCTTTTGGCCTTTTACCGCTGTGCCATGGAGAGGTGGGAGGCCATAGCCCAAGGGCAACTCCCATGTCTAGAGGTATATCAGTTGTGTCACTCATCAAAAGCCAACCCTTTAAGATATTTTTGCTCTGGCTGCCTTCTTCTCCAGTGAAGTGATTGCTGGTGCACCACCTATGAAAGGCCCTACGTCACCCCAATGGAGCCAATGTTTATATCTTCTATGTGGAGACTCTCCTGGAGAAGTTCCATTACTTCTTATCACTCCTGTTCATTTTCATTCTTGCCTCAGTGCTCATCTTCATCTCCCAAGTGAGGGCTAAACAACGTCCATGTCTCCACAGGGCCACACCAATGTTGGTCCAACACTGGAATTATTTACACAGTGCTGTACTTGCGGATCCCAGCAGGAACAAACTGGCAACACCATTCTCTTAGCAGCAGATAAATCAAGCATGATTCTTTTTTCACTGTCTGATCCCCTTAATTACAGTAATGACATGGGATGCAGGGCACTACGCTGGATACAGGTGAGTTGATGCAAACAACAGCAACTGATTTACAATGACCATGCAGAGTTCAGATTAAGAGGGTAATTACACAGTCAGAGCTCTAATCATGACCCTCACTAGGGCACAGAAAAGTCCTTATTTATAAATCTCTCAAGCCCAAGTTTGCAGCAGCATAACACATTCACAGTTCATACTGTCCCTGTTACAGCCATGAAGGAACTGGGGTTAAACAAAGGATTTTCCTGTGACCCAGAGGACACAGTTTACACAGCAATCAGCCTCTCTAGCAACAGGGTGAGGGATATACCCTCCTAGCTAGCACAAAACAGCACAGAGCATAACTAAAATGAAGTAGAATAGATCATTGCATCTTAGCATACCTTCAAGCCTCGATGTCCACTAACACAACATTTTGGTCCTCAGTTACAGGTCAGGCATTCATTTCCCACTTGGGAACCTGGTTAACAAAAGGAAATCTGCAGGCTACATCTCTGGACCTTGGGACATATACCATGATCACTGTTAGACTGTCCTCCTTGAGTGAGAGCTGCCAACAGGCCCTCACTGTCCCATATCTGGACCCTTGCCAAGATCCAAACCTCTATCCTGGAGGGAGCCTGTGCAGCCCTGAACTTAGAATATTACCGCAATTCCAAGGCCACTAGCCCCCTCAGGTCACAGGCAGCTTGTGAGTATACCCACTCAGTCATGAGGGGCTAAAGGAGCTATCTACTTCTCCTCCTATCCACACCACACCACCAGTCCTTGGACTGGAACCACATACTTATACCCGCGGGCGGGGGACATCCAGAAAGTGCAGAAAAGTACAGGAGCATAGGATGTACTCAACAATTGACAGCTACCTAGTGCCAGAGCTACAAGGCAGTAAATAGGAAACATTTGGCAACATTTCTTTACACAGTTAGAAACGTTAACCAATAGTGCAAGTATAATGCATAAACAGACTGCATAGTTATCCCCAGCCCTTCTATAGGGAGGTTACAGGGGGATCAGTTTTTATTGTCCATCAACCGCTGCTCTGATGGCCACATGGATGTCCCTGCACTCCATCAGATGGGGCAGTTCCCTGGGTCCACATTATCCCCTACTTCATTTCTCCCATGTTACTAAAGATTAGTACAAAAGTGAAGTGAGAAAGCCTAGCCGAGATGTACCACCAGACCACTCAGAATACCATTCCGCTGTGCTACCAGGACAACTAAAAATGTGTGAATTCCCAGTGACACCAGTTCTTTGTCAAATCCACAACCTACTGTAAAACTGTACACAATTTAATTACACTTAATCCACAATAATGTGATGTGCATATATATGGATTGCAAACAGATTTGAGAAAGAAATCTGTCCTAAGTAAGCAATAAGACATGACGGGGTGTGAATTAGGCACTTCTAGTGATCTGTCCGAAGTAAGCAATAAGACATGATGGAGTGTGTGCTAAACACTTCTAGTGCATGTCAGGGGCATAGTAAGACATGAGGCCATGTGCTAGAGTGTCTAGTGTACACCCCCGGAGTGTCTTATTGCACTTTTGAAATGGGCATAATTGCACTTGCATGTGGAAATGAAAATTAATAGGACTCAGTAAAACAAAGTTACATCTGTGTCTATTTTAAATAAAAGAGTTCCTCTGCCTGCATGACTTTGGTGTTTTTTATTTTGAAGAAAGAACTTTTGTCCAACTGTAGCCACCATAGCTGTTGTTTTTTATTAAACTTGTTGTCACCCCTGACCCACACACGCACATGCAGATATTTTTGTTCTTTGATTCCCAATCCCCATTTAATCTTTTTCTTCTTTTAAATTGGGATGGCTTGTCATTGAATGAGCGAGAGTGCAGAGCAGTACTGCACCAATTACCAAGGAGTGAGCGCGAGATCAGTGTAAAGAAATGAACTAGACAGTGAAGTCTGGATGCCAGTATTCTTTAGCTGGTTATGTTTTTTATATGGCTTTGAGGTGGGGAGTTAAGATATAATAAATATTTGGCAGCCAGTAGACATTAAGTTAGGGACACAGAGAATGAGTGGGTAACTTGGCGGATGATGGGAAAGCCGCTGTGCTGCAATTGAGACATTAAATGAAACTGTAGTAGTCAGTTGAACAAAGATGATCGAAAAAAACTACTGATTTGGAGGTTCTGCTGTTTTAAGTTTTTTTTTTGTTAGGGCAGCATGTGAGTACTGTTTATGAGTTTTCAGTTGGTAATATAAACAAACATTTGTCAATGCCGAATGTTGCTTGCTTGTATGTGCTGTTTAGGTATTTGGAACTGATAGTTCCATGCCTTCCTCCCAAGACATCCACTGTGTCTTTCCGTTCAGTATTCACAGAAGAGTGGGAGGGGCAAGGGGCACAGCAATCCAGCAGTTGCCAAGGGGGTGAAGAGGTGGACAATAGTCCATTCAAAAGCAAAAGAGTCCTGCAGGAGCTCACTAAATTGAAGGTGAACAAAGTGATGGAACCAGATTGTATACGCCCAAGGATATTAAGAGAACTGCAAAGGGAGATAGCAGTACCTCTGGCAGCCATGTTCACTGAGTCATTCAACACGAGTGAATTGGAAGAGGGCACATGTGGTCCCTCTACACAAGTCTGGCAGCAGGGAGGAGGCAGGGAACAATAGGTCGTTCAGCCTCACCTCAGTAGTGGGGAAGATCATGGAGACATTGCTTAAAGAAAGGCTAGTGGGGCATCTAGAAGCCATCGGAGCCCAGGACCATAGACAACCTGGATTCACAGTGGGGACATCATGTCAGACAAATCTGGTTGATTTCTTTGACTGGGTGACAAAGGAAGTGAATCAGGGTGGGGCAGTGGACAACGCTTACCTTGATTTCAGCAAAGCCTTCGACACCATCCCATATAGGAGGCTGATAAACTAGCTGGGTAGGCTGGGCATGGGGGAAAGGGTGGTAAACAGAGTTAGAAACTGGCTAACAGACAGGAGGCAGAGAGTGGTGGTAAATGGTGTGCAGTCTAGGGAGAGGGGGTCACCAGTGGGGTGCTGCAGGGATCGGTCCTGGGGTCAGTCCTGTTCAATGTCTTCATTAGCAACATTGCAGAATGTCTGAAGGGAATTTTTTCGCCAAATTTTCAACATAGCCATTTTAAGACCTTTGCTCATGAACAGTGTCACTGTGATTTTCTTAATCTGTCCCAAACATTGACTGCTCACACCGAATGTGCCATTGTGCGCTACATGCACGGAAACACATTTTGGGTGACATGAAAAATTACAGCTGTACTGCTCATAAGGAGGTGTGGTAAAATGGCAGTGTTGAAAATCTGGAGAGCAAATATAAAAATTTATATCCTATGAGCGCAAGATAGAACCAAGTAACGACGCTCAGAAACAGTAATTTTTAGAATTTTTCACCAAATTTTCAAACTAGCCATTTTAAGACCTCTGCTCTTGAACAGTGTCACTGTGATTTTCTTAATGTGTCGCCTGATGATTTCTTACCATTGTGCCATTATGTACTACATGGCAGAAACATATTTTGGGCAAGATGTGAAAAATGACAGCTGTACTGTTCATAAGGAGGTGTGGTAAAATGGCAATGTTGAAAATCTGGAGTGAAAATATTGAAAATTCATGAACTTACAAACGTGCGTAGGATCAGCGCAACAAATGCTCATAAAACAGTCATTTTGGGGAATTTTTTCATCCAGTTTTCAACATAGCCATTTTAAGACCTCTGCTCATGAACAGTGTCACTGTAATTTTCTTAATCTGTCCCAAACATCGATTGCGCACACCGACTGCACCATTGTGCGCTACACGCATGCAAACACATTTTGGGTGACATGTGAAAAATGACAGCTGTACTGCTCATAAGGAGGTGTAGTAAAATGGCAATGCTGAAAATTTGGAGTGAAAATATTCAAAATTAGTGAACTTATGAGCGTGCATAGGAACTGTGCAACGCATGCTCATAAAACAGTCATTTTTAGGAATTTTTTCACCAAATTTTCAACATAGCCATTTTAAGACCTCTGCTCATGAACAGTGTAACTGTGATTTTCTTAATGTGTCCCATACATTGATTTTGCACACTGACTGCGCCATTGTGTGCTACATGCGCGGAAACACATTTTGGGCGTGATGTGAAAAATGACAGCTGTACTGCTAATAAGGAGGAGTGGTAAAATGGCAATGTTGAAAATCTGGAGTGCAAATATTAAAAATTTGTGAATTTATGAGTGTGTGTAGGAACTGCGTAACGCACACTCGTAAAACAGTCATTTTTAGGAATTTTTTCACCAAATTTGCAACATAGGCTTTTTGAGAGCCCACCTTATGAACACTGGCACTGTCGTTTTGTTAATCGGTCCTGAAAGGTGATTTTGTGCAGTGACTGCAAAATCACCCTTCGGGCCCGATTAACCCCATGACAGTGATAGAATTCATGAGGGAGGGGTCCCAAAAACCCCATGTTGAAAATTTGGTGCCAAAATTCCAAACAATGCCTGAGATATGCAGCAAAGTTGAAAAAACCCTATCTATCCCATTATACAGCTTACCGGAATTTCCTCAGTTTGCGGTCGGCTTTGAAGAGTGAAGACGTGTTCCCGGTCCACTGAAGAGCATCATGCCACAGTCTAGAGGTAAGTATGGGGTGAGGGGGGTGTGGGGAGGCAGGGTGCGTAGTGGCTGGGTGCGGGTTGTGGGAGGGGGCAGGGAGAAGTGCCGAGGGACAGTTTTTGTATTTACAGTTTTTTTTTTTTAATAAGACGATGAGGGATGTTTGCCATGCTGGGGTGGGCTCCCAGTGTGGCAGCTGGAAGGCTGTTTGGGGGGGCTGGAGCCGACGGGGATTAGGCACCCCCATTGGCCATACTACATTTGCCACACTGGGGTGGGCTCCCAGCGTGGCACCTGCATACTTTGGGGGGGCATGAAGCCGATGGGGGATTGGGCACCCCCATCAGCCATAACAAATTTTGCCACACTGGGGTGGGCTCCCAGCATGGCACCTGGAAGCTTTGGGGGGGCATGGAGCCGATAGGGGATTGGGCACCCCCGTCAGCCTTACAGTGTGTGCATGGGGGGGAGGGAGAAGGCGCATGAGCATGCAGTATGTGTGCGTGTGTGTGTGTGTGTGTGTGTGGAGGGGGGCGCTCTCCTCACTGGAAGCGGAGCTCTTCCTTTCAACTGTACGACCACTGCATTTTCAACTACTGTCATAGACAGCTGCAGCAATGATTGGGGAACTGGGGCCATGCCTGCAAACACACTGACTGAATTGAAAGATGGGTGCCACACCTCCGAAAACTCGGATGATGGCACTATGTTTCTTGCACATGCGTGCAGGCAACATAAAAAAGATGGCAGTGGTTAACATTCGAAATGCTAATAAACATTACAAATGAGTATTTGTTTCTTTTTTTTTTTTGGTACTTGATTCAGGCTACCAGCACTTGATTTTAGCCATGCACTAGACACTTTCAGTGCATGGCTATCAAGCAGTCACAGGGCTCAAAATCTTAAGCCCATTTCATCACTAGGATTAGAACACAGATGACTCAGAATGCAGTTTCACTGCACTACCAACTGTACCACCAGGACAACTGAAAACATAGAAACATAGAACTGGGACCCCCAGAGATAACAACTCTATCTCAAATGCACAGCCTGGAGCTACACAAATTTCAATTACTGTGCATTTCATCCACATGGCTATGATGTACATACATATGTGTATATATGTATAAATATATATATATATATCTATATATATATATATATATATATATATATATATGGAATACAAGCAGACATACCTGTATGTTAGAAAGAATCAAGTTCCCTAGATGGGATTTGAACCCAGCCTTGCAAAATACTATTACAGTGTGCTACCAGCTGTGTTGCTAGGACAACTGGAAACCTGGTATTCCATATATATGCACATAGCACACTTGTGGATTAAGTGCAAATAAAATTTGTGTTGCTACAATTGTGCATTAGAGAAAGAATTGGTGTCTGTGGGAGTTTCAGGATACCAGTTGTCCTGCTGGTATAGTTGATAGCACAGTTAAACATTCCTAGCAGCCAGGGTTCACACCCCCACCAAAAGTACTTATTTCTTCCTCATGTCTGTTTTTTTCTCTTCTATATACCTGCACATTGCACACTTGTGGATCTAATGCTAGTGAAAAAACACTCTGACTGGAAATTACTTACTCGTTATTCATTTGATTCCCCAGTTACTATTACATGCACAAATGTTTACACAAACCCACCAGTAGATTATATATGATATTCTTTCATAAAGAGTTGGGTGTATCAGTTTACTGCAGTGTCCCATTAATTACTTAGCTACAAGGGTAATTACCAGTTTTCAGCAAAATCCTGTTATTTATTATTGAGGTCTGATTTTGTTTCCATTTTTGTTCCACTTTTTTTTGAGAGTTGACATTATTCCAGTGGTTTAAATCATAGGCAGAAATTTGTCTCTGTTCCTATACTCTATCATCCAGGTCCACATATTCTGAAGTGTTTCCCCACATTCAAACACCTCCATTTATCTCCCTGTAGGGTAGTCATGTCAAACCAACTTCATTGTGATGCTATGAAAAGAAAGACCCAGTGATTATTCAGGTGACTCTCAGTTTGGATTCTGATACCTGTGGAAGATTTTTTATAATTTTGTTTATTCACTTTGCATGAAAGCATTCAGGCAACAGTACATAGAGCAATAACAGTGTTAACATAGAGAATAATGGATAGGCAAGTGTGTGTTATGAATATTTTTTTTCACACCCAAGGTGTGTGATGACTCATAAATCTTGACAGCGCAGCTCAAGAGGTTTATGTAGTCATCACACACTGAGGGTGTGAAAAAAATATTCATAGGCACACACTTGCCTATCCTTTATTTTTTATAATTGCTGTGCAAAATCTTAACCAGCATTTCTGTTGTATGAAAAAAATACAGTTTTTGTGTAGAACTTGTTTAGTCGAGAAGGAGTAACAGATTTCTTAATATTTAGCAAACTGCTATAGAAAGGTTGAAACTGTAAATGTTGAGGAACTGCTTCGATGGTGCCATTTGCAGTGCGCCGGGAAGGAAGTGTTGCTGTGCTGATGAAGACCTCCCAGTTGCTGAGGTGACTGAAGAAAAAAAAAAAAAACTTACTGCCTCGAGTGCATGCTACCGCTCAAGAAATGCGAGAGTGACTGTAAAGTTTTGAAACACCGTAATAACTCAATTTCAGGTTGTTAACAGTGTTCTTACTGTGCCTGAATTCAGGTTATTAAAGGGGTTCACCAGTAATTATACATTACTTAAGTATACTTATTAAGGACTGAACATGGCTACTTTTACGGGAAGTATATATTAAGAACTATTGAAAATGCATTAAAGCCAGAATACTTGAAGTAATTAATGCAAACTGTGATGTGGACAGCCAGTTCTGAGTGCTGTATAATCATTTTTCATAATATAAAAACGTGTAAGGACTGTCTCCCATGAGAAATGCTGAAATAGCATGTGAGATCTCACACACACACACACACACACACAGGTTTTAGATACAAGGTGTTACCTGGAAGGCCTTAATCAGGAATCTCCTGTTTTTCTAAGTTAATTATAGCTATAGCTGCTTAGAGGGAAATCAGTATCCCTTTTATGATGTTTCAAGGGGGAAACCAGGTTTAGTACACTGGTGCGAAATCATGAAAATGCCTTGATGTCCTGGGAAGGGGAAGATGCTCATAAGATCAAAGAAATGTCATTTGAAAAGGAAATGAGCTGTGTTGAGGAATACAGAATTTAATATTTTGGAAAGACATCCTGTCTTTGTATATATATATATATATATATATATATATATATATATATATATATATATATGACAGGGAGGAGCTAGGTGACCTCATGCAAAGAGGTTGGCAAAGCCAGCTTTTAGGCAATATTCTGTTTTACTTCAGATACACTTCTATCTAGACTCTGACAAAGAAACATCTTTGGAGCACTTTAAGCAGGTATTTAGAGAGACAGAGACAAATCTAAGTACTGTAGTAAGGATTGCACTATTTAAACCTTGTTCTTTTAAAAGATTTGTATGTCTTGAGATATAATAGTTCTGTATTTTATGTTTTACATATTTTTATCTATTTTAGTAAAACTCTTTTTAGAGCTTACTTGGTCTGTCTTTCTTTCATTTGCAAGAAAAGTATATATGGTTATAGCTGACACTAGGCATGAGCTTGAATGGTGGTACCAAACTGGAAAGATAAACGTTTTAATCTGAGGTCTTTTATTACAGTTTTTAAGGGTTCATTTCTGTACACCTGGTTAGGTGCCCATAGGCAAAGATATCTGGCCCCCCGAAGGCAGAATTATCTGAGCCTGTGCATTGGGTATGCTAGCAAGAGGTTCACAGTTTGAATCCCTCCAAGACTTGAGACCAAAGTTTGATTGAATCCACAAAAACAGACAAGAGGGTTACCTTGTTCTGTTAACTGTTCACAAGACTCGCTCAGAGGTTGGCACTTTGGGAGTAGAGGGCTGGCCTGCTGAGTGGATTTGTGACAGATTGGTTGGCAGCGGTGAGATAATTTTGGTATCACAAGCTTTTATTGTTCAACGTGTCAGCTTGAGACTGTTAGCTCACTTGCAAAGAAAGAAAAAAAGCAGAGTTTTATTTTAAAAAGGAAAAGAACTATATCACTTGGTGTACAGTCAAGTTCCTACCCATTTTATTTTTTTTCCTAAAGTGCAAGTCAGAGTAGCATAGTTAGGGAAGAAGATGGCTTCCAACTACAGCAAGCACACTGTAGATTACTTAAAGCAGTTGTGCGGGAACAGTGGAGTCCCGTTTGAGGTGAAAGCCAAAAAGCAGAACCTCATAGATGCCCTGATAGTAGCAGATACCCAGAGCAGTGAGTCACAGACCGTGACTGAAAAGGACCAGACCTTGAGTGTGGCAGGGCTAACAGCCAGTGCAGTGTCCAGATCCGATGAGGAGGGCAACAGGACCACTGTCAGTGAAGGGCCACAGCAGCAGGGGAAGGTCACCAGTATCCTGGATCCAGAAGTACTCAGGCTGCAAATTGAGTTGCGCAGGATGGAGCTGGAGTTCCAGGAGAAGTGGAAGTGAGAGAAGAAAGAGGCAGACCCTGAGGAGCATGAGTGCCAGTGAGCTGCAGAAGAGAAGGCAGAGTGAGAATGCCAACAGACAGAGCGAGAACAGAGGGAGGCAGACTGTGAAGAGCATGAGCACCAGTGAGCTGCAGAGGAGAAGAGAGAGGAACGCCAGAAGCAACACAAACTGGAAAAGCTATGACTCTGACCAGTGGCACCAGAGCAGGTAAGTGGCTTGGGTTTAACTGGGACTGCAGGATTGGGTTACAAATTGAATTCCAAATTAATAGCCAAGTTTAAAGAGTGGGAGGATATGGATGCCTTTTTAAATTCTTTTGAAAAAGTTTGTATTCAGGCTAAAATTCCTAGAGAGTCCTGGAGCTTCCAGTTATCCCCGCTACTTACCGGGAAAGCTCGGGATGCACAGGGTCAAATTGACAATGAGGATAGTAATAATTACAGCAAACTAAAAGCTGCACTGTTAAAAAGGTTTGAATTAACTGCTGAATCATACAGAGCTAAATTCTGTAAGCTCAGGAGTAGCCCTGATATGAGCTATGAGGAGCTAGCCATGAAACAATGGTAGTTTTTAAAACGGTGGGAAGGAATTGAGGTAAACTCTATTAAAAAAACTTAAAATGTGATTTTATTAGAACTGTCTTTCTGGGCGTGCCCAGCAGAGCTGAAAACCTGGCTGGAGGACTGAGATCCCAAAACAGTGCAAGAGGCTGCTGAACTCTTGGACCGCTATGCCAAGAGCAGACCTGCTCTGAGAGCAAATGGGGCGGGAGTGGCAGCACAGAAAGGGAAAAGCATGCCTTCAGTGAAGCTAAAACCCTCACTGCCTCCACTGAAACCAGTTAGCCCCAGGTTTCAGAGAAAAGATTTCTCTGAGAGAAGAAATTAATGTTGGTTGTATAAAGAAACTGGGCATAGTACCAGACAGTGTCCCAAAAAGGTGAGCAATACACAACAGGGTGCTAGAAAGTAAGTAGGTTGTTTGTGTATCCTTGGAAGCATGCCAGTGAACATGAGGGAACACATGCACCCAGTCATGGTGAATGGTGTACAGACACAGGGGTTAAGGGACACAGGGGCATCCCTGACATTGGTAAAAGGGGATCTGGTACAGCCTGGTCAGCTTATACTCAATAAATACGTCACTGTACAGGACTTTGCGGGTGGGATGAAAACATTGCCCCTTGCTAGTGTTCTCTTAGACTGGGGTGAAACGGGGGAACTGTGCAACAGGTAGCTGTAGCCCAAACCTAAGCAGTGGCTGTGATCCTGGGCAACAATCTCAAACAGGAGATGGTGTGTGCAGTTACCCATAGCCAAGTGGCAAGGGAAAATTATTGTTCCCTGAATCCCACAGAAGCCATTGTGGAAAACACTGAGAGGCTGGTTCCCCAGCCTGTGTCTCCCGATATGGAGATTAATGAAGAGGGGGTAGAAATTTCCCCAGTAGCAAGTAACCACATAGCTACAGAGGGTTACTCCAAAGAGGGAGCAGTGACCCATTGTCAGAGGGTGGGGATTGAAAGTGATCCTGAGTGCCCTGACGCTAGTGCTGGGGACCCTAGTTTAATGACTGAAGGGGGACCTGTTCCATGCCTTGGGAATGTGTGAGGGGTTTGCAGCTGCTCAGAGAAGTGACCCTAGTTTAGAGAAGCTGAGGGTTTGGGCAGACTCTGAAGGAGCACAGGGAGGTGACGGCAGACATAAGGTTTATTGGGAAAATGGACTTATGTATACTCAGGCAGTACAGACAGAGGGAGGGATGCTAGGCAGGCAGCTTGTCGTTCCCCAGGGGTATCGTGAGCAGTTGCTCAAAATTGCACATGATATTCCCTTGTCTGGTCATCTGGGAATCGTGCACACAATGCAGTGGTTGGCCCAGAATTTCTACTGGCCTAACTTCACCCAGCAGGTGAAGGAGTATTGTAGGACTTGTCACCCGGTGCCAAGAAATAGGGAAGGCGGGCAAGAAAACCCAAGCCGCCCTGATTCCATTGCCCATAGTGGAGGAGCCATTCCAGAGGGTGGGAATGGATATTGTGGAGCCTTTAAATACCCCCAACTCCTCAGGGAAGAGATTCATCCTGACTGTGGTGGATTATGCCACCCGGTACCCAGAGGCAGTCGCCCTATCCTCACTGAGGACAGATAAAGTGGCAGATGCCTTACTTGGGATTTTCTCCCATGTTGGGTTTCCACAGGAGGTAATCACTGATCAAGGGGGTTCCTTCATGTTGGACCTGATGAAATGTTTATGGGAGAAGTGTGGGGGTGGTGCAGAGATGCACGACACCGTATCAGCCACAAGCCAATGGACTTGTGGAAAGATTCAATGGTACCTTAAAGTCAATGCTCCAGGTGTTTGCTGAACATCATGGGAGGGACTGAGAGAAATACCTTCCCCACCTGTTGTTTGCATACAGGGAGGTGCCCCAAGAGTCAACAGGATTTTCCCCCTTTGAACTCTTATATGGATGTCGGGTACATGGGCCCCTAGACTTGATCTGGGAGGACTGGGAAGGCAAGCACATCACCCAGAGAACTCCCATTGTGGATTACGTTCTTAGGTTTAGGGAAAGGCTGAAGTAGCTTATGGGGACAGCCCAGAACAACCTGGCAGCTGGCCAACAAAAACAAAAAGTGTGGTACGACCGCAGAGCCAGAGCTCACTCATACATGGTGGATCAGGAAGTTATGGTCCTTATTCTGGTCCAGAAAGACAAGCTGCAGGCTGAGTGGGCAGAACCATATAAAGTGGTTAGGAAGGTAAATGACGTGAACTACATTGTGGAGTTACCTGACAGAAGACAGACAGAAAGGATGTACCATGTCAACATGATGAAGCCATATGCAAATAGGGCTGACATGGTGTTTGCAGTGTGTAGTCATGGGGAGGGGACAGATGAAGGAAACCCCCTTCTGGACTTGCTGGAGGAAAGTAAGTGGGAGCCTTCTGTGGAGGCAGTAAATTGTCTCCCCAGCTGGCCCCAGACCAGATCCAGAAAGTAAGGGAGGTTTTAGCAGACTTTGCCCCATTGTTTAGTGCCAAGCCTGGACTAACTCCCTTAGTGATGCATGATGTGGAGACAGGGACACAGATGACCATACGGTGGACAGCATACTGAGTGTCAGAGACTGTCCAAAAGGACATTAGGAGGGAAGTGGAGGAGACGCTGGATTTAGGGGTAATCCAGAGATCCCACAGCCCCTGGGCCTCATCCGTAGTCCTTGTACCTAAGCCAGATGGCTCTACTCATTTCTGTGTAGTTGTGTAGACTATCGTGGACTGAATGCAGTCACAAAGTCAGACGTCCACCCAATGCCCCAGACGGATGAATTCCTGGACAAGTTGGGGGGAGCGACCTACCTTATGACCATTGACATGACAAAGGGGTATTGGCAGGTAGAGTTGACAGACAGAGCTAGGGAGAGGTCGGCCTTCATCACTCTGATAGGCTTATTTGAGTTTAAAGTAATGCCTTTCAGAATGAAGAACGCACCGGCCACTTTCCAAAGGTTGGTGAACCAGGTGTTAAATGGTGCTGAGGAGTATGCCATGGCGTACCTGGATGACATTGCCATCTTTAGTACCAGCTGGGAGGAACACCTATCCCACCTTAGAGAAGTGCTGGGCACGATACAGAGGTCCAGGTTCACTGTCAAAGCCGAGAAGTGCCAGGTGGCCATGGGGGAAGTGGCATACCTCGGGCATGTGGTAGGCTGGGGACAGCTCTGTCCTAACCAAATAAAGATAGAGGTGATCCAGGCATGGCCCAGACCAGAAACACAGAAGCAGGTCAGGAGTTTTCTAGGGACAGCAGGGTACTACAGAAAATCTGTATCCAATTACAGTTCCCTGGCTGCTCCCCTATCTAACCTGACAAAGAAAAGGATGCTCAAGGAAATTACCTGGGACCCAGCCTGTGAGGAAACCTTTTCCAAACTAAAGGAGGCACTATGCAGTGCTCCTGTTTTGACAAGTTCTGACTATAGCAAAACTTTTATAGTTCAGACTGATGCCTCAGATGTGGGTATTGGGGCAGTACTGAGTCAGACATCCAGTCAAGGGACAGATCACCCAGTAGTGTACCTGAGTAGGAAGTTACTTCCCAGGGAGCAAGCATACTTCACAATGGAAAAGGAGTGTTTTGCCATAGTGTGGGCCCTAAAGAAATTAGAGCCATACTTACATGGGCAGCATTTTGTGGTGCAGACTGACAACAACCTCCTGGTTTGGCTGATGCAGATGGGAAAGTACAATGGTAGATTGCTAAGATGGAGTCTTGCTTTGCAAGGGTATGATATGACAAGTCTACATAGGGCTGGAGCCAAAAATCAGAACTCTGATAAGCTGTCTAGGGTCTATGAGTGAACTGATTTGGGAAGCTCATTCCATGCAGGGGATAGAGACCCTAAATTCAGTCTAGGTGGGGAGGATTGTGACATGGACAGCCAGTTCTGAGTGCTGTATGATCATTTTTTGTAATACAAAAATGTGTATGGACTGTCTCCCATGAGAAATGCTGAAACAGCATGTGAGATCACACACACACAGGTTTTAGATACAAGGTGTTACCTGGAAGGCCTTAATCAGGAATCTCCTGCTTTTCTAAGTTAATTATAGCTTTAGCTGCTTAGAAGGAAATTAATATCCCTTTTATGACGTTTCAAGGGGGAAATCAGGTTTAGTACACTAGTGCAAAATCATAAAGATGCCTTGATGTCCTGGGAAGGGGAAGATGCTCATAAGATCAAAGAAATGTCATTTGAAAAAGGACATGAGTTGTGCTGAGGATTACAGAATTTAATGCTTTGAAAAGGCATCCTGTTTTTGTATAGATATATTTATATATATATATGTTCTGACAGGGAGGAGCTAGGTGACCTCATGCAAAGAGGTTGACAAAGCCAGCTTTTAGGCAATATTCTGTTTTACTTCAGATACACTTCTATCTAGACTCTGACGAAGAAACATCTTTGGAGCACTTTAAGCAGGTATTTAGAGAGAGAGACAAATCTAAGTACTGTAGTAAGGATTGCACTATTTGTACCTTGTTCTTTTAAAAGATTTGTATGTCTTGTGATATAATAATTCTGCATTTTATGTTTTACGTATTTTTATCTATTTTGGTAAAACTCTTTTTAGAGCTTACTTGGTCTGTCTTTGATTTCTTCCATTTGCAAGAAAAGTATATATGGTTATAGCTGACACTAGGCATAAGCTTGAATGATGATACCAAACTGAAAAGATAAGCGTTTTAATCTGATGTCTTTTATTACAGTTTTTAAGGGTTCATTTCTGTACACCTGGTTAGGTGCCCGTAGGCAAAGATATCTGCCCCCCCGAAGACAGAATTATCTGAGCCTGTGCATTGGGTACGCTAGCAAGAGGTTCACAGTTTGAATCCCTCCAAGTCTTGAGACCAAAGGTTGATTGAATCCACAAAAACAGACAAGAGGGTTACCTTGTTCTGTTAACTGTTCACAAGACTGCGCTCAGAGGTTGGCACTTTGGGAGCAGAGGGCTGGACTGCTGAGTGGGTTTGTGACACAAACGTGGTACCTATGCCTTTTACCATTAGGACCCACAGTACCCATCTCAAATATCTCCCTGAACCTTCAGAGATTTGGATTTCATAATAGAGACCTAGAAGAAACCTTAACACTGAAAAAGTTTTAATTTCTTCAACATGTATTAATGACTGTTTAGAATGTTTATAATAAGGTGTTGGCTTATACAGTATTAATAAACTCTCAAAAAGTGGTTGAAACTAAGCAAGAGTGGGAGGAAACCTGTAAATTGAAATGAATAGGCAGATGACTTCTGTCCAGGCATGGTTATCAAATGTTATCCTGCACCTGATCTGTAAAGGAGTGTATAATCTGACTATAGATCAAATGTTTCAAAAAACACATACATATTTTAACTGGGTTAGTGGGCAACAGCTGATGATACTTGACTTCACAGAGACAAGTATTAAGTTTTTGCTCTACAAGGTTCATGTCAGGGGCAGGATCATTAGCTATTCAGCTAGAAAGAATAGAAAAGGAAAACAACAATTGGTGCAGCTCAGTGAGAAATTAAAAGAGGCAGAGAAAGTGTACTATCAAAACCAATATCAGTCAGATTAGGCTTGGGAAACCACAGTTCTCAAGCACAATCTAAATCAGATACACCAACAACAGGTTGGTTTTCTTTCTAAAACAGCATTACTGGGAGAACGGTGAGAAAAACAGTAGGTTACTAGCCTATAGGCTATGGAAAAAAACAAGCAGAAGCACAAATCCCACACATCAAGACAGGACAAGGGGAAGTGTCCTCAGATCCAGAACACATAAATAGGGCATTCAAGGATTATTATAAAAATTTCCTCCCAGGAACACATTTGCTCATTTTTCTCCAGTCTCTGGCTCCTGAAGTTATCAGTGTCTATATCCCAAAGTCTAGAGCAGGATATAGCACAAGGAGACATCAAATCAGCTATTAAAAGTATAGGCAAAGGGATAGTCCCAGGGCCCAATGGCTAGGCATAGATTTATACCAAGCCTTTGAGAAGCATCTCATGCCACAGATTCTAGGTATGTTCCAGGAGGCACAAACTATGGGAGCACTAACCCCTTCTCAAAAAACAGGTGACAACTCCTTAAGCCTAACAAAGATAGGTCACTTTACATGAGCTACTGACTTATGTCACTTTTAAAAGTCAACGCCAAAATACTGGCTAAAATACTTGCCAAATGGCTTGTAAAGGCTTTACCACAACTAGTACACAGAAACCAGGTTGGGTTCATGAAAGGGAGGCAGAGGAATGATAATATGCAGATGGCATTGAACTTAATTGCTCCACAGCATTGCTAAACTTCAAGAGCATCTAGTTCTTTCTCAACTCTCCCCATTCCTTGATTCATCCTCCTTCTTCACCCCTTTCTAGTCTGGTTTCCATAAATCCCACTCCACTTCCTCCTCCCAGCTATGACTTATTGACTCCATTCTCCAAGCAGGGATCAGGACCTTTACCACTTCTGCCATCTTTGCCAAATTGGCCAAAGCCTTTGACACTGTAGCCCACCACCTTGCCCATGACAAACTTACAGCAGTGGGGCTTTCAACATCTGCTACACACTGGTTCCACTCCTACCTTTGTGATAGGACTCAATCAGATAGAACTGGTTATTCTTTATTCACTCCACTCCCTGTCACCACTGGTGTCCCCCAAGGTTCTGTCCCTGGCCCAATACTCTTGAGTTTTCCTGAATGACCTCCCCGCTGCATGCATCTCTGCATCCATCCATATGTACGCCAATGATTCAGTTCTTCACACTTCTGGTTCCTCCTCCCCTGATGTGATGGTCAAGCAACAGGAGGACTTCAACAACATCTAACGCTGATTTTGTTCAATTCAGCTGTCCTTCAATGCCAAAAAAAACAGTCTCTATGGCTTTTGGCACTAGAAAGAAGCTTTCAAGGTGTCCCTTAGGTTCTGTCCCTGGCCCAATACTCTTTTGAGTTTTCCTGAATGACCTCCCTGCTGCATGCATCTCTGCATCCATACATATCTACGCTGATGATTCAGTCCTTTACACTTCAGTTCCTCCTCCCTGATCTGATGGTCAAGCGACAGAAGGACTTCGACAACATCCAACACTAATTCTGTTCAAATCAGCTGTCCCTCAATGCCCAAAAAAATGGTCTCTATGACGTTTGGCACTAAAAAGAAGCTCTCAAGGCTTACTGACCCCACCTCCTTCCACATCCTAGATGGAACTACGATCAATGATGCTCCCACCTTTAAGTACCTTGGGGTCTGGCTTGATTGACACCTTGACTTTTCTGGACATGTGGATGTCATCCACAAAAAATGACACTCCAAACTAGGTGCATTATACAGGAACCATGGTTGCATCCCCCTGCTGGCTCAAAGAGCCATTGTCCAGACAGCGATTTTCCCCATTTTTGACACTGGAGACATTGCCTAGAGTGTTGCTCCAGTCCTAAGTACACCCTGTTCAGACTGGATTCCATCTTCCACTCCTTCTATTGCTTTGCTTTGGACTGTCTGTCCCGCATTCACCATTGCTCCCTTCATTCCTCCCTGTCCCTTCACTCCTTTGAAGCAAGGTGCCTCTCTCATTGTTCCTCCTTTATCACTAAATTCTGGCTGGACGGTCTCCAATCTTACATCACCTCACTCCTCTCCCCCCCTCTTCCTACTGCAACCTTCATAACTCCAATTTTCACTCCCTTGCACTTCCTAGAAAGACATCCTCAGCTGGTCAGGCTGCCTTCTCCTACCACTTCCCCAAACAATGGAATTCTCTCCCCCTCTCTATCTGCTCTGTCTTTTCTCTATGCTCTCTCTCTTCTCTTCTCAAGTTCTCTTCTGACCCCTGCAACTGCCCTGACCCCCCTTTGTACTTCTCTTCCCATCTTTCTACTACTTCCTCTTCTCTCTTGCCTTGTCTCCTACCCTCTCTACTCTAACTCCTTGCCCTACATCCTACTGCAGAACCCCATTTTCCCTGGTGTGCTGACTGCACATCAAAATCCTGATGGCGAAATCCCTCACAGCGACAATCTCAACAGGTTTTGAGATTGTCGCTGTGAGGTACCAGAGGGTGAAATTCACTTTTCACTGTGTTTCCCACCCCAAATCATCTCCAACTTGGAGTTGATAATATTTAGTAGGGGGCATGGAGGCACAGTCCCTGCAAGGGTTCAAGGCGCAGGCCCCGGTAAAGACACCAATGTCGACAGGCGAAATTCACCTGTTCATTGGGATGTCGCTATGCTGAACCTTGACAACAGTGTTGTTGATTCAGCATAGGTAAACTGTTTTCCCCACCTTCAAATAGACTCTTTTAGTATTTACTGTTTAGCTTAGATACCATCTGCCTACATTTCTGCACTATGCTCTTAACTGCATTCTCCTGCTTGTCTTCAATATGCACCCTGCAATATCTATCTATACCAATGTACATAATGTGTTTAATTGCTTCAGTGTTGCTTGTTATATGATGCGTATGTAATAGTATGTCTTCACCTGCTATGTAATTCAGATTTAATTGTTTTTTATGTCTCTCCCCTACCCCTTCCCCCCAGGAATTATCTGGAAATGAATTGTTACCAGCTCAGTATGTCTTTCCTGGTGAAAGTTTTGAAATAAATAAATAAAATTGCATGCAGCTGTCACACTGACATCCACTGCAGCACTGGTAGCAGTGGGTACAGAAAAGGCCTTTGACTCAGTGGAGTGGGAATATTTATGGCATACCCTAGAAAGGGCAGGTATAGGCAAGGTATTTATACAATGGGTAAAAACACACTATGCAGCACCAAAAGCAGCAGTATTAACTAATGGAGTTGTTTCAGACAGATCCCCACTCCACTGAGGTACTAGGCAAGGATGCCTCAGCCCCTTATTAGTTCTCTTGGACATGGTGCAGTTTAATGCAGTCACACAGCAGGATCTGGATATATCAGGTATATCCATTGACAAAAACAAATATACTACCTTACTTTATGTTGATGATCTGCTGTTCACCCCGGCAAATGTGGACTGATCCCTGCCTAAAATGCTATATATAGTGACCACATATGGGGACATTCCTGGTCTTGGAGTCAACTGGGACAAAAAAGAGATCCTCCTGGCTAAAAGGGGATCACAAACATGGCTACAAACAGGGAACCACCCTTTGAAATAGGCACCGAAAGGCATCCAATACCTGGGAATGAAACTCATGCCCACATGCCAGGGAATAATACCAACCATACCTCTCAACCTGCTAGGACTAAAATCTGGGACACTCCCCCCAAAAAATTAGGGACAAATGGCCAAAATCAGGGACACCATATTTTATTCGGTGTGATGCCGCACCATCACATGACATGTATGTCACATAATGTAGTACTGTACATATGTAAAGCATCTTTAGTTTATGCTTTTTAAATATCAAATTCATTCTCACCAGGATCTTCTGTCTCACAAATATGCTCAATCTCTGGAATCTCCTTACTTGGTTTTAATGTGTCCATAGTCTTTTGTCAGAGTTTCTTTGGTCCGGTAAATCTCCAAGGAGATCATACAAGAAGCTAGCAGCTGCTAAACAATGTGGTAGGTTGAAGCTTCCTTACTTTGTGGTTTATTATTTTGCAAGCCATGTTAGTAATTATTTTAAATGGCTTCACCCGCTACCCCCAGATAGAACTTACAAGTACCCCCCTATTCGGTTGGATTTGAAACTGGAATTAATTCTGAGGGCTGGGTTGTCTGTTTCGTCTCTGTTTTTTTATTTCCCCAAAAAAATCTCCCTGGGGGTCTTAGAGACTCAGTTGTAGGTATATCAATCAGGGTTCATTCCCAATTGTGTTCATTTATGAGATACTAAGGATGTTACACAGCCTGTTCTGTGTAATCCTAATTTTAAAATTGGTGGCTGAGTCTTATCTGAAGCTTGGCTGCCTCAGTTAGCTAACAGTAAGGTATGTGATTTGCTTTGGTGCAAGCATTAAGGATACAATACTTGAAGCAACATCCCATTGTGTTAGAGAGAAAAGCAAGAGCAAAAGAAGGAGGAAACCACTTTGGTTTTCAAAAACAGTAGCAGAAAAGGTCAGAGCCAAAAGGTTGGCCTTCAGAAAATATAAGGGAACGCAGCGGGACAAAGATAGGGAGGCATACCAAACTTTCCTAAGGGAAGTGGGGAAGGTAGTAAGGCAGGCAAAGGCCCAAACCAAGGAAACATTAGCATGAACAGTAAAAGAAGGGGACAAGACTTTCTATAGATACATTAATGAAAGGAGAAAGTCCAGAGGGGGTATTGCTAAGATTAAAGGGGATAAGGGGGAATGTGTGGAGGAGGACCAAGGAAAAGCATCTATTCTAAATAGATACTTCTGCTCAGTATTTACCGAGGAGAAGGTCGGGCAGGGTCTACAGCTCAGGACCATGGACACAGGGGGGAGGGAGGCGTGCACAAGTCCCTTCACAAAAGAAAGGGTCTACAAGAGCTCGCTAAGTTCAGGGTGGACAAGGCAATGGGACCAGATGGCATGCATCCCAGGGTACTAAAGGAGCTAAGGGTGGAACTAGCAGAGCCATTATCAGAACTGTTTACAACTTTTACAACTGTTAACAACTAGTACTGGAACCTACTCGAGAGGGTGCAATCTTAGAGCTGGTTCTCTCAAATGGAGATGGAGAGAGAATCACAGATATAGAAGTGGGTAGCCATCTGGGAACTAGCGACCATCGAACAGTATGGTTCACAATAAACACAGCAATAGAGTCAAGGCATACAAAGGCAAAAGTACTGGACTTCAGGAGGGGTGACTTTGCCAAAATGGGTGAGTGCCTAAGGAATAAACTAGCAAATGGGCAGGAAGGAGGGGTGGAAGAACAATGGGGAATAATAAAAACTGCCATCACAGAGGTAACAAGCCTTTGTGTAAAGCAAATAAACAAAACAAAATGATGTAAGAAACCACTATGGTTCTCAAAGGAGGTGGCAGTGAAGGTTCAAGAGAAAAAGAAAGCATTCAGAAAATACAAGAAATCACATAAGGAGCAGGACAAAGAATTGTATCAGTTAAAGCAAAAGGAAGCTGGGAAGGCAGTCAGAACAGCAAATGCCCGAACCAAGGAAAAGATAGACAACTCAGTTAAGAAGGGGGATAAACTTTTTAGGTACATCCAGGGAGCAAGGAAGACTAAGGAGGATAGTGAGGCTTAATAAAGGGAGGTGGGCAGAGGGTGACGGTGAAAAGGCAGAGATACTAAACAAATATTTTGCTCAGTATTTACAGATGAAAAGGAGGTACCTAAAACAAACAATAGAAACACTCTCGATACAGAAGTTGATACCAGCCTATTTAGCAGAAAGAGTTCTGAAAGAACTTAAACTGAAGGTGACAAAGCAATGGGGCTGATGATTCATCCTAGAATTCTAAAAGAACTAAGGGCTGAACTAGTGACACCACTGACTACACTCTTTAACAAATCATGGGAGGATGGGGTGGTACCTGAGGACTGGAGGAGGGCAGATGTGATTCCCCTTCACAAAAGTGGGAGCAGGGCAGAAGCTGGAAACTGAACCTGTTAGTTTAACCTCAGTGATAGGAAAAATGATGGAATCACTTCTGAAGGAAAGAACTGTCAGTACCTAGAGGACAGAGGGGCACAGGACAAGACAACATGGATTCACAGTGGGAAGGTCATGCCAGACAAATCTAATAGATTTCTTTGACTGGGTGACCAAAGTAGTAGATCAGGGAGGAGCTGTGGACATGGCCTACCTAGACTTTAGCAAGGCATTTGACTCAGTCCCACAAAAGATTAATATACAAGTTAGCCAGCCTGGAAGTGGGTCCCAAGATGATAGCCTGGGTAAAAAAATTGGCTGGAGAACAGGACACAGAGGGTAAGAGTAAATGGAGTCCACTCTGAAGAAAGGGGTTACTAGTGGGTACCATGAGGGTTCAGTATTAGGACGGTTCTCTTCCATGTCTTTATAAGCGACATTGCAGAGGGATTTGAAGGAAAGTATGTCTCTTTGCAGATGACACAAAGATCTGCAACAGAGTTGATGCACAAGGTGGGGTGGAAAGGATGAGAAGGGACTTGCAAGGTTAGAGGAATGGTCAAATGTATGGCAGCTTAGATTCAATGCTAAGAAGTGCAAGGTAATGCACCTGGGAAACAAAACCAGGAGAAAAGTACACAATGGGGTGAGATACTAACAACAACAAAAATGGAAAGGGACCTGGGGGTAGTCATATCAGATGACTAAAAGGTGGGCAAACAATGTGAGAGGACAGTAAGGAGGCTGGGAGGAATGCTGGGATGCATGGGAAGGCATCAACAGTAGAAAACAGGAAGTTGTTATCCCTCTGTACAGACAGCTGGTGAGACCACATCTGGAGTACTGTGTGCAGTTCTGGAGACCCAATCTCCGCGGGACATAGACAAGATGGAAGCTGTCCAGAGGAGGGCAACTAAAATGGTGCAGGGTCTGCACCAGAAGACATATGAAGAGAGACTGAAGGAGCTTAATATGTATAGCCTCGAGGAAAGGAGGGAGAGGGGGGACATGATAGGAACTTTCAACTACCTCAAGGGACTCAACAAAGTCCAAGAGGGTAGCATCTTTCAAAAAAAGAGGTGTGCAAGAACAAGGGGGCAAAATTTGAAGATGGGGGGGATGGCTCAGAGGTAATGTAAGGAAGTATTTTTTCTCAGAGAGGGTTGTGGATGCATGGAACGGCCTTCCGGAGAAGGTTGTGGAGTCAAAAACAGTGGTTGAATTCAAGCATGCATGGGACAGTCATAAGGCAATTCTAGGGGGTGGGGGTAGAAAGAAGTAGGCTGCTGGTTAACTAGGATCTACAGCTTATCCATTAGGTAGGGAAATGGGCAGACTGGGTGGGCCAAGCAGTCCTTATCTGCCGTCAAATTCTATGTTTCTATGTTTAGTGAGTCTCTGAGCACAGGAGAGGTCCCAGAAGACTGGAGAAGGGCTCATGTGATCCCGCTCCACAAAAGTGGTAGAAGGGAGGAGGCAGGGAACTAAGACCAGTCTGTCTTACCTCAGTAGTGGGCAAGATTATGGAGGCACACCTTAAGGAAAGGACAGTGCAACAGCTAGAATCCATAGGAGCACAGGATACAAGACAGCATCGGTTTAGAACAGGAAGGTCCTGTCAAACTAATCTCATAGATTTCTTTGACTAGGTAACCAGAGTGGTGGACCAAGGGGGGTGCAGCTGATGTCACCTAGAAACATAGAAACATAGAATTTGATGGCAGATAAGGACCACTTGGCCCACCTAGTCTGCCCATTTTCCTACCTAATGGATAAGCTGCAGATTCTAGTTAACCAATAGCCTACCTCCTCCTACCCCCCAGTAGAATTGTCTTATGTCTGTCCCATGCATTCTTGAATTCCCCCACTGTTTTTAACTCTACGACCTCCTCAGGAAGGCTGTTCCATGTATCCCCAACCCTCTCTGTGAAGAAATACTTCCTCACATTACCTCTGAGCCGTCCCCCCTCTATCTTCAAATTGTGCCCCCTTGTTTTTGCACATCTCTTTTTCTGAAAGATGCTACCCTCTTGGACTTTGTTGATTCCCTTGAGGTATTTGAAAGTTTCTATCATGTCCCCCCTCTCCATCCTTTCCTCGAGGCTATACATCTTTAGTTCCTTTAGTCTTTCTTCATATGGCTTCTGATGCAGACCCTGCATCATTTTGGTTGCCCTCCTCTGGACAGCCTCCACTCTATCTATGTCTTTGAGGAGATGGGGTCTCCAGAACTGTACATAGTACTCCAGATGTGGTCTTACCAACTGTCTGTACAGAGGGCCAACAACTTGCTGTTTTCTACTGGTGATGCCTCTCCCTATGCATCCCAGTATCCCTCCCCAGCACCTACCATGACTTCAGCAAAGCTTTCGACACTGTTCCACATAGAAGATTGATTAATAAGCTGGGTAGGCTCGGGGTGGGTCAGAAGTTTGTCAACTGGGTGGCAAACTGGTTGGTGGGCAGAAAACAGAGAGTGGTGGTAAACGGTATACAGTCAGAAGAGATGCAAGTCACAAGTGGGGTACCTCAGGGATCAGTCCTGGGGCCAGTCCTCTTCAATATCTTTATCAGTGACATTGCAGATGGACTGGAGGGTAAGGTTTGTCTGTTTGCAGATGACACCAATATCTGCAACAGAGTAAATGTTCCAGTTGGGGTGGGCAGAATGAGAAGAGATCTGTATAAACTGGCAAAATGGTTGGAAGAGTGGCAACTGGGGTTTAACACAAAGATGTGCAAGATCATGCAAAAAGGGAAGAGAAACCGTGAAGCCACCTATAGGTTGGGAGGGGAGTTGCTGGCAATCACAAGGGAAGAAAGAGATTCAGGCAGCATCATCATCACAGATGACCTGAAATCATCCAAGCAGACCACTAAAGCAGTAGGTAAGGCTAGAGGGATGTCGAGGTGTATTAGTAGGGATATCGCAAGTCATATGAGGGAGGTAATAATCACTCTTTACAAGATACTGGTTAGGCTCCACCTGGAGTACTGCGTGCAATGCTGGAGGACGCACCTTCACAAGGACATTAACAAAATGGAGGCAGTCTAGAGAAGGGCAACCAAAATGGTGCAGGGACTGCATCAGAAAACATATGAGGACAGATTAATGGAGCTCAATATGTATATCCTAGAGCAAAGGAGGGAGAGAGGTGATATGATCAAAACATTCAAACATCTTAAGGGCAATAACAAGGTGAAAGACTCTAACATGTTTCAATATAAGAAAATAACAGGACAAGAGGACACAGCATGAGATTCAAGGGAGGCCGATTAAGGGGTAATGTGAGGAAGTTCTTTTTCACAGAAAGAGCGGTGGATGTATGGAACGGCCTACCTCAGGAAGTGGTGGAAATGAATACAGTGCAGTGCTTCAAACAGGCATGGGATAGGCATAAGGGAGCAATACAGATGAGTATGAATAGATAGGCCATTGACAGAGTAAAGGCCTATGGCACATTCATAAGGAAGAAAAATTGGTAGACTGCATGGGCCTTATGGTCCTTATCTGCCGTCAACGTCTATGTTTCTATGTTTCTATGTTTCTATGCTTTCTCAGGGTGTTCTGGGGTTCTCTAAAGATATTTTGGAGCATTATCATGTAAGTACCATGGTTATCTTTAAGGTATTTCAATTATGCCATATGTTAACTGTTTGGATCTGGTTGCTGGGATAATAATCAGTCTGAGTTCCTTCAAGCTATTAGAGATATAGTGATGGAACCACATGCTGTTGCCAATCTATACTCTCTTATATTTCCAAAATTATTTCCTGATTTGGATGGGAATTCCTCCTACTGGAATACTTATTTCCCTCAAGATTCTTTTTGGTAGCAGAAAATTTTGGGAGATTTATATATGTATACTTCCCAGGACAAGTTGTGTCTCATACAGTTTAATATACTTAATCATTTGTATTTTACTCCAATGAAGCTTGTCAAAATGGGTAGGTTATTATCTCCCCTATGCACAAGGTGTGGTCAGGCCGATGGTACTTTGCTACACATCTTTTGGAAATGCCATAAGGTGGCCCCTCTATGGCTCCTTAGTGAGTCTAAGGTGGACCCCCTCTTAGGCATCACTGACCTTTTCACAGTGGAAATTTGTATAATTGGTGACTATAATGCAGTTCATGTGAAAGAAAGGAGGTATTTTATGGCCCTAATTTCCCTATCTGTTAAGAGATTGGTTCTACATCATTGGCTTGATCAGGCCTCCATTTCTTATCAAGAATCACTGCAGGAGTTACTTTATAACCTCTGGGTTGAGCATATGACTGCGAGTCTCCACTATAGACTCAAATCTTTGATAAAAGATGGAGCAAGTTACATCCTCTATACATGACCTAAGACTCCTTTTTTGGGGTTGGTTCTTCATCCTGTGCCATTCCAGTGAATTTTTGGGGATTATGGGGCCAATGTTTTCCTTTTCCCTTTTAGCTTGGTCCACAGGGTGGTTTATTATTGCCTTATGATTTTAATTTTGGATATTGCATTGCAGTCATGTATTGTGTTGGCTGTTCACTCTGCCAGGGTAGCAGGGGTGGGGGGATGGGGATATAGGAATGTATAATTGTTATTGGCTGTTACTTTGTCATGTTGTTACCTTGTTGTCTTTTTTCAATAAAGTTTATTAAATTTAAAAAAAAAATTCGAATTCAGTTGCATACTACCAAATGGCACAATAAAAAACACACACACACAAATGTCTGGCATCTTTCTGTTGTCATTTCTCTTCATTTACTTACTTGAAACTAAAGTGGAACTTGGATACTGCTAGAGAAATTATTTTTTCAGGATCCAGTGTTAAGTTAATTTCCAAGCGTTTAAGGATCCAGTGTTATTAATTTCCAGACTTAGCTCTGTCTGTGTGTGTGTGTGTGTGTGTGTGTGTGTGTATGTGGGCGCATGTGTGTGTCTCTCTCTCCCTCTCTCTCATTGGAGAAACAGATGAGCCTGTGGAATGCTGGGGGGAGGGGTGTCTCCTACAAACTGCTTTTTTCTGCTTGGACAAGTTTAACCCTTGCTGTGTTGTTGACTGATATCAGTCCAGAATTCCTACACTTTCTGTTGGTAGCCTAAGGGTTAAACAGGCCTGCTAGGCTTACACTGGCATTCTAAAAATCTGGAAAAGAAGCAAGCAAGGTGGGACTTCATGACAGGGAGTCTAAATTCAGGAAGTCCTGGAAAAAACCAGGACAGTTAAGAGGTATGGTATCAGCAAATATACTTCCATTGCTAGAGGAGCTAAGGAAAGATATGTACAGGTAGGTAAAGCTCAGACTCTCCCTCATGGAGCCCATATCTGCATTCAAAATTATGGGACTACCACAACTACTGTATTGCCTAAGTAATATATCCCTACAGATGCCCAAGGCAATCTGGAACCAAACTGATAATATGATAACCATCTTCATATGGGGAGCACAGACTCCCTGGTTTAGTAAAAGAACCCTGCCAGCCCTCCCCCCCCCCACTGGAGGGATGGAATTCACCTTGGATAGAGAACTATCATAAGGCACAAACTATAAATCAGGCCCTACACTGGTTTGTAAATCCAGGTTGGCACACTCCATTATGGGTAAATTTAGAACAGACCACCTTAGGATCTTTCCCAATATGCCTTGCCCTAAGAAATAAACTACCATTGGGTAGTAGCACTCCCCAGTAATCCCGTGTCAGAAGAGTGTGGTCACAGCTGTGTAAACTGACTGCATGACAGGACCAGGTATTTGGAAAGCTAGAATCACTCTGGCGTTACCCAAGGATACATATCAGAAAGAAACCAACACACTGGGCAACATGGGATGTGCTAGGCATCACAACCATGGTGCATTTGATAATTACTCAGACCATGACACTCAAGTCCTTTGGTCGGATACAGCTTGAATTTGGGCTACCAAAGCAGAACCATTGGAAATCTTTGCAGCTTAGGCATGCTATACAAACCTGGGTTTTGTCCAAACACTCCCCACAGAAACAGGAAATGATTAATACCCTAAATACATTTGTCAAAACCCAAAAAGTTAGGGAAGGGCTCATATATAAGCTTCTGCAGGAGCACAATCTACCAGATTAGAAAAAACATAGACAGAAGTGGGAACAGGACTTGGTCTTACTGAGAACACATCTATTCATCACGGTCATTTCACTCTGCGACAACTCACCCCAGACTATGAGCTTCGGTGTCAATCAGCTCCCACATCAGTTTGTCCCCAGACAATTACTAGACATCACGCTGGAGGGGAGGTGACGGTGACCTGCTCCAGGAAGGTCCCCCCCTCTCACACACCAGAAATCCTCCGAAGCCGAGTTGAGAGGTGCCGTGGGCTTGTGCAGCTCCGGCGGGCCTCCTTGGCTGAATCAACAAAGAAAGTTCCCGGCCCCTGCCCCGGCGCAGGAGAGAGTTTTTGACTGTGAATCTGCTTTTTGCCCTACCTTAAATCGGACCAGTACCAAGAAACGGCTCGAAATCGCGCCAGGGTCCAGCTGCCCAGGGACTCACTGAAAAGAGGGTGGCTGTGGGAGTTTCGTTTGTCGGAGCGCAACCGGGACCCCATCGCTGCAAATTGAACAATAGGACACTTCCATTTTTTCGAACTTGGCACCGAAAGCACCATCCTCATTGGTCCTAGATGGCGGTGATGCTCTCACTGTCCCCTACAAAGGGAGAGCTTGTCCCACCATCCCTAAGCCTTACTAGATGTCGCGCTGGAAGGGAGGCAAGGGTGACCTGCTCCAGGAAGGTCCCCCCCCCCGTGCACCAGAAATCCTCCGGAGCCGAGTTGAGAAGTGCCGTGGGCTTGTGCAGCTCCGGCGGGCCTCCTCGGCTGCTGAATCAACAAAGAAAGTTCCCGGCCCCTGCCCTGGTGCAGGAGAGAGTTTGAATTTTCCGCCCTCCTGCCCACCCTGTTCCCTCCTATCCTGTTCCCTCCTCCCATTAAATGCCAGAAGGCTCCACCTCCTGTGAGCTGTCTCACCCTATCAGCTAGTTGGGGTGGTCCAGCTCACATTCTAGGGGCATAGCTTGTCATTACCCACAGAGAAGCTCTCCCCACTTTCACCTCTCATGTTGTGCTGGTATAATTTATTGTTTAAGTTTAGTTCTCTACTGCCTGTGTCTTGATTAATTTTTGTGTTTAGCCTGTTATCATACTTGTTGGTCCCTACAGGTCAGCTCTTGTCTAGGGTAAGTCTTGCTTTATGGGAGTAGTTCATTAACTCACTAGAGCCTCTAACTGCCTATTGTGACTTAAGAGGTAAGTGTTGTAAAATTGTCCTAAGTCCAAAGCTCACACCTGTGTACAGTGCCTAGTGAAGCCTGCCTAATTTGCCTAGAGTGAACTGTATAGCACTGACAACAGTCTCGTGTGAGCTCACATAGTGCCTGGGTAGGGGCTACCCCCCATGAAGCTTAGTCTGGTCTCTCACTGACCCCTAGCTTTCAGCCCTTCCTGCACTGCTCATTTTTTAACTACCAAGCTTGGTACTAACTGTGCCAAGTTCCTATTTCCTACTAAGCATCAAGCCCCCTTTCTCTCCCCTCAGTGCCTCTCCAGTTGACCGGGCACAAACTCACCAGCTGGTCCAATGCCTCCAGCACAGATGTGGACTAGGCACACTCAACTCCTGCCCAAGGTGGGTAGGGATACCTCCATGACAGAGGATAAGGGTGTGCTGCCTGCTACTCACAGGATGCTGGTCCTAGCTGGTCTTGCACGGGGACTTACCCTGCTCCAAATGGTCACTTCCCCCCCAATATCACTGGGGGGAACTGGGAGAGGTCTCCCTCCTATGAGGTACCTGACTTCTCCTTCTCAAATATCCTTGTGACCAGTAAGTCTCACTACTGTCGTACCTGCTGCTTAGACCTTCAGTGCCTAATGTACTCTGCCAGGACTAAGCGTATCCGTGCTCATAATCTCTCGGCTGGCTGATACCCCATGAGGTGGTATCTCCCCTGGCTCCTCCTCTTAACACTACTACTGGCAGGAGATATAGAAACTAACCCTGGTCCAAATAATCCAGCCCACAAAATCCCCTCCGTATGGAGCATGGGCAAGGGCCTAAAAGTAGCTCATCTCAACATCAGGAGCCTGCTACCTAACCGTGATGAGCTAGTTGTGTGGATGGCACTCTATAAACCCGATATCCTCGGAGTGACTGAGACCTGGCCCAAACCCTCCATCCCTGATTCAGCCTGTGTTCTCCCTGGGTATGAGTTCACACGACTGGACAGAGCTGGGAGCAAGAGGGGGGGAGGCATACTGATCTACTACAGGAGCCATCTCAAAGTCTCCCAAGTTTCCCACCAGCAATCCCACGTGTCCCCGTGTGAGGTACTGCACTTGCTACTCCTACTTGGGGACACAAAGAAACTGCACCTGGTGTGCACTTATAACCCCCCTAAGGGAGGGCTTTCTGGGTTGACACACCTCCTGGACTCAGTTGGTCTCAGTGTTGGGGACAATGAACTCATTATCATGGGGGACATCAACCTCAATTGGGCTGGAGGTAATGTGAAGCAGTTTGAGCCCCTGCTTGCTAACCTTACCCTGACTCAACTTATCCAGGAACCAACCAGGCGGTTAGCGAACGGATCCTCCAGCACCCTACTGGACTGGATCATGTCCAACTGCCCGGACAGGATCTCCTCAGTGGGAACACTACCAGACTCTATCTCCGACCACTCCCCAGTCTTCTGTGTATGGAAAATTCCCTCCCCTAAAATTTCTCACAAAATCTTGCATGTCAGAAACTACTCCAGGTTTGACCCTGGGGAGTTCCTGGAGGACCTAAGGCTTACCGACTGGTCCGGGGTACCAGGAGCCACTGATCCCTCAGTGGCAACCTCACACTTCCTCACCACCTTCAGGACCCTGCAAGACAAGCATGCTCCTAAGGTCACCCAAAGGGTGAGGGGGTCTGCTACCCACTGGCTGCATGGGAATCTCTTAGCCCAAATGTGGGAGAAAGACAAGTGTTGGGCCCACTTCAAAAGTTCCAGTGATCCCACTATTTTCCAAAAATACAGACACCTTAGAAACAAGTGTAAAAAGTCCATTAGGGTTGCAAAAAGTGACTTCTGCAAGTCCACCCTACATAGCACTGCCAGCAACCCCAGGAGGTTCTGGAGAAATATAAAACCCCTTGTCAATGGATCCTCCCAACCAGGGGTATCGGACATGACCATCAAAGAGGTCTCCTGCAATAATCCCCACACCATCGCCAACTCCCTAAACACACACTTCTCAGATCTCTCGACCTTCACTGCACTCTTCCCGACCAGTGAGAGTTCGTCCTACCTTCCCCCCTCTACTCGGTGGGAGGTTTACCCCCCCCTCGGCAAATGTTTTACCTCAGGGCTGTGTCTGCCTTGGACACACAGAGGCACTTAGCTGGCCTCTCCCAGTGCTCCAGCCCTGGCCCAGATAACCTGGAACCCAAGCTCCTAAAGCTTGGTGCTGTACACATTGCCTCCCCTGTAGCCCACATCTTTAACCTATCCCTTGGATGGGGGACCATCCCTGATATCTGGAAAAAGGTGAGGATAGTCCCTGTACTGAAGCAGAGCAATCCTAAATTACCAGATAACTATCGCCCGATTGCTATTCTCTCATCCCTTAGCAAGCTCCTCGCAAAGGTAGTGGCTGAGCAGCTTTCAGAGCACATCCAGTCACATGAGTTGCTGTCCCCGGCCCAGCATGGTTTTCGAAAGGGGTACAGCACCACTACAGCCTTGATCTCGGTCACATCAAGCATCAGATCAGCCATGGACCAGGGCAAACTCTCTGGAGCCATATTTATTGACCTGTCCAAAGCCTTTGACCTTGTCAATCACACGTTGCTCGGCTCACAGCTGTGGTCACTTGGCCTCTCCCCCCATGCTATGAAATGGCTTATGGGCTACCTGCATGGTAGAAAGCAGCGGACCTGCTTCAATAAAGTCCTCTCCGAGCCCCTACCGGTGACCTCTGGTGTCCCTCAGGGTTTGGTTCTGGGCTCCCTCCTCTTCTCCCTCTTTATCAACCAACTACCAATGGTGACAATCAACTGTAGAGCCACCCTATATGCAGACGACCTGGTGATTCTAGCTCACACCAGGGACATCACTACTCTAAACCAGCACATGTCCGAGGACTTTAGCAATGTCCTGACCTGGGTTACTAACAATAAACTGGTCCTGAACCTGAAAAAAACACAGGCTATGCTATTCGGCTCAACAGCCAAATCAAAGCCTCGTCAGCATTGCTAAATATTACCAGTCCTGACGGACCCCCCCTTCCTGTAGTGAACTCTGTCAAATACCTAGGGGTTACACTTGACCCCCAACTTGACATGGGGAATCACATCCAAAACATCTGCAGGGCAGTGAATTGCAAGCTGAGCCTGGCCTACAGGGCCAAGTACAACCTTACACCAGCGGCTAGACTTGCCCTTGTGAGAGGTGTACTTCTTCCCTCTCTCAGCTATGGTCTGCACCAATTTGCTCACTCCCCCAAGACTCAACTCACTCGGTGGCACACGACATATAACAACATCTGTCATTTTTCTCTGGCTGTCCCCCGTCTCACCCATCGCTGTGAACTATACTATAAACTTTGCTGGCTCTCCCCAGCCAGGTACCTGGACTTCGGGGTGGGTTGCCTCACGAGCAAAGTGATTAGAACTGGCATCCCCCTGGGGCTGGCCCAGCTTCTGCCACAAATTGACACTACTACCTACCACCTTAGGTCCCAGGCCCCAGGGATGCTCAAAGTCCCCTCCACCCGTACCCTCATGGGGGATCGGGACTTTGCCGTATGCGCGACCAGACTCTGGAACTCCCTTCCTGAGTATATTCATTCGGCCCCCTCCCATCAGTGCTTTCGCAATTCCCTGTGGGGGTTCCAGAAACTAGCCTCAGCATGTGACTGCCCCAAGCCTCCCTAGAGTAATTATCAGCTGTTGTCAATCCAGTCCAAAGTTGCTTCCCATAGATGCTGCTTGAAACTTCCTGCTATTTCCATGATTCTATCAATTACCCGGGTACTTGACCATGGGCAAAATTGTCTACACCTAGGTTCCCTGGTCATGCCTTACTTAAATGTGGCTTGTTAGAATTTGTCAGTGACCTACTCACTCTGGGGGTGCATTAACTATAAAGTTATAAGTTATATTATGACCTTCTACACCCCTGGACAATGTTACTACTCCTATATGTTGTTATAGCGTCATGATGTACTTGCATTCCTCCTGTACAAATTTCTGTATCCTTATGTTGTATTCTCCCGGGTCGTTCCTGAAAATAAGCAAAATACTTGTCTAGTGTACTTACCCGGTCAACAAAAGCTAAAATAAATAAAAATTTGCTCCCACTACATATTGTACTGTACTCCAACAACAATTACAGTAGGACTTCCACTCCTACGACCCTCAAGCACATTGCCTCATCTGGTGGGTGAATTGCACCCACCTGGAGTTTATGGGGTGAATTGTCCAAGGACAAATTGATGTGAGAGCCAATTAATGCCAAAGCTAATAGTCTGGGGCATGTTGTTCAGGAGTGAAATGATGGTATGAACTGTGACATAACTGGTTATGCTCATCAATACACACTTGGAACAAATGCTGGGCCAATACGCAAGAAGGTACCCCAGATCCAAAACTCCAACTAATCCAGACGGCACAGGACCCCAGACAAACTTGTACACATGAGGTTAAAGGTATCAGAAGGGTGCTGGGGATGTCACAGTGAGAATGACTCTACAGCTCACATTTTATGGCAATGCACCAGCATCCAGGGTTTCTGGATGGAAGCAATGGACAAGGTTCAGGAGGTTACACAACAACACCCTCCTCAGACTCTACTATTTTGGATACTGGGGGACATGTCACTGATAACAGGATAGAGCAAATAAAAAAAAGGTTCCTCCACTTTGCTGCAATGGAGGCCAAAAGGCAAATTTTGCTGTAATAGAGACAGAAAGCACCGGCCCAACACACACACACACACACACACACATATGCACTCTCATTCAATGGGAATTACAGGTTACCAGGGAAGCAGCATGCTTACAAGTACTAAACAGAAACAGGGCTACAGGTCACATTTTACGAGGAAGGTTGGAGGCAATGGTTAAAATAACTAGACCAAAGAAGCAGAAAGAACCAACCGTGGCATTCCTATGCAGGTAGCTGAAAAGGGTGAAAGCAACATATAGAGAAGAGGAGGTAAGGAAAACAGAGCACAGAACACCACAGCTGTAGTAGGCAAATGGCACAATAGAGTAGAGCATTGATGAGCAACTAGATATGGTAGGAAGCTGACACACAAAAACAGCAGGCCACACAGGGCTCATAAATTAAACCCCTGGCTGTCATTTTCTCTGAATCTAATTTCTGGGTCTGTTTGTGAGCATCTTTGGGGTCATTAAACAGATAAACCCAACCCTCCTAGAAAACTTTCAGTTTGTCCAGTTAAAAAAAGCTGGTGCTATACCTGCAGCTCTCTCAATCAGCTGCGTACTCCATTGAAGGCCTTTTGTCACAGGTAAGTGCTGTATAAAAGGTCTGGATAGATGGCTGCCTCAGTGCCATCATCAGACAGCCTCCAGAGTTGTTTCACCACTCAGAGAGCTCTGTCCCTTTCCCCAATCCCAGAGCAAACTAGCATCAAGATTTGTAGTGTACCTGATGAGGATGGGGTTTTGGGGGAGATATGTAATGGGCCTTTTTTAGTTGAAGCTGGGGTTCAGTAGCCAAAAAATGCAAATGTTGTGCAGCCAGTCCTGGTGAGTTCATGGGGAAAGACATTGGTGAATTATTTTTTTTATTTTATACTTATCATAATATTACAGTAGTACAATACATAAAGTACGTAGTATTACTCCACTTATCTTATAAGACCAATCTAAATATATATTTTCCAACTTTATACTAGTACTTTTCAACAGAAAAAAGTTGTTATTCAATTATAGCAACTTTTGCAACAGTATTGCCCTGATATTCATGTAACCCCTAGGTGGCGCTATCCCAAGGGCTACTACCACTGCCTGTTTGACTATGGACAGGTTGAGGGGCCTAGGTCCTATGGCGGGTGCCTCCACCCAGAGGTCAGGGTTTGTAGTGGTTAGACTAGCTTGGTCACAGCCCTCTGGGACACTGAGACACCCTTTTATTCCCTCTAGTGGCTCACACAGTACACCGGAGTTACAGCCCCAATACCCTACATATACACACTGTTCACTCATATAGATGCCACTTACCCTTGAGACTGATTCTGCAGCATGTCTCTGAGGACCACCAGTAAAATAAGGTTAAACAATATACACAGCAAAACACAATACTGTTTCCATAAGTACCAACACCACAGACAGTATATAGTATAACAACAACAAATCTGATTTATTTAGGGGGCAGTAACACGGGAAGGGGAAATCAGGTTAATTGGTGGCATTAAATCACAGTACTGTGCCACATACAGGGTCTGAAAAGTCACACTCTGGGTACCCAGGTTGGGGGCTAGCCAGGTCCGTTGCCGGGGTTGGCCGGCAGGTGCAGATGGATGGGGCCCTGTAGAAGAAAATATATGCATAACACCCAATTGTAATCCGGAGCCGGATGGCTCAGTCCATGAAGCAGGGAAAGAACAAGAATTAGATGACACACTTGTGATTGAAAACAGACTGCAGGGGAATACCCTGATTTGTACTCACAATACCCAATCTGAGGACTGGATGGTGGATGTTCTTCTGAATTGCCAGAACAACAGGGCATGGAGACGAGGTCCTTGTGACTGGACCCCACTGCAGTTGATAGCAAATGTATTTAATCCAAGCTAAGCTGGGGTTTGCTTCCAGCTTCAGCACACAGCACGGGGGATTGGAACTAGTGATTCCCCACAAGCACTACGCACATTCATATGTAAAAGGAAAGTACTATACCAGGCAGGCTGCTCCTCAATCCCAATTGCAATTACTGCAAAATACCTGGGAGCACACACAGCAGCTTCAGTTCCTGTCAGACCGAGCGCGATTCAGCAATTTCTCCAGTCTTCTACAGCATGAGCCTGGTTTCCACTCTTCAGACTTCTTTCTTTCTCCTCACAATCAGATTCAGTCCAAACTGGCACTTACAATGGCTGAAGGCCGAACCTCAGGGCCTCACATGCGCTTCCCGCGCGAAACTATACACCGCAGAAGCACAGAGATCCTTCTCTCTTCACTGTCACAACTGTTCTGATCTTTCCAGTCACAGAGCAGGGCATTTCCTTTAGCTCCACACCATTCTGTTGGCAGGTTCGGCTGTCACTCACAATAAGACTCCCTCTGTTGGTGGAAAAAGGCGCCAAGGTCAAAACTACATTTCTTAGAGTCACTGCCCATACAATCCCCTTGTGGCTGGCTCAAAATTAAGAGTCCAAGTTCTGATTCATGCACAGGCTCCATTTTAGGGCTCCCTTAACCCAATTGGCCCAGCACAGCAGTTCAGAACCAAAATGAAAGAGCTACACTGAAACAGTTTGTGCTGAAATAAAGACAGGTTAGACAAACTACATTTTCTCAGTCACTCTAAATGATTTCTGGCAAAGTTATACCTTTCACCAAGGCTCCCTCTGCACATATAGCGACGGCAGAAACAGAGCGAATTGGCAGCAGCTCGGGTGGGATTCAAGCATTAAATGCACAGTTCTCCCATACAAATTAATTAAGTCTGCAAGCAGACGGCTCTTAAAGAGACAGTACGTGGAGGCTCAAATAGCACTCACTTGGAACCACATTTAAACAGCTCAGACACCGAACACCGCCCAGACTTGGAACATTCAGGAAAGCTCCTGGAAGACTTTTGGGAACCCCCATTTGCAGGGGGGTTACATTCAGAATTACGCATGGCAATGGCGCAAGTGGTGGAGCAGTGCAACAGAGATGTGCCGGTGCAACTATGGGACATATTCAAAGAAGATGAGCCATGGCGCATCTCCTCCCAATATAGCAGGTCATGCGCATGGCACAAATAGGATGCTCTGGCGCATTTCCTCCTGACAGGGCTGAATACCAGGAATGGGACCTGTGCCAGTGCAACAGAGTTACGCTGTGTGCAAATTCCTGATATTCAGCCAGCAGTATGCAAATGGGGTCATAATGTATGCAAGGTACAAATGGGGCAATTTGCATGTCATTATGGCCCCATTTGCATGAGTTGTGCAGGGCTGACCAGCGCAATGCACATGGGCTCTGCACAGCATGTGGTGCTGCCAGAGGGGGTCTAGAGGTACCCCCCATCCCACTTCGTAGCCACGATCACCATAAAAATGTGTGACATAGTCCTTGGTAGTCTAGTGGCACCCTCCTCCTCCCATAGCAGTGATTGCCGACAAGTAACATAATGCCCAGCCCTGGTAGTATAGTGGTGCCCCCACCCGCCCGTAGCTGCGATTGCCAAACATATATGTAACAAATATCCTGATAGTCTAGTGGTACCCCTCCACCCTGTAGCTGTGATCACTGAAAATAAAAGAATTAAATCTCTGGTAATCTAGGTTAGTCCCCACCCTCCTGTTGCTGCAATCACCCAGTAAATTACCTAGAAAGATTCTGGTGTCCGTGGTCGCTCATCATTTCCACAGGACCTCTGCCCACCCAGCTCCTCCCTTATCTTCGCAGACAGCTCAGTCATTTCAGCCCATACCACCCAACTGCTCGTTAAATGACAGTTTAGTATGTGCTGTCAGTCTACTGTTGTCCACACTGAATATCGTGGTTTGCAGTGATACTGTGATAGTCATTCACAAAACCATGAATTAAGTCATTCATTCACAGTTTTGAATGACTATTATATGCATGCACTGTAGCCCATTGGTCCACAGTGGATTCAATAGGCTTACAGCCGTTACTGTAAGCTGTTATCTGCAGGCAGCTGGCGGTATGCGGGTGGGTTTGTGCTGCCTGCCAATGGTGGAGGGGGAGCTTGGTGGGCAGGGGTCCTGTGTGTGGGTGGGGGTGCCACTGGACCAATTAGGGATATTTTTTATGTAGGACATACTGAGATCGGGTTATGGATGGGTGGGTACCACTTGACTGCCAGGGATATATTTCATATATATGTTTGGCATCTTGGCTCAAAGATGGGAGAGAGTACCACTAGACTACCAGGAATATCAGTTACTTTTATGTTTGGTGATCATGGCTACAGGTGGGATGGGGGTACCACTAGCTTACCAGGACATTTGTGGGTGCTATGCACATTTTTTGGGGGGGTGATTGCCCCCACGGCTGGCAGCTGCTGTGTTGCACATTGCAGTACAGCAGCATTCCTGTGGGTGGCTGGAACTTGAGCCTTTTATTTCAGGCTCAACTTTGAGCTGAGGTATGCGGTGCACCTTAGGGTTGTGCCAGCATATGCGCTGCACATCTCGGGCTGAATATCGGGATGCATCGCATTTGCATGGGCATGCCCCCGGAGATGCGCTGCATACAGTTATCATTCCGCCGTGGCACATTGGAACTTGCACTGTGCAAGTCCCTCTTTTGAATATTGCACCGGGGTGCATTTCTGGGGTTGCGCTGGCGCAATTCAGTTGCACCAGGTACAACCCCTTTGAATATCTGGGCCTTTATCTATAAAACATAAAAATAAAAAACATCGGATAAAAAGAACTATGATGTCACCTAATTCATTTTCCTATCTCATTAATAATACAACAGTTAGTTAGATCTGCATATTCACACATATCCAACAATCGGGGGGGGGGTGCAAAAACACTCATTTTGGGATTCAATTAATATAGAGCTTTATCAGTCATCAAATAGGGATAGTGTCAGCTAGTAGTAGAATCTCCTGGTATAATGCCCATCTGGCCCACCTAGTGGTGTATGCTTGGGATCTATGCTGAATAGCAAATGTGATCCTCTCCAATTCTTGTATACCCTGAACTACAGTTACTCAGTCTTCTGCCGTGGGTGGATCTGGATCCAGTCACCGCCTTGTTATGGCCTTAATTGCTGTTATAATCGAAACACCCCATAGATATTTAGCTTCCTTTCCCATCATTGATGTTGGTAGGATGCCTAGCACTATGTGTTCTGAACATAAAGGGGGAGACAGAGCTAGAATCTGTGTAAGGTGATCCCTTATTTGTTTCCAGTAAAATTTCAAAGTGGGGCATTGCCAGAAAATACGAGCGTGGTTAGCATTTAATTCTCCACACTGACTCCAGCACTCTGGTGTTATCATGGGGTCCCATTTTGCTTGTATCCCTGGAACAAAAATGTACCTTATATGCAATTTCCAAGTGAATTCTAGCCAATTTGTAGAGGTAGTAATGTGCCATGCTGCAGCCCAGACCCTGATCCAGTCCTTAGGGTCTAATCTTATGTCTAGTTCCTCTTCCCATCTTGTTTTAATCTTATCAGTAGATGCACCCTGATCGCTGATATAATTTGGATAACGTAGAGTTACTAAGAACATACGTATGAACATATGAAAATGCCAACTGATACTGGCCTCACGGTCTATCGAGTCTGCTCGACTGTGCAGTTAGCCCTCACCTTGCAGCTGCCTCCCCACCTCCCTCTTCATAATTCCCCTGTTGCTCTGTCCCAAACCCTCTTAAAGCTGTCCACTGTGCTACAGGCTACTACTTCCTCAGGCAGAATATTCCACTTGTCCACCACCCTCTGTGAAATACTGTCAACTGGCTTCCCTCCTGAATCTCTCCCCTCCAATCTCAGCTGAGGCCCCCTCATGACCCTCCCCCTTCTGATCTGGAAATTCTCTTCTATATTAGTCTTGTTTATCCCCTTCAGGTATTTAAAGGTTTCAATCATGTCCCCCCTGTCCCTCCTCTCCACCAGGGAATACATGTTCAGCTCGCCCAACCTCACCTCATAGGAGTATCCCTCTAGTCCCTGGATCATATTTGTCACCCTACGCTGTACACCCTCCAACAATTTGATGTCCTTCAGGAATGGGCACCAGAACTGCACACAGTATTGCAGGTGTGGCCTGACCAGGGACCTGTAGAGGGGCAGAATCACCTCCCTATTTCTAGAGGAGATTCTCCTCACTATGCACCCCAGCATCTTGTTGGCTTTTGCTGCCGCCTTCCTGCACTGAGCTGAGTTGTTCATGCTCCCCGTTATGAGCACCCCTAGATCCTTCTCCTGCTCAGTGCATTCCAGCAGTACCTTCCCAGCTGATAGCTCTTCCTCTGGTTCTTAGCCCCGAAGTGCAATACCTTGCACTTTTTGGCATTAACCCCTAACTGCCATGCCTCTGAACACTCCTGTAGTTTGGTCAGATCCTTCTGCAGTCCCCTCCACCCTTCAATGTCATGTACCACTGCTCCCGTCTTTGTGTTGTCCAAGAAGAGACTGATCTTACTCCAGACCCAGTGGAAGATACCAGCAATGAAAATCCCGAACAACACCGGTCCCAACACTGATCCCTGCGGCACCCCGCTCATCACATCCCTCGGAGATGAGAGTTTTCCCACCACCACCACCATTTGCTGCCTAACTTTCAGCCAGTTGCTGATCCAGTTCACCATCTTTGTTCCCACCCCTATATATTCCACCTTCCCCTCCAGCCTCCCATGTGGCAAGGAATCAAAGGCCTTGCTGAAATCCAAATATGGGACATCCACCGCATGGCCCTTGTCCAGTTCCCTTTTCACCCAGTTGTAATACTCTATCAGGTTTGTCTGGCAGGATCTTCCTGAGACAAACCCATGCTGCTGACTGTCCTAGAGACCATTGTTCTTCAAAAAGGTCACCAGCCTCTCTTTTAGTATCATTTCCATCAATTTTTCCACAATTCATGTGAGGCTCACTGGTTGGTAGTTGCCTAGTTCATCCTTGGGTCCACTTTTGTGAATGGGCACCACATGGGCCATCCTACACTCCAGTGGTACGCATCCTGTGGTCAAGGAGGTATTGAACAGGTTAGCCAATGGTCCTGCCAGTATCTCAGCTAGTTCCTTAAGTACCCTAGGGTGAATGCCATCCGGACATAATGCCTTATTCCCCCTCAGTGCCCTCAATCCTTTCAGCACCCTATCCTCTGTGATCCCTGTATCAGTCACCTCCTCCCCCCTGCCCACCCCTCCTCTCCCAGGTGGTGCCTGCCCCCCTTTCTCCTTCATGAACACAGAGCAGAAGTAAACATTTAGTGTCTCGGCCTGGTCCTTCCCCTTCCCCTTCTCCACCCAGCCCCTGTCTTTCTTTATTCTCACTATCTGATCTTTGTTTTTCCGCCTTTCACTGAGGTATCTGAAGAAGTCCTTCTCTCCATTCTTAATATCCTGCATCAATATTAGCTCCCTGGAAGCCTTGGCTGCTCTGACCAGCCTGGTAACCTCCCTGGACTTCTTCGTATACATCTCCCTGTTGCACTCCCATCCTAATTTATTGAGTCTCTGAAATGCCTTTTTTTTGGCCCCTTACCCCCTCCATGACCACCTGTATCAGTCAGCTGGAGTTTTTTGCTCTCCCCTTCTTACTCCTTGTTCTTGTGCATGTCCCAGTAGCTTCCACCAGCCCTTTCTTAATGCTATCCCATTTCTGGCTAGCATCCATGCATGGTCGAATACCTGTCAGATGCCTGCCCATAATATCCCCCATCCTTTTAAAATCTGCCCCCTTAAATTCAATCACCCTGGTACTTGTGCCTCCTGATTCCCTGCCCAAATTGAGTGTGAACCATACTGTATGGTGGTTACTCCCAGCCAGAGGGTCCTGCACCTCTAGATCCCTTACAGCTTCCCCATTTGACAGGACTAGGTCTAGAGTCCTATCCAATCAAGTTGGCTCCCGGACTAACTTCACTATGAAGCTGTCCTGGAATGCCTCTAATATGACCTGCTCCTTTGCACTTGTGGTGGTTTGGGTGCTCCACTCGACCCCTGGCAGGTTGAAGTCCCCACCCACCACAGTGTTAGTTTTCCTACAGACCCTTCTGATTTGCTCAGCTAACTCCCCATCCAGGTCATCCACTTGGGCCGGGAGCCTGCACACCACCTCCATCCTTAGTGTCCTGATTTTTAAGTCTTGGGACTGCATTTATATGGCCTCTGTTCTGCTTTCCTCCCCCTCCTACCTTATGCACCTTATCCCCTCCCATACATATATTGCCATGCCCCCCCCTTTCCCTTAGCCCTATCCTTCCTGAAAATCCTATAACCTTGGACAGTCAAATCCCATTCCTGGTACTGGGTGGCCCACATTTCCATGATGGCCACAATGTCCACCCTACCTATTGCCAAGAGTGCCTGTAATTCTGCTGATTTATTACCAAGGCTTCTTGCATTCAGTGAGACCACTCTCCAACCTGACCCTGACCCCTTCCCTCTCTGGGATACCCCCCTCTTAATCTCCCCCTGTGCCACTGCTCCAAGTACCTCCTTGCTAGTCTGGGGGGTAATTTCGTTCCCCTCTCTGGGATCCACGTCTACCATCTGTCCACTCACCACCTCCCTACCTAGTTTAAATCCACCTTTGTAACTATGTATTCCTCTACCCTCTGCTTTAATATCTCCTTCCCCTCCTTGCTCAAATCTAGCCTGTCCCCTGCATAAAGTTCATTGTTTTCCCAGAGTCTGCCCCTGCCCCTATCAACCTGTATTCCCTGGAAAGACACCATTCCCTCTGCCAAGTGTTGAACTCCCCAATCCTTACTCTCCTTACCATTCTAGCACAGGGTACTGGGAGTACATCTGAGAAGGCCATTGATTTCCCCAGTTCCCCACACAGTTTGCCCAGATCCTCAAACCTTTCCATCACTACTTGCTCTGTCTCCCCTGCCAGGTCATTCGTACCCACATGCACCATGAGATGCAGTTTCCTCCTATCCCTCCTAGCACACTTAAGAATTGACTGCCCTGCCCTGCCTGCAGTTAAGTCAGGTATGGACTCCACCCAGATGTGACTATGTCATTCTCCCTTGCTTCCCCTTCTTATTCCTTTTAGTATTGAATCCCTCAGCACTAATACCCCTCCCTCTCCAACCCTCGTTCCCCCGTCACCCTTTTACCTTGGTGACTACTGCTAGATTCTGCCTCAGCTGAAACCCTCCCCTTCCCTCCAATGGATCCCCCCTCCACCCCAGATCTATCTTGCCCCCCCAATGCTCCCTCACACTCCTCCCCCTCCTTCCCTTTCACCCTGTGCTCCCCCTTCCCCAAGTCCCTCCTATTCCCCTTTCTAGCCTTGCTTCTCATCCATTTACCCCAGCTCTCTTCTTCCATCCTTCCAGTGGCGCCCCTCCCCCTTACCACTCCTGCCATCCTCCTCCAGACTCTTGTCCCCTGTGCCATCCTCTCTCTTCCCCTTACCAACCCTCTCTTGGAGATCCTTCACCTCCCCCTCCTCCTCCAGTGTGGCCAGCATAGCAAACCTATTACCTGTCCTCTCTACCATGCTGGGTGAGGGCTCCCTCCTCCTGCCCCTGCCCCCCCTGCTGTGCTGGGTGTGGGCTCCCCCCTCCTGCCCCTACTCCCCTCATGCTTTGCCACCCATTTGTATTGCCCCAGCCCTTTTCCCCACCCCATCCCTGAACCATTGTTCCACCCATGTGGTGTCTTCCTGTTCTCTGCCCCAGCAAGCCTCCCTCCCCAACCGCTTCAACTCTCTACCAAGCCACTGCACTTCATCCTTGAGTCTCCTCAGCCTGTCACAGATCAGGTACCCTCCTAGCTTCCACAATACATACATCCAGACTGCCGCACCACATCCATTGCAGAAAACTATTCTACCCCTGTAGGCCCCTCTAGCATCCTGCAGCCCTCTGACCCCACTCCACTGCTGTCCCTGTCCTCCTAATGCCTCCACATCCCCTTGTGAGTCCTTCCTTACCTCCCTCCATTTTCCCACCTCAGGGTCCCCTTAATTCCTGAAATACCCCCAAGAATGTAATCCTTATCTAGTGTGTCCCTAACAAACCCCTACCCTGCCTCCTGCCAAGATCATAGACCTTAGTACCCCTCAATCACGTATCTCCACAAATTGAGTTACCCCCTACCACAACAGTTGCAAACCCCATCAAATGTCATACATCAATCACATTAGGTTCCCCTTAGAATACAGAACCCAAATGGCTTCCACACACCCAAAGTATCAAATCTAGTCACAGTGGCATCAACCTTATAACAGAACCACTAAAAATTGAAAAGTCACAGTACCTTAGTCCAGTAGAAGCGTCCTTCCAGCTGGATGTATCCCTACCTTCCAGGTCACCCAGGGACCACTCCTTCCAATGAGCTCCTCCTCCTGTCCCTTCTGATAGGGCCTCTTTATCACCGGGAGTGGCTTACTTCTATTTAATAAAGGAGGTGGTGAGGGGCGGGTGGAGGGGAAGAAAAAGCAACTACAACTCCTTTCCCTGTGTGTCTGGTCTCCCTGCGACTGGGATCTGCCTTTTAAGGCTCAATCGCACACTCGATTCAGCCACCTCACAGCTGATTGCCTCCTCCCAGAGCCCTGCCAATTGGCTCGCCTATGATGCCTCCCTGGAGCTGAGCACTTGTCCTACAGCGTGACTCCTTTCCTCCAGTCTCCTTCTGGTCCCTCCTTCAGCCCTTGAGGCCGCCGATACGGCCCCCTCCACAAGTGGCAACAGCCACAGATGATTCTGGCTCAGATGAGCCCCTGAGACACATTACAGCTCCTTTCCCTGTGTGTCTGTTTTCCCTGTGACTGGGTTCTGCCTTTTAAGGCCCAGTCGCACACTTGAATCGGCCGCCTCACAGCTGACTGGCTCCTCCTGAAGCCCTGCTGATTGGTGTGCCGAATGCCTCCCTGGGGTCAAGCACTTGTCCTCAACATGGATCCTTTCCTCCAGTCTCCTCCTGGTCCCGCCTTTGGTCCCCAAGGCCGCTGATATGGCCCCTTCCACAAGCGGCAATGACCGTGGACTATTCCTGCTCAGATGAGCCCCAAAGACACACTACAGCTCCTTTCCCTACCCCTTTACCAGTCAGTGTGCTCCAAATTAACTCAAAGGGTGGAGGAGATGGACATCCCATTACAGATGGTGGCCTTTTGTAGCTGTGTATTGATATGATCCCTAAGCTGGTAATATCGCAGTTGATACCCTGGGTGCAAGTTATATCTTTGGACTGCATTCTTAAATGATATCATTGTATTTACTTGTAAAAGTTGCTGGGGAGAATACAATCCTAAATGAGTCTGATGGCAAAACCATGAATATAATGTCATAGGGATAAATGATTCATCCCAAATCCACCATCTATACCTCCATAAAAAACATGCTGTGGTCCCTCTGTTTATGCCCTACCTCCAGGCCTCAAGGGCCACCTGAATGCTGGTAAGAGTAGGTTTAGGGAAGGCATTCAGTTATTTAGTGTTAAAAAGTAAAGCAGGGAGGGGCTGGTAACATCGGTGAATTCAATGATGCTCCAACTTCATTCCATTTTCTTTTCCACAGACAAGGCTCACCATGGACTCACACTAGCTAACATCACTTTCCCTGCTGGTGCTAAAACCCTACAGGCAGTAGTTAACCTACCTTCCTAATGATACTCTGATTCAAACAGAAATAAGGGTTGGATGAGGGACAGGTTTCCCCTACCAGGCACTGCTGCAGTCATTAGCATCAACCAAAGCTCAGCCAGAGTTTAATGCAGTCATTGTATACAGTATGTAAAGTTTAATGATGGTGCAAGCACCACATGGTGAAATTGATCAACTATTATATAAGGCAATGGGAGGGCTCCAAAAGGTAAATACAGATCCAATGAAGACTCTAGCAAATGCACTCTTGGAATGAAGCAAGTGATCTGTGGTTGCTACCAAGATAGTGGTGCTAGCAAGTCCAGAAACTCAGTCAGAAGGAAAAAGGACTCGGCACTCTGTCATAGAATAGTCATAGACCATAAGTCTCTTCATTCATAATTTATTAGTGGCAAAATAAGCAGTACAACCGATGTAGCCTGGGGAGACCACAAAAGATCAATGTTTCACACTCAGACAGATTTGCTTACTTTTTTAAATGCCAGTAAGTCAAAGGTCACAGATGCTACATTATACATTTCCAAAATGATTGCAGAGAAGTACTTTCTAAGGGGCTCATTAAGAGATTCTTTACAGTTAAAACAGGAACACTGGGACATGCCTTTAGCAAGTGATCCCGCAACGGTAAACAAACTGAAGGTTGATATATTAATAGAGGGAGCATAACTGAGTGGTGATATCACAGAAAAAGAGATGGATTTTTTGAAAGTCAAACATCCCATCCATCCACATTTTTATTGAGATCTGAGGTTTGCTACCAAGGGCTTTATCTGAAAAAAGTTATAACATAAGTAAATAATATATGTTTATTGTGTCAGTTCAAAGATTGTATTAGGGCAACAGAATGAGGATACAGGTGTGGTGGATTATACTATGATGACTTATAGGCATTCTTCATGTTTTTAATAATTAAAGCCAATTAAATGCTTTGTATAAATGTGTACAGAAGGGGATGCACTACACCTCAACAAAGCACTCTGAGTGTGAAACATTGTTCTTTTGTGGTCTCCCCAGGCTACACTGGTTGCACTGCTTATTTTGCCACTAATAAATTATGAATGAAGAGACTTATGGTCTAGAACTGCTCTGTGGTGAAAATTATTCACACAAAACGTGGATATTCTCTTCCAAGTCCAATTTATTGGTGTAACATACACACAGAATTGACTTCAACAGAGCACACAACTGTACAAATCAAAGAGCTGAGAGCTGCTGTCCCAGGTATCCCAGTGCTTTGCTCAATAAAGCTTCCTCAGGGGGTGCTGTTCTGGAGTAAGAGACACTCTTAAAATACTGATATGGGTGTTATGTCATAATTTTATTTTTTGTTTTTTTTTGTTATACACTTTCTATGCCTGTTTCTCGGCTTGGGACATGTACCTATGGTTTCCTCCAACCCATCCAGCTATATCTGCGGCCTCTGCCCCCATAGCAGCCAGGAGCTCTGAAACCCCTGTGTCCTGCCCCTTCCTAGCCAAATCGTGGTGGGTACATACCCCTCATGCCACAGAAGACCAGGGGGCAGGCACACCAGAGGAGCTGCTTTGGGTGTGACCTATGTGGCGGCACCAGTTCCTTCTGTCATCGAGCTTGGGGGGACTGGCATTGATTTCTTTTGTGTTTCCCTTCCACGTTGCAGGCATGCAATGACACCAAGGACTCTCCATACATGCATCTGCACCCAGCAAGTCCGGCGACAGCCTGCGTCGACCCCCATAGTGGACCGCACTTCGCACCAGCCCCCAGCCACCGTCAGAAGCCAATACTGCCATGGTCATTCCCTCCCACCCTCCTCAGAGAAGGAGAACAGTCCCTGGGACACTTGATCCTCCTCTTCCCCAGCTGACCCCTAGCACCTGAGGTCGCTCCCGACCCTGGGTTGCTGGCATGGCGCGAGGTGTAGCATCCAGCATCTTAACCCTCAGTACCACCAGGCACTGGGTGATATGTCATAATTGACAAATTTCATACACCTGTAATCCCTATATGATTTGTAACCAAAGGTGTCAGTTATGAACAGACATACCATAATAGTTGCAATGCACAAAGTTGATTTGATTTCAAAAGCATGTATTCAATGTAAATAAATGACAAACAATATATACAAGAAAAAAAAAATTAAAATGCAACAGTGCATACAGTACCATCGTAGGCGCAACCATACTGCCGTAAGCCAGCACCCATAGGTCCCTGGTGGCTAATGATCCCTCCCCTGTCCTACCCACTGTGCCCAACCATATACCATGCCTGGTGCACAGCTTCCCCTCCCCCTCCAAGCAGAGCCCCTGCCCTGGGAAAGGCCTGGGGCAGGATTCTCAAAGAACAGTAAAATCCTGCAGCTGCGAGAAAAAGGCTTGCAGCACTGCGGAAATGCAGTTGCATGATATTCGTAAAGAAAATCCTGCAGCTGAGGGAATTCCACAAAAAGTCCCGAAGCTTCAGAATTCCAGCAGCTGCAGGAATTCCACTAGTGCTGCAAATCCGCAGTTATGGAAATGGCTGAGGAGGCATAGCAATAGTACAACAAGTAGCTGAAGCAGCAGACATTGACATTGCTGCCATAGTATGAGGCTGACAGCACCCACAAAGATACCAGCAACCAGTCCCTCAACTGGGATCACTGCAGCACCACAGGTACCAGCAATACCATGGCAGCACAGTGGCTGACTGTCCCTGCTGGTCGTTCCTTCCTGGGGTGTTCTTGTGGCCTGCGGGGGTAGTACTCGCTGCTGGCTGGTCAGGTTCTACTGTTTGTGGGGCTCTGTCATGGGCTGCACTGGGTCTAGTGGTTGTTGCCTGTTGCCATATCATGGCAATGTGTGCTTTCAGTGCTGTAACATCAGCCACTGCTATACTGTCTCAGATGCTATTACCTGTGGTACACCTCCACCTTAATTGATTCCAATTGCTGGGGCACTACTGCAGTGTGTTGAGGGAGAGTTACACCTCATTCCACTGTGTGTAACATTCTTTCCTCAGCTGCGGAAAAAAACTGGCTGTGAATAGCCTTTCAGGGGCTGTGCCTTATTTATCTCACACCTTTTTGTCCTGAGGGACTTCCGCAGCTGCACTTTTTTCCACAGTCCATAGTGGTTTTTCCCACAGCTGTGGAGGGTTTTGTGAATAGCACTTGGAGCAAACTCCCCTTTTTTCCGTAGCTGAGGGAGTTTTGGGGACTTAGGGAAGGTTTTGCACCCTCTGAAAGCTTTGAGAATCCTGCCCCTTATCTTTTGAAGGTAAAGGTTGCTTTTGCAAATCTGAACTTGGAGCTGGAAAGGATGCACAATCTTGAACTAGGAACTAGGAAACTGGAGGAAGACAGAATTGTGCTTGATTTCTAAGGGAAGTGTGCCTTACTTTTAATTTGTCACTGGTTTTTGCTTGTTTGAATTAAGAAGGGGTTTGCAATACTGCTGATCTTTTTGTAGACTGCTACTTTACATACAGAGGGATTAAAATACTGCTGATTATTTTTTTTTCCTTTTCTGTGAATCTGGTGCTTTATTTGTAGCTTGATAGTATTTTGGTGCCTTTTTGTAACAAACATTTAATTTTCACTGGTGGGTTCTTTCATTTCTGCAGTCAGTCGAGTGTGTATTAAAGCCAGACAGAGCCTCAGAAGGTTCAAACAGGATTGCTCTGTTTGTACTCACAGCACAGAACATGTGGATTGTCCAAACCCTCCCCTTCCCCAGCTTACCTAGCTTTATGAGTTTAGGCAGGAATGTGTGACAACTTCCTGCTCAGACACAAAACAGGGTGGGGTGTGCCACAGAAGGCAGGTGGGCAGTGTTGAATAAACTGGGAGGATAGCTTCTTGTGATTCCTATTTTAAACCAAAAAAAAAAAATGTTTTGGGTCCTAGTACCTAGTCCCTTGGAAAAAGGATACACTATTAAGGGGAAGTGAGGTTCCCTAATAGCGAAAAAAATTAAAAGCATACATAATTTAAACAGGGAGGTAGAAAAACATGTGGGGAGTGGTACAATGCACTGGCTGTGGGGCAGCAGACTTCCAGGAGACATTCTGGAGGCTGCGATGCTGCCCTATTTGCAGACACCTCTCTGCTCTGAAGGAGAAGGTTGCCCGTCTCCAGGCCAATCTGGCAAGGAGTAGGGAAACCTCTTCCCCCACCCAGGACCTGGCAGGGGATTGAGAAATCTCCTCCCCCACCCAGGGACCACCAGGGCCGCAGCCGCTGCCTCAGAGGTTGCCAAGAATAAGGAGTGGTTGGACTAAGGTGGGCTCTGGGAGGGTGAGGGTGGTGGAACAGAGGCGCATCCCTCCAGCTGTACCTCTCCACAATTCATATGCCTTTCTGGTGGAGCGTTGTTTCTCTATGGAGGCACCCGCAGTGAAGACCAAGGAGGATGCTGGGAACTTCCACAAAGGAGACCCACAGGAAGGTGGGGGACTCAATCATTGGGGGGGTAGAATTTGGGCAGAGGGGAAAGGGAGGTAAGGTGCCTACCTGGCGCCATGGCATGGAGGGACAGGAAGTGAATCCTTAGGATCATGGGAGCAGCTGCACGGGAGAGGGAGCTGGTTATCATTGTCCACCTAGGGACAAATTACCTAATTGCGAATGGGATCAGAGCTGTGCAGGAGGAGTTTTCTACAGTTGGAGAGGGGCTTTAGACAAGTAGCATGCACGGTAACCTTCCAGGAGGTGTTGCCTGTCTATGGAATGGGTGAGACTAGGGTACTTCATACCCTGGGATTCAGTGAATGGTTGAAAAACAGGTGCAGAGCACAGGGTTTTGGCTTCATTGGGGACTGGGGGTCCACCTGGAGGGATACAGGCCTATACTGGCATGATGGTCTGCATCTGTCCAGGAGGGGAACCAGGATCCTAGGTGATAGGTTTAAATGCTTCATTGGAAGCTTTTAAACTAGCGGGGGGTCAATGAAAAGGAATAGGGAATTTCCAGCCTCCCCTCACAAAACAGGGTAGTTAGTGAGGTTAACACCAAGGTAGAGAGGTCAATAGGGGCAGGACAGGGGTAAATGTAGAAAAAGGCAAAGGCAGTATGTACAGGGATGGGGCTAAAAGTTGTAAGGCCATCAAAAAATGCAGGGCGATGGGTACCAATGCCCATAGTTTGGGTAACAAGCTTCCTGAACTAGTGGCCATGATGGAAGAGGGACACCTGGATAGTGTGGCAGTCACAGAATCTTGGTACACAAAGAACCGTGACTGGGATGTCAACATACCAGGGTACACAATCTACAGGATGGACAAGGAGGGTAAAAGAGGAAGAGGAGTAGCTCTCTACATAAGGGAAGGGATCAAAGCAATGAAACTAAAGGGTAAACAGGGAGGAGAGGAGGCACTGTGGGTCACCTTGGAGACAGGAAATGGCACCACAATACACACAATACAGACCCCAATCTCAGGGGAGGACATGGACAAGGAAATGATAGGAGGCATCCTTAGAATGGCAGATAAAGGGGGAGGGAGTATTGTTGATGGGGGACCTGAACATGCCAGATGTTAACTGGAGCAGATTTGCTGTAGCCACATCCAAGGGCAGAGTCATTCTCGATGCCCTAGACTAGAGGGGGCATGCCCCAGGCCGCTAGTGTTGGAACCCACTTGGGAGGGAGCAGTCTTAGACCTGGTACTCTCAAATGGGGACGGTGAGAGGATCTCAGATTTAGAAGTGGGTAGCCATCTGGGAACAAGTGACCACCAGACAGTGTGGTTCACAATAAACACAGCCATACAAAAGCAAGGGTACTGGACTTTCAGAGGGCTGACTTTGGCAGATTAGGAGAGTGCCAAAGGAATGCACTAGCAAAAGGTAGGAAGGAGGGTTGGAGGTACAATGGCACAAATTAAAAACTGCCACCACAGAGGCAACAAGCCTTTGTGTGAAGCAAGTAAAACAAAACGAAGGAAAAAAAAAAAAACTATGGTTCTCAAAAGAGGTGGTGGGGAAGGTTAAAGAGAAAACGATAGCTGAATGTGCTGAAATTTTACACCACCCCACCTCCTACCTTAATTAAATAGACCCTTGCCCCACCTCCTGATCTTAACTCCTCCCAACTGCTTCCCCTGTGACCTCCCCCACCCATTCCTTTTTTCTTTCGCCTCTCCCCCCACTGTCTTCTTTCCTCTCTCCTACTGTTCCTGGTGTACCAGCAATGTCACTCTCCCTCCTAAGCTCAAGGTTTACTATCCCTAGCTGTGCACACATACTCCTTGGTTTGCTCTGCTTTACCTGAACTCGAAGATATAATGGATCTACCTCTACTTGACTGTCTTGTGCTTCCTCTACTCTACCCTCCTGGGGCTAGTAATCCCCTGCTACCCCTCACCCACCAGATTGATCATATTTCCAGTTACACTGGTACTCTACCCTCTGCACCCAGCTCCCATTTCCCATCCTCTGCTGGATATGGCTCGCAGCACCCATGGAGTTATAACAAAGTGACGTATAAACATGTGTTCCCCCTTCCACCTCTGGCACTCATGACTGCCCTCTGTGACTATCGACAACCATGTTACCCTTGCTCTCACAGCAAGTGTTCCAGGAAAATCTCTCTCAGGCAACTAAGATGGTACTCCATAAAGCTCCTTCTGCTGCTACTTTCTGGCAACACTCACCCTCACCCTGGACCTGGACTGAATACCTGTAGCCCTGGAAACCAACCAAGGCACACTGGGTCACTCACCCTTGCTTCCCTTAACATCTGCAGTCTCCTGCCTAAACTTGATGCCCTACAGCTATTCACTAACCAACACAAACCAGACATCCTTGCAGTTGTAGAAAACTCTCTCTCTCCTAAAATCCCTGACGTGGCAGTTTTCCTGCCAGGATACAACATCTTCTGACTTGATTGGAAGGCAAAAAGAGGAGGGGTGTGTGCCTTATACCTCAAAGACCATCTTCAGGGCCACCCATTAAAAAACCCTCTCTCAGACGTATCATCTCAGATTCTTACCATCAAGGTTCTATTAGGAGCCCACAACAAAACCCTTACAATTGCCACAGTGTACTTACCTCCAAAAGAACAAGGGAAAGCTTTCAGCTCTGTCTTGGACCTTGCTAGATCCCACCCCCCTGGCTCAGAGACAATCCTGATGGGCAATTTCAACATCAACTGGCTTGCCCCGGAGGCTGGTGGGTATCAAGATATCATCTCCGCAGTCAACCTCACCCAGCTAGTCGACTCCTCCACTAGGTGCAACTACAAAACAGGCAACAGTACACTCCTGGATTGGATTCTGAGCAGTCACCCATCCCGCCTCTCAAACATTTCTGTCCTTCCTGACTCTCTAAGCGACCATTCCCCTGTCATCAGCAAATGGTCCAACAAGTTTGCCATGCCCCCCCACCCAAAATTAATAAACAGCAGAGTCCTTGCACGTGGGCAGCTTAAACACCTAAAATCTCACCTCAGTCAGCAAGACTGGACCCCAATCTACCACGCTATGGATATTTACTCTGCCCTCGATTACTTCATAAAGACCTTTAATGCTGCCTGTGACTCCCATGCCCCTGTCAAAAAATGCAAAGTCAAAGGACTAAGCAACCCCTGGCTCTCTGCAGATCTATTGGCTAAACTCAAATCTAGGGACCACCTTTGGCTCCTAGCCTGTGCCATAGGAAAACAAGCTGACATACAGAATTACAAACTGACTCGAAATACTTGCACTAAACTTGTCAGCCTACAGAAAAGTTCTTACTACAAAGATGCCCTCACAAACACCTGGGGTAAAGGGAAATCCTTTTGGAACAACTTAAAAGAAGTTACTGGAAGCAGCAAAAAACCTCACCTACCATGCTAGTCATTGATGGGATCACAACGCTTGACCCTACTACCATTTCTAACTCCTTCAACATGGCATTCACAGACCTCAGTGCTGTCCTTCCACATGGCTTTCTCAATGAAGACGATGCCCCAGCTATCCCTTTGAGCCCCCCCTTTTTCTCCCAATCGACCCTCACTCTACTTCAAAGCAGTCAAGATGCACGAAGCTCGCAGCTACATCAAGAAAGCAATAGCCAGGTCTAGGTTCAGTGGGGACACCCTCAACCTCAAACTACTGTCCCTCACCCTTAAAGAGGTGCTCCAACCACTAACAACAATTTTCAGTCTATCCTCACCCTTGGCCAGTTCCCCGACAGATGGAAATCAGCCACCGTTACTCCGGTCCACAAGAGTGGGGACAGGGCTCTGCTTAGAAACTATTGGCCCATCTCAATATTACCCCCCCAAGGGCATTGAGCATATTGTATCTGACCAAATTATGGAAAACCTCAACAAACACGATTTCCTGTGCCCACAACAGCACAGTTTTAGAAAAGGACACAGTACTACATCTGCCCTTCTCAAATTCACTGGAACAATCCACAACTCTCTAGACAATAGCCTCCTTACGGAATAGGTCTTCATAGGCCTTACTAAAGCTTTCGATACCATACATCACTGCCTACTTATCTCACAGTTGCTCAGTGCTGGCTTATCCCCAGAATCAACGACATGGTTTAAGAGCTACCTCAAAAACCACTCTCAAAGAGTGAAAATTGCTGACTTTCTCTTTGAGGCTAAACATGTATGATCTGGGGTCCCACAAGGATCCATTCTCGGACCCCTTCTATTCAGCCTCTTTCTGAATAGTCTTCCTCAACCCTGTCTGGAGCAAATCCTTCTCTACACCGACGATGCAGTCATCCACTCCACCCACAAGGACCCTCATCTCCTCCAGAGCAAACTCCAACATGACTTCTCTTCGATTGAGAGCTGGTTCAGCGCACTTAAACTGGTGCTTAACTATAAAAAACAAACAAAAACATGATGTTCTGCAGCTAGCATAATAAACACCGGTTTCACCCTCTCTCCATCTCCAACTGCCTAGGTGAAACCCTGGAACAAGTGGCATCCTTCAAATACCTTGGGGTCACTATCGATTATAACCTCTCTTACGGGACCCAGATTGATAATGTTGCCAAAGCGGCCAATACTCGCATTGGCCTACTCTACAAGCATAGGAAATGCCTCACTTCTGATGACTTACGGATCATAGTCCAGAGCTCAGTAGTTGCAGCAATTGACTATGGCCTCATCATTTACGGATCTGCCTCCTCCACCGCTCTCAGACGTATGTCCATGGCTCTCAACGAAGCTTGCCGACTCATCACTGAGTCACACCGTCTCACCCACACATGTGACCTTTACGCTCAAACTGGGTGGCTCCAACTCTCTAACCACATCAAATACCAAATATGCCTTATGGCCAAAAAATCAATGATCCTACCTGCTCTGAATCCCCGGCCCACTAGGGGCTCAGAATCTTAGTCACTACACATCCAAAGATGTCGGACTACACTGGGTCAAATATCCTTTGCTTATAAAGCTCCTAACTGGTTAAATGGCCTTAACAGTGATATCTCCTCCATCCCTAAGCTTGGACCTTTCAAATCTAAACTTTGCCTGCTCCTAACTACCTCCAGCTCATGTGATTGTCTTCCCTAATTGTTCTCTATCTAGCACTTACTCTACCCCCTCCACCTCCCCCCTCTTACTGCACTTCCTTCTTGCACTTTCTGTGTTATGTGAGATCCTGACACTAGCCATTGGATGCATTTTTGTGTTTATTGCCAAATTCTTGTTAATATTGTGTACCCAGTCCTTTGTTCAATCAACCCTGTCCTCCGAACCATATGTACTCATGTGTTTATTTACCATTGTAGCCAGTTATACTGTCATAATGTAAACCTCTGTAACCTGTTAACATGTTACAATGTCCTGCCTTGTATTATACCCCACCTGACGTGGAACCCTTGTAAAAGAGCCTTGGCTCAAAGGTATTTGTAATCCTAGACTGAAATAAATAAAATAAATAAATAAAATAAGAAATCACAGAAGGAGCAGGAATGAGAACTCTATCAATTAAAGCAGGAGGAAGTGGAGAAGGCAGTTAGAATAGTAAAGGCCCAAACCGAGGAAAAGATAGCCAACTCAGTTAAGAAGGGGGATAAAACCTTTTATAGGCACATTAGAGAGCGAAGAAAGACCAAGGGAGAGATAGTGAGACTTAATAAAGGGAGGGTGGGCAGAGGTGATAGTGAAAAGGCAGAGATCCTGAATGAATACTTTTGTTCAGTATTCACTAAAGAAGAGGAGGGGGAGGTACCTAAACCAGACAATAGAAGCACTCTGGATGGGGGGGGGGGTTGATACCAGTCCATTCACAGAAGAAAGAGTCCTGAAAGAACTCCTAAAACTCAAAGTGGACTAGACAATAGGGCCTGATGGGATTCACCCCAAAATTCTGAAAGAACTAATGGGAGAACTAGTGACACCATTGACTACCCTTTTTAACAAATCATGGGAGGATGGTGTGGTACCTGAGGACTGGAAGAAGGCACATGTGATTCCTCTTCACAAAAGTGGGAGCAAGGCAGAGGCAGGAAACTACAGACCTATTAGCATGACCTCAGTGGTAGGGAAAATGATGGAATCACTTTTGAAAGAAAGAAATGTTAAGTACCTAGAGGCCAGCGGGTCACAGGACCCAAGGCAGCATGGATTCACAGCGGGAAGATCATGTCAGACGAATCTAATAGATTTCTTTGACTGGGTGACCAAAATAGTAGACCAGGGAGGAGCTGTGGACATGACCTATCTCGACTTTAGCAAGGCATTTGACACAGTCCCACACAAAAGATTAATAAATAAGTTAGCCAGTCTGGGAGTGGGTCCCAGGGTGGTAGCCTGGGTAAAAAATTGGCTGGAATGGTCAAAAGTATGGCAGCTTAGATTCAATGCAAAGAAGTGCAAAGTAATGCACCTGGGAAACAAAAATTCTGTGGGAGAGTACACAATGGGGGGAATACTAACAACAACAAAAAAGGAAAGGGACCTGGAGTAGTCATATCAGATGACCTAAAGGAAGGCAGGCAATGTGAGAAGGCAGTAAGGAGGGCTGGGGTGATACTGAGCTGCATAGGGAGAGGCATCACCAGTAGAAAACAGGAAGTTGTCATCCCTCTGTACAGACAGTTGGAGAGATCCCATCTGGAGTACTGCGAGCAGTTCTGGAGACCCCATTTCTGCAAGGACATAGACAGGATGGAGGCAGTCCAGAAGAGGGCAAATGAAATGACGCAGGGTCTTCACCAGAAACCATACAAAGAGAAACTAAATAAGCTTAATATGTATACCCTCGAGGAAAGAAGGGATGGGGAAACATGATAGAAACTTTCAAGTACCTCAAGGGAATTAACAAAGTCCAAGCGGGTAGCATCTTTCAGAAAAGGAGATGTGCAAGAATAAGGAGGCATCATTTGAAGATAGAGAGGGGACAGCACAGGGGCAACGTGAGAAAGCAGTTTTTCACAGACAGGGTGGTGGAAGCATGGAACAGCCTTCCTGAGGAGGTTGTGGGGTCAAAAACAGTGGGGAAATTCAAGAATGCATGGGACAGACATAAGGCAATTCTAGTAGGGGTAGGAGAAAGTAGGCTATTGGTTAACTAGGGTCTGCAGCTTATCCAATAGGTAGAGAAATGGGCAGACAGGGTGGGCCAAGCAGTCCTTATCTGCCATAAGTGTCTATGTTTCTATACTACAGAGACTCCCGCCAACATCCAGAGCCCCAGCCTGGCAGCCCCCATCCTGTAAGTCACCGACGTGACATGACAGTGCTCCTAACTCAGGTAACTGGGTAGGGCCCATTAAACACAGGTGGCCGTTGTCAGGGGTGACCCAATAGCACTGGGGTGATTCAGTGCCAAAGGCAAAGTCACACAGAAGAGCAGGTCAAGTATTCCCTCCCTCCTGCCCTGGTACCATACATCAATGCACCCCACAACCTGCTCAGCGGTGGTTAGTGGATCCCCATACCTGAATGTATGTGCTGCTGTCACCGGATGGCAAGTGACACATCCCACCACACATTCCACCTAGGCCATCCGCCATGTGACCAATGCTGGAAACATGCTGCCTATTTATAGGGCAACCTGCCCTATAAATAGGCAGCATACTTCCAGCATTGGTTGGATGGCAGGTGGACAAGGTAGAATGAGTGGTGGGATGTGTCACTCACTGTCCGGTGACAGAAGCACATACATACTCTATCTTCAGACTATGCCCCCTATTAATCTGGAACCAGTATGTTCTTGTACCTACCCTGGCTCTTTTTTCTCTCTCCTCCTTCCCTCCACAGCTGCTTCTTGCTTCTCCTATCCTGTCTATTAACAGAGGTGGTTGTTGAGACTTATTAACTTTCCACACGTTCATATACTTTCATTGCCTAGCTTGGAATAATGACAGGTTAGCTGTTGCTGACCATTTTGTGTACATCCTGTAAAATTACTGTATTCATCTATGCTTGTGTACTTATTGTATTGCATGTAATGTTTTTTGTTTCTTGTCCAGAACCACCTTGAAAATGAATTTGCTCAATGGTGTTTATGCCTGATAAAATAAAGTTATTGATTGATTGATTGATTGATTGATTGATTGATACGGGTATAGGGGATGGAGGGATGTCAGTGACATGGGAGGGTAGGAGGGAGAGAGGGAGGGGGTGTACTAATCACCACTGAGGAGGCTGGGGGGTGCATTGACTTATGGTACTGGGGCTGGTGGGGGGACTACCTGCACTGCTCTTCTATGTGACTTAGCCATGGCATTGAATCACTGCATTGCTACTGGGTTGCCCCTGACAACAGCCATCTGTTCCTAGTGGGCCCTACCTGGTTACCTGCATTAGGAGCCATGTCACATCACACTGGTGACTTACAGGATGGGGGCTGCCAGGCTGGGGCTCCAGATGTGGGGGGGGGTGGGCCTCTGCAGTACGGGACCAGAGCAGGGGCTCTGTTGAGGGGGGGCATGCCGTTCCTGAATGGCTGCAGCCACCCATCCCCATCTGCCTAGTGGGCTGGGCAGCACAGAGCGGTGACTGGCAGTCCTGCCGCAGCCAGTGGTTGTCATCCATTGGGGCCCACACAGATTACATCAGGGCCCACTCAGTTGTACACTGCACCCACTTGTACCCCCTGAGCACTGCACTGCGTGCCTTTTTGCATCATGGGGAGTACTGGCACACCCCTTATATGCCCCCATCCCATGTGTGGCACATAGCTGCTCATGCAGTCAAGGGATCTGGTGTGCATCTGGCCAGCGCACTATTGCTGAATGCCATGGGAACCCCACTGTGCGTTATTCATGTGTAGGGTTGCCTAAGCACCACATATAGCGGCTCATAGGCATCCTGCATAGGGCACATTAGTTGAAATAACTATTGCCTAGTTCTGATTAACCAGTGCCTGCTTAAACGAAGTGGGTGATTTGATACCTTTTATTGGACCAACAAGAGATCTACAGATTTTTGAATTTAAGCTTTCAAGCTACACAGAGCTCTTCATCAGAAAAATGATAGACTATAGAAAGAAATCACTTCAAGTAGAACTAGTAAAAAAGCTTTTACACATGAATGTGACAGTTCTGTTGATAAAGAACAAAAACAATTGATTATTATGCAGAGACAAAAAACAGTCATTGAAGTCTTACTTATATATAAATCAGATCCTCTCTATGGATGGAATATGACAGCAGAAGGCCTGATTGTCCAATGCTTATGTGATTGTCTGAAAACAGACTCTGTGTCTGTGTGTGTGTGTGTGTGCGCGCGTGCGCGTGCGCGCGTGTGTGTGTGTTTGTGATATATAAGGGATATGCTGAGGGAATTTGTATAAATGATTTATCTACAAGTGCTATTTTGACCTCAGTTAACCTCATGAGTGGCATAAGCCATGAGTGAGGTGTCCAAGGTCAGACAGAATGAGAGTAGATAATCATTTATCACACAAGGTTCCCTTTGCATATTTCATTTATGCAATAGGCAGGGACTTTGTGTGACTGATTCCTTTAGTGTTTTGTTTTTATTATTTTTTAAGCAATAAGGCATAAGCAGGGGTCAGATTAACAGTCTATTAATCACCCCCTAGGGGTGTAATGTAGCACAAGGCACTGCTAAGTGGCATATTGCCGCTAGGGGGTGATTAACGGACTATTAATCTAACTCCTGGGAGTGCCTTATTGCTATTATAAATATATTCCAAAAGGAAAGTATTAAAAGTATACTTTTTGATTGTTTTCCTCATTTAGAGGGAGATTTTTGATAAAATAGTTCTTCCACCAACAGTTTAAGAATGCAGGTTCAAAATCAGAATGCATCATCCCAGTCATTCAGCAGGGCTAGAGGATGGAATGTTGACAGGAAGAATTCATGTGCCGTGGTGATCAGGCTGTACATGACAGTGTAACAGGGACTAATATAAGGCTGTTGAAATCCTAGCAGTCAATCATATTGCAGCATTTCTGAGACCCTTTTTATAATTAAAATTAATGCATGTTGTTGGACTTTTTTTGAGAAGTGGTGTCTCTCCATGTTTTTTAAGCTCCTGTTGCCATGGGCTTGCCGTCATGATGCTGGTGCTGATGCTACAATATCAGAGCTGATTGGTTGAGCAAATGGACATGTTTAAGAGACAAAAGAAGCAATGATGAGAGTGGGCTTTAGTGAGAAGGAGCACAGGAGTGTTGGTACCAGTGTCAGCTCCATTTCTTTGAGAGCTAGCATTGGAAGGTGTAATTTTTGGTTTTGCATTAAAATGTACCCCCCCCCCCCAAACAGGTGGGGCCTACCTTAAGTTATCTCCCTGCCCACCTCTTTGCCCTCCATCTGGCCTTGTTCCAGACCTGGTGTTCTGCCCTCTTGAACCTGGGCTAATATCCAATATCAGGTTTGAATCCATGTCAAATAATTGTATATGCATAGAAGCTGCTGCACGAATATGTGAGCTGGCACCATTGTGCTATAGCTTTAAGAGCTCTGTACTATACCTGTATATTGTGGCAATAGCCTGTGCTGGGTCCAAATTTTTCGGCGCTTCTGACCGGCCAGGGAATTTTCTCTCAAACTCCACTTTTGCACCAGATAATAGTGCAGAGGTTTCCCTACTGAATGTTGTCAATGTTTAAATTTAAAACTGGATAGATTGTTTTTAAAGTTGGACATTTAACTGTCTGCCCTTTGGCACCCATCCTTTTACTTTGACCTTTTTGTTTTTAGCCCATCAGAATGCAGAGTCCTAAGGGGTCCTTAGCTATGGCTGCTGGGAAGGATAGATGACTGTGTGCTTGGCACCTTTGAATAGCTAATTGGAAAACCAGAACTGTGACTGACAGCCTCAACGACCAATCAGATTACAATACAGTATAACCTCATTTATCCAAATGTGCTGGGGGACAATGAAACTGTTTGGATAAATTAGGTTTCAGATAATTGAGAGCACTTTACAGTGAAGTCTATTAAGCTGGGAGACACACCACAGTTTTAGATACTTGAGACTGTTGGTTAACTGAGGTTAGGATAACTGTTGTTTTACTGTGTTGTGTTTCTTCAGTCAGAGAAAGACAATTGAACTGGACAGTTGCCAGAAGCTCTTGAGAAGAGAAGGAGCTCCCCCTGTGTCTCTCGGCTCATGGCCTGAAGCCTACTTGCTAAGCCAAACAGACCCTTCTGCCTCAAGTGCTTCATTCCTGTACTTTCAACGCTTAAGCTGTTACCTTAGCAGATTGGCTTTGAGCCATGATGAGTCCACACCTGTTATACTTCTCGTGTAGGCTAACCTGCTTAAAGCTGCTCTATGTTACTTAATACTGCATTTATAAAAAAAATAAATAAATAATAATCGGTTACAATATTAACCTCACCAGCAATTGTTATACATCGTAGAGGTACTTTAAGTGCTCTATCTTGCCGCATTTGCTTGCATTAGTAATCTGGCTTTGCTTCTCCTTGCTCCGCTCCCAGCGGCAAGCACCAGAGCATCGTTAGGGGCCTGCATTGGCAGCCATTTTACCTACAGTACTTGCCCACCTCCTCCTGGCTCACTCGCAGTAGCGCAGGCTCAGACTAACTAAGGAGCCCAACACCTAGGGCCTGATCCTCTCGGATAGTTACGCCAGTCCCCGGGATAGTTAGTAAACAGGATTCCTCTTTCGGGCTCCCCATACCGCTTGCTCGCAGCCATAATCTCGGGCATTTAAACAAACTAAAAAGTGCTAGGAGACATACGCATAAACAAAAACCTGTAAGGGAAGGAAACTCACAATAAATTTAACTCCAATCTTGCGGGGGCATAAGTAACCCGAATTCCAGGACCAGCTCTAGGCATAGTGCACTACTGCTCACTACTGTTAACTCCAGTTGCCTGATATCAAGTTACATCCCTGCTCTGTATAAAAACTCATACCTGTCCTTTTTTCCACACAGAAAGGGTCCGTGAGGGCAGGGGACTGCCGCCCTCCCCAGCCAACACCCACCAGGAGGTTGTGAGGGACAAAGAAACCCTCCCTGCAAGCCGCAAGGGGAAGGAACCCCCCCCGAATTCGAACTTCTGCAAACAACTCACCAGGTAATAAGAGGCCTTTTGTCCTACCTGGACCTGCACTGAGTCTTGTGGAGCTGTGCTGCATAGGTCTGGCCCCACCGGCGCTGTGCGCCAGTTCCCCACCACCCTTGGTCGACACTCCAATTTATAGGAAGCTGTGTGGTCAGGTGACTCTCTAAAACCTATCAGCACACTTTCAGGTCTGCAGATTATCAGATCTCGCCAGTAGTGACCGCTATCATTTTCCTCAGCCAGCTACTGTGAGCAAAAAATCATGCTCCTGCTTACCTTGGCCTTCTTAACCATGGCCGCTCCGCTTGCATCGCTCCCACCAACCACGCAGCCCCACAATGACCAGCTCCTCTTAAAATTCAGCTCCATTGACCCCTCCACACCCCCGCTATACCCCCAAGTGCGCTCTGAGCATTTACCTCAGCCGGCATGGGACATATGCCCCTCCATCTCCCCGCTATCCTTCGCCCGGGGCTAGATGCCCTAAGCAGACTAGCTAAGGCTACCTCTTCCACTTCCCTGTGGAGCCCCTATCCCAAACACAAATCAAAAAATAGATGGACTACCACCCTTCAATACCTTGCCCTAATGCTCCTACTGGCAGGTGATGTTGAAACCAACCCTGGACCGCAGACCAATCCTGCCCATCTAAAACTGCCTAAGGGGCTCAGCCTAATCCATCTCAATATTTGCAGCTTATTGAATAAAGTCCCGGAGCTGCAAGTCACTACACATACACTCAAATCTGACATCTGCTTTGTGTCCGAAACTTGGCTAAAACCACAGCACAAAGACTCAGAAGTATCCATGCCCGGCTACTCAGTCTTACGACATGACAGAACAGGCAAAAAGAAAGGTGGGGGCATTGCCATGTTTATATCCAACGCGCTACAATACACCCCCGTCCAGTCCCATGCCCCTCCCCTCTTATCGAATCCAGGCTGATCAAACTCGTACTGCCGCATACCACCCCCGTGTACGTGGCAGGGATATACTTTGGCCCTGCAACCCCAGCTAATACCATTACAGACCTCCTGGCCAACTACAAAAACCTGGCCGCAAATGGAGAGCTCTACATCCTCGGCGATTTTAACTACAACTGGCTAGATAAAGGCTGGCTAGATAAAGGCTGCTCAAAACTCTGCAGCAGGGTTAAAGCCCTAAACCTCTTGCAACAGATTGAGGAACCCACCCACCTCAACACCAAATCCCAAAACCACTCTCTCCTGGATTGGGCTCTTACAACCCACTCACACAGGGTCTCCAAAGCTGGCTTACTACCAGATTCAGTGAGCGACCACCACCCAATCTATGTAATCAGAAAGGTGCACAGACCCTCTAATAGCCTCCCACCCAGGTTAATCAGCTTGCGGTCTTACAAGTCCCTCTGCATCCCCAACCTGCTAAATGATCTCGCCTCTGCTGACTGGTCATTCATCAAGCTGGCACCCACCATAGATCAAGCTTTTGATATGCTCAGACAGCAATTTCTCGCGGTGTGGGACTATCACGCCCCTTTGAGAAATAAAAGGGTAAGAGAAACCCATCTCCCTTGGGTCTCTGCAGATATTATCTCCAGATGCCATGCCAGGGACCAGGCATGGAAAATACATAGGATAACAGGCTCTGAGGCTTCTTGGCAACAGTACCGCACCCTCCGCAACAATTGCACCAAAGCCATAAGACAGGCTAAAAAGAATTTCTTCTGCGAGGCCCTCTCATCCAATCTCAACCACACTTTCAACTTCTGAAAATCAGTTAAAACCCTGCTAACCCCCCCTACACAGCCACCTACCCCTACCCTTACCATCCAGGGCAGAAGCGTATCCGAAGCAAGTGCAGTTGCCTCAACTTTTAATCACTTTTCTACCAACTGCGCTTAATCGCTACTGCCAAATACAGAAAGCTTCTCATCCGAGCCAGTACCCCACACGCGCTGCCTGCATCCCCCCATCCACCTATTTCTCATTCAAACCGGTCTTCCTGCCTGAAGTGCTAGCTTCCCTATACTCCCTAGACCCCAATAAGGGAAAATGCCCACTCATTCTGGACGCAAAACTCCTATACCTATCTGCCCCTGCCTTCGCAGCTCCCCTTGCTGATCTCCTAAACCGCTCCTTCTCCTCTGCACAAATTCCAACATCCTGGAAGGAGGCTATAGTTATACCACTGCCAAAGGGGGGCAACCCAGCCGAGCCCGGGAACTACCACCCTATCTCACTCCTCCCCACCCTGGCCAAGTTGCAGGAAAAAATAGCCCTAGCACAACTCACGCAATTCCTTGATACCTCCTCCTTCTTCACCCCCTTTCAGTCTGGCTTTTGGAAATCACACTCCACCATAACTGTGCTCCGCAGACTTACCAACGATATCACCTCAGCTATGGATAAAGGGCACATCACATCGGCCATATTCATTGACCTGGCCAAAGCTTTCGATACCATTTCTCACACTAAGCTCATAGCAAGATTGTAAGATGCTGGCCTATCCGATCTAGCCTCCAGGTGGTTTCAAGACTACCTCTCTGGGAGGAAGCAATCAGTCAAAATTGTCACCCAAATATCCCCCTCACTCCCAGTCACCATGGGGGTCCCCCAAGGCTCCGTCCTGGGTCCCCTTCTCTTTTCCATATTCCTAAATGACTTCCCACTATCCTGCCCAAACTCAGCAATTCAAATGTACGCGGACGACACCGTCCTGTATGCCTCCGGCCCCTCAAAAGAGTCTCTAAACTCTACCCTTCAGCAGGAGTTCAACGCTGTCCAAACTTGGCTTAGCTCCAACCAACTCATCCTCAATGCAAAGAAAACCGTATCCCTAACTTTCAGCACACAGCCCAGAATCTCCAGGCTACCGGCTCTACCCACATTTCAAATGCTTGGCGGAACCACCCTGGAATCCTGCACCTCCGTTAGGTACCTGGGGGTATGGCTGGATCATCACTTGGACTTCTCTGTCCACATAGACTCCCTTCAGAAAAAACTGCACCTGAAACTTGGAGCCCTTTACCGTAACAAAGGGTGTCTAACCACCCCAGTCAGGAGAGAGCTAGTTTACAAAATGTTACTCCCAATCTTCGACTATGGCAACGTTGTCTACGGCGCAGCCTCTCCATCAACCCTAGCTAACCTGGACCCCCTTTTCCACTCCTTCTGTCGCTTTATCCTAGAATTCCCCCCCACCACTCATCACTGTCACCTATATGCCGCACTAGGTCTCCCCTCACTGCACTCCAGGTGACAGCTCCATGGCACTAATCTAGTAGCTAAGCACTGGTCAAACTCCCTTCCCTCCTATCTCAGTTTCGCTCTATCAACCCAACCCTCCCTGGCCTACTCTTTGCGGGGCTCTGACTCGAAACTATTACAAATCCCTTTCATGTGCACCTCTAAGGGCCAATCGGCCTTCAAATACAGACTGCCCACACTCTGGAATAATCTCCCAGCAGCAATCAGGCAGTCCACCACCACCCATAGGTCTTTGACCAATCTTCTTCATGCCCACTTCTCAGTCTCTAGTAACTGTAACCTGCAGGTCAGATCCACTAAACTGAAGCATCCAAATGTGACTTAACGGGGGCCCCAGGCAAATAACTGCATTACTCTTAATGCCCCTGCCTCTTTTGTCCTCTTTCTTCATGGTCTCTGTAAGACATGTCTATGGACTCGGACCCCATTGTTATTACGCACTCGGCGTTAAACTTGTAACTAATATGTATGCATAAGTCCTGCCTGTAACATCTCTGGACCTGTTGTCTCACCCTTTTTTGTGCCTGTTGTACCTGATGTATGTACTTCTATGCATCTGTTCCTCGTCAACATTGCCTAATGTACCAAATATAATTCAAGCACTTTATGCTTTGTAACCCCAGGTCGCATCTGGAAATGAGTGGATGTACGCTCAGTATGCTTATCTGGTTAATCTCATTAATAAATAAATAAATAAACTACACTGAGGCTGACTTTGCCAGCTATAGCCTTTATTTGTCAATAGTTGGTACCATGAGGGAACTGTCAGAGTTTTCCAGAGCCAAAGGTATCAGAGATTGTATCCTGAGTCCAAAGGAAAAGTTCAGAGGCTGCATCCTGAGTCAAAGCTGCCTCTACACACTGGACAACTAAGGGAGTCAGTCACTAGCACAGCAGTTAGTGCTAGTTTGCAACCACCTTGGGGGTTTATGCCTGGACATGGGGGTAAGTCATGCCAGCCCCAGTGCCTTCATTCTGGTCCTGCTTCAGAAGCTAGAAGCCAGAATCCAAGACTCCAGAGGATCAAGCTTGCTCAAAGGAGCCAACTCTTCCCAACACAAGCTCTGTTACTGAGGTTCTACAGAACTGTGAGTAACTTCAAGGCTAGCCCTGCAACAATGCTTTCCAAGTTGCCTTTGAAATGTACTGCAGGCCATCGGGCCTGGGATTACAAATACCAGTTTGCATAATAGTTTGGCTCCTAAATTCTTTTTTAAATGTTCAGTCACAATTGCATGGCTAAAGGCATAAATTCAGTCATTTGTTTATGTGCATCAATGCCGGCCAACCAACTGCAATGATCATGAGGCCTGCAATGGTATGAGTCTGGGCACCCAGTGAAGCCAACTGGGAGGATTTAGCTGGACTGTTAATTTGGGAATCATATCTAAATTGTGCCATGCTGGTGGGAGGTGGGATTACAGTTGTCAATATGTTTCAAAGTCAAGAGTGAATTGCATAACCAAGCCTTTAATGTGCACTTCCATATTCCCCCAAATAGCCCCATAATAAAAAGGGTTTCTTATTATTTTAATACTATCCATGGGCATATTATTACTGGGTGCTACGTTATTGTGTCTAACCTTAAAGTGTATTGCTGTTGTTGCTTGCTGTTCTCCACAGGTATCTGGCGGTCTCAGCAATAGCCAGTGCCCATTTGGTAAGTTTAGCCTTTGTGAGGATATTATTAGTGACAGCCATTAATTGTATGACTTGAGCCTATTTGAACTTCTCTGTGTTAATCCATATGTGGGACCACTGGGGGGGGAAGCTGGTAGGTACAGCATGCCAGCGGGTTGTACTAGCTTGTCATCTGACCCACTTATCCTTTTACTTTGTGAGGAGGCACTGCACTAATTATATGTCTTATGGTAATGAACCCCTTTTTTCCATCAATAACAGATCTCAGGCCCCCCAACCTGTATTGTGGTCATCAGGCATGGGTAGTAGCCCATTGGAACATGGTGCTTGGGTTACAAAAATAAATCTAGCTGTCTATTGGTCATAGGAAGAGAGTTAGACTAGGGAAGAATGCTGAGGACAGAATGACTGTGTGTGACTGTGTGGCGGGTCCGGATGGAAAAAAAAATGGTGACATTTTAATAAGGTAAACATTCCATTTTTTTTTTATTGGAGTGAGTCTCTGCACAATATCCAATTATTTTTCTTCTTTATCAACAGAACTGTCACAGCCATGTGTAAAAGTTTTGTTTTTTTACTAGTTCTACTTAAAGTGGTTTCTTTGTATAGTCTGTCATTTTCCTAATGCAGAGCTCTGTGTAGCTTGAAAGCTTGAATTAAAATTCTGTACATCTCTCGTTGGTCCAATAAAAGCTATCAAATCACCCACTTTGTTCATCTTTTTGTACAAGGACCAGTATAGCAACACATAGTTCTTTAAACCATTGTCTGCTTGTCATGATGACCCATTTTCTGGCTTTAATGAATTATTGCTTAATTCTTTGTTTTAAAACAAGCAATAGTTAAAAAAAAAAAAACTTGTACGTCATCTGACTGGAGCTGGTCCAGTCAAAGACCAGGATATTATTCTAAGGTTTAATGCTATGTAGCCAAGTCTCCAGACAGCACAGAAAAACTCTTAACTCAAATCTATTCCATGAGTCGAAACAGCTTAGTCTTAACTTGCTCTATCTCAGTTTGAACAAAACAAACTGCATATAATGTTCTCACCTCTCGCTCTGTTTGAGGATTATGAGCCAATATTATATTTACAATTGTCTGGCTGGCATACTGCCCCTGGTATAACTCAGAATGCTGATTCAATACAATTTAACTAAGTTCTTAATAGTGATATTTTCCAATGTCTTGACAATGAATGGTTACATGGTCCAAGTTTTTCTAAACACTGCCCAGGGTAAATATGTTCGGAATAATGATTTTCATTTTTTTTTTTGTTATGCAAAGGCTAAACAACAATGGTAATATCCTCTTAGACACCGTAAATGCAATTGAGTACCTAGGAGTTTATCTTAACAGTACTCTTACTTTTAAAGCACATTTTTCCAAACGTATTTGTGCATTATTCAAACAGATATATTCCTTTATGTCATGAACCTGGCTGATTATATAACCCAGACTTCAACTAGTAGTGCTAAAGAAGGCAAGGAAGGCTTTGTTACTTTTGGTGTCCTGGCAGAGTTCTTGCCATTCATATGTTTCAGCCCTGCTGGTAGGGACCACATCAAGCCGGGGGTAAATTTATCATTTGAAATGCATTTCATGTATACTCCAGTGAACACCTAACAGACAGATGACAGTATGGAGTACAGAGTTGCTTGTCATTGATATGTAATGCACTTTACATTGCCAAATGTTCCTGTCAGGACAATTTCAGCTTTTATACAGCTTGGAATTTATAATTGTATCCTGGTTGCCAGTTTCTCAGCTTGAGGCTAACCACTATAAGGTTACATACTTGCTTTTGAGGCAGACAGCTCAAAAGATTGTAGGTTCTAGCTCCACACCAGGAACTTGGGAGTAAAACCCAATGCTGACACAGTAGTGCATCTTTAGGGGTAAGAAGCACTCCTGAGGAGCCATCTCTCAGATGAGACATTAACCCAAGATCCTGTATGCCTGTTCTTTAGGTTGTTCAGGTGGACATTAAGGATCCTATTGTACTTTTTGAAAAGAATAGGGGAATTATTTTACTTAAAAATGAATCAAACATTCCTGAAAGAACAAATTCATCAGAGGCATTCAACTAAAGCCAATTATTAAAAAAAATAAAAATAACAAAAAAGAAATAAAAGGATACAAAAAGGGAAAAAAATTAAAACAAGGTCTTAAAAAAGGCAAAACTCAAAACCGCTCCTTCCCTATAGGCAAAGCATTGTCAAAAACACAAAGAAAAATAATTAAATGGTATGTATCCAGGTCACAGCCTTCTAATAAGAGAAAAAAGACATTGCTCACTAATTCCTTTATTCTCCCTAAGGTAAACTTCTCTGACAGTGGATTAAATTATCCCGGCAATACACAAATAAGGAAAGTCCAGCTAGTGCAGCACACTTGTTTGCCTCAGATAAAATTTAAAAAATGAAAAAATAACTATCAGTGTGCTGTTACTGTATTTCCTACATTGTAGGGGGGAATTGCCCCAAATCAGATTTTAATATATTAATTGAGATAACCATGGGAGATGCCATCTGTCAGTCAAAAAGTCCCAAAAACCTAACATCAAATGGACAGTCTAAATTAAAATACTCTAAAGTTCCAACTTGTTGAAGACAATGAGGTTGTGGACACGCCCTTTCTTCAATACTCTTGTGTTCATATTTCCTTTTACCCCAGTCTTCCATAACTGCTAAGCCATAAAACATCCCATATTTTCTGAGGGACCCCCTTTTTATTCAGTTGTGTAAGAACTAAACCTGTTTTTGAAAGAGGGCATAAAGCAAACTCAGGAATCTGTGGAAACATACTCACCATAGTATCCTGATAGAGTTGTGCTCTGGGAAAAGAATAATTGTTCTTGTTATTTTCCAAGTGAGTGCCTTTTTCAGAGCTAGACATATATTGAGGGACCGGGAAGGAATTAAGGTTACTTGGTGGAGTCTCTTGCCAAATAAGAAAAAAAAAACTAACTAAGCCATAAAGGTAACACTCATGCCAGGGTTTGGATTTCCCCAAAGAAATTATCCTTAAAGAGGCATTAAAGGAAATGAAAAAAAAAATAGAGTTAATCATACTTCCTTTTTTCACAGATAAGTATGCAAAACCCCATTTTATTAAATTCAACCGATTCCCATCTACAGTATATATACATATATATATATATATATATTTATATATATATATATATATATATATATATATATACACACAGTTGGGGTGAGTGGTAAATGAGTGTGATAAATTATGTTATTTTCACCAGGGTGTGATAAATATAAGACCTGACATTTATCACACCCATGCAAAGCCACTCAAAGCCACACAAAGCCACTCAAATGGTACATCTTGCAACAATGAGCCCCCCATTGTGTATATTGGATACATGATGGGCACTTGTGTGATATGGGAAATATGTTCAGTCCTGTACAGTGACCTTTGAAACCTCACTCGTGGCTTTGCCACTCGTGAGTATTCAGAGGTCACTGTATAGGAGTGAAGATATTTTCCATATCACACTCGTGCCCATCATGTATCCCTATATATATATATATATATATATATATATATATATACATATAAATCCCTCATAATTCTCACCTTTGCCCTCTGAGTAGGAGGGTATACATAATGTAAATAAGTAACAAGTGGCAACAGATTTTTTTTATCACCTGGACCCTTTTTTGTTTGGAAAACCTCCATGTTTTCCATATTGCCACATTAGTCACATAAATTTGTTTATTTTGTTTTTAACTGGGTAGGTGTACTAGACAACGGCATTGCCTATTTTCAGGCATGACCTAGGAGAGTTACAAACATCAAAGATGACACAATAAAAGGTGACAGTTACAGGTAAACACCACACAGCATGGCAGGTGGTGCATCACAGTTAGGAATTACAGATGGGGTAAGCAGTAGATAACAGTTAATATAACACGCCAATGGTTGGAGAATGCAACACAATAAGGCAATTAACATTGGTCAGGTCAGGATAGCTAATCTTGGACATAGTAACATAAAGGCAGGTTGGATATCAAAAATGGGTTAAGTGCATGTAAACTTGTTGGCACAATGTAAGGCCTAGCTAGGTAGTATTTTGTTGGATTGTGCTGCACGAACATAAGTCAGTGCTCATGAGGTGTTTGTGTAGGTCACTTTTAAAGACCTGGTGAGACTGAATGAGCTTTGCTGATACAGGGATAGAGTTCCACAGTTTTGGTGCAAATACTGAAAACTCCTGCTCACCCATCATTGTCATACATTTAGGGACATCAAAGAGCAGCCTGTCAGCAGACCTCAACAGTGCCTGTAGAGTGTAACTTAACATATTGGCAAGTGCAGGTGGTGTGCTGGATCTTATAATACTAACAACTATGCAGCCTGCTGTGCAGGTACTATAGGAAGACTGGGACAGCCATCCAAGACTGGAATAAAGGAAGCTGTGATGGGTGCTCTGTGGAGCTAACAGGGCAAAGCGGCAAATACTGTTATAACACATGTTCCATTGATAAGGACCTTCTTGCTGGCTTCCAGGTAGGAGATGAGACCATATGTAAAGAATGGCTACATGATACCCTGTGCAATGCCTAGTCTACGAGACTTGGTGAAAGTGTGTCTGATTTTATATGTGAGTTCCAATTTTATATTCACTGACTTGCAGATAATGGATAGATAGAGGTTGAAGTCCAGGGATGGGTTCAGGGTGATTCCCAGGTATATGAAGGACTATATGACATCAAGTGGTGTACTGTGTGGACCAGGGATGGTAAGCGTGGAAGGACAGGCTTTGAGTCTAGGTGCACAGCCGAGTAACATGGTGACCATCTTCTTAGAGTTCAGCAGCAGCCTGTTTTCTGTAAGCCTAGATTGTGTTTGATCAGAAGCCTCCATCAAGCTTGAGTTAATGGTTGCTAGGTCCTTGTCACTGCTATACAGCACCATGTTATCTGCGTATAGTAATATCCAATCTCTCCAGTCAGTTTAGGAGATGTAAATCCCTCAACCCAAATATCACTCCCAACACTTTAATGGGGACATCTGAGAGCTGAGTCCCTTCCAAATTTGGTACTGAATCCAAAATCTGCCCTTGCAGAAGCTCTATCCACCAAAAAAAAAGGCAAACATAATCTACATAAGTGTTTCTTTTGATCTGATCCATCGGAAGGGGAAGCAATATGTCCACTATTTTATGCTCCCAAATAATTCTTTTTAAAATGGATCTAAAGAAAAAATGTATTAAAGGGGGCCTAAAGGGCATCCCAGTTTCACCCCTATTGTAATGGGCAGAGCCTTACCAAAAACCCCATTCATTGTTGGAATCACCAGTGTGCTGTAATGTAATAATTTAATCAAGGCAATAAAGAGTGGTGAAAAGCCACGATGTACTAAAATCGAAACTAAATAAGTGTGTGAAACATTATCAACACCTTGCTCAAGATCTAAAGACAAAAAGAAGCCTTGCACAGTGTTTGAATCAGTTAGCTCAATCATATCTGTCAATATATAGAAATTCTCCTGAATTGATCTGTTCAGGATGGAGCAAGTCTGAGCTGGGTTTAATAATTCCTGCGCCACGTTTTGTAATCTCAAATAAATTTTGATAAAATCTTGAAGTCAGAATTTATCAAGCAAATTGGTCTCCAGTTACATAAAAAAGTCACGCCACCTTGTGCAAATAAATGAGTAAAGCCATCCCAAAAATAGGAGAGGAACACAGAGACCCAATCATATATTGAAAAACCTAATGCTGAAAACAAGATGAAACATCTACAAAGGTGTTATAAAATTAATTTGATATTCCATTTAACCCAAGGGAGGATTCAGACTTTAGACTCTTATTAATATTTCTGATCTGATCAACAGTGATCAGACAACTCTTTTGCTGAAGCTTCTGAAAGCATTCGGAATTGTTCCAGTAAAAACTCATCTACTGATCCATCCAAAATTGGATCTGCACTAAAAGTGTCATGAACATAATTTTCAACCATAGATGACATGCCAGCTTATCTGAAACATAAGTTCCATCCTCTGTTAATAATTTTGAAAAAGATTTATCATTTAACCAATGTTTGCATGCTGCTAAAGGACCCCGAAAAGGAGTTTTTTTTGTTCCAAATTTCTGTTCCATAACTAGTGAGTAAGCCCTGTCATAATGGCAGCCTTCACCTCTGAAATTGATACCTTATAGTTATCAGGGTTACTGGTTGCTTTTGTGAGCAGTCAATAGAGTTTCTCTCTAAGGCCTAAGTAATGAAGATAATATGTGTGTGTGTGTGTGTGTGTGTGTGTGTGTGTGTGTGTGTGTGTGTGGCACGCGCATGCCATGATCTGCAACACCTTCCATACTCTTGCCATTCTCCACCTGCACTACCCTCAGACCTTCCCCTGGGGGTAGCCATATGGTGGGAGTGACCAGAACCCTCCCAAGGAGAGGAGAGCTTGCTTTGTGGTGGCTCAGTCCATATCCCGTCCTCCCTCAATGGACATCTTTTAAATTTGATATTCTCACCATATGGTGTAAAGCATGTATGTCACAGTAAACCTTTTTACCTATAGTACTACGGTCAAAATAATCCATTTGGGAGTTAAAATCTCTCACCAGTACTATCGTTTTCCCAGTGTGAAGATATGGGGTAATAGACTCAAACAGGGAAACTTGTTTAGTTTTCACCTGTGGGGCACGTACATTAATTAACCTTATAACCTCAGACTGGTAAGCGACCTCCAAAATTAGGGCCCTCCGGAGACAAACATTTTTCAGTCTGTGAACATGAAAAGCTGTGCTATTGAACAAAATTCCCACGCCATCAGCAATATCCTTTCTAAAGGTCCAATAAGAGGGTCCAAGCTACCATGCTTATTTTGCTTGTGCCTCCACAAAAGCAGAACATAACCTCATCTTCTGTAGGAAAATCATAGCAAATTTAGAATGCTGTAAAAAGGAAAAAGTGGCATCCCTTTTTTTAATATTCTTAATACTACAGACATTAACAGTGGCTATGAGTAAGGACCCCATGATGACCAATTAGAAGGACAGGGCCCAAATCCAAACATTACTAGCAGGCAACCCCTCTTTAGCAGATATCCCTCTCCTTCTCCTGGGTTTTCAAGAAGAAAGGATATCCTCTTCTGTTTCAGAGGAGGTTAAATTGTGTAAAGATCTGGAATGTTGGGAATTAGTAGACACATTGGAGTCCAAATCACCAGTATCTGAATCACTCGACCCCTTCTGCATGTTAAGGACTTTAAACTTATTCTGCAATGGAATGGGTGCAGCTTGTGCTTTTCAAGCTGATGCTCTAGTCTTTCTCCTTCGGACAATCGCCATTGGGTCCTGATCAATCTGCAAAGTGGTAGTAGGCTCCAAGACAGTAGATGCTTTTGGCTTATCTGAGAAGGACCGGGGGGGCAGCAGACTGTGGGCCTCATGCAGAAGTCTTAGGTTCTAGTGTTGCAGGATCTGCAGAAGCCATATCAGGTTGGGGGATCTTGGAATAAAAGAACCAGGGCCGGAACTATTCTGGGGTTCTTTGCTTGAGTGTGGAGTGGAGTCATCTTGGGCCTTTTACAGAATAGAATCCTTGTCATATCCATCGTTTTAATTTAGTGAGGCCCAGTGGCAGCTGTGAAAAGAGTGCCCCTTTTCCTCACACAGCTTGCACCTAAAAAGATTTTTGCACAGCGTGTTAACATGACCCAATTCTCCATAAAGCCCACAATGAAACTGGTCACATGTACTGCTTATGTGGGCTTTGACACCACACTTGTAGCAGGCCTTGGGCTGGCCCACATAGAAACATGCCCCTCTGCCTTGTCCAAGAAAAGAACTATTAGTAAATGCACAATCCCTGTATTTGCTATAGCTGCATTCATAATCCCCACCCTTCAGCTCATATGTTTTCACTATCCATGACTGGGTCCAGTGGCCCCATTATGTCATACCTTTGATGCAAACAAAAATGAATATCATTCACATGGACCCCCTCATTCCAGAAGGAATAGTTACAGTTTTTGTGAAGGGGTTTATCAGAGGGATCACATTAAAAGGGGCCCATAAGGGGGAACATTTTAATTGTTGAAAGTTTGAACAGAAATTCTTCAATGATTGCATTGTTTGGAAGCTGATGTCAAACATCCTCACCAGACACATGAATAATGTATACATCTAAGATGCAAAAAACTGCATGGATTCTTTGAGAGATTTCAATCCAATAAACAATCTATGTGGAAGATCTTCTAATCCCCCCTTATATGTTAGCCTGGTCACGTTTCTATGGGATGTAGGTCCAGTCTGATCACAAAATAAATCAGTAATGGTAGGGCCAGCACTCATTCTCCTAGAATCTGTGGTGGAAGTACTTGGTTCAGAATCATCCCATCCTGGGGATCAGCTGCACCCTGCTCTGGCTCAGAGTTGGAAGCAGCGGGGAACATCAGTTCTCTGGGCTGCCCAGAGGGTGCCCCCCACCCTTGGCTTCTTCAGCAATTATCTCAGAATGCACCACAGTCGCAGGTAAATTATGAGGGGAATCTTCAGCTTTGCAGTAATAGTTACAGTGAATGTACCACCCATTGCTGTTTCTTCTCTCTTATCAGAAGGAGCTACTACCTCCACCCTTTCAGTTTGTGTAACAGTAGCCTCAGAATGTAAAACATTCATACCTGCTTGTAAGGGCTGCCCTCAGTCTCTGTTTTGTTCAGTATCAGAAACCCCAACACATTATATGTCTCAGCATGAGCCGTCATTGCTTGAGCATCATGGACCATAAGAACCGAACCAGAATCTCAACCTGCCAGGTTAGGAGTATCTGGAGAGTGCTGCTTTCTATTCGCTGTTTGAGTGCATTCTGTGGCTGCCAGTGAAGCCACTCTTCAAAATTAAACTCTCTCTCCAGCAAGCTCCACAGTATCCATGGCATTCTGCTTCTCATTCCCTGCCATCATGCAGGTTGTTTTTACTGAAAACTCTATTCCCTGTCGAGTAAGGCCACTCACTTCTTTGTGGTACATAGAGCCTGGAACAGACTTAGTTTGACTGTTTGATAAAGAGTCCCTCTTTGGGTCAGGCACCCAGTTACCTGCTGCATTTTTCATCCAGCCAGTCCCCTTTAATGCTTTTCAGAGGTCCAACCTTCAGGGGTGGCAGGGGGATCAGATAATCCACACACTTGAGTGATATGCCATCTTGCTGTCAGGGGCTCAGCAAATCCTGCTTCCCTTTGTTCTTTTCAGCTCATTGATCATCAGAACACCAGCTGACACCATCAGCAACAGTAAAGGGATGATTTGTTTCTCCTGTTGTGGTACTCCAAGGAATGACCATTTTCTACTTCGATGTGCTGGCAAACTATGATTTAAGACCTGCTTTTCTTTCCGCATATCCATCTTTATCTTCTACCAGCATTTTCAATAACTGTTGTTTTCTAGCTTGAAGCTATGCTTCTAATGGCTGTTCAGTCACCTGATTATCTGGCAGCTCTGTAGCAAGTAATACTATTTCATTGACAATGTCCATATTGTATTCTGACTGCTGTACACCACTGCTGATTCCAAAACTGCTGTGTCAGAGGCTAGCAATAAGGGCATACTACTAGCTTGCACAGGCTCTCCATCCTCCTCTATACCACCAGTCTCTTCCATCTTGGATTCCGGGCCAATGGAGCCGCCTTCCAAGAGTAGGGGAATTTACTGAAAACAAATGATACTGAATAGTCAAACACAAAACAAACAATTAGTCTAATAATGTGTAAACCAAACGCAAAAGGAAAAAGAAACTAATGAAAAACAGACAAAATCTGGTGTAATAATGAAAAAATCATAAATAAAACTTAATATCAACTGAGAGAACTATTAAAATAAAAAATTAAAAATATTCAAAGCAATAAAAAAGGAAAATATATTTTAAAAAAGCAGAAGAAGAAAAAAACTATACTGTAATCTGTCATGCCCATGGCTCACATCTCAGGCTTATTGGAATCAATAACCAAAGACATGTTCTGCCATGTGTCAAGCAAAACTTTTCTAGAAGTACTTTTACTTCCTAAAATATATAATTCATGCAGCTCATACAACATTTTCACCAAATGTTCCTGTAGAGAAAATCACTTCTGTTGCAGGGAGAAAAGCTATCTGGGGCCACATATTCAAAACTGTGCTCTGTGGGTAAACAGATTGTGCCCTGTTTGCCCAGGGTGTGTGCCAGTGTGCAATATTCAAAGAGGGTTGTGATGCATGCTAAAAGTGTTAGCACACATGCAAAAAGTAATGTATGTGGTAGGCAAAGGGAGAGGCGAGGAGAGGAATCCAGGCACAATGTAATATTCAGTGCATTAGCGCTGCACAAATGGAATAGCACAGGCCACCTTGCAAGGTTACTCTAGCAGCTGGCAGAACCACTGCAGCCAACACTCACATTGGCAGGTAGGGAGCACACCTACTCCCTGGTGGCTACTGGCACCCACCCTCCAAACTCTGTCCCTGTTAAAATTACATTGTGTTGTGGTATCCAGTGGTTCCCTCCACCCTCTGATCGCTGGCCCCGTTATAAGAAAACATTTCCCTGGTGTTCAGTGGTCCCCCCACCCTCTGATTGCCATCCCCAGTAGAATTAAATAAGTCGTTAGTAGAGTTGGGTAAAAATGGAAAATTTTGCCTAGCAAAATATTTTGCATAATTTCCACGTTACACAAAATTTTTCACCCAGATGAAATGTAATTTCGCCTCAGATGGCACTTTCACTTAATGTGAAATTTTGCCAAATTTCTCCAATATCGTCAATGTTTTTGAATTTCGCCTGCAAATTTGCAATGCATTGTGGATAAATAGCTGAATTGGTAGTCATACAAAAGTTGCTCAGTACTGAGGTATATGCTGGGTATACTGAGGCAGAATCACATTACAGTCAATGCAAATTAGCCTCAGTGTACCTAGGCACAGGTATACCTCAGTACTGAGCAACTTTTGTATGACTACCACTCTATCAGGTGCAGGCTATTTCCTGCACACTATATTGTCTGTTGAGTCAGAGAGCAGTTCAGTGTGGTGCATCACAGCCAATAAACCCTTCAAAAACCTCTTTATTTTTGAGAGCTAATTGCTCCCAAAATCTAAATGTTGTTCCTAGTGCTGCTAGTGAACATTTTGTTTTTTTTTGTTTTGGTATCTTTGGATAATACTTAGGTAAACTTAGGTACTGTTTTCAGTTTTCTTTGTGTTTGTGTCTATGAGGGAGTTGAGTGGGGGAGGGTCGACAGTGGTGTGCGTGCGTGTGTGTGTGTGTGTGTGTGTATGTGAAAGCAGAGCAGGCTAGGTCCCAATAGTTGACAGATTTCTCACAAGTTGTGAGTGACTTTGTTATTTCTTTTAAGTCTTAGTACTTTTGTTGGTGTGCTACTTATTTGTAATATTTTTCTTCCATATTGACCCTTTTTTGGGTAACTTTATCTGAACAGTTACTCATTCTGAGTAGTTCTGTTCCTGTTGCCCTTTTTTTAATCACTTTTCTGCTTTATTTTTGTTTTGGAAGTATTCGTGGACATTGAACCCTTGTCCATATCCAGGTACACTGCATTGCTGAATTGCTCACAGAATGTAATGTTGTGATCTAGCCTCTGCATTGTAGCGTTCCTGTTTTTCTGTTTAATTTGCTTACCATATTAATCCTTTCCTCCCTGTTACACCACTGGTGTTTACTACCTGACTCATAATATATAAAAAACTACATAGTTTTCATGAAAGTGGTGGTCCCTGCAAGATTGTTGGAGGTGACTTTGTTTGTTCATTTCAAATCTTCTTGTCCCTTCTGTCTGATATACAGTATCTATAAGCCAAAATTGCATTTAGTAAGTACTAACACATTGTAGTACTTGCCTTCTCCAGACACCACTTATCTGGACTGTAGATCGTATTGTGTCTGTGAGGTGTTCTGTGCGGTTGGTTTACAATTTAGTTTGCATGAACCTACCTGTACCTACCTAGTTATTATCAAGTTGTGTAATAACCATTCCATTTAGAAACTGACATTTTATTAAGAATTACAAAATGGGCTAAGAAATACCTGGACTCTGATTGGCTAATAGCCCTGGCAAGGTGGGCATCTATCAGACAACAGAACCTGGGTAAAAACAAGTGCCAGTCTCAACCAACCTGATTACCAATATCAGGGTGCCAGTGGAATTTTGAATTTGAAATGCCTGCCATTATTTTTGTCTTGCTTAGTGAGAGCTGACACTCAATCACAGTCCTCCCACCCTTCTCCCAATCTCTCATTTAACAACAACAAAAGAAAATCTGGTACACAGTGTCCATGTTTAACTCACATGTCAAATTAAAACAGTGTTTGTATTAAAACCGCTAGAAGGCAGAATACATAGCACTAGTGGAGACAGCCTCCCTGCACACCCAGGCTACACTCATCCCATTTGCATCCCCTTGCTGAAAGGTAGTTTCCCCTTCGCTAAGCAGATGACTCAGCAAGACAGCGAGCCTTCCCCATCCAAGAAAGACAGTTCTCGTAGGTCCCACACTCCCTACAGGCAAACCATCAACTTACAAGAAAAAAAATGCCTCCCTGAAATAAATATTTCTTTTTCAGCCAAAACACACTCTTTCAAGGGCACAGAGGTACTTGTGATTCTCACGCTTTCAAAACTGGCCGATGGAGTAGCTAAAACAAGCTGGGCGGCAACCGTCTTCATCTCCGTAGAGCCTGAGTAAACCAAAGTGCCATTTCCAATGCTCCTCTGTCTGATAGTCCAATCTCAGTATAAACTAGTAGTCCAGCTTACTACCCTCTATTCAAAAAGAACCCAGATAAGATAAAGGAAACAACCTGTTCTTCAAGTTCCTTTTTTGCTGCCTGTCTGATGTAAACTGCTGCCACCGCTCCTTGGACTGATCACATATACTGCAAAACAGGAATCCCTACTAAAAAAAAGCCCCAGTTCATTCATGCACAGTAAAATACACACATGTACTTGTTTTTGACAGGCTTATTTCTTTTTCTGTTTTTTTGCTCCCCACCAACAACGTCCTTTTGCTGACAGGTCCCATCCTTGCTTCTCTCTGTAGGCAATAGCAAAACGTAAACAACAGATTGTTAGTTCATTAACAACAACAGCAAAAGGAAAGAAAAGAACTGAAGGAAATAAAAATGTAACCCCTGTCTCTGTGTGTGTGCATGTGTCTGAGGTGGGAGGGGTGGCATTAACCATGACAACATGCTGCCACCGCTCCTCTGCTTGATCACTTAAGTTCCAAAGCAGGATTCCTGCTAAGTACCTGAGATAATTACTAAATAATAATAATAATTAAAAAAAAACAGTAAAACAAGTGCTTTACTAATTATAAGCCGTGTGTGTGTGTGTGAGTGTGTATGTATATGCGTGTGTGTGTGTGTGTGTGTGTGTGCGTGTGTGTGCACTAACCATGACAACCAACTTTAACAGTACTGAAGTTTAAGTAGGACAAAAGTCCCTAGCTAAAAAAAACAAACAAAACAGCAATGTAATGCAGTTGGCAGAACTATTTTTTTTACGAAATAAATAAATCACTTAAGACTTTTAACATGTTAACATAAACATTTTTTTTGTTCAAAGATCTATAATATAGTGGCCCATTTTCTAAGCACAATAATACCCTCCAGGTTGTGTGGTGCTGAGCAATACTGGACCTTCCAGGGGCTATAAGGCCCTCCACCTGTGGCGTCGGGCCTCATTACACCCCTGGGCAGTTTGGTATTGCCCAATACAGCCCACCCTACCAGGTATTATCACTTACCTACTTAAGTATTTTTTCAGAGTTACTGCACATCCTTATTGTGGTGGTGTTCTCTGTCAGTTTTGTATTTAAAGTCTCTTACTTCTGTCCTCCTGTTATCTCATTTTACTTTTTTTGTAATTGAAAAAATAAGAGTGTTTTAACACTCGAATAGGCTACAGTAGCAGTTGTAGGTAGTTGTATAGACTACAGTGCTGCTACCTGTTCTGATTTCTGTTTGCCCTTTGCAGATAGCACTGCAGACGTTAAATCACACTTATTCAATAGAAATACATAATCATATACTTCAGGAGGAAGGCAAATGGAACAAGCATATTGATATGCCTACAGAGAGACGTTCCAATTCAGGGAAAGGTTACCGGGTAGGAGGTGGCTCAAACAAGTCTGTTGGAAAAAGTAGGAATACAGTTCCACTTCCAATGAGCAAATCTATTTCTAAATCATTGCCTTCTGTGGGCTCTGGTGCTGCTGCTGCTGCAGCCAGTATCAGCAAAATCAAAGTTAGAAGTGGCTTCAAGTCTGTGACTCATTTTTTTACTGCTCAGTCTGTAGCTAGCATGCTTGTTGGGGATGATTCTGGGACTAAGGGAGACACTCACACCAGTGTAGGCACAGAGCTCCAGGAGGTGGTGGAAAAAGTTGTCGGTGTGACTGTTGTTCCTGCTCAAGGAGGAGCTGGTGGTGGTGAGAGTGCTACTGTCCAGCTTCAGTCTGTTTCTCCTGGAGAAGGAGATAAGAAAAGTCAGCCCCTCCTCTCCACAGTGAGGAGATTCCAGAGAAGGGAAAAGTTTCTCTGGAAGTAGACCTGGGAGGGGCCTTAGACAAGTAACACACATGGTAATCTTCTTGGAAGTGATGCCTGTCTATGACATGGGTGTGGCTAGGGTGCTCTGCACCATGGGATTCAATCAATGGTTGAAAAACTGATGCAGACATCAGGGTTTTGGCTTCATTGGGGACCGGGGGTCCACCTGGAGGGGTGTAGGCCTATACTGGCGTGATGGTCTGCATCTGTCCAGGAGGGGAACCAGGATCCTAGGTGATAGGTTTAAATGCTTCATTAGCAAGCATTTAAACTATCCAAGGGGAGAGGCACTGAAAAGGAGCATGGAAATACTAGGCTCTCCCCAAAAATCAGGGCAATTAGTGAGGTAAACACCAGGATAGAGAAATCACTAAGAAGAAGGGCAGGGGTAAATAGACAAAAAGGCAAAAGCAGTAAGGACAGAGATGGGGCAAAAAGGGGTAAGGCCATCAAACAATGGAAGGAAATGGGTACCAATGCCTGTAGTCTAGGTAACAAGCTCCCTGAAATGGCGGTCTTGATGGAAGAGGGATGCCTGGATATTGTGACAGTCACAGAAACATAGTACACAGAGAACCATGACTGGGATGTCAACATACCAGGGTACACAATCTGCAAGATGAACAGGGAAGGTAGAAGGGGAGAAGGAGTAGCTCTCTATGTAAGGGAAGGGATCAAAGCAACTGAACTAAAGGGTGAACAAGGAGGAGAAGAGGCACCGTGGGTCACCCTGGAGACCGGAAATGGCACCAAAATCCACAGAGGGGTTAAATACAGACCCCCGTCTCAGGGGGAGGACACGGATGAGGAAATGATCAAAGGCATTCTTAGGATGGCAGAGAAAGGTGAGATATTGTTGATGGGGGACTCGAATATGCCAGATGTTAACTGGAGCACCTTTGCTGCAGCCACATCCAAGATCAGGGTCATTCTCGATGCTATACAGGGAGCATGCCTCAGTCAGCTAGTGTTGGAACCCACATGGGAGGGAGGGAGCAGTCTTAGACCGGTTACTCTCAAACTGGGATGGAGAGAGGATCTCAGATCTAGAAGTGGGTAGCTATCTGGGAACAAGTGACCGCCAAACAGTGTGGTTCATGAAAAACACAGCTGCAGGGTCAAGCCATACAAAAGTGAGGGTATTGGACTTTAGGAGGGCTGACTTTGTCAAAATGGGATAGTGCCTCAGAAAAGCACTAGCAAACAGGCAAGAAGGAGGGGCAGAGGAACAATTGAGAAACAGTAAAACTGCTATCAAAGATGCAACAAGTCTTTGTGTGAAGCAAATAAATCAAAACAAAAGAAAAAGCCACTGGTTCTCAAAAGAGGTGGTGGGGAAGGTTAAGGAGAAAAAGATAGCATTCAGGAAGTATAAGGAAACACAAAAAGAGCAGGACAGAGAACTGTATCAGTTAAAGCAGAAGAAAGCAGGGAAGGCAGTCAGAATAGCAAAGGCCCAAACCAAGGAAAAGATAACCAACTCTATTAAGAAGGGGATAAAACATTTTATAGGAACATTAGGGAGCAAAGAAAGATGAAGGGAGGGGTAGTGAGGCTTAATAAAGGGAGGGTGGGTGGGCAGAGAGGGACAGTGAAAAAGCAGGGATACTGAATGAATACTTCTGCTGAGTATTCACAAAAGAACAGGAGGGGGGAGGTACCTAATCCAATCAATAGAAGCACCCTTGATACAGGGGTCAAAACCAGTCCTTTCACAGAAGAAAGGGTTCAGAAAGAACTCCTAAAATGAAGATGGACAAAGCAATGGGACCTCATGAGATTCACCCCAGAATTCTAAAAGAACTAAGGGGAGAGCTAGTGACACCACTGACTACCCTTTTTAACAAATCATGGGAGGATGGTATAGTACCTAAGAACCGGAGGAGGGTGGATGTGAGTCCTCTTCACAAAAGTGGGAGCAAAACAGAGGCAGGAAACTACAGACCAGTTAGCTTGACCTCAGTGGTAGGGAAAATGATGGAATCACTTCTGAAAGAAGAATTGTTGAATACCTAGAGGCCAGCTGGGCACAGGACCCAAGGCAGCATGGATTCACAGTGGGAAGGTCATGTCAGATGAATCTAATAGATTTCTTTGACTGGGTGACCAAAGACCAGGGAGAGGCTGTGGACATGGCCTACCTATACTTTAGCAAGGCACTTGACACAGTCCCATACAAAAGATTAATAAACAAATTAGCCAGCCTGGGAGTGGGTCCCAGGGTGGTAGCCTGGGTAAAACATTGACTGGACAACAGGACACAGAGGGTAATAGTAAATAGAGTCCACTCTGAAGAAAGGGGGTTACTAGTGGGGTACCACAGGGTTCAGTATTGGGTCCGTCCTTTTAATATCTTTACAAGCGAGTATTGCAGGGGAGTGGAAGGAAAATATGCCTCTTTGCAGACAACACAAAGCTCTGCAACAGGGTTGCTACACGGGGGGGGGTGTAGAAAGGATGAGAAGGGACTTGGCAAGGTTGGAGGAATGATAAAAAGTATGGCAGCTTAGATTCAATGCAAAGAAGTGCAAAGTAATGCACCTGGGAAACAAAAACCCAGGGGAAGAGTACACAATGGGGGGAGGTAGTAACAACAAAAATGGAAAGGAACCTTGGAGTAGCCATATATCAGATAACCTAAAGATAAGCAAGCAATGTGAGAAGGCAATCGGGATGGCTGGGGGTTACTGGCATGTACAGGGAGGCATCATCAGTAGAAAACAGGAAGTTGTTATCCTCTGTACAGACAGTTGGTGAGACCACATCTGGAGTACTGTGTGCAGTTCTGGAGACCCCATCTACTGTATGCAAGGACATAGACAGGATGGAGGCAGTCCAGAGGAGGGCAACTAAAATGGTGCAGGGTCTGCAACAGAAGCCATACGAAGAGAGACTAAATGAGCTTAATATGTATAATCTCGGGGCATGATAGAAACTGTTAAGTACCTTAAGGGAATCAACAAAGTCCAAGAGGGTAACATCTTTCAGAAAAGAGATGTGCAAGAACAGTAGCATCTTTCAGGAAAAGAGATGTGCAAGAACAAAGTGGAAAATGCTGAATGTGCTGTTAAATCAGACTGATGAGTGGCTAAACACACTTTCACTTACAGTGGGGTTTATTGCCTGTGACAATGGCTCCAATATGGTGAAGTGCGTTACTGATGATGGTTTTTTGAGAGTGCCCTGCCTAGCACACTGCCTTCATCTAGTCATGCAGCAATTTCTGAACCATGATGAAATCAAGGAAATTGTGTCTGTCACTTGATGCATCTGTGCACTTCACCCATTCTGCAAAGGCCTGTGAACATCTGTGTGAGGTGCAGTGCACTAACCATCTGCCTCAGCACCGTATGAAGCTCGATGTTGTTACCAGGTGGAACTCCACACTGTACATGCTGGACCAGCTGTATGAGCAGTATAAGGTGGTTTCAGATTACCTGCTGCTGTACATCACCCAGGACAGTGCTGGAGTGTCCATCGCTCTAACAATGGAGCAGTGGCAACAAATGGATGGCATAATAAGCATTCTGCATCCATTTGAGCATGCACAGGCTGTGAGTGGGGACACTGCCTGTATAAGTGTGTCAATACCCTGATACATGTGCTGAGGCAGACATTGGTGAATATCCATCACCCGATGGAGGCAAGTGATGATCACAGTGCTGTTCATGTAATGGGTCACATGCTCCACATACTGGACAGCAATACACATATCTCTGGCATTATGCAATCAAATGAGCTGCTATTGCTACCATGTTGCATCCATGGTACAAACGAGGCTTGCCTGCCATGATTGAAGGTGGTCTGTGTGACTGGAAAAATTAACCAATTACCTTGTCAGGTGGGTACATGGTGCACAGATGAAAGTGTATATATACCAGGTGTTGCTACCACCACCAACAGCTCAGCACAGGCCACCAACTCTGAGAAAATATCCAAGTCGCAGCAAACATGGCAGTTAATCCCATTTGGGATGCTCTGTACCAGGTGGGCATGGAAGAAAATTGAAAAAGGAGGAGGAGCCTGATGAGGCAGCAGGACTCAGGGCAGCACAACGTATGGTGAATGCCTACATGGGAGACATCAAGCATCTTGGCATCACTGATGAGCCATTGGTGTCCTGGAGCAACAAAGTGAGTCATTGACCTGCACTGGCGCCAGTTACTTTTAAATACCTCAGCTGCCCACCATCCAGTGTCAGTGTGGAACGAGTGTTCAGTTCTGCTGGGGCCATTGTACATGACCAGAGGACAAATTTTTTCACCGAGGAATGTGTCCATCCTAACATTTATAACAATGAATGAGGCTCACATTCCACATTACACAGTTGTATGTCAATGGTGTTGCCACATGAACTGTGTCTCAGAGATGATGATGACAACGAAGACGTCCACACTGGTGAGGCCTCTGCTAGCAGGGAGGGAGATGAAGCAGAAATGATGACCAAATTTCCACCTGGTGACAACTCCAGTCTTGAAGACTGTGAGGGATGCTTCATGGATGATGTAGCACTGGAAGAAGGCTAAAGTTATTATCCCCCCACCCCCAGCAGCCCGCACCCATTTCCACTGAATATGCTCTTTTAGGTTATTGTTATACATTTTAAATGTTGTTTTGGTGGTTGTTCTGTGTTACACATCCTGTTAATCCATTTAATTGGTTATATTACCTAGTAATAATGTTTACTTCAGTTCATTTTTGAAAAATTTCTCACCCCTGCTCTGCTAACTGCAATGTATGTCAGCAATACACAATGGCCCCATCGAGTGGCAATTACTGAACAACATCTTCCACATTTCCACATATACCTCCTCCCTGAGACCCTTAATGTGTGTCTAGTCTGCCACCACTGTATATTCGATATAACAACTTTGTCCAACAGTGCACAGCCAGTACTAGGTTAATCAGAAATGCATGCATACTCCATCCCCATGTATTCAAATCACCGGCATGTAATCCCCCTCCTTGGCATCCGTCCTAATGTGTATAACACAGACTTCAGCAGTGGGGCCATCACTCCATACTGCTAAGAAATACAGCTGAAAAGATAAGAAGCTGACCGATGCATGTTCCAGCACAACAGCAGTCACAGACTAGTACATCTGCTGCCTCTGAGTCCAGCTGATGTAATCCTCAGCACACTGCCAAATAATAGAAAAGCAGTACAAACATATTAGAACTCAAGACGTCACAATAGCAGCCCACCTTCACCTTTCTCTTGCACCAGAAAACATAAATACAGACACTTATGTGTGCAGCAGTAGCAGTATCGTTCGGCTATGTGAAGAGGATCCATGAACCAGACAAAGCATTACTTCACATGGTTACTAGTCAGAGCAACAGACAGCAGCTACAGGCACAACAGCAGCAGCAACACAAAATGTCATTCACTCCACACTGACTTAAAACCACAGAGCCAACAAGGACATACGAGCATACGAATGTGCCAGCAGAAACAGACCACCCAGTCTATCTAAGTCTGCTCAAGTATGCAGCTAGCACCCCTCATTTACAGCTGCCCCACCCCGCCTCCCATTTGGCATCCCACTGCCACCCCCAACTTCCCCTCCCTCACTCTCCCTTGTTCTCTGTCCCATGCCCTTTTGAAGCTGTTCACAAATTTACATGATACCACCCATTCTGGTAGGACGTTCCATTTTGCTCCCACCCTCTCTGTGAAATAGTGTCTTCTCATTTCCTTCCTAAATCTTCCCCCCTCTATTCTTAGCCCATGCCCCCTGGTGACCCTCCCCCTCCTTAACTTAAAGACACCATCTGCCCCATCCGTATTGAGTCCCCTTAGATACTTGAATGTCTCTATCATGTCCCCTCTGTCCCTTCTATCCTCCAGAGTGTACATATTCAGGTCTCCCAGCCTGCTGTAATAGTCTCTCCCCTCCATTCCACATATTAATTTTGTTGCCCTCCTCTGCACCCCCTCCAGTAGCCTGATATCACGCTTTAGGTATGGCCTCCAAAACTGCACACAATACTCTTAAGTGTAGCCTTGCCAGCCAACTGTAGAGGGGCAAGATCACCTCTCTTCCCATGGACGAAACCCCCCCTCGCTATGCACCCCAGCATTTTGTTCACTTTTGCAGCCACTCTCCTGCACTGGGCAGTGTTGTTCATGGTCCCTGTTATCATTACCCCTAGGTCCTTCTCCTCCTCAGTGATCCCCAGCTTAACCCCTCCCAACCAGTATTCTCTGCTTGGGTTCTTCACCCCAAAGTGTATAACCTTGCACTTCTTTGCATTGAACCCCAGCTGCCACCTCTCCGACCACTCCTCTAGCTTGCTTGGATCCCCCTGCAGCTGCTTCCATCCCTCCTCTCCATCCACCACTGCTCCGATTTTGGTGTTGTCAGTGAACAGACTTATCTTGCTCACTACCCCATGTGCAGTGTCTGATATGAAGAGCCCAAACAATACTGGCCACAACACAGAGCCCTGTGGCACCCCACTCATCACTGGCCTTGTAGTTGAGAGCTCCCCTCTCACCTCCACCCATTGCAGCCTCCTACTCAGCCAGCTTGTAATCCAGTTAATCATTTTTGCCCCTACCCCTACACCAGTTAGCTACCCTCAAGCTGCCCATGAGGCACAGAATCGAAGGCCTTGCTGGAGTCCAAGTAAAGAACAACCACCACATGACCCTTATCCAGCTCACCTGTCACCCAGTCATAATATTGTATCAGGTTGGTTTGACAAGACTTCCCTGAAACAAACCCATGCTGCCTCACATCCTGGAGGCCATTGTCCTCCAGGTACGACACCAGTCTTTCCTTTAGTATTGTTTCCATGAGTTTGCACACTATGGAGGTGAGACTTACCAGGTGAAAATTACCTGGTTCATCCCTTGGTCCGCTCTTGTGTAATGGTACTACATGTGCCATCCTCCGGTCCACTGGCACACATCCCAACTCCAGTAAGGTGCTGTACAGATCTGCCAGTGGCTCCGCCAACACATCCGCCATCTCCCTCAGCACCTGGGGTGGATACCATTCGGCCTTGATGCCTTGTCTACTTTCAGTTACCTCAGTCCTTCTAGGACTCTACTTGTCTCAATTCTTCCATCTGTTGCTCCTCTCCCCCTGTCCCCACCCTCCCGCCCATGGTGGTAGCCGTCCTTCTTCTTCCATGAACACTGAGCAATAGTATTCATTCAGCACTTCTGCCTGCTCCTGGCCCTTTTCTGTCCACTCCCCACCCTTTTTATTCTCACTATTGTCTCCTTGCACTTCCTTTTCTCCCTGATGTATCTGAAAAAGTCTCCCCCATTAATTCCCTGTGCTAATCTCAGCTCCCTCTGGGACTTGGCTTCTCTCACTTTTCTGGTCACCTCCCTGGACCATCTTGCATACTTCTCCCCGTCCACTTCCTTCTCTGTTCTCCTATACCTCTGGTGCACCTCTCATTTTACTCTCACCACCTCCGCTACCTCACTGTTTAACCAGCATGGTTTTCTTGCTCTGCTGCTCTTACTCTTGTGTCTTGGTGTAGGCTCCTGTTGCCTCTGTATTCCCCCGTTTAATAATATCCCATTTCTGCTCTGCATCCATCTCCTGCCTTATGCCCTCTAGTTTTCCTTTCAGTACTTCCTGTATCCTCTCAAAGTCTGACCCTGAAGTTTACCACCGGAGTAAATGATTTCTCTGGCTTCCCACACATCGTGATATTAAACCACACCGTTTGGTGATCGCTGTCGGCTAGTGGGTCCTCCACCTTTATTTCACTTACTGCCTCCCCATTCGACAACACCAGATCGAAAGTGTTCTTTAGCCTAGTAGGTACACTAACCAACTGTGTCAGGAGACCCTCCTAGATCACATCCAGGAGCACTTGCTTTCCAGCACTGGAGGTGACCGGAATGCTCCAGTCAACCCCCGGCAAGTTGAAATCCCCCACGATGACCACCTTCCCTTTTCTACATACCTTTCTGATATGTCCTGCTAATTTCCTGTCAAGCTCCTCAGACTGGGACGGTGGCCTGTATACCACCCCAGACCTCAGTTTCCTACCTTTTGAGTCTAGGAGCTGCAGCCAGATTGCCTCTGTTCTCCTTCTTCTCCATCAGCCCTTGTGCATTTGATCCCATCCTCACATAGACTGCCACCCCACCACCCTCCCTTCCTTATGGTCCTTCCTGTATACTTTGTGTCCTGGGATTGTCAGATCCCAGTCCCGTTGCTCAGTTGTCCCGTTTCTGTGACAGCTGCAATATCCACCCTTCACACTGCTAAGAGTGCCTGTAGCTCAGCTGATTTGTTGCCTAAGCTTCTTGCATTCAGTGAGACCACCCTCCATCTTGCCCCCCTCCCTTCATTGGCCTCCATTTCCTTCTTTCTACTCCCTCCTTTTTCGGCCGCCCTGAGTCCTTCACTGCTAGCCTGGGGGTAGGCAGTGACCCCACTCTATCGCATCCCTGCCTACCTGCTGTTCACTTGCCACCCCCTCATCTAGTTTAAATCCACCTTTGTCACAATATACCTCCCCAGTATTTGCTTTAATACCTCCTTCCCCTCCCCACTCAGGTGCAGCCTATCACTTGCAAACAGATTATTATTATACTGGGTACTGTCCCAGCCGCCCACAACCCTATATCCCTTAGTTTGACACCATTCTACCAACCATGTGTTCAACTCCCTAATCCTCTCCTTTCTCACTGTGTTTGCGCAGGGTACTGGGAGCACCTCGGAGAATGTCACAGACTCCCCAGTCTCCTTGCACAACCTTCCCATTTCCTCAGTCCTCTTCTTTGTTACCTCCACCATTTCCCCAACTAGGTCATTTGTCCCCACATGTACCACAATGTGTGGTTTCCTCCTACCCCTCCTTACGCACCTTAGAATTACCTGTCCTGCCTTGTCTGCCTTTAATCCTGGTATGGACTCCACCCATATCTGCCTGTGCCTCTCCCCCTTGCTGCTTCATCTGATCCCCTTGAGTATGAGGTCCCCCAACACCAGTACACATCTCTCCTCTTTCCTTGTGTTCGTCACCACTCCCCACCCAGGTTCTCATTTCTGGGGCCACTCAAGATGGTGCTTTACAATGTGTCACATTGTCTTCCCCCCCGCCCTTCTCAATTGAGACTGCTCCACCTCCTCCTGTTTGTCTGCCAACCTTCCGCTCCCTCCTCACCTCTCTAAGTATTATCCCTCCCCCTGCTAAGCCATGCTCAATCTTTCCATTAGTAATTCCCCTCTCTTCATTCTCTTTCTGAGTACTATCCTTGTGCAATCTCCTCCTGCATCCTCTTTCCCATGTGTTGCTAGTACAGCAATCATGTTCCCTCCCCCTTTGCCTTATTGTGTGTTTCCTCCTCCCTCCTGCCTACTGCTGGTCCTCTTTTTCTAGGTCCTACTAGAGTCCACCTTCATCAACTGGCTTCCTGTCTACTGTGCCCCCTCCCCCTGACCTCTCCCTTGCCCCACTGTTCCTCCTCTGTGGTACCCCCACAATACTCTCAGATGTCAGCCCTCCTACTGATGCAATCCTCCCCTTCTTCCTCAATCTTCCCAGCTCCCTGCCAAGCCACTGAACCTCTTCCTCAAGTCTTCTTAGTCTGTGGCATATTGGGCACTCTCCCAGCCTCCACAGTATGTTCATCTGCATTGCTGCCCCACAACCATTGCACCCTACAATCCTTCTCATGGTCCACACTACCTATACAGCCTCTCCACACCAACTATCCCTACAGCAAGTAGAATTAACTAATCCTAGACCAGCCTCTAACAGAAATTGTTATCCTTAATGCCTTTGCATGCAGCATAAGACAACCAACTACAGTACTAACTGGAAACCACAATCCTACTCATAAGGACTATAGATCTACTCATTCATTTTATGTATTTATATGTGTTTGAGACTTAGCTCATATGGCTGTTCCTTGTTTCCTCCTTCCTGGCCTGTTCTGAGGGCTCAGATCAGTTTGCAGGTCCCCAAGCTCCTCCCTCACAGCCATCAAACCCAACCACCAGTAGTATTTCAGTATTTAAGAAAGGATGGTGGAAGAGGTGGGTGGGAGGGAAATATTTCAGGACTTCTGGGGCATGTTAGGCAGTGACAGCACCAAGATTAGGCCTGAAAACCATTTTAAACGGTGTAGAAAACAGCAGATGTCAGTTCTGGTGGTAGATGTGAACCATGTACCAGCATGACTGACACCACATTTCTGTCTCAATTTACTGTAACATTTGTTGGGAAACATTTCTGGACTTCTGGGGCATGTTCAGCAGTGGCAGCACCAAGATTAGGCCTGTAATCCCTTGTAAACAGTGGCAGAAGCTTCAGTTTGAGGTCCAGGAGATGGGGGGACACCATCTAACAACATGACTGACACCAGATTTCTGTCTCAATTTACTGTAACATTTTTTATGAAACATTTCTGGACTTCTGGTGCATGTTGGCAGTGGCAGCGCCGGATGTGTTACATCTTTGGAATGTTACACACAACAAAAAGTGACACAACATCACATGGCATTGTGAAACAATTTTTATGTTTGCTTGCATGAATGAGCAAGAAACATTATGTGACAGATTAGGAGAGAATAATAATCTTTATAATAATAATCTCACAGCAAAAAGATGAGGCCTGATATCCTTTCTAAACAGTGGACCAAACAGCACATTTTGGTCCGGGTGGATGGTGGACCCATTTAACATCATGACTGAGACCTGATTTCTGTCTCAATTTAATGCAACCTTTTTTGGGAAACATTTCTGGACTTCTGGGGCATGTTGACAGTGGCAGCGCCAGATATGCTACATCTTCACAATGTTGCACACAACAATAAGTGACACAACATCACATGGCATTGTGAAACAATGTTTATGTTTGCTTGTGCAAATGTGCAAAAAACATTATGTGGCAGCTTAGGAGAGAATAACAGTCTTTATAATAATAATCTTTTTTTATTTTGTGCCTTTCATATATCAAGGCGTATTACAAAGTATAAAATAACAAATAAAAACAGCAAAAATATATACATAATAAAATCCAGAAGTTACCTTATTAGTCACAGTATGCCTTGCTCCACAAATAAGTCTTCAATGCCTGCTTAAACCCCCCTAGGGTCATGCACTCCCGAATCAGATGGGGTAGAAAATTCCAAAGGGCTCGGGCCACGTACACAAATGCATGGGTCCCTGAAGATTTTAAAACTACTCTTGGAATCTCTAGCAACCCCTTGTCTGCTGAATGGAGCAATTGCTCGGGGCAATAAAGGGACAGAAGCTCTTTCAGGTAGTCAGAGCTGAGTCCACGTAGGGCTTTATAAGTCAGTAATCCAACTTTGAAGGTGATCCACCACTGAATTGGGAAGTCCGAGGAGTTCCCGTCAACAACCGGGCCACAGCATTCTGCACCAGCTGCAGGCGGCGGATATCAACCCCCGGAAGCCCAAAATAAAGGGAGTTGCGATAATCAAGGCGCAAGGTCACAAAGGTGTGGATTAGTGTGGGAAGATCACACAGACGGAATAAGGTGCTTGATCCTAGCGATGTTCATCAGATGGTAAAAGGATGACTTAACGATGGCCGGCACCTGAGATCATAGTGTCAGCCCGTCATCAAGTATCACCCCTAGGTCCCACACCCATTCAGAGGTCGGGAGCTGGGAACCCCCCAGGAAAATCCCCAAGAGGTGACCTGCCCCCAACCCCCCCCATCCGGCGTTCTGGATCCACAACCATCACCTCAGTCTTCCCTGGGTTCAACCTCAGCCAGCTGGAATTAATCCAATCCAGGATTTCAGTGAGGCAGTTATTAAAAACCAAGAGTGCTCCATCCTGGTCAGGTGCAAAAGACAGGTAGAGCTGGGTATCATCAGCATAGCAGTTATCACATAGAACCCACCATATAGGGGTTCAAGGTGAATAAACAATTGCCAACAGTCATGCAAAGGTGACTATTGCAGCTGTTGTCAGATAATTCATATGAGATGGACAGGGGAAGAACTTTCCTTTACATCTCTAGATGTATTATTTCTATTTCAGGAAAAGGAAACAGAAACATAGAAGGTGACGGCAGAAGGAGACCAATGATCCATCTAGTCTGCTCAGAGTTTCCGAGATCTATTACTGATCTCTGGATCTAGCCTTCCCCCAACCCAACTTTTGACTGTTCCTGACCCATTTCTTGCTACCTGAGCCCTTACCCTTTCCCAAACATTCTTAAATGCTACTATGGTCCATGCACCCACCACCTCAGCTGGCAGGCTGTTCCATGGACCCACAACTCTTTCCGTAAAGTGGTATTTCCTTATATCCCTCTTGAAGCTCCCTCCCTGTAGCTTCCACTCATGCCCTCTAGTGGTTGACCCGTCTACCCTAGTGAATAATTCTAAGTAGGGAACTTTATTGATATCTCTCAAGAATCCGGACATCTCAATCATATCCCCCCTCACTCTCCTAGTGTCCAGTGAGTACATTTATTTATTTTTTATTTATTTATTTGATATTCAGAAAAGACCTTTGAGTGTAAGTTCTTTTTTAAAGGTTCCACATCAGGTTTACAAAAACAGTAGATGAGTACAGTATTCAAACACCACGAGGAATAACAATTGATTACAGGATAACAGTAATTAACTCTAGACAAGTACAGATCATGACACAGTAATAAAGACATAAAATATCCAATCTTAGTGTAAACTCTAGTTTCATGGATTAGGTCAGGCAACAGTGAGAGGGACTGTACATAGTGAGGGAGAAAGAAGGGAGAGAGAGAAGGGGGGAAGCATCCTCAGGATAGGGCCTTGTCGAGATATAGAGTTGAGAAAGTGGCATTGGTGTGATGGGTGGGGGGGGGGTAGGAGGGGTGCACCCAGGAGGGAAAGTGCTAGACTAAGGTTACAAAGGTAAGGGCAAGGGGTGGAAGGGTGCTGGAGCTGGGTATGGCACCCAGTACAGAATGTGAGGAAAGTGAGTGGGAGCATGCTGTAGGAGGACAGGGGAAACTGTTTCAACAGGGGGACATTAGCAAAGCATAAGGAGGAGGTGCTACAGACCATCTGTATCGCCACTTGGGGGGCTGTGCAGTCAGGTGGACAGGTCATCAAGGGCAATTGCACTCAGCAGTCGAATTAAGGTGCTGTCTGAAGCCATTTTTGAATTGAGCCAGGCATTTGGAGGCCATAATGGGCTCTGGGATTTCATTAAGCCACTGGGGGGCTCGATAAGAGAAGGCACGCTGCCCAAGCATGGTACAATGGAAGGGTGTAGACAGGGCCCCTCACATCCTTCCTCTGGTGAGATTTGGGGTGGCAGATAGCACAAGTATACTAGCTACACAGGTTGGGTTTTTGCCCAGTAGTGCCTTCTTCCCTAATAGGCAGGTCTGTAACTTGATCCTGTTCCTGAGCGGCAGACATTTAGTCCGTTCATATAGACAGCGTGTGTGCGTGTGGCCATCTGCAGCCAGGGTGAGCCTGTAAGCTTTATTAAGAGCAGTATGAACCCTCTTAAGAGGTGTTTCTGTTACTACCCCATAGATCATCAGGCTGTAATCAATTGTTGAAAGGATGGAGCTTGAGACAGAGAGGTGGAGGGCCTCCGGTGTGAAGTATTTTCTGTGCCTATAAAGGACACCAATTTTGGTGTTAACTGCCCTGACCACAGAGTCAATGTGCTCCGTGAATGTGAAGGTGTCATTTAGAGTGAGCCCCAGGTATTTAAATGTGTACTTGTTCCAGCGGTTCACTTCCTTTGTTGGAGATGATGAGGGGGAGAAGCCTCTTTTTGTTCTGGGTGCTGGATATTAGCATGGTCTTAGTGTTCTTGTAGTTTAGTAACAGTTTATGCTTGCTGAACCAATCCTCAAGTTTACTGAAGGAGTTCTGTGGTTTTGATTGGAGGGCACTGTGGGATGAACTGTTGGTAAGGACAGAGAACAGCATTGTCAGCATATAAGATGAGTTTTGTGACACAAGCCAAAGGGAGGTTGTTTAGAAAGAGACTGAAGAGAAGGGGCCCCAGTATTGACCCCTAGGGGACACCCAAGGAGATTGATATGGCACTGGAAACTGTATGCCCAGTTTTGACTTGTTGGCTTCTGTGTGTCAGGTAATCCTTGAATCAATGTGAGGCATTGGCCACCACACCCAGATTTTGCAGCCGTGAAAGTAGGAGGGAGTGGTTAACCGTGTTGAAGGCTTTGGTGAGGTCTATGAATATGGAGCCCACCAGTTTGCCTTCGTCAAGCGACTTGTGTGCATAGTCCATAAACTCTATCAGGGAGGTGGAGGTACTATGGTTTAGTCTGAAGCCGTGCTGGTTGGGGGATAACAGATGGTATTTGTTGAGGTAGTCATTGAGTTGTCCTGCCACTATATTTTCCAAGGGCTTTGAGGGGGGGGAGAGGATGGAGATTGGCCTATAGTTGGAAACCAGTGACTTGTCACCATTTTTACGTACAAGTGTAACTAGGGCTTGCTTCCAAACTTTGGGGAATTGAGCAAGGGCCAGTGACTTGTTGAATAACTTAGTAATAGGCACTATAAAAACATCAAGTGTGAGGGATAGGAGTTTCATATCTATCCCTTCACTGCCCATTCTGGTCTTGCCTAGTACTTTTTTATAGATGTTAGGGCCTCCTTAACCATCACCTTCTTAAAGTGGAAGGTCGGTTGTGTGTTATTAAGTGGCATGCTGATGGGATAGGTAGCATGAAGGTGCAGGTATTCAGATGGTAGCACTGAGGTGAGGTCAGTGAAGGCTGCATTGAAGGTGTCTGCCATAAGTAGAGGGTCAGTACTAGGGGAATTACCAATATTGAGCAGCTAAGGGTGCTTCTTGTTGTCTTTTCCAATGATGCTTTGATGTTGTCACAAAAATTCCTTCCGTCTCCCCAGAACATGCTAAGTTGGGCCTTGTGATAGTTGGCTTTCGCAAGCTTGATAAGTTTAGTGCAGCAGTTCCTTGCTGCCCTGTAACACTGATAGTCATGTATCTTCCATGTGGACCTGGCTTTCTCCCAGAGGCGATCCCTTTCTTTCAAGTGGAAGAGTAGCTCCCCAGTAATCCATCTGTTTACGTGTCCCCGAATCTTCCTTTTCATGACTGGGGCAAAGACATCACAGATGCAATTAAATCTGTCTGTAAAGTAGCTATGGGCCTGGTTGAGGGTGGGTGCCTGGTCGATAGGGGACCAGTTGTATTGGGTGAGTGACAAGATGAGGGAGCCTAGTTTGCCTTTCCTCAGGACCCTGCTTTTGATTAGAATAGGTGGGCATTTAGCAGGTTTAGTGTTTGCAGGCATTACTTGTTTGAGAGTCCCTGGAGACCCTAAACAATCTTGGTTGCCCTTCTCTGCATGGTCTCCAGCCTGTCTCTGTCCTTCCAAAGGTGTGGTCTCCAGAACTGGACACAGTACTCCAGGTGAGGCCTCACCAAGGACCTGTAGAGTGGGAGGATCACCTCCTTGATCCTATTGTCAATTCCTCTCCCAATACACACCAACATTTTGCTTGCCTTGCTGTAAGCTTTAATGCATTGGCTTGAATGCTTCAGGGTGTTGTTTATGATGACCCCATGGTCTGTCTCCTGTGAGGTGCTGAGTTGGACCCCATTGAGCCAGTACTCTCTTTTGGGATTTATTTTACCTATATGTAACACCTTGCATTTTTTTGCATTGAACCTAAGCTGCCAGATGTTGGACCATCTTTTGAGCATTTGTTAGTCTTCCTGCAGGTCCCTGACTGCCTACACCCTGTCAACTCTACCTCCTAGTTTTGTTTCATCTGCAAAGAGTTCAAGCTTGCCCTTAATACCTACTTCTATGTCACTAATAAACATATTAAACAGGACTGGCCCAAGACTAAATCCTGGGGCACAGCACTAGTAACACCTCCCTCATTTGACCTCACTGTCGACTACCACTCTCTCTCTGACTCTTATCACTGAGCCAGTTTCCCATCCAACTATGGTCTTGGCAGTGTCAAGGTCCTCCACCTTTTATAACAGACCATTCTGCGGCACCAAGTCGAAGGCCTTGCTGAAGTCGAAGTATAGGAGGTCTACTGGGTGACCCTTGTCCAATTCTTTAGTCACCTAATCGAAGAACGTAAGGAGATTTGTCTGGCATGACCTACCCACCACAAATCCATGTGCCTGATATTCTGAAGGCCTTTCCTTTCAACATATTCTACCAGATCCTGTTTGATTAAGGTCTCCATATGTTTTTCCCACCACAGATGTGAGGCTGACTAGTCTGTAGCTGCCAGCCACTTCTGTATTTCCCCCCTTGTGCAAGGGGACCACATCCGCTCTTTGCCAGTCCCTCGACACAACACCTGATTGAAGTGATTGATTGAACAAGTGTGTCAAGGGAACCACTAGTTCCTCCGCTAGCTCCTTTAGTACCCTCATGTGCAGCCCATCAGGTCCTGGTGCTTTGTCTGTTTTTAGATTCAGCAGTGCCTCCCTCACCCTGTCAGTGGTGATTGATTGAGTTTCCATATGCGATTTCCCTCTATCTGCAGCTTTAACGCCACTCTCGGGCAGCGGACCCATGTGTTCCTTTGTGAACACCGAGCAGAAAAAGCTGTTCAGAACAATGGCTTTTTGCCCATCATCCTCTATGTTCTTACATCCATCTGTGAGTCTGACTACCCCATCCCCTTTTTTCTTTTTTTCCTGATGTAGTGAAATAATTGTTTATTTCTGGATTCAATTCCCTCAGCAATCCTAAGTTCTGCCTTCACCTTTGCTAGCCTCACAATCTTCTTTGCTTCCCTGCTCTTCTGGGTGACATTATCCCAGCTATCAATGCTCTGGAGCATCTTATGGTTGCAGAAAGCTTCCCTTTTGATTCTAATTGCTTTTCTGACCTGGTCAGTGAACCATATTGGTCTTTTGTGTTTTTCACTTTTCGTCACTGACCTGACGCAGAGTTTTGTAGCCTTTGTTAAGACCCATTAAACTAGCCCCAGATGTCTTCCACCTCCACTGTTTCCTGGATCCTGGATAGTTTCCCCCAAATTACCAGCTTTATTTTTTTTAACTTTGCTCCCCTTAAAGTCAAGACCTCCTCATGGGATTGAGATTTTACATCCTCTGGGAACAACTCAAAGCAAACGGAGTTGCGGTCACTATTTGCCAGTGGTTCTCCAACCTTTACAGCTCCAGCTATCTCTGAGTTTGTGAGGATTACACTGAGGATGGCATCTAACCTAGTCGGAGTGCTGACCAGTTGGTTGAGCAGACAGTCCTGTAAGGCATCTACCACAGTTTGACTTTTGTCTGTAGTTCGCTTATTTTGTTACCCAGGCTTCTGGCATTGAAGCATACCCCTTTCCATGTACCAGTAGGGGTGGTTTTCATACCTGTATTTAGTTTCATCTTTTGGCTACCTGTTGCTTCATTTCCTTTATGGTCCCTCTGATTCTCCCTACTTTCCACACTCATGCTTTCTGTTTGTGGCAGGGTGTATTTTGATTTTGGGAGGAGAGTCAGCTATGTTCCTATCCTTTGTGCTGAAACTGATAGTTTCCATAGCCACAGACTCCCTCTCATCTAGTTTAAATGCCCTGCAAAGGCATCAAATTTCTGCCCAAGTGCCCTTACCCCTTCTCTGGTAAGGTGAGGACTGTTATATTTAAAGAGCTTCCTCTCCCAGAAGTCTCCCCAGTTTCCAATGAAGAGATAGCCTTTTTCTTTACACCATCCTTTCAGCCAATCATAGAATTCTTCAGCCTCCTTGTACCTCATCTTTTCAGTACATCCACCTTTGCCCCACAATGGAAGGATCTTGAAGAAAGCCAGGGAGGTTGCACCAGCTGCCAGCCATTTGCTCAGTTTAATGAAGTTCCTCTTTGCCTCCTCCACTGACTGGTTCACCAGGTCATTTGTTCCTAGATGTACCAATACTTCAGTTTCTTTCTCCACTTTGTCCACTATTCTCCCGAAGCAGTCTGTATCTCTCTTGGCCGAGGCTCCTGGGAGGCATCTGACCATCACCTTTGTATAGGTATTTCCACTCAGGTGGGTCTCAACACCTCTTGTCATCGGGTTCCCTATGATGAGCAATTGTCTGTTGTTGTGATGCTTGCCCTTGTTGCCATGATGTTTTCTCTTACTTCCACCATATGCCATCACATTGCTCTGCCCAGGCCCCTCGATTGGCCTGGTGTTCTCCCATGCAGAGTCAGGGTTCTGCACACCTGCCAGGGGTGCAAAGCAATTTGGGGTTGGGGTCTCCTTGAGAGGAACAGTGTTCACATGGTTCTTCCTTCCATCTTCCCCCTCTCTGCCTTACCACCTTACACCCCCCCTAGTGTGGTGGACCTCTGAGGGAGTGGACATTGTGGAGTCAAGCACCAGCACAGCTGGTTTCGTATCCTGGTTATTTCTTTCCAGCCAGCACAGCCCTGAGTCCATTTAGTGTGTTACATATGGGGTAGTGTCCCAGTCTCCAGAGAAGTTTCCAGAAGTTGAGAGCCTCGAATCCATTACAGCTAACAGCATCCATGATGATTTTTTTTGTAGTTAAACCTCTCCCTCTTGATTCTGATAGGATGGTTCTCCCAGTCTGTCACAGCCTCACTGCATTATGGTAGGCTCTTTTTGCAGCTGCAGCCCCTAATAGAATCAATGGTAGGGAGGGTTGTTCTAGCAGTTTCCTGCTGCCAATCTGCTGCCATGCCTTTAACTATAGACCAGGAAAGGGTGGGTGGATGGGAAGTAAAATACCTGCTTTTGTTAGTCACTAGCCCACACAGCAGTAGCTTGTAGGAGGGTTCGTTTGTCCATAAATCTGCTCCCACAGACTGCTCTTCTGCATGCTGGAAAGGAAAATAAGCCCTAGAAGAAAACAATCAGTGCAGTCATCTAATCCAGCCACATCTGGGAGGGACAGGCAGACTGGATAAAAGTTTGAAGGACCAGCTCGATTTGAATTTTGGGGCCACGGGCTACCTGCCCTTTTTAATTGGTAACCCTCCTGTGATATCTGAACCCTTTCTTGTGTCATACCAGCTGCAAGAGGTAATATTATTTAGTCTTCAACACAACAAAACCCTTGCAGCACAGAAAATACCCTCAGCTTTTTAGATTTCGGTACACAAAACACCCTCGGGTAGTTAGATTTCAACACAGCAAAACACCCTTGGTTATTTAAGGTTCAACCCCTGTATCACAGCACAACACCCTCAGTTCTTTAAAGTTCAACCCCTGCAGCACAGCAAATTACCAGACTGTACAGTAAGATAAAACAAACTGACAATGGTAAGGGCGCCGCCTACAATGTATAAGTTACTGCCAACAAATCTCCTGCTTCACACAATCCCCTTATTTATGACAACAATCCCCAAATTCCCCTGAAAAACCGTAGTAAACTCTCTTGGTACCTGCTTTTGTTAGTCACTAGCCCTCACAGAAATAGCTTGTTGGAAGGTTTGTTTGTCCGTAAACCCACTCCCACAGACTGCTCTTCTGCGTGCCGTAAAGGAGAGTAAGCCCTTGAAGATAAACAATCAGTGTTGCCCTCCGATTTGGGCCTGTAACCAGCAACACTTGAAAGAAGAAGGTGAGGAAAGTGATGTGCTTCTGGATTGCTCAGGTTTGTTTCATCACCAGTTGTACCTGATTAGAGATGTTGCAAAGTTTTTCTCCGCCTGCGAATTCCCTGCGAAGTCACCAAATTCGCCCTGTGAAAAATGTCGCAAAATTGACTTCTGATGCCAAAACTTCATCGGTTATCTTTGAAGTTAACTTCAACTTTTGATGGTAACTTCGAAGGGAACTGGCTTCTGGTGCAAAATTTTGCCAGTTAACTTAGAAGGTAACTTCTACTTTTGTTAGTAACTTCGAAGTTAATGACAACATGATTTGTTCACATGATTCACTTAGTGCAGGTCACATGGGAGACTCCAGGCAGGCAGAAAGTGAATGTTTCACTTCTATTTCAGCAATTGTAGCTGGAGGAGACAGTCTGCAAGACAGTCACTAAGCACTTGAACAGAAACATCTTTATATACTGTATCTTCTTAACATTTTAATATTTTATAGCTTTTTGAGTTCTATTCCTCATCTTTCTTTACTGTAGTTTCTGAACTAAAAAATGTTGTTAGTCTATACTGTTTTTTTCCCTCATTTCTTCTTAATCTCTTTTTCTTTAATTTTTTTTTGTAATGGAGGGGCGGCGTCAGGACTCGGAGGAGTCGAGACAGGATGGGGCTGGAGCACCAGTTATTCGCCTTAGCAGGCATGCATTTACCAGAGGGATTGCTGCCCCCCCTCCCAGCTTTGGAAGGGAGTTCTGCTACTGCAGCAACAACAGCAAGAGGAACAGCAGCAGCAGCCAGAACCACAGCAGCAGCAGCCACAAGTCTTCCCCCCAGGACGAGCCCGCCGCCTCCTCATCAGGTGCTACCCCACTCCCACACTGCTGTATAGTGTGGGAATTTTTTGATATGCACCCTGCAGATGAGACGGTGGCTATCTGCAAGGTGTGTGAGTGCTGTGTGAGGCGGGAGTCACCTTGGGACAGGCGGCCAGAGGACGCGCCTCCGCATCCACCACCCCAATAAGTGGAGGGCCAAGAAGCACGATGTGGCTGCATCATGTGATGGTGGTGGTGGTGATGGCCCGGGGGGAAATGTTGTGGAGCAGCAAGAAGTCAACAGAGATGCTGCTGCAAGTCGGCATTGCAGCTGTAGGACAGACTGCAGCAGTACTCAGCCTGTACCTCCCAGACAGCAGCCTGCACCGTCACGTCATTATGGCAATGATGGCCCCATGGCACCTGCCACACATGGCAATGTGGCAGTTTTGTGGGCTGAGCTGCAGGCTCTGTGGCATAATTTCAACACTTTCTGGCAGGAAGTAATGGATCGGCTGGACAATGTCATGTCCAGCCATGAGAGGATCCTCACTCTCCTGGCCAAGCTGCGTGGCATTGGTGGGCATGGCTCAGCTTCTAGCAGTGCTGGTGGGGTAGTCCGAGTGGTTGCCAGAAACTGTTTATTTTATATTTAGTCATTCTGTAAACTGTGCTCTTAATTTCTCCACCCTCTAGTCCCCCCATTAAAAATAATAAAAAAAAATTTATAAAAAGTAAAAAAAAAAAAACACTTCTGTTGTTTTCATGTCTTTTTTCTCTGTTCTCCTTTTTTAGTATTGTCTTGTTCATTTGGATGTCCCTTGCCTGTTTCAGTCTGTTATTTCTTTAATCTTCTTTACACATGGTGAACCACTTTCCTTCCTTTTCTTTTTGTTACTGATACTACAGGAGTTGAGGAGAGAGCTCGCAGAACCTCTGGCAGGATTGTTCACTGAGTCACTTAACACAGGAGTGGTGCCAGAGGATTGGAGGAGTGCACATGTCATCCCTCTACACAAATCAGGCAGTAGGGAGAAGGTGAACAATATAGGCTGGTCAGCATCACCTCAGTAGCAGGGAATATCATGGAGGCACTACTTAAGGAAAGGATAGTGGGATGTCTAGAAGCCATCCGTGCCCAGGACCCTAGACAACATGGGTTCACAGCGGGTAGGTCGTGTCAGACAAATCTCATAGACTTCTTCGACTGGGTGATGAAGGAAGTAAATCAGGGGGACGAGGTGGATGTAGCCTACCTCGATTTCAGCAAATCCTTTGACACCGTCCCACATAGGAGGCTGGTTAACAATATGGGTAGTCTAGGCATGGGCGACAAGGTGGCAAACTGAGTTTAGGAACTGGCTAATGGACAGGAGACAGAAGGTGGTAGTAAATGGAGCACAATCTGGGGACAGGAGGGTGACCAGCGGAGTACCACAAGGATCAGTCCTTGGACCAGTTCTGTTCAATGCCTTCATCAGTGACATTACAGAAGGGCTGGAAGGAAAGGTCTGCCTTTTTGCAGATGACACAAAGATCTATAACAGGGTGGATACCCCTGAAGGGGTGTAGAAAATGAGGAGTGGCCTGGGGAAGCTTGAGAAATGGTTTGTAGAGTGGCAACTGAGGTTTAATTCAAAAAAGTGCAAAATGATGCACCTGGAACACAGTAACCCTTGGGAGAGCTACACGATTGGGGGGGGGAGTTGTTGACAGTCACCAAAAAAGAAAAAGACCTGGGGATTACTATTTCAGATGACCTGAAAATGTCAAAGCAGAGCACAAAGGCAGCAAGGAGGGCCAGTGGCATGCTGGGGTGCATAGCAAGGGGTATCACCAGCAGAAGGCATGACATAGTGATGTGTTATACAAAACCCTGGTCAGATCTCACATGGAGCACTGTGTGCATTTCTGGATGCCACACATTCAAAAGTACATTAACAGGCTGGAAGTGGTCAAGAGAAAGGCAACTAAAATGGTACAGGGCTTGCACTGCAAAACTTGTGAGGAAAGATTAAGGGACCTCAATAAGTACTCGCTTGAGGAGAGGAGGGAGAGAAGGGATATGATAGAAATATTCAAGTACCTCAGGGACATAAACATGGTGCGGGGGAGGGATCTTCCAATACAGGAGGAGTGCAAGAGCTAGGGGGCGTGACATGAAATTGGAAGGTGGCAGGTTAAGAGGGAATGTGAGGAAGTTTTTCTTTACAGAGAGGATGGTGGACGCATGGAATGGTCTGCCACAGGAGGTGGTGGGAGTGAGCACTGTGGTTGGATTTAAACATGCATGGGAAAGGCATAGGGGAACCATAGAGATTAAGTGGGGGGAGGGTCAAAAGCTGTAATCAAGTACAGGATTTACTTGCAGACTGGATTGGCCTAATGGTCCTTATCTACAAACAGTTTCTATGTTTCTATATGTACTCCGGCTATCCACAAATGTCAAGTATTTGACACATTAAATAAATTGTTTTCTGATGGTATGTGATGGTGTGTGACTGGTAGTTGTGTGCAACTCCAGCCACCCAAAGAAGTGCAAACCATAACACAAACATGAGCTATTCTCCTGAGAAGTTCAACATAAATCTGTTTTAAGTACTTAACATGTTTACTGCGTTTGCCAGAAATGTCCAGTTGTGTCCCCAGTCAGAAAATGTTTCCCTTCTGTCAAATACTGTTGCTGCACACACCTGAGAAGGTGGTGTAAAGCAGATGTGAAACTTGCAAAAGAACTTAAACATATTTATCGTACTAAGCATTTTTGGGCCTGCCACTCCACCACCACCACCACTACCAGCACTGTGCCAGAAACATAAAGTTGTCTCCCTAGAGAGAAAACACTTTCCTTCTGTCAAATACTGTTGCTGCACACACCTGTAAAGCAGATGTGAAACTTACATGAGAACTTAAACATATTTATCGTATTAAGCATTTTTGGGCCTGCCACCCCACCACCACCACCAGCACTGTGCCAGACATGTAAAGTTGTGTCTGCAGAGAGAAAACGTTTCCCTTCAGTCAAATGTGAGGTTCTTTATATCCGCCAACTACATAGCTACCATGCATTTTGCTACTTGAAGTTGTGCAGCGTGATCATCCTTCTCCTCCTCAGTTTCCTCCATGTCTGCGACTCCCACCTGACTCAGCGCAGTCCAAATGGAATTCAGCATAGCTTCTTTTAAGTTGCATGGTTTTGTTGAAGTTTTACACCCCTGTAATGATGAGGATGAGTAGGTGGCAAGAACACCAGCTCGATGTGCAGTACCCTCATGTGGGTTTAACCCCTCTGCCCATAGTAGCAACTGTGCACCACTTACCCTCTGAGTGAGAATTTCTGTCAGTCTCTCCACCGCCTGATGTCCACCTTATATTATGGCTGCGAGCCCATGTTTATATTATGGGTCAAGTATTGTGGCAATCCTGAACTCCTCAGACTGCAGAATATAGCTTATGTGGGTACTGGAGTCTAATGTGGACAGCATGTGTTCCATCAATGAGCAACTTGCTCTGTCACCACCTGCCTCCTGCTGTTGCTGCATGTTCAGCAGTGTCTGCCTCAACACCCATTGCAGAGGGATGGACTCACTAATGTAGGCAGTGGCCCCACTCACTGCCTGTGTTGCATGCTCGAAGGCCTTAGAATTGAGATGAGCCCATCCATTTGGCACCACTGCTCAATTGTGAGACACGTGGATGCCCCACTGCTGTCACGACTTGCATGGAGTAACAGATACTCTGAGATTACCTTGCACTGCTCGTATAGATGCTCCACCATGTACAATGTGGAGTTCCATCTGGTGACAACGTCAAGTTTGAGACGATGTGGAGGCAGATTGTTCTGTACCTGCAGAACACGGAGATGGTCACGTGCTTTTGCTGAACGTGCAAAGTGGGCACAGATGCGTTGGGCCACAGTCAATATTTCTTTGATATCAGGATGGCTGATGAAAGCCTGCACAACTAGGTTAAGACAGTGTGCCAAGCATGGCACCCTAAAAAATCCACCACCACTGATGCATTTCTGCACATTGGATCCATTGCCACTGGCGATGAATCCAGCTTTCAGTGCATAAGGGTGGAACCACTCATCAACTTCTGTGAGTAACACATCAAGCATCTTTCCTCCAGTGTGTGACCCTGGGATACTCTTCATGGTCAAAGTGGCATGCTGCTGAACACCTGGCATGTTGCTCTACCAGAGTTTGTCTTACAGCAATTCTTACCTCACTCTCAACCAGGCGCTACCCCAGGTACCTGTGCCCAGTGTGCTGTAATGCACAGGTAAGAGCTACCAACTGTTTTCCCACTGGTCCACATGTCCATGCTCAGATGTACATACTGTGCTGAGGAATGCTGCAGGGCATGACATACCATATCAGAGACATTACTGTACAGTTCAGGAATGGCACGCTTAGAAAAGAACGTGCATGATGGTACATGCCATTTCAGCAAGGCACAGGCCGCAAAACACCTAAATCCAATATTCTCTACAAAGGAGAATGGCAACAAATCCATAGTGAGCATTTCTGCAGCTGCTGTATTCAACTCCCATGCTGTAGCATAATTAGGCAGGAATTAAATTTGATGCTACAAAATTGAATGCAGCATAGGCTGAACTTTTCTGGATACTGGCAATGGACCTGGTGTGCCAAACAGCTTGGCTCAGCATGGTGGCATTATTGGAGTGCTCATAGACTGGGGATTGGCAATGTTATTCTGAAGCGCAGCATGACCAACCTCAGTGCCTCTTTTGTTTCTCAGTACTGGGTACCCATCATACCTGGACTCGGGGTGGTAGTTCTGCTGCTAGGACCTCTACTTGGCCCACTTCCAGAATCATCCTCATCCCCTAAAATCACATAGATGTCCTCCTCCTCTCCTGCACCTCCACCTCCCTTATGTACTGCCATGTTTATTTGGCTTATGTTGCAAGAAGGACTGGAATTACTAGCACTGGCTGCCATCTGGTGTTGACACCACCGTAATGGTTGCCTGTTTTTAAGGAGTGTATGTTGCCCATCTGTGCCGAGGTGACTACTCTTCTTACCCTTACTTACTCTTGTTTGACACAGTTGGAAAATTGCCACTGTCTCGTCAGATGGGTCCAATGCATAAAAACCCCACACTAGAGCTTTATTTGGCCTTGTTTTTACTTGCTGCCTATATGACTGGGATAGCAAAAGAAAAGGGTTGGTCTTTGTAATGTTTTGGGATGACAGTAGAAATGGATGAATGGGAGAAACAGTGTTAGGAGGGTCCTTGGTGATTGAAACAGTGAAGACAACAGGAAACACACCTTTTGCATTATTAACACCTTGCTTTGACTTTTTCTTTTCAGGCTCCCATAAGAGATCCAAGTCCGACACATCATCATCATCTGCAACAAAACAACTGGTATTCTCATCATCCTCCACAGGTCTGTCCTCCTCAATAGCAACAGGCTTTGTGACATGCGCCTACTCCTCATGACCAGTGTCATCATGTTGCTGGACATGTCCTACCTCACCCTCATCCACTGGACACACATTATCAGGCTCCGAGCCATCATCAAAATCAGCACCACTTTCCAAGTTTATTTCAACACCAACCACCTCCATTCTCACAGTTGGCTGTTTGGTGGTGCTGCTGCTTCTTGTCACTGTGTCACTTGACACATCAATCAACAATGTCTGCCACAGATTTGGCAGAGAAAAATTTATATGCAGAAAAGCCACCACTACTGTAAAATACGTTGGTGCTGCTACTACTGCAACTGCCTGCCACAGTGTCATTCAAATATTGTCCCTCTGCTCCTATTGATTCCCTTCTTGGTACATGCATCACTTTTAGGAACAACAAACTGAGAAATGTTCTTTGTAGGTGCTTCACTGCCTCTCCCTTTAGTTACCATTTTCTTCCTAGTCATTTTCTGTGCTTTACCACGTACAGTTACTCAACGGTAAATTACACCCCTGAAATCACAGCCAGGAGGACAGTTATTTTTTTTTCCTAATACATGTCTGCTGACAGGGACACAAACAACAATCACTCTGGTTAAAGCACAATCAGAAAAGTGATTTTTTCTTAAGAAAATACAGGGCACTGGGTCACTTAAATCGCAATCAGGAGGACAGTGATATTTTCCTAAGGCAAGTGTCCTGACAGGGAAACAACAATCACTCTAATTAAATCATAGTCAGGAGGACAGTGAATTTTTTTTATTTATTTTTTTTTTATTTTAGTCTTTGGTAACCAGGAAAGGCCCACTAGGCACAAGTGTCTGTTTTCAAGGATGACCTGGGAGCACTGGGTGCTTAAGTGACTTGTTCAGAGTCCCACAATATGCAAGTGGAGGTTGTGAGAATCAGACCCAGATCTGGTCTGCTGGATGTACCAAGCTCATTCACAGCTCATTACTCTAACCTCTAGGCTATACTGCCATCAGGGACACAACAATCACTTGGGTTAAATGGCAGTCAGGAGGACAGTGATTGTTTTTTCTGATACATGTGTGCCTACAGGGACACAAACAACAATTATTCTGGTTAATGTAAAGTCAGAAACATTATTTTTGTCTTAAGAAAATACAGGGCCCTGGGCCAGTGATTTTTTTTTTTAACTGAACACAAGTGTGCCTTCTAAATTGCTGCTACCCTCCCCCACACAAGCCACCAAACCACTACTTCTCTGTTAAAACAAAACTAAATACTTATGGTAAAAAATACAAGAGAAGATCAACACCAAAAATACTGTGTGTGTACAGGGCATTCACAAACACAGTTTTGAAGAAATTTGACCAACAAAATTATCTTTTATATTATGTTATATTTAGGTTTTGACTCCAGGCTGCTACAACAAGCACAAGCTTTGCTCTCTAAGTCTCTCTCCAACACACTGCACTCAGAGAATGACCAAACTAGCTTCTCATTGGCTGTTCAGCAACATGTGACCTCCTATCCCATGGTACATTGCAAACTTTGAAAATTATACAAAATGTCGATGGCAAAGTTCCAGTTTCACGGATCTGAGATACTTCGATTATTGAATTAACATGCATCGAAGTTTTCAAATTCGAAATTTCATGAAACTGTAAATAGAATGCAAAGTGCAACTTTGAACTGCGTAAAACCTCATGGATCAGTTAAAATACATGAAATTTTACCCAGAACGAATTTTTGCAACTTTGCAAATCTCTATACCTGATGACCAATGCTGCTTGGAGTTGGAGTGGAACCAGTGGACTTATAATGAACAGTGGTTTCTTCTGCCATAGTAGCAAGTACCCAGCCCTAGTTCTTCCAGCCCTATAACTCTTATAATCAGTCCTACCATGATCATCTTGTTCTCCTCCACCACTGGTTGTAGAACTTGTACTTAGTGGAACTGACATGGTGAAACCTTTGTCTACATTTTTCCCCTTCTTGCATCCCTTTCACTTCTTGTTATTTTACTCATATTTTTTACATGATGACACTCCAATGATGTGGCCAGTGCTGGATGCAAACTATAGTATGTTGACTCACAATAGTTTGATGCACATGTGATGCAGACTTGCTGCTTGACTCATGAAGTGAGAGGACTTGAGGGAGATGAGCAAGAGCAACACCTTTTGGGTACACCCCACTGAGATACACTCACACCACCCCAATGAGAGTCACTGAAACCTAATGTCTTACATAGCTACCAGCTTCAGTTTTCACTCATGACTTTCTACACACTGACTGGCTGCCAGCTAGCTCACACACACACAGGCAAACATAAACCATGGATTTCTGTGTCCTGCACCACCAGCAATTAGTAAAATGAAAAACATTTTCCAAATAAAACCTTCACAAATCCTACCTGTGCCTTTACCTGTCTGCCAAAGGCACTGCTCTGCTTCTGAACTGAAGTTACAGCAAACACACACCGCACACTCTTCTCCTTTGTAGTAGCACATAATTTTGTTGGCCAGGCTGCCTGAAACAACAGTTAACTGCTGGTAACTAGGTAACCAGAATGATAATGCTTGGTTCTCAAATGATTTATAACTTTTTATGATCACAAACCACTCTTTTGGCAAATAAATGAATAGCTCCCAGAAGCCACATCCTCCCCCACTGACAGAGAACTGGATATGGCACTGAGACATGCGTAGCATGAAGTGTTCTCCAACTCCAGCATCACTGATTGGCTACTGCAGGTCATGCGGTTTGCAGAAGCTCAGCGTGTGAGCCATGAAACAAGCTATGTGATGTTGTTTTTGTGCTGAAATGCTGAAGTGAAGTAGAATCCATTTGAACCCACTTGAATGTCAAAAGTGTCAGTCTGCAGTGCTTCCACCAAACTCCTGTTCAACATCAGCTCACCCTTAAATGGAATGTGTATCAGCAGGCACAGATTACAGGAAAGCTGTAGCCCCTTCAGTGACTCACCCAGCAGGGGTCACTGCAGAAAGAATGTGGATTACTAGATATTACTGATAATCCAGTGATATGTGACAAATAAGAAAATATCAAACAATAAATCTTCATGTGAGGGCCATGTCATGTAATGAATCAGATTCCTGGAGAGTCAGTGTTGTCTCAGATGTTGCCTACAATGTGATAAAAAATTGCTGTTAGCACAGCAAGTCTGAATTTATAGAATGCACGTCCTGGCAGTGAAAGAGAATTTAAATCAACACATCAAAGGGCTGCTGAACCTCAGTTTATTGTGCCAGAGCTAGCAGAATAAAACATGAGAGATTCAGCAGTTCAGCTTGATTGTCATAGGAGACTCCTTGCAGTCAACATGTTTTTTTTATTTAGCGGAACACTTTTGTGGTGGGTGATAGACTGGCAGGCACCAGGTAGAAGTTTATAGGAGTCAAGCAGATGAATTGTATTGTTTTCCACATTTTAGTTTAGGATTTGTTTCAAATTCTGTGTTGCCATAATTTTGAAGTCACGAATGGAAGAATCCCTGATTACCAAGCATAATAATTAGGCAGAGTTTGCAACTCAGCTCAATGTCTGCATGTGTGGAGGTTGTCAATGTTTCTCTATATGATACGTAACCTCTTCCTGTAGCAATTAACCCCCTTCTGTAAAGGATCACTGTTCACTTGGTAGTACGCCAGCAATAATAACTGAAGTTAAAGAAACTTTTTGTTACTAGGTTTATGATGAATACCAGCAGTACTAATCTAATGAAACTGTTTTAAAGAAAACTCAGAACCATGTATGCATCCAAACATGCTTTTTATTGGTGGGAACTGGGATGTTGTAGTAGAGGGTTAGGCAAACTGCTGCAGGAGAAAATGCAAGCCATCTGGATCACCCACCATTCTCAATGGGACTGTATACCCCTTTGCCTTTGTCAGTTACTAATCCAACACTGGTTGCTGTTGTGCATCCACTCAGCCACCACTCCTTCAGTATCCTTGCTGCTTTCTCATCGTAGCATGGTCTTCCGTGACTTCCTTCCAAATCCCAATCAATTGCCAAGAGTTCTGGAGTTATTGTAAGGCTGTTGGATAATGGGCAGGGCCTCTAGTTCTCCACAACATTTCAGTTGTGATTTTTGCTGCTTGGTTCCCAGCCTTCCGCGGAAAGGTTTTCTTATTTCCATGGCATCAATTATTAATTTCTGTGGTGGTCAGCAAATGGTATTTTACTCAATGAAGTTAAATCTAAACTTAAATAGATTCTTGTGCATTTTCAGCTGCTGCTCCTACTTATTGGAATGTGTTACCTTTGCCTGTTCGCCAATCTACTTCTGTTGCAAATTTTAAGATGAAATTGAAACAGTATTTACTACATAATTATACATGTAAATGTTTTATGCAATGATGTTTGTTGTTTGTACTCCTATGTGTGTTTGTAATTTGTTTTTTTTGTCCGGGTTGGGCCTGAAAAAGGACCTTTGGTCCAGTGCCCTTACCCTGTTAAAAAAGAATAAATGAAAATGAAAAAAATGATAGACTGTCCACTAGCTAAAATATGAAGTGATGTAATTAATAACATCACATGCTGAGCACAGAGGATGGACTTCAGGATAAACAAGAAGGGGAAGGGAACCAGGCGCTGTGTAAAAACCTGTGAATTTTAATAAACAAGCATTTGTCAATGCCGAACATTCGCCTGCAGGTATTTGCAGTGATGTGTGGCACTTGGACATGGTTTAATGTCTTTAGGGGGTACAGTTTACAGAAGTGCAGCCCCGTCCCTTTTTGCACAGTCAGACTTTTAATGTCACACCCACCCCATCATATGATGCACAAGAAGAAGTACAGTTAGTGTTCAAAAGCATATTTCAGGGGTACCCACTGACAGCACACTGATCAGCAGTCAAAAGGGTTTGCACCCAAGCATTTCAGCCAGTACAGCAATTAATACCTGTTCATTTGCTTTTACCTGTTGGGCATGGTGACTCGGACCACCCTCTGGATTAATGGCAAGGGATGTGGGACTCTGTGTTGGTCTACTGACCATGAGATATGACAGTTACAGTAGTATTTCAGATAGAAATACACTGCAGTGGCTATGGTGACCCCAGTGCTGCCCATCACCAATACCTGTTTCCCACCGCCTAAGGGCTGTAGCTTGTACATCTCTAGCTCACCTTCCCCAATCGACCAGTTCACAGTAGCCAGGAACTTGGCCACCCTCTCCTGCATGAGCTTCAGCAACAGCTCTCTCCCTGCCTCCGTCTGGGTCTTGTCATTGGTCCAAGCCTTCAGATGCACCAGCGCCTCAAACTCAGCTGCTGCAGAAACAACTGGACCCCATAAAACTACAGCGCAACACAGTGTCATCAGGAGGAGGTCCTGCAGAGTGGCACACATGGTGCCCGCAAATCTTGGTTACTCTTCCGTGTGGTCAGTACTGACATAGCCCAGCACCAGGATGCTTCTTCAGGAAACTTCATATGTCAATTGTAAATAGGAACTGCCGCGGGGGTCTGGGAGGTATAACTGGCATTCTTTTTAGCCAGTAGGAAAGCATGTAGGTGGGGAGTGGGCAGAGGCAGGTGTTCAGACACTAAACTCAACCATAGTATTACGTGGGAGACATGCATGTGTGAGGTGTGACAGTGTCACTCTTGAAATTCATGTGAAACCAACAAATAAACACAAGGCAGAGCACAGGCAGGTCGAAGATGTTCCTCTGTAAGTTAAGAGGGGCTTCTGCCAGAGTTAGTTCAATGGGTGAGCCAGAGAATAAGGGAGCGGGGAGGACAGCAGCAGTGGGAGGGAAGCGGGAGGGATTGTGATGTCAATGTGCTAAATACACACACGTTACCACCGCTGACTGCAGTGGTGGTTTTCTTTGAACTGTAGAGCACTGCAGCTGAACTGCTGTCATACACAGCTTGCGCATCCATTGGTGCGGTACGGTCACGTCTGCTATATGGAGCACTGCATTGGACAAGAAGGCCACACAGCTTCAAAAAGTCATACTGTCCCACAACGTTACTTGTGCATGCACATAAGCGAATGTAAAAAAGACATTGGAGCACATGTTCAGGACTGACAGGGGGCAGCGATTTCCAGTGATGCTGCATTTCATATGGCAGGCTAAGATTTGAGCTCCATCGGGTCCACCGATATAATACCTCCTTACACTAATTTAAATTCATTAGCTCCACAATTTCATTAAGAAAGAGGTTTGGATTGAATGGGGGAGTCACCAGAGGCTAACTAAATATAAATTGGTAACAGAAAAAGAAACATACCTCTTCTGCAGCACAGCATGCATCCTCTGTGAATAGTATGGCAATGGGCAGTTTGGAATAGGGCAGCAACTCACAAATACAGTTGTTATAACTGAGCTTCTGGACTTTCAACAGGAAACTCAATCATTATATGCAAAATTAAAATCTTCGGTTGCTAATATTGAAGGGAAAAATCTGAGAAGTGGAACAGCATGCAACTAGCATGGATGGAACGGTCGATCGACTTGAGAGATTGTTTACTTGGCTTCTCCAAGAGACCCAAACCCTTATGGAAAAATGCAATGCCCTAGAAAATAGGTCGCACTGGAACAGCATCCGAATCTTTGAAGTACCAGAGGGAGCTGAAGCCAAGAGGTATTTTGTGACTTTGTTCAAGAATTCTTGATCTTTTTGACCTCTTGCTGCTTCCGATTGAGAGAGCACACAGATCATAATGGCAGCACTGGCATTTAACACCTGCAAGGGCAATGACCTCTTGAAGGCACCAGCAAGGGTCCAGGACTGGTGGGTGCAAAAACCCAAGAGACACCCAAGAAAAATGTAATGTCCTTCTGAACAGTGACATATTCCAATATATATATTTTTTTAATTTAAACTGCATAGTATTAAACATTCAAGTCATCAACATTTTGTGACTGACTTAATCACCTCTTCAGCTTGTGAACATAAACTTAAAATAATGGATGCTCAATAAATTTATTATGCAGCAGCTCCCAATGTGGGGGTCAAGATTACTTATATATGCTCGCTTCATGTTGTAGCTGCTGGAGTGCTTTTTTAAAATTCCAGCACTTAAATGGGCACTATGAGCTCCTGTTTATGCTCCTGCTACTAAATGGAAGTCTAAGAGGTATGTCATCCTCCTGTTCCTCCCAGCCAGCTTCTCAAAACATGACCTCAGTGGAGGAAATGAAGGGCTAGGGGGCACTGCAGGCTCCGCAGTGCACCCATCTGCATCCATAGGGCACTGTTAAACCTCCCCCAGGTCCAAAAGGCCCACTTTCCTTCTCCCTATAATTATACACCTGAAAAGCTGCTTGAAGCTGTGGCTGCTTCTGCTGTACTGTCACCACTTCTCATCCCCTTCTCCGCCTTGAATGAGAACACTTGCTGCTCAGCTGTCCATTCTGCCCTGCACCACACACACAGCCAACAAAGTCAGAAGGCTCGGAGGACCCTACATTTCGAAGCAGCTCCCGCCGCTGGTGGAGATTACTGTCACGTTTTGAAATGTGCATGAATTCCGATTCAGCCCCAGCCAGGATTCGATTGCCCAGCTCCTGAGTACTGTGGCATAGAAAGTGAACAGCTGATGGAGCATCGGAGCATGCCAAAACACAAATCCAGAGATCTGAGGTGAGATACAGAGAGCGAGAAGGAGAGCAAGAGAGCGAGCGAGAGAGAGAGAGAGAGAGAGAGAGAGAATGAGAATGTAGCGGAATTGTTCTCTCCTGCTCTTCTGCTCTCCTGTCATGTTACAAACATTCTCTCTCTCTCTCTCTCTCTCTCTCTCTCTCTCTCTCTCATCCATTGGTTTGCAATGTGGATAAACAGCACACACTGCAGGTTACAGATATCAGAAGCAAATAGTTTACAACCTGAGTACGCTGGAGGGACTTTCTGGTGAAATGTTGTAATATATTTACTTCTGATATTTACACTTTCCAAACTCGTCTGATTTGTCTGAAAAAAAAACATTTAAAGCATAAACACTTACAAATCTGGTGTTCATGGTCTCTAAGGCATGAGAGCCAGTTAATGCCCACCTGAATGGTGATTGCTGTACTGTGCCATGAAAACACAATTTCAACTGTGAAGATGGCCTTAAAATGAACCATTTTTACGCAGCCTCTAAGGATCCTCCGTCTCCCCAGACCAATCTTTGTCAGGTTTTATAATCATATGGTCCAGCAGCAAATTTTAACAAGGGCTTGGAGATTGGGAAAGCTGGAATATTGGGACCAGAGAATATAGTTTGTGAATTTGCTACTCCCGATTGTTCAGCGCCAATGAAATCTTTAGTGCAATTGTTTGCAATGTTGAGAAACACGTTACAATAAAATACATTCTGTTGTATCCTGCCCATTTGAAAATTATTTTACCGGAGGGCCACAGATCTACAATGAATTTGAAGCTGCAATTGGTGCCCTACAGGATAAAGGACTGATGCGAGAGGATTATGGAGTGTCAGAATACCTGGGAAAAGCGGGCCCTGCAAAAAAATACATAGTCTAAAGTGTCTGCAGAAGGTAAGAACTGTAGGAAAGAACAAGGGCTTGATGAGAGCTGTAATTAATGTTTTTGTTCTGAATGAGATGGCTTGTTTAATTTAATTGCCTACATGTGAGTCTCCTCAGCAATGCTCCAGATAGTTCGATGGCAGCTCCGGTGGATCCGATGTTGGTACCTCGTATCTGCAGCAGCTGAGTGAGAACTGCAGGGCTTAATCTGGGCTGAAATGCAAGAGCGTTTTAAATGTCTGCCAGAGCGAGTTCAGTGGGTGAGATGGGGAATGAGGGAATGGGGAGGACAGCAGCAGAGGGAGGAAGCGGGAGGGATTGTGATGTCAATATGCTAGGTACACATACGTTACCACCGCTGATTGCAGCGGTGGTTTTCTTTGAACTGAAGACCACTGCAGCCCAAATGCTGTCATAGCTCATCCATCCATTGGTGGGGTACGGTCGTGCCTGCTACATGGAGCAGTGCATTGGACAAGAGGGTAACACACCTCCAGAATGTTGTACTGTCCCAAAACTTTCCTTGCGCATGCACGCAAGCGAACGTAAAAATGAATTCCATGGCACTACATATTGTCTGTTGAAGATTATATGTTTGGTGGGGAATTTGGTGGCTGTGGAATCACATAATTATAATGGTCTTTATCCTGAGCATCCTCCTGTCATGCTTGCCACTGTCTTTTATTCCAATATAAGATCCCTCCCTCCTCCTCTCTTGTAAGGCCTACTTCATTGCACCGGACATTAATCACCACAACTTCGTGGGAAAGGTAGGGGTTGGCATAACACTACATTACCTCCCATGATGTCAAGTGCAACTCTTATTCCCCACTGAAGTAGGTGCAAAAGTGGCAGGGCAGCTATCCCCCTCCTCCGCTGCAAGGCACTCTCAGTTCCACTGGTTCAGTGGTAAAGCAGACTCACAGTATAAATGTGTAATACAGCCCTCAATGCCATAAGTCATGGCCTGAATCAACTATTTCAAAATGAATAAACCTTTGAACCATTTACACCCCCCAACACACACTTCAAACCAGTTGCTATACAAACAGATTTTTTTTTTCAAAATGCTTTGAGTACGTCTGTACAAATAGCCCCAATATATTGGTCTGTTTGGTACATGGCATTAACGATGTAATTGATTGCTTTTGATATGGAGACATGATAGACTAATCTGATCTTATTCTAAATTCAGATTTTACTGGTGCCACAGATTTAGATACAAGCTGTTTGAAAGCTGGGAGTGTACCAGTTTCACAAGGAGGCCTCGCAGATAACAGCCTTTAATGATATGCTGTTGTAGCCCTCCTAAATGTTCCCCTTACTGCAGTGCCACATAAGCGTAAACATTCCCTTATTGTGTTTAGGGAAGCAGCTGCAGTTTTTCTAATTCTCTGAAATAGGAGTGGTAATAAATTCAGTGGGCTGAATTTTCAGAAGTGATGACATTGACACTCTGGCCAGACCTTTGCTCTGTTGACATCATCCCAGTTGTGCAAAATTTGAGTGACAATTTTCAAATACCCTCAAGTTTGTACACTAGTTTCCCTGATTTGCAGCACATTGCATCAAATAAAATGTCACATTCATAATGTTTTATGCAAGAGGTGCCACATTTGCCAGGAATCATAGCAAATGTAACGTTGAAAGTTAGAACACTTTGTTGGTGGTCTGTTGGGTGGAATTTCAGGATTCACATTGGAAGGGTGCCACAAGATGGTGCTACACTCAAAAAATACTGCCCTGTAGCTCTGTGATTTTTTTAATTTACTTGAAGCAGCAAACTAAGGCATTCTCCTTTTCCCCTGTCTCGGTGAAGGAAGTTGAGGACCTTCTGCTCCAACTGGATAGCAGGAAAAGTGCAGGTGCAGACCTGATAGAGGCTTTCTTCCTCAAACTTGGCTTCTACATCCTGTCACCCCCAATTACCCATCTCTTCAATATGTACCTTGCCCAGGGCTCACTCCCAGCCATCTGGAAAACTGTCCACATCATTCCACTCTTTAAATCTGGCAGTACTAGTGACCTAAATAATTACTGCCCTCTCTCCCTACTCCTTACCCTATCTCAGCTCCTTGAAAAGGTTGTTAATACCCAGCTTAGACAGCACATCAATGACTCCGACCTATTAAACCCAGCTCAGTCTGGCTTCTGACCTCACCGCAGCACCACCTCAGTGCTTGCTAAGGTCACAAATGAAAGGTTGAGTGCCCTGGATTGCAAAAGTTATGTGTGTGCACTGTTTCTTGACCTTGGCAAAGTCTTCAATACGGTGGACCACACCTTACTCTTGGCCACCTTAAGGAATATTGGTGTTCGTAACTTGGCCCTCGAGTGGTTCTCTAACTACCTCTCTGATTGTCATCAACAGATCAAGGCAGGGGGGACCTCTCCCCCCTCAAAACTCTACCAAGAGAGTTACCCCAAGGGTCCATCCTGGGCCAACTCTTGTTTGCCATCTACATAAACGAACTAAATACTGGAGTCAAGTCAGCAGATATCCACCCCTTAGCTGATGACACCATGTTGTACGTAGCCAGCCCTACTCTGGAACAAGTGTGTAATGTCCTTCAAACAGAATTTAACCACCTTCAGAATAATCTTCTTTACTCTAAGCTTCTGTTAAATGTTAAGAAAATGAAGACCATGATCTTCACTCCAACAGTGAACTCCCCCAGTCCCTACACTGTGGGGACAATCCCATAAATACTCACCTTCTCAGTGAACCACTGGACTATGTCAATTCCTTCAAATACCCAGGGGTGTGGAGAGACCTCAAGCTTTCATTCAAAGACCATATTGAAGAAATCTCTAAAGAGCTGAAACAGAGGCTTGGAGTTTTCTTTAGAATCAGCCATCTGTTAACATATTAGGGGAAATTAAGGTTGGTGCAAACAACATTCTTGCCCCTCCTTGACTATGCAGACTTCCTGTATGGGCATAGCTCGAGCGCAGCCCTCGCCAAACTTGACACCCTGTATCACCGGGTGCTTAAGTTCATCACTGGCATCCCCTACTCAACACACCACTATACTCTATACAAGAGTGTAGGTTGGGGCTCACTTAGCCTCAGGCAACATAAGAATGCTGTGCTCTAGATCTATAGGGCCATCTCTAATAAGCTGCCTCATTATATCAAGGACTGTCTACCCATCTACAATCCTGGTAGCTACCTGCTAAGAAGTCAGTCTAGATTCTCCCTTTCCATCCCCAAAGTTAGGATGAGCTTTGGTCATGTGGTGATAAGCCATGCCTTACCTGTCCTCTGGAATATTGCTCAAAAAACACCCTCGTAGCGGTGCTGTTGGCTGCCTTCAAAAACCTTGTCCAACGATCCTTTCTGGTGACTTGCAATTGTTTCTGTCATTAATACTCCTTAACTCTGACTCTACCTTTACCCCTTCCTGTCTCACTCTGGCTATATGCTTCTGCTCCCTCCCTCCACACTCCTTAGACTTACTTTGCCTGTCCGATGTAAACTGTACCATACTTGTAGGTATCTTCACTTCTCTCTCCCTCCCCAACCCCACTCTGAGTATCACATCCTTTTACTAACCCTTGTCTACTTTCTCTAACCTTTGCACACCCTGTGCTTATACTATCCTTGCTGCACATACTTCACAAAATCTATGCTATGCTTTATTAGACCAAACTTCTCGGTTAATATGAAAATAGTCTATCATTGCCCTATGTGTATCTGCCTTGTACAGAATTTGTATATAGTTGCATACTGCCTGCCTTTGCACTCTGCCTGTAACATATGTCACTTTTGTGCTCTTCTAATGTCTACCATGATGCTGCCATGCCGTGCCATGTTAATGTAAATACTTGTGCACTGTCTGCCAACGTACTTATGTCTGTTCCAAAATGTTGATTTGTTGCTTGCTGATGTGCATTTACTCCAGGTCCATCTTGTAAATGAGTCATGCTCAATGGTGCTCCACCTGGCTAAATAAGGATATCGATTGATTGATTGAAATCGTTTGAATAGATTGTCAACTCCAGCGGTTTTATGTGGATTAATACACAGTGTAAGACTTTGTACAGCTCATTGTGAGCCCAGAATTTAAAGGGGGATATTTGGGCCTTGCAAAACCTAGCAACATGCATAAAATAGCACATGGCCAGCTGGGTGCCATATTATTATAGGTAACACACCCTGTCCATCATATTGAGACTTGGTAGTTCCATGCAAAGTACAAATGAGTGGTGCCATCACAACCCATCTTGGGCAACTGGCAGACAGCAGCAAAGGAGGACAGTGTGTCCCAAAGAAGTTAGCATCTTTTCTCCTGGGAGCCATATTCAATGGCTAGCATGCTAATGGCCACATATGGCATGCAATGCACAAAGGGGCCTTTTGCAGTGTCATTATGTGGTGAGAATCAGCTCTGTACAATGCCTTCATACACAAATACATGGAGTCATTCTGCCGTCTTGGCTGTTGCCACCCCCCCCCCCAACTCAATAACAAACAAAATATCCCTGGCAGTCTAGTTGTTTCCCTCTCTTGCCCGATCACTGCAGAAATGCACATTCTCCCTGGTAGTGCAGTGTTATCCCCTTCCTGCCCAATCCCTGAGGAGATGTAAGTTTTGCATGGTAGTCCATGGATACGCCCATCCAACTCAATCCCCCAGGAGATGTAAACTTTCCCTGGTAGTCCAGTGGTACCCACCCCATGATCCCAGCTATGCCATTCCAATAAAAAAACAACTGTCTTCCTGGGCCACCCACTCAGCACCCACTTCCCCTCCATTGTCCCTGAATCATCCATCAAATGTCATTCTAGTCCCATTGGCAGTACTGGAGTTGATGACTGGTACAGACCCTCCTCTCACCACCTCTGCCATTTGCCATCTGAATGACAGGAAGCAAGTGCATGCATACTGTAGAAGCAGCTATTTTGCAGCTAATATGGCACTAATTACACCATGCAACCTGCCACAAATCACAGAATTTGTCATAAAAACAGAATCCCCTTTACAAATAAAGTGCTCAGTGTTTTGTGCAGCTGAGAGGATGCTGATGGAGCAGACAACCTATCCATGCTTCTGTGCCCTCCATGCTTGCCAGTCAGATATTTTAGTCATATGAGCGATCAAAGCAATGGAACTTGCTTATACTTCAGTGTCAATGTGGCTTGGCTGGTAGCACTCACCCTTCTAGCTAAAGCTGTGCAAAATGTCAGAAATTTGGCTTTAACAAAAGATTATATAATGTGGAAAAATACCTTGACATTCCACATTTTAGGAATTTGGCAATTTGTAAAGTTTCGATATAAGAAGTTTTCCAGCAACACAAGTATTTTTTCACAACTTCAAGACACTGCTCAGTGGCAAAATATTTACTTAATACTTACTTTCTATATACTTTTCCTCATAAAGAATAAAAAATGACACTAGCCGGCCAGCACAGCGGTTGAGATACTGATTGTGATGCCAGACACTTGAGCTCAGAAGCAAGCTTGATTTATCAGGGCTGGCCAGGAGAAGGAGAAACAAGCATCTGAGTAGATGCTCTCCACCTCTGGGGAGGGAGGGAGGGATGAACATCCTGCTGTATCACCACCACTGGACTGATCACAGGTGGCACTTGTGCTGCTGCATTGGGAGCCCAGAGGCTGCACTGTAGGAGAAAGCATGAGTATCCATGTGTCAGGCTTACCAGCATGAATGACACACTGCATGTTAAAAATGGGGCTGCTAGGCAGATAAAGCCCTGCGCCCCTCCCTCATGATAATGTGGGCTGTCATCTCTTAGGGAGTTCCAGAGCTGGCCCCAAGAGTCAAGTGCCTCCATTGTAGTGACAGATATGCCATACTGGTATGAAAGAACATTGCTGCCAAAGGAGCTGTAAGACAGGACCTTGCCTTGGTGACAATCCACAGAAGGCACATCATTGTGAGACGTGGACACTCTGGGAATCCTCTAGTGCAACTAGGGGAGCATGGCTGTGAGGTTGCATAGGTGTTAAGTGCATGGGTGGAAGCAGGTCCAAGCAGACTCCCTGAGGCTATAAATAGAACTGAAAATGAAAAATGACTATGATTTGGGTTTCTTTTTTCATATCTAGAAGACTCTGCATGGCAAAATTCCACACAATGTTTCAGATATTCTGCAAAATTCCATGACTGCAAAATATGAAAATTTCATTTGCAGGAAAAGCTCTGTTTCTATACTACTAGGTCACAAGTGCAAGTGCTACACTGCTGACAAGTGGTTTCCTATCCACTGCTGCTACCACCGTGCCACATGTGGGCATCTGCAGGAGATGCAGTTCTTCAAAGGAGATGTTGAATCTATCTTCCAGTCTTTGATTGTTGTCTAGGTGGAAGTGAAAGCTTCTGGAACACTTTTTAGAATAAATAGTGGTTAAGGGGGCATGGGCGTTGGGTGAATTTGTAGCTGTTTGAAATGTTCTTCTTTTCAAAATGATAATCATACCTCCAAATGATCCATATGTAACAGTATCCAAATACAAGTTTAAGTGAACAATGGTTATTTTCTGTTGTTTGTTTTTATGGACAACATTCAGTACAGCTTTCCTCATGGAACTAGAATTCTGTGGTTGTGTTTGTCACTGTATGGATTCAGAGATCTGAGCAAAGTTCAAATAGGCCAACAGCCTGTGCCTGGAGTTTTGTACCCATGCTGAGGCCTGAGCAAAGTTTAAAATGTGCAGATTAAGTTAGGCGTGAAGTGGCTCACATTGCACTTTCAATAGTGTCCATTAAACAACCATTTGATGCTATATCTGAAGTTATGAAGTTAACGTCATGAATTCATCACTTGGCAGTTAATACATAACCACAAGTAGCAAATTAACACACTTTACATTGTTTTCCTCTGTAAAGTGCAAACTACCCATACCATAGGTGTGCAACGCAGAACTTTACAAAATGCATTGCTATGCAGTGGTCTGTCTGAACTTCTGTGGTGAAATGTGAAGTGTGAAATTGTTCACTTTCCCTGGTGCTATCATGCAGCGACTCAGTCAAAACAGCAAATCTCTGTATCCATTAAGAGAACTGTATAGATTGCTGTCCATAAAAAGAAAACTATGAAAGAAACCACAATTTTTGCACCAGCTTTTAGTGTGTACATATGGTTCAGTTAGGGCTATGAGCATAATTTCAGAAAATATGGCCATTACAAGCAGCTGAACATTTGCACAGATTTCACATTCCCTTTAAGCCCCCCATTCTGCCTAGAATTCCCTTTTGAAATTTAACAGATTTATGTGCAATTTGTGATGTTAGTGAATGTTGCGTGTATTAGACAGGTGTTGTTATAATTGCATGCAAGCAATCCTTTCACAACTAGGATCTCACTAACTGCTATTTAAATAATTTTGAGATATAGTGCATGTGTAACTTCCTACCACAGGAAGCTTACAGTACCTTAGGATCCTTCCTGAATTACTGCTATTGCCTCTTCAGAGTGACTCCTTCACTTTGGTCCCAGTTTTGGATTGCAGCTGTAGGATCAGGGGCTGGTGTGGACTACCATTGCTTCTTCAGTGAAGGAAGCACCCATTTTGCCATGGCCAAGTCTACTTGTCTTTTTGAAATCTCCCTGCCCCAGGGAAAGTGTCAGAGTGGAGGAGCCCATGAATCCCTACCTCTCCACTCCTTTGGTGCAGTCATGCACTGGACTACAGCAACCTGAGCTGCAGTAAGGACACTGCACATAACCAGCACCCATTTCTCTCAGTGGTACTCAGAGCCACAACTGTTGCAACTTAGCTGTACATCATACCCAATTCCACAAGTGGAGCATGAACTTGGAGATCACACAGCATCCTTGTCAACCAGTGCACCCCACGTTCTCACCAGATGGCATCAGGAATCAGGAGGTACTGATTCAGATGACTAGAAGACACACTGAGGGACAGAGCCCTCTTTTAAGATAAAAAGGCAAATGACTATATTGGGGGATGCCAGGTTTGCTGTGCTTCTGGCCCCAGAACTGCCGGGTAGGGGTCAGAGGACAACACATGTAGCACAGGAGAAACAGTCAATCCTGAACTGAGCTCTGAAGAGCTGCTAGTTGGTACAGTTGTCAGAACTAGTTCTAAAAAGATTAGAACCCTTTTAGAATGCAGGGTTCAAGTTCTAAGTTAGAACTAGAACACCAATGGGTTCTAAGTATTAATGGTTCTAAATGCTAAAAAATCCTTTTTTGTTCAGACATTATTAAAGACAGGGGATGCATTATTAAAGACAGGGGATGCCAGTCTGGAAAAAAATATCTGGTGCCACATTTTTAAAGTGTTTTAGTAACACACATATGAGAATGTACTGCTGATATATCTGTACATTCAGCTGTGCCAAACCACAACACATTTACTTGGGACTCTTGGTCTTTGCTTTTTGATCAGCACAGTTTCTCTTCCTTTTCTACTTGCACAGTGAAACAGAATATTAATACTGTGCTGAGAAGACAGGTGTTTTTTTACATATATTTTCTCCTGTCAGTAACTCTTGTTGTCATTCCTCCCCAGTCCTATACACAAACAAATTTGTGCTCTAAAGAAGATTAGAACCCTAGAACTATTTGAAAAGTTCTAGACCAGAAGAACCAGGACTATTAGTAGGTTCTGGCAACCCTAGTAGCTGGTTCAGGTTACAGTGGACTTTCTGTTGCTTTCCTTGATAGTCAATGAGAACGGGATTTAGCATAATTAACTATGCTGAGCCAAATGCTCATTTCCAGATGCATCCTGGGGGAAGGGAAAGGGGGGTAAATTTGAACATTTCACATAGCTAACAAGAATTTACAGTATTTAAAATTTTCAACTTTCACTAAATGAGACAGCAACATAATAATGATATCCATAGGATGCGTATTGCATTTTGAGAAATTAGGCAGTTAAATTAAATTCAGTTAGTAGCAATGAATACAGTGAGACACATCAACCTGGTAATGATGGAGAAAAAGTAGAGCCTTAAGGGTTCAGGGACATAAACGATAGAGAGAGCCTGGAGCCTAGAGAATTTAGGGGTAGGTGCAGGCTGGGAAGGTGTGGTGTTTAAGTAGAGAGGAAAGTGAGGGGAGGGTGCATTCTGTATAGTGAGGGGGATAGTATTCCACAGATTAGGGCAGCGATATGAGAAGGCAGATTGCCCAGCTGAGGTAGACCTATGGGGGAGGGCTAGGAGTCTGTTATTGGTGGAACAGAGACAACAGAGGGGAAGGGAAGGGGTCACAAATGTAAAGGTAAGGTAGGAGGGTAGGGACCTGAACCTGTATTTGGAAACAAGTTGATGAGGCATCTGGAATCAAGGGAGGAAGAGGGCTTTATAGAGATTGCAATGATGAGTTAGAATGGGGCACGATAGAGCAAAATGATAGAAAAAGTGAAAGAGGGTGTCCAGTCTGGCAAGAATGGACTTGGGGGTAACACTATAGACTATAACAGCATAGTCAAAGGTGGGGAGGGTCATTTTCTGTACAATGGTGCAGCGGGCTGGTAATGGAATGCAATCACTGTTTCTGTATAAAGCACTGAGTTTTGGGTGCAGTGTCTTTTGAATTGCATTCCCAGTTACCGAAAAGCCAAGGAACTGGTCTAACCAGATCCCAAGATACCTAAAGGAAGTGACACTCTCTAAGGGTGTACTATCCAGTGTATGGAAAATAGTGGGGGGAGGGCTCTAGAGAATCTCTGCCTAGTGCCGAAGGTCATGGAGACAGACTTTTTTGACATTTAGGAACAGCTGAATGGATTGGAACCAATGCTGGACCTTGTGGAAATCCTGTTGCAGTTTAACTGAGACTTCTGATTCTGAAGCACCAGAGGTGTAAAGGATGGTATCGTCTGCTTACAAATATATATGTGTAGAAGAGTAGACAGCAGGAAGGTCATTCAAAAAGATAGAAAATAAGACTGGGCCTAGAACTGAGTCCTGTGGGACATCAGTATTGATGGGGTAGGGGTGGAGAGAGAGGTGCCAGTCTTGACCAATTGCATCCTACCTTCAAGGCAGGAGCAGAATCAGGCAGTGGCTGATGTGGATAGACCAGTGGCTGTTAGTTTGTGGAGGAGGAAGGGATGTTTTATCAAAGGCCTTAGCCAGGTTGACAAATATCATGGAGGTGATCTGCCAATGATCCATACCTGTGAGTATGAAGTCAGTAAGCTGAAGGAGGGAGGTGGTGGTAGAGTGGCATTTTCAGAAGCCAGACTGTAAAGGGATGAAGAAGGAAGAGGAGTCAAGATGGGAGGTGAGTTGAAAAAGGGCAATGTGTGCTTCTGGAGTTTGGCTAGGATGGGGAGTAGGGAGGCTGGGTGATAGTTACCAGGGTTGGTGAGTTTGCCATCTTTTGGGAGTGGGATGACAGTTGAATGTTTGCATTTTGACAGGAGAGAAGCAAGAGAAAATGACAGGTTTAGGAGTGCAGCCAAGGGGGAGGAGATAGCAGGGATGAATAAATACTGTAAAGGAGTTTGAAATCAAGCCCGTCTGGGCTCTTGTCTTTGATAGGGTTTAGGGCTAACAGGACCTTAAGGGTTTCATTTGGGGAGATGGATGAGAAGGAGAAGTGGGGGGGAGGGGCTGAATGGGGTTTGGGGATAGGGTAGTGGGAGTGTTAGATGTGCAAGTGGAGGGGGGAGAGTAGCAAGGAGGGATGAAGCACAGGAGGTAAAAAAGGTGTACAAGGACACTGCTATGGAGGGGGTTCAGTTAGGATGGAATTACCTTCCTTGAGGAGTGGCATAGGTGGTTGAGTAGGGGGTGAGAAGAGGTATTGGACAACTTTCCAAAATTTGAATGGGTGACTTATGTTGTTGTTAAAGGAGCTGGAGAAATATTCAGATTTGGCATATCTGGTGGCTTTGGTGCAAGTGTTTCTGAGGTGCCGATATCTGATTAGCTCTGAGTAGGAGTTGGAAGCCTTACATACTTTCCAGGCTGGCTCCAGTCATGGAACATGTGCCTGTCATTAGGGCGCCAGAGATTTCATTTTGAATCCCAGTTTTAGTATGGGGGACTGCACCCCCACCACATGGGGGGCTGTGCTCCCCATGCCCCCCTAACTAATTATTCTAACTCCGGGGGGGGGGGAGACCTCAGGGGAAGGCAGGTAATTGTAAAATGGTGCCCTATCGACGAGTGCACTTGGACCCCGGCACACAGATGGCCAGAAAGGTTCCAGGTTTGGTTGCGAGCATGCATGCAAGCAAGTAGTTTGGTGTTTACTCAAGGGAGTTGTGTCCCCCTTATCCTAATGTATTTTAGGGGGGCATGCTGGTTCCATATTCTCAAGAATATGGAACTGAAGTAATTGAGGGTGTCATTCATGGATGATGCAGTGGAGATAGTTGACCAGTCTGTAAGTTCAAGCTGTGAGAGGAGGAGGGCTAAATTTAGTGACTGAAATGAGTGTAATAAAAGTAGTTTGGGGGGGTGGGCTTTAGTTTGATGTACTTTGTGAGCACAATAAATCATGTGGTGATCGCTCATGGAGTCTGGGAGGATGCCAGATGCAATTATGCAGTGAGGGTGTGTGTAGTGAGGGCCCAATCTAAGGCGGAGTGGTTATGAGTTTTGTGGCTGTCAGGTTGGCTCAGAGATTAGTTGTATCAAGTTGAGGGATGTAACATCTGAGCAAGCTTTACTATGTGCAGGTGAGAGCCAATCCAGGTTAAAGTCACCTAGGATGTTGTGGCACACACACATCCCATTAATGATATCGAACACGGAGCTACTAAAAATTATTTCTTTATTACACCGACACCTCAAGGCTCAAGGAAAAAAAGTTTTTTTACTAGTGATGAGAAACATTTTGAAATTAGACAATTAATGACATGTAACACTCAAGGAGTTATTTACTTAGCAAAATACGATTGTGGAGCATTTTATGTGGGGAAGACAGAGAGGGCTTTTAAAGTGAGAGTACTGGAACATATCCGAGCACTAGAGAGACAAGATATTACATATGCAACAGCTGCACACATTTTAGAAAATAAAAATGAGACACTTGTTTTTAAATTCAATCGAATTGAAAAAGTATTTTTGATTAAAGGGGTGGTAACTATCGTAATAAAATTCTGAGGAGAGAAAATGGATGGACCCTTAGATTAAGAGCACATAAAAAACAGCTATCAATGCAAGTTTGGAGCTAAAACCATATTTAGAACAGAAATAAGTTAAATAATGTGGTTTTATGAATTTTGGATGTAAGGTTTTTATGAGATTAATTATGTTAAGGGTTTTGCACTTTAATTGTTATTAAAAATATATTTAACATGTTGGTTTATTTAGATTTGTGAAAACGTTCATGATGACCAATGAACTGTGGACATGTCATTATGACATCATGTTTGGATCAGTATTTAACTGATGTGTTTTGCATGTATGTTTCACTTTTGATAAAGGACTTGGTGTCCGAAACGTGTCAAGTGGTTTGGTGTCGGTGTAATAAAGAAGTAATTTTTAGTACCTCCATGTTCAATATCATTAATGGGATGTGTGTGTGCTGCAGCTTTTGATAAATAGTTATCTTGGAGCTGAGAGCACCACTTTTACCTTGTGCACGTTTTTTAGATATAATCACCTAGGATGTACAGCTCACCAGAGGAGGCATGTGTAGTTATGGTGGAGATGAGTTCCTTGTGTGTTGCTGAAGGAAGACTGGGATGGCAGTATGTGCCAGCTATAAATATGGGCAGAGTGTGTGGTAAGGAGAGTTTTATTAGGAGAAGTTCAAAGGCCGAGAGAGAAGAGATTGAGAGTACAGGGGGAAAGTGGAGGCTGGTAGAAAAATACATAGCTACACCTCCACCCTTACTGGTTCGATCTTGTCGATTAAGGGTTTAGCCAGGAATGTGGAGGCTTGTATCAGTAATTTTAGGGGAGAGCCAAGTTTCTGACAAGACCAGCACATCTGGTTGGAGATCCAGCATGACAGTCTGGAGTAAGGATATTTTCTGGGTTAAGCTTCATATGTTAAGGTGGGTTATTTTTAGGCCTTTGAGAAGCCGGGTGGAGGAGGAGGGTGCTGGGCCTGTGTTGAGTTCGATGTCACCAGCAGAAAGTACTGTACTAGTAAGGTAATAAGGATTCTGCTAAGTTTCTGTGGCCTCTTGATGAGCTTTGAAAGTGACAAAGGGGTAGCAGGGGTAGGAGGGGCTGGAGTGTGAAGTGAGTGTGGGCATTGATAGGGTAGCTAGGAGGCTGGTGGGTGGAAGGATTGTTGCTCCAGATTGCCATGGGCAGTAGACCAATGTTTGGTGAGAGAGGGCTGTGGGGAGAGTAGGTGATACAGTTGGTTCTGGGATGGATGAGACTGGGATGGAAGGATGCTGGGATGGGGGGAGGAATGCCAAGGATGTTAAGAGAAGAAGGAGGAAGGTGGTAATGTGGAACATTTGAGGAGGAGAATTGTTAGTGGGGTAGAAAAGTAGGAGGCTTGGGTAAGGAGTGTAAAGGGGGAGGGGATTTGAGGACTGAAACATGAAGTAGGGAAGGGGTAAATGTAATTATCTGGTAGGGGAGAAAAAAGTTAGGAGTTGCAGGATGTATAAGGGTGGGATGAAAGAATGAGCATGGTATGAAGGATATTCAAGATAAATAAAGGACATGTGAGAAATTTATAAATGTGGGTAGGTAGTTTGAATTAGGACTTGAGAGGTATTTCTTGGTGTTGTAACTGTAGCTGGTTCTGGGACTATTAGCAAGTACACAACTGAGTGTGTTGATTGTTGATCTGAGTTTTTAGATGGATTTGGAATGGTGTTACAGAGGAAGCATGAACCGGGGATTACCAGTTGAGCAGGTGCATTTGAAGAGTGGTGCTGAGTGATGAATAGTATAATATAGGGAGGAGTAGCAGTTGATAATTGGAGTTGTGGGGGGATTGGCTGGGAGGTACGGATAAAGTGCGACTGATGACACTGGGTGGGAGTGCTGGGGTTAGGAGGGTAGGATACTCCCCGTTGCTGCTGCACAGGTGACAGAGAGTTAATCTGTTGTTGTATGCTTACAAAAATCCATTGGGCAACAGATGGAAAAATGGTGCCGAATGCCAAAGCAGCACTGTGGTCCCAGTATCTGCAGTGTCCTCTGGGTTTCAGTGCTGGGTTGGGGGGCTGGAAAAAGCGCGGCTCCCTCATGACTTCCTGATGTCCTGCTGATTCAGTTTATGGAGGAGTGTGAGGAGGGAACAAAGTAAAAAGGTAGGCGTGGGGCAGTCTGCACAGTGGGGTCAGGTTGCAGGGCACTCAAAAGTAACAAATCCCTCCCAAGGAGATGAAGATCAGAGTGGGGAGTGGGCTAGCAAAAACAATACAGATACGACAGGTTACTTAGGAAGGGGAGATTGGCTATCATAAAATGGCACCAGGCCAGAGTAGCTGGTGGGGAGGGCAGGCAGTGTTTATTACGATATGGCAACAGACAGTATGGCCAGGAGAGAAATGGCTGCAAGTACAGGAAATAAAATGAAACAGAAAGTGGGGAGGAGGGGAGCTGAGCTGTACTTGGCAAGACAGGATAGGGCTTTAACAATAAAATTAGCTGCAGTTGGTATAGCAGGATAGAGCTTTGTCTGCAAAATGAGTAAAAGGGGAGAGTTCAGGACAGTTTACTCACCAGAACTAGGTAGAGGGACTTCCGTAAGAGAAATGAGGGAGTTCAGGAGTGAGCTTACTCACCGGAGTTAGGTAGAAGGAATTCAGTAAAGGGGAGAGACAGGATATTTATGGAGAGTACCCGGTTATAATAGTGCTGCAAGAATAGTGCCACACAACACAGCGCTAGTCTGTACAGTGCTATCACAGACAGCGAGCAGGGATTATGAGCACAAGGCAGTAAGCGTTCCCCTGGTCACTGTCCATGGTGCTGACACAGAACAATAGCAGCAAAAAGCCAGTAGTTGGCCAAGCTGCTCCTGTGGCATGGAGGGCTGAGGCATGGAACAGATCAGCCAGGTGGCAGTGGAAACCAGGATTCTAATCCTGGTCTCCCTAGATTTTGGCAGTATCGGGACTTTACTTTTTTTTTCAAGGGGCAATGGAAACGTATTCCATGGCCCCACAATTCTCATCTTTCCTTATGATCCGCTCCTCCCAAAGTTAGAGTCTATTAGTATGGGAGTTGCAGGGGGTGGAGCCCCCTGTAAAAAAGAAAGCGATGACATTTTTACCACACGGTTCCTGACTGTGCTATTCAGACTGGTGCTGTTATGACCTAGTGCCTTTATTGAGTACACAGTTGGGACAAGAAGTACATACAGGGGAAGTAGAAATCGTCGAGGAGCATTCTTAAAGAGCTACTGATGCTTCAGAGAAAACTTTGAAAAACATAATAATTAGGTACAACTCAGCTTGCATTCCACATATATTTTACATATTTCTCTTCCCCATTATTTATTACTGAGTAAATTTGTATGAATACATACTGTTTATGCCTCAGAGTTCCTTCAGAGTTTATCTGCCTCTGTAGCTTACTCCCTACTTCAAATCATAATGCTTTTTTGTGACATCACAATCTGTTGCCATGAGACTAACTATGATGTCACAAGCAGTGCATTATGACCACAGATAGGGAGAAAGCAATAATAATAGATTAACTCTTCAGGAGCAAAGATCATGTTTTCATACAAATGGCCTCAGTATTAAATAATGGGGAGGAGGAATACAGAACTAATGTGAAATACAAACTGAACTGTGTCTAAATATTATGTTTTGTTAAAGTTCTCCTGAAGGTGTCAGCTGCTCTTTAAACAGTAAATCTATGAGCCTGCACATGAAGATTAATTAATCAATAGGTAAATCTATGAACCTGCACAGGTAGATTAATTAATAAGCATGCACTGACTCAAGAATGTAAGATGCAGTTGCTAACTAGCAAAACAGTCCTGTTAAACACTGAAAACATGATCTGGTATACAAGGTAAGCAGCATACAGGCTTATGAGTTAAAATGCCTATTATTTACTGCAAGAATTCCACTAATTAGCACACTAACACAAGAAATGCTTGGAGAAACCAGGGATTAACTAGGCACTTAATCATATAGTTAATGTGAACAGTAAGATCAAAACCCAAGCAGGAGAAAATGGTTTACATGGACTACAAATACAGAAGTTACCAGGTTCACCCTGCAAGAAGTAAATGTAGTGGTAAACTGACTAGAATAGCTGAATGGAGTCATATACAATTAAATGCAGCTAAACACATGGTCACACTCAGTATATATATTGGGGAAACTTCCAGTTGCTGCGGCAGAGGTGAGAGAGTTAATCTGTTGCTGTATGCCAACAGAAATCCATTGGGTAGCACATGGAGAAATGACACCAAACACCAAAGCAGCATGGTGATCTCAATACCTCCAGTGTCCTCTGGGTTTCAGCATTAAGCTGGGGAGGGGGACTGGAAAAAAGTGGCACCCTCACGACCTCCTGATGTCCTGCTGATTTGGTTTGTGGAGGAGCTTGCAGTGTCCTCTGGGTTTCAGCTTCGGGCTGGGGGAAGGGGCTGGAAAAAGCGGTGCCCTCATGACCTCCTGATGTCCTGCTGATTCAGTTTGTGGAGGAGCCTGCAGTGTCCTCTGCATTTCAGCATCAGGCTTGGGGGGCTGGAAAAAGTGGTGCACTCACAACTTCCTGATGTCCTGTTCATTCAATTTGTGGAAGAGCCAGCAGTGTCCTCTGGGTTTCAGCACTGGGCTGGGGGTGTGTGTGTGTGCTAGAAAAAGTGGCATCCTCATAACCTCCTGATGTCCTGCTGATTCAACTTGTGGAGGAGCCTGCAGTGTCCTCCAGGTTTCAGTATTGGGCTTGGTGGGGGGCTGGAAAAAGCAGCACCCTCATGACCTCCTGATGTCCTCCTGATTCGGTTTGTCAATGCCAACATGTTTGAGTGCCTGCTTAAGGGTGTATACAGATGGCAGGAGAATGAAATTATCAAACATTGCCAGTTCATGCAATAATGCACACTGTCCATGTGAGGAAGGAGACCTAGAACTGCACTACTCCTGAGAGGATAGTGTGAGAGGAAAGAAAGAAAGAAAGAAAGAAAGAAAGAAAGAAAGAAAGAAAGAAAGAAAGAAAGAAAGAAAGAAAGAAAGAAAGAAAGAAAGCCCTTTATTGCCCCTTCCTGAACAGAATGTGTACTGAAAAGATCTGTTGAGTTCCTTTTCCCTTTCACAAATCAATCATTTTAAAGTCTCCAGTAAGAAGCCTGTCTGGAGAAGTTATGGCACAATGTGGTATAATGCCTGGTACCACAGTAATGATAAAGACACTCAACATAAAGGTAAAGAATGAGATGTACTGTATATGGATTTGACTGTACAACCGGGCACTGTGCTAGTCAACTTGCATGCTGCTGATGCTGTGGTGGACCCATTTAACCAAGGAAAGACCTCTCTAAGGGTGGATGATGCACTTGGCTTTGGATCTATACAATAATAGTTAGTGGACTAATCAAATGTCTTATTCCATGAGTGGGACATGGGGTGTGGCCATGGAAAATAACAACAGATTCCTCTACTTGATGAGTGACCTTTCATGGAAAGGTCCAGAAGAATGGCATCAGTTAACATTGAGGATGTCAGGTGATACCTAAAGGAACTCCTTGCAGCAGGGATTATTAAGGAGTCTCGGAGCCCCTATGCTGGTGGCTCATAAGAAGAACAGTACCATAAGAATGTGTATCAATTATCAGACATTGATCCTTAAGACCGTGCCTGACAATTATACTATGCCTTGGGTGCATGACGCCTTGGACAGCCTTACAGTAAATTGGTTTCTTTGCTGGACTTATGCTCCAGATACTACCAGATCCTGATAGCGGATGAGGATAAAGCCCTCTGGGGTATGTCACAATAATCTTTGATGTCCCTGCAACATGCCAACACCTGACATAAAAGTTGGTCAGACACATGAATCTCTTGGAATTGTTGGTTTACCAGGATTTATTTATTATTATTTATTAAAATCTAAGATTAACACCTTTGAGCTAAAATCTCTTTACATAGGGTCAATGTCAGAATGAATATGAACAGGAGAACATACATATCTAGAAGGGACAAATACAAACAAGTCAAAGGTATACAGGATAGGTTCACATTTGGAGCATGCTAGCTAACTACACATGACATGTACAATGTATGCAACAGGCACGCAATTCATAAATTGGAAAAGCTGAGGACAGAGGCAGCAGGAGGGGGGAGAGGTGCAGCCCATAAGGCCAAGTCAAGGAGGGCCTCTGAAGACAAGTGGAAAGAAAATTAGGGAGGAGAGAAATGGCCAGAGGTCCAGGTAAAAGGAGTGGGGATAGGAAGACAGGGATGGCATGAGGGATAGACAGAGAAGCAGTCCAGAGGGCCTAGTCTAAGCGAGGTGGGGAGGTGATGTAGGGTGCAAGGCAGGGAGGGCAAGGGGGGTGATGGAGGGGGGTAGGAGCGGTAAGGTAGGTGAAGAGCAGGAAGGACATGAAATTGACAGGGGAAGACCAGGGACCAAAGGAAATGCTGGAGAACTGGTTGGGATTAATTAGTGGAAGCAGTCACAGCTTGCAGTAGCAACAAAGTGTTGTCTGAGCATTTGTTTAAAAGAGCCCAGAGTTGGTGCAGTGGAAGGGTCAACATGGAGAGAGTTTAGACATAGTGGAGCCTGGTAGGTGAAGGATCTTTGACCTTGGGATGTGCGATAGAGGGGTATTTTGAAGACCTGGCTATCAAAGCTTCTGGTGTGGTAAGGGTTGGTGTATGGGATGAGGTGTTCCTGTTCTCCAGGTGGCATCAACCCAAGGCTTACTTTTTTTGCGAGCAGGCAAGTTTGGTACATTAGTCTGCCTTTGAAATGGAGCCAGTTAGCCTGAGTGTATAGGTCACAGGTATGGATCAATGGGACAGAGCCAGTTAGGAGCCAGCAGGCTTTGTTAAGAGCTGTTATGATACGGTGGAAGGCCATTTCAGTGGCTGACCAGTAGATAAGCCCGCAGTCAATGAGTGAGACCACTCGCTATGAATAGCTACTGAAGTCTGAGGGCTTCAATGGTTAGTCTATTTTTGTGCTTGTAGAGGAGCCCTATGCACGAGTTGATGGCCCTGGCAATATTGTCAATGTGAAAAACATATAACAGGGAACTGTTGACTGTGATCCCCAAATATTTAAACCACTGTACAGTCTCCAGGGGATAGCCCACTTCGTTGGTGATTGAAAGAAGATAGGATCTACTGTATGTCTGTTTTGGGAGCTGGAGAACAGCATAGTTTTTGTCTTCTTGTAGTTCATTGAAAGTTTATATTTGTTGAACCACCTTTCAACATCTGCAAAGATAGACTGGAGCCACTTCTCAAGGACTTCGGGATCAGTGTCACTGGTAAACATGACTGTGTCATTCGCATACAACAGAATATGGTCCTTGCAGGCAAGAGGGAGTTTGTTCAGGAAATCACTGAACAGGAGAGGTCCCAGAATGCAGCCTTGTGGGACTCCTGAGCGCACAGGTCTACTGCCAGAAAGGATGTCGCCAATCTTCACCCTTTGTGAGTGGACACACAGGTAATGACCAAACCACTTTATGGTGTCATTTAAAAGACCAATGGTGGAGAGTTGAGCAACCAAGAGATCATAGTTCACCATGTTGAAAGCCTTGGTTAAATCAATGAAGGCCACACCAACAAGGTGACCTTGATCAAAGGAGTGACGTATAAAACCTGTGAATTCAAGCCAGTCTGTGGTGGTGCTGTGTCCACTCCAAAATCAGTGCTGTTCTGGGCATTGCAGTTGGTATTTTTCCAGGTAGTCGACCAGCTGGTCAGCCACGATTCTTTCCAGAGCTTTTAACAGTGGGGGCAGGTAGAGATTGGCTGATAGTTCCCATGCTGTACTCAGTCATCACTTTTATGCACTGGTGTCACTGTAGTGGACTTCCACTTTTCCGGGAATTGTGAGTACCTGAGTGATAGGTTAATTATGTGAGTTAGGGGCGCCAGGATTTTGTCGAGTGCAAGGGCAACAAACTTGAGGTCCAGGATATCTCTGTTAAATCTTGACTTCCTCAGTACCCTGAGGAAGTATTTCCAGACTTCTGGGGCTGAGATGGCTCTAAAATAGAACAGTGGGTGAGAGGGGGACTGGACAGCATCCTGGGTGGGGTCATTTTTACTAGTCGGGCAAAAGAAGTCAGAAGGGAGGATACCACTCAGATCAGTAAACACGTTATTGAAAGGGTTAGCAATGTCTTTTGGGTCAAGAGAAGGTTTGCCATTAATGTTGAGCATGGAGGGGGGGTGCTTTGGGGTTTTTCCCAGTGATGTCTTTGAGGTTGTTCTAAAACTTATGGCCATCGTTCCATGAGCGAAAGAGGGCATCCTTGTAATATTTACTTTTTGCTACCCGGATAGCCCTGGTACAGTTGTTTCTTGCACGCTTATAGCTCTGTATGTTGGTCTGATTCCCTGTGGCCCATACTTTATGCCAAAGGTGGTTTCTGGATTTTAAGAGCTCAATGAGGTCTGGGGAGATCACTTGAAGAACATCTGGGCCAACTGGTGGAATATGGCCTGAAGTTTTAATGGTATACTGTTATTAGGGCAAAACCCCAACAGCGAATCCAGTAGAGCAACACAACCCATTCAGCATCCACAGTGTTGAATGGGTTGTCAGAGCACTGTACAGATACAGCGACTCCCAGTGTTGGCAGCTGTCCCCCATAATCAGACCCCCCCGGAGTTGGTAATCTATAAGTCCAGGGGGTGCAGGGGGTTTGCCCCCCGCAAACAGTTGAAATGTGCCCTAGTGTATGGGGTGCTGTTGCTGTCAATTGACACATTTGCCAGGAGATGTGATCGCCATTGGCAAATATGTGTCACTATACTGTCTGTTGACAACTGTGTTGTCGATGAGACTTGGTAGAACCAGTTTTAACTAGCCAAGTGCCAGTTCTGCCAGATAGCCATGAAGTACATTGTACACATGCATTAGTTTCAGATCAAGGAATTAGCACAAACCCAGCTAAAGTGGATGTCCTCACCATCTTGCTTAGGTTGATTAGTGGTGTGCAAAGTTAGAAAACTTCACACCTTGGAGAAATTTGTGAATTCACCTCAACTTGCGAATTTAATCTGCAATGCAAAGTTCTAATTTGCATCACAATAAAAAATTCATAAATGGCAAATTAGATTACTTCACCTGGGAATGGGGCCCACAGCTGAAGTGTGCAATGTCCCATGGGAGGAGGTCACATGATACAACAATGAGCTGTATTGCCATGTATAGGCTGAATTCAGCGCAGTCTTATGAAGGCAGAGTTGGTGTTTGGTCTGTCCCTGAATCTCTGTGCTCATAAACCTTTCAAAAGTACTTTAAACATGTAGTATTTTGAACAAAATCACTCATAAAGGTGTCTAGAGTGCCTTGTGCCTCTTTGATTTATTTATTTTAAAGTAGTGGTTTCATTTTGCATAGTAAAGCAGTGCTGTGGGGGAAAAGATCTGTGTTACCTAGCAGTAAGCAATGCAGCCCTGTTGTTTTCCTCAGTGTTTCTTCTTAATTATTTTTGCTGAAACTTATTTTATTTCTGTACCATAGTTTAGTGTGTTTTATTGAATTATTTTTGTCAGTCTGGTTTTACTATATTGATTGTAGTTATTTTGTTCAGGGTAGCACATCATTTAAGCGAATCAATATGGGCGAATTAATTTGCGCAAATGATTTACTTATTTATTTATTGAATTTTGATGACCGGGTAGGCCCACTGAGCCCTGAAGGTCCCTTTTTCAGAGGCGACCCGGGAGACAGAAACAGTGCAATACAGTCAGGTAGTACAGGGTGCAGAGAAAGTAGACATGAAATTCAAGGTTACAATAAAGACAATATTTCAGTATATTGAACATAAGTGCAACAAGTGAGGGAGTTGAGGCATGCTTTTGGAGTCATTTTGGGTGAGAAAAGGAGAGGGATTGGTGTAGGATGTGGGACATGGGGTGACTATCCAATACCCTGACAATGGCACGAGGTTGCCCCAAGAAGGTGGGACTTGAGCCTTGTGCGAAAGTTTAACAACAATGGGGCTTCCTGTACTAAAGGTGGGAGAGTGTTCCACAGCTTAGGGGCAGTGTGAGTGAAGGATTTGCCTCCCATGTTAGTCTTGACTCCGGGGATTGCTAGTAGGAACCGACCGGTGCTCCTGAGTATATGAGGGTTAGACTTAGGAATGATTATTCTTGTAAGGCTAGGTGGGGCAGCCGGGTGCTGCAGTTTGTAAGCAAGGCAGAGCAGGGGGTACAAAGATGAGCCTCAAAAGGAGGCCATTGAAGTTGGGCCAGCGAGACGCAGGGGTGGCTTCTTGGGTGACTCAGTGTCGCAAACCTCGCCACCTTGTTGTACAGGACCTGAAGCCTGTCAACCTCATGCTTTGACATACCCTGAATTACAGGGGCAGCATACGTTAATGTAGGAAGGAGGACACTGGAGGCAAGTGCTCACCTTGCCTCCGGGATAAGTTGTTTTTTTAGCTGGTACAAGGTGCCCAGTTTGCCGTGAATAGACCTAGTTGCCTGGTCTACGTGAGACTTATAGGTGAGACCTTAGTCGATAGTTAGCCCAAGGTATTTTATGTTGTCTACAATGTCTATACTCTTTCCAGCAAGGGAAGTTAGTTGTAAGGAGTTGGTCCTGTCCTGGCCGAGTGATCTAGGGCCAAACAGCAAGGCTTTTGTCTTTACTGCATTGAGGACCATTCTGTTAGATGTAAGCCAGGCCTCAAGTATATTTAGGTCCCTTTGGAGGAGAGGGCCCAGGTCCTGGAGGGTAGACATGGACCGGTAGATGACTGTATCATCAGCGTATTGAACTGAGCTATCCCTGCAGTGATGGTTGAGGTCATTTGTGAAGAGAGAGAGAGAACAGGAGGGGGCCAAGAAGTGAGCCCTGAGGTACCCCCTCCTTGATGGGAAGAGGGTCAGATAGATCTCCCTTCCAAATGACCCTCTGGGACTGGCCTGATAGGTAGCTCTTAAACCAGTTTAGGGCCTGGGTATCAAGACCTATGCCGTGAAGCTTAGTTAGAAGAAGGTTGTGGTCCACAAGGCCAAACTCCTTGGACAGATCTATAAAGATTGCCCCCTTCGACATGCCTACGTCCAATGCCCTGAATAGGTCCACTGTGAGATTGATAAGTGACATATCTGTCCAATGTTTTGCCCGAAAGCCATGTTGTGAGGGGGGCTAGGAGTTGGTGGAGCTCAAGGTAGTCCCTCAGTTGCCCATACACTAGCCTTTCTTGCAGTTTAGCAAGGGTACATAGCAGGGATGTACATAGCAGGGATTGACACTGTGCCACATAGAAGACTATTACACAAACTGGGGAATATGGGTGTGGGCAGGACAGTAGTGTGGTGGGTAGGTAACTGGCTGGGTGGCAGGACACAGAGGGTGGTGGTAAATGGCTGTCACTTCACAGAGGTAAGAGTGACCAGTGGGGTACCACAGGGATCAGTGCTGGGACCGGTCCTATTCAACATCTTCATCAGTGACATTCGCAGGACCTAGAAGGCAGAATTTCACTGTTCGCTGATGACACAAAGCTCTGTAACAAGAGTAGACACACCAAAGGGTGTAGACAGAATGAGAAGGGACCTGCAGAAACTTGAAGAATGGTCAGGGGTTTGGCAGTTGAAATTCAATGCAAGGAAGTGCAAGATAATGCATATGGGGCACAAAACCCTGGCACAATATATCAGTTGGGGGTGAGGATATAGCATGCACCAAACAGGAAGGGATCTTGGGGTTATCATCTCTGATGACCTCAAGGTGAGGAAACAGTGTGACAAGGCAGCAGGTAAAGCAAATAGGATGCTGGGATGTATAGGCAGGGGCATCACTAGCAGGAAAAGGGATGTCATAATTCCGCTATACACGACACTAGTGAGGCCCCACCTGGAGTACAGTGTACAGTTCTGGAGACCATACCTACGTAAGGACATAGACAGGGTAGAGAAGGTTCAGAGGAGGGCAACAAAGATGGTGCATGGATTGCATCACAAGTCCTATGAAGACAGGTTGAAGGAACTGAACATGTGCTCCCTGGAGGAGAGGAGGGAGAGAGGGGATATGATAGAGACATACAAGTATCTTACAGGGAGGAACAGGGTGCAGGAATACACTATTTTTAAGCGAAAAAGATGTTCCAGGACTAGAGGGCATGGGATGAAGTTGGAGGGAGGACGATTCAGAGGAAAAATGAGGAAGAATTTCTTCACAGAACGGGTGGTGGACAAGTGGAACACCCTGCCAGAGGAAGTGGTGGGGGCTGAAACAATCACGGGATTTAAGAATGCATGGGACAGACATAAAGGAATTCTGGAGGTCAGGGGTAAGGGGCAACAGACTTCTAGGAAAACATAAACTGAACTTACAAGCTCAAATGGGCAGACTGGGTGGGCCATAGGCCCTTATCTGCCGACAATGTCTATGTAGGGAGATGGGCCTATAATTGCCAATTTGTTTGCGTGAGCCAACCTTGTGAATGGGAACCACATTGGCCACCTTCCACTGGTGCGGAACGTAACCTTCAAGTAGAAACCTGTTGATGATCCAGGTCAGAGGTTTAGCAAGGGACTGGACACCTTGCCAAAGTGCAATTTCAAAATGAGCGAATGGTAATATACAGCAACATGTCAATTTGAGTGAATATGAACATGCAGCAATCTCCAGAGGCAAAAAGCGCCTTGGGTTAGTATAATAAAGAAAATGGGAGAGGGTACGGGGGGGTGCAGCAAAACAATTGTACATGCATTAGTACCTTCAGGAGTGCCTTGCTGCACCTGTGCACAATTACATGCATTCAGCCTGATTAGACATAGGTACAGCAGGGTGATGTTATGGGGTGGGTGCAAGAGGGGATATTCCTCAAGATGCCGGTGGAGTTCCTGCGCAGCAAGAGAGGGATGCCCATGATACTGTATGGTAGCTTCATTTATAGGAAGGATAAAGAAATTGGGGAAAAGGTTTGTTGGTGATGTGGTGATACTTTTCAGCTCCATGTATAAATTATGGGCTGAAATGTGCTTCGCTGAATGTGCCGGTCCCTCTTTTTTACCACGCTATAAATAATTTGCTCAAATTGCAGTCGCTGTTAATGATTTGCTGAAATGACATGCAGCCTTTGTTCAGTTATTGAAGTTACAGTTTTACAGTAATAATGACAGTAACTTCATTATGATTACCCCAGTTTTCATGTGCCTTCTTGATCTCTGTTATGTATTGTTCATGTAAATAAAAATGTATAAAAAAACTTATTTTGATTTGTTTTATGTTGGCTCGCACATGCACAGCCAACATATTGCGGTAGTAGCAGATTTGGAGGCACGGTCACTGTTGGGCGAATGCAGGACATGCATCAGTAGGTGCGTCCCTCATTCCCCAATAAGCCTGCATGCCGGCGCCACACCATGAATACATAATGTGGCAAGCACATCTAATGAAAGGTCCACTGCAATGCGAGCAAAACTCATCATACGCGGTGGACCTCCTTACATGCTTGCCCTGGTGAAAAAGTAAAACATGGCGGCACACTGCCTGCCATAATGCTGACTTTGGGGGTGCTCAGTCCCCCTGTCAGCATGCCCTGACCCAATGTGTGTGTCGACGGGGGAGCCCACTCCCTGTCGGCATCATGCACCCCCCCATTTGTTATGTGCTCAGGGGGGTGCCCAATCCCCCGTCTGCTACAGCATCCCCCCAAAAACACTTAGGTGGCACACTGGGAGCCCACCCCAGCATGCCAAATCCCCTGAAAAAGAAAAACCATCCCACAATGTTTTTTTTTTTTAACCCTGTGAAAGAAGAAAACAGTACCTCATGGTTTCCCTGCCTCCTCCCACATCCTGCGCCCACCATCTGCACACCCTGCCCTCCCCACACCCCGCTCACCCCATACTTACCTTCCGAGTCTGGCGCGATGATCTTAGGTGGACCGGGAACACATCTTCAAAGCCGACCGCGAACTGAAGAAATGCTGGTATGCTGTATAATGGCATAAATACGTTTTTTTCAACTTTGGTGTGTGGAATCACCTTTTGGGACTGAGTAATGAAATGACAGTGCCACTGTTCATGAGGAGATCTCTCAAAAAGCCTATGTTGCAAATTTGTTAAAAAGTCCAAAAAATGGCTGTTTTACCAGTGTGTGTTGCTATGTTTCCACGCACTCTCGTAACTTCGTGAATTTGTAATACTTTCACTCCAGATTTTCAAAATTGCCATTTTTCAACACCTCCTTATGATTAGTATAGTTGTCATTTTACATATCCTGGCCAAAATATGTTTTCGCACGTCCAGCGCAGAATAGCGCAGCCGCTGTGCAAAATCAGTTTTCTGGACAGTTTGAGAAAATGACAGTGACACTGTTCATGAGCAGAGGTCCTAAAATGCCTATGCTGAAAATTTGGTGGCGAAAGTCCATAAAATTACTGAGTTACAAGCATGCATTGCACAGTTTCCACGCACCCTTGTAACTTCACAAATCTGCAATATTTTCATGCTAGATTTTCAACACTGGCATTTTTTCACACCTCCTTATCTACAGTACAGCTGTCATTTTTCACAGCCTGCCCAAAATGTGTTTCCGTACCTGTGGCGCACAATGGCGTGGTTGCTGTGGGAAATCAACTTTTGGGACTGAGTAACAAAATCACAGCACCACTGTTCTTGAGGGGAGGTCCCAAAATGCCTATGTTGAAAATGTGGCTAAAACACTCCCAAAAATAATTGGGTTACAGACGTGTGTTGCACAGTTTCTATGCATCCTCATGATTTCACCAGTTTCTCATATTTTCACTCCAGATTTTCAACATTGCCATTTTTTCATGCCTCCTCATCAACAATACAGATGTAATTTTCCACATCCTGCCCAAAATGTGTTTTCATCCCTGTGTCGCCAAATGGCATAGCCGCTGTGCAAAACCACCTTTCAGCTAACATACTGATAGTGACACTTTTTATGAAGAGGGCTCACAAACAGCCCATGTTGAAAATTTGGAGTGAAAATACCAACACATGCCTACAGTGTTAGGGTTTCCAACTGTAGCACCCCACCCTGTAGAGACTGACAGGAGTCAGGAGTGTGACTTGGGATCATCGACTGTAATGCTCACACCATTCCACCCCCACCCCCACCCTGCAGCCAGTGGCAGGCATCTTGGTGTGCCTTACACTGTTCGGCCACAAAGTTCATCCCATTCTCCTATACTGCACCCACCTCAGCATATTTCCTTATGGAATGGGGTAAGTATAATGCCCAAAGACCCCAAAGCACACCACGACACTTGTCAGTGTCTACAGGGTAGGGTGAGGTACAATGGCATGAGCGTTATAGCTGACGACCCAAAGGCACACCACAATGCCTGTCAGTCTCTACAGGGTGGGGGTGGGGTTGGCTTCACTTCAGTACTTCACTGACATTCCTATTATGTGTCTCTAACTCCGGCACTACCAATGTCAATGCCAGTGAGACAACATTTGGCATTGACAAATGCTTGTTACTTTAGCTACTGTTTGCTCAGTAAACTGTTGTGTTGTGTTATTTAAATCACACCACTCTGGTAAGGTGTTCAGGCACCTGCTGCTGCTGCCTGTCTTAACTGCAGTGCTCCAAAATGTACATATCTAAATGCCTGGAAAGAGGCACTTGAGTAACGTTCAAGTTGCTGGTAGTGGCGATGTTGCCAAGAAGAGGGTAGGTTCTGTGGTTCAGAAGGATGCTGTATCAAAAAAAACTACTTTTGCTACAGGTTCATCAGGGGCTAGTAGTACCAGTACTCAAAATGGAGTAGTTTGTACAAACGCTGGCGGAATTATGTGGCCAAATTCTTCTCAGTCACATCTGCGTCATCAGTGCTGGTAGGTGCTGGCACTGCTGATGGAGGAGGCAGCACAAAAGGGTCAGTGCAAGAAGCAGAAAATGTCTTACTCTGGAAAATGTGGTCGAGGACGACAATGTGGTTGATGTTCTCATGACTTGTTAATAGTGATGAGCCTGATCAGGATGATAGGTTCCCATTTCCTAATAAAGGCCTTGATGAGCTTGAGCATGACTCACAGTCTGATGAGAGATATCTGACTATTACATGCAAGGGTGCTGAGAAGGAATTAGAGGATAGAGAAAGTGAGGATGAGGATGAGAACGAGGAGTTGGAGGAGTAGGACAGATCTCAGGAGCAGGTTACCAGCCTCGGTGAGGATGGGGATGATGATGACTGGACCATCTATGGGAACCTGAAAATAATACAAGTAAAGGCCATGCTGCTGAACCTGTGGTGCAGTGTACATAGATGTACACAGATACATGCATACTGTCAGCAGATAAGGGCCTATGGACCACCCAGTCTGCCCATTTGAACTCATAAGATCACTTTAAGTTTTTCTAGAAGTCTGTTGCACCTTATCCCTAACCTCCAGGATTCCCTTATGTCTATCCCATGCATTCTTAAATCCCGTGATTGTTTCAACCCCCACCACTTCCTCAGGCAGGGTATTCCACTTGTCCACCATCCTTTCTGTGAAGAAATTCTTCCTCACATTTCCTCTGAATCACCCTCCCTCCAATTTCATCCCATGCCCTCTAGTTCTGGAACATCTTTTTCGCTAGAAAATAGTATTTTCCTGCACACTGTTCATCCCTGTAAGGTACTTGTATCACTCTATTATATACCCGCTCTCCCTTCTCTCATCCAGGGAGTACATATTCAAGGTCTTTAGCCTGTTCTCATAGGACTTGTGATGCAATCCCTGTACCATCTTTGTTGCCTTCCTCTGAACCTTCTTCACCTTGTCTATGTCCTTATGTAGGTAAGGTTTCCAGAACTGGACACTGTACTACAGGTGGAGCCTCACAAGTGTCTTGTATAGAGGAATAATGACCTCACTTTTCCTGCTGGTGATGCCCCTGCCTGTGCACCTTGTCGCACTGTTTCCCTACCTTGAGGTCATCAGAGATGATAACCCCAAGGTCCATTTCCTGCTTGGTGCATGCTATATCTTAACCCCTCTTCTGATATGTTGTTCCAATGTTTTTGTGCTCCATATGTATTATTTTGCACTTTTTTGTATTAAATTTCAGCTGCCAACCCTGACCATTCTTCATGGTTCTGCAGGTCCCTCCTCACTTTGTCTACACCCTCTGGCATGTCCACCCTGTTACAGAGCTTCGTGTCATCAGCAAACAGGGAAATTCTGCCTTCTAGGTCCTGCGCAATGTCACTGATGAAGATGTTGAATAGGACCGGTCCCAGCTCTGATTCCTGCATCACCCCACTTGTCACTCTTCCCTCTGTGGAGTGATAGCCATTTACCACCACCCTCTGTGTCCTGCCACCCAGCCAATTACCCACCCACCTCACTAGTGTCCTGCCCACTCCCATATTCCCCAGTTTGTTTAACAGCCTTCCATGTGGCACACTGTCAAAAGTCATGCTGAAGTCCAGATAGGCCACATTCACTGCCCTCCCTGATCCACCTCCTTTGTCACCCAGTCATAAAATTCAATGAGGATGGTCTGACATGACCTTCCCCAGTGAAAACCATGCTGCCTTGGGTCCTGTAGTCTGTTGGCAACCAGATGTTCCACCAATCTCTCCTTCAGTAGTGCTTCCATGATCTAACCCAATACTGAGGTCAGGCTGATTGGTCTGTAGTTCCCTGCTTCCTCTTTGTTCCCTCTTTTGTATACGGTGACTACATCAGCTGTCCTCTATTCTTTGGGCACCTCCCCTGTTTCCAGTGATTGGCTAAACAGTATTGCAAGAGGTTCAGCCACCACCTCTCTTAGTTCCTTTAGGACCCTGGTGTGCACCCCACCCTACCCCATTGCTTTATTGACTCTTATTCCTCCCAATTCCTTTAGGACCCTTTCCTGTGTAAAGGGACTTGTGTACATTTCCATCTCCTTCCCACCCCTTGTACTCCCTTCAGGCCCATTACCCTCTCCTTCCTCAGTAAAGACTGAGCAGAAATATCTGTTCAGTATGTCAGTTTTACTGTTGTCATTCTTCATGCTGCCACCATCCTCCCCCTTCAGTCTCACTATCCATCCCTTGGTGTACCGTTAAAAGGGTGATTGAGACTGAGTGACTCAAATATGAGCAACTCAGTCTCAGCACCTGTGTTGTGGGCTACCCTGAAAGGGTAGTGACAGGAAAGGGCAGGGCCAGAGCACAGCGACAGGATACCGGAAGGTATCTGTGAGGTATGTGGGGGGTGGCAAGAGGGGAAGCCACCGAGTTGGCCTAGTGGCACGGTAGTTAGGGAGACTGGCTCTGCTGAGGTGGATGCAGGGTTCAGGGCAGGGGTTGGAGCACAATGTTTTTGTGCTTTTCAGTGCCCTTTTTTTTTTTTTTTTTTGCATCCTGGTTCTCCCCTCCTGATATGAACCCACTTTGGAGTTAGTTCTTCTGGTTGGGGGTGTGTGGGGAGTGGGGTGAGGCAAAGCCCCTGCATGAAACCATTAAGTTTGTTTTTCTCGCTTTGAGTGTACGTCGCCGTTTTTGTTTTCGCAATGTACATTCACCATAATGGTGATCGCCCTTTGACGATTGCTGTTATCACATAGAACCCCCTCCTTTTGCCTTTCTTTTTTCACTTATGTACCTGTAAAAGGTTTTGTCCCCTCTAACCACTGATTTTGTGATGCACTTTTCTGACTGAGCTTTGGCTTCCCTTACTGACTTCCCTGTCTCCCTTTGCTTCTCCTAGTACTTCTCCCTATCCCCTTCTGCCTGTGTCTTTTTGTCTTGCCTGAATGATCTTTTGTGGCTTTCACTTTCTCCACTACCTCCTTGGAAAACCATAATGGCCTCCTCTTCCTTTTCACCTTGCTAACCTGCTTAACGCATAATTGTGTTGCTCTTGTAATCCTTGTTTTAAATATTGCCCACTGTTCCTCCTCCCCCTGATTCCCTCTCCATTCCTATTAGTGCCTCTTTCAAGCATGTCCCCATTTTCCCAATATCTGCCCTCCGAAAATCCAGGATACATGTTTTTGTGTGGCTTGATTCTGCTCCTTCTGTGAATTCAAACCACAGTGACTGGTGGTCACTGTTCCCCAGGTGTTCCCCACTGTTACCCTTATCACACTGTCCCCGTTTGTGAGCACGAGGTCCAGTATTGCCTTCTGCCGAGTTGGTTCCATGACCAGTTGCTTAAAGAAGGCACCCTGAAGGGATTCCAGGATAAATCTGCTTCTAGTTGATGCTGCTGCTGGGAGGCTCCAGTCCACGTCTGGAATATTGAAGTCTCCAACCAGCACCAACTACCCCCTTGTCCGCCATCCCTTGGATGGCTAGCATTAACTCCCTATCTGTGTCTTCCTCCTGGGCTGGTGGTCTGTAGGCTACCCCCATGCATATGGCTGATCCCATTTTCCTTTCTAGCTTAATCCACAGTATCCCCCCCCCCCGTTTTGTTCCTCCTGGATCTCTGTGGCCTTTATGCCATCTTTCATATAAAGTGCCACTCCTCCTCCCTTCTTACCTGCCCTGTCTCTTCTGACACTGCAGTTAGTACTTTTGAGCTAATAACACAGCATGAGCCACCTACTTACACAGCAGTGCAGATATCCCCAAAACACCCACTGCCATCCCTCCAGTGTCCCAGGAACAGGTCCACCACCATGTAAAAACAAGGGCTACAAATTCTTTAGTTTGGAATTTTTACATCCTGGATCCAGCTGATGAAACAGTGGCTATCTGTCAGCTGTATTGAGCACGTGTTAGCTGTGAGAAAAAGGGGCGCCACCTAGGCAATGGTGGCCAACACACACATCTCAAGTCCAGGCACCTGTTATGCTGGACTCAGCACCAAAGGGAAGCCATTAGGGGGGGGTGAGCTTCTCCCTTATCATCCTCATTGCACAAGGCATCCCGAGGTGGCATGGCTACAGTCCCGGTGGAGTCAGAGTTGACCACAGAGGACTACTATACGAATGAGGAAGAGGAGTCAATGGGCTTGCCAAACAGTGGTCATAGTAGTAGTGGTGGTTTGATTACTAGCAGCCAGAGTCATGAAAACACATTGGTCCCTGTCCATATAACACAAAAAATCACTTCATTCCTTCTTTTAGCATCGATGAACCACCTTGAGTCAAATGCTACCCCTCCAGCCATGCTGTCAGTGTGCAGAGTCTGGCTGTTTGGTATCCCAGCACCTGAAAAGGTACAATCTACACTGCATAGCATGTTTGAGCATCATACCATATATGCACCCACTCATGCTATTGCATGGGAACTGAATGAAGCAACCACTGAAATGCTGGCAATTGATCTATTACTATTCTCTTTTGTGGAAAATATGGTAGTCCAAAGGTTGATGTCATATGCCTGTCCAAAATGGCAAATTCCATTGTGAACCTATTTCTCCATCCGTGCCATTCTTGAACTTTATAGATCTGTGACATACACAGTAGTACATGCCCAGCAGCTCTGAGCATCACCGTACATACATCATTGTATGGATATGTGGACCAGAGGCCAAACAGCTGGTAGCTCTTATCTATGTATTACAGCCCACTGGGCATAGGTACCTGGGGTAGCATTTGACTCTGGGATAGAGAACAAAGTGTATGAAGCCCAATTGCAGTGGTAGCAACATTCCAAGTATTTACCAGCATGCCATGCTGGCAATAAAGAGTGTAAGTGGATCACACATGAGTTAGAAAATGTTAGAACTAATCCTGACTGAGATTGATGAGTGGCTGCACCAACATTCCCTGAAACTGGGTTTCATTGTATACAATAATGGCTCAAATGTGGTGAAATGCATTAGTGGTCATGGGTTTCTCTGGGTTGCATGCATAGCACACTGTCTTAATCTAGTGGTGCAGGAGTTTCTATCATATCCTGAAATCAAGTCCATGTTGACTGTGGCCCGTTGCATCTGTGCCCACTTTGCTTGTTCAGGAAAGGCTCATGACCATCTAAGGCACCTGCAGATCTTGAACAAACTGCCCAGCACCATCTGAAGCTGAAAGTCATCACCAGATGGAACTTGATGCTCTACATGACCAAGCTGTTGTGCAAGCAGTGCAAAGTCATCTTTGAATATCTGCTGGTGTATACAGTACAAGCAGTGATAGTGCCAGAGTATCATTGTCTCTGACAACAGATCAAGGGTGACTAACAGATTGCGGGATCATGATTCTAAGGCCATTTGAACATGACACACAGGCAGTGAGAGGGGACACTACCTGTATCAGTCATGCCATCACACTACAAAAGGTGCTGAGGCAAATGCTGTTATATGTACAGCAGGTGCTAGAGGCAGGTGATGATAAGGGAAGCTGTAACTTAATGGAACACATGCTGCATGCATTTAACTGCAATACCCATATTTCCAGCATTCTGCAGATTTTGATATTGCCACCATGTTAGACCCATGACATAAATGGGACCTGTCATCGATACTTGAACGTGGTCATGATCAGTAACAAAATCTAATCGATCAGCTAATAAGATGGATTCATGGGGCACAGATGTTATGGTCACAGTTATGTAAGGTACAACATAAAAGTGATCAGAGACTGGGTGTTGCTACCACCTCAGTTAAAAGGGCTAAAAAAACAGGTCTGGTAACAGAAAACATTAGAATAAATACACCTTGGGATGCTTTGTCCCAGGTGGGAATTGCAGACGTGGAGGAAAAGGAGGAGAAGGTTTATGAATCTACAGGATTGCACACAGTGCAATGCATAATGGATGCATATTTGGCGAACACCAGGATTAATCAATGAGCGTGTACACTTTACAGTATGAGCTCAGTGACAGTTCAATTGGTGACCAGCCGCGGAGGTGAGAGATGGGCTGTGCCGGTCACAGGTTCTATTTCGGGATGGGGGAGTGGGGTGATGAGCACTACCTGCTTGGGTGAGGGGGCCACTAGACCACCAGGGAAGGGGGCATTAATAATTATTATAACAAGGGGTCACATTGGGGATCGGGGATGGGGGACCGCTAGACCACCAGGGAAGGGGGCATTAATAATTATTAAAATAAGGGGTCACATTGGGGATCAGGGAGAGGGGAGCACTAGACCACCAGGGAAGGGGGCTTTGATATTCATTATTATTATAAGGGGTCACATTGAGGATCGTGGAGGGGGGGACCATGGCACATTGCCACAAACAGGTGACTCTCCCAGAGGAGAATTTTCTAAGCATCCTTAGACCAGCCCTGGCTAGTCTAAGGGTGTTTAGAATTTCTCCCTCTGGGAGAGTTCTGAGAATCTCACATTCAGAGATGTGGTAGCTTGCGTCTGCCACATGTCCCCTGGTACCATGTCGCAGACCATTTTTGGGCACATGGGCAGTACAAGTCCCATTTGGGGCAGGCAGCCTGTGGTTGGTGCAAGCTGCCATTGAAGAATTGCTCCCAGTGCATCGTTTGGTGCAAGTGGCACTTTGTGCCATTCATTGAGGTGCAAGCCCCTTGCACTGCACCGGGAGCTTTGAGAATCAAGCCCTCTGTGTTTTTGAAAGTCTTCTTGCTGGCTTATTCTTGTTACTGTCATTCCTTGGGGCTTTACAGAAATAATAGAACCTTATTTTATCTTTTCTAACCAAGGGTAGGAATATATATTATTATCTGTAGATTTTTCTTCTCAGAAAGTATGATTATTGTGAATCTAAAGAACTTTGAAACCTTTTGATTCCAAAGAAATATTAATCTATCCAGACCTTTCTGTTAATGAATCCCTCATACCTGCTTCATACGTTTAGTATGGTTTTCGTGGTGAACAGCATAAGACAACCCTGTGGAAAATGTTAAGTTAGAATATAAGGAGAAAGAAAGAGATGGGACTGATGCCTATTTCATTCGTCTTTGACTTTCAGGAATGGCCTGTACAGGGTAAGGCCTGGTTGGATAAAGGCCAAAGTGGGGCTGAGTTTCAGAGGGTTTGCTTTGCAATACCAGCAACGAATGATGAATTATGTCAGTTTTTGACTAAATATCAGGGCCTAATGGGTTGCAAATCGAGTGCTGGGACAAAAACATAGTTCTGCACCTTGACAGCAGATGAGCTTCATATTTGGCTCCCTTCCCTTAACGTTTGGAGGGTGGGGACTGACAACAACCTCAATGGAAAACTTGTCCAGGTTCCTTTTGACAGGGCAGGCTAGTACAATGACATAGGTCACTAGTGTTGCTAAGGATGGAGACAGGGTGCTGTTTAGCTGAGGCTCTGGTTGACACATATAGCTGGATGTTATAGCCCTGTTGGAGCCCCAGTATCTTTACAGAAATAATTACATGACATGTATCCATGCTGCGCACATAAAACTACTCATGTGATATGCTTGCTGCAAGAATGATTTAAATGTCAAATTGGAACCAATTGTATGCATGTGGCATGCGTGCAGCAAGCAAATGTGGAAAGTATGCTTTTTATGTTAAATTGGAACATAATGAATGCATGTGTCATGCATGCTAGTGGTCACTGATAATTGCACACATAAAAATTAAGTGGCTTGCTCAGGATCACACCATATACAAGTGGGGATTGATGAGATTCAAAGCCAGGTCTTCAGGTCTCCAAGTCTCCTGGTTTGTAGTTCAGTGTCTTTACTCACTAAGCTATACTGACTGCACACATATGGCTCGCTTTTACTTCAACACAAATCTGCATACATCTGCATGCATGCGGTATGCTTATAGCCACTGTTATACTTTTTAGTTTTCTTGTCCCCCCGTATCTCAGCTGCACAGCTGAACTGTAGCACACATGCCAATGGAAACATATGTGGTTCTTCCCATCATCCACCCCCAATACGCACACTTATCCACAAAACTACTTAATTACTTCTGTCTGGCCTGTACACATACTATTTTTTCTCCATAGTTTTGAATGCTTCCACGCAAACAGACTTTAAGGGAAAAAAACAAAAGTAGCAATAACTCGACACCCACCCACATGGTCAGTCCCCTTCCCCATGCACACACTGTAGTGGATGTGGCCATGCTGCTACAGACAACCCACAAAGTATAGGTATAAGTAGAGAGTCTCTTACTGGAGTACTAGGGAGCCTGAGGCAGGAGTCTTTAAGAGATGATGTCCATGGGTCAGAGTGCTTGGGCGTACCCCCTTGAAATGAATGGAGTTATTTTTTATTACTTTTTTTATACATTATGATGGTGAGTTGGAGAATAATGCAGGCCACTGTTCTACTAACAAGACCCTTGTTAGTTGAGTGGTGGCCTTCACTAATCTCCAGCTCTCCATCAATAACGTATAAAACAGTAATAAAAAATTACTACCATTCATTTAAATGATGCATGCCCCAGTAGTCTCCCTAGCCCTATATCATAATGTGCCTGAGTGTGGGGATGTTGAGGTCATCTTCACTGGGTGGGTCGGGGGGTATAAGCCTGACTACAGTGGGCTCCAATTGTCTGTGCATACCATATTGCTCAACTGTCTCTGAATACAAGGGACAACCCTCATTTTATCCCTGAAAACTGCTCTGCTCCTCATCCATCCCTCATGGAAAACATGCTGCTCACATGGAGGATGTTCTGTAAATTTGGACTTTATAGCAGGGGCTCCATTTCAGATTTCAGCAGTGGGGAGCCAACAACCAGTGGAGGCCAGGTGCTACAGTAGTTAGCCCCAAGGTGACAAGCTCTAGAATGTTTGGAATATCTCTAAAAGTTAAAACCTATTTGTTGTGACTGAAAAGTGATATGCAAATCAGAAAACAATTCAAATGTATAAGATTCATCTGTCTATACCCTGGAGCAGTGCATCAGATTGGGGCTTAAACCCACCCAGTTACTAACCATTTTTTCCCTGGCTGAAGTTCTGACCCCCCCCCAAAAAAAAACTCTGTCCTGATTTCTTTTCATAACTCCATTCCATTCAATACCTATCCCACATGGATTGTGAAGCCGGCCAAAGGCACAGAAATGTGAAAAACACATTAAGATTTCAGTTCATCCTCCTTACCCAATCTCCCTGTAAAAAAAGTGACTTACTGTTACTTACTTGGCCATCTGGCTGGAACCTGTGCCACCAGCCCAGTTTTCAATTTGCTCCTCCTCCGACTTTTTGCCAGAAGCTAGATGCTAGAAGCGACCATCCCAGGTCTCCAAAGTGGTCTGCGACCAAGTCACCTCACCAACCCAACCCGCCCAACCTGTGTTGCTTGCTTCGTGCTTGGCTGCTGCTGCTGCGCTGCACTGACCAAGGCGTATGAAAGCCACCTACACTGCTGTCATGGCTGCTGCTAGGCCTAGCTTGCTGCCGCATGGGGCCTGTGCTGCTTTTTTGTGAGGCAAACCTAGTAGAGTAAGTAGATAGTGTGTTTACATAATTTGAATGGGAAATCAATGAAAAAGGTATTTTAATGGCTCTAACTGCTAGCAGTAGTATGAGAAATAGAAACTGAAGTGTTTGTTTAGAAGAGATTTTCACCAACATAGTTGCTGCACTCATAGCAAGCATGCAGCATGTGAACATGATATGATTTTTAAATGATGTTCACACCAGCTTAACTGCTGCACTCATGTCAAGCGTGCAACACACGAACTTGATGTGATTTTTAGAAGATGTTTGCATCAGCTTACCTGCTTCACACACGTCAAGCTTGCAGCATGCAAACCTGATTTGCTTTTCAGACCTGGTTCGCTTAGGTTCACTTTGTGTATGTGAACCACACGCAAACATTTCATAATTAAGCATGGCAGGCATTCTGCATGTACACAGCACACATATTTCTGTAAGGGATGGTTTGGTGCAACATGTGGCAAGGTGCAATCTTAAACGGTTACAGAAAAGTTACTGTTTTGATAATAAATAAAGAGCATATCTCTCCCTTAATATCTGTCTTTTCCTTTCTGGCACTGTTTCCCTGGAAAGCTATTTCAGCTTATCTGATGTAAATAAAAGGAAATAAAAGGCTGAGATGACATGTCCCTGCATCCAGAACAGATAATGATTAATAATTGGTGACCACTATGTTAACTGATATGTTTGACCTATTGGAATTTTGCTGTTAATTATGCCTATGTGTCTATTTTACTGAATTTAATGCTATCAATTTAAAAATCATGGTTACAGTCTAATTACTGTAGCCTTATAGTAAGGACCACATTTTAGGTATGATATTAAATTATGTAGTTGTGTTTAATCAAGTGAAAATATATGAAGCGTTTGCCATGCTAAACAAATGTATCTCCAGATAATGATTGATATGTATAATGTATGAGCTATCCTCTACCCCTCCTGCCCCGTGGGGGAGGGGAGCTGCTGCAATTATATCTATACCCTCCACCAGTATAGTTCTTACTGCCCCCCCTTATTGTGCGCCTATTATATATTGTCATTTTCTTTTTTTCTCCCTGTCTTTGTATTATCATGTACTACCGTTGAGTTGTGATCAGTCTATAAACATATTAGGATACCTGACCCCCTACGTAGTGTTGTATACTATAACTTGTCTGCCTGCCTAGCCTCGCTTGAGCCTGATCTGTACCTCTCACCATTGTAGAGCCTGCGGCTCCTGACTGTAATTCTCTCACATTGTATTCTATTTCCTTAACGTGTATCTTGTTACCTGTATGCTCTGTAACTCTCCCGGGTCACACCTAAAAATAGGCACTTGGTTGTCTAGCGTGCTTACCTGGTTAATAAAAGCAAATAAATAATAAATAAATAAATCTATTCACCACCCTTTCTTTGTCCTGGTCTGTCTATTTATAATGTGCACTTATTGTGCTTATTGTACCCATTTATTGAATTCATTTTATGTCGGCACGCGCATGCGCAGCAAACATATTGTAGTAGCAGATTTGGAGGCATGGTCACTGTTGGGGGAATGCAGGGCATGCATCAGTAGGTGCATCCCTCATTCCCCAATCAGCCTGCATGCCAGCGCCACACCATGTATACATAATGTGGCGAGCACATCTAAGAAAAGGTCCACTGCAATGCGAACAAAGCTCATCATACACAGTGGTCCTCCTGACTTGCTTTCCCTGGTGGTGAAAAATGGATTAAAAATGGCAGCAGCACAATCCCGACTTCAGGAGTGCCCAATCCCCCTGTCGGCATGCCATGACTCTATGACTGTGCCGATGGGGCAGCCCACTCCCTGTCAGCATAATGCTCCCCCCATTTGTTATGTGCTAAGGGGGGTGCCCAATCCCCCTCAGCTCTTGCCCCCCCCCGCTTTCATTGTGTGCTGATGGGGGTGCCCAATCCCCCATCGGCTACAGCATACTCCCCAAAAAAAACACTTAGGTGGCATGCTGGGAGCCCACCCCAGTGTGCCAAATCCCCAGAAAAATAAAACCATCCACAATGTTTTTTTTTTTCTTTTAACCCTGTGAAAAAAGAAAATGGTCCTCATGGTCTCCCTGCCCCCTCCCACAACCTGCATCCACCCTCTGTACATCCTGCCTCCCCACCCCCATTCCCCATACTTACCTCCGGAGTCTGGCACAACAATCTTCGGTGGACCAGAAACACGTCTCCACTCTTCAAAGCCGACCGCGAACTGAAGAAATGCCAGTAAGCTGCATAATGGCATACTGTAAATAGGGTTTTTTCAACTTTGGTGCATATCTCGGGCATTTTTGGGAATTTTTGCACCAAATTTCAACATGGGGTTATTGGTACCCCTCCTCATGAATTCAGCCACTGTCATGGCGTTATTCGGTCCTGAAAGGTGATTTTGTGGTCACTGCATGGAATCACCTTTTGGGACTGAGTAATGAAACTACAGTGCCACTGTTCATGAGGGTGGCTTTCAAAAAGCCTATGTTGCAAATTTGATGAAAAAAATCCCCAAAATGGCTGTTTTATGAGTGTGCGATGCACTGTTTCCATGCATGCTCGTAACTTCGTGAATTTGTAATATTTTCACTCTGAATTTTCAAAATTAGCATTTTTGCAGACCTCCTGATGAACAGTACAGCTGTCATTTTACATATCCTGGCCATAATGTGTTTTCGCATGTTCGGCGCAGAATAGTGCAGCCGCTGTGTGAAATCAGTTTTCAGAACAGTTTGAGGAAATGATGGTGACACTGTTCATGAGCAGAGGTAAATGCCTATGCTGAAAATTTGGTGCCGAAAGTCCATAAAATGACTGTGTTACAAGCGTGTGTTGCGCAGTTTCCACGCACCCTTATAATTTCTCAAATTTTCAATATTTCCATGCCAGATTTTCAACTCTGGCATTTTTCACACCTCCTTATGAACAGTACAGCTGTAATTTTTCACATTCTGCCCAAAATGTGTTTCCACACCTGTGACGCACAATGATGTGGTCGCTGTGGGAAATCAAATTTTGGGATAGATTAACAAAATCATAGCATCACTGTTCATAAGGGGAGATCACAAAATGCCTATGTTAAAAATGTGGCTAACAAACTTCCAGAAATAATTGAGTTACGGACGTGTGTTGCGCAGTTTCTATACATGCGCATGACTTCACCAAATTTTTCATATTTTCACTCCAGATTTTCAACGTTGCCATTTTTTTTCGCCTCCTCATGAACAATACAATTGTCATTTTCCACATCCTGCCCAAAATGTGTTTTTGTCCCTGTGTTGCCAAATGGTATAGCCGCTGTGTAAAACCACCTTTCAGCTAACAAACGGATTGTGCCGCTTTTCATGAGGTGGGCTCACAAAAAGCCCATGTTGACAATTTGGAGTGAAAATACCAACACACGCCTGCGGTGTTAGGATTTCCAACTGCAGCACACCACCCTGTAGAGAATGACAGGTGTCAGGGGTGTGACTTGTGATCATCGGCTGTAATGCTCAAGCCATTCCACCCCCACTCCCACCCTGCAGCTAGTGACAGGCATCGTGGTGTGCCTTGCACTGTTCGGCCACAAAGTTCACCCCATTCTCCAATACTGCACCCACCTCAGCATATTTCTTTATGGAATGGGGTAAGTATAGTGGCCAAAAACCCCAAAGCACACCACAACACTGGTCAGTGTCTACAGGGTAGGGTGAGGTACAATGCCATGAGCATTATAGCTGACGACCCAAAGGCACACCCCAATGCCTGTCAGTCTCTACAGGGTGGGGGTGGGATTGACATCACTTCAATACTTCACTGCCATTCCTATTATGCATCTCTAACTCCAGCACTACCAATGCCAATGCCAGTGAGACAACATTCGGCATTGACAAATGCTTGTTAGTATCGTAATGGTTTTAAATACCCAAACAATAAACTACTATTGGATATTGAAGTGACACAATACAGTTAGATAGTAAAGACAAATTTAAATTGTTTTGTATTTTTAAAAGTTTTATGTTTTTTTCGTATTTTGTTGGAAACAAATTAATAGGACAGTTGCAAGGAAAGACTAGAAAGGGGGTTGGAAATAATTAAACAGTAACAGGGATTTAACCTGGTCTGTAGAAATAGTCATGGCATACCTGACTCATAAAAAAGGCAGTGCAACAATGGAAATTCTTTTTACTTTTTAATGCAAATCAAGACATGCAGACGACCAATGTAGCACAGCACAGCACATAAGCAGACAAGATCCTGATGTTTCACCTAGTCTGCTTTAGTATTCCTTTGATAAAGCCGACTAGGTGAAACATCAGAATATTATCTGCTTATGTGCTGTGCTATGCTACATTGTTCGTTTGGATGTCTTGTTTTGCATTAAAAGGCAAAAAGAATTTCCATTGTTGGACTGCCTTATTTATGTGTCAGGTGTGCTTTGACTTTTTCTACAGACTGTGCTTAATTGTTATTATACAATGTCAAGAAATAATCCTGGCTTCTGATTGGTCAGTTGACCATCACAGCAGGGATGTTATCCTGGCATAACATCCCTGCTGGTTGTTTGGATTAGGATCTGCATTGTTTGCATCTTCTCTCAAGAAACAAAAATATTTTTACACACTAACAAAAACAGTCTTTAAAATTATTTTTTTTTATTGTGTATAAAACAACAGGCCATTGTATAATAGGAATAATACCCTCCAGGGTGACTGTTATGCTGGGATAACATCCCTTCTTGGGTGTTGGACGCCCTCGGCTGGTGGCCTCGGGCCCAACCACCCGAGGTGGGATGTTATCCCAGCATAACACCCACCTTGTCAGGCATTATTCCTCTATTGGCTCCCAACCCTTTGAGAGGCTCTTAGTATCAGTGATTTAACCTGTTTTAATAGTTTTAAGCAATTAACAAGCATCAAGCTCATTGACCGCCACTACTACGAGCACCCACACTGGCACAACGGCGGTTGGTCATCACATCGAGTAGTTTCTCCTGATTGGAGAGGATAATTTTAATATCCTGCTCCACCTCTATGATCCAGTGATGGAGGTTCTCCACTTCCTCCCTTAGGTTAGGAAGAGCCAATTCTGATGTTGGCGCAGCCAGACATGAGGGTGCTATTGGTGCTGCCGCTTCAGCAGCTTGAAACGGAACCAAGGGAGTAGCCACATCAAGATGGTTTACCCACTGCCCCACCATGCAATGCAAACTTCCCCGATATCCTGTTTGTTGGACCTCTGCTAGCACAGACGGACCATCGCTCTCTGCTTCCCTCTGTTGCTTCTCCCACCCTGCCCAATGTTTTATTTTTAAATGCATTCTTTGACCCCCAATACCCAAGCAGTTTTCCTGCTTGCCCCAGCTGACTTGGCCCTTGGATAAAATACAAGGGACCATGCATGATCAGTAGGGTCAGTGGTAATAAAATCCCACACCAGGGAAGATTTGGGGTACTGGTGGTGTGGGCAAGCTGCTGCTGCTGCTGGAGGAACAGAGGAGCCCAAGGAGGATGAATGGGACTCCTCTGCAGGAGGGAGATGATGCTGATGGTGGAACCATGAGGGGAGGTACAGGGGGTTCTTGCTATTCCATCTCAGGAGGAACAGAGGGCTGAATGAATGCCTTATGCAGCCATAAAAGGCCAAGTGTTTCACTAAGCGCTGAGAAGAGTCGAGCTGGCTATGCCAAATTATTTAATGCTGGGGTGTCTAACAATGGCCTTAAGGCAAACATCTTATACAGCTGTAAAAAGCTTACTGTTTCACTAAGTGCTGAGGAGACAGTGTCTGGCTGGCTAGGCCTACAGTAATTATTTAAATGAGTAGTGTACCCTCATATCTTGTAAATATTATTTGTTTCCTTGTCAACAGACAACTCTTTTTGTGTAACTGCTGGGGATATATGTGCTTGCCTTAGTCTATTTTCACTGTTCATACCAGTCCCTGTAACTATCCTGGGGGGTCTCCATTTCATGGATGATGAAATCTCAGTGTCCATGAAAGCTGCATTAGCACATGAGAAATGATGTGACAGCACCTTTTAGACTCCACAGTATGCTTGCCTTTATAATTACAGTTCAACAAAACAAGTTGCAGGAAGGTGTGAAATACCACATTTTCCTTTAATTAGCTTTACAAACTGTCTTAGATATAATGCAGATCTTTTTCCCTTTAAATCCCTTTCAGTTTGTGTGTTTCTAGAGAGTTTTTTCAGGTTATGTGTACTTTCAGCATAGAGATACATGGTGCAAATGTGCAGTGACATCGTTTTCTCATATGATAATATAGCTCTCAAGCACAATGAGATTTCTCCACAAAATGGAGACCCCCAGGCTAGTTACAGGGACTGGTATGAACAGTGAAAACAAACCAAAGCAAACACATAAATGCCCAACAGCCACACAAAAAGGGTTATCTGTTGACAAGAAAACAAATAACATGTGCAAGATACGAGGGTGTACTATTCGTTTAATGTCAGGGCATGTGACAATGGCGCTAGGACAAATGCATTTTTACAGCCATAAAAGGCTAATTTGCTAAATGCTGAGGAGACAGAGTGTGGCTGGTTATGGCAAATTATTTAGTGTCGGGGCATCTAACAATGGCCCTGAGGTGAATGCCTTGTGTATCCTTAAAAGGCTATCCATTTCACTAAGTGCTAAGAGTCTGGCTGGCTATGCCAAATTATTTAATGTTGTGGCATCTAACAACAGCCCTAAGACAAATGCCTTTTACAGCTGTAAAAGGCTATCCATTTCACTAAGTGCTGAGGGTCTGGCTGGCTACGCCAAATTATTTAATGTTGTGGCATCTAACAACGGCCCTAAGACAACTGCCTTGTACAGTCGTAAAAGGCTATCTGTTTCACTAAGTGCTGAGAGTCTGGCTGGCTATGCCAAATTATTTAATGTCTTCTGCACACCACCACTAGATACAACTCACATTAGAGTAGGGTCTTATAGCATTGTCTCTCTCGTTCGCTGTCTTGTCTCCTTCCTCCACCGCTGACCCATTGCACTCACATTTTTTTAAGTCATTTTTATGTTGTCTTGAGCGCACAGCGCAAGCAACATTTTGTGACAGCTAGCTGGAGTAGCAGGTTGTGGAGGTGCTGCCGTATTGTGGCCAATGGCACCACTGCTTTTTTGAGCTGGTCTGTGTGGTACCAATGAATGAGCACGCTGTCTATGACAGCAGTTCAGAAGTGTGCCACCGACTTGAAAGAAATCTGCTGCTGCAATGAAAGACGGGCTCATCATTGCAGCTGCAGATCTTACACGCCTCCACTACGTGCCTCTGGTGAAACATTTCAATAAACATGGTGGCGGCTCCCACCATCCACCTCTCACAGTCCCTACAAAGCTAATGTCGGGGGAGCCCAATCCCCCTGTCAGCATGCCCCCTCCCAGTTCATTTGCTGATCGGAAAGCCCAATCCCCGTTGGCATAATGTCCCCCTTGATTTATCTGCCGAGAGGAGTGCCCAATCCCCCTTGGCATCATGCCCCCCCAAACACAGACACACTTTCTTTGCCCATGGTGGGCCCAGTCCCCATCGGCTTCAGTTGCCTCTCCCCAAAAAACACAGGTGGCACACTGGGAGCCCACCACAGTGTGCCCAAAGCAAACCTGTAAATAAAAAAACCTTACCACAATGTCCTTTTTTGTTGTTCCCTGTAAAACAGAAAATGGTCCTTCATGGTCACAAGTCCCCCCTCCCAAATCTGCACCCATCCTCTGTGCACCTCACCTCCCCACACCCCCCCCCTCACCCCATACTTACCTCTGGAGCCCGGTGCAACAATCTTCGGTGAAGCGGGAGACATCTGAACTCTTCAAAAGCCGACCGCAAACTGAAGAAAATCATGGTAAGCTGTATATTGGCATCAGCTGGGGGGTTAACTTAGGTGGATATCTTGGCCATTTTAGTGACTTTTGACTGCAAATTTTCAACATGGGTTTCTTGGGACCCCACCTCATGAACTCAGACACTGTCATTTTGTTATTCAGTCCCGAAAGGTGATTTCACGGTCACTGTGCGGAATCACCTTTCAGGACCAATTAATGAAACAACAGTGTTACTGTTCATTAGGTGGGCTCCCAAAAAGCCTATGTTGCAAATTTGGTGAAAAAATTCCAAAAAATGACTGTTACAAGTGTGCATTGCGCAATTTCCACACATGCTCATAACTTTGAGAATTTTTAATATTTTCACTCCAGATTTTCAACATTGCCATTTTTTCACACCTCCTTATGAACAGTACAGCTGTCATTTTTCACATCCTGCCCAAAATGTGTTTTCTCACATCTGGCACACAATGGCGTTGTCGCTGCGGGAAATCAATGTTTGGGACAGATTAAGAAAATCAAAGTGACACTGTTCATGAGCGGAGGTCCCAAAATACCTATGTTGCAAATTTGGTGAAACAATTCCACAAAATGACTGTGTTAGTAGCGTGCATTGCACAGTTTCCACGCATGCTCATAACTGCGAGAATTTTTAATATTTTCACTCCAGATTTTCAACATTGCCATTTCTTCACACCTCCTTATGAATGGTACAGCTGTCATTTTTCACATCCTGTGCGAAATGTGTTTTCACACCTGTGGTGCAGAATGGCACGGTTGCTGTGGGAAATCAACGCTCGGGACAGATTAATAAAATCACAGTGCCTCTGTTCATAAGCGGAGGTCCCAAATGCTTTCATGAGATGGGGTCACAGAAAGTTTATGTTGAAAATTTGGAGTGCAAATACCAACAAACGCCTGGAGCATTAGGGTTTCTAACCATAACATCCCACCCTGTAGATACTGACAGGTGTCAGGGGTGTGACTTTGGATTGTCAGCTGCAATGCTCACGCCAGTCCACCCCCACCCCGCCTTGCAGCCAGTGACAGGTATCAAGGTGTGCCTTGGACTCTTTGGCCCCAATGTTCACCCCATTCTCCTATACTGCACCCATCTCAATATATTTCCTTATGGAATGGGGTGAGCATAAAGCCCAATGACCTCAAGGCACAACACGACACTTGTCGGAGTCTGCAGGGTAGGGTGAGGTGAAATGGCATGAGCGTTATGGCTGACGACTGAAAGGCACACCTCAAAGCCTGTAAGTCTCTGCTGGGTGGGGTTGGGTTGTCGTCAGTTCTGTACTTCATCGCCATTCCTATTATGCATCTCTCTAATTCCTGCACTACCAATGCCAATGCCAGCAAGACAGCATTCGGCATTGACAAATGCTTGTTTTGTGAGGGTCACAACTTAAGTCACACTCTTCATGGGCCCAGACCTAGGTCACACAGCAGAGCTTCTTCTGGTTCTTTTTCTTAAAGTATTACTTTAACAAGGTTGGACCTCTGGCATACAGGGACTGGCAAAATATAGGGACCGGGGCTCTGATTTTATTGATGAATCACAGTGATTGACCACTGTTGCTAGTTGATGCTGTGTAGGTACAGTACCACAGAAAATACACATGTTGTTCATCAGAATTCAGAACAGTGGTGTAATTGCATTGCCAAGAAGATTTTCTTTAAATGACTGCTGCTGTCTATCAGCCTATCTCTAATCTCACTCTCAAGCAATTAACTTGCTTGCAACAAATGCACACACACACACACACACTGTGCTTAAGTTTACTGTGCAGTGTGTACAGTGCATTCAGAAATAAAACAATAATTCATTTATTTTATTCTCTAAGTTTTCTCTTTCTTGACAGATCCTGCAGTCTCAAAAGAACTGATGCAGGAATACAGTACAGTCAGATAAAGTCAATTATTAGCATTTGGCAAAGCATCTGCAGCTTATGGGTGGCTGCCTGGCTGTTTCACTGTAACCTGTTATTTCCCCCCCTTAACTACAGTTAACTGTACTAAATGCTGATTTATTTATTTTGTCAAACCAGAAAAAAGAGCTCCACAGGTCTCCCTCAACATTTAATCCACCAACTCTGGCAAAATGAGCATGCTTTCTCTTCTCCCTCCTAGAAACTGGCAAAGTCGACACATTTCGCTCTGCGAATTAATTTGTGAATTTCATGCAATTCGTGAAATTCACAGAATGCGAAGTGCAGAATTTCACCACAAAGTATGGAATTTCACCCACGAAATTCTGCACTTTACAGTGAAATTCCATACTTCATGGCAAAAACTTCGTGATTTGGGTGAAGTCGGAAGTTTCTCTGGTCTGGGGAAGCTTTGTGACGCTCCACAATATGCAAAGTTTTGCCACTTCACGTGAACTTTGCTGGCAAAGTTTTACTTCACCACATCTCTACTCCCTACCAAACATGCAGCAAAAAAATTAAAAACCTATATATATATATATAGTAGAAAATTGGGCTGGCAGTATAGCCTAGAGGTTAGAGTAATGAGCTGTGAATGAGCTTGGTATATCCAGTAGACCTGGATTTGATTCCCACAGCCTCCACTTGCATACTTTGTGACTCTGAGCAAGTCACTTAACCAACCTAGTGCTCCCGGGTTGCCCCCGAAAACAGGCACTTGTGCCTAGTGGGCCTTACCCAGTTGCCAGAACAATTACTAAAAACAAAACAGCCCAGACCACTGGGTCCCCATCCTGCACCCAAGCTGAACCTGGTGGGTCCCATTCCTGCACACAAGTCCAGCCCATTGGGTCCCATCCTGCTCTCATGCCCAGTTCTCTGGCTCAGTCTCCTTCACACAAGTCTTGCCCACTTGTTGCCCCATCTGCATCCAAGTCCAACCTGGTGGGTTCTACCCTGCACCCAAGCTGTGCCAAATGTGTCCCCTTGCATCCAGGCCCAGTTCAGGGGGAACCCCTGGTATCCAAGCCCAGCCCACTGGGCCCCTTCTTTTACCCATGCACAGTCCATGTACTGTTCCTTAAAACTGAGACCAGAAGATACTCTCTTAACTCATATCAAGCAGTACCCCTTCAACCATCAAAACTGGTCATCAGCAGCTGCCAGTAGATGCCTTCTCAAATAACTTGTTCCATGGTGTGGTTACTGCCATGACCAGTGTTTATGGTGGGGAGTTAAAGTGCCACTAAGTGGCAAATGAGAGCACTGGCTTGGCCAGTATTTTAGAGGGAAGAGAAAGTTGATGTGATGCAGAAAAGACGTCTCTTCTGTAACATGACAAGGCAAGTCCTGAAATTAAAATCTAAGGTAAATTGTGTGTTGATTTTTGCTGATGCCAACTGAGAGTTGCCTTTCTTTTGGGGGGGGGAGGCAAGATACAGGAAAGTCTCTTTCTAGGAAACACAGTCCCCTTACAAAACAATAAGTTCAGCTGGTGTCATGTGGGCACCTTACTGATACTCAGAAGCTTTCTTTTTAATTACCCACAAACCTGGTCTGAAGGGAAGCCAAAAGAAGCTGTATTGGGTACTTTCTGGCTGCCTCTAACAAAGGTCACAAGGTAACAAATAAGCTGCTTTACTAAAGGTAAGTCACAGGGCACTCGGTAATCACAGATCATTTTGGTGTCTCTAAAAGTAATGTTTTTCAAGAGCAGTGGGGTTCCTATCCAATTATTACTTTAAACTACTACAGATACTACTATAGGGCCTGATCCACAAACCACTAGGCACCCATGAAGAGGTGCATAGTGGGTACCATGGTGCATGGAAGTCCTACTCCACATATACAGTGACCTCCATTCAACCACAGCATCTGCTGCATATCCTCTCCACACCGCATCCATGGCCAAATGCATGTCTGTGTGCACAGCTAGGTCAGGGCTAGCTCAGGGGAATGCAGTGCTACAGTTGCTTCCAATTTGCAGAGTGCTGGTAGAGGGAATGCAGGCAACACAGGTGAAGACCCTGTCATATCTGATATGTGCCCCCTCATGTCAGATGTCTGATACATTGCAGGACTGATCATCACACCTCCTTGTGCTCCCCAGCCCTCTGAACTGTCCTTGAGGACTGTGTGTGTGTGTTGCCTGTTTTTTTGTTTTGTTTTGTTTCAGTGATTACAGCCTTTTAAATATATGGTAGTCCTTGGGTACATTATTTTATTGGCTCAGTGTGCCTTTCCCAGTCACCAATTTTTATCAAGACAGGAAGGAAGGAAGGAAGAAACTGTGTTTCTTTTTGGTTGCCTGAAGAGAAGAGTTTACCATAGTGAATCATCTGCATGCCTGTGGCTGTTACTTGGATTTCTGCAATAGTTTTAGATGCTGGTTAAAAATCTGTTCTATATGTTTAAAAATCTCAACTACAACTCCCAGAAGGCATTCAGTACTTCCTGACTCTGGCCTATCCACCTCAGTGCAGACTGCCTTGTTCCTTCCTTCCTGTCTTTTTGAGTCTTGCAGCAGTTACTTTCACATTACATTGCAGATAGGCTTGTGCTACCTGACGTGGAGCAACATCAGATAGAGCAGGTATTGCTGCATTTTAAAGCCAGGCAGGTAGTTCAGGTAAAGAACTGGGCGAGGTGCAGGTGGGGGACCCAGAGGGCAGGGCTCAGTTGCAGAAGGGAACCTAAGGGTGGGGCTAGTGTGCATGAGGAGGCCCAGTGAGTTGGGCTTAGGTGCAGGAGGGGACTCAGAGGGCCAGGCATGTGAGCAGGCAGAGGTCCCAAAGGACTGGGCTTGGGTGCGGAAGGGGAACCAAGTGGACTGGGCTTAGGTGTAGGAGGGGACACAGCAGGTTGGTCTTGGGTGCAGGAGGGGGACTCAGTGGGTTGGGTTTGTATACAGGAGGAAACCCCTGTGAGCTGGGCTGGGGTGCAGGATGGGACCAACAGGCTGGACTTTTGTAGACAAGGGATCCAGTTGGCTGGGCTTGGGTACAGTATTGTGACCAAGCCTATTGTCTTGCATGTAGATGGGACCCTGTGGGCTTGACTTTGTTGAAGGAGGGGCACTCAGTTGGCTGGGCTTGTGTACAGGAGGAAACTGAGTGGGCTGGTCATTGGAGTAGAATGAGACCCAACAGGCTGGACTTGTGTAAATGAGGGGACACAGTGGGCTGGACTTGGGTGTAGGAGGGGACCCAGTAATCTGGGCTTGTGCACAGCAGGGGACTCAGAGGGCTTGGCTTGGCTTGGAAGCAGGAGGGGACCTAGTGGACTGGGCTTGTGCACAGGAGGGGACCCACTGGTGTGGACTTTGGTACAGGGAGGGACCTAGTAAGCTAGGCTTGGATACAGATGGGACCCAGTAGATTGACACTGTGTACAGGAAGGGACCCATTAAGCTTTTTATTTGTACAGGAGGGGACCCAGAGGGCTGGGCTATGGTGCAGGAGGAGACCCAGTGAGCTGGGCTTGTGTGCAGGAGATGACCCTGTGGACTGGACTTGGGTGCAGGTGGAGACCTAGTGGGTGGTCTTCTGTAGAGAACAGAACCCACAGGGGTGGGCTTGTGTGCAGGAGGGGGATCCAGAGGGCTGGGCATGGATGCAGGAGGTGGACCCAGTGGGCTGGGGTTTGGTGCAGATGGGGACCAACTAAGCTGGGCTTGTGTCCAAGATGGTACAGGGTTTGCATCACAAGTCTAACAAGGACAGGCTGAAGTACTTGAATATGCACTTCCTGGAGGAGAGGAAGGAGAGAGAGGATATGCTAGAGACATACAAGAACCTCACAGGGAGGAACAAGCTGCTGGAAAACACAATTTTTCAGAGGAAGAGATGTTCCAGGACTAGGGGTCATGGGATGAAATTGGAGCGAGGTTCAGAGGTAACGTGAGGAAATATTTTTTCATGGAAAGGTAGGCGACAGGTGTAAGGCCCTGCCAGAGGAGGTGGGGGAGGGCTGAAATGACTACGGGATTCAAGAATGCATGGGATAGGCATCAGGGGACCTAGCAGTTGGGGGAAGGGAACAACCCAGTTCAAGAAGAACTTGAAGAGTCAAAATTACATGAGCAATTGGACAGACTAGGTGGGCCAAAGGCCCTTATTTGCCATCAGTATCTATGTATCTATGTAAGAGGGGGACTCATTGGGCTGGGCTTGTATGTGGGAGGAAAACTAGTAGACTGGGCTTGGGTGCAGAAAGGCAATCCAGTGGGATGGGCTTGGGTGTAGGATGGGGACCCAGTAGGCTGGGCTTGCATGCACTGGAGTTCTGATGTCATTCTTGATTGAGAGTATGACTACAGTACACTGAGGAGTTCCAAAGTGGATGAAACACATATCTGTACATAGTCATTCTCGGTCTATATAAGATCAGATGTACAAGTCTGTTCAAAAAGTGGTGTCTGTTCTGACAAATCATTATCAGCCTGACTTGCACAATGATCTACATACCCATGATGCCTTGCTCTGGGAATGGGGCTTGGGAGTATGCACATGGTTTAGAAACATGTTCAAAACACAAACTACATGGATATTTCTTCTCTGCTAGTATACTACCATAGACCCCATATACTGCTTTCCCTGAAAACTGCATCTCCTGTATGCTGGGGAGTCATTAACAGCATCAGATTCTAAGTTAAAATCTTAAGTAAATAATAAGTGAGAGTTTGTTTTTTTTGTTTTGCATCCCGAGCAAGTGACAACTGAGACATTTTCTAAATCAAATAAACAACTAACTCATAAACTGGATTATGTTTAAACTGAAAAATTCAATCAGTCCATAGCTAGTGTTTTCAAAGTCTGATTTCTAAAGTAATACAGGTGTAAAAAATAGTTTCTTAACTAATGACTAGATAGCAAGGATTATACATTAGTTCTGTAAATCCCCTCAACCAACAGTCAAGCTTAATGCTCAACTTTTTAGTTAGTAATTGCCTAATGAAAAGGGAAACATTGGGTATTTGCTAATTTATTTTTGTACAGGAGTGGGCCAGTCAATTTCCAAGAGAAAAGGATATGAGACCGGGGCACTGTGCTGGTCTTTGAGTGCTGATATGAGCCTCAAAGTAGAAAAGGCAAAATAAATAAATGGGAGTTGTCTCCATCTTTGTCTGTTGCTGATGACCTTAAAAGGGAAACGCCATAGTTCTTGATTAAGAGAGGAAGGTCAGGTTGGTGAAGAGAAGCTGGACCTACAGCTTGAGGCAGAGCTGCACTATAGTGAGAGGAACTAGAAGGGTCTTGTCCCATAGCTTACATTGGCTCACAGAAACAAAAGTCCTGTGATTAGTCAGGAGAGGGCCATGGACAGAAAAATTGAAAAATACTCTGCCTGTAAGTATTTCCCTGAGCCTCCATTTAAAGAAATGGTGTAAATAAATAAAAATAATTTGTTTTAAAATGTGTTTTTGTTCCATATTTTGAGTGTTTCCACTTGTCAGATCCCCAATCCCAGCCTTCACACAGTACTGCACCATGGTCAACCAACAGGCCTGCAGCCACAAGCTGCATGATTGCAAATACAGTACTGTTTGTAAGATCTCAGGGGATTTTGTATAACTGGTGCATCAGTGCAGCTTAAGCAGAGACTGGGGGTATTTACCACAGTGTGGTGCATGTGTACGGTAGGGATCTGATAAATGTTTTTTTGCTTGTATTAACATATTCCTTTAATGTTCCAGTATCTGTTCTTTTCCCACAAAAAATATTGCTTTGTTTTGGAATGCATTTATGGTGTACAGTGCAATTATTGTGTTTGTTTCTTTGCGTGGTTAAAGTGTTACGTTGGGGGGTGAGCTTGTCCTTCAGGGTCCCTATACCTGAGGATGGCAGTTGCAATTTCACCTGTACATCTGGTGCAGCACCCTGTCAGCTACCAAGGATCCCCATAGGTGGAGCCCCTTTGCTATATACCAATTAACTCCAAACTCAGGTGCCATTCACCCAAAGATCTAATAGACACTTGTCCAGAGACCACCGTACAGGCTCAGTCTACTACCTTGCAGGTGGGGGGTGGTTACATGTGTATGAAGGCAATATACAAAATCTAATTCTGTTCTACTTCACTAGGATCTCATTGTAGAGTTGAAACAAATTCATGACTGATTAAGTTCTTGCTGCCTTCCTAGTAATTAATAAAACATTGAGCTCTAACTTTCCTTATATACATTTTGCATTAGTTATGCAGGTATCTGTAGGACTGACCATAATAATTTGAACCAGTTCTTCTAAATGTATCCCTAGCAGTATCCATATGTGTAAATATACTGTATAGAATAATGCATTGGTAAGCGTGTATAACGAGGATTTTATGCACACCCAAGGTGTGTGATGCCCCATAAATGGGCATCACACATTGAAGATGTGCATAAAATCCAAGTTTATACACTTCCCCATGTTTTATTTTTTATATTAACTGGTTCCTTTTTTCTTTTCCAGATAACTCTTTTCTTATTGTGTGGAACAATGAAGTGCAACAGTAACTTGGAACTGTAGATAACTTTTATTATAGTAAACATGAGAGTTTAAATGTTTAACTATAAAAATATGTTTAATTAACTTATTTTAAAAGTTTTAACATTTTTAACATTGTAACCCCTCCTCTCTCCCAAAACCAAATGGCATAGATACTTCTGATTGTACATGACTCACAGTTAGCACTGTTTGCCCTTTTCAGCGAAAATATGAAGTTTGCTAACAGGTTGTCGAGGTCAGACATAGGAAGGCTTCTGAATTTGGTGGAGTCACCAATGTCCAACAGTTACTTGGTGAACAGCTTGATGTTGTTCTCTTTTTTTCAGGGTGTTTTTATTCTTCTGCTGCTCAATTAATTTCTGTTGTTCTGAGTCAGTAGCTGGCTGAAACCTTGATGAAGGTGCCATTTTGAAGTAATTTCTGTATTAAAATTTATTGTGACAAATGCTACCCTGTTTTCTGTTTTTTGTGAAGGAGTTTCTGGTATTCGTGCTGGTGGTTTCAGTGAGGCAGCACAAAGAGAGAGTGCAAGAAAGGACTACAGCTGGCATAGAAGGTATTTTTAGAATTTCAGTGAAAGGTGCTTAATCAAACTCTGTTATACATGGCCCGTTAACCACACGTTTGTATAACACAGTTTGAGAGGTTCTGCCAGTGAGTCATAATCATCACCAATCAGTTAATATATTTTGTTATCTCACTACAGATTCAGAGAAAGTGATGTCCTTTCTCCCTGCAGTTCCTGGATGGGTCATGCTTGCTACAGACTGACAACAGTTGTTAGAATCGACATACAGTGCTTGTACAGCTTTGCCAGCCTGCGATTCATATGTACACATGCAGAGAAACACATACAAACATGCATCACATCAACACAAATACTGTCACAGAAACATGAGAAGACAAACACATAATATAGAGACCTTATTATTAGAGTTAAAAAAGCACTTCTTTTTTTTTAAACCTGATTTGTGCATCCTAATACCATGCCCATATCTTAAAAGGATAACGTGAAATATGACATGCATGTTCTTGGTGCCAGGATCTCTGGATCCTGGAAATTTAGTAATCATCAGTTTAGTAGTTAAAAGTCTTTGAAGGTTGAAAACATGAAAAAATAACATTTTAAAGACTTCCGTTGCTCACCGATAGCCAAAAAGGGCTGTGAATTCAAACATACATTTTCAGGTTGGTTACAGTCTGAACCAAGGATGATTCTTTAATGGAATGGTTTCAGCATAGAAACATAGACTTTGACAGCAGATAAGGACCACTTGGCCCACCTAGTTTGTCCATTTCCATACTTATTGGATAAGCTGCAGATTCTAGTTAACCAACAGCTTGCTTCTTCCTACCCCCTACCAGAATTGCCTTATGTCTATCCCATGCATGCTTGAATTCCCCCACTGTTTTTTATCCTATGACCTCCTCAGGAAGGCCGTTCCATGCATCCATTGTCCCTGAGCTGTCCCCCCCCCCATCTTCAGATTGCATCCTCTTGTTCTTACGCATCTCTTTTTCTGAAAGATGCTACCCTCTTGGACTTTGTTGATTTCCTTGAGGTACTTGAAAGTTTCTATCATGTCCCCCTCTTCCTCCTTTCCTCAAGGGCATACATGTTAAGCTCCTTTAGTTTTTCTTCATATGGCTTCTGTTGCAGTTCCTGCACCATTTTAGTTGCCCTTCCTGGACTGCCTCTATCCTGTCTATATTCGTGCGGACATGGGGTCTCCAGAACTGCATGCTGTACTCCAGACTGGGTCTTACTGACCTTACATACACTCCACCGAAGAACCGCTGTTGTGACAGAGATTTCACCACCTCTGCCTGCAGGCACCAACACCAGCTGAAGAACTTTGGCATTTGAGTATTTTCCTGTGCGGCAGGCACATTGATCTGAGGATGACCAAAGTTTCTGCAAAGTAATTTGAACATCTCCAGATTCTGGACCATTCTCCCTGATGTACCCTTTAGTGACTTAACCAAATCATTCTGCACTTTCATATCCCTTGCTTAGTGAATGGCCATAAAGGATAGCAGTCTGTTCTCTGCCCACTGAGTAAACTTGGTTGCTTCTGTGAGAATTCTTGTGCATCTCTTGCCTCCTTGATTATTGATGTATGCTACAGTGAGTCATAGCAATATCAGACTTCACCTTCTCAGCCAGGGACCAGACCTGATCCTGAAAATGCAGCACTGCTAGATACACTGCCCACCTTTCCAGGACATTTATCTGAAAACTCTGTTCCTGAGGGCTCCAAACTCCTTGTGCTGGAATCTGGTCCAGGGCCACCACCCCTAGCTGGACATATGGACATCGGAGGTGAAATACAGAGAGGCTTTGAGGAGAGTTCCCTTGCAGGATTCTAGGGGTTCTTCCACCATGCAAGGGACTGCAGCACTGTCTGAGACAATGGGATCAGTGCCTAGAAGTCCTCTGAGGCTGGAACCATACTACCAACATTCTGTCTTGGACAACCTGCATATGGAACCTGGTCCTTTGTACCAGCTATATTGTCACTGTCATCAAGCCCATAGTCTGGAGCAATCTGAGTGCAGAGACCACCTCCTGAGATTTCAACCACTCAATCTCTTGGGCTATATTCTCTCTCCTGGGTGCTGAAAGGAAAACGCTCAGCTTCTCTGTTTGAAACACTAGCTTTAGTTGTACTAAACTCGTGATGTTATCAGGGGGCTCTTCGCCCTGTTGATTACCCAGCCATATGTTTCCAGGACTTCCAGAGTCCTTGCCACTGATATCTTCTCCATCTGCACCACTGGAGTACTGATAAGAGAATCCTCCAGGAAAGGTATACGTGATGCCCCTTCCATCTCAGTTATACCACCAGCACAATCGGAACTTTCAAGAACACTCTTGGCATCATCGCCAGAATGAAGTGGAGAGTCAAGTGCTGAAAGTGTTGCCTTGGATCACAAATTGCAGGTATTTCTGATGTGACTGATGAACAGGGATGTAAAGATAGCATCCTTCTGATCGATGAACTCCTGAAAATCCTTTGACTGGACAACTCAGATGATAGATTGCAGTGACCATTGAAAGAGGAAATAAGTAATCTTATGGAGAAGATATATTTTCAGAACCAGATTAGGTAAATGGAGGAGCTTGTGAATGCCACTAAACAATTTCTGTGTAATGGTCAGATGAGTGGTGAGGACACAACTGGGCAGAGGAGTTTGAACCCAAAAGTAACATTACAAGTTAAGAGGAAAGGTAAATCAGTGTAGGAACCCAAGGAAAGCATGGAGGGAAGAGTATAAGATAAATGTTTCACGCAAAATGGTGCTAAAGGGAGGAGAAAGCAAAGTCAGTTGATGAAGAAACTGTACCAGTATCCAAGAATAGATTTCAGATACTAAGCAAAAAAAACACTATGGGTGAAGTACAGTAGCTCAGTCTTCAGAGTCAAGCTCAAATGAAAGTGAAACAGTTTGAAACTTACTAACATATTAACATTCTAATTGCCAGCAGATTAGGCCTTACAGTCTATCGAGTCTGCTCGTGCCTCAGATCCATATTTGGGTACGAGGCCCCCCTCGTCTTTCTGAAACCCCTATCTTCCATCTCAGCCCCCCTGGGCCAGGCCATCACTTGTTTCTTCCCCTTTCTGTATCTGTACCAACCCCTCTTGAAACCCTCCACCACTGAAGTCTGACCCAGCTCTCCAGGCAGCACGTTCCAAGGTTCCACCACCATCTCCATGAAAAACATCTTCCTCTTTCCCCCCTCATCCTTCCACCTTCCAACTTCAAACCATGCCCTCTGGTGATACCTCCCTCCTTTAGTCTAAAGATCCCCTCCTTGTTTACCCTATTTATTCTCTTGAGGTACTTGAAGACCTCGATCATATCCCCACTATCTCTCATCTCCTCCAATGAAAACAGGCCAAGTTCCTCAAGTCACTCCTCGTACGTCAAATCCCCTAGACCTCGTATCATCTTGGTTGCCTCCTCTGAACCCTCTTCAGGAGCTGTATGTCCCTCTTCAAGTGCGGTCTCCAGTACTGCACACAGTACTCAAGGTGTGGTCTAACCAGTCCATTGTACAGCAGCAGAGTCACTTCCCTGCACCTTGAGGTGATCCTCCTTGCGATGCATCCCAACATCCTGTTTGCTTTGACAGCCACCCTCCAGCACTGCTCAGAGTTATTCATATTTGCATCCACCAGGACCCCTAGGTCTTTTTTCCCTGCTGAGGCCTCCAGCACCTCCCCTTCCAAGGTGTGCTCATGTTTGGGGTTCCCCCACCCAAGATGTAACACCTTGCACTTGGAGGAATTGAAATTTAGTTTCCAGGTGTGAGCCCACCTAACCAGGGTCTCCAGGTCCCATTGAAGGGCCAACCACCCCTCCTCTCCCTCAACTACTACTCCCAACTTGGAGTCATCAGTGAAGAGACTCATTTCACACCCTATGCCCTCCCTGATATCAGATATGTATGCATTAAACAGGATCGGCCCCAGGACCGAGCCTTGTGGTACCCCACTACTGACCCCTGTAGGGTTTGAGAGCTCTCCACTGACCACTACTCCCTGACTGCATCCAGCCAGCCAGTTTCCTATCCATTTGACCATCAATGGGCCCACACCCATCCCCATCAGTTTCTCCACAACGCCATTGTGGGGGACTGAGTCAAATGCCTTGCGGAAGTCTAAGCATAGTACATCCACAGGCTTTCCCCTGTCCAGTTCCAATGCTACCCATTCGTAGAACTCCACAAGGTTAGTTTGACATGATCTACCTGGCACAAACCCATGTTGCCGACTATCCAGACCTCCCACCTCCTCCAAGAACACCCCCAAATGTTCTTTCAGTATACTCTCCATTATTTTACCCACCACGGATGTCTAATTGACAGGTCTATAGTTATCTGGCACTTCTCTCGACCCACCTTTATGGATTGGCACCATATGTGCCTCTCTCCAATCCTTTGGTCCCCTCTCTGTCTCAAGCGACCTATTGAAGAGCTCTGCCAGGGGTGCAGCCAGTACATCCGCCAATTCCCATAGTACTCTCGGATGAATGCCATCCGGCCCTGTAGATTTTTCCTTCTTTAGGGCTTTAAGGGCTTTCCACACCTGTTCAGTGGGGATAGCATCATCCATCCCCCCCACCTTACTGGCCAGTTTATCCTGATGTGACAGCCCTGGGATGCCTCTCCTCCCTCCCTCCTGCTCCATTCTGTTGCTCTCCTGTTAACATGCACTACCCCTTCTATCTCCATCCTGTCCTGCTTTGTAAATATCCCATCCCCCTACCTAGTAAATACTGAAGCAAAGTACTCATTTAATACCTCCGTCTGGCCCCTCACCTCCTCCACCACCCACCCTCCTTCTATTCTCAATCTGCTGAGCTGGCTCTTGGTTTTTCTCCACTCTCCAATGTACCTGAAGAACCTTTTTTCCCCTCCCTATATCCTCTGTGCCAGCCGCTGCTCTTTAATGGACTTTGCCCTGATCACCATCCTGGTGACTTTTCTGGATACAAGACGGTACGTTTCCATTTCACTTTCCCCTCTCATTGTTTTGTAATTTTTTGTAGGCAGCCTTCTTTTCCCTGACTGCCTCCTGAACCTAACTGGACCACCAGCATGGTTTATGTGACCTTGCACCCTTGTGCTTCACCATAGCAAAGGTCCTAACTGCCTCATGAAGTCCCCTTTTAATGACCTCCCATCTCCCTTCAACAGCTATCTATCTTTGATGTAATCCCCTTCAAATGATCGTTGAGAATGTTTCCCATGCCCATAAAATCTGAGCCCCTGAAATCCACAGCCAGTGTCTTAGAGCTGTCCCCCCCATGTTTATTTGAAACCAGACAGTGTCATGGTCACTCCCAGCCAGGGGATCCTCTACAACCAGGTCCCTAACTAGATCCCTATCTGCCAGAACCACGTCCAGGACATGCCGATCCATCGTAGGCTCCAACACGTGCTGAGTGAAGAACACATCCTGAAAGCTGTCCAGCAGCCTCTGCTCCTTGGCCACCTTAGAGGACGAGGTTCCCCAATTCATACCTGGCATATTAAGGTCCACCATCAACACCACTCCCTCCCCTTTTGGTCCGCACTGGGCAATAATGTTGTCCTGCAAACCATCCTCCAGAACATCCCCTAACCCGGGGGGCCTATATACTACTCCCAGTTTGACCTTTCCTCCTGCAGGGGTCCGCAAGGTGACCCATAAAACCTCCATGCTTCCCTCTGCCTTGTCTACCCTAGCAATTTCTATGCCATCTCTAATGAACATAGCCACTCCTCCCCTCTGCCCTCCTTTCTATCCTTCCTAAGCATAGTGTACCCCCTCACATTTAGGTCCCCATCTTGGTTTGTATTGGCCAATGGTACTGTGACCACCGCCACATCCACCCCCCCCCCCGAATGGCATGGCCTGGAACTCTGGCAACTTGTTTCCCAACTCCTGGCATTAACTAACACCACCCCCAACCCTTGTCCTGTTCCCCTTTGCCATACTCCACCTGGGTACCTTGTGCTTCCATCCTTCCTCTGCCCCTCCTGTATCATCAATTGTGACCATGAATTTCAAATCCCTTCTCCCCCACTGATGTGGTTGCCTGCCTGGCCCAACTGCCGAGCTGGACCTCCTGCCATTGAATGCAGCTGAAATAAGCAGTTGTCCTGCTCCACTCAGAAACCGCCGATGCGGTCGCTAGCCCCACAGTCCAGATGCTGGCCAACTGAATTTGTAGAAGCGGCTGGGCCTGCCCATATATGCCCAGCCATGAGAAAGTAATTTGAATTTTGCACCTGGCCTTCCGATAGGCCCCCTGGCACTGATGCTTCTGCTTCGCCTGGTCCCTGATTGTGACTGCAAATTTCAAATCCCTTCTACCCCACCAATACGGTTGCCTGCCTGGCCCAACTGCCAAGCCAGACCTCCCACTACCGAATGCTGCTGAAATAAGCAGTTTCCCTGCTCCACTCATCAACCGCTGACTGCTGACTGACTGTCTTGTGCTTTTCCCATAGGTTCCATGGTCTTGTGCTTTTCCCATAGAGAATTATATAAAGCTCACAAAGAAGCTACAACAGTGAGTTGCCTACCAGGGCAAAGATTGCAGATATTTATGTAACCCCCCTGTTACCCGGGGTTACTAGAATCCCAGTAAGACCTAGTGGTAGGCAGGGAAGGTAGCCTGTGAAACTCCAGTTAAATGGATTTCACACTGTCTAATTCTGTCCTCAGTCTCAGCTGAGACTGAGGGATGACATCACCATAGAACTATCGCAACTGCATGAGCCACATTGGAATCTGCAGATGGGAGCTAGGTTAGAATGTTGGGAGTTTTTGAAGGAGGTTGTGTGTGAGCAGTCTTGAAGAGAGGAGCACAGCAGTCTGTGCACAGGTTTTTGGAGCCTAAAGCTCTGATATAGAGCTACTTTTAGGGAAAGGTGTGTGTTTCCACCAAAAGAGGAACACAGTAAGCTTGAAGTGGTGGAGACCGCTGTTACTGGTCTCTGTGCCCCATCCCTGAGGGGATGGGGGTAAAAGGTTTGCCTGTTATTCCAGAGCAACCTCCTGGTTCTGGCTAGGGAAGAAGCTGCCTTATTTTCTAAGTTGTGTTGTGGCACCAGAAGCTGTCAAGATTCGCCTGTGGGGCACCTGCAACCAAAGGGTGAGTTCTGCTCTTTCCATGGGGCCTATGTTTCACCTGAACTGTTGTTAAAGTGGGGATTGGACTGCTTAATCAGTGGGAGACCTAGAGGAATAGGCTAAGCCAAGTAAAAGTATGTTCAAGTCCAGCACAAGGGGAAAGCCAAGAAATGTAGAGGAAATGTGCTATACATTTACCCTTTAATCTACACTGCCAAGCTTTTCAGAAAAAGATGTTTAAGAATGTTCGAGTCTAATACAAGGAGAAAGTTGCTAAGCTTTTCAAAAAGAGTTGTTTAATGTCCAGAGAAATGGCCAGATATGGATTGTGAAAGCTAATGGTGGGAGACCCCCCATCATTAGTAACCAGGTTCACCTCTACGGATTTGCTCTGTGGATCTTTTACTTTGCCTCAGGCACTTGGCCAGTGCTGAGGGAAGTACCCAGATGTGGGATTGAAAGGAAATTTCCCTTATTGAGTCGAAGGCTCTAAGGTCGTTTAGGGAGCCACCAGGAAAATGTGTCCACTGCCATATGGATGGGGTTTGAGTGGCAGGCAGGGGAGCCAGGCCAGGAAAAACCCAAATAGTGTACAAGTCGGGCTGTGTACCCAAAGCAGCAGGCAAGTCCGGGCTGTGTGCCTGGTGGGTTCAGAGCCTGAGGGCTGAAGTGTTGAGGAAATGTTCTGTTTCTCTCATCAGCATTACCAGGAATGTAGCCCCGTGGGGGTCCGTCTATGCTTTCTTTGTTCATTTTGGATGTGAATAAAAGCCACACTTTAGAATCCCATTCCTGGTATTGGACATTACAGTTATTGCTTCCTGTGTTCAGATTTATTTGGGTGCCCCTGTGCAGAGTAGCCAAACCTAAGCCCTTGTGCCGAGTAACCTAGTCCTCCCCGAACCCAGTCCCCACCTGGTACTGCTGTCAGCTTCAACAGCATACTGCCTGTCATTTGCAAAAAGGCAGGGGTGTAGGGCCTTACATTTAGATAATTTGGAGGGCTTCCTAAAAGGCACAAACAAGCTTATTGTGGCATTGCACATAGGGTGTAATGATGTGGGTAGGAGAAAAGAAGTGAATATTCAAAGAGACATTCAGACTGTGGGAAATATTCTTAGTACCAAAGAAGGTTCTGTGATCATATCTGACATTTTTCTGTTGTGGTCCCCAATCTGTGGAATAGACTTCCTGCCCCTCTTCAATCTTCCAATACCTATCATAGCTTCAAACTTAACCTCAAATCCTGGCTTCAATACATAGATACCTGCAACTGCCCCACCTACTAGCCCCCCTCCCTGCTTGTTCATCTGTCCCTACCTGCCTACTGCTCCCCATGTCCTTACTGCCCTGCTGGACACTAGGTCCTGTTGTTATTCATTTTCCACTGGTGGGGGAGTTCTGTCCATTCCTGGACATGTTTGTGTACCTACTTATGTTATTTAAACTGAACTGTTTATGCCTCCTGGACTTTTGCCTACAATTGTTATTGTCTTTTATTGTATTGTACCTTCTCTATGTAACCTTAAGTATATTCTCATTTGTTTAGCTTTATTGTGTGCCTTGTGGCCTGGGTCATGCCTGAAAATGGTCCCTGGATTAGTGCACCTACCCAGTTATCAAAGTCATAAATAAATAAATACATTTTGCCTATGCCAAAAGAAGGAAGGCCCAAGACATTCACAGTGAAAATGCTAAATGGTTGGTTGAGATGGTGCAGGAGTGAATGTTACTACCTCCAGTATAACTGGGACCATTTTGAGAGGGACTTGGCATCATATGGGAGGGTTGGGCTGCACTTGAATACAAAAGGTATAATAGTACTTGGAAATGCTGAATCAATTGCATTAATTACAGCTTAAACTAATACATGCCAGGGAGGTGGGAGGACATATTATGTTGGAGAAGAAGGAAAGTAACTAGCATCCAATACACGAGGCAGGAGTTAATAAGAAAAAGTTGACAGATAAAAGAAGCCTGATGGAATGGGAAGCTATGCTTGTGAATACTAGAAGTTTAGGCAACAAAAAAAGGGGAATTGGAGTCATTTCTGCTACAAGAAAAAATCCAGATCTGCCCAATAACTGAAACATGGTAGAACAATAATAACAACTGGGACAGGAGCATTGAGGGTTACAACTGGTTCAGTAAGGAAAGAGAAAATAGAGTTGGTAGTGGGGTAACAGTTTATATACAGGACTCAGAGTCAACTGGGCGATGGAGGTGAAGGGGGGGCCAAAACTAAGAACCAGAGCACCTGTGGATTAAAATAACACCAGCCAAGGAGAAAAAATTCTATGTGGAGATAGTATATCGACTTCCATCACAGAATATGGAGTGAAATGATTGGTTTGAAAACCCTTATGCTTAGCAGCAGAATCTTATATCTAGGGTATTTCAACATACCAAGCATACACTAGGAGAACATAATAGGAGGTACAAACCTGGAAAATAAGTTTGTAGAAACAGTGTCAATGTTAGGGATAGGCCAACATGATAAGGAGGGTACAAGAGGTGACCACATCCTGGACCTAGTAATGAGTAACATGGAGGGGGAGATTGTGGACTACAAGATTCAGGAACTGCTCTCAGGGAGTGACCACAATAGAGTGGTGTTTTCTATCAGAAATGTTAAAATCACTGAGCAGAGTGTGACTAAAACTAGCAGATTTGATAAAGAAGACTTTAAAGGGAGGAGATCAGAGTTAAGATCATGGAAATGGCACAAGGATTTGTCAGGTATGACCTTAAAGTATAAATGGGAATGTGTAAGAAATAAATCTAGGAGATTAGTGGATGGTTATGTTCCTGAAAGGATTACATATAATATGAGAGGGAGTTTACCAGCATGGTGGAACAGAAAGATAGGATGTTTATTGAGGAACACAAAGAATACATAATAAGGTAAGGGCCAAAAATGATGACAGGCTATGGAAAAAAAATACAAGTTAAAAACCCAGCAATGTAAAAAGGAAATTAAAGGGCTAAGAGGCAGTTAGAATTCAGTCTTGCAGTCACTACAAAAGATAACCAAAGAGCCATCTATAATTTTATTCTTTGCAAAAGAATTGTGTTAATGCACCAGTTAGGGTAACTTGATGCCACAAAAGTAGGGAAATGTGGTGTTAGGGTTTCCGGCCCTAACTCCCTACTCCCCCAAGCAGCAAAAGAACAAGCCCACACAAGCAACCACAGACAGCCATCATTAGGTAAGAAAAACAACATACAACTGTTTCCAGATGACACAAATGCAGTAGTACTGATGTGCCACCTTCGTGGATTTGTATCTGTGGCCACACCTGTGTCTGTATGTTGTAGAGTGTGTTCTGCAGACAGAAGACCCCATGGGGTCTACACCTCTGCATACATACAGTACGTACTCATGCACGCTACATAACGCACCTCACTAGATAGCATGATCTGCTACTGTATGGTTTTCTATATGCAGCTGCATAACTAGCAAGGTCTAGTTGGAGCCCATACAGCTGCGCAGAGCTTTTATGAGTGCTGCTGGAGTATGCCTTGCACAAGATAGCAGCATTGACAGAACTGCGGACACGCGATATTCGCACATGTGCAGTCTGAGTCGGTGGCCATCTTGTGCATGGCGGCCATCAGTTCTGCAGTTGTGGAAGAAAAAGAAGTGCCACACAAAGTGGGTGTGCTTAAGCAGCCGGTGGAGGGGAAGGGCCACAAACACAACCACTGGAAACTGTGCCAGAGCACTGTGGAAGCACACTGGACAGTGGTCCAGACACATGCTTCCCCAGTGCTCTTCTGAGATGATGGTATAACATCTGTGGAGCTCCGTCCATGCAGTCATAAAAATCAGCTGTCAGCACAGGGTCTGCCTTGTCATCATTTCTGGGTTCTGCCAACATTTCAATTTCTTCCAGTTATCTTTCCAAAGCAAACAACTTTATTGGGGAGTGTGGTGACATTCAGGGCCCCTGCCATTGATTAGGATTGCACCCACAGGTATAAGAATATGACTGATAGGCCACTGCTCAATTTGAATTAAAGGTTATGCCAATAAATATAGAAAACTAAGTAGTGATGTGATTTTATGCTGTTACTGTGTACAGTAGAGTCTAAATTACAACATGGAGTGCACACAAAGGGACCGGGCAACAAATACTTGTGGGGGCTTGCTAAAGAATCACCACAAAGAGTAGTAGCTCACTAATCGTATTTTCCTAGTTGCACCACTGGGTGGCTGGGGAGGGGCTTCAAATGAGACTGAAAAGTAATGTTTTATGTGATTTGTTTGATACCATACCATCACAATAAGATCAAGGTAAGTCTAGGATCCTGAGTTTCAATTGTTTAACCAGGAGTGGCTCACTAAGCTGAAAACTTGTTTGCAGGAGTGACCTGGGAACACAGGGAAGTTAAATGACTTGCTTAGGGTCACACAGTATGCAAGTGGGGGCTGTAGGATTCAAACCCAGGTCTCCAGATTTGCAGCTCAGAGCCTTAAACCACTGTGCTATACTGCTTCCCTAAGTATTTTAAATATATATGATTATTTTAAATATACCAACAAAAATATTTTGTTGCCCCAGGCTGTCTACACATGTCCACTTAAAAAACCCTTAATTATCTACTGTAGAGCTACAGAAGTTAAGGGGCCATTGTAACAGCATTTTACTCTTTAACTCCTTCATATTTACATATGTTTTCTGGCAGAATATTAAATGACTGACTGAGTTTAAATTACCTTGTTTCTGGATGGGGTGTTCTCCTCTGTGTCATGTGTGTACCTGTATGTTTATGTGCACCAGCTAAACTGACTGGCTCTATAACCAGAATAAATACTTTACCATTTGCCATTTCCTCCATGGTCTCTATGTTACAGTGCATCATTCGCCCATAAAGGGGGAAAATTCCCACACAGTGGCCATGATGATGCCCTAAAGCAGGTGAGCCCAGCAACTCTTGACTGACCCAGACCTAGCTGTTCTTTAACCTAGGGATAAGCTCTCTACCTGTTGATTCCTCCGTCCTTGCTGGTAGTACTTCTAAGCCTGATAACTGAACTGCAAGACCCTGCACCTTGCACATGAGGTAGTGGGGACTTAGCTTTTCAGTTCCTATATCACAAATGCTTCTTCTGTTATTCCCTGACAATCTCTCCTATTTTACTTTGACATATACTGATCATAGTATGTATTTTGTTACTTTTTCAAGACTGCTATGTTGTTTCACACTATATGCATAGAGACTATGTGCTTATAAAAGGTACTGTGATGTTGTTTGTATGTTGTTGAAACTATTCAATAAAAATGATTAACTGCAAACAAAGTCCATGAGTGACACTTTCAAACATGGTATTGGGCTTGCCTGTAGCTGGCAGCAGTCCTTAGATGTATATGACAATGTCTGCCCTATCACTGATACTACTTTGACAACATTTCTGGAACATTGCAATGCCATGCAAGAATAAGCTGCGACTGACTACGTTGTAGTTAGGTATAGTTTATCCCTGCATGACATCACATGGTTCCACAAAACTGTAGCAATGTTGTATCAGTAATGGACAGACTTAAGGAAGTCATCTATATCTCTTCTCATGGGCTCTCAGTCTATAATGACAGTGACAGTGCACAAGTATTGCCCTTGAAGGCATCTATTATTTCCTAAAGATGTAAGTGTGGCAGATCTGTGAAGTGTGACTAACTAGCCATATTGCAATGGGAAAGAGGATGAAAGAAAATGAACTGACATAAATATTTCCTTTGCAATGTTTGCTTATTCTAATAATAAAAAAAATACCTTGTCCATAACTATTAGCCTGTGTGGATATACTGTAGATAAAGTACAGGGCTTCAATTTACAAAGGAACATCTGACTACCAATGCCACCTTAAATGTTAGCGTAAATAGTTAATCTTTTCTCTTGTTTTCTACCTCCTATTTCTTTCTTCCTTTCCTCTCTCTACCAGTTACAGTAAAATGCTAGTTATTCATCTTACAGGCACTGGATACATCCCAATATTGTCGTATTCAGAATGCTGGGCAGTAATTAGCAAACCAGAAAAAATGGAATGATTAAAACAATAGAATGTCAATTATAAAAATAGCATATGCCAAATATACTGATTATATATATACTGTACATACATACAGCTGCAAGTTATTTACTTCAGGCTTTCCCTGTCACTTATGTTCAAGGGTCATTGCATTTTAATAGGCATGTCTACATGTACTCCTGCTGTACTGACAATGTGATGTACTTGTACTTGTTTCTGAAAACTGCAATAAAATACTTAACTACAAAAAAAGTACAGGGCTTCAAGGTAAGACAGGGCACATTTCTGATCAGCATAGGAAATCACATGGAGCCCTGAATGGTGAATCCCTTCATCATGTGCCTATTTAGCCTCTGAATTAACCCCTGCTTGTAGAAGGGAGAGGAACTGCCTGATGAACCTGGAGCTTCTACTATATGCAAGTAAATACAAAATATCGGTCACTAGGATCAATGCTACTCACTTGTTTGCAAAATCCTCCACTTGTTGTTGCATATTCTTGAGCTCTGATTTGAGCCTGCCTTTGTAATTTCTTAGGGCATGGAACTGCCTCTGAGAGCTGCTAATGTAAGCGTCAGAAAAGCCATTGAGGTTGACTGTACCTTCTGCACCCCCCTGCTGTTGCTTCTACAGCAGCTCCCATTTGACTGTAATCATTTGGTTCTGTTGCTCCAGAAAATAGACCTAAAGTAAGGAAAGCATTACTAACATTGGTTAAATTGGAAATGTTTAGTAGGGGGAACTCCCACATCTAGAGATTTTTAGGAGACAGAACTCTGTTAGAGTCAATGGAGAAAGATGGCAGAGGTGGTATAACTGTAATACAATTTTTTACGAAGTGATGGACCTGAACTTCTGTGGACCCCCACCCAATGTGACCCCAGAATATCAATAATATCAATATCGGGGTGGAACTAGAAATATATGAAGTCTCGGTTGAGGAATAATATATGTTAACCATGACATGCATTTGCCAGTCTGTTTAAGAGCAGGCATGTGTCTACAAGGGTGCAGTGTTTATAGAATGAAACTACATTTAAAGAAATTAAATACTTTATCAACTACGGTCAGCACTGGTAAGAATTAAGTTACAGCTAAGTAGAGTGTTCCATGGAGCTAATTATCTAAAACAGGCAGACATAGGTCTATTTCACAGTAAGGGGGAGTGGGGTTACTTAACATATATCCAATGAATGCAATCAGATGTTTTCAACAAAAAAAATGTTAAGCAGTCCTCACCATGTCTATGAAACCTTCAAATATGTTGTTGAGGGTCTTGATTTGTTTCTTCTCCTCTGCCTGGACCAGCCCAATCTTAGGATGTATTGCTAGGTCTAGGAGAGCAAGAAGTTGCCTCTCCTAGGTCACACTGATGGTGGGTGTGAATGGTCCAGGACCTCTGAGGCTGCTACCACCCACATCATGGCCAAAGCCCAAAAATCCCACACCAGAACCATCATCAAGGTCAGCACTGCCACCAAAACTGAACCCCCTCATGGCCATCACCACCACTGCTGCTGAAGCTACAGCTGGAATTTACTCCTCCTCCACCACCACCACCACCACCCATCCCCAAACCAACTCTATGTGGGGAACCCACCATGCTAAACCTGACACCTTTGACATTTCCATCCCCTGGTGAGGCAATGGTGAAGCTCCAGGAGCCACCACTACTGATACACATGCTGCAGGTTGAGGATCAGAACAAAGATATCCTGACATGTATCATGGAGTGCATCTACGAGATAGAGAGCAAAATCTTGGCAGTGATGGAGGAGCAGCGAGTAACAGATAGAAGGAGCTAGGATCCCTCTGACAAGCTAGCAAGCCTCTACCCCTTTTATCCCCTCTTCAGCTCGGCTAGCTGTGATCAGAAGGGGAAGGACTGCACTTACCAATTGGGATGGGGACGGGTGGGGTGATTGGACTTGAAGGCACCCTTCTGGTTCAACCTGTTTCAGCTAAAGGCTTGGGTTATCAATGTGCCTCCCCAAGACCAAGCCACACCTGCAGAAATGCTATGAACTGCTTTGGACTATGTACTCTACTCGACCACCCCACCCCACTTAGCCGAGTTGTGCTTTGTGAACTCTCCATAATAATTTGTTTTCTATGAACTCCATTTTATCAAAAAAAGTTTCTTGATTGTGCTGTGATAAGGTTTTCAATCATTTTTCAGCTGACTGATTATGGGTCCTCATATCTATCCCCCTTGCATGTGGACAACACCCTGAATAAGTCTTAAATCATCTTTTGGGTCTAAGCTAAGTCAAAAATATTCTGCTCCTGCTCAGGAATCCTCAGACCAAATGGGGGTAAATGAATGAAAAAAGTGAACTGTGCTCATGAGGTGTTTTTAATGAGCACCAAAAAAAAAAGTTAAACTGCCACTTTGGCAGATAGGCAGGAATCAACCAATTTAGCATTCTTCAAAATCAGCAACAACATAAAGTTTAGTGACTATGGCATTGGAAAGGGCCAGTACTAATGCATTTGTACCGGTCTGATTCCTGCCAAGATAATTTCTGAACATCTCAACATTAATGCAATGGGATTATTTGCTGTCCTTCCGACAGATGCCAGCATTAATCAAATCTGAAGTCTCAGAGAAACATCTTTTTTTGCCCCAGACCAACCTAATGTTAGTTTTTGTATTTCTGTGTACATTTTTTTTATGAATTCTATTACTGTATTTTCTATTGGAGGTATTGATTACATTTTTATTAGTGTTATAGCAGCTGAAACCAGAGGATACGCCAGTAAGAACACTGTAAGGGTAAAACTTAAGAAGAAGCATGGACAAAATACTATGGGAAACCAGATCATTATTTCATTAAACTGGTAACAATATAAATACGGGTAAGAAAATGAACTTGAATCAGCACACATGTACAATTTAAGATTTAACAATAAAATAAAATGTTATTATGAAGTTGTTATAACATCTTCAGCACAAATATGAGCATTAAATGTACCTGAATTGACAGGGAGATTCTGTGCAGATGCTCCAGTTACAAAAGATTTGCTTCTCCTTTCATACTGCATTAGGAGGGCTAGAACATGAGGTGATCTACCGTCAAAGAAAAAGTACCGCTAAAAGTGTTTCTGAGATTCAGACAGAACTCAATGAAGCTGCAATGTGACTTTTCATTTCTCCCAAAACTTTGACATGAAGTTTACCTTTAGTAGCAAGGTTATATGAAATATAACTTGATTTTTAAATATATAAGGCATCTAAAAATCCTCAATAAACTGTAAGCTTATTATTATTTATTAAGCATGTTTCACAGCAGCATTAACTTGCTGTACATCCTAAAAATACATGATGGACAACCGTCACTTCTGCAGTTGTGGAAGAAAAAGAAGTGCCCAGCAAGGTGGTTGTGTTTATGCAGCTGGCAGAGGGGAAGGGCCACATAAATACAACCTCTGGAAACTGTGCCAGTGCACTGCGGAAGCCCACTGGACAGTGATCCGGTCAAGTGTTTCCACAGCGCTCTTCTGAGATGATGATTGGATAACGTCTGCAGAGCTCTGCCACGCAGCTGTAACAACCTGCTACCTCCTTGAACAATTCCTAGATCTGCTGCTGAAACCATTACACACACATTGCAACAGTATTTCCATGTGTGTTGATAGGCCCCACACATGCTTCACTTCTGCAGCCAGAAGCCAGTGTGTATGTCTTACTGAGGAGCCCCATCAGGGTCCTGCACTTCTGCTCCCAAACATAGTTACATTTTTTGTATCTGAAAACCTGCTACCCCTTGAACAACTTCTAGATCTGCTGTTGAAACCAACCATAATATCCACATTGCAACAGTCCTTCTGTCTTAGTACAATGGCCTGCCCATCTGAAGCCAGAAGTTGGTGTGTATGTCTTACATCTATTGCTGAAGACATGCAGGCCTTTGAGGTGCTTGCAGTTCTGCAGACAGAAATACTGTTGCAGTTTTGGTGTCATGGATTTTGTGGCTCCTATGCTTCTGCAGCCAGTGGTCAGTGTGTATGTCTTACATCTGTGGCTGCAGAAGCAGAGGCCCATCAAGTCTGTGCATGTCTTACATTGTGGATGAGCACCTGAGGCTACAGAAGTGCTGGTCCATTATGGGTCTGCACTTCTGCAAACAAAGGAACTCTTGTAATTTGGGTGTCATGGGTTTGTATTTGTGGCTGCAGGAGCCTGTGCTTCTGCACACAGAAGCACTGTTGTGATTTGAGAATCCTGGATTTCTGTCTGCACTGACAAGTAAGTATGTCCATCTTGCAGTGTGCATGTCACAGATACAAATCCATGAAGGTAGCATATCAGTTCTACTGCATTTTTGTCATCTGAAAACAGTTGTATGTTGTTTCATTTCATTTTCATTTTTATTTTGTTATTTGGGTAAGTACACTGGAGTGCAATTCCGTTTACAGGTACGACCCAAGGTCAGATACAAAGAGTACAAGGCAGAAGGCGGCTACCAGACACAAAGTCAGTGCCTCCATGAAATAGAAACAAAACTAAGAGCAGGCAAGTGGAGCAACAAGAGGACCGACCAGACAAAATGACCTGAAAGCTAGGCCAAGTTAAAAAATTGCTTTTTTATTGCAAATAAAATAAAAGCTGACTCATAACAGCAGCAACGCCCATCTACCAATGTGGCCCCACCTTGATAAAGCATAAGAGCCTGCTCTCACTTCAGATATAGAGAGTTCAATGAAAAAAAAAATTGGGAATAAATAGGGACTATGAGGTGCCACATCAATTAAACAACAAACAACAATTGGTACAGCAAGGCAGTAATAGAATAGGGACAATAGAGTTCCACATCAATTAAACAGTGCAATAAATTGGTACAAGGCATTACATGCATTCATATTTGGAAAGGTCAGCCAGATGGGTAGATAGTTCTGCAGGAAAAGAATTATAGGTAGGCAAACACCTGATGTGAAGGGGTATTTCATTCCAGGTGGATACTGCAGAGTGAGCAAATTTGCATTGGCCACTTAGAGTATGCGCAAATGGTACTTTTAAAAGGTGTAAGTCTTGTGAGAAGCATTAGCTGAAACTAGGTACAAGGTCCATGAGACTTAGACAGAGTAAGCGGGGTGCCTGCCTTCTGAATCCTGTAGACAAATCGGGACAAGGAAAGCCTGCAGTTTGAGGGGACAAGAAGCCAACCCATTCTTCTAAGTGTCTCACAGTGATGCATCATATTTGGGGCAGATTGCGCAAATCTCCCTATATTATGAAGGACAACTGTCTTTTAAAATAGTATATTTGAAGGGGCTGTGTCAGTCACTGTAGAAGTGTAGCTAACTAGTGGTACTGTAGCAAGTTCTGGTTAACGATTGCCATTCTGGTTTCAGGTGTCAGAAAGTTACGGATTCTATATAAAGTAGCAACTCTTGTGTGAACGCTTGATGTATCTATGACCATGTGTGGCCCAAAGCTAAGAGTGGGGTCCAATGTTACCCCAAGTTTGTCTCACCTGATGTTGGCTATCTGGTAGTCTTTTTTCTCTGACAAAGTGTCTCGGAGAGGACACGAAGCGCTGGGGTAAAATGCTGCAGACTCCTTTACCAAGTTTGGTTCTATTGGTTATTTTTTTATTTGTTTTTTGTTGACCGGGTAAGTGCACTAAACAACAACATTGACCATTTTCAGGCATGATCAGGAGAGTTACAGACAAAACCAGCATGTTATAACAAGGGAGTTCCAGACAGCATACAGCACAGAAAACAGTGTGGTACACAATAAACACATGGTATACAATGAATGTACACAGAAAGTATGGTTAGGAACTAATTTTCCGACACTACTTTGCCCGACACACCATTGCCTGACTCCTTAATCCGACACCCGTAATGCCAACAGGTGCAAAAAGCAGATTTATGAAATCCCGACAAACAGCCTTCGGTGTACTGTAAACTCAAATCTGATCTGCAAATTAAAAATGTTTTAAATCTTGTTTTAGTCTGGGAAACAACTACAAACTTTGAACCTCTGAACTAGCTATTTAAATCCTGTTCGGTTCTGTTTTAATCCTGCTTCATGAAAATAACGCTGCAATATGCACCAACTTCCATCTGCAAAGTAACACAAAATCCTGCTTTGCTCTGCAAAATAACATTAACTCTTGTTATGTAGAAAGCATGCTTTGGTTGAAATGACACACACTGAACTCAAGTTTCTTAGAAGCGTATCTTTAATTTACTACTGTTTGGATAAACCACAACTAACAATATTGTGTGCACAGACAGGTGCAAAAAGCAGATTCATGAAATCCCGACAAACAACCTTCGGTGTACCTCAAACTCAGATCTGATCTGTAAATTAAAAATGTTTAAAATCCTGCTTCAGTCTGGGAAACAGCTACAAACTTTGAACCTATGAACTAGCTATTTAAAACCTGTTCAGTTCTGTTTTAATCCTGCTTCATGAAAAAAAAACACTGCACTGTGCATCAGCATCCTTCTGCAAAGTAACTCAAAATCCTGCTTTGGCTGCAAAATAACACTAAATCCTTTTATGCAAAAAGCATGCTTTGGTTGAAAAGACACATACTGAATCAAAGTTTCTTAGAAGTGTATCTACTTTACTACTGTTTGGATAAACCACAGCTAACAATATTGTGTGGACAGCTGTGAAAAAACACTAGTAGGACATTCAATACCACAGTTCCAAATTGCTTACTGATACTTTTCTGCCCTCCCCCATCACTCCATAAACAAACTGTTTCTTCATGGCTCAATTGCCTACATCCTAAGTTGAATTGTGAGTTCACCAAGTAGTTCACTTATGTTTTCTGTGTCAGGAGCTAGTTAAAAGTGCCAGAGGACAGGAGGCTGTACTTTTTCTTTATCCCGTCACTCGGGTTACCATTTTGAAATACATCAAGTGTGTGTCTTTTCATTTAGAATGAGTGCTGTCTGAAAGTGACTGGCTGTGGTGGTCAGCTTGTTTTTGTGGTAACACTGAATCCTGCCTTAGGCTGCAAATAAACACTTTTTAAATCCTGCTTTGTTCTGGGTAATCACTTCTTACTATTCACCACATTCGTTCTACACTGCAAAACACTGTTACCTACCTTTTGCAGCCCGAAGCAAGATTTAGTTCACAGTGCACAGTAAAAAGAATGAGGACCAAAGCAGGATTTAAAGTGTGTTATTTTGCATTATAAAATGGTAAGAAAACATCTAGAAATCTCATTGGCCAAGAGACATCAGCTGACTGTACATTAAATCTCTATATATGCACAGTCATCCTGGTCCTAAACCACATCACACAATGAGCAAATCAGGCCTCATACAACCAGAACTATCTTCCAACAGTCCCCCTTCAACCAGAACTAATCTTCCATTATAAACATGGCTGCTACCTTTACACAGTAAAAAAAAACTTCAGCTGGGCCCTAAAAATAAAACTACCTTAAATAAAAAAATAAAAAAATAAAATAAATTCATTAAATGTTGTTTCCCTGATCATCACACTCCCCTTACACACATAAATAAATTAGAAACATTAAGTGTTTATAGTTTTTATTACAGCTGTTTGTTTACTAACAGTGAAAAATTCCCCTTCTGTCTTTACCTGCTCATCAGTGAAATCTCTCATGCTTGCCCTGACAGTGATATAATTGAGTCTCTGGCTCTAAAACAGGCCTTTGTTGTCTGTGTGTACAGAATGTCAGGAGAGTAACATTCTACAAGTGGAACAGAGCAGAATTTTGAATCTCTGTATTCCGTGGTAAACATTCCATGATAAACATTCTATGTCTTGAATGTGGGGAAAAGCAGAAAACAAAAAAACAGGTTGTAGAAAGTAGGCAATACAGTAATACTTTATAAACAAAAAGAAAGGTGGGAGAACACAGTTAAATAGGCAGAGGCAGACCCAAAGTGCCCAAATACATTGCTGATATTAATAAAAGCAATCCATAGAGGTAATCGGCCGGTGACATGGGCTATCAGTTAACTCAAACACACAACGCGAGTGCAGAGAGGCATTGAAAAAAAAAAAGCTGATCGCTTCCCGAGTTGGAAGTGCCCGGTGCATGATGGTAGGCACTAAAAAGTTAAAGAAGTAGCGACCACTACGATTATGGAGGGAATTTAATATTAAAGGAGGCAGCATACTATAGAGGTTGAATGGTCTATGCTGCAATTCTGGAGACCTGGGTTTGAATCTCACATTTGCCAGTGGGGGTCCCAATCCCCCATCAGTTTCACTGCCCCCCCCCAAAAATGTTTGTATGCCATGCTGGGAGCCCACCCCAGCGTGGCAAAAACTTCCTTAGCCGACGGGGGTGCCCAATCCCCAATCGGCTTCACTGTCCCCCCCCCAAGCTCCCTGGTGCCATGCTGGGAGCCCACCCCAGCATGGCAAAAGCTTAATTTGCTGACAGGGGTGCCCAATCCCCCATCAGTTTCACTGCCTCCCCCAAAAATGTTCGTAAGCCATGCTGGGAGCCACCACAGCATGGCAAAAACTTCCTTAGCTGACGGGGGTGCCCAATCCCCAGTCAGCTTCACTGCCCACCCAAGCCATGCTGGGAGCCCACCCCAGCATGGCAAAAGTCCCTTGTGTGTAAATAAATAAAAAAAAACCTGAAACAAAAAAAAACCTTCCCTTGTTGATTCTTTTGCCCCACCCTCCCCCAACCTGCACCCACCCCATGCGACTCCACCTCCCCACACCACCACCTCACCCTGACCTCAACCCATACTTACCCTCCGAGCCCAGCGCAACGATCTTCGTGGACCAGGAACACATCTGCACTCTTCAAAGCCGAACCACAACTGAAGAAATGCTGGTAAGCTGTATAATGGCATAAATGGATTTTTTCAACTTTAGCGTATATCTCAGCCATTTCTGGATTTTACAAATTAATATGGGTTTTAGTTTCACTCATGAACTGTACCACTGTTATTTTGTTAATTGTCTCAAAGGTGGTTCCGCATTACCGCGCGGGAACCACCTTTCTAGAAAGATTATCAAAATGACAGTGTCACAGTTCGCGAGGTAGGCTCCCAAAAACCCTATGATGAAAATTTGCTGAAAATATTCCCCAAAATGACTGTTTTACGAGCGTGCATTGCGCAGTTCCTACGCACTCTCGTAACTTTGAGCATTTTTAATATTTTCACTCCAGAGTTTCAGTATTGCCATTTTACCACACCTCCTTATGAACAGTACAACTGTCATTTTTCACATCTCACCCAAAATGTGTTTTCGCACATGTAGCACGCAATGGTGCGGACGGTGTGCGAAATCGATGTTCGGGACAGATAAAGAAAATCACAGTGAAGTAAAGTGCAATTCATAAACTACAACAAGTAGACTGTTTGGTAATGTTGTTAGTAATTGCTATTTTTAACCATTCAAAAAAGTTTACCAAGGGACTATTTTATCTCAATGTTTTAATTAATTCTCTATTCTGTATTTAAATAAATGTTACAAAGTTTTCAAAATATAAACACCTTGTAATTTTCTTTGTTTCCATAGTTATTTCCCATTTTATAAGCGCAATAAGATACACCAGGGTAGTGGCTGTTATGTGATAACCGCTCACCTAGGTGCAGAAGGACACTCGGCCTTTGACCTCGTGCCTCACCACGCACCTAGGTGTGCGGTTATCACTTAACAACCACCACCCCCTGTTGTGTCTTATTGCTTACTTTAAATCCTGCTTCGTGCTGTAGAAGTGATTTAGTAGAATTTAGTACAGTGTCATTCGAGTTGTTGTACTGTTGCCAGGATTTTAACAGACAGGATTTTTAATGATGGGATTTCAGTTATGTTGGGATTTTGCTGTTGGGTTTCTGTTTGTTGTGATTCCATCAGTTGGGAATTGGTACCTATCCCTAAAGAGTACAAGGAATTCAATAAGCAATCATCAGGGTAAGGAAAGAAAATAGCACATGTAAGTACAGAGGACACCATGAAATGGAGGGTGGGAAGAATTACCCAGAGGACTAATAGGGGAGTCAAGGGTAAGTGGCCAGCGGCTTGGTTCTAAGAGCAGTGAACTGGGATAGGGGAGTCCCAGAAGTGCTAGTGGGGCCTTGAGGAGATACAAGAACCTTATCAGTACTCCATATCATTTTGTGGCAAGAGCATTTGTCCTGGCTTTTGAGGCCATTTTTAAAGGTATGGTGGGATTGCACGTGTTTCAGTTCCTTAGGGAGAGAGTTCCAGAGTTTTGGTCCAGACACCGCAAAAACATACTCACCCATCTTAGTGCTGCATTTGGGGATATTCAGTAGAGAGTTGTCCATTGAGTGCAGGAAGTAGGTTGGTGAGGAAGGTTTGAACCAGCAAGCAGTAGTCTCAGGAAGGCCTAGAAACATAGAAACATAGACTGATGGTAGATAAAGATCACTTGGCCCTTCTAGTCTGCCCATTTCCCTTCCTATTGGTTAAGCTGCAGATCCTAGTTAACCAACAGCCTACTTCCTCCTACCCCACCACTATAATGACAGGTGGTGGCCTTCTCTGATTATTTTGTCTACGGCACAACCAACAGCATATGTCCGGTACAAGGGAGGGAAGAGCCAGTCAAGGTCAGCATAGAGCACACAGTAGTGGGTGCACCTTGGCATAAACAGAGCAAAATGATAGATGCTGTTATAACAGGTCTCCCATTTGCTTATAAAAGCTTTATTTGCATCCATGTACGATAAGAGGCCGAATGTGAGGCCAGGCCTTAGTACACCCTGTATGATGGCGAGTCCGGCAGAGAAGGTAAGGTTATGGTGAGTCTTACATGTGATGCCAAGCTTAATGTGGACAGATTTGCATACAGTTGAAATATTTTTTGATTTATTTATTAAATTCTCAGATTACAAATACCTTTGAGCAGAAACTGCTTGTTTAAAAAGGTTCCACATCAAAGGATAAGGGTCAACATACATACAAAGGTAGTAAAAGAATGCACAATAAACAACCAAAACAACTAAAAGAAAAAATAAAGATACTCAGTTATAACATACTTTGAGATAATATTCATATAACGAGCAGCTTGAATAGGCAGCTGGCTGTGGTAACAATAAGAGATAGAGTGCACCATAGGCAGTTAGTATTGCAGGCATGCGACCGGGAGAAGAAGTTGGCAGGCTAATGGGCCACTGTCCGATGGTGGTGGAAAATGTCTTGTACCAGTGGAGATGCGAAGCAGGAAAGGAGTCACAAGGAAGGCCCAGTGCCAGAGGGAATGAGACTGGGAAAGGGCGGGCTGTGAGACATGAGTAAGCTGGGAGGTGTTTAGAGAGATCTCTGTTCAGAGAAGCAGTCACATTGAGTGGTAGAGGTGAGGTAAAGTTTGAGATTCCTTTTGAAGGGTCCAAGTGTAGTAGAGGAAAGTGTTTCTTTATTGAGGGAATTGAACCATTGAGCGGCTCTATAGATAAAGGACCGCTGACCCATGGAGGTACGACATCTAGGAACCTGAAAGGTTAGAGATTGGGCACCACGTGTTTGTTGAGTGCCACTGTAGGTAGTAAGGAGTGAGCTAATACCAGGTGGCATGAGACCGAGGAGAATATTTTTGGTAAGTAAGCAGGTCTGGTATTGTATTCTGCTGAGTAGGGGTAGCCAGCTGGCCTGTGCATAGAGGTCACAGGTGTGAGTTTGTCAGGCCGCACTGCTAGTAGTCTACAGGCTTTGTTGAGAGAAACTGAGATCCTGTGGAGGGCACTTGTTGAGGCAGAGCCATAGATGGCAAGGCCGTAGTCAATGATAGAGGTGACAGAGCTGTAGATGGCTAGTTTAAGGGCATCCGCAGACATACAGTGCTTGTGTTTGTGTAGTAGTCCAATCCGTATATTGGCAGTCTTGGCAAGAGTGTCAATATGCTGAGTGTAGGAGAGGGTGCTATCCAGGGTAATACCAAGGTACTTGAACTCCTTGACATGTTCGAGTGGGTTCCCAGTGTGGTTCTTGATGGTGAGGGACAGAGAGTTGTGCCTGCTCTGTCGGTTACAGAAGGACATGGCTTTGGTCTTGCTGTGGTTCAGGACAAGTTTATGAGAATTGAACCAGTCTTCGATGTGCTTGAAGTTGAGCTGCAGCTGGGATTCAAGGACTATAATGTCATGGTGGCAGGAAAGCAGGACTGCATTGTCTGCGGATAGTAATATTTTTTGGTGGTAGGCACTGGGGAGATTGTTGATGAAGAGGGAGAAGAGTAGAGGGCCCAGAATAGACCCCTGGGGGACTCTGGAGTGGACCAGTTTCTCATCCGAAGAGATCCCTGCAATCCTTACACGCTGGATCCGATTATCAAGGTAGCTGGAGAACCAAGGAAGGGCATTGCTGGAGATACCAATGGAGGACAGTTGCTTGAGCAGTAGGGGGCGGTTAACTGTGTCGAATGCCTTGGTAAGGTCTATAAATACTGCCCCTCCACAATTCCCTTTGTCAAGCGTGGCATGGATGAAGGTTATAAATTCCAGTAGTGCAGTGGTGGTGCTGTGCCCTTTTCTGAAGCCATGCTGCTCTGGGCACTGTACATTGTACTTATCCAGGAATTCAACTATTTGGTCTGACACTATTCGCTCCATCGCTTTTGATAGTGGGGGGAGGAGTGAGATAGGTCTGTAATTGGTGTGGAGCATCCTATCTCCGCTTTTGTGAACTGATGTGACAGTGGCTTTCTTCCAGAGAGAGGGGAAATGGCCCAATCTAAGCGAGAGATTGAAGATCTTTGTAAGTGGTTCTAAGATTTCATCGAGAACTTGTGCCAGCAGTTTCAGGTCAAGGGAGTCACCACTGTACCCTTGTTTGCCGATGGCCTTTTGAATGTATTTTCTAGCTACTTGTGGTGGGACCTCCTTAAAAAAAACTTTGGGGTTGTACGTTCTAGTTGGAGGGTAACTTGGGAGGAGCTGGAGGGGAGGTCGTTGAAAAAATTTGGTGGAACGACACTGTCCAGGTTTGTAAATGCATTATTAAAAGTGCTGGTGATGGTACCTAGGTCGAGTGTAAGAGTGCCAAGAAGGTTGAGCATAGTGGGTGGTGCTTTAGGATCCTTGCCTATGAGTTCTTTCATGTTATTCCAGAATTTTTTTCCCTGGCCCCAAGAGTTGGTCAGAGCCTCTTTGTAATAGCTACATTTAGCATTCCGTATTTTTCAAGTGCAATCATTTCTGGCTGCTTTGTATAATTGTATGTTTACTTGCATCGGAGTTTAATGAGCACAATGCCAGAGGTGGTCTCTGTGCTTGAGCAGAGTTAAAAGTTCAGTAGTAACTTAGGGGTTGGTCTGTCCTTTGACCTTCATCTTTTTCACCGGTGCATAGATGTCACTGGCTTCATTGAAACATTTGATAAATAGGTCCAGAGCTTTGTTGGTGTCACTGAGGGAGTCAAGCACTGCCCAGTTCAGCCTGGTTAGATGGGATTTTAACAGCTGGAGGTGCCCTTGTTTGATAACCCTGGCATAGATAAGCTTGGGAGGGGGTATGTGGTATTTGTTTGACCAGGAGCAGATGACAGGCGAGTGGTCACTTATTGTATCCGGGAGTACAGAAACATTGGAGATGCGTTCAGGGCGGTTAGATAGAATCCAGTCTAGAAGCATAAGGGAGCCTGTCCTATAGTTACACCTAGTGGGGGTATTGACCAGTTGAGGAAGGTGATGCACCGCAGCTGCATCCTTATAGGTAGCGGCCTCAGCGGAGAGCCAGTTAATGTTAAAATCACCCATGATTATGGTTTCAGAATTATGTTGCTGGACCCTTAGATATTCCATGATGCTATGGAAGCCAGCGGCCTGGTCTCTTGGGGATAGGTAAACTGAGATGACAGTGAGTTCCTTGTTATGTGCACCAAGGAGGATTTTGATTGTGAGGACCTGAGAGGAGTTGTTCAGGCTAGGGGGTGGGATGATGTGACCCATAAGGGTATCCTTAAGATAGATGGTGCAGCCCCCGCCCCGTTTAGCATTCCTTTCTTGCCTGAAAATGCAGTAGCCAGGGATAGAGACTGAGGTATCAGGGATTTTAGAGTTTAGCCATGTTTCCACAACTGAGAGAACATCAGGGTTGTGCTGTAGGATCCATGTTTGGAGGGAATCAAGTTTGTTGAGGATGCTGCAGGCGTTGATGGATGCCATGGTGAGTGTCCCTGTCCTTCTGCTTGGTGCCACTGCTGGCTGCCCAGGTGGTCCTGGATTGGGGTGAACATTTCCTGAGAGCAGAAGCAGCATAAGAAGAATTTGTAGGAGAAAGGATTTCAGCATCTTGTAGATACCTGCTGGTTAAGTCATAAGCCAAAAGAAATTATTAACAGCTGAGGTCCAGAGTCACAGAATGTATGAAGACTGAAGTCAAGAGGTAGACTGAGAGTGATGCCCAGATACTTGAAAGAGTCCACCATTTCAAGAGATGAGCCTCCAGGCCCCCTTATAGTAAGCATAGAAGGGCAGGTTCTGAGTCTAGGTACTGAGCCAAAGAGCATGGCAATTGTTTTTTTCGTGTTGAGAAGGAGCTTGTTGCACCATATTCATGATTGGACGGTGGCAAAATCCAAGTTGAGTTTGTTGTTGATGTCAGTGATGTTAGCAGCACTGGTGCAGAGGACCATGTCATCCACATACAGAAGGGTTTTGCAGGATATAAGAGATTTCAAACTGTATTTTACACTCTTGGCAGAGTGCTACCTTTGGTGGTCTTTTTTGTGTTTACATGGTTGGGTCAGCACCTGCTCATTCCGAGAATGCGTGTCCTTTTGTGTTTTCTTCTCTCTCTTGGCCGCATGTAGACCTTTCTGCAGGTCACAAGATAATTTTCCATGACAGGAAGTACTGTTTTTTACTAGCTGACTGAGCTTGGTGGTGGCTGGAGGCTTACATAGTCAGACTGCAACTAAGTGAATAAAGTGATTACTAGTTTAATTTGTGCAAATCATTTTTTTTTACTTTAATGAACTTCTTAAGTACTTTTGTTTTGTTTGTAAAAGTTTTGTATCTTTGTTCTCTTTCTCTCTCTCTCTCTGTTGTGTGTCCCCCAATTTTTATTGATACTTCCACTAGGGTGTCTGTACACATGGTGGGTCATGTGACACCCCAGTAAACAGGGCCCGTTTTGTGATGCAGAGCCCCCCAAAATATGGAGGTGGAGCAGCAGCAGCAGAAACAGCACCAGACTGATGCTTCCCTTCTGATTCCATACCCACAGCGTGCACCATCTCCCCACCAGGAAGAAGAGGCAGGTCCGTGAGGTGGCTGCTGGTGCCACCACCATCCTAAGAAGACCTCCCCATGTGGTCATTTTTTGAAAGTGACCCAACTGACCACAGCATTGCATGGTGTAAGATATGTGAAAAGGTGGTCCGTAGGGGGAAGAGGGGTAGCCGTGTTGGCAACAGGGGCAGTGGACACATCTCCGAGTGAACCACAAAGTTGCATGGCAGGAGGCACTGAGAGAGGTCTCAAGTAGAGGTGGTGAGGATGATGGCCCATCTGTGCATGAGGGGGGTAGTCAGGACAGACGTCAGCATCACTGCCCATCACCGTCATGCAGCACAGGGCAAACAAAACCAGCAGTTGTGCCCCCCCTAGGTGAACATCCTGCAGTAGCAGCACTGGCACCACCAGCACCATCAAGTGAGTTGGATGCAATGTGGCAGGAAACTGGAGAACTGCGCCACCTGATGTTGGAGCTCCAGAAGGATGTCAGACAGGTCCTTGCTTACCAGGACCATCCGCTGGAGCTCTTGGAGGAGATCTGTTGCGGTGGTGGTCATGGGGCCATGTAATAAGTGACACTGTTATCCCTTTCTAATCTGAACTCCTTTCTCATGTTCCTTTCATCTTCTCTTTTTTGAATTTCATTTCGTATGCTCCTTTCCAGCTTCCAATAAATAAATAAGTAAATAAAAGTATAAGAACATGCCCCCCAAAAATCTGTGCTATCCTTCTTTTACACTTTCCAACTTTATTTGTTAAATTCTGAATCCATGAGTTTTTCATTTCATCATGTTGTATCCTCCTATTCCTCTTTCCTGAGAAGTTAAACATAATTCTTGTTTTTGTCCTGCTCCTGATATGTCCCTTGCTAGCCACAAATGTTAAGTAGTGGCCCAGTTAATGAACTGTTTTACTGCACGTGGAGAAAAAGCCTATAAAACTGCATGAGAAGTAAACTTCAGTATCTCAGGTTGAGAAATTCTCATGATATATTCTACTGAGAAGTTAAAAGAACTAGAAGTTGAAGTGCTGTGGTTACTAGGTGCTGGTGGTTCTGCTGCTTCTGCTGCTGCTGTTTTTGATATTAGGTGGAATGATAACTTGCCATGCTGCTTCTGTTTGCTGCTGTTGAGGTGACAAAGAGATGGTGTCTGATGCAGCTGTCCTCAGAGACTACCAATGGTAAGTAATTTTTTTGGGGGTAGTCTGGTTCTGTGGGATTAACAGAGGAATGTTCAATTATTTTGTTTTTAAACATCTCACTTGTGGCTGTTTTCTTGTAGTGCTTCATCATGGACATTCACTGGTTCTGGATCTGATGTAGGTGTTTGTTGGCCATGATACTTTCCTTTTGGATTGCTCCGTAGCATGGGAAAGTAAGTATTTTTCTTTATTATATTTTTTGTTTGTGGTTCAGGTGAAGGTAAGTAATTATGCTCTGATTTTTATGTCTGCGAGCACAAGAAACATATTGAGATAGTAGAGCATTGCAGAAGTGTGGCAGGGTTGTGGCCAATGCAGCAGATGCTTTAATGGGCACGTGATGGCAGTTTCAGAGTGAGCGCCACACTTGAAAGAAATCTTCCGCTGCAATAAGGGGCAGTTTCGTCAATGCAGCATCTGTTCCCACCTCCCTCCCAACCAGGCACACAGCAGGACAACAAATTTAAATGTTAGCTCCCTCCCACTGCTGTTGCCTGCCCTGCACCCTCCATTCTCTGTCCTCTGCAGACATCAGGGTGCTTAATCCCCATGTCACCATGTATTCCCTTCCCCCATTAATATGGCACACTGGGAACCCACCCCAGTGTGCCAAAAAATATTTCTTTGATGTTTCTGATATTGGGATGCCCACGCCCACTGTCAGATGTACCACCCCATGCCCCTACGTTCTTAGCCAACGTTGGGGTGCCCAATCTCTGGATCAGCATTGATCCCCCCCAGCCCTCCAGTACTCTGGCACACTGGGAGCCCACCCCAGTGTGCCAAAATTCGTTTGTTAATATTTCACCAGTAAAAAAGAAAACAGTCCCCCGAGAAACCTAAAAAAAAGAGAAAATGGTCCCTCATTGTTCCCGCCTGCCCCCTCCCCAACCTGCACCCTCCCTCTGCACATCCCATCTCCCCATACACCCCCACCCATACTTACCTCTGGAGGTTAGGAACAGCGATCTTCTGTGGACCAGGAACACGTCTGAACTCTTCAAAGACCAACCGGGAACTGAAGAAATGATGGTAAGCCCCATAATGGTAGTCACTGGGTGTTTTCAACTTAGGTTGATATCTCAGCCAATTTTTGGAGTTTTGGTCCCCAATTTTCAACATGAGGTTCCTGGGACCCCACCTCATGAGCACTGGCACTGTCATTTAGTTTCTCAGCCCTGAAAGGTGATTTTGTGGTAGCTGTGCTGAATCACCTTTCAGGACCAATTAATGAAACAACAGTGCCACTGTTCATGAGGTGGGGTCCCGAAAAGCCCATCTTGCAAATTCGGTGAAAAAAACTCCAAACAATGACTGAGTTACGAGCATCCATTACACAGTTTCTACGCATGCTGGTAACTTCATCAGTTTTTAATATTTCACTCCACATTTCCAACATTGCCATTTTTTAAACCCCATTAGGAACAGTACAGTTGTCATTTTTCACATCCTTCCTGAAATGTGTTTTTTCACCTCTGGCACAGAATGGCATGGTTGCTGTGCAAAATCAACTTTCGGGACAGATTAATGAAATCACAGTGTCACTGTTCATGAGGGGAGGTCCCAAAAAGGCCATGTTGAAAATTTGGTGAAAACATAAAAAAAAAAATTACTGCTTTACGAGAGGGCGTTGCACACTTTCTACACACACTCGTAACTTTGCCAATTTTTCATATTTTCACTCCAGAATTTCAACATTGCCATTTTTCACACCTCCTCATGAACAGTAGAGCTGTAATTTTTCACATCCTGCTCAAAATGTGTTTTCACACCTGTAGTGCCGAATAGCAGATTCACTGTGAAAAATCACCTTTTGGGATTGAGTAACAAAATGATACTACCACTGTTCACGAGGTGGGGTCCCAAAAAGCCCATGTTGAAAGTTTGGAGCAAAAATACTAACAAACACCTGGGGCATTAGGGTTTTCAACCATAACTCCCACCCTGTACAGACTGACTGGCGTTGGGGTGTGACTTGGGTTCGTCAGCTGTAATGCTCATTCCATTCCACCTCCACCCCCACCCTGCAGCCACTGACAGGCATCAAAGTGTGCCTTGGGGTCTTCATCCCTAACATTCACCCCATTCTCCTATACTATACCCATCTCAGCTTATTTTCTTATGGAATGGGGTGAGCATAAGGGCTGAAGACCTCATGGCACACTGCAACACCTGTCGGTGTCTGCAGGGTGAGGTCTGGTGAGGTGGAATGGCATGCATTTTATGATCAACCACCCAAAGGTGCACCTCCAACCCCTGTCAGTCTCTGCAGGGTGGGGGTTGGGGTAGCCGCTACTTCGATACTTCACTGTGGTTCCATGTCACAATGGCGATCACGGAAAGACAACTGCAGGTACGGTGAGTGTACATCACAGAAAATCAATTTTGGTGATGCACATTTGCAGCATGGACAAAAATGGTGGCCAGGACCTACAGGTCTCATTCTTAATGTGGGGGGCTGTGCCCCCACACCCCTCTGCACACCCCTGCACCCCTCTACTTATTGATTCTCAACTCCAGGGGGGTGAAAAACTTTTAAAAATGTATGCCGTCTGCCAGCAAATAAAACCCCACACCACGCCGGACCCGAATCCTGTATCCTGTGCCTCTCTGCCTCTCCACCCCCCATGGGTGAGCGTTCATGCATATACCCTCTACTTCCTGTTGTGGTTTTTCACCCACCCCAGTATCCAATTGCCCCTTTCCTTGGTAGCCATGAACACAGGCACTGTAATTGAGTCACTGTTTTTGTAGGCACCCAATTTCGGTCACCTTGTTCACTGGATACCCTTCACTGCCATTCCTATTATGCATCTCTCTCTAACTCCTGCACTACCAATACCAATACCAGCAAGCAAACATTCGGCATTCACAAATGCTTGTTAGAGTGGCTTTAATTGTTCTGCTGATGGTATTTATAGAGACATTTTAAATCACTGTGTCTGCTTCCTTGCAGGTAGTTTCTGGTGCTTCACTGCTTCTGATAGGGGGTTGTGTTGGCCATAATGCTTTCCATTAGGATTGCTGTGTAGCATGGGAAGGTAAGTATTTTTTCTGTATTTGATTTTTTTGGGGTTGAGTCACTGGGGGAAGGTAAGTTAACTTTTATTTTTTGCTGGGTTGGGTTTGGGTTGTTCTGTGGTACTGTTAGAGAAATTGTAACCCACTGTGTCTGCAACCTTGCAGGTATTTGTTGCACATCAATGATACTGATGATGGGCTGCATTGGTGATGATGACCCATCATGCTTTCCATTAGGATTGCTCTGTAGTATTGGAATGTCAGTATCTTTTCCTTCTTTTGGTGTGGTGTGGGGTGGGGTTGGTTTTCAATGCAAAGTGTGTCGAATGTCAAACTAAATGTTTTCTGTTGCTGTAACTTCAGGTACTTGTCAGAATGCGTCTATTTTCTGGACAGGGAAGATGGCTGTGGCTTGACTGCAGTATCTGGAGGCACCATCACATCACAGACATCACATGAGACATGTGAAGACCAGAAAACATTATTTTTAAGGAATGCACTTAAATAAGGAACCACTGTGGTAGTGGCTGCACTGTATACCCGTTCCAGATTCTGCAGTGCACATCGTACTACACCAGATATCACCTATGAAGATAAGAAAAAAAAAGACATTATTTTCTGTCACTTGGTAAGCAGTGTAACAGTTCTCTAGAATCTCTGGTCTACATCCTAATACACTAGAGATCACCTGTGAAGATAAGGAAATACAAAGACATTATTTGGCCTCGCTTGGATGCTGTGCCACTGCCACATGGCACAACCAGTATAACTGTTCTCGAGTCCACATCCTTCCACACCAGAGATCACCTGTGAAGATAAGGAAAAAAGAGACAGTACTTGGTCTTGCTTGGTCGCTGTGCCACTGGCGCACAACCAGTGCAACCATTCTTGAGTCCACATCCTACTACACCACCTGTCAAACTCATCACCTATTCAGTGAAAAAAAAGAGAAATTAAATTTCTTGCTGTTGACTCGGACTCCATTCTAGAAAGTACTCTGTGTCTCTTTGTGAACCATAGCATAGTGTATACCATATCAAATGAATCTGATTGACTTCTTTGACTGGGTCACTAAGACAGTAGACAGGGATCAAGTGGTAGACATCTTCTGTCTGGATTTCAGCAAAGCCTTTGACTCTGTGGTGTCATGTGATATGGGCGAATGCAAAAGAGCATGCCCATATCAGCGAAGGTAAAACAGGGAGGACCAGAATGGCAATCATGCTTTTTCTGTGGGGTGCTTCACCCCCTGCACCTCCCATTGTGGGGGGCTTTCCCCCTGCACCCCTGTTTATTTATTATCTAACTCCAATATTGTAGCACTTCAGGGAAAGGGAATACCAATTTCCCCATTCCGGTACTTGCCGTTTTGTATTCGTCATGATTTGAGCTTGCTATTAGCATTCTCCCAAATCGTGGGCCACCGACTCTGTGCCCCACAAAAGGTTGATCAGGAAGCTGGCAGATCTCAGGGTTGTGGCTAAGATGTTCAGATGAGTGGAAAACTGGCTGAGGGACAGAACCCAGAGGGTGGTTGTAGGGGGAGAGTTATCTGGCATCACAGAGGTCACCAGTGGGGTACCGCAGGGCTTGGTGCTGGGGTTGGTGTTGTTCAATGTCTTCATTAATGACATTAGGGATGGCATTAAAGGCAAAATGTGCCTATCTGCAGATGACTCCAAGCTCTGTGGAAGAGTGGACACAGCGGACGGGACACAGGGCCTAAAGGATGATCTGGAAAAGCTGAGGAGGTGGTCTGGGATCTGGCAGCTTGGCTTTAATGCCAAGAAATGCAAAGTTATGCACATTGTAGCCAAGAATCCCAGGACAGAGTACTATTTGGGTTGAGTCCAGGTATCTGCATCAGAGGAGGAGAAGGACCTGGAAGTGATGATCACTAGTGACCAGAAGAACTCTATGCAGTACAAGAAAGCAGCAGCAATGGTAAACAAGATGCTGGGATGCATAGCTAGGGGATCAGTAGTAGGAGAGAAAAGGTTATACTATCCTTGTACAGATCACTGGTGAGGCCACATTGAGAATATGAAGTTCAATACCGGTACCACACCTCAAAAAGGACATTAACCTGCTGGAGAAGATCCAGAGGAGGGCAACAAAGATGATAGCTGGTCAGCAGGGTAAGGCATATGAGGAGAGATTGAGGGCACTAAACATGTACCCTACAGAGCAAAGGGGAGAGAGAGAAAGAGAGAGAGAGAGAGAGAGAGAGAGAGAGAGAGAGGACATGATTGGGACCTTCAAATACTTGAAAGGGATAAATAAGATGGATAAGGAGGGTCTCTTTAAGCTGAGTGGCAACCATAACATGAGCGGGCACTGTCTTAAACTGGAGGGGGAGGGTTTATGAGGGAGGTCAGGAAGCACTTCTTCACAGAAAGGGTGATGGACACTTGGAATGTACTGCCAGAAGAGGTGGTCTCATTGAAGACAGTGGGCAGTTTCAAGAGAGGCTGGGACAGGCATAGGGGAAAGGTAAGGATCATGAGTAAGGAGGATAGGAGGAATGGGGAGAGGTGGCAGGGACAGTAGCTCAAGCTGTGGACCCTGCAATATGAGCAGGCTAGATAGACCAAGTGGCCAATTTCTGCTGGCTTATTCATATGTTCATATGTTCGTATACATGTAAAAAATCTGAGAACATGAAAGAAAATGAAATAAGGATACTTACCATCGCATTACTGCTGCTGGCTGTGCTATGGTGTCTGTGTCTGGCTGTGACCTGGTGTAAGAAAAAACAGTGAAACCTGCAGGGAGACAAAAGGACAAAAACAAAAACATTTTAATGTCTCACTGGATGAGAGGACTGCTGCAGCCACCCTGGCCAACTGCCGGCCGCGAGGATAAGGACTGAGTCTGTGAACAACAGTGCAACTGTCTTACCATAAGAGCTGACAAAGATAGACCTTGATGTGTTGCTCTGTATGAGGTCTTGCTGCATTGATGTACTGGCTTGTTGCAGGGTGTGGGACTATGGGAACAGTGGTGGTGGACCATGCTGTTTGACACATTGTGAGGAGTCACACCCAGCAGAAGTAATCAAGAGAAGTACAGAGGAGGAGGAGGAGGAGGTAGAGGATGCGGTTCTTCTCACATGTGGGAGCAGGCAGCCTGTGCCTCGGTGTTACAATGGCATTTTATATATTGCATAACTGTGGAAGTGGTTGACCATGTTGTTTGTGACTGTATATGAAATGATCCAAGCAGACCCTAGCCTAGGATGAGAAGAGGAGGAGGAGGAGGAGGAGGAAGTGGAGTGGTGAAGTCACTGCTGCTGTGTGCCTTGATTGCTGGAGCAGGTTTTCATTCTAAGTGGTGGTATGGTGGCACTCAATTTGGCACAAATCAAAAGCAACACAGTACTTGTGGTTGTGGATGAAGAACAGTAAAACGAAAGAAAATAAACTCATTTTTGAGAGTTGTATAACATACTAGGGACAGGAGTAGGGATAAGGAGGAAGACATGATGACTTATTTTCTTAGTCTTCTACGTCATTGAGGAAGCAGCCCTCACTGTCTTCAAGACTATAACTATCACCAGATGGGAATTTCCTCTCCATTACTGCTTCATCCACTTAGATTTTGCAGGTCAGTTTTCTAGAGCCCACTGTGCTGACAGCACCTTCCTCTTCATTGTCTTTGAAACTGTCGTGGTGTGATATGACAAGGGACATGATCCTGTTGTGCGGAATATGTGCCTCATTCATTTTAATAAATGTTAGTGTGCCAACATTTTTGCGTGACAGATTGGTGCACCTGTCCCACACAGTGGCACCCAGTGAACTGAAAACATGCTCCACACTGACACTGAAGGGTGGGCAGCTGAGATATTTAATAGCAATCGAGGTCAGTGGTGGCCACTCATTTACCTTGGCGCTCCAGTATAGTAAGGGCTCATCAGCAATGATGAGGTACCTTGTAGCTGCCAAATATGCATCTACCATGCATTGCACAGCTTGAAGACTTGCAGTCTCATTATACTCATCCTCCTCCTCATTTTCCTCCATATCTGCAACTCCTACCTGACTTAACAATCTCAAATGAGATTTGGCATTTGTTCTTTTAAGTGACATGTTTTTTCTGCCCATTTACCATGTGATGAGGTTGTGGTTGCAGCAACACCTGGGGCACAATTCTCAAAGCCCTTAGAATGACGAAAGGTGCCTGCATCAAACATAAATGATACAAGTGGCACCTTGCATCAAAAATGCACCCTGAGCAATTTTGGAAAGCAGCCTATGGCAAACGCAGGCTGCTTGCAGCAAAGGGGGCTTACACCAGCCTTGCACCATAAAATGGACTGCAGCATTGAGCTAGGAGGCTTGAGGCAGATGCAAGCTGCCACATCCCCTAAATCAGTGTTTTAAAAACTCCCCCAGAGGACAACTGTCTAAGTACCATTAGACCAGCCAGGAGCTGGTCTAAGTGTACTTATTTGTCCTCTGGGGGTTGCACCAATGTGCCGCCATGGTCCCGATCCCCCACAGTAAATGCCACCTCCGCCATGATTCTCCATTCTCTAGTAAGTTCCCTGGTATTCTAGTGGTCCCCCCATGCCCCAGTCCTCCATGCTGTAATATAATTATGTCCCCAGTAGTCTATAGCACTTCCCACACCCCAATCCATGATCACCATGTAAAACATAATAAATATCCCTGGTAGACCAGTGGTCCCCCAGCCCTGATCACCTGTTATAGAATATTTCAGCCCCGATCCTCCATTACATGATAGTTGGAAATACCTGGTAGTCTAGTGGACCCCCCACCCAGCAGTGCCCTACCACCCTGTTCCCCCTCATCCCATAACCAATCTGGCAACAGGCACAGCCCACCTCTTACCACCATGGCCAGCTGCTGACTGAGCTCTGAATGAGTGGGTACTGTATGTAGTACACACTCAGTGACTGACAGCTCACTAAGCGTGTACTACATACAGTATGTGCTCATTCAGAGCTCAGTCAGTGGCTGGCTGTGGTGGTGAGAGGTGGGCTGTGCCAGTCACTTGCTGAGTTATGGGATGGGGGAATGGGGTGGCATGGCACTGCCAGGTGGGCAATCCACTAGACTACCAGGTATTTCCATCTATCACATAATGGGGGATCAGGGCTGAAATGTCTATAATGGATGATCGGGGCTGGATTGGGTGGGGCCACTAGACTACCAGGGATATGTATTATGTTTTACAGGGTGATCGGGTATCAGAGCTTGGGGGGGGCCTAGCCTACCAGGGATATTTACAAAAGAATGATGGGTGATCAGGGCTTGGGGAAGGGCTAGACTACCAGGGATATTTATAAAAGAATGATGGGTGATCGGGGCTGGGGGGAGCATATTGTTTCTTTAAACACTTGGGGATTGGGGCAGGGGCGCTAGCCATGATGGACTGCTGTCCATGGTACTCTTGCCACATGGCTTTACCTCAACTTGCAGCGCAGCTGTGCAATGCGTCATCTGGTTGGCGCAGGGCCAAGGTTGTTGCAAGCCATGGGACGTAGCCCCTGGGACCCTACACAATAGAGAATTTGGTGCGGGGTCCCTGGCACATTCGGCAATTGGCAAAAGCCACCTTTGACATGGCTTGCACTGACTTTTTGAGAATCAGACCCCTGGTTTCTGTGCAGTACCCTCTGGTGCATTGGCCCCCTGTGTCTGTCATAGCATCTGTGCTCCGCTTTCCCTTCATGTAAGAAGATCACGGAACCTTTGCACTTGTTGATGCCCATCTTGAATTATGGATGCCAGCCCATGTTTATATCATGGGTCAAGCATAGTGGCAATCCCAAACTCCTCAGACTGCAGAATGCTGTTAATGTGGGACTTAGAGTCTAAGACATACAGCATGTGTTCCATCGAGGCACAAGTTACTCAGTCACCACCTGGCTCCAGCTGTTTGTGCACATTCAGCAGTGTCTGCCTCAGCACACATACAAGTAGGATGGACTGTCTGATACAGGCAGTGTCCCCAATCACTCCATGTGTTGCATGATTGAATGGTCTGAGAATCAAGATGAGCCCATCCGTTTGGCACCACTGCTCTGTTGCAAGACACATGAGTGCCCCAGCACTATCATGGCTTTCATGTACTAGCAAATACTCAAATATTACTTTATACTGCTTGTATAACTGCTCGAGCATGTATAGGGTGGAGTTCCATCTGGTGACAACATCCAGCTTCATATGGTGTTGAGGCAGCTGGTTCTGTATCTGCAGCTAATGGAGATGATCACGGGTCATTCCTGAATGTGCAAAGTGGACACAGATGCAAAGGGCCACAGTCAGTATGTCCTTGATATCTGAATGGGTGAGTAAATGCTGCACAGCTAGATTTAAATGGTGTGCCAGGCATGGCACTCTGACAACTCCCCCCTCAACACTGATTTATTTCCGAACATTTGAGCCATTATCACTAGCAATGAATCCGGCTTTCAATGAGTGGGGGTGGAGCCACTCATCTATCTTGGTGAGGACTACTTGCAGCATTTCTCACCAGTGTGTGATCCAGGTATACTCTTCATGGTCAATGTAAATTGCTGGCGAACACCCAGGATGTTGCTACCAAAACAGTCGGGCTTAGAACAATTTTTCCTACACCCCAAGTCAATCAGTACCCCAGGTACCTGGGCCCAGTGTCCTGTAATGCACAAGTACAAGCTACAGGTGGTTTTGCCACTGTTCCACATGTCCATGCTGATATGTATGTATGGTGAGGACAAATGCTTCAGGGCATGGTTCACATGGAAGACTAGGTTTTGCTGGCCAAGGCACCTAGCTTCACCTGAGCTCTTTCCTTCTAGGTTGCTTGAAAGGACAGAGCAAAGAATCTTACCAGAACAAGGGAAAGGATTAAGACTGCTTTTGGCTAGGCAGATTTACTGTGAGTTGTTATTTTTATTTTGTACTCACAGGGATTGCTACTGTTTGTTACTAATATTTGTTGCTTTATTTTTCTCTAATTCAAAGTGTTGTTGCTGGGTATACCTTCTGCTGCATTATTACAAGGTGTGCCTACAGGTGTGTGCTAACAGATTACTGCTGTAATCTTCTGATTCAAATTGTCTTTTGTAAGGTATATCGTCTGTTACTGCTTTATTTTTATCTGTAGCAAAGTATTTTTTACAGGGTATATCTTCTGTGAAATTATTACAGGTGGTGCTTTACAGGTTTTGCAGTTTTATCTATCATTAGGATAAGCTTTCAGGGTTACTGCATTTGTTGCTGACTGATTGTTTCTGCTCTTACCTCCTTGTTTCTTTCGTACATGGTTCTTCTTTTTTGGCAGGGGAAGGGCCCAGCCACCCTCCACCCCATCCCCAACCACCCAACACTACACTCCTTTTATAGGGTAGCACAGTCGTGAAATTCCTGTGGCAAAGCAGGAAGGGGCAGATCAGTGGGGTATCCACATGGTGACCTCATTTAGAGGGGCACTAGTAGTTTAATATGTTATAACAAGTTATACAAAAACAAACAAACAAAACACAAAATCAAACTTTTGCTTTCATTTTCTTCCTTCTAATTACTCTAACCAGGTTATAAACTAAGTAAATTATCTGGAATGGATATCATTAACAGCAGGCACTGCGGAACACTTTTCAGAAGGGCAGTTTTACAGGATTTAGGACACTGTCCTACATACTGGGCCACTGGAGATCTTAGGGCTCAGCTCCAGGCAGCATGGGCAGAGATTGCACACCTAAAATTTCATATTCAAGAAGAAATATATTATAAGAACCAGCCACCATTTCCCCAACATACAACAGCAGCACCTCAACCGCAGAGGGTAGTTGGTCCGGGAGGTTGGCAGGTGGTTAGGAGAGGCAAATCGGGTGCTCCATCACTTGATGCTCTCCAACATACTACCTCCACAAACCACATAAAAACTACAAACAGGTATCTGCCTCTATCTCCAAAATCAAACAAAGGGGCAGAGGACACTGCAGAGCAGGACAATGCAGCACAGGAGCTAGGACAACAAAACTCACCCAAAACAGGAACCAAAACAAAAAAAGCAAAAAAGAAATCCAAAAAAACTTCTGATCATAGGAGACTCCATGATTCGGGGAGTTGATACCTATCTCCAGCCTGGGGTAATGGTCAGATGTCTCACAGGTACATCAGCGTGGAGAGACACTGACCACATTGCTAAAATTGTTCAGGAAGCAGGGGAAAACATTGACGTCCTGGTACACATAGGGACTAATGATCTCGCCAGGTGGTCAGTTGTGGAGACCAAGGAACACCTGACCAGGCTGGGTGACAAACTATCATCCATTTCATCTGGCATCTCCTTCTCTGAGATCCTGCCAGTCTGGTGGGGGGGAGGGGAGGATGGACAGAAGGTCAGAGAAGAGGATATAGCGAGCTAAACATATGGCTCAATGGCTGGTGCCAGGAAAAAGGATACAAATTTGTAGGGAACTGGCAACAGTTTTGGGAGCGAAAGTTCTTTAAATCTGATGGACTGCATCTGACTAAGGAGGGAGTCAGTGCATTGAGGCAGAAGTTTGATGTCTTTGCAGAATATTGAAACTAGCAAATGGGAAGAGGGGTGCAAAACCCCATATGTTGAATGGGAAGAACACCCCTTCCCCTTCAGCTAATGGTCAAACAGGAGTTCAGCATGTTTGCAGTTCATTTGCATCACCAGGTAAGGAAAAATGTCCGGCTCCCCATATGATGCACATGGGAAATGCCAGACCTCACCCAACAACTAACACACTGAAATCTGGCCAATGGAAAATCATGTACACAAATGCTCGCAGTCTAGGAAACAAGATCCCAGACCTGCAGAAAATAATGACAGAGGCTAAACTGGACATAGTAGCAATTAGCAAGATGTAGTTTACCAGTAACCACACTTGGGAGACTTCAGTACCTGGCTATGTTATGTTCAGAAGAGACTGAGGTGCAAAAAGGGGGGGGGGTGAGTGGCCCTGTATGTCAATGAAAATATCAAAGCTACAGAAATTCAGGATACACATAAGGAGCCAGAACTGTGGGTCACCCTGGAAACAGGAAATGGGACAGCTATAAGAACTGGGGTTGTCTACAGGCCCCCAGACCAGGGGGAGGATATAGGCACATTACTATTAGAAGATATACAAAACATGACAGCTAAAGTGGAAGTTGTGATAATGGGAGACTTCAACATGCCAGATATAGATTGGTTAATACCAGCAGGAACATCTGCCAGAACTAGACACATGGTGGATTCCCTGCAGGGGGAGGGCCTCAAACAACTGGTACAACAACCCACAAGAGACAGGGCTATCCTAGATCTAGTACTGACTAACAGGGAAAGGATCACAGATCTCCAGGCAGAAGGTCACCTGGGAGCTAGTGACCATCACATGGTATAGTTCAGTTTGGCCACTACAACAAAATGATCCCATTCCAAAGCAAAAATATGGGACTTCAGAGGAGCTGACTTTGATAAGATGGCCAGTTAAGTTAAGCTAGCCCTGGCAAAAAGAAATACAGGTGAAGGGGGTACAGGCAAAGTGGGCAAGCATTAAGGATGCAATACTTGAAGCAACATCCCATTGTATTAGAGAGACAAGAAAGTACAAAAGAAGAAGAAGAAGGAAACCACTTTGGTTCTCCAAAACAGTAGCAGAAAAGGTCAGAGCCAAAAGGCTGGCCTTCAGAAAATATAAGGGAACACAGTGGGATGAAGATAGGGAGACATACCAAACTGCCATAAGGGAAGCAGGGAATGCAGTAAGGCAGGCAAAGACCCAAACCGAGGAAACACTAGCACAAACAGTAAAAGAAGGTGACAAGACTTTCTATAGATACATTAGTGAAAGGAGAAAGTCCAGAGGGGGCATTGCTAATATCAAAGGAGATAAGGGGGCGTGTGAGGAGGAAGACCATGTAAAAACATCTATCCTAAATAGATACTTCTGCTCAGTATTTACTGAAGAGAAGGTAGGGCAGGGCCCACAGCTCAGCACCATGGACACGGGGAGGAGGGAGGTGAGCACTAATCCCTTCACAAAAGAAAGGGTCCTGCAAGAGCTTGCTAAGCTCAGGGTGGGCAAGAAATGGGACCTGATGGCATACATCCCAGGGTACTAGAGGAGTTAAGGGTGGAACTAGCAGAGCCATTATCAGAACTGTTTAGTGAGTCTCTGAGCACAGGGGGAGGTCCCAGAAGACTGGAGAAGGACTCATGTGATACTGCTCCACAAGAGTGGTAGCAGGGAGGAGGCAGGGAACTACAGACCAGTCAGTCTTACCTCAGTAGTGGGCAAGATTATGGAGGCACTCCTTAAGGAAAGGATAGTGCAACACCTGGAATCCATAGGAGCACAGGATCCAAGACAGCATGGGTTTACAAAAAGGAAGGTCCTGTTAAACTAATCTTACAGATTTCTTTGACTGGGTAACCAGAGTTGTGGACCAAGGGGGAGCAGTTGATGTTGCCTACCTTGACTTCAGCAAAGCTTTTGATACTGTTCCACATAGAAGATTGATTAATAAGCTGGGTAGGCTCAGGGTGGGTCAGAAGTTGGTCAACTGGGTGGCAAACTGGTTGACGGGCAGAAAACAGAAAGTGGTGGTAAACGGTATACAGTCAGAAGAGATGCAAGTCACAAGTGGGGTACCTCAGGGATTAGTCCTGGGGCCAGTCCTCTTCAATATCTTCATCAGTGACATTGCAGATGGACTGGAGGGTTAGGTTTGTCTGTTTGCAAATGTCACCAAGATCTGCAACAGAGTATATGATCCAGATGGGGTGGGCAGAATGAGAAGAGATCTGGATAAACTAGCAAAATGGTCAGAAGAGTGGCAACTGGGGTTTAATGCAAAGACGTGCAAGATCATGCATCTAGGGAAGAGAAACCCTGAAGCCACTTATAGGCTGGGAGGGGAGTTGCTGGTAGTCACAAGGGAAGAAAGAGACTTGGGCATCATCATCACCGATGACCTGAAATCATCCAAGCAGACCACTAGAACAGTAGGTAAGGCTAGGGGGATGTTAGGGTGTACTAGTAGGGGTATCACAAGTCGGAAGATGGAGGTAATAATCCCTCTTTACAAGACACTGGTTAGGCCCCATCTGGAGTACTGCGTGCAGTACTGGAGGCCACACCTTCACAACGACATTAACCAAATTGAGGCAGTCCAGAGAAGGGCAACCAAAATGGTGCAGGGACTGTATCAGAAAACATATGAGGACAGATTAACAGAGCTCAATATGTGTACCCTAGAGCAAAGGAGGGAGAGAGGTGATATGATCGAAACATTCAAACACCTTAAGGGCATTAACAAGTTGAAAGAGTCCAACATATTTCAATATAAGACAAATAGCAGGGCAAGAGGACACAGCATGAGATTAGATGGAGACCAATTAAGGGGTAATGTGAGGAAGTTCTTTTTCACAGAAAGGGTGGTGGATGCAAGGAACAGCCTACCTCAGGAAGTGATGGATATGAATACAGTGCAGGACTTCAAACAGGCATGAGATAGGCATAAGGGAGCAATACAGATGAGTATGAATAGATAGGCCATTGACAGAGCAAAGGCCGATGGCACATTTATAATGTAGAAGAAGAAATGGGCAGACTGGATGGTCCTTGCGGTCCTTATCTGCCATCAGCTTCTATGTTTCTATGTTTCGATATCTGAAACATTACTATACAGTTCTGGAATCACACGCTGGGCAAAGTATGTCTTTAATGGAACGTTCCATTTGGGACAGGCATGGACCACAAACCACCAAAATCCAACATTTTCTACAGATGAGAATGGCAACATGTCAAAAGCCAACATTTCTGCAGCTGCTGCATTCAGCTCCCGTGCAGTAGCATGATTAAGAGGGGAATCTGGATTGATACTGAATCATGGAATGCAACGTAGGTTGGACTTTTTTTTGTCGTGGGTGAGCCAAACAACTGGACTCATCATGGTGGCATTGGTAGTGGTGTGCTCTTTGCCTCATGGGGATTCCCATTCATATGTGCTGCTGCATGAGTGACACCAGTGACTTTTTGTGTTTTCAGGAATGGCATGACTATGGTTCTCTGACTCGGGGTGGTAGTGCTGCTCTGCACACTGCTTAACAGACCTACAGAATCATCCTCATCCTCCACTATAGAGATCTCCTCACCCGCCCCTCCATCTGCCTCATCTAGTGCCCAAATACTTCTGATTGGCACTCCTGATGATGATGGACTGGGACCCACTGCACTGGCTTCCTTCTTGTATTGACTCCAACATAACAGGTGCCTGTTCTTCAAGTGTGTATGTTACCCACCCATGCCAAGGTGGCTGCCCTATTCACCTCTACTGACTCAGGTTTGACACAGTTGACTAACTGCAACTGTCTCATCAGCTGGGTCTAATATATAGAAATCCCACACTAGGGATTTCATTGGCTGTGTTTTAACATGGTGCCAAGACTGGGACAGCAGAGGAGAAGGGGTGGGCTTTGGTGTTTTTTGGGATGACTGGAAAACCTGATGAACCGTGGTCAGGGGGGGCCTTAGTAGTTTATTCAGTAGTGCACATAATATGCCCCGCACCATCTGTATCCTCACCACCCTTATGCCTGTTCTCGTCCGACACATCATAATCAGCAGCAGCAGCACAGACACTACTGTCCTTCTCCTGCACAACTCTATCCTCCTCAGTATCTACAGGCACTTTGACTCTCACTTCCTCATCATGACAAGTCTGATTTTTTATTTAATTTCCCACCTCACCCACTGGCCCCACACTTGTCAGGCTCATAGACAGCAGTACCACCACCAGCAGTCCCCACAGGCATGCCAACCACCGCCTTCATTCCCACTGCTTCTTGTTTGCTGGTACTGCTGCTTCCCTTGTCACTTGACACATCCAGCAACATTGCTACCACAGATCTGGCAGAGAACAATTTAGCTACATTAATCCCACCACTGCTACATACTACTGTCCTAGTGCCAGCCACAGACTCCTTAGAACACTGTGCCTCTGCTCTCACTGACATTCTTTTGGTAGCTGCATCACTCTTTAGCCCAGCAGATTTGTAACTCTTCTTTGTTGCCTCATCACCTCTCCCTTTACTTAACCTTCTCTTCCCGGTTATTCTTCTGTGCTATTATAACTTGCACATAGCAAAGGGATTTTTTCAACAAGGGGACTGTGCCAGCACAGTGACAGAACCTGTACTTAATACGCACACAGTGCAGGGATTTCTTCAACCAGGGGACTGTGCAAACGGTGACAGAACCCTTACTTAATATTAATATGCACACAGCGCAGGAATTTCTTCTACTAGGGGACTGTGCAAACAGTGACAGAACCCTTACTTAATAAGCACACAGCGCAGGGATTTTTTCAACAAGGGGACTGTGCAAACAGTGATAGAACCCTTACTTAATAAGCACACAGCGTAGGGATTTCTTCAACTAGGGGACTGTGCAAACAGTGACAGAACCCTTACTTAATAAGCACACAGCACAAGGATTTTTTCAACAAGGGGACTGTGCCAAAACAGTGATAGAACCCTTACTTAATACGTACACAACACAGGGATTTTCTCAACAAGGGGACTGTGCCAAAACAGTGATAGAATCCTTACTTAATATGTACACAGTCCAGGGATTTTTTCAGCAAGGGGGCTGTGAAAAAACAGTGACAGAACCCTTACTTTATATGCACACAGAGCATGGATATCTTTAACCAGAGGATTGTGCCAACACAGTGACAGAACCCATACTCAATAGGCACACAGTGCAGGGATTTCTTCAACCATGAGATGTGCAAACAGTGACAAAACACTTACTTAATATTAATACGCACACAGTGCAGGGATTTCTTCAACCAGAGGACTGTGTAAACAGTGACAAAACCCTTACTTAATATTAATAAGCACACAGTGCAGGGATTTCTTCAACCAGGGGACTGTGCAAACAGTGACAAAACCCTTACTTAATATTAATACGCACACAGTGCAGGGATTTTTTCAACCAGGGGACTGTGCCAACACATTGACAGAACTCTTACTTAATACACACACAGCACAGGGATTTCTTCAATGTGGGGACTATGCAAACAGTGACAGAACCCTTACTTAATATTTATATATGTAAGCACCCTCTGAGAGCTTACTAGTTAATTTTGTTTGCTAGGTGTAGTTGGGGAATAGAGAGAAAGCTGGTGCCGGTAGGTCTGGATGCTGGGTCTGCTTGATGCCTGCAGGTTGGGCCCATGCTCAGAGGGTATAAATAGGGGAGAGATTAGATTCTGGGAATGGGAGAGAGCCTGGGAGAAAGAAGAGTTGGGTGGTTCGGCCCATGGGCTCTGCCAGGGGCAGCAGCAGAGCCGAGGTGGTCCACTTGCCAACCTGGCCCTCCTCGCTTAAAGACCCATGTATGGAGAAGTGCGGTGGTTCAGGCCGGTAGTGAATGAGAGCAGAGGGGAGCATTGGAGCACAGGTTTGGGCCTGTCAGTACAGTGGGAGCTGGAGCCCTAGGATCAAGCAGTAAGAGGACTGCCAAGTGATCTCTGGCACCTTGGTAGGATATGCACTGATTGGGGCCCTGTATTTAAAGTAGTCTCACCCATGGGCAAGTGCAGCCTGGAAGTCAGTGTGTGTCCTGTGAGTGGGCCTGCTCTGGCAGTTTGGGCCTGGGGCACAGTTTAGAGGTGGCAACCTGGACTGTTGTGGGAGTAGTGGTGGCAGCACTACCCCTTTTTCTCCTGGCCGGTGGTCACTACAGTGTTGAGACCCTCAGGTTGGGCAGCCTGTGGAGGCAGGGAAAGGTCCATGTGTGGAATGGTTGGTTGGGACTCTGCCGGGGTGGCAGACTGTCTGGGTACTCCGTGTGGCACAAGCAGCAGTCCCTTGGGTGAAGGCAGTCCAGAAATCAGAATTGCTGTATAAACGGAAAGTGCCTCTGGGTCTCTGTAGGTCCAGGAGTATGACACTCTGCAGGGGGGTTTTAGTCCCTGTAGGTACGGGAGTGGTCAGCAGTCTGCAGAAGAACAGAACAGAAGGTGCATGGCATCAGGGATTGGGTGTCCGGAAGGTCTTCGGTGGTTTGGTTTTTGCTAAGAACACCAATTTGACTGTGTAAAACCTTGAAGTAAAGAAAAGACTCCATGTATTGTAAGACCCCCCCCCCCCAGTGGAGAAGGTATAAGGGAAGGCCAAGTTGGGAATGGGATTGGGACAGTAGAAATGTCTCGTACTGTCATAGTCCCTAGTGTATGCCCAGTGCTGAGAATCAGAGAATGAAAAGTAAGCAAGTGCCTGAGTAAAGTTCAGAATGAAATTAAGGAGATATGAAATGGAAGTGCTGCTGGGTACAAACTACCTCTTAATGTGGCCTGGGTTCAGTCCACTGTATTGCTACTGTCAAGAATGTAACTTTTTGGCTCGAGGGAATGTCTGCATGCAATAAATCAGTCTGTTGAAAAAAGAGATTGTTGCAGAAGGAGTGTCAGGTTTTGGCCTGTGAAGTGTCCCCACCATGTATTTAGCTCCCACGCTCCATGGTTCATTGACTTTCTTGTTCATTAAATCTGTTTTTGCATCTTTGATTCTGGAGCGGACATTGAACTTAACAAATTGAGCTGTGGAGTTGCATGTCTGCTAATGAACATTGTCCCTGCAGCTCATCTTTGGAACTAAGAAGTGCACCTTCTCCCCAACTAGCAAAGCCATTGCACTGCCATCAAAGGTACAAGATAATGAGCACATTTCTATTTTCCTTGGATTGTGTTTTCAGGCTTGTACAGTGCCCTCTCCCATCTTTACCACCTGGATACCCCTAGACAACAGGAGATGGGGCTTACATATGCACACAGGGCATTGATTTTTTCAACAAGGGGACTGTACCAAAACAGTGATAGAACCCTTATTTAATAAACACACAGCACAGGGATTTTTTCAACAAGGGGACTATGCCAAAACAGTGACAGAACCCTTACCAAATATACACACAATGCAGGAATTTCTTCAACAAGGGGACTGTGCAAACATAGTGACAGATCCCTTACTTAATATGAACATAGTGCAGGGATTTCTTCAACCATGGGACTGTGCAAATAGTGACAGAACCCTTACTTAGTATTAATATGTACACAGCGCAGGGATTTTTTCAACAAGGGGACTGTGCCAAAACAGTGACAGAACCCTTACTTAATATGCACAAAGCGCAGTGATTTCTTCAGCGAGGGGACAGTGCAAACAGTGACAGAACCCTTATTATTACACACACAACGCAAGGATTTTTTCAACAAGGGGACTGTAGGAGCTTTTACACACAGGTTTCTGTAATGGAATGACTGTTATGGAAACATTATACCGTTACATCCCCTGTGTGTAAAATGCATCTGTTCCGTTACACCGGTGAACGTTCAGCCGAACCGCAATCTCTTCGTTCCTCGGTTCATCCCTATGTGTTCCGTTTCATCTGACTGTGTAAAACAGCCATTCTGGCAGCACTAAAAAACTGCCGTAGAGCACCACACTCTGTGGGCGAGCGGAAACAGAAATATTGAAAACGGAGATGGGGGGTTGCCGGAATACCTTCTGCGTGTAAAGTGAACCACAGACAGAACAGAGTACAATGGTGGCACACGGGTAATGGTCATTCCATTGTATTTGCCTGTGTGTAAAAGCACCTTGTGCCAACAGATCCCAAAATAAAAGATTACCAAGAACATATATCAAAAATAAAATGTAACAGGAATCACCTGCTTAAAAAAAAATGCTGCAGATCTTTCTGCCCGGACTTGTAAATTGGTGCTGCCCTTCCCCACACAAGCTACCCAAACCACTACTGCACTGTATAAACTGAGCCAACTACTTTAAACTATATAATTAATGAGGAAGTCAACAAAGAAACACAATTGTGCTTGCATAAGGCACTCACAAACAATTTGGGAGTAATCTGGAATGCAAAATGATCATTTCGCTACTGTTTTTAAAGTTTTTAAGGCTCAGTCAGAAGCACACACTCTATTCTCAGAGTCTCTCTCTCTACAATACTGCACTGAGAGATACCTACTTAGCTTCCTATAGGCTGTTCAGCAACATGTGACCTCCTATCCCATAGTACAGTGCAAACTTCACCTTGGAAGCTAAATTGTACGCATCACAGAGTGTCACCACTCCTACTTTATTTTAACGTGTTCTGCAAAGCCTCATATTTGCAGTTCTGAGAAGCCACATCTGTGCTATGAATTTCGACTTCACTCTTTGGAAAAATTTGCAGAACAATGAGAATTTGTGAATTATTCCACGGAGCAAAGTTTTCAACTTTGCCCGTCTCTGGGATGCCAAGGTATACATCACAGTGTTAAACAGTATGCTGAGGCACTGTGTCATGCAACAACCAGGTAATAAGTGAAAGCCAGCAGACAGCAGGAGAAAACCCCTATTTGCACTCACTAACAGCTGGATTTAATATCTGCATTCTATCCTTACCACAAGTCCCCAACCCCCTTCAAAATGCTCCAATGATTGTGAATAGTGCTGTTGGGAGGTAGTGCTGTGGCGTGATAGAAATCCACCCATTTTGTACAACCACTGGTAGCAGCTGACTGGGGCCACGTGAGAATCTCTAAAGAGGATCTCGAGTAGACTGGGAATCTAATAAGCTAAAACTATAATACTGGCCCAAGAAAGGGTATTACACCTCATAAACATTTGCACTATGTACAGTATAGAGGCGACAAGTCTTCTTAGTAAGCAATTATTCCCCCCCCCCCCGACTTTTCCAGTACGGCAAAACAAACCACAGAAATCATAGGGTAAGCTATACACAATTCAGTAAAATAAGGGACCTCTCGTATCATCCTGTATGCCAGGGTATCAATTCGGTATGCCTATAGCCTGTACCCTTAAAATCAGGAATGGCTAAAATCAATCATATAGGTGTAAAAGCCTGCAAAAGGTCATGAATGTTTTGTGGGACATGTAACCAATTTAACTTGCAAAAAAGGAGGAGTGTAAAACCCATGAATTGGGAATTCAGAAACACTGAATCAATGAAGATTCCAGATGGAGCAGACAAAAACAGTTATTTAAAACTGAGCTATATTTTTATGCCAAGAAGTTGGACATTTAAGGTCAGACTATAAAGAATAGCTCTCCTTTTCCCTCTGTTGTTTAAAAAAGAAAGTTGCCCAATAAAGTGCAAGCCAGTAGCTGGCATCCGCGCCAGGCCAGGATACTACAACATAAAAAAAATCAGCTCACCACAAACAGTAATACAGTTCAAACTCCTAAATCCATGTCTTAATTTCAGGTCAAGCTGCACAAAGGACTACAGTCTCTCTCACTGTGTACAGTTATATGTGTATTTCTTAGTAGGTCTCGATATACACTGGCCCCCGTGTTCCTGGCAGCTGGAATTTATAAGCACCGTTTCATGCTTCTGCCCTCATACCATTTGCTTAGGGAAATCTAAGAGTCAGGTGGAGTCCCTGGGAGGAGAGGCATGGCAGAGGTGGCAGGGGTGGCCCCACAAGGAATCTGTAGGATGACCTTCAGTGCTTCAGCTGTCCACTGTTGTATAAGTGGGTAACACCTGCAGCAGAAGCAGACCTGTGCCTAGAGCACTATGCAAGTACCGTGCCCTGCCCTGTGCAGGTACAGTATCACTATATCTAGCAGGCCAGTACACATGATGTCACTGACCCTGCCATAGCTGCTCGCATTGCACCTTTCACTCTGGTCTCTATGGCAACCAGAAATACAGTCCTCAGTCCCTGGTAGGGAGTGTCATCCCCATTTACCTCAGCTGTGTGAGTGTGTTGACTCTCCTCATTATATCTGGGTGCCACTGTTGCTTCACAGCCCACAGGAACCAATATAAACACAAGCTGTTCCATGTGCTTTGTTTTCCTTTGAGATGGGGATATGATAGTACTTACAAGAGGTTTCTGATCTGCAGTGAACCTGTTTTCAGATGTGCTAGTGTCTCACATTGTCTCTCATTTTGAGTATCTGCGTCCCTCATTTTACAGAAAGAGAGGTATGCGTGTGTCTTGATTCTCACATTTTTGAGGGCCAAATGAATATTATGTGGGGGGGGTGGCAGACTCCTCTCATTATTGCTACTTCCTTTACAAGCAATTACACTAGTCTAGTTGTATTACTCTCTGTCACTCTTGCTGTTCTGGATGAGACCCAGTGTATTTGCCCTAGATAAAAGGCATCTGTCCCAGTTTGCTTCACTATGGCGGGGGGAAGGGGGACCTCTAACCCACACCACTCACTACCCACCAAGTTCTCTTTTCACCTGTGCTGCCCATCTGGTTTCTACTGAGGTGCACCAAAGACCTCCCTGCCCACTGCATAGGTGCTGTCCCATTATATACTGTGATCCAGTTTGGGTCAGCCACGGCGGTGCAGAGCACAATGGTGGAGAAGCACTGCATGGTGGTAGTTGGGAGGCTATTCTCTATGATACAAGGAGCACGCATGCAATCTGCTGATCCTGAGTCTTGCGCAAGAGAACAGCCCCCACCCTACCTGGTTAGAAAGCGCTACAATAATAGCACCGGGAAGAACAGCGTGGTGTATACAGCGGTACCCCAGACAACAATAGGGGATTAACAGCGCTAGTACTAAGCGCTCCCCAGGTCACTGTCCATGGTACTAGGGAACACCACAAGGACAGAGGAGATCAGGAGGCTGCTAAGCTGCTCCCATGGTGTGGAGGGCTAAAGCAGGAAAAAGCTTGGCAGAATGGTGGTAGAGACCAGCGTTCTAAACCTGGTCTCTCTTTCGGTTTTCCTTGTGGGGTCTTGTTTTTATTTTTACAAGTGGCTGTGGAAGCAGTATTCCACTGCCCATGTATTTCTTCTTTCCCCGAGATCCACACCCACTGGAATGGGAATCCTAAAGATGGGGGTGGGGGGCAGAGCCCCCCACATAAATGAATATTATTTGTATGTTGACACTGTGTTGCGTGATGCCATTCTGCTGTGCCGCTGTTCTGAAGACCACTGTTAATGCAGCACTGATCTGGTCAGCGCTGTTATTGACAGCACTCTTCTGACCTAGTGCCACTCCCACACATCCACCAAGGGTCCATGTTGGCAGTAGCAGCAGTTCTGAATCACAGCGGCCCCTTCACGCTGTCCCCCCAGTTCCAGTACTGCTGCCATCACAGTCGGGAGATGGAGCCAAGAGTTAGACAACATGTAGCCACTACTGAGGTGTTCACACCGCATCTTTCATTGCTGTAGTAGAAGCCATTTCCATCTCATCCTCTGCCTCCCGCTCGCATGGATCCGGGTCTGTTTTCTTCCTAGTCACCTGACTCTGCACTCCTCCTCCCCAGCTTGTCATGGGCTTGTAATAAAAGGGTTTCTGGTTATATTAACAGGGGGACAAGCAGCTGAACCGACTTGAGGGACATCGTTCTCTGCTCTCTGGGCAGTGGTAGGAGCAGCTTGCTCTTTTTAAATACAAGATGTTCCCACCCAGCAAGCAGAGCACACCATCATGATAAGCTTGGCTGATCATACTGCTAAGCCACCTTCAGCTTGAGTTGCACAGGACTCTACAGTGACACACCTCTGAAATGGCCTTATCGTAGCCTTGTCATAGCAAGATGCTTGCTTTATGCTGCACATGCATACAAACATAAAAATGGTCCAGGGCAGATTACAAGAACTATAGGCCTGTTAGTCTCACATCTACTGTTGGGAAGATTCTAGAAACAATAATAAAAGAAAAAATAGCTGTATATCTGGAGAATATTAACCTGATTAATGATACACAGAACAGGTTTCACAGGGGAAGATCATGTCAGGAAAACCTGGTGAAATTTTTAGAGCTGTTGAGTAGGGCATTGTATAAAGGTCTGCCAGCAGATGTCATCTTCCTGGTTCTATGTGATAATGGTGATCACGAAATAACAATCGCCGTTACGGCTAGTGTACATCGCCAAAAATGAATTTCAGTGATGCACACTTGCAGTGAGGAAAGAAATGCATCCGAAACCTATGGGCTTTCTGTTAAATGTGGGGGTCTGTGCCCGCTGCACCCCCCCCCCCAATTTTAGATTCTAAATTCCAGGGGGGTGCATGTCTGGGGGTGTGTGTAAAAACTTGTGAAAAATCATTAAGCCACCTGACAGCAAAAAAAAAAATCCACGTCAGACCAGATCCGGACCCAAACCCTGTACTTTTCACCTCCCAGACAAGCACCCACCCCACCACTTCAGCGGTCCAGCTCAGCAGCTGCCCACCACACCCTGTCCCACATACCTTCCCTCCCCTTCCTCCCCCTGTGTGCATGTATATGCACGTACATCCTGTCGCGTACCTCACCGAACCCAGTATCCACTCGCTCCCCTGCCAGGTAGCCATTTACAGAGGCACTGTGATTGAATTGCCCATTTTGTAATTGCCCAATCATGGTTGCCCTGTTCACTGTATACTGATCTGCCTGGATTATAGCAACAGATCCAGAAACAAATAGTATGATACCTTTTACTTATTCTGGATTATAGCAAGGCATTTGACACAGTTCCACTTAACAAACTAATTGATCAGATGGCTGATATTGGTATTAATTGAAGAATAGCGAACTGGATATAGTCATGGCTAATGGATAAGAAGCCGACAGTTAGTACAAGGGGCTATATGTTTCATTGTGGTAGACTGTCAAGTGAGACATGGGGTGCCACTGGGACCAGTGTTGGGTACCACATTGTTTTCATTCTTTCTTTCTTTCTTTCTTTCTTTCTTCCTTCCTTCCTTCAATTTTTGGCTAGGAAATACACACTATTTATTTATTTATTTATTTATTAGATCATCGGTTTACAGACCTTTGAGTCAAAGACTCATTTACAAAGACACCTTGTCAAGAGAGCAATACATCACAGTAAATAAAACAGTACAGTACATAAAGCTTAGATTTAAAAAGTAACCAGTGTTACAGGCATTCACTGGAGGTACAAACTTGGTAATAGGTAGATCACAGTAGTCATAATATAGGTACACGAGTACCACGTCAGGTAGCAACCAGAAATATTTTATTACATTAGTCAGCAGATGTTGCCTGAGACCCCAGGCATATACAGCAAAAATAGACAGAGCAGACCCAGCCTAGGGGTGAGGGTAAGGGGGCAGGTGGGGGATTATGTGCAGTTGCAGCAGCAAGTGCTTGTCAGATGACTTCTGAGGAAGACCTTGAAAGGACCAAACTTAGTGGAGTCAGCTATGTTGGCTGAGAGGGAATTGAACCAGGAGGGAGCCTGATAACAAAAGGATCTCTGGGCCATAGAGATCCTTACCCTGGGGACAATAAAGAAGGTTTTGACAGTGCTGCAGGTGGAGACTGAGGGGGAGGCACGCTGCAGGGAGGTGGCAACCCTGGTGGGGGAGAGTCCTAGCAGGGTCTTTTTTTACAAGATGGCAGGTTTGGAAGCAGAGTCTTTCTTCAAGGTTGAGCAAGTTGGTGGTGGAGTACAGCAGGCACGTATGGGGCTCCCAGCATTAGCCTGCAGGTCTTGTTTATAGAGAGCTGGATTCTTGCAAGCACAGTGTTGTCGGCTGCAGCATAGATGGGCAGCCCATAGTCGATTAGTGACAGGACAGAGGCAGTGATTGCCAATCTAAGGGCCTCTTGTGGTAGGCAGTCCCTATGGTGGTATAACAGTCCAATCCTGACATTGGTGGCAGCAGAAAGGACATTGATACATGAATTGAAGGAGAGTGCTGAATCAAAGGTAATGCCCAGATACTTGTAGGAGGAAACCTGCTCAATGGGGTTTAGTGTGTTAGGCAGTATCACGAGAGAGGCACTACTGGCTTTGCTTTGGCGATGCGAGAAGAACATAGCTTTAGTCTTTTTTAGGTTCAGGACTAGCCTTCGTGATGTGAACCAATGCTCAGCTCTATCAAAAGCTTGTTGGAGGGTGGCCTGGAGTGTTTTGGAGTTGGGGTCAGAGGCGAAGAGCACAGCATCATCTGTGTAGAGGAGGATCTTACTTGGGCAGGCTGAGGGGAGGGAGTTGAGGTACAGACTGAAGAGGAGAGGGCCTAAAATGGAGCCCTGGGGAACCTCAGAGCAGACAGGTCGTGTGTCAGATAGGGTGATATTGATTTTTGCACACTGAGTTCTGGCAGAGAGGTAGCTGGTGAACCATGCAAGGGAGCCGGGGGAGAAACCAAGGCATCTGAGGGAGTCAAGCAGGAGGGGATGGCAAACCATGTCAAAGGCCTTGGAGAGGTCAATAAACACGGCACCAGCAGGACTTCTGGCATCAAGAGCAGAGTGCAGGAGGCTTGTGTCCAGGTACCTCCTGGGAGCACAGGGAAGTTAAGTGACTTGCTCATGATCACACAATATGCAAGTGACAGCTGTGGGATTTAAACCCAGTTCTCCAGGTTAGCAGCTCTGTGCTATTAGCCACTACATTATACTGTCTCCTTCTTGTGTCTCTTTAGTGCAATGTAGAATTAATAGTTGGATGTGCAAATGTGCAGATTACACCAAAGTTGGAGACATAGTTGATACAGAAGGAGCCATTAAAGGATTTAAAGCAGAACTACAACAAATTGAGAAATGGGCTAAAACTGTAACATTACAGTTAAACATTAGCAAATGCAGTTATGCACTTGGGTAGTAGGAACATTAGTACTGAATATCAGCTGGGTGAGTAGACACTTCAAGAATCCATAGTAGAGCGAGACCTGGGAGTATAACTAATGACCTGAAATTTTAAATGCAATGTTGGTCTGGCAGTGTATACATGTTAGAGTCACAAACTGTGAATGAGCATGATACATTTTGGTCAATACCAGCTTGATACAGATTGGTCAATACCAGCAGGAACATCTGCCAGAACTAGACACATGGTGGATTGCCTGCATGGGGAGGGCCTCAAACAACTGGTACAGCAACCCACAAAAGACAGGGCTATCCTAGATCTAGTACTGACTAACAGGGAAGGGATCACAGATCTCCAGGTAGAAGGTCACCAGGGGGCCAGTGACCATCACATGGTATGGTTCAATTTGGCCACTACATCTAAATCATCCCATTAAAAGGCAAACATATGGGACTTCAGAGGAGCTGACTTTGATAAGACGACCAACAGAGTTAAGCTAGCCCTGGCAAAAAGAAATACAGGTGAGGGGTACAGGCAAAGTGGGCAGGCATTAAGGATGCAATACTTGAAGCAACATCCCATTGTGTTAGACAGAAAAGGAAGTGCAAAAGAAGAAGGAAACCACTTTGGTTCTCAAATACAGTAGCAAAAAAGGTCAGAGCCAAAAGACTGGCCTTCAGGAAATATAAGGGAACATAGCAGGATGAAGATAGGGAGGCATGCCAAACTGCCATAAGGGAAGCAGGGAAGGCAGTAAGGCAGGCAAAGTCTCAAATTGAGGAAACATTAGCATGAACAGTAAAAGAAGGTGACAAGACTTTCTATAGATACATTAGTGAAAGGAGAAAGTCCAGCGGGGGTATTACTATGCTCAAAGGAGAAAAGGGGGCATATGAGGAGGAGGAGGAGGACCCTGTAAAAGCATCTATCCTAAATAGATACTATTGCTCAGTATTTACTGAAGAGAAGGTAGGGCAGGGCCCACAGCTCAGCACCATGGACACGGGGGGAGGGAGGTGAGCACTACTCCCTTCACAAAAGAAAGGGACCTACAATAGCTCACTAAGCTCAGGGTGGACAAGGCAATGGGACCTGATGGCATACATCCCAGGGTACTTAAGGAGCTAAAGGTGGAACTAGCAGAGCCATTAGCAGAACTGTTTAGTCAGTCTCTGAGCACAGGAGAGGTCCCAGAAGACTGGAGAAGGGCTCATGTGATCCCACTCCACAAGAATGGTATCAGGGAGGAGACATGGAACTACAGACCAGACAGTCTTACCTCAATAGTGGGCAAGATTATGGATGCACTCCTTAAGGAAAGGATAGTGTAACACCTGGAATTCATAGGAGCACAGGATCCAAGACAGCATGGGTTTACAAAAGGAAGGTCCTGTCAAACTAATCTCATTGATTTCTTTGACTGGGTAACCAGAGTTGTGAACCAAGGGGGAGCAGTTGATGTTGCCTACCTTGACTTCAGCAAAGCTTTTGATACTGTTCCACATAGAAGATTGATAAATAAGCTGAGTAGGCTCAGGGTGGGTCAGAAGTTGGTCAACTGGGTGGTAAATTGGTTGACAGACAGAAAACAGAGAGTGGTGGTAAATGGTATACAGTCAGAAGAGATGCAAGTCACAAGTGGGGTACCTCAGGGATCAGTCCTGGGGCCAGTCCTCTTCAATATCTTCATCAGTGACATTGCAGATGGACTAGAGGGTAAGGCTTGTCTGTTTGCAGATGTCACTTAGATCTGCAACAGAGTAGATGATCCAGATGGGGTGGGCAGAATGAGAAGAGATCTGGATAAACTACCAAAATGGTCAGAAGAGTGGCAACTGGGATTTAATGCAAAGAAGTGTAAGATCATGCACATAGGAAGAGAAACCCTGAAGCCACCTATAGGCTGGGAGGGGAGTTGCTGGCAGTCACGAAGGAAGAGAGAGACTTGGGCATCACCATCACCATCACCGATGACCTGAAATCATCCAAGCAGACCTCTAAAGCAGTAGGTAAGGCTAGGGGGAAGTTAGGGTGTATTAGTAGGGGTATCACAAGTAGTAAGAGGGAGGTAATAATCCCTCTTTACAAGACACTGGTTAGGCCCCATCTGGAGTACTGCATGCAGTACTGTAGGCCACACCTTCACAAGGACATTAACCAAATTAAGGCAGTCCAGAGAAGGGCAACCAAAATGGAGCAGAGACTGCATCAGAAGACATATGAGGACAGATTAACGGAGCTCAATATGTATACCCTTGAGCAAAGGAGGGAGAGAGGTGATATGATCGAAGCATTCAAACACCTTATGGGTATTAACAAGGTGAAAGAGTCTAACATGTTTAAATATATAAAAACAGCAGGACAAGAGGACGCAGCATGAGAATAGAGGGAGGCTGATTAAGGGGGAACGTGAGGAAATTCTTTTTCACAGAAGGAGCGGAGGATGCATGGAACGGCCTACCTCAGGAAGTGGTGGCTATGAATACAGTGCAGGACTTCAAACAGGCATGGGATAGGCATAAGGGAGCACTACAGATGAATATGGATAGATAGGTCATTGACAGTGTAAAGGTGTGTGGCACATTCATAAGGTAGAAAAAATGGGCAGACAGGATGGGACTTGCAGTCCTTATCTGCCATCAACCTCTGTATTTCTATGTTTCTGTACATTCAGTAGACCTGGATTTGATTCCCACAACCCCCACTTGTATACTGTGTGAGTCTGAACAAGTCACTTCACCACCACAGACCTCTGGGGTCACCCCTGAAAACAGGCACTTGTACCTAGTGGGTTTTACCCAGTTAACAAGGCTTAAAGAAAAAAGAGTAGGGAAGCTGTAATTAAGAGCTACAAAATATTACAACGTATAGGAAGAAATATTAAAAGTAAAAACAGAGCAGTGATTTTGCCATTATGCACTGTGCTGGTCAGAACACAGATGGAGTATTGTGGTCAGTTTTGTGCCCTTTAGTATAAAGGTGGGATTAGGCAGCTGGAGGGGGTCCAGTGAAGGGTAACAAGGATGATATTCTATGTCCTTTGAGGGGAAATTGTTAAGGATCTGGTTGCTCCTTGGTTCTTCAAAGTGCACAAGTGCTGAACATCCATGACAACATCTACCAGCCTTCAACCATTCAACATTTGGATTCCCAGAATTGATTTATTCCAAATAACTAATTACATTAAAGAAAGGCCTGGCATCAGGTGGGAGTCAATAGTGGCCTCCAGTATATGAGGAAAAAATACTGCACAGCATTTTGCCATATAATGCAATATAGATTGAAGAGGATTGCACTGAGTTGGACTTACTGTCAACAGTGAGGGTACTTGAGAATGTGACACATGCCTGGGAAGGCCTGATTAACAAGTGGCTTGAAGTAGTTTAAGCCTTATCTACACTAGGCAACTAATGACTAACTTCCCTACGAGTTCTGTGCCAGTCCTGTGTTATCTTGGTTGTCTGACAATGTGCTGTGTATGCAGGTGATTCATTGTGAAATGGAAGGGGATTGTTGGAAGACCTTAACTACTGTGAGGAGGTCAGCGGGGTACATCATGCCAGGGGGCTGTACTAGGTTGTCAACTAGCACACTACAAATTGTCTCCAGGTGGAGGTACTGTGCAATTTTTACAACCCCCTCACTAGTAGTCAAGAAAAGAACCCAGGAGCCGCCAATAACAACTCTGGGAGCCCAGTGGTGGTTTAAGATGGGGACCCTTCCCAAGCAAAGCCCAAGGATCTTTGAGGCAGTGTTAAGATCAATCAAGCTTGTTGTCCACTGGTCCATACTAATTCACCGATCACTAACAGATCAAATGAGACTCTGCCATGGAGGTTAAAGCAGTTGAGAGAGGGTGCAAATGGAAAGGATCTAATCCTAAAAAAGTTGTTTTAATATGAAATGTGCCTGAGGATATGGAAAAAGCATTTTTGGAAGGTTTACTGGAAAAGACTCTCCAGACAGTGTGAAATCTGAAAATGTCACAGATGCAGTGTGAAGCGAGGATGGGGGTTGGGGGCATGATGGAACTGTTTGGCAAAAGTGATCAGGAGACAGACCCCAGTAACGTGCCAGCAATTGTCCCCATCAAAGGACCCTCTATTGTACTGATCATGAATCAGAAGGGAAATACTGGGATAGAACTATCTCCCAGTACACGTAGGACTGATTGGCAATTGCACATTAAAGAATGTGTTGCTAATTAGAGAAAGACACTGTCTGATCTGAAAAACCTCATGGGAGAATGAAGATCCGAAACTCCTCCATTACTGCTATGTTTGATGCCTTGAACTGGTTAATGGAAAAGCTGCCCTGACCCTCTTCTAAATGCTGTAAGCTGTGGGGGTTCTTGGCGACCTGTCCTACCCCAACTGGAAAGGAAGACTTTGACACATGGAGTGAGAAAGCCATATTGCTGATATAGGAAGTGGAGGGGTCTTCCCATTAAAAATGGTCTTGCTTTACTGTAAGTTTATGGGGCTGGCACTGGATGCTATATCAGTCCTCCTTGCTTCAGAAAATGATGCCATCTGATGAAGACTGGGAGGATCAAAGTTCTAGGGCTGAGAGGGGTAGCATGGTGAGCAGCATGGACTGAATTGCTCTGTGATTGTGTGTGTACTTGTTTGAGCATTTTTGCACTTTTGCACTTCATGGCATTCCTGCATTCCTTGTTTGTGATATATGCATGACATAACATAAACAGAATGAAAGAAAGTGAATAAATATGAATGCAGCTTGAAGCAAGTGACTTGTAATTGTGATTTATTACAAACTAAAGCACCCAAGTAAGAGCAGGGGTTTTCCTTTGGATATAGAAACATAGAAACATAGAATCTGACGGCAGATAAGAACCGCTTGGTCCACCCAGTCTGCCCATTTCCCTACCTAATGGATAAGCTGCAGATCCTAGTTAACCAGCAGCCTACTTCTTCCTACCCCCAACCCCTAGAATTACCTTATGACTGTCCCATGCATGCATGAATTCCACCACTGTTTTTGACTCCACAACCTCCTCCGGAAGGCCGCTCCATGCATCCACAACCCCTCTGTGAAAAATACTTCCTTAAATTACTTCTGAGCTGCCCCCATCTTCAAATTGTGCCCCTTGTTCTTGACACCTTTTTTTGAAAGATGCTACCTCTTGGACTTTGTTGATTCCCTTGAGGTACTTGAAGTTTCTATCATGTCCCCCCTCTCCCTCCTTTCCTCGAGGCTATACATATTAAGCTCCTTAAGTCTCTCTTCATATGTCTTCCGGTGCAGACCCTGCACCATTTTAGTTGCCCTCCTCTGGACAGCTTCCATCCTGTCTATGTCTTTGCGGAGACTGGGTCTCCAGAACTGCACGCAGTACTCCAGATGGGGTCTCACCAGCTGTCTTTACAGAGGGATAATAACTTCCTGTTTTCTACTGGTGATGCCTCTCCCTATGCATCCCAGTATCTCCTCAACCCTCCTTGCTGCCCTCTCACATTGCTTGCCCACCTTTAGGTCATCTGATATGACTACCCCCAGGTCCCTTTCCATTTTTGTTGTTGTTAGTGTCTCACCCCCCATTGTGTACTCTTCCCCTGGGTTTTGTTTCCCAGGTGCATTACCTTGCATTTCTTAGCATCGAATCTAAGCTGCCATACATTTGCCCATTCCTCTAACCTTGTCAAGTCCCTTCTCATCCTTTCCACACCACCTTGTGCATCAACTCTGTTGCATATCTTTGTGTCATCTGCAAAGAGACATACTTTTCCTTCCAGTCCCTCTGCAATGTCGCTTATAAAGACATTGAAGAGGACCGGTTCTAATACTGAACCCTGCGGTACCCCACTAGTAACCCCCCTTTCTTCAAAGTGGACTCTATTTACTATTACTCTCTGTGTCCTATTCTCCAGCCAATTCTTTACCCAGGCTGTCATCTTGGGACCCACTCCCAGGCTGGCTAACTTGTATATTAATCTTTTGTGTGGGTCTGTGTCAAATGCCTTGCTAAAGTCTAGGTAGGCCATGTCCACAGCCCCTCCCTGATTAACTACTTTGGTCACCCAGTCAAAGAAATCTATCAGATTTGTCTGGCATGACCTTCCCGCTGTGAATCCATGCTGCCTTGGGTCCTGTGCCCTCTGGCCTCTAGATACTCAACAATTCTTTGCTTCAGAAGTGATTCCATCATTTTCCTATCACTGAGGTTAAACTAACAGGTCTGTAGTTTCCTGCTTCTGCCTTGCTTCCACTTTTGTGAAGGGAATCACATCTGCTCTCCTCCAGTCCTCGGGTACCACCCCATCCTCCCATGATTTGTTAAAGAGGGTAGTCAGTGGTGTCACTAGTTCTACCCTTAGTTCTTTTAGAATTCTGGGATGAATCCCATCAGGCCCCATTGCTTTGTCCACTTCAGTTTTAAGAGTTCTTTCAGAACCCTTTCTTCTGTAAATGGGCTGCTATCAACTTCTGTATCTAGAGTGTTTCTACTGTTTGTTTTAGGTACCTCACCCTCTTCATTTGTAAATACTGAGCAAAAATATTTGTTTAGTATCTCTGCCTTTTCACAGTCACCCTCTGCCCACCCTCTCTCCCCTTTATTAAGCCTCGCTATCCCTCCCTTGGTCTTCCTTCACTCCCTGATGTACCTATAAAAGGTTTTATCCCCCTTCTTAACTGAGTTGGCTATCTTTTCCTCAGTTTGGGCCTTTGCTGTTCTGACTGCCTTCCCAGCTTCCTTTTGCTTTAACTGATACCGTTCTCTGTCCTGCTTCTTCTGTGATTCCTTGTACTTCCTGGATGCATTCTTTTTCTTTTGAACCTTCACTGCCACTTCCTTTGAGAACCATAGTGGTTCCTTACATTGTTTCATTTTGTTTATTTGCTTCACACAAAGGCTTGTTACCTCTGTGATGGCAGTTTTTATTATTCCCCATTGTTCTTCCACCCTCCTTCCTGCCCATTTGCTAGTGCATTCCTTAGGCACTCACCATTTTGCAAAGTCAGGCCTCCTAAAGTCCAGTACTTTTGCCTTTGTATGGCTTGACTCTATTGCTTGTGTTTATTGTGAACCATACTGTTCGATGGTCGCTAGTTCTCAGATGGCTACCCACTTCTACATCTGTGATCCTCTCTTCATCTCCATTTGAGAGAACCAGGTCTAAGATTGCTCCCTCTCAAGTGGGCTCCAATACTAGTTGTCTAAGGCATGCCCCCTGTAGGGCATCTAGAATAACCCCACTCTTTGAAGTGGCTGCTGCAACTGCACTCCAGTTAACATCTGGCATATTCAGATCACCCATCAGCAATATCTCCCCTTTTTCTGCCATTCTAAGTATACTTTCTGTCATTTCCTTGTCAATTTCCTCCCCCTGAGTAGGGGGTCTGTATACAACCCCTGTGCAGATTGTGGTGCCATTGCCAGTCTCCAAATTTACCCACAGTGCTTCTTCTCCACTGCAGAGTACTATATGAATATCCTGGAGAGGATGTACAGTAGTTTGGAAAACCCTGGGAAGATTCTGATGAAGTTGCCACTGAAGTAGCAGACTGATAGGGGGAAAAATGTTCCGAATTTATAGTGCAAATGGAAAAGATCATGCAGAGTGCCTTTTGGAAAGGAAGCCTGAAAACATAGAGGGAGCTGTCTACAGTGATCAAATACTCACCAATCTGCACTTGTATGACAGAGTCAACAGCCCTCCCTCTCCCCTCCACTATGGAGATCTGACTGGGGAACAGAGGGAACAAGACCAGCACCTACTGGGAGTGAATGGACTCTGTAGTTTGCCATGAATAATTCTGAGCAGTGCCCCTGTGCCTGTCCAAGATGCAGTGGGGATGGGTGACAGCATGGAGGTTCTGGAGGTCATCACTAAACTGGTACTTTAAAAACCAAAAATATACAGAGAAAGTATCTACCAGAGCACATTATGTACTGAGGAGTTGAAAGGGCTGTGTTTTGAGCACTCTTCTTCAGAACTTTAAACACATCAGCCCACCTCTGGAGAACTATATGTGTTTGGAGAGTAGCATCAACAGGCATCAGCATCATGACCTGCCAGGATTCTGAAAACCTTTGGTTGGTCACTGATTATCTATTCAGTAAGGTACAGAATCTGCAGAGAAACATCAGGATGGTCCAGTGAGGGAGTGTACTGAAGCCCCAGAAGCAAATTGCTCATCTTGGCTGGGAAAGATGTCTAGATTGCTAGAAAGCCAGGTGAAAGCAATTGGGCAGGAATGCAGTTGAACTGAGAGGTTGCACCTGGCCTGGTACAAACAGCAAAAATAAAAAACCTGAACTAGAACAATTTAAAACAGCAGAGTGACATAGGCAGGACATACTGTGGAAACTAGTAAGCACAAAAAGAACCAAAACAGAAAGACACACAGGAGCTACATGAGGACAGGAGTGCAGCAGGAGTAGCTAACAGAGAGAAAGAAGGAAGCACAAGCTGCAGCCAGGAAAGGTAGAACAAACAAAAGACTGACCTAGAAAGCAGTTGAAGGCAAAAACCAAACAGAAAGTACAAAAGCATGAAAGGAGAGTAACAGACAAACACAGGAAGAAAAGGGTGGAGAGAGCACCTGCAAAGCCTCAGTGCTTCTGAATGAGGCTGGAAGAAACTGGTTTAAATAGCTCAGAAAGTGGCTCTGGCTGGTAGCTCACACTCAAACTTCAGACATAGCTTTTGTGTTCATGTCACTGTGATGTGTGTAGCCTAATGTGTGCATAGTGCTGATGTGTGTTATGTTGAGTGGGGCTGTTTTATTAGGGGGAAATCAGAGGTCCTTTGGAGCTGCATGTTCTTATGTTGCATATCTTGTGGGATGTTCTTCCCCTGCACTATGATGAACATCCACATGCTCTGCATTGGCTGTACTCTGTTGTGTCTGATTCAACACGTGGTAGACTGGGTTGTTGCATTGTGGCAGCTGACGGTGTGGGTGTTGCACTTCCATGTCCACATGCGCTACTTGTGTGTGATCTCCTTGGTTGGATCACATGGGCAGTACTGTGTGTTTGCTAGTCACCTGTGACATGTTACTAGATGTGCTTAAGTGTGTCCCTAAGATGTGCCATCTGTAACTGAATACCCTGCACCTCTGTGGTCAATGTTTTCAGTTTCTGATTATTATCCTTGCTGCCCTTCAGGTGATTCTGCTCCAAATGTCTGACTTCTGAGTAATATGTTTGCTGCTTACTTGCTGCAGCAATGTAGCTGCAGAATTGCCCTGTCCTGTGTGATGACCTTCATCTCTACTGTCATTGGCAGGCCAAAAAAATGGGTGGATGATTGGTTCAGGTCTGACTTGATGTTCTGTTCTGCTGTTCTGTAGAACAATGCTAGCCATTCAGACTGGAGTTGTCTGTGTCTGTCTCTGGAACCTCAGCTGTGGGGGCATTTGTGTTCTGTATGTGCTCAAGACTGATTGCTGTCAATATCTACTGTGTTGGATGGGTCTGCAGTGTGTTATGGGCTAATGACGTGCTGGTGCATGGTGTAGGTATGGTGTTGTGTTGCCAAAACAGTGCTGATGGGTTGGTCAAGGTTTATGTTTTGGGTGCATGCTGGGGTGTAGTTTGTAGGTGGCATAGATACAGTATTGTGCCTGTGTTGGAGTCTAACTAGCACTGGTGCTAGCACCTGATGTCTTCTCTGATTTTTCAGGGCCAGTGACTGTCCTCAAAATCCTGGAAAGTCACATCAGGCATGGCAAGTGCAGAGGGAGAAAGAACTATAATGGTACAGTGGTACTCAGTGTCAGGTTCCTTCCTGTCTAGACATGTCAATCAGCACCTTTGAACATAAACAGATGAGAAAGGACAGAGCCATAACTGCTAATTGCTTAATTTTATTTATTTATTTATGTCTTTGGTAACTGGGTGAGTGAGCTGATCCAAAGGACTGATTTCAGCCATGACATGGGCCATATAGGTGGCAGCAAGCATTCTACAGAAATAGTGAAATACAGAGAATACAAAGCTATGATCACATCACAGATACAATGTAGTTAAGCTAATAAAGATACAACGCAACTATCAAGCAGCACAAAGAGAACACATGCACTATACTGGAGGATTCAAGGTCATTACACAAATAGCCACCAATAGAAACATGCTAAATGTGGCAAAAATTACAACTCACACAAGCTAACATGCCTAACAGAGGTTGAGAGACAGAGTCAGAGAGAAAGTGCATCCGGGACTGATAAGAGACCAGGGCAGGATAAGGGAGGAGTAGTACTAATAAACAAGGATACATAGAAAAGCAGAGATAAACAAAGCAGGGACAGATTTTGACCTTATGACTGTGCAGGGAAACAGTTGCAAGAGGATTCGGTCATGAGCCAGGATTTTAAGTTAGATTGAAAGGAGAGGTGGGAGGGGGACAAGTGAACAGATGATGGTAGCCTGTTTCATAGGGGTGGAGTGGAGACAAAAAAGGCCTTACTTCTCATAGCAGTGGTAGTATGTAGCACTATAGGTGGAGGGACAGAGGAGGTCCTGAGGCTCCTAGATACTACCCTATCTGTTAACAGTGAAGTGTAGGGTGACAGCTGTTTGCTCCTGAGTGCATTGTCCACTAGGCAGCCCAAGGCGTAATCAAAACAACTTTGTAGTGGGAGCCACCCTAGGGATTGGTAGAGTACCCAGTAAAGTTCAAAATCCTCAACTCCACACACGCGTGCCACTGTGCAAAAAATCAGTATAGGGTGAAACAGCAAAGGCACCGCAGGTATATTTTTTCATTCAATTTAATAAGTGCATGTAAATCACACAGCCGCCCAGCAGTACAGGGAAGAAAGCCTCAGCTACTTTCGCGCACCGTGCATCATCAGGAGGTAGTAGAGTACACAGTGGTGGGTGGAATGGGGTACTAGGAGAACAAAGTAACAGAGTTGTAAGTTGTACTTAGTCAAGAGCATAGGGTAGCAGGCATAGAGGTGTAGACAGGGGAGCAGTGATTTCTATGTGTTTCCTATCATGTCTATTAATCACTCATTGTCACAACATGACTAGACAAGAAGGAACCTGACACTGGGCACCAAAGTGGTCACCCTGATGAATCTCAGTATTCATTGCTTGACATAGCATGCCTCCATTATCTGGCCTTGCCATAAGCACAGTTCCATCACCAACTATATGCTTCTCCTGCAACACCTCTTATTCAGGCTTCTCTTCAGTTGGTGGTGGTTAGTTCACTGTTGGGTACACTGCATGGCATGTTTTGCTATGGCATACAGTATGCTGTATGTGAAAGTACCCTGCATCTGCTTACCTGGTATGGTATCTATGCCAGCATATTTTCTAACCAACATTGTTTGTGAAAATCTATTTGCCACCATTTCTTCCATGGGATGAAGTCAGGTGATAAGGGGGACCACAACCAGTTGCATTCAGTTACAGTCATGCTTGTGCCAGCTTACATTTCACTGCCATTCTGTGATCCCTCCACTTGTGTTAGATTACCTCGAAGGACTTGGAGATGGGCCATTGTTATTCATTGCCTTGTGAATGCTCACCCAGATTCACACCTTCTTCTCCTGTGGGACCCATAGGGATGCCCTGCTAAATGGGCTGGAATAATGTAGTCATATCTTGGACACTGCCACAGCAATTTATTGTGTGGTGCAGTGCAGTGTCCATTGAATGTTGTACCTGTTATAGTGATTTAACCATGGCTACCATCCCTGCCCCTTGAATGGCACTGTGCTCTGCTCTGGCCACTTTGATCAGGGATCACACCATGCTTTGCCACAACATGTCTTAGGCCAAGGTTGGTATCCTCACTGTTATGTACTGTGCATTCTCCAACAGAGTTGTCATTGCATTCACTATGCTACATCCAAAGCATAATTCCATATCTGTGCTGTACCACACATTCCCATACTCTGTATATTGGAGTCACGGGGTGGGAACTTTAATTTTTGGAATTTGAGTTCACATCATGTTGCTAAATGGAGCTTACATGACCACTATGGCCATGTCCCTTTTAGTGCATACTGCACAGTTATGATGTTGCTTGGTCATGCATGTGCTATGTGCATTTTCTGTGTAGTGGATGCATGTGTGTGCATATGGTCCAATATTATCAGCATGTTCAAAATGTTAATCCTTTGTGTACGGTTCAGACTTTGGTATCCTAGTGCTACTGTAGGCCATCACTTTGGTTCACTGAACTGTGAAACAGGATATTGCAGGTTCAAATGTCCCATTATGGCTATGGGCACATTCTGTGACCTTCAGTAAGTCACTTTAAATCCTTGAGGGTTAACCCTTCCAGCTATACACTGAAAATGTAACTTAGTATCTAGAAATGTGTAAATGTTTACACAAAGCAAATTTATTTATTTGTTTCTTTATTCCAACAGAATGGTCCTCAATGCAGGTAAAACAAAAGTTATGCTGTTTGGTCCTAGATCCCTTGGGCAGGAGCGGTCCAAACTCCTACAGCTAACCTCAATAGCAGGAAAAAGTATAGATGTGGTGGACACCATACAATACCTTGGGCTAACAATTGATCAAGGTCCCACATAGACCAATTAACCAGGACCATCCACTGTAAACTTGGTACCTTGTACCATCTAAAAGACAAGCTCATCCAGGGGGCAAGGCAGGTAATTGTCTACAGTGTCTTGCTCCCAGAACTTACTTATGCTGCCCCAGTACTACAGGGTATGCCTAAGCAAGAGCTCAACTGGCTACAGGTTCTGTATAACAAGGTTGTGTGGTTCGCTACCCAGAATCACCCAAGAAGCCACTGCTGTGACATGCTTGCCCAACTGCAGTGGCCTTCCTTTGCTTTTTGACTTCAGTACCCCCTACTGTGCCTTACGTTCAAATTACTGAGCCTGGCTGCTCCCCCTAGCCTAAAAGGAACTGTCTCCCTCAAGCACAATGCTCAGACACTCAGGACCTCTGGTTGGACTCTACTTGAAACCCCCAGAGTCAGGACAAATGCTGGTGGCAGATCCTTCTCCTTTACAGCCCCCTACCTGTGGAATAATCTTCCACCTTCTGTACAGGAAGCCCCCTCTCTACCAATCTTTCACACTAGGCTCAAGGCCCACATGACTGAGACCAGCACTTGTCACTGTCTAGGAATAGGTTAGTCTTCCCCCTATCCAACAACCAATGCCTACCCCCTTCCTTTGTCACCCAAACAGACTACAAGGCTTGGCCTTGTCTCAATCAATCACTTCTTATATGTCGTATATGTTTCTTACTTACTGACTCACTATTTGACTGTTTAATTGCTTTTACTGTAACCTGGTTAGCAATTGTACTCTCTCTGTAACAAGTTGTAGCTGACACCTGTCATCTCTACTGTATCCCGGGTTGCCCTGAAAAAGGTACCTTCAGGGCTCAGTGGGCCTACCTGGTAGTCAAAATTTAATAAATAAATACATTTATTTAGCTATTTTTATTAATCTTTTGATGGTTTCACAGACATAACCCACAAAAGCATGGGAAGATTTTTTTTGGTTACCCAAAGGGGAAATAAGGATTTTATGTAATGTGATTAAACAGCTGTAGCAACATATTTTCAAATATATATATATATATATATATATATATATGTTTGTCACACTATAAACCAAAAAATGTGAGCATTTTAAATGTGTTAAAAAAATATTATCTGTGACTTCAGTTCCAGAATATCAATTTACTAAAAGTAAAAATGGTTGTAAGGATACAGTAGGAACAAAGCTTTCAGTTCAGAAAAACTTAAGTTTTAGTCCTAATGGTCCAAAAGGTGATGCTTTCTAAATTTAGTATCTTTAAAAAGGCCTAATTTATGAATTGTTAGGGATACTAACTTATTTTTATGAAAGCCTAGAGTCAGGTTGATGCAGTTACATCATGCTGATACACTTTCAATGAATTGATACATAGAAATACACATTGAACAGTAACATTCATTTTCACAATATTGATATTGCAGAAGTGTGTTTTCAGTATATTGACACATTGCAAGTGTATCAACATAGTGTAACTATGTTGACCTTACTCCAAACTTTCATTAGAAAACATAAGCTTCTAGTCCTAACTGTTCAAAAGTTGGCCCCTTTCAGAAGATATATTTTGTTTTTTAGAAAGGGGTAATTTATTTAACTGTATGGACTAGAAACATATTGTTTTAAAATGAAAGCCTGGAGTAAAGTTGGTACAGTTACAGTGTAACAATACACTTTCAAAGTATCTAAATAATGAAAATGCACTTTTCTTATATTAATGTATTACAAATGAATGTTACTACACTATGTTTATGTATATTTAATGTGTATCAATACATTGAATATGTATTAACAAAGTGTAACTACAGTATATTAACCTCAATCTAAGCTTACTATAAGAAACACATTTTTAGCACTAATGGTTCAAATGTTAGCCCTTTCTAAAGGCGATTCATTTAAAAAGGCATAACTTTGAAACTGTGTGAGCTAGAAAATGACTTTTTAAATGAAAGTCTGGCATCAGTATGATACGATTACACCCTGTTTACATATTTTTGTGGTTGGTCAGTGCCTCCAGTTAAAACCACATTCTCATTACTTAACAGTTCTATAATCATAGGGAAGGAAAACATGTCTGTATTATAGATGTCTATCATTTTTGACATAACAAATGTGCTGTATTTAATTACTTGTAAGTGTGGTTGCTTTTATATTGAATACACGCAACTTCTTCAAATGGAGGAAACCAGCCCTGGATATTATATTAGCTGCTGCATCTGAAGATACAGTACTTGTGATATTCCATCATGGAGAACCACATTTGGTGTTTCTAGTTCATTTATTTATTAACATTTTTACAAACCAGATAAGCTCCATGAGATGCAAGTCTGATTAAATGGAACACAAAAGACAAAACATGCAAACAATAAAATGGTGAGTGATACAAAATACAAAAATGCAGCTATAAACAACTATACACATTTTTCTACTTGTTCCTTCTCTGTAACCCTTGCATTCTGTTGGTTCACTATTCTCTAGACCATCATGGAAACTAATGTAGGTGTATCACATAAATGAGGTATCTTGGGTTACACAAATTCTAAATAAAATGAAATGGCTAAATAAATAAACGCAATTGGGAAAAACAGGATTCAACTGAAAACATAATGTTACAACTATGATGGGCTGTCCTGGGTAAATAAATTGCATAATATGCTATATTCTACTGTTGCACTGCTCTCTTTCCTAGTTATCCAGTGTTTGTATATCTACATCAGGCCAGTAAAACATAACATTTATATCCACGCAACATAATTTCCATTTCTAAGAACCATTGTTCATTTCAGAACAGCATTAAAATGATTAAACTGAATATATGCCAAGGTCTATTTGAAATCTACCCAAGTCTGCAAACTCAGTGAAACCATGACATATTTTTCAAAGGTAAGGTAAACTAAGCAAGAAATACACAGATCTAAAAATATAAATTTTAGGAAGAATGGTTCCTGTAATTTCAGGTTTAAAATACCAGCCTGAATAATCAAAGAAAGCATTTTAGTACCCTGTCAATATTTTTCCTGGAAGCACTGGTAAATATAGTTCTTCAGATCTATAGTGTGTGTGCCTGCTAGTTTGAGGTGTCATTCACCACATACATTTTTATCCTTGAGAAATGTGATAAACAGAAATTCTGTGGTTATGTACTCCCTGAAAAAATAACATTTTCTGTGCCACAACACACACACAAAGTGTATAATGGTTTGAGAATGTTCCTCCTTTATTGAAATCATCTTCATAATACCACTTGTCAGCCAAATCCCATTCAATCACTAAAATTGTGAATGACATTCAGCAATGTTATTTCATATGCTTTCAGCCAATCCTGGGAAAACAGACATAGTGGGTAAATCCAATAGAAACTGTATTAGTGTAATAGATCTGTAACTTAGTCTGACTGGGTTATCTTGCATGGCTGAACATATATGTAAGATCATTGTAAGGATAACAACAACTGAGTGGTAACATTTGCAGACAACACTAAATTAAGAGGTATGGTTGGAACAAGTAATCTTACTAGAGTAGCAACATGAATGGACAATGGAACATGAAACTTAATGTCAACAAGTACATAGGTAAAAAAAAAAAGCATAAAGGATGAGCATAGGGTTTTCAAAAGAATCCATCCAAGGTTTGCCCACCACTATTTTCAAATATGAAATCCATTCACATAGTTAGATCATCTAACTGCATCCAAATTTTACATCCTCAAAAAGAAAATTCAATAGCAGCAACATATGATGCAGATCACATTTGTGTACATTTTGTACTGAAAATCTTGACTTTTGTTGTAAATGGATGCATATTTTGCAAATAACAGTAGAAGTGCTGTATATGCAGGCTCATGGAAACCATGCATTTGCATCTCGGTCTGACCCATGTGAAAATCTAATCCTAAATATTTTGATGGGAAAGAATTCAGATTTACAAAGGAGTAAACAGATGTGCATATCATTATTTTAAATGATCTGAAAATGTTTATTGATGTGAGCTGGTTCAAGGAAGTTGTAATGCCTTTATACTGAACACTAGGAACACAACATGTAGAGCAGTTTTGTCAATTGTGGACCCCATTATAGCAGTAAGAGCTTGATGGTGAATAGGGTGCAAAGGGGAACCACAAGGATGGTAAAGGTGCTGGATATGTGATACAATGATAGGGTGTACCAACTGGAACTTTTCCATCCTGAGAAATGATGGTTGAAGGCGACCCTATAACAGTTTATTACCTAATGATTGATAATGGTTTGTGGGTAAATTTGAAAACAGACCTTAACATTGCCAATAACATACCTGGGGTCATAACAGTTAAGGGGGATCACAGAAAGTATTTCTTCAGGTAGAGCACTATAGGAACTTAGAATGGGCTACATGAAGGAGTTGTCAATGCTATGATGCTATGCACCTTCAAGGCTAATCTGTACAGGTACAATATATGATGGAGGTTACTGTAATCTACAGTCTTGTAACTAATGAAGAATAAGAGACAGTGTCAATGGACTGATTTGTCTTCTTCTGTCTTTGTATCTTGTGTTCTTATGTTGTTAAACATTAGAAACAGACCTTCAACTGTTTAACAAAGTCACTGTTCAGTAGGGAAAGTATACAAATCTGCCATCCATATACAGTAGTTATTTTATAATGTACAGTAAGTAAGGGTGAGGTGATGCTGAAGTTGCATTTGGTGGACTCACTAAAAGTTTGCACTTTTGTCTTTGGATGGTGGAGCAGAGGTTTACTGGCTTCTCTTTCAGCCAAGATTTCTGGCATTAATAAATTTGGAATTTGGATTAGCATATCATCAATCAGACACATGCCAAAAATAAGATCTTTAAGTTACTTTGTTTAAAATTTACACTAAATTTACTGCCTGTTCCAAAAAGCCAGTTTCAGAGAAGAGCGACTGATGATGTCATAGCCTGAACTCACAGCCTAGTCTTCCCTGCAGGTTACCTTATATGATTAATTTTTCCCATGTTACATAAATTGCACTTGCAGTGAACATCTGAAAAAGGAAAACTGTCACTGGGTGGGTCAGTGCATGTATTTCCATTACATGCAGATGCAAAGTACAGTACTTCAGAATGTGATGGGGGTTGGAATGCAGCGACTAACATGGCTTTAGAATGACAATGTTTTGTGAAATTTGTAGAATACCACAGGTATGAGATTTCAAAATGTCACCACCAGGTTGCAATTGTGAAATGCAGCAATGACACAATCTCAGAAAGTAGTGGGACACATAATTTTGGAATGTAGTGGTGATGCACAGTTTTAGAATGTGTCAGTGACACACCATTTCAGAATGTGGCGGTGATGCATGGTTTCAGAATGTGGCAGTGATACACAGTCTTGGAATGTGGAGGTGACAAAGCTTCCAAATATGGTGGTGATACACAGTTTCAGAATGTGGCAGTGATGCACAGTTTTGGAATATAGTGGTGATGAACGATTTTGGAATGTGGTGGTGAAGCACAATTTCGGAATGTGACAGTAACGCACAATTTTGAGATGTTGAGGTGACACACAATTTCAGAATGTGATGGTGAGTCAGTTTCAGAATGTGACAGTTACATAGTTTCCAAATGTGGTTGTGACACAGTTTCAGAATGTGGCAGTGATGCATAGTTTCAGAATGTGGCAGTGACGCACTGTTTTGGAATGTGGTGGGCTGTAGTTTCCAAATGTGGCAGTGATGTTCATTTTCAGAATATAGCAGAGATGCACAATTTCAGAATTTGTCAGTGATGCACAGTTTTGAAATGTAGTGATGATGCATAATTTTGGAATATGGCAGTGATGCATAATTTCAGAATGTAGCAGTGGTGCATAATTTGGAATGTGGCGGTGATGCACAGTTTCATAATGTGGTGGTGACGCACAGTTTCGGAAAGTGACAATGATGCACAATCTGGGAATGTGACATTAAAACACAACTTTGGAATGTGGTGGGGATGTGCTATTTTGGAATGTGGCAGATGTGTAATTTTGGAATGTGGGTGGGATGCACAATGTTGGAACACGGTGGGGATGTGGTACACAATTTTGAAATGTGGAGGTTGCATACAATTCTGGAATGTGGCAGGGACAAGCAATTTCAGTATAAATGATGTGTCCTATCACATTCTAACAGTGTGCCTCCACACTGTATTCCAAAATGACCAGGCCCTGCCAGATTCCTCAATGTGTGTTCCTGTTGCATTCTGAGATTGAGTGTCCCACCACATTTTTAGATGCCACATCCCTGCCACTTTCCAAGATTGCATGTTCCTCCCCCACCACCCATTTTAAAATTCTGCACCACTTTGACATTTTATTCCTCGGTTCAGCACTGCATTCAAAAACCACCTCCTGGCACATTCTAAAGTGCAGTACCATGCATCTGAACATTCTGGAAACACAAGCACTGCAGCCAACCCTATGTCAGTTGTCTTATTTATTTATTTATTTATTTATTGAAACATTTCACCAGGAAAGGCACACTGAACAACAAGTTGCTCTTCTTCCGGTGCAACCTGGGGGAGAGGGTATAGGGAATACATACATAGAGCCATACATTTTTACAATTATACAGTAAAAACAGTGAGGTAAGTTAACAGATAGTAATAAAACATAATCAGTGCAACATATGTACGATGTAAACAGAGGTAATACAATGTAACAAAACATAATAAGTGTGACATGTACAAAATAAAGAGAGAAAGCTTGATGGACAAAGTCAAGTGCTAAATTTTGAGATATACAAGTTTAAACTGCTGTAAGACTAGTGACAAGGAACCAGAAGAAAGATTAACAGTTTAGTTGCAGGTACAATTTACAGAGAGAAAGTTTTGCAAGGCTGCAGAGATGGAGGGGGGAGGACGAGGGGCGAATCTGATAAGGGAGAGCATTCCACTGTTTTGGGAAGCGATGTGAGACGGCAGCCTGGCCTACAGTGGTAGACCAACGTGGGACTACCATAGAACTGGAGTCATATGATCTAAGAGAGTGGGCTGGAGAAGGGGGGATGGATAGAGAGGATGTGAGATATGAGGGGCGCTATCCAAACCAAAATTTAGAGATGAATTTTGCACAATGGAGTAGACATCTATTTTCTAATGAGGGAAATGCCAGAGATTGGTAGAGATTACAGTGATGAGTTTGGCGGTAGGGAGTCCAGAGGGAAGTGGTAGAAGGAGTTGAAGAGGGTGTCTAATCTGGTTAAGGAGGTCTTGGGAGCAGCACTGTAGACTACATCACAGTAGTCAAACAGCTACAGTTTCTAAAACTTTGGAGAAACAGGTCCTATAAGGTTGCTTGACAGGTAGGACTAGACTGTGAGGTCAGGTTATGACATCACCAGTGGTTTTTCACAGAAACTGGCTTTTTTAATAGGTAGTAAAATTAGGGTTACAAAATAGCTCATAACTTTAAAATGAAGTAACAAAGAAACCAAATTTTTGGTATGAGATGTATTGGGGGTATGCTTATTCTAATTCTGCAATGTAACACTTTTGGCTGGACTCCATCTTTAAATTAACGGCATTGCATAGCATTTTTTTACAGGGATCACACACTGAGCATGTGAATCTTATGGAAGTCACATAATCTGAAGCAACCAGTGATGCTGGAAATTGTGATCATCTCACACTGTGCATGTCTCAATGCCACTTCCATATCTCTCAATCTCACTCTTTCATTCTTGGCAGAGAAGGATGTGTGTGTGCTGAGAGCCACAGCTCTTACAGTCTTTAAAAAAAAAACATGAAAAAAAACTTTGAAATCATTAGAGAATTATTTATTACTATATCGCTAGTTTCTTAGCAGCAGTTATCTGCAGTTTCTCTACAGGATAGGGCGATATTTCATGTGCAGTTACAGGAAGGAGTTAGTGCAGTGAGAGCTTGCAGCAACTGCAGCCTGCAACAACAGGGGCTTATGATTAGCCTAGTAGCAGACAGAAGAGGGGGAATTTTGCTGGTTTTAGTTTACAGTTAAATTTTTTATTTTACTGGCTGCTAGTGGTCAGGGTGCAGAATAAATCATTCTATAGCTGGTGCAAAGGACCAGTCTATTCTGTGACTCCAGTGACTACAAGAACTTGCAGTCTCTGTTGATTCCTTTGTAGCAACATCTATTCAAACAAGCATTTGTCAATGCCAAATGCTTGCTTGCATGTATTTACTGTGTTGTTGTTGGGCATAGACTGCACAGAGGCTAAAATTAACAAATTAATAAAACAAGTTACAATAGTGATGAGAGGCTAATTATTTTTTTATGTCCAAAAAAATCAAGTTAAATAAAAAAGATAGATAGGGGATACATAATGGATTGCAGTGAAATAACCCATTTATCTTCACTAATGAGTGGTAAGACTCAACACATGAGTGGCGAAGCCACAAGTTAATTATAAAGGACTTACCACCTGTGTGGAGATAAATGTGTTATTCTACTGCAACAGACTATGTATGTGATAGTTACCACACTATTTGTAATGATTTAACTGATGTTTTACCTTGTTTCAGCTTAAAACTGCCTTTCTTTCCATTGTAAGTTCTCTCTCTGAACCATTATTCTTTGTGTTCTATTTCCAGATTCCAAGTGGAAATAACATGTTCTAAGTTAAATAAATTGTGTTCTAAGTGAAATAAATAGTGTTCTAAGTGAATATAAACATGTTTCCCTAAATGACAGCATTTATTTACCCAATTTATTTATCACTGATATAGTGTGTATATATATATATATCCTTATTAGTTGGTTAGGCAAGTGGGCAGGATTCACAAATCAGATGCATTGGGCGCAAATGAGATGTATCAGCACAACAGGGAAATGCACCATGGTGCCATACACAGAGAGCACAGATGCCCTGGTGCAACCCAGATGCGCTGCACCAAACAGGATGTGCTGGAGACCAAAATTAATGATATGTGGTCCATCTGGAGGGGGCATGCAACTGCATATACAGCGCAGAGCCATTCACAGAGCAAAATGAATGCACAAGTACAAAGCATTCACAGTGCAAGTACTAAATGCACCGTTTGGAGATAAGTATAAAAGAAGTAGACTTAAGTGCAGGTCCCCAGCAGGCTGATCGCAGGTTAGCAGCATCAAGCAGTAGTACAGCAGCAGCTGAAGAGAACTATGGATGGAGTATCTTTCCTGATGGTGGGGATGTTAATGGGGATGAGGAGATGAGCGAACCAGCAACATGGCAGCAGAAGGCACCATAGGAGGCCATCCCCATGGTGGTATCGTGCCAGACTGACATTTGAACAGATGATAGACACCGAAACAGTCATCTGATACCACCTAAACAGGGCAATTCTGAGGCAGCTATATGAGCTGTGCCATGATGAAATGCAGGCACCCACTGGAAAGGGACATGCCATATCAGTGGAGACCAAGGTGACAACGGCAATGTGTCTGTTCACCACAAGAACCTTCCAGAGGTCAGCCGGGGACACCACTGGCATATCCCAGCCATCTACATCCTGTCTCCTCACACAATTCCTCACTGCACTGTTCCCACATGCTTTGGGATTCATCTACTTACTAAGCATACAGGCAGAGCAGACAGATGCCATGCAGCAGTTCTGCAGGGTGGCACACATGCCAGGCATAATAGGCACCATTGACTGCAACCATGTGGAACTCCATGCACCACCTGGTGAGGATGCCATGACATATGTCAACCACAAGGGCTACCACTCTGTTAACTTTCAGGTGGTGTGAAATGCCACTGGGTGCATCAACAATATCTGCATAACACATCCTGGGAGTACACACAATGCCTTCATATGGCACCAGTCCACCCTGTGCCACCTGTTTGAGACAGGGAACATACCCAGTGGCCATCTATTAGGTGGGTGGGGCATGCATAAATGCCCATGAACAGGACACCATGGCACAACAAATGATGGGAGAGGGAGCAGTTGTGCGAGGGTCATGGCAGAACTGTGCAGGGGGAGTTGCACAGGTGGGACAATGGAGGTGGCACACCGAGGGAACTGCACATGCAACAAGGGGGACAGTGCAGCAGAACACCACAGCACAGGAAGCAGGTTGCAGCACAACAGCAGGCACGAGTGGCAGGGCAGAATATGCCACATGCAGCCATGCACAGGTGATTGCTGGACATTGGTGGGCAGTCAATGCTGAAGGGAACAGGTGTGGGCAGCCATGGCTGCATGCATGGGCAGGTACAGGCAGGTGTGTGCAGCCAGGGCAGCCCATTGCAGGTGTGAGGGGGATGTAGATGGCCCAGAAGGGTCACCACAGGGATGGGGTGGACATTTGGCAGACACAGCACTGCCCCATGGTGCATGGGGGGCTAGAGGACACACAATGAACAGGTATGCAGAGGTGTAACAGACTGCTCTTGCCCCACTCAGGTAATGTAGCATACCTCCTCCAACCCTGGCTACTCACACCCTTCCACCAGCCTGGCACAGAGGTAGAAGAGCGCTACAACAAGGCACACATCACTACACGCGCCATCATTGAGCATGTCTTCGGCATGCTGAAGATGCGCTTTAGGTGTCTGGATAGGTTGGGTGGTGTCCTACAATATAGCACAGAAAAGTCCTGTGGAATATTCCAGGCTTGTTTTATGCTGCACAACATGGCCATTGACTGTGGAATAGCTGTCCAGGCTGAGGAGGGAGACAGTTCTGGGGAGGAGGAGGGGGAAGAGGATGCAGCAGGCCAGGGGCAGCGTGATGGACCACCACTGGCATGCAGAGACCCACACCTGGTCTCCAGGTTCCAGCAGCAGAGAGACACCATCGTCAAAGAGCACTTCGGGGTCTGCAGATGAGTAACACAGGTGGGTTATACATGGCAGCCCCCAACACACACACACACACACACACACACACACACACCATGTGCAGTCCCAGTCACCAGCCATGGCACCGGTCACTGAGGGGTTGGACAGCCCTGCTACCACTGGTGCTGCATCTGAGACTATTGTGGCATTTGAAGGGCCTGGAACAGCATGATTCACAGCCCTGGCTGCGTGCTGGTGTGATGGTCCGGCAACATCCCCTTGCAAGGCCATCCTGTGGTACACCAGTCATGGCAGCACCCGTGAGGTGTGATGGAGCTGTAACAGAAAGAAGGGATACATGGTTACAGACATGTGTGACAGTTGTGTTCAGACAGCCATGTACAGGTGGTCATCCATGTTTGCCAGTGGTGTGCCGACATGCCACGCGGGTGACAGTCGACAATGGTTTTGCTGATGCAGCCAGACACCAGATACAGCATGACTGCACTGGTGCCTGTACGTGGCGCCTTGGACATGTGTGTGACCGGCACAACACCCTGGCCATCACCCACAGGGATGGCATCAATGGTGTGCAGTGGACCCACACACCATGGGTGTCCCCCCCCCCCCCAACAGCATGTGGCTGGCCTGTCATGCAAATGCACAACACGGTACATGGATGGATCATACAGAACCATGGTAGGTGCACACTGGTACATGGTGGAATAGTGACACACACTGGGGCTGTCAGGCACCCATAGCACACACACAGGGACAGGCACATTTCTTGGGCATGTATACTCACAGTGCTGTGATGGACTGCCGCCCTTCTGGAAGACCCCTCCTGGAACAACCTGCACAGCCACCCAGCTCATGCTGGCCACTAGCAGCTCCTCTGTGGGAGTGAGGTGCACACCTGCCTGCAGCCCACCCCCTGTCCCACTCAGAGAGGCCTCAATGTGCACCACCTTCTTGGCTCACCTCTTTTCATCATTCAGGTACTTTCTGCACTCCTGCGGTGTCCTATTGAACTTCTCAATGGCAATGACATGCCTTGCTACAGCCTCCTGGACCTCATCCCACAGCTGGCAGCTGCCACTTCTGCGAGTCAGGATGTCCTTGTGGATGAGGTAGGCCTCGATCAGTGCCCTGTCCTCGTCAGCGGTGAAATTGGGACGTCTGCATTCTGCAGCTGTGTCCTTTCTGGACATAATAGTTTCTGTGGGTGAGAATATGTAAGCATTAGCACACTACAGGCAACTATGTATGTGTGCAGGCACAGTGGCTGGCTGCTGCAGGGTCATAGCACCCTGTCTGCATACCTCTTACCCGTCTGCTGTGCATATCTGAAACAGGACATTGGATGGTTGGGGACAGCTGGCCAATGTCAGGATCAGATATGTAGCACTGGTACACATAGCTAACACATCCTGCACACGTGTCTGGCATTGTTTGTCATGTACCACCAATGGTGGTCCAGCCTGCAACACACATGTCTTCAATCTGTTGTACCATACTACCCAACACACCAGCAACAGCTCCCCCCCCACACCAAACCTAGTTGGAACAATGGAACGCTGTGGGGTGCACTCATGGATGTGCCTGTTGACCTGGAACAGGTGAGGGTTATGGCTGTATGCCCTAATCCTCACACTGTCATTTTGTGCTACCACACTGACTTTGGAAGAATGTAAACAGACTTACCTTCAAGGATGCAATTCCTCTCGGTCACCTGAGGTCTGTGGAGGTGCATTCAGGAGCATTTATGGCTCAGGGCATGCAAATGAGATTGGGAGCATCTGTAATGAGATGATAAACAGGTGAGATGCCCCTGAATCTGGCAATGAGCTGATCTGGAGCAATGTCTGTGAATTGTATAATTGCCTCCACTTCATCCCAATCAGCAAAACACAACTGTTGCATTGAGTGCATCCCCCTAAGGTGTATTTCCCGTGCATGTGCGTCGAACATGGGGCATTTTCTGAATACAGAACAATTGTCATGGTGCATTTCTGTGCATGCGTGATGACAGGTTAGTGGCATGACAGGCATAGCACAACTGGTCCGGTGTTCCTGATGACTGTATTGCCTGTGAGTACACATCCATGTCCACTTGCGCAATGACTGCTGTGCTGCCTGTCTCACAGTGTGCATGTATTGCACTGTGGAGTGACATTGCATCAATATGCACCTGTATCGCACAGTGCAACACCAGCAATATGCGTGGCATCACTGCACTATGTGTGGCATTGGTCTCCACTCATAATATGATGGATCTGCACAGAACGTGCATGTGTGACCCGGTCTTGACCCATGACCCTGTGTTCCTGCCCATGCATGGCACTGTGCACATGCATGGTGATGCGCTATTGGTGGCAATTGTGCATTGACACACTGCAGTACTGTGTTGTGCAGTGCGGTGCATGATGGCCAGTCACGCATGTGGCATGAATGTGCCATTGCACACTAGCAGCCTGATCTGTGCACACCTGATCTGGGGACACTGAGAGGGAACATGCTACATGCGCAGAGCTTAGAGCCAAGGGCCATGAACTGGGGGGAAGTTGAGCTCCTCAACCTTGTGGCACTGATGCTGCAGGTGGAGGGACAGCTGTTTGGGTAAGATGACCTCACTGAGCCCTGCTCAGTGGTGTGGGCCAGGATAGCTGAGTGGATGGTGAGCCAGCCAACGGTTGCCCACACTGGTGAGCAATGTAGGCACCATTATGGTGATCTGCAGTGCAGGGACCTGGACAGGCTTAGGAGCCTCCAGAAATGTGCACGCAGGGGTGCAGTGCCACACCCAGGTAAGTAACAGTACACTGCAGATACACAGGCAGGATATGGTATGTGTCTGTGGGGGGTTCACACACACACACACACACTTCATGTGCAGTACTGGCATGACCACCAGGGGTAGCCGTGTGCAGCATGGTGCATGAGTGGGGGGTGTATGGCCACTGTGGCATGCACAGTGTGGTACAGCCATTGGCATGGCACACATCCAGCTGCACACACACACATGGTGGGCATGGGCTGGGGAGCTATGTGTTGCTGCAAGCTGTTAGGGGTGCCTTCACTGGGGCACTGTGGGGGTGTTACCATCACAGCATGCTGGCACTGGTGTTGTTGCTGTGGGCCGGGGGGGTGAATTGACCACATCTAATCTCCTCATGGTGCTCTCTGTTTTTGTTCCTCTCACAGGGATGGAAGACAGATGGCATGCCATGGCTGCAGTGGAGACCAACCACAATAGGGGTGGTGTTGGAACCCATGGATAGGGACGTGCTGATGCAGGTGAGTGTCTGTCTTGTGCATCCTCTGTGTGTTTAGGGAGGGTGGTGCCCTCTGCAGGCAATTGCCAGTTCCTTGTGCATGTCTGTGTGCTGTTGGATGAGCACACACATGGGGTGTGGGCATGGTGGCATGTGCTTGAGCCACAGAGCACCTGGCCCCTGCATGTCCGTCCACCTTGTGTGCATCTCATGTGGAACGTGGGCACATTGTGGTGCTCCAGTGGTGTTCAGACAGAGCCTGCATGCCTGTGTAGCCTGCTGGCATCTGCACATGCTGTGTGGGACATTTCTGCCTGCCCCTCTGCACCTACCTCAACATGGACATGTGGGCCATGTTCTGTCTGGATACCATTGCACAGTCACAGTGTGGCACTGTGTGCCAGCCTGTTGCTGGTGTGCGGTGTGCCTGGTGGGCTGTCAGCCATTGCCGTGGTGGATGCTTAATGCACAGCCACATGGTGGGCAGGGGCATCTAGTGTGGAACATGGCACTTACTACCTGTTGCCTGTGTCCCCCACTGTAGGTCCACTGGTGGTACGGCCAGCTGTGCACAGTCGACGGAGGCGTCAGGGTGTTCTGCGGCTTGTACAGATGCAGCTCCAGAAGGCAATGAGAAGGACATTACACCCACTCTACAAGTGCCAGGGACAGCTTCTACAGGCACTGACCATGCTGGTCAGGGTGCTGAGTGCCAGGGGTCATGGGGTGGCTGCCATGCTGCGGACCATCCTGCACATTGAAGACATGGACATTTGTGCATAGCCCCAGGTTGGTCTACCCTGCATTCCTAGCCCATCCACATTGTTTGTTGCTGTCCCCTGTTCCCCCACACCCATACCAGCACCCTGCTGTTCACCTTTGTTGTTCATCCTGTCCAGTTCCCCACACCTCACCTTCCCTGTTCCTACAGCCTGTTGTTCTTGTATATAGGTATTGTTAATATGTTGCTTGTTACTAAACCTTTTTCTACTGCAACTGTGGTCTGTGGTCATTCAGTGTACCTTGTGCATGTGCTCTGTTTTGGATGTTGCTGTCCGCTGTCCCATTGTTCCCATCCACACATGTGCACCTGTGGTACTGCACACACAGGTATCCTGTCCCCATGTCATGGCAGCCTCACTGTGCACCCTCCTTGTTGACTGTAGCATGTGGGTGGCCGTTGGGGCATGATGCCTTTCTCAGTGCCCCTGTTCTGTGTGTGGTGCATGTGGGCTGCATCTGTTGTGCTGGTGCCCTGTTGTTGTGCCACTCTGCTTGTGGTCCACATTGCTTGTGGGCATATTGCACCTGTGAGTGGCGTGTCCATCGGGCTGTCTGCATGTGTGCCTGTCCACCTGTGTGCACCTGTGTGGCATATCCATTGTCCACACCACTGGGATCCTGTGCACCAGGCCATGTACTGCGACCTCTGCCATGCTGAATGATGCCCCCTGCAGCTGTGGCATACCTTACCAGGCACCCCTAGCCATGGCATCTGTGCCTGTTGGTCTCCTGTGTGGGGTGTGTCTGGTGCTTCCAGGTGTTTCCGTGTGTGCTCTGTCTGTGCACCTCTTCTGCTGTGGCCACTCTCATGACCTTTGGCACTCTGGTCAGTCCCTGACAGTGTGTTCCCCTGCATCCTTTTTACCACTTCTGTTTCCCCTGTTGGTCCACTGTCCCTTGCTTGCTTGCTCCATATTCACTATTGTGATGCCCTGGGTGCTTTTGCACATCTGTGTTGTGCTAGGGCATCTCAGGTTGCACCGTGCCGCATCTGTGCAATTCACAGTGGGGATGTGCTCAGTGCACCTTGCGGCACATCCTTCTGTGAAACGCACTGTCTGTGGATGGTGCATCCAATTAGCACCCAGTGCATCTGCTTTGTGAATCCTGCCCACTGGAATTTTCCTACTGGTGAAGCTGTCAAATTATAGGTATCTTTTTTTTATCAGATGTTTCTCCTCTTGCTTCTTTTAAACAGCCCCTTTCTAATGGCAACCCACAGCATCATTACCCACCATCCTAGGACTTACCTCATCTACTTACATACCCCCATAGATGAGTCAGTGCCACGGGTGGCGGCGCGGAGCCTGCAGGATCCTGCCAGGTCCAGGTAGTTTTCCTTCCTGAATCTCCCCATCCCCAAGGTCAGCTTTAGAGCTGTGCAGCATGAAAAAAATCCAAATTCATGGAATCTTGATGGAATTCTGTAAAATTCTATGACATTTCATGAAATTTCAACAGAATTTTGTGGAATTGTTGAAATATGTTCATTTAACAATAACTCAGCTGTAAATTAAGCTAGAGAGCTGACACTGGGCATGATGTTTTGTTCGTAGGTGCTCTAACAGTGTGCCATACATCTTGACATTAGGATGCATCATCTCAAAATTATACATACATACATGCAAAGTTGCCAGCAGATTAGGCCTATCAGTCTATCTCGTCTGCCCAAGATGCAGTCCCCGATTAAGTTTCAGCAGCTGCCCTCTCTCCCTTCATGCGCTCCCATTTACCAGGCACTTCCACCAGCACCCTGTTATGTACCTCCCCACTGACCTGAACCTTGCCCATGTACCTATCCCACCCCACCTTGAAGCCCTCCATGGTGTTCTTTGCTAGCAGCTCGCCTGGTAATGCGTTCCAAGGTGCAACCACCCTCTCTGTGAAATAGTATCTCTTCACCTTCCCCCTGTACCTCCCCCCTACTAGCTTAAGGTAATGTCCCCTCATATTTCCTTCCCCCTTCAGTGTAAAGGGACTCTTCATGGCTACCCTATTCATCCCCTTCATATACTTGAAGACCTCTGTCACGTCCCCCCATCCCGTCTGTCCTCCAAGGAGTACATGTTCAACTCCCCAAGTTGTTCCTCATAGGATATTTCCCCCAGGCCATGGATCATACTTGTGGCTCTTCTCTGTACTCTCTCCAAAAGTGTACCATCCATCATTAGGGAAGGCCTCCAAAATTGTATGCAGTACTCCGAGTGAGGCCACACTAAGGAGTTGTACAGGGGCAGAATGACCTCTCTTCTCCTTGATGTTATTCCCCTAGAGATACACCCAAGTATTTTATTTGCCTATAGCAGCTGCTCTCCAGTACTGTTCTGAATTATTCATCCTGACATCTATGACTACCCCCCAGGTCCTTTTCCCCTTTAGATGTCAACACCAGTTCCTCCCAAATGGTAGTTATATCCAGTGTTCCTGTATCCCAGATGCAGTACTCTGCACTTCTGAACATTGAACCCCAACTGCCAAGTGTGTGCCCACTTTTCCAACCTGATCAAATCCTTCTGCAGTGTCTTCCTATCCTCCTCACTATCTACCACCACCCCCACCGCTTAGAGTCATCTGTGAATAGGCTCATCTTGCTCCTCCCTTCCTCCCCAATGTCTGCAATGAATGCATTGAACAGAATTGGGTCCAATACTGATCCCTGAGGGACACAGCTGATGATCCTCCTATGAGTCAAAGCCCACACCACCACCGCCACCCTCTGCTGCCAGTTGCTGAGTCAATTCATTATCCCGGCCATCATTTTTTCCCCCACCCCTACGTTCCTCAGTTCACATATCAGCCTTCCATGTGGGACTGAATTGAAATCCTTGCTGAAGTCCAAGTACAGGACAGCAACCGACTTTCCACTGTTCAGCGATCTTGTCACCAGTTGAAGAATTCTGCTAGGTTGGTCTGACACGATCTCCCCTGGACGAACCCATGCTGGCTTTCATCTTGAAAGCCATTTGCCTCCAGAAACTCCATCATCCTGTCCTTCAGGATGGCCTCCATCAGTTTCCCCACAATGGATTAACCAGCCTGCAATTTCCCAATTCATCCTTCAATCCATTCTTATGGAGTGGCACAACATGTGCTGTCATCCAGTCTAGGGGTACACATCTTGATTGACGTGAGGAACTGAATAACTCTATCATTGGAGCAGCCAGGACATCTGCCAGTTCCTTTAGAACTTTGAGATGGATCCCATCTGGTCCAGGAGCCTTATCAGTCCTCAAGGACTTGAGACCCTCCCTTACCTTCCCAACCTGAATCTCACAATCCATAAGTAACCCCCTGTCCACTATCCCTACCCTGCCTTCCCCTTTAGGCAGTGGACCTTCCCTTTCCCTAGTAAAGGCTAAGCAGAAATACTCATTAAGTATTTCCACCTGCTCTACTGTTCTTTCAACCCACCCCCTTCCTTCTTCAACCGGTTTATCTGCCCCCCCTTCCTCCTCTCCCTGACATACCTATAAAATTCCTTCTCCCCTTCCCTGATCCCCTGCACTAGTCTAAGTTCCTTATCTGTTTTGGCCACTCTTACCTACCTACTGACTTCATTTGAGATCCTGCAGTACTCTTCCCTATCTTCCTCCTTATGGGAATGATTGTATCATCTGAAAGCCAACCATTTCTCCCTCACCCCCTGCTGAGCTTCTCTGGACCACCAACAAGGTTTTCTGGCCCTAGCCTTCTTCTGATGGGATTTAATGAAGGCTTTTGTAGCCTCCAGTAAGCCCAGCTTCAGAATCCCCCACTGGTTTTCTGTGCTCATCCCTGACCTGATATTTACTAAATGCTCCCTGAGTATGTCAGCCATCTCCCCGAAGTCAGCCCCTCTAAAGTCCACCACAGTTGTTTTGGTCTGGTTCCACTCTTCCCCTAGGTCTAAAGTGAACCAAACTATTGAATGATCACTCCCTGCCAGGGGGTCATCCACTACCAAATTTCTCACCTGGTCCCTGTTTCTGAAGTACCAAGTCCAGGATGCTACCCTCCCTTGTTGGCTCTCCCATTAGCTGAGTCAGAAACCCATCCTGAAATTCATCCAGTAAGTTTTGTTCTTTTGGAGATGCCAACACCGTGGTACTCCAATCTGCACCTGGCATGTTAAAGTCCTCCAGCACCACAGTCCCTTCCCCACCCCAGCTGCAATGTTTGCTAATACTGGCTACCAGTTAATTGTCTGTGTCTTCCGACTACATTGGTGGCCTGTATACAACCATCAGGTTAACCCTCCTCCCCGGACCATCCTGCAGGGTGGTCAGTATTACTTCTACATCCCCCCATGCCCTCATCTCTGCTACACACAATCCTTTCCCTAATGAACAAAGCTACCCCACCTCCTTTGCCAACTGTCTTATCTCTCCTATAGGTTGTGTACTCCAGGAGATTCAGGTCCCAATCATGGCACTGTGTGGCCCAGGTTTCCATTTCAGCTGCTACGTCCTCCCTTCCCTCTGCCAATAGAGCCTGCAGCTCAGGCATCTTGTTCCCCAAACTTTGTGCATTTATCAAGGCCACCCTCCAACATGACTCCCTGTCCCTATCCATCCTCCCTAACTCCACCTCCTTTTTTGATTTTGAGCCTGCCTTTTCCACTTGTGCTCATACTGGAGGGAGAGGCCTCTGGTCTCCTGTGGTGTGCTCTGCCACCTGCAATCCACTGTCAACCCCCCACTCCCTACCAGTTTAAATTCCACCTGGTACCTGTGTACTCTCCAAATTTCTGTTTCAGTACATCCTTTCCTGCTATGCTTAGGTGTAATCTATCCCTGCTGTAGAGTTCCTTATTTTCCCATGTATCATCCCAGTTTCCCACTAACCAAAATCCCATAGCTGGACACCAGTTCCACAACCAGCTATTGAATTCCTGAATATTCTGCTTCCTTTCTAAGGATCTCATGGGTACCGGCAGCACTTCTGAGAAGGAGAGGGTGGTTCCTTCTGAAATGCATACTCTCACCATCTCCCTGTATCTGGCTTGCACCTGCATCATGCTATTTTCTGCCAGATCATTTGTACCCATGTGTACCACAATATTAGGCACCCCCTCATGCTTCCTTACTAACGAGTGCACATGGTGTGCTACCTTGTGCACAGTCATACCCGGCATGCACTCAACCCTAATACAGCTCTTCCTCCCATCACCACTACCCCCGCCATTTGATTCTCCTGACTATGGAATCCCCCAAGATCAATACCTTGGCACCTCCTGGAGTTGGACATTGTGTATTTTTGTCAACTCCTCTATCCTTGTTTAGTACTGCCACCTTCCCTCCGAGCTTTAGTCCATCCTCTTTTGCTTTAGCTTCCCCCTTCCTAGGTTTCCCTCCTGGCCCCTCAATCTCCTCCACTCCTTTGAAGTCCAGCCACTCCACCTTTTTGCCTTCCCCCTCACCCATAAGTTGCCCTGCAAGCCTATCCCTAGCATCATTCTTCCTGTCTCTTGTTGATCCCCAATGGACTGCGTCTGTCGCACCTCCCAACTGCTGCGCTCTCACCAGCCCTAACCCTTCATCCTCAGCTATTTTTCCAGGATCTCTAACTGCCTCTCCCTCCCTCACTCTCCTGCTCTCCTCTGGGATCATCAGTTTCCACTGTCTCCACATGATCCTCCATGTCTCTTCTATTTTGTAGTGGGGTATACCTGTTCATCACTACCACACCACCTGTATTACTGATATCATTATCCACTCAGGCCCTACCACAGTTAACGTCCACTAATCCCTTAGCTCCCCCTCCATCACCCCCACTCTTTTCCTGACCACTTCCTACCATTCCTTATTCATCCCTTCATTCCTGTTACCCACTTCCTGGTCACTCCTGCATTTACTGTAGTCTGGTATATATCTTAAAGCTACCAACAGTCCCTATTTTCCCATGACATTAGGCAGCATGTCCCAGTGTCCCCACAAGTTTTGTGAAATATCACTTTTGTCCCTTTTTTTGCATACTTGTCCCAGTTTTGTCCTTTTTTTCTTTTTGCCGACTGCTAATCCATGAGTGACAGTTATTTCAGCACCACTGTGGCGCTACTCAAGCTAGACAGCAGTCTACAACTTCAACCCCTGTGCCTGTGTTGCACTGCAAGCATGTCAGTGGGAGCACAGTAAAGCATGTTCCTTCCTGTTAGATTAGACTGGGTAGTAGTGCAAACAGACACATGTGGATGTCTGCCTACCAGCAGCTGAGATCGACTCCAGAAAAAGAACAGACTGGCAGCAGGGAACTGAGGTACCTGAACCTGATCAGCTGCAGGGAGGTGTGTGAAAACAATCTGGAGAGGTGGTGGGAGTCACTGAAGTGAAGACTGCTCAGCAAATAAGGTGAGTGTGAGTAGGTTGGATGGGACTGTCAGGAGGAGCAATACATGCAGCTTGAATGTCTAATCACAATTTAACATAGGTTTGCTTCTAATGAACTTTCTGCACATCATGATTTGGAACTTGCTGCACATAATGATATATTGTTTTAATCTGAATAATTGCTACTGGTGTTACTGTGGGGCAGCATGGCCAGAGCAAGCAGCAAAATGTAATTGATTGTGCGCAGTGTCGTCTGCGGCAGTGCCCATGGGAGTGAAGCAGTGGGGGGGGGGGTCATGGTCAGAATGGGCCATCCCAGTTTTAGGCCTCAGAAAGTTGGTAGCTTTACATATCCTTCTCCACATGCCCCCCTTCCCCGCCTTGCACAGGTCCTCCAAAATTATCCCTCCTGTGCAGAAAGACCACCCTCACCTCTTTTTACCCTCTTACTGATCACCTTGAGCAGCAAGACCACCATATCCATTACATCTCACTATCCTGCTAGGACCATTTCCCACCCTGCCTCTATGTTTTTCCACCTACCCCACACCCCATCTCTCTACCTTCATGTGCTCTCCACACGGTCCCTCCCCCCATACTTCTACCTTCCTGGCCTCTCCACATCTCCTCCTGTTCCTTGATTTGTCCCCTTACCCTCATCTGTCTCAATCCCTCCTAACAATAAGTATCCCATGACTCAGTGAGAAGTTAGCCCTGGTTCCAGATCTGTAAATTAGCGACCAAGTGATAATTTGCCCCAATCTTTCTCACAGCTAATACCAGTGACACCTTCATCAATATGAAATTAAATAAACAAATAAAAACAGGGAACAGATATCCTATGAAATCAAACCACTCCACTCGGGGTCTACTTTATGCTTGGGAATACCTTCTGCTCTGACCCAGCTGTGTATCGATTACAGGGGTCAGATATCACTAATGAAAAACTTCAATAATGCGCTCATACTGGGTCCAACAGCTTAAACCCTTTTCTTAATTTAACTTGTTCCCTACTGATCTATAACAAAAACAGAAACTTGTGGTTTTAGGCACAGCAGCTTAAAACCTTTCTCACTTTAGCTTGCTCCCTACTGAATCACCCTTTCCGAAATGTAGCTTATTCCCTTCTGAATCCCCATTCTCAAATTTGTTTGTTCCCCACTGAAATCACAGCAAAAAGAAAAGCTTGTGGTTGTGGCACCACAGCTTGAAACTGTTCTCAATTCAGCTTGTTCCCTACTAGATCTTGACAAATACAATTTAGCTTGTTCCCTAGAGAATCTTAACAGATACAAGTTAACTTGTTTAGCTGGTTCCCTACAGAACACTAATAGATTCAATTTAGCTTGCTCCCTTACAGAATCCAAACAGATATGATTTGGCATGTTCCCTACTGAAACTTCACAGACACAAAAACTTGTGGCTTAGGGCACAGTTCTGCTTTTTATATCAAATAATTGACCCCCTTGTCACACAGAGCCCAAGCTCCCCTCTTAACTGTGCAGTGTTTTGGGCACAGCAGCTTGAAAACTTTCTCTTGTGCACTACTGAATCTCAACAGAAACAACAAACATGTGGTTTATGGCACAGTACTGCTTATTTTAGTACAGATACACCCTGGTTCTGCATAGAGCCCCACCTTCTGCTTGACTGCCCAATCACAAAAATAACCCAGGCATTTAAAGAGTTGCAGTGGGGGGGGTGGGGAAATTCTTTTCCTTGCAATGCAGCCTGTCCTCTTCACCCGATTGCAGCCCAACAAACTTCAGCTGTAGTTCTGGGGTGTGGGGGAAAGAGGGGGTCCCAGCAGGGATGAAGACAACCTCCTTCCCTTGTATCTCCAGCACAGTTACTGATGCAGTGTTCAACATCTGTCATTTTATTTGTTGAGGGAAAGTTCAAGAAAATGTTTATCTACATGTAACTCAGAGCTTTGGAGCTATAAATATGAATCTAGGTACATTTATAAATGTAGCAATAACCATTATACCTGCAACATTTTATAACATTTTGATAAATGCTTTCAAAATTTTATTTATTTTGGTTTTGATAACAAGGCAGGTGCACTAGACATTAAATATGCCTATATTCAGGCACGACCCAGGAGAGGACAAGTCAAAAAATAGTTACAGTCAAGACACTGGAACAGGGAAAAAGTGAACAATCCAAGAGGTAAAGCTTATAACATAATGCATCCATTGGCGAAAGAGGGAAGATACAGGGCAGGCAAGAAGAAATCATAAACTAATACTAACAATAATGTAACATAAAGCATTATAGAACAAAGTACATTATACCCGACAATAAAAACATAAAACATACTACATTGAAGTACAGAGTAAAACATTGAAGGCAATGTAAATAGAGCTTCAAATAATGGTAAGGGCTATGGAGCAGTAAAATAGGAAGGAAAACCAGGACAGAACAGCAAAACCAAGAGGAGAAACAAGAACAAAAGTGGTGGTATGCACAAGTTCACTTTATTAGGCAACAGGTACAGGCTGTAGTTATGTGGGGTAAACAGGGCATTCAAGGAGTGAAGAAACAGTTACAGGGGTTAGTGTTTAGCAGGTAGTGGTGTAGTTCCTTTTTGAAATGGGCATGAAAGGGGGAGAGCCTGATGGATACTGGCAGGGAGTTCTAGCAGGTAGGGGCAGAGTAGGAGAAGGCCTGAGATCCCATGGCTGTCTTGCATCTAGGAGCAGTTAGAAGTGACTGGTCACCAGAGAGAAGGGAGCAGCTAAGGCTAGTAGAAGACAGTAATAGAGCTAGAAAGGAGGGCACTCCAGTTCTAATTATATTATCTGCTTGGGTACCAAGAGAGTAGGAGTGGCCAGCTTTTAGGGGTAGCCATTTTAGACTGCTATAAAGCTGACAGCAGTGGGTAAGCCAACGAGATGCCAGAGTGAAGCGACAAATGTTGTTATAGTGTCCCATTTATGGAGATTGATTTTAGAAGCACATTCAAAGGTGACAGATCCATAGGTGAGGGTGGGGAGAAGGACCCCTTGAGCAATGGCAACTTTGGCAGAGGGAGTAAGGACATAACTAGCTTTAAAGGCCAGTTGAAGCTTGGAGTTAACAGTTTTGCAGGCTTTGGAGATGTGTAGGGCAAAGTCCAGAGAGGGGTCTAGTGTAATCCCTAGGTATTCGAATGAACTTAGATTTTAAATAATAGAGCCATCATAGCTTGCTGAGTTAGCCAGAGGGAGTCATACTGGATCTTTATCCTAGGGGCGCTGAGATACCCAAGACTTCATGACAGAATAGAATTGTTACCTTGCATCAGAAGATATGGATCACTATATATATCATAACTGTGAATGCAACATGGCTTGACACGTATTGTGCTTCAATATTTAATTTGTAATAATTCTTCTTATTTTTTTTCTCCCTCATTAACCCTTTTTTCTCCTATTTTGGTTTTCTTTGTTTCAGAGTATTGCAGAGAGACCACATGATTCACTCACCTGGCATTTAGGAGTACCTGATGGTCTCTGCCAAGGATGTATGTGTTTTCAAGTCTTCATCCTGATACTCTTAGGAATATTGTACCTTATAAACTTCACATCGGGCTGCATGCATAACAGTGTGTGTAGTAATTGGATTTGCATTATGAGGACACTGATTGCTGTTTTAATGGTATACTGTCTGCTGTTTTAATGGTATACTGTCATTTTAACCAGATCATTTTAAATCACTGCTGTTCACCTTTTTGCCATCCGTCTGATGACACTGTGGAAGCAAATCCAATCAGGGTTTCAGCAAGTAACTCATTCTGTTTGTAGGACGTTTTTTTTTTTTTTGTAATATCTGTAATAAAAGAGCTTTTTCACTTTCAACTGAGTGATGCCAGTATTTGACACCCTCCCACAGATCAGTTAGGACAGATGGGATAAGAAGGGATCCACTGTAGCAGTCGCAGCTGGGCCTAGCTGTGAGCCTTTCTTGGCTCCCTCTTGAAGATCAATAATTTGGGGAGGCCTAACAAGAAATCCAATAGATCATTTAGCCATTGCAGGGCCCTGACAGTGAAGGAGTGCATGACTAAGCTTGTCTTGTTGTATGATACAGACAGGGCATTACTGGTCATGTACCTAGTGGTGTATTTACTGTGAACAAGATTGAGCACATTTTTGACAGTGGTTGATGGGATGATAGAAACTTAAGTACCTCAGTGGAATCAACAAAGTCCAAGAGGGTAGCATCTTTCAGAAAAAGAGATGTGCAAGAACAAGGGGACATGATTTGAAGATGGGGGGTAGTTCAGGGGCAATGTGAGGAAGTATTTTTTCACAGAGAGGGTGGTGGATGCATGGAACAGCCTTCTTGAGGAGGTTGTGGGATCTAAGACTGTGGAAGAATTCAAGAATGCATGGGACAGACATAAGGCAATTTTTGTGGGGGGTAGGAAGAAATAGGCTGTTGGTTAACTAGGATCTGCAGATTATCCTGTAGGTAGGGAAATGGGCAGACTAGGTGGGCCAAGTGGTCCTTATCTGCCATCAAAGTCTATGTTTCTATGTTTCTATGGGTGGAGTGAGACCCAGGAGTGCTCTTTTTCCCCAGAAGGCATGTCTGATGTTTAATTCTGCCTTGGAGGAAGAGCCAAATAATTTGGAAGTATAGGGTGCAAGTTCAAGTTTAAGTTTATTTGCAGGAAAAAAACTCCATTGAGCAAGGTCATTCACAAGGAGGTCCTGGTAGACAATGATACAACAAGCTATATGTAACCCCTACACTCCTGCCTTTTTTGCATACGGCAGGTGGTATGCTGTTGAAGCTGACAGCAGTACCAGGTGTGGACTGGGTTCGAGGAGGAATAGGTTACTCGGCACAAGGGCCTAGGTTTGACTACTCTGCACAGGGGCACCCAAGTAAATCTGAACACAGGAAGCAATTACTGTAATGTCCAATACCAGGAATGGGATTCTAAAGTGTGGCTTTTATTCACATCCAAACTGAACAAACAAAGCATAGACAGACCCCCACGGGGCTACATTCCTGGTAATGCAGATAAGAGTAACAGAACACTTCTTCAACACTTCAGCCCTCAGGCTCCGAACTCACCAGGCGCACAGCCCGGACTTGCACGCTGCTTTGGGTACACAGCCCAACTTGTACACTATTTGGGTTTTTCCTGGCCTGGCTCCCCTGCCTGCCACTCGAACCCTATCCATATGGCAGTGGACACATTTTCCTGGTGGCTCCCTAAACCACCTTAGAGCCTTCGACTCCTTAAGGGAAATTTCCTTTCAATCCCACATCTGAGTACTTCCCTCAGCACTGGCCAAGTGCCTGAGACAAAGTAAAAGGGCCACAGAGCAAATCCGTAGAGGTGAACCTGGTTACTAAAGATGGGGGGTCTCCCACCTCCAGCTTCCACAATCCATACCCTGCAATTTCTCTGGACATTAAACATCTCTTTCTCAAAAGCTTGGCAATGTAGATTAAAGGGTAAATGTATAGCACATCTCCTCTACATGTCTTGGCTTTCCCCTTGTGCTGGACTTGAACATACTTTTACTTTGGCTTAGCCTATTCCTCTAGACCTCCCACTGATTCAGCAGTCCAATCCCCACTTTAACAACAGTTCAGGTGAAACATAGGCCCCATGACAAGAGCAGAACTCACCCTTTGGTTGCAGGTGCCCCACAGGCAAATCTTGACAGCTTCTGATGCCACAACACAACTTAGAAAATAAGGCAGCTTCTTCCCTAGCCAGAACCAGGAGGTTGCCCCTTGAATAACAGGCAAAACTTTTACCCCCATCCCCTCAGGGATGGGGCACAGAGACCAGTAACTGCGGTCTCCACCACTTCATGAACAGCTTACTGTGTTCCTCTTTTGGTGGAAACACACACCTTTCCCTAAAGTAGCTCTACATCAGAGCTTTAGGCTCCAACAGCCTGTGCACAGACTGCTGTGCTCCTCTCTTCAAGACTGCTCACACACAGCAGCTGCAGCTCACTGTTCAAAAACTCCCAACATTCTAACCTAACTCCCATCTGCAGATTCCAGTGTGGCTCATGCAGCTGCGATAGTTCTGTGGTGATGTCATCCCTCAGTCTCAGCTGAGACTGAGAACAGAGTGAGACAGTGTGAAATCCATTTAACTGGAGTTTCACAAGCTGCCTTCCCTGCCTACCACTAGGTCTTACTGGGATTCCAGTAACCCCAGGTAACAAGGGAATTACACTCACCCTGGGCCAGAAAAATGACTGTCCGCAGTCATTATTTACCCGGCTTAGGCCATCTCACCCTATGTGCTACCTGCGGAGGGGGGGTGATCTGGCCCCCTCCTATCATGTGCTAGCACAGGCAGGCAACACTAAGGGCCTAGAGGCCTGTGGCTGACATATCAGCCTCTACTCTACCCACTAACTATGGGTGCCTAGTGGCTCTGGTAGAACTGTCTAGAGCATAGCCTTAATAGCTCAGCACTGCAGTCCCTATGGCCATTCAGGACCACAGTCTGTCTATCCCCCCAGCCCTCTAGGGAAAATCTGTCTGCCTCTAACTTAACAAACCAAAACAAAACAACCCGGGGACCTCCCCGACCTTGGGCACCCTGCAACCACACACTAAGAACTAATACCACCTATTACATTACCTTACTGCCTCCTACCCCCACAACCACACCTGTGGAAGGAAAGGGTTACTACAGTAACAACAACAATAACAACAACAGTACTTTAAATACTACACACTAAAGTACTAGTGAGGAACTCCAATGAGCCCCTCCTCCTCTTCTTGTCTTCTCTTCTATCTTCTTCAGGAACACCTGCAAGAAAAAGAAAGACAACACACACTCCTAATCTGCATACACAGTCTATCTAAACCCCCTACCATCAAAACACTGGAGAATCCCAAAAAGATTTTTTTAGAAAAGCTAGAAAAACAGCATATACATTAGAAACAGTAGAAAAACAATGACATTATTTACAATACACATTTGGGGGATGGAGTGCCCTAAAAGTCCCATCTAGTGACCACAGTGCCCAAAGGCTAGTCCACTAAAGAGTCTCTCCTGGGCCGGAGCCCGGTGAAGCACAGTTCTAGCAGGCCAAAGTCCCAAAGGGGAGAGTCTTTGAGGACAGTTCACACATCTGGAGTCTGCTAGTGTAGCGTGTGTACTGCAATGTCATAAGGATAGAAAAGTTTGGACTTACCAGCCCCTTGTAGAAGGAATAATACACCCCGACCTGCTCCTCAGCCGAAGACTCTCCCTGGCAGCATTCTTCTGATACAGCTGGGCTGACATCTTCCAGGAACTGCAGGAGGGCACATCTGGAAACTGCTGGGCTGATGTTATCTCTGGAGATGGAACCTTGAAACAAGAACAAAAAGGAAAACAGCTGGTCTGACGTCATCCGATTACCAGGCGATGAAGCAGGATACAGCTGGGCTGGTGTCCTCTCTGGATCTGAAGTCATCTGGTGAGCCAGTCGATGGATTCTGCAAAGTCAGTACACTGAAGAATGGATGAATGTGGGGCACCTGAGTCCTGGATGTCCATGCTGGCGGAACAGCAAAGGCACTGCAATGGCTGGTGTAGCAGTATTTATTTATTTAGTTTTTGTTTACCGGGTTAGGTGCATTAGCCAAAGTTGACTATTTTCAGTCACGACCCGGGAGAATGCATATATAAAATGAGATGACATTATACAATACATAGTATATAATACAGGTACATAGTATATAGTACAGGTAGGTTAGAATACAGATCAAGTCAGACAGTACTCGAGATAATACATATAGCTATGCAGAGATGACAAAAGTGACATTAGTACATGCAAATAACTGAAAGTGGGATAAGTGGCAGCTATAAAGACATTTTATAGCAAAGCTTGTTTAGAAGTGCAGCAGACGACCACTGATCTGCTTTCCATCTGGTAGGCATGGGCACATTTGCAGGGAGGTCCTTGCATTGAGGCCAATAGTACAGAGGGTCAGGAGCTTGAATTATTACCCCATCTGGGTGCACATAATTCACACTATAGAAGGTTTCACGTCCCTCTCCATCCACTATTCGAACAGTGTCCATAAACAGTGTCCTGCCTCTTTTCCACTGGGTGTATTTTTCATGAAACAGTCTGTTCCTAACATGCTTGTTTGCACCAGGATGCACACATTTCATTGCTTTGGCCCAGATTCAGGATTTTCTGCTGTTTTCAATCTCCTCCCAGACTCTCCGAGGAAAGGTAGGAAAGGACATCCCATAGATTTCATTCACCTTCATACAAACCAGTCTGTCCTCTTTACTAGCTTTGGTCAACCTGAGACTGCTGGCCTGGCTTTGGGGGCAGCCAGTCCTGGTTCTGCCAGCTAAGCATTCTCAATGAGATGAAAAATGGATCCCTGACTTCTTCTTCTTGCACAGCCAGGGCAGTGGTATCACCACTCTCTTCCATGCATTCTTCGGAGGCAAGAGCTTGAGGCTGTGTACCTGTTCCTTTTTCACAAGGCCACATAGATTCCCCCTCCTCTTCTTCCTCACTGAGAATCTGTGCCCAGGAGTGAGCAGTTGTCCTCACTCCTGAGACTATCCACTCTTCACTGGGTGTGGAGGTTGACACCTCCCATTCAAAGGCCTCCCTCGTCTCATCTTCTCCTATGAGACTTGGGCTAGGCCCCTCCCCGGGGTCTACTGATGCGCTGTCTGAATTATCTCTCTCTGAGATCCAGCATCTGAAACATCAGCATATGGTTCTGTCTGCAAATCTACACCCTCTAGCTTTGTGCCACACTACCCCAAGGGGCGTTCCTCAACAGGCTCCACCTGGTGCTGTGTGCTGCCAACTACAAATTCCTGAACTTTTGTCCATGTGGGAGCCAAATGAGTTTTGGGAACTTTAAACAAGCTGTATTTCTCTAAGCACCCCAAACAGTGAGGTACCATGAAGATGTCCCTTCCAGCATTTAAGCATATTAAACAAACTTGCACTGGATATCCATGAATCGCCACAGGAGAAGGCAGTTGTCCTCCATAGCAACACCTTTCAATGTCCCTTAACTTATTTACTTCTGCTGCTACTGCAGCCTGGGCATGATCCGGGTAGCGGGGTGGTCCTGAGGCCATGACTGCAGGGAAAAACAAACAAATGCTCACTGTTACTGAAATTCCCACATCACTGAACACTCTCTTTTACTTTTAAAATGGCTCCTCTGCTGCTGTGTTTACATTACTACGCCACCCTGTAATGGCGGCGGCAGCACTCCTGCGCATCAACATTAAGAAATTGGGTCAAGCCACTGGGCATCCAATTTACACACACTACTGATAACTTCACTCAAAACTGCACAAACTTGCACTGTTCTTTTTCTAACACATTTATATGATTTGCCACGGACTTTTCACTTGCTGAAAACATTTCTTTAGCTCACAGTCCCTTAAAGCCTCAGGATTTCAAGCACAGGATTGCCTGTAACTGGTGCTGCACATTTTGTTACAACTCACAGTCTCTCTCTGGCTTTGAAACTTTATTCTGACGCTGAACCCATAACTATGCACACAGTCAATGGCTTAACAGACTTGCTTTAACTGATAAAACTTGACACAGTCTTTATCTGCAAAGCGACTACACTGCTGCACACATATTCAGCTGGCTTTTGGCAGAAATCACTGTTTGAGCAATTATTACAGTTGGTACTCACTGTTATCAGTAGCTGTTTGCTGCGATGGAAAAACGGCCTGCAGCCAGTCTTGGAGGCCTCAGAAAGGAAGTGGGTGGGCAGTCCTGCTGATCATCTCTCCGATCACCACACTCACAATCCAGTTGATCGAGATGCGGGTTGAGCCCGATTTTAAACAGACAAGTCTATTTTTAATACTTTTACAGTGCTTTTTAATCACCGTGACGCTCCTCCACTAAGCCAGTACATGCATTCCACTCACACTCCGTCTCGAATGCTAGGCAGTCACTGTAGAGCTGGCTGGGGGGGGCGGGACTGATTGCAGTCTCACCAATCACACGATGCCAAGCAAATGAGCCTCTTGCCCTCGCGAGTGCTCTTCTCTTCACGGCGATCGTCAAGCAGGCAAATTTAAACTGCAAAACACTTTTTTTTTTTCTTCTTCGAACTGACTCCATGGCAGGAGCCCATTTCAACCATTTAGCATGGCCATTAACACAGCAAGTCTCTCAGTTTGCTAAAAAACATTTCCAATGTCCAGCGCACAATTTTCCTGTTGCTACCCCTAGTCTTCCACTTTTCTTTATCACAAGAGTTCTTTAGAAAGCATTTCCAACATCCAGGGCACAATTTTCCTGTTGCTACCCCTAGTCTTCCACACTTTTCTTTAACACAACAGTTCTTTAGAAAGCATTTCCAACGTCCAGGGCACAATTTTCATGTTGCTACCCCTAGTCTTCCACACTTTTCTTTATCACACACAATTTTTAGAAAGCTGGCAAAAATGCTGTAAATACTTGATGCAGAACAAGGGCATACTCTTTCAGCTTTACTGTTCCTTGGTAAACAGTTGGATTTTAACAGCAGCATATGAACCACAGCACACAGCGACACACTAGTTAAACTTGCTTCAGCTTTTTGGGTTACCCACTGCCAGATAACCAAAATGCTAGCCCCTTTCCCGAGCACCTTTCCTCCCTAATTTAAAATCCAAAGTGGTGCTTCCATTTTGTAACTCCTACACCCCTGCCTTTTTTGCATACAGCAGGTGGTATGCTGTTGAAGCTGACATCAGTACCAGGTGGGGGACTGGGTTCGGGGAGGACTAGGTTACTTGGCACAAGGGCTAGGTTTGGCTATTCTGCACAGGGGCACCCAAGTAAATTTGAACACAGGAAGCAATAACTGTAATGTTCAATACCAGGAACGGGATTCTAAAGTGTGGCTTTTATTCACGTCCAAACAGAACAAACAAAGCATAGACAGACCTCCACGGGACTACATTCCTGGTAATGCAGATAAGAGTAACAGAACACTTCTTCAACACTTCAGCCCTCAGGCTCTGACCCCACCAGGCGCACAGCCCGGGCTTGCATGCTGCTTTGGGTACACAGCCCGACTTGTTCACTATTTGGGTTTTTCCTGGCCTGGCTCCCCTGCCGGCCACTCAAACCCTGTCCATATGACAGTGGACACATTTTCCTGGTGGCTCCCTAAACCACCTTAGAACCTTCTACTCCTTAAGGGAAATTTCCTTTCAATCCCATGTCTGGGTACTTCCCTCAGCACTGGCCAAGTGCCTGAGGCAAAATAAAAGGGCCACAGAGCAAATCCATAGAGGTGAACCTGGTTACTAAAGATGGGGGGGGGGTCTCCCACCTCCAGCTTCCACAATCCATACCCTGCAATTTCTCTGGACATTAAACATCTCTTTCTGAAAAGCTTGGCAATGTAGATTAAAGGGTAAATGTATAGCACATCTCCTCTACATGTCTTGATTTTCCCCTTGTACTAGACTCGAACATACTTAAACATCTCTTTCTGAAAAGCTTGGCAATGTAGATTAAAGGGTAAATGTATAGCACATCTCCTCTACATGTCTTGGCTTTCCCCTTGTGCTGGACTTGAACATATTTTTACTTTGGCTTAGCCTATTCCTCTAGGCCTCCCACTGATTCAGCAATCCAATCCCCACTTTAACAACAGTTCAGGTGAAACATTGGCCCCATGACAAGAGCAGAACTCACCCTTTGGATGCAGGTGCCCCACAGGCGAATCTTGACAACTTCTGGTGCCACAGCACAACTTTGAAAATAAGGCAGCTTCTTCCCTAGCCAGAACCAGGAGGTTGCCCCTGGAATAACGGGCAAACCTTTTACCCCCATCCCCTCAGGGATGGGGCACAGAGACCAGTAACAGCAGTCTCCACCACTTCAAGAACAGCTTACTGTGTTCCTCTTTAGGTGAAAACACACATCTTTCCCTAAAGTAGTTCTATATCAGAGCTTTAGGCTCCAACAGCCTGTGCACAGACTGCTGTGCTCCTCTCTTCAAGACTGCTCACACACAACTGATGCAGCTCACTGTTCAAAAACTCCCAACATTCTGACCTAACTCCCATCTGCAGATTCCAATGTGGCTCATGCACCTGCGAGAGTGAGACAGTGTGAAATCCATTTAACTGGAGTTTCACAAGCTGCCTTCCCTACCTACCACTAGGTCTTACTGGGATTCTAGTAACCCCGGGTAACAGGGGGGTTATATATACAAATAGCAAACTATACAAACCAATGTTGCAGGACAAAACGTACATCACAGTATAATGGTAAATACCAATTAGGAGACATAACATTTGATACATTACAATACTATACAACATTACAATACTATACAACCTATAGACAGTATGAAGTGGTTAGCGGAAAGGAGAGGGTTCGGTGGTAGATGGCGAACTAAGTGCTAGGGTGCTTAACTGGAATATAACATGGAGAGTGCTAGCCATTGTGGCAATGGAAAATTTTCTTAAAGGTTTTGTTGGCCAGTGATTTGAAGACATTTATAGAAACTAGTTCAGGAAGTCTGAGCACAGGCTGGATTTTATTCTAGTCTGATGGAATAGCAAAGCTAATAGCACCTCTGCCATGGGAAGTGCACTCTCTGGGCACGTCCAATAGAATGAAGGTGGATTTCCTTAATGAATAGTTACTGTGTGACCTACAAATTAGGGAAGAGATATACGGTGGCAGTTTATTCCACAGGATTTTCAGAGTCCAAGTGCCAATGTGAAGGATCCGTCTTGTGGTGAGAGATGTCCAACCTACTGCCTGGAAGAGGTCACAACATCCCATAAGGGAAATTTGATATAAAGCATACGGTTCGATGAAAAAGTATATAAAGTTTATGCAAGTTAGTCACTGTGCTGCAGTTATATATGATGTCCCCATAGTCTAACAGTGGGAGGAAGGTGGCTTGTACCAGTCTACGCCTTATATCTGCTGGGAATAGGAATTTGTTTCTATAAAAAAACCCTAGCCTTGCTTTTTACTTGTTGGAAACACAATCGATGTGTGCACCAAATGTCAATTTGCTGTCCAGGTGCAGGTGCATGTATGGGCGAGTCTATCGGCTGCAAGTATGAAGAGGCATGCCTTATTCTGAACCAGTCTGACCATTTTAAAAACAGCATCAGTGACTGCTCCATACACTGTGAGGCCATAGTCAATTATAGGAAGGATGGTGCTGGCTACAGCAATGCGCTTGGCTTTGGGAGTAAGGTTATGTCTTTGTGAAGGGCACCCAGTTTTATATTAATAGAGCTGACAGTGATGTCTACATTTGGCTCAAAGGAAAGAGCATCATCAATCGTAACTCCTAAATATTTCAATTTATTTATTTTTTCATTTAGCTTTTGTTGACCGGGAGAACACACTAGACAAACATGCCCATTTTCAAGTGTGACCCGAAAAGTTACAGTGAGAGATACAGACAATGTTACTTGGGGAAAAAATACAGGCAGAGTTGAAGGGCCTAGACATAATATGATACAACAGTACAGTAATTTAGGAGTTTAACAAAACAATGCACTATATTACAAAATGACGAAGAGGCACAGATTAAACAAATACAGACATTAGCATAACAAATAATGAATGAACCAACTGGTTCCAAACTGGCCCCATTCTCATTTACAGTGATTAAGGAACGGAGATTTTTTCTCACCCTTGTACTAGCGAACAATGTAGTTGTGGTCTTTTAGTAATTCAAGATACATTTATTTAGCTTGAAACATGACTCCAGTGAACCAAAGCTGGATTGCAGATCTCAGGTGAGAGCCTCCTGGCAAGGACCACTGGTGTAGATGACAGCATCATCTGTGTAGAGAAGCACCTTTGTGGTCATGCAGACTTCTGGTAAATGATTAATAAAAGGACCAAAAAGAAGATGTCCCAGTACTGACCCTATAGATAGATAGATAGATAGATAGATAGATAGATAGATAGATAGATAGACAGACAGACAGACAGACAGACAGACAGACAGACAGACAGACAGACAGACAGAGAGAAACACATATGGAATATGCAAGGGAGACCTGTGTGATACATGTGTAACACAAAGGTTCCCCTCAGTTACCAAACTCCTTTTTAAGTGTTGTTTAGGTAGGATTTGGGCAGCACAAGAGTAAAATTCCTGTATGACTCCTTTAAGCCATCTGGTCAGCTGTGTTGGGCAGAGGGTTCTAACATGGAATGTGTAACTCTCACAGCAGCATCACCCATGACTTGTAGTGCTGCAGTTGAGATTCGATTCTCAGATAGTGTTTGGAGTTCAAGTGAGTCAGTCAGTGTCCTGCCAGTGGCAGAACAATTGTGAGAGGGGAGCCCCTGCCTTTCTTTTCTCTCCCTAGTTCATAACTGAAAAGGTCTGGATGCTGGGTTTTGGTGGCTGCTGTGACGTGGACGGCCAGTTCTGAGTGCAGTATCATTTTTTTTAATATAAAATGTATTACTGACTGTCTCTGCTGAAAATCTGGTGCTTTAGGAGTGACCTCGCTCCCCCTCCCCAGGTTTCAGCTGAAAGATGAAAGCCAAGAGAAAATGCTGAAACAGCATGTGAGATCACACACACCGGTTTTAGATACCAGGTGTTACATGGAAGGCCTTAAGCTAATTACAGGGTGGAAGAAGTTTGAGTTGAGCATATCCATTTTATGACGTTTCCAGAGGAAGAAAAGCAGGTTGTGATGTATTAGTGCGAAATCATAAAGATGTTTTCATGTCCTGAAGGCGGAAGCTTATCATGAGATCAAAGAGATGTCATTTGAAGGACATGAGTCATGCTGAGGATTGCAGAATTTAATTCTTTGAAAAAGACATCCTGTTTTTTTATTAGATTTATTTTTATATATATTCTGACAGAGGAGGAGCTAGGTGACCTCACACAAAAAGGGGTTGGCAAATATAGTTTGCTTTAAGGAATATTCTGTTTTACTTCAGAGACACTTTTAGCTAGACTCTGACAACGAAACATCTGTGAGCACTTTAAACAGGTATTTAGAAAGAGAGATACATCTAAATATTGTTGTAGGAAATTTGCACTGTTTAAACCTTGTTCTTTTAAAAGATTTATGTGTTTTGTGATATAACAGTTCTATATTTTGTGTTTTACATATTTTTATCTATTTTAGTAAAACTCTTTTTTAGAACTTACTTGGTCTGTCTTTGATTTCTTTCCTGTTGTAAGTGGAGTGTATATGGTTACAGCAGACACTGTGCATAAGCTTGAATGGTGGTACCAAACTGGAAAGGTAAGAATAATCTGAAGTCATTATTTAAGTTTTTAAGGGTTCATTTACTGTATACCTGGTTAGATGCCCATAGGCAAAGATATCTGGCCCCCTCAAAAGACAGAAATATCTGAGCCTGTGCATTGGGTACGCTAGCAAGAGGTTCATAGTTTGAATCCCTCCAAGACTTGAGACCAAAGGTTGATTCAAACCCACAAAACAGACAAGAGGGTTACCTTGTTCTGTTAAACTGTTCACAAGACTGCACTCGGAGGTTGGCACTTTGGGAGTAGAGGGCCTGACCTGCTGAGTGGGTTTGTGACAGATTGGCAGCGGTGGCATAATTTTGGTATCACAAGCTTGTATTGTTCTGAGTCAGCTTGAGACTGTAAGCTCTCTTGCAAAGAAAGAAAAAGTCAGAGTTTTATTTTAAAAAGGAAAACAGAACTATATACCACTTGGTGTACAGTCAAGTTCCTACCCATTTTATTTTTTTTCCTAAAGTGCAAGTCAGAGTAGCCATAGTCAGGGAAGAAGATGGCTTCCAACTACAGCAGGCACACTGTAGATTACTTGAAGCAGTTGTGCGGGGACAGAGGAGTCCCGTTCGAGGTGACAGCCAAAAAGCAAAACCTCATAGAGGCCCTGATGGTAGCAGATACCCAGAGCAGCAAGTCACAGACCGTGACTGAAAGGGACCAGACCTTGAGTGTGGCAGGACTAGCGGCCAGTGCTGTGTCCAGATCTGGTGCGCATGACAGCAGGGCCACTGTCAGTGAAGGGCCACAGTAGCAGTGGAAGGCAACCAGTATCCTGAATCCAGAGGTACTCAGGCTGCAAACTGAGTTGCGCAGGATGGAGCTGGAGTTCCAGGAGAAGAGAGAGAGGGAACAGCGAGAGGCAGAGTGACAACAGAGGGAGGCAGACCTTGAGGAGCATGAGCACCAGCAAGCTGCAGATGTTAGATTCCCATAGGCAAAGATATCTGGCCCCCCAAAAACAGAAATATCTGAGCCTGTGCATTGGGTATGCTAGCAAGAGGTTCACAGTTTGAATCCCTCCAAGACTTGAGACCAATGGTTGATTTGAACCCAAAAAACAGACAAGAAAGTTACCTTGTTCTGTTAAACTGCTCACAAGACTGTGCTCAGAGGTTGGCACTATGGGAGTAGAGGGCCTGACATGCAGAGTGGGTTTCTGACAGCTGCCATCTTCTGCAATGCCCCAATGGGGTGAATTCTTCAGGAAGATTTTATTGGGACTGGTACAGTGAGTAGTAACTGGAGCCATCTCTCATCTGTAAAAATTTATTTTAAAAGTGCCTCCTTGAACTGGTTTGGCCCAATACAAGCCCTCCAGTCATGGAAAATGCAATGTGTTTGGAATTTGTGACTTTACGACTGTAAATCAGGTCTACCCTTCAGCAAGGGGTGCCTGGAAGTCTGGGGACTGTGTTTTCTTCAGTCGTTGTGAGGGGTAGTTTCATGCCAAGCTGGAACCTCACAGTATTGATATGTGAAGTGTTTCTTGTCAGAGCTAATGTGGGACTGCTAAAAGCAATCTAGTGCCTTCACATGTTCTTGATCCTGTGGTGAATTCAGATTTGTCTGGCCTTTGGCTGGAGCCGAGCTGACCACCTTGGTCCAGTGTCAGAGGGGAAACCTGTTCCCAAATTATTTGGGAAGTCAGGCACTAGCCTTCCTGTTATAGTTGGGGAGTCAGGCACTGCCCTCTATGCTGCTGTTTCTGGGATTGTATGGCAGCGTGTTAACTCCCCCCAAGCTTTGGGTCTGCCCATTGTGATTGTGCTCCTAGTACATACTTTGGGTCTGCCCATTGTTACTGTGCTGTTCAATACATGTTTTGGTGTCTGCCCATTGTGACTGTGCTCTCCACTGCGTGCTTTGGGATATGAGCAACAACGAAAACAGCTCGACAGCTAAGTGAGGGTGCTAGAGTAAACACTCAAAGGAAAACAAACAAAACTCAGCACTCCTCAGCTAGGCGCACACACATGACATAATTTATTGAAAGCAGACGCAACAATAAGCCATAGGCTACAAGCAACAAATGTTCCCGACCAGTTTCATGCTACCAGCACGTCATCAGGGGGTGGTACCTTGTGAGAAACAGACTTGTATAAATAGGGAGAATTTAAAGCTACACATACCAAGGTAGTAATTGCTGGTACACATACAATTATGCTATCAACATTCATTTTACACACATAAACATCAATTGACTTTTTATGTATGTGTATCTAAGAAAGCACAGCAAATAATGTGTTAACATATACCATTCTGTAATAAACAGCCAATTATGTTATAGGCTATAAGGTGTTAGAGTTTCCCCTATTTATGAAGACAAACACAATTAAAATTAAAATACAGCAGCCTTGGTGATATCCAATTTGAAACGATAAAAGATTATAATAATACTAGATTAGACTAGACTAGACAGGAGAACAGCTCCCAGCCACCGGGATACACAGTGTAATGCTCCATGTCATGGGATTATTAATCATCAGATTTATCTGTAAAAAATAACAATAATAATGGTAAGATAAAGCATATACAATAAACAATATAAAGATTAAATATATAACCATCAAAAAAGAGAGAAAAGGCCCAATATTTAAGTCACAATCTAAGTAAGGAAGGCCAAAAAGGGGGAGGAGAAATGGGAGGGAAGGGGAGGGGGAAGGGAGGAGGGAGATGAAGGGAAAGGGAAATGGAAAATAAAAAAGGGGGGAAGAAAGGGGAAAAAAGGGAAAAGGAGGAAAGGAAGAAAAATACCACCAAACCATATATTCACAAAGTACAAAGACTATATATGTAAATATACGTATAAGTTCCAGACATAGGAGAGGGGTTATCTTTTCTGTAAACAGGATAAAAGATCAATCTTATAATTCAAACCAGGGGCCATAAGGGCCCCCAGGGTATAGATCCAATAGGATTCTCCGTATTTCAATTTTGCATCCAAATCACCCCACGGGGGGACCAATTTCACAACCTCTATACCACAGAATCTGAAGACATGCTCCAAATGCTTAATTCTGTTCATGTTACAATGAATGGCAAGTGCACTTCTGGAATCTTTATTAGCAATAGATTGTAAATGCTCACCCATTCGTACCTTCAGTGCTCTTGTAGTTTTCCCTACATAAAAAAATGCCACATTGACATGTAGCCAAATAGACAACATTTGAGTGCTGCATGTGATAAAATCCCTAATTTCATAGGTTTTTACACTATTGCAGCTGGTGACGGTACTACACTTAAGCACAGAAATACAGAACTTGCAGTTACCACAACTGTGCTTGCCATTAGTAAGTGGGAGGCTATTTGTATCACCCCTTACACTCGAAGGTCCAGTATAACTATGGACCAATCTGTCCTGTAAATTGGGGCCTCTTTTGTAGACCTTCTCCGTTTTTGTGCTGAGTGTCTTCTGACAATAATGGGTCCCCTTGCAAAATGTTCCAATTGGTAATAATATTCTCAATTGCTTTTGAGTGTCTAGTGTAAGTGGTAACAAAATTAGTTCTGTATTCTTTCTGTTGTTTAATTTTTGGCTTCAAAAGATCAGAACTCTCAGTACAGCTTACTTCTCTGAAAGCTTCTTGGATGACACCATAAGAGTGACCCCTCTTCAAAAACCTGTGATATAAGTCCATACCATAAATAATAAAATCCACATCATTACTACAATTCCGTCTAACTCTTAACATTTGTGCCTTAGGTATATTGGATACCAAATGGCATGGGTGGCAACTAGATGCTAATAATAATGAGTTCCTATCTGTTTCCTTTCTATATAGTCTAGTGCCAAGGCAGCCATCCTCTTCCTTAAAGACACTAACATCCAGAAATGAGACAGAGTTGAGATCCTGTAGTATTGAAAATTTCAAATTCTCATCACTGTCTTCCAAGTATCTAACAAAACTTTGAAGTTCATCATGAGTGCCCTGCCACACCATAAAGATATCATCAATATAGCGGCACCAAATGTCTATCTTATCATAAAATGGGTTAGTATGACTATCATAAACAGTGTACTTTTCCCATCTTCCCAAGTACAGATTGGCATAATTGGGTGCAAAGTTGCACCCATTGCCGTTCCTTTAATTTACAGGCAAAAGGATTCCTGAAAAAGAAAACAGTTTTTGGTCAGGACATGTTCAGCACATTCCAAAAGAAAATTATTTTTACCATGAGTCCGTTGAGCATCCAAGGACCAATAATAGTCCAAAGCCTGTAGGCCACCATCACGGGGTATGTTTGTATATAATGAAACTATTTCCATAGACACCAGATACCATTCAGGTTCTATCTGCATATTATTTAGAATCTCCAGAAATTGACCTGTGTCCCTGATAAATGATGGCAAAGCTGTCACATAATCTTTTATGTGGAAGTCCACATATTTGGATAATGGTTCCAATAATGAGCCAATACCAGCCACAACTGGTCGCCCAGGGGGATCCCACAAGTTTTTTATGAATCTTTGGTAAGGTGTAGAAACTAGCTTGAACAGGGTTAGCTATATTTAAAAACATCATCTCCCCATGATCTATTAAGCCCTCACATTCAGCTTCATAAAGAAATGTATCAGTTTGTTGTTTAAAAACCAATGTGGGATCAGCGTTCACTGGCTGGTAAAAAATCACATCGTTAAGCTGCCTTTTTACTTCAGTGATATAATTCGATGTATTCATCACCACCACTGATCCAGCTTTGTCTGTAGGTTTAATAGTCAAGTCAGAGTTCAATTCCAAACTTTTTAATGCTTCTGTTTCCACTTAGAAATGTTAATAAAAGTGGATGACGTATCCCGATCAAGGAGGGTTCTAAATTGCCTCTCACAGGTATTTTCAAAAACTTTGACTGCATCACTGTAAGGGGGCATGAAAGTAGATGGGGGTCTAAATTGACACCTCCACTGTGGCTAGTAATGTGTCACATGCCTTCCCAATTGCACCGGCTGGTCCCAAAGCCATGGTCATTTTGTTGAAAAATACTTTTAAAGTTTAAATTCCTGGTGAAGCGATGGAGATCCAAATATAATTCAAAATGTTTGGAATCTTGTGTAGGTACGAATGATAATCCTTTTGGAGAACTGCAAGTTGGTCCTCATTCAATATGATGTCAGAGATGTTAATAATGATGTTCTTCAGGATTATATGACCCTTCTGCCACTTGTTTTGGCTTCTATGCTTTCTGCCGTCCCTTCTGGTGGATTTATTCCTACGGTAGTTGTCAACTGCACTGGATGTTTGCCCCTCAAATTCCTCTGTTCCAAGACTGGCTCTTGAAACTGTACTGACCACCGTTTGTCGAGTGGTTCTAAGTCCTCCTTGAAAAAATCTTCCTGTTCGGAGTCACTGGCTGAAGTATTATAATGTGGTGAACTGCTTCTATTTCATAGTATGGACTCAAGTTGAGTGGCAGAGTTATTACCACCTCTCCTCTGACCCGAATAGCCTCCTTTATGTTTCAAGTATTGGGATTTATTCTGATTCCAATCCCAAACTCGATTATTTAAGTAATCAAGCCTGTCTCTCTCAAATTTATGTAATTTGATCCTTCGTATCTTGCTCTCTTCCCTCTGAACGTCATCTTTTATTTTCTTCTCATACGCAGTGAAATCTAAATGTTCCTTAAAGCGACAGATAGTTTCTTCTTTATTTTCATGTTTGCTTGCGTGCATGTGCAAGAAACATGATGCGACAGCTTAGGAGAGAAGCGGGTTGTGGAGGCGCGGCAGTGTTACAGCCAAGGGAGGCACTGCATTTGGGGGCTTGGAATGGGTGGACCAATGGAGGCAGAGTGTGCCGATGACACTGGTCTCCAAAAGTGCACCAAGCTGTAATGTTTTCGCCACAACAATCAGGGGCCACCTCGTCATTGCAGCATCAGTCATTGTGCTGCAATGAGGGAGCTATCAGTCATTGCAAGGCGGAACATTAGCTAGCCTAGTACTGTTTGTGAACATGGTGAGTGGCTTGCCACCACATTCACAAACAATATTATGCAGCTTCCCATGCCAAGGGGGTGCCCAATACCCCTTGGCAGCATGTGACCCCCAAATGGCCTTTTTTTTCCGACAGGGGCCCCCAATCCCTTCGCCTGCTTAGTGACAATGTTTGTTTTTGCTGACGGGGAGCCCACTCCTTGTCAGCAAGATGTAACTCCTCTGTTTTATTGTTCGCTGATGGGTGCCCAATCCCATCAGCATGATGTCCCTCCCATTTTCTTAGTGTGCCGATGGAGTGCCTAATCCCCATCGGCCACAGCTCCCCCACAAAAGAGTCCATTGGCATGCTGGGAGCCCACCTCAGCATGCCAAATGCCCCTGCAAAATGGAAAGAATTTAAAGCTGCAGATACCAAGGTAGTAATTGCTGGTACACATACAGTTATGCTGTCAACATTCATTTTACACGCATAAACATCAATTGACTTTTTATATATGTGTATCTTAAAAAGCACAGCAAATAATGTGTTAGCATATACCTTTCTGTAATGAACAGCCAATTATGTTATAGACTATAATGTGTTAAAGTTTCCCTATTTATGAAGACAAACACAATTAAAATTAAAATACAGCCGCCTTGGCGATATCCAATTTGAAACAATAAAAGATTATTGTACAATCCATAATAATACTATACTAGACAGGAGAACAGCTCCCAGCCACCGGGATACACAGTGTAATGCTCCATGTCGTGGGATTATTAATCATTAGGTTTATCTGTAAAAAAATAACAATAATAATGGTAAGATAAAGCATATACAATACACAATATAAAGATTAAATGTATAACCATCAAAAAAGAGAGAAAAGGAGAGAAAAGGCCCAATATTGTGGTGTCTGCTTTCAATAAATTATGCCCTGTGTGTGCGCCTAGCTGAGCAGTGCTGAGTTTTGTTTGTTTTCCTGTGCTTTGGGATATGCCCAATGTGATTGTGCTCTCCAATACATGCTTTTGGATATGTCCATTGTGATTGTGCTCTTCAATACGTGCTTTGGGATATGCCCATTGTGACTGTGCTCTGCAATACGTACTTTGGGATATGCCCATTGTGATTGTGCTTTCCAATTCACGCTTTGCGATATGCCCATTATGACTGTGCTCGCCAATATGTGCTTTGGGTCTGCCCCATTGCAACTGTGCTCTTCAATACATACTTTACATCTGCCCATTGCAGTTGTGCTCTCCAATATGTGCTTTGGGTCTGCCCAGTGTGAAGGTGCTCTAAAAATGTGTGGGGATCCACCCTGGTCCATTAACCAGAAGAAGAGATGAATGCTTGAATTGTTTGTGCTAGTATTCATTTTCTACCTGCGGATTCAGTGTACTTTGCCCTGCACCTGCAAAAGCCCCATGGCACCACCTTTTCTAACCTGACCATTGTGTCAGAAATAAAACCATATTGCATTGCTATGCCTTTTGTGGACATTCGATTCTGTGTGTGACCTGTGTGACTTTCTGCCCCCCCCCAGACTGTGTAAGCCAACCATTGCAAAGATATCTCCCCTAGGACTCGGAGTAACTAGAAAAATTTTTATGTGCCTGTGACAAGCTGGCCTATGGTAGATGTAGAGTCAACACGCTGGGTTTAAAGTTCACAGAAGAAAATGTACTTTTATTGCTCCAAATGTAAGTTATTGCTCCAGAAAAGCATAATCAGTCAGTTCAACTTCTCCAGCCTAGTCAGGTAACATAAAGGTTAACACAAAACAGTTCTTTCAGGCTGACTTGACAAAAGGAATCTTTGAACTACCTATGTGGGCCAGTAGTTTTTTTCAATATACAGTCTCAAACAAAACAAACAGTTTGTTGGCCAGCAGTTTTGAATGCACAGTCTCAAATAAATCACAAACAGTTTTCCTCTTTAGCCTTATTTGCAGGCTGTTACTAGCAATACATTCCACTCACTGTTTTTGGCCCAGCTGGCTAGGCTGATCCTTTACCTCAGGACTCTCTGCTCTAGAAATGGTCTTTTTCTCAGCGGCAGGTTTCAACTTCCCCCAAAGTCTCTCTCAAACAATTAACCATTCTCCTTGGCTTTCTGCTTTGGTTCCTGTCTTACATTCCACCCTCCATCTTGCAGGGTTCTCTGCCTAGGAGTATCTCCTCCCTGTTGCAGTTTCCAGCTTCCAACTGATTCCTTGCTGGATTCTCCCTGCTTTTCAACAAACCCTCTAATCAGCAACACCTGGGAAGCACCCCCTTTGCTGGTTCATGTTGCATTCCCTGCATTTCCTCATCCTCATCCTTAACCAAGGTGTTAACCTCTTATTTCCCAGGGTAGTGTTTACACTGTGACAGTGCCCTTCCCTCAGCCTCCTAGAAAATGAATCAAGGGTAAGGACTATCTCCATATTGCCAAGCGGGGAGTGGGTTACATATGATTTATTTACATGAGTGATGTTTGACCTTGAGTAACCTAATGAGTACCGTAAGCCATGAGTGAGGTGGCCAAGGGTAAACAGCATGAGTGTAAATAAATCATAGGTCACACAAAGGCCCCCACCACCACATATTTCATGTATGCAATAGGAGAGGACCTTGTGCAATAGTTTAATTTAGTTTTATTGTTTGATTTTTTTTTGTGAAGTTTAGGGGTTTCTTTTGAAGAATATTTCCTTTGCGTTTCTTTCCTACCTCATTGCTAAGGTGTTGTTATGGGTGTGGTGTCTGGTGTCCCTGCTGATTGGTGGAGTGAGGTGGTTTTTTTGGAAAATTGCTGGTAAACATGGCAGAACTGCTTAACGAATACGGCTGCTTCTGGAAGATTTTTCTTGTAACTGGAGTGAGTGAGGTTTGATGTTGGGGAGCAATAAGGAAAAAATTGTACACATGTGACTTTATGGAGGTGACTGGTGCTTTCTGATGTAGCGGGCAGTTTGAAAGTGTGGCCAGAGTGAGTGGGACCATAATGTGAAAGAGAGCAGCACTGTGAGTGTGGCTGGAGTGAAGGGGAACCTTACTAACAGGAAAAGGACAGCACTTACTGAGGTACCAGGAAAATGTAACAGTTAGAAAAAAAATTGAAAAGAGTTGTGAAACAGTTGGCATTAGTGTGAGTGACCAGGAGGCATCGTACTGAGAGTGAAGTTCCATTGTGTGTACAGTAACAACTGAGTAGGTCTGAGGGGGAAAATAAAAAAAAAATGCTGGTATTTTTTGCAGTTTTTAAATGATGAAACAAAAAGAGACTCGTGTGGCAATTCGGTGAGTTACTTTTCTAAGAAAACACATTTTGTTATTGGTGTGAGATGGGATAGGCATTGCGACTTGAAGCTGTGGGAAAAGTGAAAGTGGGTGGAGGTAGTGCCAACTGGCTGGTGTGTGTTGGGGGAGGAGTGATGACATGTCTACTATGTGTATGAATCTGTGATGACATTTACTATGTGTATAAATGTTAGATGTCACATTTATACATGTAGTAGCTCAGATATACAGATTTATCACATAGCATTTATGTTCACGCCTACTGGACAAATATATATGCAGATATATATATATATATACTGTATATATATATATATATATATATATATATATATATATATATATATTTGCTTTTGCCCTTGCATGTCAGCTTCCTGTTGGTGGGGAAAAGGAGTAACAGGGAAAATGCCAACTTGCAGGATGAAGAAGCCAAACCTTTGCAAGCCCCACACTGGCAACCTAGGCACTGCCCACTCCAGATCTGAATGTAGCAAGTATGCTCCCTGCTGCCTCCACCATGGGGGGTAAGCCATGGGAGCACTCAGAAAGGTAAGTCCCAGATAAGCCATCTGAGGGGCTGGGGGGGGTTGGCCTAATGGGGACCAGACTGGACAAGGATCACAAAGTGTAAGGGGAAAAAAAAGAAAAAAATGTGGTTTTATTCATTGTCCCATACCTTTTTTTGTGTTACTAGTTTTACCTTTTGCACTACTATTCGTTGCTCTCTATGAGTTTGTGTACTGTTTCTCCTGCAAAATGTATCCCCCCACGTTGCACCTGGAAATGAGCTTCAGCTTGGTGTACCTTTCCCAGTCAACAACTTTCCAGTAAAGAAACAAGTTAAATAAAAATGAGAAAGAAAACAAATGAGAAAATATCCATATCTATATCTATATCTATATCTATCTATCTATCTATCTATCTATCTATCTATCTATCTATCGATGTATATAAATATATCTATGAAAGAACCTTTTTACATTTATCAAGTGTATTCCATTAATTTACAGGATATTATATCCCTGTTAAAATATCATGTAATGTAGCACAACTTATAAAGTTAAGATTTTGCTGTAGGGGTGACTGAAACATTATACTGTACTGTGTCCTACGTTACCTATAAATCAAAAGTAACATACAGTATATCATGTTTTTAATTATACTGTCACTTGTTTGAATTTGCTGCAGCAAAGGAGTGCCATCATCTTCTTACTTCACTGGTGGTTATTTTTCCTCAGGGTCCTCCTCCATATAGTCTCTATAGTAACACCAAACAGTTTATCTAGAAGGAACTTATTCTCATTTTACAGTAGCCATAGACTGCCTTTCTCTGATCCTCAATAGCCATTTGCAATTCATCTGCAAAACATACAGAGAGTCATAATTAAGTCATAGCTCCATTAGCAGAGCATTTTCACTTCAGATACATACATTTTCAGCAGTGAGGTTGTGTCAGATTGCACACATCTGGAAAAATATAGACCCTGTGTGTCTTAGATACACCATTTGCTTTTTCATCTAAATTACTCTCAAACCAGTATGTCAAGGCTTGAGCTCCAAGACTTATGCAACAATTAGATGAAGGAATACCATCCTTAATGGCTGCAGCCAACTGTTGAGAAACATTTTGGAATATGGGAGGTTGTGTGGTTATTATACAGACTGTGTCCAATCCAAAACATGTATCCAATAACAGGTTTAATAAATCACTGGGCTTAGTAGTAATAAAATACTCAACTGTCTAGGATCTCTAGTCTAGCTGGTACCTGGAAACCCAAACCCCATAAATTATGAGCACTGCTGCCATTTCTCATTGATACATTCTTCATGCTTAACAGGATAGTGTCTTTACCCAAAGCACAGTCCCTTCTAACCCCAAACACCAGTATGTTCCACTGTATTTAAATTCCATTTCAGTCCCTTGACTCTTAGTATCCAAATCAGACAGCTGTATTTTAAAAGTCATCATAAGAAGCTATAGTAGGATAAGAAACATTTTTAGTTTTTTTTTTTATTGTTGTTGTTGTTCAAATGTCATAATGTTTTAACTGACAGCAGTTGGGGTAGCCATGGCATTCCATCAACCGTGCTCTGGACAACTGTGTTAACAAATAAGAAATGTCAAGTCTTCTATTTTATTTATTTGTTTTTATCTTGTTTACCCGGTAAGCACACTGGACATAAATAACATTAACAGTAGTAACCTGGGCAGTACACTGCATTACTGGTTCATATAAGACACTACGTACAGAATAGTGTATGGGCAGCAGTGTGGAACAAGCTAGTTTTTAACAAATCTGAGCTTTGTGATACTATGTAAACCACTGGAGTTGAAGCTTTAGTGGTTTATACAGGTATTGTATACCAATTTTGTGTAAGAAAACAATTTAGGAATACTGCCCATATTTTTCTTTTATTCCAAGTTTGACTGACTGTTTTGAGTAGTACTTGTGTATGCTGTTTACGTTGGCTTTTCTCTGTCATCTCCACCCTTGAAGAGGTGCTCAGCAGGGATCGGGCTAAAGGATATGAGAGGACCCACCAGGAGATGAACAGTGCCAGAGAAGGAGGCAGGGTGGGTGAGGATGGGCAGAACTCCTAGTGCTGGAAGGCAGTGTGCTGTTGGGTTGTAATAGGAGTAGGGGGTGTGGTCAGCCAGCCTCAGAACCACAGGCTTTTTTATCTTTCAATTCTAAGTCCAGCTGACTGATTTGAGTAGTGCTTGTATGTACTGTTTACTTGGCCTTTCTTCATCATCTCCACCCTTGAAGAGGTGTCTGACAGGGATCGGGCTAAAGGACATGAGAGGGCCCCAGAACACCCAAGTGAAACTAAACCAGCAGCCTTCTCCAACTCTTGGAAGTTGAGGAGTCAAGGAGAGTAGGGAGAAGGTTGAAATGTTATTGGAGGAAATCCAGCCTGGAGGAGGACAGACTTAGATTGATGACCAATTATTTGGACTGTCAATCAGCAATCTCCTGTAAGAAGGCAGGGTTACTGTCCAGGGAGATTGCTGCAGCACAGAATCGACCTGCTCAGCTCTTTCAGACTGTTGACAGACTGTGCAATCCAGCATGTGTTCAGGGCCGAAAAGCCTTTTCATAATTGAAGTGTGATGAGTTTGCTCAATTCTTTGCAGATAAGGTGTCCTCCATCAGGTCAGAGATCTGCTTGACTCATTCAAATTAGTATAGTGGAGGTCAGCAAGAGGGCACAGGCACCCAGCCTGTCTGGACGAACTTCAACCAGCCAGCAATCATGGATATTGTGAAGATTGTTCGGGGTATGTGACTGACTTGCTATAGTTTGGATCCTGGTCTGACCCAGCTCCTTGTGGGGTGTGTGGATGTCATCAGACTGATCCTTGCTCAGATTGTCTGGTGTTCATTGGAAAAGGGTCTGTTTCTAGGCCCCCTGAAGGAGACAGTGGTGACACCCCTTTTGAAGAAATCATCTCTTGACCCAAACTGTCTGGTGAACTACAGACCTGTCTCTAACCTGCCCTTTTTGGGCAAGGTTATTGAGAAGGTAGTTGTGTTGCAGCTCGAGAACGTTCTTTCCACCCACAAAGTCTATGATCCTCTCCAGTCCGGTTTCAGGAAGAAGCACAGTACCGAAATGGCTCTTGTTCGAGTACTTAATGATCTCCTGATAGCGAAGGATTGGAGGAGCTGTTCGATCTTGGTCCTCCTTGAGCTCTCTGCAGCATTTGACACTGTGGATCATGGGGTGCTGCTGGAACACCTGCAGCTACTCTGTGGACTGTTGGGGACAGTACTCAGGTGATTCCACTCTTTCCTGACAGGCAGGATGCAGAGGGTGGTTTTTGGGGATTTTTTCCTCGGTCTCCTTTTCCCTGCCTTTTGGGGTGCTGCAGGGTTCTGTGTTGTCCCCACTGTTATTCACGGTGTGCATGCTGCCATTAGGAGACATTATAAGGTGATACAGGCTGAGTTTTCACTGCTATGTAGATAATACTCAGCTGTACATGTCTTTTGTGCCCGAACAGAATGATGCAGTCTCGGTCTTTAATAACTGCCTCACTGAGATTCAGGACTGGGTTAGTGCTAACTGGTTGAGATTGAATCCTGATAAGACTGAAGTGTTGGTGGTGGACCCAGGTCATCAGGTTGAGAGGTTAACTCCTGGTCAGTCCTCTGGCCTTGTGCTAGGGGGCAGCCAGTTGAGACCCTCTCACCAGGTACAGAATATGGGCATTGTACTTGATGACAAGCTGACTCTAAAAGCTCAGGTGTCAGCAGTCGTTAAGTCTTCTTCTTACCATCTGAAGAATATCGCTCAGATAAAGCACCTGGTTCTGCCCGAGGACCTCCCTACTTTGGTCCACACCTTTGTGTCCTCTCGCCTTGACTGCTGTAATGCTCTATACCTATGGCTACTGGGGGTGGACCTCCATCACCTGCAGCTGGTGCAGAACATGGCAGCCAGGTTGCTGATAGGTTTGTCAAGATCTAGCCATGCAATGCCTGTGCTCCATGAACTGCACTGGCTGCCTGTGCAATAGAGGATCACCTTCAAGGTCGCATTGCTGACCTGTAAGACCCTACATGGACAGGGACCGGGTTACTTACAAGACCTCCTTCAGCTCTACTGCCCCCTCCATCCATTCCACTCCACTGATGAGTGATTGCTAAAGGTTGCCAGGGTCCGCCTCCAGACCTCGGAATCTAGGGCATTTTCATTTGTAGAATTGCCCCTGTGGAACTCTCTATCTCATTGGATTAGAGAGTGCCTGTCCACTGAGACTTTTAAGTCCTCTTTGAAGACTTATTTAGTTAGTTTAGCCGTCGGGGAAAATATTTAGTTGGTTGTATCTTGGCTGCCTATTTTAAATCATAATGTATTTTATATGGTAAGGTTTTATATTAATTATTTATTCTGTGTTTTATATTGTACTCACGCTTTGGTATTTGAAAAGCACGTTATAAATAAAGTTTGATTTGATTTGATTTGAAATAGATCAAGTAGAGATGACATTCTGGATTGGACATGGAAAAACTGGAGAAATTCTTCAGGCTGCAGGAAGCCATAGAAAGCATGGGTCATGGTAGCTTGTAGGTTGATGTTAACTGGTTGTCTGACTACTGAAAAGGCAAGGATATTTATGAGGCTTGAGTTACTAGTCCAAAAAGACTGGGGGCCTGATTCTCAAAGTCTTTAGACTGACACAAGGTGCCTGCATTAAACATAAATGACACAATTTGCACCTTACGCCAAAAGATGTGGTATTTCCAATTCTGAAACACAGTCTGCATCAGAATGGTGAGCCGTTGCACCATAGAGGCACTGTGCCACCCTTGTGACCTAAATTGGGATGTGCCAGGTCACAAGGGAGCTTGCACCATGGTGGGACTGCAACATCTCCATGTTGGGATTCTGTAAGCCCCACCAGGGATACAACAAGGGGCTCAAGGTAGACTATCCAGGAGGTGGTCTAAGCCACTTGTGCTAGTGCCACACAAGATGGTGAAGTAGGGGGCTATGAAAGTGGGGTCGGGGGGACAGAAGGGACATGGGGTGCCATGGGGGGTGGAGAGATGGTGGGCATGGAAGGGGGTGATGTGGCACCTGGTGGAGGTGTCATTATTATAACTATTATACTCCTGGATGGTACCATGGGGGGGTTTCCAGGAACAAACAATGCCATGGCCCCAAGTGGGTATGGCCCTGGCAGAAGACCCAGCCTCAGGAACTGTTTGTCCCTGGCCCCCCTGGTACAATTCAGTAGAATATTAGTTATAATAGTGGCACTCCTGCTGGGTACCACATTACCCCCTCTCATGCCCACATCTCTCCAAACCCCCATGGCACCACTATCTCCCTTCTGCCCCTAGACCCTCCTGGCATTAATGTGACCCCCCTCACCACCACCACCATCATCCCGGCACATCTAGTGTTGTGCTGGGTGGGGGGGAGCCGGATCCCAGTGGCATTTACCACAGGTGACCCGCTTGTTTGGCACTAGCCTGCAGGTGTGGCAACTCCTGGGTTTTTGGCACATGGATCCCTGTTTTTCTGAATTGGGTGCAGGGTCCCTGGTGCACTGGGAGTTCACTGCAGCCTTAGATTGCTGAAAATTGTGGCTCTCTCTGGGCTCTTTGTGAATTGGGCCCTGAGTGTGTATTCAATCAAATCATAGGGCTTTGCTGGCCCACCGGCACAGCGGCAAGGCATCTGCTTGTGGTGCCGACATCATAGATTTGGGGATGGACTCAGAAGTTGGAGGACTAGCTGGTGGGAGGAGGGATGGAGCATCCCAGGGACTGCTCTTCTTCTCTGTGGGGAGGGGGGTTGAGTGTCTGGTGCATTGCAGACCACTGGCGGAGGCTGGGAGTACTGCAGCAGATGGCGCCACACATTGGGGAGTGGGGTGGACGCTGGTCACCATTGCATATCTCCGCCCTGGGGATCCTTGCAGCAAAGAAAAAATGCTGGCCACCATGCATGATGCCAGCTTCGCTGCCATCTCTGCTGCCATCTCCACTGCCTACCCATGTCCACCGGTGGGGTCCCGCTCCCATGCCTCCAACCTGGGGGGGTAAGCTGGGTCTCACCTACCCAGTGACCATTGGGGTGCCTGCCTGGTGGCCCTGCCCAGGGGGTAAACCTGGACATGGGGGGATGGTGGACAGAGCTGGGCTGTGTTTCTGGGGGGACCAGACAAACCAAAAAAAAATTATAGGGCTTTGTCTTTCAATGACATGTAGAAATGTTTTGTGTAACTAATTCAAAAGGAAGGGTGAATGTTTAGTTAAACAGTAGAGGTACTACACATACTGGATGATGGCAATGTGCTGTGGGGAACGTGACATGCTATTTCCTGGGGAGCAGAAAGATCAAAAGTGAGAATTTGCTGAATAGAGACCATAAAAGGATCAAGGTCTGGATTGATGTTGAATGCAAAATATCTTCTCCAAGCTGAAGTATAAACTGTTTTCATAGTTTCATCTAGTGATTACCATAGTACCAACTGGGCTGACTCCAAATGATAGTTCAAGGCATTTGACGATCTGATAGATTCGGAGGTTCTGTCATATAGGTGTCTGCTGTAGCATTTGCATTAAAGAATAGCTGAAATGAAAGTGAAATAGGGAGACAGAAAGATGATTTAGAATCTACTAGAATATGTGCACAATGGATGTCCAGGTCAGTTTCTGAGAAAGGCCATGACTGAAGGAGTAGACAATTGGCTTTAATTAACGGTTGTTACTGCTGATTGGTTGTCTGAATTAAGGTAGCATGTTGGACCAGAGCTGTCAATGTTAGAGGGGCAGCAACTATTGAGTATCATTCAGAAATCATAGTGAATGTAGGTATCTTGAAGATGGCAGGAGGCAACAGAAGAGTGACTCAGGAGTTTCTATAGATGGCAGCAAAACCATATGATGATATTGCATCAGTAAATGTTTCTATTTGTTAAACAGAAGAAGGATCATAGTAGAACAAAGATATCTCATTCCATGATTCAAAAATCAGCGACCTTATTTGAAGATCTTGTGGTACGATTCTCATGGTATAGTTCAAGTATTCTATGAGAGATAAGAGCCTCCTATGTGCAAGATCATTTAAACTGGGCTGGAGAAGTAATCTGGTTGGTTGTCCATAGGAAGCCATGCTTCTGTAAAGTAAGATCCAAGAGAATGCTGGGGAAGTCCAGCGATGCGACTGGATACAACGTTTATCCTCTTTTATGAGGATTAGCGTAAGGCACTGAACATGTACTTGCTAGAGCGAAGGCCAGATAAGAGAGGAGAGATATGACAGAGACTTTAAAGTTCTTAGAATGAACAAGGTAAACTGCAAAGAACTATATAGCATATGTAGCAGATCAAGAAAGTAGGGCATGAGTAGAAACTGATGGGGTGGTTCAGGACAGAAGTTAGTTTTATTTTACAGAAAAGGTGGTGGATTCATGGAACAATCTGCCAGATCATATGGTGTGTGCCCAAACTCTACGTGCTTTCATGGCTGGGCTAGAGTGAAGACCTTTTTCATTTTCATTGCATTTTATTAGTTTTACCAGGAAAGTGGATTGGGTCTGAAGATCCTTTTTCAACCACACCTGGGAAAAGGAAATACAAAAGGATACAAACATAATGACAAACACAGTTTCCAACATTTGAGTCATAGGCTAACAGTTAAGATAATAACTTCATTCATTCAATAATAAAATCATACAATATATACAATAACACATTATCTGATTTCACCATTTAATACTAAACAACATCAAGTAATCCCAGTACATTTACAGCTGGAGACACCATCCAAATGATACTCGAGTGATTTTTTTTAAAACACCTCTTTCATCCTGTATATCCAGTTTTAAATGAGACAGTTTATTTATCAATTTTGGACCATAATTAATTAAAGAACACTCAGCAATTTTAGAATTTATTCTTCGTTCTACAAGCAATTTAGTTTATGATTCCCTAAGTGCTCTTGCAGGAATTGGATGTTGTAAATATAGTAGTTATAGTAGTTGTTCAGGATGGTAGTGGTAGGGTGGGGAGCATGGAGTGAATAGTGTGGGTTAGAATCCTGTATGAACAATAGATTCTGGGTTTGTTAGGGTTTTATGTCCAGACTGGAAGGACCAATGGTCTTTTTCTGCCACCATTGTCTATGGTTCTATGTTTCTATGTGAATGGCCTGAATTTGGTTAAGAAGACGGGTGATGTCTTCAGCTAATGGAAAGTTCAGAGGGTCCATGAGTAGAAGTCATCTGCTTATTGGAGGATGATCCTATCTGATACCATACTGATGCCATAGATCGGAAAGGATCAGAAAGGATTGGTAACACCTTGATGGCATCAGCAGTGTCTGTGTTGCATAATTAAGTGTACTGTCTTGTGAGTCTGATATAGTGTATGTCTTTGTCGAGTTATGCTTATGAGAGAAAAGGAACCAGGAGGTACAAGAGAAGCGATGCTGGACTCGGTTTATTGGCGGGGAGCTGACAGACTGACAATTTATGAACATATGACTTAGCCAGCAGAATTAGGCCTTCTGGTCTATCAAGTCAACTCATTGTGTGGGGTCTTCAGCTCAGCTCAGGCTGATTTTCTCGCTCCTCATCCCCAACTATGTCAACCCTTTCCTCCCCCTTCATGATCTTTATCCTCCTCCTCCTATAGCTATCCCAGCTCCTGTTGAAGCTTCCCACTGTCCTCATAGAAATCACCTCTTCTGGTAGTACATTTCACTTGGTCACCACCCTTTCTATGAAGAAGTGTCTACTAACCTCTCTCCAGCTTATGGCTGTGCTTCCTCATAGTTTTGTTACAGCTTTCACTGAATAGCCCCTCCTTGTTTACCCTACTGAACCCCTTCAATACTTGAAGGTTTCAATCATGTCTCCCCTCTCCCTTCTGTTCTCCAGGGGGTACATGTTCTCCTCATATGATCTACCTTGCTGCCCTGCAATCATCTTTGTAGCCCTCCTCTGGACCATCTCCATTAGATTTATATTTTTTTTAAGGTGAGGGCTCCAGAACTGCACAACATACTCCAGATGTGGCCTCACCAGTGACCTGTACAATGCCAGAGCCACCTCCAGTCGCCTACTGCTGATCCCCCTAGCTATGCAACCCAACATCCTATTTGCTCTTGTCACTGCCTTCTTGCACTGTGCAGAGTACTTTAAGTGACTAGATAGAATCACTCCCAGATCTTTTTCCTCCACTGTGGGAAGATTTCTAGCCTGAACTTGAGTTGTGATCCAGATAGGGATAATGTGTTAAGAAAGGTGGCTTCAGAATGGACCTTTTAATAATCCTTTCTGTACTGCATTCTGAAGTGCTTGACAGATGCCAGTGTCTTCTCTAAAAAATGAAGATATTTGCAGACTAGAGATGATGAAGAGGCAGCATGAAAACTTGCATTAGTTATTTAAGAGAATCCTAAAATAAGAACAGATGCCAAGTGTTGCTCTGGACGGATGGTTAGCAGTTGACGAGATCAGAGATGGATAGTGGTATGGATGGATGTCCTAGTTGTGGTCTGGCTGTGGATGGATTACAGCATACCTGTTTGGAGAGCTTCGCCAAAGGACTACAGATGTAAAGAAAATACCTGATGAGGTAAAGCAGGCTTTCTCACCGAATTTGCTGTGTAAGGTTTTTCCTTAGAGAGAGGTTGGAGGGTTCAGTTTAAGAGGGAGGATGGGCGTACTGGACTTGGCAGCAGCTGAGTTGATTACTCGGTTTCTTTTGCAGAAAATCTTCAGTTTGGCATGGCAACAAAGGTCTTGACTTGCAATAATAAGGCCTGAATGTATTGAACCAGAAGCTTGACACTGGAACAAAGGATGGCTGTGGATCTGCTGTAAAGGTACGCAGGAAACACAGAGAATAATCATACGAGTGTGAGACTGGTAGGTTGATTAGACCTTGTTTTATAGTGAATGTTGAAACTGGCATGTGGAATGCCTTGAAATGAATCATCAGTTTGGGAACAGTCCATTCCTTGGAGGATATCTTGAGTTAACAATTGTCCTAGTCTCAAACAAGATGAGTCTTGAACTACTAAACACTGGACCTTCTGGTTCTGGAGAAGAATGGTGGATTGAGAAAGGTCAGAAAGTTCATTGTGGCTGAAAATGAAGTCTGGAAGGGGATTTGAAAGAGCTGATGAGTGGGCTCAGAAGAAGACTTCACATCAGGAGGATATCAATGGTCAGATGTCACCCAAGTCCCAGGTGTGTGCCCCAGGAAGAGGACCTGGTTCCTGAACAAAGCCAAGGCTAGACACACAGCAACAGGGTACTGTTTTATACAGCTGTTGCATACCATTACAACACCATAACCAAGGGGCTAAGTGGATGAAAATGGAAGTCAAACAGTAGCACAGAGAAGGAACCCTGCAGTCAGCAACAACTGGCACTGTGCAGATCTGAAGGGAGCTGGATGTATCCTGGGATTGGACAATATAGCTGAAGTAAAGTAAGATGAAGAAAACTCCGGATTCAGCATCTGCTGGAATAGCATGGTTCCAAGGGGAGCGATTTTACCCTGAGACACTAAGCCTGTGGACTTCAGAGTCCTATGCCACATGTAGAGGCAGAAGAAACTGGAGGCAGTCAAAAGAGCTTGAAGGGTTGCAACAGCACTTCATACTATCATATTTCATGCCAAAGTAACATTATATATGATAAAACTGTTCATTGTACAGAGCAGATGCAGACAAGTGGGCTTATATGGATGCATTTGTATAGCCTGATGGCATGGGAGCAGAAATCAACCAGCTGAATGATGACTTCTGAAAGGAAGGACTGATATTTATGGTGAGTATGACTCAATAGATACAGAAAATATAGAGGCATACTGAAGGCCAAATCATAGGAAAAATCTAAGACACAAGCAGGAAAAGCTGAATGATGTATGGAACTTTGACTGAGGTAAGAAATGCTGAAGCACAGTGATGTGACTTGGAAAGGCTGACTGACTGAATAAGGGTGACTGAATTGTCTGAGTAGGAGTGGGAACAGTGGCCTGGCCATGAGGGGATATACAGACACATGCCCAATCAGACCATGGCAGTACCCTGTGATGACAAGACAGGAAACAATCTTCTTCATGATTTTAATAGAAACAGAAACAGATTTTGTCAGCAGAAAAGGACCTTTAGGCCCATCCAGTCTCCTTCTCTCCCTGCCTGTTTCATCATCACTAGAGATGGGCGAAGAGGCCCCAATTCACTCCGAAAAGTGATTCACGGAGTGAAGGCGAATTCGAGGAGTGCTCCGCAATGCAAGCAGAGTACTTTGCATTATAATGGGTAACGCGAAGTCCATTGAAAACAATGACTTTGCTTTACTCCGCCTTCCCAAACCACTGCTCCACTTATCTTAAGGTGAAGTACATTGAAAACAATGTACTTAGCCTCACTTCCCCTTGTTTTTAAGCTCCAAAGGCAAATTTTGCAGTGATTCATGGGATTTCAGGTCACATGGGCTCTAGATTGTTCTGCATAGCCTCAGTTTGGGGTAGTCTGTGTAGGAAGCTGTAGGAGACAATCTGCTCTGAGAGCTCTCTGTGATTCAAACCTTCTAAAAGCTGATAAAAAAGCCTTTTTGAGCCGACCCACCAGCGTAGAGGTTGGATTTCCGCTCACGAAGCCAGTGACCCGGATTCAGGAACGAGCCCGGGAGCTGGAGGGCTGGCCGGGGGGGAGGAGGCTTGAGCTCCCTCAGGGCAGCTCATGTTCTCTGGGGGGAGGGGGATCCAAGGCTTGGTGCATGTCTGACCTCGGGTGGAGACCCGAGGTACGGCAAGCCCATGCCAGTGAGAAGGGTGGCATGCTGGACGTCGGCGCTCAGCACCTTGACATTAGGGCACACAGCATGCCAAGAAATGGGAAAAAAACATCCTGCAGTGCCGCCGGTAGATGGAGCACAACGGTACCGATCCCCAATGCCCCTACCTGCCCTAGGTGACGGCAACCCGACGAAAACAGGAAGGACCTCGAGGTTTAAGGGCCCCACCTCGTACCCCGCCTGGGGGGTATAACCAAGACTACATGGGGGATGGACCATGCTAGGCTTCAGGTAAGAGGGCGGGGACTAATAAGGACATATGTGTGTCTCCTGAAGGGTGGGGGTGCTGAGGGTAGGGGGAGAATAAAAGAGAAAGTAAAAAAAGAAAGAAAAAAAAGCCTTTTTGAGTCATTTATTTTGCTGAAACTTTAGTTCATCGATTATAAGAAACCCTCCTGTGCTCATATCATCAAGCGTTTATTGTTTGTGTGGATTTTGAATGTTAATGTACAACATTCAGTCTGTGTACTGAGAGACAGTGGAAGTGTGCTTTGGGGAGGGGCGTATCTGCGGTGTAAGTAGATTAACTTGGAGAAAAAGACAGTGCTTTCTGTTTTGGTGTTATTTTTCTTGTATAACTGTGTTAATGTACACACAGTAATATTTTCAATAATTCTTGCCATTTTTTTGCTGATTGTTGTGGTGCAGCAGTGTATAATTTTAGTTTGTGTAAAATATGTGGTTATATTACTGAAGTTTTCAATTTGCTACGCATTACTTAGTGTGTGTGTGAGTATGTGTGTGACGCGTGTCATCAAATCAGACACCTTTTATTGTGCTACATAGTAATTTCAGCAATGTGAACCTGCTATCCACTGCAGCTGTGTGATTTTTGTACTTCTTTGTGGTATGTTTACTGGAACTAGTACTAGTGACTGTTACTGCAGCAGTGCAGAACACTGCCCCCCTCTCCATGACCTGTCCAACCAGCAAAGGTTTTCTTTTCCGGATTTTAATTTCTGATGGTGAGCACTGGTTAGGTGTTGTGCCTTTGCATCTGCATCTCTTCAGTGAGCAGTGCAATCTTAATCTGTCTGTGCATTTACATCTCTTTAGGGCCCAATCTCCATCTGTAACTTAAGTCACAGTTGTTTCTTTGGCTTCCCTTCAGAGTACTGGACAGATGTGATGCATAATTCTGCATGAACATTGTACTCATTAATATGCGTTTTTAAGTCAGGACCATCATCACGAGTCATTCATGATACAAATCATGTTCTACGTCATCACAGTCACAAATGCAGTCACAGATCACTATTCACGATCACGTCACGAATCACAACACTCATTTTTTGACTAGTTACTTGGATGTATTGTAAGCATGTTTTGTAGTATCTCTCCAGGCTTCACCACCCCACCATTGTACTCATTAATGAGCATTTTTAAGTCAGGGAGTGTGTGCTACAGCTCATCAGGAAAGTACAGCTGTAGGCATTTGCGTTCCCAATACAGTTCCATATTGTTTATCTCACACCGTGGACACCGAATCATGTTCTTCATCATCACAGTCACAAATGCAGTTACAAATCATGATTTACGATCATGTCATGGATCACAACACTAATTTTTTGACTAGTTACTTGGATGTATTGCAAGCATGTTTGGAAGTATCTCTCCAGGCTTCACCACCCTGCCATTGTACTCATTAATGAGCGTTTTTAAGTTGGGGAGTTTGTGCTACAGCTCATCGGGGAAGTACAGCCATAAGCATTCGTGTTCCTCCCCGTACAGCATGTGAGTTACAGCACTGTAAGCAGTGATTGGCAAAGTGGCCCCAATTTGCTCCGTGAAGTGATTCACTTGAGTAACGTGGAATCCGCAGAGTACTCAACAATGTGAAGTGGAGTACTTTGCTTCATAATGAGGAACACAAAGTCCATTGAAACCAATGACTTTGCATTATTCCACCTTCCCCAAACCACTTCTCTACCAATTTTAAGGTGAAGTACATTGAACTCAATGTATTTCACCTCACTTCGCCGTGTAATTGAGCTCCAAATGAAATTCTGCTGTTATTCATGGGATTGCAGGTCACATGGGCTCTAGATTGTTCGGCACAGCCTCAGTTCTGGCCTGGGTAGTGTGTGTGCAGTGGTAGCTGGAGACAGTTTGCTCTCAGAGCTCTGCGATTCAAAACCTCTAAAAGCTATTTAAAATGCCTTTTTGAGTAATATTTTTTTCTCAAAATTTAGTACATTGATTGTGGGAAACCCTTCTGTGCTCATATCATCCAGTGTTTATTGTTGTGTGTGGATTTTTAATGTTAATTTAGAACAGTCAGTCTGTTTACTGTGAAGTGTGCTTTGGGGGAGGGCGTATTTGTGGTGTAGGTAGATTAACTGGGAGAAAAAGGCAGTCTTTCTGTTTTGGTTGTATTTTTCTTGGGTAACTGTGTTAATGTACACACAGTAATATTTTCAGTAATTCTTGAAATTTTTTTGCTGATTGTTGAGGTGCAGCAGTGTACAATTTGTCTGTTTAAAACATTTGGTTATACTACTAAATGTTTTCAATTTGCTACACATTACTTGAGTGTGCATGTGAGTGTGTGTGCGATGCATGCCATTAAATCAGACACCTTTTATTGTGTTACAGAGTAATTGCAGCAGTGTGAACCTGCTATCCACCGCACCTGCATGAATTTTTTATACTGCTTTGTGGTATCTTTACTAGTAGTGGATTGTTACTGCCGTGCACTAATCCCCCAACTGGCAAAATGTATTCCTTTCCAGATTTGGATTTGTTACTTGTGAGCACCGGTTAGGTGTTGCTGTGCCTTTTTGTATACATCCCTTGAGTGTGCAGAGCAATCTTAATCTGTCTGTGCGTTTGCATGGCACCATTAATCTGGGAGACTGCATTTCTTGTTACGCTCTTATTTCACTTCGTCCACACTGGGGAATTTTCTGGACACAAGACGGTAGCATTTTAATTCTATGCATTAATTCTGGTGACTCTGTGTGTGATCTGACCGCTGTGTGCATGACTGAGTGCGCCATTAATTCTGGGAGACTTTGCATTTCTTATTACACTCTCATTTCACGTCATCAGCACTGGGGAGTTTTCTGGACACAAAGCAGTAGCACTTTGGGGATGCACATTCATTCTGGTGACTGCGTGGGTGGGATGCTGCCAATATTGTTGTCACTCCACCTTACTTCACCTTTAAGGCGGAATGACAATGCGAAGTAATAATAACAAGGCGAAGTGAGCCTTTCATATTGGGCACTCCATGTAGCGAAGTGCCTACGTGAAATAGCGACTTTGAGTTCACTTCACCGGGGGATTTTAAATTCACTGCATCTCTAATCATCACTGAACCTAGCTGCTCATAGGTGTCTCTCTCTCCCCCCATTCCTCTACCTAATATGCCTCTGTGCCTATCCCATGCATGCTTGAAGCTCCCCACTGTCATTGCCCTACTACCTCCTCTGGCAGGCTGTTCCAGTCATCCACTATCCTTTCTGTGAAGAAGTATTTTCACACATCTCTCCTAAACGTCCCCCATCTTAGCTTCATTACATTCTCCCTTGCTCTAATGTCTTCCTTTCTCTGAAGTAGACCTTCCACTTGTACCTTGTTCATGCCTGTGAGGTACTTGTTGGTTTCAATCATGTCTCCTCTCGTTCTACTTTCTTCCAGTGAGTTCATGTTGAGTTCCTGCATCCTTTCCTCATATGGCTTCTTGTGCAATCCCCTCACCATTTTAATTGCCCTCCTCTGTACTGCCTCCACCCTTTCAATTTCCTTGCATAGGTGTGGCCTCCAGAACTGGACACAATACTCCATGTGAGGCCTTACCAATGAGTGATACAATGGCAGCACCACCTCCATCCTCCTTCTAGAAATCCTCTCCCATTGCAGCCCCACATCCTGCTAGACTTTCCCTCACTTTGCCACATTGCCCAACTACATTGAGATCATCAGATATGATGACATCCTAGGTCCCATTCTTACTTGGTAACTGTAAGCTCCCCTCCCCCCATCTTATACACAGTCCCTGGGTTATGCCACCCTAAATGTATAACCTTGCACTTTTTCACACTGAAAGCCAGCTGCCATCCCTAGACCATTCCTCTAGTTTCTTCAGATCCCTTTGCATTCTCTCCACCCCTTCCAGAGTGTCAGCCTTGTTGCAGATTTTTGCGTCATCTGCAAAGAGATACATCTTACCCTCAAGCTTCTTTGCAATACCGCTGAAGAAGACAGGTCCCATCACCAAACCCTGTGGCACCCCACTAGTCACTATGCTGTCTCCTCAGTGGTTACAGTTTACCACCACCCTTTGTCTCCTATCCCTGAACCAGTTTGATACCCAGCTTGCCACTTTCTCCCCACCCCAAAGCTGCTTAGTTTCTTAACTGGCCTCCTGTGCGACACTGTGTTGAAAGCCTTACTGAAGTCTAAATAGGCAATATCCACCTCCCTGGCAAGCCAATCAAAGAAATCTATGAAATTAGTTTGACATGACCTTCCCCTGTGAAACCATGCTGCCAGTGGTCCTGCAGCCCTTTTGCCTCCAGGTTCTCCATAATCCACTCCTTCAGTAGTCCTTCAGTAGTGTCTCCACTAACTTCCCTTCCACTGATGCAAGAATGACTGGCCTGTAGTTTCTACCTTCCTCCCTACTGCCACTTTTGTGTAGAGGGACCACATCAGCCATCCTCCAGTCCTCTAAAACTTCCATCTCCACTTGAGGTGCTAAAAAGCATTGCCAGAGGGACAGCCAGCACTGTGCTTTGTTACTTTAGGACCCTTGGATGAATTCCATCTGGTACTATTGCCTTATTCTCCTTTAAGGCTTCTAAACCCTTTCATACCCTCTCCTCCTAGAATGGACTTGTGTCCACTTCCCCCATCCTGTTGCTAACTGCAGCATGCTGGTCAGTCCCTCACCCTCTACCGTGAAGTCTGAGCAGAAGTAATCATTTAGTGTTTCTGCTTTCTCTTGATCTTCCTCTGCACAGTCCCACACACCATCCTGATTATCACTATCCCTCCCACTGTCTTCCTCTTTGCCCCCACACACCTAAAGAAGGTCTTGCTCCCTTTTTTAACCTCCTTAGCTAGTCTCTACTCTGTTAGTGCATTAGCTGCCCTCCCCCTCCTTCCTGCTCCCCTTTGTTTTGCCAGACATTCCTCCCTCTCTTCATCCTTCAGGATCTCCTTTTACTTTCTAAGAGCTATTTTCTTCTCCTTCACTGCCTTTGCCATCTCCTTAAAGAACTATAGTGGTCTCTTCCTCCTCTTTCCCTTGCTAAGTTTCTTCAAACAGCATGCTGTTACCTGAGCTACAAGTAGGGGCACCACAAAGGACCAGGGGCTCTCTCCCTAACATAATTTTGTATTCTCTTTCTCTTCCACCTCTCCTGGTTCCCCTCCCTTCACCTGCAGTCCTACCGAACCCTCCCAGTCCCTTTGTCTAGTTTGTGCCATTCAGCACTGAAGGAGGGGGTCTGGGGGCAGGAGAACCTCCCTGCAGGGCTTCAGCTGCCCAATCCTCTGGCCTGATGCCAAGACCTCCCCTGCCCTATAAAAGGGCTGGGGAGTGGTGAACAAGGAGCAGTCAGCGGTACAGGATGGAGGGCGGAGGATGTGAGGAGCATGGACAAAAGAAGGAGCACCTGCAGCGGGTTCATGGCTCCTCCAGCGTCACTCCCCTCTGGTTGGCATCCTGGGTTTATGGCAGTGGCAGCAGGGTCAGTCAGGTGGAGTGCTGCTCCCCAATGTGAACTGTTCTTCCTGGGCAGAGCCCCAAAGAGAAGAGGGGGAAGGAAAGCGCCAACGGGAAAAAAGGTACCACAAAAAATAGGTTTGGGCGGAAGACGCACCCTGGACATGTAGTTCTACTCAGCAGCCACCACAGTTTAAGAGAGGACCTGGATAGGACTATGGCTCCCTGACCAGGTTTCCTGCCTCCCCACAAGCAACACTGGAGTGATGGTGAGTGGACCAAGTGCCTGATTTCATTAAATTTGCACCACAGGTGCCGGGGAGTGGGAAGGGAAGGACAAGGTGAGCAGAGAGCCCAAAAAGAAGATTTAAAGGGACAGTGGCCAAGAAATTTAGGACAGGGCATAGTGGGTTCCCAGGGAGAGTGGACAGCCCTAAGAAGGACAGGGAGGCTAAAACAGTGGGCTGAAGGCCCAGAGAGACAGTGGAGAAGCCCTCAGGAGGGGCTAGGGACCACTGAGTCAGTTCATTTATTTATTTTGATATTATAGCAGAAGGTGACTCTAGGGGAAGCTGGCTGAGCCTAAAAGTAGCTTGCCTCCAGGTGGGTATAAAGAGGGGCACTGCAATTTAGACCCCAAAAGGTGGAAGAGAAAGGGGAGGAAAGAGTGGGTTAGAAGACCCTTTTTGTCTCCATTGGTACCAGGAACAGGATCAGAATCTGAGGCCTGTAGCATCCCTTGGAAGAGCAGGGCTGTGCAAGGCTCCTTTACACAGTCAATTCTTAGTCATATTTATGAAAATGTGGGGCCAGGCCCAAGCCTCCCACAGACCCAGGCATAGGAGTGGTTGTTAATGTTAATAGAGTGGGTTGACTCTGTAAAGATAGTAGGGTCAGGACAAAAGTACTTAGAGGTACAGCACCCTTCAGGAGGGGTGGTACGGTGACTTGAGGAGGCCCATGGCATTCAGCAATGTGTCTTGAGCCTCCACCTCACCCAGCTGTGCTGTAGCCTGCCCAGCACCCCCTGGAGATTGCACCCTTTGCAAGAACTAAACTGTCTGCTTGAAATCTGAACTGTTTGCTTGCTACTACACCTGGGTTCTTGAATCGCATCCTTGTGTACTTGATGACCAGCTTTCCCTTTGTTGCCTGGACCAGCTTCTTCAGAGCCTGACACTGATCCAGGGAGGTCCCCAGCTCATCCACCATTGGCAGCAGAACCACCTCCAGTGACGTCAGCCTGTTTCGAAGTTCCAAAAGAAGTGTCCCAGTATCAGTCCTGTGATGGTAAGTGGTAGAGAGTCACTAGTGAGGTATCCAGTAGTGAGTCAGCTTAGAAGTCACCGTGGCTCAAGTGTGAGAGACAACAGTTAATGTCGTGCATGTCCTTTTTTTATTTTGTCAGTCGTCCATAAGTGTGCATGTGCCCATGTAGCTTTGTTGAGGCAACCAGATGGTCGCATTGCCAGCAGTCTTCTTCTTGGGAGACTTCCTGGCTGCCAGGCACCTGCCAGTGGTCATTGCTGCGGGATCATCCAGAGAATCATCAGCTGACCAGAAGTCTTCAGCTTCTTGCCTGGAGCCACAGAGGATCACCATGTTCCTTCTCGTCCAGCTAGCAGTGTTCTCCTTTGTGTTTTGTTCACCCAGGGGATGCCCCATTATGGCCTGTTTGTAACAAGTGCTTTGTGGGGTCAATGCCCACCTGCTGATCAGCCAATGCATAGGAAAGCCCAAGCTTGGCTTGTCAGTTGTTTCATCATCTCAGCCAAGTGTGCGAAGGACATGGAATAAAAGTGGTTAACCCCCTGTTCTTCTTGGTTCGACCAATTGTTGGTCCGGATCATATTGTTTTGTTGTTTATTTCTATTATTCTGTAGCATTGTAGAAAACAGTTATCTTCTTTTTATTGTCCCTGATAAATAAACCTTCTGCACCTTGGTCACTGAATATTCTTACTGCCTCTCCTTCCAAATTCATCTGGCCTGTCCTGGCATGGTCAGGGAACCTTTTTGGCTGGTCACAAATTGGCACTGGAACCAGGGTAGAAACATCAAGGAGTCCAAAGTTTGAAGCTACCCACACCAGGATGCACACAAGAGAAGATATGAAGTGGGATCATTGCAGTGTTATGCAAGAGGAGCTGGCCTAGGTGGCATGTCAAGTGCGGGAGCTGGTGGCACTCATTTCAGAAATGAGGCAAGGTGCCCAGCCCCAGGTTGGGTCACATCCACCCCGGCCTGGGTGAAGGAACCAAGGTTGAAGGCACATGGATCAATGGGTGGAGCAGGGCAGGACCATGCCCCAGGCAAAGAAACCATGGGGTCTGTTCAGTGACTGTGTGAATGAAGTGCTTCAGGAGCAGCGAGATCCAAAGGGTTCGGCACCAGATGTATGAGAACACTAGGGGTGAGATGGAGAGGATCAAGTAGCACAACTAAGCTGTCATGGCATCTTTGGGAGGTCCATCCAGAGTTCCAAATGCCTGAGTGGAGGAGTCTGTATACATGGTGAGTGCTGTCACCTGTGAGGTGAGTCAGCAGGCTCCAGATTGGAATGCCTAGTGGGAGGCCTGGTACCAGGAGCTTATAAAATGGGTTGTACAATATACCAAGCAAAATACCGAGCTGTGGAAAGAATGTAAGAAACTCAAAAACAGTCTCCAACAGTGGGATCAAAAGATTAAGTTGCAGGCTGAGCAAGTCCTACATCAAAAAAAGGCAGCGGCCAGGTGCACTACAGTTATCCAAAGCTATGATGTTATGACTGAAAAACTGAGCTGTGCACTGCTTGTCGAGACACAAAAGAAGGAAGATCGGTCGACACTTGGAGGAGCTACATATATCCTTACAAAAGCAGGAGTGCACCCAGCTGATCGCTGCATGCCCCCAGAAATTTCCTGGACCCCTGGGGTTCAACACCCCAGTAGTGTTAAATAAGCCAACCAGCCAGCATCTGAGTCCCGAGGCACCTGGAGTTCGTCTAGCACCGAAGACCAAACCAAACCAAAAACTAGATCCAGTTAGGGCCACTGTAAGTGATATCAGTTGGCAGAGCATGCAGTCCATGCCCTCCATCCAAATGTCAGTCCTGGCAGTAGAACCGCATCACCAAAGGAAGAAAGAACATCTCCTCAAGCAGAGCCTAAGTCACCAGTCAGTCAAAGAGAGCGTACAGACCAAAAAGACAAGAAAGAATTGGATGACGCCTATGATCAGGAATTCCCTTACCCATAGGGGAGCGAGTGCTGGTAAGATCCAGGAGTGATAAAGAGCCATCTTCAAGGTGAGAACCGAACCCGTATGTCATTGTGGATAAACCTTTCTGCAGAATGCATTGCTACCAACACCATCTAGAAGACACCTACATTCCCTTAAAATTAAAATATAATAATAGAGGTGAAGTTCCTGTTTGATACAATAAAACCATTGATAAACAAATAAAAACTAAGGAGCATTTATTTGAGAAACTAAAAAAAGATCCTAGTTCATCCCTGAGACTTAAATAAAAAACTGCCTTGTCCACATTAAACAAGTTAATTAAAACTACTAGGCTTAGATCTGAGTTCAACCTAGCTCACTCTAAATCTAATCAGAAATCTTTATATTCTTATATCAATGGTAACAAGGGGAGTATTAGACAAATAGGTCTACTTTGTGACAACCGGATTACTATAACATCTAATCAGGGGTTGGCAAACCACTTTAACAGATAGTTCTGTTCTGTCTTTAATCAATCTATAACTCCCACTATTCCAATCACTAGAAACGATTCCCCCATTCCCCTTTTCGATCTTACTGAAATTAAGAATGTGCTATTATGTGTTAAAAGATCTACTAGTTCAGGTCCTGATAACATCAATGCTATATTTCTCTTAGAAATGTTAAATTCAATTGCAATCCCTCTTCAAATGCTATTTAATAAATCTTTACTCAAAAATGAAATGCCTGATGTTTGGAGTAAAGTCATAGTAACACCCATTTTCGAGAAGGTGAACAAGTCTAAAGTTCAGAGCTATCGATTGATTAGTCTGACCTCCATCTTAGGAAAAGTAATGAACATTTAATTAAATCTAGATTGGAGAATATAATTGAAAAACTTGATATTTTGGACAATTCTCAACATGGTTTTAAGTCCGGCCATTCATGTACAACTAATCTTATATCTTTCTATCACAAGATAAGTAAGTTACAGGATAACAATATACCAGCAGATGTATTATTGTTCGATTTCAGTAAGGCATTTGATCATGTGTCACATTCTCTGTTGATTAATAAACTTCACAATTTGAGAATTCCTTCACTTTTGGTTAATTGGATATCCCAAAGGTTATTCAATCATACTCAATATGTTAGAATAAATGGGGCATATTATTTCTCTGGTAGGGTTACAAGTGGAGTCCTGCAGGGCTCCGTGCTGGGGCCTGTCCTCTTCAATCTTTTTATTCTTGATATGGGTATTATTTCTAATAACTACCTTTCTAAATTTGCAGACAATACAAAACTTGGAGGCAGAGTTGATATTCCAGCTAATATTCAACTCCTTGAGCAAAATCTATTCTGTATCGAACAACGTGCCAGCAAAAACTCAGTGTCCTTTAACATCGATAAATGCAAGCTTTTACATTTTGGTAGGAACAATACATCTCATAAATACTATTTAAACATCCAATAACTTAAATCATCTATTTGTGAAAGAGATCTTGGTATTATGATCAACACTAAACTGTTATCCAGTGACCACTGCAGTAAAGTAGTTAGAACATCTGATATAATTTTGAGACAGATTAATAAAACCTTTATCAGCAAATCTGAGCACTGTTTAGTGCCATTGCATAGAGCTTATGTCAGACCTCATTTGGACTATGGTTCTCCCTTCTGGAGTCCTTATCTTAAAGCCTATATAAACCATTTTGAGCAAGTTCAAAGGAGGCTTACTAAATTCATCTCCAGATTAAGCAATACATTTTATGATACCAGACTCAGGGAAACAAAGCTCTATCCATTATTTTTGAGAAGGCAAAGGGGCGATCTGCTACTTATGCACAAACTAGTACATAATCCCAGGCTGCTCAAGACTTGTGGACTAACATTAGCTAACAAGAGAATTGTAGGAAAAATTCATGCTAAGCAATTAAATGTTGACTGGGCTAATACCAAAAAATATGATAATGTTTTCAACATAAGAGCAGCAAAATGTTGGAACTCCTTGCCACAGACAATTGTAGGCACAGCTAGCTTCGATTCCTTTAAATCCAATCTTAATTCTTGGCTATTTGCACAATAATTTGTATACCATCCTACTGTTGTGGGAGGACAATTTCAATGGGCCATGTGCCTTCTTTTGTCCTATACTATCCAGTAAATCGAGTGAGTGCAAGATCATGCCCATAGGGGAGAGAAACCCTAAAGCTACCTATAGGTTGGGAGGGGAGTTGCTGGTAGTCACAAGAAAAGAAAGAGACTTGGGCATCATCATCACAGATGACCAGAAATCATCCAAGCAGACCATTAAAATAGTAGGTAAAGCCAGAGGGATGTTGGGGTGTATTAGTAGAGGTATCACAAGTCATAAGAGGGAGGTAATAATTCCTCTTTACAAGACACTGGTTAAGCCCCATCTGGAGTACTGCATGCAGTAGTGGAGGCCACACCTTCACAAGGACATTAACAAAATGGAGGCAGTCCAGAGAAGAGGAGACAGAATGGTGCAGGGACTGCATCAGAAAACATATGAGAACAGATTAATGGAGCGCAATGTGTATACCCTAGATCAAAGGAGGGATAGAGGTGATATAATCAAAACATTTAAACACCTTAAGGGCATTAACAAGGTGAAAGAGTCTAACATGTTTCAATATAAGAACAATAGCAGGACCTGAGGACACATCATGAGATAAGAGGGAGGCTGATTAAGGGGTAATGAGAGGATGTTCTTTTTCACAGAAAGGGTGGTGGATGCATGGAATGGCCTACCTCAGTAAGTGGGGGATATGAATGCAGTGCAGGACTTCAAACAGGCATGAGATAGGCAAGGGAGCAATACAGATGAGTATGAATAAATAGGCCATTGACAGAGTAAAGGACTATGGCACATTCATAAGTTAGACAAAATTGGCAGACTTGTTGAGTCTTGTGGTCCTTATCTGCCGTCAACTTCTATGGTATGAAATTATACAGTTAGAGTGATAACTGATCAGAAAGACATTTTGTCTTAGTTTGAATCATATATAAGAAATTTCTTTACTGTAGTTCTGATTTACAAAACTCCTCACAAATGAAGAGTTTCTTGACAGACTGCAATTTACCTAAGAGTCCAAAAGAGAATATACATTTTTAACAAGAAGGATATCCTCTGAAGAACTGCATTTTGCTATAAAAAATTAAAACAGGTACAACACCATGATTAGATGGTCTCCAAGGAGAATTATACAAAAAATTAAGGGGATGGATGCCTGAAGAACTTTTAGACCTCTATAATACCTTTTTGACTTGTAATTGTATCCCTTCTGACATGTATGATGGTGTTCAGATATTTCTATATAAAAAGGGAGACAGGATGGATATCCAAAACTGAAGAGCAATCACCTAACTGAACACTTATTTTAAGATCTTACAACAATTCTTAATAAAAGACTTCTAGAATCTATGCAGTATGTGATAGATACTGCTCAGTTTTTTTCCATTCCAGGGAGGAAAATAAGTGATGCCTTGATTCTATCATGAGAAATTTTTGAAAAGGGTAAAGAAGGAAAGATATCCGGGTATTTACTCATGATAGATCAAGAAAAGGCCTTTGACAGGATTGTACATGACTTTTTATGGAAATCTTTAGCACATTATAGGATACAGCAGAAATTCATTAATTGAACAAAATGTGTGTTATATGAAAGCAAATGTAATACCTTTAATAAATGGCTGGCTAGGAAAAAATGCTTGGTCAAAAGAGGTGTGAGACAGGGTTGCCTTCTAAGGCCTTTACTATATATTGTGTGCTTAGACACCTTAATATGTAGAATTCATAACTTGAGAAATATTAGAGATATACCCAGTCCAGACCACTCACAGAATATTAAGACTATTGTTTATGCAGATGATATGTGTTTTTTTGTAGCAGGCCTGGAATCAGATGATGAAGCAAAACACATTCTAAATAGAGTTTCCTAAGTTACAGGAGTGCAGATTAATTTTCAAGAAAGCTCAGGCCTTTCTTTACACATTAAAGAAGTATGCAAATTGTAGAAATTGCAGGTAGTAGGTTAATAAATCATCCTTGTACGATATTATGATTTGTTTTTGTCCTGGAGATATGGCAAAATATAATTGGGAATTCTGCTTACAAACTGATAACAAGAAAGCTGAACGATGGAACAAATGACATATGTCTAAGAATACAAGAGTGCACATCATTAAAAACATTCTTAGTACCTATTTTTTGTATATCTTAGTTATGTTTATTCTGTACTGAGATCTCTAGAAACTAGACTATTTAGTGTATTCTTTCAATGTTTATGGGGTAGTAGACTCAATCTAATAAAATGTGGAGTTAACTATTTAGAGTATAAATATGCAGGTCTCTGGTTAATCCTTCAGTCTTTTTTATAGTGCATTTTTGTTTGCAAATATTCATCCAGTGCTTAAGAATGCAACACAGTTATAGGTGGCTTGGGTTTTACCACAACTACTGTAAGTAAAGTAACGGTAAAGAAAAAGGTCCAGCTCCCCATATGATGCACAGGGTAAACACCGGACCTCGCCCAACAACTAACACACTGAAATCTGACCAATGGAAAATCATGTACACAAATGCTCGCAGTCTGGGAAACAAGATCCCAGACCTGCAGGCAATAATGACAGAGGCTAAACTGGACATAGTAGCCATTAGCGAGACAAGTAACCACACTTGGGGGACTTCAGTACCTGGCTATGTACTGTTCAGAAGAGACTGAGGTGAAAAAAGGGGGGATGGAGTGGCCCTTTATGTCAATGAAAATATCAAAGCTACAGAAATTCAGAATACACAAAAGGAGCCAGATGAACTGTGGGCCACCCTGGAAACAGGAAATGCGACATCCATACAAACTGGGGTTGTGTACAGGCCTCCAGACCAGGGGGAGGACTTAGACACGTTACTGTTAGAAGATATACAAAACATGGCAGCTAAAGGGGAGGTTCTGATAATGGAAGACTTCAACATGCCAGATACAGATTGGTCAATACCAGCAGGGACATCTGCCAGAAGTAGACACATGGTGGACTCCCTGCCAGGGGAGGGCCTCAAACAACTGGTACAACAACCCACTAGAGACAGGGCTATCCTAGATCTAGTACTGACTAACAGGGAAAGGATCACAGATCTCCAGGTAGAAGGTCACCTGGGGGCCAGTGACCATCACATGGTATGGTTCAATTTGGCCACTAGAACAAAATTATCCCATTCCAAGGCAAAAATATGGGACTTCAGAGGACCTGACTTTGATAAGATGGCCAACAGAGTTAAGCTAGCCCTGGCAAAAAGAAATACAGGTGAGGGGGTACAGGCAAAGTGAGCAGGCATTAAAGATGCAATACTTGAAGCAACATCCCATTGTGTTAGTCAGAAAAGGAAGTGCAAAAGAAGAAGGAAACCACTTTGGTTTTCAAACACAGTAGCAGGAAAGGTCAGATCCAAAAGGCTGGCCTTCAGGAAATATAAGGGAACTCAACAGGATGAAGATAGGGAGGCATACCAAACTTCCCTAAGGGAAGCAGGGAAGGCAGTAAGGCAGGCAAATGCCCAAACTGAGGAAACACTAGCATAAACAGTAAAAGAAGGAGACAAGACTTTCTATAGATACATTAGTGAAAGGAGAAAGTCCAGAGGGGGTATTGCTAAGATCAAAGGGGACACGGGAGTGTGAGGAGGAGGACCATGTAAAAGCATCTATCCTAAATAGATACTTCTGATCAGTATTTACTGAAGAGAATGTAGAGCAGAGCCACAGCTCTGCACCATGGACACAGGGGGGAGGGAGATGTGCACTAGTCCCTTCACAAAAGAAAGGGTCCTACAAGAGCTCGATAAGCTCAGGGTAGACAAGGCAATGGGACCGGATGGCATACATCCCAGGGTACTAAAGGAGCTAAGGGTGGAACTAGCAGAGCCATTATCAGAACTGTTTAGTGAGTCTCTGAGCACAGAAGAGGTCCCAGAAGAATGGAGAAGGGCTCATGTGATCCCGCTCCACAAGAGTGGTAGCAGGAGGAGGACTATAGACCAGTCAGTCTTACCTCAGTAGTGGGCAAGATTATGGAGATACTCCTTAAGGAAAGGATAGTGCAACACCTGGAATCCATAGGAGCACAGGATCCAAGACAGCATGGGTTTACAAAAGGAAGGTCCTGTCAAACTAATCTCATAGATTTCTTTGACTGGGTAACCAGAGTGGTGGACCAAGGGGGAGCAGTTGATGTTGCCTACCTTGACTTCAGCAAAGCTTTCGATACTGTTCCACATAGAAGATTGATTAATAAGCTGGGTAGGCTCGGGGTGGGTCAGACATTGGTCAACTGGGTGGCAAACTGGTTGACGGGCAGAAAACAGAGAGTGGTGGTAAATGGTATACAGTCAGAAGAGATGAAAGTCATAAGTGGGGTACTTCAGGGATCAGTCCTGGGGCCAATCCTCTTCAATATCATCATCAGTGACATTGTAGATGGACTAGAGGCATGGCACTGCGCAATGGGTGGGCACGGGTTGTGAGAGGGGGTCTGGGAGACCGCAAGGGACTGTTTTTTCTTTACAGGTAAAAAAAAAAAAAGATAAGGCTGGATGGTTTTTAACTTCACAGGGGCATTTGAGTCTCACTTTGGGGGGCACTGTAGCCAACGGGGATTGGGCACCCCATCGGTAAACAACGGGAAGGGGATTCTTTCTGCCTACTTCGGGATTGGGCACTTCGCTGGCAAACAAAAAGGGGGGATTCCTTTCTGCCAATGGGGATTGGGCACCCTGTCTGCAAATAACAAGGGGAATCCTTTCTGCAGGCGGGGATTGGACACCGTCAGCAAATAATGAAGGTGGGGATAATTCCATTTGCCGATGGGGACTGGGCACCATCGGCAGACAATGAAACAGGGGCACATTATGCACGGTGACGGGTGAGCTCCCCCATCAGCAGATAAACATTGTGGGTGGGGGGTTATATTGTTTGTGAACAGGGCGGCAACCCGCCACCATGTTCACAAACAATATCAGACTTGCTAGATCCGCTCTGCAATGATAGGTCGCTCCCTCATTGCAGCGGATGGCTTACGCTGCAATGACGAGGTGGCCCCTGATTGCCGTGGCTGATTTGTCACAAGTTGGTTCAAACATTCCAAACTTGTGACACCAGCAGTCTGCAATGGCATTGGGGGAAGCGGGACAAGCCTTTGCAGGCTGTGGGGGCATTGGTTACAACAGTGCCGTGCCTCCACAGCCTGCTTCTCAGCAAGCTGTTCCAATATGTTTCTTGCACTGTGCGCAATCAACATAAAAATAGCAGGACAAGTGGACACAGCATGAGATTAGAGGGAGGCCGATTAAGGAGTAATGTGAGGAAGTTATTTTTCACAGAAATGGTGGTGGATGCATGGAATGGCCTACCTCAGGAAGAGGTGGATATGAATACAGTGCAGGGCTTCAAACAGGCATGGGATCGGCATAAGGGAGCAATACAGATGAGTATGAATAAATAGGCCAATGACAGAGGAAAGGCCGATGGCACATTCATAAGGTAGAAAAAGAAATGGGCAGACTGGATGGGCCTTGCAGCCCTTATCTGCCATCAACTTCTATGTTTCTATGTTTCTTCTATGTTAAGTAGCATTTTCAAAAAATCAAACAACGGTAAATTTCAACCTAAAAATAAAGGATTGCATCCCTTAGTTTATTACATGGATGATTGCTTTCTTACAGTTAAACAATGGAATATAACAATAGCATCACTTCTGAACGGTAAAAGAAGGAATTTATACAAAAAGGAAATTTTATGACCAGCTCTCCTTCTATAAAGAATCTCAAAATCAAATTTTTTTGATTGGGCAGATCCTAACTGATGATAGAACTCCAAATAAAATGTGGGACATTACATGGTCATGCTGTCATTTCAAGCTTAATGTAAGAAATAATTTAAAACATAGATACTCAAGAAAGATATTGCCTGAGACCTACTTGTATAAATGTCTTAGAAACAATGAATCGCCTGTATTTTGAATGCCCTTATATACAGCACTTTTGGACCTTGCTGTCTACTACCTGGAATATGCTGTCTTCCCTGATTTTAACCTATGATGAACTTATTCATGGGCTTTTTTCTTCAAAATGGATAAAATGTGAAACTGGTACTTTAAGGCTGATTTCTGCATGTTTAAAATACTGGACTTGGCAAATTCACTGCAGATTTATTTTGCAGCAGGTCTTTATAACACAGAAAGACCTTTTACAGATATAAACTGAGTAATTGATTACTATTTGCCAATATGATACTCAAAGTTTCACTAGCGTACAGTTAAAAAAAGGTGGAAAAATGTAACATGGATAACCAACTAAGTTTATAGTGAAAAAAGAGATGTTTAAACAGTTTTGTGTAGAATACTTTAATGTATTTTTCTTGAATTTCACTTCATTCTTATATTTTGTCCTGGATGAAATTGTATTTTTTATGAAACTTGTTATTTTGATCTCTTTTAATAAAAAAGGTCCCACCTGTGCTCTATGGAAGTATACCTAAGTGCATGACATAAGTACAGACATAATGTTGTGGAACATGTTATGATGATTGCTTGTTGACATTTATTGTTGTAGACATTCTGTACAATAAAAAATACCCCTACTCTGCTTGAGAAGGGTCTTTGTATCTTTATTTATTTATTTATTTATTATTTATTTAGTTTTTGTTGACCAGGTAAGTGCACTAGACAAATCCTTCCTATTTTCAGGCACGACCCGGGGAGGGGGATACAGATGAATGCCAACTGACCTTGAACCAGATTAAGCTGTTGGTGGTATTTTTAATGAATGAGGGAAATTTGGCCAGGACACTGGGGAAATTCCCCTACTCTTGTCGGTAGGGGAAGATGCCGTGCTGCTAGCAGTCATGGCAGATGGTATGGAGCCAGATGTGGAGATGGTTGTGCAGACTACAGCTCTGCAAATTTCTACTTGTCAAGATAAGGAGATGGCGGTGAATTGCTCACCTCACAGAAACTTGATGAAGTAACACGGAGATTTGTATGCTCAAGAGCGTGCACCGGGAGTTATTTCCACTAAGCCAGCAAGTGAGATCCCTTCTGTGGCTGATGACTCTATTCTGTTGCATCATTGGATTGGGTGACAGAACCCTCAGAGTTTCCCCAAGCCAGCACTGTGATTGACGCAGATACTTCTGACAAACACCGCGTCATGCTGACAGCTGATCGTCGGAATGCGGAACTCCGCATCCACCCTGTGCAGCCTGACATGCTGGACGGAGTTGCAGCATGGCCACGTCTTCCTGAGGATTCAAGCTTGTGGACGAAAGAAACGGCTTTAATGCAAGCAGGGTGGCTCCAACAAGCGGATGGTCGCTGGGTTCCAGACCTGACCTGGATATCTTTCTCAACGCCTTCACAGAGAGATGCTTCTGTAGCTGCAACCCCGCTGGAAACACCTGCAACTGGTCAGCAATTTTCTGTGACTTTGCATACTTTACCTGATGCTCCTCAGGAGCTAATAAACTGTCTGACTCTTTCATCTTCCTCAGTCCCTCCATAATCTTCACCACCTCCTTCCCCACAGAGGGAGAACTCCAGGAGAGGCCCGAACTTTTCGGACTTTTTTTGGGCTAACAGATTGGAACAGGCACCCCGTAGAAATGCAGTGAGACTGCGATATTGGGGTGGACTGCCAGAACACCCAGCAGGGTGTATGTTGCCAAACGACTTTTGAAAGACTCAATGAACTTTATGGTGTCTGATGTGTATGCATTAATCAATATAAGGGGAGAGGACACGTTTGATATAAGCTTTAAACATTTTTCTGGATTGGACAAATTTTGGCATAAATATGAGGCTTGCAGATCTTCTCCCTTGTGGTTACCTTTTTTTGCAATTCCAATTATCAAACCTTTACTTAAAACTGTCAACATTATATTTCGCAATGAAGGTGTAAATGTAGGTGACATAAAGTATTGGCTAGAAAAAAAATGTACTGTATTGGGACCCCCTGAACCTATTGTTGATACTGAGGGTATCTGGACAGGAGCCTGGCGCTTTAAGGTTAAATTGCATATCCTAGAAAATGAAGTTCTTCACATCCCTAACAGCTTTTTTCTAGGCAAGGATAGGGGTGTTTGTTTTTATCCTGGACAACCTAAAGCCTGCTATAAATGTGGGAGCAGGCGGCATTTGAGCAGTGCTTGTGACAAAGGTAAATGTGCTCTCTGCAGAGACTTGGATCATGGTAGTGAGGTTTGTAGAAATGTTTTCAAATGCAACCTCTGCGAAGAGGCAGGTCATGCTTAGCACCAATGCCCTTAGGCAGGACAAAATAGGCAGGGAGGCCTAGACAAGGAAAACTTGATAAATAAAGCTCAGGAGGGACATAGGCCTCAGGCACCAGATGTAGCTGAAGAAATGGATCCTGGGGGTGGGAATGGAACTGGAACTGGCCCTACTCCTCAGGATTCTGTCCCCTTACCTTTGTCAGGGGGAGACACGGTATCTGAGTCTGGCCTTGAGGATCTTTCTCAGGTCAAAGCACCCATTGATAACCTGCCTCAGGAAGTGCTTTCTTCCCCAGGCACCTCTCAGCAGACACCCCGTGTTTCTGCCCAACCTCCTTCTGTTTCAGAGTTTCAGACCCCCCCACCCAAGATGTGTGACTAGAGCCACTAGCAAATTAAGAGGAGTTAAACAAATACGTACAGTTCATAACTCTTTCCAAATCCTGGGAGATTTGGAGGGAGATTCGGGTTCTGAGGCCTCGGTTAGGTCTGATGCTGTTTCTGACATGCAGCAGGATGAAGTAGGTGACAAGGACCTTCCTGATACCAAGAAAAAAAAAGGCTTGAAAAGAAAACCTGATAGACCTTTGCAACCACCTTAAGTATCTATGGTTTGCTTACAATTGATATCCTTGAACTGCTATAGCATTAAGAACTATAAAAGGAAATTGGTTTGCTTGCAGTTTTGTAAAACTTTACATGCTGATATCATCTTTTTGCAAGAAACCAGATTTTCTAATTTGTTTGATGTCACTCAAGTCAAAAAACTTGGTGGAAAGGCCCTACTTTTTGATCTTTTGGACAAGACATTGCAGACAGGGTAGGCATTCTTTTCAATCACACAGCAGTACAAGTCACAAGACTTATTGATTTGTTACCTGGTAGGGCATTGATCCTTGATTGTATTTATAAAGGTTTCTCACTTTGGTTAATTAATACCTATGCTCCTCAAATTAAAACAGCTAAGGTTGAACTTTTTAATTTAATTAAACCTTTTCTTTTTACCTCCAAACATGTGATATAGGGAGGAGACATGAACTGCAGTTTAGACTTACGCATTAAGGATACTGTACAACAAAAAACTTATTGTGATTCTCATGCATTGCAGAACACTATTTCAGTAGCAGGACTTACTGATAGTTATCGATATGTACACAAGACGGGGGGTTATACTTATCAGAGAGCCTTGTTTTCTACTCGTATAGATCCTTTTTTTCTTTCCAAACATATAGTGGCCCGATATTTTCTACTGCTTCCTTGTGAATTTTCCGATCAGAAGGCATTGCTTTGCCAAATAGGACTTAGTCATCTCCCGCCACAATTTCCATCCTATAGCAGATGTTGGAAATTGAATTCACAGGTATTGGAACACGAGACAGTTTTAACTCAGTTAAAATACTTATTATACTCCAGGAAGTCGGTTGCAGACATGTATGATGACTGGGCTTCCTGGTGGTTTGACACGAAATCTGACATATGGGACTTCTTTGTAAAAAACGTATTGCAACATAGAAATTCTGATTATTTGTTATATTTACGGTTACGACACCAGTATTATAAATTACTTTCACATCCTCAGGCGGCAGACATGGCCATTTGAAAACAACTAGAGGAAACTAAAAAAACAATGCGAAATTATCAATATGATAGGCGGCCTCGCTGTTTACAGAAATGCGTTTTGGAACACAACAGCAGCCTTTTTGAGATCCATATGCAGCCTGCAAACAAAAATTAGAAAAAAAAAATCATGTCAGGATTACAAGATTTGACTGGTCAGGTCAAGACTTCTGATGCAGAAATGTTGGAGATTATTGATAGTCATTTGACGTCACTTTTTGGCTCCCCCTTTTTTTTCTTCAGCTTCTTGGAATGATGTGTTTCATTCTTCTATTCCCACTATTCCTGAGTCTGGTTTAGAAAGTTTGGAGGCTCCAGTAACTAGAATGGAAGTTCTTTCCACCATAACAGCTTTAAAACATGGAGTTTCTCCTGGAGAGGATGGCCTTACAAATGAATTTTATGAAACATTTCTGGATGAGCTTAATGATATTCTGCCCCATTTTTTCAATGACATATTGCAATTTGGACAGGGCTGTAATAGCTTTAATTCTGCATTACTCACCTTTTGTATAAGAAAGGTGATAGCACTAATGTAGAGAACTGGAGACCGATTAGGTTACTTAATACTGATTCTAAAATTATTTCATCAATTCTTTGTAGACGGTTGCAAGCTGTTGCTCATATTGTCATACTTCCTGCTCAAACTTGTTCTATACCTCAGAGATCTATACACCAAAATATTTGTTTACTGAGGGACATTTGTGAAGATGGGCACCAGAATAAACTCTCTGGATATATATTGGCTTTAGATCAGTCTAAAGCTTTTGATAGGGTCCCACACGCTTTCCTATTTCAGGTACTATCCACATATGGTATTCCTTCTAAATTTATTTCTTACATTAAATTGTTGTATGCTGATGCACTGCTATATCCTATAGTAAATACATTGCTGGGAGCAGGGGTTCTATTACAACGAGGAGTACAGCAAGGCTGTCCGATTAGCCCATTGTCATATGCTTACATATTAGACCCGATAATTAGAGAAATTATTTCTGATACTCAAATCCGAGGATTGACTCCCTCACTGGTTATCCCTGAACAAAAAATATCGGTTTATGCTGATGGTATTTGTTTATTGGTTACAGATGTCTCCTCAGGACTGTCTGCACTGACTAAATTTGATTCCTTTTCCGTGATGAATGGGACTGTTTTAAATCCTGATAAATGTGTGGGCATTGCAGTAGGTGCTGCAACCCCAGATGTGACCATTAGGGGTATAGTAATTTCTGAAACAGACCATATTTTAGGTATTTCTTCTGGGGACAAGATATGGCTTAGCATAATTGGACTAGGCAGTTAGAGGTGGGGGACCGGAAGGTTCAACAATGGAAATCTTATTTTTTTTCCAAAAAGAAAAGAGTATTGATTATTAAAAAGTTTTTGCTCCCCATTTTTTTATATATCAGTTACGTTCTTTCAATACCACTTTCTTTAGAAACTAGATTCTATAGCTGTTTTTTTCAGATGGTTTGAACCCCATTAAGCGCGCTTTTACATATTTACCTATTTCACAGGGAGGTATAGGAATGATTAATCCTGTATTTTTTTACCATTCCTTTTTTATGATTACTTCCTTTCAAATTTCTGATTTAGCTGAGTGTCACCCATGGACTGCATGGACCTGACATTTATTTCATTCTTTCCTGGATAAATGGGAAGGAGGAGGTGTACCTAAAATAACCTCAAGATTGGAGGTTCCCAGTTTTGCCCATTCAGCTATTTGACAACTGCGTGATTGGAAGTTGGGGAAAGCCCAATTGCAGGGTATTTCTAGGAAATACTATAATGAAATTATGGGCAATTTGTTTTTTGTGCAGGTTGATTTTCCTTTATGTGTTCCCACTAAACTCCCACAGTCTTTATGCACCCTCATAGATACACGGCTTCCTACCAGAATGTGGGATGTGCAATGGCTCAGTTGTCATGGTAAGCTTGGGGTGAAGGGGAATTTAAAACATAAGCCTATTGCTGAACGTTACTGTATTAGATCTGAATGTATTGATGTCATAGAAACTCAAGAACATTTTTTACTTACACTGCTCCTTTGCTACTGGATTCTGGGAGGATTTAGCTGTTCGATGGAAATGGGATATTGCCCATCATATCTCTTATCAAAGCTTAGTATTAGGGGATTACTCAGGTTTCTTAGGGAGCTATCATTCAAGTACACTAACATTGATTTTTGCAAGTATTAAGTATTATATGTGGCAAACTCGATGTCAGTTTTCCTTGCAGCATTCTATAGTCCCTAATATTGTAGTGATTCAACGAATTGAACAGGGTATTTTACAACAAAAACATTGGGATTATGATCACCGTGAGAGGCAAACCTTTCACCAATTTTGGAAACATATTACATGGATTTAATTGATTTCTTTTCTTGACCTCCTATTCCGTGTTCACTGTTTTTGAGGGGATGTTCATTTTTTTTTCCTGTTACTTTTGGAGCATCTTTTTTGTGCCTGTTATTCTCTTTTGTACAATGACTGCTTTGTTTTCCTCTGTGATGTATTTTGTTTTCTTTAATAAAACATTCCCCTACTCTTTTCGATAAGTGCCATGGGATCTTTAACATCCACCTGAACTACCATCAATCCAGGCAGATGGGACCTTGGTATAACATCTCATCCGAAAGACGGCACCTCAGAAGTGCAGCACCCCTCTCATGATGCACTACAGTGTCTACCTGAACAACCACCATAATAGGGAGATGGGGCCTTGGCTTAATGTTTCATCTGAAGAGGCTGCCTAATCAGAAGGAGGCAGATGATGGGTACTGGTAGAAGAGGTTAGGAGGACTTTGGCACAGGGTGAAGTGTTGCTGGTGGTGGAGATCAACATTCCTGGTTCAGATTGAAGTTCAATAGTAGTAACATGTGCCAAGAGTCAGAGGCTGATGCAGGCACTCCAGGATGGATTCTTGTTACATAGAAACATAGAAACATAGAAGTTGACGGCAGATAAGGACCGTAAGGCCCATCCAGTCTGCCCATTTTTTTTTTCTACCTTATAAATGTGCCATTGGCCTTTGCTCTGTCAGTGACCTATCTATTCATAGTCATTTGTATTGCTCCCTTATGCCTATCCCATGCCTGTTTGAAGCCCTGCACTGTATTCATAGCCACCACTTCTTGTGGTAAGCCATTCCATGCATCTACCACCCTTTCTGTGAAAAAGAATTTCCACATTCCCCTTAATCGGTCTCCTCTAATCTCATGCTGTGTCCTCTTGTCCTGCTATTTTCTTATATTTAAACATGTTAGACTCTTTCACCTTGTTTATGCCCTTAAGGTGTTTAAATGTCTCGATCATATCACCTCTCTCCCTCCTTTGCTCAAGGGTATACATATTGAGCTCCATTAATCTGTCCTCATATGTCTTCTGATGCAGTCCCCTGCACCATTTTTGGTTGCCCTTCTCTGGACTGCCTCAATTTGGTTAATGTCCTTGTGAAGGTGTGGCCTCCAATACTGCGCAGTACTCCAGATGGGCGCTAACCAATGTCTTGCACAGAGGATTATTACCTCCTCTTATGACTTGTGATACCCCTACTAATCACACCCTAACCCCCCTAGCCTTACCTACTGCTATAGAGGTCTGCTTGGATGATTTTAGGTCATCAGTGATGATGATGCCCAAGTCTCTTTCTTCCTTTGTGACTGCTAGCAACTCCCCTCCCAGCCTATAGGTGGCTTCAGGGTTTCTCTTCCTTATGTGCATGATTTTGCACTTCTTTGCATTAAATCCCAGTTGCCACTCTTCTGACCATTTTGCTAGTTTATCCAGATCTCTTCTCATTCTGCCCACCCCATCTGGATCATCTACTCTGTTGCAGATCTTGGTGTCATCTGCAAACAGACAAGCCTTACCTCTAGTCCATCTGCGAGGTCACTAATGAAGATGTTGAATAGGACTGGCCCCAGGACTGATCCCTGAGGTACCCACTTGTGACTTGCATCTCTTCTGACTGTATAGCATTTACCACCACTCTCTGTTTTCTGCCAGTCAACCAGTTTGCCACCCAGTTGACCAACTTCTGACCCACCTCGAGCCTACCTAGCTTATTTATCAATCTTCTATGTGGAACAGTGTCAAAAGCTTTGCTGAAGTCAAGGTAGGCTGACATCAACTGCTCCCCTGGTCCACCACTCTGGTTACCCAGTCAAGAAATCTATGAGATTAGTTTGACAGGACCTTCCTTTGTAAAACCCATGCTGTCTTGGATCCTGTGCCCTATGGATTCCAGGTGTTGCACTATCCTTTCCTTAAGGGTGCCTCCATAATCTTGCCCACTACTGAGGTAAGACTGACTGGTCTGTAGTTCCCGCCTCCTCCTGCTACCACTCTTGTGGAGTGGGATCACATGAGCCCTTCTCCAGTCTTCTGGGACCTCTCCTGTGCTCAGAGACTCACTAAACAATTCTGCTAATGGCTCTGCTAGTTCCTCCTTTAGCTCCTTAAGCACCCTGGGATGTATGCCATCAGGTCCCATTGCCTTATCCACCCTGAGCTTAGCAAGCTCTTGTAGGACCCTTTCTTTTGTGAAGGGAGTAGTGCTCACCTCCCTCCCCCCTGTGTCCATGATGCTGAGCTGTGGGCCCTGCCCTACCTTCTCTTCAGTAAATACTGAGCAAAAGTATCTATTTAGGATAGATGCCTTTACAGGGTCCTCCTCCTCACATGCTCCCTTTTCTCCATTAAGCTTAGCAATACCCCTCTGGACTTTCTCCTTTCACTAATGTATCTATAGAAAGTCTTGTCACCTTCTTTACTGTTCGTGCTAGTGTTTCTCAGTTTGGGACTTGCCTGCCTTACTGCCTTCCCTGCTTCCCTTAGGGCAGTTTGGTATGCCTCCCATCTTCATCCCGCTGTGTTCCTTATATTTCCTGAAGGCCAGCCTTTTGGATCTGACCTTTTCTGCTACTGTATTTGAGAACCAAAGTGGTTTCCTTCTTCTTTGCACTTCCTTTTCTGTCTAACACAATGGGATGTTGCTTCAAGTATTGTATCCTTAATGCTTGCCCACTTTGCCTGTACCTCCTCACCTGTGTTTCTTTTTGCCAGGGCTAGCTTAACTCTGTTGGCCATCTTATCAAAGTCAGCTCCTCTGAAGTCCCATATTTTTGCCTTGGAATGGGATGATTTAGATGTAGTAGCCAAATTGAACCATACCATGTGATGTTATTATGCATTCATGAACTAACAAAGGAGGGAGCAGTCTTGGACCTAGTCCTTATGAACAGGGAGACTGTCAAGGAGGTTGCTGTAAAGGGAACACTGGGTAAACAATAACCATCAGTCAGCTGGGGCGTAGTTTGTTATTTTTACAGGGGGGGGCAAAGTAACAAAAAAGTCCTGATTTTCGCGTATCACGACAGTGAACAGGGCGGGTGGCTTGTGTAATGCAAACAAATCAACCAGCATCAAATAATGCCCAAAAAACATTAAAGACTACAGCTGAATAACTCCTGGAAGGGACCAGCCCAGGCCAAGTCAGAGCACTCCCCCACCCCACCAGTTTTACTGCAGCCTGCTCTCGGCCCAACTCCTCCTGAGACCAGAGTCGAAAAACTGATCGAGATCTGTTTTGTATTCAGTTCTTCGTTCTTCTGCCTTTGGAGTGAGGACTTACTTGTAAAGTTGAAAATATGTAAGGAACTTAACTTCCTTCTCAAGAGGACAGGACCTCCCCTCAGCTTCAATTCAAATCAGCCTTGACCTAATTTTGCCCCCACCTGAACCTCCAGGTCAATAGCTCACTAGTCTCTCACCCCCCCTTTGCTGCTTACATAACCCTTCCAAGTCCAGCCCTTATAGTGGATCCTGAACTTCTTGAAATGTCTGCTTGAGCTAGCCCTCCCACCCTTGAGGAGTGCAAAAAGCATGTTTCAAGGAAGTGCAGCAAATGGCTGTGCCACCTCAGTATACCTATAAATGGTATGGAAAACATCCCAGCATGTGCGTCCTCACAGCATGAGCTCTTATTTACAAAATTACATAAAGAATTGCGATTATACAATGACAAGAATGAATGCTGGCCTCTGGTCAGTCTTGGGCTAAACCCATGATGTTATCCCAGTACATCTGATTCATCACAGGTCTAGTCTCAGCCTCTCCGTGAACCTCTTGATGATTGTTAGCATTAGTGTGGTTTTTTGTATCTTCTCTTAAAAATATTTTTCCACACCAAATAAAACATCTTTAAAATTATTTTTTTTAATTCTGTATAACAACACGCCATTGTATAATAGCAATAATGTCCTCCAGGGTGTGTGTCATGGTAGGATAACATCATGCCTTATGTATTGGATGCACTCGTGCCCAACCACCTGAGGCATGACGTTAACCTAGCATGACACATGCCCTGTCGGGCATTATTGCTTACTTGCACCCAGTGTAAACACTTTTCTTTGTTATAACCAAGTTAATTCATTAGTCTCCCATCCCATACCATCCCATATATTTCAATGTCACATGCCTGAATCTGGTTAGGTAAGGTAAGCGAAGAGGATAATGCTCTCCTCAAGCAAGCAAGCATTGCATACATAAGCATGGTACTTGCTGATATCCCTCAGGTGGTGCTCTTAACAAGCATGCTGATGTACCTGGGACAGTGCAACAGAACAATGTAAATCCCCTAATTGTTCAAGATGATCATGGGAATGGTGTGGTCACACCACAACCCCTACCACTCTCCTCCCCATGGGCTCCTAAAGAATATGCATCTCTGTCCATGCCCAGGGTTACACAACCCCATCCAAGCAAACATGGACTGCCCTGGCACAAAAGTGGCCGCATCACATAACCTAAGAGAACAGACGCCACAGGAAGTTTGCTGGAACAATGACTCCAGATACCTGTGCACAGCCTCGCAGGACCCACACTGAAAGGTAAGTACTTGGTTGGTGGTTTTTATTAGCATCACCTACGACAGTGTGTGGTCTGCCGGTTGTGGTAGCCCAGGTTGCCGTGGATGCTTCCCACCAACAGACTACTTCAAAATCGTCTCATCTGACAGTTTTGAAGGGCACAAATGAAACATGGTTGCTTCAGTTTGATGTGGTTTAATACAGTTTTTTTTGTCCGGGCGTGTGTCTCTATTCTTCTATACACAGACACAGACAGACACACACACCACCAAAAAATGAACTTTTTTTATACCACGTTTACATTCAGGATAGAGACAGGGTAAAGCAGGTCCAGCCAGTACAACACAGTAAATGAAACAATTCATTTTACAATGCCCAACAAACCACCAAAAGACCACAAAACAATGGACCTTCCCCCTGCCCTGGGGGGGGGGGATGGCTAGGTCACAGGTCACGGTGCTAAATGAGGAGGAGAGACCACAGAACATCTTGTCAAACCACACAGTAAGGTGAAACTACATAAACATGCACAATTTTTATACTGTAGGATTTCATACTTTCCAACAGTTCCTAATTTTGACACAGAAACTTAACTTTAGTGCTCAGAAGCCCCTTGTACGAGGGAGGTAAGCATGGCATGGACCCAGCAGACTAGCATACATGTTGAAAAAAATATTTCTGTGCCAGTATGCCCATCTACCCCTCCCTCCTCCATCACCAGTGGCCAGAATCATTTTTTTCAGCATGTGTACCAGTCCGCCCTAGTCAGCACAGCAGCACAAAGCTGGCAGGGCAGCAGAAGGCACAGCAAGCAACAGTGAATTAAATGTCCATGCAAAAGCTACAGCCCACTCTCCCACCCCAGACCTGCAAGGCCACTATCTCCACCCAGACTGGCCAGCTCAGCTACTCTCTGCACCCTGATGGACTTGCACAGCCACTCTCCACACTCTGTGTACACCCCACCAGCACAGCCACTCTCCCCACCGCACCAGCACAGCCACTCTCCCCACCCCACCCAACCAGCACCATTTCCAGCTCCATTTATCTGGTATCCTCTCCAGGCATCCAGGTCTGTGCCTCCCCATCACAGGCACACAAAAATAAATAAAACCACATTTTATACCGCATTTTGTTTATGTTTCTTTCTTTGTCTGGAAAGAGAAATGTTGAGCTACTGGTCAGCACAGTTTGCCTGGTATACAATTATAACCCCGCCCCACTGACACAATGCCAGTGCCTCCACCCACCCACACAACAGTGCCCCCACCACACCCACACAATGCCTGTATCCCCAACCCCACCCACACAAATGACCAGTGTCCGCAACACCAGACACACACATGACCAGCAGTGTCCCCAACCCCCAACACACACATGACCAGCAGTGTCCCCCAACCCCACACACACACAATCAGCAGTGTCCCCAACCACACACACACACACACAACCAGCAGTGTCTGCAACCCCACCCACACACACGACCAGTGTTCCAACCCCCCCAAAAAAATCACGGCCAGTCAGTAGTCACTATAACAATAGCCAGGTAGTAGTATAATCATTTCTTTAGGGTGCATGTTTTAGTGCAAGATTTTTTTTGCTAGTCTTGTAACACTGTACGGGGGAGAACACAAAAAGCTGCCCCCTTTGGTTGTGTTTGCCAGGCAATGAAGACAGAGACAGCAAGGCCAAGGAATCTGTCTGTTTCACCCCTCCACAGTGGACGATTGGAGAAATCAAAAAAACTGAAAGATTACTTTTACAGCTAGGTAAAGGATGAGGTGGAAATTATGTTTTAACATTTACTTATGTTTATATGCTAACACCCAGTCAGCAAGCACAGAATTTCCCCCCTCCTAACCAACATGGACAGTCCACCAGAAACCCAGTCAGCAAACATGGACAGTCCCCTCCTTCACCCCACCTACAAGGGCAGTCCCCCCAGACACCCGAACAGTCCCCCCTTCCCACCAGACACCGGGCCAGCGAGCATAGAATTCCTCCCAACCAACAAGGACAGTCCCACCAGACACCCAGGCAGCCAGCAAACATGGACGGTCCCACCATATCCCACCAAGGACAGTCCCCACCCCCAACACACAGCTAGCAAACACAGAATTTCCCCTGCCCCACCAACATGAATAATCCCCCAAACACCTGGCTACCAAACATGGAGAGTTCCCTCCCCAACAACATTGATAGTCCATCCTAGACACCTGATCAGCAATCACCGACATTCACCCCCATAAGCCAACATGGAAAGATCCCCCAGACACCGACCAGCAAATAGTCCCCCTCCCCACAAGACACACGGAAGGCAAACATGGACAGTCCCCATTTTCCACCATCATGGACAGTCCCCCCAGACAAATGGCCAGCCAAGTCCACCAAGCAATGGCTAGTGTCACCACCCCACCATCACAGCCAGTGTCCCCACATCACCATGGCCTGTGTCTCCACCCCACCAGACACCAGAATAGAAAACAAACTGTCCCCCCAGCACCACCAAACACTGACCGCCCTCCGAGTCCCAAACACTAACCACTCCAGCCCCAAACACTGATCGTCCCCCCCAGCCCCACCAAATGCAGGCCCTCCCCCAGCATCAAACACTGACCATCCTCTCAGTGAGTCAGCCCCAAAACACACAGACTGTCTGCCCTGACCCCAACCCCACAAAACAGACCATCCCCTCAGCCCCACCAAACACAGACCATCCAGTGAGTTTCCCCAACAAGCCCCACCACACCAGTAGCACAGTAACTGAGTGTCCCCACCCCACCAACATGACCAGTGTCCACACCATACCAAACAAATAGGCCCCCCACCCACCCCACCAACATGGACAGCCTTAACAGCCAGCAAATCCCCTCCCACCCAAAGAAACACAAGCTGACAGATAACCTTCAACCCACCCCCAGACACATGGCCATGGCCAAGACAACCCCCCCCAAAAGACACATTTCTGGGATGTGAATGGTATTTATTTCCAACAACCAGCTTGCAGCACAGTTACTCACCAAATCAGTAAGGGCACAGACAGGGCAGCATGCAGCAGGGCACAGCAAGGCCAAGAAGGCAGGTCAGGTAGCCGAGTCTGTCCCAACAGTCCCGTTCCTCTCCTGATTAATCCCCCGACGAGACAGTAACTCATTTTTTCTGACACCAGATGAACATGTCGCATTATGGGTCTGCTATTGCCTGGTTGACAGCCAGCTTCTTCACTGTTCTGGGCCTGGCTGTTCACTGATCTGAATAATCCCTCTCGGTGGACCGTGGAACTGGTGGGCAATGGGCGTGGTATGGGACTCGCTGACAACACGGTAAGTCTTTTTCTGGCCTGCTGGACACAGAAGCTGGGTGTCCAGGCAAGCCTGGCCATGCCTCAGACTCACTGTAATTGTACTACTCGCTCCTCCTCCTGGTCTGTCCGGTGGTAGAGGCCTTGTGGCCGCAGGCCTCCTAGGCTCTCAGGGATGGGAGGCTCAGGTGGCAGCGGGAGAGCCCAGAGCACAGCTGGCTGCACTAAGAAACAGAGAGTAGGTAGTCAGAGGACTCTGGTGAGGTATATTTAAACTGGGCTGTTCAGGACAGGAGGAGGGTGGGAACACTAGATTGACTGAGACACTGGTGACACCTGACAGACAACTAACGACTGTTGCTGGACATCCTCGAATAGCTATCTTTCCTCAGCTCTACGCTATATGGATGCTGCTGCTGCTCCTTCATGGAAGGCACAGAGACAACTAAATGGTGCCACTAACGGAGTACTGCTCACTCGATGGCGCCAGCTTGCAGCACTCTCTGATTGGCTGTAACATGCAGGCTACTATGGTTGCAGGCTTGCAGCCAATCGGAAAAGGGGATAGTTTTTGTTTAAGAGACACGGCACCGTGCCGCCACCCCCCTCCCTCCCCCGGAGAGGTGCAGGCAGTTCGGGCATAGCCTTGAGCCCATTCAATATTATAAAAAAAAAAAATGATAACCGGAGAACAGTGGCTGGGCTCCTAAAAAAGTCCTGGTCTAATTTCTTAGGGGAGGCAGCTTGCCACTCTGCCCCCCCCCCCCGCAATCTACGCCTATGTCAGTCAGTCAGTATGGATTACCATAGTGCTGGAGGCTGATCATACTAACTCAAAGACCAGAGTGCTGGATTTCAAAAGGGCTGATTTCAGCAGGATGTGGGAAGTACTCAGGATAGGCTAGAGGGGGTACAACTGGCAGTAGTTGTAGATGGGAAGTGGGAAAAATCATGGAGGGCTTTAAAGAGGTAAAAAACTGTATAAGAAAGGTGGGAAAGAACAAGATGAGAAGTGAGCCTGTATAGCATACTTGGGATGTAGAAGGACTGGCAAGTAAGAAGAGGGTAGCTTTCAGATGTTACAAAGACAACCAAACAAATACAAATAGGGAGATGTACTTCACTGGAGGAGGCAAATAGAATAGTGAGGAAAGTGAAAGCTAAGCCAAGTTTGAAATAGCTAAAGGAGTGAGAGAGGTGAAAATGCATTCTTTTTCTTCTACATCAGAAAGAAATAAAAAAACAAGGAAGGGATTATCAAGCTGAAAAGGGGAGGGGTTGGAGAAAAGAGAAAAGGGTAAAGCAGACATACCGAATGAAAACTTTTATTCTGTCTTTTCAGTGGAGCAGAATGGTCCTCTCCCACAGTGTGGTATCAGGCCTAATCGGATAGGGGTCAGGGCACTGACATGGAACCTATAGCAAAGAAGAGGGTAATTACAGTAAGGGGCTAGGGTCAATAAGGATAGACAAATCCACAGGTCCAGATGGTCTGCATGTGAGGGTGCTAAAACAGATTGGTCAAGTGCTCTCAGAACCATCGAATGGTCTGTTTAACTGCTTGCTGGAGAGAGGACTGGTACTGGCCAGCTGGAGGGTGGTTAACATGCTGCCACTACACAAGTGTGGACATACTATAGGATTACCCAGGAAAGTACCAACTGGTCAGCTTGACTTCAACTGAGGGTATGATGCTAGCAGCCACTATTAAGGAATGGCTGGTGGAGTTCTTATAAGTAAATGGGTTAAAGGGCAGCAGGCAGCATGGGTTCATGGCAGGTACTGTAGAGCTTGCTAAACAAATGTGATTGACTCTTTTGGCTGAGTAACAAAGGCTGCTGACAGAGGCCTGGCTGTGGATATGTTGAACCTGGACTATAGTAAGTTGTTCAACTCTATCCCACATAGAAGGCTGGGTAAGAAACTGATGGACCTGGGTGTGTGAGAGAAACTAACTACCTGGGTTTGAAACTGACTGGGTAGGGAGAACGTTGAGAGTGGTAATCAATGGGAAATGTTCTGAGGTAAGGTAAGTCACAAGTGGTGTGTTGCAGTAGTTGGTCCTGGGACCAGTGCTTTTTATATCTTCATTTGTGATGTACTGTAGGTGAAGCTATCCAAGGCAAGATTTGCCTCTTGTAGATGACATAAAATTTGCAGGAGGATGTATGCCAAGCATGAAATAAGGGTAATGACTAATGAAGGAAGATTTGAAGAGGCTGAAGAGTTGTTTTAAGGTATGGCAGCAGAGGTTCAATGCAAAGAAGCGCAACGTTATTTACGTAAGAGAAAAAAATCCAAGAATAGGCTACAGGATGGGTGGGTTGAGAATAGAGCAGGCAACAAAAGGAAAAGATCTGGTGGTTATTATACCTCATAACCTCAAACAAGCTGCTCAGAAAAAAATAAGGCAGTACATACTATAGGAAGGGGGATCAGACTATGTAAAGAGGTGATATTGTCTCTCTACAGATCCTTGATGAGATCATATTTAGAGTACTGATGCAGTTCTGGAGTATTCACCAGAAGTATAGGGACATCTGAATCAGTACAGAGGAGGGTCACAAAAGTGATTCATAGTCAACAGGGTAGGGCCTATGAGGAAAGACTGATAGACCTTAATATGTGTGTGTGTATCTATCTATCTATCTATATATATATATATATATATATATATATATATATATATTTATGCAACAGGTGTCAGGATAAAGCAGCCCACAACTTCAGTTATCTGAGTCACTGTGTGGATAAATGGGTGGTGATGTAATCACTATGTGGATAACTTCCAGTTATCCACATAGTGATTACATCATCCCCCATTTATCCACACAGTGACTACATCACTAACCACCACCACCTGTGCTGCCTGCTTAGCAGTACTGCCTCCCAGTTTCAGTTTCGCCTTCTCACAGTGCTCTTTACAAGCAAAGCTATCACAGTCCCAAAGACTCACAAAATGCATACCCTAACCAAATCCCCCCCCAAAACCAGAACCACATTTTAAATGAAAACACCCTTAACAAAAAAAGTCATGTTTTCCTCTTTCTCAGCACAGCAACCCTGCAAACCAAACACTGCAACCAGGCACAGAGTAAAAAACATAGACAGAAACTTAAGAAAAAAATAATATATAACAAAACTGAACCCCAAAAATCCTGTTGCATAAATTAAATATGAGTGGGGCGCCTGTGGGATAACCAAGTTATTTGTACAGTAGCCTGTTACCTCTCGTAAACCTCACTCATGGCTTCGCCACTCGTGAGGTTACTCGAGGTCACAGGCTACTGTACAAATAACTTGGTTATCCCACAGGCACCCACACATATCCCTTATATTTATACCATGGGGCGAGAGCTTTCTCAGTAGGATATCCTGTGTTATTTCCACTGCAGTGAGAATAAATCCTGAATACAACATTTATCCATACTGTGCTGATGTCACCAGAGTGAAAATAACTGCACTGCAGCTTGCACTCTAAAGGAAACTGCTTCAGAAAACACATTGGCCCAGATATTCAAAAGGGTTGCGCATGGCGCAACAGTGTTGCACCATGCACAACCTACTGATGCGCCCCAGTGCAATATTCAAAAGGGAAAAGTGCACGGCACAAATCCCGATGCACCGGAGCCGCATCAGTACGTATGCACAGGAGGTAGGCGCCGATGCATACCCTGCACAACCCGGTATTCAGCCCGGGATGTGCAGAGCCATGCATGCACAACCCCTACCTGTGCCAGCACAAAGTTGATCCAAAATAAAAAGGAACAACTGATGGCCACCCACAGGTGAGCTGCCGCATTGCAGGGTGCAACACAGCAGCTGCCACCTGTGGGTGGCCACCCAAACTCCTGCTGCATCTGGCGGCACCACCCCATGCCCGATTGTGGGCATTTGTACAAAACAAATAATAAATCTGTCCAATATCCCTGGTGGTCCACTGGACCGCTGCCTGCCCGATTGCAGGCATTTGTAAATAACAGAAATAAACATCTACTATCCCTGTTGGTCCAGTGGACTGCTATCTGCCCGATCATGGGCATTTGTAAATAACAGAAATAAATGTCTACTATCCCTGGTGGTCCAGTGGACTGCTATCTGCCCGATCGCGGGCATCTGTAAAAAAATAGAAATAAGTCCTATATCCCTGGTGGTCCAGTGGATGCTATCTGCCTGATCACGGGCATCTGTAAAAAAATAGGAATAGGTCCAATATCCCTGGTAGTCCAGTGGAATGCTATCTGCCGATCACGGCATTTGTAAAAACAAATGGGTCCAATATCCCTGGTGGTCTAGTGGTACCCCCTCCCACCCACCCACACAGCCCCTACCGCTCCCGGGTCAGCTGGCTGGTGGCAGCACCCCATCCGCCTGCAGCCCGCCACCCACTGCCCACTGACTGACACCATCGGTAGGGACTGTATGCCCATTGGTTCACAGCGGCGGCAATGGCCATGTAGCTCATACTGTTCTATACATTCCAGATATGTGAATGATTCATTCACATATCTGAATGTGTATGGTATGGATGACACCCATTGGCTCACGCCAGAACCAATGGCACAGCCCCACCGACGGTGAGTCGTCAGCGGGCGGCAGGGCAGCAGGCGGTGGTGCTGCCTCCCACCGCTGGCTGGGGAGCGGGCGTGGGCTCAGTGGGCGGGTGGGTACCACTAGACCACCAGGATATTGGACCTTTTTTTTTTACAAAAGCCCACGATGGGCAGATACTGGTCCACTGACCAATTAGGATATAGGACTTATTTCCTATTTTTTACAGATGCCCACGACACAGGAGCATTGTTGGCTGCAGGGGTTGCCGGTCCCTGACGGCTACTGCCTGGTAGGGCGCCAGGCGCAAGTCATCGGGGATAGGCACACCTGCATTCAAATGGGACCATAATGACATGCAAATGGCCCCATGTGTGCCTTGCATACATTATGGCCCCATTTGCATGTTAACTTTTGAATATCGTGGTTGCTGTGCATGGTGCAATGGAACTTGCGCTAGCGCATCCCCATGCTCCACTCTGGCCACTTGCGCAGTGCCACTGCGCCATGCACATTGCGAGTGGCCAGGGTGCGATATTCAATGCTGTTGAGCCATGGTGCAGCTCCGTTGAATATCACCCAGTCCACACCCCCTGCACAGCCAAGTTGAGCGGCGCCCAAGCTTGTGCCACAGCCTGGCGCAGTTTGAGTATCTGGGCCTTTATCTTTTGTTTTTACCAGGAGAGAGAGACACAGTAATTGTTTATAGGTGCAACCTGGGAGCACAAGAAAGTTAAGTGACTTGCTTAGGATCACACAATATGCAAGTGGGGGCTGTGGGATTCCAACTCAGGTCAGAGCCTTAACAGCTCAGAGCCTTAAACCACTGTGCTATACTGCCTCCTTAAGTTTTCTTTTATCTCTGTCCCACTGAAGCTTCAACTTACTCAATTAGCCTTGCAAATGACTCTCACCTGTGTCCCATTGTGTTTCTAACTTTCCTAGCCCATTACTGTGCTGATCTCAGCTTCAAAATAACCTGAATTCTAAATGAAACTTTTTTACAAAGCACTTTCTGTTTCTCAGTGCCACCTGCAGCAATTTGTCTTTCTCAGTGAGCCTCTGACTCACTCAATTAGCTTTGCAAAACACTGTCAGCTGTGTTTTTCACTCCCTGTCCATTCAGAACACACACACACACACATACACACACACACACACTCACTGACAGCACACACAGAATGGGCAGGAAACACACAGAATCAGAAACATTTTTCATAAAGCTCTCACCCCTGTGATATAAATTGCACGCATGATGGGCAGATCATGGGATATGGAAAATATTCCCACTCCTGCCCATCATGTATCCTATATATATATATATATATATATATATATAGAGATAGATAGATAGACAGATAGTATTATGATGATAGAATATGCTTCATTGAGGTGCTGTAGAAGATTATAAATAATGACGCACATGGACTTCGAATACAGGTAGATTTGTCATGGTAAGGAACTTACTAAGAGTTATTTATATTTGTTTTATTTAAATTCATGAAAACTGATTCTCAAAAAGAGGATTTGTGAAAATATGATTCATGACAGCATGATCTGTGATTTGCAAAAATCTGAAGTAAAGAAAAATCAAAAAGATATCAGTGAGGTCTATGAAAGCTATTAAGATCTGTAGTTTGCTAACAAACATCCCTTGATTGGAGTAAGACTGCAGTTCATATAGTCTTCCTTCATGAAGAAATAAGATACCAATCCCACTGTAACATCTGATGTTCTGGGAAGAAGGTGATGTCATGTAGAACACTGGATTAGTGAAAATATGATCCATGATTTGTGAAAATGTGTTTCATAAAAGCTACATTTGATTTGTGAAAACACGATTCATGATTTCTGAAAATGTTTCATAAAAGCGTGCCTGTGTTGTTCCTCTTCTTCTACCTCACCTGGAGAAAGCACCCAAGGGGGAAGCTCTATCACCCACTTCCTGGCCTGCTCATTGTCTCCACTATTTTGGGAGAAGCTCCACTACCCACATTTCATCTGTCTACATCTGCTATGGATATCTCTGTGGCCAAGAAGTGAACTGATTGCTGTGTAGGCTGCTGTGGCATATACTCTCATCATTGAACTGCATATTTTACATCGTAACACTGTGTCCTGGCTGCTTAGTTTGTGAGGGGGTCTGGAGGCAGGCCAGCAATCAAGCACCTGGCTAGGGAGAGGAGCAGAATGCTATAATTAGCTCATGGTGCCTGCAAGCACAAGTGTGTGGGTGCAAGCGTGAGTGGCTAGGTTGAGAAACTCTACTTGGAAGTTTTCCCTTTGCTGCTTCCTCCCATCAAGACAAAATACCATGGTAAGATTGGGGCTGTTGACATTAATTTAATGAATGAAAAATGCTGCTTGGGGGAATTCTGAGGGTTTTTGAAATAAGGTTTTTTTCCCTTGTTGGCTCTGGAACACAGCAAAGGACTTCTTCCACGGGGCTCTCCTCCTTTTATCAAATTTTTGAGTGCTTATTAATTGTAATTATATTTGCACATAATAGGAAGACAGACTATTCCTATTTTTAACATGTGTCATTATTGGTTAATTGTAATGCTTTATTTTTTATATGCATTAAATGCATTATATGCTTAGATGCATTCACCAATTTGCTTATGAACTTGTTTCCTTTTTTATATCCTTAACCCATACATGTTTTGATGTTATGTCTCACTGTTTCTGCTACCACTGTACTCACTATATTACATATCCACACTGCATTATGACTTGTGCTAATTGTTTATGCCACTGTATGGCCCGGGTTGCAACTGAAAATGGTCCTTTGGATCAGTTTGCTTACTCGGTTACCAAAAACATAAAAATAAAAAAAAAAATATGGCCATTTGGATGGCCTGACTGGCAATGATGCAACTGTGGGCTGGTGAAGGTTTGATAAGTCACCTCCTGGAAGTACAGGTCCTTTAAAGCCCAATATAGTTTTAGAGCTTGCCAGGAAGACATAATGCCCTTAAATGTTATTTAGGGACTTGATGAAACTTTTATATCTCAAGGGGGGTTCTTGGAATGTAAAGAGTTTTCAACTCACTAATTTTGTATTATGCAGGTTGTCTCATTTTAGGTTGAAAAGGAAAGTTTGTTTTGTATTCAAATTCATGTTAATTGTGATACTTTTGCAAAGCGGGAACATCCATTCTAATCCTGGCCCAATTAAATCTGTTAAGTTAAATGCAGAAATTCTAAGTGAAAATGCCTTAAGCATTATTCACTTTAATGTCTGCAGTGTCTGCAACAAATTGGATTTAATCAAGGACTGGATAGGGAACTACAACCCAGACATTACCATTGTTACAGAAACTTGGCTTAATAAAAAAGTTTCAGATGCCAACATATAAATAGATGAGTATCAGTCTTATAGGAAGGACAGAAATAAAACAAGTAGAGGGATTTTGATGTATGTCAACTCACTTCTGGATGCTAGGGGAAATTAATTGTGACTCATTGGATAGCGGCTTGGAGGCGGTGTCTGTTGTAGTGCGGATACCATACTGTACATCAAACCCCTATTAATTACGGGAGTGTATAAACCTTCCAAATTAGAGAATGGCATGTTTTCAAGTTTACAAGATTTTTTGGGGGAGATTTAAACAAACTCATGAGTTATTTATCGCAGGTGACTTCAATGTCAGTTGGTTCCAGGTAGAACCAACTAACAGCTTAATTGAGTTCCAAGAATATCTTCAATTGTCCCAACTGCTGTCTGACCCCACCATGATTAATTATAAAACTGCACAAAACTCTTCCTTATTAGATCTTATTTTTCACAAATCTGCCATCTGAATATTCTCACAGTGGTGTCCTGCCTGATGCTTTTTCAGGCCATACGGTTATATTTGTTTTACACAAAAACTTAAAATCAGCCTGGCAGACCCAGACTGTACAGTGGAGAAACTTTAAAAACTTCAATTATGTACATTTCATGGTGGATATTGAAACAGCAGATTGGGACTAGAGATGTTGCGAAATTTAATTTCACTGGTGAAATCTTGGCGAAATCACCAATTTCTCCCAGTGAAATATTTCATATAATTATATGCTTATGGCGAAATTTCACTGATTGCTATGATGAAATTTCACCGTAAATTTTGCCTTGTCTTAATAATAGGTGAAATTAGGAAAAATTGGTCTTGTCACATGATTTACTCTTTGCAGGTCACATGGGTGACTGTAAATAGGCAGGAAGTGACCGATTTAGTTATTTTGCTACATGGCTGGAGATTTTGGAAAAGCACACAGCAGCAGAGAGGTTGTTCTGTGTGGTACACAGTCTTTAGTTTAAAAAAAATAATGGATGTTCTCTTTTCTTTATTCTATCTGGTGTGTGTGTTTATTATTTCTTTTTATTATTTTCTTTCTGTGACTGAGATTTTGTATGTGTGTGTGTGTGTGTGTGTGTGTGTGTGTAAAACTCCCTCACTCTCTCCCCTTTCTTTTTTTTTGTAATAAGGAGTTAGGTGAGGTGTAGGAGAATGGATGGGAAAGGTAGGGACAAGATGGAGACTAGGAAGAAGGCAGCTAGACCACCACCACCACCCAGTGTTTGCATTAACAGGTGGGCCTTTATGTCTGTGCCCCACCAACAGCAGGAGCATGTGCCCCCCACCTCCCCAGCAGGACAATGTAGCCCCCACTCCCCAGGAGCATCATAAGCCCCTCGCCCACTCCCAGCAGTAACAGCAGCATGATACCCAGTGGGATGAGGATCCTCCTGTTATCCAGCAGCAGCATGTGGTCCCCACTCCCAGGCAGCAACAGCAGCAGGCACCTCCAGATACTATCCCCCCCAGCTGGAGCATGTGCCCCCAACCCCAGCAGGAGAATGTAGCTCCCACTCCCCAGGAGCAGCATGAGCCCCTCATCCCCTCCCAGCAGTGGCAGCAGCATGATACCCAGCAGGATGAGGATCCTTCTGTTGTCCAGCAACAGCATGTGGCCCCTGCCCCCAGACAGCAGCAGGCACCTCCAGATACCACCACCCCCAACAGCAGGAGCATGTGCCCCCAACCCCCAGCAGGACAACGTAGCCCCCACTCCCCAGGAGCAGCATGAGCCCCTCATCCCCTCCCAGCAGCAGCAGCATTATATCCAGCAGGATGGGAATCCTCCTGTTCTCCAGCAGCAGCATGTGGCCCCCACTCCCAGGCAGCAGCAGCGGGCACCTCCAGATACCATCCTTCCCCAGCTGGAACATGTGCCCCCACCTCCCCCAAGCAGGAGCATGATGTGGCCACTGGCCCTTGGACATAAACTGTTGGTCCTCCCCCACAGAAAGTGTCATCCACTGTGTGGTGCTTTTTCACAAAAAACACCAATGACAACACAGTGTTGATCTGCAACTTGTGTGGCAGATCTGTTTGAAGGGGCAAGACCGGTGGTCATTTTGGCACTAGTGGCCAAAGGAACCATCTGCAGCACCACCACCCTGCAGATTGGCTGAAAAAACAAAAAGAGTTGGCAGCAGCAGGTAGAGGGGCCTGGGGTGCTGAGCAGTTAGAAGGGGAAGGGGGCCAGCAGGAGGAAGGGGCCAGTGGTCAGCAGAGGCACCGCATGAGTAGGTGGCTGCAGCAGCAGCAGGAGGCAGCTGCAGAGCCCCCATCACCCTCATCCCACAGACACAGGCATCACTGGGTTCATGGTGGTGACCCAGCACAGCCTGCAGCCACCCCAGCCACTCATGTTCCAGCACCAACAGCAGTGAGCCAAGAAGACCTGACAGCGGTGCACAGAGAGGTGGGAGCTCTACACAGTGAGTTTAATGATTTCCACCTGGAGGTCAGGGGGGACCTCAGGAAACTCCTTGAGGAACAACATAAAATGGTTGAACTCCTGGCAGAGCTGCGTGGTGGTGTTGGTGGCAGGGCAGAATTGGTACCTGGTGCTGGTGCAGTGTAACGGTCCAGACCAGAAAAGATAGTCAGTGCAGCACTGGCAGCACTTTTTTTTCTTTTCTTTCTCCCTCCTGTCCTTGCTTTCTTACTGTCACTCTCCCCTCATCTGCACCCTCTAAAAATAACAAAAAAGCAAAAAAAAATATATATATAAATATGTATTTTCTGTCCTCTTCTTCTTCTATATCCTTTTGTTTATTTTTGTCCAGTTTTTTGTGTGCTATGCAATGTTTATGCTCCCTCCCTTTCCTCCTTCATATGTATACCCTGTCCCTGACCTGACCCTGCATGTGCCCCCTGTCATGTTACTATCTATCAATCACTTTTAGTTTTTACCCATAATCACTGTATTTTTCTACTTGGTTTATGTTAGTCCCTATGACCTGTATGTATTTCCTCCTCCTATCCACAAATGTCAAGTATTGTAATTTGTAAATTGTTCCTAGGAACAAATTTTTTTCCCAAAGTTATGTGTGATGTTGTGGGCTGGCAGTTATTTTGGCTGTGTACAGGATCAGTCTGAATGAATATGTACACAACAATCACAGAAACATAAGCACTTTTATTGTGAAGTTAAACATAATGTAATTTGTTTTGTACTTAACACGTGTGTCCCCATGACTTGCCACAATGTTAACTTGGTGTTATAGTGCCCAACTACACCCCCACCACCCAGTCCAAAATGTGCTTTAGTAGGGCCACAGTTTAACACAGCCTCTTGAAGCCATGCTGTGCAGACTAGGCATGATAAGATGAGAAATACAGTATGACTGGAAAAAATTAGGATGACATTGAGAATGTAGAGTGAGACAGAGTGTTGCCACTGTCTAACATGGCCCATAAGTTCAGAAATGTTTCCAAAAAAATGTTACAGTAAATCAAGACTGAAATCAGGTCTCAGCCATGATGTTTTATGGTGCCCCCCCCCCACCACCACTCAGACATTAAATAGCTTTTTTAGGGCCTGTTTGCCAAATATTTCTGCCTAAAACTCACTGCTGCTGGTACCAAACAGGGCCTACAAGTCCATACATGTTTACCAAAAAATGTTACATCAAATTGAGACTGAAATCGGCTGTCAGTCCTGATGTTTTATGGTGCCCCACCAGCAACCAGACATTAAAATGCTGTTTTGGCCACTGTTTACAATGGTTTTGTGGCTACATCATGTTTCTGCAAGTGCAGCACAGGCAGTAAATGTCCAGAAACATTGAAGGAAAAATAGTACATTAAATTGAGAAAGAAATCTGGTCTCAGCCATGATGTTTTATGGCTCTCAAACCCCCATCCGGACCAAACGATGGACTTTGGGGCCATCTACGGCCCAGTTAAAATTCCATTTAAGCAAAATATTGTGTTCTACATTCATTATATAGATGATTTATTATTCATTTGGGATGGTTCAAAAATGGACTTAAACTCCAAAAAGGCGATCATCAATCAAAACAGTATGGTCATCATTTTTTCTGTTAAAAAACATGATAGGGAAATTGAGTTCCTGGATCTTCACCTTAAAGGGGAAGCTGGAGAGATGGTGATGTCAGTGGGTTACAGAAAGGATATCAAAACATCTGATTGATAGTTTACCCTATTCTCAGCTTATTAGGTTAAAAAGGAACAACACCAATGAAAGGGATTTTGAAATTGCCACTCAGGAGTTATTTAATAGATTATGGCAGAGAGGGTACCTTGAAAAGATTTTGAAACAAGCATTAAGCAAAGTAAATAATCAGGACAGAAAGGATTTGTTAGAATATAGAAAAAAAAGAAAAATGACCAAGTGGTTATGGTAACAACTTATTCAGCTGTATCCATGGACATTCGATCTGCTATTAAACAACATTGGCCCATTTTAGGTGCAGACAGAGATCTTAAGCATGTCTGTGAAAAAGGACCCCTGCTATATTTTAGAAGAGGTAAAAATATAAGGGATTTAATTGTCCACAGTGAATATAAGGAGTGTAAGAACATGGGACATTGGTTACCCCCAAAACCAAAAGTTTCTTTCCATGTAGAAATTGTATAACATGTACAAATGCAGTTCAGAACAGTGTTTTTTGTTATCCAAGTAATTTAGGTATTGAACAAGTAAACATTTTACATTTTATTTCCTGCAGTACCATGTATGTGGTATATGCCATCTGGTGTACATGTGGCCGTGTCTATATTGGGCAGACTACACGGAAATTAAGAGTGTATACAGGAACATTTCAGGGCTATTAGACAGGGCAATTTGCAGCACCCAATAGCAAAGCATTTGAAGATGGCAGGAGATTCAGGGAACCAACAGATAAAATACATTGGCATAGATCATATACCAATGTTGTTAAGAGGTGGTAATAGGGACAACATTTTAGATCAAAAGGTATCTAAATGTATCTTTTGTCTTAGGACATTAAAGCCATTTGGCTTTAACAATGAAATGGACTGGAAGCCTTTCCTATAATAAGTTATCAAAATTGGGGAAGGACATACATCTGAAGTATGAACTAAAAAATAAAAACTCAGTATTGGACTTAGAAATGGCATCTTACCTTTGATAAGAATAATAAATATCAAAAATGAAGGTAAAGAAAGAGGGGCTAGTTCAATGCATGGTAAAGGTAGGGGGGAATGATGCTATTTGAAAAAGTATTTATAAAAAATCTTTAAAAAAAATGTTTTGCACTGAAATTTGTAATGGTTTTCAATGTGAGTGTTATATGTGATTTGCTTATGGTAGTGTATGGATGTGGTTTGGTTGCAGATTTGCATACTGACATGGCAGTTCACCAGGGAGGCAAAATTACGGAGTTCCCCATTTAAAAGTTGCATCCGTGTGCACTAAATAGATCTTGTTAGTGTGTATTTCTCTTACTTTGCCTAAAATAGCTGCTTTTTTGTCTTTAGAACTGTGTGAATCAGGACTATATATATTTTATATGTATGTATGAATATGAATATGCATGTGTGCATATTTTTTTTTGTTCTTGTAATGCACTTTAATAGTTAAAGAAGTCAAGTATATATTTTGAATGTCCTGATTGTAAGGAATTAAATTGAATGATGGGGTTATCATAGAGTACTCACAAGTAATGAAGTAAATTATCTAATGGTGAAATGGGAAAACTGGTAACACCTGGAACTCTAGTTGCTATTTAGTCATGTGCCTCACAAGCATTGCCACACCCCTGACAAAGAGGTCTTTGTGACCTCGAAGCGCTGGGCTGCCTACACTGATATGGTATGTTGAACCTACACATTATGTGGTATTAGTTGTCTGCTGTTTAAAAATGTTTTTGTTAAAAAATTTTTTACCAAAAATGAATTTTGGATTTTGTGAAATAAAAGATGTGTAAATTTATATTAAGAACTTCACCTGCCTGGAGTGCTTTTCTTATTAATTATATGATGGTCTTTGGTCCACTGTTTACAATTGTTTTTAGGCCACATCTTGTTTCTGTGAGTGCAGCACAGCCCAGGCAGTAAATGTGCAGAAATGTTGCAGGAAAAATGGTACATCAAATTGAGACTGAAATGTGGTGTCAGTCCTGACGTTTTACGGTGCCCACCCCCAGCACCCAAACATTAAAATGCTGTTTTTAATCATGGTGTTGACACTGCCTAACATGGCCAAGAAGTCTAGAAATGTTTCCCCAAAAATTACACAGTACATTCAGACAGAAATCAGGTGTCAGACATGCAGTTGCATGGTTCACATCCACCATGAAGACACAAATCTGCTGTTTTATGCACCTTTTAAATGCTTTTCAGGCCTAACCATGGTGCTTCCACTGCCTAACATGCCACACAAGTCCAGAAATGTTTCCCAAAAAATTTCACAGTACATTCAGACAGAAATCAGGTGTCAGCCATGCTGTTATATGTTGCACACCTTCCACCTGGACCAAAACATGTTGTTTGGCCCACTGTTTACCAATGGTTTAAGGCATAATCATGGTATTGACACTACCTAACATGGCCCAGAAGCCTAGAAATGTTGCCAAAAAAAGTTCCAGTAACTTCTGACTGAAATCAGGTCTCAGCCATGATGTTTTATGGAGCCCAACCCCCCACCCAGACCAAACAATGGTCTTTGGTCCACTGTTTACAATTGATTTTAGCCCACATCTTGTTTCTGTGAGTGCAGTACAGGCAGTACATGTCCAGAAATGTTTCCTAAAAAATGGTACATTAAATTCAGACAGAAATTTGGTATCAGACATGCAGTTACAAGGTTGACATCCATGAAGGACCCAAATCTGCTGTTTTCTGCATTTAATATGGTTTTTAGGCTACACTGTGGTGCTGCCACCACCTGACATGCAGCGTAACATAAGCCAGTTTGCTACGCTGAGAAAAATAAATCCTCATACAAAATGGCCCTGCTACTTGAAGTTGTACTTGCTTTCTCCTGCTTCTGGTTTCTCAATTGATTGAGAACTGTGGAATTTCCATTTCACAGTGATGCTGCCCTGGGTCACTCTGTTGGCTCTGTGGTTTTAAGTCACTGTGATTGAATAACATCTTGAGTGTGCTGCTGTTGCCTGTAGCTGCTACCTGCTGCTCTGACTAGTTGCCACAAGAAGTAATGCTTTGTCTGCTTCATGGGGATCCTTTTCAGATAGTTGATTGATGCTACTGTTGATGCACATGTAAGTATCTGTCTTTTTTTGGGGGTGCAAGAGAAGGGGGATGGTGGGTTGCTATTGGGATGTCTTGAGTTATTATATGTTTGTACTGATTGTATATTATCTAGTGTGCTGAGGAGTACATAATCATGACATGCATGCCAGGATTTGGATATGGGATGTTGGGATGCACCACATTTCACGTTGCACAAGGACAAGGTAAGTACTGAATTTTTCATTACTGGGAGGGATAGGTGACTGCAGCTCGGATAGCTGAGTCGGATTGTAATTGTATTATTTTTACTTTTGTCAACATGCAGGAATTCAGGTGCTGTTAACTCCAGGTGCACTGCTGCTGCTGATGCTGCTCAATATGTGTGCAATTCATTAACCTGTGGTAAGTATTTCTTAATTTGTGATGGTCTTTGGTGGGTGGGTGGTGGAGGAGGTGGTTGAGGGTTGGTGTGGGTTGGTGGATATGGTTAAGTATTAAGTTTGTCATTACTGCAATACAGAGATATCAGACTTTGACAGTAACTATGTTTTATATGGGTCTGTCAATATTCAGGAATTCCGCTGCTGAGGTGCGTTTATTACCTCCCAATCTGGCTGCTGGCTGTGCTCATCAGACACAGTCTGTTCATGTCAAGGGTTCCAGTTTAACTGCTATTCCCTGATGTAAGTATTGCTTCATGTAATGATGGTGGTGGTGGGGGGGAGGGCACCTAGTTGTAACAATGCTCAAAATGTCTTCTTCTTTTTTATTATTGCCAAGTACAGAGTTCTTCAATTGGAATGGTTGTTTAGTTTTCTGGTGGACATTTGCTGATGCATCCCATCTCTGTACAGCATTTTTGACTAAATACAAGTCTTTCATTTGGGTGTGTGGATGCTGGATTGAGGTGCTGGACAAGTCAAGTGGTCAATGTACATCAGCAACCTGTGACTGTAGATAACATTAAAACCGAGTTCCAATGCCACATGGATAGCATACCCCCTACCCCCAGTACTCTGTCCTAATCCCCATAGCTAATTCTCCTAAATCTCATGTTAATCATATCCTGACTCAGGGACTATTTTTGTAAGACCCTCCAAAACTGTATTACTGTCATGTGAGTCATAAGTGTAGACCCAGGACCTCTTTTTTAAGACCCCAGATGATGTAACCCTACATTAGCACTGCACCAATAGTTAAAATCCTCTATCAATGTTTTATGTTTTCAACCGTGCCATATGTTTTAAGTTTTTACTGTTGCCCAATCTGTATCAGTTGTACCCAATGTATTAAGTTTGTAATCCATAGTGTATGGCTCTTCTGACATGGAGCCTTTGCAAAGGAGTCAGTGCCTCAAAGGATTGTAATTCTGATATCTTTCAATAAATAAAATAAAAAAAACCACAAAAGTGATTAAGCAAAGGGAAACAGGAACATAACTACTCAGTCAGAATGTAGTAATACAGTTACCCAAAAAGGGTCAATATGTAAGAAAAATATAACAAATAAGTAGCAGACAAACAAAAAATATTAAGACTTAAAAGAAATTATAGAAACTCACTCACAACTTGTGAAAAACCTGTCAGATATTAGGAACTAGCCTGCTCTACTTTCAAATACACACACACACACACACACACACACACACACACACACACACACACACACCACACACTTGACCCTCCCCTACTCAACTCCCTCACAGACACAGAGAAAACTGAAAACATTACCTAAGTTTAACTAAGTATTATCCAAAGATACAAAAAAAAACAAAAAAATGTTCACTAGCAGCACTAGGAACTAAACTGAGATTCTGGGAGCAATTAACTCTCAAAAATCACAAATAAAGAGGTTTTTGAAGGGTTAGTTGGCTGTGATGCACCACACTGAACTGCTCTCCGACTCAACAGACAATATACTGTGCAGGAAGCAGCCTGCATGTGATATTTCAGCTATCTACACACAATGCATTGCAATTATGCTGACAACACTGAAAAACATTGGTGAAATTCAGGACAATGCCGAAATTTCACCTTACTCAAAAATGAAATTTCGCATTACGCAAAAGTGGAATCGGAAGCAAAATTATGTTTCGCCTAGGCAAAAAATTTCACGTAATGTGGGAATTACGTAAAGTATTTTTCTAGGTGAAATTTTTCAATTTTGAACATCTCTAATTGGGACAAATTAGAACTGATACCAATGGCTTCAGATGCCTTGAGATATTTCCAGGAAGAATTTACAGAACTATGCAATCATCATGCTCCATTGCAAACAAGAAAAGTTACAGCTAATGATGATAAATGGTATAATGCTACTTTACATAAATTAAAAAAAGGAAAAGATGTCAGCTGGCATAAAGCACTAATTCTGATTGGCATTTTTACAGGCATATGAGAAATAAATATCTTAAGTTAATTAGGAAAATTAAACACACATTTTATGGATCTTTCTTGGATCAAAATAAAAATCAAAATCCTAGATTCTTTTGGAGCACAATGTAAGGAGTAAGGAGTCAGTTAATAAAATAGATATAAAGGGTGATTTGGTTCCTTTAGTTTGGTAGTAAATGAATTTAATAAATTCTTTTCTGAGGTAGGAACAAAGATTTTGGATAATAATCTGGTTGATACTGACCTAGTATCTGAGCTGCAAAACAAGAATACTTACTCAGAAAAGGTTGCAGAGCAGGCATTCAGATTCAAAAACATTAAGGTACATGAAACAAGAAAAGCACTTTTGAACTTAGATGTAAAAAAGGCTACGGGATTAGACAACATACAGTAGATACTAGACTATTAAGGTATGCTGCCCCTTTTATTGCTTACCCCTTAACCTACGTATTTAATTTTTCCCCAGCCACGGGTGAATTCCCTATAGGTTGGAAGATAGCTAAAATATTGCCTATCTAGAAGAATGGATCATGTAATTATATTGATAATTATTGTCCCATTTCTTTATTACCAATAGTTTCTAAAATATTTGAGAGATTGTTGGCCCTTCAGTAAAAAAAATTTTGGGATGAAAATAGGTTAATAAATCCCTACCAATTGGGGTTTAGATCCCTTCATAATCCACAAATGGCTTTGGCTAAGGTAGTGGGTGATCTTCAGGGTAGTCTGGACAGGAGAATGTCCATGGGTGCTCTATAGATTTATCTAAGGTGTTTGACACCTTGCATCATGGCATCCTCCTGTCCAGACTCCACGATATTGGGGTGCAGGAGAATGAGTTAAAATGGTTTACAACATATCTCTTAGATAGGGAACAGTCAGTAGAAGTAGGCTCCTTTAGATCAGAACTGGTTAAAATGAAAACTGGAGTCCCCCAAGGGTCAAAATTGGCCCCCCTCTTTTTAAAATCTACATTAACAATTTAGAATTTAATGAGCAGGGAATACATTATCATATATATACAGAAAATACAATTATATACATTGAGGGGAAGGACCCCAGAGCTATACAAACAAAACTTCAGGCAGCCTTTAATAGTTTACAAGTCTTCTTTTTGGACCATAGTCTGTGTCTAAATGTTAAGAAAACTAATGGGATCTTATTTAAAAAAAACTATAAGTGATTTAAATAATTCTGAAATAAAATTGTTGGATGGCATAACTATCCAGCAAGTTGATACATAAAAATACATTGGGGTAATGGTAGATGAAAAATTAAGTTGGATGCCCCATATTGAGTCCGTGATAAAAACCTAGGCAACAAATTGGGATTATTGTACAATCTTAGGCAGTATTTTTCCCCAGAGATCAGACTGAGGGTGGTTAATAGTATGCTACTCCCAGTCCTGGACTATGGAGATAGTTTCTATGCAGTGGCTTAAGGGGCAGAGGCACTTGCCAGATTGAATGTCATCTATAATAGGATGGTGCAATTTATACTTGATGCACCAAGAGAGACCCACCACTGTGAGCTTTATGGATCTGTGCAGTGGATGAGACTGCATGATAGGACAGATTGGCATTTCCTTATCTTTATATATAAAGTACAGTATATGAACAAAAATTATCACAGTACTTATTAGCTTCATTTATTACAAGGGAAATAAAACCTTATCTGAGGTCAGCATCTGGTTTGGAATATATCATTCCTAGATGTAATTCAAATATGGCGAAATCTGCTGTTTGGCATAGGGGACCACTAATTTGGAACTCATTTATCAACCTGTGCCAAATAAATCAATCAATCAAATTAGGCTGTATAAAGCAGTGGTATAAAATCAAGTCAGGGGCTCCCTCTACTTGTTGCACTGAAGGATTTATTTGAGGAATTATTTTTAAATCATCATTGCATAAAATACATGTTTGTTGTTTAAATGCAGTCTAAAACTTTCAAGTATGGATGATTGTATTCCTGTACCATGGAAGATAGTGTTATGTATTGTGCTGATTCATATTTATTGCACTATCCCATTTATACCTCTAGTATGTATTGGTGTATTTGCAACAATTTATTTTAAAAAAGAACTTCCTTGGAAATGAGCTTCCACTCAATGGAGTATGTAACATCTATCCCATTCATGCAATTTTTAATAACATTTTAAACTACATACACTACTCTATTATTATAATTATTATTTTGATTATTAAGTAAATATTTATTCATTGTTTCTTTATGTATTTGCCATGAAAATGTGATTCAAGAAGAAGAGATGGAGGGGGAGGCTGGCCTGCCAGAATGGAAAATTTCAAGCAGCTTTAAAAAACTGTTGGAATGTACCCACACACCACAGTGACTCCTGATGAGGACTAAAGATGAGTGAGATAATTATCAAATAAGTGTTTGTTTTTTATTTATTTTTTGCAATGAAAATGTGATTTAAGAGGAAGAGAGGAAAGGGAGGGGAAGCTTGCATCAAGTGAGGACATTAAATTACACTTTTACAAACCTTGCTCAATCTAAAAATGCTTGAATGTGATTGTAAATTTGGGGGGCATGTGCCCCCCATGGGCATTATGACTGACATCCCTGCCTATCACTCCACTGAGAAACACCGAGTGTCTCAGTCTTACTGTAGCAGCTAAGCCTCCCTCACCTTCAATCAGGCTCATGGACAAAAAAAAAACAAAACAAGATGGGTTTCTGTGCACTGCAGTCCTGCCTGCACCACCAGCATGTCCAGCTGTCAGTAAAAAGTATATTTGCAAAATAAACAAAACTCCCCCGTGCACCTTTTTTAGTGACTACTAACTGCAATCTGCCCTGCTCCAGCCTGGGCATCCTGCTGTAGGTTGCATAAAAATAAAATAATAAAGATGGATTTATGTGCTCCCCCTACTGCTAGCACACAGTAAAAAAATATTTGTCAAGCTTCAAAAATCTCCCCTGCACCTTTCCCAGTCTGGTACATTCACTCAGCCTTGCTCCTGCTACAGGGTTCACAGCTGCCAGTGCATTCTAAAACAATGAATTTGAATTTGCACTTGGATTGGTTGGAATCTGCTGCCTCCATTCCATTGAAAGTATGTCAGATAATTAGAACTTCTGATTCTGACTCTAATTCTATTCCAATGAAGACTAAGGCATCAAAGTCAGAATCAGAGTCTGAATTGTGAGTTCCAATTTTTCATCTCCCCTCAACTGCACTCCCTCAACTGGTTCTGTAACTACCTCACCGACCACTCTCAACAGGTCAAGTGGAAAGGGGTCACCTCTGAACCCCTACCTTCAACTGAGGGAGTCCCACAGGGCTCAATCTTTGGTCCACTGTTGTTCTCCCTATTCATCAATGACCTCCATGGCCACCGTGGGAGCAGCTCAGTAGTACAGTACGCTGATGATGCAGTACTATATAGAACTGGGACACACCCATCTGACCTAAGACCCCTGCTCCAAGCAGACCTCATAAAGGTCGAGACTTGGCTAGTTGAGAATCACTTGGTACTCAACCCCTATAAGACAAAAGCTATGCTGTTTGGGCCAAAATCCTTGGGTCCCTCCTGGGCCTATCTTCTACCACTCACTACCATATCCAGATCCAATACTGAGGTAATACAATCTGTCAAATATCTTGGCTTCACACTAGATCAGGGCCTCACATTGAAGCCCCACGTGGACCTGGTAACAAAAAGCATCCACCAAAAACTGGGCTTCCTCTATCATCTAAGAAATAACATGATACCAGAGACAAGATTGGCAATTGCACAAAGCATCCTTCTACCAACCTTAACCTATGCAGCCCCTACCATACTCAGTATTGCAAAACTGGACCACCGTAGACTACAGACCTTGTACCACAAAATAGCATGCTTTGCAACTAAATCCCACCTGAGGACTCACCACTATGAAGCCCTCACAGCACTCAACTGGCCCTCTCTTAACAACAGGCTCCAGTACCCCCTACTAAGCTGGACCTACAAGCTCCTCAATGCCCAACCTCTGGCAGAGCTGATCGGACTACTTGCCCAAAACAGACCAGCCAACCACTCCACTCCTCGAGCAAAAAACTACTGGAAATCCCCATAGCCTGCTCAGCAGCTGGGAGAAAATCCTTTGCTCACCTAGCCCCTACATCGTGGAATAATCTCACCAACCACCTCCAGGAGGCACCCTCCCTAGCCATATTTCAGAAGAGACTGCACACTCACCTCCTTAATCTTAGTCCCTGCCTCTGTGACAATGGCTAGGCTACCCTACCTTGTGTCAATTGTGTTTGTACAAAACTGCTCCCCTTTAAGGGTAAAGACTAATGACTGCATAACCTTGTACCCTGTCCTATGCAGAACTTCTTGTGTGTACTTAAATCCTGTCCGATGTGGAACTTCTTGTGTGTACTTAAGGCATTTATCACCCCACATCTATCTGCCACCACTGTTGTCTTCTGTAATTTAATGTACCAACTGCTCTCTGTCACAAAACTGTATACTATCTTTGTAATCCTGTATGATATGTCCTGCACTGTATTACCTGCCTGTATATACAATTATGTGAAACTAACTCCGGGTCACCCCTGCTAAAGGGACCTTCAGGGCCCAGTGGGCTTACCCGGTTACCAAAATGTAATAAATAAATAAATTTGACTAGGCATCTGAAAATCCAAGAAACCCTCTCTCACTCAGTGCAGCTTTAAGGAACCCATTAGTGGGCCAGAAAAAAATGCCCCCACCCAGTCTCCCTCCCTTAATTTAATGCATTTGCTGTTTCTGGGCTGGCCTGCTGCTGGGGTCCCTCTCAACTGCTCTGCTTTGTGGGCTCAGGCTGTATGTGGAGGAGGCAGTGAGAGTTTGGCATCCTACTAGATGATTCATTTTCTTTATAATTTCCCCTAGTCCATAAAACAACCATCCCATCCCACTCCCCAGCAAACTGCCAGTTTTCCCCCAAATCCAGATCCCTAGACCATAACTCTAGACTCTCTCTGAATATGATGATCAGCTGAGCAAAGTGAAAAGCACCCCCTCCCCAACTCTTGCTACTAAGGAGGATCCCAGGGCCTCATCCACTGCTGCAGGATTAGTCACTATTGGTCCATCAGTCTCCCCTATAAACTATTAAATATACCCAGTAGCCTTCAGCCCCATCGAATGTCCTGGGTAGGAGGTGGCTGATTGAAAGGAAGCCCTGGGTAGCCAGCAGCAGATGCCTTACTCAATGAAGTTTCTGTTAGAGAGTGCTGAATTCCAATTCAATGAGATGCAGGTGGACCAGAAAAGGGCCATAATTAAGGAAAGATTAATGGCAGCAACCAGTGAGTGTGCCAAAATCAGGAGCAAGAAATCCAGAACCAAAAAGCCCAGCTGGTATGGGCAGGGAGCTGGCCAAGGTTGTAATAGACAAGAAATCAGCCTTTAGGAAGTACAAGCATAAGCAAAAAGAGGAGCACACAGAAGAAAGTTATGTTAAATCAAGGGAAGCTGGCAGAGTGGTTACAGTACAGTAGGATAGGCCAACAGAGAATTACAGCTAGCAGAGTGAGTGAAAAAGTGGGAGAAGAGGTATATGAGGGATGAGATAGTTAGATTGAAAATGGGGTGGGGATGGGCAGATGGTAGTGAGGAGAAAGCAGAAGTACTTAATAAATATTTCTGCTCAGTCTTTACCAGGGAGAATGATGGTCTAGTGCCCCAAGGAAGGAAGAGGTGATAAATGGGAAAGGGGGGACACAGATAGTTTGATCTACAGTAAGTAGATGGTGTGTTTAGAGGCCTAAAAGCCTTGAAGGTGGATAAATCCCCAAGGCCACATGGTGTGCATCCATGGGTTCTGAAGGAGATGACAGAGGTACTGGTGGGTCCCCTGGCAGACCTGTTTAACACCTCTCTGGGGATGGGTAATGTGCCCTGGGACAGGAGGACTGCACATGTGGTGACTCTCCACAAAAGAGTTCCAAGGGATGATCCTGGGAATTACAGGCTGGCCAGTCTGACCTCAATAGTGGGAAACCTAATGGTGACCATTCTGAAGGAAAGACTGGTAAGCTTTCTGTAGGTTAATGGGCTCCAAGATAAGAGACAGCATAGATTTGTGTCAGGGAGGTCCTCTCAGACTTACCTGACTGACTTCTTTGACTGGGTAACCAGGAAAGTGGACAGGGGCCAATCAGATGATATTCTACATCTGACTTTCAATAAGGCTTTTGACTCAGATCATAACAGGAGATTAATCACAAAGCTAGTAGACCTGGAGGTAGCTGGTAAGCATGCTAGATTGTTTAAAAACTGGCTGCAGGACAAAAGTTAGAGGGTGGTGGCCTGGGGAGAGTTCTCAGAAGCTAAGCTAGCTTCCAGTGGAGTCCCACAGGGCTCAGTGTTCAGTTTGGTGTTGTTTGACATCTTCATCTGTGACATTGCAGAGAGGATTAAAGGTAAAATCTGCCAGTTTGTGAATGATTCAAAGCTCTGTTGGAGGGTGGAAACAGAAATGTGGAGACAAAATCTCAGGACAGACCTGGCTAAGTGATGTGTCCCAGCCAGTGGTGTTTGGTGTTTTGCACAGCTTGATTTTCCACAAATAAACTTTTTGCCCAATAATAGATTCCTTCTCAAGGATTTTTTGTTCTTAGTCAAATGATTGGTTCTTTGAAGCTATTACTTGTAAATGTATACAGTGAGAACTATGATTTCTGTTGAATGACCCTGTTAGAGACAAAGACCTGGCTAAGCTACAGGAGTGATCCAGCATTTGGCAACTGGAGCTCAAAGCTAAAAAGTACAAAAGTTAATGCACTTGGTGGCAAAGAATCTTGAGATCAAATACTGGCTGGGTGGTGTGGAGGTAACCAGGTCAGATGAGGAAAAGGACCTGGGAGTAGTCATCAACAGTGACCTAAAGCACTTGGCACACTGTAAGAGAGCAGGAGTCAAAGCAAATGGGATGCTGGGGTGCATAGCAAGGGAGATAAGCAGAAAGGCAGTGGTCATTCTGTGACTGTACAGATAACTGGTGAGGCCGCACCTCAAGAACAGCATGCAGTACAGGTGCCCTTACCTAAGGAAGGATGTCAACTTACTGGAGATGGTCCAGAGAAGGGCAAACAAATGATCCAGAGCCAAGAAGGCAAGAATTATGAGGAGAGACTAAGAGATCTCAACATGTACTTGATGGGGGACAGAAAGGGGGGCATGAATAAGACCTTTAGATACCTAAATGGTATTAACAGTCTCTCTCTCTCTTCAGCCTTAGTGGTATCAGTTTCATTAATCAGCACAGGCTAAAGCTGGTGGGGGAAGGATTAAAGAGAGATAAGGAGGCACCTTTTCACTGAGTGAAAGATGGTCAAATGGAATGAGTTGCCAGAGGATGCAGTCTCCCTGAAGACAGTGACTGGCTTCAAGAGAGGATGGGACAGAGTAAAGGGGAAAGTTACATGTAGAGGGGGGAAGGGGAGGGGTAGGGTGTTAGTGAGGAGGGAGGAGTGGGGCGTGGGTCCCTCAGTACACACTGGGGAACCTGCATTCACAAGCAAACTTGATACTGTAGATGGTAAGCCCTTTATCAGTTGGCTTACTCATATGTTTTTAATTCTGCATCCGACATGGGTTTTTTGGAATTTGGATTTTTGGGTTCAAACACCAAAATTCTGGATTCCAAAAAAGTCCAAAATACAAGTAATCCCATTCTGTTCAACACAGGCAAATTAAAAGTCAAGGCGGCTCTGCGTATAATGGCCAGTGTCAACAAAAGCAAATGGAATATTCACAGAAAAAAGTCGGCACTCAGCGCTGTTCCAAATGGTCCTGTTTGATAGGAACAGATAGTAGGACACAGATTGCTTCAAGGTCACTATTCTTTTATTGAAGAGCCATAAAAATCCAAACAAAATTATCCCAAAAGAGGCGATGAAAACAAACAAAATGCCATGGAGTGTAGCTGACCCCTCCCAATCAGATACTCACTCTGAAAAGTGCCAGTGAAACATTTTCACGCTAAGGAGTGATTTCTTTTTTTTTGCAGTTAATCTTTTTATTGAAGTATTTAAAAGATAAACAAACAACAAGTATACCCTATAACAATACTATGTAAGGTTATATAAATAAAAAACTAAGTAGCATAACATCTAACAAAGGAGGAAAAAAAGACTATTCAATGGTAATATAATAATTATGGGTTAACGACCTAAACTAGACAGTTACAATATTATAATAAAAAAAGGCTTAGCACTACATAATATAGAGTAAAAATAGAAGAAGTAGAAGGTGAAAGAGGAGATATGAATAGTCATAGTTGTACATTACTACAATGTATATATCGTTAGAGTGCTATTAAAGCTTATATAGAAAATATTAAGAATAACAAGAGAAGAGGAAGAGATAGCAAAGAGAAAGAGAGTATCAAGTAAGTAGAGAAAAAACGAGACCACAATCTGAGGTAATGGAGGATATCAGTAGGAGGAGAGAGAGAGAGATATTATATAAAGTATTTCAATCCATACTTTAAGTGCCAGAATGGCTAGATGAATCCAAATATTTAAAATATTTCTGCCAACATTTATTATACATGTTGAGTCAGCCGAGAGAAATGTGTGTCATACGATCCAGGGAGGCATACTGAGATAAATGATTAAGAATATCAGGGAGAGTGGGGATTATATTAGATCTCCAATACATAAGTATACTATGTTTAGCTAGAAGAAAAAGTATGGTTAATCATCTGTTCAAGGATTGGGGAATATTATAGGAATGAGGGTCAAAAATACCAAGTATACAGTGTTTGGGATCTAATACAAAGGGTTGACCAGTCACTTTCATTGCAAATATATGAATATGATACCAACATTTTCGTATGGAGGGACAATCCCATAAAATATGAGGTAACTCGCCATTAGGCGAGTTACATCGCCAGCAGTTGTCTTTATCCGTTAATCCCATTTTATGCAATACAGTTGGGGTCCTATACCATAAATGAAGAATTTTAGTCTGAATGAGCGAGCTACGTTTATCCTTAAAAGATTTGTGGCAAGAAAGCCAACACCTATGCCATTGCTCATTTGTATTGTTATAGTGTAACAAGTTACTTCATTTATTTTTTGCACTAATGGACTGGTCCGGTAGTGATTCTCTAATAACTTTATAGATGACACTATTCAATTTACATGTTGTTTTTATCCATTTGGAGATGTGCTGATCATGTAAGGATTGATTCACAATAAGTGAGAAATAATGAGTGCATGCTGAACGAAGCTGTAGATATTTCCAAAAGTCCTGGCGGGGAAGATTCCATTGAGTGCATAGATCAGAATAGGGTTTTATTCTTAATGTATGGGGTTCAAGTATGTCTCTTAATAAAAGTATGCCTCTATTTTCCAGGATCGACAGTAGATTGGATGGTTTTCGGAGATATTTGGCTATTTCCCCAGATAGGATCATAAGCAAGAGGGGTAGGGTTTGATTTGAGATGTTTATGAATTATTTTCCAGTAAAACGTGGATGGTACTATAGTGGGGTGGGATTTTAATTTAGAGGGGATGGGACTATAAATAAAAGAGGTAGCAATGTTGTTAGCACAAAGAGAGGCTTCCATATTAACCCATAAAAGTGAATTGGCATCAGATTGAATAAACCATTTGATAGTCTGGCTGCATGAAAAGCCCAAAAGTAGGCTTGAAACCAAGGGAGGTCAAATCCACCTCTTGACCAATGTGATCCAAGTTTATTATGACTAAATTGGGGGATTTTGCCATCCCAAATAAAATTACCTATTAATTTATCGATTTTGCTGAGGAAGCAAGAGGGAAGTTTTAGAGGTATATTAGAAAAAAGATACAATATTTTTGGGGCTATTGTCATTTTAATAGCAGAAATTTTCCCATTAAAGGTAAGATTAAGCAATTTCCATCTGTCAAATATATTTTTAATGTTAGTTAGTAAAGGAGAGAAATTAGCATCCCAAACTTTATCCAATGATGGGATGATCTGGATACCTAAATATGAGACACCTTGGGGAGCCCAGCAGAAGCCCAAAGGATCATTCATATAAGATTTACAGAGGTTGTTTAATGGTAGCGTTTCAGATTTATTAAGATTTAGAGCTAGTCCTGAGATAAAGGTGAATTCGTTAAGAAGTTTAACTAAAGGTTGCCCTGAAGATTGGAGATTTTCTAGGAGAATAAGAAAATCATCTACATAACAGAGTGAAGTGTAGTGAGAGTTACCGATAGGGATGCCTTTAATTATGCAGGATTGACGAAGAGCTGCAGAGAGAGGCTCCATGGCAAGTATAAACAAATATGGTGATAAGGGGCAGCCCTGTCTAGTGCCTCTTGCAAGATGAAAGGAGGGGGATAGAGTTGTGTTAGTCAGAATTCGAGCAGAAGGGAAAGTGTACAATAATTTGATACAGGTGCAGAAATTATTAGTAAAACCAAAATGTGATAAAACTTGGTATAAATAGTTCCAATTAAGGGAATCAAATGCTTTCTCAAAATCAATGGCTATAGCCGCAGTTGGCGATTTAAGAGTTTTTGCTTTGTAGATTAAATTAAACAAGGAACGAAGATAATCAGAACCAGTTCTGTGTTTAATAAATCTGGCTTGAGAAGGATGGATGAGTTTTGAAATTAATGAATCTAAGCAGAGGGTTAATAATTTAGCAAAGATTTTTCCATTTGTATTGAGCAGTGATATCGGTCCGTAACTTGAGGGAAGAGAAGGATCTTTATCTTTTTTTGGTAAGACAGTAATAATAGCCTCGGTCATAGTGTGGGGTAGTTTACCATTGGAAAATGCTTCCAAATAGACCTTAAGAAGTAAAGTGCAAAGAGTACCAGATAGGGATTTGTAGAAATTGACAGGGAAACCATCACTCCCAGGGGATTTACCATTTTTTAAAGATGATAGTGCTGTTTGGATCTCTTGTAGGGTAAAGAGTTCATCCAGTATGGCCATATCTTGATGAAAGAGGTGAGGAAGATGCAGTTTATCGAGAAATTCATGTATTTGATTGGAAGAACTGGAATTTGGATGAGAATATAGTTGCTAGTAGAAAGAATGCATAATATGAATTATTGTAAGGTTGTCTGTATAAATTTGGCCTGATGGGTCCTTCAAACCAGCAATATATCTCTCCATCTGCTAAGTTTTAAGCTGATAAGAAAGCAACTTCCCACATCTGTCTCCTTGTTCCCAGTAACGATGTTTAAGACTTAAAAGGGCAAGTTCAGCTTTCCTGGATATTAATTCATTTATTTTAATTCTTAATTGAAGAATTTCAAGATGTAATGGTGAGTCGTGATTGGTTTTTTTTGTTTTATAGTACTGAGTTTCTTTTCTTTAAGGAATTCCCTAAATTTGCTAGTTGTTGCTCTCTTAGCTTTTTCCTATGAGCTGCAAAATTAATAATTTTGCCTCTAATTGTTGCTTTTAATGCTTCCCAAACTGTGCCTTGAGATACCTCAGAGGTATCATTAAATGAGAGAAATTCTTGAATCTGGGCTGTAATCCAAGGAATAAATTCTGGGTCCCTCAGTAAAAGTGGATCTAAATGCCAAGAAGGAGATTTAGAGGGGGGTGGACCCCAAAGTAGATGTAAACTTATAGGAGAGTGGTCTGATATGGTAATTGGAAGGATGTCTGTATTAATAGTTTTTTCTGTAGTAAGAAGGGATGAAAGCCAATAATCAATACGGCTGTAAGATTTGTGTAATGGGGAATAAAATTTATAGTCAAGCTGTCTAGGGTGGGAAAGACTCCAGATGTCAGAAAGGCCTACATCTTTCATTAGCAATGTCAAGGCATTAATGCTTCGTGGATGAGCATCATATGATTTATTACTTCTATCTAGGTGTGCTTCTAAGGTTAAATTAAAATCTCCACTCATAAGAATAGGTGAGTTGTTGTTGTTATTAATCATAATTTGTTGAGCCAAGTTATGAAAAAATTCAGGGGAATCAGAGTTAGGTGCATAAACATTAACTAACATAAAAGTACCTGCAGTGGAAGATAATTGAATTATAATCCATCTACCACCGGAGTCCGTAATAGTTTTCTTTGGGATCCAATTAAAGGACTTATGTAGTAGAATGACGACACCTCGTTTTTTTGAGGAGGTAGAGAATGCAAATACTTGACTGACCCAATCCTTTTTTAACCTGTCAACATCCTCTGACATAAGTTTAGTTTCTTGTAAGAAAGCAATATGTGTTTTATACTTCTTAAGGTAGGTAAGTATTTGTTTACGCTTACAAGGAGAATTGAGTCCCTTAACACTCCATGAATGTAATATCAAATCACTCATAATGGTAAACAGTAAAATAGGAAGTTACAAATCTGAAGGAGGGACTCATAAAAAACTAAGTCAGAGAGTGTCAAAGGTTCTAAAGGCAGATGAGTAGGTTGTACAAATGTGAGCAGGATCCTTAGAATATATCGATTCAGAATAATATGATAAATATGTCTATTGAGTCTCACTGAAGAGAAATACAGGAATAGAATAGTAGAGAGAATGTTCATAGAAACAATGAAAACTTGTATATTACAGTAAGAACATTTGTGAAGTGTAGAGAGATAGGAGTCGGTACGCATACCTGAGACTCTCTCGCCACACTGCTAGGCATGTAAACACATAGAAAACACTTAAGAAAAGGCAACACACAATATTCCTAAGTTATTAACTATGTGTAGCAATATCTTATAAGTAATTATTATGACTAAGCACTCAGATAGTTAAGCTAGAACCCTGGGAAAAGACAATAAACATCATACCAAACAATGCAAAAAACATTTTTAAAGTAATAATAAAACCAGACATAATAATCATGTTGAACTATATCAAATTAGTTCAATAAAAAAGGATAGTATGCCAATATAACATCACATATCCCTAAACAGCATAATCAAAAGAGAAAGGCTTATAAGACATATAAACATCCACATGAGCTTATTAAAGAATGGATATGTGATGTAAGTGTGCTATTAGCTTAAAGTAATAGGTGCACTAAAAAAAATATATAGACAACCACTATGTAAATATATATATATAGCACTTGCCATAAAGTGAAAATAAATCTTTAAATGTAGTAAACATACATGGCATTATGTTATGTTTTATGTTTCACTTTTTTATTTTAATGATAAACTGATGGCTAGTAGCACACTTATGGGCCTGGGAAAAACCTAAAAGAGAAAAAAAAAGGGAAATAGTATATATTCGGGTAAATAGGTTTACACATTTAGATAAGTTTAGCAAGAGTATACTTATAAATTCAATTGAATGAAAAAAAATACAGCCCCTAAGTTTCAAACGCGATTTACAGCCTTGATACGTCCAAACCGGCTGAGTGTGAAAGCACTAATAGGATAAGATAGGCATTGCATTTGAACAAAAGAAAAAGCAAAAAAAGGAGTAACCAAAAGTGGTACTAAAATGAAGGGCTTCACATAAATGATCACACACAAAGTCAGAAACACATGGCAATCAATGAACCTTACAGTTCTGCACCCAGTATACAATGATAATTACGTTGATCTTCAGTCTCCCCTAGTTTTCTTTTTTCAGGGGGTTTAAGGAATCAGTCACCAGTTTTGCCCAGAAGGGAACAGTGGAATTAAATGAAGACCACAGATTTGTGAGAGCATCAGCCAGTGGCTCCTAGTCTTCTTCACGAAATGCTCCACAAAGGTGGTAGAGAACATTATGAAGTGGAGCACACCTGTTAGATAACGCTAGCGGAGTAGAAGAACCGACCTGTTTACAGATTCCAAGTAAAAAACGATTAAGAAATGTTATTCCAGCATCGCTAATGACTCGTACATAGAAAGCCGACAAATTCCTTTCATATTCATATGCGCAGAGGCTTGGGCAGGAGAGATTGGATTTGATGTAAACTGTGCTGGTTTCTCTGAGTTGCTGTCCATTTTCATAGGCGATAGCGAGAAAAAATGCCGGTCCTCCTAGGAGGGATTCGGGGCAATAATTAGATCTAATGCATCACAATTAACAGATGTGACTGGTGCATTCCAAGGTGTGTTGGGAGATGCAGATGCGCTTCAAGTAAGCAAAAAAAAGAGAAACTCTAAGTACAGCCCTCAAAAATTCAGTGCGATTTACAGCCTTACTCAGTCCAAACCGGCTGGGAGTAATAGTATTACATATTTCAATATGAGATTACGGGGGCCTAATATAGATATTCACAAATACTATCAAGACCTCATATCAGTCAATGCTTGTAATGATTATTCATCTGAGAAGCAATATTATGGATTCTGTTCTTTAGTTTCCCCTTTCTTTTCTTTTTGGGAGGTTCTGCTGATTTGGATGGGGAACTAGATACCAGCTCTGCCCATGAGGAGTCAGGTGAATTGGTATTAGGCAGGGCATTCGCATGGGTATCAGCAGGTGGATCTAAGTCATCTTCTTGAAGTTCTTCATGAGAAGAGAGTGAATCTTCACAGAGTGGAGTATATTTATTAGACAACACAAGAGGAGTGGAGAAGTCAACATGCTTTTCGGTTTGCAGGTCCGACGTTCAAGGAGTATCATTCGAGCAGCACAAGTGTTTAGAATGCAGAGACTGAACAGACTTTTTTTCTTGTATGCGTGTTGAAACTCTGGCAGGAGCTGAAGTTTTAGTTGCAGTTTATGCAGGCTTCTCTATGGTTTTTGGATTAGTTTCAAAGACGTTCACTAGAGATTGTCGGACCTCTTGGAAGGAATTCGGATCAATATTTAGGTCGACTGCAGCACAATCGACGGGTATAGTGTGTGTAGTTTGAGGTATATTGAGGAACATTGATAAAGCTTCAGGTGTGTGGAAGTCTTAAAATGAATCATTCAGAAATAGACGCATTGTGGCTGGGTAGCGTAAAGTAAATGTAATACCCCGCTGATGCAAAACAGTTTTGATAGGATTATAAAGTCTGCGTTTATTAAATAGTTCTTTTGAGAAATCTCTAAAAATTGATATTTTATGATCCTGCCAAATAAGCTTACCCACTTGCCTTGCTTTTTGAATAATTAATTCTGTGTGTGCATAGTTCAGGAATCTGGCAATGATGGGCCTTGGTTTTTGAGTAGGACCAGGCCTTGGGCTTAGAGTACGATGTGATCTCTCAGTAGTGAGGTCTTTGTCGGGTGGAAGTTTAAGCAACATTGGAAGCGCATGTTTCAGAAGTGCACTGGTATCTCTGAGCTCTGCACCTTCAGGAAATCCCAGAAATCTAAGATTGTTACATCTGTTTCTGTTTTCAATGTCATCAATTTTATCCTGAAGATTTTTAATAATTCTATCCTGTTCCCTGATTGTAGCTTTCAGATCCATAATAGAGCCTTCATTTTGAATTGTTTTAGATTCTGTAGCAGAGATCTTTTGGTCAAGCAATTGTACATTAGTAACATTTTGTTGTGAGGCTATTTTTAAGTCATTTAACTCATTGATTACTTGCTGAAACATTGATTAATTCTGTTGAGAGAGCTGCTTTGCAAAGGTTGGTCGGCCATTATTGCAGGCCAAAAATAGGGCAACTGTCTGATTGCAGATATAAAATTCTATAACTGCGAGATAGCAAAAATACTATACCAGAGCTGAGCTTTGATGCAGGTAGAATAAAGACCCAGTATTTGGCAAAGAATGAATATCTGGGTAGAAGTGGATGGATGATGATAATTGGTGAACCCAGGAGTAGCAGAATTAAGCAGCCATCTTCAGCTCAGCCAAGCCACCAAAGGAGTGATTTCTCAAGACTGGTAATAGTTGGTAATGCACCTCTTAAAAAGGAGTTGGTTAAAGTGACAGTGCGGGTGATGTGCATATTGCTGCATAAATACTTGCAAGATTTATAAAGGTGTACAATAGTGTAAAGTATTTTAACCCAGGTAAGAGTGAAAAAAGCATTGCAAATGGTAAAAGGAAATAAAAAATTTGCTGGAAAAACAGAAAAAGTAATAAAAGGCATATAAAAAATACTAAAAGATTGATAAAGAATAAACTGTAGAAAAGATTAAAGTGCAAACATGCAAGTGCATACTGTATACTAGATGAAATAAATAAATTAAGGATAAGAATGCAAATTTGCAAAAATAGAAAAGACTGTGCACAACCTAGATGGGAGGTCAAAAGGTCACGTGCAAAGATTTTATGACATAAGAGCAAATTTTAAAACAAAACATCATATGTACTGTGTAATAACAATAATCAAGGTATTGATGTAACCTGCAGATAAAAAGTATGTGTGTGTATATATATATATATATATATATATATATATATATTTATATATTATGGTGCTACCATAGTTAGGGTTGAGGAGCCATTTCTATGTTAAACCCCAAAACTTTGCACCTTAATAACTTTGCAACCGTTTGATGGATTTGCCTGAAATTTGGAATTTATGATCAAGAACCATAGGCCTTGGGATCTGCCAAGTTTTGTACTGGTCGGATATACGGCTGTGGAGTTATTAAGTGTGATCTGTGCGCACGTTTACGCTTTTCTGGAATTCTGTGGTCGCGTCTACAGGTCGTACGGTTTGCGTGACTGGCCCAAAATCTTCAGGGAATATGCAGCCAGGGTCCCCAATGTGCCTTTCAAAGATTTCATGAAAAAATATTAAACGGTTCAAAAGTTATTCAAAAAACAGTTTCCCATTATAAGTCAATGGGAAAAGCTAACAAAAAGTTCAACACTTTCGCAAATGCATTTTTACTTTCGCAAATGGGCCTGTTACTTTCACAAATTGGCCATTTTGTTTTCAGTTGGTGATCAGAAAAATGGTTGGCATTTAAATTTGGGACCCTCTAGCAACCTAATTTTTTTGTATTCACCTAGTCAGGCCCTGAGGATGCTTGCCATGTCTTTATTTTGTGGTAAAACACCCCAGAAATATGTTTTTCAAATTTCTGGAAAAAGTACTTTCACAAATTACTTTTGTGCTCACGAAAGTGTCGCAAATTTTTGCGAAAGCTTTCGCAAATTGCGACAGTAATTTTCTAGTCTGTGGGAAAATGACAGCAATTCTTTGGCACTGCACTGCAAAATAACCGTTGGGAGTTTTGGGCTGAAATTTGGAAGGAACGCAGCCAACATCTCACAGATGTGCCTTTCAGTGTTGTATTGAAAAAATATTACACGGCGACAAAGTTATGGCACTCCAAAGTTGACAGTTTTTCCCATAGGATAACATTACGGCGCCCGAAGCATTACAGGAATCCTTTGGCACCCTGCTGCAAAATAACGGTTTGGTCTTTTTTCCTGAAATTTGGAGGCAAGACAGCCAACAGCCCACAGATGTGCCTTTCAGTAGTTTGGTGAAAAACATTACAGGGAGGCAAAGTTATGGTGCTCAAACTTTTCTTTTTCCCATAGGATAATACATTCACAGTGCTTGGCATGCCCTCAGGGCCCGTATCTCGGAAACGGTGCGAGATACGGACTTTTCGTCGGAAAATTTCTTAGCCCTAAGTGGGGCTAAGATCCAAATTAGCCAGAACAGTTGTAAATAATATGACTTTTAAATTTTTTTTCTATGTCGTACGGTTCCTGAGATATAATGTATTTAGTATTCCAAGATCTCATTTTCTGCGCCGATACTCATTATTTTGCATACATTATTTGTACTCACTGTCTTTCTCAATGCAGGTTTTGGGGAAAACCAGCCTGTGCGCTTACATTACTGTTACTGTTGCCCTTTCCGCTTGCGGATCCGTACCCGGTTCACTTACCATTGACGTCTGCGCCACCATGTGCGTTATCCTTTGCGCTTTCATTTGAGCTTGCATGCTTGTTATTTTTTGCCATTTCTGTCTACAGTACTGTTTATCTTACTGTTTCACTTTACATCACCATGCCCATTGACATTTCTGTTTGCAGGCACCATGTTACTATGTAACAACACATCACGTGGCAGACCATTCCCATCTACACCACCATGTGCGTTACCCTTTCTGTTCTCATTCGTGCTTGTGTTACCATGTGCGCCACTGTTAGCATTTCTGTTTGCGTTGCTGTCCCTGTTGGGCCCCGCACTCCCGCCTAACGCATGTAGCGGGAGCACGGGGCCCAAAGGGCCCCTGCTGCCCCGCCAACGCATTACATTCACTATTTCTCGTTATCATTCTCAAAGAAGGAAATTAGAAGCAAAACCTCCGTTTAATGCATTAGTTGAGGTTGTTCCATGCGACAAAGTGAGAATTGGCTGTTGGGTTGAAAACCCCTTGGACCCCACTTTCAACCGGCATTGGGGTGCGACGATCGCCAGCCCTAACTCTCACCCCATTCTCCTATACTTCTGCTGCTTTACACATGTCATGGGGTGAGAGTTAGGCTGATTTATCCCAATGCGCACCCCAATGCCGGGTTGGGGGTGGGCGGGGTCCAAGGGGTTTTCAACCCTAACAGCGAATTTCCTCACTTTTGTCGCTGTGGAACAACCCTAACTAATGCATTAAATGGAGTTTTTTGCCTCTAATATATATATATATGATGCAAAGGATAAAGAAAACTGGCAAGCTGTCCAGAAGTATTTCTCCTAAGTATATGTTAAATTATAATGATAAAAAATGTGTGTTACTAGAAGGGAGAAAAAGTTGTTAGATAATGTAAAGTACTTTTTTTCTTGTATTTTCTATCTAGAAAATCACATTATATCAAGACCTGTCATGAACAAGACATAAATGTAAATACAAATAAATGGTGGGGAAAGGCTTCAAAAGTACAAAAGCACGCAAGCGCAAAAGTGCAAAAAGGTATGAATTCATAAATAAGGGGTCAGTTGAAAGTGTTCATTTAGTCCTGGCCAGTCAGTTGATTTTAATAGAAACTGACAAAAAGTTTCTCTCTGTAGGAGTTTATTGTTCAGATCTCCTCCTCTAATTCCAAGTTCAACTTTCTAATTGCCTTGGAACTGAAAACAATGATTTCATCCTTTTATTTCACAGTGTTGTGCAAGTGCACTTATCCCATCCAGTTTTTCAATGCTCCTAATTAGTGGTGGGTGAAGTGGCTGAAATTTGCTCCACTAAGTGATTTGTGGAGTAATGTGGAATCCACAAAGTACCTGCAATGCAAAGCAGAGCACTTCGCGTCATTGGGGAATATGAAGTCCATTGAAACAATGACTTTGCATTATTCTGCCTTCCCCAAACCACTTCTCCACCAATTTTAAGATGAAGTACATTGAAATCAATGTACTTTGCTTCACTTCACCTTGTTTTTGAGCTCCAACGGTGAATTTTGCAGTGCTTCATGCAGGGGTGTAGCCAGAAAATGTAAACTTGTACTCAGAACTGATACCCTGTTGCCTCCCCATTATGTAAACATAAACCAAAATATGTATTGCCATGCCACACAACTGTCCCCCCCCCCAGTTTGCCATCTCTGAGTTCAAGTAATCAGTTTCCGCCTGTAATCCTTCCTTTGCTTTTTTGCCTGCCTGGTAAGTTGTTCTTTTCTGTGTATTTGGCTGGTGGCATCAGCACCCCATAACAAACAACAACAAAGGCAAAAGGGCTCAGTGCGACACGGACACAATGTGACTCACAAAGTCCTTCCTTTCCTCTTTTTGCTGCCTCTACCTGATTTGTTGCCCCCGGCTTGATTTTTTTTACTGTACTCTGCTGCGTACAGTGCGTATGCCTGCCGACACCCCTGGCTTCATGGGATTGCAGGTCACATGGGCTCTAGATTGTTCTGAACAGCTTCAGTTCTATGTTGTGTGTGTGTAGTGGAAGATGGAGACAGTTTACTCTCAGAGCTCTGCGATTCAAATCCTATAAAAGCTGTTAAAAAAGCCTTTTCGAGCTATTTTTGTTTTGCTCACAATTTAGTACATTGATTGTAGGAAACCCTCCTGTGCTCATAACATCGAGCGTTTATTGTTTGTGTGTGGATTTTGAATGTTAATTTAAAACAGTCAGTCTGTGTACTGTGAAGTGTGCTTTGGGGGAGGGGCGTATCTCTGGTGTAGGTAGATTAACTAGGAGAAAAAGGCAGTCTTTCTGTTTTGGTTATATTTTTCTTGTATAACTGTGTTAATGTACACACAGTAATATTTTCAGTAATTCTTGACTTTTTTTGTTGAGTGTAGTCGTGCAGTAGTGAATAATTTTAGTTTGTTTAAAACATTTGTTTATATTACTAAAGGTTCTCAATTTGCTACGCATTACTTGTAGTGTGTGTGTGTGTGTGTGTATGTGTGTGTGCTCGATGCGTGACATTAAATCAGACACCTTTTATTGTGTCACAGAGTAATTACAGCAGTGTGAACCTGCTATCTACTGCACCTGCATGAATTTTTTATAATGCTTTGTGGTATCTTTACTGATAGGGGACTGTTACTGCTGTGCACTACAACCCCCCCCCCCCAACTGGCAAAAGGTGTTTTTTCCAGATTTGGATTTGTGACTTGTGAGTACTGGTTAGGTGTTGTTGTGCCTTTGCATCTGCATCTCTTGAGTGTGCAGCTCAATCTTAATCTGTCTGTGTGTTTGCAGTACACCATTAATTCTGGGAGACTTCACATTTCTTGTTATTCTCTCATTTCACTTTGTCAGCACTGGGGAATTTTCTGGACACAAGACAATAGCATTTTGGGGATGCACATTAACTCTGGTGACTGTGTGTGACCACTGCGCGCATGACTGGGTGTACCATTAATTCTGGGATACTTTGCATTTCTTGTCATGCTCTTATTTCACTTTGTCAGCACTGGGGAATTTTCTGGACACAAGACAGTAGCATTTTGGGGATGCATATTAATTCTGGTGACTGTGTGACTATTGCACACATGACATCTGAGTGCACCATTAATTCTGGGAGACTTTGCATTTCTTGTGCTCTCATTTCACTTCGTCAGCACTGGGGAGTTTTCTGGACATAAGACATGAGCATTTTGGGGATGCACATTAATTCCGGTGACTGTGTATGTGAAGGCCTGCCAGTATTGTTGTCACTTCGCCTTACTTCGCGTTAGGGTGGAATGACAACGCAAAGTAATAATTACAAGGCAAAGTGAGCCTTTTCCATTGGTCACTTTACATAGTGGAGTGACAATGCGAAGTGCCCACTTCGTGGTCACTTCATCGGCAACATTTAAATTCACTGCATCTCTGCTCCTAACATGCAGGCCCATTCTTTCTCCTAGTTTTCTTTTTTTGTCCCAATATATAGTATAGGGCAGAATAAGAATCACATGTAGCTAAGTAGATAACATTTTGAGCACTACAAGTGATAAAGTCACGGATGTCATAAGTGGCTTTATTGATGGGGTGTGAAAAAGTAGACCTTTCTTTTATGTATTTGCAAAATGAGCAGTTACCACATTTGTGGGTGCCTTTTGTGCCAACTTTTTCCTTATGTGCATTCTTATTTGTATCCCAGTGGGTAATGTGGACTAAAACATCCTTGATAGTGTTCACCCTCCTGTATACAACTTTAGGTGGCTTTTTTGAGACATCTTGGAGTTTCCTTTCTGTCTCCAAGATGTGCCAATTTGTATTGCTAATGTCTTTCACTAAGTGTGCCTGAGGAGTAAAGGTGTTGTGAAGTTAAACTTCGCTTGCAAAGTTCATGCGAATCGCTGAAAATTTGCACTTTACAGAATTTGCGGAGTTTTTGGAATACTCCAAAACTTCGATTTGCATGATTTGTGTGAAATGTTCAGTGAAATTCACCTTTTTCTAATGCAAAGCATGAATTTTGCAGGTGGAATGCAAAACTCACGGGCAAAATTTTGCACTTTGCAGCAAAATCCACAAAATTTGTGGCCATGAATTTTGCAAAATCACTCCACGAATTCTGTGAAATGCACAAATTAACTCCTGGAGTGAATTTCATGGACTTCGCACACTTCTACTGAGGAGTGAAGGTAGTGATGAACAGAGGAGTGTTATTATCATCCATCCCTTTTGGTTTTTGACTTTTATGTAATAGTGTCTGTCTTTCTGGGCTGTTCACTCTGTTATTTGTTTTTCCAAGACATTGGTATTGTATCCCATGGCTTGAAATCTGTTTGTAAGTTGAAAGGCCTGAACCTGGTATTCCTTTTCTGATGTACAGTTCCTACTGAACCTTAAGAATTGTCCCACTGGAATACTGTTTGTGACATGCTCAGGATGACAACTGTTGAAATGTAGTACAGCATTTGTTTCAGTTTCTTTCCTGTATATGATGGTGGAAATACTATCAGATGTTGTTTCTTGTATCATGATGTCCAGAAAATTAATTTGATACAGGTCAAATGAAATGTCAAGTTGCAAGTTGGGATTGGTAGATTCCAGGTATTGTACAAAGGAATGCAGTTCATTTTCTGTGCATTTCCAAACAAAAAACAAATCATCAGTGTATCGCTTGTATACATCAATTTAATCAAGCCATTTGTTGTTCTCACCATTATAGATATGTTCACCTTCCCATAATGCCAAGTATATATTGACATAGTTGGGTGCCATTGCTGCCCCCATGGCTGTCCCTTTGGTCTGTATATACACTTTGTCTTTAAAGAGGAAAGTGTTACAAGTGAGAATTTTTTCTATTAAATTCAGCAAGAACTCTATCAGTTTGTCACAAAAGGTAGTTTCAGTATATAAGGTTTCCCTAAGGGCAGCAAGACCCTCAGAATGCAGGATATTAGTATAGGGGGCCCGGACATCCATAGTGACCAAGAACCAATCTATTTCAAGTTCCATCTCTGCCAAGATATTTAAGAAATGAGTGGTATCCCTCAGTTATGATCTACATTTCTGTGCCACTTGCAGAAAATGGCTGTCTACAAATTGCGTTAGTGGTTCTGTCAGGGACCCATTACTAGCTGTAATTGGTCTTGCAGGGAGGTTTGATAAGCTTTTGTGAATTGTAGGCAGTCAATAAAGGACTGCCTAGACAGGATGTTGCACAGAAAAATAGTCAGAAGTATGTTAATCAATAATCCTGTCCAAAGATGCTTCATGTAAGATAACATAAATTTCTGTTTTAAATCTCTCGGTTGAGTCCATGTCCAAGATTTTGTAAAATTCTTTGTTATCGAGCTGTGATAACATCTCTTACTAATAGTTGGATTTAGGCCATATCACTATGGCTCCACCCTTATTTGCCAGTTTTAAAATGATGTTTGAATTCTCTCTTATATTTTTAATAGCTATTTTTCAAGCTTTAGTGCAGTTGTAAAATCTTGCAAGTGGTATGTCAAAGTTCTCCAAATCTCTAATGCAAGTCTTTTCAAAGACTGCCACTGTATGATTTTGAGGTGGTATGAAAATGGATCTGGCTTTGAATTTCATCATATTAGGCTCAGTTATGTCCAGGGTTGTTGTCTCTTGTGTGTCTACCAGATCAGGTTTTTGTTTCTGGTGAAAAAAGGCCTTTAGATGCAATTTCTGAGTAAATTTGTATATATCTACTGCAGTGTCAAAGACATCTAAATCTTTTGTTGGTATAAGAGAAAGACCTTTCTGCAGGACTGAGGTTTCCACATCTGTAAGTGTATGGTCAGAAATGTTAATGACCAAGTGGTTGCAATCAGTACTGGGTTCTAAGTTCTGTATCTCCCCCCTCCCCCCGGGGGTTCTGTACTGATTGTCTTGGGCCCATAATAATCCCTGATGTCACTCTATCTCTGAGGCCTCTGTCCTGTTTCATTCCTCCACCATGAACGTTGCCTGCCTCTTCCCCTGCTTACACCACTGCCTGCCCCTGCCCCTGCTCCCTCTTCTGGTACATCTACATGTAAGTGAGCTATCCTGGGACTCCTCCTCAGAGGTTGTTCTGGTAGTGGCATAGCATTGGTCTGGGGTAATGTTGCAGTGTTTGCTGGTATACTAATGCTGGAGTATGGGAGACCAGTGTCACTGGTGTGGCCGTCGTAGGCTGTCAGTGGGATCTGTATGGGTGCTCTTTGTTGATAAGCCAGGAGGGCCTCCTGATCTGGTGGAAGATCCTCCTGGCTGAGGTCTAAAAAATAGTTCAGCTGGTTTTCCATAGTGGTGTTAGACTCTGACCCACTAGTGTAGGTGTCTCTGGGATAAACATTTCTAGGATGAGTCGAATGTTGCTGTGTGGTGGTCTTTTTAAGAATGGGTTTTGTTGGGCCTGAGATCTTTTTCCAGGAAAAAATCCTGCCTTCTTGATAGTCTTTTCTGTCCACTCAGATTTGTTCAGTTTTACTTTCTTTATTCATTCGTCATGTCTTTTTATACTCATATCCAATTGTTCTTTGTAAGAGTGGTAGTCAGGATGATTAGAAAAAGTAAAGAAAAGTTTTTCTTTTTCGGTAAGTTTTTTTTTTTTTTAATTCGTCCTGCTGAGCATCACCATCAGTTAGGATGTATTGCATAATGTCAGCTGAATAACCCAATAATCTTTGTTGATGCCCTTTTAAAAAGTCATCCCTCTGGGTGCCAAAACTGGGCTGGATGGTAAATCTTAAACCCCTAGGTGCTCTATTTTCAGCTAAGTAAGCCGACAGGGTGACCTTTTGCAAGTACATATGATGTACCTTCAATGCAACACGCTTTAATGCAAAGAATGCCATTTTAATATTTGTAGGTTGTTGATTATCAGTTAGTAGTTTCTCTGTTTCTGCGTGCTGATGGCTAGATAACTGGTCAGTAAGCAAAGGGTTTACTTCCCCTTCATGATAAAATAATGAATCAACAAAGGTTGTAGCAGCCTGAGGGGAAGGGTCTCCCTTTGTGAATCCTGCACAAAATTCAGGGATGTTTGTGACATGTTCATAGTCAAGGAATGGATATGGATCAATGCCAGAAAGAACAACACAGGTAAATTGAAAGTCAAGACAGCTCTGCATATAATGGCTGGTGCCAACAAAAGCAAATGGAATACTCACAGAAAAAAGTTGGTACTCGGTGCTATTCCACATGGTCCTGTTTGATAGGAATAGACAGTAGGATACAAGTTGCTTCAAAGTCAATATTCTTTTATTGAAGATCCATAAAAATCCAAAGAAAATGATCCCAAAAGAAATGATGAAGACAGACAGAATGCCATGGAATGTTGCTGACCCCTTCCCATCAGGGACTCACTTTGTAAAGTGCCAGTCAAACGTTTTCACACTAAAGAGCACTTTCTCAAGACTGGTGATAGTTGGTAATGCACCTCTTCAAAAGGAATTAGTTAAAGTGGCAGTGCAGGTGATGTGCATATTGCTGCATAAATATTTGCACAATTTATAAAGGTGTACAATAGTGTAAAGTACTAAAACCCAGCAAGAGTGAAAAAAGCATTGCAAATGGTAAAAGGAAATAAAAAATTTGCTGGAAAAATAGAAAAAGATATAAAAGGCATATAAAAGATACTAAAAAATTGGTAAAGGATAAACTGTACAAAAGATTAAAGTGCAAACATGCAAGTGTATACTGTATACTAGATGGAATAAAGAAATTAAGGATAAAAATGCAAATTTGCAAAAATAGTAAAGATTGTACACAACCTAGATGGGAGGTCAAAAGGCCATGTGCAAAGTTTTTTACGAGATGAGAGCAAATTTTAAAACAAAATATCGTATGTACTGTGTAATAACAATAATCAAGGTACTGATGTAACCTGTAGATAAAAAGTATGTATATGTGTAATATATATATAGGTAAGCTGTCCTGAAGAACTTCTCCTAAGTATATGCTAAAACACAATGATAAAAAAATGTGTGTTATTAGAAGGGAGAAAAAGTTGTTGGTAGATAATGTAAAGTACTTTCTTCTTGTATCTTCTACCTAGAAAATCACCTTATATCAAGGACTATCATTAACAGACATAAATGTCCTCTTAGGTGACTTCCAGCACCCATTGCATACTTTCATCTACCCTGGCTCTTCAGATCCTCTCTCCTTCTTTCCTTTATACTGCCACTTCCTTGCCTTCCCTTATCCGATTACTGCCAATAGTAGGAGGTTGTTTAGGACTGATGACTCTCCACACCTTCCTGTAATATTACTATTTTTGAAGTGCATTTATTTGTAATCCTGACAGGTCAGCAGATGCTGGCCATTTGTGCATAACGTGTAAAATATTGCATTCATGTATCTGTGCCCATGTACTTATTGTATTGTTGTATGTCCAGGACCACTTTGAAAATGAGCTTGCTCAATGGTGTTTATGCCTGGTAAAATAAAGTGATTGATTGATTGATTGATTGATTGATAAATGTAAATATAAATAAATGGCAGGAAAAGGCTTCAAAAGTACAAAAGTATGAAAGTACAAAAGTGCATTCTGTTCAATGTATTCTGATCAGCTCTAATGTGAACACTCCTTTGAAGCCAATTTCACTAATCTGTCTGCCTGAAACTACAGTTAAATGCACTAATTTAGCTAACTTGAATAATAATGCAAGATTCTCTGATGATTTCTAAAGTTTTCTGATCAAAAGTCTCTTTTTTGAACCCCCTAATGAAGGTGTGACTGCCAAAGTGCTGGGGTTCTTGGTGCGGCACATAGAAGGCCGAATAAATTTCTACATTTTGGAGCTAATGTGAGTTTGGCTGTTCTTTTATACTGTGGAGTGCTGGCTTATTTGGAAATTTCTTTTTTGACATAAAAGGAGCTCCTTAAAGTAGCCAGGTCCTTTGGCTGTGAGAAAGAGAGAGTAAGAGAGCTGGACATGCAACTGAGATGTGCGCAACATGAGGAATTCTTAGTCGTCAGTGTCACTGATTAGCTGTTGTAAGTTACATGGCTTGCCAGCAACTTTTATATGCTCAGATTTGCAACTATTCACATCTAGAAGGTACTGCTTTTCACATAATATTCAAGGCATGGAAATCAAGGTGTGTAATTGTGGGATAACAGCACAAGGCAACACAGTGCCATACACACCCAAGAAGTGCCACATCCCAGGAGTGCCTTATTGTACACATAAAATGATTCCTCTTATTTTTATTTCAAAATCTGAGTAATGAGGTTCAGAAAGTTAAGTATTCCTAACCTGTGCTGTTGTGCTGGAGTAACACATGGTCATGTGATCACATCTGATCAATCACAGGTCTTGATTTCTGTACCGGTTTTATAATTAAGTAATAACACACAACAGGGTATGCTTTATCATAGGATATCAGCACGTCCCAGGTGTGTGTTTTGAGGCATAGGGCAAAGCCAAGTGCCTTACACACCTGGGTAGTGCCGATATCCTATTATAAAGCACACCCTGGAGTGTGTTATTGCGATTATGCACTGGACCCATAGAGTAAAGTAAAAAAAAAGGCACAAAACAGGTCTAACAATTTTTTTACTCTTTTTAAACTGTGGAAGTACATTAGTGCATAAAGTAGTTCAGTGCTGGAATCATTAATCAGGTAACTTCCCTAACTTTTGACTGATTAGAATAAGGGTTTTGAGAGGGCTCAGGGATATTGTTTTCTGTTCAGAGATCTTGTTTTTAGCCATTCCATTATAAAGGAATACAAGTATGGATCTGGAATGCTGTTGACCAGTCAGCTCCTCAGATTTTTCTTGTCCAGTACATAATTTTTCATATACAACAGTGAACACCTTCAGTATTTGCAGTATCAGTGAAGAGGTGCACTTCGGAGAAACACCTTCACCAGGTAAGCAATATTTTTTTCTCACTGTTTGTAAATAAAATCTTATCCATTGAAACATGCAAATACTGTTGTCTTCCTCTTATACAGAAATGTGAAACAATGCTAATCAAGTGCTCCTTTCAAAAATACATAACAAAACAATAAACATAGCTCCCTACATTAATATCCCACCAGAGTCATTGACTCACTGATTGACTGCAGCTAGATTGTGCCCATGACAAATTTTCAAGCCTCAGTTTACCACATTTTCTAGCCAAAATGATCAAAGGATTTGTTTCCCAGCCAAGCAAGCAGATCAATTTCCATGTTGGGCATCATAGCATGCACTGCAGTCTATTGAATCTCCCACTGCTACAGCTCTGCTCTGATGTCAGCTTGGAAGTCAGAAAAATCAGTATGGTTCAATCTACTATACTGCAGTAAACAGTAAGTAAAAAAAAAAATGTTTTTGAACACAAACCGCAAACTGGGACCAGCCTCACACTTGGGTGTGGGGCTCTTAATGCTGACTGTTCCCCTTTAAGAAAACCAGCTCCATGCTCAAACAAATCAAACCTATGGCTGCTGCTGGCTGCAGGGATCTACAGTTGGTGGAAACAAAGATTGAGGAGATCGAGACTCAAATGACCACCATGGCTGAGACAGTTGATGCACATAACTGTCCTTTTCCAGCTTCATGCATGTGAACTCGAGATAAATGCTAAGATTGAGGATCTAGAAAACAGATCCTAGTAAAATAACATTTGAGTAACTCAAGAGACACCAATAGCAGCCAAAGTGAGGTACCAAGTTGCAATCAGGAGGATGCATTGAAAAGTTACACCGTTTGGAGCAGGATTGCAGAGGCCAGGAGCAGAAAGGCTCAAAAAAGACATATCAACATCTGGTGACCGAAGAGTGACATCAGGATCACAGCACCACTGACTGAAGTGGAAGCATAAAACTTTAATAGAAACTTGATAAATAGACAAGGCTTTAGGGGCTGTCTTAATTTACCTATTTTAGATATGTTTTGTCTGATTCAGTAAGGTACTGCATGGGTCTGGGGTATGCACAGTATTCATTTGGGGGGGTCCGGCAGAGATGGTAAGGGGGGAGTTACTATGAATACTGCCTAGTAAGGGTTAACCAAAAGGTGTGGGAATTGTTTTGAATGGGGATAGTTTGAGACAAGCACAGAGGACTACTGAATGTTCCATGAGAGGATGCATGGCTTCTTCTCCCACACCCAATAAGAGTGATCTCTTAATTTTTGTTTAGCTGGGGAGATTGAAGGGGGGTCCTCTTTGTGGCTGCATACAGAGAGCTATACTGATGTATTGCTATTGTGTTCAGAAGGGGTCTCTGGAAGCACATGACCAGATACCTAATGTGGGGCATGGCAAATATGGCATAGGAAAGTTTGGATCGGGACAGTTCGCCACAGGAAACTTCAGCACAGGAAAGTTAAATGTCTGGAAATTTGGTCACACATTTTACTGGAGTGGTGATCCATAGCGGTGTGGTGTTGTAATAGTAAATCTATGCTTATACCTCAAAATTCACTGGAGTGATGATCCACGGTGGTGTGATGTTGTAAAAGTAAATCTACACTTAAACCTGAAAGTTCACGGGAGTGGTGATCCATGGTGACGTGGATCAGATTTCCAACTGTTTAATTTTCCTGTGTCAAACTTTCCTGCACTGAACTGTTCTGGGGTGAAATTTCCTGTGATGAACTTTCCTGTGCCATATTTATCTACACCCCATAATGCACCACAGACTGTCTCTTTCCATTGAGTGGAACTGAAGCACAACTCTCCGCATCCTCTCTATTCACTACAGTGCAACTTACTCTCCCCCTTCCCTGTCACCCCATTATTTTCTTGCTCCAGAACACAAAAATGCACACAACATGCCAAAATGCAGACCTGGTCTCCTCCTCCTTCACCTTGTTTTGGTGCGAAAGAGCTTCACTTGGGAAACTACATTGCAAATGAGCTGCTTAGCAGCAGTCCTTTTGGCTCCCCTTCCCCAAGGAAACTGAGACGCTTGGTGGCAGTTCTTTCTGTTCCCCCATACCCACCTTAAACCTTATATGAGACACTTGACAGCAGTCCATTTGGTTCCCCCTTCTCCCAGAAACTGAGCCATTTAGTGACAGTTCTTTCCATTCCCAGCCCCCCCAAAAATGAGCCATTTGGTAGTAGTCATTTCCATTTCCCTCCAAAGGAGCCACTTTCTCTACTGCTGCTGCCACAGCCAGTTCTTTTAAAACAGGGCTCAGTGGTAAGTTATACTGTGTTTAAGTGCTGCTTCATTCTGCAGCTTTTGGTAAAATGCTGCACCTAACTAACATCATCCTAAGACATGAGAAATCTTTTCTGGTGTTGCTGCAACATTTGTGTGGTTGGGAGGGTTTTTTATTCACCGCATACACATGCAGCTAGTGTTACCAGGTAACAAGCAGAGATCTCCACTACCATGTCAGCTACCCAGTAACATTATGCTCATGTATACACAGTGATTGCAGTGATTGCTTAGTAAAAATCTTCATGCACGCAGCTGCCAGAATGCTAGTCTCTATTTTGTGGTGTCTGAAGTTTTAGGAGCACTTGACCATCGTTCAGAGCACACACAGCTCTGTTGTTGAGGGATTGCTAAGCTGCCCATGCAAAACCAGGGTAAACAGAAGAATCAATGGTCTTGAATCCACATTTCTTTGCAGGGTCCCTTGAGGGTCTTGTTTCTGTGTTGAATCTTGAAAGTCAATGGTGATCCATTCCCCTTCCCTTACAAATGAGCCACTTGGCGGCAGTCCTTTCCATTCCCTCCCAAAAAAGCCTGTCCCACCACCACTTCTGCCAGAGCTGGTTCTTTAAAAGCTGGGCTCAATGGTAAGTTGTTATACTGCGTTTAAGTGCTGCTTCATTCTGCAACTTTGGTTCTTCTAAAACTGGTGGTGTGGTGTTTACATTACATCCAGGGAGGTCTGCATTTTCTTTAGAACCATTGCTTTATTGCTTCCAGTATTAAACAAAACAGATTTGGGACAAGGCTTCTCTTGATTATAGTAGTCAGGTGACTCAGAACCATTGAATTCTATGGCTTTAGGTTTATGTTTAAATGACAGACTGTTGTTTTTGCTTGTGGAAATTGCAAATTGCTTTAGGTTTTTTTCCCTATTGCCTTACTTGGTTGAGTTGGTTTATTTGCTTTTACATCTTTCTTTGGTTTCATCCTAATACTGAATTTAAGCAGTATCTTGGCGTTTATGCACTCCATTTTTTTTATAGTAGCACAGTCCTCCTTGAACAAATACATCTATAGTTGTGCTGAGGAGATCCTAAAGATCCTAAATTCATAATCACAAGCACATTGCCCAATGTGTCAGTGTGATCAGCTCAGGTAGAGGGAATTTTTATTTTTAGTGTTACTACTAACATAATTTATATCAGTCTAATGACATGTGACCTGATTCACAAAGGTTGGTGCAAGCTGCACCAAAGGCAGCTTGTGCCGATCACTGGTGCGCCAGGGACCCTGCACCCAATTCACTATCGATTAGGGCCCCAGCGGCAAAGTCCCATGGTTTGCAACAACTGTGGCCACATCTGGAAGGTGTGCCACAAGTCACAGGGTGGCTGTGCAGTGATAGAACCATGGACAGTAGTCCCTGGTGGTCTAGCAATCCCCACCTCCCCGTCCCCAACCCCCACTGTACAAAAACATTCATGTAATTGGTGGTCTAGTGGATCCCCCCAGCCTGAACCCCATTTAAAAAAACATGTCCCTGGTAATCTAACGGACCCCCCCCAGCACCAAGCCCAATTTATTTAAGCAGTAAGCCACGAGAGGGTGTGGGTAATCAGGGGATTTACCATGGCTGGAGTGGTTTTCCCACAAGGTGCAGCCGAGTGGGTAAACCCTCACCAGCCATGGTAAATCCTCTGATAACCCACATCCTCTGAGTGGCTTATTGCAATTATACCAAGGTTAATTTTTTTTACTATGATAAAATGCAACTTTTAAAGAGGTTGCTTTGTTTTTTTATTTTTATTGTATTTATTCCTATGCTGCAGATGATTAGGATTAGGATTAGATACTCATCAATACCCTTTTGTTATCAGAGGATTTACACCGGTGGTAAACTGCCAGTCTGATGATTTCATTGGCTGTTCACGTATGTCCATGGTCAAGGCCCCTAGAATTCTGCGGCCGCAGAATTTTGCGCAGAACTTGTAATCTATCAGTAGAACTTCATGCACCGCAGAATCTACTCTTCTTGGGATTTTTATTAATATTTCTGTTTATACATAGAATCTGGTTCCCTTCCTCTTTTTATATCCAACCCCCCCCCCATATTTTCAGAATGTGATGTTATCATTGCTATATCATACATTAGCTAATGAAATGGCTGCATTCTGCAACAGAAATGAACAGTCACTTATCTACCACAGCTCCCACTGCCAGAGACGGTGGCACAGCACATCATGCATGGTGATATTTGCTCAACCTGCACTACAGCCCAATACAATTTTCAGTCTTACATTGTTGCACTAGCAACAACTTAAACAAAACCTTGCAAATAGCACAGACCTGTTAAGTCCATACCTCACTTTGTACAAACCTATTTGTGCCTTTAAGGTATAGAGACGCTGTCTGAAATGAATAACTGGTAAAATGAATTTAATTGTCTACATTTTTAAGAAAAATAAAGTAATTATGCCCAGAAAAGTGAAATATAATAATGTGTAGACCTGTTGAAAGAATAGACCTGTTAAATAAATAATTGCACTGTACGCATTTTTTGGCAGGGTTATTGGTTATTGATTACATATTGTCATTGGTTGATAGAATCACCTGAAAGTTATTGAGAAATGTTGTGTGCAGGGACAGCTGTTGGGCCAGAGGGTAGCATACTGTGTTTCCGTGCCAGCAACTCAGGTTCAGAGATTAGCTCTGGGAGCTGGCTGGGCAGCACAAGGATTGGTGGAACACATCACTGCTCACAGCCTGGGAAGGTATGGTGCAGTGTTCTGTCACATGGTGGACACATTGTGATGGGCCGGAGAGCTGTATCTCACAATTGGTTCACTTGCATGTCATGGCCTGATGGTGTTACGCAGTGTGTGTCAGGGAAAGCAGGTTGACATGAAAAATGAGTTTTGGAATAACTCCTATATTCCACTTCCAATGGGACCTGTATGAATGAGGATGCAAGTTCATGGAAATTAAAAAAAAAAAAAAATATGTATATATATATACACACACACACACACACACACATATACATACAGTATCTCTGTCTCTCTCTCACCACACACACACACACACATATTTGCATGTATGTTACAGATTGCATATAAATACATAAGTGATACACAGTGGGAACCTTATGAGTGGTGTAGAAAGCACATACAAATATATAAGTGATAGACAGTGGAAACCTCATTAGTGGGATAGATAGCATGCATATAGAAATACCTTATTTATCACATAAGATCCCCTCTGCATATGTCATTTGTGCAACAAGCTAGGACCTTAAGGGAGAGACATTTGTTTTGCTTTTTTAGGCATAAAATTATTTTTATAAGTCTGTTATTTTTTGAACTAGTGTTACTGTGCTTTCCACCATCCTGACTGCTATAACCACTGCCATGAAAGTGAAGTCAGGATGACAAGCTGACGCCGTGATGTGGTAGTTTGTTAGTGCCGCAGAACTTCCGCAGAAATTACAAACCACTGCTGCAGAAGTTCTGCGGCAAATGGTAGTCTTGCCGCAGAACTTGGTCCCACTGTGCCGCAGAAAAGTAGGGGCCCTGTCCATGGTATAATAAAAAAGAACACATCCCTGGTGGTTTAGTGGACCTCCCTCCCCATCCCTGATCTGCCCATAATATTTACAGATTTCCTGGTGGTCTAGCGGACCCCCCCACCCCAGCAGGCAGTGTCCCACCACCCCACTCTGCCACTGTCCCATCCTAGAGTTGGCATCCGGCACAGCCCTCTGCACTCCAACATGGCCAGGCACTGACTGAGCTGTCAAGGAGAGCATACAGTATAAAGTACACACTCACAGCTTGCATGTACTGTATACACCAATCACTTCTTGACAGCTCAGTCAGTGGCTGGCCTTTGTGGAGAGCATGGGGCTGTGCTGGTCACTGGCTTGGGGATGGGATGGGGGAGCAGGGTGGTGGGGCACTGCCTGCCTGGGTGGGGGTCCACTAGACAGCCTCGGAAATACATATTTATATTATATGGGCAGATCAGGGATAGGGAGGGGGGTCCGCTAGATCACCAGGGAAGGATATTTTATTTTACGGGCAGTTCAGGGTTTGAAGGGACCACTAGACCACCAGGAATGTGGATCATTTTAATAAAATGGGGCTCAGGGCTGGGGGAGATCCACTAGACCACCAGGGACATCCAAGAGTGGCACACAGCTGCCCCACAGCTTGCAGCAACCTGTCCAGATGCACCATCTCTTTGGTGCATGGCCACAGTTGCCACAAGCTGCAGAACTTTGCAGCCGGGACCCTACATGATAGAGAACTGGGCACAGGGTCCCAGGCACACTGGCAATCAGCACAAATCACTGTTGACATGGCTTGAGCTGAGTTTTGAGAATTGAGCCTAAAGTGTTAGTCTAGAAGGAAGTATGAGACCAGAGGAAGGACGCTTTGTTACTGAATTCAACCATCTTGCACCAAAAGTGGCCAGTATAATTTCTAAACACTGGGGTGTTTTAAATTGAGACAATTATTTAAGACAAACCTTAAAAAACAGACTGAAAGTTGTCTATAGGAGAGGGAGGAATTTGGATGATCTTGTCGCCCATAGCATGTACAGGGAATCTCCATCAAAACCAGATTTGCTGTGGAAGGCCTCAGTTGGTAGCCACAACTGTGGTGAGTGTAACATATGCTATCACTGCATAAACAAGGTGAAACATTTGTCCATCCCACAGGTGGTTCCACTGTTGCAGTAGTGCAGTGCACTTGTCCAGTGCTCTGTGTAGGCTGGACCATCTGACCCTTCGAGAATAGCTGCAAGAACATGTCTGCTCTTTCTTAAATTGTAACTGAGACACACCTCTAGGGACACATTTTAAATTACATCACAGTAGTGACCCTCAGTGTAAGGCTTTTATGCATTTAGAACATGTTCCCTGAAACATCACAGCAGGGGATAGAAAGAGGACCCCTTCTTCAAAAAGAATCAAAGTGAATCTTTACATTGAATGTCAGTTTGCGGGTGTTCTGAGTTCTTCTGTGGTGGTAGGACAGGCAAATTAGCAGCACAGTTCAACTTTAGCAAACGGGAAAAAATGGCTGCCAGTTAAACTTTTTGAACTTCTGGCCAGGCACATTGATCTATATTGTAAACAGGTAAGCTGGCATGGGACTGTTTTATCATGGTCTCCATTGGCACATAAATGTACTCCTTTCTAGGGGTCCCAGCCAATCAAAGGCTGGGAAATGTTCTACCCATTTTCTAAAGTATTTATTGTGTCTTTTTAGAGTATACTGCATATTATATTCACTCATTCATTCCTGCTGTATGTTTTCAGAAGAAGTCCCCCTCCCCCAGTTTAATTACCTCTTTTTTCTTATTGGAGATTTTTTACTGCTTTTATATAATCTACTGAACTGCATTAGTTAGCACTTTTGTTTATGACAATAAAAGGGCTTAATAGTGGAAATTTCATGAATGTTACCGATCTCCCTCATTTACCTACTTTGGGTTCAAGAATCACTATAGCTTTAATTGGAAGGAGTGGATAGTCTGTATCTGAATATTGAAGAATGGTACATGATTATGTAAATGAGCATCTTTGAACAGTGAGTGACTCCCACTGTTGGAATTAAGCCAGGGCCTGCCAGAGTGGAGCCCTGGTAATTAATCAAGAAGCTGTGATAGCTATGAAAAATAAACTGTGCACTAGGGCCAGAAGTCTGACCCTGGTACCTCTTCCTTCACTAGGAACTTGCAGGTTAACCCTTAAGACCTAAACAGAGCAATTTTTGAGAAAGAAATCTATGCAAGGCTAGTTAAACGCATCATTAAGCAATAGAAATACAAGATGTCTGTGAATCTTGTAAAGGAAGAATTATGTACCACTTATCTAGAGCTGGCACCAATACCAAAAATAACACAGACACTCCTTCTGTCTGCAAACAGACTGGGGATTCATTATTTTAAAGAAGGAAGATCACAGGTACAGTTAATTAAGAGGACATATTTTCAGTACTATCAGAATGGAAGATGATATCATGCTCCTTGGCCCTCTTTAATTCAACTCTTAGGAGGAGGGGCAGAGAATGATGGCTTTTTGAGCTGGATGGGTCAGGGATTAGCTCTCAAAGAGAGAGCAACACTGTTAGAAGCTTACCATGAAAACTGTCACGGTTTTCAACTTTGAAAGTTGAAAACCTGAGCTGTTGCTGTTGTGTCAGAAGGACACCTTTTTGGAGAAAGACAGCATTCCTGTTTATCCTGTGAAAGGAGGCAAACGTTTGCTGATCTAGTAAGTGTACTCTAGCTACCAGCCTGTGGGCACCAGAGACGTTGTGAGAAAACTTGCAGGTGATCCATGGAATGTCAGTAGCAGAAATGCAAAATAATTAATTTTGATATTAGAACTACTCTCCTAATGTTCTGTTGCTTTACTTTTGACAGGCCTGTGAAGGTTGGTTACTATTTTTTAGAACTTGTATGTGATGCATTTAGTGCTCTTTGGAAGTGAAAGGATAATTAGAGCTACCCAAACCCAGTACATTGAAGATACAGATACAGCACATTAATGATCCTTGTACTAGATTTCCAAAAACTGAATAACTGTGCATGTTCTCATACAAAGTTGCATAGGGGTGGGTACTCTTGCAGAGCTGTAATTTGGCATGAACACAGTGTTCAAAAAGTCTTTTTTTTTGTAACCTTTTCCACAGTTTAGAGCAGCTTGAACAGATTTATTTTACATGGGTGTGCAAAAATGCTACATCTGGTAGTACTAAAAATAAAAATTTTTGCATACTATACCTGGGTAAAAACAGTCAACCCCACCAATACACAAACAAAATGTTGAAAATAATATTCTCAGTTGTGTGAGATTTTCCTTTGCATCAGCAAGTTGCACATGGGGACTTAGTCAAAGGGCCATACAAGGCCCTTTAAAAATCAGCCACCCCCTCCCAGTTCTAAGCTGAGGGGTGATCTTTTTTTCCAAGATGACAGGGTAATGTACTTATTTTATAAAATGGGTAGGGGGAATTCTTGATGCTGATTTGCTACAAGTGTTACTATGTAATGCATGTTGAACATTCCCTTTTGCTCTCCCCCAGCCCCACCCACTTTCCATTCAGAAACTGGCTCTCATTATGGAATGGTTGTACTCATTCACAAAAGTGTCACCATAATTATAGGAGGTATGGTGGGGCAGTTTTAAGGGAACAGCAGACAGATAAGATAAGACAAACTGTGTTTATCGCAGGTGTTTGTCATTTATGCTGGTGTTTCTTTGACGACCATGAAAAATCCACCTCATATCCCCACCAGTTTGACAGATAACTCCCTGCTCCTTACCAGGCAACTGATAAAATTAAGGTTGTGGCTCCACCTGAGGACTTTGTGTGTGTGTCTGTCTGTGTGTGTATGCCAGTGGAACTCTGAAGAATTTTTAATTAATTTATTCCATGTCACCATTCCATATGTGTGTGTGTTGGGGGGGGGGGCATTCTACTACTGAAATAATGCATAGCTTTTAATTTTTCTATTCCATGGTGAACAATCACACAGTGTACTGAATATGAAGGAAGACAGGTGACTGACAGGTGAAAAACATCTGTGGAGGGACAATTTTGCATTATTTAGCAACATTTTATTATAATTTGTATGGGTTTGAAAACTTTCAGAGTCTTTGTTTTTTAAAAGTTGCCTCTGGGCCCATTTTACTTTGCAATGTGCCTTACAACTCCACTGACCGTGGTGTAAACGTGGTACAACCAACGCCCTGTCGTGCTTTATTTCTTAAGTATAATGAGAGCTGTAGAGAGAGAAACACTGAAATGACAGTTCTGCTGCTGTGCTGTTTCACTGTTATTATTCAACATGGCTTGTTTCAGATAGCTAATCTTCACCAGGAGCTCTTTCACTATAGCATAGGCTTTTTTCTTGTGCAGTGCATGTATGCTGCAGTAGCAGGCCTGTTTAGTTCTGAACCTTGGCAGAAGAAGCTAACGAAGCAGCACAGTATGTCAAACAGTCCGAACATCTATACTTGCTCCAAGAGTCCTTGTTGGGTTTTGTAACTGTTACTGTCTTCATTTTTGCCAATCACCTATGGATTCAGTGCTGACTGATATGAGGTTATTGTAATGTATTTCTCTGCACTTGGTATTTGCTTCTTCTACAGTTGTTATTGTTTTGTATTCATTGCACCTTGTTAGACTGCACTGTTCCCCACCACCACCTTACCCTCAAATAAATAAGCAAATATATAAATGAATAACTAAGTGTGCATTGTAGCTTTTTCTCTTTTTGGCTTGGAACCTCATTGTTTCCCTCTATCAGATCACACCTAGAAATCAGCTTTGGCTCAGTGTGGCTTTCCAAGTTATGCCATGCTCACGAATATGTTTTTTAGAAAATGCATTAGAAGCTATATAAACACAAGGCTTTACACTGTATGTTTATTTTTACTAAGAAAACATGGGCTACACATACTAAGGAGTAGTGTTTAGTGCAGTGTGCCTTCCATCTGACTCATTGGCATGTGATATGCACTGATTTGAAACAGCAGCAGATAGTCCCTGATCCAAACATTTTAGGGCCCTGGTACCTCTGAAAGTATAATTCCAACAATGGGTGACACCATCTGTTTCCCCTTCCCCTGACAAATCCTTGTACCTGAGAGGCAAAGCATCGGGGTTCAGTCCCTGCTCATCAAATGGTAACTTTTTGCGGTGGTGTAAATAAATATGTGTTGAGCATCTTCCTAGGTTCCTAAGTGTATTTCTGTTCTCATAGTGTGCTGCTGTTTTTTTATAGCTCAGCAAAGCAGTGACTCCCACCCTCAACAGTCACAGAACTGACCTCACATCCCCACCCAGTCACAATGTTGTGCCACACCCCAGCAGCGACAGCACTGACCTGCCCCAAAAGTGACAGCACTGACCCTCCACTCCAGTCTGGACACTAACTCCCCCCAGTTATATTAATGACCCCCACCACTGACAGTCACATCACTGACCCCCAGTGAAAGTGATAGCAATGAGTCCTCACCCTCAACAGTCACAGCACTGAATCCTCACCTTCATCAATCACAACACTGACCCCCTTACCGCCAACAGACCCAGCACTGAACCTCTAATCCTAACAGTCACAGCACTGACCCCACCCCCAACAGTTACAGCACTGACACAAAACCCTAGTCTGGAAACTGCCCTCACCCCAGTCTGAACACTGCCCCCACCTCAGATAGTCACAGCACTGAAACCTCACCTTCAACAATCACAGCACTGACCCCCTTACTTCCAACAGACCCAGCACTGACCCTCTAACCCTAACAGTCACAGCACTGATCCCACCACAGCAGCTACAACACTGACACAAAACCCTAGTCTGGAAACTGCCTCACCCCAGTCTGAACACCACCCCACCTCAAACAGTCATAGCACTGACCCCCAACAGTGACAGCACTAACCCCCAAATAGTTACAGTGCTGACCCTCAGCCCTACCCTGTCACAGCACTTTCCCCACACCCAACAGTCACATCACTGATCCTCCACCCCAGTCTAGACACTGCCCTCACTCAGTATCAGCATTGACCCCAATGCCACCCTGTCATAGCACTGATTCCCCAACTACCAAGTCACATCAGTGACCCTCAACTTCCAATAGTCGAAGTTCTGAGCCCCCCAAGAGTCACAGCACTGTCCCCTACCCCAAGAGTCACAACATGCCACACCCCATGAGTCACACCACTGCCCCAACCCTCAACACTCACAGCACTGATTCCCTCCTCACTCTCAACAGTCACAGCACTGACCCCTACCACCAGTGTGGACACTGCTCCCCAGTCCAATCTGAACACTGACCCCCACCCCAAATGGTCACAGCACTGACACCCCACCCCAACAGTTGCAGAACTGACCCCCTATCACCACCCAGTCACATCACTGATTGCCAGCCCCAATAGTCACAGCACTGATCCCCCCACCCCAGTCTTGACACTACCCCATCTAGTCACAGCATTGCCCATCCTGACAATAGCAGCACTGCTCCATACCTGGCAGTAACAGCACAGATCTCCCCACCAATAGTCACAACACAGACCCCCACCCCAGTTACTGCACTGACCTGCAACCCCAACAGTCATAGCACTAACCCCACAACCCTAGTCTGGACATGTATCTCCTCACAGTCAAAGCTATGCCCCCACCCTGACAGTCACTGCACTGTCACCCCAGTCCCGATAGTCACAGCACAGACCCCCCAATGCCCAGAGGGCACAACACTGACCCCCACCCACAGTCATAGCACTGATGCCTGACCTCAACAGCCACAGCACTGACCCCACACCCCAACCCATTCATAGCACTGATCTCCACCCCCATTTACAGCATTTACTCCTGACCTCAACATTCACAGCACTGTCACCTACCTCAATAGTCACAGCACTGATCTTGCACCCCCATCCAGTCACAGCAGTGGCTCACACTCCCAGCAGTGACAGCACAGACCCCCCCAACAATGACAGCACTGAGCATACTCCAGTCTGGACACTGCCTCCATCTATCAGTTACAGCACTAACCACCCACGCCAACAGTCACAGCACTGACCCCACCCCAGTAGTCACAGTAGTGCCCCTTCCCAGTCTGGGCACTGACCCACACCACCAAGAGTAACAGCACTTATCCCCACACCCAATCACAGCACTGACACCCCTACTCCTAACAGTCACAACACTGACCCACACCCTCAACATTCCCGACACTGAACCCCAACCCCAACAATCACAGCAATGCCCCCTCACCTCAGTCTGGATACTTCCCCCCACCCAATCACAGTACTGACCCCCACCTCCAGTCACAGCACTGATCCCCACCCACAAGAGGCACAGCATGGATCCCACAACCAGTTACAGCACTCACCCTAATAGTCACAGTGCTGACCCCAACACTCACACCACTGGCTCCCCACCCCAATAAGTCATAGCAGTGATTACCCACCACAACAGCCATAACACTGACCTCCACCCCCAACATTCACAGAACAAACTCCCTCACCCCCAATAGTCACACCACTGACTCCCAACCCCAAAAAGTCATAGCACTGACTCTCAGTGTTGGGTCAGTTACTTTTAAAAAGTAATCAGTTACAGTTACTAGTTACTTTCAAATGAATGTAATCAGTTACAGTTTCTTATTACTTTTATATAATGCATATTACTTTTCATATTACTTTATATTACTTTTGATAACATGGTTGTATTTTACTCATTGAACATAGCTATGTGCTCATTAAACCCCAAGAAGTGTATAAAAGAAATAAAACAGATTCTAAAGACAATGGATATGTTAATTTATAACACAATACCCATCTGACATTACCAGCCACAACAATCCCTTAACATGTTCATAAATAAGAGCTCTTTAAAAAAAAAAAACTCAAACACACACACTGCATCTACTGCTACCCTCCACAGTCTTTTCCCCCATAGCTGAATCCTGGCTTTGCCAGCCATTGCTGTCCCTGACCTTTTTAATTTGCATAACACCCACACTCACCCTCCAACACACACACACACACACACACACACACACACCTTGCACCTACTGCCAGTGCCCTTAGGGATCTTTCCCATACAGCTGTATATCCTGACAATGCCTGCCACAACTACTCCTTTACATCCCACCCTTACCCTACTGCCACACACACTCTGCTGCTTCTTCTGCAATTGGTGATCTTTCCCACATCTAGCCTATATTCTCCTCCTGACTATGCAAGATCCACAACTACCCCTTTAAATTGATATAATAAAATCCCACCCTCACATGGCTCCCCCTACACTCACACAAATGCACCCTGCAGATCTACTGCCCTTCCAAGATGGCAGCCACGCTGGGCTAGCCCTCAGGAACAGGAGTTAGAGTTTTGTTTTTTAAAGTCTATTTAGTGGTTATTTTGTTTGTTTAATTCGTTTTTGTTCTTGTTCGTTTAATCTGTTTAGCTTTACTTTATTTTAGTTGATTTTACCGTTTGTTTTTCGGGACTTTGAACCGTGTTTTGTCCTCTCTGAATAGCGTGTTCGAGGACCGAGGTTGTAGGAATCTGGAATCGGACCAGGAACTGGAGCAGAGAGTGGAGTGAGTGGAGCCCCAGAGTCAGATTGAGGAAGCGGTCTGAGGTGGACTAAGGAGTAGCGCGTTACAACTGGGATTGCCTGGGCATGCAGCGAGGAGCAGCGAGGAATGAGGAGTGCTTTTTTGCTGCTCTGAATTTGGAGGAGGTTTGGATAAGTGGCCAGGAGTGTGGAGAGTTTTGCTGCACTGAATCTGAGGGAGTTCTGGAGGACTGGGGGGAGATCCTTCCCTTGCCCTGACCTCGAGCCAGTGGTGAGCCATGGTGCTGCTGCCGTAGGGCGGCTGTACTTTTGGCTCTTCCGCTTTCACCGTTCGGTAGCTGGTGGGCAGCCGTTGCAGTGAGAGGATCTGGAAAGAGGGATCGGGTTAGGGGTGGGGATCTCCCTGAAGCCATGTAACATTTGAAAGTTAAATGGTTTTGGAAGCTATGTCTGTTATGAACTAGCTGGCTGTAGAAAGGTATCGAACTCTCGTCCTCTGACTGTGTAAAGGAATCAAACTTTTATCCTCTGGGTATCCTGGACTGATTTCCTCTGCTCCATTGTATCTGGTTCCAATCGTGAGTTTTTTAATTTTAGTTTGGATATTTGATTTTGGATCTTTCCCTGCTCTGTGGGTTTGCACAGTGAACTTTAATTGCAGACTGCTCCTATGTACTTTGAATATGAGACTTCTGCTTGAGGTCTGCTGCTTTTCAAGTGAAAGTGAGAGCTCATTTGGAAACCTGAGTTATTATCTTTTGGAGAGACAAGTTCTGACTTATTTTGAGTGTAATAAAAGCGGTCTGCAGTATTGAACTGGTCTTCACCTGTGAGGGGTGAACTGGTTACTGGCCAGCCTAGAGTTTGGTGAAACTTTGTTGAACCTTTGATTTCAGACTTTAGCCTTTTTAAGTTATAGATATTTAGTTTGGATTAAAGGAATTGGTTTGTAATATTTTTTATTGTGTGGATATTTGGGTGGTGAGAGGACTCTGTATCCAGTTACTTATTTGTTTATTAGATTCATAGTTTGAGTATTTTCTTCTCTCCCCAGTGGTGAGAGGACTGGGTGGGGAGGGAATTAATTAATTAATTAATTACTTTAATGTATATTGTTTTACCTCTCTCCCCAGTGATGAGAGGACTGGGTGGGGAGGGGGAATTTAGTTAGTGTTTTGTTGTATTTGATTATATTTTTTTTGTTTGGATTTAGGGGGTGAGAGCCCTTAAATCAATAGTTTGAGATTTGTTGGTTTCCTTATATTATATTTTATTTTTTATTATAAAGGGCTTTGTATTTATTTAAGCTTTAAGAGGTGGGTTAATTTTTAATTAAGATTGTTTATTTGTTGTGTTAATTATGTGTTGGGAAAACACAAGGACAGTCGGGTATTATTCCCCTCCAGGCTCAGGGACCTTTGTCCTTTTTCTTGTCCTCCCCCCTTCCACCAGAAGTCTATAGACGGTGTAGGGCTCAGGGAATTGTTGGAAGAAGGAGGAGGACGAGGGCTGGGTCTGGAGGGGGAACGGAAAGGAGTGAGCGGATAGGGATAGTGAAGACAAGGAGACACCCTGGGGCAAAATGGGCCCAGGAAAGGGGTCCTCCCTGTCTGCTGCCCATACCCAAGGATTCTGACTATAGTCAGCAGGTAGCATGGTCATCCTCGGAGGCTCATCCTACTGGAGCGGTGTTGTGCAACGCCAGGTCTATTTAAAACAAGATGGCTATTATAGCTGATTTTGTTGGGTCATCTGACCTGGCGTGCATCACTGAGACCTGGCTGGATGAGAATGCTGGACCAGTTTTGGCGGCAGCAGTTCCAGCTGGGTACTCAGTGATACACTGCCCGAGGGTGGATCATAGGGGCCGGGGTGTTTCTATCTGTTTTAGATCAGAACTGGGCCTAGTGGAGGTACCAGTGGGAACTACCAAATCCTTTGAATGTATCTTAGGCGAGGGTGTGGGGAGCAGGATACTTCTCGTATACTGTCCACCAGGTGATGAGAATGTTTTCCTGTGGGAAGTCGCAGACTTCATTGTCGACCTGACATTGGGGTCCCTCAGATGGTTGGTTCTGGGGGACTTCAATGCCTGGGTCGACGATGAACTCTCTCATTTTGGTCAAGACTTCCTCCAGTTAATGATTTCACTGGGGTTCACACAGGTTATTTACTCCTTGACCCATATTGGTGGTCATTCATTGGATTTGGTGTTCCTTCTGGGGATGGAGATATCCGACTTGGTGGTGGAACCAGTCGGATGGTCGGACCATCACTCCATTGGGTTCAGTTTTGAGGCCACCCCTAGTAGGTCAGCCCCTATGGAAATGGTCCAGTACCGCCCTTTAAGGGGTGTTTATCCGGATGACCTGATGGCGGTGCTGGACCTATCGAGCTTACCGAGAGAGTGCATGGATCCAGGAGAGCTGGTACTAGCCTATAATAAGGCAGTGGCAGGGGCCCTGGATTCCATTGCTCCTGTTCGTGTTCATCCTCTCACTCTTCATCCCAGGTCTCCTTGGCTAGATGAGACTCTGAGGGAGTTGAGGAGAGTTGAACGAAGGTTGGAGAGGTGCTGGCTGAGGTCGGGTCTGGATGGTGACAAACTTAGTTTGATGGACCACTACGTGGTCTATCAATCTGCAATCTCTCGTAAGAAGGCAGAATTCCTGTCCAGAAATATTGCGGCTGCACAGAATAGACCAGCTCAGCTCTTCCGGGCTGTGGACAGATTGTGCAATCCAATCTGTCTTCAGCCCCGAAGAGCTTTTTCTCAAGAATGGTGTGAGGAGTTTGCTCTGTTCTTTGCAGATAAGGTTGCCAAAATCAGATCTGATGTCTGCTTGACCCTCTCCAGTAGGAGTTGTGATGGTCGGCAGGAGATGTCGGACACCCAGTTTGTGTGGTCTGACTTCAGCCTCCCCACAATCAGTGACATTGTGATGATCATCCAATCACTGCGTCTGACCAACTGTGGTTTGGACTCAGGCCCCACATGTCTCTTAGTGGGTTGTGTGGATAAAATCAGCCCCGTCCTTGCTGAGATAGTCTGGAGGTCCTTGGAGAGGGGTATTTTTCCAAATCCTCTTAAGGAGGCTGTGGTTCAGCCCCTTCTTAAGAAGTCCTCCTTGGACCCGGACTGTCTGGTAAACTACAGGCATGTCTCTAACTTACCCTTTGTGGGTAAAGTTATTGAGAAGGTGGTTGCATTGCAGTTGGATGAACATTTGACAAGCCACAATGTCTATGATTCTCTCCAGTCTGGATTTAGGAAAAGGCATAGTACCGAGACAGCACTTGTTTGGGTACTAAATGACCTCCTAATAGCAAGAGATCGAAGGACCTGTTCCATCTTGGTCCTTCTTGATCTCTCTGCAGCATTTGACACTGTGGACCATGGTGTGCTATTGGAATGCTTGCGATCTATCTGTGGACTGTCTGATACAGTCCTCAGCTGGTTTCTATCTTACCTCGAGGGTAGGACTCAGAGGGTGGTGTCCGGGAATTTTTCCTCAGCATCAGTCTCCCTACCTGCGGGGTACCACAGGGTTCCATTTTGGCACCCATGTTGTTTGCAGTGTATATGCTGCTGTTAGAAGTGATTATTAGGTGGTACGGTCTGGGTTTTCACTGCTATGCAGATGATACCCAGCTGTACATGTCCTTTGTGCCCGGTCAGGATGCTGCCATTTCGGTCTTTAACAACTGTCATGCCAAAATCCAAGACTAGATGAATGTGAGTTGGCTGCGGCTGAACCCGGAAAAAACTGAGCTGTTGGTTGTGGACCAGGGTCACTGGGAGGTGGGTTTGTTAGCTGGATCGCCCTCGGGTTTATGGCTTGGGGGTGTCCAGCTGACTACCTCAAACTGGGTTCGGAACCTGGGCGTTGTGTTTGATGACTGTCTGACATTTAAATCTTAGGTGTCAGCGGTTGTCAAAACATCTTTTTACCATCTGAGGAACATTGCCCGGGTGCAGCACCTGGTTCCTCCAGATGATCTTCCTGCTTTGGTCCACACTTTCATTACCTCCCGCCTTGACAACTGCAATGCCCTTTACCTTGGGCTACTGGGGGGTTGAGATTCGCCGCCTGCAGCTATTGCAGAATGCGGCAGCCAGGCTGCTGACTGGTTCTTCTAGATCCAGTCATATAACGTCTGTGCTCTGCGGACTGCACTGGCTGCCAATTTGCTGGTGAATCACCTTCAAGGTCAGTTTGCTGACCTGTAAGGCCCTACACGATCAGGGACCTGCTTACCTGAAAGATCTCCTCTGTCCCTACTGTCCCCCCCAGCTCTCTCTGATCCACTGTGAGGGATTGCTAGAGATTCCCAGGGTTCACTTAAAAATTTCAGGGGCCAGATCTTCTAGTTTTATGGCCCCAACCCTGTGGAATTCTCTAACTCATCAGGTGCGAAACTGCCCGACTGTTCAAAGTTTTAAAGAAGCTTTGAAAATTTACCTTTTTTAGTAAAGCCTATAATGATTTTTGAATATTTTAATGTTGTTTTAACTATTTATTGTTGTATGTAATATTGTACAGGCGCCTTGGTTTAAGAAAGGCGCCTTATATAAATAAAGAGTGATTTGATTTGATTTCTTGCCTTGGTGTTGTTTTCTCATTTCACCACAGCAGCCTGAATCCTAACTGCCATTGCCAGCCACAGATCCACCCCACATCACACACAATAAATTTCACCAGCACACACCTGCTTACTCCAACAAAATGTAAACACTCTTTCCCACAGCTGAACCTTGATTTGCCACTGAGACACAGTTATAATTATAACTAAACCTGCCATGACCGTTATGCCACTGCCAGTATGCCACAACTGAAGTCAGACAGTGTCACTTACAATCGAATTATCACACAACACAAAACACTTGTTGTACTCTAGCACATAACCCTTCAATGAGGATTTTCTTTGAGATATCAGTGTCAGTGGCTCAGCAGGTAGCACACTCGCCTCTGAGGCAGGGCGATCAGAAGGCTGTGGGTTCTATCCCCACACCAGGGACTTGGGTTAATATCCCAATACTGACACTGTAGTGCAGCATGAGGGGGGCGTTGCACTCCTGAGGTGCTGTCTTTCGGATGAGATGTTAAACTGAGGTCCCGTCTACCTGTCCTGGTGGTTGTTCAGGTAGACGTTAAAGATCCCATGGCACTTATCGAAAACAAGTAGGGGAAATTTCCCCGGTGTCCTGGCCAAATTTCTTCCATTCACCAGAAATATCACCAACAGCCTAATCTGGATCAGTTTCAGTTGGTTACCATCTGTATCCCCACCCCCGGGGTCGCCCTTGAAAAAGGGACTTCCAGTCTCAGTGGGCTTACCCGGTCAACAAAATTCAATAAATAAATGGGGCTGGTGATGGTGATAGACCTGGTGGGTGGATGGACACTCAAGAGGCCTGCTGTGGCAGTTTGGCACATGTGGTGTTGATGGAAATAGGCCATGAGCTCTGCCTGCAGATGGACTACTTGCCTTTTTCCCTACAACAGCTATTCTGGCCCGATTCCCTCAGGGTTCACAATGGCTACCATAGAGGGCCACGAGTGATGACATGCATGGGCGTTACAAGCTATCTATAAATTGTGCATCAACTGGCAATCTGTTGCCCCTCAAACAAATTTCATAAATTCCTATAGCGATTCTTAGGTGTACCATGTAGCGGAGCATAAGTATTATAATTCATATATCAAATGTTGCAAAATTATATATTTAATAAAAAAAAAACAAATAAAATGATGTTTTCTGACTTTTATTTGTGGAGCACATGTTACAGATATAGTTCAAAATGGTAATATTAAATGCATGCTGAAAATAGAAAATTGAGTTAGAATCAATGTTTCAACCATAGGTCTTCTTGAATTACCTAAAAGAGAAAAAAAGCAGGTTAGGGAAATAAGAGAAATGTATGTGAGGAAAGAAAATAGGGGGAGGCTGTAGGAGAAATATAGAATAATACATAGGGTGGTGTGTTTAGCGAGATTTTACACACACCTGAGGTGTTGGATGCCACATAAATCCTGAGCGCAAAGTTCAAGAAGTTTATTTAAGCATCCAACACCAAGGGTACAGTATGTGTAAAATTTTGAGTTAAAGACACCACCCCATGTTTTACTTCATATAATTGCTGGGGAGCATTTTTTCACCACAGCAATTATATGAAATAAAGTCACTTCCCCATGTAGCCACTATCCCAGGGTTTCAGCCCAGTCTGCTGTTGGAACTTCGCTGCTGAAACATTTTGTTTTCCCCCTTTTTCCCATTATTTTTCACAGCTTAGACATAATAATAGACATAGGCCAGTTATTTACTTTTTTTTAACTTACCAAGTGCCAGTCACAGTGAAGTGTGCAGGCATGCAGCGCTAAAGTAAGGCAGAGAAGGAGAGACAAGCTATGGCTGGTGCACGTGCTGACCAAGGAAAAGCCAGTGTATGTTCGCCATTATAACCTGTGGGTTATAACGGCAAATTATAACCCAGTTTCCCTTAGGGAAAAAATATTAGCCAGTTATTATAAAGTGATAATAGTTAAGGTAAGAATAGAATTTGGAAAATGAATCGGTGATGATAGGTATGAAATGGCAGATTAGAAGTGAATGGGGTGAGGAGTTCTTAAGTGGGGACTAATTAACAGGACCTAGTAAGAAGACTTTGTTACACTTGGTCCCCACACCCTTATTGGTAACCCATTGTGCTCTGCTGACAATATCTATTATGCTATATGCTATGTTATGCATAATCGTTACTAACATATAGGGTGTTGGTACTTGTTTATTTATTTGAGTTTTGGTGACCGGGTAAGTCCACTGAGACAATATAGTCCCTTTTTCAGGGTCTACCCAGTTGCAAAAAGCAGTTGAGGCACAGTGCAATACAACAGAGAAACCAAGATAAAAATTTACAATATAACAAGAGAAGGTGTTGAAATATTATACAACAATATGGTAGAACTTGGAAAAGGTATATACAATTCAATATCATCATAAGTTACAAGGCACAAAACAAATTGAGGCTACAAATTAGGATCTAAAGCTACATGATAAAGGGGGAGAAGAAAAAGGAGGAAGAAGAAGGGTGGATTTAAGAAAAGGAGAGGTATCAGCAGAAGTAGGAGCATGATACAGAGGCAGAGAGAGAGAGAGGCATATAGAGTAACTTGGAACTTGGGAAAAGAGGAGCAAGACAGGACAGAAGGAGGAAGGGAGTTCCATTCGGGTTCAGCAATAAAGGAGAATGACTTGTGGGCGATGGCAAGACGCAGTTTAGGTTTTATAAGAAGGGGGAAGGAGGCAGATCTGTACTTACCGTACAAGTGTAAGTTACCAGGGACATAACTATGATTATTGCCAATATTACTGTGATCATTGCTAAGTAGTGCATGCATAGGTATTGTACCGAGAATACACTCATGTGATCTTTGTTTATTGTTCTGATAAGTCAAATTATAGCCAACACTGCCATCATGCGGATTTATGTAATACCGCACATATTTTCTGTTTTATGTATAATTCTTTTTTCTGATTTTAGCTGATTTTGTACATTTTGTATATCTTTAGATAACACTGTGGAGCAACCTAACTTTTGGCCTATATAAACACTAGAATTTGCAAGAAAAGTTATAAGAATTATTGCTTTCGTTTAAAGCTGCAGTACTTCGATAAAAAATAACGTACAGGGAATAGGTCCTGCTCTAAAAGCCTTTCATGACCAGGCTTTGAGATATCCTAGTTTTGCAGTTTCAGTTGTAACAAATGTATAACTCGCTATACAGTAGTATTTCCTAAATCTATAGGTCAAATGTATGGCAGCTTAGATTCAATGCTAAGAAGTGTAAGGTAATGCACCTGGGAAACAAAAACCCAGGGGAAGAGTACACAATGGGGGGTGAGATACTAACAACAACAAAAATAGAAAGGGACCTGGGGGTAGTCATATCAGATGACCTAAAGGTGGGCAAGCAATGTGAGAGGGCAGCAAGGAGGGCTGGGGGGATACTGGGATGCATAGGGAGAGGCATCACCAGTAGAAAACAGGAAGTTATTATCCCTCTGTACAGACAGTTGGTGAGACCTCATCTGGAGTACTGCATGCAGTTCTGGAGACCCAATCTCTGCAAGGACATAGACAGGATGGAGGCTGTCCAGAGGAGGGCAACTAAAATGGTGCAGGGTCTGCACCAGAAGATATATGAAGAGAGACTTAAGGAGCTGAAAATGTATAGCCTCGGGGGGGGGGGACATGATAGAAACTTTCAAGTATCTCAAGTGAATCAACAAAGTCCAAGTGGGTAGCATCTTTCAAAAAAAAAGATGTGCAAGAACAAGGGGGCACAATTTGAAGATAGAAGGGGCGGCTCAGAGCTAATTTACGGAAGTACGGAGGGCGGTTCAGGGGCAATGTGAGGAAGTATTATTTCACAGAGAGGTAGTGGATGCATGGAACAGCCTTCCTGAGGAAGTTATGGAGTCTAAAACTGTGGGAGAATTCAAGAATGCAAGGGACAGACATAAGGCAATTCTTGTGGGGGGCAGGAAGATATAGGCTGTTGGTTAAATAGGATCTGCGGCCTATCCTGTAGGTAGGGAAATGGGCAGACTAGATGGGCCTAGCGGTCCTTATCTGCCGTCAAAGTCTATGTTTCTATGTTTCTATAGGGCCTGTTTCCTGTATCTAACATATGCAAGTAAGAGTTGTTGTCATGGTTATTATCTAAGTATATAAGTCCATGTCCACCATTTTCCCACTGAGACTGTCTTCATCCCCAGGGGATATTGGAAAACTGTGGCTCCCAGTGTCTATTTGGTAAGACCTGTTTTTAGGGCTTCTGTTTTTGTGTAATAAACAAGTTTATTACCGAATATGCCGCTTGTCTTTTGTTTCTTTTGCTGATTTATTACCACCAAGAACCTGAAAAGAGCTTGACACCCTGACAGCTGAAAGCTATGTATGCACACTCATTTTCATTTTCTATGGATTAAAGAAATACTCAAACTGGAGGGGCCAATGATTTACACTGGATCTGCGACAATTGCTAAAAGGGCACCCAGTGCAAGGACACCTCACCAGAGCCATTCAGCCTAACAACATTTTCTGTAATGAGACAACTGGCAAAAACAACCCAGACACCCAAAGGCAGTGAGTCTGTCACCATGTAGAAAGCAGTGATGTGATAAATGAGGCTACCTTGGAGTCATAGCCACTGTGTAAAAGCAAAGATCTTTTAGGACAAACCAGTATTAGGTCAAAATTCCTAGGCTAAACGTTACAAGGCTGCATGTCTTTGCTCCAGTTGTTGTGCCATGGGTTTACACTACCCTGTACCTCTGACAGCTCATAATACCTAGACACTGTGACTATTCAAACCTGAATATCAGCAAGGCTACAAAAATGGCGCCTCACAGCCATGAAATGTTGCCTAATCTTTTTATTGTGAAAAATGGCAAAAACATGTTGGGCAACTTGCATTCAATGTGCAAGGTGAAGGTGCTGGGTGCTCATGCAATGCTTGTCAGAAGGCAGCTTTTTTTGAGCCTGATGTAATGAATCGAGCATGCAGTTATTTGAGCAGCCTTTGTTTATACTGAAACCTGAATATCAAAAGATACCTGCACAATCTCCAGATTTCTGTGATGCCATAAACCTCTTGAGCTTCACTCTTGAGGTTTAGGAAGTCACAGGAACACCTTGATGGATTACAGCAGCCATAACATATGGATGCCCATCTGTTATTCTATTTATATTACAGTAACTAGTTACTTTTAGGGGAAAAGTAATGTCATTACAGTTACTTATTACGTTATTTTAGAAGTAATCAATTAATGTTACTAGTTACCTAGAAAAGTAATCAGACTACAGTTAGTAGTTACAAGTAACTAGTTATAGTGCAAGCCTATTATAATTAATGCATCTGTGCACGCAGCTTTTGTCCATTTTATCCAGTGTCCATTACATACAGAGGAGGTGGAGCCTATGCTTTAGGTGTGTCTGTGTGTAAGAGCATGGGCTCAGAGAAAAAAACCTATTAGGAAACATCATAGATTACTCAGAATTCTGCCTAGCATATATGTTTCTGTACTTTGTGTGTATTTAGAGTTACAATCAGCACTCATTTATCTGACTCGCATTTTACCGGCACACGCATGTATCCATCATCAACCGGTTATTTTTTCCCACCCCATTGTGTTAATCACCCACATAACCATCACTCATGTTATCCATTTCCGTCACTGATCCTGCATGTTGTCTCCTATGCAGCTCACAGTCTCCACTCTCACATAACCCACCCTCCGCGAGACTATGCTGTGGAAACATTGCGGTTTTTTAGCACAACTTCTAGGCGCTCCAAGCAGACCAATCGGAAGAAGCAGTACATCAAGGAGGATCTAGCCATGTTGGAAGAGCTCTGTAAATGTGCCATCACAAACACCATTGTGAAGATTAAGAAAACTACTGCACTGTAGTGTACATTACAGTATTGTACAGTACTTAAAATAGAAAACAGTACAGGTACAGTAGTACTGTACAGTAAAACCTGTACAGTACAGAACCTGTGCAGTGTAATTTGCACCTCAAACTTTTTGTGCAGACAAACTGAAGCAGGCAAAGCAGACACCAATCAAGCAGCCATAAAGTAAGAGTTACAGCACCACTTCTTGTTAAATGTGGGTGGGGGGACAGAAAGGCAGAGGAGGGGGTACAATGACTTTTCTGCCACCAGTCAAGCAACCATAAACTAAATGTTGGAGCACCACCTGCTGTTTCATGAGGGTGAGGGGGACAGAAGGCAGAGGAGGGGGGTACAGTGACTTTTTCTGCCACCAGTCAAGCAGCCATAAACTAAATGTTGGAATACCACCTGTTGTTTCATGGGGGGGGGAGAAGGCAGAGGAGGTGGGTACAGCTGTGCAGTACAGTAAACAGCAACCTTTTTTTTTACAGATTGAAGTTGCTTACAGTAGACTGTAATCTGCACAGCACAGTACATACAGTACTGAAAGATGGAGCCTGCAAACAAAAGGGCCAGGACAGCCATTGCTGGAAATGTGAAACACAGCATTTGTGTTTTCTATACCCAGAATCCAAAATGCTCAAAGTCTGACATAGTTGCCTATGTTTTAAAGGGAGCATAAACTGTCAATAGGAAAATCCACAGTTTCAGACATTTTGAAAGAGAAGGACAAGTGGTTAGCCTGTTCATCCTCTGATACCTCAACTAAAGTAAGAAAGACTCAGCATAAACAACTAGAGGATGCCCTGTTTTTATGGTTCACAGATGCCAGGATGCAAAAAGTAACCATAAGTGATGATGTCCTGTTAACCAAAGCAAAATCAACTTGGCCAGCGTCTGGGTGTGTCAGAGTCCTTTTCCTATTCAGTGGGGTGGCTGCAAAGATTTAAACAGCGTCACAACATTAGGCATTACAAACTGCATGGTGAGGCTGCAAGTGTGGATGAAGGAGTTGTGTCTGATGGGCGTCTGCAGTTGCAACTTGTTTTGAAAGAGTATGACCCTAATGACATTTACAACATGGATGAATCTGGTCTATTCTTTTGGATGGAACCCAATGCTACACTTTCAACAGGGCCAGTGTCTGGAAAAAATAAAAATAAAGATAGATTGACAGTGGCACTATGTGTCAATGCAAGTGGCACAGACAAACGTAAGCCACTGGTCATCTAAAAAATTTAACCACCCTCGGTGCTTTGGAAAGGACATTTATCCTAACAGTTTCTGCTACTGGTACACTAACAGAAAAGCCTGGATGACAGCTGCAATTTTCGAAGAATGGCTAAAGGGGTTTGACCGATCTATGCTTCTGCGAAGACGTCGTGTGACTTTGCTGCTTGACAATGCTTCCCTCGCACTCCAACACAGTTCACCACCGTAATGTCACCCTTCATTTCCTCCCTCCAAACACTACCTCTAAAATCCAGCCATTGGATGCTGGCATAATCCAGAACTTTAAGGCTCTGTACCGACGACAGCAACTGCAGCACTATGTCAACTGCCTGGATGATGGCAAACCAGCAGATGTTAACATCAAGGAGGCTCTGTATTTCATACGGGACAGTTGGCATGATGTGAGCACAACAAAGTCGTCAATTGCTGGAAACATACAGAAATTCTGTACCCTGTTGCTCAGCCGTCTACTGACAACAGTGCCACCCAAGAACAATCTAACAACTCCACTGACTCTGTGGTGCAATCCATCTCCTCCATTCTTGACCAACTGCCTGACACCACAAATGTCCATGCGGTAGACATCCCGCGGGCCGATGAGAATGCTAAAACCCGTGCAGCACTAGATGAAGAGGAAATTGTTCAGATGGTGAAACCAGCCAATGAAGCAGCAAATTCCGATGAAGACACTGACGGCATCGATGACACAGAAACACCTGTCACCCGGACAGCAGTGGATGCTCGTCGTGGATTGGAAGTTGCCTTGGGATATGCTGAACAGAATATTAATTTCTTCAACATAAGGGATATTGACTGCATCGGGGCCCTGATTGCAAAGACTTTTGTGGTGGGTCAGAAAAAGTCACGTCAGACTGTGATCGAGCAATTCTTTAAAAAAGATCATGAAGGCAGTGAACTGTGAGGGACTTCAAACTGTGAGTCAGTGCATTTCATTTTCAATTGTGATGTTGTGGCACTGTTGGTAAGTCCAAGAACATGTGGGGGAATGTCATCTCTTAAATGAAAAAGAATGCCATGCTATGGGTGGGGTGGGGGATGCCATGGTTTTGTGATGGTGTGGTGGAATTTTTGTCCTCAAAGTTACACATATGCCATGCTTATTCTGGGCATGTGGTGGACTGTGGTTTCTTAAGCGACAAAAATAATGGAATGCTGTGGGAGGGAGGCCATGGTTTCTAGGTGGGAGGGGGGATGCCATGATTTGTGATGGTGTGGCAGAATGTTTTCTTGAAAGTTAAAAATGTGCCATGTTTTACTCTGGGCATGTGGGGGACTGTTGTCTCTTAAATGAAAAAAAAAATGCCATGCTATGGGTGTGGGGGGATGCCATGGTTTTGTAATGGTGTGGTGGAATGTTTTCCTGAAAGTTAAGAAGGTGCATGTTTTACTCTGGGCATGTGGGGGACTGTTGTCTCTTAAATGAAAAAAAAAGAATGCCGTGCTATGGGTGGGAGGGGGGAACTCTATGGTTTTGTGATGGTGTGGTTACACATATCTCATGCTTATTCTGGCATGTGGGGTACAGTGGTTTCTTAAGTGACAAAAAGAATGCAATGCTGTGGGGGGGGCATGGTTTGTGATGGTGTGGCGAAATGTTTTTCTGAAAGTTAAAAATGTGCCATGTTTTATTCTGGGCATGTGGGGGACTGTTGTCTCTTAAATGAAAAAAAGAATGCCATGCTATGGGTGGGAGGGGGGAACTCTATGGTTTTGTGATGGTGTGGTTACACATATCTCATGCTTATTCTGGCATGTGGGGGACTGTGGTTTCTTAAGTGACAAAAAGAATGCCATGCTGTGGGGGGGGGGATGCCATGATTTGTGATGGTGCATGGTGGAATGTTTTCCTGAAAGTTAAAAAGGTGTCATGTTTTACTCTGGGCATGTGGGGGACTGTTGTCTCTTAAATGAAAAAGAAAGAATGCCATGCTATGGGTGTGGGGGGATGCCATGGTTTTGTGATGGTGTGGTGGAATGTTTTTCCTCAAAGTTATACAGCTGCCATGCTTTATTCTGGGCATGTGGGGGACTGTGGTTTCCAAAATTACAAAAAGAATGCCATGCTGTGTGTGTGTGTGTGGGGGGGGGGGGATGCCATGATTTGTGATGGTGCATGGTGGAATGTTTTCTGAAAGTTAAAAAAGTGCCATGTTTTACTCTGGGCATGTGGGGGACTGTGGTTTCTTAAGTGACAAAAAAAATGCCATGCTATTGGTGGGATGGGGGAAATGCCATGGTTTTGTGATGGTGAGGTGTTGAAAGTTAAACAAATGCCATGCTTTATTCTTGGCTTGTCAGGGACTGTTTTCATTGCAAGTGCCTTGTTTCATGGTGACGTGGAGAACTATTTTCCATGAGGCTGAAAAAAAATTGCCATTTTTTTTGTACTGTACAGTACTGTATTGGGGGAGGGGGATGCCATTCTTTGTGATGATGTGGTGGAATGTTTTTCATGAAACTGAAAAATGCCATGATTTCTTGTGATGGAGCACAGGGTACTGTTTTGATTACTGTACTGTAACAAGGAGAATTGTTTTAAAAAGTGGAAAATGTACGGTACTGTACTGTAAAAAAATATACTGTACTGTAGTACTGTACTGTAGCACTACAGGTACAGAACTGCACAGTGAAAAACAGTGCTAAAACAAGAAAAAATAAGAAATAAAGACCAGTTTACATTTTAAGCCATATTTTATTAGTGTTTTACTTAATATCTAGAGTCATTAAAGTATTGCAGTCTCACCAGAAACTCTTTTCGTGCATTTCTAAATGGTTTCCATGAATTCTGACAATCAGACAGAAAAAGATGCATTTAACCGTTTCTCTCACATATCCGTCACCATGCTTGGGAACCAAGGGAGATGGATGTCTGAGTGCTGACTGTATTTAAATGTCAGGGAACATGAGTTTTTTTATGAAGTTTATTGCAGTAGGTAAGAAGAAGGCAGTAACCCTATTGGCTGGATGTTGGAGTTCTAGGACAGTTAGAACAAAGGCAATTGTACTGTAATGGTTTTATTAAAAAATAAAGTCACTTCGTTTTTAGTGTAATCAACTAATAAAAGTTTATGCAGCTTGTGGAGAATTATTAAGTAAGACATTTAGTCTCTGTTGCTCCTCCATCTAAACTCTACATTTGCCAAATCTTCTTACCAGCGCTGCATCCCCCAGCGCATTACAATACCTATAAAAGCTTCAGATTGTCAATTATAAGCAATGTTTCTGTCCATTACAACCAAAGTAAAATGCATTGGATTTGATATATTTGGTTTGGGAACTCAATTTTTGTTCACTATAACCGAATGTCCATTATAACAGTGTCCATTATAAGTGGAGTGCACTGTACTACCCAACACTGCTGACTCCCCACCCACAATAGTAATAACACTGACCTCTACCCTCAACATTCACAGAACTGACCCATCATGCACAGTCACAGCACTGAACCCCATCCCTGACAATCACAGAACTGACCCCCAACAGTCACAGCACTGACTCCCCACCCCAATCTGGACCCTGCCCCCACATGCAACAGTCACAGCAGTGCCCCCACCCAATAGTCTTAGCACTGACACTTCCCCAACCCCAATAGTCACAGCAATGACTCCCAAAACTTAGTCACAGTTCTGACTCCCAACCCCAACAGTCACAGCACTGATACCCCACCCCCAACAGTGACAGTACTGACCTCCCCCAACAGTGACAACACTGACCTTCAAGCCTGGACATTGTCCTCATCCAACAATTACAGCACTGCCCCCAACCCCAACAGTCTCCACACTGACCCCCCACTGCAACAGTCACAGTAGTGCCCCACCCCAGTCTGGGCACTGACTCCCACCACCGACAGTCACAGTACAGACCATCACATCTACAACAGTTACTTCACTGGTCCTCCACCCTCAGTTACAGCACTGACCCCACCCACACTGAACAGCCAAAACACTGACCCCCCACCCCACCCTAACAATCACAGCACTGCCCCTCATGCCAGTTTGGACACTGTCCCCACCTAGTCACAGCACTAACCTCCATCCCCTGTCACAAAACTGACACCCGCTAGTCATAGCACTGACTCCCAACCTCAACCCCCAGCAGTAGCAGCACTGACCTTCCCCCACCCCCAACAGTTACAGCAATGATCTGGAAGTTGGTATTCTAAAAGAGACCAATTTGTAAAAGTCCATAAAATAGCAAATTTAGTAAAATACCCTTTCTGCATCGAAATCTAACAGTGTTACTTTCATGCTATCAGACCTGAATGTCACACCCCCAACCCCTGTCAAATAATTCTTTCTACCTGTTCACTTTGGAACTTTTACCTTATTTTTGGGAATCACAGATTTCTAAAAACAGGAGTTAAATGAAGCCCTGAGTGTAGCTCAAATTCATTAGAAAGACTATGGTGGAGGGTATAGTGCCCACTTTATCTGTTTCCATATAATATAGAATAGTAGGAGTACTCCCCCTTCCCCAGCTTTTTGAATTGCCTCAAAACTACAACCTATTGGTGGGTTGGGGGTACTCTTCCTTTCCCATTTATGCTTTTCCCAACTCTGTCCTTGCTTTTGTCCATAAGAGATTCCCAGAGATGCTTAGGATTTGTTTATTATAAGATGGTGATCCCATTATAAAAGTAGGTGGGTGAAATTTATTAGGGCAACAAAATGGGATTTTTATTTGTGGAAATGTATGCAGAGCCCCATCTGTTTGCACACAGCCTTTCTAATAAATTTGAGATACACTGGCACTAGATGAACATTAATTGCTATGCCTTGCCTGTAATGCTGCACCACTATCACCAAACCATTTTCCATGGAGTTCAGTTCGTTGTGGGAGAGAAAACAAAACCTGCTAGGCTTTGCAGTGGGATTTCCAGGGTTTTTGTTTTGTGAAGGAAAAAAATTGAAGTTCCTTTATTCTGAAAGTTATTAGCCAGTTTGAGAGCCATAATAGTGTGGATACAACAACCCCTTTATTTCATTAAATAATAGCCCTCCTTGACTTCCATGCCTGTAGATTTAGATGTTTTTAGCTTTTTGGAACTCAGCTCCCAAACATGAGTGGCCTTCCTTGCTGGCTGCCCCACTGGATTAACTGCAGATTGTCTGGCCGCTGCTGCTGCCCTGGCTGGATGGGACCCCACTGGATCTTGGGTTCAGGGACCCCATGAGGTACATTAGAGGAGATCCCAAGCTCGGCTGCAGGTCAAGGTTGGGTGGTATGCTACTGTTCCTAACTCCCAGGCCGCTGCTGTTGGATGAGGTCAAGGTTGCTCTGAAAGATGTGTTCCAAGGTGGGCATGAGTGGTAATAAGCTCTAGGCATCAGGACAGGCAGCAGGATGTACTTGGCTTTGGACAAGTAGTTTTGTCTGTCATCTTGCTTGATCTCTAGCTTGGTCAGTTGCTGGTAGTTTCCCAGAATCAGGAGGTTGTGGTATCCTCCATTCAGTGGCCTATCTGATTGGGCTGCTCGGAGGGCAAAGTGCCAGTTTCAGCCATGTCACAGTCAGTTCCAAACCTGAAATTTGTCAGAGTGTTCATAGTCAGTCTTTGTGGCTGAGAAGGAGAAGAAAGCCTGAGGAACGAGGGTGCTGTACATACTCTTTCAAAACTGCAATGAGAAAAAAATACGTGCAAATTATATTGTGTAGCACCATCCCCACATACATTGTGACCCACCCGTGCATCACACACACACACACACACAAATGTGCATTGTGCACCCCTCCATGGGGTTAAAGGTAGTCTTTTGGGGGCAGGGATACCTTGCTTTGTTCCCTGCAGCTGGTCTGGGCAGCTTCAACTTCAGATGTTATGACTTGGTCCACCAGTTCTTCTGTATGGAGAAGGTTTAGGCATCCTATGTCAACATGCAAAACATCTAACTGCCAGTCAATTGTTTCAGTCCTGTCCTACAATCTCAGCAAAGTAGGGGGAAAATTCACCCTCTGCTCCATCTCAGTGTCCTCAACCTTTGGAGAGGCCACCCGATGTTCTGATAGCCAGCCTTACATGCAGCAGGTGGAAAAACAAGACCCAACAAGAACAAACATATCCATATGCAGATGCAGCTCCATTCAAAGTCAATGGACCAAACCCGGGTAAATCAAATGACCAATTCTCAGCTTGGTTGTTAATGGGAAATAGTTCCCTACACATCCCACTACAGATAATCTGAGATACAAAATAGCTACACTGACAACAATAAGCTCCAGACTTTGGTGCCAAAAAAACAGTTTCACAATAAATGTTACGCCACTAGTTATGTGTCTTTTACAGCTAATCCAAACTTATATATAAAATTTCAAAGCTGTATAATGATTTAATAGTGCAAACAGGAATGGTTGCAGGTTCCCAGAATTGATATTATTGTTTCAAAAGGGATATTCTTCCACCTTCTGCCCACCAGTACTGCTGCTCTGGACCTTTTGGGAGCTTAATTAGTGCCCTTATATTAATTTTTATTTAGTTCTCCAGCCTGATTGAGGAGGTCACGTGACTGAAAGGTTGCTTCCGGATTCTAGTATTTAAACACTCGCTACAGTGAGCGGGCAGGTTTGGAAACACTTTTGGCACTGAACTTTGTGTGTGAGAGATATTTTAAGGTTATTCAAGCCTTGTTTTATTATATCCCTGAAGGGCCATGTTGCTGCATTGTAGCAGAGCACTAGCAGCATCGCTGGGGCTTGTAGTCCTGCATATCCTAATGGAGTGGACTACAGGTTCCCAGAATCGATGTTATTGTTTCAAAAGGGGCATTCTTCCACCTTCTGCCCACTAGTACTGCTGCTCTGAACCTTTTTGGAGCTTAATTCACACTCCTATATTAATTTTTATTTAGTTCTCCAGCCTGATTGAGGTGGTCATGTGACCAGAAGGTTACTTCCGGGTTCTAGTATTTAAATGCTCGCTACAGTGAGCGGGGTGAGCTTGAGCGGGTGATCACATGGCTCCATGTGCAGAGACAAGCACCTCTCGGTGTGTGCTGTGTGTGTTTGATGGGGAGGCAGGGAGCAGGAGCTACGTTACTGGATTTAGCCAACAAACCAGAAGCATAAGATACAATAGGATAGAGTATCTTAAATAATTGAGTGAAGGAAGTAAGAGCTATTGGGTAGGGGCATGATGGCAGCCACACAAAGTATTAGCCATGAAGACACAATAAATTATTGCCTAGTGTGTAATACGTTTGCAGTAGGGGGGCAAGGTTACTGATTTTACATGTGACAAATGCACTTTAATAGAGGCTTTACAAAGAGAAATAGAAGCATTACAGCACAGAGTTCAACTACATAGTGAGATCGCTGTACTTGAACAATTTATAGATAGTGCAGCAAGGCAAGTAAAGCCAGACTCTGTCTTAAAGCAACAGGACGGCACAGGGGGCTTCAGACCTGAGGTGGTAGCCCTCATTAGTGATTTACCCCAGGAGAATGTTACAGACGACTGGTGGAGGGTGCATAAAATATCTAAAAAGGGGAGAAGAAATATAGGAGGATCAGGCAATATACACACCCAAAATAGGTTTAGTGTCCTCAAGGACAGCAAGACTCTTGACAATAAGAACTTGAGTCTAGGGTCAGGTGAGCAGCAGCTTGAAAATGACATAGTTATACATAATCAGGAAACAACTAGAATGGGCATTCAGAAGGAACATGCTGACAACCCACCTACAGTAACACAGACTGCTCCCAGGGACATTTTAGTGATGAGAGATTCAATGTTACGTTACACTGACCAAATACTGTGTAAAAACAGAAATGAATACACAACAGTCAGTGTACTCCCCCTGTGCAGGAGCAGGTGATATAAAGAAACTTCTCCCAGGGCTATTACAGCATACGATTAAGCCGGTCACTTTGTTACATGTTGGTGTGAATGAAGTAGGACGTAGGAAAATGTTGACATCCAGAGAGACTTTGAGGAGTTAGAGTTTGCACTAAAGGATATTGGCTGTAATATATTAATTTCTGAGAACCTTCCGGTCCCAAAGGCAGGTACCACAAGGAGTAGAAACATCAAACAGTTAAATGGCTAGCTAAAAAGGTGGTGCTACAGGGAGGGGATATACTTTAATAAATCATTGGGAAAATTTTCAGGACTCCAACTTATTTGCTGCAGATGGGTTACATACAAATAGGAAAGGAAAGAGAATACTGGCATACAAACTGAGGGAAGAAATTGACAAACATTTGAACTTGAATTAAGGGGGAAAGGAGGAGGCAAAAAACTCCTGATGGGGGCATAACCAACAAAGTGACATATGCTAGGCTCAAGGAAAATTTATACTGGAGGTGTTTATTGATGAACGCCAGAAGTCTGGTAAAAAAGTCTGACAAACAAGGCCGGCCTGGTGGCGCTGAGGGTTGAGGTGCTGGACGCCACACCTCATGCTACGCTGGTGACCCAGGTTCGGGAGTGAACTCGAGTGCCGGGGGTTGGTAGGGGGAAGGTCAAGGATTGAGCGCCCTTGTGGAGCTCTCCTCCCTGGGATGGAGGGGTGGGTTGGCCTGGTGAGCCAGCTGCCCCTGTTGGAGACCCAGAGGGGCACTGCAGCTAGCCGGGCAGCACATATCAGTGTGGTCGATACGGGAAGGGTTGCCATGTGCCAGTGCATTGGGGCATGCACATGCAAGGAGGGGGACTTCAGAACAAGGAAAAACCCGGTCCTTGGGGTAGGCGATGGCACCAGCCCCCATGCCCACTGCTGGGCCCATCCTGGCTGGCCTTTCAGGTTCCTCCATCAGGGACCCCAGCCAGCAGCTGGAGTCCATGTATGTAGGTATGCCCAGAGAGGAGAGGTGGCCTCACCCCGGGGGGGGGTCAAGCCGGGGGTGCCAGCTGCGAGACAAGGGGGAGGAGAGAGGAAGCTCAGTCAGGTAGACTTCGGGCAGGGCAGGATCAGGCTGGATGCCTGAGAGAGGCTCCTCAGACCGCGACCAGGAGGGAAAAAGACTTAAAAAAAAAAAGTCTGATAAACTTATTCATACACTATTAGAGGAGAATATTCAGAGCTGTGCCATTATAGAAACTTGGTGGAGACCAGAGGATTCTTGGGACAGGCAAATCCCAGGGTTCACCATGCATTGTAGAGATAGGTCAAAAGGAAAGGGGCGCGGGGTTGCATTATATGTGTCAGAAAGTATACCATCAGAGCAGGTAGAAACAATTACCTGGGAGGGACAGGAACTAGTATGGATTAAAATCCCCCCATAGTGCCAAAATCAGCATTTGTATAGTATATAGACCTCCTTCAAGTTCCCATTCAGACAATATAACACTCTTAGACTTTATCGATACATTGGAATCAACTGATAATATATTATTGCTTGGGGATTTCAACTTGCCAGGCATAAATTGGGTAAACCAGGGGTCCAACAATGCAGCTGAGCTACGGTGTGTAGAGGCCTTAAATCTGGCTGGGCTGGAGCAGTACATTGAGGAGAACACTGGGGGGATCAGTTGTTGGATCTAGTACTAAGTAATATGTCTGATAGGATACAAGAGTGTAAGGTGCTAGCACCCCTGTGTTCCAGTAATCATGCCATGGTGCAATATATTATTTCTGAGTGCAGTAGAGTGATTAATGAGAACACTGTATTTAACAATTATGCAAAGGCTGATTTTTATCAGCATGAGGAAAGAAATGGCAGACTGGAAATGGGAAAATGAGTTCGAGCAGCAGTTACTTAGCCAGATGTGGGAAATATTGGAGCATAAAATTACTATCTTAGTTAAGCGATATGTTCCAACCAAAAGGAAATATAATAAGACAGGCAAAATACCTGCATGGATGTCAGCCAAGGTTAAGAGATGCATTAACTAAAAAAAAAAAGCTTATGCAAAGGCCAAGAATAGTGAGCACCAGACTAGCTGGGAAAGGTACAAAAAAGCCCTGAAGGAAACAAAAAATGCTATTAATCAAGTCAGGAAAACATATGAACTGAGGTTAGCTAGCAAGGCAAAGGATGATCATAAATCCTTTACACCTACATCAATAACAAAAAGGGTGGAGCAAAAACAATAGGCCCACTAAAGAACCAGGATGGGCATCTAATAGTGGATAACAATCAGATGGCGGACTCTTACAATGAGTATTTTTCTTCTGTATATAACACCAAAACTCTGGAGACTAAAACTCATTTAGATAGCTTAAACATAGATGGACTGATTTTACAGCCAGATGATATTAGGAAAAGCTTACTCAACTTGACCAGAATAAAGCTCAGGGCACTGATGGTCTGCATCCCAGCATTATAATGGAACTGGCAGTAGAAATGGCGGGTCCAAAAACAACAATCTTTCAGAAATCATTGGACCAAGGAGAGGTGTTGGAAGTGTGAGGTGGGCAGATGTGGTGCCCATTTACAGAAAAGGTTCCAAACAGGATGTGGGTAACTATAGGCCTGTCAGCATTACAACAATGCTGGGTAAAGTCCTAGAAGGGATAATTAAGGACCACATTATCAATTACATGTTATTGGTTGGGGACATCAATTACACCCAACAGTTACAGCTTCATCAAAGACCGTTCATGCTAGATTAACATGCTAGAGTTTTATGGCAAGGTCAGTTGAGCACTGGATGGTAGGCACTCGGTGGATGTTATTTTCCTAGATTTCTCAAAAGCATTTGACTTGGTCCCCCATGGTGAGCTAGTGGACACTCTTATTGAGCACAAAATCCCGCTGGAGAGCCTCATGACTGAGTGGCAGAAAACAATGGGTGTGCATCAGAGGGTCTTATTCAGGGTGGTCAGAGGTGACAAGTGGAGTGCTCCAGGGATCTGTGCTGGGCCCCTGTTTATTTAACATCTAAATACATTCAGTGATAAGCAAGCAGAATGGGAATCGAAACTCACTGATGAAACTAGGTTAGGGATGGAGGTTAATAATCTAGAGGAGGCTAGAATATTACAGACAGCTTTTCAAGAGTTGGAGAAGTGGGCAGTGAAATATAAGCTAGCATTTAATACAGACAAATGCACCGTAATGCATTTTGGCAATAAAAATATTAAAAGCAATATACACACTAAATGGGAAAACACTAAGGGAAGTTGCAGAAGAGAGGGACCTGGTTAGCAGAATATCAAATGACCTAAACTTTAAAATTCATTGCTGCCAGGTGATAAAAAAAAGCCAGTGGTATACTGAACTGTATTGCTAGACATATCAGCAGCAGAAAGAGGGAGGTGTTGGTTCCACTGTATACATCACTGGAGAGGCCGCAGATGGAGTACTATGCCCAGTTCTGGTCACCAGGGTATAGAAGTGTGGTAAAAGCTATTGAGATGGTACAAAGGAGGGCAACTCGGCTAATTTCAGATGTCAAAGACATGGATTATAATGAGAGGCAGAGGGGGGATATGTGTTTGGCTTACATGGGCTGTGTCTGATGAGGGGTTATGGGAACAGTTGGGACTAGATATTAGGGAGCAAAGTTACCACACTAGAGCCCACTTACTGCAATTATCTGGGGATAGGTACAGGATCATAAGAAGAAGAAAAATGGATTACTTTAAGGGTGGTGCCAATCTGGATGGACTTCCAGTGCATGTGGTAGCCAGAAAATGTATGCAGGAGTTTAAAACCAAATTAGACCAACACTTAATATCAAATGGGATTCAGGGAGATAGTTAGTATAAAGGCGAGCTATATGGACTTCGGTCTTCTATGATCTGTATGAACCTATGAAACCTATGAAACCGGATGGGCATTTTAATTATCTATTTGGCAACAAGCAACCTTTTAAAAACATACATTTATAATAAACAGAAACTTCAGTTCAATGATGTAGCTGGGGTAAAAAAAAATTTACAAGAGTTTACCGCAGTATTCGGATGGTAGTAGATCTTTACCAGAGTTGGTGGTCATGCATAATACCTCATGGCACTGATCGCACCCCAGTGCACCTCCAGCCAGCTTAGAAGTTCCAAGTCTCCAGATAGGAAGCAGAGATGACATCTTGCCACCATGTGCAATGCATGGTACCCTCCAGCAAGGACACACAATTAAGAACCACCTCACCATATTTGGTATGTTTCTCATCCAATCAAACACCCTTAAAACAACAAACCAGTAGGGCACATGAAATTGGAAACAGATTTTGTGCATCACCAACTTTACAAAACCCAATTTATGCATTAATCAGCACTGAGGTTAAGAAAAGTAAGTACCCTCACGTTGTAAAACATTATTGGTGACTCTCTATAGTATTAGGACTTCACATTCAAGACACATTTAGTACAGGTTCCATTACAGTCCTCTACGAAGATATCACAAGAAAGACAAAGTCCAATAAAACAGTGCAAGTTTCAAAATGAACCATCCATCACTCTGATCCCTCCAGTACACTACTTACAATCTGACAGTATGACAAAACATGTCACCTCAGTCACCTCCCTCCCAAAGTGTGTCAAGTTTAAAATGTTCAGGCACAGCTTGTCATTTTAATTTACTGTGGTAGCCAATGCCATCTGTAGCTGTAATGGGCCATGCCAGGCCCTTCTGCATGCTGATATTGCTTTCTATGCATTGGGTTTCATATAGCTAACGAGAATGCTATTGCCTCATGGTGCACCATAACGTACAATATTGTTCATCATGGCAATGGCTACCACTGTAGCTGCAAAGTCACCTACTGAGTTGTGGTCTGTAAAGCTGTTTTGTTTTTCTTGATAAACAAACTATAACTGAGATGGGAAGTTTATTCTACAATAAATAGAATATCAGCCACTCGTAACATTGCAGCCACTCCTTCAAAAGCTTTTCTTCTGAGCCTCATGGTGTAGGAGTAGTTGGAAAAGAACAACAGCTGACTTTCTCTCAACACCACAAGCCCCTATTCTTTTGCTGTGTTAAGTACTTGGTCTCAGGCACTAACCAAGGCCATGACAATAAGGATTGTTCTGGGTCCATCCAAAGCTGCAGCAGCTCTTCTCAGGTTAATTCTGTAGACCCACTGAATGGAGAGTGCATGCCCAAGCCCCAGCTCCGCAGAGAGCCAGGCTTCAAGAACATAGCAATATCATTCTCTTCTGAGCCCTCCAGGACTCCAAATATATGGACACTAGATGATCACACAGAATTTTCTAATTGCTCTAGTCTGGAATGAATCACCCCTTGTTCTTTAATGGCCTCTGGGGCTATCCCTCTCCCAGCTGTTTTTCAGACTTGGCAACTGAATTAACTACACCATGAAGTTTATTCTCAGCCAAAGTCAAGCACTTATTAAACTGATCAACTTTTTTTGTCAAGTTTTTGTACTATTTGTGTAAGGAAAATGACTGAGTGCTGTAGGGAGTCCAAGGTTGCCAGCTGATCCCCCACATGATCATCAGGCAGCTGAACTGATGTTTTTTGGAAGGTTCCACCTCAAGTAAATCAGTTTTAATGGCTCCTCTTGGAAGCTCCACCTCTCTCGTTAAGTCTGGGTAACACTGAAGACCATTTCCCATGATCACCATAAACCCTTTTGTGAAATTTTGTGCAGAGTGGTAGGACAGATGTGCTCCACCCTAAGTTGCTAAAGTTAGCAGTGGCTAGGGTTGTGGGATCTGTAACAGCTATGTTCACCCTATCACAGAAAAAGGGTCAGGTACCACCAAATTGGAAAGAATCTAGGGAAATCCCCTTACATAAGGGAGGGAATAAACTTAGTATGTTGAATTATAGGCCTATCTCATTACTGACAGTACTGAGTAAGTTCTTGGAGAGATGTGTGTTCCGCCAGCTGATGGCACATCTGGAGGAACACAGTCTGTTAGTAGATCAGCAACATGGGTTTAGAAAAGAGCAATCCACTGTGACAGCACTGGCCGGGTTTATGGATGCTATGTTGGAGGCCTGCAAGAGGGGGTTGGCCACTGGTGTGGTGTTTGTGGACCTGGCTGGCACCTTCGACATGGTGGATCATGGGACTATTGTTAAAAAAGTTAGGAAAAGTGGGTATTCAAGTGATGATGGTGGATTGGTTCAACAGTTATTTAAGGAACCGTGTACAAAGAGTTGGGATAGGCAATAAGCTTTCTGAGCCCTTGATAGTTAAGGCAGAGGTGCCCCAGGGATTGGTGCTTGGCCCTTTATTATCTTTAATATTCATGAATGATTTGCCCAACCCCTTCTCTGGAAAGTAACAACCTGATGTATGCAGATAGGGCCCTATTCACTAATGGTATGGACGGGTTATGTGCCGCATAAACCCAGCGCATAGCCCACCTGCACATGGACTCGCACACAACGCTCCCCGCATGCCATTCAGGATCCTGGTATGTCCCCCCTACACGCCCGGCAAACTGGCCAAATGCACAGCTCCACACGGGGGTGGACTGGGGCTAAGCACAGAGGATGTGTTAGCACTCTGCGCCATACATAGCAGCATGGGTGACTTACACCGGGGGGGTGATGGCTACTCCATCTAGAGGCAGCCATAACCATTATGTGCCCCTCTGGATGCCACTGCTGAGTGTGGCGGGGATTGTGGGGGTCAATAGACCCCTCACTGTGGCCACTCCTGGCTGTGGGGAACATTTGGGAGGGTTCATTGGAAACATGGTGACCTATGGGTGCAAGGGATCCACTGGAGGTCCCAGTCCGGGCAGCTGATTGGCTGCATGGCTGGTCTGCAGTCCCACACCGGACCACCCCTGCGTAGCTGCGCACCAGGGGTCACGGCCATGTAATGGAGCCAGACGGGGACCGCTGTTCGTGAATGCGGTCCCCACCTGGATCTTCAGTGGCTGTGGAGCTGCATGTGGGTGAATATGTGGGATTCATGTGTATCCCCCCCACCATTCATGAATAGGGCAGATGATGTGGTAATATGGGATTCAGCACCGTTTGTTGTAGAATTACCACCATCTCTACAGATGGCATGGTTGTTTGAATAGAACAAGTTAATTTTAAATGAGTTTAAGACTAAAACAATGATGTTTGGTTCTATTAGAAGATTAACAAGGAAAAGAACCACCTGCATATATATATATATATATATATATATATATATATATATATATATATATATATATATATATATATATATACATATATATATATATATATATATTTATATATATATATATATATATATATATATATATATATATATATATATATATATATATATATATACATTCATTGCAAAAAACTCCATTTACTGCATCAGTTAGGGTTTGTTCCACAGTGACAAAAGCAAGGAAATTCGATGTTAGGGTTAGATCCCCCCTTGGACCCACCAACACCCTGCCCCCAGCCAGCATCGGGTGTGCGTTGGGGTCATCGGCCTTAACTCTCACCTCATCACATGTGTAAACAAGCTGAGGTGGTAAACTATAGGAGAACGGAGTGAGAGTTAGGACCGACGACCCCAATGCACACCCCAATGCTGGCTGGGGGGCGAGGTGGGGATGGGTCGGGGGTTTCAACCCTAACATCAAATTTCATTGCTTTTGTCATTGTGGAACAACCCTAACTGATGCATTAAACTGAGTTTTTTTGCCATGAATTTCCCTTCTTTTTGAGAATGAGGACTATAAATAGTGAATGAAATATGGTGGTGGGAGCGCGGGCCCTTTGGGCCTTGCACTCCCACCGCGTGATTTGTACTGAAATAGTAATGGTAACCACAAGGGAAATGCAAGCGCAAATGGTAATGTACATGGTGATGGAAACATAAATGGTAACGCAAACGGTAACAGAAACACAAGCGCAAAGTGACGCCAAAGCGAACAGTAACACAAACGGAGATGCAAACGCAATTGCATATGGAAATGCAACTGGTAATGCACACGGTGATGGTACCACAATTGGAAATGCAAATGGTAATGGTAACTGCAAGAATAACGCCAAAGAGAACAGAAACGGAAACACAAACGCAAGCGCTTACGGAAACGCAAACCGTAACGCACATGTCCACGGTACCGCAATCCGAAATACAAATGGTAATGGTAACAGGAACAATAATGCCAAAGGAAACAGAAACACAAATGCAAGCGCACATGGAAATGCAAACTGTAACATGCACAGGCACAGTAACGCAATTGGAAACGCAAATGGCAACTGTAACAGCAACGATGACGCTAAACGAAAGAGAAATGCAAATGCAAATGGAAGGGTGGCCAGAAACGCAAATTGCAATGTGCACAGTGACGCAAACTGAAACGCAAAGACAAACAGTAGTGGAGACGCAAATGGTAACAGTAACACAAACGCAAGCGCAAACAAAAATGCAAAGGGTAATGCACACGGTGGCGTACACAGAAACGCTAAGGCAAATGGGTACGGAAACGCAAGTGGGAACGCTAAGCGTAACAGTAACAGAAGCGCATACCCTGTTTTTGCCCAACAGCTGCATAGAGAAACACAGTGAGTACAAAGAATGTATGCATAATAATGGGCCTCAGACCAGAAAATGAGCTGTTGGAATACTAAATTGCTTATATCTCAGGAACCGTATGACGTAGAAAAAACATTTAAATTTCATATGATTCATGACTGTCCTGGCATGCATTTTTCCAATGAAAATTATGTATCTCACACTGTTTCCGAGATACGAGCCCCGAAAGGCGCGGCGGTCGCAGCAATGTTAGTCTATGGGAAAAAGCATCAACTTCAGAGTACCATAACTTGGCATCCCTGCAAAATTCTTTCACCAAACCACCAAAAGGCACATCTGTGGGATGTTGGCTTTGATCCCGCCAGATTTCAGCCCAAAAGACCAAACCATTCTTTTGCAGTAGGGTGGCAAAGAATTCCTGTCATTTTGACCATAGTGTGGCAAAGTAGTGTCATGATTTGCGATACTTTTGGCAAAAAAACACGAAAGTGTTGCAGGTGCGACACTACTTTTCCAAAAAATTTGAAAAACATATTTCTGGGGTATTTAACCGCAAAATAAAGACATGGCTAGCATCCTCAGGGCTTGACTAGATAAACACAAAAATAATTGTGTAACTAGATGGTCCCAATTTTAAATGCCAAGCATTTCTGTGATCAGTAACTGAAAAAAATGGCTGACTCACGACACTATAGGGGTCATTTGCGACACTAAAAACTGCATTTGTGATACTGTCAAACTTTTTGTTAACTTTAACAATTGACTATAATGGGAAACTTGTTTTTTGAATAACTTTTGAACCATTCAATATTTTTTCACAAAATCTTCAAAAAGCACATCAGGGACCCCGGCTGCACATTCCCTGAAGTTTTTGGACTGGTCGCGTAAATTGTGAGACCTGTACACATGAGCAAAGAATGCACAAAAAGACATAAATGCACCCCGGAATGTCGCTTAATAACTCTGCAGCCATATATCTGACCAGTACAAAAGTTGATAGATCCCAAGATCTATGGCTATGCCCTGTGCCTGCCAAATTTCAGGCAAATTCGTTGAACATTAGCAAAGTTTTTAAGGTGCAAAGTTTCACCATTTAACATTAAATGGGGTACTGAACCCTAACTATGGTAGCACTACCGTGCTACCATATATATATATATATATATATATATATATATATATATATGGGAGAGATGGGAGTGTTTCCCACTGGTATGGAACATTAAATATCTGGTTGTCTTATTAGACCCCAGTTTAAGTTTGACCCTTTGACCCCCCTGTTGGTCAAAAAAGTGAATCAAAAATTGTGGTTCTTGAATCGAAATATGGGTTCTTCAACAGATGAAGCACACTTACTTATAGCTAAGCAGCTACTTATATCAACATTAGACTACAGGAATATATTATTTGTTCATCATAAAAGTGTTTTTGGGAGTAAATATAAAGTTATTTTTAATAATATTTGTCAATTTGCCCTTAAAGCCCCTTATCGGGCACATCACTGTAAATTGTATCAAGAATTAGATGTACTGCCCCCTTTGCTTAAGATTAAATCTAATGCAGCTACTTTTGCCTATAGAGTGTTTACAAAATTAGAATCAATATCACTTTCAGATGCACTTAAGCCTTAGACAATGAGTGGGATATTCAAAGCAGTTGCGCATGGCACAACTGGGATGCGCCTGCGCAACTGCGGAAATGCTCCATGGAGCAATATTCAGCAGGAGCCAGTATGCAGAGCAAGTAGCTGTGTGCCAATGCACAACCCTAATGAGTGCATGCACAAGGGCAGGGGGTGTGCCCATGAATATGTGGCACAGTGCAATGTTCAACCCCGACCCATGGCGCAAGTCTGGAGCAACGTCCAGATGCGCCGAGCAGACTTGAGCCTGTAAATACAGGGCACAAGCATGGGGACAGCACTTGCGCCAGAGGGGAGCGAGAGAGAGAGAGAGCCACCAGACTGTAGAGGGAGGGAACAGAAGGAAAAAGGGAGACAGAGCCTGTGAGGGACTGAGGGAGTGGAATAGGCAGCCACAGGGGTGTGGGACAGAGGCAGCAGTGGAGTGCAAGCCAGGGGCAGGGGAAGCAACAGAGAGAGCCAGGTAGAGTGAAAGGCACTGCCCCACGGTGGCAAGCAGACCACAGGAGCTGACTGCTCAGGGGGAGACAGGACAGCAGGAGCCATGGCCAGTGCAGCCTTCCAGATGGAGGCCGTAATGAGGGGTGTGAGGAGGCAGGAGAAAGAGTGACGTAGCTGTGGAAGGGCCCGTCAGTGGTATGCCCAGTACAGGTGTTACCGTGCCCGCATCAGCTTTGAGAACTACTCCGATACGGAAATCGTGGGCCAGTATCACCTGAACCGGGTGATTCTGAGGCAGCTCTGTGAGCTGTGCAGTGAGGAGATGCAGGTACCCACTAGACAGAGCCACACCCTGTCAGTGGAGATGAAGGTGACAGCCGTCATGTGCCTGCTCACCCTGGGCACCTTCCAGAGACCAACAGGGGACACCACAGGCATAACCCAGTCAGCCACGTCATGCCACCTCACACAGTTCCTCAACACCATGCTGCCACATGCTGCAGAATACATCCAGTTCCTCAGCGCACAGGCAGAGTGTACAGCAACCATGCAGGACTTCCACAGGGTAGCACGGATGCCTGGTGTGCTTGAGGCCATTGACTGCACCCATGTGGGCATCCGCATGCCACCTGACCCTGATGGCATAGCATACATCAACAGGAGAGGCTACCCAAGTGTCAACTGCCAGGTGGTGTGCGATGCCAGGGATGCATAACCAATGTCTGTGCCACACACCCCGGTAGAACATATGATACATTCATCTGGCACAGCTCTGCACTGTGCCACAGGTTCGAGCATGGGTACATCCCCACTGGCCACCTAGTGGGTGAGTATGGGATGGCCATCTGGAGCTGGGAACAGCAAGGCATGGGATGGGGGCGGACAGGGCAGGTGCGCTGGTGGGGGCACCAGGGATAGGCAAGGGGCACAGTGACATAGGACACTAGGCTAATCATATATCTGTCCGCACAGGTGACAGTGGCTACCCACTCAGTCCCAGGCTGCTCACCCACTACAGGCGCCCGTCATCCCGAGCAGAGGACCGTTACAATGAGGCACATGCCAGCATGCGGAACATCATTGAGCGTATGTTTGGGATGCTGAAGGCATGATTCTATTGCCTTGACAGGTCTGGTGGTGCCCTACAGTATAGCCCCTTGAAAGCCTGTGGCCTATTCCTGGTCTGCTGCATACTGCACAACATGGCCATTGACTGTGGGATAGCTGTAGAGGCTGAAGAAGAGGAGGACAGCAGTGGGGACGATGAGGGCAATGGGCTGAGGGGGTGGTGGGCAGCCCCCCCCGGGCGAAGGGATCCCCGGCCCCAAAGGATGGCACGCCAGCACCGGGACACAATTGCGTAGGAGCACTTTGGTGCATGCAGGTAGGTGGAGCAACACCCATGCAGTGGCCAGACACAATGGCACGGCACATGGGCATGGGCAGGCATGGCAATGGGCATGCACACACAGAGGTGTGGGGCAGAGGTGGGGGTGGCAGTGCCACACAGCCACACACAACAGTACACAGCACCATCCAGCAACACACACACACACACACACACACACACACACACACACACACACGCGCTCAGGCACCAGCATGAGGCATGGATCAGATGCAGGGCGCCGGTGCACAGGCACAACCAGTGCTGTGCTGCTCTCATCATGCACACTCCACTCAGTGGCCGGGCAGGTGCGCACACAGGCAGTGTGCAGCACAACACACACACATCACCCATGTGCACACAGGGCAGTGGCACCAGACTGCAGACAGGGCAGCGTGCACATCAGGTCCGCCGTGCAGAACCTTGGCCGCCGCGGACATGGGGGCGGACGCGCCAGGGCTATTTGGCAGCCACTGGCTTCTCAATGACCACAGGGGGGGTATGCAACTGCCCCCCAGGGTTTGAACTGTGGGAACACGACCGGGTTCACGCTGGGGTGTGTAGATACCCGAACAGGCCTGCCCCAGGTGTGCCTGAGATGCCGACAGCAGAGCCCAGTGTCAACAAGGAGGGTGTCACTCAATGCCAGGTCCATGGGGTGGACAGTGCACTCTGTGGTGTGTGTGGCTGGCGACCATGCCCAGTGGCAGCCAGCGGTGCAAGGCCAACCAAGATTGCATTGGCAATGTGATCCAGGGATGCGATCGTGTCCTCCCGCAGGCACTGTATAGCCTTCAGGACCTGCGTGGTGCCCCTCTCACACAGCTCAGCTGCCTGGCACACCTCTGCATGAAGTGCACACACTCCAGCTATGAGCAGCACCTGTTGCTCCATGGAGGCCCGCAGCAATCGGGCGTGCTCTGACAATGGGTCGGCTCCCAGGGGAGCATGGGAGTGCCGCCGTCCCACCGGTGGTGTACGACCATGCTGCACAGCCTGCACAGCTGGGTCCCCATGGGGTAGGTCACTGTCTGGTGCCCCTACGGTGGACTCTGCGTCCGGCCACCCATCGTCCCCAGACATCTGCCACTGCTGCCCCTCCAACCCCTGTATGTTGGCCATCGCCTGAGCGGATGCACCACCACCACCACATGGCACTGCCATGGCTATGCACATGGCAGCACCAGCGGTGGTGGGCAGCTGTTCCATCACCAACAGGCCACTGGCCATGCTGCCAGTGATGGTAGTAGGTATGGGTGTCTCCCCCATGACACCACCCATGCTGTCCAGGATGATGGTCACGTTGACATCAGTGTCAGACCATGCCCCAATCTGTGTCTCCATGCAGAGTACGCCATGGCTGACATCCTGCTGGAACACAGCCAGGGCCTCGTCCGACACCAAGCCCAGGACATCGGGCTGGACGGCAGTGGTCTGCTGCAGCCGATTGGGCCCCCAGATGCCCATGGAGGTGGATGACTGATCCTCTGTGGCTGTGCCTGCCCCCACAGCTGCTGCTGGCACCCCCTGTCACTGCATGCTGGCGTGCCAGTGCTGTAAGAGAAAACAGATATGTTAGTGCTGCAATACTGACAGGCCCCCTCCCCCGGGCATGGCATATGTACCATGCAGTGATGGGCTCTCTCCTGTCTGGAAGCCACCACCTGGCACACCATCCATGGTGCTGCGATGCATGGTGGCTGCCACCAGCTCCTCTTGCGCTGTGAGCTGTGGCACAGCAGCTTGTCCCCCACCAGTGCTGTCCTGGCTGCACATGTGGCTGCCACCTTCTCTTTTATGCGGGCATTTAACAGTGCCCACCTTCATCCTGCACTCCTGCATAGACCGCTGGTGGCTGCCCTGCAGGTTCACAGCCACTGCCGCCTCCACCCAGGCCACAGCCCTGGCCTGTGGTGTACCAGTGGCACCACTCAGCAGTTGCTCCCTGTCAAGGTAGGCCTCAAACAGGGCATTGACCTCTGCCTTCGTATGTCACTGCATGCAGCTGCCCACCCTATCCACCCTGCTGTGCTGGCTGGTCCCACAGCAGGCACAGCTTACCCCAGATGGTTACAATACCAGTCCATGGCCTGTGCTGTTGTGTGGCACCTTTATAGCGCATCGCATGCAAATGAGCTGTGGTGCAGCTGTAATGCCATGCTAATTTTCCCGGTGCGCTGCGCATTGGCTGATGAGCTCATTAGCATGTGGTGGCTGAATATTGCACACTTGCTCCTTGTGCAATGGATTTGCTCCGGCACATGTCATGGCACAATGCTGTGACATGCGCAGTGTACTGCCCGCAGTATGCATGTGTCGTGGCCTGTGCTACATTGCAGAGGGACTGGAAGGAAAAGTATGTCTCTTTGCAGACGACACAAAGATCTGCAACAGAGTTGCTGCACAAGGTGGAGTGGAAAGGATGAGAAGGGACTTGACAAGGTTAGAGGAATGGTCAAATGTATGACAGCTTAGATTCAATGCTAAGAAGTGCAAGGTAATGCACCTGGGAAACAAAAACCCATAGGAAAAGTACATCATGGGGGGTGAGATACTAACAACAACAAAAAAGGAAAAGGACCTGGGGGTAGTCATATCAGATGACCTAACGGTGGGCAAGCAATGTGAGAGGGCAGTAAGGAGGGCTGAGGGGATACTTGGATGCATAGGGAGAGGCATCACCAGTAGAAAACAGGAAGTTGTTATCCCTCTGTGCAGACAACTGGTAAGACCCCATCTGGAGTACTGTGTGCAGTTCTGGAGGCCCAATCTCCGCAAAGACATAGACAGGATGGAAGCTGTCCAGAGGAGGGCAACTAAAATGGTGCAGGGTCTGCACCAGAAGACATATGAAGAGAGGCTTAAGGAGCTTAATATGTATAGCCTCAAGGAAAGGAGGGAGAGGGGGACATGATAGAAACTTTCAAGTACCTCAAGGAATCAACAAAGTCCAAGAGGGTAGCATCTTTCAGAAAAGAGGTGTGCAAGAACAAGGGGCACAATTTGAAGATAGAGGGGGCGGCTCAGAGGTAATGTAAGAAGTATTTTTCACAGAGAAGGTTGTGGATGCATGGAACGGCCTTCCGGAGGAGGTTGTGGAGTCAAAACAGTGATGGAATCAAGCATGCACGGACAGTCATAAGGCAATCTAGGGGGTTGGGGTAGGAAAAAGTAGGCTGCTGATTAACTAGGATCTGCAGCTTATCCATTAGGTAGGGAAATGGGCAGACTGGGAGGGCCAAGTGGTCCTTATCTGCCGTCAAATTCTATGTTTCTATGTTTCTATCGTGTACTGTGCACTCAGAGCGCTATAGGGGCCATGGCCCACTGTGCGCCATGGCCTCTATTGCACTCCGGCGATCAGCGCTGGGTGACTCTGACCTCTGACCTGACCTTATGCCCCTTGGAACTACACCACCACATACGCCGGGTGCCACTACGCGCATCCATGGCGCGAATTGGTATACACGGTGCATGCCTACATGAGGTGTGCATCCCACGCTCATTGTGCACGTGTGCTACTGGCCACCATTTTGAGCCAGCACCTTGAGTGGAGAGCATGGCACAGCAAGGTGTGTGACATGTCTGAAACTGGTAAGACCTGCAGCTGGTCAGCCTTGTGGCCTGTGTGCAGCCACATGCACCTGGTCTGTTTGGCCAGGAGCCCCTGCAGCAGGCCAGGACAGAGATCTGGCAGGCCATCGCTGCAGGCCTGTTCGGGATACTGGGGTGCCATGGACCAGCAAGCAATGCTGCCACCAGTATGGGGACATGATGTGGTGGGACCCCGAGAGACTGAGGCTGCTGCAGGCACGTGTCCGCAGGGGGGCCATGCCACGGCCAGGTAAGTCATCACATGCTACATGTGTGCCCAACTGCTGTACTGTGGTGTTGGCTGGACTGCCTGACATGCCCTGTGGGGGGTCACTGTCAGCATGTGCAATGTGGTGTGGCATTGCCGGCCACCAGTTGTGCTGCACTACCACCTTGCAGGTCATGTCAGGCTGCAGTGCACACTGTGCACAGGGGTGGGGTGGTGGGCCCTTGCTGTGCTTGTTCTCTGATGTGTGCCTGTCTGTGTTCCATTCCTAGGGCCTGAAGATTGGCTTCGTGCAGGAGCAGTGGGGGTGCCTGGTGGGGCACAGCAGGCCTCTCCGGGACCAACTGCTAAAGGTGTGGGTCCGACCAGTGGAGGTGGAGCGGCAGCGGAACAGGTGCAAGCGGTGCTGCAGCAAGCAGGTAGGCACTGTTGTCTTCCTCTACTCAGTACCGGGTAGTCAGCGGGGGTGAGGGTGCGGCCATGGCCACTTGTGCCATGTGCCATGTCAGCTGTGTGCTGTAAACTGTGTGGTGTGCATGCCACTGTTGAGCAGCCATTGCACACATGTACCGGCTGTTGGTGGGATGGGTGTGCGCCCAGCTGCCACTGGTGCTGCTGTGGTGCTGCTGCTGCCCTGTGCCAACTGCCTGTCACTGTGTAGTCAGGGGGCCACTGGGCGGCAGTGTCCATTGCTGTGCACTGTCATGGCATGCTGGGATGCCAGCAGGCATTGGCCCACCCACTGTGGGTGGCCAGGGTGCCACTCCAGGGGGGTGTGTGTTCCCACTACCCATTGTGCACAGTGGGAGGGCATGGTTCCTAGGGACTTGCACTTATTGCCACTCCATTCCTTTGTCATAGGCAACCAGAGGAGGTCACGGCTGCCCCTGTATTGCCGCCTCTTACAGCAAATAATATTGATTACATCCACGACCCTGGAGGTGGCACAGCAGACGAGGCGGATAGTGCTCTGGGACAGGCAGTGGTGGAGGCATCAGGCGGGGTCAGGCCGTGGCTGCCCATAGTTGTCCCCACTGTTTCCCTTTTACCCCTGCCATCCCTTCCCCTTCCTTCCCCGTCTCACTGTACAGTCCCTGTATCCTGTCCCCTTCCCTCACTCTCCTACCTTTTCCCACCCCATTCCATTGTATATAGTTATGTTTAATACAGATTTCCTGTTTAACTGCCTGTGTCCGTGTCTGCTTTGCAGCTGGCATGTGGATCCATGCTGCAGTGGCATGGTGGGTGTCTGTGTGGTGTACCGGTGTCATTTTGTGGGCCATGCATGGTTGTGTCCTGCCCCTTGGTCGGTGGCTGTGCCTTGGGGTGGCCATGGGCTGGCTGTCCAGGATGTGTGGCATGTGTGTTGGGCATCATGGTCCAGGGTGTGGCTGGCCATGGTCTGGGTGGGGGCATGGCATGTAGCAGGGAGTTCCAGTGGCAGCTCTCCCTTGACCATTGGTGTCATCTGTTCCCTGCGCCCTGTGCCATGGTGCTGGGGGGGCTGGATGCCTGTCTGTGCCATGCTGTTGGTGGTCACCTGTGTCCCACCATTGTGCCTTTCTACCACTGTCCCCAGCTGTGTTCCTCTGCCTGCCCCACACTTTCCCTCTGCTGCTATGCTCCCACCATTGACTGGGGCTGTTCCTTGTGTGCCTTGGTGCTTCTCCCTTTGCTCCCCGGCACAGCTCTGGTTGCGCTATGGCACAGGTCTGGTTGCTCCCTGGTGCACCTCTGGGTGCGCCATGGTGCATCCCTGTGATATTCAGCCATGTTGCACTGGGGCATGTCGCCATGTGCAACCTTTGAATATCGCACTCACTGCACCATGGTGCACTGGAGTTGCACTGCGCCGGACTTGCACCAGCGTTTGGCACATTTCTGAATATCTGGCCCAATGTATCGAAAAGACAGAAATAGTGTTATATCTCTATTTTTAATCCCATCATATGAAATAGTCATGTATAAAAAGGCGTTCTCATGGTCTGGACCATCTGTTTTAAATGAGTTTGCAGGTTTGGTTATGGAAGCAAACAATGTAACTAATTTTAAATGCTTGTTATTTAAATCTCTTAGCAAGTGTCAATGTTTGCAAAAGGGTTGTTATATGTTTAATGTTATTTATTGTAATTGTCAAAGTATTGCAAGGTTTTGTGTCAGGTGTGGCTGAAATAGGGCTATGCCCAGACCACCTCCTGGTAAAAAATAAAGAAAAAAAACTAAAAACTGAATATTAATCAGTTTAAAATGTTAAATTCCTTTTTCTTGGCAGGAGCTCTTATTGTATTTATTGTAAATAATATATGTCTGTATTGTCTTTTCTGTATTCATGATGTGGAACTTTTGTAGAAGAATTCATACTCAAAGGTTGTTTTCCGAAAATTCAGATAAAAAAATAAAATAAAATGCTCTTGTGAAAGATGTCTTCTACACTAAGCTGTTGACTCCGACTCCGTAAAAGCCAGTTCTGATGCAGTGGAGAACTAAGGGAGCAGACAAATACATGTAATAGAGGTCTCTGCAGTATTGCTGATGGTGAGTGTAACACTTTGATTTGAAGTCTTCATAGTCAGTAGAACTCAGAATGATGACTTATTACTTTAAGGACCTACAATGAACACATTGCAGCTGTCACACTGGCCCTCCTGAAGAAAGCAGTACATTTATTTCACTGCGGCCAAAGGAATGCTGCATCCTCACATCTCACCCATCTTACATGTGGATCTGGATTGCTTTGCTGTACTACACAGCCCACAGACTCCATCCACTGAGAGCAATGTGCCTTGTTAATAACATGTAATTACCAGTTAATTACATGGTAAGGAGGTGTTATTTGCTTGCATAATGAATAGGGTCATTTGCATTTTCTGTATCCACATTGCAGTTCTGCACTGGAGTGCTAAAGGGTTTGTATAACACAGACTGCCTAGCTTGTTCACAGTGCAGATATCTGTCAGCTGGTTTTTCAAGTGTTCATTGCTGTGGTTTGTTCTGCCACATAGGATTGTGCTGTGTGCTGATCACACAGGGAGTATAGTAGGCACCTGTTAGTGCTTACTGTAACTTATTTAGCACACCTCTTCCGAAATACCTCTGTTGGTCTAACATGTGTAACCCCCCTGCAAATGGGGGTTCCCAAAAGACTTCCAGGAGCTTGCTTGAATGCTCCAAGCCTGAATGGTGTTTGGCATTTAAGCCATTTATCAGTGAGTGTTTTTAGAGCCTCTGGTACTGTCTCTTTAAGAGCTGTCTGCTTGCAGACATAATTAGTTTGTATGGAGGGACTGTGTGCTCTCTGAGTACCACTGAGCTGCTGCCAATTCACTTCATTTTGCAGTCACTAGGAGTGCAAAGGAACCTATCTGAAAGATGTAACTGTTTGCCAGAAATTATTTAGAGTAATAATGAAATTACAGTTTGTCTAACCTGCTTTCTTTGCAGTCAGAACTGTGTCTGCTAGTTCCCATTCTAGTTTTGAACTGCTGAACTGGACCAATCAGTGTGGGGTAAGCTAGCTCTAAAATGGTGCCTTGGACGAATCAGAACTTGGACTCATAATCTGAGCCAGCCACAAGAGGATTGTATGGGCAGTGACTCTGGGAGATGTAGTTTAGACTTCAGTGCCTTTTGGACCAACAGCAGCAGTCTATTGTGAGTGACAGCCAATCCAGTCAAGAACTGGGAGGAACTCAAAGGAAGTGCCCGGTTTTGTCGGTTGGAGTTTGAGTTGAGCTTTGGCAGTGAAGAAGGAAGGAGCCCTGTGCTTTTCAGTGTGCAGTTTTAGTCAAAACGTGTGTAAGGCCCAGAGTTCCGGTCTGCAGCTTGTTGGGACTGAATCCGTCCTGTGAAAAGAATCAAAGGATCTCTGAAGAGTAGAAACCAGGCTCACCCTGTAGAAGACTGGAGGAATTGCTGAAAATTACACTGGTCTGTCAGGAACTGAATCTGCTGTGTGTTCTCCCGGTATTGTGCAGTAATTGCGATCGGGATACAGATGCAGCCTGCCTGGTATAGTGCTTTCTTTTATATGGATGTGTGAAGAGGTTTGTGCACCTCAAGTGAGCCCTGCTGACATTGAAGGACCCTATCTTATTTGGAGGTCGTGAGTACTAATTCAGGTCGCTTCCTGTTGAATTGCCACATTAAATCCAAATGGAATTACTGTACTGCTGACTGTTTAATTCTCCTTTCTCTGGTGAAAGGGCCCTACCAGCTGCCACGGTTTGGACTAGCCACTAGGGCTTGGGTACCCAGGGACAGTAACTGATAGGGATAGGCCTGTGCACAGAGCCATAGGTAGATTATTAGAGTGATAAGCTAGTTAACCTGATTTCCCCGTCCTGTTATATCCCCTAAATAAATCAGAGCTGCTTGTTTCAGCAAAGTTATACTGCCTGAGGTATTTGTCTATGTTAAAGTACTGTACTGTGATTGTTGCACTGTATCTCATTTCACAGGAGGTCCCAGTGCCGGAACCAGACCTGGGGTAAGTGTATACTGTGAAGGTAATTTGATATATTGTGTGGGCCACTAGTGGGAAGAAAGGGGGTTGCAGTGTCCCAGAGGGCTGTGACCAAGTTAGTTTAACTATTGCAAACCCTGACCTCTGGGTGGAGGCACCCGCATTGGATCCAGGCCCTCAACCTGTTAGTGGCAAATCAGGCAGGGTAGTAGCCCTGGGATAGCGCCATCTAGGGGTTACATCTTGGAGGCTCACCGCTGGGATTGTGTGTCTCTAGTGGCCATATTTACAAACCACTGTTAAGAAAAAAATGGGTACCCCGACAGAAGTGGCTGTGCAATCGCTGGTGGAGTGGTGTACTGGGAGGAGATCGACCCCAAAATGCTATGCTTATCCTGGACATCCCCTGGGTATCAATACGGACACTGTGCAGGGAGTACTTTCCAAGGTGGAAGGTTTACAAAACCCTGTGGTGGTGGGTCGGCATGCTAATCTGCTCACCCACACTTTCCTGGCCCTAGTAGAGTTTAAGGATCCCATAGATAGCTCCAAAGTGCCACAGACCATTACCCCAGAGGGAGCCCTCACTGCTTGGAGAGTGATAACTAAGGACAGTAAAGACCTGGGGAATCAGCCCCACCACTATCTGAAACTTTGAGGAGAAATTTGCTGAATGGTTGCTGGGAGAGGGAAAACTGTGGAGGACTTGAAGAAACTATTCTTGCCACCTGGGGTGTTCCTCCCCAACACCCTCTCCTGCTCCAGTGCCCGTAATGGTGGCTGAACCAATGCAGACTCCTATTTCTGCACCTGCCATTAGTCACGACTCTTCACCGAAGGTTGAGGATCTTCTCTGGCACCTCCCCACCCCCAAGGGAGGATGACTGGGAGACCTGGATAGACTATGTTGCCCCCAAGTGCTAGAATGGCAATGCTCGAGGCAGCTGAAAGAGGGTTAGTGAGAGCCTCCGAGGTCCTGCCCTGGCTACCATCCGCAAGCTAAACGGGCCAGTAACCCTGAAGCGACTGCACAGGCTATCTTGAGGCCTTGGAGAATGTGTATGGGAGCCCAGATTCTGATGAGGACCTATGGTGGAGAGTAAGAAATGCACAACAGTACCAAGGGGAGTTGTTGTCTGTGTACGTCTCTCGGCTGGAAAAATTGTTGCAAGAATGCCTCAGAAAGGGTAGTTTGCCAGCGATTGAACTGGACCGAACCAGACTGGACAGAATCCTTAAGTCTGCCCCCTTCTCAGAACTGCTGTTGCTTCAGTTACGCCTGGCAAATCGACTGGAATTCCCACCCTCCTATGATGAGTTAATGAGAGAAATTCGAGGAGTAGAGAAAGGCACTCGGGAGGTACCTGCACCAACAGCTGTGGCTACGACCCGAGTGACTGAGGGTGACCCATCAAGTGAAGTTCAGGGCAGAGGTTGACAGTCAATGAGTGCTCTGACAAGGAAAAGATATGCCACAATGGGGCGAACTGTTGAGAGAGATCCGGAATTCAAAACAGTCCTTTATGAAGGCCACGCCTGCAAGTACGGGCCCTGACCTATATCCGACTGCATCTGCTATGGGGGTGGGGTACCTACCCATGTATCTCCTGCTGATAACAGCTCCAAACTCAATTCCTTGACCATGGAAGTGGAGAAACTGACGAGATGTCTCCAAATGCTTATCACGCCGCAGACAGAGATGGCACCCAGGTTTCCAGTTAGTAATACCCCGCCCTGGCTCCCAGTGTGGCGCCTCGGCCAGCTCAAACTCCAGAAAGTATGTTTTGCTATAATTGTGGGAAAGATGGGCACATGAAAGGGAATGCCAGTCCCAAAAGACACTGACAAAGTTGCATATAGGCTACAAGGAGAGCTTCGAGAAGAAATCAGTGGTTAAGAGGTGCACACATGATCCCAGTGAGGGCACCAAAATGCTAATCCACGCCCTTTGTGGCAAGGTCAGTGCCCAGGCCCCCACTACCGCCTCCAGACTGGTCCAGAATAGTGGGTCCCTCCATGGAGACCACTGTAAAGGTGAATGGAGTGTCTACAAGAGCTGTATTAGACAGTGGCTCCCAAGTGACAATTATGTTCCAGGATTGGTATCAGAAGCATTTGTCAGACGCCTTACAACCATTAGAAGGACTGCATGTATGGGGGTTAAGTGAGAAGGCCTACCCCTATTCGGTATATCCGATTTGGCTGTCTTTCCCCACCTCCGTGGCTGGAGTGGCGAACAAGTAGAGACCCTAGCCTTAGTGTGTCCCCCACTGGACTGTATGATGGTGTCCCTTTGTTGATTGGAACAAATGCTCCATGTTCAGAAGGCTGGCACAGTTGTGTTATGAAAACAGGGGTCAAAGACTAGTAGAGCTTTAAGAGTTCGGCTTTAATTAAGAAGGCCTATGAGGCACAGAGAGATGCTGAAAAACAGAACCAGAGGAACCGGTCGGAATTGTATGGAAGAAGGATCCTGAGTCTCTGATCCTGGCGCCAAATGCCCAGTGTACCTTACAGGGAGAGGTCCTGATCAGAAAGGATGTTAAGAATAAAATATTAATGTTGGATGCACCAGGCGATGGAAAATTGCCAGAGGGACTGCTGGTCAGCTTTAGTATTTTGCCCGCTAGAGCCCATGCTTATGCCAGAAGGGTAATGGTCCAAGTTCATAATGTGTCTGAAAGAGACATTCGAGTAAACAGAGGTTGCATCCTGGCTAATGTGCATTGTGCAGACACTGCAGTGCTACCCAGCAGCAAGAGTTCAGGAAGAATGACAGAGTAACGCCTGACTTGTTTGATTTCGCGACTCCCGCTGCCAGCTGAATGGAAAGTGAGGATCAGTGAGAAGCTTGCCCAGAGAGACCAGGTGTTTTTTTAAAGGAATGGGATGTAGGATGTGCAAGGAGCTGAGCACAATATCCGCTGCATGACGAAAGACCATTTGTGAGAGGTCTCGCGCCTGGCACCTGCTGACATAGATGATGTGAGACGGCATCTGCAAGAGATGTTAGCTGCTGTGTAATACAAGAATCCAGAAGCCCTTATGCTTCCCCATTGTGGTAGTGAGGAAAAGAATGGAACAGTAAGGATGTGTGTGGATTATCGCACCTTAAACCGCGGACTATCCTGATCAGTACACAATGCCCGCATTCAGGATGCTTTGGACTGCCTAAACGGGAGCAAGTGGTTCTCTGTGCTGGATCTCCGCAGTGGGTACTACCAGATCCCGATGGCCCCAGAGGACCGTGAGAAGACGGCCTTTATCTGTCCGCTTGGCTTCTATGAATTCATGAGGATGCCTCAAGGGATTTCAGGTGCCCCAGCCACTTTTCAACGATTGATGGAGCGTGCAGTGGGGGACATGAACTTACTAGAGTGCCTGGTATACCTAGATGATGTTATTGTGTTTGGCAGCTCGCTGGAGGAACATGAGAGCAGATTATTTAAGGTATTGGACCGACTGGAGGACTTTGGCCTTAAACTGTCCATTGATAAGTGTCAATTCTTCAAACATCAGTAAAGTATGTGGGACACATAGTATCCACCGAGGGAATAGAGACCACCCAAGTAAAGTTGAGGCCTTGACCACCTGGCCACAGCCCAAAATCTAAAAGAACTGCAAAGATTCCTGGGATTCTGTGGTTATTATCGGCGCTCATCAAGGACTATTCAAGAGTGATCCGCCCTTTACTTAACCTTACTCAAGGTATCCCCAACCCACAAAAAATACCAAAAGTCAGCGTCCTCAAGACTGAAAGAGTGTATTTTCATCCGAGTGAAGTATTTGGGGCCGCTGGACTCCTGATTGTGAGACTGCTTTTCATGAGATCATATATCAACTTACCCATGCTCCAGTGCTGGCCTATGCCGATCCAAGAAAACCTTACGTCCTGCACACTGATGCTAGCTTGCAAGGGTTGGGGCTGTGTTGTACCAAGAGCACGAGAATGGCCTGAGACCAGTGGCCTTTGCCAGTAGAAGCCTGACCCCATCCGAAAAGAACTATCCTGTACATAAGTTAGAGTTCCTAGCTTTGAAGTGGGCTATTGTTGACCAATTCCATGAGTACTTGTATGGGGCTAAAATACTAGTAAAACTGCAATAATCCTTTGACCTATGTGCAGACCTCAGCTGTTGGATGCCACTGGCCATAGGTGGCTTTCTGCATTATCTACATATGACTATGTTCTCAATACCGAGCAGGTCTGAACCATAGATGCTGATGCTCTCTCCGGAGGCCTGTTCCCAGAATGATTGGGTCCGATTGGCAGAACCTGACATTCGGGCACTGTGCCAGAAGTTTGACAGGAGGAACAATGTCCACGGACGCAGTGGACTGCATGGTGGATTGCTTGGGAGCCTCTGAGAATTGCATACCTGCTGCTTATTGCCACTTTTCTGCAATAGACATTGGTGCACTGCCTCAGCTGGACAATGACAGTATTCAAGGGCTCAACCTCACGATCCCATGATCAAAGCAGCTTTAGAAGCCCTCTTGCAGGAAAAGATGTGTCCAAATTACGCCCACTGATTTGAGAACTGCACTGTTATACAAAGAAGGTCCTAAGTTGAAACTGATCAATAAACTGTTATACAGAGAAACAGTAGACAGAGGGGACAAGTAGACAAACAACAACTAGTGCTGCCCACTGCCTTCGAGACTCAGTACTGAGGTCCTTGCACAACCACATGGGGCACCTTGGTATAGACAGAACACTTGACTTGGTGAGATCCAGATTCTATTGGCCTAAGATGGGGGCTGATGTGGAGCAACACATTCGAACTTGTAGTCGCTGGTTACAGAGGAAAGCTTTGCTCCAGAGGGCTGCCCCTTGTTAACATCACCACCAGTGCACCCATGGAGCTGGTCTGTATTGATTTTCTGAGTTTGAGTCAGATCGAAGAAATATCAGTAATGTGCTGGTGGTCACTGACCATTTCACGAGATATGCCCAAGCTTTCCCCACCAAAGACCAGAAAGCATCCACTGTAGCCAAAGTACTTGTAGAAAACTTTTTGTTCACTATGGGGCTCCACAAAGAATCCATTCTGATCAAGGAGAGACTTTGAGAGTCGTCTGATCAAAGAGATGCTTTCTCTGTGGGAGTGCGAAAGTCCAGAACCACTCCTTACCACCCCTGGGGACCCACAGCCTGAACGTTTCAACCAAACTTTGCTAGATATGCTAGGCACCCTGCACCCAAAGGACAAGCCTAGATGGAGCCAACAAATTAGCACCCTGGTACATGCTTATAACTGCACCAAAAGTGATGCCACTGGATTCTCCCTACCGCCTGATGTTTGGAAGAGAAGCCGACTACCAGTAGATGTGTGTTTTGGGGTCTCTCCTGATGGGGTTCAAGCTGACAACTATTTACAGTATGTGCAAAAGTTAAAGGCCCAGCTAACTCATGCGTACTAACTGGCTCAAACCATGGCTGCAAAAGAAATCTGGCCAACAAAGAAAGGTATGATAAAAGGTGAAAGCACAGGAACTCCAGGAGGGAGATCGGGTATTGCTAAGAAATCTGGGACTGCATGGCAAGCACAAGATTGCTGACAGATGGCACCATCTCCCTCACATTGTAGTGGCAAACTAGATGATCTGCCAGTGTACAAAGTAAGGCCTGAGAATAATTCAAAAGATGTAAAACAATGCATAGAAATCATTTACTGCCCATTGGACAAATCTTAATTGAGTCTGAGCCCCTAGAAGATGCCCCCTCTGGACCAGTGACTAGAGCTGCTGCTAAGAAAAGATCAAGAAAGTCTGCACCTACAGAAGCAAAGTTAAAGTGTTCCCCTGCACAAGTCCCAGTTGAGCATGACTGTCAGTCCATATCGGAAGAAAGTGAGAGTGACTTTGAATACTATCCTTCTTACGAACTGAGTCAATTGTTTCGGGGCAATTCCCTAGTCAATACTGGAGATGAAGCTGGGCCTTCTGGACTGTCTAAGCCCCAGCTTCATCCCTGGAGCCAATGCTCCCAGAAAGTGAAGTGCAAAGCATCAGATCAGATGAAATGGAATCATTGTGCATGGTTGAACTGTTTGAGCTTCAGGGAGGAAAATGATAGATTGGGGCAGACTGGTGATACACCCGAACAAGAAGAGTATTTTGAGTGCCCTGACAGTCCACTGCCAGTGTCCGAAAAGCTCCATGCGAGCCAAATGTTGTGGACTCAGAAACTGTAACTCCTGGAGCTGAAAGTGCCCAAGTTCTAGCCTCTACCCCCATGGAGACTCCCTGACAAGTGAGGACAATGCTGAAAATGAGGCTCAGAGTGCAGAGACTATAACAGTTCCCCTAGAAAGACTGGTCGAGCTGTAAAGCCTGTGGTGCACCTCAGTTATGATTCACTTGGGAGGCCTGTGGACTTGCCTCTCAATGTTGTCCATAAAGGAGTGTATGTGTCCCCGAGCTCATTGCCCAAACTGAGCATCAGTGCTAACTCCAAGTTACTTGTGTTGCTCCTCTATATGGTGCCTTGCCCCATCCAGCCCCAAGGTAACTGATAGGAAGGGCCCTCTCTTCAGGTTTCATGTACAAGAGGTAATAACTTGAGTTATGGTACAATGTATGTAATACTGTGTAAAGAGTGACGTACTGCAATGTTTCAGAAATGTGTTCTTGGTAAAATGATATATTGACTGATGATTACATGTGCGAGCCTAATGCAAATGTATATGGTTGCAGTTAAAACTTATGGGGCTTGCTTGACGCGACGTCAAGCTTTCCCAGGCCAGGAAGGGTGTAACCCTGCAAATGGGGTTCTCAAAAGACTTCCAGGAGCTTGCTTGAATGCTCCAAGCCTGAATGGTGTTTGGCATTTAAGCCATTTATCAGTGAGTGTTTTAGAGCCTCTGGTACTGTCTCTTTAAGAGCTGTCTGCTTGCAGACATAATTAGTTTGTATGGAGGGACTGTGTGCTTCTCTGAGTACCACTCGAGCTGCTGCCAATTCACTTCATTTTGCAGTCACTAGGAGTGCAAAGGGAACCTATCTGAAAGATGTAACTGTTTGCCAGAAATTATTTAGAGTAATAATGAAATTACAGTTTGTCTAACCTGTTCTTTTGCAGTCAGAACTGTGTCTGCTAGTTCCCATTCTAGTTTTGAACTGCTGAACTGGACCAATCAGTGTGGGGTAAGCTAGCTCTAAAATGGTGCCTTGGACGAATCAGAACTTGGACTCATAATCTGAGCCAGCCACAAGAGGATTGTATGGGCAGTGACTCTGGGAGATGTAGTTTAGACTTCAGTGCCTTTTGGACCAACAGCAGCAGTCTATTGTGAGTGACAGCCAATCCAGTCAAGAACTGGGAGGAACTCAAAGGAAGTGCCGGTTTTTGTCGGTTGGAGTTTGAGTTGAGCTTTGGCAGTGAAGAAGGAAGGAGCCCTGTGCTTTTTCAGTGTGCAGTTTTAGTCAAAAACGTGTGTAAGGCCCAGAGTTCCGGTCTGCAGCTTGTTGGGACTGAATCTCCTGTGAAAAGAATCAAAGGATCTCTGAAGAGTAGAAACCAGGCTCACCCTGTAGAAGACTGGAGGAATTGCTGAAAATTACACTCGGTCTGTCAGGAACTGAATCTGCTGTGTGTTCTCCCGGTATTGTGCAGTAATTACATCGATACAGATGCAGCCTGCCTGGTATAGTGCTTTCTTTATATGGATGTGAAGAGGTTTGTGCACCTCAAGTGAGCCCTGCTGACATTGAAGGACCCTATCTTATTTGGAGGTCGTGAGTACTAATTCAGGTCGCTCCCTGTTGAATTGCCACATTAAATCCAAATGGAATTACTGTACTGCTGACTGTTTAATTCTCCTTTTCTCTGTGTGAAAGGGCCCCTACCAGCTGCCACGGTTTGACTAGCCACTAGGGCTTGGGTACCCAGGACAGTAACTGATAGGGATAGGCCTGTGCACAGAGCCATAGGTAGATTATTAGAGTGATAAGCTAGTTAACCTGATTTCCCTGTCCTTGTTATATCCCCTAAATAAATCAGAGCTGCTTGTTTCAGCAAAGTTATACTGCCTGAGGTATTTGTCTATGTTAAAGTACTGTACTGTGATTGTTGCACTGTATCTTATTTCACAGGAGGTCCCAGTGCCGGAACCAGACCTGGGGTAAGTGTATACTGTGAAGGTAATTCTGATATATTGTGTGGGCCACTAGTGGGAAGAAAGGGGGGTTGCAGTGTCCCAGAGGGCTGTGACCAAGTTAGTTTAACTATTGCAAACCCTGACCTCTGGGTGGAGGCACCCGCCATTGGATCCAGGCCCCTCAACCTGTTAGTGGCAAATCAGGCAGGGGTAGTAGCCCCTGGGATAGCGCCATCTAGGGGTTACACATGGAAACAACCCTTTGTGGCTGAATTTGAGTGATGTTTCAGTATGGGGACCTCTATCTACAGTATGTAGTGCTGTGGGTTTGATAACTCTGTCTCAAGCATGTAAACCATTTCAAATGTTTGTAGTTTTATTTCACATTTAGTTTACAAGCTTTTGACAGGTAAGAGACAACAAAGACAAACATTGAAGGCTTATATCCATCCTCAAGAGTGTTCGGGCAGGCACATACAGGTTTCACAAGACTGCTCTACTTCAGGATCAGAGCAATATCATGCAGAGTTCCTCTCCTGAGAGTGTAATCTAGCCCCCGCACATTCCTGGATTTTTCTTGGGCAAGGACCATCCATTTTTTAAGTATGCAAAGTCTTGCCAAAGCTGCATCTGGTGTTGTGGTGCAGCTGTCCAATAAATTTTAAGCGAGACCACCAAGAAGGGTATGATATCTGCCAGTGCTAGATGATCATTAGAGAGATTTAGATAAAAGACCCACAACCTCTTTCTAGAAGTAAAGAATGGGATCAATACGTGCCAGTATTTAGGAAAGTGCCTCTTGTATGCAATCTGTGAATGTACTAAGGCCTGCTTTCCTATGGGCTGACCAGATACATGACTGAGAATATGACTATTCCTCACTGATGAGTCCCAAATGGATAAAGCATGGCTGTGGCTGGTTGCCCTCAGCTACACAAATCAAATACAGCAGCCTTTTTTAATCAGTCTTTGGCCCTGCTGAAATGTTATCACTGTGCCCTGCACAGGAATTTGCCACTGCTAGCCATGATGGCTTGCACTCTATAAGAAGCAGAAAACAAACAGGGTAACTAGTTGGATGCCAAAGGGGAGGTACTGCAGCTGGAGGAAACAAATGCCAACACGCTAAAGCATTCACAGCATGCCAAGATTCAAACAGGTCAGCCACATCAGGAAAAAATGATAATAAAGGCCTGGAGTTTTACAGGTTTGGATTTGGGGCTTGTAGCAGTTGTTCTGCCACAGCAGCATCACTACACATGAACACAAATGCTTTATGTGAGCTATTTGCAAACATTTTGATGCATCTGTGACACTTTCTTCACTTCACAGCAACAAATTATGATGCAGTCTAACTCTGATGCATGTATCATTTTTGATGCATTTCTTACAGCACTTGTGAGAAGCAGTTAGATCATGTTTTCTGTGGTCTGACATTCTTCTCCCAAGTACCACAAATGCAGCTAACTCATGCTTCCAATGGCTGAAAATCCAGACCCAAATCTTCAAACTCCAAATTACTTTATTCTGTATCACCACAGAAGAAACAAAGTGCAAACATGCTAAAATGCTTGGCTGGTTCTGGCACATCACCCGACAATCCACGCCTGATATATGCCGCCACCCTCCCTTTGCCTGTCGCCCTGTCTCTCCTATATAGCTTGTGTCCCGGGATCAAGAAGTCCCAGTCATGGTGTGGTGTGGCCCAGGTCTTGGGTATTTCTTCAGTATCTACCTTCCCTTCCACTAACAATACCTGCATGTCTGCAGTCTTGTTATTGAGACTATGAGCATTCAGTGACACCACACTCCACCTCGACTCTGCGTCTCCTACTCTTCCTTCTGTACTTTTTCTGATCTGCCTCTCTCCTGTAGTTCCCCCCTCACCCCCCATACTTAATTGCTCCCCTTTTCCCTCTCTACACCCACCCTCCCAATTACTACTGCTGGTATAGGGGGCACTATTGACCTCCTCTTCCTGGAGTCCCTGAGCCTTCTGGCCCACCCCACCCCCAGCAGTTTAAACTCAGTTTGTTGGCTATGTAAGCCCCTAGTTTGTCTCTGAGTTATTTTGAGCCCTCTTTACTAAGGTGTAGTCCATCTACCGAATACAGCGTTTTGTTCAATCACGTGTCTCCCCTACCCCCGATACATCTGAACCCTTCCTCCCTGCACCAGCTGCCTTAGCCAGTCGTTGAACTCATCTATCCTCTTCTTCCTCACTATGCTGCCTTTGGGGAGTGGTATCACCTCTGAAAATGCCAGAGAGCTCACTACCTCCTTGCAGATCTTTACCAACTCCCTGAACCTGCCTTGCACTACCTCCCCCTCCTCCCCTGCTATGTCATTGGTTCCCAGCTGAATGACTAAATTAGGTTTTTCACCAACCTCCATTACAGCTTCCCTGATTCTTGGTCTTGCCTTTCTCACTGTCATCCCTGGCATACAAATCACCCTCCTTCTTTTTTTTGGGTCCCCTTTCCTACCCCAGCGTATACCCTTAAATATGGCATCACCAGTGATTACTACCCTTCCGTTCACTGCAACTGTACTTTCCAATCTCCTTTCCTCTTCTGGTATACCAGCTGAATCCCCACTCAACTGTGCCCTCTCCGCTCTGGTTAACATCCTGCTGCCTCCACCACTGTCCCCCATCTACTTCACTGTCCCCCCAAGCCCCTTCCTCCTTAGCTAACTTTGCTTGCTACCACTTTTCCCTCCCCTTTTTTTACCCTGTTCCCTCCCTCCTCCATCCTCTGCTCCACCCTCACTGCCTCTTTCTCCCTCCCTGCCTTCCCAGACTTGTCCCCTCTCTCCTCCCCTTACCTCCAACCTTTGACTCTGGGTTGTCTTGACCTTACATCCCACCACCCAATTCCCCTTCCCTAAAATGATCAGTGTTGCATACCTGTTCATTAAGAACACCCAATCATCAGATCCCTCCCCAGTTCTTCTTCTCCCAGTCCCTGTCCTCCTGCTCCTGCTGTTCCCCCTTACCCTCCTACCTGTTCCCATTACTCTCCTACCAGTTCCCCCAACCACCTGCCAGTTCTCCATTCCAGTCCCCCTGGATCTCTGAGGAAGCGATCTCACTACCCTTACAGTGGAGCCTGCCAGGATGAGCACAGTGTCACTGTTTCCTGCATGACAAAAAGGATTAACTCCTATTGAAACTGCCCTGTTTCCTGCAGTAACTCTGCTGCAGAGTGCTGCACAATTGAGTTTCACAATGCTGGACTTCATTGTGTTATAATCTCTTCATAACTTCTTCAGAAGGGACAGAGAAACAGGAAAGGGGATATAGCTTTACATGTAGGGTTCCCATAGGAGGAATGGATGAGCAGTCCATAGGAGATTGGTGTGGGGTGGAAACACTACGGATACAGCTGGTGGTAGAATGGAGCAAAAATATTAGGCTGGGAGTGATCTATAGGCTCCCAAACCAGAGAGAGAAGCAGGAAAGCAGCTCCTTAAGGAACAGATCAGTAGAGCTGCCAGGATGGTATCATGATCCTGATGAGCGAAATAAACATGCCTGATGTAGACTGGGCCATAGTGGTGGTAACAAATAAATGCAGTCAGGCATTGGCAAACACATTCCAATATTGCTTTTTAATGCAGCATATTAGGGGTCACACCAGACAAGGAGCTATCTTGGATATATTGCTGTGTCCACAAATTTCTATGCTTGGATGATGTTATGGTTGTAGTATCTACATATACTGTAGGTATCTATGTATATGGTAGTAGGAACTACAGGGAACACCATTACGGCTGTAGTTCATGCATATTGATATTTGGAGTCATATCTATGTATAGTTCCTGTCATGCCCAGTAGGCATTTATTTTTCTGTGTCCAGCAGTGTGTTTGACCAGTATCTCCTGAGCAGGAATAAAGATGGTCACTGAACTGATGTACTGTGTTTGAGTCTGTCTGTCTAGGGCACCAGAATATTACATAGACTGCGGAGTCAGTTGAATTACCAATTATAACTGACTTACAGCACATTAAAACTGATTTTTTCAACCAGTTTAAAATTTATGACTGCAACTACATAAAGAAAATCCAACCAATTTTTTTCAACTTCGCCATTGTGGAATTTTATTTACAAGTCATTCCCTTTTGGACACTGCCACACCTCCATGGGTGCTTTAGTGTAGTCAGCGCCTAAGGTTGAGGTAGATACCCCCATCCCCTTCCTCATTCACCCCACAAACTCAATCAACTGAATCTTCATTAATTTTTACCTAGACACCCAAGGTGGTTCTATGGTGATCTCACCGGAAGTGGGAGACTGAATGGGGCTACCAGTTGGCCAGCATCGCTGGAAACAAGCTACAACTCATGTGTCTATCCATAATCCCAGTAACACAATTTTAAAGACAATTTCCAATATGTGGTGTGTTGGGCTTTGTAGCCCGTTACCTTAAAGCATCATAAGTCCTCTGAAGCAGACGTGACATAATGCCAGGCAGCAGTAAGGTACTGTTGCCTGTTACAGTCCTTTCTCTATTTTATTTAAATTTCTAATATTTTTGAGGTGGCTTTTGGGCTTCAGAGCCAGTTGCCTTAAGGAGCCAGGGGGGCCAAAGTCCTCCGAGCCACAAAGATAACTATTTTAATTGGTCCTGTGAGGAAGCAAAGGGATCAAAAATTTGGCTAAACCCGATGGCCAGCTGATCCTTTCCAGTTCCCAGTCAGCCGACCATGCTACTGCCCCCCAACATGACCAAGCTATAGCTCAAATAACAAAGGGTCTATTAGTTCAATAGTGGCTTTCATATATTCTAGAGACTGCTTTATGAATTAAAAAAAAAATTTGAACCAGAGCACCATGCACTTCAATGGGGTGCACCCTGTGCTCTCTCTTATTAGATTTCACAAAATGTCTCAGTGCAGGGGCATAGTCAGCAGACTGGGAAAAGGCAGGGATTGGCTGGCAAATCAGGCTCAGCCCAATTTATGATCCTTTCCCTTCCTCACAGGACCAATTAAAGAAAGTCATCTTTGTGACCCAGAGGACTTAGGCCCCCATTGCCTTAAGGTAACGGACTCTGAAGCCCAAAAGCCACCTCCAAAATGTTAGAAATTTACTTTAAATAAAATAGAAATAGGATTGTAACAGGCAACAGTACTTTACTGCTGCCAGGCATCATGTCATTAAAATCCCTACTTTTTTCAGTACCATAAATGCAATGTATGGGAGAGGGTCAGGGTGGGAAATTGTGAAAAACAAAGGCATCCCCAAATGCCAATGCCTAGTCACCCCATAACATAGACACACACACACACACACACACACACACACACACACACACAAATGGCTGCAAGCAATTTAACCGAGTCAAAGGCAACTAAAAAATAGTGTGCAAAGCAGGGCTTGCAGTTGTGGATATGTAATTCCCAGTAGTTCTAGTGCAAGGTTACTGTAGATTACTTGCATTATTTCTTATGACTGTGATTACTCAGTTTTTTCTCTCTAATAGCCAGGTTACCTAGTGTATGGGAACAACATATCTGTAAACTGCTCATTTCCCAAACAGACAGGAACCCCCACACATCTGAATTTTTGAAAGCAAGTACATACAGTGTCAGACTTCAGTCAGAATCAATTCAGAATGCCTCATTTATAGGCAGGGAACCAATTCCAACCTCGCAAATTCAGATAATAAGCCACAGATCAGGAGAGAGGCAGAGCAGCCAGATGAACCAAACCCCAAGTGAGTTAGCAAGGCACAGACACATTTAAGCAAGCACATTTCTTGAGAACAATGGCTGCACTGGGAATGGTGGTGTTCTTCCAAAAGACAATATTTTAACAGGAGCATCTATCATCTGAACAGAGCCTTAGGAACTTGCAAAATTACTCAACATTTATTCTAAATAAATACAGTTGCAACTGTATGTATTTGGAATAAATTTCAAGTAATTTTTGCAAGTTCTGGAGCCCTGTGTCTGTTTTTTGGTTGGTGAGTGCCCACCTGTTTGCAAGTTTATATTTAAGCAAGCATAAAAAGCAGTTCTCATTCAAAAACTCTCAAGTCCAACAGAAGATCCTATACAGTACATAGATTTCCCATGCTTGCTGTTCCGTGAGGAAATGCTCCTGCACTTGTTAATTATGCCTCAATGCCATGCTGCTAGCTGTGGAAATAGCCAGGTTAACAATATATGGGCCGGGGAGGATACCATAAATGAACTTGTAAGTTTAAGTTGCCACAACATAGTAAAAATAAATGTTTTTAGCACCAAAACCATTCCACCACCAATATCTTCCACTGGGGGGTTTATCAACTGTAACACATCTAGTGTTGAAGCCAGTCTGAAAGTTTACAGTGCGGAGGAAGTGAACATTTAGACTACAGGCAACTAGAGTAGTCATGAATTTAGACTCAGAAAATACTCTAGCTATGCATGTAACCAATAAAAACAGCACCACCACCAAGAAAGGATAGCCAGGAGGTTGAATCTGAAAAAGTGAAACTAACTAGGGGTTAATGGGGGTGGCGGTTGGGATGCCCTACTTTACAGCACAACGAATTGGATGTTTAGGGATGCACAGCCCCAAGCTTTAGCGCTTTTTGAATTCACATTCACACAGTTTCTAATCTGTCCTACCAAGGCACCAACCAGTATATTTCTCTCCCGGCATTTCAACAATCCACACATTTCACATAGGACAACAGGGAAGGGAGGGGGACTTTTAAAAATATGTACTACTGTTCCACCACCACTAAACTCAAGCCTTCTGGCCACTTCTCAAAATCACATCAGCAGGGGAGCCAGGCCACAAAGCACAAAGTAATCAAATTGACACTTACCTACTATTGGCTCAGCCTGGCCATGTACTTCCTTCTATCTGGTTATTGCTCTCTCCCATCCCACCAAGACGCACACACTGTTCTTTCTTTCTTGCTGTGGTTTTGCCTTCAGTTCACTGGCTTCCTTGCTGACACCTGCTGGTCTGCGGCCTGCCTCTGCCTCGATCCAACTGGCTCTACTCTTTTTCCCTGGAATCCCCGGAGAACCCATCACCCAAGTACAGGTTCGAGTGGGACCCCCTCCAGCACCTCATGGTCTTCGTCTCCAGTGCTCACGCACTCCTTCTGGGCCCAGGCCCCAGCCCACACCCAGTCCATGCTGCTGCTGCTCCTGGAATGTTCTTCCTCTCTCTCTCTCTAGGCTTCAGCTTCCCTCCTCTGTCTCTGGGACTGGGTGACTCCTGTCTCGAGTCCGACTTTCTCCCTTTTCCATCCTGACCCATTCTCCATCACTCTCTCACAGGGTGTCTCTCTCTCCTGCTTCTCAGTGGATGATGGTCAAGACCATCAAGTGGAGGGACAGTCACACAGCTACCCCAATTGTTGCCCAGCAAACCTGAACACTCCGGCACTAACTTGCATTAGTTCCTCTGGTCCACCACTTCGTTTTCTACTTTCCAGTACTGCAGTTGCCTGACAGCTCATGTGCAGTGCGCACATCTTCTGGCACCTTCCTCTCTCTCATACACTACTGGAGGACTGGGTGATTGATGCTGAAGAGCAGAGCAGAGGCACAGTCTGGTTGGTGGCTGAGGCTGTCCATCCAAAACCACACACTCAAATTTAGAAAAAAAAAGCCTGTTGTGCACTGTTCGTTCACATGGGATGGGCAGTGGGGGGGGGGAATAAGCTGTTGCCAGTGAAGGGTGGCTTTAGGGTGGGCTCACATGCCTCACAAAAACTTTTTCTACTCCGGAGGTGCGGGGGGTGGCAAGAAGGCTGTCAGGCGAGCGAGCAAGTTACAGTGGAGTCATCGACTTCACAAAAGTAGGACTCCACTCACTTACGACTGCAACTCAGGGCAATTTCAGCTAACTGCAACTGCCTTTAATTGTGGCCGATGATTCCGACTGTCAACGGTAGCTCCGAGGGTCTAATATTACACTTGCGATGAGACTCACAAGAAAAACAACTCCCACAGGTGCCAGAAAGGTTGGGTAAGCTACTGCGTGTTCTTTAAGTGAACAAGGAACTCCCCTGCTGCCTCGCATTGGTGCGTAGTGCAGCTAGCCTCCCCCCCAACAGCCAAGCTACTTTAAGCACCCTTAACCTGCCAGCTGCAGTATCTTGCTTAAAACAGAGGCTTATAGAAAGTTTAATCAACTGCAGCACTTTCTTCTGCCTGTTACTTTAGCCTGTTTAGCACTCAATATAAACAAACTCCCAGCTTTGTCAGCAAGCTGAATAGCAGAAGGAATTCTGGGTATTTGACAGTAAGGGAGCCATAAATTCCCCATCAGCCACAACAATCTGAGTGGTGAAAATAGCAAGCCTACATAGCCACAGCATAGTTTAATGCCTACAGCACCATATAGGCTGGAAGACTGGAACTACACCTCACCAGCACCAAGCAGCACAACATCAGCACCTAACGGCTGACCTGCATAATTGCAGCCAAATCAGTGCAATTCAGTGCAAAATAGCACACCTGAGCACAGTAAGCTCCTCAGAATTCCTACTAACATGGCACAAATTGGACGTGAACCGAAATTCGACAAATCGAAGGAAACGTTTGATTTAAACTTAGAGCATTTCCAATGCTGGCTTAAGGTGAATAAAATTGAAGATGACAACAAAGTAGATGTCTTCCTAGCAGTTTTACCAAGACAGATTTTTGCCATTCTCTGGAATCTCAATGCACTGGACGACATCCTGACCCTAACATATGTGCAGGTTACAGAGACACTTGCATATCATTTTAGATAGATAGATATTTTATTTATGAAGTGCCCAATTCCTGAGACTCTGTGTGCTGTACAATAACATCACAATAAAATACAAACACTATTATATAATATCACAAAATACACAGAATAAAATCAGTGTAAATAAAGATTCCCTTCTACCTCAGCCTCTTATCATTGCCAAATGTTACACTTTTCATCATCACAACCAAGAGGAGAAGGAACCTATTGCTGATTACACCATTGCATTGAAGGATCTGGCATACACCTGTGCATTTGGCCAGTCACTGGATGAGGCCCCCCGGGGATCACTTGTCTGCAGTCTGAGAGGGAAAGCTTATTGCAAAAAGCTTTTGTCAGAAGCAGACCTAAACTTTAAGTCAGTTTGTGACATTGCACTTCCTATGGAGCTCACCCACAAAGGCTCCAGGGCACTAGCAGGACATTCTGAACCACAAAGGAGTGGGGTTCACAAGGTCACCCGTTACACCAGAACCCAAGGGACATTCCACACCATGAAGTGGTCCACCACCCATTTATCAGCAATCCCAAACATTTCAGAAGCTGGCACCACAGGGCACTTCCACAAGGTCAAAACAACTATATTACAGGTGCGGAGGTAACCACCAGAGCAGCACATGCTGATTGCGGCATGAAAAATGTCACAGCTGTGGAAAAGTGGGTCACATACAGAAAATGTGCAAGACTGCAGGAAGGACTACTCATGCACAATATATCACAGATGTTACTCCAGCCACCAAAACAGAAGATGAGACATTGCCGCTGTTCATGGTCTATGCAACACAAGCCAATGGAGATGAAATTTGCCTCCAAATTGAGTTAGTGGAAAAACTGGTTATTATGCAGCTTGACACTGGAACATCAGTATCTCTTGTGCCGGAGCACATCTACAGAGGGAAACTTCAGCAGTGCCCATTGCAACCATCACATATTCAACTTTCATCTTACACTGGAGACAAATCCGTGTGCTAGGGGAGACTCACATACCAGTCATCTAGGAGGGAGGCACATGGATTTTGCCTCTGGTTGTAGTGCAAGGGGGAAGACTTGCCTTACTAGGAAGAAACTGGCTCAGGAAGATCAAGTTGAACTGGAAAAAGATTTTCAGCTTAAATACCGTGATCAAGGCACCACAAGATGCATTGAAGAAAGTATTGGACAAACATGGTCCTATTTTCCAGGAAGGCAATGGCACAATCTGGGATTTCAAGGTGAAGATCCGAGTGCAACCTGGGGCTGCTACAATTTTCCACAAGCCTTGACCAGTACCCTATACCTTAAGGGAAGCAGTGGAGGAGGAACTGGACCATCTCAAAAGCCATTCTATTGGGTCAATAGTAGAGAGGAGCAACTGGGCTGCCCCTGTCATTGTGATACCCAAGCTAGACAAAGCAGTGAGGCTGTATGGTGACTACAAGGTTACAGTGAACCACTGTATAGAGCCAGATCCAAACCCATTACCCACTCTGGAGGACTAGCAGGTGGAAAGTTCTTTAGCAAGTTGTACTTATCTTTTGCATAACAGAGTTGGAATTGGAGCCAGTATCAAAACCATATCTAACCATCAACACCCAAAAGGGACTTCGCCGATATCATCATTTGGCCTATGGAGTTTCCACAGCACCAGCAATTTTCCAGAACACAATGGACCAGGTACTATGTGGTCTAGACCCTGTAGTCTGCTTTATGGGTGATATTTTGGCAACAGCACCCACAGTGGAAGAGCATCTGACAGTCCTGGACCAAATTCTGTCCAGACTGCAGCAGTAGGGACTGAGAGTGAAGCTAGCCAAATGCCAGTTTCTGCAAAATTCTGTTGAGTACCTCGGCTACTGGATCAATGCCCAAGGCCTACATCCAACAGACAGCAAGGTGGATGCTATTCTCAAGGCACCTGCACCAAAAAATGTGACAGAGTTAAGATCATTCTTAGGCCTTTTGAACTACTGTGGATGGTTCCTAGCCCATTTGTCCACATTGTTGCAACCACTCAATGACTTGCTACAGAAAGAAGCTCAATGGAATTGGGCACCACAGTGTGAGGAAGTATTCCAGGCTTGCAAACAATGACTTCCAAACAGCAAGTGGTTAGTGCACTATGACCCAGCCAAACCTCTGAGGCTGGCATACGATGCATCCCCACATGTAGTGGGGGCCCTCTTCTCTCATGTGTTACCTTCTGGGGAGGAACATTCAATTGCTTTTGCTTCCAGGACCTTGTTCCCAAGTTAAAGAAACTTTGCTCGAATTGAGAAAGACGTCTTGAGCTTTGCTTACAGAAACACTCCTTACACAATCACAGAGTGAACACCTACTGAACTGTTCCTAAGCCATCAACCTCATACCTGTTTGTCATTGCTGAAGTCAGACTTGACTGATACTGTCACAAAACATCAACTACAACAGCAAAAGGGTCATGAAAAGTCAACCAAGCTAGTACAGATTTTTCATCCTGGGGAGAGGATGGTGGTTCGAGACTGTAGACATCCCAAGATTTCTTGAATTCCTGGGGTAGTGATTGAAACACGTGAACCTTTGACCTATGCAGTTTGCATGGGACATCAACTTAATCACATACATGTGGATCACCTGCTGCATTCCGATGTTCCAGCACATGTGGCAGAAGACATCACTCCAGATGAGGACAGTGACACAGAGGACTTTGCTGGTGCCAAATAATAACAGAACACCTTTTTCACCAGCAGCAGTTGCTCCAGTTCATAGATATCCCATGAGACACCGAAGACCACCACAAAGACTTGACCTTTAAATCATATACTGAACCTGTACCTCTGTGCAACTGGACTCCTACCTGTACTGTTTTTTTTTAACTCTATTGTTTGCGCCCCTGCTGACCGATCCCCCCAGCGCCGTCACCCTGGTTTCTACTGGAACTTGCCTCATGCTTGCTTTTGTGTGTCCAGCTGGCCGGGTGCAGACCCTGCAGTGGACCAGAGCCCTTATAACAACAAAACTTTTGAAATACATCAGCTTTTGACATGTGACACCCATGGTGTCATATACTTAGCCATGTGCAGCTGCAGTGCTTTCTACATGAGCAAAACTGAAAGGGCCTTTAAATGCCACATAAGTGAACACTGTAGGGCCATTAGACATGAAGATTTGTCTTGTGCCACTGCACTGCACGTTAAGAGATTCATTAATCCAGGTGAACACAGGTTCACCTTCCAAGCCATTGAAAAAGTAGTTCCAAAACCTAGGGGAAGGTGATTTCAAGAACCTCATATTACAACATGAGGGATACTGGATTTACACACTGGGTGCTTGTAGGCCTTCTGGCCTTAATGACAAGTTTAACATCACCTCTTATATAAAATACAGATGATAAGAGGTACCTGCGCTTAGAGCCCGAGGTTTTAAAATAACAATGTTTTGTTTAATACTGGACTTTTTTTGTCACTAGAGATATTGCTCTGATATTGTGCAATATAATTGTCTATACTGGATGATTCGTATTATTTTTCTTTTCTCTTTTTCAGAGCTTACCCATATAGGGGAAGATTAAATCTACCTTGGAGTTTTCCCTATTGCCATGTCTTTGTGTACTCATGAGATGTTACAGCAGCATTTTGGAGCTCCTGAGCACTTTAAATCTTATATGCTCTTATATACACACACTTATACATATGTGTATATATATTTATTAAATTAACAATAAGGCTATAGTAGCATTGTTAGATATTTCTTACTACTGGGCTTAGCTGAAATAGTTAAACAGTTAATAGTATATACATACTACCTGTTTTTAATTCTCATGTATTGATTCATGTGTTTTGGCTCCGGTGTTTTTAAATTACATTGCACTTCCTCATTGCACTATGTTATGATGTCAACCTTATGGGATATATAAGTAATGTGTTTGACCTTGTGAGGGTGCCTTTTGATAAAGGGGAAGGAGTCAGAAACTAGTCTAGGGTGTGCTTGAGCACTGGCACCTAATAAAATTTGCACTTTATTGGATTACAAGCAAGCAGTGTCTTCATTTGGTGGAGAGTGCTGGACTTTATTTGATTCTGATGCTCCAGGTTTGACCCAGCACCCCAACCTGGTGCAACCTTCTTTTCTGTGACTAATTATTTTCTTATCTTGGGCTAAATGGGAGACATGCAACCACCAGTGAGAGACAAAGCAGCCTTGAAGAAATTGCAGTGTTATATTGACTGGGAAATTCACCTTAGACACATCTACACCAGCAGACACCGCAGCTGAGGTCGCTGTGACAAAAACTGTTCCATGACTGCTGTAATCTAACCAGTGCTTTAAGAAGCTTAATAAATACACAATGATAGAACAGAAATACCTTGGTGGTTGCAATGGATAAACCATGAAGCCATATGCCTTGCTGGCAGACTACATTAGGACAGCAGGAGCAGCAGCAGCATCCAGAAAGCCTTACACAGGCAGACCTGGAAGTGAAGCACAGCAAGAGTTGTAGAAACACAGGAGGCACAGGGAAGGGCATTGCTTGGCCAAGGCACAATGGCTGTTAGGCCAGAAAAAGAACTCAGAACATACTTTCCCTGTACCTAATCTACCTGCAGCACAACTGGTCTGTGCCTACAGCAGCTACTACACCACTACCACTGTCCACCCCCCACTGGCTCCTCCCAACCACCTGCCTCAAAGACCATCCAAATCTACACTACAGAGAAACAAAGAAACAAATTGCAAGCTTCCACTGTAAAAGAAAAAAATATATATTATGTACTTATCTGGGCACTTGGGATGGACACACCATGAAGCCACAGGGTTGGTGGCCGAAGAGAGGATCCCAGCAGCAGCAGCAGCAGCAGCATTCACATAGCCTTACACAGGCAGATCTGAAAGGGAAGGCCAGACCATCATCAACTCAGAACATGCTGTCACTTTACCTAATCTACATGCATCACAAGTGGTCAGAGCCCACAGCAGCTACTCTACTACTACCAATGTCAACCCACCCCCCCAACCACTTGCCTCAAAGGCCATCCAAATCTACACTAAAAGAGAAACTGAAAAACTAATTGCAAGCTTTCACTGAAAAAAAAAAATAGTAAGTACTTACCTGGCCAGTTGGAATGAAAACACCATGAAGTCACAGGGCTGGCAGACTAAGGGAAGATCCCAGCAGCATCAGGAGCAGCAGCAACAGCAGTACAAAAGCCTGAAAAAAGGAGCATAAGGAAAACAATTACTTTCAGAAACAGTACACATGAGTCTGCATCACTCACTCAGTACACAGAAACAGAAATTATTTCTACTCACCTGTGTGGCAGTGGAAGAGATGTGATGTGTCAAAGTGGATAGCATGACAGTCAGAGTACCGAGTCTGTAGCAGTAACTACTCTCCTGTAACTATGATGCTACACTTCATCTAAACAAATTGTCCAGCAGTAACTACTCTCCTGTAACTATGATGCTACACTTCATCTAAACAAATTGTCTAAACAAATCAGTATGATTGGCATGTCTTCTCTTCCATCAGTGTAGCAGAAATATGTAATGAACTCAACATCACAGCACTCAGGTCATGACATGCGGTCATGCAGTGTCATGGTATGGTCACATCATCTTGTGAGGCCACATTGTCAGTCTTTTCTGTGTCATGGTGTAGCTCCTGTCCTGTTGTTGCTCTTTCGCAGAACTTGGATTTACTTTTCATCAGAATTTCCAGTCCAAAAATCAGCTAATGCTAGCAGTTCTACATATAAATGTCACTGTTAACAACACTGTGCATAGCAGCATACATAAATGTTGTGGTGAGGTTGTTTCACTCAGAGGTTCACCAACAGTTGCGTACCTCAACACACATAGCCCACAGTGGCAGTGACACTGTTATTCTGACTTTCTGGAAAGTACAGTGATCTTGACAGAGTCTGCATGTTCATGGCTTTATGGTTGTTGCTTGAATGAGGATATATTTGTCACTCCAAGTGATCCGACACAGCATCAATGGATTATTTATGCAGACAGTGCAATATACAGTACATGTTCTCATCTCAACACTGAGTCCATTTGGTATGAAACATTGAAAGGGAGCTACGGATGTGGACATGATACTGATGGATGTGACCAGTGACTTTGGGGGTATTGTTTAACAAGGTGGTGGCTTGCTCATCATTCTTGTAACATGTTATAACCATGTAGGTCAGCGCTTTTACTCCCAACAGAAGCCATTTTGTGGTAATCGTCATCGCTATTACTGTGGTACGACAGTTTTCTTTTGGGTAGGGGACAGCCTGAGAAGCAGCCAACTGGGACACTTAACAGGATTAACATTACAGGACAAGACAAATGTCCGCAGAAATCCTCTTTTCATCTTTTCTTTGGGGGGGGCTAAAAAGTGGGCAACTGGGACACTTGTAAATACTCAGCATTACAGGACAAGAACAATGTTCGCAGTCATTTTCTTGTTTTTTTTCATCTTTTCTTTTGGGGGGGGGCTAATCAACAGCCAACTAGGAAACTTGTCAATACTGCAGTGTTATAACTACAGAAATGCAGCAGGTAATGTCAGTGTGAATTTTCAGGATTAATCAGGATGTAGTAATCATTTGCTCATCACCAACTTTTTTAGTAACACAGCAGTTGATGACTCATGTATTGCACACACTGACTCCTGGTCCCTTGATTCTTTGTTCTGATAATGTAACTGCAGGTACAAACAGATATCAGGGTACCTCGCAGAACAATTTCTGCGCACACAACATACACATATTCTGTCTCCTACTCAGGAGAACTCAAACCCCTCAGCTGCGTCTTCATCATTGGATGGCACTGTCCCACTCTCCTCATCCTCCGGTGACTCCTGCTGTGCACCACCTTCTTCAGCAGGATCATGGAATCCTGGAGTTGATGACAAGATGTACTGCTTGGGGACAAAATATGAGTTCATTTTCACAAAAGTTAGGTACTCAACATTCCTATCAGACAGGTGGCTTTGGTGGTTATTCACAATGGAACCTGCAGCATTGAATACCCTTTCTGAGCTTACACTGGCACAGGGGCAGGTGAGGTATTCAATGGTGATAGCTGCAAGTGCAGGTCAGATTTCAAGTTTATATAACCCCCCTACAAATGGGGGTTCCTGAAAGTCTTCTTTGGGTGAGCCTAAATGCCCACTGCCAGGCTGATATCCTGTGTCTTAGCGTTTTAAAAGTGTTTGTATGAGAGGGCCTTAATGCCTCTGTTATCTGTCTCTTTAAGAGCTGCCTATTTGTGGTGTAAAACTAATCTGAGTAGGGGTCGAGTAGTTTCAGGCTCGAGTCCTGCCCGGGCTGCCAGATAATCACTCCGTTCTGCCATCGCTAGTTGTGCAGAGGGAGCTCTGTTAGAAGTTGTACTTATTTGCTGATTATCTATTAGAATAGTAATGATATTGTAGTTTGTCTAACCTGCCTTCTTTGCAGCATGGACGGTTCTGTTTATCACCACCATCTTGGTCCTGGACTGCCAGAATGGGCCAATCAGTACCTTTGGGGACCCTAAAATGGAGTCTGTCCCCAGGGATCTTGTGGGAGTGAATTTCTGTAGGAATTTTAGTTTAGAGACTTTGGTGCCTAAATGCACCTGGAGGGGGAGCCCTCGCTTTTGACAGACAGATGAATCAATGAATCAAACCTTTTCAACTGAAGGGAAATTCCCAAGCTGCCTGCTACAGTGAGTCAGTCTGGAGGTAGAGTTTGGAGAGTGAACAGCTTGAGAGATTCGAGTAGCTGTTTCTACGTAGTTCGTGTGGGAGATTGGTGGGAAAGCTGAGTTTGGCCTGTCTGCCTGCTGTCCCTCAAGAGGGAATCTTTGAAAGGCTTAGCAATCAGACTGTATCCGAACTGGAGTGTGACAAAGCCACTGAAGAGTGACCAGATTAAAACCTGAAGAAGACCGAAGATTTGCTGTACGTGATTGGCCTGTCAGGACATCCAGTAGCCACAGAATTCCCGGTTTTGCTCAGAGACTCTGATATTGCTGCCGGACTGCTATCCGCATTGTGGTATGGTGATTGCTTTACTATAAATGTGCTGTTCGCTATTAGTGGGTCATGATTTGGTTCCCCACTGTTTAATAGTGCCACACTTGCTGGAAGCTGCATCCAGCACCTACCGGACTGAATCCACATTTATCTACAGTTGGTCTGAGTCTCCACACTTTGGCCCTGCCAGCTACTCATGCCACACAGAAGACCATCGATGAAAGACCTGCCTGGGGATCAGCCCCCTGCTCAACATCACAAAGAGGAATGACACTACACTGAATCGTGTGGGCCCTGCTTCTCCTGGCAAACCAGCAAGTCATCCTGCAGTCTCCATTTCATCCATCCTGCGTCCTGTACTGGGTAGTGTGAGTAAACACCAGGGTATCTCCCTGCAACAACAGCTCAATCAAAGTGTGTCATCTGATTTAATTGTTTTGTCTAATCATCATGAACTGAGCCTCCTGGCTCCGGATTACAAATTGTGTGTGGTTGTGCATGCCTTTTCTTTTCATCACCGGGCCCCAACCAGCTGTGATGCTTGCCTACCCTGGGCAACATTCCAGGCTAGCTCACCTTACTCTGAACTGGGTACCCAGAGTGTGTGACTGTGCAGGGACTAAATGTGCATGCATAATTACCTGACTAGATCAGTTATAGAATCAATCGACCTGATTACGCCCCTCCCTTGTTCAATTCCCCTGAATAAATCAGATTTAACTCTTTTTGCATTTAATCTGACTGTGGTTCCAGTCTGTACCAAAAGCACTGTACTGTTGTTATGTGCTGTGTCTAACCTTGTTTTACAGGGGGTATCCAGGGTCGAACTGGTGGAACCAGCTCTGGTGGTAAGTGCAAACAGTGTGGGGATTTGTGTGCTGAGTAGAGGCTATTGTGAAAGTGTTTGTTGCATATTGTCTAGGCCACTAGAGGGGAAAGAGGGGGGTTGCTGTGTCCCGGAGGGCTGTATCCAGGTTAGCTACTATCAACCTTGTCCTCTGGGTGGAGACACCGGTTTCATCACCCAGGCCCCTTAATCTGCTACTAGCCAAGCAGGCAGGTGTAGTAGCCCTTGGGATAGCGCCACCTAGGGGTTACATCTTGGAGGCACCAACGTTGGGATTTGTGCCTTCTAGTGGTCAGAAGTGGATATTACAACCCCACACTTAAAAACTGTGGTAAAATGGAGGCGCTCACTACGCTCAAGTTTAAGCTTGCTCCCCACAAGCTGCTAGTGCATCGAATAATGGGGTGGAGTGAGGCAAAGGGGGTGGACCCCCTGTAAGCTCTGCTATTAATGAACTTCCCCTTAGGGAATGATAATGCCACTATTGTGGAAGTGGTCGAACAAAGTCAGTGTTTGGGGAAGGTTGAAGTAAGGGGAAGGGATTCTGACCTGTTTGATCAAACTATGATGGCCCTACTGTCCTGCAGCCTACCACTGAACAAGAGAAAGTACCCTCTGTCATTTTGCCTGAAGGGTCCAAAAAGGGGTGGAGGGTCATTCATTTACATAGTGACCTGACTGCTACCAGTGGGTCCCACCACATAGAGGGGTTCAAAGACAAGCTGTTTAAACTGTTAGCCTCTGAGGGGCGCTCTGCTGCAGAGCTAGTAAAATGTTAGAACTTTCTGAGGATGTCACTCCCATGCAGTCCCCTATAGCCTCTCCCACCACCCCTACAGTTGCTTCCCTCATAGTGATACCTACTGTACATTTGGACTCATGCCACAGACTTAGGCTCTTTTCAGGCACGGTCCCGGTGCCCGTGGAGGAGAACGATCTGGAAACATGGATGGACTATGCCACCCCCATTGGTCTAGGAGTGGCAGTGTGCTGAGGGGGAAAAGAGGTGGAGGCTCATGGAAAGCTTGAGGGGCCTTGCACGGGAGGCCATTCGCATTCTGCAATCCCCCAGCCCAGAGACCACAGCTGCTGAGTACCTCTCTGCCCTGGAGGTGGTATTTGGTAGCACCGACTCAGGAGATGACCTGATGTGGAAGTTTAAATCCACAAAACAGTGGAAGAATGAAAACTTGTTAGCATTTATTACTTGAATTGAGCGAGCTTTGCAGCAGGCCCACTGGAAAGGAGTGGTGCCCACCAGTGAATTGAACAGGGTCAGGCTAGATCACGTCTTAAAGTCAGCAAGGTACTCTAGTGTGATGTTGTTGATGCTTAAACTGCAAGACAGAAGGGACAATCCCCCCCCAATATTGTGATGTAATGAAAGAGATCTGTGAGATTGAGAATGATGAAGAGGGATGGCAGCCCTATGCTGTGGCTGCCCACATCTGCCAGGCCCCTGAGAGTGGTGAGGAGGTCAAACTGCAACAGATGAGGGAACTGATCAAGGAGTTAACTGAGCTGAGAGTCAGTCAGCAAGCTGCCGAGGCAGCCAAAGATGCTAATTCCTGTCCAGCCCCCCCCCCGAGACAAAGATGGAAGTCCTGCCGGGAGGGGTGGGGGTCACGTTGTTTCTTCTGAAACCCGTCCTGAAGACAGCCTGGCGGGAAGATGTATGAGAACTGAGAACTGTGGTGGAAGACCTACTCCGAGCTACCCGAGACACTGACCCTTGGGGGAACTCAGAAAGTCAAGAGAGCAAACTCCTGACCAGAGAGAGACCCCGAGACTCCCCCACTATGTTCAAGCAGGGGAACAGCTCCTCTTCCCCTAGAGACTCTAAAGAACCTGTTTTCTGTTACCACTGCAGAGAGGATGGGCACACCCGATTCACCTGCCATTCACCTGAGAATCTGAGAAAAGTTATTACTAGGCTGCTGGCATTGATTCAATGGAGCAACATACGGCCACAAGGTGGAGCTGCCCATAAAAGCTATTCATCCAAGGCTGCTGTAAAGCTGACATCCAAGTCCAAGTCACCTGAGTGGTCCGAGGTGGTGGGCTCTTCCATGGATGGAAACTACAGTGATGGTGAACGGTGTGTCTGCCCTGGCCGTGCTTGACAGTGGATCTCAAGTAATCATAGTATTTTAAGATCGGTACCACAAGCATCTGCCTGACACGCCCCTACAATCCTTGGAAGGTTTGTAAGTGTGGGGGTTGAGTGAGAAGTCCTATCCATACTCGGGTATATCCGAATCTGGCTGTCATTCCCTACTGCCGTGGCTGGGGTAAATGAACAAGTTGAGACACTTGCTCTAGTGTGTCCCCCCACCGGACTGTATGATGGAGTTCCCGTGTTAATTGGGACAAACGCCCACATGTTTGGGAGACTAGCACAACTCTGCCATAAGACACAAGGGCAATGGACTGGACGGGCCCTAAGAATTCCAGCGTTAATCAAAAGGGCTTATGACTTGCAACAGAAACCCAATGAAGTGAACTGAGATGATCCAGTGGGAATAGTGTGGAAAAAGGATCCTGACTCTTTGGTGTTGGCCCCCAATGCCCAGTGTACTATCCATGGAGAAGTCCACCTAAGGAGAGATGTAAAGAATAAAATATTGATGATAGATGCCCCTGGTGAAGGGAAGCTGCCACAGGGGTTGATGGTTAAGCCCAATATACTACCTGCACGTGCCAACGCCTATGCCCGCTGAGTGATGGTGCAAGTGAGAAACATGTCGGACAGGGAAGTTTGTGTGAACTGGGGATGTACACTGGCTACAGTACACTGCGCAGACACTGCAATATTACCCAGTAACAAGTACTCTGATGAAAGGGAGAAAGTCACCCCAGACTTATTTGGCTTTGGTGATTCCCCCTTGTCTGCTGAATGGAAGACCCGAATTAGCAGGAAACTTGCTCAGAGAGACCAAGTGTTCTCACTAAAAGAGTGGGACGTGGGGTGTGTCCATGGTGCTGAGCATAACATACGCCTGAATGATGACCGACCATTTCGAGAGAGGTTCTGACGCCTTGCCCCAGCAGACATAGATGATGTTAGGAGACACCTACAGGAAATGCTCACTGCTTGCATTATTCAAGAATCAAGAAGCCCTGTTCTATATGATAACAGAGAACGCCTAAAGGCAATCACTGTTATCGCACAATGAGAGTTCCGAAAACATTTTCGGCACTCTGACACTCCCAGCGCACAGGACAACGGGCGCCGGGACATGTATTTTAATGCTTTTTGTGGGGGCTGTGCTCACATCCCCTTCGGGGAGGCTTTTCCTCCGCACCCCCTACTAAAGGATTCTCAAGTCCAAGGGGTGCATGTCAGAGGGGGTGAAAGCATTAAAAAAAGGTTTGGGCAGGCGCAATAAAATTGCACCAGCACCCGGACCTGAACCCGGTACCTCACCCACCCCAACCACTAGCCAACTCATGATGCCACGATGCAACTCTGCAATCCACTGCAGCACCACCCCTTACAGCTCCTTTGCCCCTTCCAAGTCCACGCTCACCATGCTTGCTCCCCCACATGCGCTTGTACACATAGTGATATCCTGTCACCCATTTCGCCCACCCACTCATCCGGTCACCCTACCCTCCCACTGCCATGAGGGATTGTACCGGGAAGGAGTCGCCATTATGGACAGCGCCCTCCCCCATGCGCCCATCTCACGAGATACCAAGAAGCCCATATGCATCCCTCATTGCAGTGGTGTGTAAAAAGAATGGATCCATAAGGATGTGTGTGGACTATCAGACCCTCAACCAATGGACTATCCTAGATCAATACACCATGCCTTGCATACAGGATGCCCTGGATTGCCTGAACGGGGGTCAGTGGTTCTCCGTACTGGATCTCTGCAGTGGATATTATCAGATTCCGATGGCCCTGGAGGACCGTGAGAAAACAGCCTTTATCTGTCCTTTGGGGTTCTATGAATTCCTGAGAATGTCACAGAGGATTTCGGGTGCCCCTGCCACCTTCTAGAGATTGATGGAACGTGCGGTGGGAGACATGAACTTGCTGGAATGTTTAGTGTACTTGGATGATGTCATTGTTTTTGGATGCATGCTGGAGGAACATGAGACCAGACTGTTCAAAGTCCTCGATCATTTGAGAGAATTCAGGCTCAAGTTATCCATAGACAAGTGCCATTTTTTTCAAACATCTGTGAAATATGTGGGACACATAGTGTCTGTGGAAGAGATGCAGACAGATCACAGTAAAGTTGAATCTTTGACCACTTGGCCCCAGCCCAATAACCTAAAAGAGCTACAGCATTTCCTGGGGTTCTGCAGCTACTACCGCAGATTCATCAAAGACTATTCAAAGGTGATTTGACCGCTCCTAAACCTTACCCAAGGCTACCCTCCTACCAACCACAAGTACAAAAAGGGGGCTATCACAGACCAAGAGAAAGCGAAATTTTGAACAGGTGAGCCTTTTGGGACTCAGTGGACACCGAATGTGAAGCAGCGTTCTTTAAGTCATATACCAGTTCACCCATGCCCCAGTCCCTGCCTATGCTGATCCTACCAAGCCCTATGTTCTGCATATGGACACTAGTTTGCAGAGACTTGGGGCTGTGCTATATCAAGACTATGAAGATGACTTGAGACCTGTAGCTTTCACCAGTAGGAGCTTGACCCCGTCAGAGCAGAACTATCCGGTCCACAAGTTGGAATTCCTCACCCTAAAATGGGCCATAGTTGACGAGTTTCATGAGTACCTCTATGAGGCAAAGATATTAGTGAAGACCGACAATAACCCACTGACCTATGTACAGACTTCTGCTAAATTGAATGCTACTGGGCACCGTTGACTTTTTGCCTTATCAACTTATGATTATGTTGTTGAATACAGACCGGGACTAAACCACATTGATGCTGATGCCCTGTCACGAAGGCCAGCTTACAAGGACAATTGGGTCAGATTGTCTGAACCTGACATCAAAGCATTATGCCAAAAGTTTGATAAAGATGAACAAATGTCTGCAGACACAGTGGACTGCCTCGTAGATTGCTTGGGCCCTCCTGATACCTGCATACCGGCTGCCTATTGCCATTTCTCTGCTCTAGATATTAGTGTACTACCTCAGTTCGATAATGCCAGTATTCAGTGGGCTCAATCCCAAGATCCCATGATTCAACCAGCACTTGATGCACTGTGTGTGGTGAAAGAGGTGTCCGAGTTGCATTCCCCTGACTTGCAAACTGCTCTGTTGTACAAGGAAGGCCCCAGGTTAAAGTTGCATTATCAGTTGTTATACAGAGAGACAGTGGATCATCATGGTCAAGTAGACAAGCAACAATTGATTCTACCTATGGCCTTTAAACAGCTGGTACGGAGGTCTCTCCACAATCACATGGGGCACCTCAGTATTGACAGAACTCTCGACTTGGTACGATCACGACTCTACTGGCCAAAGATGGGGGAACATGTCGAGCACCATGTAAAGACTTGCAGTCAGTGCCTCCAAAGAAAAGCCCTGCCTCAGAAGGCTGCCCCACTTGTCAATATCACTACCAGTGCCCCTCTAGAATTGGTCTGCATAGACTTCTTGTGCTTAGTACCCGACCAAAAGAACATTGGCAATGTGTTGGTAGTTACTGATCATTTTATACGGTACGCATAAGCCTTCCCAACTAAAGATCAAAAGGCCTCACTGTGGCCAAGGTGCTGGTGGAAAAATTTTTTGTCCACTATGGTGCCCCCCAGTGGATCCATTCTGACCAAGGAAGAGACTTTGAAAATAGGTTAATCAAAGAAATGCTCTGTCTGTGGAGAGGGGGGGATGCGGAAGTCAAGTACCACCCCTTATCACCCGCAGGGGGAACCTCAACCAGAACACCTTAACTGCACCCCTCCGGACATGCTGGCACCCTCCTTCCAAAACACAAGCCTAAGTGGAGCCAGCAGATTAGCACCTTGGTACACACATACAATTGCACCAAAAGTGATGCTACTGGGTTCTCTCTCTACCATCTCATGTTCGGGAGGGAGGGAGGCCCAACTGCCAGTTGATGCCTGCTTTGGGGTCTCTCCAGATGGGGTCCAAGCCAAAAGCTACTTGCAGTACATACAAAAATTGAAAGATCAGTTGAATCATGCCTATCAACTAGCTCAAACTATGGCTGCTAAGCAAAATTTCGCCAATAAAGAAAGACATGATCGATGAGTAAAAGCCCAGGAGTTGTTGCCCGGAGATAGGGTGCTACAACGCAGTTTGGGACTGCATGGAAAACACAAACTTGCTAAAAGATGGCACCATCTTCCCCACATAGTAGTTAGTAAATTGGATGATCTGCCGGTGTACAAGGTGCGTCCAGAAAATAATTCCAAAGCTGTTAAGACCATGCACCATAATCACTTACTGCCCATCAGCCAAGTTATTATTGATGCTGAACCAACACCTGACACTTCTCCAGGGCCAGTGACTCATGCTGCTGCAAAGAGGAAACAGAGCCAACCTGTCCATGTTGTTCCAGAACTAAGGCCTTCCCCTCAGCAGGCCCAGAGTGATAGTGATGACTGTTCATCAGTCTCTGATGAGAGTGACTGTGATACAGACTATTATCCCTCATATGAACTGAGTCAGTGTTTCAAGGCAATCCTCTGCAGAATTATGGGGATGAAGCTAGGCCTTCAGAACTACCTAACCCCCGAGCTTCTTCCCTGGACCCAATGCCCCCTGAAAGTGAGGTGTAAAGTATCACGTCTGAGGTTGCAGACTCTCTGTGTCTTTTAGAACTGTTTGATTTGCCCGAAGAAGGGACTGATGGTCTGTCTCCCTGGTGACATACCAGAACGTGAAGAACAATATGAAAGTGCTGACAGCACCCCTTCAGTGCCACAGAGCCTAATTGTGCCAGATTCTTTTCAGAATGAGCAACCTGGGCCCTCTTCAGAAGATAATAATGAGCAAAGTACTGTGGAAACAGAGTCTGCAGAGCAAGGAGCTGATAGTGTTCCCAATCTGAACATTTCAACCTGTGCAGAGGCATCCCTCACTACAGGAGAAGAAATCAATGCCAGTGTTGACCACCCAGAGCCTGTGTCTGTTCCCCCCCAGAAAATCTGGATGACCTGTTAAGCAAGTGTTATGTTTCAGTTATGATTCCCCTGGGAGGCCTGTGGATTTGCCTCTCAATGTGGGCCATAAAGGTATGTACATTTCCAAGAGTACACTGCCCAAACTGAGTTTGACTGCCACCTCTTGATTAATTGTTCTTCCTTCAGAACAAGGTGTCCCTGTCCCATCCAGCCCCAAGTTAGCTGATAGGGAAGGCCCCCCCTTGTACATTGTTTACTGTACAAGAATTTATAACATGAAGTCATAGGTAACTGTTCATATTAAGTTAATCATAATAGATTCAGTATAGAATGTATGAAACATGCATAAGTATTGTCAATAAAGATATGGTATAGTGAAATGTATAGTAATGTGATATGTTTATGTTAACTGATGCATCAGATATTATTTCCATAGTATGCTAATGTCATGTATGTCTCATATATATTGTTTCTTCAATATTGTGATGGTGTAGACTTGATGCAGATGCCAAGTTTTTCCAGGCAGAGAAGGGTGTAACCCCCCTACAAATGGGGGTTCCCGAAAGTCTTCCTTGGGTGAGCCTAAATGCCCACTGCCAGGCTGGTATCCTGTGTCTTAGCATTTTAATAGTGTTTATATGAGAGTGCCTTAATGCCTCTGTGCTCTGTCTCTTTAAGAGCTGCCTATTTGTGGTGTAATCCTAATCTGGGTAGGGGCCGAGTAGTTTCAGGCTCAAGTCCCGCCCGGGCTGCCAGATAATTGCTCCATTCTGCCATTGCTAGTTGCGCAGAGGGAGCTCTGTTCAAAGCTGTACTTATTTGCTGATAATCTATTAGAATAGTAATGATATTGTAGTTTGACTAACCTGCCTTCTTTGCAGCATGGACAGTTCTGTTTATCACCACCATTTTAGTCCTAGACTGCCAGAATGGGCCAATCAGTACCTTTGGGGACCCTAAAAGGGAGTCTGTCCCCAGGGATCTTGTGGGAGTGAATTTCTGTAGGAATTTTAGTTTTGAGACTTTGGTGCCTAAATGCACCTGGAGGAGGATCCCCTTGCTTTTGACAGACAGATGAATCAATGAATCAAACCTTTTCGACCGAAGGGAAATTCCTAAGCTGCCTCCTGCAGTGAGTCAGTCTGGAGGTAGAGTTTGGAAAATGAACACCTCGAGAGATTCGAGTAGCTGTTTCTGCATAGTTCACGCAGAAGATTGGTGGAAAGGCTGAATTTGGCCTGTCTGTCTGCTGTTCTTCAAGAAGGAATCCTTTGAAAAGCTTAGCAATCAGACTGTATCCAAACTGGAGTGTGACAAAGTCACTGAAGTGTGACCAGATTTAAACCTGAAGAAGACCGAAGATTTGCTGTACGCGATCGGCCTGTCAGGACATCCGGGTTGCCACAGAATTTCCGGTTTTGCTCAGAGACACTGATATTGCTGCCGGACTGCTATCCGCATTGTGGTATGGTGATTGCTTTACTATAAATGTGCTATTTGCTATTAGTGGGTCACGATTTGGTTCCCCACTGTTTTTTTTTTTTGTTTGTTTTTTATTTTTGCTCCTCCTAGGCCGGGCATCCTTCCAAGGTGCACACGCGGCGAGGACTGCTACTCCCTCCCTGAACCCAGCAATTCTGACTGGGACTCTCCCAACAACCTGGCAACCCTAGCGTGCTGGTTCACCCACTGGGCTGGGCCCACTCACCCTCAGTGGCCTATCTAAAATTAGAGATGGCTTACCACAGTTGCCGGGTCGGACAGGAGTCCATCGGAGATTGGGCCGGCGGTAGGATGTGCGTCCTGCCTCTGGTGCCTCCATCATCTCCACAGTCCCAGGCAGGGGTTTTCCATTTTTGCTGTTTCCCCCTAAGGAGTGCAATGTGCAATGACGTCTGTGCATGGCTCACCTGCTGAAGTCTGCTGCACTCCTACCCCCTCTCATTCTGGCTGGCGTGCCTGTGCTGCCCCCGATCTCCATCGGGGGTCGTTAGGACACCTAGCAGCTCCAGAACCCTTCCCAGAGAGAGGAGAGGAGAGCAGTTCTCCGGATGCTCAGTCCTCTCCCTCCCCTGCCAACCCCCGGTGGCCTGGGCTTGTTCCTGAACCTGGGTCGCCAGCATGGTGCAAGGTGTGGCGTCCAGTGCCTCAACCCTCAGCGGCCCCGGACCGATGGTTCCCCACTGTTTAATTGTGCCACTCTTGCTGGAAGTTGCATCCAGCACCTACCGGACTGAATCCACATTCATCTCCAGTTGGTCTGGGCCTCCACACTTTGGCCCATCCAGCTACGTATGCCACACAGAAGACCATTGACGAGAGACCTGGCTGGGGATCAGCCACCTGCTCAATATCATGAACAGGAATGGCACCATGGTGAATCTTGTGGGCCATGCTTCTCCTGGCAAACCAGCAAGTCATCCTGCAGTCTCCATTTCATCCATTCAGTGTCCCGTACTGGGTAGCGTGAGTAAACACCATGGTAGCTCCTTGCAACAACAGCTCAATCAAAGTGCGTCATCTGATTTAATTGTTTTGTCTAATCATCACAAACTGAACTTCCAGGCTTTGGATTACAAATTATGTGTGGTTGTGCATGCCTTTTCTTTTCATCACATGGCCCCAACCAGCTGCAATGCTGGCCTACACCAGGCAATGTTCCAGGCTAGCCCACCTTGCTCCCAACTGGGTACCCATAGCATGTGACTGTGCAGGGACTAAAAGTGCATGCATAATTGCCTGACTAGATCAGTTATAGAATCAATCAACCTGATTATGCCCTCCCTTGTTCAATTCCCCTGAATAAATCAGATCTGACTCTTTTTGCATTTAATCTGACTATGGTTCCAATTTGTACCAAAAGCACTGTACTGTTGTTATATTCTATGTCTAACCTTGTTTTACAGGGGGGTCTCCAGGGTCGAACTGGTGGAACCAACCCTGGTGGTAAGTGCAAACAGTGTAGGGATTTGTATGCTGAATAGGGGCTATTGTGAAAGTGTTTGTTGCATATTGTCTAGGCCACTAGAGGGGAAAGAGGTGGGATGCAGTGTCTCGGAAGGCTATACCCAGGTTAGCCCTGCTACTAACAACCCTGTCCTCCGGGTGGAGGCACCCGTTTTAGTACCCAGGCCCCTTAACCTGCTACTAGCCAAGCAGGCAGGTGTAGTAGCCCTTGGGATAGCACCACCTAGGGGTTACATTTACATCACCAGTACTCCAGGGGCTCATCATCTATGCTAAGCTGCTGTAGATCATACAGATATGACTGCACCATACGGCATGCAGACAGCTGCACTTGTGTGTTTCCCTCAGGTGGCTGGTGCATAGAAACACCAATGTCCTTCAATGTGGCCAGAGAGGGTTTGTGCCACTAGTGCTACTTGATGATGAGGCTGCAGGTGCAGACACCGTACTGAAGGAGGAGAAGGATACTGTCCAAAGGGCTGTTGCTCCTTCAGGTATGTCTACAGCTACCAATTCTTTGACCCTTTGCTTTGAGTGACTCATCCAGTTTTCTACCTTGCCATGCAGGATCACAATATAGTGATCCAGATCAACTTCCCCACCTGGAAGAAGTGACATCAAGCTGTGCTTGTACCTGGAATCAATCAGGGTTGCCAGGATGTATGATTCAGTGGTGTTAATGTGTATCACCCTGGGAACATCATCGCACAACTGCATGATGCTGTCAGCCAACTCTGCTGCCACTTCAGATTTCCCCCTTACATTGTCAAATGCTTGGCAGAGTGTACACAGCAATGGGATCACCTGGCTCAAGCATGCATTTTCTGAGCTCACAGCCTCTGTTACCTGTTCAAGTGGATGGAGGACTTGGATTACACTATCCATCAACATCCACTATGATGGACTCAGTGACATGGATGACTGTGCTTCCCGATCACTCATCTGCATTACATACTCATTGATCGGCTTGTACTGCTCAAACAGCCTCTTGTCTCTAGCATATAGAGTGTGGAATTCCAGCGTGTCACCACATCAAGCTTCAGGCGGTGTTGTGGAACTTTATTAGCCTTCTGTAGTATCCAGAGCTCTGATCTAGGCAGTACAGAATGACTAAAATGGCTGCAGATTTTGTGGCTGACAGCCAACATGCTACTCACTGCTTCATGCTCCAGAAAGGCCCTCACAATGAGGTTCAGGACATGTGCAAAGCAGGGGACATGATGGAAGCAGCCATCAGTTATTGCTTTAATGGAATTCTGTGCATTATCACTAGTAATATACCTAGCCTGGAATCATGTGGCTTTATTCAGTGCATAATGGCTTCATTGATTCCAGTGAGAATTCTCTCGGATGTATGTGACCCATACATACTCTGCATAGACAATGTGGCCTGCTGTCGAGGACCACCACTAGTACTTGTGCCACTAGTCAGGGAGCAAGTAGATGAGGGACAGGGGTGCAAGGCATATACCTTAGGAAAATAGGCCCAGTGTGCAGTAATGCACATATAACTAATACCTGATGATGGGCAACTAGTGTCCATATGACTGTTGTGAGGTGGATGCTGGCTACTGCAGAGTGGGACACAGGATGTGACACTATACATGCCAGGTCATTACAAATTGTAGGAACAGCCTTAGTGCTAAAGTAACTGTGACTGGGCACTTTGTGTTTAGGCACAGCCTTTTCCATTAGTTCTCTAAACCCCGGATTCTCAATAAATGAGAATGGCAAAAGGTCTGTTGCCAGCATCTTTGCAACAGTCATGTTCAGCTCTTTTGTCACTAGGTGTTTGCGATTATATTTTGTATGTTTTGTTAAGGCTGATTTGATATCTGATTGCTTCAGCCTCCGAGTGTGCTGCACTGTGAAGGGTGTTGTGATTTTATCAATTATGATCTTGCTGCTTTGGCTGCCTTGTCCACCAGCAGAGACATGATGAAAGAAGCTCTCTATCTGTGCAGTGGACAGGTCAGCTTGACTTCCTTTACCTGTATCTGCACGCCTAGGCATCTAGGGATAGAACACAATAAAGGGTCAAATGTTACCACATCATCACCAGGATGAGGACCCTCTCTTTCAGAGTGTGCTGAACTGTCAGAACTGGGCATGGACGAAAATTGCTTATGCTGTGTCCAGTGAATTATATGCTTCCCAGTCATCCCATAGTGTGTACCTGGCTTACCCCTGCCAATTTTGGACCTGCAGATGTTGCACACAGCCACACTGTCATCATAGTCATCAATTACAAAGAAATCCCACACAAGCCCAGAGCAAAATGGGTGGCAGAAACTAGACTGTGTGGAAGGTAAATGCTGTGCTATCAGTGGAGGATCTGAGTGACTTATAGAGTGAACTACAATACACAAAGACCTGTTCTGCTGAGGCAGGACAGTGATGAGGGCAGAGGGAATGGGGGGGGGATTGACGGGGGGTCTAGTCAAATGGAAGTTCCAGGGGGACAGGACAGGATGAATCAAAGAGGAGGGGAAAGAAGGGAGGTGATGAATGTGAATGGGGAGGAGGAGGAGGAGGAGGAAGGATTGTAGGTTGCAATGGCTGCAGTGCAGTCATCTTCTTACAGTAAGTATTGCATGGTGGGCAGGGGGGTGCTTGGTATGCAGGCAGCTTCAGCAGTTAAGACAGGAGATTGTATGGCTAAGGGGGGAGATATGGAGAGGGCAGGGATAGAATGGGGGGACATCTAGGGCCAAGGGGCCATGAAGCTCATGCAGACATCCTAGTCAACAGGTACAAGGGAGAGAGGAGGGGGGACCAACAGAGCAAATACCACCGTATCAGCAGGTACCAAAGGAAGCAGATCCAGGGAAGTGGACAGTGGTCAAGAACAAGAAGAAGAAACATAAGATGCAGGCAAGGCAGGTAGGGAAGGCAATAGACGGAATGACAGGGGTGGCTGGGACCATGTCCGGGGAGAGCAGTAATAGATGCTCAGTACTGGCAAGCCTAGGGAGCCAGGAGCAGGGTGGGGATCGGAGATGGTATAGGAGTGGTGGGGGAGAGAGTAGACAGTGAGACCATTAGTCTGAAAGAAGGGGATGGCAATGGGGGAAGGAGAAGATGCAGCACAGCAGATGCTGAGGTAGTTGGAAGTGGGAGATTGACCAGGAAGGAAGGAGAGATGCAGCAGAGTGCGGGGATGAAGGGTGAGGGGTGTGATTCTGACACTGGTGTTGGGATGGTGGGTGAACAAGCAGATGAAGGGCTGGGGGATGAGATGAGGCCACCTAGTGTGGACAGATGGAGGGAAGGAGCAAATTAGGAAAAGGGCAGAGCAGGAGAAAATACGGACATAGGTAGTGAGGTTAGTGAGGGGGTAGGTGACCAGGACATTGGGAAGCATGGGGGGGACATGAAGGGAGAGGTAGGACCATAGTTGTGGGGGACTCAATTCTTAGAGGTGTGAGATGGGGGCAAGGGCACCAGAAAGGGCCGCATATGGGTGGTGGTGCCTGCCAGGCATGACAGCAGGAAAAGTGGGCTATTCTTTTTTGAAGTGTGTGAAGAGGGAAAGGGAGGAACCACACATAGTGGTACACCTAGGCACAAATGACCTGGCAGGGGACACAGTCAGGGAGGTACAAGAGAGGTTCAGGGAACCGGGAAAACAATGTGAGGTGGTAGGGCACTCAGTCACTTTCTCAGAAGTTCTCCCAGTACCCAAGGCAAGAACAGCCAGGAAGCAGCAGATAGAGGAGTTTGAGAGGGGACTGTGACACTACATGGGGGAGCAAGAACATGTATGCCCCTGACAGGCTACATTTGAGTAGGGAGGGTACTGTAACCCTGAAATGGAGGCTGGGGAAGTATATAGCAACAAAGGTTCCATTAAACTAGTAGTGGGGAGCGGCCAAAGGTTGAAAGACAGGGAGGCCAGTGCCCCCCCCCAAGCCAGTGGAGAAAGAAACAAGGGGAGTTCAATTGCAGAGAGGGGTAAAGTAAGAGTACACTAGAGAAAGGCGAAGAAGGGAGGGGGTAAACTGGAGGGTGGTCTCCTTGAATGCAAGGATCCTGGGAAACAAGGCTGCTGAATTGCAAGCAATGATGACAGGAGGGGTGGACATAGTGGCCATCACTGAAATGTGGGCCATCCAGTACCATGACTGGGACCAAGTGGTCCCAGGGTACAAATTTTACCGAAAGGATAGGAAAAGAGGAAAAGGGGAAAAGGGGAGAATGGCATTATAGGTAAAGGAGGAAATATCTTGAAGCACGGATGAGGGGGAGGAGGGCAGAACAGAAGCTTTATGGTACAGATACAAGACCTGAAAGAAGGAAGATGAGGATGGGAGTGGTGTACAGACCACCAGCTAAAAGCAAAGATATTGACAGGGAGCTGGCGGAGCAGATAAGGAGGGTCTGTGCAAAGGGTCACACCATGATAATGGCGGACTTCAATCTGCCAGGGGTGGAGTGGAATACCCCTGCTACCTCAAACAACAGAGAATAGGTCCTCCTGAAAGCTTTACAGGACAGCTTCCTGGTGCAATTGGTAAGTGAACCTACCAGGGAAGGAAATGTGTTGCAAGGAAATACACTGGACCTTGTGCTGACAAATGGGGAGAAGATACAGGGGTTGGAGGTGAGGGATTCCCTAGCAGGGAGGGACCTCAACACAGTGTGGTTTCCACTTGGTATGAGTAAGAAGACAACCATGGGTGTAGGAAATGGGGGGGGGGGGGCTCTGCCTCTCCAGTTTTTGGAGCCGAAAGAGATTGCCCTTTTCATTTATTTCACAACTGCAGATGATCATCACGTCAGTGCATGACAGTTCAAACTGTGCCTCAGCCATTTCAATCTGCCACTGCCCCCGGTCTTGACACTAAACAACAAAGATTAAAGAAGAAGCAAGCTGCCTAGCTCAGTATCAGTGTTAAGTGCCTCACAGTCCCAGCAGAGTTGAAAAGTAGATTTGTTATGTTAAATGACTGCAAAGCTGGTTGATAATGGCTTTAATTTACAACTCACTGGAACTTCAGCTCCCCTCTCTTGTTCATTCAAGCAGCCCATCAGCCCTGCCCTTAACACCTCTTTGTTCTTGGCGATCTTCAGGAGTTAACACTTAGCCTGAGTTGTCCTCCTGCCTCTGCTAGTACCTCCAGGTCTGCTTTCTGCAGCAACAACAACTGGATTTGGTGAGAAATTATTTAATTTTATTTGAATCATGTCCCAAGTGAAGTTTCCACTCGAGCCCAAGATCAGAAGCCACTGCCAGGCTAGCAAGGGGGTATAAAGGTAGCCCCTCGTCACCACACCTATCCCATTTCTCCTAGTACCTGCTCCTGACTGACTGACTCCTGCTTTGCTAAATTCAACTACCTGGCTTTGTTGGTGTTTGTTCCAGTAAGGTTGTGGGCCAGTGTTTAGTTTAGTTTATTCGTTTGACTAGAAGTCATTACGAAACAGCACAAAACAGAAAACATTTTACAATCTTTAGACATTTAAAATGTGCAAAAATATGCAAAGCATATGTAATTAAAATATAATCCTTCATAAAACATTTATGCAAACATTTTTCCTTGGGTTTACCAGAAAATACTCAGTGTCTTATTATTAATTCTGATAAATTGCCCAGTCATAAAAAAATTTGCAGCTTGATTAATAATTAAATTTTCATTCAGGCTTGAAAGTCCACAGTACCGACTCTTATGAATTTGATCTGGGAAAGGAAATGTTAGACAAATCTGAAAAGCCATAATTCAAAGAGGCAAGCTGACATCACTTATTTTTCAGGCCACAAAAACTCTCTACCAACACTCTGTAAGAATATTGCCAAAATACTAAAGTACCCTCCATGGGGCTCCACCAAGCATAAATCCAAATTAAAGTTAACTAAGATTCTGAGTACCTCTCAGGCACTACCAGGTGGTGACAAGTAGGACACTACCCTCTTACTTGTTACCTTTAGATTTGTTAGACTTTCCTTTTGGTTCATACAGCCATCCTGGCTCATTCTAAACCCCTGCCACCAGTAGCTTTCAGAGAGGAATTACTTCTGAAATCTAGCCTTTCAGATACTGGTAAAAGTCTGGTCATGCCCTAAATTTCATGCACTCGCACTTCTAACATAAGATTCTATCCAGAGGTTTTAGAGTAAGCAATCAGTGCCTATCCTATGGGTTGATCCCTGGATGTCCCCCATCATTAATATGCTCTTAGCAAAAAGCTACCACCAATTCCCAAATCTTCCTAGAGCCTTCTTTTGGTGAATCACCCTCCAGCTGTAACTGCATGAAGCCAAACAGCTAAAAAATCTTAAAGCTACCAGACTGGGAGAAAAACACTGGCAAACTCAATATCTCATAGGTGTTTGCAGCTTATGCAATGGCTAACAGGCCTTTGGTGGCACAGATCTATGATAACCCAATATACAAGACAAAACATTAACATGCACGCACATTTAACAGTTAATATATAAAACAGTAAAATGCAGCACATCACTAATTTGAAATAAAGGAATCCATTTGTGTGATAAGCACAACAAAATAATGCCCTTTTCACTCCTAATTAATATAGAAACATAGAATTTGATGGCAGATAAGGACCGCTTGGCCCACCAAGTCTGCCCATTTCCCTACCTAATGGATAAGCTGCAGATCCTAGTTAGCCAGCAGCCTACTTCTTTCTACCCCCACCCCCTAGAATTGCTTTATGGCAGTCCCATGCATGCTTGAATTCAACCACTGTTTTTGACTCCACAACCTCCTCCGGAAGGCCGTTCCATGCATCCACAACCCTCTCTGTGAAAAAATACTTCCTTACATTACCTCTGAGCCGCCCCCCATCTTCAAATTGCCCCTTGTTCTTGCACACCTCTTTTTGAAAGATGCTACCCTCTTGGACTTTGTTGATTCTCTTGAGGTACTTAAACGTTTCTATCATGTCCCCCCTTTCCTCGAGGCTATACATATTAAGCTCCTTTAGTCTCTCTTCATATGTCTTCCGGTGCAGACCCTGCACCATTTTAGTTGCCCTCTGGACAGCTTCCATCTTGTCTATGTCCTTGGAGACTGGGTCTCCAGAACTGCACACAGTATCCTGATGGGGTCTCACCAGCTGTCTGTACAGAGGGATAACAACTTCCTGTTTTCTACTGGTGATGCCTCTCCTTATGCATCCCAGTATCCCCCCAGCCCTCCTTACTGCCCTCTCACATTGCTTGCCCACCTTTAAGTCATCTGATATGACTACCCCCAGGTCCCTTTCCATTTTTGTTGTTGTTAGTTTCTCACCCCATTGTGTACTCTTCCCTGGTTTTGTTTCCCAGGTGCATTACCTTGCACTTCTTAGCATTAAATCTAAGCTGCCATACATTTGACCATTCCTCTAACCTTGCCAAGTCCCTTCTCATCCTTTCCACCCCACCTTGTGCATCAACTCTGTTGCAGATCTTTGTGTCATCTGCAAAAAGACATACTTTTCCTTCCAGTCCCTCTGCAATGTGGCTTACAAAGACATTGAAGAGGACCGGTCCTAATACTGAACCCTGCGGCACCCCACTAGTAACCCCCCTTTCTTCGGAGTGGACTCCATTTACTATTACTCTCTGTGTCCTATTCTCCAGCCAATTCTTTACCCAGGCTATCATCTTGGGACCCACTCCCAGGCTGGCTAACTTGTATATTAACCTTTTGTGTGGGACTGAGTCAAATGCCTTGCTGAAGTCTAGGTAGACCATGTCCACAGCCCCTCCCTGATATACTACTTTGGTCACCCAGTCAAAGAAATCTATTAGATTTGTCTGGCATGACGTTAATGCATTAATATGCTGTTAATCTGACAGGCCACAGCATTCCTCAGTCAAGAGTCTATCTACTTATGAATGGGGGCTAAAAGGTCTGGTTAAATTCTGGAGTCTGTACACACCCAGTTCTAGAATGTGCTATAAACCAACAATATTGAAAAGAATGACCGCCATAATGAGCAAACCAGTTGGTAAACTTAGAGCACGTTAAAATAACACTGTCATTTGTAAATCATCTCTCTAAACTGACAGTATAAAATCTTTATCCAGAATAAAAATTCCTACAAACAATTGTCTGTGGCACATCTTACACAAATGTCACTCAAATTTTGTTCATAGGACCACAGCTGAGAGAACAAGGCCAGCACACTGTTCCCTGAGCAAAGAAGTCAGTCCACTGAGTTTTTTGAATGCACATGTTTTATAGTAGTTAACTAAATTTGCTCCAGTTCTAAAAGGCAGGCAAATTGAGTCACTTTTTATTTTAAAAGTATCTTAACAGGACTCCGTTTCCCTCACCATTCTAGGTTCCTTTTGTTCTGGAGTCCAGAGACCAATGATCTCCATTTTATGTTCAGGAGTCCATTAAATTATTACGGAGACAGATTGTTTTAATTAGTAGAAAGTGCTGAAGGAAATCATGCCATTGGCAAATTAAGCCCAGAGTTTGTATATGGCAAAACAGGTCAGCGAAATTACATCCAAATCACTAAAACAGCATCCTTATGGGAACCCAAAAAGGCGATGTATATAAAATAATAAAAAGAAATACCTGATAGAGGAAATACCTCCTATATGACTTCAACTGTCGCTGATACAGTGTTCATGTACAGTATATATTTCCAAATAAGAGCACTATTACCAAATCTCAAACAGATTTTACTCCCCCTTTTGCTTTTTCTTTATCTGGGAGTTCGAAGTTGCCAGGTTTCCAATCTTGGCCAAGATTGGCCGTTAATCCTCATCCACACATTCAGCTCTGCTGATCTCCACTATTTTCTGCTGCAGCAGCACTCTAGGGGAATTATCTTTGAATCAACCTCCAGTCGCCTATTGTAGTAACATCTCCAGTTTCGCCATCTTCATGTTTACCATTATGGTTTCAATCACAGATGTCTTAAAAAACACCTTTAGTTAGACAAAATGAGCATTGGAACACACATAGTGCAGTATCAGTTTCTTTCTTTCTTGTCAAATTCTTCTTCACACCCTTTTGGCTCTCCTCTGGCATTCCATCGTAAACTCACCTTCTTTACAGGAGGTTTCTTGGTTCCCAACCACTGCCATAAGGACAGGCTACAACCTTAATCAGTTTCTGGCAAACCTCTGAACACTGAGTCTGGCCATAGAACAGAATGAATAATTCACTAGCTCCAGATGGCCGAAAAAACTGTTAACATCAAACAGTCTGCTAGTTCGGGCTAGAATTGCTGTCGGCATGTCACCCTGTCTATAGACTGCTGTAAAGTTTACCTTTACAAATCAGGTGTCAAAATAGCACCCCTTTCATTTGTCAACTTTAAAATGGTGCATAAAATGGAGGTTTTTAAGCCAGAATTGTTGACCACTTAAACAGGGATCGAACCGCCAGCAGCGTATCACTCAGTCTGTAAACCATTAAAAAGTTTACCTTTACAAATCCATCACCAAAATAGCACCACTTTCATTTATCAAACTTTAAAATGGTGCATAAAAACTGAGATTTTGAAGCCAGAACTGTTGACTGCACAAACAAACACAGAGTTGCGGGTAGCGGAGCAGTGCTGTGGCCATCTTGCTGCTCCACCCCCCTCAGTCTTGTGCACCAGTGGTTGCTTGCTGTACTGGCTAGTGCCCTCTCGAGTGCACTGACTACTCTTGGTCTCCATGGATGATGCCAAGCGCATCGCTTTTTTTATATTTTATTTTGGTGAACTTCAGATGGTCAGGTGAAACAGTCAATTTCCTGAGCCCTGTGTCAGTGGTGCATGAGAGTTCAGTGATTCCGGTGCAAGCAAGTTCCGACGGGCCAACAGATCGGTCCTGAAGCACAGCTGTATAGCTGTATTAGCTGCCACCACCCCACCCCACCAGCCAGCCAGCTCTCTCTATTCTCTCACTTGCTTTTCCAGTCTGTTGGAAGGAATGGAACTCCTCCTGTCCAGTTGACAGTCTGTGTCTGTGACTCTGATAGGGACTGTAGGTCACTAAGGTTGGTGCGGTGCAGTCCATATAGTAGCTTTGTTGCTCTGCCCTTCACTCTGGTCAGTCAGGACTCTCGGGATTGCAGCTGGCACTGGCAGCTGCTCAGTCTCAGAAGAAAAAGTGAAAAGAAGATTTGTTCAGCCATCAGCGAACTTAAAGAGAATCCCGTCTCCTGATTGCTGCCGCCATCTGCCTGTAGCTACTCAGCTGTGCTCCTATTCTATTCTGTTGTTATTGCAACTTCAAGTGCAACACAACAACCATTACAGGTACATTGATTTTCTTTTCAGTAATTTGGTGAGGAGTACTGTTTGGAGGTCCAGGAGGTCACATGTGACAGTGATGGCTGTTTTTTTTCCAGAGGTGGATGATCCCACTGCAGTGGCTGGCAGCATTGGTGGGGTAGGTGGTTAAGTGATGACTTGCTCAGAGCACTCAAAAAGGCATAATTCTCACCCCATGTGACCAAGCTGGACATCCTCCAATTCTACAACACACAGTCTACTCTTTATTTATTTGCTTCTAGAGCTAGCCCCTTCCTCAGAGTAAATCATTGTTTTATTTGTAGGCTAGTAATCCAAAACTCTGTTTTTAAATACAGCCATTTTGAACATGGAGTGAATTTCATACTCAAAATAATTTTTTTCACCCTTTCAGTGCTGAACAAAGCCGAGTTCTGTGTGATTATCTGTGATTATACAATGGCAAGAAAGAATCATGGATTCTGATTGGTCAGTTGGCTGTCACAGCAGGGATGTTATCCTGGCATAACATCCCTGCTGATTGTTTGTAGGCTATGGAGCTTGACCTTTTTTCTCTCTTAAGAAATAAAAATATTTTTACACACTAACAAAAACATTCTTTAAAATTATTTTTTAACTATAAAACAATAAGCCATTGTATAATAGGAATAATGCCCTCCAGGGTGGGTGTTATGCTGGGATAACATCCCTTCTCGTGTGTTGGACGCCCTTGGCCGGTGGCCTCGGGCCCAACCAACCAAGGTGGGATGTTATCCAAGCATAACACCCACCCTGGAGGGCATCATTCCTTTATTAGCAGTGTGAAGGCTTAAAAGCAGCAATAAAGGCAAGTGAGAATAGAGACAGAGTCCCAACATAATAATGATTTCAAATGGCTTATAATATAGAACTCCCTACCCAAAGTAGGGGGGTGATGATCTTAATTCGTAGAACTATACCATTTGTTTCCAATTTAATTATACCCGACCCAGAAGGGCGTTACATTATAGTGAAGGGGAAACTGTATGCCAGAGACATTCTACTGGCTAGTGTATATGGCCCTAACACTGACTCCCCCAGTTTCTTCATGCATATACTCAACATCCTTTCGCCCCACTTAAATATACCCTTAATCCTGGGAGGGGATTTGAATCTGGTTTTTGACCCACAAATAGACCATTCAAATAAGTCTCAGAAAGGGCTCTCACCAGCCCAACGAGCACTCCGGGATTTGTTAGACAATGCAGGGATGATTGACATTTGACGAGTCCTTCACCCGGCGGTCAGGGAATTCACATTCACTTCACAGGTCCACTATACCTCCTCACGTATCGATTACATATTAATCTCCCGAGGTTTGATCTCTGGGGTATCAGAAGCAAATATACTTCCGGGTTCCCTCTCTGACCATTCACCCGTTTCGTGTTTGATCTCCCTAGTATCTCTCCCCACGAAAGGTGGGCGTTGGAAACTCAACAATCAACTGCTTAAAAATCCAGAAAATATTAAATACATAGCAGAGCACATCACAACCTTCTCCGAAATCAACACAAACTCAATAGGGAGACCGGATATAAAATGGTGCGCTCTTAAGGCCTACCTTCGGGGGCAGCTGATTGGATTGGCGTCCAACAGGAAAAAGGTGCAAGAGGAGAAACTTAAATCTTTATTAGGTCAAATCCGTTCGAAGGAAGGTACTTTATCACCCCGGTCCCCGGATTCAGTTAAACAGGAACTAGTTAGGTTAAAAGATGCTTATTTGAATTTACTCAGGCAGAAGGCTGAACTCTCTATCCTTAAAACCAAAGCAATTTACTTGGATCAAGGAGAGAAGGCAGGGTGTCTCCTGCGCCCTTAAACTTAAATAATTCGAATCTGACAGGTTAATTGCCTCAATCCGCTCCACAGAGGAAAATATCTTGAAAATAGCCCTGCCTGATATAGCTTCCGAATTCAGGAAATATTATATTAAGTTGTATAGCCCGATGGAGGAACCTCCATCAGCGTCAAAACTGGCCTCATTTTTCTCCCATCTTTCACTGCTGACTATTACTAATAAACATAAAGCGGCACTCATGGCTCCCATTACATTAGAAGAGATAATTAAAGTCATTAAAGACCTCCCATCAGATAAAACACCGGGTCCTGATGGCTTCTCGGCAAACTTTTACAAAGTGTGTGCTCCTCAATTGGCCCCATCCCTCCTGACATTGTTCCGCCATATATTATTAGGACAGGATGTAGACAAGTCCCTATTCGAGGCCTTAATTACCCTCATACCAAAAGAGGGTAAACCTCTGGATAGAGTGCACAGCTATAGGTCGATTTCTCTTTTGAACCAGGACCTCAAGATCCTTACAAAACCTTTGGCAGACCGGTTAGGCCCAATATTGTCGGATATAATAGGTCCCGAGCAGGTGAGATTCATGAAGGCCAGATCTTCAGTAGACCATCTCAAGACCTTGTCGCATGTCTTCTCGACAACCAGGGATGCTGACTACCCGGCTGTGCTTGTCTCTTTGGACGCCAAGAAGGCATTCGACAGGGTCGACTGGAATTTCTTATTGCACTCACTTCAAGCCTTTGGATTTCCTCCTTTGTTCTTGAAGTGGATTAAAGTGTTATATAAATGCCCAACAGCATATGTGGTCTGCAATGGGTCAATGTCTGATTCCTTTTCACTCTATGCTGGAACTAGACAGGGTTGTCCATTATCTCCCTTGTTGTTTAACATTTATTTAGAACCTCTCATTCGCAGGATCACAATGGACCCAGACATACAGGGTATTGTGGTTCAACACCAGACTGTGAAAGTCTTAGCTTATGCGGATGACCTGCTTCTACAATTGGCGCACCCCAGGACGTCCATTCCAGCTATGACGTCAGTCTTGGAGGAATTTAGTTCCCTGTCCAATTATAAATTAAATAAGGATAAGATGGTGGTCTTCCCTCTAAATTACAAGGCCAGAAAGTTGGATGTTTCAACGGTGGGTTTCTCTTGGCAGACTAAATCCTTGAAATACCTGGGAGTCAACCTGTCAAGAGATCCCGGTAGATTCATAAAGCTGAACTTAGACCCCCTAGTTGAGGCCATTAGGCAAGACCTTACAAGATGGTCTTTGCTCCCCCTTTCGCTTTGGGGGAAAATCAACATAGTTAAAATGAATATCTTCCCCCGATTGTTTTATTTAATTAGTCACTCAAATGTCTGGATTCCCTTGGTCTGGTTTAAAAGGATACACAAGATGATTTCAGATTTTATCTGGACTGCAAAGAAGTCCCGGATAAGTTATAATAAGCTCGCTGCCCCCAAAGAGAAAGGAGGACTTCGCCTTCTGCACATCGCGCTATATTATTGGGCTTGCCATGCAAACAATTACTTGAGGTGGCCCCCTGTCGGCAGCCCCCACAACATTACATCCCTTCACTCCTATATGGCTGAAAATTGAGCGTTCCCTCATACAGGTTAATGGGCTATCCCCCCGAGCTCTTTTGCACACTAGGTTAAAATCCCTACCTTCCTCGCTCAAAGGTAGCCCGACTGCAGTCTCGATAAGAGTACACTCACAGTTATGTACCTTTCTGAAATATGATCACATATTAGATCTCTCTCAGTCATGGTGGGGGAACCCCAATCTTACTATTGAGGGCAAACCTCTCCAGTTGAAGTGGATTCCCCATTTGGGAGATTGTCCACTTAGTTTCTTTACACGGGAAGGTGAATCATGGTTAAACTCTCCTGAGATTATCCATACAGCCCAAATCCCAAATGTTGCCGTTTTCAAAATATTTCAGTTAAGGCATCTACTGGTGAAATCTCTGGGTCCTGCCCCTCCGGCCCCTCTTAACTTATCGTTCTGGACAAAACTGATTTCCACGGCCGGCCTACCCCATGCGGTATCTAAGATGTACGGGATACTGTATAGCTGGAAATGGCCAGAATGCTTTGGCCCGACCCAATTTTGGGCCTCACTTTTCCCCCATCAAGAAATTAGTTGGCCCTCTTTATGGGTAAACTGCCACAAGTATATTAGACACGACAAACTCCGCCTAATGCAATTTAAAATCTTGCACAACTACTATTATTCTCCTCAGAAATTGGCCAAAATGGGACTCCTACCTTCAGGTATCTGTACTCGCTGCCATCAGGAAGAAGGGAGCCTTCTACACATATTCTGGAAGTGTCCCAGAGTAGCCCCCCTCTGGCAAGAGATCCGATCGAGAGTAGATCCCTTATTAGGATTAAAGGACCTCTTCACTCCTGAAATTTGTATTCTGGGAGCATTTTCCTCTATTACAGTTAAAAGTAGGAAATTTCATATTGCACTGATAGCTATGTCAGTCAAAAATCTGGTCTTACGTCATTGGAAGGACGCGACCGATATTGCTTATAGTGAATGGTTACAAGAACTGTTGGCAAATTTGCGTCTGGAGAATATGATAGCTAGTTTACATCATCAGTCCTTAAATTTCAGAAGACATGGGGCCCTATGATGACATTATACTCCTTACAGGCATCATAGAGGTTCACTGCTCAATTATAGCTCCCTGTATGCCGTGCCTGTGTGAAGAAATGGGGAAAGGGTGGGTGGGGAGGGGAAGAGTTGATCTAACCTCTGTTTACTGGACCTGTAGCAATCGTATGTATGTTTACCTGATCTTCTCTTCAAAATGTACAAAATTGAATAAAGTTTGAATGGAAAAAAAATATATATATAACTCCCATGCCACTCTGTCTGTGAGAGACCAATGTTAGGGAAGCAGGAGACAACTAGTTAGACAGTATACAACCAGGTAAGGATACCCTATGAAACAAGAAACACTAGTGGGCTGAGAATCAGAAACTGAATGGTGTAAGCCTGGACTGTCTTTTTTTTTTTTTCCCCAACTTTATTTCCCTTCCGTCACTGCTGGCTGGGGCCCCTTCAGTCGACTTACCTGTTCCTCTCCCACTTGAAATCCTCCCAGCTGTACCCTGGTCCTCATCACACCTGCGACACACTTTGTGGAGCAATCCCTCCAGAATCCACCCCCAGGAGTGGGGCTGCCTTCTGCTGCTTGGCGCTTTCTTCTGGTGCTTCCATGGGTGGAGATGATGCTGAGACTAGGTCCACAGTGAGCAGAATCCGGTGCTGGAGGTGGGGGCAGGTGACGTCTACTCCCCAGCCAACAGGTGTTTTTCCTGTTCTTTGAGAGCTCCCCCTAGGAACCTGGACATGCAATGACATCCAGTGCAGCTGGGTGCATTCCCGCACCCAGCCTGCAGATGTCTGCTGAGGCTCTTCCCCTTTCATCAGTGTGATCCCCGGACTGTAGTGCTCCCAGTTTCTGCTGGGAGCCGCTCACACCAGGGAGTCATCCACCCAACCTCCCCAGGAGAGGAGAGCAGTCCTCCAGATGCTCTATCCTCTCCTTCCCCACCGACCCCTGATGACCTGAGCTTGCTCCCGAACCCAGGTCGCTGGCATGGCGCGAGGTGTAGCATCCAGCGCCTCAACCCTCAGCGCCACTGGGCTGGCCCAGCCTGGACTGTCTTAAGGTAGAACATTCAAGATACCTAATCATCTTGTAATATGTCAGAGCATTCATTAATAGACTGCAGGGACATACCATTTAAGTAGAATATTTATCTTGTCTACTGTGTCATAAGAGGACTGCAAAGGAATGTCCCTGTATCCTGATGCAATACTGCATCTTACATTTTCCTGAGGATTATAATTTTAATTGAGGGTGTGGCACCCTGCAGTCAGCACTCCTGTGTCTTCCATGTCATGTACTATTCCATCTCATTGTGCTCAGCAACTGACGTGGCCGATGGGGACATAATGCAACTGTTGTGATTGCTTTAGTAAAGCAATTTACATAGATACATACATAGACAATGTCGACAGATAAGGGCCTATGGCCCACCCAGTCTACCCATTTGAGCTTGAATGTTCAGTTTATGTTTTCTTAGAAGTCTGTTGCCCCTTACCTCTGACCTCCAGAATTCCTTTATGCCTATCCTATGCATTCTTAAATCCAGTGATTGTTTCAGCCCCCGCCACTTCCTCTGGCAGGGTGTTCCACTTGTCCACCACCCGTTCTGTGAAGAAATTCTTCCTCACGTTTCCTCTGAATCATCCTCCTCCAACTTCATCCCATGCCCTCTAGTCCTGGAACATCTTTTTCGCTTAAAAATAGTGTATTTCTGCACCCTGTTCCTCCCTGTAAGATACTTGTATGTCTCTATCATATCCCCTCTCTCCCTCCTCTCCTCCAGGGAGTACATATTCAGTTCCTTCAACCTGTCCTCATAGGACTTGTGATGCAATCCATGTACCATCTTTGTTGCCCTCCTCTGAACCTTCTCTACCCTGTCTATGTCCTTACGTAGGTAAGGTCTACAGAACTGTACACTGTACTCCAGATGGGGCCTTACTAGTGTCTTGTATAGTGGAATTATGACCTCCCTTTTCCTGCTGGTGATGCCCCTGCCTATGCATCCCAGCATCCTATTTTTACCTGCTGCCTTGTCACACTGTTTCCCTACCTTGAGGTCATCAGAGATGATAACCCCAAGATCCCTTTCCTGCTTGGTGCATGCTATATCCTCACCCCCCAACTGATATATTGTGCCAGGGTTTTTGTGCCCCATATGCATTATCTTGCACTTCTTTGCGTTGAATTTCAACTGCCAAACCCCTGATCATTCTTCAAGTTTCTGCAGGTCCCTTCTCATTCTGTCTACACCCTCTGGTGTGTCTACTCTGTTACAGAGCTTTGTGTCATCAGCAAACAGTGAAATTCTACCTTCTGGTCCTGCACAATGTCACTGATGAAGATGTTGAATAGGACTGGTCCCAGCACTGATCCTGTGGTACCCCACTGGTCACTCTTCCATCTGTGGAGTGACAGCCATTTACCACCACCTCTGTGTCCTGCCACCCAGCCAGTTACCTACCCACCACACTACTGTCCTGCCCACACCCATATTCCCCAGTTTGTGTAATAGTCTTCTGTGTGGCACAGTGTCAAAGACCTTGCTGAAGTCCAGATAGGCCATGTCCACTGCCCTCCCCGATCCACCTCCCTAGTCACCCAGTCAAAAAATTCAACAAGGTTGGTCTGACATGACCTCCCCCTGGTGAAACCATGCTGCCTTGGGTCCTGTAGTCCACTGACAACCAGATGTTCCACCAATCTCTCCTTCAGTAGTGCTTCCATGATCTTCCCCACTACCGAGGTGAGGCTGACTGTTCTGTAGTTCCCCGTTTCCTCTTTGTTCCCACTTTTGTATAAGGGGACTACATCGGCTGTCCTCCAGTCTTTGGGTACCTCCCCTGTTTCCAGTGATCGGCTAAACAGGATAGCCAGAGGTTCAGCCACCACCTCTCTTAGTTCTTTAAGGACCCTGGGGTGCACCCCATCTGGCCCCATTGTTTAATCAACTCTTATTACTTCCAATTCCTTCAGGACCCTTTCTTGTGTAAAGGGACTTGTGTCCATTTCTGCACCATTCTCACCCCTTGTACTCTCTTCAGACCCATTACCCTACTCTTCCTCAGTAAAGACTGAGCAGAAATACCTGTTCAATATGTCAGCTTTACTGTTGTCATCCTCCACGCGGTCCCCATCCTCCCCCTTCAGTCTCACTATCCCTCCCTTTGCCTTTCTTTTTTCACTTATGTACCTGTAGAAGGTTTGTCCCTCTTCCCACTGATTTTTGCAATGTGTTCTTCTGTCTGAGCTTTGGCTTCCTTACTGATCTCCCTGCCTCCTTTGCTTCTCCTGATACTTCTCCCTATCCCCTTCTGCCTGTGTCTTTTTGTATTGCCTGAATGCAATCTTTTTGGCTTTCACTTTCTTTGCTACCTCTTTGGAAAACCATAATAGTCTCCTCTTCCTTTTCCTATTGCTAACCTGCTTAATGCATAATTCTGTTGCTCTTGTAATCCCCATTTTAAATACTGCCCACTGTTCCTCAACCCCTGATTCCTGCCCCATTCCCCTTAATGCCTCTTTCAAGTATCTCCCCATTTTCCCAAAGTCTGAACCCCTAAAATCCAGGATACGTGTTTTTGTGTGGTTTGGTTCTGCTCTTTCTGTGATTTCAAACCACAATGACTGGTGGTCACTGTTCCCCAGGTGCTCCCCCACTGTTACCCCCATAACACTGTCCCTGTTTGTGAGCACAAGGTCCAGTATTGCCTTCTGCCGAGTTGGTTCCATGACCAGTTGCTTGAGGAAGGCACCCTGAAGGGAGTCCAGGATAAATCTGCTCCTAGTTGATGCTGCTGCTGGGATGCTCCAGTCCACGTCTGGAATAGTGAAGTCTCCAACCAGTACTATCTCACCCTTGGCTGCCATCCTTTGGATGGCTAGCATCAGCTTCCTATCTGTTTCTTCCTCCTGGGCTGGTGGTCTATATACCACACCTGTGCGGATGTCTGGCCCCATTTTCCTTTCCAGCTTAACCCACAGTATCTCTCCCCCATTTTGTTCCTCCTGGATCTCTGTGGCCCTTATGTCATTTTTCCCATACAGTGCCACTCCTCCTCCCTTCTTACCTGCCCTGTCTCTTCTGACTATGTTGTAGCCAGGTATGGCCATCTCCCAGTTGTGGTTATTATTACACCAGGTTTCAGTGATGGCCACAATGTCCAGGTCTGACTGCACCATGACAGCCTCCAGATCTTCCATCTTGTTGCTAAGGCTCCTGGCATTGGCACACATGGCTTTCCATGATTTGACCTCCCTAGACTGTTTCGCTGTTCTACTCCAGCCCCTTCCTTGGTTTGTCATTTATACCTGGTTCTCCTTGCTGTCTGCCTTTCTGCTGAATTTTGCCCCTTTTCTGCCTATCCACCTCTTGGGCGCTAATCTCCATCTTTTGCACACTGCTTTGTAGAGATAGCCACTCCTCCGGTTCACTGGTTCCACTGCTAGCTGTGGGGGGTAAGCAAGTAGGTACCCTCCTTGCTGGCCTGCCACCCCCCTTTGCTAGTTTAAATGCTTGTCAATGTAGCATTTAAACTTATCATTGAGTGCTTGGATTCCCCTCCAGGATGGATACAGGCTGTCAGGCTTGAACAAACCTCCATCCCTCCAGGTGGGTCCCCAGTCACCAATGAATCAAACCCTTCCTCACAGCACCAGTTCTTCAACCATGAGTTAAAGTTCCTGGTGCATGCACTGTCTCTACCTTGTCTCTACGGGTAGTACTTCTGACAAAGTGACAGAAGTTTTCTGAAGGTTACTGAGTGATGACTGCCTGCTCACTATAGATGAAAGATCCGAGCAGTTTCCCACCAGATATGAATAAATAACAACAGGATACATACAGATATACAGCCTCAGAACCAAACAGCCACACTACGCTTCTCGCGAGCCTTGCAGCGAATTGTGATGCAAAATGTTTGTTGGGAGGGGCATATGTATCTAGCATGTATCCTGTTTGTTTGTTGACTGTTTTGTCTATCTGGTATTAAAAGGCTTTTATCCTGCTACATCAATTGGGCTCTTTCATCTATGAGTAAATGGGTGACGAGGTGTCAATTTACATGAACAGTTTGTGAGTACCATTTGGATTTGGTTTTGGCCCTGTTTTTTGTGGCATTTGCAGCCGCCTATATCTGTTTGTGAAATAGCTGCTTGCTTGAGACCGCTCCCCAATTTCCTAAACTCTTCCTGAACTTCCTTTGCCTCCCCATTTGCCAGGTCATTAGTACCTAAGTGGATAATGACATCCAGCTCACCCTCCTGTCTTGCCTTCCCAGTGATCCCCAGGATCTTCCTTCCATCCCTCCATGCCGTGGCACCTGGTAGTCACCTCACCTCCCTGTCCTCCCTCTCCTGTGTTCCTAGCTGGATCCCTCTTATGATGGAGTCCCCCACCAGGATTTGCTTCCTCCTCCTCTGGGGTCCACTGCTCTCCCCGCTGAGGTCACCTCCTTGGCTAACCTCCACATCCTTTCCTTCCACTTCTCTGAGTACCTCTATTTGGTTGTCCCCATTTGCCAGTGTGGCATATGAGTTCTTGAGTGGAATAGGATCTGGGATGTGCCTCTGCCTGACTGCTCTAACCATCCCTGAGCCCACTGTCATCCAAGTGCTCCTCGTTCTCGGTATCCTTTGAGGCAGTTGCATTGGACTGGGTGGTCTCTGGATAGGGGTGATGGTACTCCTGACCCAGTTTACTTCTGCTCTGAGTCTGGCTACCCATCCGCAGTCCAGAGAGATGCTTAGATAGGGCAGCACCTCAGTGTCCAGAAGGTCTGCCTGAATATGGCTGCCCACAGCCACTGCATTGCACCACTCCCACATTATACTGCAATTATACTGCTATCCCACTACTTGTCTGTTACTGAAGCTCTCCTAGTTCCCTTTTTATTAATTTACTGTCCTAAAAATCCTGCCACTGATCCTCAGATACTTTTCTTTTTAAAAAAAGAAAATAAACCAATAAATAAATAAATGAGTCAAAACACTTGTCGTGCTGAAGGTGGGCTTCTTCCCCCTTATGCCCCTCCTACTCCACACCCCTCACTATCCCCTGTGTTTAGCTCCTGTCAATCAGATTTAACAGGGCATAACAGGGCATATAATTAAGAGATGGAGGAAGGGGAGGGAATTTGCAGCAATTCAAGACAGCAAAGAAATACACCACCACTACGTTTTAAATTTTCAACAGCCCAAAAACAATTCTAAGTAAAGACAGCAAAGAAATTACAGTGTCACTAAAAGCCCACAATCTAAGTTTAAAACAAAAATAGCAATTACCAGTTACTCTAAAGCACTGAATTGAATATGTTTCCTTCCCCTTCTGGCTTCTTCTGAGAAAACAAACTCACTTGCTACCTCAACTCTGACTAAGCCCCACCTCCAGTTATCATGTAGCTGAGGTCAGAGACCAGACAATTAACACCCCTCACCCAAACTACAGGGCAAGTCAGACAAGTCAAGACTAAATTTGCAGCAATTAAAGACAGCAAAGAAATACATCACCACTACGTTTTAAATTTTCAACAGCCCCAAAACAATTCTAAGTAAAGACAGCAAAGAAATTACAGTGTTACTAAAAGCCCACAATCTAAGTTTAAAAGAAAAATAGCAATTACCAGTTACTGTAAAGCACTGAATTGCATATGTTTCCTTCCCCTTCTGGCTTCTTCTTTGTTAAAATTCTTTCAGCAGAAGAAGACGGCGGGAAACAATAAAAATGGCAACACCATCACAATAATTTTCTTTCTTTTTAACCTTATGTTTATTCACATACTACCTCCTCACTCCACTCTCTCAGACATCCACACTAACTGCTCCCCCTTGGTCCCACTGCAGTTTGCCCCTAGAGTACTTGATCCATTAGCCTAGGTATCCTGGATAGCCCCCCAGGCAGGGTGAGGAGGAACCCCTAGTGCTTACCTCCTCAGAACCAGCACCTGAGTCGTGGGATCCTCATACAGCGGGGTCTGCCATTGTGGGGCTGTGAGAAGCACACTGTGTAGTGTTGCTCTTAGAGAGACTTAGGGTGTTTTCTGGTTTTCTCCCTAGACGCTAGCGCAATGGAGCTAAATGAGCTGAGGCACGCTGAGACGCGCCTCCTGCTCTGCCTCCTGCTGACATCTACTCAATCCCCTTACTGCTGCCCCAATGTACTGCACCTACCACCGGGCTCCCCCAGATGGCGGTATTGCAGTGGGAGACTGCAGAGACCCCCCTGGAGAAGGAGAGCAGCCGTTGGGCGCTCTACCCTTCTCCTTCCCGGCTGACCCTCGGCGTCCCTGGCTCATTCCCGAACCTGGGTCGCCAGTGTGGTGTGAGGTGTGGCGTCCAGCCCCTCAACCCTCAGCACCACCAGGCTGGCCCAGCAATTATTTTCTGAGCTATATTTCTGTCAATGTTCAAAGACAAGACAGGTTATGCAGGCTATTAAGGAAACTGCTGTATCATTAAAGCCATCACTGGCTAAAACAGCATCCCTCTCTGCAAAATTAATGTTCCCGACTCTCATCTCTCATAAATCTTCTTAAAAACTCACCCTAGCCAATGAATAGATCCTGCCTTTTACATTAATGGTCTGAAGCTGCTGTGTATCAGTCCTGTGTTCAAAGGGATGCGGGAGAATTTAGAAACAATTTCTGGTGTGTGGATGCAATTACAATAGAACGCCAGATATGTGTTCTGTCTTCTTTAGTCCAGGCCTATCAACCCTTCAGATGGGTTGAGGTCTGAACAGACAGCCTAAGAATGATAGGCAGATAAAATATACTATTCACAAATGAGAGGACACATAAAACAAAATCTGAATAAAGTATATTAACCTTTCTTCTTGGCCAGAGCAGATGTCCTTAGAAAATATAAGGCACATCACAGACATGTTGAATTATTTAATGATGTAGTGTAGTATGACTCGCCAGAGTAAGTAGTCAAACGTTTACCATTTTTATGTTGTCTTGCACCTGCGCAAGAAACTTGTTGAGGTAGCTTCCGAATAGCAGGTTTTGGAGGTGCAGTCCTGTTGTGGCCTGTGGCACCACTGCTTTTTGGGGCTGGGCTCCATGGCATGAATTAGATTGCAGGCTGTCTATGACAGCAATGCAAAAGCTTGTCCACCACCTTGAAAGGTTTTAGCTGCTGCAATGAGGGAGCTCCACCTCATTGCAGGGCAAGCCTTCCACGGTGTAAGTTTCAGTGCAACATGGCAGCGGCTGTGCTGTCCAACTTGCACAGTACCAGAAAAGCCAACTTAGAGGGGTGCCCAATCCCCCCTGTTGGCATCATCATGCCTCCCCTCCCCAGTTCATCTGCCAAGGGGAGAGTCCAATCCCCATCGGCATCATCCCCCCCCAAACACTCTTTTTTATTTGTTGACGGAGTGCCCAATCCCTGTTGGCTACAGTCCCCCAAAAATCCACAGGTGACACCCCTCCTAGTTCATTTGCCGATGAGGGAGCCCAACCCCGCTGGCATCATCCCCAAACACTCTTTTTATTTGCCGATGGGGTGCCCAATCCCTGTCTGCTCCAGTCCCCCCCAAAAAAACATGCAGGTGACACGCTGGGAGCCCACCCCAGTGTGTCAAATGTACCTGTAAAAACAAAAACCTTCCCACAATGTTTTTTTTCTTGTAAAGTAGAAAACGGTCCCTCGCAATCTGAAGGCCCCTCCCCCAACCCGCGCCCACCTACTGTGTGCCCCACCTCCCCACACCCCCTTTCTCCCCATACTTACCTCTGGAGCCCAGTACGGTGATTTTCTGTGGCCCGGGAACACGTCTGCACTCTTCAAAGCCGACCATGAACTGAAGAAATGCTGGTAAGCTGTATAATGGCATAAATAGGGTTTTTTTTCAACTTTGATGCATAGCTCGGGCATTTTGGGGAATTGTACCACCAAATTTTCAACATGGGGTTATTGGAACCCCTCCTCATGAATTCAGTTACAGTCATTGCATTATTGGGTCCCAAAACATGATTTTGTGGTCACTGCGTGGAATCACCCTTCGGGACCGATTAACGAAATGACAGGGCCACTGTTCATGAGGTGGCCTCTCAAGAAGCCTATGTTGCAAATTTGGTGAAAAAAATTAAACAAGCATTTGTCAATGCCGAATGTTGTCTCACTGGCATTGGTAGTGCAGGAGTTAGAGATGCATAATAGGAATGGCAGTGAAGGATTGAACTGATGCCAACCCCACCCTCACTCTGCAGAGACTGACAGGCATTGAGGCATGCCTTTGGGTCATCAGCTATAACGTTCATGCCATTTTACCTCACCCTACCCTGTAGATACTGACAAGTGTTGTGGTGTGCTTTGGGGTCTTTGGGCCTTATACTTACCCCATTCCATAAGAAAATACACTGAGATGGATGCAGTATAGGAGAATGGAGTGAACTTTAGGGCCGAACACTCCAAGGCACACCTCAAGGCCTGTCAGAAGCTGCAGGGTGGGGGTGGAATGGCATGAGCATTACAGCCAATGATCCCAAGTCACACCCCTGATGCCTGTCAGTCTCTACAGAGTGGGATGTTACAGTTGGAAACCCTAATGCTGTAGGCGTTTGTTGGTATTTTCACTCCAAATTTTTACCATTGGCTTTTTGTGACCCCAGCTCATGAAGAGCGGCACTATGAGTTTGTTAGCCAAAAGGTGGTTTTGCACAGCGACTATGTCATTTGGTGACACAGGCATGAAAACACATTTTGGACAGTATGTGAAAAATGACAACTGTATTGTTCATGAGGAGGTATGAAAAAATTTCAATGCTGAAAATCTGGAGTTAAAATATGAAAAATTGGTGAAGTCATGAGCAGGCATAGAAAACTGTGCAAGACACGTCCATAACCCAATTATTTTTGGAATTTTTTTAACCACATTTTCAACATCGGCATTTTGGGACCTCCCCTAATGAACAGTGGCACTGTGATTTTGTTAATCTGTCCCAAAAGTTGATTTCCCACAGTGACCACGCAATTGTGTGCCACAGGTGTGAAAACACATTTTGGGCAGGATGTGAAAAATGACAGCTGTACTGTTCATAAGGAGATGTGAAAAAATGCCAGTGTTGAAAATCTGGCATGAAAATATTGCAAATTTTCGAGGTTACAAGTGTGCGTGGAAACTGTGCAACACACCTCGTAACACAGTCATTTTATGGACTTTCATCACCAAATTTTCAACATAGGCATTTTAGGACCTCTGCTCATGAACAGTGTCACTGTCATTTTCTCAAACTGTCCTGAAAACTGATTTTGCTCAGCAACCACACTATTCTGTGCCGGACGTGTGAAAATACATTTCAACCAGGATATGTAAAATGACAGCCATACTGTTCATAAGGAGGTGTGGAAAAATGTCAATTTTGAAAATCTGGAGTGAAAATATTACAAATTCACAAAGTTACAAGCATGCGTAGAAACTGCGCAATGCACACTCATAAAACAGCCATTTTTTTGAATTTTTTTCACCAAATTTGCAACATAGGCTTTTTGAGAGCCCTCCTCATGAACAGTGGCTCTGTCATTTCATTAATCGGTCCTGAAAGGTGATTCCACACAGTGACTGCAAAATCTCCTTTCCGGACAGAATAACACCATGACAGTAAATGAATTCATGAGGAGGGGTCCCAATAACCCCATATTTGAAAATTTGGTGCCAAAATTCCCAAAAATGCCTGAGATATGCAGCAAAGTTGAAAAAACTCTATTTATACCTTTATACAGCTTACCGGAATTTCTTCAGTTCGCGGTCAGCTTTGAAGAGTGCAGACCTGTTCCCAGTCCACCGAAGATCATCGTGCCATGCTCCAGAGGTAAGTATGGGATAAGGGAGGTGTGAGGAGGCAGGGTGCACAGAGGGTAGGCATGGGTTGGGGTCAGGGCCACTGGAGTCGAAGAGGGACCGTTTTCTGCTTTGCAAGTTAAAAAAAAACATTGTAGGATGGTTTTTCTTTTACAGGGGGATTTGGCACACTGGGGTGGGCTACCAGCATGCCACCTGAGTGTTTTTTTTGGAGGGGTTCTGTAGCCGATGGGGATTGGGCACCCCATGCGGCACAACAAATGGGGGCATTATGCTGATGGGGAGTGGGCTCCCCCATTGGCAAATTAAACTGGGAAGGGGGGACATGATGCCGAGGGGGATTGGGCACACCCTCAGTACACACTTTAAATGGGAGGGGGGTTGCATTATGCTGACGGGGAGTGGGTTCCCCCATCAGCAAATGAAGTGGGTCGGGGTACTCTGCAGTGACATGTCACCATGTTTTGTAAACTGGTTCACCAGGAAAGGCACGCCGCTGCATGAGAAGCTTGGCTCTCATTGCAGCGGACCTTCTCTTTGATCTGGTTTACGTCAACGCCTGAAGCTGCCTTATTGGGGAATGAGGGATGCACCTACTGATGCATGCCCTGCATTCGCCCACAGTAACCGCTCCTCCAAATCTGCTACTAATGCAATATCTTGGCTGCACAAGCATGCGGCAACATAAATATGACTGTTTTACAAGCGTGTGTTGCGCAGTTTCCATGCACGCTTGTAACTTTGTGAATTAGTAATATTTTACTCCAGATTTTCAACATTGGCATTTTTACACACCTCCTTATGAGTAGTACAGCTGTCATTTTTTACATCCTGGCCGAAATGTGTTTTCGCACTTCCGGCACAGAATAGCATGGTTGCTGTGGGAAATCAGTGTTCAGGACAGAGTAAGAAAATCACAGTGACACTGTTCATGAGCAGGGGTCCTAAAATGCCTATGTTGAAAATTTGGTGCCAAAAGTCCATTAAATGACTTTTTTACGAGTGTGCGTTGAGCAGGTTCTACACACACTCGTAACTTCATGAATCTGTAATATTTTCACTCCAGATTTTCAACATTACCATTTTTCCACACCTCCTTATGAACAGTACAGCTGTCATTTTTCACATCCTGCCCAAAATGTGGTTTTGCACTTCTGGAGCAGAACAGCGTGGTCGCTGTGGGAAATCAGTGTTTGAGACAGAGTAAGAAAATCACAATGATACTGTTCATGAGCAGAGGTCCTAAAATGCCTATGTTGAAAATTTGATGATGAAAGTCCATTAAATGATTGTGCTATGAGCATGCATTGTGCAGTGTTCACGCACCCTCGTCATTTTTCACATCCTGGCCCGAAATGTGTATTCGCACTTCTGGCGCAGAATAGCATGATCACTGTGGGAAATCAGTGTTTGGGACAGATTAGGAAAATCACAGTGATGCTGTTCATGAGCAGAGGTCCTAAAATGCCTATGTTGAAAATTTGGTGACAAACGTCCATAAAATGACAGTTTTACAAGCGTGCATTGTGCAGTTTCCGAGCACGCTCGTAACTTCGATAATTTTTAATATTTTCTCTCCAGATTTGCATGATTGCCACACCTTTTTTCACACCTCCTTATGATCAGTACAACTTTCATTTCCCACATCCTAACTGAACTGTGTTTTTGCAGATCCGGGTGCGCAGTGGCGCAGTCACTGTAGAAAAACAATGTTCAGAACAGAGTAAGAAAATCACAGTAACACTGTTCATGAGCAGAGGTCCCAAAATGCCTATGTTGAAAATTTGGTGAAAAAATTGCATGAAATTACTATGTTACAAGCGTGTGTTGCGCAGTGTCCATGCACAGTCGTAAGTTCGAGAATTTGTCATATTTTCACTCCAGATTTTCAACATTGTCATTTTTGCACCCCTTCTTATGAACAGTTCAGCTGTCATTTGTCACAACCTGCCTGAAATGTAGTTTCACACATCTGGCGCACAATCACACAGTCGCTGTGGGAAATCAACGTTCGGGTAGATTAAGATAATCATAGTGCCACTGTTCATGAGCAAAGATCCCAAAATGGCTATATTAAAAATTTGGCTAAATAATTCCACTAAATGGCTGTGTTACGAGTGTGTGATGTGCAGTTTTCACACACGCTTATAACTTCGAGAATATTTAATATTTTCACTCCAGATTTCCCACATTGCCATCTCTTCACACATCCTTATCAATGGTGCAGCTAACATTTTCATGTGGTGCAGAATGGCACGTTCACTGTGGGAAATCAATGTTCGAGACAGATTAACAAAATCACAGGGGCACTGTTCATGAACAGAGGTCCCAAATGCTTTCATGAGGTGGGGTCACAAAAAAGCAATGTTTTAAAATTTGGAGTGCAAATACCAACACACACCCAGGGCGTTAGGGTTTCTAACCATTACACCTCACCCTGTATAGACTAATAGGCATCAGAGGTATGTCTTTGGATTGTCTGCTGTATTGCTCACACCATTGGTCCTCCACCTCCACCCTACAGACACCAACAGGCATCAAGGTGTGCCTTGGACTCTTCAGCCCCAAAGTTCAACCCATTCTCCTATGCTGCACCCATCTCAACGTACTTCCTTATGAACTGGAGTGAGCATGAGGCCAGATGACCCCAAGGCACAACGCAACACTTGTCAAACTCTGCAGGGTAGGGTGAGGTGAAATAGCATGAGCGCTATGGCCAGCAACCCAAACGCACACCCCAATGCCTGTCACTCTCTACAGGGTGGGTGGGGTTGACGTCAGTTCTATACTTCACTGCTACTTCTATTATGTGTCTCTCTAACTCCTGCACTAGCAATGCCAAAACCAGCAAGACAACATTTGGCATTGACAAATGCTTGGTTATAATGGTAAGATACTAAAACATGGTACCTCCTGCATGAAAGAAGCAGGAGGGTTTGAATTTGCTGGAATTGACTCTCTACTAAATAAAGAAATGAGTCCTTCCATGATGGCAGCTACACCAACTTCAGAAGAACAATAGTTTAGAGCCTATTTTGGGGTGGGTTTGTTTGTTTATTATTTATATACCCCAGGATCACCCAGCTGAGAAGCAATGTCTCATTTTCTGTGGGGTCCTGCTTGTACCCATTATTACAGCTGGGTGGACTGAAGCACAGGGAGGCTAAGCGACTTGTCACACAATAAGTAACGGGCAGTGTAGCATAGTGGTTAACAACACTAAGCTACAAAACTGGAGAACTGGATTTGAATCCCACAGCCACCACTTGCATACTGTGTGACCATGAGCAAGACCTGTAACTTCCCTTTGCTTCCAGGGCACATCTAAAAACAAGCATTGGCTTAATGTGTCTTTCATGGCCCAAAAACGTAAAATAAATAAAAAAAAAAAGTGGCTTTGAAATAATTTGAATTTGGGTCTCCTGGTTAAAATGTTAGAACACGTCTCAGCCTTCTCGTTTCTGAACAATATTTTACATCCAGACTCTGCATTTTATCAAGAAGCAACATTTGAGGTTAAGGGATGCCATCTCTGTTGTTCATTTACTGTACCGTACATGGTGGATGGGGCTTAAAAACTGCATTAAGAATGATTCCTCAGCTTGCTCGGTTTCTGCAATTTGGGACATCGTGCATACTTGGTTATAACCAAGTACAGAACACGAATACCTGTTTTCAGACTTCATATTGCTATGCTTCATATTTGGCAATAAACGCAACATGGTGTCTTTGAGGAAAAACAATTGTTTCTGATTAAATTCTGTTTATGTGTGCTTTCATTAATTGCTTTTTAGTCTTTTTAAAAATAGGCTGCTATAGTATATATAGTGTTTTTAAACAGTCTGGTATGCTTTCATTTACTTTTGAGTCCTCTTTTTAGAAATAGACTGCTAGTATACAGTGTTTTTATACAGTCTGGTGTGATTTCATTAATTGCTTTTGAGTCTTCTTTTTAGAAATAGGCTGCTAGTATATAGTTTAAAACAGTCTGGTACAATCAGTTCAACAGAGCCTATCAATGTCTACTCCCTCGGGATGGCAGCAGAGGCCTGGCCCCAAATACTGTGAAGGCAGCAAACTCTTCAGCATTTCACTGTTAACCAAGAAAAAAAGTGTCAAACCCTGGGATACAGTATGTTGATATCAGTTCTGACTGAAACATTATGGACCCTGATGTCCTATATTATAGAAAACCAAATCACACAGCATGCAAGTGGAGGCTATGGGATTTATCCCATATTTTTGTTAATTAAAAATGTGCTGCTTGCACATAACTGGCTCATGCAGCTCTGACTGTGTGAGGAGAGATTGGTATCCACATCTTGTCAATAGGAGCTTATCGATCTCTTCATCTGTGATCCCTTATTGATTACTGCCTGCTTATACAAGAAAGAATGTATGCGTACCATGCTGCAAACCTCAGTGTGTCACTCAACTACTGACATAGTAGAAAGCTGCTGGGCAAGGGGCAGGGGTGACTGGGGTAGCCTGGAATAAAAGTACAGGACTGCTGCACTTGCTTCCCAACAGACCCTCTCCAAGTCAAGTATTGGTGCTCAGGGAAGGGGGGGGTGAGATGCTTCAGGCATACAGGTCAGCAGAATGGTGCGAGGAAGAGGGCAGCTCAAAAAGTGTCAGAAGGAAGGGAAGACTGGCAGGAGGCCAACTATACATTTATGTTCAATGAGCTGCCCAGTAAAGGTAGATTGGAGAGAGTGGCTGCCCAGTACAGGCTGTTTAGTCTAGTGGTTAGAGCAGAATGTTGACCCTAGAGACTCAGATTTGAGTCCCACCACTTCTACTTCGTGTGTGACATTGACCAACTCACTTAACTGCCCTTTGCTTAACCTCTCTATGATCTATTTGGTACAATGAGAAAAGGCTGGTTTTTATGTTGCTTGCACGCATGTGCAAGAAACATAGTGCCATCATCCGAGTTTTCGAAGGTGTGTCAGCCCGTCTTCCAATGCAGTCAGTGTCTTTGCAGGCGCGGCCCCAGTTCCCCAATGAGTGCTGCAGCTGTCTATGACAGCTCCAAAATACAGTGGCATACAGTTGAAAGGGAGAGCTCCACTTCAGTGAGCAGAGCTCTCCCCCCCACGCACACACAGGCGCAATCACGCATATTGCTTGCTGATGCGCCCCCCCACGCACAGTGTATGGCCAGAGAGGGTGCCCAATCCCCCATCGACTCCATGTCCCCCCCAACAGCTGTCCAGGTGCCACGCTGGGAGCCCACCCCAGCATGGCAAAAACTGTTATAGACGATGGGGGTGCCCAATCTCCCATTGGCTCCAAGGCTGCACGTCCCCCCCCAAAAGCTAAAAGCTTTCCCGGTGCCACGCTAGGAGCCCACCCCAGCATGGCAAATCTTGCTTTGGCTGATGGGAGTGCCCAATCCCCTGTCAGCTCCATCCACGTCCCCCCAAACAGCTTTTCCTGCTGCCACACTAGGAACCCACCCCAGCGTGGCAAATGTCCCGTGTTGTCTTCTTAAAAACAAAAACCTGTGAATAAAAAACGGTCCTGGTAGTCTTCCTGCCCCTCCCACACCCGCACCCACCCACTCGCGCACCCTGCCTCCCCACACCCCTCACTCCCATACTTGCCTCCGGAGCTCGGGCGCGACAATCATCTGTGGACTGGAACACGTCTGCACTCTTCAAAGCCGACCGCGAACAGAGGAAATGCTGGTAAGCTGTATAATGGGATAGGGTTTTTTCAACTTTGTTGCATATCTCAGGCATTTTTAGGAATTTTGGCCCCAGATTTTCAACATGGGGTTTTTGGGACCCCTCCTCATGAATTCTTGCACTGTCATGGCATTCATCGGGCCCGAAGGGTGATTTCACAGTCACTGCACGAAATCACCTTTTGGGACTGATTAATGAAATGAAACTGCCAGGGTTCATAAGGTGGGCTCTCAAACAGCCTATGTTGAAAATTTGGTGAAAAAATTCCTAAAAAAGACTGTTTTACGAGCATGTGTTGCGCAGTTCCTACTCACACTCGTAAGTTCGCAAATTTTCAATATTTTCACTCCATATTTTCAACATTGCCATTTTACCACACCTCCTTATGAGCAGTACAGCTGTCATTTTTCACATCCTGCCCAAAATGTGTTTCCACCCATGTAGCGCACAATGGCGTAGTCGGTGTGCGAAATCAATGTATGGGACACATTAAGAAAATCACAGTGACACTGTTCATGAGCAGAGGTCTTAAAATGGCTATGTTGAAAATTTGGTGAAAAAATTCCTAAAAATTACTGTTTTACGAGCGTGCATTGCGCACTTCCTACGCACGCTCGTAAGTTCGCGAATTTTCAATATTTGCACTCCAATGACTTCCAAATACCTAAAAAGCACATAGAAGCAAGCAACATTTGGCACTGACAAATGCTTGTTAATCCAGCTGTGACCAAGGGAAGAGTACTGCAGTAAGGGAGGATATTATAATATATTATAGCAATAGCACTCTTCAAGGCACTGGAAACAGTCATAATTTGAAATACCCTTTGTTTCAACAAATTGATATACTTCCAAATTTGCAGTGAGTGTGCAGAGCACAAAAAGAGAATGCATCACCTCTGCAAAAATATTTAATGTAGAAAAATAAACAAAAGGCACTTGTATATTTCAGTGCAAAAAATGACAAAATGAAATATAATTCAGCTAATTCCAGCACTTCAACATTTTGCAGGAAAACTGTTACAAATGTAACCTCTGTAAAAGAGCCTCTGGCTCAAAGGTATTCTCCAAAATCTAATGAATAAATAAATGCCCATTATTGATCCAATATAGAACAAGCATTTGTCAATGCCGAATGTTGATTGCATTGGTCTGTTGAGCGCGCGCTCACTGCCCCTCTGTCACTCACTCAGTCTGTTTCTCCCAGTGCTGCAGGCTGCTGTTTTGTACTGGGCTCCTGCCTGCATTGGAAGATTTTTCTGCCCACTAAGATATTTGCAGCTATCCTGACAGAGCTCCGTTGATGTGGCTCACTCCCACTCTCTCACTCGCTCATTCTGTTTCTCCTGGCACTGCAGGTTGCTCTTTTGTACTGGGCTCCTGCCTCTGTTGGTGGCTTTTTCTGGCCTCAAAGAAATCTGCAGCAGTCTCAACACAGGTCTGTTGAGCCTGCTCCTCCCCCCCCCCCATTCGTTCTGTTTCTGCCGGCGCTGCAGGCTGGCCTTTTACTGGGCTCCTGCCTGCATTGCCGTCTTTTCTGCCAACAAAGAAACACAGCAGTCACGATAGAGCTTCGTTGAACTCGCTCCCACTCCCCTGTCTCACTCGGTCATTGTGTTTCTCCTGGTGCTGCAGGCTGCCCTTTTGTACTGGGCTCCTGCCTCTGTTGGTGCCTTTTTCTTCCCACAAAGAAATCTGCAGCAGTCCCGACAAAGTTCCGATGAGCTCGCTTACTCACCTTCTCTCACTCGCTCATTCCATTTCTGCTGGCATTGCAGGCTGCCCTTTTCTACTGGGCTCCTGCCTGCATTGCCGCCTTCTTCTGCCCACAAAGAAATTTTCAGCAGTTACAATAGATCTCCATTGAGCTCACTCACTCCCCCTCTCTCACTCACTCATTCTGGTTTTCCTGCCACTGCAGTCTGCCCTTTTGTACTGGGCCCCTGCGTGCATTGCTGCCCTTTTCTGCCAAAAAACAAATCTGCGGCAGTCACAACAGAGCTCCGTTGAGCTCACTCACTCCCCCTCCCTCACTCGCTCGTTCTGTATCTCCCACCACTGCAGGCTGCCCTTTTACTGGGCTCCTGCCTGCGTTGGTGGCTTTTTCTGGCCACAAAGAAATCTGAAGCAGTCCTGACACAGCTCCATTGAGCTCTTTCACTCCCCCTCTCTCACTCACTCATTCTGTTTCTGCCAGTGCTGCAAGCTGGCCTTTTGTACTGGGCTCCTGTCTGCATTGCTGCCTTTTTCTGCCCACAAAGAAATCCACAGCAGTCACAATACAGCTCCATTGAGCTTGCTCACTACCACTCTGTCGCTTGCTCGTTCTGTTTCTCTTGGTGCCGCAGACTGCACTTTTGTATGGGGCTCCTGGCTGCATTGGCACCTTTGTCTGTCCACAAAGAAATCCACAGCTGTCCTGACAGAGCTCCGTTGAGGTCTCTCAGTCTCCCTCTCTCACGCGCTCATTCTGTTTGTCCTGGCGCTGCAAGCTGCCCTTTTCTATGGGGCTCCTGCCTGTATTGGTGCCTTTTTCTGCCCACAAAGAAATCTGCAGCAGTCCTGATAGAGCTCCACTGAGCTCAGTCAGTCCCCCGTCTCACTTGCTCATACTGTTTCTCCCACCGCTGCAGGCTGGCCTTTTGTACTGGGCCCCTGCCTGCATTGACACCTTTTTCTGCCCACATAGAAATCTGCAGCAGTCCTGATAGCACTCCGGTGAGTTTGCTCACTCCCCCTCCCTCACTCTCTCATTCTGTTTCTCCCAGTGCTGCAGGCTGCTCTTTTGTACTGGGCTCTTGCACTGGGGCCTTTTTCTGCCCACAAACAAATCCGCAGCAGTCCCGACAGAGCTCAGTTGAGCTTGGTCACTCCCCCCTCTCACTTGCTCAATCTTAATCTATCCCAAACACTGATTTCCCACAGTGACCATGCTATTCTCTGGCAGGAGTGCAAAAACATATTTTAGCCAGGATGTGAAAAATGACTGCTGTACTGCCCATAAGGAGGTGTGAAAAAATGCCACTGTTGAAAATGTGGTGTGAAAATATTACAAATTTGCGAAGTTACAAGGGTGCGTGGAAACAGTTCAATGCACACTTGTAACACAGTCATGTTATAGAGTTTCGTCACCAAATTTTCAACATAGGGGTTTTAGGACCTGTGCTCATGAACAGTGCCACTGTCATTTTCTTAATCTGTCCTGAACACTGATTTCCCACAGTGACCGCGTTATTCTGTGCCGGAACTGTGAAAAGATATTTTGGTCAGGATGTGAAAAATGACAGCTGTACTGCTCATAAGGAGGTGTGAGAAAATGCCAGTGTTGAAAATCTGGTGTGACAATATTACAAATCTGTGAAGTTACAAAGGTGCGTGGAAAGTGCGCAATGCACACTTGCAACACAGTCATTTGATGGGTTATCATCACCAGATTTTCAACATAGGCATTTAGGACCTCTGCTCATGAACAGTATCACTGTCATTTTCTTAATCTGTCCAGAACAGTGATTTCCCACAGTGGCCACTCTATTCTGCACCGGAAGTGCGAAAACACATTTCGGCCAGGATGGGAAAAATGACAGCTGTACTGTTCATAAGTAGGTGTGGGAAAATGGCAATGTTGAAAATCTGGAGTGAAAATATTACAAATTCACAAAGTTATGAGTGTGCATGCAAACTGCACAATGCACGCTCATAACAGTAATTTTATGGAGTATCATCACCAAATTTTCTATATAGGCATTTTAGGACCTCTACTCATGAACAGTGTCACTGTCATATTCTTAATCTGTCCTGAACACTAATTTCCCACAGCAACCACGTTATTCGGTGCCTGAAGTGCGAAAACACATTTCAGCCAGGATGTGAACAATGAGAGCTGTACCGTTCACAAGGAGGTGTGAAAAAATGCCAATGTTGAAAATCTGGCATGAAAATATTGCAAATTGAGAGTTATGAGTGTGGTAGCAACTGCACTCATGGCGGCTTGTAAAACAGCCATTTTTTTGATTTTTTCCACCAAATTTGAAACATAGGCTTTTTGAGAGCCCAACTCATGAACACTGACACTGTCATTTTGTTAATTGGCCCCAAAAGGTGATTCCGCGCAGTGACCGCAAAATCATCTTTCAGGACTGATTAACACCATGACAGTTCCAGAATTCACGAGGAGGGGTCCCAAAAACCCCATGTTGAAAATTTGGTGCCAAAATTCCAAAAAATGACTGAGATATGCATTAAATGACTGAGATATGCATTAAAGTTTGAAAAAAAAAATTTATTCCATTGTAACCCCCCACCCCGCATATATTGTCTGCTGACGGGGTGCCCGGCATTTCCTCAGTTCTTGGTCGGCTTTGAAGAGTGCAGATGTGTTCCCAGTCCATGGAAGATCATCGCGCCGAGCTCCAGAGGTAAGTATGGGGTGAGGGGGGTGTGGGGAGGCAGGTTGCGCAGTGGGTGGGCGTGGGTTGCAGGAGGAGGGCAGGGAGACCGCCAAGGGACAGTTTCCTTTTTTACAAGGTAAAAAGACATCGCTGGACCATTTTTTATTTTACACGGGCATGTGGCACACTGAAGTAGGCTTCCAGCATGCCACCGGAGTCTTTCTTTTGGGGGAGCAAGCTGTAGCCAATGGGGGGATTGGGCCCCCCCGTTGGCACACAACAAAAAGGGGGTAACATTATGCAGATGGGGACAGGGCACCCGTCAGCAGACAATATAAGCGGGGGTTTACATAATGCCGACTGGGGGTGAGCTTCCCTGTCAGCAACATAAACATTGGGGCACTGAAGCCGATGGGGATTGGAGCCCCCGTCGGCAAATAAACATGGTGGGGGGGTTAATATTGTTTGTGAACATGGCGGCAAAGCACCGCCTTGTTCACAAACAATATTAGTGTGTCAAGATCCCACCCTGCAATGATGGACACTCCCTCATTGTAGCGAATGGCCTATGCTGCAGTGACGAGGCAGTCCCTGATTGCTGCGGCTAAATTTATACAAGTTGGTGGCATGCTGGCTGAACTTGTGTCAGCAGCAGTGTGCCACGGCATTGGGGGATGCTGGACAAGCCTTTAAAGGCTGTAGGAGCATTGGCCACAACAGTGCCGTGCCTCCACAACCTGCTTGTGGAGAAAGCTGCTGCAATATGTTTCTTGCGCATGCGTGCAATCAACATATAAATGAGATTTTGTGGCTAGTACTGAGACAAAAAAATACTTCCCAGTTCTGTACAAATAAGGAACAGCACTCTTTCCTTAAAAGTGGCTAGTGTCTGCTCACTCACTCTCACACACACACACAAAGACACACACATATTCTCTTAGTCTCTTTCCCAGTGGTTAGTAGTTGAATTTTAGTTTATTACATATCAGATAATTGGTGGAGGATGTTTTCTATGTGAAAGTTGCAGAAGTACTGGGGCCGGCAATGATAATACTCAGTGGTTCTTTGAGAGCATTCATTTTTGACACAGTAATACAGTCAAGTTTTCCTTAATATACAGTGTCAAGGACTTTGTCATTTGCCAGCGTTCTGTCAGGGTGAGAGGATAATGCATGGTCATTGATGGTTAACCGGTTTGTTAACCATCGAGAGGTTGCCAGGGTGACCATGTAACCCTCGAGAGTGAAGCTCAAGAGGTTTACGTCATCATGGCAACCTCAAGATGTGTTAAAAAAATGGTTAACCATCGATGTACCATACATTATATTTTATAGTGTATGGTACCATTTAGGTTTTTTATAAAAGAAAGCAGTTCCTTACTGCAGTTTTTTTATGTCACCGCTGCTCTGCTCTCATCACCGTGGCTGTTTCAATGCTGTCCGATCCAGTTGCACGCATGCCCAGACTGTTCCCGGTTGTTAACCCATCGATGTGACATACCATTGATGGGTTAACAACATCATGACGTCACATCGATGCTAAAACGTTGTTATAAAAAGGTAGATTTCTACCTATAACAATGTTCTACGATCATTATATAGAGGATAATGTATGGTCATCAATAGTTAACCGGTTTGTTAACCATCGAGAAGTTGCCAGGGCGACCATGTAAACCTCAAGATCGAAGTTCGAGAGGTTTACGTCGCCATGACAACCTCGAGATGAGTTAAAAAAACAGTTAGCCATCGATGTACCATACATTATATTTTATAGTGTATGGTACCATTTAGGTTTTTTTAAAAATAAATCAGGTCCTTACTGCAGTTTTTTATGTCACCACTGCTCTGCCCTCACTGCCGCAGCTGTTTCAAGTCTGCTTGATCCAGTAGCGCACATGCCCAGACCGTTCCTGGTTGTTAGCCCATCGATGTGATGTACCATTGATGGGTTAACAACATCATGATGTCACATCGATGGTATAACATTGTTATAAAAAGGTAGATTTCTACCTATAACAACGTTCTACCATACATTATAATGAAATCATGCAGTGAATGTTTTAAGGATTGAGGCTGGGCAGTGTCTGGTTGGACTAGTAAGCACCTGAAACAAATGTTAGGGTCTTGAATTGGAGTAACATAGATTTGGCAGTAAGGTAAATTTCTATAGCCAAGTCTGGTGTTGGTGCTGTTATACTGTACGTGTGTTTTTATTTGTGCAGTATGGTGCTTGAGGTATTGGCAGGTAATGGCATGGAATCTGTATTGTAGTTTGGAGTGGAGTATGGCACTGATGTGTTTGGGGGTGGTACAGTAAATGAAGCTGGCACTTTGCATGTCTTGAGTGAGAGGAACCACTGTGAGTAGTATAGGGAGTGTTTTTAAAAGCAGTGTCACTATGTCAAAGTCCTCCCTGTGGGTACTGTTTATGAAAAACTGAGGATAGATGTGGTCCTCCTATTAAAACAATTCAATGTTGGGTAAACAGTGTATAATGTTTGTATAGCATTTGTGTGAACTTAAACATTGGCCTTTCTCTATTCCCACCTTGGTAGAGGAGCCGGGCAATGATAGGGGATTGAAGACCCAGCAGCAAGGGGAGAAAGAGTGCTAGAGAAGGAGGAGTTGGGAGGCTAGAGGGCATTTGAAAACTCTGTGAGTGGCAGTTGCTGGGAGAGGCTGGCTTTTATGTGACATGTGGGAGGTGTAAAATTTTCCCACACTGAATCATGGCCAAAAGCCCTCCCATTGTAACTGTTGGGCAGATGAGAAAGTAAAGGACTTCTGCAAAAATAAGCAACATAATGGCATGTACAAAATACCAGTTCTATTCATGTCAGCCAAATCATGTATTCTACATTTTATTGGACCAACATGTCTTGTACACTAGTGGTGAAGTACACAAGCATTTTGAGGCATGGGTCATGAGCCAATAATGTAATGCCCAATCAAAGTAGCTCCAGTAGTTGAGGATAAATATTAACTATTGACAAACACATGGCAGGGGGACAGCAAGATATATATAAAAAAAATGATTTAATTTTGCCATGACACTTCATTATTAGCATGCTTAATAATGTTCATGCAGCAGTGCCTTGTTGGAAGATGGCAACCAGATGGTTTCACTAAATTTTGTACACTAAATTAATTCTCAGAACCTGCACTCTCTGTGACATTGCATTCAAATATGCCAAGGTCGGAGAGAAGAAAAAGACAGATGGAGAAAAAACTGGCTGATATTGCTGCCAAGATGCCAAGAAAACTAAATTACTGGTTTGGGACTACCCAGATACCAACAGCTTCAGAGCCTGCATGTGACATCACTGTTGAGAACAATATCACTTACACTGCCACAAACACTGCAACTGTCAGTTGTATCGGTACAGTAAGTGACAATGTAACTGTGCATACAGCTTCACTGCCAATGACTTTTACAGAGTCAGAAGTAGCCACACTTGTTCCAAATGTTGCATCAGTACCAGAGCTGACATGTTCCTTGGCTGATGTGGATTGTCCTGCAGCTGCTGTTCCAGTGCCCCAGATGGTAAGGCCTGCTCTGATACAGAAAACAGAGCTGCAGAGCTGTTCCCCATGAACAGTGATAGTGATGGCAACATCACGCATGTCTCTGGGAATACCTGGGTCACTACAGTTGACCCAGTGTCTGAATTTGCTGTCTCTCTGTCTCTCCCCTCCTGCTCTGAGAATATTTGGGTCACAACAGTTGACCCAGTGACTGAATCTGCTGTCTCTTTGACTCTCCCATCCTGCTCTGAATATACCTAGGTAACTGCGGTTGAACTAATGTCTGAATCTGCTGTCTCTTTGTTTCTCACCTCCTGCTCTTCTGTTTGTTGCCATAATATTAACAGTGTTTTTCAGACAAGCAGCGTTACAGACACGTCCATCAAACAAGTCATTTTGAGAACCAATGGAAGACCTGCAACAAGAGCTTGTAAAACACAGTGGTTTTCATCTTTCAGCTGGCTAACATATTGTGTTTCAAAATAATAAGGATGTGTATTCTGCTAGTACTGTCAGGCAGCATTGGAAAGAAAACTCATCACATTCAGTCATTGTGGTGAAGTGACCATCACTTCATCAGGATTCAGTGATTGGAAGAAAGCAATTGAAATATTTAAGAAACATTAGGCAGCATTATTCTACCTGTTCTATCTGTTGAGAAGTATACTGTATTGAACAACACAAGGATGAATGTTGGTGCTCAGCTCAGCCAGCATCTTGCACAGGAACAGGTGAGAAACCAAGAAATGTTCCTGAAACAACTAAATGCAATACAGTTTCTAATTCGGCAAGGACTAGCAGTTTGTGTTAAAGAAGAAGAGGAAAGCAACCTGAGGCAGCTGCTGCTGAGTAAGGCAGATGATGTACCAGAACTACTGAAATGGATCCAGGAAGGGAAATATCAGAGTTCAGATATTGTAAATGAAATCATGGAACTCATGGCACATCAGCTGCTAAGGAACCTACTGGAAGAGATACGCAACGAAGCAAAGCATATGCAATTATAGCAGATGAATCTTGGGATGTCAGCCAACATGAACAGATGATGAATGATATGTATACGATGGGTTTCCCTGCCTCATTTTGTTATACATGAAGACTTTATTGGGATGAATGAAATGGCCAAAACAGATGCAGAATCCATCATGAGCTCCATTTAGGATATTTTATTAAGATGTAATTTACCAATCAACGACATGAGGGGACAGGCATATGATGGAGCAACAAATATGAGTGGATGTATTTCTGGAACTGCAACCAGAATTAGAAGAGAAATTCCACTACCACTGAATGTCCTTTGTGCAAATCATTCCATAGACCTGGTGTTGCAAAACTGTGGCAAAAGAAGCATTGCCATTGAAGATGCCCTCAGCTTTGTCCAGGATGTAAGTGTGTTGACTTGTGCTTCTCCACAGAGATTAGCTCTTTATGAAAATATTGCAACAAACAACAGCAAGGATCCTTACATGATGATAGAAGGCCTGCAATTACTTTGTTCAACAAAATGGATAACAAGAACAAAGAGCATCAAGTCAGTTCTCTCAAACTATGGATAGAACACTTTATGAAACCTTACAACAGTTGGAAGCAGACAGATCTACTGCTATATGAAGTAAAGTCAGGGGCCTGTTGTCAATGATGAAAAAGTTTCTGACCTATTTTGGACTTGTATCATACAATGTATTCAGTGTATTGGAACGAGTGGCTTCGATCTTGCAAACAAAAACACTGACAGAAGAAAATACAGTGATGACTGTAAACTCCCTGAAGCAAAATTTACAAAGCCAGTGCAATGACTCTGACCAGGTCTACGAAGGCATCAAAGAGAATGCACAACTACTGGAAATTGTGAAAGAGCCCAAACTCCTCAGACAGAGCTGTGTCTCAGCAAGGCTGCAGCACTGTAGTGCACCTCATCACCATGCTGAATCTGCTAAGGACTGGTATCGACAAATGTATTATGAAGCCATTGACGCTTGTCTTATTGAACTAGACTGACGTTTTGATCAAGAAACCTATGCTTTGCTGTCATCCATGGAGAATTTATTGCTTGCAAGCAGCCAATGCAAAATCATTTTCAGTTCCTCCTCAGGTCACAGAGTTGCATGGAGATAAAAACTCAGACATTGACAATCTGAATGCACAACTGCAGTTGCTCCCAGGACTTTCACAGCAGGTTTTGCCAGAGGTGAAGGCAGTAACTTCAATCAACACCATTATTGATGCCTTAGTGGGAAAAGACTGCCAGCAGCAGACACTGTATTCCGAAGTAGTGAAGCTCATCCAAATTTACCTTCTTATTCTAATAATTACAGCAACTCGGGAGAGATCTTTTACAACACAAAGGAGGATAAAGTCTTACTTACAAAGCACCATGACAGAGAAGAGGTACAATCACCTAATGCTGTTGAACATTCACAAGGAGAGAACAGACAAGTTGAATCTGACAAAAATTGTATGTGAGTTTGTGCAATGAAATGAAAGACGACTTAACTTTTTGGGAAAAACACCGATACTGAAAACCGTTACTCAAGGGAAGAATATGTATGGTGGTAAATTGGTTTATTTGGTGATTTTGTGGACACCAGAGCTTGGGAATGCCTTCTTCCGTCATACCAGCCTGAAGTGGTGACCAGAGCATCTACAGGACTCATTCATGGCAGAAGTATTGATATGGTGGTATATTGGTTGATTTTTGGTGATTTTGTGGGAACCAGGGCCTAGGAATGCTTTGTGCTGGCATATCAGCCTGAAGTGCTGACTAGACCATCTATAAGATTCATTCATGGCAGAATTATAGATATGGTGGTAAAATGGTTGATTGGGTGAGTCTGTGGTATGCAGTGGCAACTGTACAGGAATGAGCAGATGTATAGCCACTATTGAATTCTTATGGAATAGTGGCTCATTTCCAGGTGTCTCCTACTCCTCCCTTTAGACTTTGCTGTAACAAGTGGATGTGGCCAGTAACACCTGGATATGGCCAGAAGAGCACTGGAGTTGGCGGAGCTTCTTCATGAAGTAAAAGCACTGCACTTCTAATGAACCTCTATGCTGCAGGCTGAAGTACCAAAGACTGCAGGTCAAAGAAAGGACTTTTTTCTTTACTGTTCAGCACTGTAATTATACTCATTTTATTTTTGTAATAAAACAAACAATGTGAACAGGAGTATGGGAGAAGAGTAAAGGCCATGCCATGGACGACACTGGGTTGGGCCTGACCTACGATAAGCATTGGTCTTCCAGAAGGAGTAGAAGTCTTCCGAAGGACTCCTCTATCCAGGTGATCTGTCTAGTCCTCATACCAGCAAGTGTTGTTTTTGGCAGGCCAACCTCTGACTCCAGCAATTATAGTTGTGCATTGTTTTGTATAGTACCTATATTGTTTACTCTCACTGTACACTGTGAGTCATTAATAAATAAACTCTGTGTAAAGTCAATGGCTCTGTGTCATTATTTCCCCAGCCTCAGGAGTTTACCTTGCCATTGATGGTTGGGCTTACCTACTAATTTCTATCCTGAAGTTAGTAGAACCAAAAACTCCTAACTCATTTGTGTGAAGACTATATGCTCGAGACTGATAATACAAATATTACTATGCCATCTTTCATTTTCACCTGGGCAGCATTGCATTAGGTTAAGCAATGTATGGTTCAGACTTCATACAGAGCTATTGAAGGAAATGGGTTGACACCCAAGCTCTTAAAATATTGTATTAAATATTACTGTATTAAATATTCCTATATGGTATAACTGCATTCTTAACATGATGATCTTCATCATAAATGTACATTTATTGTATTTCTGTATGGCAAAAACTGGTTTAGAAAAGTACAATTTGTACCCCAATAAGTGCCCTTCTGGTCCTCTGCCCCCTCAGTTTTTACTATATTCTGGCACCCATGGAGACAACCAGTACAAGGACAAAGGTATTAGACTTCAGACGGGCCAATTTTGGAAGAATGAGGGGCATTCTGGAGGGACATATCACCAGAATCCAACCACACATGGATGGCAGTCAGAAATGGGGGATTATCAAAAACGGGTTAGAAAAGACCGCAGACTCATGTTCTAAAATCCAAAGCAAGAAGGCCAGATCAAGAAGGCTGAGCTGGTTAAGCAGGGAGGTATTAACAAGTGTTAAGGAAAAGAGGGCAACCTTCAGGAAATACATGAGATACAAAAAAGGAGAAGACAGGGAGGAATATATGAAGAAATCAACAGAGGTGAGCAGAATGATCAGTGCAGCCAAGATAGCAAGGGAGCTTAAGCAGGTACAAGGGATAGATAAGGGCGAGAAATATTTCTTCAGTTACATAAGAGCAAAAAGAAGCTGTAAGGATCAGATAGTTTGGATTAAGGTGGCCAATGGGTGGGCTGAGAATGGAATGGAGCAAGAAGAAGCACTCAATAATTGCTTCTGCTCTGTATTTACCAGGGAAAAGCATAGGCCAATGCCACAGGGGAAGGGAACAGTTGGCATAGAGGGGGCTGAACCAGCAGAGATGGAAATACCAGACAACAGAGTGCTAGAGGGTTTTAGGGCACTGAGGGTGGATAAAGAACCACATCTGGATAGCATACACTCCAGGGTGCTAAAGGAGATGGCAGAGGTCCTAGCAGGACTGCTGGCAAACTTGCTCACAACCTCCCTGAGAACTGGATTGTTACTGTAAGTCCAGCTTACCATCAGATTCTTGCATGTTGGATTGGCTATCCAAAGAATATACCACAAGCAGCATGTAATAAAAAGCAGTTTTGTTACAAATACTCACATCGCACATGTGACAAAGAAATCAGAAGGGAGCCAATTTCACACCATTCATTGAGTATGGTGTCTTTCTCTCCAATAAGGTGGTGTGCATACAATATATATATATATATATATATATATATATATATACACATATATATATATATATGACAGATAACAGTGCAGTTACAGATATAATAAACATACAGCATTGGATAAGACATGTAAATAAGGTGGCTCCCTTGGGCAATTACATAAGCATATCAGGTGTAATAAACATAAAACATATATAAAACCATAAAATGATGTAAACATAATATACAGCAGCAAATATCAGTGGCAAGCATAGTTCTAGTTAGAGATGCAGTGAAATTAAATTCCACCAGTGAAGTGAATGCGAAGTGGCCACTTTGTGTTGTCCCAGTGCTACGCGGAGCGACCATTGTAAAGTGCTCATTTCGCTTTGTTATTATGACTTTGTGTTGTCATTCTGCCTTAATGTGAAGTAAGGTGGAATGACAACAATATAAGCAGCTCACCCACACATCACATGGCTTACAGTACTGTAAGTCACATGCTTTAGCCCGGCAGGAAGGAAGTGAGTCATATAAGCAGATACTTTCACTTTCTCCTTTGCAGAGGTAGAGAGAGAATGCATTTTGTGGAGAGGAGAATTCTTGGCTCCTTGTTCTGAAAGTTACTCAGATTCAAAACCCAAAAGCTTTTTTAAAAGCTAATCGTTTAGTTTTTGTTGTACTGTATTGTCAGTTCATTTTTTTCCTTTTGGTAACTGATTTCTTTGTTTTATAAGTTTTGTTGTGTGTGTGTGTGTGTGTGTGTGTGTGTGACTGTTTGTGTGCCTGTGTTGTGTGAGTGTGTTGTGTGAGTGTGTGTGAAGTCGGGACTCATCGGAGAGGGAAGGAGTGTTTTTTTTTTTGTAATGAAGGATCAGGGACAGTATGTGGACCATGGCAGGAGGGGAGCAGTGCACACGGGTGGGGGGGCATAGCTGGGTGGTGTTGGACCAGTCCAGAGTGTTTGGTCATCCCCCCCAGAAGCAGCAGCTGCAGCACCACCAGTGCCACGTCCAGCAAGTCCACCACCACCAGTGGCAGTTGCAGGAGCTCCAGCAGCACCACCGCCACAGCAGTAGGTGGAGCCCCAGGTCCGTGAACATGCTGCTGGCAGTGCATCTGCCCCTCCTGTGCCTGGTCCCCCCCCCCGCAGTTCCCAAGTTTGGCAGTTTTTTAACTGTATTGGGGAGGCCAGCAGCCTTGTGGTGTGTCTGTTTGTGGGGTGCAGGTGTACCGTGGCCCCTGGGGACACATCTGGGGACTGAGGGCCAGTGCACCCATATGTTGAACCACCAAAAGGTGGAGTAGCAGGCTGCCACAGAATGGGCCAGGCCTCCACCTGCTGACCATTCTGTGGCAGTGGCAGAGGGTGCTGCAGTTGTGCTTCATCTCAGTTGGAGGAGGGCCACAGCAGTAGTTGTTCCAGTACTGCCACCAGCACCATCCTCACCACCACATCTACCTTGTGTTCCCCACCAGTGGACCCCATAATGCCTGCAACTGAGGCAGACATAGGACTTTTGTGGGCTGCAGTGGAAGAGAATAATGAGAGGGTGGGTGCTGTTCAGCAGCAGTTGGAGCAGATAGAGCAACACCAGTTACAGATTGTGTCGATGCTCCATCTGCTGCTGGACCATCAGGGGATCCCTCATCAGCTTTTTTTTCAGCAACCCCCCCCCCACCACTATAGTGTTTTGTCTTTAATACCAGACAGAGGGAAGGCCACAACAGTAGTTTAAAGGGAAGCAGTCAGCAACAGCAGCCTCGCCTCTGCAATGCTTACCCTCCAGTTAAGCCTTTGAAGTATGTTGTGGTGTTTTATTTGCTGCAACATACTTTATTTTAATAGAAAAGTCTATGACCCAAGTGTAGCAAATGGTATGGGGCTCCATTATGTGTAAAGATGTGGCGATGCACCATGCGCTTCAATACTTTTGTATTAAAGTGCATGGTGCATCGTTGCACCTTTACACATAATGGAGCCCCCATAGCATCCACCATACTTCTGGGTCATGGACCTTTCACTATTAAAATAAAGTATGTTGTAGCATGAGAAAAATGCTGCAACATACTTCAAAGGCTTAACCGAAGGGTAAGCCTTGCAATGGGTGGGAACTCCTGTTACTGACTGCTTCCCTTTAAATATATACATACACATACATACATGCTCCATATTGCCCTGTCATTATAATCTGATGCCTCAGTAATGTTTACTTTCTGTTGTGGAGTGGTTGTGGAAAAGCAGGACTGAGCAGTGCAAGTATAATGTGCTAAATTGCATGTGTGCAGTCAGTGTTGTTTCCTGTGTATGTGTGACATCAGATATTGTCCAGCTTCTTAAAAATATATATATGCTGACTTGTTGGAGTGTTTATGGCAGCGGTTCTCAAATGGTGAGGCCAGCCTCCCTTGGGAGGCCCCAACCTGTTCCAGGGGAGGCTCAAGCGAGTCTGAAAAAGTACAGTATTTAAATTTTGAGTTTTATGTATTTTGTGTGAAGAGATGAAGCAAACTGAAAGAGGCCAACAGTAGGTGAATTTTATGTATTTATTTACTAATAGGTGACAGGAAGGTGAATGAGCCAAAGCTCATTTCGGATGTACCCTAGGAAGGGTAGGTAGTGAATATATTTCAAAAGGTAACTGCAAAACAATCAAGAAATACACAATGAACAATAGTGCAAACAAATATGAACAATAAATTGATAATGAGTGGTGGTCATTGATCAATTTGTAAACTGATGGCAGAACAGCCCAAATACAAGGGTTGAGCATAGAAGTGCTAAGAGCAACAGCAGGAAGGAGCAAAGTAATCCCAGAGAAGTTGCTGAGCAGCAGGGAAGGAGGGGGAGAGGCAAAGTATGTACGAAGATAATTTCATAAGAGGAAACAGAGAAAGTAGTCTGAACCATGAAGGTACTGCAACAAGGGGTAACAATGGTTCAAGAATGAAAATAGTGGAGCAAGTAGGCTGGCCGGGGGGGGGGCTTACAATAAACTGAATAATAATATTTGTTAATTTTATTTATTTGTTATTCAGATAACACCTTTGAGCACAAGAGCTCTTTTTCAAAGGTTCCACCTCAGTATAAGACAAAGAACTGAATGTGAGCCAAGTACTCAAAGAGGTTTCAATTTATTCATGGTGTACTGTGCAAAGTACAGAATGTTATTTTTCCTTGGGGAGGCCCAAGATTATTTCAGTTTTTGGGGGAGGCTCAGAATCTTTTCCATGGATTTGGGGAGGCTCACTGTGACAAAGTCTAAGAACCATTGGTTTATGGTATACAGAATAGTGATAAGAATATATAATGTATATTTTATTGTCACTATCATCATCAGCAGACTAAGTGATATGATATTTTTTCAGAGGTGTCTGGTCAGAGTGCACATTAGTCACATACTACAGACATGACTTTTAGGAGAGCATGCATTTTTTGTGCTATTATCTCCACAAAGTCATGTGTGCACTGTGAGTGACTGAGGTGCACAGTGACCCGAGACCTCTGAAAAAATATCATATCACTTACTCCACCAGTGCTGATAGTACAAATAAAATATACATCATATATTCTTTCTTATCTTTGTTCTTTACATACTGCAAAAAGTCACACTATATATATGTTTGAATGAGGCTGGACAATGTCTGCACACACAGGAAAGAACACTGACGGCACACATGTAGTTTAGCACAGCATACTTGCACTGCTCAGTCCTGCTTTTTGACAAACACTTCACGAGTCCCAACACAAAGTAAACATTACTGAGGCTCCAGAAATATTTCTTTTTTGAAATAGACATTAAAGCAGCAGTGCAACAATCTGGTGAAAATTTTGACCTATACTTTTCATGCTATTTTACATTGCCACTTTACTTACCTCCTGACTTGTATGATACATTCTTTCTAGTATTTGAGTCTGCTTTAGTACTTTTTTCATGTCTGAAATAATAAAAGGAGTGCTCCCTTTAATGCGGTGTGGACCAGACCTTCATCAATATTTTCCACTGTTTTTGTCCATCAGTTGTTTATATATCACTTCTGTTGTGAGTAAAATTAACAGTTATGCAGCAGGCAGTGTTTTCTGACCTCACACAACAATATTTGTTCAAAGATGGCTGCAAATAGTGATGAAAACCCGGTCCAAGCCATATTAAAAGGAGTTTTTCTTTTAATTTTTCAGACATGAGAAAAAGTACTAAAGCAGACACAAATTGTGAAGAAAAAGGGTATTATACAAGTCAGGAGGTAACTAGTGCCTGGCAATCTAAAGTAGCATAAAAAAGTATAGGTCAAAATTTTCACCACATTGTTGCACTGCTGCTTTAATTTATAATTTAATTATGACATTATGTGCTCACAATCACAACATACAAAATGCAACTGTCTTGTGTCCAGAAAATTCCCAAGTGCTGACAAAGTGAAATGGGAGTGTTACACCACATGCAAAGTCCCCCAGAATTTATTGCACAGTCACTCATGCATGCAGTGGTCACACAGAGTCCCCAGAATTTTTCTGCATCCCCAAAATGCAACTGTCTAGTGTCCAGAAAATAACATACTGCGATGATGATGTCATGATGCACAGTGTCTTGCCAAACCATGTGAAGGAGGGATAACATGACAGGAATTCATTCAGTGTTCCATCAGAAATGATGACCATAAGAGAACTGTTGCTGGTCCAAAGTGTGCTGCTGTTCCTGCAAATGCGATGCCATCACCTCAACCGGATGGAAGGGTGCCCTTTGTGTGTACACTAATAGTAGCCTTGGTGAGTTTATATATATATATATATATATATATATATATATATATATATATATATATATACACACACACACATATATGTATTTTCTAGGTGGGGGTTGACATATAATAATAATAATAATAAATTATTTATATGGCACCTTATCCAAGACCAAGGCACCTAACAATTTAAAACAGAATCAAACAACAATACATTATCAGTAAAACAACAATAAAATATTCATCAGAAAGGAAGATCTGTCATTAAATGTCTGGCACCACAAAAAGGTTTTAAATCTTGTTTAAATCCTTCCACAGTTGTGCACTCCCGTAACTGACAGGGTAGAGAATTCCAAATGTTAGGGGCTGTATACATAAATGCTCTCACCCCCGATGAATTCAGACCTACTCTTGGAATTTCTAGCAACCCCTCATCTGCCGAGTTGAGTAATCGTCCAGGGTAGTAAGGAAGGAGGAGCTCTTTCAGGTAGTCCGGGCCCAGTCCATGTAGGGCTTTAAAAGTCAGCAGACCAACTTTAAAGGTGATCCACCACTGTACTGGCAGCCAGTGAGGTTTGCACAGCACCGGCAAAATATGACATGATCGAGCAGTTCCCATCAAAAGCCAAGCTGCTGCATTCTGCACTAGCTGCAAGAGGTGGATTTCCACCCCAGGAAGCCCTAGGTAAAGGGAGTTGCAATAATCCAAGCACGAGGACACAAAGGCTTGGACCAAAGTAGGCAAGCCACCAGACAGAACAAGGTACATAATCCTGGCAATATTCCTAAAATGGTAAAAGGAAGATTTGATGACAGCTGACACCTGTGAATTCAGGGTCAGCCCTTCATCAAAAATTACCCCCAGGTTACGCATCTGTTCAGAGGTCGGGAGTGAAATGCCACCAAGAAATAATCCCGAGGGCGAACCATCCCCCAACCCCCTATCCAGCGACCTGGGTCCACAACCAACACCTCAGTCTTTTCCAAGTTCAACTTCAGCCAGCTGGAATCCATCCACTCCTGGATTTCTTTCAGACAGTTATTAGAGATCGAGAGAGCTCCATCCTGGTCGGGTGCAAAAGAAAGATAGAGCTGGGTATCATCAGCATAACAGTGAAACCTCAGCTCATACTTCCTTACAATGTCTCTGAGGGGTAGCATGTACACTGCGAACAACATGGGTGATAGTACTGACCCCTGAGGGACCCCACATGACAGAGAGATGGGGTCTGACGAAAAGACTCCAGACACCACTCTCTGAGTTCTACCCATGAGGAATGATGTAAACCACATGAGTACTGTACCAGACAGTCCACAGATGTACCTCAGGTGACCAAGCAACACCCCGTGGTCCACGGTGTCAAATGCTGAAGAGATATCTAGAAGAACCAAGATGGAGCGTTTCTTCCAATCTGTAGCCATCAGGAGATCATTGAGCACCTGAACCAGTGCTGTCTCGGCACTATGTCTCTTTCGAAAACCGGACTGGAGCAGTTCATAGATGTCATGGATGGTCAAATGGTCCTTCAGTTGTGCTGCCACTACTTTTTCAATCACCTTCCCTAAAAAGGGGAGGTTGGAAATAGGCCTGTAGTTTGCATGGCAGTCTGGGTCCAAAGTAGCTTTTTTCAAAAGCGGTGTAACCACCGCCTCTTTCAAGGAGCTAGGAAACTCTCCAGATTCCAAGTAGCACCAGACTATCAGCATATATATACATGTACTCATTGTATTGTTTTGTATCACAGGTCACATACTGTTGGTGTGCACATTGCAGTGCTTTTTGGCATTGAAATTGAAATTGGAAATGGATTGATCTCAAGCCAATGAAGGTTTAAGTATTTTTTTTTTTTGGGGAGCATATTTGCAGGTAGGTCTCATTAATGGTTTATTATTTGATTACTTCTTCACAGATTTCATCTGCATCCTTCTCCAGTTCGGTAATGATGGTCATGGGCATCGATTGAAATGACTTCTGCTTGTTGCATGTCTGCCCCAGCACAGGGGTGGGGACCTGATGTTGAAGAAGTTCTTTGGATAAGGCAACTATGACACAACAAAGCATCTGGAAGGTTCTTAAAAAAAGAGATGAAGGACTTATTGCAACATGATTACAGCAGTACGACATTATGCTTAAGCCATGGCTGTTTCATTATGGGTGTCTGGATTAACACAGATAGCAAGCTGTCCCACTGCAATCATCAGATCACAAATAAATTTAGTACCAGGCTGTGTAACAAATAAACTGCGTCAGTTTCCCTGTGTCTCAACTCAAGTTACATTTTAAAACGACATCTTGTCAAGTAACATGACCTGGGTCCAACTTTTTCAACACTGTCATGGCTGCACAGTTGCAAATTTGGAATATAGTGCATGATATGTTGCAGCAATAATTTTTGTGATGTACATGTCACCTAGTTTATGAATCATCAGTCAGATTTGTTGCACTGTTATGAAAATAAATTGAACAGATGAAATTTTTGACTGAAAAATGACTGGGTGACCAAAGTAGTAGACCAGGGAGGGGCTATGGACATGGCCTACCTAGATTTTAGCAAGGCATTTGATACAGTCCCACACAAAAGATTAATACACAAGATAGCTAGCCTTGGAGTGGGTCCCAAGGTGGTAGCCTGGATAAAAAATTGGCTAGACAACAGGACGCAAAGGGAAGTAGTAAATGGAGTACACAGTGAAGAAAGGAGGGTTACTAGCAGGGTACAACAGGGATCAGTACTGGGACCGGTCCTTTTTAATGTCTTTATAAGTGACATTGCAGAGGAACTGGAAGGAAAAGTATGTCTCTTTGCAGATGACACAAAGATCTGCAACAGGGTTGATACACAAGATGGAGTGGAAAGGATGAGAAGGGACTTGGCAAGGTTGGAAGAATGGTCAAATGTATGGCAGCTCAGATTCAATGCAAAGAAGTGCAAGGTAATGCACATGGGAAACAAAAACCCAGGGGAAGCATACACAATGGGGGGTGAGATACTGACAACAGTAAAAATAGAAAGGGACCTGGGGGTAATTATATCAGATGACCTAAAGGTGGGCAAGCAATGTGAGAAGGCAGTAAGGAAGGTTGGGGGGATACTGGGATGCATAGGAAGAGGCATCAATAGTAGAAAACAGGAAGTTGTTATCCCTCTGTACAGACAGTTGGTGAGACCCCATCTGGAGTACTGTGTGCAGTTCTGGAGACCCCATCTCCGCAAAGACATAGACAGAGTGGAGGCTGTCCAGAGGAGGCACCAAAATGGTGCAGGGTCTGCACCAGAACACATACAAAGAAAGACTAAAGGAGCTTAATATGTATACCCTTGAGGAAAGAAGGGAGAGAGGGGACATGTTAGAAACTTTCAAGTACCTCAAGGGAATCAACAAAGTCCAAGAGGGTAGCATCTTCCAGAAAAAGAGATGTGCAAGAACAAGGGGGCACAATTTGAAGATAGAGGGGGGATGGCTCAGAGGTAATGTGAGGAACTATTTTTTCACAGAGAGGGCTGTGTATGCATGGAACAGCCTCCCTAAGGAGGTCTTGGAGTCAAGAACAGTGGGGGATTTCAAGAATGCATTGGACAGGCATAAGGCAGTCCTAGTGGGGGGTAGGAGGAAGTAAGCGGTTGGTTAACTAGGATCTGCAGCTTATCTGTTAGGTAGGAAAATGGGCAGACTAGGTGGGCCAAGCGGTCCTTATCTGCCATCAAATTCTATGTTTCTATGTAAATAAAATTTAAATACTTACCAGTATGGATTGGAAATGGATATCCCATAGGTTCCTATAGACAGTACTGCTGCTGTACCATTGATACAGAGCTTCAGTGAAGGAGAGTCGTTTGTTGATAACCTGTAAAAAAACAAAATAAGTTGACGTATGTGTTTGACCATTGCAGCTCAAAAAAGCAACAGAAAACAAAACATACATCTGAATGAAGTTGAATAGCATGAAAAACATTAGTATACATACTCACTTTATAGTTTTAATAGTAAGAAGCCTTGTCCCTGTGGCTGATGGATGTGGTCTCCTGTTTGACTCCCTCTGCCTTGGCATGGTCAAGACATGTAATGGAAAACATTGTCACAGTGGTGGTGGTGGACTGGTGGTCATAGCTGAGGCACATGATGACATTCCCTCTCACATCTTCCTGCATCTGGTGGTGGTGGTGGCAATTGCGAACAGCAGTCTTATCTCTTATGGTGATGGATGGGCGGTAGTCTATGGGGAGACACGGTCACAATCCCTATGCTGGCAGTTGTGAACAGTGGTCTTATCTCTTATGGTGTTGGATGGGTGGTAGTCCAGGGGGACACACAGTCACATTCCCCATGCTGTCAGTGGTGAACAGGTAACAGCAGTGTTATGGTAGTGGTAGTCCAGGGCCAGGATATACTGTGCTCTGTGTTATAAATGTGACATGACATACGGAATTTGAGTCACTATGAGTGGGACACTGATTTAACTTTATGAAAAAGAAAACATGTATCATACAAGAAATGTGATAGCATTTTAACCACTTAAGTTAAAACCTGTCAACATTAACCTCATCATCATTCATCATTGTCCTCATAAAGAAAGCTGCCCTCGCAGTCTTCTGTGTCTGAATTCTGACTACTGGAAATTCTTTCTCCACTGTGTTATCATCTACATCAGTGGTAGGCCATTTCATTCTGCCACTGCCACCAGGATGGTCCCTTTCTACAGCATCAACTAAACCACTACTATGCCGGGGTACGAATACTGAGGTTGCAGTCTGAGCTAGTATGTGCCTCTCATTCATTTTTATGAATGTCAGCAAACTGACATTTGCAGGAGAGAGGTTTGTATGATGATCCCAAGCTATTGCACCTGCTAAGCTGAATACCCTCTCAACACTCACACTGGAGGGTGGGCATGTCAGGTACTTCAGTGCCACAGCGGTCAGCTCTGGCTTTTCACTGACCTTTCCACTCCAGTATAAAACGGGATCATCAGTGATTGACAGATGCCTTTTTTCAGACGCATATTACTCAACTATTCACTGTGCTGCTTTAAATCAAGTGTTTAATGCATCATCCGCTTCTCCGGAATCATTTAAGTCACAAATCCCGACTTGGGATAAAGCCTCCCAAAGTGGTTTAACACCAACCACTGTTGATGAAAGACCACCTGGAACTGTAGACCCCTTCCCCTTACGGGATATGATTGATATTACTCCTCCAGGTTCACCTTCAACCTGATTATGCTGCTGAGGTTTTCTGACCTTGGCACGTGACTTTTGTGCCCCATTAACCAAGCTCACCAGTTGCCCACTGAGATTTTTTACCTGTTCAGGTCCTCCCTCCAGTATTGAGGCAATTCCACGTTTGTATCGTGGGTCCAGCATTGTTGCTATTGCAAAACTGTCACTACGCTGAATGCTCAAGATGTGACGATTCTGGTCAAATACTGTCAGCATGTGTTTCAGCAACATACTGCTAGCACTGTCTCCGGCAACATCAAAGCTATGCTGTACATTCACTAATGTCTGCCTCAGCACCCGCAGCAGTGGAATTGATTGGCTAATGGAGGCAGACTCACAACTCACTGCCTGTGTGGCATGTTCAAAAGGCCTCAAAATTGTTATTACAGATTCCGTGAGGTGCCACTGTTCAGTCGTCACAGACATGGAGGCCCCGGAACTGTCACAGCTAGTGTGCATGACAAGATATTCTGAGATGGCTTTGTACTGTTCATACAACCTCTTTGCCATGTATAAAGTGGAGTTCCACTGGGTGACAACTTCCAGCTTCAAGCGGTGCTGTGGGAGGCTTTTTCGGATCTGCAACTGCCAAAATTGGTCATGGGCCGTTGCAGAGAGTGAAAAGTGAGAACAGATTTGACATGCAACTGTCAGCATTTCCTTTATATCTGGGTGCTACAGAAACTCCTGTACCACAAGATTTAAACAGTGGGCCATGCATGGAACCCAAAAAAAGCCACCATTCGTGATGCATTTCACCACATTTGACCCATTGTCACTTGCTATGAACCCAGCTCTCAGGGTGAGGGGGTTCAGCCACTTGTCAATTTCAGTCAGTATCATGTTCAACATGTTTTCACCAGTGTGTGAACAGGTCACATTGTGCATGGCAATCGTTGCATGCTGTCAAATTCCTGGAAGATTGCAACCACAACACTCCACCTTATTACACTGATTATTCACACTACCAACAGCATAAACAACCCCCCCGTCACCTGCACCCAGTGTGCAGTTATACACAGATATGAATTCCCCACTGTTTTTCCACTTGTCCACATATCCATACTTAAATGTATGAATGGAGAGAAGGAATGTTGAAGGGCATGTCTTACTGAGTCGGACACAGTACAGTACAACTCGGGGACAGCATGGGTCGAAAAGTATGTCCTGGATGGGACTTCCCATTTTGGACAGGCACATGCAGCAAACCACCGGAACACAGAATTCTCCCAATGGAGAAGGGCAAAATATCAATTGCCAGCATTTCAGCTACAGCAGCATTAAGTTCACGTGACACTGTATGATTGGGTGGATACTTCAGCTTATGAGCAAAAACACTCTGTAACGTGGGCTGACAAACGTTTTACATGGGGTGTGATGACAAATGGTTCTACTCTGTGAATCACAGGGGGTGGAGTGTGGACGTGTGATGAAGATGGTTATAAAGGTGATGACAACCTCAGAAATGCAGTTATTTTCTCACATTTACCAACCGGGGTTGATGTACCACTTGCATTAGACATACTGCATTGACCACCACCACCAAAACTGCTACTCTCACCTCAACTGGACAAGATTTCAGAATCATTCAGCTCCTCCACCTCATCATGCCTGTAGTAATCCTCTGCTGTTATTTCATCACTACTGCACCCATTTAATTTTCTACTTGATGTTACAGTCATGGAAGGGGATAACATGCTCATTATGGTTGATGACTAGGGTGAACTCCCCACTGTGCGACAGGTATTAGCTGCCATTTTGTGCTGGGTCCACAGTGCCATGTGCCTGTTCTTAAGATGTGTATGCTGTCCCCCTGTGTCCAGAGGGCTCCCCTTTTTACCTCAACTCACACGCACCTGGCAAAGTTGGCAGATTGCAACTGACTCATCATTTGCATCTTGCACAAAAAAAATCCCAAACAAATGATTGTGATGCTCCAGTTTTAATATGTCCACCCTGATGCTGCTTATTGTTTTTAAGACATGAAGTGGGGGCGCTACATGATTTTTCAGGCAGGGCACATTTGTACTGCAACTGACCACCACTACTACCTATGATTATTGCTGGGTCATCATCATCAACTGAAACTGGTAAATCACAACTTTTTATGAGGGGGGGGGATACAAACAGACCCAGACACAGCCACCTTGAATTTCTTTTTCTCAGTTCCCAACAGGGGTCACTGACATCATCGTCATATTCATCAACATCATCTACATCTTCTGCTTGGATGCTGGTATGTGGACTGCATGTTGCAACCACAGCAACATTATCATCATCAGCACCACCATCACCAGAAATGTTTTCACCACACTGTAAATCATTACATGGCAATGTGTAACCCATACCACGGTGGAAGAAATGTGACATTGTGTACTATCATTGACATGATGATCAAAATCATCATGTTCAGTGACTGGGATGTTACTGGGGAATATGGCATCCTCTACACTATCACTCACTAGCACTGCTTCACACTCCACTATATTTTTGGACATGGTAAACTGGTTAGAAGTGGAACTTAAGGCAGCAATACTCATACCACCACCAGCAACTGCACTAACACCACCAGCTGGGACAACATCATCTCCTCCAACTATAAGTGAAGCTACTGACTGCACTGTAAAAAATATTGAAGGAGAAATACCTTTCCTCACATCAGCAATGCACTTCTGCAACTGCATACTACCATGCCCACAGACAATCTTACCACTGGCAGCAGTGCCATGGCGAGAAACAGCTTTGCTTGCATGTCTCTTTGCAGGCATTTTGGAGGATCAACAAGAATATTCTAAACAAATTTAGATTTTGGAATGTTCACTCTGGGTGGGGTCGGGGGGGGGGGACGCTGGATGTGAAGCCAAAAAATCAATTGCGCCTTCAACAAGAGATACAGACATAAAGTCACAACAGGTTCAACAACACCTTAACTAACCAGTGGTGCTCTCAAGTCACAAACAATCCAATCTGGAAAAGAATACCTTTTGCTGGTGGGGGTGGGGGGCACTGACTGCAGATTACAGCTATGCAAAACCAAGAAAAGATACCACAATAACAGTACAAAATCACGCAGGTGCAGTGGATAGCAGGTTCACACTGCTGTGCCTGCAGTTACACTATGGCACAATAAAAGGTGTATTATTTGATGTTTGTCTACAAGTAATTCATGGCAAATTGAAAACTTCAGTAATATACAACATGTTTTAAGCAACCTGAAATTATGCACTGCTGCACCAGGTCCTCCAGACCACACCACACACAATCAGCAAAAAATTTCAACAATTACTGACAGTATTACTGTGTGTACATTACCACAGTCAGTTATACAAGAAAAATATAACCAAAAAACAAAGAACTCCCTATTTCTCCTACTTAAGTCTACATACACCACATATACACCCCTCCTCCAAAGCACACTTCCACTGTCTCTCAGTACACAGACTGAATTTTGTACATTAATATTCAAAATCCACACACAAACAATAAACGCTTGATGATATTAATAATAATAATAAAACTTTATTTATACTGCGCCTTTCACAAATTCAAGGCACCTTACAATAAATACAAATATAACAAATAAAACCTCAGTCTACCAGTGATCTGAGCTCATAAAATCACTTTAATAATTTAAAAAATCTTAGACCATAAATAGGTCTTTAAGGCCTTTTTATATTCCTCCACAGACGCACACTGATGAAGCGGATCGGGTACAGAATTCCAGAGGGTAGGGGCAACATACATAAAAGCACGAGCACCTGAAGATTTCAAAGATACCCTTGGAATCTCTAGCAACCCCTCATCCACCAAGTGGAGAGATCGCTTAGGACAGTAGAGAACCAGAAGCTCTTTCAAGTAGTCCGGGCCCTGTCTGTGTAGGGCTTTGTAAGTCAAAAGACCAACTTTAAAGGTGATCCGCCACCGAATTGGCAGCCAGTGCAGATCACGCAGGACCAGTGAAATATGACAGGCACGGGATGTACCCGACAATAACCTGGCCACAGCATTCTGCACCAGCTGCAAGCGGCGGATATCAACCCCAGGAAGCCCTAGATAAAGGGACTTGCAATAATCAAGGCGGGAGGTCACAAAAGCGTGGATCAATGTAGGCAGATTGGAGGGCGGAACAAGATGATTAATCTTGGCGATGTTCCTAAGATGATAAAAGGAAAGTTTGACAACTGCTGACACCTGGGAATGCAGAGTCAGCTCATTGTCAAAAATCACCCCTAAGGTCCGCACCTGTTCAGAGGTAGGGAGCTGGACACCCCCCAGAAATAAACCTGAGGGTAAACTAGCTCCCGTCCCCTCTACCCTACGACCCGAGTCTACAACCATTACCTCAGCCTTCTCCAAATTCAACTTCAGCCAGCTTGAATTCATCCAACACTGGATTTCAGTTAGGCAGTTATTAAACACTGAGAGAGCTCTATCCTGGTTGGGTACGAGAGATAGGTAGAGCTTGGTATCATCTGCATAGCAATGAAACCTCAGCCCATACCTTCTTACAATGTCTCCGAGGGGCAGCATATACACTGCAAACAACATGGGGAATAACACCGAGCCCTGGGGAACCCCACATGACAGAGAGACTGGGCGGGAGAAATTTCTCCCCGACACCACTCTGTGAGTTCTGTCAGTGAGAAAAGATCTGAACCAACTGAGGACTGTTTTTGACAGGCCACAGATGAACTCCAGGTGCTCGAGAAGTACCCCATGGTCCACAGTGTCAAAAGCTGAGGAGAGATCAAGAAGAACCAAGATAGAATGGCTCTTCTGATCTCTAGACATCAGGGGATCATTGAGCACCCAAACCATCACTGTCTCAGTGCTGTGCCTCTTTCGAAAACCAGACTGGAGAGGTTCATAGATGTCATGGATGGTTAAATGGTTTTCCAATTGTGCAGCTACTACTTTCTCAATAATCTTCCCTACAAAGGGAAGATTAGAGATCAGCCTGTAGTTAGCATGGCAATCAGGGTCCAAGGACTCCTTCTTCAGGAGGGGCGCCACCACCTCCTCCTTCAGGGAGCTAGGAAACTCACCTGTATCCAAGGAGCACCAGACTATCCATGCTAGGATTGGGCCAGTAATGTCATAACAACCCTTTATCAGGGAAGTAATGCCTGGAACCAAACTACAGCAAGTAGGGTGCATACTCCGGATAATCCTCATGACATCAATGAACTCAGGCTGGTCAAAGGAACTCCAGGAGAGGCTAGAGGTTGTGACCAAACACTGATCAATAGCTTTTCCCATAGAAGGAAGGCTGGAGTGCTGCCCTGATGTCAGCCACCTTATCTGCACAGAAGCGAGCAAGCTCATCACACTCCACCTGTGAAAAAGCTTTCCGAACATGCAGACAGACTGGGTTGCACAGTCTGTCAACAGTTTGAAAAAGTTGAGCTTGTCAGTTCTGAGCAGCCACAATCTCCCTGGACAGGAACTCTGCCTTCTTACGAGAGATTGCAGACTGATAGAGTTGATAATGTTCCATCAGTCTAAGATGGTCGGCATCAAGGGTAGTTCTCCGACAACAACACTCTAATCTTCATCCTTGTCACCGCATCTCCCTCAAAGTCCCATCAAACCAAGGGGACCAAGGTCGAAGGGAGAGAGGATGAACACGGACAGGAGCAATAAGATCCAGAGCCAAGGAGATGGCCCTATTATAGGCAGCACCAAGGCATGAGAATCATTGCTCACTCCAGAGAATTCCGATAGGTCAAAGACCGCTGCCAGGCCTGTAGAGCTAATATCTCACAAAGAGCGGTACCTGACCACCTCCACAGGGGTAGGCCTACAAGGGGGGGTATAAAAACTGAACCCCACAATGTAGTGGACGGACCAAACAACAGGTTCCACCCCCACATTGGAGGCCTCGATCCCCAGGAGTAAAACTAAGTCCAAAGAGTGACCACTCTAATGAGTGGCAGAAGTAACCACTTGTGTAAGGCCCAAAGATGTCATTAATTGGAGGAAGTGTTGTCCAAACTGCGAGAGTTCATCATTGACCCAGGCATTAAAGTCATCCAGGACCAACAGCCTGGGAGACTCAAACACCATGTTGATGACGAAGTCTGCAACTTCCTGCAGAAAGCAATTCTCATCACCTGGTGGACGATTCTGCAACCTACACCCGCCACTTCAATACACTCAAAGGACTCAGTTCCCACAACTGGTACACTTGTGAGGCCCAGTTCGGTATTAAAACAGACCGCTACCCCCCCGCGGTCAAACCTCGGACGGTGTAACACCGAGTACCCAGCTGGAACTGCCACCTCCAAAATTGGACCAGCATTTTCATCCAGCCAGGTCTCGGTAATGCAAGTCAGATCCACAGACTCAACAAGATCTGCAATAACTGCAGTCTCGTTTCTTATGGATCTGGCATTGCACAACACTGCCTGGGTTGGACAGGCCTCTGGAGCAGCACAGACCACTTGCCCAACATATTAGAACAGGAGGGTTTCCTACAATCGATGAACTAAAGTTTCAGCAAACAAATTGACTCAAAAAGGCTTTTTTAACAACTTTTAGGTTTGAATCACAGAGAGCTCTCAAACCAGACTGTCTCCAATTGCTTCCTATACACAGTACCCTGAACTGAGGCTGTGCAAAACAATCTAGAGCCCATGTGACCTGAAGTACCATGAATCACTGCAAAATCCTCCTTTGGAGCTTAAAACAAGGTGAAGTGAGGCGTAGTACATTGTTTTCAATGTACTTCTTTATTTTTGTGGAGTAGTGGTTTGGGAAGGCGGAATAACGCAAAGTCATTGTTTTCAATGGACTTCATGTTACCTTCTATGATGCAAAGTACTCTGCTTTGCACTGTGGAGCATTCAATGAATCCACCTTCACTCCATGAATCAGTCCCTGGAGTGAATTGAGGCCACTTCACCCACCACTAGTCCTAGTACCCATGCTCATACGATGGCTACTTATTTCTATATGTTAGTGCAATACAACAGTATCACAGTGAAAATAAACAAGATTACTTATGGTATAAGCACATGTTAGTATATGGAGTAAATCCCAGGCATAACAGGATGCATGCCCAAGACTGGAGGATGGCAGATGTGGTACCCATCCATAAAGGTGAGCCCAAGGACGAGCCAGGGAATTATAGGCTGGTCAGCCTCACCTCCATCTTGGGGAAGCTCATGGAAACTATCCTCAAAGAGAGGCTTGTAACCTTTCTGGAGGAGAATGATCTCCAGGACAGCATGCAGCATGAGCTTGTTGCTGGTAGATCCTGCCCAACAAACTTGGTAGACTTCTATGACTGGGTAACAAGGGCTAGTGACAGGGGCCATGCAGTGGATGTCCTGTACTTGAACTTCAGCAAGGCCTTTGATTCTGTGCGACAAGGGAGGCTAGTTAGCAAATTAGGTTGTCTGGAGGTAGAGGAGAGAATGGTGGAGTGGGTCAAAAACTGGCTGCAAGATAGGCAGCAGAGGGTTGTTGTAAGGGGAACTCTCATTCCCAAGGGCTGTAACAAGTGGGGTTCCACAGGGATCAGTGCTGGGTCTAGTGCTGTTTGGTATCTACATTGCTGACATTGAAGATGAAGTTATTAACAAGATCAGCCTGTTTGCAAATGACACAAAGATCAGAGTAGTGGTGGACAGCGCAGAGAGGCAGCTAGGACTGCAGGAGAACTTGGAAAAACTAGAATGCTGGTCAGACACATGGCAGCTGGGTTTCAATGCAAAGAAGTACAAGGTTTTGCACATGGGAGTCAGAAACCACAAGTGCTGCTACAGACTAGGGAATGGGGGTACAGTTATCCAATACAGAGGAGAAGAAGGATCTAGGGGTGATAATCACAGGGCAAATGAACCACTCAGCACAGTGCAGGAAGGCAGCAGCTAAGGCCAACAAGATGTTGGGATGTATTACCAGGGACATCACCTCACAGAGGAGGGAGGTCATTCTGCCACTGTACAGGCCACTGGTCAGACCAAACCTAGAGTACTGAGTGCAGTTCTGGTGGCCCTACTTAAAGAAAGATGTCAGGTTACTGGAGGGGGCCAGTGCAGAGCCACCAGGATGATTATGGGAATGGAGGACAAACTCTATGAGGACAGACTGAGGGAGCTCAACATGTACTCCCTGGAGGAGAGAGGGGGTATGATAAAACCTTCAATTACATGAGGGGCATAAACAAGGTTAGTACAGAGGGGAATTTTAGATTAAAGGGAGGGAGTAACACTTGGGGCACAGTCTGAAATTGGAGGGGGGACAGCTCAAGAGGGAAATGAGAAGACACCACTTCACAGAAAGGGTAGTGGATGGGTGGAACACACTCCTAGAGGAGGTGGTAATGTTAAAGTCAGTGGCCAGTTTTAAGAAGGGAGGGATAGGGTCAAGGGAAAGGTCACTGCCAGATGGGGGTGGGTGGGCAGCTGCAGAGTATCACACTGCTAAATGCATAATCGAGCAGACTTGATTCGACCTTGAGACCTGTATCTGCTGCCATTTTTCGTATGTTCGTAAGTGAGTATCCACTGACACATTGGATTTTCCTGGGCAGGGCAGATGGGGAAAAGGACGTAGGGGTTGACAAAATGGTTTTCTTTTTCTGCTCCTGCTGCTGCTCATGCTGCTTCTGCTGCTTATACCCATATCCTTTTTTTTCCACTTGCTGTCCGTTTACCCTGACATGTAGCTGCTTGAGGAATGGCATAACAAGGATTGCTTGCCCTTTACCCATGACAGTTGAGGGTGCTGCTTGTGGAAGGGATGGCTGCCAATTACTAGAACTGGATCATCCTCATCCTCAACCCCCTCGTCATTAGTACCCTCAATGCTTTCCAAACAAAAGGATGTCCCAGTGTTTAGCGCATCTGAAGGTGGAAGTAACACGCGGGGCACAATGGCCCTCTATATGTACCCTCAGGACATATAAGACCCACCCCTGAATTCAGTGCATGATGTAAAACATTAGAAGCAAGAAACTAGTGCTTGCTTATGCATTGAACCCGCTCTCTGGTGGCACCCAGGAAAAAGGTGTCAGGGGCAACTGTTAACTCTTTCACTACCTTTCTGATTTAATTCTGAAAAAGATATCTTTTACCTCCCTATATTTTTGACAATACTAGGACACACTACATGTTCGCACAAAAATGACTTATAAAATCAGTTGCCAATCGATCATTTAATTTAAACAAAAACGTGGATTGGTTGTCTGAAAATAATTTATAAAGAAGGCTTCACATAGCAAAAGTTTGTTATTAAAGTTGCCTCCCCTTGGGTCTCTGTGTACTTTCTCAATACCGAAAAAACGCAGGCTAGGCAATTGGTGTCCAGATGACAGAAAATGTCTAGCAATAGGTGAAGTGATATTGCCATTCCTAATATACCCCTTATGTTCGCCTACTCTCTCTTTTAGCATCCTTTTAGTTTTTCCAATATACATTAAATTACAGGGGCATTTGATGGCATAAATCACTCCCTCAGTTTGACAATTTATAAAATCACTGATCAAAAAATCTTTGTTTCTACTATTATTCCTCATTTTTTTAATTTTATACATTTTGTGGCAGTGAACACACTGATTAAATTTATTAAACATTCTTAAACTAAAGATTTAGGAAAAGGTATACAAAAAGCTTTATTTTTGGTGGGGTATGATACATTGCTTTCTTACTACATGATGTTTATTTTTATGAAGATTATATATGTACTTTGTTGATATTTAATATCTAGATAAACCAGTTTCCTGAAGAAGGGTTTATCCGAAATGTTGATGAACTTCTGGATGTTAAACTAATAAATTTCTTATACTGTCAAGCAAATTTTTGCCTAGTTTTTGGGTGAGTGGGCTGATATTCCAGTAATTACTTTGTTTGTACCCTCACTGCTTTCTAACATTTCTGGCTTTGACAGTAAGAGCTGACTGTCCCCCACCTCCTCTTCCTCAGTAACCTTCTCTGCCACATGTACAGTGGCAGTAACAGGCTGTTCAGTCTGAGGATGTTCTTTCTCCTTAGACTTCATCTAAAGCACTATATGCTCATACTCCTTCTCTATTCCCAGACAGTACATAGTCCTGCGATCCCCTTAATGTCATTGTCTGTCACTACAGTACTACCTACCTCTGGACCCAAACCCTCGTCACTTCTAATCCCTTGCAGTAGAACCTAACTCAACCTCTGGGTGTCCTGTGACTGTGGCTGTTCAGTCTGTTCCTCCTACAAAGACACAATGGAGTCACACAGTAGTGCAGCGACATCCATGGCATTCTTTTCAGACTCTTTTGAACGTTGACCAACAGCTGTTCAGAAAGTGGCAATACTGCACTGTAGCCCAAAGAAGAGGGAAGCTTTCATTCCCACTGAAGCCGACACTGGCACAGCATGTGGCACAGCTGGCATTGCACTGCCACTGGAAGTTGTAGTGCCAGTACCAGTGCTGCTCCTGATAACACCTTCCCCAGCACCCTCTCCACCTCCTTGTAAGACCCTTCTGACTGATTCACTACAACGACACTTTTTCCATGACCACATCTTCCACTCTTTCACTTGCCTGACATGGAGTACTGTCTGTGCTTTCATCAGTCTCTAAATACAAAAAGTGTTCAAAATCAATGCAGCACAAAGACTAACACAATATAGGATGTAATCAAAAAAATCAACAAAACTGCTGTAATCTCTTTGCCCCAGCAGTTCAACTAGAGATACCAGCACTTTATTTCTTCTGTTGATCAAGAAAATGGCAGATAATCACTAAAAAAGCTTGTTCTGTAGAGCAGAATAAACAGAGCTCTTCCCTCTTCAGAGTTCACTTCAGAAGTGAGTAGCTACGTACTAGGGCCCCTCTGCACTAATGGGGCAGGGGTATGCGGAATCTGTGTGTACCCCACCTGTGTAGCTGCACATCTGTGGACAGGTGTGCACCAGCAGAATTCATGACCGCCAGTCACCTGTCTGCAGCCTGCCCCATTCCAGTGCACGGGAGTGTGGAGGACAGATATGCAGACTGGGCAGGCATCCAATGGGATGCCTGACCCAGTCCACCGGTTGATCCCTTGAGCCCACAGGTGTGGAGATAATGGCTGCCACCATGCAGTGCATGGAAACAAACATTCAGGCTGGTGCACCGATGGCCATCCACAGACCACCATTTGCTGTCCATGGTCTGGGGCAGCATGGTGTGGGGAAGTCAATCCCCACCTGTCATTCTGCGACTGGGGAGCTGACATCCCAGGGGGCATGCAGACATTATGGCAGGGGTTTCCCCTGCATACTGTGATCCCCCCATGCCCAGTGCCCCGTGACTCAGTGAATGTTGCAGAGTGCAGGCATGTCCCCTGGTATGCCCCTCGCCAACCCTGACTGCGTTTCCCTCCACGTGGTCTAGTGGTGGGCTTGTGCACCCAGTAGATGAAATCCACAGCTGTCTGTGCAGGGGGCACAATGGGTGTGGAGTGGTTGCATGCCCCAGATACACAAGCATAGTCACTCCATCCCATTAGTGCAAAGGACAGTAAGAATGTATGCTGTCAGTTGATAATTCTCTTTGCACCCCACGTGATAACAGAGCTGTAAAGCATGTGATTAGAGCTAACTGTGATGTAATTTGACCTTTTTCAGAATTACTGTGCTAAACCAAAGAATTTAGCATATATCATAAAAAAAAAAACAATAAAACAATCCTTGGGTTCTGCGGAATTTGAAGTAAAGAAACCTGCAATTAAACCAGAAAAGGAGGAAAAAATGAAACAAATTAAAAAACAAAGAAAAGGTTAATCAATGTCACCAGAGTTAAGGCAGTCTACAAGTTGGGTGGTTAAAATGTACAATACCACCTATAGAAAATCAAATATGGCCATACATTTCTGGCAGAAAAAAAATCTGTGGAATTACATTAAAAACTGCAGATAAATCCTTCTGCATCCCATGTGACTGCAGAGCTGCAAAGCATGAGATTAGAGCTAACCATGGTGTAATTAGACATTTTCATGGAAATACTGTGCTAAACTGTGGAATTTAGTGTATACTGTGAAAAAAACAATAACACAATCCTTGGCTTCTGTGAAATTCAAAAGAAAGAAACTCACAATAAAACCAGGAAAGCAGGAAAAAATGAAACAATTAAAAAAACAAAGAAAAGGTTAATTGCTGACACCAGAGTTAACGTAGTCTACAGGTTAGGTGGTTACATTCAGTTTGAGCTTAAAATTTATAATACCACCTCTAAAAAATGAGATATGGCCATTCATTGCTGACAGAAAAAACATCCAGCAAATTACATTGAAAACCATGAATAATCACATGATATGGTGGAATAAGTGACAAGGCAAATTATTTCCACATTTTGTGACTAAAGTTTCAGTTTGTCACTAAATACTGTAGTTTTAGGTGAAAATATGCAGTAAATTTGCAAGAGTTCGGAATTTTGCCATAGGCGACAGCGAAAAATTCTACAAAAGTTTTTGAACTTTTGTAGAACTTCTGTGAAGGTGAAATTCACAACTTTTATCCACCTCTAGTAGATCGGATTATTTAACAGATTTGCAGCAAGATGGCAATTTGGGCTGCTTGTACTATGGAGGTTTTCCTTTTTTGCAGATGATGCTTCATGTTTCGAGGTTTGCTGTGTTTGTATGCTTTGAACATAGAAAGGCAGCTTGCTTGGGAGAAGGGGATGGGCTCTCTGTATTAGTGGTCGATGGACTGCTACATTTTCTTATGTGACAGGTCTGCTCATTTGGTAGGAGCTGTTTTTTGGCAGATTCCCCTGATATTAATGAGCTCCATTTTTTATGTTGGCATGCTTGCTCAGCCAACATTTTGCGGTAGTGCAGATTTGGAGGTGCAGTCACTGTTTGGTGAATGCATGGCACACATCAGTAGGTGCGTCCCTCATTCCCCGATCAGCCTGCATGCTGGCACCACAACACTCAGGCGAGCACATCTAAGGAAAGGTCCGCTGCAATGTGAGCAAAGCTCGTCACACACAGCGGACCTCCCGACGTGCTTACCCAGAAACACAAACATAGTGGCACACTGCCCACCAAACTGCCTACTTCGGGTGTGCCCAATCCCCCTGTCAGCTTACCCTGCCCCCAATGTATGTACCAACATGGGAGACCACTCCCCATTGACATAAAGAACCCCACCATTTGTTATATGCCAAGTGGGGTGCCCAATCCCCCTCGGCTCTTACCCCCCCACTTTCCTTGTGTGCCGACATGGGTTCCCAATCCCCGTCGGCATAAAGTAACCCCCCCTTTTGTTGTGTGTTGACATGGGGTGCCAAATTCCCCATTGGCCACAGCTGCCCCCCCAAAAAACAAGGCTCCTTTGGCATGCTGGGAGCCCACTCCAGTGTGTCACATGCCCCTTTAAACAGAAAAACGGTCCCATGTTGTTGTTTTTTTCTGTGCCTGTGGAAAAAGGAAACGGTTCCTTGGTGGTCTCCCTGCCCTCCTCCCACAACCTGCACCCACCCACTGTGCACCCTGCCTCCCCACACACACCCTCACCCATACTTACCTGCAGAGGCCGGCGCGACGATCTTCGGGGGACCGGGAACACATCTGCACTCTTCAAAGCCGACTGCGAACTGATGAAATGCCGGTAAACTGTATAATGGAATAAATAGGTTATTTTCAACTTTGATGCATATCTCAGGCATTTTTGGGAATTTTGGCACCAAATTTTCAACACGAGGTTTTTGGGACCCAGCCTCATGAATTCTGGCACTGTCGTGGCATTATTTGGTCCCGAAAAGTGATTTCACGATCACTGTGCGAAATCACCTTTCAGGACTGAGTAATGAAATAACAGTGCCACTATTCATGAGGGCGGCTTGCAAAAAGCCTGTGTTGCAAATTTGGTGACAAAACTGCCCAAAATGGCTGTTTTATGAGCGTGCACTGCGCTGTTACTATACAAGCTCATAATGTCATGAATTTGTAATATTTTCACTCCAGATTTTCAAACTTGGCATTTTTACACCACTCTTGATGAACAGTACAGCTGACATTTTACATATCCTGCCCAAAATGTGTTTTTGCACATTTGGCGCAGAATAGCGCAGTCATTGTGCAAAATCACTTTTTGGGACAGTTGGAGGTCATGACAGTGACACTGTTTATGAGCAGAGGTCCTAAAACGCCTATATTGAAAATTTGGTGCCGAAAATCCATAAAATGACTGTGTTGCAAGCGTGCATTGCGCAGTTCCACACACCCTTGTAACTTCACAAATTTGTAATATTTCCATGCCAGATTTTCAACACTTTCATTTTTTACACCTCCTTATGAACAGTAGAGCTGTCATTTTTCACATCCTGCCCAAAATGTGTTTCCATACCTGTGGTGCACAATGGCATTGTCGCTGTGGGAAATAAACTTTTGGGACAGATTAACAAAATCGCACTGCCACTGTTCATAAGGGGAGGTCCCAAAATGCCTATGTTGCAAATGTGGCTACCAAACTCCCAAAAACAATTGGGTTACAGATGTGTGTTGTGAAGTTTGTATGAAGGCTCATTGCTTCACCAATATTTCATATTGTCACTCCAGATTTTCAACATTGCCATTTTTTTACGCCTCCTCATGAACAATACAGTTGTCATTCTCTGCATCCTGACCAAAAATGTGTTTTCATCCCTCTGTCACCAAATGGCACAGCGACTGTGCAAAACCACTTTTCAGCTAACAAAGTCATTGTGCCACTTTTCATGAGGTGGCCAGACAAGCAGCCCATGTTGAAAATGTGGAGTGAAGTTACCACCACATGCCCACGATGTTAGGGTTTCCAACTGTAGCACCCCACCTGGTACAGACTGACAGGCATCAGGGGTGTGACTTGGGACCATTGGATGTAATGCTCATGCCATTTCATCTCCCATCCCCACCCTGCAGCCACTGACAGGCATTGTGGTGTGCCTTGCACTGTTCGGCCACAAAGTTCACCCCACGCTCCTATATTGCACCCATGTCAACGTATTTCCTTATGGAATGGGGTAAGTATAACGCCCAAAGACCCCAAAGCACACCCTGACACTTGTCAGTGTCTACAGGGTAGGGTGAGGTACAATGGCATGAGCATTATAGCTGACAACCCAAAGGCACACCCCAATGCCTGTCACTTTCTACAAGGTGGGGGTGGGGTTGGCATCACTTCAATACTTCACTGCCATTCCTATTATGTGTCTCTAGCTCCGGCACTGCCAATGCCAATGCAACAACATTTGGCATTGACAAATGCTTGTTTAATTCTGCCATACTTGGCTTCCTATAGGATCTGAGTGAGGATTCACTCTTATGACCTGTTATGGCCATAATTTGCCTTGCCTCCATACCAGCGTCACTAAGGAAGATAACAACTGTGGCCCACAAGGAATGGTTTGTGTATATTGTGGCCAGGTGAGCATCTTTGCAAATTCTTGTTAACATTCCTCCCAGGTAATTTGTATATACTGTGGTATCTCTAAACTCAGTAACCTGAGTCTCAGGATACAGACCTCACTGGTCCAAAATCCAGCCTGACAAATCAATCAGATGCCTGAAAATATGATTTTGAGCATCTGATTGAAAAATCATTTGGTATATTGGGGGGTTTTACCCCCCAACCCCCCATATGGGGGGGCTCTGCCCCCACACCTCCCGTAACTAAAATATCTAACTCCGCGGGGGAGTGGATCTCGGAGTTAGAAATAAAATGTAACAGGTGGCAGGACCACTAAAATACATGCCGCCTGCAGTCTGGATAGAACCCACACCTACATAGCATGCTGGCCAGGCTGCCATGGTGTAGTCGACAACACCAGTGGGGCAGCTCGACCAGCCTTCCAATTTTTCTTCCCTTTAAATGCTACGGACAGGGTTAAGGTAGCAAGCCATCACATCCACTACCTTACCCCTGTCAATGTCCCTCAGGATCTATCATGCCGGGATGCTCACTGTCTGGATACTGAACCTGTCAGGCAATACTGCCCGGGCAGGTCAGGGTTGGGATAGTGAACCTCGGTACTTCATAAGGGTACCATTAATTTATAACCATTGTCTCTAGGGTGTACCACACTTGCATTTTATCTAACTGCTCCTGGGGCAGGCGGTTTGGGTGGCAGAACAAGGAGGGAGAGAGGATTAGGAGGCAGTTTAGACACATAATTAAGGTAGCTGGCAATGGGGCATAACGGATCTCCAGGCTGCTCAAACATACAGCCCCTGTTGAGCTGAACTGTGGGATCATTATGCTTTTTATGATTCTTTATCTCTTCATTAAAAGATTTTGTGAGGTATCTCTGGCCATTTTCAGTGCATTTCACTTCAAAAGGCTGTACTAGCAAATTTCTGACTTCTTCGTCCGTCCCCCCTTCCCCCCTGCACAAAATGAAGCTGGATATTCAGCCACACCTTTTTCATTAAACCAGAGTCTGTCTTTGGGGATACTGCAGGGGAGTTTCGTAGGGCTTCAGTTCCTGAATTGTTAAGGCTGAATGGTGTGCTGCCTTGTCCTTACCCTCTTTGCAGTACCTTTTAGCAACTCCCTTAAAGACATTGTTTGTACTGCTAAAACAGGATCTGCCATTAAGTGTATTGAATGGCTGATTTGGGGGTGTAATTCAAATGTCTATTCAGCCCAGATCTTAAACTGACAAAACTGCTAAGGACATATTCTCTGCCCTCTCTGTTTCAGACAGAGCTATAGTAATTCCTTAAGATGTTATTTAGCTCTGCCACTGGGACAGTTTTTAAATCTATATCAATGTTCTTTTGCCTGCACCAGTCTGTGAAAACATTGATAGACAATTGCGTTTGCTTTAGTGTAGTTTCTCCGTTTCTTTCTATCTCTAACCTTAACATGTCTTGGTCTGTGACATCTACATTACGTTTTGTCTGTGCAGTGATATGACTAGTCTGGCCTGTTATGCTGGTGTCTGCCCCGGAAGTGGAGTTGTTTTGCAGGGAGGCGATAGCTGTTAGATGTGGGATGCAAACAACCAATGAATTGGTCTGTTCTGAGGGTTTCTGTGAACTATGGGCACTGCCATGAGGAATGCTTTCTGCAACAACAGACTCAGGTATGTTATTTGTTCTTTGGGGCCAAATGTCATTACTTTCAAACTTCATTTGAGTTAGGGACCTGAAAATTAGGTCTGATTCTGTTGGGTCTATGAGATCAAAACTGATATCCATCTTTTTTGGTTTTTATTGTGGTTGCCAACAATCTCTGCAACAGACAAAATGGTGGCTCTGGTAACTGTTTTTACTCGACTGGAGTAACACAGCTCAATGGGTTCTGCATGTGCGGCTAGCTGGCACTTTTACTGTGGGTAATGCGAAGGTTTACCATGGCATGGAGGTGCCAGCTAGCCAATTGGGTTGTAGAATTTTACAAGCTATTGTATAATAAAATATTTGTACAGTGAAACAAGTGGGTTTTCACATTTGTTCATCATAGTGCTAGTAAAAAAGAATTCATAGAATTCTATTATTTTGATATCAGAAACTGCCAACTACTTAGAAGCCCAATGTATTTCAATGAGAAATTAAAGATACAGTATGTTTTTACATTTTCTTTCAGAACTAAACTTTGCCTTTTATATGTTTGCACAATTGTGGTTCATGTGCATGATTTTATATTTTTTTTAAATAGTAATTGGCTTCTCTTTTCTTCTTCCCAAGTAAAATCTGTTTAAGAAGAAAAGAACGACTTCTAATCAAAACAAAGGATCATATGTTATGAAAAATCACATGTCTATTAAATCTATAATGCAATGTTTTACAGAAAGAAAGTTTTACTTCTCCTTAAAAATCTAAAAACGGATTTTGCAGTTTCCAATTGAAATACACTGCAAGCCTTGCCAGTAAAAATGTCTGACTTCATAATATAAGGATTCCATAGGACTCTTTTTTACCTGTAGTTGACAAAATGAAAATAAAAGGATGAAATGGTATGTAAAGAAAGCAATAAAATCAGAATGGTTACATAGGCATCTCAAGGCCCCAAACTTCCTTTAAGATATATCCTTACTATGCACTTGTCCTTTAAGTTAGTACATGTTTACACAGCAAACTTATTCATACCTGCCTATAAAATGGGAATAAGGGGAGACATAATAAACCTAGAGTCCCTTTTAACCTGAAATTAGTATGTTATTACAGTACAGTATGTGCCAAAAGAAGGAAGTACTGGTATTGGTGGAAGGCATTCTGAAAATAATGTTGCTGGTAAAGAAGTCAAAAAAGGGAGGCACATGTTCTACAGTTGATGTTGCCAATTGCTTCCAAGATTTCACCACACACACCTGTGTAAGCAACAGAAAATAGTAACTGTATTGTGATGAGTTATACTTCTGGAGTCCAGTGTTAGGACATCAGCAGTTACTGTGCCTAATATTGCATCTTACAGTGACTATGGTATCAGTTTTAGTTTTTTTTGTCTTTTTTGTTCTGTCTGCTACTCCTACTTTTTTTATTTAGTTTTTAGTTTACAAGGAAAGGAGAGCTAGACAATATTGTCTATTTTCAGGCTTGTCCCAGGGTTGGAGGGTGGGGGTGGGGGGGATGCAGATGCAAGCCCACTGAAATTGAATCCGACTAAGCATTTGGAGGTATTTTTAGTGAATGGCAGAAATATGGTCACGATACCTAGGAAATTACCTTACCCTTCTCAAGAAGTAGCAATTGATCTCTAATGTCCACTTGAATCAGCACTAGAAAAGGCAGACAGAACCTTGGTTTAGCATCTCATCTAAAGAACAGCACACTCCAACCGACAGCATCCCCTTAGTACTGCACTCGGGTGCCAGTGTTTATGGTATAAGTCCAGTCCTGGTGCGGTAATAGAACCCATGACTTTCTGGTCCAGAGGCAGTTGTGATACCAACTGACACATGCGGAGACACTGACTTTAGCAAACATACTCTTAGTCATTAGTGAAATTATTCTCCAGAACAGGGGCAACAACAAATCCCTTTGCCCATATGTACGAGACAGTGGTTGCTGGCACCAAACCTCCCCTCCAATAGCTCCTTATTAAAGGAAAGTGTATGCATTCCAATTACAGGCCTGCAGGGCTTCAAGTAGCACTGTATTGTTATTTTTCATCAATAACCCCTTGGACAGGTATGGATAATTTGAATGCCTGCTTCCTTATATGTTACTGAAGACATTTCTTCCACACCCCTCTCCAGAATCAAACCCATAACAGCAATCAGAAATGATAATGTATTGTTTACTTTGATTTGTTGTCTTCTTTGGGAAAATATTGTAGAACTGAACTAAGAGAAGAGTATTCAAGGGGCACAAAGAAAAGGTAGGGAAGGCAGAGTGGGGGGACTACCAGTGAAATTTAAAAAAGGCAATGAACAGGTAAGGAAGGCAAAATCAGCCACCGACTGCACATAGCTGAAGATGTAAAAGAGGTGGACAAGGACTTTTACAGTTGATGTAGGAAGAAAAGAAAGACAAATGTGCTGATTGTTAGATTATTGGGGGCAGGGGGCACTGGGGGATGACAGGCAGAAGACTAATGTATTAAACAATTAATTCTGCTCGGTATTCATTATGGAGGATGGGGGGGGGGGCATTGTTGGATGACATAGAGACTACAGTGTTAAATTTATAAACTTTTCATCAGTGCATCAGTCCAACATGTGGTCATACACTGGGCATGTTTTAAAACTTTTAATTTAAATGGAAGAAAGAGTCAGTGAGATAAATGTTAAATGCTAAAGTACAGGGGCTACCTGGTGAGGGCTAAGAGACACAAACAAATGCCTTTTCCAATTTGCAACGGATGTGACTTGTATTCTACAAATGTAATGTGCATTTTGAAACACAGATCAAATGTCATTTTCTGTAAAGGATATTTATTTTTAAAGATTTCAACTGCTGCATGGTTTCTCATTTCAAATGTTATTATGGTAAGCACTTCTGGGTCTCCACTCTGTGGAGCAGTGATGACTTCCAGAGATGCAATATATCATTGTTAAATCAGAAATGTGTACTTTTAGAACCAAGTAGTTAAGAATTCCCAGTGGGAATTTATTTAAAAAAATGAATGTATCATTGTTCCTGCAACTGGTTAGAATTTTAAACTTGGAAAATGAAATTATATCTTCTTTGAAGGTCTTAACAACATGCAGAGCTTCTTGGGAGTTATGTGCGAATGAAAAGGCATAAGGTTAATCATTATGATTTTTGATTTACTCTGCCATTTCACAAATTATTGTAAACCAGTCACTCTGTAATTAGGATCACTTATCTTTAAAGCACATTTGGCGCCGTAAACCGCACAGAAATACATAAATAGAGATTGATGCTAGGCCACAGTGCTAACCTTAGTGACATGTTGGAGTCTGCAAGCTACAGGGTACCAACACCATTTACATTCATACTCTCATGAAGCACAGAGAGGAATCAGACCTCAACGGGATCACAGCAGGGGTCACTGATTAGAAGCTGTATCAAAGAAAGGCCTTGCAAAACAAACTACTTTGACATGTGGGCTAAAAATACTATGCAGTCAACATGTGCAGAGAAACATAGTTAGTGTAGTCTAGTGGTTAAAGAACTGGTTTAGGACTAGTGGGTTTCAGGTTCAAACCCAACTAGAGCCAAATACTCACTGGCTGTGTGATTGGGGGTAAGTCACTTTATCTCTCAGTGTTTCACTCCACCCAGCTGTGGAAATAGGTAGATGCAGGGCACCACTGTAATTTGTATTGTAGTGTATTGTTGTTTGTTTTACCAGAAAATGTCTGCATTGAGCAATGCTCATTTACAAATAGTTCCTGGTTAGACCACAAAAAGAATCAATACACACATGGTACATATACAGAGAGCCGTAAGGGTAATTTAGATTAGTATGATATATAAAACATGGAATTAAATACAATACTGGACAATCAGGGTAAAAATAAATACAGCCACAATATATTTTTGACAAAAAAGATTATACAGTACATACTGAAATTATGCAGAAAAAAGTAAAATAACAACATAGCATAACAGGGTGTCGGGTCAGGGAATGTATAATAAGAGCAAGCTGATAAGTATGGGGAGTAATTTCATGGCTCCATACATGTTAAGGTTAACCGTGGGAGTTCAATATAATTTTAAAAGCATTTTGGCTAACTAAGGCACCAAGCTTCAGAATGTGTCGTAGTTACTCCAGAGCGAGGAGACAGACCAACTGAGTGCAGCATTCCAGTAATGGGAGCTGTACCTTGGCACTTCTAGGAAAATAACATTGCTGCTCCTCAAGTCCTGTGGCCTGATGGATATCTGGAACAAAGCCATGATATAAGGGCGTAGGTCTTGTGGTGCTGCATCTCATCTGGGCAGTTCTGGACAACTAAATTGTAAAAAATTGTGTTTACCACAGAAGCTGTCTCAAGAACACATTTTAAAAACTGCATGAAATGAGCATAGTTTTGAGCTACTGCTCTGGGACTCAAACATGAATTAGTACTGCCTTGAAAAGAACTTATTCATCATACAGCTGTTCCAGATATAGAAAGGCAAGCTGTAGCCATCATAGCTCATAGATGCATTTTTGCAACATAAGTTACTGCAGCTCAATGCATTTGAAAGATAGATAAATAGTACTTGTAGGATATAATGACATGAACCTTCTGTTTGTTTTTTAATGTGGCACATGTATTGGAGGGTCAGTGGTAGGGGGAGAAATGAGCTTCCTAGAGGATTCTCACCTCCATTGGCAGAAATTGGCAAATAGGCAGAATTTGTCTAGTGCACTTACCCGGTCAACAAAAACTAAATAAATAAATTGGGAGGGAGATATTCTACTCCTCTCTGCATGAGCAACACCTAGGGGTACCCATATTGGGCCACAAGGGGTTTTAAAATGTACACACCTGTTGGGTGCAGCACCATGCACTCACAGCCTAGCATCTTTGGTGGTGAAGAAAACTTGGGGAGAAATAACATCTTCCACCCCAGACAAATGATGTTGCTATGCTGTGCCCCTATGTTGGCATCCAGCTTGAAGAGCTCCCACCACCAATGACTTAAGAGTGCACCACACTGGCCTCAAAAGGCCATACCATGAGGCGATTCTTCACAGAGCAGGTGAGTGGGAGTTCTCTGGAGTCAATCTCAGGTGACAGGGCTGTGTTTTTGCTAGGCAGATAAGGGCCTCGGCAGAGAAATGTGGTGTATGTACAGTGAAGAACTTGCAGTTCTGCACTGCAATTTCTGAATTCTTGAAGATACTTGGAACCTGTATAACTGAATCATGAAGTTCTACATAGGGGTTAGTTTCTAAAACTCACCAACCCTAGAAATTATGCAAGCCAGCAGTACTTACAAATAGTACCTCCTTAGGGTTTGAAGAAATATCAACTACATATTTACATACTTTATTTCACAATAATGTTCACTTTGTTCTCCTAATTTACAAAACTGTACCCCATGCCAAATGAACAGGAACTGCAGTAACTTTCAGCAGCTGCTCTATGTCTCAATCTGTGTTTAGAAAAATGAATCACAGCAATGCTTGTAAAGATTTATCTGCATGTATAGAGTATCTGTTGACTTAAGGGAAGAAAAAATCAGTTGTGTTTTTGAACATGAACTAGTGGCTCTTCCATAAACGTGCATAACACACCTAAACATAAAGTCGTAATGGCCTGGTACTTTTTACAATATATAAGGAATAATCCATGGTCAAAGGTGTGACAATATTGCAAAAACTGAATGCCCTGAGTGAGATCTGAGGCAGAAGGCCATGCAGGAAGTGTGATGACATTGCTGCATACCCAGTGTAGATTAATGCACCTATAACAATCCTAAAGAGTCAAAAGTGTTGTAATTTTTGATAGCTATTGAAGTCATTTTCCATGTCTTGTGTACATGTGCTCTTTGCTTTCCCAAATGAGTGCTGTACATAAGTCCTAAGTGCTGAAAGCTTTACCTTATGTGTTGCTGGTATGTGCAAAAACTGCATATTTCTAGGGGCGTGGAAATAGTCACTATCCACATTCTGGCAGTTCCACTGGAACAGGCTGTCAATTGAACATCTTTAAGATAAGCTGATCTCCTCCAACCACCCAGGCAATATATCCCCTGACTCCGCCCCTTGAGGTCAGATCTTTTTTCTGCAGGAAGAGACAGGTCCCATCCTTAGCAGCTCCTGCTTAGGTTTCTAGTGCTTTGGCAATTAAACTTTTTTGAATCAGCTTCAGTCTAACATCTCAGTTCCCTTGACTCCCCTCAATAAAGAATGGAATCACACAAAATGGGATTCAAATTCTTCATTAACAGTGTCAACAGAAATGTCAATCACCAACCCACACAAAATGTGCCTGTACTGCCTTGGTGGGCAGCATGACATAGCCAGTCTGGCTTGTGTCTTTTGATGCTTCCAGAATCCCTCAAGGATAAGAAGCATCATCTCACCCTCAGCTGGCCTTTGGAGTCAGATCCAAAGACCAGGTCCAAAGGCTATAATCAGGCCACAGAAGCTGCCATGTTGGCTGCTCAGCTTTGGGCTTAGAGAAAAAGCAGCAGCCACTGCAGAGGGCATGTCCTCTACCTCTGTGCGTCTCCCAGCTGAGTCCAGCATCAGAGGGTTGTTCACAGAAGGCTTCTATGAGATGTGCCTGGTCCTTCAGATCTTGGGGAAAAGCTCAGCCCACCACAGCAAGAAGAACAAACATTGTCAGAACCTGTCCTGGGACCAGGAGAAATCAAGATCCTCCCATTCAGTCAACTCCCCTAACCGCTAGACTTTGATCAAGGCTTCCTTAGTTGAGATTAGGGTCAAGGGCTCCTCGGTACCCCATTAGGCTTATCAACCTCAACTTTGGTTGAGCAGGTCATCAAGATCTTCCTTGAGTCTGTGGGCTGGTTATCAGATGAGATTGACAACTCAGCCTCTCACACCATTATTCTCCCATTCTTCCCTCATGAGGACATGGACAGGTAACTCTCGTCTCAATTTTTACCAGAACCCTCATCCTCATCCTACTCCTTTCAGGTACCATCCATCCTAACCCCGGCCCAGGAAATCCTAGCACCCCCACCCCACAGCCTTTCCTTAATAAGGAAAGAAACATCAGCATAGTCCACCTTAACATTCAGAACCTTCCAGCCAAACACAATGGTTTCCAAGCCTGGGTTGCCCTTTAAGATTTTGATGTTATAGCCTTCTCCAAAACCTGGCTCTCCCACAAAATCTCAGATGGGAAGATCAAGCTCTATGGCTACACTGTTGTCAGAAAGGGTAGACAGAGTGAAAAAGGGGGCAGTTGATTGTTCTTTATCTCTAACAAATTCTCTTTTTCCAAACACAACCCCAGCTCTGAGTTTTCCCTACTTGAAACCCTCTCAATCCACCTTCTCCTTGGCCCCAATAAAACCATCACCCTCACCACCACCCATCTCATCCCAGAAACCCTGCACTCTGACCTTGAGTCTCTACTAGCCCTTAAACAGTCCCTCCCACTGAATAGAGAGTGGATCCTCCTCAGGGATTTTAACATAAACTGGGACTCCTGCCATGCTGACACTGCCAAATCCTGTATCAAAATCTAGGTCTCCACCAGCTCATCTCCTCACCTACTGGATCCAATTATAAAACTGGCACTCACACACTTATAGACTGGATTGTCGCTTCACACCCCTTCCGCATCACCAACTCCAGTATTTTGCCCAACTGTATCACTAATCACTGTGTCATTTTCTGTATATGGTCAGCCCATCTACCCAAAACCCCCTCCAAATTCATTTCTACCAGGAGACTAACTGATCAGAAAATTGAGTGGATAACCCAAGATCTCATTCTAGTGGACTAGTCCTTCACTGAGGGCCAGGTGACTGTGACTCTATCCTAGAAAAATTCTCCGGGATCCTTGTCAGCATCTATGACAGGCATGCTCCCTTAAAACAAATTAGGACCAGGGGTCAAATTAATGAATGGATCTCACCTAATATCATCAAACTCATGAGAACCAGGTAGAAAGCCTGGGTTCACTACCAAAAGCACAGGGACCCAGCCCAGCTGTCCCTTTATAGGTCGCTGAGAAACAAGTGCAAATTGGCTGTAAGAAAAGCTAAAATTAATTTCCTGCATGACAAACAACTCAGTGAATCCTCCAACCCCTGTCAGCTTTGGGGGACCCTTAAGTCGCTACTAGGCAAGATGAAAAATTAAGATCCCACCACATTGCACCATGGCACCAATCAGACTAATGACCCTACTAAAGTAGCTAGCATTTTCAACAACCTTTTCAGCAACCTTGAAAAATACCAACCTACCCCCTCCTCTCCTATGCCCACCCCCCATCATCCCTCCACCCTAACCCAGAAAGCAGGCCTTTCCCTGACTTCTACTTCAAGGTCCAAAAACCTGCTTACACCAAAAGCTCATCCATAGGAATAACCCTAAACCCAGTAAAGGTGGCAACGGCATAGACTATAACATTCTTAAACTCTCCAACAATGCCTTGGCAGTCCCCATCACCAACCTACTAAACCGCTCCCTCTGTTCTGGCTTATTCCTCACCATTTGGAAAACTGCTCCCATCAGACCCTTATTCAAGTTCGGGTCTAAAAATGAGGTGGGTAACTACCGTCTTATTTCCCTCATCACCCCTCTTTCAAAAATTATGGAGAAGGTTGTGCACACCCAACTCACCGCCTACCTGGAATCCAACAACCTACTCTCTAATGCCCAGCATCGGTTCAGACCTGGGCACAGCACTGAAACAGTCTTGGTCAGATTCACCAGCAAAATCCTTAAAGCTAATGGCAAAGGCCAGTACACTGACTCAACCTCACCAAGACTTTTGACCTCATGGATCATGCCCTCTTCCTTAACACCCTAAAAGGCCTACATCTTTCTGATAATGCCATAAAATGGGCCAGAAGCTACCTCTCTGGGAGATCCCACAAGACCGTAATTGAAGGCCACTTCTCCTCAGATTGCCCAATTATATATGGGGTTCCCCAAGGATCGATCCTAGGTCCCCTTCTTTTCTCACTCTTCATAAGCAACCTTTCCTTGATATGCCATTCCACTCAAATTGTCCTCTGTGCTGATGATGTGGATCTCTTCTGCAGCAACAAAAACCCCACCACGATGTTCCACAATCTGCAGTCTGATTTCATGAAACTGCACTCCTGGTTCTCGGGATATGGCCTTGTCCTCAATTCCAAGAAAACCAAGCTCATGATCTCCTCTGGACCCAGGAAAGCCCTGGCCCCCGGTTTTAAACTCCTCAACAATTCCAGCAACCTCACTGAACAAGTGTCAGAATTCAAATACCTATGTCTCCACCTTGACGCCCACCTCTCTTGCAATCTCCACATCAGTAACCTCATAAAGAAGGTACATGTCAGACTCTGTCTACTGTACAGGATTAGAAAGTTCCTTATCCCGACATCCAGACTTCTCTTCACTATCTCTTGACTCCTACCCCTTATTGACTATGGATCTATTGTCTTCTCCCCACCCCACCTCATCCCTCCTTTTCTCCAAACTTACAGCCACATACAACCCCATAGCACATTTCATCACTGGTCTCCCTTGGAAAACACACCACTGTTCCCTCGGGTGTCCCACTCTTAAAGGGAGGTTCCATATTCTCCCCTCTAGCGTTATCTCCCTATTCCCACTTGCAGCACCTGGGCGATTGACTACAGCTGCCTCAAGACTGATCTTTGACACCCCTTTCTGCAGGACTAAGCAGGCCCAGAACTCTATCACCTACAAGGGAACAAAGTTTTAATAACAAACTACCCCCTAAAATTCAGGTCTGTGGGTCCATGTACTCTTTCAGCTCCTTCCTCAAGGAGCACCTCCTCCTATCGTCCACCTGCTGCTGCCCTGATAGGCCTCCTCCCTGGCCCTCTCACTAAATCCCAGTGGCTTTATCTCCCTGCATCACCCGCACTTTCCCCACGTACTGCACTAAAATGTTCTGCCCTATACAATAGTCTGTCTCTCCTCTATTTTTGAAATTGATCCCTGAATCTAGGTTGTGATCTTGCCAGCCCTTTGTTACTCCTCTGCTCTTTCCTTTCTCCTCTGTCATTTCAAGTAATCTCTTCAGCTACTAATTACCCCATCCTGCCTGTAAACATTACTGTTCATCTGTTTGCCTTCTGGTTAATTCTTATACATTTTTACCCATGTAATATGATATCTATAGCTTATACCTGTTAGTTCCTTGTACTTTTATACACCTGTAAATATAAGGTATTTACCTCGTGGTATGTCCTATGTATTCTATGGCCTCTGTATTTGTTCATCTGTTATATTCCTACACTGGACATTTGTGAAAATGGGCATTTTTGCTCACACATTTTTCAGTATAAATATAAAAATTGATTGATTGAAGTGTCCCCAGTCAGGTCACCTTGGGAGAAGTTTCCATGTGTGGACGAACCTCTGATGTCTCTTTTACTCAATGTACAATAGTGAGGCATGTGGCATCATAGGCACCAGAGCCGGGGGAGGGGGAAGGTGGGCCACTAGAGCCATGGCTCTACCACTTTCAAAAGAGGTAAGGCATGGCTCTAGCACGTTTGTGTTTGACTGAGTTGTCTCACTTAGTCATTCTAGACTTGTGCTGACTTTGCCACCTTCTGATTGCTCAGTCTCTATCTATCTCTCATGCGTGCGCACTAGCCCACCTGCAGTTCAGCGGACAGCAGTGATTAGTAGTCTAGGCTATCAAATACTTAGTAAAGAAAGTCAGTTTCAGCCAGGCAGTGTAGTGTGCATGGGGCTGGGCCCCTATGTCTTACATACCTTTGCCTGACATGGATGGGTGGGGTAGTTTATGTGGTGGGAGAGAAGAACAAAGAAAAGAAGTCTTGCTGTCTCAGAATTTGAGTTGGAATAGGGTAGGTTGCAGTGCCAGGGAAGGGGGCTGGGCAACAGTAGGCTGGGGCATAGCAGAGTCAGGGCTACTGTTGGTTGGCAGGCAATGGCATGTCATCACTGCCAGTCAGTCTGTGACGTGGCAGGGCATGGGCATTTAAAAACTTGCCCAAGAGTAGGGACTAGTCTCTTCCTTATGCTCTTAGACCCCAGAAAAACACTGAGCTGCTAAGAGAGGTCAACAGAGACAGAGAAGGTCGCATTATCTAAGCAAGGGTAGTGTGACTGTGAGCAGATTTCTTCATCCCAGGCTCTCCTAAAAACGCAGAGACAGTGGTGAGTTAAAATTCATTCTGAACTGTGAGTGGAAATGGAAAGGGAAAATGGGAGTTGAGAGTTGGGAGACATGGGAGGGAAGTCCCGGTGGGGATTTTGAACCCGGTGGTGACATGATGTGGTGTGGTTTGGTGAGTCAGCATCTAAATACACGCAGAGGTAGGCAGCTGCAGAGGTGTCAGCAGTGGCAGAAATTTTGCTTACAAACATTGTAGCAATAAAGGAGTAGGGGTCAGTAGCAAGAGCACAGTTTGTGAAGAAAACTACAATGTTGCTTCAGAAAAAGCAAAAACTATCAATAAGCACATAGGATAAGTGAAAAAACAGGTCTGTTATTTGTTTATATTATCAATCAATCAATCAATCAAAATCTTTATTTATCCAGGCTGGCACCAATGAGCAGGGCTCATTTGCAAGATGGACCTGGTCATACAAAAATCATAGTACAGTAACATGGTAAAACATAATGCAATATTATATAAAGAAGAAAAATACACATATGTACATCAACATTTGAGCGAGAGGGCCTTTACAACAGATAGGCTCATAAATGGGTACAGCTGGAAAGTTCACTTCAAAAGAGAGAGAAAGACAAGAAGAGGGATACCAGCTTAGGAAGATAATGATGGGGTTGGAATAGTTAACTGGCATACTTCAGGGAAGGGGGGTGGAACTTGGCTATGGCTAAAGAGAGACAAAGAAGAGGGAGGGAAGCTGGTATTTTGGTAGGGAGAGAGAGGCAGGCAGGGGCAGAGGCAGGGTGGGAGGCAGGAAGGGCAGGAGGCAAACTGGAAAATAGGTGAGCTAGCGACGTGGAAAACATTTGCAGGATTCCTTCACAGAGCTGTCATAGAGTGACTTGAAAATATTCAGGCTAACAGGACAGCTCAGCTTCAAGTTTTTTTGCATATTGTTCCACAAGGAAGGCAATGAGAAATTTATGGCAGCTCTGCCGAAACGAGATTTGACCTTAGGTAATTGCAAGGCAATTAGGGAATAGCTTCTTAGAGCATAGGCACCTATCACTCTCAGGGGAATATAATGAGAGAAGTATAGGGGGTGCTTGTTGGTAACCGCTCTGAAAGCCCATAGAGCGGCATTTCTATTTCTTCTATAATGAAGAGAAGTCCGGCTCACCGCAGAGTAGAAGGAGCAATGGTGTGTGGAAAGTGGAAGGCCCATTATGAACCTGATTGCTCTGTGGTATAGGGTGTCCAACTTAGCTAGGGCAGATGGAGTACAATGGCTATAAAGAAGGTCCGCATAATCTATTAATAAAAGGAATGTGGTTTGAACCAACTGCAGCTTGGCATCCCTAGTAAGGAAGCGGTTAATTCTGCAGAGTAGCCCTAGTCTTTGTCTTAGTTTCTTCTGTAGTTCTTCGAGATGTTCAGAGAAGGTGAGTTTGTGATTGCGCCATACACCCAAATCTTTGAATTTTGGCACATACTCTAGTTTTTCTCCAAGTACTGCAGTAATCTTTGAATTTTGGCACATACTCTAGTTTTTCTCCAAGTACTGTAGTAATCTGAGGCCCTAACGCAAGCGGGGTTCACTGCATAGGAGGAAGGGGAAAAGAGCATAACTTCTGTTTTTTTCACATTAAGCAGAAGCTTTTTGCTTATGAGCTGGCATTGCAATAGGTTAAACTCAGCTTGGAGGTCTTCACAGGCTGCTTCCAGCATAGAACAACTCAAATAAAGTACTGCATTGTCAGCGAACAAGTGGATATTGGCCGTATTGATGTTGTCATCGATGTTGTTAATATTAACCGCAAACAACAGGGGACCAAGGATAGACCCCTGAGGCACACCTCTCTGCAGGGGTTTAAGTGGTGAAAGATCACCTTCAGCCTTAACCTGCTGTTTCCGTTCCACAAGGTAGTCAGCAAACCAGCACACAGAGTTACGGTCCAGACCTAAGTTACATAGGGAGGAAAGAAGCAGGCTATGGTCGACTGTGTCAAAGGCCTTACTTAGATCCAAAAAAACAGCACAGACAAAATGCCTATTGTCAAGGTCAAGGAGCCAGTCATTAGTCACTTTTGCTAGGGCAGTTATGGTGCTGTGCTTTGCTCTGAATCCAGACTGCACTGGGTTTAACAGACTCCTGGATTCAAGGTATGCCCTTAGCTGACCACTCACTATCTTTTCCAATAATTTAGACACAATGGGGAGGAGGGAGATCTGCCTATAACTATTAAGGTCACAAGGGTCACCTGTTTTGAGCAGAGGGATGACATGGGCTACTTTTCATTGTGAGGGGAGACTCCCCTAGGATAGTGACAAGTTGAAGAGGTGCATGATTGGCACTGCCAACACATGGTATGCACATTTCAGAAAGTAAGGCTCTATAGAGTCCGAACCTGCACCCTTCTTGATATCCAACTGCAGCAATAGATCTTCAACCTCTTTTAGAGAGGCAAGCAGGAAGAAGAAGGCCTCTTTGGTAACAGAAGACTTGTGAATCAATAATCCCTGCTGAGTGTGGACGGCATTAGCAGCGGTTGTGTCAAATGCTAGCCCAGCAGTTGTGAAATGATTATTGCGGGCTTCCAGTATTTCCAATCAGTCTGAAATGGTGTTACTACTGGATAGAATTTTTGATGGGAGGGAATTACCAGGTGAATGACCAGACATATCCTTTATTGTTTTCCAAAATTTTGAAGGATTCCTTGAGGCAGAGTCTAGCTCAGTGTAATAGAAAGCGGCCTTGGCTTATTAGGTATTTTTGTGTTGTTTACATTTTGAAGTTGAAAATGTAAACTTTTTTTTCAAACATCTGCAACAAAGGGAAGTCTTATAGCAGGGAGTAGTGGAAGACAGATTTGTTGGCTATTACTACTGGAGGAGAGTTCTGACATGCAGGGAATTATTAGGTTGGGTTTTAATGCTCGTTACAATGTTTAGTTGGCTGGAAATTGGTAACCGGAAGAGGTACATTGAGCCTAGACTCCTTTACAGGTAAGACCCGGGGGGGGGCAATATTTATTATTTGTGCCACAAGAACACCAAGGCAGGGTAGCCGCAACTGGTAGCGGAACTTCTGGTGACCAGCATGAGTCTGAAGTGCAGCCTTGCATCAGTCTGTGTTGTGCATTAACAGTGTTTCAATTTCTGGGATCATTGCTTTAAATTCTCTTGCTCTCCCATTGAACTTATCTTCTCTGCCTCTTTCCTGCTCCAGCACAATGTCTCTACCTAGTACTTGCTTGTTCTAAGAAACTGCTGTCTTCTGATGCCCACATCACCTCAGTTTACCTCCCTTCCAGTGACAGGAATCCTCTGTCTGCCTGAGAACTGAATTAGACTGGAATTGAGATTACAGAGAAAGAGTTCTTAAAAAAAGCAAAAAACTAGCAGCTTATTGGCTGTGAAACAACTTGAAACAAAAAAAAAAAAAGAGTTTTGACTTAAGTAGGGCACAGTAGCAGCCAATAACTGTGGTGCGAGTGTAAAACCCAGGTCTTGAAGTGATTTTTTCTCCAGTGAACAGTTAAGTTAGCTTTAAACAAATAAAAACTGACAGTTTAAAAACATAGAAACATAGAATTTGATGGCAGATAAGGACCGCTTGGCCAACCCAGTCTGCCCATTTCCCTACCTAATGGATAAGCTGCAGATCCTAGTTAACCAGCAGCCTACTTCTTTCTACCCCCACCCCCTAGAATTGCCTTATGGCTGTCCCATGCATGCTTGAATTCAGCCACTGTTTTGACTTCACAACCTCCTCGGAAGGCTGTTCCATGCATCCACAACCCTCTCTGTGAAAAAATACTTCCTTATATTACCTCTGAGCTGCCCTCCCCTATCTTCAAATTGTGCCCCTTGTTCTTTACACCTCTTTTTGAAAGATGCTACCCTCTTGGACTTTGTTGATTCCTCAAGGTACTTGAACATTTCTATCATGTCCCCTCTCCTTCCTTTCCTCAAGGCTATACATATTAAGCTCCTTTAGTCTCTCTTCATCGTCTTCTGGTGCAGACCCTGCACCATTTTAGTTGCCCTCCTCTGGACAGCTTCCATCTTGTCTATGTCCTTGCGGAGACTGGGTCTCCAGAACTGCACACAGTACTCCAGATGGGGTCTCGCCAGCTGTCTGTACAGATGGATAACAACTTCCTGTTTTCTACTGGTGATGCCTCTCCCTATGCATCCCAGTATCCCCCCAGCCTTCCTTACTGCCCTCTCACATTGCTTGCCCACCTTTAAGTCATCTGATATGACTACCCCCAGGTCGCTTTCCATTTTTGTTGTTGTTAGTATCTCACCCCCCATTGTGTACTCTTCCCCTGGGTTTTTGTTTCCCAGGTGCATTACCTTACACTTCTTAGCATTAAATCTAAGCTGCCACATTTGACCATTCCTCTAACCTTGCCAAGTCCCTTCTCATCCTTTCCACCCCACCTTGTGCATCAACTCTGTTGCAGATCTTTGTGTCATCTGCAGAGAGACATATTGCCTTCCAGTCCCTCTGCAATGTCGCTTACAAAGACATTGAAGAGGACTGGTTCTAATACTGAACCCTGCGGCACCCCACTAGTAAACCCCCTTTCTTCAGAGTGGACTCCATTTACTATTACCCTCTGTGTCCTATTCTCCAGCCAATTCTTTACCCAGGGTGTCATCTTGGGACCCACTCCCAGGCTGGCTAACTTGTATATTAATATTTTGTGTGGGACTGAGTCAAATGCCTTGCTAAAGTCTAGGTAGGCCATGTCCACAGCCCCTCCCTGATCTACTACTTTTGTTCACCCAGTCAAATAAATCTATTAGATTCATCTGGCATGACCTTCCTGCTGTGAATCCATGCTGCCTTGGGTCCTGTGCCCCTCTGGCCTCTAGGTACTCGACAGTTCTTTCCTTCAGAAGTGATTCCATCATTTTCCCTATCACTGAGGTTAAACTAACTGGTCTGTAGTTTCCCGCTTCTGCCCTGCTCCCACTTTTGTGAAATGGAATCACATCTGCCCTCCTCCAGTCCTTGGGTACCACCCCATCCTCCCATGATTTGTTAAAGAGAGTAGTCAGTGGTGTCACTAGTTCTACCCTTAGTTCTTTTAGAATTCTGGGATGAATCCCATCAGGCCCCAATGCTTTGTCCACCTTCAGTTTTAAGAGTTCTTTCAGAACCCTTTCTTCTGTAAATGGGCTGGTATCAACTTCTGTATCCAAAGTGTTTCTGTTGTTTGTTTTAGGTACCTCCCCCTCTTCATTTGTAAATACTGAGCAAAAATATTTGTTTAGTATCTCCGCTTTTTCACAGTCACCCTCTGCCCACCCCCCTTCCCTTTATTAAGCCTCAGTGTTCCTCACTTAGTCTTCCTTCGCTCCCTTATGTACCTAAAAAAGGTTTTATCCCCTTCTTAACTGAGTTGACTTTCTTTTCCTCAGTTCGGGCCTTTGTTGTTCTGACTGCCTTCCCAGCTTCCTTTTGCTTTAACTGATACAATTTTCTGTTCTGCTCTGCTCCTTCTGTGATTCCTTGTACTTTCTGAATGCTTTCTTTTTCTCTTGAACCTTCACTGCCACCTTCTTTGAGAACCATAGTGGTTTCTTACATCGTTTTGTTTTGTTTAGTTTATTTGCTTCACACAAAGGCTTGTTACCTCTGCGATGGCAGTTTTTATTATTCCCCATTATTCTTCCACCCCTCCTTCCTGCCCATTTGCTAGTGCATTCCTTAGGCACTCACCCATTTTGGCAGTCAGCCCTCCTGAAGTCCAATACTTTTGCCTTTGTATGGCTTGACTCTATTGCTGTGTTTATTGTGAACCATACTGTTCGATGGTCACTAGTTCCCAGATGGCTACCTACTTCTACATCTGTGATCCTCTCTCCATCTCCATTTGGGAGGACCAGGTCTAAGATTGCGCCCTCTCAAGTGGGTTCCAATACTAGTTGTCTAAGGCATGCCCCCTGTAGGGCATCTAGAATAACCCCACTCTTAGAAGTGGCTGCTGCAACTGCACTCCAGTTAACATCTGGCATATTCAGATCACCCATCAGCAATAGCTCCCCTTTATCTGCCATTCTAAGTATACTTTCTATCATTTCCTTGTCTATTTCCTCCCCCTGAGAGGGGTGTCTGTATACAGCCCCTGTGCGGATTGTGGAGCCATTCCCTGCCTCCAAATTGACCCACAGTGCTTCTTCTCCTCCCTGTTTACCCTTTTGTTCTTTTGCTTTGATTCCTTCTCTTATGTAGAGGGCTACTCCTCCTCCTCTTTTACCCTCCCTGTCCCTCCTGTAGATAGTGTATCCTGGTATGTTTATGTCCCAGTCATGGTTCTGTGTATACCATGTTTCTGTGACTGCCACGATATCCAGATGTTCCTCCTCCATCAAGGCCACTAATTCAGAATGCTTGTTACCCAGACTATGGGCATTGGTACTCATTGCTCTCCATTTTTTGATGGCTTTACCTTCTGTAGCAGCATCCCCCACTGACCTTTCTACCTTGGTCTTTTTCTCATTTAGTACCCTGTGTTGTAGGGAGAGGCTGGGATTTTCTTGCTGCTTATCAGTGCCTCCCCCCCTTGACTACTTTAAAAGCTTGCCAATGAAGCATTTAAACCAATTGTCCAAAAGACTTGTTCCCTTCCTGGACAGATGCAGACTATCCTGCCAGTATAGGCTGGTGTCCCTCCAGGGGGAACCCCAGTCCCCAATGAAGCCAAACCCTTGTGCTCCACACCATTTTTTCAACCATTCATTAAACTGCATGGTGCAAAGTACCCTCACCTCACCCATGCCACTGACAGGCAGCACCTCTGAGAGGGATACTGTGTGTGCTATTTGTCTTAGGCCCCTCTCCAACTCTAAAAAGTCCTCCTGCACTGCTCTAATCTCATGATGAGCCAAGTCATTTGTCCCTAGGTGGACAATGACGTCCAGCTCAGACTCCTGTGCAACTGTTCTCATGATCCTAAGGATGCGCTTCTTGTCCCTCCAAGCCATGGCACCAGGCAGGCACCTTACTTCAGTTTTCTCTGCTCCCCCCAGTTATATCCCCCTAATAATTGAGTCCCCCACCAGGAGCTGCTTCCTTTCCCTGTGGTGCCCTCTGTCTCCTTCCTGAGGGCCTCTCTTGTGACAGTTGTCTGCACCCTCCTTAGCCTCCTCTGTGGGTGCATCCATAGGGGAACTATGCTAACCCAGAATAGTGTATGGATTGTGGAGTGGAACAACTGACTGGGTGTGCCTCTTTTCCACCACTCTTACCCACCCTAAGCCCACTGTGGTCCAACTGCTGTGCTTTCTTCGCAACCTCTGAGGTAGTGGTGGTGGTGGCTCTGGTGCTCCCTGGATGGGGGAGGTTCCCTTGCTACTGTCCAGTGTGGCCTCAAGATGGGAAATTTCCTCCCTCAGGGCAGATAGTTGTCTGCAAACAGGGCAGCATCTCAGCCTCCAGAAAGACTCCTGGAAGACTGCTGTACCACAGCCATTACATTGTACTACTCCCCACATAACTGTCTACCTTGTTTAGTTTTTTTTTTTGTGTGTGTGTGTGGTTGGTGTGTTCTATAGAAATATATGTATTTATATAATGTGTATGCTTATATTGTCAGTGCAGTGTGCTAGAGAAGATATGACAGTGATATGCACCTTGCCCTCTTGAGGAAATGATGTCAGAACCCTAGGTATAAATGAACTATTTCCAGGGGTGGGTGGGGTGAGGGGTGGGAAAGGTTTGGGCCTAAACTGTGTCCTCACAAAACAATCAGCTAAAAGCTCTGACCTACCACTGCGATGAGTGCCTTCCTGTCAGCAAGATGCCATACATGACAATTTGACAGAGAAAATACCCTGCTAATCAAACAGAGAAAAATCCAAACATCCAAATAAGACACAGGCAAACCTCCCCATTTCCAAAACAGCTTGGTGACTTGTGCTCTGAAAGCAGTCAGACCCAAAACACGTCAGCTGTGCAGTAGGGCAAACACAGAAAACAGTATTCAGCCTCTGTGGGTTTAAACTCTTCCTGCACTGAAAATCTTAACAACTGTAACAAAAGTAAAGCAAGCTCCACCTCCCTCTGTTGATTGAAAGACTGCCTTTTCTGATAATTCTAAGTTCCTTATTTCACCCTTCAGTTAGAAGTATCCTCCACCTGAAGAATATTAACTTTCCTAAAGAATCTGCTTCAAACCAAAGACAATTGTAAATTGTAAAAAGTTTAAGTTTGTTTAAAGCTGGCTAATTCCAGTCAAGGTATAGTATATGTTTTATTATCATTACTGGCTAACTAGTATACTAGTGATTACTACTCTAGACTGTTTTAGCCAGGAATATTGACTATTAACTGAATTTAATGTTGTTCTTATTTGAACTATGGCATTAATGTGGTAATTCAGCATGTTTTAGGTAGTTTAAGCAGTCTTAGTGGACTTAAGGCTGCTGTGCTTATTTAAATTAAGGCACTAATGTTGTAACTAGTGTGTGTTTTAGGTAGCTTAAACAGTTTTTTTTATAGTAAGGACTACCATTCAGGATTTTAATATTGTGAAAGTTCTAAAAAGAATTAGTGGGATTGTTTTTTATATTTGATTCCTTTAACATATTTTCCCTTCCTTGATTGCTCTTAGACCCAGCTGCAAATTTCCACCGTTAAAGTATGAAACAGCTGGAGTTGGGGGCAAACAATGAAAATGGTTGGGATACATCTGTGTGAAATACAAAATTCCACCTGCAGAATGTCCACAGAATTACCATTCCAATTCCATGGAATTTCACAGAATTTGCCCAAATATTACGCAGAATTTTGCCATATTTTAAAATGAAGTTATTTAGTTCTAGTTTTAAAAGAGAGCATCCAACTGGCACCAAATTTGGTACATAGACAGGTAGGCATCGCTTACATAAGTGTTCTAAATTTCATCATCGTAGGTAAAAAGGGGTGGAGTTATGGGTGAAAACAAAAACATGGGGCTGTGTCAGCATGTGGTCTGAAAGCAAAACAAAATGGTTATATTAAATGCACAATGAAAATAGAAAATAGAGTTAAAAATCTACATTTTGACCTTAGATCTTCTTCAGGAAATATCTAAAAGCGAAAAAAAAACAAAGTTAGTGTACAGAGGAGGTAAATTAAGGAATATATATGTGGGGAAAGAAAAAAGGGGAAGGCTCAGGGAAAAAAAGTAATAAATGGCAAGATTAAGAAAGAATCTGTGAAACAAAAAGGTGATGTTGGGAAAGACAAGGCATACTAGGAGTGAAAGAGCTAGATAAGTCCCCAGGTGGGGACCAATTAACAGGGCCTAGTAAGAAAGTTGAAAGGTGACAAATGTGGGGGAAGGAGACAGAGATGGAGACATATGGTGAAAATGGAAACAAATTAAATATGTACAGATACAAACAGACTTTAAGGAAAACAAGGGGTGGCTGAAAGATATTAATTGAAAATAAGTATATCATTTAAACTGGAGGGATGCCGGGAGCCAAGGTGGATGATCAGCTTGGTTTCCATGTTTTTTCTATGGTCAGGATCCCAGAAGCCTTGCTGAAGGACACAGACAGAAAGGGCATTGGCACTGTGGTCCCAGGAGATAAAGTGAGATACAATGGGTTTGTCAGTGCCTCCATTCCTGACTGCCCTGTAATGTTCCCTGAAACCAGTCTCTCTAATGTAAATAGCTGCATACTTCCTGCAAAGAATACAATATACCACATTAGTGGAGCTGCATGAGAACTCCTTGGTGATGTGAAAAACACCTGTAGGACCCCGAATTTCAGTCACACTAGAAACAAATTTGCAGGTGTAGCAGCGAGTTCTGTTGCAAGGTTTGGTACCTGGTAGAGAGGAACTGTCAGGAGTAGGTAGGCTGCTTTTTACCAGGAGATTTCGCAGGTTGAGTCACTGGAGGTAGGAGGCAATTGGTGGCTCTGTAAAGGAAGCACCAATGACAGGGTCAGTTTGCAAAATAAGAAAGTTACTGGTGAGGATCCTATGAAGAGAAGGTGTACTCTGATGGAAAGGAAGCACTAGTGATTTGTCATTGTTCTTGTGTGACAGTATCCTTCCTGTGGGGGTCAAGGTTATGGGGCATGTTACTGACCCGGGAGAGTGCTCTGTCCACTGTGCTTTTAGGGTATCCCCTGTTGATAAAAAAAATATACATTATTTGGGCCTGCTCAGCAAAATCATCCTCTTCACTGCTTAACCTGCGAAGTCTAAGAAACTGTGAATAAGGCAGGCCATTCTTGACATGTTTTCGATGGAAGGAGCTGTGGAGGAGGAAACTGTGAGAGTCAGTGGGTTTGTAATAAACTGATATCTTCAGACCAGTGTTCTGTACTGACAGTTGGATAGCTAGAAAAGGCAGTGTAGAGGAGAATACTTCAACAGTGTATTGAAGGGAGTTATGGGTGGCCAAACATTTCATAAACATTTGTCAGTTATTTTACTATAATTTTAAAATTTCTTATTCAAATTTCTCCATAGTTTCTGGATTCAGAGAAACGTACAACATGGGTATGTGCATCATGTTTTAAGTCTCAAGTTTCAAAGGGGGCTGAGTTACAGGTAGCCAAACATTTTGCCAAAATTTAGTTTTCTGTTATTTTAGTATAATTTTGATAGTGTTCATTGAAATGTTATACAATTTTACATGTATACAGGCTATCACTACATTTATGTATTTACATAGTTTCAGTTTTCTAGCTTCAAATGGGACTGAGTTATAGCCTGCCAAGCATATTGCCAAAATTTTAATTTCAGTTATTTCCCTCTAGTTTTAAAACAGCATATCCATTTTTAACCAGATCTGAAACATTTAAACTACTGCACTGCATGGTCATTTCTGACAAAGTTCATATTTACACCTTTAAATGGGACTGAATTAAAAATATTTTAAAATCAAATTTTGCAAGAATGTAAACTGCAAATTTATAAACCCCTGAAACTTTAAAACTAAAGAATGCAATGTCATTAAATTTGGCATGTTCTTAGCCTTACAAGGAGACTGTGTATATCAGTTTTATTAATTCCTTGATGCCAGAAATTGCAAAATAACATCTGTACTTGGTCAAATTCCATGAGTCTTTGTGAAAATTGTGGAATTTCATGAAAATTCCCAAAAATTGGAATTTGCTAATTTCACTCAACTTTATCTTAGATGCTTAGTTTCACCAAGAAATGGACAGCTGAATTGGGTAGCAAACCAGTGGTAGACCCCCCCCCCACCAGTTGGAGCAAGAAAGCACAGAGTGTCAACAAGTCCAACTTGAATACAGGATATACAAGGATCAAACCCAGTAAATTGATGGTCCAGGGAGCCTGATGTACAGTATGTGCAAGTCTAGAACTTTGAGGTACTCAAAAAGCTATAGTGGGGGAAAGCAATGTCTGGGGCACAAGGAAGGAAGAATTCTGGCTGTTCCAATGGGATAGGTTGCTAGGATAAGGAATAGATTACTCTCATTTTAAGGGATTTTGTCACTGTAAAGAACAAAGAGAATATCAGTGGGATCAGTGGTTTTACTGAGTCAATCTGGCTACGCTAAGGGGGGGCAAAATAGTCACCCAGAGAGTAACATCAGGTCTGCAGAAAGCTCAGCCTAACTTATCAAATGAAGTAGTGATACGTGCATTGTGAATGTTAAATTCTACAAAAAAAATCTGTATACTTCATCTATATGCTACCATAAATATTTGAGAAAATGTTATTAATATTGTTTTGTCTTTGTTTTTTTCAACTGTAAATTTAAAATTGCTTAACCAATTTATCCATTTGTGTGAGACGCTAGGATAAACTGACATCAGATAGGCATGTCATTTTAAGTTTATGTCCACAAAAGCAGAGAAGTTACAAACATCCAAACTTTTTGAGAATTTTCATTAAATTTTGCAAATATTTACACAGTAAATGTTTAAACCTCTGTAACTTAAAAATCTCTAATCCAATTCTCTTCATATTTAGAAGATTCTATACACATTGCAAAAAGGTTATTCATACTAATTTACACATGTCTAGCTCTAAAGGTGCCTGAGTTATATGCAGTGTGGTGGAGGGACCCCCCCAACATACCTTTCAATATGTTCTAGAATCTAAAGTTCTTTACTGTTTCTTCTTTTCTGCTTTCCCTTAGTCTGTTGCACAACAGCATTTTTTTTTACCTTCTATCATCCTATTATAACGTGTTGGCTGCTCATTATAATAAGAAGACTCTTTTGCTATTTCTATTTTTCCTCTAACAACTTCAGAACACCTGGTATGTTAAGGTGCACCTAAATTAAAGTACAAACCATGATAAGAAGTACTACTGTACACCAAATAATTTTAATTTTAATGATTTACACCCCTTATCTGTCAGACAGTCCACTTGGATTAGTGCAACCCTTTATGCCTCGTTTTCACATTTTCATGTAAGTTACAAGCAGCGAGTTGTTTTCCCTGGCTGTTTTCCAATAGTAAATTATAGTAGCCTAAACAGTGGTCTGTTCTGTAATGCGGACATGAATATAATTATAATGGTGTCCAGAGTCCCTGTCAGGGACAAGTCTTGTGCTCCTTGTTCCTGTACCAAGTAAGCGCTGAGTCACCCGCTGAAACTAGGCTTCGAGTGGTGACTCAATGCGCCTGAAATGCACGGTGGCACTTCCATGTGTTTATAGTTCCTTTTTCATCAAGAAATGGAGGGTAATGAGTACCAATGCCCATAGTCTGGGCAACAAGCTCCTTGAACTTGGGCCTTGATGGAAGAGGGATGCCTGGATATCATAGCAGTCACAGAAACATGGTACACAGAGAACCATGACTGGGATGTTAACATACCAGGGTACACAACCTACAGGAGAGACAGGGAGGGCAGAAGAGGGGGAGGAGTAGCTCTCTATGTAAGGGAAGGGATAAAAGCAATGGAACAAATAAGTAAACATGGAGGAGAGGAGGTACTGTGGGTCACCTTAGAGACAGGAAATGGCACCACAATCCACACAGGGGTTGTATACAGACCCCCATGTCAGGGAGAGGGAATGGACAAGGATATGATAGAAGGCATCCTTAGGATGGCAGAGAAAGGGGAGATACTGTTGATGGGGGACCTGAATATGCCAGATGTTAACTGGAGCACCTTTGCTGCAGCCACATCCAAGAGCAGGGACATTCCTGATGCCCTACAGGTGGCATGCCTCAGACAGCTAGTTTTGGAACCCACTCATGAGGGAGCAATCTTAGACCTCGTACTCTCAAATGGGGACAGTGAGAGGATCTCAGACCTAGAAGTGGGTAGCCATCTGGAAACAAGTGACCACCAAACAGTGTGGTTCATGATAAACTCAGGTACAGAGTCAAGCCATACAAAAGTGAGGGTACTGGACTTCAGGAGGGCTGACGTTGGCAAGATGGGAGAGTGCCTTTGAAAAGCACTAGCAAAAGGCTAGAAGGAGGTGGAGCAACAATGGGAAACATCAAAACTGCCATCACAGAGGTAACAAGCCTTTGTGTGAAGCAAATAAACAAATCAAAATGAAAGAAAAAGCCACTATGGTTCTCAAAAGAGGTGGCGGGGAAGGTTAGGGAGAAAAAGATAGCATTTAGGAAGTATAAGGAAACACAGAAGGAACAGGACAGAGAACTGTACCAGTTAAGGCAGAAGGAAGCAGGGAGGGAAGTCAGAATAGCAAAGGAACAAGCTGAGGAAAGATAGCCAACTCGGTTAAGAAGGAGGATAAAACCTTTTATAGGTACATGAGGGAGCCTAGAACGACAAAGGGAGGGATAGTGAGGCTTAATGGAACAGATGGTGGGTGGGCAGAGAGGGACAGTGAAAAAGCAGGGATACTGAATGAATACTTCTGCTCAGTATTCACAAAAGAGAAGGAGGGGGAGGTGTCTAATCCAATTAACAGAATCACTCTGAATAAGGGGGTCGATCCCAGTCCTTTCAAAGAAGAAAGGGTTCTGAAAGAACTCCTAAAACTGAAGGTGGACAAAGCAATGGGGCCTGATGGAATTCACACCAGAATTCTAAACGAATTAAGGGGAGAACTAGCGACACCATTGACTACCCTTTTTAAAAAATCATGGGAGGATGGTGTGGTACCTGAGGACTGGAGGAAAGGTGGATGTGATTCCCCTTCACAAAAGTGGGAGCAAGACAAAGACAGGAAACTACAGACCTGTCAGTTTGACCTCTGAGGTAGGGAAAGTGATAAAATCACTTCTGAAGGAAAGAATTGTTGAGTACCTAGAGGAAAGTGGGGCGCAGGACCCAAGACAGCATGGGTTCACAGTGGGAAGGTCATGTCAAATGAATCTAATTGACTTCTTTGACTGGGTGACCAAAGTAGTAGACCAGGGAGGGGCTGCGGACATGGCCTACCTAGGCTTTAGCAAGCCATTTGACACAGTCCCACACAAAAGATTAATAATCAAATTAACCAGCCTGGGAGTGGGTCCCAGGGTGGTAGCCTGGGTGAAACATTGTCTGGACAACAGGACACAGAAGATAATTGTAAATGGAGTCCACTTTGAAGAAAGAGGGGTTACTAGTGGGGTACTGCAGGGTTCAGTACTGGGTCCAGTCCTTTTTAATGTCTTTATAAGTGACATTGCAGATGGACTGGAAGGAAAAGTATGCCTCTTTGCAGATGATACAAAGATCTGCAACAGGGTTGATATGCAAGGAGGTGTGGAAAGGATGAGAAGGGACTCAGCAAGGTTGGAGGAATGGTCAGAAGTTGGCAGCTTGGATTCAATCCAAAGAAGTGCAAAATACTGCACATGGGAAACAAAAACCCAGGAGAAGATTACACAATGGGGGGTAGTAACAACAAAAATGGAAAAGGACCTGGGGTAATCATATCAGATGACCTTAAGGTTAATAAGCAATGTGAGAAGGCAGTAGGGAGGGCTGGGGGGATACTGGGATGTATGAGACCTCATCTCTGCAAGGACATAGACAGGATAGAGGCAGTCCAGAGGAGGGCAACTAAAATGGTGCAGGGTCTGCAAGAGAAGCCATATGAGGAGAGACTAAAGGAGTTTAATATGTATACCCTTGAGGAAAGGAGGGAGGGGGGACATGATAGAAACTTTTAAGTACCTCAGTGGAATCAACAAAGTCCAAGAGGGTAGCATCTTTCAGAAAAAGAGATGTGCAAGAACAAGGGGACACAATTTGAAGATGGGGAGGGGGTGGCTCAAGGACAATGTGAGGAAGTATTTTTTCACAGAGAGGTAAGTGGACCCATGGAACAGCCTTCCTGAGGAGGTTGTGGGTTCTAAAACTGTGGCAGAATTCAAGAATGCATGGGACAGACATAAGGCAACTCTGTGAGGGGTTTAGGAAGAAATAGGCTGTTGGTTAACTAGGATCTGCAGCTTATCCTGTAGGTAGGGAAATGGGCAGACTAGGTGTGCCAAGCGGTCCTCATCTGCCGCCAAAGTCTATGTTTCTATGTTTCTATGTTTTCTGAAACTTTCCTACCCACAGCCTGCTCCTTGCTGCAGAAAGGTGAGAATGTAGTTTAAAGTCGTTTACCTTATACTTTAGCCAGTTTCAGATAGCAAGTAAGGTCTGTTTGCAGGTGGAAAGACAAACACCAAGATAAAAGGTGTGTCTCTATAGGGAGTGAGTGGCATAATGTGGACCGGTCTTATACTGTCAGTGAAGCTCCTCCCCTCACAGAGTGGGTGGGGTTTAGTTTAATGTAGCCCACATTCTAGATATTAAAGAAGAATGTAGCTACACGAATATTTGGGAATTGAATAAAATACCCTAACCCTGACTATTCACATGTGGGAACAAGGATTTATGTGAAATGATAATAAATGTTTGAATCTATGTATAAAATAACGATAAATGTGTTAATCCCTTGGAGTGATTTCAGCTTGTGGGAAGGGTCATAGACCTATATCAGGGCTAAGCTGAAACTCCAGGTTAGATGTTCATTGGGAGAGGACCCATGTGGTTCTCCCAGTGAGATCTCTGGTAGAGATCAGGCACAGACTGATGTCAGCAGATAGATCTTGTGTTCTAGCCAAGCTGTTCTTTCTGTGTCTTTTTTGTGTTGTGATTATGTCAAAGTTATTTGTTTGCTTTATTTTTCTTCTCTGAGTTTATTTTTTTTTAATAAAAATCATATCTGCTTTGTATGTTGTACCATATATACTGTCTCTTGTGTAAGTCTTATATCCCACCCACGACATGCAGATAACATTTTTCATGAAATTTCCTGCAAAAACTAAAATGACAGATTTTGAGCACTTATAATTTTGAGACAATACACTCCAAAGTCATGAAGCTTAGTACACTTTTAGAACACCTATCATCAAGTACAATAATCATGCCAAACGTAAGACCTCTCAGCCAACAGACAGCTGAGGTATATGCAGATAAACATGTTCATGAAATTTGTCACAAAAAATAAAATGACAGACTTTGAGCACCTATAACTTTGAGACAACCAATTGCAATTTCATGATATTTGGCATGTTATTCGAACTTCTCTCAGACAGGAAGCTTGTGGAATTGCAGAACTCTAGCTGAATAGTCAGTTGAATTATGACCAAATTCATACATTTTTTAAATTCTGAAAAATTCAGATGAAATTCCATGAAATGTTGTGGAATTTCATGAAATTCCATCGAAGTTCTGCTAATTTGGAATTTTCTCATACCACACAACTCTAGGTATATTGATTATATTATGTGGTATGTTTAATTGCATATAGGCATTAACATGCCAAATAAAAATGATATTAATTTTTCAAATTCATATAATTCTACTGAAATCAGAAAGGACCCACACACTCAACTTGGTTAACCATTAAAGACAAATTGCTTTCAAACACAACAGAAAAAGACTACATGAAACTAATAACTTTAAGTGCATTACTTTCCCCTGCTAAAACAGAGAAGAGAGGGTGGAAGAAATGTGGGTTGATGAGGTAACTAATTTGTACTGCAGAACATTGTTACAGAAATTAAATAACAAAAAGACTAGTATAGGATGTTTTTCATTGTGTTTATTCTTGTTACTGTGTGGTGATTAGAGATGCAGCAAAGTTTTACTCCACAGGTGAAGTTCCGGCAAAGTCAGCAAATTAGCATCCACAGAATGATTTGTGAAATTTACTGCTTTCTGTGGAAATTCACCTTTCTGCCTTGTAACTTCCAAAAAAAACGACGCAGAGTAATAGGTAAAAAACTTTAGCTTGATTTATTGAAAAATACAAAATAGAGTGACTCTTGAAAAATCATCAAGCCAAACCAACCAGGTCACTGGGCTCTGGTTGTACTATCTGCACTTTTGCTACATGTTGTAGCATATGTACAGTAAGTGTTTTTTTTTGTATTTTTCAATAAAGCAACCTAAAGTTTTTCTTCTGTTACTCTGTGCCATTTTTTTTTGTTTGGAATTTGAACTTCTTTTTGTCTTGGCACAAGTTTTTGAGCAGTGCCACGATTGCTGTTCTGCCCTTGTAATGTCACCTTATGTTTGTCAAGTTACCAAAAAAAGGCTCTGTCAAATGGCACAGTTTCTGCATGTCACAAGGGACATTCCAACAGGCAGGAAATGATTGAGTTGCTTTTAGTTTCTCAACAGTGGTTGACTGAGCAGAAGCTCTAAGGCCTGTAGGAAAATAGTATAATCATTTCAAAACAGCTTATTTTGAACTGTTTTAGTTTCCTTAGCTGTTCATGAGTTTTCTTAGATACTTAATCTATTTCAAATTTTTGAGGTGTTTTTTCTGTCTTTTTCTCTTTGTGTGTGTGTCTGTGTGTGTGTGTGCGTGGTGCTAAAGGATTATTTTTGAAATGGAGGAGGGATGTGTAATCCATGGTGGACCCAGTGGGTGATGTGGCCCCAGGATGTGTGGTGGGAGTGTCAACCATCTGCATAGACAAATGTTTGGGGCTGGGAGGCAAGCACCACCCCAAACCGTACCACCAGCACCACCAACTGAGGAGGAAAGGAGTGCTGCACTGGAGGTTGAGGAGGAGGAGGTGAAGGAGCAGCAGCAGTAGCAGCATAAGCAACCTGAGCAGTTGGAGCAGCAGCAGCCTGTGGTCCCCAACCCACTGCCTCATACCACCAGCACCAGCCCCTCCCCACCACAGAGCAGCCCAGAACATAAGGAGTACATCCACAGTGGCAGCCAAGGAGCTCGCCAGGCTTTTTTTCCTCAACAAGTCACACTGGTGACAATAGCATTGTGACTTATAATTTGTGTGGCAAAAATGTGCAGTGAAGCAAGAAAGGTAGTCATTTGGGCACCGGAGGGCAAAGAACCAATCTAATTTCGCACCATCTGTCTGAGTGGTAGGCTAGGCTGTAGGAAGAGGCAGCAAGTAAACATAGATTTTGTCAGCAGATAAGGACCATTTGGCCCACCTAGTCTTCCCTAAGATCCCTCCCTATAGTGCTATCAGAGACCCTACTTGCACTCCTGCCCCCCCTTTCTTCTAAAATTCCCTTGTGTCTATTCCATGCATTCTTAAATGCTGTGACTGTTCTAGCCCCCATCACACCCTCTGGGAGGCTGTTCCGAGCATCCATCAACCTCTCTGTGAAGCAATGTTTCCTCACATTTCTTCTCAGCCTCCCCCCACCTCCAGATTCATATTGTGAACCCTAGTCCTTGAGCATCTTTTCTTTGGAAAATGTTCCCTTCTTGTACCTTGTTTATTCCTATGAGGTACTTGAATGTCTCTATCATGTCCCCCCATTCCCTCCTGCTTTCCAGGGAGTACATATTCAAACCCCTAAGCCTTTCCTTGTAGGGCTTCTGATGCAGGCCCTGTACCATTTTGGTTGCCCTTCTTTGAACTGCCTCTGTCTTGCCTATGTCTTTTCAGACATGCGGCCTCCAGAACTGGATGCAGTATTCCAAATGTGGTGTCACTAATCATCTGTACAGTGGCATCACCACCTCTGCTCTTCTGCAGGTGATGCCTCTCCCTACAGAAATGTAGAAACATAGAATATGATGGCAGAAAAGGACCATACAGCCCACCTAGTCTGCCCATTTCCCTACTTGGTTTGGCAATCCCTACTCTTATCTGGACTGCCTTTCCTCCGCTCTGCTGTACAGCAGGTTGCCTTTATGCTTATCCCATGCATTTTTGAATCCCTGTACTGTTTTCACTTCCACTACCTCTGCTGGTAGGCTGTTTCATGTATCCACCACCCTCTCTGTGAAAAATACTTCCTAGCAATCCCCCTAAGCCTCCCACCCTCCAGCCTCAAGTTATGTTCCCTTGTCCTTGTGCACTTTCTTCTCTGAAATATGCTCCCCTCCTGTACCCTGTTTATTCCTCTAAGGTATTTGAAAGTCTCTATCATATCACCTCTCTCCCTTCTCCCTTCTCCCTTCTCTCTTCTAGTGAATAGATGTTAATTTCCTTGAGTCTTTCCTCATGAGGCATGTGGTGCAGTCCATGTATCATTTTTGTTGCTCTTCTCTGGACTGCTTCCATTCTGTCTATGTCCTTCCTGAGATATGGTCTCCAGAATTGGACACAGTATTCCAGATGAGGCCTCACCAGTGATCTATACAGTGACATCACCACTTCACTCCTCCTACTGGTTATGCCCCTTCCTATGCACCCCAGCATTCTATTTGCTTTTTTCCACTGCTTTTTCACATTGTTTGGCTGACTTCAGGTAATTGGATATGATAACCCCCAGGTCTCTCTCACCTGACTTGTGGTGGCTAGAACTTGCCCCCCCCCATCCTATATTCCTCTCTTGGGTTTCTATGTCCCTGGTGCATTATCTTACACTTCTCAGCATTGAAACCCAACTGCCAAATCCTTGTCCATTCCTCAAGTAGTCTTAGGTCATTTCTCATTTTATATAGCCCCTCCTGTGTGTTGACTCTGTTACAGATCTTGGTGTCATGTGTGAACAGACGTACTTTCCCCTTCAGTCCCATTCCGGTGTCACTTATGAAGACATTGAATAGGACTGGACTCAGCACCAATCCCTGTGGAACCCCTCTGGTCACCTTCCCCTCTTCTGATTTAATGCCATTTACTACCACCCTATGAGTCCTGCCTTTTAGCCAGTTTCCAACCCATTTTACCACTTTAGAGCCCACACCCAGATTCCCTGATTTGTTAAGCAACCTTCTGTGCAGAAAAGTGTTGAAGGCCTTACTGAAATCCAGGTAGGCCACATCCACTGTCCCTCCCTGATCCACCACCCTGGTCACCCTGTCAAAGAAATTGATAAGATTAGTCTGACCTGACCTCAGTGAATCCATGCCGTCTTGGGTCTTTTGCACTGCTTGACTCTAGGAACTTTACTACCCTCTCCTTAAGCAGGGACTCCATCAGCTTCCCCACCACTGAGGTCAGGCTTACAGGTCTGTAATTGCCTACCTCCCCCCTACTTCCAGTCTTATGTAAGGGGACCACCTCTGCCCTCCTCCAGTCTCCAGGTACCTCCCCCATCTCTAGTGATTGGTTGAAGAAGGTTGTCAGTGGACCTGCTAGGACTTCCCTGAGTTCCTTCAACACTCTAGAGTGAATCCCATCTGGCCCCATTGCCTTGTCTGTCTTTACTTTCCCAAGTTCCTCCAAGACTTTCTCCACTGTAAATGGGCAGGTGTCCACCTCTCCCCCTGCACACCATTCCTTGTGAGTCTTGGCCCCTTCCCTGTCTCTTCCTTGGTAAATACTGAGCAAAAATACTTGTTCAGTATCTCAGCTTTTTCAAGGTCATCCTCCACCCACCCACCAGCTCCCTTATACCATTTCTGGTCTTCTTCCTCTCACTAATATAACAGAAGATGGTCTTGTCTCCCTTCTTAATAGAGTGTGCTGTTCCTTCCTCCGTTCTTACCTTAGCCTCTCTGACAACTTTCCCAGCTTCTCTCTGCTTCTTCAGATATTTCACTCTGTCTTCTTTGTTCTGCGTCTGTTTGTATTTCCTGAGTGCCTTACTTTTTTCTCGCAATTTCTCAGCTACTGACTTACAGAACCACAGTGGCCGCTTCCTTCTTTTGCTTTTGCTAAGCAATCTGACACATTGACTTGTCACTCCTGCTATGGATCTCTTGAGCCTAAGCCACTGTTCTTCTACCTCTCCCCCCATATCTTCTGCTGCCAGGGCAATTTTGAGCTGTTCCCCCATCCCCATGAAGCTGGCCTTCTGGAAATCTAGGATCTTAATCTTTGAATGGCTTTCTTCTGCCAGCATGTTGACTCTAAACCACACAGTTCTGTGGTTACTGGTACCAACGGGACTGCCCACCTCAACATCCATGATTCTATCCTGTTTGTCAGCAATAAGTCCAGTACAGCCCCCTCCCTGGTGGGCTCAACCACAAGCTGCCTTAGGTTTGCCCCATACATGGCAGACACGAGGTCCCTGCTCCTTGATGTACTTGCAGTCTGGATATTCCAATCTGCATCCGGCAAGCTGAAGTCACCCATTAGTAGTACTTCCTCTTTGGCTGCCATTTTATGGATGGCTTCCACTAATACTAGGTCTATAACCTCCTCCTGTGTGGGAGGCCTGTAAACTACTCCAGCATGGATGGTTGTTTTGTTCCCCAACTCCAGAGTGACCCACAATGCCTCTGCTTCTTCCCTGGATCCCTGAGCCTCCGTAGCTTTAATCCCTTCCTTTACGTACACAGCAACCCCTCCTCCCCTCTTCCCCTTCCTATTCTTTCTAAAAAGTGTATACCCTGGTATGGCTGCATCCCAGTCATGGTTCCCTGTGTAGCATGTCTCCGTAATATCTACAATGTCCAGTTCTGTGTCTGCCATCAGTGCCGTTATGTCTGGGATTTTGTTTCCCAGACTGCGGGCATTTGTGCACATGACCTTCCACACTGCATACCCCCTTAATGTTCCTTGTTTGTTGGTCTTTGCCCTGTGCTGCATTAGTGATGTACCTTCTGTTCTCTCCCCCATTGTAACCATGGTAGGTTTACGGTTAGATATTATGCTAGTTATTGGGTCCTCACTGCCTTCAGTTATGTCCTGGGGGGGCTATGATAATCCACCCCAGCATCCCAGCATCCCACTGGCTTTCCCTACAGCCTTTGCACATTGTTTGGCCACCTTCAGGTATTCAAATATGATCACCCCAGATCTCTTTCTTGTTTGGTGACCGATAATAATTCCTCCTATATCCTGTAGTCCACCCCGGGTTCCTGTTCCCCAAGTGCATGATTTTGCACTTCTTCGCATTGAAACCCAGCTGCCACACTCTGGACCACTCTTTCAGTTTAGCTAGGTCCTTTTTCATTTCTTGCATTCCTCCTGTAGTTTCCAGCCTATAGCAGATCTTAGTGTCATCCGCAAAGAGGCATACCTTCCCCTCCAGTCTCTCTGTAATGTCATTAATGAAGATATTGAACAGGACTGGCCCAAGAACTGATCTCTGTGGCATCCCACTGGTCACCCTCCCTTCATCTGATTTAGCTCCATTTTCTATCACCCTCCGTGTTCTATCTGACAACCAATTTGCTACTCAGTCCCGTACCCAGTCCACCATCTTATGACCTTATCCCAAGCTGCCCAGCTTGTTGACAAGCCTTCTATGAGCAACAGTGTTGAATGCCTTGCTGAAGTCTAGGTAGGCCACATTCACACACACACCCCTCCCCCAATCCACTTCACTGGTCACCCAAAGAAATCTATCAGATTTGTTTAACATGATTTACCTAAAGTGAACCTGTGTTGCCTCAGATCTTGTGCTGTGCTGCTTTCAAGGTGCTCCACTATCCTTTTCTTTAGCAGTGATTCCATAATTTTTCTCACCACTGAGGTCAGACTGACAGGTCTATAGTTACTAGCCTCCCCTCTGCTACCACCTTTGTGGAGAAAGACTACATCTGCTTTTCTTCAGTCCTCTGGAACCACTGCTGTATCCAGTGACTTGTTGAACAGGGCAGTCAGTGGTGCTGCCAGCACCTCCCTTAACTCCTTTAATATCCTAGAGTGTATCCCATCTGGTCCCATTGACTTGTCCACCCTAAGTTTTGCGAGTTCCTTTTGGACTCCTCGGTAAATGGACTGGTGTCCACCTCCCTTCTTATCTGGTTTCTTATCTGTGGACCCTCCCTTCCCCTTCTTCTGTGAAAACCGAACATAAATATTTGTTCAGGATTTATGCTTTTTCCTGGTCTCCTTCTGCATCCTCTCCTTCCTCCCCTTTTAGCTTCAGAATCCTCCCCCCAGTTTTCTTCCTTTCACTAATGAATCTGTAGAAGGTTTAGTACCACTTCTTAACTTCATTTGGAATTTTTTCCTCTGTTTGGTCTTTTGCACTCCTGACCACCCTTCCTGCCTCCCTCTACTTCTCTATATATACTGCCCTTTCCTCTTCTTTCTGTTTTTCTTTATCTTTCCTAAAAGCCAACTTTTTTTGCCCTTAATTTCCCTGCCACTTCTTTTGAGAACCATAGTGGTTTTCCTTTACTCTTACCCTTGTTTATTTGCTGAATGCAAAGGTTAGTTGCCAATCCTATGGCCCCCTTTACTTGGGCCCACTGTTTCCCAACTTTCCTGCCATGTGCCCCCACTGCTAGGGCTTCCCCTAGCCATTCCCCCATCCTAGAGATGTCCGCTCTCCTGAAGTCCAAGACCCTCACCTTTGTTTGGCTTGACCCTGTCACAGTACTTATACTAACCACACTGTGCAATGGTCTCTGGACCCCAGGTGTTCACCCACCCTGACCTTTGTGATTCTGTCCCCATTGGTTAGTACCATGTCCAAAATCGCTCCCTCCCAGGTTGGCTCAAACACTAGCTGCTTCAAGTCTGCTCCTTGTAGGGAGTCCAGGATGTCCCTGCACCTGGCTGTAGAAGCCACTGGGAGGCTCCAATCAATCTCAGGTAGACTGAAATATCCCACCAGCAGCACCTCCCCTTTGGCTGCCATATATGGATGGCTTCCAGTAGACAACAAGCCTTTGTGTGAAGCAAATAAACAAAACAAAACAAAACGAAGTAAAAAACCACAATGGTTCTCAAAAGAGGTGTTGGGGAAGGTTAGGGAGAAAAAGATAGCATTCAGGAAGTATAAGGAATCACAGAAGAAGCAGGACAGAGAACTGAATCAGTTAAAGCAGAAGGAAGTGGGGAAGGTAGTCAGAATTGCAAAGGCCCAAACCAAGGAAAAGATAGCCAACTCAGTTAAGAAGGGGGATAAAACCTTTATAAGTTCATTAGGGAGCAAACAAAGACCAAGGGAGGGATAGTCAGGCTTAATAAAGGGGAGGGGAGGTGGGCAGAGAGTGACAGTGAAAAGGCAGAGATACTTAATGAATACTTTTGCTCAGTATTCACAAAAGAAGAAGAGGGGGATGTACCTAAACCAAACAATAGAAGCACTCTGGACGGGGGGTCAATACCAGTCCATTCACAGAAGAAAGGGTCATGAAAGAACTCCTAAAACTCAAGGTGGACAAAGCAAAAGGGCCTGAAGGTATTCACCCTAGAATTCTAAAAGAACTAAAGAGACACCTGATGACACCATTGACTACCCTTTTTTAAAAATCATGGGAGGATGGTGTGGTACCTGAGGCCTGGAGGAGGGTGGATGTGATTCCACTTCACAAAAGTGGGAGTAAGTCAGAGGCAGGAAACTACAGACCTGTTAGTTTGACCTCAGTGGTAGGGAAAATTATGGAATCACTTCTGAGAGAAACCATTGTTGAGTACCTAGAGGCCAGTGGGGTACAGGACCCAAGGCAGCATGGATTCACAGCAGGAAGGTCATGTCAGATGAATCTAATAGATTTCTTTGACTGGGTGACCAAAGTAGTAGACCAGGGAGCGGCTATGGATATGGTCTACCTAGACTTTAGCAAAGCATTTGACACAGTCCCACACAAAAGATTAATAAACAAGTTAGCCAGCCTGGGAGTGGGTCCCAGGGTGGTAGCCTGGGTAACAAATTGGCTGGACAACAGGACACAGGGGGTAATAGTAAATGGAAAACACTCTGAAGAAAGGGTGGTTACTAGTGGGGTACCGCAGGTTTCAGTACTGGGACCGGTTCTTTTTTTATGTCTTTATAGGTGACATTCGGAGGGGCTGGAAGGAAAAGATGCCCTTGCAGATGACACAAAGATCTGCAATAGGACTGATACGCGTGGGGGTTGGAAAAGGTTGAGAAGGGACTTGCAAGGTTGAGGAATGGTCAAAGGTATGGCAGCTTAGATTCAATGTAAAGAAGTGCAAGTAATGCACCTGGGAAACAAAACCCAGGGAAGAGTACAAAATAGGGGGTAACATACTAACAACAACAAAAATGGAAAGGGACCTTGGGATAGTCATATCAGACAACTTTACGGTAGGCAAACAATGTGAGAAGGCAGTAAGGAGGGTTGGGGGTATACTGGAATGTATAGGGAGAGGCATCACCAGTAGAAAACAGGAAGTTGTTATCCCTCGCTACAGACAGTTGATAAGACCCCATCTGGAGTAATGCATGTAGTCTGGAGATCCCATCTCTGCAAATATATAGACAGGATGGAGGTAGTCCAGAGGCGGGGAACTAAAATGGTGCAGGGTCTGCACCAGAAGTCATATGAAGAGAAAGACTAAAAGAGCTTAATATGTAAAAAAGACCCTTGAGGAAAGGGGGGGGGGGACATGACAGAAACGTTTAGGTACCTCAAGGGAATCAACAAAGTCCAAGAAGGGAGCATCTTTCAGAAAAAGAGATGTGCAAGAACAACGGGGCAAAATTTGAAGATAGATGGGGGAAGGCTCATGGGCAACATGAGGAAGTATTTTTTCAAGAAGAGGGTGGTGGATGCTTGGAATGGCCTTCCTGAGGAGGTCATGGGGTCAAAAACAGTGGGATAATTCAATAATGCATGGGACATACATATTCAATTATAGTGGGGGGTTGGAGGAAGTAGGCTGTTGGTTAACTAGGATCTGCAGCTTATCCTGTAGGTAGGGAAATGTGCAGACCAGGTGGGCCTAGCGGTCCTTATCTGCTGTCAGTCTATGTTTCTATGTTTCTAGTTTTCTGCCCATTTTCTTCCTTTGAGCTGGGGGTCTGTAGATCATGCCTGTGCGAATGGCTGTGCCATAGCCTAACTCCAGGGTGACTCACCGTGCCTCTGCCCCCCTGCATTCCCTGCACCTCTCTGGCCTTATACCCTTCTTGATGTAAAAAGCCACTGCTCCTCCCTTTTTACCCACTCTATCTCTTCTGAATAAGATATAACCTGGTAAAGCTATGTCCTAGTCATGGTGGTCCCCATTACACCATGTCTCAGTATTAGCTACCATGTCAAGGTTATCCTCTGCCATCAAGGCTGCCAGGTCTCTGATTTTATTTCCCAAGCTACTGGCATTTGAAGACATGGTCCTCCATATTTTGCTGCCCCCTCTTCTGTCCTTTCCTCTGTTCCCCTGGTGCCTCTTGACCTCCCCCTTATGCCCCTTGTCCTCCCCCTTATTGCTGAGTCCAGTCTTCCCTGTCAGTTCTGTAATGTTGTGGTCCTCCATGCTGGCTGAATTTTCCTGTAGGGGTGGGCAGTTAGATTTTTCCTGCTTCCTTCCTCCATCTCTGGTGGCTAGTTTAAATCCTTGCTAATAAAGCATCTACGTTCACTGAAGACATTGATTCCCTTTCTGGAAGGATGCAGTCCATCCCCCTTGCACATGTCTGCATCTTTCCAGGTGAGTCCCTAGTCCTCAGTGAAGCTGAATATCACCTGTCCACACCACTTTTCCAGCCATTTGTTGAATTCTGTTGTGGATATCCCTAGCTTCCCCTTTACCATAGACAGGCAGAATGTCCAAGAAAGCTACGGAGCATGCTAGTTGCCTAAGGCCCCTTCCCAAGTCACTAAAGCCCCTCTGAACTGTTCGGATGTCCCCTACTTCCCCCAACAGGTCATTTGACCCCATGTGGACAATGACATCCAGCTCCTCCCTCCTTGCTACTACCCTGGCCATCCCTAGGATCCACCCGCCAAACTGTGCCTCCAGGTAGGCACTTCACCTCCCTTTCTCTCCCACTGCCTAACCCCAGCTGTATTGCCCTCACAATGGAGTCCCCAAACAGGATTTTTTTCCTCCTCCTAGGGGGTCTCCTGCTTATCCTCCTTGGGTATCCCTCCTGGAGGACCCTCTCATCCTCCCTGGTGACTGCATTGGGAGACTCTGTAGATCCTTCCATTCTGCCAAGATGGTGTATGAATTTTATAGTTTCACAGGATGGGGGATGTGCCTGTGACCCACCTCCCTCATGCTGCCTGTGCCCATTGTTGTCCATCCATTCCCATGGCAAGGCAACCTTTGAGGAAGTGGAAGTTGACTGGGTGGCCCCTGGGTAGGGACATAGGTCTCCCGCAACCTAGCCAGCTTGGCCAGGAGACTACTGACCTCTGCTCTCTACTCAGAGAAGTGCCAGCAAATGGGGAAGCACCACAGTGTCCAGAAGGTTCTCCTGAATACTGCTGCTTCACATCCACTGCACAGCACTGCTCCCATCATTTTTTTCTCCTGCTTTCCTGTGGTTCCCCAAATCCTTTTGACAGTTCTTTTATTTTATTTTTTTTTGTTTATTTATTGCTGTTTATTCCTTTTCCTCTCTCTCCTCTTTATTCCATTTTTCTGTGACTTGTTGCCTGCCCCTGTGTAGAACCAGGAAGTATCAAACTCCCATCAGCCTAGAAAGGCAAAGTAGCCCAGGGTGGGTTGGATGGGGAGGGTGGGTGGGAGTAAGCCTCTGGTTATTTAAAACAATCAACTGACACCAGTGGCTAACTCAGCAACAAACATCCTTGCAAGCAGCTACCCTGTAAAAGAAATGTGCAGAAAAAAATAACAATCAATAACACAGCCTCAATCCACCTCTCAGATTTACTCCAGCCTTCCAGAACACTTACAAAGTATGCCCCTTTTACATGTTCCTTTTACACTCACATATTACAAAAAGCCACCAGAATACTTTTCTTATTCCCTGATGTCCTTTCGCCGGTAACACTCAGGCAGCCACAGTGAACTGTTCCCTAGCTCACCTTTCAGCCGACTGCTGAACTCTGAGACATCCACTGAGATTTTTAAACCCTCTCGGCTTGGTGCACTTTTATTGCTCCTGTATCATGGACGGAGGAGGGTGGGTGAGAGTTATCCTCTGGTCACTCAAAACAATCAACTGATTGGTGAAGGGGATGGAGGACAGCTCAAGGGGGCTGGCCACTGTGCTGAGAGGAGGCACGTGAGGTCATGGGTCAGGGACAGAGTGCATGAGGAGGAACTGGCAGCACCTGCTTCCCCAGCAGCCCCAGCACCAGCATCAGAAGCAGTAGATACACCACAGGACCTGGCCTTAAAGAGGGAGGAAGTGGCTGACCTCTACTGGCAGCTCACTGAGGTACAACAGGCTGTCAGTACCATCCTGGAAAATCAGGCAAAGGTACTGGAAACTCAGGTGAAGGTCCTAGATATTCTCAAGGAGCTTCACAGGCATGGCACTGGCATTGATAGTGGAGCTGTGTATTTTATTTTATTAAACTTTTCCTTACTGTCCTGTTGTCTTTATTGTTTTCAAGATTGGTAGTCTCCCCCAAACAAATAAAATACTAAAAAAGATTAAAAATAACAAAAAAATCTTTGCTGTCTTCTTAGTTTTTTCAAACTTCTATTCCTAGTTTCTAATCCCATCGCTCCCCTCCTAAAAAAGTCAAACTCAACATGTCTTTATCGCACTAGTTTTCCTTCCTTTTCTATCCAGCTGTACTGTTTACAGTTTTTAAGTTTGTTTGTCCTCCATCCCCCCAAAAATATACAAATACCAAAAAAGATAAAGAAAAATATTTAAAAAATAAAAACAAAATCTGTCCACTCTTCTTTACGCTGTGTTCATCATTCCAAGTTTCAAACTCCTTTGTTCCTCCTGAAAAAAAGTTTAACAACACACAAATATTACCTTTTCTATCTATGTGTATTGTGCTATATTTCCTAGTCCCTAACTATGTATATATTGGCTTGTCTAAGCTGCACATGAGAAAATGTCATGAGAGCTGAAATATAAATCTTGTCTTGTCTTGAGGATTTCTCCTGCTAGCCATAAATGTGAAGTAGTGGTCCAAGTCCCAAACTGCTTTCCTGCTGCTAGGTGCTGCTGTTGCAGTGATGTGCAACTGTTGAGAGAAGTCAAGGAGATACACATGCTTCATGCCAGTGCTGCTGTTGAGAAAATGCTGCTGTTGAGAAAATGCAGGAATAAAGTGGACGAGTAGGAAAATTCACTATCTTGTGTTGATAAATTCTCATGATATCTACAAATGAGAAGTTTCAATGAGAAGTTGTGCTGCTGTTGCTAGGTGCTGGTGGTGCTGGTGCTGTTGTTGTTTTGAAGAAAATTCTTGAAAAAAGTGGATGAGAAAGAGAAGCTCTCTATCTTGTCATGGTAAAGTGTGTTGATGTCCAGAGATGACAGCAGTCGAAAGGAGAAGTTGCTGTGCTGCTGCTTCGTGTTGCTGGCGACTGATAGCTGGTGCCCTGTGCGGCTGTACTCACATATACTACCAAAGGTTAGTATTTTTTTTGTCACGTTCTGTGGGATTGAGATGGGATTTTAAATCATTGCATTTGCAAACCTATCTTGTGGCTGTTTCCTTGCAGGAATTTATCATGGTGATTCATTGCTTCTGTTGGAGGGATGTGTTTGCCATGATGGCCATGATGCTTTCCTTTTGGACTGCTGTGAAGTAAGGGGAAGGTAACTGTTTTATTTTTTGCCCTAGAATGGGACCATCGTGGTACAGCAGGAGTCATGATAACTGTTGTCGTCTCCTGTCTCTCATTTCAGTTATTTCACATGCATACAATAAACTGTGCATTGCATAATGTGGCAGCACAGTCACTTGGAGGAATGTTTTCAAGGATGATGCAGAGCAAAGGACATGTTGACTGAATGGAATGTACAGCGTTGGAAGATGACAAGTTCAGAGCAGCAACACTTGGCTTGGCAAGGTTCAGTCCATGAACACGAGGTGGCAGAAATTAACTGGTGGCAATAGGTCTCTTGCTGTAGAAGAACTTGGTACTTGCTGCTGGCAGGATGAATCACAGTGTCAGATCTGATGTGAAGAGAAATATGTGCGACACACGACCACCACAAAATATTGTTTGTGGTGGAACAGTCCTATCTGATCCTCAACAGAGAAGAAGCATGTGTTAAATATCTTCATAATATATTGGGTATGATCCAGAACACAATTTAAAAAAAATGAAAATGGCAGTCATCTTTAATGATATCAATCATTAATTCAACATTAACTGTAAAAGCACTTTGACAATGTCCGTAAGTATGGGATGACATTCTTGGCCAACAATCAACTAATAAAGTACTGCTGCTGGGACTGCCGCTAGTAACACTGTTTAAATTGCCCTCTGGGACAGTCTATGTTGTCAAGCACTTTAGTACACACATCTGCCAAGCACAATATATAAATGTCTCACTTCTGGAAATATTTCTCCCAAACCCAAAATCAGTAATTCTGGTGTACACTGCTGCTGGTACCTCTGCAACTCTGAAACAGAAGATTCAATAACACTGAAACTCCAACCGAGAAAGGTGTTCTAAATCAGTGAATTCAGCAGTCAGCTGACAGGGGTAATTTAATATTAAGTATAACAAAAAAGTAAGTGACTGAACACTGGCACTTTATGAAGAATCAGACTAAAATATCTTTGCAAAATGATGACGTGAAGGCCCATTTCAACAACTAGGGTTGCACCCAAAAATTAAGTGGTGTGATTGAGAGCAAGTGAAGTGAAACAGAAAATTCAGGAAGGAAACATGGTTGCACTGAAAAATTAAGTGGCATGATTTGTGATTTAGTGACTAATGTGAAACAGAAGATTTAATAAAAATGATGCACTGAAGTCACAGTTCATGAAACAGGATTGTACCCTAAATTAAGCGGTGTGATTGTGAGCAAGTGACGTGAAACAAAAGATTCAGGGTGTCACCCAAATATTAAGTGGTATCAAACAGAAGAGTCTCATTTATTTTAATAAATGTTAACATACCAACATTTCTGGGTGGCAGATTGGTGCACCTGTTCTGCACAATGGCACCAGCTGAACTGAATGCTTGTTCCACGCTGACACTTGAGGGTGGGCAGCTGAGGTATTTAAAGACAAACAATGTCAGTGCTGGTCACTCAGTAGCCTTGCTGCATCAGTATAGCAACAGCTTGTTGGCAATGGTAAGGGGCCTTGTGTCTGCCAAATACGCTTCTACCATGCATTGCACTGCTCACAGACCTGCTACCTCATCAGCAACGGCCTCCTCATTGTCCTCCATATCTGCAACTCCCACCTGACTTAAAACATCCCAAATGGGATTTGTCATTTTTTTCCTTTAAGTGGCATGTTTTTTCAGCCCCTTTCCCATGTGAGGAGGTGGTAACAACACCCAGTCTCTGTGCAGTTTCATGTTGTGCCTTAGGCACATGTGTCCATAGCATCTGTGCTCCATGTACCCTTCCTATCAGACCAACAGTGACAGAACCCTTTTTTTTTTTTTTTTACACAGCACATGGATTACTACTACAGAGATAACAACAGTGACAGAACCCTTTTTCGCTAATAAACTGCACAAGAATTGTAATGACGGGGTGCCGTATCAACAGTGACAGAACCCTTTTGTTAATTTTCCACAGCACAGGGATTACAAAGACAGGGGTACCAACAGTGACAGAACCCTTTATTGCTAATAAAAGCACAGGGATTGCAATGACAGGGGTACCAACAGTCACAGAACTCTTTTTGCTAATAAATAGCTGAGGGATTACAATGACAGGGGTACCATACCAACAGTGACAGAACCCATTTATTCTTTTTACACAGCACAGGAATTACAATGTCAGGGGTAGCAATAGTGACAGAATCATTTTTTGCTAATAAACAGCACAGGGATTGCAACAATAGGGGTACTGTACCAACAGTGACAGAACACTTCCGTTCTTTTTTACACAGCACAGGTATTACAATGACAGGGGTACCAACAATGACAGAACCCTTTTTTGCTAATAAACAGCACAGGGATTGCAACCACAGGGATACTGTACCAACAATGACAGAACCTTTTTTGTACTTTTTACACTGCATGAGATTACAACAACAGGGGTACCAACAGTAAAAAAAATCCTTTTTTTGCTAATAAACAGCACAGGGATTGCAACTACAGGGGTACCGTACCAACAGTGACAGCACCTGTAGCACTGCTGGAGAGGATCCAGAGACGGGAAACCAAAATGGTTCAGGGAATGAAGGGGGTGACATATGAGGACAGACTCGGAATACTGAACATGTACACACTGGAGGACAGGAGAGACAGGGGGGACATGATAGATATCTTCAAGTACCTGAAGGGATTCAATAAAGGGAGAGTTGAGGAGCTTTTCCAGCTCAAGAAAGGGGGGGGGGGGCATGAGAGGGCACAGTTTGAAGCTTGTGGGGGAGAACTTTAGAGAGGAGGCAAGGAAGCATTTTTTCATTAAATGGGTCATGGCATCCTGGAATGCATTTCTTGTTGAGTTGGTGGCAGTGGAAACAGTTGAGGGATTCAAGAGGGGGTGGGATAGGCACAGGGGCATGGCAAGGGTAGGGGGGGCATATTCTACAAGGAACCGTGGGGGGATAAACCATGGGGGGAGGGGTAGAGCAGTTGCTGTATCCAAACAGTAAACTGTGTAGGGTAGACATGAGACACCAATGGGCCTAATGTACCGGGCAACTATGTATGTATGTATGTTTACACAGCACCGAGATTATAATGACAGAGGTACCAAGAGTGACAGAACCCTTTCTTGCTAATAAGCAGCACAGGGATTACAATGACAAGGGTAACAACAGTGACAACAAATTAGTGGTGGTCGAAATTCAAAAATTTTGTTCCATGAAATATTTTGCGAAATTTGCACATTTCGTGAAATATTTAGCTGGTGCGAAATGCAAAATTCCTCCAGTGAAATGCAGAATTTCATCACCAGCTGCTGAAATTCTGCATTTGAAGGGGATGAAAATCCATATATATTTAAACATAAAAAAAGTGCTTCCTCACCTCCTGGCCAACATTAAAATAAATGTTTACAATCCCCACGATCCCTGGTGTCTAGCGGTCCCACCCCTTGGCCCATTGCCAGCCCAATATATATGAAGAATCCCCTCCTCCACCGAAATTCATCCAGCCCCCACCCAGAATTTTAATTAAAAATAAAGATAAATGTCTCTGGTGTCTAGTGGTCCCACCCCCAAGGCTGATCGTCGGCCCAATATGAAGAATGCCCTCCCCCAGCTTCACACCCCATCCCCCTTCATCCATTAGTGCCACCAACATCAATCATTTAATTTAAAAATTGATGATCGGACGGGGGTTGGGCTCTTTTGGTTGCCAGTGGCAGCCAGGAGCTCCACAGAGAGCAGATAATCTGCTCTGGTCCCCTTTAGATGATTGGATGGGGGTTGGGCTCTTTTGGTTGTCGGCAGCAGCCAGGTGCTACATGGAGAACAGGTAAGCTGTTCCAGTGCCCTTTAGCTGATTGGATGAGGGCTGGACTCTTTTGGTTGCCAGTGGCGGCCAGGAGCTCCACAGAGAGCATGTAAGCTGCTCCAGTGCCCCTTAGATGATTGGATGGGGGTTGGCTCTTTTGGTTGCCAGCAGGAGCCAGGTGTTCCATGGAGAGCAGGTAAGCTGCTCCAGTGGCCTTTAGCTAATCAGACTGGGTTGGGCTCTTTTGGTTGCCAGCGACAGCCAGGAGCTCCACAGAGAGCAGGTAAGCTTATTAGACTTATTAAGTTAATTAATATCAATTATTAGACATGTAAAAATTTTGATTATGTAGCATTCTTGCTGGACCTAGAAACAATTGATTGGACTAGGTTAGAACTTATACCTACAGTTAGTGAAGCATGCGATTATTTTTACCAGGCGTTTATAACAGTCTGTAATATCCATGTTATTGAAGGGTGAAAGAAGGGTAAAAATGAACACCCCTTGGTATGATTTAAACTTAAAAAAAATAAAGAAACAAATAGATAAATTGTGGAAAGTTTCAAAAAAAAATCTAATAACCCCTTAGACTGGACCAAATACAGACAAACGTTATAAATAAAAATAAATTAGCCAACCAAAACAAAACTATTATAAAAAATTGATTGGAATCACACATAAAAAACAGCCAATAGGATTTTGGAAAATTATGAATGTAACCCGTCTGCCATGTACCAGTGGGCTACTACCCTTGCCTTGGGGGCCTGACCAAGGTTGAGGGGCCTGGGCTCTGTAGATATGGCTTGAAGGGTTCATTTCCAAAGGTTAACAAAATAGTGCGGTGCCTCCACCCATAGTAGAATTTGAGTGGGCCAGATGACAGATTGGTACAACTCCCTGGGATGCCGTACCTACCCACCTCCCCAAACAGCCACTCCACACCTGGAACACCAAACACTGTTGCAGATTTGCAATATGCATACAATTAATGACTATCGCCAATAATATTCTCACAGCTACAGTATTTACCAATCTGGTTCTTTCTAATGTTATACTTCCCAACTACCCATGGGGGGATACTAGGCATACATATACTTTACACTTTAAAGTTATACACACTAATGACACACCCAGTAGTGATATGCTCATGGGACAGTGTTCAAGTAAACAACAAACCCTTTAATTAAGGGACAGTGGGGGTAAGGGGATGCAAATTAAGTTAATTTACTAGGCAGATTGACTTTTAAATTTTTACACATGAAAGATCTGTAAACCCACCTCCCACCTGCATGGCATTATTTAGATACAGTTCCCAGATTAATGGTCCAGTTAGACACTCCCAGTTAGCTTCACTAGGTACCCAGATTGGGACCATTTCAGGCCTGATGCACATTGCAGCTGGTTGACTGGCATTAGTGCACATAAACAAATTATTTAATTTATCCCTTTAGCCATGCAATTGTGACTGAATATTAGAGAAATAACTTAATAGCTGAACTTTCAGGCAAACTGGCATTTGTAATCCCAGGCCCGATGGCCTGCAGTACAGTTCAAAGACAACTTTAAACAAAGACAACTTAGGAACACTGTTGCAGTGCTAGCCTTAAAATTACTCACAGTTCAGAAGGACAGTTTTTGGATTGAAGACAGAATGACTGGTTGCCTTGGGCAGGCTTGAACCTCCAGAAACTCAGATTCAGGTTTCAGGCTCCTGGCTTCTGAAGCAAGGACCAGCATAAAGGGCTAGGGGCCAGCATGACTTACCCCCGCATCCAGACATAACCCCCACAGTGGCCACAAACTAGCACTAACTATTGCACCAGTGACTGACTCCCTAAGCTAGCCAAGTGTAGATGCAGCTCTGGACTCAGAATGCAGTCTCTGGAACATTTGGCATTGGAAACAGAATGCAGTCTCTGCAGTCTTTGCTCTGGGAACAGGCTTTGGCAAATTTGACTCTGAGTTCCTGCTCTGGCAGTTTCACTCAGGATACCAATTTTGGCAAATACAGACTGGCATGTAAAGTCAGTCTCTGTTCCATTCAGGAAGTTCAAGTTGGCACGTCTCTCTCTCTCTCTGCTGAGCTGGCTTACCTCCCAGGATGGGGCAAGCAACAATCTCTGCAGTTTCCCAAAGTTCTGGCTCTGTTCAGCAAAATAGCACTTAACTTGGCTGGAGTCCTTTCTGATAGTCAGCAGCCACAGGCCTCCTCCTGGGTTATTTACTGGGAAAGCCCCAGCAGGCCTTCTAGTTCTCTTTGGGGGAGCACTTTCAGAGTATTCCTTACTTTTTGGGAGCCCGATTCAGACTGCCTCCAGTCATAACCATCCCTGGAGATTCACAGGAAAATGACAGCTTTTTAACGGTCAAAGAGGCTGTCAATCACAATTCTGACATTCCGACTGGCTAGTCAGAAGGTGCAAAACACATCATCCTCTATTCTTCCCAGCAGCCACAGCTAAGGACCCTTTGAGTTCTTATTGGCTGAAACAAAAGGCCAAAGTAACAAGACAGCTGCCAAAGGGCAGACAGCTAAATGTCCAACTTTTAAGTCTATTCTCGTAAATAATCTGTTCAGTGTTAAAATTAAACATTGACAACTTTCAACAGTGATCCCTCTGCAAAATTATTGGGTGGAAGGGTGGAGTTTGACAGAGCATTCCCTGGCTGGTTGCAAACGCTGATGCACTCGGACCCACCAAAAGCTGCTGTCACTATGTACAGATATAGGGTTCTTAACGCTATAGTGCAAAGGCGTCAGCTCACACTTTCGTGCAGAATCTATCCACATAGATATTTAACATGGATTCAAACTTCTAACTGGATATTAACCCAGGTTCAAGAGAGCAGAATACCAGGGCTTGACCAAGGCCAAATGCAGGGCAAAAAAGGTGCCATGGGAGACAAGCTATGTAAGCTCCACGGGGTTATATGAAGAAATTGAAAAAGACAACTGTTGTATTTTCTAAACAGTATGTGATAGAAGGATAAACTATACTATTAGGACCAGAGGCAGCAACCAAATTTAATAACTTTTTTGTAAATATGGGGCTAAATGCTCTCCAAGTGGATAATAAATTAGGCAGTTGTTCTTTAAATAGTTTTGCTTTAATGGGGGCTATCAAAACAGTTTCAAATTTAACATAATAAAAGCTGATGAGGTAATGAAAGATCTGAATTGAATAGACACCTCAAACGCAGTTGGATGGGATAATATATCACCACTGCTTTTGATGTATGCAACTCCTGTTATTTCTGCCCCTTTAACGTATATATTCAACATGTCATTGAACCTTGGGGAGTTTCCAACAGCTTGGAGACTTGCCAAGGCTATTCCTATTTATAAATTGAGACAAAGAAGATATGGGTAATTATCATTCCATTTCTTGACTTTCAACAGTATCTAAGATATTGGAAAGGCTGATCAGTATTCAAATGGAGTACTTTTTTGGACATAATAATTACATTATTAACATTTCCCAATCTGGGTTATGTGCAAAACACAGTACCACTATAGCTTTGACCAAGGTGGTGAGTGACATCCAGGGGGTTTTGGACAGAGGGGTGTCATTTGGGGCAATTTTTGTTGACCATTGAAAGGCTTTTGATAATTTGAGCCATGACACTCTCTTGTCCAAACTTGAAGCTCTGGGTTTGGCACCCCCTTTAAATCTCTGTAGCTTGTCCTGTATGTTTAACTTGCATCTCTGGGTGTATGTAAGTTGTTTTCTGGGGTACTTGTCTGTAACTTATTTATTAATTATATACTTTTTATCAAATCAAATCAGCTTTATTTATAAAAAGGCGACTGTACAATAAAATATATATAATAAAATAAATTATTATAAAACAAAACATATAAATTACAACAGAATGCAGTATGATAGCAGCATAACAGCAGCAGCACTAATCCCCAAATGCCAAACCAAAAAGATGAGTCTTCAAGGCATTCTTAAAACTCTGGACAGTTAGGCAATCTCGTACCCGATGAGGTAGAGAATTCCACAGGGACGGGGCAGCAAAACTAAATGCCCTTGCTCCAGATGTTTGCAAATGAACCCTAGAAATCTCTAGCAATCCCTCATCAGTGGATTGGAGAGGATGGAGGGGACAATAGGGACAGAGGAGATCTTTCAGGTAACCTGGTCCCTGGTCGTGTATGGCCTTATAGGTTAACAAAGCAACCTTGAAGGTGATCCGCCACTGTATCGGCAGCCAGTGCAGACCTCGGAGCACAGGTGTTATATGACTGGTTCTTGAAGCACCAGTCAACAGCCTGGCTACCGCGTTCTGCACCAGCTTCAAGCAGTGGATATCAACCCCCGGTAGCCCTAGGTAAAGGGCATTGCAGTAGTCAAGGCGGGATGTAATGAAGGCGTGAACCAACATTGGAAGATCATCAGGAGGAACCAGGTGTTTCACCCAAGCGATATTTCACAGATGGTAAAAAGAAGTTTTAACAACTGCTGACACCTGTAACTTTAGGGTGAAACAGTTATCAAACATAATGCCCAGGTTCCGCACCCGGTCTGAGGTAGCTAGCTGGACACCTCCAAGCCATAGACCTGAAGGAGAACCTGCCAACATACCTGCCTCACAATGACCCTGGTCCACTACCAACACCTCAGTTTTTTTAGGGTTTAACCTTCACCAGCTCACATTCATCCAGGCCTGAATTTCGGCCAGACAGCTGTTTAGCACCGAGACAGCATCATCTAATTCAGGCACAAAAGACATGTATAGTTGAGTATCATCTGCATAGCAGTGAAAACTCAAGCCATACCATCTAATAATCACTCCCAATGGCAGCATATACACTGCAAACAACATGGACGCTAAAATGGATCCCTGTGGCACCCCACAGGATAGGGGGAATGGAGCTGAGGTACAAACCCCAGACACCACTCTCTGAGTCCTACCCATGAGGAAAGATCAAAACCATCTGAGGACAACTCCTGAGAGTCCACAGATAAGTCGCAGGTGATCCAACAGCACACCATGGTCCACAGTATCAAATGCTGCAGAGAGATCAAGAAGGCCCAAGATGGAACGAGTCCTTCGATCTCTCGCTATCAGGAGGTCATTTAGTACCCGAACAAGAGCCGTCTTGGTACTATGTCTCTTCCTGAAACTGGACTGGAGAGAGTCATAGATATTGTAGCTGGTCAAATGGTGCTCCAGCTGTAATTCCACCACCTTCTCAATAACCTTACCCAAAAAGGTAAGGTTAGAGACCGGCTTGTAGTTTGCTAGACAGTCGAGATCCAAGGAGGACTTCTTAAGATGGGTCCGAACCACGGCTTCTTTGAGGGAGTCAGGAAAGATTCCCCTCTCCAAGGATAACCAGACTATCTCAGCAAGGACTGGGCCATTGACATCAATGCAGTCAACAAGCAAGCGCGTGGGGCCTGGATCCAAACTACAGTTGGTAGGATGTAATGACTGGATAACCATCACATCACTAACTGTGGGTGGGCCAAAGTTGCACCACACAAACTGGGAGTCCGACATCTCCTGCCGACCTCTGCTACTCCCTTGAGAAAGGGTCAGGCGGATGTCGGACCTGATTGTGGCTTTTAACACATAATCTGAAACAGGTCCATCTTGAAAATGGGTCTTTGACCTAATGATGAGTTTGTAAGATCTACCTGTAGAAAAATAACGTTTTTACTACTACTACTAAATGGTTTAAGGATTATCTTAAAGGTAAAAAACAAATTGTTAAAATGTGTGATTTTGTCTCAAACAGTGGACAAATTATCACTGGGGTACACCAAGGATCAATATTGGGGTCCCTGCTGTCCCCTGCATGAATGAGCTTGTCTGACGCGATACAGCTGTTAGTTTACATCTGTATGTGAATGATACAGTACTGTATGTATCTGGAGATTCAACATTTCAAATCCAATCAAAGTTGCAAAATTCTTTTGATGAGCTATAGAGCTTTTTTTTTTGCCAAGAATCACTTGTCCTTAAATGCAAAAAAATCCCAAATAGGCTGGCACAGTGGCGTGAAGGGCTGAGGCACTGCACCTTACTTCCTGCCATATGACCTACAGTACATTCGGTGGGGAATGTGGGTTCCTGGGGTTGGCAAAAGAGGGAGAGGATTGAACATCTGGAGGTCAGCTTTCCTGTACCGTGGAGGGTGACTGGCAATCACGCCGAATGACTACCCCCAGGTGGAGGCCTGAGGATATTGCAGATCAGGTGCCCCAATGACAGGTGGGTGCTGTGGTACCCCACAGTGTGCGCACTCCTCCATGTGTGCATGCTGACATGCTTGTCCCAGCAATGGGGAGGGATGGGAAGAAAAGTGGAAAAAGGAGGAGCACTGTCAGGCTGCATGACGCCTGGACTGCGCTCCCAACCCATGGCTCAGCTCCTGCAAAACTGGATTTGTGCACCGGAGGGATGGGGGAATGACCCTCTACTCTCTGGCCCTGCCATGGATGAATCTGTGGAGGATTCACCAGAATCTGGACCCTGGCTGAGAGAGAGCAATGTGGGTCACAAGGTCAATGTGAGCCCCTTTGAGGACAGAGCTGAAAGCCTGCCTGCCTGCTAGCAGCCCTGGGAGGAAAACTAGAAGGAAGACCTCACCTAGAAATCCCCACCTTTCCCCTCCTCCTCCCTCCCTCCCCCTCCCTCCTTAGACTGTTCCTCAGTCACTATTTAGGCAATTATCTCCCCCACAAAGCAATGCCCACTAATGTATCCCCCCGTATCCTCATGAAGTTATTCTCGGTTATTCCACTGTTACTTGAATTTATTCTATGTTATATCTCTGTTATATTGACTCATGTAACTACTCTACTGTATGTACCTTGTTATTATACTCCCCTGCTACATTGTGATGCTCTGTTTATTGTAAACTGCATGTGTCTGATAAAAAGACTTTGGAAATGAGTCTATGAATCAAAGGATTGTAATTCCGATTTGTACAATAAATAAAATAAATAAATAAAATAAACCAAAAGGCCTGAATAATGCTCTTTGAAGGAACTAGCAACCCTGGACCAGCTGGAGAGTTCCTGTTCATAAAAACAAAAATGAATATAGTACTAGAGCAGGTTAACTCCTGTAAGTATTTAGGCATCTGGCTAATTGACAAATGTAACCGGGATGTCCACACAGATAAAACAGTGGTCAGCTTAGAAAAGAAACTTGGTGTGTTGTATGTGATAAAACAATATCTATAGAGAGATTCCCAGAAATTGATTGTTAATGCCATGATAATACCAGTTTTTGATGATGGGGACCTGCTCCTCATGGGGGTGTCGGGGAAGGAGCTGGGATGGCTGGATGTCATGTATAACAGGTTTGACCACTTCATCCTTGATGCCCCCTGGAAGACACAGCACTTTCAGTTTTACTTGGATTTGTAGTGGCTATGATTAAAAGATAGAAGAAGCTTGTATCTTGTGAGTTTCATGTATCAGTGTTATAGATGTAGAGTCCCAAGTTATATCCTGGATAGAATAAAACAGACAAATTAAAAAAAAAAGCTTACATTGTGCCACCTTGTAAAACAACTATAGAGAGGTCTGCATTTTATTATTTAGGCCTGATAACTTGGAATTCTGATCCATGCAGTTTGAGACCAATAGGCAATACAATAAATCTGAAGAAGATAAAAATGAGGGCAGTAGAGTTAGGGAAGAAACCCCTTCAATGTCGTCTCTGACTTGATAATTTCTTACTTTGTATGTATTGTGTAGTCATTTTTAGACTAAAATCTTTTTAATTTGAAGTTTAGAATCTTATAGTAGTGGTTGCTATGATAGCGAGCGGAGCATTTTTTGAAAGATAATATGACATTTTTTGTGTCTGTTACAAATTAATATGCCTGAATTTACCGATGACTGTTATTAATTGTTGTGTTTATATATACAAGATATTGTATTTCTGCATTTTTGCATAAAGCTGGAATTTTTTACTCTGCAACCATGTTGTAACAAGGACCCTGCTGGAAATGAGCTCTGCTCAGTTGGGTAATTCTTATTCATATGAAAATTATGAGTAAAACATATTACTACTACTACTACTAGACTACCTGCAGGCCAAGGCCTATCTCCTTGTGGACCAGGCACGGACTCTTACCTCCTTTGCCTGATCATTCAGATTGGGCTTTCATGCCTTACCCAGGATTTCCTTCAGCTGCTGGGGTGCATGACGTTCTGCACCAGCATGGTCTGCTAGGCCTGCTGGCAGATGCACCACCTGCAGTGGCAGATGGCCTGTCAGTGGTCCCTTAACCTAGGTCACTTTAACGAGCCAGTCACAGTGGCCCAGCTAATGTGGGATGCCATCCAGTGGTGGCTAGTCCCAGAACATCTGGAGGAAGAAATCACTTTTGTCCACCTGCTTATGATGGATGCATCTCTGGTGCAGTGGGGAGCATGCCTAGGAGATCACAGGTCCCATGGTTCTTTTCACCCCAGCAGTCCCATCACCACATCAACCTGCTGGAGCTCCATGCAGAGCAACTTGCTTTGATGGAATTTGCTCCTCTAGACAGCAGTCAGTTCATACAGGTCCATATGGACAACACCATGATAATGTTCCACCTGAACAGGCAGGATGGAACACACTTCCTTCCCTTGTGTCAGGAGGCTTTCTGCACCTGGACTGTTGTGCATAGCCTGGGTGCAGATCTCCTGGCGATCTTTGTTTCAGGAGTGAACAATCTGCTGGCAGATGCTCTCAGCCAGGTAGGAGAAATATCGCACGAGTGGTCCCTGAATCAGGAAGTAGTCAACCATCCATTCTCCTCATTGGGCACCACTCTGATTGATCTGTTTGCCTCCTGGGAGAACACCAAACTGATGCTGTTTTGTGCCTGCCCCCCCCCCCCAAAGTCCAGGACACTGTTGGGAGATGACTCAATGAGGTCCTTGACCCTGGGTCTCATGTACATATTCCCTGCCCTCCCCTTTATCCACAAGGTGGTGGTCAAGGCCTAGAAGGACAAGGCACAGATGATCCTAATAGCTCCAGACTGGTCTAGACAGTTCTGGTACCAAAATCTCCTGAACCTCAGAAGTAGACCTCCGTGGCACTTGCCTCTTCACCTGGATTTTATTTTATTTATTTATTTATTGATTGTGTTTGGAGAACCTTTGAGCTCAATAGTCATTTTTTTAAATTCCATGAAGTTACATACAACAGAAGAACAAGTTAATTTGACAACAGATCAGTACAATACAATACAATACAATATACGACAGGCCTAACAATAGTTATCATATTATAAGGAGCAGTGAGTTAACAAAAAACTTCCACAATTGCAGGAGGCATCAACAAGGGGTGCAGGCTAATGCAACTAGTAGATATGGGTTAGGAGCAGTGCAGATTCTGGAAAAGGTGGTGGTGACTTGGACCTTAAAGGGGAGAAGTGGGGGATAGTGGTGATGGCTGTGGGCTGGAAGTTCTAGGCTTTGACTGCTCTAGTTGCAAAACAGCATTGGTCAAGAGTAGTTTTTCTGAACATCTTGATGAATTTTCGTAACCCCATTGATCGAGTTCTATATTTATGATCGGAAAGAAGAAGTTGCAGACACCTGGTGGCATTTAACCCAGAAGTGCTCTCTTGCAGAGAAGGGCTTTGTTGAGGATAACTCAGAGGTGGAAGGGAATTCAGATGGTGGTGAGCGATAGGCCACAGTGGTGGGAGTCTGGGTTCATGCTGAGTGCAAATCTGCAGGCTCGATTGAATGCTACTGAGATTCTTTCAAATACAGTGGTATTGGCTGCAGAATAGATGACTGCACTGCAGTCAGTCTTCGAGATGAAGAGGCTTAACACTTGGAGTTTATTTTTACTTCAGGGGCAAGGTTCTGCTTCTGTTTGTATAGCAAGCCAAGGCATTGGTGGATATGTTTGACCAGGGAGTCAGTGTGAGATGTGAAGGATAGGGTAGCATCAAGTTGTACACCCAGGTACTTGAAGACCTGGACCTGTTCAATGGGGTACCCAGCTGGTGTTGTGATGTGTAGCTCAGGGCCACCCCTCAGGGCATTGGTGCTCCCAAACAGAAGAGATTTGGTTTTCTTGGTGTTACTGATAAACCTATTAGATGTGAATGAGTAGCAGACCTTGCTGAGGTCAGATTGTAGGTTGCATTTCAGTGTCTCCAGGTTGCAGTGTGAGTTGATGATGACTGTGTCATTGGCATACAGTAATGCTTTGAAGCTGTCACAAACTTCTGGGACCTTGTTGATGAACAGGCTGAATAGCAGCGGGATGACGACTGAGTCTTGTGGGACTCCAGTGGCTATACGTTGCAAGATGGAGAGCACCTGTTCACATCTAGCCTTTTGTGATCTGGAGTTGCTGACCAGACAACAGGGGCAGGCCTGCACCCAGACCCCTGACATCTCTGCACCTCTTGACATGGTTCCTGAGTAACTAGAATTCCAGGCCTTGGTCTCTCAGCAGATGTACTCCACCTTTTGGAGACCTCCTGAAAGAGTCCACTCACAAATCCTATGCATTAAAATGGAAGAGGTTCTCTATCTGGTGCCAGGCCAAAGAGCTTGATCCCCTTGCCTGCCCTGTGGCAAGTATCCTTGAGTACCTCTGGTCCCTCTCTTAGTCTGGCCTGTGAGCGACGACCATGAAGTTGCACCTGGAAGTATCTCTGCTTATCGGGTGCAGGCTGATAAGCCAGTGGAGGCCCAGGAGAAGATGGCTGGGGGCTTTTTCAAAAGCCTGGACCACCTGCCACTCTGGTGTGTAACCCACCACCTTGGGGCCTACTGATTGTGCTGGTTATGGACAAGCCTTTAGAGCCTACGCACAGGCACGAGTTGTTGCAGTTGTGGAAGACAGTCAGTCTTCTTGGTGGCTATTATGTCCAACAGACGGATCAGTGAACTCCAGGTGCTGTCAGTGGAGTCACTTTACCTGGTATTCTGCAAGGGCAAGGTTGTTGTTTGTCCCCAGCTGAAGTTCCTCCAAAAAGTTGTATTGCAGTTTCACCTTAATCAGGTGATTAGCCTCCTGGTATAACTCACATACCATTCTTTGGAGGCCGACTGCAGGCTCCATACTCTGGATCTGTGGAGGGCACTCTTTTATCACAAGTACTTCTGTATCAAACAGGTGGCTGCAAGCAAACAATGGAGCCAAAAAATGCAAAAGTATACTCACTGTAGAGCAGATGGCAGCATGGCTGCACCATCACTGTTGGTCACAAAAGCACCTTTCAAGCAGGATAAAATGCTGTTGGTCACAAAAGCACCTTTCAAGCAGGATAAAATGCATAAAGAAACTTTAATTGCAAAAAACACCAGCACACAGGTAAAGCGCGCCCCTCCCCTGACTCAGACAAATGTTTTTGCACTAAACCTTATGCTTTCTCAAGGCTGAGGCTGTATCAGGCATTACACCTTTTAAATGGTAATATTTAAAGTGACAGTGCATCATTCTCACTCATATATAACACATGTATGTACATACATAAAAAAGTGTGTAATACTTGTGCAAAAATATCAGAACCACCTAATCTAAAAAGCAGGCATCCAAAAAAACATCACAAATACATGAATAGCCTGTGAACCATGTATGTTTTCATATCTAAATAACATCCCATCAGCACAATAAAATAAAGTGCTCAGTGAAGCATACATAAGATCAGTATTAGCCAAGGACCTACTATGCAAAAATCATCTGCAATGTATAAAAATCTTCTACTGTACATAGACAATTCACCAAATTCCATTATTAGTTTTCCTATTTATAAATGTATTTCTTTTCAGCTCATAAGTATATAGATGACTGGAAAAAATCATTCAAACCTGGTACACCATACGATTTAATTTTATATTGCCAAAAGGTTTCTCTTTGTCTTAACCTACTGTCCAGGTCCCCCAAATTTTTTCATAAATCCTTTCAAGCATCTGAAAATCAAAAGCATGTGTTTTACCTTTTTCTTTTATGTGCTGTGCCAATGCACTCACATCATCCTCACTGACAATGCTTCTGACATGTTGTCCTATCCTATGTTTGAAGTTTTGTGTTGTTTTGTCAACATAGAAACTAGAACAACCTTTACAATTGGCCACATAAACAATATTCTGTGTGTTGCATGTACAGAAGCCTTCAATTTGATGTATGAAACCAGTAACTGGGTGTTTAAAAAATTCCCCTGTCCTAATATGTCTACAAAATGAACAGTTTTCACACCTATATGTTGCAGGGATGCAGAAGGTGCTGGGGTGGTGACAATACTGCCAATACCTACACCTTTGGTGAGACTGGCATGCGCATTGGAGGTAAACTGGTCTAAGAGAAGGCCTAAGGTAGTTGAGAGCTATAGTTAGGACCCCAACCAGGGGTCGTGTGGCACGCAAATGCTAGAAGCAGCCACACAGGCAGCTGCATCCAAAACATCATAAGCAGACAGTTGCAGGTGCTTGCCAGCTTTCAGGCTATTGGCAATCTCCTGAAAGACAATGAGTTAATCAGAGCCATCTGGCAATTTGTTAGCCATTATATCCATAGATTGCCACAGACAGTTCTGATATCTTATCATGTAAGCCTGGACATTGGCAATTCCAAGCCTAAGGGACACAGATACACATGTCCATTTTCCCATGACATCAATCTTCCTGAATTTCATATAAGGGGGAAGAGAGCTCATATGTTTTAGAGCCTAATACTTGTCATGGGCTGCCATAATAACCATTGAATACATTTCTGGTTGAGAGAAATAATGTGGTTTACCAGAAGGCACTGGTTATTGTTTTTCTACTTTCTGAAGAACTTCAGGCAGAGTACAAGGCCTGGGCCAAACAGCTATAGTGGCATCCTCTAGAGCTAAATGGCTCAGAGAGATAAATTCCACAGAGGACACAGACACCTCCAAAAACTCATAAAGGCTTGTCTTAGAGGAATCCTCCTTTTCTACCACAAATCTTAGTTTAGACTGGACCTGCCTGAGGAAACCCTTGAAGAAGGCACCCTCAGGAGAGGACAGAGGAGTGTTTTGTACACTTTCTTCACAACAGGAGGACAAAGTAAAACTGGAGCTCACCACATCGGGGGGGGGTATGATCTTCCTCCATCTCTTCGTACACCTCTTCAATGTACTTTGTATTGGGTTCCAGCTCATCATCGATGTTGATGGTCATGGGCATCAGGCAGAGGATGCTGTAAAGGAGCAATCATTGATGGATTTATAATCAACAGAAAACAATCCTTGCCTGGCATTATACGAACATACAAACATATGAAATTTGCCAGCAGATAAAGGCCTAGTAGTCTATCAAGTCTGCTAGAATGTGCAGCTAGCATCCCTTATTCTGCAGCTTCCCCTCCCACCCTCCCTCCCTTGACCCTCCCCTTGCCCTGTCCCAGACCCATTTGAAGCAGCCCAATGTCCTACTGGATACCACTTCCACTGGTAATGAATTTCACCCAGCTACCACTCAACCACCATTATGACAGGCAGTGGGAACTCCTGCATCAATGATGAAGTGTATAGTGGCAGCTCAGGGGACAATGATAGGACTGGTGTCAGTGACTCAAGCAAAGGAAGAAGCTTTCAAAATAATTCAGACATTGTCTGATAAAGCATCTGTGAATGAACAGGCTCCAGTGGGATTGTCATTGACTGAACCATTGATAGGACAGAGTCCAACGGCAGAATTGGCTATGTGAGTTGAGCTAGTGCCAGACACTGACCTTTGTGTCTCAAAAATGGTTGAGGTGACTACAGAACCAGAGACCTTGACCTGGAATCTGCCTTTGTCCATGAACTTACCTCTTTTTAGAGGAGAATGGGACCAGTCTGGAAAGACATCCTTTTCCTTGTACTTTTTCTCCTTGTCTGCATGGCAGTGCTTGTTCGCTGTTTTAGCAGACTTGTCCTTTTTCTTAGTTGAATCAATGGCAGATGCAGGCGGGTGAGATGTCCCAGAAGATAATGGTTCAGCAGGGCAGGGCAGGGTGCACCGCAGGGACAAAGAGGAGTTCTAGAGCACCTCCAGCACCTAAGCATCTGTAGTGGTCTCTCTCCATTTTGGCAGGAAAAGAGAGATCCAGTCCCCCCACCAGAACACCCTGATATGCAAAGTCCAGAGAAAGAGGGCAATAAAGAAGGTGCTGGGGTGGCAGGAATGCCACCAATACCTGCATCTTTGGTGAAACTGGCATGTACACTGGGAGGCAAATGGGCCTGAGAAGAGGCCTGGGAGAGTCAAGAGACATAGCCGGGGCCCCTACAATAACTTTTAGTGAGGTTAGCATAGGGCCTTCAATTGGAGCCTCAGCCCCTACCCTGGAACTTTGGATTCAAAGTATGCAGGGACTGCAGGGTCATTTTCAATGTTTGTTGGTCCCTTTGTGTGAACTCAACATTATTGCTGAAAATATTTTTTTTTTCTCTACAGGTAACATTAAGGACTGATTACTGTACATCAGAGCCAAAGCCAGCACTATGCAACCAGCAATGGTGGTGCAGGCAAATGCTGGAAGCAGCTTCATGAGAAGCCACATCCAAGCCATTAGAAGCAGACTGGAGTAGGTGCTTACCAACTTCCATGCCACTGTCAACCTTCTGATGGACCATGAGTTTATCAGGGCCATCTAGCAGTTTCTCAGCCATTGTAGCCATAGACTGCCACAGGCAATTCTGATATTCGATCATATAAGCCTGGTAATTGTCAATTTCAAGCACAAGGGACTCATAAGTCCATAACATCCCCATAACATCAATCTTCCTAGATTTCCTATCAGGAGGAAGACAGCTCATATGCTTGAGAGCATAAGACTTGTCATGGGCAGACATAATAACCACTGAATCCATTTCTGCTCTGCTACAAAACCCAGTTTGGACTGGACCTACCTGAGGAAAGTCTGAAAAGAGGCATCTTCAGGAGGAGACTGAGGAGTGCTCTGTACACTTTCCTCACTAAAAAAGGATAAAGTAGAACTGGAGCCCACCACATCTGGGGGAGCCCACCACATCCGGGGGGGGGGGAGGGATCTTCCTTCACCTCTTAATACTCCTCTTCCATTTACTTTGGATTGTATTGCAGCTCATCGTCGATGTTGACATTCATGGGCAATGGACAAAGGAAGCTGTGAAAGAGCAATTATTGATGGATTTACCATCAACAGAGGATGATCCTTGCCTGTCATTATGACATGCAAAGGGAACTCCTGCACTGATGATGAAGTCTATGGTGGCAGCTTAGTGGGCATTGATAGGACTGGTGTCGATGACTGAGGCAAAAAAGAAACTTCTGAAATTACTCAGACATTGTCTGGTAAAGCATCCGCACATCAACAGGCCCCAATGGGATCATCAATGCCTGAACTGTTGACATGACAATGCCCAATGGTAGAATCATCTGGAGGATCAGAACTGGTGCCAGACCCTGACCTTGGTGTCTGAGAGACAGTCAGGGTGGCAGCAGAACCCAAGGCTTTGGTCTAGAATCTGTCTTTGCCTGTGGACTTACCTCTTTTTACAGGAGAGTGGGAAAGGTCTGGATAGGCATTCTTTTCCTTCTGCCTTTTCTCCTTGTCTGCAGTGCAGTGTTTGTCCATTAATTTAACAGACTTGTCCTTTTTCTTAGTTGAATCAGTGGCAGATGCCATTGACCATGGAGAATAATGGGTTAATGGTCAACTCAGGAGGGAGGCAGTGGGAGATGATGACGAAGCCGCTTTCGATGCGAGCTGTTTCTCTTCACCTGCCTTGATTTTTAAATAAAGTCCAAAGACCTTCTTGTGATGTGTCCAAATGGCTGAGTTAAAGCCTTGGCAAATGCTACAGGCCTTCGTGATGCACACAGACAGGTCATCATCTTTGTAAATCTTTACTGTGCTGTATCAAAAATAATGGAACAATGGTTCCTTTTCTTCAGATGATGGCATAATAGATTAAGTATTATTCAATGGCCTACACAGCCAGTGTAATGCTATGCTTGTGCAACTGTGTTACTTTGGTTTTTGGCAGTTCACACTCTATTCCAGAAGAATTACCACCCTGTAGAGGTACCAAAGGCAAGGAATCCTTGAGGAGGGTCCCCCCCAGAGGTGTCGCAGGACGATTCCTTTGGCTAAAGGTACCTTAGAAAGGAACCCCGAGGAGAGAGGCACTGCCACTGGCAGAGGAGGGGAGGATGGTGGGGCAAAGAAAAAATGCTTCCAAAGAAGGCTGAGAGGAACTGCTTATATAAGTCAGGAAGTGGGAGTGACTAGCTGCTTGTCCATTGAACTACAGGCCCAGCCTTCCAAAAATAACAAACAGAGAAGCAGAAGCATTAGTGATACTTGCAAAGTTCAGTGGCATTATTCAACAGTGGTGGATTGAAGAGCAGTTAACAGTGGGAGAAAGAAATGAGATTATAGGGTTGCCAACAGTCCCGTATTTTAATGGACATCCTGTATTTGAGGGAAAAATTCCCTGTTTTGTAATAAACCAATACAAGACACCTTTTACCCTGTATTTAGGGTTGGCCTAAAAAAATACTCAATTTTCCACTTTTCCCAGAGGCTGGCAGCTCACAGTGTGCATGCTGGGACATTGGGGCTATAAATTGAAAGTAGGACACCTGGGGAATGTGTGTGCATCATTGACTCCTCATTGGGTGCATTGCAGAGCAAGCTGTGAACCTAGCATGCCATGGATGGACATGTCACTGTGATCATGACAAGTCGATGATGTGTGAAGTGCAGTGCTGCTGATTTGCTGTTGGGGGCTGCTGAGCTGAGCTGAAAGAGGAGAGGAGAGCAGCACTGCTTTTTTGTAGCAAACTCCCGCCCCAAGTAAGTGGTCATGATTTCTCTGCAGTGCAAAATGCACTGATGTCTGCCTGACTCCAACGAGAGGCCAGCACTAGGCAGCTCAGCTGGGCCTTTAGTTCACTTATGTGATTGCTTAGAAAGTTTAATTCTTTTGACCATGAGTACAACTTAATTTGGTCTTACTTTGCAAAAGTTACACATTTGCATTGCTTAATGCTCATTTATTGAGAGACTGGTGATTTTCAGTAAAGGACAGATGACAGTGATTTAAAGGTAGAAGGGGGTGGCTGACCCAGGACAGCAGTGGGCTCATGTACCTCTGTGTCCTCTTGACTGACTCACTCCTGTGGAGAATCGGATGCAGGCAGAGCAGAATGATGCATAACTTAAGTCTGCAACTGGCATATACAGTACATTGACATTGTTTTAATCTGAAGGATTCTACATTCGCATTCACCTGTCCATCACCACCAGCACACCTCCCAGTGCCCATTTCACTGTTCTCTCCTGGGGGGGGTGCAGAGCAGCAGAACAGCCCAGGTAGGCAGCAGAATCCAGAGTCAGGTGGGCACTGTACGTGGGTCCAAGAGATCCCCAGTCTAAGGAGCTCCATCCCGAGCAAGCCACATAGTAAGTTGAACATTGCTGGTTTGCTGTAGCATGTTGCAAAACTGGAACTTGCCTGTGTGTGGTGTAGCAGTAGTACCAGTTGCTGTGAAAGGGAAACTAGTGGCACTGTATTTCACTTTTTGCATTCTATTCTTGGTTTCTTGATTGCTGATTTCCTCTTTGTTTTAAAACAAGAAGGGTGACTAAAATTGGTCTATATGTTTGCATTTCATTAAGAACAAAATTAGAGAAAGGGTGGCTAAAACTAGTCTATTTGCATTTCATCAAGAAGATGGCTTGTCGTTGCTGGTGGCTTAGAAATATAGGTCTGTCTGCCTCTATTGTGCTAACCTGAGGCTGGACTGTAACTGTTTTCTTGACTGAATGTGTCTGTCAAGTATCAATGGGGTTGTTTTTAATCAATTTTGAGCTCAAAGTTAGCATTTTAATTGAATTATATATTTTTTGTCTGAAGCAGCTTAAACATTAAGCATATTACAGACTGCAGTAGTTCATTATATGTATGGCATTGTGCTTAGCATCTCCCTTAAGTAGAACTGTTCTTTACATGTATTTTCCACAATGTTGGCCTGGGATGTGGTAGGTCCGGGAGGGGTCTGTCCCTTATTTTTGAAAAACAATGTTGGCAACCCTATGTATGATGGGCCATTCATGTTATATAGGCAGGGACAATGCACGTTGACATGGGATGGCCCCAGCTAGCAAAATTTCCAGGTGGTCCTGATGCCAACAACTTACAGTTCCATGATGTGGTACAATAGAAGGCGATACCTTTGAAGAAGAGTATACTTTTCAGACACTGTTAACTTTAGATTTTGAAATACACAACAGTATATTTTGCATTTTAAATGCACGTTTTGCAATTGCCTCAGTATTGTTTACACATATTCAGTTAGCAAGCATACCATTTATTACAAATAGAATAATACAGTAGATAGATGACTATGTATTACAAGGCAATAAGACCATTGAGAGGTTTTGGGGACTTGGAACCTTGAGAGCAAAGCTCAAGAGGTTCCCAAAGTTCCCCCAACCTTGCGATGGTCTGGCTGCTTTGCAATACATAGTCATTTATTTGTTATTTTTTGTAATATATGGATCTGATTGGGAAAATGTGCATTTTTTTTAATTCTGTGAAATGGGCTGGCTGCCTGCTGCATTGAAGATGCACTTGCTGTCAGCCGCCCACCAGCAGTACTGAAGTCCTACCCCGTGCACGTTTCTGTTGATAGTTTTTCATTTAGATTTGGTAGTCAGTCCTACCTTTTATTTTTTTTCATCCTTCAGTGAATGGAGGATTCAGCAGGCAATCCACTGTACATTTGAAGAACAAAAAAACAGAGAAATGAAATGGCTGCAGCCTGCATTATTCTCGCTAAGCGAGAGTAAACATCCACCATGTTTCTTAAGTCATTTTGACTGCCTACAGAGAAAATCCACCAATGGGACTGTGCACCATCACATTGGGTGCACAGGATGGAACGTGGCACCATGGTAACTGCATTTGTGTGGCAGGCAGGCTGGCGCATGCGCTGTAGGATTTGTGAGATAATACTATCGTTCAGAGCTGAAACAATAGTATTAGCAGTGAACAATAGTATTATCAACAAAAAGCAATGGTATTATTACTTGAGGAAGGGTACTACTATGGGAATGGGAGCAGTGTATTACAGGGATTTTTTTGTATGACTTTTGATAGTATTTTACTTATCCATATATTACAACATATTTACAAAACATACAGCATACAATGTACAGTATATCCTTTCAGAAAAAGCAGCATTACAAAGTTTGCAACTAACTGTACACTATGGCTGTTCAATGTAGGGAACCAATGGTGTAACCATGTTTTTTGGCTGTTTGTTTTTTAGCTAAATAGGGTTGAAGGAATGATATAGCTAGCCATTGTGTTCTTTTCCGGTTCTATTTATTTTTTATCATGACAGTTTCTACACTCCGCCGGGGCTGTTTTGTTTGCAGCCCACATTATTGTGCTGCCTCCGGTGTTTGGAGCGTCAGCTCCTGGATGCTGATGTTGTGGTTATTTGGCAGCGCTTGTGGGATTTAAGTGTTGGATCCAGCCTGTTTGTCTGGAGTTGCCTGGATAGTTGGACTTTCTGGACTTCTGGAGCAGTGTGGGACTGGTCTCATTCAGCTTGTGACCCTCTGACTATTATAACCCATGGAATGCCTGGAACATTGAGGTCGTGACTAATTGTACTTCTGCTGAACTGGACTCTGTTGTGGTTGTGTTGGGGGTTGGTTGTGGGTTTGATCCTCAGTCCTGGGGGTTTCCTGGACTCTGTTCCTGGGCTGATGTCGGAAGACAGAGGGCCAGGTGGTGGGGGGCATAGATGGCCTGACAGCTGGAGGATGATATGGTGGCCTCTGTTGTCTGGGGCACTCCGGGGGCCGTGCGGCTTGTCCCCACCCATCGGGACCTTCAGTCTTGCTCACTGATCTCTGTAGAAAATTGGGCTGTGTTGGCTGACTTTTCTGCCTCCTGCTTCATGTTTGGATGTGCTGGGAGGACTTGCTTCATTTGAACTGTGCAGGAAATTTTTTCTGGGACTCTGAATTTGACCCAGTGTTACTTGAGCCCCTTTTTGTGTTCTGTTTATTTTGACTCTGTTTGTTGTAGGGGTTACATAAGAACCCTTCATCAGCCTGACTTCTGGCTTTTATATTCAAATGGTTGTTGTGAGAGAACTTTCCCTAGATACTTTGGACCATATTCTGCTTCTGGTCAGATTTTATATTCAAAGGGATGTTGTGAGAGAACCTCCCCAGATACTTTGGATTATACTTTGCTTCTGGATTTGTTTGGACAGATTTTTATGACTGTCTGGGAATGAGAGTCCCAGTTCTCTCTTCACTTTATGTGTTTTAAAAGGAAGGTTGTGAGAGACCCTCCCTAATCTTGATTTTTGGTTTTTACTTTGTTTATTTTAGGTTTTATTTGTAAATTGTGTATTATTTTTCCTTTCTATTGACTGGGAGTGAGAGCCCCAGTCTATTTTTATTCTTTTTCTTTTGTGGATTTTGTTAGTTTATTATGTTTTATTTGAGTTATAAGGCTCCATATAAATATATATATATACATACATATATATATATATATATATATATATATATATATATATATAGATATAGATATATTTTGCCCCAGAGCTGTCTGGTTTGACCTAATTAGTGCCACACAATTAGTCAGGATGTATTTGATGACAGCTCCCTGTCAGGTGCTATTCCTCTGAGATTCGGGACCTCTTCCTTCTCCTGCCCACCTTGCCCGCAGTGGTTTATGGCCACTGCAGGGCTGTTGGAATAGTGGGGAGGAGGAGGAGGAGGGGTTGGGGACCGGGGAAGGTGTGTGGAGTTGAGTGGCCCGATTGGGATAGTGGGGAACAGAAGACACCCTGGGGAAAATGGTGCACAGAATGAGGGCCTCCTTGTTTAGTGTCCATACCCAAGGGCTCCTCAGACTGCTCCGGTTTCTCACCCGACCCACATGGTGTTGTGCAATGCCAGAGCTATTAGAAACAAGTCAGCTATTATAGCTGATCTTGTTGGATCATCTGATCTGGGATGCATCACCAAGACCTGGCTGGATGAAAATGCTTGTCCCATTCTGGAGTCAGCGATTCCAGCCAGCTTCTCCATGATACACCGAGCGATGGTGGGTCACAGGGGTGGGGGTGTAGCAATTAATTTTAAATCAGAGTTGGGTCTTGCTGTTGTGTCATTTGGGGGCACCAGATCCTTTGAGTGTACTGTAGCCACAGGTGTGGGATGCAAAATTGTTCTTGTCTACCATCCACTAGGTGGCAAGTATCAGTTTTTGCAGGAAGTTGCAGACTTCATTGTCGACATGGTGTTGGAGTCCCCCGGGCTGATGGTGCTGGGGGACTTCAATGCCAGAATCGATGATGAGCAATATCACAGCAGCTTCCAAACTATATCTCAGACTGTTTTCTAAAAGCCACATCAAGTAATTATGCATTAAGAAGCCTGAACTTCATTACTCTTAAAGTGCCTAAGTTCCACTCTCGACATGGCGGACATGCTGTTAGTTATGTGTTATCTACTCTATGGAACACGATGCAGAAGACACTGAAAGTGAACAAGCTCATATCTATCACAGCCTTCAAATATCTATACAACAAGATATTCAAAGAAAAATGTAACTGCTTCCGCCAACATTAGACTAACCTTCCATCTTTCTCACCAGCTGGACGACCATTTAAGGTAGCTCCCCAGCACCCTACGAGCAGTTACTTCACATTTCATAAACCTTTACTACAATCCATCCTTCTTATTCATTATATACTTAGTCTCCTTACACTCTCAGCTTTTACTTCCCAGTCCGACCCTCCTCCCTCTTGACCCACTATTGATCCCTCTCTGGCACAGCTTTTTCCACTCCCTCCTCCCCTCCCTCCATCCTTTTCCCTACCCCTGGCCACAACATCCTGTATACACTCCATTCATCTTTCTTGTCACTGCTCCCGCCTGTACTTGCCACTTACAAATCACTCCCTGTAGATATATCTTCCAGCTGTCCATACAGCTCATCACCCGAGTTTAAAAATTATCTAGTAAATCCCTGACACATTTAACCTTTCACCAAAAAGTCCTAGTTTTTAAAGTGTCTTCCATTACAAGCTGGCTATTTCATGAATCATGTATATATGTAATATATTTCTTGTTATTAGCTTTTCAATGTACTGTGTCATGGAGTTGATGTTTTTGTATTCATCTGCTATCCTCTCAAAGTTGTGTATTCTCTGCATGTTATATTTCATATAAATTGTATCTTGACCTTACCAGGTACATCTTGCAAATGAGCATTGCTCAACGATGTTCGCCTAGATAAATAAAGATTTGATTGATTGATTGATTGATTGATTGAGCTCTCACAGTTTGGACAAGACTTCTTCCAACTTATGAGTTCTTTGGGCTTCACACAGGTTGTTTCCTCTGTGACTCATAATTATGGCCACTCACTGGACCTGGTTTTCCTCCTAGCGTTAGAGGCCTTTAATTTGGTGGTGGAACCTGTTGGATGGTGCGACCACCATCAAGTTCAATTTCTTGGCTCCTCCCTATAGGCCTGCCCCTGTGGAAATGATCCAATACCGCCCTTTATGGGGTTTGACTCCTGATGACCTTTCGGTGGTGTTAGACCTATCCATAATTCCGGATGTAAGAGGTAGTCCAGAGAATCTACTCCAGGCATTTAACTGAGCAGTACAGAAAACTCAGGATACCCTCGCTTCCTTCCGTGTTTGCCCACTCACTCTCCACCCCAGGTCTCTATGGTTTGATGGGGCTTTGAGGGGGATAAAGCGGGCAGGATGAATGCTAAAGCATGCTTGGGGTAGATCTGGCTTAGATGCTGACAAGCTTAGACTAATGGAACATTATAGAGTCTATCAGTTAGAAATCTCCCATAAGAAGGCAGAATTCCTGTCCAGGGAGATTGCTACAGCACAGAACCGACCAGCTCTGCTATTCCAGACCATGGACAGACTGTGCAATCCAGTCTGTCTTCGATTTTGGAAAGCCTTGTCGCAAGTGGAGTGTGTCAAGTTTGCTTGCTTTTTTGCTGATAAGATATCCGACATTAGGTCGTAGATTCACTTATCACGCTCTATGGGGGCTACTGGTGGTCGGAGTGAGTACACAACTCTACCATTTTGGTGGGCTGATTTTTACTGACTAGGGATTGATGATATCATGTGGCTTCTCCAGAGTGTGCACCCAACTGGCTGTATATTAAATCTGGGCCTGACATGCCTTTCAATGGGGTGTGTTGATGTGATCAGCCCAGTTCTAGCAGAGTTAATCTGGTGCTCATTAGAGTCAGGGGAGTTTCCCAGCTCCTTGAAAGAGGCTGTGGTTACTCCACTTCTCAAGATACCATCTCTTGATCCAGATTCTCCTGCAAATTACAGACCTATCTCTAACCTTCCCTTTATAGGGAAGGTTATTGAGAAAGTTGTTGCTCAACAGCTGGAGGACCATCTTACTATCCATGCTATCTACAATCCTCTCCATTTTGGTTTCCGTAAGAGACATAGTACTGAGACCACTCTGGTTCGGGTACTCAATGATCTCCTGATGGCTAGAGGCCAGAAACGACACTCCATCCTGGTCCTTCTGGATCTCTATTCAGCTTTTGACACCATGGACCATGCGGTACTTCTTGATTGCCTGCAGTTCATCTGTGGCTTGTCTGGTACAGTCCTCAGAATCTTCCATTCCTTCCTCATGGGCAGGTTGCAGAGGGTAGTCTCAGAGATTTTTTCATCTGCATTGTGGGGTCCCACAGGGTTCAGTATTGTCTCTCATGTTGTTTGCGGTGTACATGCTCCCACTAGGAGACACTGTAAGATGGTATGGGCTGTCTTTTCTGCCCAACCAGGATGGTGCGCTGTCAGTCTTTTCTAACTGTCTTGATGAAATCCAAGACTGGATGAATTCCAATTGGTTGAGATTGAACCCTGACAAGATGAAGGTGTTAGTGGTGGATCCAGGCCACCAGATAGGGGGGTCGGAGGTAGGGCGGCCATCCGGGTTTAGGCTCGGGGGTTCCCAGCTCCTGACCTCTGAACGGGTGTGGAATCTGGGGGGGGGATATTTAATGATGGGCTGACACTTCATTCACAGGAGTCAGCTGTGGTCAAGTCCTCTTTTTATCATCTGAGGAACATCGTCCGGATTAAGCACCTTGTTCCATCCGATGACCTTTCAACCTTGGTCCATGCATTTGTGACCTTGCGCTTTGGCTACTGTAACTCCCTATACCTAGGGCTTCAGGGGATTGATATCCACTGCTTGCAGCTAGTGCAGAATGCTGCGGCCAGGTTATTGTCTGGGTCAAAGCAATCCAGTCATATTTCGTCTGTGGTGTGCGCTCTGCACTGGCTGCCTGTTCAGTGGTGGATTACCTTTAAAGTTGGTTTGCTGACTTTTAGGGCCCTACACAGTTTAGATCTGAGTTAGCTACAAGATCTTCTGAGTCCCTACTGCCCCCTCAGGCCGCTCCGCTCAACCGACAAGGGATTTCTAGAGATTCCCAGGGTGTGATTGAAGACCTCGGGAGCACGGGCTTTAGCCTTTGCTGCTCCTTCCCTGTGGAATTCTTTACTTTGTTGGTTACGAGAGTGCCAGACAGCAGAGAGCTTTAAAATCTCTTTAAAAACACTCCTGCTTTCATGTGCCTTCCCAGAGTTTTATTATGTTGAATTGCACATTCAGTTTTTTAACTGTTCTGTTTTTATTTGTGCATTGTTTTTAAACTGCTGTATTTATTTGAGTAGTGTTTTTAGAAAATTGTACAGCGCTTTGATATTTATTGATATAGAGCTATGTAAATAAATTTATTATTATTTATTATATTAGCATTACTACATTTCAACAGCAGTTTTGTGCAGCCAAAACAACTACTCTAATGCATCCTTATTAGGCACAATAATTTTTTAATCAACTCTTGAATATAAATACCATCTAGAGTTTTGCTCCGACTAAGTGCTACATATGCCAGAACTGGTAAATTATGACCTTTCTCTTCAAAATTCACAACCACTTCATTACCTTGCATCTTATGAATTGTATATGAATGTTGTAGACAATAACAGTTGGTTTTTGAGTTCTAGAACCTGTTTTCTCATGGCAAATATCTGAATGTTTCAGGATTTATTCTCGCTACATCAGGTAATGTGTCAAACCTAACAACATAATGAATATCGATGGCAATACATTCTGTATTTGGCAAACATTGCCTAATGCATTACTTACTAAGCCAACGCTAACATCAATATGTTTGCAAAGCATTTAAGCATTTAGCAGTGTCAGTGGCTCAGTAGGTAGCACGCTCACCTCTGAGGCTGGGAGATCAGAGCGCTGTGGGTTCAGTTCCCACATCTAGCACTTGAGTAAATATCCCAATACTGACACTGTGGTGCAGCATGAGAGGGGTGCTGCACTTCTGAGGTGCCGTCTTTTGGATGAGACGTTAAACCGAGGTCCCATCTGCCTGGATTGGTGGTAGTTCAGGTGGATGTTAAAGATCCCATGGCACTTATCGAAGAGTAGGGGAATTTCCCCAGTGTCCTGGCAAATTTCCTCATTCACTAAAATACCACCAACAGCTTAATCTGGTTCAAATTCAATTGCTTACCATCTGTAACTCCCCCACCCCACCCCGGTCGCCCTGAAAAAGGGACTTCTAGGCCCAGTGGGCTTACCGGGTCAACAAAATTATCCTTGCACCCTCACATACATTTGGTAATCCACCCCCCTTACTACCTTCCATTGGTGCAGGACCAGTATTAATAGAAGCAGTATCAAAAATAACAGTTTGCAAACTGTTAATCTCCTCTCTGTTATGTTTAACATATTCCTTATTTATTTTAAACAACCATGTACAGCCTTGAGGTAGACTGTCACACTTTACATCTCTGTTATGTAGTGCTTGCATATCTGCAACAGTCTGTTGGCCAGTCTTGATATGGTTCAGAGATTCAGCAAAATTAAATCATTTTGCTGTCACATGACAACATTCAATTCATGCATCATAAATAAATCCTTCCATAAATGCATCCAAATACAGTAGTGTTCACTGTGGGAAATACAGGCATTCATTTAACAGGAGGCAACTGCATAAGATCTCCAAAAATAAGAATTTTTTTTTTCTGCAAAATGTTATAATATCACCAGGCGTAAAAATCTCATGGAGTTGAAGATATATAATTTTTAACATTGTATAAGACACCACCAAAATCTCTTCAATTATGATAAACTGTAGACTCCGTAATGGTTGTAATTCACTCAGATTTTCAGAATAAAATGTATCCATGTTCACAAATGTATTTGATATGAAAATGTGAAAAACTGTATGAGTTGTCATTCCCTCATATATTAAATGCTACTGTACTAGGAGGTGCACATACCAATACAGCAACATCATCTGGAGACTGTCCTCACATTCAACGTAATGCATTGTATATTTGATTGATATTATCAAGTGTGATTTCCCAATTCCTCCATACCAGTAACAAATAGATGAAGGGGTTTATTTTTGTCTGCAGCACACAAAATATCAGCACATCTTGATTTCACAATACTAAGAACATGTTGTTCTTGATGAATATTACTGACATTGCTAGTTCCAGATATTTATCGCCACATAAAAGAAAACGGTGGAGCTCCATTTGTTGTTTGCCATCAGCGATATCATCATCAACACTTCCCATACTAAAAACTTCTCCATGCAAAGAACATTCTTCAGACTGTTGTATTCCTGTTGAGAAACTTCTTTGTCTTGAACTTTGTACCACTGAAGTACATTGTCAACTTCTTTAGAGTACCTTTCACGCAGTATCAGATTTTGGTTAATCAAGGTTAATTAAGGTTTCAACCTTGTTTCTGGGGAGAAATGGAGTCTAAAATATGGGTCACCTTGTTTGGTCTCCATACCCAAGGGCACCACCATTGACGGTGGGCAGGTGGCAAGGGCAACCCAGAAGTTCTGTCCAACTCGGGCAGTGTTATGCAACGCCAGATCTGTTAAGAACAAGACTGCTATTATTGCAGATCTGGTTGGGACAACAGATCTGGCGTGCATCACTGAAACCTGGCTGGATGGTAATGCTGGCCCCATACTTGAGGCTGCAATTCCGGCCGGGTATTCGGTGATACACCTATCGAGATTGGACCGCGGGGGGGGGGTTGCGGTCTGTTTTAAGTCCAAATTGGACCCCACAAGTGTCCCAGTTGAGGAAACCAGATCATTTGAATGTGTCTTAGTAGCAGGTGGGGGTTATAGGTTGGCTCTCGTCTACCGTCCACTCAGGGACGAGAAGCTATTCCTTAAGGAAGTGGTGGAATTCGTGGTCGACCTGGTGTTTGAGTCACCCAGGCTGATGGTCCTGGGTGACTTCAATGCCTGGATCGACGACGAACTCTCGCAATTTGGACAACTCTTCCTTCAATTGATGAATTCACTGGGCCTCACACAGGTGGTTACCTCTGCTACTCATAAATATGGCAATTCTCTTGACCTGGTTTTCATCCTGGGGATGGAGGCCTCTGACGTGGGGGTGGAACCTGTCAGATGGTCTGACCATCACACTGTGCGATTCAATTTTTGCACCCCTCTTCGTAGGCCAGCCCCTGTGTAGATGATCAAGTACCGCCCTTTACAGGATGTGACTCCTGATGGTCTAACTGCGGTGCTCAATCTCTCAGAATTTCCGGTGGCTAGCATGGATCTGGAGGTTTTGGTTCTGGCATATAATAAGGCCATAACCTCAGCCCTGGATTCCATTGCTCCCATCCGTCTGTGTCCTCTCTCCCTTCACCCTCGGTCTGCACGGTTTGATGGGGACCTGAGGTAGATGCGGCTACTAGGACGAAGGTTAGAGCGGTGCTGGCAGAAATCCAGCTTAGATGCCGACCTTCTTAGACTGCTAGAGCATTATCGACTCTATCAGTCAGAAATTTCCTGTAAGAAGGCAGAATTCCTGTCTGGGGAAATTGCTGATGCTCAGAACTGACCAGCTCATCTCTTTCGAACTGTGGACAGGCTGTGCAACCCAACCTGTCTACATGTTCGTAGAGCTTTTTCACAATTGCAGTGTGATGAGCTTGCTCAGTTCTTGGCTGATAAGGTGGCCAACATCAGGTCGGAGACCCGTGCAGCACACTCTCTGTCAGTTGTTGAAGATCAATGCTTGGTCACTATCCCCCCTTTTTCCTGGAGTTCCTTTGACCGGCTGGAAATCGTGGATGTTATGTGGATTGTCCAGGGTATGCACCCTACATGCTGTAGTTTAGATCCAGGTCCTACATCCCTGGAATTGGGCTGTGGTGTTGCTATTGGCCCGGTTCTGGTGCAGATAGTCTGGTGCTTCCTTGACTCTGGTGAGTACCCCTGTTCCTTGAAGGAGGTGGTGGTGACAGCTTTGTTGAAGAAGGCTTCATTGGACCCAGACTCTCTCGCTAACTACAGGCCAATCTCTAACCTTTCCTTTGTGGGGAAGGTGATTGAGAAAGTAGTGACTGCACAGCTGGAGAACCATTTGACCATCGATTGCATCTATGAACCTCACCAATCTGGTTTCCAAAAGAGGCACAGCACCAAGACTGCTCTGGTTCAGGTGCTCAAAGATCTCCTGATTGTGAGAGACCAGAAAAAATGGTCCATTTTGGTACTTCTTGATCTGTCATCAGCTTTTGACACCGTTGACCATGGGGTTCTGCTTGAGCGCCTGAGATTCATTTGTGGACTTTCTGGTTTGGTCCACAGATGACTTACTTCATTTCTCACCGGTAGAACTCAGAGGGTGGTGTCAGAGTTTTTTTCCTCTGACTCTATCTCTCTCTGTCTTGTGGGGTGCCTCAGGGCTCAGTGCTGTCTCCCATGTTGTTTGCGGTTTACATGCTTCCCCTTGGAGACATTGTAAGATGGTATGGGCTGAAGTTTCATTGCTATGCTGATGATACCCAGCTCTACCTGTCTTTTGCACCCGACCAGGATGGAGCACTCTCGGTATTCAACGACTGCCTCACCGAAATCCAGGGTTGGATGAAGTCCAGCTGGTTGAAGTTGAACCCTGGGAAGATGGAGGTGATGGTTGTGGATCCAGGTCACTGGATAGGGGGGTTGGGAGCAGGTCAATCCATAGGTTTATTCCTTGGGGACTCCAAGCTTCCTATCTCTGAACAGATGCCAGACCTAGGGGTGATTCGTGGTGATGGGTTGACACTTCTTCTGCAGGTGTCAGCTGTCATTAAGTTATCCTTTTATCATCTAAGGAACATCGCTAGGATCAAGCACCTTGTTCCGTCTGGGGACCTCCCTACATTGATCCATGCTTTTGTGACCTCGCGTTTAGATTACTGCAACTCCCTTTACTTTGGACTTCTGGGGGTTGATATCCACCACCTGCAGCTGGTGCAGAATTCCGCAGCCCGGTTGTTGATTGGGACTCCTTGATCTTCCCACATCACACCAGTTCTGCGGGAGCTGCACCAGCTGCCACTTCAGTGGCGGATCACCTTCAAAGTTGGATTACTGACATATAAAGCCCTACATGGACTGGGCCCTGACTACCTGAAAGAGATTCTGGTTCCTTACCTCCCTGAGCGACTGTTTCACTCGACTAACGAGGAGTTGCTGGAGATTCTGAGGGTGTTTTTAAAATCTTCTGGGGCCCGGGCATTTATGTTCGTGGCACCAGCCCTCTGGAATTCTCTACCCCGTTGGATTAGGGAGTGCATGACTGTGGGGGGTTTTAAACAAGCATTAAAGACATATTTATGGAACAAGGCTTATGGTGTTGAGAATGACAGACTCTAACTGTATTGTATATTTTTACTGTGATTGCAGCATTGGTTTGAAATTGTTTTAACTGTGTACTGCACCTTGACATTTGAAAGGCACATTAAAAATAAAGTTTATTATTATTATTATTATATTTCTAGCGAACAGTCTTTGGATACATGAAACATCTAATTCATTCTCATCCCTCCAAGAAATATACAACATGCACATAGGACACACGTGTTTTTCTGGATCCATAGCCATACTGGGCCGATATATTTGAATCACAGATGATTTTTGTATGTTTGCCATTTCTTGATCATTTAACAATGTCAGATGCGCCTTACTTAACTGTTCGCACTAGTAATTACTGTAGATGCAAAATTGGCTAGACATGTATCATCCATATTATGTGGCTATTGCTTATATATGGATAAGGAAAACATTAGAGCTCTCATCATCCAAATTTTCCAGGTCCATTCTTGCTTTCAGAAAATTGTAAAAACATTTTTCAGATACACAGGAACTTGCAAATACTACTTTTGTACTAATATGTCTTAGTAGTACTGTATGTAACACATCCTAAAAATTACCTGTTGAGCAGAGACTTCATGTTTGTTGAAGGACACATTCCCACATACTGTAGTTTCAAAGCATCACAATCTGAACTGGCAATATGAACAGGCACCATCAATAATAGCTCTAAAACTTTCAATGTGCTCCGTCCCTTCCTTAGATATCATTGTTGTTTCAACTTGTATTGTAAATTGCTTGTAAGTCAGTAATGTCTTCTTATTTACAAATGTAACCTGCAAATGCTTTTGTAAACCTCTCACAATTGACAGATTTGTTTTCCTCACCACTTCATTGTTTAATTGTGTTTTTTGCCTGTCACGTGGTTTGTTTTATCTGATTCTCTACCATTTTATGTAATCTATTTTGTGTGCAAACCTTGACATGGAATCTATGTAAAGAGCTCTTAGTGCAAAGGTTTTATTCTAAAATATTCAATAAATAAATAAATAAATAAATAATGTTCTTGGTTACATACATCACAGCCTTACATAATCAGACACAAACTGTATATCCATGTAAGTCTCCTATGCACACAGAATTGTTGGGTTATGTGGGTGTATACAATGTATGTAGTGATTCTACTACTTTAATAAATGCATTATTTTCCCAAGACTCTGAGCCAAATGAAGGATAAACTATGTTATTTACCCAATGGGTAAATAACGCTGTTTGCTGATTTTCATCCTGACAGGAGGAAAGGATGAGAGGAGGTGGGAGAGGATACGGTGGAGTCTGTATGGACCTCTTTACAGGATAGTGAAGGGAGCCAGGATAGTGAAGGGAACCCATGCTGGTTTTCATCCTGACAACCATTTACCTCCAGGAACTCCACCATCTGTTATCGCAAGAAGGCATTCAACATTTTCCCTACTATGGATGTCAAGCTGGTCTGTACTTCCCCGGATCATCCCAAGGTCCATTCTTGTGGAGGGGCATGACATGGGCCAACCTCCTGTCTGTCTAGCGGGACCCATCCAGATTGGAGGGAGGAAATGAATGGTTCCATCATCGGAGCCACCAGGACATCTGTCAGTTCCTTCAGAACCCTCGGGTGGATGCTGTCTGGCCCTGGAGCTTTATCCATCCTCAAGGACTTGAGAGCCTCCCTACCTGGATCTCCCCATCTGTGAAAGCCCCCGATGCCCCCTTCCATTTTTTTTTTGCCTTTTCTGCCTGTTTTTTCACCCACCGCAATTCTCAGCCAGGCATGAGCATGTGGAGGCATGTACATGCCACAGATTGAGACACCCTCCTGCAAGTTGCCACCCCTACCACCTTCGCTAGACAATGGACCTCCACCCATCGGTAGCAGAACTATGGGGGGGGCCACGATCATCCCCGAGAGAGGAGAGCTGCTCCACAACTGCTCAATCCTGTGCTCACCTTCCACACCCCATGCCGGCTCCCTGACAACGCAAGTCCATTCCCAAATCAGGGTCACAGGTGTGATGCGAGCTAAGGCATCCAGCATCTCAGCCCTCTGTGCCACTGGGCCAGCTTCCTGCCCTCTTCCTGAGGCAATGGTCCATTCCTATCCCTAGTGAAGATGGAGCTGAAAAAATTGTTTAACACTTTAGCCTGCTCCATTCCCCCTCTGCCCATCCCCCTTCCTCAGCTTTCTTATCTGCCCCTCACCCTTCCTCCACTCCCTAATGTATCTAAAGTATTCCTTCTCCCCCTTCCTGATCTCTTTTGCTAATCTAAGCTCTTTATCAGACTTGAAACATAGAAACATAGACTCTGATGGCAGATAAGGACTGCCTGGCCCAGCTAGTCTGCCCATTTCCCTACCTATTGGATAAACTGCAGATCTTAGTTAACCAACAGCCTGCTTCCCCCACTATAATTGCTTTATGTCTGTCCCTTGCATTCTTGAATTCCCCCAATGTTTTTGACCCTACAACTGCCTCAGAAAGGCTGTTCCATGCATCCACCACCCTCACCATGAAAAAATACTTCCTCACGTTGCCCCAAGAAGTCCCCCCTCTACCTTCAGACCGTGCCCCCATGTTTTACACATCTCTTTTTCTGAAAAATGCTACCCTCTTAGACATTGATGATTCCCTTGAGGTACTTGACAGTTTCAATCATGTCCCCCCTCTCCCTCCTTTCCTCAAGGGTATACATATTAAGCTCCTTTATTCTCTCTTCATATGATTTCTGGTGCAGACCCTGCACCATTTTAGTTGTCCTCCTCTGGACTGCCTCCATCCTGTCTAAGGCCTTGCAGAGATGGGGTCTCCAGAACTGCACGCCATACTCTAGATAGGGTCTCACCAACTGTCTGTACAGAGGGATGACAACTTCCTGTTTTCTACTGGTGATGCCTCTCCCTATGCATCCCAGTATCCCCCCAACCCTCCTTACTGCCTTTTCATATTGCTTGCCTACCTTTAGGTCATCTGATATGACTACCCCCAAGTCCCTTTCCATTTTTGTTGTTGTTAATATCTCCCCACTGTGTACTCTTCCCCTGGGTTTTTGTTTCCCAGGTGCATTACTTTGCACTTCTTTGCATTGAATTTAAGCTGCCATACTTTTGACAATTTCTCCAACTTTGCCAAGTCCCTTCTTATCCTTTCCACCCCCCCTTGTGTATTAACCCTGTTGCAGATCTTAGTGTCATCTGCAAAAAGGCATACTTTTCCTTCCAATCCCTCTGCAATGTCACATAAAGAGATTGAAGAGGACCATCCCCAGTACTGAAACCTGCAGTACCCCGCTAGTAACCCCCCCTTTATTTGGAGTGGACTCTGTTTACTATTACCCTCTGCATCCTGCTGTCCAGCCAATCTTTTAACCAGTCCACCATCCTGGGACCCACACCCAGGCTGGCTAGCTTGTTTATTAATCTTTTGTGTAGGACTGTGTCAAATGCCTTGCTAAAGTCTAGGTAGGCCACATCCACAGTCCCTCCCTGGTCTACTACTTTGGTTACCCAGTCAAAGAAATCTGTTAGATTTGTCTGACATGACCTTCCTGCAATGAATCCATGCTGCCTTGTGTCCTGTGTCCTGTGCCCCGCTAGCCTCTAGGTACTTAACAATTCTTCCTTTTAGAAGTGATTCCATTATTTTCCCCACCACTGAGGTCAAACTAACAAGCCTGTAGTTACCTACCTCTGCCTTACTCCCACTTTTGTGAAGGGGAATCACATCTGCCCTCCTCCAGTCCTCAAGTACCACACTATCCTCCCATGATTTATTAAAAAGAGTAGTGAGTGGTGCCACTAGTTCTCCCCTTTCTTCTTTTAGAATTTTGTGGTGAATCCCATCAGGCCCCATTGCCTTGTCCACCTTGAGTTTTAGGAATTCTTTCAGGACCCTTTCTTCTGTGAATGGACTGGTATCGACCCCCTATTCAGAGTGCTTCTATTGTTTAGTTTAGGTACCTCCCCCTCCTCTTCTTTTGTGAATACTGAACAAAAGTATTCATTCAGTATCTCTGCCTTTTCACTGCTACCCTCTGCCCACCTACCCTCCCCTTTATTAAGTCTCACAATCCCCCTTCGTCTTTCTTCTCTCACTAATGTACATATAAAAGGTTTTATCCCCCGTCTTAAATAAGTTGGCTATCCTTTCCTCGGTTTGGGCCTTTGCTATTCTGACTGCCTTTCCTGCTTTCTTCTGCTTTAACTGATATGGTTCTCTGCCCTCCTCCTTTTGTGATTCCTTATACTTCCTGAATTCTATCTCCCCCCCCCCAACCTTCCCCGCCACCTCTTTCAAGAACCATAGTGTTTTTTCCCTTGTTTTGTTTTATTTGATTCACACAATGGCTTGTTGCTTCTTGGATGGCATTTTTGATTCTTCACCATTGTTCCTCCACCCCTCCATCCTGCCTATTTGCTAGTGCATTCCTTAGCTGTTCTCCCATTTTGCCTAAATCAGCCCTCCTAAAGTCCAGTACCCTCACTTTTGTATGGCTTGACTCCATGGCTGTATTTATGATGAACCACACTGTTTGGTGGTCACTTGTTCCTAGATGGCTACCCACTTCTACATCCAAGATCCTCTCACTGTCCCTGTTTGAGAGTACCAGGTCTAAGACTGCACCCTCCCAAGTGGGTTCCAGCACCAGCTGTCTGAGGCATGCCCCCCGTAGGGCATTGAGAATGACCTTGCTCTTGGATGTGGCTACAGCAAATGTGCTTCAGTTATCATCTGGCATATTTAGGTCCCCCATCAGCAATATTTCCCCTTTTTCTGCCATTCTAAGTATGCCTCCAATCATTTCCCTGTCCATTTCCTCCCCATGAGATGGGGGTCTGTATACAACCCCCATGCGGATTATGGTGCCATTTCCTGTCTCCAGAGTGACCCACAGTGCCTCCACTCCTCCCTGTTTACCCTTTAGCTCTGTTTCCTTGATCCCTTCCCATACATTGAGAGCTACTTTTCCTTCTCTTTTACCCTCCCTGTCCCTCCTGTAGACTGTGTACCCTGGTATGTTGACATCCCAGTCATGGTTCTCTGTGTACCTTGTTTCTGTGACTGCCACAATATCCAGGCATTCCTCCTCTATCAAGGCCACTAGTTCAAGAAGCTTGTTACCAAGACTATGGGCATTGGTACTCATCACCCTTCATTTGTTGGCGGTCTTGCTCCTTTTAGCCCCAATCACTGTACTTACTGCCTTTGCTTCTTTCTCTATTTTTCCCTGCCCTACTCCCCATCAACCTCTCTACTGTGGTGCTTCTCTTGTCAACTGCACTGTTATGTGGGGGGAGGCTGGGAATTCCCTGCTCCTTTTCAGTGCCTCCCCCCCTTGGCTAGTTTAAAAGCTTGCCAGTGAAGCACTTAAACCTATCACCTAGGATCCTGGTTCCCCTGCTGGACAGATGCAGACCATCTCACCAGTATAGGCCTGTATCCCTCCAGGTGGACCCCCAGTCCCCAATAAAGTCAAAACCATGTTGTTGGCACCAGCTTTTCAACCATTAATTGAATCCCAAGGTGCAGAGTACCCTAGCCTCACCCATGCCATAGACAGGCAGCACCTCCGAGAAGGTTGCCTTACATGCTACCTGTCTAAGGCCCCTCCCCAACTCCAAAAACTCCTTCTGCACTGCTCTGATCCCTTTCCCAGCTAGGTCATTCATACCTAGGTGGACAATGATGTCCAGCTCAATCTCCTCACAGCTGCTCCCACAATCCTGAGGATTCACTTTTTGTCCATCCAAGCCATGGCACCAGCTAGGCACCTTACCTCCTTACACTCCTTCTCCCTCCTCCCTCCCCAGTTCTACCTCTTACCAATGGAGTCCCCCACCAGGAGTTGTTTTCTTCCCCTGTGGGGTTCCTTGCAACCCTCCTGTGAGTCTCCCTTGTGGAGATTCCTAGTGTCCCCATTGGTCTCCACTTGGCCTTTCTAACCTTTCTGCTAACATCCCTGGAAATTTTATAATACTCCTCAAGGTCTGCCTCACTACAGGAGCATTTGTACCTTCTAAAGGTACTCCTGTACCTCCCTTGTCCAGCAGCCAGGTTTCCTGGTTCTGGCCATCTTGTTTTGTGAACTGGCACAGGTTTTTGTGGCCTCCAGGATGCCCCACTTCAGGATTTCCCACTGCCCCTCTGTGTCCATCCTGATCTCAATTTTACTTGTATACCTCCTGAGTATATCTGCCATCTCCCCGGAGTTTGCCCTGCTGAAGTCCACTACCGTGGCCTTCATTAGGTTCCTCTCCTTCCCCAAGTCTTAGATAAAATACACTGTGGAATGGTCGCTACCAACCTATGGGGCTTCCACCGACAGATCCCTGACCTGCTCCACCTCGGTTAGGACCAGGTCCAGGATGTTTCCCTTCCTAGTTGGCTCTTCAACAAGCTGAGTTATGAATTCATCCTGGAGTGCGTCAAGCACTCTTTGCTCCTTTGCTGATGAAGGTACCATGGAGCTCCATTCTGTCCTTGGCATGTTAAAGTCCCATGGTATCACACTCCCACCCCACCCTTCCTGCAATTCCTTCTCAGGTTATCGATTAGTTACCCATCCATGTGCTCTAACTGCATAGGTGGCCTGAAGATCACACCCAGCTTAACTCTCCTCCCTTCACTATCCTGTAATGATGCCCATACCACCTCAACATTATCCTCCCCACCTCCTCTCATCCTATCATCCTGTCCTGATAAAACCCAGCATGGGTTTGTCTGGAAGAAAACAAGCCAAACAAACCTGGCTGAATTCTTGGACTTGGTGAAAAGGTCCCTGGATGGTATTAAGCTGGTTGATGTCCTGTACCTGGACTTCAGCAAGGCTTTTGATTCTGTCCCACACAGAAGGCTAATTTGGAAATTAAGGGAACTGGGGGTGGGAGATAAGTTGGTGAGGTGGATAGAAAATTGGCTTAGGAATAGATAGCAGAGGGTGGTGGTAAGGGGCAAAGTCTCAACACCTGGAGAGGTCATCAGCAGGGTATCACAAGGCTGAGTTTTGGACCCAGTCCTTTTTAATGTGTTCAGTGCAGACATCAGAGAGGGGTTGGTAGTAAAATGAGTTTATTCACTGATGATACTAAATTGGGGGCAGTGGTAGATATTGCGGAGGAAAGGAGGGCACTACAGGATGGTCTGGAGAAGCTGTAAGACTGGACCCACATGTGACAGTTGGAGTTTAATACACACAAATGCAGTATTCTGCATCTGAGTGTTAGGAACCCTGGGTATACCTACTACTTGGGGGGAGGTACAGCTGACTGTCGGGACAATGGCAAAGGATTTGGGATTGATGATTGATGCAAAAGGGAACCACTCAGAGCAGTGCAGGAGAGCAGTGGCTAAGGTTAACAAATTGCTTAGGTGTATTGCCAGGGGGATAATGTCCAAGAGAAGGGAGGTTATACTTCCCCTGTACACCTAACTAGTGAGGCCACATCTGGAGTACTGTGAGCAGTTCTGGTACCCACACCTAAAAAAGGATGTCACACTGCTGGAGAGAGTCCAGAGAAGGGTACAAGGATGATCAGTGGTCTGGAGGGGTTGTCATATGAGGATAGACCCAGGGAGTTGAACATGTACTCTCTGGAGTATAGAAGGGATACGGTGGATATGACAGAGACCTTCAAATACCTGAAAAGGTTCAACAGAGGGAACAAGGAGTGTCTGTTTAAGCTGAGGGAGGAGGGGGCTAGGAAATGCCATAGTTTAAAGTTAGCAGGGGGAGGTACAGGGTGGAGGTGAGGGGGCATTATTTCCTAGAGAGGGAGGTGGCACCCTGTAATGCACTGCCAGTTGTTCTGGTAAAAAATGGGAACTGTTGGAGGTTTCAAGAAGGGTTGGGACAGGCACAGGGGCACGGTACAGAGTGTGGGTAAAGAGATCACCAGAGTTTTACAGGGTGGGGAAGTGGGTGTGGGGGGGGAAATAATGGGGGTAGGTAGAGCAGCTACTGTACACTGCCAGTGAGCTGTGTCTGGCACACAAGATAGACCATTAGGCCTAATCTGCTGGCAACTATGCATATATGTACTGTATGTATTTTTCACTTGCCTACATCACAATCAACTTGATTGACAGCCCATTCTGCCAATACGACAATGAATCTGCCCTTAATTGTCACACAGAAGTTCTAGAACACAGACATTGTATACACAGAACATACAATGGACTGTGTTCATAAGTGTCATTACTTTCTATCTGTGAGGTGGCAGGAATTTTATAACTCACTTGTGGCTTTGCCACTCGTGAGTTACAGTCCTGCCCACTCACTCATGGAAATAAATGGCACATTTGAACACAAGCCATTATATATCCTCTATTTATCCATTCATCACCAGACTTACAACATAACATAATATTATGCTTTATTCTTATTTGTTGTTCAGTGTTTGCACTGCATGTTCCACCTATGTGTGACTGTTCATGTTTTATTTTTGTTTCACTTATTGCGTGTCTTGAAAAATAAACTGATAGCATTCATCTGGGTTGCTTCCTTTCTTCTTCTGAAATGATGCTGAATGCACATGTCTATGAACAGTGATAGTTGACTGCAGTGCTTCACAGTCTTCACCATTACTACCTGACACATTCTTAAGGGAGGCAGTATAGATTAGTGGTTAAAGGCACTGAACTGCAAACCTGGGGGCCTGAGTCTGAATCCCATTAGTTCCCACTTACATACTGTGTGATGCTGATCAAGTCACTTAACTTCCTTGTGCTCCTAGGTCGCACCTTGAAACAAGCTTCGGCTTAGTGTGCCTTTTTTGGTTATTTCCCCTTCCCCTTTCCTTTCCTTATCAATATAGTCAATGAGTCTGGTAACACTACTGTCATCTCCAGGCACAGGATGGGGAGCATTCTTAATCCATAAAAGCATATGAACAGGTGGGGAACCACTTTGCTAAACCTCAGTACAATAAAACCAATGTTTAGCTAAACTGAGTGCACCTTCCTTTTGTCTATTAAAACATAATTACATGCTTAAGAAACACAGGAAGTCTTCATTGAAATGAACATGCAACAGTTATATAATTTTTCCTCAGCAGACTGCACCTATTGGTATATGTAAGCTGAGATATTTTTTCATCAGAAATGTCTTGTCCATCAAATTTTAGTAAAATGATAAGTAATTATTTCCAACGTCATTCAGCAACAGATAAAGTAATAAGCCATTTTGGTGCACCGTGACATTTCATGAAAGCAACAACCTCATTGATAATTTCCTGTAACTTTTATATCCAATTAAATAAATCTTTGTTGGTTTTCACCCCATTTTCACTGTCCCGTATATAACCAGCTGTTAAAATATTGTTTGTTCTTGTCACATTATAACTTTTTTTCATTGCAATTTGAGCACTGCTTACATTGGCCTACTCAAGAACATTTAAATAAAACAATTGTGTTATGTTGCATCCATGACACTCCAGACATGGGTTCTCAACCCACCTGATAGGCTAGTGATGCACATGTGACCCATATCAAATTTCAGAGCATAGTCAGGTCCCAGGAGTCCCCATTCTCCAGTTTCGACCTAGCATCTGAAGAGGCTACAAGCACTCCGGGAGTCCCTGTTAAATGATTAACTAAGGTAGGCCAACTTGTTTCTATGTCTAGGATAACAGACTTCCACTGCAGATCCTTGCTTAAGTGGATTAATTAGAAAAACCTGTCCTACTGCTTGATAGAATTTACAACAGCTAAGGAATTAAGGTGATAATTTGTGTATGCTGGTTTTCAGTAGTTATTAGAGCACAGGCTTTTGATTCAAGAACTACAGGAGCTTTAAAACCTTAGAGTTGATCAGTATTCAAAGGTTGTTTGAGAAAAAGACTGACTAGTTAGTCGTGGTACTACTCCACCAGGTTGCCACCATCACCAGTCCCACTAGGGAACTACCCACCAGTGGGTCAGAGGCTGATGGCTTTCCAACAACAATGGCAATGGACCACATCAGACAGATGGATCCTAGAAATCATTTCCCAAGGCTATGCGATTGAATTCTCAAGCATGCCGTCCAGGGACAGAGTGGTACTGTTCCCCATTTAAAAAAAATGGGCCACTGCCCACCAAGTACAGGAGGTTCTGAGGGACCTGTTACAGAACAATGCCATCTGACTAGTACCAGCAGACAAGGCTGGCACAGGGGTCTATTCTGTTTTCTTCATGGTCCCAAAGAAAAATGGAGACCTCAGACCCATCCTGGACTTAAAATTCCTGAACAGGTTAGTATCCACTCCAAGGTTCAAAATGGAGACCCTCTGATCTACTTTAAAAAATGTACGGGTGGGGGATTTCCTCACATCCATAGACCTGAAGGATGCATACACCCACATCCCAATCAGGCCAAGTCACCAACGTTTCCTCTGATTTCACATACTGGGTCAGCACCTACAGTATCAGGCCCTACCGTTTGGCCTCACATCGGCACCACAGGTGTTTACAAATGTATCGGTGTTCCTAGCAGCCCACCTGTGGGAACAAGGGGTGGATATTATTCCATACTTGGATGACTGGCTGATCAGGGCACGTGGTAGTGCCCAGTCTCAAAGAAACACGGACCTGGTTCTGATGGCTCTGTCCCAACATGGTTGGATAGTCAATTGCGAGAAGAGTTCGCTGCACCCAGAACAGTTTATAGAACACTTGGGCACAGAAATAGACACAGCTGAAGGAATGGCAAGACCCTCAGTACAGCGCATTGACTCAGTAATGTCGATGGTAAGGAGCCTAAGGTCTGCAGCCAAACTAACACTGGGCCAAGCAGCCCAGATCCTTGGCATAATGGCATTTTGCTTGGACCTGGTACTGTGGCCAAGATGGAACATGCGCCCACTACAGTACTGTGTGCTACAGCAGGGCTCCCCATCGGAGGACAACCTGAACCAGATGATCCACCTACCAAGGATGGTGAGAGACTCACTGAGATGGTGGACACACCATCCAAACCTACAGAGAGGGTGCCCCCTAGAACTGTCTTATGAGGTAACAATAGAAACATAGACTTTGATGGCAGATAAGGACCATTTGGCCCACCCAGTCTGCCCATTTCCCTACCTACTGGATAAGCTGCAGATTCTAGTTAACCAACAGCCTACTTCCTGCAACGCCACACTATAATTGCCTTGTGTCTGTCCCATGCATGTTTGAATTCCTCCACTGTTTTAGACCCAACGACCTCCTCAGGAAGGCTGTTCCATGTATTCACCAGTCTCTCCATGAAAAAAAATTTCCTCACATTATCCCTGAGCCATCCCCGTCTATCTTTAAATTGTGCCCCCTTGTTCTTACACATCTCTGTTTCTGAAAGATGCTACCCTCCGGGACTTTGTTGATTCCCTTGAGGTACTTGAATGTTTCTATCATGTCCCCCTGTCCCTCCTTTCATCAAGAGTATACATATTAAGCTCTCTCAGTCTTTCTTCATATGGTTTCTGCTGCAGACCCTGCACCATTTTAGTTGCCCTCCTCTGGACTGCTTCCATCCTGTCTATGTTCTTGTGTAGATAAGGTCTCCAAAACTGCACACAGTACTCCAGATGGTGTCTCACCAACTGTCTGTACAGAGGGATAACCACTTCCCTTTTTCTACTTGTGATGCCCCTTCCTATGCATCCCAGTATCTCCCTGCCTCTCCTTACCAACTTTTCACATTGCTTACCCACCTTTAGGTCATCTGATATGACTACCCCCAGGTCCCTTTCCATTTTTGTTGTTGCTAGTACCTCCCCAGCTATTGTGTACTCTTCTCCTGGGTTTTGTTTCCCAGGTGCATTACTTGCACTTCTTTGCATTGAATCTAAGTTGCCATATGTCTGACCATTCCTCCAACCTTGCCAAATCCCTTCTCATCTTTTCTACCCTCTTGGGTATCAACTCTGTTACAGATCTGTGTGTCATCTGCAGAGAGCATACCTTTCCTCCAGACCCTCTGCAACGCCACCTATAAAATGTTAAAGAGGACTGGACCCAGTACTGAGCCCTGAGGTACTCCACTAGTAACCCCTTTCTTTGGAATGTGTTCCATTCACTATTACTTTCTGTGTCCTGTTGTGCAGCCAGTTTGTTACCCAGGCTACCACCCTGGGACCCACTTCCAGGCTGGCTAACTTGATTATTAATCTTTTGTGCGGGTCTGTGTCAAATGCCTTGCTTAAGTCTAGGTAGGCCATATCCACAGCCCCTCCCTGGTCTATTACTTTGGTCACCCAGTCAAAGAAATCAATTAGATTTATCTGACATGACCTTCCTGCTGTAAATCCATGCTGCTTTGGGTCCTCTGCCCCGCTGGCCTCTAGGTACTCAACAATTCTTTCTTTCAGAAGTGATTCCATCATTTCCCTACCACTGAGGTCAAAATTACAGGTCTGTAGTTTCCTGCTTCTGCCTTGCTCACACTTTTGTGAAGGGGAATCACATCTGCCCTCCTCGAGTCCTCAGGTACTGCCCCATCCTGCCATGATTTGTTAAAAAGTGTGGACAGTGCTGTCACTAGGACCTCCCTTAGTTCTTTTAGGATTCTGGGGTGAATCCCATCAGGCCCCATTGCTTTGTCCACCTTGAGTTTTAGGAGTTCTTTCAGGACTCTTTCTTTTGTGAATGGACTGGTGTCAACCCCCCCACCCAGAGTGCTTCTATTGTCTGGTTTAGGAAACTCCTCCTCATCTTCCTTTGTGAATACTGAGCAAAAGTATTCATTCAGTATCTCTGCCTTTTCCCTGTCTCCTCTGCCCACCTCTCCTCCTTTATTAATCTTCACTATCCTCCCTTAACCTTTCTATGCTCCTGATGTACCTATAAAAGGTTTTATCCCTTCTTAACTGAGTTGGCTATTTATTTCCTCAGTTTGGACCTTTGCTAGTCTGACTGCCTTCCCCACTTCTTTCTGCTTTAATTGATACAGTTCCCTGTTGTGCTCCTTCTGTGATTCCTTATACTTTTTGAATGCAGCCTTTTTCTCCTTAACCTTCCCTGCCACCTCTTTTGAGAACCATAGTGGTTTTTTACTCCTCTTTGTTTTCTTTATTTGTTTCACACAAAGGCTTGTTGCCTCTATGATGGCAGTTTTGATTTTTCTCCATTGTTCTTACACCCCTCTGTTTTGGTCATTTGCTAATGCATTCTTTAGGTATTCACCCATTTTGCCAAAAGTCAACCCTTCTAAAGTCCAGTATCCTTGTTTTTGTATGGCTTATCTCCATGGTTGTGCTCATTGTGAAGCACACTGTGCAGTGGTTGCTTGTTCCCAGATGTCTACTGACTTCTAAATTTGTGATCCTCTCTCCATTTGAGAGTACCAGGTCTAATATTGCTCCCTCCCAAGTGGGTTCCAACACTAGCTGTCTAAGGTCTTCCCCCTGCAGGGCATCGAGAATGACCCTGCTCTTGGATGTGGCTGCAGTACATGTTATCCAGTTAATATCTGGCATACTCAGGTCCCCCATCAACAGTATCTCCCCTTTTTCAGCCATTTTGAGAATGTCCTCTATCATTTTGTTGTCCATTTCCTCCCCTTGAAACGGGGGTCTGTATACAACCCCTGTACGGATTGTGATGCCATTCCCTGTCTCCAAGGTGACCCAGAGTGTTTCTTGTCCTCCCCCTTTACTTTTTAGTTCTGTAGCTTTGATCCCTTCCCTTATGTATAGAGCTACTCCACCTCCTCTTTTACCTTCCCTGTCCCTTCTGTAGATTGTGTAACCTGGAATGCTGACATCCCAGTCATGATTCTCAGTGTACCATGTTTCTGTGACTACCACAATATCCAATTGTTCATCTTCCATCATGGCTACTAGCTCAGGAAGCTTGTTTCCCAGACTACGGGCATTGGTACTCATTGCCCTCCATTTAATGTTGGCTTTATCCTTTTTTCCCCCAATCCCTGCTCTTATTATCCTTCTCTATTTTTCCATTTACCCCTGTCCTGCCCTGTGTTGAGCTCTGTACCTCAGTGTTTACCTTACTACCTGCCATGTTTTGTGGGGGGATGCTTGAAATTTTCTGCCTTTTATCAGCGCCTCACCCCTTGTCTAGTTTAAAAGCTTTTCAAGGAAGCATTTAAACCTGTCACCTAGGAGCTTGGTTCCCTTCATGGACAGATGCAGACCATTGTGCCAGAATAGACCTTTATCTCTCCAGGTGGACCCCCAGTCCCCAATAAAGCCAAAGCCCTGTGCTCTGCACCAGTTTTGCAACCATTCATTAAACTGCATGGTGTGCATTACCCTAGCCTCACTCCTGCCATGGACTGGTAGCACCTCTGAGAAGGTTACCATGCTTGCTACCCATCTGAGGCCCCTCCCTAACTCCACAAATTCATTCTGCACTGCACTGATCCCATGCTTAGCTAAGTCATTTGTCCCAAGGTGGACTATGATATCTAGTTCCCTCTCCTGTGATACTGCTTCTGCAATCCTGAGGATGGAGACCGATGCTAGCCTCATTGGTTGAGGAGCATGTTTGCACCAGTCCACCGCACAGGGTAAGTGGACATCAGCAGAGGCTTGACTACCCATCAATATTCTAGAGATGAGGGTGGTGTTCAATGCTCTGAGAGCATTCAGGAACAATAACGTGGGCCGCACAGTGCTGGTGAAGTCCGACAATCAGGTCACGGTAGCATATATAGCAAAGCAAGGTGGCACACGCAGCAGAGCCATGCTCAGAGAGGCCACCAAGGTATTGAACTGGGCACAGTACAACCTGCTTCACCTCCACGCCGTCCACCTGGCAGGGAAGTTGAATGTCAGAGTGGACTGGTTAAGCAGACAGCTGGTACATCCCAGAGAGTGGCAGCTGCACCCAGACCTTTTCACAATGATACAGAAGAAGTGGGACCATATCCCGATGGACCTCATGGCATCCAAGACAAACATACAGGTAAATGCTTATTTCTCCAGATACAAGGAGAAACAGGAGATGGCAACAGATGTCCTATCTCAAGCCTGGGATCAGGAACAGTCGTACATATTTCCTCCAATCCCCTTGATTCCACAAGTACTGACAAAGGCAGGCAATCCCAGCTACAGATCATTCTAATCGTGCCTTACTGGCCAAGGAGACCATGGTTTGCAGCAGTAATATCCATGGCACTGGACAGATGGATCCTCCCCTACCGAAAGGACATGTTACGGCATGGCCCTTTACTTCATCCGACACCTCAGTCTCTCAAACTGTCAGCCTGGCTGTTGAGAGGCAGAGACTGTTAACAACTGGATACCATGAGTCAGTCATCTTGACTATGCTACAGTCCAGAAAGCAGTCTACCACTTCCACGTATAACAGACAGTGGAATATCTTCACCAAATGGTGCAAGTCATCACACATCGACCCATGCAGGTAGATATGTCAGTGATCCTGGTTTATTTACAGCACAGGTTAGATAAAGGACTATCCGCTTCCTCTCTGTGAGTGCAACTATCCGCCATAGGTGCGGCCTTGGGAAGAGTCGGCCTCTCCCCACCTGGTGCGCACCCTGATGGCATCAGATTCCTTAGAACCACACAACATATTTGACCACCCAGTCGACTGCCAGTAGCTCCTTGGGATTTAACCATGGTGCTTGATGCTCTAGGGAAGGACCCTTTCAAGCCCACCCACAGTATACCTCTATACTGGTTAGGTTTGAAAACCTGTTTCCTGGTGGCGGTCTGCTCCACTCGCAGGATTAGTGAGCTAGAAGCTCTATCATGCAAGGAGCGGTACACTATATATGAAGACAGTGCCTTCTTTTCTACCAAAAATCATGTCCACATTCCACAAGAAACAGGCACTAGAGTTGCCGATGTTTCACATGCAGGTAGGACAAGGGGGAACGGGTACTCATCACCCGCTGGACATGGGTAGTACCGTAGCAATACATATCACAAGGACAAGAGCTATCCGTAGGTCCAAGTGACTCTTTGTTATCGCGCAAGGCCACAAACAAGGGCTGGCCACTTCAAAGACCACCATCGCTAGCTGGATAAAAAAGTCAATACAGGAGACCTACAAGTCAAATGGTCTCACTCCTCCACAAGGAATAAAAGCCCACTCAACAAGAGCAATGGCTACCTCCTTGGCAGAAAGAGCTAACGTATTAATGGAGGACATTTGCAGGGCAGCGACCTGGACTTCTGTACATACATTTGCTAGGCATTACAGACTTGAGTCCCTATATAAGCAGAGAACTGAGTTTGCCACAAGAGTTTTAGCTTCAGCGTGCCCCTAGGACATGTCTGCCTGATCGCCCTGGCCCACCCTGATGGTTTTTTACACTGTTTATTAGAAGTAACCCATGAGGTAATGTCTGGAGTGTCATGGATACAACATAACACACTGGGTGTTTACTCACTTGGTAAGGTGATTGTGTTACTTGTATCCATGATACTCCACAATCCACCCGTCAGGGTGACTATGGCACAGATTCATGCTGAACACATTTGGTGGCAACAATTGTTTGAAGATAGGAATTAATGGTATTATAATCTAATTTCCTATGTTTATTAGTCAGAGCCCCTACGGGCAGAGTTAGAACTGTAGCAAATAAGAAATGAATATAGAATTGTGATGAATCCATGTTCAGTAGTTTTGATTACACCTTTATATTAAAGCAATGGGGGTCATGACTGTTTAGGGTTTGTTGGTCTAAAGCATTTACCTTTCAGCTATGGAAGAATTGAAAATGGAGAATGGGGACTCCTGGGACCTGACTATGCTCTGAAATTTGATATGGGTCACATGTGTATCACTAGCCTATCAGGTGGGTTGAGAACCCATGAGGTAATGTCTGGAGTGTCATGGATACAACTAACACAATCACCTTTACCAGGTGAGTAAACACCCAATACTCTATGTCATGAGAAAACACCCCATTTTCATTTAGTAGTCTTACATGGCAACAATCATGCCTATGTAACTTTTTGGCTCATACTGTAGAAACAGAAACATAGAATTTGTCAGCAGAAAAGGACTGTTTGGCCCATCCAGGCTGGCCAGATGATACCTGCCGAGTCTGTCTCCACAGAAACTGTTTTTTGGCAACTCTCCCTCCTCCCTGCCTACTTACTAATATTCTTCCATGCTTGAAGCCCCCCACTGTTTCTGCCTCCACCACTTCTGTTGGCAGTTTATTCTAGGCATCTACCACCCTTTCAGTGAAGTGATACTTCCTCAAATCCCTCTTAAATGCCCCACAAACTTCAGCGCATCCCCTGGTCCTAGTGCTCTTTCCTACGTGAAAGACATTCCCCTCCTGCACTCTCATCATCCCTGTGAGGTATGTGTAGTTCTCTGTCTTGTCCCCTCTCACTCTCCTCTCTAACAGTGAATACATGGTGAGATCCCTCAGTCTGTTCTCAATGGGCTTTTAGTTCAACCGCTGCACCATTTTAGTTGCCCTCTTCTGGACTACCTCTACCCTGTCCATGTCCTTTCTGAGGTGCAGCCTCCAGAACTGGATACAATACTCCAGGTGGGGGGCTCATCAGTGAGCAATTCAGTGGCAACACCACCTCCCTCCTCCTCCTCCAACTGGAGATACCCCTTCCTATGCACTCCAGCATTCCACAAGCCCCACTCACTTCTTTATCACACTTCACTGACACTTTGCGGTCATCAGTTATGATGAACCCTAGATCTCTTTCCTGCTTGGTGACTGTCGGTACCTCCACCCATCCTATATTCAGCTCCTGGTTTCCTATGCCATGGGTGCATGATTTTTCACTTTTTGGCATTGAACCCTAACTGCCATGCTCTTGACCACTCCTTGAGTTTCCCAAAATCCCTAAGCATTCTCTCCACCCCCTCCAGAGCGTTCACCCTATTACAAATTTTAGTATCATCTGCAAAAGGCATAATCCTTCCAGTTGTTCTGCAATGTCACTTATGAAGACATTGAAGAGGAACGGTTCCAGTACTGAACCCTGTGGCACCCTGCTGGTCACTCTCCCATCATTAGCACACCAGGACTGGGCTCTCTGAATCCCAGGGTACAGTCTATACAGAAGAAACAGAGAGATAGGCAAAAGGGGAGGTGCCAACATACATCAGGGAGGAAATAATTTGCATGAGGGAGAAAGAAAAGGGAAAAGGGGAACTCAGAAACATTGTGTCTCCAGTTGCAAGCTAGCAGAGGAAGGAAGATCAGGATGGGGGTTGTATACAGGCCATCCAAACAGGGTGAGGACAAGAACAGAGAGCTTTGTTCCCAATTGAGGATCGCAGTCAGAAAAGGGGAGGTAGTAGTAGTAGTGGAGGGGGAATTTAACCGGTCTAAAGTGGAATGGGCTACTCTTGCCACATCCTGTGCCAGAAGTCAGGAAATCCTAAATGCAATCCAGGATGGCTTCATGACTCAGTGTGTGACTGATGCCAACAGGGAGGGGGCATTCCTGGACCTAGTGCTCACCAATGGGGAGCATGTACAAGAAATTGAAGTTAGGGAACCCCTGGGTGGAAGCGACTACAATACAGTGTGGTTCAGTTTGGATGTGGGCAAGGGTGACATCCTCACTAAGACCAGAACACTGGATTTTAGGAGGGCAAATTTTAAAAAGATGAGATAAGTGCTAAGGGAAAACCTGGAGAGCATGGAGGAGAGCATGGGGCTGTAACGATTATGGGCCACCATTGGGTGGGGAGGGCATTCAGAAGGCCACAAGCAGTTGTGTCAAAATGAGGGAAAATAAATCAAAAGCCAGACCACCAAGCTGGTTTAATGGGGAGGTGGCCAGAATGGTAATGGAAAAGAGGGCATCCTACAGAAGATTCAAAAGAACAGCAAAGGAAGAGGATGAGGAAGAATACCAGAGGCTAGCTAAGATGGCAAGAAGGGAGATGCAGCAGGCAAAGGCACAGAAAGAGTTCCAAATAGCTGAAGGAATAAAGAATGGGGAAAAGGCCTTTTTTCACTACATAAGCAAAAGGAGGGATAAGAAGGATGTCATTGTTAGGCTGAGGAAGGGGGATGGTTGGGTTGCAGAAGATAGGAGGAAAGCAGAGGTATTAAACAAATACTTCTGCTCTGTCTTTACAAAGGAAAAGGATGGACCTGTGCCATGGGCAAGGAGAAGGAGGGAGGTAACAGGGGTGGAGGAGCAGTAGAGGTAAACGGGATTGAAAGATTGAAGGAGGGGCTGATGGCATTGACTGTGGACAATTCACCAGAGCCAGATGAAATACACCCCAGGGTTCTGAAAGAGTTAGCAGAGGATCTGGCAGACCCACTGGCTGTTCTCTTTACTAGATCTCTGGAGTTGGGAGTGGTGCCAATGGAGTGGAGAATGGCACATGTGGTGCCACTCCACAAGAGCAGACCCAAGGATGACCCAGCTAACTAAAGGCCAGTCAGCTTGACTTCGGTAGTATGTAAACTCATGGAGACCATACTAAAGGAAAGGCTGGTGAGATACATAGAGGAGAAAGGTCTACAGGATGAAAGACAGCATGGGTTTGTGGCAGGCAGATCATGTCAAATGAACGTGATCGAGTTCTTCGATTGGGTCACAAGGACAGTGGACAAAGACCAGGTTGTGGAATATCATATACTTGGACTTTAGCAAGGCCTTCAATTCTGTACCACACAAAAGGTTGATAATGAAGATGAGGGATCTAGGGGTGGGGGAGAATATGTTAAGATGGGTTGAAAACTGGTTGAGTGGTAGAACCCAGAGAGTAGTTGTTGGGGGTAAGTTCTCCAGCACCAAGGAGATCACCAGCTGGATCTCTCAGGGATAGATGTTGGGTCCTGTGTTGTTCAATGTCTTCATAAGTGACATCATTAAAGGCAAAATGTGCCTGTTTGCAGACAACACTAAACTCTGTGGAAGAATGGACACCAAGGAGGGGATACAGGACCTGAAGGAGGACCTCGCCAGACTAGAGAGATGGTCAGGAATCTGAAACTTAGTTTCAATGCCTAAAAGTGCAAAGTGATGCACATAGGAGCCAAGAAACCTGAAACAGAGTACTACATAGGAGGGGCTTGGGCAACTGCTTCCAAAGAGGAAAAGGATCTAGGGGTAGTGGCTATGAGTGTCCTGAAACACATCTATCAGTGTAAAAAGACGGTGGCAAAGGCTAACAGGATGCTGGGGTGTATTGCAAGGGGATTCAGTAGTAGGTTGATAAAGTTTATTTTACCATTGTACAGGTCATTGGTGAGACCACGTTTAGAATATGGGGTGAGGTACTGGCATCCTTACCTTAAGAAGGACAACAGCATGCTGGAGGGGGTCCAGAGAAGAGCAGCCAAGATGATTGAGGGGTTACAGGATAGATCCTATGAGGAGAAGCTGGGAGCCCTGGGGATGTGCTCCCTGGAAGAGAGGAGGCAGAGGGGTGATATGATAGAGGCCTTCAAGTACATGAAGGGAATTAACAGAATGAAAAAGAATGGTCTCTTTAATATGAGTGACAACAGCACCACTAGGGGGCACAACCTAAAATTGATGGGGGGGAATTCAGAAAGGATGTATGGAAGCATTTCTATATGGAGAGGGTTGTTTTCACCTGGAATGAGCTGCTAGAGGAAGTGGTATCAGTATGCCTGGTGGGAACATTCCTCAGAACCTGGGATAATCACAAAGAGAACCTTTGGGACCAAGGAAGGGGAGAAGGGGGAGAGGAAGGACAGTTGGGGGGCAAGGTCATTGGTGTGTAAACAGCAGGCCAGATCTGCATCACTTACCGAGCAGACACGATAGACTGGGTGGTCTTCTTCTGCTGGCTCTTTTCGTATGTTCATATGTTCGTATTAGAGTGAGGGTTGTAAACCACCACCCTACAATGCCTATCCATTAATCAGTTTCAATTTTTTCATATAGGTTATTTCCACCTTGATGTGCCATAGGCAGCTGCTTTCAGCTCTGACCTGGCCTACCAGGTCCATCTACCATTTCTCTGACCCTACCAAGCCCCATTCCCCCATGAATTTCACCATGTGGTGGGACCAGGAAAGGTAGGGCCATCCTCCCTCCACCGAGGAATCACAATCCAGATTGGGGTTTAAGCAAGCCAGCGATGGAGTAGGACAATGGCAGCTAGGCAGGGCTTCATGAATCCCATGGCTGCCATTTTCTACTTATTTTCTCCCCATGCCACTGCAGCGAAAGTGCATGTGCCTGGAGGTGTGCATGTACTACGTAGCTATGTCTCCTACTTTGTGCTTGGACTCCAGCGCTGCCACCCAGCCTCCACCAGATAGCAGGCAAGGAGTGAGACAGCCAATCCCCCCACCCTGGGAATGGAAAGCAGTCCATCGGATGCTCGATCCTCTCCCTCCCCCGCTGACCCTCAACAACCCAAGTTCGCTTCAGAACCCCAATGCATGGTGTCGTGCAAGGTGAGGCATCCAGCTTCTCAACCCTCAGTGCCACTGACCCAGTTGGTCTGACCATCACACCATAGGGTTCAGTTTTGGGGCCCCCCAAAGGGATCTACCCCTTTGGAGATGGTCAGGTACCACCCTTTGAGGGGAGTTACCCCAGATGGTCTATCAGTGGTACTGGACCTATTGGGATTGCTGTGTGAAAGCACAAGTCTAGGGGACATTGTACTAGCCTATAATAAGGCAGTGGAAGATGCCCTGGACTTCATTGCTCCGTTCGTGTTCAACCACTCACTTTTCGCCCAAGGTCCCCTTGGTGTGATAAGTCCTTGAAGGAGTTGAGGCAGAGTGGTCGAAGGCTGGAGAGAGCATGGCGAAGGTCTGGCCTGGATGCTGACAGGCTTAGATTGATGGAACATTATAATGGCTAGCAATCAGAAATCACCCATAAGAAGGCAGAATTCCTGTCCAAGGAGATTTCTGCTGCGCAGAACTGACCAGCTCAACTCTTTCATACTGTTGACAGATTATGCAATCCAATCTTTCTACAGTCTAGAAGAGCTTTTTCACAAATTAAGTGTGATGATCTAGCTCAGTTTTTTGCAGATAAGGTTGACGGCATCAGGTCTGGAATCGGCCCTGCTTTCTCCATGCAGGGTTGTGGAGGTCAATGGGAGGTGGTGAGAACCTGGTCTGTCTGGATGGACTTCAGCAGACTGGAATTCATGGACATTGTGAAGATTGTCCGGACTCTACACCCAGCCTGTTGTAGTTTGGATCCGGGTCTTACCTCTGTTTTGGTGGGATGTGTAGATGTTATCTGCCTGATCCTAGCTGAAATTGTATGGAGATCCTTGGAGAGGGGAACCTTTCTGGATCCCTTAAAGGAGGCAGTCATTTGACCACTCCTTAAAAAACACTCCTTGGATCCCATTGATCTAGCTAACTACTGACCTGTCTCTTACCTTCCCTTTGTGGGGAAGGTTATTGAGGAGATGGTTGCATTGCAACTGGACAATCACTTGGTAACTCACAATGTCTATGAAGCTCACCAATCTGGCTTCAGGAAGAGGCATAGCACAGAGTCTGCCCTTGTTCAGGTATTAATGACATCCTGATAGTGAGAGATCAAAAGGCTCGTACAATCTTGGTCCTTCTCGACCTCTCAGCAGCTTTTGACACTGTGGACCATGAGGTGTAATCACTATTACCAGCTCTCTCAATGCTTCAGTAGCTGCCATCACTCAGCTAAGACACTCTTTTTGGGTATCTCCAGGTCCATGTCCCTCTAAAGCCACTGCTCACACAGTACAGAGCTCATTGTTCAAGGTCACATGAAAATACCTAAAATACATAAAACCAATAAAATACCATAACAGTTTCAATAATCAGGGAAGGCGAAATCAAAATGATATGTTTTTAATGCTGTCTTAAAACTCTGAACAGTAAGGCAGTCTCGTACCCGATGAGGTAGAGAGTTCCACAGGGTCAGGGCTGCATAACTAAATGCCCTTGCCCCAGATGTCTTTAAACGGACCCTAGGAATGTCTAGCAATCCCTCACTGGTGGATCGGAGAGGGTGGAGGGGAGAGTAGGGACAAAGAAGATCTTTCAGGTAACCCAGTTCCTGGTCATGTAGGGCCTTATACGTTAACAAACCAACCTTGAAGGTGATCTGCCACCACAACAGCAGCCAGTGCAGTCCATGGAGCACAGGCTTTATATTACTGGCTCTCAAAGTACCAGTCAAAAGCTTGGCTACCACGTTCTGCACCAGCTGCAGGTGGCGCATATCAACCCCCGGTAGCCTGAGGTAAAGGGCATTGCAATAGTCAAGATGGGAGGTAATGAAGGCGTGAACCAGTGTTGGAAGATCGTTAAGGGGAACCAGGTGTTTAACCCAGGCAACATTCCTCAGGTGATAAAAGGAAGTTTCAACAACTGTAGACACCTGTAACTTTAGAGTCAAACAGTCATGAAACATAACACCTAGGTTTCGCACCCAGTCTGAGGTGTGTAGCTGGGCACCTCCGAAGCACAGTCCTGAGGGAGAACCTGCCAACACACCCACCGCACGACAACCTGGGTCCGCAACCAACACCTCAGTTTTTCAGGGTTCAACCGCAACCAACTCATGTTCATCCAGTCTTGGATTTTGGCTAAACAGCTGTTTAGTACTGAGACCGCATCATCTTGATCAGGCACTAAAGACATGCACAGTTGAGTATCATCTGCATAGCAGTGAAAACTCAAACTGTACCATCTTATAATCACTCCCAATGGCAGCATATACACTGCAAATAACATTGGTGCCAAAATGGAACCCTGCGGTACCCCACAGGATAGGGGGAATGGAGCTGAGGAAAAGACCCCCAACACCACCCTCTGAATCCTACCCATAAGGAAAGATTGAAACCATCTGAGGACAAATCCTGATAGGCCACAGATAGATCACAGGCGATCCAAAAGCACACCATGATCAACAGTGTCAAATGCCGCAGAGAGATTGAGAAGGACCAAGATGGAATGAGTCCTTCAATCTCTCACTATCAGAAGGTCATATAGTACCTGAACAAGGGCTGTCTTTGTACTATGTCTCTTCCTGTAACCAGACTGGAGAGAATCATAAATACTGTGGCTGGTCAAATAGTCCTCCAGCTGTAATGCCACCACCTTCTCAATAACCTTACCCACAAAGGGCAGGTTAGAGACAAGCCTGTAGTTTGCTAGACAGTCTGGGTCCAAGGAGGGCTTCTTAAGAAGAGGCCGAATGACCGCCTCCTTAAGGGAATCTGGAAAGATCCCCATCTCCAATGACAACCAGACAATTTCAGCAAGAACTGGGCTGATAACATCAACGAAGCCAACCAGCAATCGTGTAGGGCCTGGATCCAAACTACAGTTGGTAGGACGTAATGACTGGTTAACCATTACAATATTGTTGATTGTGGGGTGGCTGAAGTCGTGTCACATAAACTGGGGTGTTCAACATCTCCTGTCGACCATTGCAACTCCCTAAAGAAAGGATCATGAGGATTTCAGACCTGATTGTGGCAACCTTATCCGTGAAGAATCGAGCAATCTCCTCACAATGCTTTTGTGATAAAGCCTTTCCAGGCCAGAGACAGAGTGGATTGCACAGTCTGTTGACAGTCTGGAAAAGCTGAGCTGGTCGATTCCACGCAGCAACAATCTCTCTGGACAGGAACTCTGCCTTCTTATCTTTAGCAAGGTAGATTGGCTTACCACAAGACACTCCGATGAAGCAGAGCAGACACAAACTCTTAAATGGTAGTTTGTTCACAGTCCCAAGCCTGACTGACTCTGTCAGGCCTCACCAGACCTAAAAGCCCTCCAGTTGCTCCCCATGACATGCCATTCAGTTGGGCTGGGTTGGGAAAACCAGCTTGGACCAGCATGTTGAGCAAATATCTCTGTATTCTGTCCAAAGACATGAGCCCCAGCAGGAATGTTTGGGTTAGATAGCCACTTCCTGACATCAAAATTCATGTTTACACAACTGAGAGAAAACACTGCAGAGTTTCTCTCTGAATGTGCCCCCACCTCCCGTGCTGATGCAGCATCCGCATCTACAAGGCCCCTCTCAGCACCTTTCCAAGTCATGCTAGAAAGGGGGCAGTGAGTTTGAAGGGCTGTTGGGAGTTCTCCAATAAGCTTGTTTTATAGTGTTTGTAGTGATGTATGTGGTGCTGCCTGTCCACATGGCAGCTTACACCACTGGCATCACAACATGTCCCCAAATTGGCTGGGATTTCAGGAGTGGATCAGGCATTAACTTATCATAATCTGGTAAGTGTTCACATCCCTACACTTGCTCTGTAGCAATCTGAGCACTCGGGTTGCTGCAGAGCAAATGTGGCAGAGTAAAAACACCTAAAGACACTTCTAATGCCCAACCATTAACTGACACAGGTCCTGCCATGAGACCATACAGTCAGACAGTAAATTTACAGCAGAGCTGTTTGGTCTGTTTTCTTTTCTGAGACATTGCAAAGAAAGCTTGATTTTTCCCAGCATCTGCTAAATTCAAACTGTTTCACTTGCAGAAACAGTTACATAAAAAACAACAATTAAGTACTTACTGTAACAGTAAATCTTTGAGAGAATCTCTTTCATCAGGCTACACCTTTGGAACTAATAACCCCCAGGTGCTAGGACCACATGGAAACTTCTGCAAGCATTCTGCCAAGGGCCACCCACAATGATGTCAGCATATACATAAATGTGGGCCTCTCCTCGATTCCCTACGGGAGATCTGCTCAGAGAACCTCCCTCTAAGGAACCAGGACAGAACCCAGCACTCTACAAACTAGATGAGTCAGAGGGCTGGAAAGTGAAACAATGGAGATAGCAGAACAGAAAGCAAGTATTGCAGACCCAAAAAGGGGGAAGGAGGGTGGGACAGCATGGTCTGATGAAACAGATTCTCTCTATGGTCTGCTGTTACAGTAAGTACATAACTTTGGGGATATCACTTGCATCAGGTTACATTTTTGGAATGATTACCAAGCAGTATCAAAAGCTGAAGGTGTGGGCGGCTGGAGCCTACAGACTTATGACAGTAGGCCTTGTAGTACAGTTAGGCCAAAGCCAGCTCATCTGCAAGACACAATGTCCAGACTGTAGTGCATAGTGAAAGTGTGGACAGTACTCAAGGTAGCAGCTGCACAAATTTCTGCAGCAGAGGTGTTCTGAAAACAAGCTACAGAAATGGTCATGCCTCTTGTGGAATGACCACGAACAACTCCAGGAAGTTTCTTACTGTACTCCTTGTTTCGTGTAACAAAACCTAATACAGTTTGCTAGCCATTTGGACAAGAACTGTTTAGAAACTGGAGCACCCTCTTTCCCAGGGGCAAATGAAAGAATAAGTTGTGAGGACTTCCTGCAGTCCTTCATACCATGTATTTAGTACCTGAGTATTCTATGCACATCTAAAGTATGGAGCAATGCTTCCCCTCAATTTGCATGCTCTGGATAATAGATTGGTAGGTGGATGGTTTGATTTAAAGTAAACTCAGACAACACCCTTGGAAGACTCTTAGGATTAGTATGCAAAGACACCCTGTCTTTGTGGAAACTCAAACACCCAGGTTCATACACTAGAGCCTGAAGCTCTGAAATCCTTTGAGCAAAAATGATTGTAACTAAAAATAATGCTTTCCAAGAGAGAAATCATAAGCCACAAGTAACAGCTGGCTGAAAAGGAGCTAAAGTGAGCTTTTTCAAAATAAAATTCAGGACCCAGCTGGGACTGGATTGGAATAAGGGGCTTTAGATGTAGAATGCCCTTCAGGAACACACAGGCTACCTCCAGCTAAGCCACCGTACGGCCATCAATAGGCACATGGAAAGCTGACATGGCAGCCCGGTGCACTTTGAGTGATGAATACTGTAGGCCTGAATCCCATACGGACAGCAGATACTCTATAACCTAATTAACTGAACAAGTGAACAGAGCCAGGTGATGGGAAGTGGCCCATAATGCAAAACACTTCCACTTCATGGAGAAAGTGAATCTGGTGGTGGGTTTTCTAGCAGCCAGCAAAACATCTGCTACTTTTTGGGACACCCCAAATCAAGCTATGGCTATGTCTTCAGGACCAATGCATGCAGCTGAAGAGATTTCAGTTCTGAATGGTCCAGGGTTCCCTGTTCCTGTGACAGTAGACTCTTGTACAGGGGCAGAGGTAATGGGGGTTTTACTGCCAGCTGTTGCAGCAAGGAGAACCAGGTCTGTCAAGGCCATAGGGGAGCAATGAGTATTAAAGCTGCCCTCTTCATTTGCAACTTGAGTAGCACTCTCTGAATTAGAGGCTAGGGTCAGAAACCTCCCTTTCTAACAGAGGGACACTGAGTCTCACCAGAAACTTCCAGGCCTTGGAGTGAGCAAACAGAAAAGTGGCAGGTCTGTGCTATGTGGGGATGCAAAAAGGTCCAACTCTGGACAACCCCATCTTGTGAACTGGTTGCCTACTCTGGAAGTCAGCAGTTCCCACTCCTGCATCCTGGACTGTGATCTGCTTGTCTTGTCTGCTAAGACATTTTGGATGCCTGGAACATGCACTGACGATAGTTATGGACTGTGTTCTAGAGCCCAATACCAAAATCTCATTGCTTCCCTGCACAGCAGATAGGAATCAGCCCCCCCCCCTTCTTGTTGATGTATGCATTACACTGACATTGTCCATCTGTATTAGCAGAGGACCTGGGCACAATTGGTTCTGGAAGGCCTGGAGTCCATACAGGACAGCCAACATTTCCAGATCGTGCAAAGTGCTTTCCATTTGGGTCCACATACCCGTGTTTGATGTGGCCCCACGTGAGCTCCCCAGTCCAGTCCTGAGGCATCTGTGGTGAGGATCTGGGAAAAGGAGGGGGGGTATCAAAAACAGCATCCCCATGAGTAGGTTGCTGCATTCCATCAACCACTTGAGCACTTTGCACTCTGGGTATATGACTAGAACCACCTGTTCTAAATCATCTGTGAACTGGTCCCACTGGACTCTAAGGGTCCACTGGGGAATCCGCATGTGCAACCTAGCCAGTGGTGCTGCGACAATGGCCACTGCCATAAGACACAGAAGAAATAGGAACGTCCTTGCTGAGACATGACGACTGTCATGCACTAATCACGCTTGGGCAATCAGGCAGTCAGCTCTGTCCACAGGTAGAAAAGCCAAGTCCTGGGCTGTGTCCAGGACTGCCCCTATCTACTGCAGTTATTGGCAAGTCATCAGCAGTGATTTTGGTATGTTGACTGTCACCCCAAGAACATCAAACAACTGTCTGGTTTGAGCTAAGGTCTTCAAGAGCTTGTCCCTGGAGATGGCTTTCAATAGCCAATCATCAAGATAAGGGAAAATATACAGACCTTCCCTGTGAATACTGCTGCCACCACTGCTAAGCATTTGGTAAAGACCTGTGGCATAGACAACAAGCCCAGGCAACACTCTGAATTGGTAATGCTCCCCTTGAATCAGGAACTTCAAGTACTTTATGTGAGGTTTTTGCATCTTGATATGGAGGTATACATCCTTCATATCTAGGGAGCATATCCAATCCCCCTGTTTTCAGTAATGGAAGGAGACCCTGCAAAGTGACCATTCTGAACTTCTTATATTCTATAAAGAAGTTTAGAGCCCTGAGATCCAGGATAGGCCTCAGGTCTCCTATCCACTTTGTGACCAGAAAGTACTGGAAGTAAAAGCCTGTGTTCCTTTGTTCTACAGGTACAGGTTCTATGGCCTACTTTTGCAGCAAAGTCTGCAGTTTCTACAGCAACAGGGGCAGGAGCCCTGCAGGATATGTTGTCACAGGTGGGAGATGATCTGGAGGGTTATCCAGAAGTTCCAGAGCATGCCCCTTTTCTATGACTTCCAGGAGCCTTGCATCTGTGGTTACCTTCCTCCATTAGTCTATATGAAGGGAGAGTCAGCCCCCTGCAACCACCCCAGGAGGTAAACGTGGTGGTGGTGGGGTGAATAAGGAGTCAGGATGAGCTAACGAGTCTGGCTCCACCAGCTCCACAACCTCTAAGTGCTTTTGAATGGGCACCTGGGTTAGTTGAGAGGACTGGCATGGCCTCTGCTCCTTTGTCCCTACCCTGCTATGTAGGGGTTGGGTGCTCCCCACTAACCCCAGTCAGGAGAAAGGCACCCCTATTTCTACCCCTAGACTGGGTATAGTAGAGGGAGTGTACAGACTTCAAAGTCCTGATCAAGGTTTGGAGATCTTTAAGAGCCTCCTGGACATCATGCCTAAACAACGTTTGCCCTCTGAATGGGGTATTGAAAAGTGTTTGTTGTAAATCTGTGGCAAAGCCTGCCACCCTGAGCCAGAAATGTCTCCTGAGACACATGCCAGCAGCTGCAACCCTGGAAGAAGCATAAGAAACATCATAGACTGTATGGAGAAAATGGTTGCCCACATCAGCCCCAGTGGTCAAAGTTTTCACTAGTTCATGCGTTGGGGTGCCCTCAGGCAAGACCTGTGCAGCAGTCTTGGCCTTCCTCCAGAAGGTGCTCTGATATTTCATCATATGGGTGTGGTAATTAGGAATCCAAAAGGCCCAAGGTATGACACTTCCTGCCTATCTTGCCTTTCTCCTATCTTGTACTGCTATGCCTTGGCTGTGGAACACTTTTCAGAAGGGCAGTTTCATAGGATTTAGGACACTGCCCTACATGCTGGGCCATTGGAGATCTGAGGGCTCAGCTCCAGGCAGCATGGGCAGAGATTTTGTGCCTCCAATTTCATATTCAAGAGGAAATACATTATAAGAACCACCTGCCATTTCTCCAACATCCAACAGAAGCACCTCGACTGCAGAGGGTAGTTGGTTTGGGAGGTTGGCAGGTGGTTAGGATGGGCAAATTGGGTGCCCCATCACTCCATCTCCAACATATTACCTTCACAGACCATATAAAAACTACAGATAGGTATCTGCCTCTATCTCCCAAATCAAACAAAGGGACAGAGGACACTCCAAAGCAGGACACTGCAGCACAGGAAGAAGCACAACAAAACGTGCCCAAAACAGAAACCAAAACAAAAAAAGCAAAAAGGAAATCCAAAAAACTTCTGATCATAGGAGACTCCATGAATCAGGGAGTTGATACCTATCTCCAGCCAGGGTTAATGGTCAGATGTCTCCCAGGTACATCAGCATGGCGAGACACTGACCGCATTGCTAAAATTGTTCAGGAAGCAGGAGAAAACATTAACATCCTGCTACACATAAGGACTAATGATCTCGCCAGCCAGTCAGTTGTGGAGACCAAGGAACACCTGACCAGGCTGAGTGATAAACTATCATCCAATTCATCCAGCATCTCCTTCTCTGAGATCCTGCCAGTCTGGGAGAGGGGGCAGATGGATGGAAGGTCAGAGAAGGGGAGATAGGGGAACTAAACATGTGGCTCAAGGGCTGGTGCTAGGAAGAAGGACACAAATTTGTAGAGAACTGGCAACAGTTTTGGGAGCAAAAGTTCTTTAAATTTGATGGACTGCATCTGACTAAGGAGTGAGTCAGTACATTGGGGCAGAATTTTGACGTCTTTGCAGAATATTTAAACTAGGAAATGAGGAGAGGGGTGCAGCACCCCATACATCGAATGGAAAGAACACCCCTCCCCCCTCAGCTAGTGGTCAAACAGGAGTTCAGCATGTTTGCAGTTCATCTGCATCACCAGGTAAGAAAAAAGGTCCAGCTCCCCATATGATGTACAAGGGAAATGCCAGACCTCACCCAACAACTAACACTCTGAAATCAGGCCAATGGAAAATCATGTACATAAATGCTTGCAGTCTGGGAAACAAGATCACAGACCTGCAGGCAATAATGACAGAGGCTGAACTGGACATAGTAGCAATTAGCAAGATGTGGTTTACTGGTAACCACACTTGGGAAACTTCAGTACCTGGCTATGTACTGTTCAGAAGAGACCAAGGTGCAAAATGGGGGAATGGAGTGTCCCTGTATGTCAATGAAAATATCAAAGCTACAGAAATTCAGAATACACATAAGGAGCCCGAAGAACTATGGGTCACCCTGGAAAAAGGAAATGGGACAGCCATAAGAATTGGGGTTGTCTACAGGCCCCCAGACTAGGGGGAGGACATAGACAGATTACTGTTAGAAGATATACAAAACATAACATCTAAAGAGGAGGATCTGATAATTGGAGACTTCAACATGCCAGATACAGATTGGTCAATACCACCAGGAACATCTGCCAGAACTAGACACATGGTGGATTTCCTGCAGGGGAAGGCCTCAAACAACTGGTACAACAACCCACAGGAGACAGAGTTATCCTAGATCTAGTGCTGAGTAACTGGGAAATAATCACAGATCTCTAGGTAGAAGGTCACCTGGGGGGCAGTGACCATCACATGGTATGGTTTAATTTGGCCACTACATAGAAACGTAGGAACATAGAATTTGACGGCAGATAAGGACCGCTTAGCCCACCCAGTCTGCCCATTTCCCTACCTGATGGCTAAGCTGCAGATTCTAGTTAATCAACAGCTTACTTCCTCCTGCCCCCCACTAGAATTGCCTTATGCCTGTCCTATGTTTCTTGAATTCTCCCACTGTTCCTGACTGCACAACCTCCTCAGGAAGGCTGTTCCATGCATCCACAACTCTCTCTGTGAAAAAAATACTTTCTAACATTACTTCTAAGCCGCCCCCCCATCTTCAAATTGTGCCCCCTTGTTTTTGCACATCTCTTCTTCTGAAAGATATTACCCTTTTATACCTTGTTAATTGCTTTGAGATACTTGAAAGTTTCTATCATGTCCTCCCCTCTTCCTCCTTTCCTCAAGGGTATACATATTAAGCTGCTTTAGTCTCTCCTCGTATGTCTTATGGTGCAGAACCTTGCACCATTTTGGTTGCCCTCCTCTGAACAACCTCCACTCTGTCTATGTCTTTGCGGAGATGGGGTCTCCAGAATTGCATGCAGTACTCCAGATGGGGTCTCACTAACTGTCTATACAGAGGGATAACAACTTCCTGTTTTCTACTGTTGATGCCTGTCCCTATGCATCCCAGTATCCCCCCCAGCCCTCCTTACTGCCTTCTCACATTGCTTGCCCACGTTTAGGTCATCTGATATAATTACTCCTAGGTCTCTTTCGATTTTTGTTGTTGTTAACTCAACCCCCATTGTGTACTCTTCCCCTGGGCTTTTGTTTCCCAGATGCATTACCTTGCACTTCTTTGCATTGAATCTGAGCTGCCATGCATTTGACCATTCCTCCAACCTCGCCAAGACCCTTTTCATTCTTTCCACCCCACCTTGTGTATCAACCCTGTTGCAGATCTTTGTATCATCTGCAAAGAGGCATACCTTTCCTTCCAGGTGCTCTCCAATGTCACTTATAAAGATATTAAAGAGGACCAGTCCCAGTACCGAACGCTGCGGTACCTCACTAGTTACCCTCCTTTCTTCACTGTGGACTCTGTTTACTATTACCTTTTGCATCCTGTTGTCCAGCCAGTTTTTTATCCAGGCTAAAACCTTGGGACCCACTCCAAGGCTGGCTAACTTGTATATTAATCTTTTGTGTGAGACTGTGTTGAATGCCTTGCTAAAATCTAGGTAGGCCTTATCCACAGCCCCTCCCTGATCTACTACTTTGGTCACCCAGTCAAAGAAATCTATTAGGTTTGTCTGACATGACCTTCCTGCTGTGAAACCATGCTGCCTTTGGGTCCTGTGCCCCACTGGCCTCTAGGTACTCAACAGTTCTTTCCTTCAGAAGTGATTCCATCATTTTCCCTACCACTGAAGTCAAACTAACTGGTCTGTAGTTTCCTGCCTCTGCCCTGCTCCCACTTTTGTGAAGTGGAATCACATTTGCCCTCCTCCAGTCCTCAGGTACCACTCTATCCTCCCATGATTTGTTAAAGAGAGTAGTCAGTGATGTTACTAGTTCTACCCTTAGTTCTTTTAGTATTATTGGGTGAATCCCATCAGGCCCCATTGCTTTGTCCACCCTCAGTTTCAAGAGTTCTTTCAAAGCACTTTCTTCTGTGAATGGACTGGTATCGACTTCCCAATTCAGAGTTTCTCCCTTGTTTGGTTTAGGCACCTCCCCTTCCTCTTCTGTTGTGAATACTGAGCAGAAATATTAATTCAGTATCCCTGCTTTTTCACTGTCACTACAACTAAATCATCCAATTCCAAGACAAAAGTATGGGACTTCAGAGGAGTTGACTTTGATAAGATGGCCAACAGAGTTATGTTAGCCCTGGCAAAAAGAAATACAGGTGAGGGAGTACAGACAAAATGGTCTAGCATTAAGGATGCAGTACTTGAAACAACAACCCACTGAGTTAGAGAGAAAAGGAAGTGCAAAAGAAGAAGGAAAACACTTTGGTTCTCAGAAATAGTAGCAGAAAAGGTCAGAGCCAAAAGGCTGGCCTTCAGGAAATATAAGGGAACACAGTGGGATGAAGATAGGGAGGCATACCAAACTTCCCTGAGGGAAGTAGGGAAGGCAGTAAGGCAGGCAAAGAACCAAACTGAGGAAACACTAGCACAAACAGTAAAAGAAGGTGACAAGACTTTCTATAGATACATTAGTGAAAGGAGAAAGTCCAGAGGGGGTATTGCTAAGATCAAAGGAGATAAGGGGGTGTGTGAGGAGGAGGACCATGTAAAAGCATCTATCCTAAATAGATACTTCTGCTCAGTATTTACTGAAGAGAAGGTAGGGCAGGGCCCACAGCTCAGCACTATGGAGATAGGTGGGAAAGAAGTGAGCACTAGTACCTTCACAAAAGAAAGGATCCTACAAAAGCTCGATAAGCTCAGGGTGGACAAGGCAATGGGACCTAATGGCATACATCCCAGGGTACTAAACGAGCTAAGGGTGGAACTAGCAGAGTCATTATCAGAACTGTTTAGTGAGTCTCTGAGCACAGGAGTGGTCCCAGAAGACTGGAGAAGGGCTCATATGATCCCACTTCACAAGAGTGGTAGCAGGGAGGAGGCAGGGAACTACAGACCAGTCAGTCTTACCTCAGTATTGGTCAAGATTATGGAGGCACTCCTTAAGGAAATGGTAGTGCAACACCTGGAATCCATAGGAGCACAGGATCCGAGACAGCATGGGTTTACAAAAGGAAGATCCTGTCAAACTAGTCTCATAGATTTCTTTGACTGGGTAACCAGAGTGGTGGACTATGGGGGAGCAGTTGATGTTGCCTGCCTTGACTTCAGCAAAGCTTTCGATACTGTTCCACATAGAAGATTGATTAATAAGCTGGGTAGGCTCAGGGTGGGTCAGAAGTTGGTCAACTGGGTGGCAAACTGGTTGACGGGCAGAAAACAGTGGTGGTAAATGGTATACAGTCAGAAGAGATGCAAGTCACAAGTGGGGTACCTTAGGGAACAGTCCTGGGGCGAGTCCTCTTCAATATCTTCATCAGTGACATTGCAGGTGGAATGGAGGGTAAGGTTTGTCTGTTTGCAGATGACACCAAGATCTGCAACAGAGTAGATGATCCAAATGGGGTGGGCAGAATGAGACAAGATCTGGATAAACTAGCAAAATGGTCAGAAGAGTGGCAACTGGGGTTTAATGCAAAAAAGTGCAAGATCATGCATATAGGGAAGAGAAACCCTGAAGCCACCTATATTCTGGAAGGGAAGTTGCTGGCAGTCACAAGAGAAGAAAGAGGTTTGGGCATCATCATCGCCGATTACCTGAAATCATCCAAGCAGACCACTAAAGCAGTAGGTAAGGCTAGGGGGATGTTAGGGTGTATTTGTAGGGGTATCACAAGTCAGAAGAGGGAGGTAATAATCCCTCTTTACAAGTCACTGGTTAGGCCCCATCTGGAGTACTGCATGCAGTACTAGAGGCCACACCTTCACAAGGACATAAACCAAATTGAGGCAGTCCAGAGAAGGACAACCAAAATGGTGCAGGGACTGCATCAGAAAACATATGAGGACAGATTAATGGAGCTCAATATGTATACCCTAGAGCAAAGGAGGGAGAGAGGTGATATGATTGAAACATTCAAACACCTTAAGGGCATTAACAAGGTGAAAGAGTCTATCATGTTTCAATATAAGAAAAATAGCAGGACAAGAGGACTCAGCATGAGATTAGAAGGAGGCCGATTAAAGGGTAATGTGAGGAAGTTCTTTTTCACAGAAAGGGTGGTGGATGCATGGAACTGCCTACCTCAGGAAATGGAGGATATGAATACAGTGCAGGGCTTCAAACAGGCATGGGATAGGCATAAGGGAGCAATACGGAGGAGTATGAATAGATAGGCCATTGACAGGTAGAAAAAGAAATGGGCAGACTGGATAGGCCTTGTGATCCTTATCTGCCGTCAACTTATATGTTTCTATGTTTCTATGTCAGCTCAGTGGCCTGCAGTCAGTGGAAGATTTCGGTCGCATGCCTTCCATAATCCTCCCAGGGCTGATTGTTGATGGAGATATCATCCATGTAAAAGTCTCTTGCCCCCTGTAGAATGCACTTCACAAGCTGCTGAATCGTGGTTGCCACATTCTTCATCCAGAATGGCATTACCCTGAACTCAAATAATCCAAATGGGTGATGGCTGACCTTTCTCTGGGTTCAGGGGTTAGTGGTACTTCCCAACAGCCCTTGTCATGTCTATGGTGGACAGGTAATAGGCTTATCCATACTGGGCATGTGGTATGCTTCTGACTGTGCAGCTGTTGAACTTGCTGCACTCAATGCAGAACCTCATGGTCCTGTTCGTTTTGGGAATCGGTACCACTGGGGAAGCCCAGGGACTACTGGACTCCTGGATTACCTGGAGATCCAGCATCTCTTTAATCTCCTTCTCCTCTGTGGCATGTATTACACCTTCTAAAACTCAGTAAGGTGGCTGTCTCAGTGGGGCTTGAGACCCTGTATCCACGTGATGATCTGTCAGTGTGGTATACCCTGACTTCCTCATGAAAATTTCACGAAATGTATGCAGTACCTCACCCATTTCGGGAGCTTGGGCTGATGTCAGCTGTTCTAGGAGGATGACAGCATCCACTGAGGATTCCCCCTTCAGCTCTCCCAGAAAATTGACCTGGGGATCTGCTTCTGCCTCCCTTTTACTGATAGCTGCACAATGCCAAGACCATCTCATCCCTGTCATGGTGGGGTTTCATCATGTTTATGTGGTAAACTCGCTGGTTGCACCTCCTGTCAGATAGCTCCATTACATAATTAACATTATTCACCCTCCTGACCACTGAGTAAGGCCCCTCCAAAGCTGTCTGTAATTTGTTCTGCCAGAAGGGAATGAGTACCATCTCCCATTGCCTGACTTTATACCCCTGGACTCTGGCACTGTGGTCATATAATATCTTCTTCCTATGTTGTGCTGCGGTTAGATGCTCCTGGGAAAAATCCCATGAGCTTCTCGAGCTGTGACCTGAAATTCAGGACATACTCCACAATAGATTTGCCTTGGGGAGCAGTCTTACTCTTCCCTTCATTCCTTTTCAAATCAAGGGGGACCCTTACCCTATGGATGACCAGGAGCTTGAAAGGTGAGAACCTCATGAACTCATGGGGGACTTCCCTATATGCAAATAGGAGATGGGGTAAGTACTTGTCCCACTGTCTTACATACTGATTAGGGAATGCCCTTAACATAGTCTTAAGGGACCAATTGAATCGCCTGATCAGACCATTAGTCTGGGTGTGGTGTGTTGAAGCTCTGAGCTGCCTTACCTCACACTTCTTTCAGAGACTAACCATCAGATCAGGCATGAAGTTGGTGCCCTGGTCAGGCAGAATCTCCTTGTGGAAAACGCACCTGGCTGAACACCCCAGCAGTTCTTCGGCTACCTTCTCAGCCTCAATGGAGGAAAGGGCATTGCTTCTTGGTACCTTGTGGCATAATCTATGACTATCAAAATGGGCCACTTGCCAGGATGATATGGGGTGCCAAGAAGCACCACAGTGTCCACAGAAACTTGTTGAAATGGCTCTTCATTAACAGGTAGGGGAATCAAAGTCACTTTTGCCTTGCCACAATCTTTTCCACCCTCTGGCACTGCAGACAAGTCTGGCAGTAGTTTGCTATGTCTTTGAATATACTGTCCAGTAAAAATTATTAGTCAGCCACCTTTTTAGTATGGCTAACCACTAGATGTCCTGAAAAGGGTATGTCATGGGCTAAGGCCAGAAGCTGATTCCTATACTCTGTAGGAACCACTATCTGCTGGAGTACCCCTTCCTCCAGTCCTCCCTTAGGAACCCACTCATGATACAGAAGCCCATTGTCCCAATACACCTCCCTTTTTCCAGAACTCAGAGTGTCACCTTCCTCATTGGTTGCTAACTTTCTTAACGTTTGTAGGGATAGGTCAGCTTGCTTAACTCTTCATATCTCTGCACAGCTGAACTTCCCCAGAACATACTTTGCTGTGGGAGAGCCGCCCATGGCTGGGCCATCCTCCTTCTGTAACTGTGGCTCAGAACTGTTGCTCCCAGCTCATTCTTCAGCTACATCTCCTGCTGCTGAGGTAGGGGTTACTCCATAATGCACTGGCCCCTCTGTGGCCTCAAAAGCCCATTCCCTCATCTTGCTATGGTTAGTGACACACAGACTATTGGACCACCTATCGAAGTCATTACCCATGATTACATCCACAAGCAGGTCTGGTACAGCACCCATCTCCCTTATGCACTGGCCTCCTTTCCAGCTTAGACAGATCTGCGACAGTTGTACTGAGACTGCAGTACCTATCATTCCTCTAGTCCTAGAAAACTGGCCAGGTAAGATATGCTTCACCAAAGAAATAGAAGCCCCAGTTTCACTCAATTCCTGTGTCACCCTCCCAGTCACACACACTGAGTGCATGTGGGCAGTAGAGTTAAAGGGCACTGCATTCTGTGTACAGGCTACCAACTATGGGGAACTTCTCAAGCTACCCCTTCCAGCTCCACTCATACCTTTTGTTACATTTTTTGGACAATCACAGACAAATGCTCCAATTTCTGGCAGATATAACACTTATGTTCTGTCTCTCTGCTTTGAGTCAAGGTGGCTTCTATTTTTATTCAGGCACATGCTAACTTCCTTTAGGCTGTCCCCCCAAGATTTCCCTAAAATCACCTGATGTTCCTCCCCCATTCCCTAAGTGGTAAGAGGATAGTCACCTGGATGTGAATTGATCAGCACTCTCAGTCCCCTCCCTCATGGAGGTTAAGGAGAAAAAGGCTGCATTCAAAAAGTATAAGGAATCACAGAAGGAGCACGACAGGGAACTGTATCAATTAAAGCAGAAAGAAGTGGTGAAGGCAGTCAGAATAGCAAAGGCCCAAACCAAGGAAAAAATAGCCAACTCAGTTAAGAAGGGGAATAAAACCTTTTATAGGTACATTAGGGAGCATAGAAAGGTTAAGGAAGGGATAGTGAAGATTAATAAAGGAGAGGGGAGGTGGGCAGAGGGAGACAGTGAAAAGGCAGAGATAGTGAATGAATACTTTTGCTCAGTATTCACAAAAGAAGATGAGGAGGAGTTACCTAAACCAGACAATAGAAGCACTCTGGGTGGGGGGGTTGACACCAGTCCATTCACAAAAGAAAGAGTCCTGAAAGAACTCCTAAAACTCAAGGTGGACAAAGCAATGGGGCCTGATGGGATTCACCCCAGAATCCTAAAAGAACTAAGGGAGGTCCTAGTGACAGCACTGTCCACACTTTTTAACAAATCATGGCAGGATGGGGCAGTACCTGAGGACTCGAGGAGGGCAGATGTGATTCCCCTTCACAAAAGTGTGAGCAAGGCAGAAGCAGGAAACTACAGACCTGTAATTTTGACCTCAGTGGTAGGGAAAATGATGGAATCACTTCTGAAAGAAAGAATTGTTGAGTACCTAGAGGTCAGCGGGGCAGAGGACCCAAAGCAGCATGGATTTACAGCAGGAAGGTCATGTCAGATGAATCTAATTGATTTCTTTGACTGGGTGACCAAAGTAATAGACCAGGGAGGGGCTGTGGATATGGCCTACCTAGACTTAAGCAAGGCATTTGACACAGTCCCACACAAAAGATTAATAATCAAGTTAGCCAGCCTGGGAGTAGGTCCCAGGGTGGTAGCCTGGGTAGCAAACTGGCTGCACAACAGGACACAGAAGGTAACAGTGAATGAAACACATTCCGAAGAAAGTGGGGTTACTAGTGGAGTACCTCAGGGCTCAGTACTGGGTCCAGTCCTCTTTAACATCTTTATAGGTGACATTACAGAGGGTCTAGAGGGTGAGGTGTGCCTCTTTTCAGATGACACAAAGATCTGTAACAGAGCTGATACACAAGATGGGGTAGAAAAGATGAGAAGGGACTTGGCAAGGTTGGAAGAATGATCAGACATATGGCAACTTAAATTCAATTCAAAGAAGTGCAAAGTAATGCACCTGGGAAACAAAAAACCCAGGAGAAGAGTACACAATAGCAGGGGAGGTACTAACAACAACAAAAAATGGAAAGGGACCTGGGGTTAGTCATATCAGATGACCTAAAGGTGGGTAAGCAATGTGAGAAGTTGGTAAGGAGAGCCAGGGGGATACTGGGATGCATAGAAGGGGCATCACAAGTAGAAACAAGCATTTGTCAATGCTGAATGTTGATTGCATTAGTCTGTTGAGCTCGCTCAGTGGCCCTGTCAGTGGGTCAGTCTGTTTATCCCGGTGCTTCAGGCTGCTGTTTTGTACTGGGCTGCTGCCTGCGTTGGCACTTTGTTCTGCTGAGGAAGAAATCTGCAGCTGTCTCGACAGAGCTCCATTGAGGTGGCTCACTCCCCCTCTCTCACTCGCTCAATCTGTTTCTCCTGGCGCTTCAGGCTGCCCTTTTGTACTGGGCTCCTGCCTGTGTTGGTGGCTTTTTGTACCCTCAAAGAAATCCACAGCTGTTCCGACAGAGCTCCATTGAGGTCGCTCACTCCCCCTGTCTCACTCAGTCAGTCTGGTTCTCCCGGCGCTGCAGGCTGCCCTTTTGTACTGGACTCCTGCCTCTGTTGGCGCATTTTTCTTCCCACAGAGAAATCTGCAGCAGTCCCGACAAAGCTGCGTTGAGCTCGCTCACTCCCCTTCTCTCACTCGCTCATTCTGTTCTGCCAGCGCTGCAGGTTGCCCTTTTCTACTGGACTCCTGCCTGCATTGCTGCCTTCTTATGCCCATAAAGAAATTTGCAGCAGTTACAATACAGCTCTGTTGAGCTCACTCACTCACTCATTCTGATTTTCCTGCCACTGCAGGCTGCCCTTTTGTACTGGGCCCCTGCATGCATTGCTGTTTTTCTGCCCACAAACAAATCTGCAGCAGTCCCAACAGAGCCCTGTTGAGCTCACTGACTCCCCCTCCCTCACTCGCTCGTTCTGTGTCTCCTGGCGCTGCAGGCTGTCCTTTTGTACTGGGCTCCTGACTGTATTGGTGGCTTTTCCTGGCCAGAAATAAATCTGAAGCAGTCCCGACACAGCTCCACCGAGCTCGCTCACTCCCCCTCTGTCACTCTCGCATTCCATTTATGCCAGCGCTCCAAGCTGGCCTTTTGTACTGGGCTCCTGCCTGCATTGCCGCATTTTTTTCCCACAAAGAAATCTGCAGCAGTCACACTAGAGCTCTGTTGAGCTCGCTGAGTACTGCTCCATCACTCACTCGCTCACTAGTTCTGTTTCTCTTGGTGCCACAGACTACACTTTTGTATGGGGCTCCTGGCTGCATTGGCACCTTTATCTGTCCACAAAGAAATCCGCAGCTGTCCTGACAGAGCTCTGTTGAGGTCGCTCAGTCTCCCTCTCTCATTGCTCATTCTGTTTGTCCTGGTGCTGCAAGCTGCCCTTCTGTACGGGGCTCCTGCCTGCACTGGAGCCTTTTCCTGCCCACAAATAAATCCCAGCAGTCCTGATAGAGCTCCGTTAAGCTCACTAAGTCCCCTTGTCTCACTCGCTCATACTGTTTCTCCCAGCACTGCAGGCTGGCCTTTTGTACTGGGTCCCTGCCTGTATTAATGCCTGTTTTCTGCCCACAAAGAAATCCACAGCAGTCTTGACAGCGCTTCGGTGAGTTCGCTCACTCCCCCTTCCTCACTCGCTCTCTCATTCTGTTTCTCCCAGTGCTGCAGGCTGCCCTTTTGTAGTGGGCTCTTCTGTTGGGGCCTTTGTCTGCCCACAAACAAATCTCCAGCAGTCCTGACAGAGCTCAGTTGAGCTCGGTCACTCCCCCCCCCACTCGGTCGATCTTAATCTGTCCCAAACACTGATTTCCCAGAGTGACCGTGCTATTGTCCGGCAGGAGTGCAAAAACATATTTTAGCCAGGATGTGAAAAATGACAGCTGTAGTGTCCATAAGGAGTTGTGAAAAAAATGCCACTGTTGAAAATGTGGCGTGACAGTATTACACATTTGTGAAGTTACAAGTGTGCGTGGAAACAGTTCAATGCATGCTTGTAACACAGTCATGTTATGGAGTTTAGTTCCCAAATTTTCAACATAGGGATTTTAGGACCTCTGCTCATGAACAGTGCCACTGTCATTTTCTTAATCTGTCCGGAACACTGACTTCCCACAGTGACCACGTTATTCTGCACCGGAACCGTGAAAACTCATTTCGGTCAGGATGTGAAAAATGACAGCTATACTGCTTATAAGGAGGTGTGAAAAATGGCACTGTTGAAAATCTGGTGTGACAATATTACAAAGCTGTGAAGTTACAAGGGTGCGTGGAAAGTGCGTAATGCACACTTGTAACACAGTCAATTGATGGGCTATCATCACCAAATTTTCAACATAGGCATTTTGGGACCTCTGCTCATGAACAGTATCATTGTCATTTTCTTGATCTGTCCCAGACAGTGATTTCCCACAGCGACCGCTCTATTCTGCGCTGGACGTGCAAAAAACACATTTCATCCAGGATGGGAAAAATGACAGCTGCACTGTTCATAAGAAGGTCTGGGGAAATGGCAATGTTGAAAATCTAGAGTGAAAATACTATAAATTTGCGAAGTTACAAGTGTGCATGCCAACTGCGCAATGCACGCTCGTAACACAGTCATTTTATGGAGTATCATTACCAAATTTTCAACATAGGCATTTTAGAACCTCTACTCATGAACAGTTTCACTGTCATTTTTCTTAATCTGTCCTGAACACTGATTTCTCACAGCGACCGTGCTATTCTGCACCGGAACTGCAAAAACACATTTCGGACATGATGTGAACAATGACAGCTGTACTGCTCACAAAGAGGTGTGAGAAAATGGCAATGTTGAAATTCTGGCATGAAAATATTGTAAATTCACGAAGTTACGAGCGTATGTAGCAACTGTGCAACACACGCTAGTAAAACAGTCATTTTTTGGATTTTTCCCACCAAATTTGCAATATCGGCTTTTTGAGAGCCCACCTCATGAACACTGGCACTGTCGTTTCGTTAATTGGTCCCGAAGAGTGATTCCGCACAGTGACCGTGAAACCACCTATGGGAGCCGATTAACACCATGACAGTTCAAGAATTCATGAGGAGGGGCCCCAAAAACTCCATGTTGAAAATTTGGTGAAAAAAGTCCCCAGAATGCCTGAGATATGCACTAAAGTTGAAAAAACTCTATTTATTACATTATACAGCTTACCGGCATTTCCTCAGTTCGTGGTTGGCTTTAAAGAGTGCAGACGTGTTCCCGGTCCACAGAAGTGAGGGGGGGTGTGGGGAGGCAGGGTGCGCAATGGATGGGTGTGGGTTGTGGAGTGGAATGGGAGAGCTCAGAGGGACCATTTCCTTTTTTACAGGTTGAAAAAAAAAATAAGACATTGGAGGACCGTTTTCTTGTTTAACAGGTGTTTTGGCACACTGGGGTGGGCTCCCAGTGTGCCACCTGTGTGGGTGGGTGGGTGCATTGGCTGACAGGGGATTGGGCACCCCCATCTGCAAACAAGGACAGGGGGAGGGGAGCTGCAAGAGCCAAGGAGGATTGGGCACCCCCTCAGCTATACAAACAGAAGGGGGGGTATCATGATGCCGACGAGGATTGGGCACCCCCGTTGGCAAGAACAAAAGGGGGGTATCATGATGCCAATGGTGATTGGGTCCCCCATCAGCAGGAACAACACTGGGAAGGGAGGGTTTACAGAATGCTGATGGGCAGTGGGCCCCCCCGTCGGCAAGTAAACATGGTGGGGAGGGAGGGGGTTATATTGTTTGTGGACATCACAAACAATATCGGGGGTTTCACATCCCACCTTGCAATGACTGGTCACTCCCTCATTGCAGCCGATGGCTGATGCTGCAATGACAAGGCAGCCCCTGATTGCAGCGGCTACTTTTTAGAAAGTTGTGGCACGCTGGCTGAACTAGTGTCAGCAGCAGCATGCCATGGCATTGGGGGTTTGGGGACAAGCCTTTGCAGGCTGTGGGGGCATTAGGCACAACAGTGCCACGCCTCCATAACCTGCTTGTGCAGAAAGCTGACACAACATGTTTCTTGCACATGCACGCTATCAATATAAAAAGGAAGTGGTTGTCCCTCTATGCAGACAGTTGGTGAGACCCCATCTGGAGTACTGTGTGCAGTTTTGGAGACCTCATCTACACAAGGACATAGACAGGATGGAAGCAGTCCAGAGGAGGGCAACTAAAATGGTGCAGGGTCTGCAGCAGAAACCATATGAAGTGAGACTGAGTGAGCTTAATATGTATACCCTTGATGAAAGGAGGGACGGGGGGACATGATTGAAACTTTTAAGTACCTCAAGGGAATCAAGAAAGTCCAGGAAGGTAGCATCTTTTAGAAAAAGAGATGTGTAAGAACAAGGGGACACAATTTAAAGATAGAGGGGGGACGGCTCAGAGGTAATATGAGGACATTTTTTTCACGGAGAGAGTGGTGGATACATGGAACCGCCTTCCTGGGGAGGTCGTTGGGTCTAAAACAGTGGGGGAATTCAAACATGCATGGGACAGACATAAGGCAATTATAGTTGGGGGTAGCAGGAAGTAGGCTGTTGGTTAACTAGAATCTGCAGCTTATCCAGTAGGTAGGGAAATGGGCAGACTGGGTGGGCCAAGTGGTCATTATCTGCCATCAAAGTCTATGTTTCTATGTTTCTATGGAGCTCGGACTTCTATCTAACAACCATATTCTCAAATCTGCACATTTTTGTTATTTTGCACATGACCGCTTTATAAAATACAGCACTTTTGAGAATAAGGAGGTTGAAGCCACCTTCGTTTTATGGTGGTGAGTGCAAGATTGGTGATATGAACTAGTTGATTTTTTTATCTTTGCACCACTGGTCCCAGTGCAGCCTCGTTTCTCCAGATTACTACATAGTCTCAAATCCTTAGATACAGTTTTTAAAAACTGTTCCAGAAGAAATAAATCTTTTATCTCCTCTACAGAGTGAACTTTTGCACCTCTACCCAGCATTCTAAAAAGTTACTTAGCTGCATAAACATTTCAGCATAGCTGTCCCTGGTGCCTTTCTTACTTCTCTAATTTTTTGCCTACAAACTTAGGGGGTTAACTCAAAATGCTTTAGAAAGGCATTTCTCACTTTATCCTAGTCCAGTCATTATTGTCCATTCAAGCAAAAGTTTCTAAAGCTTTGCCTGTAAGAGTGGCAATAGGTGAGTTTCCCAAGAAGCCCTGCCTAATCCCAATTGCCCACAAATGCTCTCAAAACATCTTTAAAAAAAATGAAAATCAACCCCTCCTGATAACTGGGTAACATTTTAGAATTGATTTTGCCTTACTGGGTCAACCGCCTTATGCTATCACTCACAGTTTGTGGTACTATAATCTCCTTGGCACAGAATCACCATCTAACTCTCATACTCAGGTTTCTTCATCTGGATCTGGTGCTGGTGCTCCATTTCTTGCTACTCAGACTTTTGCTTCTCCTCCTTCTTTCATTCCTCTGAGTCCGGCTTCATCTTCTGGATCTCAAATTCTGCCTTCACTGTAACCAGGACAGGCTCTAGCTCCAACATCTGCCCCCCATCAAAGGCTTATATCTGCATTCCCCATAACATCTGTCTCACAACTTTGATTAGCAGTGACCCCTTTTACATGGCTTTCCTGGACAGTTTGTTTTGAGGTTGACTATCAGTTTTGCCCTTGTTTGGCCCTCCTTATAAGCTAATTCTCTCAGCACAGCTCATGTAGGCATAGCTATTTGAACTTCTTATATAGCTCAAATGTAATATCTTCCATCTTTCTACTCTTGTTTAACAAAAAAACACAAAACTGGTAGAATATATAGTCCCCGTTTGTACATCCACTTCTGGTACTGGACAGCTCATCTTTATACTGACGAAACTGTTTCAGATCCCACTCACTGTCTCCAGTCTGTGGCAAACTGGTCTTTCGCAGAGTTAGCATGCATCCGTGTTACCAACTTTCTGAATACTTCAGTAGCTGCCACCACTCAGCTTAGACACTCTTTTGAGATATCTCCAGGTCTGCATCCCTGCAGAGTCACTGCTCACATAGTACAGTGCTCCTTGCTCTAGGTCACACAACCCACCCCTCTCTGTCATAGTTGAGAACACCTTACTTTACAAATAGAATATGGCAATAGTAGCCTTCTCTTTAGAGGCCAGAATACAGTTTGTCAATTATAAATTAGTTAGCTGCACCCCAAAGGATTCAATCACAGAAACATGAAGTATATGAAAATATGTAATATTTTAATAATTCTATATATTTACACAGATAATACAGGATATTACAGCAGGAATATAACAAACATTAATTCTACAGAAATGGAAAGTAAATGGTTTTGAACAATAGATTGCACACAGAATAAGCCTATCTTTCTCTGTCTAGCAAAGTAGATTGGTTTACCACAAGACACTCTGATGAATCTGGGGCAGACACAAACTCATATATGGTAGTTTGCTTGTAGTCCCAACTCTGACTGACTCTGTCAGGCCCTGCTAGACCTAAAAGCCCTCCAGTTGCTCCCCCACTGACACATCATCCAGTTTGTCACTTTGACATCACAGATTCAAAACCCTTGGTTTGGAGCTGGGTCTGGGAAATCTGGCTTGGACCAGCCTGTTGGACAAATAGCTCTGTAATCCGTCCAAAGCCATGAGCCCCGACAGGAATGTTTGGGTTAGCTAGCCACTTCCTGACATCAAAGACGCTTTTAATGTCCATCCATAGATTGACAGAAGTCCTGCATGATACTGGAGAGGCAGATAGTAATTTTACAAGAGAGCCTTTTGCTCTTTTTACATTTGCTTGTGTGCATGCGCAAGGAACGTTTTGGGAGAGTAGCACACTTGGAGGTGTGCCTCTCCCATCCAATGCACTGCTCCCTTGAGCAGGCGTGGCGGTCCTGCACCAATGGGTGCAGGAGCTCAGTATGACAGTGGTGTTCCTCTGCTTCAAAGGAAAACACTGCTGCCATACACAGACACCGCCATCATCCCTCCGTCCGCATGCTCCCCAGCTGCATCATCCCACCCCCAAAGCTTTCCTGCCACGCTGGGAGCCCACCCCAGCATGGCAAATGTTGTTTGTTTTGCCGACAGGGGTGCCCAATCCCGTTGGCTCCACGGCCCCCAAGCCATCCTGCTGCCACGGCTGGGAGCCCACCCCACGTGGCAAACTTTAATTTGTTTTGCAGATAGGGGTGCCCAATCCCCGTCGACTCCTCGGCTCCCCACACATCTTCTGCCATGCTGGAGCCCACCTCAGCATGGCAAACATCCCACGCTCTTTTTTTTTTAAACCTGTAAAATAAAACGGTCCAGCGTCGCGTCTCCGGCACCCCTCCACAATCCGCACCCACCCACTGTGCACCCAGCCTCCCCATACCCCTCCACCCCATACTTACCTCCAGACTCCGGCGCGATGATCTTCGGTGGACCGGGAACACGTCTGCACTCTTCAAAGCCGACCGCGAACTGAGGAAATGCCGGTAAGCTGTATAATGGGCTACATAGGGGGGTTTCAACTTTAGTGCATATCTCAGTCATTTTTTGGAATTTTTGCACCAAATTTTCAGCATGGGGTTTTTGGGACCCCTTCTCATGAATGATGTCACTGTCATGGCATTATTCACGCCTGAAGAGTGATTTTGCAGGCATTGCGCCCGGTCACTCATTAGAAATCACCCGTCGGCGAATAATGCCATGACGGTGACATCGAGGTCAAATTGAGGTCGTCAAAAATGACTGTTCTGGCGTCGAGCGTAGTTCCTCTCGCACACTTCAGCAAAGTTCGTGAATTTTCAATAATTTCCTCCAGATTTTCAACATTGCCATTTTATCACACCTTCTTATGAGCTGTACAGCTGTTATTTTTCACATCTCACCCAAAATGTCTTTCCGCCCATGTAGCGCACAATGGCGCAGTTGGTGTGCGAAATCAATGTATGGAACACATTAAGAAAATCACAGTGACACTGTTCATGAGCAGAGGTCTTAAAATGGCTATGTTTAAAATTTGGTGAAAAAATTCCTAAAAAGGACTGTTTTATGAGTCTGAGTTGCGCAGTTCCTACGCACGCTCATAAGTTTGCGAATTTCCAATATTTTCACTCCAGATTTTCAACATTGGCATTTTACCACACTTCCTTATAAGCAGTACAGCTGTCATTTTTCACATCCTGCCCAAAACGTGTTTCCGCCTATGTAGCACACAATGGGGGTAACAAAAAGGTCATGCTGACAATTTATTGTGCAAATACCAGCAGTCGCACAGGGCATTAGGGTAAAGCACCATACATGTCAAACACCACTGCAAATACCTGCAAGCGAACGTTCGGCATTGACAAATGCTTGTTTCCTTTTTATAACATTGCTAAGAAAGCCTGACTATTTCCAATATCTGCTAAATTAGAACTGTTAGACTTATAGAAAGAGCTACATAAGAAAGGAATATGGTATAGCTATGCATGACAGTTGTTATACATAGTAACAATCTCCATTTTTCTTTTTGTCTAGAAAAATCATTTTTCAACACCACTGGAAGACTGCCACAATCTTTAAAATCTGACCTCACTAAGAATGTAGCACATAGCTGCTGTAATAAAAAAAATGATATTTGATACACTGCTGCTATTAAAAAACTGGAAAGCTCTGAATGCAGATTTAAAAAAAATAAAACATTTACAAGTCACACATTGACATATTCAAATGTTTACTACATACAGAAATATATTACCTTTGTGTTTCAACATTCATGTTGAATGCATCAGATAGTAAATCTTCTGAATATGTAATCCACTTATCACACACCTACAGTACTATACAATATAGAGAAACATAAGTAACAGTTTTGTATCAGAAAAAAAACTCTCAACCAATTTCAGACATCACAATCTACTGAATTAAAGTACTTACAACATGTTTTGAAATTGTAAAGATTCATTACTTATATATGTTATAACAATAGCAAAGATTTTACCAATCACAGTAAATATTTACATTATTTTTTTCTGACCTTCTGTTAGGCATCTGCCCTCATCTGAACCAACCCCTCAAACCCCACCAATCAAGGTCTCATGGACTTATCTTCTTCCCCCTCTTCCCCTACAGTTTGTACCCTGTGTTGGGGTGTGTTAGGGGCCTGAACTGCTACTTTCCAAGGGTCTGGCTCTTGGGGAAACTGCCACATCACTGGTGTAGGGCCTGCAATGGTTGGTCCATTGCTGTGCTCCTCCATCTTTGTCCCTGCCCCGAGTCACCAGCCTGGAAAGTGATGCAAGCATGCACATGAGCCTGGTGTGTATCATGCATTGGTGTGTCCTGACCCAAATAGCTACTCCAGGGTGCACTGCCACCTGTGCTGACACATGTGGAAGTGTACCACTGGAGCAGGCTGTTCTTTCTCCCCCAAAACAGGAGAGTGCCTGTTGGGATGCTCAAACCTTCTCTCCACAGTCAGCCCTGATGACTCAGACTTGCTTACAAACATTTTTGCATTGCTTTTAAAAGATATACAACATCTTTTTTATGATCACATGCACAGATTCCATAATGTCCACTGAAAAGCAGTCTATGGTATAAACTAATATATCACTGGAATATACTCAGGACAATCAAGCAACTGAAGCAACAAGCAGCTCACCTGAGTAGCTGAGGAAGCCAAATCTCCAGCCCGATAACTTTTGAGGCAGCTCCCCAAGCTAGGCACTCGGGACAATCAAGCAACTGAAGCAACAAGCAGCTCACCTGAGTAGCTGAGGAAGCCAAATCTCCAGCCTGATAACTTTTGAGGTAAAGAGAGCCTCTTCTCTTCATCTGGACGCCTGCAGAGGGGTGCTACCTGATGAACACTTATATTTTATGAACTTTGTTCCTGTTCACCACTGGGTGGGCTTGTTATTTGCTTCTCTTTGTGCTACTAATGCTGAAGTGTAAAGCTAGGGACTCACTGGTTTTTCTAGAGTTGCCTTGCTGATTTCATCTTAAAGCCAGATATACCAAGCAGCTAATTTAGATCAGACTTGTTTAATATGGTGGTATTTGGAGCTAATTGCTGATTACATCTTAATGCCAGATATACCAAGCAGCTAATATAGATCAGACTTGTTTAATATGGTGGTATTGAGCTAATTGTGCTTGTAACTGGAGGCATTAGGTTAGCTGGGTCCTAGTGTGACCTCATTTTGGAATAGCCCTGTTTGCTTAGAGTGGAGCTCCTTTGTGTAAGTCACAACATATTCTCCCGCTGCATAGTAATGAGAGGCTTTGTTTTCTCCACAAAATAGGCAGCTCCCCCCAAGCTAGGCACTCGGGACAATCAAGCAACTGAAGCAACAAGCAGCTCACCTGAGTAGCTGAGGAAGCCAAATCTCCAGCCTGATAACTTTTGAGGTAAAGAGAGCCTCTTCTCTTCGTCTGGACGCCTGCAGAGGGGTGCTGTCAATTTAAGGATCCACCCTGTGACATCACATCCGGTGACATCTCGTCCTGTTGCCCAGAACCTATCTCCCACTTCCCCATTTGCAGGTTATACCTGCTGGCCACCAGAGGACCTATGCTCCTCACTACTTCCCACTCCTACCTGTACAGCACTACTTCCCTGGGATCTTGCTCACCACAATGTATTGGCCCTGCCTCACGCTCTGCCTGTGCCTATCCCCACTAGCAGTGCACTTACCCATCTGCTAGTCCACACTGTGCCCTGGCACCCCTCCCTCCCCTTGCTCCTGAACCTCCTCTCCTGCCCCTTGGGACCTCTGTGTGTCCCCATCCTCCCTGCCCTCCTCCTAACTTTCTCTTCACCTCAGGCACATCTGGATGTCTTCTTTCTTGCTCTCCTCCTGTACCTGCCTGCCCACCCCTGCCCCTTAGCCTCCTCCTCCCCATGTCAATCGAGGAAACCTCTCACCATCTCCTGCCAGGGTGCTAGTCATGCTACTACTCCTGTCAGGGAACATTCATCCAAACCCTGGCCCGGTTCCCAGGAGCTCCCCAACTCGCACCACAGGCCTATGCATGGTCTCCATGAATATCTGTAGCCTCCTTTTCTGGTCCAACAGTGTTGGGAGACGGGGCGGCGGCTCCGCTATTTATGTCAAGGAATCTCTCCCCGTACTAGCCCTGCCCACTCCCATCCTTGACTCCAGGACCCAGGTGCTTACACTGAAACTAACCCCTGACCCTTTAAAGGGACCCCTTTATCTGACTACTGCATAGTGCCCCCAGGGACCAAACACAGGCCATTGCCTCTCTTACAGAATACCTACCTCTACCTCCTTCCGCTTGATCAAATTCTGGTGGGTGACTTAAATGTCAACTGGCTCAGCCCTCCTCCTCCTCCTCCTCCTCTACCTGAGACTCCTTTTCTGCAACAGACCTAACACAACTAGTTACCCACCTACAGGACTAACCCCAGAGAGGCTCCAGTACCCTGCTTGATGTGGTACTCACCAACCGCCCTAATCGGATCCCCAATGTACAAGTCTCCCAGACTCTCTCAGCGACCACTCCCCATTCTATTCCACTGGTTAACCTCAGTCCCCAAACCCATAGCACAGTCCACATGCGGCGGCGTTCTACCTGGTGGACTGATAAAACTTAAGGAACTTCTGTCCCAAATTGACTGGTCTCCTATACAGGCAACTCCTGACATCGACACAGCTCTCCTTCTTTACCCAAACTTTTAATAATGCCTGTGATATCTTTGCCCCAGTGTTGACCCGTTTCTAAAAGGAAGAATGCCCCTAGGTTACCCCAGCTTTGATCCACCAGCTCAAACATGGGACAATCATGGCACCGTGCCATTGAGACTGGCAGGCCCAATGACAGGCGGTTATATGTTGCAGCCTGAAACAAGTGCACCTCGGGCCATCAGAAAGGCCAAGTCTGAGCACCATCGGTCCTCACCACTGCCTCATGGGGGAATCCCAGAACTTTCTGGGATAACATTAAACAGTTAAATGGGAGTGCACACTCCCCCACCCACCCAGATCAACACAATGGTGTGATCTCCTCAGACCCAGCCTCTCATAGCCAACCACCTCAACACCTCATTCACTGACCTTAGCCCTATCCTCCCTACAAATTTTTTGACCCTCCTCCCCAGCACCTGCCATAAATCTTTCTCCTCTTATTTTCTCCTCCCCGTGTTTCTGCCCAAGAACCTAGGACCGCACCTTGTCACTGCCCCTCAAGAGTAATAGTACAGGCAGTGACACCCAGATCCGTGTATCCACGGCTGGTCTTAGACACAGTCCTTACCCGATCACATGCCTCATCAACCACTCTCTTTGCCTGGGAAGGTTCCAACTGCCTGGAAAGTCGCCACTGTCACCCCTATCTTTAAAGGTGGTGATAGGACTGTGGCTGGAAACCATCGACCGATCTCCATTCTCTCTCCTCTCTCCAAGGCCTTTGAAAAGTGGTGGCCTCTCAAATCTCTGACTACCTCTCCACCTACAATGTCCTTTGTCCTGAGCAGCATGGCTTCCGGCGGCCACAGTACCAACACAGCCCTCCTAGAGTTCTCCAACTTTCTCCACTCCTCCTTAGACACTGGTTCTCTGGCTGGTGCTGTCTTCATTGACCTCTCGAAAGCTTTCAACACTGTCTCCCACCCCTCCTTCTTGATGCCCTTAGTCTCTGGTTTTGCTGCTGGCCTATCTCCTGGTGCACCAGTTATCTGTCTGACCGCTCACAGCGTGTAAAATTAATGGACCTACTCAGACATCTGTCCCATCTTTTCTGGGTTCCCAGGCTCCATTCTGGGCCCTTACTATTCTCCCTTTACCTTAACACCCTTTTCACGCTCTTGCTCGGGGAACATTCTATTGTACTCTGATGATGCAGTCATCTTTGCCTCAAGTCATAACCCTATTGCCCTCCAGGATTCACTGCAGAAGTCCTTCACTGAAGCCGAGGGCTGGTTCAAAGAATAAGATTGGTGATAAATCTTAAAAACAAAACCATGTTCTTCACTCATCCCAAAACAAGTCCTGCAACCTCAAACTCCTCATTCACTCTGGGTCCTCATTCCCACTCGAACAAGTTTGCTCCTATAAATACCTAGGGATCCATTTTGACCCTCCCTCTCCTTCCATGGACACATGCTGCCCTAGCCACTGCCACTAATATCCGATTGGGCATCTTACCCGTATAAACACTGCCTCCCCGGACGCTCTTGACTCGCAGTCACCTCCTCTATCCTGTCCCTAGTGGACTATGGACTGCCGGTGTATGGTGCTGCTGATCAGACCGCCTCCATAAAATTAGCACTACTCTGAATAAGGCCTGCAGGTTAATTACTGGAGCACCTAGGATGACACACACCTGTCTACTGTATGCTAAAGCTGGTACTTGATCTCGACGAGCGCCTCAAATATCTTACCTGTACCCACAAAAAAGACCGTCCCTTGGGCTTTCCCACTAGGATTGACCTCCACCATACGCCCTCTGTCCCACTAGTTCATACTGGACCTCTGGGAAAACCTCTTGTTATCCTAGAGCTAGGACCTCTCACGGCCAAAGAGCCTTCAGCTTTAGGGCCCCTTCTGGTTCACACACTGCCCCTCCATCTCCAAGCTCCAACTATATCGTGCTTCAAAACTTCCTTACGTAACCACCTTATTAACACCCGATGCTGTAACTGCCGCTAGTCAAAGCTGCACTAATACTTATGACAAAGCTTATTACTAAGCTGCTAAGGACAACATAACTCTGGTATTGTTTGCATCCATCCTACCTGTACCAGCTTGTTTGTATCTATGTCTTAATTTACTGATATACTTATGTGTTGTACTGCTATACTGTGTATTTTGGTTTGTCTTACTGTGACAAGGTACCTTTGTAAATGAGCCTATGGCTCAAAGGTTTTCCAAACTGTTGTTTAAATAAAATAAAATAAATAAATATATGACAAATTTACTGTACTATCTAAGAAAAAAAGCTCATGAGACATCATTCTACATAACAGACAAAACAAATCTGTAAAATGTAAGATTATCGAAATTGTCTCTCCATATGTCAACAAATGTACCTCTTAGTAATAATATCATGACAGTGCCATATAATGTAATTTGGAAATAGCTGACATGTTGATGTTCCGTTACACGAAAAACACAGATCCACTTTGACTATATCCAGACAGAACATACAGTCTAGTCACATTGAAAATATATTGACTAAATATGTCACATCTACTTTGTTTTTATAATTTTATCACTTTATCTATATAATTAATTTTGATTAAATAATAAAGGTGCTTTCTCATGTGCTGCTTCATTGTACTATAAAAAACTGGCAGAATGCAATTAACTTTCAGTGCACCTTAGTTACTGTGACTATTGTTAAAAACAATGCACCCATTTGACAACGACTGAGTAATAACAGTGAAACCAGTGATAATTTATTAATTCAGTCATAGATACATAGATACATAGATACATAGACAGTGTCGGCAGATAAGGGCCTATGGCCCACCCAGTCTGCCCATTTGAGCTTGTAAGTTCAGTTTGTTTTCCTAGAAGTCTGTTTCCCCTTACCCCTGACCTCCAGAATTCCTTTATGTCTATCCCAGGCATTCTTAAATCCCGTGATTGTTTCAGCTCCCACCACTTCCTCTGGCAGGGTGTTCCACTTGTCCACCACCCGTTCTATGAAGAAATTCTTTCTCATGTTTCCTCTGAATCGTCCTCCTCCAACTTCATCCCATGCCCTCTAGTCCTGGAACATCTTTTGCTTAAAATAGTGTTTTCCTGCACTCTGTTTCTCCCTGTAAGATACTTGTATGTCTCTATCATATCCCCTCTCTCCCTCATCTCCTCCAGGGAGTACATGTTCAGTTCCTTCAACCTGTCTTCATAGGACTTGTGATGCAATCCATGCACCATCTTTGTTGCCTTCCTCTGAACCTTCTCTACCCTGTCTATGTCCTTACGTAGGTATGGTCTCCAGAACTGTACACTGTACTCCAGGTGGGGCCTCACTAGTGTCTTGTATAGCGGAATTATGACCTCCCTTTTCCTGCTGGATGATGCCCTGCCCTATACATCCCAGCATCCTATTTGCTTTTACCTGATGCCTTGTCACACTGTTTCCCTACTCTTGAGGTCATCAGAGATGACAACCCCAAGATCCCTTTCCTGCTTGGTGCATGCTATATCCTCACCCCCAACTGATATATTGTGCCAGGATTTTGTACCCTCTATATGCATTATCTTGCACTTCTTGCATTGAATTTCAACTGCCAAACCCTTGACCATTCTTCAAGTTTCTGCAGGTCCCTTCTCATTCTGTCTACACCCTCTGGTGTGTCTACTCTGTTACAGAGCTTTGTGTCATCAGCTGAACAGTGAAATTCTGCCTTCTAGATCCCACGCAATGTCACTGATGAAGATGTTGAATAGGACCGGTCCCAGCACTGATCCCTGTGGTACCCACTGGTCACTCTTCCTCTGTGGGTGACAGCCATTTACCACCACCCTCTGTGTCCTGCCACCCAGCCAGTTACCACCCACCACATACTGTCCTGCCTACACCCATATTCCCCAGTTTGTGTAATAGTCTTCTATGTGGCACAGTGTCAAAGGCCTTGCTGAAGTCCAGATAGGCCATGTCCACTGCCCTCCCCTGAACCACCTCCCTAGTCACCCAGTCAAAAAATTCAATGAGATTGGTCTGACATGACCTCCCCCTGGTGAAACCATGCTGCCTTGGGTCCTGTAGTCCATTGACAACCAGATGTTCCACCAATCTCTCCTTCAGAAGTGCTTCCATGATCTTTCCCACTACCGAGGTGAGGCTGACTGGTTTGAAGTTCCCTGCTTCCTCTTTGTTCCCGCTTTTGTATAAGGGGACTACATCTGCTGTCCTCCAGTCTTTGGGTACCTCCCCTGTTTCCAGTGATTGGCTAAACAGGATAGCCAGAGGTTCAGCCACCACCTCTCTTAGTTCTTTAAGGACCCTGGGGTGCACCCCATCTGGCCCCATTGCTTTGTCAACTCTTATTACTTCCAGTTCCCTTCAGGACCCTTTCTCGTGTAAAGGGACTTTGTGTCCATTTCTGCACCATTCTCACCCCTTTGTACTCCTCTTCAGGACCCATTACTCCCCTCTTCCTCAGTAAAGACTGAGCAGAAATACCCTGTTCAATATGTCAGCTTTACTGTTGTCATCCTCCACATGACTCCCATCCTCCCCTTCAGTCCCACTATCCCTCCCTTTGTCTTTCTTTTTCACTTATGTACCTGTAAAGGTTTTGTCCCTTTAACCACTGATTTTGCAATGTGTTCTTCTGTCTGAGCTTTGGCTTCCCTTACTGACTTCCCTGCCTCCTTTGTTTCTCCTGGTACTTCTCCCTATCCCCTTCTGCCTGTGTCTTTTTGTATTGCCTGAATGCTATCTTTGGCTTTCACTTTCTTTGCTACCTCTTTGGAAAACCATAATGGTCTCCTCTTCCTTTTCCTCTTGCTAACCTGCTTAATGCATAATTCTGTTGTTCTTATAATCCCCATTTTAAATACTGCCCACTGTTCCTCAACCCCTGATTCCTGTCCCATTCCCCTTAATGCCTCTTTCAAGTATTTCCCCATTTTCACAAAGTCTACCCCCCTAAAATCCAGGATACGTGTTTTTGTGTGGTTTGGTTCTGCTCTTTCTGTGATTTCAAACCACAATGACTGGTGGTCACTATTACCCAGGTGCTCCCCCACTGTTACCCCCATCACACTGTCCCTGTTTGTGAGCAGAAGGTCCAGTATTGCCTTCTGCTGAGTTGGTTCCATGACCAGTTGCTTGAGGAAGGCACCCTGAGGAAGGCAGTCAGCATTGTAAAAACTGTTCCACATCAAAACAGCTAAAGAAATACAGTGTTGACCTTCTGAGCAAGGAGAAATCAGTGGCACCACATACAGCAACCACCAATAACAGCGAATCTCAGAACAGAGACTGCACTACAAAAAACAGTCGCATCAACAGTATATTCCTGGCCAAATTTCCCTCATTCACTAAAATACCACCAACAGCTTAATCTGGTTCAAGGTCAGTTGGCATTCATCTGTATCCCCCTCCCCCGGGTCGTGCCTGAAAATAGGCAGGATTTGTCTAGTGCACTTACCCGGTCAACAAAAGCTAAATAATAATAAATAATTTTATTTGGGGTGCTATGCCCCCCACACCTCCCATTGTGGGGCTTTGCTCCAGAACCCCCCTGACTTTAAATAAGCAATCTGAGACCATGCAAACTAAAAATAAATGTTAAATGTTACCACAACACTAGTCCCCTTTCCAGAATTACAAGTTGCTGACCTGATAGTCGCTGTTATTCAGCAGTCACTGATGTGTCATTTGCTGATATTGACTTGTTCAAATTGCTGTGCTCATATTGAGTCACTCACTTCATGGAATAGATGTAAAAACATCGCACCACTCACAATATATCAGCATTCCCTGGACTAAGAATGATCTAAAACATAGCTATGTTGACAATCACTATGCACAGCAAGTTATTGCAAATTATTAGAATAAACAAACAACAGGCCAACACGGTGGCACTGAAGGTTGAGGCACTGGATGCCACACCTCAGGCTGCGCTGGTAACCCGAGTTCAGAAATGAGCCCAGGCCATCAGGGGTTGGCATGGGGGGGAAGGAGGAGTTTGATTGAGCTGTTGTCCGACAGCTTTCCATTCATGGGGAGGGTTTGGCACCGATCCAGTTAGCGGATGGTGTCAGGAGGGGAGGGAGCTGTTAGGCACTTGGTGGAAGCCATGTCTCCAGATGGCTTCCTGCCTGGACTTTGATCCTTCATGCCAGTGTCCTCTGGAGTGGGGTTAGGGATCACAAAGTCATTCACATAACCATGAAAAATTCCTAGACCCCCACTGCCATGCAGAATGATCCCCAAGTAGGGAGATAGGTCCACAAAATACAGAGCCCTTGCTGGCAGATGGGAGGCAAAAAATGTGCTATAGAAAAAGAATAAACAAACAACATTGACATATATTTATTGTTTCTATATTGTTGTCAATAATACAATTCGCAATGTGTTATGGATCGCCTTCAACAGTTTAACATTTCGACAACTAATTAATAACATCCTGTGGAAAAAAGAAAACATAAAAAAGGGAACTGATACATAACCTCACAGTGGAGGATGGAGGGAGCATAATGCACAGAGCATTGTGCAAAACAGGCACACAACACCATCAGAAACAATCAAAGACTGAAACAATTCTTCACTGAAAAGTAACCAACAAAATACTGTAAGTGAGTACCTCTATAATGTCAGCAGTCTTAAAAATCTATACCTTTTACAGGCATTCACTATAATTACATTACCAGAACATAAAGTTGTTGTTTTATCACTCTTTTGACACATTGTCAGCAACATAGTGTAACTCTGTTAGCCACACTAATTACAGTTTACAAAATGTTTATAATGTTAATGGTGCTAAGATGAGCCAGTACATATTTTAAGCTGATGAAACTGCACTAAAGAAGGTTAATGTTGAAAAACTTAAATAGATAAAAGCAAATTATGGCTGTCCAACTTCATCACTTACATTGCCATGTTATGATATGTACGTCAATTTTCAATTTTGTCCATACTAGATATCAAATAGTTATGACAGTAAACAACTGTTGTAATAATACTTACATGCTGATAACAGTTTATCTTCATGTTAGTAAGGTAACAATAACATCAGCAAGCTCCAGCCGAGCACAAATGCCACATGCGTTAATGTCAACATAAGTGAGTTTCATCAGCATGGATCTACTAATTATGAGTCTATTAACTCCACTAATTTCCTCGGTATTGTTACATGTGCTTATGGCACTGCTGGCAAACACTCCATTGACACAATACAATACTGCAATTGTTAATGTGGACAATGGTGTCACGGCCAAACGCCGTACATGTAGATATCAACTTAAGATAGTTTTATATATCTGTTAGGTATGACACTATTAAAGCCACTAGTTTCACTGGTATTGCTAAATATATTTTCAACACTGTTATCAAATACTACATCTGACAAATGTCATGGTTCATAAATGCCATATTGGTCGATGGCACCTTAAATGAGTTTCATCGCCATTAGTTATTAGTTATGACACTTCTGAGGCAATCCCTGATGCAGCCCTGTTGTGACAATATGCATCAATGTACCATTTGCTGTTACTTTTATTAACATGTCTGTTAGATATGACAGTATACAAGCAGTTAGTTTAACTGAGGTTGCTACATTTATTTTCAACACTGTTATCAAACACTAGTTCTGACAAATCTTAACATAGTTCACAAATGCCTCTGGTGGTAGATGGTGCCTAAAGAGAGTTTCATCAACATGGTACAATTAGGTATGACACTATCAATGCAGCCCCAATTCAACAATATGCATTGATCTACCATTTGCCACTACTAACACTAATTTCAACAACAGTGTTACTGCCACAACATACAAATGTCACATGCATCAATGTTGACTTAAAGTAGTTTGCCATGTCTGTTAGGAATGATACAACTTACGCAGCCACCATTTGTCATCTAACTCTTTCATACCCCGTGTATTCAAATTCAGCTTGCATGCATCACCGTTATCAACCAATATTGAGATCACACAAATACAAACATCATTGAAGGTACACTCACAGATTAATGGCATTGTTTATATATCAAAGTGATACTGACACATTCCTATTCCTGCACCCCTCTGCCCCCCAACTATTGACAACAGCACTTACAAAACCAATGTTTTTTGTACAAAAATAAATCACAAAAATTAAAAATTACATTTAAAACACTGCACATCACCTTACATACAATTATCTATGAGAATGTTTTTAAGAACTTGTGAAACACCACAGTGAATATATATATATATATATATATATATATATATAAACTAATTCACTACAATTATAAAATAGTAACATGGATTCATTAACTATTTAAACATATTACGTTCATAGTTGCATAATACAGTATATTTAATGGCCACAAACCATTTAATTTATTATATCATATGTAATGTAGTTTCAGTAATTAATCAGAAATATAACACTATACATAAAGTGGACTAAAATTGTGTTAGCATCCTGTTTTTATAGCCAGAAAATGTCAGTTATTGAAGTGTAAATGAGAAATTTAGATCACTAGTGTACATGTGTTCCATGTAAGATTATAACAGAACTTTCAGGTGTAGGAGAATGACATCAACATCACACATTGTTGACAATGTAACCTGATATGTCGAAATTGTCAAAATATGTTGACATAATTAAGTGCTCCCTTCCGCATGTAGGACTGAAGAAATTATATGGATACAATCTACAATTGTATTATATATTGTAATGTGTGAATGTTTCTGTAGTGACTACATAGTTTCAAAAATGGAGGAAACAATTTGATTTATTTATCTTTTGTTACAGGAATCTACCAATAACCATGTCAGTGTCTGACACCAACCAATGTAAGGGACATTAGAAAAGGATAAGGACTAATGTATTACTAAGCCTACTAATAAAAGAGATTTGCTATACAGGCTTGATTAAAGAACTGTTTAAAAAAGGCAACGACATTAACATATTTAAATCTTTAAGAAATATGCTATCACAAAATGGTCTTGCCATTTCTGAGAAACATAGAAACATAGACTTTGACAGCAGATAAGGACTGCTAGGCCCATCTAGTCTGCCCATTTTCCTACCTACAGGATAGGCCGAAGATCCTAGTTAACCAACAGCCTATTTCTTTCTACCCCCCACAAGAATTGCCTTATGTCTGTCCCATGCATTCTTGAATTCTCCCACAGTTTTAGACCCCACAACCTCCTCAGGAAGGCTGTTCCATGCATCCACTACCCTCTCTGTGAAATAATACTTCCTCACATTGCCCCTGAACTCCCTCCTTCTATCTTTAAATTGTGTCCCCTTGTTCTTGCAAGTCTCTTTTTCTGAAAGATGCTACCCTCTTGGACTTTGTTGATTCCACTGAGGTACTTAAAAGTTTCTATCATGTCCCCCTCTCCCTTCTTTCCTCAAGGGTATACCTATTAAGCTCCTTTAGTCTTTCCTCATACGGCTTCTTTTGCAGACCCTGCACCATTTTAGTTGCCCTCCTCTGGACTACCTCTATCCTATCTATGTCCTTGCAGAGATGGGGTCTCCAGAACTGGACACAGTACTCCAGATGGGGTCTCACCAACTGTCTGTACAGAGGGATAACAACCTCCTGTTTTCTGCTGCTGATGCCTCTCCCTATACATCCCAGTATACCCCAGCCCTCCCTACTGCCTTCTCACATTGCTTGCTAACCTTAAGTTCATCTGATATGATTACCCCCAGGTTCCTTTCCTTATTTGTTGTTACTACCTCACCACCCATTGTGTATTCTTCCCCTGGGTTCTTTTTTCCCATGTGCATTATTTTGCACTTTTTTGCATTGAATCCTAGCTGCCATACTTCTGACCATTCCTCCAACCTTGCCAAGTCCCTTTTCATCCTTTCCATGCCTCCTTGTGTATCGACCCTGTTGCAGATCTTTGTGTCATCTGCAAAAGGCATTACTTTTCCTTCCAGTCCCTCTGCAATGTCACTGATGAAGACATTAAAAGGACTGGACTCAACTCTGAACCTCACGGTACCCCACTAGCAACCCCTCTTTCTTCAGAGTGGACTCCATTTACAATTACCTTCTGTGTCCTGTTGTGTAGCCAATGTTTTACCCAGGCTACACCCTGGGACCACTCCCAGGCTGGTTAATTTGACTATTAATCTTTTGTGTGGGACTGTGTCAAATGCATTGCTAAAGTCTAGGTAGGCCATGTATACAGCCCTCCCTGGTCTACTTTGGTCACCCAGTCAAAAAAATCTATTAGATTCATCTGACATGACCTTCCCGCTGTGAACCCATGCTGCCTTGGGTCCTGTGCTCCACTAACCTCTAGGTACTCAACTATTCTTTCCTTCAGAAGTGACTCCATCACTTTCCCTACCACAGAGGTCAGACTGACAGGTCTGTAGTTTCCTGCCTCTGTACCTTTGTGAAGGGGAATCACATCCACCTTCCTCCAGTCCTCGGGTACCACACCATCCTCCCATGATTTATTAAAAAGAGTAGCCATTAGTTTCACTAGTTCCTCCCTTAATTATTTTAGAATTCTGGGGTGAATTCCATCAGGACCCATTGCTTTGTCCACCTTCAGTTTTAGGAGTTCTTGCAGAACCCTTTCTTCTGTGAAAGGACTGGGATCGACCCCTATCAAGAGTGCTTCTGTTAGTTGGATTAGGCACTTCCCCTCCTCTTTTGAATACTGAGCAGAAATATTCATTCAGTATCCCTGCTTTTCACTGTCCCCCTCTGCCCACCCACCGTTCATTCTATTCAGCCTCACTATCCCTCCCTTTGTCTTTCTATGCTCGCTGATGTACCTATAAAAGGTTTTATCCCCCTTCTTAACTGAGTTGGCTATCTTTTCCTCAGTTTGGGCCTTTGCTATTCTGACTTCCCTCCCTGCTTCCTTCTGCCTTAACTGGTACAGCTCTCTGTCCTGCTCCTTCTGTGTTTCCTTATACTTCCGAATGCTATCTTTTCTTCCTGACTTTCACAGCCACCTCTTTTGAGAACCATAGTGGCTTTTCTTTCATTTTGATTTGTTTATTTGCTTCACAAAGGTTTGTTGCCTCTGTGATGGCAGTTTTGATGATTCCCCATTGTTGCTCCACACCTCCTTCTAGCCTGTTTGCTAGTGCTTTTCTGAGGCACTCTCCCATCTTGCCAAAGTCAGCCCTCCTAAAGTCCAGTACCCTCACTTTTGTATGGCTTGACTCTGTAGCTGAGTTTAATGTGAACCACACTGTTTGATGGTCACTTGTCTCCAGATGGCAACCCACTTCTAGATCTGAGATCCTCTCACTGCCCCCATTTGAGAGTACGAGGTCTAAGATTGCTCCCTCACAAGTGGGTTCTGAAACTAGCTGTATAATGCCTGCCACCTGTAGGGCATCAAGAATGGCCCTGTTCTTGGATGTGGCTGCAGCAAATGTGCTCCAGTTAACATCTGGCATATTCAGGTCTCCAATCAACAGTATCTCCCCTTTCTCTGCCATTCTAAGAATGCCTTCTATCATATCCTTGTCCATTCCCTTCCCCTGACATGGGGGTCTGTACACAACCCCTGTGCGGATTGCGGTGCCCTTTCCAGTCTCCTAGGTGATCCACATTGCCTCCTCTCCTCCCTGTTTACTCTTTTGTTCAGTTGCTTTTATCCCTTCCTTTACATAGAGAGCTACTCTACTCCCTCTTCTCCCCTGCCTGTCTCTCCTGTAGGTTATGTACCCTGGTATGTTAACATCCCAGTCATGGTTCTCTGTGTACCATGTTTCTGTGACTGCTACGATATCCAGGCATCTCTCTTCCATCAAGGCCACCAGCTCAGGAGCTTGTTGCCCAGACAACAGGTATTGGTACTCATTACCTCCATTTCCTGATGGCCTACTCCCTTTTGCCCCATCCTGTCCTTCTTGCCTTTGTCACTTTCCCCTTTACCCCTGCCCTTCTCCCTATCGACACCTCTATGTTGGTGTTTGCCGCACTTACTACCATGATTATTTGGGGGCTAGGATTTCATGCTCCTTTCCAGTGCCTCCCCTTGGCTAGTTAAAAGCTTGCCAATGAAGCATTTAAACCTATCACCTAGGATCCTGGTTCCCCTCCCAGACAGATGCAGCCCATCATGCCAGTATAGGCTTGCATCACTCCAGGTGGACCCCCAGTCCCCAATGAAGCCAAATCTCTGAGCTCCACACCAGTTTTTCAACCACTGATTGAATCCCATGGTGTGGAACACCCTAGCATCTCCTATGCCATAGATGGGCAGCACCTCTGAGAAGGTTACCGTGAGTGCTACTTGACTAAGGCCCCTCCCCAATTCCACAAACTCTTCCTGCACTTCTCTGATCCCTTTCTTAGCCAGGTTATTTGTCCCTAGGTGGACAATGACATCCAGTTCCCTCCCCTGTGCAGCTGCTCTGGCAATCCTGAGGATTCGCTCCCTGTCCCTCCAAGCCATGGCGCCAGGCGGGCACCTGACCTCCCTCTCCCCTTCCTCCCCCAGTTCTACATTCCTAACAATGGAGTCCTCCACCAGGAGTTGTTTCCTTCCCCTGCAGGGTCCCCTGCCACCCTCCTGTGGGTCTCCTTTGTGGAGGTTCCCAGCATCCTCCTTGGTCTCCACTGTGGGTGCCTCCATAGAGGAACCACGCTTTACCAGAATGGCATAGGAATTCTGGAGAGGTACAACTGGAGGGATGCACCTCTGTTCCACCACCCTCACCCTCCCTGAGACCACTGTGGTTCAACCGCTCCTCTTTCTTGGCAACCTCTGAGGCAACGGCAGTGGCACTGGTGGTTCCTGGATGGAAGAGGAGGTCCCATAAATCCTGGCCAACTCAGCCTGGAGATGAGCAACCTTCTCCCTCAGCCCAGAAAGGTGCCTGCAGATGGGACAACACTACATCCTCCAGAACGTCTCCCGGAAGACTGCTGCTCCACAGCCACTGCACTGCACCACTCCAATCATGTCTTATTTCTGGCCCCTTAACTGTTTGCAATCCTTACTCTTTCCTCTGTTTTTTTTCTCTCTCTCCTTACTTTCTGCCTGTGTGCCCTTTAAGCTCTTGATTGTCCTGTTCTGAGACAAGAATATCCTATATTCTCAGTAGACCACTTACTTGCTCAGAGGCAGACCTCCAGCAGCTAGAGGGCGGGAGGCTACTCTTGCCCTTCTAGGATGGTGGGTCTTTGGTGGTTCTGTGATCACTCACTTCCTGCTCCCAAACAGGAAGTTCATGTTGTCAGTCAAATCCTGTGCCTACAAAATAGAACTAGCTTTGGGTGGGGGAGGGAAGGAGGGCAATATAGTCCCAGCAGAGAAGTTCAGTCACACAGCAGTCCTTTCTCCTGGTGTCTTCTGCCTAGCTATTAGCAGAATCTTTCTAAGGCAGTCTTTAAATGTAGCTTCCTTCTAACTAAGCCACTTCCCCTACTTACTAGATCTTTCTACAAGTAATTTAAACCTCACAGCAGTTAAGTCCTTTCAATCACCTGAGATTTACACCTAGATAACTGTTCAGAGAAGTCCTTTCAATCACCTGAGATTTACACCTAGATAACTGTTCAGAGAAGTCCTTTCAATCACCTGAGATTTACACCTAGATAACTGTTCAGAGAAGCAAATTAGAAGCAAGTGGAAGATATTAGGAGCCAGATATTCAAAGGGGTTGTACCTGACGCAACTGAGTTGCACCAGTGCAACCCCAGAAATGCACCCCGGGGAAATAGTCAACAGAGGGAAATGCGTAGCCCAATTCCCAATGCGCTGGGGTGCAAAGATAATGTATGCGGTGCATCCCCAGGGGGCGTGCTCATGCATATGTGGCACATCCCCACATTCAGCCTGGGATGTGCAGTGCATATGCTTGCGCAACCATCAGATGCGCTGCATACCAATGCCCACAGTTGAGCCTGAAAAAATGGCTCAAATGGTGGCTACTCACAGGCGAGCTGCTGTACTGCAAGGTGCAGCACAGCAGCTGCCAGCCATGGGTAGTCACCCGCTCACTCAGCACACAGTGCAGAAGCACCCTTATCATCCCTGGTGGTCTAGTGGACCCCTCCCTCCCAGTAGCCCTGATCACTGTAAAATAACTTTTTAACACTTCCCTAGGGGTCAAGTGACACCCCCCTTCCCATAGCCCCGATCACCAAAAATAAAATAAAACTATATCCCCAGTAGTCCAGTGGTACTCCACACCCCTCCTGATGTTCCTATCCCCATACAATTGCAACTCTGTAATTCCGTGGTAGTCTAGTGGTCCCCCCACCTCTCCCATAACCCTGATCGCTGATCGGACATTAACGATACCTCCTGGTAGTCCAGTGGCATCCCCCAACCCCGCACCTACACAGGATCCCCAGTCCACCCTGCTCCCCCCGTCATTGGAGGGCAGCAGCAAATCCACCACATGCTTCCGCAGCTGCCCGCTGAATGACAGCGTACAATATGGACTGCAGTCTCACTGGTACACAGTGTCATTCATTCACATATTTGAGAATAGCTATTATAGTATGCACTGTAAGCCCATTGGTCCACACTGTGGACCAATGGGATTGCAGACCATATTATATGCTGTCATTCAGCAGGCAGCCGCGGAGGTATACGGGTGGGTATGCTGCTGCACGCCGATGACGGGGGAGGAGCTGGATGGGCCGGGGCTCCTGTGTGGGTGGGTGGTACCACTGGATCACTAGGAAGGTGACTTTAATGTCCAATAGGTGATCGGGGTTACAGGAGTGGTGGGGAGACCACTAGACTACCAGGAAGTTACAGAGTTGTAATTGTATGGGGATTGGAGCATCAGGAGGGGTGGGGGGTACCACTGGACTACCATGGATATAGTTTTATTTTACTTTAGATGATCAGGGCTACAGGGATGGAGGGGATGCCACTAGACTACCAGGGAAGAGGCTTTTTTTTGCAGACTTTGTTTCTTCTCCTGCGCTCCGAGGCATCTCTCAGAGGAGCCTACTCAACTCTGACCCCTGCTACTCCCCACTGTGACACACCACTTCGACAGTCCCTTCCATCGAGAGACTTCCCAGTGCCCTGGATCAGCCCCCCCCAGGGCAGGGCCCACCACTCTTACCTGGCAACATCTATCTGGAATTAGAGGGTCCATCTCTCTCTGGAAGTTAGCTGTGGATCATTGGCATGGCTGTCCAGTGTTGGGATGTGAGGGAGATCCCTGAGGTCCTCGTTGCCTCCTCTGTAGCCCGAGGTGTTTCTTTGATGGGTCATGCAATGCCACCCAGCACATTATGTGGATGCTCCCACCTACATCAGGAAGGCAGCTGCCCAATGTCTTCCCCTGTGTAGTCCCAATGTCTGTAGTACACCCGGTCTCTATGGGTATCACTATCTGTGCGGGACAGGTCTTCCCCTCCCTTCCAGGAGAGAAGACCAGTCCTCTGGGTGCTCAATCCTCTCCTTCCCCTGCCAACCCCCAGTGGCTCGGGCTTGCTTCCGAACCCAGGTAGCTGGTGTGGCACAAGGTGTGGCATCCAGTGCCACAATCCTCAGCACCTCTGGGCCAGCCTACCAGGGAAGAGTTAAAAAGCTATGTTACAGTGATCGGGGATGGGATGTCACTAGACCCCCTCTGGGAGCACCACATGCTGTGCAGGGTGCCATGCACATTTCACTGGCCTGTCCTGCACAACTCATGCAAATGGGGCCATAATGGCGTGCAAATGGCCCCATTTGCATGTTACATACATTAAACATAGAAACATAGAAGTTGACGTCAGATAAGGACCACAAGGCCCATCCAGTCTGCCCATTTCTTTTTCTACCTTATGAATGTGCATCAGCCTTTGCTCTGTCAATGGCCTATCTATTCATACTCATCTGTATTGCTCCCTTATGCCCATGCCATGCCTGTTTAAAGCCATACACTGTATTCATATCCACCACATCCTGAGGTAGGCCGTTCCATACATCCACCACCCTTTCTGTGAAAAAGAACTTCCTCACAATACCCCTTAATAGGCCTCCCTCAAACCTCATTCTGTGTCCTCTTGTCCTGCTATTTTGCTTATATTGAAACATGTTAGACTCTCACTTTTTTAATACCTTTAAGGTGTTTGAATGTTTCAATCATATCACCTCTTGCCCTTCTTTGATCTAGGATATCTAGGGTATACATAATGAGTTCAGTTAATCTGTCCTCATATGTTTTCTGATGCAGTCCCTGCACCATTTTGGTTGCCCTTCTCTGGACTGCCTCAATTTGGTTAATGTCCTTGCGAAGGTGTGGCCTCCAGTACTGCATGCAGTACTCCAGATGGGGCCTAACCAGTGTCTTGTAAAGAGGGATTATTACCTCCCTCTTCCAACTTGTGATACCCCTACTAATACACCCCAATATCCCTCTAACCTTAGCCGCTGCTTTAGTGGTCTGCTTGGATGATTTCAGGTAATCAGTGATGATGACGCCCAAGTCTCTTTCTTCCATTGTGACTGTCAGCAACTCCCTTCCCAGCCTATAGGTGGCTTCAGGGTTTCTCTTCACTATGTGCATGATCTTGCACTTCTTTGCATTAAACCCCAGTTGCCACTGTTCTGACCATTTTGCTAGTTTATTCAGATCTCCTCTCATTCTGCCCACCCCATCTGGATCATCTACTCTGTTGCAGATCTTGGTGTCATCTGCAAACAGACAAACCTTAACCTCCAGTCCATCTGCAATGTCAGTGATGAAGATATTGAAGAGGACTGGCCCCAGGAATGATCCATGTGGTACCCCACTTGTGACTTGCATCTCTTCTGACTGTATACCGTTTACCACCAGTCTCTGTTTTCTGCCCGTCAACCAGTTTGCCATCCAGTTGACCAACGTCTGACCCACCCCGAGCCTACCCATCTTATTAATCAATCTATGTGGAACAGTATTGAAAGCTTAGCTGAAGTCAAAGTAGGCATTATGGCCCCATTTACATACTGCCAGCTGAATATCAGGAATTTGTACACAACATAACTCTGTTACACTGGCACAGTTCCCATTCCTGGTATTCAGCCCTGTCTTGGGGGATGCACCAGCACATCGTATTTGCACAGTGTGCATTACCTGATGTATTCAGAGGAGAAGCGCCATTGCTTGTCTCTTTTGAATATATCCATGAGTTTCACCAGTGCAACACAGTTGTGCTGTGTCACCATATGCACCATTGCTGTGCACAATTCTGAATATTGGGGCCTAAAAGTACAATTCTATCAGATGTGCAGAAATAAGTGATGTAAATACCAGAAGCTTATGTCTTAATTCATATTCTACAGTGACATGAAAGAAATACATAAAAAGATGTCAGCATCAGTCAAAAACTTCTTCATCCAGCTCAGTATAATCAGATTAGTAATTATCTTGTTCATCTAAAAATTCAATTTCTTTATCTGGTATGGTCATAATACATAAAACATTGAATATTTTTGTTATTTCCCATGACAAAGATGTTTAACATGCAATGTAATATAACCATTGGCGTATTGTAGTCAGCCAACTTTTTCACCTAAATGATACACTTCTACTCAAAGAATATTCATTTTCTCATGTTATGTGTCTCCCAGCTTTATCAAAATAGATTATCACGTATTACCCAGTATTGTTACTGTATATTTCAGTGACAAATAAATGTAACAGACAAAATTTAATTTTTACAAATTTTATTGCAATATCCACAGCAGCAGTAGCAGACAAATAAAAAAATCTAGTATCAGATATTATTATGTTATAAATGACAATACCAAATAAAAAAATGCGGTAGCATACAATACTGCTGTTTAAATTGCATTTCTTAATCTCTGATCAATTGAAGTGTGAGTTCTCTCAAACATTTCAATGAACATTATTGTCTGTCTAGAAACCTTGTTTCATACATTGCAAATTCAGTATACTGAGCATATGTATTTCAAACCAATATTTAAAATACATAGATATTAACTCAAATTTTTTAATCCTTTCTCAGAAAATGTTAAAAAAAGAATATAAGTGATGTATCGGAGAAAGAAGATACTAAAACATAGATTTTAACCTAAGACCTCATGGTCCCTAGCAGCAAACAACAGGTGAGTATTTAATGTAATAGCAAACATCATTTATTCAGTTTTTTTTTTCATTTTTTTATATAGCTTTTTTCCTGCATGTCAGTTCAGGCAGGCTTGTCAGTCCTGTCCCCCCCCCCCCCCAATACACAGCTCTTACCTTGACTGCAACTTGGACCATGAGACCTTCACAGATTATCCCCCCTCCCCCCCCCATTGTAGGGACAGATGGGGGAGTGCCATCCTTCTTCCATTTAGAGAGACACATCCAGTACTGTATCCTGGTTGGGTGGAAGTGTGGGGCAGAGGGATGGCAGGCAGAGCTTTTCCTTAAGTTCCTACTAGCCATGGTGACACAGGAAACTCATACCTGTAGAAGTGCACATGCATCCTGGAACTGTGACTTCCCCCTCCCCTAACCTCAGTCTGCCACTTGTGCATCAGTGTTACCACTAGATCTCCACCTGGTGGAAAACAAGATCCAAGATGGCCCACTACCCCAATCCAGGAGAGGAGAGCTGCCAGGCAACCACTTGATCCACTCCCCGCATTCCCCCATGCCAACCCCCTGTGGCCCATGCTCATTCTGCCCCCACTGGCTCAGTTATTCTGTTTTCTAAATATCACATTGAATATATTCATAGTGCTCAATAATGGCAAGACTACAATGCATCAAATGATTAAGAATGTTTGCACAAATATTTGTAATGCAAAAGTTTTCCATGTTGATGATTTTTCAGAACTCCATATGCAATCTAAATTTTGAAAATTATACAGAAGAATTGACCAATTGGCACATGTAGAGCATGTTACATTTCAAGTCCTGCAGAAAACAATAAATGAAAAAAAAAGAAAAAACTCTCAAGTGATTGACAATCTAAAAAAAGAATTTCAAAAATCAACAATGCAATTTGATTATACTGTTTCCAGCATTGCTATTTGATTCAGAAATAATTGTGGACATTTTTTTTGGTAACCAAGAGTCATCATCAACTAAGAATATAATAGACATGAACTTAGACTCGTCAAGACATGCTGGAGAGTGATAAAAACAGTTTTAAAGATACTGTGTCTTCAACACAGTAATAGTTTACGTATGACATTGGTATAACAACATAATTGACATGTGAATCTTCATTCTACCCACATCATTCTATACACTGTGTATGTGTTCATCTGCTCTGATCTGTGCAAATTATAATGAATGCTTTGTGTATATGTGTAGGGGTGTATGGGTGTAAGAAACATCATGTAGTAGTGTTTAAAGATTGCTGTGTGTGGAGTGGGTGGGGATGGGTGTTGTGTGTGTGTGTGTGGAGGGAACATACTTTACAGTTGTAGCACTTTATAAGACCTACATTAGATATGGGTGTGATACATTCAGTCTGGGTCACAAAGTGTAATATAAATACTGTTTGTGTTTTGTATGGGGGGAGGGTAATATGAAACTAGTTGCAAAATCATTACTTTGTTTAATAAAACAATGTAATTCTTACAGTATGTACAGCATGCTGTATATTTGTACTTCTACTCTGATTGATTCTAACTGCCTTACTTATGCTGTGCATAGTGCTGAGTTTTTTTGGAGGGGTTATCTTGCTGTAGTAACTCAGTCTGGGTGTGTGATTGGGGTGGGAAGAGGAAATGAAAGATACTTTATTTTAATGTCAGATGGTAAGTGTAATGCTTACTATATGAGGGTTGGGATACAGATGGCTAAAGTCCTTAAGAAAACAATACTGCCTAGATTTAATTAAGCAATTGTGCTTACTATGAGGAGATATTTGTATTGAAAATACGTTATAAATATTACATAGAGAGGAAATGGGCAGCTGTAGTATGCCTGAGGAAATTTTATCACGTCAAAAAGCCCAGAAAGGATCAAAAAGTTCTTTGTGTGCACGGCCTTTTATTTTCTTAGCCACAAATCTTCATATTTTTGTATGATTCAAATGTTTTGAGTCTTACAATTAGTCGCTTCATCAGGAACAAGTTAAAAGTAATTAAATATACAATAATTATCATAGTTCCATATAACAGTACCAAAATTCAGCACACATTTTAATTTTTGAAAACATACAAATGAGGGAGTGAATCAGACTCCCTTATACCTTTTTAATTTATCCAGATATGCACATCCATTCAACATCTGTTGTGTATTTTGGTACTTTCAACTTATTTTCCCTTTAAAAATAAACCAAAAATGTATGGTATAATCATTTTGTTTTAACATTAGTTATACATAAGTTATTTTGATAGCAAGTTAAATTGCCTTAATGTAGAGACTTTTCTCTAACATTAATCTTACTAAAAGTCTCTAAATAAACAGTCTTATCACTACACAAACCAACCTCTATTTTGCATTGTTACCTTTAACTAAGTTCTAAACTTCTTTAAGTTTAATTGTTGTTTAATTGTTTAATTGTTGTTTAATTCCATATTGATCATGTTCTCATATTACTTCCCTTAAGACATTTTTTTATTTAGTATTGCTTTAAACTCTCTGTTCTTGTTAAAATGAAGTTTTTTAACTTATGACTACTACTACTACTACACACACACACACACACACACAAAATCTAAGAATTAGCAGTACTAAAAAAATGTTGAATGTATACATACTAAAAATACTTACAAAAACACTAACATAAAGTTTTTTACTCTAAAAACCTACTTAATATTCTCAGATTGTGAATATACCATTGTGAGGCTGAGGTTAAGATGCTGAGGAAGAGGAGGTGGGGCTACCAGCAACACTAGTAAAAATATAATTAATACTTAGTGTGTGAGTTTTGGGACATAGAGGCATTGATTGATCAAAAGATTACTGATTACTGGTTATTTCAACATAGTTCATAGATACAGTATTGTTTGTGGGTGGAGGAGTAATGGAGGATTTTTTTTGCTGGACTTATTAGTTTCTTTACTGAATAGTCTATATCTGATTTATTAAATAATATATAATGTATACCAATATAATTACTTTTTTTATAAATGTATTTATATTGTTTTCTTTGCCAGCTGTCATCCTTTTTACAGATGTGAAACTAATATATGTGTTGATTGCTATATTCTTGTAAGGGCGAAAGATGTCACATGTTTGACACTGTAGGTATACAAATATTTGCAATACAATACTGCATAGAAAAATAAAACTGTCGTCTCTGAAAAAAGGGTTAAGTATTATGGGGTTTTTGTTTTGGTACTTAACGAATATCACCATATTATAAATACTAATTGGTTACATTAAAATATGTCAACAAAATTGAGCAAAATATGTGTTGCCTTGCTTTAATGCAGAGATACTCTTTTCATGGTACTTTTTTAAATGCATATCACCATACTATTAATGTGTCAACATTACTGTAATGGTCATAGCTCCACTATATTGAGTTTACTATAAAATAGATAGGCACAATAACAATTATGCAATTTGTCATCTAATGCATCAACACACTACTAACATGTCACAGCCTGATGTAACAAGACTACCAATGAACACACATGACTACACCATCACTAAAATGGCAGCAGATTGATTTTTATCATATCAGTATATGGATTTCATATCACCATAATAACAATATTTAGCATCAACAAATTCTTAACACATATAAATTGTGTGGGTTCTCATTTATTGTTATTATGTCTATACACTGCAAAGATATAAAATGCATATATTGATGCCATATAATCAGTGGGGATATGATGAAATGTCTCATAGTAATCTATATAGTAATACTGTATGCTGACATATCACTGTACCAACAAGAAAGTGTTAGTGGCCCACATTTGGCATACCGAAACCTTCTCATAATAATATATCAAATTTGACCATGAGGGATGAACTATTCCCTGACAATCATTATATTGCCTGAAGCCAAAGGCTGAGGGTAATATGAGTATTGGAAGGCAATAGTTCATCCCAAAGGGTTCAAAGGTTTCACACTATAGCTTGATACAACTCTGGTCAATATCTGTTTTATAAAAAATTGTGTATGTAAAAAGGAAAAAGTAGAAAAAATGTAAAGAAAAAATAATAAGATATATTTAAGAGGCTTTTGTTTTCATTTAAAAAGTGAAAAACTAGTCATTTTGGAGATTTATCTATACTTTTTATGTTGGCGCTCTTGCGAGTAGCACAGATTTGGAGGTGTGGTCACTGTTGGGTGAATGCAGGGCACGCACCAGTAGGTGTGTCCCGCATTCCCCAATCAGCCATCAGCAGAGGCCGACACACTAGCTAATCAGGCGAAGACATCACAGAAAAGGTCTGCTGCGATGAGAGCAAAGCTCTCATGGAGCATGACCACAACACGCCTCTCCCTATATGCAGGCAACATGGCAGCAGTGACTGCCACTGTTGCCTGTCAACCCCCCTTCCTTTATTGTGTGCCATCGGGGTGCCCAATCCCCATCGGCATCATGTAACCCTGCCTTTCTTTGATTGCTGAGGGGTACCCAATCCCCCTCGGCATCATGCACCCCCCCAACAGTTTTTCTTTGCCAATGGGGCCCAATCCTGTCGGCATGTATCTCTCCTCCCTTGAATTTTGCCGATGAGGCCCACTCCCCATCGGCATAATTATCCCCTTTTTTGCTTGCAGAGGGTGCCCAATCCCTTGGCTCCTGTGCCCCTTTACTTGTTTGCCAATGAGGGTGCCCAATCCCCTGTCGGCTAAAGCACCCACCCACACACACACAGGTGGCACCTATTAAAGCGAAAATGGTCCCCCGATGTCTTTTATTTTTATTTTTTTACCTATAAGGCAAAAATGGTCCCTCATAGTCTCCAACCCCCTCCCACAATGCGCACCCACCCACTGCACACCCTGCCTCCCCACACACCCCCTCACTCCATACTTACCTCTGGAGTCTGACGCAATGATCTTCGGTGGACCGGGAACACGTCTGCATTCTTCAAAGCCGACCGCGAATGGAGGAAATGCTGGTAAGCTGTATAATGGAATAAATTGGGGGTTTTCAACTTTAATGCATATCTCAGGCACTTTTTGGAGGTTTTACACCAAATATTCAACATGGGGTTTTTGATACCCCTCCTCATGAATTCTGTCACTGTCATATTGTTAATCGGTCCTGAAAGGTGATTTTGCAGTCACTGTATGGAATCACCTTTTGGGACCCATTAATGAGATGACAGTGCCACTCTTCATGAGGTGGGCTCTGAAAAAGTCTATGTTGCAAATTTGGTGGAAAAATCAAAAAAATGTCTGTTTTATGAACATGCATTGCACAGCTGCTACGTAGGCTCATAACTTCATGAATTCACAATATTTTCATGCCAGATTTTCAACACTGTCATTTTTGCACACCTCCTTGTGAACAGTATAGCTGTCAATTTTCACATCCTGGCCAAAATGTGTTTCTGCACTTCCGGCGCACAATAGTGTGGTTGCTGAGGGAAATCAACGTTTGTGCCAGATTATGAAAATGACAGTGACACTGTTCATGAACAGAGGTCCTAAAATGCCTATGTTGAAAATTTGGTGATGATACTCCATAAAATGACTGCATTATGAGCATGCGTTGACAGATTGCACACACTCTCTTAACGTTGTGCATTTTTATTTTTGATTTTATTACAATTAGGATTGCAAGTACCTTTGAGCTAGGCTCTTTTACAAAAGTTCTGCATCAGAGAAGAAATACAATACAAGTTACAGAAATAGGAGCAAAACAATAAATAGGTTGGCATATTAGGTTACAATGGTAGATCAATAAAATAGCTAGAATAAGTAGAATGTATGCATGGAACACAGAGTAACAAATGGATAAGTAGCAGGGATGGTGGAAGATGAAGATAAATGTGAGGAGGGAAGTTGGAGAGGGCAGGAATTGCAGTCAAAGGGCATGGTCGTCAACTGGGAGCCGGCTGAAACTAGTCAACAAAAAGGGAAAGATCATTGAGGGCTCAGAAGAGGCGGGGGTGAAGGGGGGAGTCAGGAGTGGTGAAAAGAAAGAAGAAATAAAGAAGTAACATAGAGGAAAAGGATGGGGTGGAGATGTGGTAGGTGATAGTTGGAGGGAACAAAAATGAGAGGGCTGAGGAGTTTATAGGTAGCATTCACAGGAGCTAGAGTTAGTAAGGTGGAGGTGGAGTTTATGTTTGAATGAGCCAAGGGTGGTAGTGGAGGAGATATCAGGATTGAGCACATTTAACCAGCTAGGCGCTCTGAAGGCAAAGAATCTTTGGCCCTGAGAGCTGCGATGGTGGGGAACCTGAAGGAACTGGTATTCAGAGCCCCTGGTGTTACGTGGTTTTGGTCTAGAACTAAGCAGTGCTTGGACTCCCGGCGGAGCGAGGCCCATGGTTACTTTCTTTGCCATAATGCAAGTTTGGTATTTTATGTGATTTGAAAGTTGAAGCCAGCCAGATCGGGCATACAGGTCACATGCATTTGTGATATTTTCACTCGGGATTTTCACCATTGGCATTTTTCCACACCTCTTGATGGACAGTACAGCTGTCATTTTACGTATCCTGCCCAAAATGTGTTTTCACACGTCCAGCGCAAAATAGCGCGGTCGCTGTGTGAAATCACTTTTTGGGACAGTTTGAGGAAATAACAGTGACTGTGTTACAAGTGTGCATTGTGCATTTCCCACGCACCCTTGTAACTTTGCAAATTTGCAATATTTACATGACACATTTTCAACACTGGCATTTTTTTACACCTCCTTATGAACTGTACAACTGTCATTTTTCACATCCTGCCCAAAATGTTTTTCCGTGCTGAACTACCAAAGCCAATGCCAGCACGACAACATTTGGCATTGACAAATGCTTGTTATTTTTACAGCTGTGGGTGGAGCCTACAGCCATTTTGTGATCTGTTGCCCGAAAATGGCTGATCATGGCACACTTCCATTGGACTTTTCGAAGCATCCTTCAGAAAGTCCAATGGAGCTGGAAGCACTCTGCCACTGTCGGCCGCTGCAGAGTAACAGCTGCACTATTTCAGATGTTACTTCCGCATTCCAGAATGAGAACTGCACATGTGCGCCTCAGGCGCATATGCAGTTCCACTAGTTCTGCTGTCTTGGGAGTGGCAGAATGCTATTCACTGCAACTACACAAGCACAAATGCTGTGCATGCACAGTTGTGTTGCCACCATCTTGCAGATGGCACTTCTCCTGCTCCCTCCCACTGCTGTTTTCTTCCCCACTCCCTCCATTCTGTTCCAGCCCCAGCAGCAAACAAAATCCTCCCATTCCCTCCCACTGCTGCTGTCCTTCCCACTCCCTCCATTCCCCGTCCCTGCACTGACTCTGGGGTGCCCAATCCCTGTGTTGACATCATGTACCCCCCAACTCTTGTGGCACACTGGGAGCCCGCCCCAATGTGTCCAAATTTATGTTTTTCCTGTAAATAAAGAAAACATTCCGTCTTTTTACCTGTAAAAAGAAAACAGTCCTTGTCATCTCCTAGTCCCCCTCCCCTCCCATCCCCACCATCCCACTGAACACTCCACCTCCCTGCACTCCTTTACCCCATACTTACCTCCGGAGGTTGGCGATGTCATCTTCTTTGCACTGGGATATGTCTGCACTCTTTAAAGTCAAACCACAATGTGAAGGATCAAAGGTAAGCATGGTATAATGGCAGTCAAAGGAGTTTTCAACTTATGTTGATATCTCAGCCATTTTTAGGAATTTTGGCCCCAAATTTTCAACATGGGGTTCTTGGGAACCTACCTCATGAACACTGTCATTGTCATATAGTTACTCAGTCCCAAAAAGGTTATTTCATGGTCACTGTGTGGAATCACTGTTTGGGACCGATTAATGAAACGACAGTGCCACTGTTCATGAGGTGGGGTTCCAAAAAGCCCATGTTGCAAATTTGGTGAAAAAATTCCAAAAAGTGACTGTGTTATGAGTGTGTGTTGTTCAGTTTCTGTGCACACTCATTACTTTGCCAGTTATTAATATTTTCACTCCAGATTTTCAACACTGCCATTTTTGCACACCTCCATATTAACAGTGCAACTGTCATTTTTCACATCCTACCCAAAACATGTTTTTGCACCTTTGGCACAGAATGGTGTGGTTGCTTTGCAAAATCACCTTTCAGGACAAGCAAACAAAATGACAGTGGCACTCTTCATGAGGTGGGGTCCAAAAAGGCCATGTTGAAAATTGGGTGAAACAACTCCAAAAAATGGCTGAGTTACACCCAGTCATTCAAAATTTTCTACGCACGCATGTAACTTTGGTCATTTGGCAGCTCGCCACAGCTGTATCGGCTCTGGGTAGAGTTTGTTTCAAGTAGTTGCCACTAGATGGTGCAGTTTAAAAGGTGGAAAGAGTCTTTTTACTTTTAATTTAGGTTATCTATGCTTTAGAATGTTTGTAATTTATTGGTCTGAATATGAACTAAAGCTACAATACCTTGTGGTTGCAGAAGCTATACTGTGAGGTAGTGGCAAGGTCTCATTTAGGGTCTCCTTGTTTTATTTATTTCCTAATTATAGCTGGCTTCAGTTTTGTAAGGAGTCAATTGGTAGACGTTTTTGTTGCAGTTGACCTGTGGTCACAGTGTGAGCTTCTGTAAGTTTTTATTGCAGCTACCCTGTATGCTCACAGCATGTGGTTGTGTACAGCAGGGAGTGTTTTCAGGAAGCACTGGATTTGATGCTGTCTGAGTGAGTTTTCTATTCAGACAGGTGTTTGTTTTGTGTGGCCTATGTGAGTTTGACTAGGACAGCAGGAGTTGGAGGTATGGGAGGGTTTGAGAGGCTAGCAATTAAGGTGAGCAGTGAGGAGAAAACCAGTTGTCAGTGTGTGCCATCTTTTTTGAGGGCGGTGTGATTGAGTGAGAGGTACAGGTGTAGGTGTACAGTCAGACTGGGGTGGACAAGCAGTAGTGTTGCCCGAAAGAACAACACACTAGTGACTTGGTGCTGGGCTACAGAGATCTCTGGGAGAAGCAGATACTGAAGGATAAAAAAGGTGAAAGGAGGTGCAAGGAGCTGTTGTTTGAGTTAAATAATACATGAGTTTGGGTCTAAATTTGTTTTTTTTGAAGTAAAGACAACTTTTTTTACTATAGGAATGTTTGCAGCCATACAGTTTTTTCAAGTGGCTGAGTGGGGGTGTGGTGAGGGCTGACTGACATATTGACTGGGCAATAGTTCAAAACACTATTGCCCAGTACAGTGAACAATTCACCCATTTAAATTTGAAACTACCATGCCTATATAACAGCTAGATTGGTAAACAGATAGAATAGACAGACAGATAGACAGGTAGACAGGAAGATATATAGATATATATATATAGGGTATACTGTACTACCATTGCAGAAAATATGTTATTGCGCAAGTTAGGACTTTTATATTATCAAAAGTAAGGAAATCTGAAGCCGGCCCAGTGGAGGAGCAGTGGTGCTTCCCCTTCATATGCTGGTGACCTGGGTTTGGAAACTGACCAGGGTCGCTCGGTGGGCCAGCCAGTTAAGGGAAGATTTACCACCCAACAGCAACTTTCCTTCCTTGGGGAGGGGGAACACTAGGTCTCGCTGCAGAGACTTCCACCTGTGGGAGACCAAGTGGCAGTGCAGTGGGAGTGCAGGAAGGTCAGGGCTGTAGTGTGATGTGCTTGGCACACACATACCAGTGACACAGCTGAGAGAGAGAGGGAGGAAATGGAGGAAAAGATGTCAGGCTGTCCATGGCTAGCAATCTCCCAAGGCTATCGCATGACCAACACAGCAGACCACCCACCCATCACAGCTATTAGCAAGTGGTGGATAACTGGTAAGTCTGTGAGAAGGGTGGTGACAGGGCTGGGGTTGCCATGAGACAGACCAGAGAGGACAAAAACTAGTGACTGAAAAAAAAGTAAGGAAGTCTGATGTTAGGGTCTTTTTGAGCCCTAACACCTTCCACCCCCATGCAGGATGCACCAATCCCAAGAACTCAAACAATCAAAATGCCAAAGTACAATCCAGATCCCAATTCCAAAGGGCCCTGAGTAAAACAAGTTAATCTCCTTACTTTTACAAAAGTACAGTACACTCCACTTATACTGCCCACAGCTATCTAGGGAAGTTGGTTATTTTGGGCATTTTTAGTTTGCCATTTGCCACTCCCATAGGTGTGCTGTTAAAACACACTGGCTGTAGAGTCTCAAGGCGCTTTTACACACAGGTTTGTAAAACGAAATAAACGTTACCTGTGTGGCACCGATGTACTCTGTTGAGTTCAGGTTTCGTTTTACACCCCTGTGAGTATTCTGGTTAATCCCACCTCCATTTGTTTTGGCTCTCCCAGAGTTTGCTGCTCTAATGGCAGTTTCTGCAGTGGTACCGGAATGGCTGTTTTACACAGCCAGATCAAACGAAACACGTTCGTACAAACCGCAAGAAGCAGAGATTGTGGTTTGGACGAACATTCACCAAGGGAACGAAACAAATGCTTTTTACACACAAGGTATGTAACAGAATACTGTTTCCGTAATAGTTATTCTGTTACATAGACCTGTGTGTAAAAGCGGCTTTAGAGTCACCATCTATTTCGGGTGGATTTGACAAAAGCAACACTGATTAGCAGCACTATTAGTGGGTGTTAAATGTTAAGTGGCTGTATCTGTAGGTGTGAATGACACTGTTTACAGTGTCTATTTCCACCTGGCTGTCCTCATTAGTGGTGGGCTCTCTTGTTAAACAACTGGCCAGACAGCATTCACCTGAAGGAGCCCCGCCTGTGCATTCCCTCCCTCACCTCAGTGCATTGATCCGTCTGGTACAGTATCAGTCTGGTGCTGCATTTCTCCCCTTACTCTTGCACTCATGGCTGTTTTGTAAAAAAAAAAAAAAATAGATGCTGATTGAAGAAAAATCCTCATGTTCTTCAAGGACTGTGCTGCGTAATTTCAAGCAGTCCCTAGCTCCATACCCTCTCTCTACCTGCGCTCCTCTTACCCAGGACTGTGCTCTGCTGTGTAAATTTCTGCTGTCCCCTTCATGGCTCGGTCTGATCTGGTGTTAGTCAGGCACTTTTTTCCCTCTTACTCTCCTTACTCTTGTAGCCCCTTCCATGTAATTTCCAGCAGTCCCTGGCTCCGTACCCTTTCTGTACCCTCTCTCCTCTTATCCAGGTCCACATTTTGAATGTTAATGGTTATAGACTCTACTGTCTATACCAGGAAAAGCTACCTTACAAAAACTTGCCCATTCTAAGTGGCTTTGACTATAGTTGTAACTAGAATCTGACTGCTAACTTGCTTCACACACCCCGTGTGGAACACAGTTTGAGATTTAACATGCTTCATGTGGGCCCTGCATGAAACAGGACCTGAGTCATAACTTGCTTCATGTAAGGCCATGCACAAAAAAGGATTCAAGCCCTAATTTGCTTTCTGTAGAGCCATTTGGGCCCTGTGTAATACAAGACCTGACTCCTAACTTGCTTGTTTCAGGACCCTTGGACACTGTGTAAACCAGGACATGTAGGGCCCTTCAAGCCCTGGGTGAAACAGGACTGGAATCCTGACTTGCTTCACACAGGGCCCTTTGGGACAAGGATCTGGATTGTGCTTTGGTAATCAATATGGTGGAGTTCAAGGGGGTTGCAGATGGGATTGGGTGGAGTTAGGGTTCAAAAATACGTCAACATCATCAGATTTCCTTACTTTTGATGCTTTAAAACACCTAACATTTGTATAATTGTATTTTTTTAAATAAATTTCCTGTTTTGTTTAGATAGCCCACAGTACATGGGAGAAACATGAGGTCAATCTGCAAAGCCCTGGGCAGAGCATAAGGTATTGCCCAGGGCCCTCTGGGCCCTGTCAGAAGCATGAAGTCAGTTTTAACTGCCTGTCACAAAGCAGCTAAATGATTATATGCTCTGCACATGACTTGTAGCTTGCTTCATGTGTGGATCGGTGGACCACTCATGAAGCAACCGCATAGTGATTTGCAGTGCAGTGAACCACGGGAAGCCTGAAGCAAGCTCCCTCTTTTCATTTGGTTGACTGGCACATGCATCTGCACTTATTATTGTTTTCATTTCTCGTTTTGGCCATAACTTGCTAGTTTGGACCCAAATTTGCAAAGTGGCCCAATCGCCATACCATGTTATGATGACCACATACTGTAGCACATTGTTAATCCCATTCAAAATGTATGTTTGGGCTGGAAACCTCCAAAACACATTCCAAGTCAGATTTACCAGGGGCAACATATGTAGGCATGAGATGAGGCGGCAAGCGCTAACTATGGGGCAAAAATTGGTAAGAGTGGCAAAGTTGTGAGTAAAAGAAACAAGACGGGTCAGAGCCAGCACAGCTGCTATATATTAATGTGACAAAAAGTTGTTGATTTTTGTTTGTGTTTTTGTTACAGAAGTCCTTAAAACAATGTAGTGCTTTAATTGATATAGTCTACTTTGTCTGGTTTTGTTGTTGAACTGTGATTTGATACATTTTAAGGGTGCAACCGTGATTTGATACATTTTAGGGGTGCAACCGCAAAGCTATTTTGTCCAGTATGCATAGGTTTAGGTGCTACACACACCACCTGGTTATCGATGTTTTGCAGGGCTTGACCTCCAACAGTCATGCATGTGTCAATGTGTGACTATTATTATATTGTATATAGGGATATCCACAGCTTTACAGCAGCAGCAACACACATCTACTCCCTCAGACACATTTGCAAAGCTGCCTTCCTCAATTCCCCCATATACAATATAACAATAGTTACACATTGAAGTATGCACAATTTACCAACAGAGGTCAAGCCCTGCAAAACACTGATATCAGGTGGTGTTGTGCCTAAACCTACAGTATACATACTGGAACAATAGCTCTGGGGTTGGACCCCCTATCATGTATCCCATCACATTGTCCTGAGATGGTCCTGATGTCCCCACCAGCTCCTCTGTTCTCAGTCACTGCTTCTGAGACATCCATATCACCTGCCTGTAGCAGTTCTATAAGCAGGGGTATCACAAAAGCCTTGCCCAGGTTTCCAAAGATTGCCCTGCTTTGTGCATGCACTGGCAATTTGACCCCCTTGCCCTTCCCCACATGGTCCTTACAGAAATAATCCTATGGGCTGAGGCTCTTTGAAGTTGTTCAAAGTTCAAAGTCATTTTATTGTTCAGTGACAAGCTTTTTACAATGTACAATCTACAATACACAATACAAGGTATACCTTGAGTTATATAGATAAAATATAGACATTAGTTAAATATCTGCATAAAGTAATTGTAAAGGTAATTCAGTTATGACATTTAGAAGGCCTCCTGTCAACTGCAGATAGTCCCTCAAATATAATGTACATAAATATATACCAACTCACTACACCTTCCTTTTATAGTAAAAGGTAGTACTTTCATGGACATGATACGTATTTGTATCAGAACCTCCAATATTCTTATAAAGAGTTCTTAGTTTGTATGGAACAATCATTCCTAACAAAATAACCATATAGCATATAGTATAAGTGTAGATTTACCAGAAAACCACAACATTTATATATGATCTTACAGTCAGAGGAATTTAGTATAAATTGGATGATTTGGTCAAGGGAGAAATTGAGATTGTCCAGGATAGATCCAAGCCATTCACTTCTCCTTTTTATGTTTGCTTGTGTGCATGCGCAAGAACCATTATGAGGCAGCCTAGTAGAGGAGTGGGTTGTGGAGGTGCAGCAGTGTGGCCACCTATGCCAGCACTACATTTGTGGGCTTGGCGGTGTGCACCCATTGCAGGCCCAGTGTCCTGATGACACTGGCTTTGCAGAAGTGCCACCAACTTGAAATGATTTGACCACTGCAATGAGGGTCTGCCTCATCATTGCAGCATCAGCAATTCCGCTGCAATGAGGGAGTGACCCATCATTGCAGGGCGGTACCTTACCTGGTGTAACATTTCCCATGGGCATTTCCCTAAACATGGCAGTGGCTTCCTTAGAGCTCCATGAAAGCTGACTGATGGGGGTGCCCAATCCCCCTGTCAGCATGACCCCAAACCAGTTCCTTTGCTGATGGGGGGCCCACTCCCTGTCGGCATAATGTACCACCTCCTCCATTTGTTGAGTGCCAAGGGGGTGCCCAATCCCCCTTGGCATCATGCCCTCCAACAGTCTTTATTTGCCAATGGGGAGCCCAATCCCCATTAGCTTAAGTCCCCCCTTCCCCAAAAAGTGGGTGGCACACTGGGAGCCCACCCCAATGTGCACAAATGAAGCCTGAAAAAAAAAACCTTCGCACAATGTCTTTTTTATTATTTTTGCCCCTGAAATAAAGAAAATGGTCCCTTGTGGTCTTTTGTGTCCCCCTCCCACAACCTGCACCCAACCACTGTGCACCCACCTCCCCACACCTCCCCTCACCCCATACTTATCTCCAGAGCCCAGTGCAATGACCTTCGGTGAACCGGGAACACGTCTGCACTCTTCAAAGCTGACCACAAACTAAAGAAATGCTGGTAAGCTGTACAATGGCATAAATAGGGTTTTTTCAACTTATGTAGATATCTCACCCATGTTTTGGACTTTTGCCACCACATTTTCAATATGGGGTTATTGGGACCCCTCCTCATGAATGCAGTCACTGTCATGGTGTTATCCAGTCCCGAAAGGTGATTTCACAGTCACTGTCCAGAATCACCTTTTGGGACTGATTAACAAAACAACAGTGCCACTGTTCATGAGGTGGGCTTTCAAAAAGCCTATGTTGCAAATTTGGTGAAAAAAATCCAAAAAATTACTGTTTTATGTGTGTGATTTGCACAGTTTCAACGCACGCTCATAACTTCACAAATCTGTAATATTTTCACTCCAGATTTTCAACACTGGCATTTTTTCAGACCTCCTTATGAACAGTACAGCTGTTATTTTACACATCCTGGTCGGAATGTGTTTTCACACTTCCAGCACAGAATAGTGAAGTAGCTGTGAAAAGTAAGTGTTTGGGACAGATTAAGAAAATCACAGAGACTGTTTATGAGCAGAGGTCCTAAAATGCCTGTGTTGAAAATCTGGTGACAAACATCCATAAAATGACTGTTTTACGAGCATGTGTAGTGCAGTTTCCATGCACCCTTGTAACTTCGCAAACATGTAGTATTTTCACTCCAGATTGTCAACATTGGCATTTTTTCAGACCTCCTTATGAACAGTACACCTGTCATTTTTCACATCCTAGCCAAAATGTGTTTTTGCACTTCTGGCACACAATAGCGCGGGGGAAGTCAGTGTTCAGGACAGATTAAGGAAATCACAGTGACACTGTTCATAAGCAGAGGTGCTAAAATGCCTATGCTGAAAATTTAGTGACAAAAGTCCATGAAATGACTGTGTTATGAGCGTACATTGCGCAGTTTACGTGCATGCTCATCATTTTGAGCATTTGTAATATTTTCACTCCAGATTTTCAACATTGGCATTTTTTCACACCTCCTTATGAACAGTACAGCTGTCATTTTTCACATCCTGCCTGAAATATGCATTTACACATCTGGTGCAGAATAACGTGATCGCTGTGGGAAATTAATGTTTGGGACAGATTAAGAAAGTCATAGTGACAGTGTTCATGAGCAGAGGTCACAAAATGCCTATGTTGAAAATTTGGCAAAATAATTTCACTAAATGACTGTTAAGCACGTGCTTTGCGCAGTTTCCACGTACACTTGTAACTTCGCAAATTTGAAATATTTTCTTGCCAGATTTTCAACACTGGTATTTTGTCACACCCCCTTATGAACAGTACAGCTGTCATTTTTCACATCCTGGCCGAAATATGTTTTTGCACTTCCAGCGCAGAATAGTGCGGTCCCTGTGGGAAATCACTGTTTGGGACAGATTAAGAACAAGTGAGTGAGAGAGGGGGACTGAGTGAGCTCAACGGAGCTCTGTTGGGACTGCTGTGGATTTCTTTGTGGGCAGAAAAAGGTGTCAATGCAGGCAGGAGCCCAGTACAAAAGGGCAGCCTGCAGCAACTTGAGAAACAGAACGAGCGAGTGACGGGGGTGGGGGGAGCAAGCTCAGTGCAGCTCTGTCGGGACTTCTGCAGATTTCTTTGCGAGCAGAAAAAGGTGCCATTGCAGGCAGGATCCCAGTACAAAAGGGTAGCCTGAAGCACTGGGAGAAATAGAATGAGTGAGTGAGAGAGGAGGAGGAGTGAGTGAGCTTAACGGAGCTCTGTTGGGACTTCAGAGTTGCCCACCCAACCGCCCAGGGTCCTGTGTGGTCCTATGTTACAGCAGGGTCTCTGGGGTGGAAACAAAGCAATGACTGGGTACTTTTAGGATTGCTGTAATAATACAGATTTAGTTGCTCTGTTTATTTCTTTAACTGAGCTAAGTACTGAGATATACTGTTAGGATTGCTGTAATAATACATATTTATTTGTTCTGGTTATGTCTCTAACTGAGCTGAGTAATACTTGGAGTGCAATACAATTTCTAACTGGGCTAAGTGAAACTTTGAGGGCTAAGAACAAAAAGTATGGTAGCTGAGGGGTGAAAAATGGACAAACATAGAAACATAGACTTTGACGGCAGATAAGGACCGCTTGGCCCACCTAGTCTGCCCATTTCCCTACCTACAGGATAAGCCACTGATCCTAGTTAACCAACAACCTATTTCTTCCTACCCCCACAAGAATTGCCTTATGTCTGTCCCATGCATTCTTGAATTCTCCCACAGTTGTAGACCCCACAACTTCCTCAGGAAGGCTGTTCCATGCATACACTACCCTCTCTTGAAAAAATACTTCCTCACATTGCCCTTGAACTGCCCCCTCTATCCTTAAATTGTGTCCCCTTGTTCTTGCAAGTCTCTTTTTCTGAAAGATGCTACCCTCTTGGACTTTGTTGATTCCACTGAGGTACTTAAAAGGTTTTATCATGTCCCCCGTCTCCCTTCTTTCCTCAAGGGTATACATATTAAACTCCTTTAGTCTCTCCTCATATGGCTTCTCTTGCAGACCCTGCACCATTTTAGTTGCCCTCCTCTGGACAGCCTCTATCCTGCCTATGTTCTTGCAGAGATGGGGTCTCCAGAACTGGACGCAGTACTCCAGATGGGGTCTCACTAACTGTCCGTACAGAGGGATAACAACTTCCTGTTTTCTGCTGGTGATGCCTCTCCCTAGGCATCCCAGTATACCCCCAGCCCTCCCTACTGCCTTCTCATATTGCTTGCTAACCTTAAAGTCATCTGATATGATTACCCCCAGGTCCCTTTCTTTCTTTGTTGTTGTTATTACCCCCCCCCCCATTGTGTAATCTTCCCCTGGGTTTTTGTTTCCCAGGTGCATTATTTTGCACTTCTTTGCATTGAATCCAAGCTGCCATACTTCCGACCATTCTTCCAACCTTGCCAAGTCCCTTCTCATCCTTTCCATGCCTCCTTGAGTATCAACCCTGTTGCAGATCTTTGCGTCATCTGCCAAGAGGCATAGTTTTCCTTCCAGTCCCTCTGCAATGTCACTTATAAAGACGTTAAAAAGGACTGGACCCAGTACTGAACCCTGCGGTACCCCACTAGTAACCGCTCTTTATTCAGAGTGGACTCCATTCACAATTACAAGGAGGCTTTAGGATTGCTGCAGTAATATTGTATCTAACGGATGAGATTTGAGACTGAATTAACCCAGTTGGTAAGGGGGGCAGTAGGGGGACTAGTATGGGGGGAACAGGAATTTCAGTAAATAGGGCCTAACAGTTGTAGGGTACAGAAACTGGGAGTAAGAGCCGTAACATAAGATGGGGGCCAAAATGGGGCAGGTGCCACATGTCAATAGGGCGGGCATCTTTGGAAGGGTGGTGGGGTGTACAGAGTGTGGGTCCACCATGATCCTGGACTGGGCTTGGAGGGGGGTGTATGGTCTATAGACAACTGGCTAGTTTGAGGGAGGAACTGTGGAGGTTAGGGAGGAGTTTAAGTGGCAGGGCAGATGAGTATGGTAGGCACCCTGGGTGGGGGGATAGGGGATGGCAAAGGGGAATGGGGAAGAACAACTAGGGACTGAAACTGACCCCAGTATTAGAGGCACTAGCAGAAAGGAGAGGAGAGGTGAAGGAGGGGTGCTCAAGGTGAGGGGGCCATCCTGATTGAGGAGGAGGAAGAGACCATGAGGAGTACCAGGGAGAGAGCAGATGGCTGCTGGCAGGGAGGGACCAGTGGTGGGACTGGGGGGGTACAAAGGGGAACAAGTGGGGGGGGACCGATAAAGGGAAGAGGTGTAGGAGGGGTATCAACTTAGGAATAGATTTGAGCCTCTGCTATGGGAGAGAGAGGGAGAACAGGAACGTATTGAAGGGGGGAGGACAAGCAGGGCATGAGAGGAAAGGCAACAGGCAGGGGAAGAGATGGTGAGGATGAAAGGGTAGAAGGGGGCTAGTAAGGAAGGAGAGATGACTGGAGGAGAGAAGGCTATGGGAAGGGGAAAGGATGGGAGGGGCATCACTATCGGGGTCAAAGGGAATGGGGGCTCTAAATCGACAACAGCAGGGATAGGAGAGGGGTTGGAAATTAACAGTGGAGGAGGGGAGGTCGACACGGGAAGCTCAGTTGGATGTAATCAGGTTTGGAAGGGTTTCAAGGGGGATGGGAGGAATAAGGCAGAGAAAAGGGGTGAGGCAGAAGGGGGGTACAGATACAGAAGTCATAGAGGGTGCAGCTGGTGGGAGTAAGGAGCAGGGAAGAATGAATACTGGGGTGGTGGAAGGGGCATTAGAAGGGAAAGGGGGTAAGGGACAGGGGGATACTCATCCTGGGGGATTCTATACTGAAAGGGGTGAGATGGAGTGGAAGGAGGGAAAGGCACAGCTGTATTTCATGGGTTGAAGCTATCCCCGGGTTGACTGCAGGAGGGGCAGGGAAGGCACTGCTCAAATGTGCAATGAGGGGGAGGAAGAAACGTCATTTAGTGTTGCATGTGGGTACAAACAGCTTGGACGGGGAGACTGTGGAAGTAGGGAGGGGGAGGTTCTAGGAGTTGGGCAGACAATGTGAGGGGGTGGGGGAGTCGGTGGCGTTCTTGGAAGTATTCCCGGTACCATGTGCAAGCATGGGGAGGAAGGGTAGGATCCAGGAGTTCAACGAGTGGCTGAGGGATTGGTGCCACACCAAAAATTATGGGTTAGTGACTAACTGGGGTAGGCTCTGGGGCAATAGTAACTTGTACACGGGGGACAGGCTACACTTGAAGCAGGGAGGGGAGTATTGAAGGTGGGATTTGAGGGCTATATCTCTTTTAAGGTGGATTTAAACTATTGGGGGGGTGGCCAAAAGACTGAGGTTGGTAGAAAGGTCCGGACAGGGGAGCCTAATGAACTCATCCCCCTAGATGTAGGTAAAGGCGGAGGCGAAGAACACCTGGGAGGGGCAGGCAGAAGGGTCTGAGTGTAATTCAGAAGGCACCACCACTGGGTAAGAATAATGAGGAGAAAGGGTGCGGACTACTGGGAGAAGGGACACAGGCCAAGGAGAAGAGTGAGGAGAAGGAGGGGTACGGATGGAAGGTGGTCTCTCTCAATGCAAGAAGCCTGGGGAACAAAATTGCAAAGCTTCAGACACTACTTTCAGAGGGGAAGGTGGACACTGCTGCAGTGACAGAGACTTGGGCCACAGAGTACCATGATTGGGACTTGGCAATCCCGGGATACAGGATATACAAGAGGGGACCAGGGGGTTGGGGGGGTTGCACTCTATGTGAGGGAAGGGATCAAATGCATAAGGGATGAGGAGAAAAGGAGAGGACAGAGGCACTTTGGGTGCAGCTTCTGGACTCCAAGGGCAGAAAGCTGAGGCTGGAAGTGGTGCACAGACCACCAGCCCAGTCTGTGGAACTGGATGGGGAGTTGGCAGAGCAGATAAGGAGGGTGTGTAGAAGGGTGTGTGTGGGGATTTTAACCTACCAGGGGGTTGACTAGAGCACCCTGGCCACTAGCAGTACCAGGGTTCAGGTGCTCTTTGATGCATTCCAGGATGGCCTTCTGACATAATTGGTAAGTGGGCCTACAAGGCTTGGTAGCACTCTGGACCTAGTGCTGGCAAATGGGGAGGCGGTGAGGGAGGTAAGGGTGGATGACCCACTAGTGGGTAGCGGCCACCAAAGAGTGTGGCTCATTCTCATGCTGGGCAGGGAGACAGGAGGCATGGGCACTAAGGTGGTGGACTTTAGTAGTATGGACTTTGGGAGGATGGGAGCAATACTGCAAGGGAGACTCCAGGATATAAGGCAGGGGATGGATGCAGAACAAAAGTGGGGAGTCATAAAGACTGAGCTAACAGAGGCCACAGTAGCCTGCACTAGGGCCAGGAGTAAGACGAGCAGAGCCAAGAAACCATGCTGCCTGAACAAGGAAGTGCTGCAAGGCATGAGGGCAAAGAGGGCTGCATACCAGAAGTACAGGAGAACAGGGAAGGGAGAGGATAAGGAGGCTTATGGGAGTTGGTCAAAGGAGGTGGCCTGGAGGGCGAAAAAAGCTAAGGCCTCCGGGAATTAAGGTTAGCACAGGGCATAAAGGGAGGGGAAAAGGACTTTTTTAGGTATGTCAAGGAAAAGAAGAAGTGCAAGGAACATATTGTGAGGATAAAGCAGGGAGCGGATTGGGTGGAAAAGGGGGAGGAACAAGCAGAAATTCTAAATGAGTATTTCTGCTCCATTTTCACTAAGGAGAGGGATGGTCCACTACCAGCATGGGCTGGAGGGTGGGGAAAGGGGGGAGGAGGTGATGGACAAAGTGATCACAGGGAGTAGGATGCTAGAAGGGCTGAGGGCACTAAGAATGGACAAGGCTCCAGGTCCCGATGGCATCCATTCCAGGGTGCTAAGGGAGATGGTGGAGTTGTTGGCTGAGCCACTGGCAGATCTGTTCAACACCTCCTTGGAAACAGGGTGTGTGCCCCAGGACTGGAGGGTGGCCCATGTGGTGCCCATACACAAGAGTGAGCCTAGGGAGGAGACAGGAAATTATCGGACAGTCAGTCTCATGTCCATAATGGGTAAGCTTATGGAGGTGATGCTGAAGCAGAGGATGGTGGCATTCCTAAAGAGTAATGGCCTCCAAGATGGCCAGCAACACGGGTTCATCTCAGGGAGGTCTTGTCAAATCAACCTAATAGAGTATTATGACTGGGTGACAAGGGAGTTGGACAGGGGCCATGTGGTACCTGTCATGTACTTGGACTACAGTAAGGCCTTTGATGCAGAGCCTCATGGGAGACTGGGAGAAAGCTGATGGTAGTGGGGGTGGGAAAAAATCTGACTAAATGAATAGAGAACTGGTTATACGGGAGGGTGCAGAGTGTGGTGGTGGTGGTAGGGGGAGCTCTCGGCACCTAGAGCAGTGACAAGTGGGGTGACGCAGGGGTCAGTGCTGTGCCCGGTGCTAGTTGGGCTCTTTATCTCCAATATAGCACATGGAGTGGGGAGCAGAGTTAGTCTGTTTGCAGATGATACCAAATTGGGGGCAGTGGTGGACAAAGAGGACTGATGGGAAAAATTGTAGGGGGACCTAACCAAACCAGAGACATGGTCGGTGGAGTGGCAGCTAGGATTCAATGCAAAGAAGTATAATGGGATGCACTTCAGGGCTAAGAACCAGAAGAGGGACTACTGGTTGGGGGGGGTGAGGTTGGGGATCACAGAGAAGGAGAAGAGCCTTGGGGTGTTGGTAACTGGGAGCATGAGCAACTCAGCCAAGTGCAGGACAGCAGTAGCGAAGGCAAACAGGATGCCGGGCTGCATCACAAGGGGGTTCTCATCCAGACACAGGGATGTAATCCTGTCTCTCTACAGATCATTGTTCAGACCACATCTGGAGTACTGCGTGCAACACTGGAGGCCATACCTGAGAAGAGATATAAAGTTACTAGAGGGGGTGCAAACGAGGCAACAAAATGTTAAAGGGGATGGAAGGAAAGGAATATGAAGTTAGGCTGAAGGAGCTGAACATGTACACACTGGAGGAGAGTAGGGATAGAGGGGCTATGATTGAAGCGTTTTAATACCTGAGGGGGGTAAATAAACCTAGTACCGAGGGATGTTTAAACCGAGGATTGGAAAAGAGACAAGGGGCATGGACTAAGGTTGGAAGGGGGACATTTCAAGAGGGAAATGAGGAGGCACTACTTCACTGAGAAGGTGGTGTCTAGTTGGAATGTGCTGCCAGAGGGGGTGGTAACATATAGAACAGTCAATGGCTTTAAGAAGGAGTGGGATAAAGCAAGAGTAAGAGTCAGAGGGGCAGGGGTTGGGACAAGTGGGAGAGGAACTGAGGGAATGAGGCTGGGGCAGCTGCAATCTAGGGTGCTAGCTGCACACTCTGGCAGACTTAGATAGACCGATTGGTCTGTTCTGCTGACAGATTCGTATGTTCGTATATATGTTCATATGTAAAATCACAGTGACTCTGTTCATGAGCAGAGTTCCTAAAATGCCTATGCTGAAAATTTGGTGACAAACATCCATAAAATAACTGCATTACAAGTGTATGTTGTGCAGTTTCCACGCACCCTCATAACTTTGCAAATCTGTAGTACTTTCACTCCAGATTTTTAACATTGCCATTTTTTCAGACCTCCTTATGAACAGTACAGCTGTCATTTTTCACATCCTGCCTGATGTATGTGTTTTTATGCATTTACACAGCTGGTGCAGAACAGCACGATTGCTGTGGGAAATCAATGTTCATGACAGATTAAGAAAATCATAGTGACAGTGTTCATGAGTGGAGGTCACAAAATGCTTATGTTTAAAATTTGGTGAAATAATTCCACTAAATGACTGTGTTACATGCATCGATTGCGCAGTTTCCACGTACGCTCAGAAGTTTGAGCATTTTTTATACTTTCACCACAGATTTGCAACATTGCCATCTCTTCACACCTCCTTATGAATGATGCAGCTGTCTTTCTTCACATCCTGCCCGATCTGTGTTTTCGTACATCTGGTGCACAATGGCACGGTCACTGTGGGAACTCAAAGTTTGGGACACATTGACAACATCACAGCACCACTGTTCATGAGAAGAGGTCCCAAATGCTTTAATGAGGTGGGGGTCACAAAAAGGCCATGTTAAAATTTGTAGTGCAAATACCAACAAATGCCCGGGGCATTAGGCTTTCTAACCATAATGTCCCACCCTGTACAGACTGACAGGCATCAGGGGTTTGCCTTTGGATTGCCAACTGTAATGCTTATGCCGTTCCACCCTCACCCCACCACCCTGCAGCCAGTGACAGGCATCAAGGTCTGCCTTGGACTCTTCGGCCCCAGAGTTCACCCCATTCTCCTATATTGCACCCATTTCAGCATATGTCCTTATGGAGTGGGGTGATTGTAAAGCCGAACACCCCAGATCACACCTCAAAACTTGTCTGTGTCTGTAGGACAGGGTGAGGTGAAATGGCATGAAAATTATTGGCGACAACCCAAATGCATACCCCAATGCCTGTCCGTCTCTTCAGGTTGGAGGTGGGGTTGGCGTGAATTTCAGTACTTCACTTCCATTCCTACTCTGCATCTGTCTAACTCCTGCATTTCCAATGCTAATACCAGCAAGCAAACATTCAGCATTGACAAATGCTTATTGAATATAGGGTACACAATAATAAAATATGTTTCAAGTCATCTTCACATTGAAACTGCATCTACAGTATGGACTGGGGGTATCAGGTCTCTTCTGATTAAAGTGTACGTAATTAGCATTTTTTTTTTTAAATTGTATTTGCTCTGTCTGCAGCTGATAAACCAAACACAACACTCCAGAGTTTCAGGCATAAAGCATTTTGTACACTAAGGTTCTAGATTAACTGCCTTCTCCTGACTTCCCTTGTTCCATGTCATTGATGGGAAATCAACAGGATCAGATTACCCACCTAAATTGTAGTGAGCTGCTCATGGATGATCCTGTGCAGCTGCCCACAGGAGACCCTATTGGCATTGAGAAGGATGATCTTTGGGTCGGGTCACCTTTTTCTTCTGAGAGGATTTTGATTTTTTCATTTTTATATTTTATTCAATTGACAAGCAAAAGAATAGGAGGCTCAACTGAGACAAGCTCATTTCCAGTGAGGTCCTTAACACATACTTAAATACATACATAATTAACTTAATCATAAAAAAAAAACACAAACATAAAATTATTTACAATAACACAACCATCTAGACATCATACAACAAAAAACACATACTTAAAATACACTTATATGCCCTATTATAGGGCGAGACATGAGATAAGACCTACATAATTACTCAACATTTAACCTTTTAACAGCTTCAGATTTAAACCAACTTTTTATTTCACCCAAATTAGGGCTAGATCCAATTGGCCTCAGGTAAGTTTGGAGTGAATTCCATAGGTTAGGACCCAAATAGAAAAAATGTTCTCTACCCAAATCCATCCTTCTTCTGGGCAAAACAAATTCCATACCCTCAGCAGAACGTGACCCTCCTCTAATTATCCTAAGCTGAAATTCCTCACTAATATATTCTGGTACCCTACCCCTAACTAATTTAACCATATATATCAAAACATGAAATATCCTTCTATCATTAGGGCTCATCCAATTTAAAGATTGATATAACTCTCTCCTATGAGTTCTCTTAGGAACATCTAAAATAAACCTAGCTATCTTATTAAAGGAAACGTCTAATCTAGCCAACTGGGTTGAGGTAGCCCCTGTATAAATAATATCCCTAAAATCTAACAAAGGAATCAAGGTAGCCATAGCCACCTGTTTCCTTACATTAACATCCATACAATTCCTAATTCTATAAAGTGCACCCAAATGACAATTAACTTTTTTAATCATTTGTTCTATATGGAAAATCCAATTCAATGATCTATCCATTTACATCCCTAAATATTTATAACATTGGATTTGTTCAAGGGCAATATTATCCACTGTCATTACACTCAACCCCAAATCAGAATAAATCTCTTTATTTTCCCTAGAAAAGATTATTACCTGGGATTTTTTTGGATTAAGAACAAGATTAGATTCTCTATAGAATAACTGAAGCTCATCAAATGCTTTCTGGAGAGTAAATTCTATCTGAGTTAATAATAACCCTTTCACATAAATAATAGTATTATCTGCGTACAGATGACATTGTACATCAGAATTGGTCAATACAAAATTATTCATATATAAATTAAATAATATTGGACCCAAAATGGATCCTTGGGGTACCCCAGATATTATCTCCCTAAAGCCAGAATCCCATCCATTCACTGAAACCATTTGTTTCCTACCAATTAAATAAGCCTCAAACCACCTAATCACCTTTGCGAAATTCCAAGCAGGTAGTCTGGACAGGAGGATGTGTGGTCCAGGGTATCAAATGCCCTGGATAGATCTACAAAAATTGCTCCCACCGACATCCTCCTGTCCAGAGCAACCCACAATATCCCCAGTAACTTTCAGCAAGGCAGAGGTTGTACCATGTAAGGGCCTAAAGCCAGATTGAAACTTATTAATCAACCTACCATTTTCCAAATAAATCTGAAGTTGTTCAGCTATCAATCTTTCAAAAACCTTAACTACTATTGGTAATAATGATATAGGCCTATAATTCTCCATTAAAGACCTAGATCCGTTCTTATAAACAGGAATAATTTTAGCCAATTTCCACACTTCAGGAATTTCCCCACTCATAAGGGACATGTTATAAATACTAGCCAGGGGATAAGAAATAACTGGAGCAGCATATTTCAACAAAATACTAGGAATCTCATCCAATCCACCAGCCTTCCTAGTATTTATATTAAGTAATGCATTTTGTGTTTCAGATGGAGATATTAATTCAAACACAAACTCCTTATCCTTCAAAGAAACAGCCTCTATAGCTCTAACTTGAGAATTTAAAGGAGAAGAACAAAACTTAACCTGTGGTGAGGCCTTTTTACCCACTGTTATAAAAAGATCATTAAATCCATCAGCCACCCGAGGGCACATAGGGACTTCAACATCCCCCATTTTAAACTTCTCAGGATAATCCATCTGTTGATCCCCTTTCACCTTTTTTAAAACTTGCCAAAATTTCCTTGGATCATTAGTCAGATTAAAATTCAATTCCCTATTACAATAGTCTTTTTTAACCTTCTTAAGTTCATAATTATAATAATTCCGCATCTGTTTATACTTCACCCAATCATTGTCCAATTTTGTGATGTTAGCTACCTTCCAAGCCTTATCCCGCTGTTTCTTAATTTTAAATAAATAGGAATTGTACCAAGGGGAATTATTAGACTTTATTTTCCTAATTTTTAAAGGGGCATGCCTATTACAAATTGTCAAAAAATCCTCCTGAAATAATCTCCAGGCAGCAACTGTAGGAACCAACTCCACCCTTCCCCAATTAAACTCATCCAATTCTAACATAAAATTTATATAATCAAAATATTTAAATGATCTATAATAAACTGTTTTTACTAATCTCTGAGTTCTTTTTTGATTTCTAATAGCATATATCATCTGATGATCCGAAAAGGATCAGATGAGGAGGAGGAGATGATCAATGAAGGGGTGACAACCCAGTGGAATGCAAAATTTTACCAGAAGACAAGTGCATGGGAAAAATACGCAAATGCATCACCAACACAGGCTGCTTGAATACCTCAAAAACAGCAAAAGATAAACTTTACAGAGACTTCCAATCCTGTAATGGAATGCTTGGCATACACCGGGTGCACACATGATCAAAAATGTCATATGTTTGCATATTTTTTATTTTTCTTACGCTTCTGTAAATACTGTGTCAAAGTGGTCTGTATTCAAAAATGCTGGGAGAAGTGAGGAAGTACCCCAAGGAATCTGCTGAGTCCATTGAGCAGACAGGTCAGTGGAAAGTGGACAGCTGATAAAATTACTCCTGGAAAGGCTAAGCTGGGTGCCCTGCTGAGTATAACTCTGAGGGTTGATTAGAGGGCTGAGCTTAAACACAAACACCTCTCCTGAGGTCAGTTCTCCTACCTGTTACCAAGCCCTGTTCCAGTTCTAGATTAGTGTGCAGCTATGGGGCTTAGACATCTGTACTTCTATGTAGGGGCTAATATGTAGCCAAACACAGAAGTAACCGAGACTAGAATGGGAATTTCTGCTATGTTTGACTGCACGTAAACACAGGCAAAAGCAATCAGCTGTTCTGCATAGGTGGCAGTCTCATTGGAGTGCAAAAAAATGTGTTTTCTCTGTAGGACTTCTGGATCACTCAAAATAGGCTGAGTGATAACATCTGCAGTTTTTTTAAATAAAAAAATGGCACATTGATTCATGATTTTACTGCCTAACAAAAAGTGGTATCTGCATGTTAGATTGTTCTGCGAGGTTGCATATATCACTGTCAGGTAAACACAAGTGAAACCAGTCAAGAAGATTAGTTGAGATTTCCAGGAGATGAATCCCCCCTTCCCCTTGTATAGCCATGTGGGTTATATATGTAAAAGTACTCTGTTTCACAAGCACAAACATACACACACAAAAAAATTAAATAGAGACTGAGGCTTTTTTTACAAAACTTGCTCACCCTGCCACACCTTTGAGAGAGTCAATTGTCACTATGGGGCTTAAAAAAAATCACCTTGTCACCCACTGATTCTGCTGATGTTTTTCTTTTTGAGTTTGTCAGTGTTCAAAAACAGAGTACTTTTACATAAATAGTATCAAGTCCCACCAAAAAAGCAAGGAAGGCTTTTGCACTGTGGTGCAGGGGCGGTGCTCTTTGGATACTTGAAATAGTCACAAAAATACAAGTATGGAGAGCATTCAGGGTAGACTGTGACCATACAATTCAACTTGGTAATTTAATGCACAATTGCAATTCCACAATGAAGACTGTATTTAAAAAAATATGACTTGCACAACCTGCTGTCAGCAACCAGCAAATGGCTATGAGTTGAAAGTAAATGTTTTTGAAATACAGCTTTCATTGTGGATTTGCATTTTTGCATTTAATTACCCAGTTGAACTGTATGGTCACAGACCAGTAATTTTATTATTCACCCAGCATACCCTGAGTGCTCTCCACACTTGTGTTTAAAAAAAAAAATAATAATAATAATAAATGCTTGCATCTCTATACACTGCAATCACCCCAACATACAAACACACTATCACACTCGATTCCAGAAAATCACAGCAATTACAAAAAAGGAGTAGGAACATAATCAGTTTACAAAGATCGAAAGATCAATACCAGAATAAGAGCAATAACAATTACTGTATTATATAAAAAATACACAGTCACATTCTGAGCAGCAAAAAATATTTTATTAATTATAAAGTAAGTAGTCACTGTGGCTAATGTGTTAAAAAGGTAAATAAAAAATAAACAATGCTGTCCAATTACCAATCTCCCCCACCCACCATCCAACCATAACAATTGCTAAACCCACTACATTGTGAATATATTTCTAGGAATAGCTTGCTTGAATACCCCCACAAGTGGCAAAAAAAACCACATACGGTTAGCACAAGTATCCACTTAAACTAATATAAAAATTGTATTATTGTAAGATGCTACCCAATTTGACTGCAGCCTTCCATGCAGTGTCTGGCACATTCACTACTTTCACCTCCTTGGCCGAATGCTAAATGACAGTTTACTATCATCTGCATCTTGAAACAGTTGAGGCAGTATGCATGCAATTGTAAACTGACATTCGGTGGCTGGCTGTGGAGCTAGGAGGATGGTACTGTATCTGCCACTAGCCGATGCGTAACAAATAGTAAAACAGTGGCACTGTAATGGTTGATAATTCTAATTATCGAAGAAGAAGGGCAGTAACAAAGGTATTGTGGTGGGTAATGGGAGTTGTAAGGTAAACACAAATCAAGCAGTATGGGCTGTGAGAGAAAGGTGTTTGAGGGTATACAGTTAGTGAAATGAGGCAAAATTAAAATAAAATCAACAAAAGCATGCATGTCTAAAGATATTGTAAAGTACATGTGCATGCACATCAACACCATATAGCCACATCTCCTGAAAACATTTGTTTTAGAAAAAAAAAATGAAATAAATAAACATGTGCAATCAAGTTACTACAACCCCTTTCACCTACCAGCCCAAAATATTCAATGAACCCATATTCTAATCTAACACCAGCAGGCATACATTTTTATTTATTTTATTTTTATTTATTCAGGAAATCAGAATTACAACCCTTTGAGTCACTGACTCATTTCCAAAGGCTCCACGTCAGAATAAAACATAGACATTCATACAGTACATACATAGAATAAATGTGGGTGAGCAATCATGCAGAGTATAAGTACAATGAGCACTGGTTAATGCCTATACATTTGGCAGCTAAAACAGGGCAGAACTATTAACATATTTACCAAATGAGCGGTTAAGACCTATACAATTGGTAGCTAAAGCAGTGAATGATAAGAGCTGGTAGTAAGCCACCTCAGAGAGGCCTTGTCTTATACATAATACAATGCATTTATAGTCCAGTGCAACTATATGGTAACTGAGGGAGGTGAGGAGCCTATAGGCTAGAAATAGTGAGGGCTCTCCACTGCCAGGCCAAGGGTGGGTGTGTGGCTTAGCAGCATGGTGCAGGATCCACAGGTTACTGTTTACACTGGCATTGATGTGAAGAGAAGAGAGGATATGGGCCCTTAAGGCAGCTTTAAATGGACCTAGATTGGTGATTGATGTGACAGCCAGTGGGAGGGCATTGTACCAGGATGGAGCTCTAAGGGGGAAGGATTGCTGGGCCAGGGAGGTCCTGACCCTAGGCACCTTCTAGATAGTTTTTGGAGAAGCCCATGTGGACGCTGAGATGGTGGCTGCCTTTCCATGAGTCACAGGTTCAAATCCCACAGCACCCATCTTCTGAATAAATGCATCTAGTGTAGCACCTGTCATATCTCTCAACTGTCCCTGATTTTCAGGAATGACCCTGATTTTGCCTCAAAATGTTCCTCTGTCCCTCATAACATTTATGCTTTTGTGATAGGCTGCCAGTAGAAAACTGCTTGAATATATTAGTTTATTAATATGCAATGATCCCATAGTGGACTTGAGCATCACTATGCATTCAGGGACCCGAGCATCTAATCTTCTTATGATCGGTTGCATGGTAGAGAGATAGATTGTACTGCTGGTTAAAATAAAGGATAGTCATCAGTTTGAACTTTGCAGCTTGACATTTTCATATTCGGAAACCATGAGCTATGCAAGACTTCAGAAGTTCATATAGAGAAGCATTGCTTCTGTTCCTAACTGCATCAGACAAAATTATCTGAATCTCTCACTCTCATCATGTATTCAGCAAAAGCATATTACAGGATTTATCTAAAGTAATTTTCATTTAATGATCAAAACAAACACATGCCTGTCATAAATATGTGACCACTATGACATACTTTATACAAAAATCAACATCAACCCGCACCACATTTAACAGACTTAAAGGAATGGCTGGTAACTGTTTTATTTTAAAACATGTATTCTTTGTCATGTGAATACAAATGGCCATTACTAATCTCATGTAATGAAACAAAACAAACTAAACAAAAAAAGACATGCTTTATTTTCCTGGGAAAATCTAATGCTTCTTTCTCAAGGCACACCTTACTGACAGCTTCTCTGTAGTCCATGTGCCTCAGCAAAAAAATTGGAACCAATATTTAAAATATGACTTACAGTTTTAGTGCAGAGTCCCTTTAGGGTAAGCAACTAGTACAGTTTTTTTTTTTTGTAATAAACCGGGCCCCAAACTAGGCTCCATATTCCAGTAAATACAGAGTAAAAACTGTGAAAAGCAGGATCCCACTGAAAACAAGATAACACCTGAGCTGTGTTATCCTAACTAAATGCAATAAAAAAGTATCAAAATAGGACCCACTGAAAAATAGATATTGCATCTCAGCTGGGTTGTCCTGTGCAAATGTACTGCAAAAAATGTAAAACACATGACCCTACAGCAGAACACCACCAAAAAGGAACTGTTTCATGTAAAATTATCTGTCCTAGAAAAATAGATTAGAAAAGCAGGACCACACTAAACTCAAGATATTGCATCTCACCTTTACTATACTGGCTAAATGCAGTATAAAACTGAGTAAAATCAGGATGCCATTGCAAATGACATATTACATCACATCTAGTTTATCTCTGGTTAATATATAGTAAAATGATTACAAGCAGGACCCCATACAACAGCAATGCAAGCCATGAACATTTGGCACTGACAAATTCTTGTTTTCATATTGGTTTTTGTGACTCAGATAGTATGTCTTGTTTCATGAAGTTGCCTAAAGTGAGCAGGGCAAGCGTTTCATGATTTCATGATTCTTCTAAGGTAAAAGGCTATTTCTGGAGGTACTTGGATGATTTTCGGAGGTTTACCAGAAGGTTGTCAATTTGCTTTACTACCTTTATGGCTCAGTAGAGTAATTTGCAATGCTATCTCCATTTTATGGCTTGCTGAGTTTCTGATGAAAGTCAGTGTGAGTGTATGTGCGAGTGTCAGCTTGAAATATCACTGTTTACTTTTGATGAAAGTCAGCCAGTGTGTGCATGTGTGTGTGTGTGTGAGCTTGAAAGATCATTGTTACTTTTCATGCTCTTTTAAAAGGGACTTACATTTCTGTTGGTGACATTTCCCACTCCACACCCAGCTCAGACAGCAGATCTGTTGAATGTGGAGGGATTCCACTCCCACCTAACAACACAGCTGACGGCTGGAGGGAAGAGGAGAGGAAACAGTTTAGTTAATACAGAAAATAGGGACATGATTTAATTCCACTCCTTCATAGCAACAAAGGTGTGCCGTGGTAGGAATTCACACCCCTTTTCTCTGATGACAACAATACATCTGCATGGCTGCTCTGCCCATACAGATGTAAAACACTGGAAAACAGACTTGCAGTACTAGAAGTCCATCATTTACTGGATTTAGTTATTTTCATTTTTTTTCTTTTTCTCATAACTTGCCCAGTTTTGGTAATAGCAACATCAAACTTTTAGGGCAGCAAGTCACCACCCCTCCTAACCACCACATAAGTGGCATCTTGTAAATCTGACCAAAATGCAGTAGTGCATGTATTGTTAGGGTTTCAAATGCTTTTCTACGTTAAACCCTGATTTTTGCACCTTAATAATGTGCATGTCTTTAGACAGAACAGCCTGAAATTTAGCATGTGCATTCAGTGGCCCAGGATCTCTAAATCCTGAAAAATCTGCTAATGACTGGTTCAGCAGTTTGCAATTTCTTAAAGGTTGAAAATATATAAAATTATCTATCCAAATTAAGGTTTTTTTTGTTCAACTGTATCTGAAGAATGGCTGACAGTTAAAACCTGACAATTTCAGGTTCATCACAGTTTGACCTGAGAAGATGCCTTTGATAGGTGGTTTCACTGAAAAAGTTTAGATTTGAAATTATTTAAGAAAGCAAATTCCTTTATCATGCATTGCATAGAACATATCTCAATGTTCTATTCATGTGATAATTGTTTTGTGACAACAGTATTTGTTTGTTGTTTTAACTAGACACTGTTGTCATGAGCTGTTTCCATGACTTGAAATGCTTCAACATAAACATTTTTGAGTAGCAACCCACCTGACTCAGCTCACTCATTTCACCAGCAGTGTGTGCCCAATCCCCCATCTGTATCCCACTTCCAATCCAAAATAGCTGATTTAATGTTTAACTAGCTGTGGGTGCTCAAGCCCCTTGCTGGACCCTCCCCATCTGCCATGATTTTATGTATTAGCACTGGTGTTTTGTGCTCAAACTTGCCCTTGTCCTGTCTCCTCATGACTATCAGATTCACTCAACTGTCACCAGCAGCAAGTGCCCAGTAATGCCACCAGTACTTCCTCCCTGCATCCCTTCTATCTGCCTGACATCCTGCCACTGGGTCCCCCTTCTTCCCAATCACCATGATTTCATGTATTAGCATTGGCAGCAGGTGCTCAACACTACCACCAGTCCCACCTCCGTCCTAGTTGCCCAGTAGACTTAATTGCCACTGGCAGTGGATATCCAATACACCACCAGTACACACTCCCACCTGACTACCCAATATGGGGTAATACTGACTGACAGAAATAGATCAACCCAGCTGCTAGTTCACGCTCCCTGTCAATTGCCAAAATGGTCATATTTTAAAACCTTGGATACCAGCAGTGGGTACCCAATTCCTCCACAAGTAAACCCATCCTACCCAGCTCCCTGATTAATGAAATAGCTCCCCACACTCTAGCATTCTTTCAATCATCCTCCTCCTTATGAAACCTACCATGGGTATTCCATTGCAGATCCTTAATGCCTCTTCATGGCAATTCCACAACATTCCATGAAGCATTCCTCTATTGTACCTTCAATGAAGAAGAAAAAAAGCAGAAAAAACTAAGCCTGTGAAAATGTATTCTGCACATGTGCCTTGATTCTTCCACATTTTAATTGTGTCTATAACCTGGCCATTTGTTGCTGATAGGGGCAAGATTTTCTGTGTGACAAAGTCACCACCCACCTCGTAACCACATAAGCGACACCTAGTTAATCCAACTAGATGCATGCAAAGTTTTTAAACTATGCCAAGCATGGAACTACATAAAAAGGCATGACTTTAAGTAGTGTGAAGTACCCTCTTCACCAGCTGAAGACCAGGTGTAGTGACACTTCACCAGCGAAGATGTTACACTACATAGTTGCTGACAGTCACAACTATATATAGTGGCACCTTTGCTGCTGAAGTGCCACTATGTGTAGTTCTTTTTTCTTTTTTTAAAGTTATGATTTTTTTAATGCCCCCACCCATATGTGATAAATATACCACCCCAACCTCCCCACCTGTATAAAAAAAGTATCACACAGTCCTCTATTTTTGTAGCACCCACCTCCACCCTGCCCCAAGTGTCCTAATGAAGTGTATATTATTATAATATAAATAATTAAGTAAACCCTTCCTCCAACCCAGTCACAGCTGTGCAGCACTTATACAACAGCATGACATGCCCCACCCCCTGACTCTGTAGAATAAATGAGGGCTCTTACCCCACACACTTTCTGACACACAGCCATCCATCTCTCCACCCTCGTCACTTACATAATATGTTTTGTATCTCAGTAAAAAAAGAAAACTGCCACCTCATGCAGTCAGTACCTCTGTTGATCCTCCAAGTCCAAAGATCACATTAATCACCACCGGATCATTTATTAGAATGAATAAATCGGTGATAATGAGCAGTAGTAACAGCAGATTGGTCAGTAGGTCAGCCAGTCAGTCAGTAGTACTACTACATGTCATCACCAAGTTCTTCATTCTAATGAATGAGCTAGTGGGGATTTATGAAGACAGAACTCTATATTACAGGGCCTTTGAGAAGGCAAGTCAGTGCAAAACCAGTCAGGCTGCTTTTCTGGGTGTCTGTCCACCCAACTTACAACATCTTGCCATATGTGTGCTTTTTTTAAACTGTACTGTATTGCACTTAAAAAGATAACAAAAGTAGCTTCCTTCACCAGCTCAGTGATCTGGTGCCAGTTTACTGGACTGACTGCTTTGGCCTGGGCATGGACCTCCTTGGCAGAGTGACCTTGTTACATACATGTATACTCATAAATACACATACACACACACAACATATCTCTTTGTCACAGGTCCCCCTAATAAATGTAAGGGGCCATGTCTAAATATTCTCGATAAATGAACTGCACAATAATAGCTTGAAACAGTAAACACCCGATACCACAAAAATAAGCTAATCATTCACAATTATTTTAAACCTACTGTACTAGAGTATGGCTCATTTGTTGACAACTAGCATTTCTTTTTCATTCATTCATTTCTGACTTGGCTTTAAAATTAATTCAATGGCTGTAGAACATAACCACAGTGATATTATGCGCTTACTGTTTGAAGTCATCAACGTGCGGTTCATTTGTGGTCTGAATTTAAGAGTTAAGCAGTTCTAGTCTGTTAAATCTCCCCTAGAGGAGTGCACACTGGCAAAACTGTGTTTGTCTATTCTAAACAAATATTTGCAATAAAGGAAAACCATAGCCTATCTACATCAGCTACTGTATTTTTCAAAGTGAAATCTACTGAATATTTTCCTTTCTAGTGCTTGGATTTTGGGAGGTCTTGGAGCTTAAGACATGCATGCTGCAAGCTTTGGAACAAGGGGATCCATACATTTTGGTTCAAACAGAGTAATTGTACAGTGCAATATTTGTGAAGCAGGTATTTTTTGTCCTTGTTCTGGTGATTCTTGAAACTGACAGGAATAAGTATAAAGGATCTGTACCTTTAAAAATATGATCACCATCTTAGTGGACTTCACATTTTGTGATGTTGTAACTCGAAGATATTTTTCCACACAAATGTTCTTCATTGGCATGGCTTATTAGGTACTTCTTTTTAATTATGCCTTGTGTTTAAAAGTTTCTTATTTCCTACAGGCCTGCTTCAGAAAAAGATCCTCTGCCCCACCTGGATCATTAAGTCTTATTTTCATTTGCTTTCTGCACCAGTGTTTCCATTGACAGCTCATGATTTCTTTCTTTCTAATATTTTTCTAATGGGAGGGATCACTAGTTCCCTGATTAAGTGACTGAAAGTTCAAAAATGTTACTAGGTGTTTGGTTTTGCCACATCATAAATGATACACATCATGAAACCACATCTACTACTTGTGCATATAAGTCTAATTTTTGAGGGCTATTGCATCACAGTCCATCTATTGTAATCAGTAAGTGAATTTTCCCAAGAAGGATTAGATTTATGAGGAATTATTTGATGCAGTTCTATCTTAGACATGGAAATAGAATGTTGTCAAGACTACTGTAAAATTCTTGCCTTCTGATGTTCCTATCTGAAGCTTCCAGAGTGATGTCATTGGCTGGTGTGCAGTTATATCCTGTGTGTGTTCTGTCTGGACTGTCTGGGGGAAGCAGAAGCCTGCCATTTGCCTGTTGACTACAGTGAGAAACAGAGCAAAACAAGTGAAAACTTTTACACCCCCCCCACCTCTCCCTGCTCCTGCTCCTGCTCCCGTCTCGACAATCCCTACATGCTCTCCCATATGTGTGCTCTCCCTCCTGCCAATGCCATTCTGCAAATGTGTTGCCAGCATTAGCAGTACCCAAATGGCCCTGATCAGGCCTCCTCTTTTACAGCTGATGGCAGTGTCCAGCAGACCCTAATCAGGCCTCTTCCAGTGCCACCTGATGCAAACCCTTCTACTGCTGCTAAGCCAGCCCAGCACCTGCTGTGCTACTCTGAGTCCACTGGACCTTGTGGGGAATTTTCATTTTGCAGTACTGCTGCTCCAAGTCTAGATGGGACTTTGACTAATTTGGCTATAGCCCCATCCCCCAGTCTATGGATGTCTGATGATAGCTCGTTAGGGAGGGCAGCATATTAACCACATTTCACCTACTCGACTTCTGGGAATTGAGGTGACCTCCCAGGCATTCGGGTACTCTCAGGCTATGTAGAGCTACAAAACAAGAGTTAGCAACAAGAAAGGATTCCAAACAAGAACTGAATATCCAGAGCAAGAATAAAGTCAAACTGGGACCCCTTTTCGTTCTTCCAGCTCATGAGCATATGAATGTCATTAAACAGGCTTCCATTCAACTAGAACAGCTTCCTCCAGTCCCCAGTGAGTCATTTAATGACTCACAAGTCCCATTAGAGAGATACACTTTACAGTTTGTTTGCACTCTAATTCCCATTTTAAAACAATCTGGAATTGATACAGGGACTACAAGCAACCTATTGGGGCACAACTATAATTACTCTCTCTGTATCGGCATACTACAGAATTAATATTGTGCCATCCTAACCAGACCTTCCCCAATCTGAATGAGACCTCTGTGACTGATAATTGATATAGTGATCTTCTTTTAGCTTCTAGGGTATTCTTCTGGACCCTTGGAGGGTCTTAACACAGGGAACCTTTTACTCTTTTTTGCTTCTACAGTTTGACTCATTCTTTACTCTGTCAGACTCCACATACATCAAGGGGCATTTGGCTCTGTGAAGAGGCCAAGGAGTTCCACCATCCAACCTTCCCCTAGACCTAGTATATAGTCGACCTACTACATGCCCAGTAGGGGACTAGGGGTAGTAGCCTCCTGGCCTTTACCATAAGGTATTTCCTTAAGTTCTACTTTTGGCCTGTAAGTAATGTTACACAGAACTAAAGATGAATCCTATGGGGAAGGCCATACAATCTGCACAGCAAGGGAAGGTAGGCAGCAATTCTGAAGGCTAAAATTAGGGATAACCAAAGTAATGTTTGACAGTTGAGAGGTATGCTGACTAGGGCTTCAACCTTTGTAGCTCTGCACTCTCCTGACCCCAGCCTGACTAGTATAACTGTCCCATTTTGCAGGCAAGAAGGATCTCAGTAACTCAGGTGTCACTGTTATGATGGGCATGCCTTTTAAGGACAAGGCATTTAGCTGAATAGAGAGGTAAACAAAAAGTGTGTGCTTCTGTGTATGTAGTATTTGTGTGCTATGTGTGTGCACATCCATGAATGTAGAGTTGTCTGTGCATGTCAGTGAAGTGCGGTGTTGGTCCATGCATCTGTTTATGTAGTGCTGTGTATACATGCATGGACACTTATTTAAGTAGTGCTCATTTGTGTATTTTTCAATGTAGTGCTATGTGTGCACATCTATGTAGCATTAAATATGTATGTGTGTGGGTATCTGTGAATGTACTGCTGTGTTTTCAGGAATTGACATTTGCAATGTTGCATGTGTGCATCTGTCTATAATGAGGTATATGTTTTTGCATCTGTATGTAATGCAATGTGTTTGTTTCTGTCTATGTCTTTTTAAGAACTTATGGGCCCTATTCACAAATGGGGGGGATCTACACGCAATTTGCACATACAGAGCCCATGCAGTCCCATACCCCAGGACAGGCATGGACTAGCCAGTATTTACCATTGCTGGCTGTCTGTCCATGCAGCTGTGCCTGGGTGGATTATGGCTGCACAGAAGGCAGATCACAGAACCCAGATGAGCATCCTGGGTCCTGAAGTGGATTCCCTGCTGAGTGCATGCAGGAGATCCTGGGAAGGTGCAGACCCTGAGATGTGGAGTCTGATGGGTGACTGGCCTAATTGCTGCCCCAGCCCTGGGGCTGGGGTAACAGTGTCCACAGTGTTTCTGTTGCCATTGTGTGTGGTGGGTACCCATTGGGGGGGCATGTAAACATTATGGCATGGTCCCACACTGCATAACATTGTGCCCCCTGGCACAACACACTGTGTCTTAGTGAATGGCACAGAGTGTGGGCATGCCCTTTGGCATGCTCCTAGACCACCCGTGGTGCACAGCTGTATGAGTGGCCAGGGGATCAAGTGTGCAAGGCTCTAGTGAATGCCACTGAGGGTCGACTGGACCCCGCTATGTGGCATTCAGTCATAGGCATGCCTACATACGTGGTGCGTAGGCTTTTGTGAATAGACTCCTATGTGACATGCCATTTCATAAAGTTGGGAAACATCACAAAATATTTCACAAAGTGAAGTTTCTTGACTTCACATATCTCTAATTACAACTGGCAAAGCGGCCCATTGGCTGTAGCAAAATCTTACTGTGTAAGGTTTGACTTTGAAATTAATAAAAAATTACCAATGTTGGAGCATGCAACAAAGAAGTCTTACAGGCTATAAAATAAGTTTGAAAATGTATCACACAGCAGTCAATAGACAAATGAATGGATGGATGGATGGATGAATGAATAAATGTTGTTTTTGTGCCCACCTTAATGCTTTGACCCTCCATGGCTGCACCTTTTTCTATGACCAGCAAGGCAAAAGAATGTCTGCCTTTATTGCCAATGCCAGTGCTGCAGCATGATCAGTCAGCAAGGTGTGTGCCGATGCCACTTAGGAAACCCCAAATGCTGCGTGTTTCTAGGAGACATGATTAGTAGCCATAGTGCAAACAGCTCAATTCTTAGAAATGAAAAAAGCACAGTGCATACTAAAGCTACAGAAAGATGTACATTTATTACATGATGGCTGTGTGACTGGACAACTGGCCCCAGTTCTTCGAGGTACACTACCTCTTCATCAGGGAGCCCAGTAATGGAATGCACCACACAACCATCTTAAACCCGCACACCATACTACATGACTTCTGGCAAATCTCTTATTTACACTGAAACAATCAGGCCAATTTAAAGTATGTTATCCTTGTAAGTGATTTGCAAAATAGCAATCAACTTAAAGCAGTTTTCAGCCATATGACTCAGAGGGAAAACATTAAACACTCTTCAGCAAATGAAGTACTTGCAAAGATTTCAAAAACAACGCAGTCATAAATGGAAGAAGACAAAGTGCTTGTTCAAAACCATCTGAACTCTTCCACTGATCCCAGTGAATAAGGAACTGATGTGTGTGAAAGAAAATGTGTATATTCAGAAAACAGTAGAAAATGGGGGCACTGTCCAATCACTAGGGATGCCTGAGTAACGAATAGTATTTCCCAAATACCATGAATAATGCACTATTCATTATTAGAATATGAATAATGAACAGTGGCACTATTCATGCCTATTCGTATACAGGAAATACTAACAAGAAAAAAAGAAAAAAAAAACAGCTTCCTCACTCCCCTCCCCAGCCCAATCACATAAAAGCAACCCCTATTCCTCCACCCTCTGCAACAAGCCTACTACCAGCTTCCTCCCCCCAGTGCCCGCAATTTAAGGCTTATTAAAGAAAGCTCCCATGATGAGAGACCAGCACAGCGTGCCCACCTTCATGGCTGGCCACTGTTTCTTATTGCCATTTTTTTTTTCATTTAATAAACCATCCCCCCTAGCTGGCCTGTAGCATTAAATGCTGAGGCACTGCTTGTGCCTTACCTTTTCCCATGTTAGCAACCCGAGTTCAGGAACAAACTTCGCTGCGGTGGGTCGGGTGGGTGGGACAGGATCGTACATCTGAAGGACTGCTCTCCTCTCCTGAGGAGGGGAAGAATGTCAGCCCAGCCTATTACTGCCACCAGGTGGAGGCTTCGTGGTAGTGCAGCATGGGTGGCATGAAGGGAGGGGAACGAAGAACATTCTCTGTGAGTACCTGTACACACATGTTGGACATACTATGGTAGGGGTGGGGAGGAAAAAAATGGAAAAGCATTGGGAGCTTCACAAAGCCCTGTCCTATCTGCCTAGGCCTGCTCTGTCACCTGAAATCTAGCCTTGGTCCAGCCAGGATATATATATGCACCAGGGGGAGGAGGATGCCCCTCCTCCCTCTTGTCCCACCACAAGGAGACATTTGTGGGAGGACTTCTGATTCCAGTAGGTCCAGGAGAGACAGTGGCCTGTTCAGGGGAATGGAGACAGGGCTGATCAGCCACACCTGGATGAGGTGGATAAAGAGCCATTCTAGCAAAAAAAATAAATCATGCCCCCGCCCTGACAGAGGCACCCAAGTCCAACCCTCCTCCCTCACCAGCACCCACATTATCCTAAAATTAACTGTCCCTGCCAGGCACAAGAAGGAGACCGACACAACCCACCCTCAAGGCCAGCTACTTTCTTGTGAATGGCTCTTCCATGCTTGCCTGCATAGGAAAACAGCTGATCATATCATCAGCTGTTTTAGTAAGCAACTGAATATGTGAACACCATTCATAAAAAGGTGGCCATCAGTAGGGGAAGGGCGGTTATGTTGGTCACCTTGTCGTGTTTGGGAGAAGACAGTTAATTTTATGACATTTCTGTGCTGGGGGGGGGGACTTGAGTCCTGCTGCCTGGATGGGGGGATGATTTCAATAGCAAAAGGAGGCAGCAGCTGGCCGTGGAGGTGTGTGGGTCATGCTGGTAGCCCATCATGGGAGTTTTTTTGAATGAAACTTTAAATTGTGGGTGCTGAGGGAAGGATGGAAGTGGGCTTGTTACAGAGGGTGGGGGGGATGGGGGATTGCTTTACTCCCCCCACAGGTACATAAATATTGAATACAAATACCAAATTTCCAAATATTTGGGGTCTTGACTACGAATATTCGGCTGACTATTCAAAATCAGATATCCGCCCACCCCTACCAATCACAGTCTTTTTGTAATAAATGTACATCTTTCTGCAGCTTTAGTATGCACTATGCTTTTTTTCAGTTCTAAGATGTAAATAAATGCTAGGTGTCCCACACCATCCCTCCTTGGGAGCTAAGTGCCTCAATACTATTATACACTTGGCCCCCACCTGGCCTTGGTATGGGATTCTGTGAACTGCACATGAACTATGTCCCCCAGGAGGCCATGCAAGGCAATGTCACTGCATCAGTGGCCAAGCAAATAAATTAATATGTTTGTATTTGTTTGGTACCTTTCCTAAAACATCTCTCCGGGTGCCTTGCAGTGCATGACTAAGACAAAAAAAAATGAAACCAAAATAATATAGTTGATTTTTTCAGTACCTCTGCAGGTGATATCCCAGCTAGGATTTAAAAACTTAATTGAAAAACAAACCTATCATTTGGTAGTAGGCTGATAGGGGTGAGCATGAGTCCCAATATTTCAGTTCAGATTTGGGGCACCCATATTCCAGAATATTTATAAATGTGTTCAATGCAATCTCATGTGGGTGCCACCCACAAAACTTGTGTATACTCTCCTCCTCTAGTACCATACGCAGTCACCTTCACCTAGAAGCCCAAAGAACATGAAACATAATATAAATGCTACCACTGATGTCTTTGGGGGCATAGCTAGAGACCTGTGTTTTTCTTAAATAAGAAATAACAAGAAATAACATGAAATTCAAGGTATAAAAAGAAATAAAACTAAAACAAACACATAAAAAAACTGCCCCCATCCATTCTCTCCTCATGTGCCCGAAGTCCCATTGCATCTATGCCCGAGCAGTGAGATCCTGTTTGTCTGGTTCCAGTTATTCCATGGAAGGAGGGATACTGGACAGTGACTCTGTTTTATTCTAAAAAGTGTGCCCCTAGTCTTTAGGGACACAGACAGCAGTTTGCATCCCCCACCTTTACTGCCCCTTGGTTTCACTTCTCCAGATGACAAATAGCTTAAAATGGCCATTAACTGGAAGTGCACTTTGAGTTCAAATGATCCCTACTCTAGCCACTCAGGGTGAGTCATCTTGAATATGTCTTGTATGTCACACTAACCTACCATTTATCAATGGGGTTATCATGTCTTGCACAGCATAATGCAGGAATATACAAACGTTCTGGTCCTTTGAGTTGATACCAATAGGGCAACCTGTCCAGGTGGGTCAAAGGGGGAAGGGATAGGCCAGCTGTCTGCTGCAGGGTCACATGATCCAACAGGTGGCAGAAGATACCCTGTAGATGACCAGGACAGCAGGGTACAGGGACTGGATCTTGAGAAGGAGGTGGTTTTAACCATGTCTGATGACTAAGTGAACAAATGAGGGAGAGATGTGGGGTCCACATGCCATGGTGTGCCCACTGTCACCAAATTCATGGCAGGGAAGTAGGTGGTATGACCAGCAGGCAGGTAGGTTGCAGGAACTGTTGAGCTGTCCATGTGCCCCAGTCCAAATGTAGGCTGTCAAATGAGTGTCATTGGCTAAAGTCATTTGTGCCTGTGTCGTACTCATGTGGGAGAATCTCAAGGGAATTGTAGTTTCTAAGGGGATACTGCAGCTCATGTATAGCGAGTATTATGCTTGCCCTATGGAGTGTGTATGAGCACATGAATATCTGGCATGCATGTGTTGCCATTCAGCTTTGTGTATATGTGGACCTCTAGCCATACTCCTTGCAGACCATAAAAATCCATGTATAAGAACATAAGAAAAGTTTTGGCAGATGGGGGCTATGTGGTCCATCTGGTCTGCCCAAGCTGGCCCAAGACACATAGTTTGGAGTGAAGGACTAGTATTGTGAAAGTTCTAAGATTATTTCCCTAAGCATTATGCACCAAGAAAGCATGTAGTAATGCATGCAAGCTTTCAGAATCTGGCCCAAAGTCATTCGATTACATGAAGCAGCATTGATTCCTGTAAGCTCTGGGCTATGTCAATTATACAGAATTGAGGGAAGCATTCCAAATTCCACAATGTTATCCTTTTTTCAAGGGGGGGGGACTGCTATGTTTGGAAAAATTCCTCGAAAAAATTCTCCATTACTGCATGCTCTAATTCTGACCTGAACAGTGAGCCCTCACGTTAGTATGCCAGCAGTGAGCCATGACAAAATGTTTAACATTCTTGCATCAAAAGATAACCCCCATCCCATTACAGTTCCATCAATGATGGATAAGTGAGTGAGATGCATCTGTTGTATATTTATACTTTCCTTTCAGGCAGGAATGTAAAAGGCATTTACCTTTAAAAAGCAAACATCTTGTGGACACCTGAGTGGTTAGTTACACTGGTGGTGCCAGTACACTGAAATAAGGGCATAAGTTCACAGCCCAGTTTATTTATCTGACTTCTTGTTATGACTTTTAACCGTACATTAGCAAAAATGTTTATACTCTATAATGGATCTGCACTTCTGGGGCTAGATTATCTAGAGGTTAAAACAGTAAAAGGAATAATAAGTTGCAACAATTAGATGCAGATACCAAATGCACTGGATGCCAAATCGACTAGTAGCCTTCTTTAAGGCATATAGTATCTCGTAAGGTCTCACATGGACTGGCTCATACCTATATCTTAGACTTCCTGCAGCTAGTTGATCCACAGTAGGTCATCAGCTCTTTTGACCAGTCTGCTCATGGTTCATTCTCTCTGGTATGGAACTTCTGCATGACACAGCATTTCTCAGTGGCAGCTCCAAAATGGCAGAATCATTTACTAGGAATACACACATTTAATTTCTGAATGGTTGCATTCTAATCTAAGCACTTAAGTGCCTTACATGCTCCTGTTAGTAGCCCAGGTTGTCTTCCTGTTGTGCATAATAGGGATGTGCGAGGGGTGAATAGTATTTCCTGAATATCATGAATAATGCACTATTCGTTATTCGAAAACACATAATGCATAGTGGCACTATTATTCTTATTCAGGAAGTAATGCAAACCAAAAAAAGAAAACAGCCCCCCACCCTCATCCCCTGCCCAACTGTTTACAGATCCACAACCTCTCATCCACCACCCTTCTCCCCCAGCACCCAAAATTTAATGTTTCAACAAGGATCCCATGATGGGCAACCAGCACAACATGCCTGCCTCCATGGCTGACTGCTGTTTCCTGTAGTGCTTTTACACTTTTTATTTATGTAGGTCCTACCTTGAATGATGGGAGCTAGGTGTTGCTGCCAGGGTGGGGGGAGTAGGGGACTATTTCTTCCTGGCTGGGACCTACATAAAAAAGCACAAAAGTGGTACAAGAAATGGTGGCCAGCCTTGGAAGTGGGTGGGTTGTGATGGTCACCCATCATGGGATCTTTGTTTAGACATTAAATTGTGGGTGCTTGGGGGTAGGAGGGGGGTGGGGGGATGGTGGGATATACTATCAAAACGGCGACTGAAAGTGACCAACTTGAATATGAGTGACTCACATTCATTGGCTGTTATGTGGGCTACCCTGAAAGGTAGTGACGGTTTTGTGGGCTACCCTGCAAGGGTAGCGTTCGGAGGAACAGGGCGGCAGGAAGAAGGGGAGGGAAACGGGAAGGGGAGGGAGGGTAGTTAACAAGTAGTGCAGCAAGCAGCTGCTAAGCTGGTGATTTGGTGGAGTGGTGTGGGTAGCTGGCTACAGTGGGGAGAGTGCAGGGTTCGGGACTGGGGATGGGGAGGGATACAGAATGTTTATGGTTTTGTTCACTGCACTGTTTTTTTCTTTTTGGTGTTTCACCCTCTCCCCGACATGCACCCCAGGTTAGTAATCTTTATTTGGGGTGCACCACCCACAGAACAACTTTTTCAATTGTCACTCATTGTTTCGCTGTGAGTGTACATCACCTTTTTTCATCAATGTACACTAACTGTAATGGCATCCATTATTCCACGATCACCATTATGACTTAGAACTGGACGGGGTTTGTGGATCTGTAAACATTTGGGCTGGAAAGGAGGGTGTGGGGCTGTTTTTTACTTCCCCACAAAGGAACCTGAATAATGAATACTGAATTCCAAATATCTGAGGCCCCAAATATGAATATTTGACTGTATATTCAAAATAAGGTATTCGTCCGTCCCTAGTACATACTACCTATGTTTTGTACTTGGGGTTCCATTTAAACTGTTCCTTGAATTTACCTTGTTTATTCCCATGCTTTACTACATAACTTGTATTCTTTGTAAACTTTATTTTTGTAATGTATATTTATGCTGTTGACACTTTCATATTTTGCAGTCTTGTACTAATGATTTTGTGTCACAGTACTGTATTGTTTGACTGGATCCTTCTGGGTGATGCCAGAAAATAGGCACATTTTGTCAAGTGCACCTACTCAGTAACTAAAAACTCAGTAAGTACAAAATACTGGAAACTTTGGGGGTATATGGGGAAAACCATGCAGTGGGTGAGGTGAAGGGTGCACTGCTGGGCCAGGATTGTGGTTCATGCAAGGTGGGTTGCCTGCCTGGAGTGTGGGCAAAATGAGTGCTATCTGGAACCAAGTAACACAGTTGGGGGGAGGGGCAGACTATCATGTCCATGTTGGCAAGAATGGCCTAGGGAGCACAAATCCTGAGGATATCAGGATATCATTCATGGAACTAGAGACATCCTCATGGGAAAGGTGTCTAGGGAGATCTGAGGACTAGAAGAGTAGCAGTGGGCCATTAGATAGACTTTTGCTTGGCTAACAGTTTGGTGCAAGAGGGTCAAGTTTATTTCTGGCCAACTGGAGAGACTTCTGGGATGAGGGACACCTGTATAACCAAATTGAGCTGCATCTGCATCAGGAGAGTTTGGGAATACCAACTGGAAGAATGGACAGGAAAATCAGGGGATATTTAAGCTAAAGGATAAGAGGGAGGAGGATGGTGTGGGTGATCACCAAGGGACTTTAATCTTTTGAGTAAAAACTGGCATTTTAGAAGGACTAATGTCAGGGATGACAAGGATTCCTGTCATTCTTCATGAACTGATTCTTTCAGTAGAATATTCAACAGAGACCAGCTTTGAGACCATCCTTGAACTTGTTCTGAGTAGTGATAATGAAGGTTCTCCAGTGTGAATGTCAAGGAATCAGTGGAAGGCAGTGACCACATTCAGGTAACCTACCTTGTGGTAGTGAAGACTAACCTTGCCATCCAGTCCCAGAACATAAGAAAGGCAGCCTTTGCTGAAATGAAGTGTCTTGCATGCAAGGTCCATTAATACCTCATGAGACTGGAAATGTAGATCACATGTGGGACTCAATGAAGAGAATGCTTGAAGAAGCTGCAGATATCTACATCCTCTAAAGTAATAAGGGAAACAGAGCCAAGAAGTGACTCATCTGATTCAAGAAGGACCTATAGCAATTGATCCTGAACAAAAAGGAAAGTCTATGACCACTGGAAAGAGACTAAGGAGTACAGAGCATCACTGAGGGACTGCAAGGCTAATATTAAGAAAGTCAATGAGAGACTGGAAGTCAGGATAGTAGTTGGAGTGGCAGAAAATACCAAAACTTTCTTCCAGTACTTAAATGGAAGGAGGAAGGTGAAACAGGGGATTGGACCTCTGAAAACATGATACAGATCAAGTGGTAAGAATCTGAATGAATACTTCATTTTGGTATTTAGCAAGGGGCCTCTGGGGAAAAGCAGTGTACTAATTAGGGAGTAGGGGTGTGCAGTGGGTCGGGTCAAAGATTCGGACTGGGCGGGTATTAGGTGATCTGATCTTTTGGGCTAGAACTGGGTCAGAGCAGGTCCAACATGATTTATGACCCTCTTCTTTTTTTCATTAAACACATTTCCATTTTGTCACCCTCCATCCTACCTCCAGAAAGAAAAAAAATTACATTTCTTCAGAGGACACAGCTCTGTGTGCCGTCCATGCTCCAAACTCCCCCCAAGTCAATTGGCTGCTCACCCAATGCCCCATTTTGTGGAGGCAGCAGTACACGTGTGTCTAGTCAATGCAAGAAATGAAGAAAGAGAAGAGCTTCTAAGCAAAGCAACGCTCAGTGATGCATCTTGGAGGCGTGGGAGTTGTATAACAGGGTCCAATCACAAGAGACGTTCTTACATGAGACCCACCCCCCCCAGATGCATCACTTTAATGTGCACTTCAAGCTTGCTGTGGTTCTTGTGCCCAGCCAGTAACCACATGGTTGACCATCTGCTGCTCCCCTGATGTAAAAGAGCATGTGGGGAGCAGCCATGGACATAGGGGGGAGTTTGGAGGATGGGGGCACAAAGAGCTGTGTCCTCTGAAAATAACATCATGTTTTATTTTAAAAATGGGGGTTTGCAAAGGCGTGCCTTATGTTGGTCTGCACTACCAGCCACATGGCTGGTAAGGCAAGGCAAGTTTTATTTAAAAAGACGCCTATACCGGAGGCTCTGGGTGCCATACAACAGTCAGAATAAATAGAAAACAACACAATAACAAACACTTAAATACAATATTCCAAGCAATTAAAACCGAATTTACTACCCTCAACAGTAAATAAATTAAATAAAAACTAAATCCGACATCAATTCCTAAAGCAGGCAGGGACTATAAAACACATTCCAGGAAGGCCTGATTATACAAGAAGGCCTTGAGGCAGGCCTTAAATACCTCCACAGAAGGGGCCTCCCTGACAACTGAAGGAAGCGAATTCCACAGGATGGGGGCAGTGACACTAAATACTCTGTCACCAAAAGGTTTTAACCTCGTCCTGGGAATCACGAGGAGGCCCCTAGAGGAGAAGCAGAAGGAGTGGACTGAGACAGCAGGTGCAAGAAGGTCCTTCAGGTAGCCAGATCCCAGGCCATGTAGGGCCTTAAAGGTGAGCAAACCCACCTGTTATTATGCTGCTCCATGTGTAATAGGGTATGGGGGAGCAGCCTGTGCCATCCATTACCTATGGACCTCAGTGGCAGTCTTTTTTGAGTGGCTGATTTAGAATGGGGGGCACATGCAGCTATGCCCCATGAAGATCAAGGGGCCTATTCACTGTCAGGCCTGCCAGTATTCTTGCTGCAGTCCTCCAACCATTATAGGCAGAGAGGGAAGAGGATGGGGGGCACACAATTCTATGCCCCTGAAGACATCAAAAAGGGAAGGGAGCAGGGCCATACCATCAGTGTAGTGGTAGAACTACCACTCACAATACTGGCACCCCAAGTTCATGTCTTAAGCCTGAATTGTCAGAGGGTCAGCCAGGGGGAAGAGGACTCAGCATCCGAGAGACTGTTGTCCTCCAGGGTGGTGGCTGGTGGAGTGGCTGGTATTAGCCTGGCCCCCGCAGTGGCTGGGGGTGCAGAATGCAGGAACTGCAACTGGGGGAAAGAGGAGTGGCTACCATCCAGTGTCATGCATACGGATGCACACATAGAAAGCATGGCATGACTCTACTGGATCCTTGAAGGGCGGATTGAGCCAGCTGTGCCACCCCTCGGGGGGGGGGTAAGCCATAGAGGAAAGTGACCAGTAAGTCTGGGAAAAGTCAGGTAATGGGGCTGGAGGGGGTCGGGGGAGGATAGGGGTCGGCCAAGGAAGGAAGAAAATTACGGCTAAATTAAAGGGAGCAGGAGAAAGAAATTGGGTTTGGGAGGTGGTGGGGTAGCTGTAAAAAAATGAAGGTGAAGTTATAAAAAAAGAGTGCAATAGGTAATGAAGTTAGGACAGTTTGAACATTTATTTAGCAAAGCATGGCTCTGAAAAGCATGCTAAGATTCCTAGCACTTTGGGCCCCCCGATGAAGTGACTGTTACAGTAAGGCACAAAACACTGGGCGATCCTGACATGCTGCTGGAGCATTGTCTTGCTAAGTAAAAAGTGTTTAGCTTGTCCTTACTTTCTTGCCTGTTGTGCACTTTATTGTTTTTGTATCAAGGTGGTTGAATCACATGTAGCAGCAGTTTGAAGCACTGGAAGCGGCAGACAAGTGTTTAAGTGATTCAGATGATTTGAGTAGTGGGAGGAGGTTATAGGATTATTCATCATCTACAAGGTGATGAGGTCATTGATTTCTCTCTCCTAGGTGATTTCAAATAGGTTGTGTGGGATCATGGTAGCACAAAAAGGGTGGAAAATGAATCTGGCTCACACTGGCCTTTGTGTGAGGCAGCTCTGGAGTTGCTATATAATTTTATTCTATTGTTTGCATAGATTGTACCATTTATTTTCCTTATATACTACATTTTTGGTTTTAATTTTGATTCTGGTTCTGGTTCTGATTTGACTGACCTGACCTGTCCCAGCCCATAAAAACCAAAAAAGCAGACCTGCAAATCCCTACTAGGGAGGGCACATGGCAACAAGAGTTACTGTGGTGCAGCCTGTGGACATCACAGCCTTCCTGGTAGCTAGCTTATCTGGTAATGATCCAGCCAGACAAGTCCCAATAGATGGACATGATACACCCCAGGATCTTAATGGAGCTGAGGGAACGTGGAGCCAGTCGCAGCGATCTCTCAGGAGTCTGCCCAGACAAGTGTCGTGCTGGAGGACTGGAAAGTGGAGCCAGTCGCAGCGATCTCTCAGGAGTCTGCCCAGACAAGTGTCGTGCTGGAGGACTGGAAAGTGGAGCCAGTCGCAGCGATCTCTCAGGAGTCTGCCCAGGCAAGTGTCGTGCTGGAGGACTGGAAAGTGGAGCCAGTTGCAGCGATCTCTCAGGAGTCTGCCCAGACAAGTGTCATGCTGGAGGACTGGAAAGTGGAGCCAGTCGCAGCGATCTCTCCGGAGTCTGCCCAGACAAGTGTCATGCTGGAGGACTGGAAAGTGGCGCCAGTCGCAGCGATCTCTCAGGAGTCTGCCCAGACAAGTGTCGTGCTGGAGGACTGGAAAGTGGAGCCAGTCGCAGCAATCTCTCAGGAGTCTGCCCAGACAAGTGTCGTGCTGGAGGACTGGAAAGTGGAGCCAGTCGCAGCAATCTCTCAGGAGTCTGCCCAGACAAGTGTCGTGCTGGAGGACTGGAAAGTGGCCAAGAAGGGCCCCATCTTTGAAAAGGGAGTAAGGCCAGACTCCAGCAACTAAAGGCCCATCAGTGAGATATCAGTGCTGAGCAAGGGTCTTGAAGTCATTATTGTGGGTCATTATCAGGGGTAGTATAATGCAGCACCTTGTTGAGGAAAAGTTCTTACCCCTCTTCCAGTGTGACTTTATAAGAAGCAGATCATGAAAAAACTGTCATTCACATTCTTTAAGAGTCTGACCAGGTAGGACAGGGCAGGGATGTAGACTATGTGGACTTCAGTAAGGTCATTGCATGACAAGCTTTGGACAAAGAACACCAATGAATTATACACATCATGCACAGGGTGAATTGTTAACTGGCTTGGGGAAGGAAGCACAGGGTTGTGGTTTATGAATGCTATTCTGGAGAGGGGTACAAAGTCATAACCCTCAGGGATGGGTACTGGGGCCACTACTGTTCAGCATCTTTATCAACCAGCTGGAAGCTAGGGTCTGCAGCAGGCTTGTTAAGATCACTGATGACACTATGTTGGCCAGTGCGGTGAACACCCTTGCAGATGGGGACAGATTTCATGAGGCCCCAAACATGCTGGGAGCTTAGTCAGACTCCTGGAGTCTCAGATTCAGTATGACCAACTAAAGTACAGGGTGCTACACTTGGGAAGAAAAATAACTGAGGTTGGATACATATACTGTACAGTGTTTCTCATGTTGCAGTGGAGAAGAAAGGGGACATGCGGGTCATAGAAACATAGAATTTGTCAGCAGAAAAGGACTGCTTGGCCCACCCAGTCTGCCTAAATGGTCCCTGCTTAGACTATCTCCTCAGACCCTAACTGGTCTGCAGTGACCCTCCCTTCTCTCTATTTATGAATATTCCTCTATGTCTATACCATGCATCCTTGAAGCCCCCTACTGTTTTTGCCTCTACCACTTCTGGGGGCAGTCTGTTTGAAACAATCGCACTTCTGAAGTGGATGAGCAAACCTTAGGTACTGAAAGACATCCACCATATTGAGAAACACAGCCAGGTCAATTGAATGCCGTATGTCCAACCATCTTGGGTCACGTAGGTCCAAGCTTCTAGCATCTTATTTACATAAAAGGCCTGCATGGTGTCACTCACACCTGTAGCCTTGGAGAACAATGCAATAACTGCAAATGTGGACCACGTCACCTTATAGGCAGGAGGTATAGACACAATTGGTCTTTTGGGATCTGCCAAGCATTAGCCCAGTCTAGCCTTTTTCTTACACCCAAGAAGTTCTCTACCCACCTCTGGTATTCTCCCCTTATGTTGGGTGCTAAAGAAACCTGAGTACATCCCAGGCTCCTGAATCACCAATTCTCAGAGGTAGGCTGGGACTTTCCTGGGGTACTGCTCTGCTTCTAGCACCAGATCTTGGAATCTCTCCCACTGCAAACGAAATAGAACATCAGCAGTACTGTCTTCAATGCCAAGCATATGCACTGCTCTAAACTGTATGCTGAGGACCAGACACTGCAACACAAAAAACCTTGTCAAAGTCCCCATTGGGATTGTGCCCCTTAACTAACCAATGATGCTGTACACCACCCCTCTGTTGTCTGTCCTGACCATCACCTGCTTGTCCTGATATTGTTCACCCCAGATTACCAGTGCCAACGTGATGGGGAAAAATTCTATGAGTGTGACCTGTCACAGCAAGCCCTTGTCTTCCCAGGACTGTGGCCAAGGTCTTGCATACCTGGATCCTGTGGTGCAGCTTGGTGCAACTTGGACTGCATTTCACTAATCAGTGAAGGACAATTTGATCCATCAGGAAGATTTTGCATGCAAAGCTCAAATGCCTCTGAACCTGTTTCAGCTCCTGCAGGGTGATTTTGCATGCCTGGACTACCCTGTGAAGTACACCACATAGCTCACTGACCTTCTCTTGGGATAACCAGAACTCAGTAGTGACTGTGTCGATTTCAATGCCCCGAAACTACAGGTCAGTACATGGCCCTTCCATCTTGTTGTGGGCCAGAGGACCCCTAAGTCTTTACACGCCATGTGAAAAGCCCCAGTGAAGTGAGTGCAGTAAGCCATGCTCCCCTTGCCCACAAACAGGAAGTTGTCCATGTAGTTGATGACCTTGGACCTGCCTGCAACTGTGTGTTGGCCCAATGTAAAAAAGTAGTGAATTGCGCATGCCATGGTATAACCCATGGGCATACAGTTGTCAACATAGTATTAGCCCTTGAACTTCATACCTAGAAGGTCCCTATTGAGTGGGTGCACTGGTAACAAGTCAAATGCAGCGTCAATGTTTGCCTTGCCCAGTAAGGCCCCTTGTCTTGTTCACCACCTCGATGGCTGCATCAAAAGACACTGCTATGCCAGCCGGGTTAATATGGCGATTGACCAAATCCCCCTCCAGGTATGATAGGTGATTAGTCATTCAAAATTCACCCAGAGCCTTCTTCAGCACCAATCTAATAGAACATACTTGGAGGCTGGAGCATGGAGGCTATGCCAAAGGGCCGCTAACCTACCTTCCGCTATCTCCTTAGCAAACTTTGCCCTGACAACATACAGGCAGTCCCTGGCAAATTTGAAGTTCTCTGCCTCACATGCCTTCCAGGGACTCTGGTATGGGATCCAGAAACCGATCAAAAACCCTCTGCCAGTGACCATGTGACTGTCTATCTGGATACCCCACCAATCACAGTTCAATGTGCTCTGTCCTGAGATGTGTGGCCAGCTAGGCACAATGGCAGATGTGGTCTATCCATGCTCTGAAAGCCATATTCCTTAAAACAGCCCTACAGTTTACTAATTGGAGTGGAGAACAGACATTATTTAATACACTGCAAGTCAATGGCAACAGGATGACAAAAGAGCAGGCAGCTTAAACTGAATTTAGACATTACTGAATAGCTTAATAAGCAAAGCCAAATACATGAGGTGAGAACCTGCTCTCATATCCAAGCTGCAAATGACCAAGACTTGAACATGACGGAGACTGAAAAATCCTTGGCTGGTGTTCCAGCTACCCTGGTCACAATGCAGATGGAGTTGAAGGTTGGATTTACTAACCTAGTAGTACAGATTGCCCAGATATAAACTGTGGTAACTGGCCTCTCTAAAACTTCAGCAGCACACAGTTCACATAGAGGAGCTGGAAAAAAGAGTAAGTGAGCTGGAGGATGTGGTTGCAGATGTGAACCATGACTGAAACTCCATCAAAGAAGCCTGGGAAGAGCTCCGTTATAAATCAGATGACCAGAAAAATCATTCCTAGAGGTCCAACCTCTGCATAGTCAGCTTACTGGAGAGGACAGATGGAAAAGAACCACAAAAAGGAAATCAAAAGTGTCTGCTTATGCACCTCAAGCTCGATCCTGCAGCTGTCAACTATGAGGTGGAACGAGCACACTGGACTGGCCCCCCACCAAAGCCTGGTGACCACCCAGCACTGTCTTATCAAGTGCTTGTGGCACACAGACAAAAGAGGTAATGCAAAAAGATGCAAAAGGCCGGGGCCCAATTCCCGTTGAGAATGGCCATATTATGATATTTCAGGACTATAGCAGGAAGCTACAGTCCCAGCGTCAAACATTTAATGGTGTCAAATCCAAGCTCCACTCTATGGGATGGTCCTTCGATTTCCTCTATCCAGCCAAACTCTGGATTGATCACCCCAGTAGACTCCCTCACTTTTTCACCAACCACTTGCAGGCTGAGCACTTTGTCAAAGAAGAAACTGCAGCCAAAGAAGGTCACTCACAATTAAGACCTGCTGCCCCTGCACAACATTAATTTTTTGTCTATTCTGCACTGATTTTATGGGCTGAGTAACTGGTAGCTTTATTCTCTCCCAAGGCACTTATTCTAGGCTTGTCCCACTCCTATGATACCTCGTGGCCCTCCGCAGGTCTGTGCTCCATTCCATTCATTCAGAGCTAGAGACACAGAGGTAGGTGGGGAAGGGGGCAGCTAGTGAACTGACCTGTTCATCTGAACTTTCTTATTTTTATATCAGTTGCTAGTTTAACAAATACAAATGTTTAGTGTGCTAAACTTAAATTCACTACCTTTGATTTGATCTGATAGTGGAAAGCTATAGCCTGTAGGAGTGTTTACTAATGGGAGCTGTGCTGTCAATTTGGCCATAAAGGTTGGTATGGGAAAACACATTTGTGAGAACAGCAAAATGACTGAACCCAGCACACATTTCAAGCTGGATAATGTTGCTACTTCCATTAACAATGCTGCAGCCCAATCAGTAAAGTTAATCAGTCACATTTCTTCTCTCCCACACCTGACCATGCTAAGGGGCAAAGGTACCAGTGGGTGGGGAAGGTGCGAATACCATAGCAGTAACTGCTCCTTCATGATCACACACACACACCCTTGGGACCTGCCAGCTTGGTGGTTTCCCCATGAAACTCAACACCAGGAGGTGTGCAACCTCATGGAGCTAGTCACCTTGTCAACTATTGTTGGCACTCGCTGCACAGGACTTCCATTAGTAATTTGCTCTTTTATTCATTGCTCAGCACAAGAGTCCAGGACTTGCTCTTCATGTCCTGACTGCACCTGGGGATGCAGGTAGCAGTGGGGATAGATGTAACTACTTGTGCAAACTTCAGTACTCTCCAGTCTTTCCCCAACCCGTCCTGTTCCCAGGCTCCATGCCCCTGATATTTCTCATGGCTCACTTTAGGAGTCAGGCACCTGTGCACATACAGAATGGAATTGGGGCTCCTTGAAACCCTGGCATACATAACGATTTGAAAATAGGGGGTGTCCAGCCCTGATTTGAGCTGGGGGCTCAAGTTCTTTCTACTACACCATCAGCGCTAGTTCATTTTGCCTGCTTAATCCAAGTCTGACCATAGCGCCCCTAATACATCAGGGGATACAGGTGACAACAGGTAATGTGACACTAAACTTCTCAGACTTAACCCTTTTTGCTCTCACATTTCGAGACCTGCCCTCAACCCAAAGTCATATATCCTAACTTTTCAACCCTGCAGGATCCCATTTGCTTGTGCAATCTTGTGGCAGGGTCACATGTGCCTAAGTACTGAGCAAGCACATGAGCTTACCCCATGGAGTACAGTCTGGTTTTTGTGCTGTGAACAATTTAAATTCAATGTTCAGTACTATTCTATTTCCTTTTGCATGAGGTTTATTTTTGCTGTGTGTCTGACTACTGTTCTACATATTTGGTAATATATGTTCTCTTCTTTATGTGGTTACCATATGTGGGGGGGCATGATAGCCCCCCCCCACCACCACCACTCTTAGATTCTATGGGCTAGATATAGACAATCTAAGAATAATCTATTACTGGGTACCCACCACCCATGACATCCCAATCACTCTAACTACTAATCATTTGCAAGGAAAACTCTGCCAGGCAGATGCTAGCTCAGCAAGATGGGGGGAAGGGGTTATGGGGTTATTTGTTAATGCATTACAGAGTTTACCTTTAGGATTACTAGTTGTTCTGCTATCTGGGTGTACTGTACGTAATCGAGACAATGCTTGGGTGTCTCAGTTGAGGAGGAGGAAAGGAATATGGTGTTAACTTGGGGAGGTGGGAGGGGCTGGAGGAAGGGGAGACATTTTATGGGGAAAAACTTTATATTTCGGTTTTGGTTGGGTGTAAATACTGGTTTGTGTAAATCAAACTGCTGTGTTGTTTGGGATCCTAGCTGGAACTTAGCTCCAGTTGTTAAGCACCTGCAGGTACTTATACCATATGGCTAGCACTGTTAATGTTTCCACATGGCATGTTAATGAACTCAGGAATGTGATTAAAAGGTGAAGAGTAGCAGGGGAGGTCAAAAGGTCACACATTAAGCTCCTACTAATGCAGGAGACACACATGAGCAATTCTGAAGCACTGAAAACCAACAACAGTTTGGGTGGCAGCTGTGTCACCTCCTGTTTCTCATCCACATTGAGAGGTGTGGCTGTCTGGTCCCCCAGCATCCAGGTCAATGTGCATAAAACCTTGATGGACACTGGGGGTCACCATGCATTGGCTCATGTTACACTGATGGGAATGGGGGAAATCTCAGTGGGGTCCATTTATGCACCAAATATTGAAGATCTGTTTTTTTTTTTTTTTTTTTTCAGAAACTGGCCTTTGACTTAGCTGCACCTCCTGGTTCTTGGATCCTTGGGCTGACTATAACTGTTTAAGAGACACAACCTAGGATAGAGCAAACCCGACCCTCATTCCAGCTTCCAGGAATGCCAGGGCCCTGGGTGAACTAGACACCATGTTCAATCTGGTAGGCATGTGGAGGCATGATCACCCCATTGAGTGTGACTACAGTTTCTTTTCCTATGCATATCACTCCTACACCAGCTTAGACCATTTCCTGGTCAGTGCGGTCCTCCTCTCTAGTATCTTTCATATTAGTTACTCCCCTATACTAGTTTTTGATCATGCTAGGCTGACGATGTCCATAATACTAGTAGGCAATGCTCTAGCTAGTTGCCCACTGAGGCTAGATCCTTGGTTCCTCAAAGATCAAAAATGTGTTGCCCTTATGTCAGACACTATCAAATGATTCTTAAGTCATGACAAAAGGGGGAACACTTCTCATGGATACCACTGGGAAGTTCTCAAGGCATTTATTCAGGGTCATGTCATAGCCTACTCTGCTTATAAAGAGAAATTAGAAGACCTTGAACTCACTGAACTCAGAACTAAAACAGAAGCATTTGAGGTGGCCCACATGAACAGGTCCTCCCATTCCCTCCATGTAGGGTTTTGCAGAAGCTGAAATGGAGTTTCAATTTGCTTAGCAGATCCTTAATTGAGCGTTCTATACTCTTATCCCAGGCAGAAACATTATTTGATGTGAACAAGGGAGGGAAATATCTCAACTAGTAGCTGCGTAAACACAAGGGAGAGAGAACTATTGGATGGCTTAGGGACCAGATAGGCTCATTAACCCCCAGACACTGTTTTAGTATGTGCTGATTTTGGGGACTTCTACAAATCCTTTTATACATTGGAGGTGTCCCCATCAGCCCAACAGATGGACAATTTCTTCAACCAGGAAAAAAATCACACCCATCGACCACATCAAAGTGTTAGGGATGGACGGCCCATTGCATAGGGAGGGAATCCATAGAGCCATAAAGGAGGGCTCCTGGACCAGAATGGCTCCCTTTTGACTTCCTCAAGGTGTTTGCCCAAGACCTGGTTGACCCACTTTTCAATATGGTCACAGAAAGCATAGACTGAGGTACACCCCCCCCCAATGTGGTCTGCCACTAACACAGTCCTTCCAAAACTGGACAAGGACACCATGCTATGTGGATCATACAGGCCAATGTCCCTTTTAACTGCAGACTATAAAATAATGGCAAAAGTTATTGCTACTTGGCTGGAACCCATAGTCCCCCTTCATAGTCCACCCTGATCAGGCCAGGTTTGTCAAGGGTAGACAAGGGAAACAATATTTGCAGAACCCTGAACATTATTCACAATTGGTCTAAAAAGCTGGTGCAACTTGGAGCTATAGTCCTTGCCCTTGACGCGTATAAAGCCTTTGATTGCATGGAGTGGGGATACGTTTTTGAAAGCCTTAAATGTTTTGTCCTTGGACCTCAACTTATTGAGTGGATCCAAATGCTGTACTCCTCCTCTTCTATGACCCAAATAGTGATAAATGTAGAATTGATTTCCTCCTTCCCTCTAGGGTGGGGCACAAGACAGGGATGTCATCTGTCACCTCTGTTGTATGTCCTGTCCCAAGAACCCCTAGCAGCTGCCATTAGACACTGCCCTGATATTCAGGGATTTGAGGGAGAGGGTGGGAACTTAAAGCAGTGTTATTCACTGGTGATTTACTGCTAAATTTGTCAGAACCATCCAAGGGTCTCCTGGTGGTCCACTCTCTTATGCAACAGTATGGCTCCTTATCTGGCCACAAAATAAATGGGACCAAAAACAAGATAATGCCAATAGGCAAATTGCATAGAAGACAGTTGATTGAAAAATTATAAAGCCTCCAACTGGTGAACCACATAAAATATCTGGAAATACATATTTCCTTTAAGTTAAACCTATTTCCAAAAGCTTTAAACCACTCCTCTCTAAGCTTGTGGGTGGGGGGGGGAGTTCTGAAGAAAGCCCCCTCTATCCCTTGTAGGCTGAATTAACACTATAAAAATGTCCATCCTACCCAGATGCCTCTATTTATACCAGCCCCTAGCCATACATATCCCGCAAGTGCACTACAAGCTTTTAAATTCCCTTTGACATAGATTCATGCGGAATGGTAAGAACACCCATATAACACAGAACATATTATAATTTCCCAGTAAGCTTGGAGGAACAACTATGCCACACTTCTAACACTACTATTGGAGCACACAATTGACCTTTCTGCCAGTGGTGGAGGGTACAGCTGGTCCTTGGTGGTTGTCCATCAAAGAAGAGGAGTTAGGTGTTGACTTGAGGACTGATTACCTTCCTCAGTCCACCTGGATGTTGGAACCACCCGTGGTCTCTGACCCTTGTACTGCAGCCACAATTGCAAACTGGATTACTGTGCATAACAGGCTAAAACCTTACACCAACCCCCTCACTGCACATATGCCTCATTGCTTCTCTGAAAGGGAAGGTACTTACAATCCACATCTCCACCAGCAAGTTCTCAAATGGCAACACAAAGGCTAAATGTGGCCCAGTTGTATTGAGGGGGCATGTTCTGGGATTTTGCTGAACTCAAAACCACCTAGCACTTAGCACAAGAAGACCTCTTTGTCTGTCTCTCCATACAGAATAAACTGGGTAGCACACTGGGTAGGAGCTCAGCTTTGGGAAATTCCACTCCATTTGAGAAGAAGTTTTATAGGCCCCAGCCCTGCAAAAAAAACCTTTACAACTTTCTACTGAACTCAGTAAGCAGATGATGTTCCCTTAATAGCAGACATTTAGACCAAATAAGAACAAGACTTAGGTACCAGGATTAATGACAGCACCTGGCACTTGGCAGCAAAGCACTTCCAGGACTGTTCCCATAACAAGAAGTTGAGGCAAATACGGCTCAGCTTTATGTACAGGGCTTACATTGCCCCTTCAAAGTTGCACACGATTAAGACTGATAGCCCTGCAGAGTGCACCAAATGTTCCTTTGACTTTCTGCATATGACTTTAATGTTTCTGAAGATCACCCCCCCTCGGCATGAGATGCATAACATTACAGATAGGGTTATGGGATCTGTCCCTTCTAAATCCCCTTTGGAGCTCCTCCTTGGTATAGACCCCAGGGGACAACAGGCTGAAGGCAATCTGCCGTTATGGTCTCTTGTCCTAATAACAGCTAGGAAAACAATATCCCAAAACTGACTTTTAGCAAGTGATCCCCCCCCACCATACACCAATGGGTCCATAACCTGAAAACATGCCTAACATTTGAGAAGGTACAACTGATTGCTAAGGTGGCAGTAGTGACAGTCTACAAAACATGGGATCCTGTCATAGTGGCTATCAAAAACAGACTCTTCCCTTTATAAAGTGAAACAAGCCTTGTGCCCTACTATCAATATTAGGTTAGCCCACTTTCTACTAAGGGTCTTAGGTCCATACAACATTTGTAAGTTGTCTTATTACGAGGCATTGAATAAACTAGTCATTTTTATGAAATCTATTACCAACAGTTTTGTGTCACTGCATGTTTAATCAAGTGTGTAACTTAAGACAGTCAGGGAGGACACCAACTCTGCCGAAGGTTCCATTTTTCTTCATTGTGAAGTGGCCCTGCACCCCACACCCATCAAGTTAGTCCACACTCCCCTGCAGCACTCCCTAGGTGACCCCTCTCAACCCATGAAGGGGTGGCTCACTAACTCCCCAACACATAGGTCCAGTGAACTATTTAGGAGACAAAGGTAGGATCTTGCTACATGACATATATGACTCAGGCAGTCTACCTTGAAGTGAAGACCTCTGTTTTGTCATTTAGACTAAATGTAATTTTTTCCATTTTATAAATGTTGTTTACTGTGGCTCTCTACTGATCCAAATATACCTGTTGTGGGGTCAACCACGACCTGGTGATGCATTTTCTAGCTGCTACCAGAATTATTCCAAGTAAATACTTAAAATGATCTTGTTTCAGTACCTAGGCAGTATAGCGCAGTGGTTTAAGGCTCTGAGCTGCAAATCTGGAAACCTGGGTTTGAATCCCACAGCCCTCACTTGCATACTGTGTGACCCTAAGCAAGTCACTTAACTTCCCTGTGCTCCCAGGTCGCACCTGTAAAAAAGCTTTCAGCTTAGTGTGCTACTCCTGGTTAAACAATTAAGAAAAAATAAATGTATCACCATCTTGGGAATGGGAATGTATGGTTATGCTGCTGTGACTCCTCACAATGTTGTGCCAGGAGACATAGGTCACCCTAAACTGTCTATTAATTCTATTCATTCCTGTTAATACAATGTCATTTTTGTATCTCCTTCCCAGAAAAGTATGAATTGTATGTGGAAAATGTCTCCATTAATAAAAAGATATTTACAAATGAAAAAAAAAAAGACAGCCAGGACTTTCCACCTATAATCCATAAAGGTTTTTCTGTGATTCATTTTTTTTTATTCCATCCAATTGTAATGTTATTCTGTTAAACTGTAATGTCTACTTATTACTGTTTCTTTTTACAACTTTTCAATAAAAATATTATGAATAAAAACATATGCTCCAGCCGTATGGGTGTTGGGAGGCGTACCCTGCCACCTCTGTAAGGGCCGGGGACTGGGCCCTTTTGTGCAGAAAGAAAGGGTGGGGCCACCCACAGGAAAAGCACTCATGTCTATACCAACACAGATCCATTTTGCATGAGCCTTTGTTATAGTAATAACACTGATCCTCCTTCCCCCACCTCCTTCCTACTGTTCCCCACTATAAACCCTTTTTCTGGGGACTAGGGCCATCATACAAGAAAGTCAGTCTCAGAGTGTTGGACACCCCTGCTGGCCTCAATAGACCATAACAGAGGAAGGTCCAAACTACCCCATGCCCTACTGGGGTTGTTCTGCTTTCTCCTGCAAAACTCCTCATCATATTCTAAACAGTCCCAGCTCCCTTTGTTGACATGCGTTGCCATGATTTGACAATAGAAACAGAGAAACATATAAGTTGATGACAGAAAAGGACTACAAGGCCCATCCAGTCTGCCCATTTTACCAATAGTAGTTCCAAAGGCCTGACCTTTTTATGGGCATAACTCTGTTCATAAGCCAGCATAAATGGTGAAACCTGCTGCCCAATTTTCCCACATGTGTCTTATTACCACCTTCCTTCGATGTTCCACACCATCATCCTCCTCCTTGTCCTTCTCTACCTCTGGCTCCTCAGGCCTGCTGATAGTTTAAAGATATCAATAAACTCACCACTTGCAATTTATTGGTGCACCTTCTCTGAGAGTTGAACAAATAAGCTCCCCAATGGTCACATATGACCCATTGCCCTGCTGACCTGCTAACTGATGACTGAGCCCCGTCCCACTAACTGTCCCCCCTACCTGGCCCATGCCACCCAGAGGTGTCTCAGGCTGCTTATTCTCATGCGCCGCCAGCAAGGCCAGTACCTTATCCAGCTTCTCCTTCAGCGATGGAGGCATAGGAGGAGGACCTGCTGGTTGAGAAAGTGGCACTGGTTTCCCCAGCTGATGGTGATTGCCAGGCTGCAGCACAGGGAGTGCTGTTGGAGGTGGCAGGGCCCCACCAGCTGTGGCAGTGGCAGCAACACAATCAAAGTCAGCAGAGGAAGTGGCAGTAATGGACTGGTAACAGAAAGGAACAAGCTGCAGGCATTGCAGTGGTATGAGCGGGGCTGTGGGTGTAAGGGGATGTGCTGGTAATAGAGCGAATGGGATTGTGGCCAGAAGTGGTACGGGCTGGGGAACAGGACACGGAGTTGGGGCGTTGGTAGCAGAGGCTAAGATACCCCTTGGGCATACCGGTGCCCCTTTGCGAGGCTTCCGCTGTCACTTAGGCAGTGGTGTACCTGGAGTGGGACCTTTAAATGTTCTCCTCAGCAATTCCTTCACTTGATCATCTGACATGTTATTAAACTCCTGCATACCTGATTTTTTTTTAACTTTGTTTTCATCTCCTGGGTTATGGGCTGGGGCATGTACCCCCTCTTCAGTACCTGGACCTTGCACCTAGCATCCCCCACAAGCTACTCAGACTGGAAAGCCTGCAGTTTTGCCCCCTGTGGTGGGGATCTACAAGGGTAGAAAGTGAGATACACCTGAGGCCTACTCCTAGGGCATCATCCAGATGGAGGTTCAGGGGCTTCACAGAACAGCTGAACCAAGAGTTTTTCCACGGGTTTCCCCCAGGAGGCACGGACATGCAACGACATCAGTACTGGTAGGGCACACTCCAGCACCTGGCCTGCAGATGTCCACCATCTCCTCCACCCACTGAAGAGTGGTCCTGGCTGTTGCACACCCAGGGGCTGATTTTCCAATGGGGATGCAGGGTGTGTGACCATACCCTGCATCCCCACAACCTTTGCCACAACTGTGCCCTGGTGATTGTCACAAGTTGCCCCCAATTTTCAAACCCAGGATGCAAGTTGTGACAGTGCCCTCTTTGTACGGCAGCTTGCACAGCTTTGGCGCAAGCCCCATAAAATGGCACCCCCTTGGACACAAATGTACACCCGGGGGGGGGGTAGCTGGTGTAACTTTGCTGCATTGCTATAAAAGACTTGCAACAGGGAGTTGCAGCAAGCGACTTTCAAAATTGCTGTTGTTGCACAGTTTGATGCAAGTTGCCACTTGTGGCAAACCCCTCTACCACAAGTCCATTGCGGTGATGCAGCCCATTGAAAATTGGGCCCCCCAGTCTCCACTGGGTGCTGCTGTCATGTTGAGAAGCCACAACCTTCACCCACAGAGGAGGAGAGCTATCCTTGAGATGCTCATCCTACCTTCCCCGGCTGACCGTCTAATGCACGGCGCTTGTTCCTGAGCACAAGTCATTAGTGCTGCAGGTGGTAGCACTACTGCTGTACTGGTGGGCTGGTTTCACATACCTGGTTAAGGAGAAGCAAGTGCTGGAGGATCCTGTTGGGGCTTCCATGTCCTCCCTCACTTGCTCATAGTCACTAGAGCTAGTTCCTGTAGGGCCATTGGCTGCAGTAGTAACATTTCTGCTGGTCTCGCTGGATCAGGTCCACCTGGGATGTTGAAGACTTCTTCCCTCCATTCATGTCCTTTCATCCATACTAGGGTCACCAACTGCTGCTCAAATTCTATGCTTAGGTTGGATTTGGAATCTGCCATCCTGGCCACTTGAAATTAAAAAAAGATGAAGCACAACCAACACATGACAAACCACACCTGCGGCCTTAGCCTCTGCTGTAACTGCACCACAGGATATACTGTGGGAAGGCATAAATTTGTAGTAGCCACTGTGCCACTCCTTCAACACGAACTACGTTTTGTTTTTTAGACACTGTTTATGTCTAACCCCAACTAAGACCACCTATTTGCCTGCCTAAGATACTTTTACCCTGCCCTACACTGCTCGCCTGTAATCTGTGTCTATCTATACTGCATGTTTACTATCCTGACTATGCACACTCTTTCATGCCCAGGTTATAGATGAGCAAGGTGCTTCAGCACCAAGCAGTTGATGTGTTCCAACAAGCTGTTTCTGCAGTATGACTTACTCCCTGAAACTGTTACAGCTGTAGAGGTGAGAGTGAGACTAAAAGCAGAGCTGTTTTTAGAACTGATTGCTGAAGAATTATTACTGATAACTGTGTTGTATACTTGATCTCAAATGTTAACCTTACAAGACTTTTTGCTAAATGACCATATGTGACTACTACTACAACTGCAACTGTTCCATTGTTTTTAAAAGTATCAAGCTGGTGAGTGTGTACTATCATGAAAGGATGCCGAAACCACATGGTCCATTTACCCAGCTGCCTGTGCATGTGCACTGCACATGCTCCGTCCTATGGAGAGTCAAGCTGCCCTGCCTGCTGCTGATTGGATTATAAAAACTTGGTGGCTTGGTAAGGCTTAATGGTTCCTGCTGCAGTCTATCCCCTGCCAATTGCCCTGATCTCCATTCAATGATTCATCAAGGATGCCAAGCAAGAGAGGGGGAGAGGCAGACAACTGAGTTGGCGGTGTCTGCCTCATAGCCCTGCCAAGCCATTCCCCCTATTTTCTTGACCTAGAGGTATGGACCAGCTGTATGCCTAACTTGCTTGAATGAGGCAAATAACTGTACTGTGCAGGTATGCTGTACCAGCAAAATAATATTGAAACTGAAAAGGCTGTAAAAGGGCATGTGTAGTTATCATGAATGCACTGAACTACACCCCTGAAATGGATGTACCATGCTTATATGCCAGAAGGAGTGGGTGATGCAAATGTTGAGCCATGTGGTGACTAGTATTGTAACCCCCGACTGTGTTCTTTGTGCACTTTCTTGAAGTGCATCAAGTTAACCTATTGTTATGAAACGTTGATACCGTGCTTAATAGTGTATGATGAAGTTAAGGTTATGTCCCAAGTACTCAAAGAAACAGTCCCAACCCTTGAAACATACTGGTGCAGGTGCTTGCCTCTTTTCATGCAAAGATGAGCATCAGAAGCTTCCTCTGCATGCTTCTAATCTGCAAAGCAATTACTGTGAATCTCGAGGAGCCCAGTGAGTGGTTTTATCACGTGGAATGCCTGTCCACTGCAGCCTTCAGAGGGATATGATTGGCTTCGGTTGGACTTAAAGTATCAAGTGGGTGACATCAATGCTTGCAATCAGCTTCTCCAATCTGCAGGTATACTCCCACCTCGATTGCAAAAACTGTGATCAAATGCCCTGGAGTCCAGCCACTAAAGCTTGGTTGCCTCAGCCCCACAGTGGGATCATAAAATCTGACCAGCCACATCTAAAGATGGGTCAAGAACTCACCACCATGCTACCTACTCACTATGTGGCTTCCCCAAGGCCCCCCTGCCATGCCTGAATTAGCTCCCTGGGGCCCCCATATATGCCTAGAATGTGACTAGAAAAGATTTCTTGACTTAGTAAGAATGCCAGTTCAGAAACCATCAAACCTTGAATGTATAATAATCACCCACTGTGGTACGGACCCAGGGAGGAGGGGTAACATTGTGTGTCTCAGAATCAGCTACTTTCATCATGGGCTAGCAGGAACTACCAGAATCCATTCTGCCACACCAGCAGGAATTCTCTTAATTTAAAAGACTTGTGAAATTCACAGAGAAATACTGCTAAGCACAGGCTAAGATACTGTACAGTGATAACAGGTGCCTGGCAAATGCAGCTTTCTGTCCTCTAAAGAATGAGTAATTCAACCCAGAAACTGACTGCATCGGCCAAATGTAGCTAGGCTGAGCTGAAATTGTACAAGCCAAAAAACCTTACCTCACTAGAAACTATCAGGCTGCTGTTTTCCCTTGAATTCCTGGCTGGAAGGGAGAAGCTGAAAGAGTGCAACACCCAGAACACACAGCTTTATTTATTTATAATTCAGAAAACACCTTTGAGCACAAGTGCTCTTTTGCAAAGGTTCCATGTCAGACTAGTATAAGGAATGAGCAAAGCACAGCATACATTTACTAGCTCAAGGGGAGCCTGGTCAGGTACAAGTAACAGTAAATTAGCAGTAAAGGCAATTTACACACTCTGGCATGGCAATCCCAAGGAGACAAAGTTAGCAAGTGCCAGTAATGTATTTTCACAAGATGAACATGGTATACTGAGCAAAGATCAATTTAAAAGCAGCAACATGTTGATTTCTTAGTGAGTTCTTCTTTTAAGGATGTCTTAAAGTGTGTGATTTTGGAAAGTCTCATTAGGGATTCTGAGAGCTCGTTTAGCCATTTGCAAGCATGGACTGTGAAAGAACGCATACCCAGGCTTGTTTTTTGGAAGAGGACTTCAATGATTTGTCTAGACATAATTCTGGTGGACTATTCACTTGTGACTTAGCAGAAAAGATCTTTAATCGCAGTGGGGGTGAGGCCCAACAGAGCTTTTTTTGCCATCAAGCAGGACTGGTATTTTAGCCTGTCTGGAAGCAGCAGTCATTTGTTAAGAACATACAAGGAGCAGCTGTGTGTAAACCTGTTTACCCTGCTGGAAAAATGACAGGCTTTGTTGAAGACCATCCTAACTCTGGAGAGGATAGTGTCACAGGCAACCCCATATACTGGGAGACCGTTATCGATAAGAGGTAGGATCGTACTGGAGACTACCTGCCATCTGGTCTCCTGGGTGAAGTTAAGGCATTGCCTGTTGAGTGCTCGTAATGTTCTGTTTGCCAGATGTGTGATGTTGTCAACATGTGTAGAGAATGAAAGCATGTCATCCAGGGTGACACCCAGGTACTTGAAGGACACAATCTGGTCCACGGTAGTCCCATGTGCATTTTGGATAGTAAGGGAAGGGACCATTATCTTGAGATGTGGACCAGCAAATAACATGATCTTAGTCTTCGTATAGTTCAGGACCAGTTTAATGACTCTGAACCAGTATTTGAGAGACTGGAAGCTGCTTTTCAGATCTCTGGAGAGTTTCTCATGCTGTGGACTGCTGTTGAATACCACCACATCATCCTCGTATAAGAGCACCTTCGCGAGAGGGCACGCTTCAGGGAGATGGTTTATAAACAGGTTGAAGAGCAGGGGCGAAGTACTGATCCTTGAGGTACACCAACTGAGACTTCATTATCACTAGAGAGAACTCCATCAATCTTTCCCCTCTGAGTACATCCTGTGAGGTAGCAGAGATTTCAGAGAAGAGGCCCAGGGAGGAGAGCTTGTCGATCAGTAGTGAGTGATTCACAAGGTTGAAAGCTATGGTTAAATCTATGTAGGTGGCTCCTACTAGATAACCTTTGCCTAGGGCTTCATGAAGGTGTTTGGTGTATTCTGTTAGTGCAGAGCCAGTGCTGTGTAGCTTTCTGAATCTATGCTGCTGTTTCCACATTAATTCATAATTATTTAGGTGGAGGACAAGTTGATCTGAGACTATTCTTTCCAGAGCCTTGGAGAGAGAAGAGAGGATTGAGATAGGCCGATAGTTGGCCACGTTGGAGCAGTCCCCACTTTTGTGTACAGCGGTTGCTATAGCTGCTTTTCACAGATCTGGGAACTGGGAGTATTGCAGCGAGAGGTTGACTATCCTAGTCAATGGAGATGCAAGTTCTTCAAGTGCCAGGGCAAGCAGATTCATATCCATTGAATCACTCCCCACCTTTGTTTTCCCAGTACCCTTTTTACATATTTGTGAGTTTTCTTGATGGTGATCTGTTTGAAATAGAATTTGGGGAGATCATTGTTGAGACTGGGTGGGTTATATTGATCCAGGCATTCATCAGTGGCATGCATAGGCACATTGTCGGGAGGGAGGACTGAGCTCAGGTCTCAGAAGGCATTGTTTAAAGCATTTGCAATTTCAGCTGGGTCAGTAGTGGCATTTCCATTAGTGTTGAACATTGTCAGAGAAGATTTGTCATTATTTCCAAGGAGGTCTTTTATGTTGGCCCAGAATTTCTTTCCGTTGTTCCAGTGGTTCTTTTGCTATTCTTTGTAAAATGCCACTGTAGCCTGTCTTATCTCCCTGATGCATTAATTATGAGCTTCTTTATTTTTCTGCAGGTCACCCTGAGAGTCAGTGATCCTTGCACAGCACCAGAGGTTATCCCTGCCATGCATGAGGGCAAGGAGTGCTGGGGATATCCATCCGGCTGATGTACCTTGTATTGTGTGCTTCTGTAGGGGGGGGAATTTGTTGCAGGCATCTGTGAATTTGGCCTTGTTAATATCTGGGTTGGTCTCCAGGTATCCCCAGTCCACCTGTGTCAAATGAGCTTTAAATAAACCAGGCTCCTCCCTTACAGCAGGTAGACTCCATCACCTGGGAACCCAATCTGCCTGTCTGACCCGGTCCTTAGTGGGAAGAAGCTAACCCTCTGACTGTTCAAGTGTCATCTAGAGGCATGCCCTCAGATAGACCTCAGCTGCTTCAGGCTCTGCAGGCTCTTCCATTGTTCAACAGGAATATACAAGAATTATTTATTAGGAACAAATGGAAATTTTTGATAACATGACATATTCAAGCAATAGTTATCATGTAGAGCAGCACTATAGCAGAGCACCTCTGTAATACAATTGGAAGAAGTACTTCCATACCACTGAACAGGGTTGGGCTGCAGGAGAGATACCAGGGATTATCATCTCTGCATGTGGGAGCAAAGGTGCTGATGATATAGAACTTGAGCTACTTAGGTTTGCTGCTCCTGTTTTAGCTTTACCCCTTATCTGTTTATTCAATGTGTCCCTCACCTTAGCTACAGTTCCTAAAACCTGGAAAGTTGCCAAAATTGTCCCAGTCTACAAAAAAGGTGATCCTAAAAGTATAGAAAACTATTAACCTGTACTATCAGTGCTTAGTAAACTGTTTGAAAAGCTGCTAGACACTGATGTTACAGATCACTTTCAGAGATCTGCTGTCCCCTGCTCATCATGGATTTAGACAGGCCCACTATGCTACTATACAGCTCTCACTCAATTCACAGATGATATAAGGATGGCCGTGGATAAGGAACTGTATGCAGGGTCTATATTTATTAATCTTACGAAAGTGTTCGACCTTGGGAACCATACCCTGCTCACATCCAAATAAATCATCTCTGGGTATCTCCTCCTCAGTCATTAGCTGATTCTCCAGTTATCTTGGAGATAGGCAACAGTTTGTCAAAGTTTACCAGGCCATCTCTATCTTGACCACTATTAATGTTGGTGTAATTCAAGGTTCCATATTATGTCCCTTGCTAATTCCCACTTTCATTAATGATACTCATACGGCCCCATTCTCCTGTGCCACTTTACTATATGTGGATGACATGGTGCTATATACTAGCTCCAAGAATTTAACTGACACCAATGCATGGCCTAATGCTAACTCTAGAAAAGTTCAAGCTTGGCTTGTTCAAAATAGCCTTGTACTAAATTCAGGTAAGAGTCATGCAATGCTACATGGGTCTGCACCTGGGCTGAAGGAGTGAACCGCTGGATTATCCATCCACTGACTAGATGGCTCCTCTCTCTCCATGACTGACTCCTTTAAATACTTAGGCTTGACCCTGGATCCCGTTCTTGATTTGACTCTGCACATCTCGAATATCTGCAAGTCTGTCATTGCTAAACTGGGACTTGTTTACAGAGTCAGATATGCTCTGATTCCTGCTGCAAAGATTGCTGTAGCTCAGGGGATGTTGCTACCTAGATTTACATATGGGCTTACCTCATTCCACAACCTATCCAAATGGAATTTCACCTACAACAACATATGGCGTTTTGCCTTATATGCTACCTGACTGACCCATCATCGTGCACTCTAATCCAACCTTGGCTGGCTATCCACCTCCTCTCATCGCATCTATACCCTGGACTGTGCTATTGATAATATTATTAAATCATCCAAACCTGCCAACCTAGCCACTATATCAACACCTTCTGGCCAGGTCTGCTCCCTGTGGTCCAAAGAACTGTCACTCCTGACTGTGCCCAAATATTCTACTAAAATGGGTGAGCAAACCTTTGGTATCTTTGCTCCAAGGGTATAGAACTCCCTTCCCTTTAATTTTCGGGTATCTCAGTCCCACCCTGGTTTCAAGAAAGAACTTCACAAGCTTTTAAGTTTCACCCATAAATGTTCCTGTACCTGACACACTGCACTGTACTAGTAATCAAACTGTTTTTATAGTACCAGCTTATTTGTTTATTACCTGCATTGTAGGGAGCCTGCCTGTAGGCAGTTGTTACTTTGTTTACATTTGCTTTTCTTACCCTCAACTTCTTGTAAATGCGCATTGTTGTATTATGTTTTTTGCTGTGTACTCTTGCTTGCTTCATCTGTGCTTTTATGCACCTTACCAGCTTGCAAGACACCGTCTCATATTTTGCATTTTACTGTTTTCTTCCATACTATGTAACTTTACCTGTGAAGCTTCATGTTATGTTGACTGAAGTTTTGTACCGTTCCAGGTTATGCTTGGAAATAGTCATCTTTTTGTCTAGTGCACCTACCTGGTTAACAAAAGTTAAATAAACATACCTCAAACAGAATGCAAATCAGGCAATGTATACAATTGCACTAAGGCTGTAAGGCAGGATAGTAACTTTAAGCAGTCAGCAAGTGTACTCATATGTCTCACCATGGAAGGGCTGCAGGAGGTATTCAGAAGGGGTCAGCATGACTGGCCACCAGCAGCCTCCCATGGCTGACTCCCTCTTGACAGACTCCCATTGATATCCTTTGCACTGTGGTCCTATGCACTCTAGATTGCATTGCTGAGAGCCACTTGTGAGGATGTGGGAGTTAAGAAGTGAGCAGGCTTCACCCTTGAACAACTCAATTGCCCACTGTTTCAGTCCTCAGGTCTGCTGGGGCTCGGGGTCTGTGGGTGGCAGAAGGGCAAATTTAGGTGAAAAGCCTTTTGATAGGCTGGTACATTACACAGGCTCTGCCTTAAATGAACTAATTGGCCCTTGACTCAGTTGTCAGGTCCAGTGGGGCTTGTTGTGGTCAGTGGGTGGCAGGAATTGCTTGGTGGGGGAGGAGGGCCTGTGCTCAGAGAGTGCCCCTCATGACCCCCTCTAGCAGGCTGGGGGTTCCACAGCTGAAGATAGCTGATCATACTCAGAATTTCTTTTAAAAAGGCTTATGGAGTTAGAATTTTGCAGCCAAGCCTTTTGATATGCTGGCAGGTACTGCAGACTCTGCCCTTTAATGACCCATTTGGCAATTGTCTCAGTCCTCAGATCCAGTGCAGGTATGTAATAGGGTGATGCCTGTTATTAACAGTCATTTGCTTTTTTTTTCAGGGCTGGCACCCTCTTTGAATATATTCAGAACCTGCACAGTCAAGAAAGCACCTTTCATAATAATCAGTTGAACATCTTGATTTTTTAAAATAACATTTTAAAATAGCACTTGATGCTTATACTCTTGCACAACATTAATTAATTACGTATTGTATATATTTATAACATGTTCCGTTGCCTTGACCTGCACTCTTTTTCACCTGGTCATGCCTGAAAAAGATGCTGTGGTGCCAGTGCACCTACCCGGTTATCAGTATTTAAATAAATAAATAATTAATTAATGAATAAAGAACTATAAGAACTTTTTGAAAACATGTATTGCATGCAAATGGAATTAATTTTATATACATATATTTAATTTTTCCTGAGATACATATGGTATTGCACTGAATATGCTTTTAATTTGTAGTTTTGTAGACTGTTTTGCACTGTTTGACACTTTGATGTGAGGACACCTAGATGACCCATGCTTGTGTGGGTCCCTAGTTAAGATAATGTACAGTCTCTTCTAATTTTAGATATAAAAGGGAGACCATTCTTAGGGCCACTCACCTTTTAGAATGTGTTTAGGAAAAAAATGCGAAATGTATCAGGCGACATGGGAGTTTACAACACAGGTGTCAGAGCACACTCTAATATACAAAGAAAAATATCCAGGCGCCAGTTTGTAAAGTTGCATAAACATATTTAATAACAGTTCAAGTCTGCTTCACATATGAGGTACTATAGTAAAAATCATATTAGTTATAACTGATAAAGAGCAGTTGTAACTTCATGCAGCTATCTCAGAGAAGGCAAAAGAGCAGATGGAGAGTGATGTGCAAAAATAAGCCGCAGTCAACCAAATAAGCTAAATGACAGTTGATAAAACAAACCTGTAACAAGTTTACCAAACTTGCACAGCAACAGACACCCCAGTGCTTTGCCCTCTCCAGAACTTCTTCTGAATGGAACCACTTGCTAATATAGGTCCTCCATAGTGATGGTATCATATATGACATCAGTAATGGTTAGAAACCCCCATAGTGGTGTCAGTAAAGCATTCTGCTCCTTATATGTGGGGTGGCTGTAGAACCCATTTAATTAAACAAAATTAATAGCAGTGGCATGGAATGACAAGAAAAAGCAAAGCAGTTCACCCTATAAAAGAACCATGCAGTGCAACTTAATATACATATAAAATGCTGACTAGTGAGCTGAGGAAGATAGACTCACAAAAGATATGTGAACAACAAAAGTGTGTGGAAATCAAATGAATTACCAAAAAAGTAGATCCCATTAAGATCATAATAAATGAGATGCTGGGGAACAATTTTTGTTGGGCCATTCCATTACTTTAATGCCTGAACCTGCTTCTGAAAACACCAGTTTTGGTACACCAACAAAGTAATTTTAACATAAGTACATCTCTTTTTTATTTTAATACCTGATGTGAATACAAGGTTTCTGAGTGTCATTCTCCAGACAACCCATTAAAAACTAGAGAGTTCTGCTGATATTTATACAGACAATGAGAACTCAAAAACAGATATGGCTGAGACTTTGACACTGCATATTTCAGAGTAGCAGTGCAGGATTACTACAGCTGAGAACCTGAGCTGATGTTTTATTTGTATGAAACTGGGTTTCATTTTCCTAATGTATTTCATAGAAGCATTATCATTTTTCTCAAAAAAGACTATTACTAGAACAGTTACTCTATATTAGTTCATGACCAACTAACTTTTGTTGTACAGAAAACATAAATTCAGGTATGGGATGCAATGGCTTTATAATTACTTGGATAGTTGTATTTACTTGTTTTTCATCTGGTTTAGATTCTGCAAGCTGTCACACACTGCAGCAACAGGGGCCTCATTTTGTGAAACACTGCTAGACCTTGATAGTACATGGAGTTGAGCATGATAAATGTCAGAAGAGCTGCCGCAACAGATAAGCAAAGAGATAACCTGATCATCAGCAGAAAAAGGGATGGACATGAATAAAGTGGTGTAACATAGTAAAAAATTAACATGGATGCACAAACCCAAGTTGCCAGAGATTTAAATGCAGAAATCAATACCAGTTTAAGGTGCTCCATAAGCCCTAAACTTTCCTATAGATCAGCACACTTGTTCCCAAAGCAATCTAAATTTCCACTTCCATTAATTTCTGCATTTTGTATTTTTTTCCTATTTTCCACATTTTGAGTGCCTGTTCCCCTCAGGGGGGGATTAATGTCTGAGGGGTGCGGCTGAAAAGGAAAAGAGGGGCACAGTAGAGTAACTTAAAATATCACCGACTGTTCATTTTAGCCTTCCCTGATGGCAAGCAAAATGGAATGCATTTTTAGATCTGGTGTGAATGCTTTAAACATCTGCAGGAACTAATAATTTCAGGGCAAATTCAAATAATTAAATGGAGCAGCTCTGCCTACATTTAGCTTGGCAGAGCTACTCCTAATGTTTCTTTTCCATTTTCTTGCACATCACAGGTTTGCTGCCAGAGAAAACTGAGTGACCCTTAATTTAAAAACAATATGGAGCATATTATTTTTTTAAATGTCTCCTGTATCAGTTTTAAAAACAGGACTTTTACATACTGTACTTTTACACCAATTACCAACATGTGCTTTTTTGTCAGTACTTGGACATGTTGAATGCTGTCTGCACAGACATGTATCATATATTCACAGATGACTGCTGGAGCAAACAGTAGTAGCAAGCATTGTAGTACAAAGGCTTTAAAAGCAAATAAAGGTAAGTTCTTATTGGCTAACATCTTGATACATATCTGTACAGACATGTACTATATATTCACAGATGACTGCTGGAGCACACAGTAGAAGCAATCACTGTAGTATGGAGGCTTTAAAAGCAAACCTAGGTAAGTTCTTACTGGTGTAACCCCTCGGTGATGCTATCCCTAAGGTTACTACCCTTGTTTATATCTCTGACCACAGGTTGAGGGGCCTGGATTCAGTATTAAGGTGCCTCCACCCAGAGTAACAGTATTGGGGGTGTCTGTCTAGCCTGTTATAACCCTCTAAGAAGCTACAACCACCCACCAACCCTCCTAGTGGCTTTACCACCAGGGTTGGACTTACCACCAGTGTTGGACCTTCAGCAATATCCCTGGAGACCCCCTATAAGACAAGGTTAGCAAGACAACTGCACAACTTCAGTACTATAACCCAACTAATAATATTCACATAAGCCAGGTTAAATATGAAACAACAATCAGATTTGTTTAGGGGACAGAAACAATCAATACATTTTTATTTGTATACTGGAAGGTATGTGAGCAAAAATGCCTGTTTTCACAAACTTCCAGTATAAGAGACAGCAAGAAGATATGACTATACAAAACAGAGTCTAACAGAAACAATATCTATACAGTGGAAACAGTCAAAACAAGTGGTTTAGATATACAGAACAATGTCAAAGACTAACAGTTGTCTAAAAGTTACAGAAATTTTCATTAACTGAAAAACAGTAGGCAATTGATTACAATAAAGTAAAAAGAGAGAAACACATAGAGCTGCCCAAACATTTACGTGTATAACATATGGAGAGCAGGAAAGAGAAGGAAAGGGGTATAGAGGGGTCAGTAACCTAAGTGCTAAATGTGGGGAAAGTGCAAGTCTTTTGTGGTTGGTTGTAATCGGGTCCATGATTGAAATATGAGGAAACCTAGGCAAGCAGTGGGTGGTGGGAGTGAAAACTAAGTTGGGAGGAGCAAAGGGTAGGAGCGAATGGGTGTGGGAGAGGAGAGGGGAGAGGGTAAAAGGGACTAGAGTAAAGCAAAGTGGACTAGAGATAATCAAGATGAAGAGCAGCTGAGTTTAACTGGAAGGCTGTCCGGGGCAGCTGCAGTTGGAAGAATTGAGTATGTGAACTTTGATGGTAGGAGTTGAAGGTGTGGATGGACCTACAGGTATGGATATTGGGGGGCAGTTGGTTGTACAGCTTAGTGCCCTTATAGGTGACTGAGTCCTGAGCTTGCTTAGTACAGTAGAAAGGGGTGTCAAAAACCATACTTGAGGCCCCTCTGGTAGCCCACATGGTGGTAGCAAAGTGGAAGAGGGAAATCACACTGGGCAGCAGCAAATTCATGTGTATCTTGTGGAGGAAGTAGAACATTTTTTGTTGGAACTGCCCTTCAAGAGTGAGCCAGCTAAGGGAGGAGTAGAGGGTACAGTGGTGAGCTTGCCATGGTAAACCAGTGATGAAATGGGCAATGTTGTTGTAGGTGGATATTAGTTTGGAGTAGAGTAGAGATGTGGTGAGGAGGTAGAAGTTGATGGATCCATTGTTGATGAGTGGTAGGAGAAAAGAGTTAGTTAAGTGAAGCCTGGTTGCAGGGAAAAGGAACTTTCTTATCCTATAGAGAAGACCAAGTCTGTTGTGGGTCATCTGTATGAGGTTGTTAGCTTGGAGATTAAAGGAGAGGTGAGGGTCCAGGAGGAGCCCAAGGTATTTAAATTCAGACACCTGTTCAATTGGGTAGCCAGAGTTATCAAGTAGTGCAAGGCCAGTGATGGTGGATTTTCTAGGGCCCGAGAACTCCATAAACTTGGTCTTCTTACAATTTAGGACCATACCATTTCCAGAGAACGAGGAGTGCAACTTAATGGAATCAAATTGTAGATTGCTGAACATGGTGGTGGGGCTGACATCACTACTGTATAATGTCACGTCATCGGCGTAGAAGACAAGTTGTGTGTTCAGGTAGATAGAGGGGAGATTATCAATGAAAAGTGAGAACAGGAGAGGGCCCAGGATTGAACCCTGGGGACCCCATATTTGATTGGGCATGGGAAGAGAGATGACCTTCAATGGAGGTTTTATGGGATCACCCCAAAAGGTAACTTCTGACCCAATCTATGTTATTGATGGAGAGGTGCAGATCTTTGAGGGTGTTGAGTAGGAGTGTGTGGTCCCCCAGTTCAAATGCCTTGGTCAGGTTGACAAATACCGACCCAGTGTATTGGCCTTAAGAATGTCGCTAGTGAACCTGACAAGGGCAGTTTCTGTGCTGTGACCAGATCTGAAGCCATGTTAGGTACAGGAGAGTAGGTTGTTGGCTTCCAGGTAGGCAGTAACTTAAGAGTGGACAATTTTCTCAATGATCTTTGATAGGGGTACAAGGATCCCCTTAGGCAGTGGGGAGCAGGCAGGTGGCTGATGCCTGGAGGGATGTATAGGAGCTGACCCATTCAGGGTACAAGGATCCCCTTAGGCAGTGGGGAGCAGGCAGGCAGATGATGCATGGAAGTGCAAAATAATGCACCTGGGAAACAAAAACCCAGGGGAAGAGTATACAATGGAGGGGATGTAGTAACAACAACAAAAATGGAAAGGGACCTGGGGGTAATCATATCAGATGACTTTAAGGTTAGCAAGCAATGTGAGAAGGCAGTAGGGAGGGCTGAGGGGGTATTGAGATGTATAGGAAGAGGCATCACCAGCAGAAAACAAGAAGTTGTTATCCCTCTGCACAGACAGTTGGTGAGACTCCATCTGGAGTACTTCATCCAGTTCTGGAGACCCCATCTCCACAAGGACATAGACAGAATGGAGGCAGTCCAGAGGAGGGCAACTAAAATGGTGCAGGGTCTGCAAGAGAAGCCATACAAGGAGAGACTAAAGGAGCTTAATATGTATATCCTTGAGGAAAGGAGGGAGAGGGGGAACATGATTGAAACTTTTAAGTACCTCAGTGGAATCAGCAAAGTCCAAGAGGGAAGCATCTTTCAGAAAAAGAGATGTGCAAGAACAAAGGGACACAATTTGAAGAAAGAGGGGGGACAGCTCAGGGGCAATGTGAAGAAGTATTTTTTCACAGAGAGGGTGGTGGACACATGGAATTGCCTTCCTGAGGAGGTTGTGAGGTTTAAAACTGTGAGAGAGTTCAAGAATGCATGGGACAGACATAACGCAGTTCTTGTGGAGGGTAGGAAGAAATAGGCTGTTGGTTAACTAGGATCTGCAGTTTATCCAGTAGGTAGGGAAATGGGCAGACTAGGTGGGCCAAGCGGTCCTTATCTGCCATCAACGTCTATGTTTCTATGCTTCAGTCATAAATCAGATCAGTCTGACTTCTGCAATCAGGCAGTCCAATGCAGGAGAAACAGTGGCAGGAAGGCAAGTTGGGCCTCTTCCCTCCGATTCTCCTATGCTCCGTTCGGGGAGCAGCTGCTCAAAAGCTTGAACTGTTCACTCCTCAAACTCCAACTCCAACTGATCCACTGTCTCTTAAAGTACTGGGCATTTCCCTTTGATTCCTGAGATCAGGTTGACTGAGGAAGCTGTCAGTCACAGGATAGACTCCCCTTTTAGTTCAGTTTATGCGCCAACCTAAAAAGTACAAAACTACAAAAATTATTTTTCCTTCCCATGAGACACTTGGACTAAGGACCCTTTGAGGTCCCCTGCATCCTACTAGCCCACTTACTGGAAGTTCTGGACCAAACATGGTGGCTCCCATTCCAAAATTCAAACTGCAAGGAAAGCAGGTTAAACAAACTTCTCTAATTCAAATATACAGCATGTTAAAAGTAAATAAGTACAGTTCCCATTCAGACTCCTTCTGCACTATTATCGATTGCAGAGTGGAGCAAATTAGAGCAGTAGCTGGCCAGTCACAAGCCTAAAATCACTTGGACCCGGCCCAGACCATTCACTATATACATATTAGCTAGGCTCTTAAAGGGACAGGCACAGAGGCATAGCATGTCACTCACATGTAAATGAACAGAAGCAAACTGATAACATGGGATCTATCACATCTACAGGATGTCAATCTGGCAGTGGGCCTGGAAGGAGCCCAGGAAGACATGTAGGTAAACCCCAAATTAGTGGGGGGGGGCTATACTCTTCCCTGTCTGGAAAAACTTGGCATCCGTGTCAAGTCTATACATTTTAAACAGTTCTATCTATAGAATACATGTATACACATACACACACACACAGGTTTCAGCCATAACTATTACATTCATATAACATAAATGTCCATATCTGATGCATCATTCATAAGTACACTGCTTAAGCATTTTACATTTTGCATTTACCATGGTAATAAAACATTTCATTTATACAGAAAACTGGCTCAAGTAGTTAAACATATCACCCGTGTCTGTATTACTTCCTTATTTTTCACTAACCCACATGGTTGGGGTCTGACCCTATCAGCTAATCTTGTTCTGCATGGGGAGTGGTCACTACAGCACTGACTAGAAGGCTTGATTATTAACTTAAAGGCTGCAGTGTAACCTATTTTTGGAAGAGAATTTGCTGAGATGTAAACCCCTTTATGAACAACATTCATGGGAAGATCTACAGGCCTTACTGGGGAATCATAACTGAGGCATACTACAGGCTTAATGGTTCTTCTAGATTTTGTGGGAGGGGCAGGCACAGGCTCAGTCCTTTCAACACTCACATTTGTGTTGATCAGTCCTGGCTCATTGTCCAACAATAAGTCAGCTTCTGATGAAAGGGGTGTCTCTGCACTTACTGTTGGTTCAAAACTAGAAGAAACACTTACATTGGCTTATTCTGTAGATTCTGTTTCAGAAGAAACACTTGCATTTGCTTGCCTGAAATTTCAGGTTCATCATCAAGAGGAAATTCCATGGAATTTAAATCACGTAACACATTACTGATACTTTCAGAATCATCATTTACATTAACGTCATTGTCCATTGTGATATCAGAGTTACCATTTTCAGACATTTCAGCTTCATCTGGCATTTCACCACTCTGGCTCTCATTGTCAGGATTTGCCTCTTGAGGTTCAGTTAGTTCTATGAGACATATAGAGTCAGCTGTGTCAGACGTTATACTTTGCACCTCACTATCAGGGGGTACAGGGGTAGTTGAGAGGGCTGGATAATTAGACAGTCCTGAGGGTCCAGCCTCATTTCCCATGTTACAGAGAAGATTCTCTTGAAATAACTGGCTCAGTTCATTAGTGGACTAGTAAGTGACCACACATTCGCTCTCATCGAATTCAGATTGATTGTCATTTATCGATGATGGTCACAAGTTTGGGTTTCTGGGCACCATAAGGGGAGTTTGACTGTTTCTTTTTAGTGGCAGCCCAGGTCACAAGTCCAGAGGGGTTGTTATCGAGGTGCAGAGTCAATGATGATTTGTCCAATCGGTAACAGGTGATTTCTGTGCATTGTCTTCACAGCTCGTGGGTCATTCTCTGGATGCACTTTGTAACCTGGCAGATCCTCCAGGTTGTTGACAACAGTGTACAGGGTGTGATGCCACCTGTCAGCTATCTTGTGTTTTCCATGCAATCCCAAGTTTCTTAACAGGACACGATCTCCAGGTTGTAGCTCTTGGGCCATAACATGTTTGTCATGCCTCTCTTTGTTTGTTAAGTTTCTCTTTGCAGCCATCGTGTTGGCTAACTGATAAGCATGATTGAGCTGAACTCTGAGTTTTTGTATGTACTGGAGATAGTTTTCAGCTTGGACTCCATCGGGGGATACCCCAAAACAAATATTAAAAGGCAACCTTGCTTATCTACCAAAGATCCAATGGTAGGGGGAAAATCCAGCTGCATCATTATAAGTACAGTTTTATGCATGAACTAAAGTACTTATCTGCTCACTCCATCTAGCCTTGTCTCAGGGATGAAGTGTGTCAGCATGTCCAATAACGTCTGATTAAATCTTTCGGGCTGTGGGTCACCTTGAGGGTGATAGGGGTGGTTCTTGATTTTCTTATCCCCCCAGAGTGAGATCATCTCTTTAATTAGATGGCTTTCAAAGTCTTTCCCCTGGTCTGAATGAATTCACTGTGGGGCACCATAATGGACAAAGAATTTCTTTACAAGCACTTTGGCTACAGTGGCTGCTTTCTGGACCTTAGTTGGATAGGCCTGGGCATAGTGAGTAAAATGGTCCTTCACAACCAGCACATTTCCAATGTTCTTTTCATCAAGTTCTAAACACAAGAAGTTGATGCATATAGGCTCCATGGGTGCACTGGTGGAGATGTTGACAAAAGGTGCTGCTTTCTGAGGCTGAGCTTTTCGTTGAAGGCAGCGGCTGCAGGTTTTAATGTGGGTGTCAATGTCAGCACTCATCTTAGGTCAGTAGAAATGGGCATGGGCTAAGTCTGAAGTTCTATCACAACCCAGGTGTCCCATTTGATCATGGAGGGCACGTAAAACCACACATTTAAATGGAGTAGGCAGCACTAGCTGTTGTCTGATAACTTGACCTTGTTCATTTGTGCTCTTTCAGTAAAGTAGCTTGTTGCACAACTTAAGCCTAGGCCCGTCTCGGAATAACAAAGCAGTTCTCTGGTCTTTAAAGTGAAGTTTGGAAACACTTCTTCCAGCATTTAGGGCACCTAACGTGGGCTTAATCATGGGGTCATTGTATTGCTCCCTCTGGATATCGGTTGGGGTATGTTGAGGAAGAGTATTTAGATCTAATGTTGTGAAATTGCAATAGGCTGCAGGAACACAGGTGTCGGACGGCCCCAGGCAATCAACCAGGCAATTGACAGTTTCAGAGGACTGGTGTTCATCTTTGTCAAACTTGTGGCAAAGTGCTTTAACAGGCTGTTCGGACATCCTCACCCACTCAGAGCTGGATACAGGCCTTCTAGATAGGGCATCAGCATCAATGTGATTCAGGCCTAGATGATACTCTACTGAATAATCATAGGTTGAAAGTGCCGATAACCAATGGTGCCCAATGGCATCTAACTTGGTTGAGGTTTGAACATATGTGAGGGGGTTGTTGTCAGTCTTTACCAGAATTTTGGAACCATAAAGGTATTCATGAAATTGATCTACTATCACCCACTTCAGTGAGAGAAATTCTAGTTTGTTCACTGGGTAGTTTTTTTCAGTGTGTGTCAGACTTCTGCTGGCAAAAGCCACTGGGCGTAATCCTTCCTCATACTCCTGGAAAATCACAGCTCCAAGTCCCTTCAAACTGGCATCGGTGTGCAACATGTAAGGCTTAGCTGGATCTGCGTAAGCAAGTACAAGGGCATGGGTAAGCTGATGAATGATATTGTAAAAAGCTGCATCACATTTAGAGATGCAGCGAATTTAAATTCCGCTGGTGAAGTGAACGCAAAGTGAGCACTTAGCGTTGCCGCCAATCCGCTACGTGGAGTGGGCAATGCAAAGTGCTCACTCCGCCTTGTCATTACCACTTCACATTAAGGTGGAATAGCAATGCGAAGTAAGGCAAAGTCATTGTTTTTAATTGGCTTCGTGTTCCTCATTATGATTCTAAGTGATCCACTGGGTGTTTCAGATTTGGCAGCCCCCCCCACACATCACATGGCTTGTAGTACTGTAAGTCACATGCTCTTTAACTAGGCAGGAAGAAAGTGAGTCATACAAGCAGACACTTTTACTTTCTCCTGTGCAGATAGAGAGAGAGTAGTGTGTTTTGTGACTGCTGATACTTTGAGATCAGAGCAAGGAGGAGATTTAAACTTTGAGTTAGACCCAACAGCTTTTTTTAAAAGCTACATTTTTTTGTCTTTTCTGTACTCTTTTTTACTTAATTTGTTCTTTCTATAAATTTTGTTTTTCTTATCTTTATAAGTAGTTAGTTGTTTGTATGTGTTACTGTGTGTGTGTGTATGTGTGTGTGTGTTGTGTGACAGTGTGAGTAGTAATTGCTCGGACTGAGGGAGCTCGGTAGGAGAGATGGACCAGGGTGAGGGAATGCCTGGGGTGGGGTCAGCTCTGGGAGAGCATGGTAGTGGTAAGCATTGTGCCATGCGCATGAGTGGAGGGCATGGGCACCCATTCCTTTTGGACCGCTCGATACTTGTGAGTGTCCCCCCCCCCGGAAGCAGGACTAGCACAGCCTCCTGTCCTGACTCTGAGGCAGTTGAACCACCACCACCACTAAGTCCAGGTTCTCTGGAGCAGGATGTGCCTATTCCCCCGGGCCCAGGTGTAGATCCCATCCCTGTGCAGCACTGTAACCAGCTGGCTGCCAGTTCATCTGGCCATCCCCTGCCTGTGCCTAGTCCTCCCCTCACCTCCATTGTTTGGCAGTTTTTTTACTGTGTGGGGGGACAGCAGTGTGGTCAAGTGCTGCCTATGTGAGGTGAAGGTGCGCCGTGGCCCCCTGGGGACTCACCTGGGGACTGAGGGCCAGTGGACCCATATGCTCAATCACCAGCAGTTGGAGTGGCAGGCTGCCACAGAATGGACCATGCCTGCACCTGCTGGCCATTCTATGGCAGAGGGTGCAGCTGTGCATTGCGGCATCCTTAAGAAGAGGAGGGCCACAGCAGCACCTGCTGCTCCACCAGCACCCCAACCCCCCACCACCACCACCACCACCAGCAGGTCAGCCTGTAGAATGTGTGGACCCCAGAGAACTGCATGTAACACAGGCTGACTTGGCAGTTCTCTGGAGTGCTGTTGAGGATAACAATGAGAGGGTGAGTGCTGTGAAGCAGTGGCTGGATCACATAGAGCAACATCAGTTGCAAATTATGTCCATGCTGGAACTGCTGCTGGATCACCATGGGATCCCACATTATTTTTTTTTTCCTCACACCATGTGCACCCCCCACACCTTCCTTGCTGTGTTATAAAATGTATTCCTCCACCTTCCCTGACCCTTGTATGTAATGATGCCCTTTTTTTGTTGTCTTCCATATGCGTGACACTTTCTATTCTGAGCAGTGCAAGTATACTGTACTAAACTGCATGTGTGCATACAGTCTTCTTTCCAGCCTGTGTATGTACTGCAGACACTGCAGACACTGCCCAACTCCCTGACTTAAAAACAAACATTAATGAGTACAATGGTGGGGTGGTGAGGCATGGAGAGATACTACAAAACAGGCTTACAATACATCCAAGTAACTATTAAAAAAAAATTTATGTTGTGATTCATGACATGATCATGAATCGTGATTTGTGACTGCATTTGTGACCGTGATGATGAAGAACATGATTTGTATCACGAGTGACTCGTGATAATGGTCCTGACCTAAAAACGCATATTAATGAGTACAATGTTCATGCAGAACTAAGCACCTCACCTGTCCGGTACTCTGAAGGGAAGTCAAAGAAACAACTGTGACTTAAGTTACAGGTGGAGATTGGACCCTAAAGATATGCAAATGCACAGACAGATTAAGATTGTACTGTGCACTGAAGAGATGCAGACACAAAGACACAACACCTAACCAGTGCTCGCCATCAGAAATTCAAATGTGGAAAAGAATACCTTTGCCGGTTGGGGGGTGCAGGGGCAGTGTAATGCACTGCTGCAGTAACAGTCACTAGTACGAGTACCAGTAAAAATACCACAAAGAAGTACAAAAATCACACAGCTGCAGTGGATAGCAGCTTCACATTGCTGAAATTATTATGTGGCACAATTAAAGTTGTCTGATTTGATGACACACATCACACACATACTCACACACACACCAAGTAATGCATAGCAAATTGAAAACTTCAGTAATATAACCACATATTTTAAACAGACTAAAATTATGCACTGAGGCAGTAACAGCCACTAGTACTAGTACCAGTAAAGATACCACAAAGAAGTACAAAAATCACACAGCTGCAGTGGATGGCAGCTTCACATTGCTGAAATTATGTGGCACAATAAAAGGTATCTGATTTGAAGACACGCGTCACACACATACACACACACTATGTAATGCATGCAAATTGAAAACTTCAGTAACATAATCACATATTTTAAACAAACTAAAATTATGCACTGCTGCACCACAACAATCAGCAAAAAAAAGGCAAGAAATATTGAAAATGTTACTGTGTGTACATTAACACAGTTATACAAGAAAAATATCACCAAAACAGAACGCACTGTCTTTTTCTCCAAGTTAATCTACCTACACGACAGATACACCCCTTCCCCAAAGCACAATACACTGTCTCTCAGTACACAGACTGAATGTTGTACATTAACTTTCAAAATTCATACACAAACAATAAACACTCGATGATATGAGCACAGGAGGGTTTCCTATGATTGATGAACTAAAGTTTCTTAAAAAACAATGACTCAAAAATGCTTTTTTAACAGTTTTTTGAAGGTCTGAATTGCAGAGAGCTCTCAGAGCAGATTGTCTCCTACAGCTTCCTACACACACTTCCCCAAACTGAGGCTGTGCAGAACAATCTAGAACCCATGTGACCTGAAATCCGATGAAACACTGCGAAATTCGCCTTTGGAGCTTAAAAACAAGGCTAAGTAAGGCGAAATACTTTGTTTTCAATGTACTTCACCTTAAGAATTGATGGAGTAGTGGTTTGGGAAGGCGGAGTAATGCAAAGTCATTGTTTTCAATGGACTTTGCGTTACTCATTAATAAAGCATAGTACTCCGCTTCACATTGCGGAGCACTCCGCAAATTCGCCTTCACTCTGCAAATCACTTCGCGGAGCGAATTGGGGTCATTTCGACCATCACTAATCACTTCCTTAGTCCACCTTGCTCCAAATGGTTCATTGGTTTTAAAATAGGTCTTATCCTCCTCTTTTATAGCACTCTTTTTATATTTTTGATTGATTGGTGGGTACCCTTGAGTCAAATTAAGCAGAGGGCAAATCACTTTGATGTAATCTTTTACAAAACGGCGACTGTAGCTGCAGAAACCCAAGAATATTTGCAGTTCTTTGAGATTGTTAGGTTGGGGCCAGGTGGTCAAGGCTTCCACCCTGCTTGGATCAGTTTGAATGCCCTCAGGTGACACAATGTGGACTACATATTTTACAGATTTATCGATGGACAATTTTAAGTCGAAGTCTTCTAGCCGATACAAGACTTTGAATTAGTGAGTCTCATGTTCTTCAAGTGTTTTGCCAAACACAATGACATCGTCCAGATAAACTAAGCATTCAAGTAGGTTCATGTATCCTACAGCTCACACCATCAACCTTTGGAAGGTGGCAGGTACTCCATAGATGCCCTGAGGCATATGCAGGAATTCGTAAAAACCCAACGGACAGATGAATGCAGTTTTTTCTCTATCTTCAGGTGCCATCAGGATTTGGTAATACCTGATTCTGAGGTCTAAGACGGAAAACCACTGGCTCCCATTATGGCAATCAAGGGCATCCTGGATGAGGGGCATTGTATACTGGTCTGGTATAGTTCTTCAACTGAGTGTTCGGTAGTCCACACACATCCTCACTGAACCATTCTTCTTTCGGACTACCACAATGGGAGATGCGTACCGGTTACAGGATTCTTGTATTCTAGCAGCTGGCATCTCTTGGAGGTGGCGTCAAACACCATCAATGTCTGCTGGTGCCAATCTGTGGGATCTTTCATGAAATGGCCTCTTGTTATGGAGCCTGATGTAATGCTCTGCACCAGTGACGCATCCGACATCCCATTCTCTCAAGGAAAACACCTTACTCTGCTGAGGCAGTTTTCTGCTAACTTTTGCTTTCCACTCTTCAGGAATGGGAGATTCCCTAAAATCGAACAAATCAGGAGTTACTTCTTCATCCTCTTCATACGGCACTTACTAGGCAATACAGCAGTATCAGCGCAATACACAGTAGCCAGGGTGCAACCTCGGTTGACTCTAGTATCCCGGTCAGACACGTTTTGAATTTGAGCCACCACATGCAAGCATAGGCATGATCTTGGGCAGACAGGATGCTAGGCTTAACTAGAAGGCCCTCTGGCAGCTTCCCTTCTTCTGGGGCATCCAGCATCAGGATCTTATTCTTGACATCTTTCTCTATTCACACTTCACCACTAATGGTACACTGGGCATTGAATGGCAATACAAGTGGTGCTGGATCTTTCTTCCATACAACTCCCACTGGCTCATCCTGGTCAACCTCTGTGGCTTGCAACTGTAGATCATATGATCTGCACACCATGGCAGGGATGTGTAAGGCCCAGATGTTTTTTCTTGATTTTCTCTCCTGGCACAGCTGGGCTAGGTGGCTGAACATGTGGGCATTAGTACAGATTAACAAAGTGATACCATCATATTTTCCACTCAGAGGGCATACCAAAGCCAATATCTCTACTGATTCATCCACGCCAGCAACAGCAATAGGAAATGCTAGCCACAGTCATACATAACCCAGGTAGGATAGGATTTCTCACTTAAACCCCATACATGAAGTCCTTCAACGGGTTGAAGTGAGAGGTCAGACAAGTGCTGATCATACCAATCTTTAAACACAGTAGTAACCTGAGATCCACTGTCCAATATGTCTCAGGTCTAAATGCCATTAATGTTTACTGCGGTCTTCATCGAAGAGCCCACTATCTCTGACCAGTCAGGAGGTGCAGACTTAGCAGGTTTGTCCACGGCTGTCTTAGAAGAAAAGGATTTTCATGATGGCCCTGACTGTGGCTTTATATTGCTTTGGCGAACCTGGTTGAGCAATTTAGCAGTGACTCATCATAGATTTTCAGGAGCATCACAAGTTTGTTTGGTGTGTCCATCCTCTCCAAACCAATAACAAAGCACTTTAGTTTTAGGTTCAGCAGGACGGGAAAGTCTTTGTGGGGCTTGTAGTGGTCAGGAGTCAGAGGCCTACTCTCTTCCTTTGGTCTAGGTTCAGGTTCAGCTCCCCATGGCTCCTCCAGGGGGAAGACGGTTGTGCAGCATAAATGAGGTCTCTCGTCATAGCTCACAACTACCTCATTTCCTCTACTATGTTATTGTCAGATTGGGATTCAGCAGCATGGGCATTGTCCCCCATACAGTCAGGTTGGGTCTCACCAGTGGTCTCAGTATTGGTGGGGCAATGACCATCAGTTCTAGCCAATTCAGCAACAGCTTGCCTGCTGGCCTTCAGTTCTGTCAATTCCTTCAACAGCAAACTGATTTGCAGTGACTCTAAGGTGCCCTCCTTCTCATTAGGCCTATCTGGGCTCAGGGAAGTTCATCCAACCCCAGCATAGGGGTCCCAACTATCATCTTCATTCTCAGCTCCCCTGATTTATTTGATTAACCAACAGTATTGAGGAGGGTGGGCTTTGTGATCTTGAAATTTTAACTTCAACATGAGCACACTTAAATAGTGGGCAGACTTAAGGAAGTGTTCCAGTCTCACTCGATTTAGCTCACTAGCCGTGATGCCCCCCTTTTGGTGTGCCCTTTGCAAGGCCTGCTCTACCTGAGTCACAAAAGCAGACAGTCGCTCATTTTTTCACTGCTTGGTAGACTTAAACTTCCATATCAAATCCTCTCCTGACTTGGTGCTACCAAATACCCCTTCTAAAGCAGATAAATATGCAACAGCAGAGGCCTCTGGGTTGGTGGACCAGAGAAACCTGGATGGATTGCAGCGCAGAGCCTCTCAAGCACTCCATAAGTCTTTTACATTTTTCCCCTTCAGAGCATTGCCACTCTTGGACCAGTGGGGTAGCATAGTCCATCCATGTTTCCAAACCATCTTCTCTCACAGGAACAGAAATGGCCCCTGAAAATAGCCTGAGCCTGTGATAAGAGTTCAGGTGCACACAGGGTGCCACTAGAGGGGTCGCTGCAATGGGAGATGATATGGACAAGGGTGGAGAGGCTGTGGAAGAGTATATGGGTGTGACCCCCTCCGAATCCTCCAAAGCCCTTTGCAAGTCCATGGCAGTCTGTCCTTCAGTAGCTAATAGCTTTAACAACTTCTCACTAAATCATTCCACCTTTGGAAACCCCCCCCAGAAGAAGACAGGCCACTATGCATGTGAATGACTCTTCACCCTGTCTGGGATCCATCAGGCATAACAACAGGGGGTACTGTCTCTGGGTCTATGGGGACACTACATGAAATGAGGACCATTAGGGTCTGTTCAAACAGGTCAGTGTCCCACACTCGCGCTGAAACTTTACCCAAACACTTAATCTTCCCCACAGTTTCCTCTATGGTAGCATTGGTGGTCCCCATGGGTCAATCCAACAATAATAGATCATGATGGGGATCAACCCCTTCAGCCTTGCTCCACCCCATCATGCGGTGTACGACCAGTTTATAGGAGGAAATATTAAACTTAGCTGTAGTGAGGGTCTTCATTTCAAATTTGGCACAAAATTCGCATAACTGAAATTTTATGTTTTGGCCACTAGGGGGTGCTAATCCCAGTGGTACCTCCAATATGTAACCCCTAGCCAGTGCTATTCCTAAGGTTACTACTCCTGCCTGCATCTTTTGAGGGGCCTGGATTCAATATTAAGGTGCCTCCACCCAGAGTGACAGTATTGGAGTGTCTGTCTAGCCTGTTATAGCCCTCTGGGAAGCTACAACCACCCACCAACCGTCCTAGTGGCTTTGAACCTTGAATATCAGTAGTTAACACACAGTCAGTAAATAGTAGTAATAATATGCACACAACCTTTGCACTTAGTACCAGGGTCAGACCTTCAGAAATATCATTGGAGACCCCCCTGTAAAACAAGGTTAGCAAGACAACTGCACAACTTTAGTACTATAACCCAACTAATAATATGCACATACACCAGGTTAAACATGAAACAACAATCAGATTTATTTAGGGGACAGAAACAAGGAAGGGGCATGAATTTAGTTAAATGATTGGTACTCTGATTAACGTCAGGTTCTTGGCATGCACTTTTAAGTCCCAAATAAATAGTTCTACAACACTGGGTACCCTGGATGGAAAGCTGGTTAGCCAGAGGCGTTGCCTGGGGGTGGCTGGCATTGCAGTTGATGTTGAGGCCCTTGATGGAAAGAAAAGGCAATTAGCATGCACAACAACATGATTATTTGTAATCCTGGCCGGTTGGCCCAGTCTCATGAAAACTAAGAATTTAGAAAAGAAATCAGATAGTACCACAGTATGATTAAGTGACTTGTTGCAGGGAGCTACCCTGATTGTACTCATGCTACCAGTTGGCTGTAGGGTTGCAGGCAATATGCAGACCTCGTGTTGTTCACCAGTGAACATGGGGAAGCAGGGTCATCATGACACACTTCTTCTCCCTCCAGGTGGCTGCAACCTGTGAATTGTTTCTGCGCATGGGCTGGATCAACAAAGCCGGTCTCTCACCAAGGACAGTCTCTGGTGCAAGTCAGCTGATTTGGGCCAGGATGGCATAACCCAGGCATGATGAGCACATTGGCAAAGTTCAGTTTTTGTTGCTGGTGAAGCCTCCGGCTGGCGTAAAAAAATCAGGTCACAAACAGACAGGCCTCGACCCATGAGGAGCATTCAGCACATTGAAATCAAACAACAGTAACTTTTAACAGGTCAGATACAGTCCGGTTGCTATTGCAGTATATTCACTGAGCAAACCTCTAGATACATTATCAGTGTCGCACACTAGCTGGGCCAAATGCTTCACAGGAGCAATTCTTCGGTCCAAATCACAAGCAGTGTATTTAAACTCTCCGATACTTTCTGCTGCAGTTCCAATCATAAATCAGATCGGTCCGACTTCTGCAGTCAGGAAGTCCAATGCAGGAGAAACAATGGCAGGGAGGCAAGTGTGGTCTCTTCCTGCCAATTCCCTTACGCCACTGCCTGAAAGCTCAAGCTATTCACTCCTCAAGCTCCAACTCTAACTGATCCACTGTCTTTTACAGTACTACGCATTTCCCTTGGATTCCTGAGATTGGGTTGGTTGGGGAAGCTGTCAGTCACAGGATAGATTCCCCCTTTAGTTCAGTTTAGGCACCAACCTAAAAACTACAAAAACTACAGCTTTTCCTTCTCACGAGACACTTGGGCTAAAGACCCTTTGAGGTCCCCAGCATCCTATTGGCCCATTTACTGGACATCCCGGACCAACCATGGTGGCTCCCATTCCAAAAGGCAAATTGCAAGGAAAGCAGGTGAAACAAACTTCTCTAATTCAAATATACAGAATGTTGGAAGTAAATAAGTACAGTTCCCATTCAGACTCCTTCTGTACTATTATCAATTGCAGAGTGGTGCAAATCAGAGCAGTAGCTGGCTGGTCACAAGCCTTAAAACACTTGGACCCAGCCTGGACCATTCACTATACACATATTAGCTAGACTCTTAAAAGGACAGGCACAGAGGCACAGCATGTCACTCGCATGTAAATGAACAGAAGCAAACAGATAACCTGGGATCTACCACCTCTACAGGACATCAGCTTGGCAGTGGGCCTGGAAGGAGCCCAGGAAGACATTAAGATAAACCCCAAATTAGTGTGTGGGGGGGTTACACTGGTTAATAACATATTGGGATAAGAGATCAGTGGAAGATGAGTTAAAGTGAAAGGGTGGGGATTATTAGGATCACGTAAACTAAAATGAAGAATTATGCCTGAGAGCAACAGGAGGATCTGCTGGGCTTCAGATTCCTAGAGATATTTCCGCTCTTCAGAGTCAGGAACCAAAATGCAGGGCAGTAATATATGAAAACAATCAGCAGAAGAAAGCCTATTGGTCTCACTAGTCTGCTTGAATTGTGGAGCACTTCTCAGCAACTACTGAGGGCTTTGCTCCCTACCTCATCAAACCTGACCCCACCCTTTAACATAGAAACATAGAATTTGACAGCAGATAAGGACCGCTTGGCCCACCCAGTCTGCCCATTTCCCTACCTACTGGATAAGCTGCAGATCCTAGTTAACCAGCAGCCTACTTCTTCCTACCCCCAACCCCCAGAACTGCCTTATGACTATCCCACGCATGCTTGAATTCCACCACTGATTTTGACTCCACAACCTCCTCCGAAGCCGTTCCATGCATCCACAACCCTCTCTGTGAAAAATACTTCCTTAAATTACCTCTGAGCCACCCCCTCTATCTTTGCATGTGTCTTGCCCCCATTGACCCTGGTCCTGAATATATCACTTTGTGTACAACTGAAACATATGAACCAACTTTGGGAAGCGACTGTTATGAGGATAAAGGACTGACTCATTGGATCGCCAGCTCTAATCCCCATATCTATCAACTACTCTACATTGTGAGAAGCAGCCCTTATTTCATAGCTCATATGAGTTTTGTCCCACTTAAGAAACATGCTGTCAGCTGGCCCAGTGGTGCTGAGGGTTGAGGCACTGGACGCCACACCTCACACCATGCTGGTGACCCGGGTTTGGGAACAGACTCGGGTCGTCGGGTGTTGGCAGGGAAGGGAAGGGATTGAACATCCCAAGGACTGCTCTCCCTTCCCGGGGAGGGTTCTGGGGTAAGCCTCACTCCATAGTGGCATCTGGTGGAAGCCAGGGGCCCTACTAATAGCAAGGCATGACACAATGTCGGGGGGCAAAGTGGCAGTGGATGTCTGCATGCTAGGTGCACTGATGTCATTGCACGTCCATGCTCTGAAGGGAGCAACAAGAAGAAAAAAAAACCCTGGCAGCCCAGTGGAGGTGAAGGGGGCCCCAGAGATCTGCCCTCATCCCATTGCTGGACCTGCCAGCAGACCCTCTAATCTCAGAAAGGCTGCCAAGGGCAGGTGGGTCCTCCCCTTGGGGGTGATCCAGGGCCCCCCCGGGGGTGATGCAGGGGGCTGGACAAGCCATGGGGGCTGAGGGGGGAGACCAACAGAGGGTTTTCCAGCTGGGAGTAGTGACAGTGTCATGTGGGTACCCTGGAGAGATGCCCTGGGACTTTCAGTGAATTAAGAGAAATAACAAAAACAAAAAACCAAAAAAAGAAACATGCTGTCCCACATTGAGAATGTGCTTTCTCACATTGTGAACTCAGATATAGAAGCAGCAGAAATTCACACGTATTTATGATCCTAAATCAATATTAAACTTTGCCCAAATAAAAGCAGTTGTTTTCAGTTTTGTGAGTTTGTATCCCTATGTGTGATAAGATGTCTCACATTTTGCATGTCAGTGTTGCACCTATCAGTGACAAAGGACTGTTAATGCTAGTTTGTCTCATGACTCCTGTGTCCCCATGCTTTCATGAATTCAGGTATTTTATTGGGCAAAGTGGAACAGTAAGTAAAAGATTATGGATAAACAGCGACATGTCATACTGATTTTCTTTGGACAAAATGGTCTGTATAAAATAGGATATTTATTTTATGGAAGCACTGCGGTCCATTGTAAACAAGATGTTTCATTTGGGCTATCCTCGACAAAGCCTTGTGAAAGTAAAACAAGACCAAAGATAGCAGCTGATATTATCCCAGTCTGTGTAAAGTACAGGCAAGTAATGCTGGTATATGAACAGGGTTTCCGTCCTGTCTCCAGCATCGCTGGTTTGCTGCTGAAGGTTATGTCACTTGCCAAGCACTTGGGCACGCTCAGTGGGTGCTCCCTATAAAAATTGCTGCATCATAACACTGAAGTCCCAAACTTCCAAAGGAAAGAACAGAGCCTTCTAAACTGGTTCTCAAGTGGCAAAATGCTGGATTTCAGCACTTTCACCAAATGCAAATGTACATTGGATTACCCTTATTGCTAATACATTTAATGGTTTTTCAGAGATCGATTTAAGCAGTCAGGTATGTCGTGGGGTTAGCATAATGTAATCCCACCCTTCTGCACCGAACCACATGAAGTTAATGCATGTGGTACGCCATGGAGGTGGGATTGCTAACTCACCCCTCAATCATCTTATGACCACACTATTTAGTTTTTGAACTTCATTTAATATATTCTGAATGATCTCCTTCGCTCCTCATCCCCCCAGGTCACACTTGGAAATGAGATTTGGCTCATAAACTGGGTAGAGGAATGGTTGAAAGAACGGACCCAACGTGTGTGTATTAGAGGCCACCTATCAGACCCATGTCCAGTTACTAGTGGAGTACCACAGGGATCGATTTTAGGCCCATTACTATTTGATATCTTCACATCTGATCTTACTTCTAATCTTAACAGCTTCTCTATAAAATTTGCCGATGATACAAAAATAGCAGCATTGGTCAAATCATCTGACGACGTAACAGCATTCAGTAACGACCTTAGGAAAATTGAGTCATGGGCAGTCAAAAACTGTATGCCTTTTAATACAGATAAATGCGTAATTATGCACTTTGGTACAGCTAACATACAGAACAAATATACAGTTAATGGACACACATTAACTTCTGTAGTGCAACATAATGATTTAGGGGTAATTATTAATTCAGAACTTACTTCCAGTAGTCAGTGTAACCATACCATGAACAGATCAAATAGACTACCTGGTTGTATTAAAAGGAGTTTTACCTCCCGTGACAGGGGTTGTATGCTGCCACTGTATGGGGAATATGTGAGGCCCCACCTGGACTACTGTTCTCCCCTCTGGAGTCCGTACCTAAGGAGAGACATTGGTAGACTGGAGAGAGTTCAGAGGAGATTCACCAAAATGGTCACTAACATGCAGGATATAAATTACGAGACAAGGTTACAGGAGCTGAATATGTACCCATTGGAGCCGAGAAGGAAGAGAGGTGATCTCCTACTTATGCATAAAATCCATACTGATACTGAGCTATTACAACAGCTAAAAATGATCAATAATAACAGGGACCTTACCCTACGTAGTCACCCCATCAACTTGCACTTACATTCCCTAGAACTATTAAGAGAAGAGCCTATTACACCCAAAGAATCATACCACTATGGAATTCTATTCCAAATTTCTTATTTCAGTGTAACACTAAAAGTACTTTCAAACAAAACCTGGATGGTTATCTTTTGTAAACCGAGGGTTCCTGTGCCAGCTGTGCTGGAGACATACACTAATGGGCTTTGGCCTTCCGTATGTCTATTTCTTCCTAGCATGAAATCCTAGTATGAAATGTATCTATACTGGTCACCACATTTTAATTAAATAAAAGTTATGAAATGTGTTAGGCTTTTCAGTGGCATTTTTATTTTATTTGATAATTAAACATGCAACAAAAAAAAATCACTATCAGCTCCAGTGAGCCCAGCACCTCTGCATCAGGCAATGGCAGGATGTACACATCCCACGTAAATACCATGTGGTATTCACATGGGTCCCAATCAATCAGATGGCTGAATTTCTTCCTCCAGTTTTTTAACTGTATTTTTTTTTTATTTTCTATTAAAGAGCTGCTGATACATTTGTTTGAAAGACGTAATATTTAGACACAGTTGAGCATGTGTTTCATATATTTTCTGTAAATGCTATTAGCCATTATTTACTACTAAGAAAATTTGTACAGCAACAGGATCTTTATTACATAGAGTTCTTCTGCCCCGTATCTGACATAGAAACACAAAATCTGATGGCAGATAAGGACCACTTGGCCCACCCAGTCTGACTATTTTTCCCTATCTACATTATCACTGCAGACCCTACTTGATCTACTGTTCTTTCTCCATCCCCCTTTCTTTCCACTATAATTCCCATGTGCCTATCCCTAGAGATGAGTGAAGTTGGCTGAATTCACTCTGTGCATTAATCCACAAATTTAGCACAATTCACAAAGTGCGTATCGATCTGCGAAGTGCAGAATTTCACCACGAAGAGCAGAATTCCACCCGTGAAGTGTGGAATTTCACCTGCAAATGTCAGAATTTCACCCACAAACAGTGGAATTTTGCCATTTGTGAACAAAATTCCACCAACAGCGTGCAAAATTCAGCACTTTGTGGGTGGAATTCTGTCATTCGCATGGAAAACTTCACAATTTCTGGCAAGGTCGAAGTTGCTGATGGTAGGGAAAACTTTGCAAAACTCAGTGGATGCAAATTTTGACCACTTTGTGGCAACTTTGCTGGCAAATTAAAACTTTGGCATATCTCTACCTATCCCGCCACCAACCAGTCAGAGAAGTAGAACTTCATCACATCCTTCCAAAAGGTACCCCTACTAACCTCCAGTCACATCCTCTTGTGACTGCGTCCTTATTTTTAACAAACAGAGCCTCACTAGTCACCCTGTTTATACCTTTCAGCAACTTATATTCTTTGTCATGCCCCCCAATCACATCTGGCCTCCAGTGAGCATATGTTCAGGGCTACAAGCCGTTCCTCATAGAATCTGCTTCTCTTCTACTGTATGTACAGTGCTGACTCCAGCCTGTCTATGTTCTTTGTCAGGTGAGGGTTGTAGAAATGGGCACAGTAGATGAGGCCTCACAAGAGATCTGTATAGTGGGAGTATCATTTTGCTTTTCCTGCTATCAAAACTGTACAGATGTGTATATATCTATTTATGTAACTTGTTTAGCTTATCTTGTAACACTGTATTTGTTCTGTCTTTTTTCACTTTCTCTGATTAGTGTACTACCATTGTTGTATCTGCTCATGTTGTTGCACTTCCCTGTTCATTGCACCACCATTGTATGTAATTCTGTCTTTCTGTGCCCCCTCCCCCCGGGTCCCAACTGGAAACGAGTTTCGACTCATTGATGCCTTTCCCTGTTATCAACTTTTAAATAAATAAATAAATAAATAAAAATAAAACCCCTCTGAACACATCCCAGCATCCTTGATGCCTTACTGTATGCCGTACTGCACTGGCTGGATTGTTTGAGGGAGTCAGTGATGATGACCCTCAGATCCCCCCTCTGTTGTAGTAACCAGCCTAACTCCACCCATCCAATACTCTGTGCATGGGTTCCTTTTTTCTAAGTGCATCATCTTGCATTCCTTGGCATTGAATCTCAACTGCCAGACCTTTGACTACATTTCCAGCTTTTCTAGGGCTTTCTCAAGTTCTCACACCCCTTCTTTGCTGTCTACACTGCCACAGCTTTGTGTCATCTGTAAAGAGAAACACCTTGCTCTAAGTATGGCTAAGAACCTATTAAATAGGACAGATCACAGGACTTATCCCCGTGGCACCCCACTTGTGACATGCTATCCAAAAAATTGTGCCCTTTTACTGCCACCCTCTATTGCCTCTCTCTTAGCCAGTTCTCCACTCACACATATCAACTCTTCTCTACTCCTAAATTCTCCAGATTTTTCAGCAACCTCCTATGTGGCACCAGATTAATGGCCTTGCTGATGTCAAAGTAGAGCAAATCTACTGCCTGCCCTCTATCCACAACCAAGTGACCCAGTCAAAAAACAGTATGAGGTTAGTCTGGTGCAACTTCCCTGGCACAGACCAGCATTGCTTGCCATACTGCATCACATTGTCTTTTATGTAGGCCACCAGACTTTTCTTAAATATAACTATGGCATCCATCAACTTACCTACAATGGAAGCAACACTGGCCAGCCTGTATTTGCCCTGGTCCTCACTGTCCCCCTCACCTTGTGGAGTGGGACTATGTCCTCAGACCTCCACTCCCCTGGAATTACTCCAGATTACAGTGAGTCCCCACATTTTATATACCAGCTCTAGTTTTCTGTGCCATTGGTGCATGATTTTACACTATTGCATTGGAACCCAGTTGCCATACTTCCGACCACTCCTTGAGATTTCTCAGATTCCTGTTCATTCACTCAACCCCTCCGGAGTATCTACCCAATGCAGATCTTAGAGTCATCTGTAAAGAGGCATACCTTCCCTTCCAGCTCTTCTACAATGTCGCTTATAAAGACATTGAAGAGGACTGGACCCAGTACTAAGCCCTGAGGTAAACCCTGGTCAATCTCCCCTCATTGGAGTGAATGCTCTTTACCACCACCATCTGTTGCCTATCCATCAGCCAGCTCCATACCCAGTTTATCACTTTGAGAACCCCCCCCCCAAACTGCCCACTTTCCTTACATGCTTCCTATGTGGTATCGTGTTGAAGGCCACCATGGCCCTGATCTATTTCTCTTGTCACCCAGTTGAAGAAATCGATTGGATTTGTCTGACATAACCATCCCCCCACCTCCATGAATCCATGCTGCCTCAGTTCTTGCAACCCACTGCATTCAAGCTATCCCTCTAGTCTTTCTTTCAGCAGGATTTCCATTGACTTCACCTCTGACCTTAGACTGACTGGCCTATAGTTGCCATTTCCTCCCTTCTGCCACTTTTATGAAGCAGGACTGCATCTGCCCTCCTTCAGTCCTCTGGAATTTCTCCTATTTTCACTGACTTTCTGAACAGTGTTGCCAGAGGTGCAGCCAGTACCTCCCTGAGCCCCCGAGCACCATTGGATGTGCCCTTTCCATCCCCATAACCCCGTAGCCTTATCCATTTTCAGATGTGCAGATCCTCTCAGTACTCTTTCTATGTGAATGGACTTGTGTCCTCCTCCCTCCCCCTAGTGCTCCTGCTGCATCTACTGTATGTAGTCTATCCACCTCTCTATCCACTGTGAAGACTGAGCAGAAGTATCTGGTTAGAATATCTGATTTTTCCAGACCCTACTCTGCACACTCTTCCTCCACTCCTCTTAACGTCACAGTCCCTCCCCTTGTCTTCCTCTTTTTGCTTATGTATTTGAAAAAGGTCTTGCCCCTTTTAGCTACCCCTATGGCTATCCTTTCATCTGTTTGTGCCTTTGCACCCCTCACTGTCTTCCCTGTGTCCCTCTGCTTCTCCTGGTATACCTCCCTAACCTCTTGCCTATGTGTCTTTTGGTGATTTTTTTGTACGTGAGTCAGTCATTTCCAGAACTGCCCTCTTAATCTTTCCTCCACCTCTTTCTACTCCCTCAGTCTGGTCTATACCCACCAAGTTTTCCCTGGTATTTTCCACATCTGGCAAAAATCTGCTTGTTTGAGGCCTAGAACCACTGTCCTCAATGGGGGGACCAGTGTTCCTAATCACCAGTTCAATCCACACTGAATTGTGGTCACTGGAACCCAGTGGTTCCCAGACTGCCACCCCACCCACCACTTCCAAGCTGGTAAGCACCAAGTTGAGAACTGTGCCTTCCATGTGTGATCCCTGATCAGATGCACCAGTAAACAGCACTGCATCATGTTCAGCAGCACCTGACTCCTGGTGCTCTTAGTTGCAGGAGTATCCAGTTCTGTCTCTAGCAGATTTAGATCCCCCACCAACACTAGATCTCTTAGGTACCCCATCCTGATTTCCTCCCCCAGTTTTTTATTTCCTTCTTTATGCTCCACCGACCTGAAAACCACCCGCAGCCTGATCTTTTTTAAGAGTCATTGTCAGCTGTACTCAGATCGACTACACTCCCCCTTTCATTATGATGGTCCCATCTTCCATAGCCTCTATTCTCTCCTTGATATAGATGGATATTTCCTCCTTTACTCTTACCTGTCCTTTCTATATAAGGTGTACCCTGGAACTGCCAGTTTCCAATCATTGTTCCTGTAGGCCCAGGTCTCCATAATTACTGCCATGTCTAACTCCGACTCTGCCACCGTCACCTGTAGTTCACTGATCTGTTTTGTTTCAAGCTTTTGGCATTAATGCAGACCACCTTTCATGCTCCCACCTTATTATTCCCTCTCCACTTATCTGTTCCCTGGTTACTGTCTGCCACTCCTTTCCCACACCATGCATTTCCCTTTCTGCTAGCTGGTTTGTCATGACCCCCACCTTCCCCCTCCTTTCTAGCACTTTTCTGTTCCCTACCCTTGTCATCACTTGGACTCTTTGTCTATTTTCCAATCCCATTTCGGGAGCCTACAAGGTTCTACCTATCACCTCCCCTTCTAGGTAATTCCCAGCATCTTCTCCCCTCTTGTTTACTTTTAATTATGATCCATGTAGATGTCAGTCTTCTACTCATGTACACCTGTTTCCCCCTCATGAGATGCAGGTAATTTCCTTTACATAGCCATCTATCCCAGAAGTTCACCTAGTCTCCCACAAATCTGGATTCCTCCTCTGGACACCACCCTTCAACTAAGCAACAAATGCCTCAGTTTTCTTCTTCCTCACGCTTCCCTTCCATCCCTCCCTACTGTCCCACAGAGGTAGCACCTTTGAAAAGATCAGTGAGGGTACCTTCAGCTCCTCCCTGGCCTCATGACTTTGGTTTACAAGGTCATCAGATGATTAAAGCACAGTTTCAAATAATAAAGAGCTTAAATGGCAGTAGATGTAGTAACAAGACAGCACACGTGGTTTTGTCAAAGTACAAGTCAAGCATAGAGAGACTATACTAGGAGCAAGGCAACAGCAGACTACAAGAGGTTTGTCAGGTGCTGGGAAGGTTGCTCAAGCATAGTTTGAGAGAGATTAGTGGCAGTCATAGTTGGCACAGAGGGTAAGGTCTTGTCTTAAATCCCTCTTAAACTGGTCAATTTTGGGGAGGCCCATTGGAGTCCAGTAGGTCATTCAACTACTGTCAATCCCTATCAGCAAAAGAATGCATTGCAAGGCTTGTCCTGTGAAAAGGTACAGAGAGAGCTTTTTTGGACATTTTTCTGGTGAAATATTGAAATATTGGTTTAGGACAGGACACAGAAGATTTTTTAAAGTCATGTGTGAGGCCCAGCAGAGCTTTTTTTTTTGCCCAGAAGGCAGGTGTGGAATTTAATTCTTTGCTTCACGGGGAGCCAGTTGGTCTGAGACTAGAGAAAACATATGTGGATGAGTCTATCGGCACCAAGAATGAAATGACAGGCCTTGTTAAGGGCTAGTTTGACCCTACTGAGTACAGTGTCAGTGGCTACACCATATACTGTGATGGTGTAGCCAGTAATGGGGAGGATAGTACTGATCACAGCAACACACTTGGATTCCAGGGTTAGATTATGCATTTGCCTGTACAGGGCACCTAGTTTTTTTTTGTCAGTATCTTTTCAGTGTGAGATAGTACTGTAGCTCAGGTAAGTTAGGACCTCTGTTACAGTCATATTCACTCTGTCAGGCCTGTTGCACAATGATATGCTGTGGCACCCTTATGGGACTCACCCAGAGGAGAACTTGCAAGCTTTCCACTCTTGCCTGGTAACCATATGCCCCCTTACTTTTGCTCCCTCCAGTGTAAGGCTCACCTGGTTTAAGGTTGCCAGTTGAGTCCCACCACTTTCTCCTATGGATGTCCCAGACTGCCTTCAGTAGATGTGTCTTCGATTAGCAGTTGCCACTGTCTTAAATATAGAATTCAGTCCACTCACCACAGACTTTATATGAAACTTATATCTGTATTTGCTATTTACAGAGGTGGGTTTGTATACATGCAAGTTTGCAGATAGAAATAGTATTCACTCTATATTCCCAGTTGACTGTGAGTATAGGGCATAGTCTACTTAGATCACTGTTTCCAAAAGAGTCCCCAAATTCAGATTGTCCTTCTACCCATAAGATAACCAACTTTATCTCTTATTTTCCCAGCAGATGTACAAAGAACTTCTTTTAACTTTTGAATTCTCCTATATCCCTTTCTGGTTTACATTCCATTCTCCACCTATTTGCTAGTTAAGTATCCTGCTGTTTCTTCATGGAGTCAGTAGTAACTCCCCCATAGCTAGCTGCACAGAGGGCTTCCAGGTGTTTCTAACATATAACCTCACAGTTCTTTTTGTGGGTCTTGCTTGGCTGGGTGTTTTTTTGTGTGCTCATTGAAGATTTCATCACATATGTAATGCCCCAAAAGTGGTCATTCCAGAAAAATAAAATAAAATTAAATGAACACAGAATATACAGGTGCTTAGAGTACCTGCTGCAGGGGTAGGCAGCAGGGTACTGTATGAAGGGGCCCCTAGACATAAAATTCAACCTCCATACACACACAAAACACTGTAAATAAAAGAAAACGTGCACTTGTGCACTTACAGCTGGTCAAAAGATAGGTTTTGTAAGCATTCCATGTCATAATGGTCTGGATGGAATGCTGTCCTGAGTGGCTCATGCATAGCATTCCAATCCAGCCATTCTAGAACCCAGCCAGTTTTATCTTTTAAATATAATTCCATAACTGTTCAGTTGGTCAGTTCCTGGGCAGCTGTTGAGGAGAGAGGACACAGTAAGTCAGAGGGACAAGGAAAGGGCTTACCTGGAGGGTTGAAGCCGTCCCTGAGGACTTACCTGTGTGCCTGTACTGCCTGAAGAAGCCTGCTGCTGTAGTCAGTCATTGGCGGTGCCATCAGGGCACCACGAAGAAGCCAACGGCCGTCCTGTCATGCTGTAGGGCTTAAAAGCCCTCCGTTTATTTGTTTTGCCCCGATTGTGTTTTAAAAAGTTTAAATCCGGTCCCACGCCGGCGGCAGAGAAGTGCCACATCGTTTTTGGCCGTCGGAGGCCCCCCGAGTCATCCCCTTGGCTGCCTGTATTTCCCTCTGTTGCAGTACCTCCCACCTCCCGGTTGCCTTCTGTTTCAAGACTGCAGAGTTAGGAGTCAAGGCAGCACACGCTAAAGGACCGGGCCAGTTTTAAAAGGGGATTGCATTTATGGTTGAAATGCACTAGGTGCTTACAAAAAGGCAGCTGAGCACCGTGAGGGGCATCGGGTCATTAGGGACCCACCATTTTAATATTTAAAAGGGAGGCGGCTAAATGTATGCCCCGGGAGGCCAAAAGTAAGGCTAGGTGTATTTAGGCCATTTTAAAGGCCTATGAATGTTTATAAGGGGCGGAACAGAGGCCGGGATTGCTGGACATAATTGACAGCAGCTCTCAGTGAGCTGAAGTTCTTAAAGGGGCAACGAGATTTAAAAGGGCAATTCCGGCCCAATTATAAAGTAGGGCATTAGGCCCATTGTAAAAGTGTGGCATCAGGCCCAAAGTTTAGAGGGGTATCAGGCCCACTGCAAATTGGGGCACCAGGCCCAATCTAAGGTGGGGCACAAGGCCCAAAGCAATGAGGGGCACCAGGCCCATTATAAGGTGGGGCACCAGGCCCATTGTAAAGTGGGGCACCAGGCCCAATCTAAGGTGGGGCACCAGGCCCAAGCTAACGTAGGGCTTCAGGCCTGAGGTAAAGGTAGGGCATTAGGCCCGAGGTAAAGCCTGGTTCAGGGGGAGGCCTCTGCCCAGCTTGGGCAGGAGCAAGCCAGCCTAGTGGTACCAAAGGAGCCCCTGCCCAGCGGAATAGGGCAAGCCAGCCTAGTGGTACTAAAGGAGGCCCCGCCCAGCGGAATAGGGCAAGCCAGCCTAGTGGTACTATAGGGAGGCCCCGCCTAGCGGAATAGGGCAAGCCAGCCTATGGTACTAAAGGGAGGCCCTGGCCTAGCAGAATAGGGCAAGCCAGCCTAGTGGTACTAAAGGGAGGCCCTGGCCTAGCGGAATAGGGCAAGCCAGCCTAGTGGTACTATAGGGAGGCCCCGGCCTAGTGGAATAGGGCAAGCCAGCCTAGTGGTACTAAAGGGAGGCCCCGGGCTAGCGGAATAGGGCAATCCAGCCTAGTGGTACTACAGGGAGGCCCCAGCCTAGCGGAATAGGGCAATCCAGCCTAGTGGTACTACAGGGAGGCCCCGGCCTAGCGGAATAGGGCAAGCCAGCCCAGTGGTACTAAAGGATTCCCTAGCCACAACGTACAGTAAGGGATCCTATCCCAGAATACCCTACCTATAGAAACAGGGGTTCATTTGAGAGTGTTCTATTTGCCTATACTGTGAAACTACTGTGATTACTGTACTGCTTATGCTGAACTATTGTCCGAGGTACCTGAACTATTGCCCTAAATACCTGAACTATTGCCCTAAGTACCTGAACTATTGTCTGAGGTACCCGAACTATTGCCCTAAGTACCTGAACTATTGTCCGAAGTACCTGAACTATTGGTCCAAGTACCTGAACTATTGCTCTAAGCACCTGGACATTGACCCTTAACAGTAACAATTACCCCCGAAGTTATAATTTACCCTCCCCAGCAAATTATTGTACTATTCCACAGTTCTTTGGGCATTCTTCAGTTATATGTTTACTACTGTACGAAGACCAGTCTCAATCTTCTACCACACTGCAGTCTCCTAGTGTGGTCTGTATCACCACGTGCTCAGAATCAGTCTCTACTCAGAAGAAGACATCCTTCCAACATTCTTCACTCCAGGAAGATCATCCATCAACTCATCCTGTCCGTTTGTGTCATCCGCCGAAGTCGAGTCCGTCGTCAGTCGTACAAGTCGTACCCGCCGTTTTCTTGTTTTCACAGCTTGAAAAGTACGTCCGCTGAAATGCATCACGACAGCCGTACAGTGTCGCTCCATATGGTTCCTGTTCCAGATGTCCCAAAGTTGGTCGCCTTCACAGTAGAGAGAGCTCATCTTGGAGAACCTGTTCTGTGCCCCTCCTGGTCGTCACGAAAGTTGAGTCCGTCGATGCCCAGTCTGAGACGCATCCGCCGTTTCTTTGTTTTGTGTTAGTTCCTGATCTGAGGATTGCAGAGTCAACCATCATCTCTTCAGAGTCTTCTGGTTCCTGGTCCTGTCAGAGTTCCTTCTGAGTCCAGCTGGCCCTTGGAGTGCTGCAGCATCAGTTGGATCGTGGTAGTCCTCCATTGGATTCATCGCCACGCAGATCTTGGTCTTTCTTCATCCTTGGCAACCCTAGAAGTGGGTTTTGGCTGAGGAACCTCTTGCTTTAGTGTGTTATTTCAGGAACCAGTTGCTTTGGTTCCACATTCCGGCAGCCTCGGAGAGAGTGGGCTTTTGCCGAAGATATATGGTCTGTTTACCAAACCTCTCACCACCCCAGTGGCCTTATTTAGGTCCTTGCTGGGAATTGAGATTAGGGTTCCACAGTTCTGTTTTATTTCCCTTGTAGCTACCAACGAAGAACGACAGTGTACACGAAGACGCCGGATCTCTGGACTCTTGTAAATTCTGGACTCTTTTGTAGATGTGTGATGCTGATCACCCTAATGTAGTGCTGAGTAGCCTATGTAACTGGATTCTCATTTAGAGTACAGAAGTACAGTATAAACTAGTATCAGAATAAGACTGGAATCTTGTTTAGAGTATAGAAGTACAGTATAAACTAGTATTAGAATAATAGTGGCAGTAGGCCTAACGTTTATGCTTGTAGTGGTAACCGTAAAAGTGGTAGATCAAAAGTATTTCAGTATATCCCTGTTCCATTGCCCTATTGTTAATCGGGCATCCCCTACTCCTTCTTGTGACTGTGTCTGTCTAACCCTTGGTACCAAATAAGCATAGCCCTGCGAAGCATCGAAATACTAAGTTAACTCCTGCCTCTCCTTGTTCGGATAGCAGTTATCCTATCCGAATTTTAATTCGGACCTTGGGTGCCTCATTATAACATCATCTTCTCTAGAGCACCACTAGACCATCACACATAACTTGAACCAATCTCTGTAGTTTTCACTATGAACGACTGTGGTGTAAGTTTATGGACACCTTCATTACCACAGTGAGCTAGGTAGAGATATAAATCTAACCAGACTTTATTGACTAGTCCTGTAGCAGTGTTTGGACTCAGAACTGGGGAGTTGTGTAAGGTTTGTAGATCACTATTGGAGATACTGTAGGTGGGAGATGGGATGTTTTGTCTTTACCCTCCCATCTTGTTATTTTGATTTATCCTTTGGAAACATGTTTGCTGTTGTAAAAGATGCATCTTGCAACAGATTTATGGCATGGCTTATTGGTGAATCATTTAGAAAATGGTTTATGTCTGCACATAGACTTACAGATGCACTGAGACCATAGTTGGCTCCATGACTGTTACTGTTCCATAAAACACATAAGAATATCATTAAGGTCTGATACAGGGATATTGTGAAAGTCAATTGTTATTTTTTTCTCTTTGGCCCATCCTGTTAACACAGTAGTTGGCCATTTTGTTTGTTTTGTTGGTTTTTTTTTTATTTCTGTTCAGCTCTCTCAGGTTTAGCTCTGTTTCTGAGACATTTGAATGACATATCAACATATTTTATTGCTTTATGCTTGAGTGCCCAGGGGTAGGAAGAGGCTGTAGTGTGAGCATGTTGTTTTCCATATGAACACACGTGTTTGTGCTTTTCAGTGTCAAAGCAGTAGGTACATCAGATGATGGCTGGATTTCATGGTTGCTATGCTGAGTTTTGGTTGCTATGTTAGGTGGGGTCACTGTAGATGCTTGACAATTTATTGTGACTTCATGTTGCCACTGTTCCTAATAGTTACTGCCTTGAATTGTAGCCCCCTGTATGTTTATTAGCTGGATCTGTTGTGTGAATGTGTTGGCGCTTATGCCACTTGTTAAACAGCTTTGCCTCTGCACTGTTGTATGATCATGGGAAGAGGGTGATGGGGTAATTGTTCATGAACTGTATCTCTTGTGACAGATATCTGCACATAAAAACACAAAAAAAAACACAAATCAATGAAATCAAACCAAATCTTTATTTTTCAAGTGCTATTCTAAAGATCATTGCACTGTACAGTAAATTATAAAACAGTAAAATCAATAAAACAACAAATCTAAAATTTTAAAATATAATCCCAGTATGACCTGTACCAATAGGCTAACCAACACTTGCATTAGGAAATGCCAAAGAGAATAAATATGTTTTCAAGGCAGATTTAAAACCCTCGATGGACAGGCACTCCCTAATCAAATGAGGTAGAGAGTTCCACAGCGAAGAGGCTGCAAAAGCAAAATAAATAATTAATACTTAGTCTTTGTGCCTTGATAGAAACCGAATATTTCATTAGTGTACATTTACTGTATTCATCTAAATCTACTAGCCACAAGAAAAAAAAAATTGAAAAAGCAAATACAACCAACAAATATGTAACACATTTCCTCTAATTTTTGCTTTTTTATAGATGATGTTGCCAGTGACAGTTAATGTGCAGGACAACTACCGAGCAGCTGCATTTCATGAGCCTGGGTTGTACATATTGTTGTTACATTTGGTGGTACCATGATAGTACTTGTATTGTACTTCTTAGACATATTCCTATTTAAAATATCACAAGAAACAGTTCTAGACTTTTAATAGGTGGTAGGGTTTACTGTCAAGAGTTCCATTCTTTTCCCCCCAACAGTATGAACTGCCAGGGTCAACTGTTGAGAAACTGAAATTGGTGACTGACTGTTTTGCATATTAAAAAAGATTCAGTCCCCTGTTACTTTTCTGTCTCTCAGGACTGTTATTTATTTTTTCAGGAAGATCTGGCAGTGACAGCTAATGACAGGGTATATTTCTTGAGTTGACAAGACAGGACTGTGCTATTGCTTTACCATTTACAAGGACTTAACATTGTACTAATGTACTGTGCTGTGCATGTATGAATTTGGATTACTGTGCTATTTTATGGATACTGTCAGCATTTTGTGACATTTTCCAACTGCATGTATGGAGTAAGCTTAAGCAATATCAAATGCATGGATGATAAGCTTTTCCCACCATACTGCAAGATACTGTTTATTTTTAAAACAGTTTCATTTTGCTGGACCTAAAAGAAATATTGGTTCTGTGCATCCATGGACTAGAACAGTGCGGAGCTGAGGGGAAACTACTTCATGAATGACTGAGATTTTTTTGGGGGGTCCTGTATGTGAAAGTTATGGTACTGTGTTTTGGGCCAAGATGCAGAGTTTTCAAACTTATTTAGAATTGAAAATGAGCACTGTAGCTTGTTGTAATCTCAGGCCCAGATATTCAAACTGCACCAGGCTGTGGCGCAAGCTTGGGTGCAGCTCAACTTGCCTGTGCAGGGGTGTGGACTGGGCAATATTCAACGGAGCTGTGCCATGGCTCAGCAGTGTTGAATATCACAACCTAGCCACCCGCAGTGTGCATGGCGCAGTGGCACTGTGCCAGCGCAAGTGGCCAGAGTGGAGCATGGGGATGCGCTAGTGCAAGTTCCATTGCGCCATGCACAGCAACTGCGATATTCAAAACTTGACATGCAAATGGGGCCATAATATATGCAAGGCACAAATGGGGCCATTTGCATGTAGGTGCGCCGATCCCCGACCACTTGCACCTGGCGCTCTGCCTGGCAGCAGCCGTTGGGGACCAACGTCCCCTGCAGCAGGCAATGTGCTCTACAGCCCGATCGCGGGCTCAGTAAAATAATTAGATCCCTGGTGGTCCAGTGGACCTGCCTTCCCAATTGCGGGCTAAGTGAAAAAATGTTATCCCCAATATCCCTGTTGGTCCAGTGGACCGCTATCTGCCCGATCGCGGGCATTTATAAGTAAAAAAAAGTAATATGTCCCATATCCCTGGTGGTCCAGTGGACCACTGTGTGCCCGATCGTGGGCATTTGTGATAAAATACAGAGCAATGTCCAATATCCCTGGTGGTCTAGTGGACTGCTGTGTACCCAATCCTGGGCATTTGTGATAAAAAAATGAATAATCGCAATATCCCTGGTGGTCTCAGGTGCCCCCCTCCCCACCCACTGAGCCCCACTGCCCCGCTCCCCTGGTCAGCCGGGCGGGCAGCAGCACCACCCACCTGCCGCCCTGTTACCATGACCTACGACACCATTGGTGGTGATGCCTCATTGGTCCTAGTGTAGCCATGGGCATGCACCCATATCATATTACATTCCAGATATGTGAATGATTCATTCACATATCTGGAATGTGTAGTATGGCACGGGCTGCATGCCCATTGGCTCATGCTGTGACCAATGGGTGTACAGGCTCACTGATGGTGTCAGTCGGTGGTCAGCGAGGTGGCAGGCGGGGCTGCTGCCACCTGCTGGCTGACCGGGGAGCGGGTCAGTGGGGCTCAGCGGTGGGTGGGGAGGGGGTACCTAGACCACCAGGATATGTGTGATTATTCATTTTTTATCACAAATGCCCGTGATCGGGCACACAGCAGTCCACTGGACCACCAAGGATATTAGACATTGCTCTGTATGTTATCACAAATGCCCACGATCAGACACACAGTGGTCCACTGGACCACCAGGGATTTTGGGGATCTGATTATTTTACTGAGCCCGCGATTGGGCGGGCAGGTCCACTGGACCACCAGGGATTTTGGGGATAACATTTTTTTACTTAGCCCGCAATTGGGCGGGCAGCGGTCCACTGGACCACCAGGAATATTGGCCAGATGTCTTTTTTTTTTACAAATGCCTGTGATCAGGCATGGAGGGGTGCCACCAGGTGCAGCCGGAGCTCAGATGGCCACCCACAGGTGGCAGCTGCTGTGTTGCGCCCTGCAATGTGGCAGCTCACCTGTGGGTGGCCATCAGTTGTTCCTTTTGTTTGGATCAACTTTGTGCTGGTGCAGGTAGGGGTTGCGCTAGATGGCTCTGCACATCCGGGCTGAATGTCGGGCTGTGCAGGGTATGCATGGGCACGCACCCCACCCGCGCCTGCATACATTACTGATGCTCTCCGGCGCATCGATTTGTGCCGCAGCACTTTCCTTTGAATATCGCGCCGGGCAGAGTTAGAGTTGCGATGGTGCAAACGCTGTTGCACCATGCGCAACCCTTTTGAATATCTGGGCCACTATGTAAAAGTGTGAGATGTGCCTCCAGGTATGTGAATTAAAGACTTGTAATGCACATGCCCTGAGTCATGGCTTGCATTTTTACATACTAATAACAACAAGTTACAATGCTCGTTTTCAGTTCTGAATATGTTTGAACAACTCTACATCCTGACCCAAATGCAATACAATAACTTTCACATAGAGGAATGAATAAAGACCTCAGGTGTTCATGAAGGAGTTACCCCTCGGCTCCATGCAATTCTAGCCCATAGGCATGCCAAGCCGATATTTGTTTTAGGTCCAGCAAAATGAAACTGTTCTAAAAATAAACAGTGTCTTGCAGTATTGTGGGAAAATCTTGTCATCTATGCATTTGAAATTGCTTAGCTTTGCTGCAGGCGGCTTCAATACCTGTTGCTACATTTGTCCCAAAAAGGCTAGCAATGTCCCTTTAACTGTTGTTGCTTTTTTTTTTAAACTAACTAGCTAGCTATAAGGGCATGTAAACAGGACTTAAAAAAGGCCAGGATTATTTTTCCAACGTGTGGTGGGAACGTGTAATAGACTCCCACCCGAGGTTGTGGGTAGTAAAAAAACGAATAGTTTTAAAATAGCACCTCAGTATATATCGCATGTTTCATTCTATCAAGGGTTATTTCCTTTGAGTTAAGGGCAAGCTGTATAAGGACTTATGCCTGTCCTGGCTCGTAACAACTCTATGATTCCTAATGTTTCATCATTGCCACAACATATTCAGGATAGTGATCATGTGGGCAAGTTTTGCAAAATTTCCACATATTCCAGCACCCCATATACAAAATACAAAATGTGCTACCAGAGGGTGGAGCTGGCCTTACCTCAAGAGGAGCCTGCATATTTATTGGAGCATTTCCTCTGGTCTGGCTGTGTACTGCTGGGTGAGATTCAATGGGAGGAGTTAGTGTTGCACCATTACTAAACACTACTACTGGCGCAAACAGGAAGAAGGACTTCAAAAATGTTGCCAGTGCTGCTCGTTTACTGAGAGCTATTTCTAACGTTGATTATCTGGCTATTTTAGCTTCTGCTGTGGCACCATCATTCATGGTAATTGGTAGACAGGCATTGATGGGCTCTGTGGCTTCTGCCGGGATGACTTCTCGATTGCTCCTATCTACTTCCACAAAATACAGAAAGTCATCTAGGGAACAAGTGATCAATTCAAATGAGGTAGTTTCCATTTTTTGCTGATTTTGAATACGTTCACAATTTACTTGGTGGTTGTGTGTTTTTTCTTTCTTTTTTTCTCACGTACAGCATTATTGTTGCCACTTGCCATGTTTGCTGCTTAAACAAATGATGGTTTTTACCACGCGAATGTTTGGACCCTTGCTGAGAGTCTGCGCGGCAGTTATGTGGCTGGTGGTGGTCAGCTGGGACTTTAGCTGTGTGTTTGTTGTGAGATTTACGCACAGATAAGGTCCCAGACTGACCAATCAGATTGTGTGGATTTTTTTGTTCATTTTATAAAAAAGAGTAACCATGATAAATGAATGCATTCAGTCTCTACTAGTTAAAGAGAATGTTTTCTCAATCAAATATTTGCTTGTGTTTCTAGTTAAACTGAATATGTTGTTCACATTGTTGTTGTATTCAGTGTTAAAACTGTATTTCTGTATAAGCAACTACATATATGTGCGGATATGGCCGACAGTGTGGGTGGTATTGGGGAATACCGGACTGCCCAGGAGCAAAATGAGGCCCGATACCAGAGGCAGAGGGCTTTATAGCACCTGGAAGGTCTGCTGTTCCCCAAAACCACCCACCCTGGAGGGTATTATTGCGATTAGAAAATGGCTATAAGCGTCATTTTTATAGGATTAAAAAAAGTAAAATAATGCTATAAAAAATTATTAGAATTCAGTTTTTGTTCCATTTGATAAAGTAGTCCCTCTACTGCAGGCATTGGCATTAGCAGTAGAGGGCATAGTTAAGGTGTCTTCTGTGCTGTTTCAACCCCCCCCAGTCTGTTCCTGTTTTTTTTTTTTTTTTCATGCTGACTTCTCTTACTGCAGTTTGTTTTATTAGCCCTTTTCTGTTAGTGAATCTGACAAGAGACTGCAGGACTTGGATAATGAGGAAATGCAGTGGCACAGAATGGAGTTTTAAAACAACACATCTCCTCTCCTGATTCCCACAGCAGAGCACCCAGTCATGGTAGGTATTGCACTATGGATTACTCCCTGACAGGAGAAAGGTTTCTGTGGTGTCAGGAAGCAGTGCGATATAGAGAGCAAGGATTTTTTTTGTTTTGTTTCAGGAGGTAAATTGTATGGCAGGCGGTGCAAGAAAGCAGCACATGTGCATTTTGTTGCTATGGAAAGGCTCACGCTACACTGCTGTTTTGAAAGCCAGGCTGACGACTGAAGTGAAGCTGATATGAACTATCAATTCCTTTTTATTTTGTTCATTTTTTTATTTGTTGTGGAGTGCTTGAAATGTTCATTAAAGACAAACGGGGGTGGGGGGGGTGGTGAGCCAGCCACCAACTCACTCGCAAGTCTCTTGCTAAGCAAGAGAAAAAAATAATGGCAGCTAACTCACTTGAACATTAAGGGGGACCAAAGATACACAAGGTAATCTGGCACCCTAAATGGGAACTTCTTCTCAGCAGGCTCTATTAAAAAATACCTGCCCAGTAATGTTGGAGTCCTAGCCAATCAGAAGGCAAGGATTGTGTTTCCCATTTTCTAATTACATTATATTGAACATTTATACTGTATTTGAATCAATCTCTTGTACTCTTTTAGTACCTGGATTTTTCCAGTGAAAGGTGCCTTGGCACCAGTGCAATGTACCCAGTTCACAAAATAAAAATAAAATTATAAATATATTTGATCTGCATTTAGGCTATTCATTTAATAGCACTTCACTGTACTTTCATTGGAATGATGTTTTATGAGCTTTAGTAGCTCTTGTGATCAAACAAGCCTTGGCTCAGTGTGCCTCTCCTGGTCACCAATTTTCCAATAAATAAAATGTGTACAATAGTTGAACTACATGTACTGTGGTGCATAGTGCTTTGTGTTCATGTTACATTTCGTGTAGCACAAATGGAGGCACATTGGATACTGAGCATAAATCCTTGGGCAGTGCTAGCAGGATTCCAAAAAACCGTGGGAGTACTGTGCAAAGCCCTAACCCCTGTGTGAGCCCACAACCACAGGACTGACTACATCTGCTAAGCACCACTCCACACTGAGCAAACTGGGCACTTTGTGAGGCACAAATCCCTTAGCATGGAGGTGCTGATCTGCAACATCCTTACCTAAAATGCTGATGACTCCACTGAACATGCAAGGCCCTAACACATCCTTATTTCTCAAGGTACATATCATTAGCACAGCACATTGCTTATGGTTTATATTAAAATGATTAAGCGCACCTCGAGCACTCAGCTACTTAAGTTGCCCTGACATGGTGCTGAGCTTAACCAATTGTTTAACTTAGAATCTATGGGACCACAGACTCCTGAAATTATTTTCAGAGTTGCTTTTGTGGATTAGCATGGTGCAATATTTCTCTTGTATTTAGACATAGTTTTAGTGTTTTAGACTACAGACATGCTTTCAGTTTAAAGTTGTACAAATAATTAGTATTGGGATGACAGAAGGAATTTAGGTTCCAACTTGTCCGTCTCTCCAGCTGCATAGTAATGAATCATCCACAAGAGATCTTTTCTATAGGTGTCCTGGGGAGTGCATGGGAATGCCATAGTGGCAATGATAGAGTAGTACAAACTGTAATAGTCACTAGAGATAACAGCAGTTTTTGAGAATAGTAGAGCAGAAGCCTGGCAGAGACTTAAGTACAGGAGCAGATATGGATGGTGTGGGCATGGAGAAGGGACTTCAAAGAGGATGGGGAGGAGGCAGCCTGGATATGGGGAAAGAGGAGGACCAGAGGAAAGGGCGCTTATAGGAGAAAGCAGACTGACCAGCAAAGACTTTGCATGTGATGGAGAAGCAGGAGTCAGAAGAGCGAAGGAACTAGAAAGAAAACAAGAAAGGTAGGAGGAGAGGTAAAAGGTTAATGAGCTAAACCAGAACTTATTAAAGAGAGAAGTGCAGTGAGTGAGGCAGCAGTTTTCAAGGGAGAGTCCTCCAGAAGAGGCAGCCATCAGCCAGGAGCTCTGCCTATCTCATCTCAGGTAAAACATTATAGAAACCGTTAACTACATTGTTTATGGGGCATACTGTACTAGGTCCTAATTGTAATCTATCTGGTGTGTGCTTCAGGTTAATTGGAGTAATCTACATCAGCTACATTTAATTCTCATTGCATATATACTGTATAAGTTTAACTTCATACCTGTTTTCTGTGCTATAGCTAGTGTAATTTTTTTTTATAGAGGTTGTTTCCACTGGGATTACCATCAGTGGCTGAGTTCAGCCCTGTCCCTGCCACCCAAGTCTGTCTGCTGCCTTTCTGACTCTGCTGAGCCCCATTCCCCCACATATTTCCCCCCATGGCGGGGCCAGGAAGGAGACAGCCATCTTCCTCCCACCCAGGGAACCACAGTCCAGATTGCGGTATCGGTAAGCCAGCGACTGAGCGGGAGGAGGGCAGTAGGCAGGGCTTCATGTAGCCCAGAATCGCCATTTTCCACTTGCTTTTCTTCCCATGCCATGGCACCATAAGTGTATGTGTGTAGAGGCACACATGCATTAAGTAGCTGTAGCCCCTACTTGCTGCTCAGACTCCAATGCTGCCATCCAGCCTCCACCAGATGGCAGCCAAGAAGTGAGACAGCCAATCCCCACCCTGGGAGAGAAGAGCAGTCTATTGGATGCTCAATCCCCTCCCTCCCTCCCCCAGCCCTTGGCAACCAGAGCTCCTCCTGAACCCAGGTTGCTAGTGTGGTGCAAGGTGTGGCATTCAGTGCCTTAACCCTCAGTGCCACTTGGCTGGCATAGTTAATTCTTAAAGCTTCACCCAACTGGGTGAGCACTACAAGGTAGATTTTATAACTATAGCTAATGAAGGAGTAACTTACTAAGCTAGTTATATGGTATAATTAAATCTCTTAGCCACAGTTTGTCTGGGTAAAAACTACAAGGTAGTTTTTTACTACTGTTTTCTGTGCTATAGCTAAAGCCTTACTGTTACACCCTATCTGGAAGAGTACTATGAGTTAATTTTAATCATTGGCTTAGTACCTTAGTTCCTGAGGCAGTATAGTGCAGTGGTTTAAGGCTCTGAGATGCAAACCTTGAGATCTGGGTTTGAATCCCAAAGCCCCCACTTGCATACTGTGTGACCCTGAGCAAGTCACTTAACTTCCTTGTGCTCCCAGGTTGCACCTGGAAACAAGCTTCAGCTGAGTGTGCCTCTCCTGGTTAAACAATTTCCCCTTCCCCATTTGCTGAGTGCTGTTAATCTGTGTTGTTGGAAATCCACATCAGCTAGGTTTAGCCTCATTTGTAGGTCTACATAGTGATGGAGTTCAGAAGGGAGACAGTCATTTGTTGTGGCTGAGAGGCACTTGCCAGTTCAAAGCTCTTTTTGAGCATGTCCTCCAACTTCCTATCTGCTGGATCTTTGAAGTAAATAGCGCCTTCTGAATGGAGGGCTGTCTTCTTATTTAGCACTGCTATTTGCCGATCAGCTGTGGGGGCAATGCACCACAATTATAGCTTGTCTGCCTGCAGTGGGTACATTTTGTCCCATGAGTGGCGCTTGGGGATGCAGGCCAGGTCCAGTGCTTCCCAGCCTTTTACCATCACTTTATCAATGGACTCATGTACCAGGAATGTATCATTTAGTTTGGCAGTCGGCAGTAGACATGGGATCAGTGTTGACTCTGGTTGGGGAGGTAGAGCGTCCAATCCCAAGGTAGTCTTGATATTATGCATCAGTGTAGGTATTTGGTCTGGAAAGCACATCTTGTTTATAAGTGACTGAGGGTCTAGCTTCATGTCAGTCTTACCCTCTGACTCTTTCTTTGAGTTGTTCCCAGGCTCTGGAGTATCTGGCATGGGTCCGCTAGAGCAGGGGTGATAGGGGTAGGAGTGGATGGAGCAAGAGGGGCAGATGTGATGGCATCAGATCAGCTGGTGCCAGGTTGTGTGGGACAGCTATTTCCACTAATTTGTTCTGCATGACCATCATAAAATGCTGCTGTGCTTACATTATCTGCAGGCTCTGTAGTATAATGGAAGTGGTGTCCACCAAGTATCCTGGTGTCTCGATAGTGTGAGGGAAAGGATTGCTGGCAGAATTAGTGGCAGTCAGTCTGAATGGCTCTTGTGAGGGTCTGTTGGAGTCATCTTTGGCATAAACTACCTCAGACAATTCCGAGTGTACTTTGGCACAGGATTGGCATAGGTGACCCAAATGGCCAGGGGGAAGAGAAACACTCATAACAAAAAAATCAGAACACATATCTGCTGCCAAAAAGTCTGAAATTTATTTCAGTACAAATAATAACATAAAAGACAACCAGCTTGGCCCACATGTACTTTCTCAGTATGGCTCTGCTTTTTTATTTTCTGGAAGATGAATGCTGCAGGTGCTGCATTTCTTTGTTCTGACCATTTTAATCCAGTAAGGAGACACAGCCAGAAGGGGAAGCAGGTGAGAATGGTTCCCTTGTCCAGGTCAACATATACATTGTACTGGTAAAATTATAGCATAGAGACTATAAGCGACTATCATGGGGTAAGGATCTAAATGTGGTCCCCTATATTTCGACTGAGTATATAGCAGATAGATTTGGCGTTACTACCACCTTAACAGAGGAATATGACAGCCATGTTTAGAGCTTTACAGTGGAGCTCCTACATAAGATAGCCACCGGAAGTGACAACATGGTCTCTTCTGGTCTGGCTGCAATTGCCTTATGAATGCTTGTACCTCCAGTAAGATGGCTGCTTGAAGTGATGCAAGTCAGGTCACTTATGACAGTGGGGAGGCTCATAGTACTCGCCAGTTATATGGAGAATGGGAAGCAAAAGGGGAGCTGGAGCAGTAAGGGCTGGAGTGAAAGCAAGACACAGGGACTAGCCAATCTTGCTACACAGTAAAACACACCAAAAAAGATAGAATAGTGCTCTCTGGGCCAACTTGCAGTATGCAAGATGGCGGCCGCTCCAGTGCACATGTGTGCACAGTGTGGTGTCTGATGTATGATGTCCGATGTCTGCAGTCAGGCAAAGGCAGGCAGAAAAGGTAACCCTGGGCATGTGCAGAGGGACAGAACTTGGAGAAGAAATGCAATCAAGAGTGGTGTGGTGCTGATCACCATCTTGGCCTATAGCTCTGCAGTTATGGTGCTGATCACCATCTTGGTAAAGAGCTTATAAGACAAAGTGTATGCTCAGCTGGATCCCCAATAACACATCCAAATATACTCGCAGCTGGCTCAGGGTGTGTAGTAGGCTAACCATGGAACTGCTAGCAGGGGTTCCAAGATGTGATATTCGCTCAGGATTAATGGTAAGAGCCCAGCTCCTAGAGGGCTCTCCACTACATGTTGAGCACAGCATGACATGTGATCACTACTTGAGGTATCACACACATGCAGCCAGCATGCCATCATGGCATCGGCATGCAGTAAGCAGGGCCAATCATCAATTTCAGATGTTTATAAATCACCCGTGGCTACAAAATGCAGGCAAAGGACTAGAATTCAAGTAACTGAATAAACTTTCTAATGCTGATATTCAGATGAGAAATGCATTAACTAGCCAGCCAAAGATAAAACACCAATATAAGACTGCACTGTCCACATGGTGTAATATTGTGAGTAGTCAGTGGCCAGCTACAGCAGTGAAAGAGAGTAAAAGCAGAGAAATTAAAATAGTCAACAGCCTTCTTGCCCATATAGTTATTCATAAGCCAAAGATAGCAATATACTGTATCTAGAATTCTGGTTAGACAAGGTCTTTTCTGGGTCCACACAAAAGGGCTGACAGCCTAAAGATAGATAAGGCACTGAGACCAAATGGGTTGCATCAGAGGACACTCCAGGAAATGGTAGCAGAGCTGGCTGAATCCCTGGCAGATGTATTCATCAGTTTACTAAGGACTAGCGTAGCTCAGAAGGATTGGAGGGTGGCAGAAATAGTTCCACTGCATGGGGAGGGGGTCAAGGAACAAGCGAGGAACTGAAGACCTGTCAGTCTTACCTCTATTGTAGGGAAGCTGAAGGAGTCATTGGTTAAGGAGGACCTTGTGGACTACTTGGAGAACAACAGTCTCCAGGATAGTAAACAGCATGGATTCATGGCAGGGAGGTCTTGTCAGACTAACCTGATAGTTTTCTTTGACCGGGTGATGAGGGAATTGAATAGTGGCCACAGTGTGGATTTGCTCTACTTCAGTTTTGTCTTACATTTAAGCTCACTGACCTATACACCCCTCCAAGTCTATCTGATATTGTGGTAAGAAAACCAGCCTGCAGGGCCCTACGCTTCTCCTTTCTCTCACTTCAAGCTGTGCCATCCTCTCACCTAGCTGCAAGTAGGAGATCTTTTGCCTATGCTGCACCCTGGGCTTGGAACTCCCTCCCTCTTCTGCTCTTCCTACCCCAGTTTCAAAAGTGCCCTATGTAACCACATAAATGACTTAGGGACTTGCTCCTGCCTTACCTAAACAACCCTGTAATTTCTATGCTCATGTTCTCAGTGTCAAGCCTACCCCCATTACTCATGGTAAGCCATGTCTTCGAAGAGTTGAATGTTACTTTTTCCCTGTACGACTTTTTTGCTTAAAAACTGTACATATGCTACTGCATTAATAGGTATAATTGCTGCTCAGATTGTAGCCAGAATTATCTGTATCTGCTTTGTTTTACACTCCCCTTTCACTGATATCAATGTTTTCTTTGTGTACTTTGTTTATCACTGTTTATGACTATTTAGGATCTTGGGGATCTTTGTATCTCCATGTATATAAGTGCCCTTATTGTATGTATATTGCTTTGCCCATGTTCTAATACCCCTCCCCATTCTGTATTCCTCTCATATCAATGCTTTTGTATAATATGCTCATGGCAGTGTTTATATTGTGTATTCCTAATCCTCTGTACCCTCCCCCAGGTTGCCCCTGAAAAAGGGACTGTATGGTCTCAGTGGGCTTACCTGGTCACCAGAATTCAAATAAATAAATAAATTCAGCAAGGCTTTTAACTTGGTGTCTCACAGATGCTTGCTGAAGAAGATGGAGGATCTGTGTATGGCTAAGGTCATAGTAAACTGGTTAGGTAACTAGCCAAGGAGGAGGCAGCAGAGTATTGTTGTCACCAGGGTTACAGTAAATCAGAAGAGAGGGAGGTCATGAGATGGTACCACAGGAGTCTGTCCATGGCCCAGGCCTCCTCAATATATTCATCAGTGACATTGGTGAGGGAATCCAGGCAGGGTGTGTCTCTTTGCAGATGACACTAAGCTCTGTGGAAGGGTGGATATTGATGAGGGAATCAAGGAAATGCAGAGAGACAAAAGCTAGAGGGGTGGCCTTAGGTCTAGCAGCTGAAATTCAATGCCAGAAAGAGCAAGGTAATGCAACCTAGGGAAAAAGAACCCTAGGACAGAGTACTGAATGGGTGGGGTGAGACTTAGCACTACAGCTGAGGAACGAGATCTTGGAATTATCTCAGTGACTTCAAAAATAAATTGAGTCAGTGCAACAAGACATACAGCAAGGTTATTAGCATGCTGCGATGTAGAAAGAGGGGTACTGATGGCAGAAAGGAAGTAATAAGACTTCCCCTGTATAGATCCTTAGTGGACCCACACCTGGTGTATTGTACCCAGATTTTGAGTCCTCACCTTAGATAAGATAGGGATTGGCTGGAGACAGTGCAGTGCAAGGTAATCAAAATGTTTCCAGGCCAACAAGTCAGATCCTATGAGGAGCACCACAAGGCACTGAGCATGTACACACTGGATACCAAAAAGGAGAGGGGAGATATGATAGAGACCTTCAAGTTCCTAGTTCCTAAAAGGAATCAACAAGGTGAACTGGGGGGAAACTAATTAGCTCAAATAATAGCTTGTGGTCATGTGCACATGAGTGGAAGCTAACAGGAATACGGTTTGGGGGAGGACATGAAGAAGTACTATTTTACAGATGGGGTGGTGGAGTCATAGAACAGTCTGCCACCCAAAGTGGTGGGTGCAAAAACCATCAGTGGTTTTAAGCATGGTTGGGACAGAATGAAGGGTATAGTGGTTGGCAGTGGCATCAAAGTCAGGGAGAAGAATGGGGAGAGGGCATGGGAGGGCTAGGATCCTTGAAGAACAGTAGGTTCTGGGACTAAATAAGGAACTCAGGCAGGATGGATGGACCACTGGTCTTTTTCTGCTATCATTGTCTATGTTTCTGTTCCTATACTGCACTAAAACAAGGGGCAAAGCAATGCAATACTACAAGGGTATAAGCACACTAGCAGGCTATAGTAATGCAATAGTGTAGGGGTAAATCTAGCAGTAACAGACTATTCTAGTACAAAGAGCACTATAACAGACTGCTGTACAGCTGCAAAGGTTGGAGAAGAGCTATGTAGGGTTGCCTGGTTTCATGTGCTTTTACTTTTACAGGGTACAAGAATATACTATTTCTCAGCGAAAAAGATGTTCTAGGACTAGAGGGCATGGGATGAAGTTGGAGAGAGGGTGATTCAGAGGAAACGTGAGAAAGAATTACTTCACAGAACAGGTGGTGGACAAGTGGAACATCCTGCTAGAGGAAGAAATGGGGGATGAAACAGTCACAGGATTTAAGAATGCATGGGATAGACATAAGGGAATTCTGGAGGTCAGGGTTAAGGAGTAACAGACTTCTGTCGGGTCGCTCCTGAAAAAGGGATCTCTGGTCTCAGTGGGCCTACCCGGTTACCAAAATCTAAATAAATAAATAAATAAAACATAAAGTGAACTTACAAGCTCAAATGGGAAGACTGGGTGGGCCGTAGACCCTTATCTGCAGACAGTGTCTATACATCTGTGTATCTATGTACTACATATAGGCAGCTATACTACGCAACATACCTGCATTTTAAAGATAGGGAGGTGAACAGGCTCCATGAATCTCGGCATCTCTCCTCTGGTGACTTCCCTCAATGACTCCCACTCTTGCTGTGCCACTCAAGCTGGGACCACTCAAGTGGGACTGCTAGGGTAAGGCAGTACTAAGATAATAGAATACTCGTCTTCATTGCGTACGCTGTGTGCTGATTGGTGGCTGGAAGGAGGACTAATGCAGCTCCTGCTGCAAAGTCCAGACAGCCCCTGGGTATCCCCAAAGTCCTGGAGAGACCTTTCATTTAGGAGGGCTCTCAACCCTTGTCAAAGATGGCAGCTCCATCCATGTTGCACCTGGCTAGTTCCCGATTCAGTTACAGCTATGAGGAATAAGCATCAGCTCTGCCAAATGTGATGAAGAAGACCACCCTTCACTAAATGCTCCATATGATGATTGGTAACTGAGAGGAGATCTAATGAAGTTCCTGTTGCAAACTCCAGAAAGCCCCTGAGCATCCCTAAAGCCCTCGGGAGCCATTTCACTTGCAAAGTCTCTTGACCCGCCCCCAAAATTGGTCCAAAGATGGCTGCTCCAGCTGTATGGCTCCTGGCTAGGTCCTAACCTGTTCCCAGCTGTGGGATCTGAGCAGTGGCTCCAGCAGATATGGGAAAGAAGACCTGCCTGTACTGTGCAATGATTAGCTATATCCGATTTGAGTATGAGCCGCATCGAGTAATAGACACCTTCAACACCATTCTTCTTCAGGAATCTGTCTGGTCCTGGTTGTGACTACCTCAGCAATGCTAATCTGCCTAGTCCTGCTTTGAAAACCTCAACAGTGCTAGTCTTCACAGCCTTTCTTGCTATTCTTCACATATTAAAAACCATCAGTGCAGTGTCAGTGGCTCAGTAGGTAGCACACTCGTCTCTGAGGCCGGGAGATCAGAGGGCTGTGGGTTTAGTTCCCACATCTGGCACTTGGGTTAATATCCCAATACTGACACTGTAGTGCAGCATGAGGGGGTGCTGCACTTCTGAGGTGCCATCTTTCAGATGAGACGTTAAGCCAAGGTCCCATCTGCCTGGATTGGTGGTAGTGCAGGTGGATGCTAACGATCCCATGGCACTTATCAGAAAGAGTAGGGGAATTTTTATTGAAAAAGAGGAATCCATGACAAAACAAACAGCAAACATTCAACATTCATCACATATCGAAGATAACATACCAAATTTCCAAAAACTCATCTCCCTTTTGCAAGAATTCATTTCAGACATCATCCACCCAATGTTCACAATTTACCTGCAGGTTTTTCACTTTTTCTACGCCATTTCTTTTATAATCCCCATACCTAACATTCTGCAGTGTTTGTTGCACATTACATAACATCTCTTCAAACATCATTGTTCTTTGTTGTGTTACCCACATACATCTGGATTGCCAAATATAGTATCTAATTACTGAAAAAATGATAAACAAAGTATCGACATGGAATTTCTCCCATTCTCCCCTATGTACACCATACATCAATGTACAGTAAGTTAAAGATTCAAATAAGGGCTCTTTCCACCTTGTTGCCAAATATGCCCAAAATTTCCGTGCATAATGACATTCCAAAAAGAGAAGATTCTGTGATTCTAAAACCGCTATACAGTGTTCCCTGGCACAGTACCTGTCACTCAACTGTTTTTGTTTATTGTTATTTCTTACTGGTAATCTGCCATAACTACTCAACCATACACTGTCCCATATAAATTCTAGCATTCTTTTATTACAAAAAACTTGATGACTACCCCTTTGTAGTCTGCTGGACAGTCTGGGAAAATTATTTCTTCCGTAAACTCCAATAACACAATATGTTTATACAACTTTTTCCTATCTAAAGTTTCTAATAGAGATATCGTCAACCCCCATTTCATTAAGTTTTTAAATGTTTCCAATCTTTATTTCGGAAAACTTGGAAGTTTCGTTAACTGTCCTGATTTACCTTCTCTCCAACAGGGTAACCCTCTTGCTAACCAAGCATATACATAAGGGTGCCATATCTTATCCCCAGGCCTAAGAATAGGACTCAAGATATAAGACACAAAAATACTAACGTAAAAAGCTATTGGATTGATCATATTTATACCTCCTTCCATTATGCTCCTATACGTGTTCCCTCTTTTTATGGGGTTTAATCTACTTCCCCAAAAGGCTTGAAAGAAAATACTTAAAGCTGTATGTAGAGAAACCGGGGGTGGAAACACATAACTTACATACAAAAAAATGGGGACCAATAATGTTTTTATCAATATTACTCTTTTCATTTTTGCTGTCTGTCTCCCCTTCCACCCTGCCAATAATCTGTTTGCTCTATCCATTCCTTTATTCCAATTATCTTGAGCCATATCCCTTGAACCAAACTCTACCCCTAAAATGGTCATCAGTTCCCTTCTTATTTTAATACCTGTTATACTTCCCTGCTCTGGTAAAGGGGTGTCCCCTAATGGTACTCCTTTACTTTTATTATAATTGATCTTGGATCCTGAGTATTTTGAAAATAAAGTCAAAATTTCTTCACATATTTCCCTTCTGTATCTCAGGATAATCAAATTACCAAATCATCTGCATAAACCATTTTGTTTACCGGTGGAGTATCATTACATATACGTATTCCCTTAATCTGTTCATGTTTTATTATCATTCTAATTAAAATGTCTCTAGAAAAGACATACAGGAATGGGCTAAGGGGACAACCTTGCCACAACCCTCTTTCCACTAATATGGGGTTACCAATCCATCCAATGATATTGGGGATTATTTTTTGCTTTTTGGTACATTTTATGTATCCATCCCACAAATTCATTTGGTATTCCATAAGCCTTCAGGATGGAAAATAAAAATTCATGTGCTACCTGATCGAAAGTCTTCCTGATCTAGTCCTATAATACAGCCTTCTAGTTTCCCTTCTCATGCAATGTTAAAAAGTTCTCTTAATACTATCAAATTGTCATATTGTGCTCTAACCTGGATAGCACACATCTGTTCTGGACTAATCAGCTTATCAGCCACTTTTGATAATCTGTTAAGCAATATCTTACTTAAAATTTTTAAATCTGTAATTAACAAGCTAAGTGTTCTCCAATTTTTAAGTCCTCTTTGCAAGATCACCAAAGCCTGATTCATTGACTCAGCCAAAGAAGAATTACATAGCATATCATTTATAACCTTTACAAAAGTCTGATAAAAGGCTGCCCCTAACCCATCAGTCCCTGCGGCCGAGTCTGGGTTTAAGGAGGAAATAGCAAATCTTACTTCATCTACTGAAATATCTGCTAGTAAGCTGTTTTTATCTAAATTATTCACTTTAGGCAAATGTAGTTGTTCCAACTTTATAGACAAATTATCAATCCCCGAGTCTTTCTGAAAGAGAGACCCCAAATACTTTTCTACTACATTTAACAGTTCCCTTGGTGAAGAAACCACATCCCCTGTTACCATTTCTAACTGAGTAATTATTTTATTACCTATTCTATCACTGCATTCTTTAAAAGGGTCTAAAGCACCTTTATTCAATTTGATTCCAAATCTTTGCTCCTGTTCTAAAGATTTTGCTCTGTCGTACTGTAGTTCAAACATTTGTTTTTTTACATTCTTGATCTGAGTACTATAATTTTTTCACCCTGTTTCTGTTAAGGATATCAGTTTTTGTAACTGGCCTCTCATACTCAAGTATTCTAAATAATTTTTGTTCACTATGGTCCGAGACTGATTTTGGAAAAAAACCTTCCAATCTGTTTTGGTTTCTTCCCACCATAAGGTAATATTGTCGTACATATCAAGTATTGAAAGCCACGCCATCCACTCTCTTTTCTATGCTCTTTTTAACCCTACATCCTCCATAATCTTGTTATTAAGCCTCCACTGATTTTTTTTTACTTCTGGGTGCAGTACCCCAAGCAACTTGTACTGTTACTGACCTATGGTCTGTGAACTCCCAGGCTCTCACAGTTACAGAATTTAGCTGTAAAATAGCAGAAATCAGCAAAATCAATTCTAGTAGAGATGGAGGATTTAAAAAAAAGTATTACCTCAGGAGAAATGTTTAAGTCTTTATGCATCCACTAACTTCACTGTCTTAACAATACTAATAAGTGCTTGTGAATCACAAAAAGGTTTTGTTGTTTGCAACCCTCTATCAGAGGTACCCAGAGCAAAATGAAAGTCCCCTGCCCAAATAACCAACCTAGATGTATGAAGAAATGGTTGAATATATTTCATTAATGCAACTCTTTGTGCTTTTGTCTGTGGGGCATATGTTGTAATTCATCTAAATATTTCCGCTTTAAAATTAATGTCAAGTAATAGGGCTCTGCCAGGATAAATATCTACCAACCTAGATACTTTTAAATCTGAATTTGCAAATAAAATCCTTACCCCATCACAGCTGTTTCCCCAATTGACCAGAATGTGGCTCCCTTAGTCCAAATGTTATCTGCAGCTTTAACTTCAAAATTTGTTTTATGTCTGGTATTTTGGATGCAAAAAATATCAATCCCTGTTGTTTCAGAAGATTTAATGTAGTTACCATTTTCTTATGACTCTTTATGCTATTGCCATTAAATGTGGAAATAGTCAATGAAGCCATAAGTAGAATGAGGGGGGGGAGTAGACCCTCCAACCTATTTTTCATGAAACCTTAGCTACCCATCTACGCCTAGACCTATGTAGGTTTGACTCTTCCCCCTTTCCATCCCCTTTCTCCACTTCTGAAATAATATCACTAGTGGCTGAAGCTCTTGAAGACTTATCTGACTCTTCCCCTGACTCTTCTCTCGGTGTTAATACCGCAAACTTATTCCCCTTTTCCAATTATCAGGGCTTTTTTTCCAACCTTTAGACAGAGGGGAATTTTTAGATGAAATTGCCTTCCCTGACCTATTCCATTTTTTAGAGAGAACTTTTTTAAACATCTGCTTAGAATCTGGAGGGGAAGGGGGGGCATATCCGATAAACCTGAGTCTTCATGAGCTGCAATGACAGAAGTACTTGCTACATGAGAACCTGAAGGGACTTCTGAATTCTGAGGGTCACTAGTTTGTTTCTGTGCATCATTCCCCTGTTTTTCTACTCCCTCTTTTTTCTCCTCCTCTGCTATCTCCTCCTCGGGGGGGGGGGGTACCTGGATCATATGAAGTCTGTCTTCCTCCTGACCTGCTACTTTGTTTGCCTGCAATTGTTGGGCCATATTAATTAACCCCTCATGAGATGGACAGTCTTCCCTGTTATGGGATGCCCAAGGACACTTTCCATACCCATGTCCTGTCGTCTTACACAAATTACATTTAAACAGATTAAGGCACTCTGCTGCTAGGTGACCAAACTCTAAACAGTGATTACATCTAGGAGTGTCACATGCTGTATTAAGATGAGTTCTTGACCCACATTTGAAACATGCCTTTGGCTGTCCAAAATAAAACAAACTCCCTCTATCTTTTCCTAAGAAAAAACCATTAGGAAGGTGCACAGGTCCATTGTTAGTTGAACATAGTTTTACCCACAATTTCCACCCCCATTCCATATTTTTTCACTATCAAGAATTGGTGCTGGTTTGTCCAACACTTCACACCTTTGTCTCAACCAAAGCAAAATGTCCTCTATATTAACTCCTTCATTTAGAAACATAATAGTAATTAACTTCACTGCTGGTTTAGTTAATGGAACCGCTAAAAACGGAACCCACACTGGTGTATTTTTTACTTGATGATATTGAGCCCAAAATCTGCCTAAGTTAGCAACAGATTTAAAACCGACTTCATAGTTGGAATTTCCAATCTGAATAAGTGCAAAAATTTCCGAAGAAAAAAATTTCATTGAACCCTTCAACAATTGTCTTGCTATATACAATCTATCTGGTGGATCTTCGAGACCCCCTTTATATATTAATCTAACTGCATTCTTCCTGGGGTCTGGTTCCCCTTTGTTCTGGAATAAATCTGCTAACTTAAACATCGGATTTAACCATGCATTCTTTTTTGGGTCCTGTAACACCTGGTCTGCTAGTCCCATCGTAATACGATCCAACAAAGATGCGTTAGGAATTTCTGCACCATTATCTTTTAACCCACAAGCTTGTTGGCTCACTACCTTGTTGCAGTTCACTATTACTTCCCCAGCCTTGTCCATGTCTAGCAATGGTTTAACATTTCCAGCAGTAGATATAGTACTTCTGTGTACTGGTTTAGTTTGTTGAATATATCATTGCACAGTCTTATCTAGTGGGTCTGGAATCCACTGCCCATCCAATTGCTGGAGCTACCCAGCCCCTTTTATAGCATGCTCAGGTGACCAGTCAATTTTGTGCTGTAATCTGCCCTTTTCTCCCATTCTACTATATCCGTCTCTCCCCCAATGGTTTTAGTTTGTCGGCTTTCACCAGCCCCAGTACCTTACTGTCCTGCTCCATCCCTTCCGCAGTGGTTTGTACGCTCGTTGCAATGGGAACACTGCTACCGTTCAGCATCTTACATGACCTGTGCACACCCAAATGTTCCTTGCAGTTCATTCCTCTGTCTCTCCAACATCCTTCTCTATCAAGGCTCGCACCAAAGTGGCCATATCAGCAAGACAGCCAACGATTTCCCCTGCTGGACAGTAGGGGAATTTCCCTGGTGTCCTGGCCAAATTTCCCTCATTCACTAAAAATACCACCAACAGCTTAATCTGGTTCAAGGTCAGTTGGCATTCATCTGTATCCCCCTCCCATGGGTCGTGCTTGAAAATAGGCAGGATTTGTCTAGTGCACTTACCTGGTCAACAAAAAATAAATAAATAAATAAATAAAAAGGTGAAAGTCATACATCCGAATGTCAGAACCGGACACCAGCACTAGACATCAGTTAACTTTTTGAATTCATACAGCAATTGGTTAATACTGACATTTAAACTGTACCAAGGGCTGACTTTTCAAACATGCATCAGGGACTTGTGGCACAACTTTTCTACTACCACCAATGCTTGCATCAGTATGTTACATCACTTAAAAAGTTGGTCTGATGTTTGCCTGTGGCATGAGTTCCTACATAATGCACGATGCTTGTATAAAAAGAGTGCGACTTGAGTCAAAAAAGTGGTGCATGTATTACTTCTTGACACATGTTGCCATAAATCAGGTAAATTGCTGAAATTGCATCAGAACATTTGAAAACAAGCAAATGTTTTGGTGCATTTATTTTGATGCAGTAGCAGTTCAGAATTGTGATCTGTGTCAAGACTTTTAAAAATTTCAGCTAATATTTTTCCCATGGAATTGGTAAATTATTATTTTTATCAAAACAATTTTCTACCATTCTGACAATACTCTGAAACAGGAAGTGGTGCTTCTGCAAGCACAGATACCTATGCGCTGAGTAAGACATATACACTGATTTGTTGCTGTGCTTCTGCAGCTGCAGATAGAACTCCATGATACCAAAATTTCAACATTGCTTTTGTCTGCAGAAGTGCAAGACCTTGTGGGATCAACATTTCTGCAGCCACAGGTACCAATGTACACTGTAAGACATACACACTCACTTCTGCAGCCACAGATAGAAATCGATGATACCCAAATTGCAACACTACTTCTGTCTGAAGAAACACAAGCCCCTGTATGGCCAGCACTTCTGTATCCACAAGTACTCATGCACACTGTAAGCACTGCACACACTTCTGGCTGAAGAAATGCAGGCTTATGAGGGCCTATGCTTCGGCAGCCAAAGACGTAAGATATACTTACTGACTTGACTGCAGAAGTGCAGGCCTCTGTAAGGGTCTGTGCTTCTGCAGCCACAGATACAAATCCATGAAGGCAGCACAACAGTGCTACTGCATTTGTGTCGTCTGGAAACAGTTGTACGTTTTATGTTTTAGCTGATGATTACTGTCTGTGGTTGCTTGTATGGTTTTGTCCTTTTATTGCTGTGGGGAGTTCAGATTGGAAACCATAACACCACATTTCCCTACTTTTATGGAGTTAAGCTGAAGCCTAGCTGGTGCTTTAACATAGTTTTTTGCAATGCATTCCTTTCTTTTTGAGATACTGGAATTGTATTCTCATTCATGCAGGTTCTGAACAGATGCAAACATCAAAGAGTCCATCTGCCTATTGCAGTGTAGACCCTCCAGGGTCAAATGCACAGAGCAAAGAGTCCACCTGGTTATGGAAGTGCACTGTGCTTCCTTGCAGTAATGGCTATAGAGGTGCAGCATTCTATGGGCTCCATGCCAAGAGAAAACTTTTCTTCACTATATGATGATTTGTTGCCCATGATGCTAACACTGCAGCATCCCTCCCCAACCAGAGGTGGTTCTGCATGGAAGTGTCATACCCCTAGTCCTGGCTCATCTGACACACCACTTGCTGAGCCAAAAGGCAGCCCCACACAAACATTTCTTCATAAGTTTTTGTTTTTACATTTTGACTCCAAATTTTCAATGTAATCATTCTGTGACTGCCCCTTACAAACAAAGCAGGTGGCACTTTTAAAATATTGACCAAAACATCACTTCATATTACTTCACGTTGTAAGTATGAAAACACCTTTTGGTCAGGATTTGAAAACTACATCTGTCACGTTCATGAGGTGGTGTGGAAAAATGTCTATATTGAAAATTTGGAGTCGAAATACTGAGAATTACCAAAGTTATGAGCATGTGTTGAAAAATGTGTATGCACATTCACAATGTTGCTGTTTTGTAATATTTTGACTCCAAATTTTTAGCATAGTCTTTTTTATGACCCCCACCACATGAACCCAGTAGGTGAAAATTTTCAAATCCTGGATGAAAGATGATTTAGCAGAGCAACTATGAAATCACTGTTATAGTCAGATTTGAAACATCCTATCTTGTTTATAAGGTAGTGTTCCAAAAAGGACATGTTGACAATTTGGTGCAAAAATGTTTATAAATGACAAAGTTATGAGTAAAAGTTCAAAACGCATTGAAAATACAATGATGGCACTTACCTTGTTTCTTCTGTTCAAAGTCACAGTTGCAGGAGGAGGATGTCTTCCATTGCAGAGAGAGGATTACAGTGCTGGACAGCCTATAGGCAAGTGAGGGTGTTCGGGGGTTGTTGGGTGGTGAGTGCTGAGTGGGTGGTTGGGTTGGGGGTTAGAAACTGACAAGGGATCATTTTCTTTGTTTTAGACTTAGAAAAACAAAACAAAGATCTGCTGGTACAGTTTTATTTTTAATCAAGTGAACTGGACCAACACTGGGGATTGGGTACCCCAATGTTGGCAGAGTCTTTGGTGGCACTGAGGCTGAACACCCCATTGTCACCAGCTATGTGTGGGGGTGAACCAGAGGGTAAAGGATTTGTTGCATTCAGCAGTACCAGAGGTGGACACCACAGTCCACTTCTAATTTGAAGAGAGGTGGGGGGTTGATGTTAGCCAGCACCGGTGGGCACCCTGATGTCAGCAGGCATTAAACACATCCTCACTAAACTTCACTTATGCATTTAGATCTACTGTTTAAAAGCTGGTTGGGTGATGGCAGGTCCAGTATAGCAATGTACCTGTTGACATAAAATACAACCCAACTACTATATTTACTGATCAGGTGATGGCAGGTTTGGTATAGCAACAGACTCGCTGACCTTAAAATAAAACCCAGCTCACGCTGGTTGGGTGATGGCATGTCTATCAGACAAGTGTATAAAAAAAATCATTTCAGCAGGGAAGTAGTCTTTTTCTCCTACAGAGGAACTGAAAATTTGTGGTCACAGCACTTGATATGCGACCAAAGAATTCAAAGCTCATGACCCAGAAATTGTCCCCCTCACTAAGCTGGACACCCAAGATTTTTGGGGGAGCCCAGAAAAGGTATTTGTGGATTGATTTTCAAAAAACAACACTAGAATCTAGCTAAATGTGTCCTTTTTATCTAGGTTCAGATTTTTTTTTTAACCATTTTTATGTGTTTTCCAACTGTATTTTAAAAAAAAAAGATGGCAGCCATCATGACCTAAAATTTTTTTCTTGTGACCCAGAAACACAATTTATGTTGTCCCCGCACATAAAGCCAGATATCATTGACTGTCCAGAACTATTGCCCTATTTTGACACTGTCCCCATTAACAAAGGTTCTGGAATTAATTGTCTTTGAATAATTGATTATCTCAAGTATAATCTCCCTAACAATATCCTGGCATGGGTTTTACCCAGGTCATAGTACACTGATGGCCTTAGTGGGGTTCACACATGTGGTCCACGAGGCCCTTGATAAGGGCCTCTATTCTGTGGCCATCTATGTGGACCTCACCAAGGCCTTCGACTTGATCAATCATCATCTTCTTTTGACTTCCCTGGGCAAACTTGGTTTGTCTAGAATGTGGTGGGGTGGTATCAGAACTATTGCCAGGGAGGACCTTGAAGAACTAAAGTTTCTAATTTGTTTTACATAAGAATTTTCTGGCAGAAGGAGACCATGTGGTCCATCTAGACTGCTCAGGTTTTCTACCCCCCACTATCAATGTGTCTTGCTAAGATGACTATACTGTCTATCCCATGCCTGTTTGAATTCACTGACCATCTTGGCTGCCACTACCTCCAGTGGCAGGCTGTTCCAAGGGTCCACCACCCTTTCCATGAAAAAGTACTTCCTAACATTTGTTTTGAATTTACCTCCCACTAGGCGCATGTTGTGTACTCTAGTACATGCAGCCTTGTTTTCCTGGAAAAGGTTCCTGGTTTGTAACAAATTTAAATGTCTCAATCATGTCTCCTCTGTTCCTCCTTTGCTCGATGGAGAATAAATTTAGCTGTCTGAGCCTAGCTTCATACGTTTCTTGGTGCAGACCCAGCACCTTTTTGGTGTCACGTCTCTGCACAGTTTCCAGATGGTCTATGTTCATTTTCAGGTGAGGTCTCCAGAACTGCACACAGTACTCCAAGTGAGACCTCACCAGGGACCTGTACAGTGGGAGGATTACATCATGTTTCCTACTGGTAATATCCCTACCAATACATCCGAGTATGCTGCTTGCCTTTAGTGCCACTTTTTGCATTGCTTCCCTACCTTTAAATCATTTGAGATCATGACACCAAGATCCCATTCCAGCTTTGTTTCTTCAAGTAGCTGCCCCTCCAGGACATACTTCATGCATGGGTTTCTTCTACCCAGGTGCATGACTTTACATTTTTTGGCATTGAATCTAAACTGCCAGTTCCTGAAACATTCCTCTAGCATGCTGAGATCTGCCTCCATTTCTGTGATCCCTTTTCTGTGTATTGACCCTATTTCAGAGCTTTGTATCATCTGCAAAGAGGCAGACTTTTCCTTTCAGTTCTTCAGCAATGTTGCTGATGAATATGTTGAAAAGGATGGGGCCTAGTACTGACCCCTGCAGAACGCCACTTGACACCTTCCCCTCTTGAGACAAGGTGCCATTTATCATAACCCTCTGTGTCCTGCCTTGCAGCCAGCTTGTGATCCATTTAACTACATTGTGACCGATGCCAGCTTGCTCCAGTTTGTTGGCTAGCCTTCTGTGTGGGACTGTATCAAAGGCCTTACTAAAGTCCAGATACGCCATGTCCACTGCTGCCCCTTGATCTACTTCTCTTGTAACCCAGTTGAAGAATTCTATCAAATTTGTTTGGCTTGAGTGTCCTGGTGTGAAGCCATGCTGCTTTGGATCAAGTTTCCTACTTGCTTTCAGGTAGTTCACTACCCTTTCCTTAAGTAATGTCTCCATTTTTCTACCCACCACTGAGGTCAGACTTACTGGGTAGTAGTTTCCTGCTACCTCCTTGCTACCACTCTTTTGCAATGGCACAACTGTGGCCTTTTTCCAGTCCTGTGGTACTATCCCCTGTTCCAGTGAACTGTTAAACAGTTCAAGCAAGTGGGGTAGAAAGTTCATTCCTAAGTTCTTTTAGAACTCTTGGATATAGTCAGTCAGGGTCCATTGCCTTGTCCACCCTTATTTTAGACAACTCCTCAAGGGCCTTTCTTTCATAAAAGGGGACATGTCAGCTCCCCTGGTATGGGAATGTGTCCTAGCTAGTGCTGGACCATTACCAATCTCTTCCTGTGTGAAAACCGAGCAGAAGAATTAGTTGAGAACTTCGGCCTTGTCTTTGTCATTTTTTACCAGGTGCCCCACCTTGTTTGCCAGCCATGTTATTTCTCTTTTGCTCTTTCTTTTTTCTTGAATGTATTGATGTTTTTCTTTCCCCTTTACTTTGGGAGTTCCCCATGGGTCAGTTATTGGCCCCCTTTTAATTAGTTTAATTTTGAACACTCTTCCTTTGGTTTGCAGTTACTGTAATATTTTTCTTTAAGCTGATAACACAGTGATTTTCACAAGTGGACCTAGTTTACTAGATTTATTCAATTCAAACTGATTTTGATAATGTTCTGAAATGGTTTTTGCAACACAAATTGTCTCTTAATGCATCCAAAACCAAAACTGTGGAGTTTTACAATGCTAGAAAGAAGTTGACAACTAATCTAAGCATTTCACTCAAAACACTTCTGGAAACTGACATTGTGCAGGTTACAACCTTTAAGTATTTTTGGCTCATGCTCAACAGTTCTCTCTGTCTGTATATCACTTATGACCAAAACTGCCCATCAAAGAGTAGGCACCCTTTACAGATTAAACTCTTCTTTAGTTTCCACCACAAAAAAAAATGCTTTTACAGAGTTTCCTACTTCCTGTAGCAGGTTGTGCCATTGTTTTAGTATTCTGCAAGAAAGGGCTTACTGTCCAGTGTGAGGACCCTTTATAACCAAATTGCTAGATTTGCTTCACAGCTCCTGTCATGCACTTACTGCTATCATTTTTATAGTACTTTAAACTGACCATCACTCAAAAATATTTATTCCAAACCAGAACATTTACTAAAAATGTTACCTGGGTAAGTTACCTAGTTGTTTTCATACTATATTTCAGGCACAAAATAGTACAGAGCCCACATGATCAGTGATGGATAATCATTTTTCAGCCCCTACGGTGAGGACTTCTCTGGGGCAGAGAACCTTGTTCTACAAAGCACTGCTATTTTACAACTCTTTACCTGATTTTTATTGCAGAAAACATGACTGTTTCTGGTTTTAAGGGGCCTTTAAAAGGTTTCTCATGGCTCATTGTTTTTTCCTTTTCCTCCTCTGCTCCCCTGGCCAGCTTCTCCTTCAGGCCCCCTGAAGTTCATCCATCTGCCCGCCATCTCCAATGCCAACCCTACCTCATATTGCTACCCTCTGGAGGTAGCCCAGCATTTTCCTTCACCCAGTAGGTCACCCTCCTTCGAGAGGGGAAGGCACCAGTGGGGGTCGTCCAGTGCACTGTGTCAATCAGCTCCAGGTGTTGCTGAGGCAGGCGGTCATGAAGCCCAGTGGCAGCAGGGGGCCAGAGACTGTCATCTGGCTTAGCCAGGGAGCTGTTTTCTTGTTTTTCTCCCTTGGAGATTGACATGCCACCTGACATCAAGGCGAATGCTGACATCCATCACTCCCCCTGCGATTAGAGCTGTAATGCCCTGCTATGCTCCCGGCCTCCGCCAGGGGCCAGAAGGTGCCCAGCTCACATTCCCACCCTCCCCCCAGAGAAGGCGAGCTGTCTGCGGACGCTCCAACCTTCTCCCCCAGCTGGCCCTCCGATGACCCGAGTCCATTCCTGAACCCAGGTCGCCGGCATCGCAAGCGGGGAAGCCAACCGCTGCAACAACGGGCCGGCTTTGTGGCTCATTTTCAATGTCATTGCACATAGTATGGCTGTATGTATTTGAGATTGTACATATTTTATTTTGTTATATTGTCTGTAGTGTTTTAATGCTCTGGTTGCCCATGTAAATGGGCTATTCAGCTCATGGACATACCATATTTTAACAAATCAAATCATATGAAATTCTTTGACACTGTATGATAGTTCTGGGGAATTGGTCAGGAAATTATCTCAAATATACTCATGGAGTAGGCTAGCAAATGGCAAACGAAATTTAATGCAAGTGAGTAGAAAGTTATGTTCTTAGGCTATATAAATTCCAGTCAAGGTTCTGTTTAAATAGTAAACAACTAGTAGCATTATACCATAAAAAAGATCAGGGGGGAGGAGGTTATCATTGATTGGAAGTTTAATCTGTCACTGCAATGTGCTGTTTCATTTAATTAGTACCTTTATTCATTTTACACTTTAGTTACCCTGTATTTCCTAGCTGAGATGTAACATCCCATGTCCAATGGGGTTCTTCTTCTGCCCAATTCTATGGCTGGGGTCCAGCCTGGTGACACTGAGGGTTGAAGCGCTGGATGCCACACCTCGTGCTACGCCAGTGACCTGGGTTCGGCAGTGAGCCAGGGCCATCGGGGGTCATTGGAGAAGGAGAAGATTGAGTATCCGGAGGACTACTCTCTTCTCCTGGGGTGGGATCCAGGGATTACTGTGCTCTGTGGCAGCACCTAGCGGAAGCTGGGACCATTTTGACAAGTAGCACTGTTCGATAGGGGTTGAGCGTGGCAGTTGTCTATGGGGACAGCCTGCATGTCAGCGCCATTGCACATCATGCTCATGGGGGAAAAATACACCAGGAAAAAAGCCTTCTACACCATCAGTGAGATGACGGTGGCCCCGGGGGAGGGTTTCCCACATCCCAAATGCTGGCCCAATGCACCCAGTATCCTCCTCCGACCCGATGACTACAGGTAGGCACTTCACACTTAAGGAGCCAGCCACCGAGGGAGGACAGAATCAGCCCCAGAGATGGTACCGGGGGTCTAGCCTGCCTGGGGCTGTTCAGGGGAGGGTACTATGGGAGAAATGAGGGTTCAGGCTGGGAGTAGGGTGGACTCTGAGTGGGTACTCCTGAAGGATGCCAGGGGGTGTAGGTGAAGAAAAGAAATTAAAAAAAAAATTCTATGGCTGGGTGGACTGGAGCACTGGGAGGGTGACTTGCCAAGGTCACACAATGAATACTTTGCTGTAGTGGGGTTTGAACCTGGGTTCTCCTGGTTCCAGGCTGGTGTTCTAATCCCAAGATCATACTGCCTCCAGTGGCAGTGAGTAAGGCAAATCAAATTCACAGCTGCATTAAAAAAGGGCATGTGTGACGGTAATATGATTATATTCCACTAGAGAGCTCTGGTAAGGCTACACTTCAATTACTGTATGTAGTTCTGGTCACCATAGTTTAAAAGTATATTGTAGTAATTGAGAGGATGCAGTAGAAAAAAATCAAAAATGATTAAGGGGTTAATGGAATGGATAGGTTAAGCTACAAGGAACATCTATACAGGCTAGCATGTTTTCCCTGGAAAAAGGCTACTACAACAAGTTATTTACCTTGGTCTGGGCCAGTCACCTGGATGGTATTCTTTCTACCCTATTGCATGAAGATTGCCATTAACAAACTCATGATAACTTTCGCTGGAATTTCCATCGTTTAGATTACATTCATACCAGACATATTCCCCTCTCTCTTTCTATGTCTGGATGCTGAAAAGACATTTGACAGGGTGTCCTGGGGCACCCTGACAGCCTTTCATTTCCTCCCACATTTTCTTCAACTGATTCGGGCCCTTTATACTGCACTAAAAGCATATGTTTGGATAAATGACTCTCACTGACCGCTGTACCCTGGAATTGGGGGGTGTTCTTTGTCTCCTATTTTGTTTGCCCTCTATTTAGAGCCATTAGCAATGGCCACATGTAATAATCTGGTAAGGGGTATTGTGTTGAAAGTGGCTCTTTATGCAGATGATATCTTACTCACTTGGCTGAACCCAACTCACTCACTACCTGCAGTCTGGTCTGAGCTGGTCTGATTTAAGGCTGTGACACGATACAATCTAAACATAAGTAAAATAAAACAGAGGTCTTGCAATTTTATTACACTACTCCCACTACCAAATGTCAGTATTCTTTTAAATGGCACAAAAGTACCTTGAAGTATTTAGGCATATGTATCCCACAGAATCTGGGACATTAAGAACTAGACAATTTGAAACCCTTCACACAAGAAATACAAACAGATATGCATACCTAGATGCTATTGCCCTAAGATTTGTTCCCTAGGGTGGAGACCATTCACGTGAGTATTCTACCAAGGATTCTGTATTTTTGCATATCCTGCAACTCCCCCTTCCCAGATGTATTTTACCTCCTGGGATATTATCTTGGGGGGAACTAGGCCTTTGATTAAATATACTCTGTTACAATTGCTAAAAAGTAAGGGGGTCTGAATCTACCAAATTTTAAATGGTACTCCTTGGCCTATCATGTAAGGATTGTATATCTGGGGCCTCTAATGTCTTCCACGGCCCTCTGGAAACTTTTGGAGTTTCATCTTAATGACTTATTATGGAGGGGGTTGACAGTGTGGAGTACACACTGATATGAAGCTGGCAGTCCGATCAAGCCTGTAGTGAGGAAACCATTGCATGCTGAGTCACTGTGGAGGAGCACCTAAAGTAGGTGAATTGGAACCCTAGTTTTGTATCTAGAAAAGGTATGCCACCATTGCCTTAAAATTAGAGTTTCTTCTGGTTCCCTTTTCAGACTAACTTGTGTGGCTTGCATTCCATGTGTCATTTTGCCTGTTGCTGCTCTTTTCCCCCTAGGACTCTGGAATCCTGAAGGTGGCTGAAGAGCCTGCTCAGCAAGATCAAAGCAGGGAGCTCTGCAGCGAGCTGTCCACAGGGAAAGCAGCACATCAGAGTGCTGCAAACGGAGCAACCCCCCTAGTAAAGAATTTGTTCTCCTACAACTTACCATAGACCCTGACATCAAGAAAAATTTGGAACACATTCAAATGTATTTTAAGCAACAAGGAACGTTTTTTTTTTTTTTTTACATTTTTTATATTGGTATATATTGCATACTTTTGGATCCTTTTAAACTTCATTTGTGTTATGTGTTTGCTCCCCCCAAATTCAGCCATTCGTTAGCTCTATACGTTCATCTGCTGCTAATGTTTCTCACTACTTTATTTTTACCAGAGAAATATGACTAAATTTGAATTGGTTTCTTTTTAATACATATATTTTGTAATAATAGTTTATTTCATATCTAAATTTTTGCGCCACGTACCACATGACCAGACAACTTAAAAAACATGCACTGGCGTTCTTATGTCAGAGATGCCTTTTCTGCTCGGTCTTGAGTTCTAGAGGTTTACTGTATTTTTAGTAAGTAGCAGGTAGTGCATTAATTAGAATACACTTTGATTTTATTGGGATTTAAAAAAAAGAAAAAAATTAGAAAAAGACATGCTACAGATGTGCTTCTGGAGTAAGTAGTTTTTTTATTATTTAGATTTATGGTTTTGTTAACAGTTATTTCTGTTTAACTTATATTAACCACTCAGATGTCATAAGGGATCATATTAAGTTATAGTGGATTTAAACTCCCCAGGGATCACACTGGGTCATTTCAGTCTGTGCTTGGCTTATATTCTCTTTTTTTTCAAAGCCTTTAGTCTTCCTTTGGCTGAATACCAAGGTCATATGGACTTACTGCTGCGGGACCTGTGGGAGTCTTTGTTCTGAAAGGGCAGAGAAGGAATAGGTGCTTGCTCATTATTCCTGTGAATATTTGAGGCCATGTCCAGAATATACACTGAATCTGTACAGCTTATTATTCACTGAAGACCACCCCAGACTAGGTGGGCTGAGCAGTCCTTATCTGCCATCAGATTCTATGTTTCTATGTTTCTATGTTTCTATCCAGGATCATTATAGACTATTTTGCAAGATCATAACAAGTACATAATGTGGCATATTGCTGGCTCCTAAAATACATAAACTGATAAGTATATGGATTTTGTATAATCTGTTTGTACAATCTGCTTAATCATACACAGATATACACACACAGATACATACTGTATAGTCAAAAATTCTATTATCCATCATTTTAGTGATATAGTTAATGGAACTTGAACGTATTGGCATTTGAACTGGTATTTGAACTTATTGATTTTTGCTCAGAACCACATCTATTGATTGATTTCATCTATTATATTGATTTCATTTTACCTTGGAAAATTTCTGTTTATTGTTAATTCTGCCAGTTGAAACTAGGAATGGGAAAACCAGGCAGTAAGAAACTGTTCATGCCAGAATCACTAAGGCAACTAGCCTTGAGCACTTTAAATAAAATACAAAAATCCCTGGGCTTCCTAAATAAAGGTAAAAAGAAGGGATCCCAGTGTAAAAAAGTCAAGAATTTTAAGCTTACTTTGACTAAACTAACATATTATTTAAAACAGAGATGAAGAAGAAAACAAGAAATACAGAGACGAAAATGTTAAATCAGAATGCTAATAAACTAACAAATCAAACAGCAAGGAAGGAGAGTTTACTTAATAGCTAGGTTCTGAATATTGTTTTCTTAGATATATTTGAAAATTTAAAAATCTTTCATAAAACAGATGGGAACATTCAAGAATCTATTAGAACAAATAGGGAGGAAGAAGATATTATGAAACTGGAACAAGGAGTCAGTTCATGGGTAAATGAGGAGAGGTCCTCAAAGAGGCTACATGAATATTCCCCATTTGAGGAGACTGTGTGCACATAAATGATGAGCCCAGATAATACATATATTCCTAATTTTTAATCTATTTCAAAAGATTTGGCACTTGCCCTTAAAAACCCATATATAGCTAATATAATGTTTTTCAAACAATTAATTAATATTTATCCAGAATTGATGTTCGTTAAGGGTGTATGCACTGAAAATAGAATAATTTTAGAAAATTTAAAAAGGGAAGAAATCAAAAGGACGGAGTGGTAGAATACAAGTCTGAGTAAGGGAACAGACTGAAGTAATGGGCCTATTAAGGATCCTGCTAAATCCCCTGATGTACAGGACTATCAAAAGAACACAATATGCTCCAATGATGAATTGGACTCAATAATGCTTTCACATAAGGACAATAGACATGACAGCATAGGTGAAGATCTGAATAAAAGGAACATCACTCTATGGAAGATAGGGGAAAGTCGGGATAGGAAAATGAAAAATTCTGTGCATAAGATCATGAACTTGGGATATAAAGGAAGCAAGTCTCATAGAAGTATGAGGCATAAGAAGGGATGATGTACCAAAGAAGGCTCTGGATAATGGAGAAGGGAAAGAAAACATGATCAAAAAAGTAAAAGAAAAACAGAAAAACTAAAAAGGAAAAAGCAGACAGTCTTAAAATTTGGAAGAAAGCAACTGAATCCACAAAGATTATAGCTAATAAGACAGCCCATATGAGGAAGAAGAACAAGCTCAAACATAAGGAAAAGTCAATAACACATACCCAAGTGGGAAATATAGAGGCTTACACAGTCAGAGAATAACAGAATGTCCCTACTAAATCTATAACACCAAAAGGAAATAATAATCAAAAAATTGCAGCATATAAGGAGGATGACTGAGTCATTAACGCAGAAGGCCACCCAATGGGAGATGAACCATCAGGGAGTATGGGGTGATTTTTAAAGAAAACTGTAGGCTCTGGCCCAGATATTCAAAAGGGTTGCACCATGCACAATAGGGTTGCACCAGCACAAGTCCAAAAATGCACCATTCTGCGATATTCAGTGGGAGGCAGTTGCGCCCCCCCCAAATCACGCTGAGCAATAGCGCAATGATAATGAATGTATGCACAACTGAAGGAGGAGGAACCATGCATAAATGGAGAAGTGCGATATTCAACAAAATGCACCATGCGCAACAGGTGAGCAAGCGGAAGTTGCGCGATAGCGGAAATGAGCCAAAATAAAAAGGAACAAGGGAGAGGCACAAGAACGCTACAGGGAAGGCACATGTTGCTGAACTATAGTCAGCCACACAGGCAACACAGACACACAGGGCAGGACAGAGAAAGGGCACCTGGAACCCACAGGCACAGGGAAGGTGTGGGGAGCCACAGCCACAGAGCAGAAGGGGGAAGTGCAACACAACACTGAGGCCACCACAGTTAGGTGTTCCCGGTGCAGGGGAAGTAGCAGCCAGGACAGCCAGGGGAACACAGAAACAGCTGCCAGGTGGGGTGAACACAAGCCAGGGACATGGCCAGTGCCACCATCCAGATGGAGGCAGTAATGAGGGGGGTTAACAAGGGGGGCAGCAGGGGGATGCGGCCGTGGAAGGGCCCGTCAGCGGTATGCCCCCAACAGGCAGTACCGAGCCCACACCAGCTTCAAGCTGTACAGTGATATTGAAATCATGAGCTGGTACTGCCTGAATCAGGCAATTCTGAGGTGGCTCTGTGAGCTGTGCAATGATGTGATGCAGGCACCTACACGACGGAGCCATGGTCTGTTAGTGGAGACTAAAGTGACAGCTTGCGTGTGCTTGCTCGCCACAGGTACCTTCAAGAGACCAACAGGGGACACCACAGGCATAACGCAGTCGGCCGCATCACGCCACCTCACCCAATTCCTCAGCGCACTGCTGCCACATGCTGTGGAGTACATCCATTTCCCCAGCACACCGGCGGAGTGCACAGAAAACATACAGAAGTTCCACAGGGTAGCACATATGCCTGGTGTGCTAGGGGCAATAGACTGCACCTATGTGGCCATCCGCACACCATCTGGACCCAAGAGGGCTGCATATATTAATCGGAAGGGCTACGCTAGCATCAACTGCCAGGTGGTGTGTGATGCCAGGGGGCGCATAATCAATGTCTGTGCCATGCACCCTGGGGGAGCCTTCATCTGGCACCAGTCGGCACTGTGCCACAGATTCAAGAGTGGGGACATCCTCACTGGCCACTTAGTGGGTGAGTATGCACACCACATGGACAAACTTAGGGTTGGGAGGGGCATGGTCAGAGGTGACATGGGTAGTGGCCTACATGGCCTGGGGCAGGGCGATGCTGATCACCAAACTAACCTTCACCCTCTACACACAGATGACAGTGGATACCCACTCCATCCCTGGCTGCTCACACCATACCGGCGGCCCGCGACCCCATCGCAGCAACACTACAATGAGGCACATGCCACCACACGTAATGTCATCAAGTGGGTGTTCGGTATGCTGAAGGCACATTTCTGTTGCCTGGACACCTCTGGCAGTGCCCTACAGTACAGCCTCTCAAAGGCATGCAGGCTATTCCTGGCCTGTTGCATCCTGCACAACATGGCCAATGAATGTGGGATAGCCGTACAGGTCGAAGAGGGGGACAGTGATGGGGATGATGAGGACACCGGTAACAATGGTGATGGTCAGCCCCCCCTTGGGTGATGGGACCCCCGACTGCTCCGTCTGGCACAGCTGCACCAGGACACCATCAGGGAGGAGCACTTCAGCCAACCCAGGTAAGTCATGGGGCCATGTGCAACCACCAGTGGCAAAGGCACAGCCCACAAACATGCATGGACACACACCAGGGGTGCATGCCATCAAGGGAAGTGGCCGGGCATGGAACCACACATACCACCAGGGATGGGTGAGGTCTAACATGGCACGCAGTCAGACACACACACACACACACACACACACACACAACTCACCAGACATGCACAAAGGGTAGGAGGCACGCCGACCCAGAACATCACCCCTAGCCACACACATGTCCACAGACCACCACACCCACTGTCTGTCATTGTGCATGTGTCAGGCACTGGGCACCATTGCACAGTGGCGTACAGCGAAATGCAGGCATCATCATGTACACGCAACTGTGGACAGCAGCCGGGAGGGTGTACAGATGGACTTTGTGTGTGTGCAGGGCCGGGTACCTACCCGGCATTGCCCACTGAATGACACAATGCACACAGGGCAGCATCAGACAGTAGCCACACTGGGAGACAGGTCAGTCATGCACCACAGTGCCACGGCCACCACGGATGCATGGGTAGCCCCGCCAAGACCCACCAGCAGTGACAGGCTGACCACTGGCCTCCTGGGGTGGCACCAATGGTCCCCGAGTGGTTCCACTGGGTGAACGCGACTGTGCTCGAGCAGGGGTCTGCAGCACATCGAACATGCCTGCACCAGGTGCTCCCACAGCTGAACCCAGTGTCGACAAGGATGGTGTCTCATGACGCTGGGAACGGGGGATGGACATTGCACTGCGTGGTGTCTGTGATGCATGGGCAAATAACTGTGTGCCCACTGTGGCCATGGCAGCTGTGATTGTCTGTGTCAGCCTGTCAATGGCAGTGGTCACATCCTCCCGCATCTGATCCATCCCTGCCAGGAGCAGAGCGGTGTCTCTGCTGTGATGCTCCTCTGCCTGGTGCAGAGCCATCACAAGCCGCATCTGCTGGTTGACTGAAACTTGCAGTATGCGGGTGTGCTCATCCAAGAGGTCATCTGCCTGATCGTCATGCTTTCCCTCAGGGTGTTCACGGCCCTGATGCTCATCACCCCTTGAGGGTGGGTGCTGCACACTGGGGCCAGGCCTGGGTATGTCCACAGGTGGTGCACTGATGCCGCCCCCTGACACTGTACCCCCATGCCCATTGGCCGACTGCTGATGCTGCCCCTCCAGCTGCCGCTCCCCAGGGCTCAATGGTGCCACTGCAGTGGCCGCAACAGTCCCACTGTCCTGAACACACACCAGTGCTGCCCCACCGGTGCTGACAGGCACAGGCTGGGACTGTGATGACACACAGGCCTCCACGGTGGCACCACCCACAGCTATGGTAGAGATGTAACCTGCTGTGTGGCCATCCTGTGGCACACATGTGTCACTGCCCATGACGTTAGTGACATCATCATCAGTGATGGATCCAGCACCATCCCGAGTCTCAGCATGCTGGCATCCATGGACGCTGGCATGCTGGGACACAGGCAGGGCCTCCTCTGCACCTGCTCCACCAACATCAGTCTGGATGTCCAGGCGGGCCCACTGTCACCCTGCACCATGTATTCCTATGGAGGTGGATGGGCCCTCCTCCATCTCCATCTGACCAGCCTCAGTGGAGAAGCCCACCACCGCTGACCCATGCAGACGCTCAGGAGCTGTAAGGGAAAACAAAGTAGCATTACTGCATGTGACCTACCCTGTCCCCCTTCCCAACAGACAGACCATGACCTACCATGCAGTGACGGGCTACCACCCATCTGGAATCCACCACCTGGAACACCCTCAATGGCACAACGCTCCATGCTGGCAGCAACCCACTCCTCCTGTGGGGTCAGGCGTAGCACCTCCGGCTGTCCCCCACCTGTTGCAGACCGTGCTGCCCTGATGGCAGCCACCTTCTCCTTAATCCTTCACCTGTCAGTGCCCATCTTCTTCTTGCACTCCTGCACGGAGCACTGGTGGCTGCCATGCAGGTTTACAGCATGCACCACCTCCTCCCATGCAGCAGCACGGGCCTGTGGTGTTCCCTGGCGTCTGCTGAGAAATGGCTCCTGGTCTAGGTAGGCCTTGAACAGGGCATCTGTCTCGGCCTTCATGAAATTTGGCCTCCTCCTCCTCCCACGACTCTGTTCCTCTTCCTCCACAACATGCTCGGTCATGATTCAGCCTGTGAGAATGACAGGTGTTACCTGTGATTGTGCAGCCCCATGCATGTCCCAAAATCCACAGTCCACACTCCCAAACAGCATGCAACTCACCGCAATAGACTGCAGTAACCGACTATGGCCAGTGCAGCCCAATGTCGCACTTTTATAGTGCAACCCATGCAAATGAGGCGAGGCGCATCTTTAAGTGGATGCAAATGCAGTGACTGCGCCATTGAATGGCTGATTAGCTGATTTGCATATGCCGGCTGAATATCGTGCTGTTTCACTTTGCGCAATTGTGTTGAACCTGCTGAGCCAAGGGTGCAGTTCTGTGACATGCGCAGTACACACCTAACTGCGCATACATGGGTTGATGACGCAAGCGCCTGTCATGCTGCTGACATGCTGTGCATGGGAGGTAATGCAGGGCAAGGCCACCATTGTGCCAGTGGCGCTACAGCGCTGTTCACCTATATGGCGCTGTGGCACTGGGGCATCATAGGCACACTGGAGCAACAGCACTGTAGGCCGCTACAGGAGGTGGCACACAGGCACCCAATCGTCCTACATGCATTGGGTTCCAATCACGCTGTGGCTGTCGATGCGCCAGAGACCCTTGACCCTGTGCCCGACCTTTGCCCCCTAGGCGCCATGTGTCAGGCATGGGTGCATCACTATCGCACTGTTCTGTGACAGGGCAATAGGGAATAGCAGTGCTGTACCACGCAGCATTTGCATGTGGCAGAACCGTGCTGCAGAGCACCATTTTGACTAAACTGAGCAGCAAAGATGGCGTGGAGGCATGCTGTGCAGTGGAGCCAGGTGGAACTGGCAAACCTGGTTGCCATTGTGGAGCCACATGTTGGGCCCTTATTTGGGGAGGCACCCCTGGACAGGGCCATGAGTCAGGTGTGGCAGGAGGTGGCCGACACCCTGGAGGAGGCCACCGGTATGGGGTGGACGGCAGAGCAGTGCTGCCACCGATATGGGGACCTGAGGCGGAGGGACCCAGACCTGCTTGCCTGCCTGCAGGCAGATGCCAGGAGGGGCAAGGTGCCACGGCCAGGTAGGTGCAACATCCATACACTTTTATCGTCCATACGGGTATCACTGTTGCATGTGTCCGGCACATGGGGGGGACGTCCAGTGTTGGCCGTGGTGGTATCGGGGTGTGGGGTGGGTGGGTCTGGCTGTGTGGGATTTCACACACATGGGGGTGGGGGGACTTTGCTACATGATTGTACTGATGTTCCTCTCTCCATGTTTGCACCTTAGGCCCAGAAGAGCACAGGCTGGCGAGAGAGAGAGGAGGCGCCTCCAGGAGGCCCATCAGGCCGGAGGGATGAAGGTCTGCAGAGGTGCAGGGACCAGCCTGATGATGGTGAGTGCCTTACATCCATGATTACTATTGTATGCTGTGTAACAGGGCAGGCAGCGGGGGCATGGCCACCATCCATTAACACCACTGCCATGCACACAACTTGTTACAGTCAGCACTGTCCAGTGGCACTGCATGTCTGGGAGTGTGTCAATGGTGGTCCATGTGTGCACAGGGCACATGGCTGTGCCACTGCCTTCACACTGCATAGCCAAGTCACAGTACGGCCATGGTGGTGCTGTGCAGGACATGGGCAGTGGGTGTGTGCAGTGGTCCACATGTGGCTGTGGCTGCCTGGGTAGGCAGGTCTTGTGGACACGGTCACTGTGGGTGGTCGCACACCATCACAGGGGCATGGCACATGGCTGTATGCCATGCACAATGGGTTTGCTGCAGGGGGGCTGGACAGTCACATGTATTGACTCTGCTTCCTTGTCCTAGGTGGACAATGCTGGATGGCCCTGGAATGGGGAATACAAGAGCTTCTGCAGCTAGCATGGGTGTCCCTGGCAGCGTTGGAGTGCATGGAGCGGCATAGGGTCCAGAGGCGCCACAGGAGTGGAGAGTGGGGCACAGAATAGGCCTTCCATGATCCTCTGACACCTGTAACCACCTGGATCCACCCTCACACCCCTTCTTCCCTCTCCCATTTGTACACCCCTGCCCCATGCCCGCCCCCACCTAGTTTGTGGCCCTTTCCCCCCACCCTTGTATATATTTGTACATATGTTTCATAGTTGTTATATTTTAATACATACATTTTGTTATAACAACTGTGGTGGTCTCTGATTTGCAGTGGGCTACAGGTGCTCAGCTGCAGTGGTGTGCATGGCGTCAGGGGTGGTGCACACATGTGTGTGTGTGTGTGTGTGTGTGTGTGTGTGTGTGTGTGCAGAGGTGAACCGCCTGTGGTGTGGGAAGGGGGATCAGTCACTGTCTGTGGTTTGTGTGTTATACTCTGTGCACTGGATGCCTGTGTGCAGTGGTCCATGGGGCCTGCACTGTGTGCATGGCACCCCTGTCAGACCATCCATGGCCTGTGCAGCTGACACCCTTGCATGTCTGTGAAATGCATGGTCTGCTGGCGAGTCAGTGGTGGCTGTTGTGGCCAGTTCTGGGATGGGATGTGTCCTTGGGAGAGTGTGCAGGGTGCTGTACCTCTGGAGGTGGGGTCCGGGGCATGCCCTGTTGCATGTGGGGTACCTCATGTGCTGATGTATGGTTGGTCTCTCAGCTGTACCTCGGGGGGGATGTGCAGGGTGGCACTGTGTATGCATCTGTTGCATCACTGTCTGCTGCCGCCCGCTGCAGGGTGTCCATGGTGGGGCTGCCTTGCATGGCTCCATGGTGCACGGGGTTGCATTGTCACAGTGGGGGTGGTGGCATGCATGGGGTGTCCTGCACTGTTGGATGCTACTCCTGGGCAGGGTGTATGGGGATCATGGTGCAGGGTGTGCTCTGCATTTGGTGGGATGGTGTGGTATGGGGTAGTCGGCCATCCTTGTGTGCTGGTCACAGCTTGCCAGGGGGTGTGATGGGGCACCATGGCCCAGCTGTGGGTTGGTTGCTGGTCTCCATGGGCCAGTGGTTATTCCAGCCCTTCCCCAGTTGTGCAGTGCATGGGGTGTGGGGGGACGATATCTGTTCTGCTGTGTGTTCCTCTGCCAATCTGTGGCATGGGTGGTGGGCCCCTGCATCCCTGGTTGTGCTGTTGCATTGCTGCCCTGCTGCTGGGGGGCGTCCCTGGTTGCACTATGGTGCATCTGGACTGCTCAGATGAACATCCCTTGTTGTGCTATGGCGCATCAGATATGCTCAGCTTCACCTCCCTAGTTGTGCAATGGCACAGGTGGTGCGATATTCAGTCGTCGGCCGTAGGCGCATCTTGGCCTGCGCAGTTTTTGAATATCGTGCTTCTTGCGCATGGGTGCAGTGGACTTGCACTTGCTCCTGCTGTTGCGCACTTTTTGGGTGCAGTTTGAATATCTGGGCCTCTGACTTTGCCCTCCCCAATATAAGGTGGGGATTCTGCAGAATGAAACTGAAGAAATGTTAAATGTACTGCAGCACTCAAAACTTCTTAGTCACCATTTTGGAAGAGAATAGAGATATTGCAGACTATTTGAGTATTATGAGGTTGCTGCCAGAAACAGAACTGTTTATATTAGTATCTAATCAATTTTACATCCTCAAAGCGATTGAGAATAAAAGGAGCAAATTAAAACATATGGGCATTGAAATGGACCAAATTGTCACTCTATCAGTTCTGTTACCAGAATTTTATAAAGAAAACAGTGTTAACAGGAAAAGGGAGTATCAGAACTCCATCCATTTTTGGTCTAAACCAATTACAAAATGAAACTAACCAAAATATAAAGTTAAAGGTGGGGGAAATCCTTCAAAACATACTGAAGATCTCAAATTCAAGAACTGCATTTGACAATGTGGTTAGATGAGAGAAGAATGGACAAATTACATTGCAGATGAACAATGATGAAATGTACCATCTTTTGTTATCCAGAGCACATGAGCTGGATCACTTGTGCATATATATTTGTGATGATATCATTGTGGAAATGCCTTCAAAGAATATTTTAAATTCATCTGCATGGGTTTACATGGTTCAGTTTTCAAATAGATACACAGTGTTAGAAAATGTTGTAGAAGATCGACTGTTGGCCAATATTAAATGGAAAGGGCCACATTTCTTTAAGATGCTAATACCTTCATCTGAGCCTGAAAATACTTATTTCTGTTTTTATTTGTTGGAATATGTCAGGACTCAAAGACAAACTACCTGACCCGAAGTTCTTTAAGTATATTAATAATTTTGAATCCACGTGCTTGCCAGAAACATGGGTTTACACAGAGATTAATGTAATAAAATATCTCTGATTGTTACCTGACGTGGTACTCGTGTACCTATATTATGACTACTGTGATCTACCTATTACCAAGCTTGTACCACCAGTGAATTCCTGTAACACTGGTTGCTTTTTTAATCTATGCGTATGTACTGTACTGTTTGTTTGCTGTGATTTATTGCTGTCTTGACAAGGTGCCTTTGTAAATGAGTCTTCGACTCAAAGGATCTGTAAACCGATGATCTAATAAATAAATAAGTAAATAATGTGATCAATTATAAATCTTTTTATAAATTGGCAAAAAAACTCAAATAGTTCAGAAGACATTCAGGTGGATTATTAAATTATGGAAAATTAGGGAAGGAATTAATACACAAGAAATCTCAATTGAAAGTGATAACATTCTGGGGATTAAAATCTTCAAAGACAAAAAGGAAACTATTATTTTAAACATATTTATACCACCTTATAACACACACTGTAACCAAGATATACTTGGTTTATTAGAAAATGTAATAGACAACTGTATTAGTGGTAATCTGAATGTTAGAATTATTCTGATTGGAGACTTTAATGCAAGAGTGGGGCAGCATTTAGACTCTTCAGAAGATCTTGCAGAGCTGTTGGTGGGGAGAATAAATGAGTGCATTTCTTATTCCATGTATTCATTAGACACAACTTTTATTGACAGGGGTAATAAACTATGTGAAATTTTAGATAACAAGAATTTGTTGTTGTTAAATGGATGGATGCCATCTGATAGAATAGGACATTACATATATATATATACACACACACACACACACACACACACACATATGTATATATAAAATGGGGAGAAAATAAATATCCAAATCCAAAGTTCTGATTGTATAAAACACATAACATGACCTTGCGTATGTCAGAGTGCTACCACACACCTGCACTTTTACCCTTCTCCAAAACAATTTTGCCATTTTATAAGATAGATAACCCACTCTACGGTGTGTGGTTTTGCTCTGATATACGCATGCCTTGGGTGGTTGATGCACTCGGCCTGCAACCTTGTGCATATATCAGAGCATGACTGCACACCTAAGAGTGGGTTATATATTACATATATATATACAGTATATATATATACACACACACACACACACATATATACAAATACATATATATATATATATATATATAAGTAATAGATATACCACTCTAGAGTGTGCGTGGCGCTCTGATATCGCACACCTTGGGTGTTGAATACACTTCGACCTGCTGACCTCGTGCATCACAACGCACACCAAGGCGTGCGTATATCAGAGCGCGACCGCACACCCTAGAGTGGTATATCTATCTTATAAAATGGCCACACATGTTTTGGGGGTGGGTGGAAAAATAATCCCTTTGTCTAGGTGGGAAATGATATGCTGGCAGAGTTGAAAGTAAGTCCTGTGTTTAAAAAGGATGAAAAGTGTGTGCCTCCTGTTAGGTTGTGTTGGTTTATTGTAATGGCTCTTTGTATGTAGTAAATTATATGTTGGCAGAGTTTAGAAAGTAGTCCGAGCGAGAGGCAGTGATTAAGTATAGCGTGACGGCGGTGCGCATTCCAAGCTATTCACGAATTGACAGTAAGTCCTTTTATGTTAAAAAACATATAAAGTCCTTTCCCTCTTGTTAGTTTGTCTTAATTTCAGTAATACAAGGTGCAGGTGTATTTAGGCGGAGGCGAGGAGGCGCCGTGTGGTCGGCAGCTACGAAGGTGAGCGCAAGCCAGGCGAGGTTGTCCGCAGCAGCACTGCGCTCTGGCTGCGTCTGCCGTGGCTCCGCTCTCCTGACTCAGATCATGCTCACTATACTAGTAAAGCGGACTATGGAGGAAAGGACTTTATATTTTTTAACACAAAAGAACTTAGTTTCAACTGGTAACAGCTTGTTACTGCAATGCACTCCGCTCGGTCACGCTATACTTCAGGTAGAGAAAAGTGAAAGTGGTAAGCGATCGGGCAAGTCTGTGTAGAAAGGAGATTTTTTAACAGAAAGTGAGAGTAGGATGTAAGAGAACTGTAGTTTCTCTTGTTTTTATACACATTAGGTTTCTGTTAAATGGGCTGTATTATGTTGTTTTTAGAATTTAGGGTGGTGAGACAGTGTGCAGTAGTAACAGTGTGTGTGTGTGTGTGTGTGTTTGTATGTGGCTGTAACTGCATTAGGCGTGGGTGATCTCACTGCTGGTGAAGGTTTTGAGGCTGGAAAGTAGTTTAGGCGTGCGGTCGTACTGGGAGGCGTGCGGTCGTTGGGAAATAATGCACGGTCATGTGATGCATTCTGTCCAATCATGTTACTGGAATTTCTATGATTTTACCACACCATTTTATAAATATATATATACACTAATGGCTAATCAGTGATTGACCTGGCATGGGTTAGCATGAATATGATATCCAATTGCCATGACATATAAGTTGGCAATAAAGCAGAAAGTCCACATTCTCCATTGGAATTAAAGATTAAATTATACAATATGAGTTTCACAAATAGAGAGATGAATTAATCGTGATTAATAAGGAGGAAAAAATGTATAGGGTGGGAAATAATAAACAACAACAATTTTCGGGAGAAGTTAGACAAGAAGGAGCTAACAGAACAAATTAAAGCTATGGAAGATATAAGGGAGACTCAGACAGCTTAAAGAACTCATAAATAGGGTTATCCGAATCTAGCCACCAAAAACACAGCACTGTAGGTTATTGGCTTTCTTACATAATGCTGTACTCCTTTTGCCTCAAAATGTTGTTAATCCATAATCACTATGATTCAAAGGTCTCAGTAAAATGTAAACAACCCCACCCCCACTTGCTATACAAACATGCCACTTCAATAGCTGCCTAAAATGGCAGCTACATGCTTACACAATGACGTCAGTGGAGTGACAGTGATCCGGAGTGTTAAAACAGTCTATATGGGGACCTTATTAATTAAATATTGAAATAACATTAACAAAGCACTTCTGCTTCAAATCCTTTGCTGTGCAGGTGTTACAATCCCTGTGGTTTACTTCATTGATTAGCTGAAGTATTCATTAAACCTTTAAATGAAGTTCAGGCATTAATAAAAGATAGATTGAGGACAATTTTTAAACAAAGAGAATTAGGTTTCTGTTCACAATTTATGATTAGTAAATGGCTAGCAGCCAACAAGAGATGCTTTGGTTTTGAAACATACCTAAATTTACTCAAAAATCCACAATGAAGAAAACTTTACACAAAATAACGCTTAAAATAGTGTGATAGGTAAAGACTAAGATATAGGTTTAAGAAGAGCAAATCTGGGGGCATTTGTAAATGCCGAAAAAGAGAGGATGATTTAACACATTTATAGATTTTATGTCCTCTATACAGTATAATAAATATAGGCAGGACATTTTCAGGAGACATCTTGGCTTCCTTGGAATTAGAACCATATCACCTGGTCACATACAGTATCTTTTTAAGTACAATTCGATGAAGGTACTAGAATCGGTAGTCTCCTTTATTAAGATTATTGATGAAAAGAAACTACATATCATCAAAGAAGTGTAAAGAATATATATAAAGAATATACAAGTTTTGGCATCAGCTTTGTGTTATGGTACTTTACATTGTATATATGTTTTTCATTCTGAATATTTATAAGTGAATACACTCTGTATTGTATATATTTGATTTTATTGTAAAGACATAACTTGTCGATTAATAAACTAAAACTGAACTGAAGTGACTTATGATTTATTTTAAACCGACAGCTACCTGTGTGTAAATCCAAGTGGCAGAGGCAACACAGGAAAATTTACTAGCTACAACATTCCATAGCATTCCGGCAATATAATTGCTTTGGCAGACTACCAGGGGTAGGGCTGCTGCTGGTGTTTTGTTGAAAGATAGCCAGAGATTTAGAATTTACCCAAGTCCAGATAGAGCATACTTTTCACCAATGGTCAAAGCAGGGCCTAAGACATGCATTTCAATGTTTAACTCAACAGGGTATGCAAACATTCCTGAACCTGCAGTTCACTTATGGCCTGAGGACAGGGGATAATTTTCACTACTTCGACTGCTCCTATCTTACAGCCTTAGGCCCTAGCTATAGACAGCAGTCCTCTCCTCCCCTTCCCCTTACATTTAAAGGAGAAGACTCCTATATATGTATGACTTGGATATGTCTGATGTATTTATTATACATTACATCAAGTACCGCACATATGTCAATAAGAGATCATCAATTTCTTCTGTTGCAACACATATCTAGAGTTTGAGGCTCTGACACAAGGTAGTAAAATGTCAAGCAAGTCTCCATTTACATGCAAATGAGTCACTTGTAATACAGCCCCTCCTATTCCTTGATGTCACTGCAGCAACAGTGCAGAACAAAACATAAGGGTATCAACGCTGTCTAGCCTGATTTTAGTTTAAGTTTGCAATGGCTTAAGGCAGTTCTGTCATGCAAATCACACAGGGAGTAGTACTTGTAGTCTTAATACTGTATGTGTAGAGCAAATAATACATCTAATAGTATTTCATTCACTGGAGACAAAAGCTGTTTCTCTGTACTGCTCATTTCTCTCTGTGAGACAGTTGTAGCATGTTGTGGAAAGCAGTAGACTGAATCAGTCAATCAACCAACCAATCAATCAATCCAGCAGTCAATCAGTCACTCTGTATTGAACCAGGTGAACACCCTTGATAAGATTCATTACAAGATGAGCCTGGGCAGGTTACCAAAGGATCACACAAGACTGACTTATACACATCCCCTTTCAGTAGCCTGAAAGTGGAGAGCTAGATCATTTACTTTATAAAGTGTATTGTTTTACATTTCAAATGCTCCTGAAATCTGAGTTTCTGACTGGAAATACCAAGACACAGAATGCATATGACATGGGAGGAGTGAGCTAAGCAAATACAGAGCACTACAAACAGAGACTGATTAGTTTCTTTACTTACAACAGCTGAGGTGTAGCATTTGATTTGTGAGGGACATTCTGTTTCAAATGCTGGCATTACAAAGTGGGGGGGAGAGCTGCCACAGCTTATCCTTAGTACCTTAAAAGTGAAGTGCTGTAGCTCTCACATCACTGCTAATGATTTAAAATGGGAATTGGGGCACTTTTAAAGTCATGGACCTGAGGGGCCATCACAGTTTCCAAGGAGGTTAGTGGAACTTCTTATGGGTTAGAGAGTAAGGGGCTCTAGTAGGATTTGAACCAGAGACCCCCAGTGCTTATGCCTGTGCTTTAACCACTAGATTACCCTTCTTCCATATGCTGCAGCTGATGCTTTTCTCATAGCTGAATTATGTATTGCCTTACAGCAGCCATCCAATTACTGACTGCCTAGTTACAAAGGGAAAGGGGCCTATTTGCAAGATTGTGTCTCACTGCTGGTGTCAATCAAAACAGAGAATGTTAACATGCACACGCACACACACACACACACACACACACACACACACACACACACACACACACACACACCATAATACAACATCTGCATAATACCACTTAAAACTCTTGTTGTACCCAGAGTCATTTATTGGTAAACTGTTTTTGCTAACAGAAACAGTAACACAACACATACAGGCACTTACTTATATGAATACTGTATATACCTCAAATCAGTGCTGCATCACACTCACATGGTCCTAGTCCCTATTAGACCTGCACTTCAGGATGTGCACAACACTTAAAGGGTTCCTCTATTACTCAAGTGGGGAACCAAACATTGTGGGTTTGGTCTAGTGGTGGAACTGCATTTAGTGCAGCACCATTATCTGTTGCTCTGATGACATCATCCTCCAGCAACATTGATGGTAAAATGGAGGACAAACACATTGATAACTTTTGGGGGCTGCATATTTTTATTTATAATCTAGATTTGGACAGCAATAGGACTGCTGGCAACTGGAGGAGGCACACAACAGTTACACATAAGAAGCTGGGAAAATATTGGTGTGGAACTATGGGAGACTTCCCCTTTAAGTCTTTAAAGGTTTTTTTCTGGGGAAACAGAGAAACATAGAAACTAGTGATGTGCTGAACCTCTCCCACAGAAACTGAGCCACCCCTAATGAATGCTGCTCAGTTTTCAGGAGATCAGAGCTGAACCTTGTTGGCTCGACTCGGCTCTCAGTTCTTTTTTTTTTTACCTCCCCAGCCTCCAAGCTTGCATGCCTGTTATGTGACAGGCTTAAGAAAAGATAGAAGAGGTCAAAGGGTGCAGAGGGGAATCTGTGCAAACAAGATTATATATAGCAGTGCAGCTATGATCTTCTCACCAATTGCATCTCCACTAGTGGTGGGGATCTTTCTTATGTTGGCGCTGTGCCATGATTTGCAGGGGTGGGAATCTTGCCACTCCATTTTTGGCTTTGCTTCTCAGGGAGAATCAGGGAGACAGAAGAGAACAGGAGGGGGAAACTAAGAAAAAACACTTGACTGAGAGGACGGGTCAGAGATTTTGTGTGTGTGGGGAGGGAAGCACGTGTCAGCGACAGAAACAGACCATGCAGTCTGCACAAAAACTAAAAAGCATTCTTTATTAAAACTAAATAATAAAATACTGTAAAAAGGCAAATAAACTGAGGAAAAAAGGGCTGGAATTATAGCTTAGAAGTTTGAGCAATGAGCTGTGAAGGAGCTTAGTACATCCAGCAGACCTGGATTAAATTCCCACAAGCTCTACTAGTATACTGTGTGCAGTATAGCTGAGAGGTTAGAGTAAAGAGCTTGGTACATCCAGTAGACCTGTGTTTGATTTCCATAACCTCCACTTGCATACTGTGCGACTCTAAGCAAGTCACTGACTTAATCACCCCAGGCTCCTGGGTTGCCCCTGGAAACAGGCACTTGTGCCTAGTGGGCTTTATCTAGTAACCAAAACAATAATAATAATAATAAAACATGCACACACACACACACACACCAAAAACAAGAGGAGACTATGTATATGTGGGTGGTGGGGAGGTACCACATGCTAGTCCCAGACATTAACTGTCAGACTCTGCATGAAAAAGTGACCATGAATCCAAAACCAAAATCAGAATCCAAACCAGGGTTTAGTTGGCAAAACCAAAACCAGAACCTCCCCAGTTTTGCACACCTGTAATAGAAACATAGACAATGATGACAGAAAAAGACCAGAGGTCCATCCAGTCTGACCATGCTCCCTATAAAGCCTGGGACCTATTGTTCCTCCAGGGTACTAACCCTTCCCAGCTATGCCCATTCTCCTCCCTGGTCCTGTCACCCCATGCAACCACCATTCCCTTCATTCTGTCCCAGGACTGATTAAATCCCCTGGCTGTATTCACACCCATCACCTTGGTCGACAGGCTATTCCAAGGTTCCACCACCCTTTACATAAATAGGTACTTCCTCTCATCCCTCCTGAACCTCCTTCCTGTTAATATCCATTAATGACCATGAGTTGGTATTCAGGCAAAATAATTCCCTGTCGTTCACTTTAATTCTTTTAAGGAACTTGAAGGTCTCTACCATATCTCCTCACTCCCTTCTGGTTTCCAATGAGTGCATATTTAGTTCCTTGAGGTGCTCCTCATAGGATCTGCCCTGCTGGCCCTGAATCATCCCCATCACTCTGAGTTGCACTGTCTCCAGCCTATCCATGTCCTTTCTGAGGTGAGGACTCCAGAACAGGGTGCAGTACTCCAGGTTAGACCTCTCCAGGGATCTGTAAATGGGTAGTATAACCTCTTTTCTTCTGCTATCAATAACCCTCCCAATACATCCTGGCATCCTGTTAACCTTGCTATAGGCCCAGTTGCACTGGCTTTTTTGATTAGGGGAGTTACTGATGATAAACCCTAGATTCCATTCCTCTTCTGTAGTGCTAAGTCTCACCCCACCCATCCAGTATTCAGTCTTAGGGTTCTTTTTCCCCTAGGTACATTACCTTGAATTTTTTCATGTTGAATTTTAATTGCCAGAACTTTGACCACTCCTCTAGATTTTGCAGGTCCCTCTGCATATCCTGCATTCCTCCATCGCTAGTCACCCTCCCACATAGTTTTGTGTCATCTATGAAGGGACACAACCTGCCCCAGTTTCCTTCACCAATGTCAGTACTGAACATTTTGAAGAGGACCAGACCCAGTACAGTTCCCTGTGGAACCCTGCTTGTAACCTCGCTCCCCTCTGATTTAACCCCATTGACCATAGCCTTCTGCTGCCTCCCTCCTAGCCAGCTACCCACCCAATTCGCTATGGTTTCAGCTGCACCCAGGTCTTCCATCTTTTTGAGCACCCTTTTTTTGCAGTACCGAGTCAAATGCCTTGCTGAAGCCAAAGTACAGCAGATCCACAGCATGGCCCTTGTCTACTTCCTTTGTCACCCAGTCAAAAAAAACTCTCAGGTTAGTCTGACAATACCTTCCTGCCATAAAACCCTGCTGTTTACTATCCTGGAGTATGTTGCTCTACAGGTAGTGTATGAGGTTCTATTTAATTGGTGATTCCATCAGCTTCCCCATGATGGAGGTCAGACTTACAGGCCTGTAATTCCCTGGTTACTCCTTATCACCCCTTTATGAAGTGGTACAATGTCTGGCATTTTCCAATCCTTGGAAATTTCAGCTGACCTAACTGAGCTGATGAACAGCCTAGCCAGTGATTCAGTCAGCTCTGCTGCTAATTCCCAAAGTATCCTCAGATGAAATCCATCTGATCCTGAGGCCTTATCCATCTTAAGGGCTGCCAGCCCTTTCAGGACCCTCTCGTTAGTAAGCAATGGCTGTCTAATTTCTGGGACACCCTTAGTGGTCGCTTTGATGCAGCTCTCTGGCATGTAACCTGCAGTCCTTCTTGGTGAATACTGTACAAATGCAGTCATTCAGGACAATGGCTTTTTGCCCATCATCCTCCATCACTCTGCCCCCCTCAACTAGCCATGCAATCCCCAACTTTTTCTTTTTTTCACTAATGTATCTGAAAAACTGTTTTTCTCCATTCTTGATTTCCTCTGCGATATACAACTCTCTCTGCTTTCACCTCCCTGACTGTCCTCTTTGCCTCCCTATTTTTCTATAGGTAATTTTCCCATTCTACCTCTCCCTGCCTTTCTTTGTATTTATAGGCCTTGCGTTTGGCCCTAACCCTAGCTGAGAACCATAGTGATCTCTTAAATGTTTGTTTTTTTTTGTTACTATTATGCTTGCCACTGCTGCCTCAAAGATGGCTCCCTTAATTCCCCCCATATCTCCTCCACCCCACCTATGTCCTCCACCTCCACTAACTGATACCTGACCAGTTCCCTCAACCGATTGATGTCAGCCCTTCTAAAGTCAAGGACTTTGGTTCTCAATTGTGGCTTGCTAGCCCTGTGGGCCATTTCAACCACACAGAGTTATAATCACTGTTCCGTAGTGGCTCCCCTACTCCCACAGCACCCACCACCTCTGAATTGATTTACACCACATCAAATATTGCAGTCTGCCTGGTGGGTTCCTTAACCAGCTGCACCATTAGGCAGTCCTGGAAGGCATCCAGTTATGTCTGACTTCTGGCACTCTTGGCAGCTGGGACCTCCCAATCAATGGCAGGCAGGTTCAGGTCACGCACCACCACTACTTCCCCCTTTGCTACCCCTCTTTTAATTTCCTCTGTGAGATTACTGTCAATTTCCTCCCCTTGTCCTGGAGGCCTATGAATCACCCCAAAGTGCAATTTCCTGCCTGAGCTGCCATGAGTTTCACCCACACTGACTCAGCCTCCCCATTGCTACCTCTAATGCTTCCAACTTCTGCCACTTGAAGGCCCTCCTTGACAAAAAGGGAACTCCTCCCATTCTATCACTTTTTCTATCCCTCTTGAACAATGAATACTCAGGGACTGTCATCTCCCAGTCATTATCGTCTGTGGCCCACATTTCCATGATGGCCACAAGATCCATCATCAGTGCCTGGAGCTCACTGAGTTTGTTACCTAGGTTACTGACATTAAGGTACATGCCCATCCATTTGACCCCTGCTCTAACTTTGGTAATATCCTTTTGTTTTCTGTGTTTGCTCCCCCAGCTTGCTTGTGCTTCTGCCTTTTGTTTTCCTCCTCACTGCTGCCCCTCCTTTTGGTTCTGTAAGCCCTATTGTGTTCCCTGTACCATTTTTCTGCTACTGCCCTGTGGATGTTGGGGACTACTAGCTAGGATCTCATTTTGCTCACCATCCACCATGGACCCCCTTGACCCAGACTGCCCTGCAGTCAGTTTAAGCATCTGATATAGATGTCATACTTCTGCCTTAGTGCACTGGCCCCCTCCCTTGTCAGGTGAAGTCAATCAACCTTGAAGAGTCTCCTGTGGCAGAACTCCCCCAATGCCCCTCCAAAGTGGTACCCCATGTCTCGACACCACCCATTAAGCCCACTGTTAAACTCCTCTATTTCAGTGCTCCTAATCCAGTCCTGCCTCCCCTACCTGCCCCACACAGGGAGGATTTTGAAAAAGACCAGGGAGGCTGAGTGAACCACTAGTCTATACCCCAGTCTCCGGAAGTTCTGCTTCACGATCTCTACTGACTGGTTAGCCAGATTGTTAGTACCGATGTGTACCAGCACCTCAGCTTTCCCTCTCTACCTAGCTCCCTGTTTTGTCTAAATCATGGTTGCCTGATGCTCCAGTTAGGCACAGAGTCAAACCCCCTTCCTTCTGACCCCTCTTCTATCACCTTGTCTATCCCCCTGATCGTTGAGACCCTGATCACTAGGACCTTCCTGTTAGCCTTGCTCCCTTTGGGTGCCAACGTGTTGGCTTGCCCTTTCCCTTTGACTAATCCACAGTCCCCCCGGTAGAGTCAGGAGCCTGAACCTCCTAGAGGGCTGCAAAGTCATTCACCATCTGGATGGTACTGGGCTGGAACACTTGCTTATAACTGCACCTCCCCCCCATGCCCCACCACCTTCTACCCCCTGGATCAATGGGTCTCTAGGGGAATGGGAGTGTGGGGGGTGAGCATCTGTTAAGCTGAGTGTGCAGCTGAGATATCTCTATCCTTCTTGTTACCAGCTGAGCATAGAGCTCTGCTATGGTCCTGCAGAAAGGACAGTGCTCCCTCCTCTAGAGCACATCCCTGCAGAAGAGTGCTCCACAGTCCCTGCAACACAGCACTTCACCCCTGAACCACATCCTACAAGGAACTGTATTGGTGAGGGAAAATCTTAGCTTAATATCAACTTTTTTTAGATCATACTCCATACCCAGATGGGGTGAATCCACTATCAACTAGCTTTTACAGCTGTTACCGTGTAAGATATGGTGACAGTGTATGATTCAAGCATCACAAATATGACCCTGGAATTGACAGGCACTCTGGCTATACCTACTTTGAGAACTTTGAGAATAACAACTGGTGTAATTACTGCTCACCACAATGCAGCCTCCCCAACACTGAAGGAAATAGTTCACCCCCAAAACAACTGAAAGGACTGACCTCCCACCACAGAGCAACCTCCCAAACGAAAAAGGGAAAGAATTCACTACCACAATGCCACCCACCAGCAGCTGTAGGACTTAACCTCACATCACAGTGCAACTTCCCAAGCAACTCAACCAATCACCTCCACCTCCCTGTAACCCTCCCACCACTGGAGGGATTAACTGTCCACCACTCTGCAACCCTCAGTTTACCAATGTACCTAGTTTCCTCCATGCTACCCCAAACAATACAAGTGTAGTTGGGATTTGAAGAGCAGGGGTCCACTTGGTCCTCTCGGGACAGCAGGGAAGCAGAATGGCTGGCTGCTGGCTTCCTCATTGGACTGACACTGGTATGCAGACTCCAATGACCTTTTTGTGTGGGTCCTACCTGCAGGGGCTCACAGCATGGGGGCCACTTGGTGATCTGCTCCCTAAGAAGCAGCAGGAAGCTGATTGACAAATAGGGAAGCACCCCTGATTTGTCCTCTGGGGGCTGGGAGGCACAGTCTAGATTCTGATTGGCTCCCTGTAGAAGCCTGTAGCATATCAAAGCTCTGGTGCTTCAGAGCTTGCTTTGGATAAGGGGGAGGGTTTCCTGCCTAAGTTAGGGAACCCTTTGACCCTGCCGCAGCAGCATCCAATGATGATCAGGCAGGGAAGCAGTCAGCATCAGTTAGGATTTAAAACCCCACTGAACAAAGGAATATGCAATGCAGAGCCCATGATTGGTCCACTGGGGGCTGGGAGGTGTGGTCTACATTCTGATTGGCTCCTGGTAAGAGTCTGCAGTAGATCAAAGCTTCTGTACTTTGGAGCTTGCTTTGGTGCAGTGGGAGGGTTTCGTGCCCAAGTTAGGGAACCCTCTGACCCTGGGCAGCAATGCCCATTTATCAATGAAGGCATCTAATTGGCAACATATATAAGGGGTTGGTGCAACTTGTGTTTACCAAACCATTCCCCATGCCTCTGATGTGGCCTGTAGAACTGGAGGTGCCTGTTCTTCCTGAAATATGGCTGAAATCAGCTACCTCTTCTCGCGAAGTAACTTCCTTGGTCCCATGGTGGAAATTTGCCTGGAAGTGCTGTAATCAGTATTTGTGCACCCCAAATTTACAAGTCCAGTATATGGGACCACAGTATGGGGTCTGTTGGAGGCACTGTGGTGAGCAGAAGGCTAATTATACTGACATATTCTGGTCCTATGCCATTCTCCATCCCTTTTGGGAGGCTCTGGAGGGGGTACTATTAGAAATATATAGCACCATTCCCCTCTTGACCCGACAATTGGTCCTTCTCTGCATTTTGGTGGAGTACGCTCACATATTTTGCCATTGTCTGTTCTTCATCTGTATACTAATAGCTAAAAAATGTATCACTCACCTCTGGCTTTCACAGAACCCACCAACCATGTTGCAGCGGCACACGACTGTATCTATACAAGAATGTGCTTGTCTTCTACCTTACAGGGGCACTTACCACAGTTAAGGACTGGGTGGTAACAATGGGTATTGTGAATCATGGGTGGTGAATCTTCTTTTGTCTTGTGATGTGCAATGGGGTATCCTATATAGGCTATGGGACTCCCAGACATTACCTGCCCTAGTTCCCCACTCCTTATCAACAGCACCCCTCCACCCATGTCTACCGTACATGATGTTCAGATTATTCTTTTCTTTCCTCACCTTGAACTTTCTTTTCTCACAGAAAATTGCCAGCTACCAGCAGCTTGACATTGGATGGAAGAAATAAAAGTAAATGGACTTGTACACTGCTTTGTATAAGAAAGACTTTTACTATAATCTCAGCACTTCCAGGAGTATGCTGCTTCCACTCTTTCAGTATGGGGCCCCTGCTCTTCACTTTGTGAGAAACACAGAGCTTAACAAACTCAGGTCCTGTTTAACAAATTTAGCCGGTTCACCTTGGGTGCCCCTCCTAGGATGCATCCCCTGTAATGCCTGTAAAGTCTTCCTCTCTCTTAACTGGCCATCTTTAGAGGGCAGATTAGAGTACTCCCTTCCCTGTCTCACTCATAAAGTCCTGAAAGGCCCAGCTCCACACTGCCTCTGAGGTATCCTGTCCCCCAAGTCAGAACGGGGAATGCTCGAGTCCACCAGATGCACTCTACTAAAAGTACCCAGGGTCAGATCGAGTACAGGGGAGAGATCCTTTGCAGCTCAGCACCTTCTATGTGGAACACACTTCAGGTCTCTGAACAAAATTGCACCTCACTTGGAGGCCTCAAGGCATACCTGCTTGAATGCAGTTTGTGCTCTTGCAATCTCTGATATGGTGCTGCTGCCTTTGCATCTGGCCTTGCATATAGCGGCACTTGGCCTTATGAACATACGAACATATGAAATTTGCCAGCAGATAAAGGCCTAGAGGTCTATCAAGTCTGCTCGAATGTGCAGCTAACACCCCTTATTCTGCAGCTGCCCCTCCCTTCCACCCTTTCCTTTCATTAACCCTCCCCCTTGTCCTGTCCCATTCCCTTTTGAAGCAGTCCACTGTTCTACTGGATACCACTTCTGCAGGTAACACATTCCACCCAGCCACCACCCTCTCTGTAAAAAAGTGTCTCCTCATCTCCCTCCTGAACCTTCCTCCCTCCAGTCTCATATCATGGCCCCTGGTGTCCCTCCCCTTCCTTACTTTGAACAGCCCCTCTGTACCTGTCTTGTTTATTCCTTTCATGTACTTAAAGGTTTCAATCATGTCCCTCCTGTCCCTCCTCTCCTTCAGTGAGTACATGTTCAACTCCCTCAGCCTCCTCTCGTATGATAAGTCCCCCAGCCCCTTGATCATCTTTGTTGCCCTGCTTGCACCCCCTTCAGTAACTTAATGTCCCTCTTCAGAGACGGGTGCCAGTACTGCATGCAGTACTCCAGGTGTATACAGTGGCAGAATCACCTCCTCCCTCCTTGGGGATATACCCCTTGCAATACAACCCAGCATTTTGTTGGCCTTTGCAGCTGTCTTCCTACATTGTGCCGAGTTGTTCATTGACCCTGTAATGAGCACCCCCAGATCCTTCTTCTCCTCCTCTGTCTGGGCTAGCTCCACTCCCCCCAGCTGGTAACCCTCCTTGGGTTCTTCATCCCAAAATGCAGCACCTTGCACTTTTTGGCATTAAACCCCAGTTGCCAGGTGTCTGACCAGGTTTCAAGCTTTTCCAGATCATCCTGCAACTCCTGCCATCCCTATAGGTCATCCACCACTGCTCCTACCTTGGTATCATCAGCAAACAGACTGATCTGCTCTTGATGTCCCATGAAATGTCTGCAATGAATATCCCAAACAACACTGGTCCCAACACCGAGCCCTGTGGAACACCGGTCATCACTACCCTTGGGTGTGAGAGCTCCCCACCCACCACCACCCTCTGTTGCCTTCCCTGAAGCCAGTTTCCTACCCATCTCACCAGCTTTGCACCCACCCCTGTGCCTACTAACTTACTTCCCAGCCTTCCATGCAGCACCGAGTTGAATGCCTTACTGAAGTCCAGATACAGGACATTCACTGCATGGCCCCTGTCCAGTTGCCTAGTTACCCAGTCATAGAACTCCACTAGGTTGGTTTGGCAGGATCTGCCCCATATGAAGCCATGTTGTCTGCTGTCCTGTAGTCCTTTGGCCTCTAGGAGGGCCACCAGCCTTTCCTTCAGGATAGTCTCCATTAGCTTACCCATGATGGATGTGAGGCTCATTGGTCTGTAGTTTCCTGGTTCATCCTTGGGGCCACTCTTGTGGAGGGGCACCACATGAGCCATCCTCCAGTCCTGAGGTACACACTCCGAATGTAGTGGGGCATTAAATAGGTCTGCCAAAGGTCCTGCAAGGACCTCTGCCAGCTCCTTCAGTACCCTGGGGTGGATGCCATCTGGGCCTGGTGCCTTGTCCACCCTCAGTGCCTTCAAACCCTCCCGAACTCTGCCCTTCATGATTTTCCTATCTGTCACCCCTTCTCCCCCTGTTTCTGCCAATTGTCCCCCCTTGGGTGTCACCCCCCCTTCTCTTTAGTAAATACTGAGCAGAAGTACTCATTTAGTGCTTCTGCCTTATTGCACACTGCTTCCACCCAACCCCGCTCCTTCCTAAACCTTACTATGTGGTCCTTACAGCTCCTTTTCTCCCTGATGTACCTAAAGAAGTCCTTCTCCCCCTTCTTAATGCCTTGTGCCAGCCTGAGTTCCGTAGATGCTTTGGCTCCCCTTACTGCCCTTGTCACCTCCTTCATTGTGTCAAGTACTCCTCCTGTCCTCCCGCCTCCTGTTTCTTGTACTTCCAAAAGGCAGCTCTTTTCCTCCTTACCTTTCCATAACCTCCTTGCTCAACCAGCTCGGTTTCTTAGCCCTAGCCTTCTTGCTCTTGGCCTTGCAGCAGGTTTTGGTTGCCTCCACTATCCCCAGCTTTATGAGCTCCCACCTCCGGTTAGTGTCCATACTAGACTGAATTCTGGCCAGGTACCCATTTACCACTTCCCCCATCCTCCCGAAGTCGGCCCTCCTGAAGTCCAGCACTCTCATGCCAGATTCCACTCCTTCCTTGCCCATATCCAATTTGAGCCATACTGATTGGTGGTCACTCCCTGACAGAGGTTCCTCCACTGTAAATTCTCTGACAAAGTCCCCATTTGCCAGCACAAGGTCAAGGGTATTCCCTAACCTAGTTGGTTCACTGATCATTTGCAGCAGGAAGCTGTCCTGGAAGGCATCCAGCAGTACCTGCTCCCTTCTGTTCCTGGTTGTTGGGGTACTCCAGTCCACTCCTGGCATGTTGAAGTCCCCCACAATCACCACACTACCCTTCTCGCAGGTTCTCCTGATCTGTCCCGCTAGTTCCCTGTCTTAACTCCTCCGTCTGAGATGGTGGCCTGTACACCATTCCCATTCTGAGAATCCTATTCTTGGAATCCTGGATTTGCATCCAAAGTGACTCCATACTACCCTCCTCCCCTTCATCCCTTACACACGTCAGTCCTTCCTTCACATATAGTACCACACCCCCTCCTTTCCCAATCACCCTGTCCCTATGAAATAACCTGTACCCTGGTACAGACAGGTCCCAGTCATTGTAGTGGATGGCCCATGTTTCTGTGATGGCTGCAATGTCCACCTCTCCCTCTGCCATGAGCACCTGTAACTCTGCAGTTTTCCTTCCAAGGCTCCTTGCATTAAGGGTAACCACCTTCCACCCTTCCCCCATCCCATCCTGCCCTCCTTTACTAGCCTTTCCATTGTACTCTTTTTTCTTTGCACTTCTTATGGAATGAGTATCCAACCTGTTTCTTTAATATTGTGTTGCTCCAGCCTGTGAAATAATTTCCTGTACCCTTGTGTATATTGTTCCTTGTTATGGTGTGTATTTGGATTAACACAACTATTTCATTACCCCCATGAATTGTCTGACACTGTAAACTCTAAATTGTTTAGCATCCTGTGTAAGTAACTGTGGGTCACCCCTGAAAAAGATACTTTGGGTTCCAGTGGGCCTGTCTGGTTAACAAATGTATATAAATAAAACTATTTGCATTCAGTTATAGCTGGGCATACTACTGTCTGTCACCTCTCCGACTTTCCATCTGTAACCAACTCTGAACACTTAAACATCTCAAGTAAAAAAAAAGAATTGAAACACTTAGTGAAAGTAGTGATGGGCATATAAGCCAAATTATTTCTGGAGTTGAACACTTGGAAAGTAAAGCAAGGGAAAATGGGGGGGGGGGTGTACAGGAGAGGCATGTTTAAATCAAACATTTTATTAACTTACCCAGACCCTGTACTTCTGCATTTTCCCAAATGGCTAAATTTAACATAAAAAACTACTAATTAATATATTAAAACTCCTACATGAGTAACACCATAATAAAGAGTCTTTGCTCTTGCAATTATGAAGTCTACTACATTATTGCCCAACTGCCTATCATCTCCCCAAAAATATATTTATGACAAGCATTTGCCAATGCCGAATGTTTGCTTGCTGGTATTAGCACTGGAAATGCAGGAGTTAGACAGATGCAGAGTAGGAATGGCAGTGAAGTATTGAACTTCACACCAACCCCATCTCCACCCTACAGAGATGGACAGGCATTTGGGTATGCGTTTGGATTATCGCCCATAACAATCATACCATTTCACCTCACCCAATCCTGCAGACACTGACAAGTGCTGAGGTATGCCTTGGGGTGTTCAGCTTTACAATCACCCCACTCCATAAGGACATATGCTGAAATGGGTGCAATATAGGAGAATGGGGTGAATCCTGGGGCTGAAGAGTCCAAGGCACACTTTGATGCCTGTGACTGGCTACATGGTGGGGGGGGTGGGGTGGAATGGCATGAGCATTACAGTCGGCAACCCAAAGGCATACCCCTGATGCCTGTCAGTCTGTAAGGGTGGGACGTTATGGTTAGAAATCCTAACACCCTGGGCATTTGTCGGTATTTGCACTACAAATTTTCAACATGGCGTTTTTGTGACCCCCACCTCGTAAAGCATTTGGGACCTCTTCTCATGAACAGTGGCACTGTGATTTTGCCAATGTGTCCCGAACTTTGAGTTTCCACAGTGACCATGCCATTGTGCGCCAGATGCACGAAAACACAGATCAGGCAGGATGTGAAGAATTACAGCTGTACCATTCATAGGGAGGTGTGAAGAGATGGCAATGTTGAAAATCTGTAGTGAAAATATTAAAAATGCTCAAACTGAACTTCAGAGCGTACGTGGAAACTGCGCAATGCATGTGCGTAACACAGTCATTTAGCGGAATTATTTAAAATTTTCAAAATAGGCATTTTGTGACCTCTGCTCATGAACACTGTCACTATGATTTTCTTAATCTGTCCCGAACATTGATTTCCCACAGCAGCCGAGCTATTCTGTGCCAGATGTGTAAACGCATATTTTGGGCAGGATGTGAAAAATGACTGCTGTACTGTTCAAAAGGAGGTCTGAAAAAATGCCAATGTTGAAAATCTGGAGTGAAAATACTACAAATTTTCGAAGTTACGAGGGTGCGTGGAAACTGAACAATGCACACTTGTAACACAGTCATTTTATGGACATTTGTCACCAAATTTTCAACATAGGCATTTTAGGACCTCTGCTCATGAACAGAGTCACTGTGATTTTACGTACGAACATACATACGAACATATGAATATACGAATCTGCCAGCAGAACACACCAATCGGTCTATCTAAGTCTGCCAGAGTGTGCAGCTAGCACCCTAGATTGCAGCTGCCCCAGCCTCCTCCCACTCAGTTCCTGCCCTGCTTGTCCCAACCCCTGCCCCACTGACTCTTCCTCTTGCTTTATCCCACTCCTTCTTAAAGCTATTGACTGTTCTACAGGTTACCACCCCCTCTGACAGCACATTCCAACTAGACACCACCCTCTCAGGGAAGTAGTGCCTCCTCATTTCCCTCTTGAAACGTCCCCCTTCCAACCTTAGTCCATGCCTCCCTCATCTCTCTTCCACGCCTCAGTTTAAACACCCCCTTGGTGCTAGGTTTATTTACCCCCCCTCAGGTAGTTAAACACTTCAATCATATCCACCGTATCCCTCCTTTCCTCCAGTGTGTACATGTTCACCTCCTTCAGCCTAACATCATGTTCCTTTCCTTCCATCCCCTTTAACATTTTTGTTGCCCTTCTTTGCACCCCCTCCAGTAACTTTATATCTCTCCTCAGGTATGGCCTTCACTATTGCACACAGTACTCCAGGTGCAGTCTGACCAATGATCTGTAGAGAGGTAGGATCACATCCCTGTGTCTAGATGAGAACCCCCTTGCGATGCACCCCAGCATCCTGTTTGCTTTCGCTGCTGCTCTCCTGCTCTGGGCCGAGTTGTTCATGCTCCCTGTTACCAACACCCCTATGTCCTTCTCCTCCTCTGTGATCCCCAACCAATAGTCCCTCTTCTGGTTCTTAGCCCCAAAGTGCATCACCTTACACTTCTTTGCGTTTAATCCTAGCTGTCACTCCACCAACCATGTCTCTAGTTTGGTTAGGTTCCCCTGCAGTTTTTCCCATCCATCTTCTTCGTCCACTACCGCCCCCAATTTGGTATACTCTGTGAACAGACTAACTCTGCTCCCCACTCCATGTGTTATATCAGAGATAAAGAGCCCAAATAGTACCAGGCTCAGCACTGACCCCTGCGGCACCCCGCTTGTCACTGCTTTGGGTGCCGAGAGCGCTCCCACCAACACCACCCTCTGCAACCTCCTCTGTAACCAGTTCTCTATCCATTTAGTCAGCTTTTTTCCCACCCCTACTGCCATCAGCTTCCACCCAGTCTCCCATGAGGCACTGTATCAAAGGCCTTACTGAAGTCCAAGTACAGGACATGTACCGCATGGCCCCTGTCCAACTCCCTTGTCACCCAGTCATAATACTCTATTAGGTTGGTTTGAAAAGACCTCCCTGAGACAAATCCGTGTTGCCACCCATCTTGGAGGTCATTACTCTCTAGGAATGCCACCAGCCTCTCCTTCAGTATCGCCTCCATAGGCTTACCCACTATGGATGTGAGACTTACCGGCTGATAATTTCCTGGCTCTTCCCTTAGCTCACTAGTATGTAGGGGCACCACATGGGCCATCCTCCAGTCCTGGGGCACACACCCTGTTTCCAAGGAGGTGTTGAACAGATCTGCCAGCAGCTCAGCCAACAGCTCTGCTATCTCCCTCAGCACCCTGGGGTGGATGCCATTGGGACTTCGTGCCTCATCCACCCTTACTTCCCTCAGCCCCTGTAGCACCTACTCCCTGTGATCACTTTGGCCGTCACCTCCTCCCCCCTTTCCCCACCCCCAAGCCCATTCTGGTAGTGGACCATCCATCTCCTTAGTGAAAATGGAGCAGAAGTACCCTAATAAAGTCCACCACCTTAGTGCCCATCTTAGTGCCTATCTCCCTGCCCAGCGCAAGAACGAGCCACACTGTTTGGTGGTCACTACTTGCTAGTGGGTCCTCCACCCTTACCTCCCTCACCACCTCCCCATTTGCCAGTACTGGGTCCATAGTGCTACCAAGCCTTTTATGCCCACTTACCAATTGCATCAGAAGGCCGTCCAGGAATGCATCAAGCAGCACCCGCTCCCTGGTACGGCTAGTGGCCGAGGTGCTACAGTCAACCCGTGGTAGGTTAAAATCCCCCACTATCACCACACTCCCTCTTCTACACACCCTTCTTATCTGCTCTGCCAACTCCCCATCCAGTTCCCCAGATTGAGCTGGTAGTCTGTACACCACTCCCAGCCTCAGCTTTCTGCCCTTGGAGTCCAGGAGCTGCACCCAAAGCACTCTGTCCTCTCCTCTCCTCTCCTCCCTCTCCTCCTCCTCCTCTCCTCTCTCCCCTCATCCTTATGCATTTAATCCCTTCCTCACACAGTGCAACCCCCTTCCAACCCCCAGTCCCTCCTGTATATACTATATCCTTTGATTGCCAAGTCCCAATAATGGTACTCTGTGGCCCAAGTCTGTCATTGCAGCAATGTCCACCTTCCCGTCTGAAAGGAGTGCCTGAAGCTCTGCAATTTTGTTTCCCAGGCTTCTTGCATTGAGAGAGACCACCTTCCACCCATACTCCTATTTCTCCTCACTCTTCTCCTCCTTGGCCTGTGTCCCTCCTCGCGGTAGTCCACACAATTTCTCCTCCTTATTCTTACCGGGTGGTGGTGCCTTCTGTATTACACTCAGACCACTCTGCCCGCCCCCGCCCAGAGTTACTACGCCTCCACTTTTACTTATATCTGGGGGGGTGAGCTCATTAGGCTCCCCTGTCTGGACCTTTCTATCAACCTTAATCTTTTGGCTACCAGCCCCCACCTTAGTAGAGATATACTCCTCTAATCCTGCCTTTGATACTCCCCTTCCCTTCCTGCTCAAGTGTAGCCTGTCTCCCGTGCACAAGTCACTATTCCCCCAGACCCTACCTCAGTTAGTCACTAACCCATAATTTTTGGTGTGGCACCAATCCCTCAGGCACTCGTTGAACTCCTTAATCCTACCCTTCCTCCCCATGCTTGCACATAGTACCTGGAGTACCACGGGAATGCCATCAACTCCCCCAACCCCTCACACTGCCTGCCCAACTACTCAAACCTCCCCCCTCTTTACTTCCACAGTCTTCCCCACCAAGTCATTTGTACCCACATGCAACACTAAATGAGGTTTCTTCCTCCCTCTCGCTGCATATTTGAGCAGTGCCTGCCCTGCCCCTCCTGCAGTCAACCCGAGGATAGCCTCAACCCAAATACGGCTGTGCCTTTCACCCCTTCTGCCCCATCTCACCCCTTTCAGTATAGAATCCCCCAGGATGAGTACCCCCCGCCCCTTACCCACCTTTCCCTTCTAATGCCCCTTCCACCACCCCAGTATTCATTCTTCCCTGCCCCTTACCCCCATCAGCTGCACCTTATGTGACTTCTGTATCTGTTCCCCCTACTTTCGCCTCACCCCTTTTCTCTGCCTTATTCCTCCCATCCCCTTGAACCTCTTCCCAGCCTTACAACTTCCTACTGGGCTTCCAATGTCAACTTCGCCTCCTCCCCTGCTGATTTCCAACCTCTCTCCTATTCCTGTTGTTGTCGATTTAGAACCCCCATTCCCTTCTACCCCGATAGTGATGCCCCTCCCATCCTTCCCTTCTCATAGCCTCTCTCTCCTCCAGTCCCACCTCCTCTTCCTTACTAGCCCCCTTCTACCCTTTGTTCTCGCTATCTCTTCCCTACCTGTTGTCATCCCTCTCATGCCCGCTTGTCCTCCCCCCTTCAGTATGTTCCTGCTCCCCCTCTCTCTCCCATAGCAGAGGCTCCAATATATTCCTAGTCAATACCTCTCCTACATCTCTTCCCCCTATCAGTTCTCCCCTTCTATTTATTCCTTTCTGTGCCACCCCTGGTCCCTCCCTACCCGCAGCCATCTATTCTCTCCTCTGGTACTCCTCGTGGTCTCTTCCTTCCCCATCAGGAGGCCTCGCCTCATCTCAGGTTCCCCCTCCCTTCTCCTCTCTTTTCTGCTAGTGCCTGTGATACTGGGGTCAGTTTCAGTCCCTAGTTGTTCTTCATCCATCCCCGCTTGCCATCCCCTACCCCCCCCCCAGCCAGGATGCCTACCATACTCACCTGCCCTGGCACTTAGACTCCTCCTTAACCTCCACAGTTCCTCCCCCAAACTAGCCAGTTGTCTAAAGACCATACACCCTCACATCCTCCAAGCCCCATCCAGGATCATGGCAGATCCATACCCTGTACACCCCACCACCCTTCCAAAGATGCTTGCCCTATTGACATGTGGCACCTGCCCCATTTTGGCCCCATCTTATGTTACAGGCTCTTACTCCCTGTTTCTGTACCCTGCTACAACTGTTAGGCCCCTATTTACTCAAGTTCCTTCCCCACCCACACACTAGTCCCACTGCCCCCTTGACGACTGGGTTAATTCAGTCTCAATCTCATCCGTTAGATACTGTATTACTGTAGCAATCCTAAAGCCTCCTTGTCCATTTTTCTCCCCTCAGCTACCATACTTTATGTTCTCAGCTCTCATATAGTTTCACTTAGCCCAGTTAGAAATCCTATTGCACTCCAAGTATTACTCAGCTCAGAGACTTAAACAGAACAAATAAATATGTATTATTACAGCAATCCTAACAGTATAACTCAGTACTTAGCTCAGTTAGAGAAATAAACAGAACAACTAAATCTGTATTTTTACAGCAATCCTAAAAGTATCCAATCATTGATTTGTCTTCACCCCAGAGACCCTGCTGTAATATAGGACCACAGAGGACCCTGGGCAGGAGGGTGGGCAACTCTAAAGTCCCAGTAGAGCTCCGTTAAACTCTCTCACTCCCCCTCTCTCACTCGCTCATTCTATTTGTTCTGGTGCTGCAGGCTGCCCTTTTGTACTGGGCTCCTGCCTGTATTGGTGCCTTTTTCTGCCCACAAAGAAATCCGAGCAGTGCAGACAGTGCTCCGTTGAGCTCGCCTACTCCCCCTCTCTCACTCGCTCATTCTGTTTCTCCCAGCACTGCAGGCTGCCCTTTTGTACTAGGCTTCTGCCTGAATTGGTGCCTTTTTCTGCCCACAAAGAAATCTGCAGCAGTCTAGACAGTGCTCCGTTGAGCTCGCTCACTCCCCCTCTCTCACTCGCTCGATCTTAATCTGTCCTAAACACTGATTTCCCACAGTGACCGCACTATTCTGCACTGGAAGTGCGAAAACACATTTCAGCCAGGATGTGAAAAATGACAGCTGTACCATTCATTAGGAGGTGTAAAAAAATGCCAGTGTTGAAAATCTGGCGTGAAATTATTACAAATTTGCGAAGTTACAAGGGTGCATGGAAACTGCGCAATGTACACTTGTAACACAGTCATTTTATGGACTTTCGTCACCAAATTTTCAACATAGGCATTTTAGGACCTCTGTTCATGAACAGTATCACTGTCATTTTCTTAATCTGTCGCAAAAACTGATTTCCCCACAGCGTTAATTACTTATTCTGCTCCCGAAGCGTAAACACATTTCGGCCAGGATGTGTAAAATGACAGCTGTACTGTTCAATAAGGAGGTGTGGAAAAATGCCAATGTTGAAAATCTGGAGTGAAATTATTACAAATTCAGGAAGTTACAGTGTGCATGGAAACTGCACAATGCACGCTCATAAAACAATAATTTTTGGATTTTTTCACCAAATTCACAACATAGAGCTTTTTGAGCCACCCTCATCAACAGTGGCACTTTCATTTCATTTTCGCCCCAAAAGGTGACTCCACGAGGATCATAAATCACCTTTCGACTGAATGACGCGACAGTGACTGAATTCATGAGGAGGTTTCCCAGTAACCCCATGTTGAAAATTTGGTGCAACAATTCCCAAAATGCCTGAGATATGTACCAAAGTTGAAAAAACACATTATGCCATTATACAGCTTACTGGCGTTTCTTCAGTTCGCAACCAGCTTTGAAGAGTGCAGACGTGTTCCCAGTCCACCGAAGATCATCGCGCCAGGCTCCGGAGGTACATATGGGGTGAGGGTGAGGTAGAATACACAGAGGGTGGGCATGGGTTGGGGGAGGGGCACCGGAGACTTCGAGGGACAGTTTTCTTGTTTTACAGGTAAAAAAAAAGAAAACAGACAACGCGGGTCAGTTTTCTTTTTTTACAGGTGTGTTTGGCACTTTGGGCTGGGCTCCCAGTGTGCCACCAGCATTTGTTGGGGGGGATTGGGCCCCCTTCGGCAAAGAAATGGGTGGGGGGGCACATGATGCCGAGGGGGATTGGGTACCTCCTCGGCACAGGCAAAACATGACTGTGGGGCCAGTATGCTGATGGGGATTGGGCTCCCCCGTCGGTAAATTAAACTGGGAAGGAGGTGACTGAAGCTGACGGGGAATGGGCCCCCTGTCAGCAAAGACAGATTGTTTTGAAGGGGTGCATGATGCCAAGGGGGATTGGGCACCCCCTCAGCACACACGAAATGGGAGAGCATTATGCTGATGGGGAGTGGGCTCCCCTGTCAGCAAATGAACTGAGTAGGGGGCATGCTGATAGGGGGATTGGCCACCCCCATTGGCTTTCATGGGGCTTTGAGGTGGTGGAAAGCACTGCCATGTTTACAGAAAATGTTACACTAGCAAGCTACTGCCTTGCAATGACGGGTCACTCTATCATTGCAGCAGAATGGCTGATGCTGCAATGACAAGGTGGACCCTCATTGCAGCAGTGAAATTGTTTCAACTTGGTGGCACTTTTGGAAACCAGTGTCATCAGCACAGTGTACCTGCATTGGTCCACCAGTGCCAAGCCTCCAAATGCAGTGCTGCTGTTGGCTGCCACAGTGCCCGCACTTCCACAACCTGCTTCTCTCATAAGCTGCTGCATAATGTTTCTTGTGCATGTGCACAAGCAAACATAAGAAGAAGAAAAATCCATATTTGTGTCTGGCTATCTAGTTAGATGTTGCCAATGCCTTCATGATGTAAATATAGAGAAAACTTTTCAATGAGTGCACTTCACAAAATTATAATACATTTATACTTCATATATTTCTCACTATAACATTTGATTGCAGTGAAATACACTCACTGTAACCAGACATATTAGCACAATACTGCCTGTATACAAATTTTATACCCTGCATCTGCCCCTTTTTCATTGCTCTAGTTTGAACCAGTTTTTCCCCTTAAAAAATATTTAGACATGTTTTCCCAGTTTCTTCAGTGATATAATTTAGTTTGTATAGAAGCTCTGCTTTTTGCCCCCCAAAGTTGTTATTTGCTTTCAGTATTTCTGAGAGCACAGTCTGCCACTAGTAAATGTAAGCTGTAAACACTAAATGGGCTCAAATATTGTAGCATAAAAGTACGTAACAGCCCTTAAGTTACGAGGTCTGGTATCAGAGTGAAAATATTATAGAAAGCCTAATTAACTGTCACTGATGTTCCTTCCTTTTGATTTAGTGTGTTGTTTTCTGTGTGATTTGTTTAGGAAGGCAGGTGAGACATTTGACCATGCTTTCCTATTGAATGCAAGCCCTTCATGGTTACAGCTTGATGGGAACCTTTAATTGCTGTATCGCTCTTGGTGGTGTGAAATTGGAGTGAATAAAATCTAAAAAGCTGCAATTCAGTTTAAATTAATTAATTAAGCAATTATGTTAACTTGTATTTCAGGGTGAAGCTGGTCATCAGAAACACCTCTCCCTAACAAAGAGACTGGTTAAGCCTTGAAACACTGGGGTTATGGTCCCAGTCTGCTTGCCTTAATACACAACAATTTGTCAATGCCGAATGTTTGCTTGCTGGCATTAGCAGTGGAAGTGCAGGAGTTAGGCAGATGCAGTATAGGAATGGCAGTGAAGTATTGAACTGACACCAACTCCACCCCCACCCTGCAGAGATGGATAGGCATCGGGGTGTGGCTTTGGGTCGTTGCCCATGATGGTCACGACATTTCACCTCACCCTACCTTGCAGACACTGACAAGTGTAGAGGTGTGCCTTGGGGTGTTTGGGCTTTACATTCACCTCATTCCATAAGGAAACACACTGAAATGAGTGCAGTATAGGAGAATGGGATGAACTCTGGGACCAAAAGGTCCAAGGTGCACCTCGATGCCTGTCACTGACAGCAGTGTGGGGGTGGGGGTGGAATGGCATGAGCATTACTGTTGACAATCCCAAGTCACACCCCTGACACCTGTCAGTCCCTACAGGGTAGGGCATTAAAGTCTAAAACCCTAATGCCCTGGGCATTTCTTGGTATTTTTACTCCAAGTTTTCAACATGGGCTTTGTGTGACCCCACCGCATGAACAGTGACACTATCAGTTTGTTAGCCGAAAGGTGATTTTGCCCAGCGACTCCGCCATTTGGTGCCACAGGTGCCATTTCAAACAGGATGTGAAAAATGACAGCTGTACTGTTCATGAAGAGGTGTAAGAAATGGCAATGTTGAAAATCTGAAGTAAAAATATAAAAAAACTGGTAAAGGCATGAGCATGCTTAGAAAGTGCACAACACACACCCATAATGGAATTAGTTTGGGGATTTTTTTACAGCAGATTTTTAACACAGGCATTTTGGGACCTCCCTTCATGAACAGTGTCACTGTGATTTTCTTAATGTGTCCCGAACACTGCTTTCCCACAGCGACCACGCTATTCTGCGCCGGAAGTGCGAAAACATATTTCAGACAGGGTGTGAAAAATGACAGCTGTACTGTTCATAAGGAGGTGTAGAAAATTGCCAGTGTTGAAAATCTGGACTGAAAATATTACAAATTTATGAACTTACGAGGGTGCATGGAAACTGTACAATGCACGCTCGTAACACAGTCATTTTATGGACTTTTGTCACCAAATTTTCAACATAGCCATTTTAAGACCTCTGCTCATAAATAGTGTCACTGTGATTTTCTTAATCTGCCCCGAACATTGATTTTGCACACTGACCACGCTATTGTGCGCTACATGTATAAAAACACATTTTGGGCAAGATGTAAACAATGACAGTTGTACTGTTCATATGGAGGTGTGGTAAAATGGCAATGTTGTAAATATGGAGTGAATATATAAAAAAATTCTCGAAGCTGTGGGCGTGCGTAGGAACCACGCAACACATACTCATAAAACAGTCATTTTTGGGAATTGTTTCACCAATTTTTCAACACAGGGATTTTAGGGGCTTACCTCATGAACTGTGACACTGACTTCTCATTAATAGGTCCCAAAAGGTGGTTCCATGCAGTGACCGTGAAATCACCTTTCGGGACTGAATAACCAGATGACAGTGACTGAATTCATGAGGTGGGGTCCCAAGAACCCCATGTTAAAAATTTGGTGCAAGAATTTGAAAAAATGGCCGAAATATGAACCAAAGTTGAAAAAACCCTATATATGCCATTATACAGCTTACCGGCATTTCTTCAGTTCGCAGTTGGCTTTGAAGAGTGCAGACGTGTTCCTGGTCCACCGAAGATCATCACACCGGGCTCTGGAGGTAAGTATGGGGTGAGGGGTGTGTGGGGAGGTGGGGTGTGCAATAGGTGGGCACGGGTTGGTGAGCAAGAGAGTCAATGAGGCACCATTTTCTTTTGTTACAGGGTTTTTAAAAAAAAAGACAATGTAGGACTTTTGCCACACTGGAGTGGGCTCCCAGCATGGCACCTGGAAGTTTATTTGTGGGGGCAGTGGAACCAAGGGGGATTGGGCACCCCCATTGGCCATACAGTGTGTGGGGGAGCACATGATGATGCAGGACTTTTGCCACACTGGGGTGGGCTCCCAGTGTGGCAACTTGAAGTTTGCTTTTGGTTGGGCACTTGAGCCAACAGGGATTGAGTACCCCACCGGACATACAGTGTGCTTTGGGGGTGGGGGGAGGCAAAGTGCATGTGCTGAGGGGGATTGGGCACCCCCTCAGCACACAACAAATGGGGAGGGGTGCATCATGCTGGGATTTGCAGTGGCATACAGCTGAAAGAGAATGACTGCTAAGGTGGTGACATGTAGGCAATTTGCATACTGTTAATGGCATGGCAGTATGCAAATTGCCTACACGTTACCACCACTGATTGTAGTGGTCTTTCTCTTTCAGCTGTATGCCACTGCATCTGAACTGATGTCATAGACAGCTCGGACAGTCATTGGTGCCCTGCTGCCTTGCCTGCAAAAACGATCAGGGCATTGGAAGTGGGGGTGCTATACCTATGAAAACCCATATGGTGGCACTATGTTTCTTGTCACGTGCATGCAAGCAAACATAAAAATCATGAGAAGTGATTTAAGTAAATGAATATGGATTATTTGCAGTTTTGGTCCGAAAGTGCTTTTTCTTCTTTGGAATGGACTGTGGTAAACATTGTGAGACTCACCAAGGTTTACTGAGAACACTGCAACTCTTTTTGTGTATCTCCTTCCATAACAACCCACCTTGGCAGGGGTTATGGATAGGTGCTTAAGAGAGTATGTGCCAAGAGGAGAGACCCTTATCACATCATCTAGGGATGTCCAAACAGCTAAGAATATTGGGCCCATATTCATAGAGAGCTGTGTTGTATCTGGAGCCCAGGTGGTTGTGCACCAGTGGATACAAAAGAGGTATTTCAGGTATTGTGCCTATTTGCTACAAAGTGAATCACCACCCACTGGTTATCCCGCATGCTGCCCACAGTGACAAAATGGAAGAAGAGTGTAGAATTCATTGTAGAGATAACAAATAACAGCATCTCTAAGACTTGACTCAGGAGAACTTTCTAGATAAAAATGTAATAAATGAGAGTCCTACCAACTTCTCAATGAAGTATGAGACAAGGAAGCGGGAGGGAGGAATCAGGTAAAGGAGTATACAAACCCATCACATTATTTTATTTAATTTTTATGATTTATTTATTTGTTAACTGCCTAAGTACACTGATCCCAGGGTTTGTTTTCAGGTACGACCTGGACCATGAAGAAAGCATGTACAAGGTACAGGGAAAACAGATACAAAAGATACAAACTACAGCAAGTCATTACGGTACAAATTAAGTGATACAAAAGGTACAGAATTGGGCAAATTAGGTATAAAGAGACAGTGCAGACAATTATTATGTACACAGTCGATGAGGCAGCGCAGTGCTCAACATATAACATTACAACAATAGTTTCCATAGTGAGATATCATACTAATAACAGTTTCCAGGGTAATTGTGCCATCCCAGTTGTCACAAAAAGATGAAGGGGGAACCAGTGGTTTTGCCCTAGGCTGGGGTCATTGCCATTGATGTACAGAAATGGATGCTTTTGCCACTATCACTGGGAGGCAGAGTGGAAGTGTTAAAAATAAAAATATATATATATATTAGAGTGGCACAGTAGTGCCACTATAGTTAGGGCTGAGGAGCCATTTTAAGGTTAAAGGTTCAAACTTTGCACCTTAATAACTTTGCCACCATTCAACAGATATGCCTAAAATTTGGTATACATGATTGGGTATGGTAGATATTGGGATCTACCAAGTTTCGTACCAGTCAGATGTATGGCTGCAGAGTTATTAAGCCCCAATGAAATGTGCATTTATGCTTTTTTGTGAATTCTTTGCTCTCGCCTACAGGTTGCACGGTTTGCGTGACCGGTCCAAAAACTTCAGGAAACGTGCGGCTGGGGTGCCTGATGTGCCTTTTGAAGATTTAGTGAAGAAATATTAAACAGTTCAAAAGTTATTCAAAAAACAAGTTCCCATTTATAAGTCAATGGGAAAAATTAACAAAGAGTTTGAAAGTGTCGCAAATGCAGTTTTTACTTTCGCAAATGGCCCTTTTACTGTGGCAGATCCGCCATTTTGTTTTCAGTTGGTCATCAGAAAAATACTTGGCATTTAAATTTGGGACCCTCTAGCAACCTAATTCTTTTTGAATTCACCTAGTCGGACCCTGAGGATGCTAGGCATGTCTTTATTTTGGGGTAAAACACCCCAGAAATATGTTTTTAAAATTTCTGGAAAAAGTACCTTTGCAAAGTACTTTCGCATTTACATTTACTGTCGCATGAATTTGCCAAAGCTTACGCAAAGTTCGACAGTACTTTTCCAGGCTGTGGGAAAATGACAACAATTCTTTGCCACCCTGCTGCAAAAGAACAGTTTGGTCTTTTGGGCTGAAATTTGGAGGGAACGTAGCCAACATCTCACATATGTGCTGTTCAGTGTTTTGTGAAAAAATATTACATGTCGGCAAAGTTACGGCACTCCAAAGTTTACACTTTTTCCCATAGGATAACATTACGGCATCCACCGCATTATAGGAATCCTTTGCCGCCCTACTGCAAAATAACAGTTTTGTCTTTTGGGCTGAAATTTGGAGGGAAGAAAGCCAACATCCCACAGATGTGCCTTTTAGTGGTTTGGTGAAAAAATATTACAGGGAGGTAAAGTTATGGCACTCCAAACTTCTCTTTTTTTCCCATAGGATAACATTACGGCATTCGTCACACCTTTCAGGGCCCTTATCTCGGAAACGGTGCTAGATACGGACTTTTCATCAGACAAATGCTTAGCCCCCTACTAGGGTCTAAGTACAAAACTAGCCAGAAAAGTCATAAATCATATGACTTTTAAATTTTTTTTCTAGATCGTACGGTTCCTGAGATATAAGCAATTTAGTATTCCAGCTCCTCATTTTCAGCTCTGAGACCATTATTACATACATTCTTTGTACTCACTGTCTTTCTCTATAGGTTTTGGGGAAAACCAGCCTGTAGGCTTGTATTACTGTTATCCTTTGTCGCTTCTGTTCGTGTTCCGCTTCTCGCTTTGTCTTACTGTTCCCATTTATGGCACCATGTGCATTACCCTTTGCATTTTCATTTGTGCTTGCATTTGCATTAGTTTTACCATTTGTGTCTACAGTACTGTTTATCTTTGTGTTTCGTTTAGCTTCACAATGCACATTACCATTTGCGTTTGCAGGCACCATGTTACTATGTGACAAGACATCATGTGGTGGAAGGGCCCCGCGTTCCCACCGCCGCATTACATTCATTATTTCTCGTTATCATTTTCAAAAAGAAGGGAAATTAGTGGCAAAAAACTCTGTTTAATGCATTAGTTAGGGTTGTTCCATGGTGACAAAAGCAAGGAATTTTGTGTTAGGGGTTGAAAGCCCCTGACCCCCCACCCACTACCCCCAACTGGCATCGGGTGTGCATTGGGGTTGGTCGGTCCTAACCTCACCCCATTCTCCTATACCTCTGCTTCTTCACACATCTGATGGGGTAAGGGTTAGGCCGGAAACCCCAAAGCGCACCTCGATGTTGCTTGGTGGTGTGGGTGGGTGTCCAAGGGGGCTTTCAACCCTAACACCCGAATTTCATTTTTATTGCAGTGAATAACCCAAATAATGCATTAAACAGAGTTTTTGCCTCATATATATATATATATATATATATATATATATATATATATATTAGTATATAGTACATGCATACTGTATATATATAGAGGTAAAACTCGATTTAATGAAAGAGTTGTTGTTATTGCCAGGGTTGAGGCCTTACTTTTCCTGGGAGCAGGTGACATCGCCAGCCCCAACTCTCACCCCATGACATGTAAAGCAGCAGAAGTATAGGAGAATGGGGTGAGAGTTAGGACCCACGATCCCAATGCGCACCCCAATGCCGCGGTTGGGGGTGGTGGGGTCCAAGGGGTTTCAACCCCAACAGCTAATTTCCTCACTTTGTCACTGTGGAACAACCCTAACTAATGCATTAAACGGAGTTTTTGCCTCTAATTTCCCTTCTTTTTGAGAATGATAACGAGAAATAGTGAATGTAATGCAGCGGCGCTCCCGCCACATGATGTCTTGTGGCATACTAACAGGGACAGCAACACAAACAGAAATGCTAACAGTGGCACACATGGTAACACAAGCACGAATGAGAACAGAAAGGGTAACGCACATGGTGGCATAGACGGGAATGGTCTGCCACGTGATGTGTTGTCACATAGTAACATGGTGCCTGCAAACAGAAATGTCAATGGGCATGGTGATGTAAAGTGAAGCAGTAAGATAAACAGTACTGTAGACAGAAATGGCAAAAAATAACAGAAACGCAAGCGCAAATGAAAACGCAAAGGATAACGCACATGGTGGCTAGGACGCCAATGGTAAGTGAAATAGGGTACGGATTCGCAAAGCCGGAAAGGGCAACAGTAACAGTAATGTAAGCGACAGGCTGGTTTTCCCCAAAACCTGCATTGAGAAAGACAGTGAGTACAAATAATGTATGCAAAATAATGAGTATTGGCAGAAAATGAGATCTTGGAATACTAAATACATTATATCTCAGGAACCGTACGATATAGAAAAAAATTTAAAAGTCATATTATTTACAACTGTCCTAGCTAATTTGAATCTTAGCCCCATTAAGGGCTAAGAATTTTCCAACGAAAAGTCCGTATCTCCGACTGTTTCTGAGATACGGCCCTGAAAGGCGGCGAATGCCATAATGTTATCCTATGGGAAAAAAGAATAGTTCGAGCACCTATAACTTTGCCTCCTGTAATGTTTTTTCACCAAACTACTGAAAGGCACATCTGTGGGCTGTTGGCTGTCTTCCTTCAAATTTCAGGAAAAAAGACCAAACCGTTATTTTGCAGCAGGGCTCCAAATGATTTCTGTTAAGTGTCAGGCGCCGTAATGTTATCCTATGGGAAAAACCGTCAATTTTGGAGTGCTGTAACTTTGCCACCATGTGATATTTTTTCACCAAACTACTGAAAGGCACATCTGTGTACTGTTGGCTGTCTTCCCTCCAAATTTCAGGAAAAAAGACCAAACCGTTATTTTGCAGCAGGGTGCCAAAGGATTCCTGTAATGCTTTGGGCGCCGTAATGTTATCCTATGGGAAAAACTGTCAACTTTGGAGTGCCATAACTTTGCTGCTGTGCAATATTTTTTCAATACAACACTGAAAGGCACATCTGTGAGATGTCGGCTGCGTTCCCTCCAAATTTCAGCCCCAAACTCCCAACGGTTCTTTTGCAGTGCAGTGCCAAAGAATTGCTGTCATTTTCCCACAGACTAGAAAAATACTGTCTCAATTTGCGAAAGCTTTCGTGAAAATTTGCAACACTTTCATGAGCATGAAAGTAATTTGCGAAAGTACTTTTTCCAGAAATTTGAAAAACATATTTCTGGGGTGTTTTACCACAAAATAAAGACATGGCAAGCATCCTCAGGGTCCGACTAGGTGAATACAAAAAATTAGGTTGCTAGAAGGTCCCAAATTTAAATGCCAACCATTTTTATGATCACCAACTGAAAACAAAATGGCCGATTTGCGAAAGTAACAGGCCCATTTGCGAAAGTAAAAATGCATTTGCGAAAGTGTTGAACTTTTTGTTAACTTTTCCCATTGACTTATAATGGGAAACTGTTTTTTGAATAACTTTTGAACCATTTAATATTTTTTCACGAAATCTTTGAAAGGCACATCAGGGACCCTGGCTGCATGTTTCTTGAAGATTACAGGCTGGTCACGCAAACCGTACGACCTGTAGGCGCGACCACAGAATTCCAGAAAAGCGTAAACGCGCGCACAGATCACACTTAATAACTCCGCAGCCGTATATCTGACCAGTACAAAACTTGGCAGATCCCAAGGCATATGATTCTTGATTATAAATTCCAAATTTCAGGCAAATCCATCAAACGGTTGCAAAGTTATTAAGGTGCAAAGTTTTGGGGTTTAACATAGAAATGACTCCTCAACCCTAACTATGGTAGCACTACCGTGCTACCATAATATATATATATATATATTTAGGGATATGACATGGCCTGACTGAAGATATCATATTTATTCGATGAGAGGCCAATGATATCATGATGTCATTGGCCTCGAGTGAAGATAAATAGATTTATGCAATAGGTGTGAGACCAAAAGCCATTGAATAAATCCATTTATTTCCACATATGTGGAATAAATCTAACCACCCTAGATTTATCCCACATATGTGGGATAAATGCAAACTGTCAATCAAAGCTTTTTTGTTCACTTTTTTGACAAACAAATGTGAATAACTTTAAAACGAAAAATGATAGCATAGTACTGTGAGTACGAAAAATGTTCTGGACAAAAATATCTACAAAATGAGTGGTGTTTCATTTATAGATACCTTTAGTTTTTTTATAATTAGCAAAAACAGCAAAAATCCTATTTCTTTTCACTTTTCAGACAAACAAATATAAATAACTTTAAAATGAAAATGATAACATGGTACTGTGAGCACAAAAATGTTCAGCATAAAAATATCTACAAAATGAGTGGTGTTTCATTCAGAGATACCTCTTAGTTTTTTCAAAATTAGCAAAAAACAGCATAAAATTCAGTTTTCTTTTCACTTTTTCGACAAACAAATGTGAATCACTTTAAAACCAAAAATGATAGCATGGTACTATGAGCATAAAAAATGTTCAGCATGAAAATATCTACAAAATGAGTGGCATTTCATTAATAAACACCTTTTAGTTTTTTTTTTTTATAATTAGCAAAAAACAACATAAAATTAAATTTTTGTTTCACTTTTTCATCAAACAAATGTGAATAACTTTAAAACAAAAAAGGTAGCATGATACTGTCACCATGACATTTGTTCAGCAAGAAGTTCTCTACAAAATGAGTGGTGTTTCATTTAATAGCAACCACCCCGCTAGGCGGACATACACCAGGAAAGTTAACCAAAAGTCCCAGAAAGTCCTAGAAATTACCATTTAAAAAAAGAACATAAACAGTCAAAACCAAATATTCCCACACTGATAAGCAATCCCTATTGCATAAATGAAATATACAATGGTGAGCTGTCAGATAAATGATTTATCTACACTTGTACTGTTTGACCTCGGACACCTCACTCGTGGCTTCGCCACTCGGAAGTTCTCCGAGGTCAAACAGCACTTGTGTAGATAAATCATTTATCTGACAGCTCACCATTGTATATCCCATATATATCTTCAGTCAGGCCATGTCATATTCTGTTTATACAATGTATGTTGTGGGCTGCACTCAACAAAAGCTTGAAATGTTCCCTTACTACAGTCCCCTACATTGAGGTGATGGCTGTTTAAACACACATCTGCTGTATCTCTAGCAACACAACAGATGCCATATGTTATTTTAAAAAATATATGTGGCTGACCCTGCCTCTTTAAATTGTAAAAAAAAACTTGTCTGGATTCTGGTTGACCGAGCCATGGCCACCCCCAATATAATTCTCCATACCCCCCTGCCCCAAAACAGCAGATGAAAAAATGTCTGATCTTGCCACTTAAGTTATTTAATAATAGATATCTGGTTGATCCTACCTGTATGTTTAAACAAATGCCTGGGACATGTACTTATTTAAAAAACATACACTATCTGGTTGATCCTGCGACTTTCTTTTTTCCACCTCCAACTGTCATGTAGCGTAACCGGGCGCTATGCCCTGAATGTAGCGTGACCGGGCGCTAGGAAGATTCAGATGTGAGGTACTGTCAAATTATTTTAATTATGGCGCTTTTGCTGCAAAACATAGAAACGTGCCATTTTCTTAACAGTGCTTATAGTTTGTCAAAAGAAGCTGCCGACAGTTCTGAGAGAAGAGCGAGTGAGTCGGCAGCTTCAGAACACTAGACGGAAGCACGAGCATGTGTTGCTATGGCAACAGACACTCACGCTTCCATCTGGTGTTCTGAAGCTGCCGACAGTCTCGCTCTTCTCTCAGTATTGTCGGCAGCTTCTTTTGACAAAATATAGGCACTATTAAGAAAATGGCACATTTTTTTATGTTTTACAGCAAAAGTGCCATAATGAAAACTATCTGACAGTGCCTCACATCTGAATCTTCCTAGCGCTCGGTAACGCTACATGACAGTCGAGGTGGAAAAAAGAAAGTCGCAGGATCAACCAGATATGTTTTTAAAGACATAATTATGATAAAGATACAAGCAGATGTGAGCAAGCATTGAGGGGGGGTCTTCCTTCTAAAGAGAAAGCTGCCGGGGGGGTGAGGGGGTCCTATTCTTAAAAAAGAAAGCCACAGGATAGAAAGTGAAACACTTTCAGTTTCACTGTGATGACGTATAGGAATGTGGAGATATCAATGATATCTTCACATGTGAAGATATCATTGATATCTCCATGACCTGGCTGAAATACTACATTTTATCCTGACATTTATCCCAAAGCATACATTGTATAAATATATATATATATACATACCTGTATATATATTCTATGCAAAAAACTTTGTTAATGCATCATTTAGGGTTAAAACACAAAAAGTAAGGAAATGAAACTATTAAGGTTGACCCCTCCCCCCTTGGACCTGCCCATCATCCCGAGATTGACAGCTGATGGGGTGTGTCCTTGATGTTGTGAGGCCTAAACCTCACCCTATTCCATGTTTAATCATATTCACAAGCCACAGAAAAGAAGAAAGGGGTGAGATTTAGGCCTCACAACCCCATCAGCTGTCAATCTCGGGATGATGGGCAGGTCCAAGGGGGAAGGGGTCAACCCTAAAAGTTTAATTTCCCAACTTTTTGTGTTTTAACCCTAAATGATGCATTAATAAAGTTTTTTGCATAGAATTTCCTTACTTTTTGGAAAAGAATATAAAAGTGAAAAGTCGCGCAATTTGGTGGGAGCACTGGTCGTTCAGGCCCTACGCTCCCACCAACTTATAAATTTTTGTGTAAGATAAGACTACAAGTACTGAATATCATATGTATTGCTGGGAGTCCATATAGGTGGGAGAATGGAGCCTTAAAGCTCCCACCACATTGAAAGAAAGCAAAGTGTCAGTCATCAGAGTGGCATAATTCAACACCTGTTTACATGTCAGACACATAACCGCTGGAAATTACCTACATGGCAGTAATGCTAGGCACCCTATAAATGTGACCCCAGTACCACAATACAAAATGGCATACACAAAACACACAGTATGTCATGCAATATTTCTGCAGCAAATTAATTTTCCAACACCTAAACACCATAATTCATATGAACCGGACATCTCTTGAAGACCCTCCAAATTTCAATATAAAAGACGAAACTGTTTCCGAGATACAACATGTGAAAGTTTGAGATTTTCATTTGTTAGAGTGGCAGACTTCTGCACCTATTAAGATTTTAGACATCTAACGACTGAAAAGTAGATCCATGGCAGTAAGGCTAGCTACTGTATAAATTTCAAGCCAGTTCGAGAATGGAAAAACGCTGTCCGCCAAATGTAAACTGAGTCATGCAATACCTCCACAGAAAATGTGTTGTCCAATACATAGACACTGTAATTCACATCTACAGGACATGCCATCAACACCCTCCTAATTTCAAGTAAAAAGACCAAACCTTTTCCAAGATATTTAAAGTTAAAGATTGTTAAAATTGGCATATCTGTTGCATTAAAATCTGGCCATCTAGTCCCTCCCTCGCGATCAAAGATCACGATCAAAGAATCTTGTGATCAAATAATTTGCAGGCTCATGCTCAAAGAATATAAAATGGTGAAATTCAAATTTTAGACATAAATGCATGAAACCAATGGCATGGTTCGATAAAATGAAGCCCCCTGAGCAAAACCCACCCTCATTTGTGTTAATAGCCCACCCCTGAGCTGAGAAATTTGATTTTTTTCAACTGGCTATCTTGTCCCTCCCTCGCGATCAAAGACTGCGGTCAAAGAATCTCACGATTAAAGAATTTGCAGGTTCGCGATCAAAGAATTTGCAGGCTCACGATCAATGAATAAAAAGTGGTGAAATTCAAATTTTAGACATAAATGCATGAAACCACTGGCATGGTTCGATAAAACGAAGCCCCCTGAGGAAAACCCACCCTCATTTGCGTTCGAAACCCACCCATGAGTTGAGAAATGTGCTTTTTTCAATGGCCATCTTGTCCCTCCCTCACGATCAAAGATCTTGCCATCAAAGAATTTGCAGGCTCGTGATCAAAGAATTTACAGGCTCATGATCAATGAATAAAAAGTGGTGAAATTCAAATTTTAGATATAAATACATGAAACCACTGGCATGGTTCCATAAAATGAAGCTCTCTGAGCAAAACCCACCCTCATTTGTGTTCATAACCCACCCGTGAGCTGAGAAATATTTTTTTTAAACTACCCATCTTGTCCCTCCCTCACGATCAAAGATCGCGATCAAAGAATCTCGCGATCAAAGAATTTGCAGGCTCACAATCAAAGATTGTTAGTGAGTCGCAATCAAAGAATAAAAACGTATGAAACTCTATTTTTTTTTTACCATTTTGAACAAAACCAAAGGCGTGGCTCGATAGAGCGAAGTCCCCTGAGCAAAACCCATCCAAGTTTTACTTCAGGAGTGACTCCTGAGCCGAGATATTTGAGTTTTTCAGACTGGAACCTTAAAACAAGATGACGGCTATCACGTTCAAAGAATTCTCGGGGTCAAAGATTCTTTGACCACGAGGCTGCAAATTCTTTAATCGTGAGGAGGGACCAGATGTCCAAAACCCAATTCTTTGTGCGCAAAACAACCATATAAATTTTCCCATTGACTTATAATGGGAACTTAAAACTGCAATAACTTTTAAATGGTTTGATATTTTTTCACCAAACAAAAAGCAGCATGTTCGTTGACTGGAGCTCTTTCAGACAGCCAACTTGTAGAGTGGTACACCACACGATGGCCGTGCAGCACCACAGACAAAATCCCCAAAACTGCCCACATAACTGGCGCAAAGTGCATTTTTCAGTGTTTTGGTGCACAAAGACCGTAAGTCCAACTGACACTAAATTCAGCAGATCAAGAGATCTATCATGCCCCACTGTGTATACCAAATTTCATGGAAATCCATTGAATGGGTCCAAAGTTATTAACACACAAACTCTTGAGTTTAACATAGAAATGGCTTCATAACCCTAAATATGAGGGCTAACCGTGTCCTAAATTATATATATATATATATATATATATATATATATACATAAATATATATATATATATATATACACACACTCAGATAGCTGCACCCTTGAGCAGACTCAATAGACCTAAGGGCCTGTATCTGCTGGCGTTTTTCATATGTTTTCATATATTTTTCAATAATTAATATTCCTGTTCCAGGCCCTACCTATTAAGATACTACAAGACTTCTTGTGGCACAGGACCAGGGTAGGTGTACACACACTCTCCCTCCCTAAAAAGAAAGGAGAGCTAGGGTTGCCAGACTTTGAATTATATTATTTGAGGAAGAAGCAGTATAGCACTGTGGTTTAGGGCACTGAGCTGCAAACTTGGAGACCTGGGTTTGAATCCCACAGCCCCCACTTGCATACTGTGAACCCCGAGCAAGTCACTTAACTTTCTTGTGCTCCCAGATCACACCTGCAAACAAACATCAGCTCAGCATTCCTTTCCTGGTTAAACAATTCCTTATTTGGTGGCACAGACCTCCGAAATGGTAACAATGTTGAAACAGAAACTATACTCTAGGTTGTATAGTCAGGAGAACAGCGTTACATTGTTTTCTCCTCTCTTCACTCTACCAACAGTGAAACATACACTACCCGTTTCAGAAGATTCATAATCCCTGGACAGCACATTCACTACGGATGGTTACACGGATTAGAAATCCCACCGATATTTCCACTGACATTGGCCCTTTAACCACTATCATAGGTGACCTAGAGTTTTGCCCCATGAATAAGGATCCAGGCATCACTCACTGGAATGTACTTGCCCTAACCTATATAAATAAAGTTTTACTACTACTACTAACCAGATACACCCAGTTAATAGCAAATGAAACGTGTTTCATTTGACCACGTAAAAGGCACATGTGGGATCTCAAATGAGGACTTATTTAGGTCAGGCATTACCTGCTTAGCAGAAGCACCCATAAATGGACAGGCTATAGCCACCAGCCTAGGACCAAACCAGTAAAACTGTTCCCCAAAATTGGTAGGTAACAAAACACCACAGACACAAAAGTTGTGAGTTTGATACTTCTCTCGTTTCTTTATTCAACTGCGTTAAGGGTTACAACCCAGTACAGTTTCTGTTTATACAACTGTCATTCATACTGATTCAATATACATTCAGTTCTGATGCAGTGAACTATATAGAACATGCATCTCAAAATAGTTAACACTGTATAAAATCTGCTGGTGAGTGGAGTATGAATTGCATGTTAAGAGATAGCTATGGAGTTGAGATTTGAGTAATATACAGAGCGAGAATATGTGACTATAATGCTTGACTGTGAACCTCAATAAACTCGAAGTTTCAAGAAAAACACTTGGAGGGACCGGTGGCAAGCAAAGTAGCTGGCTTATTTCAGTAGTTGAAGCACTTGGAAAGATTGATAGTGGGCATAGCAGCCTGCTTATTTCAGGAGTTGAAGCACTTGGAGGGGACTGGTTGTGGGCATAGCAGCTGTCTTATTTCAGGAGTTGAAACAGTTGGAGACACTGGAGGTGGGTATAGAAGCCGACTTATTTCAGGACTTGAAATACTTGGAGAGACTGATGGAAATGTGTTTTTGTTCTGCATGGTGTACTTTTATTGTATGTTCCATAAGCAAAAATGCCTTGGCATATATGACTAATAAGCCTGGTTTCACTCAGAAGTTGTAAAATAACAAATGTGTATAACCCACTTCTTGGGAGGGAGCTTACCTGGACTGCTGTGCAGCCCTCCTGAGTCCCCCGCACTGCTGCTGCTGTACTGCTGGCTCTGTTCACTCAACCAAGTGTGCACAGTGAGGAGATCCGGACTGAAGCCACCTTGACAGTGCCATCTGCTTCTTTTCTTCTGTGACTGTGGCTGTGTTTCTTCTGCTATGGTCCCCTGATTTTGGCAGAGGGGACTGCAGACTTCAGGATGCCTCTTTATTTCAGTGCCTCAAGTGCATGCACATGAACTGCCACCATTTCTTGAGTGGAAGTGCATGTGAAGGGGCTTCTCTCCCATGGTCCCTGCTCTTAACCCCAATTGCAGCCTGACTCACAGGTCAGCCACATTGACTTCACCGGACAACAGCCCCATGAGGAGCTACAACAAATATTGGGGGCCAGCACATACAAGGGAGCATAAAATAAATTAAACAAACATTTTGGAGCAGATGGTTCCTCTGCAAGCATGAGCACAGCCATCTTGTTAGCCCTTGATCCCACTGGCCAACAAATTATTGAGCTCTAAATTCCAGCAGACAATACAAGGGACTGTAAGAAGATGCAATTAAGGACTCCCCAAAGTGAACTGGCAGGCTGAGAAGGCCAATCAGAGGGCAGGACAGAACACAAGGTCTGATGGACAGCCCTCCCTGTCCAAATGGACACTGAATTGGGGAAAATAAGTTTCTGGGCACTAGAAGAGCTTGGGCAGTCTGAGAGAGAGAGAGAGAGAGAGAAAGAGAGACTTTGAGGTGGTCAACTCTGCAGCTGGTGATATTAAGCTAGAGCCCTAGCAGGCCACAAATCCTGCGATCACTCACAAGGGTTCATACTGAGAAATCACTGTGAGCCTTATCCTGGGCTTATCCTATTTGGAGACTGTGCCAGAGAAAGGCACCTGTTTAGTGAAAATTGGGAGTTTGTGTCAGATGGGCACCTGTTAAGAAACCACTGAAAGTCTGTGCCTGTGGAGTATTGCTGCTGACTGAAGGTACTAAACTATATGTACAAAGCAGAGACACAGACCTACTGTACATCCTACCCAGGTTGCTTAGGAACCAGGTAAGGGGCCTTCTATCCCTTATCTAGTGAGTAGATCGGAGAGCATGGAGCCATGGGGCACCCCCATCTGAGTACGTGGTACTCTCGATCCAGAGGGAAGTTGGACTGTAAGGGGTCACTTCTGGGGGTCCAGGCTCCTTGGGATCTGGGAAGTCGTTGTGTAGTGCTCCAGAGATTGAGAGTTGAGCCAGAAGGGCTGCATCCTCAGAAGTGTGAGCAGGAAGGGCTGTGCTGTTGCAAAACATCTGCAAGAGTCTTAAATCTTCACCCATCTCATCTGCAAGAGTCTTACGTCTTCACCCATCAAAAAGATGGGTGAAGTGGTACAAGGATTCCTGGACAGAATTCGGCCTAATATGGACACGAATCAGAGTTAGGAACTCATTAAGCTAGTGATAGTGGAGGCAACAAATTCCTGCAGCAAGGCCCAAAGTAAAAAGGCCAGGGCAAAGAAACCCTGCTGGATGAGCAAGGGTGTCATAGACAGGGTGAGGAGGAAAGGAGTAGCCTATAGGAGATACAGGAGAACTGGGAGCGGGGAGGACAGGGAGGAGTACCTGAAGGAAGCAAAGGAAGTGACCAGGGAAGTAAGGGCAGCAAAGGCATTAAGGGAGCTCAGGTTGGCGAAGGGAATTAAAGAGGAGGAGAAGGACTTTTTCAGGTACATCAGGGAGAAAAGGGGTTGTAAGAACCAAATAGTAAGGATTAAGAAGGAGCGGGAATGGGTGGAAAAAGGGGGCAAAAAGGCAGATGCACTTAATGACTACTACTGCTTGTTTTTTACTAGAGATGCATGGATATTACTTTTAGACCGGATATCAGACCCAGATATCCTGCATCTACTATCCGACCGGATCGGTTCAACATCGGGTCGGATAGTAGTTAGTTGGAATAATGCATTCTAAATACCCTTGCTGTCAGCTTGATCTACTGTGAGGGCATGATAGGTCGTGGCAGATAAGGTATCTGAGACTCCTGCAGTCAGATCCAGTAGTGAAACTTATGATGCCCCTCATTTCAGTGACAAAAGGTTGAGAGGCATGATAACATTATTAAGCCTTTGCAGAGTGAGGGTAAATTTGAGTGTAAAAATCATCGCGCTATGCAAAATTCATAGCAGATTGAGAGACTGACCACACTGGGCTCCGGACTTTGCTGCTGGCTCTGTCACCGCAGAATTCCTCTGGACAGTCTAGTGCTGCTGGAGAGTGGTCAGTCTTTCTACAGTATTAGGGACTAGTGCCGAGGGACGGTGTCTGCTATTACACTTCCAGCTGGGAAGGGGCAATTGACAAGTGCGCGTTTTTTCTAGGTTGAGCAGCTGAAATAATATTTTGCTATTAACAAATGATGATTTGTAAGCCAATGATTCAATGTTGAAAATATCATACTCTAGTTGAAGTGGTCTTCTTTTAAACAAGCCGTCATCTTTTCGATCGGTTACTGTTGTTCGAAAAGCAATGAAGCAGCCTCATATATTGCAAGCTCTCTTGGAAGCTAGACTCGGTCTTACTGATAATACTGATTTGGGAACAGGTGGGGAGGGGTGGGAAAGGATATTTGTTTTATAGTTTGAGGGGCACATAACTCTGACTGTTCCTTTAATTACCTAACCAGAAGCCAAACTAATTTCTGTCCAAAAATTGTAGGATTACGTTCTAATTCCCCTTATGTGGCTTTGTGTAGCAACCTTTTTCGAAAAAAGAGTATACTTTTGAAACCTAAGACTAAACAGAATAACTCGAAGCTCTAGGTTGGCCTTTTTATCTGATGCAAGAACAGCAGTCGAGCTCCAAGTGTCCAGGAGTTGCTCCTCTCCTCCTCAGCCTTCTGCTGCTGCATGCAACTGCTGTCTGTCTGCATGCCCTCGCCATACGTTCGCTAGGTGCTTACTCTGCCTGAAGCCTTCAACTTTGATGATGTGGGGTTGAGGGCTAGTACACAGCGCCCCTGAATCCCGATGTTGTCCCTGGCTTTCTTGGGAAGATGCATTTTCCCCATATCCGACCCGATCTGATTTAAATTTAAAAACTGATCAGGTCGGATATGGGGAAAAAGCCTCATATCCGACCGGATCAGATATCCGGGTCGGATATTCGTGCATCACTAGTTTTTACTAAAGAGACAGGAGGGGAAATACCTAAGTTTGGGGGAAGTATAGGATCAGAGGGGGAGGGGCTGACGGACAGGGAAATCACAGAAGGTAGAGTGCTAGAGGGGTTAAGGGCCCTAAAGGTGGACAAGGCACCAGGACTGGATGGCATACACCCCAGGGTATTGAAAGAGTTGGCAGAGGTACTGGCAGGCTCATTGGCAGGCCTATTTAATGCCTCTCTGGACTCAGGGTGTGTACCTCAGGATTGGAGGATGGCTCACATGGTTCCACTTCATAAGAGCAATCCCAAAGATGAACCAGGGAACTATAGACCAGTGAGTCTCATGTCCATAGTGGAGAAACTGATGGAAACAATCCTGAAGGAGAGGCTGGTGACCCTGCTGGAGGTCAGTGGGGTGCAGGACAGTTGGCAGCATGGCTTTGTCAAGGGCAGATCCTGCCAGACCAACCTAGTGGACTACGATGACTGGCTGACTAGGGAAATGGGCAAAGGGCATGCGGTGGATGTCCTATACCTGGAATTCAGTAAGACATTCGACTTGGTGCCACATGGGAGACTAGCATGTAAGCTAAGGGGCACGAGGCAGGGGCAAAATTTGTGGGATTGGTGGAGAACTGGCTGCAGGGATGGCAGCAGAGGGTGGTGGTGGTGGGAGGAGAATTATCATCCCCAAGGGCAGTGACAAGTGGGGTACCACAAGGGTCAGTGCAGGGGCCAGTATTATTTGGGGTATTTATTGCAGACATCTTGGTAGGCATAAATAGCAAGATCAGTCTATTTGCGACTGATATCAAGATGGGCGCAGCGGTGGATGACCAAGGGGGGTGGCAGGGATTGCAGGAAGATCTAACAATGCTAGAGACATGGTCTGACACCTGGCAACTTGGTTTCAACACCAAAAGGGGGTGCAGCTAGCTGTGACTGAGGAGGAGAAAGATCTGGAGGTGCTCATTATGGGAGCAATGAACAACTTGGCACAGTGTAGGAAAGCAGCAGCAGTAGCCAACAAGATGCTGAATTTTATTGCAAGGGGTTTAACCTCTAGAAGGAGGGAGGTGATTCTGCTGCTATACAGATCGCTTGTCAGACCACACCTGGAGTACTGCATTCAGTTTTGGTGCCCTTACTTAAAGAGGGATATTAGATTGCTGGAAGAGGTACAATGCAGAGCAACAAAGATGATCCAGGGTCTGGGGGAGTTACCATATAAGATTAGACTGAGGGAATTGAACATGTACTTTCTAGAGGAGAGGAGGGACAAAGGGGATATGATTGAGACCTTTAAGTACAAGAGAGGAATAAACAGGACAGGCATGGAGGGACTGTTCAAGGTGAGGTCAGGGAGAGACACTTGGAGTCGTGACATGAGATTGGAGGGTGGAAGGTTTAGGAGGGAAATGAAGAGGCATTTCTCTGTGGAAGGGTGGTAGCAGAGTGGAACGCACTACCGGCAGAGGTGGTGGCCTATGAAACAGTTGAATGCTTAAAGAGGGTCTGTGATAAGGCAACATGGAGGGTCATGGGGTAGGGTGGAAGGGGCAGCTGCAGAGTAGGGGTGCTAGCTGCAAAATCGAGCAGACTCGATAGACAAAATTGCTTTTTCGGCTGGCAGTTTCGTATGTTCATATATAAGTCCTTAATCCCCAGGCCACTGCAATCTATTCCTGACTGCTGCTTGGCCTGCTGCTGTGTGCTGTTCCCAGCCTCGGCTAAACTGATGCATTTGTGGGTCATATGAGTGCTAGCATTGCTATCTGGAGTCTTTTTGTACTGTTTCAGTTTGGATTACAGTTGCCTCATTTTGATAATAAATTGGTTTTCAAACTTTTTTTCATTTGCATTTCAAGTTCCTTAAATTGTGCTGGGATACTATTGCCTGTTCAGGGGTTGATATGCAAGCTTACTAAATTTCATCAAGTGCACCTCCGAAAGAACCTGGGCTATGTAGCTACCAGGCATGCATTGGAACTTTACTATAATTACTGAGTACCGAGTCTTTGGTTCTTGTTTCATACTTGAAATTATAGTTTTAGTTCTGGTACCAGCTGAAGAGTTTACCACACCCTGTGTAGTGTAATTCTTCGTTTTGTGCCCCTTGACTGGGTGGGTGCTTCATAGATCATGTGGGATCTGAGAGGGTGGTAATGTCTCACCGTTCAGTGGCTCGTTGGTGGCATTGCTACATGGTGGGACTGGGAGTGCTCAAGGTGACTTGCAACTGTCTAACCTCCTTTTTTCTTCACCAGCTTCTAAAGCACTGTTAATTTGTTGAATTTCACATCTGTCTGTCTGCCCAGTTTGTATATCCTGACCGAAGTGTTTCTTGGTGAAGTTAACAACTGTCTTGCTGTTCCCCAGGAGGTGGTCCAGCATTGGGAGGTGGGTAGGTACTACATCCCATGGGGTGGTATTGCACACAACATCTCTCCCACTTATTTTCTCTGAGTGAAGGCACCATATTATTTCTTATTTGTTCTGGGATGAACCCCCACTGCAGGAGAAAGAACACACCCAACTCTTTCAACCAGGTGGGCCTGCACAGTCACCAGGCAGGGATGTGAACCCAAACAGAGTGACCCAGGGCCCAGGGGTCACACATGTAACCAAAATGATCAGCTTTTTTTTATTGCAATGCAAACATTGATGAGAAAAAAACATTGTGGGGCACTCACATAGCAAGGAAGAAGCCTTTCATTTGAAATCTTTTTTTTTTTTTTTTTTGAGGAACAAAAGCTACTTAAACCTGAGATTATACAACACTCTTGGAGCTGTCATAGGATTACAAAATACTAATAATCTGAGTTTGCAAAATGTCATTTTTTGAAAATGACAATATGGAACTGTTAAACAAATTGTACTAAATCATTAAAGAATGTATTAATTATTACAAAATGCTGCTAATAATGAAGCTGGCAAAGCAAAAAAAAAGACTGTCACCATCATGGGGAGAATGTAGTTATTACCACTACAGTTTCGGGGCAGCCGCAACAACAGTAACACCATTATGTGTGTGTATGTGTGTGTGTGTGTGGGCAGTAATAACTCAATGGGGCAGCGGAGCACCATCAGTTCACTTTGGTGAGGTTGGTATAACAGGGTAACAACATGAGCAGCAGTGTTTGGGGGGTGGGGGATTACAGAAACAGAATTAGCTGAGTAGAAGGCAGTCAACAAGCAGCCCTCTCTGTTACTGGGCCCAGTAACAGGGTCCCAGTAAATGTAGTCTGAAAAGCAAAGCCTGACATTGCTGACAAAAAGCCTGTGGAGCAAAAAGAAAATTTGCTTCACCAAAGAAGCACAGTAGAGCTGTGTGAAAGTGAAAGCAAAGAGAGGAAGATAGAGACAGCTCTCCTGGTCCTTATTACTGAGACCATCCTTGAGGACAAAAAACAAATGCAATCGGAAAAAGCCAAGCCTGAATTTTCTGATGCTGATCAGATTTCTCAGTATTGATCCAAAAATAAGTATGTTGAGCAAACAAAAAAAGTGTTTATTTTTGCAAGCTCTAGATCTTAGAAGTTTGTAGAGCTAGCTTTCTGAAATAACTGTCTCCCGTTCTCTACCAGCTCACAGCAAGAAGGTTATATGGTTTTTCTGGCTGTGAGTTCAAGAAATGGTCTGCAATTGGCAAATGAAGCTATGCAAGACTTCAAACATCTTACTGAATAGTGCTTCCCGAATACTGGAATATTCAGGAGGCCCATCTAAATATTCAGGATGCTATCTGTGGTATTTAGGAATTACTATTGAGACCATGCACAACCATATTGGGATCATAGCCCCTCTCCAGGAACCTATGTTTCTGTTCTCTAGATCAGGTGTCATACTGCAGTCCTAAATTGAGGAATAATTTCTGTGAATCTTGAGGAAATGGCTATACAAAACTTAACTGATCAGGGATTTTGGATGTGAGCCTGGCCCAGTGCATAAACTTTTGAATGCACCTTTCTCATCTGAGGTTAAAAAAAATCAAGGTAGCTTTCTATGTCTTTGGCGACAAAGATGTGTGACTCTAAGATGGACAAAGAGAGAGAGTGTAAACTACCTTAACGTTGTTTTATCCTCATGCGAGCAGATGAGAAACCTGTCATTAAACATTTAGGATACAGAAAAGAAACAGCAACAAACAGCTTGCTGAGAGCACATAGCTTGTGTTCAAAATCCTACTTACTCCAAAAAAGGACTGTGGTGATATACCTGAAACATTTGTTACACCGTGGCTGAGAAGGCTGCCCACATTATTAAAAACAACTGGCATATTTTACATAGTCATAGCACTCTGGTACCCCACATTGGACCAAGGCCCCAAATTACATATATGAGGGGAAAAAATATGAGACCCCAGCTGGTACACAGCCATCTGCAGAATGAGGGATGTAACAATAGGACTTGACTTCCCACATTACTTGATGGCTTTTACAAATGTGGGGTGTGTGATGGCTGCAAATTCACAACACGGGATGAATTTCATCCTCACAGGAATAGGACCTAATGTTGAAACCAGGCAGTTTGTCAGCTGTGCACCTTTCTCTGTTGCCCATGACTCCAACCCATCTTAGCTGAAATATATGGCAATTAAGGTTGTTAAACCAACCACAAGAGGAGGTGACCGACTGAGGTCACTCCTACAGAAAGAAAGCAAATGGATCAACGATCTAACAGCTTTGAGTCCTACAGGCAAGGCAAGGCAATTTTATTTATATGGAACCCAATTTGGGGTCTCTGGGTGCCTTACAGTTGATAACAAAGCAATCAATTTCAAAAGCAATTATTGATAATCAATATAAATTAAACTATGAAAATAGAAAACAAATTACAAGGCAGTATAAGACCTGAAACTCATAAAGAACAAAGGAGTCTTTAAATATGATTTAAAAAGGTCCAGCAAAGAAACACCTCTCACCTCCAGGGGGAGGGTGTTCCATAAAATTGAATCTGCCACACCTAAAACACCCAATCCCCAAATGACTTTAGTCTAGCTCTGGGTACAGAGAGAAAGCTTGCCTCTGCTGAACAGAATGGTGGCCAGCTGTGTATGGAGTCAGAAGGTCTTTCAGGTAGCCCAGATCCAGACCATTCAAGGCCTTGTGGGTTAACAAGCACATCTTGAAGTTGATAGGTCACTGTACTGGCAGCCAATGCAGAGCACGAACTGGAGTGATATGCTCGAACCGAGAGATTTTAGCAACCAACTCGTCTGCTGCATTCTGGACCAGCAACACATAACACATCAACTTTGCAGCGTTTCTATATGATAATAGTGAACGTAAAATGGCAATCACTATTATTGCGAGTGTATATCACCGTAAAGCAAATCAGTGATATACACTTGCCGGCGGCCAGACATCTGCAAAACAATATTTTTTTTTGCTGGGGGGCTGTTCCCCCACCTTCCCTTTGCAGGGGCTCTGCCCGTGCAACCCCCTGATTTTAGATTCTTATCTTCAGGGGGGTGCATGTCAAGGAGTGGGCACAGTCCGCATGTAAAAAAAAAATTAAGTCCCGCAGCCACAGACAGTGGCAAAATTCTTACCCTCCTAGTCCCCAGCCCTGAACCCATTACCTGCTGCTCCAGAGCTAGCCTCCTTCACCACCACACCACATGGCTGGCTCAGCAGCAGTAGGCACACTACACCCTAATAACCCTCTTCCCTATCCTCCCTTCCCCTCACCATCCTCCCTTTCTGGTTGCCCTATCCTACCCTCGTGGTAGCAATGAGTCACTACCCTTGCGGGTCGGCCATGATAATATCACCGAATATGAGTCCCTGTTTTGACAGTCACCTATATTTGTTCACTATTATCACAGAATACCCTTTGTGAATAACCCAAGGTATAGATTGTTACAGGGGTCCAGTCTAGATGTAACCAGGGCATGCACTAGCATCATAAGATCAACCAGTTCAAGAAAGTGTTTGATATGGGAGATGTTCCAGAGACGGTGAAATGCACTGTGAATAACAGCTGACACCTAAAATTCTAAGGTCAGCTAAGAGTCCACAATGATGCCCAGATACCTCACCCTATCTATATCTCCAAGCATGGTGCTATTTAGAGATGGAAGAATGGCATCATCACTCATCACTGCTGAAACATGCTGATCTGCTTCCACCAACAGCACGTTCGTCTTCGAGTGTTAAATCTAAGCCAGCTGGCTACCATCTAGTTCTGTATTTCCCTATAGCACTCACTCAGTTCCAAGACTGCAATATCATCATTAGGACACAAGACACATACAGCTGGGCATCATCTACATAGCAGTGAAAAGACAAGCCATAGCCTCTAACAATCTCTTCCAGTGGCAACATGTACACCGTGAACAATATGGGTGCCAAAATTGACCCTTGAGGCACTCTACAGCAGATCGTAGCACTGCATGAGATGAAGGTGCCAAGTGCCACATGTTGCACTCTGCCAGATAAGTAAGACTCAAAACACTATAATGCCTTCCCTGCAGCTCCTACCTAGTACCTCACATGAGCCAATGGCACTCCATGGTCCACTGTGTCAAAACCTGAAGAAAGTTCAAGCAGAACAAGAATGGAACAATGCCCTATATATCCCTTGCCAGGAGGTAATCATGGTGCTACCTGATTACAGCAGTCTCAGTACCATGGTGAGACCAGAAAACAGACTGGGGAGGCTCATAAATGTATTTTTCTGGGTGTTGTTCCAACTGCACTGCAACCATCTTTTCAATCAACTTCCCTTGAAATAGAAGGTTTGAGACAGGCCTGTAATTAGAGAGAATGTTGGGGGTCAACAATGTTTGTTTGAGAAGAGTCCTCACTACCACCCTTTTCAAAGTGGAAGGAAACATATTCTACCCAAGAAAATACCCCATGATCTCCAGAAAGATTGGACCAAGAGGCCTCCATTTTCTTTTTAATTTTTTTTTTTATTTTAGTCTTTGGTAACCCGGGTAAGACCCACTAGGCACAAGTGCCTGTTTTCAGGGGTGACCTGGGAGCACTGGGCAGTTAAGTTGTCAAGAAGATGGGTTGACTTATGATTCAGTATACAATAGGTAAGATGCAGTCCTAAGACCACCCGGAGGACATGATCTGTCATCACTGGCTCATACTCCATCCACAAAGACATGCCTCTGCCTATCTAAGATGACACGGCCAGCGGATGATAGGCCACTTGCAGATATCCTGCTTCAAATGGAAGACACCTTGTCTAGACAGAACCAATTAAACTCTTCACACTTTTCTGTGGAAAACACTCTGGAGGACTGAAGACAGGTTGGATTTAAAAATCTGATCACGATGTTGAAGGATTGAACTGGTTGGTTCTTTCCAGCAGCAATCACCTGTGACAGGAATGCTTACTTTTTGAGGATGATTACCCATTGGTACTCATCATAATGAGCCCTCAACACCACTATCCTCCTCTGACCATGACCTACCCCAGATATGCTCCAACCTTCATTCCTTTGTCTTCAGCCTCCTCAGATCACCATCAAACCATGGTGACTAGTGGTGGTAAATCAAGCGGTGGACACAGAGGGTTACTAGGGAGTCAAACGCACACACAAGAGCCATGTGATAGCCCTCCACTCTCCCCTCAACTTCCATTGCACAAGCAGTCTCCATGCTCGAGATGTCCAGTAACTGTCAGGAAACCCTCAGGCTCCATGTTTCGAAAAGAGCGGTAACTAATCATCTCTATGGGGAGGTTAAAGGGGGAGCCCCACAGAGAAACTGAGCAGGATGATGAGCCAATCAAATGACCAGAACAACCCTGACATTATTAAAAGCAACACCCAAAGAGAAGATCAGGTCCAAGGTATGACCATTCAGGTGGGTACCAGTAGCAACCACCTGTACATGTCGCAGTTAAGACAGCAACTGGAGAAACTGCATTCCAACGTGAGATGCCCCATCATTGACCTAGGCATTGAAATCACCCAGAACAATAAATCTGGGTGAGTCCAACGCAAGCTCAACCATGAAGCTCTTAAGTTCCTGCATGAGACTGCTTCCATACCTCAGAGGCTGGTATATCAGAATGATCTTGTAGCCTGTACCCGGCTCAGCTTTTACCACTATACATTCAAACAACTTGGTCACTTCTGTGGGGTATGTCATCAGTCCCAATGTGGATATAAAACAGATGTCTACCCTACCACCACACGCTCCTGCCTAGGACAATTCACCATAGAATACTCAGGAGCAATGGATGCCTCCAGCACAGGGTCAGAATCAGCCCCCAGCTAAGTCCCCATGATACACCAGCATAATTCAACCTATGGATATGGGGTGATCAAGAACCTTAAGGGCCACTATCGCTAATACACAGCAGGCAAAATCCTTAGTGCCATTGATGAAGGAGAGTCAGCGCATGCCACAGAAATCACCCGCAAAGTAAATCTGCTTGATGAGATTTTTTTGCTTCATCGGGCATGGCAAGCTGTTAAAGCAACAACAATTGAGCATTGTTTCTGAAAAGCAGGTTTCAGCAGTGATGTCAGTGTGCCGCCTGAAGAAATAAGTGTGACTGGACTAAAGGATGTCAGCATTCCAGGCTTCATGAATGCAGAGACTTTCACTGAGTTCATTGGCGTGGACTGTGATGAGCTGACTGTGGGTGAACTCAGGGATTCAGACGTTGTAGGTGCTATTGTTAGAGGAGCTGGAGGAGTCAGACAGAGGACACTGATGACATGCCTGATCAGGAGGCAACAGTGTCAGCAAGTGATGCACTAAGTGGACTGCACTCAGCCATGCTATGGTGTCAGCAACATGGAAAAATCTAAACATGGGAGGCTTTGTTTGATGCAGAGCAAACAATTCAAACAGATGCACTAAATGGAAAAAAAAATCACAGATTTGTTTACTCCCACCAGTGCTTCATCTACTTCAGCAACAGCACCTGCCTGCATTACAGCACCCAAGTATGGACATGATGATCAGGCACCCTCAACATCATACATGGTGTTAGATACAGCAAATCTATTGCTGCAGCAATACAAGGAATACCCACAGTACGACGATGGAGAGCCTCTGGAAACAATCTACACTGTGCTGTAAACAGTGTACCAAAGTGAAGTATAGTACAGTATGCCATTTAAAAGAGCACAAGCACAATCACAACTTCAAGCACAAGCAAAATAAAAAAAATACTGTTCTCACAAGCACGACTTCAAGCACAAGCGAAATAAAAAAATACTGTTCTCATATGCACGACTTCAAGCACAAGCGAAATAAAAAAATAATACTGTTGTAACAAGCACAAGCATAAAACATAACAGAAAAAAACAAGATACAGTATACAGTGATCCTTACTTCTACTTACTGCAAATGCAGCGATTACCGATTAGTGATTAGCACTTAGTGTACCGCTAGTAAGCGAGTAAAGCTCTTCCTTCATCACAATTCCAGTTCCACAAGCCCGGTTCACAAACTTCGGTTTTCTGGGACAGCCGCTTAAGTGGGACAATTAACTTTCTAGCCTACCATCCCGCTTAAGTGGCTTGTACTGTACCAGATCTGTTAAGGAATCCACAATGAAAGCCTCCATTAGGCTGTTTCCTTCCTTAGAGATCTGGTGTTACAGAGAACTGTCATAAAGGGAGGAGCTGAGCTGGCTGGCCCATTAGCTAGCTGCTGACCAAAACTCTCAGGAGCCTGGAGACTAGGAATCAGGCATGGTGGACACCTTGCTTGACAAAACCTACTCCCAGGGTACCTCCTTGACTTCACACTCCAAATCATGCCCCCTCTGTCCACCCTTGGAGCTAAACTGCAGTGAATGCAGCATCTCTAGAGGGCACCCCAACAACCAGTAGGAAGAGGAATAAATGAGGAAATAGATTTTAACCCCCTTTTGTGAAGCATCCATACTAATGTAAAATCTATGTATGAATGGAAATGAATATTTGGACTAACTTCTTATCCTGTCCCATTGCATTGTATTGTAAATACACATCTACCTCCCTTTTGTCCACCAGACTGGCACCTAATGTCCTGACTCTAGTTCCAGTGTTCCTTAAGGGTTGCTGTCCCTCAGTTTTGCACTGTAATTTAGTATAATGTAAATTGTAATTGTACCTGTGTTGTTACATGAATATGTCTACTTGTACCTTATGAGGTGACCTTGATCGGGGGAAACATGACATGATTTTTGTGAAGGAATATTGTCTATTGAATAATTACAGATGTTGTTAATAAAAACAATTTTACTGAAATTAAGGAGCTAAATACATGGCTTCAGGGCTGGTGCCTGGAGAGGTGCCACCTTTTCATTGGTAACTGGTGCGACTTCTGGGACAGGAGTCTCTTCAGGCATAAAGGCCTGCATTTAACTAAGGAGGGAGTGAACACGCTAGGACAAAAGTTTTATGTCTTCATGGGGCATTTAACTAAGTAATGGGGAGACAGCGACAGCACTACAAGACCCTGTTGCCTCTCCTCCAAAACAACAGCATAAACTCATTAGGGAAAACAATACTGAACAAGGGAAACAAATGGCACGGGGTGGGGCAAATGGGATGGAAAAAAAGGGGTCAGATAAGAATCAGGACACTAAAAACAGGGTAAAACAGGTCTGGAAGGCTATGTTCACTAATGCACAGAGCCTTGCAAACAAAGTAACAGACCTCACAGCAATCATTGTGAAGGCAGATCTAGACTGGGTTGCCATCACTGAAACCTGATTTATTGACATCCACAACTGGGAAAAATGATCCCTGGTTTCAGTTTCTTCTGGAGGGATAGGGAGGAGAGAAAAAAGGGGCCGGGGGGGCAATATATGTGAGAGAGGGAATAAATGCCACAAGGATCCAATGTGCACAGTAGGATTCTGAATCACTTTAGGTTACACTCGAGGCAGGGAATGGTGCAGTGACTAGGGTGGGAGTGATTTACAAACCACCAGCACAGGGCTTGGAAGGGGACAAAAAGCTTATAGAATCCATGCACAGGATGACAGATAAGGGCAAGGTGGTACTGATGAGTGACTTCAATTTACTGGAAATATATTGGAGTACCCACATGGCAGCCTCATCAAAGAGCAAGGACATTCTTGAAGCATTGAGGTGATCAGGTCTAAGGCAGCTTGTTAAGGACTCAACAAAGGGGAAGCTGTCCTTCACCTGTTACTTACCAATGGCGAAAATATCACAGAAGTATCAGTTGGATGCCACCTCAGAACCAGTGACTACCACATGGTGTGGTTCCAGGTGAGTACGGTCATGGAAACTATACACTGTAAAACTAAAGTCCTAAACTTTAGAAAAGCAGATTTTAATAAAATGAAGGAGTGCCTTAAGCATAACTTGTTAAGTGCAGCAGGTGGGGGAGGGGTAAAGGAATGCTGGGCATGACTCAAGATGGCAATAACTGATGCTTCAAATCAATGTCTGAGAAAGGTGAGTAAAATGATAAGGAGAAGAAAACCTCTCTGGTTTTCTAAGAAGGTGGCCACCAGGGTCAAAGAGAAAAGCGTAGCTTTCAGGAGATACAAAAAAGCTGGAAGTAAAAACAACAGGGATACATACAAGGGGAAATTGAGGGAAGCAAGCAAGGCAATTAGGTTGGCAAAGGCATCAATGGAAGACAAGATAACTAATGAGGTCAAAAGAGGATACAAGACATTCTTTAGATATATTAGTAAAAGGAGGAAGAAGAGAGGGGGTATAGTCAAAATAGAAAGGGAGAAAAGGGGGCCCATGGAGGATTACAGGGAAAAGGTAGAGATTCCAAATGTTTACTTTTGCAGAGTTTTTACCAAGGAAGAGGATGGCTCTGGTCCTAATCTGACAGATAAAAGTACCCTTGGTAAAGAGGTTGATTCAAGGATATTCACAAGGGAAAGAGTCCTAGAAGAACTGGGGAAACTCAAGATAAGCAAAGCCATGGGTCCCGATGAAATACACCCTAGGGTTCTCAGGGAACTGAAAGAGGAACTGGCAGCACCACTGGCAGAACTTTTTAACCAATTGTTTGAACAGGGAGTCATACCAAAGGATTGGAATAGAGCCACAGTGATCCCACTCCACAAGAATGGGAGTAGGGAGCTTGTGGTAAACTATAGACCTTTAAGCCTCACTTCCATTGTGGGCAAAATAATTTAAACACTCCTCAATGAAAGAATTATTTCCTTTTTTGGGGAGAGTGGTAAATTAGATCCAAGACAACATGGGTTTATAACAGGAAGATCATGCCAAACAAATATAATAGATTTCTTCAACTGAGTGATCAAAATAGTGGATCAGGGCAGAGTGGTGGATGTGGTATACAGATAAATCCTCCAGGATGAAGCACAGTGTTACAGATTTACTGCATGACAAAAGGGATTAACTCCCATTGAAATTACATTGTTTGCTGCAGTAACTCTACTTCAGAATTCTGCAGTGCTGCGCTTCATCCTAGAGGTCTTCACTGTACCTAAACTTCAGCAAGGTATTAGACTCCGTTCCCTGCAGAAGGTTGCTGAACAAGCTCACCAGTCTGGGTGTGGATCAGAAGGTGGTAAACTGGGTTCAAAACTGGAGAAGTAGTAGGACCCAGATGGTACTGATAAATGGCACATTCTCAGAGAAGAGGGATGTAACTGGCTATGTGTCTCAGGGGTCAGTGCTGAGTCCTATCCTCTTCAACATCTTCATTAATGACATAGCTGAAGGTTTGGAGGGCAAAGTGTGTCTGTTCACAGACAGCACAAAGATATGTAACAGGGCTGACATTCCTGGGGGGGGCATGGGATGAAGTCCGACCTCAAGAAGCTAGAATGATGGTCCAAGACCTGACAGCTGAATTTCAATGCAAAGAAATGTAAGGTCGTGCACCTAGGGAGGGGTACCCTGGGAGAAGAATACCTCATAGGAGACGTGAGACTGGATGTCACGAAGCAGAAGAGGGACCTGTGGATGATTACAATGGATGATCTGAAAATGACCAGACATTGTGAAAAGGGTGTATTAAAGGCACATGGAATGCTGGGATGTATAGGAAAGGGAATCACAAGCAGGGAAAGGGAAGTGGTACTCCCACTCTATAGATCACTGGTGAGACTGCACCTTGAGTACTGTGTACCGTTCTGGCTTCCACACTTTAGGAAGGATATAGATAGATTAGAGATGGTGCAAATGAGGGCTACAAGAGCTGTGCTGAAATGATAAATTCCAAATCCATAGAATTTCAATGAAATTTCACAAAATTCTGTAAAATTTCACTGAATTTTGTTGGACTTTTGCAGACTTTTTAAAATGTAATAATTTGGTTATATCTCAGCCTCCATTCCAGCTAGAGCTCTGTAAATAGGCATAATTTCCACTAGCATACCAAATGTCATGAAATTTGGATGGATAGTTTCAAAATTATAGGTGCTCAAATGTTGTCATTTTATTGTTTGTGTGAAATTTCATGAACATTTTTATCTGCATATACTTTAACCATCCCTTGGATCAGGGATCTTAAATTTTGCATGATTTCTTGATGATAGGTGTTCTAACACTGTGCCAGCTTTCATGACAAAATGAAGCATCATCTCAAAATTATATGTGCTAAAAATCTGTAATTTTATTTTTTTTAGGAAATTTCATGAAAAAATTTCATCTGCATATAACTCAGGCACATTTGGAGCTAGATATGTATAAATTAGTATGGATAACCAGTTTGTAATGCTTATAGAATGATCTAAATATGGAAAGAATTAGTTAAGAGATTTTTAAGTTACAGGGATTAAAAACTTTACAAATGTAAATATTTGCAAAACTTTGTGAAAACTATCAAAAATGTGGATATTTGTAACTTCTCTGCTCTTGCATGCACAGAGTTAACATTTGACATGCATATCCATAGTCAGTGTATCCTGGTGTCTAATACAACTGGATAAATTGGTTAAGCAGTTTTAATTTTGCAGAAGAAAGAAAATGATTAGTAGCATTTTCTCACATATTTATGATAGTATATACTATAGATGAAGCATCCAGCATTCTTTTTGTGGAATTTAACATTAACAATGCATATATAGCTACTTCATTTGATAAGCTGGGCTGAGCTTTTTGCAGTCCTGTTGTTCCTCTCTGGGTGACTATTGCACCTCCCTTCTCTTTTGGCATAGCCAGATTGACTCAGTAGAACCACTGATCCCACTGATATATATCTTTGTTCTTTACAGTGATGCATTCCTTTAAAATGTGAGTCACCTACTCCTTTTCCTATCAACCTACCCTGTCAGAATACCCAGCTTTCGTTCTTCCTGCTGCCCAAGACATTGTCTTCCCCTACTACATTTTTTTGAGTGCCTCTGAGTCCTAGACTTGCATGTACACCAGGCTCCCTGGATTATGAATTTACTGGATATGATCCTTAAATAGCCTGCATTCAGGTTGGAATTGTTGACACTGTGCTTTCTTGCTCCAACCTGGGAGTCTACCACTGTTGTGTTACCCAGCTCAACTGTCCATTTCTTGGTGGAACTGAGCATCTAACTCTAGAACCTGGTGACCCCCTGAGTGACCTGCCTCTAATACCCCTATCCTTTAATTAGAATCCTCCAGATAAAGCTGAGTGAAATTAGAAAATTTAAGTTTTATGGAATTTTTCATTAAATTCTACAATTTTCACAAAGACTCATGGGATTTGACTTTAAGTACCAATGTTATTTTGCAATTTCTCGCAGCAAGCAATTAATAAAATTGGCACACACAGTCTCTGTGTAAGGTCTAAGAACCTACAAAATGTAATGGTATTGCATTCTCTAGTTTTAAAGTTTTAGAGGGTTATAAATTTGTAATTTACATTCTTTCAAAATGAATTTTTTAAATGTTGTGAAAGTTTGACTACTTTTAATTCAATTCCATTTAAAGCTGCAAATATGAACTTTTTCCAAAATGACCATGTGGTATAATTGTTTAAACGTTTCAACTCTGGTTAAATTTGGATATGTAGTTTTTAAATTTGAGGGAACTAACCAAAATTAAAATGTTGGCAACATGTTTGGCAGGCTATAACTCAGTCCCATTTAAATCTAGAAATCTGAGACTATGTGCATATACAAATGTAGTGATAACCTAAATACCTGTCAATTGTTGTAACATTTCAATGAATACTATCAAAATTATACTAAAATTACAGAAATCTAAATGTTGGCAAAATATTTGGCTGCCTACAGTATAACTCAGCTCCCACTGAAGCTTGAGACCTAAAACATGGTACATATACACATTCTAGGTGCTTCTCTAAATCTTGATATTGTGGAGAAATTTGGATAAGAAATTTTAAAATTATCTCAAAATAACTGAAAATTAAATTTTAATTAAATGTTTGGCTACCCATACCTTCACCCCCTTTCAATCTACAACTTTGAAATTTAGTACACTCTTGTAAGCCATAGGGTACTGTTTACATTCCATATTTGGTGTTATTTTAATCTGTACTTTTACAATTATAGGGAAATAACTGAAATTTAGAATTTTGCAAGATTCCGCGAAAATGTCATGAACAATCTGTAGAATCGGAAAGGTCATTCCATGGGAATTCTGCAGGCAGAATTTTATATTCTGCACAGAGCTAAGGGTCACTAAAATGATACTGGGTCTGTGCCTGAAATCATATAAAGATAGGTTGAGGAATCTCAACAAATATTCCCTCGAGCAATGGGGGGGGGTACATAATAGAAACCTTCAAATATATGAAAGAAATTAACAATATACAGACACAAGACCTGTTTCAGGTCAGGGGTTACACAAGGAATAGAGGGTATAATATAAAAACCAGAGTGTGGCAAGTTTAGGGGCAACATGAGGAAGTTCTTCTTCACAGAGAGTGTGGTAGACACATGGAACAGCCTCCCCCATGAGGTGGTGGGGGCCAAGATGGTAAAAAGCTTCAAAAATGCTATAGACAAATAAAAAAAGCATCTTAACACTGAGAAGAAACCTGGGGGGTAGTTTTTTTTTTTTGTTCAATGGGCAGACTAGGTTGATCGTAAGGTCTCTTTCTGCCATCACTTTCTATATTTCTACAACAGAGCTCTGCACAAGCCCTTACAAGGGTCACTTATGTCCTAAGATCCTAACTGTCTCACAAGAGAACCTCCTTCCATTTTTTGTAATTGATTTGCAGTATACTGGTCCTGTCCTTACTCCCCCTTTCCCCCTGACCTATCACCGGGCATCAATTTAAACCCAAACATTCCCTGTCACCTCTTTTGTTTTCATCCCAAAACCCCACCCCACCCAAGTGACCCAGTGTTATTCCTTTCCCTCTTATGGGACCTATAAACCCAAACCAAATTGTCAGCTGTAAATGTTATTCTGCCAGCAATAATAGACATGTCAAACAGGCAAATTCTGGGGAAAATGTGGTGACCTACACCCATGGGTTGCTGCACATCATACAGACAGAAAAATTATGATCCAACAACCTTAGCTTACTTCACTTCCAATCAGAGATAATAGCACTGAGAGTGCAGTCAGGAAAAATGTCTGTAGAAAAACATTGTTCTTGACCGTTATCACATGTGGTTACAGTGCAGATCATTGAGAATATGCACAGTGTAAGTCCACAAACATCTGAGCTGTAAATGTCTTTTTAAACCCATTCCACTTCCATCTCGCTTCCAAATACAAACAAGAGCAATCTAAACACAAACCCTCAAAACACAGCTACTCTAAATCAAGCAGTTCCTGTTTATGTCTAATATTCTTTAGAGCACAATGAAGACACATCCTACTCCTTCCCAAAAGAGGAGGACTACACCCTCTCACATGGTTACGTCTCTGTACTTACTGCAGCAATGTAAGCATGTAATTAGCCTTTTATACACCATTACTGCAAGGTGTGTTTTATTGTGATTTTTGTATTAGCACTGTTGACTGACTTTTGAATTCAAATTCACTTGGAAATAAAAAACAGCACTGCATATAAGGACTTTACTGTCGATTAAGTATACTTTATATTTCTGTTCAAAGTGAAAAATAGGGTATTATCCATATTGATATGATAACAGTAATGGATCTTTTATTTAAATAACACATGTTATCCATAATTGGGGAGTTATTTATAAAACACAAATTCAGTATCCATCACAATTTAGAATAAAGCACAAAAGTGGTTGTTATTGGTTAGTTACAAGTTATTACAATTTAGAGAATAATCTGAACCTCAAGCAAAGTATTTATAATAGAAAAGAAATTGGAAGGAACATAGTAGTAGAATATATTCACAGGACCACCACTGTCCGTGATGAAGAGGCACTAAACTACAAAACATTGGCCCTGTTCAGTAACATGGGCATACTTTAAGGACAAAACTAAAAATAATTGAATAAAACTGTAAGAATAGAGTGTTTCTCACCTGCATGACCAGTTATACTGTTTTCTCAACAGAGTTAGACTCCTCTGACTTACCAAAATAATTACCCACTAACAATGGGTGAAGAAATCAGTTGTAACCATCAAATGTCAGTGATGGTCACTCTAAATGTGCTGCCTGTTAGGTAATAAATATAGAATAATACATGGGAAGGAGTGATTAATGAGAATTTCTATGCACACCTGAGGTATGGGATGCTACATAACCCCTAAGGGTGAAGCCCAAGGGGATTATCAAAGTATTCTACATTGAGGGTATGCATAAAATTTTAATTTGGAACTCCTTCCCATGTGTTGTTTTATGTAAGGCCTTTTGCCTACCGGTTCTATTGAAATAAATCATATGAAAAATAGGAGGCTTTTATTAAATGTGATTTATTTTACTATCTTTTCTTTCTCAGGTATAATTGATTGCTGAAGTATATAGTGATTAGTGCTATGAAGAGAAGAAATAGTTCTTTTGGTATTTATTTCAAAATCCACTGACCTGTTTTTCTGCTTCTAGCAGCAGTAATAACTGTTAAAAGAAAATGAGTTTGAAAAGTGCATGAAAATGCAAGCAGTGTTAGAAGTTTAACATAGAAACATAGACTTTGACAGCAGATAAGGACCGCTTGGCCCATCTAGTCTGCCCATTTCCCTACCTACAGGATAGGCCGTAGATCCTAGTTAACCAACAGCTTATTTCTTCCTACCCCCACAAGAATTACCTTATGTCTGTCCCATGCATTCTTGAATTCTCCCACAGTTTTAGACCCCACAACCTCCTCAGGAAGGTTGTTCCATGCATCCACTACCATCTCTGTGAAATAATACTTCCTCACATTGCCCCTGAACCACCCTCCTTCTATCTTTAAATTGTGTCCCCTTGTTCTTGCAAGTCTCTTTTTCTGAAAGATGCTACCCTCTTGGACTTTGTTGATTTCACTGAGGTACTTAAAAGTTTCTATCATGTCCCCCCTCTCCCTTCTTTCCTCAAGGGTATACATATTAAGCTCCTTTAGTCTCTCCTCATATGGCTTCTCTTGCAGACCCTGCACCATTTTAGTTGCCCTCCTCTGGACTACCTCTATCCTGTCTATGTCCTTGCGGAGATGGGGTCTCCAGAACTGGACACAGTACTCCAGATGGGGTCTCACCAACTGTCTGTACAGAGGGATAGCAACTTCCTGTTTTCTGCTGCTGATGCGTCTCCCTATACATCCAGTATACCCCCAGCCCTCCCTACTGCCTTCTCACATTGCTTGCTAACCTTAAGGTCATCTGATATGATTACCTTTTCCCTTTCCTTTTTTGTTGTTGTTACTACCTCCCCACCCATTGTGTATTCTTCCCCTGGGTTCTTGTTTCCCAGGTGCATTATTTTGCACTTCTTTGCATTGAATCCTAGCTGCCATACTTCTGACAACTTTTTCTTAACTTTTTAAAGGCAAACAGTAAAGTAAGTTTTCAAGTCTCCAAAACTGAAAATTCCATTATCATGCTCAGCTCTGAAAATGGTATCTGTGGCAATTTGTTAATGAAGTTCAGAGGTCAGCAGTTTCTATGGGGGGAGAGAGAGGGATCGAGGAGAAACATAGGTCACCAACCTAAAATCTTCCTGCCATAGTGATTTAGAAATTGTGGGAGGAAGGCAGTTTTTCAGCTGTGCTGAAGTGCGGTTTTCACTTGACAGCAGCCTGAGGGAAAAGCCTGAAATGAAATCAGTGTGACTGTTGTGCTGACATCCATACAGCAGAGCAAACATGAGCTATTGCTTTCAGTTTCCATAAGGAAAAGCCTTGTGTAATACTATGGGTATATGTAACCTGAAATAGTAGATTATCACAACTTTGCATAAATTTTCTGGATTCAGGATCAGACAATTTACTTGTAAGACCTGCAATACTTCAGTTTACAGTTCTTTTACATTAATTTGCTGTTGTAATAAACTTTGTATGTTTCTGTTTATTTCAAAAATAGCTGGAACAAAGTAAAAGGCATAATGGTTACACAGGGGAAATGCAGTAAGGCATTGGGCAGTGGTGGGAGGCATACCTCTCAAATGTCCCAAATTTTCAGGGATTTCATGAATTTAGACAACCTGTCCAGCAGTCCTGAATTAATTGCTTCTATTACAGATTTTTAGAATGCCAGTGTGTAAGCCTATCAGACCTGATTAACCCTTAAGCTACCAACAGAATTAACAAGTATAGGAATTCTGGACTGATATATCAGCCAGCAACACAGCAAGGGTTAAACTAAACAGATGAAAGTAGTCTGGAAGAGACAGCTCTACCCCCCCTGCATTCCACAGGCTTATCTGTATCTCTAATGAGACTGAGAGAGGGAGAGAGACACACACACACATGACTTTACATATGTTCTTGTGTACTACATCATGTGATGTACATGTCATGTGATGGCACAATGACATGCTGAATAAAATATGGTGTCCCTGATTTTGGTAAATTGTACCTGATTTTTAGGGGGAGAGTCCCTGATTTTGATCCTAGCAGGCTGATTGGTATGGGAGGGGGAGTAATAACCCCAACTAGACATTACTTCCTGGGGTAGGATAGGGTAAAACAGGGCAGACTAAATAGATCAATGGTCTTTTTCTGCCAATATTTTCTAAGTTTATATGTTTACCAGAGGCTAAATGCACTTCAAATGATTAAACTAGTCACCGAACTTGTTCTTTAGCTATGAGGATAAACCTGTTAGTAATTGCAATATTAATAATATTTTCATTATTGTCTTTACTGTTATTTTGCAGTACTACTAAATTCAACGTTTGTGAGCTATTCATCTCTGGTTTCCAGATTGCCAGATCAACTATTATAAAACATATACAATCAAATTTAAGGATCTCTTTAAGAATTGAATTTTCCAGCTCAGAATCCAGTATTCCTACAGTATCTTCAACTGTTCACTACAGCTTACTACGTATTTTCTATTAGCACATAATACTCATTTTTCCCCAAGGTACATATGTATTATATAATATTTCTTTTTTTTTATTTAAATATTTTATTTATATGTTTTCAATTTACAGAGTAGAAATCACAGAGTTTCCAAAATCACATTAGGAACAATGGTAATTCCCATTCTAGAAATAATTACACATTTCAATATGAAGGAAAATTAATAAATAAAAGATCCTTCTGTAAATTTAAAGATCATGGCCACAGTTTTGTGGTCTTTGGCTCAAGACTATAACAATGTGTATCAGGTGACAGGAAAATTGTATTAAATGTATCATTACATATATATATATATATATATATATATATATATATATATATATATATATACACACACACATATACATGTATGTTTGTTTATTTTAAACCAGGTAAAATGACTTTTTCAGTCATGCCTGACATATAAAACATCACAAATACAATAACACTTACAATAAACATTAGTCTATACAACACATACATGTATTATAAAACAATGGCATAGATCAGTTAATGTTACAGCAGCAGTGATTCCGAGAATCATAGTAAGATGACAAAATAATTTTAAACTGCTTAGTGCTCTTGGCAGATTAAATTTCCTTTGATAGCTTGTTTAGTAGCACAGGCACATACCAGGTAAAGGAGCCTTTTGCCACAGATAGTTTCAATGAACCTGGGTAAAATAAAACTGTTTCATTTTGTCTAGTTGAGTGTAAATCAGAAGATTTGTTAAATTTTCCAAATAAACTGCTAGGAGATTTGTTGTTTCAAACAGTATATGCCAGGGCAGCTGCATCATGTTCTATTTTTAACTCAGGTGAGAGAATTTGCATCATCTTGTGCAAGGAACAGTGGTGTGTTCTGACTGGAACTCTTAACCCAGATTGTCATGTGTTATTCAGTATTAGTCTATATTTTGACATAAATAAGCTCCCTTGAGTTATATACAAGGGTGTCCCATAATCCAGTATGGGCAACAAAAACTGTCTAGCTATAATCATTCTAGCTTTGTCAATTAGTTCACCTATATTCTTACACAGAAAGCCCCATTTTTGATGTATTTTCTTACCAATTATTTCTAAATGCCCCTTATAGCACATTGTTGGATCCAAGTACATACCTAAATACTTACAACTCTCAACTTTTGATATTTGTTCCCTTTTTTGTTTTTAACACACATAATATAACATGTAGTGCAGAGTCATATTTCCTAATTATATAACTGATTACATTTAAACATTCATATTTCCTAATTATACACCTGATTATATTTAAGCATATTATAACATTTAATAAACTGTAAAGCAAGATGAGTAGTTATGTTCTTAATTATTTTTCTCAATCTGTTAACATATTATAATATTTAATAAATTATAATGCAAGATCAGTAGTTACATGCTCAAAGATTTTCCCAATCTATTAGCATCCCAAAACTCTTGTCACTAGATTAACTATATATTATATTCAATGCAAAAAAACCTTATTAATGTTGTAGTTAGGGTTAAAGTGACAGAAGGAGGGAAAATTGGCATTTGGGTTTCCAACCCTAACCCCACCCACATCCAGCAGGCGGCAACAGGAAAATCAATACAATTTTCCCCATCTCTCTTGCCTCTTCACAGATCAGGTGTGGGGTGTGCCTTGGGGTTGTCAGCCCTAATGCTCACCCCATTCCATCAGTAAATAAGCTCAGATGGGTACAGTACATAAGAATGGTGTAAGTGTTAGGGTTGATAACCCCAAGACACACCCCACACCTGATTCGTGAAGAGGCAAGAGAGGTGAAACTGTAATGGTTTTTCCTGTTGCTGCCTGCAGGGTGGGGGTGGGATGTTAGGGTTGGAAACCCTAGTTCCATATTTCCCTACTTTTGTCACATTAACCCTAAATGATGCATTAACAAAAAATTTTTGAAATTCATTTTCTTACTTTGAGATAGTATAATTGTATCCATATTTGTCTGTGGTAGTGCAGGGCACTCTGGGCCCTGCAATCCCATCCATCCATCCATAGATAGATATACATATATTGCTGTGGAAGAGCAGGGCCCTCCAGGCCATGTGCTTCCATTTGTAGAACAACAGCAACCAAACTGTCAGCATAGCCTTTGTATTACCCCACCTCATATACCTGGTACAGCAAATTTTGAAATCCCTGCCAAAACATGATTTCGCACCACGTCATACCGTGCCACCGGTGCAAAAACACACTTTGGCCAGGATTTTTTAAATGAAGGCTATCACATTCATGAGAAAATCTAAAAAATGGCTTTGTTGAAATTGTGGCATACAAATATTTAAAATTACCAAAGTTACAGGTGAGTGTAGCAAAATTTCAACAGATTTGCATAACTTTAAAATGTTTGCTTATTTTGAGCTCAGATTTTCAACATAGCCTTCTTATGACCCCGAGACACACCAGAGACCACCCCCCTTCCCTGAGGAGACCAGAGGTCGTGAGGGCTTGCTCTGAAGCCCTCCCTGCCAAAAGAAGCCTCGAACCCGAGACACACCAGGTAATTTCTACCTTGATCCAGTCTGCTGCCACCATCGTTGGCCATCTGGTGTCTTTTCTGAAATGGCCACAAGCTCCCCTGCTCAGCACATGAATCCTGGCCAGAGTAGCACCTTGAGTTGCTGCCCAGGCTCAAACGGAGCTGAACTGTTACTATTGTGCCTGATTTTGAAACGATTTCCATTTGCCTATAACTGTATTTAAAAGCTTAGAGTCACTGCAAGCCCAGGACCTGTGTTCTGTCTGAAATCCCCCCTGTGCAAATCGGACTGGGGACTGTTTGTTAATTTGTAAAGTGCATTTCCAGTTGTAACTGAATTACCCCCCTGTGAGAAACTCATTTGGGGAATGTTTAACTTCTAAGTGCTGTTCCAGTGTTTAGAATTTGAGTTTTGTCCTGCTAGTAATTGCCTTCGTTTTTTGAATCACAATAGTACCTGATAGCCAACAGCCCATTTGCTCTTCTCCCCACACCCACTACCCATTTTTTTTCTTCTCCATTAGCTCCTTATATTGTTTTGCCACTAGAGGGAGCCTAATTAAGTTTGAACAATTTGCTCCCAGTACCTCACTTGTCACATTTTACTGCTCTCTAGTAGTTGTTTTCACTTGGTCATCACCCCCTCATCACTCCCTCATCACCCCCTCTCCAATCGTCGAAAGCTATCCCGCCATTGTGCACTCCCCAGATCAGCCCTCCTCCTCCTGCTCCTGTCAGGCAATGTCCACCCCAATCCCGGGCCTGGCAGCACTGGTCCTCCCCCTGAAATCTCCTGGGCTGCGCATTGCTTCTATGAACATCTGTAGCCTCCTGAAAAAACTGGACTCTCTGCACTGCTGGGTGACTCTTCATAAACCTGATGTTGTTGCCCTTGTTGAAACCTGGCTGTCTCCCTCCACTCCTAACTCTCATGTCTCTCTCCCCGGCTACACTCTCCACCGGTTGGACCATGTCGGCAGGAGAGGTGGGGGCTGTGTCTTCTATTTGAAGGATTCTCTCGTGGGGCTACCACTCCCCCTTACCTGGAAACCATAAGGCCCAGGCACTTACTCTAAAAGCTATCCCGGACCCAGCTAGAGGCCCATTATTCCTAACCATAGCCTACATACCCCCAAGAACCAATCCCAGGCCCTGGGCCCACTAATTGACTACCTCACCTCCCTACCCAACTCGTCGGACCAAATCTTGGTGGGCGACTTGAATATTAACTGGCTCTGCCCCTCATCTTCCTCCCACCATGAGGCTTTCGATTCAATTGACCTAACTCAACTGGTCTCACAGCCTACTAGAAAAAACCCTGGGGGGGGGACAAGCACCCTCCTGGATGTGGTCCTCACCAACAGGCCAATCCGCATCCACAACATCCAAATCCTCCCTGACTGCCTCAGTGACCACTCCCCTGTGCTTTTCAACTGGGAAACCCCTTGGCTCTCATCCCCGGTCAAAACCACCTCTCGAAGGTGGCTTAGGCCTGGGGGACTCATAGGCCTTAAGCGCTTCCTTGCCCACACTGATTGGTCCCCTCTAATGAGGGCAACCAACATTGACTTGGCCCTGGGCTTCTTTGTAAGCACTTTCAACTTTGCCTGTGATATCTTTGCTCCCATAACTGCTAGGAGGTCCAAAGTGAGACATGCCCCTTGGATCACCCCTGCCCTTCTGTGGCAACTTAAGCAATGTGACAATCTTTGGCACCTTGCTGTTGCTACTGGCTGTTCAGCTGACAGGCAGTCCTATGCTGTTGCCCATAACCAGTGCACCTGGGCCATCCGCAAAGCAAAGGCGGAATACTGCCAAGCCTTTCTTACCTCCTCCTGGGGGAACCCCAGGTGCTTCTAGGACAACATCAAGCAACTTAATGGTCACTCCCAGTCCCCCTCTCCTTCTCTTCTCAACATCAATGGTACCGTTTCCTCTGACCCTGCCCTCATTGCCTCCCACCTCAATAACTCCTTTACCGACCTTAGCTCAGTACTTCCTGGTAACTTTTTCAGTCCACCTCCTCCATCTGTACCACCACCCATTGCCCGCCTCTCTTTCCACCTGCATCGTGTCACCATTGCAAGAGTTAGGCCTTGCTAAAAGCCCTAAAGGTAACACCATCGGTAATGACTCACTTGATCCCTGCCTTTTCGTCCAGGTCTTGGATCAGGTCCTCTCACCTATTACATGCATTTCAACAAATCACTCTGTCTCGGAAAATTCCCTCTGCCTGGAAGATTGCCACAGTTACCCCTGTCCATAAAGGTGGTGACAGGACTCTTCAGGTAGCTACCGACCATCTCAATCCTCTCCCCCTCTCTAAGGCGTTAGAAATGTGGCGTCCCAAGTCTCTGACTACCTCTGTAAGTACAATGTTCTCTGCCCTGAACAACACGGGTTCAGAGCAGGTCATAGTACCAATACAGCACTCCTGGAATTTTCCAACTTCCTCCATGCCTCCTTGGACTCTGGTGCCTTGGCTGGTGCTATATTCATTGACCTGTCTAAAGCATTCGATACTGTTTGCATCCTCTTTTGCTCTCCACCTTGACCTAATAGGCTTTGCCTCAGGACCTGTTCCTGGTGCACCAGCTATCTCTCCCCCTCCCAATGTGTGAAAGTCAACGGTTCTCTCTCTGAAACATGCCCCATTCACTCTGGGGTGCCGCGAGGCTCAATCTTGGCCCTACTATTCTCACTCTTTCTTAACTCCCTACCCAGCAGTTGTGCGGTAAGATGCTTCTCTATGCTGATGATGCTGTTCTCGTTGCCTCCCACAATGACCCCATGCTGCTACAGAACTCCCTCCAACTAGTCTTTGACTCTGCAGCTACCTGGTTCACTGAGCACCGACTTGTTATCAACCTTAAGAAAACAAAACGCATGCTCTCTGACCCCCAAAATAAGTACAGCAAGTTTCCCTTAGCTGTCCACTCCACACCCAATCTCGTCATTGACCAGGTGCAATCCTATAAATATCTTGGTATAACCTTTGACCCTGCACTTTCATTCCATGGACATATATCTGCCCTAAATTCTGTCACCAACTCACGGCTAGGCATTCTTTACCGGCACAAGAAATGCCTCCATCCTGATGCCCTCTGCCTGGCTGTCACCTCCTCTGTCATGTCTCTCATTGACTATGGCCTTCTGGTCTATGGCTCAGCAGATCAGACTGCCCTCAACAAGGTTCATCTCACAGTAAATAAGGCCTGCAGACTTATCACTGGTGCTCCCAGACTCACTCACACATGTGAGCTGTACACCCTGGCTACCCTACTCAACCTGGAAGAGCGACTCATGTATCAGACATGCCAGCTCACCTTTAAAGCCCTGCATGGCCTATCCCCTTAGGCCTATCCAACTCCATTAGCCATACTGCCGACCCTGATCACACTGGCTCGTCCAAGAGCTACCTGTAGATTATTCGAGGCCAGGACCTCACAAGGTCAGAGGGCATTCCCCTACCCGTCGCCCCCACTGGTATAACTCCCTCCTACCAGTGTCTCAAACTCTCTAACCTTAGCTTGCTTTAAGCGCAGGCTCAGAAACTTCCTGCTTAGCTCTGAAATGCAACTGCCGCTAGCCTAGTGTAAAAAAAAAAAAATTTTATATATATATATATATATATATATATATATATATATATACTCTGTTTGACAATGCTCACTGAGCGGCTCCCCCTTCCTTTCCCTACTTATTCCTCCTCCCTATCTCCCTCCCTTCTACCCCCACCAGCTCTCCCCCGACCATAAGTTTTGCACCTTTTGTTATCTTTTGCTCGTTGGAGATTGAACTCTATTGTAACAAAACTGTAATTGAACTGTAACTTTTTTGTTTGTAAGTACTGTGTCCCTTGTACTACTGTTCTAATGTCCTCTTTGTGACGAGGTACCTTTGTAAATGAGCCTCTGGCTCAAAGGTTTCTAAACTGATGTTTAACTAAATAAAATAAATAAATAATAAAATAAAATGACCCTGCCTCATGAACCTGGGTGGTAAAAATGTTCAAATCACCCTTGAAAAGTAATTTTGCCAAGTGACTGTGAAATTGCTTTTCTGGTTAGATTTGCCTATTACCACCATGATTGCTCATGTGGTGGGGTCCCAAAAAGACCATGTTGAAAATCTGGGCTCAAAATATGCAAAAATGGCAAAGTTATGCATGAATGTTAAAAAAAACCTTTGAAATACATTGAATCACACTTACCTTAGTTTCTCATATTGTAGTCAGCGGTTCCAGCAGAAAGATGTGTGTTCAGTCAGAGACTGAATCTTCACCATGCTACCGGTTCAAGTGAGTGAGGATGTGTGTGGGGTGCATGGGTCGGGGATGATGGGTGCTCATTGGGAGGTTGGGATGGGTTGTAGGTCAGAACTGCGAGGGACCATTTTCTTCTTTTACATAAGTAACAGCTGGTTTACAAATGTATGGGTGAATGGTTTGCACGTCTTCTAATTTAAATTAAAAAAAATACTGAATGGGGGATTTTATACCACCTCCCATGTTTATATTTGGGGATTTCATTGCTGTTTTAGGGATTTCTGGACAGCAGATGTCAAATTTGTTTAACTGCTCCCTTTTAGAAGCATGCCAGTTAGGCACTGAGTGCAGATCTGAATAGTACCTATGGTTGAATTGTGCTTGCAGTTTGGATTGCATGTTCTCTTTTGATGGGTCCACATTATTTACACCTCTGTTGAAGGTCATATGCTGAAAAAATGCACATATGGAGATTGTTTTTGGGTTGCAGCTGTACAGGCCACAGTCCAGTTTAGGTGAAATGTTGAGATTCAAATGATAGCATTGGCGGATGTGGGGGAGGCATATTATTGTTTTGTTTTAAACATGCATTTGTCCAGCATTTGCAATATCCCTTTCTTTGGTGTTGTCAAGATTTGACCAGTTTTTACAGCTGGGTGAAATGGAGCCCTGAGAGATTAAGAAACTTGCTGGGGGGGTTGTCTCACACAGTGAGTACATGACTGTGATGAGATTTGTACTTGGGTTTCCCGGTTTCCAAGATTGTGATTCAACTTCTATGTTTCATGGGTGCCATTCTAGCTCTCTTAGCCTCAAAACACAGAAACAACTAACCAAACAGGCTTCAAGGCAACAAAAACACTATTCTCCAAGTGGCAAAAGCATGTACTCTGGGTGTCTCTAAATGACAATCAACAAGGTTGTGCCACTTTAATAGAGCCCTCACCCCCCCCCACCTGGTCATAGTTACAGGCAGCCATCGGGGAGAAGTTGTGGCTGTTAATTAAGCCACCAGTGATCTACAGCCAGATATTACTAGACAATGAAATATATAATAAATATATGTATTTAGAGCAGTGTTTCAAATGTTTGTTTCTATTCTGAGATAGACACCTACTGTATGATGTTTAATCTCAGAGGGCATATCCTTTAGAACTAATTTAAATAAATAAACAATATATAGATAAAAAGGTGTCCTAAGCTTTCAAGTGGTATGTAACCTGGCTATTTGCTGAGATGCACATTTTATCCATTTGAATTAATGGAAGGTAGATTAGAGTGAGTGAGTGAGTGACAGAGAGAGAGAGAGAGAGAGAGAGAGAGGGAACAATACTGACTCAGTTTTAAAGAAAAGAAAGAAAATGTGCTATGAACAGCAAGGAGCCCAGGCTCCAAGCTGGGGACACGGGTTCCATACCAAGATCAGTGCCTCCTCACTTTGGGGCTCCTTTCACATGGTAAGCACTCACCTTGGCTTCACTGGAAGTGGGAATCAGTTTCTTCATTTCTCTTTGGTCCAGCCTCTACAATCTGATTTAAAGCTGAACATCCTCAACCAGGTCCTTTGTTTTTCCATTGAATTCTTTGTATATATATATATATATATATATATATATATATATATACACACACATATATATATATACACACATATATATACACATATATATATATATATATATATATAATATATATACACACACATATATATATATACACATCTATATATATATATATATATATATATATATATATATATAAAACCCTGAGAATCCAGCCTCTTATAAATAAGATGTGCCTCTGATTTCTGACTGGGTTTCTATGAGGGGTCTTATTCATAAGGCCTGTTCCCAGAGCATCACATCTCCCATGGATCACTCCTAAAAAAACATTAGCTAGACTCTGGGGGAACTTTCCCATGAGAACTAAAGGGCCTTAGTGGGCATCTGGTCCCAAGTACATAACCAAAGGTTTGGCAGAAATTTGAAAAGTAGATATTAATATTATACAGTCCAAATAAACAAACTCTGACCATTCTTGAAACCTCTGTGATGCCCTATGCTGCTGCTCTGTGCACATTGAAGTTTAGACATGTTCAGGTGATCGAAAGATGGTAGCATGTATTATTGGAATGGACTTAGAGTAACTAAAGCAACTACAAAAAGCAGACTACAGAGTGCTGGCAGTAACTATGTTTACTAGGTAAGTGAGAACAAAAGAAAGCCATGAAGCCTATCTTGATTGTTCTCCACATGTGTTTGAAATTACACTTTGTTGTAGTTTTTGGACAGCCAATGATCTACACCCTTTTTAAGGATTCAGATGTATTACAGTCTACTAGCTCTTGTGGTAGCTGGTTCCAGAGCCTTGGTGATTTTACCAAGAAGAAATGAAGCCTCCTGTTTGTTTTTGCTTTACACACCATTAGTTGTTGATTGTGAAGTCTAGGTACTATTTTTCTTTGTGTTTTAACAATACCACATTTATCCATCAGAGAGGGTAATTTGAGAATTTTGTATAAGAACGGAAGATCACTTCTGGAGAGCCTAAACTCCAGTGAATGTAGGCCTGTTTTTTGAAGCTTCCCTGGATATGGTAGTGATGCTAAATGGGGTACTATTTTTGTTGCCCTTCTCTGAACTCTTTCAATCACTGGAATGTCCCTGACCATGTATGGACTCCACACTGGTGACCCATAATCTGTATAATGGTCTGATGTATGCTTTAAACAATGGGATAATACATTCCTCTGTCCTAGATATAAACGCACGATTAATGTGCCTAAGTAGTGAATTAGCAGTTTTAGCTACATGATTACAGTGATTGGAAGGGGATAATTTGTCATCTATCAGGATGCCCAAGTCTCTTTCGCATATTGAAGATTTAATGATAATATTATATAGTGTATAAGTTTGTTTGGGATTATTGTAAGTGGAGAACAGAACATTTGTTTGTATTGAATGTCATTTTGTTTTTCTGTGCCCAATGCTCTAATACTGAGAGGTCATTTACTAATAAGTCCATATTATAGTCGGAATCCACCCTGCCACCTAACTTTGTATCATCTGCAAATTTCGAAAGTATGTTCCTGGTAATCTGCATGTCTGAGATGAAAATATTGAATAGTACTGGGTCCAGAACTGATCCCTGCAGCACACCACTGGTCACAGCCATATTACTGGAATAGGCACAAATGATCCTAACATGCTGTGTCCTGTTGGTTAACCAGCAATTGATCCATTTTATTATGTTACAAGAAAAACCTAGGTCTGATAGCTTAGCTAGGAGAATATTGTGAGTAACCTGATCAAATGTTTTGCTATAATCCAGGAGGATGACATCCATGGGAATCTTCTTATCTAGTTCTTGGTTGACAGTATTGTAAAAGGCTATTAAATTGGTACTGCAAGAAAAGCCTTGCTTGAACCTATGTTGTGAGTGGTCGATAATGCCTAGAATTTGCATTTCTGCCTCTAATATGCCTTTAATAATTTTTTCCATTACTTTACATGGGATGGAAGTAAGGCTGATGGGGTGGTAATTACTCAATATGGAACAGTTATCCTTTTTAAGTATAGGCACAACTGTAGCGGTTATCCAATCAGATGGAATGGAACTTTCCGCTAATAATTTATTAAAAACAATGGAAAGTGGTGTGGAAATATTTTCCGCTGTTTCAACCAAAAATCTAGGATTAATTAAGTCTGGTCCACAGCTAGTATTTGGTTTTAAATTTTTTAACAAGGAAACTACTTCAGAAATAGTTATGGTGTGATTATTTTCAGTAGAACTTGATATGATAGTATTTGTATTAATTATGACTGTATGATTTGAGAATACTGATGCAAAATAGGTGTTAAATGTGTCGGCTGTCTCTCTATCAGATGTAATGGTGTTTGTGTCATTGGTCAATTGCCCAATTTGTCTGTTACTGCCTTTTTTTACTATTGAGATAAGAAAATAGGGATTTGTGATCATCTTTGGAATATGCTATGCAGAACTCGAGGTAGCATTTTGCCTTCCTCATAGTCCTTTTTAGTTCTTTAATGGCAGTTCTGTATTGTCCCAATATGAGTTCTTTTGGGTCTATTGTGCATTTTTTTTAATAAGTAAATAGTTTTTTCTTCTGTTTGATTTTCCTACAAATATCATTATTTAACCACAAAATAATTTTTCCTTTATTGTTATATTTTATTCAGGCTGAAATATCAGCTTTTTCTAGATCTATTATCTTGTTTTTAACAAACACCCAAGAGTCTTCCAGGGTTAAAGGTGATAAAATTGTTTCTCATGGGGTATTTTTTTAGGCTGTTGTTTATTGCCTCAAAGTTGGCTTTGTGGTAGTTATACACCTGAGCATTATTAACTATTATGCTAGATTCATACTGTAGAGCAAATACAATGGCATGGTGGTCACTATTCCCTAGTGGGTCTGATATTGAAAGAATTAAGACTTTGTCCTGAATATTGGTAATCACAAGGTCTAATATATTACACCCTCCAGTAGGTTCTTGAACAATTTGCTCAAGCCCTAATTCATTCATTGTTGAAATAAAAGTTTTTTTGACAGCTGTTGTGCCATTAGTAGTAAACCAATTTATGGATGGCATGCTAAAGTCTCCCATGATCAGGATATCACCTTTATTCCTCATGTGGCTGATGTCCCATATTAATGTGTTTGCTTATTCTGAATCAGAGGATGGTGGACGATAACATGTACACAGAATTAGTTGGTGTCCCTGAAACTGAATGGCTACCCATATGCTTTCCATTGGTAAAGTATGTGGGTATTCATGTGAATGAATTGTGTCTTTAATATAAAGACATACACCGCCTCCTTTTTTTATGAAATCTATCTTTTTGGTATAATTTAAAGCCTGGTATGTCTTTCATCCAGGTTGAATCTGGGTCCCACCATGTCTCTGTTACTGAAATGATGTCAATATCCAGTAAGTGAATTTTGGTTTCAAGCTCAGAGATTTTTAACAATTTAAGGACCTTGCATTGAGAGATAATATTTTGCAAACCTTAGATGTTGGAGGTTTATTTGCTAGAGTCATGGGTGTCACCCTAAACTCTCCCCTTGATGTCAGTTTAAACAGCTGCTAATGTGTGAGAGAATTCTCCTGCCTAAGATGGAACTACCTCTTCTGATCAAATGGAGCCCATTCCAACAGAAGAGAGAGGAGGGTTGTCTACAAAATTTTCCCAATGCATAAGGCATTTTATTTCCTGTGACAAACACCATTTCCTCAACCACTCATTGTAATTTTGTTAGTAACATACTCAGTAGCTCTTGGTACTGGCAAAACCTCCCAAAAACATATTTCACAACCCATTTCAGTCAGGATGTTGTTAAGGCAGATGGTATTTAACTTCATTTGGTTTAGGTGGCATTTATTGATATCATTTTTACCAGTGTGTATTATTATGCACAAGTTCTGCAGCTGAGATGCATTCAAATATGGACAGCCTTTCTGATTATGAATGGATGCAGCTTGATCAACAAAGGTATACACAAATAGAAATAGCATAGCTGCTCAGCATAGAAGTGAACAACAACCTTGCCAAGCAATAAATATGTAGCCTTCTAAGACAGTACATTGTGATCTGTGGATATGTGCCTGCAAGTCCTCAGAGAGTTGTCCCAGCCACTAGACTTGGACTGTACTTGTTTGGCTTGCTTGGTACCAGTCTTAAAAAAAGGTCTTCATCACATAAATATTGCTATTGATCTCAGTGGGGCACCAGTGCCAGCCTCCAAACCAAGAGGCACCCAGTCCCCCTTCACATCTATACTAAACCCAGGTAGCCAAGTCAGAAGTTTTAAAAAATGGAAGACAAGATTGCTGCAAATAAAAAGGGAATTCTTCCTCATGAAAAAGGATTTGCCAGTATGAAAAAGGATCCTTTTTTGTTCGAGAAAACCATAAGCGAGTCGCGAAAAAAGATTACAAGTGTAAATAAAGTACATTTCTGAGGCATCATACCAACTATTAAGTACAGAATCAACCTAATGGAGTTCCGATGAGCAAGATCTGTGTCTGGGTATCTCTGTAGTATGTCAGATTTGCATTGTTATAAAAAATTAAAAAGAAACAGAAGACAAGATGACAGGAAACAAAAAAGGAAATTTTCCTCACTGAAATGAATTGGCCAGTACAAAATATTATCCTTTTTCATTCAGACCAAATTCTTTTTTCGTTCCAGACCTGTATCCAAAAGACTATACTGAGCATGCTCAGAACCCAAACTTCTAAAATTCAATATCTTTGGAACAGATTAATATGTTTTTATCAAACCAGCAAATGCACATATGTGGGCAAACCCTTTCCACCCTGAAAATTGCAGGCCAAAATTCCAATCCACGTGTGTGCAAGGAAATAAGAAAAAAAAACAGTATAACACAGTAATTTGTTACTCTTTTTTACTATCCTGATATCAGAATCTGCACATCTGACCTGAATTCAATTTACCAAATCAAGAGCACTAACCCCACAAAACTGCACATGCAAAAAATTGCACAAATCCATTGACCAGTTGCCAAGATATTGAAGTGCAAAATTTGAGGTTTAACACAGAAACCCCTGCTTAACCCTAACTATAGGGGTGCTACCATGTCCCTATAATATTTATATGGGAGAGCACAAATACATTTGGAGAATAAAAGCTGTTATTGTCAATGGAGACATAGCTAATGTGCAAATACATGTTATTTACACAATGGGGGGGGGGCTTTCCCATGAAACTAAAGGGCCCTAGTGGACATCTGGTCCCAAGTACATAACCAAAAGTGTGGTAGCAATTTAAAAAGTGGATATCAACATTATACAGTCCAAATAAGCAAATAATCATAAAAGTTTTTGAGTCTGTCTGTTGTGTATTTTCAAATCATAAATATATTGTCTATAAATCATTTATAGAGTAAAACAGATGGTCCATATTCATTGTCTTCACCATGTATAAATTGAAATTCAAAATGAGCATGTAGATGTTTGCATAGGTGGGGGCCATTGAAGCCCCTCATTGCTGTTCCAGTTAATTGTAAATAGATTTTTCCCTTAAATTAAAAATAGTTGTTTTCTAGAACATTTTTGTTAAGGTTAATAAAAAATCCTTATCTGGAATATTATTTTCTCTGTTTGATAAAAAATATTATCTACTGCTTGTATTCCTTCCTGATGTGATATACTTGTGTATACAATTTTTACATCATGTGTTACCAACAGGCAATGTTCTACATTTAGATTGGAATGATTAAATTCCTCCAAGATTTGTATGCAATGCTTTAAATCCTTTAGGTAAGAAGGAAAAGTAGGAACATGTTTTTACTGTGATGATCTACATAAATGGAAAGTGGCTCTGTTATTGATTCTATACTGGACATTATCGGTCTTCTAGGTGGATGCTGTTGATCTTTATGTATTTTTTGGAAGGCAATAAAAAAAGAGTGATCCTTGGATGTTTATTGATTAGTGCTTCTGATACCCATTTTTCTAAAAAAAAAAAAACCCTATCCTCTGATTCTTATACTATGTCCTTTATGTTGGTTTGTAGTATTTCTAAAGGTATTTTATCTACTATCTTGTAAGTTTTGGTATAATTTAGTTGATTGAGACATTCTGTTTGGTAATCTTTGTAATCTAGAAAAACTATTGCTCATCCTTTATTATAATATTTTTGCCTTCATGTAAGTTATCCAATGCTTACTTTTCACATTTATTCAAGTTATATTTTGGTGTTCCTTTTTCACTTTCCTGCATTATTTTCTCCACTTCTCTGTCCACTTTCTCTATATAGGCTATGATATTTGGGGGCGTTAAACCCACAGGATCACAGGTAGATTTGGTACTTAAGGCTTGTTTTAATGCATATTGTTCTCTTATTGTTCTTGAATCTTCAGTGATGTTTAGATTATTTGCAAAAAAAGTTTAAGTTTAAGTTTACAATAGAATTTTTCTAAATCTAACTTCAATTCAAAAGGATTAAGTTTTTCTGTAATACTGAAAGAAAAACCCTTGTTTAAGACTCCCACTTCAACATTATTCAGTTCTCTCTTGGATAAATTATAAATTATCATTCTTGACTGCTCTTGGATCTGGAAGCATGTATTTTGTTTATGTCTCTTATTTCTCTTCCTTCTGTGTCACTTTCTTTTGTTCTTTGTCCTGAAGTGGATGGTTCGGGAGAACTAGTTTGTGGAGAAACATCCCATCCATTTTGTCTATCTCCTTGTCCCCACTGTGGCCTGTAGGAGTCATACAAATCATTCCTATGTGAATAGCTATTATACTGATGTCCTCTATAAGGTCTTCTATAACATGGTCTACAACCATAGGGACGTATACTATAGAGGGGATAGTTTGGTCCTGTGGCTCTATTTCTATGGTACCATGGTTCCTGACTTTCTGAGTCTGTTGTGCCTTGTGAAATTTCAGAATCATCTAAATCATATGTTGTTGTTTAATATGCTGATCTTTTCCAGGAGTAGAGATTTTGGTACATTAAATTTTGTGGGCAAAATTCCTGCAAAACCAGCAAGTTTGTCACACAAAATATTTCATGTAATTCGGCCATTCTGCAAAATATTTTGCTGCATACTAGGCTGTGAAATTTTGCCCATCAGATGTGAAATTTCACCCAAAACTGGTGAAACATCTCCCACAAGTGGTGAATTTTGCCATTTTGTTGGCAAAATTTTGCAGTCTGTGGGCAAAATTCTGCATTTTGCTTCCGTGAAAAATTTCACAAAATGGCCAAATTACACAAAATATTTTGCATAACAAAATTCTGCAATTTTGTACATCACTATCCAGGAATAAATCCTGACTTCCTTGTAATCAACAATGTCTCTCCAGAATTTATGTGCTTTTATTCCTTTAATACGATTGTCATACTCTGAAGAGACTTCTCTATTCATTCCATCAGGACTTTTAACTGAGTAGTGTCAACATTACCTGTAACTTCAGTTTCCATTGTTTTTATCTTGTAGCCTAGTTTGTTCAGTAGTTAAGGTTTCTATTAACAATATCATAAAGTTGCTGGCCCAGTGGTGCTGAGGGTTGAGGCACTAGATGCCACACCTCACGCCATGCTGGCAACCTGGGTTCAGCCTCAAGCTCTGGGTGCTGGGGTTTGGCTGGGGGGATGGTAAGAAGCTGACTGAGCTTCCTGCTGGCATCTGTCCTCCTTGGGAGGGATCCAATGGTCTTCTCAGTGATTGGCTACCTTCAGGTGGAAGCTAGGCTTCAGTGCCATGCATGAGAAGCCCTGGTGCTAGGCGGGGGGAGGGCAGAAGGGGCCATTACCGGAGCCACAGTGCACATGTGTGCCTCCATATGCATGCACTGCTATATTCTGGGGCCTCTGGGTAACAGGGAAAATGTGGGAATGCTGGGGCTGCAGCAGGATGAAGTCTCCCGACCAGCTATCGGGGGTCTGCTGGGACATGCAGAGCATTACAAGATCTTGACTGACCCCCCAGAGTCTGGTAGGTTGACCAACGCAAGGCAGCGGCCCACCAAGGAGGATAAAAATCAAGATGGAAAAAAAAGCCAACAACATAAAGTCAAAGGAACACTTGACCCTAGTTCCATCCAATTTTTCTATAAATCCCTCATGTGTAAATCCTAAATTGGATTCCACTAAGACTCTAAGGCCTCTTAATATCCATTTTTGTTTCATATATTCCAATAAAGTGGCTGCATGCAAATCTATGCAAATGTCTCTTTCCTTTAATGACTCCAATTTATTTATTGATGCCTTTTGTATTTCAACAGTATCAATTGTTTGCTTGTGTTTGACTATTCCCATTATTCTAGTTGCATCTTTTTGATTTAGACTAATGGCTGTAGATCTCAGTTCCATCATGTTCCCCAGTTCAGAAAATGTTGCTATTTGAATGTGAACTGTAGATATAATGCCTGAGAAAATAATTACATCATTTAGGGAGATTTAAAAAAAAAATCCCTTATCTAGCAGGGAAAATAATCCTGATTATATGTGTAAAATCTGCCATGGTTCCCTTTTTCCTTTTCTGTAAGAATCCTTAAAGTAGATGGGAAGTATTTATAAAACTGGCCCCAGTACATTGTATTACTGAAGAAATAAACACTCAACCCTAAAAAAATCAGTTTTCTTATTTTATCAATCATTCACTTAATGTTCACATTCCAGTCAAGTCTTTCTTGCTTTTCAAAATTCCTTTCTTTAACTCCCTTAAACTTTTACAGACATTAGTGTTTCAAAACAATCCTGTTTCTTCTTCAGATTGGGGGCTGTGAAAACACACAAATATATATCTATATATATTGTGCTTACTTATATAGTACTAATCATCAAATTCAAATCAAAAAATACTTTAAAGTGTTAGAGATATAAGGATATAAATATAAAGGAGTATGGTTTGAAATTTTCGGGGCAGAAAGGGACTACCCCACAGATGTGCCTTTTGCTAGTCTGGTGAAAAAATAATAAGCCATTTTTAAGTCATTGCAATTTTAAAATTTTAAAAAATTGTTTCTCCGCATGCTCAGTAAGCACTAAAAGATAGCTGTATGAAACAAAAAAAGGAATCCTGTCTTGTATGAGAAAATTCCTTTTTTATATGGCCACCATCTTGTTTTTAGTTTTGCCTGAAAAATTCTCATTTGAAGCCCCACAAAAAAATTATATTCTGGGGAGGAACCAACACATGTAGCTTGGTTATTGGGACCCGTTAGGTGCATTCTGCAGTGTACTACTCAAAAAATACCCTTAAAATGTGTTTTATTTAACATTAAAATTCTTTTTTCATATCAGCATCATATGAAATAAGATTTTGTTTTATATGATGACTTACGAAACAAGAACTTTTTTCGTATTTGGAAAACTAACAAAATCATATTCTGGGGAGGAACCAACACATGTAGCTTGCTAATTGGGATCCATTAGGTGCAGTCTGCACTTTACTGCTCAAAGAATTTCCTTAAAATGTGTTTCATTTAACACTGAAATTCTTTTTTCATATCAGCGTGATGCAAACTAAAATCTTGTTTCATATGCAGACTCACAAAACAAAATCTTCTTTCATGTGGCAAATCAATGTATTGCAATGGGATTTTCAACTTTGGTGCATAGCTTTGCCATTTTTGCATTTTTTGACCCCACATTTTTAAGATAGCCTTTTGGGACCCCCATGAACAACATGACTGTTGCTATGCAACCTCCACCCGAAAGAGAATGTTGTGGTCTCTTTGTCGATTCACCTTTCAGGTAGGATCTGATCTGCTTAATTAGAGCTATATTGTTCATGAGGTGGGGTCATAAGAAGGCTATGTTGAAAATGTGGGGACAAAATATGTAAAAATGTCAATATTATGACCATTTGTTGTAATTTTGCTATGCACACTCGTAACTTTGGAAATTTTAATGACTTCTGCCCCAAAATTTCAACATGGACTTGTTATTACCCCACCTCATGTATGTCACAGCTGGCATTTTTCAAATCCTAGTCAAAATGTGTTTCTGCACCTGTGGCGTGGAATGGCATTCTAGTTGTGCAGAATTACATTTTGGTAGGGTTTTAGGATTGAAACACTAATGTTGTATTTCCCTCCCTTTTATGAATTGATATCAACCCTAACTGATGCATTTTTGGGAGTTAATTTAAATGAAGGTGGCCCATATTCTTTTTCACACAACCACATGAATGTGACAGCTTTCATTTTTCAAATATTGGCCAAATTTGTTTCTGCTTATTTGGGTAAAATCTCCCATGGTTCCCTTTTTCCCTTTCTCTAAGAATCCTTAAAGTAGATGGGGAGTGTTTATAAAATTGGCCCCAGTATGTTGTATTACTGAAGAAATAAACACTCAACTCCCAAAAAAAAGCAGTTTTCTTTTTTATCATTAATCTATGTTCACATTCCCTTAAAGCCTTTCTTGCTTTTCAAAATTGCTTTCTTTAGCCCCCTTAAACTTTCATAGACATTAATGTTTTAAAACAATATTGTTTTTTCTTCAGAATAAGAGGGGGGCTGTGAATACACAATAATATGTGTGTATATATAGGGCTGGATATCCAAAAGGGTTGCGCCATGCGCAATAGTGTTGTGCCTGCGCAAGTCCGAAATTGCACCATTCTGCCATATTCAGCAGGAGGCAGTTGCACCCCCCAAGTCAAGCTGAGCAACAGCACAATGCAAATGAATGCATGCTGAACCGGAGGGGGTGGAACCATGCATAAACTGCACAGCCCGATATTCAGTGGGCTGTGCAGAGTTGTGCAGGTGCAACCCCCAACCTGTGCCTGCACAACTTTGAGCCAAAAAAAAAGGGGTAAGTTGAGGGCCACCCACAGGTGAGCTGCCGCATTGCAGGGCACAACACAGCAGCTGCCACCTGTGGGTGGCCCTCAACCTACTCCCTGTGCCACCTTGAAGCCCAATCATGGGCATATAGTAACACCCCTCCCCCCAACTGGCCCGATCATGGGCATATGTCGAAAATACCCCACCCCCCCTACCCGTCTGACCGCAGGCAAAAGTGAAAAATAAACCCACCCCCACCAGCCCGATCGTGGCACCAAAGTGTCCAACCCCCAAGACAATATCCCTGGGTGTCCAGTGGACTGCTAAGCCCGATGCGTGGGCTGCAAAATATTCAACACCTCCCCCAAGAACATATCCTGGTGTGGTTCAGATGACCGCTAAGCCTGATTTGGCACCAAAGTGTTTAATCTCCCCAAGACCATATTCCTGGTGATCTAGTGTCCCCCGCCCCACCCACCCATGAAGCACCACCACCCTCCCCTGGCAGCTGGCAGGTGGCAGCATCCCACCCGTCTGCCGCCCGCCACCCACCGACTGACTGCCCGGTAGGGATGCATGCCCATTGGTACAGAGTGAAGAGCCAATGGGCGTGCAGCCCATACCATACAAGGCAGTCCAGATATGTGAATGAATTCATTCATTCAGGGATATGGTCTTGGGGGGAGGTTTAAACACTTTGGTGCCACGATCTGGCTTAGCGGTCCACTGGACCACCATGGATATGTTCTTGGGGGGTGTTGGAACATTTTGCAGCCCACGATCAGGCTTAGTGGTCCACTGGACCACCAGGGATATGGTCTTGGGGGGTTGGACACTTTGGTGCCGCAATCAGGCTGGTGGGGGGTGGGTTTTATTATTCATTCACATATCTGGACTGCCTTGCATGGTATGGGCTGCATGCCCATTGGCTGTTGCTCTGCACCAATGGGCGTGCATCCCTACTGGGTAGCCAGTCAGTGGGCGGCGGGCAGCAGGCATGTGGGATGCTGCCACCCGCCGGCTGCCGGGGAGTGGGGTGGTGAGGCTTCATGGGTGGGTGGGTGGGGACACCAGATCACCAGGGATATGGTCTTGGAGGGAGGTTTAAACACTTTGGTGCGCGATCGGGCTTAGCGGTCCACTGGACCACCAGGGATATGTTCTTGGAGGGTGTTGGAACATTTTGCAGCCTGCGATCGGGCTTAGCGGTCCACTGGATCACCAGGGATATGTTCTTGGGGGGTGCTGGAACACTTTGCAGGCCACGATTGGGCTGGTGGGGGTACTTTACACTTTAGCACGTTCGGGCTTCACAGTCCACTGGACCACCGAGGATATGTCATGGGGGCTTGACACTTTGCTGCCAGCAGTCGGGCCAGTCGAGAGGTGGAGTTTTACACTTTAGCCCGCGATTGGGCTGCAGGCGCCATCGGTCCCCGATGGCTGCTGCCTGGCAGGGCGCCAGGCGCAAGTCCTCGGGGATCAGCACACCTGCATGCTAATGGCATGCAAATGGGGCCATAAATAGATGCAAATGGCCCCCCCTGCACCTTGCATGAATTATGGCCCCATTTGCATGTCACCTTTTGAAAATGGGACATTTGCGCATGGCGCAATGGTACTTGCACCACCACAACTTGAATGCTCCACTCTGACCACTTGCAGTGGCACAAGTTCCACTGTGCCATGCACAGTGGCTGTGGCCAAGGGGTGATATTCAAAGGAGTTGCTCAATAGCGCAACTCCTTTGAATATAGCCCCGGCCACACCCCTGCGCAACTATTTTGTGCAGCGCAAGGGCTTGCGCCACAAAATAGCACAGTTTGAATATCCAGCCCATAGTGTACTTAATTAAATAGTACTAATCTTCAAATTCTAATAAAAATACTTTAAAGTGTTAGAGATATGGTGATATAAATATAAAGGAGTGTATAAGAAATGTTGGGAACACACCTGCTTTAGTTATATTATGACTTATTTCTTTCTTTTATTATTCACTATTCAATTTCCATCAGCTGTAAAGAGCAGAAGTAACTTGATTTTATTTCACTTTGTATTCATATAATTTTCATATATATATTTTATTCACATATATATGTATATATATGTGTGTGTGTGTGTGTGTGTGTATATATATAAAATGCTATATATATATATATATATATATATATATATATGTATATATATCTATATATGTATATATATATATATATATATATATATATTTATGCAATGGGGTGGACATATATTCAGTGTGATAAATGCATTTATCTGAGTCACTGTATGTATAAATATATTTATACATACAGTGACCATTTATACACACAGTTACTATGTCACAAATCTTTTTAGAATTTATTTAGAATGTTCGGCCTCAGAAGCACAACTAACCATATTCAAATGGGAATAACTTTAAAATGAAAAAAGATAGCATGGTACTGTGAGCACAAAAATTGTTCAGTACAAAATTATCTAGAAAATGAGTGGTGTTTCATGAATAAATACCTAATGGATTTTTTACAATTAGCAAAAAAGCAAAAGAAAATGTAATTTTTTGTTCACTTTTTGGACAAACAAAGGTGAATAACTTTAAAACTAAAAATAATAGCATGGTACTGTGAGCATGAAAAATGTTCAGCATAGAAATATTTACAAAATGAGTGATGTTTCTTTTATAGATACCTTTTAGTTTTTTTATAATTAGCAAAACACAGCATAAAATTCAGTTTTCTTTTCCCTTTTTTGACAAATAAATGTGAATAACTTTAAAATTAAAAAGGTAGCATAGTACTGTGAGCATGACATTTGTTCAGCAAGAAGTTTTCTGCAAAATGAGTGGTGTTTCATTTAATAGCAACCACTATGCTAGGCATACATACTTTAGGAAAGTTAACCAAAACTCCCAGAAATTATCATGTAAAATAAAGATAAACAGTCAAAACAAAATGTTCCTGCACTGATAGAAAGCATCCCTATTGCATAAATGAAATACACAATGGTGAGCTGTCAGATAAATGATTTATCTACACTTGTGCTGTTTGACCTCAGACACCTGACTCGTGGCTTATGCCACTCGTGAGGTTACCCAAGGTCAAACGGCACTTGTGTAGATAAATCATTTATCTGACAGCTCACCATTGAATATCCCATATATGTGTGTGTGTGTATATATATATATATATATATAGTAATATTGGGGTGGCAGAAAGCTTCAGGAGTTCATTTAAATGAAGGGGCCCCAAATTCAATATTTGTTAGTTTCCTTTTTGTTTATACCTCATAATATGGATCTGTATCCATGTATTCTAATTGTGCCTCCATTTTTGTATTCTTTTTCAACTTTACTTTGAACAATGTTTCAGTCTCTGATGCTCACTAGGAGTGATGGAAAGAACCAGCTCAAATTAAAACCTGCTCTTATTGTTTGAAATTTACTTTATACAAAACATGGGGCAGATATTCAAAACTTTTTCCCTGGGCTAAATTAGCACTGCCCAGTGGGCAAACTTAGCCCGGAGCACAAAGCAAGCTATATTCAAAAGGAAATAGCCCGGTGCTAATCCTGCTGAATATAGCAGTCTAAGGAATCCGGGCAAAAAGGTCTGAGAGTGCAGGGCAAAAATAGCCAGGGAATAAGACGGTACTGAATATAGCAACAGGGAAGTGCAAACTGCAACTGCAGCTCATTAGACTCTGTAGCAAGCCAGTGTTGCAGGTGGAGAACATTGTGAGTGATTGCACAGGATGTCTCACATCTACTGCAAACACACCTCTCAACCTCCTGCCTCATAAATCAATGACAAGGCTTAAAAACATCAGGGACAAAGGTTTAAAATCAGGGCACACCCTAAAAATTGATGATATCCACTCAGAAAGCTGGTAGAATAAGTGGTTTAGTGTAAAATGCATTTTCTAAGGAAGAACACATCTGTAACCTTAATGTTGGACATTATTTTATACTTACAACCCCCATTGTTTCACATGAAAACACAATTTTTAGGAGGTACAGTGTAAAATATTGAGGAAAATCAGGGACGTCCTTGAAAATCAGGGACAGTTGAGAGGTATGCCTGCAAACAACAATGTAAGCCACACACTGCAGAATTGTGCTGTGCTGAAGTATGGTTTGAATGGGGCTGACCCGATTGCACAGTGCTAACACATTAGCCCGGTGCAAACTGGTTAGCCTGGGGCAAACGGGAGCTATATTCAAAGCTCCCATGCAAATGAGCCTACTTAAGTAATCTGTGGGCAAACAGGTATATTTGTATCTCATTAGGTGCTGCTTATCATACATTACCATGCAGTTTGCCTGGGGCTACTGCATGGAGTACAAAGCTCCCCCTTTTGGTCGGAATGGAAGTATAGGCTGGATGCTGCAGGCCAAGACATGCCCACAGCATCCCCTGTTTGTCAGAATAGAAGTACAGGCTGGAAGCAGCAGGAAATGTGTGTTGTCAGGCACAGTCAGTGCATACAACACACCCATGCAACTGTGCAAGCATGACCTGTATATATATATATATATATATATATATATTAGAGGCAAAAAACTCTGTTTAATGCATCAGTTAGGGTTGTTCTACAGTGACAAAAGCAAGTAAAATCGATGTTAGGGTTGAAACCCCTTTTGCACCCTCAGCCCACCCCCAACTGGAATCAGTATGCGCATTGGGGTCGTCGGCCTAACTTTCACCCCATCTCATGTGGAAAGAAGCTGAGGCATAGGAAAATGGGGTGAGAGTTAGGACCGATGACCCCAACGCGCACCCCGATTCCAGTTGGGGGGTGGGCTGGAAGGGTGCAAAGGAGGTTTCAACCCTAACATCGAATTTCCTCACTTTACTCACTGTGGAACAACCCTAAATGATGCATTAAATGGAGTTTTTTGCCTCTAATTTCCCTTCTTTTTGAGAATGATAATGAGAAATAGTGACTGTAATGCGGCGGCAGGAACCCGCGCTCCCGCCACGTGATGTCTTGTCACATAGTAACATTGTACCAGCAAACGCAAATTGTAATGCGCATGGTGATGCAAAGTGAAACAGAAAGAGAAACAGTACTGTAGACAGAAGTGTTAAAAACAACGCAAATGCAACCGCAAATGAAAACGCAAAGGGTAGAGCACATGGTGGCGTAAACGTGAACGGTAAGTGAAATGGACGGAACAGCAAGCGGAAACGGTAATGGTAACAGTAATGTAAGCGCACAGGCTGGTTTTCCCCAAAAGCTGTATAGAGAAAGACAGTGAGTACAAAGAATGTATGCAAAATAATGACTCTCAGAACAGAAAAATGAGGACTTGGAATAGTAAATTGCTTATATCTCAGAACAGTACGACATAGAAAAAAATGTAAAAGTCATATGAATTATCGCTTTCCTGGCTAGTTTTGTACTTAGCCTCCATTAGGGGGCTCAGCATTGTTTCGACGAAAAGTCCGTATCTCGCACTGTTTCTGAGATACAGGCCCTGAAAGGCGCAGCAAACGCCGTAATGTTATCCTATGGGAAAAAAAAGAAGTTTGGAGTGCCATAACTTTGCCTCCCTGTAATATTTTTTCACCAAACCACTGAAAGGCACATCTTTGGGATGTTGGCTGTGTTCCCTGAAATTTCAGCTCAAAACACCAAACCGTTATTTTGCAGCAGAGCGCCAAAATATTGCTGCAATGCATCGTATGCCGTAATGTTATCCTATGGAAAAAAGCGTCAATTTTGGAGTACCATAACTTTGCCGCCGTGTAATATTTTTTCAACAAAACACTGAAAGGCACATCTGTGAGATGTCAGCTGCGTTCCCCCCATATTTCAACCCAGAACTCCAAACTGTTCTTTTGCAGCGGGGTGCCAAAGAATTGCTGTCATTTTCCCACAGCCTAGAAAAGTACTGTCGCAATTTGTGAAAGCTTTCACAAAAATTTACAACACTTTCCTGAGTGTGACAGTACTTTGCGAAAGTACTTTTTCCAGAAATCTGAAAAACATATTTCTGGGGTGTTTTACCCCAAAATAAAGACATGGCTAGCATCCTCAGGGTCCGACTAGGTGAATACAAAACGAATTAGGTTGCTAGAGGGTCCCAAATTTAAATACCAAGTGTTTTTCTGATCACCAACTGAAAACAAAATGGCAGATTTGTGACAGTAAAAGGGTCATTTGCAAAAGTAAAAACTGCATTTGTGAAAGTGTTGAACTTTTTGTTAACGTTTCCCATTGACTTACAATGGGAACTTGTTTTTTGAATAACTTTTGAACCGTTTAATATTTTTTCATGAAATCTTTGAAAGGCACATTGGGGACCCTGGGTGCATGTTCCCTGAAGATTTCGGACCAGTCAAGCATAAACCGTGCAACCTGTAGGGAGACATTGGGAATTCAAAAAGCGTGAACGCAGATCACATACTTAATAACGCTACAGCTGTATATCTGACCGGTATGAAACTTGGCAGATCCCAAGGTGTATGGGTCTTGATTCTGTATTCCAAATTTCAGGCAAATCTGTTGAATGGTTGCAAAGTTATTAAGGTGCAACATTTTGGGTTTAACATGTAAATGGCTCCTCAACCCTAACTATGGTAGCACTACCATGCTTCCATAATATATAAATATATATATATACAGATCAATGGCTAAACACAGACACACTGTCCATGGCCATAGCCATACATGTCCTGAAGGATGCCTCCCCTGACAACATAGGTACCCCACTGCAGTAGTGGGTGAAACAGTGGTGGGGATGTAATGCATGGGACAGACATAAGGCAAATCTGGTGGGGGCAGGTGACCATAGGCTGTAAGGTCATTAGGAACTAGGATATGCAGCATTTCCAGTAGATAGGGAACAGGGCAGTCTGGCTGGGTCAGGCAGTCCTTTTCTGCCTTCATGGTCCCTGTTCCATTGTATGCTTGTTACACCCTGGTAGGCTAGTGCCCCCAGACATACTCCCTGACCCCTGTTAGCCCCACAATTCACTGTAAACCCTGGTAGTCTAGTGGTCCCCCCAACCCCAGCATGACTCCCGACCTCCCTCTAATGTTAAATACATAATGTTCCCTGGTAGTCTAGTGGTCCCATCTCCCCCCAGCTCAAACCTGACCACCGTGTAATGTACAACTATAATTTTTCCTGGTGGTCTAGTGGTCCCCCCAACCCCCAACATGAACCCAACCTCTGCATAATGTACAAAAATAATTTTCCATGGTAGTCTAGTGGTCCCCTCACCCCCAGCTCGAACCTGACCTCCATGCAATGTAAAACAAAAATTTTCCCTGGTAGTCTAGTGGTCCCCCCACCCGCAGCTTGAATCTGACCTCCACATAATGTAAATGAATAATTTCCCCTGGTAGTCTAGTGGTCCCCCCACCCCCAGCTCAAACCCTGACCTCCGCGTAATGTAAATGAATAATTTGCCCTGGTAGTCTAGTGGTCCCCCACCCCCAGCTGAACCCAGCCTCCATTGAAAATAAATATCTATGACTTGTCTCTGGTAGTATACTGGTTCCCCCACCGGCAGTGACTCCTGCCATCCAAATGGATCCTCATGAATCAAGCCAGCAACTGGCTCATCCTCCTCTCACCTCCATCGGTTGGTTCCAACTGAGGTAAGAATGCACCATTCGTGCACTCAGTTGGTGGCCGGGCTGTAGGTGAAAGGAGGGCTGAGCCAGTCGCTGTCTCGATTCATGGGGGTCCATTCTGGATGGGCGGGGTGTCACGGGTGGGGGAACCACTAGACTACCAAGGACAAGCAATAGATTTTGATTTTCAACGGAGGTCAGGTTTGAGCTGGGGGTTGTGGAACCGCTAGACTACCAGAGAACATTGTGTGTGATTGCACAGGATGTCTCACATCTACTGCAAACACACCTCTCAATCTCCTGCCTCATAAATCAATGACAAGGCTTAAAAACATCAGGGACAAAGGTTTAAAACCAGGGCACATCCTAAAAATTGATGATACACACTCAGGAAGCTGGTAGAATAAGTGGTTTAGTGTAAAATGCATTTTCTAAGGAAGAACACATCTGTAACCTTAATGTTGGACATTGTTTTATGCTTTCAACCCCCACTGTTTCACATGGAAACACAATTTTTAGGAGGAACAGTGTAAAATATTGAGGTAAAATCAGGGACATCCTTGAAAATCAGGGACACTTGAGAGGTATGACTGCAAACAACAATGTAAGCCACACACTGCAGAACTGTGCTGTGCTGAAGTATGGTTTGAATGGGGCTGACCCGAATGCACAGTGCTAACACATTAGCCCGGTGCAAACTGGTTAGCCCGGGGCAAATGGGAGTTATATTCAAAGCTCCCATGCAAATGAGCCTACTTAGGTAATCTGTTTGCAAACAGAGATATTTGCATCTCATTAGATGCTGCTTAGCATACATTACCATGCAGTTTGCCCAGTGCTACTGCATGGAGCACAAAGCTCCCCTTTTGGTCGGAACGGAAGTACAGGCTGGATGCTGCAGGCCAAGACATGCCCACAGCATCCCCTGTTTGTCAGAATAGAAGTACAGGCTGGAAGCAGCAGGAAATGTGTGTTGCCAGGCACAGTCAGTGCATACAACACACCCATGCAGCTGTGCAAGCAGGACCTGTATATATATATATATATATATATTAGAGGCAAAAAACTCTGTTTAATGCATCAGTTAGGGTTGTTCACAGTGACAAAAGTGAGGAAATTAGGTTAGGGTTGAAAACCCTTGGACCCCAGCCCACCCCAACCGGCATTGGGGTGAGCATTAGGGTGTTGGTCCAAGCTCTCACCCCATCACATGTGTAAAGCATGAAGTATAGGAGAATGGGGTGAGAGTTAGGGACCGAAAACACCCAATGCACACCCAATGCTGGTTGGGGTGGGCTGGGTCAAGGGGTTTTTCAACCTAAACCATTTCCTCACTTTGTCGCTGTGGAACAACCCTAACTGATGCATTAAACAGAGTTTTTTGCCTCTAATTTCCCTTCTTTTTAAGAATGATAATGAGAAATAGTGAATGTAATGCAGCGGCGGGAGCGCAGGGTCCACTTGATGTCTTGTGACATAGTGACAGGAACAGCAACGCAAACAGAAGTGCTAACAGTGGCGCACATGGTAACGCAAGCATGAATGAGAACAGAAAGGGTAACGCACATGGTGGCGTAAACGGGAACGGTCTGCCACGTGATGTCTTGTCACATAGTAACATGGTGGGCGCAAATGGAAATGTCAATAGGCATGGTGACGCAAAGCGAAACAGAAAGAGAAACAGTACTATAGACACAAATGGCAAAAAATAATAGAAACACAAGGGCAAATGAAAACGCAAAGGATAACGCACATGGTGGCGTAGACATGAACGGTAAGTGAAACAGGTACAGAACCGCAAGCAGAAAGGGCAATGGTAACAGTAATGTAAGCACACAGGCTGGTTTTCCCCAAAAGCTGCATAGAGAAAGACAGTGAGTACAAAGAATGTATGCATAATAATCGGTCTCAGAGCAGAAAATGAGGAGTTGGAATACTAAATAGTAAGTAAGTAAGTAACATTTTATTTATATTAAGTGCCCTTCCCAAGCTCAGGGCACTTTTACAGTAAAACAATTAAAATCACATTTCAAAACAATAAATCAAACAACCATACAGTACACTTACTCATTATGTACTGGCAAATGCTAAGGCAAAAAGGAAAGTTTTAAATTTTTTTTTAAAACTTTCAACAGTTAGGCATTCTCGTATCTGACAAGGTAGAGAATTCCACAGGGTTGGTGCCATATAGGCAAAAGATCTACCTCCAGACATCTTTAGACGTACCCTGGGAATCTCCAGCAATCCCTCATCAGAGGAGCGAAGAGAACGGGCAGAACAATAAGGCACCAAGAGCTCTTTCAGGTAGTGAGGTCCCAAATCATGTAGGTCCTTAAAGGTCAATAATGCGACCTTGAAGATGATCCGCCACTGTATTGGCAGCCAGTGCAAATCACGCAGCACAGGTGTCATATGTCTAGATCGTGAAACTCCCATCAATAGCCTGGCCGTTGTGTTCTGCACAAGCTGCAAGCGGCGGATATCCACCCCCGGCAGCCCTAGATAGAGGGCATTGTAGTAATCAAAACGGCTGGTAACAAAGGTGTGGACCAAGATGGGAAGATCTTCCCGTGGAACCAAGTGTTTCACCCGGGCGATATTCCTCAGATGAAAGAAGGCAGATTTGACTACGGCCGACACCTGCATCTTCATAGTCAGGCTTTCATCAAAGATTACTCCAAGGTTACGTACTTGGCCAGAGGCAAGAAGCTGGGCCCCCCAAGATATAAACCCAAGGGTTTCCCCATCCAAGCCCCTGTTATCCTCCCTCCAGGGTCCACAACCAACACCTGAGTTTTCCCTGGATTCAACCTAAGCCAACTAGCACTCATCCAGTCCTGAATCTCCAGGAGACAGTTATTGAACATCGTGATGGAATCCGATTCCTGATCAGGCATAAAAGACAGGTAGAGCTGAGAATCATCAGCATAACAATGAAAACTCAGCCCATATCGTCTTATAATGTCCCCCAATGGAAGCATATACACCGTGAATAACATAGGGGACAGCACCGACCCCTGCGGTACCCCACAGGGCAGACAGTGAGGGGCCGAGGTGTTAACTCCAGACACCACTCTCTGAGATCTGCCCTCCAAAAAAGATCGAAACCAACTGTGGACTGCTCCCCTCAGACCACAGAAAACCACAGGCGGTCGAGCAATACCCCATGATCCACGGTGTCAAATGCTGCTGAGAGATCCAGGAGAACCAAAATGGAATGGGTCCTCCGATCTCTTGCCATCAGGAGATCATTCAATACCCGAACAAGAGCCGTCTCTGTACTATGCCTTTTCCTGAAGCCGGATTGGAGAGGGTCATAGATATTGTGGTTGGACAAATGATCCTCCAGTTGCAGAGCAACCACCTTCTCAATAACCTTCCCTACAAAGGGAGGTTAGAGACTGTCTATAATTTGCTGGGCAGTCGGGGTCAAGAGAGGGCTTTTTCCAAAGGGGGTATATTACAGCCTCCTTTAAGGGATCTGGAAAGATCCCTCTCTCTAATGACACCACCACTATCCCAGCCAGGACTGGGCCGATAACATCTACACACCCCACCACCAGGTGAGTAGGGCCTGGGTCCAACTTACAGTAGGTAGGTCGCAGAGTCTGGATAATCCTCACTATATCTATTACTGCTGGTAGTCTAAAGGTAAACCAGTACAACTGGGCATTAGTACCACCCAATTGATCAGTGCAATGTTCAATAGAAGGACACTGGCTGATCTCACCCTGATGGTGGATACCTTGTCAGCAAAGAATTTCGCAAACCTCACACTGTACTCAGGATATGCTTCATCGGTCTGGAGACAGACTGATTGCACAGTCTGTCCACAGTCCGAAGAGCTGGGATGGTCTATTCTAGCTGCAGCAATTTCCCTTGACAGGAACTCTGCCATCTTATGGGAAATTGCTGACTGGTAGAATTTATAATGTTCTAACAATTCAAGTCTATCCACACTCCAGTTGAGTTTTCCACCAGTGTCTTTCTAATCTTCATCCCTTCCTCTTCCACTCACGGACCTCCCCATCAAACCAGGGAGCCCCTAAGTGAAGAGTACAGGGACGAACATGAATTGGAGCAATGGCATCCAGGGCCTCAGTCACAACCCTATTATAGGCTAAGACCAATGGTCCTGGATCCATGCTATCCCTTGGAAAATCCAAGAAGTCCAGCTCCGTCATTAGGCCCTCTGAGGTAATCCCTCTTAAAGGACGGAACTGTACTAACTCCCTGGGGGCAGGCCTATTTCGGGGGGCCGCAAATCTAAACCTCAGGGCGTGATGGTCAGACCATCCGACTGGCTCCACCTCCACATCAGATATCTCCATCCCCAGATGGAACACCAAGTCCAATGTGTGCCCCCCCTCATGGGTTGCAGAGGTAATTACCCATGACAGGCCCAAAAAATCCATTAATTGGAGGAGGTTTTGACCAAATGGCGAGAGTTCATTGTCTACCCAGGGATTGAAATCCCCCAGAATTATCCATCTGGGAGATTCCAATACCATATTGGTGATGAAGTCCGCAACCTCCTTCAGGAACTCCCTCTCATCCCCTGGTGGACGGTAGATAAGAAGGGTCCTGTAGCCTGCACTTGCACCCACTATGCATTCAAAGGAGTTGGTATCACCAACTGGCACTTCCCTGAGATACAGATCTTGTCTGAAACAGACCACAACCCCCCCAACCCTCCGGTCCACTCTCGGGTGATGAATCACTGAAAACCCAGCCGGAATCGCGGAGTCCAGCACAGGACCAGCATTTCCATCTAGCCAGGTCTCGGTGATGCAAGCCAAGTCGACTGAGGAAACAAGATCCGCAATCACTGCAGTCTTATTCCTAATTGACCTGGCATTGCTTAACACTGCCCGAAAGGGACGGAAATCCAAGGGTGATCCCACTTCCTGCCTGACACACTCCAAGTCAGTGCCCTTGGGTATGGGAACTAGGCAAGGGGACCTCGCTCCAGTACCCATTTCACCCCAGGGCGTCTCCTAGCCCTCACTGCCCATATCCGTTCTCTTCCCTCCCATCCCCCCCAACAGTTCCAAGATCCCCGTATCTTTCTGCTTTTTGATCTTAAAATGCCAAGATTTCGACATCTAGCATAAACCTCCCCTGTAAGTGGGGGTAATTCAAAGGGACAAAGATCACAAAGTCTTGAGGGGGAGTACTGCCTAACCATTTTACTTATACCCCAACACATATTTTAAACCAATTTATTCACCCTTATACAAACAAAAACCCTCCCACCCCCAACTTAAACAACCCTAAAAAGAACAAAAAAAAAAAAAAATAATAATAATAATAATAGAATAAATAAAATAAAATACCCCCTTAAAATATTAAAACAATTTCATACACATCTAGGAAGTTCAACTGATCTAGGCCCAAAGTTCCAATCAGTTTTCCGTCTGTAAATCACTAAAAGCAAAAAATTATATACACCCTCAGGGCTCTCCCCCCTTGGGAATTTATACCCAAACCTATCTCTCACATAGGCAGGGTAATAATAATTAAACAGTCACACAAATGGTCTTGATGAGAAGAAAGAAGCATTCTCACTGCTTCACAAAGTACATAAGACAGAAAGGGAACAGTCTGACCTGGATGGTTCTCAATCTCTCCCCAGTAACATGATCAGTTTTGTAGCCAGGAAATCACTTCGACTCCTCAAATTGTATACAGATTTCCCCTCCATGGGAGCTACCCAGCTGAAAAAGTTTTCACCTCAGTCATCCCCCGAGCGGTTACCGGGCTAGTCAAACACAAGACTAGGTCCAAGCAAATAGGCTCTCCAGCCTGCCTGCCAAACCCAGGAACCACGGGCACACTGGAACCTATCCTCCAACGGCACCAGCCCTGATCTCCCCTCATGATAAACAACCCCAGCAAACTGCCCTGGGTTCAGACTTTCAGCTTGCTCACCGTGAAAACAACACTCCAGAAAACAAAACTGGCGACACTGCAATCTGTAGGGCTAAAGAAAAAGTCGCTAGGGTTTTACAAAACCCAGCCTCAGAATCCCTCCACAAAATCCATAATTCGGACAAAATCAACAGTCAGCTCACAAACCCGATATCTTCCCGGCACTCCACAAGGTCCGTAGCACAGTTCCAAGACGGCACCAACCAACAGTCGGCTCACAATCCCAGGCTCCTAGTCTCAACAGACGATAATAAATGACCATTGGATTAATCCAAAAAGAAAAGAAGTCCGAATCCTAACAGAAATCTTTCCAGGACAAAACAGGCAAGCCGAGAAAAATTGTAGGTTATGATACTAAACCTACGAACTCGGCAATAACAACAACGCACAATGCGTAATTGTTATCTCTGCTATCACAAATACTTAAAAAGCAAAATAAGACAAAAATAAAGCAACAAAATAACCTAAACATAAAAATGCTATAGCGTGGCATAGCCCAGCGTGGCCGCCATCTTGAAAACCTGTAATGCTTAGTAAAGGTGTAGCTTATATCTCAGGAACCGTATGACGTAGAAAAAAAATTTAAAAGTCATATGATTTATGACTTTCCTGGCTAGTTTATGGGGGCTAAGCATTTTTTTGACGAAAAGTCTGTATCTCACACCATTTCCGAGATACGGGCCCTGAAAGGCACCACGAACACCGTAATATTATCCTATGAGAAAAAAAGAGAAGTTCGGAGTGCCATAACTTTGGCTTCCTGTAATATTTTTTCACCAAACCACTAAAAGGCACATCTATGGGTTGCTGACTGTCTTCCCTCCAAATTTCAGCCCAAAAGACCAAGCCGTTATATTGCAGCAGGGCGCCAAAGGATTGATGCAATGCTTCGAATGCCATAATGTTATCCTATGGGAAAAAGCTTTAACCTTGGAGTGCTGTAACTTTGCCGCCATGTAATATTTTTTCAACACAACACTGAAAGGCACATCTGTGAGATGTCAGCTGCGTTCTCTCCAAATTTCAGGCCAAAGCACCAAACCGTTCTTTTGCAGCAGGGTGCCAAAGAATTGCTGTCATTTTCCCACAGCCTAGAAAAGTACTGTCACAATTTGCAGCTTTACTAAAAAATGTCTGACGCTTTAAATGAGTCACGACACTACATTGAAAGTACTTTTCCAGAAATTTGAAAAACATATTTCTGGGTGTTTCACCCCAAATAACGACATGGCTAGCATCCTCAAGGTCCGACTAGGTGAATACAAAAGAATTAGGTTGCTAGAGGGTCCCAATTTTAAATGCCAAGCATTTTTCTGATCACTAACTGAAAACAAAATGACAGATTTGTGACAGTAAAAGGGCCATATGCGACAGTAAAAAGTGCATTTGCGACACTGTCGAACTTTTTGTTAACTTTCCCATTGACTTATAATGGGAAATTGTTTTTTGAATAACTTTTGAACTGTTTAATATTTTTTCATGAAATCTTCAAAAGGCACATCAGGGACCCTGGCCACATGTTCCCTGAAGATTTTGGACTGGTCACGCAAACCATGTGACCTGTAGGTGGGCTGTAGAATTCCAGAAAAAGTGTAAACACACACGCAGATCATGCTTCATAACTCTGCAGCCATGTATCTGACCAGTACAAAACTTGGCAGATCCCAAGGCATATAGGTCTTGATCATGTATTCCAAATTTCAGGTAAATCCATTAAACAGTTGCAAAGTTATTAAGGTGCAAGATTTGGGGTTTAACATGTAAATGGCTCCTCATCCCTAACTATGGTAGTACTACTGCTACCATATATATATATATATATATATATATATATATATATATATATATATATATATATATATATTAGAGGAAAAACTCCATTTAATGCATCAGGTAGGGTTGTTCCACAGACAAAGCGAGGAAATTCGATGTTGGGGTTGAAACTCCTTTGCACCCCTCCAGCTCACTTCAACTGGAATTGGGTGCACGTTAGGTCATCAGCCCAACTCTCACCCCATCACATGTGGAAAGAAGCTGAGGAATAGGAGAATGGGGTGAGAGTTGGGACCGATGATTCAATGCGCACTCCCAATTCCAGTTGGCTGAGGTGCAAAGCGGGTTTCAACCCTAACATCAAATTTCCTCACTTTTGTTGCTGTGGAACAACCCTAACTGATGCATTAAATGGAGTCTTTTGCCTCGAATTTCCCTTCTTTTTGAGAATGATAACGAGAAATATTGAATGTAATGCGGTGTCGGGAGCGCGGTGCCACGTGATGTCTTGTCACGTAGTAACATTGTGCCCGCAAACACAAATTGTAATGTGCATGGTGACGCAGAGCAAAACAGAAAGAGAAACAGTACTGTAGACAGAAATGTTAAAAACAACGCAAACACAACCGCAAATGAAAATGCAAAGGGTACTGCACATGGTGGCATAAACGTGAACGGTAAGTGAAACGAGTACAGAACCACAAGTGGAAATGGTAATGGTAACAGTAATGTAAGCACACAGGCTGGTTTTCCCCAAAAGCTGTACAGAGAAAGACAGTGAGTACAAAGAATGTATGCAAAATAATGACTCTCGGAACAGAAAAATGAGGACTTGGAATAGTAAATTGCTTATATCTCAGGAACTGTACGACATAGAAAAAAATTTAAAAGTCATAGGAATTATCACTTTCCTGTCTAGTTTTGTACTTAGCCCCCATTAGGAGGCTAAGTACTTTTTTGATGAAAAGTCCGTATTCAGACCGTATCCCAGATACGGGCCCTGAAAACGCTGCTGAACGCCGTAATGTTATCCTATGGGAAAAAACAGAAGTCCAGAGTGTCATACCTTTGCCTCCCTGTAATATTTTTTCACCAAACCACTGAAAGGCACATCTGTGGGATGTTGGCTGTATTCCCTGCAAATTTTAGCCCAAAAAGCCACACCGTTATTTTGCAGCAGGGCACCAAACAATTGCTGCAAAGCGTCGTACGCCGTAATATTATCCTATGGGGAAAAGTGTTAAATTTGGAGTACCATAACTTTGCCACCATGTAATATTTCTTCAACAAAATACTGAAAGGCACATCTGTGAGATGTTGGCTGCTTAACTTCCAAATTTCAGCCCAAAACTCCAAACCGTTCTTTTGCAGCGGGGTGCCAAAGAATTGCTGTCATTTTCCCACAGCCTAGAAAAGTACTGTCGCAATTTGCAAAAGCTTTCACAAAAATTTGCAACACTTTCATGAGTGCGACACTACTTTGAGAAAGTACTTTTTCCAGAAATCTGAAAAACATATTTCTGGGGTGTTTTACCACAAAATAAAGACATGGCTAGCATCCTCAGGGTCTGACTAGGTGAATACAAAAAGAATTAGGTTGCTAGAGGGTCCAAAATTTAAATGCAAAGCATTTTTCTGATCACCAACTGAAAACAAAATGGTGGATTTGCGACAGTAAAAGGGCCATTTGCAAAAGTAAAAACTGCATTTGCGAAAGTGTTGAACTTTTTGTTAACTTTTCCCATTGACTTATAATGGGAACTTGTTTTTTGAATAACTTTTGAACCATATAATATTTTTTCATGAAATCTTTGAAAGGCACATTGGGGACACCGGCTGCATATTCCCTGAAGATTTTGGACCAGTCGTGCAAACCGTGAGACCTTCCAAAAAAAGCATAAATGCACACACAGATCACGCTTAATAACTCCGCAGCCATATACCTGACCTATACGAAACTTGGCAGATCCCAAGGCATATGAGTCTTGATTCTGTATTCCAAATTTCAGGCAAATCTGTTGAACAGTTGCAAAGTTATTCAGGTGCAAACTTTTGTGTTTTTCATGTAAATGGCTCCTCAACCCTAACTATGGTAGCACTACCATGCTTCCATAATATATAAATATATATATATACAGATCGATGGCTAAACACAGACACACTGTCCATGGCCATAGCCATACATGTCCTGTAGGATGCCTCCCCTGACAACATAGGTACCCCACTGCAGTAGTGGGTGAAAAAGTGGGGGAGATGCAATGCATGGGACAGACATAAGGCAAAGCTGGTGGGGACAGGAGGCCATAGGCTGTAGGGTCACTAGGATCTGCAGCATTTCCAGTAGATAGGGAACAGGGCAGTCTGGCTGGGTCAGGCAGTCCTTTTCTGCCATCATGGTCCTTGTTCCATTGTATGCTTGTTACACCCTGGTAGGCTAGTGCCCCCCAGCATGCCCCTGACCCCCGGTAGCCCCAAAATTCACTGTAAACCCTGGTAGTCTAGTGGTCCCCCCAACCCCAGCATGACTCCCGACCTCCATCTAATGTTAAATACATAATGTTCCCTGGTAGTCTAGTGGTTCCCCACCCCCAGCTCGAACCCGACCTCCGTGCAATGTAAAACAATAATTTTCCCTGGTGGTCTAGTGGTCCCCCCACCCCAAGCATGAACCCGGCCTCCGCATAATGTACAAAAATAATTTTCCCTGGTAGTCTAGTGGTCCCCTCACCCCCAACTCAAACCTGATCTCCATGCAATGTAAAACAAAAATTTTCCCTGGTAGTCTAGTGGTCCCCCCACCCCCAGCTTGAATCTGTCCTCCGCATAATGTAAATGAATAATTTTCCCTGGTAGTCTAGTGGTCCCCCCAACCCCAGCTCAAACCCGACCTCCGCGTAATGTAAATGAATAATTTGCCCTGGTAGTCTAGTGGTCCCCCCAACCCCAGCTTGAACCCAACCTCCACGTAATGTAAATGAATAATTTGCCCTGGTAGTCTAGTGCACCTGCCACCTCCAGCTTGAACCTGACCTCCATTGAAAATAAATATCTATGACTTGTCTCTGGTAGTCTAGTGGTTCCCCCCACCTGGCAGTGACTCCCCCGCCCATCCAAATTGGACCCCTCATGAATTAAGCTGGCGACTGGCTCAGCCCTCCTCTCACCTCCATGGCTGGCCTCCGACTGAGGTAAGAATGCGCTATCTGCACTCTGTGCTGGTGGCCGCAGAGGTGAGAGGTGAGGGCTGGGTTGGCCACCGCTCTCGATCCATGGAGGTCCAATTCGGATGGGCGGTGGAGTCACTGCTGGGTGGGCGGAAACCACTAGACTACCAGGGACAAGCAATAGATTTTTATTTTCAACGCAGGTCAGGTTTGAGATGGGGGTAGTGGAACCACTAGACTACCAGGGAAAATTATTTATTTACATTACGCGGAGGTCGGGTTTGAGTCTAGGGGGTTGGGGGAACCACTAGACTACCAGGGACAAGTCATAGATTTTTATTTTCAACGGAGGTCGGGTTCGAGCTGGGGGTGGAGGGACCACTAGACTACCAGGGAAAATTATTTCTTTACATTACGCAGAGGCCAAGTTCAAGCTGGTGGTGGGGGAACAACTGGACTACCAGGAGAAATTATTTTTTGTACATTACACAATGGTCAGGAGTCAAGCTGGGGGGGTGGGGGGACCACTTGACTACCAGGGAAGATATTTGTATTTTACAGTACATGGAGGTCGGGAGTCAGGCTGGGAGATGGGCAGACCACTAGACTTCCAGGGAAACATCCTTAATTTTAAGGTGAACAGGGGTTGAGAATCGAGCTGGAGTGGGGTGGCACCACTGCATTACTGCCAGCTTTTTGTTGGCGGTATTTAGCGCTGTGCTACAGGAAGTGCTAATGCCTATAGCGCAGCGCTATACCTCTGAAAATGCTGGTGCGCAGGCATTCATGGCCCCTCCCTTGCATACATTATAATTTAATGTCAGTGCTAACACCTAGCACCGGCACTAAATGTCCCTTTGAATATTACAGTCCGGCACAAATTCGGTGCTAGTCCAGTGCAACGGATTTGCGCCCGGTGCTACTATTTGAATATCTGGCCCAAAATTTATTAAATCGGGCTCACCAACCATTAGGTGGAAACCTTCTACTGCTGCTCTTTGCAGTATGTTGCTTACTGTGGCTGCTCTCTATTCAAATATCTTACTCAGTCATTAAATCGCAAATGTGAACTGGAGCCGCTGTCATAACTTGAGATGCCAACTGTCTGTCTTCTTCACCTTTCTGTGTAGGTGCAATAGGAGCGGGGCCACAGGTTATCATGCTGGGAGGTACAATTATGTTACTAATGTATGAGAACATCAGGACTTTGTTGAGTTCTGCAGCCACAGCTGGTGTCCTGCTGTGCACTACAGTGAGAGGAGTGAGCCATCTGGCCTCCTTTCTCTATGTTTCCATCTGTGTAGTCCATCTCTCTGCCTGTCTTCATGTCTATCTAGCTGTCTATCTGCCTGTCTGCCTGTCTGTCTGTCTATCTATCTAACTAGCTGTATGTCTGTCTGTCTGTTTTATTAAGTGGACTGGGGTGCCCACCCCCAGTACTGCTTCTTTCTCCACCCTCTCTCCAGGAGTTCCACCTGCCCTTCTCAATGTTAATTTTTTTTTTCCAAAAATAATATATGTAAGAGGACTGGGGTACTGCTTTTCTGGACCCTCCTCCCCTCCAGGTCATGAGCCCCTTCTGCACAGTGCTCTGATACTGGAGTGCCCAATCCCAGTGTCAGACTTTAACCTTAAATAAAAAAAATTGTCCCTCAGTGATTTGTTTTACCTTGCAAAAAAGTAAATGGCCCCTCACTGATCAGACCTCCCAATCAGACACCCCACCACCAGACACCCCACACACACCCTCACTTACAGAACAGGTGCCAGCATGAAAATCCACTCTTTGGTCAAAGACACATATTGCTGCTGGAACCGGTGACTGCAATATAAGAAACTAAGGTAAATGCGGTCCAATGTATTTCAATCAGATTTTCAAGTTCGATGCATAACTTTGCCATGTTTGCATTTTCTGAGCCCAGGTTTTGAACTTGGCTTTTTTGGGACCCCAATTCATGACCAATGGTAGTGGAATTAATGAAATATTTCCTAAAATTTAAACTTGTATTTAAAATTGAATACATTTACACTTGTTTTGTTTTGTTGTTGTGATGTGCTCTGAGCCATTGGGATGGGTGCCATATAAATTAAATTTTCCTTGCCTTGCCAAAAGGTGTTTTTGCAGTTGTTTGGCAAAATCATATTTTAGGTAGGATTTGAAAGTGTTCACCACCCTTGTTCAAGAGGTGGGGTCATAAGAAGGCTATGTTGAAAAATTGGGTTTGAAGTATTTAAAAAGGCAAAGTTATGAGTGTACATCGATGTTTTGCAACTCACACTCATAATTTTGGTAATTTAAAATATTTTGACCCCAAATTTTCAACATAGCAATTTTTTTCACATCACCTCATGAATGTGACAGTTGTCATGTCTCAAATCTTGGCCAAATATGTTTTTGCACCTGGGACCTAGAATGACATTGTGGATCCACAAAATTACCTTTAGGGTAGATTTAGAAAATTGTCTCCACCTCTGTTTATAAGGTGGGGTCGTATGAATTCAATGTTGAAAATTTGGGGTAAAAATATTACAAAACAACAAAGTTATGAGCATACATTGATATTTTGCAACACAGGCTCATAACTTTGGTAATTTAAAATGTTTTCATTCCAAATTTTCAACATAGCCATTTTTTCACATCATCTCATGAACACGACTATCATTTTTCAAAACCTGGCCAAAATGTGTTTTCAAACCTGTGCTACAGAATGACATTTTGGCTGAGATTTGAACATTTTCACCTACCAGCTTCTTGAGGTGGATTTGTATCAAGGCTATGTTGAAAATTTGATGTCAAACAGCACAGTTATGAAGGTATGCTGACATTTCCCTATGCATGTTCATAACTGTGTTAATTTTTGACATCCAGCACTGCATAGAAGGGCAGGGTCAAGAAGGCCTTCACTTCTGTAAGTGGAAGGAGTCTTCCATTGGATCTGCATGAATGGGGATACAATTCTACTAGCTCAAAAAGAAAGGATATTCTTTGTAAAAAAAACTTTGATAATGCACCAGTTAGGGTAACTCAACACCACAAAAGTAGGGATGTCTGGCATTAGGTTTGCAGCCCTAACTGCCCACCCCTACCCCCAAGCAGCAAAATGAAAAAACATTAGGGTTTTGGGTCTCCAGAATCTTGGTGAATCAGTGATGGGCTCTTGTCAACCCTAATGCTCACTCCCCCCACCTGTAGCCTCCAATTCAAAGCACAATGTACAGCTCCAAGACACTGCCTCATAGTGATGCACCTCTTCAGGGGTAGAGAAGTATGAATCACCATGTGTTTCCATCACAATTTGTTGTAGCTTTCTTCATGCAGGGTCCTGTAGGAGATCATATGTGACTTTGTTTTCTCACAGAATGGGGTGAGCATTAAGGTTGACAACCCCAAGGAAAACCCCACCACTGATTCGCCAAGGCTCTGGAAACCCAAAACAATAATGCATTTTCCTTTTGCTGTTTGGGGGGTAGGGGTGGGGAATTAGGGCTGGAAATCCTAATGCTACATTTCCCTACTTTTGTGGTGTTAAATTATCCTAACCGCACATTATTAATGAAGTTTTTTTTTTTTTTTTTTTACAAATAATATCTATATTTATGTATGTGTATAATTTATTATCTGCAAAAACAGATAGACAGTTAGGTTCTTCTACAGTGAGAAAAGCACGGAAATTCAATTTTAGGGTCCCCCCTTCTACCCCACCCCCACCAACAGGCATCTGGGTGTGCATTCGGGTCATCGGTCCTAACTCTCACCCCATTGTCCTACACTGCACCACCTCAGCTTGTTTAGACATGGGATGGAGTGAGAGTAAGGGCTGATGACCCCAACGCACACCCCAATACCTGTTGGTGGAGGTAGGCTGGGGTGGGGAGGAAGAGGTGGGAACCCTAAAATCGAATTTCCCCACTTTTTTCACTGTAGAAGAACCCTAACTGATGCATTAATTACATTTTTTTCAGATAATTTCCTTACTTTTTAAGAAAGAATATAAAAGTAGAAAGTTGAGCAAGTTGGTGGGAGTGAGGGGCCCTTCGGGCCTCACACTCCCACCACATGATTTTGTGTGACATAGTAACAGTAAGTGTAATGCAAACACAAGAGCAAACAGTTATGCACATGGTGCTCCAAACGAAAATGGTAACACAAACGGAAATAGATATGCAAGTGCAAAGTGACACTAAAGCAATCAGTGACAGAAATGGAGATACAAACGGAATTGAGTATGAAACACAACTGGTAACATGCACATTGATGGTACTGCAATTGAAAACACAAATGCTAACTATAAGAACAACAATAATGCCAAAGGAGACAGAAATGTAAACACAAATGCAAGCGCATATGGAAACGCAAACCATAATGCGCACGGACACGGTACCGTGATTGCAAATGCAAATCATAATAGTAACAGAAATAATAACACCAAATGAAACAGAAATGCAAGCAGAAATGAAAATGCAAACCGTAACACACACGGTGGCGTAGACGGGAATGTCGGCACCATCGGTAACGGAAGTGCAACTGGAAAAGCTAACTGGCACAGTAACAAAAGGGCACACCCTTCTTTTCCCAAAAAACTGCATTGAAAAACACAGTGAAAACAAAGAATGTATGCATAATAATGGACCTCGGAGCACAAAATTACGACTTGCAATAGTAAATTGCTTATATCTCAGGAACCGTACGACATAAAAAAAAATTGTATGAATTATGACTTTCCTGGCTAGTTTCATACTTAGCCCCTGTTGGGGGCTAGGCATTTTTGTGACAAAACATCCGTATCTTGCACCGTTTCTGAGATACAGGCCCTGAAAGGCACAACAGATGCCATAATGTTATCCTATGGGAAAAAGCATCAACTTCAGAGTGCCGTCAGTTTGCCGCCCTGTAATATTTGTTCACCAAAGCACCAATAGGCACATCTGTGGGACGCTGGCTTCCTTCCCTCCAAATTTCAGCCCAAAAGATGAAAGCGTTATTTTGCAGCAGGGCGACAAAGAATTCCTGTAATGCAGCAGACACCGTAATGTTATCCTATGAGAAAAAGCATTAACTTCGTAGTGCTGTAAGTTTGCTGCCCTGTAATATTTTTTGACCAAACCACCAAAACCACATCTGTAGGATGTTGCCTTTCTTCCAAATCTCAAGTAAAAAGATCAAACTGTTTCCAACAGATTCAATGTCAAAGATGGTGATCAAAGAATCTCACGATCAAAGAATTTGCAGGATCGTGAACAAAGATTAAAAACCTTATAAATCAAAAAATTGAAGGAATTGCGGTAAATCACCACCATGGTTCGACAGAACGAAGCACCCTCATGTGACTTCCTAGGACACCCCTGGGCTGAGAAAATTGATTTTTAAATTGGGCCATCACATCCTTCTCTCAGGATACACAATTGCATCAAAGAATCTCGCGATCAAAGAATTTGCAGGCTCGCGATCAAAGAATTTGCATGGTCATGACCAAAGAATAAAAAGTTGTAAAATTTGCAAGATTTACACAATTGCAGTAAACCAGAACCATGGTTCATCAGAACGAAGCCCCCTGAGTAAAACCCACCCTCATTTGTCTTCCTAGGACACCCCTGAGTTCAGAAAATTGATTTTTTCATCTGCCCATCTTGTCCCTCGCTCCTGATGCATGATCGCGATCAAAAAATCTGGTGGTGGATGAATTTGCAGCCTCGCGATCAAAGACATTCCTCGCTCTCGAACAAGGAACGAGGGACGAGATGGCCAGATTTAAAAAAAGTTTTCTGTAGCCCAGTGGTGCCCTAGAAAGTAATGTAAGGGTGGATTTTGCTCAGGGGACCTGGTTCTCCCCATCTGAATAAAAAAACATTAGTTCTATTATCCCTAGTAGTCTAGTGGCCCCCCCAATGAGTATTTAATTTATATGTTTCCTTTTTATACTTGGTAGTCTAGTGCCCCCCCATGTGTGTTTATAAAAGATGTTTTCTCATATCCCTGGTAGTCTAGTGACTCCCCCATCTGTATCTCATGATTATTAATATCCCTGGTAGTTTGGGGTCCCCCCCACTCCATCAGAATAAAATAAATAACCATGTTCAATGTCCTGGTAGTCTAGTGGCCCCACCCTTCACCCAGCTGTGCCAGCCCACCCAGCACTCCCCCACCCTTCCCCAGCCAGCAACTGGCACAGCCCACTCTCACTCCCACGGACAGCCGACACTGTGTATATTACAAGTGCTTATTCAAACAGGTGCTCTGAAATTATTTCTGAATGCCTGTTTGAATAAGTGCTCATAATATACAGCAACAAAAGTATGGAAGTTTGCTATTAGGGTTCCCAACCCTACCACCACCCCCACCACCACCCTCCACACACCAACAGGTGTTGGGTTTGCCTTCAGGGTCATCAGGCCTAACTCTTATCCCATTCCATGTGTAAGGAAGTTAAGATGGTACAGTATAGGAGAATGGGGTGAGAGTTAGGCCTGATGACCCCAAGGCACACCCTGACACCTGTTGGTGTATGGAGGGTGAGGTGGTATGGTTGGGAACCCTAACACCAAATTTCCATACTTTTGCTGCTGTAATAGGAACCCTAACTGATGCATTAACAGAGTTTTTTGCAATGAATTTCCTTACTTTTCGAAATCTAGATTTAGTATTTGCCGTATTGATCCTTCCTTGTAAGAACAGATCCAGAAGCAAATGATTTGATATCTTTTAATGGACCAACATAGATGTAACAACAAGAACAAAGTGCTCTAGCTTTCAGACCAACAAGTCCTTTGTCAGAAGTATAATGACAGTTATTTAAAAAAAAAAACAATACTTTTAACACCCAGATCCTGCAGAAAAAACAGAAAAAATTCCCGTTGGTTTAAAATACTCATTTAAAAAAAACAGAAGATGATGTCAGAGAAGTTACACAGTACCATGTCACCTTCATCTGGGAGAGTCTCCGGGTCAAAGGTGCTTAGTGCAGAAGGCATACAAAGAACTCTACTACATATACATTAAATTGACATTTGAGATAACAACTACTTGAGCAGGTGGCTCTTAAATCAAATTATGAGTGTCACAATGTGTATAAGAATGCAATTACTGAAAAACAACCCCCACTCAGATTAAAGACATACTAAGATTGTCTTAGCACTACAAGAAGAATCTATGTATGTATTACAGACAAAGAGTAACCAGTAAAGCTTCCTTAAAAAGATCAGTAGTTACACACTGTATGATCTGTAAAACCTAGCTGGACCCATTACCGAGCTGTACTCTCCAGCTAGCTATTATGTCCAATAAACTTCAAAAGCCTATAGTGTAGTAACAGCACTTCATAAATGATAATATAAATATAAATTGACAATATAAGTGTTCAACGCACCGGTAAGACTTGTGAGCTCATTTCCACTTCAGACTGTGTGGTTACATCACAAAACAAACAATTCAAGGTATATGGGAGTTATACATGTACATCACAACATGCTGTTTATTTCATTCAGTGCAAGAGAAGTCCACAAACAGGTTATGTTGGAGAGACAAGCCAACAGCTCTGTACAAGGATGAACTCGGACAGACATACTATTAAAACAAAGAAGACTGAAAAACCAGTGGAGCAACACTTCTGCCAGCCTGACCACTCAGTTTCAGATATGTCAGTAAATGGTCTTAAAAGGAAATCTCAAAAACACACAACAGAGATGAACTTTTGAGATTAACCTTATTTACATCTCAATATAGTAGCAGATGGGATGACTATAGATATGGGTTTCATGGGTCATTACAGAATTTAACATCCACAGACCTCTTCTTCTTTGGACTGACATGTTATAGGACTTCAATACCTGTGGTGTGTGTGTGTGTTTTTGGAGGTATGTGAATATGGCCGGTGTTGGGCTTGCTGTCACATTGAGGTAGGCTTCTATTTAGATACACGGAATCACAGTGTGTTATTACTGTTACTTCACATACATAATGAATATTAATTCCTTCTTACTATTTACCTTCACCCATACTCAGATTCCCTAGCCTGTTACTGTACATACAGTAGTGTTATTATAGACTGTCACAATTTTTAACTCTGAACATATTGGGGTGAGAGATCTCATTTGCATGGGGTCCTTGACAGATCTATTTACATTACGCTAATATTGTAGTGATTTGTGGAAATGTAGGTATGTTAGGACTCTTGTGTTACACACATACTTTATATTTACTTCTAGTTACCTTACCCTAGGGAGGGTGGAAGTTTTATTTCATTGTGGTTGTACCCAGAATCCTTGGAGATGTTTCTGCACAGATAGGAGTAAGGTTAAATAGTGTCACATTTTTAGTTGGTAGATATTAGGATACATGATCCCTTTTACTTGGGATTTCATGTCAAGTTGAATTCCTTTGAGTAACAATTGCAATGATTGATGTGACTGATGGTGCATTAAGAGAGGTGTGTGTGTGTGTGTGTGTGTGTGTGTGTGTGTGTGTGTGTGTGTGTGTGAAACATAGAAACATAGAATTTGACGGCACATAAGGACTGCTTGGCCCACCTAGTCTGCCCATATCCATACCTAACGGATAAGCTGCAGATCCTAGTTAACCAACAGCCTACTTCCTCCTACCCCCCACTAGAATGGCCTTATGTCTGTGCCATGCATTCTGAATTCCACCACTGTTTTTGACTCTATGACCTCCTCAGGAAGGCTGTTCTATGTGTCCACAACCCTCTCTGTGAAGAAATACTTCCTCACATTACCTCTGAGCCATCCCCCCTCTATCTTCAAATTGAGCCCCCTTGTTTTTGCACATCTCTTTTTCTGAAAGATGCTACCCTCTTGGACTTTGTTGATTCCCTTGAGGTATTTGAAAGTTTCTATCATGTCCCCCCCCTCCTTTCCTCAAAGCTATACATCTTCAGTTCCTTTGGTCTTTCTTCATATGTCCTCAACATTTTGGTTGCCCTACTCTGGACAGCCTCCACCCTGTCGATGTCTTTGCGGAGATGGGGTCTCCAGAACTGTACACAGTACTCCAGATGTGGTCTTACCAACTGTCTGTACAGAGGGCCAACAACTTCCTGTTTTCTACTGGTGAGGCATCTCCCTATGCATCCTAGTATCCCCCAGCCCTCCTTATTGCCTACTCACATTGCTGACCCAACTTTAGATCATCTGACATGACTACCCCCAGGTCCCTTTCCATTTTTTTTGTCAGTATCTCACCTCCCATTGTGTACTCTTCCCCTGGTTTTTTGTTTCCCAGGTGCATTACCTTGCATTTCTTTGCATTGAATCTAAGCTGCCATACATTTGACCATCCCTCCAACCTTGCCAAGTCCCTTTTCATCCTTTCCACCCCACCCTGTGTATCAACCCTGTTGCAGATCTTTGTGCCATCTGCAAAGAGACATACTTTCCCTTTCATTTCCTCTGCAATGTCACTTATAAAGACATTAAAAAGGACCGGCCCCAGTACTGAACCCTGCAGTACCCCACTAGTAACCCTCTTTTATTCACTGTGGACTCCATTTACTATTACCCACTGTGTTCTGATGTCCAACCAGTGTTTTACCCAGGCTACCACCCTAGGACCCACTCCCAGGCTGGCTAATTTGTTTATTAATCTTTTGTTTGGAACTGTGTCAAATGCCTTGCTAAAGTCTAGGTAGGCCATGTCCACAGCCCCTCCCTGGTCTATTGCTTTGGTCACCCAGTCAAATAAATCAATTAGATTTGTCTGACATGACCTTCCCATTGTGAATCCATGCTGCCTTGGGTCCTGTGTCCCACTAGCTTCTAGGCACTCAACAATTCTTTCCTTCAGAAGTGATTCCATCATTTTCCCTACCACTGAGGTCAAACTGATAGGTCTGTAGTTTCCTGCCTCTGTCTTGCTCCCACTTTTGTGAAGGGGAATCACATCCACCCTCCTCCAGTCCTCAGGTACCACCCCATCCTCCCATGATTTATTAGAAAGGGTAGTCAGTGGTGTTACTAGTTCTTCCCTTAGTTCTTTTAAAATCGTCGGGTGAATCCCATCAGGCCCCATTGCTTTATCCACCTTCAGTTTTAAGAGATCTATCAGAACCATTTCTTCTGTGAAAGGATGAATATCAACCCCCCTATCCAGAGTGCTTCTATTGACCGGATTATGTATTTCATCCTACTTTTCAATTGTGAATACTGAGCAGAAGTATTTGTTCAGTATCCCTGCTTTTTCACTGTCGCTCTCTGCCCAACCACCTTCCTCTTTGTTCAGCCTCAGTATCCCTGCCTTAGTCTTTCTTTGCTCCCTAATGTACCTATAAAAGGTTTTATCCCCCTTCTTAACCGAGTTGGTTATCTTTTCCTCGGTTTGGGCATTTGCTATTCTGACTGCCTTACCCGCTTCCTTCTGCTTTAACTGGTACAGATCTCTGTCCTGCTCCTTCTGTGTTTCCTTATACTTCCTGAATGCTATCTTTTTTCCCTTACCTTGCCCACCACTTCTTTTGAGAGCCATAGTGTTTTTTTCTTTAGTTTTGATTTGTTTATTTGCTTCACACAAAGACGTGTTGCCTCTGTCATGGTGGTTTTGATGTTTCCTTGTTGTTGCTTCACCCCACCTTCTTGCCTGTTTGCTAGTGCTTTTCTGAGGCACTCTCCCATTTTGACAAAATCAGCCCTCCTGAAGTCCAGTACCTTCACTTTTGTGTGGCTTGACTCTACAGATAAGTTTATCATGAACCACACTGTTTGGTGGTCACTTGTTCCCAGATAGCTACCCACTTCAAGATCAGAGATCAGAGATCCTCTCTCCATCCCCATTTGGGAGTATCAGGTCTAGGATTGCTCTCTCCTGAGTGGGTTACAAAACTAGCTGTCTGAGGCATGCCCCGTGTAGGGCATTGAGAATGGCCCTGCTCTTGGATGTGGCTGCAGCAAAGGTGCTCCAGTCAACATCTGGCATATTCAGGTCCCCATCAGCAATATCTCCCCTTTCTCTGCCATCCCAAGGATGCCTTCTATCATTTCCTTGTCCATTTCCTCCCCCTGAGATGGGGGCCAATCCCTGTGTGGATTGTGGAGCCATTTCCTGTCTCCAGGGTGACCCACAGTGCCTCCTCTCCTCCCTGTTTACCCTTTAGTTCTGTTGCTTTGATCCATTCCCTAACATAGAGAGCTACTACTCCTCCTCCTCTTCTTCCCTCCCTGTCCCTCCTGTATATTGTGTACCCTGGTATGTTGACATCCCAGTCATGGTTCTCTGTGTACCATGTTTCTGTGACTGCCACAATATCCAGGCATCCCTCTTCCATCAAGGCCACTATTTCAGGGAGCTTTTTACCTAGGCTATGGGCATTGATACTCATTACCCTCCATTTTTTTATGGCTTTATTTCTTTTTGCCCTGTCCCTTCTGCCTTTGTCTGTTTCTCCATTTACCCCTGCCCTTCTCCCTATTGACTGCTCTATTTTGGTGTTTACCTCACTAATTACCCTGATTTTTTGGGGGTGCTAGGATTTCCCTTCTCCTCTTCAGTGCCTCCCCCTTGGCTAGTATAAATGCTCACCACTGAAGCATTTAAACCTATCACCTAGGATCCTGGTTCCCCTCCAGGATAGATGCAGACCATCACACCTGTATAGGCCTGCATCCCTCCAGGTGGAGCCCCAGTCCCCAATGAAGCCAAATCCCTGAGCTTTGCACCAGTTTTTCAACCAGTCATTGAATCCCATGGTGCAGAGTACCCTAGCCTCATCTATGCCATAGACAGGTAGCACTTCTGAGAAAGTTACCATGTGTGATACTTGTCTAAGGCCCCTTCCCAACTCCACAAACTCCTGTTGCACTGCTCTGATCCCATTCTCAGCCAGGTCATTCATCCATAGGTGGATAATGACATCCAGCTCCCTCCCCCTTGCCACTGCTCCCACGATCCTGAGGACTTGTTTCCTGTCCCTCCAAGCCTTGGTGCCAGGCAGGCACCTTACCTCCCTTTCCCCACCCTCCCCCAGTTCTACCCACCTAACAATTGAGTCCCCTACCAGGAGTTGTTTCCTTCCCCTGTGGGGTCCTGGGCCACCATCCTGTGGGTCTCCATTGTGGAAGTTCCCAGCATCCTCCTTGGTCTCCACTGCAGGTGCCTCCATAGAGAAACCTTGCTTCACCAGAGTGGTGAATGAATTGTGGAGAGGCACAACTGGAGGGATGTGCCTCTGTTCCACCACCCTCACCCTTCCTTAGCCCACCTTGCTCCAACCACTCCTCTTTCTTGGCAACCTCTGAGGTAGTGGCAGTGGCCTGAGTGGTCTCTTGGTGGGGGAGCAGGTTTCCCGCATCCTTGCCGGGTCAGCATGGAGACGAACAACCTCCTCCCTCAGACCAGAGAGGTGCCTGCAAATAGGGCAGCAATGCAGTTTCCAGAATGTCTCCTGGAAGACTGATGCTCCACAGCCAGTGCATTGCACCACTCCCCACATGTCTGTGACCCTTCCAGTTACAGATGCTTTTTTGGTTTTTGTTCTTGTTTTAGTGTGTGCAAGCTTGTGAGTGTCTCTACCCCCTATTTAGTGTGCTGTGCTTGTAAGGATATGAACAGGTGTATGTTAGTAGTTTTAAGGAAGTGATGTCAGAACCCCTGCTATAAAGGAAGTTATGTGATTGCAGGTAGTGGGGTGAGAGGAATGGTGGTGGGAGTAAACCTATGCTGTCCAGAAACAATCACCTACAACTTTTACCCTCCACCCTTGGGAGTGCCTTCCTTCATTTCAGACACCTATTTCACAAAGTCTAAGTAACAAGTCTAGTCACACCTGACTGAAAATATCTCCCAGCTACAGTTCATCCCTGGCAAATTAAAGTTAAAACTAAGAAAAGTCCACCCAAAAACAGAATCAATACTAGTTACTTACACAAGTCCAAAAAGTAATAATTCAGTTCAGTGTAGTCTAGAAAATAACCTCCTTGAGTCAAGGAAGCTGTGGCTGCTTTCTCACTCTCCCTGTCTTCAATGTGAGAAGGAGACTGCAATACCTCTGAGACAAAAACAAAAAAACCTTTTCAGCAAAAAATAAATAAATAAAATAGGGGCAAACAGTAATTTTGCTTAGCCTAATGATAAAATGTCACAAAAATTTAAGCACCACCTGTAATAATTTCACAGAATATATACCCTGTAAGAAACTCTGCTAGAGAGAAAAATAAAGCAGTAACAGAAGATATACCTTACAAAAGACAATTTGAATCAGAAGATTACAGCAGTAATCTGTTAGCACACACCTGTAGGCACACCTTGTAATAATGCAGCAGAAGATATACCCAGCAACAGCAATGTGAGTCAGAGAAAAATAAAGCAATAAAATGTTAGCAACAAACAGTAACAATCCTTGTGTGTGCAAAATAAAAACAACAACACGCAGTAAATCTGCCTAGCCAAAAGTCTTAATCCTTTCCCTTATTCTGGTAAGGTTCTTAGCTCTGTCATTTCAAGCAAGCTAAAAGGAAAGAGCTCAGGTGAAGCTAGGTACCTTGGCCAGCAAACCTGTGTGTATATGAGTGTGTATATCCTTAAAACTAGTTATTCACCCCTCCACATTATGGGGGTGTGAGGTAGGTAGGGTGTGTTGTGTGTGTGGAGGAGAGGAGAGAATTATATTTTTATTTCCTATTCATATTCCTTAGACATTTTTGGTACATCAAGTTGTTATACACTGAGAATTTATTGACATCAGTACATATCAGGCCACATGGTCTTAATTCCTTAGTGGTCCTTGACAATAATTTTTTGTTTGACACTTATATTGTCAATTTATATTTATATTATCATTTATGAAGTTCTGTTACTACACTATAGGCTTTTGAAGTTTATGGGGCACAATATCTAGCTGGAGAGTATAGCTGGGTAATGGGTCGAACTAAGTTTTACACATCATACAGTGTGTAACTACTGTTTTTTTAAGGAAGCTTTACTGGTTACTTTTTGTCTGTAATACATACGTAGATGCTTCTTGTAGTGCTAAGACAATCTTAGTATGTCTTTGATCTGAGTGGGGGTTGTTTTCAGTAATTGCATTCTTATACACATTGTGAAATTCATAATATGATTTAAGAGCCATCTGTTCAAGTAGTTGTTATCTCATATGTCAATTTAATTTATATGCAGTAGAGTTCTTTGTATGTCTTCTGCACTAAGCACCTCTGACCCGGAGACTCTCCCAGGTGAAGGTGACACGATACTGTTTCGCTTCTCTGACATCATTTTCTTTTTTTTTTTTAAATGAGTATTTTAAACCAGTGGAGATTTTTCTGTTTTTGTCTGCATGATCTGGGTGTTAAAAGTATTGATTTTTCTAAATAACTGTAATTACATTTCTGAGAAAGGACTTGTTGGTCTGAAAGCTAGAGCACTTTGTTCTTGTTGTTACATCTATGTTGGTCCATTAAAATGTATCAAATAATATGCTTCTGGATCTTACATTTTTAGACAGTTCAATAGTATCCTTATTTTACTATGAGAGTGCAAGGTCCTTCGGACCCTGTGTTCCAGTCCCTCTGTAGATGCGCATATGTATGTAGTTGTGGAAGCGGAGGGCCCTCTGGGCCCCTGTGCTTCCATGTGTCGAACAACAGTGACCAAATTGTCAGCATAGCCATCTATATTACCCCATCTCATGTACCCCAGTACAGAGAAATTGTGAAATGCAAGGCAAAACATAATTATCCACAACTGCAAAGCCATTCTGCACTACAGGTGCTAAAACACATTTTGGGTAGTATGTGGCAATGACAGCTCTACTGTTCATGATGTGGTTTGAAAAAATGGCTATGTTGAAAATTTGGTGGCAGACCAGACCTGGGTTTGAATCCCATGGCTTCTACTTGCATACTGTGTGACCCTGAGCAAGTCACTTCACTTCCCTATGTTCTCAGGTCACTCCTGTAAAAAAGCTTTCAGCTTAGTGTGCTACTCCTGGTTAAACAACTAAACTAAATAAAAATGCTGACATGGGGATTGGGCACCCTGAAGTCGACTAACAATAATCACAATGGGCTTGAGGAGGGGCTTCCGACACTGAGGGTGGGTATCCCTGTGTCAGAAAAATGTAGAAAACACTACTAAGTGGAGTAAATGCTGACATGGGGATTGGGTGCCCTGATGTCAGCAAAACATTTTTTTTATTATTAAAACATGCCCCAGCCCCCTTGGAGGCAAAAAAAGAGAAAAACTATTTTTATTAGGTAAACACCAGTAGGTGTTTATCAACATGGGGGCTGAGGAGTAAGATTCTGGCCTTATTTTGGGAAAAAAATTGGCCAGGAAAGATTTTAACCATTTATAGGGGCCAATGTTTTTTTGTCGCAAATTTGTGGCAGTTTTCCAAAAACTGCCACAAATTTGCGACAGCTTTCAGGCAACAGTGCTGTTATTTGCATGAAAACTGCTGCAATTTTCAGCAGTTTCACAAAAGGAGTGACTCAAATTTATGGCTCTACCAATGGCTGAACATGGCTGAACACAGAAAACATATTTCCAGCCATTAATTTAAAAAAATGATGCCATGATTAGGTTCCACAGGCCCCGATTAGGTAAACACAACTGGAGGTATTTACAAAAGGGCATTATTTTTTGAAGTACAGTGTTTCTTACCCATCACTAACTGGAAACAAGATAGTGGCAGCATGACACTACTTTCCCATTTACAAAAGCAAAAAGTGATTTTGCAAAAGCAAAAACTGCTTTTGTACCAGACATCTAATTTTTTCCATAGGCTATAATGGGAAACTTTAAACTTTAATAACTTTTGAAGGGATTACTACTTTTTCACCAAACCTTCAAAAGGCTCATCGGTGACTGAGACTCCATATACCCTAACAATTTCAGACCAGATCCCCAAACCATTTAGGACTTATGGCCGAAAAAAGAATTTGGACCTAAATGGTAAGTTTCACATTTTTTGGCATGCCACAGCTGTGCAACTGCACCACCAACCGGAACAAAACTTGCCAGATCCAGAGATCTATGGTACCAGACAGTGCATGCAAAATTTTTGGCACATCGGTCTAACAGTTGCAAAGTTGTTAAAGAGCAAAATTTTGGATTTAACATAGAAGTGGCTGGGCAACCCTAACTATAGTGGCACCAGCATGGCACTATGATATCTACATTTTCTCAAAGATATATATATATATATATATATAACATAGAAACATAGAAACATAGACTTTGACGGCAGATAAGGACCACTTGGCCCACCCAGTCTGCCCATTTCCCTACCTACTGGATAAGCTGCAGATTCTAGTTAACCAACAGCCTGCTTCCTGCAACCCCCCACTATAATTGCTTTGTGTCTGTCCCATGCATGTTTGAATTCCCCCACTGTTTTAAACCCAATGACCTCCTCAGGAAGGCTGTTCCATATATCAACCACTCTCTCGATGAAAAATAATTTTCTCACATTACCCCTGAGCCATCCTCCCTCTATCTTTAAACTGTGCTTCCTTGTTCTTACACATCTCTTTTTCTGAAAGATGCTACCCTCCTGGACTTTGTTGATTCCCTTGAGGTACTTGAATGTTTCTATCATGTCCCCCCATCCCTCCTTTCATCAAGGGTATACATATTAAGCTCTCTCAGTCTCTCTTCATATGGTTTCTGATGTAGACCTTGCACCATTTTAGTTGCCCTCCTCTGGACTGCTTCCATCCTGTCTATCTCCTTGCATAGATGAGGTCTCCAAAACTGCACACAGTACTCCAGATGGGGTCTCACCATCTGTCTGTATAGAGGGATAACCACTTCCCTTTTTCTACTTGTGATGCCCTTCTATGCATCCAGTATCCCCTGGCTCTCCTTACTGACTTTTCACATTGCTTACCACCTTTAGGTCATCTGATATGACTACTCCCAGGTCCTTTCCATTTTGTTGTTGTTAGTACCTCCCTGCTATTGTGTACTCTTCTCCTGGGTTTTTGTTTCCCAGGTGCATTACTTTGCACTTCTTTGCATTGAATCTAAGTTGACATATGTCTGACCATTCCTCCAACCTTGCCAAGTCCCTTCTCGTCTTTTGTACCCCCTTTTGTGTATCAACTCTGTTATAGATCTTTGTGTCATCTGCAAAGAGGCATACCTTTCCCTCCAGACCCTCTGCAATGTCACTTATAAAGATGTTAAAGAAGATTGGACCCAGTACTGAGCCCTGAGGTACTCTACTAGTAACCCCCCTTTCTTCAGAATGTGTTCCATTCACTATTACCTTCTGTGTCCTGTTGTGCAGCCAGTTCACTACCCAGGCTACCACCCTGGGACCCACTCCTAGGCTGGTTAACTTGATTATTAATCTTTTGTGTGGGACTGTGTCAAATGCCTTGCTAAAGTCTAGGTAAGCCATATTCACAGCCCCTCCCTGGTCTATTACTTTGGTCACCCAGTCAAATAAATCAATTAGATTAGTATGACATGACCTTCCTGCTGTAAATCCATGTTGCTTTGGGTCCTGTGCCCTGCTGGCCTAATTAGATTATATATATATATATATATATATATATATATATAAATACATTAATACAATAAAGATATATATATCTATATATGTCTATATTTATCTATCTATATATATATATATATATATATATATATATATATATATATATTAATATTATAGTGGCATGGTAGTGCCACTATAGTTAGGGTTGAGTACCCCATTTAAGATTAAATGGTGAAATTTTGCACCTTAATAACTTTGCCACCATTTGACGGATTTGCCAGAAATTTGGCAGGCTTAGATCGTTAGCATAGACCTTGGGATTTGCCAAGTTTTGTACTGGTCAGATATACGGTTGCAGAGCTATAAAGCACAATTTAAAGTCATATTTACACTTTTTTGTGCATTCTTTGCTCGTGCCTACAGGGCACATGGTTTGTGCGACTGGTACAAAAACCTTCAGGGAACATGCAGCTGGGGACCCGATGTGCCTTTTGAATATTTCATGAAAAAATATTAAACGGTTCAAAAGTTATTCAAAAAACAATTTTCCCATTATAGTCAATGGGAAAAGTTAACAAAAAGTTTGACAGTGTTGCAAATGCAGTTTTTAGTGTCACAAATGGCCCCAGTAGTGTCACAAATCCACCATTTTGTTTTCAGTTACTGGTCACAGAAATGATTGGCATTTAAATTTGGGACCCTCTAGGGACATAATTATTTTTGTGTTCACCTAACCAAGCCCTGAGGATGCTAGCCATGTCTTCATGTTGGAGTTAAATACCCCAGAAATATGTTTTTCAAATTTTTGGGAAATGTAGTGTTGCACCTGTGTTTTTTTGCGAAAAGTGTCACAAATCACGACACTACTTTGCCACACTGTGGCCAAAATGACAGGAATTCTTTGCCACACTGCTGCAAAAGAATGGTTTGGGGGGTTAAACACCCCAGAAATATGTTTTTGACATTTTTGTTAACTATAGTGTTGCAAAGTAGTGTCGCACTTGTGACACTTTTGTGATTTTTTTTGCGAAAGTGTCGTGATTTGCAACACTACTTCGCAACACTATGCCCAAAAGAATAGGAAATCTTTGCCACCCTGCTGCAAAAGAACAGTTTGATCTTTTTGGATGAAATTTGGAAGGAAGAACGCCAAGATCCTACAGATGTGCCTTTTGGTGGTTTGGTGACAAAATAATACAGGGCTGCGAAGTTACAGTACCCCAAAGTTGACCATTTTTCCCCATAGTCTAACATTACGGCGTCCGCCACATCTTTCAGGGCCCATATCTCGGAAATGCTTCAAGATACAGACTTTCTGTCAGAAAAATGCTTAGCTCCCCCCCCCCCCACTAAGGGGCTAAGTTCAAAACTAGCCAGGAAAGTCATAAATTATATGACATTTTAGTTTTATTTTCTATGTCATACGATTTTTGAGATATAAGCAATTTAGTATTCCAAGTGTTCATTTTCTGCTCCAAGGCCCATTATTATGTATACATTATTTGTATTCACTGTGTTTCTCAATGCAGCTTTTGGGAAAAATAAGGGTGTGCATTTTTGTTATTGTTACAGTTAGCGTTTCCACTTGCGTTTCCATAACCATTTGTATTAGTGTTTCTGTCTATGCCACCATGTGTGTTACCTTTGCGTTTTCATTTGCGCTTGCATTTGCATTACTGTTAACATTTACGTTTCCATTACTGGTTTTGTTTGCATTTCTTTTTGCATCACCGTGTGCATTTCCACTTGCATTTGTGTACGCGCTTCCATTTGCATTTCCGTTTGTGTTTCTGTTTCCTTTGGCATCATCGTTGCTGTTACTGTAAGTGTTTGTATTTCCAATTGCGTTACCGTGACCTTGTACGTTACGATTTGCATTTTTGTATGTGCTTGCATTTGTGTTTCTATTTTCATTAACGTTTGTGTTTCTATTACCATTTGCATTATCATTTACATTTGCATCACCATGTGCGTTACCATTTGAGCTTGCATTTGCGTTACCGTTACTTCACTATTTATAGTGCATATTATCAAAAAGGAGTGAAATTCATGGCAAAAAACTCAGTTTAATGCATCAGTTAGGGTTGTTCCACAGTGACAAAAGTGAGGAAGTTTGATGTTAGGGTTTCCACCCTTGCACCCCACCATGCCACCACCACCAACAGGCATTGGGGTGTGTGTTGGGGTTATTGGTCCTAACTCTCATTCCATTCTCCTATACTGCACCACCTCAGCTTGTTTACACATGGGATGGAGTGAGAGTTAGGATCGATGACCCCAACACACACCTCGATGCCTGTTGGTGGCAGTGGGGTGGGGTGCAATGGGTGGGAACCCTAACATCAGATTTCCTTGTTTTTGTCGCTGTGGAACAACCCTAACTGATGTATTAAACAGAGTTTTTTGCCATGAATATATATATATATATATATATAGTCACAGCCAAAGGCGTGGTCAGATATTTCCTGAAATGTCTGTGACATTTCTAGAGAAATCTCCTGCTTTCTGCATTGCCACAGTAGGGGCAGGAGAGAGAAACTCTTTAGAAATTGTGCTAAATCTCCATAAAAATCTGACCATGTCTGTGGCTACTACTGTATATGTGTATATATATATATATATATATATACTTATTGCAAAAAAAACTCTATGAATGCATCATTTCGGGTTTCTATTACAGCTAGCAGAAGTCAGGAATTTGATGTTAGGGTTACCAACCTTATCTACCTCACTCCCACACCAACAGGCTCTTGGGTGTGCCTTTGGGTTGTCAGGCCCTAATCCTCACCCCATTCCATGTGTAAACAAGCTTGATATAGTGCAGTATAGGAGAATGAGGTGAGAGTTAGGGCCCGACAGTCCTAAGGCACACCCTGTCAGCCTGTTGGGTGCTGGAGGGTGGGGGGCTAGGTTTGGTAACCCTAACATCAATTTCCTGACTTTTGTTGCTGTAATAGAAACCTTAACTGATGCATTAATGGAGTTTTTTGCAATGAAGTTCCCTTATTTTTTAGATAGTATAATAGTATCCTTATTTTACTGTGGGAGCACAGGTCCAAAGCCCACCGTAGATGCGCATATGTATGCAGATGTGGAAACACAGGAACCTCTGTGCCCTGCACTTCCATGTGCTGAACAACAATGACCAAATTGTCAACATAGCCAACTTATTACCCTACCTCATGTACCCCGGTACAGAGTAATTGTGAATACAAGGCAAAATGTAATTATGTGCAACTGCAATGCCATTCCATGCCACAGCTGCAAAGTCACATTTTGGGCAGGATGTGGAAAATGACAGTTGTACTATTCATGAGGTGGTGAAAAACAATGGTTTTGTTGAAAATGTGGTGGCAAAATATGGAAAAGTACAAAAGTTATGCGCATGCATACAAGTAATTCAACAGATGCATGTAGCTCAGGCATTTTGAGGACATTTTTTGAACCAAATTATCAACATGGCCTTTTGGGGGCCTCACCTCATGAACAGTGGCATTGTCATTTCCTTAATCAGCCCCAAAGGGTGATTTCACACACCATATGTGCCATTCTGCACCACAGTGGTGAAACCACATTTTGGGCAGGATGTGAAAAATTACAATTATACTGCTTATGATGTTGTGTGTAAAAATGGCAATGTGAATACTTGGAGTCAAAATATTGTTAATTACCAAAGTTATGTGCCTGTGTAGAAACTGTGTAACACTGGGAGTGGGCTCCCAGTGTCCCACCTTGTGGGAAGCTACTGCTGACACGTGGATTGGGCACCCCAATGTCAGCAATATGGGGGGGATGTTGTATTCAGTTGGGGACAGTGACATATAGTACCGACATGGGGATTGGACACCCCAATGTCAGCAGAAACATGTTTTTTTTTCTTTAAAAATAAATATTCCAGGAGTTCCATCTCATGAAGTAGGATCCTAGTTTGTATCTCATCATATGAACTAGGATCTTACTTTATATGACTCCGATATGTACAAAGACTTTAAATGTGAAATAAACCACATTTGAAGGGTAATTTCAAGCGGTAAAGTACAAAATGCACCTAAGGGGTCCCAATAAGCAAGTTGCCTGTGTTGGATCCTCCACAGAATATCATATTGGGAGGTTTCCAAATTAGAATTTTCAGACAAAACTGAAAACAAGATGGCAGCCATATGTAGAAGGAATTTCCCCATATGAAGCAGGATTCCTTCTTCATTTCATACAGCTATATTGTAGTGTTACTGAGCATGCTCAGGAATGATTTTTTAAAAGTCTTAAACTGCAATAACTTAAAAACTGCTTATTATTTTTCTCACAAGAGTAGAAAAAAGAAACATCTGTGGGGTAGTCCCTTTCTCCTCTGAGAATTTCAGACCAAACAATAAAACCGTCTGGGCTGTAGGCAAGTTCAAAGAAAAATCCCAGCAAAGTCAATGAAATGAGCAAAGACATGTTTTTATCACCTCTCCATAACTCAGAGACCGCAAATCCAACTGTAAAGTAACTTGTTACATCAGGAGATCTACCCCACAAAACAGTGCATACCAAATTTTGTGCACAACAGTTGCAAAGTTATTAAAGTGCAAAATTTTGAGTTTAACATTGAAGTGCTTACTCAACCCTCAACCCTAACTATATGGGCATGATCACTCTCGTAGATATAGATTATATATATATATATATATTTTTTTTTTTGCAAAAAACATCATTAATTCATCAGTTAGGGTTCTTACTAAAGTGACAAAAGCAGGGAAATGTAGTGATAGGGTTTCCAACCCTAACACCCCACCCCCAACACTCCAGACAATGACAGGCATTGGTGGTATGCCTTGGGGTCATTGTCCATAACACTCACCCCATTCCATAAATAAATAAACTGACATGGGCACAGTATAGGAGAATTGGGTGAGCATTAGGGCCACTGACCCCAAGGCACACCCCTGATGCCTGTCAGTGTCTGCAGTGTGGGGGGTGGGGTGCTAGAGTTAGAATCCCTAACACCACATTTCTCTGCTTTTGTTGCTTTAGTAAGAACCATAAATGATGCATTAACAAATTTTTTTGCAATGAGTTTTCTTACTTTTTCAGATAGTTTAATTGTATCCATATTTGGCTGTGGGAGTGCAGGGCCCTTGGGTCCTGCACTTCCACCCTCTTTAAAGCCCTGAGGTCCATTACTTCATGATTTTCCTTATTTTACTGTGGGAATACAGGGTCCAAAGGACCCTGCACACCCACCTCTGCATAGATGCATGACCAAATTATCATCATAGCCATCTTATTACCTCAGAACATGTACCCAGTAGATAAAATTTTCAAATCCCAACCTAAACATAATTCTGTGCAACTGCAATACCATTCCATGCCACAGGTGAGAACACAAATTTTGGATAGGATTTGAAAAAATGACAGCTGTGGCATACATGAGGTCAGATAATAAGAAGGCTATGTTGAAAATCTGTAGTCAAAATTGTTTTACTTTTCTGAAGTTACAAACAGACATACTGAAATTACAATGAATGATCATAACTTTTTCATTTTTTCCATATTTTGACCCCAAATTTTGAACATAGTCTTCTTATTTCCACACATCATGAATAGACATGTAGCGGAATTTAAAATCTGCTGGTGAAGTGAACACGAAGTGGCCACTTAACATTGCCACTTTGCTATGCGAAGTGCCCCATAGGAAAGGTTCACTTTGCCTTGTTATTATTACCTTGCATTGTCATTCCACCTTAAACATGAAGTAAGGCAGAGTGACAACAATATTGGCAGCATCCCACCCACACAGTCACCAGAATTAATGTGCATACCCAAAGTGCTACTGTTTTGTGTCCAGAAAACTCCACAGTGCTGATGAAGTGAAATGGGAGTGTAACAAGAAATGCAAAGTCTCCCAGAATTAATGGCACACTCAGTCATGCATGCAGTGATCAGGTCACACACAGAGTCACCAGAATTAATGTGCATCCAGAAAAATGCTACTGTCTTGTGTCCAGAAAATTCCCCAGTGCCGATGAAGTGAAACTGAGAGATTAACAAGAAATGCAATCTCCCAGAATTAATGGTGCCATGCAAATGCACAGACAGATTAAGATTGCACTGCACATTCAAGGGATGCATACAAAAAGGCACAACAACACCTAACCCGTGCTCACAAGTCACAAATCCAAATCTGGAAAGGAATACATTTTGCCAGTTGGGGGATTAGTGCATAGCAGTAACAATCAGGAGACAGTATAGTGCAGTGGTTTAAGGCTCTGAGCTGCAAATCTGGAGACCTGGGTTTGAATCCCACAGCCCCACTTACAAACTGTGTGACCCTGAGCAAGTCACTTAACCTCCCTGTGCTCCCAGGTCACACCTGTAAACAAGCTTTCAGCTTAGTGTGCCACTCCTGGTTAAACAATTGGAAAAAAACAATCCACTGCCAGTAAAGATGCCACAAAGCAGTATAAAAAATTCATGCAGGTGCAGTGGATTGCAGGTTCACACTGCTGCAATTACTCTGTAACACAATAAAAAGTGTCTGATTTAATGGCACGCATCACATGCATACTCACACACACTACAAGTACTGTAATGCATAGCAAATTGAAAACATTTAATAATATAACCAAATGTTTTAAACAAACTGAAATTATACACTGCTGCACCACAACAATCAGCAAAAAAATTCAAGAATTACTGAAAATATTACTGTGTGTACATTAACACAGTTATACAAGAAAAATATAACCAAAACAGAAAGACTGCCTTTTTTCTCCCAGTTAATCTACCTACACCACAAATACGCCCCTGCCCCAAAGCACACTTCACCGTACACAGACTGACTGTTCTAAATTAACATTCAAAATCTACACACAAACAATAAACACTCAATGATATGAGCACAGGAGAGTTTCCTGCAATTGATGTACTAAATTTTGAGCAAAAAAAAAATGAAAATCAAAATAAAAAAAATATTACTCAAAAAGGCATTTTAAACAGCTTTTAGAAGTTTTGAATCACATAGCTCTGAGAGCAAACTGTCTCCAGCTACCACTGCACACACACACTACCCAGGCCAGAACTGAGGCTGTGCTGAACAATCTAGAGCCCATGTGACCTGCAATCCCATGAATAACTATATAATTTCATTTGGATCTCAATTACCAGGGTGAAGTGAGGTGAATTACACTGATTTCAATGTACTTCACCTTAAAATTGGTGGAGAAGTGGTTTGGGGAAGGTGGAATAAAGCAAAGTCATTGGTTTCAATGGACTTCATGTTCCTCATTATGAAGCGAAGTACTCCACTCACATTGTGGAGTTCTCTGTGGATTCTGCATTACTCAGTGAATCACTTCATGGAGCAAACTGGAGCACTTCTCCTATGGCTGTACTTCCTCGATGAGCTGTAGCACAAAACTCCCCAACTTAAAAATGCTTATTAATGAGTACAATGGTGGAGAGGTGAAGCTTGGAGAGATACTACAAAACATGCTTAAAATACATCCAAGTAAAACAAGTCAAAAAATTAGAGTTGTGATTCGTGACGTGACTGTGAATCGTGATTTGTGACTGCATTTGTGACTGTGATGATGAAAAACGTGACCCGGTGTTGATGGTGTGAGATAACCAATATGGAACTGTATTGGGAATGTGAATGCCTACGGCTGTACTTCCCTGATGAGTTGTAGCACAAACTCCCCAACTTAGAAACGCTCATTAATGAGTACTATGGCGGGGCCGTGAAGCCTGGAGAGATACTACAAAACATGCTTAGAATACATCCAAGTAAAACAAGTCAAAAAATTAGTGTTGTGATTCGTGACATGACTGTGAATCATGATTTGTGACTGCATTTGTGACCGTGATGATGAAGAATGTGATTCGGCGTCGACAGTGTGAGATAAACAATATGGAACTGTACTGGGAATGCAAATGTCTATGGCTGTACTTCCCCAATGAGCTGTAGCACAAATTCCCTGACTTAAAAATGCTCATTAATGAGTAAAATGGTGGGGTGGTGAAGCCTGGAGAGATACTACAAAACATGCTTACAATACATCCAAGTAACTAATCAAAAAATTAGTGTTGTGATTCATGACATGATCATGAAAAGTGATTTGTGACTGCATTTGTGACCGTGAAGATGAAGAACGTGATTTGTATATCGAGTGACTCGTGATGATGGTCCTGACTTAAAAATGCATATCAGTGAGTACAATGTTCTTGCAGAATTATGCATCACACCTGTCCAGTACTCTGAAGGAAAGCCAAAGAAACAGCTGTGACTTATGTTACAGATGGAGATTGGGCCTTAAAGACGCGCAAATGCACAGACAGATTAAGATTGCACTGGGCACTGAAGAGATGCAGATGCAAAAACACAACACCTAACCAGTGCTCACCATCAGAAAATAAAATCTGGAAAAGAATACATTTGCCGGTTGGGGCGGGCCACGGGGGGGGGGCAGTGTACTGCACTGCTGCAGTAACAGTCACTAGTACTAGTAAATATACCACAAAGAAGTACAAAAATCACACAGCTGCAGTGGATAGCAGGTTCACATTGCTGAAATTATTATATGGCACAACAAAGGGTGTCTGATTTGATGACACGCGACACACATATACTCACACATACACTAAGTAATGCGTAGCAAATTGAAAACTTCAGTAATATAACCACATATTTAAAAAAAACTAAAATTATGCACTGCTGCACCACAACCATCAGCAAACAAATGGCAAGAATTATTGAAAATATTACAATGTGTACATTAACACAGTTATACAAGAAAAATATCACCAAAACAGAAAGCACTGTCTTTTTCTCCAAGTTAATCTACCTACACCACAGATACGCCCCTTCCCCAAAGCGCACTTCCACTGTTTCTCAGTGCACAGACTGAATGTTGTACATTAACATTCTAAATCCACACACAAACAATAAATGCTCGATGATATGAGCACAGAAGGGTTTCCTATAATAGATGAACTAAAGTTTCAGCAAAAAAAAAAGACTCAAAAGGGCTTTTTTAGCAGCTTTTAGAAGGTTTGAATTGCAGAGAGCTCTCACAGCAGATTGTCTCCTATAGCTTCCTACACACACTACCCCAAACTGAGGCTATGCAGAACAATCTAGAGCCCATGCGACCTGAAATCCCAGGAATCACTGCAAATACCCCTTTGGAGCTTAAAAACAAGGCGAAGTGAGCTGAAGTACATTGTTTTCAATGTACTTCACCTCAAGAATTGATGGAGTAGTGGTTTGGGAAGGCGGAGTAACGTGAAGTAATTGTTTTCAATGGACTTTGCATTACCCATCATAACACAAAGTACTCCGCTTCACATTGCGGAGCACTCCACAAATTCGCCTTCACTCCATGAATCACTTCGCAGAGCAAAATGGGGCCACTTCACCCATCTTATTCATGAACCCTGTGGGTAAAAATGTTCAAATCCGTGGAAAAACGCCATTCCATATAACAAGTGCGAAAACACATTTCGGGCAAGATTTTTTTTATTTTCTCCTTTCTTTATGGTCCTGCACCTTGCTCCCGTCCATCCAGCCCCCCCTCAGCCCCATTACCCTGGCATCCACTGGACTTATCTCTCTTGCACTAGTGAGGTGCCAGCTAGCTGGGTGTGGAGCCTGCGAGAGGCCAGCTTCATCCTGCTGGCCGACGTTTTCTACTCCATTTTTGGTTTCCCCATTCCCTGAGTATGGCAGCATGCAATGATGCCAATGGCTGAGCTGTGCACACTTCCATACATGGCACACCAGGCATCTGCCCCACATCCGCCTCCTATGTTTGGACCCACTGTGCCAGCCCCCAGCCACCACTAGGGGTCAGGCAGGCAGCAGACTCCATGCCCACCCCTCCCCTGGACAGGAGAGCTGTCCTTCAGATGCATGATCGTCTCCCTCCCCAACTGACCCCTGGTGGCCCACTTGCACTGCAAACATGGGTTGCTGGCATGGCAGGAGTTAAGGCATGATGCCTCAGCCCTCTACACCACTGGGATAGCTCATTTTGTGCAAGATGTGAACAATGACAGCTGTACTGTTCATGAGGTGCTGAGATAAAAAGATGGTGACAAAAACTGGCTACGTTGAAAATTTGGAGTCAAAATATTGAAAATTAGTTAAGGAGTTCTATCAGAGCCTTTACAAAGCAGAAAGAGTCCCGAACCATAGTGAAAAGTTCATGAGCTACTTGAATAAGCTGCATCTCCTGAAAACAACAGAGTCACAGCGTAAACGCTTGGAGTCCAAAATTTCAAAACAAGAGATACTACACAAGATCAAACAACTAAAAAATGAGAAGGCACCGGGGATGGATGGATTCACCTCGGAATTCTAAAAGCAGTTCAGCGCAAAAATGGTCCCTATATTAGAAGAAGCATTCAATGAGGTGATGGGGGAAAGGGGGCAGCCCCAGTGTTTTGGAGCCAAGCTCAAATCTCAGTTATTTTAAAACCCCTAAAAGACCCGGAGGATTGCAAATCATATAGGCTCATTTCTCTTCTCCCTGTACATCTTAACATTGGTACAGGGATAGTGGCAGATCACTTACAAAACATAATAGGAAACCTAGTCCACAAAAATCAAATGGGCTTTATCTCTGGAAGATATTTACAAGACAGCATTAGATGCTTGCTGAATATAATCTCGGCCGAAAAGAAGAAAAAATAGTTTCAAATAGCTATCAGTATGGATGCTGAAAAAGCATTCAATAGGGTAGACTGAGCATTCCTGGATTTGAGCCTACAAAAATTCGGGTTAGGGGATAAGTTCACAGGAGCAGTGCAGACATTATATAAAGCCCCAGGAACTAGAGTGAAAGTTAATGGACACCTCTCTGATAGGTTTCCCCTGCAAAGTGGCACAAGGCTGATTGACCTTTCTTTAGAACCCCTAGCAGCTGAAATTAGAGCACGTAGACAGATAAAGGGGGTGGTAGCAGAAGGATATGAACAGACAGCATTATATTCCGATGACACACTTTTTTTATAGCTGATCCAGAGGTCTCAGTTCCTATGCTATTGCAAACACCGGAGGACTTTGGGATGCTGGCAGGGTATAAAATTAATCCGACAAAATCAGAGACATTGATTCTGAGTGGGACTCCTCTGCAGAATTTTAAAAATAACTTCCCACTGTCCTAGGCACAGAAAAACACTGTCAGATACTTGGGGATTAAAGTGTCTATAGACATAGCATTACTATATAAAAATAACTTTATACACTTATTCCAGAAGTTGCAATCAAATGAATGTTCTACCTCGCTTATAATTTCTGTTCCAGACTCTCCCAATACAGCCCCTAGGGGTTTCTAGACTCAGCTGCAGCGAGAAACACAGAGATTTATTTGGGCCAAGAAACACCCCAGAATAGCCAGAAACATTCTTCAGGCAACAAGAGACAGAGGTGGACTAGGGCTCCCAAATTTTTATCAATATTACTTGGCTGCAAGAGGGGTCCAGTTGTGCATGTGGGCAAAACGTAGAACAATGTCGGGCTGGTACCATTTAGAGGAAGCAGTCATAAAAAACTGGGTGCTCTGGGCCCTTCCAACAAACTCGCTGCCCACTCAGATCTGGAATGCCACACACAATCCCTGGATAAGGCATTCCATTGGAATTTTGATTAAATTGAGACAGGCCACACATTCTCCTGAAGGTCTGGGACCCTTATCCTTGATCAGATATGAGTAGACTTTCAAGCCCCCAGAAATTACCAGGGGTATGGTGTATGGGTGTATGGGCTGCTTAAAAGTGGACTACCTTTCTCCAGTGCCTAGATGACAGGAGTTGCAGGTCATTTGCCCAAATTAAGAAACGATTCACCTTAAGGGAGAAAGACCATTTTAGATTTATGTGGGTTAGGCACTTCCTGAGGACACCAGGAATTATAGCATGAATCAAAGGGGATAAAACTGACCTTGAGTCTCTTTTCTATCATGCTATACAGTTAAGGAAAAACAGACATTATTTATCCCAATTATATGAGGTCCTGGCATCCACGAGACCTGCTCCTCTAGATAACTTAAGGGAAAGATGGGCCAATGACCTAGGCATCCCTATTCAGGCACCCATATGGGAAAAGAGAATGACAAGAGGTTGGGGAGTCACAACCTCTCCCACTTGGAGGGAGTTAAACTGGAAAATCATGATAAGATTTTTCCTCACCCTGTCCAGGATGATACATCTGGATACACAGAACTTGGACTGTTGTTGGAGAGGCTGCGGAGAAAGAGGTTTGCAGGCCCACATCTTTTGGACCTGTCCTAAAATTGAGGGCTTCTGGGCTCAAGTACACTCCCATATACAACAATTGACAGGTCTCCAAATTCCATATTCAGGAGAGGATTTGATATTAGAACTCCCACTCTACTTAAGGGCAAGAAAGTGGCCAATGCACTGGCATAGATGTTAAGAGTGACAGCCCTAAAATGTATTACTTCTAGATGGCTTTCCCCACAGTCTCCTCCAATTCAGGAGTGGAAAGCCAGGGTCACAGAGGTAGAGAGGATGGAGTACAGTATATTACCAGCAGATTAAGGTTGCAACATGAAAAGTTCCTCCAAACTTGGAATCCCTGGCACCAAGACATAGGTATACTACACCAGACTATAAGATGAACAGAAATTACAACAGTTCTGGAGTAGTTAAGTTAGAGTTGCCTTTTGAGTTTTTGAGCTGCAGGTTATGGCAGTGGAGAAACTTAAAGTTAATAGAGCTTAACAGGATGAGAGAAGTTTGATGATAGATGAAAAAACTGGTAGTAGACATAGAGTATGTATTAAGAGATAGAAGAAGCAATGTATTATTAGTCCCTAGATAACATGATACCAGTTCTGTAATGGTCAAAGATGTAATATCAAAATTGTATGGATGGACTAATGCTGATGTATTAATAAAGATGAATTAAAGAAAAAAAATATGGAAAATCACCAAAGTTACATGCATGCATAGAAACATTTCAACAACTGCTCGTAGCTTGGCCATTTTTAGGATTTTTTTTCACCAAATTTTCAACATGGGCTTTTTGGTACCCCACTTCATGAACACTGGCACTGGTGTTTCATTAATCAGTCCTGAAAGGTGATTTCATGCAGAGACTGAGAAATCACCTTTTGGGCCTGATTAACAAAATGATAATGAAAGTCTTCATGAGATGGGGTCCCAGAAAGCCCATGTTGAAATTTGGTGACAAAATACATAAAATCAGCAAAGATATCAACATAAGTTGAAAATTCTATTGAAATACATTACAAAGCACTTACCTTGATTCCTCAGTTTGTGGTTAGGCTTTGAAGAGTGTATACATATCCCAGTCCACAGAAGGTAATTGCAGATGACCTCCAGTGGTAAGTAATGGGCAAGGGTGGCTGGATTGGTGGGTTATCAGTGGGAGGGGTTGGGATGGAGAAGGGGGACATCGAGGATGATGAGGGACAGTTTTCTTTGTTTTCAGCTTTAAAAATTAAAAAGACATCGGTGGACTGTTTTCTTTACCTACAGGTTTGATCAACAAACATATTTCTGGACACTGGGAGTGGGCTTCTCAGTGTCCTGCAGTACTGGGAAGAAAGCATACATTTATTGGGACACTCAGAGTGGGATCCCCAGTGTCACACACTGCTACAGGGGGGAGACATGATTGGGGACACTGGGAGGGCAAACTACCAGTGACTGTGGAAGGGCCACCCACACGGTGGCCCCACCCAGGGGGATAAGCCTGGGCATTGGGGGATGGCATGCAGGAAGGGGTTGAGCTCGCTTTGGGGTGGGGGGGACTGGACCAAAAATACAAAAAAAAAAAAAAAAAGATGCTTGGACTGGGTTCCCCAGTGTCCCACACTGCTAGAGAATGGAGGGGGGGACCTTGCAGCTGTCAATGTTATGCATGTTTGGCCACAAGTGCATGTCTAATGTTCAAAAGTGTAGTATGTACAAACATAGCCTATTTTCATACATACCACATTTTCGAACATTAACCATCCACTTGCGGCCAAACATGCATAGCATTGACATCATTGGTAAGTACAGAGAAAACACCTTTGTAGTTGTGCTTCTCCTGTAGTGCAGAGGGCAGGACAGAGGGATGGGACACCCAAGGGTCCTGTGCTCAAGTGCAGACTCTCTATTCTTTTTTGTCCTCATTGAAGATAGAAAAAGAATAGGAAGAGGCTGGCTTTGAACCTGGGACCCTTGGATGTCCCATCCCTCTGCCATGTCCTCTGTGCCACTGGAGAAGCACCACAGTGGGGGTGATTTTTCTGTACTTATCAAATCTGTCAATTAACTGGCTATTAGATGTTCAAAAATGTATCACATGCAAAAATAAGCTATACCTATTTTCGCACATATCACATTTTTGAACATCAAATATGCAGTTGATAGAAGACAGTGATTCTGTCCTGATCCACAGAAGATGACACTGCATGACCTCTGAAGGTAAGTATAGGGTAAGGGGGGGGAAGGGGTGATGGGTGCTCAGTGGGAGGGTTGGGATGGGGAAGAGGATGGCAGGGACAAAAAGAGACCATTTTATCAGATTAAAAAAACAAAAAGATGTTGGGACTTTCTTATTTTCAGATATAACAAACACAAATTTTGGGACACTGTAAGGGGGCTCCCCAGTGTCCCACACTGCCGGGGAAGGGGATTCTACTACCAAATGGGGATTGCCCCGTTGTTGGATTTAACACAAAGTGAAGTGTCTGGAGGGACATCTGACACTGGGAGTCATCATTCTGGTGTCACAAATGGAGGGTGGGGTGCCACTAGACACCAGGGAAAATGGGAGACTCAAAGCAGACTCTGCAGCAGGCAGCATGAATTCCAGCTGTGGCTGCAGAAGTCAAGAAAATCCCACTGTTCTCATACAGAGAATGGGGGAGAAGCGATCTTCTGGTTAAGCTTGGCAGCCAAGATTCTGGGTGCACAGGAAAGCTGTTTCTAGCCACAGTCAACAAAAAATAGACATCAGAATGTAACTAAATGGGTTCCATTTAGCTAAGTTCTGAAGTTTTTTTTTTGTATTACATTCATTTTGACATATTTTCTTCATTATCTATCTCTTACTAATGGCAAAACAAGATGGCGGACACAACAGAGCTCTGCAAAACTACTGCTGGCTCTATGTGATCATACATATAAAAAGAATCAACTGTTGCAAAAACAAGTGGTCTCTGTGAAAAGAAACTAGGCTGTATGTGACTCTCCATGCAAAACATTGTGTGAAAATATCAGCTCCTGCGATCACTAAACCTCATTTTGTGCGCAAATACTAGCTCTTGCGATCACAAAAAAACTTTTATGCCTGACATATACATTTTCCCATAGGAAATAAAGGAAATTTAAAAATGCAATAACTTTTGAATGGATTAATATTTTTTCAACAAACCTTCAAAAGGCACATCTGTGAGGCAAAGGCTTTGTACCCTGAAAATGTCACAACACAAGCTAAAACCATTTCTGAGATGCAGGTGGACAAAGAAATTACAAAAAGCATGTACATTTAGGGATTTTTAAAATGTAATAACTTTAAAACCCTTCAATGGAATCACACGAAATTTGGCACATCGAGAGACCTGCCCAAGCGATTATTCATGCCAATTTTCATGCAAATCTGTTGAACAATTCCAAAGTCATTAAAGTTCAAAAATTTGGGTTTAACATAAAATTTGCTTCTCATCCTAACTATACTGGTGCTACTGCGCCAGTATAATACATCCGTATATATATTATGGTAGCACAGTAGTGCTACCATAGTTAGAGTTGAGTAGCACTTTTAAGGTTAAAGGGTGACATTTTGCACCTTAATAACTTTGCCACCGTTCAATAGATGTGCCTGAAATTTGGCAGACATGGTTGGGCATGGTAGAGCTTGGAATATGCCTACTTTTGTACCAGTCAGATATACGGCTGCGGAGTTATTAAGCAACAACGAAAAGCACAATTACACTTTTTTGTGAATTCTTTGCTCTCATCTACAGGTTGCAAAGTTTGTGCGGCTGGTCTGAAAACTTCAGGGAATGTGTGGCCAGGGTCTTTGGTGTGTCTTTTGAAAATTTCGTGAAAAAATATTGAACGGTTCAAAAGTTATTCAAAAAACAAGTTCCCATTATAAGTCAATGGGAAAAGTTCAAAAGTTCAAAAGTGTCGCAAATGCACTTTTTAGTGTTGCAAATGGCCCTAGTAGTGTCGCAAATCTGCCATTTTGTTTTCAGTTACTGATCAGAAAAATGCTCGGCATTTAAAATTGGGACCCTCTAGGGACACAATTCTTTCTGTGTTCACCTAGTAGGACCCTGAGGATGCCAGCCATGTCTTTATTTTGGGGTTAAACACCCCAGAAATATGATTTTCAAATTTCTGGAAACAGTAATGTCACAAAGTAGTGTCACACCTGTGACACTTTCGCAAATTTTTGCAAAAGTGTTGCAATTTGCGAAAGCACTTTTTCAGACTATGGCAAAATGCCAGGAATTCTTTGCCACCCTGCTGCAAAAGAATGGTTTGGTCTTTTGAGCTGAAATTTGGAGGCAAGGCAGCCAACATCTCACAGATGTGCCTTTTGGTGGTTTGGTGAAAAACATTGCACAGATGCCAAGTTACAGTACTCCGAAACTGGCATTTTCTCCAATAGACTAACATGGTGGCGTCTGCTGCGCCTTTTGGGGCTCGTATCTCGGAAACAGTGCGAGATACGGAATTTTCATCGCCTATGGCTATGCATTCAGTGAAAATGCAGCCAGGAAAATCATGATTCATGTGAATTTTGTTTTCTACGTTATACGGATCCTGAGATATAAACAATGTAGTCTTCCAACCGCTCATTTTCTGCTCTGAGGCCCATTATTATGTATACATTCTTTATATACACTGTGCTTCTCTATGCAGCTGTTGGGCAAAAACAGGGTGTGCTCTTACATTACTGTTAAACTTAGCATTACCACTTGTGTTTCCGTACCCATTTGCATTACTGTTCCCTTGTATGCCACCGTGTGCGTTACCCTTTACGTTCTCATTTGTGCTTGCGTTTGCGTTACTGTTACCATTTGCATTTCCACTACTGTTTGTCTTAGTGTTTTGGTTTGCATCACCATGCACATTGCCATTTGTGTTTCCGGCAGCCCTTTCATTGCTGTTACTCTTACCATTTGTGTTTGCAATTGCGTTACTGTGCCTGAGCACATTACGGTTTGTGTTTCCATATGCGCTTGCATTTCCTTTTGCATTTCTGTTTCCTTTGCCATTATTGTTGCTGTTACCATTACCATTAGCATTTAGAATTGCGGTACTGTGCCTGTGCGCATTACGGTTTACGTTTCCATACACACTTCTGTTCCCGTTTCTGTTTCTGTTTCCTTTGGCATTATTCTTCATGTTAACTTTACCATTTGTATTTACAATTGTGGTACCATGCCTGTGTGCATTACGGTTTGTGTTTATGTGCCTGCGTGCTTTCGTGTTTCTGTTTCTGTTCCCTTTGGCGTTCTTTTTGTTGTAACACTTAACATTTGCATTTAAAATATCACTGCTGTCACTGTGCGCATTACCAGTTGTGTTCTCATCTGTGCTTGTGTGTCCGTTTGCGTCTCTGTTCGCTTCGGCGTCACTTTGCGCTTGCATTTCTATTAACGTTTACTTTACCATTTACGTTTGTGTTATCGTCTGCGTAACTGTTGGCGCTTTCATTTCCATTGCTGTTCCTGTTACTATGTGACAAGACATAACATGGTGGGAGCGCGGGGCCCAAAGGGCCCCACGATCCTGCCACCGCATTACATTAACTATTATCGTCCTCATTCTCAAAAAGAAGGGAAATTAGAGGCAAAAAGCTACTTTTAATGCATCAGTTAGTGTTGTTCCACAGAGATAAAAGTGAGGAAATTCAGTGTCAGGGTTGAAAGCCCCCCTTGGAACTCCCCCCAGCCCACCCCCCAACTGGCACTGGGGTGCGCATTGGGGTCGTCGGTCCTAACTCTCACCCCCATTCTCCTATACCTCATCTTTACACATGTGATGGGGTGAGAGTTAGGGTTGATGACCCCAATGTGCACCCCGATGCTAGTCGAGGGGGCTGGGGGGGTCCAAGGGGGCTTTCAACCCTAACACTGAACAACCCTAACTGATGCATTAAACAGAGTTTTTTGCCTATATATATATATATATATACACTCATATCTTCTTGCAAAAACTTTTGTTAATGCATCAATTGGGAGTTGTTTCCACACTGACAAAGTGTGAAATTCAATGTGAGGCTATCACCCCTACCACTTACCATCACCCACCCACCTCCAGACACCAACAGGCATTGGGGTGTGCGTTAGAGTTGGCCTAACTCTCACCCCATTCCATGTGTTAAAAAGCTGTGGTGATGCAGCATAGGAGAATGGGGTAAGAGTTAGGCATGACCACCCCAATGCACACCCCAATACCTGTTGGTGGGTGGAGGGTGGGGGTGGTGGTTTTGGTGGGGTGTTAGGGGTGGTAAACCTAACGTTGAATTTCCATGCTTTTGTTGGTGTGGAAACAACCCCAACTGATTCATTAATGAAGTTTTTGCAAAGAATTTCCTTTGTTTTTTTAAAAGTGTAATGTAAGTAGTAATATAAATGGGTGGCTTGTCCTCCAAGCAGCTCATTTGTGCATAATGGTATGTGTGTGTGGGAACATGGGAGCATGGGCCCTCTGGGCCCTGCACTCCCACTTACAGATAAGCATACAACAACTCTATAAGTTAAGGAGGCCTTGTAACACTAATCTGCCCATATCTCATGAACTGTAGCCGCTAGAAAAAAAATTCAAGTGTCATTGTAATGGTGAGAGTGAGTAGTTTTCTTGACAATGCATTGACAGAAACCACATCTTGCATTCTTTCCAAGATACGGGCACCAAAATGCTATGTGAGTGCTAAGTCTGAGGCCATAATAGTGGCCCACGCACATGAAAATGACCAATTGGAAGACTAATTCACAAATATCTCAGGAACCATACAAGCTAGAATAAAAATTCTAATTTCAGGGGGTTCATGGCATTGTAACCTAGTTCTGCACTCAGTCTCCCTTTATGGTAGACTAAGAAATTCTGCAAAGAAAAGTCCGTATTTTGAACTGTTTTCAAGATACAGGCCCAGAAAGGCATCATGGGCACCTCAATATTATCCTATGGGAACATTTCTGAACTTTGAAGTGCTGTAACTATGGCCCTGTTGAATGTTTTTGTACCAAACTACCAAAAGGCACACCTGTGGGACTAGGACTTTCCACCCTGAAATGTTCAGGTCAATACCGCAATCCACGTTGCCACAATGAGGGGACAAAGAAAAAGCACCGCTGCAATGTTATCCTATGGGGAAATTTCCAAACTTCACAATGCTGTAACTATGGGCATGTTCAATGGTTCTGTACCAAACCACCAAAAGGCACATCTGCAGGGCTAGGGATTTGCACCCTGAAAATTTCAGGTCAATACCACAATCCATGTAGCCACAATAAAGTGACAAAGAAAATGAGTCCCACGATGTTACCTGTGGGAAAATTCATAAGTTCAGAATGCTATAACTAGGGACGTGGTGAACATTCTCAAAGCAAACCACTGAAAGGCACATCTGTGGCAGTAGGGCTTGGTAGCCTGAAAAATTTAGACCAATATCACAATCCAGCTTGCCACAGTCAAGTGACAAAGAAAACAGCATTTAAGAAAATGTGGTTGTGCAGTGTTACTGAAATCATTTAAAATATGATCGCGACACTCCTATCTTTATTACGGAAATATAACCGCGAACGTAAAAAATAGTGTTGCGGTTATATTTTTTATGATCTCGGATATTACTGTGGCAATATATTATAGTGCCACAATCCAAAAATGGTAAAATGGTAGAAAAAATCCGAAAACCACATTTGCAGACCAGCTGGTGAAAACATAATGCCAGATTCCTGTTCCTCAGGACCCGAATAGGTAAAATTAATGGTTGGTGTGTTGAAAAGTGCAGTATTTTTTTAATTATATAGTTTTTGTCTCTCGCTAACTGAAAACAAGATGGTCACAGCACGACACTATTTTTTGCAAGCTCGATACTAAAAAATATGATCTCGACAATTTTCGAGCTGCACATATAACTTTTTCCATAGGCTATAATGGGGCAGTAAAAATGCTATAACTTTGAAATGGAAAAATATTTTTTTATAAAATCTTCAAAAGGCAACAGTGCTAGCCAGGACCCATGCAGCCCACCCAATCTGAACCCATTCAAATGCACTCTTCAGTCCAATATGAGCATCTAAAGAAAACAGAATGTTGGGTATTTTTCACTTTTTGAGTGCACTGCAATTCTGCATCCATACAACTGAGCAATACGAAAATTTTCAGATCCAGAGATCTATGAAAAATCTTGCCACATTCTAAATTTCAGGCAAATCGGACATATGGTTGCAACATTATTAAAGTGCAAACTTTGAGGTTTAACATAGAAATGGCTATGCAACCCTAACTATAGTGGCATTACCATGCCACTCTAATATATATGCAAATATATCTAGATATATCTATTTATACAACGTATGTTTTGGGATAAATACAAGGATAAAAAATGATATCTAGACTGCCCAGTGAAGATAACATTGTTATCTTCATGTTCCTATACGTCATACATTTATCTCCACGTTCCTATACGTCATCCTGATGAAAGTGAAAGTGTTTCACTTTTCATCAGACACCTGTCTCTCTTTCCTCTGCCTGTACAAGTAACCCCCCCAAAAAATATACATCTCTTCATCTGGTTGATCCTGCCTACATCTTAACATAAATAATTAAATTTAAACATATCTGGTTGATCCTATGACTTCCTTTCACCCATTGATGACCGATCAGAGCGCATTGAAATGTAAGCGTGACTGGCGCAACAATATTGAAATCTCAGTTACTTTCAATTATACAGCCTGTGCTGTAAATTGCTCATAAACTATGGCAGCTTTCCTAATACTGGCTATATTTTAACAGAAGAAGCTGCCGATAACAGTAAGAAGCGAGTGGTGAACCTTCAGAACTTCAACAGGCAGCCTTGGCAGTGTCAGTTGCCATAGCAACACATGCTCGCCTTTGCGTCTGCTATTCGCTGCCGACTCACTACGTCTTCTCTTGCCTGACGTGGCAGCTTCTTCTGTTAAAATATAGCCAGTATTAGGAAAGCTGTACAGTTTTTTGAGCAATTTACAGCACAGGCTGTATAATTGAAAGTAACTGAGATTTCAATATTGTTCTGCTTGGTCATGCTACATTTCAATGCGTTCTGATCGGTCAATGGGTGAAAGGAAGTCACAGGATCAACCAGATATGTTTATATTTAATTATTTGTGTTAAGATGTAGGCAGGATCAACCAGATATGTATTATTCAATGAGTTTACTGCAGCAACATGAAACAATTTTATTTAAGACTATATGTAATCTGCTCTTTTGAGGGAGGGGCTATAGAGAGTTGTATTGGGGTGGTCAGGGCAAGGTTAGCCAGAATCCAGATACATTTTGGCATAATAATTTTAAAGTAGCAGGATCAACTACATATATATTTTTAAACAACATATGCATCTGTTGTGCTGATAGACATACTGCAGATTTGTGTTGAAACAGCTAACATCTCTATGTAGTGCAATGTATTACATTGCACATTTGGAGCTTTGTTGAATGCAGCCCAAAACATACATAGTATAAACCGAATATGACATGGCCCGACTGAAGATATCATATTTATCTTCACTCAGGCCAATGACATCATGATATCATTGGCCTCTCGTGAAGATAAATATGATATCTTCTGTCGGGCCATGTCATATCCCCTATATATCTAGATATATCTATATAGCTATATATATATATATATATAAATTGGAGGCAAAAAACTCCATTTGATGCATTCATTAGGGTTATTACACAGCGAAAAAAGAGAGGAAATTCAGTGTTAGGGTTGAAAGCCCCCCTTGGAACCCCCTGCCCACACCCCCAACCGGCATCAGGGTGCGCATTGGGGTTGCCAGCCCTAATTCCCAAGGTACCACGCTGGAATCAGTCACCAGCTTTAAATATCTAGGGGTCACCCTTGACTCAGCCCTTACCCTCTGCGATCATATAGCTTTGACATGCTCTGCTATTAACATCAGAATTGGCCTCCTGCATAAATTTAGACCCTATCTCCCACCTGATGCCCTCCATCTAGCTATTTCTAGCTCCATCATTTCTCTGGTGGACTATGGGATAATCATATATGGTGCTGCCTCCGACATTGCCCTAACCAGTATAAAATGCACCCTAAACAAAGCCTGCCAGCTGGCCACGGGCTGCAATCAGCAAGTGCATACCTGTGACCTCTATCAATGCTCATCATGACTAAACTTTCAGGGTCATCTATGCTACCAGACCTGCTTATTTTCCAAAAAAAATCCAACTGGGGCTAGCTCCCTCTGGCTGTCTCTCACTCCTCCAAACAAGCTTGCCGACATGGGCTACAAGACACTCTGACTCTACTACCTTTCATATCCCTTTTGTGAGGACCACAACTAGCCAAAGGTCTTTTCCCTACAGGGCTCCACTCTGGATGAACTCTCTCCTTGATCCTACCCTATCTATTCCCAGGTTGGGGCCATTTAAAACTGAGTTACATGGCCACATTATGTCTAGCTTTATATGTGATTGCAGTTAAACCACTCAAACAAGGGCAATGTTTCCGTCTGTACCTGATCCTAATATAATATATGATTTGCTATTTCACACCTTTGGTGTTGCTCTATGTGTGTATTAACCATTATTGTCTCTGTACTTAGTCATTGTAATATAGTCTACTCTATATCTGTCTTCATTCTATGTATGATGTGGAGCCTATGCAAATGAGTCCCTGACTCAAAGGGTTGTAATTTCAAGACTTGATATAATAAATAAAGAATAAATAAATAAATATATGTATGTATGTATATATATATATATATATATTAGAGGCAAAAAATGCTGTTTAATGCATCAGTTAGGGTTGTTCCACAGTGACAAAAGCAAGGAAATTCACTGTTAGGGTTGAAATCCTCCTTATACCCCTCCAGCCCACCTCCCCAACTGGCATCGGGTTGCGTGTTGGGGTCATCGTTCCTAACTCTCACCCCATCACATGTATAAAGAAGCTCAGGAATAGGAGAATTTTTCTGGGAAACAACCCTAACTGATGCTCAAAACAGCCTCAGCTATCAGAAGGCCAGGATCACAGCTGGACAAACTAGGTCACCAAATATGATCAGAGTTTTTTGCCTCTAATTTCCCTTCTTTTTGAGAATGATGATGAGAAATAGTGAATGTAATGCAGTGGTGATGTCTTGTGACATAGTAACAGGAACAGCAATGGAAACAGAAGGTTAAAACGTAAATGGTAACAGTAACGAAAATGCAAGTGCAAAGGGTAATGCACACGATGGCGTACACGAGAACGGTAAAACAAACGGGGGCATAAATGCAAGTGGAAACAGTAAGTTTGACAGTAACAGAAGTGCATACCCTGTGTTTGGTGAACAGCTGCATAGAGAAATACAAAGAATGTATGCATTGTAATGGGCATCGAAGCTTAAAACGAGCATTGGAAGTACTTAATTGCAAATATCTCAGCAACCGCACGACATAGAAAAAAAATTAAATTTCACAAAAATCCTGATTTTCCTGGCTAGGTTTTTGTTGTTACATAGCCCATTGGGCTATGCAACTCACAGAAAAAATCTGTATCTCACATCGTTTTTGAGATACGAGCCCCGAACGGTGCGGCGTATGCCACCATGTTAGTCTATGGGGAAAAAACTTCATCTTCAGAGTACCGTAACTTTGCAGTCATGCAATATTTTTTCACCAAACCACCAAAAGGCACATCTGTGAGATGTTGGTTGCATTCCTTCCAAATTTCAGCTCAAACACCTAACTGTTCTTTTACAGTAGAGTGGCAAAGAACTGCTGTCATTTTGACCATGGTCTGAAAAGTATAGTTGTGATTTGCGAAAGCTTTCGCAAAATTTGTGAAAGTGTCATGTGTGCGACACTACTTTGCGACACTTTTTCCAGAAATTTGAAAAACATATTTCTAGGCTGTTTCACCCCAAAATAAAGACATGGCTAGTATCCTCAGGGTCCGACTAGGTAAACACAAAAAGAATTGTGTTGCTAGAGGGTCCCAAATTTAAATGGCAAGCATTTTTCTGATCACTAACTGAAAACAAAATGGCAGATTTGTGACACTACTAGGGCCATTTGCGACACTAAAAAATGCATTTGTGAAAGTATCGACCTTTCTGTTAACTTTTCCCATTGACTTATAATGGGAAATTGTTTTTTGAATAACTTTTGAACTGCTTAATATTTTTTCACGAAATCTTCAAAAGGCACATTGGGAACCCTGGCCACATGTTTCCTGGAGTTTTTGAACCAGTCACATAAACTGTGCAATCTGTAGGCGTGAGCAAAGAATGCGAAAAAAAACGTAAATATACACACGGGTGTCACGTAACTCCGCAGCTGTATACTGGACTGGCACAAAAGTTGGCAGGTCCCAACATCTATGGTTATGTCCCACGCCTGCCAAATTTCAGGCAAATCTGTTGAACGGTGGCAAAGTTATTAAGGTGCAAATTTTCACCCTTTAACCTTAAAAGTGCTACTCAACCCTAACTATGGTAGCACTACCGTGCTACCTATAATATATATATATATATATATATATATATATGAGGCAAAAAATCCATTTAATGCATCAGTTAAGGTTGTTCCACAGCGACAAAAGTGAGAAATTTGGTGTTAGGGGTGAAGCCCCTTGGACTCACCAGCCCATCCCCCAATTGGCATCAAGGAGTGCGGGTCATTGGCTGTAACTCTCACCCATCACATGTGTAAAGAAGCAGAGGTATAGGAGAATGGGGTGAGAGTTAGACCAACAACCCCAACATGCACCGATGCCGCTTGGGAGGGTGGGCCGGGGCACAAGGGGACTTTCAACCCTAACACTGAATTTCCTCACTTTTGTCACTGTGGAACAGCCCTTACTGATGCATTAAACAGAGTTTTTTGCCTCTAATTTCCCTTCTTTTTGAGAATGAGGACGATAAAATAGTGAATGGAATGTGGTGGCGGGAGCACAGGCTCCTAGTAACAGGAACTGCAAAGCAAACACAAGTGGCAATGGTGATGCACATGGTAAAGAAACAGAAATGGTAAAGCAAACGGTAATAGAAACACAAGTGCAAAGTGATGCCAAAGCGAACAGTGACAGAAACAGAGACACAAACACAAGCATGTACGGAATGCAACTGGTAATGCACACGGTCACGGTACTGCAATTGGAAATGCAAATGGTAACGGTAACAGCAACAATAACACCAAATAAAACAAAAACCAAAATGCAGGCGCGTACAGAAATGCAAACCATGATGCGCACAGTTATGGAACTGCTACTGTAAATGCAAATGGTAATGGTAACAGCAACAATAACATGAAAGGAAAGAGAAACTGAAAAATGAATGGAAGTGAGTACGGAAACGCAAACCATAACATGCCCGGGTACAGTACCGCAATTGTAAACACAAATGATAATGGTAACAGCAACAATAATGTCAAAGGAAACAGAAACGCAAACGCAAGCGCGTATGGAAATGCAAACCATTATGCGCAAGGTCAGGGTACCAAAAATGGAAATGTAAATGGTAAGAGTAACAGCAACAGTAATGCCAAAGGAAACAGAAACAGAAATGCAAACACAAGCATGTACGGAAATGCAAACCGTAATGCGCAAGGTCATGGTAACGCGATTGGAAACACCAATGGTAATGGTAACAGCGACGATGACGCAAAACAAAAGCACACACAAATGGAAGGTCGACTGAAAACACAAATGGCAATGCACAGGCTGATACAAAAAACCCCGAAAACAAACAGTAATAGAAATGCAAATAGTAACAGTAATGCAAACAGAAGAGCAAACGAAAATGCAAACCGTAACGCACATGGGGGCGTACACGGGAACGTGACGTAATGGTAATGGAAACGCAACTGAAAATGCTAACTGGCACAGTAACAAAAGGGCACACCCTTCTTTTCCCCAAAAAACTGCATTGAAAATGACAGTGAATACAAAGAATGTACACATAATAATGGGCCTCAGAGCTGAAAAGGAGGACTTGGAATACTAAATTGGTTATATCTCAGGAACCGTACAACGTAGAAAGAAAAGAAAATTTCATATCAATTATGGCATTCCTAGCTAGCTTTGTATGGGGTCTAAGCATTTTTTCCAACGAAAAGTCCGTATCTTGCACCATTTCTGAGATACAGGCCCCAAAAGGTGCCGTAATGTTATCCTATGGGGAAAAGTGTCAAATTCGGATTGCTGTAACTTTGCAGCCCTCCAATATTTTTTCACCAAACCACCATGAGGCACATCTGTGGCATGTTGGCTGTCTTCCCTCCAAATTTCAGCCCAATAGACCAAACCGTTCTTTTACAGCAGGGTGGCAAAGAATTCCTGTTATTTTGAGTATTGTGTCACAAATCATGACACTTCTGCGAATGAAATCACAAAAGTGGCATGAGTGCAACACTACTTTGTGACACTACTTTTTCCAGAAATTTGAAAAACATATTTTTGGGGTGTTTAACTCCAAAATAAAGACATGGCTAGCATCCTGAGGATCCAACTAGGTAAACACAAATAGAATTGGGTCCCTAGATGGTCCCAATTTTAAATGTCAAGCATTTTTTTGATCACCAACTGAAAACAAAATGATGGATTTGCGACACTACTAGGGCCATTTGCAACACTAAAAAGTGCATTTGTGACACTGTCAAACTTTTTGTTAACTTTTTCCATCAACTTATATTGGGAACTTGTTTTTTGAATAACTTTTGAACCGTTTAATATTTTTTCACGAAACCTTCAAAAGGCACATAGGGGACCCTGTCCACACATTCCCTGAAGTATTCAAACTGGTTGCACAAACCATGCGACCTGTAGGCACGAGCAAATAATTCACCAAAAACCGTAAATGTGCACACAGATCTCACTTAACTCTGCAGCTGTATATCTGACCATTACAAAAGTTGGCAGATCCCAAGATGTATGGTTCTTGTTTGTGCATTCCAAATTTCAGGCAAATCCATTAAATGGTGGCAAAGTTATTAAGGTGCAAAGTTTGACCCTTTGACCTTAAAAGGGCTACTCAACCCTAACTATGGTAGCACTGCCGTGCTACTATAATTTATATATATATAAATATATAAAAGAGGCAAAAAACTCCATTAATCCATCAGTTAGGGTTGTTCCACAGTGACAAAAGTGAGGAAATTCGGTGTTAGGGTTGAAACCCCCCTTGGACCCCCCACCAACCCCCCTAACCAGCATCGGGGTGTGCATTGGGGTTATCGTCCCTAACTCTCACCCCATCACATGTGTAAAGAAGCTGAGGAATAGGAGAATGGGGTGAGAGTTAGGACCAAGAACCCCAAATGATGCATTAAACTGAGTTTTTTGTCTCTAATTTCCCTTCTTTTTGAAAATGATGACAAGAAATATTGAATGTAATGCAGCGGCAGGAGCATGGGGCTCGAATGCAAACACAAGGTGGAAATGCAAATGGTAACAGTAACAAAAACGCAAGCACAAATGACAACGCAAAGAGTAACGCACACGGTGGCATACTTGGGAACGGTAACGCAAACGGGGACATAAACGCAAGTGGAAACAATAACTGTAACAGTAATGGAAGCACATAGCCTGTGTTTGCCAAACAGGTGCATACAGAAACACAGTGTGTACAATGTATGCATTGTAATGGGCATCGAAGGTTAAAACGAGCATTGGAAGTATTTAATTGCTAATATCTCAGCAACTGGACAACGTAAAAAAAAAAATTAAGTTTCAGAAAAATCATGATTTTCCTGGCTACCTTTTTGTATTGTATAGCTCATAGGGTTATGCAACTTGCACTGAAAAGTGTATCTAAGCTGTTTTGAATACGAGCCCCAATGCGTGAATGCGCCTTAGTTAGTCTATGGAAAAACTTAACTGCAGAGTACCGTAACTTGCCACCTGTGCAAAATTTTTCACCAAACTAGCAAAAGGCACATCTGTGAGATGTTGACTGCCTTCCCTCCAAATTTGAGCCCAAAAGACCAAACCATTCTTTTGCAGCAGGGTGGCAAAGAACTCCTGTCATTCTGGCCATAGCCTGGAAAAGTAGTGTCGTGATTTGAGAAAGCTTTCACAAAAATTTGGGCAAGTGTCACAAGTGCAACACTACTTTGCAACACTACTTTTCCCAGAAATTTGAAAAACATATTTCAGGGGTGTTTTACCCCAAAATAAAGACGTGGCTATCATCCTCATGGTCCGACTAGGTGAACACAAAAAGAACTGTGTCCCTAGAGGATCCCAATTTTAAATGCCAAGCATTTTTCTGATCACTAACTGAAAACAAAATGGCAGATTTGAGACAGTAAAAGGGCCATTTGCGAAAGTAAAAACTTAATTTGCGACATTTTCGAACTTTTTAACTTTTCCCATTGACTTATAATGGGAACTTGTTTTTTGAATAACTTTTGAACCATTTAATATGTCTTCATGAAATCTTCAAAAGGCACTTTGGGCACCCCAGCCACACGTTCCCTGAAGTTTTCGGACTGGTCGTGCAAACCGTGCAACCTGTAGGCGTGAGCAAAGAATGCGATAAAAACCGTAAATGCACACATGGATGTCGTTTAATAACTCTTCAGCCGTATATCTGACCAGTACGAAGGTTGGCAGGTCCCAAGATCTATGGTTATGCCCAGTGTCTGCCAAATTTCAGGCAAATCCATTGAATGGTGACAAAGTTATTAAGGTGCAAGGTTTGACCCTTTAACATTAAAAGGCCTCCTCTACCATAATATATGTATATTTTGCAAAATGGGTGCATTTTCACTTTTTAAGTGCTCCATGATTCCACTACCATACATCTGACCAGAATGAAAATTTTCAGATCCAGAGATCTACAGTAGGCAGGTGTGCATTCCAAATTTCAGGCAAATCAGACAAACGGTTGCATAGTTTCTTCAATGCAAACTTTGAGGTTTAACATAGAAATGGCCATGCAGCCATAACTATAGTGGCACTACTGTGCCACTATAATATATGTATATATATATCTATATATTGCAAAAATACTCTGTTAATTCATCAGTTAGGGTTAATAGCACAGTGATAAAAGTTTGGAAATGTGTTAGGGTTCAAAACCCTAACTCTGCATCCCACACACACAGACATGCAAGCTAGGGAAGGGCCAAGGCAACACAACCAACTAAAGACAACCAGCATCGGGTAACAAAAGTAACATACAACTCTCTAAATGTACCACAAGACAAATCCATCATCACGGTCCACCAACTGTATGGCTTCTGCTGCCATCATAGTGCCTTTTAGGGTACACACATACATACTGGGCAATCATGGGTGATGGCCTATAGTAAGCATGTTTGCATTACAATCATCAATAACATGATTTAAGCAGATGCCCGTATTTCAATAGTTAAGTGATGAAACAGACAATGTGTTATCCAAACATAGGAAATGAGGGTTTGTATAAGCCTACCAACAGTCATTGGATGTTTGCATTTTTTTTTCTGATACAGTGAGGCAGTTCTAATAACAAACAGTAGTAATAATAGTCAGTCCTAATAACAAATGGTAGTATTAATAGTTTTAATAACAAATGGTAGTAATAATAAAAGTAATTTATTTGTAGTATAATTTACAAATAAGATGTAAAAGCAACAGTTGTAACATCCAAAGCTAACCATAACATACTGTTAATGAGTATTTCCAGATAACGCTGCAGTATAACGTGATGGTGGTAGTTTCCTACCTGAGCAGTATCTGAAAAGTACTGTGTATGTGTCAGCTCTACCTTTCCTGCTACCACATGCCTACAGTGCCTTCAGAAAGTAGTCAACCCCTTGGATTTTGTTCCATTTTGTTGTGTTACTACCAGAATTTGTAGTGCATTGAAATGATTTTTCACCCTTAATTCACACAGCATACTTAACAATTTAAAGGGGCCAAAATATTTTTACTGTGTAACAAAAATTTATGAAACATTAAAAACTGAAATATCATGTTTACTTAAGTATTCGCCCCCCGAGTCAATACTTTGTAGAAGCACCTTTGGCAGCAATTATAGCTTTGAGTCTTCTTGGGTATGTCTGTATCAGCTTTGCACATCTGGATTTGGGGATTTTCGCCCATTCTTCCTTGCAGATTTGCTCAAGCTCTGTCAAGTTGGATGGGGAATGTCGGTGAACCGCAGTCTTTAAGTCTTTCCACAGATTCTCAATGGGATTCAAGTCTGGGCTTTGGCTGGGCCACTCAAGGACATTCACCTTCTTGTTCTGAAGCCACTCCAGTGTTGCTTTGGCTGTATGCTTGGGGTTGTTGTCCTGTTGGAACGTAAATCTTTGCCTCAGTCCAAGGTCTATTGCAGACTGATGCAGGTTCTCCACAAGGATGTGCCTATATTTGGCTCCATTCATTGTTCCCTCTATCCTGACAAGTGCCCCAGTCCCTGCCACTGAAAAGCATCCCCATAACATGATGCTGCCATCACCATGCTTCATGGTAGGGATGGTGTTACACAGGTGTTGATCTGTGTTCAGTTTGCGCCAGGCATAGCACTTTGCATTCAGGCCAAAGAGTTCAATTTTTGTTTCATCAGACCAGAGAATCTTTTGCCACATGGTCTCAGAGTCTGCCACGTGCCTTCTTGCAAACTCCAGGCATGCTATTATGTGGCCTTTTCTCAGGAGTGGCTTCCATCTAACCACTCTCCCATAGAGGCTACATCTGTGAAGTGCTGCAGAGATTGTTGTCTTCTGGACAGGTTCTCCCATCTCAGCCATGGAACTCTGTAGTTCTGTCAGGGTGGTTATTGGGTTCTTGGTCACTTCCCTGACCAAGGTCCTTCTTGCCCGGTTGCTCAGTTTGGGAGGATGGCCTGCTCTAGGAAGAGTCTGGGTGGTTCCGTAATCTTTCCATTTCCTAATGATGGACTTGACTGTGCTCCTGGGAACTTTCAACACCCTAGAAATGTTTTATACCCCTCCCAGATCTATGCCTCCTCACAATTCTATCACTGAGTTCTCTGGACAGTTCCTTGGTCTTCATGGTAGAGTTTGCTTCTGACATGCACTGTCAACAGTGGGACCTTATAAACAGGTGTATTTCCTCAGAAATCATGTCAACCATTTGAACTGACCACAGGTGGACTCCATTCAAGTTTTAGAGTGATCTCACAAGGAAATTGATGCACCTGAGCTCAATTTGGAGTGTCATAGCAAAGGGGGTGAATACTTATCAAATCAATACATTTCAGGTTTTTATTTTAAATTACATGTACAAAAAATTCCAGAAGTTTCATTCCACTTTGACATTATAGATTAATTTGTGTAGATACGTGACAAAAAAATCTCATATAAATGTATTTTAACTTGAGTTTGCAACATCACAACATGTGACAAAATTCAAGGGAGGTGAATACTTTCTGAAGGCACTGTATGTGGTAGCAGCGATACTTGCAGTGAGCCAATTGTTGAATTAGGACACATTTAAATCAATACTTTAAAAATGTGTACAGACTAAGTCTCATTGTATGAAGAAGATATGCCAGCAATAATGTGTCATCATACTGTGCTGGCAGTACAGAGTCAATCATGCTGTATTTGTTTTTCATTACATAGTGTTATGTGAAATCAGTACAGTGTTGTGATTATTGTGTTTACAGATGTGATGGAGTGGTATAGTGTCTCATAATCGTGCATGTGTCTTGTATGTGTGTGTGTGGGGGGGGGAGAATGAGGAGTTAGGGTTTTGAATCCTAACATCCCATTTCCAAACTTTTGTTACTGTGCTATTAACCCTAATGGATGCATTAACAGAGTTTTTAAAATTTTTTTTTTATTCAATATATTTTATTGACTTTACAGTGAAAATGTGGCCTAATCAGGCCAGTACATACGTAACATCAATGTTATTTTTAGTCATAGCTTGATATAAATGACAATGAGATTAACATGCTCAGTAAAGTCTTTTTAACATTTAAATAAAACTCATTCATCCTCCCTTTCAATTTTATGCATCCCCTCCCTCCCAGCATCTACTACTTCAGAGAGCCACTAATTTCCCTAAGGCAGGGACTCAGAAAATATTATAAACATTAGTGTTAACACTTCATCAACTCTTGGAATTTAAGACTTCCAATCAGCCAAGACCACCTCCAACTGCCCCCACTTAGTATTATAGGATTGTAATTTGTTATTCGTTTTTGCTATATGCCGCCCTACCTGTAATGCCATCATAATCTCTCTATACCATTCTATCACCGACGGCATGTTAACCTCTTTCCAATGTCTGAGAATAACCGCTTTCGCAGCTGCTGATATGATGGCCATAAACGCCTTCCTCTGTTTACCCATGTCTCTAGGGAAAATATTTAGCAAACATATTTCCGGCGTGAAAAAAGGTTCTAGTCCTAGTATTGGTTGCACTGAAGTACAGATTGAATTCCAGAAAGGAAGAATCTTGGGACAGGTCCATAAAACATGGTGCAAGTCACCTTCTCCAATCTCACATCTGCTACATAAAGGCGATATGGATTTTCCCATTTTATATAGCTTATCGGGGGTATAATACAAATTGTGTATAATATTAAATTGCTGCAACTTATATCTAACTTGTTTAGTGTACCTACTGCTATCCTCCCATATTTGTTCCCAAACTCTATCCTCTCCAACCCTTAATCTCTGCCTCCAGTATATACCAATCTTGGAGGAAGCCTCTTTGTCTCTGATCTAGAATTCATGATATAATTTAGACACCGGATGCTTCTGTTCTGCTAACTTTAATAAAGAAGTCAATTCATACCCCTCTTTGCCCCACTTTCCGTTTTTCTCAGGTGGGCTTTTATTGAATCCCTAATCTGCAAATATTTATGTTTCCCCTTTTAACTCTGGAATCCGAGCACAGGCTTGTTCATACGTTAGTAACTTCCTTGAGGAGCTAAATCTCCCAATTTTAATCTACCTAAGGATTCCAATAATTTAGAGGGGATTGGGACACCCCGTATTTGAAAGTGCTTATTGTGCAGGATGGGCTGGTCAGGTGAATTCTGCCAGTTTACCTTTAATAGCTTCTGTACCTGGTATAAAACTTTTAGTGACCATCCAATAGGTTTACTTTTAAGTGATTTAGGTAGAAGGAGATAAAAGGGATTGAATTTAGTCAAGTGCACAATTACTGACCAGGTCTCTCTCAATATGAATCCATGGGGACGTACTGATTGGAGTCTACCTTGAAGGTCGGTAGAGTCCAATGAACTAATTTACTGACATGTGACGCATATAATATTTAAGAAGGAGGGAGCCTAGGCCCCCTAACTTCTTTAATGCAGTGAATTTCCTATATGATCGCCTTACTGCCTTTCCCTTCCATATGCATTTATTAAGGATCGTTTGTAACGGACCAAACCACGCTTTTGGCAACTAAGGACTCAACATGTTCAGGGGGTTAAAGATCCTTGGCAATATATTCATTTTGATTATTTCAATTCTGGCCCAAAGTGATAGTGGTAATAAACTCCATCTATCTAAATCTTGTTTGATCGTTTTGACTAGATTATTGAGGTTTTCATTTATCATTGTAGATATGTCTCGTGCAATCTTAATTCCTAAACAGAGTAACACTTCTGGCTCCCAGCACAATCCCGACTCTTTAGCCATGCTTGGGAGACATCTAGAACTAAGTGGGAAGAGCTTTGATTTAGAGATGTTGAGCTTATAGTTCGAGAACTTTGAGAACTGTGCTATTTCTTGTAGAATTACTGGGATGCTTGTATCTGGATCTTTCATATGAAGAAGCAGGTCATCTGCATATGCAGATACTAGATACCTCTTATTACCTATTTGTATTCCCCTAAACCCCTGTACCATAAGTAGTCTCTGAAACAAAGGTTCCAAGTATAAATTAAATAAGAATGGGGAGAGTGGGCAACCCTGTCTTGTGCCACATAGCAGAGAGAAGGGATCCGACAGTATTCCATTGCACCATACACGTACTTTGGGAGACCTATATAACAAGCTGATCCAATTTAGGAAACTATCTGGTAGTCCAAACCTTGACAGGGCAGCAAATAAGAAATCCAATAAACCTGTCGAATGTCTTTCTGCATCCAAAGCCAACAAGACCGATGGGGTCTGCATATCTCAAGATGTATAATTAAATATTGGAGTTTACGTATGTGATCACTTGACGCTCTATTACTCATGAAGCCAACCTGCACATCACTACTCATTCTAGGCATAAATGGACTAAGTCGACAAGCTAAAACATTTGCCAGTATTTTAACATCTACATTTAGCAAAGATATAGGTCTATAATTTCCCGGGGATATTGGATCCCATCCTGGCTTTAGAATAAGAGTTACAAGGGCCTCTAGGAAGCTATCTTCAGAAAACCCATCATGGTACCAGTAATTGTATACCTTGGTCAATATAGGGGAGATTTCTTCTATAAAGGCCTTGTAAACATTCGTAGTAAGGCCATCCGGTCCCGGTGACTTATCCAGAGCAAGCTGTGCTACCGCTTGTTTCACCTCCCATACCTGAATGGGTGATTCCAGCATGGCTACATCTTCGGGATCCAACTTCGTTAACGCTATAGAATCTAAAAAATTATTGATCTCATCTATTTTTGCCCTGTCATCCACAGGGGTAGAATAAACTCTGCAGAAATAATCTTTAAACACAGACGCAATTTTCTTTGGGTCTTTAACGATAGTAACTCCTTCATTACTTTGCTGAGCTACAACATTTCTATTTGAATCAAGTTGTTTAATTCTTAACGCTAGGAGTTTCCCAGCCCTATCACCAGATTCGAGGTATTTAATCTTAGTTCTTCGAAGGGCTAATTCTGCTTTCTGTAGCATCATGGAGGAGTATTGGGAATGTAATTGATGTAACTTAACCCAATCCGCCTCTGTTGATTGCTTAGTGATGGTACGTTCTGTCATTCTAATGGCATTAGTAATCTCCTCTAGCTGTAGCTTATCTTTTTTAGCTTTTGTGCATGTAATTCTAATGCATTCCCCCCTTATAGCACATTTCAAAGTTACCCAAACAATATCAATCTTTGAAACTGAGCCAGTATTTTGATCTAAGAAATGGGTTATAAAATTCTTAAGGTGTCCATGTATATGGGAATCCTGTAAGAGTTGGTTATTAAATCTCCACATAAGGTCTCTTCTAAAACCCAGGCTTGGCTCATATTTAATTGATACTGGGGAGTGATCCGAAATAACCCTGGTATGAATCTTTGCATCAATAATCAAAGGGAGCAATTTACTATTTACTAACCAATAATCTATTCTCGAGCAGGTTTTGTGAGGCATTGAAAAAAAAAGTGTATTGTGTTACCCCAGGATTGTTAAGTCTCCAGACGTCTACGAGGTTTAGCCCTTCCATCATCTCTCTCAGAGCTCTTTGTGCCAGGGACAGCCCTGCTCTTTTATTATCTGACCTGTCACCCTGTAACTGTGGAGTAATATTCCAATCGCCCCCTAGTAATATGGTCCCGAAGATTGAGAATTTAATTTGTCCAATAGGTGTATAAAAAATTGTGGGAATCTATGTTAGGACCGTATACTGACCCTATAATGATCTGTTGTGTCATTAGAACTCCAATCAATATGATAAACTGCCCCTGTGAATCCCATATTTCATTTTCCAGCTGGAAATATAATCTTTTGTGAAATAAAATAATGACCCCACCTTTATTAGATGAAACCCCTGCACTGAATACCTGACCAACCCAATATTTCCTGAACAAATGGACATCTTCCCTTTTGAGATGGGTTTCTTGCAAACATGCCACATCACAATTAAGAGTTGAGAGATGTCTTAATATAACTTGCCTTTTACATCTATCCTGAGCACCTTTAACATTCCAACTTACTATGTTGTTAACACCTGACATCATGATCTATATCAGATGAAAAGGTCCCATGTTACAATTTAAGTGAGGTTGAACCAGTCATATCTCTAGAGGTGGCTCTCACCCTTTTCCTGCAAAGTAAGTAGATGCTATCCCATCCACCCCTTTCTCCTCAGAAACACAAGTAATCCCACAATGCCAAGCAACACCCCCAGTTCTAACAACTAGTCTACTACACCAAACTGTCATGTGACTCTTATCAAACCAGCAGAAAGTCTACCCACTCCCCTATCCCCAGTTCTACAACCTAGAGTATAATAACACTTTATATTCTTGCTCCTCGTATGATTTAACATGGAATTTGCCATATAATTAAAAAAAAAAAAAAATTATATAAGTCTTTATTTCAAAAAAAAAGCATTAATTACCCTTTTCATACAGGGACCCATTCCTTTGAGCGGAACTAACAAATTAGAACCTAACAAACAAATCACTTCACCATCTATTGTACTTAAATTCTAGTGACAGTAATCCTACCGCAATTGTGGAGCTAGGAAACTACTTGTTAGCCTTTATCCCCCTCTAGTGGAAATTGTTGAATACTGCACTACAAGAATCATAAAACAGAACCACTGCTCATAAATTGCAAATTTCAGATACTCCAACTGGTTATTAAATTGAAATAGCCCCTTAGGACCATATAATCACTGTCATTTATATTAACCCAGGTTGCAGCCTTTCTCTACCTCCCTGACTAAGATTGCCCTATTACAAATTGCTTCCATTTTTAAAATAAACTAGTGCCCGTCTGTCCCTACTACTAGTCAGAAACAGAACAGGGCATATCATATGTAGTGCTTAGACTTGCACATCAGTTAGGTCTATGCCTTGCTGCGATATATGGCATTGCACCCTGACTATGTTGTTAAGAAACTTTCAGTACTTTGAGTCAAACTGCTTTACACTATCCCCCAATATTGGCACACCCTGCTCAGACTAGATTTCAATGGTTCGATTTTGTCTGCAGTCGCAGTATTCCTTTGTAGAAAACCTCTCCATAACTAGATTTCCAATTACAAGTTTCTGTTAATCACACCCTTAAAAGAGGATTCACTATTACCGTACTGCATTGATTTCCTGAGTAGAACTTTTCTGGGCCATTACCCTTATTGTTCTACCCGGAATGTTAATACTCAGTATGGCCAATTACTCCTGTAGTATTAAGTACTATGACGAGATCGTCACCCCCTCTAGTGTTGCCACACATCTATCAAGTCTCTCATTTTAGTCTCAAATAACCAATAAAGGATTATTTTAAACTGCAAGTGAAGATCAAAGAATGACTCATAGCCTGCGGCTGTTTGGATATTGACTGGGACTGGCCCTTCACTGTGGATGTCAATATTATTACCAAGCTTAATGGTGCAATGCATTTAAATCATGATTCTAGGGTTTTACCACTTTACTATTTGGCCTCCAGTGCAATTATTATAGATTTTCAGGTCTGTGACACGCTTTCTGCTGCTTATTGTTTCACCGCACGCAACTGTCCCAGACTTTATATGAGCATATGTTCATACACAATGGGATAGCGCAGGAGACTATTTAATCTTGTTTAGGTTCCTTCTCTGTACAGTGCATTTGGTTCCAAGTCCACCACTTGTTAGACACCCATGATGACCACTACATAATCATACAGACATTAGGAGCATTCTCTATATTGCTTTTTAAACACCAATAGCAGGTTCTAATTTCTCTAGAGTCACCATTTAGGGGGGAAGTGACAATGATCGCCCAATTCCTAGGTTTGAGCTGGAGTGGAGGATATCTATGTCATTTGACAAACATGTTGTCTCTCTTCTGTTGTCCAGTAGGGTGAAGATGGAAATGCATCAACTAGTAACACAGGCATTACAAGCTGGCTAATCTGCCCCTTCTCACTTTATCAGTTTAAGGATGGGTCTATCAGGGGAATTATTACACATCGGGCTATTCGGTGTGTTTCTTCCATATAAGATTAATATCTGAAGGATCCAGATGAGTTGTACTCTCGTTCTTCTGCGGGGGGGGGCATAGCAAATCTATCCATTAAGCAACCACATTTTTCTCTGTTGGGGGAGGCTCTCGGCGAAATGAAGACTGCTTTAAAGGTTATCAATGAAAACATGGAGAACATTAATCAGCGTTTACCAAATCAGAATGATATCATGTATCCTTCTTTGCCTTTGTTGACAGCATACTGGAGATCCAACGCTTATTTAAACAGGTCTGGCAAGGACTCTTAAGCTGTTGCCGCTATTTTCAACAGTTTCATAAGACTGCCACTGATCCCTCATTTTTACATGTAAAACAGCTGGGTATTTTACACGATACTGGATTTCGGCTGCAATTAGTTTCGAAACTATAGGGTGTAACTCCTGACACTTCAGTCACACGGAATGTGGCAGATCGTGTGTTACCCTGATTCTCTTGCCTTCCCAGGAAACTTCTTGTAAGGTTCTAACTTTGCTTAAAATGTGCTGCTTGTCCAAATAATTCAGTAGTTTACAAATAATTGGTCTGGGCTGTGCACCAGCGGGAGGGGGAGGGCGAAGAGATCTATGTGCCCGCTCCATTATATAACATGAGCCATTCGGGGATGGGCCCACTATTTTTTCAAAGAGTTTCTGAGTGAACAGGACTGGCGATGTCCCTTCTTCTTTCTCCGGAATACCAAAAATAATTAAATTACTTCTGCTTCTCCCCTCCAGATCTTCAATTTTATCCTCTATCTTCTTAATTCTTTTACCCGTGGAGACTCGGTCCGATTCATATTTATCCAGCCTAGTCTCTGCTGACTTAATTCTGACTTCATTGTTTCCAACTTTGGTATTTAAGAACTCCAGCGACGATCTAAAGCTCTGGATTTCAGTTGAAATTTCTTCGATCTAGTTTTGTAATGGTGCTATTATTTCTAAAAAACATTCCTCCGTGAGGGCAGGAGACTCCGCTATTGATTTAGTAGCTCTCTGCCGCAGGTACTTTGCGGCCTGTTCTTTTTCTGGTGATGGAGGTGGTGTATGTTTTGCAGATTGTTTCTTCATAAATGCATCCATTTTCTGTGGTTTTAAAACAAAAAAGACTTTCTTAATGAGCTGAACTAGCAGATTTATCACAAGGTACTTGAATTAGGTCAAATCGAGGGTTGTAATCTGGGCTGGGAGTGGAGCTAGACGAGAAGCTACTTTCCTCTAGGCTGCCATCACATGACCCCCAGAGGTCTTTTAAATTAATTTCCCTTCTTTTTGAGAAAGTGTAATGTAACTGGTAAATGGAATGTATTAGTGGGAGAGTGGGTCCTCCGGGCCCTGCGCTCCCACTCACAAATAAGTACGGAGCCATACAGCAGCCCTATAGGGCAAGGAAACCTTGTGCCACTAATGCGCCAGTATCTCAGCAACCGTAGCAGCTGCAAAAAAAATTTAAGAAATACTTTAATCATGACAGCGAGTACCCCATGCAATATAAATCAATTGAATCCATATCTCACATCGATTACGAGATACAGGCACCGAAACACAGTGAAAAGGCACCCTTGGAACATGTTTCTGCCAATATCTCCCTAACCCTAATAAGTAGGGGAAAAAATTCCACTGCTGGTGTAATTGAAGGTTTCCAAAATTGTTCTACAGTCCTAAAGGTGAGCTAAACAGTAGGTAGCAAAATTTTTTTACCTCTCTTCATTTTTAAGATACGGACACTGAAAGGTGACATGGATGTCACAATGTTATCCTATGGGAAATTTCTCAAATTTGGAACACTGTAACTTTGGGTCCCTTGAATGTTTTGGCACCAAACCACGAAATGGCACATCTGTGGGACCAGGGATTGCCACCCTGCAAATCTCAGCCCAGCCATTTTGTTGCAGGGTAATAGCAAAGATTTGCTGTTTTTTTAAATACTTTAGCAAATTGCAAATGTTTCTCAAAAAGCAGCACAAAACTTTCGCATTTGCAAACGTATTGCTGCAGTTTCTTTCATGATTTGTGAAACTATTTTTTCTCTGATGTTTAAAATGGAATTTCTGGGGGTTTTTACCCCCAAAATAAAGATAGGGATGTCATTCTCAGGACCCGACTAGATAAACCCAACAGTCAGTGTTTACCTAGATGGTCCCAAATTTATACACCAGGCATTTTTCTCTCTCACTAACTGTAAACAAGATGGCAGCAGCACAACAGTAAAAGGGCCATTTTTGAAAGTAAAATTGCATTTGCAACATTTTCGTGAGACACATATATTTTTCCCTCATTGACTATAATGAGAAATTTGTTTTTTTAATAACTTTTGAATAGTTTAATATTTTTACACCAAATCTTTGAAAGGCACATTGATGACCCAGATTGCATCTTCCCTGAAGATTTCAGACCAAACAGACAAATTGAGTGGGCTGTGGGAGCAAGCAAAGAAATGCACTAAAAGTCATTTTTTTTTGCATTTTTTGGCATTCTGCAGCTTCACAACAGTACATCTGACCATAATGCAACTTGCCAGATCCAGAGATCTGTGGTACCAGGCAATTCTGTCATATGGTGCAAAGTTATTAAGGTGTAACATTTGAGGTTTAACATTAAAGTGCTTACTCAACTCTAACTATACTGGTGCTATTGTGCCAGTATAATATATATATATATATATATATATATATATATATATATATATATATATATATTATATATATTATAGGGACGCGGTCGTACCCCTATATTTAGGGTTATGAAGCCACTTCTATGTTAAATTTGAAATTTTGTGTGTTAATAACTTTGGACCTGTTCCACAGATTTGCATGAAATGTGATATGCGCAGTGGGGCACGGTAGATCTCTTGATCTGCCAAATTTTGTTTTGGTCGGACCTACATTTTTTTGCGCACCAAAACGCTGAAAAATGCACTTTTCACCAGTTATGTGGGCAGTTTTTCAAATTTTGTCTGTGGCACTGTGTGGCCATTGTGTGGTGTGCTACTCTGCAACTTGGCACGTTGAAAGAGCTTGGGTCAAGAAACATGACGCTTTTTGTTTGGTGAAAAAATATGAATCCATTCAAAAGGTATTAAAGTTTTAAGTTCCCATTATAAGTCTATGGGAAAATTTATATGGTTATTTTGCAAATGAAGAATGGGGTTTGGCTATCTGGTCCCTCCTCATGATCAAAGAATTTGCAGGCTCACAATCAAAGATTCTTTGATCCCGAGGGAAGGACTAGATGGGCAGATTTGGAGGGACAAGATAGCCCAATTTTAACAACATTTTAAATTGAATATCTGGGAAACGGTTTGGTCTTTTAACTTGAAATTTGGAGGGTGTTGACATGATGTTCTGTAGATATAAATTACTGTGTTTAGGTGTCAAAAAATACATTTGTTGCTGAGATACTGCGTGGCACAATTTACGTTTAGTGGACAGCATTTTGCATTGTGGTAGTGACTTGAAATTTATACGGTAGCTAGCCTTACTGCCATGGATGTACTTTTCAATCTTTAGGTGTGTAAAATGTAAACAAGTGCAGAATTCTGCCACTCTGACCAATGAAAATCTAAAACTTTAAAATGTTATATCTCGGACACGGATTGGTCTTTTAAACTGAAATTTGCAGGGTGTTGAGGGGATGTCATAGAGATGTGAACTATGCTGTTTAGGTGTTGGGGAAATAATCTTTTGCAAAGATATTCAGTGACATAATTAATTTTTTTCCATAGGATTACATTGCAGTCTGTGTCATGACTTTCAGCACTGTTATCTTGGAAATGAAGCGAGATGCAGACTTCTCGCTACTTTAGCCACTGGAAAAAGGTTTGAAATCATAGAGTAAGCCTGCAGTGGAATTTTGTTTGCACATTGCACAGTTCATGAGATATTGTGGCATTACTATCACAAGGGGTGAAAGAGTGCCTTTCCATTGCTTATCGATGCCCGTAGCTCGGAAACAATGTGAGATATGGGTACAGTCTTTCGATGTTTCGTGAAGTACTCACTGTCACGATTACAATGATGCCAGAATTTGTTTCCTACCTCTTATGGTTCCCAAGATATGCGCAAATTACTGTTACAAGGGTTTGGTGCCCTATAGTGCTGCTGCATGGCTCTGTAGCATTGCATAAGTGGGAGCGTGGGCCCAGATGCATTTTGTTATGCAATAATTGGAAACTTGGAGGGAGCTGTGCTCCCCACTCCCACCAATACATGTTTTTTACTACCTATATTACACTTTTTCAAAAAGTAAGGAACTTCTATTCAAAAAACTGCATTAATGCTTCATTTAGAGTTAAAGCAAAAAAAGTCAGGAAATGTGACATTAGGGTTGAACCTCTAACCTCCCTCACACACACCACCCCGATCCTCCACAGTCTGACAGACACCGGGGTGTGTCATTGGGGTCATGATGCCTACATCTCACCCCATTCTCCTTTAATGTAGCATGTCAACATGCTCAGACATGGAATATATTATAGGGGCGCGGGCATGCCCCTATATTTAGGGTTATGAAGCCACGTCTATGTTAGACTCAAAATTTTGCATGTTAATAACTTTGGACCCTTTCAATGGATTTGCATGAAATTAGGCATGCACGGTGGCACATGGCAGATCTCTTGATCTGCCAAATTTCATTTCAGTCAGACTTATGGTTTTACAAAACCAAAATGCTGAAAAATGCACTTTTCACCAGTTATGTGGGCAGTTTTTCGGATTTTGTCCATGGCACTGCACAGCCGACATGTTTTTTTTCAATTGTTTAACAAGGAATAGCACACTAAGCTGAAAGCTTGTTTACAGGTGTGACTTTCTTTTCAGCACAGGGGTCACTTCTAAAGGCAAAGTAGGGTGGGATCTGGTCACGGGCCTTTGTTCTATCGAGTCATGGCTATGGTTTCATGTATTTTTCTCTAAAAATTGAGTTTTAACATTTTTTATTCTTTGATCGTGAGCCTGCAAATTGTTTGATCATGAGCCTGCAAATTCTTTAATCGTGAGATTCTTTGATCTCGAGGGAGGGACTAGATTGTCAGATTTGGAGGGACCAGATAGCACAATTTAAAACATTTTTCTAATTAAATATTGCAGAAACGGTTTGGTCTTTTAACTCGAAATTTGAAAGGTGTTGATGGCATGTCCTGTAGATGTGAATTATAGTGTTTAGGTGTCATACAATACATTTTTTGTGGAGATATTGCATGGCGCAGTTTACATTTTGCGGACAGCATTTTCCATAGTGGCAGTGGCTTGAAATTACTAGGGTAGCTAGCCTTACTGCCATGGATGTACTTTTCAGTCGTTATGTGTGTAAAATGTTAATAGGTATGGAATTCTGCCAGTGTGATGAATGAAAATCTGAAACTTTCACATTTTATATCTCGGAAACAATTTGGTCTTTTACATTGAAATTTGGAGCATGCTGAAGGGATGTGCTGTCCTTGTGAATTATGGTGTTTAGGTGTTGGAAAATTCATTTGCTGCACCCATATTGTGTGACACACTTTATGTTTTGCATATGGCATTTTGTATTGTGGTGCTGGCTTAACATTTATAGGGTGCCTAGCGTTACTGCCATAGAGGTAGTTTGTAGTGGTTAGGTGTCTGACATGTAAACAGGTATTGAATTATGCCACTCTGATGACTGACACTTTGCCTTCTTTCAAGGTGGTGGGTCCCACACTCCCACCCATATGTGCCACCAGCAATACATATGATATTCAGTACTTGTACTCTTATCTTAGGCAGGAATTTGCGAGTTGGTGGGAGCATGGGGCCCGAAGGACCCGTGCTGCTACCAACTTGTGCAACTTTCTACTTTTCTATTCTTTCTCAAAAAGTAAGGAAATTCTATGCAAAAAACATTAATGCATCATTTAGGGTTAAAACACAAAAAGTCAGGAAATGAGATCTTTAGAGTTGCCCCATCCACCTCATATACCCGCCCATCATCCCGAGATTGACAGCTGACGAGGTGTGTCATTGGTGTTGTGAGGCCTAAATATCACCACATTTTTCTTTACTGTGGCTAGTGAATATGATTACAGATGGAATGGGGTGACATTTAGGCCTCACAACCCTAATGACACACCCTGTCAGCTGTCAATCCTGGGATGATGGGCAGGTCCATGAGGAGGGGATGGGGCAACCCTATAGGTCTCATTTCCTGACTTTTTGTGTTTTAACCCTAAATGATGCATTAACAAAGTTTTTATTTGCATATATATATATATATATATATACATATATATATATATATATATATATTCTTTGTCCAAAATTTTGTTAGTGCACTTCTTAGGGTTAAAGTGACAAAAATAAGGAAATGTGGTGTTATGTTTTCCAACCCTAATACCCTACCCCCCACCCTGCAGGCAGCTGCAGGTGTGGAGGGTGCCTTGCCATTGTCAGATCTAACATTAATCCCATTCCATGAGTAAGTAAGCTGAGATGGGTATGGTATATGAGAATAGGGTGAGTGTTAGGACTGACAATGACAAAGCACACCCCACACCTGGTGCTGCCTGCATGGTGGGAGTGGGGTTTAGGGTTAAAAACCCTAATGCCTCATTTTCCTACTTTTGTTGCTTTAACCTAGCTAGTGCATTCACAAAGTTTTTTGAAAAGAATTTCATTACTTTTTTAGAAACCATAATTGTATTCTTATCTGCCTATGGGAGTGCAGGGCCATAAGGGTCCTGCATCTCTGGGCCGTGCATTCCCATCCATAATTTGTGATATAGTGTAATCCTATCCTTATTTCCCTGTGGGAGCACAGGGCCCTCTAGGCCCTGCTCTCCCTTTCGATTCATAATCATATCCTAATTTGCATGTGGGAGCACAGGGCCCAGTCCATAGTGATATCCTGCACTCCCATACATGCATAATTTTCAGATACAGTAGTGGTATCATTATTTGCCATTCCATAGTAAATAGCATCAGAAAACACCTCATATTGCAATCTTATCCTATAGAAAACACAGCAAAATTTAAAATCTGTGTAGCTTGACACAAAATTACTATATTTTCTCAAAACCACCAAAATTCATGTAGGTAGCACAGGCCCCTTCTACCCTGACAATTTCAGAGCAAAATTGCACATCGTTTCTTAACACCATAGTGACAAAGAAATCGCTTTGTAAACCTCCCAGTAAAATGTTACCCTATGGAAAATCAACCAAAATTTAAATCTGCAGAACTCCAATCCAAAGTGATATATTTTCACCAAACCAGCAAAAGGCACATCTGTGGTGAAGGCCCTTTCTATCCTGAAAATGTCACTCTAAAATTCCAAACCATTTCTTTGCTATAAAGTTACAATGAAACAGCTATATAAAATTGATGTTTTCACAAATTGTGAAACAGAATCCTGTCTTGTAAATCCTTTTCTGCAATTTGTGGTGGGAGTGGGGTGTTAGGGTTGAAAGCCCTAATGCCACATTTCCCCACTTTTGTTGCTGTAACCTAGCTAGTGCATTCACAAAGTTATTTGCAAAGAATGTCCTTACTTTTTGAGAAACCATAATCGCATTCTTATCTGCCTGTGGGAGTGCAGGTCTCTAAGGGTCCTGCCTCTCTGGGCCCTGCATTCCCATCCATCCATAATTTGTGATATAGTGTAATACTATATTTATTTCCCTGTGTGAGTGCAGGGCCCTCTAGGAGCTGCACTCCTATCACTCCATAATCCTATCCTTATTTGCATGTGGGAGCACAGGGCCCAGTTCATAATGGTATCCTGCACTCCCATCCATGCATAGTTTTTTCACCAAACCTTCAAATGGCACCACTATGACCCAATACCTATATACCCTAAAAATGTCAGACCAAAATTCCATACCATTTTTGCGCAATGCGGTGACAATTTGACCAAAAAAATGGTAATTTATACATTCTTTGAGACTCTATATCTCCACACTCGCACATCCATCTGGAATGTAACTTGTCGTATCTAGAGGTCATTGGTGCCTGATGGCACATGCCACATTTCATACAAATCACTTGAATGGTTGTGAAGTTATTAATGCACAAATGGAGATCAAGAATCCTGTTTTGAGTTTCACATCTAACTTTTCCCATAGGAAATAATTGAACATTTTAAACTTTAGTAACTTTGGAATGGATTAATATTTTTTTTATCAAACCTTCAAAATGCACCATTGTGACCCAACCTATATATCGTAAAATGTTCAGACCAAAATTCCACACTGTTTTTGCACAAGTCAGTGACAAAGATTTTGACAAAAAATGGTAATTTATACATTCTGTAACATAGAACCATAGACACATAGAAACTGTCAGCAGGTAAGGACTGCTAGGCCCATCCAGTCTGCCTGTAGGCCATATACATTGCATGTTGCCACTGACCCTATGTGATCAATGGCTTTTTCATCACTCCCTCACCTCTCAAGCTTCCCTTGTGCCTATCCCAGGCATGTAAGACTCTATATCTCAGCACCTACTTATCCAACTGGAACAAATCTTGTCACATCAAGAGATCTTTGTACCCTGATAGCACATGCCAAAGGTCATGTAAATCACATGAATGACTGTGAAGTTATTAAAGCACAAACTGCAATCAAGAATCCTGTTTCAAGCCAGACATCTAAATTGTCCCATAGGAAATAATGGGAAATTATAAAATTTTATCACTTTAGAATGGATTAATATTTTTTCACCAAACCTTCAAAGGACACCACTGTGACCCAAGACCTACACACCCTAAACATTTGAGACCAACATTCTGCACCATTTTTGCACAATGCAGTGACAAAGAATTTGAAAAAAATTGGTAATTTACACCTTTTTTGAGACTCCATATCTCTGCACTCATAAATCCAACAGGAACGAATCTTGCCACATCAAGAGATGATTGGTCCCTAATGGTGCATGACAAAGTTCATGGAAATCGCTTGAATGGCTGCAAAGTTATTAAAGTGCACAATTTTCAATTTAACATAGAAGTAAAGATTTAACCCTACTTATAGAGGCACAACTGTGCCCCTATGATATAAGCAAACATGGATTATAATCCGAAAAGAAAGAAATGTAATATATTTTCCTATTGAATGCTTCAGTTTTGCACTGTAATACTCATTTAACTAGTTTGGTTCTTATTTTATTAAATATCTTCTAAATTAGGCATCTACTCTCCTTGTTCTTCATTATCAATATTTTGTTTGCTCTGTTCCTCTTGTTGAACTTTTTTTCAGAATAATTTTTTTCAGTTGTTCTGGGTTGAAAAAAATATTTTTCCACCATGCATACCATCATACATCTTGTGGGAAAAGCAGCTTGAATGTTGCTCCAATCTCTTGTAATTTATCCTTATAAGCTAGAAATTACCTTTGTGTAGCCAGAGTTGCAGGGGAAATATAAGGAAAAATGTAGCATGTTTCAGCTTTGAATTTTAAAGCCCCCATATTCCTGGCAGTAGTAAGTATTAAATCACGATCTGAATCAAAGGCCAGTATGAATACAATAGTAGAGCATGGACCTGATGCATCTTGAAAGGCAGTAACATAATTTTGAACTTATTTAAAAACTTGCACCACAGTAGGGGAAAGAAACCTGAATCTAACATTCTGTAAATCGTTCACCTCTGTTGATTCTGTTATTTGCATTATCCGTGTTTTTTTAACATTTAAAGGTTTTCTCAAAGGCACCTAAAACACCCTTGTAATAAATGGTTGAATTTCAGAAAGTAATTTCAGTACACATATTAAAAGGTCTTTAATTAAATCTCTCAAAGCTGGAAAAGCTGCATCATAAGTATTTGGAACACCAGTTAGCCACAACGTTTTATACTTCAAGGCATTTCCCATAGTTTCAGTTCTGCTCTATAAACATAATATAGCAGATACATTTGTACAAGCAAGAGTCTCATTTGTCATGATCTTTGCTTTGTTTAAATCAGCTTCTTGTTTTAATTCAGTTTGTGCCTTATTCAGTATCTGCATCTCATTTTTTCACACTTCTGAAGTTCAATCCAGTTGCATCTTTGCAGGTAATCAGATTGTCTAACTTCTTATCAAAAGTCTGTAAAAATAAAAATAAATCATAAAAAGAAGAGGATACCTCTTTGAGATTCTTAAAGCCCAGTTTCACCATCACTGAAGGAGCTGCTGATAAAATAGTGCTCACTGTAACAGGCTTTAGGTCTGTAGTTTTTGGCATTAAGATTATCAGTTTCACAACAGGAACTGTTCCTGCGGATTGCACTGTAGTTTGTATTGCCAAAGCTGAAAGGGAAAAGCCAGAAAACTAATGGCACTTTTAAGAAATAAACATTTGGTTTATAGGATGTCAGCAGATCATTGCCTTGGGATCCCCCTGTCGCTGTTGATGCACTTGTTGCATTTATCAGTGTCTGTTCTTTAGCACTTGCTTCTCCAAGACACGTTGCAGATGAGCCATAATGAACAATCGCCCCTTATAAGTCGGCATCTCAAAAACAGATGAAGTTCAATCTTTCTTCCTCTTCTGCTGCTTCAGGTTATTTTTAGAAGGTTTCTGAGCTTTTCCACCTACTTTCTCATACTAGAGATAGTAATACCTGATGAAAAAGTCTGCAGTGCATAAGAACTCTATAGTGTAGCTGCTACATCTCTGCCATCTTGGTTCCTTGCCACCAAAAATAATTATTTTTCTAATTAAGCTGCAGACAATTTTAATTAGAGAATTGTTTGTATCACTTTTTCCTTGTTGTAGTCCATGTAATCCCCAGGGCCAGATGGAATGCACCTAAGGGTACTGAAGGAATTGTCTAAAGAACTAGTAGAACCCCTAGTAGGGCTATTCAATAGCTCAGTTCAGACAGGGGTAGTTCCTAAAGACTGGAGGGTAGCGGATGTAGTCCCACTACACAAGGGAGGGTGCAAGAATCAAATGGGGTATTACAGACCTGTCAGCCTTATTTCTGTAGTGGGTACACTGAAAGAATCACCAATCAAAGAGGGCCTTGTGAACTACCTAGAGAGCAGTGATCTATAGGATTTTAAACAGTATGGGTATGTGGCAGGGAGATCTTGTCAGATAAACCTGACAGTTTTCTGTGACTGGGTAACAAAAGCAATAGATAAGGGTCATGTTTTGAATTTACTCTACATCAGTTTCAGCAAGCCTTTCAATTTGCTGCCACATAGAAGATTACAGAAGAAGCTGGAGGACCTGGATGTGGCTAGGAATATAGATAAATGGGTAGGAAACTGGTAGAAGGAGAGATAGCAGAGTATGGCCGTAAATTAGTTCAAATCGAAAGGGTGGGATGCCATGTGTGGGTGCCAAAGGGATCTGTCCTGGGTCCTGTCCTCTTCATTATATTTGTCAGTGACACTGGGGAAGGCATCTGGGGCAAGTTATGTCTCTTCATAGATGACATGAAATTCTGCAGTAGGGTAGATAGTGACAAAGGGACCAGGTAGATGCAGAGGGATCTACAAAGGCTAGAGAGGTGTTACAAGGTTTGGCAGTTGAAATTCAATGCAATAAAATGCAAGGCTATGCATCTAGGGAGAATACCCAGATCAGAGTACTGGATAGGAGGGGTTAAACTAAGGATGCAGAGGAGGAGGAAAGAGACCTGGGAGTCATCATTTGTGAGTCCCTCAAACAAGGTCTATAGCAAGGTTACTATGATTCTGAGGTATATTGGAAGGGGTATTGACAGCAGAAAAAAAGGAGGCTCTGCTACCTCTATACAGGTCACTGGTGAGACTGCACCTGGAATACTGTGCTCAGTTCTGGAGTCCTCCATTAAGGAAGGACAGGGACAGGCTGGAGATGGTGCAGCGCAGGGTAGCCAAGATGATCCAGGGTCAAGAAGGCAGATCTTAGGAAGATCATCTCAAGGCACTGAACATGTATTCACTGGAGACCAGGTGAGAGAGGGGGGTATGATAGAGATCTTCAAGTTCCTGAAGGGAATAAACAAGGTGAACTGTGGGGAACTGTTTAGCAGGAGTACAGAGACAGGAACTGAGGTCATGAGTGGAATGGGATGTTGGGAAATTCTATTTTACAGAAAGGATAGTGGAGACATGGAACAGTCTGCCAGTGTAGGTGATGGGTGCCAAGACCATAAATGGTTTCAAGCATGGCTGGGACAGAGTGAAAAGTTTAGTGGCTGCTCAAATTAGTAGCAGTAGGGAGGGAAGCAAGTAGGCAAACCAGGAAGGATAAAAACCCATGTCGACAATGGGTGCCAGGGCAGGTAGTGAACTTCGCACAGACTACCATAGTTGGACCTTTTGTCTCTTTTTGCGGCCTTTGTCTGTTTCTGTTTCTAAGATCAATCTCATGACTTACTTGTCCATACAATTTACAGGGGGATGGAGAGAATGTTTTAGAATTGCATCAATTCCTTTGATCAGCCTTGCAAGATTATAATCTTTGTCAGCAGGACTGCTAAACCTACACAATATTTGATGAGAAGGAAGAGGTTCCTCATCTGATATGGGGGATCCAATAGTACTGTTTGATCTGATATAATTTGCTGAAGTTAATCTGTATTTCTTTAGCAAAGTCATACATCTGAGTAATAATTATAACTTGTCCACCTGTTTTTAATCTTTTGTGCCTTAATACTGATTTATTTCTTCATTGTAAACGTTCAATCCAGTTTATTTCTGATATGGTAGAATATGAATTCCTTTAGTGATTTAACAATTTCATGTTCTTTCCTGTACATAACATGTATGCAAATAATCCCTTCATATCTGTTTAATGCTATACACTGTTTCATCATTGTATTTTGATGTTCCTCTGTCTCTTCCTATCTGCAACAACAGACCATGCTTTGAGGAGGTCTCAATGGACATCTGCTGTTGTCCTCATTCTCATTACAGTATAAACAAAACTTTGTAACTGATTTGCTTCCTTAACCTTAATCTCTTCTTTGTTTTACGCTGTTCTCAATTTGTAACTAATTCTCTTCTCAAATTGACAGAGCTGGATGAAATTAGCAAATTCTGAATTCATGGAATGTTTGTGAAATTCTGTGAAATTTTGCAAAATTTCATGAAATGTTTTGGAATATTCTGAAATTCTTTTATTGGCTATAACTCAGTCCACGTTGCAGCTGGATGTCTCACATTTGGCATGCATATTGTCTGGTATGGGCCCAAAAGGTGTATCATTCTACACATCACTTGGATGATGGGTACAGAAGTTATAAGGCCTGTATGTTGCCAGAATTAGGATAAGCATTGCAGGAACCTAGCATACAACTGTACTTCCAAGACAGTGTAGTTGTCAGGGTACTTGCTTCCGATGCAGAGGGTCACAGGTTCAAATCCAGGCAGAACAGAATGTGGAAGTATCAAGAGATACTACCAGAAAATGGGGTAGCCAGGAAGGTGAAATGGCCATGCAAGAGGCAAGAGGAGGCTACATGATGAGTCAGAGTATTCAGGAGCAGTAGCAATATGCTCAAGGGTGACTCCTAGTGGTGATGAATTATAACAAACTAATCGGAAAGTGGGGACTTCTATTCTGCTGAGCACATATTCATGTGACTAGTCACATGACCCCTATGAGGTATAATTCAAAGGCCAACCCAGGGTGGGGGGGGTGAGGGATGGGCAAGGTGGTCGATGTGAAGCATCGATGGGCTAACACAGGAAGATGATGTGCACAAGCTTCAACAGTGCTGAGAGACTCTGTTTTCCAGTTCCTTGTTTCTGTGTGCTACAGGCTGCTCTGTGGTATGTATACTCCACTGGGAGTGCTAAGGTAAAATGGAGCCACCAGTGGAGAAGCAGAAAGGGATAAGGCAAGGGAGGTATCTGGAGTGGAACAAAGACAAAGGAATTAAGGCAGAAAGCTAGCGAAGGGGACGGGGGATTGCACTGAGCATGCTCAGCACCAGAGGGGTGAGAAGAAAGAAGAGACTGAAGTGAAGTGGAAGACAGAATCTGAATTAATGGAAAATGAGAAAAGAAGGCACAGAGGTAAGCCAATCTTGTAGTGTCCTACAGAGAAGTCACTGGCTAAACTGCAGCAAAACCAAAGTAATGTAGTCTCTGAGTTAAATGAATTAAGGTTACAGCACAAAATTGAGTAAAATTACAAGTAAATAAGTACACAGCTGAGTAAAAACTATCTCAACTCGTCTGCAGACATTTAAAATATTTTACTAACACAGGAAGATGGTGTGCACAAGCTTCAACAGTGCTGAGAGGCTCTGTTTTCCAATACCTTGTTTCTGTGTGCTGCAGGCTGCTCTGTGGGAATTACACTCCACTGGGACTGCTGAGGTAAAACAGAGGAGCCTTGTTTCTGTGTGCTGCAGGCTGCTCTGTGGGATGTACATTCCACTGGGAGTGCTGAGGTAAAATGGAGGACCCTGTGGAGAATCAGAAAGGGATAAGGTGAAGGAGATATCTGGAGTGGAACCAAGACAAAGGAATTAAAGCAGGAAGCTAGAGATTGGGATAAGGATTGCACTGAGCATGCTCAGCACCGGAGGGGTGAGAAGAAAGAGGAGACTGAAGTGAAGTGGAAGACAGAATCTGAATTAATGGAAAATGAGAAAAGAAGGCACAAGAGGTAAGCTAATCTTGCTGTGTCCTACAGAGAAGTCACTGGCTAAACTGCAACAAAATCAAAGCAATGCAGGCTCTGAGTTAAATGAATTGGAGGCAGTATAGTGCAGTGCTTTAAAACTCTGAGCTGCAAACCTGGAGACCTGGGTTTGAATCTCACAGTCCCCACTTGCATACTGTGTGACCCTGAGCAAGTCACCTAACTTCTTTGTTCTCCCAGGTCATACCTGTAAACAAGATTCAGCTTAATGTGCGTCACCTGGTTAAAAAAAAAGGTTACAGAACAAAATGGACTAAAACTACAAGTAAATGAATAAACAGCTGAGTAAAAAAAATATAAACATGTCTGCAGACACTTAAATCATTTTAGTAACACAGGAAGATGGTGTGCACAAGCTTCAACAGTGTTGAGAGGTTCTGTTTTCCAATACCTTGCTTCTGTGTTATGCAGGCTATTCTGTGGGATGTACACTCCACTGGGAGGGCTATGGTAAAATGGAAGAACCTTTTTTCTGTGTGCTGCAGGCTGCTCTGTGGGATGTATGTTCCACTGGGAGGGCTGCGGTAAAATGGAGGACTCTTGTTTCTGTGTGCTGCAGGGTGCTCTGTGGGGTGTACACTCCACTGGGAGTGCTGAGGTAAAATGGAGGAGCCTTGTTTCTGTGTGCTGCAGGCTGCTGTGTGGGATGTACACTCCACTGGGAGTGCTGAGGTAAAATGGAGGAGTCTTGTTTCTGTGTGCTGCAGGCTGCTGTGTGGGATGTACACTCCACTGGGAGTGCTGAGATAAAATGGAGGAGCCTTGTTTCTGTGGGATGCAGGCTGCTCTGTGGGATGTACACTCCACTGGAAGGGCTGCGGTAAAATGGAGGATCCTTGTTCCTGTGTGCTGCAGGCTGCTCTGTGGGATGTACACTCCACTGGAACTGCTGAGGTAACATGGTGGAGTTTTGTTTCTGTGTGGTGCAGGCTGTTCGGTAAAATAAAAAAAAAATACAAAACACAAACGTTCGGCCATGTTCTTGGTTCTAGATGGTTTAAGCCACACAGTGAATCATAAATATTCCTCCTTCTTTCTGCTTTAGAAAAAACAACTCCCCCCCCCCCAACACACACACACTTTTGCACTAGTGGCATTTATCAGATGTGACATCTGGTCTCATAAATTTTACATCAGGCTGTTTTGTTATGGTTATCCACATGTGAGAAATTTGAACAAAACTTACCTACTGGCAAGAAAATAAAAATGAGGACTCTGGTGGACCATGGACCCCCCTCCCAGCCTCAAATCACTAGCTTACTGTCAGTAATGAGTTGCATGGAAAGTTAGATGATGATGATGATCAACATGCTGCCTTGTTTAGTAATTAATCCATACTTCTGCTGCTCTCCAAGTCTTCTCCAGTCCATCTTTCTCTTGGGTTCTCTCTACAGATGACTGGGAAATAAACTCAAACAGCCTGATGGCAACAAACTAAACCGATCACCATCCAGCCACCAACCTGCACAATCAAGTGCTGCAGCCTACTGTACCTGCACATATACTTACTTTTATTTTCGTCTTTCTTTACTTCAGTTGCAGCTGCCTGGGGTACCTTTGGTCAGTCTACCTTATATCATCTACCGAGATCTTCCCTGCCTAAGGGCCTACTCCCCTGACCCAACCAGAAGACACCATTGGGGATTCCCCAGTCATTACCCCCCAGAGCAGGGCAGCCTTCAACTCCCCATTGCCTACCTTCCAATCAGAGCCCCTCAGGCGGACATGAAGATTGGGGATTGTGCAGGATCCGGTGATGGATTTGGGGGCAGACAATGTCTACCTCCTAGGAGGTGGGGTGATTCCTGCTTTCTGGTTTCCCCCTGGAGGCGTGGGTGTGCAATGATGTCCAGCGCGAGATGGGCATGCTCCTGCACCAGTCCTGTGGACATCTGCCATCACCTCCACCCATTTCAAAGGTGGTCCCTGCTGTTGCACACCCAGTATTCACTGGATGTCACTGACAGTAGGGAAGCCACAGCACACCCTCCCCAGGAGAGAAGTGCAGTCATCCAGATGCTCAATACTCTTTTCCATGAGTCAACAGCATGACGTGAGGCATGGCATCTAGCTCCTCAACCCTCAGCACCACCAGGCCAGCAAACTTGTCCTTACTGGCTGCGGTGCTGGCAACAACATGGCCTTCACGATTCAATGCCATTACTGTAGTGTGTACATGTACAGATACTAACAAAATATTTTTTTTGTCACTAGTGTAGCAGTGATGACTCCTGCCTCACTCATCCATTCCCTGCTGTGACATAATGGGTCAGGTTGGGTGGGGTTAGCTGTTTGAGATTGTTCGCCTGCCAAACAGGCACAGAAAGAAAGCGCAAAGCAGCAGGGGAAGAGGGTGGGAGCTCGCACCATACACAGGGACAAGTGCAGGTCTCTTTAACCTGCCTTCCCCCTCCGCCTTACAGCACCACCTTGAAACACTCCAGAAATAATAATAAAAGCCAGAGAATGTTTTTAAAGGGATATAAATTGTGCAAACCAAAGTTCTCTGAAGTTCACCTAAAACAACAGGAAGTTTGTGGGTGTTCTCACCCATGCAAACAGCTGGGGTTTGACCTTTTTAGGATTAAGGTTGAATGAAACTTGCAACCCTAATTACAGCTAGTTGCAATTGAAGGCATTATGACAGCAGTATTAGGTTATCTTTAGTAGGGATGGCCATAACCCTGATCACCACTGTGTATGGCTGATTTCCTAGTTCACCATCATCCAGTTTGTCTGCTGAAGTGTGATAAGATCTGTGTCAGAATCTGTCTTATGTACGATGGATGATAGGAATTTCTTGCACTTTGACCTTCATGAATGGAACCCCTTCCTTCTGTGATCTGGTTGGCTGAAAATTTGACTGCATTCAAAATGCTTTAAAAGGCTATTCTACAGTATGTGGGCATTCAGTTACACATGTTTTCCACCCTTTATTTATACTTTTTAGCGGACTTATTGTGTGCCCTCCTTTAACCTTGTCCATGCCTCATTCCAGCTTAGGAATTGCACTGATCTGGTCCCATGGGGACCCCAGAATGTTACATTCAACCTGTTGCCACAATGCCCCCCTCACTGCTTTATCTCTGGAACAGAATTTGCTTATCTCCATGACAGAGATCACTCTATCAATCCAGACATCGCTGGTAGTGAGAAGAAATCCTGAGGCCACCATGGGAAAGCAGAGGGAGAGAGCCCTGTGAGCTAGATATGAGAGTGGGACCAATTTTATAAATTCATTTAAGAAACCCTTTTTCGCATTTTATTGGTGACCCCTTTCTGAGGATACCTGTTTGCCAGCACTTGCAAGCCAAATGTGCAACATATTTGCATCTTCTCCTCCTCCCACAGCATTGCTTCCAGCTGCACTGCCACCTGTGGTCAGTTAAGTGGTACTACAACAGCAGAACATGCAACCCTCCCACTGGCCTGCCGATGCAGTGGAAAGATTTACTGCTGCAACACAGGCACCTCGGGTTCAGGAATGAGCCTGGGATGCTCAAGGGCCAGCCGGGGTGGGGGTGGATTGAGTAGCCATTGCATGCTCTCCACTCCTGAGGGGGGAAGAGGGGTTGTGTTCCTTCAGTTTGGTGTTCCTGGTTGACTATAGGATGTGCCATTTACCAGAGCACTGACTAGTGTTTCACTGGGGGGGCAGATCAAATGCACGATATGGGTGCGTCACAGCATCTGTTGGACCCACCTGCCCCAGCAACACACAAGAAGACTTCCTCCTAGTGATTGAATGGTGCCTCCCACCCATGGCTGCCCTGGGTCCCCACCACATCCATTAACTGTCACCCCTGGAGTTAATGGGGTGGCTCCAGAGGCTCCACCCTGGGGGGCAATCAAGGGACTCTGCAGCAGAGGATGCTGGGGTCTGTTCCTGGGGTGAAAAGGCAGAAGAGGACATCACCAGGAAGCACCAAAGGCATATTAAGTAAAAAAAAGGAAAAACATGCAACCCTCACTACTGAGGGGATCATCATATCAGTCTCATCCTGCCAGCCCTTCAGACATTCAGGGTTCAGGGCAGAAACCTGGGTTGCCAGTGTGCCTTTTATGATTTTTCTGAAAGTGGCATTCATGTTTTGACAGGGCATTGTATGTGTTCTGAATGTGTGGTGTCTTAAGAGGCTTATCTGGAAAGATAACTAATAGGTATTAAATGCACATTTAAAAATTTATACAAAGGTATGGCAGGGGCCTGGTGTAATCTTTGCTAGACAGCCATTAATAACCAATATTAATGTCATCTATTGAAAGTGCAAAACAATAAGTATTATTTATTTATTAATTCATTTTTTGTTAACCTGGTAAATACACTAGGCAATTAAATGGCAGTTTTCTGGTATGACCAGGGAAAGTACAAATGCAGGTATTAGACAGTGATCAATACCAATTACAATGTAAGAAAAACATGAATGCAGAATCACAGAACAAAACACTGTAGAAAAGGAAATATTTATGTAATGTATGTTTTCTGTTCTGCTAATCCCATTTCACAAGGTGCAACAATATTCTCACACTCCTGCTATTCGGCTAACTCCAGTACTTGTAACTGAAGCTGTAAATTTGCTATGTACTCAATTACTATACATATTAGCTACTGTTGTTGCTGTATGTAGCTGCTATAATGTGTAGTGTACCAGTAAGTGATTGATTGCAGGCTATCTGTCTCAAATTAAGAAGCAGCTGGTTAAAAAGTCTCCTCTTTACTGGCCCCCGTTTCAACCACAGATCTTATTTTTCTTGCCTGACTTCACATCACTTTTTGATGCTCCCATTCTCAGACACTGATCTCCTCATAGTGTCAATGCTGCAGTGTTTTGACTGATCAAAGGCACAAAAGAGGCTTTTTTCATCACTCAGGTGACAATTTGCAGGTACCACTGAGAGCTGCACAGAGCACTGTAGCATAGTTAAAATGCAAATCCCCCTGGCCAAGAAAAGACAGGTAAACTGCAATGAATACACATCTGAGTTACAATTTAATGTGACAAATTTGCAACTAAATGTGGTGCCATGAATGCTGTAAGATTTTATTCACAAAAAATATAATCACAAAATCAATGACAGCACCATAAGGAAATTTAAGTAGGATTACCTTTGTTAAACCTAAAATTGTACCAGACCCAACAATTTGATGCTTGAGCTGCCCAGTTAGCAATGTAAAAGACATTCATTATTTCTTGATGATGTTGATGCTGAAATTGAAAAACATTATACATAGCAAACGGTCTGAGAATGCCATTGTTAATACCAGTATTGCCATCACAATTGAAAAAGGGATAGTTAGGTGCAACAACCAGCAGCAGCAGCTTGTTAAATATGGTGTTTCCTTAGGTTTTAGCAAGCAATGGGCTTGGATGTTTTTAAATGTGGTGTTGCTGTTGGAAGCATGCCAAGGCAGGCAGAAAAACCCAGAGTGATTTTGTTAACTTGAAAACCTTTTTTCTTTTACAAATCAGCACAGTAAACAGCTCATTATTAATATGGATGAGACGTGTGAATTTACTTCCCTGTTCACAATAGATGATAACTAAAGTGTGTTCTAGACAAATCAAGGTCACAAGACTAGGTGACAGGTGATAGGTCTACCTACAGTAGTCCTCAGGTGTGCACTGGCAAGTGATATGACCCCTCCATAGGTGATTTATCAGAAAAGACACCCACATGCCAACCTGTCTAGTTTTCTCAAAGACTGGCAGTCACAGCATCCACAGCACAAACCACTGGGTGAATTAGGAGACAATGATCACCTTTGTAGATGAGATTTTAAAGCCATCTCATTTATCAAAAAAATGAAATTTCTGCAGCACAATGGGCACTAATAATCTTAGACCTTTTCAGATTCCACGGTACAAAGGCTGTTCTTGAAAAACTTGAAAAAACTGGAGCAATAGCCATTTCTGTACCACCAAGCTGAAGTGCCACACTGACCTTTTACAGCTATTAGACATTAAAATGAAAAATGAAAATGGAGTTCACCATCTGGTACTCCACTTTTTTTACTTCTTTCTTTATGGCCACTCCTATGCCACAGCTGACAAATTCCTCATGGCACCCTAAGGTGCCTGGCTCTGCCAAACTCAAGTCCCCTCCAGCCACCTACCTCCAGCGGGGAAGGAGAGAGGTCCCCTTCTTACCTGAACAAGTCTTCATCAGGCTGGTGGCTGAGGGTTCCAGGTCAGTCTATGTTCAGTTCACTGGGGGCTGTGGTCAGGCTGGGCATGGAATCTTGTTTCCTTATTTCTCCCCATCCTGAGGATGCAGGCACATGCTCAAGCTCCTAGGTGTGTGTGCTTGAATAGGCATGCTGCCATACTGGATCTTGGCCTGCGTTCCTCCCTCCCACAGTGCCCTCAGCCGCACTGCCACCTGTGGTCAACCCATATTGCAGTGAGAGCCGCAACCCTCCCACCTCAGAGGAGGAGGAAAAATTTCCCTTGAGATGCTCAATCTGCCTCCCTCCCATTGGCCCCCAATGTTACAAGCTCATTCCCAAACTCAGGTTGCTGGCATTGTGAGCAGCAGAGCTATTGCTGTGCTGATGGGATGACTCTGGTACTCCACTTTGATTTCAGAGCAGCTAAGTCATGGTGGTGCATCCAGTGATGTGAACGTCCTCTCCAGATGTTGAATTTAAAAATAAAACATGCATAGTGGTTTAACTGCTCATTTTGTTGTACTTACTTGCATTTTATTGTATTTCTTGTCAATGTATTTTTGTAGTTGCACTGTTGTACTCTTCCCTTCCCCCTCACCCTGGACATATCTGGAAAAGAGCTGTTACCAGCTCAGTATGCCTCTCCTGGTAAAAAATGGGAACTAAATATATATATAAGTAAATCAATCAAGCAATCAATCAATTGTTGCAGCTTTTATCAAAATTGCAGTATGAAGAAAGGAATGACAAGGAGGCTTTGAAATAGTTGATATCACAGACACACCTAAGGATTGCCTGAAGAATCATTTTGTACTTGATAACTAATTAAAGGTATTGTATTTTCATTATTATTATTGTTTCTTCTTACTGAAATGTCATTCTTTTTTTTATTCACATGTTTATCCCCCTTGTTTCTATGCAGCCCACTTCCTCTACCTACAGGCCTCCAACCCCATCACCCATCATCCCTGAGATTTACCTCTCCTACTACAGAGTACTCCATGGCTTGCCCCCATGGTGGGACTCTTTCATTTGGGTTCTAGGCAGGCAATTGGAGAACCTGAGGCAACTTCAAGCCAGTATTTCTATGAACTAGGAGGTGACACAGTCAATGGTGTGAGGCCTGCCAGGTGGTTGTGGGGGGGTGTGTCACCCTGCAGAAATGATTTGCTTAGTTTTTCTTCCTTCCCACCAGACACAGCATTGCCTAGGAAGACCAAGGCAAGTGAGCATGCAGAGTATGTGTCACTCTAGTCTCCCAGCCTTGTGTCACTCCCAACCCAGGTGTCCACAGCTGCACTGCCACCTGATGGCAGTATGCCAAATGGCAGTATTGCAATGAGGATGGTGAGCAAAGTCCACAGTTATTTGCACTCACCAGTCATTAAACAGGTAGACAATGAAGCATGCTGAAGCTGTATTTTGTTTTAGCACTACTGTAACTGCACCTTATACCATAAATCAGTCAGCCACCAACAGATACCTACAACTTTCAGTGCTCAGATTAAATTGTGCATGAAATAGCAATCATCCTGCTTCCAGATATCTCCCATTCCTACATTAACCCTAGCTCCAGTGTTTTGACTCTTACCAGAGTCTTTTTCAGGGTGTGTGGCTAAGGAGAGGTATCACAGCTTATAAATATCTAAAGTCTGATGATGTTAGCTCCATTGTCATGCAAGGTAATTAATGGTGACTAGACCCTACACAATTAATATAAAGTAGTACAGATAAAGATGGGTACAAAAATACTATACAAATCAGTGCTATTGTATGTTTCTAAATTGATAGTGCATAGTTGCTATAGAAACTTTTATCAAGTTACCTTTTTTGGAGATAAAATTGCTGAGCAAATACAAGAAACGTAGAAACATAGAAGTTGACGGCAGATAAGGACCGCAAGGCCCATCCAGTCTGCCCATTTCTTTTTCTACCTTATAAATGTGCCATCGGCCTTTGCTCTGTCAGTGGCCTATCTATTCATAGTCATTTGTATTGCTCCTTTGTGCCTATCCCATGCCTGTTTGAAGCCCTGCACTGTATTCATAGCCACCACTTCTTGTGGTAAGCCATTCCATGCATCCACCACCCTTTCTGTGAAAAAGAATTTCCTCACATTCCCCCTTAATCGGCCCCCCTCTAATCTCATGCTGTGTCCTCTTGTCCTGCTATTTTTCTTATATTTAAACATGTTAGACTCTTTCACCTTGTTAATGCCCTTAAGGTGTTTGAATGCCTCGATCATATCACCTCTCTCCCTCCTTTGCTCTAGGGTATACATATTGAGCTCTGTTAATCTGTCCTCATATGTCTTCTGATGCAGTTCCTGCACCATTTTGGTTGCCCTTATCTGGACTGCCTCAATTTGGTTAATGTCCTTGTGAAGGTGTGGCCTCCAATACTGCACGCAGTACTCCAGATGGGGCCTAACCAGTGTCCTGTAAAGAGGGATTATTACCTCTCTCTTATGACTTGTGATACCCCTACTAATACACCCTAACACCCCCTAGCCTTACCTACTGCTTTAGAGGTCTGCTTGGATGATTTCAGGTCATCAGTGATGATGATGCCCAAGTCTCTTTCTTCCTTTGTGACTGCTAGCAACTCCCCTCCCAGCCTATAGCTGTAAGTGTAGATAGATTTTTGTTCAGAGAGAAATATCCCAGCTACAGACATGCAGTCACCTCCTTGGTTAGTATCTGTGGCAAGTATCTGACCAGAGATGAGGAGAAGTTTAAATTTGCCAGCGAAGTTCATGCAAAGTGTGAAAAGTCGTACTTTGTGGAGCTTTGGGAAGTTTTCCCATACCTGAGTAACTTCGACATCACCCAAATCATGAAGTTTTTGCTGCAAAGTGTGTAATTTTTTCATGAAGTGTGGAATTTCATCCACGAAATTCTGCACTTCACAGTAAAACTTCACATTTTGCGGTCAATCCGCACTCTATGAATTGCACGAATTTCAATGAATTTCACTTCACAAATTGCATGAAATTCATGAATTAATTCATGGAACGAAGTTTGCCAACTTCACCTATCTCTATACCTGACATCTGACTCTGGATAAGGGAATCTACACAGAAAATAGAGCCAGGATCTTGATAAAGAAGACTAGATAGAATCTGAAAAATAAATAAATAAAGGAGAAGCACCAGATTAGCATTGTAAATAAAACATTCAACCTTAGATTCCTTTCAATAATTTCAAGATAATGCTACAGCTATACAGAATAAGTGTGATCAGATCATGCACCAATGTTAGGGCAAAAAAAGATACTACAAATCATTATTTTTCAGTCACATACAGTTTTAAATAAAATAAACCAGTGCATGGTCTGGGATCAAAAAAATCATCAATATGTCAATCCTACAAAAATTGTTTTATCAATATGTCAATTCTACAGAAATTGTTTTAAGTCCCACTGGTTGTTTAGACCCTTAGGTTTGCCACAGCCAAGTTTATATATCCAGGACGTTTCTTTTTTAAGGCTGCAGTGGGCATAGCCCTGTAGTCCTTTTACAATCAGTGAGAAAAAGGAATCCACATTCCTTCTGAAGATTTAAAGAACCTGGATTGACTTTCAAGCACAAACCATCCCGAAACCATCCAGTGTACAGTGTACTGCCCCCCCAGTCCCAATTCATGTCCTGTACTGCAGTGCAAATCAAATCCTCCCGCTACCACCCACTGTGTGCTGTACCATGCCCACCCCTCCAGTTCCAATTTATGTCCCATACTGCAGTGCAAAACAAACCCTCCTGCTACCGCCCACTGTGTGCTGTACTGCCCCCACCCCTGACCTAAGCTAAGATGGCTCTGCTCTGTCCTCCCTCCCTATTCTAAAGAAATAAATATGGGAAGTCTGAGTGACCCCAGGCAGGCTTTGGTCCAGCTCACCTGTGTTCCTGCAGTCGATGCTCCTTTCTTCTTAATTGCCAGGCTGTTGGATGGGTGACCAAGGGTGCGAGGTGGTACCCGTGTGCCTGGATTGGCCGCTAAGTCCCAGGCCCTCAGACTGGAAAGGAAGTATGTGGTCACAACCCAGGTAGTATTGCCTTCTGAGGCTGGCAGAGGGTGAGTGATCAGCAGTGCCACAGGCTGATATCCAAAGAGGCCATCCAAAGTGTGAAGCCAGATCCCGAGTCCCCCAAAGCAGCAGAACAACAACCCAAACTGCTGTGTGACTGAGAAGGAAACCCAGCAGCCAGGGAGGGTGGGAGAAAAGGAAGGATGGAGAGGGGGTTGGGCAGTGTCTGCTGACTCCTCTCCTTGTCTCCATTTGCTGCCTTTTGTAGAGGGCAGCAGCTCATGTAGTAACCTGACCTCAGCATAGCCCAGCTAATATATTGCAATTCCCTGCCAATTGATCCCAAACAAGGTACCTCAAAACATCTTCAGAAAAGCTAGAAATGCATGCCGCTGCATGATGCGTTGCACATGTTTTTCATATAAATGATCATTCTTAACATTGCTGTTTTATGCTTTCATTGTTTAGCTCCCAGATCCCCCCCACACACACACACACACAAGTTTCCCTACTATTCTTCATTCTCCCTACTTTTATTTTATCCCCATTTTAAGAGTTTGTAAGTATTGATTATGTTGGGCATTTACAGGGGCAGCAACAGACTCCTTTTGATTTGAACTGACATGGCATTTAGCAACTTGTAAAACAAAAGTATTGCATAGTTAATGTAAATAAATATGTAGGGGTATTTAATAAAGCTATGGGTCTGCTGTTTTGATTTTATTCTTTTCTATTTGTTAACCCCTCTCATCCCGGCCCCTCCCTTCCCTCCTCCTTCATTTCAATGCTATTTCCTTTCTTGCATTTTCTAACTCCCAGCCTTACCAACCCCAGATGCAGTCCCCAGTGACAAATGGTGAGAGGAATGCAGGGCTCCCTGTAGCAGCAGAAAGCAGATTTTTTTATCTCTTAGCTACAAGCACATTTTATTTTCAGCACTCCCAGGAGAACTATCCAAAAAGGGTGGGAGCCTTGAGGACTAGTATATGAAATTAATTACCAAACTTAATTGTGAAAATTGGATGTTAAGGCAAGAAAGTAATGTACAGACTAACTATAAAGATCATGTACTTACACATAAAGCCCTTTTAGATGTCATTCGATAAACTGTAATAATACAGGTTACAGAATTACAACAACAAGGGCTTTATGTGTAAGTACAAGGATTTTATGGTTAGTCTGTGCATTACTTCATTGTGTTGTGATAACATTTTTAATATTACAGTTTTTATAATATCAAAAAAGGGCTTTATGATTGCATACAGTGCCACTATACTTAGTCTGTGTATTATGTCATTGCCTTGTCATCCATTTATCATAGCTAGTTTGGTAATTTGTTGCACATATTAGTCATCAAGGCTCTCTGTTTTGATACTTTCCCTGGGAGCACTGAAAATAAAATGCACTCATAGCTAAGGTAAAAAGAAATGCTTCATTACATGGTCATTGATTTTTCATATTGTGATTGTGATACATTTCATAGACAAGTTATATAACCATTGAGGCTTTTTGTGTCATCAAAATAAAACAGCCATCATCCAGTTTATCTGTCCCACCCTGGCCCTGCCATTTAATGAGATTCTTGCTCACGGTTTCCCATTTTATACAATACAGTATAAGCAAAATCTTGTCAGATCCACCATGGCTGCATAATGAAGTTTGTGAAGAAAATAGGCAGACTGATTTTGTTAAATTTTAAACTGGATTGAGAAGAAGAAGAAGAAGAAGAAAAAGAATCAGTATTTATATAGCGCTTTTCATACATCCAAAGTGCTTTACAAGCAATGCTAGACTGGTAGTGAAGTCACTGAATGTGTGGTGGCGGCCATATCGCACATCATCACCCACACACAGCCTGGATAATTGCATGAACCGGTTTATGGGAAGGGGAATGTTGGCCAGGACACTGGGAATGTTCCCTACTCTTTGCGAAGACTGCCCTGGGTTCTTTTACTTCCACCTGGACACCCACCAGGACAACACCAGGATGGGTAGAAGGGACCTCGGTTTAATGTCTCATCCGAAGGATGGCACACCCCAGCAGTACAGCACCCCCCAATACTGCACTCGGATGCCAGCGATTTTTAGGTGCAAGTCCAATCCCGGTGTGGGACGAGAACCCACAACCTTCTGGTCCAGAGGCGGATGTGCTACCAACTGAGCCACGCTGACACCTGAGCTATGGGCTGCTACCCCCCCAATGTGCTGGTGTGCTGCACGCTATGGTGTGCCAGACATATCAGTAGTTATGCCCTTGCTGTAAAGGGGAGGGGACAGAAATGGCAGGGATGCAGAAATGTACAAAAACAATAGCCCATAAAAAAAAAACACCCACTGTGATATAGTGCAGTGCTGCAGTCCACAGGGACAACATGGGTGGACTGCTTCTTGTGTGAGGGTCAGGTGAAGGAAAAACAGTTCCATGGACAGAAACATGACAGTCAGCCCTTTTCTACATGCAAAACGTCTGCAGGGCTCTGCCCATGCAGCTGTAAAAAAGGGCAAGGTGGTCACCAAGGGTCACACACAGCAACTGACATTAGAAAACTTTTATTACATCAGAAAAAAGTGCATGTACAAACTTTTGAGCAGCAGAACACTGTTACTGCATACTGGCACTAGTGAAAGACGTTCTGCCAGGGAGACCATGGCATCATCAGATTCAATCAGTGGCAATACCTAGTGCCCTTAAATATCCAATTCATTAATCATAAACACCTCTATGTGTTACTTAAAAATCAATAACATGAATAGCTAAATGACTGGGCTTCGATGTTTGCCCGAATTAACTTACTAAGCTGTCAGGCACACACTTAATTACAAATTTATACAATTACACTTGCTATGGAAAAGTAAACCCATCTAGCAGTGACCAATTAAAACACCAATATGCATATTTAAGTATAATTCATACAGAAATATTTCATACAGATCATGCCAATATAAACATTGTTTCTTGTATATATACACCCAACTTTGCTTTATTTCTAACCTAAAACTATATATACTGCTTCCCAACTTCTCTCTTTTGATTTTGTTGCTGATTACACATTGTGTCATTATTACATTTGACCTCACCCTTTTTATAGAGATTACTAAAATAGGTGGTTCAAATATTTATGCAACAAGTTTTCATCATTATCCATGTGCATAGTTTGACTTACTTTAAACATGAAGCATACTATATCGAGTACTGTACTACTATGTCTACTTATTCAAGAAAAGCTACATTAAGCACATCTTGAAAAAACTTTATCTCATCAATTTTGTAAGAAACACTGCAAGATCAGTACTATCGTTCAGCCCATTGTCAGTTCTGGCTCCTAAATGACATATCCACCAATTTTCCCGTTGGCCAGTTTTTTTGTTCCGAATCTCCACCTCTTAAACCACAGGTTACCTTTTCAAGCCCCAAAAGATTAATTTCACGCTTTTCATGTGGTTCTGTGGTCATGTGCATTACTATAGCATAACTTGTGTCCTTTCTCTGTATTGATCTTAAGTGTTTGCCAACCCTAGTTTTGAATGCACAGGTAGGGCGACCCACGTAAGAACTACAACAGCCACAACTGAGCAAATATACTACCCCTTCAGTTGTACATGCAGTAAAGTTACTGTCCTTGACTATCTCTCCCATTTTTAGGTTGAGAAAAGTTTTACACTGTTTTACATATGAGCAATACATGCATCTAGCACATCTAAAGGTACGCGGGGTGACCAAGTTGTCCTCGTTTTATCAATTACATCAGGTGCACTCAGTGATACAGCATTTTTTATAGTTTTTGTCTTCTAAATACAAAAGAGGGACCTGTTTTAACTAAAGTACGAAGTTTGGGTTCCACTGACAACATCTTCCAATTGTTCCGAATGATGTCAGCTGCCAAATAAGCTGTAGTTGAGTAGTTGGTAACAAATGGACAACTATCCAAGGGGGTCTGTGTTTTTACCCCAGGAAACAAAGTCTCTTCCCTAGAGATGTTTTCTGCTTGTGTAAAACGTTTCTCAACCCAAAAACTGGAGAGATAGGCATGAAATTAAAATTTGGAGGATTGAAGAGGTGGAGTTTCAGAACAAAAAAATTGGCCAAAGGAAAATTTGGTGGATATATCATTTAGGAGCCAGAAGAGACAATGGGCTGAATGATAGTACTGATCTTGCAGTGTTTCTTACAAAATTGACAAGATAACATTTTTTCAAGATGTGCTTAATGTAGCTTTTCTTGAATAAGTAGATACAGTACTCGATACAGTATGCTTCATGTTTAAAGTACGGCGAAGTCAAACTATGCACATGGATAAGGATGAAAACATTTCACCTGCACGAAAGCTTCCCCCAACACAAAAGAGGTAGGCGCTGGGGTTTACTGTTACATGGGGGTATGGTTCAGTATTTTTGTATCTTGGAAGCAGTCAAGAGTTTATTAGCCAAAGACCCTTTCATTTTGAATTACTGCAATTTTTTCCCCATCGTGCTGAAACCTCTGATGATTCACTTTAAATAAAGCAGTAAAATCTAAAGCTGCTACACCCCCCCCCCATATTCGCTTAGAGAGGACAATGCCCTGTTATTTGCAACTGTAATTGCGGATTTGTTTTTGCTGAGGAGATCACAGACTAACAGGAAATGTTGGCTGTTTCTTGTGAGGAGGCGGGTGGGAGAGTACGAGACAAGTTCTCTCAGTAGGCTGTTCCGTTGGGTTCTTGGCTTCCATCCATAGAAATTGCTCTCGCATTTCATGTGTATGTGTTAGCACCAGCGAGCGAGGGATGCGTCAGCAGTAGGTTCTCCTTAAATTGTGATCTAGAAGGATCCATTGCCTTTCATGGTGTACCAGATGTATCAGTAGCTATGCCCTTGCTGTTAAAGGGAAGGGACAGAAATGGTAGGGATGCAGAAATGTACAAAAAAAATGCCCATAAAAAATAGGGACAACATGGGCAGATTGCTTTTTGGGGGAGGGTCAGGTGGAGGAAAAACAGTTCCATGGACGGAAAACATGACGTCAACCCTTTTCTACATGCAAAACATCTGCAAGGCTCCACCCATGCAGCCATAAAAATAATGGATGGGGGACTGAAAATAACTGTGCTATAATTGCATCGAGCAGTTTCCTTGACAATAATGTAAACCTCGAGAGCACAGCTCGAGAGGTTTACTGTTGTCAGCATACCTCTCAACTGTCACACATTACAAGATAGGTCACTCATCTTATCCCTCAGAAACTCTCTGTCCCACATTGAGAAGGTGACTTTCCACACTGAGCACTGAGACTTTTAAGCAGAAATGCATAATAATATAAGATGCTAGGTAATCAGCAAACATTATAAATACTAATGCATTTAATTCCACAGTATTCTGTGCTTGCAATGTCATGTTTGATGATGTGTCACACATTTTGTCCAGTTGTCACACATTTGGGTGATAAAAGGTTGAGAGGTATGGTTGTCAAGGAAACTGCCAGTTGCGATTATAGCGTCCGTACCCCATCCATTATCCTCTATATTACTGCTAAACAATTCATAATAAAATAGCTTTTCCTGAGAAACATGGAATTATAGTACTGGAAGCTGCAGGAATTGGGACTGGCTCAGGCAAAATTCCTGGGGATAGTGGAGAACATCGGACCTCCGCTGCTTGCACAAGAAAATGCCTAAGCCTAACAGGTGATGTGCCGAGACATGGGCGCCTGAATCAAACTCGGCTCTAGTTCTCAAGACTGAGTTCAGTAGCACTTGTATTCTTAGAGTTGGGTGAAATGTTGTATTAGTTTATTTGAGTTGGGGGGCTTCACCCCCACAGCCCCTTTCTTTTTAAAGGGGGGGTGTGAGGGTGAGGCCCCCCAACTCAAATAAATAGGGTTACCTTCTTTCAAGAAACCCAAAATGGGACATTTTTTTACTGAAACATGATTTTTCACAGGACAGTACCTAACCTCGGCCAATGCAACAGACTTGTTTTCACTATATAATGAGAATTAAGGCTCATTTTTGTAGTTTCTTAGTTGCTTCTACTATTTATTTTCATTGTAGGGTATTTTAGTTAAGGTATTACAGTTTTCTTCAACATTTAGTGGAAAGTTAAAAAATATGTTTTCTTCTATAAAGTCAGGACATGCAGTATTTTTCATGTTTTTTTTTGCAGGACACAGCTGCCCAAATCAGGACAGATGGTAACCCTACAAATAAATTAATACAAAAAAATAACCGAAATGTAGTTCTGAGAAAGTAGCGTAATGCTAGCTGTAAGTATGATCTTACACTACTATGGTATGCAAATGCAACTACGTCCGGATTCGTATTCTCCAAAAAAATACCTACGGTGGTCCGATGTTCTCCACTATTGTCATTGTTTCCTTTTTTTCTCCTCTGCTTCACTGATTGCCCAACTTCAGCTCCATGGTTTCACCAACCCCATCACTCGCCCTCTCTGGGACCTACCCATGGGAGCCACCTGTTGCGCCACAGATTGTCCCCTGTAGAAGGGCCATCACAGGTACCCAAAACCTCCTTCCAGTGCTTCCAGTGCCACACTCAGTGGGTGGGTTCCTGTGTCCATAGGGTCTGCAGGGAACCATGAGCTCCATCTCCCCAGCTGGTACTCGTGTTCTTCTGTTCTGTCCACCCCTCTTAGGTGCTCTGTGAAGTGTGACGTCTGATGTGAGCACACAAAGCATGCTTACATCTTCCATTGGGGAGCGTCCCCATCCCACTTCAGCCATGTTGCCACCCATGGTCATGTTGCGGCAGAGCACGTAGTTCTCCCTCCCTGGAGGGGAGGATTGCATCATCTGGGATGCTCGATTCTCCTTTCCCTGGCCAGCCCCTGGTAACTCATGCTTCTTCATGAACACGGGTCACCAGTGTTGCAGAGCTAGTTTCACCATTGCACCAAGAGGCGCGCTTTTCAGTGTTTTGTTTTTGGCTTTGCTTAGAAAAGATGAGAGGGAGGTATATGAATATTAATGGTTACGTACAGACTGCCGTTACTTTATCACATGTTTAAAATTATTTCAACCAACTAATACATTGTAAATATACAGACTTCAAAGCACCCTCCATATCTATACAACAGAGTAGGTCGTGACAACTACAGAAACAGTGCTAGTTTGTTCAAGCCGTTCATTCCGCCCAGGTGGGTCTGGTGCCCTGAGCTGCATGATCCACAGTGCCTCATATCTTTTAATGTGAGTTTCTCCAGAGCCTTCTACCTTCCTCCAAGTCTCACTCATTCAACACCACAGAATTGAAATTCATGATTATCAATATTTTGTGGAGCGTGAACATGGCTGAACAGTGCATTAGTCCAATCCCTTTTTGCAATGGAGCATAAATGTTGCTGGACACAAAGTAACCTACTTCCAACATTTGTATCACCTTGGAAGAGAGACCAGCCTTACACAGGCAGGAGGGAAATATAGCCTGACCATAAAACCGGCTGATAAGGGAGGATTGGTTGTCATCATGGACACCATTAAATATATTTTGGGGCTTTTGAGGCAGCTAAATAATCAAGATTTTTATAAAAAGTTTACTTCTGAGCCTACTTGTGTGTACCAAAAAGAAATGGATGGGTTTTCTCTCAGATGCAGTAAAGCTGGGTGTAACCAATGCTGCACATAAACCCAAGTACAACAGAAACGAATTACCACCCTCTGTATTCCTGCAATCAACACAAGGACCTACATTTGTAAAATGCCCCCTTGCTTCTAACTGAAAGCATTCACTTTTAATCTTATTTATTTCATTATTTATTGATGTTTTTTGTTTACCAGTTACAGTACATTAGGCAAATAAATGTCTTTTTACAGGTATGACTGGGAAGTGCAGAGGTGATAACCAAATACAGAGGGCATTAGGTGCAGGCGGAACTGGTGAGCAATGCAACACCAGTACAAGTGACAGCTGAAAACACAAGAGGCAGTATAAATAATACAGTCATTTTTATCAAAAGAATAAAACTCTCACTGCGGCACAATATAAATAACAAACCTCAAGCAAATAACCCAGAGGCGAGGGTCTAAGAACAGACACAATTAACATATGCAAGGTCAGATTCCCAGAGGGGAGAGTTATCTTGTCATTTTTTACGGTGTTTGAAAACATGCTGCGCATAAGCCGATAGAATTGGTGCCAGTGGAGCCAGAAATTAAAAATATCCATTAGCCCCCCCCCACACACACACACACAAAAAAACCTTGCAGTGTACATACTTCATTTTTTGAAGCCCATACAATCTCATGCTAATAACGCCGAATTGTGGGGCAATCCATAGGCAGCATGTCAGACTTACTGAGACTGGTCACAGAAGCAGGAAAAATTGATATTTTTCTCCTAATGAGTTTCATTTAGCAGCACTGTGTAGGCACGCAGCCAGAGACACGGTAAACATTAACTTGTAACTTTTTGCCTCACTGCAAAACATTGACAGTAATGAAAATGAACTTGGTGATAGAGGAGGTACTTTTCCACCTGTGACTGGCTTGATTGGGGGGGGGTTGTAACTGACATTGTTTCCATCTCTGCTGTCACAAAATCAGCACAGCTAACTGTGGCCTTCACTGGAAACTGCTAAAAAAAAAAAAAAAAACCTTTATAAAAGGTTATTCAGGTCTATAAGATGTCACTTTCCTAATCATGAGCATCATCTGGTGACTTGTTAGGGTTCGAGAATCAAATGCAAAGAAGACATGAGATGACTCTCTTGGTTAGCCAACAGACTGACTTTGTACACCCAATTTTCCTACCCAAGAGTGCACCTCATGTGTTTCAGGCAGGGATAGCAGTATAAAGTATAGAGTCAATGCTTGGGTGGCCAGTACAATAGGAGCGGGATATTGAAGATGCTGTTTATTTATTTTATTTGAAATTACTGGTAAACCCATTATTAACTGGGCTGACACCACTTTCTAACAGCGTAATAGCTGGATTCCATTTTGTGATAACTGACCAGTTATTGCAACACGGGTGTCAGCCAGTTTATCAGTACAAAAGAAAACAATATTAATTATAGAGATCTCAGTAACAGTCACTAAACTTATTGATCACAAGCATCTGAGTCACTAAAGCTTTTAAAAAACGGCAATTACACACCGAGCATGTTGAAATCCATCTTTTGGTTAAACTGTTTTTTTACCTATTTTTCCTGAGAGAAATTGAAATCCACTGACGTCTTGCTGCCACTGCTCCCCCGACGCTCATTAAACATATGCATAACTGATAAGGAAGTGTGAGTTACAGGGTGATAATTCAATCGGGGTTTATGGAACATTATACATAGATACATACATAGATGCTGTCGGCAGATAAAGGACCGCTAGGCCCAGCCAGTCTGCCCATTTAAGCTGCCTAAGGAAGCATTCAGTGACCTTATCTGGTCATTGGCTTTAGCTTTTTCTTCTGTCTCTATTATTCCTTTGTTTTCTGTCTCATGCATGTTTTAAGCCCGCCACTGTATGGGTTGCCACCATGTCATGGGGCAGGCTATTTTATGCATCCACCACCCTTTTCATACGCAAGCACCACTGGAAGCCTGCACAGAATCACGTATATAAGCTTTATGGGGGACTGGGGAGAAGGGGGGTTCTTTTCAAGCAATAATTGTAAATCTTTGTCACATATCCTCTCACAAGGTGGTGCACGGTTGCCCACAGTTGCGAGCTGTGGGATATTTTTGTTTGTCTGTCCACTCTTTGGGGGGGAGGAGCACCACTGAACCCCAGTGAAGGTTTCCTTCCCACCGCTGCTTGCACGACTGGTCAGTTCCCATGTAGATGACATGCTGGGATGGCGGTGGTCATGATGGTGATGATGATGAAATCCCCCAAAGACGTGCATCGCTCACTCGTTGCGCCCTCCTCGCTTTTATCAGTTGGATGTATATATTATTATACTGATATTTTGTCTGTACCCAGCAGCCATGATTGTGCAGCTGGAGCAAAGCCAGACAGCCAGGCAAGGAGCGAGTTTAACCCTGCTAGTGCCACATCATTGCCGCCATATACAAAACGAAAAGTGCACAACTCCTTCCCTCCCCTGGGGGTTGGGGGTGGGGATCCATTCCTCAGACTTTGCTGCTGCCACATGCCCTGAATTACACCACTGTGCAACTCTCAGCATGTTGGGGCCAGTGGAATGTGTGATTCGACCAGAGAGGTACCAGCAGTACCAGCCAAATGCCAACACAAGCACCACTGGAAGCCTGCACAGCATCACACATATAAGCTTTATAGGGTATTGGGGAGAAGGGGGGGGTTCTTTTCAAGCAATCAATGTAAATCTTTGTCACATATCCTCTCACAAGGTGGTGAGAGGTTGCCCACAGTTGAGAGCTGTAGGTTATTTTTGTTCATCTGTCCACTCTTGGGGGGAAGGGGAGTATCACTGAACCCCAGTGAGGGTTTCCTTCCTACTGCTGCTTGCTCAGCTGGTAAGTTCCTATGTAGATAACATGCTGGGATGGTTGTGGTCATGATGATGATGATGCAATCCCCCAAGGATGTGCATCCCTCGCTCGTTGCACCCTCCTGGCTTTTATCAGTTGGATGTATATATTATTATACTGATGTTTTGTCTATACCCAGCAGCCATGTGTGTGCAGCTAGAGCAAAGCCAGACAGCCAGGCAAGGAGCAAGTTTAACCATGTGAGTGCCACATCATTGCCACCAGGTACAAAACAAAAAGTGCGCCACTCCTTCCCTCCCAGGGGGGTTGGGGGTGGGGATCCGTTTCTCAGACTTTGCTGCTGCCACACACCCTGAATCACAACACTGTGCAACTCTCAGCACGTTGGGGCCAGCGGAATGTGTGATTTGACTGGAGAGGCACCAGCAGTTCCAGCCAAATGAAAACGTAAGCACCACTGGAAGCCTGCACAGCATCACATATATAAGCTTTTCAGGGGACTAGGGAGAAGGGAGGGGGTTCTTTTCAAGCAATAAATGTAAATCTTTACATAAAAAAATCCAACAGGATTTTTCTTTTTTTGTTTTTTAAGATCACACTATTACCTAGCCTGCTGAAATGGATCCGTTTTATATAAGCTATTGCCAAACTGGAGGAAAATGCAGTTTACGGGGTTTAAACTACCAAGCCTTCACTGATTTTAAAAGGAATGGTAGGAGTATGCACTCTGAAACTGTTTGCAGAGCAGCCAGCCTTTCCTGGTCAAATTAAATATTATAAGGAAATACACAAAACAGTTAATCAGCATTTGCAAGAGTGCAACACACCCACTCCTGTCGGTGCCATTCATGACGTGCCAGATGTATAGGTAGCTATGCCCTTGCTGTTAAGGGGAAGGGATAGAAATGACAGGGATGCAGAAATGTACCAAAAAAAATGCCCACTGTGATATATTGCAGTGCTGCAGTCCATAGGGACAACATGGGCAGATTGCTTCTTGGGGGGAGGGTCTGGCTGAGGAAAAACAGTTCCACGGACAGAAAAATTGACGTCAGCCCTTTTCTACATACAAAACGTCTGCAGGGCTCTGCCCATACAGCCATAATAAAGGACTCTAATTTGAATTATATGCATTTTAAAAACAGCCTTCTAGGCTCTGAAGGACTGCCAGTGGCAATTATATTTTTAAAGAGCCCCCCCACACACACACATATACATACACTTTCAAAATACTGCCAGCAGCAAGACACACACACACATCAAGTTAATGCATTAGCAACCCTGGTGGCTGTGCCAGATCTTGTTTAATAACAGGTCACCCCCGGGGGGGGAGGGGGCGCACCATTTCTATTCCCATAAATTTACGTTGCCTTGGATCTGATCCGTGCTTTTTTACAAAGTGGCATCCCACAGGGTCATTGAGATTTTTTTTGTTCAAATGGAGTGTATATGCTTTTGAATTCTTACTTTCAGACTTCTTATGGTTCTACCCACATAGACATGATTGCATTAGCACCAGAGTAAATAAATCGCAAAGCTGATGTTGTAATGAAATCTCTGATGTGATCAACCTACAGTAGGTATTATCTTGGGTGTGGCTGAAGGTTTTGCCAGCTGTTGTATAGGTGCACACATTACAGTTGTGGCATTTATGAAACCCACTTAGTTTCAGTGGAAGACAGTTTCTGGGCTTTTCTCACAGGCTCTGGTTCAAATTGGCTGTGGACCAGAGTATCTTGCAGGCTATTTGCCTTGCTAAAGGTGATGCAGGGTGTGTTACCTACTGTTCTGGCAACACTATCACCCTCTAACAGTGTGATCCAAATCTTGCAAATTATATTCACAATTTCCTCTGCTATGTTGTTATACTCAGTGACAAAAGTTATAAGGCCAAAATCTATCTTCTTCTTCTTTTTGTGTTATTGATTTTTTTTACTATTCAGTAACTCACATCTATCCAGATTGCTGGCCCTGTTATGCAATCTATCAATTGTCTGTCATAGCCCCTTTGAATGAATATTTTTTCTAGCTCCCCAGCTTGTTCACAGAATGCTTCTAGAGAACTGCAGTTCTGCCTCAGCCCTACTAATTGGCTATATGTGGAACTGAATCCTTCAATGCCTTTGAGTGTACACTCTGGCTTGCAAGTCTGAAAGGGTTACTGTCTGTTTCCTGAAGCATCTAGTTTCCACAAGATTTCCTTTCCAGGGCTGTTGCTTGATAGTGTGATAGCAAGGCAATTCAGGGTGTTTTTACTCACTGTGTGTGTGAGTGTAATATTAATTTCATTATCATGTAGCAAAATCATGAACAACTCAGTTTCTAGGGTCCCCATCCCACCAATAGCACATCATCAATGAATCTGAGACAAGACTGGATATTCTTAAAAAAAGAGGGTTAGTTACTTGATTTAGGACCAGTTCTTCCTACCTCGTGCCCAAAAAAGGTTTGCATAGGATGGCACCATAACCACCTCCCTGGCAGTGGCTGAGCTAGAGGGAGGCTGGGGGAGCGGTCACACCTCCTGGCTTCCCCAGTGTGAGTAGTGGCTCCCCACCACCATCTTTATTCACTGCTTAGTGCCCATTGTGGATCCCATGATTGACTGAACGGCCCCCCCAGCTCCCAAATGCTCCCAAACCTGGCTCCGTCACTGCTCCCTGGCTGTCCCACACACCTGAATTGAACATCTCTCCTCAAATTCAAAACTGTTATGCTTCACAATGAATTCTAGGGCCCTGATGACAAATTCTACTAGCATTTGATCTTTCTGAAGGTGTTTTCGCAAAAAAAATCCCTGCTTGCTCTAACCCCCAGGTGGTGTCTTATTGAGATATAGAGATCCTCAACATTAATTCCTACCCAATGGTAAGTGTTTTTCTATCAAACATTTTCAAATGTCTTTTAAAAAATCCCTGGTGACTTTCAGGTAAGATGGTAATAACTGCACTCACCGCAGTAAAAAGAAGTATATGAATCTGCCCACATTTTCTGTCAGTGAACCAATACCTGACACTGTGGGTTGGTCTGGTGGGTAAAACACACTTCCAGATATACTGTACTCTAGGCAAAAAAGTAACTCAAAATAAGGGAGTAGTCTGTTCCTATGAGTACTTGCCACAATGTCCAAAAGTGCATAAGAACGAAAAGTGACCACTCACCCACTTAAATCTTAGAGTAAAAAAAAATGTATTTCATACCATACAAACACCACAAAGTCCACCAGTGTTTTGGGGTGTCCACAGTACCCCTTCCTCAGGGTGGAGGGTGGTGTTTTAAATAAGAGTTAAAAATAATTAAACATTCAGTATTTTTATTTACTTAAAACAACACAAATGCTATCCACCTAGTTGTGTTAAAGATTGAACCAACCACACAACTTATGTCTTTTATGTATTTGTTATGTTTTCTAATGTTCAAAAGACAAAAGTGGGGTGGGAAGGGGGAAAGGGAAGGGAGAGATTGGAAGAAGGGTTGAAAGACCATGAAAAGAAGCTCCTGGAATCCATCTTACAGATGGCAGATAAGGGAGAGATGTTGCTAATAGGAGACTTCAATCTACCAGACGTAGATTGGCTCTTGTACTCTCCTTCCACAGAAAGGAGCAGAGAATTTCTCCTTACACTGCAAGGAGCAGGTCTAGTACAGATGGTGACCTCACCAACCAGAGAAGAATCTGTTCTGAACCATATGCTCACAAATAGCAACAGGATTTCAGACTTAGAAGTAGGCAGCAACCTAAATTCCAGTGACCATAGGACCGTCTCATTCAAGGTCACCAGAAAAGTGGAGAGTACCCACAGCAAGCTTTCAGTCCTGGATTTCAAAAAGTCCAATTTTGCACAAATGAAAGAAAGTATCAAACCTCTCCTCAACAACAAAGCAGGGATATGGAAAATCAAAAGTGGGAGGCACTGAAGGGGGCAATACTCACAGTGATGGCCCAGTGCACCAAACAAATTACAAAATCCAAGAGAAACAAAAAACCTCTCTGGTATACTAAAGAGGTAGCATCAAAAATAAAAGACAAGGAAACCAGAAAGGCAGTCAAGATGCTCAAAGCCCAAACAGAAGAAAAAGTAGCAAGAGAAGTTAAAAAAGGTGACAAAACTTTTTATTGTTACATTATGGAAAAAAGGAAAACAGAAGGGGGCATCATTAGACTTACAACGAATGATGGACAAAAATGAGGAATGTGACAAAGGCAAAGCCGAGAGTCTCAACATTTTTTCTGCTCGGTATTGACAAAAGACCAAGGTCATGGTCCCAAGTTACACAAAGTGGACAGACACAACAAGGAGGCTGGAACTGAGCCGTTCACAAGAGACAATGTACTTAAACAACTACAAAAATTAAATACAAATAAGGCACTGGGACCAGACAGAATCCACCCCAGGATTCTGAAAGAACTTCCAGAGGAGCTCACAGACCCATTAGCAGAATTGCTCACAGAGCCCCTGGAGAGCGAACAAATGCCAGATGACTGAAGAATGGCCACAGTGGTGTCTTTGCACAAAAGTGGGAACAGGGAGGACACCAGAAACTATTGCCCCATCAGCCTGAACTCAGTAGTGGCAAACGTATGGAGAGTCTACATAAGTAACGTCTAGTGAAACACTTTACAGAAACTGGGCAGCTGGACACAAAATAACATGGATTCACAGCAGGGCAATCATGTCAGACGAACATGATTGAATTCTTTGACTGGGTCACAAGAATAGTAGACCAGGGAGGGACAGTGGATGTAGTATGTCTGGATTTCAGCAAAGCTTTTGACTCACTCCTCCACAGGAGACTGACTAACAAACTAGAATACACAGGCATAATGCAAAAATGGTCAGGTGGGTTCAAAACTGGCTTCAAGAAAGGACACAGAGAATCATAGTCATTGGAACTATGTCTAGGGAAGGAAAGGTAACCAGTGGGGTACCACAGGGATCGGTCCTAGAATTGGTCCTCTTCAATGTGTTCATCAGCAACATAGCTGAAGGCCTACAGGGGAAGGTTTGCCTTTTTGCAGATGACATGAATATCTGCAACAGGATGGACACATTAGAATGGGCAGCAGCAATAGAAGAGGATCTAATACACTTGGAAGCATGGCCTAGGAACTGGCAGTTGAAATTCAATGCCAAAAAGTGCAGTCATGCATATTTATTTATTTATTCAAATGTTTCACCAGGAAGGCACATTGAGAAACAGGTTGCTCATCTCCAGGTGCAACCTGGGGGAAGGGATACAATAGGGATGAGACATTTTATATTCAAGTTACAAAGATCAACATAGCAAACGATTAATTAAGGCAGTTGTTACAAACAGTATTGCATACATATGTAATTTGTGAGAACAATTAATAAGTGCAATGGTAATAAGTGAACAAGTGCTATCGTGAAATAAGGGGTGAAGGAGAGAGAAGATGAGATGACAGATAGTGCAGAGTTGTGTCCCAGAGAGACCCGTTCAGGATGCGGGGAAACCTGCAAGGGGACAGGGGACTGGAGTTGGGATTAGAGAGGGCGTGAGAGAGGGAGTAAGTGTGATTAACACCTAGGAGGGGAATAAGGCTTGACCCAAAAAGAGAACCCTTCAAAATGTGATGAACCGTGCAAGGGGGCAGGGAAGTTTGGGCAATTGTAAACCTTCCTATGGTTAGGCATTGTAATTATAGAGAGATAGTGAGGGGGAGGGAATGAGAAATAACATCTTGGGAGGGGATGGGGCCTGATCCAAGGAACCCAACAAGATGCTGGGGACCCTGCAAGGGGACCTGGAAGGCCAAGGATAGGTAGATGGGGGAAGAAAAGGTGGCAAGCCTAGGCACTATAGGACCCTTTCAGGATGCTGAGAACCCTGCAAGGGGGGTGTGAAGGCTAGGGAAAAAGGGGAAGAGAGTAGGATAAGGGAGAAAGGTATAAGAACTAGCACCTAGGAGGGGCTAGGTGCAGTAGAGGCAGTAGAGTCGATAGAGGCGTTGGGTAAATTCCAAAGGGAGGCAGAACGTAGGATTTGGGCTAGGGTCATTACAGGCAGTAGAGTCGATAGAGACATTGGGTAAATTCTGAAGGCGGATGAACTGCAAGGAGCAAGATGAAGGAAATCAAGGCGGGTCATAACAGGAACAGTTAGGTACAAGATAGTTGGAGATGGTAGTGTTGATGGAATAGAGGGAGGTGGAGTGTCAGATATGGGGAGGTAGAGAGTTCCATATTTTATGGAAATGGTGAGAGTATCCAGACTGGCCGGAGAGTGTGGAGTGTTGGGGGACAGTTAGTGAGTGAGTGTCAGTAGTTCTGAGGGAGTGGGAAGGAGGAGGGGGTGTTATAAATGAGGGTGAGAGATAGAAAAGGGGTTCACCAATTCAGTGTTTAGTGGTGAATTTAGTGCAGTGTGAGAGGTGTCTATTTGTAAGGGAAGGGAAGGAAAGGGTTCGATAGAGGTCAGAGTGGTGGGTGCGAGAGGGACCATCAGGAGTGAAGTAGCAGAAGGAGTTGAAGAGTGTGTCCAATCTGGTCAGGGATGACCTAGGAGTGGCACCGTAGACTACATCACAGTAGTTAAAAATGGGGTGGATCATCTTCTGGACAAGCTCACACCTAGCCACAGGAAGGATGCAACTGTGGTTCCTGAACAAGGCACCGAACTTGGGGCACAATTGTTTCTGGATGGCATCAATATGTCCAGAGAAGCTGAGGTGTTGGTCTAACCAAACCCCAAGGTATCTGAAGGACAAGGTGTCCTCAATTAAAGTCTCATCAAGAGTGCAGAAAGTGGGTAGGGAAGGAAGCCTAGAGAGTCTCTGCCTTGTGCCAAAGGTCATAGGGACTGTTTTCTTGGCACTGAGGAATAAATTGATGGTTTGCAAACCAGAGTTGGACCTTGTTGATGTTATGCTTCAAGCTGGATGTAACCTCAGATGGACATGAGCCAGATGCATACAGAATAGTATCATCAGTGTACATGTGTATGGTGGAGGAGGGGGAGAAGATAGATGGCAGGTCATTAAGGAAGATGGAGAATAGAAGAAAACCAAGTACAGAGCCCTGAGAGATGCCAGTGCAGATCAGGAGGGGTGGCAAGATGGCATCTGCGATCTTAACTGATTGGTTCTACCAGTAAGGTAGGCCTTAAACTAGTTAGTGGCAGAAGGGGTTAGACCAGCAAATGAGAGGGAAACAAGGAGAAGGGAGTGGGGAACAGTGTCAAAAGCCTTGGCAAGGTCAAAAAATATGGCTGAGGTGATTTGGCCATTGTCCATCCCGGAGAGGATGAAGTCAGTGAACCAAAGTAGGGAGGTGGTGGTACACTGTTTTTTCCTGAAACCAGATTGGAATGGGGTGAAGGAGGTATCAGATAGAAAGGAGGTGAGTTGAGAGAGGACTAGATGTTCTTGTAGTATGGCTAGGGTAGGGAGTAGCAAGATGGGGTGATAGTTGCCAGGGGATGAGGGGTCTCCACCGTTAGGTGGGGGAGGACTACTGTGTGCTTCCATGTGGAAGAGACATTGGAGGTTGAGAAGGAGAGATTTAAGACTTAGGAGAGGGGGTAGGCAATAGCCGTGGATGAGAGATAGAGGAGTTTATGGTCAAAGTCATCTGGGGAAGATCCTTTTGAGGGGTTGATGGCGAGGAGGGCATTTGGAGTATCTGTGGGGGAGACAGAAGAGAATGAGAAGGAGTGTAGGGAACTAGGAAGTGGATTTTTTTTGTGGGAGGATGATAGAGGGGCAGTCGTAACACCTGAGGGGGGAAGGGTAATTAGGGAGGGACTTCAGCAGTTTGTTGCACAAGATTTACAATAGGAGTTAAATTCCACAACTACAGCATGGGAGTCGACTACAAGATTGCCATTTACCTTTAGCACTGGGGAAGGGGGGAACTGAGGGGTAAAGAGGGTATGAACCACCTTCCAGAACTTGGATGGGGAACTTATGTTAGTGAGGAAAGTATTTTTGAAGTAATCCAACTTAGCTAGCCTTGTTGCCCTGGTACAGGCGTTTCAGAGCTTACGGTAGTCTGTGAGGTCGCTAGGAAGCTGGGTGGATTTGTGGCACTTCCAGGCATGATTTCTGGCCCTAAGACAGGCTAAGAGTTCTGGAGTAATCCACAGTCGGTGGTTACCTCTAACCCTGGTTTGTTTGAGAGGGACAAAGGTGTTCCAATGTGCAAGGAATATTTCTTTGAAGTTGGCTAGAACCTTATCAGTTGAGAGGGAGGAAACTAAGGGAGACTAGTCAGAGAGAGATAGGTTGTGCAGGAGAGGTTCAAGGTCTAGGCATTTGAAGAAGCAAAGTTGCAAAGTTTTATGCGGAGATTTTGGTCTGTGGATTTTTCTGACAACGAATATTGGGTTGTGGTCACTGAAAGAGTCTGGGAGGATGCTGGAACTAATTACTCTATGGAAGTGGGTGGTAAGAACCCAGTCAATCAGGGAGTGATTTGATGTCTTATGGTTAGGGTGGGTGGGTTCCGAGATCAATTGAGAGAGGTTCAGGGCTCCAAGATCATTACATACTGTATTTTGGATGTCTTGGGAGGCAGCCAGTTTAAGTTAATGTCACCTAAGATGTATAGTTCATCAGAACGAGAAAGGGCTGCGATGGAGGTTATGAGGTGGAGAGCAATAGAGAGCTGGACATTCAGGCAACAATAAATGCTGGCTATGAAGATGGGGAGGGTGAAGGTCAGAGTTAAATGAATAGCTAGTGTGTCATGGGATGCTGGGCTAGTGGATGAATAAATAATATAATATTGGAGGGAGGTAAGAACGTATATGGTGATGCCACCACCTCTATGTGCTCAGTCTTGCCTCAGGAAGGAGTAGCCAGGAATGGAGACTGAGAGATCTGGGATCGTGCTCTTTAGCCAACTTTCTGTGATGGTCAGTATGTCAGGGTTTTGAGTGGCCACCATGGTTTGTAGAAGGTTGAGTTTTTGCAACAAACTATGTATATGTAGATGAAGGATTTTGAAACCCATCAGGAGGACAATGGGAGCAATAGAAGGGGCTGCAGTAGATAATAGAGCATTTAGGGCATGAGATGCAGACAGACCAGGGTTGGGGGGATATCTTTGCAGGAGAGCAAGAGTAGAGCTAAGATGAGGAAGTGAAGCTTGGGACATTTAGAGTTAGATGTTGAGGAACCAGTGAAACTGGTAGGGTAGTGTGCATGAGAGTAGGGAAGCAGGAGACGAAGAGCAGCAAAGAAGGGTGGGACAGTTAGTAATGAAGCATGAGGGATAGAGGGAGAGTATGACCATAGTTCAAAGGGTGGGGAGGGAGTGATAGTGAGGATGTAAGTAGAGGACCGGAGATAGGGAGCTGTAGAAGGCGAGTTATTTGGCATTTGCGTGTAGAGACCAATCAGAGGGTTAGGAAAAATACTAGGAGTAGAAAAAGGGGGAGAGAGGAGAGGAGTTTCATGTTGCAGGGCATTTTCATGCCTGAAAATAGTCATTTCATGGCTAGTGCACCTACCTGGTTAACAAAAACTAACTAAATAAAATATGTGTAACAACATGATCTCTATACAAGAGCAGCAATTCTGCAAGTAGGGGTAAGAAAAAAGAAAACAAAACATGGGAGGAGCACGGTGAGGGATGCTAGGTCTAATTGTTTTTATTTAAAAAAATGCTTAACTAGTGCAAAGGAGAGCTCTATATGAATAACAGGCAGGGATCGCTTTAGATCAGGGGTTCTCAAATGGTGAGGCCAGCCTCCCTTGGGAAGCCCCAACCTGTTCCAGGGGAGGCTCAAGCAAGTCTGAAAAAGTACTGTTTTTAAATTTTGGGTTTTATATATTTTGTGTGAAGAGATGAAGCAAACTGAAAGAGGATAATAACAGTAGATGAATTGTATGTATTTATTTACTAATAGGTGACAAGGGAAGGTGAATGAGCCAAGGTTCATTTCAGGTGTACCCGGGGAAGGGTAGGGAGTGTATAAATTTCAAACGGTAACTGCAAAACAATCAAGAAATATACAGTGAGCAATAGTGCAAATAAATATGAACAATAAATTAACAATGAGTGGTGGTAATTGATCAATTTGTAAACTGATGGCAGAACAGCCCAGATACAAGGGTTGAGCATAGAAGTGCTAAGAGCAATAGTAGGAAGGAGCAAAGTAATCCCCGAGAAGTTGCTTAGGAGCAGGGAAGGAGTGGGAGAGAAAGTATGTAGGAAGTTTATTTCATACAGAGAGGAAACAGAGAAAGTAGTCTGACCCATGAAGATACTGCAACAAGGGGGAACAATGGTTCAAGAATGAAAATAGCAGAGCAAGTAGGTTGGCCTGTGTGTGTGTGTGTGTATGGGGGGGTGTTACAATAAGCTGAATAATTATATTTGTTTATTTTATTTATTTGTTTTTAAGATAACACCTTTGAGCACATGAGCTCTTTTTCAAAAGTTCCAAGTCAGTATAAGACAAAGAACTGAATGTGAGCCAAGTACTCAAAGGGGTTTCAGTTTATTCATGGTGTACTGTGCAAAGTACAGTGTGTTATTTTTCGTTGGGGAGTCCCAAGATTATTTCAATTTTTGGGGGAGGCTCAAAATCTTTTCCATGGATTTGGGGAGGCTCACTGTGACAAAGTCTAAGAACTATTGCTTTAGATAAAGATTGTGTCCCTCTAGTGGAAGTACAGTATAACTTGCTAATGGGAAAATTGACACTAAAACAAACTGTAAATTCGATCTATAACATTTGCTAAAATTACTGATTGAGCTAAGAATTCAAGATATTAAATATTTTGTACTACAACAGTTACTAACCGAACTACTGGGCTGAGAATGCAAGTTCAAAAAAAAAAAAAACAGAGGCAGTAGTTAAAGCTGATAGCAGAGCTAGATAGAAGGAGAGAAGTCAGTCCAATCAGTCAGCAGGAATAAGGTTTTAGTGTCCAATTGGTGCCAGAGTGCACCAATCAATTGTGCAGCTTGGGATCCAAGCACCCAGCTGAAGCAGTTACCTGGAAAGACTTAGGGGCAGGTGGACAGAGATGGTAACTGTGGCCGGCCGGTAAGAATGCCAGAGCCACACCAGTCCTGGAAAAGACTTCAGGGCAGGCAGGCAGAGATGGTGACTGTGGACGGTCAGTATGAATGCTGGAGCCACAGATGTAGCAGCAATGCCCTGTCAGGACAGTCCTGGAAAGACTTCGGGGCAGGTGGGCAGAGATGATGACTGTGGCCATCTGTTAGGAATGCCAGAGCCTCAGCGTAGCAGTGATGCCCACTCAGGGAAGTCTAGGAAAGACTTTGGGGCAGGTGAGCAGAGATGGTGACTGTGGCCAGCAAGTAGGAATGTTGGAGCCACAGTCATAGCAGCGATGCCTGGTCATGGCAGTCCAGGAAAGACTTTGGGGCTGGCAGGCAGAGACGGTTACTGTGGCCGGCTGATAGGAACACCAGAGCCACAGTTGTAGCAGCGATGCCCACTCAGGGCAGTCCTGGAAAAACTTTGGGGCAGACGGGAAGAGATGGTGACTGTGGCTAGCTGGTAGGAATGCTGGATCCACAGTCATAGCAGCAATGCCCACTCAAGGCAGTTCTGGAAAGACTTTGGGGCAGGCGGGCAGAGATGGTAACTGTGGCTAGTCGGTAGGAATGCCAGAGCCACAGTCATGGCAGTGATGCCCATTCAAAGTGGTCCTGGAAATACTTCGAGGCAGGTGGGCAGAGATGGTGACTGTGGCTGGCCGGTAGGAATGCCAGAGCCATAGTCGCAGAAGGGATGCCTGCTCATGGCAGTCTTGAAAAGACTTTGGGGCAGGTGAGCAGAGATTGTGAATGTGGCCGGCAAGTAGGAACACCAGAGCCACAGTCATAGGAGTGATGCCCACTCAGGGCAATCTTGAAAAGACTTTGGGGCTAGTAGGCAGAGATGGTGACTGTGACCAGCTGGTTGGAATGCCAGAGACAAGTTGTAACAGTGATGCCCGCTCAGGGCAGTCCTGGAAAAACTTCAGGGCAGGTGGGCAGAGATAGTGACTGTGACCAGCCAGTAGAAATGCCAGAGCTACAGTTGCAACAGTGATGCCCGCTCAGGGCAGTCCTGGAAAGACTTCAGGGCAGGTGGGCAGAAAAGGTGACTGTGGCCGGCAAGTAAGAATGCCGGAACCACAGTCATAGCAGCAATGCCTGCTCAGGGTAGTCCTGTAAAGACTTAGGGGTAGGCTGGCAGAGATGGTGACTGTGGCCAGCTGGTAGGAACACCAGAGCCACAGTCGTAGCAGTGATGTCTGCTCAGGAAAGTCCTGGAAAGACTTTGGGGCAGGTGGGCAGAAATTGTGACTGTGGACGGCCAATAGGAATGCCACTTCATTCACAGTTTTGTGAATGACTATTACAGTATGCACTGCAAGTCCATTGGTCCACAGTGTGGACCAATCGGCTTACAGCTGCTACTGTAAGCTGTCATTCGGCAGGCAGCTGGGTGGTATGTAGGTGGGTTTGTGCTGCCAGTCGAAGATAGGGGAGGAGCTGGCTGGGCAAGGGATCTTGTGTGGGTGGGGGGTGCCACTGGACCACCAGGGATGTTTTAGTAGGGTCTATTGGTGATCGGGGTTATGGGCAAGGTGGGGGGTACCACTAGACTACCAGAGATAATTTTACATATATTTTTAGTGATCATGGCTACGGGTGGGAGGGGGTCCCACTAGACTACCAGGGATTTAATATACATTTATTTTTGGTGAGCGTGGTTACGGGGAGGGAAGGGGTACCTCTAGACCCCCTGTGGCAGCACCACATGCTATGCTGGGCACCATGCACATTTCACTGGCCATCCCTGCACAACTCATGCAAATAGGGCCATAATGACATGCAAATGGACCCATTTGTGCCTTGCATACATTATGGCCCCTTTTGTATACTGCCGGCTGAATATCAGGAATTTGCTCACAGTGTAACTCTGTTGCACTGGTGCAATTCCCATTCCTGGTATTCAGCCCTGTCAGGGGTGATATGCGCTGGAGCATCCTATTTGTGCCATGTGCATGATCTGCTATACTTAGAGGAGATGCGCCATGGTGCATCTCCTTTGAATATATCCCATATTTGCACTGGCTCATCTCTGTTGTGCTGTGCCACCACTTGTGCATTGCCATGCACAATTCTGAATATGGGGGCCTGAATGTTTCTTTTTTATTTTAATTTAGAAGCACCACCTTCAACCCTGAAGAGGGGGTACTGTGGACACCCCAAAACATTAGTAGACTGTGGGGTGTTTGTATGACATGAAATAAAACACTTTTTACTCTAAGATTTAAGTGGGTAAGTGGTCACTTTTGGTTCCCATGCACTTTTGGCCTGGTGGGTCCCAGATATTTTTATGGACCAATTGGGAACAATATAAAAAGTAGATGTACTGTAGCTGGATGTTCTTTCCATATGGATGTAAACTCACTTCAGTGATACTGCCCTCCAGCATGTCATGTTGCAGTAAAGTGAGTAGTTGTTTTTTTGAAACTTGGCACTTGGTTAGTAGACACTTCCCTACAGTTATTTTCATTTTTCAATAAAGAGAAGGCAATCATTTTGTAGTGGTCCTGTCTAGGACTGGTATGTTGCGCCCTTTATCTGCTGGCTTTTTGACTAGTGCATTATTGTCTGCTAGTGTTTAAGTACTATTCTTTGGCCTATAGTGAGGTTCTTGCTATATACTGGCCCATTTTCACACGGTAGCTGTTCTACTTGAATTGATAACTACTCATTCAAAACAGTTGATCACATTGTTATAAGTAGTTGGGCAAAAGACTGATCTCTCTCTAAACATTAATTTCCTCTGTTCAACAATGTCATGGCTGTTTAAATTTCAGACCATCAAGATTACCTGTATTCACAACATTCACCACGTGGGAATCATTGCCCATAATAGTCTAATGCTGTGTTTCAAGCAGGGCTTCCAAGTTCTGTGAATTAATGATATCCTGGTGACTCAACATTTCATTGGATTCAATTCCCTCCATTGTGGTTGGTGGGCCCACTTCTGTGTGATTCGTCCATGCCAGTGTGAAAATCATGTTGCCAGTGTGAAAATCATGTTGCCGACACTAATTATGGTGCAGACAACAAGCCACCCAGCATTACAGCGCACGGCAATATGTCTCTTGGGAGTTTCAGCGCCAAAGCACCCTCTCAGGAAACAGTCAACTTTTGTGAGGGGGCTTCACCTACCTCACCCCCAAAACTAAATATAACCTCCTCCAGGGTGGCCATGCCCTGGAGGGGGCAGAAATTGTGTGGGCGCAAAGGACAACATCAGTGAGGGGGCAATCTAAAATCAAGATCGAACACTGTCACTGTTGCCCTTGTTGCAGTGCCCTAATTGCAGCACCAAATTCAGTTGCAGCACTAAAGGGATACCCTTCTGTGCTGTTGTTCATGAGTTATCATATGAGAAAGCCCATGTCCTCTGCAATGTTGTTCTGTATCAGGCTTTCTGTTGTAAATCCCATGGCTGCAGGAGCACTGTTTGCTCTATTAAAGTGGTGATTGAGCTTCATTTTTCTGCGGTGAGGATGGTGACCCACCCTCCCTGGAGGAAGGTAGTGTCCCCTGGGATGCTCAATCCTCTTCCCCCTGGCAGGTCCCTTGATGACCAGAGCTAGTTTCCAAACCCCAGTCACCAGAGTTGCAAGTGGCAGCTCCATGGCTGCGCTTACCGAAACTTTATTCTAAATCTTTATCTCTATTTTTTTTTTATTTCAAGTACTGTATGCCTCAGCCCCCCCTCGACACAGCACTGATAGACCACCACACCAGATCAGTGGCTATTCAGTATTGCTGTTTCATGTTTCTATTTATGTTTCATTTAAATTTACTGTACTGTGTAATATATTTTCAGCTTTATTCTTTGTTAAATTAAAACAACACTTTTGTATAGCAATACCACACTACTACTGGGCTAATACAATGATTGACCACATGATCTCTGAACACCAATACAAGAATCCCTTCCTTGCTGCCATGCTGCTTCTCAAATGTCCTCAGCATTCCTGTTAAGTTCATTGTTTTGTTTATATTATTATATGTGTTTTCTGGTTACAAAATTCAATAAAATATTTCATGTTAAAAAACATCCTGACCTGCTTCTTTCTAAAATGCAGTGTTCACAGACTGCTCCACTGCCCTTCTGCCTGTTAGCCTGTAAGTACCATATCTCACACTTCAAACAACCACACAGTTTACAATTTTCAGTGATCATGAAAGCAGCTTCTAAAAAAGGGTTTTAGTCGCTGTGCACATATTTTCACAAGTGAAAGGTGACTTAAGAAAATAGCAAAATAAAAGTTCAATCCATATAAACTAATCTACAGCACATTATCTTATAGAATTCTGTCACTATTTTCTGTGACAGCAAAGATGTGTTGCCTTCCTGCCCTACATTGTTGTGTTGATGGTCTTGCTACATATATCATATCAGCCTAATACCCATTGAGAGCATTTCAGTTACTTCTCGTCTACAGTGGTCTTCACTTCCTGAGCACTTACCCAGTTCTTTGCATTGTGAGTTACCTATACTTTCACAGTATACCATTAGCAGGACACCGTCATTAGGGTACCATCATGTGGGCTCACTAAAGAGGATGCCCACAATGTGGCTGGTCAGGAATTTGGGATGCATGACACTACGGCTACCACCTGCCTGATACAGGGTGGGGAGGAGGTGATTATGAAATAAGTGAGGGAATGCGGTGGGAGCAGCTCATACTTTCACAGGCATCACAGCTCACCCTCCTGCTCTGTATCCTGGCAAGCATAAACATCATCTAACTAGCCAGGAGAGCAGGTGAAGAGCTGCCATTGCTTCAGTTAAGTTCCCTGGGTTGAACATCTGGAGAACATCTCCTCCATGTCAGGCTTCAGACTTTACCAGTCCAGTGCCTCAGGCCCCGAGTCCATTCCTGAGCCTTTACCTTCATATTCACAGCATAATATTCTCCAGTCACACCATCAGGCTGGCATTTTACAGTCTTCAATGAAATGCTATAGATGTGTAACCCACAATACAGCCACACTCAGTATAGCTACTGTCATGCTTTTTGGAATCCCAAAATACCTTTCAAACACATTTTTTAGGGTAGTGAGGGGAGCAAGCTTGATGGCTTACTTAACTGGCAGTGACGTATGGGGCCATTCACCTTAAGGCCACTTGGTCAATTCATTCCAGGCTGGCTGTTTGGTGGCTTATGTAAAATGAGCTGTGGCAGTCACAGTCCATTTCCTAGTGGACAGGTGTCCACATCACAAAACCACTTACACATTTGGCACTAATTGGCACCTTAGTTGGCAGTCTTACATGAATGGTCAAGGATTCTAAAGGGATAGAATCTGAACTAACCTTTCATTTACAGTGCCTGGTAGTTGTTCAGTGACAGGGTTGAGACACATTTTGTGAGGGTAATGTAGAGTTCTTATACTATGCTGCATACTGCAGATGTCCTGCATAGGTATTGTAAACAGAGGCCTTCAGTCTCCAGTGCCATCAATCCAAAATCTTTTACAAGCAAAAAAATAAATAAATATATTTTACAAGGGATAATTCTAAATTTGTTTTAAAGATTAAACATACAGAGATATTTGAAACGGTAAAGGAGGTCCCTTCCAGGGGTAGTGGTGCACGAGTTGAAAAAATAATAAGTACAAAAAGAAAAGATGGCATCTGCCTCCATATAGAGTACAAATAGCAAAAGATTCACTTTTATTCTGAAAATGTTATGCTTATTTATTTAGCTTTTGTTAACCAGGTAGGTACACTAGATAAGACAATTGCCTATTTTCAGGTACGACCCGGGAGAGTACAGGAATAATAGATTTAGGTACATACAACAACATTGTACAAATTAGACATGTTACAGTTCATGTGAGGATACAGATTCAACACAGCATACGAAACATGGTAAGGCATAGATTATACAGTATTAACATAACAAAAATAAACACCTTGTGGGAGATAAGAGCAGTAATGTTACAGATTCAACACAGCGTACGAGCGTGGTAAGGCATAGATTATACAGTATTAACATAACAACATTAACACCTTATGGAAGCCAAGAGCAGTTCTAGGGGCACAGTATCGAAATCCTTCAGATGTGACACTATATACAGTTTAGCAACCTCTTGGAGTCTGGTCTTTTGTCCAGGAGTAGCTCCAGAGCAGAGGAGTGCTGTGATGGATCAATTCATGGGGGTTTGGGGCAGCCACAGGATGAGGCAAGTTTGAGATGGTTCCATAGGGAGGAACGGAGACACATCTGTGAGTGCGTGGCATGGACCTGGGCAGGGAAGGAGTTCCACAGTCTGGGAGCGAATGCAGCAAAGTCCCGCCCACCCATTTGAGTCCATGTAACCAGTGTCTTGAGGAGGGTCTGTCCCTGGGACCTGAGGGAGTAGGAGGAGGAGACGGATGGGAGAAGAAATTTTGCAAGCCCTGGAGTGGTGCCAGTGCCATGGACCTTTCCGGTGAAACACCCTAAGATGAAGTCTATGTGGTTAGCTGGTGAGAGCCAATTTAGCCTGCTATAGAGATGGGTGAGTGAGACGGGGGCAGCCAGCGCGAAGCGGCAGACATTATTGTAGGCAGTAGACCACCTAGTGAGGTGGATTTTGGATGAGCAGGCAAACAAAAGGAGCCCATAGCAGAGCGAGGGTAGGAGCACCCCTCTGGCAAGTGCAATCCAAGCTGCCGGAGTAAGATTATGTTTTGCTCTGTATGCCAGACCCAGTTTGCAGTTTACAGTCTTTCAAGTATTCTGAATGTGGCAGCCAAGGTCAAGCTGCAGGTCCAGCGTCACCCCAAGGTATTTAAAGTTGTCAGTAAATGGGATCTTGACCCTGTCGACACCAGAAATAATAGTGGAGTAGAGGCGGCCTTAATCTTGGCCTGAGACCCAAAGAGCATGGCCTGGGTTTTCCTGAGATTTAGAACCAACTTATGTGACAATATCCAGGATTGGATGTTCCTCAAGTCCTCGCTCAGGTGGTGATAAATGTGGCAGTCCAAAAACTTACTCAATATTGTTTTGTTCCAAAAGGAGCACATTTAATTTGAGGGTCAGAGTTTCTGTTGGAATGAAATGGCATTTTAGAATGGTTTTGAAATAAAAGGTTATATTTTGCTACTTAACTGTGCTGTCTATTCTTTACGGAGCTGGGTACTGACTTTTTCTTTATACTAACACAGAGATAACGTATCTTCTTTGGTGTGAAAGACCACTTGACCTACAGTAAATAGGAGAAACACATACAGAAACACTGAATTTGTCAGCAGAAAAGGACCACTTGGCCCACTCAGTCTGCTAAGTCATTCTGTGCCTGACAGGCTCTCCTGGTAGACCTGAAACACACATGACAGCACTCAAGAAAAGAATACAAATGCAGACATTTTGCCTTCCAGCCAGAGATTTATTGAGCTAAGTGATCCGCAGCACTGATTCACTGGTGCTTCACATAATTAGCATGATGCTATGTCAGGGGGTGTGATATCAATGCTGTGGATCATTTAGCACAATAAATCTCTTATTGAATGTCAGTATTTATGCATTTGTAAATCATTTTTTATAGTTCTTTTTTGAGTGCTGCCTGGTGCGTTTCGGTTCTCTCTCAGTGTTTGCAGCAAGCACCCACACATTTTCTCTGAGTGGAGGTTCCTGGAGGGTCTTTTCTTTTCCTGGTCAAAATGGAGGGCCAGGTACATATCACAGAAATTATCCATGAAAGAGCATCTGATGTTGGGCCTAGCCATGAACAATGTCAAGACTTAGGACAAACCTGCCCAGGACTCTGCCGCCCTTTCCTCTGGGGATGCCGAGGGTGGTTTCTGGTCCTTAGGCCTTCAGAAGAGCAGTCAAGTTTTTGTTCCTCCAATGATGAGGTAGCATCCCTAGACAGCAAGGGCACTTGTGGACATTGTAATGTTCCTCAAGGCAGTAGACAGAAGTTCGGTGGTTATCAGTGCCCGACATCTTCTGATTGCAGTACATGCAGCGTTTAAACTTAGGTTTCTGCCATTCCATAGTCTAGAATTGATGATGGAGTGAAACCAGAAGGCAAGCAATCTAATTTTAGCTGAAAGTGTTTTGAATAAGTCGAACTGCACCAAAGACTAGCACTTGAAATCAGAATTCCTTATACGTATGCAGGGTTGTGAAGGAGGAGACCTTTCCTTCCTAGTGGAAAGAAAGATCAGATATCACATGGTGGAGCTGGAGGATGTACTACCTGGGTTGGAGGAGCTTAAGCCTGAAAAAGTCCAGGAACTCAGCAACATCCAGAAAAACTGCCAGAGCATGGATAGTGCACTGAATTCTTATTGTTAGAAACATAGGTTACTCACCTATAACTCTGACCTCTTACCCAGATAAGATCACTGTATCCGGAGTTTTACTGGACTCTGTTTCTGACCATCAGGTGATTTTTTGCATAAGGAACCAGAAAAGGCAACGCGGGGCCAGGTAAAACTGTTGAATATTGGACGTACAGTAAGTTTGATTATGTCAATTTTATGTTAGACATAAATGGTAGAGATTAGCATAGAGAAAAGTTAATTCCCACAGTTAATGAAGCCTGGTCTTTTCTTTACCAGAACTTCATGGATGTCTGTAATTTTCATGCACCACTAAAGTGTGGAAAGATCAGATTTGGAAATGCCCCTGGTTTAACTTACATGTGCATAAAATACATAAATTAAAAGATAAAACAGAAGAAGGCTAAACTTTCCAACAGTGATGTTGACTGGCTAAAACATAGACAGATTAGAAATCACTATTTGCTTGAACTCCAGAAATCTAAGCAAGAATATTATAAAAGGGAACTTCTTCAGGATATAAATTCAAATCTGCAATTGCTTTGGAAAACTATGCTTAAATTAAACAAGGCATTTGTCAATGCCGAATGTTGTCGCGCTGGCATTGCCTTTGGTAGTGCATTGTGGAAACACACGTTTTTAGCAGGATGTGAAAAATGACAGCTGTACTGTTCATAAGGAGGTGTAAAAAAATGGCAGTGGTAAAAATGTGGCATGTAAGTATTGCAAATATGCAAAGTTACAAGGGTGCGTGGGAAATGCGCAACGCACACTTGTAACACAGACATTTTATGGAGTTTTGGCACCAAATTTTCAACATAGGCATTTTAGCACCTCTACTCATGTGCAGTGTCACTGTCATGTCCTCAAGCTGTCTGAAAAAGTGATTTTGCACAGCGACAGCGCTATTCTTCACCGGACGTGCAAAAACACATTTCGGGAAGGATATGTAAAATGACAGCTTTACTGTTCATCAAGAGGTGTGGAAAAATGCCAATGGTGAAAATCCAGAGTGAAAATATTACAAATGCACAACGTTACTAGCGTGCGTGCAAACTGCGCAACGTACACTCACAACACAATCATTTTATGGGAGTATCATCACCAAATTTTCAACATAGGCATTGTAGGACCTCTGCTCATGAACAGTGTCACCATCATTTTTACAATCTGGCCCGAACACTGATTTCCCACAGTGACCGCGGTATTGTGCGCCGGAAGGTGGAAACACATTTCGCCAGGATGTGAAAAAATGACAGCTGTACTGTTCATAAGGAGGTATAGAAAAATGACAATGTTGAAAATCTGGCATGAAATATTGCGAATTACATTGAGATTATGAGCTTGCATAGCAACTTCTGCATAGCATAACTCGTAAAACAACATTTTTAGATGTTTTCCACCAAATTTGCAACATAGGCCTTTTGAGAGCCCACCTCATGAACACTGCCACTGTCCTTGTGTTAATCAGTCCCAAAAGGTGATTTCATGCAGTGACTGCGAAATCACCTTTCGGGACTGATTAATGTCAAAACTGTGACAGAATTCATGAGGATTGGTCCCAAAAACCCCATGTTGAAAGGTTGGCGTAAAAATTCCAGAAAATACCCAAGATATGGAGCAAAGTTGAAAAAACCCTGTTTATTCCATTATACAGCTTACCGGCATTTCCTCAGTTCGTAGTCGGCTTTGAAGAGTGCAGACGTGTTCCTGGTCCAGCGAAGATCATCGCGCCGGACTCCGGAGGTAAGTATGGGGTGGGCGAGTGTGGGGAAGCAGGGTGCAGAGTGGGTGGGTATGGGCGGTGGGTAGGGAGACTACCAGGGACTGTTTTCAGTTTACAGGGACCGAGGAAAAAAAAAAAACATCGACGGTTTTCTTTTTTACAGGCTGTTTCTTTTGTTTGGAGGGGTACAGTAGCTGATGGGGGATTGGGCACCCCCATCAGCACAGAAGAAGGGGGGGACCTGAGGCCGATGGGGAATGGGCTCCCTATCGGCATAGTACAACAGGAAGGGGGGGCGGATGCCGATGGGGATTGGGCACACCCGTCAGCAAACAACGAGGTGGGGGCACACATTCTGCCGATGGGGAGAGGGCTTCCCCATCGGCACATACTTCACGGGGCAGGGCAAGCTGACTGGGTGATTGGGCACCCAAGTCGGTAGCTGTCGGCAGTGTAGCGGCCACTGTGCCGACATGCTACTAGCTGGCAAGCATGTAGGAAGGGTCCGCTACGTGTGATGAGCTTTGCTCAGATTGCAGACGCCTTTCCTTAGATGTGCTTGCCAGCTTAGTATGCATGGTGTGGTGTCGGCATGCAGGGCTGATTTGGGAATGAAGGGGCGCACCTACCAGTGCGTGCGGTCTGCATTCGCCAATGCTGCACCGTGCTCAAATCCCATCAGCCGCAAGATGTTGGCTGCGCAAGCGTGCCAACATAAAAACAATAATAATTCTGACCTACCCAATCATTTTGAGTTGGACGGATAGAGTTTTCCTTTAAATGAATTTGTGGCTAACCAAGTTAATGGGCACTGCAGCCATGGAACAATACCAGTCCTCTACCTTAACTGCTGAATTGAATACGGTTGTCCCAGAAAGGAATTTTTGTATTCCAGGAAATTTTAGGATACAAAGATTGTGAAGAACTGCTCAAACTAGATTATAAAGAAATCCAGTGGTCTAGATGAAATTGCATCAAGGCCATTTAAATATGCTGCTCCAGGCCTTACTTTCCATTTAGCAGAAATATTTAACTTGTCCTTAGCCACTGCTGATTTGCCCCTTGACTGGAAATTAGCAAAAGTGATTCCTATATTTAAATCAGGTTAAAAAAAAGTATAGAGAATTACCGTCCGATATCACTGTTATCAGTTGCATTGAAAATATTTGAAAAATTGATTGGGAAGCAACTGTTGAAGTATTTGGAGGATAACAAAATATTCAGTGATTTCCAGTCTGGTTTTAGACCTCTTCATGGCACAGCTTCAGCAATGGTCAAGGTCACATCTGATTTACAGTGGGCTCTGGACAGGAGGATGTACGTTAGAGCGATTTTTGTTGATCTGTCTAAAGCATTTGACACCCAGAACCATGACATCCTTCTGTCCAGACTACAATCGGTGGGACTGTCACAGACACCTGTGGAGTTGTTTAGTGCTTACTTAAAAGGATGTCAGCAACTAGTAGCTTTGAATAACAGCAGGTCCAGTTTATATCCCATTTTGTCTGGAATCCATCCAGACTCAGTTTTAGGCCCAGTATTGTTTAATATATTTTTGAACAATTTTCCAAAAATGTTCCCCCAAATCAAATATTATCTCTGCGCTGATGATACTGTATTGTATGCAGAGGGACAGACAATATCACAAATCAAACATGAATTACAGGTAGCTTTTGACCAATTACAAGCTTACTTTTGCAGTTCTAAATTGGTTATGAATACTAAAAAGACTCAAGCTATGCTTTTTCACAGGGACAAAAAGGTGGACTGATGTTCTACACAGTTAATTTTAACCTTGGCAAATCAAATGTTGCAACTGGAACAAAGCTAGAAATTCTTAAGAGTCTGGTTGGATGAGAGGTTCAAATAGAATTCCATATAGATAATGTGGTGAAAAATCTAGGAAGACGCTTAGGGTTTTTACATAAACCTAAATCATGCATAGACAGATAATCTAGAAACTGTAATAAATCCTATGGTGCTACCTCTTTTTGACTATGGTGATTTACTGTTTATGGGGGCCTCGGGTGTGGAGCTGGCATATGCACTCCCTCCAATGGGAACTAATCTGCCAGTAGTCTCCGTGCCATGGTCACCATGCCTGCACCAGGCCATCATGCCAAACAGACTACACTGGTTGATGTTGCCACGTACTCCAATAGCAGGAGGAATTCCTACATTGGTTGCAAATGCCCAACCTGAAATGATGGCATCTGCCTTCTTATACAATAGACATAGCAAAAGATTCACTTTTATTCTTAAAATGTTATGCTTAAGTCTTACAAAATAATTGTAGCAATCCCAAAACTCATTCAATGCCATTTTGTTCCAAAAGGAACATATGAGGATCAGAGTTTCTGTTGGAATGAAATGGCTTTTTAGCCCAATGTTTTTTAAAATGAACATATTTTGCTAATTAACTGTGCTAATTTTTATGGAGATGGTTGTCAGCTTTTTCTCTATGCTAGCACATAGATGCACCATAGGTTTGCCTGCTTCATACTTGATGCCCCATGTTTGACACATAACTTTGACTTACTAAACAAACTAGACTGGCTAAAATTAAAGGATCGGAGAAACTGTAACATGGTTATGTTTATGTACAAATGCTATAATACCCTTGCACCAGCTTATTTATCAAAAAAACTCTCACGTAGGAAAATTAAATCAAGTTTACAATCATGCTCTGGACTAGAATTTTCCCCAAGAAAATGTAATCTTGAGACTGGAAGATCCCACTTATTTACTATGGACCCTAACCTATGGAGCAACTTGCCCTTCTATCTCAGACTAGCAGAGGTTAAAATTACTAGAAACAGAATCGGTAAATGGTTGACTAGCCAGTCATGTAGGAACTCAGCTTGCTGTCTTAGTTGAGATACTGATTAATTAGTGTTATGTCCATTGCACGTAAAATGTTTTGTAACTGCCAATATAAAAATGTGTAATTATGTATAATGAATGTTTCTTTTGAAATATTTTGTTTTATTGTATTTACATTTTAAGCAACTATACCTATTTCAGAAAGAACCTCATTGTAAATGAGCTCTTCTCAATTGAGTTTCCTGTTCATATGAAATATGAACAACATGTTACCTTACCACACCACACCGTACCATAGCTATGAGTGGTATACAGTTTACATCCACACACTGGCAACTCTGCAGGACACAGCCAGGCCACCAGCCATCCCCAAGCCAAGCTTCTTCCACCACCCATGGTAGCAGGTATCCTGTGATGTGGGATACCACCGAAGGTGCAATTAGGAAAACAGTGCCGCAACATCAGCAGCCATCAGAACAGTGAGCACTCACAAAGGGCCAGACTGCAGTGAGTGCTCCACCCACATCATGGCAACATGGCATACAGGCAAACATTATGTACCACACCATGAAAATTAGCAGATGGTACATAATGGTGACTGTCTGAAGAGCGATAGTGGCAATTCAATGACTGGAATTTGGGCAACTCCAAGAAATCATGACTTGCGCACATGCACGCAGCAGCTCAGACCAGAATACACACTTGCCCTGCTGCCAACTAGATTCCCTACCCATCGACCACTAGCACGCGTGCATGTGCACACGCGCGCACACGCACACACACACACACACACACCTTTCCTGCCCACCGTGCACACAAGCAGGAATGTAACAAAGGTGCTGGTGGTCAGGCAGCCAACATGCTGACCTTGTGGCATGACATGCAAGACCACTGGCACTGGGTGTAGGGTCCCGTGTGTAGTGGGATCGAAACCCACAGGCAGCTACATGGCCTGCACCACACAAACAAGCAGAGGAACCCACAGTGGCAAAGCTGCACCACAACCAGTGTGCAACGCTCATTGGAAGACCCTCCAGCAGCACAGACCACAGCACAGTCCATGCAGACATGCCCTACATAGTTATCTGGACACCACCATACCTGCTTATACATCCATGCTCCTCCATACAACTGTAGTGCCTCCACATGTTCACTGCTGGTTCTGGGCTCAGAATGATGTGCTGGAAAGCAAAGTGCATGCCCCCACATGCAAAATGTCATGTATGCAGCCGCAGCATTATGGGTTTTGTCCCTCCACATGCACATGCACAGCAGTGGGGGCACATAACCACATAACCACCCCTTTAAAAGGGCCTGCACCAGGAAGTGAAGCGGTCCCTCAAAGACAGTGATTGTAAGATGGAATATGTTACTTTCTTCATCAGCCAGAAAGAGAGACCCCATCCTTGCCTACCATGGGTATGCCTACCATACAGACAAGGAGCTATATGATAAGGTGTATTGCAGATGCATGCAGGAACATAAGTATGGCTGTCCTGCAAGGGTGCACACCGTGGCACACCGCATTGTGCATACCAGCCACCTGCATAACTACATTCCGGATGCGGTAGAGGTCAGTGTCCATGGTGTAATGGTGGATGTACATGAATGGGCATGCACCTGCCTGGAGAGAACATCTCAGGTGGTCATGCAGTGCACCTCAGGTGTTACTGATGCAGTTGCTGGCAGGCTGCCAGCACTGTCCCTGCTCTGGCAGACCATCCAGTGTGTGGCAGGCAGCGAGAGGCTGTCCAGTAATGCCCGCCAGCATCACTGAGCTAACCATCCCACAAGAGTATACGGTCATGGGTGTGGGTGACAGGTTCCTGCAATATGATAGTGGCCCATCTGGAGACCACCTACTAATATTCGCAACCCAACACACACTGCTATTCCTGAGTGCCAGGACTGGTTCCTGAATGGCACCTTCCATACCACGCCACCACTTTTCAGACAGTTATACACCATCCACAGCATGCGGGCCAAGGGGGTTGTGCCAGCCGTATACGTCCTCATGTGTACATGTACAGAATGGTCATACATGCGGGTGTTCACCGAGGTCCACTGGCTATGGGTGATACATAGCCATGGACAGCACTGCTAGATTTTGAGCTCACTGCATGGCAGGCACTCGCAGTCATGTTCAAGGGGGCCACCATGCCTGGCTGCTTCTTTCATTTCTGTTAGTCCATGTGGCGCTGTGTGCAGAACACCCCTGAGGTGCACGCACAGTATGCCAGGGATGAGGAGTTTGCATTGCAGATATGCATGCTCCTTGCCCTGGCATTTGTCGCTGTACATGCCATGGCCACCATGTATGGTGAGCTCCTCAACATGCCTTTCTATTGTACTAACGAGGATCTCCCCAATCCCATCCTTGACCACATGGAGGAGACATAGGTCGGACGCCCCATTGGCAGGACAGCGAGGTGATGGCCATAGTTCCAGGAGTCCTACTGGAATATGTATGAGCTGACCCATGCAGGACTGGTGAGAACAAACAATGCGGTCGAAGACTGGCACCATGGATTCAATACCCAGCTCAGTGCCAGTCATTCAAGCATATAGCACTCTCTAGGCTGTTTCAGGGATGAACAGAGTGTCAGTGAACTGCACATGAAGTAGAGTGTGTTGGGGTCAGGTGGAAACATCAAGAAGATGATGTACAGGGACCTAACCTGGTGCATCAAAGTGATAGTGGCAGAGTACAGTGTGTGCAGCACACCAGTGTACCTCAGGGATCTGGCATACGATTTTCAACTACAGGTGTAGTGTACTGCATCACTGCCTGTGCTGGCACACCTGTACTACCGCCATTGCTCCACAGTCCACATCTCAGTGGCAGACAGTCCCCTTCCCACACCAACCTTGCCAGTACCTTCCCACCCGCCCCTCCACTCCTGACCTATCCCTGCTAGTCCCCACCCAGTCCCATGCCAGGAATACAGCCCCCCCCCCAGCTTCCGTTGGTGCCATGCACAGTGTCATGCTCCCTCTGGATTCCCACTCTGCACAGTCTCTGCTCTGCCCCATGCCTTGCTGCTCCTGCCTGTGTCTGTTCCCCCCCCAATACCATCATGCTGTCTGCTGATGCCTCTGCTCTTCCCCACTCCTTGCTGCTGCTGCCTGTCTCTGGATCCCCCCACACCATCAGGCGTTCTGCTCCATTCTTGCCTCTGCTATGCCATATGCTTTGTTGCTGCTGCCAGTGCCTGCTGCTCCCACCCACCCCTCAGGAGTTCTGCTGTACCTGGGTCATGCAACTGGCCCTCCCCTGCCACCAGTCACCCTCCACCCGCACACACCAACACCCACAGTGTTCACTGGAGTAACTTCCTGTACCTGCTGTTCTGCACTGTCCCAGGAAGGTGCCGCCGCTGTCTGCTCACATGACCCCTGTGTGCTCCATCACTGTCTGCTCACGCCATTGCTGGTCTGGCAGGCCTTCCCTCAGTGGTCCCCCCCCCCCAAACCCCTGCACCTTCCCATGGCTGCTCATGCTCCATGCTACTGTCTGGTCTGTGTTCAGTCGCTGTGCCTTGCGATGCTCCGTGGGATCATCTATGACTGCTGCAGTGTTGGTTGCATGCATCCACTGGTGCTCCTATTCATGGCTCTGTCTGTTGCTTTGCCATTCCAGTGTTGTTGCGTCCTGGTGTTTCCCTGTGGTGGTGTGGTTGTATTTTTTTTTTCACCCGTCCATTCACAATTGTGACGCATGCTGTGGTTTTTGGCCAGCCTTTCCTGATATCGCCACTTTGCCTGCACCTTTCTGTGGGTCACCCAGTGGCAGTCACCTTTATGACATGGAACCATGGTAGCATCCTCCTGCTCCACCCCATCAATGTCAGATCATGCATGCTGGAAGCAGAAATCCATGCGTTACGTGCCAGGGGAGGTCGGGTGGCTTGTGTGGATGTGAACTATATACCACTAGTAGAACTATGGTTACAGGTGAGTAACCTACCATTCTACTACTGTGGACACTATTCACTATCTACAGTCCAGCAGACTCCTAGCAGTCTTCTGAGAGAAGGGGCAAGGCACACACCTCTACATGGTAAACAGAGATTGAGGGACTGATGCCCTAAAAGTAATATCACTCAATTTCAGCACTTCAATATTGTAGTGGGAGATAAAAGTGTGTGATTTTCCCAGGTGGCAGCCCATCAAATCTCCACAATGGTGATATCCTGGGAAGCAGCCACAGAGATAATGGTGTGTCTGTTTGAATGAGCCCTCAGCCCTTGGGTGACTCCTTACCAGTCAACCTATAGCAGAGGTCAATGGATGATGTGATCTACCTGGCAATCATCAGCTTTACTGCAGATCTGATAGTTATGGCTTTAGCATATTTGACAACCAGCTGGTGAAGCTTGCCACAAATTTTGGCTGTGGGTCCATTATAATAGGATAGTGCTCTACATAGGTACAAGATGGGAAACCTGTAATTGGTGTCCGAGGTCGGGTTATTAAAACAAACTGGGAGGTTAATCACCTGGTTGAGGTGGAACTCTGATACAAACATCAGGAGGAATTTTGCATGGCATGAAGGAACAACAATGTCCATGTGGAAGACCAGGTAATGAGTCTCCACCAAGAGTGCCTGGAGCTCAGTCACCCTTCTGGCAGATGTGATTGTCACCAAGAAATTAGACTTCCGCAAGTGTGAAAGTTTACACTTGTGCACAGACTCAAATGGCATGCCTATGAGCATATCCAGTCTCAGCAGTAGACCCACAGAAGTGATGGTTCAAACATCACAGGAGACAAGAGATTCAGGCCTTTGAAAAAGCACCCCACCAACTTCTCCTGCACCACCATCAGAATACAAGCCCACACCAAGTATGCAGTAATAGCTGCCAGGTGCACCTTTAGGGTTGTGGCTTATCTTCCTCATTGTGACAGGGACCAAAGGTAGTCAAGGTCTATGGCCACTGCCAGGTGAGAGGATCAAGATCCTTTCCTTGGCACCAGAGAGAGAGATTCTCTTGGATGTCTTCTGAGAGGCCCAAGGCCTGGAACTCCTAACTGCTCATGAACCAGGCTGAGAGGTGCATGACCATCCCCTGTTGTCTTGTCAACAGGTCATGGTGGAGAGGCAGCCTCCACTGGGTCTTGCTGCTGATGCTGAAGAGATCATCTGTGCCTTTTTCTTCCAGACCATGATCACCACCTTGTGAATCAAGGGGAAGGGAGGAAAGGCATACAGAATGTATTCCCCTGCAGCTTTTCAGTCTGAGAGGGTGGGCACAGAACAGCTTCAGTTTTCTATTCTCCCAGGAGGCAATCGGGTCCACTGGAGGAGTGCCTCACTGACAGAACAGCTAGTCTACGACATCCTGGAGCCGGGACCAGTTATGTGACAGCTTTCTGACCCAGCTGAGGGTATCCACCAGCTGATTGTTCTCTTCTGTGACATGGATTGCCAGGAGATCAGCCTGTAGTCTATGCACCAGTGACCAGGTGTGGATAGTTTCCTGACACAAGGGAAAGGAATGAGTCTTGCTTTGCTTGTTCAGGTAGAATATGATGGTTGTTTGTCCATATGGTCCTGAATGTCCCGCCCCAAATTCTGTCAGAGACAGACACACTGCATGGAGCTCCAGTAGGTTGACAGGTAGCATTGGGACTCCCAGGGTGACCAGAACCCATGGGTCCTGTGTTTTCCCAGGTGAGCTCCCCACCCCACCATAGATGTGTCCTTCAGTGAAATATAGTTCCAGGTGGACATAAGGACTTCTCTCCTTCAGGTTCTGAAGACACAGCAACAGCTCAGTGCAATCCCACATTTGCTGGATCACCATGACTGGCAGGTTTAGGTGACCATGGCATGGAGACTACTGGCAGATCAGTTCCCATTGGAGGGAGTGCATTTGCCAGCATGCCAAACAGACTACACTGGTTGATGTTGCCATGTACTCCAATAGCAGGAGGAATTCCTACATTGGCTGCAATTGCCCAACCTGAAATGATAGCATTTGCCTTCATATACAATAGACATAGCAAAAGATTCACTTTTATTCTTAAAATGTTATGCTTAAAAGTCATGAAAAATAGTTGTGGCAATCCCAAAACATATTCAATGCCGTTTTGTTCCAAAAGGAACATATATGAGGATCAGAGTTTCTGTTGGAATGAAACGGCTTTTTATCCCAATGTTTTTTAAAATAAACATATTTTGCTAATTAACTGTGCTATTTTTTAAGGAGATGGGTGTCAGCTTTTTCTCTATGCTAGCACAGAGATGATGCATCTTCTTTAGTGGAAAAAAATCACTTGACCTACAGTCAAAAGGAGCTCATAGTTCCCCTTGGATAGTGAACTAAAAAGAATGTCATGTGGCAGGCTGGCGCTCAATATAATCTGTGGTTTTTGGTTCTGACATGCACAAACTTTACCCGTTAACTAAATATTTTGAGAGTTATTGTAAAATAAACACTAAACCTAGATAAAGAATTTCTTCTGCAAAACAGGATAATAGTTTTGCAAAAATATCTTAAAAGTTCGTCAGTTGTATAGCTTTATTCTACATTGGGTTACAAAAACGAGTTACATTAAGCTCAGGTTATAATGGTCTATACTTTATTTTGGACCGTATCTCGAGCACACCAAAAAGTAACCCACAAGTGCAAATGTTTGAGAATTAGGCCAGTGACCTTACTTTAAATTCAAAGTCAAACCAAGGGGATGGAGGCATCTGGTGGTTTCAATCATATTTGCAGCAGAGAATTCTTGAAAAAATATGCTAGAATCTACATCAGCTTGAAAGCTGTTTCTAATTTCAGTATTTTTTAAGTAGCCTACACTTTTATTCATCCTTTAAAGTGTATTTTTATTGGACAACATTTTAGTAGTCATTTGAGAATAGCTGCTTTTAAGATCTTGCCTACTGTAAATGTTTAAAAAAATATGTCAAGATGATATAATTATTGAACTCATTCACCAAAGGCATTTTTTACTAAGAAAGTCAGAAACTGATCTATGACTCTGCCTTAACAGTCTGGAGGCCTGGGTGGGAACCTGTATTATGCAACATGTGAAATGAATTTTAAGCTCTCTGCTCAGCCCCTAGCAGACAATAACTCAGAGCACAAAAAAAAAACTTAGAATGTGGCTGTCTTTGCTCCTAAGTAGGGCTGAATAAGATTACAAATTATTACTGTAGAGTCTCATTCTCAGTGAGGGTGGTCCCCACTAGATAGGGTCAAGCTGTGTTACCAGAACAGTGTGGGAAAGTTTGCCTATCATGCTTAGACTATAGGTATCAGTAGCTTTAGTATTCCACTGTTACCACCAACATTAAAATGCATTAAGTTAGCAATAATACTCAACAGTGTGTGTGGTATTGGGGCATTATGAGGCCCAAATTTGCAGGCAGGTGACCTTATAGCCCCTGAAAGGTCCAGTATAGCCCATGCCACCTACCATGGAGAGTATTACTGCACTTAGAAAATGAGGTCGTTAAAACACTTTTCTTAAAATGTAAAAACAAAAGTAAAAAATGAATAAACATGAATTAAAAGGTTTTTTCATGTAGTTTGGCCACTTGTACAATTACCAATAGAGGTTGCTGATGCTTTTGTTCTGTGCTGTTTTATTAAGGTTTGTTCTCATTCCCTAGTTCTCTCCCTCCCAAGTAGGAATGCAGCTGCTCCATCCCCCAGCATGTTAGTAGGATGCTCATTTTTACGGCTGTGGGCCAAGCCTACAGCCGTTTTGGGACTGATCATAGCTTACAAAAATGGCTGATCATGGAACCTTCCATTGGACTTTTGGAAGTATCCTTCTGAAAGTCCAACGGAGCTTAAAACACTCTGCCACTATCAGCTGCTATGGAATAACAGCCACACTATTTCAGCTGTTACTTCCGCATTCTGGGGCAAGAACTGCACATGCATGACTCGTGTGCATGCGCAATTCCCCTGGGTGCCTCCATGTTGTGAATGGCAACATGCCATTCACTGCTACTACTCATGCGCAAGTGCCGCGCATGCGCAGTTGCATCATCACCACCACCATGTTTCGGATGCAATCCACCCGCACCCTCCCACTGCTCCTGTCCTCCCCACTCCCTCCCAGCACCAGCAGCAAAGAACACCCTCCTGCACCCTCCCACTGCTGCTGTCCTCCCTGCTACTTCCATTCCTAATCCCTGCACCAACATCGGGGTGCCCAATCCCAATGTTGGCATAATGTACCCCAATTCATGTAGCACACTGGAAGCACCTACCAGTGTGCCCAAATGCTATGTATTTCACCAACATTGGGGTGCCCAATCCCCATGTCAGCATCATGTGCCCCCCAACTCATGTGGCACACTGGGATCCCACCCAGTGTGCCCAAATTAATGTTTTTTTTTTCTTTTTCCCCTGCCAACATCAGGGTGCCCAATCCCTGTGTCAGCATTTCCCCCCCAACTCATGTGGCACACTGGGAGCCCACCCCAATGTACTCAAATGTATGCATTTATTTTCCTTGTAAATGAAGAAAACCATCCCCCGACATGTTTTATTTTTCCTGTAAAAAATAAAACAATCCCTCACCTCCCTCCCCATCCCCACCCTCCACTGAGCACCCACCTCTCCTTACTCCCCTTACCCCATACTTACTTCTGGAGGACAGCGCTGTTATCTTCTCTGGACCAAGACATTTCTGCACTTTTCAAAGCCAAACCGGGAACTGAAGAATCAAAGGTAAGCACTGTACAATGGCAGTCAATAGGGGTTTCAACTTTGGGTGATAAATCAGCCATTTTTTTAATTTTGGCCCCAAATTTTCAACATGGGGTTCTTGGGACCCCACCTCATGAACACTGTCATTTTGTTACTTGGTCCCAAAAGGTGATTTCACAGTCGCTGCATGGAATCACCTTTCAGGACCGATTAATGAAATGACAGTACACTGTTCACAGGTGGGGTCCCAAAGCCCATGTTGCAAATTTGGTAAAAATTCCAAACAATGACTGCATTATGAGCATGCATTGTGCAGTTTCTATGCACGCTCCTAACTTTGCCAGTTTTTTACTATTTTCACTCCAGATTTTCAACATTGCCATTTTTGTACACCTCCTTATTAACAGTAGAGCTGTCATTTTTCACATCCTGCATGAAACTTGTTTTCGCACCTGTGGGACAGAATGACGTGGTCGCTCTGCAAAATCACCTTTTAGGACAAGTGAACAAAATGACACTGGCACTCATCATGAGGTGAGGTCCCAAAAAGGCCATGTTGCAAATTTGATGCAACACTTCCAAAAAATGGTCACGTTACACCCAGATATTCAATATTTTCTATACACACGTGTACCTTTGGTCATTTAGCAGCTCATCACAGCCATATCAGTTCTGGCTAGAACTTGTTTATTTGGTTAAGGCACCAGTGACTGTGAACAGCTGGCATCAGGAGTCAGGCCTGTGTAAGCGCAATCAGGCAGAGTGGCTGGCAAGGAGTTTATGGTTAGTAGTGCATGTGGTTGGCAGAGGGCAGCTAGCACAAGGTGACAACAGGAAAGCAGAATAACTTGGGGGAAAAAAAACAAGCAGCAGCTGATTTCTTCTAAATATTTGAAGTAAACTGTTTTATTGTTTTTTGCCAAGTGGGAGGTAAGTAGGGCCAGGGTCAGGCAGGGGGCAAGTGACAGTATAAGCTGAGTGTGTACAGCAGGCTCCCCCTGAGTGGCAAGCATGCATCTGTGCTAATGCTGTGGGTTTTAAAAGGAAAAACAGTGGTTTGTGTATAGTGAGGGGCAAGAATGTAAATAACAAGCATTTGTCAATGCCGAATGTTGCTTGCTTGTATGTGCTGTTTAGGTATTTGGAAGTGATAGTTCCATGCCTTCCTCCCAAGACATCCACTGTGTCTTTCCATTCAGTATTCAGAGAAGAGTGGGAGGGGCAAGGGCCACAGCAGTACAGCAGTTGCCAAGGGGGTGAAGAGGTGGACAATAGTCCATTCAAAGGCAAAAGAGTCCTGCAGGAGCTCACTAAGTTGAAGGTGGACAAAGCGATGGAACCAGATGGCATACGCCAAGGATATTAACAGAACTGCGAAAGGCGATAGCAGTACCTCTGGCAGCCGTGTTCACTGAGTCATTCAACATGAGTGAATTGGAGGAGGGCACATGTGGTCCCTCTACACAAGTCCGGCAGCAGGGAGGAGGCAGGGAACAGCAGGCCTTCAGCCTCACCTCAGTTGTGGGGAAGATCATGGAGACATTGCTTAAAGAAAGGATAGTGGGGCATCTAGATGCCATCGGAGCCCAGGACCACAGACAACATGGATTCACAGTGGGGACATCATGTTAGATAAATCTGGTTGATTTCTTGGACTGGGTGACAAAGGAAGTGAATCAGGGTGGGGCAGTGGACAACGCTTACCTTGATTTCAGCAAAGCCTTTGACACCATCCCATATAGGAGGCTGATAAACTAGCTGGGTAGGCTGGGCACGGGGGAAAGGGTGGTAAACTGGGTTAGAAACTGGCTAACAGACAGAAGGCAGAGAGTGGTGGTAAATGGTGTGCACTCTAGAGAGAGGGGGGGCGACCAGTGGGGTGCTGCAGGGATCGGTCCTGGGGCCAGTTCTGTTCAATGTCTTTATTAGTAATACTGCAGAAAGTCTGAAGGGGAATTTTTCACCAAATTTTCAACATAGTGATTTTAAGATCTCTGCTCATGAACAGCGTCACTGTGATTTTCTTAATCTGTCCCAAACATTGACTGCACACACCGAACACGTCATTGTGTACTACATGCACGGAAACACATTTTGGGTGACATGTGAAAAATGACAGCTGTACTGCTCATAAGGAGGTGTGGTAAAATGGCAATGTTGAAAATCTGGAGTGCAAATATTAAAAATTTGCGAACTTACAGGCGTCAGTGGGAACTGCGCAACACTACGCTTGTATAAAACAGTCATTTTAGGAATTTGTTCACCAAATTTTCAACATAGCCATTTTAAGACCTCTGCTCATGAACAGTGTCACTGTGATTTTCTTAATCTGTCCCAAACATTGATTGCGCACACCGACTGCGCCATTGTGCGCTACATGCCTGGAAACACATTTTGGGCAACATGTGAAAAATGACAGCTGTACTACTCATAAGAAGGTGTGGTAAAATGGCAATGTTGAAAATCTGGAGTGCAAATATTAAAAATTCACGAACCTTTGAGCGTATGTAGGAACTGTGCAATGCACGCTTGTAAAATAGTCATTTTTAGGAATTTTTTCACCAAATTTTCAACATAGCCATTTTAAGACCTCTGCTCATGAACAGTGTCACTGTGATTTTCTTAATGTGTCCCATACATTGATTTTGCACACCGACTTCGCCATTGTGCGCTACATGGGCGGAAACACGTTTTGGGCAAGATGTGAAAAATTAAAGCTATACTGCTCATAAGGAGGAGTGGTAAAATGGCAATGTTGAAAATCTGGAGGGAAAATATAGAAAATTTGTGAACTTACGAGCATGCGTAGGAACTGCGCAACGCACGCTCGTAAAACAGTCATTTTTAGGAATTTTTTCACCAAATTTTCAACATAGCCATTTAGACCTCTGCTCATGAACAGTGTCACTGTGATTTTTCTTAATGTGTCCCTTCATTGATTTCGCACATCGACTGCGCCATTTATGCGCTACATAAGCGGAAACACGTTTTGGGCAAGATGTGAAAATTAAAGCTATACTGCTCATAAGGAGGAGTGGTAAAATGGAAATGTTGAAAATCTAGAGGTGAAATATTATTGAAAATTCACAAACTTCTGACGTGCGTCAGGAACTGCTAGCGTCGCTTGTAAAACAGTCATTTTAGGAATTTTTTCACCAAATTTTCAACATAGACTTTTTGAGAGCCCACCTTAGGAACACTGGCAGTGTCATTTCATTAATCAGTCCCAAAAGGTGATTTCACTCAGTGACCGCAAAATCACCCTTCGGGCCCGATTAATGCCATGACAGTGCAAGAATTCATGAGGAGGGGTCCCAAAAACCCCATGTTGAAAATTTGGGCCCCAAATTCCCAAAAATGCCTGAGATAGGAAATTGAAAAAACCCTACTTATCCCATTATAGAGCTTACCGGCATTTCCTCAGTTCGTGGTCGGCTTTGAAGAGTGCAGACGTGTTCCCAGTCCACCAAAGATCGTCGCGCTGAGCTCCGGAAGTAAGTATGGGGTGAGGGAGGGGTGTGGGGAGGCAGGGTGTGCAGTGGGTAGGTGCGGGGGGTTGTGGGAGGGGGGCAGGGAGAAGCTCCAAGGGATAGTTTTTGTATTTACAGGTTTTTTTTAATAAGATGACGAGGGACATTTGTCACGCTGGGGTGGGCTGCCAGCATGGCAGCTGGAAAACTGTTTGGGGGCTGGAGCTGGCAGAGTTTGGCACCGTCAGCCATAAAACATTTTTGCCACGCTGGGTGGGCTCCCAGCATGGCACCTGGAAGCTTTGAGGGGCGTGGAGCCGATGGGGATTAGGCACCCCTACTCGGCCCATACAGTTTGGGGAGGGAAGGTGCATGAGCACGCAGTGTGAGTGCATGTGCGTGTGTGTGTGTGGAGGGGGGAGCTCTGCTCACTGAAGCAGAGTTCTCCCTTTCAACTGTATGACCACTGCATTTTCAACTGCTGTCATAGACAGCTGCAGCAGTGATTGGGGAACTGGAGCCGTGCCTGCAAACACACTGACTGCATTGGAAGACGGGTGCCACACCTCCGAAAACTCGAATGATGGCACTATTTTTCTTGCACATGAGTGCAAGCAACACAAAAATGATGTAGTCTGTGTTAACTGAATGTAGGGACTGCAACTGTGTTGTCTGGGGAGGGGATGTGGCTGGCTAAAACAGAAAACAGAAAAACATGCTTTTTACTTTTGAAAATTGGGGGACCACTGATCTGCCTGGCACTGAGGCAGGTTGGCATGGGACTTGTTATTTCCCAGTCTCTACTGGCACATAAATGTACCCCTTGCCAAAGTGGTCAGCCAGTCAGAGGCCAGGATATTTCAGCTCATTTTCTAAAGTGAAATATTGCACATGCAGAAGACATGTATATGAAAGAATATCTGTAGAAAACAAATAGAATTGTTTTATTTTCTCTACCACCTTTGCCTTCTTAGAGACTGGATTGAAACCAATGACCTAACAGCAAGTTTTCCCACTTTAGCACCTTGTCAATGCTAGCCAGAAATACAGCTGCATGAGCTACTCTGTGCATACTCCTCCCTGTCTATGTACTCAAGAATCGGTTCACCATATACAGTTTTTCTTTGTCAGCACTGACATTAAGGGTTTGCTCCTGACAAAACCCAGAATGTATGGAAAACTACAAGTTAGCATTCATCTTAGGGATGAAAATAGTCAGCATAACTGTAACCCTGGGACACTTTGTGCCTGTATTAGGACTCAGAGCTGGAGTGTGTCAAATTGAAACCCTAATTCCTGATTTTAATACTTCTGGGTCTTTGTTAAGAGAGAACACTAATGCACTGCCTTACTGTAGACAGTAGCAAAGAATTCTGATAGTTTGTAAAAAGATTACATTGAATCGTTTAACACCTATTGATCTACATAACATAGGAATGTACAATAAAAGCTGAAGATGGAAGCAGGCTGTGCTGCTCAATGTGATTGGCCCCTACTGCTCAGTAGTTTGCAGTGCGGAATAATACCCCCTTCATGTGCTTATCTAATGTGGATTTGAGTTTGTTCAGTGGCTGCCTCAACCCCTCTTGCAAACAATTCCACACACCCACTGTTTTTTGTGCACAGAAGTCTCTTCTTTGTTCATCTCTAAAACCCAATCCATGCAGGGCTTTATATTTTAGTAAAGTGATCTTAAAGGTGGTATACAACCTTACTGGCGGTCAGTACAGATTCTGCAGCACAGAGGTTATATGGTCCACATTAGATAGTACAGTGATCAGCCTGGCTGCAGCATTCTGCACATACTGTAGGTGACATACCAACCTCCTGGATATCCCCAAGTAAGGAGGGTTACAATAATAAAGCCTTGAGGTTAGAAACATGTGTACTAAAGTTGCTAAGGCCTCTTGAATCAGACAGGGCTTAACCTGGGAGATGTCCTGAGGTGGGAAAAATACACTATGGACACAGCTGACACCTGATGTTTCAGTGTGAACTCTAAGTCCATAATGACTCCAGATGTTTCGCCCTGTCCATGCTCATAAAAGCAGTGCCATTTAATGAAGGTAATCATGTGGCATCTTACTTGACGGCTGACCCACAGAGACCTGGTTCCACCAGTAATAACTCTGTCATAATCAGATTTAAGTTCAGTTTCAAGGAGGCCATCCAGTCCAAAATCTCTTGTAGGCATTGTTCCAGCACTGAGATCACCCCTTGCCTGTCACATGTTAAAAACATGTACAGCTGAGTATCATCTGCATAGCAGTAAAACTCACACCATACCACCTAATGGTTGCATGGACATAACAAATAGCATGAGGAATAGAAAGCGCCCCTGAGGAACACCACAGGTGACTGATGCTGGCTGCAAGGAGTAGGAACACATCACTACCTGCTGCTATCTACCTGACAAGAAGGACTCAAATATCTCAAAGCTGTCCTGGTGAGTCTCACATATTCCTCAAGGCACACCATCAAAATCCCATGATCCATGGTGTTGAATGCCACCGAGCGATCAAGGATGATGACAATAGATTGCTCTCCTCCGTCTCTCTCCTTGAGCAGGTCGCTGATCACTTTGACAAGCACAATCTTGGTGCTGTGACCAGGCCAAAAAACCCAACTAAAATCAGGGTTTTATTTAACTCTAAAAATTGGTTAGCATTTTGCTCATAAAAGTTCTAAAACATTGTGAAAATGCATAGCACTTGCCTCACTGTGTTTAACAAACATAACACTTCTACAAAACCTACATAAATGCTTTCTGTACAGTTAGTATTGTCCCAAGAAAAAAACTGCTAATCAATTATTCAAAACCCTGAAAATGGTTGTAAGGTCTTATATATCTCGACTAACCTCCAGCTGCATTGCCACCACCTTCTTAATCACAGATCAAGACAGGCCTGTAAATCATTAGCACATCTGGGTCCAAGGATGATTTCTTCAAGACTGATCTCTCTCTGAGGCATTTTTAAGCATCCCAGGAAAAGAATTGTCTATCAGGGGACACCTTATAATACCAGCAGACACTGGACCAAGGGTCCTTGGCAGCCCACTAACAGACTTGTGGGTCCTGAGCCCAGGTCACAACCACTGGGATGCAAAATAGAGATCAGCTTGAGCACATCATCCAGAAATATTGACTGAAACTCAGAACATAACTCTGGACTGCCCTTGTGCCTTTCCACTTGTCTGCCTCTGGCACGTGAAGGGCAACCTAAAAAGATCCCATCCCTAATGGTGTACACATTGTCCAGGAAGAAGCAAACAAACTAGTTCCATCTATCTTGTGACAAAACACCCCCAGAATGTAGGCAGGATGGATGCATCAGCCTATCCACATCGCAGAGGAGTTGAGCAGGTTTATTTTAACCTGAAGATATAACTTGTAACAGGAGCTTTGCCTTTTTCAGAGTTATTGCTCTCTAATTATCCTTGTAATGGGTTCTCCGAGCCATCTTGTAGTCCAAAGAGTCTGAATCTCTTCCATGAAGGCTTCAATTTCCACCTTGTCACCTTCAATAACCTCAATTTTCATTATACCCTGGTGAGCTTTGGCAGGAAACCAGTAGGTGTACTGTACACTGATTGGTGCAGTGGAGTCCAGTGCTGTTAAGGTAGCCAAATTATAGCTCCCAACTGCTGCTTCTAATCCCCTCATGCATACTGTGTCCATACGTAAGATGACCAGTACACCCAAGAGCTTTTTATGGCTCTAGATCACACAATGGGTGATACTGAAGCATCTCAGCATTGGGGAGATTTTTTTAAGGGCCCTGCCAGGAATTCAATAAGGAGGTGATTGGACCAGCCTACTGGATCCATCCTTACATTCCAAGTGCCCAACCCCAGTGAGAAAATGAGGTCCAAGGTAAGGCCGAATTCATGGAGAGCAGTAGAAACAACCTGTGTGAGGCCCAGTAAATCCATCAACTGGAGGAACTGCTGAGCAAATTGCATGGTTTCATCCTCACCAAAAAACATTGAAATCCCCCAGCACAATCAGGTTGGGAGCATTTAATGAAGGATTAACAATGACGTCCATAAATATCCATAGGAATTCTTGGTCAATAAACAAAAAAAATCCCACACGTCTCACCCACATCACCCTTGACACACATTCAAATGACCTTGTTTCCTACAGTTGATACATCATCAGTTTCAAGCAGGATCTAAAGCAGATGGCAACCCCACCTCATGGGGCACCTGGCTTGGACAATATATCAATGAGAACCCAACCAGGATTGCCATCTCTAGAACAGACCCAGAGTTATTTCCCAGCAAGGTCTCAGTGAGACCTACCAGATCTTTACAGTAAACTACGATCAAATCTGACATCACTGCCATTTTGCTCCATAGAGATCTGGCACAGCACATCATGCCTTGAAGGGGAGGGACAGGAGTAGCTGGTCCTTCTGCTACCTGCCCCAACTCCTAGAGGGCTAACTGGGGTTTGGGATAAGACTGGAAGATCCTGCTTCCCATCACTCCTGTACCAGGGTGCTGACTCAGCATGGCACTCCAAATCCAACTCACCCTGACACCCCCCGATCATATTTATGCCATGAGCCCTGCCCTGTCAGAATCCCAAGCCCCCTGAAGTAGTCCAGAACTGACACTCTGAGTTCTAGTATGTTAGGTAAACCTTCCCTAACTGCTTTTGTACTTAGATTCTTTGGGCTTAATTTTCAAAGCCCTGGTTTTGATGCAAGGTGCCTGCACCAAAAATAAATGGTGCAAGCGGCCCCTTGCATCAAAAACTGCCCCCTGAGCTATTCCCAAAGGTAGCCTGCATCAACTGCAGGCTGCCTGACCCAAATAGGGCTTGTGCCACAGATGCACCCTAAATTGGGCTGCAACAAGCCACTAGGGGGCATGAGGCAGACGCAACCTGCCGCATCCCTGAAAGTACTATTCACAGAACTCTCCAAGAGGGAGAAATTGTACGTACCCTTATACCAGCCAGGGCTGGTCTAAGGTTACTTAGAATATTCTGCTCTGGGAGAGTTGCATGTTTGTGCCACATCCCTGATCCCTGATGTTGCCTGTGAAAACTAAATTAAAATAGCCCCCTGCCCTGGTGGTCTAGCGGACCCCCTCCTTGAACACCGATGTTGCCAATAGTAAAATTAATAAATAAGTCCCATGCCCTGGTGGACTAGCGGTCCCCCTCCCTGAACCCTGATGTTGCCAGTAGTAAAATTAATTAGTAATTTCCATGCCCAGGTAGACTACGGCCCCATCCCTGAACCCCGATGTTGCCGGTAGTACAATTAATTAGTAATTCCCATGCCCTGGTAGTCTAGTGACCCCCCCTTCCTGATCCCCCATCTCTGATGTAATAAATAGCAAGACATTTTCCCTGGTAGTCTAGTGGCCCTCCTCCCTGATCCAGGTTGTAATATATAACAAGACATTTTCTCTGGTAGTGTAGTTCCCGACCCCATCCCGATCTCCCATAATAAATATTAAATTATCCCTGGTGGTCCAGTGGACTGCTCCAGCCCTGCACCCCTGTATATTGTAAATCCCAAATATCTGGTGGTCTAGTGGACCCCCCACCCTGCAGTGCCATACCAACCCACTCCCCCCATCCTGTATCCAAGCCAATAACTGGCTCAGCCCACTGCTCACCTCTTTGGCAGGCCACTGACTGTGCTCTGAATGAGTGCGTACAGTATGTACTCACTCAGAGCTCAGTCGGCAGCTAGCCGCGGAGGTGAGTGGTGGACTGAGCCAGTCACTGGCTCAGTTACAGGATGGGGGGAGTGGATTGGTCAGGAACTGTGGGGTGGGGAGTCCACTAGACCACCAGGTATTTAGGATTTGCAGTTTACAGGAGATTGGGGCTGAAGCAGTCCTCTGGGACCACCAGGGATAATTTAGTATTTATCATAGGAGATAGGGGCTGGGGGGGCACCAGACTGCCAGGGAAAATGTCTTGTTATTTATTACAACAGGTATTGGGGAGGGGCCACTAGACAACCAGGGAAAATGTCTTGCTATTTGTTACATCAGGGATGGGAGAACGGGGATGGGGAGCCACTAGACTGCCAGGGCATATGAATGACTAATTATTTTTACTATTGGCAACATCTGGGTTCGGGGAGGGGGGCCGCTAGTACACCAGATCATGGGACTTATTTATTAATTTTACTACTGGCAACATTGGGGTTCAGGGAGGGGGGCCACTAGAATACCAGGGAAAATGTCATTTTTGTTTTTACAACAAGGATCGGGGATGGGGGGACCACTTGTGTTTTTCACAAGGAGCCTGTGGCAGACCTTTCCCATGCACCCTGTGTTTGCCACATGGGAGAAGTTGCCGCAAGTGTGGGGACTTAGGTGCTGGGTGTCTCCTCCTGTGCCAGAATCTGGCATAGGGTCCCTGGTGTAATGGGCTTTAGCACAAACTGCTGTTTGATGCAGCTTGTGCTGATCTAAGCCCTCTTCCAGAATTGGGCCCTTTGCCTTTTCAGCTTGCTTTCATATCTTGGCCCACCATGACTTAAACCATAGGATCACATGAGAGCTGGTCATTTCCCCCTGGGGTGAGATTCAGATGAGGCACAGTGATGAATACAGAGAATGACGAAACACATGTCAGTGTCTTCTGTTCTGAGCCATTCCAGATTGTGGTCTAGACCATTTGGCATCATGCAGTCCTGCTTACAGGAGTCCCAAGCTAAATGTTCATGGTGATTTGCATAGGTTTCCCATGATGCTTTTCATTATTGGGGTATGTGTAGTTATGTATTTCTTTGAAAACTGGCTTTATTGACAATGCCCTTTTCAGGTGGCCCTTGCCTCAGTGCTTTTGTCTTGAGGTTCATTGTCATTTCAGTCAACTTTCACATAGCTCTGTTTGGGAACTAGATAGGGTAGGGTGGTCAGACTGGATGAGCCACTGACCCTTTTTAAGCTATCAGATTCTGTGTTTCTATGAAATTATGCAGCAAAGCAGCAACATTATTTTATTCCAAGTAAGGGAAGCTAAGCAATCTCTTTCTCTCTCTCTCTCTCTCAAGCCAGGAATGCAGAACACAGTGTCAGTATGCATCATCACAATAGCATTTCCACAGTTGTACCAAACACATTAAAACTGCAACTTGTATTGTGATGCCAAGATTAGTCTTCTGAGGTGTACAAGCAGTGCTGCTTGACTATGGCTGATGATGTTTCAGTGTGTAATCCTGCATTCTGCCCCACACACACGTAGCACAATCACTGTATGAACATGAGCAAGTCACTTAACCTCCCAGTTAGAGGTATGTGAAGCTGGCAAACTTTGCTCTGTGAAATAATTTGCGAAGTTTGCCAAATTAGCAATGTGCAAAGTGTCGACTTGGCAAAGCTTTTAGCAGGCAAAGTGGCACTTCTTCAGGATAAGTTATGCAAATTCACTGGCAATGTTGTAGCTTCACCTTAATGTCACCTAAAAAGTGCCATTTTTCCATGAAAACTCATTGCAAAATAGTAAAGTGGACAATTCGTGAAGTTACTTGTGAAGGTGAATTTTGCAACTTTGATGGAAATTTGCTGGTGAAGTAAAACTTTGTAACATCTCTATTCCCAATGCTTCCCACAACCCAGCTGCAGAAATGGGTTGAAGTGGGACCTCAGTAGAAATAAGATGATGCATCTTAGTGGATTATTGTGGGTAAGTAAATTGTAAATTAAAATGTTTCTGCCTATTTTACTCACTGCCTGACAGCATAAGTTGGGGGTTGAAACAGGGGTGTTGTGACAGGGTGACCCCTGTCTTAGGTTTTTCCCTAATGAGGAGGCCGAGGTCTTCCCTTACCCCCCCCCCAAAAAAAAACTGGAGCAGAAGGCCTGGAAGTCTGAAATAAAGTGCCTTTAAAAGATGTACTGTATAAGGCGCATGTAATGGCATTAAATGCTTCATAAAGGAAATGCATATGATACAGTGCATTTAGATACATATAAAGTGCATTAGGTGTATTGAGGGCAGTAAAAGATATAAAATGCTACAGTTCATAGAAAAATGATGCACATGAGTAAAAGATATTAAGTGCTTTGTATTAAAACTGTGTGCACCTCTAGGACGTAGACATTTTTCAGTACATATAAAATACTGGAATAGACCAAACGCATACAAAAAAGCGCCTCTTGAGGGTGAGGCTACCGTTAGCAGTACAGAATGGCCATTTCATGAAGTAAAACCTTATTTGATAGAGTGCCCCTTAAAAAGGCAGAATAAAATACAGTATATAACAGACAGAGCTACTATAAGTATTGCTAATGCTCTTTTGCCAGTAGCTCTGTAAAGCACATTGCCTCTGTCAGTGAATAGTAAAATAGATGGCGTTTTATGTAGAAAATTCATATGCAGGCCAGAGTTATGTCCTGACAAAAACATGACAAAGCTGGAACTTTGTGTAAATAGTGTGTCCAGTGCTTTAGTTAAAATATAAAGTGCAAGGCGCTTGTGTAAAATGAAAAGAAATACATGTTCAGCAATGCATAAGGAACCTTTCAAATGTACCCGAAAGTGAAGCTCTGCTTACCAGCTAAAGTTGGTAGTCTGGTGGGCCAGGAAAAGTAGGCCAACAAATCCAGCTCCTGGTTCTGTAAGGGTCCTTTTTAGGGTTGTCAGCCCTCAAACTGCCTGTATTTATAGTGACCCAAAAAATGTGATGTCATTCCTATAGGGAGGGGCTTAGACTCAAAAGGGTTCATTATGTATGTATGTCTGTAATGTTCTGAGCCTGAAAAACAAGGCAATGAGGCTTCATTTGATGTTCCCTGAAAAGCACCATATTCAGTCTGCATGTGAGGGATGTTTGTTATTACACCTCCTTAAAATAAAGTGTGTTATTCTGGTTTGATGGAAAACAGGTGGATCACCTGACTGTGATGTCACCACATAAAATGTATAAATGCCCACCACCAGGGGCTAGTTGTTAGATAAAGAGTCAGTCTTGGACTGAGAGTCTGAGAAGAAAGACATGAGAAAGAGAGTGGGTACTCTCACTGAGTTAAGTATTGCTGTGTGCAGCAGTTGTTTGGTGCTGACACATGCCTGTTTGATGCTGAACTAATACCTATTAGCTCACCTTCTGTGGGATCTGGAATCATTTTATGAAATTGAAATAAAATGATAAATGCCACTCTGTCATTTTTTGTGCACCAAATTCTTCTGGGCTGCCTGTATTTCTGCTCCTGAACAGTGAACCTATCTCAGGTGCAATTCACATAAACTGCAACCAGTAAAATAGAATTGCATAGTGGGATCCTGCTTCGTACCATTTCTGTATTGGGGTAGACTGGGACACTGGAAAGTTAATTGATTTGGGTCACAGAGTAATTGTTAAGCTTTATTGGGTGTTGAATCTGTGATTGTCACTGGGTGGATCATGCTAAGTAATATATCAAAGTAACACCTGCAATCTCCCTTAGGCCTGAAAATAGCAGCTGTTTTAGCACAGTCTGAGCTTTAAAAGGGAATATTTTACATTTTTAAGGGAAAGTGCTATCCTCTTGACAAAAATGCCACCACAGTGAAAAAAAAAATTAGATCTGCCCCATGACATCTCTTGGTTTCCAAGGTGGTGTTGTAACCATTAGACCACATTTCAGAATTTGCAGTTTTACAAATGACAATTTTTAAAAAAGAAACTGGCTATATTATGTGTACTCCTATGTTCAAAAGTGATTTTTCCATGTAGTGCTTTCAGCAAAAAAGCTTTTGAAAATTGGACCCACAGGAAATCAGCTTATTTTCATCTTCAGCTATAACTTGTGAAACGCTTCAAGAGCAGGTTTTTGCTTCTATTAAAGTGTTTGGGCTTTACACTCACCTCATCCCATAAGGAAACATGCTGAAATGGGTGCAGTATAGGAGAATGGGATAAACTCTGGGGCCAAAGGGTCCAAGGTGCACCTCATTGCCTGTCACTGGCTCCAGGGTGGGGATGGAATGACATGAGCATTACTTTCGACAATCCCAAGTCACACCCCTGATGCCTGTCAGTCCCTACAGGGTAGGGCGTTATAGTCAAAAACCCTAATGCCCAGGGCATTTCTTGGTATTTTTACTCTAAGTTTTCAACATCGGCTTTTTGTGACCTCACCGCATGAATGGTGACACTATCAGTTAGTTAGCCGAAAGATGATTTTGCACAGTGACTGCGCCATTTGGTGCCACAGGTATGAATACATATGTCAAACAGGTTGTGAAAAATAACAGCTGTACTGTTCATGAGGAGGTGTAAAAAATGGCAATGTTGAAAATCTGGAGTGAAAATATAAAAAACTGGTAATGGTACGAGTGTGCATAGAAACTACACAACGCATACCTGTAATGTAATTAGTTTGGGGATTTTTTTACAGAGATTTTCAACACAGGCATTTTGGGACCTCCGCTCATGGACAGTGTCACTGTGATTTTCTTAATGTGTCCCGAACACTGATTTTCCTCAGCATCCGTGCTATTCTGCGCTGGAAGTGCAAAAACACATTTCAGCCAGGATGTGAAAAATGACAGCTGTACTGTTTATAAGGAGGTGTGGGAAAATGCCAGTGTTGAAAATCTGGACCGAAAATATTACAAATTCGTGAACTTACGAGGGTGCATGGAAACTGTGCAATACATGCTCCTAACAGTCATTTTATGGACTTTTGTCACAAAATTTTCAACACAGCCATTTTAACACCTCTGCTCATAGACAGTGTCACTGTGATTTTCTTATCTGTTCTGAACATTGATTTCACACACCAATTGCACTATTGTGCACTACATGAGTGAAAACACATTTTGGGTGACATGTGAACAATGACAGCTGTACTGTTCATAAGGAGGTGTTGGTACAATGGCAATGTTGAAAATCTGGAGTGAAAATATTAAAAATTCTCAAAGTTACGAGCGTGCATAAGAACTGCGCAACGCACACTCCTAAAACAGTCATTTTGGGGTATTTATACACCAAATTGTCGACATAGGTTTTTGGAGGCTTACCGCATGAACTGTGACACTGTCTTTTCATTAATCGGTCCTGAAAGGTGGTTCAGCACAGTGACTGTGAAATCATGTTTCATGACAGAATAACCAGATGACGGTGACTGAATTCATGAGATGGGGTCCCAAGAACCTCATGTTGAAAATTTGGTGCAAAAATGTGAAAAAATTACTGAGATATGAACCAAAGTTGAAACCCCACCCCCATTTATGCCATTATATAGCTTACCAATATTTCTTCAGTTCGAGGTCGTCTTTGAAGAGCGCAGACATGTTCCTGGTCCACCGAAGATCATCGCGCTAGGCTCCAGTGGTAAGTATATGGGGTGAGGGCTGTGGGGAAGCAGGAACTGCGCAGAGGTGGGAGTGCTGATTGGGGGCAAGAGAGTCAACGAGGGACCGTTTTCTTTAGTTACAGTTTTTTTTTTTTAAAAAGACAATGCAGGACTTTTGCCACACTGGGGTGGGCTCCCAGCATGGCACCTGGAAGTTTGTTTGGGGGGGCAGTGGAGTCAACAGGGGATTGGGCACCCCCGTTAGCCATACAGTGTGCTGGGGAGCACATGATGATGCAGGACTTTTGCCACTCTGGGGTGGGCTCCCAGTGTGGCACCTTGAGTTGCTTTTGGGGGGGCACTGGAGCCGATGGGGACTGGGCACCCGTCCATTTATACAGTTTGCTTGGGGGAGTGTGCATGTGCTGAGGGGGATTGGCTACCCTCAGCACACAACAAATGGGAGGGGGGCACATCATGCTGAGAGATGCAGCGGCGTACAGCTGAAAGAGAATGACTGCTAAGGTGGTGATGTGTAGGCAATTTGTATACTACTGACAGCAACGGCAGTATGCAAATTGCCTACACATTACCACTGCTGATTGTAGTGGTCTTTCTCTTTCAACTGTATGCCACTGCATCTAATCTGCTATTATAGACAGCTTGGACATTCATTGGTGCCCCACTGCCGTGCCTGCAAAAATGATCAGGGCATTGGAAGCAGGGGTGCCACACCTACGAAAACTCATATGGTGGCACTATGTTTCTTGCACGTGTGTGCAAGCAAACATGAAACTTAAAAACAATTACTTAACAAGAAAAGAAGAAAGTCATTTTACAAAAAAAAATACTACTTTAGGGAAGGGGAGCTAGGGAAAAAAATGATCCTGCAATTTATAAAGAAAAGAAGGGGTAGGAAATATAGCAATGTGAAAGTAAAAGGCCCCTAACTGAAAGACATGAAGTGTTAATAAAAACTTTGTTTTTATTTTAAAAGAAAGAAGTTAAGGGCCTGAGAGGTAAGCTAGAAAAAAATGAAAAGCTTTTGTAACTGGGTTGAAAAGAGTAAAGACTGGAGGTGCAGGAAAAGGGAAAGTACAACAAGCTGAATGATTTGGCTAACAACAAAAAGATTACGTAAAGAAGTTAAAGTTATTGCCAGCCTGGTGGCACTGAGGGTTGAGGCACTGGATGCCACACCTCGTGCCACGCTGGCGAACTAGTCCAGGAACAAGCCCGGGCCGCCGGGGGTCGGCAGGGGTGAGAGAGGATTGAGCATCCAGTGGACTGCTCTCCTTTCTCAGGGAGGGAGGGATAGCTGTCCCACCTGCTGCTTGCCCTTTAGCAATGGCTGGAGGGGCATATGGGTTGGGAAGCTTGAGCCAATGTACGAGTCTGTGGGGAGGGGAGGAGGAAAAACCAGGAAATTTACCCTGGCAGGCTCGACAATGGCCTGCCACACCCAGGAGTGGTCCCAGAGTCTGGATTGGGTCTCCAGGTGGAGGGAGAAGCTGGCAACCTCTCCCCGGCCCCGCTGTGGAGGGCAATCCATGGGGGAATTTCGGTGGCCACCTAATGCGGGAGCGGCAGAGCAGGAGGGCTGAAGCCACCTGCCAGGGCTCAAAGGAGCAAAAACTGTATATGGAAAAAAGAAGTTAAAGTTATATAGAGAGTGACTGGGTAGGGAACTGGAAAAAAGAAAACAACAGAGGGGTGCAGAAAAAAGGAGAGGTCAAGATAAGTGAAAGTAAGCCAAACTGAAAGGTGTGGCTAAAAAGTTTTAAAAAGAATACTTAACAGACATTTGTGGGGATGGTAGCAAGCAGCTTAACTGCTCTGGTGTGAGCAGTAGTTTCTGCCAGTCAGTGAAGACTGGACTCTTGCTCCTTGGGGTAACTTTTTATTTTTAAGCCAACAAAAATGACAAGTTAAATAAACACAAGTGAGAGTGCCCTAGTCCAGGGGTCATAGGCTTTGTGCCAATAGGGGAACAAGGGAGGCATTTTTTTAATTATTTGATTACTGCCAGCAGCAATAAATATCTCCTCAAAATATAGAAGTGCCCTGGTGTGGGCAGTTGGTACAATAGGCTCTGCCAGTAAGTGACGACTGGGGCCTCTCTCTTTGGAGTAACTTTTCTCAAGCCCGGTGATAGGTTAAAGAAGCACAAGTATGAGTATTCTAGTCCAAGCGTCATAGGCTGTGTGCCAGTGAGGGGAAAGGAAAGGCAGGTTTTTTTTCAATTTCATTACTGCAAGCCACACTAAATAATATCTTCTCAGAAGATATAGGTGCCCTGGTGTGGACAAGCTGTGGCAGCAGTGATAACTGGAACCTCCCTCTTTGGGGTGACTTTGTTGAAGCTCAAACAGTGACTAGTTGAAGAAACACAAATGAGTGTGCCTAGTCCAGGTGGAACAACCTACCATAGGGGATCAGAAAATGGGTAAAAAGGAAAAAATAGGCGGTGGTGATGGGGAGAACCATCAAAAGAGTCACGGGAAAAAATACTTCAACAAGTAGCTGCTCTGCAGTGGCAGATATGTTGCCCCAAGCACAAAATTGATCATCTCTATCTCAGAACCCTGTGTCCTCCTTAAAGCCAGAAAATACTTACAAAAAGAAGGAGATAAACTCTACTAACACAAACAGCACAATAGAAAAGCCTGTACCAGATGGGAGGAATCTATGGCACCTGTCCCTGAGTGACACAGGAGTATTACCACAGCATGTACTTACTGCATGGAATAAAAGAAAACAAGTTGCAGGCCCCACTCGCAGTGGGATTGAAAGAATGGCTACTCATGTTAACAAAATGTTTTCATATTAATGATTATTCAACAAGCACTACTAGCAGTGCCAGTAATGCTGATGATGTCCATGAGAATGATAAACAGGAGGCTGAAAATAGCCCAACTATAATTACTGAAAATGAAAACAAAATTCTGTTGGTGATAGTGAACATGAAATTGAACCAGAGAGTTGGATTCATTTCCAAAAGCAAGTTGACACCAATCAGTTTCCAGAGGAGGCTCCACAGGAACAATATGTTCAACCTCTCTTATGCCTGGCACAAAAACTAAGAGGGCTAAACCTGTGGTTTAGATTTATTTTCATCTTAACCACAATGATGTGTGTTATGCTATATCTGTACTGCGTCAAAAGATTTTCAGCAGAATAAGTTTAGTTAGCAATCTCGGCTCATCAACTATGATAAGGCACTTACTCCGATCACATCCAAACCTGAGGACAAAGTTAAAGGCAGCAGCTGGAGGGGTAGAAGGTGATGCAGAAGGGCAGCATGACTATATGAGTGGTGGCACAGTCAGAGATCCCCCATCTCACAGAATTGTCTTACATAGATATTTTGTAAGTTCTCAGAAAGAAGGACAGGAAAGGTTAGGGGATCAACACTTCTCTACTGTGGACCAAGCCCGGTGCACTCTAAAACAGAGTATACAGGCAGGAAATGGTTATTTCCACACCTAATGGCCCTGAACAAAGAACATAAATGCTCAAACATCACTCACTCTTGATAAAATAAAGAGCTTACCTTGCTTTGGTGCAGACTTCAAGCTAATTGCGGCCTATGCATGACCCAAGTGCGGGTATGTGCAAAAGGCACATATCTAACCTGTGCTGCCCCACACCTGTGGCCAGGTCTGCTCTGGCTGGTATGCACCACTGCCAGTCACCTGTCCATGCCCCTGCCCCAACAGCATGCAGCAGTGTGGGAGAGGAACACTGATATATGGAATGGCATCCAATCAGATGCCCATACCGGGTCCTGGAGTGGAACCCTTGCTGCACTCCTGAGAGGGATTCTGGGATGGTACATACACCACCAAAGAGTAAACAATGGGCATTCAGCCAGACAGCCAACCTTAGCCCTCCCATACAGTACATCTGGTTGGGTCAGCTGCATTCAAGGGAATCCCGTTGCCACTGCACCCCACCAGTAACCTGTTTGGAGGGGTGCATAAATATTTATGGCAGGGACCCCTCTCGCATATATTTTCCAGCTCTGGCATGGTATGCAGTGCCATTGTGCATGGGCGCAGTGTGGGGCATCCCCCCTTGCACCCCCATCTGCCCCTGGTGTGGTACCGCATGGCTGGCTGGGGAATTCAGCGCACATGGCATTAAAACACCTGAGGTAAATGCCGCTGGTGTTGTGCAGGTCCTCACTGCGTGTCATTCGCATGCAGGAATATCTATGCGTTGCCCCTATGCAGCATGTAGCCATTCATGCATAAGACCCATTGTGTAGAAATAATGTGAGGAAGGCTTTACATGAAAACTTCAGCTTAAGTATGTGCATGTTTATGCACGCACACCATTCACCGGCTGCCTGGTCTGTCTCTTCTGTGTGGGAGCACTAATGTTGGTGTTGGTGGTTACTTTGATTTATGAGTTGTTTGCTGCAGTACTGTCACCGCTCATGCACTTTGCACATTTTAGCTACAAGAAGTATTTGAGAAATATTTGACTCACATTATTTCTGCACAATAAACTTGAAGCTTGCGACAAAGCAAGGTAAGCTCATGTACTTATTTTGGCCAGACTGATTGATTTGTAAGTGTTTGCATTGTTTGGTCAGTGCCATTAGGTTTGGGAATAGTCATTTACCACTTTAATGCAAATTCTCAGAAAGAAATGTCCATCTCACAGAGTAGTGCATTCACTTTCTCTGGTCTTGAGGGTCCTCCCAGCTCATCAGGGCAGGCTGGATTAGTCAAAAGACAGCTTTTATCCCCTTACATAGAAACATAGAAGCTGTCAGGAGAAAAGGACCTCATGACCCACCTAGTTTGCCTAAGTCCCTGCCTATTGAGCTACTGCAGACCCTAATTGATCTTTGACCATACCCCCCTACCCCCGCTGCCCTGTTACTAAGATCCCCTTGTGCCTTTCCCATGCATGTTTAAAAACCTGTTACCATCTCCTTACCTACCACCTTTGCTGGGAGACTGTTCCAGCTGTCCATCACCCTGTCCATTAAGAAGTATTTCCTCACATCCCCTTTAAGTCTCCCTCCTTCCAGCTTCATATAATGCCTCCTTGTCATGAACATATCTTACTGTGCAAAATGTCACCCTCCTGTACTTTATTGATACCCTTAAGGTATTTGAATGTTTCTATCATCTCTCCCCTTTACTCCAGAGAATACATATTTAATTCCCTGAGTCTTTCCTTATAGGGCTTCTGATGCGGGCCATACACCATTTTGGTTGCTCTTCTTTGTACTGCCTCTGCCTGATCTATGCCTTTCCTGAGATGGGGCCTTCAGAACTGGACACAGTACTTCAGGTGGGGCATCACCACTGATCTGTACAGAGGTAACACCTCCCTCTTTCTGCTCTTGATACCCCTCCCTATGCACCCCGGCATTCTATTTACCTTTCCCACTGCCTTACACACTGCTTTGCTACTTTCAGGTCATCAGAGATGATGACCCCCAGATCCCTTTCCTGTCTTGAGGTTGATAACACCCCCCCCCCCGACTGATACATTGCCCTTGGGTTTCTGTGCCCCATGTGCATAATTTTGCATTTTTTGGCATTGAAGCCCAGTTGCCAGACCTTGACCAGTCTTCTAGCTTTTCAGATCTTCCTTCATTTTTCCCCCCCCAGTGTGTCCACTCTATTGCAGATTTTTGTGTCAACTGCAAACAGGCATACCTTTCCCTCCAGCCCCTCTGTGATCACCGTCTCAATTTCCCTAGAGAGCAGGCAGGATGGCAGCCACGCTGGGCTGCCATCTGCAAGCTCTCTAAATAGAGAGCATAACTTTCCTATATCTTCTTTTATTCATTGTCTCTATGTAAAAACTGTTACAGGAGAGCTTGATTTATTGTGCGTGACTTTGTGGCTGCATTGATGGCCCAAGTCCCAAATTTTTAGTTTGAAGTAAGGCGTAGGGATTTTAGTGTAGTAAGGGATTGGATAGTGAGGTAGATTCAGGAGCTAGATTTTTTATTTTCTAGAAAGGGGTTCATTAAATAGCCGCAGTTCTGCCTACCCGCTGGAGAGATTTGCAGGAAAAGACCCAGAGGTTCACGGAGAATGATGAACAGACTCCAGATGCATCGGTGATTCCGGAACTGCAAGGGTCATTTTAGAATTCCAGGAAGGGATTTGATCAGTTGAATCCATCTTGCTGCTGCTTTAACTGGGAGCTTGATGCACTCTGGGAACTTGGAAGATTGTCAGCATTCTCTATTGCTTCCCAGGTCACTCTTTTGGAAGTTACTTTTGCGACCTGAGCACTCTCTGTTAACAAGTGCTTGCAGTTCGCAAGAACAGTTTTGCTGCCCATTTGTTGTGATGGCTCCAATTTATATTGCTTAGAATTGCCTTTGGGTTTTGACTACACTAACTGGCCTCTGTTCCCACCTTGGCCCATTCTGCCTGTGGGTTGTGGGATCCCTGAATTATCAATTTGGACTTATTGCCATCATCTATCGCTCCCAGGACGACTTGGCAGACCTCGGCCACCTCCTCCAATCTGACCTAACATCGCTGGAGACCTGGCTAAAAGAGAATAAAATGGTACTTAACACTGCAAAAACCAAGACCATGCTGTTTGGATCAAGATCCCTTTGCTAAGACAGAACACAAGCCATACAGCTTACCTCGGCTTCTGGCATTGTGAATAAAGTTGTGGCCTCCCTTAAATACCTAGGCCTCACACTCGACCAAGGCTTCATGTTAAAAAAACACATCAACCAAGTGGCCAAAACCATCCACAGCAAACTTGGTTCCTTTTACCGTCCTAAAGGACCAGCTTATCCCACAAGCCAGGATCTCGCTCGCCAAAATCGTGCTCTTACCCACACTGATATATGCCGCCCCCATTATGAACTTCTTGGGCAAGCTCAAAACCAACAGACTGCTGGTCCTGTATAATAAGGTGGTTCACTTCGCCATGCAGGCTCACTCCAGAAGCCATCACTGTGACATCCTAGCAACTCTAAACTGGCCCTCTCTAGATGCCCGACTCCAGTACCAATTGTTCTTCCTAGCATACAAGCTTCTGGGTCCATCACCTCTACCCAGTCTCACTGGTCTCATTGCCCCTAAGCACCATTCATGGAACCTCCGAACCATTAGCAGAACCCTTCTCAATGTACCTCGAGTGAGAACCAAGACTGGTAGAAAGTCCTTCTCCTACATGTCCCCTCTCCTGTGGAATAGACTTCCGTCTAAGGTGCAGGAAGCTCATCCACTAAAACCTTCCGCACCGGACTCAAGGCCTACATGCTTGCACCCAGCACTTGCCACTGCCAGGGCAGCTGATATCCCTTCCTCCCTTCCTTCTCCCCCTCCCCCAACTATAGCTAGGCAACCTTCCCTTAGGCCTCACCTCACCCTCCTTCCATGTTCTCCTTACTCCTAACAATGGTTGCTTATATCATATTACTGTGTGTCTCTCAGTTTATCTTGTGAATGACAACAATAATCCCTGTACTTTGTTGTGTATCTACACTGTATTGTATAATTGAGTTGTGTTTTACCATGTAATGTTCACCCGGGTCACCCCTGAAAAAGGGACTTCCGGGGCTCAGTGAGCCTACCCAGTCACCAAAATGAATAAATAAATAAAATAAATAAATTACCTGGTGAGTTGCTCTGTGCTGGTGAGAAAGGCAATGGACACTCTTTGCCTCACTGAAGTTCTGGTGAGTGCCCTAATTTTCTGTAACCTCTGTGAGACTGCATGATTTTGTTCGGAGCTTGTGAGAGGAGCCACTGAACATTTTCATTAAAGTGGCTTCCTTCGGTGAACTTTCTCCACTCGGGAATGTAAATCTTCAGCTTGATCTCCTGGCTCTAAGCAAAAGGACAGTGAGAGTGTCTCCTTGACTCAGTCTTTCTTCTGGAGATCCTATGCTTAAACATCGTTGACTATTCTATTGCATTAAATTAATTAATCTGTTGGACAGTACCCTTTAGTTGGGTTCATATAAACTATCTGTGACTTTAATCTGCTCTTCTTAAAGAATAAGAAATCTTGCTGTTTATTTGTAAGGGGTGTAATTTTAATTCTGATTTCCTTTTCTGCTCTGTGTGGGGTGGTTGGGGGGTGTTTGTGGGGGAGGGGGAAGATTTTAATTGTATAGTTGGCGTGTGTGATGTGCGTGGTGGTGAGTGATTAGGTTTCTTGTGTATTAGTTGTGTGTATGGGTGTGAGTGAAAAGTAGTAATTCGTTTTAGCGAGCATAAGTATTGTGCCTTAGGAATTACTGGAATTACTGTAGGCAAGAGCCAGCTTTCTGGGATGTGCAAAGGTCTGGGGCAGGCACAGATTGCCTTCAAGGCGTCTCAGCTGCTTGATCTCTGGCCTTTCACCAACCTCCCTGTATCGGCCATGACAGCGCGGCACTATCAGGAGATCTGAATTGGGAGGTGCTGTACTGGTCAGTTGTGGGGGGCACTTTAGGCTTGTTGGAGGTGAGCGGGATCAAAGTAGTTAGGTGTAGGAGGCACCCTGGGTTTTGACGGGATATGGAGAGTGGCCAGACGTGTTTGGTTCCCATCACCAGGGATCCCACCAGACTGAATGGGCAAGGTAGTCAGTGAGATTGCAATGCCTGCCAGTCCCCTTAGGTAGTGCTTTATAATGCCAGACCAATCAGAAATAAGACAACAGTTATAGCGGACTTGATTTTGACAGTCGATCTGGCTTGCATCACGGAGACCTGGGTGGGTGACAATGCCGGGCCAGTTTTGGAGGCAGCCGTTCCCTCTTGGTACTCTGTATTGCACTGCCAAAGGGTGGAATGCAGGGGTGGGGGAGTGGCCATCTGCTTTAGATCCAACCTGGGCTTCACTGTGTATCTGGTAGGAACTATCAGGTCCTTTGAATGTGTGGCTGTGCATGGGGGTTCGGGTGCAGGCTGCAGGATTCTTCTGATTTACCGCCCCCCCCGGGGCAATGGGAGAATTCCTGCAGGAGTTGGCAGATCTCATAGGTGGCAAAGTGTTGGAGGCCCTCAGATGTTTAGTGCTGGGGGACTTCTAGGCTTAGGCTGACAACGAATCATCCAGGCTTGGTTCCAACCTCCTTTAGATGATGTTGTCTCTGGGCCTGTCACAAGAAATTACTTCCGTGACACATCACAGTGACCACATATTGGACCAGGTATTCTCACTGGGGCTTGAGGTAGGTAACCTCAAGATTGATCAGGTCAGCTGATCTGATCATTGCATGGTGAGGTTCTCATTCGGGGCCCCCCTTAAGAGCCCTCCCCCTGAGGAGATGGTCAGCTACCGCTCTTTGAGGGGATTGTCCCCGGAGGGTTTTGTGGTGGTGGCTAATCTTGCTAGTGTAGGTGTTGCATGTATGAAGGGTGCCAGTGATGTGGTTGCCACCTATAATAGGGCAATGTCCAACGCAGTCGATGCCCTCGCACCAGTCTGTGCATGACCCAGATCCTCTCAGTTGAGGTTTCCTTGGTTTGATGTGGAGCTCAAGGTGATGAAGATTAAGGGTTGGAGGTTAGAGCACTGCTGGCAGAGGACCAGGCTAGTGGAGGACCAACTGGCCCTTCGTACTCACTATGGTGAGTATCAGGGGGCAATCAACCATAAGAAGGCAGAGTTCCTGTACAGGGAGACTGCTGCAGGGAAAAAATTACTTGCTGTGCTATTTCAGACTGTAGATAGGCTATTACACCAGGTCTGTCTGAAGCCGAAAAGAGCCTTTTCTGATTCTTTGTATGAAGCATTTGCTTGGTTCTTCTCTGACAGGGTATCCTCCATCCGGCAGGGAATTCCATCAGTGAGCCAGATTACTGCCTGCAGTTGTGATCGTTGTGGATGTTGCAGAGGAACTCTTCCTGTTTGGGGTGAGTTTAAACCAATGAAGGTGGCCAAGGTCATTGAGGTCACTTCTGGGCTGAAGCACACATATTGTGAACTGGACCTGGTGCTGATACGTTTCTTAATGGGATGTGTTGGTTCCATTGGCCTGGTGTTTGCCTTGATTATCTGGTGCTTTGTCAGAGGGAGTCTTCCCTAGTTCCTTGAAAGATGCTTTGGTGAGACCCCTTCTGAAAAAAACATCCTTAGACCCTCTCACCTTGGCAAATTATCGACCTATCTCCAACCTCCCTTTTTTTGGTAAGGGTGTAGAGAAGATTGTGGTGCAACAGCTTGAGGAGCACCTTGTGGCCTTTGACATACATGAGCCACTCCAGTCTTGATTTTGTGCAAGACATAGCACTGAAATAGCATTAGTTTGGGTGCACAATGACCTCCTTAGGTTAGAGATAGAGGAGAGGGGTCAATTCCCATTCTCCTCAATCTCTCCTCAGCATTTGACACAGTGGACCATGTTGTGTTGCTTGACTATCTCAGGGAGTATTGTGGTCTTGCCGATACTGTCACCTGCTGGTTTGAGTCCTACCTCACGAATAGTAGGCAATGAGTAGTGATGGGGAATTTCTCTTCCTCCTCAAGCCTCCTGTCCTGTGGAGTACCTCAGGGTTCGGTCTTGTCACCAATGTTGTTTGCTGTGTACATGCTGTCCCTGAGTGAGCTCATTAGGAAGTACAATGTAGGTTTTCATTGCTGTGCAGATGATATCCGGTTTTATATTTTCTTTACCCCTGGGACACCTGATGCTGTGGAAGTGCTTGATAGCTGCCTAGCTGAGATTAATGACTGGATGTCCTCCAGCTGGTTATGACTGAACCCTGATAAGATGGAGGTCTTGGTTGTGGAGTATAACCAAAGGCATGATAGAACTGCCTCTGGTGTGGCAACTGGTCTTTTCCTGGGCCTACACCATTGATGGCTTCCTCTACGGTGTGCAATTTGGGCATGTTCTTAGATGACAGACTGACATTTGAACCCCAGGTGTTGTCCGTTGTCCAAAATAGTTTTTACCATGCGAGGAATATTGCCAAGATCAAACCCCTAGTTCTGCCTGAGGACCTTCCTACCTTGGTACGTGCCTTTGTGATGTCCAGGCTTGATTACTGTAATGCACTCGACTTTGGTGTCTCTGGAGGTACACTCTGCCGACTGCAGTTAGTGCAGAATGCTGCAGACAGGTTGTTGATGGGACTTCCCAAGCTCAGTTATGTAACCCTGGTGCTGCATGAACTGCACTGGCTGCCAGTCAGGTGAAGGGTTATCTTCAAGATGGGCTTGCTCACCTTTAAAGCCCTGAACGCACTAGGCCCTGGCTATCTATATGACCTCCTTACACCTGCCGTTCCTGTTCGCTCCCTCCATTTCTCCTCTTGGGGCCTCTTCATGATTCCCAAGACGTGGTTAAAAACTGCCAGCGAGAGGGCATTCAGTGTCACCGGCCCTGACCTGTGGAATTTACTACCACCTGCTGTCAGGGAGGCCCCTTCAGCTGAGGTCTTCAAGGGCCACCTAAAGACCTTTTTGTTTGCTCTGGCTTTCCCAGATATAGAGCTGTAGAGAACTGCTATCTGGTCTATCTTTAATGCTTGCTTTTTGTACTCAGTTTACTGATTTTATTATATTTGTAATTTTTAGCTATATTTATGTAGTTATGTACTGTCCTATCTCTTTGATTGTTTGAATTTGTAAGGCGCCCAGATTGGGCGCCTAAGAAATAAAATTTGCCTTGCCTTGCCTCTGTGATGTTGTTAATACTGGCACTGAAGAGGACTGGTCCCAGTACTGACCTCTGAGACACCCCGGTGATTACCTCACCTTCTTTCGAATGTACTCCATTTACCACCACGGTCTGAGTTCTGTTACTTAGCCAGCTCCATACCCATGTTACTATATTTGGTCCCACCCCCAGGCTGCCCAGCTTGTTTACTAAACTTCTATGTGGAACGATGTCGAAGACCTTACTGAAATCCAGGTAGGCCACATCAATCGCCCCTCCCTGATCCACCTTCCTAGTAACGCAGTCAAAGAACTCCATCAGGTTCATTTGGCAAGAGCTCCCCCTGTGAACCCATGCTGCCTTAGATCCTGAAAACCACTTGTTATTAGGTATTCCCCAGTCCTTTCTTTTAGCCGTCTTTCCATGACCTTGCCCACTACCAAAGTTAGGCTTACAAGTTGGTAGTTTCCTACCTCCCCCCTATTTCCCCTTTTGTGTTGTGGGACCCCATCACCCTCCTCCAGTTCCCTGGAATTTCCATGGTATCCAGTGATAGACTGAACAGGGATGTTACATGTGCAGACAGTTCCTCCTCGAGTTCCTTCTGTATTCTGGGGTGAACTCCATCCATCCCCATTGCCTTGTCTACTTTTAGCTTTGCTAGTTCCCTGAGGACACTGCCCTCCATAAAAAGGATAGCATCCACGTTCCTCCCCTTAATGCAGTATTTTGCTGTCTGTGGCCTGTCATCTACCCCTTTCTTTGTGAATATTAAACAAAAGTACTTGTTCAATATGTATGCTTTCTTCTGATCCTCTTCCAGACTTCCCCGCCTTCCCCATTTTAGTCTTACTATCCCTGCCTTGATTTTTCTTCCTTTCACTTATGTACCTGAAGAATGTTTTATCCCCAATTTTCGCTGACTTGGCAATGTTTTCCTCCATTTGTGCTTTTGCTCTCCTAACTGCCTTTCCTGCCTCCATTTGTTTCTCCTGCTGACTGGCCCTATTCTCTTCCTTCTGTGCCAGCTTGTACCTTTTGAATGCCTGCTTCTTTTCCTTTACCTCTTTTGCTACCCTGGAGCACCATAGTCTCTTTTTTTCTCTTGCTCTTTTTAAGCTGCCTGACACATAGATTAGTTGCTGTTACAATTGCCTTCCTCACTTCTGCCTATTTTTCCTCTACTTCAAACATTTTCCCTATTCCTGCTAGGGCTTCCTTGAGGCTCTTTCCTGTTTTCTTGAAATCGGACATCTTGAAATCCAGAACCCTTGTTTTAGTGTGGTTAGATTCTGGGCCTGTCCTTATGTTGAACCACACCGTATGATGATCACTGGTCCCCAGGTGACTTCCCACTGTGATGTCCATGATACTGTCCCTGTTTGACAGTACCAGGTCCAGTATTGCGCTCTCATTAGTGGGTTCTTTAACTAGTTACCTGAGGAATGCCCCCACAGGGAGTCTATGATTTCCCTACTTCTAACTGTTGCTGCAACAGGAAGGCATCAATCCACATATGGTAGATCAACATCCCCCATTAGCAATACCTCGCCCTTGTTCGCCATCCCTTGGATTTCTTCTATCATATCCTTATCTTCCTCCTCCCCTATTCTGGAGGTCTGTAGACCACCCCTATTTGAATAGTAGCCCCCCCTCCCTGCTTCCAGGGTGACCCACAGTACCTCCACTTTTCTCTGACCCCTTTGTATTTCTGTGACCTTTATGTTCTCCCTCACATAAAGAGCCATCTCTCCTTCCTTTTTTCCTACCCTATCCCTCCTGAATAGCAGATATAATGGTATGGCTACATCCCAGTCCTGGTTTTCAGTGCACCTGGTCTCTGTAATTGCTACAATATCCAGGTCTCCTACTGCTATGGTGGCCTATAGGTCCACCATCTTGTTGCCCAGACTTCGAGCATTTGTACACATGGCTCTCCATTTTCTACTGACACCGCCCCTCATCCTGTCCTTATACCCTCCCCTTTACCTTCATCTTCAAGTACCCCAGTAGGCCAAAAACAGTTAAGCAGGAGAGAATCATTTGAAATGTCTTCCAAATATGACTCATTCAGTGGCATATACATTAACCAAGACAACTGCAACAATGACAGCAGTGGATCTGTGTCACTTCTCTTATATAGAGGCTGCTGGTTTTCAGCATCTGATGAACACTGCAATGCCCTGCTACCAGGTGCCATCTTGATTCTTTTTTTCCCAAAAAAACAACACCAAATATGTACAGTGAAATGCATCAACAACCTAATATGCTTTAGTGCATTCGTTTGTCCCTAAAATAATATCAGAAATGATAATGTGGACAAGTAACCATACTATTGACTACATGTTGGTGAAAGCCCACTGGATTTCTTTTGCACACTCCTGTGCCTCAGTCTCCAAAAACAGGCTGCCCTTTGTATCACCACCTTTGAGAAAGATCACTCCGACTCAAATATATTAGATGAACTAAATAGACAATTTCAGGAATGGTTGTCCCCTCATGGCCTGCAGATGACTTTGTAACTTCCAGCAATGGTACTAACATTCTGAAGGCCGTGCAACTTAGTGTATTCACACATTTTGCTTGTTTTGCTCATACCCTGAACTTGGTAGTGCATCATTTTCTCAAGGAAGACCAAAGTATACAGAATATGCTTGCTGTCACTCAAAATTATGTGGTCATTTTAGCCACTCTGCAAAGATTTGCAAGATCTTATGAACCATTGAAAAGGAAAACAGTCTCCCACACCATCAGCTAATACAAGAGGATATTACATGGTGGCACTCAACATCCTACATTACAGATATTTTTTGAACAGTGTAAAGCAGTATACCAGTATAGAATAGAGCACCAGATATGAAAGAGGATGTGGCACTAAGTTCTGCACAGTGTCCACTTATGACAGTCCTCTGCCAGACATTATGCCCATTCGTGGAAGTCACACAAGAAATCAGCTCAGACAGTGCCACTCTCAGTCAAATACTCCCACTTACTGTATACTGTGTGTGTTCTGAGAAAGAAATTAGAAATAGAGACAGCGTTTTCAATGGAAAATTGAAGAGGAGGGAGGGTTCTTCATCTGTGGCTGCTGCTGCAGCATCAGCTGCTGCCCTTGTATACCAGTTATCTATAATAGTGGAAATGGTTGCTAGAACTAAGAAGATGCAAAGGTCAGAACATTATAACCAAGCTACAATGCTGGATCCTTAAAATGTGTCATGGCATCTTTCTTTCCATATGGTACTGACCTTAATAAATACAGGGACATTCTAATTTTGAAAGTTGTAGCTGATCTGGAAATTCAGACCAATGTGGAAAACAGTGAAGGACTTTCCATTTCTCCTCATCAGAACAGAGTAGGAAAAAGCATGACACTCCCTAGTTCCCCAGCAAGAAAATCAAGACATGCATCACAATCTGATGATGAAGATCAAAAAGATCATTCTCTTGACTATGCTAAACAGGAAAATAATATTTGAACAGGACTCCAGCTCATCATAAAAAAAACTCTACTGCCCACCAGGACACAATTATGTTATCTGAATCAGCCACAACTATGGTAGAAGACTACACAGGAGATCCTAAACAACTACACACAACAGAGGAGACTAAGGAGGGTGCAGACAACTGTCACAAGGGAGGCCCTCAGGAAGGAGGCAGAGGGCACCACAGGGAAAGGAAGCAACTCCTGGTGGGGGACTCAATTATTAGGAGGATATAACTGGGGGGAGCAGGGAAAACTGAAGTAAGGTGCCTGCCTGGTGCCATGGCTTGGAGGGACAGGAAGTGCATCCTTAGGATCACGAGAACAGTTGTACGGGAGTCTGAGCTGGACGTCATTGTCCACCTAGGGACAAATAACTTGGCTCATCATGAGATTAGAGCAGTGCAGAAGGACTTTGTATAGAGTTGGGGAGGCTTAAGACAAGTAGCATACACAGTATCCTTCTCAGAGGTGCTGCCTGTCAGTGGCATGGGTGAGGCAGTACTTTGCACCATGCAGTTTAATGAATGGTTGAAAAAATGGTATGGAACACAGGGGTTTGGCTTCATTGGGGACTGGGGTTCCACCTGGAGGGACACCAGCCTATACTGGCAGGATGGTCTGCATCTGTTCAGGAAGTGAACAAGTCTTTTGGGCAATCGGTTTAAATGCTTCATTGGCAAGCTTTTAAACTAGTCAAGGGGAGAAGCACTGATAAGCAGCAGGAAAATCCCAGCCTCCCCCTACAAAACAGGGTACTAAATGAGAAAAAGACCAAGGTAGAAAGGTCAGTGGGGGATGCTGCTACAGAAGGTAAAGCCATCAAAAAATGGAGAGCAATGAGTACCAATGCCCGTGATGTAAGAAACCAGTATGGTTCTCAAAGGAGGTGGCAGTGAAGGTTCAAGAGAAAAAGAAAGCATTCAGAAAGTACAAGGAATCACGGAAGGAGCAGGACAGAGAATTGTATCAGTTAAAGCAAAAGGAAGCTGGGAAGGCAGTCAGAACAGCAAAGGCCCAAACTGAGGAAAAGATAGCCAACTCAGTTAAGAAGAGGGATAAAACCTTTTTTAGGTACATCAGGGAGCGAAGGAAGACTAAGGGAGGGATAGTGAGGCTTAATAAAGGGGAAGGGGTGGGCAGAGGGTGGCTGTGAAGAGGCAGAGATACTAAACAAGTATTTTTGCTCAGTATTTACAGATGAAGAGGGGGAGGTACCTTAAACAAACAATAGAAACACTCTGGATACAGAAGTTGATACCAGCCTATTTACAGAAGAAAGGGTTCTGAAAGAACTCTTAAAACTGAAAGTGGACAAAGCAATGGGGCCTTATGGGATTCATCCCAGAATTCTAAAGGAACTAAGAGTAGAACTAGTGACACCACTGACTACCCTCTTTAACAAATCATGGGAGGATGGGGTGGTACCTGAGGACTGGAGGAGGGCAGATGTGATTCCCCTTCACAAAAGTGGGAACAGGGCAGAAGCAGGAAACTACAGACCTGTTAGTTTAACCTCAGTGATAGGGAAAATGATGGAATCACTTCTGAAGGAAAGAATTGTCGAGTACCTAGAGGCCAGAGGGGCACAGGACCCAAGGCAGCATGGATTCATAGCAGGAAGGCCATGCCAGATGAATCTAATAGATTTCTTTGACTGGGTGACCAAAGTAGTAGATCAGGGAGGGGCTGTGGACATGGCCTACCTAGACTTAGTAAGGCATTTGACTCAGTCCCAAACAAAAGATTACTATACAAGTTAGCCAGCCTGGGGTGGGCCCAAGATGATAGCCTGGGTAAAGGATTGGCTGCAGGAATAGGACACAGAGGGTAATAGTAAATGGAGTCACTCTGAAGAAAGGGGGGTTACTAGTGGGGTGCTGTAGGGTTCAGTATTAGGACCGGTCCTCTTCAATGTCTTTGTAAGCGACTTTGCAGTGGGACTGGAAGGAAAAGTATGTCTCTTTGCAGATGACACAAAGATCTGCAACAGAGTTGATGTACAAGGTGGGGTGGAAAGGATGAGAAGGGACTTGGCAAGGTTACAGAAATGGTCAAATGTATGGCAGCTTAGATTCAATGCTAAGAAGTGCAAGGTAATGCACCTGGGAAACAAAAACCCAGGGGAAGAGTACACAATGGGGGGTGAGATACTAACAACAATAAAAATGGAAAGGGACCTGGGGGTAGTCATATCAGATGACTTAAAGGTAGGCAAGCAATGTGAGAGGGCAGTAAGGAGGGCTGGGGCGATACTGGGATGCATAGGGTGAGGCATCACCAGTAGAAAACAGGAAGTTGTTATCCCTCTGTACAGACAGCTGGTGATACCCCATCTGGAGTACTGTGTGCAGTTCTGGAGACCCAATCTCTGCAAGGACATAGACAAGATGGAAGCTGTCCAGAGGAGGACAACTAAAATGATGCAGGGTCTGCACCGGAAGTCATATGAAGAGAGACTAAAGGAGCTTAATATGTATAGCCTCGAGGAAAGGAGGGAGAGGGGGGACATGATAGAAACTTTCAAGTACCTCAAGGGAATCAACAAAGTCAAGAGGTAGCATCTTTCAAAAAAGTGTGCAAGAACAAGGGGCACAATTTGAAGATGGGGCCTCAGAGGTAATGTAAGAAGTATTTTTCACAGAGAGGGTTGTGGATGCATGGAACTGCCTTCCAGAGGAGGGTTGTGGAGTCAAAAACAGTGGTTGAATTCAAGCATGCATGGGACAGCCATAAGGCAATTCTAGGGGGTGGGGGTTGAAAGAAGTAGGCTGCTGGTTAACTAGGATTTGCAGCTTATCCATTAGGTAGGGAAATGGGCAGACTGGGTGGGCCAAGCGGTCCTTATCTGCCATCAAATTCTATGTTTCTATATGTTTGCACATCATGGATAACCCTTTCAGATAACTGGCATGGGAAAAAAACATTTGGCCAGCATTAACTAAAGTTGCCAATCTGTACCTAAGCTGTCCACCAGCTAGTGTGTATTCTGAAAGATTTTGTCAGTGCTGCTGGGAGTATTGTTAGTAATGAAGAGCTACGGTAGTCTGTCATCAGACTATGTTGGGAAACTGACGTTTATTAGTTAGACTGGGGTTGTTTGCTGGCTACATAGACTCAGTACCACCAATGCATTGTTCCACTCAAAATGACAATGACACCAACTACATCTGACATGAAAAAACATAATATGACACATGACATCATGGAACATAGAAGATTGCTGTTTGATTTTGTAAATAGAATATAAGGCATGTGTTGCACACTGCTGTGCACATTTGCTGTTCTTTTCAGTATTTTTCTCAAACTTACAAAAAAATGTAAAAAGGAAAAAAAGAATAACAAATAAAAAAAAAGAAACTTTATGGGGAATGTGATTTTTTTTAAAGGGGAACCCTACTAACATACTAACACCAAGAGACGGCAAAGGGAAGTCATCATAACAAAAAGCAACATTGAACTGAAGGATTTCTTAATTAAGGGTAGGCAGGTGGGTTATTAACAGTTCCATTCCTCATGCAAGTTATTGTTCATCACTGTCAGTTACAGCCCTCATGTAAATTTCAGTTTAAGTTGCAACTATACTTGGAGGAGCACTGTACAGTATCTGCAGCAAAATGTAGGAAACTGATTTTTTGCTTTCTGTGGTTCTAAGGGACAGATGTCTATGTAACTCTGAACTGTTCTATTGCTCAGATTTGATTCTGGACACTCTTGTTTGTAGGTTTTAACTTGACCAGTACACTCTCAATTGTGTTTCTTAACTTGACTACAGATTCAGCAAAGTTTAACTTCCCTAGCATATTAGAGGCGAAGTGGCCCACTCTGCCTTGACATATAGCTACGCGAAGTGCCCATTGAAATGCAGTGCTTCGCCACTTTGCATTATAATGACTTTGCGTTATGATGACTCTGCGTTACTTTGCCTTATTTTCTTTTATAGGCAGAGTGAGTGAGCACTGTAACAGCCCACAGATCACATGGTTCACAGTCTGCAGGTCACATGCTTCAGGCAGGAAGTTAATCATGCAAGAGAGTGAAAGATTTTCTCTTTCGCATTACCTAGTGTGGGAGAAAGAGCTGTGTTTGAAAGGAGACAGAGATAGCAAAAAATATAAATCCCCGAGTCTAAACCAGAGCACCTTCCAGGCTCGTGGTCACTTCCCTGATGCAGGAGGTAGTGGTGCCATGGAAGCACCACTTCCGGTGGCACCTACCAGTACCCCCCCACCAGTGCCACCACCTGTCATGGCCCCTGCACCAGCAGCTCAGCAGGAAGTGAAGGAGGAGCCGCAGCAACAGCAGCAGCAGCAGCAGGTTTCCCCACCCCCGGCCCCAAGTGAGCACCAGCAGCAGCAGGCAACAACATCTGGGCCCCCCCGCTTGTGCCCGGTCCTTCCCACAGCTCATTAGTGTGGGAGATCTTCCCTACACTGCCTGCGGACACCAGTGTAGTGAAGCACAATCTGTGTTGCGAGGTGGTGCGCCATGGCCCCAAGGGAAGTCATCTGGGCACAGGTGGTCAGCGCACTCATATACTGTATACAACCCCACTGTGCAGATTGGCAGGCCAAGCTTGTGGAATAGGGCAGGAATGTGCCTGCTGACCCTGCTGGACAACAGATGGCAGCACGTCCTCCACCTGCATGTGGTGTCAAGAGGGGGTGGGCCATGGAGCAAGCGGCTGCTCCACAACCTGCAGGTGATGGTGAAAACCCTGCACGAATACATGCTGCACATGCTGAATTGGGCCTGATGTGGAGTGAGTTGAACCATGTGAACCACTGGACTGACAATGTAGAGCAGCGGTTGGAGTGCATGGAGGTGCACCAACTCCAAATAATGGGCATGCTTCAACTGCTGCTCTCACATCATAACATTGATCATTATTTTTTATTTGTCCTTGCACCCACCACCCTCTCCATGAAAAAATAGTTCCTGGCATTGCCCCTGATCTGTCCCCCCCTCTATCTTCAAATTTTGCCTCCCTGTTCGAGCACATCTCTTTTTCTGAAAGGTGCTACCCTCTTGTATGTTGTTGATTCCCTTTCGGTACTTGATAGTTTCTATCATGCCCCGCCTTCTTTCCTTGTGGTTATACATATTAAGCTATAGACTCCACAATATTTGGGAAACCAATTAACTTGTTGTCATGGGTATTCATAGGGCTCCTGAAGAGAGGGTCCAGCGGAGGTTGTGAGGGCCTCAGACAGCCCTCCCCCCACCCCCAAAACAACAAAGCGGTATTAGTGGGATCCTGAAGAGAGAGGGTCCAGCGGAGGTCTGCAGCAGACCTCGGTTGAAGCCCTCCCCACCCCAAACAGCAAGCAGTATTTTCAGGGATCCTGAAGAGAGGGTCCAGCAGAGGTCGCGGGGCCTCAGACAAGCCCTCCCCCCCCCCTAAACAGCAAGCAAGTATGGACGGTCTGTGAGCGCACGGCACACCGAGGAGCTCCAGTTTACTGTGCAGTGAGAGTGTGTGTGTATGTGTGGCGCCATTTTCAAACTGAACTTTAAGTCAGCGTATATGTGGAGATAGCTTCTTGCCAGGGAACTGTGTGCCTAAACTGTAGCCTTTACCTTAATTCATGTTACACCTCAATTCTTGTACCTGTCTGCAGAACACCTTAATTTCATTTAAGACAAATTAGTCTGAATTTCGTATATGTGGAGATAGTTTCTTGCTAGTGAACTGTGTGCCTAAACAGTAGCTTTTACCTTAATTCATGTTACACCTCAATTCTTGTACCTGTCTGCAGAACACCTTAATTTCATTTAAGACAAATTAGCCTGAATTTTCAGCTTGTGTTGCTACATTTTCTACATTGCCTTAAGCGCTCACACAGCTCATCCGGAGCTCCAGTCTGCTAGGTCTGCTAGGTTCTCCCTTGACCCGGATTCCAACAAAGTACAGAAAAAAACAAAACAAAAAAAACAAAACAAACAGGAAGCGATTGTTAATATAACTTTGGGGGCTCCTCGGTTTGTTACTCCAGCGGCAGATAGCTGTTTTGTAGACAGAACTATCGACTGATTACCTTGCGTACTACATGTGACTTAAAGAAAAAAAATAAAATAAAAATAAAATATTTAACAGCACTTCTGCTAGGTTTAATTGGGGCAGGAGCAGACTGTAATTTGAATCCAGTAGCATGCTTCTTAGCTCTCTGTGCCCCCTCCCCAGTATCAGCTCCCATATTATTAACACATACCTTCTCTCCTTTCCTCCACAGTATTCGTAGGAATCCTGAAGAGAGGGTCCAGCGGAGGTCGCGAGGGCCTCGCACAAGCCCTCTCCCACCCCCCAAAACAGCAAGCAGGTACGGACGGTCTGTGAGAGCACAGCATGCCGAGGTGCTCCAGCTTACTGTGCAGTGAGAGAGTGTGTGTGTGTATCTGTGTGTGTGTGTGTGTGTGTGTGTCTGTGTGTGGACCCCGCCGACACTTCGCATCGGCTCCCCACCACCACCCTTGGTGAGCATGCCCTTTTACAGGGTTTGGGAAGTGTGCGTGAGCCAATTAGCCCACTTCTCCATCTGCAGCCTATATTATTCCTCCACTAGGGGCAACGCTGCCCCTTTTCACTAACTGCTGGATTCCCTTAGTCCTGTTTCACGTCCTTATTACTATGCTTCATCTACTCCTCCTGCTGTCCACTATGCTACCCCATTTAGTGACTGCCCCTGCCACCCTGCCTGACTACTCACCACATCTACATTATAGAATACTGCCTGACTGGCAGCCACCCCAAACTGCAACCCTAGAGACTATCACAAGACATGTATCTCTGGCCCCCTATGACATTTGTGCAGATTTGCCCATCCATACATCCCTCTCTCCTTCTTTCTTCTACTATACACACCACACCACACATAGCACCCTCTGCTCTCCCTGCTACTTCTGGCAGCTTCGCCACTTGCAACTCCAGCTTCTGAGACTTGCCCCCTCACTTCAGCTCCTCCTACTGGCCACTCCCTACATAACTAGCCTCTCCATTCCCTCATTCCATACCCTGAAAGGACACCCAGGTTGCAGCTTGCACTTCTACCAAAAAATCGAACTGGAACCCAGTCCTCAGGCCTCCTCCTCCTCCTCCTCCTCATGTCTGGAAATGTCCACCCAAACCCCGGACCTCCCACACCTACTGCGCCGTCTCACCTCTCAACTAGCAGACTATGCATTGCCACCCTTAATGTCTGTAGCTTATTAAAAAAGTGAGACTCCTTCCAGGGCTGGATTCACCAGCACCAGCCTGACGTCATTCAGGTTGGTGAAACCTGGCTCTCCTCACGGATTCCAGATTCATCGTTAACCCTTTCGGGATACAACATATACCATGCAGACCAGCAGGGTAAGTGAGGGGGGGGCTGTGCCTTTTATATCAAAGACATTCTATGTGGGCAGCCACTTCCCAACCCTTAGCTGGATCCTGGACCCCAGGCCCTCACTATCAGAATCACCCTGGGAAGTTCCAAAAACTCCCCCTACTTTCTCATCACTGCTGTCTACATTCCCCCCAGGGACCAGAAGGCAGCCTTCCACTCTGTACTGTCCTACCTGGCCACCCTTCCGTCTCAAGCTGAGAAAATCGTACTTGGAGACTTTAATATTAATTGGCTTGATAAAGCCACTGTACCATTCATAGACGCTGCCACTGCTCAAGACCTAACACAAGTAGTCACATCCCTGAACCGTCTGAACAAATGCACAGGGTCCTCCTGACTGCTGGACCTGGTTCACCAACTGCCCCCTTAAAATCACCAGTACTACTGTCCTCTCCCAAATGCCCTTAGTGATCACTCCCCTGTCCTCTGCTCCTGGACATGCAAATCACCAAAATCCCCCCCTCAAAATGATCCAACAGCGCAAACTTAGCCCTGGCAAACTTGCTCAACTCAAAGCATATCTCAGTACCATGGACTGGTCCCTCATAATGAAGACCCCTGACCCTGACAGAGCCCTTGACCTCTTCATTCTCTCCTTTAACACCGTATGCGACAAATTTGCCTCTATCACCAAAAGGGTGATCAAAGGCAATCCAGCACCGTGGATCACTGACCATCTCCTGGACCTCATGCGGACCAGAGATTCCTTATGGCACCTCTCCAATGAGACAGGCCTGCAGCCAACAGACAGAGGTACAGAGAGGTGCAGAACAAATGTACTTGGTCCTTGCGCAAAGCAAAAGCTGAGTATTACAAGACCTCTTTAACCCCTACCTGGGGCTCAGGGCGAAAGTTCTGGGCAAATATTAAGGACCTCAGTGGCACTGATCCCAACACTATCCCTAATCAGATCATGGTTGATGGGTGTCTGACCTCTGACCTGCTCCGTATAGCCACAGCCTTCAATGACGCCTTCACAAACCTCAGCCAGGTTCTCCCTACTAACTTCTTTGACCCACCCCCAGCCAGCTCTGCCACCACCCCCACAGTAGCTCCTCCCCTTTGACTGTGCAACATTGCAGCCAAGTACACTGAGCCATATCTCAGACTAGCTCTAAACCACTCCTACTATAGCAGTGACTCCTTAGACCTGAAACTTCTTTGGCTTTCTCTCCCTGAGGTTCTCAACCCCCTCACCCATATACTAAACCACTACTTATGCTTGGGGAAATTCCCCTCCCATTGGAAATCCGCTTCCATTACACCTATATTTAAAAGTGGTGACCGTACCCTTACTAACAACTACCGTCCTATCTCCATTCTCCATTCCCTATCCAGGGCCCTAGAGAGGATTGTCTCTGATCAGCTCACTGACCACCTCAATAAATACAACCTACTCTGCAAGCAGCAAAACAGCTTCCAAAAGGGACATAGTACTACTACTGCCCTCCTGGAACTCACCACACATATCCACTCTGCCTTAGACAGAGGTCAGATCACTGGGGCTGTCTTCATTGATCTCACAAAGGCATTCAACACTGTCAACCACCCGCTCCTGCTATCCACACTGTCCAACATCGGTTTCTCTCAGGATGCCCTTGGCTGGTTCACTGATTACCTGTCCAACCATTCCCAATGGGTCAAAATTGGTAACACCCTATCTAATAGGCTACCTGTCCTCTCTTCTGTCCCACAGGAGTCTGTTCTTGGACCACTGCTGTTCAACCTCTTCCTTAACTCCCTCCCCAGATCTTGCTCAGGGAACCTGCTTCTCTGTGTGGATGATGCTGTCCTATATACCTCCAGCTCTGACCCTCTGCAACTCCACCTCTCCCTTCATTCCTCCTTTAGTGGTGCTGAAAAATGATTCACCTCACAACGCCTTATCCTGAACTATAACAAGACCAAGGTTATGTTCTTTTCTCACCCACTTAACACTAGGAAGTAACTTTGCCCTCAAGTACGAACTGCCAACCTGACCCCTCTTGAGCAAGTGGACTCCTTTAAATACCTGGGCATTACTCTAGACCCTGCACTTACTTTCCACCAACATATTCACCTCCTATCTACTGCCCTTATTGCTCGGCTCAGGCTACTGTATCGCTTCAAACATTGTTTTACCCCAAATGCCATGAGGCTTGCTGTCTCCTCCTCTGTCCTTTCCCTGCTTGACTATGGCTCACTTATCTATGGGGCGGCAAATACCTTGGCCCCCCATAGACTTCGTATCTCCCTAAATAAAGCCTGTCACCTCACCCTGGGCTGTGACCACCTAACTCATACATGCTTTCTATATAATGATACCAACTGGCTTAACCTTGACAACAGAATTAGGTTTCACACCTACCTCATGGCAAAAAAAATTGCCCTAGGCCACTGCCCCCAGGTACTCACACCCCTAATCCACCCAGCCATGACATGTAAGCATACTCATAGCTCTGGCAAGCAATTCCTCTCTGTCCCTCATTGCCGTACCTCCCAGCTCTAAAGGTCCTTTAGCTACAGAGCTGCTACTTGAGTGAACAGCCTACCCACCCCACTTACCAATGAGCTCAGACTTGGACCCTATAAAACCTCTCTTAGAGACCTCCTTCCATCCTCAAACCACTGTGACTGCCACTGAAGCACCTCCCACTACCTTCCCAACTAAGGCCTTTGGCCAGCTTCTTCTACCCTACCTGCTCCTACCTGAGTTCCCCAAGCCTACAGTAGCTCTAGGTCTGAGTTCTATATGTATTGTTTGATTGCACTAATTATCCCTAGTATTTGACTGTTAGCCTTACAATTAATCTTGTGACCACCTGACTGTGTACTGCTGAACAGCTACGTAACTCTATGTCTTTGTATGTAAATTCTGTGACGTGGAACCTTTGAAAAGGAGTCTTTGACTCAAAGGTACTTTCTGAACCCTCCAATAAATAAATAAATTGGGGCAATACTCATGCCATCAGCAACTTCACTACCACCAGTGGGGACAACAGCATCCCCAACCATGATTGAAGCTGCTTATTGAGCTGTGAAAAACATAGTCAGAGAAATTCTTTTACTGGCATCAACTATACACTTCTGCTGCATACTACCATGCCAACAGCCACTCTTGCCACTGGCAGCAGTGCCACAGCCAGAAGCATCTTTGCATGCACGTTTCTTAGCAGGCATTTTTTGGGACTACACAGAAAATTTACAACAAATTGAGATTTCTGAAATTTGGGGTGGATGGGAAGTCAAAAAACAACAACTGTGGCTTACAGATGCAGATTGGGCACTAAACAGATGCAAACACACAGATGCAGATTGTACACTATAAGGAGATGCAGCCACACAGGCACAAAAACACCTTAACCAGTGGTCACATAAATCCCAAACTGGAAAAATAAATTATACTTTTTGTGGGTTGAGGGGGACACTGCAGTAGCAGTCGACTAGCTAGATAAAAGGAAGCAATAAAAAATACTGCAGATGGATAACCGATTCAGAGTGCAGCGATTACTGTGTGGCACAATAAAATGTGTCTGACTTGATGGCACACACACACACACACACACACACACACTCACACACTACAGGTAATGTGCAGAAAATGTAACAGTGCAGTACACTACATAAACAAATCTTCTAAACAGAATGAAAATATGCACTGCACCCCAACAAACAGAAAATAATTGTCAAAAATTACTTCAAGTATTAATGTGTGTACATAAACACACAAATACTAACACACACTACTAGTACAAAACAATTAGAAAGACTGCCTTTCTCATGTGAGTCTCACTCCACCACAGATACCCTTCCTCCCCGAAGCACACTTCAACAGTGTCTGTCAGTAGATAGGCTAAATATTCTACATTAACATTCAAACTGCACAGAAAAACAATCAACACTTGATGATCTAAGCACAGGAGGGATTTCTACAGTCGATGTACTAAATTTGGAACAAAATAATTGGATCAAAAGTGATTTTTTAAAGCTTTTTTGATGGTTTGATTCTCAGAGCTCTGAGAGCAAACACTCTCCAGCTTTCCATTACACACACTACACAGAACTGAGGCTGCGCAAGACAATATAAAGCCCATGTGACCTGCCATCCCATGAATCAATGCAAAATTCACCTCAAATAGCAATAAACAGGCAAAGTAAAGTGAAGTCTTTTAAAATCAATGATACTTCTCATTAAAATTAAGGGGAAGGTTGTAATACAAGGTGAAGTAACGTGAAGTCCATTGAAATCAATGCACTTCATGTTCAAATATATAGGCGGAGTAATTCGCTTCACGTTGCGGAGGACTATGTGGATTTGGTGATAGTACTCAAAATGCTCCACATAGTGAAGTGGGAGCACTTCACCCACCTCTAAACATGACCTGGACACTCATCAGCATGTTTCTTAATTTTGCTTTACTAACTACAGCTTAAATTCAAATACAGTATGAGTAAGATACAATTTCATACTAGGATTCATACTAGGAGAGGACAAGATACACAGAAGGCAAGGCCCATATAACTGCATCTCCTGCAGAGCGGGTTATACCCATCCCTGTTGATTAAGTAAGTACAGGTCTAACTTACTCTTAAATACGTCGAATGAGTTGATCTCCACAATCTCCCTAGGTAGAGCATTCCATATACAGTAGGAACAATTCTTTGAATAAAAGGATTACTCCTAAAGTTGCTCCTTGGCTAGGACAACATCAGTTGGAACTTATGGCCTCTTAGAAAGATCTGCCTTATATTAAATGTGAGGCAAAGCTCCTCCATTAACACTGAATCTCTTGCAATTTTAAACATTAATAACACATCCCCCCTACTTCTCCTCTGCTCCAGGGAGAACAGTTTCAGAGTACTAATCTTTGCTTGTAGTTTTCAGACTAAAGCCCATCAATCACTCTAGTGAACCTCCGCTGGACCCCTTCAAGTTTATTAACATCCCTATGTAGGGAGGGGATCCATAGTGAAGACACACAGTCCAAATGAGGGCAGACATAAGCTTGATAAAGTGGTACAATACAAGCCCTATTCCTAGATGTGACAGCTATTTTTATGCATCCAATAATCCTGCTGGCCCTCAAGGTTAGTTCAGTGCAGTGCTTACTAATGTTAAGGTCTTCAGTAACAAAGATACCCAAATATTTTTCACAACCAGATGAATTTATGGTCAAACCATTTAGAGCGCATGTACTGCCTGTGTTCCCCAGCCCCAGGTGCATGACCATACACTTACTAACATTAAACTCCATTCCATTAATTGTAGTCCAATTTTCGAGAAGGGTAAGATCTTTTCTTAGTGAAACGATACCTTGTTCTGTACTAACGTCTACCGCAATTTTTGTGTCATCAGCAAACTTAATCATATGGTTATGTAAGCTCTTGTTTAAATCTGAGAGTAATAGGGAAAACAATGCTGGTCCCAGGACAGAACCCTATGGAACTCCACTAGTTACATTGGCCAACTCAGAAATGAAACCCCTGATTCTGACGGATTGTGTTCTATTTGATAACCAAGCATTAGTCCAGTTAATGAATGAGTTGTTGATTTTTATGCTATACATTTTATCAATCAGTGTACAGTGTGGGACCTTGTCGAAAGCCTTGTACAAATCAGTAAGCAATAAGACATGACAGGGTGTATGTTGAACAGATATTACCACATGCCCAGGGGCATAGTAAGGCACGAGACCACCGGCTGAGTGTCATCAGCCCCTGGAAGTGCGGTAATATCTGTTCAACACACACCCTTGAGTGTCTTATTATGCTTTATAAATGGGTACCTTTTTATCTTATAAAAGTTGAGACAAAAAGCATGTTTATATGTAGAAAAAGATGATTTAATTGTTATATATATGATAAAATAGTCCTTCCACCTATTTAAAAGTGACATCATTATGTAGTTGTGAGTAGTACTACTGATTTAATTTTGTTGCACTACCCCAGTGCTCTTGTGTACTCATTACAGTTTGTTTCTTTTCTGGTTGTATTTATTTACTTATTTTTTAATAGGAAGGAGCTCAAACTGGGGAACTACATCTGAGGGATGCTGAACGTGGGAAAATACGACTGGTGCCATGCCCTACTGTTTGAATCCGGTCTGGTGCCTGTTCCTGTGGGCACTTGAAACTCCCAGCCTGTAGGGAGCTCAGGCTGTGGTCTGTTCCGTGCGGGTGGGAATATTTGTGAAAGACAGCCGGTGTGGTGTGGGAGGCACTAATTGCAGCGCCCCTGTTCATTTATTACTTGGAGGTTTTTCTACCATCTGGTTTTTTTTCTACTAATAAAAATGAAGAGCGAGTGGCTCTAGCTTCGGTGATCTGCTATGCTGCTAAAACAATGGTGGCTTTTAAAAAATGAATGTTCCATGCTTAGCTCTGAACATTCCATTTAGGGGCATTGATTTCTTTGCCTGTACTTTTTTTCCCCTATGCATAATACATATATGGCATTGCTTTTCTAGCCAATCAAAATGCTTTTTTGCTATGCCCATTTTATAAAGATAGATAACATCCGGCCTTTTGGAAGAGAGACCAGATAAGAGCAGTTTATACCCCTCTTTGGTTGGACATTGAACGGGCTCTGGTGAAGAGGGAGAAATGCTCTTTACATGCATTACTGTTTGCCCCTTTGACTTCTTTACCTAAATCCTTTAAAGATAATCCTTTGGGCTGGTCCTTTAGAGCCTATCATCAGCTGCAATGTTATTTTGGGGCCCGATGGTGGTCTTGTGGTTCCCAGCCCATTATAGACAACCCTCAAATTAGAATTAACGGATCTCCTATTCCGGTAGCTTTCTGGCCTTGGATAAGCAATTATGCGGTAGATGATTTTTTGGGATCAGGATGGACCTTGCTCTTTGAGGTCTTAAAAAAATGGGGTCTTACAGATACTGATTTTATAAATGGCTACAGATCAGCAAGGCTCTAACTCAGGTCTTTTCTTCAGTTGGTTTAGCTGATGAGGGAAGATAAATGTCCACGTCCTTTTATGACTGCTAAGCAACAGCATGCAGTAGCCAAGGTTATGAGACTTCTCCAAGAATGGGACCACAGACTTCCCTCCGGAATTTGTTTCTATTGGGTAGAGGCCCTGAACATTAGTGCCTCCTCGAGAGTATGGCAAACTCTGTGGAGCACAGCGTATAGATATATCAAGCAAGATAGGCTAAGATTGGTTCGTTTTAACATTATGCACCACCTGTACTTAACTCCTACCCATTTATATAGAAGGGGTGTGCTTGGTTCTCCTCTTTGTGGGAAATGTAAAAGAGAAGATGGAACCTTATATCACTTATTATGGCAGTGCCCGGAGGTTCAAAGGCTTTGGAGATCAGTGGGTACCCTGTTGGGCCCTATCCTTGGCTCTCTCAGATTGGATGCCCCAGAGATTTGGTTGCTGGGCGCCTTCCCTGCTGCCACTACCAAAGCCTGGAGGGCTCATGTCTCCCTGGTCTCAGCTGTAATGAAGTTGTTAATTCTGAGACATTGGACCTCGGATAAGGTCCCATCATTGGTTGAGTGACACAGAGAATGCGCACTGGCTATACAACTTGAAAAACATATAGCAGATATGAGGGGTAAACGGGAGTACTTTGCTTCTTTATGGGGTCCGCTCGAGCACTTTCTGTTGACTTGGAGACTGTCTAATTAAAAAGATTTGTCTCTTTAAGCAAGCACCTTTAATTTATGGTTATTTTGTACCCTCCCTCCCATATCTCACAGTTGGGGGAGGGGTTGTGGGTTTTTGGGGTAGTTATTATTGATTATTGTTATTCTGTCGGAAAGCTTTATATCCAAAGTTTGTATGTGTGTATTGGGTCTTCATGCTTTCTCTGTAATACTAATTTGGCTAAGTGGTTGTAATAGTGGTTGCTGAAAAATAATAAAAATGTTAATTACAAAAAAAAAAAAAAGATAGATAACATCCTCTGATTTTTTTTCTTCTAATAACTGACTTACTTTTTCATAGAAGACAAGGTTTGTGGCTAAGCAAGATCTATTATGCTTAAACCTATGCTGTGTATGATCGATAATGTTATTTAGCATAGTCTCTTTATCAAGTCTATCCTTAATAATAGTTTCCATTATGTTCCCTATAATATTTGTTATACTAATAGGTCTGTATTTACCAGGACTGTCTCGATTCCCCTTTTTATATATAGGTACCACCTGGGCTGAGCACCAGTCAGTTGGGACATCTGCAGTTTGAAGCAATAGATTAAATAAACAATATAATGGTTCAATCAATCAGGAATTAATTTCTCTCAAGACCCTAGGATGTAATAAGTCAGGACCAGCAGATATGTATGTCTTGATCCTCCTGAGTTTTGAAGAAATTTCTTCTCTCGTGATCACAGAGGTAAGGTTAATGTCATCTGTAGTATTAGTAGCAACACTACTAGTGATCTGTTTCCCATAAACTGAGGCAAAGTAGTCTTTGAAGACCTGGGCCATAGCTTTAGGTTCTCTGATAACAGTGTCATTCCTTTTTAGTGGGCCAACTGAGGTAGACAAATTTTGTTTTTTGTTAAGATAAGCATAGAATGATTTGCCGCCTTCATTTATATGGGCCAGTTTAAATTCCTATTTATTCTTTTCATTGTCTATAATATTCTTACACGCTCTAAGTGCTTGTCTAGATGTACTTTTATTGTAATTACTGTTATCACATTCGTTTCACCACCCTATAGCACCTATTTTTTGCTTGAATTGCTTTTTTTACTCTACTGGTGTACCATAGTGGAACTTTACCCCTTTTATTATAAAGTTTCCTGTTAGGCATATATATTTATCACTAAGTTCTAATATCTTACTTTTAATTTCCTGCCATAGATTTTTGACACTGGTGAGGTCCCTGTTCCAATTCCACAAATATAATTCATTCCTTAGTTTATTATAGTCAGCTTTTTTCAGATCTTTTACAGTTGTGATACCTTCCTCCATAACACAGGTGACATTGATGGAGAAGGTAACCATATTATGGTCACAACTAAGAAAGGGTTTGAGTATCTTGACCTTACTAATCATATCGGGAGAATCAGTGACAACAAGGTCAAGAATATTTTTTCCTCTAGTGAGGGTGTTCACTAACTGATAGAGACCATTTGTAATGCATAAATCTAAAAATGCCCATTCTTAGGCTGATGAAGCTGGATTTATCCCAGGTGCATTAAAATCACCCAATAGTATGATCTCTTTATGATTAAGTTAATCCTTGATATTATTTAGAATTTTTTGATGGTCAGATATACTAGTATCTGGAGGTCGGTAACAGATACATATCAGTAGGTCATGAGTGTTGACCCTTTTTACATTTGCCCAGATTAGTTCTATGTTGCTGTCATCATTAATATCATCGCTACCCACCTGTGTAAAGTTAATATGTTCTTTTATGTAAAGTGCAACACCACCTTCTTGTTTTTTGCTTCGATCTTTATGAAACAAGTTATAACCAGGTATACTTCTGTTCCAGTTAGATGATGGGCCCCACCAAGCCTCGGTAATAGCTGCTATGTCAATGGATTTTTTTGATTAATATTAACTCAAGTTCATCCTTCTTTATAGAATGTAAACTACGTGTGTTACTCATAAGAATATTTAAATGTGTTTAGTTAGCCCTTTCTTTCCACATGCATTTTTGTGCTAAGGGGGAATCCCCATTTTGCCCCTGCTCCTTCAGTTTTTTGGAATCTGCCCTCCCTGATTAATAACAGTGCAGAAAATGTTTCCTAATAATTTAGCTCCCTTCCTGCTTAAATGCAGGCCATCAAAACTGTGTAGTGAATAGTCAGCCTCAAATATCTTCTGTGTTTGTAAGCAATCAATGTTAGTTGCCAGACTCCATTTACACAACCAGTTATTGTCGTTTTGTTATTTTCCTTGTCCATTGCCAGGTTGCCTTAGGCACAGGCAGTATCTCCAAAAGAATAATCTTGGCATTTAACTCTTTTAAGACATCCACTACATTAATCATGTCATGTATAATACTACCAAGATTAGCCTTATTCGTATTATTAACACCAACATGGAGCACAACAGTTTTTGGTAATTTCACATTCTGTAGTATTCCTGGTAACATTTCTGTTACATTGCCAATGGTCACACCACTATAACTACAACAGGTCACATTCTGTTTGTTGCCACAGGCTGAGTAACAATCAATAAATTTGACTATACAGTTACCCAAAATGTAAATTTGTTCAGTATTTTCTAATACGTGGCTACCTACATCACTTGATGTGGCAGCCAACCCCCCAAGTCAGTTAACAGTGGCAATTTCTCATTAATAACATCCACTGTGTTACAAGAAGCCCAGCTAATATCTGTGGCATCCCCATTGTGTCCAGTTCCTAGAGTATTTTTACTTGAGTTAAAGTCCATGGGACAATTACCTGAGTCTACCTTGTAATTGAGCATTTTTTTCCTATGCCTAAATCAATATTTCATTGAATATAACCCAAATCAAAATCTGCAAACAAACCCAAATAAAACAAGCATTTGTCAATGCAGAATGTTGTCGTGCTGGCATTGGCATTGGCAGTAGTGGAGCTAGAGATGCATAACGGGAATTGCAGTGAAGTATTGAAGTGACGCTAACCCCACCCCCACCCTGTAGAGTGTGACAGGCATTGGGGTGCGTCTTTGGGTCGTCAGCTATAATGCTCATGCCATTGTACCTCACCCTGCCCTGTAGACACTGACAAGTGTCATGGTGTGCTGTGGGGTCTTTGGGCATTATGCTTACCCTATTCCATAAGGAAATACGCTGATGTGGTTGCAGTATAGGAGCGTGGGGTGAAGTTTGTGGCTGAACATTGCAAGACACACCTTGATGCCTGTCAGTGGCTGCAGGGTGGGCATGGGGGGTGGAATGGCATGAGCATTACATCTGATGATCCCAAGTCACAGCCCTGACACCAGTCAGTCTGTACCGGGTGGGGTGCTACAGTTGGAAACCCTAACACGGTAGGCATGTGGTGGTAGTTTCACTCTACATTTTCAAAATGGGCTGCCTGTCAGGCCACCTCATGAAAAGTGGCACAATCACTTTGTTAGCTGAAAGGTGGTTTTGCACAGTGGCTGTGGCATTTGGTGACAAATGGATGAAAACACAGGATTGGGCAGGATGTGTAGAATGACAACTGTATTGTTCATGAGGAGACATAAAAAATGGCAACGCTGAAAATCTGGAGTGGCAATATGAATTATTGGTGAAGCAATGAACATGCATACAAACTGTGCAGCAGACGTCTGCAACCCAATTATGTGTGGGAGTTTTTTTAGGCACATTTTCAACATAGATATTTTGGGACCTCCCCTCAGGAACAGTGGCGCTGTGATTTTGTTAAAGTGTCCCAAAAGGTGATTTCCCACATTGAGCATGCCATTGTGTGCCACAGTTGCGGGAACGCGTTTTGGGCAGGCTGTGAAAAATGGCAGCTATACTGTTGATAAGGAGGTGTGCACAAATGCCAGTGGTGAAAATCTGGCATGAAAATATTACAAATGTACGAAGCTACAAGGCTGCATGGAAACTGTGCAACGCATGCTTACAGCACAGTCATTTAATGGACTTTTGGCACCAAATTTTTAACATAGGCATTTTAGGACCACTGTTCATGCACAGTGTTATGGTCATTTCCTCAAACTGCTCCGGAAACTGATTTCGCACAGCGACCGTGCAATTCTGTGCCGGACATGCAAAAACGCATTTCAGCTAGAATATGTAAAATGACAGCTGTACTGTTCATAAGGAGATGTGGGAAAATGCCAATTTTGAACATGTGGAGTGAAAATATTACAAATGCATGAAGTCACGAGCGTGCATGCAAACTGCACAATGCACACTTAAAAAACACTAATTTTATGGACTTTCAACCCCAAATTTTCAACATAGGCATTTTAGGACCTCTGCTAATGAACAGTGTCAAGCAGGAAAGGGATCTTGGGGTTGTCATCTCTGATGACCTCAAGGTAGGGAAACAGTGTGACAAGGCATCAGGTAAAGCAAATAGGAGGCTGGGATGTATAGGCAGGGGCATCACCAGCAGGAAAAGGGAGGTCATAATTCCGCTATACAAGACACTAGTGAGGCCCCACCTGGAGTACAGTGTACAGTTCTGGAGACCATACCTACGTAAGGACATAGACAGGGTAGAGAAGGTTCAGAGGAGGGCAACAAAGATGGTGCATGGATTGCATCACAAGTCCTATGAAGACAGGTTGAAGGAACTGAACATGTACTCCCTGGAGGAAGAAGGAGGGAGGGAGAGAGGAGAGAGGGATATGATAGAGACATACAAGTATCTTACAGGGAGAAACAGAGTGCAGGAAAACACTATTTTTAAGTGAAAAAGATGTTCCAGGACTAGAGGCATGGGATGAAGTTGGAGGAGGACGATTCAGAGGAAACATGAGAAAGAATTTCTTCACAGAACGGGTGGTGGACAAGTGGAACACCCTGCCAGAGGAAGTGGTGGGGGCTGAAACAATCACGGGATTTAAGAATGCATGAGATAGACATAAAGGAATTCTAGAGGTCAGGGGTAAGGGGAAACAGACTTCTAGGAAAACAAACTGAACTTACAAGCTCAAATGGGCAGACTGGGTGGGCCATAGGCCCTTATCTGCCGACACTGTCTATGTATCTATGTATCTATGTATGTTGGCTGCGCAAGTGCACCAACATAAAAAGGGGATTAGCAAACCCAACATCAAATCAAAATACACCCCCGATCCAGTCAGCCCTAACTGCATTACAGGTTATGCTTTGGTTCTCTATTTTATGAACTAGCCTCCTGTGTGACACAGTGTTGAAGGCTTTGCTGAAATTCAGGTACACACCATCTACAAGTTGGCTCTCATCAAGCTCCTTGGTGACATTATCATAGACTGCATTAAGACTGGTCTAACATGATTTCCACTTGTAGCATCTATATTGGGCCACAGAGTCTAAAATCCTGATTCACAAAATGTCCAGGAGGCTTACACAGCTGTGTAGCAAAATGCATGGGCACTGATGTGCCAGAGTTGATGACGTCACCTGCAGTGTTGGGTAAGTTACTTTTTCTATTACTTTCTATTATGTTAGGAAACTTGTTCCAGGAAGCTCTGTGCAGTCACTAGCAAGGATGGAGAAGTACTAGAAAAAGTAATACACCTGATAGTTATAGTTACTTATTTATTTTTATACAAACACAATACAAAAATTGTAAAATACTATAACAGATTACATTTTTTGAAAGTAATAGGTTAGTTACTAGTTACTTTTGAATGAATGTAATCAGTTACAGTTATGTATTTCTTTTGTATAAAAATACATAAGTAACTGTAACTGTAAGGTGTATTACTTGTTCCAGTACTTCTCTATCCTTGCTAGTGACTGAACAGAGGTTTCTGGAACAAGTTTCCAAAAGTAATGGAAAGTAATAGAAAAAGTAACTTACCGAACACTGGTCACCTGGAACCCTATCCACAGAACACATAATGAACTTTATGGAAAGAAAGTATAGAGATGTCCAGATGGCTTGTATGTGCACTCAGTATGTGGGTGTTTCCAGATGAACAGTATGCATGTTTGGTTCATGCGCTGCCTAACCGCAGAATGATATAGCCATTTTCACATGCAGAACAGGGCCTGAAACTACAGTGCTGTCTACCAGGATCAAGAAAAGTATCACAATTTGTGCTAGGTATCTCTCAGGATACTTCAGGAAGCCAGTGTACTCCAGTGGTAATCACTCCAATTTGTCAGACAGTAAACTGTGAAGTCTCATATAGAGCACTTGATCCTGTGGATGGCAATGTACAGTATGTCCTTAGGGGCTGCCATAGTGTTGTGAAGATCAGAACACAAATGTGTGATGCATATGCAGACCTGTACTGGGACATGCTGCACAGCTAAAAGCATTGATCCTAGCATCCCCATACATGCCACAGCCCACATGTACATGGCTAGTCAGCTAAACTCCCTGTTGACTGTTCTGCGCTGTTTGCCACAATTGGACAATGCACATACTCCAAGTCAGATAAAAACACTGTAAAGAACTCATAGGTGACCTAGCACCAGTTCAAATAGCCCTCAGCAGATGACAAAGGGGCTTGTTACAGGAAGAAGCAGAGGAAAGCTTCTTTGGGGATGCTTGAGGCTGAGCATCATCTTGTTAAACAGCAGGTAGTCTAAAAGCTGCAGGTGGTACACATCATGATATAAATAGCAGCAGGTAGCAGAAATCAGGAAGGGACTTGCTCGAAATAGACACAGTAGCAAGCAGCTGTAATCAGCAGGGGATTTGTTTTATATACACACAGCAGCAGACAGCATAAATGGGGATGGGACTTAGGTTAAATTACCCCAGGAGATGATTTATTGTAAAAGGGAGAAGTTAACATAATTACAAACTTAAAGGGGGAGCTGAATTCAGGAGAGGAGTCATACAAATGGGTGAGGCTATAAAGCTTGTAAACTAAACTTTCAGCAACAGACAGTGGGAATCCAGCAGAAACCACCCGCAGCTTGCACGCTCCAACAGGGGGACAGGGACAGTCACCGATGGCTGAATAGGCCTCTGTGCAACCCCCCCCCCAGCAGAAACCACCCGCAGCTCACATGCTCCAACAGGGGGACAGGGACAGCCACCAAGGGCTGAATAGGTAAAGAATCTAACTTCTCCTGTCTTGTTTTTGAGAAGTGTTATATTATTTGCCCCCACACAGCAACAGATAGTTTTTCCAGCTGGACCTTTCAGACAGCGGGTATTTCAGCGGGCGCTACGGGACACTTTAAGGGACTTTGCTTACTCCTGCTCTAGTTTTGTAGTGTTTTATGCTCAATATCTAGCGACTGTAACTGTCTTTGTCTAGCACTGTTTTATGGTAGCCATTTAGCCTATTCCACCAAGTTAGAGTGCACTGAGACTGTTTAGCATGTAATGCTTGTTATTCTTACCTTGGAGCCTCTCCAGGATGCCATTCTTCACGCATGTGCACTAGGGCCTATTCCGATACCCAGACTAAGACTGTGCACATGCGCAGTGAGGATCTCTATGCCCCAAGCCTCCTGCTGCATACTAATTTGTTTCTTTGTTCTCTCTTCTCTTCTAGGCCTCTGTGCAACCCCCACCAGCAGAAACCACCCGCATCTCACACACTCCAACAGGGGGACAGGGACAGCCACTGAGTGCTAAATAGGTAAAGAAGCTACCTTCTCCTGGCTTGTTTCTGAGTGGTGTTAGCCCGTCGATGCGCTGTGCACGTCGACTGCCCACCACGCACCCAGCCCGACCCTTAATTTATACACCTTTTCCTGTCACATGACTTCCTGTATGTCTCAGAACTATCTCCCCACTTTCCCATTTGCAGCTTATGTTCTGTAACCCCCAGAGGGAGCTCCCTCTGCTCTGCACATTTCCCCTCCTACACTTCCCTGATCTCCTCTACTCTTAGGCACTCTTGCTGCTCCAGCTACTCCACTGCCCTATGTCCTGCCCAGTACCCCCTGCACCTCCCTCCATCTCCCAGCCACTCACCTCCCTGTCCACTCTCAGCTCTCTTCACCACCCCGGCCTCTAGCAGTATCTAGTGCAGCAACTAGGAGTCACTATTTCCACCCCCCTGAGCACCATCCACCTGCCCTTTCTAGCCTCTCTCATGCCCAATTCCACCTCTCTCCCAGGCCCCACATACCACCCTCTGCTGGGGGTTTTGAACCCTGTACCTATGGCACCAGAGACAGTGACGCTACCCCTGTACCATAGCAACAGCCACACTAACCAAGTACCTCTACTCCCCTTATATACTAGGCGTCTCTCAACCATGGGCATACTGGCTCTCATGCTTAATCTTCTTATGGTCTTCATGCTCGCTCATCCCCACCCTACCCAACCCCATCCACTCCCACCCTGTATCCCACTCCCCCATTCCCACCCCAACTCACCTCTCACACTGGACCACCATATCACCCCACCAAACCCCTGCCAACTCCTACTCCCACCTCCCCAACCCCAGAGCAGGATGGTCTCACCCCATACTAGCCTTGCCTACCCATAGCTCCCTACCCATTCCTTCCACATCCAACACCAGATCCTCGCATCAGCTCCAGTGTATCAACTCCAACCGCTGCAGCCCACTCCTCAGACTAATCACCTTACTTCTTCTGCTCTCTGGGAATGTTCACCCAACCCTGGCCCTGGGTCTTCTACCCCCCTCTCGCACCCTGCTGGGTTTGGCCTCCGCATTGCCTCAAGGAACATCTGCAGTCTCCCAAAGAAAACTGCTGCACTCCAGTGCTGGGTCATGCAACACAGGCCCAACATCATTGCCATAGTGGAGACCTGGCTCTCTCCATCAACCCCTGACTCAGCTGTCTCCCTCCCTGGTTTCACCCTGTTCCAAGAGGATTGACTTGGCAAGTGTGAAGGCAGATATGCAGTCTACTTGCGTGACTCCTTCCTTAACCATGTTCTCCCTGCCCTCAACCTTGGTCATGGTGGCCAAGCCATCACCCTAAAAATCTCCCCTGACCTGGGCAGGGGCCCTCTCTATCTCACAACTACATACATACCCCCACAGACCCAGGGACCAGCAATCCACTCCCTTACTATCTCTCCACCCTGCCTCACACAGCTGAGCAGCTTGTCCTAGGTGACCTTAATGTCAACTGGCTTGGCTCCACTGCTGCATACATAAAGCACTCCTTTACTGTCCTTGACTTAGCTCAATTAGTCACTCTTCCTACCAGATTTAACCAGACAAGTGGCACCAGCCCCCTCCTTGACATAATACTTTCCAACCGGCCCCCCAAAATCAAGACTGTTAATGTCCTAGCCAACTCCCTCAGCGACCATTCCCCTATCCTCTGTTTCTGGTCCTCCACCACACAAAAATCCATGTCCCAAGTCACCTCCCACCACCGCTTTTGCCCAAGGGACCTCAGTAAACTGAAGCAGTACCTCTAGCCCAGCTTGACTGGTCCCCGATCTGACTCACGACTAATATAGACACTGCGCTAGCCTAACTCACCAGAGCCTTCTGCAAGGCCTGTGACCTCTTTGCCCCCTTTACCAGTGCCCACTTCAAAAGACATAATGCCGCTTGGATTTCCCCTTCCCTTATTCAACAACTGAGGCAGTGAGACAACCTATGGCATGTTGTGGTTGAGTCAGGCAGGTCAGTGGACAGACAGGCCTATAATGCCTCTCATAACCAATGCACCTGGGCCATAAGGCAAGCCAAGGACAAATACTACCTTACCACCCTGGCCTCCTCCTGGGGCTCTGTGCGTGCATTCTGGGATAATATTCAGGAGCTCAATGAAAAACTTGCTCCCCCCCATCTCAGATATCTGTCAATGGTGCTATTACCACTGACCCCCCCACATATTGCTGACTGCCTCAACACAGCTTTCTCTGACCTAAGCACAGTCCTTCCTGTCCACTTTTTCAACCTTATCCCTACCTCAGCCCCCCACCCTGAATCACCCCATTTCTTCTCCACACCATAACGCCCCATGAAGCCAAACCACTCCTTCTAAAAGCACTCTCCAGCCACAACCCCAGTTGTGACCCCATTGACTCCAGAATTCTCCGTCTAACTCTAGATGTCATGCTAGCCCCTCTCACTGACCTGTTAAACTGGTATCTGTGCCTCAGTCAATTCCCTAGTGCCTGAAAATCAGCTGAAATTACCCCAATTCATAAGAATAGAGATCGCACATTACCAAATAACTACACGCCAATCTCCATCCTCCCCCCACTTTCCAAAGCCCTGGAAAAAATAGTATCCACTCAACTAGTGAAATATGTAACCAACTATAGCATACTGTGTCCAGAACAGCATGGATTCCGCCCTGGACACAGCACCACTTCAGCTGTCCTAGAATTCTCACAGCACATACGCTCTGCACTTGACTCTGGGGATGTCACCGGGGCAGTGTTCATTGACCTATCTAAGGCCTTTGACACTGTGAGTCATCCCTTATTGCTTGACTCCGTCAACTAGGTTTCTCATCTGGCCCCCTTGCCTGATTCTCCAGTTACCTCCATGCCAGATTCCAACGGGTCAAGATAAACAGTACCCTATCAACTACCCTACCTGTTCACTCAGGTGTCCCCAGGGTTCCATCCTGGTCCCCACACTGTTCAGCTTTCTCAACACCCTTCCTAGCTCCTGCTTGGGCAGAATGCTCCTATATGCCAACAATGTGGTTCTCGTCGCCTCCCATCACCCTTCAGAACTCTCTTCAACTCACCTTCAGCCAAGCTTAAAAATGGTTCCTCAACCATTGTCTGGTTCTAAATCTCAAGAAGGCAAAATCTATGCTTTTTTCCCACCGCCAGAGTAATTCCTGAAATGCCCCCCTCCTCATCCTCCCCAGTACCCTACATCCCCTTGAACAGGTGTCTGCTTACAAATATCTGGGCATAACCTTCGACTCGGCTCTCTCTTTCTACTCTCATCTTAATTCCCTGTCTACTGCTGTAAACACCCAGATTGGACTCTTCTACTGCCACAAAGACGGTGTCACTCAGAGTGCCCTCTGGCTTCATCCTGTCATTGATCAACTACGGGCTCCCTATCTATGTGGCTGCTGACTCCAACGCCCTCACCAATGTCCAGACCTCAATCAATAAGGCTTGCAGGCTCCTGACTGGTGCCCCCAGCAGAACGCACACATGCCAGCTCTATTCCTCCACGAATCTACTCACCTTTGATGAGTGCCTGCGCTACCACACTTGTATACTGGCCAAAAAAATCACTACTTGGGCTCTCCCCTCCAGGGGTTGCTGCATCCCTAAAACTGTCCTCCCACTTGGTCACCAACAGAAGTGCAGCCAAAGCCACCTTCCAGCTCCCAAGAGCCAGGACCTCTCTCATCCAAAGACCATTCCACTACAGAGCTCCTTCCTGGTACATCTCCCTCCCCACTTATATCACAAACATCCCCAAAATCGGCACCTTCAAAATTGCCCTCTGAAACCACCTCACTGACACTCGGAGCTGTAAATGCTTCTGACTGGCCCATACATAGAGCTCTACCTGGCCCACTTTACAGACAACATCCTTCTGGACTACCTCCTCCCCCAGCAACCATCCCTCCCCCCCAGGTATCGCTACCCAGATCTCCTAGCGGTACCTTATTATTTATATATATGCTAGAATAACTGTAAATAATTGGAAGCCTTTGTACACCTTTGTATTATTAGAACTGCTTTGTCTGTTCTTTTATTGTATCTCACCTGTAATGTTCTCCATTGTTGTACTTCACCACTAATTGTTGTCTACACCCCCTTCAAAGAGGTGCCTTTGTAAATGAGTCTTTGACTCAAAGGTGGTAAATCCTAATTATGAAAATAAATAAATAAATAAATAAATAGATTCAGAGGTGGGTAGGGATTCAAAGCATAAGGGTGGGACTAAATCGGCACCAAACAAGGGAACTGTAAATCAGAGTCAGGTGATGTTTCAAACAAACAAAACTACCTGATTTACAACTGAAAGGGAAAGTCCCTTCAGCCATTTATTTTGTTTCCCTGTGTACTTTGTAGACCTGCATAATGATTGCCTCAATTGCACCCTCCTACTTTCATCAGGATTCAAATGTAAATGAAGGTACTTAAGTGTGGTGTGAGAAGTTGCATGACTCCATTGCAAAGGTCCTGACCTGACTCTTGTAAGGCATTCTGGAATTTTATGATGTTTCAGTGCTAAAGCCTGAAGTAGTTACACTATATTAGTCAGCGCTATTGATGTGTTCTGCAGTCCATGAAACTTTTCAAGGTACAGTTAGTGACCTGGGATTAGAGTCACAAAACTTTGCCCTGGCACAGACCAGGTTTTGCATCAAGCTGGTATTCACAAAAGCCAGTTTGCTTGCTCAAACCGGGTTGGCACCTGGACAAAGTGTGACAGGGGCTACAATGCAAACGAGGGGGAGGGACGTGAATATCGTTGCTGACTGATTCATAAAGCATTTGTTCCATGCAACAACCTCTTTTGGGTCCTCTTACCTGAAGCAAATACTGCCTACCAAGACCTTGCCTTAAACCCACACAACCCTAGTGGTTGGCAAAGGTACTGCAGCAGTGCCCCCTGCCAATCGCCGGCCTAAAACTACCAAGCAGATATCCTTGGTGTCTAGTGGTTCCCCTCCACCACTGATCACCAATTGCCAGCCCAAGAAAAAAAAACAGTCTTCCTGGTGGTTAGTGCCCCCCCAACTGCCGTTTGATGATCACTGGCACGAGAAACAAAAGGTTGTCTCCCTGTTGGCTAGTGCCCCCTTCCACTGCCATTTGATGATCGCTGGCCAAAAAAAAAAAGGCTGTCTCCCTGGTGGCTAGCAGTTCCTCCCCCACCTGATCCCCTGCATATGAATATGAATATGAATAAGAATCTCCATCCCCTGGTGGTTTTGTGGCCCCCCCGTCCCCGATCCTCAGTAAATAAATGAATATCCCTTCCATGGTGGCCTAACAAATCCCCCTCCCTATCCCTGATCCCTGGGAAAAAATGAATATCCTTTCCATGGTGCTCTAGTGGACCCCCCTTCCTATCCCTGATCCTCAGTGAAAAAATTAGTATCACATCCCTGGAGGTCTAGTGGCCCCCCATCCCCCAACCCCAGCAGGTAGTGCCCCACCACCCTGCTCCCCCATCCCAAAACTGAGTCAGTGACCAGCACAACCCTCCACTCTCTACCATGGCCAGCTGCTGACTGAGCTGTCACTGAGTGCATACTGTATACAGTACATGCTCACTGAGCTGTCAGTCATAAGTGTGTACTGTATATAGTATGCACTCAGTGACAGCCTAGTTGGTGGCTGGCTGTGGTGGAGAGCAGAGTGTTGTGCTGGTCACTGGCTCAATTTCAGGATGGGGAAGCAGGGTGATGGGGCACTACCTGCTGGTGTGGGAAGTGGGGTAGTCCACTAGACCACTAAGGATGGGATTTTCATTTTTTCACAGGTGATCGGGGGTAGGGAGAGGGTCCATTAGACCACCCAGGAAGGGAGATTCATTTTTGACTGGGGATCAAGGATGGGGAGTCCATTAGACCACCAGGGAAGGGATATTCATTTATTTACTAAGGATTGGGGATAGGGAGGGGTGGTGCCAGAACCACCAGGGATGGAGATTCCTAGTCATATTATTTATTTATTTTTATTTAAACAGGATAGGGTGATGGGAGGTACCACCAACTACCAGGGAGACAGCTTTATTTTCTCAGGCTAGTGATCAGCAGTCGGTGAGGGGAGGGACCATTAGCCACCAGGGACTGCTGCTGCATATTGGGCTGGAGCTGGAGGGGCCTGCACTAAGACACACACTGCCAATGCAAATGAGCCCATAATGGGCATGCAAATGGCCACCTAGCACCTTGCATGCCCAATGGCCTCATTTGCATAGGTGGGTTAGTGAATTGGAAATATCACACTGGTGCTATCTGTTGCAGGACCATTCACTTGGCTATGGGTTGGGAGTCGCTAGTGGTGTGGTACTGATCGTAATGGGGTTACCGCCAATGTGACCTAGCCCTATTCACAGTCAGATAGCGCCGTGCACTATCTGACTGTGAAAAGCATCATTTTAGGACTGGGCAATCGGAAATTGCAGTGCAAACTTTTGCTCTGTGATTTGCAATTTTTTTTAATCGGGGCCCTGCTGTTTTCTGTAGTTTAAAGTGTATCTAAGTTAGAAAAACAATGCTTTTAGAGAACATAGGACTTCACAAGACAAGTAACAGAACTGAATGAGAGTATAATTTCTGCTGGCTTGTGTATGTATGCATCATCAACTCCCATGATGCCTTATATGAGTGGAGTCATGACCAGGGCCACTGGAAAATTGCGGAAAATTTTACCCAAAAATGCGGGGATTTTCTTGCAGAAATTGCGGGAAAATTGCGGGGGTTCATTACATATCCTCACTGCCTCCTAATAAATATTTTATTGTTTGCTGCAGCATGTATTGATCACATAAATTGTTAGATAAATGTATTGCCACTTGTAAATGCTTTTAATATGAAGAAAATGTGTGTTTTTGAAATGCACTGTAAACTAATCATTGTGTAGCATATCTTCTAAAAAATCAAGACATCTAAGTCATGCAGTGCTAACTACATTTAATTCAGTAATTTACAATTAGTCTGTACTGAATACACCCTGAAACAACATGTTTTGCCAGTTTCTAGATGTTAAATAATGAAGCCTGTTTAAACTACTTGCTTTGGTGAAAGAAAAAAATAAACAAATAACCAGGTTGCCTAATAAAGGTCTAGTAAGAAAAATATTTGTTTTATTAAAATAATTACTGTTCTTAATCAGCACTGTAAGTACATTTTAAAATCACATGATAAAAAGTATCAAATCATACCAATAGCTTTTCATTACATCATACAATAGTTTTTAATACATTGTACTTTTGTTCTACTCGGTTTGCAGTGATTTTACTTGGGTTGCAATTATTTTGTCTATTAAAAGGTAACTGTTTAACTATATTTACCCTGTTCAGCAAGTTTTCAGAAATGTTTGCTTTTTGTAGGCTTTGTATGTGAGTATACAGTTGTGGCAGACTGACATGTAAGGAATCACTGTCACCAACCCCCTCAGAAGCACAATCAAGTTTATAATCAGCAAGGCCATCCAAACTCCTGACACAATTCAATCAAAATCCTTTCAGATTGAAAGTATTTATACAAGGACAATCTACCTTTCCATTCAAAAACAAGCATTGTGGTCAAGGCTTCATTTAGGTGAATGGGACACTTTGCACCTCTTCTCACAACTATTGTTTCAGTCTATGTATCAGCAAAAAGTTCTCCGATAGTCTGCTTTAACACAGATTTTAAGTGTTCAAGTCTACATATGCATGACCAGAGGATTTTGAAACCAAAGCAGGGAAGTGAATCACATGAAAGCAGTCACATTTGACCCCTTCTCACCTCACACTGTACTGTTTTGGTCAAATCCAAGTCTGTGTACCATATCTGAGTAGATTTCCTTGAGGATTAAAATATTTTTTATACAATTTCAGTCAAAAATTCCATAAATGTAAGAAATTGCAAGAAATTGCGGATTTTGTGTGGAGAAGGGTGAAAATTGCGGAAATTACGGAAAAATTGCGCCCGCAATTTTCCAGTGGCCCTGGTCATGACCTTTGGAATGGAGAGAAACAGGTTTTCATATGAGGGCAAAACAGAGTAAAGCAGCTTCATTTATATTTACAATAGGATGACATTGGGAGATGCAAGACAGGGAATTATTGTTCATGCCTACAAACTACATACGTATACAGAAAAAAGGTTGAGGGGACTTTCCCTTTAAAATAACAAATACCTGATTTTCACATGAAGTACAGCTAACAGGGGTTGGAGTTTCTTCTGTGTTGCAAGACACCAGCTTCCACTCACACTTGAACAGAGCAGGATCATGTACTAGGCAGAGGACCAATCAGTGACACTGCAGTTTGACAGGAAGTCCCACTTGAAGAAGGTCCCACATGGAGGATAAAAGGAAGTACTCCTAATATGTCCCACACACATTTGTGTCCAGCACGTGAATGGAGCAGCACAGGAGTGGAAAAGGTGTAAGACTGGTTTCATAAGCATTGGCAAGCATCCGCATGTGGCAGCAGGGAAGTAGGGGAATTGCCAGTTGACTAAGGTAAGGTACCTTGTCACTACTGTTGTAACATTCACAGCAAGGAAGGGTGGAGAGTAAATGGAAGACCAATATTGGGAATAGGAGCAACATCCAATCTAGGGTAGGAATATAAAGAGAGTAAGGGGGCAATGGGGAAAACTAATAACACCCTATCTACTGCAAGGGTATAAAGGGGGGAGCTAGTAAAATCGCATTAAAAGCATAAGAGGAAAGCAAATTAGTAACTTACTAGGGTATAGCAACAAATGGTAATCCAAACATAAAAAGGGTAATCAAGAACCTCCCTGTCTCGGGTAAGGGCATAAATTCCTTTTTGGGACATATAGAGAGTAGAGTTGGGAATGATGGGAGTGGTACAGTGCAGTGGGTGTACAGTGGCAGTCTTCAGGGAGGACTTCTGGAGACTGAGGTGCTGACCCATCTATGTGCACCTCTCTGGGCTGACGGAGGACACCTCTAGATTCTGGGCTGAGCTGGCTAGGATTCAGGGGACCTCTTCTCCCACCAAGGGGCCACCAACTCCACCACCACTGCTTCAGAGGGTGACAAGAAGGAGGGCTGGTTGGACTGTGGTGGGCTCCATGGGGGTGAGGGGAGGAAAACACATTCCTCAGCCAGTGCCACTACAAAACTATTTTGCTGCTCTGACAGGCTGGGACTGCCAAGATGAGGCACCCATGATAGTGGCAAGGGAGAATGCAGGTGCCCTTCAGTGTGAAGGCCCCAAGGTAGGAGGCAGAAGACACTAGTGGAAGAGGAAGCAACTTCTGGTAGGGGACTCAGTCATTAGGGAGGTAGTTTTGTGAATACCATGGGAGGGGAGGAGGGAGGGGTGGTGCCTACCTTGCACCTTGGCATGGAAGAATGGGGAGCAGATCCTTAGAATCTCTAGGACAGAGGGGCAGGAGGGAGATATGGATATCACTGTCCTTCTGGGGAAAATGATCTGGCAAGGGATACAGCAGGGTTGGTGCAGGACAGGTTTAAGGGGTTGAGGAGGGGCCAGAAGGAGGTAGCCCACACGGTGGCCTTCACTGAAGTACTACCTTTGAATAGCCAGTGTGGAGAGGGAGCACTGCAGCATGGCCTTTAACAACTGGTTCAAAACATGTTGCAGGGAAGAGAGAGTTTGGCTACATTGAGGACTGGGGTCCTACCTGAATGGATAATGGCCTGTACAAAAGAGATGGCCTGCATCCATCTAGGAGGGGAACAGCAGGCCTGGGTGGAAGGTTTAATTGCTACTTTAATAGGTATGTGACCTAGACAAGGGGAGAGGCAGAGGAAGTGAGGGAGGCAGTGAGTACCCCCATCCCCCAGAAAATGGAGCAGCAGAAAGGAAAAGCTTAGGGGGAAGTAAATTCTCCAGTGTTAGAGGGGAGTTGGGGCAAGATAGGAAGGTAAAGAAATGGATCTAAGGCTGAGAATAAAAACTAGAAAGGGTTGGCAGAGGGAGGATAAAAAGGGGAAGGAAAGTACCATGGAAAAGAGAAGGGAAAAGGATGGACTAGGAAGGGAGGGCACAATAGGGGAAGGGAGGGACAAAAGGAGTGGATAGCCATGTGCACCAACACAAGGAGCCTAAGAAACAAAATTCCTGACTTTGAGACTACCATTGTGGAGGCTGGCCTGGCTCTGGTGTCCAGAACAGAATCATGGTGCACCAACAACCAAAGCAGGGATGTGGAAGTACCATGTTACACCATGTTTCACAAGGATAGACCAGGGAGGAAAGGGGAGGCCTTGTCCTCTTCAATGTCTTTATAAGACATTGCTAAAGAACTGGAGGGTAAGGTGTGTCTCTTTGAGGATGATACAAAAATGTCCAACAGGGTGGATGCTCAACAAGGGATGGAGAGAATGCAAAGGGATCTAGAAAAACTAGAGGAGTGGTTTAGGGAGTGAGAGCTGTGTTTCAATGCCAAAAAGTGCAGTCATACACCTGGGACACAGAAACCCAGAGGTTATGTAGAAGGGGGGTGGTACTTACAGTTACCAAGCAAGAGAGGGAACTTGGAGTGATTATATCTGATGATCTTAAGGTGGTAAGGCAGTGCAACAAGGCAGTAAGCAAGGTGATCTGGATGCTGGGGTACATAGGGAGGGGGATTTCTAGCAGTAGAAAGGGAAGTGGTGTTGCCTCTGTATCGCTCAGTTTTGAGACCCCACCTGGAGGACTGTATCCAATTCTGGAGGCTGTACTTCTGCAAGGACATTACCAGGGTGTAAGTGGTCCACAGCAGGGTTACCAGAATGGTGCAGGGTGGGGTGAGACCTTTATGTACCTCACAGGGCTGAACACAGTGCATGAGGGGAGTCTCTTTCGCAGGAGTTGGAACACCAGAACACAGTGGCATGCTATGAAGCTGGGGCGGGGAGTTTATGAGGGATGTGATGAAATACTTCTTTACAGAAAGGGTGGTGGACACCTGGAACAGCCTGCCAGAAGAGGTGGTGGGGCAAAGAGAGTGGGGAGCTTCAAACATGCATGGGACATGTACATGAGTATAATAAGTAGAGTTAAGGGTGGGGGGACACCTATGGTCAAATATGGTCCCGGGTGTAGTAATAGGCAAGGAAAATAGGGCAGTCAGATGTGTCTACCAATCCTTTTCTGTCAACACATTGTATGTTTCTATGTTTCTAAAAACATACATATATAAATATATATATATATTTTTTTCTTTTGCAAAAAACTACATTAATGCACCAACCAGGACTTGATCTAATGCTACAAAAGTAGGTAAATATGGTGTTAGGGCTTCCAACCCTAACTTGCCCCCAAGCAACTAAAGGACAATATCATGCAAGCAACCACTGATAGCCATCACCAGGTAAAACAATCAACATAAAACTGTTTCCATATGACACAAATAAAGTAGCCCTAATGTGTTACCTTTATGGATTTGTATCTGTGGTATGCACAGCATACACGCTCACTTCTGTCTGCAGATAGAAATCCATGATACTAAAATCACAACACTGCTTCTGTGTGCAGAACTACGGGCCCCTGCAAGCACAGATACAAATTGATGATACCAAAATTGCAAGAGTTCTTCTGTCCACAGAAGCTGAGGCCCCTATGGGCCCAACAACTCTGTAGCCACTAGTACTCATCCACACTGTAAGATATACAACCAGTTCTGTCTGTAAAAGTACAAGCCCCTATGGAGCCTGTGCTTCTGCAGTCACTGATCTAAGACACACACACTGACATCTGGCTGCAGAAATGTAGGTGTCATAAAATCCATGGTATAAAAATTGCAACGGTACTTCTGTCTGAAGAAGTATAGGCCCCTGAGGGGCATGCACATCTTCAGCCACAGTTGTAAGACATACACCAACTTCTGACTTCAGAAGCATAGGCCCTTGTGGGAATGGTACTTACACTGCTGCATATAAAAAAACATGCACTAGCAGATCCAGCTACATAGTGACGTAGCATCCACTACCCCCTTGGTCAGCAAAAAGTAACTGTTTTAAGTTAATCTGAGCTTTAAAAGGTACTATTTTACTGTTTTGTGGGAATGCTACCCCACTGAAAAATGTCTAGCTCCTGGTCCAGTGGCATGGAGAGCTGAGGCACTGGGCACCTTACCTTCTACCATGCTAAAGACCCGTGTTCATGAGCAAACATGGGTCATAAGGGGTTGGCCATGGAGGGAAAGGTTCAAGCATCCTGAGGACTGCTCTCCTCTATTGGGGTGGATGACTTGTCGCTCCCACTGAATGACTGCCACCCAGATGAAGGCCTGGTGGTAGTGCGGGACTGAGGGCCACAAAGATGGAAGAGTATTGCAGGGCTGCAGTATGCTCATGCCTTCACGTGCACATGCTGACATGTGCATCAGCAACAGGATGGGAGAAAACTGAAACAGGAGCTAGCAGGCTCCAAAAAGCCCTGGCCATGCTCCCAACTCTGGCTTTCCCCTGGCAATCTGCATTGTGCTTCGGGGTGGAGGTTGGCCCTCCCCATGGCCCCACAATGGCTGGGGGGTGGAATCCATGGGGAAACCTGCTCATGTGTGGGGGCTGGATTGGGAGGTGTGCCGAGGAATGAGTCAAGCCCTCTGAGAGGGGGCCGGAGCCTGCCTGCTAGCTCCAGAAGGAAAAAAGGTATATAGGAAAAAAATTTGTAGCTCCACTGCTGAAACCATGATACTCACATTGCAACTACACTTCTCTCTGCAGAAGTGCAGGCCACCATGGGACCTGTGCATCTGCAGCCACATGTACTCATGCACACTTTACAACCTACACACAGCTGTGGATGTAGATACAAATCCATGAAGGTAGCACATCAGTGCTACTGCATTTGTGTCATCTGGAAACAGTAGTACAAGTAAAACTCCTGCTAAAACAATCGCTTTGGGAGCCATGTCCACTGTTCATTATAGCTCCTCATTCATTACAGTGAGGGACGTTATTACATGACATGAAACAGAGCAGTGGAGGAGGGGGGGCTCAGTGAGAATGATAATACGGGATGCGAGGTAGCCGATATTCAGCAAGCAAGCACATCCTGCTACTTTAAAATGTAGTCAAACTGCTTGTATACATAGCAGTACAGTAGTACGAGTCAGCTTCTTTTTTTAATTTAAACCCCCCTGCAGTTTTGTTTATTGCTCCATAATCGGACCAGAACACATCATCCTCTTGATCGGTCCCTCACCCCTGAAGCTTCTGGAATGGTCACAGATAGTGCTTCTCTTCCCTTCATTTCTGTTTGGGCTCCGATCTCTTAGCTTGACAATGAAGGATTTTTCCAGAGTACAAGATCTGCCACAGGACATACAGAGGAGTCTAAGTGTGTGAGTGTATAGTGTTACAAGTGCTATTGCTTGCTAGCCTGTCTTCTTTTCATTTCTGGAGAACATAACTGCTGTGTTTTTGTGGCTGAGCTGTAGTTTTCACTCTTTGACTGTTTTTTATTCAGCATTCACTTTATTTTTTATTTACCCTGGTATCATGTTTTAAAGTGTTAAATATTCACAACAGCTGACTGTGTGAGGAACGGGAGCCAAACGGACCATTCGCTACAGCTGAGAATTTGCTATAGTGAAGTTTGTTATAGTGACGTGGTACTGTATGTTGTTTGTCTTACCTGAAGATGGATGTCTGTGGTTGCTTTTGTGGTCTTGTCCTTTTGTTGCTTGGGGGTGTGGGGAGTTAGGGTTGGAATCCCTAATGCCACATTTCCCTACTTTTGTGGTAGTAATTTGAGCCCTAACTGATGCATTGACACATTTTTTAAAAAAAGAATGTTCTTTCGTTTTATGATAGTGGAATCATATTCTCGTTTATGCAGGTCCCTTTAGGACCTGCATGAACAGATGCAGAGGCACAAGGCCCACAGTACCCTGTGCCAAGGGAGGAGTCTGTCTGCCTGCAGAAGAACAGGGCCCTCTGGGCCCTGCACATCTGTGTTGCAATTAATGTCAGTAATGTGTGGGACTGTCTGTATGGCGAGCTGCGGAAGCACAGGACAGGTGGCTACAGAAACAAACACACAGGGCAAAAAGTCCATCTGTCAGTCAAAGTGCAGGATTGTCTGGCAGACAAGGGTGCAGGGGTATACAGCCCATTTCCAGGCGAAGATTTCTCTTCACTGTATGCTACTTGGGTCCATGCAGGAAACCCTGCACCTTTACTTCCAAGGCTTAGGGGAGGTGCCACATAAAAGCATTGTTCCCACAGCCTAGGCCCATCCAACTGGATCAGTGAGCTTGCCTCCATAAACAGATCACCAGCACAGGATTGCAAAGCACTGCCAGCTGGAGTAAAGGCTAGCACTAGACACAACAATTCTTAATAATTATTTTTTTTAAATTTTGACCCCAAATGTTCAAGATACTCATTTTATGACTCCCCCTTATAAACATGACATGTGGCATTTATAGAATAGTGGCCAAAATGTCATTTTTACACCACAGGTGCTAAAACATCTCATCCAGGATTTAATAAATGACACCTGTCACATTTATTATTTGGGGTGAAAAAATGGCTATATTAATAATTAATAAAGTTATGAGCGAGCATGGAAACGTTTCAACATAAATTGATAACTTTGTTGTTTCTGTGATATTGTGACCCCATATTTTTAACACAGTCTTCTTCTGACCTCTTGCCATAGAAGCAGAGAATTTATCAGCAGAAATGGACCAGTAAGCCCATCTAGTGTGCCCTATTTCCCTTCCTAGTTTTACACCCTGGATTCTAACTGCTCACAGGTATCCTTCCCTCCTTCCTTTCCTCTACCTATTTTTCCCCATGTGCCCATCTCACACATGCTTGAAGTTCCCAATGTCTTCATCCCACCACCTTTTCTGGCAGGCTTTTCCTTGTGTCCACAACCCTTTCTGTGAAGAAGTATTTCCTCATGTCCCTCTTAAACTCTCCCTCCCAAGCTTCATTGCATACCCCTGTATTCTGGTACTCTTACTCCACTGAAAGAGACTTCCCTGTTGCACCTTGTTCACCTCTGTGAGGTATTTATATGTCTCAGTCATGTCTCCTATCACTCTCACCTCCTCCAGGGAGTACATACTGGGCTCCCACAGCCTCTCTTTATACAGTTTCTCATGCACCCCCTCACATTTTTGGTAGCCCTTTTCTGGACTGCTTCCACACTGTCAATGTTCTTGCAGAGGTGTGGCCTCCAGAACTGGACACAGTACTCTAGATGGGGTCTTACAATTGAGTGATATAGTGACAACACTACATCCTTTCTCCTGCTAGAAATCTCCTTCCCTGTGCAATCCAGCATCCAGCTGGCCTTGCTTACTGCCTTGATGCACTGTCTTGTCATCTTGAGATAATCATATATGATCACCTCAAGGTCCCTCTCTTGCTTTGTGAATGTAAGGACCTTCCCTCATCTTATGCACAGCCCTGGATTTCTCCTTCTCAGGTACACGACTGCACACTTTTTGGCATTGAAACCCAGTTGCCACATTGCAACACCTTAGACCACTACTCAAGTTTCTCCAGATCCCTTTGCATTTTCTCCACCCCTTCCTGGGTATCCACCCTGTTGTAGATTTTTGTGCCATCTGCGAAGAGAGACACCTTCCCCTCCAGTTCCTTAGCAACATTACTTATAAAGACATTAAAGAGGGCAGGACCCATTACTGATCCCTGTGGTACTCCTCTGGTTACTCTTACATCCCTCAAGTAAAAGCCATGTACCATGACCTTTCACCTGCTATCCTTCAACCAGTTTGATATCCAGTTTACCACCTTCTCTCCAACTCCCAGACTGCTAAGTTTTTTAATTAGCCTAGTGTGTCACAGTGTCAAAGTCCTTACTTAAGTTCAGGTAGGCAGCATACACTACCTTCCCCGATCCACTTCCTTAGCCACTCAGTCAAGGAAATCTATGAGATTTGTTTGACATTCCCTCCTCCTTGTGAATCAATGCTGCCAGGGGTCTTGCAGCCCATTTACCTTAGGTATTCCATCAGTCTGTCCACCAGCAGGGTTTCCATTAATTTGCCCACAACTGATTTGAGACTGACTGACCAATAATTGTTAGCCATCTCCTTGCTGCCACTTTTGTGCAGAGGGACCACATCAGCTGTCTTCCAGTTCTCTGGAACTACCCCCCCATCTCCAATAAGTAGCTGAATACTGTTGCCAGAGGTGCAGCAAGCACCATGTTCATTTCTTTTGGTACCCTTGGATGGATTTCATCTGGCCACATTGCCTTATTTTCCTTTAGGGCTTCCAGTCCCCTTCAGACTCTCCTCCAAAAGTGGACTTGTGTTCACTCTTCGCAGGGCCTGATGATACATGTTGGTATGTCCTCACCTCCTCCACTGTGAAGACTGAGCAGAAGTACTCATTTAAAATTTTAGATTTTTCTTGATCTTCCTCTGCACAGTCCCCCTCCCTGTCCTCCTGATCCTCACTATCCCATCCTTTGCTTTCCTCTTTTCACTCACGTTCCTGAAGAAATCCACTTTTTTGATCTCCTTGGCTGTCTTCTCCTCTGTTTGTTCCCTAGCTGTCCTCATCTTCTTTCCTACCTTCATTTGTTTATCTAGATATACCTCCCTGTCCCCTTCTGTCTGGGTCTTCTTGTACTGCTTAAAAGATGTTATTTTCTCTCTAACTGCCTTAACTCTAAAACAACTACAAATGTTTTTAGCACACAGTTCTCTGACATAAAATATGCTATTTTCTCTCTTACCACCTTAGTTCTAAAACAATTGCAAATGCTTTTAACAGTTCTCTGACCTGCTGACCCTCATCTCCTTGTTTGGTGATCCAAATTCGCATGATGAGTCTGTGCCTTCCCATTTGCGCCTCATCTCATCCCCCCTTTTACTTAAAATTCTGCTGCTGGGTGAGATGTGCAGACTTCTTGTCTCTCCTCCTTTACTAGCATTTGCCATGATAATACTGAACCAAAGCTTATCCACTTGGCTGCGCCTTTTCTTGCTTTGTCCATTTCCCAAATCTTCAACACACCCTTGTTTACTGCAGTAGTCCCAGAGCCTTGGAAGATATGTAGGGTTGCCCCAGTATTTAAACAAGGAGATCTGAAATGTACTGAAAATTTTCATCCCATAGCTGTACTGTCTGCCATCAGCAAATTACTAGAGAAAGTTGTGGCATCTCAGTTAAAACAGTACCTCCACAAATATAATTTGTTGTCACCGGCACAGCATGGCTTCCAAAAGGGGCACAGCACCTCTACTGCATTTGCAAAAGTTACCTCTGAATTAAGGGCTGTTATGGATCATAGCAAGCTGGCTGGACCAATCACTGTAGAGCTCTTCAAAGCTTTTGACTTGGTAGACCATAGACTCATTTTTTCCAAGCTATGTTATTTTGGATTGTCTGACCCTGCTTTAGCCTGATTTGTCACATTTATCTCCAGGGCAGGCAGCAGCTAATCAAATACAACTGTATGTTCTCTAAGCTAACTCCTGTTGTGGTGGGTGTCCCTCAGGGTTCCATCCTGGCACCTATATTATATTCCTTGATCATAAATGACCTGCTCCTGGTGCCAGCCCACTGTAGCTCCACTCTTTATTCTGATGACTTGGTTCTACTAACTAGCTCCCAAGATATCAAAGTCATAAATTCCCAAGTTAAGGCCAATTTCCACCAAGTCCAATCCTGGCTTACATTGACTAGATTAGTCCTTAATCTTACAAAAAAGCAAGCTATGCTTTTTGGCTTATGGGCAAAAATCAGTGCATGTTTTGAATCCCTGGATGTTACTAGTGCTGACAGCTCTTCCATTCTTATCGCTGACTCCTTCAAATATCTAGGCATCACCCTCGACACTCAGCTAGATTTTCCCAGCACATCTGTAATGTATGTAAGGTAATTAATAATGAACTTGGCCTGGTTTACAGGGCAAGATGCATCCTCACACCTGCAGCATATGTTGCCCTTTCCAGAGAAGTATTCCTTCCCACCCTTAATTATGGGCTCCTTATTTTTACTCATATTGCTAAGTCTACCTTCTCTAAGTGAGACATCACCTAGAACAATGTGTACAAGAAAGGCCTGTGAGGGTCCGGGCTTTTAAACTGCAAGCTGCAAGTGTAAGCATCAGACCTTTTAAATAACATCTGGCTCAGGCTTGAAGTGTTTGTGCAGCATTCCTGAGAACCCAGATAGTGAGGTACTGGGAACAGGATGGCCAACAGTAAGTGTTGATTCAGGGAAGTTTTTCTGCTGCTGGTTGAGTTGTAGCCTGTCTTTTTAAAGGCAGATTACTCCTGAGGTCTGCCATTTCAGGTGTCCATGGCTCCAGTTGGTTGCCTTAGCAAACAGGTGATGTCAGAGCTAGGAGCCTATTAAGATCTTGGCTCCAAGAAGCAGACCTGTGTATGAGGAAGGACTTTGAGGGTCTGGGCTTTTAAACTGCAAGCTGCAAAGTGTAAGCAGCAGACCTTTGATATAACTTCTGGCTCAGGTTTGAAGTGCTTGTGTGGAGTTCCTGAGACCCCAGATAGTGAGGTACCAGGAACAGGATGGTCAACAGTAGGTGTTGACTTGGAGAAGATTTTTTGCTGCCGGTCAGATTTTAGTCTGTCTTTTTAAAGGCAGACTATTCCCAAGGTCTGCCATTTCAGGTGTCCACAGCTCTGGTTGGTTGCCATAGCAACCATGTGATGTCAGGCTTAGGGACCTATTTAGATCTTGGCTCTAGTGAGTAGAGTCAATGCGGGCAGAGGCCAGTGGCATCTGTTAGCATCAGCTGGGGAAGTAGGGGAATAGGGCCAGAAAATCTGTAAGTAAAAGTAACACAACTACATGATGGAACCTAGCTTTGTGACACTAGTGGGTGAAGAAATGGGTATTAAATGTTGTACATGTGGAAAATTCAGTGTAGAGGGAATCTTAGATTTTAGTCAATATGTATGCCAGCAGTGTGCCAAAATTAAAAATCTTAAAGTAAAAATCCTTGGTTTACAGCTAGAACTAAAGTGTGTAAAAAGTCTAACAGGACATAATAATCAAGCAAAGGAAGTTGAAATGAGAAATGTGGGAATGTAGTTCCAAAAGGCAGTGAGACAGGGAGGAAAATCCAGAGAGAACATGTAATAATGGTCAGAATATTCAAAAAAAGGGACAAAAGGCTATGGATCTTAGTATCCCAGTACAGAATATGTATCAGTCCTTAGAACATTTAATGGATAGCATTGAAGAAGAAGAAGTCAATGAGGTTATGTTAGCTGCATCTGAAATCAGCATAGCAGCACAAACTCAGACCCCAAATGTAGCAATTAATGGTGATGATTCTCCCAATCAAAATACTAGTATGGAAGTCAATGAGGAAGGACAAACCATAGATAACCCATTGGTGAGCTCTGTGCCAAATAACACAGCATCAGGCACAGAGGACATTAAATGTCCAGTATTTATAATTGGGGACTCTATCACTAATTACACCAATCATTATTCCACCGCCCTGAACAAAGAACTTGTTAGTAGAAAATGTTTCCATGGTGCACGTGTAGATGATCTCTTGCACATTATTTCCACAATGATGAAATCTGAATTTGAACCCAATAACAGACCACTAGTATTAATTCATATAGGAATAAATAATATAACAAGAAACAGTATCAAATACATTTTTGATGAAGTAAAGGAATTACATGCCATGCTTTAAAATATGAACTGCAAGGTTGTTATCTCTGAACTGCTACCACTCCCTAGGACTAACTATAACATTAATAAGAAAATATACAGACTGAACAACTGGATCAGACAATGGAGTATAAATAAAGACACAATGTGCATAAAAACATGGAAAACATTTGTGAATAATAGAAAGGTATACAGTGGGGATGGTCTTCATCTAAATAGATTAGGAAGCAAGTTGTTGGGAACATCTTTTGTGTAAGCAATTAAAAAATCTTTAAACTAGTCAGTCATGGGTTTAGGGATCCCTCATCAGTGGTACATAATAAGAAAGATTATACTAATCAACACAATACACTAAACTGTCTTCTTGTAAATGCGCATACTGTAGTTTAAAAAATAAAATGGAGGAACTACAAGACAAATTAGATACCAATAATATTTGTACAGAGCTGTGCAGTCACTGAAACCTGGTTCAGGGAAGGAGACTGGGGAATGGAAATACCAGGCTTTAATCTTATTCATAAAGAACGCACTAATAAAAAGGGAGGAGGTGTGGCACTATATGTTACAAGTAGTCTTAATGACTCAGATTACATCACACAGAAATAAAAATAAAAATGAAATAATATGGGCAAACATTGAATCAACCTACATTAAATTGACAGTTGGTGTCTGTTATAGGCCCTCTAGTTTAAATAATGAAGAACATAAAAACTTCTTAGATGAACTAGGTAGGTTTGAGCCCAGTGGAAACCATATGATTATGGGGGACTTTAATTATCCTAGCATTGACTGTGATAATTTACAGGGTTCTAACCATTTTGACAGCACACTAATTGAAATCATACTCAGCAAAACATGATACAAGTCATTACTGAGAATACTTAGGTTTTAATAAGTTAGATCTAGTCTTTTGTAGCTTCCCTGATAAATTGGAAACTGTTAAGGTTCTGGAGCCATTAGGCACAGCATACCACAGTACAGTTATTGCACACTCAGCTTTGCCTGGCAAAAGTATCAGGTACTACTGAATTCAAATGTTTTCATAAGGCAAACTATAATGAAATGTTGGGATATCTTGGTAATTGTGATTGGAAGCAGAATTTAAAAACAAGGATACGGATATACAATGGGAAATAATTAAAAATAATGAAAAATAAAATTGATTACTATGTCACCAACTATGTGACAGTCATTCAAAAGTATAATAAAACTGGGAGGACACCCACATGGTTAAACAAAAACATTAAGAAAATTATAAATAAAAAAACATTCTAAAAATATAAAACCAGTCAATTAGAGTTGAACTTAGTTAAATTTAAAATGCTGAACAATAAATGTAAAAGATTGATAAGAAGAGCAAAAATTAATATTGAACAGCAACTTGCATATTCAGTCAAGGATGATAAAAAAAGTTTTACAGTTACATTAGTTCACTAAAAGAAAATCAAAAATCCACAGGACCCATTAAAAGAAAAAAGTGATTGTGCAAAAATGACTAACAAATTTAATAACTATGTTATATCAATGTTCCAACCAAAGGAAGACAGTACGTATATATTTGAACACTGTGAAACAGAATTTTCAAAAATTTAAATAACTGAAAGAGAGGTTTATGAAAGGCTAATAAAATTAAAAATCAATGGGACCAGATCTAATACATCCAACATTACTGAAAAACCTGGCTGGGGCTCTGCCAGGACCCCTGACAGTTCTTTCCAATAACTCACTAAGACAGGGAAAAGTGCTGTCAGAGTGGAGAAATGCATTGAGTCCCCTATATTTAAGAAAGGAAGCAGACAAGAAATATCAAATTATAGACCCATCAGTCTTACCTCTGTTTTGGGGAATATACTGGAGAATATCATCCAGGATTATATTGTTACTTACATAGAACAAACCAGAATGATCAATCTGACTCAGCATGGTTTTAGCTCAGAAAACCATGCCTGTCAAATTTACTGACATTTTTGAGCCAGTAAGTGCAGGATTGAACAAGGTCATGGGAGTAGACGTGGTATACTTGAACTTTTCATGAGCCTTTGATACAGTCCCACATACAGAACTGGTGGAAAAACTAGTTAACAGTAAGTTAAATCCAAACTTAATTTCTTGGATTAATTTGTGGTTGTATGGTAGAAGGTAGAGGGTGAGTGTCAGAGGTCATATATCTGACTGGGGCCCGGTTAGCAGCTCGGTCCCACAGGGCTCTGAGCTGGGATTCGATTCCATTATGCCACAGCAACAAGAAATTTGTTGACCAATGGCACAGTAACAGTACAACACTACCAACTGGTGTTGTGCCGTTGCTTGGGGACCAAATGTTTTCTTAGGGGTCTCTTCCCCCCACACCCCCATGTGCGAGCTCTGCCCCCACACTCCCAGAACTTTAGATTCCTAACTCCAGTCAGAGTTAGTTTGGGGATGGGGCAAACACTTCACTGGCAACAGTGTCGGGAATGTGGAAACCATCACAGAGAACTGCCGAAAATGTTGCTGTGAAGGTCTTCACAGTATTCCCAATGCTGCATGGTCGGTATACTGCCGGGACCCATGCTCTTTAACATATTCATACATGACATGCAGGTATCTTGCAACTCCTGGATGTGTAAGTATGCTGATGATAGCAAGGTAGGAACGATTATTAATAACCTCCAGAATGGACAAAGGTTACAACAGGATCTAGATAACCTAACATTATGGGCTAAGAATAACAAATTGATTTTCAGTATCGAAAAGTGTAAAGTGATCCACTTTGGGCACAGAAACCACTTGTGCAATATAAATTAGGTGGTGTAACTATAGTAGAAACTGCAAGTGAAAAGGCACCAGGTCATAATGTCACAAGACATTATGCCACAGCAATATACCATGCTGCCCATACAGAGTGATATATTGCAAGTGGCATATGTCTTTCTTTTACTAGGGGGCTCCACCCACTGAACCCCCTGTTATGGGAGGCTGTGCCCCCAAACCTCCCCAACTAAAATAACCAACTCCGGGGGGGGGGGGTTAATACTTAACTTCACACAGAGTGAGTGAAACTAAAAAAAATCCTTATGTCTGGGACTGGGAATTAAAACCCAGTCCCAAATGCATTGCCTTCCTCTCTTGCTGCCTATGGCTCATCCCGTTGAGCTACAGCAGCTGCTGGCTGGCCCCATCTCCCAGCACAGGTCTCATCCCTTACCTGGGAAGAGTGAGAGAGTGCAGTACCATGTATACACCCTTTTGCAGTTTTGCACCCTCTCGCTCTACCCTACCACACTGTTCCTGTTGTGTGGTTTTAGCATACGAGATATTGACCTGGTAGGAATTGAAAAGGATTTTGGCATCACAATAACTAAAGACCTTTCTTTTAACACACATTCTAGAATGCTAGCCCAGAAGTGCCATAAAATTATGGGCTGTATATTAAGGAATATAAAGACCCAAGAGTCAGGAGTTCTATTGCCACTGTACTCTACCCTTGTTCGACCACATCTTGCTTACTGTTCCCCCTTTTATGCCCCACTGTTAGTTCAAGATAAAAACAACTCTGGACTGAGTACAAAGGAAAATGACCAAGAGAATAAAGGGCATGGAGCAAAGATCCTACAATGCTAGGTTGCAGGAACTGAACTTATACTCAATCTAATATAGGAGACTCAGAGGAGATACAGTATGTGTTACATCTGCAACATGACAATTTATTTATACAGGCAACAGTGGGTCTTGAAAGGTTCTATAAGTCAGTTTGTGCTAGGGCACACACACCAGAAAACTCAAAGGTAATATTTATAGAACCAACAAAAAGGGTAGGTGGTTTAGCCAATGTGTTGCAACATTATGGAATTGCTTACTGAGTGAAGTGGTCTGCAGAAAATCCATAGAGGAATTCAAGGAAAAGTCTGATAACTTCATGGGGGACAAATGAAGATGAGACCATTGATAAAGTGACATGTCTTAATAGGTCACTGACCTCTAGACTCCTACCCAAACTATGAAACTATGAATTTTGCCCTCTTAGCTGCTCATCTAACTTATCACTGTAAGCTCTATGAGAAACTGGAATGGTTGTCTCTGGGGAACTATCACTCTTTTGCCTTGGGTTGCTTTACTGATAAAGTGATTAGAACTGCCACTCCACTTGTCCTGGAGGGGCACCTAAAAACTGTTAACTCAAGTTACCCTTTCAGATCTAGTGACATGTCTCTGCTCTGTGTTCCAAAAACATGCACAGACATGGGAGAGCAGGCCTTTGCTGTTTGTGCACCCAGGCTATGGAACTCCCTCCCACTGCCTGCTCACAGTGCCAGCTCCCACTACCTTTTTTTAGAAGGTGCCGGTGAGCACATGAAATCTAATTCAGCTTGTAATTGCACTTAGTTTTGATTTCCTGTCTCCCTGCTATGTTTTTATGACTTTATACGTTTGTGTCTTATGCATACCTGTATACTGCCATAATTGCTATGATCCATACTTCTACTGTTACTTTACCAATATGCTGTTGTCTTTTCATTGTTAAAATTGTATGCCTGCCTACCTTGTACCCACCCAGGTCATTCCTTAAAACATGCATGCATTTGTCTAGTGTACTTACCTGCTCAAGAAAACCTAAATAAATAAAAAAAACACCTCCTTTGAGAACCATAGTGGCCTCTTGCTCCTCCTTCCCTTGCTTATTTCCTTCAAACAGCTTGCCATTGCCTAATTTATTCCCTACTTTACCTATTCATTTGTTCCTCCACTCCTCCAAGCCATTCCCCCTCCCCAGGTATTTATTAAGGCATTCTCTGATTTCTTTAAAATATGCCCTCCTAAAGTCCAGGACCCTCACTCTAGTGTGTTTATTCTCCTGCCCAATCTGTATGTTAAACCACATTGTACAATGATCACTTTTACCCAGGGGGCTTCCCACTGTGAATTCTGCACTGTGTCATGAACTCAATAGGTGAAAATGGTTAAATCTTGCCCAAAAAGTGATTTTGTGGAGCGACACTGAAATCACCTTTCTGCACATCTTCAAAAAATTCAACTGCCTTGTTCATGAGTTGCAGCTCCATAAAGATCATGTTGAAAGTTTGGTGAAATAAAAAATTTAAAATTAGCCAAGTTTTGAGTCAACATTGAAATATTTCAATGTGCGCTCACAACCTTGCCATTTTAGCATATTTTTTCACCAAAATTTCATCACACTCATCTTATGACCCCACCTCATGAACCCAGTGTGAGAAAAATGATGAATCCTGCCAAAAGATGACTTTATGGAGCAAATGCAAAATCACCTTTTGGGCCAGAACTGAAAAATTGTGCCTACCTTGCTCATGAGGTGGAGTTGTAAAAATATCATGCTGAACATTTGATTTAAAAATATTAAAAACTGACAAAGTTATGGATAAATGTTCAAAATGCCTTGAAATACTGTATATTAACCAGACTTAGCATTTTTTTTTTTTTTTTTGCATATTGCAGTAACAGTTCCAGCCGGAGAATGTCTTCCCAATCAGATAATGGATCTATACTGTGGAATATTGTTTAGATGAGTGAGGGCATGGGGGTGTTTGGTGGTGGGTGCTAAGTGGGAGGTCAAATGTGGTTGGGAGGGTCTTGGGGATCCAAGGTTGATGAGGGACTATTTTCTTCTTTTCAGATTAAACGTAGAAAAAAAAGATTACTGAGGGATAGTTTTCTTTTTTTAATGGGGGATCAGAGCTGACAAAGGAGATTGGGCACCCAAATGTTGGGCTAGACATCGGCAGCACCAGGAGTGGACACCCCAGTGCTGCCACCTATAAATTGGAGGTGTGAACACTCTGAATGAGATGAGGGCATAATGAAGCAGTACCAGGGGTCTGCACCCCGGCCCACTTACAACATGACAACGATATCTGCTGAGTGACATGTTATTGGTCTGTAAAAGAAAATGTCCCTCATTATCAATATGTCTTTGGTCTCAGAAAAATCACTCAGAATAATGACCAATATGTGTCATATTTGAAACTGCTGTATTTTACATAGATGGCATGGCAAGCAACATAAACAAGTGATTTTGAGTACATTTTGGAGAGAAAAAAGAGTTTTAACTGCAGTTCATATGTATTGCTCACATTATTTTTGAAATATGACTTGATGAGGGTCCTGACTACCATCACAAAACCCCCATCCCACAAAGACAAACACACATTCACACACACACACACACATGCACAATTCATGTTAACAGCATCTTGACTGAATGAATTCAGTGTTTTACACAATCGGTTGTGGAAAAGTGTTCTAGTGATTGTTCAGTAACAGTGTCCTGTCTCATTTGTAATGGAGGAGCTGGTATGTGTTCAGTTCATATAATCAGTCAGTATTCAGAGATTATCTGGTTATCAATGACTCAGACTGGCTTGCTTGTATTGGATCATTACATGCAGTTCCATTTGTCTGGCTCTTGGTGGCTCTCAGATCACTGCTTAGTTTTTTTGTTTGTCAGATTGACAGTAATCACAACATTATACATTGCACAAAAACTACTCATTTATTCACTCACTGATCTTCTCCAGATACCAGCAGCAGGCGGAGAGGGTACAGCAGTATCTTCACAGGACCCTGTTCAGTGTAATAACTGAGGCTGGTAGCAGCAAGTGAAGTAAAGATAAGTAAATGCAAATGTACACTTTGTGCATTCTTCACTCAGATGCTAGGAAGTTAGAAAATACCATACCCCCCCAACCACTTGATCTAAATGAATCTGTCTTGTGTGCCTGTAGTGGATTGATACATGTAGTATCATCTGTCAGGTTTTAGAATCTGTAGTTAGTCTGCAGATAAATTTTCCTTCATCTGATTGTCAGTAACAACAAAACCCACTGTACTGAAAAAAAAAATACAAATATTCATTAACTTTAACACTGAGCTCCCCCTGACAACAGCAACAGGTGGCAAGGGTGCAACATCATCCACATGAGACCCAGCTCCATGTAATAACAGAACAGTTGCAGCAATTGGAATGCATCCGCAACTCCCAAATCTTCAGTTCATTTCACAGGGTTAACTCAAAGCCGTACTGAGCATGTTCAGAAAAAAATCTTTAAATCCCTATAACTCTGGAACTGAGTAATAGTTTTTCATGAAACCTTCAAAATGCACTACCTTGGTACAGGCTGCTTCTACCCTAAAAGTTTTTTGGAAAAAAAGTCTGTACCATCTAGCCTGTAGGTGAGAGCATACAAAATGTAATAAGTGTAGGGGAAAAAACACATTCCTTTTCTTTAAAAATCAACATTCTATATCTCAAAAAACTGGACAAGATGCATCACAAGACATTTTACATCTTGACAGCCTGTCATCCAGATGATGCATGCTAAATGCTACATTATTTTATCAAATGCTACCAAAGCTGTTCGGGTGCAAAAATTAGGGTTTAACATTAAACACCTTGCTCAACTCTAACTACAGTGGCAGAACTGTGTCAGTACGATAGCTAGTTAGCTAGCTAGCTAGACAGAATGATAGATAGACAGATGGAATATGCAGTGGGGGCTGTTGGATAATGATGTGTTTTTACAAGTTCACAGTGAACTCAGTTAACCTCATGAGTGGTGGAGCAAGCGGAGCCACAAGTGATAGTCCCGGGTTCACTGTGAATGAGTTAAAATTTCAGTTTATGCAATAGGGAGGAACTGTTGGGTGAAGTCAGTTTTTTAAAAATATGTTGTAGTTTTTTTTTATTTGTAACAGTGTGCAGAACATTTTGTTGTGCTGCATTGTAAATTTATATAGCTGTTGTAATGCTTTTCTATGGGAAATGAATGCTGTGTGCTGTTTGACTACTGTACATGAATGAGTGATGTGTTTGTTTTGATTTGTAGGTGTGAGAAAAGATATTTGATTGGTAGGTGAGCATGGTTACATGCATTGTGGGCATGGCTGATATTGAGGCTGCACTTTTCTTTCAGTGGGCCAGGAAGCATCTACAAAGGAGGTTCCTGCAAGTGTAGTCAAATGAGTAGGTGGCATTGGCAAGGTTTGCTAGTTGTTCATGGAAGGGAAGGGTTTCATCTGTGGTGGAGGATCGTCAGAGGGAAGTCAGGGAGTTGAATAATGGGGAGAGCCAGTGGAGAAAAAGATCATTAGAGGACCAGAGGCATGAATTGAAGAAGAGTGGTGGCATCTTAGGAGGTGATTGACTGTCAGACAGAGGATAGTATACTGGGGAGGCTTTGACCTTGGATCCAGGCCATGGGTTTCTTTCAGCAGTGAACATTGAAGAAGACGGTGGTAGGAGGAGCATCTTCTATCTGGCAGAAGTCATAGGATTCAGCAGTCAGTGCAGAGTTGGTTAGCAACCTTCATCTTTGATCTTGGAGATGTTGTTGAAAGGGAATAAGGATCAGCCAAGATGTCTTGATGAACTGTTTGGATTTTGACATGAAGTGTAGAGATGTTGCAAACTTTTACTTTGCCAGCAAATTTCTGGGGAAGTTGTGAAATTCACCTTTGCAAATAACTTTGCAAATTGCCCACATCACCGCTTTGCCACTCCGCGTTGAGTTTTCCTTGGGAAATGGCACTTTTTTGAGGCAAAGTCAGGTGAAGTTAGGGCGAAGTTAAGGTGAAGTTGTAACTTCACCTTAACTTCGCCTTAAATTCAGCTGAAAAAGTGCCACTTTGCCTGCCAAAAGCTTTATTTTATTTTTATTATTTTTTTATTCTTGTCAGCCTGATGAGCAAAATACCTGTTTTCACAGATGACAAGTTAAGGTTCACATAAACACAAGAAACATTAAATACATACAAACAATAAATACAGTACAAATTGCACAATCAAATACACTTACAACATATTACAGTTCATAGCACATATTCTAACAAACACAATGCTGTTGATCTTGTAAATACAGCACAGGTCTTCTCTTAAAAACATTAATTGTTTTACTACTCAATAGTTCCATAGGGAGTAAATTAAAACATTTGGGGGCCCTATAAATAATAGATTTTTGGCCAATGGCTTTACGACATAATGGGAGTTTATAGGAAGGCTTATTTTGTGATCTAGTCCCACAACCATTAGTAACCCTGTTGAATAAACTGGAAACAGAATTGGGAACATGGCCAAGAATGATTTTATACATGAAAAGACATATTTATACTGAACTCTGTTTTCAAAGGATAAACAGTCAGACTGCTGACACAGGGAACAATGATGAGTAAGGTATGGAGCACTAAGCATAAATCTAAGTATAGTATTGCATGCAACCCGAAGGTGTGCCAATAAATAATTATTGATACCTGTATAAACAATAAGGCCATAATCTACCACGCTCAATAAAAAACTGAGTCAGCAATACCCGAGATTCTTGGGTTAAACAGGTTTTCACCCAATGAAGCCTGCCCAACCTTCGATGAATAGTTTTCCTAAGACCATTGATACTGTATGGTTTTCATATGTTAAATGGGAATCTAAGGTCAGCCCCAAATACTTAAATTGATCAACATATTCAATTATATTCCTTTTAAATCTAAAATTGGATCCAGTCCCTCATAACTTTGTTTATTTGAGAACACCATAGGCTTTGTTTTTTTAACATTCATAACCATGTAATTCTGTTGCAACCAATTCTGTAAAAAAGTTAAGTCACTGTGCACTTTCCTGATGGCATCACCCAGTTTAGGACTAACCCCAAACAGGACTGCATCATCTACATACATAATAATAGTTGTCTGTGTACAGATACTTGCAAACTGTACAGAAACTTAACAACGTCAGCACTTTGCACTTCACAGATTTGGCAAACTTCATAAATTATTTTGTGGAGTGAAGTTTGCCAGCTTTGCACATCCATAATTAAGAGTCAATCGTCTTTTGGAATGTTTTTGTTATTTTACGGCATTTTTTATTTTATGGTGTACTTCATTACCTGTGGATTACTGCAGCTGCTGAGTGATGGATTACTTTTGTTGGATATTTGCCTTTTTTTGATCTATATTTTGTTTCATCATTTGCTTTTGTCAGGTTTATTTGTTATTTTTGGCTCTTATTTGGGTTACCTTATGAATGTCTACAGTGTGGAGATATGGAAGACATGGTAAGAAGTTGCACAAACTGTCTATTTAAAGTTGTGAGAGGCATTTAACTTTTTTAACTTTTTAATTATAACACTTTATTTTAGATATACTGTATGTAACTGTTAGGCAAAATTAATATTAATGTAATGGGCTAAAGAAACTATGTAGTACAACTGTTTTAAGTTTTATAGGGTGGCAGTTAAATGTATTAGTATGTTACTAGCTGCTTTTTTTACAGGTATCATGAACGATTACAAAATTTTATTTATTTATTTTGGGTTTCGGAAAGAATACCTTTGAGTCAAAGACTCCTTTACAAAGGTTCCATGTCACATAGATTAGGCACAGACAAGCATTACAAAGATTGTTTCAGAGTAAAAGTTCAGATTGTTACAAGGAACAGTCAGGCTAACATTCAGGTACTACAGCAGTTTAAGACAGTTAAAAACAGGATGCATAACAACCCCAGGGAGACTAGGATTAAGAACTATGAGCAGGAGGCGGGCCAGAGGCCACTGTCAGTGGTAAAAGGAAGGGAACGACCAGGTTCAGTTACAATCGCAGTCACTTGTGGACAGGAAGTGGGCCCTAAGGTGTGTTTTAAATTGTTCTTTGTTCATAAACCAAGGAGGAGGGTAGGTTGTTCATCCACAAGACAGCCCTATAGCTGAATGATCTTTGGAATTGAGCGGTATGTCAGGAAGGAATAGAGAAGAGATGGGTGTCTGAGCTATGGGTGTGTTTAACTTTGGAGTCAGAGGGGATATTTTTTGCCAGAATGCAGGTGTGGAATCTGATTCTGTTGTCCAGGTTAAGCCAGTTGGTGTCCTTATATAGTGAACAGGTATGAGTGAGTCTATCAAACCCCAAAACAAGATGACAGGCCTTGTTTAGGACAAGTCAAAGTCTACCAGTGGCTGAGGTGCTTGCCCATCCAAAAATCAGTAAGCCATAGTCGAGCAGAGAGAGTACCGAGGAGGAGACTGCAAGCCTAAGGGCATCAGGGGTAAGGCAATGTTTGAAGCGATGCTGAAGCCCAAGCCTAATATTTAGGGCCTTAGATACTTGGTGAATATGCTCGGGATAGGTAAGGCCTGTCCAAGGTGATGCCCAGATATTTAAAGGAATCCACTAGTTCCAAGGGAGTCTGGGTTGCCATTAATATTTGAGGCAAAAGCCCCATCCTGGTGTTCTGCAGATGTGCAAATAGCATAACTTTTTTTTTTTGATAGTTAATAATAAGGCGTTGGGAGGAGAACCAGCTTTCGGCAGAGTTGAAGGAGGACTAGAGGGACTGGTGAAGTTGAAGGGGGTCTGTGCTGGAGGAGAAGATGACAGCATCATCCGCATATAGTAATAGGTTGGAGGGGCAGGATTTGGGGAGGGACTTTAGGAAGAGGCTGAATAAAAGAGGTCCCAAAATGGACCCTTGTGGGACACTCAAGAGGACAGGAGATTTGATGGATAGGGCATTATCAATTTTGACCTGTAGAGTCCAGTTCAAGAGGTAGTCAGAGAACCATCCCACGGCTTCCTGAGAGAGACCCAGGTTGATCAAGGAGGTTAGGATGTTACTATTTGGTTAGTTGAGTTAAATGTTGTGTACCTATTGCAGCTTTTTATTTACAGGTTAAAGGGAATGACAAAGAAAAAAATACAAAAGTGTTTGGACTAGTTTTTTTTTCAGGTTTCAAGACTAAGAAAATCAAAGAAGATATGAGAAAAAGTAAATGTTTTCCTCAGGTTCAGCATTAATGTGTAGGAAAGAAAAAGAAATCAGTTGAAAGAAGAGAAAAAAGTTTAAATTAGGTGGTTTTACGTAGGCAGTCGGGTTTCATTTCACATTTTTTTCTGCTTGGATTTTGTTTATTCTTTTGGTAACCAGGTAAGGCCCACTAGGCACAAATGCCTGTTTGCAGGGGTGGCCCGGGAAGGATCCATGACATCGGTTCAACAAACATTTTGTCAACCAAAATCACAGAGTCGGATTTATGTTGACCTAGAGTTGCAGTCAGTATAAGTCCAAATCAGTAGGTAACTGTCTGTTTTGGGGTTTTTCTAAACCCCATGTTAAGGGGCTTTCCCTCTGCAACCCCTGTCCTTTAAGATTATCAACCCAGGTCAGAGTTGATTTGGGGTGGGGTGCAATACCCAGTCAAAGCAGTGCTGGGGTCCCGTGGCTACATTATAGCAGCAATAATGAATTTGCCGCTATAATGTCGTTTGCTGTGCAGTTGTCACTGTTCAGATGGCATGCCACTCGGGAGCACTGGGGTGGTTAAGTGACTTGATTAGCATCACACAATATGCAAGTGGAGGCTGTGGGATTCAGACTGAGGTCTTCTGGATGTACAAGGTTCATTTGCAGCTTGTTACTCTAATCTTAAGGCTATATTGCCAGCCATTACCAGGTTTCTTTGGAGGATACCATGGAAAGCAATTTTTTCCAGGTACAGGAGCTGTGAAATAAAAAAAAAACAAAGAAAGTGTATACAAATATGCACAGATATACGCATTTTGCAGCAGTCCTGAAGAAAACAATTTTGTTAACTGTTATTTATTCATTGTACAAGGGGTTTTGACAGCAAAGTTTACAAATGAGAAAAAAGGGCGCCATGTTCTTTTTCCCACTTATAAATTATGGTACTTTTCTGCTCTATGTTGCTTCAAGACCTGCATGTCCATTTGTAGTAATCCTGTTTTAGGCAATGCTCTTTTTTAATTTGGTCTCTGTACAGGGAGTCGTATCAGGAGGGTTATGGGTCTGTTAACTTATTTTAACAGATTGTCAAGTATTTTCTGCTTAGTCGGTCACTGTCAGAATGCAGAACCAGCATTTTCCATTTAATGGTGTCATGCTTACGTCCTGTGTAAATAAAAGAAATGGAGAAAAGTGTTTTAGGTAGGCCTGTAATTTATTTTTTATTTTCTGAATGTTAATATTGGGGTTTTGGGAAACTGATTGCTGTTAGATGGTTAGGGGTTGGGAGAAGGCTGGGGTGGGTTAAGAGAGCTCGATATTAGAGTTTTTTTGTATGTTGTATCTGCTCACCCTGTACAATGTTCACTATCATATTTTTGATGCTTATGGTGGGTTTGCTGAAACAGGAACCCTAGAGTTCATTCTAGTTGGCAAGGATGGTAGTAAGGGCTTGTGTTTCTTGGTGTGGCTGTGACTGTTGGATCTGTTGATCACTTCGGGGGGGGTTGGGGTACTATAGTAATTTGCAATTGTTTTGATTCACAGATTTCTGAACAGTCACTTTGACTTTGCACCTGCTTGTGACCAGAGACTTGAATTATTTCAATTTGGGGCGATGCCAGAGTTGGAAAATGTTTACACCAAGTGTTTCCTTATGGAGTGGTTTGTAAGTCTCTTATTAGTTTGTATTCCTGGGTTGGTAATCATGTTTCTTATAATATTGGACAGTTTATTTACACCCATTAGTTGAATTTTATACCAGCTTCATGACATTATGATTTTGTTATTTTCATTCTGCCAGGAAGAAAGATGATTTGGGGGTCATTGTTTTATAGTGTCTGTGGCTTCAGTAGATCTCATAGTTGGAGACAAGGCACCTTTCTGGGTTATTGTCTAGCTTGTCGGCCTTTGGCTTTAGCTTCTGAGTGTCTTTAGGGTTACTGACATACTTGTTTTTATTTGATGCTTACTGTTGTAGAGAAGGTATTTTTGTCCGTTTTCATTGGGTTTAACTTCAATGTCTTCCCATTTTACCACCCTTATTTCTGTATTGCTTCTTACTCCAAAATAGAAGGTAGCAATCTATCACATACTATTTAGCAAACTGTAGCAGACTGGGGGCCAAGTTGTTCACAGGCATTCAGTTTGTTAATTACTGAGTCCAAAGGCTAATCAGCATCTCTTGGTTTGTTTCCTTTGCTGGTGCTTTTGAGTTTTTTTTTTTTGCTTAGGAACCAGGACCTGGCATTTTTTTTTTTAATTCAGGAGCAGTTGATAAGAATGCAGGGTATTGCTTTGATTTTAAATGTCTCTCAATACTTTGGAAAGTAGTTCTTAATGGAAGAGGCTCATAAGGTGTTCTGTCTTTCTTTTGCACAGTACATAAAATAATGGTAAAGGTACTTGTCCAGATTAGCAGAAGGTAGGTTGTGTAGTACAACAGTAAGCTGAAATTTTTCAGAGAGGTGCATGGAAAACATCTAGATATCTGCTTGAGGTTTCTGACCATACTATAATTTCCCCCCACTTGGATGAATTTATTAATTGCAGTTACATCAGCCAAAGAGGTAGCGCTGATGTTAGGTTATGGTGGGTGTTCCGGTATGTTTATTTGTTGTTCTCAGGCTGTATCTGGATCTTCTAGAGGCTCTGTGTCTTGTTCAATTTGTGTGAGGATTTTGTCCATCTCTAGCTCAAAGGTGTTGTTGGCCATTTCCTATAAGATTTTCTTAGCTAGGTTGGCAGGGTTGATGCCGGTAGTGTTTCACCTCTCGCCAAGGTGTAATTTGAGTTTGGGTTGCTGGAGGTCATCTGGGGGGAGCACTTGGAGATGACAGAGCAGCTTCCTGGCAGCTCTCCTCTCCCAGACTGGAGTGTTGGGCCATCCCAGCTCTTGGCTGCCACCAGGAGGAGCCCTGGTGATAGCACCGTTGCTTAGGAGGCAGATGAAAGTCAGACGGTTGGAAATGGGAGCCTGTTCCAGAGTGACTGCTTTTTGATCTTTTGCTGCCTGTAAGACCATTTCTGCAGCCTGGTTGGGTGAAGAAACATCAGCCCCAGTGACTGTTTTTTGTTTTGCAAGTCCTTCTTTAACCCTGTTAGCTTGTGGCAGGAGCCATTGGTTTGGGGCACGGAAGGTGACGGCAGACAGGGTGTGGCACTGCTCCTCATAAAAGAGAAGCTGCTCAAGCATTACCAGACTGCTTTTTGAACTTCTCATGCCTGCAAGATCATCTCTGCAGCCCGGTTGGGTGAAGAAACATCAGGCCCAGTGATGGTCTCTTGTTTTGACAGTCCTCCTTTCCACCTGTTGGCTTGTGGCAGGAGCCATTGGTTGGGGGTGTGGGAGGTGATGGCAGATGGGGGTGTGGCACTGCACTTCATAAACGTGGAGCTGCTCAATCATTATCAGACTGCTTTTTGAACTTTTGCTGCCTGTAAGATTATCTCTGAGGCCCAGCTGGGTGAAGAAACATCAGCCCGGCAAATGGGGGTGTGGCACTGCTCTTCATAAAAGCGGAGCTACTCAACTGGCTCTCCACATGAGTGGCTCCTACTAGAGTGATGGGAGTCACCATCAGGAGTCTACAGTGGGAGGCTGCATTGAAAAAATTCCAGTTTTTATTGTCTGTTGAATTTTACTAAAACTTAATTTGTTAGGATGCTCTGTTTAATTGTGTGGTTGAGTCATTTTGGGGGGGGTTCTAATGAACAACCTGTTGTGTTGTACTGTTCTAAATGCTTAATAGATTTTGATTATTTATTTACTTCAAACTATGCACTCCGGGTATTTACAGGTACAAAAGGTAGTTTGTATCCTTTAAACCACTCCACTTCTAATCCATTTGGTTCAAAGACTGATATTTTGATTAGGCCTGACATTTTAACTTTAGGGACTACTGTTAACTGGCTTATTCATTTGCAAAGTTGCTATAATTATTCAAAGCTTAGTTCAATTACTACTTCTACCTTAAAGAGTTCTCAATTTGTGAGGGAAAGATATGTTTTTGGGCATAGATATAGACAAATTATTTTGCTTTTGCTACTCTTATCTGATTCAGTTCATCCTAACCCTGGTCCTTGTGATAGAATCCCTTCTACTAATACTGCTTCTGTTGAAACCACATCTTCACTCCGGTTTGTTTACTTAAATATCCATAGTTTGGTTGCCAAAAAACTCAGTTAGAATGTTGGGTAGTTGAAGATAAATTCAGTATCATTGCATTAACAGAAACATGGCCTACAGACAAGATTTCAAACCAAGAAATAAAATTGCAGGGGTATTCGATAATTAGGAAGGACAGAATTGGAAGGGGAGGGTTTTTTTTGTATTATGTGGCAGATTATTTAACAGCTTCTGAGATATCAATCATCCCTGAGAGTTTATTTCTTGAGTCTCTCACAATTAATGTTACACTGGGCATTAATAAGAGTTTAACAATTTGCAATGTCTATGTTCCTCCAGATAACTCTAAATTGGGTATTGACTTCATTTTCCAACATGTTCCTATATTACCTGTCAATAGAGAATTGATAATAGTTGGTGATTTTAAACCCGATGTAAATAATTCCTTGGTGGTACAGTGGCACCCCCACCCATGTGGGACCCCCTGCCCACCAGCCCCCCCCATCTTCGGCGGGCAGCAGCAAACCCACCTGCATACCTCACATATTTGTGAATAACTATTACAGTATGCACTGCAAGCCCATTGGTCCACAGTGTGGACCAATGGGCTGACACCTGATACTGTAAGCTGTCATTTGGTGGGCAGCTGTGGAGGTATGCAGGTGGGTTTGCTGCTGCCCGATGATGGGGGGAGCTGGATGGGAAGTGGGACCTGTGTGGGTGGGGGGGTGCCACTGGACCACCAGTGAATTATGTACATTGGGTTTAGTGGCAATCGGGGCTATGGGTGGGGTGGGTGTCACCACTAGACAACCAGGGACCTATTATCTACATGTACAGGCAATTTGTGTTGTGGGATGGGGTGGGGGGAACCATTGGACCACCAAGGCATTTATTATATTTTATTTCATCTGAACGGGGCTATGGGAGGGGTAGGGGGTACCACTAGACTACCAGGGCATTTATTATAATTTATTTTGGCCGATCAGGGCTATAGGAGGGGTTGGGGGTACCACTAGACTACCAGGGCATTGTTAAACATTTATTTCTCAGAAATCAGGGCTACGGGGAGAGGGGGGTTCCACTAGACTACCAGGGCATTATTAAACATTTATTTCTTGGTGATCAGGGCTACAGGAGAGAGGGGGGTTCAACTAGACTATCAGGGAATTATAAAACATCTATTATTCGGGGATTGGAGCTATGGGAGGATACCACTGGACCACCAGGGACATATGTGGGTGCTTGTGCACGGTGTTCGGAGGGTAGCCATTCATGGCTGGTGGCTGCTGTGTTGTGCATTGCAGTACAGCAGCACACCTGTGGGTGACTGGCACTTGAGCCATTTTTTTATGGGCTCAACTTTGAGCCCAGGTATGTGGCACATCTCAGGGTTGGGCAGGCATATGCATCACATGTCCCAGGCTGAATATTGGGATGTGCTGCATATGCATGGACATGCCACCTGGAGATGCACCACATACATTATCATTGCTCCCTGACACATCAGAAATTGTGCTACATATTTCCCTCTTTTGAATATTGCCCCTGGGTGCATTTCCAGGGTTCTGCTAGTGCAACTCAGTTGTGCCAGGTGCAACCTCTTTGAATATCTAGGCCTAGGAATTTAATTTCAGACCTTGGCCTTCATAAAATTTTTTGTGATACAACCCATACCAACTACAGAACTGGATATGAATCCATTTTGGATTGGGTGATTACTAATAATGCTGCACATATTGTTTCCTTGGGTGTTCTTCCAGATGGCATTAGTGATGACTGTGCAGTTTTCTATGATTGGTCAGCCAAATATCCCAAAGGGAAACCCAAGATTATTACTTATCATCAACTTAAGGACCTTGATGAACATAAATTTGTGTGTGAAATGCTATCAATTGACTGGTCTTTTCTACATAATATTAACAACATCAATGAAGCTTATGATATATTTTGTCAACATTTTCTTTTAACTTGCGATAAATTACCTCCCATAAAGAAAGTAAGGGTCAGAGGGGACAATAATAGAAAGATTACTCACAATTTACTTAAATTAATTAGATCACGGAACAAGGCATGGACTAAGTACAGAAAGACTAAACAAAATGATCATCTTCTGGAATACAAAATATCGTGAAACAAATGTCAGTCAGCTATTCAAGCAGCTAACACTGATTCTTTCAAATGAAAATTGATTAATGATAAAGGAAACACAAAATCAACTTGGAATAACCTAAATTCATTGATGTTTAAAACTAAAGTGTCCAAAACGTTTTCAATAGATCTAGAAGGTTCTCTTATAACTGATTTGATTAATGTTGCCAATGCCTTTAATTTACACTTCTCCAATCTGGAATATAGACCTCAGTCACAAATTCACAATGGAGCATTGGGCAACACTTATTCGATGTGTCAGACTAAGTCTCTTTATAAACACTCAGCCTCTAATGTTCCTAAATTTTATTTTCGCTGACTTTCTTCAAATGATGTACTACGTTATATTATCAAAATGAACCCTAGACCATGTCTTGGCCTAGATAATATTAATTACAGGATGCTCAAAAAAGTTAGTCGCTTAATCGCTCTTCCCCTTTCAAAATTGTTTAATTATTCTCTTTGTCATGGTGCCATTCCAATCAAATGGAAATGTGCTGCAGTTAATCATATATATATAAATCAGTTTCAAAGTCAAATCTGAATAATTATAATCCCATATCTTTGTTAGCTCCACTTCCAAAGATTTGGGAAAAAGTGGTGTCTGACCAAATTACTGAACATCTTGATAAGTACAAACTCTTGTCAGAGTCTCAGCGTGGTTTCAGAACCAAACATAGTACTGAAACTGCCTTGGTGAGGTTCATTAGCCAAGTTACCAAAGCATTTGATGATGGAAAGTATGTTGCACTGACTTTTGTGGACCTCACCAAGACATTTGATTTGGTGGACAATGCTGAGCTCCTAAAATTGTTACCAATGGTTTCTTTTTCTGCAAAAGTTATTTCTTGCTTTGAAAATTATTTGCATAATCAGAAACAATGAACTTTAATAGATGGCTTTTCCTCTAAAGATTCTTTGCTAAAATGTGGAGTGCCCCAGGGGTCCGTACTTGAACCCTTTTTATGTTCTGTTTTTGTTAATTCACTATTTGATCTCTTTATTCACACTAAATTAATTTTGTACACATATAATGCTGTTTTGTTTTGCTCAGTGAACAGTATTTGAACACTTCAGAAAACTTTACAACTGGATTTTAGTTTATTAAAAAATTGGTTTGATTCTTATAAACTGATTCCAAATTCCTCTAAAGCAAAGTCAATGGTCTTTACTAGTCCTAGGAAAGCACCAATCACAGACTTTCTACTCTGTGACAATGCTGGAAATAATATTGAATGAGTATCAATATTTAAATATCTTGGCTTAACTCTTGATTATCATCTTACTCATGAGCAACACATTACAGAATTAATTGGCAGACTTCATAAGAGACTGGGTTCATTATATCATATTTAATGAGAATCTTACATCTGAAACTAGATCAATACTTAAGCATAGTCTGTTGTTATCTATAATAGATTATGGTTCTATAATATACTCGTACTCCACTCATAGAATACTCTCAAAACTCTGGTCCACATTTAATAGTGTCATTCGTTTTGCTACTGGACTACCCAGACAGGCACACCATTCCCATCTCTATAATTCCTTTAATTGTTTACCCCTGGCTGAAATGTTCTGTTTTAGATCACTGCTCTTCTTGCACAAGATTCAGTTAGGTTTTTTACCTCATAGCATAATCAGGCTATTTCCTCAAAAATAATTCTATTGCCTATACTATAGCATAAAGTAGAACATCTTCAAAGTCCCCTATTTTCACACTGCTTTTGCCCAAAACTCACTAAATTTTACTGCTAGTAAACTGCATAATAAATTGCCATGTTTAATTATCAGTTCCCCTAAGTTATTTGTCTTCAAGAGAACCCTCTAAAATTGCTTGTTGATTAATACTGTTTGTAAGTGTTTTAATTAGGGGTGGGCAGATCACAATTCACAGTCGGATATTGGATCTGGATAGTGGCTGATCAATATCCTACCAGAAAAGGATATTTATTGGGTCGGATATAGTAGCATGCATACATATGTTAATGTGCCCCAAGCCTGCACAAACTTTGTTCAATCCCCCACAGGTCAGAGTTGAGAATGAGTCTAGCTGCACCCCCAACACATCACAGATCGTACCTGAGTTACCTCCATGGTCACCAGAGTAACCACCACCCGCACTCCCACGAGTCACCGTCCCCCTGACTGAGTGAGAACATTCAATCACTACACACTACACAGTTATTGCAGTAATTGTTTTTATTTTATATTTTACTTAATAAAACAATTTATGTTTGTTTTAAAATCATGCAGAGCACAGCAATAGGAATATATGAGAAGTTGTTTAAGTTCTGCTTGATGAATAATAGCATATTTGCATTGTCCGGTGAGAGACAGAACCTCCTAACTGTTATTATGTCACCTGCCACACTAAAGACCCGTTCATTGGGTACATTGGTGGGTGGCAGTGCTAAATAGCATTTTGTTATCCTTGCCAGAGTGGGGAAACAGCCAGCATGGGATTTCCACAACAGCAGTGCATCTGGGGTGTTTTTTTTTAGTCACAATTCTCCCTGCTACGTATGTGTCCAGCTCTATGTTACGTTGTGGTAAACTGTTAATTGCTGAAACTGTAAAAACAAAATGAAAGGCTATTAGTTTAAAAATGTACACAGAAGATTAGCAAATGTTGAACATACAGAGATAACTTACAGTCTTCGGTTAGATCGTTACTCTGTGAGAACACCTGCCACGGATCATCAGCCTCTGATTCCATCTCAATTGCAGGGTTGTCCAGCAGTGGTTTCGTGGATATTAGCTGGTCATCAGACAGCTCCTCTACAAGCTGTTTCAGTTCAGCCCGTGCAAAACTTCTGCTACATTCACTTCTAAAAAAAATGAATTTTATATCTGGCATCTAAAACAGTTGCAACAACAACCTCTTTAGTAGAATCATAGTGCAGCAAATGTTTGTCCATAGATGCCAGCATAGTATTTTTCATTGTAAGTAGCCAAGGCACCTTTATACTTTCAATGCTGTGATAGAGGACTGTAGCTGTTGGGATAACATCAGAAATACAGGTGCTGGGGGGAGTGGCCTGGCACCGAGCAAGATGGATGTCTGACTTCTGAGCTCCTCATTAACAAAAAAGTATCTAGCATCATCTTCTGTCATCTAAGCCAGATTTAACATTTTATTTATGAGAACAAGAAAAAAAAATACTACAGCCGATCTGTTAAATTATTTTAGCATAAGATCTGCTTTACTATCTTTAGTACTCCTACAGATTTTGAAGAGACGACTGTAAGACTTCATATTGGCCTACTCCGACAAACAACTGAACCCTCTTGGGAAAATCGAAGAAATGTTCAACAAGTTATCTACAGACATGCATGATCTAAAAATTGCTACCCAGCAAAATACTCAGATGATGAAAACCATCGATTCTCGGCTTGCTTTTACAGAAAATAAAGTTTGTCTTAACAAAGAATCTATACAGGAGTTAAAAACTACTCTTAGACTTCAAGACCGAACAATTAAAGAACTACAATTAAAGGTTGAGGATATGGAAAACAGAAATCAAAGAAATAATCTCTGGATATTTGGATTCCCCGAAGATGTGGAGGCCAAAAATACTACAGCATTTTTATTACATGAGCTACCACAAAGACCTAGACTCCAAATCGGTAATGATCTAATTATAGAACGCTGTCACCGATCATTAGGCCCCAAACCTTCGGCAGAACAAAGACCTAGGCCAATACTTGCTAAATTCCTCAACTACACTAATATAGAGCTTATTATGCAGAAATCAAGGGAAATTGGACAACTCACCTGGCAGGGACATAATATTTACATATACCACGACTTTTCAAAGGAATTATCTACAAAACGGAAAGCCTATACACCAGCTAGATGGATCATGCATCAGATGGGGCTTCGTTTTTCGCTCAGATACCCTGCAACTATGAGGATCTTCATGGGAAACTCATATAAGGATTTCTACATTCTGGAATCATTAATGTCCTTTTTGAATAACTATACTGCAACTCACCATAAAGATTCTATGGCCTGACAGGCTCAGTCTATAGCCGATTCTCCGATTGCCACTAGCATTGACAAGATTTCCGATACAAGGTCCTCGGAGAAAGCAGTTATTATTTCTGATTCCCCCGATAAGCCATCAAGAAGGCAGTCTAACCGTGTGCAAGAAAAGTTAACATTCGGCACAGATCATTCAAAAACATGAAGTTGCTGCCCTGAAACAACAAACCATAATGTGCCTAAATCCATTGACTCTGACTTAATCATTCCAAATGTCCCTGTACATAATAAATATGGTTTGTTGCAAGATTTACCTTCTTCTAAAGATAATCCTGCTGTAGAGTCGGGCATCTCGGTGGGAACTGATATGGACTGTAATCCGATGGATGTTTCCTGGACTAGCAATGGAGGCAGTTCACCTTTTAAAGTGAAAGAACCCCCAAAAAAGAAGCATCGCGGAAAGGGTAAAAACAAAGGGGACACTACACCTTTGAAACATTTGAAGTGAATGTCTATAATTTCAATCACTTTAGTAGTTACTGTTCAACTCTAATCTGGAAGGTGTACCAACAGTGTCTATGTGCGATGGATGACGACAATTTGACAATTACTGTATTTTAATTGGCAATTTAATCTATCCTTAGTACTATCTTCTCCTCATGTTTAGGTTTAAAACATATATTCTTGTAAACAAGTGCATAGGTGGGTCATCGTCGTGTAGTTGGGTTGGTGTCACTCGAGACGTGGGTATGGGGTCTGTCTGTGCATGGATGGGTGTACTTGTGGCATTATTGCACTATATGACTGATTTTCTGGAAGTGGCACCAAGATACACCCGAAGACTTCATTATACTCTAGCTTTATACTAGGAATATATCATGTGAGTGTGCTTAAAATGTTAGAACCTGCAAAAATCCTGAGGAGGGCTTTGGAAGGATCGCTATGCCTGATGTCAGTTAATGCGATGGATTAGCTACATAGATATAGAGAATATTTTCCTTTGGGACATCTAGTCAATTAGTAGGCAGAAGTTTTCTGAAATATTGTTATTGCATGATCTCTGTGTCTTTGCATCATGAAACTGCTTTTTTTTTTTGTACTGTCTAATGAATGGAGATAATTCCCTTGTCGGATAAAGATAACATCTAACCTAAGTACAACAAAGCATTTATTTTTTTTTTAGTATTCATCAGGCTAATGATATCTTAATAGCTGCACACTTTTGGTTGTGCTAATTTCAATACATAACCTTACCAACGATCAATATATAGTACATTATGCATTACATGCATATACTACTTTATATCTGGAACTTCCCAACATGTCACAATTTCTATAACTAGATTAGTGTAGCTATTATATTCTATATTTTTGCTATATCATTACTGCCTTTTTTTCTCCTACTGTAGTAACATATTTTTTACATGTCACCAGTTCTCTTTTTATTAGCGGTGATGCTAGATTTGTTAATGTTAATGCAACGTTATTACCTTTACATCTATAAGAGTAAGATAAATACAATATCTACTACTCCGTTTTTGTGTTCTAACTTGTTTAAATTACAATACTTTGGTATTGTTATACAAACTTTTGCCAGATTTACTGTTTTAAGGAAGATCAGGTTGTACTTTACTTTCATTTTTTTTGGTACTATCCTATCTCCTGATTGTTAAGCTACATCCTAGAGAACAGAGAGGTGGTCTTGGTCCCTATTTTCTTTCCTTTTTTCAGACTGACCTCTTCCCTGTTCATCTTAGATGACTGTATTGTTTTATTGTTATACAATTCAGATGTTTAATAGTGTTAAGGTTATAATGTTAATAGACAGCTGCAGAGAACGAAAAGAGAAAGACTCTATATATCTCTCTGTTCTGATGACTTTAAATAGTTCTGCCAATAGTCTCTTCATAAGTAATATATATATTAAGTTGATCTGCATACCATTGTCGAATATAATTGGACACTGGAGTCCCTTGACTTCATATCTATTCTATTGTAGATTGAATACTCTAATGTAAGATGGCTAATTTATCACTATGTACATGGAATGTCAAGGGACTCAATGAGCCAAATAAACGTAAACAAGTTCTTAATCATCTTAAGAAACATAAAACACAGATTACACTACTGCAAGAAACTAAACTTTTGGATGCAGACAACTTTAGACTAAAATGTGATTGGGTCGGTCAGGTGTTTGCGGCCTCTGCCTCCTCCAAAAAAAGAAGTGTGGCTATATTAATTCATAAAAATCTGAGATGGAAGCCGTCTAATATTCAGAAAGATCTGGATGGTAGGTGGCTTATTATAACCTTTGACACTCCTTCAGGGCCATTAACTATAGTCAACATTTATGCCCCAAATTCGGATGACCCTCAATTTTTTCAAAAGCTGATTCAACTCTTAGTTTCATCAAATTTGGTTAATTCTCCCTTATTGATTGGAGGGGATTTTAACTTCACTCTGGATGCATATATGGATAGGAGTAATGGTTCACTGGAAAGTCTTCCTAAAAGCTTAATTATAATATCCCAGTTAATGAAGGACCAGGGCTTATCAGATATCTGGAAGACCCTTCACCCCAGAGATAGGGATTATACTTTTCACTCTCCCCGCCACCAGACTTATAGTAGAATAGACTACTGGTTAACTTCCCCCACAGTTACGGCTAACATAATAGAAGTCAATATTCTTCCGTTAATTATATCTGATCACTCCCCAGTTAAACTTTTATTTACTTGGGGTTCCCCCCTGTAAAATCCCCCTCATGGCGATTAGATCCCCTATTGTTAAAAGATCCAGAATTTTTACCTTGGATTAAAACACAAATAGACAAATTCATGGCTTTTAATGACCCAAAAGATACTTCTATGGGTACTACATGGGAAGCACTTAAAGCTACATTACGTGGTAAAATAATTAGCTTTGCAGCATACAGGAGGAAACGTAGGGAACAACAGATCAATAATCTTGAAAATCTACTTAAAGCAAAACAAACATTATATTCAAATAACCCCCACCTTGATCCCTCCTCTCCTTTGCATTACGAAATCTTACAACTACGTATGCAAATCAACGAGTTAATTTCTAGAAAAACAGAAATAGCATTATTAAGAATAAAATAAAAATATTGGGAAGGAGGGGAAAAGGGGAGTAAAATACTCACTTACAAGCTTAGAATGCAACAAATGGAGCATCATATCGCTGCCTTAAAATATCAGGCAGGAGAAATTCGAACAAATGAATCTTCTTTCAATGAGATTATGGCATCCTTTTATAAAAAAACTATACTCCTCTTCCTCCCCAACATCATCTTTAGACATCACTTCTTTTCTTGATAACTTAGCACTTCCCTGCCTTTCACATGATGCAATATGCTCCTTAGATACACCTTTTACTATAGAAGAAGTAAAAAAGGCAGTTCTTTCTCTTAAGTCTGGACGATCTCCTGGAGGAGACGGTCTTCCAGTTGAGTTTTATAAGCTTCTTGCCGAACAGCTATGCCCTTTACTATGTAATGTATTTCATGAATCTTCTAAGATAGGTTATCTACCTCATACTATGACTGATGCAATTATTACAATCATCCCAAAAAAAGACAAGGATGTTACCCTTCTGGCGAATTACCGCCCTATATCTCTACTTAACATAGATGGCAACATTTTTGCCAAGATCTTGGCAAACCGTATAGAACCACACATTCCCAAATTAATTCATAGCTCTCAAGTAGGTTTTGTCAAGGGTAGGATGGGCTCCGATCATCTTCGTTCCTTAATTAACCTAATATATAAGGCTAAACTTCTTAATTCTCCGGCAGTAGCTATTGCTATAGATTTTGAAAAAGCTTTCGATTCTTTAGACTGGAACTTTCTTTATCTTGTATTATCACGCTTTGGCTTTAGTAAACTTTTTTGCTCTTGGATCAAGCTTCTTTATACAAATCCTCAAGCGAGGGTACTCACCAATTTCACATTATCCCAACCTTTTAAATTCGCATGGGGCACTAGGCAAGGATGCCCTCTTTCCCCATCCCTTTTTATTTTAGCTCTTGAAACTCTAGCTACCTTTCTAAGGCAGAATAATGATATTAAGGGTATATCTATTGGGCATACGCAATATACATCATTGTCATATGCTGATGATATGCTCATCCTGTTAGAAAATTTAAAATTATCTGGGCAACCACTTAATAATACACTTAATTTATTCTCCAAGCTTTCTGGACTAACAGTTAATTACCAAAAAACTGAGGTATTACCACTAAATAAATACTGTACTCCTCTCATGAATAATTGCCTTGGATTTCGCTGGGCTCCACAAGGTATTACCTACCTAGGGATAAAAATTTTACCCGATCTAGATAAGATATGGGAAATTAATCTTCATCCTTTACTCGCAGATATTAAAGCAAATTTAACCAAATGGAAAAATCTGAACTTATCCCTTCCTGGTAAAATTGCCGCTATAAAAATGAACACTACACCTAAAATTCTTTATTTGTTCGCTTGCATCCCACTTAAAATCTCCCCTCGTCTTCTTCACAATATTGATAAAATTGTAGGAGATTTTTTATGGGAAGGCCACATACCAAGGTTTAACCGTATTAAATTACATTCTCATTGGTCTCAAGGTGGCTTTGGACTACCTTGGTTTACGGCCTACCTTTGGACATTTAGAGCCTCACAAACTATTAAATGTTTTTTTAAGCCTAATTATAACGTACCATTATGGTATGACATGGAAGCTTCCTTATCCCCAGGACAAGTCCCTAATAGCTTCATTTGCTTTACTTTAAACTCTAAATTCAGAAAACATCCCACAATTAATGCATCTATTCATTACTGGTTTAGAATGCATAAATGGCTTAAAACTGATCCTTCTCCTCTATCTTATACACCTATTTGGGGAAACTTGAAATTCACTTTAGAGATCAAACCAATATACTGTAACTCTTGGAAGCATAAAAACATTCTATTCTTGAATGATATTTTGACTGATAATGGTAATACACTAAACTCTTTTAGTTATCTACAAACAAAATGGAATATTCCCAAAAAGGAATTTTGGAAATATTTACAGATTCGATCGGCTATATTCCCTACTATTCAACAAATTAACAATTCGCTACCAACTTCCTTATATATTAACATGTGGATTAATACCCCTTCTGGTTTAATCAGTAAAATCTATAAACAAATCAGAGATGTACTACCAAACCAATCTCTCCTTGCTAGAAATAGATGGAACCGGGTATTAAAGGATAATATATCTGACTCCCATTGGGATGAATGCTGGAAACTTTGTCATAACACTTTTAAAGATATGCGTAGTATGCTTATTCAATATAAAAGTTTACATTTATGGTATAGAACCCCATTTCAACTACACAATATAAGTTTACTACCTAACAACAACTGTTGGCGTTGTAATTCCCCAAATGGTGATCTTTTACATATATTATGGTCATGTAAACTTATATCTAAATTATGGCAATCTATTCATAATTTAGTTTCTAAAACTATCGGTCGTCATATCCCATTTGAACCTAAATTCTGCTTATTAGGAGTTACAAATAATAATATAAATCTAACAAAATATCAGCATAGATGGCTACAAATTCTATTTATGCAAGTTAAGAGACTGGCTCTAATGCGTTGGAAGTCTCAATTAACACCTACTCTGACTGATATTCTGAATAATTTAACCTATACTGCCTCTTTGGAATGAATTTCATACTTGGCATCGGACCGACTTAACGAATTTCATCTCTGTTGGCAGGACTATTTAAACTTTCTCCAAACTCATAAGTGATACACATCATCAGACTTTTTTAAATCAGGTATTATTTTAAATATTGACACTTCTGTATAATAACCTTCTTATGCAGCTCCTTTTGTTGATTATAAAATTGACAACTACTTTAATCTGTCTTTTTTATTATTCTTTCATTACAGTACAGGTTGCTAATTATACATAGATTTAAACATGCATACAAGATCCTCTCTTTTTGAATGTAAGCTATACAATTACCATAATGTTAATTGTTACAATAATATGTCAAACATACTATTACTTGCACTACATACTATATACTGTGCATTTCAACTTGTTTTAGGTACCATGTACTGTACTAAGTAATATGGATAAAGACTCAATAAATAATTTAACTGCAAAAAAAAAAAAAGAAATACAGGTGCTGTCAGAGCTCAGTCTCCTTGTTTCACTTTCAAACGGTCTTAGAATTGTACAAACATTTTCTGTCACTGTGAGGAGCTGAAAGTATGGGTGTCACACTCAGCAGCATGGACTGTTAAGATTCAACGCTGCTCTAACAGCTGCTCTAACATGTATGTTCCATCTTGTTGGCACATCTTGGATTAAACAGTGCAGTGGCACCTGAAGTGTTTTTTGCAGTTCAGTCATCTTTGCTGTGGCTGATGCAGAGTGTTTAAAATGGGCTACCATCGCCCATCCTGTGGCAAGTAATTCTTCAACTGCTTAAGAATGGAATCTTGCATTATCAACTGCAGGATGTTAGCAACACATCCAGCACTGGCCACAGCATTAAGTTGAATGGCTTTAGCAATGCTGGGGCCATTATCTCTAATTACAGGTCCTTTTTGTGGCCACAATCCCCCAGGTGTCAAGTGCATGGAAGCACACTTTAGAGAGATTTTCCCCAGTCTGCTTGTCAGAGAGGTGCTTTAGATAAAGTAGGGCTGATGCCTATTAAAGTAATCACCTATCCAGTGTGCTGTTATAGGCAAGTATGATATTGTAGAACTCTCAGTGCTCCAGGTGTCAGTTGTAAAACCAAAAGAGGTAACATTGGATAATTCTACCTGCATCTTTACCCTTAATTAATTGTAGATTTCAGGGATTATTACTTTTAAAAAGTGCCCCAGTGAAGGCAAACAATTTCTGTGCTCCAGCACTGCTAGCAACTTTTTGAAGCCCACATTCTCAACGATGGAAAACAGCTACTCATGTAGAGCAATCATCTCTGACACTGCACTAGTTATTTCAACTGCTCTCAGGTGGTCACTGGTAAGGTGTGTGTGAGCTATACAGGTTTCTATAGTTTGAAACTCCCTCTTAATTTGTTTTGCTGGTGGCTCACACAAGGACTCTGCCATCCTTTCTCATTCAAATGTTGCCTTTTTGGTTCATAACTAGGAGTATTCAGTTTTGCGTTTGTTTCTTAAGTGATTAAGCAAACCTGAAGTGCCAAAACTTTTCACTGAACAGCCTCGACTTATAAATGTTGGTGTAAGGCAAAGACAACATTTAGCCTTGGACTCTGTTTCTGTGCCCACAGTAAAATATGTCTGTACCAGACTTTTGTTTGACATTATGCACCTCAGAAATTCAGCACTCGCTCCCACTCAACTGTCTCAGCAACTCTGCCTCATTTATCCGTGAATATCTTTGATCTCTTCGATGATTTCTGACACTGCAGCAATGCAGAAACAGCGTTCTAATCCAGTGTGTATCTCTCTTTCTCTCTGGTCTCCCTTCCCCATTTTACCGCACTTCTCCTCACACTCTGGCACCACTTATTAAGACCATTAACAGGTGCTCAAGTAATTTAATTAATCCATCAGCTTAAAGGGAAACTATCCGACTGGAATGGATCCACTGAAAATGCTGGATCTTTGACTGGATTATTTTATTGAGTCTGATATCCGCCCACCCCTAGTTTTAATTCATTTTATATTTTTGTATGTACAGTATAGTGTTGTTTGATTTGTTTATTTATAATTGTTTATGTATTGTAAGTTATGTATGGTAGTTTTGTATGTTTACAACTGGACAGCTGTGAAAATGGGCATTATAGCCCACAGGCCTTTCAGTATAAAATAAAATTAAAATGAAATGAAAATGAGTGCATGTGCACTTCCATATGCATGCATCCTCCTTGTTTGCTATAGCCTCAAGAAGTAGAGAACCAGGTGGAAAATGGAAGGGGTGGACTGGGCTTCATCAAGCCATGTCACTCTGATGGGGCAATGAGGACTTCTGGATGAGAATCTGGATGAGGACCCTTCCTCCATCCCTTCTGTGGGGAAAATCCACAAGTGAAGTATCCCCCACAAAGCGAGGCAGTCAGGCCAGCTAATGACAGCTTAGGAGGATAAACACCTTTAAATAAAACATGGAAACATAGAAATGTTGGCAGAAATGGACTGCTTGACCCACCCAGTCTACCCAGATTTTCCCCGCCCATTCAGGCTTTACAGACCATACCTGGTCTCTGTTGACCCTTCCTCTCTCTGCCTATTTACTAATATTCCCTTAGGCCTGTACCATGTATATGTGAAGCCCCCCCCCACTGTTTTCACTTGCAGCACCTCTACTGGCAAACAGTTCCAGGTGTCCACCACTCTTTCAGTGAAGTAGTACTTCCTCACATCCCTCTTAAACTTCCCCCTTCCAGCTTCATTGCATGCCTTCTGGCGCTAGTGCACTTTCTCATTTGAAATAGGCCCCCCTCCTATACCCTGGTCACCCAATGAGGTATGTGTATGTCTCTATCATGCCCCCCTACTGTCTTTGTGGGTGTACTTGTGGAGATCCCTCATGCTCTCCTCATAGGGCTTTTGATGTAACCCTTGCACCATTTTAATTGCCCTTTTCTGGACTGCCTCCACCCTGTCTATATCCTTTTTGAGATATGACCTCCAGAGCTAGATGCAGTAAAGGTGGGGTCTCACCAGCAACTGATACAGTGGTAACACCACCTCCCTCCTCTGCTGGTGATAACTTTCCCTATGAACCTCAGCATCCCACTGACCATGACCACTACCTTGTCATACTGCCTCCCCACTTTGAGATAATAAGATATGAGAACTTCAAGGTCTCTCTCCTGCTTAGTAACCATTGTTACCGCTCCCCAATTTTATATTCATCTTCTGAGTTTCTATGCCTTAGGTGCATGATTTTGCACTTTTGGGCACTGAACCCTACCTGCCATGACCTCCACCACTCCTTGAGTTTTCTAGGGTCCCTACTCATTCTCTTCAATCCCCACCCCAGATATCCACCGTATTACATACTTTGTTGTTGACTGCAAAAAGGCAAATCTTTCCTTCCAGTTCTTCTGCAATGTCACTTATGAAGACATTGAAGAGGACTTGTCCCAGTACTGATCCCTGCAGCAGTCTGCTGGTCACTATTCTTTCATTAGAGTGAGTGCCATTTACCACCACCTCCTGTTGCCTCTCCATTAGAGAATTTTTTACCTAGTTTACCATTTTGGATTCCACCCTTAGACTGCCCCAATTTCTGTATAAGTCTCCTATTTGTCGCAGTGTCACATGCTACCTTTGCTCTTGTGATCTGTTGGATTCAAGATACTCCACTAACCTTTCTTTTGACAAGGTTTCCATTAATTTCTCCACCACTGATGTAAGACTCAGTGGCCTATAGTTGTTACCTTCCTCCCAGTTGCCACTCTTATGGTGCAGGACTATGTCTACTCTCCTCCAGCCCTCTGGAACCACTGCTTCCAGTAAGTTATTGAATAAGACCATCAGTGGTGCAGCGAGCACCTCCCTAAGTTCTCTAATGTACCCTTTTGTGTGTTCTGTCTAGTCCCATGGCCTTGTCCACTTTAACATTTGCAGGTCCCTTCAGCACTCTTTCCTCTGAAAATGGAACCCCCCCCAAGTTTTCCTACTGCTCCTTGGTGGTCCATCCCCATCTCCCTTCACTGTGAAGACTGAGCAGAAATATTTGCTTAGTATGTCTGATTTTTCCCTGATAGTGCTGTCCTCCTTATCCTCACTATGCCTCCCCTTACTTTTCTCTTTTTTTATTTTTTTTTCATTTACCGTGCTTTTTGCCACTGGCCACCTCTCCTTCAGCTCATTCTCCACCATCAGCCTTGCTCCCCTATTGCCATACTCCCACCAATACCCCCTGACTTGCCCTTCAGGGTGGGCCCACTACTCTGATCCAGCCCATCTACTATAGGAGAAGGTGTCCGTAGAGATTCCCCCCCAGGGTGGGGTTTAGGGCTGGTCAGTGCAGTGGAGTTGTGTTAGGTCGGTGGAGAGGTGGGGAGCCATTAATGCCAGGAGTCAGGCGTTCTTCATCTTGGTAGCCAAAGAGATTTTGAGCTGCCTCGGGGCAGGAGCATGCAATGACATCCAGTGTCTACCCCACCCCTCTTATTTTGAGATGCCAGTTGCCTGTGGTTCCCCCAGCCTCCACCAGAGTCCATTGAGCACTGGGCACACTATCCCTTCCTCCCTCCAGAGAAAGAAAGCAGTCCATGGGATGCTCAGTCCTTCTCCCCTGGCTGGCCGTTGGTTTCCCTGAGTCCATTCTCGAACCCAGGTCACCAGCATCGTAAGTGAAAATCCAACCACTGCGCCGGTGGGCCAGCCCCTTGCCTTTCTCTTCTTGCTTAGGTACCTGAAGAAGGTCTTGTCCTCTTTTTCTACTCCTTTGGCTATCTTTTCCTATGTTTACACCTTTGTTCCCCTCTCTGCCTCCTTCTTTCCTCTGTTTTATCTGGTACACCTCCCTATCCTCATCTCTCTACATTTCTTTGTACCGCCTGAATGCCACCCTTTTTTTCTTTGCCTTCATAGCCACTTCCCTAGAGTACCATAATGGTCTTTTTTTCCTCCAGCTTTTGCTCAGTTCCTTCAAACAGAGGCTGGGTGCCTTCACTATGGCTTCCCTTAATTTTCTCCACTGTTTCTCTACCCCTAAGTGGCAACCATCCCCTGCTAGGCTACTTCTGAGATAGTCTCCCATTTCTTTAAAATCCACCCTCCTAAAGTCCAGAACCCTCACTGTACTGTAGTTTGCCTCTGCACCCATCCTATTATTGAATCACACTGTAAAATGATCACTTGTCCCCAGGGGAAAGTCTACTGTGATGTCTACAATAATGTCTAATTACTTGTATTTCAGTTACCGGCAAATGCCATTTGGCATATAGTGCTATGTCTTTTCTTTTCTTTCCTGGTCTAGTCTTCCTATATACTGTAGTTTGTATCTCACTATCTTCATCCTCTACAGGTCATTTTCATCCCACTATGTCTCTTGTTATTCATGTTAGAGCCCATTCTTCCAGACAGACCAGTGTCTCTAGTTCATCCAGTTTGTTTTTCAAGATTCATGTATTGGTATACATACATTTCCAGTTTTAGTTTTGTTTGTTATTAATCTACTTTATGGTATATTTTGTTGCTTTAGTGGTTTGCTTGTCACTAAATTAGATAACTTAATATGACATTCTTAATTTAAATCTATACCCTGTTCTTTTTGGCTTCACTAGCCACTTCCAGTATCCATCCTCTCCCCCAATCTGTTTAAAGCCTCCGTAATTATATCCTGATCCAGTTTTCCAAAATGCATGCCCCTTTTACATTCATATGTACTCCATCTCTCCTGAAAATATAATTTCTTCCATCAAAGCTTATTCATTTCCTAAGAAAGGTGAATTCTTCATCCTTGCACCAATTAATGATCCAAGCACTAAAACTTTAAATCCTAGCATAAAAGCTGTCATCTATGAACTGTACTGGTAGTGTCTCCATTAAGATTTCATCTGTTTTGTTCTTTTGTCTTCTGTGTCAGAATTCGTAAGACTCCTGTGATTTACTTATATTTCCTCCACCCCTCCCTCCCATTTCTCCCACCAGTATCAGCTTAAACCTCTTGCTGCTCATTCTTGCTCCTGCCATGGCATTAGATGACTTGCTCTCCCTTGGTCCATAGCCTTGTTGAACCTGTACCAATGCCTTAAGTTTTGCTAACACCTGTACACTTATACCATTTGTAATTGTTGTACTTTGCCACCATGTGTATTTCTGAATTTTATGTTTATATATTTTGTCTCCCTACTCCCTTCCTCCTGGTGCTCCTGGAAATGAGCCTTAACTCAGTGTGCCTTTCCCAGTTACCAATTTTTAATAAATAAATACATTTTTTTTGCCACTGGTGTTATTTGTTCCAACACGCACCACAGACATAACAAAAACTGACAGGTGATCACAAATCACACATACATGTAAAACCTATTAACATTTCATTGAAGAAAGTTTTAGTCCCCTCTAAACAGCTGCAAACATATTTTCAGTTTCTCATTGATATTCACTGTCTACTTTGCCTGTAAGGATATTCTTACATCACAATTCAAGGTTTCATTGGATTATTTGTTGCTGGTAGTTTGAAAAATAAAATGAAAATAACAAAAATGGTGAGGAAAGAAAGAATCAAACATTTTAAAATTACTATTAATGTATGTAAAGGCATAAAACCTAACACTACCATATTTCAGTGAATGGAAGGCACAGATATTCTATTAAAATATTATATATTGGCTTGCAGCTTGTTGTATTTGAAGCTGGCATGTTTTCAAGGACAGCTTGTACTGCAACATCTTGTGTTTGAATACTGACAATAAAATATTATGCATCCTGGATTTAATCAAGTATAATGTTACTGCTCCACTTCATAGCAGAATAAACATAAATGTCAACTAAAATTATAAGTTTAAAATTAAACACAATAATGATCATAGTTACAGAGATAAAAAACACAGAGACAAACCAACATGGCTTCAATGTTGACTTGAAGCCACAACTAATATCTGAGGTGAGCTTGTATAAAAAGTATTCATTATGTGGCCTGCAGCTTGCGTCTGAGGGCAGATTGTAGTTAATTAAATAAGTTATTTTTATTTTAAATTAAGTATATTTCATTGAATTTCCAACGACCAACCAGTACAAGAAAAGACAAACTGGTAAAGAAACTAAAACAAACACAGTACAATACATTAACAGCCAACAAACAATAAAGACAAACACAAACAAAGACCCCCATTCCTCCCTCACCCACCTGCCACCTCAACACATGTGCAGGACTCTCAAGAGCATCCCGAGCCAGGGGGAAACCATGAGAAAGGAAAAAAGAAGGCATATATAAAATCACATGAGAAATGGATGACAAAGTATAGGTTTGGTTCCCACTTAGGACTGGAGAAGTAACAGTGTATGTAAACTCTCCCAATAGGATTTATAAAGAGGCAAAGCATAGTAAAAAATAGCAATCAATTTTTCTGCATTAAGGGCAGTCATTATCTCCTGAAATATACATGCTTGAACTAGGCACAATTTCATTATAGTGTCAGAACAGTGTGTGTGTATGCGTGTGTGCAGAACTGTGTCATTACATAATGAAAGAGCATCAGCAAGAGTCAAGCAGCACTGCTTGTGTGCTACATTGTCTAGATAGAATGTAACCCTGACATCTGAAGTAGAGTCAGTTGATGAGCAGCACTGACCAAGGTCTGTGGAGGAGCCAGATTAACCCATGGTCAGTTTGAGCTAATCTGCAGCTTTATAGGTTTGCAGACTTGAGAAGTCGAGCAGCCAGCATAGCCTAATAAATAGGGGACAAGAATGGAAACATGGAGTGTTGGGTTTGAATCCTGACTCCTCTAATTTCCACTTACTACAGATTTCATCAGAGTGGAGATGCATGGTGTCACAGTGTTGGAATACTAAATTTATACTAAAGAGAGTTAACAGGAGGACATAATATACAGTTACTCTGGAGTGTGCCACATTAAGCATGGCCCAAAGGGCTGCTGAAATGGCTAACGTTGCACTCAAAATGTAAACTGCAATTTATGTCAGTACTTTCAGGATTGGCATGTATTTAAGAGTAACCCACATCTCTCTTGGGATATAGATTGTAACCCCTACAAAATCATGATGGCTTATGGGAGAGGAGTGGGCTTATCTTCTGAATTCTTTGCCAGACATCCATAATTAATTAGTGTGAAGCTGAAGTAAATTTTGATGTCAGACAAAGAACAAGGCGTTTCACCACACCCATTCATCATGATCTGGTAGTGGCTAAGATATATATATATATTCTTTGCAAAAAAACTATGTTAATGCATCAGTTAGGGTTGCTATTAAAGCGATAAAGGAAGGGAAATACAATGTTAGGATTTTCAACCCTAACTCCGCATTCCCCCCAAAAGGGAGAAAAATAACACAAGCAACCACAGACATCCATCATTCGGTAAGACAAACAACATACAGCTCTTTCCACATGCTACAAGAGACATCCATCATCATGGCCCAGTGCTTCTGTAGGCATGGATACACATGCACACCACCTGAGAAGTGCAGTAAGAATGTACCATAGGATCACATTGTAAATTGTAAGAAAGGAATAACTCATGACAGGAAGTAAGGTATTGCTAAATTACTGTACACCCCAGGTGGGTTGGGAGGCATGAGGTGCAGTCAAGTGCCTTCAACCACCTGGGAAGTGTGGTATATGTAAGCAATAACACACAGGAGGGTGTGCAGTAATGCTAAATTGCTACATGCCCTAGGTGGGTTGTGAAGCATGATGCACAGCTGAGTTCCTTCAACCACCAGGGAAGTGCAATATAAAATTCCCATAGGATCACATTGTAAATTGTAAGTAAGCAATAACAAATGGGAGGGTGTGGGTCAATGCTAAATTGTTGCATGCACCAGGTGGGCTGTGAAGCACGAAGCACAGCCAAGTGCCTTCAACCACCTGAGAATTGCGATATAAAATTTCATAGGATCACACTGTACATTGTAAGTAGACAATACCACATAGCAGGGTGTGTGGCAGTGCTAAATTGCTGCATGCCCCAGGTGTGTTGAGAGATATGAGGCACAGCTGCGTGCCTTCAACAACCTGGAAACTGCAATATAAAATTTCCATGGGATCACATTGTAAATTGAAAGTATGCAATAATACAACACATGACAGGGTGTGTGAAAATGCTAAATTACTGCATGCCCCAGGTGGGTTGTGAGGCACTTCTGTGCCCACATGGATGATTGCATGCAGGTGCCAAATGCCTTCAACCACCTGTGGCATGTATCCATGGCTGCAGAAACATTTGACCATGATGATGGATGTCACTGGTGTCATGTGGAAAAAGTTGTGTGTTGTTTGTCTTACTTGATGATTGATGTATGTGGTTGTTTGTGTTGCCTTGCCCCCTTTGGCTGCTTGTGGGGGGGGTGAGGAGTTAGGGTTGAAAACCCTAACATTGCATGTCCATTCATTTGTCACTTTAATAGCAACCCTAACTGATGCATTAATGGAGTTTTTTTTGCAAAGAATTTCCTTACTTCATGAGATAGTATAATTGTATCCTTATTTGCCTGTGGCAGTTCAGGGCCCTCTTGGTACTTTACTCCCATTCCTCCATAGATGCAGACATGTATGTTGTTCTGGAAGCACAGGGCCCAGAGGGCCCTGCACTTGCATTTATAGCAGAACAGCAACCAAATTGTTAGGATAGCCTTCTTATTACCCCACCTCATGAACCTGGTATTGAAAATTTTCAAAACTTTATTCCATGCCACCGGAACATTATTCCACACCTCAGATGTGAAAACACAGTTTGGGCAGGATTTGAAAAATGACAGCTGTCATGTTCAAGAAGCGGTGTAAAAAAAATTGCTATGTTGAAAATTTGTGGTCAAAATATTTTAAATTACCGATGTTACAAGAGAGCATAGGAAAATTTCAACAGATGCATATAATTTTGCCATTGTTACATATTTTGAAGTCAGATTTTTAACATAGCCTTCTTATGACCTCGCCTCATGAACAAGGGTGGTGAAAATGTTCAAATCCTGCCTCAAAGGTGATTTCATCAAGTGACTGTGAAATCACCTTTTGTGATGGATTTTTGTAATTTCACCGACAGTGTTTATGAGGGGGGTCTGAAAAATTCCACGTTGAAAATTTGGGCTACAAATATGCAAAAATGGGAAAGTTATGCCACAAAGTTGAAAACCCCATTGAAATACATTGAACCACATTTACCTTACTTTCTCATGTAGCAATCAGGTCTTCCAGCAGCAAGACATGTCTTCAATCAGAGACTGGATCTTCACTCTGGGACCTGTTCAGGTGAGTGAGGGTGTGTGGGGAGGTGCGTTGTGGTGGGTGCTGCATAGATTATCAGTGTGGGAGGGTAGGATTGCTGAGGGACCATTTTTCCTTTTACAGGTTGTAAAAAATGAAACAAAACACATCAAGGGACCATTTTCTTCATTAGAAAGCAGGATGGTGATTGGAGGAGACCACTAGACACCAGGGAAAGACAAATTTTCAATGGGGTCAGCAATCGGAGAGTGGGGGTGCCACTAGACACCAGGGAAAATACAATTATTACAGGGACAGCATCTGGAGGGTGGGAGACAGCAATAGACACCAGAGTCAAAATATAGGATTTTTCCCCTCATGTAAAAGGATTGCTCCAAATGAAAAATTATTCCTTTTTTGTGTCATACAGCTAGGAAGCGAATCATGAAAAAGGATATAAAATGTAACAAAAAACACATTTGTGGGTCATTTTTCTAATTCTTAAGTGCAGAATCCACCTAACGGGGTCCCAATGGGCCAGAGGGAGGTGTTGATCTCTTGCCAGGCTGTCATTTTTGTGGCTTATAAATTTTTTTTAGAAAAAAATGGAAACAAGATGGCAGCAAACAAAAAATAATTATTCCCATATTAGTAGTCCTGCACATTGGTCCCATGTCATGATATTCAACTGATTCACAGTAGTTAACTATCATTGTGTAATCTTCCATTAATGTCACAATTGTGAGATTTTTTCTTCTGTGCATGCATGCAAGTTTATTGACATAAGGGCTTATAGTGTCATCAACTTCAAAATCTGGTATGCTCATGAGCAACAAAGGCTACCACACCTCGAAATCTTTGGAGTAAAATATTTATTGTTTAATTAGTCCCAACATTTCACCTAATAAATTAGGCTTCTTCAGGAGAACTGTAAAAAATTATGAAATATAATGAATATTTTCAAAAAACAATATTTTTAGTTCAATTATTCTCTCAATTCTGTTCACATCAGTCAGAACAAATGCATTCAGTACTATTCTACCATTATTAAATATGTATAGCAACACATATCTACTAATAAACCAAAGCTTGTTTAGCAATACAAGTATGTTACAAATTAACTGCAAAAAACAATGAATAACTTACAACAACTTTTTCCTTATTTATAGGCCACCAAAATTAATTGCAAAAAATTTGCCTTACTTCATAACACTGCCGATTAGGGCCAGAAAGATTGCCAAGACTCCTCAGGATAGAACTATATTATATGGTCACTTTAAACAAAAATAATATAAAGATTTTTTATTGTTGAAATGATGTTCATATATTATAATAATGTATAATCTTATCTGGGGTACTATGAATCTTTACCTCTTTATTTGTTTCTTAGCCCTTTAAATTTTCTTTTTAATTTTTTCTTTTAAATTGTCTGAGCGATCATCTCCACATAGTGGTGTCAGTAACTATGAAGTGTGAAAAAGCAGAAAACTATATGCGATGAAAAGAGTACACAAAAGTACATTATCACTATCAATTGCTCACTAACTCTTTTATTAAAAAGCCTCTTTACTTCATTCTTTAAGCATATTTGTTCTTGTAAATCCTGTTACTTTACTAGTACATTGATTTGTATTTACTTGATTGGTGATTAGTGCTCTTGGCATTTAACGTGCCCCCCTACTCAAGGTTCAAATTAATAGCTTCTACTAATATAAATATCGTTTTAGTTCTGTAGAACACATTTCAAATGCTACTAATAGATATACAGTATCACACATTTCTTATTGTTTTCTTACTTTGGTTAACTGATGACCAGGTGCTTGTGTCATCTGATGCAGCACACTTTACTAATTATAATGAATGTGTTTCTTAAGCTCTTCCATTTTCTTCTCTTCTACACATTTTCACCATAGTTTTTTAACAGCTACTTGTCCATTTTATCCTGCTTAAACAGTCTAAAACTCTATTACTCGTATTTATCTTGTCCTCATTACAATTATATGGAGATAATGCTACTCACTGAAAATGAAAACTTTGCTGAGCGAGGTATGCTCGTTCCTCTCCTAAGGACGGACTGGCATCATCTGGCTCCCCACTTGGCAACCTCTTTATGTTGAGGAGAGGAGTCATGTGACAACATATGTATGTCATCACTCCTTGCTGAGGCAAGGTTGTCACCATAGTGACTAATGACTCCCCTCCTCGACATAGTTCAGCCCCATGAAGTTTCCCTGTTATTGTGTTAGCATTCTTGCCTATATTTGACTACTTTTCCTTGAGTTTTATGGCCTCAAACACCCTACTATTATACTGTTTTTCATATTTTAAAGCTACAAAAGCCTTAATGATACCATATCCTAGGTAAGAGAAAGGAAAAGGTTATAGCTAAAGGATTTTTTTTAAACAAAAAGCTTTTTTATGGGGGAAGGGACAAAATCTCAAGGTTACATAACATGGGACCCAATCAGTCCTTTGATCCACTGTTTTGGTATATTCATCTTAACATTAAAGTAAATCATTAGTGACCTAAGAGATGTTGCCATTACATGCTGTGAGTTTGCATTGTACACAATCATTATTCAAATTTGATACTCTCTGTTAGTAAGATAATTGTCATCTCTACCAGCAAGCCTGCCAGTTCACATCTTCATTAAGGCTATATTTCTCATTCATAAATTATGCCCATTTCATACATCCAAAACATCGCTTTCTGTTAGTTACATACTAATAATCTCTATCAGCAAACTTGTCAGTTCACATCTTCATTCAGGCTCCATTTCTCATAAATCAGGCCCATTTCATACATCCAAAACATCTATCTCTTTAATAGTAGATCATTATAATTTCCACCTCTGTCTGATACTGGGACCTGTTCAAGTCCCCAAAACCTGATTTGTATAGGGGAATGCCTAATTTCATTCAAATGTCTGGCTAGGGGAGAGTTTTCATCCTTATTATGAATTTGACTTTTATGTTCTGAAATCCTTGTTTTTATCTCTCTCGCTGTCTTACCAACATATAACTGGTCACAAGGACATTGAATAAGGTATATCACCCCCGTAGTGGCACAAGTTATATGTGATTTGATCATGTATTCTTTTCCGGTATGTGGGTGTCTATAACTTGTTTTTCTTGATGTGTTACCACATGCTGCACATCTGCCACAGGGATACATTCCATTACTTAAGGGACCTAATAGTAATTGAGATCCTTTTGGAGTCTCGTTCCAGTGCTGTGTGTGGACTAGTTTATCCCTTATCGTAGGTGCCCTCTTAGAAACCATGAATGGTTTCTGTTGAAATGTTTCTGAAGTTGTTGGTTTGTTTTGCAAGATGTTCCAATTGTTTAAAATGATTTGTTTAAGTTGTGGAATAATTTTATTATGGATAGTGCTAAATAACAAAGGATGCTTTTTCTTTTCCACAACCTCAGTGTGTGTAGCCAGTTCTAATAGTTCCTGTCCCTGTTTCATTAATACTTTAACCTGTGCTTGTTTTAAATTACTTCTGTGATATTGTCTCTTTCTAAATTTTTCCTCTACAGATTTCGCTTCTGTCTTATATTCCTCATCTGTACTGCAGTTACAACGTGCCCTGAAAAACTGCGAATATGGAATACTTTCAATAAGTTTGTGGGGATGAAAGCTTTTTCGATGTAAAATTGTATTTCTATCTGTTACTTTCCTCTATAATTTTGTCTCTAATTTATTTTTATTCCTGTAAATTGTAATATCCAAAAAAACTATCTGTTTTCTGTCATAAGTGACAATGAAGGACATTTTTGGATCCCTACTATTTATGTATCCCTGAAAAAGTTCCAGTGTTTCAACACTACCTGTCCAAATTAATACTATGTCATCAATAAACCTCTTCCAGAAGAGAATATGTTTTTTAAAATTGTTTCCTACTTCAGTAGCTCCAAATATAAATGTACTTTCAAAGTTATGCATATATGCATTTGCAAAAGCTGGAGCCATCGTGCTCCCCATTGCTGTTCCTCTGAACTGTCCATAAAATTGTTCCTCAAACTTGCAGTAGTTTTTATATAGAACTATTTCTGCCGAATCTTGTAAAACACATGTTTTCAGCCTTTGATCAGGTTGTCTGGTGTCCAATAGTTTGCCCATACTTTCTATACCCTTTTCGTGGGGTATAGAGGTATACAAATCTTTAACATCTATCATTACCAATAGACTATCTGCAGGAATTTCTATCAAGTTTAAATCCTGAATCAATTGTACCACGTGAGTAGTATCTTTAAGATATGTTGGAATTGTCTCCACTAAGGGTTGTAAATGATAATTAATGAATTTCGATATAGGTTCTAAAACTGAGCCCAACCCTGATACAATAAGCCTACCTGTTGGTTTTTCTAGAGTTTTATGAATTTTGGGGAGTGCATGGAACAATTTGGGAACCTATAATTAGGGAACCTATTTTCCATAGCCTTTACCTCCCATTTTCTCAACCACCCCATCACTTTCATTTCATGTAGTGTTGTTTGAATCAATTCACTTATAGTTTTCAGAGGGTCACATTCTAATTTCACATAATTTGTAGACACTTCTAGTAAATCAAGACACATTTGTCTATATTTTTTTCTTGTCCTGAATAACTATGGCCCCACCTTTATCTGCAGGTTTAATAATGATGGAGACATAATTTTCTAATACTTTTAATGCTTCTCTTTCTCTTTTTGAAAGATTAAAACAATTCTGGGTTGTATATATTTTTAAGATGTGCTGAATTTCTTGATTTACAGTTTTAATATAATTATCTACCACATGAGATTGTCCAATAGATGGCATATAATGTGATCTAATGCTCAAAGTTTGTTTTAATTGTGTCTGTTCCATATACATATCTACTCTGTCACTATACTGAGAATGAAATCTCAGTTTATGATAGAATTTCTGCATGTCAGCTTCTGAAATTTATCTATTTCTTTAGTTACTGAGAATGATAAGCCTAAAGCTAGGACTCTCATCTCCTCTGGAGTCAGAGGTCGCTGACTTAAATTAAAAATTACAGTCTCCCTTCCCTTTGATTTCTTCTGGTGTCATCAAACAATACTTCACTATCCCATATAAAAATGTGTTATAATATTTATTGCACTTTTTTTGTGAGGAATTACTGTATGCATATTGCCACAAGTGTAATTTGTCTGCATACAAGGAAGTTATTTATATCTGTAAGGAATAAGACATGAAGAGGTGTGGTTTATGGCCTGATAAGAGCACACCCCGGGTGTGTAATGTGGCATGAGGTGCTTGCGCCAAGTGCCTTTAGCACCTGGGAAGTGTTCTTATTGGACCACAAATCACACCTCAGTGTCTCTTATTCCACTTACAAAATGGATCCCCAGTAAAAAGGTTAATTAAAAAATTCACATACAAATTCTACATAAAGAGGAAAAATATCAGATAAATAGAGAAAAGAAGTCCTTGTCATTGTGTTGCAATGTAATGTAGGGATGTCTGTCTGTTGACCCCCCTTAGACACACACACATAGATATAAAACCTTCCATAATATGCATTTCATTTATTTTATTTTTGTTTTTTACATTTCTTAATTTTGCTCAGCTGTGGTTTCCTATTAGTGGCCAAGTGCGTACCCATTTAAGTGAGAGTGAGTGGGAGCAAGGTTGTCCCATGTCAGCTGCTGTACTTAGCACTTTCCTTAAGTTCAGTGCTGTGTTATGAGTTTTTTCACTTTTAAGTTTTAAAACAGTTTTGAATAATTTTAATGCTAATGTCAGCAAGGTTGGTGGAAGCACAGGTCTTGGCATTGATTTCAAAGTTGTTATGCAGCATGCACGGATGCTTGGTGGTTCCCAGGCAGCACATCCTGAAAGCAAAGCTTGTGAATGCCTCTCACAAATGGAGGCAGCAGAGGTCACACTTTTGGCTATGTTTTATTTTACTTTGTTTGGGTACTGTTAGGGAGTTAGGAAGGGGGGGCAGTGCTGCAGGTCTTGCAGTACAGCAAAGTTCCAGGGGTTCCAGCTCAGCCACAGCAGGAGACTTTCACACAGCAATATCTGTTGTTGTCATACCTGACTGGCTGAAGTGGTGCTGGTTGGCACAATATGCCCTGATAAGGACACAGCCACAGGTACCTCTCAGTCAATCAGGACACAGAAAACTCCCGAGTAATCATAAAGTATGTTTCACAGTACATTACACATTAAGTATATGTTTTTGTATGGAAGTCTTCACTGTAGGGAGCTTGGACAGAATGAATAGACCACTGGCCTTTTTTTGTTGGAAAAGGATGTAATTTAGAAGATCATAAAGTTGAAATGCATACCCAGAAACATTTCAGGTAGCAGACTGAGTAGCACACAATGCATGACATACAAATACTGTAAAGGATTCCATACAAAGACTTAGACTTAATGTCTAACCTACTGTGAAACTTACTTTAAAATGATGGAAATAAATATCTTCCTTGCATGCACATGAATTAGCTCCTGGCACTATGCATAATACAATGATTTCTCAAGGACTTTTTTTTTCATTTGCAAAACATGCCCAAATTAAATATTTTTAATTTTAAAGCAGCAGTTCGAGCTGGTGGGCAATATGTTGTGGTAAGGGGGTGGCCATGTCTCACTGGCAATTTCACCCTTCCAGTCAAAGAGATAGATGAGGAAGTGAGGAAAGAAGGAAGCAGCCCCACATGGAGAGAAGAGGAGAGGAGAGGAAGTGGCACACATTCCACTGTTAATTTATGAGTACTGTGTTTTTGGTATTGAGTGTGTAGTAGAAAGCCAAATTCAGTGCTTAGTTTTTCTAGTAAAAACTATTTGATGCAATCAACAGTCAGTGCAAACCATGCTCTGCATTTTTACAGGAGCTTAAGGTTCATTATTTAAATCCAGCATGACAGACACTGGGAGTTTTCCGCTATGCAGGTCTGTATAAAAAAACCAACCACTGGATTCTAACATCTAATTTTCAGCTTTTTAATGGAGTGCAATAGTATGGCTTTTTAAATTTACTTTAGTTTGTACTCCTGTTTCCCTTGCCCAGTACTCTATGCTCAACTGTGAAAATGATGTTAAGGATGTAGTAGAAAAAGTGCTTTGTCAACAAATGTTCTCTGTTTAGGGAAGAGGAAAAGGAAAGAGAACATTGTTTATCCAGGAGTAGCACACTAAGCCAAAGCTTGTTTCCAGATGTGACCTGGGAGCACAATGAAGGTAAGTGACTTGCTCAGGATCACTCTGTATTCACCTAGGTGGCTGTGGGAGTCTAACCCAGGTCTCCAGATCTGCAGCTCAGATCCTTAACCAACTGCACTATACTGCCTCCTTGAGCCATTCAAAATGCAAAAGTGTGTTTTCATACATATAAATCAGGACTTTTGCACCTATCTTCAAACTCAGAGGATCTGTCAGCAGACAGAATGCATTTTACCTACTCTATGACCAGAGATTTCAGAGTAAAATAGACCAACATTTTGCACTGTGCCTGCAGTGAGTTTTTGTAATGAAGCTGGCTGATGCTAACAGCCCAGTATCACCACTCTGCATCCTGACTGTGTCTTGCTAGAAAGTGTTTTGATCTCCTGTACTCCTGAACTTAATTGAGGATACTGTGCTGGTAGGTCACATGGCAAACAGCAGCAGTTTTGTAAAGAAAGAGCATTAGGCTGGTGCATGCTTTGAGTTTGTTACTCAGCCTAAGCCAGGCTCCCAAATGTAATAAATAAAGTCACACTATCTGCTGAAACAGCCTTTCTGGGTGTGGTACCGTAATGTCTGCTGGAATTCTTACCATGTAATTGTGGTGCAGCCAAGAGTTACATGAGCTGAATTGTAGTGCTAGAGAAAAGGACAGTAGTTGATTTCACAGGAGTAAAGTCAGTATTAGGACTCTGTGTCAGAATGTGTGTGTGTGTGTGTGTGTGTGTTTGTGTCGAGGCGGACTGAACTTCAACCAACTCCAATCGCCCCATCACATTAGAGAAATATAGTAAAAATAATATATAAATATACATATAGTATAAATATAGTAGGGATGAAAGTATTTTTAGTTGAGATCTGTGCCTGCTGTGGGAGGAGAAAAGTAAATGTACACCTTAGTTTGCACTGCCACTAATCCTGATTCCCTTAATTGGTACAACTGCTGCTCAATCTGCTCCAGCTTTTGCAGTCTTTGGAAATAAATAGCAGCAGTAGCAGGTCCACATATTGTGGTTTGTGGGGGAACTCATTGTAGGGACTGAGCAGCAATCCAACTCCATAAAATGTCCCATCTGGAGTTGTGGCCTCAAGGATCCCGACCAGAAGTGCTTTGACAGGATTGCCATTTAATTACAATGTCAGCTGGGGGTGGACGGACTCTGGGAGGGGGAATCAAGGTAGATAAAACATGAAAACAAAGGTGAGGGTAAAACAATGTGGAGAGCATTAACATTTTCTCTGTCCTTTCCAGAAGCTACATTTATTTTGTTTGTTTGTTGATTTGTTTATTTATTTATTTATTTTCATCTCAGATTATTATACCTGTGAGCTAAAAGCTTGTTTAAGGAGGTTCCATGTCATGAAGTTAACAATACTGTAAATAACATAGAGTGCAGGTCAGTTGTTACAAAAAATACAGAAATTTATGTACATAATCATACCTGGGATAACATGCAATACTGTACACTGACTATGGTGGTACATTGCAGGGGCAAAGAGGGGAGGGAAGCATAGAACAATAGCAGACTTGGAGGTAGCAAAAGGCACTGGGCAACAGGAGTGATACCTGTGGGAAGGGGACAAGGGGAAGATAGGGGATAAACAGGAACAGGGTGGAGATACTGTAGGTGATATAAGGAGCGGCATTCAAGGCCTTGTCAATGGCATGTGGGATAGATGTGGGGTACCCAGAAGGGTATGGTAGAGGAAGGGGCAAGGCGTATGGTGAGTAAGACAAAATCAAGGAGGTAGGTGGGAAGGGGAGGGAAGAAGACTGGGGGGGATAGGGGGCAAAGAAGAGGGAGAGAAAAATGGGCAGAGGGTTAAGGTAGTTTTTAAGTGCTGAGGTTGTGCAAAAGTGCCAGAGGAGAAACAGAAGTAGTTTAAGAGCTATAGTCACACAAACTGGTTGTAGCAAGGTGCGAGCACAGTTTTGATTTGAAGGGGCCAAGTTTGTGTTCTGCCATTAAGTCATCTTGGAGTGAGTTTAGCCAATTGGGTGCCCGGTACTCAAAAGACCATTGTCCTTGAGAGGTGTGGTGGAAGGTGACTCTAAGTGGCTTACTGTTTGCCCCTCTTATTTGCTTGGGGTAAGTGGAAGGGCAAAGGAGACCCTGAAACCCAAGGGGTGTTAGGTCTAGGGTAGTCTTCTTTGCAAGCAGGCATACCTGGTACTGAATCCTGCAGTGAAGGTTGAGCCATCCTAAATAAGAATGGAAATCACAGGTATGAGTAAGGGTGTGTGTTCCTAAGACAAGCCTACAGGCTGTTTAGGGCTCATTTGATTCTCTTTTGGGCTGTGTCCATTGCTGCGCTATTGACTACCAGCCTATAATTGATTACTGATAGGACAGAGTTGTCCACAGCGAGTTTTAGGGCCACGTCAGTTAGGCAGTGCTTGTGCCTATAAAGTTGACTGATTTTGAGGTTCGCAGACTTAACTACTTGGTTAATGTGTTGTGAGAAAGTAAGGGAGCTGTCTAAAGTTACATCTAGGTATTTAAAACTTTGGACCATTTCTAATGCGGCATTTTGGTTGTTCAGTATTTTTAGTTGATGAGACCTGTGCCTGTTGTGGGAGGAAGTGAGCAACATTGTTTTTGTCTTCTTGTAGTTTAGAAAGAGCTTGGAGTTAAGAAACCAGGCCTCTACTTGTGAGAAATTTACCTGCATTTGCTTTTCCAGGGTAGTGGGGTCTGTGTGGCTAGAATATAGCACCGCATCATCAGCATACAATAGGACTCTGTCTTGACATGCCATTGGGAGGTGGTTTAGAAACAAGCTAAACAGTAAGGGGCCCAGGATTGAGTCCTGGGGGACCCCTGTACTGACTTTCTGGTGTTCAGAAAGAACATCTAGGATTTTAACTGGTTGCTGTCTCTCCAAGAGAGGTAGCTCCAGAACCACCCACTGATTCTGGGGCTAGCACAGTGTAGGTCAGCTGGTTTAATAGTAGCTCATGATTGTTCATGTCAAAGGCATTGGTGAGGTCTATGTAGGTTGCCCCCACCATGAGCCCATGATCCAGTGCATCATGAATGTAGCCAGTAAACTCCACCAGTGCAGTTGTTGTGCTGTGTTGTTTCTGGAACCCATGCTGCTGGGGGCACTGTAGCTGGTATTTTTCAAGGTAGTCAATGAGTTGGTCGTAAACAATACATTTGAGTGCTTTTGAGAGTGGGGGAGTATAGAGATTGGTTGGTAGTTGAAGTGACTTGTCCTGTCCCCACTTTTAAAGACTGGAGTGACCATCGAGGCTTTCCAGAGTTGGGGGAATTCAGAGTTGTGGTTATCAGTGAGAGATTCAGAATTTTGATTATAGGTGTGAGTAGCTCATTGAGGGTGAGTGCAATTAGTTTGAAGTCCAGTGCGTTACCACTGGTACTAGTTTTACCTAGTACATGTTGGAAGTATTTTTGGCCCCGGTTTTAGTGATAATCTTGAGGTAGAAGGGAGGGGCTGGGCTGTCATGTGGACTTTTGTCGTTTATGTGATTAGTGTCTCTCGGGGGTTCTAGGAAATCAGGGGGAAGCACTCCGCTAAGGTCAGTAAAGGCTTTATTGAAGGTGTTGGCAATGATTTTGGAGTCCTGGGTTATTTTACCTTCTACTTTAAGCATTGATGGTGGTGTTTTGTTGGGTTTCCCAGTTAGAGTCTTAATGTTGTCCCGGAACTTTCGCCTATCACCCCAGGAGTTGGCCGGTTCACTTTTGAAATATTGGCTTTTCGATGTTTGGCTAGCCCATGTACATTTATTGCAGGCTGCTTTTTAGTTATGTATATCTATGTGCGAACCAGTACTTCTTGCCTTGTGCAAGAGATTATCTCTTACCTTCATCTGTTCGATGAGGGGTGGAGTGATCCAAGACTTGCATGACTCCCGCACTTTCCGCTTAGTGTTGGGGGCATAAATGCTGTATGTGGCATCAAAGGTCTTGATGAAATGTTCAAGTGCTATATCAGCATCATCTGCAGCATCTATGGCTAACCAGTCTTGTTGACTGAGGTGTGCTTTGAGTGAGTGTAGTTGTAATTTTTTTAGCACTCTCAACATGAGTGTTTTTGCTGGGGTTTTGGGGGACCTACCAGACCAAGTGCAGAGGATTGGAAAGTGGTGGCTGATGGAGTCAGGGAGGATGACTGTTCAGGCTAATACCTCAAGGGAATCAACAAAGTCCAAGAGGGTAACGTCTTTCAGAAAAAGAGACGTGCAAGAACAAGGGGCACAATTTGAAGATAGAGGGGGGACGGCTCAGAGGTAATGTGAAGATGTATTTCTTCACAGAGAGGGTTGTAGATGCATGGAGCAGCCTTTCTGAGGTGGTCATAGAGTCAAAAACAGTGGGGAAATTCAAGAATGTATGGGACAGACATAAGGCAGTTCTAGTGGGAGGGGGTAGGAGGAAGTAGGCTGTTGGTTAACTAGGATCTGCAGCTTATCCGTTAGGTAGGGAAATGGGCAGACTAGGTGGGCCAAGCGATCGTTATCTGCCATCAGATTCTATGTTTCTGTTTCTACTCTTTCTGGGTGGTTGGTTAATAGCCAGTCTAGTAGGGTACTAGTACCAGTACGATAGTTCATATGGGTCCACTAGTTGGGCCATGTTAATACTTACGGAAATACGAATCTGCCAGCAGATAAAGGCCATATGGTCTATTGAGTCTGCCGAATGCGCAGCTAGCAGCCCCTATACTGCAGCTCCCTCTCCCTCCCCTCCCCCTCCAATGACCTTCCCCTTACTGTCCCATCCCCTTCTGAAGCAGCTCACTGTATTACAGGATACCACTTCCTCTGGTAATGTGTTCCAACTGGCCACTACCCTCTCCATGAAGAAGTGTTTCCTCATTTCCCTCCTGAACCTCCCCTCCTCCAATCTCAGATTGTGCCCATGGGTATCCCTCCCCTTTCTTACCTGGAAAAGCCCTCCCGTGTCCATCCTCCTTTTTAATCCTCACAATGTGGTCCCTGCAGTTCCTTTTCTCCCTGATGTACCTAAAGAAGTCCTCTCCTTCCCTAATGCCCTAGGCTAGCCTGAGTTCCTGGGATGCCTTGGCTGCCCTGACTGCCCTTGTCACTTCCCTTGACTCCTTTAGGTATGTCTTTCTGTCCTCCCCCCACCCTGTTCCCTTATACCTTCTAAAGGCAACTCTTTTTCTTCCTACTTTCTCCGTGATCCCCCTTGTTCACCCAACTAGGCTTCTTTGCCCTCACCCTCTTGCTCTGTACCCTTGTACATGAATTATTATTTTTTCATTTTTTCATTTTGATCTGTTTAGAATAGTTAAGTAACATTATCATTCTGGGTTTTATTGTCTTGTATTTGCATGTAATCCTCTAAAGAAGTGTTTATTTATTTGTGCAGTACCCAGAGCCTCCAGGATTGGGTGTTTTTAAATAAATTTTGCCTTGCCTTGCCTACATGTCTTTACTGCCATCCCTATCCCCCTTTTATGACCTCCCACCTCTGATTAATGTCCATATCTGGGATGAACCTTGCTAGAGACCCCTACACAATTTCCCTCATTTTCCAGAAGTGGGCCATCTGAAGTCTTACACCCTTGTGCCTGATCCTATTCCCTCTTTCCCCATGTTTATCCTAAACCACACTGACTGATGGTCACTCCCTGCCAGTGATTTCTCCACTCTCCAGCTCCCTCACAAACTCACCATTTGCCAGGATGAGATCAAGTGGGTTTCCCAACCTGGTTGGCTCTATGACCATCTGCAATAGGAAGCTGTCCTGGAAGGCATCCAGAAGTACTTGCTCCCTCCGATTTGTTGCAGCTGGGGTACCCCAATCCACCCCCGGCAGGTTGAAGTCACCTACAATCACTGTACTGCCCCTTCTGCAGATCATTTTGACCTGCCCTGCTAGTTCACTATCCAACTCCTCGGTCTGAGATGGTGGTCTGTAAACCACTCTCATCCTGAGGGTCCTATGTTTGGAGACATGGATCTGCACCCATAATGCCTTTTTGTTTCCTTCCTCCCCCTCTTCCCTGATGCATTTCAGACCTTCCCTCACATATAGCACCACGCACCCTCCCACCTTTTCCTTTTACCCTGTCCTTCTGAAATAGCTTATTACCCGGTACAGCCAGGTCCCAATCATGGTGTTGGGTGGCCCATGTCTCTGTTACGGCTTCCATATCCACCTCCCCATCTGCCATGAGAGCCTGTAATTCTGAAACTTTGTTCCCAAGACTCCTAGTGTTCAAAGCTAGCACCCTCCACCCTGCTTCCGTTACCCCTCTCCCTGCTTGCTCCCGCTTCCCTGCCTCTCCTCCTGACACTCCATTGAGTCCCCGGCCACCAGCATGGGGGTAAGCTCTTTTGGCCTCCCTGTCTGTGCATCCTGCCAGGCTTCTGCCCTCTTGCTACCCCTCTTTACTAGTTTAAATTCTCATTGGTTGCCAAGTACTCCTCCAGCTTCTGTTTCAGGACCCTCCTACTCTCCCCACTCAAGTGAAGCCTGTCCCTGGCATAGAGATCCATGCCCTCCCATGTGCTTTCCAACCCCCCCAACAGCCCATACCTTTTAGATGGGCACCAATCCTTTAGCCATGTGTTAAATTCCTCAGTCCTCCACTTCCTTGCCATGCTTGCCCTGGGTATAGGAAGCACATCCAAGAAGGTTACTGATCCTCCCCTCCTTTTCACAAATCCACCACAGCTCCATGTGCCTCTCCTGGACCACATCAACTGTATTGTCTGCCAGGTCATTGGTTCACAAGTGCAGGACTATGTGAGGTTTCTCCCTACCCTTCCTAGCATTCTTCAGAATGGATTGCTCCACCCTGTCTGCTGTCATGCCTGGCATGACCTCCACTCATATTCTATTATGCCTCCCCCCTTTGCTCCCCCATCTGATCCCTTTCAGAACTGAATACCCCAGCACTAGAATCCCACTGTACTGCTTGCCCTGTCTGTCCCTTGTCTCTTCCTGCCAGGTTATTTGTTCCCAAGTGCAACTCAGCTGTTCCTCCTTCCTCTCTCATCTCTGCCCTGCCCCCATCCTCTCCTTCTCTGATCTCACCATTGTCCACCAGTCCATCCTTGCCCCTCCTCCCTGATGTCTCCCTCCCCTGATCTCTTCATATCCCCCAACACACCTCTCCCTTGCTACCACCCCTCTGTCCAGCTCTCTTGCCCCCACCTCCTTATCCTTACCCATCAAATCCTTGCCCCCTTTAGTCACCCTTCCAATGCCCTCTGGGCTGCTAGTGACCCCATCCTCTCCAGCCTTGCCTATTTGGTCCTCCTGCCCCATCTCCTCAAGTGAAGCCTGCACTGTGAACCCGTTTTGTGACTCTCCCCCCAACTCTGAGTCCTATCCGTCATACTATGGTTTCGCAACTCCCCCCCCCACTCAGAGTCCTCTCTGTTGTACTATTGAGAGGTCTGCATTTGAAACCTTACTTGGGGTCCCTCCAGCCCCTACAGCCCATTGTCCTCCACCTCCCTTCATCCGTATTCAGCGATTCCTGAGGTGGCCCTATTGGTCCATAGACCCCATCCACCGTCCCCCTCCCAGGTCTGGACTGCCAGCAATATTCTGAGCCCTCGCCCTGTGCCTTTGGTTCTGGAATATGTCCCCACTCTCTTCCTTTCACACTAGTCATCACTGCCCTCAATCACCTAATCTCCTCCCTGAGCTGTTCCAGTTGTCTACACACTAGGCAACCCCCAGCTCTCCATGCTAACCCTAAAAGTATAGCTGCCTCTCAACTGTTGCAGCCTACTACCATCCCCATGCCCCTATCTGCCACCCTACCACCCATCCAGCTTGTCCCTGCTTCATTCTGCCCGCCCCAGCCCCTTGGACATTCCCCCTTACCAGGGCTAGCCATGATCAGCGTCCCTGGTGATCCACTATGTCTTGTTAGGAGTAATCTAAGTGTCCTGCAGTAGCACCTGTGAGCCCCAGTCACCACTCTGGACTGAGCACCTCCCATAAAGGTCAAGTAGCTGGTGAGGGGAGGGTGGGTTGGGCCAATCCGGTCCCTCTTCAGAGAGTCAATCAGTTGTGATTTGCTCTGGCTGCACCTCCAGCCCATCCAGAGCTCTCTCAGATCCCCACACCAGCAAATAGCTCAGCAAAGGCCTCTGCCCTGCAAGCCCCTTCCCGATTGCCGAGGAAAATGAGGAGTACACCCCCCCCCCGACAGTCAGGTACCAAAATGCTTAATTTCTAAATTTACTCCCAACAGTACCCTTGCAAAGAAAAACATAAATTCTACTTCCCTCAGGGCATTACATCCTCAACCTTCTCCCTGAATGTCCTTGTACACTCGCTGCACCTCTGGTCTGGTGCCACGCCCACACCTGCTCCACTCGCACTGCTCCTGTGCCATTACCCATACTCCCCTCCTGCTCCTGTTGCTCTGCTCGATGAGATGTCATCTTTGTAGGGCACCACATTGGGGGATAACCAGTTTATGCACAAGTCCCTGACCATTAGTATCTCAGAGTTATGGTAGATGTTGTTGAGGTACTCAAAGACCACTTTAAATCCTCCAGACTCCAGACTGCTCTTTTGGGAGTATGCATACAGAGACTACCGTTAAGCCTTCACCACACATTCCTAGTAGTACCTTTACTGCCAGTATTTGGACATTGCTGCCAGTGGCTAGGCGTGGGAGGACACACCCCTGGAGGGTGTCCTTGATGTAGATGACATATCCTCTACCTTGCTTTCCAGATCTATCCAGTCTAAAGGAGGTGTACCCTTTCAGCTGGATTGCCATGTCAGAGACCCTCGGTGTGAACCAGGTTTCCACCACTGACAATACATCAGATTCATATTGGGTTACCAAACCTGCAGCAAGCCAAATTTAGCCAGGAGACTACATATATTAATAGAGGCAATTGTTAGCACACCTTGCTCCTTTAGGGGTTCTGATGTTTTTTGATGTGGGGCCAGGGTTAGGATGAATGTTGCCCTATAGTAGTAGTAGTAACTACACCAGTCTTACTGCTTGCCATTTTAGTTGTTTTAGGGCCAGCAAGTGGTTAAGGACCTTTGCTCTATTTTTGCTGTGTTTTTTTATAATTATGATTGTGTTTACATCAGCAGGAGGGAGTGGGTAAGTGGTGTGCTACTGTGTCAGAGTCCACCTGTGTATGCATATCTTACCTCCGAAAACTGAGGTCGTTGGGGTGGATGTAATCATGAGACCCCTTTCAATGTGGGACATACTGATGCTTTTGGCATTTCTGTGTTGGTTGGTGCTAATATATGCAAGGGGTAGAAGTACCAGCCCTACAGTAAGGATACCCCAGATGTATTGTAGCCCCATGATTCAGCGCAGTTGGGTTACTACTATCATTATGGTCTGCTCTAACAAGATCTTACCAGAGAGTGGGGAGTGGAATGACTACTGAATTGAGTGAGGGGAGGAGTGTGCACAGTGGCTACAATGCATGCTATAATTAATGATATGGGACCTGAAGTGGGGGTGGGGGGTGGAGAAGGTCAGGGAAGTCAGTGCCTTCTTGGCATATAATTCACAGGAATAAATTAGAGTAAAGTTGCTGGGGGTTAGTAGGGCTGTCAAAACAGTGCAGTGGTTAGGGACACTGCCTTTAGAGCAGAGGTTAAGTGTTCAAATCCCTGCTTCAGCACAAAGAAGGAGTAGTGAAAAATATAGTAGATACCGGAGGGTTTCACTAGAGGGTGGAGGAGAAAACAGGGTTAATTGATGCTAGAATTCAGGTCAGGGCTTAGGTAATAGGTGCACCACTAGCACCTCCTAGTGGTGGGAGAATATATCCTGCAAAGGGAATAGTGGGGGCATTGTAAAAAGGCAAAGGAGTCATGTGAAGTATCACGTGACCAACACTCCCCAAAAAAGGAGATGACTGCCCAGGGTGGGTTGGTTAGTCACTGCACAGCAGCAACAGGCTAGCACAAGCAAGAGCTGTGCACTTCAGGGAGGTCTCTACCTTGATCTCTTGTTGGCTGCTGCACTCCACGGGCCTCGGGAGGGAGGGCTGTTTGAAAGGGCTCTTGGAGCTTGCAGCCAGGTAAGGAAGGAGAAACAGGGCATCACTTACAGAAATAACATAGTCAGGGAACAAAGGACAGGCCACAGGGCAGAAAAATTGAGAGGCTGAGAGAGAGGGGGAAAGGGGAGAGGGGAATCGTACTGCGCATGTGCGAGCACTGCTCCAAGAGACGGGAAAATGGAGTGAAAATTGAGTCACTGTGAAAGAAAGCACTATGCAAAATGCAACTATTCAGTGTAAGGTAAGCTTACAGGATCAGACTGCTGGTAATTCAGCTCAGTACATTCATCAGTATAGCCCATAAGTCTCAGATTAAAATACTATTCAAGCAGGCACAAAATGCAAGGCTCTTAAAGATACAGTTACAAACAGCTCTAAAGCAGTAATAATACAGACATGCGACTGCAGATAAAACTATCTCCACACGTCTGCCGACAGGACAAACTACAGGCAAGAGCTGTGCACTTCAGAGAGGTCTCTACCTTGATCTCTTGCTGGCTGCTGAGCTCTGCTGGGCTCAGGAGGGAGGGCTGTTTGAAAGGGCTCTTGGAGCTTGCAGTCTGGTAAGGAAGGAAGGAGAAACTGGCGTCACTTACAGAATTAACATAGTCGGGGAACAAAGGACAGGCCACAGGGGAGGCAAAATGGAGAGGCTGAGAGAGAGAGAGGGGGGGGGATGGAGGAGAGGGGAATCGTACTGCGCATGCACGAGCACTGATCCAAGAGACGGGAAAATGGAGTGAAAATGGAGTCACTGTGAAAGAAAGTACTATGCAAAAAGTAACTATTGAGTCTAAGGTAAGCTTACAGGATCACATTGCTGGTAATTCGGCTCAGTACAGGCATCAGTATAGCCCTTAAAGTCTAGGGTTACCACCTTTTAAGAAGCCCAAAGTGGGACATTTCTTACTGAAAGATGATTTTTTCACAGGACAATATTTAACTTCAACCAATGCAATAGAGTTTTTTCTCTAAATTATCAAAATTAAGACTAAGTGTTGCAGTTTTTTTAGGTCTTCCTAGTGTTTCTTATCATTTTGAGCTGTTTTAGTTAAGGTACTGTAGTTTTTGCAACATTTAGAGGAAAGTCTGAAAATATTTTTTTCTTCTATAATGTCAGGACAAGTAGTATTTTTCATGTTTTTTCACAGGACAGAGATGCCCAAATCAGGGCTGTCCTGTGAAAATAGGGACAGGAGGTAACCCTATTAAAGTCTCAGATTAAAATACTAATCAAGCAGGCACAAAATGCAAGGCTCTTAAAGATACAGTTACAAACAGCTCTAAAGCAGTAATAATACAGGCATGCGACTGCAGATAAAACTATCTCCACACATCTGCTGACAGGACAAACTACAGGCAAGAGCTGTGCACTTCAGGGAGGTCTCTACCTTGATCTCTTGCTGGCTGCTGAGCTCATGGGCTCGGGAGGGAGGGCTGTTTGAAAGAGTTCTTGGAGCATGCAGCCAGGTAAGGAAGGAGAAATGGGCATCACTTACAGAATTAACATAGTCAGGGAACAAAGAACAGGCCACAGGGGCGGCAAAATGGAGAGGCTGAGAGAGGGAGGGGGAAGGGGGGAGGGGGGAATCGTACTGTGCATGAGCGAGCTCTGATCCAAGAGATGGGAAAATGGAGTGAAAATGGAGTCACTGTGAAAGGGAGGACTGTTTGAAAGGGTTCTTGAAGCTTGCATCCTTGATCTCTTGCTGGCTGATTAGCTCCGTGGGTCCCGGAAGGGAGGGCTGCTTGAAAGGGTTCTTGCAGCTTGCAAATGAAAAAGAGAAATCTGTACACTAAACCCCCATCAATACTCAACATCAACGGAACCACAACCCTCAACTCAAAAACCATTGCGGATACCTTTAACAAATCCTTTACCGACCTCAGCGCTGTCCTACACCAGGACTACTTCAAAGATGGTGAAGCCCCTCTGTCCACAATAAACACCCCCACCAGTCCCCCCGCTTCTACTTCAAAGCAGTCAAGGCTCACCAAGTACACAAATATGTTATCAAAGCCCTTGGTAAATCAAGATTCAGTAAAGACTCCCTCGATCTCAAAATCCTGTCTCTCACACTTGAAGTGCTTAGTCCTCTGACCAGAATTTTCAACCTCTCCCTCAGCCTTAGCCAGTTCCCAGACAGATGGAAATCTGCCACTGTCACCCCAATCCATAAAAGTGGTGACAAAACTGCCCATGATAACTACAGACCTATCTCCCTACTACCCCCACTCTCCAAGACACTAGAACGCATCGTCTCAGACCAGCTCACAGAATACCTGGATACGTACAACATCCTGTGCAAGCAACAACATGGGTTTCACAAAGGTCACAGCACCTCCACAGTCCTACTTGAATTCACTGGCACAATCCACAATGCACTTGATTCTGGTGAACTACTAGGCTCAATCTACATTGACTTAACTAAAGCCTTCGACACCATCAATCGCTGCCTCCTGCTTGTCCAGCTTCAGAACACTCGGCTGTCAACCAACTCCATTGGCTGGTTTAAGAGCTACCTTGAAGAACAGTCCCAAACAGTAAGAATCGCTGATACACTCTCGGACCCTAGACCGGTCCGCTTGGGAGTCCCCAAGGGCTCCATTCTGGGACCCCTCCTCTTCAGCCTATTCTTAAACTCACTACCGGACAGCTGCCCAGAACAAATAATTCTCTACGCCGACGATGCTGTGATCCTCACCTCAGACCCTGATCCAAACCAATTACAAAATAAACTTCAGCGGGCCTTTACCTCCATCGAATCCTGGTTCCTAAATCATAAACTGCTTCTCAATCAGAAAAAAAATAAGTCTATGGTCTTCTGCAGCCCCCACAACAAAAACAAACAACCCACCTCCATTGCAACCGAACAAGGAGCCATCCTAGAGCAAACACAATCGTTCAAGTACCTTGGCATCACCCTTGATCCCCACCTCTCATACACTGTCCATATCAGCAATGTTGCAAAGTCTGCCAATGTGAGGTTAGGCATATTATTCCGGCACAGGAAACACCTAACCCCAGAAGCACTATCAGTGGCTGTCCAAAGCTCCATCATCAGCATCATAGACTATGGTCTTATCATATATGGCTCTGCAACTACCACTGCTCTCAAATGTATCGCGACCTCCCTGAATAAGGCCTGTCGTCTCATCACTGGCTTACATCACAGTACCCACACATGTGACCTTTATTCCCAATCTGGATGGCTTCAACTGGACAAACGCATAAAATACCAAACCTGCATCACGGCCAAGAAAATTATAATGGGGTTTGCCCCACCTGGTGTCTGTGCCCTCCTTAAGCCTAGATATAAGAACGTCACTACAAGGAGATCCAACTCCCATCTACTAAATATCCCATGATGTCACACAACCCAAGGACAAAGATCATTCACCTATCGGGCATCCAACTGGCTCAACTCTCTTGGCAGCGACATAGCGACTGCTCCAACACTCGACCTCTTCAAGTCCAAGCTGTGCCTCTCACTGCTTGTAACCTGCGATTGCCCATCTTAACATTTCCACCTTTCCAGCTGCACATGCCCCAGCACCCAGCACTTGCAATCAGTCTTTACACCCCTAGCACCGTACCTGTCATATTCCCTCAACAAGGCCCCCTGGCTGCACTGTGTCCCGTCCTCGCCCACCTCCCCCATTCCACCCCTGTCCCCACCCCAACCACCTCTCACACTCTCTCACCCCTGCACCTTCTTCCCCTCGATCTCCTACCCTCACTCCCCCACCCCCTTCCCTTGTCTTGCTCATAGCTCAAGTCTTTGTACTGGTTATTACATGTCTGTAAGTCAATGATTACATGTTTGTAACTGAAAATGATGACTGTTGCACACGCTGACATGGAACCTTTGTAAAAGAGCTTTGGTTCAAAGGTATTTAATCCTAGATTAAAATAAATAAATAAATAAAATAAACACAGGGAGTCCAAGCAAAAGTTATGCTAAAAAAGTTGAATTTATTCATGTAGTACAAAATAAAGGTAAAAGACAAAACCTTTTAGCCCCCTGGCTTGCAGCCTTGATCTCTTGCTTGCTACTGAGCTCCGTGGGCCTTCGGAAGGAGGGCTGTTTTTAAGGGTTCTTGGAGCTTGCAGTCTGGTAAGGAAAATGCAGGTCACATGGTAAATGTTTGATCCAAATGTTGAGGTATATTTCATTACCTATAATCACTGATGCATCAAGTAGGCAATAAGACATGACTAGGTAGGAGTTGTCATGATAACCGCACACCTAGATGCGTGGTGAGGCACGAGGCTGAAGGTCGAGTGCCCTTCCGCACCTAGGTGTACAGTTATCACATGACAACCACCACCCTGGAGTGTCTTATTGTGCTTATAAAATGGGAAATAACTATGGAAAAAAAGACACTAACAAGGTGTTTATAGTTTGAAAATTTTGTAACATTTATTTAAATACAGAACAGAGAATTAATTGAAACATTGAGATAAAATAGTCCCTTGGTAAACTTTTTGAATGGTAAAAAATAACAATTGCCAACATTAGCAAGCAACAGTCTACTTGTTGTAGTTTATGAATTGCATTTTACCATGGAATACTGGGTTCTAATTACGTTCTAATTTACTGCTTAGTTGTCTCAAGAGCCTGTCATGTCACAACATTTATTTTTTTTTTTTGTTTATTGCTTCAGTAACTGTGGATACTTTATTGTGACCATTGAGGTTCACTATCATGTGACATTTATTTTTACTTTTGCAATTTTAAAATTCCCTTCCTGATCATACCGGTCGCTGCTTCTTTAATTTTTGGTGCCTACCATCATGCTCGCACACTTCCATCTCGGAAGCTTATTGGCTTTTTTTTTTCTATGGCCTTCGCACTAGTGTTGCCTTGCACCTTTGCCATTAGTGATATCCCGTGTCACCGGGCGATTTCTTCGATAGATTGCGAGTTCCATCTGTGGCCAGATAAGTATCTGTTGTTTTTAATTTTAGTACTGTTGTTGCGGCGATTCACCTATCCACCTATCCAGTCAGACTACTATTGTGATGTGTGTGTGTCACACTGGGGACTGGCATGTGGTATGACAGGGATGGAGCAAGGGCTGGATTATACTATGATTTCTACATTTTTACATATGTATGCTGAGGGGGAAAGTACTCAGCGACTGTGGGAGAGATGCGGTTAGAAATTATTTGTCAGTGTTTTGTGGGAGAAGGGTGAACGAGCATGCAGTCAGTTGTTAGGACAGTTTCCCGATGCTGAGATTGGATGCGCAGGTTGTCCATCTACTACGAACAGCAGGATGTGTGGCCTACTAAGAAAAACACTGCAGGTCTGTTTAGGAGAGGGACAGTGATGCAGCTAACAATGGCCACTAAGGTTTACTTGCTTTATACTGTGAGATTTTTTCTCATTTGTGTTATGGAATCATGTTTCTTTTTTAATTTTTGATGATGCCACTTGCCAGTCAGATGCTTTACTAACATGGAGGTAGGGCATTCCACAACAGAATGTGGAAAAAGCATTTATTTCAGGGTAGCCTTTGCACAGCTGGCTGGAAAATGTTCCCAACCTGGTGGTTGTTACTCCTTATACCACTGGATTCCAAACCATGTCAACCAATCAGGAGACATGATTTTTCTTGCCCATTTTATAAAAGTATATGATCATATAATATATTGTAAAAAAAGGTTAACAATATTTTTCATATTTTCATGTTGATAAAACATATTTTATTTACAACCTGAAACTGGAAATACATCAAACAGTGATAATTTACTTGCCAATATACTGGCTATTTTTAATTTCTGTGGTGTTAAAACAGTGATTTCTAAATAGTATTTAGAACTGTAGAGGTCTGAAAAAAATACCCTGGTCAGTGTTGTTTTGAGGAAGGGTCTTTAATGCTCTCCTGGGTGCAGTAATTACAGCAGTAGTTGGCCCAGTTCAAAGGAACCCCTCCAGCCCCAGTGCTCCTTCTGGATATTCCGCAGGCAGCAACAGGCATGGCGTGTGCCTTTGGGTTGTCAGCCCTAACACTCACCCCATTCCATGAGTAAACAAGTTGAGATGACTACAGCACATGAGAATGTGGTGAGCATTAGAGCTGACAATCCCAAGGCACACCCCATGCCTGTTGCTGCCCGCAGGGTGGGGGTGGGGTGTTAGGGTTAGGAACCCTAATGCCACATTTCCCTACTTTTGTCACTTTAACCCTAACTAGTATAATGACAAAATTGTTTGCAATAAAGTTCCTTACTTTTTGAGATAGTATAATTGTATCCTTATGTGCCTCCGGGCCCTGCACTCCCATCTCTCCATAGATGCATATATGTATGTTGCTGTGAAGGGCCCTGCGCTTCCATTTGTAGAACAACAGCAACCACATTTTCAGCATAGCCTTCTTATTACCCCAGCTCATGTACACAGTACTGAAACTTTCCAAATCCCCAGCAAAATGTGATTCTGCGCCACTGTACCGTCATTCCACACCACAGGTGCAAAAAGACAGTTTTGGCAGGATTTGAAAAATACAAACATATGAAAAGAGCCAGCAGAAGAAGACCACTTGGTCTATAGTGTCTGCTCAGCATATGATGTAGGATCATGGCCTTACAACTTATGCCAAAAACCCTGCCCCACCCCAACTGTCCCTCCCACTCCCCCCTTCTCCCCTTCCTTGATCCTAATGGTTCCCCTCATGTTTGTCCCAGCCCCTCTTGAATGGTCCCACCATCTTTGTTAATATCACCTTTTCAGGCAGCTTATTCCAGGTGGTTACCAACCTCTCCATTTAGAAAATATAGGAATGCTTCCTTAATCCCTCCTGAATCTCCCCCTCCCATGAATTTTATGCTGTGCCCCCTCGTGGTGCTATTGTCACTCATTTTAAAGATACACTACTATTTCACTCTGTTAATTCCCTTCATGTACTTGAAGGTCTCTATCGTATCTCACCTGTGCCTCCTCTCCTTCAGGGAGTACATACTTTGAGTTCCCAACATCTCCTCATAGGACCTATCCTGTTGTCCCTGGATCATCTTGATTGCTCTCCTCTGGACCCCTTCCAGCATGCTGATGTCATTCTTAAGGTATCAATGCCAGTACTTCTCTCCATATTTTAAATGTGGTCTTACCAATCACTTATACAATGGCAAAATGACCTTGCTCTGCTTACTACTGAATCCCCTTGCAATACACCCCAGCATTCTGTTAGCCTTCGTCACTGCTTTCTTACACTGAGAGGTATGTTTTAGGTCCCTAGGAATCACGACCCCTAGATCATTTTCCTCTTCAGAAGCAGTTACCTGAACCCACCCCAGGTAATACACTGTCCTAGGCTTCCTGGCTCTATGTGCATCACTTTGCACTTTTTGGCATCTAAGCCAAGTTGCAAGATTCCTGACCATTTCTCCCCTGTTTGTACCTGTCTGCAGCTGACTGGGGAGGTTGTGATTGCCATTTGTGGAGAAAATAACTGTGCCCTACGTCTGGAAGCTGTCTGCCACTTTTACATCAATTGCCGTGTCTCGTAAGCGGGGGCTACCGGTGGGTGAGTGTGGCTGGACTGATAATTGGGGCGGAGACTGCTAACTGATTTCTTATAAATCTGTATTATCCCTAGCGGCTGTCTGCAGGGCGGCTGTATGCGTGAGTGGAAGTACGCAGGAGTGGTGGAGTCACTTTCGGGAGTCAACGGTGGGAGACTTCGTGGAGACTTCATGTAAAATAAAGTTTGCTGCTGTTGGTTAGATAATTTTGTAATTACTTATTAGAGTATTTATTATCTGTTTAGACAGTTAATATGTGGGGCTTTAAGATATTTATGATACGTTGTGGTATCTGGGCTTTTTTTGTTAGATCATGGCCTCATATATTGTACTGACCCTGTATTGGCAGCTGCTTTTGACTATTCGGTTACTGACTATACATTCTCAAACTTATTGAGTGCTTCTACCTCTGGTTTTTCCTTAACTATAAGGGATTTGGGTAGTCTTAGTAGGAGAAATGTGTATGAAATGGGGGTTTTTGGTTCAACATCTAGTGTAAAAATTTCGTTTGTTTCCTTGCTGCTTGGTACTTTGTTGTGTATTCTACTTTTATCTGGTGATGTGGAAACAAACCCTGGTCCTCTAATTTCAAATTAAGGGGATTATGATAGTTATTGGCAATCTAAAGGTTTGAGAATAACACATTTAAATGTTAGAAGTTTTATGTCTAAACAAGCTGAAATTGAGGCCTGGCTTATTACTTATGACCCAGATATATTTAGTGTAACTGAAACCTGGTTGAAACCCTCTGTATCAGATAATCTTGTTGTTTTTGAAGGTTATAATGTAATTCGGAAAGATAGGACTAGAAAAAAGAAGGGAAGGGGTATAATGGTGTATTATAAGTCTGAACTACAATTAGTAGAGATTTTTCCTCAATATACAAAAGTATCTGATTTTGAATGGTTGTTACTGGAATTGAAGTTGGGTGGTTGCCAAAAATTGCGATTTCGTACAATTTATAATCCCCCTAAGACTGCTAAGAAAGGGTTGGAAGATACTTTAGGGTTTGTATCAACTATAAAATCAGGCAGTGATCTTCTGATTACTGGAGATTTTAATATTCATTGGGATCCTATTAATGATCCTTCTGTAGAGACGTCACTGACTAATGTTGGTTTGTCTCAGCTTATAAATTCATTTACTCGCATGAATATGAATAGTCAAAACCATACAATTTTAGATTGGGTTCTTGTAAATAAACAGGTAAATATCTCTGGTGTTGGTGTACTACCAGATGTAATAAGTGACCATTTGGCCACTTATTGCATATGGAGATCTAAAAGACCAAAATTGCCTCCTAGGTTTATTTCATATCATAAGTTTACTAATGAGATTAGTGGTGATCTTCTTGTTGATTTGCAGAATATTGATTGGACTTATTTGGATGCAATTCCTGATGTAAATATCATTGTTGATTATTTCACTTCCATTCTTTTGGGGTTACAAAATAAACATTTTCCTAGAGTGATTAGGAGAGTTAGAGGCTCTCTAAATAAGTGGATTACTGCTCCTTTGTTACATTTAATTAAATTGAGAGATGCTGCTTGGAAATCGTATAAGGTAACTAAGTTAATGAGTGATTTTAATAGCTATAGGAAGCTTAGAAATGAATGTAAAATAAAAATTAGGCAAAGTAAATCTAGTTATTTTCAGAACTTACAAACCTCTAGTTTAAATAATTCAAAAAGGTTTTGGTCTTCTATAAATTCTTTAATTAATCCATCAAGGGAAGAATCTATTGGGGCTTTTAAAAAGGATGGTCAGATGATTTTTGATGTGCAGGTTATTTGTGATTCTTTCTTGGACAAATTTATTCATTTGTCTAGGTATACTCGGACCTTTATTCAGGATCCATGTAAAGATAGAAAATCGTATGATGTTTCTAAATCTGGTTCTTTTTCTTTTTCATTTATAGAACCTTTTCAGGTTTATTATCTCTTGAAACACATGCCAATTTGTTCAAGTGCATGTGAACTTGATACTAGGTTCTTAAAACTGATTTTTGAACATATTACTTATCCACTTACTTATATTTATAACTTGTCTTTGCTTACTGGGTGTTTCCCTGATGCATGGAAATAAACAGTAATCAAGCCTATTTATAAATCAGGTGATAGAATGGACATGGACAATTATCATCCTATTTCGCTTTTGCCACCCTTAGGTAAGATCTTTGAGAGACTTGTAAATGAGCAGTTTACTGTCTATTTACAAGATAATGGTCTTTGGATGCATGATCAGCATGGGTTTCGTAAGTATCATGGGACAGGGACAGCCTTGGCCAGGTTCATGAACCACACCAGTGTAGCTATGGATGAGGGTCTGCTCACTGGTGCTGTGTTCGTGGACCTGTCCAAGGCCTTTGATTTAGTGGATCATTCTTTGTTGATTGGGATGCTTTGAAGATATGGTATGACAGAGATTGCTGTTGATTGGTTTCGTAGCTATCTGTTTGGACGTCCACTTAAGGTAGGATTAAACGGAGCTTTTTCAACTAGTAAAGCTTTGTTACAGGGGGTGCCACAGGTGTCCGTTTTTGGCCCCTTGTTGTTTAAGGTATTTGTAGATGTTGTTCCATCTTTACTGAATGGTACACATTGCTTGATTTATGCGGATGATATTATTCTGTATAAAAGTTCAATTTCTGTTGAACTAATTAATAAGTCTTTAAATAAAGACTTTGCTATCTTATGTGGGTGGTTAAAGGGGAACTGTTTAGCATTAAATAATACAAAAACAAAGTGTATGCTTTTTGGATCTCAAATTAGATTGAATAGATCTCAGGATTTATCCATTTTTGATCTATTGGGTAATGGGATGGAGCAGGTTAAACAGTTTATATATCTTGGCGTCCTTTTAGATCAACATTTGAAATTCTCTGATCATGTAAAATATATTTCTCGTCAGATAAATCAGAAACTTGGTGTATTATTTAGGTTTAAATCTCTGTTGACTTTACCAGCAAGATGTGCAATAGCTGAAGGTGTCTAATTACCACAATTGAATTACAATGCTTTTCTTTTTACTAATTTGTTAAATAGAGATTTATCTCTTCTTACAAATGTGTTTCATGGTATCTGTAGATTTACCTTCAATTTGCCTTATTCTACTCATCATTGTGAGCTGTATAGACTATCTTCCTGGCTTCCTCCTGGGATAGGTTGTCTATACAGCTTATGTTTATTAACAGATAAAATTCTTCATCAAGGGATTGACTCTCCATTATATTCACTTCTTCATGTTAAAATAAATTCTCAGGAACGTCATTCTGATCAACAAATCAAGTTAAATGTCCCTAAGACTAAGACTAAAATGGGGGATAGTTCTTTTACTTACTCTGCTGCTAAAAATTGGAATGAGCTTCCTATCGCTTTATATGAAAATGTTTGTCACCAAACTTTTAAAATCAGGTTAAGAAATTATTTTCTTGATAGATAGTATTGCTGTTGTTTTTAATTATTATTTTATATTTTATTGTATGTTATGTTATTTATGTTAAATGTTGTATTGTATTGTGATGTTATTTGTTTATTGTAAACATCTTGACTGTATATGTACTCAGTCCCCAGGTCGTACATGAAAACGAGCCTTTGGCTCATTGTACTTACCTGGTAAACAAATGTTTAAAATAAAAAAATAAATAAAAACATCTGTCTAGTCTGCTGAGGTCCTCCCTCAGATCCTGTATCCTCTTCTTAGTGTCCACCCTCCTACAGAGTTTGGTGTTGTCCACATGCAGGCACTTTTTGCCTTTAGTGCCTTTTCCAATGTCACTTATGAAGACATTGAACAACACTGGCCCCAACAGCAATCCCTGCGGGACCATGCTTGTGACCTCCTTGGTGCTGGATAACTCTAACTCAATCACTACTCTCTGGGTTCTACCACTCAACCAGCTTCCAACCCATCTTACAATAATCTCTTCCCCTCCTCCAGTCCCTCAGCTTCATTATCAACCTCTTGTGTGGTGCAGAATTTAAGGCCTTGCTAAAGTCTAGGTATATGTTGTCCACTACCTGGCCTCTGTTCACTGCTCTAGTGACACAATTGAAGAACTTGATCAGGTTCATTTGACATGATCTGCCTGCCACAAATCCATGCTGTCTTTCATCCTGTAGACAATTCTTCTCAATGTATCTCACCAGACTTTCCTTCAGTATGGTCTTCATGAGTTTACATACTATTGATTTCAGGCTGACTGGCCTATAGTTACCCAGGTCAACCATGGGTCCACTCTTGTGGATTGGCACCTATTCTCCACTTCAGTGGTACCACTCTTGACTACAGAGATCTATTGAAGAGAATAGCCAGTGGCCCCTTCAGCTCTCCCCCTAACTCTTTCAATATCCTAGGGTGTATTTCATCTGGTCCCAGGGATTTGTCCACCCTCAGAGCCATCAGCACTTTCTTCACTCTTTCAATCTTGATTACCTCTATGGCCTCCCTCCCCCCATTCCTTCCCTCCTTCTCCCTGCCTGTGGCACTGGTCTACCCTTTTCCTTTGTCCAGACAAAGCAGAAGTATTTGATTAATACCTCTGCTTTCACCCATCTTCATCAACCCAGCCATCCCCCTTCCTCAGCCTAAAAATGCATCCTTCTTGTCCCTCCTTTCACTTATGTAGTGAAAGACCTTTTCTGAATTCTGTATTCCTTCTGCTATTTGGAGCTCTTTCTGTGTCTGTGCCTGCTACACCTCCCTTCTTGTCACCTTAGCCAACTTCTGGTATTTCTCCTCATCCTCTTCCTTTGCAATTCTTCTCAATTTTCTATACACCGCACTCTTTTGCCTTATCACTCGAACCACCTCACTGTCAAACCATCTTGGTGGTCTAGCTTTTGATTTCTTCCCCTTCAATTTGATACAATTATTTGTGGCTTTCTGGAAGGACTCCCTAATGATGACCCATAATTGGTTCACCCGCATGCCATCTTCCATGCTCTGCAAGTTTTCCCTTAGCACTTCATTCATCTTTTTAAAATTTTCCCTCTTGAAATCCAGTATTCTGGTCTTGGTGGGATGTCATCCCTGCCCATGTCCAAACTGAACCACACTGTACTGTGGTCGCTTCCATCCAGAGGTTCCCTAACTTCTGTCTACTGTATGTGTTCCCAGTTGGTGAGTATGACAGCTGTCACATTCATGAGATGGTGTAAAAATATGTCCATGTTGAAAATTTGGGGTCAAAATATTTAAAATGAACAAAGGTATGAGCAAGTGTAGCAATATTCCAACAGATGTACATAACTTTGCCATTTTTACATATCTTGATCCCAAATTTTCAACATACCCTTCTTATGACCCCACCTTATAAACAAGGGCAGTGAAAATGTTCAAATCCTGACAAAAAGGTAATTTTTCCAACTGACCATGAAATCACCTTTCAGGCCAGATTTGTGTAATTTCACCAACATTGTTTGTGAGGTGGGGTCTCAAAAAGGCCATGTTGAAAATTTGGTGCAAAAATATGCAAAACTGGAAAAGTTAGGTATAAAAGTTGAAAACCCCATTGAAATACATTGATGCTTACTTCCCTTACATTCTGAGATAGCAGTCAATGATTCCAGCAGCAAGACATGTCTTCGATCAGGAAGTAGGTCTTCATCCTGGGACCTTTCCATGTGAATAAGGGTGTGGGGGGTTGGGGGGTGTGGGGTGGTAGGTGTTTAGTGGACAATCAATGTCGGGGGGGCAGATTGAAGAGGGACCGTTTTCCTTTTTAAAGGTTTAAAAAAAGGCATTGAGGGACCATTTTCTTTATTATAGTGAAGACGGTGATTGGAAGATGGGGAGATGCCTCTAATCACCAGGGAAAAAAGTTTTAAATTGGGACAGCGACGGAGGATGGAGGGTGCCACTAGTCACCAGGAAAGCATAAATTAAACAAGGGGACAACAATCAGAGGGTGTGGGGTGCCACGTGACACCAGGGAAATGTAATGAAAATACAGGGATGACATCAGAGGATGGGGGTGCCACTAAACACCAAGGAATTTTTTTTTATAATGCAAACTTTATTGAAAGGTAGGGCAGTCAACAATACAAGGAAAATACAAATAACTTTACTATGTAAATACACTGATTAAACAATATATAATAGCAAGAAGACACAATACATACAATGTATGCAGGCAGATAGAAAGATATGTACCATAACAAACACAAAAATATGCAAAATTGTAATAACAGTGGGCAGAAAAGAAAAAAGGAAAACAAAAGGCTGGAAGGCAAAGGTGGCTCGCGATATTTGTGGCATGCTGCAGGAGAGGAAATAACAGCAGGGGATGTAAATTGTTCATAATACACATTCCACTTGAGCCAGTGAAAAAACAATGTTCCATCATCCTCATCATGTTTAAAATGCAAATTTGCATGCATGTCCTCCATGGCATGAATTTCTTGCACTATAGAAACCCAATCAAACAATACAGGAACAACAGGAGTCAACCACCGCCTGGTAAGAGCTTCAAAAGCAAGCAGCTACAAAAATGTGATGAAGGTAAAGATTTGTAGATGTACAGTATGTAACCCATCTGGTAAAAAATAAAAAATAGAAAAAAAATTAAAAAAGCACAGAATGGGTGCATCAAAAATATCAGATACAGCTGAGGCTATGGCGTTCCAAAAAGATTGTATTTTGGGGCATGCCCCAAAATATGCAAATGATCCCCGTTGAGTCCACATTGCCGCCAGCACAAGTTCAAACCACGAAGGAAATTTTAAGTAAATACAGGAATGTCATTGAAGGGTGGGGTGTGCCACTAGATACCAGGCAAATTTAAATACAGTGATGGCATTGGATGGTGGGGGGTTACCACTACACAATAGGGACTCATTTATAAGATGACTGGCAAATCTTCATGTCTCGCCAGAATACAGAAAATTTCTCACATGGGCCAGATTTGAGCTCATCAGCTCAAAGCATACATATTACAATGCCAGTTTAAATTCTAGAAGAGACTAAGCAAATTCTGTTAACAGCTTTTGGCCTTGTAACAAGGGTTTCTGTGAAACCCCGAATTATGTAATTGTGAATTGCTTTCTACATGCAAAACCAAGAGAACAATTTTATTAGATCAATTAAAAATCAATGCAAATCTAACTTATGATTTGATTTTTATTTTACTCCACCCTCAATTCGAAGAAGATGTAGAACTAATTTCCAGATTTCTTGCCTCTGTCATCAGAATTAAAAACAAAAGATTTAGAATAATAAATAAACTAAATTTGAAAGCTCAGTGAGACATGACAGTTTCTAGGGTTCTGATATTAAACATACTGTATCTGAAATTATTCTGTCACTTTACACACATGTCTATGACTGTGCCTCTGTATGTTTTTAACTCTCTTGTATCTTCTATTTTTGTGATTTGTGTATTTGCTGTTTTTATTGAAGTAACCGTGATGTTTGCTCTATCATGATTGATCAAATAAACTGAATTGAATTGAATAGCAAATGAAGAAGCAGTCTCAAAACAGGATTGCCCATATTTTAAAGTGGTTACTGAGCATGCTCAGAACTCTAAATTTTAAAATTAAATAACTTTAGAAGGAAGCACCAGGGGGGAGGTCGACAGTGAAATTGCCAACCTCCACCATAGCGACAGCACGATACCGACATAGGTATTGTGCCACCCATGCAGTGAGTGTTTTCTGTGGGGGGCTGTGCCCCCACACCCCCCATGTGGGGGGCTCTGCCCCCACACCCCCCACACTTTAGGATTCTCAACTCCAGGTCAGACTTGGTCCCGGGGGGGGGAACACTGGTGGAAAGCGAAGCACCAAAAACGGACCATTACAGCGACTGTCGCCGTAATAGTCTTTTTTTGTGCTCTTTGCCATCAGGGTGTCGTCCTGAAAGGGTGCACCACTTTAGAATGGAGTAATAGTCATTCACCAAGACAGGAAAGGAAACATTGGTTGGCCAAGCCCTTTTTCCTTGAAAATTTTAGACCAATATTGCAAACGGTGTAGACGTAAGGTGATGGCAAGAAACAGAAACAAAACTGTATTTACCCAACATTGTTAATTTCACAGAATGCAAAAAACCTAGAAGCAAGTCACAAAAAAAGATTTGAAAAGCAAATAAAAAAACACCTTTGGGGGTCCTTGTCCCAACAGATAACTGCAGAATCCACCTATGATGCCATTTTGCATGTTTTAATTTTTTTTTGATGAAAATTAAAAACAAGATGGTGGTGTAAAGAAAAACCTCATGAAAAGGATTCCCCATACGAAACTTCATGCAGCTATTTTTAAACGTGGACTGAGTATACTCAGAACCTGAAATTGTAAAAGGTAGTAACTTTGGAAAGGATTAATATTGTTTCACCAAGCTAGCAAAGAAAATCTTTCTGAGGCAAGTCCTTTCTACCCTGAACATTTTAGACCAAAAACTCCAAACCGTCTGGGTGATACGCAATGACAAAAAAACATAAAAAAATTGCGATTTTTAAATTTTTTTGGTATCCACATCTTAGAATCCACATATTGGACCTAAATGAAACTTGGCACATCAAGAGATCTAACCCAGGAGACCACACATGCAACATTTTGTGCAAATCTATTGAATGGTTGCAAAAATATTAAAGTGCAAAAATTGGGGTTTAACATTAAAGTGCTTACTCAACCCTAACTATCGTGGTGCTACCATGCCGCTATGATATAGAGGATAGTGTATGTGCAGCCATTCAGAACAAGGCTATTTTTTTAAGATCCTGCAGTTGCCACAGTAACCATGAGTGTAAAGATGAGCCTTGTTCTGAAAGGCTGCACATACACTTTTCTATATAGTATATGGTGTTTCAGCAACAGGGACTGTTTAGTTTGCAAAACAAACAACAGAGCACATGGATTTTGCTTAAATTTTTACTGCTAACACATTTAAACTGTGAGCAAAATACAAAATTTTCAAAAACATAAAATACATAAGCTCTACAAATTGTGGTCATCTGGGCAATGGCTGCAGTTCCTTGGAAACTGTAGAGAAACAGAAAAGGGAGACAAAAGAAAGAGAAAAAAAGATTTTTAGAGACTTACATAAGCAATGACTATCTAGTGCAGCTCACAATAACCCCCCATGGCAACTCACAGTAAAACACAACAATCTGCAGCACCGTGACCTCTCCCCCCCACCACTCAGCACTACAAAATCAGTTCACCACTCACCCTTCACCCCTCACCCCTCACCTCCTTGGGAACTTGTTACGATCTAACAGGCATTGGCTAGACACATTTTGAGGGATTAAGCAGACATCCAATTGTGTTTTTAGATATTTAATGAAACTGAGTTCAAATCTGCTGGTTCTGCAGTTGGGAAGTTTGTTGTATATAGCTACCATGGTAACAACAGCACTCGTGAACAACACAGTGTGACATGAGTATTAAAGCAGAACAAAATGTGGTTCTCCTGCAGTAAAGACATCCCTAATGTTGCAGAACTACATTTTGACCAGCACAGATTTCAATGTAGAACTACGTTCCACCTTACACTACATATATATATATATATATATATATATACTGTATATATATATATATATATATATATATATATATATATATATATATATGTATTCATGGCAACAAACTCTGTTTAGTGCATCAGTAAGGGTTGTTCCACAGTGACAAAAGTGAGGAAATTCAATATTAGGGTTCCCACTCCCTTGCACCCCACCATGCCCCCACCAACAGGCATTGGGTAGTGCGTTGGGGTCATCGGTCCTAACTCTCACCCCATCCCATGTGTAAACAAGCTTAGGTGGTGCAGTACAGGAGAATGGGGTGCGAGTTAGAACCGATGATCCCAATGCACACCCCATGCCTGTTGGTGGGGGCGGGTGGGGTGCAAGGGTGGGAACTCTCAACATCTAATTTCTCGCTTTTGTTTAGTGGAACAACCCTAACTGATGCATTAAATTGAGTTTTTTGCCATGAATTTCCTTTCTTTTTCAGAATGTGCACTATAAATAGTGAAGTAACAACAATGCAAATGCAAGCGCAAACGCTAACGCACATGGTGACGCAAACGTAAACGATAATGCAAACGGTAATAGAAATGCAAGTGCAAACATTAATGAAAACAGAAACGCAAATGCAAGCATGTACAGAAACGCAAACCGTAATGCACATCATCACGGTAACGCAATTGGAAATGCAGACACTTATGGTAACAGCAACGATGATGCCAAAGGAAATACAAAAAGAAACGAAAATGCAAATGGAAGTGCACACACAAACACAAATGGAAATCCACTCGGTGATGCAAATGCAAACAAAAACAGTAATGGAAATGCAAATGGTAATAGTAATGCAAACGCAAGCGCAAACGCAAAGGGTAATGCACACGGTGGTGTAGATGGCAACGGTAACGCAAACGGTATGGAAACGTAAGTGGAAACGCTAACTGTAACAGTAATGAAAATGCACAGCTTTTTTTTCCCCAAAAGCTGCATACAGAAACACAGTGAATACAAAGAATATATGCATAATAATGGGCGGGCCTCGGAGCAGAAAATAAACACTTGGAATACTAAATTGCTTATATCTCAGGAACCATACGACATAGAAAAAAATTTAAAAAATTCATATAATTTATGACTTTCCTGGCTAGTTTTGCACTTAGCCCCTAGTGGAGGCTAATCAATTTTCTGATGAAAAGTCCATATCTTGAAGCGTTTCCGAGGGCCCCGAAAGGTGAAGCGGATGCCGTAATGTTATCCTATGGGAAAAATTGTCAACTTTGGAGTGCTGTAACTTTGCAGCCCTCTAATATTTTGTCACCAAACCACCAGAAGGCACATCTGTGGGATCTTTGCTGTCTTCCCTCCAAGTTTCAGCCTGAAAGACCAAATTGTTCTTTTGCAGCAGGGTGGCAAAGATTTCCTATTCTTTTGGGCATAGTGTCACAAAGTAGTGTCACAAATCACGACACTTTCACAAAATAAATCACAAAAGTGTCGCAAGTGTGACACTACTTTGCAACACTACAGTTTACAAAAAATTTAAAAACATATTTCTGGGGTGTTTAACCCCCCAAAAAGACATGGCAAGCATCCTCAGAGCTCGATTAGGTGAACACAAAATGAATTGTGTCCCTAGAGGGTCCCAAATTTAAATGCCAAGCATTTCTGTGACCAGTAACTGAAAAATAAATGGCTGACTCGCAACACTAAAGGGGTCATCTGTGACACTAAAAACTGCATTTGCAACACTGTCGAATAGTTTAACTTTTCCCATTGACTATAATGGGAAACTTGTTTTTTGAATAACTTTTGAACCGTTTAATATTTTTCCAAAACTCATTGAAAGCACATTGGGGACCTTGGCTGCATGTTCCCTAAAGGATTCATACCAGTCGCACAAACCGTGCAACCTGTAGGCACGAGCAAAGAATGTGCAAAAAAGCATAATTACCATATTCTATGGCACTACGTAGCTCCACAACTGTATATCTGACTGTTACAAAACTTGGCAGATACAGAGATCAATTGTACCACTCCACACCTGCCAAACTTCAGACAAATCTGTCATATGGTGGCAAAGTTATTAACCTGCAAAATTTCAGACTTTAACCTTAAATGGGGTACTCAACCCTAACTATAGTGGCACTACCATGCCACTATAATATATATAGATATATATATATATATTCATGGCAAAAACTCAGATTAATGCATCAATTAGGGTTGTTCTATAAGCGACAAAAGTGAGAGTCGATTTTTAGGTTACCCCTTGCACCCCAAGCCCTTCATTCCAACAACAGGCATCCGGGTGTGCGTTGGGTCATTGGTCTCAACTCTCACCCCATCCCATGTGTAAACAAGCTGAGGTAGTGAAGTATAGAAGAATGGGGTGAGAGTTAGGACTGATGACCCCAACGCACACCCGATGCCTGTTGGTGGGGATGGGGTGGGCTTGGGGTGCAAGAGGCGGCAACCCTAACACCGAATTTCCTCACTGTTGCTGTTGTGGAACAACCCAAACTGATGCATTAAATGGAGTTTTTGCCATTAATTTCCCTTCTTCTTGAGAATGAGCACTATAAATAGTGAATGGAATGTGGTGGTGGGAAGGGCCCAGCACTCCCACCATGTGATTTTTTGTCACATAGTAATGCTAACAGTAATGCAAATGCAAGCAAAAACAGTAACACACATGGTGATGCAAACATAAATGATAATGCAAATGGTAAGAGAAAAGCAAGCGCAAACGTATATGAAAACAGAAATGGTAACGCAAATGGTAATGCAAACGCTAACGGCAACAGAAACGCAAACATTAATGAAAACAGTAACGTAAACACTAACGCCACTGGAAATGCAAACGGTAACACAAACGCAAACAGAAATGCAAATGGTAAAGGAAACAGCGCCGCAGAAGAAAACAGTAATGCAATCGACAACAGAAACGCAACTGAAAACTCAAACGCTAAGGCCAACAGAAACGTAAACAGTGATGAACATGCAAACAGTAATAGTAATGCAATTGGAATGCAAACAGTTACAGTAACAGCAACAATGACACCAAAGTGAACAGTAACGCAAATGGAAATGCAAATGCAAGTGTGTACAGAAACGCAAATGGTAACGTGCACAGTCACGGTACTACAATTGGAAATGCAAATGCTAACGGCAGCACCAACAATGATGCCAAAGAAAACACAAAAGCAAATGGAAGCGCGTATGCAAACACAAATGGTAATGCACACAGTGACACAAAACGAAATGCAAACAGAAACAGTAATGGGAATGCAAATGATAACAGTAACACAAACACAAGTGCAAATGAAAACGCAAAGGGTAACGCACACAGTGGCATAGATGGGAACGCTAATGCAAACGGTTACAGAAAACAGGTGCTAACTGCAACAGTAACAAAAGTGCACACCCTTTTTTTTTCCCCAAAAGCTACATTGAGAAACACAGTGAACACAAAGAATGTATGCATAATAATGGGCCTCGGAGCACAAAATGAACACTTGGAATACTCAATTGTTTATATCTCAGGAACCGTACTAAGTAGAAAAAAAATTAAAATTTCATATAATTTATGACTTTCCTGGCTAGCGGGGGGCTAAGCATTTTGCTGACAAAAAAGTCCAGATCTAAGCGAAGCTCTCGAGATATGGGCCCCGAAGGCTTTTATGACACTATACCGTGTTAGCCTATGGGAAAAATCATCATCTTTGGAGTACCATAACTTTGCAGCCCTCTAATATTTTGCCACCAATCCACCAAAAGGCACATCTGTGGGATCCTGGCTTTCTTCCTTCCAAATTTCAGCCCAAAAGACCAAACCGTTCTTTTGCAGCAGGTTGGCAAAGATTTCCTATTTTTTGGGGCACAGTGTCGCAAAGTACTGCCGCAAATCACGACACTTTCACTAAAAATATCATGAAAGTGTCACAAGTGTGACACTACTTTGCGACACTACTGTTTCCAAAAATTTCAAAAACATTTCCGGGGTGTTTAACCCCCCTCCAAAAAAAACATGGCTAGCATCCTCAGGGCTCGACTAGGTGAACACAAAAATAATTGTGTCCCTAGAGGGTCCCAAATTTAAATGCCAAGCATTTCTGTGACCAGTAACTGAAAACAAAATGGTGGATTTGTGACACTACAGGGGTAATTTGTGACACTAAAAACTGCATTTGCAACACTGTCAAACCGTTTGTTAACTTTTCCCATTGACTATAATGGGAAACTTGTTTTCTGAATAACTTTTGAACCGTTTAATATTTTTTCATGAAATCTTCGAAAAGCACATCGGGGACACCAGCTGCATCTTCCCTGAAGTGTTTGGACTGGTCGAGCAAATTGTGCAACCTGTAGGTGCGAGCAAAAAATGCACAAAAATGTGTAAATGTGACTTTCTATGGCACTATACAGCTCCGCAACCATGTATCCGACCATTACGAAACTTGGCAGGTCCAGAGATATATGGACCACTCCATGCAAGCCAAATTTCAGGCAAATCTGTCATATGGTGTCAAAGTTATTAAGCTGCTCATTTTCACACTTTAACTTTAAATGGGGTACTCAACTCTAACTATAGTGGCACTACTATACCACTATTATATATATATATATATATATATATATATATATTTGTATTACAGTTGTAAAAACACTGCTGTGTTGTCTGTCTTGCTGTCACCTGAAAAGGCAAAAAGTCACAGAAACATGGAAACATAAAATGTGTCAGCGGAAAGGATCAGTTGGCCCAGCCAGCCTACCCAGATGGTCTCTGGCTAGTCTACCTCTACAGACTTAACTGGTCTCCTTCCTTTCTGCCTATTCACTAATATTCCCCTATGTCTGTTCCACATATGCTTGACGCTCCCTACTGTTTTCATCTTCACCATTTCTGCTGGCAGACTATTCCAGGTGTCTACCACTCTTTCAGTGAAGCAGTACTTCCTCACATCCCTCTTTAACTCCTCCCCAGCAGAGAATCCTTTTTTTTTTTGCCAGCAACGTGAGTACCTTAGTAATACACACAGAAGGACAGAACCACAATGTGATGTGCCCAGGCAAGCAGAACAACCTGGTGATGCGTACAGAAAAGTAAGGCATGATTCGAATCTTAGTGATTCTAACACATATCTAAACCTTAAATACGTAATAGCCCAATCTCTGCCTGTGCTCACTGTAGATTTTTCTAATTCTCTAACAGGTTTCTTTCCTGCTCATTTGACTTCCCTGCTGTAACATAGCCCACAGGTGGCAGATAATTCTAATTTATTATAACTTAAGTTATGCTGGAAAGCAGAGTTGCAGGCCTCTCTCATTTAGAGATGAGGGGTAAAATGCTGAATGAGGTTCATAAGGCTACCTTCTCATCTACTGTCTGCTACTTTCACACTCCACTCATCCAAGTGAAATACAAATGGGGGTCATCTGGGTCTGTGGAACAGCCTACCCACAGAGTTGGTGGGTGCAAGAAACACTAATGGTGTCAAACATGGCTGTAACCGAGCAAAAGGCTTAATAGTTACACGGGGGGAAGTAGTAGGGCAGGGGGCAAAGAAGTGGTATGGGCAAGAGGGCAATATCCCTGACTAGACATTGGGTCCTGGGGTAGGACAGGATAAAACAGGGCAGACTGGGTGGACCAGTTGTTTTTTTTTCTGCTAACATTTTCTATGTTACTATGGGTGATTCAAAATCTACTTTCCTTCATGTAAAATTGGTGTTGCTGTTCTTCAACCAATTTTGAGTATTTATAATAGGCATGGGCCACATGGGCAGGTACTGAAATACCCAACACAAAATGGCACCCTTGGGTACCTGCAGACTACCTGAAATTACTGTAAAGATACCCTAATGAAAAATGGGTAGTTGGTTCGGACTGAGTAGGTACTACCCGATTCTACTACCCTAGTACCCTACCAATGACCATAACAAACATGTGAAAGACTGTTTTTGACTGTCAGCTGTATACTACTATACTGTTTGTTAGGTGTCCAGAGCCCTGTCATTCATGAGGCAATTACGACAGTTGCAGCTGCTTTGATTGAGCCTGCTGTTATTTCCAAAAGTTATACCCATGGAGGGCACTACTGAGGCAGGTGTGACAGAAATGGAAAGGAAAGAGTTAATGGTTTGGAATCTGTAGGTGCCTTATTTTTTTAGCAGTTTGAAAAAAAAATACACTCAGGCTAAAATCCACTGTCCAGCAACATCCAACTTGTGGAATTCTCAGTCCTCCCTAGCTGCTAGATAAAAGCTGGGTCATAAATCTTGAGTGGACTTCTCCACACACACACACACAGACCTGCAGACACATACACAGGGCATTTGGATCATTCAAATATAAACTTAAGGTGAAAAAGGAATATAACTGGTCACTGATAGGTGTTCACTCTGATTGGGACAATTAAATACATACATGTTAGTTGGTTGGTGCATTCAAAGGGAGAATAGGAATGACCTACTCTCCAGAGAGTATATAACCTTCTGAAAGACAGAGAAGGCTCTCTCTTGCTTTGGGAAGCTGGAAGGGGAAACATAAGTTTGGAGCCTACCCTTGTAGTTATGTCCGTGGGAGCTGGCAGTTAGAATAGGGTCCAGTGTCTCTTAGAAGGACAGGAAAGGGTAAGTTTAGTATTAGCATATTTCAGTAATAGCCTTCTTTTTTTGCCATCTGTTATTTAAAAACATTTGTTTACTTTTTCTGTATGAGTGTTATTCTCTTGTGTTGTAAATATATATCCTGTACATGCTCAAGGCACTTTCTGTTAAGTAAAAAGCTATTTATTCATTCAACAGTTGTGACTGTGATGTCATTTTTCTATGGTAATATTTGGTTTTGCACACTTGAAAGAGGTGCCAGAAGGAAAGTCCGGCTGGTGGCAGTGAATACCCGAGGACAGACACCTCTCTAAAAGCTGTTTCAGCCCAGAAGGAGAGGTGGGTTGTCACATATTTTATTGGTTGGCAGTGGTAGGGTGATGATAGCAGACTGCATAGATACTTGGGTATCTGGATCACAAGAAATAATGAGTTAGAGGCCAAAACAAATATGGAAGGGACACTGTCAGATATTAAGGGAGATTTAGTAAGATGGAATAAGCTGACTCTCAATTTTACGGCCAGGCTCGGGCTCATCAAAATAAACCTGTTACCGAGGCTGTTATACCGGGTGTATTTAGCTCCATATAGTATCCCCAATAAATGGTTTAGACTGATCAAGAAATTACTTTCAGATTTTTTATGGGACCGTAAACCCCCCAGGAAAAAATATAACAATTTACGACTCCCTCCTGTTCTGGGAGGAATCAAGCTACCAGATCTCCATTTGTACTATGTTGTAGGACAGTTGGGTCTAATGGCTCGATGGGGTAGAAGTATGGAGGGAGAAACGTATGTCCCAGATTGGTTACATCTAGAGACTCGAATAATGAGAGAAGCTGGTCTTTCTCCAGAGGTGCCCCATTTGCTAAAATAACTGCTTGTTTTAAACAAAAGTTGGGAAGCCCAGTTGTGAAGGCGGCAGAAGCTTGGTGGTCCTTTTTGACTTTGGCCCAGAAGAAAGACCAGATGAGGGCTCAAGAACAACCATTGGTGGGCAACCCCAATCTAGTCATAGGGGATAAGGTAATCAAAGGGAAATGGGCCAGATGGGTTTCAGGCCTGAACCTAAAGGATGTTATTCAGAATAATAGGGTAGTCCTCCCAGCACAGTGTGACAGAATGCCTTTTTTCCACAGACTGCAACTTACACATATGCTTGAAGGGGCATTAAAGAGATCAGGGGGCCTTTTGGATTGTGCATTTAAGTGGGACGAACTGAGGGAGATTGATCTGAAAAGCAGATTTCTATCGCAAGTCTATAGAATACTATTGGATTTCTTTGGGCCGTGCTCTCCTATAGCAGTGCCATATTGGGACAACAGAATGGCGCCTCGAAGCATTGACTGGGCTAATGTATGGAAGAATAGCAAATATATAGTGATACCTAAATACAGGAGTTTACAATTTTTTATTGCTTCCAATCTATACTTTACTCCTGTGAAACTATGTGACAGAGGCCTTAGACAGACAGATCTGTGTTTTAGATGTGAATCAGAAAGGGGTGACCTATTACATGTGCTGTGGAACTGCAGCAAAATACTGCCCTTGTGGGATGAAATAAAAAGGCGGATGGATCCATTGTTGGACTACTCGGAATTCATAGCACCAGAGATATGTATCTTAGGGGATTTCTCGCGAATTGCTGGTGTTACACCTAGATATCATGTATCTCTGATGGCGGCTGTAATTAAAGCGTATGTGGTCCAACACTGGAAAGATGATCAATGTTATGGGTATAAGCAGTGGGTAGGAGATCTTATTGGGGCCCTAGTTAGGATTAAGAGGTATTTATATTCAGAGGGAAGGAAGGGGTTATTTGCTAAAAGGTGGGTGGTATTGGAGGCAATTTACTCCCAATAAGGGCCACATGGTTGGACATGGATCTGTCTGTCGGGCTGTGATTAGCTGGAAAACTCGGGCTGGAATGAGTATAAGACAATAGAGATGTCAGCGAGATTAGAGGGCTAGGTTTTGTGCATGTATGTGGAGTAGTAGGGTTTTGGGATGAGTGTAGCAATATGAAGATTGGGTCTGCTAGAAGGATGGGAGGATGGGGACTCTCTTTCTTTCCGGGGGCACAGAAGGGTGTCACCCCCCGAATAGGCATTAACCCATTATGAAATTGGGCTAAAGAGTATCTGACAGGCTGCAGGTGAATTACTGAGAGTAAGGGGAAAAGGTTTGATCTGTAAGCAGCCTGATGTCTTTATATAGGGGTGTTGTTGGATATGGAGCTAGAACTGGTGGGCGGGGGGACATTATCTCTGTGCATGTACATAGTTGTATTGTATATAGTTTACACAGTCAGTTTTGGGCTGTGTGCCCTGGGATTCCCAGGTTTTGTTTGTTTTGTCTTGTGTTTGAAAAAAAAAAAATCAAGGTCATCTCCCTCTTTAAGCTGAGAGAACAATTTAGAATTGATTTTGGCTTCATGAGGCAAACTCACTCCACCATTACTCAAGGTTTTCTGGCTGCACAGGTCATCATCTCCTTTTCATGCCGTCGTTCTTTTTCTCTTTCTTCACATTCTTTCTCTCTGTCTGACAGTCTTTTTTCTTCCAGTTTTTCCTCTGCTTCCTGTCTTCTTGTCTCTGCTTCTCATCTTTTTCTTTCGGCTTCCAATCTTTTTGTTTCTGCATCCAACCTTCTTGTTTCTGCCTCAGCATCCAGTCTTTTCATCTCCAGTGCCCTTTCTTGCAGCAACAGCTGCAGTTGCAGTGCCTCAAGCTGTTTTAGGGGGTCTGCTGCCTCAGTTCCTGATTCATCCCCAGCGACTGTCTGCTTCAGATCATGTGCCAAGAGGGCAGCTATGAGGTCTGCCTTTTTCTTGTGTTTTAGACCTTCAGGTTGAATCCCCTTTTCCTGACACCTTTCAAAAAACTGTGGCACAGTAAGTGAGTCATACTCCATGGAGCTCATTCCCTACTGCTATGCTGTACTGTGCTAACTAGACACAAATAAAACTGTTGTACAAATGTATTCCCTTATATATCCTGTTTTGCAATGCTAAGGTAACTGTTCCACTGGCAAACTCTGTATCTCAGTGTGCTATGGTCCAAATGTCTCATAATTACCAATTTTTTACGTCTACCCCTGAGTCCTTTAACGTTCCACGAAATTAATTTGTCATTCGTCATTAACCGTACCAGAAACTTATATTGGGACTATTGGCCCTCGAAGCCCTGTCTGAGCCTGCCTCCTTTATTTCTATCCTGAAGGACTCTTTCTCTTTCCCAAACCCCAACCCCTCCCCCCAAACCCCCTGCCCCCAATCCCTAGATCGCTCACCTTCTATTCCTCGGGTCATCAATGAGCTCCTTCCTATGCTACTCCCCTGCCCCTCCATGACTTTCTCCTCTCTGGGATCTATTTATAAACCTCACAAAACTCCTGTTATACCGTTACACTATTCATCCTGTCCTATAACCCCCTCTACCCTAATCCCTCAACTATTCAACCTTTCAGCCCATCTCTACCAATAGCCCCTAACAGGCCATTCAAAAGTGACCTCTTCCACGTCTCAGAGGGCTATTAACCATGATAATCTCCATCTGTAGTTGTTGGGAGACAACATAGATTAACCCTTTTTCCCTCTGTAGTCCCTCTAAATTATGGCCTCTTTCAGTTTCTATCCCTTTAACCCCGATCTCCATCCCCCCTCACCAGACCACTCCACGTGCTCCTATACCCCTTTCATTGCTTTAGCAATAGCATCAAGGCATCTCTTGGTCTATTGGAGGCCCCCCTCCCAAGCACAAGTATCCTTCACGGATACCATTATATTCACTGGCTCGCTTTCTAGTCCACTCACTAACTGCCTCCCTTTTCTTTCCCCTGAACGGTCGAGGTGGTAGGGAACAGTGGTTGTCCCCAAGACCATCAAGCAAGGAAAATGAGTGGATAGTGAGGCCCTTTAAATAGATCCTACTAAGAGCCTGAGGGTAAGAGCGGTCCTCACCACTTCACACTCCCCTCAAGTATAGCATCCATACCCTCCTTTTACCAATAGCTCGCACTTTATCGTGCCCTATAACTTAAAACCTGTCCCCTCAAGCCCTTATCTCAGCTAATGTCCCTCAATACTGGCCCCCCTTTAGTATATTCCACCTCAGGGCCCATGCCCCTTGCCCTTTTGGCCTTCTCTCCCAATTCATTACACCCGTCCCCCATATCTCTTTCGCCTTGTAAGACAGATTCCCTAGTCTCCCCTTATGCCCCCATTTACCCCACCCCCGCTTTCACTCCCTTTTGGAATCTCTCTCCTTCCCCAATCATATAACAAACTATATTTAATCCTCTTCCCCATAATTAACACTTATTAAGCCCATAAACACCCATGGCATTTCTTTTACCCCCATCTCAATACCCCTCCATCAAATCAACCAGTTAGAAGTTCAAGCTTAACAAATTGAATTTAAGTTTAACAGACTTAGTAATTCAGAAGTCCCAGTCCAAACACTCCCCCGTATCTCTCTGTGGTGTCTAGAGTGAATCAACTTGGTGCTCTAAATAGATCCAGAAGTTCGACTCATAATCCTTCCATCGCATTCTTGGCCGTGAGGTATTTCTTCTCCCCAGCTTGTAGCCGAACCACCAGGGTAGCAGGATACTGGAGCTGAAATTTGATTCCAGCCAGGTACAGCTTCTTTTTAATTTCCACATACTCCTTCTGCTTACTTCTCACTGTAGGTGTTTGATCTTGAAACATCCACAAGGTGGCACCATTCCACTGCATTAATTTCTTTTGCCTTGCTGCAGGCAACACAAAAACTTTTTCTTTGTAGTTGAGAAAACACATTATGATTACTCAGGGTCTTGCTTCCGGTGGTGGTACCTCCCTCAGAGCCCTATGTGCTCTCTCTAGGTTATAAGCATCCCCATATGGTGTGGGGCCGAACAATTTGAGCAGCATATCTTGAATAAAAAGAACACAGTCTGACCCTTCTGCCCTCTCAGGTAGCCCAGCCAGGATCAAGTTGTTCCGTTGGCTCCTTGACTCTTGATCTTCCAGCCTCTCTTCGAGCTTTTTAACTTGTGTTCTAACCGTCACAAGCTCCTGTTCTACTACGAACACTCTTCTTTCCTGAAATGCAATCCAGGCCTCTGCATCTCCCATTCTCTGGGCCAATGACTGTAGCTCTGGCTTAATGGCTGCAAAGTCTACTACTAGCCCCTGCAATAATTGTTTAATTTCCTGAATATCTTCGTTACTTGCTTTAGCCCCCCCTTGCTCTCTTGCCACCTCCTCCTGTTCATTGTGGGTGGAGGATTGGGGCTTTGGCCTTTTAGAAGCAGGAGATCTCCCCACCAGGGGCTCCACTATCTCGGTTTCCATTTCAACTTCTTGACACGGCTGAGTGTTACTCGCAAATGCTCACTGTATACAGCGGCTCCGAGCTGATGGGTCTTCTCTTTCTCCTTCAAATCACCACTGATCAGGTCCCCTAACACTTCACTAGTCAGAAAGGGGTTTCTTAATGTAAAACTAACTGATCCCAAAGAAATTATAACTTTTTAAATGACTTTGGGCCTTGGAGCAGCTCAGAAGATGTCTTACTCGACTCAGCTCATCACGTGATCCCCGACCTTGATTTATTTTTAAGGTCATTTGAGAGAGTATGCGACCAATTAAAATTGACTAAGGCTTCCTGATCAACTTATCTCACACCCTTACTTACGGGGAGAGCTTTGCATGCATTTGCTAAAATGAGTAATGAAGACTATGCTGATTATGATAAAGTTAAAACAGTGTTGTTGAAACATTTTGAATTAACTCCTGAGGCTTATAGAAGGAAATTTAGGGAGTTAAAGAAAAGCCCAGAAGACAGTTATGCAGAACTGCAGGTTGAACTGCGTACTTACCTTGATAGGTGGATGGAGGGGGCTGAAGCAACCACTGTGTAACTGATTAAAGATGTATTGGTGAGAGAACAATTCCTTAAAATTGTACCTGAGGACATGTGTGTATGGCTCCTAGACAGGGAATGCGCCTCCTCAACAGAGGTGGCAGAAAGTGCTGACATGTATCTGTCTAGCCGGCCATACACACAGCGTAAGTCTTATGGTGGGGGGGCAGTACATGGTTATGAGGGATTCCATGGGGGGCAGCCCAAGGAAACCACCCTGCACCTGAGTCCAAAGCAGAGCCCTCTGGTTCTAAGGGGACTCAAGAAATAGGACCCAAGAAATGTCATATTTGCAATAAAGTGGGACACTTGAGATATAACTGCCCTCAGAAACTGGTTAAGGGGCAGAGGTATGGGGGAGTGGGTGATCAAAAGAGCACTGGTGTGTTTGTAGGGTGTGTACAGTCTGAAGTACCACTCTCCTCTGTTGAGAATCTGCATCCCATTACAGTTAATGGAATAGTAACACAGAGACTGTGGGACACAGGCGCTGACATCTCCCTGGTGAGGCAGGATCTCATTCAGGCAGAGCAGATGGTGCCTGGAAAATACTCCAAGGTCCGGGCATTCACAGGGCCACCAGTCCAATTACCAATGGCTAGAGTCTTCCTGAGCTGGGAAGGGGGCCATGGAGAAAAGGAGGTGGGAGTTGCAGAGGACCTACCTGTAAATATGATTGTGGGGAAGGATTTGGACCACAGGAAAAAACTGGTGTGTGTTGTAACTCATAGTCAGGCACAAGAGCAAGCTTCTGAGGGTGAAGAGGGGGTGACTCTGGGTGGTCCAGCCAAACCCTCAGCAGCTGAGAAAACGTCTATCGCAGGGGAGCGGTTGGCTAGAAGCAGCAGTCCAGAACACCAGTCACAAATAGAGGAGCCCACAGGACTTCCTTCTGAAGGGGCATGGGAAGGGTCAGACGAGGGCAGCTGAGTGCTGCACAGCGAACTGACCCTACCTTGCAAAAACTGAGGGAAATAGCTCATAGGGCTGAGCATCCTCAGGGGGTAAAGAGTCCATTTACTGGGATAACGGGCTGTTGTACGGAGAATGTACAACAGAGGAAGGGCTAGATGTTGAGGTACTCCAGCAGCTGGTAGTCCCTAAGGTTCACCATCAGCAGCTTTTGGCCCTTGCTCATGATATCAGTTTTTCAGGGCACTTGGGGGTGAGGCACACGAAAAAGCATCTAACCAACAATTTATTCTGGCCTGGTATTGGCAAGGACGTGGCAAATTATTGCAGAACCTGTCCACAGTGCCAGCGGGTGGGAAAAATGGGGGACAAGGCCAAGGCAGCTTTGGTGCCCCTGCCCATTATTGATGAACCCTTCAAGAGGGTAGCTGTGGACATAGTGGGGCCATTGAGTACCCCAAGTTGCACTGGAAAGTGGTATATCCTGGTAGTTGTCGACTATGCCACCAGATACCCAGAGGCAGTGGCCCTAACATCCTCTGAGGTAGAACCAGTGGCAGATGCACTGTTGGGAATATTTAGCCGGGTGGGCTTTCCCCAGGAGATACTGTCAGACTGGGGTGCCAATTTCATGTCAGGGTTAATGAGTAGTTGGTGGGAGAAGTGTGGGGTAAAGCAGCTCAAAACCTCCCCATACCATCCCCAAGCTAATGATCTGGTGGAGCAATTTAATTCAACCCTTAAGATCATGCTAAGGACTTTTGCTGACCAGCATAAGAGGGACTGGGACAAATATTTGCCTCATCTCCTATTTGCATACAGGGAAGTCCCACAGGAGTCCACAGGGTTCTCACCTTTCGATCTCCTGTTTGGTCATAGGGTGAGGGGGCCCCTAGATTTGATTTGTGATGAATGGGAGGGGGACTGTGCCTCCCAAGGAGAGTCTGTTGTGGAGTATGTCCTGAACTTCAGGACCCACCTTAGGAAGCTCATGGGGTTTACTCAGGAGCACCTGGCCACTGCACAACAGCGGCAGAAAGTCTGGTATAACTATGGGGCCCAAGCCCGAGAATATGAGGTGGGACAGTGAGTGATGGCGCTCATCCCTGTCCAACAGAATAAACTACAGGCAGCATGGGAGGGGCCATTCTCCATTGTCCAAAAGGTTAGTGATGTCAATTACATGATAGAGTTACATGACAGGAGATACAAATGAATGGTGTATCATGTTAATATGCTGTGACCCTACCATGAAAGGGAGGAAATGGTCCTTGCTGTATGCAGTGCACCAGAGGAGGAAACTGAGATAGATCCACTGGTGGACTTGCTTGGGGAGGCCCGGGTTGTATCTTCTGTGGACAACCTCACCCTCTCTGAACAGCTGATGCCAGCCCAGGTGCAAGAAATTAGGGGTGTGCTGAGAGAATTTGAGGACATGTTCACAGGGAAAATGGGGTACAGCACGATGGCAGAGCACCATGTGGATACAGGGACCCAGGTTCCCCTGAAACAGTCCCCCTACAGGGTACCTGAGCATGTTAAGCAGACTGTGAATGAGGAGCTCAAGAAGATGCTGGAACTTAGAGTAATTCAGGAATCTAGTAGCCCCTGGGCATCACCCATGGTACTGATCCCCAAAAGGGATGGCACCACATGATTCTGCATTGATTACCGGAGGCTTAATAGCTGCACGGAGTCTGACGCCTATCCCATGCCCAGAACAGATGAGACCCTGGAGTGACTGAGGGGAGCCAAGTATTTAACCACAATAGATCTAACAAAGGGCTATTGGCAGGTACCTCTGACCCCTGCAGCCAGGGAAAGATCAGCTTTTGTTACTCCATTTGATTTATATGAATTTAAGGTAATGCCATTTGGAATGAAGAATGCACCTGCAACCTTTCAACGGCTTGTGGATCGCATTTTGTCTGGGGTAGGTGAGTTTGCATTGTCTTATATGGATGATATAGCCATATACAGCCAGACCTGGGATGAGCTCATCAAGGATGTACAGGATGTGTTCCACAGGTTAAAGAATGCAGGTCTGACAGTCAAGGCAAAGAAGTGCCAAATAGGTATGGCAGAAGTGTCTTACCTTGGGCATCAGATGGGTAGTGGACACATCCACCCGGAGCCTGCCAAGGTTGATGCCATCCTGGCCTGGCCTACTCCTACCACAAAGAAACAGGTCAGGGCATTTCTTAGGACAGCAGGGTACTACCAAAGGTTTGTTTTCCGATATAGCGATCTGGCTAACCCCTAACAGACTTAACCAAGAAGGGAAAGCCAAATACAGTGAAGTGGTCAGAAGGCTGTGAGGTCGCTTTTCAGGAGCTAGAAAAGGCCTTAAGCGGCCCAGCTGTATTGGCTAACCCCAATTATAGTTTAAAGTTTATGGTCCATGTGGATGCCTCAGAACATGGTCTGGGGGCTGTGCTGAGCCAAGTTACCCAGCAAGGGGAGGAGCATCCGGTTGTGTACCTCAGCCGAAGGCTTTTGCCCAGAGAGGAGACATACACCACAATTGCGAAGGAATGCTTGGGAATAGTGTGGGCCCTTCAGAAGCAGCAGCCTTACCTATATGGGAGAGAATTTACTGTGGTCACAGATCATAATCCCCTAATTTGGCTCCACAGGTCAAGTGGGCAAAATGGAAAAATACTACGTTGGAGTTTGGTACTGCAGGCATACAACATGACCATCCAGCATCGCAGTGGCAAACAAAATGCAAATGCAGATGGGCTATCTAGACAGGGCTAACGGCATCGCTGGATACTTTTGGGTACTTCCCAGTAATTGCATGAATGGCTGTGTCACTTGGAGTGGCCCAAGGGACACACCTTCATTATCTGGGGGGGGGGGGGAGATGTGACAGAAATGGAAAGAAAAGAGTTAATTGTTCGGATTCTGTAAGTGCCTTATTTTTTTAGCAGTTTGAAAAAAATACACTCAGGCTAAAATCCACTGTCCAGCAGCATCCAGCTTGTGGAATTCTCAGTCCTCCCTAGCTGCTAGATAAGAGCTGGGTCATAAATCTCGAGTAGACATCTCCACACACACACAGACCTGCAGACACATACACAGGTCAGTTTGAATGGATTGGATCATTCAAATATAAACTTAAGGTGAAAAGGGAATATAATTGGTCACTGATAGGTGTTCACTCTGATTGGGACAATTAAACACATACATGTTAGTTGGTTGGTGCATTCAAAGGGAGAATAGGAATGTCCTATTCTCCAGAGAGTATACAAGCTTCTGAAAGACATAGAAGGCTCTCTCTTGTTTTGGGAAGCTGGAAGGGGAAACATAAGTTTGGAGCCTACCCTTGTAGTTATGTTCGTGGGAGCTGGCAGTTAGAATAGGATCCAGTGTCTCTTAGAAGGACAGGAAAGGGTAAGTTTAGTGCTAGCATATTTCAGTAATAGCCTTCTTCTTTTGACATCTGTTATTTAAAAACATTTGTTTACTTTTCCTGTATGAGTGTTATTCTCTTGTGTTGTAAATATATATCCTGTACATGCTCAAGGCACTTTCTGTTAAGTAAAAAGCTATTTATTTGCTCAACAGTTGTGACTGTGATGTCATTTTTCTAAGGTAATATTTGGGTTCCACTGGCTGACGTAAACTCTGTGTAACATCTGCCACCCGAGAAAGACACACTACCAGACTTTAACTTGTGCAATTGCATGTTTAATTATTCAAGTTTGCACACTTGGAAAAGGTGCCGGAAGGGAAGTCCGGCTGGTGGCAGTGAATACCAAGGGACAGACACCTCTCTAAAAGCTGTTTCAGCCCAGAAGGAGAGGTGGGTTGTCACAGCAGGTACAAGAGGTACAGATGCTCTGCATGAACCTGCTGCTGTTTCCAAAAAGTTATCCCCATGGTGGGCATTGCTGAGGCAGGTATGAGAGGTGCAGCTACTCTTAGCGTGACTGCTGCTGTTTTCAAAAATATACCTATGGTGGGCATTGTTGAGGCAGGTACTACAGGTGCATCTGCTATGAGTGAGCCTGCTGCTGTTTCCAAAGATTATACCCATGGTAGGCATTGCTGATGCAGGTACAAGAGGTACAGCTGCTCTGATTGAGCCTGCTGCTGTTTTAAAAAAATTGTACCCATGACAGGCATTGCTGAGGCCGGTATGACAGTCACAGCTGCTCTGATTGAGCCTGCTGCTGTTTCAAAAAATTATACACGTGGCGGGCATTGATGAGGCAGATGCGAGAGGTGCCGCGGCTCTGAATGAGCCTGCTGCTGTTTCAGAAAATGATACCCATGGCTGACATTGATGGTGTAGGTACGAGAGGTGCAGCTGATCTGAGTGAATGCAAATTTAAATAATGGTGCCAACACTGTCAGAAAAATGACAAACCTGCCTGTGTATCCATGAACTGTATGTGATTAGAGATGTTGCAAAGTTTTACTCTGCCTGTGAATTCTCTATGAAGTCACAAAATTTTATAGCTTTTGAGTTCTATGTCTTATCTTTCTTTACTGTAGTTTCTGAATTTATAAATTTTGTTCGTTTATACTTTTTTTCTCACTTCTTACTCTGTTTTTCTTTTCATTTACTTCACATTTTTTTTTGTAATGGAGATCAGAACTCAGAGGAGTTGACACAGGGTGGGGCTGGAGCAGTTATTCACCTTAACAGGCATGTGATTACCACCCAAGGCACTGCTGCCCCCCAGCTCAGGAAGGGAGTGCTGCTGCTGCAGAGCAGCAGCAACAACAGCAAGAGGAAAAGCAGCAGCCAGAACCGCAGCAGCCACAAGATCCCCTGCCAGGAGGAGCCCTCCACCTCCTCATCTGCTGCTTCTCCAATCTCACAGTACTCTGTAGTGTGGGAATTTTTTGACATGCACCCTGGCCTACAGATGGGATGGAGGCCATCTGCAAGGTGTTTGGTCACTGTGTGAGGCTGGGGGGAAAAGGGAGCAGCCTTGAGACTGGAGGCCAGAGGACGCACCTCCACATCACCACCTCAATGACTGGAGGGCCAATAAGAGTGATGAGGCTGCAGCACTGCACATGCAGTGCTGGCCCTGGGGACAATGTTGTGGAGCAGCGGGAGGTTGGCCATGGTGCTGCAGCAAGTCAACATGGCAGCCATATGAATGACCTCAGCAGTACTTGGCCTGTTCCTCACAGACAGCAGCCTGCACTATTTTGTCATTATGGCAATGATAACCCCATGGCACCTGCCACACATGGCAATGTGACAGTTGTATGGAATAAGCTGTAGGAGCTATGGCATGATTTCAACACTTTCCGGCAGGAAGTGATGGATCAGCTTGACAATATCATGTCCAGCCATGAGAGGATCCTCACTCTCCTGGCCAAGCTGCATGGTGGTGGTGGGCATGGCTCAACTTCTGGCAGTGCTGGTGGGGTCATCTGAGTGGTTGCCAGAAACTGTTTATTTTATATTTAGTCTTTCTGTAATCTGTGTTCTTAATTTCTCCACCCTCTCGCCCTACCATTAAAAAGTAAAAAACACCCCAAAAATATAAAAAGTAAAAAAAAAAACCCTTTTCTGTAGTTTTTAACCCTTCTTTCTCATCCTCTTTATTAGTATTGTCTCATTCATTTGGATGTCCCTTGCCTGTCCCATTCTGTTATTTCTTTAATCTTCTTTACACATGATGAACCACTTTCCTTCCTTTTGTTTTTGTTACTGATTCATGTATACTCCCGCTATCCACAAATGTCAAGTATTTGCCACACACATTATCAGGCTTCGAGCCATCATCAACAACAAGCACCACTTTCCAAGTGCACTTCAAAAACAACCCCCTCCATGCCCACAGTTGGTTGTTTAATGGTGCTGCTGCTTCCTGTCACTGTGCTACTTGACACATTAATCAACATGTCTGCCACAGATTTGGCAGAGAAAATTTCACATGCAGAAAAGCCACGACTACTGCAAAATACATCAGTGCTACTACTGCTACTGCCTGCTACAGTATCAGTTGAATACTGTCCCTCTGCTCCCACTAACCCCTTCTTGGCACATGCACCACTTTTAGGGACAACAAACTGAGAAATGTTCTTTGTAGGTGTTCCATGGCATCTCCCTTTAGTTATTCTTTTCTTCCCAGTCATTCTTCTGTGTTTTGCTATGTATGGTAACTTAACTCAACAGTAAATTGCACCTGTGAAATCGCAGTCAGGAGGACAGTGATTTTTTTCCTAAGGCAGGTTTGACGACAGGGACACAACAATCACTCTGGTTAAATTGCAGTCAGGAGGACAGTGATTTTATTCGTATAGCAGGTGTGCTGACAGGGACACAACAATCACTCGGGTTAAATTGCACCCAGGAGGACAGTGATTTTATTCCTAATGCAGGTGTGCTGACAGGGACACAACAATCACTCAGGTTAAATCACAGTCAGGAGGACAGTGATTTTATTCCTAAGTCAGGTGTGTTGACAGGGACACAACAATCACTCTGGTTAAATCACAGTCAGGAGGACAGTGATTTTTTTTCCTAAAATGCATGTGACACCAGGGACACAAACAAAAATCACTCTAGTTAAAGCACAGACAGAAAAGTGATTTTTTTCTTAAGAAAATACAGGGCATTGGGCCACTTAAATTGCTGTCAAGAGGACAGTGATTTTTTTCCTAAGGCAAGTGTGCCAACAGGGACAAGTGCCATGTAAAATTGGAATATTTTGCCCAGTGAAATATTTCATGCAATTAACACATTACGCAAAATATTTCACTGGGCAAAATGTGAAATTTCGCCTTTGGCTGTGAGCGAAATTTTACCCCCAAGCCAGTGGAATTTCACTAATGGGTGAAATTTCACCACCATAGGTGAAATTCCGCCACTTCTAGTGAAATTCCACCACTTTTGGTGAAATTTCACCACTTGTGGGTGAAATGTCACCTCCTGCAGGTGAAATTTCTCTACTGGTGGTGGTGGACTGGTGAGCTGGTGAAATTGTGGGCCAAAATCCACCTCATTTTCGTGAAACATTTCGCACAATTTTGCTGACGGAATTTAATTTCACTGCATCTCTAACAGGGACACACCAATCACTCTGGTTAATTCGCAGGAGGAAGACAGTGATTTTTTTCCCCTAATGCATGTTGGCATGACAGGGACACAAACAACAATCACTCTGGTTAAAGCACAGTCAGAAAAGTGATTTCTTTCTTAGGAAAATATAGGACACTGGGCCACTTAAATCACAATCAAGAGGACGGTGATTTTTTTACTAAGACAGGTTTGCTGACAGGGATGCAACGATCACTTGAGTTAAATCACAGTAAGGAGGACAGTGATTTTTGTTTCTAATACATGTGTGCTGACAGAGACACAAACAACAATCACTCTGATTAAAGCACAATCAGAAAAGTGTTTTCTTTTCTCTAAGATACTACAGTGCACTGAGCTAGTGATTTTTTACTGAACACAAGTGTGCTTTCTAAATTGCTGCTACCCTCATCCACATAAGCTACCAAACCACTACTGCTCTGTTAAAACAAAACTAAATGCTTCTAGTAAAGATACAGGAGAAAATCAACACAAAAGGTACTGTGTGTGCAAAGGGCACTCACAAACACAGTTTTGAAGAAATTTGATGGCCAAAATTAACTTTTATATAATGTTATATTTAGATTTTGACTTTAGGCTACTACAAGTGCAAGCTCTGCTCTCTAATTCTCTCTCCAACAAACTACACTCAGAGAATGACCAAACTAGCTTCTTATTTTATGTTAGCAACATGTGACCTCCTATCCCATGGTACATTGCAAACTTCAAATACTATACAAAACTTCGACAGCGAAGTTCCAGTTTCATGGATCTGGGATACTTCCATTATTGAATTAACATGCGATGAAGTTTTCGAATTCAGAATTTTATGAAACTGCAAATAGAATGCGAAGTGCAACTTCTAACTGCGGAAAACTTTGAGGATCCTTTAACATAAACAAAATTTTACACAGAGCAAATTTTTGCAAATTCACACATGTGTGTCTGTGACCATAGCAGGATTTATACCAGATGTCCTTTCTTTTGCTGATGACACTGGTGATTGTGAAGAATTTATATATGTGCTATTGTCTGCGCCAGAGGCACACTCTGATGGTTCGGCAGAGTTTGACTGCTGTACATCACTTAATAGTGTTGGTCGGGCAATGTCATAGAGGCACCCAATAAACAGTGTGATGCAGCCATAAAAGACTTTCACTATGCTGCAGAGACAGATAGTGAAGCACTAGTTATGTAACAATAATAAAATGACAGGGCTCGGGGTATCTAACAAACAGTGTGATACAGCTGTAAAAGGCTTTTAGTATGCTGCAGAGACAGAGAGTTGTCACAGTAATAAATGACAGGGGCTCAGGAGCACCTAACAAACAGTGTATGCTTTAATTTCAAACCAGCTACCCTGTGCTTTCTGTTTTTGTCTACGTCTTTTCCCCCCGCCTTCCCTTTCTATTCTCTCCCCAATCCTCAGCACCACCTCCATGACTCCAATCAGTCTCCCGCTATGTCTCCCTGTCCCTTTGCTCCTTGTAGTGTAGGTTAATTAACTAGTTAGAAATAAAATAATTTTTTTTTTTTTACTTTTTCATCTTTAGAAACATAGAAACATAACAAGCATATGTCAATGCCAAATGTTTGCTTGCTGGCATTGGCATTGGTAGCAGAGGAGCTAAAGAGCCACATAATAAGAATGGCAGTGAAGTATTGAACTGAAGCCAACCCCTTCACCACCCTGCAGATAGTGACAAGCATTGGGGTGTGCCTTTGGGTCGTCAGGCATAACGGCCATGCCATTTCACCACACCCTACCCTGTAGACACCGACAAGTGTCACGGTGTGCCTTGGGGTCTTTGGCCCTTATGCACACCCCTTTTCATCAGGAAATACAGTGAGATGGGTGCGGTATAGGAGAATGGGGTGAACTTTGGGGCAGAAGAGTTCAAAGGACACCTCGATGCCTCTCACTGGCTGCAGGGTGTGGGTGGGGGTGGAATGGTATGAGCATTGCAGGCGACAATCCCAAGTCAAAGCCCTGATGCCTGTCATTCTCAACAGGGTGGGATGTTATGGTCGGAAACCCTAACACCTCAGGCATTCATTGGTATTTTCACTCCAAATTTTCAACACTTTTTTTTTGTGACCCCCCACCTCATGAACAGTGGCAATATCAGTTTGTTAGCTGAAAGCTGCTTTTGCACAGCGACTACGGCATTTGGCACCACAGGTGCAAAAACACATTCTGAACAGGATGTGAAAAATGACAGCTGTACTGTTCATGGGGAGGTGTAAAAAATGGCATTGTTGAAAATCTGCAGTGAAAATATTAAAAAAACTGGTGAAGTCACGACCATGCATAGAAACTGTGCAACGCACACCCATAATGTAATTAGTTTGGGGATTTTTTACAGCAGGTTGTCAACACAGGCATTTGGGGACTTCCGATCATGAACAGTGTCATTGTGATTTTCTTTATCTGTCCCAAACAATGATTTCCCACAGCGACCATGCATTTCTGTGCTGAAAGTGTGAAAACATATTTCGACTATATTGTGAAAAATGACAGCTGTACTGTTCATAAGAAAGTGTGGAAAAATGCCACTGGTGAAAATCTGGACTGAAAATATTACAAATTCATGAACTTAAGAGGGTGCGTGGAAACTGCGCAATGCTCACTCGTAACACAGTCATTTTATGGACTTTTATCACCAAATTTTCAACATAGTCATTTTAAGACCTCTGCTCATGAACAGTGTCACTGTGATTTTCTGACTCTGTCCTGAACATTGCTTTCGCACACCGACTGCACCATTGTGCGGTACATGTGTGGAAACACATTTTGGGCGAGATGTAAAAAATGGCAGGTATACTGTTCATAAGGAAGTGTGGTAAAATGGCAATGTTGAAAATCTGGCATGTAAATATTAAAAATTCACAAATTGCGAGCGTGCGTAGGAACTGTGCAATGTATGCTCGTAAAACAGTCATTTTTAAGAATTTTTTCACCAAATTTGCAACATAGGCTTTTTGAGAGCCCACCTTATGAACGCTGGCACAGTTGTTTCATTAATCAATCCTGAAAGGTGATTTCACACAGTGACTGCAAAATCACCCTTCGGGCCCGATTAACACCATGACAGTTCAAGAATTCATGAGGAGGGGTCTCAAAAACCCCATGTTGAAAATCTGATGTAAAAATTCCAAAAATGCCTGCCATATGCATCAAAGTTGAAAAAAAACATATTTATTACATTATACAGCTTACCAGCATTTCCTGAGTTCACAGTCGGCTTTGAAGAGTGCAGACATGTTCCCGGTCCAACGAAGATCATCGCGCCGAACTGGGGTGAGGTGGGGGTGTGGGGAGGCAGAGTGCACAGATGGTGGGTGCGGGTGGACAGGAAGACCGCCGAGGGAATGTTTTTTTGTTTACAGGTTTTTTTTTATGAAGACGATGCGGGATGTTTGCCACGCTGGGGTGGGCTTCCAGCGTGGCAGCTGGAAGGCTGTTTGGGGGCCTGGAGCCGACAGGGGATTGGACACCCCCATCAGCCATAATTTTTGTCACGCTGTGGTGGGCTCCCAGCGTGGCACCTGGAAAACTTTTTGGGGAGGTGGAGCCGATGGGGGATTGGGCAACCCCGTCAGCCATGAGGATTCTTGCCATGCTGGGGTGGGCTCCCAGCGTGGCACCTGGAAGGCTGTTGGGGGCTGGGGGTGTGGAGCCAATGGGGATTGGGCACCCCCATTGGCAATGAGGATTGTTGCCAGGCTGGGGTGGGCTCCCAGCATGGCCTACATTACAGGAAGAGAAAGCAGAGACGTATGATGCAGGATTGCCGGCAATATGCTAATCAGCTGTCTCTTATCGCTGCTCATTGAAGTGGAGCTCTCCCTTTGACCTGTACGGCACTGCATTTTCAACTGCTGTCACAGACAGCTGCAGAGTTCATTGGTGAACTGTGGCCACACCTGCAAACACACTGACTGAACTGGAAGACAGGGTGCCACACCTACAAAAACTCAGACGATGGCACTATGTTTCTTGCACATGTGTGCAAGCAAACATAAAAATTGCTAGCAGATAAGGACTGCTAGGCCTATCCAGTCTGCCCATTTACCCTATATAGTGTACGTGACTACTGACCCTATATAATCAATGGCTTTACATCACCTCCTGCCCTCTCAAGGTTCCTCTGTGCCTTTCCGAGGCATGCTTAAACCCCTCCACAGTGCTTGCCCCCATTACCTCTTGTGGCAGGCTATTTCAAGTGTTGATTACCCTCTCTGTGTAGAAAAACTTCCTCACATAACCCCTTAATCTACCCCCTTCCAATTTCATATTGTGCCCCCTTATTCTAATATGTGTTCTATCAAGAAATATTGGAAAATGTAGGTAGAAAACACCTCACTGTGTATAATCTAGACTGTAAGAAATTTACTAGCGCAAAAGTAAGACAACTATGGAAAAACTGAGAATTATTTGCTTTAGGTCAGGGTTATTATAGATGAACATACCTAAGTGGAATGCTTAATTTTCTTTAAATAGTTATGACTCATTGTATAAGATGATTTTGGTTCTTGTATTCAGTTTTGTACTAGCAGTTTATTTCATGCTTTTTTCTTTTGTTTATTTTGATACCATTTTGGTTTTGTGCTTGTGTGTTCTTTATTTCCAAAAAAAATTCCCCCACTCTTCCTGAAGGGGGAGCTGCTGGACAACCAAGATGGCTGACTCTGCTAAGCAGCATGAGAAGGGAGATGCTGATGCTCAGGCTGGGGTTTGAACCTCATACCCAGCCACTACAAGAATGAAGATTGCTGTGGACACTGGACCTGAACATGACATGGAGCAACAGGATTTACTGCAAAACAAAGATGAGACCATAGCCAAGATAGTGACAAATAAAACTGTAGGAATGGATGGCCAGGATATCATCAGCAGGTATGAAAGGAAAAGAAACATTTTACTGTCATTACTGAAGGAAGAAGAGAGGAAGACTGCAGCAGAAAAGGAACAAATGCAATGCTGCAGCCAGAACACCGATGCTTTTGATATTTATTTTATTTATTTTCTATTGACCAGGTAAGTGCACTAGGCAAACCCTGCTATTTTCAGGCAAAACCCAGGGGAAGGGGATACAGATGAATGCCAACTTATCTTAAACCAGGTTAAGCTGTTGGTGGTATTTTTAGTGAATAAGGGGAAATTTGGCCAGGACACCGGGGAAATTCCTCTACTCTTTTCGATAAGTGCCATGGGATCTTTAACATCCACCTGAACTACCACCAATCCAGGCAGATGGGACCTCGGTTTAATGTCTCATCTGAAAGACGGCACCTCAGAAGTGCAGCACCCCTCTCATGCTGCACTACAGTGTCAGTACTGGGATATTAACCCAAGTGCCAGATGTGGGAACTGAACCCACAGCCCTCTGATCTCCTGGCCTAAGAGGCGAGTGTGCTACCTACTGAGCCACTGACACTGATATGGCCTCTGGAGAGCTGTAAGACCAGGAGATGATAGTGGCAGCTATGCAGGCAGAACAATTCAGAAGTAAAAATATGCTGAGACTCAGAAAATCTTATAACACAAAACAAACTGCTTCAGAGACAAGTAATCTTTCGTGGTGCCCCGGAAGCACTTCGGTCTGCAAGCTGGGTACAGGTGAATTCCGAAGAATGGGTCCCGGATGAGAACAACCCAACAGTGCAGAAATACTGAGCTGACATGCTAAAAGATAAAAGTAACTGCTTGCCAGATGCAGAGCAAATATCAGAACCTGGGACTGTTAATTTAACAAGTACTGTTTTAGGCGACATGCCAGACACTGCTACCCCTACTGTGGATCTTCTATTGAATACAGTGGAAACTGATGATAATCCTATCATGATTAATACAGAAATGCTAACCAATGTTCAAAACCCAGCTAAACCTAATAATAACAATATTGTTAATACTGATAATGCATATGTGGATAATGCAGCTAAGCACTCGATAACCATTGAAATTGGGACAGAAGAGGCCTCTGGTCACTCTACTACTGGAGGGCCTTGGACTGGAAGCCATGAACAAACTTCTGAAGGGAACTCCAGGCCCAGACAATATTCTGATTTTTTCAAGCCACAGGAGAACCTGCACGTCGAAAAAAATGCTATTTGCATTATCTTTAAAGAGCAGATATCCACTTATTTTTATGGGTTTTTTTTTAGGTACTGACCTGTTTACATCTGTGTGGATTCGATTACAACTGGAGAAACAAACACCCCCTGATGAAGAGTCACGTCTTGGACTTGAGGGGTTTGTAGCCGTTGGCTCCTGCTCTAGCAAATTTATTGCTGTTTGTCTGTTTCTTGTGTTCCATTAGTACCGAGAGTGCCGCCTGTTTGTGTTTGTTTGTTTGAACTCTATTTTGTTGAGCACCAACTCTTTCCCTGTGGTGCCCCAAACACTTGTGCCTTCCTTCGATTATGACTGGGCCTGAAGGTGTTCTGAATAATTTTTTCATCATTTGTTACATCTACCAATGGCTACATCATCATGCAGAACATGCTCATATTTTTAAAAAGGACTTCAATTACCGATGGCCATTGACGATCACCAGTGACATCAGTTACAGTTCAGCATTGAGCTACATGGGCGAGCACGCTAACTGCCGTGACCCGCGCTCATCCCCAAATGTATACATGGGCACGTGAATCACCAGTGGGTGCTTTCCTGGGTGGGACCAGCGCAAGATCTAGGGGAGGTACTGTTTTCTACCCTGAGCTTACTGGGCTGACATTCGCCGAAGTTCCCGTAGTTATTTTTAAATGCTGTGCTGAATAAAATAGCAAATAAAGAATTCCAAGTAAGTTTATTAGTAGAGGAGTATATGTTCTTTATGCTAGTGTGAAAATAAACTGTGGTAGAGACATCTTGATGAAGGGTGGTTTCACACACTCTTTTGTTGTGGCTCCATTACTGACTGCAATTAAATCTGCCACGAATTGCTGTAAACTTTTTCTCTGTACTATAAATTTTAGACTACTGAATATAAAAAAAAAAATAACATAAATTTAAAAGGTTCTCACAGTCAATACATGTGGTGGCCACAACGCTAAATTCAGGATTGCCATTATGTGGATCACAGGAACAGTTATCTTGTCAGACAGTTATAAGTAGCCTGGATTGACAGCTTGGTGCCATCATTCAGCAAGTTGTATTAGCTGTCAATGGCTTGCCAGCAGTAGGATTCGAACTGCCTCTGACTTCATAATTTGTTCACACGTGGCCTTATGAAAAGCAGTTTACCTCATGAATCTGACATGCAGCTGGAGTTGTACTGCCTAATGCTGTGTATAAACAAGTCCCATTCATTGTAAATTATTGCTGACATCATTGAGATGTCAGTACATTATGAAGCAAATCCCCTTGATGTACTGCCAACATTTCTCCTAATTTTTCTCCATGGTTCCCCATGCAACTAATGAGCCGCATCTCACGAAATGCAGTCATACATCCTAATTGTGCAATTTTTTTCTTTACATTGTATCACTTCCAATGACTGTGCAGGCTTGTTTATGAAATAAATATCACTTCTGTTTACACTGGGAATGTTGTCATGCGTACATACTCACAAGTCACCATAAAGTGTATTGCTGTTACCTCTTAACACAGAGGCTATGTGTGTTATTCTTCTCAATGTGAATTCTTATATTTCTCCTAACCTGGGATTATGGAGATCCACCTTTAGAGCTCTAGTTGTCTGTGAGTGAAGAATCCATTTAGCTGCATGCAGGATGCAATACTACTGAAAATTTGGGGTCTCCTACTGGAGACCTGAATGTGAAACTACATGTCTCATGTTTTTTTTTTTTTTACTTCTCTGTTGTTGTTTGGAAATGGGCTGTGTCTATATCTACATACATTCACCCCACACTCCCAACCACAGTAATTCTCATCAATTTTGATCCAAACATTCAGTGAATGTGAGATAGAGCATCAGACAGTGAGAGTAACAGAGAGTGTGAGAGATAACATTCTTTTTTTATGAAAATGGATGATCTAGGAATTGTAGAACATACCCTATGGGGGGGGGTCTAATGGTGCTTTACATGGACTCCCTGGTGGAGAGGTGGTATATTGGTGATATGACTGAGAGCATTAAATACATGTAGAGTATAAACATGACTGTTGAGTGGGTTTTTAAGTTGAGGGTAGGGAGGGACACGAGGTGTCTTGGCCTATGGTTGGAGGGTTGCAGTTTCAGGAGAGAAATTAGGAAACACTTTTTCATGGGAATGGATGTGCCTATCTGGAACACGATGCTAGAGAAGGTTGTATCCTGTAAGACAGTGGATAGTTTTAAGATGGGATGGGACTAGATGAAAGGGAGGATCACTGTGAGGGGGATAGAGGATGGAGTTGTAGTTACATTGAAGTGCATTGCTAACTGCACATTCGAGTATACTTGATAGACCATTTGGCATGTATCTGCTGGCAAATTAATATGTTTCTATGTATTAACACATGTATGTATAGCATATTTGAGATAGCCATATATAAGTATTATACTTAGCTCAGATTTTCATTGATTCATAGACCTGTGCTGGCAAAAAAGAACCTTCATGTCTTATAGAGCCTGCCCTTTCCCTTTCTTTACATGCTCCCTTTCCCCTTAGAGTCCCTCCTCCATACCCTAGTCAGTTCCTTGTGGTTGTCCAAAGCCCTCTTGAATCTCTCTAACATTCCTGCATCTACCACCTCCAGTGGCAGACTGTTCCAGGGTGCCAGCACCCTCCCAGTAAAGTCATGTCCCCTCACATTCCGCTTAAAACTTCCACCCTCAGTCCATGCCCTCTAATTTTTGTGCCTACCTTCAATGTGAATAAATCCCCCAACCCTCACTTTATTGATCCAATTCACATACTTGAATGTTTCTATCATATCCCCCTGTAGTTCCTCTGCAATATCACTGACTTAGATATTGAATAATATGTGTCTCAGCACCTACCCTATCGGACCCTGCTCATCACCCTCACCTCTACTGAGTGCACCCCATTTACCACCACCCTCTGGCTTATACCTGTCAACCAGTTATCCACACACCTTGTTATTTTCTGTTCTACCCCAAGTTCTCCAGTTTGTTTACCAGCCTTTTGAGGGGCACTGTACTGAATGCCTTCACAAAGTCCAGACAGGCTATGTCCACTGCCACCACCCCCCCATCGTCTACCTTTGTAACCTCGACGAAGAACTTGATCAGGTTTGTCTAATATGACATCCCCCGTGTGAAGACATGATGATGGATAACCTACAGCCTGCTGTCCTCCAAGTACTTAACCACCATTTTCCTTTACAAATTGCCTCCATCACCTTTTCCACCACCAAAGTTAGGCTGACGGGATGTTGATTGGCTGCATCTTCCCTGCTGCTATTTTTATAAAGTGGCACCACATCTGTCCTCTTCCAGGCCTCTGGAACCTTCCCTGTTTCCAAAGACAAGTTAAATAACCTCACTAGTGGTGATGCCAGCTCCCGGATCACCCTATGATGCAGGGCAACCAGTCCCATGGCCTTGTTTATCCTCAGGTTACCCAGTTCTTCCATGATTCTGTTCTCACTGATTGTGGTAGGATCCATCCACCACTTCCCCTCTTCCATTCCCCTCTAAGTCTGGTTCCCTGCCTTCTCCCTCTACTGTGTAGACTGAGCCAAAGTATCTATTTAGCAACTCCACCTTCTCGAAGTCCCCTTCCGTTTGCTTGCCCACCTCATCCCTTACCTTATCTATCCCCTGTCTGGCTTTCCCTTTTTCCCCTATGTACCAAAAGAAAGTCTTATCACCCATTTTGGCAAGTCTAGCAATTTTCTCCTTCATTTCTGCTTTTGCTTTCCTAATCCTCTGCCTGGCCACCATCAGCTTCTACCTGCATATTTCCATGTCCTCCTTATCCTGTTCCTCTTATATTCTCTGAATGCCCTTTCTAGCTCCCATATTGCCTCACTCACTTCCCTGTTGAACCAAAGCAGTTCCCTCCTTTTTCTGCTCGTCCTCATTTTTCTTATACAGCACTCCATGGCCTTTATAATCCCCTCCCTTGATCCAATTCCATATTTCCTCAACCCCACATAACTCTATCACTTCTAATTCATTTTGGACTACCTCCCTCATTTTGGGAAAATATGCCTGTCAGACGTCTATGACCATTGTGATGGTTTGATCTGCTATACACCCTGCTTTAACCCTAAACTCCACAGTGTTGTTTGCACTTGCTCCTAAGCTGACCCCCACTTCTACACCTTCTACACTATCCATGTTGGTGAGACCTCATCAAGTACAGTATATTACTCCCCCATGTCAGTTATTTTACCAGCCAATGCATGAAGGTTCCCTGGAGGGACTCGAAGATTTCTCTACTCCTGGATGACCCGGCTGCTGGGATATTCCAGTCAATGTCTGTGAGGTTAAGGTCACCCACCACCAGAATCTCCCTCTTTAGTGCCATCCTTTGAAATGCTCACAGTATCTGCAGGTCCATTTCTTTGCTCTTGAAGTCTGTACATCACCCCCAGCCTTGTAGCTGTCCCAGCCTGTCTGTCTAGTATGACCTATAAGATTTCTAATTCTTCTTGCTCCTCCTCCCCCTCTGATGCCTTTATGCTCTATTTTATGTACTACGCAACCCCCCACCCCTTCCTGCCAGCCCTATCCCTCCTGAATAATATGTACCCCAGTACCTCTACTTCCCAGACCTGGTTCAATGCCCTCCTGGTCTCTGTCATGACAACAATGTCCAGGCCCTTCCCTTCCATTATAGCTTCTAAGTCTGCCATCTTGTTTCCCTGGCTTTTTGCATCAGCAGAAACTCCATTTCATCAATTTCCTCCATTCTCCCTCCCTACTATGTCAGGTCTGTTCCCTTCTCCCATTTGTGTGGTAGTGCTACAGTAGCTAGTCCTTTTTATCCTCTTGTTGATCCACCTCCCATACTAGCATTATACTCATCCCTTACCAGTTTAAATCCCACCCTAGAACCTTATCAATGTATCCTTGTAGACCTACTCCCTCAGTACTCTAGCCCCTCTTTCACTCAGATGCAGCCTATCCTTCTAGTATAAGTCCTCATCCTCCCTAGTGTTCCCCCACTCTCCTATAAATGCAATCCCTTCTTTTTCACAACAAGCCCTGAGCCATTCATTAAATTCCCTGATTCTTCTCTGTCTAACAGTGCTGGCAGATGAATGATAAGATGTGGTTGCTCTACCAATCGAGCCTTCTCCCTTATTTTTTTGCATTGCCCTCCCCGCCTCCATTCCTGGTTAAAAAAACAAGCATTTGTCAATGCCGAATGTTGTCTCACTGGCATTGGCATTGGTAGTGCAGGAGTTAAAGATGCATAATAGGAATGGCAGTGAAGTATTGAACTGACACCAACCCCACCCCCACCCTGCAGAGACTGACAGGTGTTGGGGTGTACCTTTGGGTTGTCAGCTATAACGCTCATGTCATTTTGCCTCACCCTATCCTGTAGACACTGACAAGTGCCGTGGTGTGCTTTGGGGTCTTTAGGCTTTATACTTACCCCATTCCATAAGGAAATACGCTGAGGTGGGCACAGTATAGGAGAATGGGGTGAACTTTGGTGCAGAACACTCCAAGGCACACCTTGATGCCAGTCACTGGCTGCAGGGTGGGGATGAGAGTGGAATGGTGGCAGCAAGTCACACCCCTGATGCCTGTCAGTCTCTACAGGGTGGGGTGTTACAGCTGGAAACCCTAACGCCGTAGGCATGTGTTGGTATTTTCACTCCAAATTATCAACATGGGCTTTTTGTGACCCCACCTCATAAAGAGCAGTACTATCAGTTTGTTAGCCGAAAGGTGATTTTGCACAGCGACTGCGCCATTTGATGCCACAGGTACAGAAACACATTTTGGGCAGGATGTGAAAAATGACAACTGCATTGTTTGTGAAGAGGTGTAAAAAAATGGCAACGTTGAAAATCTGGAGTGAAAATATGAAAAATTGGTGAAGTCATGAGCATGCATAGAAACTGCACAATGCACGTCCATAACCCAATTATTTTTGGGATTTTGTTAACCACATTTTCAACATAGGCATTTTGGGACCTCTCCTCATGAACAGTGGCACTGTGATTTTGCTAATCTGTCCCAAAAGTTGATTTCCCACCGTGACCATTGTATGCCACAGGTGCAAAAACACATTTCAGGTAGGATGTGAAAAATTACAGCTGTACTGTTCATAAGGAGGTGTGAAAAAATGCCAGTGTTCAAAACCTGGCATGAAAATATTGCAAATTTGCGAGGTTACAAGGGTGCATGGAAATTGCGCAACACATGTTTGTAACACAGTCTTTTTATGGACTTTCATCACCAAATGTTCAACATAGGCATTTTAGGACTTCTGCTCACGAACAGTGACACTTTCATTTTGTTAATCTGTCCCTAAACCCAATTTCCTACAGCGACCGTGCTATTTTGCGCCAGAAGTGCAAAAACACATTTCCGACAGGATATGTAAAATGACAGCAGTACTGTTCATAAGGAGGTGTGGAAAAATGGAAATGTTGAAAATTTGGAGTGAAAATATTACAAATTCACAAAGTTACGAGCGTGCGTGGAACTGCACAACGCTCGAAAAACAGTCATTTTTTGAATTTCTTCACCAAATTTGCAACATAGGCTTTTTGAGAACCCACCTCATGAACAGTAGCATTGTTATTTTGTTAATCGGTCCCAAAAAGTGATTCCACGCAGTGACCGTGAAATCACCTTTTGTGACTGAATAACGCAATGACAGTGACTGAATTCATGAGGAGGCATCCCAATAACCCTATGTTGAAAATGTGGTGCCAAAATTCCCCAAAATGGCTGAGATATGCACCAAAGTTGAAAAACCCTATTTATGCCATTATACAATTTACCAGCATTTCTTCAGTTCGTGGTTGGCTTTGAAGAGTGCAGATATGTTCCCAGTCCACCGAAGATCGCCATGCCAGGTTCCAGAGGTAAGTATGGGGTGGGAGGCATAGTACACAGAGGGTGGGCATGGGTTGGGGAGGGAGCAGGACAGACCGCAAGGGACCGTTTTCTGTTTTACAGGTTAAAAGAAAAGAAAACATCGTGGGACTTTTTTTTTACAGGACATTTGGCACACTGGGTGGGCTGTAGCGTGCCACCTGAGTGTTTTCAGGGGGAGCTCGAGCTGATGGAGGGATTGGATACGTTGGCACATACCAAGGGGGCATGAGCCAGTTGGGCATCCCCTCGGCACACAAACAAATGGGGAGACGTTATGCCAACTGGGAGTGGCTCGCCTTTCGGCAAATTAAACTGGGAAGGGGGACTGAAGCTGATGGGGATTGGGCCCCCTGTCAGCAAAGGAAGACTGTTGGGGGGCACATGATGCTGAGGAGGATTGGGAACCCCCTCGGCATACACTTGAAATGGGAGGGGGCCATTATGCCGACGGGGAGTGGCCCCCCCGTCGGCAAATGAAGTGGGTCAGAGCATGACAGGGGGATTGGGCACCCCTGAAGTCCGGCAGCAGCAGTCAGTGCCGCCATGTGTGGTGAAAAACTTCAGCAGTAAAGACACGTCGGGAGGTGTGTTATTGTGCCGCTGCATGAGGAGCTTGCCTCTCATTGCAGCGGTGCTTTTGTTAGATTTGGTGGCCACTTTACGTATAGCTGGTGTTAGTGTCTGCATGCTGGCTTATTGGGGAATGAGGGTCGCACCTACTGATGCGTGCCCTGCTTTCACCCACAGTGACTGCACCTCCAAATCTGCTGCTACTGCAATATGTTGGCTGGCATGCAAGCGCGAGCCAACATAAAAAATTACCTTTGCCTGTATGTTGGACCCTTCCTAATCCGATGTATCCCCTTAATCATGGAGACCCCAAAAACCATGACATTATCCACTTTCACATATAATGGATCTGGTCTTGTTACTGGTGGGACCCTCCTCCTCATACTTTTACTCCTAACCACAACCCCCTGCCTTGAACTGCATACCTGACCTTCCTGATATTTTCTCAGTTTCCCTCCTGTTCTCTCCATAATGATATATACCAGCCCATTTACTCCCAATCCCCTCTCCTGACCCTTACAGTATTTCTATCTTCTTTACCTTCCATGATTTCCTGTGCTCCTTGTATGTTTTCTGACTCCCCTCTCTGCTACTGCCTTACCCCATCCTCCCCTTCTTTGTCATCCATCTCCCTCTCCTCCAACTTCTGAGTCCCCTCATTGTTTATTCCCCCCGTTCCCTTTACTGTGCCTTTTAACCTTCCCTCCATCCGTCCCCCTTCCACCCCTTCACCTTTTCCTCCTTCCTAACCCTGCTTCTATCTCTCCCTTCCCCACTGCTCATCCACAACCCCTTTTCCTCCCTCTCTGTTCCCCCTTAAATCTTTTAGAACTCACCCCTCCATTCTATCTGACAGAGGTCAGCATATGTTACACACTGTAATACCCAACCCCTCTCATGTGTTTCTTTTCTCCCTGCTGATGATGTATGTGTCTTATCTTGAGCCCTTGTAGTCTCCTTTCCCCTTTCTTCCTTTCAGCTGTTTCTCCCCCCCACCACCTTGTCTGGTAGTCATTTTTCTCTGACCACCCCCATCTGGTCAGTCCATTTGCTCAATGTTCCCAGCCAGACCCTTATCTTTCTCTTTCTGCAGCCTCATTCATCTCATTGCTGTTGTTCCATTGGTATATCCCCCATGTCCTTCCACTTCCTCTCCATTTCCCCCCTTAGTATGCCTATCTCTGCCTCAAGTTGCCCCAACCTGATACGTATTGCACAACAACTTAAAATCCACAGTTTTCTAATAAAATCTGCTGCCCAGATGCTTTGCACCCCACAATTTTTCCCCATTCCCCAGCCTTCTCCCGGTGCCCCCTCCTCCTCAAATAAAATTCATGGCCTTGTCCTCTTCATCGTCCTGAGTAATTCATTTTGTCCATATTTCAGAGCCTCTCCCCACCTTCTCTTAATTCATCCGTTCTATACAAAAATTGTTATACTTTATCTCTTCTACCCTTATGCCCTGTTTGCAGCTTACAGTCTTTACATTTGCATCAGTATTGCTTTAAGAACTTTAACTCTATATTACTGCCACAACAATCTTTACATTTGCATCAGAATTACTTTAAGAACTTTAAAATCTGTATAACCGTAAACCTGTATTACTGTGAACCTGTATTTCTTTCACAACAATGCCCCCAGAATATCCCTTACCTCAATAAAGGCACAGTCATTACATTTTCATCAGTATTACTTCAAGACCTTTAATTCTGTATTCCTGTAACCTGTATTGCTGTCACAACAATGCCCCAAGTATAGCTCTTACCTCAATAAGGGCACAGTCCCCCCCAAATATTAAACTTTCCTCTTTAAGGTTACATGTCCGTGCTCTCACACTGCCCCAGATTACAACCCCCTTGATTTACTACTTCTCCTGCCCATTCCTAATAGGTGGATCTACTACTGGGAGTTGTCCACTATCCCGTTTAATACTTGTGGTGGTGCTGGGTGGGAGGGTGGTTGAAAAAATAGTAAAACACAAGACCCACTGCTGGCTGACTGACTGACTTCTTTGTGTGGCATAACCCTTTATAGCCCGTCCGCTGATTCAAAAAAGCCGCACTTTGGTTTCTGATTGCCCATAGTTTAGTTCAAATGGTGGCTGGTGCTGCAGATTTCTATTCTGCTATCTCACCATTTTGAATTAGTATTGTCTCTCATCCAGGAGAATATGTAACACTATTTATCCCATCAACATAGTCCTACGTGCTGTCTGCATGACCCTGCACACGATTTGGACTGTAGTATCTGGCCTGTAATTCCATTTTAGTCTCCTTTTTGACCTTACTATTATGGATTTCATATGTTTTTGGACAAGTAATTGTGAAGTGGTTTGAGCCAGGGGAAGGGGAGTGTTTGTACTGCAGATGCATTCAAACTGATGTTTTTTACATTTATGAAGTAAAACAGCCATTATCTTCTGATTACACAGAAATGGATGGTGATATATCTGATAATGAGACTAGTTTCTCTAGTGATGTGAACTTCTCTGGCAATGATGAGGAATACAACGATAGCAATACAGATGTAGATAATGAGGATGAAGAAGATCAAAGCAGCGATGAAGAACTGACTGGTGGAATGGCTAGTTTCACAATAATGCCATACAGATTTGAACCACCCGCAAGATGTAATAAAGTGTCAGATGGCAATGAAGGTCAAGAAGATGAAGATGAAGCAGAATGAAATTTGAGGTTAAATAACACTGACTGGTAAGATACAGGTTTTTTGATGCAATAGACTGAATTTTTGTATGTCTTGATATTACACACAGAGGGCCATATGCACTATTGGGTGGGAAATACATGCCAGAGCGTATCCTCCCCGGATAGTTCCACACCTACAGACAGGTGCACACCAGCTGTATGCATCAATGTCCACCACCTGTTCATGGCCCTGCCCCCCCTCATGCATAGTGCTATGCAAGGCAGCAGGGGTGGAGTCATGGTCCTGGGCAGGCATCCAATGGGATGCCCATCTCAGGTCCCAAAGTGGATCCTAGGTGCAGCACGGTGTGGGTCCAGGGTAGTGAGTGCCTACTGTAGGCACCCAGACCCACGCGCCCATGCCCCAGAGTACAGTCATCTGATGGAAGCACCCCTTCATCTGCCACAAAGCAGAGCCCCATCTCTGAAGTCAGAATCCACTCCCCCATGCGGAGGTGCCCACATCATGCAGACATGGCTCCCCCACCCAGTACCCTGTCAAAATAATACAGGCCAGTGGCCAGTGGTTCCCCCCACCCACCTGCGGCACCAACGACCCCCATGACAGCATACCTCCCCAGTGGTGCTGCAGGCCCAGACAGCCAGCAGCACAGCTCTCACCACACTGCCTCAACCACCAGCTGTCTAAACAACACTGGGAGCATGTTGCCTATTTATAGCAATGCGCTCCCAGCAGCTGTTAGATGGCTGGCTGCCAAGGTGGTGTGGTGAGGGCTGTGCCACTGGCCATCTGGGCCCATGGCACCACCTGGCAGATATGTTGCCAATGGGGGGGGCGGTGCCATGGATGGGTGGAGGAACCACTGGCCTCTATTTTTGGCAGGGTACCAGGTGGGGCCATGTCTGCATGCTGTGGGGCAACAGTGTTGGGGGGGGTGTCCTGAGCAACACCGGGTAAGGGCTGTGATGGGCCGGGGGGGTCTGGCATTGGCATTCCAGGATGGGGCAGTTTGGGGTGGGCCATGCCGGTGGTTCTCTGTGTCCCCAGTCCCCTACTAACCCAAACTCCCCTCCATATGATTAGAGAATATGTTGAACACCCAGCATGACCTCTCATCTTGCTGCTTGACCCCTGAGGGTATATTGTGTTTCAATTTTAACTCCTTTATTCTCCAGAGTTTTGCTCTCCCCTTGGACTAAATCTCTCAGTCCCCCCTTCCCAGTGTCCCCATTAGATCCCCTAAAATAACATTCAAAAAGGGTCTCAGTTATACATCAGTTTGATTGGCTGTCATTATTACAACTGCCTTAGGTTATTCCCCTGTTACACTGTCATGTATAGTCTGATACCCATGGCACATGGATTCTTCTTGTCAACATACCCACTTCTATCAGTACGGGATGACACGACTCAAAGTGCATTATTTTGATTTTAAAATTTACTGTTTATTGGAAATTACATGTAGAAGCTAATTAATTCAAGATTGATTGTACATATTTCTATTTTTTTTACTGTAGTCATTTTTATATATAGTTATCTATATTTTTATGCTCTGTGCAGGTGTTCATGTCACAAATGCATTCCAATGGATGACATTTTGAACAGTAGATGCTGTCATGAGATAGCACAGATGGCTGAAAGGATAAGAGTGGAAGACATTAACTGAGAAGTCAATGCCATGAGGTGCATTACGACATATGATGGTTTTCCACCCGTTTGTCTGAATAACATGCTATGGAGACTGCTTATTATCAGTACCAGCAGGCATTCACTGATGATGCAGATCTTATCCAACATGATCACGAGTAAGTGTTTACTCTGTGTCACTAGTTTTCAATTGTAACTCCACACCACTTTTGGCAAGTTGCCCCCCCCCATTAACTACTAGTACCCACATATTGCATATCATTTACTTTTACATCAATACTGAGATTTGTACCACTCCTAACTTAACAGTGCATACCAGGCACATTATCTAGAGGAATGGGGTGGGGGTACAAGTACCAGAATGAACCTTTGTAAATACAACCAGGTCCAGGGGAAAAGCTGATAGGCGCATGCTGCACATAACTGCTGAGGGGGCCTGAGTAAATCCACTAAGAAGCAATTATCAGAATATCCACTACAACAGCTGGGGTTTTACAATGTGGCTTTATACTGTCTGAGCATTAAAGTGGGGATGGGCCCCATTTGTGTTGTCATTATGCAATTTCTGTTACAGTATCTCATAGAACATTTGCTAGGCAGACTTCAGTTCTCAACAAAAGCAACATTTTCATATCTCTTTTCCCAAATGATGCATGCACTGGTAGTGTACCACACACCAGAAACATTTTTTTTCTAAGAGTGTTTACTTGTGGTCTGTGCCACTCACTCCGAACCTAGAACATCTTCGTTCCCATGGGTGTATGTCTGTGAATTATATCACCAACTCTATACTGCAGCAATTATCTTTGCTCAGGGAAACCTGTCGCCCTTCAACGAACCAGTTAGCCCTGCCTTGCAGACTCTAGATGGCATTGCTCCCAACCTTTGCCCCAACCAACAATCTCTGTCATTCCTTCAGGGTTACACCAAAAGAGCCTTCACTTCCACTGAAGTGCTAAAGGACTCCAAGCTGTAACCTAAAATGATGCCAATGTGTATGAGGGGTCCTGTCAAGTTTGATCTAGCCTTATTTAAGGACACACACCTCAGTCAACTCCCTAATGAGACAGTCTCTGCATCTGTACTCACGTATTTGTTGCTCATTCCATGTGAACTGGTGGTTAAAGTAAAGAAAAAGAGATGATTTAGTGATCATTACTGCATGAATAATAATATTGTAAGATTCATTTATAAGCAAATCAGAATAACACTGATAGTGTTTATATGATTCACCAGACACTACAAAAATGCTCAATTAGTGCTTTCAGTCAGTAACTCATTTTTTTTACTGATTTAAACAGCTACCCACAACTTCCACTTTCCTTTGCTGGCAGCCACCATCTCGTGAGCTGCAGTGAGCTCTCCTAGCTAACTTTATGCAAATATATCCAGCCGACCTCTTCTATTGGCCAGCAGGACATATTAGCATAAAGTGAGTTGGGGAAGCTCACTGCAGCTCATGAGATGGTGACTGCTAGCAGTATAAAGTTGAAGTTGAGGATCACTGTTTAAATAATTAAAGAAGCATTTAGAGGTAATTTTAAAAATGTGACTCTCTGAACACACTATTCAGGTAGTTTTGTAGTGACTGTGGAAAGCTGTACCTTTTCCATTTTTTTCCTTTAACTGTCATTATTCATATGCATTTCTATAACATAGAAAACAATGTATGATCATTAGTTAATTACCAAGCTGTAAACACTTCAGGATGTTGCCATGACATCATTGTAAACCTCGAGAGTGCAGCTCGAGAGGTTTTCAGATGTCATGGCAACCTCAAGAAGTTTTTCAGCACAATTGTTAACATAAGACCATACATTATATTTTATAGTGTATGGGCTACCAAGATTGTGTAATTGTGGATTGAATTACTTTACAGAACATTGATTGTTGTGAGCATTCCGGTTTATTATACCATCATTATGACATACTCAAGATGGGTTAACAACAGAGTGATGTCAAAACATTGGCATAACAAGGTTTTAATCTGCTTGATTTCAGATAATAATGACTCCCCATACATTATATTGATTTTGTGTATTTTCCTTTTCCGCCAATACAGATACACTGCATATTGTCAATTTGTCCGCTGGTGTTGAGGCTGGTTAGGCCACAAAAATCATGTACCTCTTCCATCTTGTGTAATGCACAAAATATGAGAAACTTTTCCATCTGAAGGAGGACACTACTGCAGTTTCAGACTTGCATAAATTGGAATTCATTGTAATATGACTGAATGACTCCAGGTGTATTGTAAAGTTAAAAATAGCTAAACATTATTAATTCAAATATTGCATATATTATGTTCAGTATGATGATTTAATGAATGCTGTAACAAATAACTAATGGAAATACTGAAAAACATACTAGAATTATTAATAATTACTCTAAATTAGTCTCTGCTATTATTCATATAGTTTCTAGAGCCTTCTTTTTTATTAGAAACTTAACTTACCTATAAATAGTTATGTATATGTAATATTATAAAAAAAAAATTATATGTTCAAATACAAATAGAAACTACTAACATGCTGAACTAAGACTGTGTTTTCCCTTTAGTTTAAACTTTTAGAAGAGGAGGTGCAGTATGCATAGTTAATCATATGATGCCATTAATACTATAGCAAGACAGAAAACTTTCAACCTAGTTACAGGCAATAATCTATCTGTTATTGGTTTTATAAAAGCATAACATCTTTCAGGAACTCAGTTTATGTAAACCATGGCAGAGATGTTAAGAAAGCTTGTTCTTTGCAATTAATGTTCTTTTATAACATTTAGGATTTAAAATCTCAGTAAGTCCATAAGCAACTTTCATCTAACTGATGTTAATAAAGCTGTCTATTGAATATAACAATCTACATTGAAGTATTGCTTTAGTGTATTATAGTCCTTGTTTTCAAAGGTATTTCATTCAAATTTGACATGCAAATCCATAGTTAGTTTTAGCAGAAAATCTCCATGTTAGTCCAACTTGTTTAATGCACATTGATAATCTTGCTTAGATTGGATTCTGTGATGTCAGGGATGTTTATATGAGTCATCATTTTAATGCTGGATACCAATTTATGAATTCATTAATTGTTTCCTGTTTGTCTGATCGCTCAGTCACTTCAGAACAAAGTGGTTGTGGTACTGTGCTTCTCATGTCATCCAAAGACTGACTAAGCTTGAAAGGGTCTGCTCTGTATTCTCTAACTAGTGTTTCTAGCAAGTCTTCTGCATAACCTGTAGAAACATTTCAAATCAAATATGTTACTCAACAAAAGTCTATACAATTGAATTAAAAATAATAATCTAATACTGGTTCTGTAAGTGTATTGCATACAAGTAATCACTGAGCCTTTCCTCTAGCATGACACAACCCAGTGAGTCATGCCTTTTCAGTTGTTGTTTACATAGCTGCATCTCTGATTCAACACAGGTTTGATTGTAAATAGGCTATAATATATTTGGCAAACTGTTTGGATGTTACAATTGTAACAATACATTAATCAAAACTTTACTATAATATACTTTTTGTACAACTTGTCTCATGAATGCTCCCTACCAGGTAACCAGACTGAATGTCTGGTATTTCTCATTCAAATTCTGAACAAACAGGCAAATGATACTGACACTGTATGTGAACTGATTAGTAAAAATTACCATCCAAATTGTGGAAAACACTATGCAAGTATGCTTTGAAGACAACAGGAAATTAATTTCAATTCTGTTCATAAGAACATTTGTAAGGAATGTCAATTAGCACACAGTTCCTGTCCACGTTAAACAATCTGTCCTTGGATTATATTTTTTAAAGTAGCAATATGGCAATACTAGGCCAAAAAGTAACAATCTGATTAGGAACTGCCATTATTAACCTGATTTAGGTTGAACTGAATTATAAAGAATTAAAATCTACATGTGAAAAACATGCAAATAATTATTCATCTAACAATTCTCTTCTGGAATAGTTATTGATAATGGCATTGTTTCCCCTAACAGATGTCACATTAACATTCCGTTACTCATCATCCAGTGGAACTATATCATTTGGCATTGGCCCGAGATACATCATACTACAATGGGATGGATAACAGACTGTTTCTGTAACTCCTGGTCAAGCTTTATTTCTTACTATATGATCTGCTGCTTAACAATTTAACACCAATACATCAACCATTGGTCATGTTAAAAGTGTCAAGATGTGCCCTTACCATATGTAGCATGCTCCAGAATTTTCCTTACTCTATAACCCTCTTTTTTATACTTAGGGTATCTGATTACATATTGAGGCACTCCATCATGCCAGACTGATTGTTCTCTATTCACATTCTCATTAAAGTGCATTCCAGCTAGAATGAGACTGACACACACATACTCTTGTTACTTTGGCCACATTATATTAGCCAAATTACAGTCTGGCACTTAACATTTTAATGTAAAATAATAACTTCAGCAATTTGTGCCATACCGAGATTTCATTCCAATGTTTGAGAAGGCAGTATACTTTGGAGCAAAATGCAGAATCAAGCTGTGAAATGCCTCCAGACTAGATATCTGATAATTTGTAGACAGTTGCTTAATATTATTCCGTAACATTGTGCTCATAACTATTGCCTCAAGCTTCACTGCTGCTTTCATATCTGTTTAAACATGATGTAATATATCATTTCAATGCTCCCTACGTTAATCTCACTGTCAATGGGTAAGGGAAGTTAAAAAAAGAAAAGAAATCATACTATTTATGCAGAACATTTACAGCACTGATTATTTAGTCAACTAACATGGCATGCTGTAATGATCCAGTCATGTTTGGCATTCTATCTTTTGATTTTGTTCAAACTTCTAAAAATATCCATTTCAAGTTGTATTCAGATGACAAAATAAACAACTCCACAAGTAAACCAACCTGGCATGATCCACTGTTATCTCTTTCTTCTCCAATTAGGTCACTGTGTGTACATTTTTCAGATAATTCATGGTGGCCCTCATGAATATCCATGACATGGTTGATGACACTTGCCCCCTTTGCTGCTATTAGGTCACCACCCTGGTCAACACTGAAAGTGGTACACCAGTACACATGGTTCACAATAGATGAACGCCATAGGCCTATGTCTTCATATCCCTTTTGTGTTGACAGTGTGTCGATTTTCTTCCCAACACCTTAGGGATCAAATTTACATTTACATACATATCACGTCTTAGATTATTTTAATTAGTTAATTTATTTGTTGAGTTTGAGAAGATAACTAATTTACTTGTATTTTGCCTATGTAATGGATGCACTGGGATCACTGCCCATATATTGACTAGGTGAGAGTCACCCATATTGCAAATTTTGGATACAGTAACAAATCCAATTGCTGAATTAAATAAACCTACTCAAAGTGCATTGCTGAAATCCCTAGACAGCTTAAATATCAAAAATCATTTAAATTAATACAAAATAAAAACAGTGTGAGGCATAAACTTACATTTGGCAACATGCCAAATATCATACTGGTGTTTAGTGTCGGGCAAGTTTTCTCTAATCCACTTTGCAATTTGTCGATGCCGCTCTGTAATGATTGTGTCTACTGACTGATAGTTAGATTGCAGATACTCCACCATGCATTGTGACCCCTCTAGTTTGCACCAGTAACTACTCTTTACCTCATTGCTCTGTGTGTTTAAAAAAAAGATGTTCACTTGTTAACTTGACTGCTGCATTGTGTAATATAACCATCTCTACATGTAAGTGTTATTGTTTAATTAACCTTTAAGTAACCAAGGTCGCTGTATAATTACATATAATTAGTACTTAATCAGAGACCCCAGACACCATCAAATGTATCATCGACAGAACTGAATTCTTTAAAAATAAGTTGATCTTGTCATCGTGTCACATGTCAGAGGTAAGCATATTGCTTTTATGCCTATGGCTGCGTGTGCAAACAACACCAGCCTTGGAAAAATCCCAGCATAACTTACACCCTCCCATGGTTTTTTGTATTCTATATAATGTCTGATGCTTACTTAACTAGTTAATGGAAATACACTGACTGGCCTGACATATGAGTGATTTAAACAATTAAAGAACTACTGCATTTAGTTATAGGCCAGGATAAATTATACCTGATCACACCTATGATTATCCCTCTTGATAATTAATGTAATCTCATCTAATGAGCAAATATATTTGCACAGCCTTGATGTTCAGTACTTTGTTTATTCTCTGCTGGATGACACTGTATGCACCATACTTGGCACAGTGTCCCAGGCTGTCTGAACGGCAGTCACCAGCAAGGACAGGAGTGCCTTCCATACTGTTCAGTTTATCAGTCATGCTGTTCTGATGTAATTTACACTTTTTGAATATAACAGGTTTAAGGTACTGTCTCTGATGTTTAAAAAAGGTGTTCTTAGAATAAACAGCCAATTTGAGAAGCATAAAGAGGCATGTTATTTTTGATGGAAGGTTGCCTGAGAACAAAATGGAGCCAGATAATAACAGAAGGCTGGCAGGGATATGCCCAATATAAGGTTGACTTGCCCATGTAAATTAATAGCCATATCCTTCGTGTTTTTGCTCGACATGAATGGCAGTTCCACATTGTCTATTACTGTGTCCTGTTGTTTTTATGTTACATCTAACACAGTTTGTAAACAACAAAAGAAGTTTACTTTTAAACACAATGAATTTCTCCTCCATTGGCTTCATCCATGATTCTGAGTCAGTAACACAATCCATATCATTATTGACCCCATTAGCTTCTGTTACACTCTCCATACTGCTTGGGACATAATCTGGATTAGTGTCATTACGGGAGAGAAACTCCAATGAGCTTTCAGGGGACTCACTGTACATATCATCATTATTGTTTTCATTACAGTCGGATTGCAGTGCATCTGCAAGAGACCCTCCTATAAGTTGGCAGTGATGAAAGTGAACAGAAACACACAGGAACTCCGTTCATGTACCTTTTTTATAGCAGGAACGGAGTTCTTGTACTTCCTCCCACTGACACTGGAACTGAAATTCTTAAACCAGTAACATAATGACAGTTTCTGGCCCTGTGAGCTGAAATCAGGGTTTCCATAATGACATTTGATTTCTACAACAGTGCTATTTCGCAAGAAATACTTCAGTATCTCTAACTGAATCTACTAGTGTCTAAACAGATAGATGCGTCTTGGCACAGCTATCGTTCAGATTGAAGATCTTCATTCTGCATTTCATATTTGCCAGTGCTTGAGTTCCTGTACTTCTTGTAAACCACTTGCACCACTGTAAGTTGGCATTGTATACCAATGCTGCATGACGTTATTGAACTAGGAGCCTTTCCTAGTTGAGCACAGTCTGATGTTTTTACACCTGTATACAGTAGAAAAATGCATGTGCGAAGAATACAGTAATGTGTATGAGTACATACATGTTGCTATCTCAGAGCAATCCACACAATGACATGTTCTTTTCTAAAAAAAAAAAGCATATCAGAAATGCTGCATTCTGATTTACTTTCAGGATTCCAACTGCCTTTCAATATTCCCATTTACACTGACATGTACAACCTGACCACAATGTCACAAGGAATCTGCATTTCAACTTTACATAATCTGTAACTACTGAACTACTGGTATTATGCATTATAATTTTGAAACAGCATTTTCAAAAAATTTAGTGGGAGAAACACTGTTCTAAAAATATCCCTTTACGTGTGGTAAACATCAATACAAATACGTGATAAACATTTATGTAATAGCAAGAAGGCAAGATTAGGTTATTTGTCAGTTAATAACAACCGAGAGGGAGATATTGCATCCAGTACACACTGTGCCACATTACAGTCCTAGATGCTGATTAACAGACTCTAAATCTAGGCCCTGGTAATGGCTTATTGTTTAACTACATTTACATCACACAATCTACCATCTTTCAGTTCAACAGGACTTAACAAAACTAAGCTTTCTCTTCTTTAGGTTGCACTGAGTTCCATGATCTGCTGTAGTATGATCAGCTTGACTCTTACAGTATGAGCGATCATGTATATTGGAACCCGATGGCAAAGGTTCGGTATATTCCATGTGACTGTGCATAAGAACTTCATGATCACGTAACATAATCTGTAACTACTGAACTACTGGTATTCCACAACCTGATGTACTGCTTTGTCATTAACAGCAGCTTCCTGGTCATCAACATTTATATGACTGTTTGAAAAATCCCATTATACATTCTTATTAAAATATAATAGCACGTTTAATGATGAATATAGACTAATTCAACAAGTATGATATACATCAACTTAACCTAAAAAAATTATACAATTAGTCTGAGGAAGATGCCATTTGATTGGCTGCATGTCATTTTTTATCTGTGTTAGACCCAGGCATAATCAAATGGAAGTGGTGGTAGTCATCAGATTCTCATATAACAGTAATGCAACCACCATAAAATGAAAAGTACTACAGCATCATATGGAGCTCTCACTAGAACAATATTTGTGACCTGATAAATGGTCAAATCTGACAAGAGTCAGAAATAGTGGGGGGAGCCTTCCACCTTCCAACATTGGCCATGCCTCCAATTTGGCAGCTTTCAATCGAACAAGAGTCAGATTGGAAAAAAAAGAATTTCTCTTTATATTTTTAAAACACCCAAAAAAGATGGTAATTGTGTAATTACTTAGTCTTGGCTGTAGACATGCCAGTAAGATACTACAACTTATGGCTAATATAAAGGCACTGCAAGCTATGGTAACACAATACATTCTTAAGACACTGAATTCCTGATTTCATTCACCAACATGGCTGCAGACTTCAATCGTATAGTTAAAAAAAAAATGAAAATAGACATATAGTTTCCAACTATGTCTTAAATCGTGTACTGAATGCCAGTAACATCACTACACAGTCATATAACTAGCAAAAATTGGCCTAGTTGAATGTTTTTACCGTGTAAAGGCAACAGCAATGTTTGATACAGAAGATCAATTCTGATTGTAGGGGGACTGGTGAAAGATAGTTCTGGTTGTAGGAGGACTGATTAGCTCATTGTGTAATGTTGTTTAGGACCAGGATGACTGTGTATCATGCTCTAATAATGCACGATCACCTGACTGGTTTTAACCAATTAAAGTTCTTTGATTTTTAGATGCATTTTATGATAAAAATTATACAATGGTCAAGATGGAAATGCACTTATGACAGAAGTAGAAGTTGATTCATCAACATTCTGGTATTCAACAGTGGTTGTATTTTCACTGACATTATCAGATGATAGGTGTCTAATGTCATTACTCAACCTTGAAGGATAAGCACCTTTTACGAGATCAAGCTTCCTCCTAAAACCTAGTTTCCACTGATGGCAACCAACAAAGTCCCTTGGTACAATGAAATGTTTCCTACAATTAACAGTTGGACTGCCTCCCTTCTAATTCTCCCTTGTCAGTCTCACAAAATTGTCCCACCGCACACGTGTGGTTGGATCTTGAGGTCACATATGCAAACTGACTCTCTTGCTATGAGTGTTGCCGCAGCCACCCATGACACAGCATCTTGGCATATCTACTTCTGTTGTTCTATGCCAATATATGAAACCTGTAATGTGAACATAATTATACATGAACCATTTATTGACTTTATCACACATTCATGAAAAGCAATGCTAGACGTTAGCATCATTATAAGTATGTATGCCTGCACCTTTCCATTCACTACTATGAGTGTGGACATTGCATCCATCCGCTGTTGTTGCAACCAGTTCTGCACCAGAAATTAGGATATGGTGCTGGTGTGAGTATGGGATAAATTGTATGTGGAAGCTGTTGAATGTAATCATGTTGCAACTACTTAGGAGTGCATATATGATTCCCTTCATAAAAGAGGGAGCAAGGCATAGGTAGGAAAACACAGACCTGTTAGTTTGACCTCAGCAGTATGGAAAATGATGAAATACATTCTGAAAGAAAGTATTGTTGAATATGTAGATGCCAGCAGGGCACAAGACTCAAGGCAGCATGGATTCATAGTGAGAAGGTCATGTCAGATGAATCTAATAATGTTATTTGACTGGGTGACCAAAGTAGTAGACAAGGCCTACTTAGAATTTAGCAAGGCATTTGACACAGTCCTACACAAAAGATTATTAAACAAGTTAGCTAGCATGGGAGTGGGTTCCAGGGTGGTAACCTGGGCAAAAAAATCATGGTACAACATGATTCAGTGCAGAGACCAGTCCTCTTTAATGTCTTTAAATGTGACATTGTGGAGAGACTGGAAGGAAAATTATGCCCCTTTGCAGATGACACAAAGATCTGCAGCAGTGTTGATACACAAAGGTGGTAGAAAGAATGAGAAGGGATCTGACAAAGTTGGATAAATGGTCAAAAGTATGACAGCTTAGATTCAATGCAAAGAAGTGCAAAGTAACACACCTGGGAAACAGAAACTCATGGGAAGAGTGAACAATAAGGGGGAGGTATTAACAACAAAAATGGAAAGTGAATTGGGGTTAGTCACATCAGGTGACCTAGACAAGCAATGTGAGAAGGCAGCAAGGAGGGCTGAGTGATGTATGTATGTATGCATATGGACAGGCATCTCCAGTATAAAACAGGAAGTTATTATCCCTTTGTTCATACAGTTGGTTAGACCCCATCTATAGTACTACATGCAGTTCTGGAGACCCTTTTTCCGTAAGGACATAGACATGATTGAGGCAGTCCAGAGGAGGGCAAAAAAAAATGGTGCAGGGTCTGCAACAGAAGGTATATGAAGAGAGGTTAAAGGAGCTTAATATGTATACCCTTGAGGAAAGGAGGGAGAGGGGGGACCTGATAGAAACTTTCAATTGCCTGAAAGGAATCAACAATGTATCAGAGTTTAGGAAGGGAGCACAATTTGAAGATAATGGGGAGGATGGTTCAGGGCAACATGAGGAAGTATTCATTTATGGAGAGGCTAGTGGATGCATGGAGCTGCCTTTCTGATGAGGACATAGAGGGTTTTAAGAATGCATAGGACAGACATAAGGCAATTCTAATGGGGATAGGAAGAAGTAGGCAGTTGGTTAACCAGGATCTGCAGCTTGTCCATTAGGTAGGGAAATGAGCAGACTGGGTGGGCCAAGCAGTCTTTAACTCCCATCACGGTCTATGTTTCTACACTTCTGTGCTTGAAGGGAAGGTCTGCTTGTTTGCAGATGACACCAAAAACTGTAACAGAGTGGATATTTCTTAAGGAGCTGAGAAAATTATGAAAGACCTGGGGAATCGTGAGAAGTGGTATTAGGAATAGCAACTGAGGTTTAATTAAAAGAATTGCAAAAAAATAAGGACTAGGATCAGAAGCCATAATCAAGCGCAAGGCTTACGGGCAGACTGGATGGCCCTAATGGCCCTTAGCTGCAGAAAGTTTATATGTTCTATGTATGGCAGTTGAGATTCACTACAAAGAGCAGGATGAGTATTATATGATGACGTGTGTGTGTGGGGGGGGGGATGAGGGAATTATTGGCATCAAAACTAGAAAGTGACATATAGGTCATCTTATCTGACCTAAATGTGATCAAACAATTTGCTAAGGGAGAGGTGAGAGCATCTCATCTGAAGTGGTACAATGCCTGCAATACAGGTAATATGAGGACATATTTGAGAAAATCTACATGTACAACATGGAGGAGAGGATAGAGATGAGAGTCATGTTATATACCTTCAAGTATCTCAAGGGGCTCAGCAGGTAGCACACTTGCCTCTGAGGCCAGGAGATCAGAAGGCTGTGGGTTCTAGCTCCACACCAGGCACTTGGGTTAATATCCCAATACTGACACTGCAGTGCAGCATGAGGGGGGGTGCTGCACTCCTGAGGTGCTGTCTTTCAGATGAGACATTAAACCGAGGTCCCATCTGCCTGTTCTGGTGGTAGTGCAGGTGGATATTAAATATCCCATGTCACTTCTCGAAAAAGAGTTGCGGAATTTCCCAATGCCCTGGCCAAATTTCCCCCCATTCACTAAAATATCACCAACAGCTTAACCTGGTTCAAAATCAGTTGGCATTTATCTGTTTCCCCCTTCCCTGGGTCGTGCCTGAAAATAGGCAGAATTTGTCTAGTGCACTTACCCGGTCAACAAAAATGAAAAAAAAAAATAAGGTAGAAGAATGCTGCATCTTTCAAAAAAGAAGCAGATCTAATAAAACCAGATGGCAATTAATAACACTTGATGAGGGAAGTCTAAGGAACAGCATGAGTAAGCATTTTTTCACATAAAGGATGGTGAATTCATGCAATGCCATGCACTGAAATGTGGTGGAAGATAGCACATTACTGTGTTTTAAAAATGTATATGATACACGAAAAAGTGCACCAGAGATGGGACAGAGAGGCTGCATGCATTGACCAATTGCTGACAACTGCAGCTAGTGAAATAAAGGTAGGGGGTAAAGGCAGGCTCAATGATCCTGTTGTACTTTGTCTTCCATGACTTTATATGTTTCTATGCTGCAGTGAGGTGCTGGCTACAATGCTAGATGAGGAGGAGTGAAGGATCTCCAAGAGGGGGCAGGAGGAGGAGAGGGTAGTGAATGCCATGGGGAAAACATTCGAGCAGAGGAAAGGGGCAAGGTTAGGGGAAAGAAAGGTCTGGCTAAAAGGGTGGAAAAGGGAGATAGAGCAGAGGAGGGAGACAAGAGGAGGTTGGACAGTGTTATGTGGAGATAAAGTGATGATAGTGGGAAAGCTTTGAAGGGGAAGGGCAAGTCAGACAAGGGGAGCATTGGGGAGGGGCAAGACAGGGGTGGAGGCTGGAGGTGACACCAAGGGTAAGGATAGAGATGCAATTGTGCAGAGCAGGGTGGACTATCAAAGCATTTACAAGGGAAAATGGATTGGGGAAGGAAGTGTAATGAAGAGAGGAGCTTACTTGTGTTGGGAGACTCTATACTAAAAGGAGTCAGATGAGGAAGTAAAGGGGAAAGACATAGTCGCATATGAGTAGAATCCTTACCTGGATTGAGGATTGGTAGGGCAGGTAAATCTATTCTCAAGTACACAAGGAAGGGATGGCAGAAACCGCATGTTGCAGTGCATGTAGGTATGAATGACTTAGCTGGTGAAACAGTAGAAGCTGTAAGTGAGAGGTTTGAGAAACTGGGAAGGTTGTGTGATGAGGTAAGAAAATCAATGGCCTTCTCTGAGGTACTCTTAGTGTCCTGTGCAAGTATGGTAAGGAAAAGATGGATAGATGAAGTCAACACTTGCCTGGGGGAATGGAGTCAATCCAAGGGGTATGGGATAATGGGAAGCTAGGGCCGGGTCTGGGACAATAGTTATCTGTTCACAGGGAACAGATTACACTTGAGAAGGGAAGGGTAGGGGATGTTAAAACAGATGAGCAATGATTACATAGTAACAAAGGTACATTTTAACTTGGGGGGGTTGAAAGTGGGAAGCTGGGATGCGGGATATACAGGGAAGGCAGACAAACAAGTATGCCACCAATAAAAACATGGATGGAATCAGTGAAGGGTCAAATGATGGTATTGAGATGGGTTGGAAATGAGATAAGGAGAGAAAGGGAACACCTTGAAGAGTTGTCTCCTTGAATGTAAGAAGCCTGGGGAACAAAACCATCAAACTACATGCTCTATTGGCAGAGGGAAGGGTGGATATAGCGGCCATTACAGAAAAATGGGCCAACCAATACCAGGACTGGGACCTGATGATCCCAGGGAATATGATTTACAGGAGGGTAGAGGCAAACGCAAAGGGAAAGGAGGAGGGGTGGCAAGTGAGCAAGGGAAAAGGGATAAGAGGGTGGAACAGAGGTCATGTTGATGCAGTTCCATGACATGAAAAATAGGAGTCTTAGGATGGGGGTGGTATACAGACCACCGGCTCAAGGGGAGGACCTGGACAGGGAGCTAGTAGAGCAAATTAGGAAGGTGCGCGGGAAAGGTAGCACAGTGTTCATGGGGAAATTCAGTCAACCAGGTGTGGATTGTGGCATCACAACCACCTTGAGTGCTAGGAAACAGATACTCCTGGAAGCTGTACAGGAAGACTTCCTGCCACAGATGGTTACCAAGCCAACTAGGTTGAGAAATACAAAGGCTCTAGTACTGTTTAATGGGGAGGCTGTAAGGGAGGTGGGGGTGGAGGACCCGCTGGCTGGGAGTGACCACCACTCACTGTGGTTCACACTCAACATGAGCAGGAAAGTGGTGGGTACAGGGACCAGGGTGGTTGACTTTGGACAAGCTGATTATGGACTGATGGGTGAACTCTTAGGGGGGCACATGACAAGAATTCAACAACACTGGGATGCAAACCAGAAATGGGAAAAAAATCAAATTGGGGCATGTGGAGGCTACTGAGACCTGTACCAAATCACAGAATAGAAAGGGAAGATCTAAGAAACCAAACTGGATGAGTATTAAAGTCTTACAAAAGATGAGGGCAAAAAACAGCAGCATTCAGCAGATACAGGAAATCAGGGAAGGGGGAAGAAACTGATGGCAGATAAGGACTGCAAGGCCCATCTAGTCTGCCCATTTTCCTTGCCTCCTGTAAAATCCACAGACCCTACTTGATCTCCAGCTTTACCTCCTCGCTCACAGTGCTAGGGTTCTCCCATGCCTATCCCATGCATGCTTGAATCCCAACACTTTGTTTGCCCCCACCACCTCTGCTGGGAGTCTGTTCCATGCATCCACCACTCTTTCAGTGAAGAAATAATTCCTCAGGCTACCCCTTAGTCTACCCCTTCCAACCTGATGTCATGCCCCCTTGTTCCTGGACATCTCATTTTCTGAAAGATGATACCCTCTGGTACCCTACTTATGCCTTTTAGGTATTTGTAGGTTTCTATCATATCTCCCCTGTCTCTTCTCTCCTCTCCTTCAGAGTATACATATTAAGGTCTTCCAGTCTCTCCTCATATGACTTTTGGTGCAGACGATGTACCGTCTTTGTCACCCTTATTTAAACTGCCTCCACCCTGTCTATGTTCCTACAGAGATGCGGTCTCCAGAACTGAACATAATATTCCAAATGAGGCCCCACTAATGATCTGTACAGTAACATCATCACATAATTTCTTCTGCTTCTGATACCTTTCCCTATGCACCCCAGCATCCCATTGGCTCTCCCCACAACCTTGGCACATTGATAGTGAGGATCAGGAAGGAATAGGGGAGGGCAGTGAAAGGGGTGGAACAGGCAGAAGCAATAAATGAGTACTTCTGTTATGTATTCACAATGGAGAAGGGTGGGCAACTACAAAGGAGGTGTGGAGGGTGGGTGGGTGGAGTGGGGGATAGGGTAACAGATGGAATTATCACTGAGGTCAGGGTATTGGAAGGTCTAAGGGCTCTGAGGGTGTATAAGGCACCAGGACTGGATGGCATACATCCCAAGGTGCTGAAAGAAGTTGCAGAGGTCCTGGCTGAGCCACTGGTAGATCTATTCAATACATCTCTGAAGACTGGGTGCATACCACAAGAATGGAGGATATGGATATGGGGGGATATGATTGAGATCTTTAAGTAATTAAAAGGGATAAACAAGACATGAACTGAAGGGATATTTAAACAAAGTACATGAGAGGGCATGATCTTAGATTAGAGGGGGGAATATATAGGAGGGAAATGAGGAGGCACTTTTTCACAAAGAGGGTTGTGGCAGAATGGAACACTCTGCCGGAGGGGCTGGTATCCTGAAAGAAAGTGAGTAGTTTTAAAAGGGGATGGGACAGGGTGAGAGGGGAATAATTGTGAAGAGGTGAGGGGGTGGGGCAGCTGCAAAGTAAGGGTGCTAGCTGTACACTTGAGCTGACTTGATAGACCATGTGGTCTGTTTATGCTGACAAATTTGTATGTTCATATGTTTGCTATTTCAAAATGTGCCTACCATCAAATCATTCAGTTTTGTGCATCATTGACATGCCTAGTAGTACACGCTTGTTGTCTTAATGTTATTTATAATGCATGAGGGAATTGATGTATGATGTATTTAAGTTGCATTAAGAGCTGACTCAGTTTGACACGTACTGTATAACACATAGAGAAAAGAAATCTTACAATACAGTTGCTGCATATTACTATCACTATCACATTGTTTATAAATATATAAAAAAAACATCAATTCAGAATAGACTGGTGTCAATAATCAGCTACATTTAAGCTGTTATTTAGTGGAAGCATTTTAGCATATAATAAATGAGCTCAATTCAATAAGAAATTACTGCCACCAAATTGTTTCCATTAATTTTGGATACGCAATTTAATTTATCTTCTGTTAAGACATGCACTTGGTCTTTAGATGACCCCATACGTGATGGAATCCATACTTTGATAATCTTTATCTCACCATTTTTAATTTTATTTTAATCTTTGGCAAAACGATAAGGCCCACTAGGCAAAGGTGCCTGTTTTCAGTGGCAATAGGAGAGCGCTGGATATGTTAAGTGACTTGCTCAGAGTAACACAGTATGCAAGTGGAGATTCTGGGAATCAAACCCAGGTCTGTCTGCTGGGTGTACCATTCTCATATGCAACTCCTTACTCTGACCTCTAGGCTATACTGCCAGTCATCCCTGGTGTAAACAGTAGTGAGATTTATTTCATAGACAAGTCTGCATAGCCATTGGAAGTGATACCGTGTAAAGAAAAAAATTACACAATTAGGATGTATGGCTGCGTTTCGTGAAATGTGGCTAATTAGCTGCATGTAGAACCACGGAGGAAAATTAAGGGAGAATAGAATTGGGACGACTGCCACTAACAAAAACTCTCTAAAAGGGTTTAACATGAGAGGATTCAAAACACAATCGAAATGAAAACATAGGCTACACTAGGAGAAATGTTGGCAGTACATCGAAGGGATTTGCTTCATAATGTACTGACATCACGATCATTTCAGCAATAATTTACAATGAATGGGACTTATTTATACACAGCATTAGGCAGTACAATGCCAGCTGCATGCCAGATTCATGAGGTAAGTTGGTTTTCGTAAGGCCATGTGTGAACACATTATCATGTCAGAGGCAGTTTGAATTCTACTGCTGGCTAGCCATTGACAGCTGATACAGCTAGTTGAATGACGGCACCAAGCTGTCAATCCAGGCTATTGATAACTGTTTGACACACAACTGTTCCTGTGATCCACATAAAGCCAATCCTGAATTTAGCATTGTGGCCACCAAATGTATTGACTGTGACAACCTTTGAAATTCATGTTATATTTTTTTATATTCAGTAATCTAAAATTTATAGTGTGGAGAAAATGTTTGCAACAATTCGTAGCAGATTTAATTGCAGCCAGTAACGGAGCCACAACAAAAGAGTTTATAAAACCACCCATCCCACAGATGTCTCTACCACAATTTTTTTTCACACTAGCACAAAGAACACATACTCTTCTACTAATAAACTCACTTGAAATTCTTTATTTACTATTTTATTCAGCACAGCATTTAAAAATGACTATGAGAACTTCAGTGAATGTCAGCCCAGGCAGCTCATTGTAGAAAACAGTACCTCCTCTAGAGCTTGCTCTGGTCCTGCCCACAAAAGCACCCACTGGTGATTCACGTGTCCATGTATACATTCGGGGATGAGTGCAGGTCACAGCAGTTAGCGTACTTGCCCATGTAGCTCAACACTGAACGGGAACTGACATCACTAGTGATCATCCGTGGCCGTTGGTAATTGAAGTCTTTTTTAAAAATATAAGCATGTTCTGCATGATGCTGTAGCCATCAATAGTCATAACAAATGATGAAAAAATTATTCAGAACACCTTCAGGCCCAGTTGTAATAAAATCTACCCTGATGTAAACAGGTCAGTTCCTAAAAAAAAAAAAAACTATAAATATAAGTGGATATCTGCTCTTTAAAGGGGGATTAGAAACACCACCCAGACAGGGTGTAGATAGCTTGAGTTTTGCTGAAAGATTCTTTGAAATACTTTGCTTCAGAAATCTATGCTCTTATCCACACAGGGGATTCAAACTATGATGTAAGCTTCAAACAAATAACAAGCTTAGACAGATTCTGGAAGCAATACAACAAACTGAACTGAAAGATACACCTTTGTGGCTCAAATTTTTGACAATCCACCTTACCAGACCCACGCTGAGGACTATTACAATCAAGTTTAGAAAAGAAAGCATTAGCATTTCAGACATTCTGTACTGGCTCAGACAACGCTGTAAAGCCCTAGATCACCTAGAACCCATAATTGACTCTGAGCAGATATCATTTGTTTATTGCATAGAAAGTTGAGAGAAAAACTCTCGTTTATAATTGCATCCAAACATAGATACAAAACAACCTAACAAGTCACACATACATTGAAGTTTCAAAATATACAAAAGGAATTCAATCAAAAAACATCATCTTTCAATTATTACCAGTTGTTCAGCCAAAGCAGTCACAGTGATTAGATGCTAAACTAGTGAGATATGGACAGGGAGCTGGAAAATCAGTTACATTGTTGCAAACTGATCAGTGGGTTTTACATCTGCCAAGCAGTTTCTTTTTAGAATGAGAAAAAGGCATACCATTCTATGCAGGGCAACCAACATCTTATTTTAAATGTGGTTCAAGAACTCACATGAGTAATGCCTGCAACAGTGTGCATTGAACACATTGTTTAGAGTACGGTCATCTAACAAAAGATTGCAAAAATGCTTTTTGGTGCAACCTCTGTGAGAAATGAGGTCACTCCTTTGCTGAATGTCCCTGGGCCTCTAATAATAGGGTGGTAGGTATATCTCAAGAAGCCCTGGTAAGCAGAGTACAGCAGCAAGGTGCTTCAAGGGCCTCTGAAAGGTACATGGAAAATCTCCTAACCATAGCACAAGAGCAGTCTAGCCAGCAAATGCCCCCGGAGAGGAACCTTTTCCAGGCCCCTCAAGAAAAATTGACTTAGACCCGACAGAAACTGCAGAGGACATGGTGACTGAACAGGAGGATGCCATAACCTCAGAACCTGACTTACCCAAAACACCTACGCAAACCACTATCCCATCTGTGCACATGCCCCCCTCCCACCTGATGACTTTGAAGTAGTTAGGGTAGAAGGGAAAAAGAAGAGGCCCAGATCAGAAAATACCAATAAGCCTAAAGGAAAAAAAGTGACCTGACCTTGCAAAACAAGTACAGTGTCTTGAGTCACGGGAAGGATTGGGGAGCTACAGAAGAGGAAGTTGGAGCCTCTGAGACCTCTTCCATCTCATCCTCAATTCACGAACTTTCCTCAAACTTAGAGGAACACACTTCAGAGACTACAGAGCCAAAAGAAAAAGACTGACAAGGTTAACTGTTAAGACGAGTAGGGTCACACTAATTAACCCTTGCAAACATGAGCTCCCTGTCTGCCATCATACTCAATGTTAAAACGACTGGCTACATTCACTAAATTACTGGAATGCAAGGCAAATATACTACTGCAAGACACCAGATTAAAGACACAATTTGACATCTCACAAGCAAATATGTTATGGACTAAAAGGCCAAGTTTTTGGTCTATAGATCCTGACAGGTGTGATTGCGTTGGGATACTGTTGGCCGGTACAGAATTTAGAGTGACAAAATGAATAAATGTTCAACCTGGGAGTGCTATGATACTTGATTTATCATACAATGGGGAAATAATTTGTACTGTGGTTAACTATGCTCCACAGTCTAAAGCAGGCAGAGTAGAATTATTTCAGATAATACAACCTTACCTACATACATCTAGGTTAGTTACATGGGGAGAGGACTTTAATTGTGGGATGGAAAGAGTGGACAGTGGTTTGAAGACAAAATGTTTTGTGACTCTGTTTACAAATAATAGCAAACCAGACCGCTCTACAAGTTGTTTATACAGTACAACATAGAGCTGGTGGGCACACCTGTACTAAGAGTATGCTGTCCACCAGGACAGATTTATTTTTGTGTCCCCTTTATTTTCGATTGTTGAGTCACATACTTGGAATACAGAAATTGCAGATCACAAAATGTTGATATGCACAATACAACGGGAAACAATCCCTACTAGTGGGAAAGGCCCATGGAGACTGAACACAAAAACATTATCTGACACAGAGCTACTGCAGAAATGGAAAGGTTTGTGGAATGCTAGGTCATCTACAGCTTGTTTTTATGATGATTATATCACATGGTGGGAAGACAGTAAAAATGACATTAGAGAATTATTTCAAAGCTATTCTGGACAAAACGCTACAACAAACTACATGCAATATTTAAAGCTAAGAAGTGCATTACATAAGGCAATTTCCAGGGATGAACTACATGGAACTGATTATTAGTGGTGGGCGAAGTGGCCGAAATTCACTCTGTGAAGCAATTTGCGGAGTAATGGGGAATCCATGAAGTTCTGCACAATGCGAAGTGGAGTACTTCTCGTCATAATGAGGATCACAAAGTCATTCATTTTAATGCACTTTGCATTACTCTGCCATCCCCATCCGCTTCTGTGCCGATTTTTAGGTGAAGTACATTGATTCCAAAATATTTCACAACACTTTGTCTTGTTTTTTGGCTCCAAGGTGAATTTTGCATTGATTCATGGGATTGCAGGTCACATGGGCTCTAGATTGTTCTGCACACCCTCAGTTCTATGTAGTGTGTGTGTGTAGTGATAGTTGGAGACAGTGTGCTGTCAGAGCTCTGCAATTAAAACCCTACAAAAGCTGTTAAAAAATCCTTTTTGAGCCATTTTTTTGGCTTAAAACATAGTACATAGATTGTAGGAAACCCTCCTGCATTCATATCATCGAGTGTTTATTGTTTGTGTGTGATTTTGAATGTTAATTTTGAACATTCAGTCTGTGTACTGAGAGACAGTTAAAGTGTGCTTTGGGGAGGGGCGTATCTGTGTGGTGTAGGTAGATTTAGAAAAAATGTCTGGGAGAAATAGGCAATCTTTTTGTTTTTGTTATATTTTTGTTGTATAACTGTTAATGTACACACAGTAGTATTTTCAGTAATTCTTGACATTTATTTGTTGAATTTTGTGTTGCAGCAGTGCATAATTGCAGTTTGTTGAAAAGACCTAGTTATATTACCAAAGTTTTCAATTTGCCATGCATTACTTGTAGTGTGTGTGTGTGTGATGTGTGCCATCAAGTAACAGTTCACAGACACATTTTATTGTGCCGCAGAATAATTGCAGCAGTGTGAACTTGCTATCCACTGTAGCTGCGTGATTTTGTACTGCTCTGAGGTCGGGATTGTGGTATACTGATTTTGTACTGTTACTGCAGTGTACTGCCCCCCCCCCCAAAAACTAGCAAAATATATTCTCTTCCATATTGGATTTGGATTGTGACTGTTGCAAGCAGCAGTGATTAAGGTGTTGTGACTTTACATCTGCATCTTTTTCTTGATTGTACAGTGCAATCTAATCTGTCTGTGCTTGCCTTTGCATCTGCTTAGTTTGCAATCTACATCTGCAAGCCACTGTTGTTTTTTTGGGCTTCACACATCACATCCACTGGGCCACAGTGAAAGTTGTGAAATTTAAATAGGTTTTAAAATTTCTTGGTGATCTCCCAAAATGCCCACAAAGAGATGTGCAAGCAAAGCTGTTTCTGGACATGGCACTGATGCCAGGGGTAACATTGTCTATGGGCGTGGTAGTACGCAGAAGTGCATAGCTGATGTGAGGAAAGGGATTTCTCCATCAATGTTTTTTACATCACAGTCTGTAGCTTCACTCATAGTTGGAGGAAATGATGATGACCCAGCTGGTGGTGTTAGTGCAGTTTCTGCTGGCTTGAATATTGTTGCCTCGAGTTCCACTTCTGACCATTTAACCATGTCAAAAAATATAGTTGAGTATAAAGCAATGAGTGACAGTGTAGATGATGTCATACTCCCCGTCTCCAGTAACATCCCCATGGTAGTTGAACATGATTCTGATCATGGCGACGATAACGCACAATGTCATATTTCTTCCACTGGGTGGAGGTCATGCCTTTGCCATCCAATGATTCTCAGTGTGGTGCAAAAATATTGGGTAATGATGATGATGATGTTGCTGTGGTTGCAACATGTAGTCCACATGACACTATCCAAGCAGAAAATGTGGATACGGATGATGTTGATGAATATGATGATGATGTCAGTGACCCCTGTTGGGAACCAGAGAAAAATTAAGTCAAGGTGGCTGTGGCTGTGTCTGGGTCTGTTGGCATTAAATCCCCTCTCCTAAAAAAAGTTATGATTTAGTGGTCCCAGTTGATGTTGATGATGATGATGATGATGACCCAGTAATATTCATAGGTAGCTGAGGTATTCAGTTGCAGTCCAAGTGTGTCCCACATGAAAAATCATGTAGCACCCCCCCCCCCATTTCAGGGTTCAAAAAAAAAAACAGTCCAATAAGCAGCATCAGGGACATGTTAAAAGTAGGGCATCACAATCCCTTGTTTGGGATTTTTTTGTTCAAGATGCAAACGATGAGTCAGTTGCTATCTGCCAGCTTTGCTATGTGCGTGTGAGTCAAGGTAAAAATGGGAGTCATCTTGGCATGGGGGGGCAGCATACACATCTTAATAACAGGCACATGGCATTGTGGACCCAGCACCAGATGGCAGCTAATGCCATAGTGGGGTATTCACTCTGGTCATCAACCTTAATGAGCATGTTATCCCCTTCCATGACTGTAAGAGCAAGTAGGAATGTCTGCAGTTGCGATGAAATAACAGCAGAGGATTACTGCAGGCATGATGAGGTGGAGGATTATGATTTAGAAATCTTGTCAAGTGGTGGTCAGAGTAGCAGTGATGGTGGTGGTCAATGCAGTAAGTCTAGTGCAAGTGGTACATCACCCCCTGTGCGTAAATCTGGGAAAATAGCTTCATTTATGGATATGTCACCTGTATAGCCCTGTTCATCACATGTTCACACATGCCCCATCCATTCGCAGAGCACAGCCATTGTCACACCCCTTGCAAAATGTGTAAGTCAGCCAACGTTGCAGAGTGTTTTTGCATGTAACCTGAAGTACCCAACCAATCATGCAGTGTCACATGAACTTAATGCTGCTGTAGCTGAAATGCTGGCAATTGATCTTTTGCCCTTCTTCTCCATGAAGAATTCTGGATTCCAGCGGTTTGCACCACATGCTTGTCCAAAATGGAAAGTCCCATCCAGGACATACTTTTCCATCTGTGCTGTCCTCGAGTTATACCGTACTGTGGCCGACTCTGTAAGACACGCCCTTCAACATTCCTCCTTTCCATTCATCCATTTAAGAAAGGATATGTGGACAAGTGGCAAAACAGCAGGGAGTTCATATCTGTGCATAACTGCACATTGGGTGCAGGTGCCGGGGTTGTTTGTGCTGGTGGTAGTGTGAATAATCAGTGTAGTAAGGTGGACTGTCATGGTAGCAATCTTCCCGGAATTTGACAGCATGCAATGCTTACTATGCCCAGTGTGACCTGTTCACACACTGGTGAAAATATGCTGGACTTGCTACTGACTGACATTGATAAGTGGCTGAACCCCCTGTCCCTGAGAGCTGGGTTTATAGCAAGTGACAGTGGGTTAAATGTGGTTAAATGCATCACGAATGGTGGCTTTGTTTGGGCTCCATGCATTGCCCACTGTTTAAATCTTGTGGTGCAGGAGTTTCTGCAGCACCCTGATATAAAGGAAATGGTGACAGCTGCACACTGTATCTGTTCTCACTTTTCATGCTCTGCAGAGGCCGTGACCAGCTTCGGCAGTTGCAGATCCAAAACAGCCTTACGCAACACCACCTCAAGCTGGAAGTTGTCACCCAGTGGAACTGTACTTTATACATGGCAGAGAGGTTGTATGAACAATACAAAGCCATCTCAGAACATCTTGTGATGCACACTAGCCGTGACACTTCCGGGGCCTCCATGTCTCTCACTACTGAACAATGGCACCCCATGGACTCTGCAATAACAATTTTGAGGCCTTTTGAACACATCACACAGGCAGTGAGTGGTGATTCTACCTCCATCAGCCAACCAATTCCACTGCTGCGGGTGTTGAGGCACACATTGCTGAATCTACAGCATAGCCTTGATGGTTACAGAGACTGGGCTAGCAGTGTGTTGTTGAAACACATGCTGATACTATTCAAGCTCAATCAGCACATCTTGAGCATTCAGCAGAGTGACAACTTTACAACAGCAACAATGCTGGACCCATGATACAAATGTGGAATCACCTCACTACTGGAAGGAGGGCCTGGACGGGCAAAAAAATGTCAGTGGGCAACTGATGCACTTGGTTCATGGGGCACAGAAGTCACGAGCCAAGGTCAGCAAACCTCAGTGGCATAATCAGGCTGAAGGTCAGTTCAGAGTAGTATCAAGCACAACCTGTAAAGGGGGCTGCAGTTCCAGGTGGTCTGTCATCAAAAAGCGGTTGTCATTAACCCACTTTGGGGTGCTTTCTCCCAAGTCTGGATTTGTGACATAAATGACTCCAGAGAACAGGATGATGCATCATCCACTGGACTTAGTGCAGCACAGTGAATGGTTGACTCATATTTGGCTGAAAACAGGCATCTGTTAATAACTGATGATCCTCTTTTATACTAGAGTGGAAAGGTCAGTGAATGGCCAAAGCTGACCTCACTGGCACTGAAATACCTGACATGCCCACCCTCTAGTGTAAGTGTCAAGAGGGTATTCAGTTCAGCAGGTGCCATAGTTTGGGACTGTCATACAAACCTCTCTCCTGCAAATGTCAGATTCCTGAATTTCTTAAAAATGAATGAGGGCCACATGCCAGCTCGAACTGCAACCTCAGTATTCGTACCCCGGCATGGTCATGGTTGTGCTGATGTTGTAGAAATGGACCATCCTGGTGGCACTGGCAGCATTAAACAGCCTACCAGTGAGGTAGATGATAATATTATGAAGTGAGAATTCCCCTAGTGGGCAGAATTCAGACATTGATGACTGCAAGGGCAGCTTTTTGTACAAGGATGATGATGAGGTTGATGTTGGAAGATTTTAAGTGAAGTGATTGAAAGGCTCTCATACTTTTTCTATGGTGCATGTTTTATTTCTCATAAAGTTAAAGCAGTGTCCCACTCAGAATGACTCAAATTATATTTGTAACACAGTGCACACACACTATATCCCACCCGCCACCCACCTGTGTGTGTGTGTGTCTGACAGTGATAGTGAATGTGTTGCTGGCTGCAGCTGTTCGCCCATGACCACCACTAGAAAACTGCTGTTAGCCAAATCCACCAGATGCAGATAAATGTGAGAGGGAATGTCAAAATCATGTGCCCCCATAACCATCCACCACCACCACCACCAGTACGCCAATGTTTTCCATTCTGTGTCCTACACATTCCATGGCAGATGGAGTTGGACAGGAGACCACATACATCAACCACTGCCACAGCCACAAGGCTTGGTTACTATCAATACTTTAAAGTGAGTATGTGTACTAATGTTTCATACTATGGAACTTCCTTTACATGTTTTAAGTGTTCTGTTGATTTTATGAGATGCAGTGGTCAGACACATACAGTCAACTTATTTTCTTTTTTTACAGGTTAACCAACCGTTCTCCTTCACTGGAGGACTATGGTACCGCCATACTGTCTACAGCCACCTACAGGATTGGATATCCATTTCCACACCGGTAAGTATATCAATTTTATTTCATCAGTCCTTTTTTGGTTTTCATTTTTTCAAAAGAGTGCAAATCTGACTGACGAGTCATATAAAGTAGGTGACATGACATGTACGTCACATAATATATTTGTCATGCACATCACACACTGTATTGCTGCAGCAACCATGCCAGTGTGAACAAAGTTTGATCCAGGTCATGACTTCACAAGATGTGTTTTCAATGTAACTTGAGTTAAGACCGGGAAGCCGGGAGATCAGAAGGCTGTGGGTTCGGTTCCCACATCTGGCACTTGGGTTAATATCCCAGTACTGACATTGTAGTGCAGCATGAGAGGGGTGCTGCACTTCTGAGGTGCCGTCTTTCAGATGAGATGTTAAACCGAGGTCCCATCTGCCTGGACTGGTGGTAGTTCAGGTGGATGTTAAAGATCCCATGGCACTTATCGAAAAGAGTAGGGGAATTTCCCCGGTGTCCTGGCCAAATTTCCCTCATTCACTAAAAAAAAAAAAAAAACACCAACAGCTTAATCTGGTTGAAGGTCAGTTGGCATTCATCTGTATCCCCTCCCCCGGGTCATGCCTGAAAATAGGCAGGATTTGTCTAGTGCACTTACCCGGTCAACAAAAACTAATAAATAATAAGTAAATAAATAAATAAGACATAATTAGGGACAGTGACACAGAGTATGGGTTACAGGTGCTGAATTCATGATTGTGATGATGATTTGGGCTTCATGTGGTTTTGGCTTAGTGACACAGCTTGTTATCTGTTAATCAGCATATATGACAGGATGGAATAACCACACTTTAAACATTATGTGTTACTGCAATCAAGTACAAATAACTCCTTCTTCATCTCTTTTAGGAGGAAACTTTCTGATGCTGTGTGCTGTCATTGTTGCTTTATCCAAATAACAAGTTCAACATTAGGGGCGGGTGAAAGTTACGAATTCCACTTTTGTGGAATTTCAAATTTCGCGGAACTTTTGCCATTGACGAAACTAGGATTTTCCATGGATTTTCACCAAGTTCTGCAGACTTTTTTTGTGAACTGCCGAAAAATGCATATAAACTGTGGAATTCATTCTTCCACAGTTTAATGAACTGTCAGTGAATGAGCACCTGCTTGTACAACCATGCGGTTGTTCACTGACAATTCAGTGGGTCACTGGAAGTGGAGGAGAGAGGAGTACTGCACTGGTGGCCTGCTCAGGGGCAGGGTAGGGACGGGAGTTAGGTGGTGGCAGATGAACTGTCAGGGTGGTGCTTGTGGGGGTCTAATAGACATCAGGGAACTGAGATTTTTTTTTTACAAGGGATCTGGGATGGGGAGGTTCACGAGACACCAGGGAATACTGGGACTAGAGGGGAATGAGTTAGTGGACTGTTGGCTGTTTATTTGTGGACTAAGGAATCCAGGATAGGGAGGGGGTCTGCTAGACATCAGGGAAATCAAATGTTTTCAGAGCCATGATCAGCGGGTTGGGGGGCACTAGAAACCATGATGGTCCTAGAAAGGGATTGGAGGTCTTTACTGGGACCCCTGATCAGTGGGGGGTGGATTAATTAGTTAAACTGCAGTTAAAAAAGCCTCAGAAATGACCAGTGGCAGTGATCTTTTCTGCAGATTTTTTTTCCGCAGTTTAATAAATTATCCTGCAGTTTTTTATATTTTTTCCACAGTTTCAAAGCGGAATTTCAGCGAAAGTTCCGAAAATGATTTTCAAACTTTCACAGAAGCGAAATTCGCACTTTTGCCAAAATTCAGCTGTTGGAAATTAATTTTTGCACATCTCTATTCAACATCATACCCGCCCCCCAGGGCCAGCAGACATGATGCAACAAGTAGTATGAATCTATGACCATGAACATCAGTACTGGACTGGAGGAGGTTGCAGATAAAACCTGTGAAGAATTTACCAAACAATAAACCGACCAGTCCAGATGAAGTGAAATGAGATCATAACAAGAAATGCAAAGTCTCCCAGAATTAATGGTGCACTCAGTGATGCATGCACTGTTCAAACACAGTCACCAGAATTAATGTGCATCCCCCAGAAAGCTGCTGTCTTGACTTCAGAAAGTTCCCCAGTCCAGACGAAGTGAAAAGTCATGTGTGCACTGTGACTGAGGTGCTCTGACATCTGTAAACATATTATATGACTTTGTCCACTGCTGATGATGGTACAAATAAAGTATATGTTACATATTCTTTTCTTTATTCTTTATACCATAAACACTGGAACAAGTCAGAATGTATATGTTTGCAAGAAGCTGGACAGTGTCTGCACACAGAAGACATTACACTAAACACATGTAGTTTAGCACAGTATTATTGCCCTGCTCAGTCCTGCTTTTTAACAAATACTCCACAACAGAAAGTTAACATTACTGAGGCACCAAAAATATGTCAGGGTAAACATTCTCAACTTGGAATATAACAGGGCAATAAGAAGCAGACTGCACTACGTGGAAGGCTGCTGGTACACAATACCTGACTCTAAAAGTGCAAAGCAAACACACAACGCCACCACTCCATATGATTACACGCTACAAAAAAATGTTCAATGCTACTGCAACTTTATTGATGACAAATCAAGGCACACACAAATGACCAGTGCGCTTTGCACTTAAGCCTTCATTAAGAGGCACACCACTGAAGACCTAACCGCCAAAATGCAAGGCTCATTACTGTGTGCCTTGTATTGTCATAAATACAGTTGTAGTAGCAGTGAAAATATTTTAGTGGCATCTATTCATGTGGAGTTATGGCTTTCTGGTTTTGTTAAAGGAGTAGTCAACACAGAATTTGAAAAAAAAAAAACATGTTATGCTGAGCACGTTTGATTTGTATGTAAAGTCCTAGCACGTCTGTCCCTCTGTCTACTATTAGGAGTTTTTACTAAATTAGCCTGCTACCTTTACAGCGGTTTTATGATGCCTGTGGATCTTCTTCATGTCAAATATGTTTATTGCCTTTATTGCTCTGACAATGCACCCTGTGTCTTGTGACAATGATGTAGCATAGCCCATAGATTTAACATATGCACAACAGCACAGCTGTGTAACTGTTATTATGCAGTGAGACCAAGTGGCAACTGTTACAGTTTAGCATATACCTCAGAGCTAGGTGAGTGGGGTTTCTGTATGAAAACTGCTAGTCAGTTACACAGCTCTGCTGTTGTGAACTGTGCCTTTGCTAATTAAATGGGCTATGCTACATCACTGTCACATGACACAGGGTGCATTGTTGGAGTGATAAAGGCAATAAACCAATTTAACAAGAGATCCACAGGGGTGGTAAAACTACCATAAAGCTCGAAGGCTAATTTAGGAAAAACTCCTAATAGTAGACAGAGTGAAGGACACATTAGGGGAGGGACTTTACATGCAAATCAAAATGCTCTGCATAATATATTCTCTTTCAAATTTTGGGTGGACTACTCCTTTAAGTTTAAATAATGATGATGGCAGGGACAACCTATTTTAGCTTAAAACAAGGAAAACCAAAACAGCACACACAGACACACACACTTAACAGAAGGAATGGGGGGCAGGATACAAATTGTAATGCATACAGAACAGAAGACAAGAACAAAAAGTGCATAATTATAAGATAGGGGGATACATTTTTATGACATGGGGAGGGTCATGGGGGGTACATGGTAGAAGGAAAAAAAATAGTGTGGAATCCCATGGTGGTCCAGCAGCAGCTGGAGCATGGTCATCATCTGCAATTGATGGCCCTCTGTCCACTCCAACTGCTGCTTGACAGCATTCACCCTCTCATTTGAGGCATCCACAGCACTCCAGAGAACTGCAGTGTCAGCCTGAGTTACAGGCAGTTCTCTGGGGTCCAGATGTGCTGTGACTGGTGGTGGTGGTGGGGGTGGTACTGCTGAAGCAGCAGGTGCTGCCATGACCCTCCTCCTCTTACGGCCATGCACAGCCAGCTCTTCTGCCACAGATGGGCCAGCAGGTGCAGGCCTGGCCTGTTCTGTAGCAGCCTGCCACTGTACCCGGTGGTGATTGATCATGTGGGTGCACTGGGCCCAGTCCCCATGTGACTTCCCCGGGGGCCACGGTGCACCTCCACCCCACAAACATGGCACTTCACCAGGCTGCTGCCCCCACACACAATCAAAGAATTCCTGAACAAGGGAGGTGTGGAAAGGACCAGGTACAGGCGTGAGGGCAGATGCACTGGCAGCCTGGTGCTGATGCTCCACACTTGGGGTTGAGGGAGCAGGCACATCCTGCTCAGGCACTGGTGCTTGTGATGGTGGTGCCACTGCCTCTGGAGGTGGTGTTGGTAGTTTTTCACTTGGTGCTGCAGCAGCCACATCAACTCCTCCTGCTTCCGGGGGGGGGGAGCGGCAAGATTTTGCTCCGGTCCATCATGAACTGGCCACGTCTCCATGCATGCAAACTCTTCCCTGGCCATGCCATGGAACTGTCCCCACCCCAGACATTCTCTGCTCCATCTTGACTGCCCTCCCTCGGTCTGACCAACACACACAGTCACACACAAGACACACATAACACAGGCACACACACAGTCAGACACACACAAACAACAACTAATAAAACTAAGAAAAAAAGAAATTCACAGAACAAATTAAGTAATAAAATGATCTACAATAAAACAGAAATTGATGTAGCTTTTAAAAAAGCTTTGAAACTGCCTCGCCTCCCAAATATCTCTCTCTGTCTCTCTCTCTCTCTCGCTCTCTTTCTCCAACTGCTTTGACTGCTTCCTCTCTCTCCCTTTGCACAGGAAAAACTGAAAGTATCTCCTAGAGTATAAGTCATTTCCTTCCTGCCTGGCTAAAGCATGTGACATACAGTATGGTAAGCCATATGATGTGTGGGGGGCTGCCAATAGACTTGTCACGCCGCCTTACTTCGCGTTAAGGTGGAATGACAATGTGAAGTAATAATTACAAGGTGAAGTGAGCCTTTCACTGTTGTCACTTCACATTGCGGAGCACCAACGTGACATGCCCACTTCATGGGCACTTCGCCAGCAGAATTTAAATTTGCTGCATCTCTACTGGTAATACTCATCTGATTTTTAAGTTAATATCAGATATGCACAACTTACAATATGATAGGGACAAACCTCTCCAACAAGAAATGCAATTTGGAATACAGAATAAAAAAAAAAAATTTGACCCCTATAAAGATTGCAAGAAGATGGTAGAAAGCAGAACTTTCCATAACCTTATCAATAATCAAGAACATATACTTTTCAAACTGAAATAATGCAGGAAGTTACTAGGCATGTAACCATTACTTTTGGCACAGCCGTAGGGAAAATACTAGATGACACTTTCTTTCATAATTTAAATATACCCACCCTAACAGAAGCAGGCCAGAAAAAGGTTGATAACACCCATTTTAACAAGTGAAGTAGAAAATAGTAATAGTCTCAGATAGACACATTAAACAAAAATGTTGTACCCAGTTCAAATAGTTTAAGCACAGAATTTTATCAAATTTTCAAACAGCAGCTAGCTCCTCCTTTAGCAGAAGTATATAACCAGTGTCTCCAAAATGAAAATTTGTTACGATCTATGACATAAGGCTTACTGATTTTTATTTATAAAATGGAGATAAGACAAAATGCAGTAAATGGAGGCTGCTCAGCCTAATAAATGCTGACTACAACATTCTCACAAATATATTAACTAATAGATTAGCTGCAATTGCAGATCTTTTAATCAGTCCTTTCCAAATTGTGTACTCCAGACTAGAAGGATTCAAGATAATTTGTTACTTCTAAGGGAGTTATTTTACAGAGGAAATAATGCATCCATTAAGGGATTTATTTTAAGTATCGATCAAAAGAAAGCTTTGACAGGAGCTTGCATGACTACCTCTTTTCTGTTTTGGAGACATATGGATTACCTTCTTGATTTGTTCAGTGGACAAGGTGCCTATATACAAAGGCAACAGTAACCCCACCAGTAAATGGTTGGCTGGAAACTCCCAGCCCCCTACAAAAGGAGTTAGATAGGGATTCCCACTCAGACCTTTGTTATATATTTTTTGGCTAGACCCTCTATTATAGTGCATTCATTCAACCCCAAGAATTGAAGGTATCCGTTTAACAACAAGATCAACACTGATGCAAATTATGGCTTATGTTGATGACATAGTCTTAATGCTGGCAAATGAACAATCTGGCCAGGAAGTTAAACACACTTTACATAAATTTGCAGTAGTAGTATTAGCATCACATGATAACTAGGAAAAGAGTTGTGGATTTTCTTTAGGAATTACTGTTCAGAATTACCCCCAGTCTATAGCTATCATAATATTGAACAAAAAAAATACAGATTTTGGGCATTACATTTGGTACCCAAAACATGACAGAATCTAACTGGAACTCAAATATTACTTCTGCAGAAATTAAAGTAAAGATTTGGGAAGGAAAAGAGAATTTCTAAATGAAAAAAGGATTTTTTTGATTAAGACCTTAATACTGACAATATTTTTATATGTGAGTTATATATTTCCACCTCCATAAAGTCTAGAGACAAAATTATATAATGTCTACTTTCAAGCTTTTTGGGACAGTTGCTTAAACCCTGTTAAGCAAAACATAACTTACAAATTGAAAAACAGAAAGTATTGGGAATGATAAACCCTGCTGTTTTTTATTACTGTTTTTTTTTTCTTTATTACAAACATGAGTGAATATCTTAGGTAAAAAAGAACTTTGTAGTCTGAGGCAGTAAGGGAATGGGTTATGCATTACATTACAGACTGGGAATCACAGAAATTAGGTAACATTAGGAAATCCTTTTTTTATATACCTGATTATATTATCAGTGCTTTTCGAAAAATAAAAGCATGGAAAATACTGTACAATACAAAGCTCAAGAATACAAGATAACAATTGTATAGAAACATTGGCCTCATGCTCGAACGAAAAGGATGCCTATGCACCATGTATCTGAGGTGAATAAGCAACCTTACGTCTGAATGCCATGCAGTGGGGATCCCGTGGACCCCTGGTGACATTCACCAAGGGTGTGCAAGTGCAGCATATGGCACTTACATGTCTGTCTCTACAGCCCCTTGGGGATGTCTGTGCAGGGGGTGTGCCTGCATTCACATAGCTGCCTAGTGCCAGGCAGAGGAGGCACTGGGTATGCCTGCCAAAACCAGGCATACCCTTGTATACACCCCCTATGTTCTTTGGCCACTGGACTGGCAGCGGCAACACAAATAGGACCTCCGTGCTGTACTAGCCCACTATGCTGCAGGGGAGGGTTGGGGCAGTGGCTCGGGTGCCTGCCTGTCAGTTTGGCTGCACTGCTGCTGTACATGGCACCTCTCCTACACCCTGTGTCTGCTGCATGGGCACAAGGGATCAACTCAGAGACCCAGTATGGTCATCCAATTGGCTGCCCGCCTGGGTCTACAACTTCGCCCCGACCGCCCACATGACCATGCATGCCAGAGGGGTGGGCAGCATTTGGGAGTCATGCGGTAGCCACTGTTCATGTATGTAGCCACCTGCAGATCTTCCCTGGGTGCTTAGCTGCTCAGGCAGGGTACGTGCCTCAGGAGCATATTACCCTCCCTGTAGAGCATAGGGCCCATTATGACTACAGATTTTGACAGTGATATATTTTTTCTACAATGCCCCACTACTAAGCAAAATATGATACAAAGACATCTAAATAATGTCAGGATCCCAGTATATGTTTGGGATGTACAGTACTGTGGATCAGTAGCCATACGAAATTAGAAGTACAGTAAGAAACTCCCACAAACATAAACAGATCAGTGAAAGATACTGCACTAGAGAATGATGTGAAACCATATTGGAAACACAAGAGCATGTGTATTTCCAATGCCCATATATTACAAACTTTTGGTCTTATGCAGCAGCACAATGGAAAGAGCCTTGTTTTTTTTTTTTAATATTTAACATACCAGGAACTGACTCGAGGCATTGTCTCAGCTAAATGGAATAAATATAACTTGGGCACTTTACAACTTGTAGGATCATTATTACTGTATTACATTTGGCAAGCAAGATGCTCTTGGGTAATGCAGCAAAAATATGTTTTTTATCAAGAAATCTTAAAACAATGTGGGAAGGGCACTTACAGCAGTTTATATTTGTGACTGTTATAAATATGCAGACCCTAAAATGAGACAATTGTGGAAAAATTGTGAGAAATTTTTAATATAAACTATCTTGTTATATGTAAAATTACATGCTTAGAAGTACTATGTAATCTCCTTTTTTCTTTTGTTTTTTTTTATTTAATGATGTCTTTTTTGTTTATGTTAAAAAGAAGATGAAATTTTTGTTTCACGTGATAATATTCCCATTGCTGTAATTGTAAAGTTTGATTTCCTTTCAGTAAAAATTCCTCCACTCTTTCCAGTAGGGGGAACCTTTGTCTGTCTGGCATGCTGCCAACATGGTGATCCCTGGAGAGAGTGGAGAGAGAGGATGGAGTTTACAGAGGCAAAGGAGCAGGTCTCCTCCCCTGTCTCGGCACCAGGACAGACTGTTGTGAAAGAAATTGGCACGGATACCAGTACAAAAGAAACAGAACTGGAACTCAGAGATGAAGCTACAAAACAAACTTTGGAGCAAATTAGTGGAGCTACTTACGGAGTGAATACTGCAGTGGTAGACTGGGGGTAGAGTATGGAGGCACAATTTAGAGAAAACCAGAAAGGCAAAAGAACTGTTGGCACAAGAAGAATCACTTTACTTGGAAAAAAAGTGGTTACAAGCAGAATTACTCAGGCCACAGTCAGAACCTAGTGAGCACCAAACCAGTCTGTAAAACACACCCAGCTGACTGTCAATGATGAACAAGCATCAAAGACACTGAGAGTCAGCTGGGCAGAATGCACTGAGGCAACTAAAGATGACAAGCTAACAGAAAACATATCTCAGTGTGCAAAACATCAAAAAAAGCTCTTAAACAGCCAGACACTGCAGGAAATGGTGGGGCAGCATTGGGAATGGGACATACAAGCTGGAATAGGCTTAGCCTAAGGTGTCCCCCATCACAAAAAGAAAAACAAACAGAAACAGAAGGATGGTTGGTGGAGGCAGCACTGAATGTGGTTAGATTGGAGTGTGCAGCTGATACCAGGCTGTGGGTCTCCTGATCTTCTCCAATAAGAATGCCATGGCCTGAGGAAGTCATAGACAAAGGTACTGTACCAGAATTTTATACAGATAACCCCACTGCACAAACAGAACAGATGAACCAGGCGTCTGTATGTAACATGCTAGAATTGCCACCAGAATTATATCTAACAAAGAATCCAGTTTTAAATATAAATAATGGGGAAAAAGCACCACATGCTTGGCAAGCAGAAAGCAGGGAACAAGCAGCAGTGCAAACTCCTTCTTAGTTCATTACCATGACTCCTGAGGAGAATGCATAAACAGAAAATGAACCTCCGGTTACAACCCCTGCAACCTCACTAAGATTAATTAACAAAACAAATCCAAGGCCTTATGCATCTTTCTTCACAATCCTGTATACCCAGCAAAGAGACACAGTGCAGTAAGACTGAAATATATTGGAGGCGTGGAAGACGCACCAGATTTGTTTTTTATAACAATAACCTAACTAAAAGACTCAATAAAATTCTTTAAGATTTACATACTAATACATGTCTCAGAAGAAGCTACTTTCGATGTTAGTTTTAAGACTTTGACTGGACTTGAGCACTTTTGGATTAAGTATAATGCTTTAAAAAAATACACCACTATGGACACTTATTACTGTAATTCCATTGACAAAACATGCACAGAAAACAGTGACAATTTTGTTTAGAAATGAAGAGGTCAGTGTAAATGACATATTATACCATGGACCTTGGACAACAACCAATCAGAACAGCTGGCTGGCACCTTACCACCATTGTAAATCTACTGATAATCACCGGAAAAGGTGCCAGCCAGCCACATGTGTAAAAAAAAAACAATCCAACCCGAAATTGTTTCCCTGCTAAGCGGTCATCACAAAAGAACAGCTCCACACATCAAAAAAGAAAAAAAAGACTTCCACTGTATGAATGGCACCAGAAAAAAATATTAACAAAATTCCCCCAATGGAAAAAAAATTCCCAACTCAAGACGCGAACAGAAACCCAGAAGCTGTACCACAGCAACAAGTAATAACTCACAACATGCCACAAAGTGAGCAGGATACTATTTGTCTAGCGGTCTAACAAATACAGAGAAATCAAAAGGAAAACATAAAAAAAAAACACTTTTATTATTTTTTATATAAAAAAAAACAAAGTATAATCACAATAAGCCACTTGGAGGATCTGGGTTATCAGGGGATTTACCATGGCTGGCGCGGATTTACCCACTCAGCTATGCCTCATGGGCAAACCACTCCAGCCATGGTAAATCCCCTGATAACCCACACCCCTTCGTGGCTTATTGCTTAAATATACTGGCTTAAACAATGGTGCACTACCACAGGAGAACCAGGGGAAGTAATAGACATGGAGAATATTTGGACTGTGGAGTGGAGGGTCAAGGTAATGTTAAGAACTACTGATAAAGGAGTATAGCACTTACCAAACAGCTTTTTCTTAGATAGAGATAGGGGAGTTTTTTTCTACCCAGGAAAACCCAAGACATGCTGTAAGTGTGGGTCCACAGCACACTTAAGCAGTATATATGATAAAGTAAGATGTTCACTATGTAGTGAAATAGGAAATTCAAGCATTCAATGTGAAAATGATGGGAAATGTCATTTATGCAAAGAAACTGGACATTCTTTTCAGAGCTACCCCTGGGTGGAACATGATCAACCAGATCAAGCAGATGGGGCTGAGCAGAGATTGTATGTGTCTCTAGCACAGCGTAACAAGATTGCACCTAAGGCGCCAAAGAAGGCAAGTGGTCCTGTATAGGATACTGGAAGCCCCGCTACTGCATTTATGGAGGCACCCGCACAAACCTCAGCTTCAGACACCCTGCCCACACACAGGGCCCACAAAACACCCAAAGCCTAATAAAATACTGAATCAGGAACTTATTACACCCCCAGAGATGGTAAAGCAAAACAAAGTACAGCTAGAAACCCACTCCTGCTCTTCAAGTAATATGAAGATCACCATGCCCCCCAGACCCCAAGAATATAAAAAAAGAATGGTCGCTAGAAGAAGGCAGACCTGAAGCCTTGTGAACCCTAAAGTGTCAAAGTTAGCTGCAGTGTCTGTAATAAATAAATATGAGGCTTTACCGAACCCCTCTGATGACTCTTATAATGAATCAGACACCTCATAACATTTATTATTATAGCCTGACCCTGTGACAGACACTGAAATCAATAATAAAAGAGAAAAAGAAAAAAGAAAAGCTAAGGTCAAATTGAAATCTAAAGGCTCTACCAGTAGAAGAAGAAGAACACTTTAAAAGGGAATCCCATTACCCCCACTATATCTGTGGTCTCTCTTCTAAATAGATACACAATAAAAGTGAACAGTATTAACAGAGTAGGTAAGAGGAGTGCAGTCTTCTTATGTTTGTCCCAGATGCACTCGGGTGTGTATTTCCTACAGGATATCAGATACCATACTTTTAAATGAAATAACATTAGAACAAAAAGCCTGGGGGGTGCTGTGGAGCCCAAGATAGGTGGAAGCAAGAACTTTTAGCTCTCTAATACCTACACCAAAATTGAAAAATATCTATGTTTTGGACACTTTTTTGGCTAATTTAGATCAGAGAAATGGATTCCTGATCAATTATTTAGTTATAATGGGAAACCCAAGGTGAGAAAAGGCAACGGGAGGTGCTGAGTGAGGAAAAAGCACTGGCAGGGCTCAATCCTCGCGGTCAGGCCTAAAAGAATCAGCGATGAATGCGTCAGGCATGGATGAATCTCTTGGAATGCTGGGTTTAAAAATACAAACGTTAATCACCTCGGTGGCTGGTCTCTCCCAGAAAGTGGACTCTTTCAATAGCTGAATGGTTGTGTTGGAATCCTCGGTGGAAGGCCTAAAAACTGATTTTGTGGTGGTAGCTAAGCGAGCTGACTCAGCCACAGGAGTGACAGCGCTGATGATCAAGGAATTACAACACTTTAGAACAAGGTTGGAAACCATGGAAAACCAAATAAGAAGTGCTAACATTCGTTTATTGGGTGTACTGGAGGGTTTTGAAAGGGACCATCCAGTTATGGCAGAGCAGGAGTTCCTGATTGAGAAGCTGGTTTCTCCGGGGTAAGTTCCAATTGCTGGTGGTATTGAGTTTCACCTTGGGAAAGCCAACAGACAGAGGAGCCTCGAACGCTAATGCTGGTCACTACAGGAATTGGGGAGAGAGACAGAATCATGCTACTACCACTCTGCGTGGGTCTGTTGATGATTGAGGACCATCAAATATATCTTTTCCCGGACTTAAGATTTGCCCCACGATAACGGTACAAGAAATTTGATGGAATTCAGTGCACTTTAAGGGAAGCTGGCTTTGTACACACCATCATTTACCCTTCTCATCTCCATATACAGCAGTCCAGGATATGAAGGTTTATTTGCTTGGAGACTGGAAGCTGAAACATGGGTGACTAGACTTGCCGTAGCATCCATAAGTATGTCGGAGGAACCTGAGGTAGACACTTGAACAGATCACTTAGATTTATAATGTCTGTCATTTTTGAACCAGGACATTAAACCTTTTGAACATAACCTTTTGAACATAACTCTTATGTTCAAGCCACAAGGTGGTTTAAGCCACCGTGTTATTGCATTAAAAGCAGTGTTTCTATTCATTCCAATTTGTTATGCCATATGTTTTGTGGTAGTTATTTCTATGGGAGGTGGAGGTTAGAGAGGCTAAGCATTGGGCTAGATATTAATTGTTTATGCCATACTTAGGGCACCTTGCTCCAAATATATATATTGTAAGGGCTTTCTTTCTACTTTAGATATAATGCATGGCATCATAGGCCCATTTTGTGTGAGGCTTATACTGGGACAGATGCTGGACATTATTATATTTTAGGATATGCCATGCTGCTCATGGGTTTAATATTGCAGCATATGTGTTGGATTTTTACTCTTGGTTTGTTACCTTTAGTAACACCCTCAATGTGGTAACTAAATATAGGAAATGCACATTACCTTGTATTAAGGGACATGGTCCTAGAAGCAAATGTTATTATGACCTGTTTGCTGTATGGTTATTCAATGAAGTGTCATTGGAAAAACTAATAAAAATAAAGTTAAAAAAAAAAAGAACAAAAAGTCTGGTATACTGGTCCCTCATACTGGTCTATAGGAACAGAAGCATGTTCTGATTTAGGAATCATGCTTCAAAACTTAAAAGTTACTGTTTTAAAACTCACATACTTGGTCCTTGGAAAGGTACCAATACTAGAAACTAAAATCCAGAATAAGTTTTACAGATTTATTAACATATATGCACCCCAAACTATGGCAGAAAGAATTGAACTAATGAAACTTATTCAACCATATTTGTTTTCCTCCCAGTATATTGTATTTGGAGGTGACTTTAGCTGTAGCCTCTCCTCCCTAGACAGAAGTCAACATACAAAAATGAAAAAACTTTAGTGTAATATGAATTTTGCATCTTCTTTCATTTGCAAGGCAGCTTTAAAAGATGCATATCACACTATTATAGGGAAACATGACCCTACTTTCCAAAAAGGAAATTTAGCAACTAGGATAGATTTTTTTTTCACATCAGAGCATCTACAAATAGTAACAGCAATAATATACTCAGCAGAATTCTTGGATCAGAACATGATAGGAATACAATTTGGACAAAATCAACCACTTCTAAAAGGACCTGGGACATGGAAAGTCAATATCTCACACCTAGAACAAGCAAAGGTAAATCAGGCTGTGACAGGAAACGGGACCAGAACCATGTATTCTTTTGATTAAGTTATTCTTTTTGAATATGCATCTTCTTCAGACAAGATGGTTGCCAGATCACATGAGCAGGTATATATGGAAAAGTTAAAATACAGTTCTGATGGTTCTCATGAGAAAGTTAGCAGGACCAGCCAGGCAGCAGGCAGTAAAGCAATGCACCCATAAACTCAGTGCAGTATGCTTCCGAGCGATATTCCCATGTTGAACAAAAGGAACCAGGTAGACATTATTATGGTAACAAGGAGGTGCTGAAGAGTGAGGGGAACACACATGTACACACACTCTCAAAGAGGGCTGGGCAACATGGGCCTGTCACTCAGAGTTTGTAGGACCCTCCCCACTTGGGGCAAGGCAATCTATTGAGGGGCTTATATCTAGCTCACGCTCTTGGACTGAAACACTTAAAGACCAGAGCCCCTGCCATTACAAAGACTAGCTGAGGTAAGATAGCACAGTGAAGGAAAAGTGCTTCTTTAGCTAGTGCAGGTGAAGGATTTGTAGGGGAGGACAGGTTAGATTTCTGCTGCACAATGCCTATCTGTTTAATGTGATTTTATGTTCTGCTTCTTAGTAAATGTGCAATTTTTTTTTTGTTTCCTGTAACTACATCCTGTTGTAAATACTTGTAGTTGTCTAGTAAACTGTCTATTTTTATAGAATCAGTGACTGCTTGTGTGTTATTTAAAAGGGTAATTCCATTTCTGTTGAACTCTGTTGCAGTCTGTCTCTGAGAGAGTACTCTACCCACAGTTATTGTGTTGACCTTCCAGACCTTGTGCAAAGGGAGAAGTCAGAAACAGGCTTCCTTGGCCCTGTTGGTAAAAAAACCCAGGTGGTGGCAGTGAACTGGAAGTCCCTAGTGAGGGATCTGCATCACACAGGCCATTAAGGAATCTGTTACTACCTGAAAATCTGTTTTTATTCCATTTGAAGACCGTACAGTCTGGCGGAAGGATACAAAACTAGAACTAAAGACACTACTGACAACACTAAGTTGATCAGTTAGCACAGATAAATATTTTCATCATCTTAAAAAAGACACCATTCACAAAAACTACTTAGCCTTTCTCATGACACTAAACAAGATCATACAAAACAAATCAGTATCTTAAAGAAATAAGTGGTACAGTATCACAAACAAAAAGCTGACAGCCTAAAATAGCAACAAATGTTTGGAACACAAGGAAAGTTAGGAACAATATGCCCATAAGAGAGTTCCCATGAAAGGGTACAAAAGAAAATAATGAATGGTCTATTTGATGCAAACAATAAATTATAATCTACTAATGTAGGAATTGTGAAAGTTGTCGCTGACTATACATCAGATATGTATGGCCAGTTAATTACTTCAATGGAGAACACAGAACAGTTATTTAATGAATTAACAATACCATCATCTCCTGAAGATGTCAAAAGTCTTTTGCAGCAAGATATACAGGTGGCTGAACTCTGTGCAGCAATAGCTTCATTAAAAAAATAGCACTGCCCCTGGGACATATGGACTTCCGAGCGAGTTATTTAAAATTATTGGTCCAGAAAATCTTAACTTATACAAGTTTTAACTACATTCTCACAACACACTCATTGCCCTTAAAAATGGGTATGGACGGCCAGCCTGGTGGTACTAAGCATTGAGTCACTTGACAACACACCTCATACCACACCAATGACCTGGGTTTGGGAACAACCTCAGGGTGTCTCGCTGCCAGCGTGGGGGGAGGGGCAGAGCAGGATCAAGTGCATAATGGCAGCTCTCCTCTCTTGGGGTGGTTGTTGCCCCCCCCCCATAGTTCTGCTGAAACCGGGTGGAGGTAAAGTGGCAGCGCAGGTGGGAGGGGGTGGCAAGTCAGGAGGGTGTCTCAGACCATGGAGCGCTCATGCCTCCACATGTGCATGTCCAGGACTGGGGGCTGGAGAAAAACAGAAAAGCACATAAAGTACGTAATGAAAAAAAGAAAAGAAAAAAAATGGGTACAGCCTTTTAATCTATTTACATAAACAAGGGGATAAAAGGCATATACAGAATTGAAGACCAGTCAGTCTACTGAACACTGATTTTAAAATTATAGCAAAAATGTTAACTAATAGATTGCTTCAAACAGCACACTATCTGATTTCAGCAGCACTATCCTGCTCCAAAACAGGATGCCAGATTTCAGACCACCTGATATTATTAAGAGAAGTGGTGGAAAGAGGGAACAGTGACATAATAAAAGTATTTTTTTTTTGGTTTCACTAGATCAGAAAAAGGCATTTGATTCTGTTAATCATGATTTTTTATGGTTTGCACTAAAAAATTCCAGATCCCAGACAATTTTATAAAATGGCTTAAAAGTTTATACAAGACAGCAACAGTCACCCCAGTAATTAATGTATGGATAGGACCCCTTATTAGAGTAAAAAGGGGAGTACGACAAGGGTGTCCACCAAGCCCTATTTTATACACTTCCTTTTTAGACCTTTTGCTTAGAATGTTAAACACATCCCCCTGTCTAACCCATTTACAATGAAGAAGGAACTATTTCATACAAAGCAATAGCTTATGCAGATGATATAAGTCTACTAGTTCAGGATGAACAATCAGTGGAAGAAGCTCTACAAATATATAAAACATTCTGGCTTTTTTCCGGACCTTCTTTAAATACAAATAAATGCAAAGGTAGAAAGCTAGGAAACTGCAGTGGGGACATTTCACAGATTGCAGGGATTACCATACAAACTGGCCCTTTACAAATTTTAGGGATAACATTTGGTGCAGGTAATTTAGACAGTATGAACTGGGAACCGAAAATAGCACAAGGGAAAATAAAAGTAGCTCTATGGAACAAATGGAAAATGGGACAGAAAAAGAGGGCATATGTAATAAAAACTTAGTTAATACCTTTATTCTTATATATTAGTTATATCCCCCCCTCAAAAAAAGTAGTTTAGAAACATCACTATTAAGTGTATTTTTTCATGCTTTATGGGGAAGCTGCCTAAATCTGACAAAAATAAATATTACTTATCTACCTATTAAACAAGGTGGATTAAACATAGTTAATCCAATTATATTTTTAATAGTATCTTCTTTTCTGCCAAACTGAAACCATTATTACTTAACACAGATTTAGTATGGAAAACTTGGCTGTACATAAACTGCCACACTTGGTTTAATCAGTGGGAAACAGGATCCCTGAAGGTTGTAAGACAGTCTGCCCTCGCACCAGCATATCTAAAAGAAACTTTCTCCAGACTGAGGCAATGGCAGGTCACTTACCACATGATTTTAACTTTACATAGGAAAGCTCTTTACTGTATATCCAAATTTTAGAGAAAGCCTGTTCAGTGCCATTAGTATATAAACTTTGTCCCCCAATGTTTCTACCTTCACTACTACCACAACTGAAAGAGTCAAGAATTCCCCCACATATGTGGGATACACATTGGTTAAGCTGCCATGAAAAAATTTAATGCGAAAACTAGCCATAAACACAAGCTGAAGAAAGAACATGTAGCCGACCCCATTGTACACAGCAATTAGAAACTATAGAACATTTCTTCTTTCACTGTTCTTATGTAGGTGATTTTTGGAAATTGGTAGACGATATGGTCAGAACCGATATTTTTCAAAAGTTACTTACAATTATTTGATATATGAGCATTTTTCTAAAAGCTGGGCAAAATGGAATACCAGTACAATATGTTTAATATTTACAACCTTCAAATGGCACATCTGGAATTCCAGGGGCAGGATTTTCAAAGGGTGGCACAGGGCTTTCATCCAGCCCCGCAACTGCACACTTAGCTTCTGGCCGTGCGCCGAACCCTTCACCACAACTACACCTGATTTTCCAATCTCTGGTGCAGTTGCAACAGTTTCCACGAGTTACGGCAGCTTGCACCAAATATCAGACATAAGCTCCATAACAACAGCCCCCAGGATGCCATAAAGTAGACCAGAGAAAGTTGGTCTACCTTGCAGCAATTACCACATGGGATAGAAAATCCCATTAGATCACTGCAAGCCCCATGCACTGTATTGTCGGTGCACCGGGGCTTGCGGCTATCTAACTCATTTGAAAATCTTGCCCCAGATGTTTATTTATGCTACAACAAAGGCAGATTTCCCACTATGAACTTCTGAGGAAAGTGACATGGGATTTGTAAAGGATTTACCAAGAAGCAAAATCTGTTATCAGAAGAGAATTGAACAAATGTTGGCAACACCTGCCATGGATTATTGACTTAGTTAACCCTATTACCTAATTCTTTTTTTCATGACAATAGTGTTCTTTTTCTTTTTGTGAATATAACTAATATGTTATTTTTTGGTAAAGTTGTCAACTGGAAATGAAGTTCCATGTTGAATTTTGCTGATATTATAAGAGACGTGATGTATTTTTCCTTTTTCAAATAAATTCCCATACTCTTTTTGCGAAGAGTGCCTTGGGTTCTTTTACTTCAACCTGGACACCCACCAGAACAGTACCAGGATGGGTAGAACAGACATCAGTTTAACGTCTCATCCAAAGGATGGCACACCCCAGCACTATAGCACCCCTTCCCCTATTACTGCAATCAGGCACTAGCATTTAGGTTTGAGCCTAATTCTGGTGTGGGACTACAATTCATGACCTTCTGGCCCAGAGACAGATGTGCAACCAACTGAGCCATGCTGACACCTGAACTGTTTTACAAAATACTGGGTCATCTAGCAGGGATGTACTGAAGTGCCAGATGGGGTTCTTACAGGATGCAGCTATATTCAGACCTAGAACCACTGTGGCATGACCAGAGGTTGTAACATGTTTAACCATGCATTCTAGGACAGTGTGCATCCATTCTGCAGAAAGCACAGAAAGGTCAATTCAGGAATATGCCTTGTGAATTTTAGTAACTGACTCTGTAGGGTGCATAAATTGCCATACCTCCACGAGCCATAGGTCATGCCTCAGCCTCCTGCTACACTACCTGGCTCTGTCTTTTCCTACTCTGTACCTCCTTTTATTAAAAATAAGAAAGAGCTTTTGTTGCTGGCCCAGTGATGTGGAGGTGCTGAGGTGTTTGCACCTCAACTGCCACCACACCAATGACCCATGTTCAGATACAAACTAGAGTCACTTGGGGGTTAGTTGGGGGAGGAGGACTTTGCCTCCCACAGGACTCTCTCCTTCTCCTGGAACAGCGGTCTGTGATTTCTGATGCGATACTGCCACCTGGCTGATTATAGGTGGCAGTGCAAGTGGAGCTGCTAAGGAGAGGGTGGGCGCTCCTTGACTGGGATGCATGTGCATGAGTTCATCCACTCAGTCCTCATGTGTGGGATACCTGAGGGGAAGGGAGAAAAATTGGTGAAAAAGCCAATGCCATTGCAAGATGATGCTGCACTCCCCTTAGGGTCTGCATCGTCTACTGGATTTCTCACTGCTGTGTCCATTATCTAGTTTCCTCCAGAGCCTGGGGAACCTGGGATGCTTGGCAATGGGAGGAATCTGTGGGGCACTGCAAGTAGAGATGTGCAAAACTGGTAAATTTCATTATGCAAAATATTTCATGAAATTTGCCCATTTTGTAAAATTTTTTGAGGAAGCGAAATTTGGAATTTTGCTTGTCTGATGTGAAATTTCACCTGAGGAAGGTGACATTTTGCATTTTGCAGGCAAAATTCCACATTTCGCACCCGATTAAATGTTTCACATAATAAGCTAATTTTGCAAAAATATTTTGCATGGCAAAATTGCAGATTTCACAGGAATTTCAACAGCGAAATATAATTTCACATCACTAATTGCAAGGCAGTGTGGCTATAAACATCAGAGATTGTCAGTGTCAGGCCTGGAGGGAGCAGCAAGGCAGAATGGGGTCAACTGAATATAAGAGGGAAAAGAGGAAAAAAAAGGCTTCTGTTGTTCCGAAATTACCTTCATAAAAATTATGATGCTCTATATGCATAAATATCAGACCAACAATCAGTGAGAAATCTCCAGGACACAGACCCTTTTGAAGTGTAATGTGCACTGAATGTTAGACATTCTGACTGGCCACCCTTTCATGTGTGCTAGGGCTGGGTAAAATTTATCTTCCACCAATGAAATTCTGGTAAGATACTGATTTCGCTTCTGTAAAATTTTGCTAAAATTGTGATTTCAGTTACCTTTTTCTAATTTCAACAGTATTAGTCCAAACTGCAACACATTTGGTATGCTGAATTTAACGGGGCCCGCACAGTCACATAGCAGGTTGTAGATCCCTGTCTTTAAAGGTGACTGAGTTATAGGTTTCCAAACATTTGGACATTTTAAAATTACATTTTGCAATTATATAAACAGCAAAATTTTAAAAGTAGTAGTCTAAATTGCACCACATTAGTTATTCTGGCATTACCAAGGCCCCTGCAGAAATATACCAAGTTTCAGATCTCTGTCTTTAAAGGTGACTGAGTTAAAGCCTCCAAACTTTCACATATTTTAAAATTACATTTCACAATTATGTAAACTGTGGAATTTAATACCCCTATAACTTTAAAACTAAATAATGGAATATCACCAATTTTATTAGGCTCATTGACCATAAATATTTAGCTTTCAGGCCACCCCCATGGCCTGGCAGCAGAGTGTCATGCTGTCATGTTGATGACCCAGGTTTGGAAGCAAGCCTGGGAAATCACATTGGGAGACAGTCCACGGCAGAAACTGCTGCTGCTTGGCAGTGCATCTCAACTGGAGAGGGCTGGCAGCAGGTTCCACTAACACAGCAAGCCCTGTGGCTTGGCCAGTGAGCTTTCTCCTGCTTCTGGGAAAACTGTGGCTATGTGAGGGTGACAGAGGCACCACTCCCACCAAGGGAGATGAGAGGGAAACAAATGTTGAAGAAAAACCTGATAGCCAACTGAATGATGGCTTTGTTCAGACTGATCAGGATATATCCCTGTGAACAGGGCATATCTCTGAGAGATGAGCTGCTGGCTGGGAGAAAAAAACAATATGAAAAAAAAAAGAGTCTGTGTGTGTGTCAGTTCTCATATCTCTTGCTTAAAGGGACACAGCCAACCTCCTTATGCCTCAAAGTTTCTGTAGTTTAAAAACACATTTAATGATTGGCCATGTTCTGTAGAGATTGCTGATGTTGCTGGTAGTTTGATTCTCATTCCTTTTTTTATGGCTGCGTAGGTTGAGATCCACAGATGTTATGCCATCATTGTAGTTTATCGGAGCACTGTGTAAGCACATAACTGGACCGTTGTCCTGTGTCCTTCCACAGTGCTCAGGTGAATGTCCAGTGGTCCTGTTCATGTGGCCCTTCCACTCCATGGACTGCATAAACACATCCTCTTCACCGGGGCTGTACTTTGTCTTCTGCAATTGTGGAAGTGACAGCCGCCGGATTCTTTTACTAGCTCCCACTGCACTTTTGCCACTCAAAGAGCTTGTATTTTATGCTGTATCTATGACTTGGCTATGTTTTAAACTTCTGATCTCATGTTGTGTCAGAGGGAAAATTGACCGTAGCTCATTCACACTTAGGCTTCCATTAGGGGCTTGCTCAGTTAGGTTTCGCTGGTGAACACTGATGTTATCAGAATTATTTTAAAGCAAACATGCCAAGATAAATATGCATGGCACTGAGATGGACTACTAAATATAGCTGGTCTTATATTGCTTAGATGCACCAAATATTTTTATTTTATCATGTTGCACTGTTGCACAATGGATTCCCATGATACTGCTGTGTCCTACTAGGCTGACTGGGGCTACAATTTTAAAAATAAAAATCCTTCCTGTTTTTGTGTTGTTGTTAGCTGATTAGCAAGCAAATCTAATGATCATGTCTTCCATGTTCCAATGCTTTTCTGCTGCTTTGCTGTACTCCCTCTGCCTACGTCAGAACACAGTTGCTCGGTGCTTTCGGAGACAGTGTACTGTACATCCCTGTCCTGTTTCTGTTTGACAGGGAAACAGGTGCAAGGTATGCAGCTTGTTTGGTTATATGGACTACAGTATACAGTATCTCCCTTGTGCAAGTTTGTCATACAGTAAGAGGGAAAGTATCAGTGCTCTGGTCTCATGCACACTGCACTATAGTTCAGCATTCAGCTTTGTCTGTATTTGATGGTCTTTATTACAAATTAGCCGGTGTACAGTTTAACTGGCCCCAAACAAAATCCCCAACTCAGAATCTGAAATAAAAAAAAAAATATTGGCAGGTCAAGCAAGGATTTTCCCGTGAAAGGATATCCTTCTACACAAAGTCTATTCTTTGCCTGCTAACTTGAATTTTAACCAGAAAAGTGGCTTGTAACATTTAAAGCAGAAGCACCAAGAAAAAGATGTATTACAGTGAGATGGACTACTAAATATAGCTGGTCATATATTGCTTATATGCACCAAATATTTTTATTTTATCACATTGCACTGTTGCATAATGGGTTCCTGTCCATAGTATAATCAGTGTGCCAGCACACCTTTGGTGGTTGAGAAAGCATTAGGCAAAGACATACTTACCTTCCAAGGACATAAGGTGTGCTGATAGTGTATCTTAAAATTACACACCCTGTCATGTGATACTACGCAAAACAGCAGTGCATACAGCAGTGAAAATTTTGACCTAAAAACTTTTTTATTCTGTTTTAGATTGCCCCTTACTTATTGACTTGTATTATTTACCAATTTTCAGCCTGCTTTATCATTGTTTTTTGCAGATGAAATAATAAAAGGAGGCCATTTTTTAATATTGCTTGGGCCATGCTTTCATCAGTAGTCTGCTGTTTTTACACACCTGTTGTTTAATATAACTGTTATTGTGACTATTAATAAAATAGCATGCCACAGGCACTGCTCCCACATCTTATGGGTAACAGGTGTACAAAACCAGCTGAGAATACTGATGAAAACCTGGCCCGAACCTTATTTTTTAATAAGGCTTGGACCAGGTTTTCATCAGAATTCTCACTATCACTTATTTAATTATTTCAACTAAAATAAATGACTTTGTTCTGATACAGATGAGAGTAGCCATCATCAGTATATAAGCACATTTTAGATTAGGATTAATTTAGTTTTTTTTTTTTTTTTACTGTTTTTGCAGAAAATAAAATCTACTTGACCATTAGGAAATTGTCTGTTCCCATGGTGCTGCACATGGGGTACTCATAAGCCATAACACACATCAGGGTGTGCAGTTACTGGGTAATTACTACATGATCCCCCCCCACTCCATGGGTTGGAGGCAAAAGGCATTGGGGTGGGATGAGGGTAGTATGGTTATTATCCAAGGGCAGATTCCGGTGCAGCAGCAGCATAGTGACAGTGCAGCGACAGCTCTGAGTATTGGTTTACTCACTCTCACCCCACTCTCCCCACTCTGAGCAGCCGTATCAGCGCTGACCAGATTTTGTTCTTTTAAACAGTGAAAAACAGACTGTCCACTATACTAGTGTTACCACACTAAAACATGTTTGTTTACATTTTTGATTGAAATCCATTGCATCTTTCCTGGACTTGGGAACACCACATCGGAGTCCAGCCACTTATAATGCAGTGGAAGGAGTGGATACTGTTGTATCATGAGTGGCTACACTGTTTTGGGGTGTTCAGAATATTCGGCAAGTATGCAAAAAGACCATATCAAAGATTTGAAACAAAAAAGTTTGTATAACTATATCATTAGCATGTATTTTTATTCTACTGAAAAAGCAAGCAGATAAAACAACAAGCATCATCAATGAATCTTAGAGAAGGAAAGCAATCATAAAATGTGGATTTTCAACTAGAATCAGTGTCCCTTTTTAAGGCTGGTCAAGTTATAAGCAGCCAAACAGTCCAAAATAACTGCAGTAATTAAAGTTGAATATTATGAGCTTTTGTGAAATTGTAGAATGTTACAATACTTTTGTTGAAGCCATACCTATACAATACATTTTGCCCAGTCATACACTTAAGTTGCCATTCTAGAGGAAGATAAAGCTGCCTGCCCTTGAACAGGGCTGCTTCAGCTCCCCCATGGTTGGCCGGCACCCAGCCAGCCACTGACCGAGACCAGGATGCCCGCCTGCTGCTCCTTGGAAGCTGCCTGCCCTTGAACAGGGCTGCTTCAGCTCCCCCACGGTCGGCCGGCACCCAGCCAGCCAGCCACCGACCGAGACCAGGACACCCGCCTGCAGCTCCTTGGAAGGTACAGGACAGCGCAGCCAATTGGAACACGGGTGCTTCCAGCAAACCCGCTCTGATTGGACAGGATTTTTCCCCTGCTTCAGCCATCTGGCACTTTTTACAAGTAGATTTTTGATAGAACGAAGCACATTTCAACTGTGTAATAGAAGTTTTTTTTTTGTGGCTAGTTTTCCATTAGCAGGTTATACAGACCTGCCACTAGAGGGATTCTTGATCTTTCTACACAAATCACTGTACTCAATCGTGGGCAATATGGCCTGCATTATCATTCTACTTCTTTCCCGGTGCTGCTACAAGGGGAGGTTGTAGTTTGAGGTTCCCCTAAGCTTCACTGAACAGGCTGACAACTTCCTTAAAACTGCCTGTGCGACACCTCTGCAGCTGAAAACAGAAAGCCCTCAGTGTCTGCCATCCACCCTTCAGACTCAAATCAGATAGACTCTGAGCACCCTATTCTTACCTATGCTACGCGCAATCCCCCATTGGCTACTGGTCGACTGTGATGCTCTCGCTTTGCTCCTGAAAAGGAGAACCGTCCCACCAACCGGCAACATAGCTGATGCCGCGCGGGGCGGGTGAGGGTTGACCTGCTCCAAAAGGTCCCCCCCCCCCGCGCCACCCAGAGGACTGCAGAATTGCCGAGTGGAGGTGCCGTGGGCTACTGCTGTTCCGGCGGGCCTCCTCGGCTGATGACTTTGCATCGCACAAGCTCCCGGCTCCTGCCCAGGTGCAGGAGAAAGCTGAACAGATTTCTCGGCCCACCCGCCCACCGTGTTTCCATCCTCCCATCAAATGCTCACTGGCTCTGCCCCTAATGTACTGTCTCACCCAATTGGCTAATAGGGGAGGTATCTGTTTCATTGTTAGTGGTAACTAGCTTGATTTCTATTTTGTGGAAGCCAGTATCACCCAAACGGCCAACAGGGGAAGTATCTGCTTAATTATCAGTGGTAATTAGTTCATTTCTCCTACCCTGGTTAATTGCCCTTCCTACTATCTGATACTAAATAGAGTCAATGACATTTTTTTTTACATGTTGGTATATGCCAAATAGAGTCAAATACATTTTTTATGCTGGTATATGCCTACTGACCGCACTACTGTCTACTGCCTGTCAACATTATCCTGACGGCCTACTTCTCTGCGACCACTGTCTGCTAAATTGCCCTGCTCTGTCTTGTGTCAGAACCTAAGTCTTGTACAGGTGTTGCTCATCCTGCTGGCTCTCCTGTCTCAGCCCCTGCAAATAGAGACCTTAACAAAAGGAGTAGGGCCTCACTTTACCAGACTCCCGACAAAAGGTGTAGAGCCTAACTATCCCAGTCCTGCAACACTGTCTGCTCAAAACAACCTTGCTAGTAGTTACTATTATACCAGTCCTAACCCCACTGGCACTGCTTGGTTGTTGGCTATCTAAACTCTGTCTTCGTATAACTGTCGACAGGTGGTAAGTGTGCTTACAAAGGGCGAGGGCAGGAACTCCTTCCCAGAAATAAACCTCAGCCCCTACGTCCATAGCTGGTAGCCTTGAATTGCACTGTGCAGGCCTTATTTTATTTACTTGGCACATACCAATAACAAATCTCACTAACTTCCTTCCAGCCTTAGTACATCCATCTCTCCTTCCTTCACAGCAGTTCTTGTTAGCTGACTGATAATTATCTCACAGGCTAGTGCTATGCCTCCAGCCAAGATGTGGATGTGGTTCCCCTCACATCCATCTAGTGAGGATAGGGATACTCAAATATTAAAGGTAGAGAGGGTGCTGGCTGTCATCCACAGGGATATAGGCCTTGTAGGTCTTATAGTGGGACTCTCCTTGTTGCATATGGTCACCTCCCTCCCAATAACACTGAGTGACAACTGGGGATGGTCATCCACCTCCGAGGTCCCCGACTACACCTTCTCCAATATCCTTGTGATCTCTGAAGCACACTGCAGTGTTACTTGCTGTCTAGATCTTCAGTGCCTTATGTATACAAGCAGGGTAAAGCATACCCATGCTAAAAAACTCCCAGATTTTCAAGCGCATAGGAGGTGGTATCTCCCCTGGCTCCTCCTACTTGCACTACTACCGGCCGGTGATATTGAAACCAACCCTGGCCCATTAAATCTGACCCACAAAATCTCTCCCGTATGGGGCATGGGTAAGGGGCTAAAAAATAGCTCATCTTAACATTAGAAGCCTGCTACCTAATCGTGATGAGCTATTAGCATGGGTTGCACTCTACAAACCCGACATCTTAGGAGTGACGGAGACCTGGCTGAAACCCTCTGTCCCTGACTCTGCCTGTGAACTTACTGGGTATGAATCCACCCGACTGGACAGAGCTGGGGGCAAGAGGGGGGGTGGCATACTAATCTACCATAAGAGCCACTTAAAAATCTCCCAAATTGCCCACCAGGATTCAAACATGTCCCCCTGTGAGTTGCTACATGTGCTACTGCTACTTGGGGACGCAAAGAAACTGCACCTGGTGTGCACCTATAATCCTCCAAGAGGTGGGCTACCTGGATTAACTCACCTCATGGAAAAAATTGGTCCCAGAGTCGGGGATAATGAACTCATAATCCTGGGGGATGTAAACCTTAACTGGGATAGTGGTAATGTTAAGCAGTTTGAGCCTCTGCTTGCTAACCTTGCCCTCACCCAGCTCATCCAGGAACCAACTAGGTGGACAGCAAATGGATCCTCCAGCACCTTACTGGACTGGATCATGTCTAACTGTCCTGACAGGATCTCATCAGCGGTTACATTATCTGACTCCATCTCTGACCACTCACTGGTTTTCTGTGTATGGAAAATTCCCACCCCCCAAAATTCCACACAAAATTATGCATGTCAGAAACTACTCTAGATTCGATACTGAGGAGTTCCTGGAGGACCTAAGAGTTACTGACTGGTCTGGGGTGCATGGTGCCACTGACCCCTTGGCAGCAACTTCTTACTTCCTCTCCACCTTTGGGGCCTTGCAAGACAAGCATGATCCCAAGGTCACCCGTAGGGTGAGGGAAGTCTGCTACCCTCTGGTTAAATGGGAATCTCCTAGCCCAGATGCGGGAGAGAGGTAAGTGTTGGGCTCGTTCCAAAGGTACCAGTGATCCCATGATTATTAAAAGGTACAAACACCTCAGGAACAAGTGCAAAAAGGCCATCAGGGCAGCAAAGAGTGACTTTTGCAAGTCCGCCCTACTAAGCTCTGCCAGTAATCCCAGGAGGTTCTGGAGAGATATTAAATCCCCTGTCAGCGGATCCTCCCATCCGGGGGGTTACAGACATGGTCATAAATGGAGTCTCCTGCAATAATCCCCATACTATTGCCAACTCCCTAAATAATCACTTCTCTGACCTCTGTGCCTTCACAACCCTCTTCTCACCTGATGAGGCTCTGTCCCACCCCCTTCCCTCCACTCTGCTGGAGGGTCACCCTCCTCGACAAATGTTCCACCTCAGGGCTGTATCAGTTCAAGACTTGCAGAAATGCCTAGCTGGCCTCTCCCAGTACTCCTGTCCTGGCCTAGACAACCTGGAGCCTAAACTCCTTAAGCTTAGTGCTGCACACATTGCCTCACCAGTAGCCTTTATCTTCAACCTATCCCTTGGTCTGGGGACCATCCTAGACATCTGGAAAGAGGCGAGGATTGTCACTGTACTGAAGCAAGGAAATCCCAAACTGCCTGACAATTATCGACCAATTGCCATTCTCCCAACCCTTAGCAAGCTCCTTGAAAAGGTAGTGGCTGAGCAGCTTTCGGAATATATCCACTCTCATGAAATTCTGTCCCCAGCCCAGCATGGTTTTTGTAAGGGACACAGCACCACCACAGCCTTAATCTCGGATACATCAAGTATCCAGACATCCATGGACCAGGGCAAACTCTCTGGTGCAATATTTATCGACCTGTCCAAAGCCTTTGACCTCGTTGACCACAAACTGCTTGGTGCACAGTTGTGGTCACTTGGCCTCTCCCCCCATGCCATGAAATGGCTAATGGGTTATCTACATGGCAGAAAGCAGCATACCTGCTTCAACAAAGTCCCTCCTCGAGCCCCACCGTGACCTCCGGAGTGCCCTCAAGGCTCAGTACTGGGTTCCTCCCTCTCCCCTCTTCATCAATCTACTACCCATGGTTACTACCAGCTGTAGTGCCACCATGTATGCAAATGATCTAGTAATCCTGGCTCAATCCCAGAATGCCACTACCTTAAACCAGAACCTGACCGATGACTTTAACAGGGTATTGTCATGGGTTACTAGTCACGTCCTGATCCTGAAAAAGACACAGGCTATGCTTTTTGGCTCAATGGCTAAAATCAAAGCCTCATCGGCCTGCTTACACATCACCAGCGCAGATGGATCCTCACTACCCATAGTGAGCTCCATCAAATATCTGGGGGTAACACTTGACCCCCAACTTGACATGGGTAATCATATCCTTAACATCTGCAGGGCGGCAAACTGCAAACTGGGTCTGGCTTATAGGGCCAAGTATAACCTTACACCGGCAGCCAGGCTTGCCCTAGCGAAGGGTGTGCTCCTTCCCTCCCTCAGCTATGGGCTGCACCTATTTGCTCGCCTCCAAAGACACATCTCACCCAGTGGTACACTGCTACAATAACATTTGTCGTTTGCCTTGGCTGCCCCTGACTCACCCACCGCCATGAGCTATATGAGAAACTCTGCTGGATCTACCAGCTAGATACCTTGATTTTGGTTTGGGATGCCTCCTCTGGGAAAGTGATCAGAACCAGCACCCCCAGGGGCCGGGCCCGGCTTCTGCCTAAACTGAATCCCACCCCCTACCAACTTAGGTCTCTCATATCAGGGATGCTCAAAGTCCCTCCTACCCTGACCCTCATGGGGGATTGGGACTTTGTCATAAGTGTGCCCAGACTCTGGAATTCACTGCCTGTGGATATCTGAGCTGCCCCCTCCTATCTGAGTTTTCGAAATTCCCTGTGGGGTTTCCTAAAACTAGCATCAGAGTGTGACTGCCCCAAACCTTCCTACAGTAAAGTGTCAAATTGTTTTGTCTGAACCTCCCCAGGGTGTCTCCATTGAATTCCTGGAGATATTTTCCCCACTGCATCAATGACTTCTGACTACTCCTGCCTAAAAAGCCTTGGACATTTTTACACCCATTATTGCTCCACGGTCATAGGCTAACCATGACATAATTGCACCTTGGTCACTTGGTAGAAACTTGTACTACCAAGTGTTTCTATTCTGTCTAACATGTGCATATTTAGAAAAATGTGATGAGCTGTATATACCTGTCCGCGATCCAACTAGCCTAGGGGGTGTATACGACAATGTTATAAGTTATATTATGCCCAATCCAGCCTGAGCTATGTTCCACTCCTATGTATGATGACCTGTATATATCTGTCAGTTGAACTAGCTAGTCTAGATTGTATAATCTGAAATGTGCTTACTACTATATGTTTCCCCAGCGTCAAATGATGTATTTCCCACATGTTTGTTTACTGTGACAAAAAACTGTACTCTCTTTGCCATGTCTCCTTGACTGTTGTTCCTCATGTTGTATTCTCCCGGGTCGTTCCTGAAAATAGGCATAATACTTGTCTAGTGTACTTACCTGGTAAACAAAAGCTAAATAAATAAATTCATAGGAGGCTTCATAGAAAAGAATAGTGGTGCCAAGTGTCAGGTCACTATCTTGAACAATGAACTATGAAGAATAGTCATGAACATTACTGTGCACTAGCCTGAATTCTTGCAATATGCCAGATAACCGGTAGAGCTCACTGACTTAATAACTTGTGAAGAACAGGTATGTGCAGCATTGTTTCTGTGCAATGTCACCTTCTGACTCTACCACTACTATTTGAAAACAGTGGCACTAAATGATGCCAAACCTTACAACTAGTTGTAACTTAGGCCATTGTGACCGAAGAATCTGGATATCTTTAATCATGATGGAGCATGATGCTGGGCATCACAGTCACAGGAGTGTTGGAGGGGTATTGCAGGGCCATGATGTCAGTCAAGGTAAGGTGATTCAATGACGATAAGTACTTTGTGAAAGTTAAATTCCACAAGTGGTATTCTAGTGGCATTACCTATCATGGGTCCATGATTTTTTGAGTAAATTTAAATAATTAGTCATTTCTGAAGTATCAACAATAAACTTTAACCTACTAAACCATATGTATCCAACTTAAATAGATACATGGACATATTTACTTTGGTATGCTTGCTGGATCTTGAGTATATGCCTGCAATAGCAGTGGAGCTTTAAACATGCAAATATTTTGAACATTTTCACACAATTTAACAAATAAATTGTGAAATTTTGAATGCCTGTAACTTACAATTTACATAACCAATTATCTTTCTATTTAGCAGTTTCTATGACTCTTAAAATAAATTATGTGCATTTATTTTTATTTATTTATTTAAAAGTTTCACCAGGAAAGGCATACTGAGCAAACTGCTTATTTTCAGATGCATCCTGGGAGGAGGGGGAGGTGGATACAATATAATTCAAGGCACGAAAGTACAGGCATCACCAGAGACAATTACAATATAACAATAAAAGGTAACAATATAACACATAGAATAGTGTATGGGTGACTGTACACAACAAGGCTATGTTTCCATTGAGGGGATGTGATGGTGTCATACAGACCTCGAGAGCGAAGCTCGAGAGGTCTGTTTGACATCATCAAATCCTCGAGATGGAAACAAAGCTTTGTTGTGGCTGGTCACATATATACTGTTTTATATAGTATATGGTTCCCAGAAATGTCTAAAATTTAATTTAACTACAAGGTTTCATACCTTGTGTTCACAGACCCACTTGCTCTCCATTGTTGCTGTAGTCCTGCTCTGCTTCCTTTTCTCCAATGATCTTGGTTATGGTCCTGCTCTGCTCCCAACTTGATATTTAAAAGCTCTGGTGATTTAAAAAAAGAAGGAAACTGTCAAATTGACAGTTTGAATACATGGAGCTGACAATGGCAGTTTACGTCCAAACTTTCTTAGTGAACAGCTCGCCCCTCCGCTAGCTAAGTGGTACCGCCATTTTAGTCCATTTGTTTTTTTAACACAGAGCTGTTTCAGGTAACAGCTCGGGGGGGGGGGAGTTGTTGTAGTATTGTCGTGACATCAGAATGATACTACAACAACTTTTCTTGACCTTTGAACAGTCCTACAACAACTTTTGGAAAGCCACCAATGTTCATCCACAATAACACCTAACCATATACTATAAAGTAACTGTGTGCATTACAGAATGCAAAAGTGCCTAACTACTAGGAGAAATACACTGAAATCAGAGAGAACTTGAATTCAAGAGAGGCAGAGAGGTGGGAAGGGAGAGGCTGGGAGGTACAGGAGAATAGGGGATGAAAATTAGTACCAGTTGCGGGGGGGGGTGAGGCCACCGAGGTGGCAGGAGAGGACTTAAGATGAGGGGGCATTCTGGATGGCAAGAAGGAGGGATTTCCAGATCTTAGGAAAGTGGTGGCTGAAACCAGCCTGGCCGATGGCTGTTGAAGTGGAGGGGACAGCCAGGGTCCAAACACTGGAGCTCCTGAGGGTGTGGGAGGAGGGAGGGGTGGGGAAAGGGAGGCAGAGAGGTAGGTGGGGAGTGAACCAAACTAAAATTTGCTAAGAATGTTGACACAATGGGGGTGGCATCCATCCACAAGAGAGGGGAAAGACAGACTGGTATAGAGAACAGTGATGAGTGTGAGGGGGGCAGTCAAGAGAAACGTAGAAAAAAGAGTGGAAGAGAGTGTCCAATCTGGCAAGGGAAGTATTGGGGTAGCTCTGTAGACCACAATGCATTTTCAATATTCTTGCTCCAAATGTGACTATGTTTGTAAATATAGAAATATTTTCAGAAATTTTCACATGAATAATATATTTATTCCCTGGTGGTCTAACGGACCCCCCTCCCTATACCTGGTTGGCCCATATAAAGATATATATTTTTACCCTGGTGGTCTAGTGACCCCCCACCCCAACAGGCAGTGCCCCACCAGCCCTCTCACCCATCCCCAAGCTGACGATTGGCACAGCCCTCCTCTTCCCACCATGGCCAGCCACTGACTGAACTGCAAGGATTGCATACTGTATACAGGACTTGATCTTTGATTGACAGAACTGTCAATCAATGAGCGTGCACTGTATACAGTATGGTCTTCTTGACAGTTTAGATGGTGGCTGGCAGTGGTGGGGAGAGGATTGCTGTGCCAGTTGCTGGCTCAGGGATGGGATAGGGGTTAGCGGGGTGGTGGGGCACTGCCTCTTGTGGTGGGGGCCCACTAGACCACCAGGTTAAATATATATATAAATATATGGGCCAATCTGGGATAGGGAGGGTGGGGTCCTCCAGACCACCAGGGAATGAATATATTATTAAGGCAGATTAGGGTGAGGGGTTCTTCTAGACCACCAAGGACCTGTTTATATTACTGATAATGGTATCAGGTTGGGGTGGGGGGACCACAGCACATTGGCACAAGTCGCTCAACCCTCCCAGAGGGCAAATTTCTAAGTACCATTAGACCAGCCGTGGCTGGTCTAACATTACTTAGAAATTTGCCCTCTGGGAGTGTTTTGATAATCCTGAATTAGGGGTTTTGGCAGCCTGTGTCTGCTGCAATCCCTCTAGCACCATGCTGGAGCCTATTTTGTGCCACAAGGGTGGCACAAGCTCCCTTTGGTGAACGTAGCCTGTGGTTTCCACAGGCTGCATTTGAGAATTGCTCCTGTTGCATCTTTTGGTGCAAGGGGCACTTTGCACCATTCCTTGTGGTGCAAGCCCCTTGTGCCATTCTAAGACCTTTGAGAATTGGACCCAAGGTATAAAACAGATGTACCTGTACTTTCTTGGAGCTAGATAATTAAGAATTTATATGCATGCTTTCTTGAAATTTTCTTAGAAGCTGCTAAATAGTAGGTAGGTTGTTACATAAATTTGTAAGCTACAGGAATTCTTAGTTTCACAATTGAATCATTTGTTAACTTATGAGAACATTTTCAGAATATATAGATGTTTGTAATTCCATTGCTATCGCAGGTATACACCCAAAATTTGGAATGCATATCCAAAGTAAATAAGTCCTGGACTAGAATAAAGCTCAATAAATGTGATTTAGCAGGTTAAAATTTACAGTGGAACTTTCAGAAATTACTAACTAGCAAAATTTGTTCAAAAATTCATGGATATACAAGAGGTAATGCCACTACGATTCCACTTCTGCAATTTAACCATAATCAAACACTTATCACCACTGACTCCATTTACCTGTGTTGAACTGTTTATAGTCCGGTAGCGGCCATAATGGAGTTGTGGAGCACTGAGCACCATGACTGGGACATGGCCATACCAGGCTACTCTCCATTTAGGAGAGACAGGGCAGGAAGGAGGGGAGGAGGGGTTGAACTATATGTGAGGGAGGTAATCAAGGACACTGAGGTACAGTGTCACCAATAGGAAAAGGAAAGGCTCCACGTGCTGTGCACCATCCAATTATATGTGATAATAGCACCTACAAAATGCCGCCTACAAAAACAGTGTGTGCACATTGCTGAAAAGCAAAACAGCGATTAGCTCTACAGAGAGTTAGAGAAACAGTGACGGCTCCTTACTTTCTCTGTGGGAGGCAATGTATAGTTACTTTTTATGCAGAGGGTACACCCTCCCCACCATCCAAAGCCAACATAATCACTACCATGGGGGGATGACAATGGGGGACAGGGGAAAGCTCGGAAGGGGGACTACTCCATGGGGAGACACAAGTCTGCAGGAGAACATTGGGGGAGGCAACCTTGAGGCAGAGGGAACAAAGTCAAGAAGGCGGGGGAACAGGAGTTCATCAACAAAAAAAAAAATTAACAAAAAAAAAATCCCACAGTAAGTCCCGAACACAGATCTGCCAGCCACAGAGGTTGTGACTGTAACCACTACACCAGACAGCCAGCTTGGAACTGGCCTGACAAACAAAGCCCTATATACTCTGTAAAATAACTACTCCCTACAGAGATGAAAGTGCTGAAGCTACAATGTGCAATTAAGAGCACATAGCCCATTTTATAGTTGGTATTTTCACATTGCCCAAATTAACTTGCTGAAATAGAATCGCTGTATTCATGGGACACTGCATCACCCTAGAGACAGATTCTGGGCTCTGCTATCTGTACTCGGGTAGTCTACAGACCTCCAGCACAGGGAGAGGAGTTGGATAAGGAACTTGGGGGACCATCATCAGAATTGTAAGTAAGGGGGAGGTGCTGCTAGTTGGTGATCTCAGTCTGAGAGACATGGAGTGGAGCCTTCCAACGGTGGCTTCTGCAAGAAGCAGTGTCATCCTTGACTCCCTACAAGGGGCTTTTCTAAGGCAGCTAGTCAAAGAACCTACTAGGGACAGGGCAGTGCTAGAACTGGTGCTTACAAGCAGGGACAGAATTGCAGAAATCAGTGAGCAGTCCCCTGGTACCACTGATCACCATACAGTGTAGTTTAACATTAAGACAAGAGGGTAACAAGAGATTATAGTGTGGACTAAACCACGCATGAAGAACCGCACAGTCCATAGTGCATAGTGCTTTAGAGTGACAGGGGTATATGAGCGATACGCAAGTATCACTAACCCTGTTGCTATGCACAGGAAAGGGCAGTGAATGTAGAGATAACTGGCCAGGTGCTCGGTCAAGAAGCTCCCATGGTGGAGTGGCTACAGCACCCAACTGTACAGTAGGAAGCATGGCAGGACCACGCTGTGTGAATTTTTTTTTGATTCCCATCAGTACACCGATGGCTAAGTGCTGCATTGAAATTCTGTTTTGCCCCTGTGTCCACACCCCCTCAGAGTTGACTATAAATAGCCCAGGGGTGTGGGGGTTAAGCTCCCCACATTTGGGGGTGAGGGGGGCCAAGCCCTCCACAAAACCAGTAACTCTGCTAAGGCATGCAGCATTTCTGTTGCGGTCAGCATTATGTGCCACCACTGTGTTGCCACACACTGTGTTTGGGGCACAGTTTTGACCTGCGCTATATCGTGTGCGACATTATGACCCCATGCCAGACAGAAGCAGAGGAAACCATATGAAGATGTGGGTCTTGGACTTTTGGAGGAGAGATGTTAAAGAAATGGGACACTGCCTCTAAAACCGCCTCATGAGGGGTGCCTGGGAGGGGTAGAAGCACAGTAGTGAACAATAAGGGAGGGTATAATTAAGGCACCCAGCCTGTGCTTGAAGGAAGTGAGTGAAAGCAGAAGGAAAGAGACCATTATGGTTCTCTAGAGAAATGGCCAAGATGGTGAAAGAAAAAAGGTAACATTCAGGAGGGATAAGGAAACACAGAGGAAAGAGGACATGGAGGTATATCAATCAAATCATTGACCTAACACGGCCTTTGATACTATTAACCATACACTCCCTATCAACCAACTCACCAGCATTGGACTTTCCTCTAACACATCCACATGGTTCTCTATCTACCTAAACAACCATTAAAAGCAAGTGAAAATTGGAAATGTTCACCCCGAAAGCATGCCAGTACACTCCGAGGTCCCTCAAGGTTCTATCTTGGGCCCACTATTATTTAGTATCTTTTTAAATACACTTCTGAAATCATGCTATGGCCACATATTTCTTTACATGGATGATGCTGTTATTTTCACTAATCATTCGCAACCAGTGCAATTTCAGGAGCAGCTCTAGCAAGGCGTTGCATCTGCTGAAAAATGTTTTGCTGATCAGAGGCTTATATTGAACTACAAAAAAAACAAGACTATGATGTTTACCAGTAACCACAGCAAGCACAAGAACTTTCCCCTAACAGTCACTAATGTTGAGGGATCACCCCTTGAGCTAGCCCAACAATTTAAGTATCCGGGTATAACTATTGACTCTACCTTGTCCTAAACCCAGCACATTGACAACACCACAAAGGCGATAAACAGAAGAATAGAAATGCTGTACACACACAAATGCAACCTGACCCCCGACACTTTGCACCTAGCCATTCATACTCATTAATCTCACTCGCTGATTACAGCATCATCATTTATTGTTCAGCAACGGACACAGCCCTCTGGCGCATCAAAACAGCCTTAAATAGTGCTTGCCGCCTTCTCATCGATTCTGACAGACTGATCTATATGTGTGTTCTTTACTCCCAGGCCAACTGGCTACAATTTTACAGCAGGCTCAGATATCAAACCTGCCTAATTGCTAAAAAGGTCAGCCTTGGTATGATGCCACCCAGTGTCTAAGCCCTTCTGACTCCTCCACTAAACCAGCGAGCAACAAGAAACTCCATCAGCCAGATTTTCAGAACCCCCATGGTGCCGCATCGCACTAGGGCAGTGAGCTTTTGCAAATAGAGCCCTGCACTGGATCAATTCACTGCAATCTGACATATCCAATGCAACCATGCTGGGTTCCTTCAAACACTTGCTTCAGCACCTCATAATCGCTGAGGCTACCTGTGACTGCTACCACTAGGTCTTCCTCCCTGTTCCATACTTGCACCAGAATGACATTCATTCTACCCTGCACTTATCCTAACTACACCATACTACTTGATTAGCACTTCTCATTGTTACCCACCTCCCCCGATCATTTCTTCCCTACTCATCCCATTCCTCCTATGCCCTTCCCCTCCCTCACCTCTCTCCTCTTCTTCACCCTCCCTTTCTCCTGATGGCCTCCTGTACATATCTGTCCATAGTAGGCTAGCAATCTACCTGACTCAGGCATACATTGTACAGTGTCTCTGATATTTGTATTAGGTGTACTACTACCCTTTGTTCTCATTTCTTGTTAACCCATAGTCTCTGTCCTATACCTGTCCTAATGTGTCAAGTTCCACTCCTATCTTTTAATTTGTATTTGTCTCATTGAACCTACTAGGGGCAGTATAGTGCAGTCGGTTAAGGCTCTAAGCTGCAGATCAGGAGACCTGGGTTTGAATCCCATAATGGCCTAGGTGCATATTGTGTGATCCTGAGCAGGTCACTTAACTTCCTTGTGCTCCCAGGACGCATCTGGAAACAAGCTTCGACTTAGTGTGCTACTCATAGTTAAACAATGTTTCTTTCCCTTCCCCTACTGTATGGCTCGTTGCCGTAATCTACCTAGATGTATTTAGGCCTGGTGACACTTGCAATGTAATCATTTATTGTAAATGTTATCCTGATGGTGTTATCTTCTGATGTGGAACCTCTGTAAAGAGTTTATACTGAAAGGTATTAATCCAAGATTTCAATAAATAAATAAAATAAAAATATCATTAAAACCGAGGGAAGCAGGGAAGGCGGTGAGGGGAGCAAAGGCACAGACAGAGGAAAGGATGACAAAATGGGTTGCTAAAGGGGATAGGACTTTCTTTACATACAGGTGAGAAGAGGAAAGCAATGGGAGGGATAGTGAGGATAAGGAGGGCAACAGAGGGAGACTGCTCAGAAGAGGGCCAAGAAAAAGTTGTCATCCTGAATACGTACTTCTGCTCAGTTTTCACAGTGGAGGGAAGGGTGGACAGACCACCAGGGAGTACCAGGAACAAAGGAGGGAGGTGAGGTAGACACAAGTCTATTTTTAGATGAAAGAGTCCTTAAGAGACTTGCAGCTCTGAAGGTGGAGAAGGCTGTGAGACTAGACGGGATACACCCAAGGGTACTAAAGGAACTCATGGAGGTGTTAACTTCCTCACTGGTGGCCTTATTTAACAGTTAACTGGAAACAGGCATGGTTCAAGAGGACTGGAGCACAGCAAATGCAGTCTCTCTACATAGGAGCAGTAGCAGGGTTGAGGCTAGCAACTATATTCTGGTCAATCTCACTTTAGTGTTGGTGAAATCAATGGAAACCCTGCTTAAGGAAAGGCTGATAGAGTATCTTGAATCCAATGTGCTGCAAGACCACAGGCAGCATGGATTCATGGAAGGGGGGGGGGAAGTCATGAGGCCATGCCAGATGAATTTGATTGATTTCTTCAATGGGATGACCAGGGCAACAAATTAGGGGAAGGCAGTGAATGTGGCCTACAGCATCTGAACATTAACAAGGCCTTCAACACTGTGCTACACAGGAGACTGAAAACAAAATTGGGCATCCTAGAGGTGAGATCAAAAGTGGTGAACTGGGTTACAAACTGAATAATGGATAAGTGACAGAGGGTGGTGGTTATTTGCACTCACTCTAATGATGGGAGAGGGACCAGCAGGGTGCCGCAGGGCTCAGTAATGGGACCAGTCCTCTACAATATCTTCATAAATGAGATTGTAGAAGAACTGAGAGAGAAGGTACTGTATGACTTTTGGCAGATGATACTAAAATCTGTAAAAGGGTGGACAACCAGGAAGTAATAGAGAATGTATAGGGATCTTAGGAGACTCGAGGAGTAGTCAAAGTAGTCAAGAACACAACAATTGGTATTCAATGCCAAAAAATGCAAAGCCATACATCTAGGGCATAAAAACACAGGAGCAGAGTATAGGTTGGTGGGAGGTAATGACAGTCGTTAAGAAGGAAAGAGACCTTGTGGTTATCACAGCTTATGAACTCAAAGTGGCAGGACTGTGCAACAAGGCAATGGGTAGGGCTAGTGGGATGCTGGGGTGCATAGGAAGGTGGTATCTCCAGCAGAAAGAAGGAAGTGGTGTTGCCAATGTATTGCTTGTTAGGGAGACCCACCTAGAGTACTGTGTCCAGTTTTGGAGGCTACACCTCAGAAAGGACATAGATGGGGTGGAGACAGTCCAGAAGAGGACAACTATACTGGTGCATAGGTTGCACAAGACACACCATGAGGAGACACTGGGGGATGTTGACATGTACACCCTAGAAGAAAGGAGAGAAGGAGGAGGAGGAGACATAATAAAGACCTGCAAGTACCTCACAAGGGTGAACACGATGCAGTAGGGGAGTCAATTTGAAATGAGAAAGAAAACCAAGATGAGAAGCATGCGATGAAGCTGGGGGGGGGGTTAAGAGGGATGTGGGGAACTACAATTTCACTGAAAGGGTGGTAGAAACCTGGAACAGACTGACAGAGGAAGTGATGGAGGCAAGAACAGTGAGAGGGGGATTTCAAGCATGTGTGGGAGAGACATAGAGTAATATTAATAAATAGTTAGGGAGGTGGAATGGTTACCAGAGATCAGTTAGAGTCTGCAGAGACACATTATGCAGGAAACATCTTGGCAGACTGGGTTGGCTAAGTGGCTGTTTCTGCTGACAAATTCTAGGTTTCTTGATGACTATCCCCCTCCCCCCATATTTTTCTCTGAGCTTAACCAGATGCACTTAGTGGAGCTGCCTGTCATACTGATTTCATCCTTGTTTTTTGCACAGACACTCTCACTTCAGGAAATCCACCTACTTCTTTTCCTGTAGGACCTACTGTATCCCTTTGGAATAGCCAGAATTTCTCCTTGGTTCCCCAATCATTTTGTCATATCACCAGGTCTCTGTGAATTAGAGTCCCAAGGGTATTTGGTGCTCAGACCAGTCAATCTTGTGGGGTGTGATTTACAGACATCTTGCTTTCAAGTGAGAATTTCTTGCTCCCACTGGCAGTCTGCTATTCTTTTGCTACTCAGCCCAGCTGCCCTTCCCTTGGTGAACCCATTCATGTAACTCCTGTCACTGGTGACGCCTGTACTAGCTACCCATCCTATTCTATAATTCAAATCCCCTTTCCATTGACATGACCATACCCACTCCCTTATTGCAGACCTACAGTCCATCTTAGGTTGGCTATTGATTGGTACTGCAGGCAGTGAAATCACCTTACCTGCACTAGCTTCATGGCCATGCAGTGCCCCTCCAGTACTCCTGTGACAGTGATGCAGAGCATCTTCCTCCGTTGTGACTACAAATATCCAGATACTTCTGTAACAATGGTCTCATTTGCAACTATTTGTAGTGCTTAGTGTCACTTGGTGCCGCTGTTTCCAAATGCTAAAAATATACATTGAACAGGGTGTTAAAGTGTCAGCAGGTGGCATTGTACAGAAACAATGCAGCACATACATGTGCTTCCACAAGTCATTCACTCAGTGAGCTGTAGTGCTTAGCTGACATTTTGCAACTAAGAAGACTAGCAGCAAGGATTGAGAAAGTCTAGAGGGCAAAACAAGTCAGGCATTCTTTGCCTGTTCACCACTAATGTATTGTACCTCCTATGCCTTTTACATGTTAATAAAGTAAAGGTTTAACATGTTACTGACACCTGGTGCTGGTAATCCTTGCTGCTTGTATCAGCTGAACTGCTAGCAGGCACAGGTTGCTAGTGTGGAGCAGAGCTTTAATTCTGATTAACATAATCAAGAAGACAGGCTAGTGCACGGTGATGCCCATGATTATTCTCCACAGTTCTCCTCTCAAGATACTGTCCTGATGGCTGACCTTCCAGCACCATGGTAGTGTCACTCCATGTGGCAAAAACAAACCAGGGTTGGAAGCAAACTCGGTGCATCAGAGGGTCAACCGGGGGGAGGAGGGTTGAGGGTCCAAGGGACTGGTCTCCTTCTCTGGAGGTGGAGAGAGTTGGGGCCTATCATACACCTGGCCTCTAGTGGAGGATAGGGAGAAGGTAGTCTGGGACTGCCAAAGCTCAGTGAGGTGTGGTGAGCATCGATGCAAACTAGGAGGAAGCACATGGCATGCATCAAGACAGCAAGGCATGTCCCTATCTCCTAGGGGAGAGAAACAAAGAAAATCCTGATCGTCAGGATGACACTGGTAATCCTTAGATCCCACACCTCGCTATTTAGGTCCAGCCCAGCAAACCAAATCCTGTTCAACTTCAGAGGTCAGGGAACCCCAACGATTCTGCCATGGTGGGCAAGCCCTGGTGCAGGCACGACCAAGTAAGTCCTGGAGGACACCGGTGTGTGTATGTGTGTGTGTAGGGGGGATTGGGTGACCAGCGGAAGGGGCCTGGTTAGTTGGCACCACTATACTTTTACTATGGAATTTCTTATGAACACTACCTTATTGCCACACTACCCAGCCTTTTCCATCCTCCACAAGGGCAGCTCAAATGTATGGTTGGTCAATATGTATGGATATGGCTCTGAGAAAAGTATTACAAAACTCCATAATTTCACAAACGCTCATGAAATCTAGCTTTAATTACTGATGTTATTTTGTGGTCTTTGGCTACTTATAACTTGGCGAGCCTTTGACAAGAGATTATTGAGTTGACATGCACGTAACCTTATTGTTAGGGTATTAACCTAGCACAATTGGTGATATTCCATTCTCTAGTTTTAAAAGTTAGAGGGGTTTACATTTCGCCAGTTTACATTCTTGTAAAACGTAATTTTTAAATTTCTGAAAGCTTGGCGGTTTTCAATTCAGTCACCTTTAAAGACAGATCTGCTAAATGACTTGGTACACACCTCCATAGTGACAGATAGGTTATCCATACCAAAGCTGGTGCAGTTTGGACAAATACTTATTTAACTTAGATGGAAATACCTGAAATTACAATTTTTGCAAACTTTTGCAAAATGTTCATGGACATTTTATGCAATTTTGTGGAAATAAAATCATAATTTTGCCAGAATTCCACTGGCAGAAGGTAAATTTTGCCCAGCCCTAGTTTTGTGGTAGGATGTGAACTTTAATTTTTATGAGCATCTCCGTCTTTCCACGTGACAAGGTTGTCCGACTGTAACTCAGATGGTGTATGCTGTACTAAACACTTGGTCAGAGCTCTCACTGGCTTGAGGGCAACACAAATACTGTACAGCTACATAATGTAGCTCAGTGTAGCGTATTCCTCCAACTTTGTAGTCCAGTACACAAGCAGCTCATCATGATTTGCAAGGTGTATTCATTCTGCAATGTATGCCTCGACTATTGTCTCTGCTGACACCCTGCCAAAATCTCCTCCACCTCTTAGTATTCTGCTACACTTTCTTTGGCTAGTACAGCCCAAAATGGGTTGGCACTACTGATAGTTCTAATACTGGTCTTGGACTATCCTTTGGGGGTCAATAGTTTGGAGAACTTAGTGGCGCTGCTCTCATTCTGTTTTCAGTTGTTTCTTAGTTATTTGTCAATACTGTAAACCAAATCCACTAGCATATGCTTAATGTGGGTTAATGCCTCAGCACATCAAACCAATAGCGAAAACAAGTCACAATTTTACATTTTGGGTCAACAACTGTGGTAACTACATATAAGGAATGGTAAGGTCTGCTGTGACCTGGTTTTCATCCAGGCTGTCATTTTTTCCAAAGGCTCTAATCAACTCTGATTAATTTTAGACCTAGTTTTAGGTTATCTGAATATGAGAAAAGTGTCTGGATTGCTCTTTTTTAGTGCTTTGCCATATAGAGTGCAATAATAAAACATACTAAAATAAACTTTTCTGTATATGGTGTTTTGTCCTTCCTGAGCCTGATGTTTTTGGGAGACATTTTTACTCTACTGACAATAGTGACACCTATGCTTTTTTAGTTTGCTTGTCATTACAAGAGGTATGAGTAGGAGATGTGATGGATCCCAAACCATCCCTCCCACCCTTTTTAGTTTTTTTGCTTCCCTACTTCGTGTTATAGCAAGCAGCACAGGACTCATCCCTACCCCTCATTGTCCAGTGTTATATCACATCATGCTTGCCTGTTGGGTGATATGGAAAGTAACTCATCATCAGTCATTGATCTTTCTGTAATTTCTCTCAAAATAATATCAGTTGCTGTCTAGCTTTAAGATTCAGGTGCAAAGCTAGGAAGATTTCTCTCCCTTCTCAGTGTGTCCATGGCAATTAAGTAAATTAACTTCCCAGTCAAGAAATAGCTCTAATTATTTTCAGATCTGTTTCATTGGTTGTCTGATTTTATGATTCAGGTGTGGAACTAGCAAGATGGGAACCCTGAGACAAAGGCCTGAAAAATCCTCCAGTCACTGCATTCTCTGTATAACCTGAGCAAGTTAGTGGTATTGTTTCGAAAGATTATTTATCTTATTTTACTGAGCCACAATAGTTAAAATTAAATGTAAGATTTTGTTTTCAGTAGGATCCTGCTTCTACCTAGTTTTCTACCTGGGACAACTTAACTAATGCACAGCAGGCCAATAGCTTGCTCAAGGCCACACACTGAGTCAGTGGCTGTGGTGAGAGTAAAACCTGTGATTTCTGGTGTTATAGCTCAGCTCCTGAACTACTTTAACACACTACATTCCCTAATATCAGGATGCAGTTTTCCCACCTGACTTGGTACAGAGGCCGAGGACATGCAAAGTTACTACTCAGGTCTATGATTAAAATAAATTAATCACAGTTTGAGCAAGAGCAAGGCCAAGTATCTTCATACTTTAGCAAGTCGGTAGATGCAAAAGCATTCACTTTAAAGCTAGGCATGCAGTGCTATGAATCTGAAAAACCCCAGAGATGAGGAAACAGCATCAAACACTGAAAGTTAGTGGAGCTCAGCTGCCCCACTAAGTTAAATGTATTTATTTAATTCGCTTCCAGTCACTTTTCATATCCCTGACCTTTTCAAATCAAAACTGAAAAGGACACTGGGGAGTTTTAATCAAAATAACTGTGTCTTCTTCTTCTTCTTCTTCTGGATCCGGGATTTATGACAGGATTTTACTGGCACTATCGCAATCTAAAATAAATAGATAATAGATGATGACAGGGAAAACAAAGCCACTGCCAGAAGTAAAAGACTCTGGCAAAAGAAGAAAGAACTAATAATACCCAGTCATTACTCACTATACAAACCTTTTCATAATGTACACTGTGAAGAAGAAAAGTGAGCCATTGATTCTAGAGAGAATGGGCCCTTCATGCCTATTTTTGTCTGCTGACAAGGAGAAATGATGAACCCTTATAATGTTAAAACAAGGAACCACAGGCAGTATTGACATTTTTACCCAGTTAGTGTTTCCTGTTTAGGCATCAATGTTTTTTTTACCACTGTTTGATGTCAGTACCTATTCTGTGTTGTTAAAATGTCTAAGCCAGTTTTCTGGTATATAAGCAGTGTAGAAAGTGTACAGAAATGTTACTTTTCTCAGTTACCCTCTATAATTTTGCCTAGTTGTAAGCTCTGACCATATCCCCAAATCACTGCCTAAGCACATAGATCATTAAGTCCATGTCCAAAAAGAACTGCTTAGGGTAAGTTGTCTTACTTGTAAAAATAAACAAATGCTTGTCTGAATAAAATTTGAATACAAAAATGAGTTGTTTGCCTTGAAAAGCAACATTTTTTGAGAGGCTACAGACTTCCTGAAATGATCTCTAAAGAAAACTTAAGGTTTCAGTTGTTCTACTGCTGGTACAAGTTAAAGTGTTTTTTTTTTTTTCCAGTATACAGAAAACTATGTTCAAACATAGTTTAACTTATGCTTAATAATTTTCTGCATTAATGTCCATTCATTCTTTCTTTATTACTGATGTAGGACTGGACCATCAGGGAGGGGGGATTCCTCAATATACCAGGATAGCCATCCAAGATTGCTATATGTGTTGCTATTTCAGGCAAAAGTGAGGGGTAGACTTCGGCATTGGGGAACCTTTCTGTCTCAAATCCATACCTTTAATGTCTCTTACCACCCTCTGTTCTTGTTGGGGTATAAGGAGCACAACAGTATATCAATCACCTTCCTGAATGAGTATACATATATACTGGACACCATTATGGATACTCATACAGACAGAAAACACAACATCAGCAGACTGACTTCAACACAACAAAGCTGTGCTTTATTTTCATTTTGTGCATATTAGGTTCAGCCTAGAACAGAGAGGTGATTTAATCTTGGATTTAAGTCCTGGAAAGGACACAAATAAACCACAAAGGAACAGCAAACCTTCAAAGTATCAAACAGTCCATTACTGGGTGAAGAGACTCTGATTATAGAGACAGTTAATTGAACACCTAGCTCAGTGATCCTCAGACCGTGGCTCTAGAGTCTCATGTGGCTCTTCAGCTTATCACCTGTGGCTCGTCCCAGTAAGTGATGCAAATAGTTCCCGCACTGTACAGTATTAACCAACCAGGATGCACTATAATACCACTACATTGTACACCAGCAAGCATTATTTTTAAAGATTATTGCAAATTTTTTTGGAAGCTGCACCCTGTCGAGACTGTGCAAAGGTTAACTAATGTCTGATAAATAGAAAAAATGAAATGAAAGAAATGTTTAGTAATTGAAATATTTTCTTTTACACTGGAGTGTGTTTGCCAAAATTTACTAGAAAGTGTATGTTGTGGCTTCTTGGTTAACATCACTGCTCATGTGGCTCCTGAGCCAGTCAGGACTGAGTATCACTGCCCTAGCTAATTCTTTGCTATGACATCCATGATGCCTTCAGAAACAAGTTTCCATACAACAAATCAATACTTCCTCTCTGAGCAGCGTCTTTGCATGCACTCAAGGGCATAATCCCAGGCAATTCCATCTGTTTAGCCATTCAGGTAAAATCTGGGGTTCATGCTGAGTTCATGCAAAGCTTTCTTCTAATGAAATCAGATAGAATTCCAGTTCTGGGCTCCAAAGAGAGGCTCGGTCCCAAACTTCAGTCATTAAATGGGATATATGATGCCAAGTCGACAACACTTTTGTCGACCGGCATCACAGCGATGGGATTTATATCGACCGCAATTTGCAGTAGACATAAATCCCAAATGCTTCCCGGTCCTGCTTTTCTATTGGGGGACTTTGCCCCCTGAACCACCCATGCAGGGGGCTCTGCTCCCCACCCCCCGTACTATAGATTGTCAACTCCAGTCGGAGTTGACTCGGGGAGGGGGTGCAGGACTAGGAGATGGTGTGCCCCTGTCTCAGGCACACCAACACAGTGAGCTGTTGGCAAAGTGTCAATTTTGCCAACAGCGAGGTATTTCACTGTGTTGGTGTTGCCGTCAGATTGGCATACCATTAAATGCAGCCTTGCCTGGCTGCAGTATGGTTCTGTGTCCTCTTAGGACCCTATCATCTTAGAACATCTGCCTTGGGGATGCATTCAAAAAGAGGCTGAATCATCAGTTTAAATCTGCATTTGACCTGGAGAATTAATTTAGGCTACTGCCTCAGTGTTTTAGTATTGCACTGTATTTATATATTATTTATGTTGTGTTTCATTATGATACATTTTTGTGTGTTGATTTGTGCAGCACTCTGAGCCCTTGAGGATAATGTCCTATACAAAATAAAATGCCTTGCCTTCAAAGTTAGTGCCTAGCCATGGCCTGCATAGAACTGACAATGGACAGTCTGAACAATACCTGGTCTTGATGACACATCAGACCCTGACATGTGGGCCAGAACCTAGCTCAAAGCTCCTGGAGACTGGTGCACAGCAAACAAGACTATAGGCAAAACTGGCCGCATTGAACTGTACCACAGACTCCAGTCCTGACCCTCCCCAGCCACTCTCAGAGCCAAGGAAGCACCCAGGCAGTCTGATATCATTACTCTGACTGCATTCTCACTATACTGGGCATTTCTTACACTCAGTTGGAGCTCACATGCTGAAGAGGCAGTCTGCAGAAAGAGTAGTACATATTTACAGTAAGATCTATAAAAGGAAACTAGGAGAGATGAAAAATCCAAATCGTATGTTTTCTGTGCATCTCTTCAAACCACACACATACTACATTCTAAAGCCTCAGTCCTGGAGCAAAGCATCATGAGTATGTAAAATCGTTATTCAAATAAGGCTGCCAAGGCTCTGCCAGACCAGACATTATGCCTTATAAGCAGTCTTACACATCTGATCCAGTGCAGACTGACAATGACAAATACAGACACGTGTTTCCTCTTGTTGGGACTCCTTAGTGTTGTACAGTTATTGTTTCAGTTAAATATACCTCACTACACTGCAAGTCTAGATTCCCAAATCCTGACTGAAAAGCATCCTCAACATGAAAGTACAACCAGGGAGTGTGGAGCAGCTGTAAACAGGACCAGAGGAACACAAAGCGCAAAAAGCAGCACACATTATCAGGATCGATGCAAAACGCTCACATTTTTTTCTTGGCTCATCCTACTGTTTTATTTTTTTGTGCTTTCTGCGAATCCTGGGTTCCACCTGCTTTTTATGGCCTCAGTTAGCGCACATCATTTTTTCACACTATTTAACTAACTGGGACAGCCTTAGGCATATCTAATTTAAATGTCCCAAATCTGGAAGCCGAGTTACATCCTATCCCCCCCTCACATTGAATCGTCACACTGAAACACTCACTAGCCTGAATGAGCCAGACATGTCCAGCAAGAGGAAATAAAAAGCACTCTCTGCTACCATGTATATGCAGTGATACTCCAAAGAATTACTAGAAAGGTGATAAGGCAAGCAACAGGGCTGGCTAGCTGGGTTATCTAACATATAAACTAACTGCACTAGAAGAATGTGGATGTAGCAAGTGTTGAATTCTACTCTGTGCAATTTTTTAATCCTTCAAGCTCCAGCATTAACTTCATAGCATGGCATTTGTTCACTTCATTGAAATGCTGTGTAATGAGCAATGTGCAGAGGAGCAAAACACACACATCCACAGACATACAGTTAATGACTAAATTGCATGCAAAGAAAACGTTTAAAAGTGCAGTATAAATTATTGGTAATCCCACCTATTACCTTGCCTTTGGATCCTACAGCCAGCCCTCTGAAAAAGCTCTATGAGAGAAGTGCTGTTTTTTTTTTTCTGGCATGCAATGGTTCTTTGCTCCTTGCACATTATTTCAATGGATTGAACAAATGCCGTGCCATGAAGTTAATGCTGTATCTTGAAGCATAATAAATTTGCACAGAGTAGAATTCAACTCTTGTTATGTGTGTCTTCTTGTAGTGCAGTTGGTTCATATGTTAGATGACTTACTTAACCTGTTCTGTTGCTTAGTCGCATTACCCTCTTAGCAATGCTTTGGAGTATTGTGGTTATTTGAGGCTATAACTAGTCTCAGGCAAGCATGTCCCACTTATCACAGAACACTAATTTGCCTAGTCTGTGGGAATTTGTGATATCTGGCAATTTGTGAGGCACACAGCCATGGGCATCCATAGCACTTGGACATTTTAGGGGATCACATTGATCCACATGACCAGCCTTAGTAAGTTTTGATCATTCTCCTAGGGGTTTCCACTTTTTGGAGTGAAATCTATAAAGTGTTGATTTAATTAACTCAGCGGAAAAAATATAAGTAGCTACTAATGTTGAATGAATGGATGGAAAGCCTGATCATTTTTGGCTACTGAACATACCTCAGAAGCAAGAAGATGGAAAATTAAAGATCACCTGGGATGCGACACTAGCAATGTGGCAATAATAGAAGAATGCACAGATTTGAAAATGCTGTTTATTACACATGTAAATTTACTCATTAATGAAGTGAACAAGATATTTACTGTCACAGCTCCTGAAAAGTACTGAGAGAAGAATCAGATCCCTCTTAATTGCTTTCAGGTGTCCTCTAAACTTTTGACTTCAGTACTGAGTTGAAACAGGCAGCAAAGTTCTAGCAAACAAGAACTCCAGGATGGAGTACTGGAAGACAGGGCTGAGACTCAGTACTGCAGCTGAGGAATGAGATCTTGGAGTTATCAGCAGTGATTCCCTAAAGTAACTGAGTCAGTGCAACAAGAATTATAGCAAGGTAAAGAGGATACTTGGCTGTATCAGGAGAGGTATTGATAGCAGAAAAGGGGAGGTAATACTTCTCCTGTATAGATACTTGGTGAGACCGCACCTGGAGTACTGTGCCCAGTTCTGGGGTCCTCACCTCAGGAAGGATAGGGACAGTCTCATGACAGTGTGGCGAAGGGTAACAAAAATGATTCAGGACCAGCAGGGCATGTCCTAAGAAGAGTTCCTCAAGGCAGTTAACATGCATTTGCTATAGACCAGAACAGAGAGATGGGGGGAGATATGACAGAGACCCTCAAATTCCTAAAAGGAATTAAACAGTGTGATCTGAGGGATCTATATAACTTGAATAACAGCTTGTGGTCACACGGTCATGAGTGGAAGCTAAAGGAGGGAGGGAGGTTTAAGAGGGACATGAGGAAATACTTATTTACAGAAAGAGTAGTGGAGCCATGGAACAGGTTGCCAGCCATGGTGTTGGGTACAAAAACATTAGTGGTTTAAGCATGGCTGAGACAGAATGAAGGGTAAAACCTATGATTTTATAATCCTGGTGGCATGCCATAGCAGTCACATGAACAGGCATGGTATCTGGTATAAGCAGTAAAGTACTGACAAATCAGTGATGAAACCACACAGAGGTTTCATCAATTGCTCAGTAGAAGAAATAAAAAAAAAATAACTAAACAATTTTGACACTGTGAAAGATGAAAAGATTAATCACTACACCATACAGAGTAGACCATAAAAGTCTGTCCATGAACTGGCCACAAATTGCTTAGTTTTCAGTGCACAAAGGTTTTTTCTTTTTTTCCTTTTTTCTTTTACTGGTTATGTTACTGCTAATGGTCATGTAACCAGTAAAATTATGTCACATCACTGATTTTTGGGTGATGCAACCATACGGCAAAGGTTTCTTGAACATTTGGTTCTCTTTAGAACACTCAGTTTTTGCACTTCGCATGTGCAAAAATGGAACAAACTTTTGTTACAAACTCAAAAACTACAGTTTTTTAAACTCACTTTTTAAAAACGTTATGTTTATTGTTCCAGATAAACATAACAATTATGAAATTGAGTATAAGTCATAGAGCATTAACTTGTACAATGAGGGCGCCACTCCTCTTAATGCACCTAAATAATTTGCCTATGCCATAAATATATGCTTTTGGGGAGAAAAGAAATAACTATAAAAACAGTTAAAATTAAACATGCTGTATTTTAGAGTCAATGAGCAGCATGGTATTAGTCAATATAATAGTCCAATATAGGTCCCACATGTTTCTCCCTCTCCCAAATAGAAGATAAGGAGATCCTCAGTATGCCAAATCATGTATCTGTTACATGAGTAACAAATCCAATAAAGGCAGAGTTAACTGAAACATGTCTGAATACAACAGCTCACTTACTACCAACACTGTCAAATATCAACTTCCACATTGAAGATACATGTTTTGTAATTGCAATATTTGTTTAATTAAACTGATCCCCTGTAAAATAGGGTAACTATTAACCTTTGTATAAAATCAGGAAAAAAAAATTAACAGGGAATAGTCTACAGAACAAAATGTTCAACTTACATGGCAGTGAATCACCCCAGAACATGTATTAATAGAGTCCAAAAACATCCAGTTTACTTGAAACGAGATCAGTTACCCACCATGTATGTCTGTTCAGTTGGGTTAGTAAAGACTTATGGATGGAAAAAGTAATTTCAGGACTCACAATCTTCCAATTTGGAATCTTCCTGATTGGCTTGGGTCCTCTGTGATGGAGGGTGCTTCTGTGCCCACTTAAGGGCATCTGCTGGGTCTGTGAAAAGGAAGATTTTCCCTTGATGGACAATCCAGATCCTGGCAGGAAAGAATATGCCATGGTTTATGTCTGCCTCCCTAAGCATGGCCTGTACTTCATCGAAATGCTTCTTCTTCTGATGAGTGGCATAACTGGTATCTGGATAATGCCTAACAGCTTGCCCTTCATGTAGCAGGGTCCTTTTGCACCTCACTACAGCCAAAACAAAATACCATGTACCCACTCCATCCATGACTATAACAATAGTGTGAGGTGCATCTGTGTTGTATTGTCTGCCACATGGGATGATCCTGTAAGCTTTCTGGATGAAGCAAATCAGGGGTGCAATGTTCCTTGGGGTTATCAACCCTAACGCTCACCCCACTGTATACACTCCTGAAACACACACACCTGTGTCAATCACATTTTAGCTTTCTTGCTACCATGATGGGGGGCACTTTAGGGTTGACAACCCCAAGGAAGACTGCACCCCTGATTTACTTCAGGGGTGGGGTAGGGATTTAGGGTCAGAAATCCTAAAACAACATTTCCCTACTTTTGTCACTGTAGGCTGAACTTTAAATGTTGCATTAACACAGTTTTTTGCAAAGAATTTCCTTATTTTTTGAGACAGTTGTATGCTAATTTGCCCATAGAAGCACAGGGACCTCTGGGCCCCTGTACTCCCATTTCTCCATAGATGTGTACGTGAATGTTGTTGTGGAAGCACAGGGCCAAGAATTTGTAGCAAACCAGCAACAAAACTGTCAGCATAGCCTTCTTATTACCCCACCTCATTAACCCAGCACTGAAAGTTTTCATATCCTTGCCAAAACATTATTCCACACTACAGCAAATGTCATTCTGCACCACAGGCGTGAAAACACAGTTTGGCCTGGATTTGAAAAATGACAGGTGATGTGGTATAAAAATGGCCATGTTGAGAATTTGGGGTCAAAATATTTAAAACTGCTAAAGTTATGAGCTAGTGTAACACAATTTCAACAGATGAGCATAACTTTGCCATGCTTACATATTTTGAGCCCAAAATTTCAATATAGCTTTCTTATGACACCACCTCATGAACAAAGGTGGTGAAAATGTTCAAATCCTGCCCAAACAGTGATTTTGTCAATCAACCATGAAATCAGCTTTTGGACTTGATTAGTGAAATTCTATCACCATTGGTCATGAGGTGGGCTCCCAAAAAGGCCATGTTGTAAAGTTTGGGTCAAAATATGCAAAATGACAAAGTTATGCATCAAATCACACTTACTTTACTTTCTTGCATTCCAGTCAGCAGTTCCAGCAGCAAGGCATGTCTTTGATCAGGGAGTGGATCTTTGCCTTGGGATCTGTTCAGGTGAGTAAGGGTGTGTTAGGTGTGTGGGGGTGGTGGAGTGGTGGGTGCTCAGTGAGAGGTCAGGACGGGGATCAGATTGGTGAGGGACTGTTTTCTTTTTTACAGGTGAAAATTTTTTAAAAAGAAGATATGGGATGGTTTTCTTTATTAGAGGCTAGTGCAATACAGGGATGATGATCAGAGGGGTTGCCACTAGACATCAGGGAAACTTAATATAATATGGGGATGGACATCAGAAGGGTGGTGGGTGCCACTAGATACCAAGGAAACAGTGGAAAAATATGAGGATGGCAATCGGAGGTTGAGGGTGCCACCAGACACTAGAGAAAGATTACTGACTATGGGATGGTGATTGGGGAGTAAGGGATGCCACAAGATACCAGAGAAGCATTCAAATATACAGGAATGGTAATCATAGGGTAGTGGTGCCACTAGACACCAATAATACAGTAAAAAAAAACTATATGGAAATGGCAATGTGAAAGTGGGGGAACCACTAGCCACCAGGGAAAAAGATGGAGTTATAGCTTGTGCAACTTCCCTTGCTATCCTATGGGAATTTGTAAATGTTAGTACTTTTTTGTATAGCCCCTAGATATTTTTTTGGGGGGCGGGGTTATGTGTTATTCCATTATTACTCAGTGAAACCTTTGAAATTAAATATAAACGTTTCCTTAATTTGACAGTTTGATGGAGCTATGGGTCATTTAATGGAAAATCAAGGGAGAAAATAAGTCCAAAATCCTTTTACATTTGCAAGAACCCTTTTCTGTATAAAAAAACAAAATTAGGAAACAAAAAAGGATCCCTTCAAATAAAAAAGGAATAGCAAGAAAACTAAGTTGAAAATCTGTTTCTGTATAAAGGGATCCTTTCTCATTTAAACAAAAATAGCATACAAAAAAGGATCCCTTCCAACTAACCAAAAAAAAGAATAAGAAAAAAAAAACTAAGTTCAAAATTCTTTTTCATTTGAAGCAAATCCTTTTTTGTTTAAACGAAAAAAGTATATGAAAAGGATAAATTCAAATGAAAAAAGAATTAAAAAAAAGAACTAAGTCCAAAATATTTTTCCATTTGAAGGGAGCCTTTTTTGTATGGCTGAATGCCTTTTTCAGTTTTCCAAATAAAAAAAAAAACAGACGTGACTCATGAAAAAAGATTTAAAAATGAAAAAAAAAGACATTGGGGCTAATTTTAGCAGCACTGAAGTACAGAATCTACCTAATGAGTGCTTACTGAGCATGCTCAGAAATTGACATTTTAAAACTTAATAACTCTGTGATGGACTAATATGTTTTTTTTTACAAATCCAGTGAAAGGCATTACTGTGGGGCAGGTACTTTCAACTCTGAACATTTTCAAAGCAGAATTCCAAACTGTCTGAGTGCTAGAGGCTGACAAAAAAACAGCAAAACCCCCTGAAAAAAATCACTTTTTTTCTTATCCAGATCTTAGAATCTGCACATCTGACTGGAACATAACTTGGCACATCAAGAGATTAGCCTCACAAGATCAAGCATGCAAATCTGTTATACAGCTGCAAAGTTATTTAAGTACAAACATTGGGGGTTAACATTAAACAGCCTATTCAACCCTAAATATAGTGGCACGGCCACACCACTATTATATTATTTGCAAAAAAGTTTGTTAATGCACTAGATAGGGCTAAATTGACAAAAGTAGGAAAATGTGGAGATTAGGGTTTCTAACCCTATCAATCCACCCCAATCCACCAGGTAGCAACAAGGAAAACCATTACAGTTTCACCTCTCCTGAGTCTTCGCTAATCAGGCATGGGGTGTGCCTTGGGGTTGTCAGCCCTAATGTTCACCCTAATCAATCATAAAAGAAGCTGTGATGTGAGTATTGTCTTCCCTAACACTGACCCCATTCAGTCATGAAGGAAGCTGAGATGTGTAAAGTATATGAGAATGGGATGAGTGTTAGGGCTGACAACCCCAAGGCACACCCCATGTCTGATTAGCGAAGTTGCAGGAGAAGTGAAACTGTAATGGTTTTTCCTATTTCTGCCTGGTTAGTGGGGGTGGTGGTGAGCTTTTGGGGCTGGAAACCTGAATGCCACATTTCCCCACTGTTGTTGATTTAACCCTAACTAGTGCATTAATGAATTTTTTGGCAAAGAATTTCCTTACTTTTTGATATAGTCCAAATGTATCCTCATTTGCTCCCATCCCTCCAATGATATGTACATATATGTTGCTGTGGAAGTGTAGGGACCTTGCATTTCTGTCAAAACAGCAACCAAATTACCAGCATTGCCTTGTTATTACCTGACCTCATGAACCTCATACTGAAAATGTTCAAATCCCCACCAAAACATCATTCTGGGCCACAGATATGAAAACACATTTTGGCCAGGATTTCAAAATGGGCAGCTTTCATATTCATGAGGTGGTGTAAAAAAATAACTATGTTGAAAATTTGGGATCAAAATATTTAAAATTACCAATGTTACAAGAGAGCATAGTAAAATTTCAATGTATGCACATAACTTTACCATTTTTACATAGTCTGACCCCAGATTTTCAGCATATCCTTCTTATGACCCCACCTCATGAATACGGGCAGTAAACATTTTTAAATCCTGCCCAAAAGGTGATTTCATGAAGTAACCACACAATCACCTTTCTGGCCAAATTTACATAATTCCACCACCATTGTTCATGAGATGGGGTCCCAAAAGGGCCATGTTGAAAATGTGGGCTCAAAATATGCAAAAAGGCAAAGTTATGCAGCAAAGTTGAAAACTCCACTGAAATACATTGAACCACGCTTACCTTCATTTCCCATATTGCAGTCAGTGGTTCCAGCAGCAAGACGTGTCTTTGGTCAGAGAGTGGATCTACATCCTGTGACCTGTTCAGGTGAGTGAGTTGTGGCAGTTGTACTGGGAGGGTAGAGTGGGGGGTGATGAATGGGAGGTGAGAGGATGGTGTTAAATCATTGAGTGACCATTTTCCTTTTTCATGTTGAACAAAAACACATTGAGGAACAGACTTCTTTACTTCAGCCTGGGACAGTGATCAGTGGGTGGGAGGTTCCACTAGACACCTGGGAAAGTAAAATCAGAATGGTGATGGTGATTGGATGATGGGGGAAGGGTGCCACTAGACACCAGAGAAAGTGAAAGCATTATGGGGAGGATGATTGGAGGGTGTGGGGTGTCACTAGACACCATGAAACATCAAGCCATTATGGTGATGGTGATCAGAGGGTGGGGTTACCACTAGACACCAGGGAAAATAAAACCATTATGGGGATGGCAATTGGAGGGTGGGGGGTGTCATTGGACACCAGGGAAACATTGAAACAATATGGAGATGGCAATTGGAGGGTGGGAGGTGCCATCAGACACCAGGGAAACTAATTCCAAATTGTTTTTGCATATGAATGGATCCCTTTTCATATGGCTGAATTAAATTTTTATTTGGCCATACAAAAAAAGCTGAAGCAAGTCACGAAAATGGATATAAATATCAAAAGAAAAGAACACATTCAGGATCATTTTAACAAGAGTAAAGTGCAGAATCAATCTTACAGGGTCCTGATGAGCAAGATGCATGTGTTGTTCTCTCTGCAGCATGTCATTTATGCGGGTTTTCAATTTTTTTTTTGTAAAAAAAAAAGAAAACAAAATGGTGGCATATGAAAAAGGATTTTTTTAAATGGTAAAGGATTCACCTATACAAAAAAGGGTTAGTTTTCATATGGCAAAATTCTTTTTTATTCCCTGCAGCTATCTTGAAAGTACCTTCTGAACATGGTCAGAACCAAAATGTTTAAATTTAATAACTTTGGAATGGATGGGTATTGTTTTTCCAAACCAGCAAATGGCACATCTGCAGGCTAAGCCCTATCCTGAACATTTCAGACTAATATTCCAAAACTTCTGGGTGCTAGGCATGGACAAAGAAACAGCAAACATTCCAGAAAACTTCACTTTTTGCACTATCCAGAACTCAGAATCCACACATTCAATTGAAAAGAAAACTGGCACACAATAGATTGACCCCATGAGACCATGCATGCAAAAGGTAATGTAAATCCATTGAACTGTTGCAAAGTTATTAAAGCACAAAATGTGGGGTTTAACTTTTAACAGCCTACTTAACCCTAACTATAATGGTGCGACTGCATCCCTATAATATATATACAGTCAAGCCCACTTAAATGCATACCACTTTAATGCATAGACCATTTAAATGCATAAAATATCATAGTCCCAACTTTTTTCATATGCTTCTCGTGTAAAATAGTCCTGATAAATGCACAATACATCCCATTTAAATGCATACTTTTTTTTTGCCCAGAGGTAGTGTTTATATGTGTCTTAATTGACAGTATCTGTCTGACTATGAATGTGTCCTAGCATTCAATTGTCCCGTTAATACTCTAATGAGGTGCAGGTGTGAGAACAGCACTAAGAAACCTCCATGGGAACACTGCACCTAGTTATCTATTTATCACCACTAATTGGCTTTGCTACAAAAGAACAGTGTTCTGCTTGGCCCCTTCAGCTTGCAGCTTGTGCAGAACACGATGGGCAGGTTGTTGATGGGAGTTTCAAGATCTAGCCATATGACACCTGTGCTGCGTGATCTGCACTGGCTGCCAATACAGCGGCAGATCACCTTCAAGATCACATTATTGACCTTTAAGGCCCTACATGATTTGGGACCTCACTACCTGAAAGAGCTCTTGGTGCCTTACTGTCCTGCCCGTTCTCTTCACTCCTCTGACGAGGGATTGCTAGAGATTCCCAGGGTACGTCTAAAGATATCTGGAGGTAGATCTTTTGCCTATATGGCATGAACCCTGTGGAATTCTGTACCTCATCAGATATGAGATTACCTAACTGTTGAAAGTTTTAAAAAAACAACTAAAGACTTTTCTTTTTGCCCTAGCATTTGCTGGAACATAATAAGTGAGTGTACTGTATGACTGTTGGATTTATTGTTGTGAAACGTGTTTTTAAGTGATTTGAATTATTGTAAAAGCACCCTGAGCTTGGGAAGGGCACTTGTTATAAATAAAATTTCACTTACTTACTTCAGATTCATACAATGGCCACATGACACTCCTATCCTGTCTCCACCTCCACAAAGAAAAAGTTGTTAACTTACACTGAAAAGATTGCTGTCCTTGATTAATTAGATCTGCCTGGGACAACGCAGAGCCAAGTTGCCAGACAATGGGGAATTTCACAGTCACAAGTAAGTCATCTCCAGAAAAACAGAGGCAATCAGATCTGAATTTCAGAGCAATTCCAACATGAGTCGAAAATGAAAAAGGGAGGTTAAGGACTCCACTGTGGAAGACACCTTATTGTGCTGGTTTGAAAATGTTAGGGGTTCTGATATGTCAGTCTCCGGACCGTTGATATATGCTAAAGCAAAAAAGATTGTGGAGTCTGAGTTTAAGCCCAGCAATGGGTGGCTGTGCTGCTTTAAACAGCGGCATAACATTGTGTTTAAAAAGGCCCATGGGAAAAAAAAGATACTGAAACAGCAGGGGCTGATAACTGGGCTCAGACAGTGCTCTTTAACCATTTTAGCCCAATTTCAACCCAAGGACATTTATGATGCCGATGAAACAGGCATTTATTACAAGGCTACTCCTGGTGGGACCCTAACCTTTAAAAATGATGCCATTTTGGGGAGTAAAAAAGCCAAAGAAAGAATCACAGTTCTTACTTGTGTGAACGTGGGGTGCCCATCTCTGTGAATGAACTAGCCAAACAGCACACCATTCTTGATGCCATTCACATGTTATGCAGGTCTTGGGGAGAAATTAAAAGTGAGATGATTCAGAACTGCTACCGTAATGAAGGGTCCCAGAAAGAAACAGCAAGTGCTGAACCAGAACCAGAAGTCCCATTGCCATTGCCTGAAAACATGACTGTAGAGGAATTCAGTGCCTTTGTGGACAATGATGAGTCTGTGCCCTGCTTTGGAGAAATAAGTGACTCTGAAATAGCCAAACAGGTGCTACAGCAGCAGGAGAAGGAGAAGGACCAACAGAAGGAGGAGGAGGATGAATTAGAAATTGCAGTGCCAACAAACTCTGAGGTGCAGCAATGCCTAAGCGTGCAGCAATGCCTAAGCAAACTGTGACTTTAAATAGAGCTCAATGCAGTCTGTGATGACAACTTTGCTGCATTTTACAGCCTCGAAGATTTCTGCATCACAACAGCAACTCAAAAAACATGGCAAAGTACAATTACAGAAATCTTCGGCAAAGGAAGCTAATTTTAATTGCTTTAAATAAGGTTAATATTTTTTAACAGAAAGCACAAAGCACAAAGTCACAAAAAGAAACAATGTAAAGCACAACACAAACACCAACCCTGCCTCCCTACTACAAAAGTCACATAGGCCAAGAAGACTTCCCTCTCTCTACTTCAAAAAAAAATTTAATACAGGACCCCCAACACAATATTTAATGTGGCTGCACCTATTAAAACCATAAAGTGTCTATAAATTACTTAAAAAACACAGTGAATATACTGTGCATATACTGTGTGATGTATATGCGAATAAAAAAAATGCACAGTGTTAAGTATATAGGACTCCATAAGCTCATAGCTTGCTTAAATGCATACTTTTCTTCCATCCAGAGGGTATGTGTTTAAGCAGGATACACTGTATTTGTACTGTTTATATATATTCTTTGCAAAAAACATTTTTAATGCACTAGTTAGGGTTCCAGCACCAAAAGTAGGGAAATGTCATGTTAGCATTTCCATTTCTAACACCCCACCCCACCCCCACCCTGCAGGCAGCAGCAGGCGCGGGGTGTGACTCAGTGTTGTCAGCCCTAATGCTCACCCCATTCCATGAGTAAATAAGCTAAAATGGGTACAGCATATGAGAATGGAGTGAGCACTATAGTTGACAATGCCAAGGAATACCCCATACCTGTTTCTGAGTGCAGGGTGGGGGTGGTGTGTTAGAGTTGGAAACCCTAACATATTTCCCTATTATGACACTGGAACCCTATCCAGGGCATTAATAAAGTATGTTTGCATAGAATTTCCTTACTTTTTGAGTTAGTATAATCATAACCTTATTTGTCTTGGAAGTGCAGGGCCCTCTGGATCCTGCACTCCCATCCATCCATAATTTTAAAGATACTGTAGTTGTCTCCCATTCTAAGCTGTGCAGCACCAATGAAAGACCATATGTTGCAATTTTATACTATGGAAATCACAGGTAAATTTGAAACCTGTATAACGCCACACCAAATTAATATCTTTTCACCAAACCAGCAACAAGCACATCTGTAGGGCAAACCCATTATACCATGAAAATTTCATAAAAAAATGGGAAGCCATGTCTTCACAGCAGAGTGACAGTGAAACGACTGCGTACACCTCACATGACAATGTTATCCTATGGAAAATGAAGGAAAATTTAAACCCCCAGAACTTCAGAGAAATGCAATCTGCTGTTACCAAACCAGCAAAATGAATATCCATGGATCAAGCCCTTTGTATGCTGAAAAATTCATACCACAATTCCAAACCATTTCTTCAGGGTGAAGTGACAAAAAAAAACTGTATAAAAATTATTTTTTTGCAAATTGCAAAATAGGATCCTGTTTCAAGCTTTCTTTTTTTCCCACAATTTTTTGGAAAAGAAGAATCCTTTTTCACAAATTGTGAAAAGAATATGTCGTAGGGTGTGGGTGTAGACAACTTAACACAGGAAGAGACCAAAGGTAGGTTGTGACACACAAGAACGCCTTGAGTGTCTTTTATTATAATGATCCAAATAAAAGTTCAAATAATATAACCAAGGAGGAAAAAAAATAAAACACTGAAAAACTGGATACAAATCAAATCTTAGCTCACCAAGAGCTTACAGTTACTTTTCAAGGTGTAACATAGAGTGGAAGTAGTTTTAGTCTAACTTTCCACTATCTTCTACGGTTCTGGAACAGAGCTTCACCTACTCCCTTCCACTGCTATCTAACATCTGTGTTAGCCTTTCTCTCTTTATAGGAATTCACAGGGCATAATTAGTCATGTGGTCACTGTAGTCCTCCCCCTAATTAAATAATTACACTTTATTCTACACTAATACACAACAATGGGGGACTACAGTTATAACAAGTCGATATTCTACTCTACAATTTTGATATCTTAATTACTACAGTCTTCAAAGCAGGTTAAAAACACATATTCAATAGTTTGAAACCGTAATTACCTAAATTAGCTAATAACTCCGCCCACATTGTGATGTCACTCAGTTCTAGCCCTCTACAAATGTGCTTCATTCTGGGCTGCCAGCTCCTTTAGGAGAGCTTTAATCAAGACGACAACCAGGTAACCTGTAGGGGCTTCCCTTTTAATTACTGCCTAGTACATTTGTTTAATGTGTCCTTATGTCTTCTTCATGCATGTGGATAAAAGCTCAAACAAAAAGCATAACCCACAAGTCTGATAAACAAACAGACTAAACCCTTTTATTTACAGGTTCAGTTTGTTAGTTGCAAGTACAGGAGGGCAGTTACAATTCTGTACTCACACTATTACCCGCTCTCGCTGCAGCAAGTGACCACACCCAGCGGTACAGATATAGTGCGAGAGGCGGGCAGGACATGCTGAGTTTATTTTTGTCACTGCTTTCCCTTTTGCAGCTGAACTAGATCACACAACTCACATCTGACAAGGAAGACTCCTTGTATTTTAAAACTCCCAGCCAGCCTTCTCAAAGCCCCACAGCTTCTCTCCTAAAGCTACGGCTTCTCTCCTAAAGCTGTACCTGTAATGGCGCTAGTGCTAGCTTTCTTAAGGAGGGACTTAATTCAATAACCTCAACAGGGGAAAAAGGCTCATATTTTTATTATTCATTCTGTGAAACAATGCAACAAACGCCATAATAAACTTCAGGCGTTTTGTGCATTTTTCTTTATTGAAGTTAGGGAATTCTCGAGACAGAAGAGACGAATAAAAGGGAAAGTTAGAAAATACACTATAATGGGTGGCCACTCCATTATAGTGCGAAAAAGTTAAAGGATACTGCTGCAGCAGAATTCGATAGAAGGAGAGGCAGATGGGGGGGGAGACAGAAACAAGAGGGCAAAAGACTAGGGCCCAGATATTCAAACTGCGCCAGTCTGAGGCGCAAGCCCCTGCGCTGCTCAAAATAGTTGCGCAGGGGTGTGGCCGGGGTGATATTCAAAGGAGTTGCGCTGTTGAGCAGCTCGCTGAACTCTCGCTAACCAACACTTGCGCTAAGCGCGGTGGAACTCTACCGCCTTAAGTTGCCAGAGTTGAGTCATTCAACTTGTGGTGGCGCAAGTACCATTGCGCCATCGCAAATTCCGATATTCAAAGGTGACATGCAAATGGGGCCATAATTTATGCAAGGCACAGGGGGCCATTTGCATCTCTTTATGCCCCATTGTTGCATACCATTTGCATGTAGGTGTGCCGATCCCGAGGACTTGCTCCTGGCCACCCTGCCAGGCAGCAGCCATCGGGGACCGGCCGTACACTGCAGCCCGATCACAGGCATCACAGTTACATGCCCCCACACTCCCACAGCCCGATCGCGGGCATCACAGTTCATGCCCTCCACACCTCGATCGCGGGCATCACAGTTACATACCCCCCACCTCCCACAGCCCGATCGCGGGCATCACAGTCCATACCCCCCACCTCCCACAGCCCGATCGCGGGCAGAACACATGCACATGTCGCCCCCAACATCACCCACAGCCCGATCGCGGGCAGAACCTGCTCACAGCCCCAGTGCCCGATCGCGGGCAGGGAATGTAACCCTCTCCCCAACCCGAATAACTCCTGGTGGTCCAGTGGACCGTAAAGCCCAATCGCGGGCAGAATGTCACAGCAGAACCCCCAAACATCTCCCTGGTGTCTAGTGTCCCCCCACCCACCCACGAACCCCTCCACCCGCTCCCCGCGGCGGTGGGCGGCAGCATCCACCGCCTGCCGCCCCGCCGCCCGCCAACTGACTGTCGATGGGGCTGCGCCCATTGGTGCAGAGCTACAGCCAATGGGCGTGCAGCCCATACATGACGGTCCAGATTTCTGAATGATCATTCACAAATCTGGACTGTCGCCCGCCGCTGCAGGGGAGCGGGTGAGGGGCTTCGTGGTGGGTGGGGGGACACTAGACACCAGGGAGATGTTTGGGGGGTTGTGCTGTGACATTCGCTCATGATCTGGACTTCACGGTCCACTGGACCACCAGGGAGTTATTCAGGTTGGGGAGGGATATACTCTGCCCGCGATCGGGCACTGGGGGTTTATACAGGTTCTGCCTGCGATCGGGCACTGGGGGTTTATACAGGTTCCGGCCCACGATCGGGCTGTGGGATGTGTGTGGGGGGACATGTATGTGTACTGCCCGCGATCGGGCTGGTGGGGGGGCACAGGGAGTGAGTTGGGGGCCAGCCAGGGGTGGCAGCTGCTGTGTTGCGCCCTGCAATGCAGCAGCTCACCTGTGGGTGGCCCTCGACTTAAGCCTTTTTTTTTTGGCTCAAGCTTGTGCGGGCACAGCTTGGGGGTTGCGCATGCACAACTCTGCGCAACCCAACTGAATATCGGGTTGCGCAGGTTATGCATGGATCCTCCCCCTCCTGTTGAGCATGCATTCATTTGCATTGCTCTCTTGCGCAACCTGGTGCCAGTGGCGTAACTGCCTCCTGCTGAATATCGCAGAATGGCGCATTTTGGACTTGCGCATGGCGCAACCCTTTTGAATATCTGGGCCAAGGAGTCTGTCTTGAAGATTTCTAAGTCCAAATCTGGGGCAATACTGCCACAGAATAATGTTTTACATTCTTTTTTTGCAATCTGTGAAAAAAGAAAAATCCTTTTTCCCAGATTGCAAAATAGGATCCTGTTTTGGGATTCTTTGTTTGCAAATTTGTGAAAAGGATTTCAACATGTTAAGAAACACATTTCGAGGTGATTTATGAAAACACTAACACCAAAATCCGATAGAACAGGTCCTGATTATCAGAACACATGTGTTGGTTACTTCAAAAAACATAATTTTTTTCAACGTTGTTTGCCTAGCTAAGAAAAAGCAAGATGGCAACAGAACAAAAAAAGATTCCCCATTTGCAACAAAGGGTTAATCATTTGTGACACAGGATTGCCCATTTGTGACACAGAGTCCTGTTTTGAGGCTCACATTTAACTTTTCCCATTGGAAATAATGGGAAATTTAGAAATGTAATAACTTTTGAACAGACCTTTTTACCTTAAAAATTTCAGACCAAAATCCCAAGCCATTTTTGCGCAGTGATGTGACAAACAACTTTACAAAAAATGGTAATTGTCACATTTTTGACATTCCACATATCTGCACCCTACACATCTGACTGGAATAAAACTGGATACATCAAGAGATTGTTGGTTCCTGATGGAACTTTCAGAAATTTATGTAAATTGGTTGAACGGTTGTGAAGTTATTAAAGTGCAAAAAGCAAAAAAAAAAAAGATTCTCCATTTATGACGAAGGATTACTAGTTTGCAACACAGAATTGCCCATTTGCAACTCAGAATCCTGTTTTGAGGCTGACATCTAACATTTCCCTTTGAAAATAATGGAAAATTTTTTAAATTTAATAACATTTGAATGGATTAAAATCTTTTCACCAAATCTTCAAAAGGCACAACTGTGACCTAAGACCTTCTACCTTAAACATCTCAGACCAAAATACCAAGCCGTTTTTGCACAGTGACATGACAAAAAATTGTCATTTTCACTTTTGTTGACATTCCATATTGCTGCACCCATACATCTGACCAGAATGAAACTTGGTACATCATGAGATCGTTGGTTCCTGATGCTGTAGAAGTAGATGTAGATATGGATATATAACTATAATTATGGTTGAGTAAGCACTTTAGTGTTAAACCTCAAATTGTGCACCTTAATAACTTTGCCACTGTATGCTGAATTCACCTGAAATTTAGCATGTGCAGTCTGGTACAATAGATCTCTGTATCTGGCAAGTTGCATTATGGTTGGATGTATGGTTGTGGAGTTGCAAAACACCAAAAAATGCAAAAAACAGACTTTCTGCATGTTTCTTTCCTCATTACCTACAACCCACACGATTTGTCCGTTTGGTCTGAAATCTACAGGGAAGATGCAGTCTGGGTCGACGATTTGCCTTTCGAAGATTTGGTGTAAAAATACTAAACCGTTGATAGTTATTCAAAAAACAAATTTCCCATAATAGTCAATGGGGAAAATATGTGTGTCTCACAAAAGTGTTGCTAGTATAATTTTCCTTTCACAAATGGCCTTTTTGCTTTCATGCTGCTGCTATCTTGTTTTCAGTTAATGAGAGAGAAAAATGTCTGATGTCTAAATTTGGGACCCTCTAGGCAAACACTGACTGTTGGGTTTACCTAGTCGGGTCCTGCGGATGCCAGTCCTATCTTTATTTTGGGGTAAAATCCCCAAGAAATGCCATTTTAAAAGTCAGAGCTCTAGTACTTTAGCAAATTGTGGAAAAAACCGCTGCAAAAATTTCATAAATATGAAAGTTTTGTGCTGTTTTTTGCGAAACTTTCACAATTTGTGAAAGAACTTTGACAAAAAACTGGAAATCTTTGCCATCCCCCTGTAACAAAATGGTTTGGCCTTTTGGGCTGAAATTTGCAGCTTAGCAAGCCCTTGTCCTACAGAGGTGCCTTTTGATGGTTTGGTGCCAAAACATTCAAAGGGCCCAAAGTTACAGCATTCAGCAGTTTCAATAGGATAACATTGCGGCACCCATATCTCAAAAATGAAGCGAGATACAGAGTTGTTGCTACCTGCAGCTTAGATCACTATGATCTAACATTCAGAAATAAGTTTGGAAATCATTGAGTATTTTAGCAGTGGAATTTTTTTCCTACTTGCTACGCTTACAGAGATATTGGCACATTACTGTCACAAGGGTTCAAAGGGTGCCTTTTCAGCAACTTTCAGTGCCCATATCTTGTAAACAATGTGAGATATGGATGTGATTGATCTTGTGTGAAGTACTCGCAGTCATGATTACAAAGGCACTGGAATTTTTTTTCCTAGCTGCTACGGTTGCTGAGATATTAGCAAATTAGTGTTTCAAGGGTTCCTTGCCCTTTAGGGCTGCTGTATGGCATGTGGTAAGTGGGAGTGCAGGGCCTGTGCTCCCACAGGTGTATATCATTATGCACAAATGGACAGCTAGGTGGGAGCACAGGGCCAAAGGGCCCGCTCTCCCACCAACACATAGCAGTTACCAGATACAGTACATTTTCTCAAAAAGAAGGGAAGTTCATGGCAAAAAAAACTCCATTAATGTATCAGGTTTCATAGCATAGTGACAAAAGCATGGAAATTTGCTGTTAGGGTTACCATCCCTACCACCCCCACCCCCCATACACCAACAGGCTTTGGGGTGTGAGTTGGCATCATCGTGCCTAAGTCTCAACCCCATTGTCCTATACTGCACCACCTCAGCTTGTTTACACATGAAGTGGGGTGAGAGTTAGGCCAATGATCCCAATGCACACCCCAATGCCTGTTGGTGTGTGGGGGTTGGGGTGAGATGGTAGGGGTGGTAACCCTATCACCACATTTCCATGCTTTTGTTGCTGTGCTATGAACCCTAACTGATGCAATAATGGAGTTTTTTGACATTAACATATATATATATATATATATATATATAGTCACACACAGTCCCTTCCTCCCACCAGCATGCCTAAAATGACACCTCCCACTCACCCACCTCAACCAACCCTGATCATGAATAAGAATCTCCCCACTAAACCCTCCTCTGGTTCTCACCTCCCTCTCCTCCTAAGTACCCCTCAAAAATTATTTTCTAAGTGTATCTATAATGAAGAAAACCATCCCCCGGCACAGAGACATATGCTCTGTTCAGTGTAAGTATAGCAAAGAATGAATGCTGTAGTCTTTACCAACAGTGAAACCTGACTGGCTGAGGCTCAGTCTCTCAAGTTTTACTAAAGGCAAGGACTTCAGCATTTATTCATTGCAACACTTCAAAAATGTCAAGAGACAACTGGTTATTAAGGTACAAACATCGGAGTTTAACATGAAACTGTTTACTCACCTTTAATATACAGGTGCTAATGTATGCTTATATATATTTTATTATGATTATTATTAGTAGTATTATAAAATGTATTATTATTATATGATCAATATTATTTTATTTTATCTCCTTGGACATATATATATATCTATCTATATATATATATATATATAATATATATATATATTTATATGTTCAGATTATACTGCGCTTTATGCTTCTGGCCCTTCTTATGCTCTAGATGTATTTCTCCAATATCTAACTATGGTTCTGCTCCAATGTGCACTCCTTCAATCTCAGAGAAACTGACTCCATGACCTTAGGCACCAAGCATTGACTGTGTACATCATTATCCCTTTCCAGCTCAAAACTCTGTATGACATTGAAATTGAGGAGGTCACTTTCTTCAAGTACTTCAGATTTTGGTTTGCTCATCATCTTGACATCTCCTGTCATGTGAGTCATCCATCCAAAATGCCATCCAAAACTTGATGCACACCATAGAAACAAAGTATTTACCCCACTCACCACTCAGAGAAAGAGAGAGAGAGAGAGAGAGATTATCACTAAAGTGATAGACCTGATCTTTAACTACAGTAATGTGTATACTGTGGCACCTAAATCCACCTTATTCAGACAGGAATGCCCTTTTATTGCTTTTCTAGTTCTCCCTTTTACCAAGTGGGCCACATCCTCTGAAGCCCCTGCCCTGGTGTCATCACCCACCATCTCTGGGACTCCCTTACCTTCATTACTCCACAGCTTATCCTGCCCCCTGTGCTGGGACCACCATGGTTCCTCAAGCCTCTCTGGAGTCTGGATATCATGGTCAGTATGAGTCAGGTGCTCAGTAGGTGTTGTGAGTCCTGCCAGGGTTTATTGGTTCAACCTGCTCAGTCTGAGTGGCATGTCCATTTTTCTGACTCTCCTGAATCCTCCCAATGCCTCATAGGCTTAGACAGCAGTATTTCAGTTCAGTGATTCATTGTTGATCATCATACAAAATACAGTGTATCATCTTGATAAAACATTGCTTAAATTTCTCTCTTTGAAGAGAGATAAATTATATTTGGTTTAGAGTAAACTAATCCCCATTTTCTGTTTCTGTAACTTAGAGGCATCTCTGAGGGAAGATCCTAATATGGGTAAACCTTTTATTTTTACAAATAATTTCTTGGGAGCCATATTGACTTTCATTTACTTTTTCCCTTCTCAATCTGTGCAACTGAAACCTTTGCTTAAGTAACTAAAAGTATTTTAGTGATATGATAATTGCATGGTTTGCCCAGTGACCAAGGTTACTTATACAAATAAGATTGCAAAATTTATCAAATTTCTATGTCAGGAAGTATTACCAAATGTTTCTTTAGTTGAATTTTTTCCTGTCTGCATGAAAGAATCTCTGATCATGGATGTTCAGCACTTACATCCAGTAATTGATTATTATTTTTTTTTTAACCAGGTGAGATACACTAAGTTGAAAGGTTGTTTACGGGTGCTACCTGGGAGCACAAGAAAGTTAAGTGACTTGCTCAGGGTCACACAGTATGCAAGCGGGGGCTGTGGGATTCAACCCAGGTCTCCAGGTTTGCAGCTCAGAGCCTCAAACCACTGTGCTATACTGAATATATATATATATATATATATATATATATATATATATATATATAAATATGTATATGTATATGTATATATATATATATATATATATATATTAGAGGCAAAAACTCCATTTAATGCATCATTTAGGGCTGTTCCACAGCAAAAAGCTAGGAAAATTGGGGTTAGGGTTGGACGCCCCCCTGGACCACCCAGCCCACCCCAACTGCAATCAAGGTGTGCGTTGGGGTCATCGGCCCTAACTCTCACCCCATCACATGTGTAAAGAAGCTGAGGTATAGGAGAATGGGGTGGCAGTTAGGACAGACAACCTCAACACACACCCTGATGCTGACAAAAAGTCCGTATCTCACACTGTTTCTGAGATACAGGCCCTGAAAGATGCGACTGACGCCATAATGTTATTCTATGGGACAAATCGTCAACTTCAGAGTCACTTTGCCACCCTGTAATATTTTTTCTCCAAACCACAAAAAGGCACATTTGTAAGATGTTGGCTTTCTTCCCTCAAAATTTCAGCCCAAAAGACCAAACCGTTATTTTCCAGCAGAGCGGCAAAGTATTCCTGTAATGTGGTGGACGCTGTAATGTTATCCTATGGGAAAAAGTGCTAACTTCATAGTGCCATAACTTTGCCACCCTGTAATATTGTTTGACCAATCCACTAAAAGACACATCTGTGGGATGTTGCCTTTCTTCCCTCCAAATTTCAAGTAAAAAGACCAAACCATTTCTGAGATATTCAATGTCAAAGATTGGCAAAATGTCCCTATCTATTCCATTATAAGAAATCTGGCCATCTTGTCCCTATTTTGTGATCAAAGATCATGATCAAAGAATCTCATGATCAAAGAATTTGCAGCCTCATGATCAAAGAATTTGCAGGTTCATGAACAATGAATAAAAAATGTAATAATTCAAAAAATATAAGCAATTGCAGTAAACCACCACCATGGTTCAACAGAACGAAGCCCCCTGAGTAAAACCCATCCTCATTTGACTTCCTAGGACACCCCTGGGCTGATAAAAATGATTTTTAAATTTGGCCATCTCATTCCTCGATCATGATGCAAGATCGCGATCAAAGAATCTCACGATCAAAGAATTTGCAGCCTCACAATCAAAGAATTTGCAGGCTCATGATCAAAGAATAAAAAAAGGGTGAAATGCAATTTATTCATCGATTTGAACCAAACCAATGGCATGGTTCGACAGAACAGACCCTCCTGAGCAAAACAAGCCCTAATTTGTGTCCCTAGCCCACCCCTGAGCTGAGATATTAGTGTTTTAGGTCACAATGCAAGATCACGATCAAAGAATCTCACGATCAAAGAATTTGCAGGCTTGCAATCAAAGACTGATAGCGAGCCACAAATTAAGATTTTAAAAGCTTATAACTCTATTTTTTGACCGATTTAGATGGAAACAAAGACATGGCTTGACAGATCAGGGTCCCCTGAGTAAAACCCATCAAAGTTTTACTTCAGAAGTGACCCCTGAGCCGAGATATTTGTGTTTGTGTGATTGGAAAACTGAAAACAAGATGGCGGACCTCATGGTCAAAGAATTCTGAAAATTTCTCAGGAACAAAGATTCTTGAACCGTGAAGCTGCAAATTCTTTGATCACCAGGTGAGACCAGATGGCCAGAACCCCCATTCTTTGATTGCAAGATATACATATAAATGTTCCCAATGACTTATAATGGGAACTTAAAAGTGCCATAACTTCTGAATGCCTTAATATTTTTTCACCAAACAAAAAGCAGCATGTTCAGCCACCAAAGCTCTTTCAAACAAGTCATCTTGCAGAGTGGCACACCACACCATGGCCGTGCAGGACCACATTAAGAATGCCAAAAGGTGCCTTCAAAAATGGATAATTTTGCATTTTTCAGCGCTTTCATACACGAAGACCAGCACTCTGACACAAATACAATTTGGCAGTTCAGGAGATCTAGTATGCCCCAATGCATGTACCAAATTTCAGGCGAATCCATTGAACAGGTCCAAAGTAATTAATGTCCAAACTTTTGACTTTAGTATGTAAGTGGCCGCTCAACCCTAACTATAGTGGCACGACTGCACCATTATAATATATATATATATATATATTTTCCTCCTTTTGTTCTAAATTCAAAGGATTATGAACCTCTTTCAACACTAATGGCTTCTGTCATGGTACCTACTGGGAGTCTCAATATATAAATATTCTTTCATTTTCAAGAACTTTGAAAGTGTGTGATGACCAGATTTCTGAACAATATGGGGTCTGGGCATCTAATTTAGCATTACATGATATGAGGTGGATAAGGCCTTCTTTTGCCACGTAACAGAAAAAAGACATACATCACCTTAGTTCAGCTAATCTCTACATTATGGTGAGCTGAATCTAAAGTGGGACTCATTTGCACCCTTCCTGCTGGCTTCCCCAAGACTGGAATGGAACATAAGTCTGCCTTGCAATTGTAAGTCTTTCAAATTCCTAAATGAGTTAGTTCCTACAGCATAAATTCCCTTTGTGTGTCTGTGAAATCCTTCACCTCCCATTGTTCACAAAATGCCTAATTTAAATTAAATTTGCCCCACGCTCATTCACCAGCAACCTGGCTAGAGATGTCAGCTCTCATTGAGAACCACCTGCACCCACCACCAAAGAGAGAGCAGTGCCCTAATTAAATAAGAGCTGTAAATTTCTCAATCTATCCAAAACAAAATGGTATTTAACAGATATACTCCACCTTCTTCCTATATATTAAATATTTGATGAATTGTGTCTAAATGTTACATTTTTTCTAAGTTTTCCTTTTGGCATCAGGGTGGGACTCTTTAAATGTGTTTTTGGCTGACAATGTCCACAATCTGGTAAAAAGTACAAATGCATTCATTATTATTAGTGTGCATGGAACTCCCTCCAAAATACCCAGAGTGTTACTTAAGCTGACCGCAAGTCTGCTTCACTCACAAATGGAAATACCACTGTACTCACATGGCTGACGCTTCCTGAACTGGAATAAGATGAAGATACAAAAATAGATTCACAGTATTTAAAAAATCAAGTGTCTGGCTCCAGTTCTAATTTACAGTGCAGCTCAAGTCTCTCTCTGCAACTAACAGGATGGAAAAGTTCCTTAAAGTTCCCATGGCCTTACCTGAATCTTATCAGAGCCTATTTGCTGCAGTTCTGGTTATGCTTGCCATCATATTAATGAACTAACTAGTAAATAGATTTTAGAAAGTGACAGAGAATAAATACAGATAGGAACTGTTTTACAGTTTTTATTCAAGACAGCCTGCCTGAGAGGCAGCAGAGTGATAATTACCATTACCTAAGTAGGCTAGACATTGGAGGTACTTTATGTATCAGTGTATGAATTATGGCACTATTGCTACTGCTTTGGGTAAATAGTTATTTTTGATGCTCTAATGTTCTCAACATTTTGTATCCTTCTTCATCTGTTGCTGTTCATGAGTGATATGTTTATTTATAAGTTATTGATAGTAATATTGTAAATGTTTCAAAACAGTTTATGTTTGTGTGCAACTTTATTTATTTATGTATTTATTGATTTGTGACATGTGTGTATTTGTCTTGTGCAAGAAACTTCAGGTTTTTGCTTAATTCTGGCAAAGAAATGTGGTAGCAATGTCAGTTAATGGGCCTGTACAGACTACAGTATGGTAACTTGAAGTGTTTTTTTTTTGAACGCATACTTTATTAAAACACGGAAATCACAATAACAATCAGTCAATACAAACCATCAAGATACAACAATATTTAAAACAACAGCAGAAGTTAGAAACAAATACAAGAACAAACAAACAGAACAAACAGGGCAATGCACATTGGACAAGAAATATAAGAAGAGAAAAAAGAAAAAAAAAAACACACAATGACTCCTCCACTACTGTCCTTCTCAACCTCTTTTTTCAGCTGGCTAAAATACCCCAAGGATGGAAACATGCAATCGTCCTCCCACTTCCAAAGTGTGGAGGTACCTTCTCCCCTGAGAACTACCACCCCATATCATTCCTCCCAATGCTAGCCAAACTGCAAGAACACATAGTCCTAGCTTAACTGTCTTCTTACCTCTCTGACACAAATTTTTTCACCCAATATCAATCTGGGTTCTGCAAACACCACTCTACTACTACTACCTCGCTGCTTTGGAACACAGATTCGATCCTGTCTGGTATGGATTGCAGACACATTACTACTGCCATCTTTGTTGATCTTGCTAAAGCATTTGACACTGTTTCCCACTCCCTCCTATTCTGCTCTCTGTCATCCACCAGTCTGTCTGAACACGCGATAAAATGGTTTAGTGCATATTTAAACGACCACACACAATCGGTAAAAATCTCTGACTCCATCTCCCCTCCTCTACCTATATGCAATGTTGTACCCCAAGGGTCCATACTGGGTCTGATCCTTTTCTCCATTATTCTGAATGATCTTCCATTCATCTGTATATCATCTTCTATAAATATGAATGCTGATGATATGGTTCTTTTCTCTTCGGGGCCATTGCCCTTGGACATTGCCTTCAGGATTCAATGGGATTTCAGTAATGTCTAGGGTTGGTTTCAATCTCACCAACTCTTCTTAAATGCTAAGAAGATGGTGTCCATGACTTTCAGGACTAGGCAGAGATTGTCAAGGCTCCCATTCTTGCACTCTTTCACTACCCTCGATGGGACAACGATTGAGGTCACTGCATCCTTCAGGTATTTGGATGCCTGGCTGGATCAACATCTCAATTTCTTGGACCATATAGATGCCATAATAAAAAAGCTATGCCCTAAATTCAATGCCTTATACAGAAACCGCTCCTGCCTCCACTCCTGGCAAGGTGCGAACTAGTCCAAAAGATGATTCTCCCAATCATCGACTACTGCAATGTCATCTATTGCTCTGCTCCTGCCACCTCTTTGGCTAGTTTGGATACCCTTTTTAACTCCTTCTGCAGCTTTGCCCTTGATGCACCTCCCCTAACCCATCACTGTCACCTTTACAGCACTTTGGCTTTCCCATCTCTAGCTAATAGGTGGCTGCATCACTGTGCAAAGTTTTTCTCAAACTTCTGGCTTGGCACTCTCCCTCCTTATCTTACCTCCTCCCTTTCCCCTCCACTCACTTCCTCTCACCTTCTCAGATCACATGACCACAGAACCCTGTCAGTTCCCTGATGATCCACCTCAAATAGCTAGTCTTCTTTTTCCTATAGTCTCCCAAAATTGTGGAACTTGCTTCCTACACAAAACCAATTTTCTTCCTCACCCAGCTCACTAAATAAAGCACTACATAATTTCCTTTCTGTTAATTGCACCTGACCCTAACTGCCCATCCATCCTGGTCCTACACCTTGTCTGCTGCCCTGCATGTCTAAGCATGACCTACTCGTACCCCTTGTACATATAAGCACTTAATCTTGCTCCTCGTTTTAAGTTGACGCAAACTGTATTCTGTTGTTTGGCTCTGCCTCTGAGCCTGTGAGTTCTGACAGGGTCTATTAGCTGACTCTGTTCTAATGCTATCTCCCTACATGTAATATTTACAGTAGTCTTTGCATGTAGGCCTTAGTGTTCTCTATTCTCACTGATACAGCTCTCCTACTCTTAGGCTAAAGTGCTGTGTAACTTCCTTTGTTTGTATATGTCCCTATAATTCATACAAACTGTTACTGCTAAAAGTGACAAATGTCCTATCTGGAAACTGCTTCAATGTATGCTTTCGGAGCATTTGTACTGTTATACTGTATAGGTCATTCATAAGATCACCATAAAAGTTGTAATTTACTTACTTTGTAAACTTTGCTGTGTACATTATGCTGTGTATTATTCTTGTACAATATCTTACTACGTAATTCCCACTACCCTCTCCCCCAGGTCACACCGGGAGATGAGCAAACTGTTGTTCAGTGTGCCTTACCTGGTGAAACATTTCAATAAATAAATAAATAACTACAATAAAAGAGGAAGGGAAGCTCAAATCTGAAAATATAGCAGGAGCATGTCTTAGCGGATCAATAAATGAGGCCAGCTCAATATAGGCATCCCACTTAAAACAACAAGCAAGTAAAGACACATATTTGCCTTCATAACGAAAATGAAAATTCACAAACATATCCTCCATCACCCGCATTTCTTGTATAATAGTCATCTACTCCTTCAATGTGGGAACTTGAAGTGGTTTTAAAAAAACACTTTTAAGTTTTACAGGCTGTAGTGTCTGCACCTCAGTTTGGCATTCTTTAATCCATTTGTAAAGGAGATAGGAATCAATTTTTACATTGTTATCTGCCCTTTCAGCATCCTTTCTAGGCCAGTTTTGTATTTGAATAGGTTTTGATGATATTTTGATAAATAAATTATCTATCTCTTTGGTGCTTTTAGATGTACATAGAGTTCCACTCTCTTCGCCAGCTATTGCTCTTTATTTTCATATTTCTAAGGCATTCTTTGACATCAATAACTCCCATTCCAAGCTGTTCATCTGAATGGCCTGAAATGGTGTTATTGATGTCATAGAATATTCAAGCAGTATTACAAGAAAGAACAGCAACCGCTGAGGAGAGATGAGGAGAGAGAGATTCAGTGTAGTTACAAAGGCAACAACATTAGATTATTAGCCTCACATCTATAGTAGGGAAACTAATGGAGACACTGCTCAAACAGACGAGCATAGCATTCCTCAAAGCTAGCAGCCAACAAGACCCTAAACAGCATGACTTCACAGCAGGTAAGTCATGCCAGACTAGTCTACTCGAGTGTTTTGACTATGCTACAAAAATAGTGGATGATGGTGAGCAGTAGATGTGGTCTACCTAGACTTTAATAAGGCCTTTGACTCGGTTCCACACAGAAGACTGGTAAAGGAGTTTGTCCACACAGGGTCTGGTCCAGAAGTAGTCAGATGGGTACAAAACTGGTTACAAGGCAAAACCCAGAGGGTACAGGTTAATGGAATGCAATTGATGGAAGGTAGGGAGACCAGTGAGGTGCCCCAGGGCTCAGTGCTGGAGCCTATGCCCATCAATGTTTTTATAGTAGACATCACTGATGGACTGGAAGGGAAGATGTGTCTGTTCACAGATGACACCAAGATATGTAGCAGGGTGGACACCCCAAAAGTAGTGAGCAAGATAGAAACTGACCTCAAGAAACTAGAAGAATGGGTTGGAGTGTGGCAACTGAGATTTAATGCCAAAAAGTGCAAGGTCATGTACTTAGGAAAGAAAAATCCAAGAAAAGAGTATTACCTAGGAGGCGAAAGACTGGTGGTCTCAAACCAGGAACAAGATCTGGGAATCATAATCTCAGATGACTTGAAGGTTAGTAAGCAGTGTGAGAAGGCAACAATGACAACCAACAGAATGCTGGGCTGCATTAGGAGGGGAATCACGAGAAGGAAGAGAAAGGTGGTACTATGACTGTATAGATCGCTGGTCAGGCCTCACCTGGAATATGAAGTCCAATTCTGGAGGTCTCACCTCAGGAAGGTCATTGACTGAGTGGAAACAGTACAGAAAAAGGTGACAAAAAGGATTCAGGGTCTGCAGTACATGTCCTACAAGGAAAAACTTAGGGAACTGAATATGTATTCCCTGGAGCAGAGAAGAGAGAGAGGGGGACATGATTGAAACATTCAAGTACATAAAAGGCATTAATAAGGTACAGGCATAGGAACTTTTTCACTTCAAGAAGAGCTCCAGGACCAGGGGCTATGACCTCAGGCTGCAAGAAGGGAGGTTCTCTACCAATACCAGGAAGTTTTTCTTCACAGAAAGAGTGGTGAACACTTGGAACAGCCTGCTCCAAAAAGTTGTGGGGGTCAACACTGTGGGGGGATTCAAGAATGCATGGGATAGACACAAGGGCACCCTGACTACAAAGGGCAACTAGAGTGTTAAAATAGATCTAAAACAAATGGGCAGACTAGATGGACCTAGTGGTCTCCTTCTGCCATCAACTTCTATGTTTCTATGTTTCTATTAATTTAACAAAAAAAGTAAAAAACATCAGAATACTGGGTAGCAAATACAAGAACAACTGGAGGGCATCTAGAGGTGTAAAAGTTGTTTCTTATCATTTGGTCCTATCCATCTACACTACTGTGTTCAATGTGCCACGGACCATCCTTGCTGCCATCCACTTCCTCTCTTCATTCAGCATCTTCAGCATATGAGTTTCCCAGACTCCTTTGCACAGTCACCATGCATCCCAGCACTCACAGTGCCGTTGTCTGGCTGATTTTGTTTAACAATGGAAGCACCCACTGATGTTCTGCCTCTGTCAGTGATACTGGCTGGATTTATGAGTAGACATATTGTAGGCACCAATTTTTGGATCCTTCACAGAGAATGATGCTGATGCAGGGGACACTGTTTTTCTTGAAGCTACAGATGACAAAATTCCTGTGCTACATAAAAAAAAACATCATCTGCTGTGCCTTCATAGCAGGCATACTTAAAAGAGATGTGTGTATGCATTCCTGAAGGTCTGTTTGGTGGCATGAAGTTGCATTGGGAACCAGTCATAATGATGAGTGGCTTAGCAACTTTAGAATGACAAGAGTCTTTTAAAATGTTGTATACTCACCTGCATGACACAATAATAAAACAAGATACTTATCTACTGCTTGCAATCCCTGTCAAGAGAAAGAGTGGCCTGACACTATGGAGACTGGGTACTAATGTGGAAGGTATCACTACATGATACCAAAACTCAAAGTCTCAACATCCACCTGCCCAAAACCAATATCCTGACACTCGGAATCCCAGCTGTTGAGAATTACTCCCATCTGTTGAGAACTGCCTGCGGTGGAGCTGACAATCAATATAAGAGTGGTGTCAGGGGGGGGAGAAGCCCCCTGAAACATGGTAAAAACCTCTGCTGTGTGAAATTCTCGACAGTCGGGATTCCGAGTGTCGGGTTGTTGGTGTTGGGCTCCCGACTGTAAAGATTATGAGTTTCAGCATTCAGTAGTATAAAGTTGTGCAATATTGAACACATGACCAATTATTTGGTATTGGCTGATATATGGTGGGTAAAATCATGAGTGAACTGTGCAATGCGATTGTAAGTGTGTTAATGTCATGTGTAATTAAAATTTCAGAATATTGAAGATGTTGCATGTGGCTTTGCTCAAGAATAGGGTTTCCCCCCCTAGCTGTGAGAGGGCCATAGAGAGCATACTTTACCCAGTGATAGTGATACATCATAATGCCTCTAAATATTACAGTCAAAAGAGCTACTACAAATTATGTATGCATGCTGTTGTTGATCATTGATAACTATTTCCAGGCTATTAATATTGGTTCAGTGTGTATACACAACTTGATGAAGCATTGTGCTTGTGCAACATTGTTGATAGTCTGAAGGTAAGTGAAAGAATGTTCTGTTTGACTGTTATCCCCCTAGAGCTGCTGCAGAACATAATTCCTTTAGGCTAAAGGTACCTTAAAAAGGAACCCCAAAGAGAGGGGTGCACCACTGGAGGAGGAGGAGGAGGAGGAGGGGAGAATGGTGGGGCAAAGAAACTGTGCTTCTGACTGAGGCAAGAGAAAACTCTCTTAAATAGCTCAGGAGCTGGGTCTGGTAGTCCCCCATCCCCACACTTAACTGTAGGCGTAGCCTTTGTGTTCAATGGGCATACACAAATTAGTGAGTTGTGCTTGTGCAACATTATTCATATTCTTAAGGTAGTTGAATGAATGTGTTGTTGATTGTTGTGCATGAGTACTTTGGCTGTTGACACTCTCTGTCCATGAAGGACTACCATCCAGAGGAGAGTGAGGGTGGGGGAGGTGGGGGTGGCAGTGGGATGACAAAAGGAAGGGGTGGGACAGCTGCAAATTAGGGGTGCTAGCTGCACACTCAAGCAGACTTAGCTAGACTGGGTGGTCTGTTTCTGTTGGCACATTCCTATGTTCGTATATACAATTAACGTGAAAGCAAAGGGGTTCCACCCCTAGAGGTGCCATAGGAACAAAAATCCTTTATGCTAAAGGTACCTTAGGAAGGAGCCCAAATGCACTGTGCAGCAGGTCATGAACACAGAGACTGAGTGGAGTACTGATTGACATTAACTGGGGACAACTGATAGCAGACTGATTGGAGCAATGATCGACAGCAACTGGTACCTAATAGCACAGAGAAGCATGGCTTCTGTAAGGAGAGAGGGAATGGAAAGACTGAATGATAAAAGAGCCTGCATCCAACCCCAACTCACAGTGGAAATCTACTACAAGGGTAAACACTATACATAAGGTCTCCTCATTGACTCACTCCTATCTTCAGGCCTTCCACAAGAAGCCACCTCCTGGTTCTCAAACTATCTGAGTGAGAGATCACAGTGGGTAAAAATAAATAATACTCTCTCCACTAGTTTACCAGTTCACTCTGAAGTTCCCCAAAGCTCAACTCTGGATCATCTCCTTTTCAGTGTCTTCCTCAATACCCTCCTCTGCTCAGTTGTTACTCTTCACAGATGATGCAGTCATCTTTTCTAGCCACCATGAACCCTCCCCCTTAGAATGCAATCTATAAAGGTTCTTTTCCAAGTCAGAATCCTGGTTTACATGGCATCCTTTTAAATTATAAAAAACAAAAGTTATGATGTTTGCCAATACACATAACAAATACAAAAGTCGGCCACTTTGCATTCTCAATAGTCTGCAACAAACTCTGGAACAAGTGTGCAGTTTCAAATACCTTGGCATCATGTTTGATTCTACACTCTCCTATCATGAACATATCAAACTGGTATGAAAGGCTGTAAACACCAGGATTAGTTTACTCTACAGGCACTGGAAATGTATGACACCAGATGCCCTCTGCCTGGCTGTTACTAGTTCGATACTGTCCATAGCAGACTATGGTCTAATCATTTGGATCTGCAGTAGATACTGCACTGAGTCACATTAAGGTTGCACTGAACAAAGCCTGTCACTGAGTTGTCAGTGGGGATACAGTAGGTACACTCACACATGTGACCTTTACAAGCAAGCCAACTGGTTAAACTTTGATGGAAGGCTTACCTACCAGATTTGCTTGTTAGTAAAACATATCCTCTGCTCTTTCTTCTCCAGCAACCCTACATCTCCTAACACCTGCCCCAACTCCCCGGGCTACCAGAAGTTCCTCTAAAGTGAACTTCTTAGTACCCTTCTATAAGGCATCTATGGGGCAGAGGGCCTTCATGTATAGGGCTCCTCTCTGGTTAAATGACCTACCCACTGAAGTCTCATCTCTACAAAAAACTGGGCCATTTCAAACATGCACTTCGGAAGCATCTACTTGCCAAATGTAGCTGTGACTACTCCTAGCTTTCCCCTCATAGCCCTCACTAACCTGTCTCTTGTTCCCTTATATGTTCTTCCATTATGAAAAGGCCACTTTGGCTGCTCTCTCTAGTTACCCCACTCTCCCCCTCCCTATTCATTTGAATTAAGGCCTCACTCTTTGGCTGTTCTTTCTCCCTACCTCTCCCCCCTTTTCCCCTCTACTGGTATCCCTGGTCCCCTGCCCCAGCTGTTTCCTGCTGCCCTGTGTTCCCCTCTGGTGCTTTCTCCCCCAGTCATGGTATTCTGTAGTCTACATATGCAACTCCCCAACTGTCACTCCAAGTAATTTTTAGGGGTACCTGGTCTCGGATCTTAAGTTTGCCTAGCTAGTGTTTATCTATGTTACTAATTCAGGATCCTAATGTTTTCAGGGCATGGGGTCATTATGTCGCAAGACATTATGCTGCATGGCAAAATTGCACTGCCAATACAGTGTGATATTGCCATACGGCATAAGTCTTTTTTCTGTGTGGGGATCCAACCACCACACACCCCATTATGGGGGGCTGCACCCCCAAACCCCCCTCACTAAAGATTTTTAACTCTGGGGGTGGGGTCCAACTTGGGGAGTGCACAAAGTGTGGAAAAAAATAAAGTGCCTGGGACTGGGAATCAAACCAGGTCCCAGACACAGTGCATGGGTTCCTGTTACTGTGGCTTAGTCCAGTGAGCCACGGCAGCTACTCAGCAGAACTTATTCCCAGCAGTGGTCTTATCCCCTGCCTGGGATTGTGTGAATGGTGCAATACCATGTACAGCAGTATACGCAGTATTGCACCATTCGCTGTCATGGACAGTGCTGTTTTGGGTTAGTGATAATGTTGTGCGCTATTAGAAGTACGACATTATGACCCAGTAGGTGTTTTCAGTGCCTTTGTATACTAATTCAATTTTGCAATGCCTGTCTCCCTGCGTGGTCTGGCATCATTGTACTGTGTCTCCTGTATATATACTTGCAACTGCTGCTGCACTGTTTTTAATGACGCCTGTTAGTATGTAAATGCACTTTTTTCATTGTTCTCCTGTTTGATTGTTATGATGCGGAGCTTTTGTAAAGGAGACTCTGACTCAAAGGTTTGTAATTCCAAAATAGCAATAAATAAATAAAACATGAATACATATACAGTATTAAATTATGGCCTTTGGAAATCAGGAGAGAAAAAAAAACTGTGGAGTTCCATGGCCTTGGCCACCATCTCTCCTGGCATAGGAACTTATTATTATGACAGCTCAGAATTCTAGTTTGGAGTTTGAAATTCAGGGGAAATTTTGGGAGAGATAACTCTCTCCCCCTATCCCTCCAATGGTATAATGTTGTGGGGTGCTGAGAGTCAATCTTTTCAAGTAATTGAAGTTCCCTGCAAAGGAGACCCAGCCAGCAAAGTGGCGAATGAAGAAAGTTTGACCTCAGAAAGACTATCACCCAGCTCTGAGACCATGAGGAGGCCTATACTTAAATGGAAACCAAAGGAATGGAATACAGAATAAGACTAGTTGGACCTTAGGCTCATGCAAGGAGAATAGCATTCACAGATGATATTGATGTGTTCTGAACAGCTAAAGGAACCCCTGTGGGCTAAGGTCCCCACTGTCTGGCAGCTGAAATCTTAAGCACTACACCTTGAGGTGCTGCCAACTGAAGGTCCCCAAGGCTAAAGCTTCTCCTGGTGCATTTTACCTTACCACCCAATGGGACTGCCAGAAGGTACCACAGGAGACAAGTGGACTACAGAGAAGGACCTCTGGCTGAAACAAGGGACTCACCATCAAGATGCAGACTTCAAGGAGGCAAGAACTGTCTACCCATGGGGAGATCCCAGAGGACAAGATTCTAAGTGAATAATGATGATGGCTATTGATGGAAAATATGACTAAAAGGTATTGATATTAAGGTCAAAATGAGAGGTAAAATCTAGCCTCAACAGGGAAGGCTGGAAGCTGTATAAACACTAAGACTAGGGTGGTGAATGCAGAAGCAGACTGACTAAGTAAACTAATTAAAATAACGTAACAGAAATGGGAGCGTCTGCCTTGCTAGAAAGCCAGGTGAAAGCAATTAAGAAGGAATGTAGTTGAACTGAGAGGGTTTCAAGTGGTCTGGTATGAACAGCAAACTAGAAAAGCCTGAAATAGCACAAGCCAAAACAGCAAAACGACATAGGTAGGACCTACTGTAATGTGAAAACTAGTAAGCACACCAAGAACCAAAACAGAAGCCTGCCAGCTGGCACAGCAGTAGTGCTACCGCTCGCGATGCTGATGACCTGGATTCAGGAATGAGCCCGGGAAGTCAGAGGGCCAGTTGAGGGGAGAAGGCTGAGCATCCCAAGGACTGTTCATCTTCTCTGGGGAGGGAGGGGAGTAGTGACTCAGCACTTGACTGGCCCCAGGCAGAGGCCCAGGATACAGCAAGCACTCAGTGGGATGCAGGGGGAAGACTTGACTGACGTTGGCGGGTTCACCTTTACATCCAGGGTGCATGTCAGGTCTACAGAACAGGGAAAAAGCTCTTAAGGCTCCAAGAAGATGAAGCTCCAGAGCAGACCTCTGATTGCTCACATCTGCATGGCCAATCCCAGATCCCACCAAAACCAGAAGAGTTCAGGGTGCAGAAGCCCCACCTTGTCCCCCACCTGGGGGGTAGAACCATGGCTCCAAGGGGGAACTGGGAGGCTGAAGGTAGGTGGCAGAAGCAGAGGCAGACTCCACTGGGGCTCCTGATGATGCAGAGGCTGGAGAGACAGGAGAGGATACAATATGATTTAAAAAAAAAAGAACCAAACAAGACAGAAATACAGGAGTTACATGAGGACAGAAGTACAGCAGGAGTAGTTGACTGAAAGAAAGAAGGAAACATATGCTGCAGCCAGAAAAGGTAAAAAAAAATACTGACCTAGAAATCCAATGAAGACACAAGCCAAACAGAAAGCACAAAAGCACAAAGGAAAAATGGTAGACAAGCATGGGAAGAAAAGGAAGGAGGGCCAGAGCCCCAGTACAGCATCCTGCTACAGCAAAGAAACAATGCATCCAAATAAGGTTGGAGAAAGCTGGCTTAAATAGCCAGAAAAGAGGTGTCCTGGTAGTGCCCACCCAGAGAACTGCTGGCATTGCCTTTGTGATGGCCTAGCACAGTACATGGTGATGTGTGTTTAAAACAGTTTATTATACCAAAAAAGGGCAAACTGGCACATTATTCTCTGCAACTCAAAGGCAGCTAGATGACACAAATGTCCCCATTGTTATGGCTGGGGGACCCTGCACATCTGTTTTTACTGTGCTAAATGAAGCCTTTCCCTAACTACATGGACCCACAGAAGAAGAATTTCAATTACAGGCTCAGGAAGGCAAAGATGGTGGTGGAATGTGCTTTGGGGAGACTGAAGGGTGGTGGTGATATCTTTTAAAATTAAGTGAATTTGCCATAGAAGATGTGCCAATGATGAGTTCTGCTTGTTGTATTTTGCACAACATCTGTGAACAAAGATAGAAGAATTGCTCACAGAATGACTCCCAAATGCAGATGCCTTTCAGTAGCATGACACAGAAAAACTCAACTATTAAGGACACATCAATTGTTGATTTGGGCAGACTAGCTAGTGCTACCTTTAAGACATTTTAGAGTTGGAGCATCTAATTTTTTAGACAGGCATACTTTCAGGGATACACAAGCCTTGTGGACCCAGAACACAGAGAGGATATCAATATACAAGGGACACCTAAGAGAGGGACAGGCAAGACCTAAGAGAAGGCAGGTCAGGCGCCATTGAAATAGATAAGGCTACAGACACAACAGGAAGGAGAAAGGACAAAAAGAGTACAGGAACCTCAGCAGGACAAGGTGACAAACAGGTCATTGTCAATGAGCAAAATTAACTAGGTTTCAGTTTATATAAAAGAATACTTACTACCTATGAAAACATGATATTATCCAAGGGTCTATCATTTGGTCCACACACCAAAATAAAGTATTTTGAACTCAAATTCAATCTTAATTGTTTCTGCAGGAAGCTCAGATTGAGATACATTTGTGATTCTATGCCAGAGAATCCAAACCAATGTGAGATGGAAAAAGAAGGAAAAAAAAGTGTTAAGTGCAAAACTGAAATCTAAATCCTCATTTTCCAGCCCCTTGGAATAACACAACACAATACCACACAATATTGAATTATGCATTTTACTAGTTAACAAGGGTACAGAGAAAATTACTTAAGGCAGAGAAATATATATAGATGTACTAGATACAACTTGTCAGACTCAGAATTCAAAGTGTTAAGGAATATTGAAAATTATGCTAATATTGTTATCAAAAATGCCAATAGAGGGGGAGCAATAGTGGTCCTTGATTACAAACAGTATCTGGGAAAGTGTTTGACTTTACCTAATGATACCAAAAACTATCTTGAAATTCAAACAGACCTTACTACACAAATAAAGGACCTGGTGGGAGTATTTTAGAGTAGGCCCTAGAAAATAAATGGTTTCGTGAATGGGAGAGAGAGGAACCTCAGAGGAGAACACCATATGTTCCTGTATTTTACACTCTTCCTAAGTTCATAAGCATTTGATAAATCCACCAGGGAGATCAATAGTGTCTGGCATTAATTCAGTATTAGAAACACTATCCATTGTTATTTCCCACCATATATACCCACTAGTGGAAGATACTCAGTCATACATAAGGGATAGTACTTATGAGATTAACATACTGGAAGAGCTGAGTGTAGAAAAATAAAATATGGAGGAGTGTATATTAGTCACTTGGGACTTAAAGGACTTATATACTGCAATCCCACATGCCAATGATTGTCTAGCATTGGAAGAGATTTTAGATAGGTCAGGAACTGAGAAAAAGATGGCTGAGATAGTACTCTCACAGTATTATTTCAAATTTGAGAGTGATTTCTATTTACAAATAGGAGGGACAGCCATGGGCTCGAGAGTGGCGCCCTCTTATGCAAATATCTATATGGATCACTTGGAATGTCAATACATTTATTTAGAATGACAACAAGCTTTTTAAGGACACAGTTTTACTGTAGAAAAGATATATTGATGACATCTTGGTCATATGGGGGGAGTTCCTTGTTGGAACTGGAAAGCTGTCACCTGTATCTGAATACTATGATGGGTCATTTAATGTTTGTTAAGGCACATGATGTACAGGATGTACCTTTTCTAGATTTGACAGTCTATAAACAAGAATGTCAATTATAAACTAGGTTACATAGAAAGCCAACACATCAAAATTCTATATTAAAAGCAGATAGCTTTCATCTCAGGAAACGTACTGAATCAGTTCCTTATTGTCAGTTCCCGTGTGCAAAAAGGAACTGTTCAACAGATGCTAATTATCAGGAGACAGCGAAGATAATGACAGATAGGTTTGCAGGATGGGTGTGTTGAAAACAAACCATTGAAAATGCTAGGATTAGAGCACATGAGAGGGAAATGAGAACTTATTTGAGAGGATCCATGAGCAGGAATTCCAGGGATTTGGGAAATAGTACTGTACTTTTCAGCCCTTCATTCAGTGATTCTTTTTGTTTGTTTGTTTTTAGTGTAAAAAGACATCAGAAAAAGCATTGGCATGTACTCCAGGCAACTAACATGGGGACCATTGTGTTCTCACAATCACTGGTAATAGTACCTATAAAGAATAGGTTGGTGGGGGATATAATCATGAGCACAGAACATAAACTGCCACAGGAGAGATCAGGCAATTTTTTGGCCAGATTTGATAATAGTGGCAACTATCTCTGTGGCATTGTGTCCACTGTCATAGCACTAACAGCATCAAAAAATGTAGGAACCATGCAAAAAAAATGAAGACAGATCAGGGACTATATTAACTGCCAAACAACTGGAGTTATTTACATCATCAAATGTCCCTGTGACAAAGAAGTTTTAGGCAAAACAGCAAGGCCTCTTAAGACAAGAATTGGAGAACACAAAAGATGGATAAGAAGAGGGGATGACAATTCACCAATAGCATGTCAATTTAAGGAATAGAGCCATCATTTGCCCACCCTGAGATGTTTTTTTTTTTTGGACTAGAAAAGGTCAGCAGGAACAGAAGAGAGAGAGAGAGAGATTATGATAGGAAATTGTTATTTAGGGAAGCACTTTATATAAATAGATTTTAGGCAGAAGATGAAAACTATGGCCTAAATGATTCAATTGACTGGTAGCCCATTATCTGAAATCCCTGGGTGTCCACAGTTTTATACCTTACTGACAGAGTACTTGATGTGTGCTTTGAGTAGGTGACATGTTGGTATTATTATTAATATTATCTCTTATACAGTAGATACATACATTTTCTTTGCTATTGCTTATTTAACTAGAGGTGCCAGCTTCTGATTTGAGTGCCCCCTTTAAATAAAAGTATTTTGTCATGCAATCCTTTTTTGGGGTGGTACAGGACCATTTTGCTTTGACAGCTGCTTAAAGTTATAGATGTGTTACAGTTTATTAATAAGACATGCTCATGATGAGAAAGGTTGAAATTAAACATGTAACAGAGCTGGCATGTACATTGGTATTTTAAAATTGCTCACTGAGAAAATATCCATGTTCTTCAAACAGGACACCTACTGTTCTTTTCTCTTTTTGAACAGTAGGTGCTGCTTGAGAGTGGATCGGGTGTGACCCCAAGGACTCAGCACTGGAACATGGAAGTGGAGTGCATGGTGTCATGGAGGACGTCAGTGTGACCATGCTTGTGTCTACACTGCCTGATTCCAATGTGGATCCTTCAGTATTTAAACAGGATCTGCAGACACACTCATTGCTTTTCAGAGAGACTTTGTAGGAAGCCTAGCAGCAGATCAGAATCTTACCTGGTGAGTGAAACTTGTCACAATTTCAGTACAAGTGCTGATAAAAGGAAAAGATTCAGTAATAAGGGAGAGTATAAAATTACCTTGCCATTCATTTAGGCATTACATGCAAATGCTGGCAATCTGGTGGACTGTGAAGAATTGAAAGCAGTATGTTACTAGAAGCCACCACAATCTACTACTTATTAGATTTGGAAAACATATTTAGCATTTTCATTGGATTTAGAAAATATATTTTGCACATTTTCTACTTGGTTCAGGTGAAGGATAATCGAATATGCAGAGAAAACTATTGTAATACATTGACATATTTAAACAAAGGCTTTATTTAAGTTGGCACTTGAGGATAAAGAGGTTACACATATTTATTAGACATATTGCTACTGTTGTGCATTAATTAAAAAGTTGATTTTAACCTAACCAACTTACATAGGGATGTTTGTTAATCTTTCTAGGACACACTATTCTCCTAATAATATCCCATGTGGATTTACTAGAAAGTGTGGAATGTATTAAAGTTAATTTTCCAGTATTTTCATATTGTACATATACGTACATAAAAAAAGTTGTTTGCTCTTAGGATTAAATTAAAATAGTTTATAAAAGTTGTTTAAATTAGGTGGATGTCAGTGCAGACATGTTGCTCTAGTGAATTGTAAGTTTCTCAATAATTTATAATTGTACATAAAATATTTTTCTTCAAAATTTGCTAAGTAGATGGCAATAATATAATACCTTATTATTTCAATTATAGAACACACACCAGTGTACCCTGAAAAAAGGATAATAACCCCAGAAACATTGGTTATGCATTAATTTCCTTCTGGTTGGTAGTGTTACTGGGAAATAAAAGATACTACCTTGATCTAAATATTATTGTGTGGGTGAGCGGGTCTTATTTCTTCAATCTGTTTTCTCATCTAATGCATTTGCCACTTATCTTGAGAACCAAACGTAACTTTGGAATAATGGCATGGCTTGTGTGTTTGTGGTTCAGGCACCTACCACCTCTGCTGGCAGACCATTCCATGGCTCAATCACTCTTTCTGTAAAATAATACTTCCTCACATCCCATTTAAATCCCCCTCCCCCACTTAACCTCCACTTGTGACCCAGTGTCTTAGCTTCTCTGTTCCTGGTAATTAGCTCTTCATTATAAGAACCACCCGCCATCTCCCCAGCATCCAACAGAAAAACCTCAACCGCAGAGGGTAGTTGGTCCAGGAGGTTGGCTGGTAGTTAGGAGGGGCAAATCGGGTGCCCCATCACTCTCTGCTCTCCAACATACTACCTCCAAAAACCATATAAACACTATAAACAGGTATCTGCCTCTATCTCTGAAATCAAACAAAGAGGCAGAAGACACTGCAGAGCAGGACACTGCAGCACATGAGCTAGCACAACAAAACTCACCAAATCAGGAACCAAAAAAAAAAGCAAAAAAATCCAAAAACTTCTGATCAGAGGAGACTCCATGATTCGGGAGTTGATACCCATCTCCAGCAGGGTAATGGTCAGATGTCTCCCAGGTACATCAGCATGAGAGACACTGACCGCATTACTAAAATTGTTCACAAAGCAGGAGAAAACATTGATGTCCTAGTACACATAGGGACTAATGATCTCGCCAGCCGGTCAGTTGTGCAGACCAAGGAGCACCTGACCAGGCTGGGTGACAAACTATCATCTATTTCATCCGGCATCTCCTTCTCTGAGATCCTGCCAGTCTGGGAGAGGGGAGCAGATGGACGGAAGGTCATAGAAGGGGAGATAGGGGAGCTAAACACGTGGCTCAAGGGCTGGTGCCAGGAAAAAGGACACAGATTTGTAGGAACTGGCAACAGTTCTGAGAGCGAAAGTTCTTTAAATTTGATGGACTGCATCTGACTAAGGAGGAGTCCAGTGCATTGAGCAGAAGTTTGGCATCTTTGCGAATATTTCAAACTAGCAGATGGGGAGAAGGGTGCAGCACCCCACTCACGTCCAGTAGGAAGAACACCCTCCCCCATCAGCTAGTGGTCAAACAGGGATTCAGCATGTTTGCAGTTCATTTGTATCACCAGGTAAGAAAAAAGGTTTGTCTCCCCATACGACGCACAGGGGTAATGCCAAACCTCACCCAACAACTAACACACCAAAATCTGTCCAAAGGAAAATCATGTACACAAATGCCCACAGCCTGGGAAATAAGATCCCAGACCTGCAGGCAATAATGTCAGAGGCTAAACTGGACATAGTAGCAATTAGTGAGACGTGGTTTACCAGTAACCACACTTGGGAGACTTCAGTACTTGGCTATGTATTGTTCAGAAGAGACTGAAAGGTGCAAAAGGGGAGGAGTGGCCCTTATGTCAATAAAAATATCAAAGCTACAGAAATTCAGAATACACATAAGGAGTCAGAAGAACTGTGGGTCACCCTGAAAACAGGAAATGGGACAGCCATAAGAACTGGGGTTATCTACAGGCCCCAGACCAGAGGGAGGACATAGACACATTACTGTTAGAAGATATACAAAACATGGCAGCTAAAGGGGAGGTTCTGATAATAGGAGACTTCAACATGCCAGATACAGATTGGTCAATACCAGCAGGAACATCTGCCAGAACTAGACACATAGTGGATTCCCTGCAGGGGGAGGGCCTCAAACAACTGGTACAGCAACCCACAAGAGACAGGGCTATCCTAGATCTAGTACTGACTAACAGGGAAGGGATCACAGATATCAAGGTAGAAGGTCACCTGGGGGCCGGTGACCATCACATGGCATGGTTCAATTTGGCTACTACATCTAAATCATCCCATTCCAAGGCAAAAATATGGGACTTCAGAGGAGCTGACTTTGATAAGATTGCCAACAGAGTTAAGCTAGCCCTGGCAAAAAGAAACACAGGTGAGGGGGTACAGGCAAAGTGGGCAAGCATTAAGGATGCAATACTTGAAGCAACATCCCATTGTGTTAGACAGAAAAGGAAGTGCAAAAGAAGAAGAAACCACTTTGGTTCTCAAATACAGTAGCAGAAAAGGTCAGAGCCAAAAGGCTGGCCTTCAGGAAATATAAGGGAACAGAGGATGATGAAGATAGGAGGCATACCAAACTGCCCTAAGGGAAGCAGGGAAGGTAGTAAGGCAGGCAAAGTCCCAAACTGAGGAAACACTAGCACGAACAGTCAAAGAAGGTGACAAGACTTTCTATAGATACATTAGTGAAAGGAGAAAGTCCAGAGGGGGTATTACTAAGCTCAATGAGAAAGGGAGCATGTGAGGAGGAGGACCCTGTAAAGGCATCTATCCTAAATAGATACTTTGCTCAGTATTTACTGAAGAGAAGGTAGGGCAGGGCCACAGCTCAGCATCATGGACACAGGGAGGTGAGCACTACTCCCTTCACAAAAGAAAGGGTCCTACAAGAGCTTGCTAAGCTCAGGGTGGATAAGGCAATGGGACCTGATGGCATACATTCCAGGGTACTTAAGGAGCTAAAGGTGGAACTAGCAGAGCCATTAGCATAACTGTTTAGTGAGTCTCTGAGCACAGCAGAGGTCCCAGAAGACTGGAGAAGGGATCATGTGATCCCGCTCCACAAGAGTGGTAGCAGGGAGGAGGCGGGGAACTATAGACCAGTCAGTCTTACCTCAGTAGTGGGCAAGATTATGGAGGCACTCTTAAGGAAAGGATAGTGCAACACCTGGAACATAGGGGCACAGGATCCAAGACAGCATGGGTTTGCAAAGGAAGGTCCTGTCAAACTAATCTCATAGATTTCTTTGACTGAGTAACCAGAGTGGTGGACCAAGGGGAGCAGTTGATGTCGCCTACCTTGACTTCAGCAAAGCTTTTGACACTGTTCCACATAGAAGATTGATAAATAAGCTGGGTAGGCTCGGGGGTCAGAAGTTGGTCAACTGGGTGGCAAACTGGTTGACGGGCAGAAAACAGAGAGTGCTGGTAAATGGTATACAGTCAGAAGAGATGCAAGTCACAAGTGGGGTACCTCAAGGATCAGTCCTGGGGCCAGTCCTCTTCAACATCTTCATTAGTGACCTTGCAGATGGACTAGAGGGTAAGGCTTGTCTGTTTGCAGATGAGACCAAGATCTGCAACAGAGTAGATGATTCAGATGGGGTGGACAGATGGAGAAGAGATCTGGATAAACTAGCAAAATGGTCAGAAGAGTGGCAACTGGGATTTAATGCAAAGAAGTGCAAAATCATGCACATAGGGAAGAGAAACCCTGAAGCCACCTATAGGCTGGGAGGGGAGTTGCTAGCAGTCACAAAGGAAGAAAGAGACTTGGGTATCATCATCACTGATTACCTGAAATCATTCAAGCAGACCTCTAAAGCAGTAGGCAAGGCTAGGTGGGTGTTAGGGTGTATTAGTAGGGGTTTCACAAGTCGTAAAAGGGAGGTAATAATCACTCTTTACAAGACACTGGTTAGACCCCATCTGGAGTACTGCATGCAGTATTGGAGGCCACACCTTCACAAGGACATTAACCAAATTTAGGCAGTCCAGAGAAGGGAAACCAAAATGGTGCAGGGACTGCATCAGAAGACATATGAGGACAGATTAACAATATGTATACCCTTGAGCAAAGGAGGGAGAGAGGTGATATGATCGAGGCATTCAAACACCTTAAGGGCATTAACAAGGTGAAAGAGTCTAACATGTTTAAATATAAGAGAAATAGCAGGACAAGAGGACACAACATGAGATTAGAGGGAGGCCGATTAAGGGGGAATGTGAGGAAATTCTTTTTCACAGAAAGGGTGGTGGATGCATGGAATGGCTTGCCACAAGAAGTGGTGGCTATGAATACAGTGCAGGGCTTCAAACAGGCATGGGATAGGCATAAGGGAGCAATACAAATGACTATGAATATATAGGCCACAGACAGAGCAAAGGCTGATGGCACATTTATAAGGTAGAAAAAGAAATGGGCAGACTGGATGGGCCTTGAGGTCCTTATCTGCCATCAACTTCTATGTTTCTATGTTTCTATGTTTCTATGTTTCTATGTCATAGTTCACCTTTTTTTTCCTTTCAGGAAATTGAAGGTCTCAGTCATATTTCCCTCTCTCATCTGGTTTCTAGTGAATACATGTTCAGAGCCTTTAGTCAAACCTCATAGAACCTGCACTCCTGGCACTGAATCATCTTGGTTACCCTGTATTGTATACCACCTTTAGTTTGTTCCTGTCCTTTTTTAGGTAGTGACTCCACAAATGGACATATTACTCCAGGTGTCACCTTACCAGTGAACTTTGAAGAGATAATAGCACCTCCTGCTCCATACAGTCAAACCCTCTCCTAATGCACACTAGTGCCCTGTTAGCCTTGCTGAAGAACTTGTTACACTGGCTGGTTTATTTAAGGGAGTTACTGATAATGATTGCTAGTTCCCTTTCCTCTGATGTCATGTCCAGCTGAACCCCTCCCACCCAATAATCTCTTCTGGGATTTTCTTTTTCCTTAAGAGCATCACTTTGCAGTTCTTGGCATTGAACTTCAGTTGCCAGACTTTGGATCAATTTTTTTCCAGCCTTTGCAGGTTTCTCTGCAATTTCCTTATTCCCTCCACATTGTCAACTCTACCACAGAGTTTAGTGTCATTCGAGAATAGACCCTGGATTCCTTCTCTTATGTTACTGATGAAGACATTGAAGACTGGGCCCAGGACAGATCCTTGTGGTACTCCCTTAGTACGTTCCCTTTCTTGTAGAGACCCATTCACCAAAACTCTCTGCTGCCTCCACTCCAAACAACTCTCTACCCGCTTTACTATTTCCCTACCTGTACCCAGATCCCCTATCTTCCTCAGCAGCCTTCAGTATGGCAATGAGTCGAATGCCTTGCTGAAATCAAACTATAGTACTGTAAGTCTACTGCCCACCCCTTGTCAACTATCCTGGTTACCCAGTCAAAGAATACTATCAGGTTGGTCTGACAAGATCTCCCTGTTACAGACCTATGCTGCTTACTATCCTGAGGCCCACTGTTTTCCAGGTATTCCACTAGGTCTTCTTTGACTAGTGTCTCCATCAGTTTCCCTGCCCCAGAGGTAAGGCTGATGGGTCTATAGTTTCCCAGCTGCTCCTTGTCCCCTACCTTGTATAGTAGAACTACATCCTCCATTCTCCAGTGCTCGGTAATCACCCCTTGCTGCAAACAGCTATTGAATAGCCCCACCAGGGGTTTGGCTAACATCAATGCCAGTTCCTTTAATACCCTCAGATGGATCCCATCTGACTCTTGGGCCATGTCAATAGCTGTATAGACACCACAACTGCCTTCCCCTTCCCGCCCACAGGGAGATTGTCCAAAATATGATCCTCCCTATCTTTGATTTTGGTGACATAGTCTACTGCACTGCCCCTAAATCCACCCTGACCAGAATGGATACTGTCTTTAACTCCTTCTGCCATTTTGCCCTCAACCATCCACTCCATACTCACCATTGTGACCTTTACTCCTCCCTCTCCTTCCCTTCCCTTCTCTTAGTGCCAGATGCCTTGCACACAGTGCTTCCCTGATTGGTAAATACTGGCTTGACTCTCTACTATCCTACCTACACTCTCTCCTCTTACCCCCTCCTACTCCACCCTACACTTTCCACAACTCCACCCACAGGACCTTCACCCTCGCCTCCCGATCTTCCACTTCTGGAAGATCTGCATTCTCTTATTACTTCCCCAGTATCGGAATTCTCTACTTTTAGATATTCACTCAGCCCTGTCTTCCAGTTCTCTAACCCACCTCCTCCATTCTTACATATCCTCCTCCTGCACTTGCAGCTGACCTATATTTCCTCATGTCCGACTCGCTAACTCTTCCTATACTCTTATCACCACCCTCTTTTCTCCACCTGTACTCCTCTTCTGCTTTCTACTCTCCTTTCTTTTTTCCACCTGTTTCTACTCTTCTGTTTCCTCCTCCCCGTTCCCCATGTCACCATTCTCTCCCTACCCTTTTTATCACATCTTTCCCTATTTTCACCCCCTTTCCATGTCACCATTCTCTCCCTACCCCTTTTTCTTCACATCTTTCCCTTCTGTTTCCATAATTTTTCTCCCCTATTTTCTCTTTAACATCCTGCCAGCCCTCCCTTTTGTGGGGTTCATGCATCCTGAAAGGGAGGGTTGGCTCATCAGTCTCCTTTCCACTTGTGCTGTACTCTCCCTTGTGTATATTTACACTTGCTCCCCTTTTTACTACCCTACTTCCTGCTGGCCCTCCCCTTTGTGGGGTTCATGTGTCCTAAAGGGAGGGTTGGCCCATTAGTCTGCCATACTCCTTTCCATTTGTGCTGCACTCTCCCATGTGTATATTTATGCTGGCTCCTTAGCTCCTATATGGTTTGTAAATAGATTTGTATTTAAATTGTGTATTTTTGATTTATTATGTGTTCCTGATCTATTGTTTTATATTATCTGATAGTCACATGTTTTATTTACTGTATAATTATTCACATGATTGTTTTACTATATATCATATTGATAATGTTATTTAACTAAAGCTTAAGTCTTGTATGTTATATAATTTTTGCACATTTTCTGTACTTACTGTTGTACCCCACTTCCCTTCCCCCTAGGACGCACCTGGAAATGAGCTATTGCAGCTCTGTGTGTCTTTCCTGCTGAAACTTTTCAAATAAATAAATAATGTTTTCCTTCAGGACTGCTAACCCTTTTCTGAATCTTTTGCTAGTATACATCTGCAGCCTCATTTCTGGGACCCTCTCTGTCAGCTGCCTTCATGTCACTCTCTGGCAAGGGCTCGCTGCTCTCCGTACTGAATACCAAGCAGACGTAGTTGTGCAGCATAGTTACTTTCTCCCTATCTTTCTCTATTACCCTGCCACTCTCCTTTAGCCCTTACAACCCCCCTCCTGTCTTTCTTTTTTCCCTTTCATATTATAAAAACTGTTTTTCTCTCTCTTAACCCCCTCCACCTCACAATACACAATTGTGTGTCTGCCTTTGCGATCTTGACTACCCTTTTGGCCTCACTAGTTTTTCCTGATATTCGTACTGTTCCTTATCCCCAGTTTTTCTTTGTACCTTATAAAGGCTTTCTTTTTGCCCTCACTGCCTCCCTGACCTTTTGAAAGATCCAAATTGGTCTCTTAAACTAGTTTCTCTTGATAACTGTTCACCAAACGTGTTCAGACCAAGCAATTCAACAAAATTACACAACCAAAACATATTAAAATGCAAATGATTGTTGGCCCATCAGTGCAGCAGTTGGATTTATGCCTGTGATGCCAGCAACCTGGGTTCGGGAATGGACTCGGGTGCTGGAGGGCCGGCAGAGGAGAGAAGGCTTGAGCATCAGAAGACTGCTCGCCTTCTCTCGGGGGGATGGTGGGGAAGCATCCCAGTGCTTTCTGACCCCTGGCGGAGGCTGGAGGTATGGCAATGCATGGGGACCAATGAACTAATGGGGCATGGTGAGTGTCGGCATAAGCCTAGACACTAGTGACACACCACGCCCCCGGGGAGCAAATTGTAAATAACACTCTGAGGCCGACCGGATGACAGCCACCAGCTCCTGCTGCCAAAAGACCTTGGGCAGTCCAGGAACCACCCCCAACAGCACCCAGGGCAAGTATTGCACTGGCCACCCCGCCAGTGCCTTCCCCCTTGGAGGAGGAGGAGGACCCACCCGGTGAAGGGTTATGTCCGGGGGTTACCTGGGGGGCTACAATGTGGGGGTGATGAGGTGGCTGCACTGAGGCAGTGTGGCTTGGAGGGCATAGGATGGCCTAAAGGAGAGGCTGTCCCAGAGCTGGGGGGGGCATAAATAGATAAAAAAAAATGCAAATAACCAAAACAGAATGGGATGGAAGGCAACGTGTGTCAATGCTTGTAGTCTGCCAAACAAAATCCCTGATCTCACAGCCATAATGGCAGATGCACAACTAGACTGGGTCACTGTTATGGAAACATGGTTCACTGGGAACCACTCCTGAGATGTCACCATCCCAGGGTATGCATTATTCTGGAAAGATCCTGAGGGAAAGAAAGAAGGGGGGGGCATTGTATGTCAGAGATGACATATGCGCAACAGAAATCCAGGGAAAACACAATAAAGCAGAGGCTCTTTGGGTTACACTAGGAGGAAGAAATAGGCTGTTGGTTAACTAGGATCTGCACCTTATACTGTAGGTAGGGAAATGGGCAGACTAGGTGGGTCAAGTAGTCCTTATCTACCATCAAAGTCTATGTGTCTATGTCTATGAGTTGGGGGCAAAGCCCCTATCTGGGTAGAAGTCAGATATAGATCCCCATCCCAGGAGGCTGACATAGACAAGGAGCTCTTGGAAACCATCTCAATGATGGTGAACAGGGCCAAGTTGTTGCTGGTGAGGGACTTCAATCTACTGGATATGGATTGATCCTCATACATAGCATTCTCAGACGTTCCTTTCAGCACCGAGGGGAGCAGGTTTGCATCAATTTGTGAACTCACCCACCAGAGACAAAGCAATATTGGATCTAGTGCTGACAAACAGCACAATGCTCCCAGAAGTGGAGGTGGGAGACAATTTAGGGACCAGTGATCACAGTTCAATCTGGTTTACTGTGAACAATATGGAGGAAAATAGTCACACCAAAATCAAAGTACTAGATTTCAGAAAAGCCAGCTTTCCCAAAATGAGAACTATTATCACATCCATGCTAGAAGGAGGAATCACAGGAGATGTAGAGGACTGCTTGAATACTCTGAAGGCTGCTCTGCATACAGTAACAACTGTATGCACTAAGCAGATCAGCAAGTCTAAAAGAAGGAGAAGACCTCTTTGGTTCTCTCATGAAGTAGAATCCAAAATCAAAGAGACAAAAAAGCCTTTTACACAATTCAAGCAAACAAAACATGAAGCAGACATGGAAGAATACAAGAACAAATTAAAGGAGGCAGGGAAAGCTGTTAGAAGGGCAAACGCACAGATGGAAGAGAAAATAGTACAGGGTGTTAAGGAGGGAGACAAAACCTTCTATACATACATAAGAGAAAAAAGAAAAAGTAAGGAACGAATAGTCTGACTAGCAATCAAGGAAGGTAAGATGGCAGAGAGTGATGAGGACAAGGCAGATGTGCTAAACAAGTTATTTTGCTCTGTCTTCACCATAGAAGACAGTGGCAAAGGTCCCACACTGAGCAGAACAAAGGAAGATACTCAAGGAGCAGATACTAGCCCCTTCACAAGGGAGAGGGTCCTAAAAGAGCTTAATAAACTGAAAGTGGAAAAAACCATGGGACCAGATGGCATACACCCTAGGATACTGAAGAAGCTCTGAGAGGAACTGGCTGCACAGTTGGCTGAGCTCTTAAAACAAGTTACTAGACAGAGGGAAAATACCTCAAGACTGGAAACAGGCAACCATTGTGATCTTACACAAGAGTGAAAACAAGGAAGAGGCAGAAAATTACTGCCCTGTCAGTTTGACCTCTGTTGTGAGGAAAATGATGCAGTCAGTACTAAAAGAGAGGACAGCGGCGTACCTAACAGACACTGGAAAAAATGGACCCAAAGCAACATGGCTTCACAACAGGATGCTCTTGTCAAACCAACTTGATCGACTTCTTCAACTGGGTCACCAGGACATTGGCTAAGGGAGGGGTGTTGGATGTTGTATACCTAGATTTCAACAAGGCCTTTAACACCTTCTCTGACAGAAGGCTAACCAACAAGCTGGAACATACAGGAGTTGACCAGAAGATGGTCAGCTGGATCAGTAACTGGTTGAATGATAGGACCCAGAGAGTGCTAGTCAATGGATCATTGTCAAGGAAGGGTAGGGTGACCAGTGGCATCCCACAGGGATCAGTACTGGGACCGATCCTATTTAACATATTTATAGCAGACATAGTGAATGGACTAATAGGGAAGGTTTGCCTGTTCGCAGATGATACAAAACTCTGTAACAGAGTGGACACAAGGGAACAAGCAGACAACATGGAAACTGACCTTAGAAGGCTAGAGAATTGGTCCTGGGACTGGCAGTTACAATTTAATGCCAAAAAGTGTTAGGTAATGCACTTGGGAAAAAGGAACCCTGGAAAAAAGTACACACTAGGAGGATATCAACTTGAGGAGACACAAACAGAGCTAGATCTTGGCATAATCATCACTGACAAATTAAAGGTAGGAAAACAGTGTGAGAAAGCAGCACAGAAACTGGTTGGCATCCTCAGATGTATAAGTAGAGGTATTTCTAGTAGAACGAGGGAGGTTATCATGCCCCTTTACAGGTCCTTGGTGAAGCCACACTTGGAGTACTGTGTTCAGTTCTGGAGACCTCACCTCAAGAAGGACATTGACCATTTGAAAACGATGCAGAGAAGGGCTAGTAAGATGGTGCATGAACTGCATCACAGGTCATATGAAGCAAGACTCAGGGAGCTGAACCTATACTCCTTAGAGCAGAGAAGAAGCAAAGGAGACATGATTGAAACATTTACATACATGATGGGATTTACCGCAGCTCAGACAGGCAATCTATTTCAACATAACATGGCGGCACGCACAAGAGGGCATGATATGAAACTCGTAGGAGGAAGATTCAAAAGCAACCGCAGGAAGTACTTCTTCACAGAGAGTGATAGATCTGTGGAACAGCCTGCCCCAGGAGGTGGTAGCATCAAAGACAATCAGGGACTTCAAACTCACATAGGAAAGACATAAAGGACAAGTTAGGGCAAAGGCTGCATAGGGAGGGGGGCAGTTTCTAAGGCAGACTAGATGGATCGTACGATCCTCATCTGCTGATGCTTTTCTTATGTTCTCATGTTTTTGTGCATGATTTAGTTGGCATGAGAACAGCACCTTTTATGACTCTCCATATAGGAATAATTCCCTCATTTGTTTGAAATTTGCCCTTCTGAAGTTTACCACTTAAACCATATAGTATTGTGGTCACTGGACCCCAGTGGATCCCCAATCTGCACTCCATCTACTCTTCTGGAGTTGGTGAATACCACATCGAGAGTGATTGATTATCTAGTGGAGTCCTTGTCCTGCTACACCAGCATGCAGCTCTGCAGAGTACCAAGCAGGGCCTGACTTCTGACACTCCTGGCTGCTGGGATGGCCCAGTTGATGTCTGGCAAGTTGAGCTCTCCTACTACTACAAACTCTCTTTTTGCCATCCCCTTTTCTGCTGCTGTTCTTAATTCCTTATCTTTCTCCTCTCCCTGCCCTGGTGGCCTATAAACCACCTCCAAGTAAAGTTTTCTACCTGATAACTCTGTCAACTGTACCCACAATGAATTGTCTTCCCCTTTCCCCTCCAGTGGATGCATCCTCTACTGCCTCTATTCCTTCCGTGACACAAATGGCCACCTCTACTCATCCCTCTATCATGCCTATGTAAGGTGCAGCAAGGGACCACCAGGTCTCAGTCATTGTTCTTATTGGCCAAATGTTCCGTAACAGCCATTGGATTCAGCCTCAATACATCCATCAGTGCCTGGAGTTCACTAAGTTTTATTATCCAAACTCTTGCCATTGAGGCACTCCACACTCCATCTTACACACCCACCTCTCTTATTTCTTAAATGATTGCTCCCATCACAGTTGCTTATGCTTCCACCCCTCTTGGTTCTTGAATGACTTCTCCCATCACAGTTCCTTGACATCCTAGGTATCTTCTGTTTATACTTTTTTGCTTGTCTATTTTGTCTACACTTCCTGGTCCCCAGAACTCATTCCATTCTATTACTATTTCTTATACACCTTGCCCCCATCCCTGGGGGAGTTCTGACTAGGTTTCCCACTTTGTCTACCTCAACTGTAAAATCCCTAGCCCCAGCCTCCCCTGCAGTTAGTTTAACTATCTGCCAATGTATACCTCAAATGTCTTCCAAAATGTAATATTCCTCTCTCTTGTCAGGTGAAGTCCATCACCTTAGAAGAGCCTCCTGTCCAAGAAGCCTCCCAGTCCTCTACGAGGTGGTACCCCTTTCTTGACACCACCCTTTCAACCACTCATTGAACTCCTTCATCTCCACCATCCTCACTATATTCTCACCTCTCCCTACCCAGACAGGGAGGACCTTAGAAAAGGCAATGGAAAGCAAGTACTTCTTCAATCTGTTCCTCAGCCTCTGCAAGTCCTGCTTCTCTGTCTTCACAGACCAGTTTACCAGATCATTGGTACTGAGATGTACCAGCACTCCCTGCTCCCTCCCCTCCTCCACTATCCTCCATATCCTCTTCCAATCCTTAATGACTGATGCTCCAGGCAGACATCTGACCACCCCCTTTCCTTTCCTGCACTGCCTACCACCCTCTCTATGCCTCAAACCAAAGCATCCCTATCACCAGAATCCTGCTTTCTATCTTCTTCATGCTCTTGACCCTGTGTGTTACCATGTCTTCTTTCCCCTTAACAGCTACTGACTCAATGCCCCCATTAGAGTTAAGCACATGTACCGCTTCTATGGGTGCAAAGTGATTTGCCATTGGCATCTCTTGGATATGGCCAACTGCTGAGTGACTGCCCCTGCCACTCGATCTCCTCTCCCTCCCCTTCCACAGCACCCTTCATCCCCGAGTGGGTCTCTTCTGCAGTGGGGGTGTGAGGGTTGGGGACCAGCTTTGTTGGTGTCACAGATGGGATATTTCCTCCCTTGCTGTTGCCAACTGAGCATGGAGCCCCCAGAGGGTCCTACATATTGGGAAATGTCCCCTCCTCCAAAGCATATCCCTAGAGATGAGTGCCCAAAAATCCCCACAGCTGACTACCTCCTCACTCACTTTATGCTCCATTCTAGTCTGTTACTGAGTACTTATAAAACTGCCTGAGTTACTTAGTAATGTGTGGATGAACTCCATCATCAAAAGATTTTTGCTGCATACATAGACTTTTCATCAGAATTTGATACTATGAACAAAGAAAAGTATGGGATACTATAGATACCACGGGGATTTGCCAAATTCTAATAAATAGTATTCAATTTTTATATTCAGAAACTTGAGATAAAGTTACAGTTAGTGTTGGAAAAATGCCTGAGAAATTTGTAACAAACATGGGAGTAAGACAGGGCTGTATTCTTGCTCCAACATTTATTTAGTTTTTGTGAATAAAATACTAACTATTCTTGCATCCATACCATAAGATTCACCACAAATCAGCTCTGAAAATGGTGCTGTCTTGGCATATGCTGATGATTTGGCTTTGCTGTTGCCTTCTCCATTTGGCTTGCAGAAAAAGTTAAATGTGTTGGCAGATTTTGGAAAAGACAGAGCTCTGAAAATTAATATGCAAAAGTCAAAGATCATGATTTTTGCTACCAGAAAGTCCAAATTTAGCTGGTACATTTACTCATCCCTGATGGAAGTAATAAAAGATTATCAGTATTTGGGACTCATTTTTTCACAGACACTATCCTGGAAACCCCACTATAATCATTTGCTAAAAAAGATTAAAAATACTAACCTGGTTTGATGCCAGATATTGGGGGGGGGGGGGGCTTCTATTAGACCTTTATTGTGAGCCATAGAAGCAAAATACAATTCCCAAATATTATATGGCTCTGAAATTTGGGACTATAAGTATCTGGCTTACCTAGAAAAACCTGCCATACAAACTTTGAGCTCAATATTAGGCTTTCCAAAAACTACACCATCTCATTTTGTTTGAGTAGGGGTGGTTCTACTTTGGACGAATCTAGACTGGTTAACTTCTGGATTAAAATCACTAAATAACCAAATTATAGGGTTGCAAGATTGTGCCTGGAAGAAAAAGCACAATGGGATCAGACTGGTAGCAGGAAATCCAATTGGTTGTCTCTGCTTAAAAATATTTTGGAGTTGGTGGGACTCTTGGATCTGTTCAGTCAAACTTTACACAGTATTTTGATAGCAGATCAATATATATCCCATATAAAAAGCCTGCTTGTGTGAAAATATAAAGCAACTAACCTAGAGAAGAGTTTACTTTCTAGATACGCATTATGGTATAGTATAATTGACTGTGGGCATATTTTTCACTATTATCAAGATGTTTTAGAGAATCCCCTACAAAGGAAGATCTATGTGAGGTTCAGGATGGGATTTTATGAATCAAATACTCTGAGTACTAGACTGAACAGAACCAGTGAGTCCTTATTCTTCCTATGTTACTGCATGGGGAAAGAAAACAAAGACCTACCTCATGTTGTCTTTAAATGCAGGTGGTATAATAGTGAAAGAAAGATGTGGCTTGGGCCAGTTCTTTCTTCTATAGAAGAACATGATGAGGCTTTTTTCTTAAGATTATTATTTACTGTAGAAGATGACTATATTATAAAAAGAATGGCTAACTTCCTCTTTAATATTCAAAAAATTTGAAAACTAGTAATTAAATCTATAATTACTATTTGAAGCATGTGAATATCTGCTGTATTCAGGTTATCTGGTACCGTGTCTGAATGTGATTTTTATAGAGCGTTTTAAAATGTTTTATTTATTTATTTATTTATTTAACAAATCAGAAAGACCTTTGAGCCAAGGGCTCTTTTACAGAGGTTCCACGTCAAGTCACAAGAATAGCAAATTACAATGGTTTCAGTAAGTAGTACAACATGAGGAAAGTAATTACATAAACAAAAGAACAATATGGCAAGATAAATATTGTGTCAAGTGCAGCCAATGGCCTTGTCTGATGAGTGGTGAAAGGACAGGATAGGACAGAAAGTACAGGGGTGAATTGAGGGGGTGGAAGCAGCAAAATAAGAGCAAGGAGGGAGATTTCACAATGAAGCTTGAGCAGAAAAGACCCTCAAGGTTGGGGGTAGAAGGAGAGAACAAGGTGAAGAAACAGAGGAGAGAGGGGGAAGTGGGAGTGGAGGGGTAAAGGAAGGGGGGATGAGGTAGGATGAAAAGAGGGCAGGAATGGGAAAGGGATAAGGCAGAAAGTGCTGTGAGTGGAAGAGCACAGCAACAGCATAGGGCTATACAGGGGCAAATGGTAAAAGAGGGAGGTCTCTGTGCTTTTAGCTGTCAGCAGAGATTAGGTATTGCTGTCATAAGATGCTCTGGAAACTAGGAATTGATGCAGCTTCTGCTTAAATGGTCCCAAAGTTGCAGTTGTCACAGTTTCAGGAGGAAGGGAATTAAATAAATTAGCAGCTCTAACTGCAATGGATTGCAGTGGTAGCGAGGTTCGACAGCGAGGGACAGTAAAAGCTTGGCTCACAGAACTTCATGTGCTCCGAGTGCCCCAGAAGAGAGTGAAAAGCTGAAGGGAACCTGGTGGTAGGAGATCAAGATCTGCCTTCTTAGCCAGAAGGCATGCTTGATATTCAGTGTGAGCCTGGAGTTGAAGCCAGTTTGCTTGTTCATAAAGGTTACAAGTGTGAGTACGATAACGCTACACCAATTAGTAGATGACATGCCTTATTCAGAGCTGGGGTGAGCCGACGTAGGGTTGTGTCTGTGGAAGAACCATAAATGACCAAACCATAGTTAATAATAGACACAATTGAACTTTGGATAGCCAATCTGAGAACTTCAGTGGTAAGGCAGTGTTTATGACTGTGTAGAAGGCCTAGGCAAATGTTAACTACCTTGGCAACATTCTCAACATGGTTGGAGTAGGAGAGCCTACTATCCAGAGTAACCCCTAGGTATTTAAAAGATTGAGTCTAATCAAGGATAACACCTACACTGTTTTTAATCACCAATTGTTTGGCTTTGTGCTTGCTGTGGGTACCATCGAAGAGCATGACCTTAGCTTTTTTGCAGTTAAGCACCAACTTATGAGAGATGAACCAGGACTCAGCTTCAGTAAAACTTTTCTGAAGTTGGGCCTGAAGGAGGGTAGGGTCAGCAGTCTTTGAGAAAATGACCGCATCATCCACGTAGAGGCTTACTGGTTTGGAACAGGATGCCAGAAGATTATTGAGGAAGATGCTAAGTAGAAGGAGTCCCAGTATCGATCCTTGAGGAACCCCAGAGTAGATAGGCAGTTTAGCAAAAAGGGAAGACCCTATTCTCACCTGCTATGTGCAGTTTGCTAGATAGCTGGTGAACCACTTTAGGGCTTCTGAAGATATATCAAGCCCAGCAAGCTGATGTATCAGCAAATGGTGATTGAACATGTCAAATGCTTTAGACAGGTCAATAAAGGTTGCACCAACATGTTGACCCTGATCAAGAGTATGGTGAATAAAACCTGTGAATTCCAGTAGGGCTGTAGATGTGCTGTTCCCTTTCTGAAAACCATGTTGTTGGACACATTGTAGGTTGTATTTTTCCAGGTACTCCACAAACTGGTCAGCAACAATCCTTTCAAGTGCTTTGGACAGCAGGGGGAAAATAGATATTGGCCTATAATTTCCAGGTAGTAATCTGTCCCCACTCTTAAAAACTGGTGTAACCAGAGCAGATTTCCAGATCTGGGGGAATTGTGAAAGTATGAAGGAGCGATTGAGAAGCTTGGTTGGGGGGGTGAGGACTTTTTCTAGAGTTAGGGCGAGACATTTTAGGTAGAGGGAATCACTGCTTGTCCTGGTTCCTCCTAGAACTTTATATAGGTAGGTCTTGGTCTCACTTTCCAAGATAGCTTTGAAGTAGAAACATGGGTGGGTAGAGGCCTCTTCTGACTTGGTGGATGTGGGAGTTATGCTGGGTAGTTCAAAGAAATTTTGGGGCAGAGTTTGGCTAAGGTCTGTGAAGGATGAATTAAATGTGTTGGCAATTAACACAGGGTCATGGGTGATAGACCCATCAACATTTAACATAGTTGGAGCCTGTTTGGATGCTTTCCAAGTGATTTCTAAGATGTTTTTAATTATTTTGCAATATTTTTCTTTGTAATGATCTTGTAAATGAATGGACTGAACAATAAAGAATTACTGCTACTACTAGTAATGTGTGAATGTTGACTGCCTGCCTTATCTTATATAGGTAGAAGCTAAGATTAACAGTTTTAGCAGTAATTAGTAACACCCCACATGAGACGCAGTGTGACTATCTGTCTCTCTGTCTGTTTCATAACTCTATACAGGTGGAAGCTATGATTTAACAGTTTTAGCTGTAGTCAATGACAGTGACACTACACATTAGATACAATTTGTGCTTGCCGTCTGCAGTTATGTGGTCACCACTCCTTCAGGGTCTCTTGCAGAGCTGCAGACATACCTCCAGATGCTGCTGCTGGGGGTTGCAGGCCTGCAGTATGTGGTTTAAACAGAAGGCTAAAACAAAACCCTCCCCCTCAGCAGAACTACAGGGGCTAACTGCTTCTAGGGGAGGAGGGGTTAAAGCCTACTCTGCCAACTCTAAAAGGTCCTCTGATTCTGAGTTGCCCTGAAGTGAGACACAAGTGGTGCTGCTGTTTTGTTAGTCTCCCTGCATGATGCTGCTCTATCAGCAATTTCCCTGTGGGTTTTGATAAGGACTCCATAATCTCCTATGGGATACATTTATTTCCTTACATTGTTTAGTGGTTCCATGCCAGCATGTCTTTTCCAATGAGATGATCTAGAGTTGCTGGTGGACAGTGAGTGTTTGATATACTGTATATACACAGTAGGTGTTTGAACCTGGATATAAATATATGGTTCACAGTCAACTGTGTTGTCTAAGCCATGAGAGGTGCCTGCTTGTGATCCATTCTGAATATTCAAATCTTATGTACACTAATGCCCTCATAATGTTTCTGTGTATACCAATGTTAGATACTTTCTCATGGAATTTGTATATAAATTGTTGTATTCTCCTGGGTCATGCCTGAAAACAGGCAAATGTTTATCTAGCGTTCCTTACCCGGTAAACAAAAATGAAACAAACAAAAACTAAATAAATATTGCCCTTATGTATAAATTAAAGAAAAAATATTATTACTGTGGTAGTCACTGGCAAATACTTGTTTAAAGTTAACTACTTCTTTATACTGTCTAGTATGTGAGTGACAGATAATGTATGACATGGACCACAAAATGACCACTGTTTAACAATGTGCAAGGCCTCTGGAATTCTATGATCCTGTGGTTGTGGAATTTGCTGCAGAATTTGCATCATGCCATAGAATAAATATCATCTATCTATCTATCTATCTATCTATCTATCTATCTATCTATCTATCTATCTATCTATCTATCTATCATCTATATTATTTGTAAAGAACTTAGTTAATGCGTTACTTATAGAGATTTACGAAATTAGATTTTGACGGTGAAATTGGGGTGAAATCGGCAATTTCACTGTGTGAAATGTTTCACAAAAATGTGGCATAATTTCACAATTTCATCCACATTTTCACCCTCTGAGCAGTCCACCAACAATGGTGAAATTTTGCCTGCAAGTGGCGCAATTCCACCAAAAATGGTGAAATTTCTCCTGCGGGTGGTAAAATTTCACCCACAGGAGAAATTTCACTGGCTTGGGGGTGAAAGTTAGCTCACAAACATGGGCAAAATTTCTCATTTTTCCCGGCAAAATATTTTGCGTAATGCACTAATTCTGTGAAATATTTCACCCAGCGAAATATTCCAATTTCGCACAGCACTAATTACTTAGGGTTACAACAACTAAATTTGGGAAGTGTGCTGTTAGGCTTTCCAACCCTAACACTCCACCCCACCCCACCCACACACTATCCTTAACACCCCACCCCAACAGGCAGGGATAGGTGAGGGGTGTGCCAAGGGGTTGTCAACCCTAACACTCACCCCACTGTATGTATAAGTAAGCTGAGATGGATACAGTTTATGAGAATGGGGTGAGTGTTAGGGTTGACAACCCCAAGGCACACCCCATGCCTGTTCCTGCCTGCAAGGTTGGGATGGGGTGTTAGGGTTAGTGTGGGGGTGGGATATTAGGGTTGGAAACCCTAACAGCACATTTCCCAAATTTTGTCACTGGAACCCTAACTAGTTCATAAACAAAGTTCATTGCAAAGAATTTACTTACTTTCTGAGATAGTATAATTTTATCCTTATTTGCCTGTGGGAGGGCAGGGCCCTTTGGAGATGTTGTAATCATATTGTTATTTCCCTGTGAATGCACAGGGCCTATAATGGTATAATGGTATCTATATTTGCATGAGGGAGTGCAGGGCTTGCTAAGCTCTGCATTTGCATCCATCCATAATTTATGAGATACTGTAATTGTATCATTACTTCTCTGTGGGAGTGCAAGGCCCTCTGAGCCTGTGCTCCACTGAGTCCACAACAATATCCATATTTGAATATGGAAGGGCCCTGCATTCCCATCCATTCATAATTTTAAAGATTCTGTACTCATCTTCAATCTGGTGGTGCGCAGCACCAAAGAAACACCATACATTGCAATGTTATCATATGGGAACCACAGTAATATTTGAAACCTAACTACACACCAAATGAATATCTTTTCACTAAACCAGCAAAAGGCACATCTGTGGGGCAAGCCCTTTGCACGAGGAAAATTCTGAACAAAGATTGCAAGCTATGACTTCACAGCAGAGTGGCTACGAAACTACAGGGTACACTTCACAATACAATGTTGTCCTGTAGGAAAAGTAATCTGCTCTCACCAAACCAGCAAAAGGCACATCAGTGGATCACTCCCTTTATACTCTGAAAATTTCAGACCAAAATTCCAAACCATTTCTTTACTGTTAAGTGACAAAAAAACAGCTATATAAATCTTTTTTTTTCGCAAATTAAGAAACAGGATCCTGTTTCCAGCTTTACAAGCTTTCATGATCCAATTCTTAAGCAAAGCATACTGAAAGCTCACATAATGAGAGCCAGATTAAATTGCAGTGAGGAGAGAGTATCTAAAGGAGGCTGGGAACATGGCTCACATGCTTGTCCATACAGGGTATAAGATGTCCCTTGTTCAAAAGGCACACAAAAAAGTTGAGAATACACATAGAGAAACATTGTTTACAGGAGATAAAAAGAGATATAGAGGCGAGAATAGTGTTCTCCACTAGGTACACTCATTTAAAGGGTAAGATCAGGGCCCCTACTTTTCTGCTGCACAGTAGGACCAAGTTTCATGGTAAGACACCATTTGCCGCAGAGAACTTCAGGCAGTGGTTTGTAATTTCTACGGAAGTTCTGTGGCACTAACAAACTACCACATCACAGTGACAGCTTGTCACACTGACTTCACTTTCATGGCAGTGGTTATAGCAATCAGGATGGTGGAAAGCACAGTAACACTAGTTCAAAAAATAACAGAATTATAAAAATAATTTTATGCCTAAAAAAGCAAAACAAATGTCTCTCCCTTAAGGTCCTAGCCTGCTAAATAAATAACATATGCAGAGGGGATCTTATGTGATAAATAAGGTATTTCTATATGCATGCTATCTATCCCACTAATGAGGTTTCCACTGTCTATCACTTATATAGTTGTATGTGCTTTCTACACCACTCATGAGGTTCCCACTGTGTATCACTTATATATTTATATGCAATCTGTAACATGCATACAAATGTGTGTGTGTGTGTGTGTGTGTGTGTGTGTGTGTGTGTGTGTGTGTGAGAGAGACAGAGATACTGTGTGTGTGTGTGTGTGTGTGTGTATGTGTATATATATATATATTTTTTTTTTTTAATTTCCATGAACTTGCATACTCATTCATACAGGTCCCATTAGAAATGGAATAGAGGAGTTATTGCAAAACTCATTTTTGATGTCATCCTGCTTTCCTGACACACTGTGTAACACCATCAGGCCATGACATGTATGTGAACCGACTGTGAGATAGAGCTCTCCAGACCAGCACAATGTGTCCACCATGTGACAGAACACTGCACCATACCTTCCCAGGCTCTGAGCAATGATGTGTTCCAGCAATCCTTGTGCTGCCCAGTTAGCTCCCAGAGCTAATCTCTGAACCTGAGTTGCCCGGCACGGAAAACACAGCATGCTACCCTCTGGCCTAACAGCTGTCCCTGCACACATTTCTCCATAACTTTTAGGTGATTCTATCAACCAGTGACAATATGTAATCAATAACCCTTGCAAAAATGCATACAGTGCAATTATTTATTTAACAGGTCTATTCTTTCAACAGGTCTACACAATATTATATTCCACTTTTCTGGGCATAATTACCTTATTTTTCTTAAAAATGACAGTTAAATTCATGTTACCAGTTATTCATTTCAGATGGCATCTCAGGCACAAATAGGTCTGTACAAAGTGAGGTATGGACTTAATATGTCTGTGCTATTGACAAGGTTTTGTTTAAGTTGACTCTAGTGCAATAATGTAAGACTGAAAATTGTATTAGGCTGTAGTGCAGGATGAACAAATATCACCATGCCTGGTGTGCTGCGCCACCGTCTCTGGCAGTGGGAGCTGTGGTAGATAAGTGACTGTTCATTTCTGTTGCAGATTGCAGTCATTTCATTAGCTAATGTATGATGTTATAGCAGCCTACACATAACATTCTGAGCATATGGGGGGGTTTAGGATATAAAAAGAGGGGAAGGGAACCAGATTCTATGGAAAAACAGAAATATTAATAAAAAAATCAACAAGAAGAGTGAATTCTGTGGCACCACAGAAGTTCTGCGGTAGATTGCAAGTTCTGCACAAAATTCTGCTTCCGAAGAATTCTAGGGGCCTTGGATAAGATTAGTAAAATCATAAAGGGTAATTGGCATAGTATACAGTACAACAACGTAGAGAATCATAGATTCAGAGAAGTACCTTCAATTACTTCAAAAAGAAACAAAACCATAAAGGACTGGTTGGTACATACTGCACATAAGAATGTCATCAGACAACAGAAACAACTTTTGCTGGGCCCTTTAAAGAATGGAAGCTTCCAATGTGGGCACTGTTTTCAATAAAGTTATACATGCAACAAGGTTTTTTTCAAACACCCTTTTATGAACAAATGCTACTATATAAAGCAGCACATAACATGCATTACAGACCATATGATATACGTGGTCCTTTACCCATGTGATAAAATCTACGTAGGGCAAAAAAAACACTGGATTTGAAAACAAGAATCAGTGAACATAAAAGCAAAATTCGTACACAGGACAAAACCTCATCAGTTGTGAGACATTTTACAGAGACTGGACATTCTGTATCAAGTTTACGATTTTGGGGACTTGAACATGTCAGCCAACCATCACTGGATCATGTGAAATGGGATGATGCCCTACACAAGAGGGAAGTCTTCTGGATATTTTTATTGGACAGTGTGAATAAAAGATTTTGATTGAATGAAGAATGTGATTGGCATGTATATGAGTGAAGGTGTGGCTATTTTATATAGGCTAAACCTTTTACTTGGGGAATTATATTAATTGGATGTGCACATTAATAGGGTCATTCATTTCTTACGGTACACAATGATAGGTTAGTCAGCATGATTCTCCAGAACCCTCCCCAGTTATACTATTTCCTAATTGTTAATTACTAAAGTTGAAGTATTGATTCTGATATAGTAAGATCTTATATATAGTCCTCGGGGACCCCCCACCTGCCTAAGGTGCACATTTTTACTGCAAAAGAGTTGAAATATTATCTTTAAAAAAAAATATAACTTTAAAAGCATATTTGGGGTTCATGAGCCCTAAATGGGAGATGAACCGCTGTTTACACACACCTTTGGCACTATAAGTGTCCACCATACTACATGACCACAGTGCCTTTGCTTAGGAAGTGTGTTTTTTACATCTTTGACAGCCTACACAGTACATGGAGCTCTGTAGTGACATCAGCAGTGATGTCAGGCCCCTCCCAGCTTGCAGCAGTATTTAAACTGCATGGATCAGAGCACCAGTGGCTTTAAACATGGAGAGCTGCTGGAAGCCATGATGCTCAGAAAAGATGCTACAAGTAAGTTCACTATGCTTTGGAAGGTATTTAAAACTTTTTTAAGTATCTAAGAATAGTAAATACATTGAGAAGTTTAATCTATTCCCTATTTCGTTCCATTGCCACAGGGAACTTAAAAGAGTGATAAACACAGAACATAATGCCACAGAAACTTCAGAGAGTTCTGCAAGCAGTATCTTAAATTCAGTGAGAGTTCTAAATAGAAGATTTGAATGATATTAGAGAAGCATGAAGATTTTGAAAATAGGATAAATGAGAATGGTTATTAATGGAATGTTTTAAGTAACCTTTGAAGCATGAATTAACAAATTAATAAGGGGAAGTTAGGTTGCGAAAGAAAATGATTATGGCATGAAAAATATTTGAGAATGAAAAATATAATACTATGAATTTGTAGCTTTCTCTAAATAATAAGAGTTGTAAAGATTTACTCTTTTTTATAAGTATCTCAAAAACACTGTTTAACAAGATTAGGGGTTTTAATCCTAGGTGGGGAAGGAACCACTGTTTATACACACCTCTGACTCTGTAGGCTTCCACCAAACCACATGGCCACAGATCTTTTCCTTAGACAGTGTGTTCTAGACATCCTTGACAGCCTACACAGCAGGCGGAGCTGTGTAGGGACATCATTAATGATGGCAGGCTCCCCCTCCTTGCAGTAATATTTAAACTGTGTGATTCTGAGTAAGACTGCATTTACATATATGGAATTACTGGAAGAAACATTACATAGAAAATATTCTTGTGACTAGGTTAAAGGTGATTAGCAAAATTGTAAGACTAACTAAAACTAATAGTTTGTAGATATGTCAGAAGCTGAACTTGTTCCCCGCTTCCTTTCATTGTAATAGGAAACTTTAAAAAAAGTGGAACATTAAAAAGTACACCATAAGGAACTTTAGAGCGATGTATAAGCAACGTTTACACCTGGTGAGAGTTTTGTATATTTATTTGCTTTTGGTAACTGGGTGGGTGCACTAGGCATAGGAATGCCTATTTTCAGGCATGACCCCGGAGAATACAAGTGGACAATACAAAAGCACACCATGTGACGCAGCACATGAAATAGGTACTACAGTGGGAGGGAGGTCAGAACAATCAACATTGAAGGTTGAGCAAAATACAGTTTAGAGACCAAGTCAGGGTACTAGCAGCATAACATTAGACAAAAACAAGTGCAAAACAACTGAAAATACTGATTACAAAGTGGATAAGTTTGTACAAGATATAAACAATATACAATAAGTGCCTAGAGGTAGTTAAGCTTTTAGAGAGGAAGGAGTGGAGGATGTGGTAGAGGCAGGGGAGAAAGGGATGAAGGGTGGTGGAGAGTGTGCAAGGGGAGGATCATTAGAGAGAGAGGTGATAAAGCAGATAGGAGGGGAGTAGATGAAAGGGGGAGTAGTGAAGAAATGGGAAGAGGGATCTACGCCGAGTGGAAACAAGAACAGGGGTTAGAAGCACGTAGATAATCTCGGTGGGGTTTCTTGAAGCTGGCATGGTTGGGAGCTAGGTGGATAGCTTGAGGTATGGAGTTCCAGTACTTCGGAGCTGAGTGAGAGAAAGTTTGTGCACCCATAGAGATTTTGCATCTGGGGATATAGAAAAGGGCTAGGTCAGTAGAGCGGAACCCATAAGAGGGGGACTGGGAGTGAAGCATGGAAGCAAGGGATTGAGGGAGACCAGATCTAACTATTCTGTCAATTAGGGAGCCATAGGACTGAAGTTGATGGGCAGTGGGAGAGGGACAGTTTAAGTCAGCATAGAGCTGGCAGTGGTGTTTATATCTTGGTGATGCAGAGGCATAGTGGCAGATGTTGTTATAAGTGGTGTCCCATTTATGGAGGGAGGATTTAGTGGCACTTAGGTAGGTGACTGTGCCATAGGCCAGGGCTGGAAGTAGAAAGCCTTGTGCAACAGCAAGTCTGGCAGATGGGGTGAGGGCATAGCTAGTATGGTAGGCCCCTGCAATTTTTGAGTTGACAGATTTACAGGTGGCGGTAATATGTTGGTCAAAATCTAGGGATACGTCCAGGAAAATACCTAGGTATTTCAAGGAGCTGGAAGTGACAAGTGGGGAGTCATCTGCACACGAGATATTGAGGGAGTTTCGATTTCCTTTAAGTCTGACAGAAGAGCCAAAGAGCATACAGTGGCCCAGATATTCGAACTGTGCCACAAAGTAGCGCAATAGCAGGAGCAGGTGTAAGTCCAGTGCGCCCATGTGCAACACACGCGATATTCAAACACTGCACAGGCCAAGATGCACTTGAGCCACACAACTGAATATCATGTTGACTGTGCCATGGTGCAACCAGGGATGCACAATGGAGCAGGGTAGCAGTGCATCAGCACAACCAGGGATGCGCAGGAACAGGAATCAGGGGTCCACCACCCATGGAAGATATGGGCAGAGGAGCACACAGCAGAACAGACATCGCCCCCACACCCCATGAACCACACAACCTGAGGAGAGCTGGAAGAACCACCAGCCCATGGACACCAACAACAATCCCACAGCCGGGGCATGGTGCCCCAGCACACCGCCTGGCAAGCTGTGACCGGCACACAAGGAGGTCTGGCCACTCTATGCCACACCATCCCACCAATGCAAAGCACACCCTGCACAGCAATCCCCAGACACCCTGCCCAGGAGCAGCGCCCAACAGTGCAGGACACCCCATACATGCCACCACCCCCACTATGACAATGCAACCTTGTGCACCATGGAGCCATGCAAGGCAGCCCCACCACAAGCACCATGCAGTGGGAGGCAGCAGACACCAATGCAACAACTGCAGACACATTGCCACCCTGCACGGCCCCCCTGAGGTAGAGCTGAGAGATTGACCATGCGTCTGCACACAAGGTACCCCGCATGCAACAGGGCCTGCCCTGGACCCCACCACCAGTGGTACAGCACCCTGCACACCCTCCCAAGGACACACCCTGTCCCAGCACTGGCCACAACAGCCAACACAGGTACCCACAGTGGTGCATGGAAGCATGAGCCACATAGGATGCAACACAGTGCATGGACAAACACCCACACATACCCAAGGGCACACCAACACAGGGACACAGTAGCGGGTCAACAAACCCACTGGTGTGTGGCCACGGCAGCCATGTACCCATGGCTAGCACCCCTCCATGGCACAGATGTACCAGCCACCCTTCGCGTGCACCATGAAGCCATATGCCACCAGCATGCAGCCGGAGCACAAGTGACAGACAGTGGAGCACATCCCCTGCAACAGACACAAGCGACAGCATGGACGGGGGACAACAGCAGCGGAGGCCACAGTGCCACCCAAGGCAGACGTGCACCATACCAGTTACAGGAGGCAACCTGGCATTGTGCCAGGTACAGTGGTTGTCCAGCATGGACAGCCACCACTGACATGCCAGCAGACCGTGTAGATCACAGACATGCAAGGGTGTCAGCTGCACAGGCCACAGATGGTCTGAGAGGGGCGCCATGCATCATGGACCACTGCACACAGGCATCCAGTGCACAGGGAACAACACACAAACCACAGACAGTGATTGGTTCCCATGCCCACACCATAGGTGGTTTCCTTCTGGACACACACACACACACGCCAATGCTGGCACCATCCCTGATGCCATGCACACCACTGCAGCTGAGCACCTGTAGCCCACTGCAAATCAGAGACCACCACAGTAGTCATAACAAAACAAATGTATTGAACATATGTGAAAAAAACTATTTAGAATTATGTAAAAAAGGGGGGGAGGGCCACATACCAGGTGGGGGTAGGTAAGGGGCAGGGGTGAACAAATGGGAGAGGGTAGAAGGGGTGTGAGAGTGGGTCCAGGGGGGTAGGGTTATTCCGTGGGCATGGAGGGCCTAGTGTCTGCCCTGTTCTCCACTCCTGTGGCACCTTCTCGTTCTCCACCTCCTGATTCCATGCTGCTCCATGCGCTGGAGGATCTCCAGTGATGCCTGGGCCAGCTGCAAGAGCTCCTGCATGGCCCTCTCAATGGCCATCATCCACTGTCCACCTAGGACAAGGGAGCAGAGTCAATATGTGTGAATGTCCATCCCCCTGCAGCCCACCCATTGTGCATGGCATACAGCCGTGGGCCGTGCCCCTGTGATGGTGTGCGACCACCCACAGTGATCGTGTCCACAAGACCTGCCTACCCAAGCACACACAGCCATTTGGACTGCTGCATACACCCACCTCCCAAGTCCTGCACAGCAACACCGTGGCTGTACAGTGACATGGCTATGCGGTGCGAAGGCAGTGGCACAGCCATGTACCAGATGCATACATGGACCACCAGCGATGTACACCCACACATGCAGTGCCACAGGACAGTGCTGAGTGTACCTTGTGGCGTGCACGTCAGTGGTGTCAATGGATGGTGGCCATGCTCCGCCGCCTACTCCGCAACACAGCATGCACAGAATATCCTGGAAGAAAGGCACTCACCTGCATCCGCAAGATCCGGGCGCTGATGCTGGATGGGCCCAGCAAGCCATGCCTGTTGCCATGCATCCTCCTGTTCACAGTGTGGACATGCCTCTCGAGCTTGTCGCCGCTCCTCAGGGCCTAGGGTGCAAACATGGAGAGGGAACATCAGTACAAACCAGTAACAAAGGCTCTCCCTGGTGTGTGCGATCCCGTACAGCCCAGCCATGCCGCAACCCACCACCACCACCACCGCCCAAACTGGATGCCCCCCCATGTGGTGGACACATGCCCACTGCGATACCCGGATGGACGCTACCAGTGTATGGATGGAGCACCTACCTGGACGTGGCACTGCACCTCACCTGGCGCATGCCTGTAGATGGGCAAGCCTGTCTGGGTCCCTCCGCCGGAGGTCCCCATAGTGGTGGTGACACTGCTCGGGACTTCAGACGATCCCGGTGGCCTCCTCCAGTGCCTCTGACACCTCCTCCCACACAGCACTCCTTGCCCTATCTAAGGGGTCATCCCCAAACAGGGCCCCAGCATGGAGATCTACAATGGCCACCAAATTGGCCAGCTTCAGAGGGCTTCATAAAGCTGCTCTCCTCCTTGCCATGACTACTGCAGCTAGGATCACAAAATGGTGCTCTGTAGCACATGTTCTCCATGTGCAGATGCTGCACGGTACAGAGCTGCCATTCCCCATTGCACTGTCACCGAACAGCGCGATAGGGGTGCACCCATGCGGACACATGGCACCTAGGGGGCAAAGGTCGACCGCAGGGTCAAGGGTCTGTCACTCATGGACCGCCACAGCGTGATTGGGACTCCCTGCGTGTAGCGCGGTTGGGTGCCTGTGTGTGATGCCCTGCAGTGGCCTACCATGCTTTGGCACCATGGCACCTACGTTGCTCCAGGGCATGAGCGCTATACATGTGAACCATGCACTAGCACCACTGACACAGTGGTGGCCATGCCCTGCACTGCCTCCCATGCTCAGCACATCAGCAACGCGGCAGGCATCAGCGTCAGCACCCAGGGCATGCACCATGCGGTGCCTACTGCGCACGTCACAGAGCTGCGCCTTTGCCTGAGCATGCTCAACACAATTGTGCAAGGTGCAACAGCGCGAGATTCAGACAGCATATGCAAATCAGCTCATCAGCAATTCCATGGCGCACCTACTGCATTAGCATCCCCTTAAAGTTGTGCCTCACCTCATTTGCATGCCTTGCGCTATATAAATGTGACATGGGGCTGCAGAGGCCATAGTTTGGTATTGAAGTCTATTGTGGTGGGTTGCATGCTGTTTGGCAGTGTGGACTGTGGTGTGTGGGAGATGCATGGGACTGCACAATGAAAGGTAACACCTGTCATTCCCACAGGCTCTATAATGACCGAAAATGAGGAAGAGGAGGAACAGGGATGTTGGAGAAAGAAGAGGCCCAACTTCACCCGGGTGGAATCAGATGCCCTGTTCGAGGCATACCTCGACAGGGAGCTGCTGCTCAGCGGACAGCAGGGAACACCACAGGCCCAAGCTGCAGCATGGGGTGAGGTTGCACATGCTGTGAACCAGCATGGCAGCCACCAGCAGTCTGTGCAGGAATGTAAAAACAAGGTCGGCATGGACAAGAGGAGAATTAAGGACAAGGTGGCTGCCATCAGGGCAGCATGTGCTGCAACCAGTGGTGGACAGCCGGATGTGCCATGCCTGATGCCACAGGAGGAGCAGATTTCTGGCAGCATGTGGCATTGTGCCATAGAGGGCATTCCAGGTGGTGGCTTCCAGATGGGTGGCAGCCCGTCACTGCATGGTAGGTCCTGTGTTGTCACTGTGTGGGAGGTGGGGGGAATGCCACAGGGTAGGGTGGAGACATTAACATTGCTGTGATCCCTTACAGCTCCTGAGCATCTACAAGGGTCAGCGGTGGTGGGTGTGTCCACTGTGGGCCAGGCCCTGGACACGGAGGAGCACCCATCCACCTTCACAGGTGTCCGAGGGTCAGGACCACCGCATACCTGCCTGCCTGTCTGAACTGAAGATGGTGGTGCTGGTGTGGACAAGGTCCTGCCTGTGTCCCAGCGTGACAGCAGCCACAGACTCCAGCATGCTGGGACATGGACTGGTGCCACATCAGGCACCGATGATGATGCATCACACATCCCGGACAGTGATACGTGTGGGACATGGGATGGTCCCACAGTCGGGAAGGACACGGGCTTAGCCATGTGTGGTGCCGCTGTGGAGGCCTGTGTGACATCACAGTCCCAGCCTGTGCCTGTACATGCCAGTGGGGCAGCACTGGTGTGCGTCCAGGCTGGTGGTGCTGTTGTGGCCACTGCAGCAGCAACGGTGGGCCCTGGCAAGCGGTGGCCGTAAGGGCAGTGCCAGCAGTCAGCCAATGGTGATGGGAGGGACAGTGTCAGGTGGCGGCATCAGTGCACTGCTTGTGGACATGCCCTGGCATGGCTCTGGTGTGCAGCGCCCATCTTCAAGGAGTGCTGCCCGACATAGCCAGGAACACCATGAGGGACAGCATGCTGATCAGGCGGATTACCTCTTTGATAAGCACAGCCGCATACTCCAGGATTCAGTGGATCAGCAGTTGCGGCTTGTGACAGCAGTGGATGCACTCAGTACGGTTCTGCACCAGGCAGAGGAGTGATGCAGCAGGGACCATGGTCTGCTCCTGGCAGAGATGGCCCGGCAGCGGGAGGATGTGACCGCTGCAATTGACAGGCAGAAATGTGCAATCACTGCTGTCATGGCCACTTTGGGCACCCAGTTCATTGCCCATGCGCCACAGACACCGAGCAGTATCATGTCCACCCCCCATTCCTGGCGTTGTGCAACACCTTCCATGTTGATACCGGGTTCAGCTGTGGGCATACTGAGCACGCCTGGCATGGACATGCTTGGTGAGCTGCTAACCCCTGCGCGAACATGGTCATGTTCCCACAGCATTACCTCTGGGGGACTGTCGGTGCCACCTCATGAGGCCAATTGTCAGGCTTGCATGGCTGGCAGGTCTCGGCAGGGCCACCCACGCATCCGTGACAGCCATGGCACTGTGCCATGTGACTGACCTGTCTCCCACCATGGCCACTGTCTGCCGCTGCCCTGTGTGCAGTGTGTTGTGAACCATATGATGCATGGGTGAGGTACCCGGCCCTGCACACACACGGTCCATGTGCAAACCCTCCTGGCTGCTGACCACTGTGGCGTGTGCATGATGATGCCTGCGTTGCGCCGTCCACCAGTGTGCAATGGTGCCCAGCATCTGAGACACACACAGTGACGGCCACTGGACATGGTCATGTGTGGACCTGTGTGTGGTTAGGGGTTGCAGTCAGGGTTGGTGTGCCTTCTACTCCTTGCGCATATCTTGTGGTGTGTGTGTGTGTGTGTGTGTGAGCGGCGCGTGTTTGGCCTTGCCCATCCCTGACGGCATGTGCGGCTCCATGCTCAGACCCATTCACTTTCTGCCATCCACCCCTGGGGTTCATCCATGCCTGTCTGTGGGTTGTGCACTTGCCATTGGTGGTTGCACATGGCCCCATGACCTACCTGTGTTGGCCGAAGTGCTCCTCTGTGATGGTGTCCCAGTGCAGTTGCACCATCCAGATCAGGTGAGGGTCCCTTCACCCAAGGGGGTGGCTGCCCATCACCATCTGGACCGGCGTCCTCATCGTCCCCATCACTGTCCCCCTCTTCGACCTCTATGGCTATCCCACAGTCGTTGGCCATGCTGTGCAGGATGCAACAGGCCAGGAATAGCCCACAGGGCTTCAAGGGGCTGTACTGTAGGGCACCGCCAGACGTGTCCAGGCACTGGAAACATGACTTCAGCATCCCAAACACCCGCTTGATGACATTATGTGTGGTGGCATGTGCCTCATTGTACCGTTGCTGCGACGTGGTCGCAGGGTACGGGTATGGTGTGAGCAGCCAGGGACGGAGTGGGTAGCCACTGTCACCTGTGTGTAGAGGGTGGACATTAGTATGGTGATCTGCATCGCTCTGCCATGGGCCATCAAGGCCAGTACCCAAGACACCTTTGACTATGCCCCCCATCATCTGCCCATGTCATCCTGAGTGATGTGCATACTCATCCACTAGGTGGCCAGTGGGGATGTCCCCACTCTCGAACCTGTGGTACAGTGCAGACTGGTGCCAGATGAAGGCATAATGTGTTCCCCCAGGGTGAGTGGCAAAGACATTGGTTATGCAACCCCTGGCATCGCACACCACCTGGCAGTTGATGCTGGCAAAACCCTTCCAATTGATGTATGCAACACCATCCGGGCCAGGTGGCGTGCGGATTGCCACATGGGTGCAGTCAATGGCCCTGAGCATGCCAGGCATACGTGCTACCCTGTGGAACCCTTGTATGTGTGCTGTACTCTCTGCTTGTGTGCTGGAAAAACGGATGTACTCCGCAGCATGTGGCAGCAGTGCGCTGAGGAATTGTGCAACTAGGCGTGACATGGCCGACTGGGTTATGCCTGTTTTGACCCCTGTTGGTCTCTGGAAGCTGCCCGTGGTGAGCAGGCACATGACAGCTGTCATCTTTGTCTCCACTGACAGAGCATGGCTCCGTTGTGTGGGTGCCTGCATCTCATCACTGCACAGCTCACAGGGCCACTTCAGGGTCACCCGGTTCAGGTGGTACCGGCCCACAATCTCTGTGTCGGTGTACTGCTCGAAGGTGATGTGGGCTTGGTACCACCTGACGGGCCCTTCCACGGCCGTGCCCCCCTGCTGCCTGCCTCCTCACACCCCTCATCACTGCCTCCATCTGGATGGTGGCACTGGCCATGTCCCTTGCTGGTGTTCTCCCCCCTGGCAGATGTAATCCCGTTCCCCCGCTGTCCTCTGTGATGCTCCCCCTGCACTGGGTACACCTCTGGCCTTTGGCTGTCCTGCCTACTGCCACTGCCCTAACTACACTGTGGCACTACCCTGTCTGTCCTGCAAAAGTGACTCAGGCTCCCCACTCCTGTCCTGTTCCTGTGTGGTCAGTGTGCCCTGTCCTGCTCCTTCACTGTCCCACTCACTGCTGCCCTGTTTGTATTAGCTGTCAGCTCGCTCCCACCTCTGGCTTCCCTGTAGAGTTCTTGCACCTCTGTCTTGTTCCTTTTTATTTTGGATCATTTCCGCTATCGCGCAACTTCTGCTAGCTCCCCTATTGCGCATGGCGCATGCTGTTGAATATCACACTGCACCATTTATTCATGGTTCCTCCCCCTACAGTTGCACGTGCATTCATTACCATTGTGCTCTTGTGCATTGCAACTTGAGCGGTGCAGCTGCCTCCCGCTGAATATCGCACAATGGCACATTTCGTACTTGTGCTGGTGCATCCCTTTTGAATATCTGGGCCAGTGTGTTTTGCTGACATTGAGCACTAGTTTGTTCTCTGTCAGCCAGGATTGCCTTCTTAGGAAGTCAGAGGCAAGAGAGTGGTATATAAAAATCATATGAGAATACAGTAACACTTAATTTCATTTTTGTAAAGGTGTAAATTTAGATATATATTTTTGGATATGGTGGTCAAACTTGTGTAACTGTTGCCAATCTGGAAATAAATACAGTAACAGCGTAATGCCCTGTTGGCAAGAACTGAAATAAAGGGAAGAGGCAAATGTCAAAGAAAAAGTGAGAAAAATACAACACTAAAGTGTTTGTTATATAATGAGATTTAGTGGAAATTGATCATATGAAATTTTTTTTATTATATTATAAAGAGGAATTGATACGAACAAAAAAGTCTGGTGATTACATTGAACATAGGTGATTACATTGAATGTAGATGATTACATTAAATTAATACAGAAAAGTGGACCTGTTTGTAACTGAGACACACAGTGGTGGTAATCAGGGTAATTGACTGTTTCTTAATGAGTATGATTTTATTTGTAAAACTATGTTTATATGATCTACCTAGGTAAAACACGAGGGGCTGAGGAAGTGGAGTGTCCACAAACGTCCCTCCCCCGCTACCAGTGTTTTGAAACAATAAAAAGACTATATTGCAACAAGCAAGTGTTGTTAGAGTGGAGTTCATCACAGCTATTTTAGTTTGGGATTTATTAGGTGTTTATTGGATGACCCAACACAGAACTTATATCCACTTATAAAGGAAGGGTAACCTGAATTATTTGTTCTTTCACAGGTATATGTACAGCCCATGGCTGTTTGATGGTACATGCCCTTCCTGGGGTGTACCAGGCCCATTTGAGCATAGGGCCCTGTGTTAATAACTACTGGTCACTAATATTCAGCCTGAATGTTTTTAAAGTAAAGCAGATCTAGATCTGGGTAATAGCACTGTCTAGCAGATACCAAATATTCCTAAAAAATGAACTAAGTAAGCAATAATACCCAACAGAGTGGGTGGTATTGGCCTATACCAGGCCACCAAGGGGCATAATGAGGCCTAACGCCACAGGTGAAGAGCCTTATAGCCCCTTGAAGGTCCAGTACAGCTCAATATCACCCACCCTATTGGGTATTACTGCGGTTAGAAAATGGGTTATTTGTAAAATTTTATAAAATAGTTTAAAAATGTAAAAAAAAATTAAAAATTATTAAAAATAAATAGAGATGCATTTGGCTGTGAAGTAGTTCATCTACTGGTACAGTTGCCAGTAGAAGGTGCTACTGTTTCCAAGTTTTATTTTGTACGTATCTGTCTGCTTGTTAACTTATGGCTTACCCCTGACACTTACTTTTTTTTGTCTGTGATGACTGTCTGTAAGAAGCATGATTGGAAGAAGTGGCAGAGGACTGGGCCAGGACAGCATGATTGGGATGGCAGAGCAGGAGAGTTGAGATCACAAGTAACAGTGCTGCAATATGTGGTCTGCGTCAGCCTTGTGCTCACATTTACAGATGTCTGGGGGAAGCTGGGGGTGTTTCGTGTCCTGTCTCTCCCTCCTGGTTCCAGGGAAAGGTGATCACCATTTGGGTCAGTATACATTGGTAAAAATCAATTTCAGTAATGTACACTCATTGCACACAGCAAAAGGGCGCCAGAGACTTGATTTTTCTTTATATATGGGGACTGTGGCCCCAGTGAGGCTTTGCACCAAACACCCCCCACTAAAGGATTCTCAACTCCAGGGGAGTGCATGTTGGGGAGGGGACGCAAATGAAAAAAAAAACAAAATCCCAGACCAGCGCTAAAAACTAGCATGCCCAAAATCGAACCTGGCACCCTCCTAACCCTAGCCTGCCATCAACCCACCACGCCACATGGCCAGCTCAGCAGCCCACTGCCGTACTACACCTAACAAACCCTCCCTCCCCTTTCACCCATCACACAGCGTGATCCCTCTCCACCTCCCCCCCGCGTGCACTTGTGTGTGTGTGTGTGTGTGTGTATATATATATAGCGACATCCTGTAGCTATATTCGACAAATCCCCAATCAAGTTGCCCTCCCCGCCCAGTAGCCCTGTGCACAGGTGCCATGACTGAGTTGCCCTTTTTGAAAGTGCTCAATCGCAGTGGCCATCATCACAGGCTACCTACTTCCTGGTTGTTGGTATACTGCACTTCCATGCTGCTGCTCCCTTATACTCCACTGTCTTCTCCCTCCCTATAGAGTTACCCCATTTCCTGACTGCTGCCATCATGTACAATATGCCAGCCTGAGATTTACTGTATGAAAAAACACAACCTGCACTCCTCTCCTGAGTGGTGTTAGTTAGCATTTTTTAAATGCACTTCTTTTAAAATTGGAGGCAGAGCTGCTGGGGTCACAATTGCAATCGGGACCAGGGCTGACCAGAGCAGTGACTATTGGAGAAGTTGTTTCTGTTTGGGTATGTGCAGAGGGATGGGAAAGTGGTCATCCAGGATATACACTGCTGACTAATAAGACCAGTGGGAGTTTCTTACATTCCGCTCCTGTGGATGGAGACGCGCTGTCGGCTTACGGCAGTAGGGAAAGTGAGTGGGCAGCTGAAGGGCAGGGATGGGTTTAGTTGTGTGTGTGGCATTGCAGAATGGACGCTTGCTTTTTAGGTGGCTGGGGAGAATAGCTTCTGTATTGCAGTTATGCTGTAGGAACTGCTACAGTTTGTGGGGGGGCATATCACTAAGCGCTAGGGCATGAGATGGGCAGAGATTGCACGCCTCAAATTTCATATTGAAGAGGAAATACATTATAAGAACCACCTGCCATTTCCCCAGCATCCAACAGAAAAACCTCGACTGCAGAGGGTAGTTGGTCCAGGAGGTTGGCAGGTGGTTAGGAGGAGCAAATCAGGTGCCCCATCACTCTCTGCTCTCCAACACATTACCTCCAAAAACCATATAAACACTACAAACAGGTATCTGCCTCTATCTCTGAAATCAAATAAAGAGGCAGAAGACACTGCAGAGCAGAACACTGCGGCACAGGAGCTAGCACAACAAAACTCACCCAAATCAGGAACCAAAACTAAACAAGCACAAAGGAAATCCAAAAACTTCTGATCATAGGAACTCCATGATTCGGGAGTTGATACCCATCTCCAGCCAGGGTGATGGTCAGATGTCTCCCAGGTACATCAGCATGGAGAGACACTGACCGCATTACTAAAATTGTTCACAAAGCAGGAGAAAACATTGATGTCCTAGTACACATAGGGACTAATGATCTCGCCAGCCGGTCAGTTGTGGAGACCAAGGAACACCTGACTAGGCTGGGTGACAAACTATTATCTATTTCGTCGCATCTCCTTCTCTGAGATCCTGCCAGTCTGGGAGAGGGAGCAGATGGACGGAAGGTCAGAGAGGGGAGATAGGGAGCTAAACGTGGCTCAAGGACTGGTGCCAGGAAAAAGGACACAGATTTGTAGGGAACTGGCAACAGTTCTGGGAGCGAAAGTTCTTTAAATTTGATGGACTGCATCTGACTAAAGAGGAGTCAGTGCATTGGGGCAGAAGTTTGACGTCTTTGCAGAATATTTAAACTAGCAAATGAGGAGAGGTGCAGCACCCATCGTCGAATGGGAAGAACACCCTCCCCTCAGCTAGTGGTCAAACAGGAATTCAGCATGTTTGCCGTTCATTTGCATCACCAGGTAAGAAAAAGGTTTGTCTCCCATATGGCCTTGGAGTAATGCTAAACTTCACCCAACAACTAACACACAAAATCTGGCCAATGGAAAATCATGTACACAAATGCTCACAGCCTGGAAATAAGATCCCAGACCTGCAGGCAATAATGTCAGAGGCTAAACTGGACATAGTAGCAATTAGTGAGGCGTGGTTTACCAGTAACACACTTGGGAGACTTCAGTACCTGGCTATGTATTGTTCAGAAGAGACTGAGGTGCAAAGGGGGAGGAGTGGCCTGTATGTTAATGAAAATATCAAACTACAGAAATTCAGAATACACATAAGGAGCCAGAAGAACTGTGGGTCACCCTGGAAACAGAAATGGGACAGCCATAAGAACTGGGGTTGTCTACAGGCCCCAGACCAGAGGGAGGACATAGACACATTACTGTTAGAAGATATACAAAACATGACAACTAAAGGGAGGTTCTGATAATGGGAGACTTCAACATGCCAGATACAGATTGGTCAATACCAGCAGGAACATCTGCCAGAACTAGACTCATAGTGGATTCCCTGCAGGGGAGGGCCTCAAACAACTGGTACAGCAACCCACAAGAGACAGGGCTATCCTAGATCTAGTACTGACTAACAAGAAGGGATCACAGATCTCCAGGTAGAAGGTCACCTGGGGCCAGTGACCATCATATGGTATGGTTCAATTTGGCTACTACATCTATATCATCCCATTCCAAGGCAAAAATATGGGACTTCAGAGGAGCTGACTTTGATAAGATGGCCAACAGAGTTAAGCTAGCCCTGGCAAAAGAAACACAGGTGAGGGGGTACAGGCAAAGTGGGCAAGCATTAAGGATGCAATACTTGACATAACATCCCATTGTGTTAGACAGAAAAGAAAGTGCAAAAGAAGAAGGAAACCACTTTGGTTCTCAAATACAGTAGCAGAAAAGGTCAGAGCCAAAAGGCTGGCCTTCAGGAAATATAAGGGAACACAGTGGGATGAAGATAGGGAGGCATACCAAACTGCCCTAAGGGAAGCAGGTAAGGCAGTAAGGCAGGCAAAGTCTCAAACTGAGGAAACACTAGCACGAACAGTAAAAGAAGGTGACAAGACTTTCTATAGATACATTAGTGAAAGGAGAAAGTCCAGAGGGGGTATTGCTAAGCTTAATGGAGAAAAGGGAGCATGTGAGGAGGAGGACCCTGTAAAGGCATCTATCCTAAATAGATACTTTTGCTCAGTATTTACTGAAGAGAAGGTAGGGCAGGCCCACAGCTCAGCATCATGGACACAGGGGAGGAGGTGAGCACTACTCCTTCACAAAAGAAAGGGTCCTACAAGAGCTTGCTAAGCTCAGGGTGGATAAGGCAATGGGACCTGATGGCATACATCCCAGGGTACTTAAGGAGCTAAAGGAGGAACTAGCAGAGCCATTAGCAGAATTGTTTAGTGAGTCTCTGAGCACAGGAGAGGTCCCAGAAGACTGGAGAAGGGCTCATGTGATCCCGCTCCACAAGAGTGGTAGCAGGGAGGAGGCGGGGAACTACAGACCGGTCAGTCTTACCTCAGTAGTGGGCAAGATTATGGAGGCACTCCTTAAGGAAAGGATAGTGCAACGCCTGGAATCCATAGGGGCACAGGACCCAAGACAGCATGGGTTTACAAAAGGAAGGTCCTGTCAAACTAATCTCATAGATTTCTTTGACTGGGTAACCAGAGTGGTGGACCAAGGGGAGCAGTTGATGTCGCCTACCTTGACTTCAGCAAAGCTTTTGACACTGTACCACATAGAAGATTGATAAATAAGCTGGGTAGGCTCAGGGTGGGTCAGAAGTTGGTCAACTGGGTGGCAAACTGGTTGACGGGCAGAAAACAGAGAGTGGTGGTAAATGGTATACAGTCAGAAGAGATGCAAGTCACAAGTGGGGTACCTCAGGGATCAGTCCTGGGGCAGTCCTCTTCAACATCTTCATTAGTGACCTTGCAGATGGACTAGAGGGTAAGGCTTGTCTGTTTGCAGATGACACCAAGATCTGCAACAGAGTAGATGATCCAGATGGGGTGGGCAGAATGAGAAGAGATCTGGATAAACTAGCAGAATGGTCAGAAGAGTGGCAACTGGGATTTAATGCAAAGAAGTGCAAAATCATGCATATAGGGAGAGAACCCTGAAGCCACCTATAGGCTGGAGGGAGTTGCTAGCAGTCACAAAGGAAGAAAGAGACTTGGGCATCATCATCACTGATGACCTAAAATCATCAAAGCAGACCTCTAAAGCAGTAGGTAAGGCTAGGGGGTGTTAGGATGTATTAGTAGGGTATCACAAGTTGTAAGAGGAGGTAATAATCCCTCTGTACAAGACACTGGTTAGGCCCCATCTGGAGTACTGGCAGTGCATTGGAGGCCACACCTTCACAAGGACATTAACCAAATTGAGGCAGTCCAGAGAAGGGCAACCAAAATGGTGCAGGGACTGCATCAGAAGACATATGAGGACAGATTAGCAGAGCTCAATATGTATACCCTTGAGCAAAGGAGGGAGAGAGGTGATATGATCGAGGCATTCAAACACCTTAAGGGCATAAACAAGGTGAAAGAGTCTAACATGTTTAAATATAAGAAAAATTGCAGGACAAGAGGACACAGCATGAGATTAGAGGAGGCCGATTAAGGGGAATGTGAGGAAATTCTTTTTCACAGAAAGGGTGGTGGATGCATGGAATGGCTTACCACAAGAAGTGGTGGCTATGAATACAGTGCAGGGCTTCAAACAGGCATGGGATAGGCATAAGCGAGCAATACAAATGACTATGAATAGATAGGCCACTGACAGAGCAAAGGCCGATGGCACATTTATAAGGTAGAAAAAGAAATGGGCAGACTGGATGGGCCTTGCGGTCCTTATCTTCCGTCAACTTCTATGTTTCTATGTAGGATGGGGTTCTTGCTCTTGTTAAGTGACAGAAAAAAATGGTGGCAGTTTCAAATTGAATTTCTTGAACATCCTAAGCTGGCACAGTGATACTACCAGGTAATGGGTCAATTAGCACTGGTACTTGATACTTCCCGGTCTGTTGCCACATAAGTGTACACCTTGGCAAGGGGCTTGGCCAATCAGAGACTGAGAAATTTCAAACCCATTTTCTATTTTTTTTGTTTTTACTATGCTTTTCCCCCTGCATTTCCACTTGCCCCCATTGGTCTGGCTACCCACCCACTCCCATCACCTGCCTTCTCTGAGACTTACCTATGCCTTGCATCTTCCCCCCGGATGACCCCCTAACCATGGGAAGGGCCACTGGAAGCCTGGCTCCATAAACCCCTAGTGGAGTTTGGGTATTCAGACAGTGAGGCACATAGCCCAGTTGGTGGTGTGGAACCTGCAATGAGCAGCAGACGGTATCCTGCACAGTGGAGTGTTTTTCCTGTTTTCTGTCCCTTCCCTGACATCAGATGCCTTGCTGATACTGAAGCATCATACCGTTGATGTCCCCTTCCCAGAGTCATGGCTCCAGTATACACTTCCACATGAGGTCAACCAAGTGACAGTGCTGCACCGGAGTCCATACACCCTGCCTCACTGGAGGTGGTGAGCATCCCAGGGATGTTTAGTTGTCCTCCCCCTAGCTGACCCTCCAACAACCCAGGTTTGCTCCTGAACCCAAGTCATTAGCATCACAAGCGATAGTGCTTCCACTGCACTGGCAGTCCGGCTTTCAAACTCATTTTCTAAGCATCTATAATCACAACCCATGTTTCCTTTCAGATTAATCAGGCAGTAGTTATCCAGCTGAATGTTTTTTAAAATGGAGCAGATATGCTGAAGATCTGGCTAGTGACACTTTCTGGCAGATAACAAATACTGTGAATAAAACTCTAACCAAGCATGGCTTGTGTGTCCTTGCAGTTTAAACAAAAAGTGTTATTGTTAGGTATAGGCTCTGCTGCTTAAAACAAAAGAGTGTTAGAAAATACAATGAATAATGTACTGTAGATGTACTGTATGTCTAACTTCAAGCATTTAACAGCTGTAGGAACAAAGATCAACAGTTTTAGTTCCCAGTCTTGAGGTTAATTTATAGCGATGACTACTGGGACTGGTATTAGTTTCTGAAAAGCAAACCTTCACTCTAAGCATTCTCCCAGACACAGGTTAAGCTTCCTGGGTGCTCATTATTATCTTTATGAGACAAGGTAACAGTACATGTAACCACAGAACAAGATTACATGGCACAGTATCTGAATACAAGCAAGAATGCTGCAGAAAAGCTCTTAACAGCTGTTAACACAAGGGAAAGATTCAGAACGGTGCTGCCGGTATTATAGCTCAGACTGCTGCTGTCTGTAGTATGCGGCAGGCATCTAGTGAAGTAATGGTCTCGGGAGGGTGGCAGCACTTACTAGTTTGTTGAGAGGGGTGCTGACCTGTGCAGATTGACAGAACTTTTATGGTTTCTTTCTGGATTTCACAAAGCCTTCACTATTTTTGTTACATATATTGTACACCTGATAAATGACAGAAGCATATCACAGCTGCTGGAAGGGTAATTTTACGTTTTAAGATGTGCTGACATAAACACTCCAGCCTTTCTCTAGGTATTTTGATATCTGCTTACTGTTTAAGTTAAAAATCTTTTGCTGATGTCTCACTTCAAGGAGGGCAAGATCTTAACCCCAGCAAAGACTGACATCCGAAACTGACTGCCAGGTGTCTCAAGCACAATCAGCCCCATCAAAAAGAAGTTTATTCTGCTTGGTTCTGTTGAACATTGATATGAGCATTATACTTCACTTGCAAAGCCCACACTACTTCATCCAGATCTGATATGCTAAAGAAGAAGAGGCACAAAACCTAAATGTGGTGATGGAGGGTTGAAATGCTATGAACAGTGCTTTGGAATTATAAGCTTTTTTTGATGGAGCACTGGACTAAAACTTATAAAAGTAAACAACAGCAAATGACATGGTGTGGGGTAATGTTACATTACAACATGCCCTAGGTGGTTGTGGCTCACAAGGCACAGCTGAGTGACTTCAGCCACCTGGGAAGTGTGGCAATTTATGGCATTACCACATGCACCATAGAGTGTGTTATTGTGCTTATAAAATGGCTTTCAGTATTATAAAATCAAGAAAAAAGAAAGAAAAATCTGAACCTGGGGGTAATGGTAAATTAATGCAGGATCATGTGCCCAGTGTTGACCATTTAGACTACTTGCTAGATCAAAGCCATTTTATAATTTGCATTATTTTATGCTTCTTTTTTTATCAAGTGTTTTATTCTGCTTTTATTTTTGTCCACCCAGTCTTCAGGCCATATCACTTAGTGACCTTCCAGCTTTGATGACTACTTCCCTAACAGAGTCTTCACAGTGTGGGGCCTAAGAGCATGGTCAGCTGTTGTCTAGATGGCAATGTGGTTCTCCCCTTTCTTGACCCGTTGATCATCTCTCCTCACTTGTGAGGGTGCACACAGCCCATTACCAGTCTCACATGTATACTGTATGTTCATGAAGGAGGACCACATGTCGTGCCCCACCACTGGTGGATCACTGTGATGGAGAAATGTATCACCATCCCTCCCCAAGCTTGGACACATTTCAATGAGTGGCATTCCTCGCAGACAACCACCTGATTGCAAGTGGCCTGGGTCTACTCCCAAACTTAAGTTGCCAACATAACAGCATAAGGCACTGCCACTGGGTAGTTGGGTGACCTGTTATTTTATGATTTTTAGAAGGACACTGTCAGCTTTTGGTGAAATGTTCAATGGTTATGTAATCAGGGTGCCTTTTTCCATCTCTGTGCCTACCAATAGCATATATGCAAAATGATTTCCATAAAATCTCTATATATTGATATTTATGGTTAAAAATGAATTTCAAGTGACCCAGTCTTGTGCTGCACTGCACAATGGTCCCACACATCCATGATGTGAATATGGCACTGAACCATAGGTAAACCCTGTCATGAGCAAGATTATCATTTTTTTGTGGCATAGTAGCTAACTACAATACAGAACTACTGAGTGACCTGACCTTGGCAATGATATTCTTACAGCATATCAAAAGAAGGATTCTAACCTATTAAATTTGTTGCTTGAAAAGTGAAGCCAGGACTCTGGGCATGTGCATCAGTGTTGACACTGATGTGCACGCTTTGAGTCATGGCTTCACTTTTCACACAACAAATGTAATGGGTTAGAATATTTGTTTTGATATAAAAATAACTTTGCCAAGTTCAATTCACTCGGTAGTCTCATATATTGTATTTAGTTAATATGACCCCCAAAAATGACAAACTCATTAATGAACGAGCAGAGGTGGGCGAAGTGCTCTTACTTCACAACGTGGAGCACTTTGCATATTAACACCCAATTCACATAGTGCTCTGCAATGCAAAGCGTATTCCTCACCTTTATTTTTTATCATGAATCTCATTAAAACCAATGGATTTCATGCTACTTCTCCTTGTTTTACTGTCTTCCCTTAATTTTAATGTGAAGTGCCATTGATTTTAATGGACTTCGCTTTACTTCATCTTTATATTGATATTTGAGGTGAATTTTGCACTGATTCATGGGATGGCAGGTCACACGGGTTCTATATTGTCTTGCACAGCCTCAGTCCTACATAGTGTGTGTAGTGGAAAGCTGGAGACAATTTGCTCTCAGAACTCTGAGAATCAAACCATCGAAAAAGCTTTTAAAAAATCACTTTCGATCCAATTATTTTTGTCCAAATTTAGTACATCAACTGTAGGAAACCCTCCTGTGCTTAGATCATCAAGTGTTGATTGTTTTTCTGTGCATTTTGAATGTTAAATTAGAACATTCAGTCTGTGCACTGACAGACACTGTAGAAGAGTGCTTTGGGGAGGGGCATAGCTGTGGTGGAGTGAGATTCACATAAGAAAGGCAGTCTTTCTAACTTTTGTCCTAGTAGTGTGTGTTAGTATTTCTGTGTTTATGTACACATAGTAATACTTGAAGTAATTTTTGATAATTATTTTCTGTTTGTTGTGGTGCAGTGCGTATTTGCATGCTGTTTAAAAGATTTGGTTATATAGTGTGTGTACTGAACTGTTACATTTTCTGTATATTACCTGTAGTGCATGAGTGTGTGTGCATGCCATCAAGTCAGACATATTTTATTGTGCCACACAGTAATTGCAGCACTCTGAATCTGTTATCCATCTGCAGAATAGTGGACTGGTACTGCAGCACCCCCCCAACCCGCAAAAGGTATTATTTTTTCAGTTTTGGATTTGTGTGACCACTGGTTAAGGTGGTGTTGTTGTGTCTTCTCTTGAGTGCGCAATCTCCATCTGTCGGTGCATTTGCATCTGTTTAGGGCTCAATCTGCATCTGTAAGCCACAGCTGTTGTTTTTTGGCTTCCCATCCACCCCAAAGTTCAGAAATCTAAATTTGTTGTGAATTTTCTGTGTAATCCAAAATAATGCCTGCAAAGAGATGTGGATGCAAAGATGTTTCTGGCCATGGCACTGTAGCAACTGGCAAGAGTGGCCATGGGCGTGGTAGTACACAGCATAAGTGTACAGTTGATGCCAGTAAACAGATTTCTTTGACTATGTTTTTCATAGATCAGTCAGTTGCTTCAATGATGATTGGAGATGCTGTTGTCCCCGCTGGTGGTGGTAGTGAAGATGCTGATGGCATGAGTATTGCCCCAAGTTCAACCCATGACAATGTGACAATGTAAAGGGGGCAAAATTTGAAGATAGATGGGGGATGGATCAGAGGCAATATCAGGAAGTATTTTTTCATGGAGAGGGGGTGGATGAATGGACAAACAAAAACTAATGCTCCACATTGTGGTGTGAGAGCAGCAGTTGGAGCATGGCCATAATTCCGAGTTGGTGGCCCTTGATGCGCTCCAACCGCTGCTCCAGGTTTGCAACCCTGTTGTTCAGGTGGTCCAATTCACTCCACATCAGGCCCAAATCGGTCTATGAGGCAGGCATTCTTGCAGTGTTGCCAGTGTCCCCTTCTGGTTCTGGAGCAGCCACTTGCTCCATGGCCCAACCACACTTGACCCCACATGCAGGTGGAGGCTGTGCTGCCACCTGTTGCCCAGCAGAGACAGTAAGCGCATTCCATCCCTGTTCAGCAAACTTGGCCTCCCACTGTGCACGGTAGTGGTTTGCAAGGTGGGTGCATGCCCACCTGTGCCCAGATGTCTTCTCTCTCACAAAACGTCTTTGTCCCACACTAGGTAAGGTGAAAGTGAAAGTCTTTCACTGTTTTACTTGATTAACTTTCTGTCTGAGACATGTGACCAGCAGACTGTAACACATGTGATCTGTGGGCTGTTTCAATTATGACTCACTTTGTGTTCAACAGAAACCAATGCAAAGGGAACACTGAGTCACCTTAATGTGAAGTCATAATGAGGCAAAGTCATTATAAGGCGAAGTAGTGTAATTCTATGGGAACTTCGCATAGTGTTCAGCGATGCTGAGTGGACAACTTCACCCCAGCTTCGCTGGCAGAGTTAAACTTCACTGCACATCTATGAATGAGTTTAGACACAGTTCAGCACCATTTTCAAATCATAGATGAGTGTGAGCATTGGTGGAGGAGCATAAGGTCGGGTCACTAGAATTAATTTTTAACTAAAAATATTAATATCAAGATAGATAGATAGATAGATAGATAAGTTGCAAAAAACTCCATTAATGCTCCTTTTAGGGTCAAAGCAACAAAAGTTGGGAAATGAGGCATTAGGGTTTCCTTAATACCCTACCCTCCCAAACCAGGCAGGAGAGCAGGTGTAGGGTGTACCTTGGGCTTCTCAAGCCTAATGCTCACCCCATTCCATCTGTAAATAAAGTCAGATGTGTAGACTTTATGAGAATGGGGTGAGTGTTAGACTTGAGAAGCCTAAAGCACACCCCATACCTGCTCTTCTGCCTGGTTTGGGAGGGTGGGGTGTTAAGGAAACCCTAATGCCTCATTTCCTAACTTTGGTCACTTTGACCCTAACTGGAGCATTAACAAAGTTTTTTGCAACTTATTTCCTTACTTATCGAGATAGTATAATAGAATCCTTATTTTACTGTGAGAGCGCAGGGTCCTTTGGACCGTGCATTTCCATCCCTCCATAGATGCACATATGTATGTAGCTGTGGAAGTCCAGGGGCCGTCCAGGCCCTGCGCTTTCCATTTATAGGACAACAGTGATGAAATCATCAGCACAGCCATCTTATTACCCCACCTCATGTAGCCGGTACAGACAATTTCCAAATCCCCACCAAAACATAACTCTGCACAACTGCAATGCCATTCCATGCCACAGGTGTAAAAACACATTTTGGCCTTGATTTGAAAAATGACAGCTGTGACATACATGAGGTAGGGTAATAAGAAGGCCATGTTGAAAATCTGGGGTAAAAATATTTAACATTTCCAAAGTTACAATTAGGCATAGCAAAATTGCAATGAATGGTCATAACTTTGTCATTTTTTTCATATGTTGACCCCAAATTTTCAACATAGTCTTCTCATGACCCCATGTCATAAACCCTGTAGGTGAACATTTTAAAATCCATTTCAAAGCATCATTCTGTGCCACAGGTGCAAAAACATGTTTTGGACAGGATATGAAAAATGACAGCTGTACTATTCATGAGGTGGTGTAAAAAAATGGCTATGTTAAAAATTTGAAGTCAAAATATTGAAAATTACCAAAGTTGTGCACGTGCGTAGAAAAATTTCAATGAATCCGTGTAACTCAGCCATTTTTCTGAATTTATTCACCAAATTTTTAACATGGCCTTTTTGATACCCCACCTCATGAATACTGGTGGTGAATGTTATTATTTTGTCACGAAAGGTGATTTCTCACAGTGACTGAAAATCATCTTCTTGGCCTGATTAATGAAATGACAGTGTTCACGAGGTGGGGTCCCAAAAAGGCCATGTTGAACATTTGGTGCAAAAATTCCAAAAAATGGCAAAGATATCAACATAAGTTCAAAACACCATTGAAATACATTATAGGGCATTTACCTTTATTCCTCAGGTCATGGTTCGACTTTGAAGAGTACAGATGTGTCTTGGTCCACAGAAGATGACAGCATATGACCTCCAGAGTTACATATAGGGTAAGAGAGGGTGCAGGGAGCTGGGTGCTCAGTGAGAGCATCGGGATGTGGGGAAGGGAACAGAAGCGATGATAAGGGACTGTTTTCTTTGTTTCAGGTTTTAAAAACAAAAACAAAAAAGACATTGGGGGATGGTTTTCTTTTTGGCAGGTACATATAAAATAAATCTAATTCGGGACACTGGGGGTGGGCTCCCAGTGTTCCACTCTGCTGGGGGGGGGGATTCTGAATGATGACACAGGGAATTGGCCCCCAATGTCGGCAAACATAATTAAAACAACAGGCTGCGGGGTGGCATCTGACACTGGGGGTGGGCATCCTAGATATTGTTTATCAGCTGTCTGATTGTTGGCTTGTATATGCCTTCTGCTGTGTAGATCATTATGCTATTGCACATAATGTATCTTTTGTACCTTAGATTATATCAGTTTCTTCAGATACAAATAACAAGAACCAACACATTCCAGATTTCTACACAAGCCCCAAAGTCGACAAAGATGTGATCAGTCCCACAGGTCGACCGATCATGTCAGGATTAACTACTTATTGGAACCAGTCTCAAGCCATGTGAACAGTTTCATCAACCTTTTGAAAAATGAGCACATTTGTGAAGGAAATATTGCATGTTATAGAAAGTCTAGGTACACTCAAAGATAGATGAGGGCCATACCAATACTGACACCTCAGAGGAATATTGGTGGTATAAGTTTGAAGGTAGGGGCCTCTACACCAACATCTCCCATGAGGATGGTTTAAAGGCCCTTAGAAAGGCATAGCTTTGAATGAAAAAGAAGTGAACTTCCTTCTTCACATGTCCTAATTTACCAAGCAGAGATAGTCCTCTGAAAGAATTATTTTAAATTTGAACGTAGCCTGCATCTGCAAAACTGAGGCACTGCCTTTAGCAGTAAGATGGCACCAGCATATGTAAAGTTCTTCATGAGGGATTTTGAAGATGTTCATATTCTCTTTGCCAACAACATCATGTTTCATGACAATATTGTCACATGAAAATGCATACTGATAATGTGTTTGTACTGTGGAAGGAGGATAGGAACCAGCTGGAAGACTTATCAGCATCTTAATTGCAATGAGAATATACAATTCACTGTTACAGCAAATCCAGTAACAGTTCCTTTCCTAGACCTATGCATCTCTAGGCACAACAGTGTTCTCGGTACCTATCACTGCAGGAAATACACAGACAGAACCACAATCCTCCATGGCAGCAGTTACCATAAACTTGGACATACTAAAAGCATGCCATATTCACATTTCTTGAGAATTAAATGAAACTGCAGAACTTAGGAAGGGTATGACCAGGAAAAACAGCAGTTAGTGAAGAGATTTAGGGACAGCGACTACAGCAGTGAGATGATTAAGGCAGCCATGCAAAGGGCAGATAATATGAACAAGAAGGAATCACTAACTAAAAGAGTTAGACAAGAACAAGACAGGATTGTATTTTCCACTAAATACACTCCACGTTCAAAGGCACTTTAAAATCTTTAACAGATATGTTATCTTTTGCAGGCAGACAGAGTGGTGAATGATAGATTTTGAAACACACCTCTTATATGATACAAAGGAAATCATGCACTTAAAGACATGTTAGTGCATATGTTCATCCCATATTTTGTGCACTACAGAAGGGGTATTCTTACTAACTCTTTGAACATTGTGCACGGTGCTCTGTAGCAAGAAGTACTAGAACGTTCCAGTCACTACACACTAATGAAAGACTCCTCATTGTCATGTACATGCCAGCAAGGCTGATAAGCACTACCCAAAGGATATTAATAGTTCTAAAAAGATTTGGGAAATGAATTGAGGACAATAATTCTCTTGGAGGGTATCAAGCTGGATTTACAAGAGGCAAATCAAAAACACATAACACTTTCATTTAATTCTACACTATCTAAAACTATATAAATATCACAAAACAGAATATTTATGTAATCTCTGTGGACCTGATATCAACCTTCAATACAATCTTGTGAAAACTCCTTTGGCAGGAATTCATCTTGCATTGTTGGATATTTTTGTGAGGTCATACTCCAAACATGGACTAGAATTAAATATAGTGGCAGCCATCTCACAATGAACAATATAGAGGATAATGGCTGAGGTGCGGTTGTTAACCACATTGTAATCACTCGAGTGGTTGCCATGCGAACCATGTAAACCTCGAGTGCATAGCTCGAGAGGTTTACGGTCGCCATGGCAACTAGGAGAGGTGATTGCAACACTGTTAACAACCGTACCTCAGCCATTATCTTTTATAGTGTCTGGAGTATGTAACTAAGGTTTTTGAGACAGACGTCCATCCCAATGTGAGCACACCTTGATACCACCAATCTATTTTTTACCCTTACCTTACAAAGCAAGTAGTGACACAGCAATTTCGATGACACTGCATCAAAATACAAAGAATAACAAGACTAACTTCAGTTCATTTAAACTATTGAATATTGAAACAAATGAATTGCTCATTTTCACAGAAGTCATTACAGAGAGGCTGCTCCAGATTGAAATGTGGTTGGTCAGCCACGATCATGTGTTTTTCGGAGCATGGGTCACGTTAGCTACATCGGCCTGAGGGATTGTGGGAAGCAAGCTGCTGGCAGGCGTGGCGATTCAAGTAAGAAACCCAGAAAGGGGGGGATAAAATAAAGATTACTGCTGGCTGGCCATTGTTTACGGTTAAGGAGTCCAGCTTAAATTGCCACAATGGGATGAAGTTTGAAAGCGGCTGCATGCTAAAGCTCCATTCTGAAAAAAGAATGCTGACAGTAACTTAAGTTCTATCTTGTAATCTCACCAGTCTGACGCAGGCAAGAAAGGTTTACAGCTTTGACGTCAGAACGATGAGATTACAAGATGAAAAAAGGATAGATAGCAGCGCATAATAAACGCTCCCCATACATTATATCAGATGTTATGCTGCAGCATTAGGTAATATTGTTCACATTAGCTCGATATTACCCAGTGCATAGAAAGTAATATTAGCATGCAACATGGCCCAACATGGCCTGTTATGGCTACTGATGGTGTTGGCTACCACTGTACTCACCTAAGTGACAATTATCTCACAAAGTGAAAACCAGGGTAGAAATATAGAAACAGAAAATGTCAGCAGAAAAAGACCTTTTGTCCATCCAATCTGCCCTGTTTTACTCTATTCTACCCTGGAAGCTATTGTCTATTTCGGGTTATTGCTGTCACCCCTCACATGCTCCCTGCCCTGCTGCTTCCCCCATGTAACTATTAAGCCTTTTATTCAGTCCCAGCAGTGTCTGAAACCATTAAAGGTTCATGCACTCACCACCTCTGCTGGATGGTGGTTCCACATTTTGACCACTCTCTCTGTAAAATAAAACATTCTCACATCCCTCCCGAATCTCCTCCCCACCAGCTTCCATTCATGTTTTTGTGTTCTTGATTTGCCAGTCCTGCTGAATATTTCCCTGCAATCTACCTTGTGCTTTCCTTTCAGTAACTTGAAGGTCTCTTTCATATTGCACCTCTCCCTTCTGGTCTCTAGCAAGTACAAGTTCAGAGCCTTAAGCTGATTTTCATAGGATCTGCCCTGCTGGCCTTGAATCATTCCGGTTACCCTATGCTGTACCATCTTGAACCTATGCTTTTCTTTTCTTATGTGGGACTCCAGAACTGGGCAAAGTATTCCAGATGTGGCCTCACCAGTGATCTACCAGAGAGTTAGTATCACCTCTTTCCTCCTATTGTTAAATGCCCTCCCAATACCCCACAACATTTTGGTGGCCTTGCTGTATGCAGTTTTCTTCTTGAACACTGTGTGCAGTGCTTTGCATCAAGAAAGACTAGAGAGTTCCAGTCACCGCACACTAAAGAAAGATTCCCTATTACCATGAACATGCCCATGAGGCTGATAGACACTACCTAAGATATATTTTGGGGAATAGTTCTAAAAAGATTAGAGAAATGGATCATGGTTAATAAATCTCTTTGAGAATATCAAACTGGATTTACAAAAGGCAAATCAACAACACATAATTCTTTAATTTAATTTTACATTATCTAAAAGTATATAAATATAAAAAAGTCTGACTATATACAGTATGTAATCTTTGTGGACCAATCATCAGCCTGCAATGCCATCTTGTGAAAAATCCTTTGGCATCTTGTGAAAAATCCTTTGCTGCTGTTGTTTTCACAGGGCTCTTGTGGATTTTACTTGGTAGGTTAGTTCTTTTCTTTCTTACTTCTAAGGGGCTGGCAGGGTATTGTTTTTGGGGATGCTGGATGTTTGTAAACTGATTTGATGGCTGTAAGTGGGGCTCTTTTTGTGGATGTTTCACTGTGTAACAGGCTGCGCTGGTAGAGGCCTATTTCTTCTGATTTCAAACCTATTTGGTGGGATTTGCTTGGAGATGGTTATTTGAATTGGAGACCTATATCTGTTAATTTCAAGCCTATTTTGATGTGGTGTTAGTGAAGCTGATTAAATTGGAGACCTGTTTCCTTTGGCAGCAAACATATTTTGGGGGCTTTGACTTGAATTTTGATTCCTTGTGCTGACTCCATTAGCTGTAAAGGTTAGTTCATAGTGGGGGAGGGGTGTTAATGGTCTGGCCAGGTCTCACTCAGTCAATTGACTGGAGGCAGGGCTGAATCAGGTTGAGGTGCTAGCTGCTTTGTCTTCTCAGAAAGAACTGGAAGGGGACAGGATCAGTTGTGTTCCAGGACAGTAGCTGCTGCTGTTGTTTTCACAGGGTTCTTGTGGATTTTACTTGGTAGGTTAGTTCTTTTCTTTCTTACTTCTAAGGGGCTAGCAGGGTATTGTTTTGGGGATGCTGGATGTTTGTAAACTGATTTGATGGCTGTAAGTGGGGCTCTTTTGTGGATGTTTCACTGTGTAACAGGCTGCGCTGGTGAGGCCTATTTCTTCTGATTTAAAACCTATTTGGTGGGATTTGCTTGGGCCTGGTTCTTCAGCTGCAGGGCTTGGAGGGAGACACAGGGCTGATACACTCTCTCTTGTCAGGTGTCTGCCCAAGACCCACCTCCCCACCCTCCCTCCCCAGAAGTCTGCAATTTATGGGGAACACCTGCCCTGCAATTGGAGTAAAAGGTGCTGGTGCAGTTCATGTAGTTCTAGCCACTGGGGTTGGATTAAAGGCTGGGAGAGAGAGCTTAGGGAGTTGTTCATTTCCTTATAAGTTTAATGTGTTGTACTGCACCTAGTAACAGAGTTACTGGTGTACAGTGGGACTGTCTCTAAGATTAGTGGGTGACCTGATTAGGCAGTAGGGGTATCTTGGACTAGGGGGGAACCTGGTGGCTCACCCAAGGAAACCTATTTGGAAGGGGATGGAACCACACATCATTAGGGCCGGCATCTTTGGGAGGGTGGTGGGGTTCACAGGGTGTGGAGCAGCCATGATACTGGACTGGGCATGGAAGTTTGGTAGTTGCCCAGTATGCTACCAGCTAGCACAGCTTAGGGAGGAGGTTGCGGGGATGAGGAGAAAGCTGGGGGAAGGGGTGGTATGGTTGGGGAAGGGGGCTGGAAATCTCCACAGGGTTGCACCAAGCACTGGGGTGGGGGTATGGGGAAAGGGTGCAGGAGAATACTCAGGGGTCACATAGGGACGCTGGCAAGGGGTCAAGGACACTACCAAGGAAGCAGGCAGGTAACTGGGGACCCTCACAAAGGGGACGGAGGACAACATTCTCAGGAAGTAGGCAGATGGCCAGGGCTGGACAGAAGGAAGCAAGGCTGGGAGGTGGATCAGACCTTATACTCAGTAACGCTTCAATTCTCGTCTCTTCTGCTCAAGGATGAGGGGGTGATGTAGCCACGATAGAGGTGGTTAGAGACGGAAAGGGTGGGAGTGGAGGCAGGAGCAGGGCCAGATGAGGAAGAACAGGGGGGACCTGGAATGCAGGAGAATGGGGAGCAGGAATCAGAGCAGGAGGGGCAGGGGAAGAGGGAGGAAAGCGCAAGGAGAAGGACCAGTTGGGAGGAAAGGTAAAGAGAAGGACCAGAAGTACAAGGAGGATTCAGTAAAGGGAGCTGAGGGTTTAGGCCAGGGAGCACGGCGAGCAAGGAGGAACTAAATGGAGACAGGAAGGAAGGGAGGATGAGTCAGGCTGGTTTGAGATGAGAGAAGGACCAATTCGCGAGCAGTGAGGGGAATGTAAGGTACAGAAGGATACTCAGGAGGAGGAGGCATAGGATTGGAGGAGGGTGGCCATGGTAATAAGGAGGGGTGGCATGGCACCCAGATAGGGGAGGAACAAGGAGCCAGCTGGGTGGAGAGGCCGGTGGGAAGGATGAGGGACATGGAAGGGGGAATGGAGGAAAAGGAGTGGTCAGAGTGCTCCTGCTGGGGATTCTATGATCAGGGTATCAAATGGGATAGGGAGGAGAAGCCTGGCCAGTTAGAACAAGATGCTTCCCTGGACTAACGGTGCACAGGGCTAAGCACGAGGTATATCAGCTGGCAAAGGACTGTGGGGGTTCCCCAGACATACTGGTGCACCTGGGTACAAATGACATTGAGGGAAATAGAGAGCTAGAGATACAGGCAAGATTCAGGGAGCTCGCCAGGGTCTGTCATGACATAGGATGCATAGTTTCCTTCTCAGAAATCCTGCCAGTGCCAAGGGCTAGTGGGGAACACAAAAGGAAAATTAGGGAGATAAACCAGTAGCTCAGGGAGTGGTGTGAGGCCAGAGGGTATGGGTTGATGGGGGATTGGGGGAAGACCTGGGAGGATAAGGAGCTGTATGCTAGAGATAGACTACATCTCAATTTGGAGGGGAGGGGAATCCTTAAGTTGAAAATAGAGGAGTTCATTGGTGAAAAGTGGGGTTTAAACTTGTGAAGGGGGGTGGGATGGGAGAAACGGCTGTCAAGGGGGTGCCGATAAAGGAGGGCCTCTGTCTCCACCCCTCTGGGGACCAGGAGGATTGCAGGAAAAGGCCAACTGGCAAAGTGCAGACCAGGAGAAAACAGAATCCCCATGGGAACATGAGCAGGGGAAATGGAACTATAGGGAAAGGGTGGAAGGCAGTCCTGCTAAATGCCAGGAGCTTGGGCAATAAAATGCCTGAGCTCCAGGCGATGTTAACTGAGGGAGCAGTGGATGTAGCAGTGGTCACTGAGACTTGGGCCACTGCAAGACATGACTGGGACCTGAACCTGGAGGGTTACACTATGTTCAGGAAGGACAGGGGGGAAGGAAGGGGAGGGGTAGCAATGATAGTCAAAAACTGCATTGGCACAGGGGAGTGAGGAGGCGGAGGGAACCGTGGAGGCAATTTGGGTCACCTTGATAACAAGGGCAAGAGAAAATAGGAGGGTGTATAGACCCCTGCCCTGGCGGAGGAGCTGGAGGACAGTCTGGTGGCAGATGTTAGGAGACACTGCAGACTGGGCAGAGGAAAGGTGGTGGTGTTAGGGACTTAAACATGCTAGGAACAGACTGGGAGACTATGACATCCTCTGTGACCAGGAACAGAGGTTGTTGGATGTCTTTCAAGATGCGTCCTAACTCAGCAGGTGAGGAACCACCAGGGAGGCACGGTACTGGATGTGGTCCTGACAGACAGTGACCAGATTGGGGGCCTGGAGGTAAGGGACCCATTGGCGGGGAGTGACCATGCCACGGTCTGGTTCTGCCTGGACCTAGGAGGGGTAGAAGGCTGCACAAGAGCGGAGTAACCGACTTCAGGGGCGGATTTTAAGGAAATGGGAAGGATCCTTAAGGAGCATTTGGATGGGATTGGGTCAGACATGGACGCTGATAGTAGGTGGGAAATCATCAGGAGGAGGTGCAGGATGCTACCAGCACCTGTGCAAGAGTAAGCAAATGCGGTGGGCCCAAAACCCTGTTGGTGGACCAGGGAGGTCCAGGAGGTGGTGCGGGGAAAGAAAGCAGCCTATAAGAAATTCAAGTGGTCAAGGAGTGAAAGGGATCGAGGGGAGTACGAGCTGATGGCTAGAAGGGCCACTAGAGTGGTGAGGGCAGCTAAGGCAAGGAAGGAGCAGAACCTGGCCAGGGAAATTAGGAGAGGAAAAGGGTTCTTTAGATACATTGGGGAAAGGCGAGAGGATGAAGGGCAGATTAGCAGGATTAAATCGGGAGAGATGGGCACAAGAACCGGGGAGCAGGCTGAGGTACTAAATGAGTACTTCACCTCAGTTTCACCAGGGAAAATGGGGATGCTGCATCATACATGGGAGGAGACAGAGATAATGAGGAGGGGGACCCTTACGCGGCAGGTCTGAGGGAGAGGGGGGCATCACTGGCAGGTGGGGAGGGCTAAGCAGGGAGAAGAGGTACCAGAAGTGGAAATCACAGCAGAGAGAGTGAGGGAAGCCCTCAGCCCCCTTAAGACGGAGAAAGCACCGGGCGGATAAATTACATCCTAGAGTGCTGAAGGAACTTGCAGATGTCCTGGCAAAACCCCTGGCAGAGCTTTCACCATCTCTCTGAGGACAGGGTGGGTGCCCAAGACTGGAAGGTGGCGCATGTAGTGCCTATCCACAAGGGGGATCAAGGGAGCTGGCAGGGAACTACAGGCCTGTCAGCCTGACATCGGTGGTGGGCAAGGTGATGGAGGGCATTGTCAAGGAGAGGCTGGGGGACCTGGATAAGTCAGGGTGCCTGGACGATGAGACAGCATGGATTCATCCAGGAAATCGTGTCAGATAAACCTGTTGGAGTTCTATGACTGGGTGACAAGTGCCTTGGACCTGGGTAGACCAGTGGATGTCCTCTTTCTAGACTTCAGCAAGGCATTTGACTCTGTTCCTCACGTGGGCCTGTTGGATAAGCTAGGAGAAATGGGGTGGGAAACCAGATGATCAGATGGATAGGCAATTGGCTCAGGACCGGACCCAGAGGGTCGTAGTTGGTGGGATAGTCTCATCCCCAAGGAGGATCATTAGTGCGTCCCACAGGGATCAGTCCTTGGGCCCCTTCTGTTCAACGTCTATGTATCTGACATAAGGACAGGAATCAGGAGTGAGATGAGTCTCTTTGCAGATGACTCGAAACTGGGGGCGGTGGTGGATGGGGAGGAGGGGAGGGTGGCCCTGCAGGGGGACCTGGAGGCTCTGGAAAGATGGTCTAGAAAGTGGAAGCTGAGGTTCAATGCAGGGAAATGCAAGGTACTCCACCTGGGGGCCAGAAACCCAGGCCAAGTGTACACCCAGGAGGGAAATACTACAAGTCTCAATGGCTGAGAGGGACCTGGGGGTGGTGGTGGATGTCAAGATGAACAACTCTGAGACTTGTGGGAGGGCAGCCAAGGCCAACAGGATGCTGGGATGCATCACTAGGGGATCACCTCCAGAAGGAGGAAGTGATACTCCCTCTGTATAACTGCTTGGTGAGGCACGCACCTGGAGTACTGCGTGCAGTTTGGAGGCCACACTTAAGAGGACATTAACCTCCTGGAGAGGGTCCAGAGGAGGGCAACCAAAATGATTTGGGGCTTGGGGGACAGGACCTATGAGGAGAGGCTCGAAGAGCTAAATATGTACACATTGGAAGAGAGAAGGGACCGGGGGGACATGATAGAGGTCTTCAGGTACATGAAGAGGGTAAATAGGGGAGGAACAGTCAGGGTGCTTCGAAGGAAGGAGGAAAGGGCCACTAGAGGGCATGGGTGGAAGCTGGAGGGGGGAAGATTCAGGGGAGAAAGGAGGAGGTGCTACTTCACTGAGAGGGTGGTGGAGCCATGGAATGCACTACCTAGGGGCTGGTGGAGGCAGAGACAGTGGAGGGGTTCAAGAGGGGGTGGGACAGGTACAGGGGAAGGGTTCAGGAAGCAAAATCCAATGCAGCAAGAATATCTGGAACTGGGAAGGGAGAAGCCAGAGAAGGCGAGGGGGACAGCAAGGACAGCACCCAGGGTGGGGGCTGACCAAACGAGCAGACATGAAAGACCGTTAGGCCTATTCTGCTGGCATTTTAGTATGTTAGTATGTTAACTCATGAAGTTATATTTTGATCTAACATTGTTGGATAGTGTTGTGGGGTTATCCTCCAACACTTGGATGAGAATCAAATACAACACTAGCCATCATCATGATGAATGATATCGGATGTTTTGGTGCAGCATTAGGCAATATTGTTCTAATTAGTTCTATGCTACCAAATGCATAGAAAGTGATACTAGCATGCGACATGGCACAACATGGCCCATTGTGACTGCTGATAATGGTGGATACCACTGTACTTATCTAAGGGTCAGTTAACTAAAAAGTGAAAACCATGGTAAAGACATAGAAAATGTCAGCAGATAAAGACTATTGGTACATCCAATCTGCCATATTTTACCCTATCCTGCCCCAGGGCCTAATATCTAATCAGGGTCATTGCCCCCCCTCCATTGCCCCCAGCTCTACTACTGTACTTCCACTTGTGTAATTATTAAGCCTTTTACTCAGCTCAGCAGTGTTTGAAATCATTAAAGATTCATGCACCCACTACCTCTGCTGGTAGGTTGTTCCACGGCTCAGTCATCTTCAGTGTAAAATAAAATGTTCACATGTCCCTCCTGAATCTCCTCCTTGACAGCTGCCACTCTTGTCCTTTTGTTGTTGATTTGCCAGTCCTACTGAATATTTCTTCACAATCTACCTTGTTCATGTTGTTTAATAACTTGAAGGTCTCTATCTTATCGGTACAGAATCTTAAGCTGATTCGTGTTTAATCTGCCCTGCTGGCCCAGAACAATTTTGGTTACTCTATGTTGCATGGTATCTAGCCTTCCTTTATCTTCCTAATGCAGGGACTCCAGAACTGGGCAGAGTATTCCAGATGTGGCCTCACCTTACGGTCTACCAGAGAGGTAGTATCACCTCTTTTCTCCTGCTGTTGAACCCCCTCCAAATAGACCCCAACATTTTGGTGACCTTGCTGTAGGACATTTTCTCCTAGAACATTGTGTGCAGTGCCCTTCATCAAAAAGGATTTGAGAGTTCCAATCACCAGACACTAATGAAACAGTCCTATTAACGTGTACATGCATGTGAGGCTGATAGACACTACTCAAAATATATTTTGTAGAATAGTTCTACAAAGATTAAAGAAATGGATCCAGGTTGATAATTCTCTCGGGGAATATCAAGCTGAATTTACAAGTGGAAAATCAACAATAGATAATTCTTTCATTTAATTTTACAATATATAAAAGAATATAAATATATAAAAAAAAAACAGAATATATGTGCAGCCTTAATGGACCTGTCATCAGCTTGCGATACAATCTCGATGAAGTTAAATTTAGATCTAGCATTGTTGGATATTTTTGTGAAGTTATACTCCAACTCTTGGATGAGTGTCAAATACAGTGGTAGCTACCATCACAACGAATGATATTGGATGATATGTTGTGGCTTTAGGCAATATTGTTCAAATTAGTTCTATGCTACCGAATGCATACAAAGTGATATTAGCATGCAACATGGCCCAACATGGCCCGTTATGGCTAATGATGATGTTGGCTACCACCGTACTTACTTAAGGGTCAATTAACTAACAAAGTGAAAACAATGGTAAAGACATAGAAAATGTCTACAGAAAAAGACCATTAGTACATCCATTCTGCCATGTTTTTCCCTGTATTACCCCAGGGTCTATTGTCTAGTCAGGGTCATTGCTCTTGCCCCCCCTTGCCCCCTGTTCTACTGCTTCCTCTTGTGTAATTATTAAACCTTCTATTCAGTGCAGCAGTGTCTGAAACCATTAAAGGTTCATGCACCCACCACTAGAGATGTGTTAAATTGAAAAATTATGCCTAGTGTAATATTTTGCATGATTTCCGCATTATGCAAAATATTTAGTCTAGGCATAACGTAATTCTGCCCCCAGTTCAGCTTTTGCACAAAGCATTAAATTACACCCAAATTATGCCAATTTCTGTCCCGGGAGGCAACATTTCACCATTTGCTACATTGTCGCCGATGTTTTACAATTACGCTGGCGAAATTGCAGTGCATTGTGGTAGATAGCTGAAATCTTGCGTGCAGGGTGTTTCCTGCACAATATATTGTCTGTTGAATCAGAGAGCAGTTCAGTGTGGTGTATTACAGCCAATAAACCCTTCAAAAACCTATTTTTTTGTGATTTTTGAGAGTTAATTACTCACAAAATCACAAGTTTAGTTCCTAGTGCTGCTGGTGAAAATTTTTTTGGTTTTGTATCATTGGAGAATAGTTAGTTAAACTTAGTGTTTCAGTTTTTTCTGTGTCTGTGAGAGAGTGAGAGGGGGAGGGTTGATTGTGTGGTGTGTGTGTGTGTGTGTGTGTGTGTGTATGAAATGAAAGTAGAGTAGGCTAGTTCCTAAGATTTGACTTATTTCTTACAAGTTGTGAGTGAGTTTCTGTAATTTCTTTCAAGTCTGAACATTTGCAGTTTATGTGTTACTTATTTGTTATATTGTTCTTACATTTTAAATGTTTTTTGGGTCACTTTATCTGAACAGTTATTACCTTCTTCTGACTGAGTAATTCTGTTCTTGTTTCCCTTTGCTGAATCGCTTTTGTGATTTATTTTCTTTATTGAAAGTATTCGTGTACAGTGACCTGACCACTTGACTTGTCCATATCCAGGTACACTGCACTGTTGAATTGCTCACAGAAATTGAAATTGTGATCTAGCCTCTGCATTGCAGCATTCCTGTTTTTCAATTGAATTTGCTTACCAAATTAACCCTTCCCTCCCTGTCACACCACTGTTGTTTACTACCTGACCTAGCCGGCTACTATATAAAAAATGAATATGCCTGCCAAGAGATGTTCAAGTAAAGGTGCAAGGGTGGGAGGTGGCTCAAAGAAGTCTGATGGAAAAAGCAAACCTATTTGTGAATCCATGCCCTCTGTGGCCTCTGCTGCTGTGGCAGACAGTAGCAGCAAAGTCCAAGTTAGAAGAGGCTTGAAGTCTGTGACTCATTTTTTACTGCACAATCTGTAGCTAGTATGCTTGTTGGGGATGATACTGTGAATAAGGGAGACACTCACACCAGTAGAGGCACAGAGGTCCAGGAGGAGGTCTAAAAAGTTGTCGGTGTGACTGTTGTTCCTTCTCAAGGAGGAGCTTATGGTGGTGGGGGTGATAGTGTCCACCTTTAGTGTGTTTCTCCAGTACAAGGAGATAAGGAAAGTCATTGCCCCCCCCCAGTGAGGAGATGCCAGAGAAGGGAAAAGTTTGTCTGGCAGTAGGCAGTGATAGGGATGAGGATGAGGATATAATTTGTTTTGGTACAGATGATGATGAGGTGTTGGATCCCCTGTGGGAGCCAGAAGTGAAAAAGATGAAGGGTGATAATGATGTAGCCCATTTAGATGACAAGACTGAGGGTGAGGATATCAGCAAGCCTACAACAAGCAATCCAGTCACCCCACTTCCCAAATGTAGCATGGTGGATATCATGCAAGTGGCACCAAAAGCAAAAACTTTCACACCTTTGGCTACGCTGTCCAAGTCTCAGTACCATCACGTCAAATCTAGAGTGGCAAAGTCCCTAATTTGGGATTTTTTTCATGCTTGATGCAGCTGATGACACCATAGTGATCTGTCAGCTGTGTCAAGCATGTGTAAGTCGTGGAAAAAAGGGCAGCCACCTAGGCACTGGTGAGCAGCACGCACACTTGAAAAACAAGAACCATTGCGCTGTCACCAACACCAGAAAGCTACTATAGCTGTTGGCAGGACTTCCCTTGCCAAGCTTAATGTTAGTGACAGCAGTGCAATAGAGCAGGAGGAGGGAGTGCTGAGTGGGTCGGTGGAGGAGGAGGAGGAGGAGGAGTGTGAGGAATCAGTTTCTCTTCTGAGCAGTGGACATAGCAGCAGTGGAGCTGCCACTCCCACGAGTCATAAAAGTACACCACCAGGCCCCAAATCTAGCAAAATAACCAGTTTTATACATGTTGCACATTCTAGGCCCCAAGAGTCACCTGGTACCCAAGCAAGAACAACATTGGTGGCACAAGTAAAGTGTTTTTGTCGACCCACTGCCAAGATGCAGCCCACATTGAAGAGTATGTTTGAGTGGCACTCAAAGTATCCCCCCAATCATGCTGCTGCACGTGAGCTGAATGCAGCCACAGCTGAAATGCTCGCCATCGACCTGTTGCCCTTCTCCTCTGTGGAGAATGCAGGATTCTGCCGTTTGATGGCCTGTGCCTGTCCCAAATGGCAAGTGCCATCACGAACGTATTTCTCCAAACGTGCCATGCTCGAACTCTACAGCAGAGTTTCACAGTCCATCCTACATGCCATGAAGCATTCTTCCTCAAAATACATCCACCTTAGCATGGATATGTGGACAAGTGGGCAGACAGCAGGCAGCTCATATCTGTGCATAACAGCACACTGGGCACAGGTACCTGGGGTGGTTGTTGATTTGGGCCCTGGCAAAAGCTGCGTAAAGCAAAATTGTGATGGTAGCAACACACCTGGTGTTCGACAGAATGCAGCCATAACTATGCAAAGTGTTACAGGGTCTCACACTGCTGAGAAAATGCTGAATATGCTGCTAAATAACATTGATGAGTGGATCAACGCATAATCACTCACAGAGGAGTTTATTGTCAGTGACAATGGCTCCAGTGTTGTTAAGTGCATTAGTGATGGTGGTTTTTTGAGAGTGCCCTGCCTTGCACACTGCCTTAATCTAGTTGTGCAGCAATTTCTGAACCAGGGTGAAATAAAAGAAACTGTGTCTATCGCCAGATGCATCTGTGTTCACGTTGCTGTTCTGCAAAGGCCTGTGACCATCTGCATGAGCTGCAGCGCACTAACCATCTGCCTCAGCACCGTATGAAGCTCGATGTTGTTACCAGGTGGAACTCCATGCTGTACATGCTGGACCAGCTTTATGAGCAGTATAAGGTGGTTTCAGATTACCTGCTGATGCATGCCACCAGAGACAGTACTGGAGTGTCCATCGTCCTAACAATGGAGCAGTGGTGACAATCGGATGGCATAACACGCATTCTGAGTCCATTTGAGCATGCAACACAGGCTGTGAGTGGGGACACTGCCTACATAAGTCAGTCAATACCCCTGATACATGTGCTGAGGCAGACACTGGTAAATGTCAGTCACCAGATGGAGGAAAGTGATTATCAGAGTTCTGTTCATGCAGTGGGTCACATGCTCCATATACTGGACAGCAATATACATATATGTGGCATTATTAATGATTTTGCTGTTGCTACCATGCTGTATCCATGGTACAAACATGGCTTGCCTGCCATGATTGAAGGAAGTCATGTGCGAGTGGAGAAATTGACCAATTACCTTGTCAGACAGGTACATGGGTGCAGATAAAAATGTAGAGACACACAAGGCACATAAAGAAATACCAGGTGTTGCTACCACCACCAGTAAATCACCAGAGGCCACCAAATTGGACAAAATGTCGAAGACACAGCACAGCACGGCAGGTAATCCCATTTGGGATGCTTTGTACCAGGAGGGTGTTGAAGAAATTGAAGAGAAGGAGGAGGAGCATGATGAGACAGCAGGACTCAGTGCAGCACGACATGTGGTGGAAGCCTACACAGGAGACAGCAAGCATCTTGGCATCACTAATGAGCCATTGGTGTACTGGAGCAGCTAAGTGAGTGACTGGCCTGCACAGGCATCTGTTGCTTTTAAATACCTCAGCTGCTCACCATCCAGTGTCAGTGTAGAATGGGTGTTCAGTTCTGCTGGGGCCATTGTGCATGACCGTAGGACAAATCTGTCACCAAAGAATGTTTCCGGCCTAACATTTATAAAAATGAATGAGGCTCACATTCCACATAACACAATTATTTCAATGGTGTTGCCCCAAGAACTGTGTCTCGGGGACGAGGATGACAATGAAGATGTCCACAGAGGTAAGGCCTCTACTAGCAGGGAGGTAGATGAAGCAGCAATGCTGACTGAATTTCCACCTGGTGATGACTCCAGTCTCGAAGACTGAGAGGGCTGCTTCATGGATGATGTGTCACTGGAAGAAGGCTAAAGGTGTTGTGCCCCATCCCCTCAGCCAGCACCAGCACCCCCACCCCCATTTCCACATATACCTCCTCCATGACACCATGAATGAATGTCTAGTGAGTGTGCCACTACTGTATATATGATAATGACAACTTAGTTGGACAGTGCACAGCCAGTACTAAATTACTCAGTATACATTAGTGCTGCCTCTGAGTCCAGCTAAATTACTCATCCTCCTCCTCCTCCTCCAGCAGTCTTCCACCAAAAAGAACCATATGTTTTTAGTTGTCAGCAGTGGGCCACACTTCGCAGCTGCAGCACCTTGATCCAGCGTCCACACACCAGGATGGAAGACTTCTATTTAGTCACCAATGCAGCACAGAGATGGGATGCTTCCGCAAATGTCCACCAGAAAACCAAGCCACCATTCCACTTCAAGTACTTTGTACCTGTTTGACAATACGAAAAAAAGAAGAAAACATTTTTAGCATTGTTACAACATCTCAGTGCCTCCCCCCCCCCATCATTACAGGAAGCTATAGTTACGTCAGGGAATGGCTATTAAACTGGAACACTTGACATGAACAGACTATGTCTGATGAGCACAGTCAGCACCCAGCAGCCAGATTTGGAGAGAGGTAACATACGATGCACCCCAGCAGCAGAAATCCTGACTATTGACAGAGCCATATATGAGATAGTTACTGTCAACGTCTGACATCTCTGTCCTGCAGTAATCACAAACTTAATACTTAACTATATCAACCAACCCAACCTCAACCACCTCCTCCTGCCCACCACCCGCCACCAAAGATCATCACAAATTAAGAAATACTTACCACCAGTTAATGAATTGCACACATGCTGAGCAGCAGCAGCCGCAGCAGCAGTGCACCTGGAGTTAACAGCTCTTGAATCCCTGCATGTTTTCAGAAAAGAAAAAAATAATACAATTACAATCTGACTCAGTTATCTGAGCTGCAGTCACCTATCCATCCCCGTAATGAAAAATTCAGTACTTACCTTGTCCTTGTGCAATGCTAAATGTGGTGCATTCCAGCATCCCATATCCAAATCCTGGGCTGGCATGCATGTTGTCATGATGATGTACTCCTCAGCACACTAGATAAATATAAAAGAAGTACAAACATATAAGAACTCATGACATCCCAATACCAACCCTCCATCCACCTTCTTTTGCACCCAAAGAAAATAATACTGATACTTACGTCTGCAGCACCAGCAGGGAGAAAAAAAAGAAAAAACAGGAAAGAGTAAGTATTCCAAACAACAGTTAAGTGGCCAGAAATAAGACATGATGGGAGTGGTGCAGTGCAGTGGCTGTGGAGCAGCAGTCTTCCAGGAGATGTTGTGGAGGATGCGGTGTTGTCCCATCTGCAGGCACCTCTCTGGCCTGAGGGAGGAGATTGCTCATCTTCAGGTTGAGTTGGCCAGGATTTGGAGGATCTCCTCTCCCACCCAGGGACCACCAGAGCCACTGCCATTGCCTCAGAGGTTGCCAAGAAAGAGGAGTGGTTGGACTACAGTGGGCTCAGGGAGGGTGAGGGTGGTGGAACAGAGGTGCATCCCTCTAGTTGTACCTCTCCACTATTCATATGCCATTCTAGCAAAGTGTGGTTCATTTGTCAACAAGAAAAGCCAGCACCATTGCCAAGGCTAAACAGAGAATATCTCTTTACAGTCCCACATAAATGACTCACTGACTCCTGGTATTACTGTATTGCTGTGCAAATATTGCAATATTCCTTTATTAGGTGCAAAAAACAGTAGATAAAATCCATGAGTAGTCACAAATCACCATGAGCCACACACAACAAACACTTCCTGGTATGTCACCACGTCACCTGATGCATTTCACTCAATCAGAACTTTCTCAAAGGTTAGTGGTCATGGATTACAATGTGCTTAAATATAAAAAAATTTAAAGAGACACTGCCCCAATAATATACTAACACAATGATACACCATTAATACACATTCAACAAACATGCTGTATAGGACAGAAATTATTCAAGCTTGTATGACAACCTAAAGGAAATATCAGAAGTTCATCTTGTTATATACATATAGCGTTTTCATCTGGTAATTATAATCTCCAGTAATTTCACATGTTATAACAATTTTCTGATAAAGGCTGCATTCTAATGATTATCATTACCATAACAGACACATTTATTTATTAAAAATGTTTAAAATCAAACCTGTCAGTTTCAAAAAAGAAAGAAAAGATTGCACCCAGTTTGTGTAAAACTCAGTCAGCACAAAATGCTAGTGCAAAACTGCATAGAGAAAGAGAGAAAAAGAACAAGATTAAAAATATAAAATCATAAGCAATAATGCAAAAAAATCATTGTTCATTTTCTTAAAAAAGGTTTAACTTCAATTCTATCACTCAGTTCTTTACCTTCCGTAGCTTTGAAAGAAAAAAATTCAATATTGTCCCCTCTTAAGCAATAAGTTTTTGTAATCACCCCTTCCCCTTCTGGACATAATAGGTTTTTCTATTCCTGTATAGGTAAATTAATGCTCTGTTTTATTTCTGGTTTTGAAAATATGCATGGACAACGAGTTTGTCAAATCTTCATTGTTAATGGCTTTCTCATGTTCCCCATCCTAGTCTTGAATGTTCTTTTCGTTTTGCCAATATAAAAACAGCCACATTTGCAAATAACAAGATATACCAGGCCCACAGTACTACATGTAATAAAACCCCTAATAGGGGAATTTTTAGAGATTTAGCTGTCACTACTTTTTGACAAAATTTTCAGTTGCCACATCTGTTGCAACTCCATTCTCTTTTTAGGAGCCACATTCTGGGGTTATTTTGCATAGGTTGTAAAGAATGAACAATCATATCTTTGATGGTGTTACCTTTATGGTATACAAAACTGGGCCCATTTTCTGCTAAATTCCCCAGGCGTCGATCTTGCTTAGCTATGTGCCGATGTTTTTTAATAATACCAGCTATTAATTTAGACTGGGGATTAAAGGTACTGACAAAAGTTAGTTGTGGATATATAGTGTTGTCACCTCGATCTATTTTTTTTTTTTGGTCGTAATAGATCTTCCCTTGGAATATGATCCACAATCTTTTTACTTTCACTAAGCAATCCCTGTGAATAACCTCTCTCAGACAGTCTTTCTGTCACTTCATTAGCCCTAAATTGATACACCAATTCTGAGTCACAATTTCTTTTAATCCTGATTTACTGGCCCTTTGGTATTGCTTTAATAAGATGTTTAGGGTGGTTACTACTGGCTAATAAGATAGTGTTCCTATTCATCTGTTTACGGTACAGGTCAGTAGTAAGTCCACCCTGACCATCTTTGTTTATTACCAGATCCAAGAAGGGTATTTCATACAAATCAGTATTTATACTAAATTTCAAATTCGCAGTGGAGACCAAGGAGGATGCTGGGAACCTCCACAAAGGAGACCCACAGGAGGGTGGCATGGGACCCCACAGGGGGAAGGAAACAACTCCTGGTGGGGGACTCCATTGTTGGGGGGGTAGAACTAGGGGAGGAAGGGGAGAGGGAGGTAAGGTGTCTGCCTAGTGCCATGGCTTGGAGGGACTGGGAGCGAATCCTCAGGCTCGCTGGAGCAGTTGCACAGGGGAGGGAGCTGGATGTCATTGTCCACCTAGGGACAAATGACCTGGCTGAGAAAGGGATCAGAGCAGTGCAGGAAGAGTTTGTGGAGTTGGGGAGGGACATCCGACAAGTAGTACTCACAGTAACCTTCTCGGAGGTGCTGCCTGTCCATGGCATGGGTGAGGCTAGGGTGCTCCACACCATGGGATTCAATCAGTGGTTGAAAAACCGATGCAGAGCTCAGGGATTTGGCTTCACTGAGGACTGTGAGTCCACCTGAAGTGATGCAGGCCTATACTGTCATGATGGTCGGCATCTGTCCTGGAGGGGAACCAGGCTCCTAGGTGATAGGTTTAAATGCTTCATTGGCTAGCTTTTAAACTAGCCAAGGGGGGATGCTCTGGAAAGGAGCAGGGAAATCCTAGCCCTCCCCCATAAATCAGGGTAGTAAGTGAGGAAAACACCAAGAAAGAGATGTCGATAGGGAGAAGGGCAGGGGTAAATGGAGAAAATGACAAAGGCAATAAGGACAGGGATGGGGCAAAAAGGGTGAGGTCATCAAGAAATGGAGAGTAATGAGTACCAACGCCCATAGTCTGGGCAACAAACTCCCTGAACTGGTGGCCTTGATAGAAGAGGGATGCCTGGATATCGTAGCAGTCTCAGAAACATGGTACACAGAGAACAATGACTGGGATGTTAACATACCAGGTACAAAACCTACAGGAGAGACAGGGAGGGTAGAAGAGGGGAAGGAGTAGCCTTTTATGTAAGGGAAGGGATAAAGGCAATGGAACAAAAGAGTAACCAGGGAGGAAAGGAGGCAATGTGGGTCAACTTAGAGACTGGAAATGGCACCACAATCCACACAGGGGTTGTATACAGACCTCCAGGTCAGGGGGAGAGAATGGACAAGAATATGATAGAAGGCATCCTTAGGATGGCAGAGAAAGGGGAGATACTGTTGATGGGGGACCTGAATATGCCAGATGTTAGCTGGAGCACCTTTGCTGCAGCCACATCCAAGAGCAGGGCCATTCTCGATGCCCCAGACAGCTAGTTTTTGAACCCATTCATGAGGGAGCAATCTTAGTTCTCATACTCTCAAATGGGGTCAGTGAGAGGATCTCAGATCTAGAAGTGGGTAGCCATCTGGGAACAAGTGACCACCAAACCGTATGGTTCACGATAAACTCAGCTATAGAATCAAGCCATACAAAGTGAGGGTACTGGAATTCAGGAGAGCTGACTTTGGCAAGATGGGAGAATGCCTTAGAAAAGCACTAGCAGACAGGCTAGAAGGAGGGGTGGAGCAACAATGAGGAAAATGAGGAAACATCAAAACTGCCATAACAGAGGCAACAAGCCTTTGTGTGAAGCAAATAAACATATCAAAACAAAAGAAAAAGCCACTATGGTTCTCAAAAGAGGTGGTGGGGAAGGGTAGGGAGAAAAAGATAGCATTTAGGAGGTATATGAAAACACAGAAGGAGCCGGACAGAGAACTGTACCAGTTAAGGCAGAAGGAAGCAGGGAGGGAAGTCAGAATAGCAAAGGCTCCAAATGAGGAAAACATAGCCAACTTGGTTAAGAAGGGGGATAAAACCTTTTATAGGTACATCAGGGAGAGTAGAAAGACAAAGGGAGGGATAGTGAGGCTGAATAGAATGGATGGTGGGTGGGCAGAGAGGAATAGTGAAAAAGCAAGGATACTGAATGAATACTTCTACTCAGTATTCACAAAAGAGGAAGAGGAGGAGGTGCCTAATCCAATTAGCAGAAGCACTCTGGATAGGGGGGTTGATCCCAGTCCTTTCACAAAGCAATGGGGCCCGATGGAATTCACCCCAGAATTCTAAAAGAATTAAGGGGAGAACTAGTGACACCACTGACTTCCCTTTTTAACAAATCATGGGAAGATAGTTTTGTACCTGAGGACTGGAAGAAGGTAGATGTGATTCCCCTTCACAAAAGTGGGAGCAAGACAGAGGCAGGAAACTATAGACCTGTCAGTTTGACTTATGTGGTAGGGAAAGTGATGGAATCACTTCTGAAGGAAAGAATTGTTGAGTACCTAGCAGTCAGTGGGGCACAGGACCCAAGGCAGTATGGGTTCACAGTGGGAAGGTCATGTCAGATGAATCAAATTGATTTCTTTGACTGGGTGACCAAAGTAGTAGACCAGGGAGGGGCTGTGGACATGTCCTACCTAGACTTTAGCAAGGCATTTGACTCAGTCCCACATAAAAGATTAATAATCAAATTAACCAGCCTGGGAGTGCTTCCCAGGGTGGTAGCCTGGGTAAAACATTGGCTGGACAACAGGACACAGAAGGTAATTGTAAACGGAGTCCACTCTGAAGAAAGTGGGGTTACTAGTGGGGTTCCGCAGTGTTCAGTACTGGGTCCAGTCTTTTTTTTTTTTTTATATTTAAAGTTTATTAATACATTTTCCACCATAAAAGGCAGCATACAGAGAGAATGACAGAGACTTATTGATACATAGTAAAATGATGCTGCCCCCCCAACCTCCCCTTACTGTAGTAACCCATCTCAATACCCGCGGATGCCGGGTATCTAACCAAAAACTATGCAGGAAAAAGAACCCTAGTATAGGTTTAGTTTGGAACCAGAGAGATTAGTGAGTGAAGGGGATCCCAAATTCTAGTGTAAGTTGCCAGACTATTGTGAAGACTGGCTAGTGCTTTTTCCGTGCGCAGGTTAGATAATACTTCTCTTACCCATTCCTGGAGAGAAGGAGAGGACCTGTCTTTCCAGTGATGAAGAATTATTTTCTTAGCCGATAGGGCAAACATGGAAATATGAAATTTGCGTACCCTAACTCTAATAGAAGACAGGTCCCCTAACACATAAATATCAGGAGTAAAATATTCTTGGAGGCCCAACAGGGGGTCTAAGGAAGTTTGAATTGAAACCCATAAAGGGGAAATTTTTGGACAAGACCAAAGCATGTGAAGAAGTGTGCCCTCTTCCTGTGAACATTTATTGCACTTGTTTGAGTCTAGGTAGCCCCACCTGTGAAGTTTGGCTGGGGAATAGTATAGGTTGTGCAATTAAGCAATAATGCACGACAGGGTGTGTGTTGTGCTGGGATAACGTCACGCCTGGGGTGATTAGGCATGAGGCAGCAGGCCGAGTGCTACTAATCACCCCAGAAGTGACGTTATCCCAGCACAACACACACCCTGGAGTGCATTATTGCTATTATACAATGGCTTGGGTATAAAGAGAAAAAGAAAGAACATTAAAATGTATATTTTTAAAGACATTTTCAGTTAATTTTTAGAGGGGGAGGTATACATATTAAAAAAAGTTCTGTTTCACTGTTCCTGTAAGCAGGAATAGCAAGAGTTTGCTGAATTGTGCTGAACTCTTGTGTACCCTCCAAACACACACACACACACACACTACAGGAAGCTGGGACTCTGGAGAATGTGACTTCTTTCACTTTTTTTCTTATGATGGGCTGCTGTTGCTTTTGGGAACAGAGCAGGTGGAGCTGCATTCATGGTACTGCGGAGCTCAGCAGAGCAGATATGTTGTAAAGCTACATTTACTGCGAGTGAGCTGGAAGAGTGCAGCATGTAGAAGTTCAGAGAAAAATAGGAGCGATCAGCTTCACAACCACAGTAAAAGAGAAATAGTCTACATTTGTGGCTGTGAAAGCAATCGCCCTGATGGCGTAGTCAGATTTTTTTTTAAGCGCTGCTTCAGTTCTGCTGAATAATATGTAGCATGAAGAGCGGTGTCAGTGAACCGCGCGGACCGCAGTAACAGTCTCCGGTTCACTGAAGCCGGCTGGTTAAGAAATTTGAGAAAATAGAGTTATCACCTTCACAACCACAGTAAAAGAGAAAGAGTCTACATTTGTGGCTGTGAAAGCAATTGCCATGACGGCTTAGTATGCACCATGACAGAGCAGTGTCAGTGAACCACGTGGATCAGAAATAGTTTCCGCGGTTCACTGAAGCTTATTTCGGAAGTAAGTAAACGGGCATAAAATTCATGTTGTGGTGGAGTAAAGAATCTGACTTGGTGTGAAGGAGGTTTTTATTTTAAATTATAAAGAAGGAGGGAGCACTCAGCCAAAGCTTGTGAACGGGAATTTTTACCGATCAGAATGGTCATCACTGAGGCAGGCTGCATGGAGTGATTTGGCAAACAGTTGATGCGGTCATGTTTGTGTTGGGACTAGATCCGTGATGTTGTACTGAGATAACATCACGGGTCCAGTCCAACACTGACCAATCAGTGTCTAGGATTCTTTCATGCCATTGTATAATACGTGGTATTGCATGAGGCGCAGTCTATCTTGAGAAATGAATTTATGACATGACTTCCAGAGAGAGTGCCAATCCAACTGAAGGTGAGGGAAAAGGTTACTCCAAAATCTTGATGGCCCAAATGGACCTCCGAACTTTTTGAGAAACAAAACCTGATATAGTTTAGAAATTGCCCCAGGAGAGCCAGAAAGTGGGGATACCTTGGGTATCAGAGAAGAGATATTCTGGGAAGGGGGAGTGCTACCCAGGGTAATTACAAGTAAGTGTTTCAATTGCAGGACTTTAAAATAGGAAGAAGGCGGCATGAGAAATTTCCTAGCCATTTCTTCCACTGATAACCAACGCCCCCCACCATCAGTAAAGGCCAGGAGCTTCCCCTCTCCCAGTTGAGGTAACCAAAGAGGGGAAATTTGACTCTTGTTAATGGTAAATGATGGAGAGTTCCAGATAGACTGGGCCAGGTCCAGATGGGGGGAATACTGTAAAAAGGAACATATCTGCGAGTAGACCTTTAAGGAGGTCCTTATCATGGGACACTCTACAGCCACACTTACTTGGGATAACCTGAGGAAAAATAACGTGAAAGGGTCCAGATTTTTGTCCTTGATTGCATCCAATTCTATTTTGAGCCAAGTAGATTGCGCTTCTTCTGGGCAGGGAGATACCCATCTTGAACATTTCACAAGGTGACTAGCCCAGTGATATATAGCCAGATGAGGGATTCGCAACCCCCCCCTCCAGTTTTGGGGCTGCCAGCTTATGAAAAGCCAAACGGGGATACCTATCAGCCCAGATGAATCTAGTGAGCACCATGGCCCAGATATTCAAAGGGTTGTATGCATGGCTGGGTTCTCAGCGTCGCCCAACTCAATAGCGCCATTCTGCAATATTCAGAAGGGGCCAGTTGCGTCACTGAAAACATGCTGAGCAACAGCGCAATGGAAATGAAGGCATGCGCAACCGAAGGGGTCGGGTCCATGCATAAAGTGCGCAATGCGATATCCGAACACTTGTGCAATGTGCAAGAGTGGCGTAGCCGGAAGTTGCACAGTACCGGATTTGAGCCAAAATAAAAAGGCTCAAGGAAGCGGCGCAAGAACCCTAGCAGGCCACAAACTGGGGGAGAGAGACAGAGAGAGAGAGAGAGAGAGAGAGAGACAGGAGCTGGAAGGGCAGAGAGGGACAGTGGGTCCAGGAGGACAGAGAGGCCAGTGGGGGGTGCCCGGTGCAGTGGAAGCAGCAGTGGGGGCAGCGGGGGTAACACAGGAACAGCAGCCGGGGGGGCAGAAGCCAGGGAGATGGACAGTGTCAGCTTCCACATGGAAGCTGTAATGAGGGGGGTGAGACACCATGCTGCAGGGGGACGTGGCCGCGGAGGGGCCGTCAGCGGTATGCCCCGACAGGCGGTATCGTGCCGCATCAGCTCGAGCTGTACACAGATGTCGAGATTGTGGCCGGTACCGCCTGAACAGGGCAATACTGAGACGGCTCTGTGAGCTGTGCAGTGATGTGATGCAGACACCCTCACGCGGAGTCATGCTCTGTCCGTGGAGACCAAGGTGACAGCCTGCATGTGCCTGCTCACCACGGGCACCTTCCAGAAGCGACAGGGACACCACAGGCATTACACAGTCGGCCATGTCCGCATCCTCACCCAATTCCTCAGCGCACTGCTGCCTCATGCTGCAGAGTACATCCATTTCCCCAGCACCGTGGCAGAGCGTACAACAAACATGCAGGAGTTCCACAGGGTAGCACATATGCCTGGCGTGCGCTGGGGCCATAGACTGCACCCATGTGGCCGTTCGCACACCACCTGGCTGACTGGCCAGGCGTATCAGAACCGAAAGGGCTTTTCAGTGTCAACTTCCAGGTGGTGTGTGATGCCACTGGGCGCATTATCAATGTCTGTGCCACACACCCTGGTGGAGCACATGATGCCTTATATGGCACCAGTCTGCACTGTGCCATCGATTGAGAGGGAACATCCTCAAGGGTCATCTAGTGGGTGAGTACATGTATGGAATGCAAACTCTGTGCAAGGGTGAGAATGACACAGGTGCCATGGTAGTGGCACACAAGGATATGGGCAATATGGACCTGACATGACACTGATCTCCACTATCTCACACAGGTGACTGTGGATACCACTCCGTCCCTGGCTGCTCACACCATACCGGCCCCATGACCCCAGCGCAGCTAGGTTTCAATGAGGCACATGCTGCAACACGTAACATCATAGAGCGGTGTTTGGGATGCTCAAGGCACGCTCCAATGCCTGGACACCTCGGCGGAGCTCCTACAGTACAGCCCCAAAAGGCCTGTGGGATATTCCTGGCCTGTTGCATCCTGCACAACATGGCCAAGGACCATGGGATAGCCGTACAGGTCCAAGAGGGGACAGCGATGGGGACGCCAGTGGCGCCGGTGATGTGGGTGATGAGCAGCCCCCCCTAGGATGGAGGGACCCCCGACTGACCCGGCAGGCCCAGCTGCACCGGGACACCATTGCAGAAGAGCACTACGCCCAACACAGGTAAGTCAGGGGACATGTGCAGGCAACACTGTCCATGCGCAAACCACAGGCACACAGGGGAACACACCGTGCATGAAGGTCAGAGGAGTTGAAGGTTCCAGGCATACCAACACACCATCAGAGAGGGGGGAGCACTCATATGGACACACACACACACACCAGGCAGCATACAGGCGGCAGCACAGCACTGCAGAAATGACATTGCCAACACACAGCACCAAACCACCCCACCACCTGGACTGTCCACGTCGTGTGTCAGGACCTGGGCACCTTGCACCTTGGTGTACAGTGCAATGCAGGCATCATCATGCACACACCTGTGGACAGCAGTTGGGAGAGTGTGCAGGTGGTCCGTGTGTCAGCTTGGTGAGCAGAGCACCCAGCAGTGCACTGCCCACCCATGACACACATTGCACAGGCAGCACCAGACAGGGCCTGCACTGGGAGACAGTTCAGTCAGGTAGCACTGTCCCACGCCACCACAGATGCGTGGGCGGCCCGCCATGTCCCAGCAGCACTGGCAGGCTGAGCAGGGGCCACATCGGGTGGCTGGTGCACCACCAGGGGTCCCACTGCAGCGAATGCGCGACCTTGCCCGCACAGGGGTCTGCATCCTGCCAAACAAACTTGCACCAGGGGTGCTCGGGATGCCCACAGCAGAACCCGGCATCGACAGGCCTGGTGTCGCACGACACCGGAACGGGGAGTGGAGAGCGCACTGTGTGGGGTGTGTGGTACAGGGGCACCTGACAGTGTGGCCAATTCGTCCGCGACAGAGACCACTGCCTGGGTCAGCCTGTCAATGGCAGCGGTCACATCCGTCCGCATAAGGACCAGCTCGGCTCGGTCCCGAGCACACTCCCTGCTATGCCGCTCCACGGACACAGACAGTGCCTCCACGGACCTTGCAACCCGCCCCTGCAGCTGTACCGACTCCTGCAGCAGGCGGGTGTGCATGTCCAATGGGTACTGTGCCCCAATGGCATCGTGACCCCCAGGGTGTGGACGGTCCTGGTGCACAGCACCCCTTGAGGGTGGGCGCTGTTCACCAGGACCAGGTATGGGCGGATCAGAGGGCGGAGGACATGTGCCACTGCTGGACACTGTACCCCCAGACCTGGTGTGCAACTGCTGCTGCTGCCCCTCCAACTGCTGAGCCCCCAGATCCACCTGTTCCACCTCCGTGCTGACAACAGTGCCAGACACCTGCACAGCCACTGGTGCTGCCCACGGTGCTGACAGGCACAGCCTGGGACTGTGCCAGCATGCTGGTACACAGGTGTGAACCAGGAAGGCCCAGGGGCACGTGCTGGCCTGCCATGTGTCCGTCATGGGACACACACCTATCACTGCCCATTGCAGGCCTGCTATCATCAATGGTGCAGGTGCGTCCCACTGCCATAGGCACAGCATGCTGGCATACCTGCGTGCCAGACTGCTGTGACACAGGCTGTGCACCCCTGCACCAGTATCACTGACACGGAGTTGTTGGCCCGTGCATGCTGCTGCAGTGCCTGCAGGCTGGTGGCGGAGGTGGATGCTCCCTCCTCCACGTCCAGCAGGTCTGCCTCACTGTCTGGACCCACCACCACCACCGTCTCCTGCAGATGAACAGGATCTGTAACAGAAAGAGAGTACACGTGAGTGCATGTGAACAACAGCCCCCAACAACATCACCATGTCATACCGTGCAGTGATGGGCTTCCACCTGTCTGGAATCCTCCGCCTGGTACGCCCGCAATGGCACTCGGCTGCATGGCCACGACCAGTGTCTCCTCTGTAGGGGTCAGCTGCAACACCACTGGTGGGCCCCCACCAGTGCCAGCACGTGCCACCCTGAAGGCTGCCACCTTCTCCTTCAGCCTCCTGCGGTCAGTCCCATCTTCTTCCTGCATTCCTGCATGGAGCGCTGGTGGCTTCCGTGCAGGTTGGCCCCGACTACCCCTCCCATGCAGCTGCACACCCTGAGGGTGCCCCTCATCCACTCAATGTTGGCTCATCCTCCAGGTAGGCCTGGAAGAGGCCTCTGTCTCTGCCGTGGTGAAGTTCGGCCTCCTCCTCGCCCGCCGTCCACACCCTCAGCTTGGCTCTGGTCAGTCATGGTGATCTGTATGGGTGGAAGTGGACACCTGTCACTGTGCAGTCGACAGCATTTCCCCATGAGCATAGCTGCGGCCGGGGGCAGAAGCCCCCGTTTCCTCCGCATGGCAGATACTGATAGAAAGGTGCCCATTGTCCCTTTCTAAGTGCCCTTTTCATGCTCAGCCCCTCAGCCTTTATCATCCTCCGCCCATGAGCATTGTCCTGAGCATCACACAGCATGTAACTCACCTCTCACCTGCAGTAACCAAATCTGGGCACAACCCACAGTCGCATTTTTATAGCGCAACACATGCAAATGAGGTGTGGCTCAACTTTAATGACATGCTAATCGCGCCACTGCGCCTTTGAATGGCTGATCGGATGATTTGCATATGTCGGCTGAATATCGCGTATTTGCGCTTTGCGCAATACGGAAGGTCCGGCTGAGCCAATGGCGCAGGTTTGTGGCTGTGTGCCACACCGCATTGCGCATGCTCAGACAGCTTACGCATGCGTCTATCACGCTGCAGACCTGCTGAGCGCGATAGGCGATTCAGGCCATGGCCACCATTGTGCCAGTGGCGCTACAGCACTGGGCACTATATGGCGCTGTGGCACTACTGCGCGATAGTCCACTGTGGCACTGGTGCTTAGCTTGGCAGTCACGCAGGATGCCTATACGTCCCATGGCTCTGTGCATAGCCTTGCGTCATTGCCGTGACCTTGTGTATGCCCTCTGACCCCTGAGGCTGTTGGCATGCCATGTGTACGTCCCTATTGTGCTGTCCGGTGACAGTGCCATGTAAAGTGACGGCGCTGTTCGAACAGCGCAATTGGAGCCTGTGGTGGTCTGTTGCGCAACAACTCCACGAGGTTGACGGCGGCGGCGCCATATTGCCTGTAAAGTTGGTGTCATGGCTAGGAGGAGGCGGTGTCCTGGAGCCAGCTTGAAGTGGCCAACCTGGTGGCCTGGTGGAGCCCCACTGTGAGGCACTGTGGTGAGGCCCCTCACCATGCCTGAGACCCATGTGTGGCAGCAAGTGGCCACTGACCTGGTGGAGGTCACTGGCGGGCCAGTCTGCTGAGCAGTGCGGCACGGTACAGTGACCTCCGCCCGAAGAGCGGAACTCCTGATGTGGCTGCGTTCACGTGCCAGGCGGGGCGTGGTGCCTAGGCCAGGTGAGTGTACCATCTATGCACCTATATTCTCTGTAGGGGTGTGTGTGTGCTTGGGTGGCTGTGCATAGGTGTGTCAGTGTGTGCAGCTGTGCGATGGTTGGTTATGGCTGTGTGGGCAGGCACTCTCACTGGGGCAGGGGGCACTCTGCTTTTGAGTCACACTGATGTTTGTCTCAACATATGTCTCCCACAGGCCGGATTGTGAGGACACAGGACCAGGGTGACGTGGGCCATGCCAGGGCCCCGGTGCCGGGGGGTGTTGTGCCCAAAGCAGCAGCAGCAGCAGCATCAGACCCAGCTGCTGGAGGAGTGTGAGTATCATTACTTCATGGATGCTATTGCATGCTGGGGGGGCAAGACCACCAGCCATGTGGGACACAACCAAAAGGAAGGTCATAATTCCACTATACAAAACATTAGTGAGTCCCCACACTGGAGTACAGTGTACAGTTCCGGAGACCATACCTACGTATGGACATGGACTGGGTGGAGAGGGTTCAGAGGAGGGCGACATGGATGGTGCATGGATTGCATCACAGGTCCCTATGCAGACAGGTTGACGGAACTGAACATGTACTCCCTGGAGGGAGGAGGTGTGGGGATATGATGGGGACATACAAGTATCTTACAGGGGGAACAGAGTGCAGGAAAACAATATTTCTAAGCGTAAGGGATGTTCCAGGACTAGAGGGCATGGGATGAAGTTGGAGGGGGGACGATTCAGAGGAAACATGAGGAAGTATTTCTTCACAGAATGGGTGGTGGACAAGTGGAACACCCTGCCAAGGAGGTGGTGGGGGCTGACTTGGTCACGGGATTTGTGAATGCATGGGTTAGCCATAACGAATTCTGGAGGTCAGGGTAAGGGGAGCGGACTTATAGGACAACAGAGTGAGCAGTACAAGGTCAAATGGACCGACTGGGTGTCCCATAGGCCCATATCTGCCGACACTGTCTATGTATCCATGTATGTAGGCATGACACAGGTGACCTGCATCACAGTGCAGTATCACGGCACGTCTGTGTATGCATCACTGGTGGTCCAGGCATGCACTGGGCACATAGCTGTGTAACTGGCATCGCACCACGTTGCCACATCACTTGCCAGCCTAGTTTATACTGTGATTGACGTGGGCAGTGTGTGTGGGCGGTGGTGCGCATAGCTGATGCCGCCTGTTTGTGATGGCCATGTGCATGTTCACTGTGGGTGGGTGCATGCCATCACAGGTGCGGACATTGGGCTATATGGCTTGCAGGTTGGGTGGTGTTCAGTGTTGTGGTCAGTCTCAGCCATTGACTGTGTTCCCATTTTCCTAGGCCTCGAGGTACTCAGGAGGATGTCCCAGGATCTTGGCACCTCAGCCAGGTTGCAGATCGGAACCAGGAGGTCCTGCAGGCCATACAGCGCCAGGGTGATCGGAAGGAGCCACAGGAGGCGCCAGCAGGAGGACCAGCAGCCAGCTGGGCCATAGCCCCATTCCTTCCCTTCTCCCATCCCTATCACCCTGCCTTCCCTCTCCAAGTTGTTATTCCCTCCCCCTTGAACACCCCTGCCTTTTACCTGTCCCCCCCACTTGTACATAGTTTCACTTGGTTTTGTGATTAGTCCTTTAAATATACATTTCTATTTTGATATGAATACTGTGTTGGTCTCTGATTTGCAGCTGGCTATGGGTGCTCAGTTGCAGGGTGTACATGCCATCTGGGCTGGTATGGTCCTGGGTATGTGTGTGTGTGTGTGTGCATGTGTGTGCCGGGAGGTATCTCCAGCATGGCAGTGCCTTTCAGTTGGTCTTGGTCCTGCTGCCACCCACTGCTGGGTGCACAGGTGTGTCTGGCTTGTAGGCTTCTGTGTTGCACGGGCTGATGAGTGCTGGGGGACTGCATGGTTTCCTGACGTGCCAGTCACTGCACATGGGTGGTGTCTTGGGGTCACAGTGCAGGGTGCGCTTGTGCATACGGAGGCTGATGTGCACTGTGGTTGTCAACCCCTGTGTGTGGCACTCTCTGCCTGCCAGTGGTTGTGCTGGGTGTCAGAGCTCTGCTATGCTTTGTTGGCTTGTCCCCATGGGCACGTGGATCATCCGTCCCACCCCAGTGATGCTGTGCTTGGGGTGTGCCGGTGTGGTGTGGGTTCTGCAGTGTGTTCCTGTGCCATGTGTGGCATGGCTGGCGGTGGGCCCAGCCTGCCTCCCTGGATGTGCAGTTCCATTGCTTTGGGGCTGTGCTTGCGCTATGGCAGCTCTGGAATGCTCAGCTGAGCTTCCATGGTTGCGCCATAGCGCAACATTTTGGCTCAGCTTCTCCTTCCTGGTTGCGCGATGGCGCAGTATGTGCGATATTCAGACATTGGTTGCTTGCGTTATTTGCTCTGCTCCATGTTTGAATATCGCACCTGTTGCGCATTTGCGCAACTGGTTTGTGCTTGCTCCTGCTGTTGCGCTACTTTTGAGCGCAGTTTGAATATCTGGGCCCATGTGCCTTTTTGAACCAGAGTAAAGGAATAAAGGTGTTGAGAAGGGACAACGGGTAGAAGATCCTAGGAAATATATTCATCTTAATTATGTTGATCCGGCCCCATAGAGAAATAGGAAGTTTAGACCACCTCTCAAGGTCATGCATAATCCCCTGCAATAGAGAATCCAAATTCTCCTTAAACCATACTAGAGGGTTACGTGAAAGTTTGATACCCAGATATTTGAATGACCTAGGGGTCCAACATAAACCAAAAGGGTTAATATCACTTTTGAAGACTTTGTAGTTTAATGGGAAAAAGAGGGACTTACTGGCATTCAGTTTGTAATTGGACAGACCACTAAACCTTGCTACTTCCCTCAGTAAGGCGGGGACAGAGGATACCGGGTGGGACAGATGTATTAACAGGTCATCTGCATATGCAGTGACTTTAACTCCGTGCCGCCCAATTCTCACCCCTTGTATGGAATCATTATTAAGAATATTTTGAATAAGAGGTTCTAGATATAAGTTGAATAATAGAGGGGAAAGGTGGCACCCCTGCCTCGTACCTGAGTGGAGCAAGAAAGGATGGGAAAAAGGCCCCATTCGTGGAAATTCTTGCTGTGGGATTTTTATAAAGGGCGGCAATCCAGGAGATAAACAGAGAGGGTAAGTGGAAGGCCTCCAGAGTGCGGAACAAGAAATTCCAGTTCACACGGTCGAACGCCTTCTCGGCATCCAAGGAAACCAAGCCCGCAGGGAACTCTGCATCCCTGGTAGCCGAGAAGACATGCGACAAAGTGCTTAAATGATTGGAAGATGAGCGCCCTTTCATAAATCCAACCTGATTTGTGCCTATTAACCCAGGAAGGACCATTGCCAGCCTATTAGCCAGAATTTTAGAGAGGATTTTAATATCCTGATTTAAAAGCGAGATAGGTCTGTAACGTTGAACCATTTTGAGGTCCTTATCAGGTTTAGGAAGCAGGACAATCAGGGCCTCATAGAGATATGGCTCTGTCTCCACCCCAGATAGGATTTGCCGAAATAAGCGACCAAGTATTGGTAAGAGGAGGTCTCGAAAGACCTTATAAAATAAAGAAGAAAATCCATCTGGACCAGGGACCTTGTCAGCTGGCAGTTCACTAATAACCTTAGCGATTTCCTCCTGAGAAATAGGGACAACCAGGGCGTCTATACACCGACCAGTGAGAGGGGGCAAGTGGGAGTCCCTTAAATAACCCTTTATGTCTTCAGGACAAGGGGGGTGCTCCATGTCGCTATACAAATTTGTATAATAAGTAGCAAATTCTTGAGCTATCTTAGTGGGAGACACCTTAAGAGATCCATCTGCCATTGACCTGATAGGAGGGATAAATCTCATTGATTCCTGTTGTTTAATACGCAATGCCAGTAAACGTCCCGCTTTTTCCCCCTGATCAGTGTAACTAGCCCTGGTACGAATAATGGCTAGTTCTGCTTTCTCTTGAAGTAGCTTCAAGTATTTATCCATTAACTCCAAGAGTTTTTGTATATCCTCATCTAGAGGATTGGTCAGAGGGTTAACTTCCAGGAATCTGATTTGGGTTAATAAGGATTTTAGTTCCTTCTCCCGTGCTCTTTTCCTACAAACCGCCATGCTAATAAGTATCCCTCTCATGAAGGCTTTAAAGGCCCCCCACAGGATATCAGGCTTTGCACTATCTAAAGGGTTTAATGAAAAAAAGGATTCTATTTGTTTCTTTATAAGTTTGGAATATTTAACATCTTTAAGGAGCTGGTCATTGAGTTTCCGTCTAGTTTCCCTATTGGGTGAATTAAGCAGTGCCAAATTGCATACTACTAGTGAGTGATAGGAGATTGGGCCAGGTTGAATTGAGGAGGTCTTTACCCCGGGCAGGAGGCACTGAGAAATGAGTAAATAGTCAATGCGGGACTGCGAGCCATGAGCCATAGACCTAAAGGTAAACTCCCTGGAATCCGGGTGTAAAACACGCCAGGCGTCGCAGAGCCCCCATTGGTCTAATAAATCCTTGAATGCCTTCTGTCCGGGGGTGGCCCCTCCCGGGCTACTGCCCAGTCTGTCTAAATAAGGGTCAAGTACTTGATTGAAATCTCCCCCTAAAATAATTCTAATGGGAAGCATTGGGAGAATGATAGATATAAGCCTCATAAAGAATCCTGGATCGTCCAGATTAAGGCCATAGATACAGCCCAATAATATTGGGACAGACCAGAGGGTACCTTTAACCAGGATAAACCTTCCCTCGGTATCATTGATAACCTGTGTGGAAACAAATGGAATACTCCTGTTAATCATGAGCGTGACCTCGCAACTATTTGTGGTGCCCTGGGCACTATAAATCAATCCCACCTGTTGCCTCCTTAATTGCAAAGCTTCCACTTCTAATAAATGGGTTTCTTGCAAAAAGGTTATCTGTGAACTGAACAAACTTAAATGTTTGAGAACCTGATATTGCTTGTGTTTCTTTCTGATCCCCTTAACATTCCAAGTCGCAAATGTTATCTCATTAGCCATCTAGAAAAAATAGTTGGATTAAAACAATTGCACTCAGCACACGGGATGTATATCCCTTGCAAACATATCCCCAGGGTTACTGCAGTAACACCCACCCTCCTCCCTAACCCACCCAAGGATAGAATCCACCCATCCCTCTATCCCCCACCCTCGAACCATGCCCCAAAACCCACCCAGACTCCCCCCACCAAACTGTCACAAGCAACGTTCAGCACAGTACTGGTTCTAATCCCTCTACTCCTGCCCCCCCGATAATGACCCCAGATAGTTAGCACTGTTACACTCAGATCACAGTCTATAGAAACCAAACACTGCCAGTTATACCCCAAACGAGAGAGAACGGTCCTGGGCTTTCACCTCGATCCCACCAGTGCAAGGACATAAGGGAATTTGTTTTAGAGGGACCACAGGGAGACCCATACATCACCCAGGTGTTTGTGGTAACCAAGATTGAGATGAGAAACACAGGGTGAGCCACCTATAACCAAAACCAGACAAGAAACCCCTAAAGGGGGAGATAGCTCCGCACATATTGAGAGCGGGAATAGAGATAAAAGAAAATGGGATCACTCCACCAGAGGGGAAGGCATAACAAATGCCTCTACCTACAACAACCTGTCATCCAATGTACAGGCCCTTCCTGAAATTGAGAGTACTATGCACCAACTAAGTGGTAAAGCACTGCTAACTCTTCCTCAAGTAGTGCTTCCTCGCAAGTCCCCAAAGGTTGGAACGCCCTCTAGCGGCCGGTTCCCTGACCTGACTAAATGAAAGTCCGGAATGGAGAAAGCCCAGGACCATCTTAGCACCAATCCAAGCAAAAAAAAAAGTGAAAAACTGGTCCACAACCAATCTAGCTACACTCTTTCTAACCCCAGCAAAAGTGACTGCCAAGACTAGACACGCAATCCCCCCCCAAGAAGGCCCTAAACCCGAGTGTCCACTGCTTCAAACCAGCGTGGGCCCAATATGAGGTGGAAAGAAAAGAAAAGTCGGGACAGCCCACAATGATCCCCCCAGTCCAAAACAGTAGATGCAATTTTCCCAGGTCTTCACGCTTAGAAGATTTCTATAAGGGGAAAAATGAGAGTTCAATCTCTCGACTCCGTGTAGTACTCTATACTGCGCCACATCCATTTAAGAGTCCTCAAAGAGATCTGGCAACGTCGATTTAAGGCTCATTGAAGCCGCTTCGTGGTCTTCGTAGCTTTTCCAGGATCCATTAATTGAGATCTGTAGTCTGGCCGGGTAACCCATCCTGAACTTCAAACCTGCTGCGACTAGCTTAGAAACAATAGGGTGGAACGCTTTGCATTTCAAGCGAACCGAGATGGGTAAATCTTGTAAGATTCTCAATTTTGTATTTTCCCAGCGAACCTCTTGCAGAGCTCGCACTTTTTGCAAGAAATGTTGTCTCTCCAAATAGTTAAAAAACCGGCACACAATAGGGTGGGGGGGGATCCTCCGGGGAAGGTTTAGGCCGTAAAGCCCTGTGGACACGCTCTATAATGTAGCCGGGGCCGAATGGAGATGGGCCAGCCACTCGCTCAGCCAGCTTCTGAACAAATGCTACAACATGTTGGCCTTCCTCTCCCTCCGGTAATCCGAGGATCACTACGTTATTTCTTCAGCTCCGACACTCTAGATCCTCGAGTTTAGCTTCCAAATGAGACAGTTTCTGGCACATCAAGACCAGATCAGGGTCGAAACTACTAAACCTTTTCTCCATGGAAACAATTCAAGCTGCATTATCAGACACAGATAGCGACAGTTCATCCAGCTTTCTAGATAGCGATTTCAAATCCATTGCCATATCCTTCATTTCCTCTCGAAAGGGTTTAAACTCCTCAAGGAACCTGGCAAGCATTAAAGGCTCCTGTTCACCAATTTGGCTCGAAGGGTCAGGCCCAGAACCACCCGAGGCCCTGGATTTCTTTGGGGCCTTCTCAGGAGTTGCTGGAGGGGTATGCCTCTGCGGGGCTTCCTTCATGTAAGCCTCCATCCGCCCGAAATATAGCCAGACCAGAGTGCAACAGCTAATACACAACACTGAATCTCAAAAACAAGAAAAAATAGTGAATTAGGGCATCAGAACGAGATAAAATAATAAACGGGAGGCAGGAGCTTCTTGAGGGAGCTGCTACTCAGCACTCTGCATCACGTGATCTCCCCGGGTCCAGTCCTTTTTAATGTCTTTATAAGTGACATTGCAGAGGGACTGGAAGGAAAAGTCGGCCTCTTTGCAGATGACACAAAGATCTGCAAAAGGGTTTGATACACAAGGAGGCATGGAAATGATGAGAAGGACATGGCAAGGTTGGAGAAATGGTCAGAAGTATGGCAGCTTGATTCAATGCAAAGAAGTGCAAAATAATGCATCTGGGAAACAGAAACCCAGGGGAAGAGCACACAATGGGGGGGAGGTAGTAATAACAACAACAAAAATGGAAAGGGACCTGGGGGCAATCATATCAGATGACCTTAAGGTTAGCAAGCAATGTGAGAAGGCACTAGGGAGGGCTGAGGGGATACTGGGATGTATAGGGAGAGGCATCACCAGCAGAAAACAGGAAGTTGTTATTCCTCTGTACAGACAGTTGGAGAGACCCAATCTGGAGTACTGTGTCCAGTTCTGGAAACCCCATCTCTGCAAGGACATAGACAGGATGGGGGCAGTCCAGAGGAGGGCAACTAAAATGGTGCATGGTCTGCAAGAGAAGCCATACGAGGAGGAGAACTAAAGGAGCTTAATATGTGTACCCTTAAGGAAAAGGAGAGGGGACATGATAGGAACTTTTAAGTACCTCAATGGAGTCAACAAAGTCCAGAGGTAGTATCTTTCAGAAAAGAGATGCTAAGAACAAGGGGCACAATTTGAAGATGGGGACTGCTCAGGGGCAATGTGAGGAAGTATTTTTTCACAGAGAAGGTGGTGGATGCATGGAACAGTCTTTCTGAGGAGGTTGTGGGGTCTAAAACTGTGGGAGAATTCAAGAATGCATGGGACAGACATAAAGCAATTCTTGTGGGGGGTAGGAAGAAATAGGCTGTTGGTTAACTAGGATCTGCAGCTTATCCGTTAGGTAGGGAAATGGGCAGACTAGGTGGACCAAGTGGTCCTTATCTGCCATCAAAGTCTATGTTTCTATGTTTCTATGATCGATTATGTGAAGAGGATCCCCATGAAGCAGGCAAAGCATTACTTCTCGTGGCAACTAGTCAGAACAGCAGGCAGCAGTTACAGGCAGGCAACAGCAGCAGCACTCAAAATGTCATTCAGTCCACTCTGAGTTAAAACCACTGAGACAACAGAGCTAACTAGGGGATCATCATTGCGAAATGAAAATTCCACAATTCGCAATCAACTGAGAAAGCAGCAGCAGGAGGAATTAAGTGTAAGTTTAAGTCGCAGCAGGACCATTTTGCGGGAGGATTTATTTTTCTCATCGTGGTAAAGTGGCTTATGTTGCATGTTAGGCAGCAGCAGCACCATGCTTAGGCCCAAAAAGCATTTAAATGGTGCAGAAAACAGCACATTTGGGTCCTCATGGTGGGTGTGAACCATGTAACTGCATGCCTGACACCCGATTTCTGTCTGAAAGTACTGTGCAATTTTTTTGGAAACATTTAGTCATCTCTATGGCTAGCACACTTACCCGGTAAACAAAAACTAAATAAATAAATAAATACATTTGTGGACGTTTACTGCCTGTGCTGCACTGGCAGAAACAAGATGTGACCGAAAAACAATTGTAAACAGTGGACCAAAGACCATCGTGTGGTGGTCTAAGCACCATAAAACATCATGGCTGGGACCTCATTTTAGTATCAATTTTATGTAAAATGTTTTGGTAAATGTTTCTGGACTTGTAGGCCCCATTTGGCACCAGTAGCAGTGAGTTTCAGGCAGAAATGTTGGGCAAACAGGCCCTAAAACAGCTATTTAATGTCTGGCTGGTGGGGGGGCACCCTAAAACATCATGGCTGAGACCAGATTCCATTCTCAATTTAATATACCATTTTGTCTGCAACTTTTATGGACATTTAATGCCTGTGCTGCACTGGCAGAACCAAGATGTGACCAAAAAACAATTGTAAACAGTCGACCAGAGACTATCGTTTGGTCTGGGTGGTGGTTTGGGCACCATTAAAACATCATGGCTGGGACCTGATTTCAGTATCAGTACACTGCACAATTTTTTTGGAAACATTTCTGGACTTCTGGGCCATGTTTGGAACCAGCAGCACCACACTTAGGCCCTAAAAGCATTTAAAAGCTGTAGAAAACAACACATTTGGGTCCTCTTGGTGGATGTGAGCCATGTGTCTGCATGTCTGGCACCTGATTTCTATCTCAATGTACTGTGCAATTATTTGGGAAGCATTTCTGGACTTGTAGGCCCCATTTGGCACTGGCAGCAGTGAGTTTCAGGCAGAAATATTGGGCAAACAGGCCTTAAACAGCTCTTTAATGTCTGGGTGGTGGGGGGGCACACCATAAAACATCATGGCTGAGACCTGATTTTGGTCTTGATTTACTTTGACATGTTTTGGGAAACATTTCTGGAATTATGGGCCATGTTAGACAGTGACAACACTCTGTCTCACTCTACATTCTCAATGTCATCCTAATTTTTTCAGATCATACTGTATTTCTTGTCTTATCATGCCTACTCTTCACAGCATGAATTCATGAGGCTGTGTTAAACTGTAGCCCTGCTACAGCACATTTTGGACCAGGTGGTGGTGGTGGTGTGGTTGGGCACTATAGCACCAAGTTAACATTATGGCAAGCCCAAGCCATGGGGACACACGTGTTAAGCACCAAAAAAATGTACATTGTGTTTAACTTCACAATAAAACATAAAAGTAATTATATTTCTATGATTGTTGTGTACATATTCATTCAGACTGATCCTGCACACAGCCAAAACAACTGCTGCCAGCCCACAACATCACACATAGCTTCGGGAAAAAATGTTGTTCCTAGGAACAATTTACAAATTACAGTACTTGACATTTGTGAATAGGAGGAGGAAATACATGCAAGTCAGAGGGACTAACATAAACCAAGTAGAAAGGTACAGTGATTATGGGTAGAAAAAGATTAAAAGTGACTGACAGACAGTAACACATGACAGGGGCGCATCATAAGGGTCAGGTCAGGGACAGGGTATACACACGAAAGAGGACAAGGAGGGAGCATAAACATTGCATAGCACACAAAAAATGGATTAAAACAAATGAAAGGATATAGCAGAAGAGGACCACAAAAAACAAATATAAATACATTTATTTTTTTTGCTTTTTATTTAGAGGGTGCAGATGAGGGAAGAGTGACAGTAAGAAAGCAAGGACAAGAGAAAGAAAAGGAAAAAATGTTGCTGCCAGTGCTGCGCTGACTGGCCTGGAGGCTGACCATTACACTACACCAGCGCCAGGTACACATTCTTCCCTGCCTCCACCACCACCACCACCATGCAGTTCTGCCAGGAGCTCAAACATTTTTTCTTGCTCCTGAAGGAGTTTCTTGAGGTCCCCCCTGCCCTCCTGTCGGAAATCAGTGAACTCACTGTGCAGAGCTTCCACCTCTCTGCTCAGTGCTCTCAGGTCTTCTTCAATGCTCACCGCTGCCTGTGCTGGTGCTGGGGTGGCTGCAGGCTGTGCTGGGTCACCACCATGAACCTAGTGATGTCTGTGTCTCTAGGGTGAGGGTGATGGGGGCTCTGCACCTGCCTCCTGCTGCTGCTGCCTTCTGCGGTGACTACGCTGACCACTGGCCCCTGCCTCCTGCTGGCCCCCTTCCTCTTCTACTTGCTCAGCAGCACCCCCAGCCCCTCTACCAGCTGACAGCTCTTTTTCTTTTTTAAGCCAATCTGCAGTGTGGTGGTGCTGCGGATGGTTCCTTTGGCCACCAGTGCCATAATGACCCCCGGTCTTTCCCCTTCTTACTGATCTGCCACACAGGTTGCAGATCACAACAGAATTATCATTGTGTTTTGCTAAAACACCACACAGCTGATGACACTTTCTGGGGGCAACAGCTGATGTCCCAGGCTGGTGGGAACATTATGCTCCTGCTAGGGGAGGCGGGGGTGCATGCTCCAGATGGAGGGATGGGTTCTGGAGGTGCCTGCTGCTGCTGCTGCCTGGGGTGGGGGCCACAGGAGGATCCTGCTGCTGCTGAGACAGGGTGAGGGGCTCATGCTGCTCCTGGGAGTAGGGCTACATTCTCCTGCTGGGGTGGGGCACATGCTCCTGCTGCTGTTGGGGGAACAGACATGAAGGCCCTCCTATTAATATGGACACTGGGTGGGGGTGGTCCAGCTGCCTCTTCCCAGTCTTAGAATTATCCATTCTAATCTCTCTCCTTCTCTTCCTATAACTCCCCCCAAAAAAGAGAGAAATAGAAAGGGAAGTTTTACACACACACACAGAATAAAAAAGATAGATAAATATAAAAATGAAAAAAGAACACTAACAGAAAATATCAACTTTTTAAACTAATGGGGAACAGATCACAAATCAAATAAGCTGCAAATACAAACACACACACACACACAGACACTACTTTTTAGAAACACAAGTTTGAGCACTCCTGCTGTAGTCTGTCTCCTCATCTACTTCCTACTAAGCTGAAACAGCTCTAAAGGAAGTATATTTAGTCTGGCTTCCTGCCTAAGTGCAGTCACCCACGTGAGCAGCAGTCTGTTAGAGAGAAAGTCATGTGATAAGTTTTTTTTTTTCCCAATTTCACCTGATACTTACATGCAGTGAAATGTGCAGACGAAAGGAGTAATTGCAAGTGTAATTTTGCAGGCGAAATTTCGCCATCAGGGCAAAATTGCACGAAATGTTTCATGCGGAGAAATTAGTGATTTTGCTGGAATTTCTCCGGAGTAATAAAATTTTGTTGCATCTCTACCCGTCATCTCTGCTGGCAGGCTGTTCCACATCTCAACCATTCTCACTGTAAAATAAATCTCTCACATCCCTCCTGATCTCCTGCACACCAGCTTCGATTCCTGTCCCTGTGTTTTTGATTTGCCAGTCCTGTTGAATATTTCCTCACAAGCTACCTTGTTATATTGTTCAGGAACTTGAAGGTCTCTGTCTTATCACCCCTCTCCCTTCTGGTCTCTAGCAACTATATGTACAGAGCCTTAAGTGGATCCTCACAGGATATGCCCTGCTGGCTCCGAATCATTTTGGTTACCCTATGCTGCATGGACTCTAACCTTTCATTGTCTTTTCTTATGTGTGGACTCCAGAACCAGGCACAGTATTCCAGATGTGACCTCACCAGTGATCTGCCAGAGAGGTAGTATCACCTCTTTCCTCCTGCTGTTGAACCCCCTCCCTGTACACCTCATTTTGTTTACCTTGCTGTAGGCCTTGTTAAATTGGTTAGATTGTTTTAGGGAGTTACTTGTGAGGACTTCCAGGTACCTTTCCTCAAAGGTACTGTCCTAATTGACCCCTCCCATCCAGTATTCTGTCCTGAGGCTCTTGTTCCTTATGAGTATCATCATCATCATCATAATTTTATTTATAGTAGGTACCCTTCCAGTGCTCAGGGCACCTTTGGCAGTACATAAAACAGATGTAAACATCATTGAAATACTATAATAAAATACAACTATAGAATATTTCTACATGGTTCTTCTTTAAGAAGACTCTTAAGTCCCTTCAAAGGCCTGGAGGAACAAATACATTTTGAGGGCAATTTTAAAACCCTTGACAGTTAGGCTATCTCGTATCCGACTAGGTAGAGAATTCCACAGGGTTGTGGCCATAAAGGCAAAAGATCTTCCTCCAAATGTTTCTAAATGTACCCTGGGAATCTCCAGAAATCCCTCATTGGAGGATCAGAGTGAGCAGGAGGGACAGCAAGGACACAGCAGATCTTGCAGGTACTGGGGTCCCTGGTCATGTAGGGCTTTATAGATCAGCAATATGACCTTGAAGGTAATCTGCCACTTTATGGGCAGACAGTGCAGTTCACGCAGCACAGGTGTTATATGACTGGATCTAGAAGTTCCAGTTAACAACCTGGCCATTGAGTTCTGCACCAGCTACAATCGGTGGATATCCACCCCTGGTAGCCCTAGGTAAAGGGAGTTGCAGTAATCAAGATGGGTGGTGACAAAGGCATGGACCAAGGTAGATAGATCATTGGACGGAACCAGGTGCTTCACCCTGGCAATGTTCCTTAGATGGTAAAAGGAAGCCTTGACTATAGCCAACACTTGAGCCTTCAAGGTCAGGCCTTCATCAAAGATCACACCCAGGTTACGCACCTGGCTCTAGACATTTAGTGGGGATCCTCCAAGATATAGTCCAAAGGGTTGTCCCATCCATATTCCATCCATCCATCCTATGATCAGGGTTCACAACCAATACCTCTGTTTTTCCCAGGTTTAACCTCAGCCAGCTAACACTCATCCAGTCTTGTATCTCAGTTGGGCAGTTGTTAAACATCGAGATAGTATCTAACTCCTGGTCAGGCACAAAAGACATGTACAGCTGAGAATCATCTGCATAGCAGTGAAAACTCAAACCGTACCATCTTATAATGTCCTCTAATGGCAGCATGTACACTGCGAACAACATCTGGGAAAGCACCGAACCCTGTGGCACCCCACAGGGCAGATACGAGGGGCCAAGGAATAAATCCCCGACACCACTCTCTGAGGTCTGCCCTCGAGGAAGGATCGAAATCAACTGAGGACTGCTCCCCTCAGTACACAGAAAAAACACAGGCACTCAAGCAGCACCCCATGGTCCACAGTGTCAAATGCCACTGAGAGATCAAGGAGAACCAAGATGGAATGGGCTCTTCAACCTCTAGCCATCAGGAGATCATTTAGTACCCAGACCAGAGCAGTCTTGGTGGTATGCATTTTCCTGAAATCTGACTGGAGAGGGTCATAGATATTGTGGCTGGATAAATTATACTCTAGCTGCAGAGTGACCACTTTCTCAATAAATTTACCTATAAAAGATAAGTTAGAGACTGGCCTGTAGTTTGCTGGGCAGTCACTTAGCAGTTCTTGGCACTGAATTCCAACTTCCAGACTTTGGAACATATCTGTAATCTTCGTGGATCCCTCTGAAACTCCTTAATTTCCTTCCTTGCTGTCCACAATGCCAGAAAGATTAGTGTCATCTGCAAAAAGATGACAGGTTTCAAAATTGTCGCTGTGAGGGACCTGAGGGTGGAATGTCACCCTTTCATCATGTGTTGCCCCCTTCCCCCTTTAAATCAACTTCAACTCAGAGCTGATATTCTTTAGAAGGGGGGTGTGGGGGGCACCGCCCCCTGAGAGACAGGCGAAATTTCAACTGTCGATATTGGAGATCACACTATGTTGAACTTCGACAATGGTGTTGTCGATTCAGCATAGGTAAACTGTTAACAACTACCTCTGTTGTCTTCCCCAGCCAGTTTCCCACTCATCTAACTAGATCCTTCCCTGTACTCAATTCTTCATTAGAAAACAGGCTTTTTATTTCCTAGGCTCTGATTGGCTGGTACCCCTGCCAGAGGGGTACATTAAGTTTCAATAGATGCCCAGGAAATAAAAAGTACCAGCACCAGTGCCCCTTAACCCACTTGGTATCCCTGTGCCCACCCTGCTTCCTCATTGGCCCAAACCACCCATTTTAATTTGAAATCATTGCCATTTTTTTCTGTCCCTTAGCAAGAGAAACTGGGCCCTAATACAGCTGTCTGACCATACTGCACAGAAGTTTCAGCTGGGCTTAGTTTTACCTGAATTTTTTTTTTGGGTTCAATTGCAGTGTCTCTTATCCAGTGCCCCTGATTCTGACTCCATCACTGCCAGCGCTGTCTCTCTTTCCTATGCTAGACAGATGCCCGTTCCTGAAAATGAAGCTGTTTCATTGAAACTGGTCAACCGAGAGATGCAGCCCCCCAACTTCCACACCAGTCTGCCTTAGTTTTATGAGAATTTATTAGTAACCATACTTAATAAAAGAAAAGTAGAAAAACAAAAGGGAAGCTGTCAGAGTGATGATCTTCATGGAACTGTCTATTCTCACTGCGGATTTCAAAGTGCAGCATGCAACACTTCACAGCAGCTGGACTCCCTAGTGCTGCTTGCCTGAGCTGCCTCACATACAGTGTCTACCTCCCCTGGAGCTTTATATATTTTCAGGGCTGCAAGCCCTATTCTGACCCTTTCTCACATAATTACCACCCGCCCCATTTCTGGGATGCCTCTTGCAGCAGCTTTTATGCTGCTTTCAGGCAAGGGTCCCTTGTACTCCACTGTGAACAGTGAACAATGTAGTTATTAAGAACAGCTATCTGCTGCTCGTTCTCTATTACCCTGGCCCCTCCGTCAGCCTAATAATTCTCCCCCTCATCTTCCTTTTTCCTTAATGCATCTAAAGAACTCTCCCACTCCTTTACCACCTCTATAATACACAGTTCCATGTCTGCTTTTGCATCCCTGACTGCCTTCATGGCCTCCCTCATCTTTAACTGGTATTCCTCCTTTCCTCATTTCCCTGTTTCTCCTTATACGTAACGATGAACCCCGCCCCCTTTTTTTAGCCCTCACTGCCTTCCTAACCATCTCCAAAAGCAGATTGGTCCCTAGTGCCTGTTACTCTTGATAGCCGTTCTCAAGAATATCTTAATTACCTTTACAATGGCCCCTTTAATTACTCCCATGTCCACTCCACCCCTCTGATTTCATTCAGTCCCCCAGCTTATACTTAACTAGCTCCCTCACCAGGTCAAAGTCTGCTCTTCTAAAATAGAGAACCACATGGTCACTGGACCCCAGTGGTTCCCTAATTCTCACTCTGCCTACCATTTCTGAGTTGATGATCACCACATTGAAAATGGCAGTTTGCCTTGTGAGTTCTCTAACCAGCTGCAGGCAGTCCTGCAACATATTAAGCAGAGCCTGAAATTTAGTGCTCTAAGTTACTGAAATGTCCCAGTTTATTTCTGGTAGATTGAGATTCCCCACCGCTAGAACCAGGATTCGTCCAAGAACTGAACCCGAAATGAAACTGAACTATTCCATTTTTGACCAGTCCGAACCGAACTTGAACCCTAACAAAAAAAAACAAAAAAAAAAACAGATGAACCCAAACTGAATCCAAACCAAGACCATGTGAGATGAGTAGAACCCACATGGAGGCAATAGGGCAAATTCATTAGAACTCAAACTCAAACTGATACATTACACACAAAAAAACTCGAACCGAACTGAACTCAAACCCAAATGGAACTTAACCGAACTTGAACTATACCCTTCCGCACCCAAATTAAACTAGAACCCTAAAAACATGTTGCACCCTGACTTGGGCCACCACTACTTCTAGCTCCCCATCTATCTTGGCCCCTGTCCTGGCAGTCTGCAGACCACCTCTATGCACAGTTTCTTACCTGATGTGGTCATAAGCAGCATCCAGAGTGATTATGCTTTCCCCTTCCCTCTGGACGTACCCCTCCTTTACTGCCTCTATGCCTTTTTTGACTTAAAGGGCAACCCCACCCCTTTTCCCTTACCCCTGTTGCCCCTATACATAATGTATCCTGTTACTGCTAACTCCTAGTCATTTTTCCTGGTTGCCCATGGTTCTGTGATGGCTACAAGGTCTAATCCTACATTTGCTAGTTGCCACCATCACCTAAAATGCACAAATTTTGTTAGTGACTGTCACACTCAGAGTCCTGCTCGCCTAAGGCCCTCCCGATCTGTGCCTCCTCTCTCCCCCCTCCCTGCAGCCAGTACCCCCGGTTTAACCCACCCGGGGTGGGTCGCCCCTCCTCTTGGGTGCTCTTGCAAGTCAGACTCTGGCTGCAGGGCAGGGCTCAGCTGGAGGAACTGAAAGGCCAGTCGGGGATGGCCCGGTGAAGGGCATGAGAGACAGGTGCCGTCGCCTATCTACAGCACCGGGTTTTTCCATTTTCTTTTGCCTCACCCCAACCCCCTCCCTTGCATGGTGCACATTGATGCACTGGCACATGGCAACCTGCGATTGTCAGCACGATGCTAGTTACGTGCTTGCTTGTATTGAAGTGCTCCCAGTCTCCACTGGGGGCAGCTGGTATGCCTGAGCAACCCACCCTTCCTTGCCGGGGAGAAGAGCACCATGAGGGCACTCATCCTCAACCCTTCTCCTGCCGATCCCCGGCGCCCGAGCTTGCTCTTGAACCCGGGTCACCGGCGTAGCGCGAGGTGTGGCGTCCGGCGCCTCAACCCTCAGCGCCACTGGGCCTGCATTATGGGGAGCATATTAGTGCAAAAAACTTTGTTAATGCACTAGTTAGGGTTCTGCTCAGTGCTATACGTCATCGCATGCCAAGCCTCCTGGGGAACTCTTAACTGAAAAATCTTACTGACAGCTCCATCAATGATGCCCTGTTCCTCTGGCTCAGCGCTGCCCTACTGGATGCTGAGCCGCTGACTGAGCGAGAATTTCCATTGGTGCAACCTGACCCTGTGGTCAGGGTGGGGGGGTTGAGTCTGTCTGATGGCCCCACCCAGAGGGGGCAAGCCTGGATCACCCCTTCAAAGTGTCCCAGGGTGGGCAGCGGTCAGAGGAGTTGGGGGCTGAGCCCTGGCAGGTCTGGCACCTATTAAGCATAATAAATTAAAAAAAAAAAAAGTTCAATAGGTGTGAATTAAACAGCACCTCAGAACTTTTTTTAACTTTCTTTGTTAACAAAGAGGGATGCTTGTCATATATTATACTCAATTCATCCACCCCAAAATATCCCAGGCTTCATTTAAACCTGGGTATAAATAATAATCTATCCCAATTTAAATTATCCAAATCTGCCATCAATTTAAAATAATCAAACCTTTTCATAGCTCTAACTTCCACTAGTTTTAGAGGGCCTTGTACACCAAACACTGTTCACCCCTATCCTCCCAAACCTGAAAACTGGGGTCTTCAAATCTGGGCAGAAATCCCGGATTATGATCTACTGGGACCAACAAAGTGTTTTCTCCACCAGCATCCCCCCTCTTCCTAATTTCCGCCCACACTTAGATACTTTTGCTCAGTATTTACTGAAGAGAAGGTAGGGCAGGGCGCACAGCTCAGCAACATGGACACGGGGGGAAGGAGGTGTGCACTAGTCCCTTCACAAAAGAAAAGGGTCCTACAAGAGCTCATTAAACTCAGGGCGGACAAGGCAATGGGACCTGATGGCATACATCCCAGGGTGCTAAAGGCGCTAAGGTTAGAACTAGCAGAGCCATTATCAGAACTGTTTAGTGAGTCTCTGAACACAGGAGAGGTCCCAGAAGACTGGAGAAGGGCTCATGTGATCCCAATCCACAAGAGTGGTAGCAGGGAGGAGGCAGGGAACTACAGACCAGTCAGTCTTACCTCAGTAGTGGGCAAGATTATGGAGGAACTCCTTAAGGAAAGGATAGTGCAACACCTGGAATCCATAAGAGCACAGGATCCAAGACAGCATGGGTTTACAAAAGGAAGGTCCTGTCAAACTAATCTCATAGATTTCTTTGAGTGGGTAGCCAGAGTGTTGGACCAAGGGGGAGCAGCTGATGTTGCCTACCTTGACTTCAGCAAAACTTTAATACTGTTCCACATAGAAGACTGATAAATAAACTGGGTAGGTTCAGGGTACGTAAGAAGTTGGTCAACTGGGTGGCAAACTGGTTGACGGGCAGAAAACAGAGAGTGGTGGTAAATGGTATACAGTTAGAAGAGATGCAAGTCACAAGTGGGGTACCTCAGGGATCAGTCCTGGGGCCAGTCCTCTTCAGTATCTTCATCAGTGACATTGCAGATGGACTGGAGGGTAAGGTTTGTCTGTTTGCAGATGATACGAAGATCTCTAGATGATCCGGATGGGGTGGGCAGAATGAGAAGAGATCTGGATAAACTAGCAACATTGTTGGAAGAGTGGCAACTGGGGTTTAATGCAAAGAAGTGCAAGATCATGCACATAGGGAAGAGAAACCCTGAAGCCACCTATAGGCTGGGAGGGGAGTTGCTGGCAGTCACAAGGGAAGAAAGAGACTTGGGCATCATCATCACCGATTACCTGAAATCATCCAAAGCAGACCACTAAAGCAGTAGGTAAGGCTAGGGGGATGTTGGGGTGTATTAGTAGGGGTATCACAAGTTGGAAGAGGGAGGTAATAATCCCCTTTACAAGACACTGGTTAGGCCTCATCTGGAGTACCACGTGCAGTACTGGAGGCCACATCTTCACAAGGACATTAACCAAACTGAGGCAGTCCAGAGAAGGGCAACCAAAATGGTGCAGGGACTGCATCAGAAAACATATGAGGACAGATTAACAGAGCTCAATATGTATACCCTAGAGCAAAGGAGGGAGAGTGGTGATATGATCGAAACATTCAAACACCTTAAGGGCATTAACAATGTGAAAGAGTCTAACATGTTTCAATATAAGAAAAATAGCAGGACAAGAGGACACAGCATGAGATTAGAGGGAGGCCGATTAAGGGGTAATGTGAGGAAGTTCTTTTTCACAGAAAGGGTGGTGGATGCATGGAATGGCCTACCTCAGGAAGAGGTGGATATGAATACAGTGCAGGGCTTCAAACTGGCATGGAATAGGCATAAGGGAGCAATACTGATGAGTATGAATAGATAGGCCATTGACAGAGCAAAGGCCGATGGTACATTTATAAGGTAGAAAAAGAAATGGGCAGACTAGATGGGCCTTGTGGTCCTTATCTGCCGTCAACTTCTATGTTTCTATGTTTCTATACTGCACCAGTGGATTAGGACTGGCCAACTGTTTATAGGCACAACTGCCCCAGTTGCTAAATATGTGGATAATTGCCCTGAACAACCCTCTTTCTCTAAATACACCCAGCTGGCAGCCTGGCCTTTATTAACCCAATCTTGTATATAGCAGTGCTGGACAGCCAGGTAACACCCTCGAATGTCCGGGAAACCAAGCCCTCCACTGTCAACCCCCACCTTGAGCCTTTGCAGGCTCATCCTCAGGCACTTCCCCTGCCAATTAAAGATAGTGAACCCTTTTCTAACCAGTAGCTATCAACAAGAGTGGAGATCCACGTCCATTGGGCCCTTAGGTACCATCTGCATCCCATAAAGAGGCCTGGGAAAAACATTTATTTTAATCAAATCGATTCACCCAGTCCATGGGATGGGAAGCACCTGCCACTTTTACAACTCCTTAAAAATAGTAGTAAACAGCAGCTTGTAGTTTAACCAGTATAAACTGCCCAAATCTCATCCCACTTTAATTTCTAGATAAGTAAGTGACTCCCTAACTACTTTCAAACTCCAAGAGGCCTCCAGTCTCCCTCCTCCCCATGGTCACCCAGACAAAGCATTTCTGATTTATGTAAATTAAGTTTATAGCCAGAAAAGACTGCAAATGCTTCCACAACCTGCAACAGGGCTGGTATCAAAAGTGTGGGTTCCATGATGAAGATTAGCAAATCATCGGCATACAGCTTAATTTTATGTTGCTTCCCAGATTTCCCCACCACCCTGCAAAAATTTTCTGATTCCTATATTTCAATAGCTAGAGGTTTGATGGCCAGAGTAAATAAGAAAGGGGACAGGGGGGCACTCTTGCTGCGTGCCCTGATATAAGCAGATCTCCTCCAATGGAACTCCATTAACAAGCACCCTAGCATCCAGGTCCAATTATAGCATCCGCATTAGTCCCATGAAACCATCTCCCATGCCAAAATGCTTTAGTACCTCAAACAGGTGACTGCATTCAGTTCAATCAAATGCTTTCTCGGCATCCATGGACAGCAAACATGCCTGGCCAGGATGCCGAGAACCCCAATGCACAATATTCAACAGCCATCGGATGTTGTGATATGACAGGCCACCTTGTACAAAACCAGTCTGATCAACATGGATTATCTGGGGCAGCTCCTGCTTGAGTCATCATGCCATAACCTTAGCCATAATCTTAAAATCACAATTCAGGGGAGAGATGGGACAGTAGGAGGTGCAGTCATGAAGGCCCTTTCCTGGTTTTGGTAGGACACAAATTGCAGCATCACAGCAGGTCTTAAGGAGTCTCCCTCCCCACGTACCTCTTCCATCATTGCTTGTAGCAGTTCTGCCAAGACTGATCCCAACTTCTTATAATATTCTGCACCAAAACCATCCAGACCCCCAGCTTTCCCCCTCTTTAAACTCCCTATTACCCACAGAATTGCTGCAGTAGATACCTTTGCCCACAACATCTCCCTCTGTGCCTTAAAAAGGGTCAGAAGTGTAATCCCATCCAGAAAAGCCGCAGCTTGCTCCTCTGTACCCACACACTCTGTCCTAAAGAGCTGCTGGTAAAATTCCCAGAAAAGCTTCTTGATTTGAGGTCCTCTGTGCTCCAATTGTCTGTGTCTGTCTCTAATTACCATAATGCAGCCAGAACCTCTCTTATCAACCACCAGCCTACCCAGCAGTGGGCCACGTTTATTTCTCCATTCATGCAAATGTTGCATTACAAACAAAAGAGACTAGTCTTGGATTCTCCAAAAAGCAACAAATTCGACTCTTCCCTTGCCACCGTGAGATCCCACAAGTGTTTAGTCCCTTGCACTTGACTGCATTTTGATTAAAGTCTTTTATTTTATGCTCCATTTCGAGCTTTTTATCCCTGCTTTCCTTCTTCACCTGGGCTACATAACTTATAATTGCGCCTTGCATGAATGGCTACCCTGCTTCCCAATACACCCCTCTAAAAGAAGCTGAATCCAAGTTTGTACTTTTATACAGATCCCACTGGCTCTTCAAATAAGATCTAAATTCCTCTTTTGCCAACATCTATGTGGGAACTTCCAGTTAGGAGCTACCTACTTCTCTCCCAATGCTCTCAGGGTTACAATGTCCATAGCATGGTCTGATATACTGTATGTATAGGACTGTGACACACCCCGTCATCACATAATAACAGTCTCTGGGAAAGTATGTGTAATCTATTCTGGACCAGGATTTCTGTGGATTGGTGAAAAAGGTATACTCTTTAGCACCACCTTCTAGCTATCAATCAGTTCCACATCAGACATCTCCAGTTGCCACATATCCGTGGCATTTACGAACATACGAACGTACGAAATTTGCCAGCAGATAAAGGCCTAGAGGTCTATCAAGTCTGCTCGAATGTGCAGCTAGCACCCCTTATTCTGCAGCTGCCCCTCCCTTCCACCCTTCCCCTTCATTAACCCTCCCCCTTGTCCTGTCCCATCCTTGTTTGAAGCAGTCCACTGTTCTACTGCATACCACTTCAGCAGGTAACGCATTTCACCCAGCCACCACCCTCTGTAAAAAGTGTCTCCTCATCTCCCTCCTGAACCTTCCTCGCTCTAGTCTCATATCATGTCCCTGGTGGCCCTCCCTCCCTTACTTTGAACAGCCCTCTGTACCCGTCTTGTTTATTCCTTTCATGTATTTAAAGGTTTCAATCATGTCACCCTGTCTCCTCTCCTCCAGTGAGTACATGTTCAACTCCTTCAACCTCCTCTCATATGGTAAGTCCCCCAGCCCCTTGATCATCTTTGTCGCTCTGCGCTGCACCCCCTCCAGTAACTTAATGTCCCTCTTCAGATACGGGTGCCAGTACTGCACGAGAGTACTCCAGGTGTGGTCTAACTAAAGACCTATACAGTGGCAGAATCACCTCCTCCCTCCTCCCTCCTCCCTCCTCCCTCCTCGAGGATATACCCTTTGCAATACAACCCAGCATTTTGTTGGCCTTTGCAGCTGCCTTCCTACATTGTGCCGAGTTGTTCATTGACCCTGTAATGAGCACACCCAGATCCTTCTCCTCCTCTGTCTGGGCTAGCTGCATCCCCCCTAGCTGGTAACTCCTCCTTGGGTTCTTCATCCCAAAATGCAGCACCTTGCACTTTTTGGCATTAAAACCCAGTTGCCAAGTGTCTGACCAGGTTTCAAGCTTTGCCAGATCATCCTGCAACCCCTGCCATCCCCTAGGTCATCCACCACAGCCTACCTTGGTATCATCAGCAAGCAGACTGATCTTGCTCTTGATGTCCCATGATATATCTGCAATGAATATCCCAAACAACACTGGTCCCAACACTGAGCCCTGTGGAACACCGCTCGTCACTACCCTTGGGTGTGAGCTCCCCACCCACCACCACCCTCTGTTGCCTTCCCTGCAGCCAGTTTCTCACCCATCTCACCAGCTTTGCACCCGCCCCTGTGCCTACTAAGTTCCTTCCCAGCCTTCCATGTGGTACTGAGTCGAATGCCTTACTGAAGTCCAGATACACGACATCCACTGCATGGCCCCTGTCCAGTTTCCTAGTTACCCAGTCATAGAACTCGACCAGGTTGGTTTGGCAGGATCTGACACTTATGAAGCCATGCTGTTTGCTGTCCTGTAGTCCTTTGGCCTCTAGGAGGGCCACCAGCCTCTCCTTCAGGATAGTCTTCATTAGCTTACCCACGATGGATGTGAGGCTCACTGGTCTGTAGCTTCCCGGTTCATCCTTGGGGCCACTCTTGTGGAGGGGCACCACATGAGCCATCCTTCAGTCCTGAGGTACACACCTCAATGTAATGAGGCATTAAATAGGTCTGCTAAAGGTCCTGCAAGGACCTCTGCCAGCTCCTTCAGTACCCTGGGTGGATGCCATCTGGGCCTGGCTCCTTGTCCACCCTCAGTGCCTTCAAACCCTCTCAAACTCTGCCTCCATGATTTCCCATCTGTCACCACTTCCCCGCTTCTGCCATTTCTCCCATCTTGGGTGTCACCCCTTTTCTCTTTAGTAAATACTGAGCAGAAGTACTCATTTAGTGCTTGCCTTATCGCACCCTGCTTCCACCCAACCCCCCTCCTTCCTAATCCTTACTATGTGGTCCTTACAGCTCCTTTTCTCCCTGATGTACTTAAAGAAGTCCTTCTCCCCCTTCTTAATGCCTTGTGCCAGCCTGAGTTCCATAGATGCTTTGGCTCCCCTTACTGCCCTTGTCACCTCCTTCGATTCTGTCAAGTACTCCTTCCTGTCCTCCCCCCTCCCTGTTTTCTTGTACTTCCTAAAGGCAGCTCTTTTCCTCCTTACCTTTTCCATGACCTCCTTGCTCAACCAGATCGGTTTCTTAGCCCTAGCCTTCTTGCTCTGGGCTTTGCAGCAGGTTTTGGTTGCCTCCACTATCCCCAGCTTTATGAGCTCCAACCTCTGGTTAGTGTCCATACTAGATTGAATTCTGGCCAGTTACCCTTTTACCACTTCCCCCATCCTCCCAAAGTCGGCCCTCCTGAAGTCCAGCACTATTGTGCCAGATTCCACTCCTTCCTTGCCCATATCCAATGTGAGCCATACTGAGCGGTGGTCACTCCCTGACAGCTGTTCTTCCACTGTAAGTTCTCTCACAAATTCCCCATTTGCCAGCACAAGGTCAAGGGTATTTCCTAACCTGGTTGGTTCACTGACCATTTGCAGCAGGAAGCTGTCCTGGAATGCATCCAGCAGTACCTGCTCTCTTCTGTTCCTGGTTGTTGGGGTGCTCCAGTGCACTCCTGGCATGTCCCCCACAATCACCACACTACCCTTCTCGCAGGTCCTCCTGATCTGTCCTGCTAGTTCCCTGTCTAACACCTCCATCTGAGATGGTGGTCTGTACACCACTCCCATTCTAAGAATCCTATTCTTGGAATCCTGGATTTGCATCCAAAGTGACTCTGTACTACCCTCCCCCCCTTCCTCCCTTACACACTTCAGTCCTTCCTTCACATATAGTGCCACCCCCCTCCTTTCCCAATCACTCTGTCCCTATGAAATAATCTGTACCCAGGTACAAACAGGTCCCAGTCATTGTATTGGGTGGCCCATGTTTCCATGATGACTGCAATGTCCACCTCTCCTTCTGCCATGAGAACCTGTAACTCTGCAGTTTTCCTCCCAAGGCTCCTAGCATTAAGGGTAACCACCTTCCACCCTTCCCCCCCCTCCATCCTGCCCTCCTTTCCTAGCATCACCAACAGTACTTGCCATTTGTCCTTTGTCACTGTTATGGGGGGTAAGCTCTATATGGTTTCCCAACCTGTGGTCTCTGCATATCTCTTCCCCAACTGCCACCCCCACTCCTAGTTTAAATTCCCAACTTCTCTATGTACTCCTCCATCCTCTGTTTCAACACTTTCTTTCCCTCCTCACTCAAGTGTAGTCTGTCCTTGGCATAGAGACTACTGTCCTCCCAGGTCCCTCCCCACCCCCCAATAGCCCATACCATTTAGCACAACACCAGGTTCTTAACCATCCATTAAATTCCTCTATTCTCAGCTTTCTTGTTGGGCTTGCCTTTGGCACAGGAAGTATCTCTGAAAAAGTTACTGATCTTCCTGCCCCTCACATAATTGTGCTAGTTCCTCAAACCTCCTCTGGACTGTATCTACTGTCTTGTCAGCCAGGTCATTTGTCCCAAGATGTATAATTAAATGAGGCTTGTCCCTACCCTTCTAGCATATTTCAGAACAGACTGCCCCACCCTTTCCGTGTCATTCCTGGCATGGCCCTCCACCCAAACGTCGACTATGCCTCTCCCCTTGCTACCCCCTAACTCCTCTTAGTATTGAGTCCCCAGCACTAAGATTACACCCTCTTACTCCTGCTTGCTTCCATTCATCTCCTCTCTCATTTCCAGCTCCTCTTCTTCCTCTGCCCATTATTTCCCCTTTTACCCCTGTTGTAATTCTCCCAGCAGAACTTCCCCGCTCCAGTTTGGTCCAGGCATTTATCAATTACTCCTCTAATTTCATCATTTCCCTCCTCCACCTTCTTCCTCTCTAGCAGTGCACAACTATTTCTGAAGGCCCTTCAAAATGCCCACTCTCTCTCTTCATAGCAACCTGTTCTCTCCTTTTCACTCCATGACTTTGCCACTTCTTCACCTCCTCACAAGTCCCTATCTCCTCCTTCCATTTGTCTTATGTCACCTGACCTGGTTTCCCCGCAATTGTTCTTCCTGGCCTGGGCCCCTTTGTCTCTGCTTCCCTTATTCTGACCCTCTCCTCACCACTGTTGGCTTAAATCACCCTCCCTCATCTCCCCTTCTTCCTCCCTCCAGTATTGGGCTAAACCCACCCCCAATCTGCCTTGCCTGTCTTAGTTCCTCCTGCAGACCCTCAATCTCCTTTCTAAGTTTTTCTATGTGGTTGCACACTAAACATCCTCCCACACTCCAGGCAATTTTTAGCAAGATTAGTGCACCACAGTTGTTGCAGCCTACCACCCTACCCATTGCTGTCGTTGCCCACCAGCAACCCCCCACCCTTCCAGATGCAGGATACCAAACACTCCCCCAAGTCTCCCCTCTCCCTCTCCCTCCTCAATCAGTGCAAAACATTTTATTTCCCTTGCCTCCTTTGTTGCACATGTTTAGATATATTGAGCAACTGCTTTTTATATTCCTATCCTTCCTATCCACACTCAAAAATAGACTTTAAGTAGCCATTGCACAACCTTCTTCAAACTCCTACTCCTCCTTTCCTCAATGCAATATCAATGAAGAAGTAATAAGCCCTAGATTTGCATTTACTTCCCTTCCACTGAGATAGCAGTCACCTCTTCACTTGCTGCTGTTCCTTTCCTGGATGTCTGTTTTTGCTATGACAGGTGCATATCCTTTGCCTGTTTGAGGAAGTGATGTCAGAACCCCTGGTATAAAGGAAATAATGGACCAAGGGTGGGACCAGCCCAAGTCTTCCAGAAATAATCAGGTAGCTGAGGCCTCTGGTCAGACCATTAGCACCCTTCCCCCACTCTGCACTCAAACTTTGCAGCTAGTGAAGCCAGCAACAATGAATCACAATTCTACTCAAAGCCCCCAACATAAGTTTGCTACCCAAAGAAACAGGACTCCAATTCAAACAGCTTCACCAACCACACATCAAAATAGGCTTGGAATTAGAAGATCTATGTCTCCAATTCAAAGAAACAGACCCAGTTAAATCACACCAATTATGTTTTAAAACAGAAGAAATAGGTCTCTACAAATGCAGCCTGCCACACAGTGAATCAAACAAATGAGCCCACTTATAGCTACCAAAACAGGTTTCAAAATTCCAACAGCCCCAAACAATACCCTGCTAGCCCCTTAGTAGTAAGAAAGAAAAGAAATAACCTTCTACCAAGTAGAATCCACAAGAAACAATGTAAAACAACAAGAAGCTACTGTACTGTAGATCTGATCTTGTCCCCCTTCTAGTTCCTTCTGAGAAGCCAAAGCACTGAGTTCCAAACTTTGTGATTTCCCTTGTGCTGCTTTCAAAATCAGACAGTTCCAAACTCTGTGATTTCCCTTGTGCTGCTTTCAAAATCAGACAGTTCCAAACTCTGTGATTTCCCTTGTGCTGCTTTCAAAATCAGACAATTTGTATGCCTCTCCCTCCCTCCGTCCTGAGTGATCTATCCTTGGATCCAAAATACAGTGTAGAGCTCCCCCAAGGATAAGATTAGGAAATTGATCTTGATGAATCATGTCTAAAATTTGTTGATAGAAGGATGCATCAAAATTTGCTGTGGCATATATACTACCACAAGTCACCTGCTTCCCATACAGCTCTCCTACCACAAACACATATCTGCCCCTAACTGGTCTATTACAGTTTTATGTACTGTTATGGGAAAATGTCTGTGGAGAAGGGCTGCAGTCCCACATTTATGCAATAAATAGCAGACTGTGTAGCAGGACCCCACCCACCAGTTTTGTGTGCTCAGAAACCATAAGGTGAGTTTCTCTCAACAACACTACATGTGTCTGCCAATGTTTAAGAGCATCCAAAACCCTTTTCCACTTCATGGGAGAAGTAAACCCTTTAGCATTGCAAGATGTGATGGTGATTGTAGATTCTGTACTCATATTCAATTTCAAGAGTGTGGTGTGCATATTTATGGAACATATATGAACAGAGGCGAGAAACAAGTGCCTCAGCTGGGACTTGAACCCAGACCACCCGGAATACCATTCCAGTTGCACTACCAGCTGTGCCATCAAGCCAATTGGAAACTGGGTTAGCCCAGAGCACATTACACTTTCTTCAATGCACAACCTGTAGCAGCACAGATAATTACATTTTCAATCACAAGAGTGTGATGTGCATATTTATGGAACACATCCAAACAGAGGAGAAAAAGAAGTAAGTGCCTCAGCTGGGACTTGAACCCAGGCTGCCGGGAATACCATTCTAGTTGCACTACCAGCTGCACCACCAAGGCAAATGGAAACTGGGCCATCCCAGCGCACATTACTCTTTTTCCAGTGCATAACCTGGGGCTGCACAGATAATTACATTTTCAATTACAAAAGTGAGGTGTGCATAGCTGGGACTGGAACCCAGGCTGCCCAGAATACCATTCCAGTTGCACTACTGGGCGGCCTGAGTTCAGGTCCCAGCTGAGGCATTTATTTCTTTCTCTCCTTTGTTTGTACTTTTATTTTCACATGCGGTCCCCCACCCACCCACCCCCTGCATCCACCTACCTGTAAGAGTCCAGACTGAAGGTGCATTTCTCCACAGCACAACTCCACCTACAAATCAATTGTTTCAAGGCAGCACTGGATCTTTTCCATGCTGGTATAATGTAACATCGGCAGTCCAAACAGGGCTTCCATGTACTGTCCTTACCAGGTAGAGTAAAATCCAAGCCTACCCCCACACCAGCCAGCCAGACTGCTTGACGTGAAGCTGGGGTCCATAAGGAGACGACCCATAACCTTGCTGGCCCACTGAAATCAGTACAGAATTATCAGAACTTGCCCCAACAGAAAAGTGGGTGGGAAAATAGACCTTGGAATCTAGGACCAGACAACAAGAGTGCCATTATCCCTATCCAGAATGGAAAACAAATCCAGAATGATAGCAGACACACATTCTCCACCTCTGAGTGGGTGAGGCACAGAAATTCCACTGCAGTGTAGGGTAGAGCCAGTCAAGTGCAGTCCAATAAAAAAGAAACAACAAATCCCAGAGCTTAAAATACATAATTCCCAGCCTTCAGACACTCTTCTTGTCCCATTCACATATAAAGGCACAAACCTTCTCACCTCCCAAAATGTGAAAGTGGCACCATCCTGTTTGATCTTAATGACTGCCAGGTAGGAGAATGAGAAGTCAATGTTCCACTCCCGCTACATGTCCAGCACTGGGTTAAACAGTTTGCACTGCTGGCTGAGGGAGTTATCAAATATTTTTCCATTGTAAATCTTAAATAGATAGTACTAAGTTGGACTAGATTAGTGTACATTTGCTATAAGATGTTTATGTTTAAATTCTTAGCAGGATAGAGCTCTGGGGGAATCACATCCTGCTGTCTAGCTGCTCATTCACAAGCACTTTTTTTACTGAAAGAGTGGTGAATAAGTGCAATAGACTGCCTGTGGAGAAGGTGCCGGCTATGTCAGTAGTAGTAGTGGTGAGCTTCAAGGTACTATGGGAGGCAGCCCGTGACATGGGCATCAGCGACTGAGCACTATTTAAAATGGAGACTCAATCGCGGCGCATGTTGATGGGGATACCAATGAGGAAGGGCAACCGGATGAGGGATGTTCGCGCATATTGCGACAGGATGCCGTTATATGTATAAGTGCATGGGGGGTGAGCACAATGGAAGGGAGGGGAGGGCTTGTCTGCTGTGGTTGGCATGAGGCTGCTGGGCTGGCCCCATGGCGTGGTGGGTGGGTGGCAGCCTAGAGCTGTGAGGATTCTGGGTTTGGGTCCGGGCCTGCCTACATTTTGTGTGCCCGGCCTGAAATGTTTTTTTAAGAATTTGCACCCACCTAATATGCACCCCCCCGGAGTTGAGAATCCATTAGTAGGAGGGTGCGGGGGGGGTGCAGCCCCCCCACATAACAAAGTAAAATCTAAGCCCCCGGCACCCTTTTGCTGTGTGCCAGGGGTGTACATCACCGAAATTGAGTTTTGGGGATGTACACTTGCCCTAAAGGCGATCTCTTTTGTGCGATCACCGTTTTCACATGGAACCCTGTGGGAGAGGTACATGGCCATAGTAATAGTGAAGGGAGCAGAGGTAAGAGGGAGAGACTGCCACTAGGGCTGTCACAGACCAGCTTGATAAAGTAGGCAGCCTATATGAGCTACTGACCCTTTTCTTGTATTATTTTCTATATTTCTGTTTCAGAAAACACAAAGTATAGCCATGTATCTTAGTCCCATAGGGTTAGATTAACACAAGGAAACCCAACCCTTGGAGTGTCTTAATTCTATTATTATATAAATAAACCTATAGTCTAGGTAAGCAAGGTAGCAAGGTTTCACAGTGCTATTAGTTGGGCTCTGCACAGAACTGACGTGTCAGTGTTCAGATACTAGAGATATGAAATTTTACTATTGTGCTCAAACAGAACATACACAGTTAGGGTCTTTTTGACCATAAAACAGCATTTCCCAGACTTTTTGAGGCTTATCTATGACCCTAACATTATCTTAATATAATTTTGGAAAATAATTTCCTTACTTTTCATGTTAGCTTGCACGCATGTGCAAGAAACATAGTGTGACAATCCAAAATGCAGTGCCGTACAGTTGAAAGGGAGAGCACTGCTTGAGTGAGCAGCGCTCCCCCTCCCCATACACACACACACACACACACATGTACGCATATTGCATACTCATGTGCCCCCCCCACGCACACGCTGTTGGCCGGCGAGGGTGCCCAATACCCGACAAGCCTTACGACCCCCTCAAAAACAAGCTTTCCAGCTGCCATGCTGGAGAGCCCACCAGCGTGGCAAAATTTGTTATTGCTGACGGGGGTGCCAAATCCTCCATCGGCTCCAGCCCCCCCAAAAAACAGCCTTCCAGCTGCCATGCTGAGAGCCCACCCCAGTGTGGCAAACATCCCGCTTTGTCTTGGAAAAAAACCTGTAAACAAGAAAACAGTCCCGCATAGTCTCCCTGCCCCCACCCGCACCCACACACTGTGCACCCTGCCTCCCCACACACCCCCCTCACCCCATACTTACCTCCAGAGTCCAGCACGATAATCTTCGGTGGACCGGGAACATGTCTGCACTCTTCAAGGCCGACCGCAAACTGAGGAAATGCTGGTAAGCTGTATAATGTAATAAATAGGGTTTTTTCAACTTTGATGCATATCTCAGGCATTTTTTTGAATTTTAGCACCAAATTTTCAACATGGGGTTTTTGGGACCCATCCTCATGAATTCTTGAACTGTCATGGCATTAATCGGGCTCGAAGGGTGATTTCGAGGTCACTGTGCAAAATCACCTTTTGAGACCGATTAAGGAAACGACAGTGCCAGTGTTCATAAGGTGGGCTCTCAAAAAGTCTATGTTGCAAATTCTGTGAAAAAATTCCTAAAAATGACTGTTTTACGAGCGTGCGTTGCACAGTTCCTATGCACGCTCATAAGTTCACAAATTTTTAATATTTGTATCCAGATTTTCAACATTGCCATTTTACTACACCTCCTTATGAGCAGTACAGCTGTCATTTTTCACATGTCGCCCAAAATGTGTTTCTGTGCATGTAGCGCACAATGGCGCAGTCGGTGTGCGCAATCAATGTTTGGGACAGATTAAGAAAATCACAGTGACACTGATCATGAGCAGAGGTCTTAAAATGGCTATGTTGAAAATTTGGTGAAAAAAATTCAAAAAATGACTGTTTTAGGAGCGCACGTTGCTCAGTTCCTACGCACGCTCATAAGTTTGCAAATTTTTAATATTTGCACGCCAGATTTTCAACATTGCCATTTTCCCACACTTCCTTATGAGCAGTACAGCTGCCATTTTTCACATCTCACCCAAAATGTGCTTCCGCACATGTAGCGCACAATGGTGCAGTCGGTGTGCTCAAGCAATGTTTTGGACAGATTAAGAAAATCACAGTGACACTGATCATGAGCAGAGGTCTTAAAATGGCTATGTTGAAAATTTGGTGACAAAAGTCCATAAAATGACTGTGTAATGAGTGAGCATTGTGCAGTTTCCACGCACCCTCATAAGTTCATGAATTTGTAATATTTTCAGTCAAGATTTTCACCAGTGGCATTTTTCCATACTTCCTTATGAACAATACAGCTGTCATTTTTCACAACATGGCCAAAATGTGTTTTCACACTTTCAGCACAGAAATGCGTGGTCGCAGTGGGAAATCATTGTTTGGGACAGATAAAGAAAATCACAGTGATACTGTTCATGACCAGAGGTCCCAAAATGCCTGTGTTGACAATCTGATGTAAAAAATCCCCAAACTAATTACATTATGGGTGAACGTTGCACAGTTTCTACACATGCTCATAACTTCACCAGTTTTTTTAATATTTTCACTGCAGATTTTCAACATTGCCATTTTTTACACCTTCCCATGAACAGTACAGCTGTCATTTTTCACATCCTGTTCGGAATGTGTTTTTGCACCTGTGGTGACAAATGCCGTTGTCGCTGTGCAAAAGCAGCTTTCGGCTAACAAACTGATACTGCCATTGTTCATGAGGTGGGGGTCACAAAAAAACCGTGTTGAAAATTTGGAGTGAAAATACCAACGAATGCCTGAGCCATTAGGGTTTCCGACCATAACGCCCCACCCTGTAGAGAATGACAGGCATCAGGGCTGTGACTTGGGATTGTCGCCTGCAATGCTCATACAATTCCACCCCCACCCACACCCTGCAGCCACTGAGAGGCATTGAGGTGTGCCTTGGACTCTTCGGCCCCAAGGTTCACCCCATTCTCCTACACCGCACCCATCTCACCATATTTCCTGATGGAATGGGGTGAACATAAGGGCCAAAGACCCCAAGGCACACCGTGACACTTGTCAGTGTCTGCAGGGTAGGGTGTGGTGAAATGGCATGGCCGTTATGCCTGATAACCCAAAGGCACACCCCAATGCCTGTCACTATCTGCAGGGTGGTGATGGGGTTGACTTCAGTTCAATACTTCACTGCCATTCCTATTATGCAGCTCTGTAACTCCTACACTACCAATGCCAATGCCAGCAAGCAAACATTCAGAATTGACAAATGCTTGTTAAAAATAATATTTAACAACAGATAATTGTCTACATCACACTATGAAGCTTAGTATTACATTTTTATTTACAAGTTCTGCGGTATTTTTATTTAAAAACAATTTAGAAGAAAGAAAAAACATTTGATGGGGAAAAAAAGAATGTTTGAATGGGAAACCATTACATTGCCTCCACTTCTTATAAACAAGGCTCTGCTTTAATCTTTGTTAATACCCACTAGGTACAACAAGATCTCAGTCAACCCACCCCTCCATGAGAGAGGAGAGCTGTCCATTGGATGCTCGATCCTCTCTCCCCAGACAACCCCTGGCAACCCAAGCTCACTCCCAACCCTGGATCTCCAGCTTGGTAAGAGGTAAGATACCAGTGCCTTAGTCCTCTACACCACTGGGCTGGCCTGCAAGAGGAGTTAATTGAACTGAGGACAGTGGAAAGCTTTAAGGGGGGATGGGATAGAGTCAGAGGCAGGGTAGAACAAGCAAGAACATAATGGGGGTCATGCCAGGGAAAGGGGATGAAGGAGGGGTTTGGGTGGGTGGGTGGCAGCTGCAGTAGTATTACACTGCGAGCTGCACACTCGAGCAGACTTGATAGACCTATGGGCTTTTTTCTGTGGACGATTTCATATGCTCGAGAAAATAGGTACCTAACTCTATAGGTATAATAGCATATAGGGTGCAGCAGGAGTAGATTATTAGCTAATACCCAAGAGTATGTAAACCCCTATGAAACACAGATTTGGGTCTGGTAACCAACATTCCTGAGCACGTGAAGGTAGTCTCTGTAAAATTAAGCATTATTCTGAATGCATAACATAAAGCACAACTGCTGAAAGCTATTACCACAGTTTCAAAGATATAAAAACATTTCAGGAACTTACAAAGAATATCAGGATTATTTGAGATAAATAAATATAGTAATGTAGCTTCAGATGTTAGATATACATTCCCCAGTATAGTTTCCTCTAGAAAAAAAGAGCGCAATCATACAATGTGTTTTAAATCATCAATTTCTCCATTCCCACATCTACACAAAAGAGTTAAAACATAGCTTTGTTTTGTTCAAACATATGAAAGTTTCCATTATAAACATCCAATTTATTTAGCAAGAATAAACTAGCTGAGATATTACATCTCAGTGGGGTCCTACTGAAACACAATTTTACACCCCGGTGGACTACAGCACAGGAAGGTCAAATGACTTGCTCAAGGTTGCACAGTGCCCAAGCCTTTGCCATAACCACGGGATCCCACTGGCTTTTGTTTTCTTTTTTCTGTTGCTATGTCCTGCTCTTTGCAGAAACATCCTCCATTAGGTGACCTCCCAGACCTATTTCTCCCATCTCTGCTGTTTACCCATCTGCTATATCCCCAGACTTACCCCTGCTAGGTGGGGTCCACTGGGAGCCTGTGGTTGGAGATCACCCATGGTTCTGTGGACTGTCAGTGCAGTGTAGCTCATGAGTGCCATATGCTCTGTTTATGTCCCCTTCCAGTCTTTGCCCCTAACATCCATCTAGAGATCCCATGACAGCACCCTCTGGTCTCTTACCTGTCCCAGTCACCATACTTCACACTGTCTTGGTTTTCCCTCCAGGCACAATGGGGTGAAGGGGATTTAACTAAAGCTAACAGGTTTTGTCAGGAGGTGAATGTGGAGCAGCAGGGCCACTCTTAGGTACAGAGGGGTCCTTTGTTGATGTATGTAGAGTCATTTTCCTTCTTTCTCCCTACCCCTCCAGATGCAGGCATGCAAAGGAGATGAAGACACGTGCACATGCAAAGCATGCTGCTGCTTTGGTGCCTGGCCTGCTTCTGACCCACACACAGTGCCATCAGCTGCATTGCTGCCCATGGTCACCCAGCTGGTACTATTGCAGTGAGGGCAGTGACCATCTCTTCCCAGAGCAGGAAAGCATCCCCCAAGATGCTCAGTCCTCCTCTTTGGCCAGCTCTTGATGAACCAGCCTGATTCTCAAACCAAGGTCACTAGCGATAACCCTACCACTGTGCCAATGGGCCAGCTGTTCTTCTGGCTTCTTCATCCTTTCCGAGAAAAAAAACAGTGGCTATGTATCTCACCAACAAAAATGGGTCTGTAGACAGAAATAACTATCTTTTGTAAGACTCATATCCTTATGCTGCTTAGAGAGTCATATTTGTACTGATTATTATCCGTGTACCTGATCAACAAGGTTACATTCATGATCCTAAATTTATGAGGCTTGTCGTAACAACCAGATCAATTTCACAGCAGCAGAGTTTTAAGTTTCTAATAAAACACCGTCTGCCCCACCTCTGGCTACTCTGTAATCCCTCAGGTTAATTACTTTTGAAATTATGACTGACTGTTAGAAAGTTTGAGTGACTTTTTCCACTAGCTGCAAATTTAACTGACTAATGGAAACTGGACTGATTTTTCCAACCCCAAGCTATGAAACAAAGCATGAATGCTACTTGTTAATAAGCCATGCAGTTTTAATGTGGCAGAAGCCATCAGATGCTATATATCATCAGCTATACTCTCATCTGCTAATATGAATGATGATCTAAGGTCTAAATACTCTACTGTAGATAGGAGCAATCTTTTTGGCCACAATGAATAACTCTGACTCAAAGCTGAATTTTAAATAGCTTAACAGTAATGTCATCTATCTAATAAGTCATGTTCACTTTCCTTATTAACATTTAATCATCAGTCAGGCTACAAAAACAAAATAAATCCCAAGTGTTTCCATCCTGCCCACATATCAGCAGTCAGAGAGGCAGCATGTGAAAAAAATTAAGAAACGTTTTTGGTACTTATACCATTATGTTCAGTTTCATGTCATATTATAAATGACTTGCTAACCAAAAAGTTATTTTTGAAATCTAAAAAATATACTCATTTGTAACAAGTCGACTTGCCACAGTGATTAAGGCAGATTGAGATTAGTACTCTAAACAGATTAAAGGTGATGATATGCCTTTATATAATAATTTAAGAGTCAAGTTCACTTAAATCCCTTTCTCTTAATCATGTCTTAATGGAATGGGTGGGGGTTACATTTATCATATTCATCTTCCCTAATGCCTACAGAAGTGGGGCAACAAAATGAGCAGACATGGTTTGTGCCAACAAGTAGTAGTAGAACTACTTGTAGTAAAATAGTTTATTCTGTATTTCAAGAAAAGGATAGCCCAATTGTGCCAAAGCTCATTTACAATGGGGTCCCAAGTGCAAGGAACAGTTTCCCATCTTATGATACTGATTACGAGCATATACATAGTACAAAGGTAATACAACAAAGGCACAATAAATTACATTGTACAGCTATTCACAACACGTTATTGGCAGTTCAGCAATATTTACAATCCATGTCTTTATGGAGCTCCAGGATATAGCTCCTCTTTGGGGTCTCAAATGGCCTGGCAAGAGTAGTCTTGTGATGGCAATGGTCTTTTGTCTGTATCAGGCCTGTGAATGAACACTGAAACATGGAAACAGAATTTGATGGACGATAAGGACCGCTTGGCCTACCCAGTCTGCCCATTTTCCCCTAACTGCAGTAAGACTGCAGACCCTACTTGATCTCCGGTTCTTTCTTACCCCACTTCCTTTCCACCAGGATTCCCTTATGCCTATCCCATGCACTCTTGAACCCCACCACTGTGCTAGAAATCCACTATTCTGTCTGTGAAAAAGTACTTCCTCACATATCTCCTGAATCTACCCCCCCACCTTCCGTTTCATACAGTACCATGTTTCTGTGTTTGTCAGAACTCTTTTCTGAAAAGTACTTCCATCCTGTACCTTATTTAGACTAATAAGGTATTTTAAAGTCTGTATCATATCCCCCCTCTCCCTCCTCTGTTCCAGGGTGCACATATTGAAGTCCTTGTCTCTTCTCATAGGGCTTTGGATGCAGGCCCTGCACCATTTTAGTTGCCCTCCTGTGGACCACCTCCACTCTGTCTATGCCCTTACGGAGATGTCTCCAGAACTGGACACAGTACTTTAGGTGGGGTCTTACTAACAATCTATGTTTCTATGTTTCTTTCAGCAGAGTTAAAGTCATCACAATGTACATGAAGATAGTAGCATACCTACCAACACTGGACATGGCCTGTGGAAGAACAGAGGGCTTCAGTTTTCAATGTAGAAAATCACTCAACTCCCACCACCTCTAAATACATCATGCTATGGTAAAGCCTGCATCGTGGCTGACCCACACCAAGCCTGACTTGTAGATAAACAGAGGGCTTCAGTCTCCAGTGCTTTCAGTCACTCACATTTTTATTTATTTAGTTAATTATGTCTTTTCATTTATTTACCAGTAAGGCATCTGAACACCAAGTGCCCATTGCAAAAAGTGATCTCAGTTTTTGGTAGCAAACAAACAATACAATTAGCAATACAAGGGCATTGTCAGTCATAACAAAAATACAAACACAACCATCTATTGTAGTTACACATAGTTACTCAATCTACAAATTGCTTCAAAGAATGTTTAGAATAAGAAGTACAGTAAGTTAGTATGAAATATAGTCTCATGTCACATTGTAAATTGCTTTTCAACTCAAAAGTTATTTTTGAAATGTAAAAACATGCTCAATTATAGCAGTTCTTCTTCCCACAATGATTAATATAGACTCAAATTACTATTTTAAAAATATTAGTGGAGATTACTTTATAAAATAATTTAATAGTCAAGTTCACTATTTTGTTTTAATCTTTTTTACCCAGGTGCAGATACAAATAACTTTGAAAACAGTATCAGCTGCACATTCAATGGCATCTGTCTCTAACAACAGATATACATAGCTTCATCATGAATCAATTCATACTTCGCATAATACAGGGACATATAAAAGTTGAGTTCACTTTAAATCACTTTTTTCTTAGTTCTGTGTCCACATGGGGAAAAACTAAAGTATCCTATGCACCTTCCCTAATGCCTCAGAATGAGCAAGAGTTGGCTTGTGCCAACAAGGCTCATGATGTCAATGATCTTCAGTCTGTACCTGGCCTGTGGATCAACAGAGGACATCGTTCTCCACTGAGGTCAATCCCTCACCTGTTACCAGCATTAAATTATTCAAAGTGTGGTGAAGCCTGCAATGTACATGCCTGCACTGTACCTAACCTGTGGATTATGAGAGGGTCTCAATGTTCATTGCTGTCAGTCCCTCACATTTTATTATCTGATGTCATAATATAGGTTGTATGGTACCTGCCTGCATTAAATCACCCTGGGGATAAATTGAGGACTTCAGCTCTCCTTTATGATAGTTCTCATTTTGTAAGACTCCCTTGGCTTCCTTTACTGAAACAAAGCAACCATAAAAATGGTTAAATGGTTGTTCTTAACACTTCATTAGCATTGGTATTGGTGGTGATGGTTGGGGGGGGGGTTGCATTACTGCTTGAAACAACTAAAAGTAGTAAACCAGGATCATGCTATGTGGGTACTTGGCTTCCAAAGAGATTTAGCAACTGTTTCCTACCCACTCTTGGAAAGTCGTGCTACCAACTAATACACAACTTTCTAAAATGAGTATGGAAAATGCTTCAACTTAATTGATCCTTAGCTATGCATTGTGAGATTACTATCAACAGGGGAAAAGGGTCTGGTAATCAAGACACAGAACAAGCAAAACAATTGATGTGCTAGCATTTAACATCTTCAAACTGAAATGAATGCCATTTTTGCTGAGTAACCCCACCCCCTAAAACAAACAAAAAAATACAATAGTAATTAGTCATTTATTTGATATATTCCTTTAAATAATCCTTGGAGGTCACACATTTGTATTGCAGTTCTTACCAATACATCCCCTCAATAACCTCCTCCCATGCTGACTCTCTCAATAACTGACACAAAGTGTCCAATTCACATAAAGCCCTTAGATCACCACAAGGTGAGGTGATCTAGGGCCGTGCCAACCCGGGAGCACCAGGGACCCTGTGGCTGATTCCTGATTGGGTTGCATCTCAGTAGCAAAGTCCTGCAGCTTGTGGCAACTGTAGCAGTGCACTGAACAGAGCACACACCTGGACAGGGAGCCACAATCCATGGGCGGTTGTGTGGCAATATCCCCAGACATTCCCTGGTGGTCTAGTGGACCCCCCTCCCCAATGTCCCCTAGTAATTGTCTTTAGCATAATTCCCTGGTGGTCTAATGGACACCCCTCCCTGATCCCTGATGTGCCCATGATGTAATAATGTGTAAAAAAATTCCTGGTGATCTACTGCACCCCTACCCCAAAGCTCCAATCGCCCATTATGCCATATTATGAAATTGTTGGTGGTATAGTGGCCCCCCCTCACCCTCCACCCTGGAAGGCAGTGTCACACCACCCCGCTCTCCCCATCCCCAAATCAAGCTGGCAACTGGCAGAGCCCACCACTTAACACAACGGCCAGCCACCAACTGAGCTCTGAATGAGGGAGTACTGTATACAGTTTATGCTCAGTGACAGCTGTCAATCACTGAGCATGTACTGTATACAGTACCTGCTCATTCAAAGCTCAGTCCACAGCTGGCCATGGTCGTGAGTGGTGGGCTGTGCCAGTCACTGGCTCAATTTGGGGATGAAGGAGTGGGGTGGTGGGACACTGCTATCAGGGTGGGGTGGGGGGGCCACTATACCACCAATGATTTCTATAATATGGCATAATGGGGGACTGGGAATTTGGGGGGCCCTTAGATCACCATGGAATTTGTGTACATTATTGCATCATGGGGACATTGGGGATTGGGGAGGGGGGTCCACTAGATCACCAGGGACTTATGATAAGTAATTAATTCATGGGGAGATCGGGGAGAGGGTCCACTAGTCCACCAGGGAGGGGGTTTAGATTACTATTTATTTATATGGGGTACTCAAGGATCAGGAGTCCACTAGACCTCCAGGGAAGTATACTAAAAACCTATTTCTTGGGGACATCAGGGAAGGGGGAACGCTGCACATTGCTGCTACTAGGACAACTCTCCCAGTGGAGAAATTTCTAAGTACTCTTAGACCAGCCCTGACTGGTCTAATGGTACTTAGAAATTTGCCCTCCAGGGGAGTTTTGTGAATCCTGATTCAGAGGATTTGGCAGCCTGCATCAGCCACAAGCCCCTGGCACCATGCCACAGCCCACTGCATTTGATGCAGGCTGCTTTTGTAAATTGCTCTCTGGGCATCGTTTGGTACAAGGGGCACTTTGTACCAGTTATTGAGATGCAAGCCCCTTGCACTGCCCTGGGAGCTTTGAGAATCAGGCCCAAAGTTTGCCCCAAAAGCAGCAGCTCCTTGCCTTTGTACATACTATAACTGCAATACAGCATACCAATCCCCATTTGTTATTATCCTGATGAGTCACCTGCTTGCCCCACCAGCAGTTGTGCTGCTGACTGCTCATGCACTTACTTAGTCACAAAATCTAAAACCAAGACAAGACCGGTATTTTTTCACATAGCTCTCCAACAGATGGAAGTGCGCTAGTTGTATGCAGTTAATGCCCCCACCCCCACACAGGTACTCAGTCACTCACTTACAGCATCATCAATACTAAATTGATGATTTTCCTTCCTAATTCAGATTTTCCTAATTTTGCCTGGTGTTTGTTACTGCACTGAATCAATTAAAATACAACTACAAGAAGGCTCCTCATGTGCTACCAGCCCTACCCTCTTAACCACCCATTTCTAACAGACCGTTCCCAGCCCCACTAGTATACTACATGGCTGATTTAATAGGCAGCAGGCTTAAATGTGTAACCCACCCCAAAGATAGGGCTTACCTGTTGAGCCCCTGGAGGCTCAAAGAGGGTCCACTTGTGATGCCTGTGTTCTCTGGTGCTGGAGGCCAGGAGAAGAGGAGTTATTATTTGTCCTTTTATTGTACACCAGCGATGAAAGGGGTGGCTCTGCACCTGAAGACAAACCAGAGGAATCAAGACATGATCACAGTAAACTGACCTGTCATCTTGGCTGGATTAAGTGCTGTAAAATGTTAAAGTAGCAGCCAACAGCCCTAGGGATTTTTAAGTAACCAGCAGCCAGGCATGGAACTGAGTGTAAATAGATGGACGTCATCATTTTGTTGATCTTTGACCCCTGCAATTGCCCAACCAGAATGCAAGAGATACTGATGACAACACAAGCACTTGAAAGGAACAGCAACAGAAGGCTTGGTGACCTTTTGTAGCCAATGAGGGGACCAGAGTGTCAATGACAAACTGGATAGTCAATAATAGACTGAGATGGGAGTGTACTGAGCTGAACCCTTCCACCAGCCTAGGAGGAGTTCAGGGAAGTCCTTTTCAAGTGGTTAGAGAGGAGAAAAGTGCTGAGGAGGAGATCTGAGGGCCTAGTCAGAACTCAGAAGCAGAGATCCTGTTGTGAGCTGAATTCAATTGCTGGAAGATCCATGTGACCTGAGAAGAAATGCTGTGAGCTCTGAAAAGCTATAAAAACTTATGAAAGACTGAATATGAGAAGCCATCTACATACTACTGTAATTATATGTGAGAACAAGCTCTCCTATGCTGTCCAGTATGCCAAGGGAGTAGGTAGTGAGGAGCTGGTCTTCAAGGTATATGTAGGCCTGATTGAGTGCCCACTGGGTGAGGTGGGGTTTCGTATTGGCCTTTGCCCTTCTGAACTTGCCATGCTGACACATGCTGAGTGAAAGGAAAGAGGGCTGTAATGCAGTGATCGGGCCTAGCCTGAGCCTACTACCACCATCTGCCTGTGGCTGCAAAATGGTCTATCCGTGTATCTGAGACTGCTTTTCAACTTGGTACATCCAGAAACCACTGCAGGCTGAGGAAGTTGAAAATGAGGCACACCACTACAGCTGAAGCTGCTACCCATAAAACTAACTGCCAAAGTTTACTTCAAAGAAAACAAGCATTTGTCAATGCTGAATCTTTGCCATTTATATTGCTGTTGTACCGGGTCTTGCTTTTACACATTTTACTATATATTTACTCAGGACAGACCAGATGAGATGCAGTAGCTTATTTTCAGTTGTGTCCTGCTTTTACACATTTTTAGACTGTATTTACCCAGGATAGGCCATTTGAGAGGCAATATGTAATTTCATCTGTTTATTCTTTGTTATCTTACACTTGCTTAAGTAGCAGACAGGCACACATGTTTGAACCTCAACCTGTGATGCTGAGGATGACCATGTGAGGTTAAAATATGTGTGCCTGCTATCTCTGAATCTACAAGATAAAAGGAATAAATGGATAATTTCTGATTATTAAACAGTGTGTCCTTGGTATGCAGGCAATTCATAGCTGACTGCTCTGCCACAGTAGTCCAACAAACCCAAGGCTGTCAACTATTTAATGTGCACATTATTCTACTTTAATAATTTATTAATTCACTTAGGTTTTACCATTAGGATCCCTTGATAGCCCCATATGATTTGATATCTTGTTTTCATGAGAGCCCACTGGTACACATTTCAGACATATATCAATAACAGCTTAGGTAAACATAAAAAATTACATATTTTTAACCAGGTACAAGATACAGCATCACATAAGCCCTCACATAAAAAAAAAAAATAATTCTGAAAAATAAAGAGAACAGGTGAAGTGTCCACTACCAACCACACTTTGTGTTTTACCCCTCTGTCAGATCTCCATGAAATTTGCCATCTTTTCGTTTACCCCTAATGCTTTTACCAGTTTCCTGAGGGAGGCTGAGCCAAAAGCCTTGCTGAAGACAAGGAATACTGTATCAGTTGCCTGCCCCTTATCTACTGTTGTGGTAGTCCAGTTGAAAAACTTGACGAGCTTCATTACAAAAGAACTTCCTCTTGTGAACCCCTGATGTTTTGCATCCTGTAGTCCATTCCTTTCTAGAAATTCCACTAGGTCCTCCCTCAGTAGAGATTGCATGATTTTCCCCACTATAGATATCAAGCTGACTAGCATAAAGTTCCCTGGTTCATCCCTCTTCCCACTCTTGTATAGCAGAACCACCTCTGCTGTCCTCAGGTTCCTAGTGACCACCCCCATGGCTAGCGAACTGTTGAAAATGTCTGCTAGTGAGCCTGCTATAAACCCAGCTGCCTCCCATAGCATCCTTGAATGAAAGTTGTCACATCCCGTAGATTTCTCTACTTTCAGCCCTGCTAACTTTTCCAACACCCTTCCCATAATTAGCCGGACCTTTGCCTCAGTGCATTGCTCCCTCACTTCCTAACCCCACAATCTGGCAGTGGCCCATCCTTCTCCTTAGAAATTATCAAACACAAATAATTGTACAGTATCATTGCCTTCCCCTTATCCCACTCCTTCCATCCATCATTGCCATTAAGACTCACTATACACTCTTTGACCCTGCATTTCTCCTAGATGTACTGGAAGAATGTCTTATCTCCTTTCTTTACCTCCACTGCCAACCGGAGTTTAGTCTGCACTTTGGCCTCTCTCACCCTCCTGGTGGTTTCTTTTGTTGCTTTCAGATACTTCACCCTGCCTTCCTCCTGTTGACTACCTTTATACTTGTAAAATGTCCTCCTTTTAGTTCTTACTACCACCTTTGTGTCACCTGTAGGGCCGGGCAAAATTAGACAATTCTGATTTTGTGGAAGTTTCACAAAATTCCATGATGTTTCACAGACTTTTGTGGAATTTTCTGAAATTGTCTAGTTGGTCATAACTTGGACAGTATTATAGCTAGTGATCTGAATTGTGTCCTCGGTATTGTCTGGAGGAGGCTCTAAAAGTATGCTAAATTCCATGACATTTGAAAGAGGGATGCAGAAGTTACAGGGGCTCAAATCTGGCAATTTATTATTGATGTGAACATTTCTGAAATATTTCTGTGCTTACAACTTAGCCACCTTTGGAGCTGGTTAATTGAAAATGCACATGCATACTATCCTGAGTGATAGAAACTGCTCAATAGAGATGTATAGTAACTGGCTTTGTAAATTGTAAGTTATACAAGTTTAAAATTTCACAATTTAATTATTGATTAAATTGTGTGAAAAATTTCATAATATGTGGATGTTTATAGCTCCACTGCTCTTGCAGACATACATTCATGATTTGGCATGCACACCAAAGTAAATATGGCCAGAAATATAATTAAGCTGGACAAATTTGGTTTAGTAAGTTACAATTTATTGTGCACACTTTAGAAATTACTAATTTGCAAAATGTGATCAAAAATTAATGAACACATAATAGGTAATGCCACTAGAATTCCACTTGTGGAATTTAATTTTTCACAAGTACTTATCATCACTGAATCACCTTACCTGCATTAGCATCATGGCCCTGCATACTCCTCCCACACTCTTGTGATGGTAATGTCCAGCATCATGCTCCATCATAAATAAGGATATCCCGATACTTCTGTCACAATGGCCTAAGTCACAACTACTGTGAAGCCCGTCAGGATGAAGCGCAGTGTCACAGATTCCTCCATGACAAAAGGGACTATTTCACATTGAAACTGCGTTGTCTAATGCCATAACTCTGCTGCAGCATGCTGCAGAATTGGGTTTAATCATGGTGAGCTTCACTGTAGTTGCATGGCTTGGTGTCACTTGGTGCCACTGTTTTCAGATAGTAAAAATATACATTGTTATCTGCAGGGTTGTTGAGTTCTTGTAGTTATCTTGCATATTGCATGAATTCAGGCTAGTGCACAGTGACATTTATGACTATTCTTCATGGTTTGTCACTCTAGATAGTGACCTGTCACTTGGCACCACTATACTTTTACTATGGAGCCTCCTATGAATGTTACCGTATTGCTATTCTACTCAGTCTTTATCTTCCTGTACGATGGCAACTCAAGTGTACAACTGGGCAAAATGTATAGACAGAGCTTGATACATGTGTGGGAGGGAGCATCTGTGATCCTGCTGCTGGTTTTATTATTTTTGGTAATAAACATTATCCTTTGCATAACTATGTGTGTCTGCTGTGTTGTGAGGACTGTTGGAGCTGGCTTGAAAGGAAGGTTCTGGACTGGGCTTTGACAAAATATCACAACATTCCACAATTTCACAAAAGCTCAGGAAATTCAGCTTTTATTACTGATGTTATTTTGGAATCTTTGGCTGCTTATAACTTGGCCAGCCATTGAGCAAGAGATTAAAGAGTTGACTCACACAGCCTCTTTTTTTCCCATACTGTTTGTTCTCCCAGCAGGTAACTCATCTCTAAGAGATACACCCTGTTCAGGCTGAACCTAATTATAATTCAGGTGGCTGCTAGGTTTTTCTCCATTATTTCTTTCTCCTCCCATCTCCCCTGGTGGGGGTGGTGCCTCTGTCAGCCTCATATGGTCACAGCTTACCCTGTAGCAACAGAAAGCTTTCTGGCCCAGCTGCAGAGGTTGCTGTGTTGGTGAAACACACTGCCAACCCTCTCCAACTGAGATGCACTGCTGAGCTGCAGCAGTCTTGGCAATGTCTTGCCTCCTGATGTGAATTAATTTTTTATTTTTTTTTACCAAGAGAGACACACTAAGCTGGAAGCTTGTTTACAGGTGTGACCTGGGAGCACAAGGAAGTTAAGTGACTTGCTCAGGGTCACATAGTATGCAAGTGGGGGCTGTGGTATTCAACCCCAGGTCTCCAGTTTTGCAGCTCAGAGCCTTAAACCACTGCACTATACTGCTTCCCTAACATGAATGTCCGGACTCGCTTTTGAACCTGGGTCGTCTCCATGGCAGCCTGATGCTCTGCTGCTGGGCCATAGGGTGGCATCAAAGCCTAATATTTAGGGTCAATGAACATAACAAAATTGGAGAAATTCCCCTTCTCTAATGTTGAAGTTATAACGGCTTAAAATTCTGCAGCTTACATAATTGCGAAATGTTAATTTTATCATTTTTGAACATTTGTAGGCTTATAATTCAGTCACTTTTAAAGACAGAGATCTGAAACATGGTACATTTCTGTATGGGCCCTGCAAAAGTCATCATGCCAAATGTGGTGCTTGTTAGATAAACACTTTGTTAATCAGATGAAAATAACTGAAATCACAATTTTGGTGAAATTTTTCAGAATTTTTGTAGAAATGCTATGAAATGTTAGAGAAGTGAAATCAGAATTTCTCCAGAATTTTACTGACAGAAGATAAATTTCACTGAGCTGTAACTGACTATGAACTACATTGGCCCCTTAGTCCCTACCCTTGGATACCTTTGGAACGGAGCTATCTGTTGCTTCTATCAGTGCCTTTTTAAATTATGCCCACTTTTCTTCTGTGCCCCCCACCTTCACTATGTCCTTCATGCAGGTCTCTAGTTTTCCCTCATCTTGCTGAAGTCCCCTTTTATAAAGTCCCATACCCTTATTCCTTGTGTCACTTTGCCTGTCTCCACATGGACCTTCAATGCTACTGTCCTGTGGTCACTCTAATAGAGTGCTTCCAGAACTGCTATAATCTGAATCCTCTCACTGTTTTTTTTATACCTGTTTATTGGTAAGGTTCATACATTACAAGGAACGATACAAAGATGCACAAACCATATTTACCTTGACATTACGGCATGAATTATAATGGCCAGAGTCCAGGCAAAAAAGTCCATGGAATAAGGATACTCAGAAAATATAACAGTGTACTGCAGCTGATATCAAGCTATACAGTTAGCTTAAAAAGTGCTTAAATTAAAATATAATAAAGAAAGAGAAAGTAACAAATAAATCTGTCACCAAGCAAATCAGTGGTTAATCTCAGGTGATTTGAAACACTGAAGTAGACAAATTAACTGGCAGATCACAATAGTATTGGGGGAGAGCAGTATATTGAAGCAAGGCCTGACATCCCATTTAATAGGGAATAAGAGAAATAATATTGTTGACTCTGGTAACTCAGAAGTATTACTCCTCAGTTGGGGCTAGCACACCTTGGAAGAGGTCCCATCCAGTCCTTTGATTTGTGTTAGGAGGTAATCTGTGTTGGACTAAGAAGGTTATTCTTTCTAACCTTTGGATCTGATGTATTATAGCGGTCCATTCAGCAATGGTGGGAGGGTCCGCTTGAAGCCTTTTTTTTCTCATAATGGCCTTTGCGGACGATATTGTGAGAAAGGGCCAGAGATAAATGCCCTCCTGCCCCTTAAGTGTTTTTAGTGGGATCCCAAGTAGTAAGTGTTCAGGACCCAATGGTACAGTAATGTTCAAAATCTGAGTTATATTCTCTGTTATTGAAGCCCAGTACTCCCTTATCTGAGGACAGCACCAAAAGACATGGGCCTGGGAAGCGATATCATCTCCATAGTGTCACAAACATGTGGCTAAAGAGGTTGAATCCCATTTGGCCTTTGATGGTTGTACTATAAAATATCAAATTCATAACTTCCAGGTGAATTCATGGCAAGTAGAGGAGCATGAAGTTTGCCTGGCTTATTCTCACATTTTATTCTAATGTTTGGCTTCAGTTAGGATATTTAGGTCTCTTTCTCACTGTAATTTCATGTGTTTTGTAGAATAACCCTGATCTCTTATATAACTAGCATGCAATAATGTGATAGCCTCCTTCCCACATACTGTATAGAGTTCCAAGTAGTTTCAAAAGGTGGGGGAGAAGGATGCACTTTGGCCTGTCTGCAAGCCACTTGTACTTGTTTATTAATGTAATCTCTAGATTGAAAGTATCTGAATTTATCAGTGGGTCATCAGCCTAATGTTTTTAACAGCACTTTCAAATGGAATGAGCTGGTCTGCTGGAAGTAGTTGCCATATAGAATGCATTCCCTTCTAGGCCTGATTCTTGAACTAGGGATCCAAGGTTGCTGGGAGAAAAGAATCGTCCCAAGCACACCACCTGTATTTCCAAAGGATCTATTTTGGTGTTGCCCCCTTTCATGGACCATTTCCAGCCTTCAAGTTCTGTGTGAAGTCCACTGAGACAGAACTTTGGGAGGGTATGTAAAGCCTTAGAAGCAAATATCAGAGCAGGAAGGAGGTGGGGAGGTCCTCAGCTAGGACTGTCATTTTCAAATGTGTGTGGGATAGGAGGGCTTGCTCCATAAAAGAGCAACATGCATTTGGGCTGCTACTCAATATCCAATAAGTAAAGGCGGGGTCCAACCACCCTGATTTGTGTGAAGATAAAGTGTTTGTTGATGAATTCTGGGTCCTGCTCCCCACCTCCGCAAAACAAAGGAAAGGAGCTGATTCTTTCATGTCTGAAATTCCCATCCAGGGACTGGACATGGAAGACACTGAAATAAATAGAGACATGGAGGCAATATCTTCATTTTAACTGAACCTTAGCATGGAGAGACATTGGGAGTAGGGATCAATGCTTATAATCAGCTTTATGGGTAGTTAGCAAGGGGACATAATTATCAGAGAATAAAGTGGAAGTGTGGCACCCCAAATGGACCCCCAAATATTTTCATGGAGGACAGATCCCATTTCATGGGATATTGCTTTTGAGGAGTAGACAAAACTTCATGTGAAAAGAATAAGACCTCAGTCTTAGTGGTATTGAGGGCATAGCCAGATAACTTTGTAAAAGACTGCACTTGGTGAAATACCTCCAGGAGAGGATCTTTAGGTTCCACTAGATATAGCAGGACAAAATCTGCATAGAAAGCAAGTTTATGCTGTATCCCACCTTATGTAAAACGTTTAATGTTAGTATTAAGCCTGATGCTCTGAGCCAACATCTCTCTATATATATAGAGAGTGAATAAAAGCAGGGAGAGAGGGCACCCCTTCCTAGTTCCCCATTGAGCCCAGGACATTTAAATGTTTTAAGCTTGCTAATTTCTATGTCTGTCTCAGCATGGGTAAATTGAGCATTTAGGGCTGTGTTATGCATTTCTGTGACTGGCAGTAGGTGGAGTTGGTGAGGGAAAGTAGAGATTAGTGCCTCATCAGAGGGGTTCACTGCCCTACAAAGGTCTGTATAATGGGAGCAAAAAGCTTCTGTGCTATCAGGGACCATCAGATGTCTCAATCTTGTGGTAGGGTGTATGATTTTAGAGATGGTCGCCCTGGCTCATTCGATACGTAGTCTACCTGTTAGGAGTTTTAGTGCTCTGGGACCACCTTCGTAAAAAGAGTAATTTCTGCTTGACCTAGTAATCTAGCATACAGCCTAATTCCTTTGCTCTGCATGCAATCCCATTTTGCAGACCCCACCAGGTCTGCCTCTGCCACCAGGTCCGTCTGTTCCATTAGATTTGACCATCCCACTAAACAGGTCTATCACATCATAGGCCCTGCCTGGACCACTGCATGAACCTGCCCCACTAAATTTGCCTGGTTTGTAATGTATGGGCCATATATTTTCTCCCTATGTATTTCTCTACTTGTTTTTTCATTGTGTTCTCGCTTCTTGTTTATCCTGTTCTCCTTTCTCCACTTCTCTTTCTCTTCTCTCTTTCTTCCCTCTGTTCTTTTCCATTCCTTCACTCCTGATCTCTTCCTGGATAACCTCTCTTTTTTACATAATCCTCCTTTATATACTTTTACTGCATTGTTACAAATTCCAAATACTGCATTGTACTATCATGATGGTCTACTCCACTTGTTTCAATTCACTTTACATACTCCTTGTATTAAAATTTGTCTAGTTCCCTTAACTACATAGGATATACTCTCTTACATTGTTCTCAAGTATATATTTCCCTTTTTTATGTCAACATTGTATAGTACTTCAGACAATATGATGTTCCTCCTCTTCCATTATGATCATACGCAGTTGTATATTGGAGGATATTGTTTTCCTGTTTGTAAGCTCTATAATACTAATAATAATAAAAAGATTAACTACAAAAAAAAATGCCTGGTTCATTATGCCCACCTACTCCACCAGACCTTAATGCCTCATGGTTGGGGAATTACCTAAGATTATTTAATCCACCGGCTCTGCCTGCCCTGTTGCCCTTTGTAAAAGAAGAAATGCTTCCAGAACAAGAGAGCATGGTGGCTGATTGGATTACTGCAAACATTCCGCTCCCCAGATTTTAAGAACCTAGTCTTGGCCAGGCCAAAATGTTTGAGCATTAGCTTGTCATTTTCTAGTTTGTTTGATCAGTAATAGTTTTAAATAGATATGATTCTGTATTAGCTGATTAACAATTTATAACCTGATACTTACCAATGGATCTAGATGTGTTCGATTTTCTGCTTATTGATTAACAATTTATGACCTTTTAAATTGATTCTGTAAGTTTAAAACCTAAGTGCTAACTTTCTGACTCTTCTGTCAACTTTAGACAGAATTAATTATTAAGGGTAGACTTTTTTAATCTCTCTGACTTGATGAAAATCATGAGCAGTGAGCATGACCCTCTCGATGGAGGTGGTCACTTTGCTGAAGTGGTCAGGCTTAATCATGGTTCAGCTGGATGATGAGAACCTAGAGCCCCTTCGAAAAGTATGAAAAGTAAGAACATCAGAGTTAATTTGGAAAAAGTGCAGGCTTTGATGCAGCAAAATGGGGGGGGGGGGGCAGTGCCCTGGTACCTTAACCATATGTTTCTGTTTGGTCACACACCAGGAGCCACCCCACTAATTTTACTAAATTGTATTGTAAATACAGGGGTTGAGCTTGCAAACCTTTTGTACTAATCTGAATGTAGGAGAATTGTGGCCTTCTTCTAATTGCTAAGCTCCCTGTTCTCCCTGTTAAACACCTGTGAGCCTTTCATTGGCCAGAGCACACTATATGTAATGAAGCCAGGAGAGTGGCCTCTTTAAAAATATAGAGAAAGCAAGGAGACCTCAGCTCTGATAAGGCAAGTTAAAATGTGATGCTTTTTACTTGACCGATGGAGGTGGTCAGTTTGCCGAAGTGGTCAGGCTTAATCATGGTTCAGCTGGATGATGAGACCCAAGAGCCCTTCTGAAAAGTATGAAAAGTAAGAACATTGGAGTTAATTTGATAAAAGTGTAGGCTTTGATGCAGCAAAATGGGGGAGGGGGAGTAATGCCCTGGTACCTTAACCATATGCCTCTTGAGTTTCTAACATCTGTTGGGTACTTTCCACAGGCAGTATATCTTCAACTACTTAGTCTAGCCATAAAAGGTTAGCTGGGGGTCAACTTTGTCCTGCCAGTAAAATCAGCCACAACAGGCAGTCAACCCTGTTATATCAATCAATCAATCAATCAATCAAAATCTTTATTTAATCAGGCGAACATCATTGAGCATAGCTCATTTACAAGATGGACCTGAGTGGTCAAGAAGTGAAAGTGTTATTACATTGACAAGGGTATCATAAACAGTAATACAATGACAGGGGTAACAAAAAACAGCAATACAATGACATAAGTGCTAATGTATAACAATATACATATATACAAGGCATTAACACTTTTAATCTGTGAGACGGTAGGCAGTTGGCACATCAGAATTAATATGTAGATTATAGGACCTAGCAGGCATTTTGAGGGTGAATCTTGAGACTGGGAACGGGAGTTTTTAGCATATAGGAACACGAGCAGAAAAGGGGGTGGTAGGGCCATGAATTAGGCCTTGTGGAAGCAGTTGCAGAGTTCTGGGAATAGGGTGGTGAATAATCTTTTGAAGGATATTAAGGGTGGGAGGATATTTAGCTTCATGGTTTTTTGGACTGAGTTCCAAACATTTACTAGTGAGTAGCTGATAGCAGCCCTCCCAAGCTTGGTGCAGGCATTGGGGACCTTAAGAATGATGATTTTGATGATCCTTAGGTTGTATGGCCTAGAAGTAATTTGAGTAAAACAGTCCGAGATGTAGGTAGGTAGCTTGCCTGATAAGGCTTTGAATATCCAAATATCAACAGTCATGACCGGCCACCTGAGTAGTCACGGGCAGTCAATCCTGTCCCACAAGAGATATGACTGACCAATGTTGCTCTTTATCTTGTCTGATATTCTTGAAGATAAAGTACATTGTTGCTTTTTATATTGTTTGATATTCTAGAAGATAGAGCGCGGTGTGGCTTTTTATATGGTCTGTTATTTAACAGAAATAGCAAAATGACTAGCCTATTTTAATACTAAGCATATGACATTGGGCCAAGGTATCAGTCTAGATAAGTCCCTATAACATCCTTATAAAAGGTGGCTATCTCTTAGGTTAACAACAGCCTGCCATCATCAATCAATTGGTCAAAACCCGTCAAGATACACCAGCCATCCTCCTACATCTCTGCCTTGAAGTGAATACTTAAGTGCCCAGGAATCCAAGGCAAGGTAGGAGTCTCAGAGGGAGAACTAAGAGTTACCTCAGCTCTCAGAACCTCATCAAAACATCTGGTACTAGTTGATGAGTTGTTACCTCCACCTTAGGCATAGGACCCAAGGCTGACTATTTGCCTGGCAATTGTTATTTCTTTTATTGCAACTTTTTCGGTCTGCGTTGGAATTGTTTTCTGCTTAGCACTGCTGTTCAGAAAAATTGTAACTATATTATAAATTGTGACTGCAGTTTAAAACTGTAACTGTCTATTAATTTTGATGCCAAAACTGATTTGTTAAATTTAAACGTTCATATCAAAAGTAAACATTTTTTAATTGTGAATCCTGACTTCAGTATTCCTTCTCAATTTAATATTATAAAACTTAGAGCAATGAGCTTAGAACAGGATAACCTTATATTAAATCAGGTTTAGATTTTTGCTTCCTTGGTCATGTTGGTACACTTAAGGTAACAGTTCCAGGTTGTATTCATATGATTGAATGTGCAGATTTCTTATGCCCCAAATTACTACATAAATATTTGGGTTGGTGTATCAATGATTCTAGTAAATGACACTGGTGTAAAATATATGACTGTCCCAGGCACAGACAGACAGATGGTTTTAAAGTAAATATAAGAATATTTGAAGAACTAGTAAGGACTCATTGTTCACTGGCAAGTAAACATGCTCCTAAGGGAACATTAGACTTTAATGAACACAGCACCTTCTTAAACTGAGATCAAATAGTCTTCGTCAGTCAAGTGTCAGATAGGATAATTGTGGCAGGTGGTCTAGATCATAATACAGATGCCACCATGTCAACCATCTGTGTCACCACTCCAAATTAACTTTATCTTGACCTAGCCCAGATGGTAAATGATTTGGTAAGACACCAAAGTCAATTAGTGGATGACTCAGAGGAACTGGCAGTCTCCGCAGGACATGGTGAAAGCCATGTACACGAGATTGAGCAAAGGAAGTTTTACCAGAGAGCTGGAAGGCACTCCATCTAGCTCACCTTCTTAAGGTGGAGGAGGAGTTGTCCTCACTGTCTATCCAATTTCACTTTCTGTAGAGCTTCAAGTTTCTGAATTTGGGCCTGCAGGTAATTTCTGTGAACCCCCCTCTGTTTCTTTTTTGGAGGAGAGTTCTATAAACGTCCCTTTCAAGATGATCCTAACAGTGTTCCAGAACAGTCTGGGAGACACATCTGGATCATTGTTCTCCCCTACTGCCTGTTGAACATAGTCAGAAATGGCCTATTGGATGTCTTTATATTGAAGTAATGATGCAGTCAGTCTCCAGAATGTATTCTTATGAATTTTACCCAAATTAAGTTTAATCAAAGAAGGAACATGGTCAGATAGGGTAAAGTCAACCATCCAGCTATCTGGAAGGTGCCCAGTTAAATCCTTGTGCACCAAAAAACAGACAATTCTAGAGTACATTTGGTGGGGTGCTAAGTAAACAGTATAGTCTTTATCTAGACCACGCAAGTGTCGCTAGACATCTGAATAGCCCTGACCAGAAAGAAACTGGGTGACCAAAGTAATAGACCAGGGAGGGGCTGTGGATATGGCCTACCTAGACTTTAGCAAGGCATTTGACACAGTCTCGTACAAAAGATTAATAATCAAGTTAGCTAGCTTGGGAGTGGGTCCCAGGGTGGTAGCCTGGGTTGCAAACTGGCTGCACAACAGGACACAGAAGGTAATAGTGAGTGGCACACATTCTGAAGAAGGGGGGTCACTAGTGGAGTACCTCAGGGCTCAGTACTGGGTCCAGTCCTCTTTAACATCTTTATAGGTGACATTGCAGAGGGTCTGGAAGGAAAGGTATGCCTCTTTGCAGATGATACAAAGATCTGTAACAGAGTTAATACACAAGGGGGGTAGAAAGGATGAGAAGGGACTTGGCAAGGTTGGAGGAATGGTCAGACATATGGCAACTTAGATTCAATGCAAAGAAGTGCAAAGTAATGCACCTGTGAAACAAAAACCCAGGAGAAGAGTACACAATAGCAGGGGAGGTACTAACAACAACAAAAATGGAACGGGACTTGGGGGTAGTCATATTGGATGTTCTAAAGGTGGGTAAGCAATGTGAGAAGTCAGTGAGGAGAGCCAGGGGTATACTGGGATGCATAGGAAGGGGCATCACAAGTTGAAAAAGGGAAGTGGTTATCCCTCTGTACAGACAGTTGGTGAGACCCCATCTGGAGTACTGTGTGCAGTTTTGGAGACCTCATCTATGCAAGGACATAAACAGGATGGAAGCAGTCCAGAGGAGGGCAACTAAAATGGTGCAGGGTCTGCATCAGAAATCATATAAAGAGAGACTGAGAGAGCTTAATATGTATACCCTTGATGAAAGGAGGGACAGGGGGACATGATAGAAACGTTCAAGTACCTCAAGGGAATCAATAAAGTCCAGGAGGGTAGCATCTTTCAGAAAAGAGATGTGTAAGAACAAGGGACACAATTTAAAGATAGAGGGGATGGCCTAGGGGAATGGAGGAAATCTTTTTCATGGAGAGAGTGGTGGATGCCTGGAACTGCCTTCCTGGGGAGGTTGTTGGGGCTAAAACAGTGGGGGAATTCAAACATGCATGGGACAGACACAAGGCAATTATAGTGGGGGGCAGGAGGAAGTAGGCTGTTGGTTAACTAGAATCTGCATCTTATCCAGTAGGTAGGGAAATGGGCAGACTGGGTGGGCCAACTGGTCCTTATCTGCTGTCAAAATCTATGTTCCATGTTTCTATGTTTAAATTTGTGTACCTGCTTAGCAACTTTATGATCCCACCTGGGGATTCATGAGGTAGAGTCTAGATGAGGATTAAACATTAAATTAAGATTGCCTCCACAAATTAGGGACCCCCCCAATTCAGCTATCATTTGAAAGAAGTTACAGTACAATGTGAAGTCAGCCCCTGGGGGGCATAGACTTTGAAGACAGTGTACTAAGTGAACCATTATAATGCCCCTTAAGCAAAGCATAATGACCCTCACTGTCAACTAAGTGGTCCACCCGATTGAAAGGGACCCTGTTTGGGACTAGAACCACTGCTCCCCTCTGTCACCCAGATTTATAGGAGGAGGCCGCCATGGCTCTGTATCCGAATCATGTCAGCTTGTCATGTTCAGCCTGTGACATGTGGGTGTCTTGTAAAAAGTTAAAGTCTGCTTTGGTTTTCAAAATAAAACTAAAAACCTTCCTTTTTTTAACTGGGTTAGTTAAACCATGTGCATTATAAGAACAGATGAGAGTATTTGTATTAGCCATAATCATTAGGAAGGTGGGCCAAAATGATAAATCTTAGACCCCTATGCCAGATAGTTGCAATATTCACGTAAGCAAAAAAGTCTATAATCAAGCAGCTGATGACATAATAAGATAAGAAGGAGCATGGAAAAACAATAGTCAACAACAGGGCAGATGAATCTAAGAACTATTGAACAAGGTTTGTAATGACAAACCTCTATTTCTGTCCCCTGTAGGTGACACATTCGAGAGTAAGGGTGGGATGGAAGAGGAATTCATGCCCCTTAAATAAAAGGCTCTCTTCTGGAGCCCTGGCGCACAGTGAAGAGCTCTCAGAAAATTGTATGTGTGCAGAAATGAACCAAAGCCCAGGGAAAAAAAATCCACATCCCCTGTAGGATATTTAGCCCCTCCCCACCCAGGCAAAATTAAGATAAAGATGAGTAAAAGAAAAGGAATGGTGCAGTTCCAATGGAAATTTTGATAACTTGAATGGATGTATACTAGCTGAAAATCATGCATAAATATATAATTCTCCAGGTAATTTTTAATCTCAGTTTTCAGACAGGTCTGGTTCCTCCTGACTGGTATACAGCAAATGTGATGCCCCTTCACAAAAATGGAGACAAGGGTAATATGTATAACTATAGACCTATCAGTCTCATGCCAATTTTATGTAAAATAATGGATGGGATTATCAAAGACAGACTTATATCATCTTTTGGAAATTTTGATGTTAACCAATACAGTTTTTCTAATGGGCATTCTTGTGTCATAAATCTGCTTTGCTTTTACAAGCATGTTGATCGAAGCCTAGATAATACTATACCTTGTGATATCATTTTTTTAGACTTCAAAAAGGCTTTCGATTCAGTCTCACATTGAGCCCTACTTAAAAAAATTAGATACTTTAGGAATCAATCTAAGTTACATAAAATTGATTCATAATTGGCTAACAGGCTACATTCAATGAGTTATCATTGATGGCCACACATCAGATTGGAATCCTGTGTTGAGTGGCGTTCCTCAAGGGTCAGTTTTGGCCCCATTAATATTTCAAATTTTGTAGCTGCCCTTTCATCAGACATCAGCAGTTGGATTATCAAGTACGCCGATGACTGTAAAATTGGCAGAATTTGTTCAACTCATGAGGATTATATTAAACTTTAACAAGATTTAGATAAATTAACACCCTTGTCCAAAAAATGGAGGCTGTTCTTTAACAACAGCAAATGCAGCATTAGTCATCTTGGTGCTCGAAACCCTGAATATAGTTATATGACAAATGGACTACAACTAAAAAAATCTGTATCTGAGAGGGACTTAGGTATTGTTATAGATAACAACTTTTCCTTTGATAGTCAAATTACTGAAATAATAAAGTCAGCAAGGTCTAGTGGGCCATCAGGAGAAACATTATATCAAAGGATGAATCAGTATTCCTTCCCTTATACAGGGCATACATCTACCCTCTTCTGGACTACTCATCTCAATTATGGTGTCCATATATAAAAAAAAAGATATCAAGCATATAGAAAAAATCCATAGAAAAGTTACAAAATTTGTGCAGGATGCTAATGACTAAAATTATGAACAAAGGCTTAATAAATTTGGACTGATGTCATTAGAAACAAGAAGATTGAGGGGTGACCTCCTATTAGCTAGGGATATTATAAATGAAGATAACCTTATAACCAAAATTGAACTAGATTTCAAACAAATTATTATTAACACACAAGATCACCCAATACAGTTAAAATGCGATCATTGTATTTCAAAAAAACATCCTTATATTATTTCTCGCATAGAATAATAAGACTTTGAAACTCTCTACCCCATATGTGATTGTTAGTGACTCAGAATATTTTTAAAAATAGGTTAGACGAATTCATGCTTTCTGACATCCTTTTTTGTTATTATGGGTGATAGACAGGAGTTTTAGATGGGCTTATGCCTTCTGCTCCTTCTCAGTGTCTTAGCAAATCTTAATGTATACTAGAGCCCAAAGCAACACATCTGGGGAAGAATAAACAAAGTGGTCAGCAAAACATGAGGAAAAAAATGAGCAGAGTGGTAGGAAGGGAATACAGAGCTTAAAGGAAACAAACAGCACTCCAAATGCACATGGGACTATAGCCTGGTTGTATTAGTGTGCTGGGACAGAAGCACCTCTGATTATGTGAAAGGCTCTCTTTCTTTGTTACAGTGTGACAGTGTTCACCACAAGAGGGCACCCCACCAGGACCAAGAGCTGATTCCATGCACTTGAGCCTGAGTTAATAATAAAGGTGTTGTAACCAAAGTGCTCCTCCACCCAAAAACAGAGTCACAGGTGGTGCCCATAAATACAAATTGGAAGCCATAGCAAGAATTACATTGGTAAGAAAGGCAGTGCAAGATTACCCAATATAACATGCCTTTATTATATGAACACTGTTCTGCAGCTCTTAGCTTATACTGATAAGAAGTGAGCTATAAGCTAGTGGGACTATGGGGCTGCCACACTTAATAACCTGCCATGACCAAGCAGGTAAAAATAGTACTGCAAAGGGCTTGTTGTAAGTAAATACGCGTGCTAGGAGAAAAAAACTCTGTTAACTCAATGGTACTCACTCAAGGCACATATCAAAACAATGGTACACTATAGTTCTTAAAAGTGGATTTCAGCCCATTTCCTGTGCCCCAGCGGCAAGTTGGGTGTGTTGTAAACCCTGCAGTAGTTTTTAGATTTGTTGTAGGTCACCCTGTGCCACTAGCTGTGTGGAGAGTTTTGTCTTCTGGGAGTGGATGGTTTGCCAGTCTACCTGTTTAGTTTTATGTTTCTGCTCTTGCCTGGTCAGATGGTCAGGGAGGTGAATGCCCTTCTCAATCAGAGCTTGCCGAGCTTTCTCAGGAGATTAGTTCATTGCAATTACTTCATCCCAGAATATCTGTAACTTCACAGGATAGGGAGTATGCAAATGGATCTGCTTCTCACGGAGGACCTTGAGGATATCCCCATAGGCAAGGTGCTGTTGTTGGATCTCCAGGGGTAATCATGGTCCAAGAAAATATGAGGCCTCAGGTATTTGATTTCCTTTTGCTGCCAAGCTCACTGAAATATGTCTTCCTTAATTCTGAAACTGTTAAATTTCATAATGACACTGCAGGGCCTGGCTTTTGGGTTCATAGATTTCTGTTGTAGGGCTCTATGGGCAGGTTCTCTATTAAGGGGATAGTCCGATAGTAACTCTAAGTTGTCCTTCAGGAGATCCCTGAGATATTTGGTTATCTGACCAGTATCAGAGCCCTCTGGCAGACCATATAGCCTCAGATTATCATGGCAGGAACAGCACTCTAGATCCAAATACTTCTCTTGCAGGGCCGTTGTTTGATGAATCAAGGCCGCCACAGCCTGGTTGAGCTTGATAGCCCCATCCTCTATGACAGCAATCTGTTCATCTGCTGCCTCGACCCTCTGCTCCACTTTAACAAGTTTATGATTATGTTTTTAAAATTCTTGTTTATTTTCAGCTCTAGATTCCTTGATTTCTCTAAGGAGTATTTTGAATCAGCTTCTAGTTAATTTTTCCACCTCGCAGTCTGTATTGTAACCCTGCTCTGGTGCACCCATAGGGTTGTGTGACTTCTGACTTCCTTCCACACTTCGGAAAGGGAATCCACCTTCATCTCTATCCTTAGACTTATACCGTTGTTTGGAACATGTGCACCGTTTATCCTGTTTACATCCACCAGTCATTATTTGTAGAAATTAAGGTAGAATTGGAGGTTTAATCACCAGGTGGGTCGGGAGCCTAAGGTTTAGCCACTGAGCTGGTTCGTGATGTCACCAGAAGTCCTTCACTGTTTTGGCGTATCAGATCCAGCAGGGATTCCTCCCTTGTTGAGTTCTGAACTAATTTCTTTGGAAATGCCTCCTGATAGGGATCCACAAGAAATGGATTCATAGTACTAGCCATGACTGGAACTGTCCAGTCCATGTCCAGCATATTGAAATCCCCAACTACTGACACTTACCCTAGACTTGCTGCCCTTCTAAGTGTATGTCCCAGTGCCCTGTCTACTTCTGTATCCTGGCCCACTGGCTTTTAGGCCAACTCAGTCTAGATCAGTTTCCCCTTCCCTGTTCCTACTAGTACCCACAAGGTTTCCAATTCCCCTAACCGCTCTAGACTACCTATTCAATTTGCTTCAATCCCCTACTTAACATACTGCACTAGCTCTCCTCCCTGCCCTTTGCTCTGTCCTTTCTGAATATGGTATAGCCTGGTATGGTCATGGTTATGTCCAAGTTACAGTTTGTTGTTGTCCGCATCTCTGTTACCACCACCAGGTTATATTCACCCTCAGTGACTAGTGCCTGAAGCTCTGGCATTTTGTTACCCAGACTCTTAACATTAGTGCATACAAGTTTCCAGCATTTTGCTCTATGCCCTCCCCCTCCTTTTCTCTTGTTCATAAGTTTACTTAATCCTGATAAGTTCATTGGTGGGAGGTCAGAAAGGTCCCCTTGTTTGTATCAGTTTTTGTGTGCCTTTTCACGTTGACTGTTCCATGCTAGCTTAAACTAGTTATATGTTGTGCCCACCTTTCTCCAAGAACCCTCCTGCCCTCCTCGTTGGAGTGCAAGTCATCCCTTTTGAACAACTTCCAGCCCCTCCAAGTTGGTCACCAGTACCCAAGGAAGTGAAATCTCTCCTTCCTGTGACAACCCTTTAGCCATACATTGAACTGCATCATGTGGAACTGTTCACTTTGGTTCAGGTATGGCTGAGGCAGTACTCTGAGAAGGCTACCACTCCTGCTGTCCCCTTTGCTACCTTTCTCAGAGCACAGAAGTCTACCTTCATCTGCTCCATGCTCTACTTGCTCACTGTTGCCCCAGGATAACATCAGCTCACCTCTTTGGCATCAAGGTTGAGACCCAGTTTCCTTCCAGTGCCCCTTACAATTGAGACCCTACTATATGTATCTTTCTTTTGGCCCCTTTGGGACTGGACCCTCCTTGCTGTCTTCTGTCTTGCATAGCCTGCCTGCTGGACATGCTATCTCCCTCTTCTATCCTTGTGGAGATTGGGGGACATCCTGTTGCAAAAGGGTGAACCTATTGCTGGTGCACAGCCCTGAGTCCACAGGCTTGGGCTTCCCTTCTCTCTCTGTTTCTGCTCCCCACTACCCTTACAGAAATATAAGTGTGCTGTGTACATGCAGAATGCATGCCACATGCTTAATTGTCCAATGTCTGCATGCGGTTTGCATACCCAAAGTGAACCTAAGCAAACAAGGTCTAAAAAGCAAATCAGATTTGCATACTGCAAGCTTGACAAGTGCAGCAGGTAAGCTGGTGTGAACATCTTCTAAAAAGTACATCAGGTTCAAGTGTTGCATGCTTGACATGAGTGCAGCAGTTAAGCTGATGTGAACATCATTTAAATATCACACCAGGTTCACATGCTGCATGCTTGCCATGTGTGCAGCAGGTAAATTGGTGCAAATCTCATCTAAGAAAACATATCCTTTTCTATTTCTTATACTACTGGTAGCAATTAGAGCATTAAAATACATTTTTGAGGACTTCAGGTGATGTCAGGCTCCCGAATGGACGGTTGAACCTGCAGCTCTGTCCCGCTCGGCTATTGTGATTTATCAATTTACTTGGTGGAAATACAATTTAAAAATATCTGGCAATCTTCCTACTTCATGGGTGGTAAAGATAAATGGGATAAGATGAAAAAAATACCAAGTCCGGTAAGTCAGTGTTGGCAAAGTTGGGTCCCAATTCAGCCTGCTCCTCTCCTCCTGTGGCAGATTCAGTAGTACCAGTGGCCCCCTTGACTCCCACCGCACAGCCTACCAACGCGACAATTTTAGCTGAACTTCGAGAGTTTAGAGTGGAGTACAGAGCATCTCAAGCAGAATTCCAGGTGTCCCTTGCTGCCTATGAAGAATGGGTGGTCTCCCTTGAACAATCACTGTCCCAAGTAGATACCCAGGTAGACCACCTTGAAAAACTGGTGGCACAAACTCTGCAAGAATATCAGGAGTTGCCGGACTGGTGGGATCTTGAAAACCAGTCCTGCAGGAACAATATACATATTTATGTGATACCAGAGGGAGCCAAAGGTAAGGGGATGGCTTTGTTTCTCCAGGTGCTCTTTACTTCTCTGCTGGGTGCCTCCAACTTATTGCCCCAGCATATAGAAAGGGTGCATCACTCGCTGACACCAAAATCCTCCCAGCCTGATGCTTGCCCTCACTCTGTAGTGGCCCATTTTATGAGCTTCTCTACTAAACAAGAACTGCTGCTTCGAACCTGGCATAAGGGGCCACTGCATTATCAGAGCAACAGAATTTACTTTGATAATGATTATTCTCCCTTGGTGCAGTTCAGGTGATGAGCTTTTGCACCAATTTTACGTCTCCTGAGGGAGGAAAAAAAATTAAGTTTACTACCCCTTTTCTGGCTCGCCTAAGGGTGAACTTTGAGGATGGCTCTAAGATCTTCAATATCCCAGAGGAGGCCCTTAGGGAACTGAGGGAGAGAAAACTGATCTCAGCAGAGGAGCAGATAGAGACTGAGAGCATTAGGGAGAAACGTGCTCTCCAATGTGAGCTTTGGCAACAGGTCTCCCCACATAGTAAAAAAAGAAGACAGGAAGACTCCATGGCCAAAAGTTGCTGGCAATCACAGGAGAAGAAAGAGACTTGGGCATCATCATAAAAGATGACCTAAAATCATCCAAGCAGACCACTAAAGCAGTAGGTAAAGCTAGAGGGATGTTAACATGTATTAGCAGGAGTATCACAAATCGTAAGAGGGAGGTAATAATCTCTCTTCACAAGACACTGGTTAGGCCACATTTGGAGTACTGCATGCAGTACTGGAGGTCACACCTTCACAAGGACATTAACAAAATGGAGGCAATCCAGAGAAGGGCAACCAAAATTGTGTAGGGACTACATCAGAAAATATATGAGGACAGATTAGCGGGGCTCAATATGTATACCCTAGAGCAAAGGAGGGAGAGAGGTGATATGATCAAACATTCAAATATCTTAAGGGCATTAACAAGGTGAAAGAGTCTAACACGTTTCAATATAACAAAAAACATTTGTTAATGCTGAATGTTGTCTTGCTGGCAGTGGCATTGGTAGTGCAGAAGTTAGAGAGATGCATAATAGGAATAGCAGTGAAGTATTGAACTAACGCCAACCCCACCCCCACCCTGCAGAGACTGACAGGCATTGGGGTGTGCCTTTGGGATGTTGGCCATAATACTCAAGCCATTTTACCTCACCCCACCCTGCAGACACTGACAAGCGTCGCTGTGTGCCTTTGAGTCTTCGGGCCTTATGCTCACCCCATTCCATAAGGAAATACGCTGAGATGGGTGCAGTATAGGAGAATGGGGTGAACACTGGGGCCAAAGAGTCCAAGGCACACCTCAATGCCTGTCACTGGATTTAGGGTGGCGGTGGAATGGAATAAGCATTACAGCCGACGATCCCAAGTCACACCCCTGACACCTGTCAGTCTCTACAGGGTGGGGCGTCATGGTTGGAAACCCTAAAGCCACGGGGGTTTGTATTTTCACTCCAAATTTTCAACATGGGCTTTTTGTGACCCCACCTCATGAACAGTGGCACTATCAGTTTGTTAGCTGAAAGGTGATTTTGCACAACGACTGCGCCATTTGGCACCACAGGTTTGAAAACACATTTTGGGCAGGATGTGAAAAATTACATCTGTGTTGTTCACGAGAAGGTGTGAAAAATGGCAATGTTGAAAATCTGGAGTGAAAATATGACAAATTGGTGAAATCACTAGCGTGGGTGGAAACTGTGCAATGCACACCCGTAACGCAATTATTTTGGGGATTTTTTTAACCATGTTTTCAACATAGGCATTTTAGGACCTCCCCTTATGAACAGTGGCACTGTAATTTTGTTAATCTGTCCCAAAAGTTGATTTCCCACAGCAACTGCTCCATTGTGTGCTACAGGTGTGAAAACACATTTTGGATAGGATGTGAAAAATGACAGCTATACTGTTTTTAAGGAGGTGTGAAAAAATGGCAATGTTGAAAAACTGAAGTGAAAATATAAAAAATCGTTGAGGTTATGAGTATGCGTGGAAACTGCTCAATGCATGCTCATAATGCAGTAATTTTTGGGAATTTTTTCACCAAATTTGCAACATGGGTTTTTTGTTCAGTTCCCAGTCAGCTTTTGAAGAGTTCAGATGTGTTCCTGCTCTGCAGAAGATCACAGCGCCTGCCCTACAGAGGTAAGTATGGTGTGAGTGGGGTGCGGGGAGGTGGGGTGTGCAGAGGGTGGGTGTAGGTTGGGGGAAGGGGAGCAGTGGGACAATGAGGGACCTTTTTATTTGTTTTACAGGTAAAAGAAAAAGAAACTGGACTTTGAGGCACGGTTTTCTTTATTTACAGGTAGAAACAATGATTTAGAGCACACTGGGGTGGGCTCTCAGTGTGCCAACATTTTTTGGGGGGACATGATGCCGACAGGGATTGGGCGTCCCCGTCAACAAAGAAAGTGTGGGTGGGGACATGATGTCGATGGGGATGGGGCACCCTCATCAGTAAACAAATTGAATTGGGGGGGAACATGCCGACATGGGATTGGGCATCCCCGATGTCAGCTTTGTGGGGATTGTGTGGTGGGCAGCAGAAGCCACCATATTTATTGGAATGTTTCACCAGGAAAGGCACGTAATGGAGCCTTGTCATCTGACACTCCAATGAGGAAATTGCACCTCATTGGCGGGGCTGATTTCTTTCAACTCCGTGTCTCTCTCTCAAACTGCTGTCATTACCAGCATGCTTGCTAATTGGTGGCTGAGGGATGCACCCACTAAAGCGTTCCCTGCATTTGCCAACACTGACACACCTCTGAATGTGCTACTACTGCAAGATGTTGTTTGTGCACACCAAGACAACATTAAAATAGCAGGACAAGAGGACACAGCATGAGATTAGAGGGAGGCCAATTAAGGGGTATTGTGAGGAAGTTCTTTATCACAGAAAGGGTTGTATATGCATGGAATGGCCTACCTCAGGAAGTGGTGGATATGAATACAGTGCAGGACTTCAAACAGGCATGCAATTGGCAAAAGGGAGCAATACAGATGAGTATGAATAAATAGGCCATTGACAGAGTAAAGGCCAATGGCACATTCATAAGGTAGAAAAAATGAGCAGATTGGATGGGCCGTGTGGTTCTTATCTGCAGGTCAACTTCTATGTTTCTGTGTCTATGTTTCTATGTCTCGTTTGGATTCTATTTATTTTTGCAATACCCTTTCTGTTTCGTGTTTTCACTTGGTTTCCTCTTTTAGTGGCTATTGTTTTCTTTCTTTTCTCTAATTTGTCCTTTTTCTAAGGTTTTTTGTGATAACACTTATTTTGAACATTCCTTTCTAGGAAAATCGTTGCTCTTATGTTTCTGGGATGCCTTTTTTATGCTCTGTCTTGGTCTATACTGTCACTGCTTTTGCAGGTTCCTGTCTCCATCTTGTGGATTATTTTCTGCATTACAAGTCTAGTTTTTTTTTTTTGCGCTCTTCTCTTCTCTTCTGTATTTTCATTCTAGGGCTCTCCACTGGTGCTTTGGTCCTTGCTTCAATGAATTTTTGGTTTTCTTTTTATCTGGTTTTACTTTCTACTTCTTTCTTTATTTACTTTTCTAGAGATTTTTATTTTCTTTCATTTCTAGTTCTCTCGGGGGAGAAGGGAGTTTGGGGTTAATTGTTGTGACAACAAGTAATTGTTCATATTACTGGCATGGAGTACAAATGATGGACGTATATTATGATGTCATTTTTGAAGGGTTAAATGCTCCCTTTTTTATGTGTATATCTGTTTTTTCTACTTTGAGGGTGCAGAGAGGGCTCTGGTATTTGTCCGGGGAATTGAATGATGTTGTCTATTTCATGGTTTACTTGCATTTTTATTATCAGTACAAATGGGTTATTACATGCCAGGGTTAACTTGTTCTGTTTAAGGGAGCTGGGTGGGGGTGATGGTAGAGTGTGTTTTGACTCTTTTTAGTTTTCTTTTTTTTTTTTTTTGCACCTCTCCTTTGGGAATTGCCTTGCATGTGGTGTATTTTATTGACATTCTTCAGATAGGACTGGGAGGGATGGGGAGGCCAGCCCTGGGGCTTTCCTGGTGGTTAGCTACCCTTCGAGTCTGGCTGTACTTGTTTTTTTCACCATCACATTTTGTTTTATTGGTGGTGCAGGGGGTCTGCAATTATATTGTGACCTTACCCCGGGGGGGGGGGGTATGTTATTACTCCTATATAGGAGGCATGGTCTTTGCCTCCCTCCCTAGGAAGTTACTTCACTGGGCCTATCTCCCTTTGTTCTGGATCTATTTTTTGATTTTTTATGTGTGACAGATCTAGTATTTCCCTACAGCCATTTGCTGTAAGTTTTGTAATGGTAGTGCCCTGTTGGCACAATGAGTTAGGTAGCTGTTCTAGCAGTGTTGTTACTTTGATGGTTTGGTACGTCGTCTCTGGGAATTTAGGCATGCAGTTATTTTATTGTTATAGTATTACACTCATTGATCTTTGTTTGTTTTTTGTTACATTGTTAATCATTTGTTGTTTGCTGGTTATAATGTTGATATTACATATTTTAAGGGTACAGGCATGCAGGTCTTGTTTAACTTCTTTCTGGACATGAGGTTTATATTCTTTCCTTATAAGGAACATCTCTTACCTAAGCAGGAAGAGATTATTTGCAAGAGGGCACATGTTTATATTATTCATTTTCTCAGAAGTTTTCCATGGCTAAACAATCTCTATTATTGTCTTTAAACATTAATGGGATTCATAATCCCATTAAATATTCCAGAGTGACACAATTTATACTGCGGGAGAAGCCAGAAGTCATCTTCCTCCAGGAGACTCATTTGTCCCCTGAGGAACATGCTAAGTTTCAGTCTTTTGGGTTTACGGTGGTGGCTGTGGCTTCTCATGGGTCTGATAGGAGATGTGGTTTGGCTGTTGTGGTGCCCTGAAGTGTCCCTTTTCCCTTTTGAATTACAAGACCAGGTTTTGGATCCTGAGGGCAGGTATGCTATAGCTACTGAGAAGTTCTATTCTTGCCCCATGACCTTGGCATCAGTGTAACTCCCCCAGGATTTCTCAGGAATGTGGCCCAAACATTGTTTTACAGCTCCTGCCTGTTCTCCAGGGTCAATTGCTCATGGATGGGGACTTGAATGTTGTCTTAGATTAGTCTTTAGATGTTTCTAGATCTCTCCCTCATTGGATTAGTCCGATACAGAAATATTTGTGACAGACTCTTCCTTCCCTGGGCTTGGTTGACACATGGAGATAGTGTTTCTCCAAGGCCAGGGGGTATATGTACGGGACAGATCACACCGGGGTGGCCTCCTGGTTTGACTATTTCTTTACAACCATTGAGCATCTGAACTCCCTTTGTGATGTATGGCATTGGGCAACTATACTCTCTGATCATGCCCTGGTGTACGTCAGGTTTACCCTCGGGGCAAGCACCACGTTTTCACACTGGCACCTGAACCTGGTACATCTCAGAGACCAAGTTTACACTCATGGTGCAAGAGGCGATCCCTTGTATTTTGTCTGAGAACTCAGGATCAGAGATCGCCCCAATAATATTGTGGAGCACTTTAAAAACCATTCTATGAGGCAAAATAATTAAATATTCAGTGCAGAAAAAAGGGAGAGAGAGACTGCTATTCGAGAATTGCAGGAGAAGCTTTAGATGCTACAGCTTATCATGGCACAGGGAGACCAGACAATAGCACCCAAAATACCAGTAGTAAAACAGAACTTGCAGAAATTGGTCGACCAAAGAATGGAACAACAACTCTTCAATCTTAAACATACTTATTATGAAGGGGAGCCCAGGGGAGTGGGGAAATTAGCCAGGCAGCCTTGGGAATACAAGGCTAAGACTTGTGTAACTAGCATGTTCGACCCCACTACTGGGAAACTTCTCACTAGACCTCAGGAGATTAGAACAGTCCTGGCTACCTACTATAAAGACCTCTACATGGGGGAGGTTGATCCACCACTTGCACAGATAGATGGCTACCTTCAAAAACTTTCCTTACCAAAGTTAACCCCGACCCAAGCAACACTATCCTGGCCCCAGTCACGAGAATGGAGGTAGATACAGTTTTAAAATGGAAAAAACTCTCAAAGCCCCTTGACCCGATGGCTACCTCTATGGATTTTATAAACATTTCATCGATCTACTCTTCCCCCCATGCTTTCCGCCTACCGAAAGATTCAAGGTGGTGATCTCCCTCCCCCTTCTTGGAGCTATGCAGTCTTAGTGGCCATTCCTAAATCCCCAAAAGACCCTAGATATCCTGCTTCATACTGCCCAATTTCAATGCTAAATTATGATTATAAAGTCTTTATGTCTGTTCTGGCTTGTAGGCTGAAAAGCATACTTCCCACCCTGACCAGGTGGGGTTTATCAGGGTGAGACAGGCCCAAGATGCTGTGTGCTGCACCTTTCTACTGGTGGACTATGCCAATATCCAGAAAATTCCACTAGCTCTTTTAGGTCTCAACACAGAAAAGGCCTTTGACAGGATCACTTGGTCTGTTCACTAGGCAACCCTGTCACATTTTGGCCTTCCCTTGCAGTTTATCACCCAACTCCGACACATTTACCAATCTCCTCAGTTCTACCTGAAATTAGATGGTTCCCTATCTGACCCATTCCTGATTTCCCGGGGCACTAGGCAGGGGTGTCCTTTACCCCACTTGCTTTTTGCCCTTTATCTTGAACCATTGGCGGTAGCCATTTGTATGAACCTGGCCATAGAGGGAGTCCCTCTAGGAGCCCGTATGCACAAGATATCACTGTTTGCTGCTGATGTCTTGCTCACCTTGACCTCTCCGGAGAAAATCCATCCCAGGGGTCTGGGAACAACTCACATTGTTTGGCTCTCTAGCAGGGTATAAGATGAATGGACAGAAGACAGAAGTCCTCCTTTATAATTTTACGTCTACCTAATATTTGAAACATAGTTTCCCATTTCACTGGAACACTCAGGCTATTCGCCACTTAGGTATTAAATTGGCCCAAGATCTCCTCCTTACTGAACTATTTAATTATGAACCGCTAACAAAATAATTGACTGACGACTTTTCTCATTGGTTCCATCTCCCCCTTAGTTTCTTAAATAGAGTCAAAACCATTCGGTATAATGTTTTATCCCATATTTTTTTTTTTTTTTTGCAGACACATCCTATTATGCTTAGTGCTTTCTATTTTTGGGCCTGGAATAGGTTGATTTCATACTTTATCTGGAGGGGGATACCTCCCAGGGTGCGGTACTCCACACTTCAACTTCCACATGAGAGAGGAGGTCTTGGCCTCCTTCACCTACAGCACTATGCCCTAGCCTCCCAATTATGCACACTGTTATATAGGATAAACCAGCAGTACAAGGCTGACTGAAAAACAATTAAACTTATCTGGAGCAACTTATTTGACTATACTGCATATTTATTCAGGAAACCTCCATGGTTGCTTCCACTTATAAAGTTCCCCCAGTTCACCAGGGAGCTCCTGCATCAGTGGCTTAAGGTTATACGTAAATACTTATCCCCAACAGAAGTTCTTTATTTATGGACTTTTGCATATGATTCCAATTTCTCTCCCAACTTATTAGAACGGGGTTTCTTACAATGGCATCAATATGGGATAAAATATGTTTTTCAGTTAGTATTCCCTTCTGGCCTTCTTTCATTTGTCAATTTACAAGAAAACTGTCAGCTCCCTCAGGGTTTTTCCACAAATATTTAGAACTGAAATCCTACCTCCAATCATCAGAGGAGGCAATGTCTGTTATAGCCGAGGGTCTCCTCCCATTAGTATCTTTGATCCAATCCCATATGAATGGTGCCCCTACAGAACATCTGATCAACTTTATTTACAGGGTCCTCCAAGAGATATCTAGGGACTCAACCTAATCTAGTCGGATTAAGTGGTCTCATGATTTACAAACTGAAGTAGCCCCTACATTTTAGCTCACTTTGGCTCTCCCTGCATATAGGATTTCTACCTCTTCGTACTGGAGGTAATATGTTTGGAAGTTGAGGACTAGATTTTTTTCAGTTGTATGTGATAACGGCGATTACGGTGAACATATGTCGCTGAAAATAAGAACATCAATATACATTCACAGTGACAAAACTACATTTAAGTGTTTATGAGGGGGGGGCTTCACCCCCACACCCCCGTTACTAAAATAACAAACTCTGGGGGGGGTGCATGTCGAGAAGGGGGGAGAACCAGGATGAAAAAAACCTAAACACACGGGTGCAGAAAAGCACAAAATATTGTGCTCCACCACAGCCAAGAACCCTGCATTCTCACCACCAGAGCCAGTCACCCTAACCACCACAACACTAGGCCAGCTCTGTGGCTTCTCCTCTCACCACCCCCCACATACCTTAGGGATACCTTCCAGTATCCTGTCACTGTTCCTCTTACACTGCACTTTCCGGTTGCTACCCTTTCAGGGTGGCCCACAACACAGACACTGAGACTGAGTCACTCATATCTGAGTCGCTCAATCACAGCTGCCCTTTTGACGGGATACTGATTTTTTTGGATGCCTAGCAAAATTGCTCAATACTCAGGAGCTGCATCTGGCAGATGCTGGAGAGGTTGTAGGTGTGAATTAGCTGATCAAGGTCATATCCTCTGGGCTTGTGAGTACCTGGGTCTTTTTTGGCGAGAAGTAGTCCAGGAGCTTATCAAGATTTACGACTGCTCTGAGTTGCTTTTACCTTTCTATATTTTGACGTTTACTGTCCCAGAGGGTGTGCAGATCAATAGACTTACATATAGACAGGTTACTTTGCTGCTTCTTGCTGCCATTAAATCTATAACTAGGCTATGGTACTCCAAACCCTTACCCACTAAAGAGTCTTGGAGAATAATAGTCAAAGGAATTTATGCCTTGGAAAGGCTATCAGCTCGACTCTTAAACTGAATGAAAACATTTGAGCTTCAGTGGCATAAGTGGGTGTTGTATCAATTGGAACACTATGCAGATGTTGTGCCCTAGAGGACTGCGGGATGGTGGGGTAATTTGAAAGGCCGGTAGTACACAACTCTGCATAGGCATCCCCTTTTTTCATAAACAGATGGATGCTGGCTGTCCTTCATGGGGGTGGGAGGGAGGGTTGGTACCCCAAGATTCCCTATGCTTTTCACAATTTCTGACATGAATGCAGTGACCCCTCTTTTTAACTCAAGTTAATTCAATTTAACCTGATACATAAGTTTCTTTTTTTTCTAGGATTATTTGGTTACCTGGCAGTCTGCAATGGTTTCTACCATACCAGCTCTTCAACCTTTGGCTTGGACTCATCATTGCCCATCCTGGATTCTCTTATAATTAATAAAGGACAAGGGACTTTTCCAGAACATAGACTCAATGTTGAGTGAACCAGGCCTTTGATCATTGTACATGGAGAATTCCCTTTTTCTTTATCTTCCTGTGGTGGTGTTATATGTGGACTAGGAATGCTTGAATTGAGGACACCCTGTATGGACTGCTATTTTGGATTTTCTGTATGACCTTAATGTTACTATGTGATGTTTTATATTTATGCTTTGCTCTTCCTGTTTTCGTTACTGCCTGTAATCTAGAATGTTTGTTGAAAAACCTAATAAAAAGCTACAAATCTGAAAAAATATATATTTTCATTGAGTTCCCATTAAAATGAGGTAAACTCATTAATTCTGATCCTTTTGCAAGTTGTTTAATGGCTTTTGATTTTTGTCATTAAATTGCCATAAATTTGTAAAGTATTGTTTGCTTACTGTATTAAATGCCTAGGATATACTCAGATTGAAGTGTTAGAGGACATGGTCTGAAGCTTAGAGCAGAAGGTTTTAGGGGAAATACTAGGAAGCAGTGGTTCAATCAGAGGGTCAGTTCTGACTGGAACGACTTACTGGCTGAAATTGTGGAAAGTACATCTATGGCTGTTGGATGTACATATGAAGGAAAAGGGAAGAACTGGATATGTGGGGTACTAAAAATAGTCAAGTCACAGTGGCCTATGGCTTTCAACTTGTATACTCCTATGATTGATTCCTATACTTAGTCAACATCCCTTCTTCCAGTAGTGTGAAGTGGGGCCTCTGTGTTGTGAAACCTGACCTTTTTGTTTTGGGCCACACAAATCCCCTTATGCTTATTTAGTGTTACAGATTTGTTTCTCCATGACCATTTTGGCTCACTTACGTTCCATTTGTCATTCTGAATGGAGCATATACACTATGGCCATGCACTCTTTGTGCTGAGTAGGATCTTGGAAGCTTGTACCAAACCTCACATTTTTGTCACTGAAATTACGGATATGGATACTCAAAATGAGGGACAATGAGGGACACTAACCCTCATGATGATCAGGACATATCCTGAAACATGGAGATACAGTAACTCTGAACACAGTGTAAACCATTGTATTTACTTGTACCCATATTAGCACCTGAGAATGAATTTCTACCGTAAATCAGGGGTGCAATTTAGGTAGGGCAGAGGGGGAAAGTTGCCCCCCTACATTTGTGCACAGGTTGTTCTTATGGTGTGGCAATAATGGCACTATATTTGATGCATAGATGTTGATGGCAGATTTGGATTTAATCTTTTGCACAATAAGTGCCCCCCTAGCCTGTGTGCGCTCACGCTGCAGCTGCACTCCTGACTCAACTGTATCTGTATTGTGTTGTCCACCCTATCCACCTGTTAGCGATGGCACCATCACATGTGATGTGGATGAGCTCCAGCCAAGCAAGAGCACAGGAGTCATGCAAGTGCAACACTGTCTTTCTTGCCACAGAGTAGACAGGCTGCACACTACAGCCTGGAGGACTCAGTGAGCACTGAACTCTCAATAGCAATGTGTGGAGGCATATTTTTGTTGGTCTACTCTTAGGGAGTCTCCATCTCCCCTGCTGGCTAAAGGGGAAGAGGGTGAGCTAGAGGCTAACTCAAGACTAGGCTACCTACTTACTATACTACTATACAGCAATGTAAAGTGACCTTTACAGATCACTCCATCAGAGAAACATTTAAAAAACTACAACTACAGCATCCCCATTAGGACAAATCCACCTAGTGGAGAACTACAACTATGGCATCCTCAGAAAGACAAACCCATAAGGAGGAAGGACTATTTTATTACAAATGTATGTTCACAGAGATTTATTTTAATATTGCTTTCGATAAACCTCTAACATGATGTTGCCCATGTTATAAGAGGATTAACACACTCCAGGGTATGGGTTTATTGAACATTAATCCACACCTGGGTTGTTGAATTCACTCAGCCTGTGGCCTCATGCCTCACGACCTCCTATCCCCCAGGCGTGGATTAATGCTCGGTAAACCCACGCCCTGTAGTGGGTTAATCCATCATTGATGATGGCTACAGTCCCTCTTGTGGTGTTTATAAGTGTGAAAAATCCTGGGCATGATCCTAGACAGCAGATTGACACTTGGGGCTCAGGTGCTGTCCATTGTCCAGACTGGTTTTAACCATTTTAGGAATATCACTCAGATTAAAACCCTAATCCCTCCTGACAACCTACCATTGCTGGTGCATGCTTTCATGACATCTAGGCTCCATTACTGCAATGCCCTATATTTCAGGGTCAGTGGAGGGGTCCGGCTCCACCTGCAGCTATGCAGAATGCAGCAGCCAGGTTACTGACAGGCCTTCCAAGTTCTTATCATGTGACCCCAGTTCTGGACTGCTTGCACTGGCTGCCGGTTATGAGGAGGATCAACTTCAAAGTGGGTTTACTCCCCTATAGGGCCCTATACAGGGCAGTCACAGCCTACCTGCATGACCTTCTGGCCCTTGTGCTCCCCCTGTTCTGCTGAAGAGGGCCTCCTAGCAGTTCCCAGGGCCCAGTTAAAGCATCTGGAGATCATGCCTTTAAGGTGGCAGCACTGGTCCTGTGGAACTCACTTCCTAGGTCTCTAGGGGAAGCCCCCCCAGTGGAAGCTTTCTAGCGGGGTCTGAAGGTGCACCTTTTTAGAGAAGCCTTTGGGTCTAAGTTCCACCTTTTATTGAAATTATTTTTAAGATAGCATTAATTTTCCCTAATCTGCCAGTAATTTGAACAGAGCCCTGAACCTTAGGGAAAGGGCTCTCTAGAAATAAAACCTTGCTTGCTTGCAAAGAAAGACATTACCCAAACATGCAGCACTGCTTGTCAGCATCACTACCAGTGTTCCAATGGAACTAATTTGTATTGATTTCCTCAGTCTTGAACAGGACAGTAAAACTGTGGCCAATGTGTTAATTGTGACAGATCATTTCTCATGATATGCACAGGCCTTTCTGATCAAAGACCAAAATGCTTCAACAGCAGCTAAAGTCCTGGTGTGCCTTAAATATTTTTATTTGGATAAAAGCAAAGACTTTAAAAAGTAAGTTGGTGAAAGTACTTTTGTCCCTGTAGGGCATTCACAAGTCAAGGAGAACACCATATCACCTACAAGGTGACCTTAAGCCAGAAGAGTTTACCAAGCCTTGTTAAATATGCTTGGTACTCTAGATCCTAAACAAAAGTCAAAATGTCAAAATGGAGCCAATGGGTAAGCACCTTTCAATTGTACAAAAACTGATGCAACTGAGTACTCACCCTGCTGTCTCATGTTTGGAAGAGAAGCTAGATTTGCTGTAGACATTTATTTTGAAGCTTCTGCTGATGGAGCATGCCCTGAAACATATCTGCACTATATACAAATGCTCAAGGATCAGTTGGGCTATGCATACAAGCTTGTCTCAGAAACCAAACCAAGAAAGCAAGATACTGTATGATAAGAAAGTGAGATTCAAGATATGTTGCCAGGAGACAGGACCTTTGTAAGAAATCTGGGTTTGCTTGGAAAACATAAGATTGCTGATCAGTGTGGAGACATCTCTTAAGTCATTATCAAACAAATGAGAGACCTGATGGTGCACAGAATACAACCTGAAGGAGAGTAAGGAGGATCAAGGACTAGCCATAGAAATTATCTGTAACCAAATGGACAGACAGATTCAAACCAGGAGGTTCCTGAACTACCCCAGAAATGCCAAACCACATTCACAATGCACAAAAAACCAAACACAACTCATCCTAGTGATGATCCTAAACCACAAGTATCCAGAAGTACACAGCAACCTACAGTCCCCTAAGTAGTACTCCAAGATTTATCTGATGAGGAAGTGGAATCTGCTCAGTACCATTCCACAGAGGACATTTTTGACTTTCTGAAGGAGGTTGCTGCCTTGTTGAAACCCAGTAAAAGACTTTGAAGCTGAGGTAGTTGTGCCTGAGGTTGCAAGATCAGAGATTGAAGAGAATGTTCAGCCTGCAGTGGTGGAGGAACCCATGGAAGAGCTGTGGAGGAGCTCAGTGAACATGAGGAAGTAGTTCAAGCTATCCCAACTGAGGTCCCTATCTTGTAGGACAAGAAGGACAGGGAAGCAACCTGATGGGCTAGGAAGGAATGATTTTGCAACTGAGATGCAATGAAAGACCATTAAAACTTTCACATGATGGCCATGGTGTTTCCACCAATTTACTTATGCACATGGTGCATAAAGGTACATACATCACCTCAAAGTCTTTGCCTTGAATCATTATCAGTAATGCAAATGGGTGAAATGGTATCTAAAAATACAGATTGTGGATATTCTAATTATGCAAGATAGCATGCATTTATCTTGATAGACCATATGATACTCAAAAATGAACTATTTGGTTAGAGTCAAGTGTTTTTAGGGGACCCAATGTGTTGATAAAATGTACATTGGTGTTACCTGTTAGGAATTAGTTGTCTAGATAGGTAGGTATATAGCTGTTTATCTGGACTTTTGGACTATGCTGATCATCAACTCAACCCTGGATTGTTAGGGACATCAGTCTTAGCAGGAAAAGTGTGACCACCTCAAAGATGGGGCTTACAGTACCTGTTGACTCCCCCAAGGCACGAGGTGGTCCACCTGCAATGCCTGCATCCTCTGGCTGGAACTGGTGCTTGCGGCCAGGAGAAGAGAAGATTTTTTTAATTTGCCCTTTCATTGTACTTCACCAATGAAAATGGTGCCTTTGCACCCGAAAACAAGCTGGAGGAATGCTGACATTATGGTAAACCAGACTACCATCTTGGCTGGATTAAGTATTGTAAAAAGTTAAAATAGTAGCCAGCAGCCAGGACCTTGTATGTAAACAGCAGCCAAGCATGGAACTAAGTGTAAACAGATGGAGGTCACCATCTTGTTGATCCTTGACCAGTGATCAACCAACCAGAATACAAATGGTCCTGGTGAGGACACAGGATCATGAGAGGAAAAGCAACAGACTGTTTTTTGCCCCTTTTGCAGCCCCTTTGGGGGCCAGAGTGTGCATGATAAGCTGGAAATCAAATAAGAGACTAAGGTGAGAGTATACCAAGTTGAATCCTTACCCCAGCCTAGGAAGAGACCAGGGCAGTCCTTCCTGAATGGTTGGAAAGAAGAGAGGTGCTGAGGAGGAAAGCCAAGGGCCATTCCATTCCTCAGAACCAGAGATCCTGGTGTATGCTGAATCCAGTGGCTGAAAGTTCCATCTGAACCAAGAAGTGCTGTGAGTTCTGAAAAGCTATGAAAGACTGAATTCATGAAGCCATCTGCAGACTTCTATAATCAGAGGTGAGAACAAGGTATTCTACCCTGTCTGATATACCAGTGAAGGAGGTGGTCAGGAGCTTGTGGCCAAGTTACTTGGTACTTGTAGCCATGATTGAGTGAGCACTCACTGGAAGGAGGCATTGTAGCTCATTTGTTTCAGCCCTTCCAAACTTGCTACACTGCCAAGTGCTGATCAAGAGGAAAGAAATCTGCAACGCAGTGATTATTGCTGGCCTGGGCCTTCAACCATTATGTGCTTGTGGCTGTGAGAAGGTCTATCCAGAAGTGTCTGAGACTGCTTTCCAACTTGGTACAGGACATGTGAGTACAGGCTTGCCACCTAAAACCACTTTAGCTGTTGGATTTCCCCTGTTGGATTTCTATTTGTTTTGGTAAAAAAAAGTGAATCAGGAGGGGTTAAAACAACATTGCATATCTGTAAGGGCACCAATACAAGATTCTGTGCACCATGGCATCAGGCCTGCAACAGTGTTTAATTTACCTGGCTCTCCAGTAATTAGAGAAAAACTGTAGTTAAACCTAAAAGTGATTAGTTGAAAATCATTTGAACCTGTGGGGATTTGCTACTGAGGGTAGTAGTAGGCATTACAGTCAAGTAGACCTGTTTGGAAATCTTGTGTGAGGGTGTTGGGGTGCCTATTACACAATTTCTGTGGAGGGGCCCGGACATCTGAGAGCACATAGCTTGGGATGATGCACTTGATGTCAGTAAATGTGAAAATTATATTGTGATTGCCTAAAATCATAGCATAAACACAGTTTTGCACAACCCCTATTCCCTTCATAGGACCTGTGTTGCTGACTAATAAGAGTCCTGTCATTTCTAAAATTTGACATGTGAGCATATTTTTAACAATGTACCCTAACTGGTACAAAATGTTTTGAAATTGCAATTGAAGTGTGGGAACTGGTACAGATTGATTTTCAGATGGTGTCCAACAGCTCTTGGGGAAGTATGTTGGTATTGCATAACAGGGAGCAGTATTCCACTTGTTATCAGGTTCATTATTTCTTTTTCTGGGTGGAGGCACTGCTTTATTTCCCTGCTCCTTCCTAACCAAACCTCCTACATAAGGAGTTTAATGAGTCCTGACCCCTCAACTTTGCTTGGCTTCCATGAGTGCAAAACAGGTATTAATTGAGAGAGTAAAACCTGTAACATCTGCATGGCAACCCAGTTACAAATGTAGATGTAAAATGCAAAGAAATTGAGAGAAAAAAAGTCATGAAAAGAAAGTTTTGTTAAAAAACTATTTGGGGGAGGGGTGCAAACAAAGCAGCAATGACTGTAAACAAAGTCTCACTCACATGCAGTACTAAGCCATGTTAGCAGCCCCTAGTGACACCAAAAGTTGGAGGGTCTATTTCACCTTATTTTCATACACTTTTATATGTTTTTGGTACATTTACAACAGTTGAACAATATTTTCACAACTTTCAGTGCAAACAAATATTAAAAGTACAAAACATCATTCCAGGGTAATGGTAGTTGTGCCACCACCACACTTCCAGGGGTAGAAGGCATTTGGCCTGTGGCTTTATTCCTTATTGCACTTCTGGGCACATGGCAGTGGCACAACTGATAACACCCTGTTGTGTCTTATTGCAGACTTAACACTCAGTGATATGACAATCAACAAATGAAATTATGCAGCACATGCTCATATTTTACCACATACCTTCCCACTAGATATGTTCAATGTTGGCAATATTTACTCTGCAAAATAATTCATGAAGTTTGCCAAATTCATAAAGTACCAACTTCACAATATTTTGGCAAGTGAAGTAACATCCATTCAGGCAAAGTTATGCAAATTGCCTGGTGAAGTTGCAACTTCACCTTAACTTCATTCTAACTTCATTTGACTTTGGCTGCAAAATTTCCACTGGGTGTGGGGCCCTTGGTGCTGACTGTTCCCTTTTAAGGACATAGTAAGCTCAATCCTTACTCAGTCACTGCATTTTAGTCACATTTTTTTGTACATTTTCTTTAATTTTGTAGAGGTGCTACTGGTGTGTGGTCGGTGTCAGAAACAAACACTAGCCAGTGCACCACAATGTTTTCTTGGTTTCATAAAATCAGCTGAGTTGTCATATGTGCTCAGGCTTAATCACAACTCAGCTGATTTAGGAAACCAGAAAATAATTCCTTTTAAAATCATGGAATGGAAAAAGAAAGAGAGTATGAAAAAACTAGGAACATTTAAAATGATACATAGGCTCATTTAAGCAGCATTTGGGGTAATGGGATGAATTAAAAACTGTTAAGAGGCCCGTCCTCAGAGTGCTGGGGCTGCTGCTTCACTAGTTTCTTTAAGTGCCATTCAGTTCTACCAGATCTAGTTAGTTATTTATTCATTTAGTTTACATTTTTTTGACCAGGAAAGGTACACTAAGCTGTAATAACTCACTTCCATGTGTGTCGGGGGTTACATGGACCTGTTTTATTGATAGGGGAATGTTGGCCATGATACTGGGGAAACTCCCTGCTCTTCAACAGGGGGCACTGCATGCTTCCTGTTGGAGAATGGTGTTTGGAGTGGATGGAGACATGGCTGCCCAGGTGGAGGAGACTGCTTCCCTCCCCACCCAGAGTATTGAGAAAGCCCAGGGTAAAGGGGGAGAAATGGCTATCCCTGCATCATCACCTGTGAAGTTCTGTGGTCAGATTATGTTTAGGTTTAAGTTTATTTGTTCAGTATTTTTAAAAAGATCATTACAATCACAAAAACACAATGAAAAACAGAATAAATTACACAAGACATAGGAAAAATATGTTTGTTTTTTTCTCTTTTAGATATTTCCTGAAGAAGAACTAAGGTTGAAACATAGATTTTTAACTCTATTTTCTATTTTCAGTGTGCATTTAATATAGCCATTTTGTTTTGCTTTTAGACCACATGCTGATGCAGCACCTTGTTTTTGCTTTCTACATAGGAAAAATATGTTTAACATACACATAAAAAAGATACAACAGTAAGGCTGTACTAAAGCTATATCAATGAATAATCAGTTATAAAATATATAAGCTCCCTCAAGCTTTTATAATGGTTCTTATAATCCTTCTCCTTACTCTTGGTATAGTGACCAAAATGTTTACATTCTCTTAATTGTGTAGTCATCTTCAGCAGTTAACAAGATATTTAAGATGGTTAACTCATCACATCACTGTAAAGACCGTATATTTTGTTCTAACCAAGTGCATCTAAAAACCAACTTGTAGCAGGTTTTCTGGTTCACTTCATGTTCAGTAACATAAAGCATAATTAGGATCCACGACCAATTCAGCTTCTTAGACAATATGTTTGATTCAAAGAACTCGGGTCTATATTTAGCATAGGTTTTCATATGCATGGGATAAGCAAAACATCTAAGTAAATAATGAGAAGACAACTCTGCCCTTTCGGGCTCTCTTCTCTCAAACAAACTGCATTCTGCAGTATGGTAAGCAGAACAAAGAGAAGCTGTCTGGTGCTCACCCTCCAAGCAAGGGGACAACTCTGCCCTTTCCGGCTCTCTCCTCTCAAACAAACTGCATTCTGCAGTTTGGTAAGCAGAACAAAGAGAAGCTGCCTGATGCTCACCATCCAAGCAAGGTACGGGTTGGAACTTTGAATTTTGGCATCTACCCCTGGAGGAATATCACTTGCCTCTGTTTGCCAGTGTTTCTCACACTTTGTGCAGCAATCCAGAAGTCTTCTAGGAACTGCTGCCAAGAAATTAATGCAAGGACTGACCTCTGCTTAACATGTTCTTGATTTCTCACTTTAAGCAACGTTTAGTCTGATGTAGAGATTTAAGAGTTGATTTAAGTTTTGAGAGAGGTCTTAAGGTACTGTGATTTTTCTATCTGCCTTGAGCACTGTCCCCCTTCTCTTAGAGCTATAAGTCTGTGGGCTGTACCCTTGACCTCGGTGTCTCATTGAGGCTGCTGCAGTGCCCTGCCCCACCAAAAAAACTTGCTTCTGTACCTCCCTGCCTGTTCTTTTTTTTTCAGTTCTGTGCCCCAATGTTATTCAGAACCCCTTCCACGACTGCATTGAAGCTACTGTTCTCTCCTGTTGAGCATACTGCAGTGTCCTTCCGAACCCCTAGCTTGCTTCAGGACTTCCCGGCTTAAACTATTTCTGATAATTCTCAGCCCCTCCCAAACTCTTAATTTCTCTTTTGTTTTCTGACTGCCCTCCCCTCCAAGCCTACTATTTAATTTTAACCTCTCACCTTATCTCACCAGGGGACAACTCTGCCCATCCGGGCTCTCTCCTATCAAACAAACTGCATGCTGTGGTTTGGTAAGCAGAACAAAGAGAAGCTGCAAGACGCTCACCCTCCAAGCAAGGTATGGCTTGGAACCCTGAATTTTGGTATCTACCCCTGGAGGAATATCACTTGCCCCTGTTTGCCAGTGTTTCTCACACTTTGTGCAGCAATCCAGAAGTCTTCTAGGAACTTCTGCCAAGGAATTAATGCTAGGATTGACCTCTGCTTGACATGTTCTTGATTTCTTACTTTAAGTAATGTTTAGTCTGATGTAGAGAATTCTTAAGAGTTGATTTAAGTTTTGAGAGAGGTCTTAAGGTACTGTGATTTTGCTATCTGCCCTGAGCACTGTGCCCCTTCTCTTAGAGCTGTAAGTCTGTGGGCTGCACCCTTGACCTCTGTGTCCCTTTGAGGCTGCTACAGGGCTCCACCCCCCCAAAAAAATTGCTTCAGAACCTCAATGCCTGTTCTTTTTCTTTTTTAGCGCTGTGCCCCAGTGTTAATCAGAGCCCCTTCCACTACTGTATTGAAGCTACTGCTCTCTCCTGTTGAGCATACTGCAGTGTCCTCCCCAACCCCCAACTTGCTTCAGGACTTCCCTGCTTAAACTTTTTCTGTTTAATTTTCAGCCTCTATCAAACTGTTAATTTCTCTTTTGTTTTCTGACAGCCCTCCCCTCCAAGCCTGCTATTTAATTTTGTCCTCTCAGCTTATCTCACCAGGGGACAACTCTGCCCATTCAGGCTCTCTCCTCTCAAACAAACTTCATTCTGCAGTTTGGTAAGCAGAACAAAGAGAAGCTGCCCAACGCTCACCTTCCAAGCAAGGTGCAGACTGGAACCCTAAATTTTGGCTTCTACCACTGGAGGAATATCACTTGCCTCTGTTTGCCAGTGTTTCTCACAGTTTGTGCAGCAATCCAGAAGTCTTCTAGGAACTGAAGCCAAGGAATTAATGCTAGGACAGACCTCTGCTTGTCATGTTCTTGATTTCTTACTTTAAGTAATGTTTAGTCTGATGTAGAGATTTCTTAAGTGATGATTTAAGTTTTGAGAGAGGTCTTAAGGTACTGTGATTTTGCTATCTGCCCTAAGTGCTGTGCCTCTTCTCTTAGAGCTGTAAGTCTGTAGGCTACACACTTGACCTCGGTGTCCCATTGAGGCTGCTGCAGTGCCCCCCCAAAAAAAACTTGGTTCAGAACCTCCCTGCCTGTTCTTTTTTTTTTCAGCTCTCTGCCCCAGTTTTAATCAGAGCCTCTTCACGACAGTATTGAAGCTACTGCTCTCTCCTGTTGAACATACTGCAGTGTCCTCCCCAATCATGAACTTGCTTCAGGACTTCCCTGCTTAAACTATTTCTGTTTAATTCTCAGCCAGTACCAAACTATTAATTTCTTTTTTGTTTCCTGCGTGCCTTCTCCTCCAAGCCTACTATTTAATTTCATCTTCTCACCTTATCTCACCAGTGGAAAACTCTGCCCTTTCAGGTTCTCTTCTCTCAAACAAACTGCATTCTGAAGTTTGGTAAGCAGAACAAAGAGAAGCTGCCCGACAATCACCCTCCAAGCAAGATACATCTTTGAACCCTGAATTTTGGCATCTACCCCTGGAGGAATATCACTTGTTCCTGTTTGGCAGTGTTTCTCACACTTTGTGCAGCAATCCAGAAGTCTTCTAGGAACTGCTGACAAGAAATTCATGAGAAAACTAACCTCTGCTTAATATGTTTTTGATTTCTCACTTTAAGTAATATTTAGTCTGATGTAGAGATTTCTTAAGAGTTGATTTAAGTTTTGAGAGAGGTCTTACGGTACTGTGATTTTGCTATCTGCCCTGAGTGCTGTGACCCTTCTCTTAGAGCTGTAAGTCTGTGTGCTGCACCCTTGACCTCAGTGTCCCATTGAGGCTGCTGCAGTATCCCACCAAAAAAAAAACTTGCTTCATAACCTCCATGCCTGTTCTTTTTTTTTTTCAGCGCTGTGCCCCAGTGTTAATCAGAGCCCCTTCTACCACTGTATTGAAGCTACTGGTCTCTCCTGTTGAGCATACTGCAGTGTCCTCCCAAACCTCCAACTTGCTTCAGGACTTCCCTTCTTAATCTATTTCTGTTTAATTCTCAGCACCTCCCAAACTGTTGACTTCTCTTTTGTTTTCTGACTGCCCTTCCCTCCAAAACTGCTATTTAATTTCATCCTCTCACCTTATCTTACCAGAGAACAACTCTGCCCTTTCGGGCTCTCTGCTTTCAAACAAACTGCATTCTGCAGTTTGGTAAAAGAACAAGCAGAAACTGCCCGATGCTCACCTTCCCTGCAAGGTACAAGTTGGAACCCTGAATTTTGGCATCTACCCCAGGAGGGATATCACTTGCCCCTATTTGCCAATGTTTCTCACACTTTGTTCAGCAATCCAGAAGTCTTCTAGGAACTGCTGCCAAGAAATTAATGCTTGGACTGACCACTGCTTGACATGTTCTTGATTTCTTACTTTAAGTAATGTTTAGTCTGATGTCAAGATTCTTAAGAGTTGATTTAAGTTTTGAGAGAGGTCTTAAGGTACTGTGATTTTGCTATCTGCCCTGAGTGTTGTGCCCCTTCTCTTAGAGCTGTAAGTCTGTGGACTGCACCCTTGACCTGGGTGTTCCATTGAGGCTGCTGCAGTGCCCCCCCCACAAAAAATTACTTCATCACCTTCCTGCCTGTTCTTTTTTTTCAGCTCTGTGCCCCAGTGTTAATCACAGCCTCTTCCATGACTGTATTGAAGCTATTGCTCTCTCCTGTTGAGCATACCGCAGTGTCCTCCAGAACCTCCAGCTTGCTTTAGTACTTCCCAGCTTAACCTATTTCTGTTTAATTCTGAGCCCCTCCCAAACTGTTAATTTCTCTTTTGTTTTCTGAATGCTCTCCCCTCCAAGACTGCTATTTAGTTTTGTCCTCTTACCTTATCTCACCAGGGGACAACTCTGCCCTTTTGGGCTCTCTCCTCTCAAACAACCTGCATTTTGCAGTTTGGTAAGCAGAACAAAGAGAAGCTGCCCAGTGTTCACCCTCCAAGCAAGGTACGGGTTGGAACCCTGAATTTTGGCATCTGCCCCTGAAGGAATATCACTTTTCCTGTTTGCAAGGGTTTCTCATACTTTGTGCAGCAATCCTGAAGTCTTCTAGTAACTACTGCCAATAATTTAATTCTAGGACTGACCTCTACTTGACATGTTCTTGATTTCTCACGTTAAGTAATGTTTAGTCTGATGTAGACATTTCTTAAGAGTTGATATAAGTTTTGAGAGAGGTCTTAAGGAACTGTGAGTTTGCTATCTGCCCTAGCGCTGTGCCCCTTCTCATAGAGCTGTGAGTCTGTGGGCTGCACAGTTGACCTCGGGGTCCCATTGAGGCTGCTGCAGTGCCCCCCCAAAAAAAAACTTGCTTCAGGGCCCCCCCACCTGTTCTTTTTTTTTCAGTTCTGTGCCCCAGTGTCAATCAGAGCCACTTCCATTACTGTATTGAAGCTACTGCTCTCTCCTGTTGAGCATACTGCAGTGTCCTCCCCAACCCCCAACTTGCTTCAGGACTTCCCTGCATAAACAATTTCTGTTTAATTCTCAGCCACTCCCAAACTGTTAATTTTTCTTTTGCTTTCTGACTGCCCTCCCCCTCCAAGCCTGCAATTTAATTTTGTCCTCTCTACTTATTTCACTAGGGAAGAACTCTGCCCTTTCAGGCTCTCTTCACACAAACAAACTGCATTCTTCATTTTGGTAAGCAGAACAAAGAGAGGTGCCCAACGCTCACCCTCCAGGCAAGGTATGGGTTGGAACCCTGAATTTTGGCATCTACCCCAGGAGGAATATCACTTGCCCCTGTTTGCCAGTGTTTCTCACACTTTGTGCAGCAATCCAGAAGTCTTCTAGGAACTGCTGCCAAGAAATTCATGAGAAAACTGACCTCTGCTTGACATGTTCTTGATTTCTTACTTTACATAATGTTTATTCTGATGTCGAGATTCTTAAGAGTTGATTTAAGTTTTGAGAGAGGTCTTAAGGTACTGTGATTTTGCTATCTGCCCTGAGCGCTGTGCCCCTTCTCTTAGAGCTGTAAGTCTGTGGGCTGCACCCTTGATTTTGGTGTCCCATTGAGGCTGCTGCATTGCCCCCCCAAAAAAACTTGCTTCAGAACCTCCCTGACTGTTCATCTTTTTTTTCAGCTCTGTGCCCCAGTGTTAATCAGAGCCCCTTCCATGAATGTATTGAAGCTACTGCTCTCTCCTGTTGAGCATACTACAGTGTCCTCCCCAACCTCAACTTGCTTCAGGGCTTCTCGGCTTAAACAATTTCTGTTTAATTCTCAGTCCCTCCCAAACCGTTAATTTCTCTTTTGTTTTTTGACTGCCCTCCCCTCCAAGACTGCAATTTAATTTTGTCCACTCAGCTTATTTCACTGGGGAAGAACTCTGCCCTTTCAGGCTCTGTAAACTCAAACGAACTGCATTCTTCAGTTTGGTAAGCAGAACAAAGACACATACCCGACGCTCACCCTCCAAGCAAGATACGGGTTGGAACCCTGAATTTTGGCATCTTTCCCTGGAAGAATATCACTTGCCCCTGTTTGCCAGTGTTTCTCACACTTTGTGCAGCAGTTCTGAAGTCTTCTAGGAACTGCTGCCAAGAAATTAGTGCTAGGACTGAACTCTGCTTCACATGTTCTTGATTTCTCACTTTAAGTTTTGTTTAGTCTGATGTAGAGATTTCCTAAGAGTTGATTTAAGTTTTGAGAGCGACCTTAACTTACTGTGATTTTGCTGTCTGCCCTGAGCACTGTGCCCCTTCTATTAGAGCTGTAAGTCTGTGGGCTGCACCGTTGACCTCGGTGTCCCATAGTGGCTGCTGCAGTGCACCCCCCCAAAAAAAACTTGCTTCAGACCCTCCATGCCTGTTCTTTTTTTCAGCTCTGTACCCCAGTGCTAATCAGAGCCCCTTCCATGACTGTATTGAAGCTACTGCTGTCACCTGTTGAGCATACTGCAGTGTCCTCCAGAACTCCCAACTTGCTTCAGGACTTCCCTGCTTAAACTATTTCTGTTTAATTCTCAGTCCTTCCCAAACTGTCCATTTCTCTTTTGTTTTCTGACTGCTGTCCCCTCCAAGCCTACTACTTAATTTCATCCTCTGACCTTATCTCACAAGGGGACAACTCTGCCCTTTCTGACTTTCTCCTCTCTAACTAACTGCATTCTGCAGGTTGCTAAGCAGAACAAAGAGAAGCTGCCCGATGCTCATCTTCCAAGCAAGGCACGGGTTGGAACCACGACTTTTGGCATCTACTCCAGAGGAATATCACTTGCCCCTGTTTGCCAGTGTTTCTCACACTTTGTGCAGCAATCCAGAATTCTTCTAGTGACTTCTGCCAAGAAATTAATGCAAGGACTGACCTCTGCTTCACATGTTCTTGATTTATCACTTTAAGAAATGTTTAATCTGATGTACTGTATATATTTCTTAAGAGTTGATTTAAGTTTTGAGTGTGGTCTTAAGGAACTGTGATTTTGCTATCTTCCCTGAGCACTGTGCCCCTTCTCGTAAAGCCGTGAGTCTGTGGGCTGCACCCTTGACCTTGGTGTCCCACTGAGGCTGCTGCAGTGCCCCCCCCACCAGAAAAAAACTTGCTTCAGGACCTCCCTGCCAGTTCTATTTTTTTTTCAGTTCTGTACCCCAATGTTAATCAAAGCCTCTTCCACAACAGTATTGAAGCTACTGCTCTCTCCTGTTGAGCATACTGCAGTGTCCTCCCCAACCCCCAACTTGCTTCAGGACGTCCCTGCTTAATCTATTTCTGTTTAATTCTCAGCACCTCCCAAACTGTTAATTTTTTTTTTGTTTTCTGACTGCCCTTCCCTCCAAAACTGATATTTAATTTTGTCCTCTCACCTTATCTTATCTGAGAACAACTGCCCTTTCGGGCTCTCTCCTTTCAAACAAACTGCATTCTGCAGTTTGGTAAGCAGAAGCTGTCCAACTCTCATCCTCCAAGCAAGGTACAGGTTGGAACCCTGAATTTTGGCATCTACCCCAGGAGGAATATCACTTGCCCCTGTTTGCCAGTGTTTCTCACACTTTGTGCAGCAATCCAGAAGTCTTCTAGGAACTGCTGCCAAGAAATTAATGCTTGGACTGACCTCTGCTTGACATGTTCTTGATTTCTTGCTTTACGTAATGTTTAGTCTAATGTCGAGATTCTTAAGAGTTGATTTAAGTTTTGAGAGAGGTCTTAAGGTACTGTGATTTTGCTATCTGCCCTGAGTGCTGTGCCCATTCTCTTACAGCTGTAAGTCTGTGGTCTGCACCCATGACCTCAGTGTCCCATAGAGGGTGCTGCAGTGCCCCCCCCCAAAATTACTTCAGCACCTTTCTGCCTGTTCTTTTTTTTCAGCTCTGTGCCCCAGTGTTAATCAGAGCCTCTTCCATGACTGTATTGAAGCTACTGCTCTCTCCTGTTGAGCATACAGCAGTGTCATCCCCAACCCCCAACTTGCTTTAGTTCTTCCCATCTTAAACTATTTCTGTTTAATTCTCAGCCCCTCCCAAACTGTTAATTTCTCTTTTGTTTTCTGAATGCCCTCCCCTCCAAGCCTGCTATTTAATTTCATCCTCTAACCTTATCTCAGCTGGGGACAACTCTGCCCTTTCGGGCTCTCTCCTCTCAAACAAACTGCATTCTTCAGTTTGGTTAGCAGAACAAAGAGAAGCTGCCCGACGCTCACCCTCCAAGCAAGATACTGCTTGGAACCCTGAATTTTGGCATCTACCCCAGGAGGAATATCACTTGCCCCTGTTTGCCAGCATTTCTCACACTTTGTGCAGCAATCCAGAAGTCTGCTGGGAAGTGCTGCCTAGAAATTAATGCTAGGACTGACCTCTACTTGACATGTTCTTGAATTCTCACTTTAAGTAATGTTTTGTCTGATGTAGAGATTTCTTAAGAGTTGATTTAAGTTTTAAGAGAGGTCTTGAGGGACTGTGATTTTGCTATCTGCCCTGATCACTGTGCCCCTTCTCTTAGAGCTGCGAGTCTGTGGGCTGCACCCTTGACCTCGGTGTCCCATTGAGGATGATGCAGTGCCCCCCCAAAAAAAACTTGCTTCAGAACCTCCCTGCCTGTTCCCTTTTTTGCAGCTTTGTGCCCCAGTGTTAATCAGAGCCCCTTCCACGGCTGTATTAAAGCTACTGCTCTCTCCTGTTGAGCATACAGCAGTGTCCTCCCAACCCTCAACTTACTTCAGAACTTCCCTGCTTAAACTAATTCTGTTTAATTCTCAGCCCCTTCCAAACTGTTAATTTCTCTTTTGTTTTCTGACTGCCTTCCCCTCCAAACCTACTATTTAATTTCATCCTCTCACCTTATCTCACCAGGTGACAACTCTGCCTTTTCGGGCTCTATCCTCTCAAACAAACTGCATTCTTCAGTTTGGTAAGCAGAACAAAGAGAAGCTGCAAGACGCTCACCCTCCATGCAAGGTACAGGTTGGAACCCTGCATTTTGGCATCTTCTCCTGGAGGAATATAACTTGCCCCTGTTTGCCAGTGTTTCTCATACTTTGTGCAAAAATCCAGAAGTCTTCTAGAAACTGCTGCCAAGGAATTAATGCTAGGACTGACCTCTGCTTGACATGTTCTTGATTACTCACTTTAAGTAATGTTTAGCCTGATGTAGATTTCTTAAAGGTTGAATTAAATTTTGAGTGAGGTCTTAAGATACTGTGATTTTTGCTATCTGCCCTGAGCGCTGTGCCGCTTCTCTTAGAGCTGTAACTCTGTGGGCTTCAAACTTGACCTCATTGTCCCAATGAGGCAGCTGCAGTGCCCTCCCAAAAAAACTTGCTTCAGAACCTCCCTGTCTGTTCTTTTTTTTTTCAGCTCTGTGCCCCAGTGTTAATCAGAGCCCCTTCCATGACTGTATTGAAGCTACTGCTCTCTCCTGTTGAGCATACTGCAGTGTCTAGCTTGGTAAGTTCTGAAAGAGATGCCAATACCTCTGTAGTTGTAGGGACCAATGTAGATCTCCATTTACAGAGCAAGGCTCTCTTGGTTTGCAGTGTCAATAGGGTGAGCCACCTATACCCGGGGGATAGCTTGGGGAGGTCACTGAAGAATCCCAGGAGGTAAAAAAGGGACCAAGGGGAATTCGCTGCCTTAGCACCTTACAGGCTACATCTTGTATGTCTCGCCATAGAGGTTGGATCCATGGACAGGACCACAATATGTGCAACAGGTCTTCCCCTGCCCCATGACATCTACAAAACATATCTGACTCTAGAAGTCTGGCTCTATGGAGAACCACAGGGGTTCTGTACTGATGAGTGGGCAATGTTGTTTTGAATTAACCTTGATCTAGCATCCCTCAACCTGCTGTGTGTGATCCTCCAGGCCTGGTCCCAGGCCGCAGAAGAACTAGGAAGTTGTAGCATTGTTTCCCATTTGTGCTTAGCTTCCTCAGATTGAGGTGGTACAGTGTCTCAAAGCATATCATACATGTGCCCTGCAAGGCTCTTAGGATGTTGCATCCAGGATTGCAGAGCTGACGGAATACTTGGTGTCATGGGCGGGCTCATAGAATGGTGTACAGCCTCTCTGAGTTGGAGGTATCTCCAGAAATCCGACTGAGGGATACCCCATAATTGTCAGAGTAATTGAAATGTATGAAGAACCTTGTGGTTTAGATCCATTATCTCTCCTAGTTTAGAAATGCCCAACTCAGCCAAATGCTTCCAACATACCCAATGTCCCCCTATAGTAATGGAGAGGTTTTGCCACAGAGGAATATGAGAGAGCAGAAGAGGGTACATCTTCATCTTCTGATGAGTGGCAAACCAGTTTATTCGGACACCTCTATCGTGGGTGAGGTATGACCCAGAGTAGGTCTGTTGGGAGGTCTGGGTTTGGTGTTGTTACCTGGAAAAAGAAGTGAAGGGGAGTGTATGTTCCCTGTGATGTCTAGCTCAATTTGGAGCCACTGTGGGGAAAGGGGTGAGAGGGGAATATGTTCATTTAATAGTTTGGGCTAAAAAGAAGGCCTGACAGTATCCTTCTGACCAAGGGAGATTCCAACCTCTGTGTTCCCAGTGGGCCCCTAAGCTTAGAATGGTTGTATCTGGTTTTGCAGCCTTCCCAAAGGAAGTCCCCTATTAATTTATCAATGGTTATGTGCCAGTGCTTGGGGAGGGAAATGGGCATGTGCATGAATAGGGCTGAGACTATTTTTATAGCTGCAATTTTCCCTGCCAGGGTAATTTTAAGGAGTTTCCATCTATCAAACTCTACCTTGATAGAGGAAAGAAGGGGTTGTATGTTAGCTTGCCATAGTGTATCCAGAGATGGAGTCAAAAAATTTCCCAGATACTGTCGATGATCCCTTTAGGGGCCCAGAGGAGGCCAGCTGAGGCTGCCATCTGCTGGGTACAATGGGCATCAGGGGAAGTAATTCAGTCTTGTTCTGATTCAGCTCTAGGCCTGAATATGTAAAGAAAGCATCTAAGAGATAGAGCAAGGGAGGTATGGAGCATTGGGCGTCTGCCAGGGGAAGGAGGAGAGCGTCAACATACATAAGAGTTGTGTATGTTGTGTTTCCCACTGTTAGGCCAATATTATCAGATTGACTTCGTATTGTGCTGGCAAGTGGTTCTACGGCCAGAACAAACAGGAGGGGAGAAAGAGGACAGCCCTGTCTTGTCCAACGCTCCAGTAGAAATGGGGGGGAGAGTACAGAGTTTTTGTTGACTCCAGCAAAAGGGAAAGCATATATGGCTTGTATCCTAGAAAAAAAATTTTCACCCACTCCAAAGTGTGTAAGGACTAGGTATAAGTAGTCCCATTCAACATAGTTGAATGCATTCTCAAAGTCCACTGTGATAGCAGCAGCTAGGGTAGGGAGAGATCTAGAGAAATGCATAAGATTCATAAGGGTTCTCAGGTGGTCCGAACTATGTCGGCCAGGGATAAAGCCCACTTGTGAGGGATGTATCGGTCCAGGGAGTAAAGGGCCAAGCCTGGTTGCCAGACCTTTTGTGTACAGTTTACTGTCAAGGTTAATAAGCGAGATCAGGTAATAACTTCCCTGGTTTGTGGTGTCCTTGCCCTTTGTGGGGTTGACTACAATGGTAGCCTCTGGCATGGAGGGAGGAAGGGTGCCTTTGAGCTCTATCTCTTGGAATACCTCGGTTAAAAGAGGCGAAATGGTTGGGGCTAGAGTCTGGTAGAAATCTGCTGTATAACCATCATTATCAGGTGATTTCCCCAGCTTCAGACCTTGGATGGCTGAGCTTACCTCTTCCTTAGAGATAGGGAGATCGAGGAGTTGTACCTGCTGTGGATTCAGTGTAGGTAAATGGACAGTATCTAGAAATGGCTGAGTCTCTTTGTTTGGCTCTGTGTGTGAGGAGGAATAAAGGGATCAATAAAAGGAGGCCATGACGGTATTAATGGACTCTGGGGTAGTGTCCAGTACCCCTTGCTCATCCTTCAATCCTGCACTATATCTACTGGCCTGCTGTTTTCAAAGTTGGTAAGCAAGTACTTTGCCCCCTTTATCGCCTCCTTCCCAGATGGTATGTCATAGGCAAAGGCTAGCCACTTTGGCCTTTCTATTAAGAAGCTGGTTAATTTCAAACTGGAGGCCTAAAATGGTTTTACCTATTGTGGATTGGGTGGAGGAGGAGGGCATAGACTTGAAGGTAACCTCAGCTGCTGCCAGTTTCTGCTCTAGGGCAGGCAACTGATGTTCCCTTTCCCCTGCATTTAGTGGCTGCAATTCCCATGATGCTGCCCCACATTGTGACCTTAAATTCTTCCCAGGTGGTACCTGCTGAGGTGTCTGAGATAGGATTTTCAGCAATAAAAAGGGAGGCTTCATTTCAGGCCCAGGGGATAAAATCTGGGTCCCTCATTAGAAGGGGATCTAGTTTCCAGTATCTGGGAGGGGGGGCTACAGGGTCCCACTGAACAATGAGCCCGACCAGTGCATGATCAGATATGATTCTTGGAAGGATTGAGACATTGAGGGCTTTTGTAGTTAAGGTAGGTGAGCTAAGCCAGAAATCTAGCCTGCTGTGTGAAGCATTTGGTTTTGAATGGAAGTTATTGTCCCTTGTAGTCCCTTGTTCTGCGATGGAAGAGTCTCCAGACATCTGTAAGACCCTGATCTGAAATCAATTGGTGCAGTCCCTTCCCAATCCTAAGGTGGGATTCCTTACCTCTATCATTCCTTTCTAGGGATGGAACTAATGTCAAATTGAAGTTGCCGCCCATAACGAGGGGGCAGTCTGGGGGATTAAACTCCAGTATTACCTCAGCAATATTGTGGAAGAATTGTGGAGTATCTTCATTAGGGGCATAGAGGTTGCAGAGGGTAATCAGACCTGAGAGGGTGTCATATGTCACTATCACCCACCTACCATCTGGCCCAGAAAGTGTCTTGATGAGGATCCAGGGTAGGGACTTGTGCAGAAGAATAAAGACACCATGTTTTCTGGAGGGGGCTTTAGAGTGTACTTGCTGGCCCACCCAGTCTTTGGACATACAGGTATGGTCCTCTCCCATTAGTTTAGCTTCTTGTAGAAATGACACTTTAGAATGTAGGCACTTCAAATGGGCAAGTACCTTCTTACTTTTCAAAGGAGAGTTCAGCCCTCTGACATTGCAGGTGTGGAATGGCATATCAGACATTCTGCTCTAAGGGGTAAGAAATCTGTTAAGGATGAGCTTTAGACACCAAGGCACATACAGTTCGGGGGATAAAAAAGTGCTCCTCAGAGATAAAGCGTAGTTTCACTTCCCTCCTATGCCAGACAGGGGCATCAGCAATCACTCGCATATGTAAACAGTTCAGCACCTGTCCAAATGGCTCAGGCAACAGACATTGAGATACCATTAGATTATGGCACATAAAAAGGAAGAAACTGTACCTATACCTGCACACTTAAATAGAAACACTAAATCTGATTAACCTTATTTAAACAAAACATTAGTGTAGAGTGAGAGAGGACTTAGCTGGCTTGGTCCCCAGCCAATGATATGCCCGGTTTCGTCTGTGAGGCGTGGGAGAAGTGAAACAGCAATGAAAGGGGAATTATACCCCTAGGTCCACCATTTTAAATAGTCATATAATGGGTATTGCAAGAATTTGTCACAGTAGGTTAAAACTGGACAGTTTTTAGGCCACTGCCCAGAGCCATGTGGGAAAATTCTGACCTGTGAATCCCCTGAGCTAAGAGTGGTGAGAGGTCCAACAAGCGGCCATTATAGGGTCCGAGGGGTGATGTCTAAGGACCCTTAGGAACCCAATAACCCACAATCAGGGGAAGGTTGTCTGTTTAATGGGAGGGTGCAGTTTGGGAGTTATGGGGGCTGGCTGCAGTTAGTAATACTTTAAAATGTTGTTAATAACTCCCCCCCCCCATCACTGCATGATATCTGGTATATGGGGGGTGGTGGTCTGGGATATCAGTTTAGGATGGTCTGAAGGTGCCCCCATAGACACCATCACAGTTCACTGAAATAAACATCTCAGCTGGCCACCAAGAGGCAACATATAATGAAAACTTATAATTAGCATTAACATATTAACAGCCAACAAACAACACATTTACACTGCCAGGTAAGGTGTCTCGGAGGGGGGCCTGTTAAGATTCAGCCCATCTTATAGAGTATACTGAGAGATGCTAAGATGGTGAGAAGGGCCCTGCATAAATTCTTGCAGGTTAGGCCTTAGCTATTGGCCCTCTTCGACTATATCCCCAGTTCTCCCCCTCTCTTTCACCCAGTTACTCCCTGAGACACAGAACCATCAGTACTTATCTGAGTAACTAAGCATGATCAGTCTGGGCAATCATCCTGGGTAGGTTGCTTCATTTCAACAGAGCTGGTTTCTGGGCCTTGTGAGGAGCAGGAAGCAGCAGTGTGCCAGTCCAAGTCCTGCAGTGGCAAGGAGGCATCCGTGGCAGAGGCCCAGGAATTGTATGCATCTCCAGGTGTCACGCTCTCGGGGCTACAGGATTGGTGTACATCTCCTCCCTGGAATCCATGTCAGGGTGATCACGCAGTAGAGAGTAGCATGTTTGAGCAAAATATGGACTAATGTATTCCAGTTCTTCCATGTCAGGTATGTGGGAGTTCTGGTCCTGCTTATCAGAAAGGCGTCTTCATTCCTGAGGATGCTCATGCTTGGAGTGGGGTGATTTTGGAGGCCTTTCCCAAATCTTGGAGTTGCGAGGTTCCAGTTTTTTCAGTGAGGAGTGAAGTGGCATAATCAGAGAAGCATCAAGGTGGTCTCCCTTTACATGAGATCGGCGGTCACTTTCTTTGTCTAAGTTCGGGATGTGCAAAGGACCCTGGCCCGCTGGCCACATTTCATCACTGAAAGCCATGGCTGCATCTGGGGTGCCAAATTGATGTGGTATACCATTAATTGTGATCTTTAAGTTAACAGGATATCGTAGGGTGAAAGGGACCTGCAGAGCATGTAGTTTCCGATAAACTTCGGTGAAGGCCTTGCGTTTAGTTACTAAATCAGTGGAATAGTCCTGAAATATCATAATTTTGTGATCTCTCCAACGGAGCTGACTTAGCTCCTTAGCTTTGGCCTGGATAGCTTCCTTCTCAGCGAAATTTAGAATTCGGGCGATAATGGGTCTAGGCCTATCACCCTGTGCGGGTTTGGGCTATAAGGAGTGGTGTGCCCATTCAATCATGTTTCTGGTGGCCAGAGGAAACCTAAAGAGTTCTGTGAGTGCTTGTTGAAGGAATGGTAGAGCTTTCCCACTTTCACACTCCTCCAGAAAACTGAGGAGTCACAGGTTGTTGTGGAGGCTCCTGTTTTCTAAGTCCTCTAGTTTGTCCTGCATATATTGGATTTGTGCAGCCTGATCCCGTATAGTGGCACAATGGCCTTGGAGAATGTCTTCATGAGCAGTCGATTTTTGTTCTGCCCGGTCGATTCTTGCGTCAAGTTGCTGAATGGAAACTGAGGAAGGTGTTAGCTGCTAGAGTTAGAGTGTCGATGCTGGTAATTAATGACGCAAACATTTCTCTAATGGAGGGTTCTTCACCTCCCATAGCGGAATGTGCCATGTGGCCTTATCTGTGAGGATTGCCGGGAGTGAAAGAGATGCTAGCTTAGCAATCCCGCTTAGAATTCCCCCAAATTTCAGCCTGATAATAAAGAAACACTTCTGATTGCCGCTGGTATGAAGTTTTCTCATCAGGATTCAACAATAGGGAGGGTTTAGTCAGGTTCTGGGCTCTAGGTCTGTGGGCTCGTAAATTAAGTTGCCATCTTGGTTGCTGGTTAGTTACACCCCCCAATAGTGGCCATTTTTACGTGCATCACACATCTCAATGGATTTTTAGGGCTCAAGTAATCCTATAAATGCAGTTGGTGGTAATGTCTGCATTTATTATGACTCACTCATGGTATGAGTGCTAGCTCAGTCCCCCCCCCCCCTTGCTGGGCAAAATGCTGGTACAAGAAAAATGGCCACTTATATGTTTACTGTCTATTTAGTGTGTACTGTCCTTTAAATGAGCACATATTGATAACTTTCAAAGCTCTTAAAATCCTGTTTGAGAAAAAGAAAAAGAGTAGGTATGGCCATACCGCATATACAATTCACACTGCAGATACTAAAAACATGCTAAAAGTTGACTGCACTCCCCAACCACCACCGGGGATCTGAAAGCCCCATACCTCTGATCCTGACTCACACATACTATAAAAACACTTCAGGAAATGTTTCTGTACAATATGCATTGTATGGGAGATCATGTGATGCAGGCTCACAGGTAGTCGTACTCTCCATGTCTCCCACTCACTTGAGACTTTAATTAATGACTAAATGCATTATAACTATGAATATTGAAAAGAAAAATGCATCTAAGAAGACAAGCAGCGTGCAACGTTACTTGGCTGCAGTTTCCTTACCCAGCATGGAAGCAGAGATGAGGCAAGCTCTGCCAAAACACACGCCTCCTTCCATGCCAGAAAAAGCCAGCAAAAAAACAAGGTTGTTCCTTGAAGAACTACGATTGTTAACTGCAGAGTTTAAATCAATGGCCATGGCTCTGGAAAGTGTATCAACAAGGGTCAGAGACAACAGGGCACAGATTGTATCAATGGAAAAGCATCTGGGGAGAATTGAACCAGAGCTGGTGTCTACAAGGCAGAAGATGGCTCACTTGGAATCAAAGGTCGAGGATTTAGAGGGGAGCAGTAGGCCCAACAGTGTGGTACTTATAGGCTTACCAGAGAAAGAAGAGGGAACTGACACAAGTCTCTTTGTCCAGAAGCTGGTGGCGAAGCTGGTTGGTCCCTCCTCGTATGGTGCTTCTTACTGCATAGAGGGAGCTCACCGATCCCTGCGCCTGATGTCTGCTGCAGGTGCCCCCCCTCGACCTCTAATAGTCCAATTTCTGAGCTGTCTGGAGCGACAGCACTTCTTGATGAAAGTCCAAAGCTTAGAGCAAATAAAATGGGGTGAAGTTCAGTTAAGGATCGCGCAAGATCTCCCGATGTCAGTCCGGCAGCGAAGAGCCCTTTTTCATCCTTTAGTCAACAAGTTGATACCAGCGGGGATCAAGTTTAAAATGTTATATCCTGCAAAACTCCAGGTGCTGGTAGATGGTAACTGGTCCAGTTTTGAAGACCTGAAAAGCCGCAGAAGCCACTCTGAAGGGAGCATTCCCCAATCTAGTCAGCAATCGGTGAAGTGGGGTGCATGGCTGCTTTATGCCTATCTGTGCTGGGATGTTTGTTTGCTGCAATTTGCAAAGGGACTGAAGTTATCTATCCTAATTAGTGCTCAGTCTATTCTAAATGTCAGAGATTGCATGCCAGATCATCACCCCAGATCTTAAATGGAGCTGCAAAGTGAAGGCTACAACGTACATTCCCTTTCTCAAAGACTCCTGTGCATGTTAGCCCGGTATGCCATCATTGTTGTTCCCGGACAGGCTAACAGGGCAGCGGTGGTGGTTTTACGGTGTCCTCCATAGGGAGGCACAACTGCCCTGCAACTATTATCGTTGATCCTGTACCTGATGATCATGGAAGGGGCCCCAGAGAGCTACTTTGAGGAGAGAGATACACCTCCTATTTGGTTGGCAGACTGCACTAAGAGAAATCTTGTGCAACATAGTTTTGTTTGCAGGAGTTGCCACGTCCTGCTCCCCATAAGACAGTGACTGGTTTCTAAGTTGGAGCGAGTTCATAAAATGTGGCTATGTTGGTTATGACAGTTTAACTTTTGGTCCCCCTATATAAAACTCATCGCCTTAAAAATAAAGGCTTAACTGTACAGTTGAATGGGGGGATAATATTAAGAGTTACAAGGTTTTGTGTAGATTGGTGTTCCGTTAAGTTTACTAACACAGCATTCTTTATTTCGCAGGTTGAAGGGGTGACTGGATATGGATTCCAGGATAGTATCAAAGTCACTGTTCTGATACTACTGACAGTTAGACCCAGAAGGGAATCCAGGGACTCTGTCCCCCTCGTGCTGGTTTAGCCTCTTGCTGCATTCGGCGACGGCGTGCCTGCTTACAGGAGAGTTAGTGTTTTAATACTGACTGGATCTGCTCGGGTAGTAGATTCCCGATTTTTAGATCCAAAACTACCAGTGGTAATTCTGGTAGAGGGTGGGAGCTTTTTTCTCCCTTCTTTGTTTTACTTGCCTTCTGGCCCCCCTTTTTTTCTTTGTCATGCTCAAGCCTCGAAAGAGCTCTGGATATACGTGCGTTTGGAGGATCTGGTGCCAGTAGATACCGAGCTAGCAGGCTGAATATTACCCATAGGATAAACCTTCCAGTTGTAACCACTGCCATATGGCAAGTATCAACATTTTTATTTTTTACTCTATTGGTTGGGGGAGCTTAAGCAAAGAATCTATTCACTCAATCAAGTTTATTATTGTGGCCACAAGATTCACTTGAGATTTTGTTTACTCAATGCAATACAAGCTAATGGCCACAAGAGGTCACCCTGGGAGAAAGTATGAGCTTATTCCTCAGTCAGAAATAGACTGGGTGTATACAAAAGATTCCGCTAAGAATTTTTAGTTTTAGTTTTTTAGATATTTTTATAAGGCTGTGATTAATAAGGATGCAAGTCTCCAGCCAGTGAGTATTTCCTCTATGTTTCTTTTATAGGTTAATAGGGTTTAATTATTACTAGGTCTTGGATCCAGGATTTAAGGCAGGAAGTATTTTGTAGGGTTAAGAGTGGGCAGGAGGGAGGAGAGGATATTCATGGTATCTGTAGATCACGTACCTTGATGTTATTAAGTTGAGAGGGTGGGGGTGTTTTTGGCCCTTTTGGCCAATAGGGATATGTTAAGTTTAGGAATTTTTGGGTTTGAATATGAATATGTAAGGTTAAGGGTGGTAGGTTTTAAAGGGTTTCAGGGCTTGGGAAGGGGGGTGGGCAGGGGACAACTTGACTGGCTATCAGGAGGACGAGAGGTAGGCTACTGTAATTTGAGCTTGGAAAACAAAAAATGGCAGGTTTAAAATTACGTGGAATATCAGACGTGCAAGAAAGAAAGAAAGTGAAACAGTATCAGGTTTTAAAACATATTGAATGCTTAATAGGATTTGTCACATTCCTACCAGAAACCCACTTACTGATCTTGGAGAGCTCACTCCTGAGAAGGCAACCGGTAGGCCAAGTCTTTAATGCGAGGGATAGCAACCAAAGCAGAGGGGTAGCTATTTTATTTTCCCAGAGTATCCCCTTTAATTGTGAAATTTGTATTCAGGACCCTGGTGGTAGATATTTAATTTTGAAAGGTTTACTTGACCACACAGAGGTTGTACTCTGCTGTGTCTACGGGCCCAATTTTGACTCCCCAGCCTTTTTTCATAAGTTACTTAGAGAATTACTTCCCTATGTTTCATTTCCACTAATTTTGGGAGGAGATTGGAATCTCTCGTTTACCCCTGACCTGGATAGATCAGGGGTCAGGAAATCTGGGCTCTTGCCTGCTCAGAGAGCCCTCCAAGATTTAACGGATCAACTAGGTCTGTTGGACCCATGGAGGGTCCTATAGCCTTCCTTGAAAGAGTATACGTTTAGGTCCGCTGTTCATGGCACGTCCACCAGAATAGACTACTTTCTAATTAGTCATAATTTCCTGTCAAGGATAATGGATAATGACATTGAACCCGGTGTTATATTAGATCATGCAGTAGTGTGGTGTTCACTAAACTTGACCCCCAATGTTCCAAAAGAAACCTCATGGAAGCTTAATAACCAGTTACTGAGAGATGAGGGAGTTATTAAAGATATTTCAAAAGCAATTGATCAGTACACGGAGGTTAACCATGGCTTGGCAGGAAGAATAGACTTAGAATGGTGCACCCTGAAGTGTGTAATATGGGGAGAAATGATCAGAATAGCCTTGTACAAAAAAAGATGAAACAAGAAGCCCTCACATTAATCAGCAAAATTCACGATTTAGAGAAAACATTCTCACCCTTCACTCCGGAAGTGGACAGACTTAAACTGATGGGTTTGAGGGCCCAATATAGCTCTCTACTGTTAAGCAAAGCAGAATATGCAATAATGCTCACCAGGATTAACTATGTGGATCATGGGGAAAAAGCAGGAAAGTTGTTGGCCTTCGGTTAAAAACTCAAGAAGCCTCCAGAATAATTAAAGGTATTAAGTCTAGGTCAGATAACACTATACAAGTGAACCCTAAAAGAATAGTACAGGAATTCATGACTTATTATAAGGACTTGTAGGGACCCACGCCTAATCCCCCTGGGAAACAAGAACTACATAAGTATTTAGAGACCCTCTCTCTATCACAGATAACTGCAGCACAGAAGTCAGCACTGCTGGGGCCCATAACTGACATAGAAGTTGAGAAAACAATAGATTCCCTCCCTTTGGATAAGGCCCCCGGCCCTGATGGGTTTTCACCCGATTTCTATATATCCTTTAGTAAACAATTGACTCCTTGGCTAAACAGGTTCTTCAAGAGGTTTCTAGAAGGGGATGTAATGGATAACAGCTTCCTGGAGGCCCTAATTATTGTCTTGCATAAGCCAGAGCGGGACCCGGAAATGATGACTAATTATAGACCTATCTCTTTATTGAATTATGACATGAAAATTATAGCTAAATTGTTACCAAATAGATTGGCAGAGGTTATGCCCACCATAATTCATTTAAACCAAGTAGGATTTATGAAGGGGACGAACTCCTCAGACCATTTGAGGAAACTATCACACATTTTCTCCGCGTTCAAGGACTCCGACGTGCCACCAGGTCTATAGTCCCTAGACGCGGAGAAGCTTTTGATAGGGTGGATTGGAGCTTCTTGTTTTCCACAATGTGCAAATTTGGATTTCAGAAGGAATATATTGGCTGGATCACTTTATTCTATAAGAATCCCAACGCTCGCATTTATTGCAATTGGGTTTTCTCAGAGAGGTTCCTTCTTCACTCAGGTACTCGCCAAGGGTGCCCATTATCACCACTTCTATTCAATATCTATTTGGAGCCTTTACTTGTCAAATTCAGGGAATCTCCCCTGATTCTGGGCATACCTCTGTATGAGTCTGTGTTCAAATTATCAGCATATGCAGATGATATTCTGCTTCACTCCATTAGTTCTGCTAGGGTGTTTGAGGCTTCCCTGCAAATTATTTTAGAATTTGGTACCTATTCTAATTATAAAATTAATTTGGATAAAAGCACAGTTTTCCCCTTAAATTATAGACTGTTAAAAAGTGATATTCCACACTTAGGTCTTCAATGGTCCCTGAAACGTTTAAAATATTTGGGCATTTATTTCACCAGATCGGACTCCCTTACTAAGAAATTAAATCTTGACGATACTCTGGCAGCTATACAACAAGATTTTACTAGATGATCATCCCTTTCTATTTCTATTTGGGGGCATATTAATAGAGTCAAAATGAATGTCCTGCCAAGAATATTCTACCCATTACATATGCTTAATGTCTGGCTGCCTATTAAATGGTTCAGGAAAGTCCAATCGATTATATCTTCCTTCATATGGGCAGTCAAGCCCCCAAGAAGAGCTTACCAGAAGCTGACTGCACCCAAGTCTGGAGGCAGGTTGAGGCTACCTCATCTGGGGGGTTACTACGGGGCTAGTCAGATCTCCAAATATATGAAATGGATGGCTAATGATGTAACATTAACTAACCTACCATATGTCCCACCGTGGCTTATACTTGAGAAAGCAATGTTAGCGGAAGCAAATCTATCAATACCCATGTTGTTATATAGCACAACTAAAAATTTACTGGTTAATATCTCCCACTCTCCTATTGCGATCTCACTAAAATCCCACTCCCAACTATTTAACTTCTTGAAATATAAACAGTCTCGGGACTGGAACCAGCCATTAGTAGGGAGTCCGAATGTCAAGATAGGTAACAAGAGGATTCCTAAACTTTGGATCCCTCAGTTTCAGCACACAAAATTGAAAGATTTTCTGGACCCAGAGGGGAGATGTCTCCAGTGCTGGATATTTTTAATAAATATTCACTAAGCAAGGGACAAATGTACAGCACATACCAGATATCTCACCTCCTGTACTGACTAAGTAGACATTTGGCTACAGAGGACAAATATAGTGAACTCTTTGCCACCTTAGCAGAAATGGTACACCTTCCACATGCAATAGCCCAGGTGCATAGTTCCCTTTTGGGACAGGCACCTATTACTCAAGAAAGAGGTCCGAAATATTGGACTAGTCAATTTCCAGATCCTAGCATTAACTGGAGTAAAATCTGGGAAGATACATATATTTACCTATCCCAGGACAGGTTTAGACTTACACAATTCCAATTCTTATGTAACTTATATTGGATGCCCCTCAAACTCTTTAAGATGGGTAAATCCTCAACCCCAACTTGTACTAGGTGCAAAATGGAAGAAGGTTCTCTCCGTCATTTGTTCTGGGACTGTCCCTCTGTCCAGGACCTCTGGACGGAAATTCGACAGAAAGCTGACCCTTTGCTAGGTCTAGAGGATTTGTTTACACCAGAGGTTTGTCTCATAGGGAATTACTCTAAGGTACAGGTTAGAACGCGTAGATATTACATGGCAATGATCTCCTTAAAACTTGTCTTAAGGCATTGGATTGACACCCAAAAGCTTTCTTATACAGAATGGCTCCAAGACCTTTTGTTTAATCTGAGGGTGGAACAATCTAGAACTTCCCTGGGCCATTTCCCCTCCAGATACAAAAATATATGGGCCAGGATGCACGCTATGTACATGTTACAAGTTGGAGTTCTACTGCCTTGAGAGGTTCTGAGGTTTGGGGCTATTCTTCTAATAGTGGGTGGTCACCTTCCATTCAAGACTTCAATACAATGTATTTCCTTGCTGTCCTTCTGGTTTTAAGACACAATGGTACGAATATATATCCAGCCATAGGGCGGGATGGGAGGGAGGGTTGAGGGAATATCATGAGGGGCAAGGGGGAAGGTAATAGTAGGTGGTGGGCAGTATGGGGTGGGGACATGACACAATATTTCCTATGTTTACAGTATATTAATGCCTGTATGGGCACTTATGTCACTGTGTTTACTGTGCCATGTCAATTGAGGTATGTTCGAAAAACAATAAAAAACGAATAAAAAAAAACAATATGCATTGTATGCACTGAACAAATAGTACTGACAGAATCAGGGGGTGACTTTATGTTTACTTTATGACTACAAAAGTACTGGAGGGGAACATTTGATAACTAAAGAAAGGAATCAAACCAAGCCTTTAACTGGTAAGGGGATCTGTAAAAATAGTTCTTTCTTCAGTTATTTTGTTTTTATATTGTGAATTCACAGCATCTTTTTTTTCCAAATGGAAACATTACATACAATGAATACAAGACAAGACAGAGTGCATAAGCAGGAGACCTGAACTAGTTATATAGTCCTGAGAGGCTCTGTTGGTCTTTACTCCTGTTTTGTGCTGGAGTGGGTTCATGTGGTCAATGGTAATAAAAAAAAAGGCTTTTCCCTCTTTGTATCCCGCAGAAGACCTACGTATTCGTCAGTGGGACCCTGAATGCATCTGTTGGTGTCTACTCCAGTTCAGTTCACTATATTGTAGAAATCCCATGGCCGGGGAGTAGGGCAGGGGCTGACAGAGGGTAGGAAGTGCATGGGCTGAAAATCCAGGGTGCCTGATTGGGAGAGAGAGGGTGCAGGACTGTACACGTGCTGGCTGATTCCCGAAAGCTGGGGATCATGGGGTCCCATTACTCATCCTACCATGTCATTCCTGCAAAAGAAAAGAGAACCAGAGGAGATTTCTAATGGGAATTTCAGCATAATCAGTGGGTTCTTTTCTTCAGAAATCCCAGGCTTGGTACAGCCACTCCAATTACTCTCCATGTGAAGTCTGTAGACTGCTCACGAAAACAATGGATGGAAGCCAGCAGCAATTTTTTAATTGCATTGTATTGCAGCAGCTACATCTACCTGCTGCTCACATTCCTGACTACATGCTTGCCTCACTCCACCCAACACAGCCTGACCAAATGTTTCTCAGAAGAAGAAATGACAGTTATTTCTATATTCTGAAGAGCTACTAGATATGATTACAGTCACAACAATGCACGTGAAAAAATAGGATGGGCAGTACACTAATTGAGCTTAATTTCTCGGGGTAAAGTTACAGAAGGGTTGGATAAGGTATGCTTAATTCCACATCTGCATTTATAACCTCTGGTCTATTCATGAATAGAGATGTGTGAAATTAGGAAATTTCTTTACACAAAACATTTTGTGAAATTCGTGTATTTCGCGAAATATTTTGTGTGTGCAAAATGCAAAATTTCACCTATGGAATGCAATCTTTTGTCTGTGAACTGTGAAATTTCACCAGTGCAATGGTGAAATTTTGGGTGAAATTATGCATTTTGTGATGAAATTCTGCATTTCCTGGGTGAAATTTCTCAACTTTGCATTCAGCAAAAAAATTTGTGGAACAACAGAATTTTGCAAAATGCTTCGATCAATGAAATTGCAGATTTCACAGCAATTTCACCAGTGAAATTTAATTTTGCAACATCTCTATTCACGAAAAAAAAACTAATATCTCTGACACAAATAACTGTATAAAATGTTTTCATGATGCACACATAAAACTACCCAAGTGATATGCAGGCTGCAAGCATGATTTAAATGTTAAATTGGAACAGATTACATGCATATGGCATGTGCGCAGCAAGCAAGTGTGGAAACCATGATTTTTATGTTAAATTGGGAAAGACTGCATGCATGTGGCATGCATGCAAAAACGCAAGTGGTCACTGATAACAGCACACATAAAAGTTAAGTGACTTGCTCTGGATCACACCACATACAAGTGAGAATTGAGGAGAGTCAAACCCAGGTCTTTATGCTCCAAGTCTCCTGGCTTGCAGTTCAGTTCTGTTAACTACTAAGCCATACTGTCTGCACACATATGGTTTTCTTGTACTTCAGTACATACTGTATCTGAATACATCTGCGTGCATGCGGCATGCGGCATGCTTGTAGCCAGTGTATGCTTTTCAGTTTTCTTCTCTCCCTCATCTCATTTTCATAGTTGAACTGTAGCACATATACTAATGGAAACACATGTTTTTCTCACCCTCAATACACAAACTTACCCACTTCTGTCTGGCCTGTACTCCTACTACTTTTTCTCCATAGTTTTGAATGCTTGCACACAAACAGACTTTCATGTGCAAACATAAATGTTGCAATAACTTGAGGCACACACCTACTCACATGGCCAGTCCCCCCCATGCACACACACTGTAGCAGGTATGGCAATGCTGCTACACACATATAGATGTATTTATGTATAGATATAAGTAAAAAGTCTATTACTTGAGTACTAGGGAGCCAGAGGCAGGAATCTTTAAGAGATGATGTCCATGGGTTAGAGTGCTGGGACGTACCCCCTTGAAATGGAGCTATCTTCTCTAATTATTTTATACATTATGTCAGTGAGTTGGAGAATAATGAAGGCCATTGTTCTACTAACAATGCCCTTATTAGTCGAGCAGTGGCCTTCATTAATATCCAACTCTCCTTCAATAATATATAAAATAGTAATTAAAAAATACCCCCATTCCTTTCAATGGTGCACACCCCTGCAGTCTCCTTTGCCCTTTGTCATAATGTGCCTGAGTGTGGGGATGTGGAGATCAGCTTTACGGGGGTGGGGGGGGCATAAGCCTGACTATAGTGGGCTCCAATAGTCTGTGCATACCATATCGCTTAACTGTCAGTGAATGCAAGGGATAGCTCTAGAATGACTGTAACATCTCTAAAAGGTGCAACTTATTTGGTTTGACAGAAACATGATATGCCAATCAGGAAAAATTTAAATGTGTAAGATTCATCTGTGTATACCCCAGAGCAGTGCATCAGATTTGGGCTTAAACCCACCAAGGTATTAATCAATATTTTTCCTTGCTGAAGTTCACCCCCCCAAAATAAAAAAACTTTGTTCAGATTTTTCTTCCTGACTCCATTCCATTCAACACCCATCACCTATATGTCATGAAGCCACCCATAGGTGAAGAAACATGAAAAACACATCAGTATTTCAGTCCTTCCTCCTTCCCCAATCCTTCTATAAAAAAATGATTTACTTTTACTTATCCAGCCATATGGCCAGAACCTGCAGCCTGGTACAGTGTGCCACCAGCCCAGTTTTTAGACCACTCCCCCTCTTTCCTTCACCAGAAGCTGGATGCTAGAACAGGCCATCACAGGTCCCCAACATGGTTCGCGACCAAGTCACCTGGCCATATGAATCCACCCAACCTGGGTTTCTTCCTTCTTGCTTGGTTGCTGCTGTGGCTGCTGCCACACTGCACTGATCAAGGCCTATGAAGGCCACCCACACCACTGTCACCACTGCTGCCAAGTCTAGCTTGCTGCCGTGGGGGTCTGTGCTGTTTTTTTTGGAAGGCAAGCCTAGTAGAGTAAGTAGGTAGCCTAGTCTTGAGTTAGTTTCTAGCTCACCCTCTGCCCCTTCAGCCACCCAGGAAGATGGAGACTCGCTAAGATTAGAACAACAAAAATATGCTGCCACAACACTGCTATTGAGAGTTCAGTGCTTACTGACTCCTGCAAGCTGTAGTGTTCAGCCTGTCTACTCTGTGGCCGAAAAGACAGCGTCACACTTGCAAGACTCATGCACTCTTTCTTGGCTGGAGCTCATCCACATCACATGTGATTGTGCCACCGCTAATAGGTGGAGATAGTGGACTGCACAGTATAGACATAGTGAAGTCTGGAGAATACCTGCAGCATGATAACACACAGGCACCAGGTGGGCACTTATTGTGCAAAAGATTAAACCCAAATTTAAAACCATTATTACTACACCATAAGAACAACCTAGGCTCAAATACGGGGGGGGGGGGAGGCAACTGCACCCCTCTGCCCTATCTAAATGGCACCCCTGCTTAATAGTAGAAATTTATTCTCAGGTGCTAATACAATGGTTTCCACTGTGTTCTGAGGTACCATATCTCCGTGTTTCATGATATGTCCTGATCATCATGTGGGTTAGTGTCCCTCATTGTCCATCATTTTGAGTGTCCATGTCCCTCATGTCAGTGACAAAATGTGAGGTACGGTGCATGCTTCCAAGACCTCACTCAGCACAAAGAGTGCTAAGCATGGCCATAGTTTATATGCTCAGTGCAAAATGACAAAGGGAAAGTAAGTGAGATAAAACAGTCATGGAGAAACACATTTGTAGCACTAAATATGCATAAGGGATTTGCATCGTCCAAAACAAGAAGAATAGTCTTCACAACACAGAGTCCCCTCTTCGTACATCTGGAATGTGGGATATTGACTGACTATATCCTAGGCATTTAATGCAGTAAGCAAACAATACTTTATAGATTAATGACGATTTAATGACAAACATCAAAAGCCATTAAACAACTTGCAAAAGAATCAGAATTAATGAGTTTACCTAATTTTTATGGGAATTCAAATAAAAATGTATTTTAATGACTAATTACTAGCAGTAGTATTAGAAATAGAAACTGATGTGTTTTTTTAGATGAGATTTGCACTATCTTAGCTGCTGCACACATGTCAAGCATGCGGCCTGTGAACCTGATGTGATGTTAAAATGATATTCACACTAGCTTAACTGCTGTTCTCATGTCAAACATGCAGCACATGAACCTGATATAATTTTTAGAAGATGTTCACACCAGCTTACCTGCTGTGCACATGTCAAGCTTGCAGCATGCATATCTATTTGTCTTTTAGGCCTGGTTCACATACGTTCACTTAGTGTATGCGAACCGCATGCAAACATTACACAAATAAGCATGTGGCATGCATTCTGCATGTACACAGCACACCTATATTTCTGTAAGATATATACAGTATAATCAAAATAATACAGAAACTAAATATAATATAGAAACTATGATCGTTGTCCTCTCTAGGTTTTTATACACAAATGTTTAATGTTCTTTCTATTTTACTGTATAAAGCTGCTAAATGCTAAAACAACGCTCAGTCTACACAGAACACATCTTTGCGCCTTCTCATGCCAATATAGCACAGCCCTTGTATGAAATATTTTGTGGTTCATTGCAAGAGCATTATTATTTTAGTTAGTTATCTGGTTTACACCATGCAGCAAGAGAACATCCTGAAAAGGGGTTACCTCTAACCCTGCCATTTGCATTGTTTTTTGAAGCATGGTTATGAGAAAGTGAAATTCTGGGGAAAGTCAGATGGTGGAAATATAAAATGAATGCAAAGTCACATGGCCTCCCTCAAAAAAAACTAAAAAGCTAGAATCCAGAATAGGAAAACAAATTCTCGGTCAGCGAAGTTTACCCCTAAAACTTTCCCACTTTTATTTGCAAAAGCTTAATTTTTTTTCATGAACAGCTTTATTCCCAAGATCTGGCCCATGAAAAATGATAGGTGAACATGTTGGGAGACTGGAGATAAACATTTATTTAATGATTTCAACTGCCCTTCTTCCACACAAATTTGTGCATTTGCTGATTGCCTAAAATATGCAATATGTCCGCATGCAGGGCTGGAGCTAAACAGTTTTTACATTTATTTTTTTTTTTTTGTCATGGCTTGTGGAATGGTGTGGTTTGAATCTGTAACCTCTGGTTACTAGGCTGCTTGTAACAACCTGGCTGCATTGGGATGTGTTCAATAATCAGATATGGCCAGGTCTTCTTAGTTTATGAGCAAACACGTTTGCCACATTTTAAAATTATCTCATATATGTATGAAAAGCCCATTACATGTAGGGCATGTAACTGTATTCTGACACCAGATTAGGCCCAATCTGTATTCATCCTCACCAGAGCTTGCAAACTATTGAAAGCCTCATAATCTTTGCCTACTATGGCTCCCTACCCAACAGAAATTGTTGATGGCTCTGGTGGACAGTGCCAGCAAAGATCCTCCTACATTCCCTTCAGTCACCTGCCTTCCTCTAAATTAATACAAGCACACTTCTATTCATTTAGATGGTAGCCAACCCTGAGGTTGTAAAGAGGGTCTGTGTCAGTCGTCATCCACCAGAGCTGATTCTGACGAGTACTGGGGAGTTTTAATTATTGTATGGCTTGGAAAGAGATAGGCGGGTGCTAGCTTTTTCATGTGTAGAGGAGTGTCTGCTATTGTTCAGTGCCAAAAAGCATCTCATCAAACAGTTTTTTTTGTTTGTTTTTTTAGTGGTGGTGGTTTTTCTGTGGTCTGTATAAGAGATTATGGAAACAACAGCTATTGCCTGCTGAATATAAGAATTTATTTTTAGATAATTGACATGGTGTATGGTGGACCTACAGAAATTTTGAAACAATAGAAACAATAATGTATTTGCATAATAATGGTAAATTAATTGCCAGTAGTAGAAAGAAAATGAAAATACAGCAGGGTGCGCATCTCTATAATGTGCATGGGGGGGGCAGCTAAACAGTGAAGGCTGGGAGGATGTGCTATGTTAGTTAGTAAATTAGTTAGTTAGTTAATTAATTGGGTGGGCAACCAGGAATTAATAACATAGAATAATGAGACACTACAGAGTAGGGCTGGGTGGACTGTTCCACCTGAGATCCAAACCCTGGAACAAACCAGTAATCCACAGACCCGGATAAATACAGACTTCACTGCAGAAGTCTGGTTCTGGGTCCGTGGAGTGCCATTTAGTGTATTGTTGCCATATGGATGTCGTCAGCACACTCACTCCACATACAGGTGGCTGGCAGCATCCAATCAGGCAACAGCCAGTTATGTAACACACTCGTGGCATATAACCATGCTGAGTGCTTAACGTGGGCCCAGACGAGTTGGAGGATGATCAGAGGAGCTTGTACTTCTGCAGCAGAGCTGCCAGATGTTGTGCACTGCAGAAAAGAAAAACTAAATAAAATATAAAAAAATATTTCTTTTTGAAGTGGAGAGGAGGAAAGAAAGAGAGGAGATGGAAAGGAGACTTATTGGGGTGAGGGGGGAGAGAAAGGTATTGTCAGGGAAGGGTGAGCATTCAGGACTGGAGAGGAATCTGGAAGGACTAGGAGTGAGATAGTGGTGGCCTGGGTGGCTGCCAGGGGGGGAGAGGCAAGACAAATTAAAGGCAGGCATTGTGGCAGTGTGTGTACTACAGGGCAACAGCAGGCTGGCAAAACAAATCTTTATCTTTTGCCACACAGAATTTGAATCTAGAGAAGAGCCTCCAGATGAGAGTGAGAGAGTGAGAGACTACTGAGGGCCCTAGAGAAATTATACAGTTACAGAAAATCCAAATAAAAGTTTTTTTTTTCCTTTCTTGGCCTCAGACAGTATGGCTGTGTGTACATGAGCAAGGGCAGGCAGGCAAAATCTTTGACTTGTGCCATTCTAGATCCAGAGGAAAGAGGGAGAGACTACTTGGGGCCCAAGAGAAATTTTACAATGCCAGAAATCCATAAATGTTTTTCTTCTATTCTTGGCCTCAATGTGGCTGTATAGCACAGGGCAAGGGCAAGCTGTCAAAATAAAACTTTGACATGTGCTGTCTAGTGGAGAAAAAGAGAGAGAGAGAAAGACAGAGAGAGAGAGGGACTATGTTGGGGGGGGTGGCACGAGAAATTGAACAGTCCCAGAAATCCCAAATAAAAGTTGTTTTTTTCCTGGCATCAGTGTGGCTGTGTGAACAGGACAAGGGCAGGCTGGCAAAATTTATCTTTCACTTATGCCATCTAGAGGAGAGAGAGAGAGAGAGAGAGAGAGACTATGGGGGGGGGGCAAAAGAAATTTAACAGTCCAAGCAATTCCATATAAAGGTTTTTTCCTGGCTTCAGTGTGGCTGTGACTGAGGGCAAGGGTAGGTTGGCAAAATAAATCTTTGACTTGTGCCATCCATATCCAGAGGAGAGAGACACTATGGGGGGCATGATAAATTTAACAGTACCAGAAATCCCAAATAAAAGTTTTTTGTCCTGGTTTCAGCATGGCAGTGTGTACATGGCAAGGGCAGGCTGGCAAAATAAATTGTTTACTTTTGCCAACCAGATCCACTGGAGAGAGAGACTATGGGGGAGGAGCATGAGAAATTTAACAGTCTCATAAAATCCAAATAAAAGGTTTTTTCCTGTCTTTGGTGTGGCTGTGTGTACAGGGCAAGGGCAGGCTGACAAAATAAATATTTGACTTGTGCCATCCAGATCAAGAGGAGAGAGAAAAAAGAGAGAGAGAAAGAGAGAGAGAGAGAGAGAGAGAGAGAGACTACGGGGGGGGGAGGGGGCAAGAAATTTAACAGTCCCAGAAATCCCAAATAAATGTTTTTTGTCCTGGCTTCCGTGTGACTGTCTGTACAGGGCAAGGGCAGGCTGGCAAAATAATCCTTGACTTGTGCCACCCAGCTCCAGAGGAGGGAGAGACACTGGGGGGGGCACGATAAATTTAACAGTACCAGAAATCACAAATAAAAGTTTTTTTCCTGGCTTCAGTGTGGCTGTGTGTACATGAAGGGCAGGCTGGCAAAATAAATCTTTGACTTGTTTCATCCAATCATGATCACTTGGTAACATTCATTCACAGTTTCATGTATTAAAAAAAATACTGTTCAGACAAACAATATACAAGTTGAAGTGCCTCTGCTGCTGGATGTGGGATCCCAGGGGATAATCTGATTTTGGGACTCGTAACAGGCTGTTTACACTACAACACAAGTAAAATACACACATGTGGAAATGGAAAGGCTAGAAATAGTTCCAGAGAGAGCAGAGGGAACTTAAATGTTAAGCAGAAGGGGGAGAGGCATTATATAGCAGGCGTGGGGGTTGAGAGTACGACTGGCAATAAACTGGAAGAAATGGAGGAGAGGAAGAGGAGCCCCTTGAGGAGGGTGGACCATACCAGGGAAGGGGCCCTAGCAAAAGGGGACCCACAGGGGGCCTTAAAGGGGCAGAGGCATAAATATATGGGGGGACTGTGATGGAGGGGGTGAAGGGGAAAGGTTCAGGGCCAGGACCATGCTGGAGTTTCTCATTGTACTGCTCCAGCCATCTGAGGAAATCACCAGGGAGGTTAGTGCAAACACAGCAACTCTCAGCCAGGTGATACCCCTAATAAAAATTTTAAAATTCAGATTGAATCTGATTAGGGAAAAGTTAGAGAAGCAAGACAGTTCCATGATCACAGAAGTTGCCAGTGATTCTGCTGACACATACAGGTTGCCCCCCATAATACAACAAGATCTAATGAGAAGTATGAGCAAAAAAGTTGAAGATGACAAACTAAGGAAAATGCTTCATTCTGAGTGCTTCATTAAAGAAAGAGTCTTGGACCCACAATACAAATCGAAGTAACTATTGAGTGATGATGATGATGACACTTGTTTCGAGATAAACAAACAAGAAATAATTTACAAGGTGCCTGCTGTCATGGAACAGAGTACAACAGCAGCACTACATTCAGAATCTTCTTCACGACATAGCACAGCATCAGGTGGCCCATCCTGTACTGTTGCAACATTTTCTCCCTCTTCTTCCTCAGCCACTGCAGCCGAATCTTCTTCTTCACCACCAGCCAAATATAGCACTGTCCCTCAGTCACTTGGTTCCACTTCATGTCTCTGGAGTCACTCAGAAGATATAATTGTAACATCTTCTTCATCTGCCTCTTGTAACACAGCCTCAGCACAGACCGTTGTTGAAATGTACCTGGCAGAGCCCAATATCAGCTGGAATGCTGATCCTTTGAAATACTGGAAATCCAAACAAAATATGTGGCCTGCTCTAGTAAACATTGCAGCGAAGTACATGAATTTCCCTCTGACTAGTGTCTATTCAGAATGTTTGTTTAGTTCAGCTGGTAACGTTATTACTGACATAAGATCCTGTTTGACACCAGAAAATGCTGAGCACCTCACATTTCTCAAAAGTCAGTATTCCTCACTTTAATTTCAAATGTGGTACCTGAATAAAACATACACTGACTGCTCTGAGCAGGTCCTATCCACAAAACACTTTCAAGAATTTATACCCGTAATTAAAATCTTTTGTGAATAGAGTCTGCTACATGAGGTAGCAAGTAATTGCAACAAGTCAGGTCAGGACGGACTAGGCCAGGCCACTATTACTTGTATTATCACATGAGCAGCACAGAATAGAAAAAAATAATAACATCAGTGGGTTCAGAGTCCAAATACAGCAAGCAACTGCATTTCATGTCACAAACTTACTTGGTGGTACCTGGTACCACTGTCTGATCTGGAAGGTAGGGTATTGCTATCTACTACTACGATCACTTTTTCTCCTCACAAGTCATGTCTACTATGTGTCACTTTTTGTCTTTACTCCAGTCCTTACTACTGCTACTTGTCACTTGTTGTCTTTACTCCAGTCCTTACTACTGCTACTTGTCACTTGTCTTTACTCCAGTCCTTACTACTGCTACTTGTCACTTTTTTGCCATAAGCACCTGATCCTGACTGTACTGTTTTAATTTCTGTACAGTACATGGCTTAGCAGATGCCTGAAACCCAGAAACGGAATACTCTTTGTATATTTCCCATTTTCCTTACATATAGCTGTGATTATTTCACTGAAAAAAATGCTATTAAATCCATATAATTTTCTTTATTGTTTGTATGTGCGTGGTACTGCATGCTAGCCTGGTTTCATCTCACGTACAGTAACTGGGCTGAGATTATTACTGTATTTTATTTTTTGATACTTAAATTACTTGGCAGTGTCTGGCAGCTACTGTGGAACTAGAAAGGATGTAATTGTATTGTGTGTCATCAGGCGGCAGTGGCAAATATTTTATGACTGCACTGTACTTGACTGATGCGGTGTGTGACTGACTGCCTGCCTGGGTGGTGGTGATACCTGTCTTTTGTTTTTCTTCTTTAAGGATTCAGCATGTTGATCAGGTTCAATAGAAGTAGAAGTAGTCATAGTACTAGAAGACATTACCACCTCTTGGACCAGGCAGTGTACCATATACAGTACCACAGTACACGGGCATGTAAAGCAGTTGCATCATTCATAAGGGTAGGGTGGGTGGGCTCTCTTAGTGCTGCTCATTTGATCATTCATATAGAAACATAGAAACATAGACTTTGACGGCAGATAAGGACCGCTAGGCCCATCTAGTCTGCCTATTTCCCTACCTACAGGATAGGCCGCAGATCCTAGTTAACCAACAGCCTATATCTTCCTGCCCCCACAAGAATTGCCTTATGTCTGTCCCATGCATTCTTGAATTCTCCCACAGTTTTAGTCCCCACAACTTCCTCAGGAAGGCTGTTCCATGCATCCACTACCCTCTCTGTGAAATAATACTTCCTCACATTGCCCCTGAACCGCCCTCCTTCTATCTTTAAATTGTGTCCCTTGTTCTTGCAAGTCTCTTTTCTGAAAGATGCTACCCTCTTGGACTTCGTTGATTCCCTTGAGGTACTTGAAAGTTTCTATCATGTCCCCCTCTCCCTTCTTTCCTCAAGGGTATACATATTAAGCTCCTTTAGTCTCTCCTCATACGGCTTCTTTGCAGGCCCTGCACCATTTTAGTTGCCTCCTCTGGACTGCCTCTATCCTGTCTATGTCCTTGCGGAGATGGGGTCTCCAGAACTGGACACAGTATTCCAGATGGGGTCTCACCAACTGTCTGTACAGAGGATAACAACTTCTGTTTTCTGCTGCTGATGCCTCTCCCATACATCCCAGTATACCCCGGCCCTCCCTACTGCCTTCTCACATTGCTTGCTAACCTTAAGATCATCTGATATGATTACCCCAGGTCCCTTTCCTGTTTTGTTGTTGTTACTACCTCCCACCCATTGTGTATTCTTCCCTGGGTTCTTGTTTCCCAGGTGCATTATTTGCACTTTTTGCATTGAATCCTAGCTGCCATATGTCTGACCATTCCTCCAACCTTGCCAAGTCCCTTTTCATCCTTTCCACGCTCCTTGTGTATCAACCCTGTTGCAGATCTTTTGTCATCTGCAAAAAGGCATACTTTTCCTTCCAGTCCCTCTGCAATGTCACTGATGAAGACATTAAAAGGACTGGACCAATACTGAACCTTGCGGTATCCCCACTAGTAACCACCTTTTCTTCAGAGGACTCCATTTACAATTACCTTCTGTGTCCTGTTGTCCAGCCAATGTTTTACCAGGCTACCACCCAGGGACCCACTCCAGACTGGTTAATTTGACTAATAATCTTTGTGTGGGACTGTGTCAAATGTCTTGCTAAAGTCTAGGTAGACCATGTCCACAGCCCCTCCCTGGTCTACTACTTTGGTCACCCAGTCAAAGAAATCTATTAGATTCGTCTGACATGACCTTCCGCTGTGAACCCATGCTGCCTTTGATCCTGTGCTCCACTGACCTCTAGGTACTCAACTATTCTTTCCTTCAGAAGTGACTCCATCACTTTCCCTACCACAGAGGTCAGACTGACAGGTCTGTAGTTTCCTGCCCCTGTCTTGGTCCCACTTTTGTGAAGAGGAATCACATCTGCTCTCCAGTCCTCGGGTACCACACCATCCTCCCATGATTTATTAAAAGAGTAGCCAGTGGTTTCACTAGTTCCTTCCTTAATTCTTTTAGAATTCTGGGGTGAATTCCATCAGGACCCATTGCTTTGTCCACCTTCAGTTTTAGGAGTTCTTGCAGAACCCTTTCTTCTGTGAAAGGACTGGGATCGACCTCCTATCAAGAGTTCTCTGTTAATTGGATTAGGCACTTCCCCTCCTCTTTGTGAATACTGAGCAGAAATATTCGTTCAGTATTCCTGCTTTTCACTGTCCCCTCTGCCCACCCACTGTCATTCTATTCAGCCTCACTATCCCTCCCTTTGTCTTTCTATGCTCGCTATGCATCTATAAAAGGTTTTATCCCTTCTTAACTGAGTTGGCTATCTTTTCCTCAGTTTGGACCTTTGCTATTCTGACTTCCTCCCGCTTCTTTCTGCCTTAACTGGTACAGCCTCTGTCCTGCTCCTTCTGTGTTTCCTTATACTTCCGAATGCTATCTTTTCTTCCTGACTTTCACAGCCACCTCTCTTGAGAACCATAGTGGTTTTTTTTTCGCTTTGATTTGTTTATTTGCTTCACACAAAGGTTTGTTGCCTCTGTGATGGCAGTTTTGATAATTCCCCATTGTTGCTCACACCTCCTTCTAGTCTGTTTGCTAGTGCTTTTCTGAGGCACTCTCCCATCTTGCCAAAGTCAGCCTCCTAAAGTCCAGTACCCTCACTTTTGTATGGCTTGACTCTGTAGCTGAGTTTAATGTGAACCACACTGTTTGATGGTCACTGTCCCGAGATGGCAACCCACTTCTAGATCTGAGATCCTCTCACTGCCCCCATTTGAAAGTCGAGGTCTAAGATTGCTCCCTCACAGTGGGTTCGAAACTAGCTGTCTAATGCCTGCCACCTGTAGGGCGTCAAGAATGGCCCTGCTCTTGGATGTGGCTGCAGCAAATGTGCTCCAGTTAACATCTGGCATATTCAGGTCTCCCATCAACAGTATCTCCTTTCTCTGCCATTTCTAAGAATGCCTTCCATCATATCCTTGTCCATTCCTTCCCCTGACATGGGGTCTGTACACAACCCTGTGCGGATTGTGGTGCCTTTCCAGTCTCCAGGTGACCACAGTGCCTCCTCTCCTCCCTGTTTACTCTTTTGTTCAGTTGCTTTTATCCTTCCTTTACATAGAGAGCTACTCCTCCCTCTTCTCCCTGCCTGTCTCTCCTGTAGGTTATGTACCCTGGTATGTTAACATCCCAGTCATGGTTCTCTGTGTACCATGTTTCTGTGACTGTTACGATATCCAGGCATCCTCCTCCATTAAGGCCACCAGCTCAGGGCTTGTTGCCCAGACTACAGGCATTGGTACTCATTACCCTCCATTTCCTGATGGCCTTACCCCTTTGCCCCATCCCTGTCCTTCTTGCCTTTGTCACTTTCTCCATTTACCCTGCCCTTCTCCCTATCGACACCTCCATGTTGGTGTTTGCCACACTTACTACCGTGATTGTTTGGGGGCTAGGATTTTCCTGCTCCTTTCCAGTGCCTCCCCTTGGCTAGTTTAAAAGCTTGCCAATGAAGCATTTAAACCTATCACCTAGGATCCTGGTTCCCCTCCCGGACAGATGCAGCCCATCATGCCAATATGGCTTGTATCACTCAGGTGGACCCCCAGTCCCCAATGAAGCCAAATCCTGAGCTTCACACCAGTTTTCAACCACTGATTGAATCCCATGGTATGGAACACCCTAGCCTCTCCTATGCCATAGATGGGTAGCACCTCCGAGAAGGTTACCGTGCGTGCTACTTGACTAAGGCCCCTCCCCAATTCCACAAACTCTTCCTGCACTTCTCTAATCCCTTTCTTAGCCAGATCATTTGTCCCTAGGTGGACAATGACATCCAGCTCCCTCCCCTGTGCAGCTGCTCCAGCAATCCTGAGGATTCGCTCCCTGTCCCTCCAAGCCATGGCGCCAGGCAGGCACCTTACCTCCCTCTCCCCTTCCTTGCCCAGTTCTACCTTCCTAACAATGGAGTCCCCCACCAGGAGTTGTTTCCTTCCCCTGCAGGGTCCCCTGCCACTCTCCTGTGGGTCTCCTTTGTGGAGGTTCCCAGCATCCTCCTTGGTCTCCACTGTAGGTGCCTCCATAGAGAACCACACTTTGCCAGAATGGCATAGGAATTGTGGAGAGGTACAACTGGAGGATGTGCCTCTGTTCCACCACCCTCACCCTCTCTGAGCCCACTGTGGTCCACAAATCCACCTCTTCTTGGCAACTTCTGAGGCAACGGCAGTGGCACTGGTGGTCCCTGGATGGAAGAGGAGGTCCCACAAATCCTGGCCAACTCAGCCTGGAGATGAGCAACCTCCCTCAGCCCAGAGGGTGCTTGCAGATGGGACAACACCGCATCCTCCAGAACATCTCCCAGAAGACCGCTGCTCCACAGCCACTGCACTGCACCACTCCAATCATGTCTTATTTCTGGCCCCTTAACTGTTTGCAATCCTTACTCTTTCCTCTGTTTTTTCTCTCTCTCCTTACTTTCTGCCTGTGTGCCCTTTAAGCTCCTGATTGTCCTGTTCTGAGACAAGAATATCCTATATTTCTCAGTAGACCACTTACTTGTTCAGAGGCAGACCTCCAGCAGCTAGAGGGGGCCAGAGAGCTACTCTTGCCCTTCTAGGATGGTGGGTCCTTGGTGGTTCTGTGATCACTCACTTCCTGCCCCTAAACAGGAAGTTCCTGTTGTCGGTCAAATCCTGTGCCTATAAAAATAGAACTAGCTTTGGGTGGGGGGAAGGAGGGCAATATAGTCCCAGTAGAGAAGTTCAATCACACAGCAGTCCTTTCTCCTAGTGTCTTCTGCCAAGCTATTAGCAGAATCTTTCTAAGGCAGTCTTTAAATGTAGCTTCCTTCTAGCTAAGCCACTCCCCCTACTTACCAGATCTTTCTACAAGTAATTTAAACCTCACAGCAGTTAAGTCCCTTCAGTCACCTGAGATTTACACCTAGATGACTTTTCAGTTACCCAGTCAGTTCAGTTAACCCAAACACACACTTTTTTTTTTGTTTTGTATGTTAGTTTTTTTACCCTAAATTAAAGGTCCAAATACAAAAGTTCTTCTACTTTAGTCCCAGCAGAGAAGTTCAGTCACACAGCAGTCCTTTCTCCTAGTGTCTTCTGCCAAGCTATTTCTTTGGCCTGTTCAGCTCTGACTGGAACATCCATCAAAAATAATACCCACACAGCACCATTAATAAAAAAAATCTTAGCTGTCTGGCAGTGCCTGAGGTGCTTGGTGGTGCTGTGATATAGGCATTTACACCTGTCTGTCTGTCTGTCTGTCTGTCTCTCTGTCTGTCTCTCTCTCTCTCTCTCCATCTCTTCTTCTCTCTATCTCTCTCTCTGTCTCTCCCAGCACACTCATGTCACGGACCTGAGCAGGATATGCCACCATTATAGGCCAGCCATGAAGGGGCTAGTAGTGAGAGATTGTTTTTTTTTATTTAGCAGTTTTACATTCATTTTTATACATATAATCCATTAAATTATTTCCTTTGGGCCTCTGTGTCACATATGACTGACTTTGGACACTTTTATGCATTTTTTCAAATTTTTTCAAATATTTGTCAATAAATCAGAATTAATCAGAACAAATCAGAACTTCACTGTGTTCTGGTTCTTATTTAATAAGGGTCAGAACTTCACCAAGTTCTCCCAGCCCTACTACACAGTCAAGAGCAATCACTAAAACATTTTGAAGGATGTTCTTGGCATAGCCTATGGTTATTCTACATACTGTATGCCACTCTAGTCATTTTTTTTTGTAAAGAAATTTTTTGATACCTTGCAAAGAGTGGGTTGGATTCCTTCAAGAGCAGGTTAATCATTGAAATACCATTTGATTCATTTAGCTTTTCTGCTCTTTGATATCTATATAGTTTGGTAAACGCAGTACCACGATGAAACAAGCATTTGTCAATGCCGAATGTTGGCTTGCTGGCATTGGCAGTGGTAGTGTAGAAGTTACAGAGCAGCGTAATAGGAATGGCAGTGAAGTACTGAACTGAAGCGTACCCCACCACCACCCTGCAAAGAATGACAGGCATTGGGGTGTGCCTTTGGGTCATCAGGCATAATGGCCACGCCATTTCACCACACCCCACCCTGCAGACACTGACAAGTGTCACAGTGTTCCTTGGGGTCTTTGGCCCTTATGCGCACCCCATTCCATTAGGAAATACAGTGAGATGGGTGTGATATAGGAGAATGAGGTGAACTTTGGGGCTGAAGAGTCCAAGGCATACCTCGATGCCTTTCACTGGCTGCAGGGTGTGGAATGGTATGAGCATTACAGGCAAGAATCCCAAGTCACACCCCTGATGCCTGTCATTCTCTACAGGGTTGGGCGTTATGGTTGGAAACCCTAATACCTCATGCATTCATTGGTATTTTCACTCCAAATTTTCAACATGTTTTTTTTTGTGACCCCACCTCATGAATGGTGGCAATATCAGTTTGTTAGCCGAAAGCTGCTTATGCACAGCGACTACGGCATTTAGCAGAACAGGTGCAAAAACATTCCGAACAGGATGTAAAAAATGACAGCTGTACTGTTCATGGGGAGGTGTAAAAAATGGCAATGTTGCAAATCTGCAGTAAAAATATTAAAAAAACTGTCAAGTCATGAGCTGCATATAGAAACTGTGCAACGCACAACTGTAATATAATTAGGTTGGGATTTTTACAGCAGATTGTCAAGTCAGGCATTTTGGTGCCTCCGATCATGAACAGTGTCACTGTGATTTTCTTTATCTGTCCCAAACAATGATTTCCACAGCGACCACAATCTCTGCGCTGAAAGTGTGAAAACACACTTTGGCCATGTTGTGAAAATGACAGCTGTACTGTTCATAAGGAAGTGTGGAAAAATGCCACTGGTGAAAATCTGGACTGAAAATATTACAAAGTCATGAACTTACGAGGGTGCGTGGAAACTGTGCAATGCTCACTCATAACACAGTCATTTTATGGACTTTTGTCACCAAATTTTCAACATAGCCATTTTAAGACCTCTGCTCATGAACAGTATAACTGTGATTTTCATAATCTGTCCCAAACATTGTTTTCGCACACCAACAGTACCATTGTGCGCTACATGTGCGAAAACACATTTTGGGCAACATATGAAAAATGGCAGCTGTTCTGTTCATAACGAAGTGTAATAAAATGGCAATGTTGAAAATCTGGAGTGAAAATATTAAATTCACAAACTTACGAGCATGCATAGGAACTGCACAACACATGCTCGTAAAACAGTCATTTTTAGGAATTTTTTCACCAAATTTTCAACATAGCCATTTTAAGACCTCTGCTCATGAACAGTGTCACTGTGATTTTCTTAATGTGTGCCATACATTGATTTCACACATCGACTGCGCCATTGTGCACTACATGGGCGGAAACACATTTTGGGCAATATGTGAAAAATGACAGCTGTACTGCTCAAAAGGAGGTGTGGTAAAATGGCAATGTTGAAAATATGGAGTGAAAATATTGAAAATTCGTGAACTTACGAGCGTGCGTAGGAACTGCACAACATACACTCGTAAAACAGTCATTTTTTGGAATTTTTCCACCAAATTTTCAAAATAGACTTCTTGAGAGCCCACCTTATGAACACTGGCAGTGTTGTTTTGTTAATCGGTCCCAAAAGGTGATTTCATGCAGTGACTGTGAAATCACCCTTTGGGCCTGAATAACACCATGACAGTGACAGCATTCATGAGAAGGGGTCCCAAAAACCCCATGTTGAAAATTTGGTGCAAAAATTCCAAAAAATGCCTGAGATATGCAACAAAGTTGAAAAAACCCTATCTAGTCCATTATACAGCTTACCGGCATTTCCTCAGTTCGTGGTCGGCTTTGAAGAGTGAAGACGTGGTCCCGGTCCACCGCAGATCATCGTGCTGGACTCTGGAGGTAAGTATGGGGTGAGAGGGGGTGTGGGGAGGCAGGGTGCACAGTGGGTGGGTGCGGGTTGTGGGGGGGCAGGGAGACTGCATAGGACCGTTTTCAATTTACAGGTTTTTTTTTTAAATTGATGACTCGGGACATTTGCCATGCTGGGGTGGGCTCCCAGTGTGGCAGAAGAATGCTGGTGGGGGGGCATGGAGCTGACGGGGGATTGGGCACCCCCGTCAGCAATGACATCAGTTGCCATGCTGGGGTGGGCTCCCAGCATGGCACCCTGTACTGGGGGGAGGACAGTGGAGCCGACGGGGGATTGGGCACCCCCATTGGCCATGGCATCAGTTGCTGTGCTGGGGTGGGCTCCCAGTGTGGCACTCTGTACTGGGGGGGAATGGCACATTATGTAAAGTGGATGTAACTTGTAAACAAAGTGATGCTGCATGACAAACTTGTCTCTGATTGCAGAGGCACTTTGTTTAGAAGTTTTGTCCACTTTACATAATATTGGTGTCAGTGCTAGCATGCTGGCTTATTGGGGAATGAGGGACGCACCTACTGATGTGTGCCCTGCATTCGCCCAGCAGCAGCTGCGCCTCCAGATCTCCACTCTCCCAATATGTTGACTGCCGCGCAAGTGCGGCAAGCCAACATAAAAATTGTACTGTAACTGAGATGGGCTACAGCCTGTTCTTTTATCCTGCTGTCAACACTGGGCATTCAACAGATGTTATATTTATATGGACAGTGGTCACTCTACGTGAGTAAGAGGGCCACTAACAGATAAAATGTGAGACTCTTACATATTTATTTTAAACAAGTGATGATTCAGTTTACCGCTACTGCCTGATGGCCACATGGGTCATACATTTCTGGAGGGCAGCATATCATGGCTCACACTACCCATTGTGCACACCAGCATGGGAGTTTTGATTCAAGATATGTAACATTTGTTCATCGCAACTTGCAAACATTTTAAGGAATGAGCTTTCTGCATATTCCTGCATATTACAAAAATGTTTGTTAACATACACTCTCATATTAACATACTTGCTACAATATTATTTTCCTCTTTGAAACCCTGGTTTATTATATTGTTTCTCCCCTTTTTTTGTAATATGAGCATTTAGATTCCTTTTTATTCCCTTTCTATGTTCCCCAACACAAGTGATTTTTTTAAGATGTACTCAAGCTTATCTATCATTGGTGATAAAACAACTTAATAGAATCACACTGTCTGCATAACTATTTTGCAGCATGATATTATGGTATATGTGGAGTATTAGTCATGCACATTAATTAATGCACAGCTTCAATATATGAAAAATGTGATTAGGTATGATGGTATTTGTTTGTTTAATCTTCCAAATAATGAAATTCATTTAATGGTAACACATTGGATCCTTATGTATATTAAGATAATTGGTAGCACTCGCCCTGGTTATTGGCATGTGTTACAAGCTGACCCTGAAGTGTTATAAGTGGTAAGACTGGAAGTGACTGAATGTTGCACTACCTGTATGTTATGCAGATGAGGAGTGATCCTTATTAGAAAGTATATAAGAAGAGGAGGTGCATTATAGGTTGTATAGGACAGGTTATATTGTCTCATGCTGTGGCTTAGGCTAAATTCTTCTGACCCCAGGTGAGATGGTCAGTAATACTGCTGTGGCTTTACTCTTAGACCATGTGAGGCAACAGTTGGGGTCATCAGTGACTGCAGCATCAATTCTGTATCCCGCTGATTTACTGAATTGTCTCATAAGTATCCCTGGACTCACTGCAAGCTGAGCTCATTGTGGGGATTCCACTGGGCAGTATGCATGTCAGAAGCATGCAATTTAGTACCAGAATGACTGCCTAAAAAAATTCCTACATCTGACTATTTTCTATTATTTATGTTTACATTTACTTTTGATGTATTTATTTATGCCCAGATAATCTAGACAGAATTGCTGCCTCTGCCTCTGTTGTGATCACTAAGAACTTTCTGAAACCCTTTCTAAAAATACAGTCACAACTGAAAATACTGACCCCACAGTGGAGATGAAACATATGGAAACAACTGTTGCTAAACAAAAAACACCATCGATACAGAGCATTCTGACCTAATGATCTGTTAAAAAAAGTTGTGAAAATTCTGCATACTGCAGTCTGTTTTCAGTCAGCTGAGTTTAGTGCTCCATTTTGTGCCTCACTGTTCTCAGGAAGACTGACAGACAGACTGAAGAACGGAGCTCTGCATAGGTGCTACTAGGAATGAGCCCCCCCAAACAGCATAACTCTCAGTTTGTAATGTTGATTGGGTGAGCCACTAATCACTCATGTAAACATTGAGGTCCCCTGTATATGCTTGTGCTAGGCAGAGTTGGATAATAGTTTCAGTGCCAAAATCTGCAGCTGAAAAATTATTTGTGTTCTGATGTAGTACAACATTGATGGCTAATACTGAAAGTGCAGTGAAGGACATAGTGGTGCAGGGGTGATTGCACAAAGGTTAAATGAGGATTTATTTAATGCTTTTCTCTGTCTGTTACTGATTTTCTTTCACCTGCTGCTGAATGCAGGAATGATTGGACTACAAAAAAATAGTTGCAAACTCAACATGGTCATATACGGACCAACTCACCCTCTTATGAAGAGATGAAGGTGGGGGAGGGACACAACAATGCCCTGTATCAGGACACAAAGCAGAAATCAGTGAGGGGAGGAAGGGTACCATAACCCCCCCACAAAAAATACATCCTTGCCTGCATGCCCCTGCCACCCCAGAAATACACCACCACTGCAGGACTGACAGGCTGATTTACACTACCAAATGAGTAATTGAAACAGCCCCACTAGCCTACGCAAACAGCAGCCTATAATAAATGCTGGGCTGCTATTTCACTTTGGTTGGTGTTTCCATTACAGTGCCTGACCACAAAAAATTAATTCTCATAAATCCATCAGAAACACAGAAGCACAGGGAGAAAGAGCAAGAAAAGAGAGCAGAAAAATCAGTACAAATAAGGGTGTTAATTGGGAAGTTTATTGGAGGGTGGGGGCTGCCACTAGACACCAGGGCAACATTACTTCCATGGACAGGGATGGCAATGATCTTGTGTGTGGGGGGTGCCACTAGACACTTCTGAAATGGTGGCTGTCAGCTTTCCCTGCAGCCTGCAGCAGGAGTCCCAGCTGCAGCTGCAGAAGTCAAGAAAGTCTGGCTGTTCTCATACAGAGAATGTGTGGGAAGCACTCTTCTCACTAAGCTGGGCACCCGGTATGTCAGATGCCCAGAAAAAGTATTTCTGGCCCTAATTTAAAAAAAAACACACACCAGAATCTAGCTAAATGGGACCTGTTTAGCTATATTCTGATGTTTGATTTGTAAAATCACTACATTTTTATGTATTTTCCACCCTTTTTAGTTCATGGAAAAAAAAAAACAAGTTGATGGCTCACAAAAAAGAATTTTTTTGTGGTGAAAAAAGATTGGCCCCTCACAAAAAAGAAATGTATCTTGTAAGACAGAATCCTTTTTTGTGAGATCAATCCTTTGTTGAACTTTCTCCATCTATCCTGAAAAGTGAAAACAATGGGAAATGAAAAATTGAATAACTTTGCAACAGATTAATATTTTTTCACAAAACAAATGCATACATGTTCTGTTACCCAAGTTTTTTCTACCATAAAAAAATAACACCAAAATTCTACACTGTCTGGATACAAGGCAATGAGGAAAAAATGCAAAAAGTGGTGACTTTATGACTTTTTGAACTGTCCGCATCTCAGAATCCACATATCCAACTGGGACAAAACTTGTTACATCAAGAGATCAATGCTGCAGGCAGTGAATGCCAAAGTTTGTGCAAATCCATTGACTGGTTGCAAAGTTATTAAAGTGCAAAAGTTGAGGTTTAACATTAAACATGATACTCAACCTATTGCACCACCACTATAATATATATATATATATATATATATATATATATATATATATATATATATATATATGGTACCAATATGCTACTCGAGAGGCAAAGTGTGACAATCAGGTTCCAAAATTTATTTGGGCCAATTGTCATAACCATATCATGTTTACATTGGGTGCATGTGGTAGTATTTCAGTCCCCAACATAAAGATAGTTTGTAGTTCAGAGGTGCTAAAAAATGGGATTCAAATTTCCCACAATGGCAACGTAATGTGAGTAACATCGTGTCCTTGACAGCAAATTTGTCATATTATCAAACATATATTTTTTGATATTACTATGTCTATAGTATCTATTTAGGTAGCATAATATCTAACTTTTCAGTTTTTTATCATAAACTTAACTTGTTAGTAATTATGCCACCATATGTTTACTGATCACAGTATGCCCAAATCTGGACATGTTTAAGTTTGGCTACCACATTCATGTCCTTGATTTTCTAGCCCATTGTTTTTTTTCACAACTATATTACCCTCATAGGAAAAGACAGAAATCACTGAATTTTCAGAAAGTGAATTATACTTTATTTACAAGGTTTTTTCCCACAGGATGTCATGTGAGTAACTCAGACTACACAGGACGTCATGCGAGTAACACAGACACAACACAAGAAGTCACATGAGTAACATGGACACCAGAACAGTAGTATCAGTATCATACCAAGTGTCTCACTAAGTCATACCAAAAGTTATTGCTAATGTTCAACCAAAAAAAATATTGCCATACTATGGATATTTAGTATAACATTTTTTGAACATTTTGAAGATTGTACTGTAGTCATAACATTATATTAACTTAAGATATTCACAAATGTTTTATGTTACAGTGTAGTATGGATTGAATCTCACCTAGTCTGTCTATTACATATACCAGCTGGTCCCAAGCCTACAATAAGAGAGAGGGAAACCAACTATATCTTTATGAGATGAATGGGGGTGTTTGGGATTAATGCATGCCCTTGCTGCTTGTGATATTCAAGGCTGAAGGCAAAACACTGAAAGTGTATTAGTGACTTATAACATGGGGTAGATAAAGGCAGGTGAGTGGTAAACAACCATCAGGTGACAATTGCTTACTCCACAATATATGACAGCTAGTGGTGAACCTGAGAGATCAGCCTGTGTTTCTGTTCTGATCTTGTTATAGTGCAAAATTGCAGTCTGTGGAGCAGTCATTACTGTCCCTGCTCAGTGAATGAGAGCCGAGGCCTGCCATGTAGTCCCAGGCAGTGCAGCAACAGTAGCTGTAGCATTCAAAGTTTGTAGTCTTGCTTCTTACCCAAGCTTGTTCCCAGAGTGAAGTGTGTGGTCCCCATGGTCATTTTTCTGTGCACAGCCAGATTGACAGGTAAATCCCATAGTTGTGGCATAAAGTCAGATGGAACAGTGTGAAGAGAGGGAGACCCCCCCAATGATGTCATGATCTGAAAGTGAGCTTTATGCTGGTGGACAGAGAAACAGAGTTCCAGAAAGACCTGCAAGCTCTGTGTCCCATTAGTTGCCATTTCTTAATTGGTAGAATACAGTCTGGTAGACTGTGTGTCTGCACTGCTGGGGAAAATGTTTACTTGCTTGCCATTCATTAATGTAACCACAGAGAGACAGAGCAGCTAAGCCAGTGGAGGTATAGACACAGTGTCTGTACCGCAAGAGGCAACTCCATATTTTGCACTTCAGAGCTACTGTGCTGTCTCAGAAGGCATATCATGCACAACAAATGTCAGAGACAGCATAGCAACACTTTTCTTCTGACATTTGTATGTGCATGACAGCTGTTTTGTTGGGGACTATTTTTTTTAGGCAGCAGAATACAGTAATTTGCTTGTCTTTTATAAAAGGAGAAAAAAACATGTATATTGCTTTCTCCTTGTTTTGTAGTGCATCCTCTGTTATAAGTGTAATAGCTTACTCCAGGGTGTGCGGTTATTGGGAATTAATCAACACACTGGCTGTTGTGAGGACAGTCAGCCAACAGCCTCGTGCTTCACATTGCACTCGGGGTATGATTAATCCCTAATAACTGCACACCCTGGAGTGGGTTACTTCCTACTAATAGAACTATGCCCTTGAGTGGGTTGCTTCAATCTTAAAATGTGTTTTAAGAAATGAAAATGAAATTAAAAACTGACTTCAGGGGCCAGATCTTCAAAAGCTTGCCCATGTGCAAAGCCTAGTTTTCTCACAAACCCAGATTTGGCGAGATGTCCATATTCCAAAGCCCTGTTATGGGCAAACAAGGTTTGTGTCCAGGAGATTTTCTGAGGTTGGCACAATGCAAATGGAAAGTCATGGACCTGAAATCTGGTGAAGTCCTGTAATCACAGAGTACAAGGTAATTTTGCATGGTCCCCCTGTATGGTGCAGATATACACAATTATCCCTGTTGCTAATGATGCCATCCCCCAGATCACAGCCACAACTGAAGACACAGCCCCTTCCTGTTGTCAAATGGACTCCTCCTTGGTACCGTCACTCACTGTGTCCACAGCATGGTCCTGCAGGTGCATATGGCAACCAGTGCATTTTGGGAGAGGGTGCACTTTTAGATTTCTTCAGCTATTGTAGTTAATGTCAGTAATTGTTTGATATGCCATGTTAGGCCCTCAGCCTATCATGCAGCACATGGCACACCAAACAATTACTGTGATACACTGCAACAGCAAAGTAAGCCTAAAAGTGCACACCAAAACCTGGATGAAAAAAATACAGAACAAAGGGTAACACTTTAACAGTCACTGACAGCAATCATCCCAGTAAGGAAACAATAGTATTTTTCTTCACTTGTACTGCCATGGAAGCCATTTAAGGCATACCATGTAGCTCATAGCCCATTTACTGAGATACACTGCAACAGCAGCCACATGAGCCTAAACTGCACAAAAACAATGAACAGGGTTGATGTTTTTGGTGACTGCAACCCGGTTACCATCAATTACAGTCATTTTACATCCATTTTTGGTGTTTGTGCCCTTTTAGGCTCATTTTACTGTTGCAGTGAATCTCAGTAATTGTTTAATGTGCCATGCAAGACTCTTGGCCTAACATGCAGCACATGGCACACCTAATGATCACAAAACATATTGCTGAAATGTAAATGGTTCTGTGCTGGCGTTTGGGTGCTCAGTGTTGAGATGGTGGGTGCAGTATGTTTTTTAAAAAAGTTGCCATCTTATAGACTCCTGTGGATCTGAGAAATGTGTGGATTACCAAACACTTTGTTTACTGCTGCTATTTGCTTTTCTGTTGCTAAATGGCTTTGATGCACTTGCATATAAAATAAATAAGTACTGTGAGTATGTTTGGAGTGATGACCATTTTTCTGTTCTACAGAAGTGTTTTTACAAAAATAAATATGATATTAAACAGGATTTCTTTTTAAGTTTAGCAGATAAGCAGGTAGTTGAAAAGTAGTTCTGGTGTTCTGATGCCTCCCACACAATATAAGCCCATAAAGAGATCAGGTCTACACAAACTGAGCACCTGCAGAGACCAGGTCCTATTCATTTACTCCCCAATACAGCATGTATTTTATTTCTCATTACAGAACTCTCCAAACTGTAGATATGGTGTTCTGATGCCTAATACAAAATGAGCCCCAGCACTAACCAAGTCCAATTGATATACTCCCCAAAACTGCAGTTTTTTTTGTCCAGTACAGAACAAACTATTTAGCAGCAGTAACATTAAAGGGGCCCCTGATAGAGAATAGTATCACACAAAATGCTCCCCGCCCCCCCCACACAGGGACCAGGTCACACAGAATGATCCCCATGTAGAGACTTGGTCTATAGAATAGGTAAATATCTATAACCATTTAATCTAGGAAACCTGCAGTTGTTCAACTTTAAAATGCTTTATAATCAACTCTCTCTGCCCCACCCCACCCTTCATACCCTGAGCTCAGCATCTTGGGACCATGAGGCAAGGTCTGACTACATGTCTCTGTGTTTCCCAAAAAGCAAATGTGTACCTTTACAATCTGCAGACATCTGACACACCGGGGAACAAAAGAGCAGCTGAGATGAAGAGAGAATAGCCCACTGTAGTGCCTGTAATGTGCATAACTCCAAACTTCAGGAGGACAACATGTCTTGTCCAGAATGTAGGTGGCAGTACAAAGAATGCAGACCCACCAGGTCCACAGTTTTAAAGAGCCATGGGGTGATGACTGAAGGTGTCAGCATGCATTTCTGGTTCTGAACATTCTGGGCGGGTGGAGGAACCAATAGTAACGTGGGTAACAAAAGGACACGAAAATAACATGCCATGGGAAAAGGGAAATTTTTAAATAAATGAGTTATAACAAACTATAAGGTTTTGGCAGCATGTCAGTAACAAAAAGAAGGTCACCAGACACAATAATGCTTTTGGACCACAGTTCATGCAAATTAAAGGCACAGTCTGCTTAGGATGAGGTACTAGATGGACACTACATGTAATGAACATTACAGCTGTATAAAATGATTAAATAAAAGGCAAAAACTTTTATTCTGTATAGGGAGTTCTTGGGGGAGGATTAAATGAAGTAATTAGATGACACATTAACAACAGTTGGGTTTCTAAGGCACAATAAAGGGCTGTATTTAAATACTTAAATTGGGAATGGAAGCAATGTCACAAAATGGAACCCTATTTGAAGGGGTAAATTTATGTTTGTGATAAAACTGAAAGAACACAGTGGAACCAAACTGGGTCATGTTATGTTTAATATCTCCTAATGTGGACTACAAATTAGATGTGTCATGTGAACCTTTTAAGAATTCAGCAAAAAGTTACAGGGTGTCAATGTGCAGCAGGTATGAGTCTCTTGAATACTGTATTCATGCCTATATATATATATATATATATATATATAAATATATATATATATTATGGTAGCACGGTAGTGCTACCATAGTTAGGGTTGAGGAGCCATTTCTATGTTAAACCCCCAAACTTTGCACCTTAATAACTTTGCAACTGTTTAACAGATTTGGCTGAAATTTGGAATACACGATCAAGAATCATAGGCCTTGGCATCTACCAAGTTTTGTACCAGTTGGATACACGGCTGTGTAGTTATTAAGCATGATTTGCATGCATGTTTACGCTTTTTCTGGAATTCTACGGTCGCACGTATAGGTCGCATGGTTTGCGCGACCGGCCCAAAATCTTCAGGGAACTTGCGGCCGGGGTCCCCAATGTGCCTTTTGAAGATTTGGTGAAAAAATATTAAACGGTTCAAAAGTTATTCAAAAAACAATTTCCCATTATAAGTCAATGGGAAAAGTTAACAAAAAGTTCGACAGTGTCGCAAATGCATTTTTACTTTCGCAAATGGGCCTGTTACTTTCACAAATCCGCCATTTTGTTTTCATTTGGTGATCAGAAAAATGGTTGACATTTAAATTTGGGACCCTCTAGCAACCTAATTCTTTTTGTATTCACCTAGTCGGACACTGAGGATGCTTGCCATGTCTTTATTTTGTGGTAAAACACCCCAGAAATATGTTTTTAAAATTTCTGGAAAAAGTGCTTTCGCAAATTACTTTCATGCTCACGAAAGTGTCGAACTTTTGTGAAAGCTTTTAAATTGTGACAGTAGTTTTCCATCTGTGGGAAAGTGACAGCGATTCTTTGGCACTGCGCTGCAAAAGAACGGTTGGAGTTTTGAGCTGAAATTTGAGGAACGGACGACATCTCACAGATGTGCCTTTCAGTGTTGTATTGAAAAATATTACATGGTGGCAAAGTTACAGCACTCCAAAGTTGACAGTTTTTCCCATAGGATAACATTACGGCGCCCAGCGCATTACAGAAATCCTTTGGATCCCTGCTGCAAAATAACGGTTTGGTCTTTTTTCCTGAAATTTGGAAGGAAGACAGCTAACAGCCCACAGATGTGCCTTTTAGTGGTTTGGTGACAAAATATTACAGGGAGGCAATGTTATGGCACTCCAAACTTCTCTTTTTTCCCCATAGGATAACATTACGGCGTTCGCCGCGCCTTTCAGAGCCCATATCTCGGAAACAGTGCGAGATACGGACTTTTTATCAGAAAAGTACTTAGCCCCCTAATGGGGGCTAAGTAAAACACTAGCCAGGAGAGTTGTAAATCATACGACTTTTAAATTTGTTGTCTACGTCGTACGGTTCCTGAGATATAACCTATTTAGTATTCTAAGTTCTCATTTTCTGCTCCGATACTCATTATTATGCATACATTATTTGTACTCACTGTCTTTCTCTATGCAGGTTTTGGGGAAAACCAGCCTGTGCACTTACATTACTGTTACTGTTGCCCTTTCTGCTTGTGGTTCCATACCCGTTTCACTTACTGTTGACGTCTGCGCCACCATGTGCGTTATCGTTTGTGTTTTCATTTGCGCTTGCGTTTCTGTTATTTTTTGCCATTTCTGTCTACAGTACTGTTTCTCTTTCTGTTTTACTTTGCGTCAGCATGCCCATTGAGATTTTCATTTGCAGGCACCATGTTACTATGTGACAACACATCATGTGGGTAGACCATTCCCATCTATGTCACTGTGTGCATTACCCTTTATGTTCTCATTCAGGCTTGCGTTACCATGTGTGCCACTGTTAGCATTTCTGTTTGCGTTGCTGTTCCTGTTACTATGCCACAAGACATCATGTAGCGGGAGTGCGGGGCCTGAAGGGCCCTGTGCTCCTGTCGCCGCATTATGTGGCAGGAATGCGGGGCCATATGTGTGTTATCCTTTGCATTTTCATTTGTGCTTGTGTTTCTGTTACTTTTTTGTCATTTGTGTGTATAGTACTGTTTCTGTTTCTGTTTCACTTTGTGTCACCATGTCCATTGCCATTTCCGTTTGCAGCCACCATATTACTATGTGACAACACATCACGTGGCAGACCGTTGCTGTCTGTGCTACCGTGTGCGTTACCCTTTCTGTTCTCATTTGCACTTGCATTGCCATGTGCACCACTGTTAGCGCTTCTGTTTGCATTGCTGTTGCTGTTACTATGACAGAAGACATCACCAGCAGGGTCAGGTAAGTAGAGGAGTACCCAATGGCAGATAAAATTAGGTAGTACATTGTAATTATAGATGCAGATGATAATTCAGATGGATTTGTAAACTGAAGCATACTGTATACCCTCAGCTTGTATATGCACCATTGTGTTCTATTCCATCTACTGTTTGCTTACTGGGTCACCCCCGAAAAGGGACGTCCGGGGCCCTGTGAAACTACCCGCTTATCAAAATTCAATTAAGCAATAACGCATGATGTAGGGTTATGTTAATGGTCTGTTAATTACCTTCAAGGGGGGTAGTGTGGCCTGAGGTGTAGGCGAGTGCCATATGCCCCATTGGGTGATTAACTGACCATTAACATTACCGTTGGTAATGCATTATTGCTATTAGAATAAAAATATTTTTTAACTGTGTTAAAGCTTGTTCTGGAAATGGTTAACCTCTTGATGTGTGGTAATAAAAGATTAACATAAGGCTGTTAGGATGTTTGCAGACAATTAGAAAGCTCAGAGTCTTTTTATAATAAATAATAAATAAATAAAGTGGGGAATTGAAGTACACATAGTAGTGACTGCATCCTAAGTGTATAGTCACAGCTGTGTACTGTTGGGTGCTGATGTGTGGCACCTTGGTACAGTAATAATGACTGTATAGGCACAGGAAAAGTAAGTACATTGCTGAGTTTTCTACACTGTTAGGGAATTATGTCAAATGTGACGTGCAATGTACCACATCATTGCATATGTTGTGATACTGACTGTACATCATAGGCACCAAACACATTGATGGAGGAATAGTTGTAGCACTATTAGTTAACATTGATTTGTATGTTTAAGTCAGACACACTTATTTTTTATGTTATAATGGTATTTTAAGTAAAGAGTCGACACAGGTGGTTATGGTTTTAAAACATTTATTGCCAATTTGTCAAATGGAGAAAAGGGCCAATCAAGACTGAAATTTAGTTAACAGAAGCAGTCTTACAATACAATCTTTGTATGTGCGTAATCATTGCTCGTCATATATGTAAATGTGTAAGAATAATAACAACTGTATAAAATGGATTGGAGTAAGTATGTGATATTATAGGAAAATAATCAGGTGTTGTGTGTTTCTAGTGATGTTTCACTACTCACTACTCTTTATGTGAGGAAGTACTTTCTGACATTCAAGGTGGAATTATAATAGTCAAGCTGAAGCTGTGGCACTTCATTATATATTTACTATTGAATGTGAATAGAGTTTGAAAAAAAATGTAAGTTTTTTTAAAATGGTTGTATGTTGTAATTATGTGTAGTGCATTACTTATGTGGTATGTTAATAAGGCAATGTCAGTAGGTTGTAAAGTGTGATTACACACATGATACACAAGTGTTTTGTTGTTATTGTGTGACTGCTAATGTGGATGTTCCTGGGGTGGGCGAAAAACCATATGCTGACTTTCTAAGTAATACAGTATTAAAAAATGTTAGTTCTGTGACATTTGATTGGTGTTATTTAATTATATGTCACTGATTAAGTGCAAATGGAGGCGTTAGTCAGTGTCAGTGGCTCAGTAGGTAGCACACTCGCCTCTGAGGCCGGGAGATCAGAGGGCTGTGGGTTCAGTTCCCACATCTGACACTTGGGTTAATATCCCAGTACTGACACTGTAGTGCAGCATGAGAGGGGTGCTGCACTTCTGAGGTGCCCGTCTTTCGGATGAGACATTAAACCGAGGTCCCATCTGCCTGGATTGGTGGTAGTTCAGGTGGATGTTAAAGATCCCATTACACTTATCGAAAAGAGTAGGGGAATTTCCCCGGTGTCCTGGCCAAATTTCCTTCATTCACTAAAAATACCACCAACAGCCTAATCTGGTTCAAGGTCAGTTGGCATTCATCTGTATCCCCCTCCCCTGGGTCATGCCTGAAAATAGGCAGGATTTGTCTAGTGCACTTACCCGGTCAACAAAAACTAAATAAATAGATAAAATAAATAAATGGAAAATTCCCACCCGACCCCTCAATTGAGGAGATCATAAATATTGTCAGGAACAGGTATGCAGTGTGTTGTGATCAGTAACAGTGTCTGATTTACAATTGTCAATATTTTTTTACATACATTAGAATTACTTATGTGACAAGTTGAGAAAATAGAATATTCTTAGATGAGCAAATGACATAGTTTAAATTCTTACATTAGCTTGTATGTAAATTCTTAACTTGTAAATACTAAGACTGTACATGATATGCATTTTTTTACAAACTTATGGTTAATTAGATGTAGTCAGTATAGTGATGAATAATATGTTGAACATTCAGTTGTACTTTAGTGTTAGACTAGTACTTTTAGTGCAAATATTAAAGTAGTTATTAACTATGTACACCTGAATACAAATCTTTATATTATGTACAAGTAATTACAAACACATGTAAAAGTCAGTAAATAATATTCTGTAATTGGTTATTATTTACAGTTGCGTAATTGAGCTTCTTGCATTATCAATAAAGGTAGTTATGTTTAGATATGTACAGTACTAGTATTATGCATGAAGGTGGGATAGTTCTACACTGTTGCATGGTGAGCGAATTATGTTGTTGTCTATATGTCAAGAGTCAATAGACAAATTGAACTGTTGATAGACAACCTGTGACAGAGTGGAATGTTTGGTGAATGGTAGAAGTGTTGCTCAGTTATTTACGATGATAACTGAGAAGTTCTCTTTGTTTGCAAAGAGTAACACTTTATAACTCATATCAATTTGTTGTTATGTATGAGTTGATACATGAATAATTAAAGATATGTACAGAGGAGGACAGCAGTAAGGCCTCAGTTTTTAGATGTACAATCTTTGATAGACATGTAATCATGGTTTCTCTAGTGACTGTGAATATTGTTGGTGCGATTGAAGCTACTACAACAATTGTCATGTAGTCACTGATCCACACAAGATCTTACATGTTCCAGTGTATGGAATGTCTCTGTCAGAGGAGCATTTTGTTGAAATGCTATGTTTTATTCAGAGTTGTACGTTATACAACATAGTAATGAGGTATGAATGTTTCTGGGACAAAGTAGTCATGTTAAAAATGCAACATGTTTTGTCCTATTCTTCTGAAATTTGAAGGTTATCATAGTTCTTCAATATAAGAAGATATGCATTTTTTAAGTGTCGTGGCAGTCTCTGTTTAAAACTGCTTGTAGAGTCGTCACACTCTACCCATCCACTTCTGCACCTTAGTAAGCAGGTGTAATGCCCAGAATGCATGGATTGGCCATGGTGATAGATTATACTGTGAGTGTCAAACACTGATTGGTTGAAGACTATTCTACTAGATGTGTAATCTGTGATAGGAGTATCAACTCTGAGACCGTTGGAGTCAAATCTGTGCAACATAAGCAACAGATATTGAGATGAACTCCTGAGACATATGGACTGAGTGCATTTGCCTCCACACCTTCCACAGGCATGACAACATTCAGCATTGGTGAATAGCTGTCGAAATTTGACACTTTTGGTTTGAGGGACAAAGAGAGTAATCCACAGCATGTCTTCTGTGGTTTCACGCTGTGAATGACCACATGAAACACATACATATTTTGTTACATATGTTACTGTGAAGTACTGCCGCATTGGGGTGCCGTCTTCATCCAGGTTATTTATGACACCCATCATAAACTCAGTAGTGTCTTGCTGTATGTCTGCAGCAAATGTACTACATCCAGCATATGTACCTAACACCTGTCGTAGTGGTGTTAGTGACTGTACATTGTTAGACCAGTCAGAAGTCATGTTGATAATCTGTTTCAAAGTGTTTGACAATGGGTTGTCTTGTGAAGCAGATATTGCTTGCACAAAGTGTGGCATGTATAGAAAAACTTGCATAGCTGAGTTAGCATAGCAGTTTACTTTAGTGCTGTTGTCAAACACTGGTACAGCAGCTACACCAACTGATTTTTGATGAATTGCTGGCTGTGAATGTTTACTTGAAGTTGTGACCTTTATTGAACTCTTTTTTGTTGAATCACTTCTGGAAGCTTGTCACTGTTTGTTGATACCTGGTGCTGTGACTGAATTGTGTGAGACAGACAGATATGTAGGCAGTGGTATTAAAGACATTTGTGGCTGATGTAGAGTACGTAACCTGTTGTACTCAAGAATACATCGCTTGTCAGCTTGTATTTTCTGAGGTGCTATAGTAATAATGTGCAACCCAGAAAGGCTGCGTACACGTGAAAGTGCCACGTAGCTCATGCCATCCTTAAAAATGTCTGTACCTATGTCTACCATTGCTGAATCCAAACTCAATCCCTGAGATTTGTGAATGGAAACAGCATATGCAACACATAATGGAAACTGTTTCCTGTTTACATACACACCTTAAAAACCTGGAATTTTACAAAGGTTCAGTCTATGTGTACAGAATGTTCCATGTTGTCAAAGTGAACTACAAGCGTCTCGATATTTGTCTTCTGGACATTGTAGACACAGTCAGTGATGTTTCCCATGGCACCGTTTACCATGCCTCGTTCTATATCTAGATTACGTTGCAGCATGATACGTGCATTCTTACAAACTGTGAGAACAGCTTCTAGGCCAGCTGTGCGTGAACATCTGACTTCAGTTCACTTAGTCGTTCAGTCATCTTTGCTACTAGTTTTTGACTAAGAATAATGCCATCAACTGTATCTACTGCATGCAGAGTTACAATCTCTTGGTTTTCTCTCTGCAGCATTAGATTGTTGAATTCAGTGCATTTCTTTAGTCATGGCATAAGACACACTATGTGTCTGCCAGTAGAGTATATATCGCTGAAGACATGACATGCTGTTTCTATGCATGCAGTATCTACTGTGATTCTCCGATCGTTTAACATACAAACATGTTCTGGTGATAGAGAACCTGTACAAAACTTCAACTAAAAGTGATTTGTAAGCCAGATCACCACTTTGGCACATGTTCTCAGACAACTCAACATAGATAAATAATTCCCATATGTTATAGCCTGCAATGCAACCGAGGATATTCTTAGCTTGTTTGGCAATTAGAGTTGTAAATACATGCTCTGCATTGACTGATGCAAGCTGTAAAAGGTCTCCCAACACAAGTACTGTATACTCTTGTCACCAAATGGCACTCCATAGTCAGTACCTAAGATCTGCTGTAGACGTAAATGAATACAGGCAAGCATGACATTGGAGACCATGCTGATTTTGTCAATGATGAGTAACTTCATCTTTGTGAACATGGAACTGAGCTGAGATGCAACCTTGAATGACAGTTTACGATACTCTCCAGTTGTCCCATGTTCCACTGGCAACATGAAGAGACGGTGTAATGTAACTCCACCAATGTTGTATGCTGCTAGCCCTGTGGGAGCAGTTACAGCAACAGACATTGAAGAGCCTGTCATGCTCCGTACTTCTGCAGTGATGGCTTCAATGAGGAAACTCTTTCCTGTGCTAGCTGAACCGCTACCAGACATTAGTAGTGACTTGTAGTCAGTACAGTCACATTGTTTTGTTTCATGTAGTATCCCATGTTGGACAGCTTCAAATACTTGAGAGTGAACTGTACACTGCAGCTGATTTAGTCTTTCTCTTAAGTCAGCTGGGTTGACCATGGAGTGTGTGCCATGTTCCATGGCTGTCTCAATTTCTGACATTAACACTTCTGGGGCATTTAAGGGAAGAGGGTCACCTAGAACACCTTGTCCTTCTGGATCAAGGTTGTCTTGTGAACTAACTGGAGTGTCTTCCTGAAGCTGCTTCTCTGCCTTCTCAAGCTGTTCTTTCTCAGCTTCTAGTCTCTGTATATATGTCTGTGAGTATTCAGTTTGGAAAGTCTCATAAGTGAGATTGAACTGTTCTTCGAATGTCTCACAGTCACCTTTTAATTCAGACTCACTCCTCCAGGGTCTAAATAGGAATAGAAGAGCAAAGTAGTAATGTTCTCTGCTCTCTGATGTGCCTAGATGCAGTTTACAGTGGTCATGAGCCATGGCTTGTGTCTCTTTTTGAGACAGCCATCTACTCCATTGACCTTGTAAATCTGGCGTGTTGAGTCAGGTGCTACATCTGTCTTGTAGTCATACCACTTAGCCACCTGAAAGAGACACATATCATTCTTGTCATTGTGTCTATGTGGGTAGTATGTGTCTATCAGGTTATTCTTCAAGATATGTTTTGAAGAAGGTGTATTGGCAGCGAGCTCCTCAATTTTGGCATGAGGATTCAGTACACGTTTCCATTTCTCTTTGTAGTTTACACTGAGAAAATGTACAGCATCAGACTTCCCGTACAGATGTGTACCCATTAACCAGTCACTGGCTTTGTAAGCTCCACATTCTCTGTGTGAAAGAGTCTTCAACCAATGACCAGAGCTGAGATGTCAGGCTTTTGCTTGAACTGGCAATATCTTCCCAAAGATCTTGCAAGCTAGTCTATTCATGTTTGGTTATGTACCAAGTGACGTATCGAACCAGGGCCTGTGAGTTATCAGCCACAAACTGAACATCTATGTTTGCTTGCCACATTAGGAGAAGAGTTGGGTTGTAGTCATTGATGTACACCTCTTTTTCATCTCTGGGTAACTCGTATACCCTCTTGGTTGATTTTGCCTTCAAGTGGTGTCGCATTGCTGGGAATAGGTCATTCATGGCACCATCCTGACAAACTCGTCTAGGAAATCCAAAGCGACATCATGTGTACCAATTAGATTTGTTCTTTACTACTCGCCAGCAATATTTTGCACAAATATGTCGCTGGAACTTTTGTACCAACTTCCATAGTGTAGGACTGTCATACTTGTCTGGAATGTGACAAGTGATATATTTTTTGATGAATGCTAGCACTTCTGCTGCTTCATGTTCACCAATGTGTGGAGCATCCTTGATCCACAATAAGATATGGATATGAGGGGCACCTCGTGCTTGATATTCTGTCCTCCAAAAGTAATGTTCCACAATACCTAGAGGAGGTTTGTCCTTTAACAAGATGAAAGTCAGAATGTCATGGAACCGCTTGTGAAAATGTCTTGTGACAGACACAGGATCAAGTGAACACATTTCTCCAACAGTCATTGATGAGATGCCATCGATATCAGAATTTGCCCACTTCAAGAGTTCAATGAGCTTGTCCCAGGCATATTCAGCACAACTAAGTGTGACAAACCACGTGGCTGCACCATACTCTCGCAGCATTGTCATCACTTCAGAGTGTCTGCGATACCAATATTCTTTGGTGCCACGAAGACTTGAAAGTATGGAAGACAGATTCACTTGCACATTTTCATCTTTCTGCTTTAATTTCTCTAGCAATTGAGCAGCTGTTATTCCATCTAGTGGACTTGTTAGACGAATGGTATGTGCTATAGATGCAGACAGAATGCTAAGTTCACTCTCCCAGAGGAGATGGAATAGGTACTGTATGTTACATCTGAATTTGCTGTCTTTGCTGAGGACACAGCTAGTGCTGTACTCAGCACCCTGTACACGTACTTCTCTTTGATCTAGACATCCACCTGACCCTTTTGGAAATAGGTCTGGGAAACAGCGTGCTTCTAGTGTTGCCTCCCAGATGCTGACAGGCTCACCTTCCACCTGCTTCATTTGATAGAGATCAATGTTGTCTCCTAATGGATCTCTGCCATGTGGTGGGTGAATTGTGTACTGTTCATACACATTGTCACTTGTCTGTCCACTGACCTTCTCAATGATTGGCTTATTTTTTTCTAATAGATCATGTTGCACAGAGAGACTGGCCATCTGATCTATGTCAAGGTCTGTATAAAAGGGATTGTTACTCTTTAAATAAGTAAGGGCAAGCTTTACCTTTTGCACATTGACAACATCTTGCCAGATAACCTTGGCCTTTGTTGGCACACCATTTACAAGAATCATCAAGCTATTTTCAGTTGATATTGCTTGAACAATTTCCTGTAGAGGAAGTGGTAAATACATCATGGAGCCCTTTAGAGATCTTACAAGCTCTTTCTGTGGAATGTGCCGTGTCTTTGTGTTCAGACGTAGAATCATTTGGAATGGTTTCATTGTCTGAATTAGAATGCGTTCAAACATATTTATTGTTGAAATCTCACTTGGTGTAACATCTGTTTCCATATTATTCAGCAGTGACCTTGCTGGCAAAGTATTACAGTTCAGTTTGGAAAAACAGTATTTGCATAGCACAATGGTGTCTTGTAAGTGAAAGTCATATTTCAGCAGCAAGAATGCTGTGAGACAGAACCACATGTCATTGTATGGTGACAAGGTTTCTAGGTTGACTGTGACTGTTTTGAGTAGCACAAACGGTTGCATGACACACATACAGAGTCAAACTTCTGAGACTTTGCAACCTCAAACTTACCAATTTCTTTGCCGTACTGTCTCAGAATGTCTGTTTCTAACACTGAAACAGATTTTTCTGCAGAAGTGTTACACTGAAAAATTGTTGTTTCTGGTACAGAAGTAATGTGATGTAGTTTTTTTAGGAATGTGATGGCACCCTGCATGTCACCTGATTGCAATAAGTCATTTAAACAAGTGTACTGATGTACAGCTCGCTGTACTTCATATATTCTGTAGACAAAGTTTCGCATGCCTGTTTGATGCACTGCAAGCATCCGCATGTTGTGAAAAATACTATCACAAACACCACTATCGAGACATGCAAGTGAGTAACCCATGAGTCCAGTATGTGGCCGGATTTCACAATGGTCAATTATTGTAAACAGTTTATGTCTGTCTTTGCGATCTGTTATTACAAATAGGTTGACAAACTGTTCTACTTTTTCAAATGACGATTGCCTATGGTTGCAGGTATCATCACATGACCATGCCAGACAGTGCCGTTTATTGAAGACTGTGGTTGGATCACAGTCATCATCAGTATGCAATTGATTGTCATCAGAGATACTGAGGACATTTACTAGTTTGCCGTACTCATCAATGGTGAACTTGTGTTCTTTTGTTAGGGAATGGTAAGACTCTTCCCAAAAATATGCCTCTGATTGCTGTGTGTGCATCCACTGTCCTGTGAAAACATGACAGAAGTTGTCAACAGTCAAACAAGGATACTGTTGAAGCCTTTTTTAATGGCATATACAACTTTCCTGAATTGTTCAAGCACATGACACATCTTACGCCACAATCTCTGTAGTACAAACACTGCTCTGTTGACAAAAGTTCACACTTTGAGATGTAAGTTCATCAGAGACAGGTGACTCTTACTCTTTTTGTGGGTGTGTCTCAGCACAGCAGCAATAAGTCTTTCGATCTTAGCTTTACTTGCTGGTGATCGGAAATACTTTCTCTTTCTGAGTTGTAAATCAGCAGTTGTGAGTTTACGGCATTGTTTTGAAGGTTTCTTGATGGTTACACTCAAAATAGTTGTGTTTCGTCTCAGAGATCTACACAACATTTGTGAAGGTATACCTTTTTTCTTTTCTGTTACATAACTTTGTTTGGGTGTGCAGTGACTTGCTGTAGGGGTCACTGTTGCAGTAAAGGTCTGTCGATGTTCATTTTGTGGTGTGACTTTACTGTTTTGTTTGTTGCCCTTATACAACAGTGTAGTACTATTATATCTCTCTCGTTTAGAAACGCATCTATGTCTGTATTTAGTTGTCATGTTTTGCTATTATGGTTCACAGTGGCAGTAAGTAATCTTAGAAAACTATCAGGCACCTGCATGAGAGACAGAAAAAAAACAGTGTTAGAATATGCTTCAGTAAATTTCTTATAACAGTGTGGATTGAAACAATTGTTACTTAAGTAAGTTTACAATTTTGTAAATAAATAACTAAACAGTAGTTTTTATGAATGTGCATTGTGCAGTTGCTACATAATATCAGAAGTTGTGCTTTCTCAATAGTTCTAGTCCACTTTTGAAATATTATTTTTTACCATATCTAGTTATGATTAATATGGGTGTAATTTTTTCACATCTACACGAAAATGTGTTTTCGAGCATGTAGCGTGTCACGGTGCAGTCAGTACGTGAATTCACTATATGGTAGACAACAAAATTGAGACTGATACTGTTCATCACCAAATCTGTTACAATTACTATGTTTACAATTAGATGGAAAACATGGTACTATTACTGTAGTGTGAGTGTGTGTAGCGCAGTTGCTATGTATGCTTGTATGTTAACGAAATTTAAATATAGTTACTGCAGATTCTCAACATTGTGTTTTTAATACAGCTGTTTATGATCATTGCAGCTGTTATTTTTAGCAGCTTGCTAAAAATGTGTTTCCGCACATGTAGCGTGCAATGCTGCAGTTGGTTAACAAAATCACTGTATGAGGCATGGTAACAAAATGACAGTGCCACTGTTCATGAGCAGATGACTTAAAATGAGTATGTAGAAAAATTGGTGTAAGAATTCCCAAAAATTTCTGATTTACAAGCTTGCACAGCGCACTTCATATGTACACTTGTAAGTTTGTGTATTGTCATAGTTTTCAGTTGAGATTGTCATCTTTTTGTTTTTAATACACAACCTTATGGATAGTACAGATTTCATTTCTTACATCTTGCAAAAAAAGTGTTTTCACTTATGTGCTGCGTTTTGGCTCAGTCGATGTGCAAAATGACTATATGGTACAAATGTATAAAATCAGAGCGACACTGTTCATGAGCAGAGGTCTTAAAATGGCTATGTTTACATTTGGGTGCAAAAATCACGACAAATAACAGTTTTACAACTCTGCATTGTGCAGTTGTTATACAGACTCAGAACCTTGCAAATGTTTAATATCTGAAGTGCAGTGAGTTTGAAGCAGCTACGCAGCACATAATGTGTTTATTATTGAAAACTGAACTATTTTGCCATAAAATCTGAAATTGCGGCAATAAATAAACAGTCTTGGAAAATTACTGTCGTATGCACAAAAGTGTCACAAAAAGTACTTTCGTGCTTACGAAAGTGTCGCAAATGTCACTTTTGTGCATTCGACAGTATAGCCAGGAATACTGTCGAACTACGAAACTTTCACAAATTTTACTTTCGTGCTTGCGAAAGTGTCGCAAATGTTACTTTCATGCATTCGACAATATGGCCAGGAATACTGTTGAACTGCGACACTTTCGCAAATGTTACTTTCGTGCTTGCGAAAGTGCCGCAAATTTACTTTCGTGCATTTGACAGTAAGCTGAATCTAGCACTTGGGATTGGCAAATACATTCATTATCGAATCAGAATTCAGTGTGTTTGACTGACAGCTGGCTCTACCAATGTGATTTAAGATTTGTCAGGCCATGTCTGAGAACCAATCAGAGATGAACAACACTGAAGAAAAAGTCAACAGGAGCCATTTTAGATATTGCTGAGAGAGAGCAGTTTAGAACTGTAAGTACAGTCTATCTTAAAATTATTTTTTCTACTATTAAAAAAACTGATAACAACATGTAAATACTAGTAATCAAAATGCTTTTATATGCTGAATCTCATTATGTAACTTGTTATTATCTAACATGCTGTATTATTAAGAGAAAATAGTTTAACGTGAGATAGCATTTTTGTACTAACTTGTACAGATACAGCTGCAAATGGAGGGAGATAGGAAGGTGCACGTGGAGCCCTATGAGAAAATGGAACCAATCAGACTTGTTTCTGCTGTTGTCATTGTTTAAAACTGCCTATGAAAAGGATGCATTTTTCCCAATTATCAGTGTTTGCAGATTTTAGCTGGAACATAAGTCTAGTAATACTGACTGCATCACTTAGATTGGTTAATGAAGCCAGAGCAGCAGGGAATGTTTATTTTTTTGATTTGTGTGTTATGTCTCAGCCCACTGAAGCTAGCTTGAAATAAGGAGGGAAAATATCAGTTTTATTTTCAGTACTGCCTGGTCACTGCAGGGTGAACACTGACTTTCTTTGTAGCTCTCTGTACAGTTCTGAGTGTTAAAACTTAGAACGGCAGAAAATAGCAAAAGGATTTTGTGGATAGTTGGAAGCAGTTTCATAAGACAAGCAGCTGAGTTTGCAGTTCATAGTAATTTTGGGAGGGACCTGCAGCTCCCCGATTGCTATGTAAGATGGTTTGGTCGTGGTGGTATGAGATGGGAACATCTTATGCCAACCAAGCACAGACTTTTAAGAACTCACTGTCCTCCTGACATACTGCTAATACATCTTGGAGGCAATGATTTGGGCTCAAAACACTGGGGTAGATTTAGTTACAGAGGCAAAATTGGACCTTGCTTCTATCATGTCTATGTTGCCTGCCTGTATTATCATGTTTTCAGATATTACAGAGCGTAGGGTCTGTCAAGCAGAACATCATATGTATCTGAGTGATAGAGCGCGAAGAAAAGTCAATGTACAGATAACTGCTTTTCTACGCATGCATGGAATGTATACTATACGTCACCCCGAAATAAAATACTGTAATGATTGGCTATTCCTACCAGACAGTGTACATTTCTCGCATGCTGGCAATTGCCATTTTCTGGGAGACCTTCGAGATAGAATCCTCAAAGTTCTTTAAGATTGTCAGACTGTTTGAGCAAATGTTACACTATACACAAAGGTTCTTCTCAGAACCATATAAATGTGGTCAAAAAATAGATCAACTGCATGCATCACTTAAACACATGGCACATACATGGGTTTGTAATATTAATATTGTGGGATGCTATGTTAGAATAGTGGGGAGACAGCAATACCAATTTACCCATTTGTGTTAGTCTACAATAATATGATGTTGTTATGTGTAAACATTTTTATATAGTTTGAGTATGTTAAGTGAATGTAGCATTCACTGTGGTCTTACAGTATTGTAATTGTAACAGTATGGTATGTGCGCAACAACAGTGAAACACAGTGGTGCTGTTTAATGTATAGGTTTCTTTAGTGGTATGTCTGGAAATAGAGTTATTTTGAAAGTAAGACATATGTGTAGTAATTTGTATGTATCCTACCATGGATGCACAACAGAAAAATGATATCATTTAACTTTGATCAGGTTTGTTAGCCATCTTCACATTTATTAAGTGTATTTGTAGGTGTGTGCACAGTTCTGCAAAATGGGATTCATCTGTGTTTTACATCAGTTTCCAATGCTGTGGTGTATAGCTGAAGGGTGTAGTTATGGTGTTATGGACAGTAGTATGATAGCACATGTTCAAGTCTGGTACTTACCTATACACAGACACATAGATGCATAGTATGTGATGCAGTCTGTTATACACAGTTTAGGTGAGGGTGGTGTGCAACAGCTCAATACCTGTGGTGCAAGATTACAAAAGAGAGTTGTATAGCTCATGCTGTGTGAACACCTCAGTGTAGTAGATATGCATAGCTGATGGTGTGGGCAGTCTGATGTTCGATGCAGTAGCTCCCCCCGAGAGTAGTGGGTGGCATGCTGGTGGGACACCACAGCGTGGCAGTAGTTGTTGTGAGTGGTGAGGTTGGCAAATACCTTCTTGGGGTTGCATACTGCTAGTGAGATGTCTTTCTGCCATGCTGAAGGAGATGTGCTGTTTAATTTAATAAGTATTACATGGAATCAGTTAAACTAATGATTTATATTGTTAGATGATACTAATGTGGATGTTTTTTTCTGTTTGCATTTCAGAACTAAATATTTTTTGAAAAAGAGAATGAGGCAGTGGACCTTGTGAGAGGTGTGTGCACTGCTTGAGGCAGTCCAGGCCAGAGGAAATGCTCGAGTTCTGATGAGGAGTACAAACAGGAAACTGGATTCGATGTGGAGGCACATAAACAGCTTCCTGCATGTTGTTTTAAAAGATAAGAACAAAACAATCGTGCAGTTGAAGCGGAAGTGGAAGCTGTTGCATCAGCGTTTTTACGTCTTAAAACAGTGTGAGGAGATAGCGGACAACGATACGTGCTGGTACTACCTCGCATATGAGTTATGGGAGGCTGCTGGCAAGCCAGCTGCGGGGGAGCGCCTCACTCACCATAAGTAAATCAGCAGAACTTTTAATAATGGATGTGTATGTATTAAGAATTTGCGACAATAATTGCAGACAGCATAATTAAGCAATATGACCTGAGCAGGAGTTATGTTAATGGTCTGTTAATCACCCTCTAGTGGTGTAATGTGGCATGAGGCACAGCCAAGTGCTACATGCCCCTAGAGGGTGATTAAGTGACCATTAATATAAACCCTGAGACTGCCTTATTGGTGTTATTATAAAACTGTTTTGTAAATAGTGTTCAACCTTGTTTAGCATCTGATTAGTCTCTACATGTATATTAATCAAAGATTAACATATGGCTAATAGAATGTTTGCAACCAGTCAAAAAGCTCTGTTTCTCATGTCCTTTTTATAATACTTAATGCTATATGTAAGGATGTACTATGAAAACATATAGATTAATTGTTGTATTTATTTACTGTGCTGTTGTTCAGTCACAAGCCACACCTTAGTGACATAGGCATCCCAGAACTAGTACATCCATACATATATGCACTTCCTATTATGGTATGTTGGTAGAGAACAATATGTAACTGTTTATTCACTGTAATGTAGTGGTATGAAACTTGTAGCTGTGTAATACTGTGTATGTATTAAAAGTAAATTTGCACACATGTGCAACAAACATAGTGGCATCATATGACACTTCATAGTTGTTCCACGCCTGTTCCAATTTAGGTACTGTATTTGCAGGTGTGTTTGCAGTTTTCTATGTGTGCTGCAGCTGTCTATGACAAGTCCAAAATGCATTGGTGTACAGTTAAAAGGGGGAAGTATTTTCAGTGAGCAGTAATACAATATTGACTGGTGGTGTGTCCTGTGTGCTATACACACAGACAGACACAGACATGTAGACATGTACATATCAATAGTATGTGGTGCCCCACCAATCACAGACTATGTAGACAATGCTGTGATGGGCCCCCCCCACACAAAAATCCACATGCTACAGTGGGTGCCTACATCAGCATGACAAGTTATCATATAGCTGGTGGGAGGTGGCCAATGTGCTGTTGATTCCACTGTCTTATGTGCCCTCAGACACACATAGTACAGACTGGGTATTTATATATTATCATAACAAGGTTCCATTGAAAATAGGTCAGGTTTGAGGTGGCCTCAGGTCATTACAAATTCAGAGAATGCGGTTTGGTCTAGATGTGCTCCTAGGGTGTTCACAAAATGACTGGCAGTAGTACTACTTGCTTCCCTAACAGTGGAAACGATTGCTATCTTCCCATACTTAGCTCAGTGGGTCATACATTCTCATTATTGTAGACTGGGAGAGACATGACTGGTACCCTTTCCTGTTGTCCTTAGCAGTCCACCTTACCTTTTGTTTTCACAGGAATTACTCATCTCATGCCATAGTTACATCGGAATTTCGGCATGATTATGTTTGCTGGAACAGAAACACGTTTGCTCTTTTGAAAAGTAACCATGAACTGAGATAATGTTTATTATCTGTATAATGTGATAGATAATTAATTTTTGTTGTTTTCTGCATATCTCTTATGACTGAACATTGTGAACTTTCTAAGTATGGTTCGAAGTTCAGCACTTTATTATGTTTTCAGTACAGATTAGCACTACTAAATGTTTTCACAGTTCTTTATGAACAGTACAGTTGTCATTGTTCAGAACTTGGGTAGAATGTGTTGTTACAGTTTCACTGCAAACATACATGCTCGATGTGTAAAAGTATTGTTGGGGACAGATAAATAACAGTGACATGGTTGTGTATAAACCAACAATCTTCATTTACAGCACTGCTGTAGTGGCCTTAAAAAAAAATTTTTAGATCAATTGTAATTGTTATTGTAATATGTGGCCACAATGCTTGTGTTCTGTATAATCAGAAGCAATGTTATCTATGTGGTGCCTGACTTACTGTCGTTTCAAGTATTTTAAAAATGTAATGTTATTCAGATCAACCACTTACATATTTTTTTTTTCTGTTTCATGCCAGAACACCGGAGGCCTCCCCCGGCTTCTCATGAGGTAGTACCGGCACAGTGTGAAGCTGTGGAGGGTGGTCAGTCGGACACAGAAAGTGTCATTGTCATTGAGTCCGATGGTAAGAGTGTGATATAAATAATTGTACTATGTCATTGACCTGTGTTAGGAAATAATATTATGTGTTAGCTGCAGAAGTTAAGGCTGTATTTTTTAAAAAAGGTCTTTACTGATTAAGTATTATTTGAATCATGTATGTATTCTTTTTAGTTGTTGAGTGGGTTTAAAGCATTTTTTAAATCATTCCGTACAAGGAAGAAAGAGTCAGTCTCTCATCTGGCAACAGAGAACACTTAAAGGTGAACTGTAGCTTTGCAGCTCGGTTCATGCTAAATTCCCATCTGACATTCTACAACTACAAAATTGTAAAGAGGTGACTGTAGAATGCGTCCAAATAAGAGAACAAGTGATTAGGTTACCAAATTTCATAATTAACAAACTATTCCCATTGCTGATGTACCGCCTTAAAAGCTCCATGACCTGTGAGCATTTCCATAGTAAGGACACACATTTATGGGGAGCGCTGTTCTGAACCACACATTTAACATTGGCATTGTCAAAAGCTGTTAATGCATAAGAGAATGGTATTCCAAATCTTTAATGGTGGTTACAAATAGGTAACGAGGGGTTCTTCTGATGCAAAATACTTTTAAAAGGTGGTAACCAACTTTAGTGAATGTGCAGTGGCAGCATGGAACAAAATCCTGCACCAGCATGAGACAGTGTTGTTACTATACATGTGAGTGGGATACAATTTTTCATGTATGTGACAATGGATGTATGTCCATAGGGGTACTTGTCAGTCCATATGGTGTTCTGGGGAGGGGGGGATCTCTTGTCCTCTGTTACTTTTGGTGGTGGAGTTTTATGTACAATGAGTAATTGATTACCAATTGTAATTTTGATGGTGTCTCATTGGTATTCACTAGTGTGCTGTATAATTATCTGTTGCTGATTACCACATGCTCCTTACATGCTTACTAACTTATTATTTCTATATCTGCTGGCAATGTTTCATTTCTATTATTAAAATATTTGTAAATGGACAGTATGGAGAATGTCTACATGTTTGTTAATGTGTGTTACTAGCCCTGTAGGGGTAGTATGTTTAATAACACATAAACGACTGCCATATTCAGGTAGAGGGTGATTAAGTGAAGAGTTACATGATATGTATGTTTTCGTTCTTGCTATTATAATACCACATTTTGTCAAACTGTTTAAAAAGCAGGTCATCATATGGTTATGTCTACATGTATGTAAATTATGTAAATTTAAGATACACATAAGGTTGTTAGGATGTTTAACAGAAAGAAATATGCATTATCACAGTGTTTTGAGTATTGCCATCAATGGGTAGGCACTGCTTGTTGTGCAGTGTATACTATCAATAATAGATTTCTGTGTTTTCTTTCTGTGAAAATTTAATTGGACAAACATTGTTAGGAAAGCACCAGAAAAATCTGGATTTCTTATATTAACTCTGTTCAGGATTGGATGGACATTTGTCTTGGGAAGAACACATACACATGGTTTCATTATTTCAACTTTGTGTGGCTTTTTTGCAGATGAGAAGAGTTGTTGTATGCATGTAATACTGAGTTAAGAACATACATCTAGTTGAACAGACAGCTGTTTTAGTAAAGAGAGGTGTGTTCATATGATAGTTGTACACAATGATGCAGTATTAGAAATTGACGTTTTCAAGAAAAAGACTTTTACCTTGACATTTCATCTATTAATGTGATCATTTTTTCACTTGTTTGCTTTTATAGAGCCCAGGGAAGCTGCCGATGTAGAACCAGTGGAGGTGAAGCAGGAGGCCGGCGCCAGCCCACCACATAAGTGAAATCTGAAAATGTTTCCAAGCAAGATGCAGTCCCAAAGTACTGTGAACTTAGAATGTATGTTATTATTATTGTGTCTAAGTTGACTAGTTGTGTAATTAATCATGTGATTTTACAGTTCTCTAAAGTTTTTTTATATTGGCTTGCTGCAGCTGCACAGCAACATGTTAGGAGTGTGCTGATTTGGGGCTGTACTGCTCTTGGGTGAATGCAGGTTACACATCAGTAGCTGCATACTGTATGTAAGAAATAAGACACTCCAGGGTGTGCATGTAACATATTTTACTGCACGGCCAGGGGCGTAATAAGGCACAAGGCCTTGGTCGAGTGCCTTTAGCCCCTGGCGTGAGGTAAAATATGTTCCATGCACCCCCTGGAGTGTCTTATTGCACTTATAAAATGGTCTACCATTTTTATTTTACTTTTCACTTTTAGAAAAATAATGATTATATTGAGAAAAAAACATTTTGTTCAGCAAATCTATGACAAAATAGTCCTTCCACCAAATTTGTGTTAATATTCAGTAGCTCATTTGCATATAGCACTGTACTTCTACCTTGTTATTATTGCCATCTCTAAATGAGGCATAGTAGTTGCACATCAAACTACCAGTGTACCTATTTTTGAATGTTTGTCATTCTTTTCCTTTGCTGTGGTCCGCAGTTAAGTCTCCTGACCCCCAAAAGCAGATCTGCACCACAGTGCCGATGTGCATGTTGCAAAAAACATGTAATCCTTTACAGCATGTTATACTACATAATTCCTGGCATTTTTTAAATAAAAAGTGAGCACTCGAGCTGCAAAGTACATTGCAAAGCTGGTGCCGAAATCCCCCGCATGTGCAGTACCGGCACATTCCCACACATGCATGAGATATTTTCCCATACAGCTGCTGTGCATGCGCGGATATCGGCAACAGCTTTAAAAGTACTTTATGGCTCAACGATGCTCGGTTTATTTAAAGATGCCAGGAATTGGAACCTGGCATCATTTCAACTGAAATTCATTAGACGGGTTACATTGCATTTTAAATTAGGAACTGCAGCGGGTCGGGAGAGGAAATGGAAGCAAAGATAGTGGGAGTGAGCAAGCATGTTGTTAAAGTGGCACCAACATTGGGACGAACCAGAAACATAAGACTTTGGTGGCAGATAAGGACCGCTTGGCCCACCTAGTCTGCCCATAGTATTTATTTTTAATTGTTTGTATTATTTTAGGAGAAAGTGGCACTAGTTTCGGTGCACTGAAAATGCACTCTAGCTCCTCTTACACTGCCATGCTGAAATCTGTTTTACTCGCAGTGGGTACAGAAAAGATGTCTGCCCATGAAAATGCCAACATTCCATGGCACATGAATCTTGGCCTTTTTACTGCCTGCCCTTTTCTGTACCCATGCAGGGAACAGATTTCATGCATAGTGAGCTGCTTCTCTGATTGGTTGATTTACCTTGCCCATTTTATAATATGCAATAACCCTGCATTTGTAAGCGAAGCTCTACTTCAATTTCAGCAAAGCTTATGATACTCAGGACAACATTTGGTTATGTGCTTGCTGCTATTATCTGCATGCTTGGCAACTAGCCTACGGTTGTCAACATTGGTGGTGCTCCATCCTTCTGTTGATAACTACACCTTGCTGTTTTACTGTGATGACAGGGGAAGTCCACTGCTTGTTGGCATACTCACTCCAAATGTTGAATTGTAAGGGGTGTGCGCAATACCCCTTGTGTAGCGACACACTACCAGTATGTTTGTTTGCTGGAGGGGGTCCAATCCCTGTTGCCATTATTGACTTTATTTGTGCTGTCAGGTTACAAGGGTGCCAATGCATTGATCACTACGATACGCAAGCCCCAAAAACAGACACCATGGTGGGAGGATATCCTAGTGAGCTAAATGGTCTGGAACACAAAAAGTGTCCAATGATGCTTTTAGTTTTTTCCCCATTGTAAAAGTTCAAAATGTGCCTTGTAGTCTTGATGACCCCTCTTCCCAGTTGAAAACGATTGCTGTGCAGTGTGTCACTCTTCACCCTTCCCAACCTCATACTTACGTCTACAGTGCATTGTGACATGTGTGGATTTTTCAAAGGTAATAATGAAGTGATGGAATGTTGATAAGATGTATAATGCAGTGAATTATGGGACTGTTTGCATGTCACACTATGAATATTGTACATTTGTACATGGCACTGTGGAAGTTGTCTCACCACATGTTAACTGCAGTAGTCTGACCACTTGCAGTGGTGCAAGTTCCAGTACATCATACACTGGCTGTGAGTGGGTGGGGTGCTATTAAAACAAGTTGTTGAGTAGCGAAACTCTGTTAAATATTGGGCTAGACACATCACATTGCCAAATTGTTCAACACTGCACGGCATTGTGCCACACAGCGGTACACTTTGAATGTTCACCCATACTGTCCAAACTGTGTTTTTCCCACTTTCACAATATGATGGTGTGGGTGCTGTTCGAAATCACTTCTTGGTACAGTGTGAGGAAATAACTGTGAGATTGTATGTGAGCAAAGGTGCTAATATGGCTATTTAAAAGATTTGCTGTCAGATGAGCATTACATTCTATCATTGCAATCAAGTATTGGATATTTCCCATGCACTGTGGTAGGTTTGAAAATGTTGTGTATTTATATACCAAATTTTGAACACTGTAATTTATTTTTCATCTCCTAATGTACTGTACAGCAGTTTTTTGTTACAGCGTGACCAACATGTTTTCCTGCCATGCAATATCTAACAGCCAGAGGACACGCTAATGCCTGTCATCCTCTGCAGGGTGTGGGTCGGTTGGCATCAGTTACAAACTTTATGACTATTACACTATCAATCGCAATGATAGCAAAGCAACAATTGGCATTGATAATTGTTTATTTCGTAATGTCAGATAGCACATTTAAGAAGCTTATTACTGCTGCACAATATTGTCTTGAACACTTTTAGCCCATGTCTGTGCAACAGCACAGTGATCTGCACATTACAGGCATCCAACACTGCACTAATGAATTTAATCTCCTTATTTTGACTAGATTTTCACATACTGTAGTTTAAGTTTTAGGTTAGTTGTCTGAATTTCTTGTAGTTACGCTACCTAAAAATCTGTTATTTGTGTTCTTTATGTACTTGAAGATCTCTGGCATGTTTCTGGAGTGCATTTTTGCTGTTGATATGTAAAGATGTAGGTTATTGAGTGGACATATAGGGTGTGTTCTGTAAGACATAATTATTAAGATTTTCCTGTTGTAGACAATTCCCACAGTTTAAGTCTATGATTATTCTACATGCCAGCTTGTTAATGGTATTTTGCTGAATGAATGTAATATCAGTAACTCAATTATTTAAAACATTTTTGTGTGTTGAGGCTCTGAAATATGGGTCAAAAGCTCTTTCTTTTCAAACAATCATGAAAGTGACCACATTATGTACACATTTAAAGTATTTTGTGATACTGTTCGTGTTAAAGTAGTAGCGTTTTTTATTGCACAGATGACTAGGTGTTATAGGCAGACAAGGTGAAGTAACAATTCTCACACTTGATGAGGATATATTTCAACTGTATGGTACTATACTGTTGATTATGCAAAAGTATGTACATAGTGAATATTTATGTCCAGTCAATAAAATAGAAGAATAGGATTGGAAATGACATGTTACTATAAGTTTTTTGATGCTGTCAGCTCATTATATTATATAATTAATAAAGTATTATAGAGACACAAATAAAATAACAAAATAGTTTAGCATCAGACTTCAAAATATTATCATAAGTTCCAAATTAATGCATTTATGATATTGCAGTACCTAGGAAATGTTTGAAATTAAATAATTGAAAGTCATAACTGTTTTCTTTGTCTTGTGTATTGATTACTTTTTAATCTTTGTAGGGCGCTGGCGGTTGAGAAGATGTGCTGGCCACTGCCGCTGCTATAGACGGCTCGTGCGCGAGGTTGCCAGTCTGTGAAAAGACAATGCTGCGCTCCTTGAAGGGCAGCGTAAAATGCTTTCCTTCTTGGAGGTGCAACAACGGACTGTCAACCTCGTGCTCAAGCCTGTCGTAGCAGTGGCTGATGGCACTGTGGCCAGTACCAGTGCTTTGTCTCCACCAGCACCAGCAGGTTCCGCAGCTTCCCTGGGCAAAACTGACCACCCTTCCCAGTAGTCCGGTATCTCCTCTGGAGGGCGCAACAGCTTCCACTTCATTTGTGCCTCCATATCGAATCCAGTTTCCACTTTGGATTGACTCAAGCAGTGCATACACCTCTCGCAAGTCTTGGCCAAAGACTTCCATTTTGTTTAAAAAGGACTTTAAGAAATTATTTTTTTTCTTATTTATGTAACAAAAACTTTATTTTTATAACATATTTATTTGTGTATGAAAGTAATACACACTTTTATAAGTATTTTTTCATTTGTTTTTATATAATATTTGTAAATATATATTTTTCTATGATTTTATAAAAGAATATATTTTGTTTGTGTTTGATTTGAAACATCTTAAATATTTTATATAGTAAAAAAATAGTTAATTCTTACTCTCTTGTATTTGGTGTGTTATTGTGTACTGCAGATGTTTATTTACAATACTTGAAAACAAGATTTACACAACTGTTATTTTGTCATTTGTTGAAAGATTTTATCACACTATTGTGGTATTACAGTTGTGATTCTCCATAAAAGTAACTGAGATGTGTGACAATGCTACCTTACACTATTTGTGGCACACTGTTGTTGTTTCATAGACATAGTGCTACAGTATGTGTGTATGTGTATCATGATGAAGATGAGTATGTCCATGCTAGTACAACAGTAACATTTCTGTGTTGGTGTATGACAACAATCACTGTGTGATTGCATTGATTACTATCTAAATGAATGCTGTTACATCGTGGTGTTTTTGTGTACTCACAGGAAAGTTATCTATTCAGTATCAGCAAGCCTTTTCCACCTCTCTTCACTTAATTGGTGCCACCACCTCAGTTGGTTGTAAACCCAATGTCTATAAAATGACAAGTTACTACAGTAACATATCCATATTTTCACTAGATGAACTAATGGTATCCATCTCATGTCATATACTCTTTTATTTATGTACATCTTTTTCTTTACATATGTGCTCACTATGAAAAAGAGTAAGACACTGTTACATAAAAAATACTAAATGGAATAACAATGAAAAATTACAATGAATAGAATTCTATAAAAACAATATGATTCACAGTGAAGTACTGTTACTGTAAATAACAGTAAATACTACTACAAGACTTGAAGTATTCCTGATCTTGGAACATTTTTGGTATGTATGTGCAGTATTCTTACAACTATAAATCATGTACTATAGTGAGTAATAGTTCTGAAAAAGACAGGATATTCATGGCAAAAAACTCTGTTTAATGCATTAGTTAGGGTTGTTCCACAGCGACAAAAGTGAGGAAATTCGCTGTTAGGGTTGAAAACCCTAACTCCGAATTCACCCCCCCCAGCACCACACACACACAGACACACACACACACATGCAAGTATAGATGAGGACCAAGTCAACACAACCAATGACAGACATCCAGCAGCAGGTGACAGAAATAACAAAACAATTGTCTAAATGTACTACGAGACATCCCCACCCACCTGACCAGGTACTGCATGCTCAGTGGAGATCAACAGCAAAACTGAGGCCATGTACACTAAACGTACACATCCCTGATTGCAGCTGCACACCATGTACCACACTTAGTAGTTGCATGGCCTTACCTAACAATGCCCACCACACCACAACTGGTACTGTCCGTTAGTCAATATAAATGCTAAAGGTGCATGATCACAGTTGTGAAAGATTTTAACACTAGTGAGTATACATTAATTAGAGAAGTACATAAATTAACTACAAGACACTAGCATGCTCAAGCTAAAAGTAGTGTTACATTTAGTATGTGATTTTCATAGTAGTACATTTACTGCAACTGTTTACTGAAGATAGACAGGCTGATGTAAACATATGGAAAAGCATTGCCTGTTCAATGCTGTGAAATTCGTACTGCCAGTATCAGATGCATTCTTACTGATGAAGCTGTACTGCTAATGTACATACATAGACCATCAGTGTGTTTCAATACTAAAGATGCAGTAAGTATTCTTTGTAAAAAATTGGTAATTGCATGGATCAGGCCAAGCAACTTCTAAATATCATAGGACTACTGAGCCAACAATGACGTACCTGTATCGGAGATGTCTATAGGATAGATTTTCCTGTAGGCACTTACTCAGTATGTTGTACTTGATAAAGGCAATCTCATTGCATCTGTGATGACTAACTTATTCAAATGGTGATACATTTACTATTGTTGCAATGAGTGATCTATGCTACTTATGGACACAGCATAATTTTTTTAACAGTTGTTTCATACTCAGGCTGTATACGTAGTGTTTGGGTTTGCCACACTTCTGTTACTGATGGTATCAAAGTGATAACTATGTCAATTGTGGTACAACAGCAATCAAGTAGGTATAGTGTAGATATAAACAGAATGTCTTTTAGTATTGATTTAACTCACAATGGGATAAGTGTACTAGGACTGCAAGGGTTATTCTCTATCACTGACTCTGTCAGTTATAATCACACTAAGGTTTCGATGACTGTAATGATCAAGTTACACTGTTCATCTTCATTAGTTCATATTCACTGCCATTCTCCAGTAAGTAGACAGAGTATGGTGTAACTGGGTGTGACACTGTGATGCAAAACTCCTGCAGTGCCCAGCAGAGGGAGAGTATCTAGTCATAAAGACAATTAAGCAATTAGGCATGACCAACGGTTATGTTAAATGGTCTGTTAATCACCATGTAGGGATTTAATGTTGAATGAGGTGTAGCTGAGTGCCACATGTTGCTAGACAGTGATAAACTGACCATTAACATAATACCTGGGAGTGGCTTATTGTTATCATAATAAAACTGTTTTTTTAAACAACATTAAAGCATGTTCATCATATGGTTAGGCTCTACATGTATGTTAATAAAAACTAAACATAAACTGTGACAATGTTTACAGTCAATTAGAAAGCTGCATTTCTCAAACCCTTGTTATAATCAAAGATATTATACCTGTACAATCCATTGGTTTTACTCAAGTCTATTTGCTCAAAGTGGCTCATCATCACGTGGTGTCGTCTGAGTGTGGGGCATCAGTGAAAGCAAGGCCATACAACTACTAAGTGTGGTACATTGTGTGCAGCTGCAATCAGGGGATGTACATTTGGTGTACATGGCGCAGTTTTGCTGTTGATCTCCACTGAGCATGCAGTACCTGGTCAGGTGGGTGGGGATGTCTCGTAAGTACATTTGAGACAATTGTTATTTCTGTCAACTGCTGCTGGATGTCTGTCATTGGTTGTGTTGACTTGGTCCTCCCCCATACTTGCATGAGTGTGTGTGTGTCTGTGTGTGTGTGGTGCTGGGGGGGGTGAATTCGAGTTAGGTTTTCAACCTAACAGCAAATTTCCTCACTTTTGTCGCTGGAACAACCCTAACTAATGCATTAAACAGAGTTTTTGCCATGAATATATATATATATTATGGTAGCAGTAGTACTACCATAGCTAGGTTGAGGAGCCATTTCTATGTTAAACCCCAAACTTTTCACCTTAATAACTTTGCAACCATTTGATGGATTTGCCTGAAATTTGGAATTTATGATCAAGAACCATAGGCCTTGGGATCTGCCAAGTTTTGTACTGGTTGGATATACAGCTGCAGGTTATTGAGGTGTGATCTGTGCATGCGTTCGCTTTCTCCAATTCTTTTGGTCACGCCTACAGGTCGTGCGGTTTGCATTGACCGCCCAATCTTCAGGAATGTGCAGCAGGGTCCCCAATGTGCCTTTCAAAGATTTCGTGAAAAATATTAAGCGGTTCAAAAGTTATTCAAAAACAGTTTCCATTATAAGTCAATGGAAAAGTTAACAAAAAGTTCAACACTTTACAATGCATTTTTACTTTCGCAAATGGGCCTGTTACTTTCGCAAATCAGCCATTTTGTTTTCAGTTGGTGATCAGAAAAATGGTTGGCATTTAAATTTGGGACCCTCTAGCAACCTAATTTTTTTTGTATTCACCTAGTCGGGCCCTGAGGATGCTTGCCATGTCTTTATTTTGGGGTAAAACACCCCAGAAATATGTTTTTCAAATTTCTGGAAAATGTACTTTCACAAAGTACTTTCGTGCTCACGAAAGTGTCACAAATTTTTGCGAAAGCTTTCGCAAATTGAGACAGTAATTTTCTAGTCTGTGGGAAAATGACAGCAATTCTTTGGCACTGCACTGCAAAATAACCGTTGGGAGTTTTGGGCTGAAATTTGGAGGGAACGCAGCCGACATCTCACAGATGTGCCTTTTAGTGTTGTATTGAAAAATATTACGGTGGCAAAGTTATGGCACTCCAAAGTTGACAGTTTTTCCCATAGGATAACATTCACGGCGCAGCATTACAGGAATCATTTGGCACCTGCTGCAAAATAACGATTTGGTCTTTTTCCTGAAATTTGGAGGAAGACAGCCAACAGTACACAGATGTGTCTTTCAGTAGTTTGGTGAAAAAATATCACATGGCGCAAAGTTACGGCACTCCAAAATTGATGGTTTTCCATAGGATAACATTCGGCAACCAACACTTAACAGAAATCATTTGGAGCCCTGCTGCAAAATAACAGTTTGGTCTTTTTCCTGAAATTTGGAGGGAAGACCAGCAACAGCCCTGAGATGTGCCTTTCAGTAGTTTGGTGAAAAACATTACAGGGAGGCAAAGTTATGGTGCTCGAACTTTCTTTTTTCCCATAGGATAACATTACGGCGTGCATGGCGCTTTCAGGGCCCATATCTGGAAGCGGTTAGGAGTTACGGACTTTTCGATTGGAAAATTTCTTAGCAGCAGCAATGGGGCTAAGATTCAAATTAGCCAGGACAGTTGTAAATAATATGACTTTTTAAATTTTTTCTCTTAAACGCGGTTCCTGAGATATAATGTATTTAGTATTCAAGATCTCATTTTTCTCGCCGATACTCATTATTTTGCATACATTATTTGTACTCACTGTCTTTCTCAATGCAGGTTTTGGCGAAAACCAGCCTGTGTACTTACATTACTGTTACTGTTGCCCTTTCCGCTTGTGGATCCGTTACCCGTTTCACTTACCATTGGCGTCTCGCCACCATGTGCGTTATCGCTGCGTTTTCATTTGCGCTTGCGTTTCTGTTATTTTGCCATTTCTGTCTACAGTACTGTTTATCTTACTGTTTCACTTTCATCACCATGCCATTGACATTTCTGTTTGGGCACCATGTTATTATGTGACAACACATCGCGTGGCAGACCATTCCGTCTACGCCACCATGTGCGTTACCCTTTCTGTTCTCATGGTGCATGTGCGTGTGTTACCATATGCGCCACTGTTAGCATTTCTGTTTGCGTTGCTGTCCCTGTTAGTATGCCACAACACATCATGTGGGCCCGCGCTCCGCTGCTGCATTACATTCACTATTTCTCGTTATCATTCTCAAAAGAAAGAAATTAGAGGCAAAAACTCCGTTTAATGCATTAGTTAGGGTTGTTCCACAGCGACAAAGTGTGAAATTAAGCTGGTAGGTTGAAAACCCCCTTGAGCCCCATACCCCAACCCGGCATTGGTGTGCGCATTGGGATAGTAGGGTCCTAACTCTCCCCCATTCTCCTATACTTCTGCTGCTTTACACATGTCATGGGGTGAGGTTGGGGCTCAAATAATCTGTCACGCACCCCAATCTGGTTAGGGATGGCGGGGGTGCAGAGATTTTCAACCCTAACCAACAAATTTCGCACTGTCACTGTGAGCAACTAACTAATAAATTAAGCTGATTTTTGCCTCTAATATATATATATATATATATATATATATATACACACATATACTATATACATATATACAGTATATATACATATATATATATACATACACATATATATATATATACATATATATATATATACACATATAGATATACACATACATATATATATATATATATATATATATTATGGTAGCACGGTAGTGCTACCATAGTTAGGGTTGAGGAGCCATTTCTATGTTAAACCCCAAAACTTTGCACTTTAATAACTTTGCAACTGTTTGACAGATTTGGCTAAAATGTGGAACACACAATCAAGCACCATAGGCCTTAGCATCTGCCAAGTTTCGTACCAGTGGGATACACGGCTGTGGAGTTATTAAGCATGATTTGCCCGCATGTTTATGCTTTTTCTGGAATTCTACAGTCGCATGTACAGGTCGCACGGTTTCTGCTGACCAACCCACATTCTTCAGGAATGTCTGCCAGGGTCCCGATGTGCCTTTGAAGATTTGGTGAAAAAAATATTAGCGGTTCAAAAGTTATTAAAAACAATTTCCATTATAAGTCAATGGGAAAAGTTAACAAAAGTTCAACACTTTCACAAATGCATTTTACTTTTCGCAAATGGGCCTGTTACTTTCGCAAATCGGCCATTTTGTTTTCAGTTGGTGATTAGAAAACTGCTTGGCATTTAAATTTGGGACCCTCTAGCAACCTAATTCTTTTTGTATTCAGCTAGTCGGACCCTGAGGATGCTAGCCATGTCTTTATTTTGGGGTAAAACACCCCAGAAATATGATTTTCAGATTTCTGGAAAAAGTACTTTCACAAAGTACTTTCGTGCTCACGAAAGTGTTGCAAATGTTTGCGAAAGCTTTCGCAAATTGCGACAGTAATTTTCTAGTCTGTGGGAAAATGACAGCAATTCTTTGGCACTGCACTGCAAAAGAACTGTTGGGAGTTTTGGGCTGAAATTTGGAGGAAACGCAGCCGACATCTCACAGATGTGCCTTTCAGTGTTGTATTAAAAAAATATTACATGGCACTCCAAAGTTGACAGTTTTTCCCATAGGATAACATTACAGCGCCCGATGCATTACAGGAATCCTTTGGCACCCTGCTGCAAAATAACAGTTTAGTCTTTTTTCCTGAAATTTGGAGGGAAGACATCCAACAGCCCACAGATGTGCCTTTCAGTGGTTTGGTGAAAAAATATTACAGGGAGGCAAAGTTATGGCACTCCGAACTTCTCTTGTTTTCCCATAGGATAACATTATGGCGTTCACTGCACCTTTCAGTGCCCGTATCTCGGAAACGGTGCGAGATTCGGACTTTTTGTCGGAAAAAAACTAACCAGGACAGTAATAAATCATACGACTTTTAAATTTTTTTTCTATGTCATACGGTTCCTGAGATATAACCTATATAGTATTCCAAGTCCTCATTTTCTGCTCTGATACCCATTATTATGCATACATTCTTTGTACTCACTGTCTTTCTCTGTTCAGCTTTTGGGGAAAACCAGCCTGTGTGCTTACATTACTGTTACCATTGCCCTTTCCACATGATTCAGCACCCGTTTACTTGACGTCGATTATGCCACCGCGTCACGTCATCCTTTCGTTTTCATTTGTGCTTGCATTTCTGTTATTTTTTGCCGTTTGTGTCTACCATACTGTTTCTCTTTCTGTTTCACTTTGCGTCACCATGCCCATTGACATTTCCATTTGCAGGCATCATGTTACTATGTGACAAGACATCACGTGGCTCACCGTTCCCGTCTATGCCACCATGTTCGTTACCCTTTCTGTTCTCATTCGCGCTTGCGTTACCTTGTGCGCCACTGTTAGTGCTTCTGTTTGCATTGCTGTTCCTGTTACTATGCCACAAGACATCATGTGGTGGGAGTGCGGGGCCCTTTGGGCCCCGTGCTCTAATGCTACGTGCGTGCTGGGAGGCGTGGGGCCCTTATGCGTTATCCTTTGCATTTTCATTTTGCTTGCGTTTCTGTTATTTTTGCCATGTGTCTACAGTATTGTTTCTCTTTCTGTTTCACTTTGCGTCACCATGCCCATTGACATTTCCGTTTGCAGGCACCATGTTACTATGTGACAACACATCACGTGGCAGACTGTTCCCGTCTATGACACCGTGCGCATTGCCCTTTCTGTTGTCATTTGCGCTTGTGTTACCATGTGAGCCACTGTTAGCACTTCTGTTTGCGTTGCTCTTCCTGTTACAATGCCACAAGACATCATGTGGCGGGAGGGCCCCGCCCTCCCGCCATCGCATTACATTCACTATTTCTTGTTATCATTCTCAAAAAGAAGGGAAATTAGAGGCAAAAAACTCAATTTAATGTATTAGTTAGGGTTGTTCCACAGCGACAAAAGTGAAGAAATTTGCTGTTAGGGTTGAAAACCCTAACTCCAATTCACCCCAGCACCACACACACACAGACACACACACACACACACATGCAAGTATGGGGAGGACCAAGTCAACACAACCAATGACAGACATCCAGCAGCAAGTGACAGAAATAACAAACAATTCTCTAAATGTACTCACGAGACATCCCACCCACCTGACCAGGTACTGCATGCTCAGTGGAGATCAACAGCAAAACTGAGGCCATGTGCACCAAGCTACACATCCCTGATTGCAGCTGCACAACGCAGTACCACCTTAGTAGTTGCATGGCCTTACCTACCGATGTCCCACCAGACCACACCACATGTGGTGGGCCACCTGAGCAATAGAGTTGAGCAAAACCAAGGAATTGTACAGGTATAATATCTCTGATTATAACAAGGGTTTGAGAAATGCAGCTTTCTAATTGACTGTAAACACTGTAACAGCCTTGTGTTTAGTTTTTATTAACATACATGTAGAGCCTAACCATATGATGAACATGCTTTAATGTTGTTTAAAAAACAGTTTTATTATGATAACAATAAGCCACTCCCAGATATTATGTTAATGGTCAGTTTATCACTGTCTAGCGACATGTGGCACTCGGCTATGCCTCATTCAACATTAAACCCCTACATGGTGATTAACAGACCATTTAACATAACCGTTGGTCATGCCTTATTGCCTAATTGTCTTTATGACTAGATACTCTCCCTCTGCTAGGCACTGCAGGAGTTTTGCAACACAGTTTCACACCCAGTTACACCATACTCTGTCTACTTACTGGAGAATGGCAGTGAATATGAACTCATGAAGATGAACAGTGTAACTTGATCATTACAGTCATTGAAACCTTAGTGTGATTATAATTGACAGAGTCAGTGATACAGAATAACCCTTGCCATCCTAGTACACTTATCCCACTGTGAGTTAAATCAATACTAAAAGACATTCTGTTTATATCTACACTATACCTACTTGACTGTCTTGTACCACAATTGACATAGTTAGCACTTTGATAGCATCAGTAACAGAAGTGTATGGCAAACCCAAACACTACGTGATACAGCCTGAGTATGAACAACTGTTAAAAAATTACGCTGTGTCCATAAGTAGCATAGATCACTCATTGCAACAATAGTAAATGTATCACTATTTGAATAAGTTAGTCATCACAGATGCAATGAGATTGTCTTTATCAGGTACAACATACTGAGTAAGTGCCTACAGGAAAATCTATCCTATAGACATCTCCGATACAGGTACATCATTGTTGGCTCAGTAGTCCTATGATATTTAGGTTGCTTGGCTGGATCCATGCAGTTACACTGTTTCTTACAAAGAATACTTACTGCATCTTTAGTATTGAAACGCACTGAAGGTCTATGTATGTACATTAGCAGTACAGCTTCATCAGTAAGAATGCATCTGATACTGGCAGTACGAATTTCACAGCACTGAACAGGCAATGCTTTTCCATACGTTTACATCAGCCTCTTTATCTTCAGTAAACAGTTGCAGTAAATGTACTACTATGAAAATCACATACTAAATATAACACTACTTTTATCTTGAGCATGCTAGTGTCTTGTAGTTAATTTATGTACTTCTCTTAATTAATGTATACTCACTAGTGTTAAAACCTTTCTACAACTGTGATCATGCATCTTTAGCATTTATATTGACTAACGGCATAGTACCAGTTGTGGTGTGGTGTGGGGCATCGTTAGGTAAGGCCATGCAATTACTAAGTGTGGTATGTTGTGTGCAGCTGCAATCAGGGATGTGTACATTTGGTGTACATGGCCTCAGTTTTGCTGTTGATCTCCACTGAGCATGCAGTACCTGGTCAGGTGGGTGGGGATGTCTTGTAGCACATTTAGACAATTGTTTGTTATTTCTGTCACCTGCTGCTGGATGTCTATCATTGGTTGTGTTAACTTGGTCCTCCCCCATACTTGCATGTTTGTGTGTGTGTCTGTGTGTGTGTGGTGCTGGGGGGGTGAATTCGGAGTTAGGGTTTTCAACCTAACAGCGGACCTCTCACTTTGTCACTGTGAACAACCCTAACTAATGCATTAAATGGAGTTTTTTCTCTAATATATATATATATATATATATATATATATATATATATATCTATATATCTATATATATATAGATATATATATATATATATATATATATATATATATATATATATATATATATATATAATATATATATGCATGGCAGCACCCCTATAGTTAGGGTTGAGCAGGGCTATGTTAAACCTCACATTTTTCACTTTAATAACTTTTCAACCATTCAATGGATATGGGAGAAGAGGCATGGCTTAAAAAACTCAGGAAAATGGATATCACAGAGCTGAACTTATGGATACTAGCTTGGTGCCTAGAAACAAGGCATCACTATATTTGTGATTGGAAGGAGTTTTTGGACAGGAGGCTCTTAAGTTGGGATGTCTCCCAACTCTCCAGGGAAGGTGCAAGAGCACTCAGTCAGAAATTCAATGTTATTGTAGTGAGTTTAAACTAGAGGATGTGGAGACAGTGGCTAAACTGGACCTTAGAAATGGAGACCAGGTCATTTCTCCCCACACTACAGGCAAAAAACACTCGGCAAAAGCAAAATACAAGGATGCAAAGAACATAAATAAGGCAAACAAAAATGTGACAAAACCAGAAAGTCAGACATGGAAGGCAATGGTACTAAATCCACACAGTCTACCAAATTAAATGGTAGAGCTAATGGCTATCATTGAGGATGAAAAACTTGATTAGGTAGCAGTAAATGAAACATGGCTCAACGATAACCATGAATGGGATATAGCCATTCCAGGTTTTAATCTCTTTAGAAGGGACAGGAAGGGGAAAAAAGGCAGTAGGGGTAGCATTGTATGTTAGGGAGGGCATAAAGGCAACAGAGGTCCATGGAGCACAGACTGGGACAGATATCCTATGGATAATGATTCAAGACGGCAAAGACTCAGTCATGTGGGTTGGAATAGCCTATAGGCCTCCAATACATGACATAGAGGCAGACAAAAGCCTACTAGAAAACATAACTAACATGACCTACAAGATGGAAGTGATCCTAAGGGGGGGGATTTCAATTTACCAGACATAAATTGGAAATCCCGCACATCCACTTCATCCAGGAGTAAGGACATTGTCAGAGCCCTGAGTTGATCTGGAATTGAACAACTTGTTGATGACCGCACAAGGGGAGGGGACTCTTTCCTGGACTTAGTCCTGACAAACAGTAACAAGTTTATAAGGGTCAAAGTCAGGAGTCATCTAGGGTCAAGCAACCATAAGATGATTTGGCTTCAAATCAGGGCAAAGGAGGACCCTAGGCACTTGAGGACCAAGGTCTATGATTTCAAGAAAGCAAATTTCACGGAGATGAGAAGTTGTGTCAGGAAGGCACCAAAAGCGAAGTCACCTGGGGGAGTAGAGGAGAGCTGGAACCACCTTAAAGAGGCATTAAACAAGGTGGCAGAAGAATACATAAGACTAGTTAGTAAAACAAAAAGGAAGAAGAACACAATTTGGTTTACATGAGAAGTACAAGGAGTGATAAGGGAAAATAAAAAGACAATTTAAAAGTACATAGCCTCTAAAAAGGATGAGGACCTGCATCTTTATAGGAACAAGTTGAAGGAAGCCAGTAGAAAAATCAGGACAGCCAATGAGCAAGCAGAATAAAATACTGCAGAAGACATTTCAGGGGGTACAAAGAATTTCTTCAGATGTATTAGTGACAGGAAGAAAACAAAGGGGAACTAGTCAGGATCAAATAAGAAGAAGGGGAGCTGTTTGAAGGGGACATTGAAAAAGCAGAAGCACTAAACAAATACTGCTCTGTATTTACAAACTAAGCAGAGGGAGATGGACCCACCCTGATAGCTAGAACCTTACAGGTCAAGGGTGTTGACTTGAGCCCTTTTATGGTGGAAAGGGTTGTGGCAGAATTAGCAAAGCTAAAAACAGACAAGACCATGGGTCCAGATGGGATCCATCCAAGAATACTAAAAGAGCTAAAAGAGGTGCTAGCAGCACCTCTGATGGATCTCTTTAACAAGTCTCTACAAGAAGAGGTAGTACTAGAGGACTGGAGGAGGGCCACGGTGGTCCCTACTCACAAGGGGGGAAGCCAGGAAGAGTCAGAAAACTACTGACCTCTGTAGTGGGTAAACTGATGGAATCCCTGCTGAAGGAGAGGATTGTGGAGTTCCTGGAGGCAGCAGACAGTAGGATCCCAGGCAGCATGAGTTCACAACAGGCAGATCCTGCCAGACCAACCTGAGACAGTTTTTTGACTGGGTCACAAAGACAGTGGACCAGGGAGGAGTGGTAGACATAGTCTACCTTGACTTTAGTAAGGCCTTTGACTCTGTACTCCACAGAATGCTGCTAAGGAAACTAAGGCAAGTGGGAGTCAGTGGGAAAATAGTATCATGGGTGAGAAACTGGCTGAAGGGCAGAACCCAGAAAGCAGTGGTAAATGGAACTGTATCTAGTGAGAGAGAAGTGACAAGTGGGGTATCCCAGGGGTCAGTCCTGGGGCCTCTGCTCTTCAACATATGTATTAGCGATATCACGGAGGACCTGGGTAGGAGGGTGTGCCTATTTGCAGATGACACTAATGTCTATAATAGGGTCAACACAAAGGAGGGGTAAATCAAATGAGGGATGATCTCCACAAATTTGGAAAGTGGTCTTCCACATGGCAACTGAAATTTTATGTCAAGAAATGTAAGGTCATGCACCTAGGAAAGGGCAACATTAAGGCCAAATATTACCTGAGAGGGGAAAAACTTACCACCTGCAGCCAAGAGCATGATTAGGGGTCATTATTTTGAAAGACTAGAAGGTTAGTAACCAGTGTGAGAAGGCAGCACTAAAAGCAAACCGTATGCTATAATGCATAGGTAGGGGCATCACTAGCAGAAGGAAGGAGGTGGTCCTGCCTCTGTACAGGTCATTGGTGAGGCTCCACATTGAGTACGGGGTCCAGTTCTGGAGACTGTACCTGAGGAAGGATATTGTCAGGGTGGAGTTGGTCCAGAGGAGGGCAACTAAAATGATACATGGACTCCAAGAAAAGAGCTATGAGAACAGACTGGTGGAGCTCACCATGTACTCTCTGGACCAGAGGAGGGTTGGGGGAATATAATAGAATCACACAGAATCATTACAAGTTCAAGAGACCAAAGATCCTTTGGAGAACTTGCCACCATTAAACTTCTATGGTGGTAAATAATAATGTGTATCTTCCATAAATTCATCTAATCTGGTTTTAAATATTGCCATATTACCACTTTCAACTACATGACTAGGCAGTATGATTAGGGAGTTTATTCCATATTGCAATAACTCTTTGTGTATACCTTTGATTTCTTTTAGATGTTTTGTTCACTTCACCCTTATATTTATGTTTGTGTGACCTTGTATTTAAAGGGACACTGTCAACCTGTTTTTCATCATATTATTTCTAGTTGAAATCCTACATTTTTTGATTGCTTACCTTCTCCAAAATTCATTGATGTTGCTGTTTGTTTTGTCTGTCTCCTTGTTTAGTAGAACTGAAATGCATGGCAATGTATATTTATAAACAATCTTGTTTTGTTTACAATCATGGATCTGTTCTTACTACATGCTTCCTGAGCATTAGAAACACACCCACACAGTGCAGTCACTCATAAGGCAGTAGCCTCCTAAACTCCCATTGCATCAAGACTGTTGTGAGTGTTCCCAAGTCCAGGAAAGATGAATTTGGAGTTGATCAAGGAATGTAAACAAACCTGTTTTGGTGTGGTAACACCAGTATGTTGGGCAGTCTGTTTTTCACTTTTTTAAAGAAAATAAGAGTCAGAATCAAACTACCAGCAACATCAGCAATCTTAACAGAATTTTGGCAATCACAAAATGTGTTTTTTAAACTAGGGACACTTTGAGACCTATGGGGGTTGACAGAGTCCTTTTAAGTCATTTATATTTTGTTTTTGGAGCCCTAGTGTATATTCAGGGATTTCATTTGAACATGCCTTGAATGACAGACATAAATCCCCTCTTATCCTCCTATAATCCATAGAATACAGATTCAGTAAGGACAGTCTTTCACAGTATGATTTATTATTCATATTTTAAATTTTTTTAGTAATCTTCCTCTGTACCTTCTCAATTTCATGTTTACCTTCAACAGTATATGGTGCATAAAACTGCGTGCAGTATTCCAGATGGGGTCTCATCAAGCACATGTACAATGGCATAATCACCTCTGCACTCCGACTCTTTATGGTTTTCATAATACAATGATAAATACCATAACGTTTCTTTAACATCATATTTCTATGTTTATCAAACTTAAGATCAGGTGTAATATAGACTCCATGGTCCCTTTCATTATCTGTTACACTTAGTATGGTATCATTTAATTTATATTCAAAACATAGATTGTTCTTGCCAATCTTACATTTTGACTCATTAAAAAAAACAATTTGTGCTCTGTAGCCCAGGCTGCTAATTTGTCCAAGTTTGTCTGGAACAAAGATGCAGTTTTGTGGTTGGTAACGATACCTCCAACTTTACAGTCATTGGCATATTTACTCATCCAGGTACCTGGTGTTGACTACATGGAACTAATCATTATGTTGAACAGAGTAGGTCCAAGGACTGAGCCCTGGGGCACTCCACTGGTCACCTGTCCCCAGTCAGATGCGTATCCCTTTATTATAACCCTTTGTCTCCTATTACGCAACCATGAATTAATCCAGTCAATTATATTAGAATGTATTTTATATAGTCTTAATTTTTCAATTAATATATTGTGGGAGACCTTATCCAAGGCCTTAGAAAAATCAAGATAGGCCACATCTACTGATATTCCTACATCCAGGGCTACCCTCACAGGCTCAACAAAACCAATTAGGTTTGTAACACATGATCTCCCCTGAGAGAAACCATGCTGTGAAAGATCTAATTGTCCCTCCTGTTTAAGGTGATCAATAATAAGTTTTTGAATGAGTCTTTCAAGTGTTTTACCAAGTACAGAAGTTAAACTTATTGGTCAGTAGTCCTGCTTGTTCTGTTTATCTCCTCCTTTAAAAGTAGGGATGACTGGGCCTGCCCAGTGGCACTGAGGGTTGAGGCAGTGGATGCCACACCTCGCTGTACACTGGCGACCCAGGTTCAGGAGTAAGCCAGGGTCGCTGGGGGTCGGCAGGGGAAAAGAAGGATCAAGCATCCACAGGACTGCTGTCCTTCTCTGGGGAGGGAGGTGTACCACTGCTGGTGCTTGGGCAGCCCCTGGTGATGGCTGGGGATTGCTTGGGCACTGGCAGGATCTGTGAGGATGTACTGTGGCAGACACCAGGATCAGGGGGCATGTGGATGCATGTGCATTTGGGTCCTTGGGGCGTCATTGCATGCCACAGATGTCGGGGAATGGGGGACGAGAAAAGTGGAAAAAGGTGAGCATCGGACGTGGTGGCTTAATGGCCGTCTCAAGCAAGGAGACCGGTTTGACTCTGTGGATGCATGGTACACTGGATCCTGGTACCTGGGGGTTGAGCTATGGGACGAGCTCCCCTCCACCCCGCCGTGGGGGGTAAGCAGCGGGGGTAAACCACAGGACCACAATAGGAGGAGCCGGTGGACTCCCAGAGATGGCAGCCGGAGACCTGAGGGGGATGCCTTACGAGATAAGGTAGGCAGTCTGGTGGCTCAAGGTGGATAAAGTATAGGAAAAAAAATAGGGATGACTGTAGCCTCATTCCATTCTTTGATTGTTTTCCCCTCTAACATGGAGATATTAAATAATTTAGTAATTGGACCAACAAGTTCTAAGACTAGTTTTCTTAGGAATAAAGGACTAAGTCTATCAGGCCCAGGAGATCCAGTAATTTTAATGTTATTGATCACATTAATTACTTCAGTTGTTGTAAAGGTAACAGCCTGCCGTGAGACAGGTTCTGCTATCCCAAATTTGACTTCCTCTTTAGTATAATGGCTAAAAAATATTGATTAAACTAGCTTGCCATATGCTTTTCATGATTGATTTCTCCATTTTCTGTCAATAAAGGACCTATGTTGTTATTATTATTTCTAAGAGAACCTATATAATTAAATAATAGTTTTTTATTATCCTTTATTTTATTTACTAAATTTTATTCAACTTCCTGTTTTTCTAATCATCTTTTTACAGCCTTTAACTGCAATTTTATATTTATGTAAACTAGACTCATTAATTAGAGATCTTTAAGTACCTCAAAGAGTTAAACAGAGTCCAGACAAATGAACTGTTCCAGCTAAATGCAACCACAAGGACGCGAGGTCATGGACTGAGGTTGGGTGGGGGGGGAGTTTTAAGAGCAGCAAGCACAAGTTCTTCTTCACAGAGAGAGTGGTAGTGCTGTGGAATGGGTTACCTGAAGAGCTGGTGGAAGCCAAGACAGTTAGGGAATTCAAAAACACATGGGATAGATATGAAGAAATTGTGACAACAAAGACAGAGAGAACTTGTGGGGGGCTAATCAAAAACATGGGCAGATTAGCTGGATCACTGGTCCCCATCTGGCAACACTTTCTATGTTTCTATGCATGAAAATTCACATGTGTGGTTTTGTGGTGCTAGATCTCTTGATGTGCCAAGTTTTTTTTTTATAATTAATATTTTATTGACATTTTTAACATACAACAAACTGTACAAATAACCGTGCCTTCTCAGAACCTGGCTGGAGTGTTTATCACTCCTTGGAGTTACAATCTAAATAACTGACTGAGAATCGATACAAAAAGATATTAGAACAATATAAAAAAGAAGAATACCAACCTCCTATTCCAAAACTTATCCCAAGATCACTCCTCTAGGAAACAGTCAAGTTATGAAACTGCAGAAAATTTAACAAAGATCAGATACAATAGAAGAAAAAACTACAAAGCATCTACTGTATAAGAGACAAAATGCAATCCCAGAAAAAATGCCAGTACATTTTACAAGCTGGAAATAGTCCTAATAGGAAAAACAGAATAATTGATTCCAGCATGACTGCAGTAAGATACAAAGACTACCCAGACGTAACAAACAACTAACAATATTTACAAAAAACAGTAAAAATGCTGCTGACAACAGAGGGAAGGCAGAGGGGGATGGTGTTCCATGCAAGAGCAAACATCCAGATTAATATAGACCAATTAGTCAAACTAGCTACCAAGAATAATAATGGCAAAAGGATATAAGTCGTGCATGTGGTGGGGGGTGAGTAAAAGCAGCCCTGGGTTAAGAGAGTTCCCATGTTGGAGTAGAACGGGCTGCCAAACTTGCTGGAAATACCCAAATTTACCTGGCACAATATAAGACAACCTTTAATACCCTGCAAGTTTAAACATTCCATCTATCTATTCCTCAAAAGTTGGCATATCAGTTTTGTGCCAACTAAGTAATAAAAGTCACTTGGCTTCTAAAATAGCAGCCATAAACCAATCCTGTTGAGATTTATTAGCTGCCGGAAGTTTCATAGTGTTATCCAACACTAATAAAGAAATGTCCATTGGAATCTTAAATCCAAGGACCAACTCCATATGAGATAATATGTGGTTCCACCAATCAAAAATTTTAGAGCTTTCCATCAGGAGGTGCAGCAGGGTACCCATCGCTTTATCACAATGCCAGCAGTTCGAATTTTGCACTAGTCACACATTACATAAGGTTGAGGGGGTGTAATACCACAGGTGTAGGGCCTTCATTTGCATCAACCAGCCTGCTGTGTCCCAACAGGCACCATAGGCATTAACACAAGCTCGATCCCATTCCTCATCAGAAAGGGTATAGCTCAACATTGTCTCCCATTGGGATTTTAACTGTCTTGTATCCAGAGTATAGTCTTCTAGTAAAGCTTTATAGAGATAATGACCATCTTTGATGGGACTCCCAAACATTCCCTCCCATCTTCCTTTAGCTGGCAATTTGAGTGGCGTACCTACCAATGATGACAAGAGATCCTGAAGTTGGAGGTACTGCCAATGATGCAAGGAAGGAAGGGAGGCCTCTCTCTGAATGTCATGAAAGGATTTTAAGTTCTGAGAGTCAGAGAAGGAGAGATTACCCAACTTCCACAGACCTCCTTGTTGCCACAATGGCCCATACAATGATGGTCCCCTAATCATAACTGGGAATTAAACCAAAGAGGCCAAGTATGCAAAGGGATATCCCACTGGGTGCCTAAAAACTGCTTTGCAGCCTTCTATACATATAAAGCATATTCTTGGGTAGGGATGGGCCTAGGTATATACTTTGGGTCCCAAATAATACTCTCGGTGGGGGCACCCAACATATCTTTTTCCGTGTCTAGCCAATGAGCTGGGGAGCGAGGTTGCTCGGCATAGAGCCACATCCGGATTTGGTGGAGACCAGATGCAACATAATAACTTTTAAACCCAGTGGATCAAAATCCACCTTTGGCATATGCAGCAATTAACTGTACAAATGAAAAATGTGGTTTACTACCCTCCCACAAAAAACTAGAAATCACAGAGGAAAACTGCTTCCAGATTTTATCAGGAATTTTGAGAGGCAGATAACGAGTTGCATATAGAACCTTAGGGAGGATCATAATCTGCAAAGCTTGCACTTTGGCCCAAAGAAACATACTGTATGAAGATGTTTCCATCAAGTCATATCGTTCTTAAATTTTTTGAATATTGAATTACAGTTCAAAGAAGTCCACTCCTGGAGATTGGGAGATACAATAATACCCAGATAGTTAATCGGACGAGAGGCCCTTGTCAGACCAGAAGCAGGTATCCCATATTCAGAACAGGGGGCATTCATAGGGAGCACCTCTGTTTTGCTCCAATTATTTCTAAGACTGGACAAGGATGAAAAATGGTCCAAAAGCTTAATAAGGCTGGGCAAGGAGGATGCAGGATTTTTCAAAGTCAGAAGGACATCATCGGCAAATAACATTGCTTTATAAGTGGTTTGACCTTCCTGTAGCCCAGGAATATAAGGGGATTTTCTCAGATCTTTTGGGTAAGGGGCACATTCACTAGCAAAAAGAGAGCCAGTGATGGGGGAAACCCTGATGCATACCCCTACTTAGGCAGAATGTAGGGGCACCCTACTATTCCTAAGGACTGCTGCACGAGGGGAGGAGTAAATAATCTGGACCCAGTGAATAAAACTGGAGCCAAGGCTGAATTTTTGGAGAATCGCAAGTAAGTACTGCCACCCAACTGAATTGAAGGCATTTTCTGTGTCTGGAGCTACTGCAGTAGTAGCCTCCAGTAACAATGCTGACACCCATATAAGGTCTACAACGTGCCAAGTTTTGTTCTGATCAGATGTGCAGATTCCAAGATCCGGATAGTGCAAAATGTAGGACTGGATTTTCAAAGCTCCGACACAAGCTGTGACAATAGCAGCTCGTGCCAACTGCTGGTGCACCCGGGACCTTGAGCAAGAATTTTCTAATCCACAGGGTCCCAGCACCAAAGTCCAGTGGCTTGAGCCAAATGTCTGGCACACCCATCTGGAATGCCGCAATGGCAGCGGGGAGTCTGCGGGTCCCACAGACAGGGGCTAGCAACTGGACACAGTCCCACCCCAACACCACCACGCCACCGGCACCCATGCCCCAACACACACCGGTACCCTGGTGGACTAGTGCCTCCCCTGCAGGTAGTGCCCATCTCTGCACTCCCAGCCCCCTCCAATACCCCGATCTGGGGACTGGCACAACTCTCCACACACCACCATGGATGGCCACCCAATGAGCTGTCAGTGCACCTACTGTATACTGTATACAGTACATGCACTGACAGCTCATTCAGTGGCTGGCTGTGGTGGTGGTGTGTGGATGTCTGTGCTGGTCCCTGGATCGGGGTACAAGATGGGGGTTGGAGTGCAGAGATGAGCACTACCTGTGAGGGGGACCACTGGACCACCAGGGATCACCCATTGGGGATGGAACGGGACAGCCCACACAGTGGCACATACTGGACAACCCTCCCCGGAGCTGTCTAAGTATCATTAGACTAGCACTTCACTGGTCTAAGGGCACTTAGTTCCTGGGGTGTCTTTAAAATTCCAGATCCGAGGGCTGCAGCAGTCTGGGTCTGCCACAAGACCCCTAGCGCCATGCTGCAGCCACTTACATGGCACAAGGTGGGTGCTAGCACACTTTGGCACTGGCAGCCTGCTGGGTGATGCAGGCTGCCTTTGAAAATACCACTTGGCACAGCCCTTGGTGCAAGGTGCCTCTTGTGTCAGACCTGATTGACGTAAGCACCTTGCGCCAGTCTGAGGTCTTTGAAAATTCAGCCCTTTAAAAATTGCAGTCTTTCACTGTTTTTTTGTCATCACCTTGCACCCATACAGTTTGGAGTTGTGGTCTGAAATTTTCAGGGTTGAAAAGGCTTGGTTCACAGATGTATCTTTCACTTTTTTTGTGAGAAAATATTAATCCATTCCAAAGTTATAACATTTTTAAGTTCCCATTATTTTCAAAGGGGAATTTTCTCTCCTGGATAGCTTCCTGAAAGGAAAAAAGAATGTTGTCAAATGAAAAAGGATTCTTTTTCATTAGGGGCCAAACTGTTTTTGTGAGAAAAACAATTCCTTTTTTGTTTTCCACCATCTTGTTTTCAGTTTAAAGAAAAATATTGAAAAGTCACAAAAATGAGGTGCTCTACAGACACCAACAGATGCATCTTGTTCATTGGAACATGACCCTGGAATTTTTTTTAACATTTTAAATCCTTTTTCATCATTTACTAATGCTTTTTTCATGACTCCTTTTTCGTTCGAACAAAAAAGGATCACGAGTCCTGAAAAAAGGATTTGGGACTTACTTTTTCCTGTTTTTTTCATGAATCCTTTTTCGTTTGAATGAAAAAGGCTCTCTTGTCATGTAAAAGTATTTCAGACTTAGTTTTTTGGTCAGTTTCTTTTTTGTGAGAAGGGATTCTTTTTCACAGTTTTTTTCATGCAAACAAAAAAGATCTATTGACATGGAAAAGGATTTTTGAATTTGTTTTTCAATGATTCTTGTTTTCATTTGAAAGAATCCTTTTTCTTTATGTTTTTTTGTTGAACTGGAAAAGTATTCTAACAAATGAAAAAAGTATAATATTCTTCAGGTGAAGCTACCTCTGGCTGGAAGCTGCAATACTTAACATAGGATTTGCAAGAAAGCGAGTTGTGCTCACAACAGAGGGAGGTGAACCTTACAATTGTCTTTGGTTTGTAGCAGATATTCTGCAGGTGGAGGCTACTTATAACTGAAAGGTGAAATAAGGAACTTAGAATTATCAGGAAAGACAGTCTTTCAAGCAACAGAGGGAGGTGGATCTAGCTTTACTTTTGTTACAATTCTTAAGATTTTCAGTGCAGGAAGAGTTTAAAGCACAGCTGACTTATTTTGGGGCTGACTGCTTTCAGAGCACAAACCACCTGGCTGTTTTGGGGCTGGGGAGGTTTACCTGTGTCTGACTTGGATGTCTGGATTTTTCTCTGTTTGATCAGCAGGGTATATTCTCTGTCAAATTGTTGTGTATGGCATCTTGCTGACAGGAAGGCACTCATCACAGCGGTGGGTCACAGCTTTTAGCTGATTGTTTCATGAGGGCAAGTCTTTTGAGCAATCAGTTTAAATGCTTCATTGGCAAGCTTTTAAACTAGTCAAGGGGGGAGGTACTGATAAGCAGCAGGAAAATCCCAGCTTTTCCTTACAAAACAGGGTACTAAATGAGAAAAAGACCGAGGTAGAAAGGTCAGTGGGGGATGCTGCAACAGAAGGTAAAGCCATCAAAAAATGGAGAGCAATGAGTACCAATGCCCGTAGTCTGGGTAACAAGCTTCCTGAATTAGTGGCCTTGATGGAGGAGGAACATCTGGATAGCGTGGCAGTCACAGAAACATGGTACACATGAAACCATGACTGGGACGTAAATATACCAGGATACACTATCTACAAGAGGGACAGGGAGGGTAAAAGAGGAGGAGGAGTAGCTCTTTACATAAGGGAAGGAATCAAAGCAACAGAACAAAAGGGTAAACAGGGAGGAGAAGAAGCACTGTGGGTAAATTTGGAGACAGGCAATGGCACCACAATCCACACAGGGGTTGTATACAGACCCCCTTCTCAGGGGGAGGAAATGGACAAGGAAATGATAGAAAGTATACTTAGAATGGCAGAAAAAGGGGAGATATTGCTGATGGGTGATCTGAATATGCCAGATGTTAACTGGAGTGCAGTTGCAGCAGCCACTTTGGAGAGTGGGGTTATTCTAGATGCCCTACAGGGGGCATGCCTTAGACAACTAGTATTTGAGCCCACTCAAGAGGGAGCAATCTTAGACCTGGTTCTCTCAAATGGAGATGGAGAGAGGATCACAGATGTAGAAGTGGGTAGCCATCGGGGAACTAGTGACCATCGAACAGTATGGTTCACAATAAACACAGCAATAGAGTCAAGCCATACAAAGGCAAAAGTACTGGACTTTAGGAGGGGCTGACTGCCAAAATGGGTGAGTGCCTAAGGAATGCACTAGCAAATGGGCAGGAAGGAGGGGTGGAAGAACAATGGGAAATAATAAAAACTGCCATCACAGAGGTAACAAGCCTTTGTGTGAAGCAAATAAGCAAAACAAAATGATGTAAGAAACCACTATGGTTCTCAAAGGAAGTGGTAGTGAAGGTTCAAGAGAAAAAGAAAGCATTCAGGAAGTACAAGGAATCACAGAAGGAGCAGGACAGAGAACTGTATCAGTTAAAGTAAAAGTAAGTTGGGAAGGCAGTCAGAATAGCAAAGGCCCAAACCGAGGAAAAGATAGCCAACTCAGTTAAGAAGGGGGATAAAAATTTTTATAGGTATATCAGGGAGCGAAGGAAGACCAAGGGAGGGATAGTGAGGCTTAATAAAGGGAGGAGGGTGGTGAGAGGTGACTGTGAAAAGGCAGAGATACTAAACAAATATTTTTGCTCAGTATTTACAAATGAAGAGGGGAGGTACCTAAAACAAACAGTAGAAACACTCTGGATACAAAAGTTGATACCAGCCCATTTACAGAAAAAGGTTATAAAAGAACTCTTAAAACTGAAGGTGGACAAAGCAATGGGGCCTGATTGGATTCATCCCAGAATTCTAAAAGAACTAAGGGTAGAACTAGTGACACCACTGACTACCCTCTTTAACATATCATGGGAGGATGGGGTGGTGCCGAGGACTGGAGGAGGGCAGATGTGATTCTCCTTCACAAAAGTGGAGCAAGGCAGAAGCAGGAAACTACAGACCTGTTAGTTTAACCTCAGTGATAGGGAAAATGATGGAATCACTTCTGAAGGAAAGAATTGTCGAGTATCTAGAGGCCAGAGGGGCACAGGACCCAAGGCAACATGGATTCACAGCGGGAAGGTCATGCCAGATGAATCTGATAGATTTCTTTGACTGGGTGACCAAAGTAGTAGATCAGGGAGGGGCTGTGGACATGGCCTACCTAGACTTTAGCAAGGCATTTGACACAGTCCCACACAAAAGATTAATATACAAGTTAGCCAGCCTGGGAGTGAGTCCCAAGATGACAGCCTGGGTAAAGAATTGGCTGGAGAATAGGACACAGACAGTAGCAGTAAATGGAGTCCACTCTGAAGAAAGGGGGGTTACTAGTGGGGTACTGCAGGTTTCAGTATTAGGACCGGTCCTCTTCAATGTCTTTATAAGCGACATTGCAGAGGGACTGGAAGGAAAAGTATGTCTCTTTGCAGATGACACAAAGATCTGCAACAGAGTTGATGCACAAGTTGGGGTGGAAAGGATGAGAAGGGACTTGGCAAGGTTAGAGGAATGGTCAAATGTATGGCAGCTTAGATTCAATGCTACAAGTGCAAGTAATGCACCTGGGAAACAAAACCCAGGGAAGAGTACACAATGGGGGTGAGATACTAACAACAACAAAAATGGAAAGAGACCTGGGGTAGTCATATCAGATGACTTAAAGGTGGGCAAGCAATGTGAGACGGCAGCAAGAAGGATGGGGGATACTGGGATGCATAGGGAGAGGCATCACCAGTAGAAAACAGGAAGTTATTATCCCTCTGTACAGACAGCTGGTGAGACCCCCATCTGAGTACTGCATGCAGTTCTGGAGACCAAATCTCCGAAAGACATAGACAGGATGGAAGCTGTCCAGAGGAGGGAACTAAATGGTGCAGGGTCTGCACCGAAGACATATGAAGAAAGACTTAAGGAGCTTAATATGTATAGCCTCAAGGAAAGGAGGGAGAGGGGGACGTGATAGAAACTTTCAAGAACCTCAAGGGAATCAACAAAGTCCAAGAGGGTAGCATCTTTCAAAAAAAGAGGTGTGCAAGAACAAGGGGGCATAATTTGAAGATGGGGGAGCGGCTCAGAGGTAATTTAAGGAAGTATTTTTTCACAGAGAGGGTTGTGGATGCATGGAACGGCCTTCTGGAGGAGGTTGTGGAGTCAAAAACAGTGGTGGAATTCAAGCATGCATGGGACAGTCATAAGGCAATTCTAGGGGGTGGGGGTAGGAAGAAGTAGGCTGCTGGTTAACTAGGATCTGCAGCTTATCCAGTAGGTAGGGAAATGGGCAGACTGGGTGGGCCAAGCGGTCCTTATCTGCCATCAAATTCTATGTTTCTATGTTTCATTTTCTGTGTCTTTCCCATAATTTGTATATGTTTGCCTGGTGTTCCTGGTATCTAGTGACCCCCATCCTCAATTGCCATCCCAATTTTTATTTATTTTATATATTGTATTTTTGCCTTATGTTGTTCTCATACAGCCCCCATAATAGTTTTTTTCCCTGGTGTCTAGTGGCACCCTGCACTCTTACATTTCTGTTCCCATAAATATTTTAGATATCACTTGTGTATAGTGGCACCCTTCATCCTCCAATTCCCAATCCTGCAAATTTATACTTCATCCCTGGTATCTAGTGGCACCCCCCGCCCTCCAAATGCTATCCCTCTTGTTTTCTATGGTTGCCCTGGTGGCTAGTGGCATCCCTCACCCTCTGACAGCAGTCAAACCCTACAAATAAGATAACGGTCCCTCAAGGTCTTTTTTTTATAATTTGTAAAACAAAAGTCCATCCATGATGCAGCTCCACCCTAGCCTGACCTCCCACTGAGCACCCACCATGCGCACCTCCTGACCCCCCCCACACACACACCCTCACTCATTTGAACAGATCCCAGTGTGCAGATCCACTCTTCCATCGCAGACACATCTTGATGCTGGAACTGGTGACTGTTATATGACAAATAAGGTAAGTGTGCTTAAAAACCCCATTGAGATACATTGAACAACACTTACCTTATTTTACCTTATTTCTCATAAAACAGTCACTGTTTCCAGCAGCAAGACATGTCTTTAATGAGAGAGTGGATCCACACACTGGGATTTGTTGAGGTGAGTGAGGGTGTGTGTGGGGGGGGTTGGGGAGCAGGGTAATAGGTGCTCAGTGGGAGGTCAAGCTGGTGGAGGATAGTATCACTGATGGACCTTGTTTTTTTTAGATTTAGACACAGATTAAAAAAACATCAAGGGACTGTTTTCTTATCTATAGAGTCTAACTGACATCGAAGGGTGAGGGGTGCCACTAGCCAACAGGACAACCAAAGAAAACAAGGGGGACAGATATTGGATAAAGATTAAAACATATATTTATTGAAATACATGCATCTTTTGGGAATTTTTACATTGTATGAGGTACATCTCTAGATAATATGATCTATTAGTGTATGCTTCTCTATATGCACCAGTGTGAGTGAAAAACTGCTACCCCCTTGAACAATTTCTAGATCCCCTGATGAAACCATTCTACCCACATTGTGACAGTACTTTCATCTGCACAACTTTAGGTCACAGGGACCTGTCCTACTGAAGCCAGAGGTCAGTGTGTATGACTTACAGCTGTGGCTTAAGAGGCGCTGGCCCCTCATGGGCCTGAGCTTGATCATACGGGAGTAGTGTTGCAATTTTGGTATCATGGATTTTGTGGTGCCTGTGCTTTTGAAACCAGAGGTGAGAGTGTATGTCTTACACCTGTAGCTGCAGAATCGCAGACCCATCAAGTGTGTGTATGTCTTACAGTGTGCATGAGTACCTGAGGCTACAGAAGTGTTGCCCCCATAAGGGCATGCTCTTCTGTAGACAAATGTTTGTGATTTGAGTATCATGACTTTGTATCTGTGGTGGCAGGGGCATGTGTTTCTGCAAGCAGAAATACAGAAGCAATGTTATGATTTGAGCATCAAGGATTTGCATCTGCAGCAACTAGTGAGTGTGTATGTTTCGCAATGTGCATGCAGCAGATACACATGCATTAAAGTAGCACATCAGTGCTGCTGCATTAGTGTCTTCTGGAAACAGTTGTATGTTGTTTGTCTTATCTGATGATGGCTGTCTTTTGTTGACTGTGTGGTGTATTCCTTTTTTTTTTGTTTTGGGGTGAGTAGTTTGGATTAGAAACCCTGACAACACATTTTTCTACTTTTTTGTGTTAAGTTGAACCTTAACTGGTACAGTAATGCATTTTTTTTGCAGACAGATGTAGATATAGATATGGATCAGGAGTGGGGGTAAACTGTTGAGATAAAAAAGATGTCTTGGCTTGGGACATTAGTACCAGCAGTATATCAAAATATGTTATAGTATTATCACTGTTGTCATAATGGATATTTTTAAATATACTGTCATTACATTGGAATACAAAACCAATCAGAGAACAGCTTTAACAATGCTGATGACATCACAATTCCTAGTACAGTACTAAAGCCAGCTGTGAAAATCAAAGAAAAAACAGCATACTCTTCTCACAAACGGTAGATTTCAAAGCTATAACTAGTCAACTACTGTTGTATATCCTGAAACTACAACAGCCAGATTCAAAATAGGCAATTTATCATCACTTATGAGTGGGTGGGACTTTTACAGCTCACCTGTGGCTCTGCCACTCATGTGTTATGGTCCTGCCCCTTACACCTAAAGAAAAAACTGCATATTTTGACTCAGTCCATTGTATATCCTTTACAATTGCATATTCTGAGTCAGCCCATTGTATGACCTACTGTATACATATATAAAGATATACTGTTGTATATATATGTCTACTCACAGCCTATACAAATTGATAAGCACAGTTGGTAATATAATTCAGTTTGTGGTTCCATGTCAGAATGGTGAAAGCCAAAAAGCTATCACCATTATGCAGAAGTCAAAGTGCCAAAACTTTATTTTGGCACTCCCCTGACCTGTTCGCACAGCAACAAGGGCGCGGGGACTTAATTTTAATGTTTTTCTGTGGGTGGGGGCTGCCCCTCCCACCCCACATGGGGGCTTTGGCTCCCGTACCTCTCTACTAAAGGATTCTAAACTCCAGGGATTGCATGTTGGGGGAACATTAACAAAAAAAGGTTCAGGCCAGGTGCAACAAAAATGCACCAGCGCCCGGACCCTAACCCTGTACCCTGCAGACTGACGTAGGCAATCCACCCACCATGCCACAAGGTCAGCACAGCAACAGACCATGGCACCACCCCCCACATCCCTTGCTGTGCGTGCCCGCTCCCACCCCCTGCTTGTGTACCTATAGTGACAGGATGTTGCTATAGTCACCCACTGGACTCCATATCCTCTGTGCACCGTTGCTGCAATGCACCGGAGAAATGGTTGCCATTATTGTCGCTGCCCTTCCCCAAGTGCCCACATCACAGACACCCTCAATTTTTCCACCAGTTGCCCAACAGAATGTCCATTTTTGGATCACATCACATAGCTTGAATGAGATTATCAGATATAAATTGCATTATCAATTCCTGTTATCAAGATTATCCATGATTACAACACCATCAAATTTTTAACTGCACAGAACAGTATACCCAGATTGTTGATTTATTGCTGTTTTGGGTAAATTGTAAAATCATGGAATTTGCCTGCCTACAGACCTGTAAAAATTGTATGAGTTCACAGTATCGGACACCTGCAGTATCTTCTTTCAAAGATATCAAGCACACTAGGTAATCTTGCATCACTGTGCACCTCAGTTTGCTGTGTGTGCTGATAAGAGGGAGCACCACTGCAGGACACTATATAGAAACATAGAAACATAGACTTTGATGGCTGATAAGAACCGCTTGGCCCACCTAGTCTGCCCATTTCCCTACCTAGAGGAAAAGCTGAAGATCCTATTTAACCAACAGCCTATTTCTTCCTACCACCCATAAAAATTGCCTTATGTCTGTCCCATGCATTCTTGAATTCTCCCACAGTTTTAGACCCCACAATCTCCTCAGGAAGACTGTTCCATCTGTCCACTACCCTCTCTGTGAAAAAATACTTCCTCACATTGCCCCTGAGCCATCCCCCCCCATCTTCAAATTGTGTCCCCTTGTTCTTGCACATCTCTTTTTCTGATAGATGCTACCCTCTTGGACTTTGTTGATTCCGCTGAAGTACTTAAATTTTTCTATCATGTCCCCCTTCTCCCACTTTTCCTCAAGGGTATACATATTAAGCTCCTTTAGCCTCTCCTCGTATGGCTTCTCTTGCAGACCCTGCACCATTTTAGTTGACCTCCTCTGAACTGCCTCCATTCTGTCTATGTCCTTGCGGAGATGGGGTCTCCAGAACTGGACACAGTACTCCAAATGGGGTCTCACCAACTGCCTGTACAGGGGGATAACAACTTCCTGTTTTCTGCTGGTGATGCCTCTCCCTATACATCCCAGTATCCCCCCAGCCCTCCCTACCGCCTTTTCACATTGCTTGCCAACCTTAAGGTCATCTGATATGATTACCCCCAGGTCCCTTTCCATTTTTGTTGTTGTTACTACCTCCCCCATTGTGTAATCTTCCCCTGGGTTTTTGCTTCCCAGGTGCATTACTTGCACTTCTTTGCATTGAATCCAAGCTGCCATACTTCTGACTATTCCTCCAAACTTGCCAAGTCCCTTCTCATCCTTTCCATGCCTCCTTGTGTATCAACCCTGTTGCAGATCTTTGTGTCATCTGCAAAGAGGCATACTTTTCCTTCCAGTCCCTCTGCAATGTCACTTATAAAGACATTAAAAAGGACTGGACCCAGTACTGAACCCTGCAGTACCCCACTAGTATCCCCTCTTTCTTCAGAGTGGACTCCATTTACAATTACCTTCTGTGTCCTGTTGTTCAGCCAATGTTTTACTCGAGCTACCACCCTGGGACCCACTCCAGGCTGGTTAATTTGACTATTAATCTTATGTGGGACTGTGTCAAATGCCTTGCTAAAGTCTAGGTAAGCCATGTCCACAGCCCCACCCTGGTCTACTACTTGGGTCACCCAGTCAAAGAAATCAACTAGATTCATCTGACATGACCATCCCGCTGTGAACCCATGCTGCCTTGGGTCCTGTGCCCCATTGGCCTCTAGGTACTCAGCAATTCTTTCCTTCAGAACTGATTCCATCACTTTCCCTACCACAGAGGTCAAACTGACAGGTCTGTAGTTTCCTGCCTCTGTCTTGCTCCCACTTTTGTGAAGGGGAATCACATCAGCCTTCTTCCAGTCCTCGGGTACTGCACCATCCTCCGATGATTTGTTATAAAGGGTAGTCAGTGGTGTCTCTAGTTCTCTGCTTAATTCTTTTAGAATTCTGGGGTGAATTCCATCTGGCCCCATTGCTTTGTCCACCTTCAGTTTTAGGAGTTCTTTCAGAACCCTTTCTTCTGTGAAACTACTGGGATCGACCCCCCCCCCCTCCAGAGTGCTTCTGTTAATTGGATTAGACATCTCCCCCACTTTCTCTTTTGTGAATACTGAAAAGAAGTATTCATTCAGTATCCCTGCTTTTTCACTGTCCCTCTCTGCCCACCCACCATCCATTCTATTCAGACTCACTATCCCTCCCTTTGTCTTTTCTATAAAAAGTTTTATCCCCCTTCTTAACTGAGTTGGCTATCTTTTCCTCAGTTTGTGCCTTTACTATTCTGACTAACCTCCCTGCTTCCTTCTGCCTTAACTGGTACAGTTCTCTGTCCTGCTCCTTCTGTGTTTCCTTATACTTCCTAAATGCTATCTTTTTGTCCCTAACCTTCACTGCCACTTCTTTTGAGAGCCATAGTGGATTTTTCTTTTTTTTGATTTGTTTATTTGCTTCACACAAAGGCTTGTTGCCTCTGTGATGGCAGTTTTGATATTTTCCCATTGTTGCTCTATCCCTCCTTCTAGCCTGTTTGCTAGTGCTTTTCTAAGGCATTCTCCCGTCTTGCCAAAGTCAGCCTTCCTGAAGTCCAGAACCCTGACTTTTGTATGGCTTGACTCTGTAGCTGAGTTTATCATGAACCAAACTGTTTGGTGGTCACTTGTTTCCAAATGGCTACCCACTTCTAGATCTGAGATCCTCTCACTGTCCCCATTTGAGAGTACGAGGTCTAAGATTGCTCCCTCATGAGTAGGTTCCAAAACTAGCTGTCTGAGGCATGCCACCTGATCCTTCTACTCTCCTCGCCGCCTTTTTTTCTCTATCTTTGTCTTCAAAATTTCTTCCTTCCCCTTAACTGACCCTAGGTTGTTGGCCTCTCTTGCCCATCTTGGGCCTTCACATCGCAGTGGGAAACCAGTTTTAAAACCTCTTTTTAATGTTTCTGCTGCCTCTCTATTTGGGTAACCTTTTAACAATCTTGCCCAAAACTCTATTTTTATAGCAGTTTTTCCCATCTGAAATTGTTCCCCTAATCCCCCCTCCCCTGGCTCCTTCCCATCTCTCTAACTGTTCAGTAAGCTTGATTCCCCCTATCCACATATCCTCTGCCTCTCGTTCCTCTATTCCATGGCTGTCCCTTATAGCCATAGCCATCCTAAAAGGGCTGTTGACCTGTACCCTGCCATCCTTCCCCATGGGCCCCTTGTGCCCAGGTAGTCCTGCATTTGCTCACAGGATGTGCCCCTCCACACTTTGAGCAGACATGTCGGAACCAACATTGTGGCCAGGAACAGAATGCCCTGTTATAGCCCCAGCAGCATTTTGGGGGTACTCCTCCCCTTTCTTCCTGTCTCTCCCTCTGGTCTGGATTGATCGGTTACATAGTCCATACCCAAATCTAACTGCTTCGTATCCAACCTTACAATCCCGTAGGTTGCCATCCTCTGCTGAAAAAATTCATCATAATATATCCAGCCTACCCTTCCTTTTGCCTTCACTCTTCTAATGATCAGTGAGTACGTGATGAGAGGGATCCCGAACTCTGGTTTCTTTTCTTGCACTATAGCAGAGTATGTGGCAAAACCCACAAACCACCCATCTCATGTCTTACCCTTTGTGAATTTGTCCTCTTCTTTTTTACCTAGCAAAACTACCGCTGCTGCCATCTCACTCTTCCCGATACTTTCTGTCTCTTCATATTTTGCCACTGCCTCCCTAATGACTAGGGCAAAAATGTCTATGTACTCCCCTTTCCATATATTTTCCTTCATTGTTAGAGGTACATGATCCCCTATTCCCATCCCTGGGGCTCCTATCTCCCCATGCTCTCTGTCACCTTTTCCACCTCTCCTAATGTTTCTCTATATGACGTGATCTCTGCCAGTGTCGATTCCACTGCCCTAACCCCCCCGTCCCCAGTGCTGTAATAATCTGGCCTATGTATTCTTTAATGCTGCTCCCAACTGTGCTTGATACATTACCTGTGGGCCCGTCAGCTCCCTGTGGTCTGCTATCATCCAGAGACCTTGGCCCGGCTTCCTGCACCTGGACCACTGGCTGTGGCATCATCTGCAGAGGAACTCCTGTGGTCGGGGGATCCAGTCTTGGTTTGAGTGGTGTTGGTACCACCTGTTCTTGGAGAGGTACTGACGGTTCCGGTACACAGGGCTGCGGTGGTACTGGGCTTACTGCTCAGGGAGGAACCACCATTGGCGGTTCCATCTGCTTGGGGCTCCGCACCCTCCCCACTGGTCATTTCCCACCACCGCCTTTTCCCTTTCCCGCCTTCCTCTTCTCCCCCAGCTCCTCTCCTTCCACCAACTGCCATATCTTGTTAGCTTTTTCTGCCAGTTCCACGATGGCCTTATAAGTATCTTCCTTTGAGGGCTTGTTTTTCTTAGGTGCCATCTCACCTTCTTGCCTGTATAAAGCTGTGAATAAACTGAAAGAAAAGCATTTTATTAATAATTATCCTCATTGTCCCAGTCTTGCTTCAATCAGCCAATTCCAACTCCCAGCCACCTGATCTTGTCGCTCTTTAACCCCACGAAGACCTTGAGTTTTTTTTTTATATATATATATATATATATACCTCAGCCTGCCTTGCCTCCCCCCCCCACTTGCCTTGGCTGTGCCCACAAGCTATGGCTCTTTATTTTCTTTTAGCACTTGACTGTGCCCACAAACTATGGCTCTTTATTATTTTTTTTTTATATAGCAACCCCTCACCACCCTGGCATTCCTCCCATCACCTATAGTTCCCCCCTCAAATGTGCTAAAAATGTCCCTTATCCAGTCTTCTGCCTCACAGGCCAATGATCTGTTAGCTGGCCTGCAAGCTCCATCCCCCTCTATTCCTTTTAATTTCCTTGGATTTCGCAGGCATCAGGCCTGCCACTTGACCGGACGTTCTCGCTCTCATTGTACCCGCCGATGTCAGTGGTGTCTACCCTTCTTTTTGTCTTCACTTCTCTTCCCCCTTCTCTTGATACCTGTAGATAGCTTGGCACCACAGGCCACCTTTTCATTTTATCCTCATTTTTTTTTTAATATCCACTTGTTAGTCACGAAAAATGCAGTGCACCTCTGCACCTCAGGCCCGCCATGTGGCCGGCAGGTCCTGCCCATCCACCCCAGTCGCCACTTCCTTGCAGGCTCAAGGCCTTTCTTGCAGTCTCCAGGCCTGCCTCCTGGCTCCAGGCCCAGTTCTCTTCTGCGCTGTACTCGCCATAAGGCGGCATCTGCTGTCCAACCTTATGCTGCTATCCCTCCCCCTTTTACCCCCCAAAATTTGCGTCCTACTAATCTCTTTTGCCTTACTTCAGGGGCTCACCTGAAAGCTCCTCACCCCCCTCTTTATTCGTGGTGTGTGACGTCATGCCACCTGGTATCCCGAGGCTCAATTCACCTTTTTCGGGCCCTTGCCACGGTGTATGACGTCATGCCAAGTGGCTTCGCCCTGCTTGCGGCCACTAGCCACTCCCGCTGGTTCTCAGCATCAGTTGAGCTCCTCAGCCACCTGTTCTCACTTCCCTAGATTGCAGGTATTCCTTCAAATCATCTTCGATCCTTTTTTACATTATATGCATCAAGCTCCCCCAATGCGACCCCTTTCTAAAGTTTGCAAAGCCTCCACTCGGCTTGCTGGTGCAGACACACAGGTAAAACAGGTAAAGAGAACTAAATTCCCGAGTCCCATTTCTGAACTGTTCTTTATTGCAGTCTGCTCAGCTTTTTTGCCCTAAAACCTTTCCCCATTCACTGTTCAGGTGGCTCCCTTCCATGGCCTGCACACGTGGCCTGTTCTGCACCTCATGGCCACTCCAGCCCCTAGCTCCATACTCTACTGACTATCCCCTCTCCCGTGGTTGCTCCTGTCCACTCTCCACCCTTTTTATAACCAGAACCTATCTTCATGGAGCTCTCCGCTTTTTTCTGTTCATCACAGCTTGAGAGTCTCATTAAACTACTCTCTCACAATTTTTCTCTCAGTTTTCTCCCACTGGTAAATTCCAGCATTCCTCTGCCAGCATCACTAAACCACGGTCTCATGCAAGTCTAGCACAAGCCCCTTTTTCCACTTCTCTACACAGGTAAAATGCCAGTATTCTTCAATAATTACGAAATGCTCATGCAGGTGCCCTTAAGCACTTACAACCACAGTTCCCAAAGGTAACCCCCAGCATTTCTAACAACGTCTCCCATAATTCTTGCACAAGCCCATTTTAACCACTTTCTTCACTGGTACATGCCAGTATTCCTCAGACACTATGAACTAAGACACATTCTCAATCAGTTCTAGCGCAAACCTTTAAACCAAGCTCACGCAGGCTTTCTTAAGCATTTTAAAAAACACAGTTCACAAAGATAACCACCAGCATTTTTTTTTAAATCACCAGAAAAAAACAGGCTGCCTTCAACAAACAAACATGGTCCTTTTTTTTTTTTTTTTAACTTTCTTATTGGTTAACATAGCTGTTGGTTTCTTACACTTTGAACTAGTGTAACAAACCTCTGTTCCAGTCGATCTAACCAATCTGATGTGCTGTAGTTCTGTATAACAAAAACTTCAGCAAAAAGTGGCTGAATCAGCTCTGTGCAGTCCTTCTTGTACCCCCTTTTAACCCCTCCCATCCTGCCTGTCCATTGTCTTGGCTCCCCAGTCCCTCCCCAACTTCCCCTGAGCAAACCACTTCCAAACACTACGGGGGGGGGGGAAGGTGCACCATGACAACCTGGTTTGCCCCTTAAAGGGCAAACTCCATTATTTTAATTTTGGTTTAATTTGCAGTATATACAGCTTTCTTTTAGTCTTTATATTTATACATATAATACAAGCTAGAGACTAGAATCATAGTAAAATACAAAAATTAGGCTAGGAATCATTGGGGCAACCATGGAATTTTAAACCCTGATTAAGCATTTTGACTACTTTATTCATTGTAAATTAATAACCTTGGATCTGGATATTGGAGTCAACCATGGAATCTCAGATCCAAAGTGAATAATGTACTACCCAAGCAAATCTTAACAAAAATGCTTTATTTTTAGACACAATGGTACTTCATTATTTTATCAGAGTCAGTAACAAAATATCGCTTTATATTTTGTTTTATGATGTTCTTCCAGCAGGAGGAGTTCTGATTAATTAACATTAGTTTGTTATAGATATGTATTTGCAATACATCATAGGATTTACTTTTTTAATTTTCCCAGATGCTAATTATTACAGTAACTGTATATATTCCAGTTTAATTTTGCTAGTATATTCCAATGGCATATACTCTACACAATTTTACTTTCCAAAGTCAAATATTCAGTATGTTTTTCTTGACTCTCCATTTAAAGCTCACATATAAAGCCACCAGTTTGAGCATAAACACAGGCAAAAGAATGTCAGCTGCAGGCTTTTCAAAGGCGATTACTGAATGAAGTCATTGGTCAGAGGATCAGAGTGAGCAGCCCTGTCAGTTATGAAAACAAATGCTAGTCAGCATTAAATTAAAAAGCAGAAACGTTAATGGCTTGGCCACCTGCAAAGGGTGTTCATAAAGCCATGGAATGATATCTGCACAAATTAGGTTTAGTAATCTGGGCCAAGTGAAAGGTCAACACCCACATGACTGGGATAGTATACACATGATTTTGAAAAACACGGGGTGGGGATATAAGCCAAGTGTGACAGGAGATATAACTTTGTGTGGCAAAAGCTTCTGAAAGGTCAATGTTTTAGAAGGAGTTAATCTGCACTGCTTAATATAGTATATGTCTTCTGTCTTAGTAAAGAGAATAACACCAAACATGTTTTTTTTCAAATACAACATATATTGAAGAATGAATCTGTTATGTATACTAACTTGTCACATATAGATGTAATACATTCCTACACCCATGTCCTTGTCTTTTATGTTTAAAATCTTTAATCTAATAGGAAAATGAATATGCTCTTTTTCACTTTGAATCATAACCAGATGAGAGTGATTGATGAAAGGTGTTTGTTTTAATTGGGAATTTTTTTCCAAAAATGCTTGATTTGGCTGTCAGCACTAGACTTTCCAGCAACCACATTTGGGTAGTATGACAAAGAAAATGCTGTGGACAGGGTCTGCTGGCAATAGTTCGAGAGGTAGACCAATGTCAATAAAAATTATGGTGTTTTCTTTCTGTTGCTGTGTTGATAGCAATGTAATTAAACAATAATTCTGAACTGAACTGAAAAGTGCAGACAAAACTTGGCAAAGAAAGTCTCAACTTGCTGAATGTTTAAACTCTCTGGGTCCATGTGACAGTTTTAATAACCACTGATTTTAACCAAGAACCCCTGGCAGCTTTTTTTTTTTTGCCCATGTGTGAACTACAGTGAAAGTGCCGAGCCTTGCCTAACATAAGGCACAAATCAGAAAATGAAGAATTTACAAGTCACACCTGCTCAGATGCTAAATGTGGCTGCTAATTCTAAGCTCATAGAGAGTAAACTAGTGTTCTTATTTCAGTGGTTACATTTTGATTGGCAAAATTTCAGAAAATAACCTCCCATAGTAGCCCCATTCCTGCTAGAAAAACAACTTTGTTTTGAAATGGCTTAGAGTATTGGGAACTAGCTGTGTGCTGCAATGATTTATGAGCAAATGCTGCAGCAAATTGCCATTAGCAGAAGAAGAAGAATTTATATTGTGCTTTTCATACACACTGTCTCCCAAAGCACTTTACAAGCAATGAAAGACTGACAGTGGAGTGATTGAATGTGTAGAAGCAGCCATGTTGTACATCAGCACCCACACACAGCCCTGGACAATTGTATGGACCAGTTTTTATGGAAAGGGGAGTATCAACCAGGACACTGGAGAAATCCCCATCTCTTGTGAAAAGTGCCTTTGATTGTTTTACTTCCACCTGGACACCCAAAAGGACAGGCAGCAGAAATGGGCAGAAGGGGCCTTAGTTTAACATCTCAACCACAGAACATCACACTCCAACAGTACAGCACCCCCTTCCCACTGCACTTGGGTGCCATCATTTATAGTACGGGTCCAGTCCCAGAGTAGTACCAGAATCCAGTTGACCTTCTGACCCAGATGTGGATGTGCTAACAACTGAGACATGCTGATACCCTTTAAATTAGGTTGAGAAATTAGTCAATTGTAAACACCTGCTACTGTATGTGAACAAATCTGAATATGTCATTATTTGTATCCCTTGCCAATATCTATTGTATTTTATTCAGCACATGAAGTATAAAATAATATGTTTGTTGCCCAAAAATATTTTGACCTGATATTGCTGTCACCACTATGGAAATAAGGTGTATTTATCAGGGTTTTTGACATCTGTATATGTTGTCATTTATTACTAAATATCCTGTTGCAGGACTGGTCATAGAGAGAAAAGTAGGTACGGTATGTTTTGTCATAAATGGCTTTACTAGCCCAAGGTACTGTATTAAGGTGCTGTATTAAACAGTAAGCAGTACTGATACATTTATTTGCATGCCATATTTAATCACTACCTCTTTGTAGTACGCATCTGTTAGCATATTGATCAAAATGAAGGATCTCATTTAGTATAGCTTAATCAACTAATCATGTTATATCAAAAAATGCACGTGATGTACATTACATTTTACATATGTTCTACAGTACAACATCATTTATTTTAACAGTATGTAAGACATGCTATCAACTTGTTTTTTGTTTTTATTGGGTTCACCACAACATAACCCAGATAGACCATCTTAGGATAGCTGGTTCATTCCACTGGTGTGTCACACAGACGAGGCACACTGACGAGTCCTGGTAGAATGAAACATGTGTATGTGTCTTCTGTTGGCACCCTTTGCAGACTGTGTGAGAGACCTTTTGGTACTATGCAATTCTGCTTAAAGTTGAACCAGCATAATATTCTGTGGTGATTCGCATGTACAGCCCATGGTACTTTGCATTATGGGGGTATGTGTGTTTTTGTATCTCACTATCACATATAACAGGAATACAACAAAACATCAATAGTACATTTAGTTCCCCTTTCTCATCTACAAAACATGTTTTTTTTAAGAAAAGCTTCTTAGTTTCAGCCCTACAAACATTTAGAGATTACAATAGTCTGTTTTCAGGAGATAATTTTATAATGATGAATATGATAAGTAGGGTTGCCAATAAAAGGCTACCTGAATTGTCTGATGGCACCCCAGAGGAAATGAAGGAAGCTTAAGGGATAGAGGAAGGGGAGGGTGGAAGAGATAGATGGGGAAGAGAAGAGGAGAGAAACAGACAGGGCCAGAGGGGAGAAGCCTAGTGAGGTCACGAGGAGTGACAAGGGAGAAAGAGGAGGGGACAGGTGAGGTCATGATGCATACACCTGAAGGGAGTGTTGCACTGGCCGGGGGCATGGCTTGTAGGTGTCCTTGTGAGGGGTTTTTAAGGGCTTTATAAGCCTTGGTTGAGGGTTGCTCTCCCTCTTTCTGCTGGGATTTTTTGTTTGGAGTGGATCTCAGCACAGTGTTGGCAAATTTTCACTGATTGTTTACACCACTAGGTAAGGTATTGCTTACTTTGGGGCCTGAGCACTCAGGCCTTGAAGGTTTCCTAATTTTAATTTACAAAAGGCTGAGTTTTTGGTAAAAGGAATGTTGTACTGTATGCTGATGTAGAGTGGTATCTTTATATGTTGGAATCCAGGGCATTTAGTAAAAGGACATGTGGACCAGATAAATTTCAGTGGTCTCCCCAGCCTACTGGCCACATGGTCCGTGAGGCCTAGTTTTCAAGTTGCATGGGCAGCTGCCCTAAATATGAGGTTTTTCTATCCTGTGATTTCTGTTTTACGTATTTACTTATGGTTATTTTAATATGATGTCAAGGAAGTTAGTAAGGGATTTGAGGGAGGAACATTTTGTGGTAGAAGCTGGTTTGGTGGGCCCCTGCAGTAGGAAAGTTTTTCTAGCAGGCCAGGGCAAAGTCAAGTTGCTGTTGAGCTAATTTGCATAGGTGGTTTAATTTTGCTAAGTTTTTAAATATGACATGTGGAGGAAGCAATTTTAAGGGGAAGCTGTGTGATTGGGAGGTTGTTTTCCCCTGCTTGAGTAACCCATGCTTTTTGAAAAAAAAAAACCCAGGCAAAGGAAGAGAAATAAATGAATAACTATGTAACATGCTCAGGTGGATTTTGCTTTGGCAGGAGAGCCCTTTCCACTCCATTTTTCCCAGTTTTGAAGTGGTTAGTTTTGGGTTTGGGAGGGGAGAACCTCATGGCTTGCTGGATCTGACATGGGCCCTTGTGGAGCAGGTGATTATGCAGAATGGCCAGATGGTGGCTTGCTGTGCTTCCTTGAAGGGACCGGGCAGGTGAGGACAATGCATGGCGAGGCGGCCCAGTCCCACAAGCTTTGGTGGTCCATTTAGTTTTGCCGAATGGGAATGGAGGGAATCCGGGTGGAGCACTGCTTCTGGATAGTGTTGGAAAGGCTAGGCTTTTCAGCCGTAGTAGGTCTCCCTGGCAGTGCATGGAGAAGGGGAAGGAGGCCAGTAGGTATGAATTTGGCCCCATTAGCTGTCTGACATGGCACTGCTTTTTGCTCAATGGAGCAAGGATGGGGGTCACCCAGATGCCAAGGCATGGGAGGTGGTGCAAAGAAGGAGCTGGGAGTGCTTTTACAGGGCAGGCAGTGCAGACAGGCTAGTGGGTGCTTTGTCACATTAAATAAAGGGAATTTTTCTTTTCAGAAGTTAGGCGAGAAGGACACGGGTGAGAGGAGTGGGCCGCATGGCATGACATCTGACATCATCGCCACGCGGTCTGTATGGGGAACAAATGAACAACAGGGTGGACTGAGGCCTATAATGCCCAGGGTTCAGGGAGGGTGAAAAGAATGTTGAAAGGGACAAAAGGAAAAGGGTTTACAGCCTGGATTTGGGTTTAATAAAAAAAAGAAGGGCATATGCCTGTTAACAAGAGATATAGCCTTAACATGCCTTATATGGGATCTTGCACATTTTGGCTAATCATGAGGCTACAGAGTACATCTCTTTTTACTTTGAATACCCTCTATAACAATTGTGGTCTTAGGTGTTTGAAGGGGAAGAGGGAGAACAGTATGAAGGAGCTATGCATGGCTGTTGGGCTAGGCGCTCGAACAAAGAGTAGATATTCTGTGGCACAGCATGAAAGAAAAAGGGGCCCTTGCAATCAAACAACAGGGTGCCCCCAAAGGAAGCCTTGACATCCAGTTTGGTTGATTTAGGGGTCTAAGGTTAAGCAGGTGGGATGGATAAGGGTTGAGTGGGAGGCACAGGTGCATGGAACACAGCAAGACCTCATGGAGCCAGTTCCCCTGCCTGGGGACACACTGATTGGCAGCAGTTATTAAAAAGAAAGGGGGGGGAGAAAAAACAAAACCCCAAAAAGGAAACGTAAGTGTGATTTACGGAAAATTTATAGGTTGATATAGAGGGCATTGGTACATAATGACCCAGCAAGCCAGCGGGTCCCTGGATAGTAAGGAGGGGACTCCCCTTTGTCTACCCCAGTTTCCTTTATTTTAATGGGCAAATGGACTATGGTGGAACAGGAGGCAAGAGGTGCAAAAGGGGATGATTCATCCTGCAGTTTCAAGGCAGAATTTCTTATGAATACAGTGTTATTTGCAATGGGGTTAATGCAACCCATGCAAACTGGGCACTAGATTTTGTTTTCCATGGGCAGTATTGTTTTTTATGCAGCGACAGTGCACTGCATGGTGCTATGGGGTGGGGAGACGTTTGGGGTACGTTCAGACATTTATGCTTTCTGTTTCTTTTCCTTTGTTATTGTAAGTATTCATCCACAGATCATGGTGCCTAATAAGGTAACCCCCCCAACCTCCAGTGCCCAACTGAGATCAGAACAGCTGTGCTGATGTCCAAGATGACTGAGCTGATAGACAAGGCAGTGAGAAGGGAAGAAGAAGAAGAGGGTGTGGAGAGAAAGTATAAACAGTTGGCTGGGCCAAGGGGTAAGAGGGCCGGAGGTAAGCACCCTAGGAGACCAGCCCCAGACCAGGAGCCTGTTCCCCTTCCTGAGCTCACACTTGAACAGACAGACCTGGATGCCGATGGGGGTAAGGATACTGGGGAGCCCACAGATGAAGGCAGTTTAAAGGAATATATGAAGGAATTATTAGTGGAAATGGGGGATAAGGGTCTGGGTACTATGGAGAAGGTTTTGGAGGAGTTTAAGAGAGATAAAGGAGGTAAGGGGAAGGCCAAGGGGGTGGAGGGAGACACAGCTGGGGGCAGAAAGCTTTATGACACCCCTCCCAGTTTCTCCTTGGGAGACCAAGGACCAGCCTTCATAAAAGATAAGATTTGGAAAGGGGAGTATGTGGATATATTTGGCCAATTAGACAAAAAGACAGCCAATAAATATGAGCAGGAGGAGACAGTGGGGACATCTGAAATGGTGGTGGCACTAGCAGTGGTGGAACATAAGGAGGAGGAAGCCACATATAAGGGCAAAATCCTGGACACCTGGCAAGTAGGGTTCTTGATATATAGTGCCATTTTATTGGAGAAACAGCCAGAGCTAGCTAGTCCCCTGTTGACATACCCAGCCATAATTAGGGATTCCTTTCAAGGAGCAGAAAGGGTACGGATGGCTGGAATATGATGAAGCATTCCAGCAGCGGATGGCTTCAAGGAGGGATCTGAGATGGGATTGCACACATTCTGAACTATGGGTGAGGACCTTGTCCACCTAGGTGGGGGTGGCATCAGAAGTGGTCAAAATGGTAGCCGGTCAGGGGATGGCCAAATTTAAGTCATGCTGGGCTTACAACAGGGCGGCGTGCACCTGGGCAAACTGCAAGTTCAAATATACCTGCTCTAACTGGGGAGGAATGCACCGGGTGCTAAAATGCAGAAACACTTTTGATCGATCTGGGGATGAGTGGGCATCAACAGCCCTTTTGGGGGGGTTGGGGGGAAGGGAGTACAGGTGGGAATTTTGGGAACAGGGGGTGGGGTTCTGGGAATGGGGGGATACAGTTCCAACTATGGTTGGAACTGACATTACGGCAGCAAAGGTTTTACAATGGGGTTTCACGCTGGCCAGAACACCAATAAAACAGGAGGTAGTGGGGCAAGGACAGTGAATTACCCAGATCATGATGTGGGGTTGCTGTGGGAGAGTTTTTCCAAGGGGTTTTCACTAAAGTTCTGGGGGGACAGGAAGGGGGCCAGCGCCAAGAACCTGTCTTCAGTGAAAGGAAAGGAGGACATAGTGCATCGGAAAATCAGAAAAGAGAAGGAGGTGGGCAGGATGGAAGGGCCCTTCAAGGCTTCCCCATGTGGGCAATTTCGGATATCCCCTTTGGGACTGGTGCTCAAAAAATAGGCGGGGGAGTACTAGCTGAATCACCACCTGTCATATCAGGAAGGCACTTCAGTGAGTGATGTTATCGATGATGAGGAGAGTGCGGTGCCATAAGCATCCCTGGATTTGGCTGAAGTACATTACGTTCCTTGAGATCTTCCCTATTTGGGTAGTGTTGGTGGTAGAGAGGGGAGATTAGAATCAAAAAGGTGGTTTTCTGGTGCAACAACAAAGGGGTGGTAGAGATAATTAGCAGGAAGATGGGACACACTGAGATGGTGACTAGGTTCACCAGGCAACTGGTGCTACTAGGACTGCACTTGAACCTTTTCTTTAGGGCAAGGCATGTAGAAGGGGTAAAGAATGAGATTGCTAATGGTCTTTCACATTTGCAGTTGGACAGGTTCAAGAGGTTGGCCCCTCAGGTGAAGATGGCCAAAACACCAATACCAGACCATCTGTGGGAAATTAGGTGACAAGATCCCAAATGTTGTACTGGAGCTCCTGTTCGGCCAACACTCTGAAGGCATATGAAGGGATGTGGGAAGCCTTCCAAGGGTTTTGCTTGCAGCAGAGCATTGTGGTAATTGTGCCTGCATCAGAGGAACAGGTAATGAGATTTATGGTGGATAGGTGGGAGAGGGAATTGGCCCACTCCTCCATGGCAGTACTTCTGGCAAACTTAAGATGGGCTTACATTACCAAGGGTTGGCCAGAGCCCAACAGAAGTCAAACGGTACAATACATGCTTCTGGGGTGGCAGAAGGGTCAGGGCCTGCATACAGACACACACAGACCCATAACACATGACATTCTAGTGACAGTTATGGGGGGCACTGGGGGACATATGTCACTCAGCATCTGAGGCCTGCCTTTTCTGGGCAGTATTCACATTGCTGTACAGGGGAGGCCTTTTGGGCGCGCGATCTGGTGTCAAAAAAACAAAGGTGACACAGATGGAGGTGTGCAGGGGGAGAACATTCAATTTTTCAAGGAGGGCCTGCACATTTGGTTGTGATGATCAAAGATGGACCAGATGGGTCGGTGCACCTGGGTGCACATCCCATGCAGTGTGGAAGGGCAGGTCTGCACAGTGAAAGCCATGGAGAAATACAGGAGCATCTGGCTGGCAGGCATGGGTGCCTGGTTTCAACATGGGAGTGGGGGGTGGTAACTTGTTATCAGGTCGGGGGGCTGTTGAAGAGGGCATTGACATTTAAGGGGCATGGCCTGGCACAGTTTGCCATGCATTGTTTTAGAACTGGAGCAGCTTCAGAATTAGCCCAAGATGGGGGATCTGTTACAAGCGCTATATCAGACCTTGAAGATGCCATGGGGGGGTCCTGTTGAGGGCCATCATGGCAGATTGGTGGACCATCAAGGGTTGGTGGCCCAGGGTGGAGATCGTGTGGTCTGACATTATATCAAGGAGGGTTTGGCATCAGGTTGCCAGCATTGGAGCAATTGAAAGAGCCTGAAAATTGCTAAATAGGAGAGTGGCAGCATGCATAAAGGAAATGGGGAGAGTTTGGGCTCCGCACCTGGGCATTAATTTTGACAAGCTGCACCTTTATAGGGAGATGGGATGCATTTATCCGATAGGGGTTTGGCAGTATTTTTGCTGGCTCTCTGGCAGCTGGCTGCAGTAAAGCTATGGTAGAACTGGATCCCTACAAGGGGGGAAGTCCCCCCCATCCAACACAGGCTGAAGGTGGTGGCTTGTGGAAAGGGAATTAGGGATAGGAGGGAGGGGCACGGAGGGAAGGGGGGAACAGACAGGGCCAGGGAGAAGGGGGGAGGGTGCTTGGGCCAGGGGTAGGTACCTGGACATGTTTTAAAGTGGGGAGGCAGGTTAGATAGAATGGTTAGGGGACAGGTCTATGACATCCAGACCCACCTAAAGTACAGGGAGGGAAGATTGGTAGTTGGTGGCGAGGGGTTGGATGGGGCATCCGGACCCTGAGAGAAGAAGGAGAAAAGAGTAATTCAATGCAAGATTGAATTGTGCAGTAATTGTAATAAACTGTTGTGAATAAACTGTTATGTTGTTAATGTGATTGATTTATGCAGATGTGCATAATGTTACAGTGGTGTAAATAAATCATTTTGCCTTTGTGCATCCATTTTACTTGGTTTGGACATTCGAATTATTTCAGAGGGGGCGGTCATGGGACAATATAGACTGTGTCACTTTTGTCCTTATTCAAGTGGTAGGAATACAGAGTAATATCTCTAACAGCACATCCTACCATTGAATAATGCAGCAAATAGGAATATAATGGAAATGGGGAATGTATTACTAAACCACTTCTCTTCTGTTGTATGCAGGCAGTGCACAGTCAGCAATTTTACATTGTTACTTCATTCTCTATGCAGGTGCAGCTGGGTTACATGTCATAATGGTGACTAGGGAACTGCAACCCATGAAGAGGGTGCAAGTCCCCCAGTGCAATGACTTTGTGCAGTCTTTTTTGTGTGGGCTTTGCCCCACACCCCCCTAGTGGTGGGCTTTGCACCCCACACACACATTTCTTTATTATACTAACTCTGGGTGGGGAGGCATACCTTGGGGATGTGGGGAACCACTGATCACTTGAAAGTGTTGGTGCTGAGGTTCTGTCTCCCTCTTCATGGGTCGCCATTCCTCAATTGCCATTTTAACATGCTACCATGCAGCTGTATTCATTGACAGGTTCCACTTCAACTGAAAATATCCTGAAACTAACGTCATGATGTCTTTAGTCATAACTAGTTATAATACTAAAGGTGTGAAATAAGTATCACGCTGATTTTTTTAAAATTTATCAGTTTTGTAAGTAAAAACTTTACTTTCTTTGGCTGAGATAGACAGACGCATACCACACATTAGCTGATTAGAAGCATTGCATCTTAAGAAGGAGTAAAACATCTTCCCTGGGAGTGATCATATGGAGAAGTAAGGCAATATTATGATTAAACCAACATATACTAATAGAAATACATCCCGGGAATATCACTGGGAATAACATACTACAAATTGCTCACTGCAAAACCATTTTCCCATTAGGGGCTAAGCCATACATAATAAACAGGTATCAAGTAGATAAGATAAACATTTTTGAACTGGAGTTCCTGAGCACAGTTACAGTGTGAAGTACTCAATAGGTATCCCAGAAGATGTGATTTAAAGAGGGGTTGGGAGGGGATAGTTGACGTTCCCACTGGAAGGGTGTTCCAGTGGATGGGCCAGAAGAGGAAAAAGTCATTTTGTCCATGTTAGAGTAGAATTTACCCACAACACTTCATGCATAAGACAATTAGAGGAGCACAGGAAATGTGGATTTGTTTCTTGCCTTAGGAATCTCAAAAAGGCAAAGAGGTTAGGGGTATGTAGTGACTAGAGATAAGCAAAGTGGCCAACATTCACTTTGCAAATTAATTTACAAATTCCTTAGAATTCACAAAGTTCAAATTTTAATGGAGAAGTTGCCTTCATTTTGGCAATTTTACCAACATTTTCTTGTGAAGTGGCCACTTTACTGAACCAATGGCCAGTTCCTGGTTCAAACTTTAAGCTTTTGATGAAATCGAAGTTCTAGTGTCCACAGAAACTTCACAAATCATTGTGAGAGTGAATTTCAGCAGCTTTGCTGCCACTTGCTGTCAAAGTTAAGCTTCACAACACCTCTAGTAGTAACTTATCAATCAAACAGCAGAGAGTAAAGTCCCTGTACACCTACAGTATGGTGTGCCAGCCAAGGTTACTGTAAAGAGTTACAGTGGTGTATTCTAAAAAAGAGTCAATGAGGCAATATCAGCATATGCTGTTGTAAAACTGTGGTTAACCAGAAGTTGTCTTTTACAATGGCTTGCAAGTTATTGATAAAGGCATAATTCAGTATAGGCAGCATAATACTTTTGGCAATGGTGAGGTGAACTTCAGGTGTTGGGAACTTTTTCAATCTGTACGCTAAACTCAGTTTTTAGTGAATCAGTTTACTGAGAGAATCAATGTGGTCCAAGTAAGTGAAGGAGGGGTTAAGTGTGACAGGTATATGAAGGGGTGTGCCTGGGTCCATGATCTGGCCATCAGAGCTGGCAAGACTTGGGTAGGAGGACTGGTGGGAGCATTTTGATATAGAGCTAAAGAGCATTGATTTAGTCTTTTTGACATTGAGTCAATCAATCAATTAATCAATCAAAATCTTTATTTTGCCAGGTGGAACATCATTGAGACAAGCTCATTTACAAGATGGACCTGGGGCAAAACAATTGCCAACAGCGTTAAGACATAACAGGTTGAGTGAACGTACATAATAATTACATAGTAATAATAACAACATAATAACATATAACCATCACATGTAACAAGATACTTCCACCAGAACATAGCAATAGGTTCAACAGGAGGTAGTTCCATTTAAATACAATTGCATAGATACAGATATATGGACATAAGGTAATAAGCTAAAATTTATACAGTAAACATCATTGGAGGAGCCATAGTGAGCCGGAGTGGTAGTTCCTCTAGCATAAAAGTGTGAAGCAGATTGAGATGTAAGAGTCCTTTGATAGGTACTGTAGGCATGGCCTGGCAAGTGGGGTGGGAAGGGAGGGGATATATGGAGTGGGGTGGGGAGGGAAGGTCAGATGAGATAGGAGAGGATGGGACATGATGGCCTAGGGAAGAAGGACTGTTTTAAGGGAGAAACATGACAGATGCCACAGGCAATGGTTGGGGATTAAGTTCAATATCTGAAGCAAAGACAGATCGTGGTGTTGGGATCTTGAGTTTGACAATGACAGAAGGGAGGACTCAAATGACGCCTCAGGCAGTGGTTGAGGTTTAAGTCCAGAATTTAAAGCAGTAACAAATCATGATGTTAAGACCTTGACTTGAAGCAATGACAGACCTCAGAGAAGGTCCTCAGGAACAAGGATTTGAAGAGGGAGAACGTGACGGGGAAGTGAGTCTTAAGGTTTTCTGGATCTTATTCCAGAGTATAGGAAGAGTGAAGCTTATTGAGGCTCTACCAAAGCGTGTTTTAACTTAGGGATAGCCAGAGATAAGATGGTAAGACGTCTGAGAGAATAGGCACTAGGGATGCAGGGAGTTAGGCAGTTTGTGAGGTACTGAGGTAATTTATTGAGTATTAGCTTATTTCTCAAGAACTAACTTTGGCTGAGGGAAGAGTCACCATTAAAGTTCTGTCAGTGAGTTTGAAGTATGGAAAATGATGAGATCATCATCATTATACAGGAGCGTGTTACAGTTGTTGCATGCTTGAAGGAAGTTATTTACAAATAAGAATAGGTGAGGGCTGAGGATAGCTCTTTATGGTACTCCATAATTTATGGGCTGAGTAGCAGAGAATGCATTTCCAAGTGAAACATGTTGGGATCCACCTGGAAGGTACCCAGAAGGAACAGTAGTTACCAGTACAGGAGGTGGCCATACATGATAATACCAAGATTTGGTAGTTTAGGTATTAGGAGACTGTGATCAACAAGATCAAACACTTTTGTCAGATTCACAAATGCTGCTCCTGTGACTTTGTCATTTCCATGGCTGAAAAAGTACTGTCTATAAACCTGATGCTTCCTCAAACCATGCTTTGCAGGAGTGAGGACATTGTGCCAGTTTACATATGAGTAAAGTAGTGCAAAGGCAACTTTTTAAAGGAACTTGGTCAGCAAACTCAGAACGGAGATTGGTCAGTAGTTCTTGACAATTGAGAATGTTCCTGCTCTGGGTACTGGTACCACAGGGGATTCCTTCCAGATGGAAGGTGGAGTTGATGAGATGCGTAAGAAATTAAACATTTTTGATAGCAGTCAGGCAATGGCAGGGGCAGTTAGTTTTAAGAACTGGTAGTCTACTCCATCACTGCTAGTTCACTCTTGGGTAGGAAAAGCAGAAGCTTATAGTTCTCACCAGGAGAGATTGCTCTAAAACAGAACAATGGGCATCCAGGGCTGAGGTAAGAGCAGCCAGTCAAGCTGTTTGAGGAGTGGTTATTACTGTCCTGATCACAGACAGAAAGAAAGCTGGTGTAAATAACTAGCAGGATTGTTAAAGCTCCCATTAAACTGATTCTCTAGTCAGTGGTAGGGCAGATAATGTACCTTCAAGTTAAAGTCTATTAGGTTTTTGCTTGGGTCCAGTATTAATTAGAGAATTAATTGCAGTCCAGAATTTCTTCTGGTTACCAAAGTTCTGGGTCTGCGGAGACTTGAGGTAAATGGATTTAAAGACTCTTAGTATCTTGCCTACATTGATTTTGAAAGCTCCTGTAGATAGATCAGTTTGCACTTTAAGTTGGATTGGTTTTTAAATATTTGCAAAATTAAAGATAAAGATAAAAATAAAAACATCCAGAAAGATGAATGAACAACTCAAAATCAAGCACTCACCACCTTGTAGAGACAGACAGACTGTGGCTACCAGCTTATAAAAAAATAGTGCCCATTTATTCAGGTGCCAGTAAAATCCATATTAACACTATTAGTGCAACAGTTAGGGTGCAGATTAAACTGACAAAAGCAGAAAAATGTGATGTTAGGGTTTCAAACCTTAACACCCCTGCCCCACCCCTGAGGCAAATGAGGGATGAGTCTTTCCTGGGGTCATCAATCCTAATGCTCATCCCATTGCAGTAACAAAAAAGTTGAGATGTGATGGAGACAGGTCTGTATGTTTCATGAGTATATAGAATGGCATGAGAGTTAGGGTTGACATCCCCAAGGAAGACTCCACCCCTCATTTGCCTCAGGGATAGGGCAGGGGTGTTTGGGCTTGAAATCCTAACATCACATTACCCTACTTTTTTTGGTTTCATCTAAACCCCAACTGATGCATTAACACAGTTTTTTGCAAAGAATTTCCTTACTTTTTGAGATAGAATAATCATATCCATATTTGCCTGTGGCAGCGCAAGGCCCTCTGGGTGCTGCACTCCCATCCATCCATTCTTTCTAAGATGGTGTAGTCATATCCTTATTTGAATGTGGCAGCACAGGAAAATGGATCTGCGCTCCCAACCCTCCATAGATCTGTACAGTACAAGTCACATTAAACTGTTACTCCAATGAGCTATTTTAGCATTTCTGACTGAGCTGCATAAGTGTTGCTGGAGCCAGCACAAAGTCCTGCACAAACTGTTTTTTAAGAGTTAAAATGTAGCTTTTCATTGCATTGTGACTGGACTGCAGATGCATCCCAACTGAGTTGCAAAAACATTTTACAAGCATTTCTCGTGAGCTTGTTAAGCATTGAGAAACAATACAGTTTGAGTTGCCAATGCATTACCAACTGTAAAAAAAACAATGCTAAACCAACTCATTGGTTGAGCAGTTTAATGTGACATGTACTGTATATGTATGTTGCTGTGGAAGGGCCTAAGCTTCCATTTGTAGGACAACAGCAACCAAATTGTCAGCATAGCCTTCTTATTACCTCACCTCATGTACCCAGTAATGAAAGTTTTCAAATCCCCTCCAAAACTTGATTCCGTGCCACCACAACATCATTTCATGCCACAGGTACAAAAACACAGTTTGGCCAGGATTTGAAAAATGACAGCTGTCATGTTCATGAGGTGGTAATTTGCAGTCAAAATATTTTAAATTACCAAAGTTATGAGCAAGCGTAGCAAAATTTCAACAGATGCACATAACTTTGCCATTTTTATATATTTTCACCCCACATTTCCAACATTCCCATCTTATGACTCCACTACATGAACAATAGTGGTGAAAATGTTCAAATCATACCTGAAAGGTGATTTCACCAAGTGTCCACGAAATTACTTTTCTGGCCAGATTTGTGTAATTCCACCACCATTGCTCATGAGGTGTGATCTCAAAAAGGGTAGTTTGAAAATCTGGTTAAAAAATAGGAAAAAATGGTACAGTTATGCATCAAAGTAGAAAATCCCATTGAAATACATTGAGCCGCACTTACCATGTGTCACATGTGTCATGTCCGAAGACAGTGCCTTTGATAGGCCTGATGAAAAAAAAATTAAAGGGTTCCAGAGCTACAAGGCTTCTGAATTTAATATTTTCTGATCTGCACATGCACAGTGGGAGTTTTCAGATAACATTCTGTGGCAAAAGTAAAAATTTGATGCTGCAAATGCTGGTTTTTGGTTTTGCATCACTGAATTGGCAGGGCACCAAACATTTTTTTGTGCCATGCCAACCACCATCTTGTTTATTTTTTCCATGAAATGACAAATGTGGAAAATACATAGCAGTGCTGGAATTTTTACAAACAAACATCAGAACCTAGCTAAATGGGAGCCTTTTAGCTAGAGTCTGATGTTTGCTTTTTGACCTCATGGCCAGAAATATGTTTTGTGTCCACCCAAAATCCTGGGTACCCAGTTTAATGAGAGGAGTGCTTGCCCTGTGTTCTCTGTATGAGAACAGCAGGAATTTCTTTACTTCTGCAGCCATAGCTGAACTCGTGCTGCTGGCTGCAGTGTGAGCTGTGAGCCATCCTTTTTCCCGGTGTCTAGTGGTACCACCCCACCCACCAATCGCTGTCCACATGAATACATCAATGTATTCCCTGGTGTCTAGTGGCACCCCCTACCTGTCGATCGCTGTCCCTGACTCCCCATAAATAAATAAATAAATATATTCCCTGGTGGCTAGTGGCACCCACCACCCACTGTTCACTGTGCCAAACTCCACATTCAAATACAGGTATTCCCTGGTGTCTAGTTGCACCCCTCCCACCCACTGATCACCATTTCAACTTTCCCTGGTGTCTAATGGCACCCCCATCCACTGATAACAATTATGACTTTCCCTGGTGTCTAGTGGCACCCCACACCCACTGATCATCATTCTGGCTTTCACTGGTGTCTAGTGGCACCCCCCGCACCTGCAGATCACCTCCCCGGTTTTATTCTTATATTTTCTGGTGTGTAGTGGCCCCCACCCACCCTCTCACTGCAGGCAAAACAAAGTTGTTCACATATGAAATAAAGAAAATGGTCCCTCAATGTTTTTTGTTTGAAACCTGTCAAAAAAATGGTTTCTCACTGATCAGCTTCCCTACCCCCACCTCCCACAAAGCACCTACCTCCCACACCCCCAGTACACCCCCACACACCCTCACTCACCTGAACAGGTCCCAGATTTGAGACCCACTCTCTGACCAAAGGCACATCTTGCTGCTGGAACAAGTGACTGCAATATGAGAAACTAAGATAAATGCAGTTCACCGTATTTCAATAGGGGTTTCAACTTTTATTCATAACTCAGTCATTTTGACATCTTGACACTAATTTTTCAACTTAGCCATTTGGGGACCCCACCTCATGAACAATATAGAAACATAGAAATACGGACTTTGGCAGCAGATAAGGACCACTTGGCCCACCTGGTCTGCTCATTTCCACACCTATTGGATAAGCTACAGATCCTAGTTAACCAACAGCCTACTTCCTCATACCCCCCACTAGAATTGCTTAATGTCTGTCTCATGCATTCTTGAATTTCCCCACTGTTTTTGACCCCATGATCTCCTCAGGAAGGCCATTCCATGCATCTACCTCCCTCTCTGTGAAACAATACTTCCTCACATTGCTTCTGAGCTATCCTCCTCTATCTTCAAATTGTGCCCCCTTGTTCTTGCACATATCTTTTACCTGAAAGATGCTACCCTCTTGGACTTTGTTGATTCCTTTGAGGTACTTAAATGTTTCTATCATGTCCCCCCTCTCCCTCCTTTCCTCGAGAGTATACAAATTAAGCTCCTTTAGTCTCTCTCTTCATCTGGCTTCTGGTGCAGACCCTGCACCATTTTAGTTGCCCTCATCTGGACTGCCTCCATCCTGTATATCTCCTTGTGGAGATGGGGTCTCCAGACATGCAAGCAGTATTCCAGATGGGGTCTCACCAACTGTCTGTGCAGAGGGATAACAACTTCTTGCTTTCTACTGGTGATGCCTCTCCCTATGCATCCTAATATCCACCAGCACTCCTTACTGCCTTCTCACATTGCTTGCCTACTTTTAAGTCATCTGATCTGACTACCCCTAGGTCCCTTTCCATTTTTGTTGTTATTACTACCTCCACCCACATTGTGTACTTTTCCCCTGGGTTTTTGTTTACCATGCACATTACTTTGCACTTCTTTGCATTAAATCTAAGCTGCCATACTTTTGACCATTCTTCCAACCTTGCCAAGTCCCTTCTCAACCTTTCACCCCCCACCTTGTGTATCAACCCTGTTGCAGATCTTTGATATGACTGTCATTAAACAACTCCTTCCCAAAAGGTGATTTTGTGGTTGCTTGGAAATTCACCTTTCAGGCAGGATTTCCATAATGACAGTCATATTGTTCATGAGGTGGGGTCCCCAAATGGCTATGTTGAAAATTTGGGGACAAATAATGCAAAAATGCCTAAGTTATGACCACTCATTGTAATTTTGCTACACACACTCATATTTTTGGAAATGTTCAGTATTTTGCCTCCAGATTTTCAGCATAACTTTCTTATTACCCCACCTCATGTATGTCACAGCTGTCATTTTTCAAATCCTTGTAAAAATTTGTTTTCACACCTATGGTGCAGAATGGCATTGCAGTTGTGCAGAATTATGTTTTGACGGGGATTCAAACATTTTCTGTACTGGGTACATGAGGTGGGGTCATAAGAAGGCTATGTTGAAAACCTGCATCAAAATTTGTAACTATGCCAAAAGTTATGATCATTCATTGTAATTTCACTATGCATGCTCATAACTTTGGCAATGTTCAACATTTTGACCCCATATTTTCTACATTGACTTTATATTACCCCGCCTCATGTACAGTATGTCACAGCTGCCATTTTTCAAATCCTTGCCAAAATGTGTTTTTGCACCTGTGGCTCAGAATGCCGTTGCAGTTGTGTGGAATTAAGTTTCAGTGGAGATTTGAACATTTTCTGTACTGGGCATGTGGGTACATGTGGTGAGGTAATAAGATGGCTATGCTGACAATTTGGTCACTGTTGTCCTATAAATGGAAGTGCAGGGTCCAGAAGGCCCTGCACTTCCACAGCTACATGTATATACATATCTATGGAGGTATGGGAGCACAGGGCCCAGAGGCATAAAATAAGGGAAAAGTGGCTTTAGGGTTTCCAAACCTAACACCTCACCCCCATGCTGCACACACCAACAGGCATTGGGGGTGTGCCTTGGGGTTGCCAGCCCTAATGCTCACTTCATTCTCCTATGCCCACCTCAGATTATTTACTTATGGAATGGGGTGAGTGTCAGGGCTGATGCCTGTGAGTGTGAGCAGGGTAGGCATGGATGTAAGGTTTGGAAATCCTAAAGCCACATATCCCTACTTTTGTGGCTGTAACTCTAACTAGAGCATTAACACAGTTTATGTTATATATAGATATATAGATATAGATATATATTATGGTAGCACAGTAGTGCTACCATAGTTAGGGTTGAGTACCCCATTTAAGGTTAAATGGTGAAACTTTGCACCTTAATAATTTTGCCACCATTCAATTGATTTGCCTGAAAGTTGGTAGGCATGGGGTGTAATTATAGATCGTGGGATCTGCCAACTTTTGTACTGGTCGGATATACAGCTGCCGAGTTATTAAGCGACATTCCGGGGCACATTTATGTTTTTTTGCTCATTCTTTGCTCACACCTACTGGTTGTACAGTTTACATGACTGGTTCAAAAACATCAGGGAAAGTGTGGCCAGGGTCCTCAATGTGTCTTTTGAAGATTTCATGAAAAAATATTGAACGGTTCAAAAGTTATTCAAGAAACAAGTTTCCCATTATAGTCAAAGGGAAAAGTTAACAAAAAGTTCAACAGTGTCACAAATGCAGTTTTTAATGTTGCAAATGATCCCTGTAGTGTCGTGAGTCAGCCATTTTTTTTTCAGTTACTGATCATTGAAATGCTTGGCATTTAAAATTGGGACCATCTAAGGACACAGTTCTTTTTGTGTTTACCTAGTCGAGCCCTGAGGATGCTAGGCCTGTCTTTATTTTGGGGTTAAACACCCCAGAAATATGTTTTTGAAATTTTTGGGAGAAGTAGTGTCGCACCTGTGACACTTTCGTGATGTTTTTTGCGAAAGTGTTGCAAATCACGACACTACTTTGCAACACTATGGACAAAATGAAAGGAATTGTTTGCCACGCTCCTGCAAAAGAACGGCTTGGTCTTTTGGGCTGAAATTTGGAAGGAAGAAAGCCAACATCTCACAGATGTGCCTTTTGGTGGTTTGGTGAAAAAATATTGCAAGGATGCAAAGTTACAGAACTCTGAAGTTGACACATTTCCCCATAGACTAACATTGCAGCGTCCGCCTTGCCTTTCAGGGCCCGTATCTTGGAGACGGTGCAAGATATAGACTTTTCATCAGAAAAATGCAATCATAGGAAATTTTAATTTTTTTCTCTATGTCATACGGTTCCTGAGATATTAGTAATTTAGTATTCCAGTACCTCATTTTCTGGTCCAAGACCCATTATTATGCATACATTCTTTGTAGTCACTGTGTTTCTCTATGCAGCTGTTGGGGAAAACCAGGGTGTGTGCTCCAGTTACTGTCACACGTATTGTTTCCACTTGCGTTTCCGTACCCATTTGCATTAGCATTCACGTGGGCACCACCATATGCGTTACCCTTTCTGTTTCCGTTTGTGCTTCCATTTGCATTACTGTTACTATTTGTGTCTCTGCTACTGTTTGTGTTTCGCTTTGCATCACCATGCGCATTACCATTTCTGTTTGTGGCAGTGCTTCCATTTCCATTTGCATTTTTCCTTTGTTTTGCATCATAGTTGTTGTTACCATTGCCATTTGCATTTCCAATTGCATTCCCATGTGCATTACGGTTTGCGTTTCCATATACGCTTGCATTTGCATTTTTGTTTCCTTTGGCGTTATTGTTGCTGTTACCATTACTATTTGCATTTACAATTGCGGTACCGTGACTGTGCATGTTACAGTTTGCGTTTCTGTTTAGCGCTTGTGTTCACGTTTCCGTTTCTGTTTCCTCTGATGTTATTTTTGCTGTTACCATTACCATTTGCATTTCCAATTGTGGTACTGTGACCATGCGCATTATGGTTTGCATTTCCAGACGTGCTTGCATTTGCTTTTTTGTTTCTGTTTCCTTTGGCATTATTGTTGCTGTTACTGTTACCATTTGCATTTACAATTGCGGTGCCGTGACCATGCACATTACAGTTTGCATTTCCGTATGCTCTTGCATTTCTGTTTCTGTTTCCTTTGCCTTTTTTTTTTGCTGTTACCATTACTATTTGTGTTTGCAATTGCGGTACCGTGACCATGTGCATTACACTTTCTAATTTGCATCCATGGATGAATGGCAGTGCAGGACCCAGAGGGCTCTGTACCCCTGCAGGCAAGTAAGGATACGATTACACTATCTCAAAAAGTATGGATGGATGGGAGTGCAGAGTCCTCTGGGCCCTGTACTCCCACAGGTAAATAAGGATATAATTATACTGTCTCAAAAAGTAAGGAAATTCTATGCCAAAAAAAACTGCATCAATGCAACAGTTCAGGTTCAGATTAAACCAATAAAAGTGGGGAAATGTGATGTTAGGATTTCATAAACACTAACATGCCTGCCCCACCCCTGAGACAAATGAGGGGTGGAGTCTTCCTTGGTGTTGTCAACCCTAATGCTCACTCCATTCCACACACTCATGAAACACACACGTCTCCATCCCATCTCAGCTTTTTTGTTACTGCAACTGGGTGAGTGTTAGGGATAAAAACACCAAGAAAGACTCCACCCCTCATTTGCCTCAGGGGTGAGGAAGGGATGTTAGGGTTTGAAACTCTAACATCACATTTCACTACTTTTGTCAGTTTAATTTGTTCCCTAACTGTTGCATTAATGCAGTTTTTATGCAAAGAATATATATATATATATATATATATATATATATACACAATACACATACATATATATATATATATATATATATATATATATATATCTATATATATAGATATATATATATTCATGGCAAAAAACTATGTTTAATGCATCAGTTAGGGTTGTTCCACAGTGACAAAAGTGAGGAAATTTGGTGTTAGGTTGAAAGCCCCTTTGCACCCCGAGCCCGCCCCCCAACCGGAGATGGGATGGAGACGTGTGTGTTTCATGAGTGTGTAGAATGGAGTGAGCATTAGGGTTGACAACACCAAGGAAGACTCCACCCCTCATTTGTCTCAGGGGTGGGGCAGGCATGTTAGTGTTTATGAAATCCTAACATCACATTTCCCCACTTTTATTGGTTTAATCTGAACCTGAACTGTTGCATTGATGCAGTTTTTTTTGCATAGAATTTCCTTACTTTTTGAGACAGTATAATTATATCCTTATTTGCCTGTGGGAGTACAGGGCCCAGAGGACTCTGCACTCCCATCCATCCATACTTTTTGAGATAGTGTAATCACATCCTTACTTGCCTGCAGGGGCACAGAGCCCTCTGGGTCTTGCACTGCCATTTGTAGGACAACAGCAACCAAATTCTCAGCATAGCCTTCTTATTACCCCACCTAATGAATCTGGTAATGAATATTTTCAAATCCCTGTTAAAACATCATTCTGCACCACCACAACATCATTTCATGCCACAGATACAAAAACACAGCCTTGGTAGGATTTTAAAAATGACAGCTGTCATGTTCATGAAGTGGTGTAAAAATCTACTATTGTGAAAATTTGGGGTCAAAATATTTCAAATTACTGAAGTTATGAGCGAGCATAGAAAAATTACAATGGATGTGCATAATTTTGTCATTTTTGCAAGTTTTGACCACACATTTTTAACATAACCTTCTTATGGCACCACCTCATGAACAAGGGTGGTGAAAATTTTCAAATCCAGCCCGAATGGTGATTTCACCAAGTGACTGTGAAATCACGTCTTGTGCTGGATTTACATAATTCCTCTTACATTGTTCATGAAGTGGGGTCCAAAAAGGCCATGCTGAAAATTTGAGCCCAAAATATGCAAAAATGGCAATGTTATGCCACACAGTAGAAAACTCCATTGAAATACATTGAACCACACTTACCTTACTTTCCCATATAGCAGTCTGTGTTTCCAGCAGCAAGATATGTCTTCGATTGGAGAGTCGATCTTCACTCTGGGACCTGTTCAGGCGAGTGATTATGTGTGGGGTATGTGTGGGGGGGTGCAAGGTGGTGGGTGCTCAGCAGGAAGGAGGGGTGGGGGGTCAGATTGGCAAGGGACCATTTTCTTTTTTACAGGTAAAAAAGGAAAAGACACCACAAGCTTACTTTAGTAGCTGTTTACACTCCAAATGAGGAGGACTCCAATTTCTTCAATAATGTATTCATAGAGATTTCACTGGTTACCCATTAAAATCGTGACCTCAAAATAGGTACTTCAAAATCATGATTACAAAATAGCACTCTTTATTTTAGTGACTGCCAAATAATATTAATTGTGCACTAATTATGATATAGCCTACCATTGAGCACACAATATTAGCGGCACGCAATAATTAAGAGTTGCACAAAAGGCGACCATTTAAACCACCCCTCGAACCCACTGCCATAAATTGCTGAGAAAGAAAGGCGTTGGATGCTTAATCAAACCATGCTTGTGGTCCAACTAAGAATTCTGGCCACTGATGGTAAGTGCGCTGCTTGATTCTTTATTGAACCATGCTTGTGGTCCGATTAAAAATTCTGACTCATTTCCATGCAGGGTTCTTAAGTTCTTAATGGAAGTTAATTTCCAGTGCCCTGTCATGGGCCACTCACCTAGAAGGAGGAAATATGGCGAGAGCTTGGATTAAACATGGGGAGTAGTCAGTAGGTGGGGGAGAGAGGCATCAGGGGGCTAGATGCAGGAGAACAGATAAATTGATGGAAGGGCTGAATCACAAGAGTCAGCATTAGTGAGAGAAAGAGCAGGGGGAGGAAAAAACAGCGGTGGGAAGGAGAGACCCTGAAAGATGAGATCAAGAAGGAAAGTGCTGAGAATGGCTGAAGAAGGGTGAGCAGGGAGGGGCAGAGGTTTAGTCTGAGCTAGAACAGCAGGAAACAGAAAGGAGAAAAAAATGCAGTACACTTTGAAATTTCAGTAACGGAGACACTAATAATCCTGCCCTGGTTATAGTTGCAGTTTAACTAGTACAATCAACAGTCTGAGCAGCTTAGTTAACAAAAAACATTTTTTTTGTTAGAATTCTTAATTGGACCACAAGTATGGTGTGATTAAGAATCCAGCATCGCATTTACCCTCAGGTATTTGTTGTCCCCTCAGAAGCCAGAATCAGAAGCTGTAGTGTGATTTATCACCATCAGCATTAATACAGTTATTTTATGTGCATTTCTGCACTCATTTCATACAGCATTAGAGGTGGGTTGGAGGGTATGCTTTCTGGTGGCAAGCAGTTGTTATGAGCTGGCAGGCATGTGTTGCCATTGATTGCTATTATTAGGGCGTGGCTAGAATGTGCAGCACTATAAACACAACAAGCTGTTATGGCTTGTGCTATTAAATACTCACTGAATTGGAGATCGCTATTATTTAATTGCAATTTTCACATGTAACTGATTTCACCATAACCAGGTCCATATGTTATGGCAGGAGATTTTAATATAACATTAGGACATCTTGATAGAAGCATAGGAACTAAAGAGGGGAAGCACAAACTGATACCATTAATTAAAAAGTACATTGAAGGACTTAGCCTAGTAGATCCATTAAAAGAAATCTCTCCTGACAAAGAATTAAAGAAATATATTCCTATTACTCCAGTATATACAATTCACACTCAAGGATTGATTTCTTTTTGATATCCAGGCAGATTCTACATATTGTAAATAATCTAAATTACAATCCAATTAGCATATCAGAACATGTACCAGTGCATCTCTTACTGCAGTTAGGAGCAACAGAGACATCCCCAAGATCCTGGAAATTAGATCTCAAAATGTTAAGTGATCAAACATTCCTAAAACTAATACAGAAGGAAATAAAATATTTCTTGCACCTCAACAACACTCAGGTTGTCTCATTAAATACAAGAGGGGGGTGCATTAAAGCATACCTCAGGTGGGTCTCCATCTCATACAACTCATTTAAAACTAGATCAGAACAGCTTACACTTGATTACTTGGAGCAGGAACTAGCCAGAGCAAAGGTGAACCTAATAACATCTGGATCAGGACTATCCAAAGTCTTATTGTTGAGAGATAAAATAAAACAAATAACAGAAAATAAGGCTGGGGAGCACTTATGAGAGCAAGAGCTAAATATTGTTTTCTGGGGGGAAAAACAGATAGGCTGCTGGATTTCCAATTACAATTCAAGAGAGAACAGAATATAATCAGCTAAGCAGAGGACAAAAGAGGGCAATTAGTCTCAGACCCACAAACAATAAACAAAATATTTTGCTCCTTTTATATAAAAAAAAACTATATTCACCAGAAAAGACTCTAGACATCCAGGAAATAGAAATCTTCTTATCAAACTTTAACACAAATAAGCTCCTCGAGCAAGATAAACAATTTCTGGAGTCCAGTATTAGCAAACAAGAAATAATGGAGGTAATTACAGAACTTCCCAATAACAAATCACCTGGTCTGGATGGATTTATTAATGAATTTTATAAATATTTCAAAGAGGATCTAACCCTGATCCTATTCTAACTATTTAATAGGTTTTATGAGGTAAATGAATGTCCATCTTCCTTTTATGATGCTACAGTCACACTTATTCAACAACAAAAAAAAAAGATAATCCTCCATAAAAATGTGGGTCTTTATTGCCCAGTTTCATTATTAAACACCGATTACAAGATATTCTCAAAAATCTTAGCAAAAAGACTCTATGGTTATACACAAAAAAATCTACCCAGACCAGACAGGATTTATATCAGAAAGGAAGCTGACAGACCATATACGATGTACGCCCAACCTCATGGGAGATCTCACCTCATAGTAATGCAGCATTAATCGCCCTTGATGCAGGAAAAGCATTTGATAGGGTGGGCTGGGAGTACCTCTTTGCAATTTTAAAGAAATGCAGCCTAGGGTAAAATAGTCACTTTAATTAAATTGATGTATAGCTCTCCTAGCAGCTGCATAAAAACAAACATACAAATCTCTCCCTATATCAAATTGCAAAGAGGTACTAGACAGGGATGCCCACTCTTCCCACTGCTTTTTAATATCTATGTCAAACCACTTGCGCTAGCAATAAGACAATCTCAAAAAATTACTGTAAGGGCACTAAACATCAGAAGACATATCATGTGAGCTCATTGTACGTAGATGACATTCTTTTACACGTGGAGGATGCAATCATGGCCATTCCACCATTAACAGAATTAATAAACAGATTTACAGAAATATCTGGGTATAAAATAAATTCAGCAAAGACTGAAATTCTACCAATGACAACAGATTTCACAGTTACTGACCTCAAGACTAAACTAAATCTAAATGTGGCAAAAAGAATAAAATACTCAAGAGTAGTTATAACACAAAAAAGAGAAGACCTCTATAACGCGAACTATGACACAATACAAAAATACTTAACAATATGATAAGATGGCAATTATTATCTCTTAGATTAATAGGTAGAATAAATGTGATAAAGATTAATATTCTATGCAGAATTGTGTTCCTTTTTCAAGCCCTCCCAATATGGATACCCGAGAAAGCATTCCTATGTCTTGAAGCTGGAACCAGGAAATTCATGTGGCAGAACAAACAATCCAAAGTAAGTTTAGCAAAACTGCACACCTCAACAGATAAAGGGGGATTAGCTTTGCCTAGTCTTAAATGGTACTATTTTGCTGCACAAATGGCACTGATCAAACCATGGTTTACAACAGAAGGAATTACAGACTGGGTGAGAATTGAAGAGGACAGATCCTTGTTAAGAGCTCTAACAGAAGCTCATGGAAAACAAAATAGGAGTAAAGGAAATAAAATATATCTAGAATCAACAAAGATCTCAATCAAAATATGGGCAGAATTTCATAGAATACTGGGATGAAAAAGAGCTATTACCCCTTACACCTATATCAAACTTATACCAATCTTCAAAGACAACTATTTAATCAAAAACATGGGAACAAAAGCGGTCCTACCAAATAAAACATCTCTTTTATCAGGGGAAGATTATGGATTTTCAAGATTTCAAACAAAGATGCAACCTAGAAAATGGGCATTTCCTAACATACCTGCAAATTAGAAACTACTTAAGAAAAACAGCAGGGCCCTTGTTGAAAGTTGAAAGTTCACCCACTTGAGAAATATTAAACAAGGGCCCTAACAAAAAGGTAATAGGTCAGTTATAGGATGAATGTGTAGAAAAGAAATCATCCAAGCTAGTCAAACTGTACAAAAATTGAAAAAAAGATATAGGCCCCAAATTATCAGTGGGAAAATGGCAAGAAATCATCCCTTAAACTTTAAAGGTCTCAAGAAACATTAGACTAAAACAAATACAGTACAATATACTTCATAGGGTATATTACACTCCAGAGAAATTACATAGATTCAACAATAACCTAACAGATAAATGACCCAGATGCGCCAATGTGACTGGATCTGTGATCCATGTGTTTGTAAGTTGCCCAAAGCTGGCAAGCTACTGGAAAGCAGTTCTATTAACACTTGGCAGGATATTGGGAGTGGATTTCCCCATGACCCTGGAATTATACTATTCGGAAGTAGCTTTGCCCAGTCTCTTAAAGATAACTTATTCTACAAAATTGGAGGAACAAAGAACCACCCCTTGTAAATAGCTGGCTAAATATATTAACTGATTGTGGCAATTTAGAATGGATTTTCTATACTCAAATGGGAAATGCTTCCAAATTTGCAGCTATATGGGATCCATTCTTAGAATACTTGAATTCAACATAGACAAGAAGCTCTACATCCCTTTACATACATAAAAAAATAATTTGATCACCTAGTTTGCTTCGCTAGCCTAAGACTGAGATTGGTTGGTGGCTGGGCCCCCTTCAGACCTTCTAAAATATGATGACTGGAAAATGAGTCCTTGAAACCAATAGGGTAACATACCAAGGTCTGATTCAGAAAAAAAAGGAAAAGATATCATGAGACTGTTTTCTTTATTACAAGCTGTACATCAACCTGAGGGTGGGGTGGTGCCACTATACACCAGAGAAATAATAAACCACAAAGGGACAGTGACCAGGTGAGTGAGGGATGCCACTAGACACCAGAAAAAAAATTACTGATTATAGAGACAGGATGGGGGGGCACTAGACACCAGGGAAATACTAAATGATTATGGGGCTGGCTATCAGTGGGTGGGGGCTGCCACTAGACACCATGGGACAAAATATCAGATCTTTCTACTCATGAAAAAGGATGGCCACAAATGAAAAAGGATTCCTTTTTCATTTCATACAGCTGGAAAGTGAATCTTAAAAAAGGATTTAAAACTTAACAAAAACATATTTGGGGCCATTTTTCCAATACTTAAGTGCTGAATTCACCTAATGGATCCCCAATGAGCCAGATAGATGTGTTGGTCTCTCTCTCTCCAGTATGTCATTGTTATGGCTTTTGAAAACTTTTTTTTTTTAGAAAAAAAATTGAAACAAAATGGTGGCAAACGAAAAAGGATTATTCCAAAATGAAAAAAGACTCCTTCTTTGTTTCAGACACCTATCTTGAAGTGCTTAATGAGCATGCTCAGAACAGAAATTTCCAAACTAAATAAATTAAATAATTCTGAAATGGATTCATTTTTATTTCACCAAACCAGCAAAAGGCACATATGTGGCCTAGCCCCTGCCTGCCCTGAAATTTTCAAACCAAAATTCCAAAGCATCTGAGCTATAGGCTAGTTCAAAATAAAACAGCTTAGAAATAGCAAAACACACCCCAAAAAACACTTTTCGTACTCTTTGGAACTTAAAATCCACCCATCTGACTGGAATAAAACTTGACCAGTCCAGAGATCTGTCCTTTGAGACTACGCATGCAAACTGTCATGCAAATCTGTTGAACAGTTGAGAAGTTATTAAAATGCAAAATTTTGGTTTTAACATTAAAGTGCCTTCTCAATGCTAACTATAGGGGTGCGACCAGGCCCCTATAATATATAGGCATATCCACGCCACTATAGTTATGGTTAAGTGGTCACTTCTATGTTAAACTTGAAAGTTTGCACTTTAATAACGTCACAATCATTCAAGTGAGTCACCAGAAATTTTGTGTGCTCCATCAAGGGCCATATATCTCTTGATGTGGTAAATTTCATTCTGGTCGGATGTGTGGGTGCAGAGATAGGAGGCATCAAAATGATGAAATTTACCATTTTTGCTGCTGTGTGAAAATGGTGTGGAATCTTGGTCTGACATTTTTAGGGTATAAAGGTCTTGGGTCACAGTAGTGCCTTTTGAAGGTTTGTGAAAAAAATTGGAATCAGTTCAAAAGTTTAGAAATTTTAAATGTTCCCATTATTTTCTATGGAACGAGATCGATGTCCTGTTTGACAAAGGATTCTGTATCACAAATGTGGAATCCTTTGCTGAAAATGCAGAATCCTTGGCTGCAAATGAGGAATACTTTGCCATGCTGCTGCCATCTTGTTTTCAGTTAGCAGTGGCAAAAGACTTAAATTAAAAAATACCAGGATTTGGAATGTGGCAATAGTTGTCTATACCTAATTGGGGCCCACAAACCTCAATTCTGGGGTCAGTTTTTTTTGATTTTGTGCCTGGAAATGTTTTTTAAAAGGGGAAAATCCTTTATCACAAATAGCAAAAAAGCATTTTATGAAAAAGGATCCTTTTTCATGATTTGTGGAAAAGGATTTCTCCGAAAGAAAAAGGATCCTTTTTCACAATTTACGAAACAGAGTTTTTTAGACAGAATTTTCTTTGTCACTTCACAGTTAACTCATGGTTTTGGGATTTTTGCCTGACATTTTCAGGGTACAAAGGGCTTTGCCCACAGATGTGCCTTATGCTGGTTTGGTGAAAACAAATTGCAATGTGAGGCACACCCAGTCATTTCTTTGTCACTCAGCTGTGAAGAAACTGTTTGCAATTTTTCTGTGAAAATTTCAGAGTGGAAAGGGCTTGCCCACTGATGTGTCTTTTGCTGGTTTCCTGATAATATATTAGTTTGGTGTTCAGTTATAAAAGTTTCAAATTTTGCTGTCTTTTCTATAGGATAATATTACAATATGAGGCGTTTCTTTGGTGCCACACACACTGGGATTGGAGGGCAGGGACCAGAGGGCCCTGTGCTCCCACAGGCAAATAAGTATACTACTACAGTCTCTAAAAAATTATGACTGGACAGAAGCACAGGGTCCAGAGGGGCCAGTGCTCCCACATGCAAATATGGAGACCAGTATGGAGTGATGGGAGTGCAATGCCTGGAGGGCAATGTTCTCCCACAGGTGAGCATTGTGCACTGATGGGAGCACCAGGTTTGAACCATTATGGATTGATGGGAGCACAGAACCCAGAGGAATAGTGATGTGATTACAATAACTCAAAAATTATTCCCCTCCCACATGCAAATATGGATACCAGTATGCAGTGATGAATGCTTTCCCACCAAGAAATAAGGATATGATTATGGAGCGATGGAATACAATTACAATCTCTCTAAAATTATGGCTATGCGTATACTTTCCAGAAAAGTAAGGACATTCATTGCAAACAAAAATTTGTTAATGCATCAGTTAGGGTTCCAGAGACAAAAGCTGGGAAATGTGGTGTATCCCACCTCCATCAGATGATGTCAGGGGTGTGCCTTGGGGTTGTCAGCCTTAATGCTCACCCATTTTTTCTATACTGCACCCATCTCAGCTTATTTACTCATGGAATGGGGTGAGCAATAGTGCTGAAAACCTTGACACCACATTTCCCAACTTTTGTCATAGGAACCCTAACTGATGCATTAACATTTTTTGCAATTAATCCATCTATCTATCTACATCTATATAGATAGAAAGATAGATAGATAGATAGATAGATAGATAGATAGATAGATAGATAGATAGAGTGGTAGTCACACAAAAGTATAAAAGTACTGTGCACTGCTTGTCATTGCGCGGTAGTGGTATACATGTTATTCAGTGGGTACCATGCTTGTGCACCACTTGGAATACCACGTTACCGGTAAAGCTTTGCATGATTTCCACTGTAGATAGATAGATAGATAGATAGATAGATAGATATTCATTGCAAAAAACTTTGTTAATGCATTAGTTAGGGTTCCTGTGACAAATGTTGGAAAATGTGGTGCTGGGGTCTTCAGCTCCTTATGCTCACCCCATTCCATGAGTAAATAAAATGAGGAGAGTACAGTACATATATTTATTATAGTGGTACGAAAGCACCACAATAGTTACGGTTGAGTATCATGTTTAATGTTAAACCTAAAATGTTGCTCTTTAATAACTTTACGAACATACAAACATAAAAACATAGAAAGTAGCCAGCAGAAAAAGGCCCATAGGTCTATCATATCTGCCTGAGTGTTTCGCAGTTTACTTCTCCTGTAGCTGCCCCATCCCTTTCCATCATCCCATCATCCATGTCACAAGGGAGGCCCACAGAAAGGAGGCAGAGGACACCAAAGAGAAAGGAAGCAGCTCCTGGTGGGGGACTCAATTATTAGGGGTATAGAACTGGGGGGAGATGAGAAAAATGAAGTAAGGTGCCTGCCTGGTGCCATGGCTTGGAGGGACAGGAAGCGCATCCTCAGGATCACGAGAACAGCTGCAAGGGATTCCGAGCTGGACGTAATTGTCCACCTAGGGACAAATGACTTGGCTCATCATGAGATTAGAGCAGTGCAGGAGGACATTGCAGAGCTGGGAGGGACCTAAGACGAGTAGCACACACAGTTTCCTTCTCAGAGGTGCTGCCTGTCAAAAGCATGGGAGGCGAGGGTAATTGGCACCAAGCAGTTTAATGAATGGTTGAAAAATGGTGTGGAGCACAGGGTTTGGCTTCATTGGGGACTGGGGTTCCACCTGAGGGACACCAGCCTATACTGGCAGGATGGTCTGCATCTGTCCAGGAAGGGAACAAGTCTTTGAGCAACCGGTTTAAATGTTCATTGACAAGATTTTAAACTAGTCAAAGGTGGAGGCACTGACAAGCAGCAGGAAAATCCCAGCCTCTCCCTACAAAACAGGGTACTAAATGAGAAAAGACAGAGGTAGAACGGTCAGTGGGGGATGCTGCACTGGAAGGTAAAGCCATCAAAAATGGAGAGCAATGAGTACTAATGCCCGTAGTCTGGGTAACAAGCTCCTGAATTAGTGGCCTTGATGGAGGAAGAACATCTGATATCGTGGGCAGTCACAGAAACATGGTACACAAAAAACCATGACTGGGACATAAACATACCAGGATACACTGTGTACAGGAGGGACAGGGAGGGTAAAAGAGGAGGAGGAGTGTTCTTTACATAAGGGAAGGAATAAAAGCAACAGAACAAAAAGGTACACAGGGAGGAGAAGAAGCACTGTGGGTAAATTTGGAGACAGGCAATGGCACCAATACTACAAGAGGGGTTGGAGCACAGACCCTCTCTGGGGAGGAAATGGACAGGGAAATGATAGAAAGTATACTTAGAATGGCAGAAAAAGGGGAGATATTGCTGATGGGTGATCTGAATATGCCAGATGTTAACTGGAGTGCAGTTGCAGCTGCCACTTCGAAGAGTGCAGTTATTCTAGATGCCCTACAGGGGGGCATGCCTTAGACAACTAGTACTGGAGCCCACTCGAGAGGGAGCAATATTAGACTTGATTCTCTCAAATGGAGATGGTGAGAGGATTACAGATGTAGAAGTGGGTAGCCATCCGGGAACTAGCGACCATCGAACAGTATGGTTCACAATAAACACAGCAATAGAGTCAAGCCATACAAAGACAAAAGTACTGGACTTTAGGAGGGCTGACTTTGCCAAAAATGGGTGAGTGCCTAAGGAATGCACTAGCAAATGGGCAGGAAGGAGGGGTGGAAGAACAATGGGAATAATAAAAACTGCCATCACAGAGGTAACGAGCCTTTGTGTGAAGCAAATAAACAAAACAAAACGATGTAAGAAACCACTATGGTTCTCAAAGGAAGTGGCAGTGAAGGTTCAAGAGAAAAAGAAAGCATTCAGGAAGTACAAGGAATCGCAGAAGGAGCAGGACAGAGAACTGTATTGTAAAGCAAAAGGAGGCTGGGAAGGCAGTCAGAACAGCAAAAGGCCCAAACCGAGGAAAAGATAGCCAACTCAGTTAAGAAGGGGATAAAACCTTTTATAGGTACATCAGGGAGCGAAGGAAGACCAAGGGAGGGATAGTGAGGCTTAATAAAGGGAGGGAGGGTGGGCAGAGGGAGACTGTGAAAGGCAGAGATACTAAACAAATATTTTGCTCAGTATTTACAAAGGAAGAGGGGAGGTACATAAAACAAACAGTAGTAACACTCTGGATACAGAAGTTGATACCGCCCATTTACAGAACAAAGGGTTTTGAAAGAACTCTTAAAACTGAAGGTGGACAAAGCAATGGGGCCTGATGGATTATCCCAGAATTCTAAAGAACTAAGGGTAGAACTAGTGACACCACTGACTACCCTTTTAACAAATCATGGAGGATGGGTGGTACCCGAGGACTGGAGGAGGGCAGATGTGATTCCCTTCACAAAGTGGGAGCAAGGCAGAAGCAGGAAACTATAGACCTGTTAGTTTAACCTCAGTGATAGGGAAAATGATGGAATCACTTCTAAAGGAAAGAATTGTCGAGTATCTAGAGGCCAGAGGGGCACAGGACCCTAGGCAGCATGGATTCACAGCAGGAAGGTCATGCCAGACGAATCTGATAGATTTCTTTGACTGGTGACCAAAGTAGTAGATCAGGAGGGGCTGTGGACATGGCTCACCTAGACTTTTAGCAAGGCATTTGACACAGTCCCACACAAAAGATTAATATGCAGTTAGCCAGCCTGGGAGTGGTCCCAAGATGACAGCCTGGGTAAAGAATTGGCTGGAGAATAGGACACAGAGTAATAGTAAATGGAGTCCCTCAGAAGAAAGGAGGGTTACTAGTGGGGTACCGCAGGGTTCAGTATTAGGACCGGTCCTCTTCAATGTCTTTATAGCGTACATTGCAGAAGGACTGGAAGGAAAGTATGTCTCTTTGCAGATGACACTAAGATCTGCAACAGAGTTGATGCACAGGGTGGGGTGGAAAGGATGAGAAAGGACTTGGCAAGGTTAGAGGAATGGTCAAATGTATGGCAGCTTAGATTCAATGCTAAGAAGTGCAGGTAATGCACCTGGGAAACAAAAACCCAGGGAAGAGTACACAATGGGGGGTGAGATACTAACAACAACAAAAATGGAAAGGGACCTGGGGGTAGTCATATCAGATGACCTAAAGACGGGCAAGCAATGTGAGAGGGCAGCAAGGAGGGCTTGGGGGATACTGGGATGCATAGGGAGAGGCATCACCAGTAGAAAACAGGAAGTTATTATCCCTCTGTACAGACAGCTGGTGAGACCCCATCTGGAGTATTGTGTGCAGTTCTGGAGACCCAATCTCCGCAAAGACATAGACAGGATGGAAGCTGTCCAGAGGAGGGAATCTAAATGGTGCAGGGTCTGCACGGAAGACATATGAAGAGAGACTTAAGGAGCTTAATATGTATAGCCTCGAGGAAAGAAGGGAGAGGGGGGACATGATAGAAACGTTCAAGTACCTCAAGGGAATCAACAAAGTCCAAGAGGGTAGCATCTTTCAAAAAAAGAGGTGTGCAAGAACAAGAGGGCACAATTTGAAAATAGAGGGGGGCGGCTCAGAGGTAATTTAAGGAAGCATTTTTTTACAGAGAGGGTTGTGGATGCATGGAACGGCCTTCCGAAGGAGGTTGTGGAGTCAAAATCAGTGGTGGAATTCAAGCATGCATGGGATAGTCATAAGGCAGTTCTGGGGGTTGGGGGTAGGAAGAAGTAGGCTGCTGGTTAACTAGGATCTGCAGCTTATCCAGTAGGTAGGGAAATGGGCAGACTGGGTGGGCCAAGCGGTCCTTATCTGCCGTCAAATTCTATGTTTCTATGTTTCTATCCCATCCCCCTTTTGTTCTTGCCTGTACTTACCCTTCCCTTGACTCTATCCCATCCCCACCTAAAACTGTCCACTGTCTTCAGTTTGATCAACTCCTTTGGCAATGCATTTCACCCAACCACCACCCTCTCTGTGAAGCAATGACTCCTCATCTCCCTTCTGAATCTTCCCCCTTTCAATTTAAGACTAAGCCCCCTCATGACTCTTTCTTCCTTTAAGCAGAAAAATCCTCCCATTCTAACCCTCTTTATGTCTTTTAAGTATTTAAAAGTCTCTATCATATCCCCACTCCCTTCTGTCCTCCAGAGAGTACATGTTGAGCTCCCTCAATCTTTCCTCAAAGGATTCTCTCCTAGACCCATGATCATCTTTGTTAACCTATGCTGCACCCCCTCCAGCAATGTTACATCTTTGTTAGGTAAGGGCACCAGTACTGCATGCAGTACTCCAAAAGTAGCCTCACCAATAACCTGTACAAGAGCAGGATAACCTCCTCTTTTCTTGAGGTGATACCCATAGCAATGCACCCTAACACTTGATTGGCCCTTGGTGCCACCCTCCTGCACTATGCTGATACACTCATGTCCTCTGTGACTAGTACCCCTAGGTCTTTCTCCTTCTCTGAAGTTGATACCTGCACTCCCCCAGCCAATAGTTGGTCCTGGGGTTTATAGTTCTGAGGTGCATGACCTTGTACTTCTTAGCATTAAACCCCAACTGCCACACATCTGACCAGTGCTCAAGTTTAGCTAGATCCTCCCTAAGTTCCTCTCTCCCTTCCTCACTGTCCACTGTTGCACATATCTTTGTGTCATTGGAAAACAGGCTGATCTTATTCTTGACCCCCTCTGCAATGTCCTTGATAAAGACATTGAATAAAACAGGGCCTAGCACTGAACCCTGTGGCACTCTACTAGTCACGGGTCTTGGCTTGGAGGTCTCCTCCCTTACAACTACACTCTGCTGTCTGTTCTGCAATCATCTCCTAACCCACCCCACTAGTTTCCCCCCTGCCCCCAGGTTACTCAGCTTGTCCAATAACCTTCCGTGTGGCACTGAATCAAAAGCCTTGCTGAAGTCCAGATACAGGACATCCACAGCATGGCCCTTGTCAACTGCTGTTGTGACCCAATCAAAGAAGTCGATTAGGTTAGTCTGACATGATCTTCCAGAGACAAACACATGCTGTCTTTCATCCTGGAGTCAATTACTATCCAGGAACTTTGCAACCAGTCAATGGATTTGCACAAAACTGGTATGTGCTGTCCTGTGGCGAAGATCTCTTGACATGATAAGTTTCACTCTGGTTGAATGTATGAATTCTGAGATCCAGATAGTGCAAAAACCTTAAAAGTCACAATTTTTTGCAGCTTTTTTCCTCATCGTCTTCTGCCCAGATGGTGTGGAATTCCGATGTGATTTTTTTTATGGTAGTAACTGCTTGGGTAACAGCACTGCCATGCATTTGTTTGGTGAAAAAATATTAATCTGTTGCAAAGTTATTCATTTTTTAAGTTCCCATTGTCTTCAATGGGAAGATCACTTTGCAGGGTAGAGGGACAAAGGATTGATCTTGTAAAAAAGGATTCTTTCTTGTGAGATCCATTCCTTTTCCATGAAGGAAAATTCCTTTTTGTGAGCCACCATCTTGTATTTTTTCCATGAACTAAAATGCATGGAAAATACATAAAAATTTGGTAATTTTAGAAATCAACCACTAGATTCTGGTGTTTGTTTTTCACATTTAGGGCCAGAAATACTTTTTCTGGGCACCCAAAATCCTAGTTGCCCAGCATAGGGAGAGGAGTTCTTCCCCCATATTCTCTGTATGAGAACAATGGATTTTCTTGACTTCTGCAGCCACAGCTGAACTCATGCTGCTGGCTACAGTGTGAGTGTGAGCCCAACTGGCCTGATGTCTAGTGGTACCCCTCAATCCCCAATCACTGTCTCCCTAAATAAAATATATATTCCTTGGTGTCTAGTGGTACTCACTCCAGCCTCCAATCACCATCCCCTAGTTTTTATTTTAGTCCATGGTGTCTAGCAGCACCTCACCCTCTGACCACCACCACCCTTATTTTTATGTTTTATAAATTTATATTTATATAATCTGACACCGGGATGCCCACCCCTGGTGTCAGATACCCCTGCAGCCCATTGTTTTATTGATAGTGCCAACATTGGGGGCCTAAGCCCTGTGTCGGCATTACAAGCCCCCCAGCAATGTGGAATGATGGGGAGCCCACCCCCAGTGTCCCAAAATATTTATTTACTTTGATTCTGAAAAAAGAAAACAGTCCCCCAATGTCATTTTTTTAAACCTGAAAAAAGAAAATGGTACCTCATCATCCCCACCATCCTATCTCCCATCCCAACCTTCCCACTGAGCACCCACCACCTTGCACCCCTCCTTACAATATACTTACCACTGGAGGTTGCAGGCTATCATATTCTGTGGACTGAGACATGTCTGCACTCTTTAAAGCCAAACTATGAAATGAGGGATCAAGGTAAGTGCCGTATAATGTATTTCAATGGTGTTTTGAACTTATGTTCATAACTTTGCAATTTTTATGAATTTTTCAAACAAATTTTCAAGATGGCCTGTTTGGGACACCACCTCATGAACACTGGCACAGTCATTTCATTAATCAGGCCCAGGAGGTGATTACTTGGCCACTGTGCGAAATCCCCTTTTGTGACCGAATAATGAAATTTCACCACTGGTGTTCATGAGGTGGGGTCCCAAAAAGGACTGTTGAAAATTTGGTGAAAAGATTCCTAAAAATGGTTGAGTTATGAATGTTCATTTAAATATTTCTATGCACATGCATAACTTTGGTAGTTTTAAATATTTTGACTCCAGATTTTCAACATAGACATTTTTTCATACCACCTCATGAACAACAGCTGTCATTTTTCACATCCTATCTGTAATTTGTTTTCACACCTGTAGTGTGGAATAGCATTTTGGCACATATCTGAAAATGTTCAGCTACAGTACAGGGTTTTTGAGGTGTGTCATAAGAAGACTATGTTCAAAATGTGGGGTCAAAATATGAAAAAAAATGCCAAAGTTATGACCATTCATTGCAATTTCACCTGCCTGCTCATAACTTTGGAAATGTTAAATATTTTAACTCCAAATTCTCAACATAGCATGCTTATTACCCTATCTCATGTATGTCACAGCTGTCATTTTTCAAATCCTGCCCAAAATGTGTTTTCATGCCTCTGTTGTGGAATGGCATTGCAGTTGCACAGAATTATGTTTTGGTAGGGATTAAAAAATGTTCTGACTGGGTACATGAGATGGGGTAATAAGATGGCTATGTTGACAATTTAGCTAATGTTGTCATATAAATGGAAGTGCAGGGCCAGGAGGGCCTTGTGCTTCCACAGCTACATACATACTGTATATGCATCTACAGAGGAATGGGAGCACAGGATCCAAAGGACCCTGCTCTCCCACAGTAAAATAAGGATACTATTATACAATCTCAAAAAGTAAGGAAATAAGTTGAAAAAATCTTTGTTAATGGTCCAGTTAGGGTCAAAGTGACAAAAGTTGGGAAATAAGGTGTTAGGGTTTCCCTAACAGCCTACTCTCCCAAACCAAGCAGGAGAGCAGGGTGGTGTGTGCCTTGGTCTTCTCAAGCCTACAGCTCACCCCATTCTCATACAGTCTACACATCTGACCTTATTTACAGATGGAATGGGGTGAATGTTAGGCTTAAGAAGCCCAAGGCACACCCCACACCTGCTCTCCTTCCTGATTTGGGAGAGTGTGGTGTTAGGGAAACTCTGTCACCTCATATCCCAACTTTTGTCACTTTGACCCTAATTGGAGCTTTAATGAAGATTTTTGCAAGATAGGTAGATAGATAGATAGATAGATAGATAGATAGATAGATAGATAGATAGATAGATAGTCTCTGAAAGAAACTGTGTTAATGCACCAGTTAAGGTTACAACATCACAAAAGTAGAGAAATGTGACATTAGGGCTTCCAACCCTAATTCCCCAACCCCCACCTCCCATGCAGAAAAAGGAAAAAATATTAGGGTTTTGTGTCTCCAGAGTCTTGGCTAATCAATGGTGGGGTCTTCCTTGGGGGTTGTCAACCCTAATGCCCACCCCATTCCATGAGCAATCAACATAACAGATGATCTCCTTTCTTCATGCAGGGCCCATAGGGCCAAGTATGAAGATAGGTGCAACAAATTTTGTTGGCATTTTGTAGTAAGACATACTTCTTTACCTTTGAAGAGTTTATCATTGTGAGGCAGTGCATTGAAGCTATACCTTGTGCTTTGGATTGGAGGCTAGGGGCTGGGGAGAGAGAGAAAGAGGGAGGGAGGGAGGGAGAGGGAGCATTAAGGTTGACAATCACCGATCCCACTGATTCTCCAAGACTCTTGAGACCAAAAACCCTAATGTTTATGTCCTTTTGCTGCTTGTGGTGTAAAGTTACCCTAACTGGTGCATTAACGCAGTTTTTTGCAAAGAATTTCCTAAGTTTTTAATTGTATCCTCATTTGTGCTCCCATCCCTCCATAGATGCATTGTTTGTTGCCATGGAAATGTCAGGCCCTCCAAGCCCTGCATTTGCATTTCTGCAAAAACAGCAACCAAATTGTCAGCATAGCTTTGTTATTACGCCACCTCATGAATCCCGTGCTGAGAATTTTCAAATCCCCATCCAAATGTCATTCCGCAGCATCAAAATGTCACTCTGCGTCACAGGTGAGAAAACACATTTTTTCCAGGATTTTAAAAATGACAGCTGTCATGTTCATGAGGTGGTATAAAAACTGGCTATGTTGAAAATTTGGAGTCAAAATATTTAAAATTACCAAAGTTATGAGCGAGCATAGTAAAATTTCAACATATGCACATAACTTTGTAATTTTTATATATTTTGACCACACATTTTCAATATTGCCTTATTATGACTCCACCTCATGAATAAGGGTGGTGCAAATTTTCAAATCCTGCCCAAAAGGTGATTTTGCCAAGCAACCATGAAATCACCTTTTAGGATAGATTTGCATCATTCCAGCCCATTGTTCAAGAGGTGGGGTCCCCAAAAGACCATGCTGAAAATTTGGTGTCAAAATATGCAAAAATGGCAAAGTTATGCAAAAGTTGAAAACCCCATTGATATACCTTAGTTTCTCTGATTACAATCAGTGGTTCCAGCAGCAAGACGTGTCTTCAGTTGGAGAATGAATCTTCACCCTTTGACCTATTGAGGTGAGTGAGGGTGTGTGGGGGTGTACAGCGGGAGTGTGGGGGATCTGGAATGCTAAGTGGGAGGTGGGGGACAGGGGTCAGATCAGCGAAGGACAATTTAGGTTTAAAGTGAGAAAACATATGTTGAGGGATGTTTTTCTATATTTCAGAAAGACAGGGACTACAATCAGAGGGTGGGGGTGTTACTAGACCCCAGGGAAAGATTCATCATTTACAGGAATGGCAACTGAAGGGTGTTGGGTGCCATTACATACCATGGAAAGATTCATAATTTATGGGGACAAAGATCAGAGGGTGGATTGGGTGCCACTAGACACCAAGGAAAGATTAATCATTTACAGGGACAGCAAACAGAGGGGTGGGGGTGCCAGTAAACACCAGAGAAAGATACATACTTTATGGGGATGGTGATGGGAGGGTAGGTGGTGCAACTGGTCACCAGAGAATGATAAACTATTTATAGGGATGGTGATGGGCTGGTAAGGGGTACCACTAGACACCTAAGAAAGATAAAATATTGATGGGGACTGTGATCGGATGATGGAGAGTGCCACTAGTCACCAATGAAAGCAACATTTATTATGGGGATGGTGATCGGAGGGTGGGGATGGCTCACTGCTCTCACTGTAGCACACAGCATGAGTTCCAGCTGCAGCTGCAGAAGTCAAGAAAGTCATGCTGTTCTCATACAGAGAACACAGGTAAATGGCTCTTCTCTCCCTAAGCTGGATTTTGGGTGCCCAGAAAAGGTATTTTTCACAAATTTAAAAACAAACACCGTTATCTAGCTATACGGGTCCTGTTTAGCTAGGTTCGGGTGTTTTTTTTAATACATAATTTGATTGTGCTTTTGGTGTTTGTAAGTTTAAAACAGTAAAAAGAAAAAGGTGTCCATCTCAAGTGTTTTTTTCCCCCCATGGCAAGTAAATCATACAAGTAATCACTCGCGATGTGTTTTTTTACCTTTTGTGATAATTATTTCTCTGCACATGAACAGTAAATCATGACCGGTTAACACTTGCAAACATTTTTTTTAATCGATCAAACTGTTTTTTTTATCACTCAAACTTGAGCATTATCCCAAAAATCATTATAATTCAAAAACTGTATAATATTTTTTCACCAAGACATCCAAAGGCACACCCTTGGCACAAGCCCTATCATTCCTGAACATTTAATTTTTTTTTTAAGTTAATACTTTTTATTGCAGATAAAACACCAGAGTATTACAGTACAGTATCATGCGAGATATTCGAGTATACATTATAATATACAGTAACAGATCAATTATGTTGTTTCCTGTTAATTAGTACAGGTAATGACAACATTTAACATTGACTCTATCAGGCTATCAGGTTTTCTGTAAGGTTCAGAAGGAGCATTAGGCTAGGAGTAGGACCAGTTGGGATCTGTTTTACAGAGTGGGGAGTTGAAATAAGGGGACCATATAGTATAGTAATGATATAACTTCCCCTTGGCTATATGGGACATACGAGAGAAAGTGACTACTTGTTGAATAGCTTGTTGCCACTTGAGTAGCTAAGATATGTTTATGGAGCACCATTTCCGAAGGAGCAGGCACTTTGCCTCCACTCCAGCCTGAATGCACCACCTTATCTGGGGGTCTGTGAAGTGGATGTGAGGGGAAGGGATGCTGAGCATCATCAGTTGAGGGTGAGTGGTATAGAGTGGCCTACCACTAGTCTGCAGGCTGCTAAGACCTCTCCCCAACATGTTTACATCATTGGACAGGGCCATAAAATATGTTTGGAGATCCCCACCGTAGGGGAATTACATCGCCAGCAGGAGTTGCGAGCAAGGACACCAATCGCATGTAATTTACCCGGAGTTCTATACGCCCTGTGAAGAATCTTGTTTTGGATGAGCAGGCTTCTGTTATTAGTAGAGTCTCTGTAGGTCACCTTCTAGGAGTTATCCCACTCCAAGAGGGAGATAGTTATGCCCAGGGATGCAGCCCAGTATTCTCTTGAGGATTGTGTTTGATTGGGAATAGCTTTACAAATGTGAGAGTAGAGTATGCTTGCTTTCCCTTTAGTTTTTGAGATTCAGGATTGGAGATCAAATGTTGACTCCCATGTTCCTGCTAACAGGGGTTGTTTTAATAAGGGGGATAGAGCAATGAGCAGTTGTAAACATTTCCAAAAATCTAGTTTTCCAAGGGAGAATATGGCCAGTAGATTAGCAAAGGAGTCCAAAGTTAGAGTGCTGGGAAGTAATGTATCTTTAAAATGGACTATGCCCTTCTGAATCCAAGTGGCCCAGTGCACTGTGTGGCCATCAATGCAGATCAGAGGGTTGTCCCAGAAGGGGAGCCAGCCTAGGGATGTGAGACAGGATCCAATGTGTTTGGACAGCCAACCCCACATGTGTAAAGACTATTATGGTGCTCCAATGCTGGAGGTGCTGGGGCAGGGGGGAATATAGTTAGGTAAGCTGAGGTATAAGGGAACACAAAAGGGTTTCAATGGTATGCCATATTGGAGGGGGGGTCCGAAGCGGAGGCAAACCATTGGCTAGTTTGTGCTGAAATGAAGGGAGAGTCCAATCACCCTTGGACCAGTGAAAAAAAACAGAATACATAAGCTTCCAATCTGAGAGTGTGTGTGTGTGTGTGTGTGTCTCTGTGTATGACATAAAACTGGACCTTAGCAACCCATGACTATTTCTTCAGGGGCAACAGTAAGTTAAATAAAAATAATATAAAAAATGTAAACAAACAAAAAAAAAAGTTTTCAAAGTTTTTTAGTAAAATTAAAAAATACAATTAACATTGTATTATCACAAGACACCATTCCATGGAGTGGGTTATGCTGGAATGTACCCAGTTCTGCTGTGGGTAAATTCCAGCATAAACCATACCCTAACATGGTTCACTGCTTAAATGAACCAGAGTTTGGAGGGTGGGAGACCACTAGACAACATGAGGAAGGATTTTGGTGTGTTGCAGTTCTGAACTGCAATGAGTATAGTATAGGATATGGTAATCATGTGATATTTGTGTGGGCATTAATATACATAATGGGGATGTAACAGAGGTGGTCTGACCGACACAAGGGGAACTAACATCCTATTGATGTACATTACATACTGTCATTTTTGTGATCATGAATGAGAATCAACTGGAATATATGGGGGCATCTGAAAAGGTGGTATAGCACTTGTAGTTATAAGAGTATCGAAGAACATGTTAGTGGTGTGGTGCTTGATATGGCATTCTGATAATAGGGTTTGGTGGAATTTGAATAATGCTTGGATAAAACAGCAATTCATGACTGACATCTCACTAACTACATTCAAAGCAGTGCAGTACTTAAATAGTAACTCCCCCTCAAACACACAGCCACAACCAGCCCTGCACAGTGAGATAAATCAAGCATAAATACATAAAATAAGATGGTGATGCACATTAACATCTTTATTTTAAGGACCACATAAAAAACAACAGTTCAGTCGCTCTAGTCACACTTTATGTGCAAGGACATCTACTGAATGAAAACATGAAGTGCCTCTGCATGTCATGCACACTGTCAATTTGTCATTAAATGTGTTAAATGAAAAAATCACCGTCACAGAGGAGTCACTGGGACTCTGACTGCTAGACATTCTATTTGCCAATTTTTTTCTTTAAACAAACAACGCATCCAATTAATACTCAGATGGATATTCTCCTCACGAAACTACTGCTCCACAGAGTACAGACTGACAACTGAACTGATTGACTGCCTGTCACAGAACGCACTGCTCATTTACAGCAGTCTCGGTCACCGGAACACAACTTAACCCTCCCTCTCATTGCATCCTCTAGCCATTGCAGATGCCTTTAATGGGGCATTTGCTGACCTGTCCTCAGTGCTGCCTCTGGACTATCTTCAGCCTGCTAAGAACCATGCCAGCACCAACTCATCCAAAACTAACCACCCAGCCTTCTACTCTAAGAGGGTAATGGTGAAGGAGGCCCTAACTATGGTTAAGAGATTCCTAGGCAAGACCAGATTGGGGAGTGATAGTTAGACATGAAGATACTATCCCTCACCCTGGATGTTATTATCCTGCCCATGACAATGCTATTTAACAAATCCCTGAGCCTTGCTCACTTTCTGGAGGTCTGGAAGCAAGACCTTGTTATGCCAGTGCATGAACATGGTGTTAAGGCACTGGTAACTAACTACAGGCCTATCTCAATCCTCTCCCCACTATCCAAGGCACTGGAAAAGATTGTGGCAGGCCAACTCATAGACTACCTCAATAAATACAATCTGCTATGCCCAAACAAGCATGGCTTCAGGCAAAACCACAGTACCACCACAGCATTGCTGGACTACACAGACTATGCACACAAGGCACCGGATGAAGGCAAAATGGTGGGATCAGTCTTCATAGATTTCACCAAAGCATTCAACACCGTCAACCACCCCCTACTAGTATCCCAACTGCATAAGTTGGGTGTCACACCCAACATCTTATGTTGGTTCCAAGACTACCTGACATGAAGCAGCCAACGTGTCAAAGTTGGGCAGACATTATCCAGTGCCGAAGAGGTATCCTAAGGGGTCCCTCAAGGGTCAATTCTGGGGCCCCTGCTTTTTAGCCTCTTCTTAAATGACCTTCCCACATCCTGTGACACTAAACTCATCTTTTATGTGGATGATGCCATGCTTCTGAGCAGCAACACCTCTCAGGGTGCCCTCCAAACTGAACTACAGGACTCCTTCACTAAACTCAAGGGCTGGTTCTGTAGGCACAAATTGCTACTAAATGACAGAAACACCAAGGCCATGCTTGTATCTGGCCCCTATAACAAACACAGGCTTTGCCCCCTCGTAATCTCCAATATGTGTAGTGAGCCGCTTGAACAGGTGCACTTATTTAAGTACCTGGGGGTCACCACTGATGACACCCTCATGTTCACGTACCACATCGACTCTCTCATCACAGCGGTAAACACCAAGATAGGGGTTCTCTATAGACATAAGAAATCCCTCACCCCAGAGGCACTCCGCCTCTCAGTCTCCAGCTCCATACTATCCACAATAGACTATGGGCTGGTGGTTTACAGGGCTGCCACAGACATAGTGCTCAAGAAGGTTCAAACTGTGCTCAATAAGGCATGCTGCCTCACCCTGGGCACAGATCGCTGCACTCATACCTGTACTCTGTATGAATGCACTAATTGGCTCACACTAAGAAACAAGATCACGTTCCAAACTTGCTTCCTGGGGAAGAAGACACTATTGGGCAAAACCCCACCCTGTGTAGAAGATCTGCTTGAGGCCTCCCTCTCATCACATATCACCAGGGGGAGGACGAGATGGGTATTGTCCATCCCCTTCTGCCGTACCTCATAGGGCATCGTGCCTTCTCCTATTGTGCCCCACTTTGGATTAATGAACACTCTGTGCACCTCCTGACTTGCAACAGCCTGACTCAATTCAAAACTGGCCTCAAACAGCACCTAATAACAATCTCAAAATGTACCTGCTTCTAAAGACCAATGCTCCACCACCCAGCTGGCCAGCCCTTATGTAAGCATCCAGCAGGTCTTAATGGACCTCCCCACCACCACCACCTTCCATCCAAGCCATGGTCTACCCATAGCAAGCAGTCTTTTTTGCACTTTTGGTAATTCGCCTCGCCCCTCCTTTCATCTACCCTATGTTAGCACGAAAAAGCCTGGCCAAGCCTGACCACTCCCTGCACTATCTCATGCTTTTTTTCTACAGCAGTGCCTTCCTCCAATCTCTCACCTATTTCTGCCTCACCCTAACCTCCCTCGTAACCACCCCTTTCTCGACAAAGCCCCACGGAGCTGCTTCCTCCCTCTTCCCCCTCTCTCCTTCTATCAAAGGTTATCCCATTTTTCTCTCTCTCTCTGTCGCAATATCAAATCCCCTGCAACTATTCTGACATTTTTACTACGTCATGTGTTATTTATAGGAATTCTACCTAGGGCAATCAATTAGCCGCAGTACTGTATTCAAATCATAATTGCTCCATTTTTTGTTGTTTGATGTTCATGTACCTACTGTACTGCTCATTTGCCTACTGCTCATATAATTGTAACCACCCTACTGTATTGTATACCGTCTTGTTGTCTATTCTGACATGGAACCTTTGTAAAAGAGCTTGCTCTCAAAGGTCTTTCCAAACTACTAAATAAATAAAAAATTAATAAATACTGTCTAATTGGATACCACAGCACCACTGTGAATGTGCATGCAGCGGGAGCAAGTCTACAAAATGCAATCATGGTGGCGGACTGTAAGACACTCAGACATAAACCAAAACATGACTCAACACATACCAGCATTCAGCACATGAAAAAGGTACATTACATATCTTTGCATCAGACATAAATGATATAAGACAGTTAAATGTGCCTTTGAATGGAAGAACTGCTGCTTTAAGCATGGTCTGTATGTACCATGTGACCAGTAGAAACTCTTCAATTTAACCTTGAGGCACCTGTTTACCAGTAGCCCTAGTCTGAGAAAACTTCCCCAAATGTACCGATAGGTGAAGTAGGCAAGCAAAGTTAATAAAGATGAATTTCCTTATAAATGGCAAAAATTAGCGAATTGATACGCAAAGGTGATGTTTGTAACTTCGCCTGCAATGTTGTCACATCTCTAATATTATGGTAGAAATATAATAATTCAGATTTACGTGTATTATTGTGAATTTTTTTATTTTACTTCTATTTATCCACCCCCTGCCACTAACCTTTCTCCAGTGAGGTCTCTTGATTACTGGCTCTGCCATCTGCCTGAAGCTCCGACATTCCTTTCCTGGTTGAGGAGGCCTCCTACTATGGGCTCGCCTTAACCACTTGGCTTTGAGTCCCCAAGGAAGGACCACCACTCCTACTGGTGCTCTATCTAATAGTGCTGGCAAGCTCACCTCAGGAGGAGGAACCAGGATGGAAGTCGGATGCCTGACATTGGATGTATGGCAGTAATCACTGGGCCCACCTTCCCCTGTCAGTGAAGGGTGGGTTTTCTTAAGTACCCAATAGGAGCGTGGACATGCGGGATGTCCAGTGCAACATGGGCGCAGTTCCGCACCCACTTGCGGGATGTCATCCAATGCCCCCTGACCCCTGTATGCGCTCCATGCATACTGCAGCTGCCAGCCTCTGCCTGGAGCCACTAGAGATGCTTGGAGTGGCAACCTCACTCCCCAGGAAAGGAGCGCAGTCCATCGAATGCTCAATCCTCTCCTGTCCCTGCCGACCCCCAGCACCCGAGTCTGTTCCCAAACTCGGGTTGCTGGCGTGGCGTGAGGCGTGGCATCCAGTACCACTGGGCCTTCCATATTATTGTGTATTAATGCAAAGAAATTGTAGTGACAGGACACCACCATGTCAACCTGACTCTAAGCTTTCATGTTTAAAAAGTTCCTATTACTTATGAATCAAAATGACCCATTTTTTTTTTTTATTTATTTACATTTTATGCCTCTGAGTTTTGTGCAGCTGGCTGGCAGGCTCCAGACTCCCCTCCTGGGGGGCTAATAGCCATTCCTGGCTGGCGCCCCAACACCAGGATTGTTGCCAGAACCTTCATGGAGCCTGCTAGCTCTGATTTTCTCCCTTGCTCCATGCCGCGGTCATGGGTAGCAGCCTATATGGGCAAGTATTATTGAGCAGCTCAATATAAGCGACTCAAGAATACTGCTTCCATATAGAGTGAGTAGGGAAAAAGAGCACAGAATAGGTACAGCGAGTGTAGCACTGAGGGATATGCGCTACACTCGTGAGAAAGGGGATAAAATGATTTGTTTGGCCAAGCCCTGCTGAGCTGGCCGTGAGGTGTAGTTGCTTGAGCCACTGCTCCTGAAGTCTATGGTGCCAGGATCAGATCCCGGTGTCGGCAAAGTTTTGCTTCCAGGGGGAGTTTCTTTTTTTGCCTAAGTCCGCTCCCTCTGGAGTTGTGAATATTTATTTTGGGGGTTCAGCATAGCCCCCCTGGTAAAGAAAAAACAAAGAAGCAGTTATTTCAGAGGACCGTCGCTGTTTGCGGCATTCTTCTTTATCCAAGTCAACCTTTTTAGCGAGGGTGAACTTCCATTGCTCTTTGTGAGCAGCGCGATAAGGGACTTACCCTTATCATATAAAACCGTGATTGTGCGCATGCTTGTGGTGGCACGCGCATGCCAAGATCTACAGCGCCCTCCCTACTCTTGCTGCTCTCCACCTGCACTACCCTCAGGCCTCCACCTGGGGATAGCCATACAGCAAAAGCAACCAGGACCTTCCCTGGGAGAGGAGAGCTTGCCTTGTGGTGACTCAGTCCAACTCTAGCCCTCCTCCCAACAGCTGACCCTCTACAACTCAAGCTCATTCCTGAACCTGGGTCACTGGCATGGCATGAGGTGTAGCGTCCAGCACCTCAACCCTCTACACCACTGGGCCAGCTCATCAAAATGACCCAGTTCAAGGAAATTATATTTTGAAAGGGCTATCTTTGGAATTAATTGGGCTAGGAACTTAATTTTTATTAATGAATTCTCTGAGTCAGGTTTAAAAGAGTAAGTCCTGTCTATAGACTTTCATGTATCAATATACTGGAAATGCACTTTGCCTACATCAGTTTATTATTTTTTTACTGTATCTTTGTGAATTGATGTGTGTCAATGCAAAACTGCATTGATAAGACACAGCCATGTTGGCCTAAACTAGTGTTAGAAACACTGAAGATGGACTTTAAAAACAGATCACGTGTTTGGGCCAAACTGAGTCAAACTCATTCAGTTTGGTGTCCTCAGAGCAAGGTGGGTGCCAGACTTCTAAACTGTTTGCTGCTTGAGGGATAAAGTATCAGTTTAAAATGGCCATATCGGAAGCAGCACTGGTGGAAGTCATGAAGCAGGTATTTTTTTAGTTTCTCCCATTATAACTTCTGGTCCAGCTGCAGAAGACATTGAAAAAGCAGGGTGGCATTTGTCCTTTCCAATGGTCAAAGCACTGCCACTGGCAGGTATTCTATCACTGGCCACTCAAGTGTGCCAGTCAAGGCCTACAAAGCAATCCCAGATCATCTACATTATAGCATAACATATTATCTCTGAGCCATGCCAGCAACCCTATAAATTGGAATTATGAACATTTTGGTATGGGTTATTCAGTGACCACACTGCTGATGTACATTTACTTACAAATGCAGAATAAATATGTGGACATAATAAAATAGCCTTGACTGAGAAACAGCGCTGTTTTGCTTCTCACAGAGTTAGTGACATTCTACAGGACTTGGTGGATAATTTCAAAGTGCCTGGGAATGATTATAAGCAGTGCTGCCCATGCGGTTTTTAATTGATTGATTTGGGACTGTGGTCAGAAAACAGCTGTCAAAAGGCAGCTTATCTGTAATTTTCTGTAATCAAAACCAGACTTTTCTCCTGCTAATGGTGTAATACTCTGTTGGCTCTATGGACATTTAAGTGACCCAGGCTTTGAGCAGCATTTGTCTAAATGCTGTTTTCTTACATTTACTAGGATTTCATCTTCTGTTCAGAATACAATAATGTGACCTAACTGTGAGTTGAACCCTGTATTCTGTTAAGGTGCTCTACCAGCTGAAAATTCTCATTTATTTGAACTGTGGAATTTGAAGTGCAATATGAAAGCAGAATTTTGCATTTAAGAGCTCAGTTATTCAGGATATTCAACACTGTGTATCTGCCGTGTCAATATACTGTATATTGTATGTTACCTTACTCAAATCAGCTGTTACTGACTTGTGGTGTGTAAGACATAAAGGCATACAACAGGATGCTTAGGGATTTGTACATACTCTTTTTTCCTACTGCGTATTTGCCATAAGGAATGTCTCCATTTTACCTGCAGTCCTTGTCATGTACAGTGTAAACCCTTTGGAAAATCTTCACTCCATGATATTCTGAGAAGTACAAAAAGGGAGAATTTTATACAAATCACTACATGGCACCTCATCATAAGATAAAGGGGCTGGATTTTCAGACCCATGCATCCCATTTGGGAAATACTGTAACTGTCTGAAATTTAGACACAGATAGACCACCAAATTGGTGATCAAGCAGTACTGGGACTTTGGATGCAGTTGCGTCACACAAGCAGAGCTTTGGATAAACAAGCATTTGTCAATGCCGAACGTTCGCTTGCAGGTATTTTCAGTGGTGTCTGGCACTTCTGGCACTAAATTCAAACCCCACTGAAATAACTGTGCCACAAACCTATTTCTTCAGTTCATGATTCAGCTTTGAAAAGTGAAGACATGTCTGTGGTCAGTGAGCATTACGGTGCTGGACCTTCCAGTGGGTAAGTAAGGGCCTGGGGGGGCTGAATAGATGGGTTGGGGGGATAATGGTGCAACAGAGAATGATGGATGGTTTTCTTATTTTGAGGTGTAGCCAAAAAAAATATAAAGGGTTCCTGGTCACAATGGAGGGGGGGATTGGGCACCCCCAGTGTCATTGTGAAAAGAAGGTGCACCACGGCTAATGTAGCAGGCACAGTTGCTTGCTTGTCACTGTGCACTCTGGCTACCCCTATGTAAAGGTTTGAAAGTGTATACAGTGAATGCCCCTACTAATCACAGTCCTGCCCTGCACCCCCATTACTGCTTCCTGTTCTGTATAGTAAATAGTGTCTCACACAACCAACACCAGCATAAACTTTGAACCCCCCTGCCTCACCTGTAGGGTGCCCTGCCCTTTGCGTTTAACCCCTTTTCCATTTCTGCAATAATTGGGGGGAGGCATCCTGTTCCTCTACGGTCCACTGCAATGGAATATGCAGGTATGGAGGCATGCAGGTTTAAATGCAGTATTAGACCCACCATAAAGGAGACTCAATCTTCCATTCATTTCTGTCACAGGAGACAGGAGAACAAAGTAATGTTAAAACGTTAGTAATTTAGCCTGGGCTATAAAACAGTAAATGCATTGTCAACCTTCAAAATAGTTGAAGATGTTACCCGATGTAGTAGAACTCAGGCACTCCCAGTTTTGACCCAACTAGAAAGCAGCCACTGGACAAATGTGAAGTATTTAAGTCAAAGTAGGAAAAAAAACAGAAAACACTGTGGTGGCTTGGTTAACAGTCAGAGGACTGAATACCATACTGTGGTGCACTGCAACTAAATGGAGGCCAGGAATGAAACAGAAAGGGTGAACTGCACTAGAACAGCACATGCTGCATGGTTCTTTATGTCACTCACTCGTCAAGGCTTTGCTCTCCTTTACTTATTTATTTATTGAAATGTTTCTCACTGCTCCCATTTGCAACCTGAGTTGGAAGTTTTTGGGAACAAAAGCGGAGACGGAAAGAGGGACAGGAGCTACAGACAGCCAGCAGCAGTGAAAAGTACTAGCCCCGTAGTGTCAGCACTGAGCTGTACCAAGCACTTTGCCCAGCCCTGAGCATGAGAGAGCAGAGCCCGGAGCGTGTTTGTCTCACCTGAATCCCGCCTGCAGAACCGGAGTGTCCCACTGCTCTGCTGCTTCAGGTAGGGGCCCGATGGGATATGGGGAGGAATCCAGGATGGATGGATGGATGTGTTCTCGGGGAACTGGCTGGGAGGGAGAGATGGAGATGGGACAAGTGAGGAACTTTACATACAGGCAGGAATTAAAGTACAACCTCTGAGGAGGATGGGGCGAACAAAACTTTCCAAGCATGGAAGTGCCCTACGGTTATTTACCTTTAAATACCTGTTTCATTTACCTTAAAATGCATGTCTTTACCCATAAATCCTTTAAATTAATGTAACTCTTTTAAAAAACATTTATTTAAAGAGAGTAAGCCTGTGCAAATGTATAAATGTCTCTCAGGTAAGGGCCCTGTATGTTTTATGTGTGCTTGTTTATAAATGTATACAGCATCTGGTTACTTTTTCAATGTGACAGTTGAAAAGTTAAAAAAAAAATCCTCTGATAAGGGCCCTGTATCAGTGGTGTAGCCAGAAATTTCAGATCTGCACACCAAGTGGACTCACTGCTACCCCCCCCCCGTTCGGGCCAGCTTCCCCTTCCCCGCACTGTCCGGTGCCCTGTTCGGCTGCCTCACCTGACGGAAGCATCATTTCCTGTGTTTTATACCAGCCCACCACTAGCCATACTGTCACCAACAGTTGTCAGACTAACAGACTGGCTTTTATTTACAACATAGCATTATGACAAGCCTCTGTACCACATCAAGGCAGCTAGTCACACAGAGGTTAATTCACACACTACTAGCCATGCTACCACACCACTAGCCACACCATTCACATACCACTAGCCATGCCACTACACCATTAGTTACACCACCAGCAATTGTCAGACTAACAGACTGGCTTTTAGTTATAAGCCTCTACCACATCAAGTTAGCCATCCATTCACATATCACTAGCCATGCCACCACACAACTTGCCACACCACCAACAGTTGTCAAACTAACAGACTGGCTTTTAGTTACAATATTGCATTGTGACAAGCCTCTGTACCACATCAAGGTAGCCAGTCGCACAGAGGTCCATTCACACCACTAGCCATGCCACCACACCAATAGCCATGCCACCACACCACTAGCCACAACCACAACAATTGTCAAACTATTGGCTTTTAGTTACAGTTGGTAAAATAGGCATCGAAAAAGAAATGTGTACTGCTTTCCCTTATTTCTGCATCTAACACATCTTTCCACTAAAAAACAGTGAATGAAATCAGAGGTAAACAGTAAAACAGTCAAGAGCTACACAGTGTGGCAGGGCTAAAAGCCTTCTACCAAAAAGGAGGTATGGATCTCAAGTTAAATATTGTAACAGTTTTACAGTGATTACATGACACTGCTTTTTCCTATCTTTGCACCCTTAAAAATAAATACCTTGTTGTTTCATCTCCATATCTCATTGTTGCTAGAAGGGTTTTAGCCTTGATATACCCTGCAGCTCTGATTTCATTCGTGTGGCAAGATGTGTGCCAGATGCAGAAACAACTAAAGGAACATTGTAAGCATCTTTTAACAATACACATTTCTTTTTAGATACCTGCTTCACAGAAGCAGGATGGCAGCCAGCCTTTGAAAAGATATACAAAGCTTTATGTGGCAGTAATACATCAGCGGTGTCTCTGTGGAACCCAGAGATTTCATTTTCAAGTCTTTGGCAGGTCCTGCTTACATTTGGGTCCCTCACAGTCTGTAATCTCAACACATCAAAAACTGAAGTACTGTAGATCCATTACACCCCCCAGCATGTACACTAGAAAGCATTTTAATTTTCTTCAGATCTCCCTGCTCTTAAATACCTGGGAGTGATGATACCAGTAGACCTAGCATGATTATGTCAAATCAACCATAATCCTCTGATACAATTTATAAAAGACCTGGAAACCTGGAAAACAATCCCTCTCTCCTTACTGCAAGTGTATTGACAGTGTCTGTATGATTCTGTTGCCGAGAATGCTCTATTTCGCACATACCCTTTCAATTCCCCCTGCCCCTCTCTCCTTTAGAAAATGGGAATAGCTGATTTCTATTTATATATGTGGAGGGTCAAGCCCATAGGTTTACTACCCTGCAATTACTGAAAGTTGGGGGGGGAGAGCTAGCATTACCTAATCTTTCGTATACTATAGTTCTGCCCAAGTTTGTACTGCCATGTACTGACTTCAGAAGGGATATACACTTGCTGGAAAACTTTAAAAATGATGGAGGAAGATCTCCTCCAAATTCATAAAACACTTTAGCTTCACTCCAGATGCCACCTGAACAAATGACCTCTAACCCCTTTACTAGAACTATGCTGGCTCACTGGCAAAACTTTGTAGTCACAAAGAGTTACGTGACACTAGTTTATTACTCTTTTGCTTTTAGTTGTTTCTTCCTGCCAGCCAGACTAGACAATATGCATGCTTGATACAGGAAATGGGACTGTCTCTTCCTTCTAATTTCTCAGGATCATGATATTATCCCCTATGCTGAATTGTCAGCTGCCAACTCTTACAGACCCCAATATTTCCAATATTTGCAAACACTCCACTATCTGTGGACAGAAGTCCAAAGGTGGCCCTCCGAAAAGGATACATCTGTGCAACATCAACTTTTGAATGATCCCTCAACTGTCCCTGAAGATTACAAGGGAAGGGACTTCCATTCTGCTGCTCTATCGGATCGGTGATCTGACTGACATAATGCTTTTTATGGCGGAAGCAGGACAAACGCCATCCAAAGATTAAATAAACAACAAAAAAAAAAGCTCTGATTTGCATAAAGCCAAAGCGCCATGAAATGCTTTTCATAATGGAAGCAGGAAGCAAAAAACAGCTGTCTGACCCATTCTGTTTGAAGCGCGCCCCCTGCCACGCCATGCCACACTGCCGCCAAGTAAATAAATAATAAATAGTAAAGTAATAATAAATAACCCACTGTAACCACACTCGGGCAGCGCTTAGCCAGCCTTATACCTCTCAACTCTCCCTGAAGATTACAAGGGACTTGACTCAGCTCAAAGTCTCCTCTACTAGTCTGACTCCTCACTCTGATCTTATGCAGCAGCAGCGGCTGTCTCATCACTCGCTTTCACCCTGTCCCAATCTTTGATGATCCGACGTCATGACGGACAGTCACTACAGCACTAGAACTAGGCTAGGCTGGGCTGACTCAGACTTTCTCTCACCCCTCGGCTCGATGGTCGATCTCAACAGGGCAGTATGTATTAACCTTTAAAATGCATTCTTGCATAGCGGGGCAAAAGTCTGTTCGGTGTGATTGCAAGCTGGGAGGGATTTCCAGCAGAGGGAAAGGGTGACGTAAATATGCTAAATGCATACACGTTGCCACCGCTGATTACAGCAGGCGTTTTCTTAGAACTGAAGACCAGGGCAGCTGAACTGCTGTCATAGACAGCTGCACATCCATTGGCGAGGTTGGGATCGCCTGCTACACACCAGCACTGGATTGCACAGGGGTCACCACCTCCAAAAAGTGTCTGCGACAACAGCGCTTGCATGTTTAACATAAAAAACTATACTTGTGTTATTGTTTTTGGCACAAGCTGCTGCAAAATGAGGAAACTGTCGAAAAATTTCAAGAGCCTTTGAAAATAGAGTACCTACATTTTGGTGCAATTAGGAGGATGCAGATACAGGTGGAACATGCATATGCAACTGTATCCACCCCTGCTGGAAATCCTTCACAGGGTGCCCGGTTGTTGTAACTGAGGAACCACTGAGGCTAGGTCTGATAATACTTCTTCCATCCCTTAAGGAATTATACTGCTAGAACTATCATCTCTGAGTCTCACACTTGGTGCCCACAGGCAAAGAAGAGACATTCCCTTTTCTGACTTTCTGACTACATTAAGGAACTGAGGTGCTGATGCAAAATTTGTTAAGAAATGTAAACTGAACCAAGGGATATAAATAAGGGGGACAACAGGGGCCCGTTCACCAGGCACAAAAACCCAGTTACAAGAGGTCATGATTGAAAATTGGGTCAGGGGAGCTTTTGGAAGGACATCAGAAAGTTCTTCGTTACTGAAAAAGGCTGCCCAAGATTATGGTGGAGGGGAGGGTAATTAATAGGTTCAAGGCTGGGCGGAACAGATTCACGGGATTAAGGGGTTAGCAGAGGGGGAAGGAGAACTAGTCCAGTATGGTGTTAAGCCTTCTGGACATCACATAAATTACAGCCAATTTACAGCTAAGACTGGCTGGATTACAAGAAATTTTCTGTCATTACCTCTATATACCTATGTACTGGATTATGTCATGGAGACCCCACTATTCAGTAGACAGTGTGAGACTGGATCTCTAGTGTTTATAGAGACCAGAGAAGAAATGTTGAAAAACATATTTTTAGACACATTGCTGCTGATATTTCCTTTTTTCTTTACAACTATGCTGAATAACATTAAAACAAGTTCTGCATCCCCTAGACTTTATCTGCTCTGGTTGTTATGGTAAGTATGGGGAACAGTGATTCTGTTTTCATATCAGTATGTTATAGATATTATGAAAACAAATAAGCCAGTTTCTAAGGACATACAAAGTAAAGCAGAAATGTTTCTAAAAATTACATTTTTTCAGAGTAACCTCCATGACATTAAGGCGTCTGTAAGTGCTGCACTGTGAAGTCAACTAGTCACTGAAGTAAGTAACATAGAAATATAGAGTTAATGGCTAATAAGGACCACAAGACCCATCCAGTCTGCCTATTTCTTTCTACCTTATGAATGTGACATAGGCCTTTACTCTGCCAATGGCCTATTTATTCATACTCATCTGTATTGCTCCCTTATGCCTATCCCATGCCTGTTTGAAGCCCTGCACTCTATTCATATCCACCACTTCCTGAGGTAGGCTGTTCCTTGCACCCACCACCCTTTCTGTGAAAAAGAACTTCCTCACATTACCCCTTAATCGGCCTCCCTCTAATCTCATGCTGTGTCCTCTTGTCCTGCTATTTTTCTTATACTAAAACTTGTTAAAACTCATTCACCTTGTTAATGCCCTTAAGATGTTTAAATGTTTCGATCATATCACCTCTCTCCCTCCGTTGCTCTAGGATATACCTATTGAGCTCTGTTAATCTGTCCTCATATGTTTTCTGATGCAGTCCATGCACCGTTTTGGATGCCCTTCTCTGGACTGCCTCCATTTTGTTAATGTTCTTGTGCAGGTGCAGCCTCCAGTACTGCATGCAGTACTCCAGAGGGGGCCTAACCAGTGACTTGTATTGAGGGATTATTACCTCCTTCTTATGACTTGTCATACCGCTGCTAATACACCCCAACATCCCTCTAGCCTTACCTACTGCTTTAGTGGTCTGCCTGGATGATTTCAGGTCATCTGTGATGATGATGCCCAAGTCTCTTTCTTCTCTTGTGATTGACAGCAACTCCCCTCCTAACCTATAGGTAGCTTCAGGGTTTCTCTTAACTATATGCATGATCTTGCACTCTTTTGCATTAAACCCCACTTGCCACTCTTCAGACCATACAGGCCAAGTAGTTGCAAAAAAATTGATTTTGTGAGATCACTAACAAAGTAATTGAAAGAGTCTGCAGAAAGGGGTTGCTTGAAATTAGTCACCAATAGGATTCTACGAGTGCCCGAATTACAATGTGCACAAATATGCCAAACATAAACATGCTGCAGCACCTTTATCATCATAGAAACAATTTCACATAATGTATTTTATAAATTGTACTGTTATTGTTGTAGTTTATAGTCTGTAGTGCCCCTGCTGGAAGGTATAAACTGGGCTCACTACACACATCATTAAAGTGTGCATCCAGGAACACAGAAGCACCATCCTGAATTGTAGGATGGACAGTGCCTGGGTGCACATTAGTTAGACATATGCAAATCCAGAGGACCTTCAGTTTAGAGGCCTAGAATTTGTTACCCCAAGGCAATAGAATCAGAAACCTCTGGTAGAAGGAAGTAAAACGGATTGTTAAACTATGCACTTTATCTTCAGCACTCGTAAATGAAGGAACTGATTTTGTTCCCATTTTATGTCCTGAAATAGAATTGTTGAGGCTCTGTCATTCTACTGAATATGAGGTCATGTAAATTACCCCTCCCTGTTTTGGATGTATTGAAGCATATTGGATAATTGTCATTAAAATGCATTGATAAATGTATCGATTTTGATATGGAAAATGGTGTGATTTGGAATAATTTTATCTCAGTCTGAGTTACATGATAATTAACTTAGATTTTGTTTCTGCAAATAAAAATGTATTTTGGTTCAAATGTAAACAACATAACTGATAAATTGCAAGCAAAGTTGTAAAGTACTTATAGATGAAACAACCTGGTGATAGTGGGGGAACCAGAGTTAGCAGAAGGGTCGTATAGGTAGCCTGTGACATAGGCGACTGTGATTGGGCGCTTTCCAAAAGGGCAGCTCAATCGCAGCACATGTCGACAGGGCTACCGACCAGGGAGGGTGACTGGATGGGGGGTTTCATGCTTATAGCGACAGGATGTCACTACATGCATACGTGCATGGGGGGAAGCGAGCATGCTGACCGTGGGGTGGGATGGCAGGGAGGGTTTGTGAGGTACAGTGCCATGGTGGGCTGCCTAGCTGGCCCTGTGGTATTGTGGGTAGGTGGTGGGCTGGGATTGCAGGGGTGCTGGGTTTCAGTCCGGGCGCATGTACATTTTATTGTGCCCACCCTGAAATTTTTTTTCTTGGGTTTTGCCCCCCCCCTCCCAATATGCACCACCCTGGAGTTGAGAATCTTTTAGTAGGAGTGTGCAGGGGCACAGCTCCCCACATAAAGCAAAAAAACTGAAGTCCCCGGCGCCCTTTTGCTGTGTGCTGGGGGTGTACATCGCCAAAACTGATCTTTGGCAATGTACACTTGCCTGAATGGCGATCGCCTTTCTGCGGTCGCCGTTATGATATGGAACCGTCCTATATGTTATCCTTCATTCAGCAATTGTTCCTGGACCTAACAGATCCTTCTCCCCATGGCAACAAGTATATAATAGAACAGGCCAACATGTCCTTGCACCTGGTCCCCAGTCCCAATGCACAGCCTTGCCCAATAATTTTGAAGCGCTTGAATTTGTTGGACAATCTACATATTCAAAATAAAGCCAGAGAAAAAGGTGAATTTATTTTGATACTCCATGCAATTCTATATCTTCAGAGACCTTACCTCACTGACTCGCTAGATACAGACAGAGGTATTAAGTCCAAACTCCTGGCTGTAGGTACATGTTTTCACATCTTATACCCAGCAACTTTGGTAGTCACCACCAACCATGGCACTAAGAAGTTTGCCCTTGCGCAAGAAGCCTGCAATGGCTTACCTGCAATATTTCTAGACTTATTTCCAGCTCCAAAGTCCAGTGGTAGAGGGATTCCATGATGATTTACTGCTCATGACTAGAATTTTATGGTTATCCGGCTGCTACAATCTTTAAAGTTATCTCTTTACTCTTTTGAGGCTTTATGGGACTCCTGAATCACTTTTTGATTTTTTGTCTTACTCTTTGGTGCACCGCTCCTGGTCATCCCATTTAAATGGCTCTTATTGCTGAAGGGAACACTGTACATTATTGTAGTCTCTTCAATGGCCTACCTATAACTCAAGGTTACAGTTTCTCACCTTATGCCTTGTATTCAAACTTGCCAAGCTCTTTAATTCCCCTTGCCTAAGGGGAATCATTTACAAAAAAGCACCCACACGCATGCTTAGATCTACTTCCTTACCCTTATTAGCAATCCAGAAGACGCAACGCCGATCAGGTAAGTGCTCATTTGCCTTCTCAGCTCCCTCTGCTTGGAATTCCCTCCCCCCCAACTTACTCTCCTGCCCCAACCTATCCTGTCAGCGTGTCTCAGTTGGTAGCACATCCGCCTCTGGACCAGAAGGTCGTGGGTTCTCGTCCCACACCAGGGATAGACTTGCACCTAAAAATCGCTGACATCCGAGTGCAGTATTGGGGGGGGTGCTGTACTGCTGGGGTGTCCCGTCCTTTGGATGAGATGTTAAACTGAGGTCCCTTCTGTCCATCCTGGTGTTGTCCTGGTGGGTGTCCAGGTGGAAGTAAAAGAACCAAGGGTACTCTTCGTTAAGAGCAGGGAACATTCCCGGTGTCCTGGCCAACATTCCCCTTCCCATAAACCGGTTCATGCAATTATCCAGGCTGTGTGTGGGTGATGATGTGCGATATGGCCGCCACCACACATTCAGTCACTTCACTACCAGTCTAGCATTACTTGTAAAGTGCTTTGGGATACTGTGTATGAAAAGCGCTATATAAATGCTGATTCTTCTTCTTCTTCTTCTTCTCCTTCAAAAAAGGGCTTACCTCTTCCTACTAACTCCCCTCCTCTGCAATTGCTTTAAATAACCCACATAGTATCATTAACGCCTAGTCTATGTTACTGTGATACATGTATCTAGTAATCCACCTGCTCTCGTGTTCCTGCTATGTATATATTGTATAATATTAGTTATCCTGTTTATTTATATTTGCTTAATGCCTGATCTGTTTTAAGTTACTTACCTGGCTTTCCACTGTAATAATTTTTGCAACATTGTTAAATCTCTCTGTATCCTGTATATTGTTATTGTATTTATCTATTGTACTATGTTCACCAATGACACCTGGGTCATCACTGAAAAGGGGACTGCATGGTCTCAGTGGACTTACCCCGTTACCAAAATTCTAATAATAATTAAATAAATATTTTCCTTTCTTGGAATATCCCCCTGCACACAACAAGAGATTGTCCCTGGATTCCCACCCAGGAATAACTGAGACCACTACTTATTCACTTTTGCTCGTTGGCGTATTTATTAAAGGCACAATTCATATTCATCAATTTACATCAGTCAAAATTCTAACAATTATAATGCACAGCTTTGGACATAACAGTCCCAAGTTGCTTCTAGGATATAACAGTCCTGCCTTCCCTCTCAGGGTTCTTCCCCAGTTCTCTTCTTCTTCCATGGTTGCTTCTTGGGGTCCGGACACTGTGATCCGCCCCCCCCCATTTCCATCTCTATAACCGGGTACCACACTTACCCAGACCACTCCTCCCCCACCAGGTGTGGACATGGAGATCCACCCCCTAGTTCTATATCCCACCCCTCCTCCCCTGTTACTCCACACTAGGGTTCTTTTGTCCCCAGCCCATGGTACCTGCCCCTTCCCTCCTCTGCCTGCCCCACTTTTTCCCCTTGCTCCCAACCCCTTCTCCTCCCTTGCCCCTGTCATCCCACCATTTCCTAACCACCCAGTGGGACTCTACCTAGCCCCCCGGGTCCTGTCCGCCCCTCTGCAGCCTTTCTCTTGCCCATGCCAGGCCCACCTACGAGGACACTTCACCTTGTGCCTCGACCTACCAGTGCCTCACACCATGCCCCTTTCTTCTTTCTTGGAGGGAGGATGGGTGGGAAATTCTACAGCAATAAAGAGGGCTTACTGTGAGTTGCATGCCCATAAGTAGCCCTTAAGGACCCAAGATCAGGACCCCTTCTGGCCCCTCCCCTTAGCCAATAGCCAGCGAGCCCAGGGTTGGTCATATGACCCTGCCTATGAGGTCATAGCCCATCCCCCTTTACCTGTCCTCAGTCTCCCCTCCCTCCCTTCCCCTATGTAATCCTTCCTGGCTGGGTCCCAGGACAATCTGGCCTGCCCTTTAGTGGCAAGCCTCTTTCTCCAGAAGCATAAGGTGTTAAACAGCAGGTGGTGGGTGTACTTAGTGCATCTTATCCACTTCTGCTCCTGCTTTCTCTTTGTTTCCTTCTCTCTACCTCAACAATCTGTTTTAATCACTTTTTGACACAGCTGTGATAGTTCCTAAGACATTCTGTCACCACTTGCTTGTCATCTCTGGGTTGATTCCCAGCTTAGTAATCAAGTAGTAGGAGAACTCTCTGAGGATCTGCTACTGGCACTTTAGATGGCATTGCCATTTTAATGATTACAGTTTTATGTGGACACCTCTATCAAGCTACAGTGTGAGATACTCCATTTAGCCCTCCTAGTTGCCACACTCCTACCGGCCTTGTTATTTTTGGCAATGCTTCAGGCTGTGGGAATCGCTGCATGCTATATCACATTCTCCTCTACTCTGCTGGACTATGTCTCTATGCATACTGGCTGATCTCCCTGCGAGTTATGTTGTTGAGCACTTGTTTATAGTAGTACATGGAGACTTGTTTTATACTCATGTTTATTTCTTCTGGCTGCCATAATGGAGTTTTGCCATAATCATTCCTTCTGCTAGTTGGGATGAGTCCCTTGTGTCACCGTGTTGCCCAGCCTGGTTTATATGATGTATTTTAGTTTTTGCTGTTTTTCAATTAATGAGGGATGTTTCATTTTCCTCTCTTTTTTTTTTTGTTTTGTTTGTTTGATGTTTCCATGCCTGGGTGATACTAGTATACAGTACTGTGACTCTGATGAATGTACCTTAATGACTTAGTTCTTAGATCATATACATTGATCAAGATATTGCTCTTTGGTTCTATTCCATGTTGTTCCATACATTTGGACATATATTTGTTTTTTTCTTGTTCGGACATCTTTATAATGGGAAGGTTCTCTATGTTTGCATTTTACTGTATCACTGACAACTGGGGGTTTATTTTGTCAATAGTATGCTAAGGCTTGTTTGAAGCTCTGTGGCCATCTCTTGTTAAAATTTAGTTATATGACCTTGCCATTTTGGTTATTACTCTTCCCCTATGCTTTATTTAGTGGAACTGTATTTGCCTCCTTAATAGGCCTGTATGTTGTACTATAATTTCAGAAGAGGATCTGGGGCCCAAGTTAGGGATCACTCTGGTTGGGAGCAATCTGGAGCAAACAAGCTTTGTTTCTTGGTGGAGTGGAATTTCCCTCTGGGATGGTGGGGACAATGTTGTATATATGTTATTATGCTTTCTTGGGGCTCTGTTTTTTGATGTTTGTAGTGGTTGGTATTTTTGGTGGAGGATGGGGGTTGGGAGGGATGGGTTGGAACCAGTACATACATTGGTGATTATACATTCGAGCTATATCCTACTATTGGGGGGGTTGTGAACGTGACTCAGGTAGTGGTCTATATACAGGTTTCAATTTTTAAAGCTGCAGTGGGCAGAGCCTGCAGCTGTCTTGCTGTAGCTAGCAAAAACAGGATACTGAAGCACAAATTTGGAGTTACAGTACTTGCTTCCACAACCCCAAATCAGTACGCTCATTCCCCGCCCCCCTAACGTGAGTGCACTATTAGCCCAACAACAGCTCTGTAACTACCTCCAAATTACTCTATTAATTTAGGGCATTTAAGCTCAGGAAGAAAGTGAACAGTAAGAGTGTTAATTTACTGCAAGATCAGAGAATGTAGGTGCAACTTTCAATGACAAGCCAAATTACCATTTTCACTTTCTTAGATTGGGGCTATTTGTGTTTAAATAAAATAAATACGTCACTTAAATGTCAAGCTAGATTCATCGGAGCCCACTTTTCTGATCCTAGCACACTTTACAATCTGCACTGTGTCACAGCACCCTGAGAGGGAGAGGGAGACAGATTGTATTTCAGGCACTTTTCACGCAGCTTTCTTTTTCCACTCCCAGGGTTAACTGGCTGTGCAGTTTTTATAGCTCTGTGACTACTGCCAAAATGCTCCATTATTTTTATTAATTTCATTTAGGACTTTTAAGCCCAGGAAGAAAGTGAACACTGAGAGTGTTAATTATTTGCAAGCTCCAAAATGTAGAGGCTGCTCGGCTTTCAATAACAAGCCAAATTCCAACTGTCACTTTTTCAGGCTGGGGCTATTTATGTTTAACCCCTTTAGTGCACTATGTCATACAGCACACACCACAAGACACTAATCTGCATGGCCATAAAGATGTGTGCTGCGCGTCTTACCCAAAAGGGCACCAGGGCGCCAGATCCCCGCTGTCCTTTCCACATCTGACCCATGGGATCTCATGAGGAGCCCTTAGTCTCACAATGCCAAGGGTCTGGAATGCAGCAGACATCACCTGGTTGCAGAAAGCAATGCAACACATGGTATGTCTGGGGTATGTCTGATTTCACATTCTCTTGAGAATAGACAAAGTAGCAAGGCAGACGAAGGTTGGAGAGTTGTATGTTTGTTCTTAAAAAAACATAAAGGCTGGCCCAATGGTGCTGAGAGCTGAGGTCCTGGATGCCTTACCTCACACTGTGTTGGTGATCTGGGTTCGGGAACAAACTCGGGTCAGTGGGGAGCTGGCACAAGGGAGACGAAGGGAGCAGCATTGAGCATCTGGAAGGTGGCTCTCTCCTCCCAGGGTGGTTGTCCACCCTGCAGTAGCTCAGCTCCCACTGGCTGGAGGCCTGATGGGAAGTGTAGGTGGGAGGGGGTGACAGTGATTGCCAGGGGTGGGGTGTAAAGGGCTGAGCCAGTACCCGGTGTGTGTGTGCACCTCCATGTGTATGCACGTGCATGTCTGCCGGGGTCCTGGGGTCCGGGGAGCAAAAAAAGGGGAACAAATACATAAAAGCTATAAATTCAAGGACCTATAGTGTCTTCTTGCAGATTTATTGTTGTTTTTAGTAGTTTGGGTGTTTTATGCAGGGTTATTTTGTTTCTGTTTTTTAAAGTTACTTTTTTCTCCATTTTATGTTGATTACGCGCATGCGCAAGAAACATATTGTGGCACCTTTCTCCAGAAGCAGGTTGTGGAGGTGTGGCACTGTTGTGGCCAATGCCCCCACAGCCTGTAAAGGCTTGGCCCACTTTTCTCAATGCTGTGGCGCACTGCTGCTGACACTGGTTCAGCCAGCATGCCACAACCTTGTAAAAATGTAGCCTCTGCAATCAGGTTCCACCTCATCATTGCAGCATCAGCAATTCACTGCAATGAGGGAGTGACCCGTCATTGCCGGGTAGAATGTTGCTACTGTAATATTGTTTGTGAACATGGCGGCTCCTTGCTGCCATGTTCACAAACAATATTAATCCAGCCCCAGTGCCAAGGGAGTGTCCAATGTCCCTTGGCAGCATGTGCCCCTCCCCACAGCAGCATGTTTTTGCTGATGGGGGCCCCAATCCCCGTCGGCTTCCCTCCCTGGTGCTAGTTGACTTGCTGATGGGGGAGCCCACTCCTCATCGGCATTATGTCCCTCTCCCTGTTTGATGTGCCGATGGGGGAGCCCACTGCCCATCGGCATCATGTCCCCCCTCGAAAGAGTAGCAGGAAACTTGTGCTGAGTGGGTGTCCAATCCCCCTTGGCTCTTGCACCCCCCCGCTTTTGTGCTGACAGGGGTGCCCAATCCCCCGTTGGCTGCATCCCCCAAAACATTCAGGTGGCATGCTAGGAGCCCACCCCAGCATGACCATTGCCCCTGTAAAGAAAAATCTGTCCCGTGATTTTTTTTAAACCTGTAAAAAAAAAAAAAGGTCCCTCACGGACTCCCTGACCCCCCACCCATGCCACACACTGTGCACCCTGCCTCCCCAACCCCCTCACCCTATACTTACCTCCGGAGTCCAGTGCGATGATCTTCGTGACCAGGAACACGCCTGCACTTTCAAAGCCGACTCGCAAACTGAGGAAATGCCAGTAAGCTGTATAATGGAATGAATAGGGCTTTTCAACTTTGATGCATATCTCAGCCATTTTTTGGAATTTTGACACCAAATTTTCAATGTGGGGTTTTTGGGACCCCTCCTAATGAATTCTACCACTGTCATGGCGTTATTCAGCCCTAAAAGGTGATTTAACGGTCACTGCGAGGAATCCCCTTTCGGGACTGATTAACAAAAGGACAGTGCCAGTGTTCATGTGGTGGGCTCTCAAAAAGTCTATGTTGCAAATTGGTGAAAAAAATCTCCCAAATGACTGTTTCACGAGTGTGCATTGCGCAGTTGCTACGGACACTCGTAACTTCACGAATGTGCAATTTTTTCACACCAGATTTTCAACATTGGCATTTTTTCACACCTCCTTGTGAACAGTACAGCTGTCATTTTTCACATCCTGGCCGAAATGTGTTTTCGCACTTCCGGTGCAGAATAGCGTGGTCACTGTAGTAAATCAGTGTTTGGGACAGATTAAGAAAATGACAGTGACACTGTTCATGAGCAGAGGTCCTAAAATACCTATGTTGAAAATTTGGTGATGATACTCCCTAAAATGACTGTGTTACGAGCGTGCGTTGTGAGTTTGGACGCACGCTCGTAACTCCGCGAATTAATAATATTTTCACTTCAGATTTTCAACATTGCCATTCTTCTGCACCTCCTTATGAACAGAACAGCTGTCATTTTTCACATCCTGGCCAAACTGTGTTTTCGCAGTTCCGACGCAGAATAGCATGGTCGCTGTGAGAAATCCATGTTTGGAACACATTATGGAAATGACAGTGACACTGTTCATTAGCAGAGGTCCTAAAATGTCTATGTTGAAAATTTGGTGATGAACGTCCATAAAATGAGTGTGTTACGAACGTGTGTAGCGCAGTTTCCACACACACTCGTACCTTCGCAACTTTGCAATATTTTCACTCCAGATTTTCAACATTGCCATTTTGCCACACCTCCTTATGATCAGTGAAACTGTAATTTTTCACATCCTGGCTGAAATGTGTTTTTGCTGTTCTGGCGCACAACAGCACAGTCACTGTGGGAAATCAGTGTTCAGGACACATTAAGGAAATCACACTGACACTGTTCATGAGCAGAGGTCCTAAAATACCTATGTTGAAAATTTGGTGATGATACTCCATAAAATGATTGTGTTACAAGCGTGCATTGTGCAGTTTCCACGCACCCTTGTAAGTTCGCAAATTACTAATATTTTCACACCAAATTTTCAACACTGGCATTTTTTCACACCTCCTTATGAACAGTACAGCTGTCAATTTTCACATCCTGGCTGAAATGTGTTTTTGCGCTTCTGGAGGACAATACCACAGTCACTGTTGGAAATCAGTGTTTGAAACAGAATAGGATCGACCGAGTGATTGAGGGGAGGAGTTACCGAGCTCAACTGAGCTCTGTCGGGACTGCTGCGGATTTCTTTGTGGGTAGGAAAAGGCGCCAATGCAGGCAGGAGCCCAGTACAAAAGGGCAGCCTGTAGCGCCGGGAGACACAGAATGAGCAAGTGGGGAAGGAGGAGCGAGTGAGCTCAATGGAGCTCTGTTGGGACTGCTGCGACTTCTTTGTGTGCAGAAAAAGGCAGCAATGCATGAATGGGCCAAGTAAAAAGGCAGCCTGCAGTGGTGGGACAAACAGAATGAGCAACTGAGAGAGGGGGAGTGAGTGAGCTCAACAGAGCTCTACTGTGACTGCTGCAGATTTCTTTGTGGGCAGAAAAGGGCGGCAACGCAGGCAGGAGTCCAGTACAAAAGAGCAGCCTGCAACGCCGGTAGAAACGAAACAAGTGAGTGAGAAGAGGGAGTGATTGAGGTTAATGGAGCTCTGTCAGGACTGCTGCACATTTCTTTGTGGGCAGAAAAAGGTGCCAACAGGGGCAGGAGCCCAGTACAAAAGGGCAGCCTACGGCACCAGGAGAAACAGAATGAGCGAGTAAGACAGGGGGAGTGAGTGACCTCAACGGAGCTCTGATAGGACAGCTGTGGATTTCTTTGTGGGCAGAAAAAGGTGCCAACACAGGTAGGAGCCCAGTAGAAAAGGGAAGCCTGCAGCGCTGGGAGAAACAGCATGAGTGAGTGAGTGAGAGAGGGGGAGTGAGCGACCTCAATGGATCAGTGTCGGGACTGCTGCAGATTTCTTTGTGGGCAGAGAAAGCTGCCATTGCAGGCAGAAGCCCAGTACAAAAGGGCAGCCTGCAGCAGCAGGAGACACAGAATGAGCGAGTGAGGGAGGGGGAGTGAGTGAGCTAAATGGAGCTCTGTTGGGACTGCTGCGGATTTCTTTGTGGGCAGAAAAAGGCAGTAATGCACACAGGGGCCCAGTACAAAAGGGCAGCCTTCAACGGTGGGAGAAACGGAATGAATGAGTGAGAGGGGGGAGTGAGTGAGTGAGTGAGCTCAACAGAGCTCTGTCATGACTGCTGCAGATTTCTTTGTTGGCAGAAGATGGTGACAACGCAGGTAGGAGCCCAGTACAAAAGGGCAGCCTGCAGCTCCAGCAGAAACGGAATGAGTGAGTGAGAGAGGGGGAGTGAGCGACCTCAGTGGAGCTGTGTCAGGACTGCTGCAGATTTCTTTGTGGGCAGAAAAAGTCTCCAAGTCAGGCAGAAACCCAGTACAAAAAAGCAGCCTGCAGCAGCGGGAGACACAGAACAAATGAGTGAGGGAGGGGGAGTGGGTGAGCTCAACGGAGCTCTGTTGGGACTGCTGCATGTTTCTTTGTGGGCAGAAAAAGGCAGCAATGCATGCGGGGGCCCAGTACAAAAGAGCAGCCTGCAGTGGAGGGAGAAACGGAACGAATGAGTGAGGGGGGGAGTGAGTGAGTGAGCTCAACAGAGCTCTATCATGACTGCTGCAGATTTCTTTGTGGGCAGAAAAAGGTGGCAACAGAGGCAGGAGCCCACTACAGGAGGGCAGCCTGCAGCGCCAGGAGAAACAGAATGAGCGAGTGAGACAGGGGGAGTGAGTGACCTCAACGGAGCTCTGTCGGGACAGCTGCAGATTTCTTTGTGGGCAGAAAAAGGTACCATTGCAGGCAGAAGCCCAGTAAAATAAGACAGCCTGCAGCGCTGGCAGAAACGGAATGAGCGACTGAGAGAGGGGGAGTGAGTGAGTGAGGTCAACGGAGCTCTGTCGGGACTGCTGCAAATTTCTTTATGGGCAGAAAAAGGTGCCAACAGAGGCAGGAGCCCACTACAAAAGGGCAGCCTGCAGCGCCAGGAGAAACAGAATGAATGAGTGAAAGAGGGGAAGTGAGCAAGCTCATCGGAGGTCTATTGTGACTGCTGCAGATTTCTTTGTGGGCAGGAAAAGGCAGCAATGCAGGCAGAAGCCCAGTACGAAAGGCCAGCCTGCAGCGCCGGCAGAAAGGGAACGAGGGAGTGAAAGAGGGGGAGTGACCCAGGGGCCAAGTACAAAAATTTGCAGCCTGCAACGTTGTGAGAAACACAATGAGTGAGTGAGAGTGGGGGAGTGAGCGAACTCAACGGAGCTCTATCGTGACTGCTGTGGATTTCTTTGTGGGCACAAAAAGGCAGCAACGCAGGCAGGATCCAAGTACAAAAGGCCAGCCTGCAGCTCTGGCAGAAATGGAATGAGCGAGTGAGAGAGGGGGAGGGAGCAAGCTCAATGGACCTGTGTCAGGACTGCTGCCGATTTCTTTGTGGGCAGAAAAAGATGCCAACAGAGGCAGGAGCCCAGTACAAAAGGGCAGCCTGCAGCACCAGGAGAAACAGAATGAGTGAGTGAGAGAGGGGGAGTGAGCCACCTCAACGGAGCTCTGTCAGGGCAGCTGCAGATTTCTTTGTGGGCAGAAAAACATGCCAATGCAGGCAGGAGCCCAGTACAAAAGAGCAGTCTGCAGCACTGGAAGACACAGAATGAGCGAGTGACAGAGGGGCAGTGAGTGAGTACAATGGACCAACGCAATCAACATTCAGCATTGACAAATGCTTTTTTTAACAGGTTGTGCCTTGTATTTTGGCCATTTTTATTTATTTATATTTTTTGCAGATCACTGTTGCTTTAGGACTCCTGTTGCTTTTCTAATTATTTTAGAGTTTGTTTGATGGAATTGTTGTTCTGTATAGTGCCTTTTATTTTCTCTAACTTAAAGTCCATCCCAGTGCTTCCAGGTTTCCCCCGTAAATGAGCCTTGTGCCCAGTGGGTCTTACCTGGTTGCAAAACAATAATAAAAAAAAGCATAGAAGAATGTGTCCGTTAGTATAGAGCAACACTGTAAGTGTGTGTAGTGGGATACAAATCTAGGGATCTAGGTTCTCACCTGGTTACTAAAGAGTAAGTTAAAAACAAAACAATTCTCTGATAGTACACCCTGCCACATTGTAAGTGTGTGTAGTGGGATTTAAACCAAGGCAGATAGGCTCTCATCGTGTACCATGCGCTAGGCAGTGCATTTAGTGCCATTTAATTGCACTATCCAAAAGTGCTTTACAATCCAGGAGAGGGAAGGGAGAGAATGTGTCTGCGACTCAGATATACTTTTCATTTCCTGTACTTTACTCTTATTTGAATACTCATTCCAAGTACTTCCGGGTTGCCCCTGTAAACCAGCTTTCTGCCCAGTTGGCCTTACATGATTACCAAAGACTAAAAAGCATAGAAGAGTTGTTACTATGTAGTGACACTGTAAGTGTCTGTAGTGGGATACAAACCAAAGGCTATAGGTTCTCACCTGGTTACTGAAGAGTAAATTAAAAGAAACAAAGAAAAATTGTCAGATAGTACACCAAGTTACATTCTATGCGTCCATAGTGGGATTCAAATTTAGGCATCTAGGATCTCACCTGTGTGCACCAAGCGCTAGGCAAAACATTTATTGCCTTTTAATTGCACTATCCCAAATTGCTTTGCAATCCAGGAGAGGGAGGAGACAGAATCTAAGGCATACCTTTCATTTGCTGTACTTTACTCTAATTTGTATATTCCTTCCTAGTACTCCTGTGTCATCCCTGTAAACAGGCTTTGTGCCCAGTGGGCCATACCTGATTACCAAAGAATAATAATAAAATGACATAAATCATAGCATAAAATTATTTGCCAGTTAGTATACAGTGTCAGGGCTCAATTCTCAAAGCCTTGAGAATGATGCAAGGTGCCTGCACCAACATAAATGGTGCAAGTGGAACCTTGTGCCAAAAACTGCCCCCTGAGCTATTCACAAAACCAGTCTGCATCAGCCGCAGGCTGCCTGCCCCAAATGGGGCTGATGCTGCCCATGCGCCCAAAAACTGACTGCGACCTGGTGCTAGGGGGCATGTGGCAGATGCAAGCTGCCACATCCTCTAATGTAGGAATCTCAGATCTGTCCTAGAGGGAGAATTTATAAGTACCCTAAGACCAGCCAGGGCTGGTCTAATGGTACTTAGAAAGTTCTCCTCTGGGAGAGTTGTCTGTTTGTGGCAATGTGCCATGGTCCCCCCTTCCCGATGATGTCTCCTGCTATTATTAAAATATTATTGTTCCCTTCCGTGGTGTCTCCAATGTCTCTGGTATGCTAACAAAATTAAATTGTTCCCTTCCCTAGTGTCCCTGATATCTCTGGTATGTGACAAAATATAAACTGTTCCCTTCCCTGGTGGTCTAAAGGCCCCTCCACCCTGATACCCAATGTCTCTGTTATGTTAAATAAATAAATTGTTCCCTTCCCTGGTGGCTGAGTGGCCTTCCCTTCCCAATTCCCAATGTCTCTGTTATGTTAATAAAAATGATGTTCCCTTCCCTGTAGGTCAAGTGGCCCCCCACCCCAGCAGATAGTAACCACCACCCCACTCCCCTTCACCCCAACACAGAGCTGGCGACTGGCACAGTCCTTCACTCATCTCCGTGGCTGGTCACTGACTGAACCCTCACTGAGCTCCTACTGTAAAGTGTACGTGTTCGTGTGTGTACACTTTACAGCAGGGAGGTCAGTGACGGTTCAGCTCAGAGGCCAGCCATGGTGGAGAGAGGAGGGCTGTGCCAGTCACCGGATCTGTGTCAAGATGGGGAGGAGCGGGGTGGTGGGCACTATCTGCTGGGGTTGGGGGTGGGGCTACTCGACCACCAGGGAAGTTAAAATGATGGTTATTAACATAACAGAGACATCAGGATTGGGGAGGAAGGGCCACTCAGCCACAGTGATGGGAACTATTTATTTAACATAATGGAGACATCAGGGATCGTGAGAAGGGACCGCTAGACCATCAGGGAAGGGAACAATTTATTATTTGTAACATACCGGAAACATCAGGGCCACCAGGGAAGGGAATAATTTTTTTATTTTTACATACCAGAGGTATCTGGGGACACCAGGGAAGGGAACAATTTATTGTTTTAACATAACTGAGACATTGGGGAGTGGGGACCGCAAGACCACCAGGATCTAGGGTGGCGTACAGCCACCCTGTGGCTTGCTGCAAGCCCTCTCAGTGTTCCCGCTGTTTGACACATGGCCTCAGTTGCTGCAAGCCACAGGATTGTGCCTCCAGGACCCTGCCCGATAGAGAATTTGGCACAGGCTCCCTGGTGCAATGGGCATTATTGCAAGCTGCTGTTTGCCACAGCTTGCCACAGCTTGCGCTGATCCAAGCCTGTTATGAGAATCAAGCCCACAGTGTTCAGAGTGGGATGCAAACCTAGAACTCTAGGTTCTCACCTGGTTATCAAAGAATAAATAATATAAAAAAAAAGGCAGAAAAAAATGTGTCCACTAGTATACAGCAATTACACCCCATCAGTAAGTGCTCATAGGGCATTACAAGGGGCATTACAAGGGGGGGGCAGTGCAGCAAGATGGCTGCAATGCTGCTCTGCTCCTTGCTGGAGCTCTGACTGTGAAGCATGCTAGTGAACTTCCTTTGTTAAAATAAGCTGTACTCTTGAATTATTTCAGACTGATGAATAAACTTTTGCTTAAACTTTTGCTTAAATTGTATCTAGCTAAATGTACCAAAGTTAAAGCGATGCTACGTTCACGGGCTCCTAGTTTTAGGTATATAGTAGTGTGCTGCTGCTTAGCCCTATAAACATTTATTCGGCAATAGACTCTGGCCATTTGGACTGTGAGCTGCTCAAGTGGAGTTTTTTCTTCTTTTTTTGGTTGTACTCAGGTTTCGTATACCAACAGTTTCCCTGATGATGGGGAGTTATGTTTAAAAGTCGCGCGGCTCCTTGGCTTCACCGTGTGTGTGTTCTTTGCTCTCCGACTATTAGTCGGCTTGATAAAAGTAACTATATATACTAAGTGCTACCTCAGCAGTCGGTGGATGAGAAAGAACCCTTGCCTACAATAGAGGCGTGTTGACTCTGACCGGTGTCTAACAAGGAGATGGGAGCTTTTCAGCTGCTTGACTGATCCCGGAGATGGGACCTGCATTGGTGTTGATGTGCTTGATCTCCACTTCCCAAAGGTATGCTAACATTGCCTAGGGGTGTGGGTTACCAGTCTTCATGCTCCATTTTGTCTAAATTTACTGCACTCAGTGGCGCAACCTTTTGTTTTTTCCCACAGGTCTTTCTATTCCTGGAATTATCGGAGGAAAGATGGTGGAGGTGTGCCTGCCATGCCTGGAAACAGTGTGAAGAGTTTTTGCTCTGCAGAACTATTGGTGGCAAATAACACTTGATGGCCTAGAAATGTTTATGGCCCAGACAAACTCTATGGACTCCTGTTACAGGAGCATGTAGTTAAGTTGGATATTTGTCTTCTTTATTGCATATTAGAATTTGTCGGTGGAAAGTTGAAAAAGGAAAATACAAATGCTCTGCAGATATGCACCTCCTCCATACTGGCTCTGCCCTTGCCTAGCCCAGCACCAACTCCCAGCACCCTGTACCCCACCCACCCCAGCCACCCCTAGCAGCCAAACCCCCCACACTGGACCAACATACAACTTCATGGCACCCCACCAATCTGTTCCCCACCCACCCCCCACCCCGGGTCTGGCTGGTCTCACCCCATCCTAGCCTTTCCTACCCTTAACGCCCTTCCCATCCTCTCCACCTCCTCTGCTGGATTCTCACATCAGTACCAGTGCAACAGCCCCAGTCATCACAGCCAGCTACGCAGACTAATCACACTAGTTCTACTACTCTCTGGGAACATCCACCTCAACCCCCGGACCTGGGCCATCTACTGCCCCACCCCCACACTGGGTATGACCTCCGCATCACCTCAATGAACATCTACAGTCTCACAAAAAAATCAGCAGCTCTCCAGTGCTGGGTAGTTCAACACTGGCCTGACATTATCGCTATTGTGGAGACCTGGCTCTCCGCGTCGACTCCCAACTCTGCTGTCTCCCTCTCTGGTTTCTCCCTGTTCAGAGAGGACTGCATTGGTAAATGCAGAGGTGGCTGTGCTGTCTATATGCGTGACTCCCTCCTATGCCATGCCCTCCCAGCCCCTAAGCTCAATTTTGGTACACAAGTCATCACCATAAAACTTACCCCAGTCAAACCAGGGGCCCTCTCTTTCTCACAGTCACCTATGTACCCCCAAGGAACCAGGGACCTGCAGTCCACTCCCTTACTGACTACCTTTCCACCCTGCTGTACAAAGCAGAGCAGCTCATCCTAGGTGATCTCAATGTCAACTGGCTCAGCACCTCTGCCTCTCCCATAAGGGGCTCATTCACTGCCCTCGACTTAACACAACTAGTCACCCTCCCAACCAGACTTAACCTGTCTAGTGGTATCAGCACCCTCCTTGACATAATTTTCTCAAACCACCCCCACAAAGTCAGGGATGTCAATGTCCTTGCCAACTCACTCAGCGATCACTCCCCTATTCTCTGCCACTGGACTTCCACCACACTAAAACCTGTGTCCCAAATCACCTCCCATAGCCGCTTTTATCCCGGGGCCTCAGGAAACTGAGACTATACCTAGCACAACTTGACTGGTCCCCTATACAACTCATGGTGGATATTGACACTGCGCTAGCCTACTTCACCAGAACTTTCTGCAAGGCCTGTGATCTTTTCGCCCCATTACCAGTACCACTCCAAAAGACATAATGCCCTATGGATCTCTCCATCCCTTATTCAACAGCTGAAGGTATGTGACAACCTCTGGCATACTGCGGCTGAGTCAGGCAAATTGGCTAACAGACAAGTGTAGAGTATGATGCCGCCCATAACAAATGCACCTGGGCCATAAGACAAGCTAAGGCCAATTACTACCAAACCATCCTGGCCTCCACTTGGGGCTCAGCACATGCCTTCTGGGACAATATGAAGGAACTCAATGGCCAAGCTCGCTCCACTATCCCAGATTCTCATCAACAACGTTATTACCACTGCCCCCCCCATTGCCAATTGCCTCAATATGGCTTTCACTGACCTAAGCTCAGTCCTCCCTAGCCACTTCTTTGACTCAATCCCAGCCTCGACCCCCCACCTTGAACCACCCCCCTTTCATCTTTGCACCGTAACTCCCCATGAGGCCAGGCCTCACCTGCTAAAAGCCCTCTCCAGCAGCAACCCTAGCTCTGACCCCATTGACTCCAGGATCCCCCACCTAGTACTAGATGTCTTGCTAGCCCCTCTCACTGACCTGTTACACCAGTCTCTTGCCTCAGTCAATTTCCAGGCACCTGGAAAACAGCTGAGATAACCCCAATCCATAAGAGTGGAGTTCATACGGCACCTAACAATTACAGACCAATCTCCATCCTCCCTACACTCTCTAAAGCACTGGAAAAAATCATGTCCATCCAACTCACGGAGTACCTGGCCAAATATGGCTTACTGTGTCCAGAACAACACGGTTTCCACCCTGGACACAGCACAATGTCGGCCCTCCTAGAATTCTCACTGAACCTCCATTCCCCCTCGACGCTGGGAACCTAGCCAGGACAGTGTTCATTGACCTCTCCAAAGCCTTTGACACCGTGTGTCACCCCCTCCTACTCAACTCCCTCTACCAACTGGGCTTCTTACCTGGCCCTCTTGCCTGGTTCTCCAGCTATCTCCATGCTAGATCCCAACGGGTCAAGATAAACGGCACCCTGTCTACCACCCTACCTGTTTGCTCCGGTGTCCCCCAGGGCTCCATCCTGGGTCCCACACTGTTCAGTCTCTTTCTCAACACCCTCCCCAGCACCTGTCCGGGCCGTATGCTCCTCTATGCTGATGATGCGGTTCTCCTCGCCTCCCACCCCAATTCCCCCCACCCTCCAGGATACCCTTCAACATATGTTCAACCAAGCTAAAAAATGGTTTCTTGACTACCGTCTGGTCTTGAATCTCAAAAAAACGAAAACTATGCTGTTTTCCCACTGCCAAAATAAAACCAAAAATGCCCCCCCCCATCCTCCCCAGCACCCTACACCCCCTGGAACAGGTATCAACTTACAAATACCTGGGATTCACTTTTGACTTGGCTCTCACCTTCCACACCCACCTCAACACCCAGTCCTCCACCATAAACTCTTGCATTGGACTCCTTTATTGCCACAGAGACTGCCTTCCCCAAAACGCCCTCAGGCTGGCTATCACCTCCTCCATCTTAGCTCTTGTTGACTACAATCTTCCCTTCTATGCCGCAGCTGACAACATCGCCCTCACCAAAGTCCACACCTCAATCAATAAGGCTTGTAGGCTCCTGACTGGTGCCCCTAGCCGAACTCACACCTGCCAGCTGTATGCCTTCTCTAACCTACTTACCCTTGATGAGCGCCTCCACTACCAAACCTGTATACTGGCCAAAAAATCCCTTCTAGGGCTCTCCCCCCCCAGGGGTTACTGCTCTCATGTAACTAGCTTCCCATTCGGCCTCTACACGAAACTCGGCCAAGGCCACTTTCCAGGTGTCCAGAACCAGGACCTCTCTTGCACAAAGGTCCTACCACTACAGAACCCTCTCTTGGTTCAACTCCCTCCCGCCCCATATCTCTAGCATCTCCAAAACTGGTCAGTTCAAAGCCGCCCTCTGTAACCATCTCTTTGGCTCCCGCATCTGTAATTGCTCCTGACTGCCCCTGTAGAAAGGCACCTGCCCATATCTGACAGTGTCCTCTGGACTGCCCCCCCCCAACCTTCCCTACTATCTCCTGCCCCTCCCCCACCCTCACTCCTAGGTATCCCTCCCAGGAATTTCCAGTCCTGCATCTTATCATTGTGTAACTTTACTCAAATGCCTGTATTTCTTGTTCTGCACCTGTATTGTCTCCACTGTTGTACTTCACTGTCAATTGTTGTCCACCCTCCCTGTGACAAGGTGCTTTTGTAAATGAGTCTTTGACTCAAAAGTTGTAAATCCGAATTTCTAAATAAATAAAAAATAAAAAAATATTGCCACTAAAAACTCCTAGATGGAGCTGATTGTCTATACTAATGGAAAGTTTATGTGTTAATTATGGATATCTGCCAATGGATTCCCAACTATACGGACTCCTTACTCACTTGAGCCACAATTTAATAAACTGGGATATCAGCCTCTCTTAACTGATTTAGGATTTGCCTAAACATGTCCGATTTTGTGCAATTTTGATATTATATGGTAGTCTCATAATTTTATTCACATTTTATCTTATATATAACTCTATTCATACATCCATTCATATATCAAAGTAAGAACTGTGTTACTATGCTTAATGTGCGATAGATATATATCACCCACGATGGTGACTTCATCTGTGTCCCCACAGAGGCGGGAAACTTAACTGGTGGTCTGGCCCCACCTCTGATTTTAGGATAGAGCATAAAATGAAATGACCCAAAGTGAGGAACAGGTTCGGTCCCAGGGACGTATTTGAGAAGTCTATGCTGCAGACAGACAGGAATAAATGCCTGGTGGTCAGATAGAGGAGCATGGAGCAGCATGCGCTCAGGGTGCACTGTTCAGACCCCTAAAAAGCTTTGTTCTGACTAGCAGCAAGAGACAGATTTATTTGATTCCAGTGGCAGCAGCTTGTTGAATCTAACCGGGACAGAGTAATAATTGTGGTATCCTTATTTATTGGTATTAGACTTGATACTTGGGATTTGGCCCTGTCTTCTTTGGGGCAAGTAATTAATCCACTAAAGTGAGGAGCTCAATGGCTACCTTATCTATTTAGTTAGCACTTAGGAATTGATGCAATTTAACCTCTTTATGATAGCTATGATAAATGAAGGTGGCCTTATTGCATATTTAAAAATGAACCCTTTTTGCCCCTTATTGGAACGGGGAATTCAGGACAAGACTTGGACCCAGAACTGACTTTGGGGTAGAATGTGGAAAAAAATGCCCCAAGAAGAGTGAGCTGACCCAGGGCTGTGGACTAATTCTAGATATCCATGCTGTAAGACCAATCTGGAAAATGCATGGGATCAGTTGGGAGTACGGAGCAACATGTGCTGCAGGGTGCTCTTTACAGACCCCTTTTCATGGCAATTTCTGACTGGCAACATGTGATCAGACCAGTTCGGTCCTAGAGGCAGAGGTTGGTTAATCTGAATGGGACAAAGTAGTACCTGTAATAACCCTAATCGTTGGTCTGGAGTCTGTAGTCTAGCTTCTGGCCCCATCCTTTTCAGGGGCTGGAGATTGTTCTAACTGAGTACAGTGCTTTGTGGCTTCCTTATTGGTCTATGTTCTGGAAGATTTATATGGCTTGATCCTATAATAGCTGTAGTACAATAGCTGACAGCAGTGTTGGCTCTAGGTCTGAGCCCTAAACTGAATACTAGCATACGATGGACTATTGTATTATCATTAGCAAAAATCTTAAAGGGGTCTATATTTCATGTTAAAATTCTTAAATTGAAAAGGCCTACCTTAAGGTAAGGGCTAATTTCATAAATTATGAATGGTTAAATTCAGTTATGAATCTCTGTATTTTATATGAGACATTTGTGCTGGACTACTGATGGCTCAATGTGAGTTACATTTGTTAATTTTTATGTATTTTTATACTTTGTCATATTGTAATAACCTTGGCATTAACCCGCCACGGTTGAGTAATAAAACCTGAAACCTGAAGTGCTCATAGAGGGATTCAGACCTAAGCCTCAAGGTTGTCACCTGTGTGATCCAAACACTAAGCAGAACATTAAGTGCCTTCCAGCTGCACCATTCTAAAGCACATTACAATTCGGGAGAGGGAAGGGTGAGAGACTGTCTCTGCCACTAAGATATACTGCTTGCAAATCATGTCATGGAAATACACAGCAGAGGAGATCTTAAAAGATTTTATCGGCTAGGAGCCAGAGTTGGATAATTTCATTGTTCCATAGTCTAGAAGTGACTACTGCCTAAGCAGTACCCCCTCTGATGATTTAATATCAAGTGATGCTGATGAGGATGGTCCAGTGTGGTACAGCCTTAAGCCCAAGTCTAAGTCTCCACGTGAACGTAAGTGTACCTGTGTGCCCAGTAGTGAGTGCCAGCCCAAGCCTAAAAGGAAAAAGTAGAAACACAGGCATCAGCCTGATTCACAGCCCAAGCAAGCATTCAAACAGAAAAAGCAGAAGTGTAGGGATCTGCCTAGATTTTGCAGGTATCGGATCCTAAGACATTTCCCCCAAAAGAGGCCCATTCGGAACCTTTGACAGAGCTGGAGTTTACAATGCAGGCTGATGGGTGTCAGACAAAGCATACTGTATGCGTAAATTAAAGCACCTGCTTGATTTTGTGACCCTGTCAGACCAAGAAGGCTTTGCTGTTGAAGCGGAGGCAGTAATACAGGCTGAGAAAAGTTGCAAGAAATGCAAGTACAAACAACTGTCACAGGCAGAGACATTGCCTGAGCTGTAAAAATAATTAATGTTTGAGCCGGCATCTGCAACTCAGGTCAAGCACAAAAAGCAGGAAAAAAAAAGCCAAGGAACTGCTATAGCCCAAGATTCTGCCTGAACAAGAAGCTAATTTTGAGCCTGCAGTTCAGGGCACACACTAAAAACAAAAACTCAGGCATTGGCTCCAGCCTGAGACATTGCTTGAGCCTTAATTACTGCCCAATCAACAAGTCCCTTGGGAGCCTGCACTGTCGCATGATATAATACCTGCAATACAGGATGAGCATAGGCACAAAAAGCACAAAAAAATTGCAAGCATCTGCCTGAGCCCGAATTAGAGCCTCGGCCAAAAAAGCGCAAACTAAACTCCAAGCAGTTGCTTGAGCCTGACACACTAGCCAAACCTGAAACTCTGCCCAGAGACAATATCCTGCTTGATCATGACACCCTGGCTGAGCCTGATTCTCAGCCTCTGTAATATGCCCTACCATAGCCTGAACTTCTGCCTGAATTTGGTATCCTGCCTGAGCCTGACATTCTGCCCGAGACTGACAGTCTGCCCAGGTCTGTCATCTTACGCGAGGGAGACACTCAGCTTGACTATGTATTGTGTAAACCTGATGCCTTGCTAGAAAATGAGTCCTTACTCATCTGTAGTGCCACTTTCTTAAATTAATCTGGTCCCTCAGCAATGCTTGACTCTGAAATGCCTGCCCCAGTGCTAGCTACAGGCCATGGCAGGCACCACAGTGACTATACTCCTGTTTACCAGTGGAAATCCCCAAATATGGAAAAATCATCTGTTCCCCCATTTACTGGAAATGCAGGTGTCCATATCAACACAAATAAGTTTAGTCCCATACAATATTTTCAGTTATTTTTAGCAATGAACTATTGTCTCATACATTGCCTGAAGGACCTTCTTACACCAGCTGACTCAGTCCGCTCCCTCTGCTCCTCTTCTAGGGGTCTCCTCGCAATTCCCAGGATGGGGTTAAAAACAGCTGGTGACAGAGCATTTAGTGTCACCACCCCCATCCTGTGAAATTTGCTGTCTCCAGCTGTTAGGGAGGCCCAATCTGTGGAGGTATTTAAAGCCCACCTCAAGGCCTTCTTGTATAATCAGATCTTCCCAGACTGTGTCTTATAGTCCTTATGTGTTCTCAGACCCTTATGTTTAGATTAGCCTTTGGCTTTTTAAGTAGTAGTTGCTGCTGTTGAGGGCAGTATTTATATAAAATTTTGTTTAATTGCTGAAATATTGTATGTTTATGTTTAATAGTATGTTGTTATGTATTTATTCTGATTTGTAGTATGCATTTTTAATATGTTCGGCGCCCAGAGCCTCCGGGATGGACGTCTCTTAAATAAAATTTACCTTGCCTTGCCTTGCCTAGTGGAGCGAATAAATTTCTATACAGAGCAGTTTTTGGCTTGGTATAGGGACAAGCTAAAACCACATGTAAGGGCTCACCAGTGGAGTCCTGACAAACATAGAGGAAATTAAAAGGTTCTGTGGTCTGACACTTGAAGTGGGGACAGTGAAAAAAACTACCATCAGCATGTACTGGTCCACCCACCCTGCTTATTCTACCCCTCCAGTTTCCAGCTATAATGAGTAGGAACCAGTTTCAACTATTGCAGAGGTTTATGCACTACAATGACAACACTCAGACTTTGCCAAGGGATGATCCAGAGAATGACAGATTTTCTAAATTATGGCTTATTATTGATCATCTCTTTAAAATGTTTTCTGAGTTGTTCTCACCAACCCAAAACATCTCAGTGGATGAATCCCTTCTGCTATTCAAGGGGAGAATAATATTTAAACAATACCTTACTCTGAAATGTGTCCAGTTCAGAAATTAAACTGTACAAACTTTGTAAAACTGCCACTGGGCACACATACCATTTCAGAATCTATACAGGAAAGGATGCCATGCAGGATGATCCAGGCTGCCCTCCCATGTCTGAACACAAATGAAAAAAAATTGTGGGACATAATTCTTTGATTGCTAAACTCTGGCTACAGCCTCTATGTAGATAACTGCTGCACTGGAATTCCTCACTGTAATGTCCTGTATCAGTTTGATATAGTAGCTTGTGGCATGATTGGGACCAGCAGGCAGGGATTTCCCAAAGAGCTGGCAGCTAGAAAGCAAAAGCATGGAGAGACCAGTGCTCTCTGATGTGGTGAACTGCTGTCTGCAAAATTCACAGATATAAAAGATGTGTACCTCCTAAGTACAATTCATGATGAATCTACAGCAGCTGTTATGATTCATGTTGAGGACAAACTGTTAAACAAGCCTCAGTGTGTCCTAGATTACAATGAGCACATGGGAGGTGTGGATAAAACTGACCAGATGCTTGAGCCCTAAGATGCCACTCGAAAAACTATGGCTTGGTACAAGAAATTAGCTGTTCACGTGTTTCAGTTGGCTACGTACAATGCTTTAATTCTGTAGTGGGCAAAACTCATCTGGTCCCTTAAAATCCTTCTTAGATTTCCAAAGTGATTTTATTTCAAGACTCCTGTTTGATTCAACAGAAGTACCTTAAATGGAAAGAAATGAAGGTATAGCCAGACTGACTGACAGACATTTCTGCAGAACATTCTCATGACTGAAAGAAAAGTTAGACCTCGAAGGAGATGTAGAGTCTGCCACAAGAAAGGCATCAGGAGATACACAAGATATTATTATCGACAATGTCCCACAGAGCCAGGCCTCTGCCTGGAGGATTGTTTTGAGAAATACCACACCAAGCTCATTTACTGGAATGGCTAATTGATACAAAAACTCATGCTGTACAAGAGGAGAATGCCAGAGCAGTCACTAGGTTAAAAACATTTTGGGAGAGGTTATTATTTTCTTATCTTAGCAGCCACAAACCTTTATTATTATTTATCGTTTGGTAATCAAGTATTGCCCAATAGGCATAGTGCCAGCCTTCAGGACAACCCAGGAGCACTGCAGAGGTTAGTGACTTACTTAGGGAGGTTGAGAGAATCAATTCCAGGTTTACTGGATGTACCAAACTCATCCACAGCTCATTACTCTAACCTCTAGGCTATACTACCAGTCCTTTGTTCAAGAGACCACTGGCTATTGTTTATAAGTGCAGGAGTACTATACAGTTTCTTTTTAACTTACTTTTTGTGGCATTTTTCAACAAGCAAGTACAAGTTATTTCATGCAGGAACACATTTCAATTTGAAGTTTACACAGTAAAAATTTAAATTAATACCATACATACAAATGTTTTTTTTAAATACTAGTTTAAAGTTACTAAATGGGGTCCAAAATGTTAAGTGCTCAGCATTAATTCTCTGGCTTATAGAAAACAATGCTAATATGTCATTATATGGAAACTGTTTATTTTCTGAATTTGTAGAAAATAACACCCCTATCAAAGGGCTGCTACCCATCCTTGTCCTCTAAATTATGCACAATAATATAAAACACACAAAGGAGCGCTAACAGTATGTACTCCTTATTGACAGCTTAGTCAGCAGCCAGATGCAGTGGTGTAAGGAGGGCTGTGCTGGTTGCTGGCTCTTTTTCAGGTTGAGGGAGTGCAGGATAATGGGACACTGCCTGCCAGGGTGGGGGCCACTAGATCACCAGGGCTGCTTATTTCTATTTCTCCTTCCCCGTATCCCACCCCCATCCACCCATCATACTTTCTCCATCCACACACCCTTCTTTGCTCCCCTCCCACCCACCTCCTTAACCTTGAGGCACTATTCTTATGCTTAAACCTCCGTGCACCACACTCCATGTGCAGTTCTGGTAGATCCAAGCACTCCTCGCTCCTCATCCTCTCCCTCCTCCTCTTGCTCCTGGTGGGTGACATACATCCCAACCCTGGCCCTTTAGTGCCCAGACCAACCACATCCTCACCCCCCACCTTTTCAGGACTTTCCTCTTGCCACACCTCGGGCTCAAGCCCTAAGGGCCTCCGTATGTTTCATCTTGACATCAGGAGCCTCCTCCCCAATCTGGATGCCTTCACTGTATGGGTCACCCAGTACCACCCTGACATACTCTGCATCACAGAATCCTGGCTATCTGCTCAAACCCCTGACTCTTCTCTTGCCATTCCAGACTACAACTTATTCTGCCAGGACCGAAGTAAGCGAGGCGGGGGGGAGCACTGTACATCAGGCTATCCATTTCGTACTCTATTATTTTCAAGGAATCCTGCCCTTCTTCTCACAAATCCATTGTTGCTCACTTATCCTTTCCCTCCTCCACCCCCCTCTACATTGGGGTTCTGTATGCCCTGCCAAAGACCTCGTCTGACTATCTCATCAAGGCCATCTCTTCAGTCTCCTCCAGCACATCTATTGGTGAACTCTTACTATTAGGTGACTTCAATCTCAACTGGCTCTCCTCATCTGCCAAACCCACCACCCTAAGGATAGAAGCTCTTAACCTCTCCCAGCTAATTCAGGAACCTACCTGCCTAAACCACTGGTACCAAAACCACACCCTTTTGGACTGGAATTTATCCACCCATCCCCACCATATCTCTGCCTCAGGCATCTTCTCCGATGCCCTTAGTGACCACTGTTACTTATTGCATCTGCAAAATCCACTCCCTGCACTCCCATCTCAAAATCATCTGGTCTTACTCTCTGCACCTCCTCAATGAATCTGCCCTGCAGAAAGACCTAACAAATACAGACTGGCTACCAATCCTTTCCATGTCAGATGTAGACCTTGCCTTTTCCCAGTTCTGCAACATCTTCCAGCATACCTGGCACCTCCATGCACCCCTCAGGAAAACTAGGGTAAAATGCTACCACCACCCCTGGATCACATCCAACCTCCTTGCCATGTGTCATTCCAGGGACAAGGCATGGAGGCTGCACAAAGCCTCCTATGCTACACGTGATCCCCAATCCTACAAACATCTTAGAAATAAATGCACCAAGGCCATCTGGCAATCTAAATCCTCTTACTTTCTTACTTTAAAGCACAACTTACCCAGAACCAAAACTCCCCCACGACTTTCTGGAAGTCGATCAACTCCCTTCTCAACCCCCCTTTCCAAGCAGGCATGTTCTGTCCTTAACATTGATGGCAGACCTGTCTTGGACCCTGCTTCTGTAGCCGAACTTTTCACTAAGTTCTTCATCTCCTCTGCCCTGCCCGACTCCCCCTCTCCCACCCCCAACTTGACTGAACCATCCTCCCCTTCCTCCTGCTTCCTGTTTTCTCCCTTCACATGATTGGAAGTATACAACGCACTCACCTCCCTTAACCAGTCCAAATCCAGCCTTGATGCTATGCACCCCAGACTGCTCCGTATCTCTGCCACTGCCATAGTTGCCTCCTTGACACACATACTGAATCTCTCTCTATCCACAGCCACTGTTCCCATAGCCTGGAAACTGGTCAAGATCCTCCATCTGGATAAAGGTGGCAAGCCCTCTTTACCAGGAAATTACAGGTCCATCTCACTCCTGCCCTCCCTTGCCAAAGTCCAGGAATCCCTCATACTGTCCAAACTGTCAGACTTTCTCTCCTCCAACAGCTCCCTCTCACCCTTATAGTCAGGATTTAGAAAACACCACTCCACCATCATCACCCTGCTGTGCATTACCGACTCCATCCTCTCTGCCATGGACAATAGCCAAACCACTGCCACCATCTTCATCGACTTTGTAAAAGCCTTTGACTCAGTCTCTCACCCTCTGCTACTCTGTAAACTTAGCTTTTTTGGCATTGCCCAATCTGCTGTCGAATGGTCCCACTCATACCTCCAAAACAGACAACAGTTCAAATAGGTGACACTTTCTCCTCTCCTCTCCCTATCTTATCGGTGTCCCCCAAGGCTCCATCCTTGGCCCCCATCCTCTTCTCTCTTTTCATAAATGACCTTTCCTCTGCCTGCCTCTCCTCCAATGTGCATCTTTACGCAGATGACACTATCATCTATGCCTTGGGCCCCTCCCACAACAGTGTCCTTCCCAATCTCCAAAATGACTTCAACCAAGTCCAGTCCTGGTTCCTGGAAAACCAGCTTAAAGTCAATGGCAATCAAACTGTGACCATGGTTTTTGGATCCAGACAGAAGCTTATCTCCCTTCCTGCCCCCCCCCCAGCAATTACCACCCTGGATGGCTAACCCCTTGAGCTAGTCCCAGCCTTCAAGTACCTGGGAGTTTGGCTGGACAGCCACCTCAACTTCTCCACTCACATCAAGGCTATCTGCATTAAACTCCGGCCCAAACTTGCCATCCTCTATCACCACAAAGCCAGCCTACCTCTTCCCACCCGCTGAGAGCTCGTACCTAAAACAATCTTGCCCATGATGGACTATACTGACATTGTCTATGGAATGGCCCCAACTTCATCCCTCTCCAAACTAGACATCCTACTCAACTTTTTCTGCCACTTTGCCACTGCCTCCTCCCCCCCCCCACTCACACGTCACTGCCTCCTCTACGCACCACTCTCCCTGGCCCCTCTCTCCCACAGGAGAACCATCCACATTGCCTCCCTCATAGCAAAATATGGGTTTGGTTCCCTTCCCCCACCTCACTACCTGCCTTGCCCTAGCCAACTCCCTAGATTACCCTCTTCACCACAGGGACTCACACACATTTTCCACCTCCCCCGTCCTCATACTGTTACCGGCCAAGCTGCCTTTTCATACCATCTCCCTCTTCTGTGGAATAACCTTCCCTCTGATCTGCACCTGACCTCCTCTCTTTCATCCATTAAACAACTCCTCAGGCTTCTCCCCACCCCTCTCTGCCCCCAAATGCTCCAAAGGACCCAGCATGCCCTGCTCAGTCCCCTCTTCCCCAGTCACCGCTTGTGTTTCTCCACTCAAACCTACCTTCACTAGCCCCCGATCAGTGTCTCTCATGACATGCTGACTGGAGTTGTCTCCCTCCCAGTCCCAAACCCACCCCTACTCAAGCCTAATCCTCGCATCTGAGGCCTCATACAGTCTCAGTTTATAAACCCTAGCCTGCCAATAGAAATCTTGCTTCATTCCTGTACATTTACCATATACTTTTATATATATTGCATTGTATGAACAATATTTATACTGTATGAAAAATGTTTGTACATACTGTTTGTATTCTACATTTTTTGTAACTCTTGTCACTTCTGTATACACCCTGTACCCAGGTCGCACCTGGAAATGAGCCTTGGCTCAGTGTACCTTTCCTGGTCATCAATTTTAAATAAATAAATACATACTTTTCCTATGGTACCGTGGTGTTCTAATGTGCTGTGCATTTTCCATTACAGGCACACTTTTTTGGAGTGTACAGACTGGAGAGTGACACTGCCACCTCGAAGAACAGCACAGCGACAGATTTCACCAGAAATCGTTGGATCACTGTGCTGGTCATTGCAGACACCAGCAGTACATCTCCAAGTGTTGTGAGGCCACACTGAGACAACTCCAACTCAGAGTTGTAAATATAGAGACTGGGGGGTTGGGGGACAGAGCCCCCAGATGGAAACATGCCAACATCCCTGACAGAACAATGCCAACATTTGGCATTGTGTCTGTCACTGTGAAGGATGTCGGTATCTGCACTGTCGCAGTGCTATAGGTAAACCATTTTTTTCCACCATTCAAATAAACTTCACACAGTATATGTTTGGAACCTATTTAAATTAAACCTTTGTGGTAAAGGTACATAAATGTGGTATCATTGTAACCAGTACTCTCTGCAGAATCCACAAATGTGGTATTTGTATACCTCTTTTCTATGTTACATAGACATTTGGTTTGCTAAAGTGGGGAAATTATTAACATTTCAATCATTTTTCATAGTTTTGCCAAATGTAAAGGAGGATTATGTGTAGTAAACATTTGGATAGCAGGCAGTGATACCTATTTCAAAAACCAGTATTTTGTGCCATTTCAGAAAATTTACACTCTTCCTACCTTTACGGAAATGTAAGAGTGCTGTGTACATGCAGAATGCATGCCACATGCTTAATTGTGCAATGTTTGCATGCGGTTCGCATACACTAAGTGAACCTAAACGAACCAGCTCTAAAAATCACATCAAGTTCACATGCTTGCTTGACATGTGTACAAGCTTGACATGTGTGCAGCAGGTAAGCTGGTGTGAACAGCATTTAAAAATCACATTAGGTTCACATGCTGCATGCTTGCCATGTGCGCAACAGCTAAACTGGTGCAAATCTCATCTAAAAAAAACACATCAGTTTCTATTTCTTATACTACTGCTAGCAATTAGAGCCATTAAAATAAATTTTTCATTGAGTTCCCATTAAAATTAGGTAAACGCATTCATTCTGATCCTTTTGCAAGTTAAGGGCTTTTGATTTTTGTCATTAAATCACCATTAATTTGTAAAGTATTGTTTGCTTACTGCATTAAATGCATGGAATATAGTGAGTCAACATTCCCCATTCCAGATGTGCAAAGAGGGACATCTGGTTGTGAAGCCAGTCCTTTTTGTTTTGGGCCATGCAAATTCTTTATGCATATTTAGTGCTACATACAGTATATGTTTCTCCATGACTGTTTCACTCACTTACTTTCCCTTTACAATTTTGTATGGTGCATATACACTATGGCTATGCTCAGCACTCTTTGTGCTGAGTAGGGTCTTGGAAACATGCACCTTACCTCACATTCTGTCACTGAAATGATGGACAGGGACACTGAAAATGGGGGACAATGAGGCCACGAACCATCATGATGATCAGGACACATCTTGAAACATGGAGATACAGTACCTCAGAACACAGTGGAAACCATTGCATTTACTTGTACTTATGTTAGCCCCTGAGAATTAATTTCTACCACAAAGGAGGGTGCCATTTAGGTAGGGTAGAGGGATACAGTTGTCCACCCCCCCACATTTGGGGATGGAGATCTCCAACATGGTGGTGGAACCTGTTGGATGGTTGGATCACCACACTGATGGGTTCAGTTTCGGAGCCACACCCCCTGCCACTATGGAGATGGTCTGATGCCGCTCTTTGTGGGGACTGATCCCTGATGGTCTTATGACAGTCTTGGACCTATTGGGGAGTCCAAGTGTTAGCAGGGATCCAGAGGGCTAGTGCTAGCCTATAATAAGGCTGTGGTGACCACTCTAGATTCAATAGCTCCTGTCTGGGTTCGCCCCATCACTCTTCACCCTCAGTCCCATTGGTTTGATGGGAACGTGAGGGAGTTGAGGAGAGTAGGGAGAAGGTTGGAGAAAAGCTGGCAGAAATTCAGCTGGATTGATGTCCCATTATAAGGAATATCAATCCAGGGTAACCCGTAAGAAGGCAGAGTTCCTGTCCAGGGAGATTACGATTGCACAAAATCAACCAGCTCAGCCCTTGCATACTGTGGACAGGCTGTCCAATCCAGTCTGTCTCCAGAACCAGGGAGCTTTTTCACAGAAGAAGTGTGATGAGTTTGCTCGATTTTTCGTGGATAAGATTGCCAGCATCAGATCGGAGATCAGTACAGCTCACTCAAATGGGCAGAGCCATGATTGGTGGGGATTACAGTCACCCAGTCTGTCTGATCTGACTTTGCTGAGTTGGTGATCATGGATGTTGTGAAGATTATATAGGGCTTGTGACCAACTTACTGTAGTTTGGACCCAGGTCCAATGCGCCTCCTGGTGGGGTGCGTAGAGGTCATCTGACCAGTCCTGGCTGAGATTGTTGGGTGTTCATTAGAGACTGGGGTGTTTCCAGACACCCTGAATGAGGTGGTTGTACACCCCCTACTGAAAATATCTTCGCTCGACCCTGACTGTCTCACCAACTACAGGCCTGTCTCTAACCTGCCTTTCGTGGGTAAGGTTATTGAGAAGGCAGTCATGTTGCAGCTTGAGAAGCATCTTACCACCCACGATATCTACGATCCTTTCCAGTCTGGTTTCAGGAAGAGGTATAGTACTGAGACAGCATTGATTTGGGTACTTAATGATCTCCAGATAGTGAGAGATCAGAGGATTCATTCCATATTAGTCCTCCTTGATCTCTGCAGCATTTGACATCGTGAACCATGAGGTGTTGCTCGAGAACCTGCAATTACTCTGTGGACTGTCTGGTACAGTCCTCAGATGGTTTAGATCCTTTCTCACTGGCAGGATGCAGAGAGTAAAGTCTGGAGTTTTTTTCTCGACCTCTCATACACTGCCATGTGGAGTACCGCAGTGTTCTGTGTTTTCGCCCCCATGTTGTTTGCAGTGTATATGCTGCCTTTGGGAGACATTATAAGGTGGTACAGGCTGAGTATTCACTGCTGTGCAGATGATACTCAGCTGTACATGTCCTTTGTAGCTGAACAAAATGATGTTGTCTCGGTCTTTAATAACTGTCTCTCTGAAATTCAAGAGCGGATGAGTGCCAATTGGCTCAGGTTAAACCTGGATAAGACTGAGGTGTTGGTTGTGGACCCAGGTTATCAGGTAAAGGGGTCATTGGCTGGACATCCCTCTGTGCTTTGGCTTAGAGGTAACCAGCTGCTGACCTCTGACTGGGTGCGGAATCTGGGCATCGCGCTTGATGATGAACTGACACTTAAGTCTCAGTTGTCGGCTGTCGTCAAGACCACTTTTTACCATTTGAGGAACATCACTTGGATAAAGCACCTAGTCCTGCCTGATGATCTTCCAGCTCTGGTCCATGCCTTTGTGACCTCACACCTTGATTACTCAGTGCTCTATACCTAGGGCTTCCACGGGATGGACCTTCACTGACTGCAGCTGGTGCAGAACCTGGCTGCCAGATTGTTGACTGGCTTGTCAAGATTTTGCCATGTCACAACTGTGCTTTGTGGACTGCACTGGCTGCCGGTGCAGTGGAGGATCACCTTCAAGGTCAGTTTGCTGACCTATAATGCCCTACATGGACAGGGACCGTGCTATTTGCAAGACCTCCTATGCTCGTACCACCCCCTTCATCCACTCCACTCCACCGATGAGGGATTGCTAGAGATTCTCAGGGTCCATATGACCATGTCTGGAGCTAGATGTTTTGCTTTTGTAGCACTGACCCTGTGGAATTCTCTACCTCTTCGGATCAAAGAATGCCTGTTAAGGTCATTAAATCTGCCTTGAAGACCTACCTTTTTAATTTTGCTTTCCCTGAGGTTTAATTTCTGCTGATTTTATAACTGATCTTAACTATGTGTTTTTATGTGTATACCATTGCCGCAGTGACTCCCAGATTGCGAAAACCAGCACAGCGACAGGAATCAGGCAAAATCCGCCAGTTGCTGTGGTGGTCTGTATGACAATCGGAACTGCCTCACTGGGTGTTTGTCCCCCCCGGTCCAACTCCAACTTGGAGTTAGAATCCTAGAGACCAGGGGGGTGTGGGGGCCAGAGCCCCCCACATGGGGGGGTTCAGGGGGCTCAGTCCCCCAATGGATACACAGAGGCATCCCCGACACTGCAATGCTGACAGTCAGCATTGCGGCTGTCGCTGTCGGGGATGTCTCCGTGATGACTGTCGCTGAGGCATGGGTAAACCATTTTTATGATAACTGTGTTTTTGAGTTATGTTTATGTACAATGCCATGGTCTTTTGGAATGGTGTTTTATAAATAAAATATGCTTGCCTTTCTTATGATGTCGCAATAATAGCATTAAATTTGGATTTAATCCTTTTACACAATAAGTGCCCCCCTGGCCTGTGTGCATGCATGCTGCAGGTGCACTCTTGACTCGACTGTGTCTGTATTGTGTTGTCCACTCTCTTCACCTATTAGAGGTGGTGACATCACATGTGATGTGGAGGAGCTCCAGCAAAGCAAGGACATGAGTTATGCTGTACGACACTGTCTTTCCAGCCACAGAGTAGATAGGCTGCACAATACAGCTTGGAGGAATCTGTGAGCACTGAACTCTCAATAACAGTGTTGTGGCAGCATATTTGTCTTGGTCTACTCTTAGTGAGTCTCTGTCTTGCCTGGTGGCTGAAGGGGCAGAGGGTGAGCTTGCTTGAAACAAGGCTACCTACTTATTCTACTAGGCTTGCATCACAAAAACACAGCACAGACCCCCATGGCAGCAAGTTATGCCTAGTAGCAGTGGTGACAGCAATGTGGGTGGCCTTCATAGGCCTTTATCAGTGCAGTGTAGCAGCAGCCATGGCAGCAGCCAAGCAAGAAGCAAGCAATGCCAGTTGGGTGGATTCAGTCGGTGAGGTGACTAGCTGCAGACCAGGTTGGGGGCCTGGGATGGTTGGTTTTAGCATCCAGCTTCTGGCAGAAGGATGAAGGAGGAGCAGACTGAAAACTGGGCTGGTGGCACACTGGGCCAGGCTGCAGGTTCTGGCCAGATGGTTGGATAAGTAAAAGTAAATAATTTTCTTTTTACAGGGGGTTGAGGAAGGATGAAGGACTGAAATATTGATGTGTTTTTCATGTTTCTGCACCTTTGGGCAGTTTCATGCCCATATGGGATGGGTATTGAATGGAATGGAGTCGGGGAGAGAAATCTGGAGAATGTTTTTTTTTGGAAGGGATCAGAACTTCAGCCATGAAACAAATTGACCAGTAACTGGGTGGGTATCCCATGATCAGAGCACTGGGAAATCAGCACCTACAATAATGGCGACCCACTCCCCAGCGCATTTCAGGGATGGCTATGGGAGGGTAGGGTGGCCAGATAGGGGTGTGGGCAACTATAACGACAGGGTGTCACTATACGTACACACGTGGGGGGTGGGAGTGAGCACACACAGCAAAGGATGTGAGGGGTGGTGCCATGATGGGTTGCCAAGCTGACCCCATGGCGTGGTGGGTAGGTTGCCGGTGTTGGTCGGCAGTGTACTGGGTTTGGGTCTGGACGCTGGTGCGTTTTTGTTGTGCCTGGCCTGAACCTTTATTTTCATGTTTTCACCCCTCCCCTGACATGCACCCCTCTGGAGTTGAGAATGCTTTAGGAAGGGAGTGCAGGGCAGAAACCCCATAGAGGGAATTAAGAGAGCAGCCCCCATTAGAAAACATTAAAAATGAAGTCCCCAGTACCATTTTGCTGTGCGCTGGGGTGTCAGAGTGCTGAAATAAATTTTTGGCACTCTTGACTTCTGCATAAGGGGGATCGCCTTTAGACTTTCACCGTTATGACACAGAACCACTGGGTGGGTTTAAGCCGAAATCTGATGCACTGATCTGGGGTATAGACAGTTGAATCTTATACATTTGAATTTTTCCTGATTTGCATACCACTTTTCAGTCACAACAAATAACGTTTACCTTTTAGATATGCTTCGGACATTCTAGAGCTTGCCACCTAGGGGCTGACTAGCACCTGGCCTCCACAGGTTGTTGGCCCCCCCCCCACTGAAATCTGAAATGATGTCACTGCCATAAAGTCTAAATTTACAGTACATCTTCTGTCTGAGCAGCATGTTTTCCACAAGGGGTGGATGAGGAGCAGAGCAGTTTTCAGGGGTATAATGAGGGCTGTCCCTTGTATTCAGGGACAGTTGAGTGGTATGGTATGCACAGACTATTGGAGTCCCACTATAGTTAGGCTTATGCCCCCACCCAGTGAAGCTGACCTCCACATCCCCATGCTCAGGCACATTATGACATAGGGCAAGGGAGAGTGCAGGGGTGTGCCCCATTGAAATGAATGGGGGTATTTTTTTATTACTATTGTATACATTATTAATGGAGAGTTGGAGATTAATGAAGGTCACTGCTCAACTAACAAGGGCCTTGTTAGTAAAACAGTGTCATGCATTTTTCTCCAACTCACCATCATAATGAATAAAATAGTAATAAAAAATAACTCTTTTCACTTCAAGGGGGTATGCCCCAGTACTCTGACCCCCATGGACATCATCTCTTAAAGACTCCTGCCTCTGGCTCCCTAGTACTCTGAAGTAAGAGACTCTTGACTTATATCTATACTTGGTGGATTGTCTTTAGCAGCATGGCAGCACCCACTACAGTGTGTGTGCATAGTGGGTGGGGGGCAATCTGGCCATGTAGGTGGGGTCAAGTTATTTCTACTATTGTGTTTGCCCCTTAAAGTCTGTTTGCGTGGAAACATTCAAAACTATGGAGAGAAAATAGTAGGAGTACAGGCCAGACAGAAGTAATTAAGTAGTTTTGTCATTAAGTGAGCGTATTGGGGGTGAGAAGAACCACATGTGTTTCCATTGGTATGTGTGCTACAATTCAGCTGTGCAGTTGAGGTGAGAGGGACAAGAAAACTAAAAAGTATAGCAGTGGCTATAAGCATGCCTCATGCATGCAGAGGTATTCAGATTTGTATTGAAGTACAGGTGAGTCATATGTGTGCAGGCAGTATGGCTTAGTGATTAAAGGCACTGAACTGCAACCCAGGAGACTAGGAGACATGACGACCTGCGTTTGAATCTCATCAACCCCCCACTTGTATGTGGTGAGATCCTGAGCAAGTAATTTAACTTTTATGTGTGCAGTTATTGGTGACCACTTGCTTTTTGCATGCATGCCACATGCATGCAGTCTGTTCCAATTTAACATAAAAAAACATGCTTTCCATACTTGCTTGCAGCACGCATGCCACATTCTTGCAATTGGTTCCAGTTTAACATTTAAATCATGTTTGTAGCATGCATATCACATGGGTGGTTTTATGTGCGCATCAGGAAAACATTTCATATAATTATTTCTGTAAGGGTGTGGTACCATCATGCCCTAAATGGCTACAGGCCAGAGAATCAATGCTGTGCATTTTCCATTATAGGCACACTTTTTTTTCAATACACTTAGCATCCTTTATGTTTCTGGCCTATTTCAATCAAACCTTTGTGGTAAAGGTACATAAATGTAGTATCATTGCAACTGGTACTCTCTGCTGAATCCACAAATGTGGTATTTATGTGCCTGCAGCCAGTATTACATAAACATTTGGTTTACTAAGGTGGTAAACTTGCATGAATTTCCATCATTTTTCTTAGTTCTACCAAATGAAAAGGAGGAATATGGGTAGCAAACATTTGGCTTGCAGGCTGTTTTACAAATTTTTAAAACCAGTATTTTGTACAGTTTCAGAAAAGATATACTTTTCTTATAGTACCGGGGTGCCCTGAATTTCTACAGGTCAGAGAGTCAATGCTGTGCATTTTCCATTATGGGCCCAGGTTTTCTCCCTTAAACTACACTTTAGCACCCCGCATGTTTCAAACCTATTTCAACCAAACCTTTTTGGTAAAAAAAGGTACATAAATGTGGTATTGTTGTAACCAGTACTCTCTGCAGAATCCAAAAATGTGGAATTTGTATGCCTCCAACCCATGTTATGATGACATTTGGCTTCGCTAAAGTAGGAAAATTATGCAAATTTAAGTAATTTTTCATTGTTCCACCAAATGTAATGGCAGATTATGGGTAACAACCACTTGGATAGTGGGTAGTGTTCCATATTTTTAAAACCAATATTTTGAGTAGTTTCAGAAAATATATACTTTCCTGTGGTACCATTGTGTCCTGAATGGCTACATGCCAGAGAATCAATGCTGTACATTTTCCATTACAGGCTCAAATTTTCTCCTTTAAAATACACTTAGCGCCCTATATGTTTCAAGCTTATTACAACAAAACATTTGTGATACAGGTACATAAATATGGTAACGCTGTGACTGGTACACTCTGCAGAATTCACAAATGTGGTATTTGTGTATTTACAGCCTGCATAACATAGACACTTGGTTTGCTAAAGTAGGAAAATTATGCGAATTTCCATCAATTTTTATTGTAAAGGAGAATTATGGGTAGCAAACATTTGGGTAGCATGCAATGTTACCAAGTGATAAAACCAGTACTTTGTGTACTTTCAGAAAATGTATACTTGCCCTTTAGTGCCTTGGTGTCCTGAATGTCTACAGGCCAGAGAATCAATGCTGTCCATTTTCCCATTTACACTTGGCACCCTATGTGTTTCGAGTCTATTTCAACCAAACGTTTCTAGTATAGGAACATAAATGTGGTATAATTGTAACTAGTACTCACAGCAGAATTCACAAATGTAGTGTTTGTATACCTGCAGCCAGTGTTACATAGACATTTAATATGTTAAATTGTGAAAACTATGTGAATTTCCATCATTTTTCATAGTTTTACCAAATGTAGATGAGGATTATGGGTTGCAAACATTTGGAGAGTGGGCAATGTTACCCATGTTTAAAACCAGTATTTTTGTGCAGTTTCAGAAAATACATACTTTTCTTATCGTACTATAGTGTCCTGATTGTCTACAGGCTAGAGAAACAGCGCTGTGTATTCATCATTATGGATCCAGATTTTTTCCCTTTAAAATGCAGATAGCTGCCTATGTGTTAAGGGCATACTTTTGCCAGACCTCTGTAGTAATGGTACATACATATGGTATCATTGTAACCAGTGCTCCCTGAAGAATCCACAAATGGGGTTTTTACATACCTACCACTTATGTTATCTTGGCATTCGTTTCGATAAAATTTGAAAATGATGCAAATTTCAATTATTTTTCAAAGTTGCAACAAATATAAAGAAGAAGAATGGTAGCAAATATTTGGGTAGTGGGTTATGTACTCATGTTTAACACCAGTATTTTGTGTAGTTTCAGAAAGTATATATTTTTCCTGGAGTAACATGGGACCAGATTTTCAAAGGCCAGAAAATGACGCAGGGTGCTTGCATCAAAAACAACTTACGAAAGGAGCAGGATGCGTCAAACCTTGCACCAATTCTGATTTTCAAATGGTGCTTGTGTCAAAAACAAGTCTGCATGCACCAAAGTGGCTTGTCCCATGCTTGCACCAAAAAAAATGCCTGCGCCATGTCAGAAGGGATGCCTGCATTATTGAAATGATGCACCATCCCCTTATTTGGGATTTTTAAAGAATGCAAGTCCTGTCCTTGTGCTTAAGGTGCCTGTCGCTATTAGACCAGCCAGAGCTGGTGTAAGGGAAACTAGAGCATATAAAGAGACTCAAAGCATGTGGTCAGACCTGACTATGCTACTGTTAAGGGCCAGTATTCTCCTGCTGGACTAGTTTCGAACATTTTGTGGGCTTAGTTTTGGCTATTTCATCTGCCGTTTTGTTTTATTTAGCTTGCATCATTCTCGTCCTTTGTGTAATTTTTTACTCAACTTGCACCATTTTTTTGACACAGCTTGCACCATTTTTGTTGCTTGGCTTGCACCATGTTTCCTCAGTTTGCACCATTTTTGTACTCAGTTTGTCATTTTCATTCCTTGAGTCATTTGTTTGACTCAACTTGCACCATTTTTGTTACTCAGCTTCCACCATGTTTTACTCAGTTTGCACAATTTTTACTCAATTTTTACCATTTGTGTACTTAGTTTGCATCATTGTCATTCCTTGAGTCATTTTTTTGACTCAGCTTGCACCATTTTTGACTCAACTTACACCATTTTTGACTCAACTTGCACCGTTTTTGTTACTCAGCTTGCACAATTTTTTTATTCAGTTTGCACCATTTTTACTCAGTTTGTACCATTTGTGTACTTAGTTTGCATCATTTTCATTCCTCGAGTAATTTGTTTACTCAACTTGCACCATTTTTGACTCAGCTTGCACCATTTAGTTTGGTGCAGCTTGCGTCATTCTCATCCCTTACGCCATTTTGTTGATGCAGTGGACCTCTTGTGTCAGTTTGGGAGACTTTGTCACAAAGAATGCTTTTCTTGCAAAATATGGTGCACAGTGTTTGGTGCCCCTAGATATTTATTTATTTATTTAGTTCGTTTTTGTTGACCGGGTAAGTGCACTAGACAAATCCTGCCTATTTTCAGGCATGACCCAGGGGAGGGGGATACAGATAAATGCCAACTGACTTTGAACCAGATTAAGCTGTTGGTGGTATTTTTAGTGAATGAGGGAAATTTGGCCAGGACACTGGGGAAATTTCCCTACTCTGTCGGTAGGGGGACTTGATATCCAGCGTGGTGTCATTCTCCTTTGGGTCTGCGATGGAGAAGGATGTGGAGGAGTGCAGTGTGCTTGATGCACCATTATTGCCTGAAGTTGGCGTGGTGGAGACCTTTTTTGATGCTGCTGTTCGCTAAGAGGAGGGAGTTGAGAATCCCAAGAGAGCTATGGATCGAGTTGCCGTTCCAGTGAAAGTGGCTATGGAGTCGGGACCGATTTCTCACCCTGTGCTAGAAACTGCAAGTATTTCTTTACCTTCCTCTATGGCTCCTGTTTCTGTGCCTAATGTGGAGATTTTGGAGAAGGAACTTGCTACTACCACACTCCCGATTGCCCAGAGTGATTCTCCTGAATTTGGCGGGAGTTGTCTGGTAACAACGATAGCCCAGAATACTCACTCCATGGGTGTGTCAGAGGAACAGCCGCGCGCTGCGTTCTTGCGATCACCTGTAGTTTTTCAAACTGAACACCTTAAGCAAGAAGGTGTCTCAACATTTTCCTTTTCTGCTACTTCCTCAGAACCCCGTACTTTTAAACCGACAGTCCTGCAAAAGGGGTGGGCAGACTCGGTGCCTGAAGAGCTTGAGCAGTGGTTGGTGGATCAGTCCCTGAAGGCGGCGGGATGGATGTGCTTGCCTGTCTCCCAACAGTGGACTTCGAGGTTTGCCCTGATTCGTATTCCGGGTGTCCATATCTCTGCGAAACCCCCAGTACCTGCTATTGTGGCTTCTCAGACTACCTGTGTGACTCCAGGTGATGTTTTGGATTTACACTTGGATATGGACTTGGAATTGACTCCTGATCTTAAGCTTAACTTTACACTGATGGCTGCATTGTGTTCCCGGGATAAACAGCGTGGGGATTCTAAGTCTGCCGGTGTCCCTCTAGGTTGCCCTGTGGAGTCTCCCCCTTTGACAACTACTAACTCCTTTGCTCAATCTTCAGGGGACAATCACATCAATCAATCTAAGACGTATGCTTCTTTTTTTAAGAAGAAAGTGCTCCCTGCAAAACATCACAATGCTGTTCGAATCATCTATAAGGGTGGTCTTGATGTTTTTTCCTGATAGTGAATATGTAGGAAGAACTTTACTTAAACATAGTCTGCAGTTTTTAGCTACTGAGTTATATGCTCTTATTCATGTATCTGGGGAGCATTCCTTTGATGTCAGCTTTAAACTACAGACTGGGTTGGAGGCCTTTTGAGTCTGGTATACTAAAGTAAAGAACACACCTTTTTGGGCCCCTTTTGAGGCCATTCCTCTTACTAGACCTGCTCAAAATTTTTTTACAGTTTTGTTTCTCAATGAGGGTGTGAGTGTGACTGATTTACTTTTTTGGCTTAAGCAGCATTGTACTGTGTTGGGGGCCCCTGATGCCATTTTTGATAATGAAAACATTTGGACAGGGGGTTGGAAGATTCAGGTCGTTTTGAATGAAGTGAATGGTTCTTTGCAACATTTACTAAATTCTTTCTATTTGGGGGTTGACCGTGGCATTTTGTTCTATCCAGGCCAACCCAAAACTTGTTATAAATGTGATGCCCCAGGACGCCTTAGTAGTGCCTGTGATAAGATACGTTGCTCCCTGTGTGGTGACCTAGGTCACATGTCTATGCATTGTTCAGAGACAGTGAGTTGTAATCTGTGTGGCTTTTCTGATCATTCCTATGGGGAGTGTGAACAAGCTGCTTCTGCTAAATCTGGATCTGGGGATTTGGAAGAGCAAAGATTGGTTGTGGCAATTGTTCAGAGGACACATGTGCAGTCTGGGGGATCCCCCCTACAACCTGGTCCTAGACCTTCTTCTGATTTCTCCATGTTACCCCCTCCTCCTCCAGAATTCTGCTCTGAACCCCCCCCCACTGTTAAGGTGGGTCAGGTAGTGACTGTGTCCGCAGAGACAGACACATCCCCTCCTGATGATATGGCCCTTCCTTCATAAGATCTGGGAGTTTTGCCAGTACTACCCATACCTCCTTCTCTAGACATGCCATCCCCACCTCCCCTGACCAACCTTGTTGTTGACCCTGAACAAAGGGTGACTCAACATCAGAGTTGGCGGCAACCCACTCCAAAAGTTCATAAGATTTCAGAAACTCAAACTTCTAATAGATATCAACCACTTTTTTTAGAACCTGATTTAATGGACAAAAGCTCTGAATTTTCTTCAGAGGATTCCCACTGTGTTGACATATGTTCAGATTCAGAATCCAGTGAACTGGGGGATGTGAGTGAGAAGACTGTGGGTCCCCTGAAAGAGAAGCCTGCTCCTAAAGGGAAGAAGAAATGGGCCTCAGATGCTGGCAAAAATAAGATGCACAAACCACCTTGACTTTTTAAATGGGTCAACTCAGCCAGCAGACATTTTTGACAATTAATGTCAATAGTATTAAAAACCCCAAAAAAGTGATGAAGTTTTTTCCCATTTGATATCCACTAATGCTGATGTTATCTTTTTGCAGGATACTAGAATGCACACAGCCACTGAGGTTGGTGCTGCCAAATGTGACTGGTACAGGGGTCCCTCATACTGGTACATTGGATTGGGTGCATGCAGTGGGGTTGGGATTTTGTTTAATTTATATTTTCAGCTCCTAAAGTTATTAGACTTGATTACTGGGAGGGTTCTCCTTTTAGATATTAAGGTGTGTGACACTTATTTTAGATTGATTAAAATTTATGCACCACAATCAAAGTCTGAGAGAGTGTTTTTTCTTCAATTTCACCCCTTTCTTTTTTCTGCACATGCTGTGCTTTGGGGTGGTGACTTTAATTGTGGCCTCACAACTCATGATCATGGGAGTGGCAGTTCTACCCCAAAAAAGTTTTGTGATATGTCAGTTCTGAATTCTACCATACAGTTGGTCCAGTTGAAGGATGTATGCAAATCATTTCATAATCAGGGGATACCTACGTTTCAGAGGGGAATGCATGCCACCCGCTTAGACTTCTTTTTTCTCAGTAAAGGGATTCCTGTAAAGGTTTCCCAGGTAGATTCTGTAGCTTATTCTGATCAGAAGGCACTATCCATTGCGGTGGGTTCACGTGACCCCATCATGGCCCTGGTCTTTGGAAATTTAATACTTTGCTGCTTTCTGAGGGGTCAATTCACCATCAGTTATTATATTTGTTGTGTGGGAAGAAAACATTATTTGAGATGTTTGATAATCCTTTTCTGTGGTGGGATAGTCTCAAATCTGATTTACAGGCCTTCTTATTGCTTGCCAGCAAACATGTTTCCACTTCTGAGAAATTGAGATATCAGAAGCTCAGGCAACAGCTGCAGCATTTGATGAGTTTGGCATATACAACTAAACATGATTATGGGGGACAGATTCAGACTATTCAGCATCAGATGCAGGATTTTCATAAAAGACAAATGGCATCTCTAACCATGCAGCACCGTTTTGGTACACAGGGGTCTTTGGCCGAAGTTTGCCCTTTCATTAGCTGCTGCACTCAGATTAAGTGAAAGACAATGTCAGCTGTGTGGGATTCTGATATGTCAATTGTTACTAAGCAATTGGATATCATGACAGTTGTGTCTAGGTATTTAGGGAAGCAATTTGATAAATAGCCCACTGATGCTGCTGCCTTTTCACAATGGTTTAATTTATTAGATATCCCTACTTTATCTAGTTCTGCGGCCACTGTCTTGACCTCAGAAATCTCTCCAGCAGAGATCCTAGAGGCAGTTGCGGCACTAGCCAAAGGGAAGGTACCTGGACAAGATGGTCTCCCGCCAGAACTATATAATCTTATTGTCCCTTATATTTCCTGGGAATTGGCTCATGTTTATAATTTTATGTTAAATGAGGAATATTTTCCATTTAACACAACTATGGGAGTTGTAACCCTATTGTATAAAAAAGGCATTTGGGAAAATTTGGATAATTGGAGGCTGATTTTCCTTTTGAATGTAGATTTTAAAATTCTTATGAAAATATTGGCACATCAGTTATCTGTGGCTGCGTCATGCACTATATCCCATGTTCAATCCTGTGCTGTCCCAGGAAAGGTAATAGCAGACCAGCTTTTGTTACTGAGAGAAGTTTTTGAATCTGGCTCACTAGACTCTACTGGTGGTTTGGTGGTTTCTTTGGATCAGAGAAAGGCTTTCAACTCTGTGGACCATGACTTTTTATGGGTAACGTTGCACCGTTATGGTATCCCTGATTCTTTTATTGTCTGGTTAAAAGCTATTTATCATTTTGTGTTTATTAGGCCACTGGTGAATGGGTTCTTGGGGCCCCTGGTTCCTGTAAAAAGAGGAGTATGTCAGGGCTGCCCCTTAAGTTCTTTGTTGTTTGTTTTTTTGTATCAACTCCCTACTTTGGCTGTTGAATGATATTCATTTTTTTACTCCTGTCATGATTTCCAGCTGTCGTGCACCTTGGACCATAGCAGCTTATGCTGATGACATTTGTTTGCTTCTAAAGTCTTCTGTCAATCTTGACAGAGCACTTGAGTTTTGTGCTTATTATGGTACTTCTTCCGGTGTACATTTAAATAATTGGAATTGGATTGGAACTATCTTTCCCTGACAATTTTGTCCTGCTCCTCTCTCACTCTGTTCCAGTCCAAGCTATCTTCCTCGTTATTCCACTCTTCACCCTGTTCTTGCTTCTCCTCAATAGGTCCCCCCTTCTCCCTCTCCTTTCCTAATGTACCCCTGATGTGCACTTCACTACTTAATGTCGTGATGTAACTATTATCATGTGCCAACTGCCTAATCACTGTTTTATCTCTTACCCTGATGAACCTTGTTTAAGCCTTTAATCATTGCTTTGTCTTGTTTGTTGCCTCTAAATGTCAAATGTTACCTCTTTGTAAATTTGCACTATTAATGTACAATTTATTACCACTCTGTTAATTTTGCTCTGATACTGTATGTAATCCATACCCGGGTTGCCCCTGAAAAAGGGACTGTATTGTCTCAGTGAACTCACCCGGTCACCAAAAGTCAAATAAAATAAATAAATAATAAAATAAAGATAAATGTGTAATTAGATGTCATGGGATGGAATCGTCCACCACAGATTTGGCCGGCATCCCGGTGATGAATGGGCCTATTACGATTTTGGGAATTGCTTTTGGTACTGGTAGACAAGAACTTTTTAATTGGGATTTGAAAATCACACAGGGGAAAGCTTTGGTTGAAGGTTGGAATAGGTGTAGTATGGGGAAACTTAAGAGGATATACTTGATTAAGACTTATTTGTTACCTCTTTTTTTATATGTCAGCATGATCTTTCCTCCTCCTAAAGAACGGGAGGCTACCCTTTATGGTTTGTTTTCCCAAGCAATTTCGTGTAGCAGATTAAACCCCATAAAACGAAATGTTTTATACTTAAAGGTGTCAGATGGAGGTCTTAATATGGTTAATCCGGTATTGTTTTTCTTTATTCAATTTCTGTTTTCTAATCTTTGTCCAATTTGTGGTCAACTATCCACTTGGTGGTCACCCTTGTTTGAAATTAAAATTCAGGCCTGGTATGGTGGTTGGGTTTCGAATTCATTAAAAGTTTTAAAATCTGTTCCATTCTCTCCCTCTTATTATAGAGTAATTTTTGTGCATCTCAAATGATGGGGTATCACGCCTCAACATATATTGCATTACTCGAAGAAGTTGTTATACTCTGTTGTACAGGACAGTTATTTTAGTGAATCCATTACCTTCCCTTTGTGTCCCTCTTCCTCGACACCTGATCTTGTGAGATTGCTTCACAATAAAAGAGTGCCTTTCAAATTTTGGGATGTTTTGTGGCTTTGCTGCCACAAAAAATTGAATGTAAAGACTAACCAGAAACATAAAGCCTTGGATGAGAGGTTCTATTTCAGACCACAGTGCTTAGCATAATCTCAAACTATGCATCATTTATTCTTTGCGTGCTCATTTATTCAATCCTTTTGGTCCTATTTAGCTGCTTGTTGGGATATGTTGCCTTTTAGTTCAGTCTCTTATGAGACATTGATTTATGGTGTATATGGCAGGGAATGGTCTCACTGGTACTCCTGTACATTGACTGTGTTATTTTCTATTATTAAATGGTATGTTTAGAATGCCCGCTGTTTATTTACATTAAAACAAAAATTACTGACAAATGAAGATCTTGTTGGGAGTATTTCCAAAGAAATGCAATGTCTGTATTATAAAGAAAAATCTTATCAAACTGATGTGTATATTAGGAATGTATGGAAGAATCTTCCCTGGATCACTGATTCAGATGTTCTTATCACTTGAAGGCATGAATTTTGTTTCAATCTATTTTTACTGTTTTCTATTGTTGTGATGGTTTGAAATAATTAATAAAAACAAAATTCCCCTACTCTTTTCGAGAAGTGCCATGGGGTCTTTAACATCCACCTGAACTACCACCAGTCCAGGCAGATGACTCCAGCTGGTTGTTTGACGCAGTTTGTGTGGATCTAAGGGCCCTTTGAAGATCCGGCTCATGATGTGCTAGGTTTCTACACACCAGAGAAGCAATGCAGTGCATTTTCCATTATTTATTATTTAATTTCCATTACAATCCTTTCCCCTGGAGACTAAATTCAGCACCTTATGTCTTTAGGGCCTATTTCTGCCAGACATCTATGGTAAAGGTACATAAGTGTTTTCCCACTTGAACAGCAGATACCCTCTGCAGAATCTAAAAATGCATAGTTAAGCATTGATTCTTCTGTGCTCTATTGCATTCGACCTCCACAACTGCAGAGTGTTTGTTTGTGACAACAATTGGAATGAAATGCATTCTTAAAGTAGTGTAGTTTTTCATTCTTTAGCACTATATTTATTTAGATTATCCTGCACTGTTGCATATATATATATGTTTAGCTTCAGCAGAGGCTAACATAGAAATGGAGCATTTTGTCTATTGTTTGGTAAATACATGTACAACCCAGTACAATGGATGTAAGGTGGGTAGCCCAAAATGTCACAAATCAGCCTTGGACACTCATTAATGCAAGAATTATTTTAAATAAATGTTCACATATATACAGACTGTTAGTCTTAATAGACAGGCCTGGTACTGTACATTTCAAAGATATAAGCTTTTGTATGGTTATTTATAGTGACAACTTTTTAGCCTGGCTGAAACATCAAACTGCTTGCATCCAAAATAAAAACTGTGAAATTAATACAACAAAATATACACCTTGCAAATTTATATCAGTGGGAATAACTTAGAAACATTTGCATAATTAATTAGTCTTATGACAGGAGAATTTAAAAGAAATGTTTCTACATAACCTGTTTTTCACATAGACAACAACTATTAAGAAATCAAGGCCCCCATATTTAAAGGAGATGCGTGGAGCAACCCAGCAGCACAGGGTGATGCACCACGCAACTCCAACAATGCGCAGCAGTGTGATATTCAGAATGGTGGGATGCTCTGGCCACAAGGCAATGGGCCAGGGCACAACAGAAATGTATGCCACATGAATGGAAGGGGGGCACTCCCATGAATAAGCAGTGCAGTGGCATATTCAGTGGGAATGCACCCCACACTGGCCAGAGATGTGTGGGCCAAAGATATGCAATAAATGCTGGCCTAAGTTAGCCATCCTCCACAGGTGGGCCGTGGAAGTGCATATAGGTGCACCACAGCCCACCAGCCTTGGCATGTCAGTGGTACCCCCTCCCCATTCCCCATGCATACAGTAGTGTCCACCCTAACCCATCTCCACACTGAAGGGACCCCCTCCCAGCCTCGCTACCCATTGGTTGTGCAAGCATACCCCCCACCCCATGCCCAGTGCCCATTAGCAAAACAAGCAGCCTGACCTTGTACCATAATGCAGGTAACCCCCACATGCACGATCCCAAAGCGCAAAAGAACTTTGCCCTGATCCCAACACCACTGTGAAGAGGTACCCAATGACCAAGTCTAGATCTCTGATTACAATAACAATGCCCACTACATGCTGTCCCAACACGTAGTGGCCCCCCACCCCACCCCATCAGGATTGGACCCACTGACTCCTCACCCCAACTCAACCCAACTAGATTGCTCTGTTGCCATACCATAATACCATACCCTGGTGGTGTAGTGGCTCCCCCCACCCTTTCCCTGAATCCCAAATCACTCCATGTAGTACAAGCCTTACACACCCAACCCATGCAGGTGACTGGCACAGCCCTCCTCACTCCACCACAGCCAGCCACTTATTGATCAGGACCATGATCCCCTACTGTACTGACGACATGCAATGCATTATCTGTACAGAAGGAGATTGCTGTTTCAATCAGCTGGTGGCTGGCCGTGGTGGAGTGAGGAGGGCTGTGCCTGTCGCTGGCATGGGTTGGGTTGTGGAAGTGTGTGGGGAGGGGGTTATGCCTAACAGGGTGGGGAACCACTACACTATGGAATCTTTTGTGGCATGGGATTCCATATTCAAAAGTGGGATACACTATGGACACTATTGGGGCAGGGGATCTTCCATCACACGATGCTCCTGGTTCAGGTATGGGGTGTGGGGAACCCTACATTATGAACCATCTATGGGGTCCTATGTGGATCTGAATGAGGAATGGGGTACTGAGGTGAGGGGACTCATCACTCCATTACAGGGGGACATTCCAAATTAATTATAGGGACTGGGTTCAGGCTAGGAGGGGGGGTACCCTTCACTATGGCACCCATTGTTGTGCTGTGTGATGTATACCAGCGGGGATCAGCCATGGGGAGACAGGCTGTCCTGGCGCGCATCCTGACCAGCACAGCTATGCAAATGAGCCCATAATGGGCATGCATGAGGGCTGTTTGTGCTCTGCATGCCTAATGAACTCATTTGCATGTCCTGGCTGAATATTGCCTTTCTGGGTGCAGCACAGCCCCAATTGGTGGTATTCAGCCCATCCCCGGGATGCGCTGGCACATAGGCAGCCACCCCTCTTTGCGAAGTCCACCTGTGTTGCCATATTCAAATGGAATGCACGATCTGTTGGGATCACGCACCTTGTTTGAATATCTCTTTTCTCTGCATTGGCCAATTTATTTGGGCAGTGCATCTGGTTGAGCCGCTCATCCCCCCTTGTTTGAATATGGGGGCCTAAAGGCACACATCGCAATTCTTTTCACCTTTTATTTGTTACAAAGCAAATCAAGTGCCACTGCTGTAACATGTTTCTTCCTATACAAAAGATATTTGGTTGTGTATGTAGTACATACACAGAGAAGTTCAGCAACATAAAGCTTTCCATGATTTTCAGTTAAATAATAAGTCTTCTGAGGTCTTTTCTGCAACATTTTTGAGCAGAAATAGAATTTTGTTTACATTTCAGGCAGTGTTTCGCAGTCACATGACCAGATATGAACAAAATGTTACTACCTATAAAAAGGTAAGGGTCTGCCAATAGCAGCACATATGGTTTCCCCACTTTTCCTTGAAGGAAAAATATGGATATTTTAATTTTAAATAAAATAGTGCAAAAATTGCAAAAATTGCCTGGCACAGAGGTGTAAAATGCCCCTGGCAGTGAAAGGGTTAAACAAAATAAATCCATCACTTAGATGTTAAGCTAGAATCAATGGATCTCACCCCTCTGATCCTAGCACAATTTACACTCTGCACTTTGTCAGAGCAGGCTGAGGGAGGGGGGGAGAGAGAGAGAGAGAGAGAGATACTGTATTTCATGCACTTTTCATGCAGCTCTCTCTCCCTCTCTCTCTTGCTTCTTCCTTAAAGCAGCATATCTTTTTCCACTCCTAGGGTACAGGCCATGCAGTTTTTCAAGCCCAGCAAAAGATAGGGCAGCCAGTGATAATTTTTTTATTTGAAAGCTCTGAAATGGAGCAGCCACTTGCCAGGAAATTGTTGCTCTGTTAGGACGCTACACTTTTGGAGTGCATTTCTACAGTGACAGCCGTCAGGCTCCTTTTGGGGCTGCTCACCTAAATAAACAAAATTAAAATAAACTAAATGTTTTTCCCACAAGGGGAGAAGGAAAACAAGCATTTGTCAATGCCGAATGTTGTCTCACTGGCTTTGGCGTTGGTAGTGCAGGAGTTAGAGACGCATAAAAAGAATGACAGTGAAGTATTGAACTGATGCCAACCCCATCCCCACCCTACAGAGACTGACAGGCATTGTGGTGTGGCTTTGGGTCACCAGCTATAACGCTCATGCCATTTTACCTCACCCTACCCTGTAGACATTGACAAGTGCAGTGGTGTGCTTTGGGGTCTTTGGGCCTTATACTTACCCCATTCCGTAAGAAAATATGCTGAGGTGGGTTCAGTGTAGGAGAATGGGGTGAACTTTTGGGCCAAACACTCCATGGCACACCTCGATGCCTGTCACTGGTTGCAGGGTGGGGTGGAGGTGGAATGGCGGGATCATTACAGCTGATGATCCTAAGTCACACCCCTAACACCTGCCTGTCTCTACAGGGTGGAGTGTTACAGCTGGAAACCCTAACACCATAGGCATATGTTGGTATTTTCACTCCAAATTATCAACATGTGCTTTTTGTGACCCCACCTCATGAAGAGTGGCACTATCAGTTTGTTAGCCAAAAGGTAATTTTGCACAGTGACTGCACCATTTGGCACCACAGGTATGGAAACACATTTTGGGCATGATTTAAAAAATGACAACTGTATTTTATTTATTTATTTGATAATTTGGATACAACCTTTGAGTATACACTCTTTTACAAAGGTTCCATGTCAGGATGTAAAACAGCAGAGACATAACAAAATCTTGAGTTAACACAAAACATAAGATTGCTATGTAATACAGAATATAGATAATTAATAAATTTGAGTAACCTAGACAACTGAAATTAAATAGTGGGAAGAGATTCACAATTAGTAACGTATGGCATAGCTGCCCCAAGGGGGCCTGTCAAGGTAGAGTATTGGAAAGGGTAGGAGAAAGAAAGGGGGGGAAGAGTGCAAATGAGGGGTAGATTTTATATATATATATATATATATATATATATATATATATATATATATATATATTGAGAGAGGAGAGGGAGAGGGGAGAGAGACAGAAAGAGGACTGGGAGAAGAAGAATATTTAGGGGGAGTGGGTAGAAAGGGAGGTGTTGGGGGGTATGGAGGTGAGGGAGTTGGAGGGAGCTTGAGAGGGGGGATGGCAGGTGGGGGTCCAGGGTAGGTAAAACAGTAGAAAAGCTCAGACAGATGAGAGGGGGTATCTGGGTTGAGGATATGGACTCAGGTAAGGGAGTCAGAGGTGCTGTAGAGCAGGTATCTAGGTTGAAGATATGGATTCAGGTGAGGCAGTCACAGGCATTTGAGTTCAGCAGGTATTGCTTCAGTTCTCTTTTAAAGGACCGAACATTTGTTGTATTAAGAGCTGCAGTAGGGATCTAATTTAGCCATAGTGGAGCTTGGTACATGAAGGATCTTTGTCCTAGGGAAGTTCTATGAAATGGGACATCAAGCTGGGTTGTCACTGTTCTTCGTGTGTTGTATTTGGAGCTTGCTTCCTTTTCCAGGTCTGCAATGCAGGTAGGGGTTAGGGAGAGCATGGCCTTTCTCCCTAGCAGGCAAGTTTGGTATCTGATTCTGGATTGAAGCGGTAGTATGTGGGCCACCCATACAGGGTACAAGTGTATGTGAAGCGGTCAGCATTTAGCAATAGTCTGCAAGCATTGTTAAGGGCAGTGGCAACCCTTTTGAGGGCCATATCAGTGGCAGCACCATAAACCACCAGCCCGTAGTTGTCCAGGGAGTGTACAGAGCTGGAGACTGAAAGCTGGAGGGCTTCAGCAGTTAGGCTTTTCTTGTGCCTAAACAGGATCCCTAATTTAGTGTTCACAGCTTTCACCACCATGTCAATGTGCTGAACATATGAGAGGGTATCATCCACAATGACACCCATGTACTTGAAGGAGTGAATTTGTTCCAGTGGGGCAGTCAGGTGATTTGTGATTGTTAGTTCTGAACATCTCCTTTTTAGTTGGGGGCTAGAGAGGATAATTGTCTTTTTTTTTTTTTTTTGTAGTTTAGTAGCAACCTTTGGGAGTAGAACCAGGTCTCCAGTTGGAGGAAAGGGGAAAGAGGAAATTGTTTAACCAGGAAAGGCACACTAAGCCGAAGCTTGTTTCCAGGTGTGACCTGGGAGCACAAGGAAGTTAAGTGACTTGCTCAGGGCCACAAAACATGCAAGTGGGGGCTGTGGGATTCACACCCTGGTCTGGTCTGCTGGATGTCACCAGATTTGCAGCTAAGAGCCTTAAACCACTGCACTATTGTGATTATGATTATGATTATTATGATTGTAGTGCAGCCTGTAGGTGCTCTATGTGAGAGTGACAGCTAAGTAGGATAACATCATCAGTGTATAGAATGACTTTTCTAGTGCAGGCATTGGGTGGGTCATTCAGGAACATGCTGAAGAGCAGTGGACCCAAGATGGACCCTTGAGGCACCCCTAGCGAGACTTCCTTGGCCACAGATATGGAGTGACCTATCTTGGCCCTTTGAGACTGGGAGGTTAGGTAGTCTTGGAACCATAGAGTGGCATTTGGGTAAACACCAAGGGCATGCAGTTGAGACAAGAGGAGTGGGTGGCTGGCTGTGTTGCATGCCTTTGTTAGGTCAATGAAGATGGACCCAACCAGTTTCCCCTCATCCAATGCCTTATGGACATACTCAGTGAGATCCACCAGTGCAGTGTCCGTGCTGTGGAGTTTCCTAAAGCTGTGCTGCTGGGGACATTGCAGCTGGTATTTGTGAATGTAGTCAATAAACTGGTCTGCCACAGTCCTTTCCAATGCTTTAGAGAGGGGGGAGAGGACAGAGATGGACCTGTAGTTTGTGGTCAGTGACCTATCACCTCCCTTATGCACCAGGGTCACCAGCGCTCATTTCCAAGGAGAAAGGAATTTGGTGAGCTGGAGGGATTTATTGAAAATCGTAGTGATGGGAGCCATGACTTCATTGATTGCCAGTGCCAGCAGATTCATGTCAATGTTGTCAGACCCCATTCTGGTTTTTCCCAGGACCTTTTTAACATAACCCAGTGCTTCTTTGACAGTGACTCTATTGAAGTAAAATTGAGGATACGAGTTGATGTCTGGTGAGCACCTATTATCAACTTTGATAGGCTTGAGGTATTCAGCTGGTAGAACAGAGCTAAGATCCATGAAGGTGGAGCTGAACTCTTTGGCAATGGTGTGAGGGTCCATGGTATTTGTACCATTAATGTTTAGTAGTGATGGCTGTGTTTTGTCATCCTTCCCTGTGAGTGCCTTTATATTGTCCCAAAACCACATCCCATCACTCCAGGTTCTTTCCAATTGATCCTTGTAAAAATTAGCCTTAGCATTCCTGATGAGATGTGTGCATTTGTTTCAGGCTGCCCTGTATCTTTGAAGGTCACTGGGCTTACCAGAGGCCCTGGCTTGATACCAAAGGTTGTCTCTTGCCCTCATGTGATCTAGAAGGTCACTAGTAATCCACCCATTGTTATGGGCATGTGCTTTTCTTTTTTTGAATGGAGCAAATCTGTCACAAATGCTATTAAAGTTATCAATAAAGTACTGGAGTGTTATGTCAAGGTCATGCAGCACCTTAAGGGGAGACCAATCAATCTGAGAAAGCACCTCCTTGAAAACTGAGAGCTGGTGGCACTTTTTTGAATTTATTGGACCACAGAAAGGTGATAGGGGAGTGATCGTTTAGTGAATCCGGTAGTACAAAGACATCGGTAATCCTATCAGATGAGCTTGCAAGGAGCCAGTCCAGGAGTGTGTGCTTACCGGTCTCATGGTTAATTCTAGTAGGCTCCATGACTAATTGCGTGAGGAGAGAACTGGCTATGGTATCCTTCTGGTTGGTCGATTCATTACTAAGCCAATTGATGTTGAATTCCCCAGTCACGATGAGCTCACAGTTGTTGTTAATGCCAGCCAAGGACCCTAGTAGTTTAATTAGACCATCTTTGGCCATTTTCAGTGGGAGATAGACACATGCAATGACCAGAGATTTTTTTATGATCACCAATAATTATTCTAACTGCAAGGAGCTCATAGTCAATGCTGCAGGTTGTGATGGAGAGCACAACACCTTGTAGGGTGTTCTGTAAATAAATGAGACAGCTGCCACATCTTTTCCCATTCCTTTCACATCTAAAGGTATTGTAACCTGGGAGCACTATCTCATTATCCCTGACCTGGGTGGATAGCCATGTCTCAGTCAGGAAAAGTATATCGGGTTTATGTAGAGGCTGCCTACACCTTCAGTTGGGGCATCTTTGGAATTATTCATGAGGAGGTGTAAACAAAATGGCAACGTTGAAAATCTGGAGTGAAAATATGAAAAATTGGTGAAGTCATGAGCATGCATAGAAACTGTGCAATGCATGGCCGTAACCCAATTATTTTTGGGATATTTTTACCATGTTTTCAACATAGGCATTTTGGAACCTCCTCTCATGAACAGTGGCACTGTGATTTTGTTAATCTGTCCCAAAAGTTGATTTCCCACAGCGACCTCGCCATTGTGCACCACAGGTGTGAAAACACATTTTGGGCACGATGTGAAAAATGACAACTGTACTGTTCATAAGGAGCTGTGAAAAATGCCAGTGTTGAAAATCTGGCATGAAAATATTGCAAATTTGCGAAGGTACAAGGGTGCATGGTAACTGCGCAATGCATGCTTGTAACACAGTCTTATGGACTTTTGTCACCAAATTCTCAACATAGGCATTTTAGGAACTCTGCTCATGAACAGTGTCACCATCACTTTGTCAAACTGTTGCAAAAAACTGATTTCACACAGCGATCATGTTATTCTGCGCCAGATTTGCAAAAACACATTTTGGCCAGGATATGTAAAATGACAGCTATACTGTTTATAAGGAGGTGTGGTAAAATGCCAGTTTTGAAAATCTGGAGTGAAAATATTACAAATTCATAAAGTTACGAGCGTGCATGGAAACTGCGCAACGCACACTAGTAAAGCAGCCATTTTTTTTTTCACCAAATTTCCAACATAAGCTTTTTGAGAGCCCACCTCATAAACAGCAGCATTGTCGTTTCATTAATTGGTCCCAAAAGGTTATTCCACGCAGTGACTGCAAAATCACCTTTCAGGACCGAATAATGCCATGACAGTGACTGAATTCATGAGGAGGGGTCCCAATAACCCCATGTTAAAAATTTGGTGCCAAAATTCCCAAAAATGGCCAAGATATGCACCAAAGTTGAAAAAAACCTATTTACGCCATTATACAGCTTACCAGCATTTCTTCAGTTTGCGGTTGCTTTAAAGAGTGCAGAAAGTAAATGTCTCACATATTTACCTGTACACATCTTTTTACAAAGGGATCTCTGTTTCTATATGGTAAATGCCTCCATGCTGGCTTTATAGACACCAAATTCTTACATTGTGTACAACATTTTAATGTTCTTACGTAATAACACATATTATACTATAAATGTTTCCCAACAGCATTTTAACAAAAGAATGGCTCCTATCTTTAACTGGGCACATATTTTACAACAGGTTTCTGTTTTTATATGACAAATTAAGACTAAGCTAGCTAGCCTCTATATACTTTGAGCCATTCAGGATGAGGTAACTCTGGAAGGACTTGAAAATTAGAGGAGAGAAGAGAGGTAGGCAGAAAGGAAAGTGTGTTTGTGTGCATGTGGGGGAAGGGGCGGGTCTGTAGGTGTCTGCCCTAACAAAATAGGGAGATAATAGGACATTTGAAGAACAGAAATGGATAGAATGCTGTGACCACAGACTCCAGAAAAAACAGTGAGCAGTAGACACCCAGCAAGACTCCAGGCAGGACCACCAGCCTTATCTCAATCTCCCCTGATTAAGAGGGAAAGCATTAGGTAAGTGTTGGTTTTCCTTTCTTTAACCCCTTGCTAACTGTTAGCATGATTTAACACACATTTAACACACAGACATCTGACATCAGTGCAGGGTCCAGTCACCTTCCCAACTACTTATTCCTTTGGCGGTTTTCCTCTAAATACTAACAATTTTTTTCTTGGACCTTGTGTATATTCCTAGGATATACCTGTCTTATCTATCAGGCCCATCCCCGACGTATCATAACACATTGCGGCATTCACAAGGATATCAGTACCTAGCCATGTCCGTGCTTTGCTCTCACAACTGGATTTACCCCTCGTTTCATCTACTGATTGTGGCTGTGGCAATTTGTGAAGCAGCAATAGGAGCAATAGGAGCTTCTACCCACCCTCTTCAGAAGCTCCACTTCATGGTCCCTTAATAAACAAATTATAGAATAACATTACTTGGTATTCTATATATCTATATATTCATATGGGGTTATAAAGTATCTCTGGTCTTTAAGATACAAATTACCTTTTCCTATCAACATCATCTTTAAATATAGCAAAGTATCATAGAGGATTACAATACATCATTTAGGGATATTATCATGTAACCTGAATGGGAGGCTTCCCTTCTTCTCAGGGTGCAGTCTCTTTTCTTTTATGACCCCTTCCTTCAGGTACTCCCTTTCCATCTTTAATATACCTACACTTCTGCTGTACAGCTTCCTTCTGTTCCCAGAAGGAATATCTCCTATTTTGCACACCAGACAGGTCCTACTATAAGCTGCCACCTGTCTATTCATCCCAGGCCAGTATTATAAAGATGTGATTTAAGCCAGCAACCCGCTATGGCTCAGATGCCCACAGAGACTAGAGTGCACAGCTTCCATCACCTGCTGCTGGTATCTCTCTGGCAGCACTACCTGGGCATCTACTGTTTGGGTATGGGGTTGGGCCTCATGTGGTAAAGGATACCTTGCTTTAGCTTGTACCATGAGTACTGTCTTATGCCCACCCCACCACTAACCTGCACTCCTTCCTTAACCTTAGAATATTGCCCTAGTTTCTCCATAGTAATATCGCCAACCTGAAGCCTACTAAAGTAGGAATGCAGTAAAATAAAATTTAACTGGCAAAATTGCAGTGAAATTGGTAATTTCACTGCATGAAATGTTTCACAAAATTGTGGTGAAATTTTGCAATTTCACCCGCAATTTTGCCCAATGCAAATCTCACCAAATGTATTCCTCCCTGCTCCCTGGTGTCTAGTGGGCTGTCCCCCACCTGGCCGTTCACCAGCCCACATGTTGAAATAAAAATATTAACCCTGGTGAGCATAGTGTCCCCCCACTGCCGCCAATCACCCGGCCAAATTAGTATAATATTAATAACCCCCAACACATTTCTCCCATCCCCATCCCCATATCCATCATCATACTTAAAAAAAAAAAAACTCCCTGGTATCTAGTGGACCCCTACCTTGTTATCAGCACCACCTACCCTTCTGCCCTCTGACCAAGCCACTGGCAAGCCCACTCACCTCCACAGCTGGTGGCCTGACTGAGCACTCTTAAAAGGATGCGCATGCTTATACAAGCATGCGCTCATTCATTAAATGGTCACAAACAGTAGTGCTTCAATGAATGATCTTGTGCTTGTACAAACACACGCTCATTCATTGAAGCTAAGTCAGGCTGCCAGCCATAGAGGTGAGTGGAGGGCTGTGCCAGTGGGTCCGATCAGGTATGGGGTGCAGGTGGGTGCTGATAACAGGATGGGGGTCCATTAGACACCAAGGACTGTTTTATTAAGTAAGGATCGGGATAAGGGGGAATGGGGCGGGGGGAAATGTGTTGAGGGGGTGGGTTACTACTTATTTGGCTGGTGATTGGCTGGGGCCAGTGTATACCATGGAACATTTTATTTTGGGCCGAGAGCAGGCAAAAGATACATATTCCCTCCATTTGTTGTCCACGAGTGCTGAGTTTCCTTTACTTTATCAGTATATGTGGTCTGGCTATTAAATAAGTACATATTCGATTCCTATGTAGCAACTTGAGTTTGTTGTGATAAGAATTACATTTATCTTAAATGGCGTGTGCTGACAAATATTACTTATCACCTGGTTTATGATATAATTAAGGTAACTTGGGCAACGTTTTGTTTTACTTTTCATTCTAATTAATGTAAACTTTACTACTTCTTAAATAGTTGTCTAACTACCACACAAAAGCATTCTTACAAAAGTTATAAGTTTGGCAGTCCATGGCAGGGCAGACAAGCCTCCCACTGAAGAGGAGATAGGATAAATATGAAATGATAAATAAAGTGAAATTTTGCCCACTGATGGCGAAATTTCACCCGTGAATGGAGAGAAATTTATTACAAGCAAAAATTTTGCTGGCTGGACATTCACTTTACCTTTAATCTGGGTGAAAGTTTCACACACTCAGCAAAATATTTTGTGAAATGCATGAAATACGCGAAATATTCTGCTGGGCTAAATATTCCTATTTCACACAACTCTATACTCCAGTCAGTACTGTCTTACATAACATTACTATTACCGTACACAGTTAACACCAAACAAGACATAGTGCCTTCGCCTTCTGCACAGCCCTCTTGCTTGATTATAGTTACCCCCAGTACAGTACCTTAAACTACAGTCTTACCTGGGGTCTCGCTGGTGTCCACACTGATATCTCCGTCCTCCATCAAGTAGCAATCTGGTAACTCAGGCAACAATGGAAGGCCCAGCTGTACCATGGAACCCTCCTCCAGCTGTGTCTGTGGACTGTCCTCTTCTGTTTCTTCCTCCTAGCCTTTTGACTGGGACCTCTGGCTCAACTCCTGCCACCAGTCTTCTGCCTCCTGGCAGAACTGTTTTGCTTTTAGCCATTGATCACTCAACTACTGGACCAGTTGCATAAGGGTCTTCACCATCTGGGCATCGTCTCATACTTCTGGTAAACTCATGGGCTGGCACTCACTGTCCTGGGTACAGCTCAGCATCTTTGCCACAAAGTCCTGCATGTGTCTCTCCATGATTGCCTCAAAAAAGGACTCACTCTTTGTCTTCCATCCAGCTTGGAGGTCTCTACCAGGCACTGGCTAGTCCCCATTTTCCTCAGTGGTGGTCCTTGTCAACTTCCTTAGGGTCCTCACTGCACCTCCGTGTCTGTTCTTCTGGTCATCCATTGAGTACCTTGTGTCCATCAGGATACCAGGGCTGGTATCAGCTGGTTGATGGTCCTCTGTCCACTCACAGGTCAACCAGAATCACACTTCTAGCACCAAATATCCCAGGGTGTGGGTGTAGTAGATAGACACAGACTCAGTCTCTAAAGGTATAACATGCTTGCAGCATGGTTTTATTTACAGAACGTCCATGAAATGAAAGTTCACAGATATTTACAGATGAATAAAATAAAAATAAATTCTTCATGGTTCATTTGTCAGGATATCAGTAAAAGTTTCTCGACATTCTTAGGATCCCTTTCTTCCTCTGTGCTTTAAATGGCTCTGTGGGTATTAAAACTGGGTGCCTTTTTCTTTCTCACAGGCTTTAGTCAGAAGCACAGTCTCAGACAAATAAAAATGAAATGAACCATAGAGGGTATTTACCAGCATACCCTAGTCAGTCTCCCCAAATGTCTCTAAGGTCCCCCTCTTAGTTCTGCTTCTTTCAGCAACAGAGTCCCAGTAAATAACAATAAAATAAAATGCAGCATTACAGGCAGCCTCTCCCTATCTGCTTCTTAATCTTTTTCTGTATCAGGGTCCCAGGCCAAAAACTCTCAGCTTTGCTATATTCAGCAGCATGCTCCCTGGATACAATGCAGCTGTTTTAGAGGTGGGGTTTATATCCCTTTTTATGACTGCAGTGGGTGGAGCCTACAGCAGTGCTGTGATGTGTTCTAAAAATGACTCACCAGATTCTGACCGCAGCACAAATTTGGAGCTGGAACACAATTGGGTCAGTGAAATCACTCCACTCATTGTGCATGTGCAGAGAGCTCATGGTGGAATGGTCCGCCATAGCTAAGATGGCTGCCAGAGCTCAGTGCACATGCGTGACTTCACCGCTAGTGTGGTAGTGAACTCGTGCATGCGCAACTGCTCACACATGCGTACTGAGCTCCGATGGCCATCTTGGGCACAGTGCACTATTCCACTGTGAGCTCAGCTAATGCTCTTAAAGCTCACTGCAGCTGTATTGGATCTAGCCAGAGTTTATTCTGATGGCTACTGCTATTAAGTATTGTACATGGAATATAGAGGCTGCCCAAATCCTTAGCAAATGATATCAGGTTTTAAAACATCTTCTTAAACTACAAGTGACTATATCTTTTTTGCAAGAAACACACCTCAGGGCAAACCAAATCAATCTCTTCCACATAGAGGGTGTGAGTCATGCTTTTGTGGTTGAGGATGATACTTGTAACAGGGGCATGGCAATTCTTGTGCCCCAGTGGGTTCCATTTCACTTCATACAAGAGTTAGCAGACTCACATGGTTGACATATTCTGATAAAGGGTTTATTGGGATAGCAGGAAGTTCTTCTGGGCTCTATTTATGGCTACCTCTAGGACAATCCATCTTTCTTTTCCTGACTTCTGGTCCCTTTGTCTCCTGGGTTACTATTCCTATTGGGCCCTATGCACAAACAAATGCGTTGCCTACATGCCGTGGAGCCGAGGTGTGTAGGCAACTGCACGGGTGAATGCCATGCAATGGGGGTCCCATGGACACCTGGTGGCATTCACCAAATATGCATAAGTGCAGTGCAAGGTACTTATGCGCACACCTCCAAAGTATCTCGAGTATGTCTACGCGGGGGCGTGCTTGCACTATATGGCATTCACAAAGTCATGTAGTGCCAGGCTCAGGGGGTGCTGGGTATGCCTGCTGAGACTACGCGTAACCTGGAATGTGCCTCCATGTTCTCCGGCCACCAGGTGTGGCAGTACCACAAATTGGATCTCCGTGCTGCCCTAGCCTACTATGCTTCAGAGGAGGGCTGGGGCAGCAGGGCAGGTACCTGCACGCTGGTGTGTCAGCCATGCCATTATATGCAACTCATTTCTTACACCCTGTGCCCTCCACAAGGGCACAAGGGATCCACTCAGTGACCTGGTACAGGTATCCGATTTGGATGCCTGCCCGGGTCTGTTTGCTCTGCCCCGACCGCCCACCTGACCATGCACGCTGTGGGGGTGTGGCCACAGACAGGTGCCCCGCGGGTGGTAGCGGTACCGCATTCCATTTACCCTGCACCTGTCTGGGCCCATGTAGGTACGCAGGTTGGGTCTGCACCTCAGGCACGCATTACCTGCCCTTAAGAGCATAGGGCCCATTATCCTTGTAGGGAACTGGAATTTGGTGTATATGAATGAACTTGACAGATTGGGAGGTAGGCAGGCAGGCTTGACCCCTGTGCAGCAGGTGTTGAAGGAGCTCATGAGCATAAAGATGTTGCAAAGCTTGCATCAGAAACCATACAAGGCAAGACTAGATGTCCTCAAATTATTCTCCCTAGAACAATGCAGGAATTGTGGGGACATGATCAAAACATGTAAATACCTTAAAGGAAACAACAGGGTGCATGTGCAGAACCTCTTTCTGTTAAAAGACTACAACAGGACTAGAGGTCATGACCTTAGTCTTATGGAAGCAAAGTCCAGGAGCAATATGAGGATATTTGTCTTCACAGAGTGTGTTGTGGAACCATGGAATAGCCTACTGGGGGAGGGTGGTGGGATGCAAGATGGTGAGAGAATTCTTATGGGCATGGGACAGACAATGTGGAATATTCAAGCAGACAGCTAAGTAAGGGGGGTAAGAAACCAAGAGTAGACTTGATGGATCATACAGTCCCCATCTGCTGAAAACTTCTAGGTTTCTATGGATACCATGGGGCTCATGGACCAGAGGTGATTGCTGTATCCTACTGAAAGGAACTGTACTTTTTCTTCCCCTCCACATAAAATGTTCTCCAGAATAGATTTCTTTTTAGTGGGAGCTGACATCCTCCATGAACACCACTGTTGTGAACATGGTGCTAAGTTTGTATCTGATCATCACCCTGTGCTACTCCAGCATAAGTTTCTACAGGCCTCTGCAGCAGATAAAACTTGGAAACTGAACAACCAACTACTTAAAGATCAATTGCAGTGTTTTTAAAATGCTTTTAACATTTGCTTGCCATGAGAACAACCATTCCGTATATAGTGTAAGTAATGTGCAGGAACATTCATTTCTCATGTTCATTTGTTATTTTACTGCCTGTCTTTTTTGAAGGTGTCACAGAAAATCCCTCAGACATTTTCAGAAGAGCTGGCAGAATCTTGGGTGAGTGGTGATTCCATTCAAGCAACAATGACATCATTTTGCTCAAGGATCTGGCAGCTCAGTACATCACATTATAATATTCAAAAACCAGTCTTTACTTCCAGGTTTCTGGTGGTGGCCTGTATTAATCAAATTATTCCAGTAAAACGCCATGAGTAGGTATCTATCAATTTCCCCAAGTTGATCAACACTTTGTGCTCTGTATCACCCCCCCAAAAAAAAACAACACATTAACAACATGATAGGCTCTTAACATGAACATTTTTGTTTCCTTAGTTCTCTTACTGCCCTGAATGAAACCTAACAGCTTCCACATTATTTCAAAGTACTGTACCCTAAAATTATTGATTAATCTGTTAAAGTAACTAAATAGTTATCTGTAATGCTGTATCAGGCTCCTCTTCCCCATCCCATATTTTTCCTTCTCTTTGTAAATAATTTCTTAACTACTACCTCCCTTCCTTCTCGAACCTTGTTGCTTACCATCCACTGTTGTTTTGCCATTTACCACCCCTGCCCTTCCTTCTATCAGTCTTTCTTGTTATGTTTGAACATTCCTCACTTTTCTCTCTATATAACCTTACTCTCTTATTAACCCTTTCACTGCACAGGTTGGGTCTGTGGTTTCTGCATTTATTATATATCTTACTGACATTATTTGTATAATGCTTGCCATTATTATTTGTTGTTTCCACTCATTGTATATTTGTAGCACTGCTGTACTGTTTCTCTATTTGTTTTACTGTACCCATGTTGCTGTTGTTCCACTGTTCTCTTTTTGTTGTACTCTCCCGGGATGTGCCTGAAAATAGTCATTTTATGGCTAGTGCACCTACCTGGTTAACAAAAAATAAATAAAATAAATAAAAATAAAATTCAATAAGCAAATGTCCTTAGACATTTTAAAGTAAACATGAGTTGTTGCCATTTTACAGTCTGCCTTACATTTATTTATTTATTGTAATCTAGGAGACACCATTGAGAACAGGCTCATTACATAGGTTCCATGTCAGTGATTAGGACAAATAGGGTGCAGACATAATACAAGCATGGTTATACATGTAATATTGTAAAATGCAATAACAAAGCATAAATAAGAATACATTTAAGAGCATAAGGAAGTTAGGTAGAGAGGCATAATGAGTGTCCTAGGAAAAATTGCTTCACTAGGGTCAGCTAGAGGGACACGAGGAGTCAGTTCAGGGAGGAGGACAGCAGAAGATAGGGTACAGGTTGGAAAGCTGTAGGGGAGAAAGAGTAGTAGTATATGTGTGTGTGTGTGTGTGTGTGTGTGTGTGTGTGTGTGTGTACTATGGGTGTGTGTGTATGTGTGTGTGTGTGTGTACTGAGCTACTAGGGTCTTAAGGAAAATGATTTCATTGTTGCCTGAATGGAACATTCACCCAAGATTCTGACAGCTGGTCTAAAAATGTTTGAAGGATTTTCTGTGACACCATCGAATCAGGGAGCATTAAAATAGTAACTGCACATGACAAATGGCAATTTCTTCATTTCGTATGTAACAAATATGGCCTAGTTATCCTGATGTTAGGATAAAGAAGTAAAGATTTTAACATGTTTATAATATATCTGCAGCTGATCTTTAAGTCCACAGATGTCCTAGAACAGATTCACAAGTTTATATCAGATTTTTGAATCCGCAATAAACCATCAATGCCTAAAAGTGATATCCTGTGGGTAGCTTTAAAATGTAGCATAAGGGGGAATTTACTCCTTTAGCCTCTAAATGTAAGAAGCTCAATAAGTAGAGCTGTGATTAATGGGAAAATTCTAAATCCGCGAAATTTCACTTTTGTCAGAATTTTCGCAGACTTTTTAAAATTTAGTAATTTGGCTATAACTCAGCCATTATTTAAGTTAGAGCTCTGAAATTTGGCATATATACTCTGTGGGTCACTGGGCACTAATGTGCTAAACAACATAACATTCATAAGGATAGTTCCAAAATTATAGGTTCTCAAATATTGTAATTTTATTGTTTGTGCAAAATTTCATAAACATTTTTATCTTCGTATACCTTAACCATCTATTAGGTCTGGGATCTTAAATTTGGTATGATTTATTGGTGATAGGTGTTCTAATAATATGCCATATTTCATGACAATATGGTGCATCGTCTCAAAATTATATGTGCTTAAAATCTGTCATTTTATTTTTTTCAGTAAATTTCATCTGCATATAACTCAGGCACATTTCGAGCTAGACATGTGTAAATTAGTACAGATAACCTTTGCATAATGCTTATAGAATGATCTAAATATTGAGAGAATTAGGTAAAATATTTTTAAGTTACAGGGTTCAAAACTTTGCTATGCAAATATTTGCAAAACTTTGTGAAAACTATCAGAAATGTGAATGTGTGTAACTTCTCTGCTCTTGCATGCATAGAGTTGACATTTGACATGCATAACCATAGTCAGTGTATCCTGGTGTCTAACACAACTGGATTAATTGGTTAAGCAGTTTTAATTTTGCAGAAGAAAAAAATGATTATTAACATTTTCTCACATATTTATGATAGCATAGTCTGTAGATGAAGCATCCAGATTTTTTTTTTGTAGACTCTAACATTAACAGTGCACATATCACTACTTCATTTGATAAGCTGAACTGAGCTTTTTGCAGTCCTGCTGTTCCTCTCTGGGTTACTATTCCCCCCTTCTCTTTTGGCATAGCCAGATTGACTCAGTAGAACTACTGATCCCACTGATATATATATTTATTTGTTCTTTAGAGTAACAAACTACCCTAAAATGTGAGTCACCTACTCATTTTCCTATTGACCTACCTGTTGGAATAGCCAGAATGTTTTCTTCTTGCTGCCCAAGACATTATCTTCCCCCACTACATCTTTTTGAGTACCTCTAAGTTCTAGACTTGCATGTACACCAAGCTCACTGGATCATAAATTTACTAGATGTGATCCTTAAATATACTGCATTCAGGTTGGAATTGTTGACACTCAGTACTTTCTTACTCCAACCTGAGGGTCTACCATGGTTGTGCTAACCAGCTCAGTGTTCCATTCCTCGGTCAAACTGTGCATCTAACTCCAGAACCTGGTGACCAGTTGCACTACCTGCATCTTATATCCCTATCCTTTAATTAGAATCCACCAGATAAGGCGGAGTGAAATTAGAAAATTCAAATTTTATGGAATTTTTCATAAAATTCTACAGTTTCCACAAGTACAGATGTTATTTTGCAATTTCTCACAGCAATTTATGTATTTATTTATTTATTTATTTATAACTAGGATTACAATTACCGTTGAACCAGGGGTTCTTTTACAAAGGTTTCACATCAAGAGAGTAAGAGTAAATACAAGTACAAATCATATAATCAAGAAATGGAGTAGTGATTATACATAAAGACAACAAGATAAAATAACAGAGGCGGTACACTGTGGGAATAATGAGTGATACAATGATTCATAGTGAGGGTAATAGTATATGGAGCAGAAATTATTCAGTTACAACTGATATATCTTCAGGTATGTATGCAGTAACAGAAGATTTAAGTTAACAGTGGGGACAACTAGTATTGACAAACAGAATTATGCAGTCCTATATGAATACAGACATTGTCAAACAAGTAAGCAGTCTGATAAGGTAGACTTTGTTAAGTAGCAAGTAGCTAAGGGGAGTGGAGGAGAGATAAAGGGGAGAAGGGTGGTACAAGAAAGGTGGGGGAGACAGAGCTATGAAAGGGGGCAGGGTGAGGAAGAGGGATGCTTAAGGTGGTAGAAGGTGAAAGGAGGATGGCAAAGGGATAATGCTGGATTTAAAGGACACAGTCACATGTACTTAGGGTTGTGAGGTGACCATAAAATTTGACATTGAAGGTGCTGATTTTGGGCTCTGAGAGGAATACAGGGGCTAGTTGTTCATCCAAGTAGGAGCTCTACCACTGAAGGTTTTCTGAGCTTAACTTGTCTGAACACGAGGGACTTGGAAGGCAACTCATGCAGAGCTGGAGGTATTATGCTGGAGTGCTGAGAGGGGAAGAGGTGACTTAGTGATTGGGGGGATTAAGTTGATGGATATTTTCTTGTCAAAGAGACAAAGAAAGCAATTAATAGAATTGGCACACACAATCTCCTTGTGAGGTCTAAGAACCTACCAAATTCAATGGTATTGCATTGTCTAACTTTAAAGTTTCAGGGGTTTACACATTTGTAGTTTAAATTCTTGCAAAATATTTTTTTTAAATGTTGTGAAAACGTGACTACTTTTAATTCAATCTCATTTAAAGCTGCAAATATGAACTTTTTCAGAAATGACCATGTGGTATAGTAGTTTAAATGTTTCAACTCTGGTTAAATTTAAATTTCGGCAACATGTTTGGCAGGCTACAACTCAGTCCCATTCAAAGCTAGAAATCTAAAACTATGTGCATATACAAATGTAGTGATGACCTGTATACCTGTCAATTTTTGTAAAATTTCAATGAATACTATCAAAATACTAAAATTACAGAAATCCAAATGTTGGCAAAATATTTGGCTACCTATAACTCAGCTCCCATTGAAGCTTGAGACATAAAACATAGTGCATAGGTGCTCCTCTGAATCCTAATATTGTGGAGAAATTTGGATAGGAAATTTTTAAATTATGTAAAAATAACGGAAAATTTAATTTTGATTAAAAGTTTGGTTACCCATAACTCAGCCGCCTTTCAATTTACAACTCTGAAATTTGGTACACTATTGTACATCATGGGGTACTGTTTACTTTCCAAATTTAGTGTTATTTGGATACATACATTTAAAAGTATAGAGAAATAACTGAAATTTTAAATTCTGCAAATTCCACAGAATGTTTGCCAACATTCTGCAGAATTCCACAGAATCACCCACGAGGACAACCTCCCTCTGGCACCTACTGGAGATGTAACCCTTTGCTACTGAAGGACCCTGACTTCCACCGGGTTATCTCCTAGGCTGCAAGAGACTATTTCTCCATCAATCCACAATGTGGGGTCCCCCTAGGCACAGTTTGGGAAGCCTTCAAGGCAGTACTTAGAGGCCACATCATTGCCTTCTCCTCTTCTTAAAATAAGGCAAGACAAGCCACACTAATTAAACTGCAGGCCAACTTAATGGTGTTTGAGAAGCACTTCAAATCCCTCAATCCCTCCCACAGGGACAGTTCTCTAGAATGGCGGATAGTGGGCCTAAAATATCAGATCAATACGATTCTCCACCAGAAGGCTGAATGGCAGCTCTTGCAGTTCAAACATGCCTGGGTTGGGGGGAAGTGGCTGGCTCCTAGCTTTTAGGTTGCGGAAGCAACAAGCTGCTTCTAGAATCCACGCCCTCCGAGATTGGACAGGTAAGACAGTTCACAATCCGCTGGAGATTAATGATACTATGAAGTCCATTTATCAGACTTTATATCAGTCACATTCCTCTCTTTCTCCACCCCAGCTGGAGAAGGAGCTTGCCAAATTCTCCAAATGCTTCAATAGGCCAGGGCTTACCCTTGACCAAGCAACCAAATTGGACACCCCGATTACAACCGAGGAGATCCTTCAAGCTCTGTCTCACATGGCCAAAAGAAAAGCCCCCTGGCCAGGATGGGATGTCCATTGAGCTATACCAGGCACTTGGTAGTGACATAGCTCAGCCATTGCTCCTTGCCCAACAAGAAGCCCATGAGGTGGGTTTGTTCCCTCGGACCATGAGGGAAGCCATTATAACCCTCCTCCTGAAGAAGTCCAATGACCCACTAGACTGTACCAACTTCCATCCCATCTCCCTGCTTTCCATTGATACCAAGATTCTAGCTAAAATTCTGGCCACCCGGATGCTGGAGGTGTTACCATCCATTATACACCCGGCCCAGGCTGGTTTTATGAAAGGTAAATCGGGACTGGATAACACCAGATTGCTGCTCAATTTAAAATGGCTAGCTTCCCGCTCCACCCTCCATATGGCTGCCCTAGCCATAGACTTTACTAAAGCCTTCAACTCAATTGAATGGGACTACTTACATGGGGTCCTCAAATTATATAGGTTTGACCCCACCTTTCTCCAATGGGTATCCACATTCTACTGCACTCCGATGGCCAGAATCCTAATGAACACCACTATCTAAGCACCCTTCCCTTTGCATAGAGGGACCTGGCAAGGTTGCCCCTTATCCCCTCTTCTCTTCCTAGTGAACTTGGATCCCCTTATCTGAGCATTTATTGCCTCAGAGGAGGTCACTGATATTGAGGTAGCTGGCACTTCTTACCTGGTTGCAGCCTATGTGGACAACCTCCTGTTAACTTTGTCCAATCCACAATGGGCCTTGCCAACAGTGCTATCCCTCTTACAGACCTTTGCATCCCTCTCAGGCCTTTGGGCCAATGAAAAGAAAACTACACTGGCTCCCCTTAATGAGGTATGTTCCAAGAGCTGCCTTAAAGGAACCGAGCTATCATGGGCAGCCCGGGGATTCTCTTATCTTGGCATACATATCCCCACTAAGTGGTCAGACTTAGAAACAGCAAACTTCTCCCCACTCCTGACACAACTGTCATCTGAAGTGGAGTGCTGGTGGAAGCTCCAGCGATCTCTACCTGGAAAGGTGGCTGCAGTACGCATGTTACTAGTCCCAAGGGTTATGTACCTTTTTAAAAACCTACCGATATACCTCTCCTCTAAATTATTTGCCTCTCTGGAAACTCTGGTGTTCCGCTTCTTCTGGGAAGGGAAGCCCCCCCCAGATGGAGCAAACACAAGTTGAGAGCACACTGATCAAAGGATGGACTGGGATCCCTTTGGTTTCAGGGCTATCATCTGGCCTTCATGGCAGCCTCTGCCACTAAATGGCTTGTTCCCACACCCACACCCCCTTCACCCTGGGTACAACTTAAAGCTGCTTTGGTAAAAGGCACTAGCCTGTACATGCTCCTTGGTTCAGAAATTAAAGGTCTTCGGGACCTATCCCCTATTGTGACAGAAACTAGGTGGGCATGGCTCTCCCTTATGTTCCTATCTCACACACCCCAGGTGGCCTGGTCCTCCCACATGGTGTTATACCCCTTTATAACATAACAAACTTTTCACAGTGGCAGAGCTCCCCATTCACTGGCATGCTTGGGAGTCATGTGGTATCCGCTATGCACAAGACCTCTGTGCCACAGATTCTCATGTGCTGCTATCCTTCGAACAATTGTGAACTAAGTTTCATATTCTAAGCACAGACATTTTGAGGTACCTCCAAATTCACAGTGCAATGCAGGCCATAATGCCCCGTGATTGCCTTGATGGCAAGTGGACCTGGCTGGTCCACCTCCATAAATCTTCCTCCTCCAGTGGACTTGCTGTCCACTTCTACTGGACATGGCATGATGTCCAGCCTGACCCCTCAGTCTCTAGTAGAATGAAATGGGTAACGGACCTTAATATCAATATCTCTGAGGAATCCTGGACCCGGCGTATTTGAGAGACACACTTCACCCATAATGATACGAAGAGTCATTTTCTACAGCTTAAAATGTTGATGTTCTAGCACCGTACCCCGGCTGCCCTGCATGCCCATGGGCTATTAGGGCATTCAAATTGCTGGCGCTGCCACCAACCCAAGGCACACCTGTTACATATACTGTGGTTGTGCCCACATATTTCCTCCTTTTGGTCATCTGTGGCCTTGGACTGTTCCAAGGTGCTTGGCTCCCAGATCTCCCTGACAGATGTGAGGCTTCTTTTGGGGGATACCACCTTACTAATTGCCCTCACTAGGCCCCATTGTCAGTGGGTGGCATCGGCCATCCTTGAGGCCAAAAGCCTCCTGCTTATGCACTGACACCAGATAACTCTACCCACTCAAGCAGCATGGCACGCCACCCTAGCCCGTCTCTCCCTCCTTGAACACCTCTCTTACACACACCGGGGATGAATGGACCAGTACTTCACTAAATGGGAAGCTTACTTACACTCGCCTCTTGGCAAGATCCCCACCCCCCACCATAACCCTCCAACCTAAACCTCATATAGTGCCTATCTGCTAGTGTTTTCCTGAAGGCGCCTCCCTTCTTTCTATATACTGACTTTTCTTTCTCTTCCTTTATTCATGCTTGGCATATCTCTCGTGCTCTAGAAAGAAGTGATACGTGAATTATAACACTCCTTGCTGGGATTTGTCAGTCCTCAGTACTGCTATCATTGTATTTGTGTACACCACTGTGATTGATCTGTGTTATGATAGAGCTGCTTATTGTAGGTCTATTATGTTATCAATGAGCTGCTGTATGGATGACAAAAAAATCAATAAAATCATTCTATGATAAAAGAATTCCACAGAATCAGACTGGTCATTCCATGGCAGAATTGTATATTCCACACAGCTCTATCAATGAGTGAAAAGCCACTGCATTACTTACTGAGATAAAAGATCTTGAAATGACTCTCTCCCCTTATACCTCAGAGAGTACTTGGCTCCAATTGAATACTCTTTGGGCTAAATATAATGATGTTATGTGGGAGAAAGTTGAGCATGCACTATATCATTGCAAGGTCAAGTATTTTGACAATGGGGAAAAGTTGGGAAGCTTATGGCATTACATTTGTGGAAGCAAGAAACAGATAGGATCCTTCCAAGTATTATTGCAGATCTAGTGCAAGTACTCATTAACTCCTGGGACAATGCTGCTCAATGTGCTATACAGCTCAGACACTGTGAAGTCCTCCGTGGAGACAATATAGGTGTTTTGGGGGACTGTTTCCCTCCCAAAATTAAATGATACCCAACATACCTTTCTTAAGTCTCCTTTAACCCTGTGCAAGATAAAAATGGCTATTGACACTCTTGGCCATGATAAGTCACTGGGCCCTGATGGGTTTATATCTAATTTTTATAAAAAAGTTGAAATGGGTCATAGCCCACACACTTTTGAACACATCTAACTACATATAAGCCCATGGTACACAAGATCCTAGTTTGACAGAAGCACTAGTCACTGTTTTATTAAAACCCAGTAAGTGTCCCATTAAAGTTGATAGCTTTAGGCCAGTTTCTTTGATTAATGTGGATTATAAAATACTCAGTTAAGGTTTGGTGACTTGCCTTAATGCAGTTTAAGGAGATTTGATATGTAGGGAGCAGGTGGGATTCTTGTCTGGGAGGTTATCCCCAGATCATTTCAGGAAGCTAGAGCATCTCTTTTCTGCATCCAGGAATAGCCCTGACCCTGCTGTCCTGGCCTTCCTGGATGCAGAAAAGGTGTTTGATCAGGTATCATGGGTATATCTATTTTAGATCTTGCAAGAATATAATATGCAGTAGGAGTTTATTGATTAGATTAAAATACTTTAGAATAACTCAAGTGCAAGGATAATATGCAGTGGGATGCATTCAGAGATGGTAATATTTCAACGGAGCACCAGGCAGGGATGCCCACTCCCTCCACTTTTATTTAATCTCTATTTTAGAAACTTTGATTTGGAAAATTAATAACATACCTAACATCCATGGAATCCCTATTGGCTCTAATCGGTTCAAACTTTCTATTTACGTGGATGATATTTTTTTACACATTTTACACCTGCACATATCCCTGCCTGTGGTACTAGATGTTATTTGTAGCTTTGGCTATATCTCTTTTTTTTGTTTTGTTTTTTAGTTATTTAACCAGGTGAGATGCACTAAGCTGAAAGCTTTTTTACAGGCACAATCTGGGAGCACAGGGAAGTTAAGTGACTTGCTCAGGGTCACACAGTATGCAAGTGGAAGCTGTGGGATTCAAATCCAGGTCTGGTCTGCTGGATGTCACCAGATTTGCAGCTCAGAGCCTTAAACCACTGTGCTATACTGCCTCCTTATTACAAGCTTAATGCAGAGAAAACTGAAGTTATACCATTAAATTTTGGGGAACAATGCTCGGAAGTAGCAGCATGGGACTGCAATGGAAACCAGATAAATTGAAATACTTAGGTATTTATCTTAGCATATTGCCTACACAGATGAAAAAATATAACTTGGATTCCCTGTTGAAGCAGCTAAAGTATGACTTGTCACAGTGGATCCACTTACCATTTACTCTCTGGGGTAGGATCAACACTGTCAAACTGAATTTGCTTCCTATGGTCCTTTATCGCTTAAATATGCTTAACCAGTTCATACCCCTTTCCTGCTTTAAACAATTACATAAACTTATGTCCACCTTTATACTGAATGGGAAGGCGGTCCGCAGGGCTTATATTAAACTTGTGGTGCCTAAGGCAGAAGGAGGTCTCCACTTACCAAATTGTTATAGTATTTGGCCATCCATTGAGATAAATAACTGCAATGGTATAGAAGGCCAGACTCCAAGAACCTTTCCGGCTATGTACCACTATGGCTGGCTATTGAGTATTATCTCTGCACTGCTTGTGGGGTGACCATCACTTCTCTTCTGCATACTCCACCCACCCAATTGCCATGCCCTCTTAGGAATACCCCCATAGAAACCTCAGTGAAAGCTCATTGGCAATTATGTTTTTTTTTACATTTGGACCCAGTAAGAGATACTTCGCAACCCTTACTAAGTAATTCAAACTTTAAATAGATGACCAAGTTATTATGGCACACTTTTGGGCCTCTAAGCAAATAACAATTGTAAACCAATTAACATTGGATGGTACAATGATTCCCTATGCCACCGCCCACCTTCCAGCAAACATATGCTACAACTTACATAGATTGTTTTTAAAAGGCTGCAATTGGCACATCTACTTACTAAGCATTTTGGACTGTCTTCCTGGTCTCTGGAGCATGGTGCCAAGCTTCTATCCTTGGCCCCATGGGATACACTTCCACACTCCATCTCTCATCTTTACACTCATCTTTATAACACTGCCTAATAAAATAGATGGTTCAGCTCTGTATTGGGAACTTGCCCTGCCCCCACCAGAGGGTCACCATGACTGGACTAAAATCTGGTCTGACACATACAGATTTTTTCACTATGACATATATCGGCTCATGCAATTGGAAATACTTTATAATCTATATTTTACACATTTTAAATGATATTGTATGGGAAAATCATCTACTGACTTATGTTCTCAATGCTCTAGTAAATGTGGCACTCCCTTTCACATCCTGTGGGAATGTGTAAAGGTTAAGCCCTTTTGGATTACCTTAAAGTATGGTTTGAATCCCCTCTTGGGGTAAGGGCATGCTTTCCAACCTGAGATTTGACTTATAGGTGACTATGAAGACAAATTATTAGGGGCACAGAAGTATCATATGTCTCTAATAACTGCATGTGCAAAAAATATATATAATGACACAGGCTAGATGCCATTTGTACCCACATTTGCTGAGTGGCATTGGGAAATTCTTTTTGCTTTACAAGTGAAAAAGATAATAGCTAGCATGAGAGCTAGACTCACTTCCTATAAAAAGCATTGGGAATCTTTTCATACCTTTTGTTGTTAATTAACTTGCATATGTTCTGATAAGACAACTTTAAAAATAGGTCTTACGACCTAAAGTTTGCTATCCTGTATAAAAATAAACATTTTTACTACTACTACTACTACTAGTGTGGGCTGAATATTCCCCCACAAGCTTCATGTCCACACTATGGGGATGCATTTTATTATTAAATATTTGTGGGAGTGTAGTTTACAACTAATACCTTTTCACTTGTTAAGTATGTATGTATGTACTGGTGGCGTGGGGAGGGAGAGAGTGTATGTTTGTTGATGTTGTTTTGATATATGTTATATTTCTTTCTTCTGTTTTTTTTTCCTAATGTTGTTCTTTATTAGTATGGAATAATTCCATAAAGTATATTAAAGTGCAAGATGTTCAGTGAAATGGTGGGGCCAGGAAAGAGTTGAATTTCTACAAATATTGATTCAGAAAAAGAAAAAAAGAAATGGGAAAAGGGAGGAAATAAATAACTTTTAACAATTTAATTTTAATCTTGGCTCCATCTTATTAATTGGTTGGAAATCTGGATATGCCACTGATGCTGTGCTGACCATGAGATCAGGCCCTGTTTTATTGCTGACTTTTGATCATGCATACATTGCTATCCAGTAGCTGTGTAGAGTGGATCTGGCTATCAGTCAAGCAAACCTGTTAAGTTGAAATTGTGCAGATATTCCTTTTTAATGCTGGTTGTCTTCAGTCATTGTCTTTTTCTTTTATGTAGTCAAGGGAAAAGTAATTAGTTGTATTTCTTCTCCCTTTTTTAAGCACTCACATTTTTTTTATTGGAAGGTGAATTTGAATACCAAGCACTAGATGCCAGTTATTAGAAATGATGTCTTCTCAGTAACATAAGCTTGTTGAACACAGCTAAATACCTTGACACAAAAGGATTAAAATGATGAAGTCGTACTTGTCTCTGGGCGTAAGTGATCCGTAAGCTCAATTTTCATGCCCAAGCACTACATTTTTGTTTACTGGACAGCAAAGTTGAATGCAGAATGCTAGATGTTAGTTATTAGAAGAGGTGGCTTCTCAGTAACCTAAGCTTGTTGAATACAGCTAAATACCTTGATATAAGAAAGTTAAAAATATAAGTCTTACTTTCTGCTGGATGTACAGTAAGTGATCCATAAATTCAGTTTTCATTGACTTCTTATATAGAAGTATTTGTAGTATTGGTCTAGTTTTATACATTTTTTGATTCATATGTAGCTGAAGATTTTTGTTTTTAAACATTTTAGGTGCCTTCCCAACTGTTATCAGACTTGTATTGCCCTTTAAACACTCATATTGTAAGAAATCAAAGTTTTTACAACACATTTAATTTTTCAACAAGAGAAGGAAATATGAGATCATGTAATGTCTTGAGGCCACAAGATCAAAGGACATTAATGTTATTAATGTTTCCTACCTAGCCGTGAGCACTTATCTGGGCCTGATGCTCCTTTATTAACAGGAAAGAATATTGTTTCAACCTACTACTATATTTGGGCCTCCAGATTGGAACAGCATAAATATTTGAACAATTCACAATTATTTGCTCAGGCAGCAAGATAAAACTGTTAGACCATGTGGATCACTAATATTCCTTAATACCACAGCTTACATGATTCTAAAATCCTTGACTGAAAGCTGGACTTTTTTATTTTTCACAGACTATCTACTTATTTTTAAGTAGCACTTTTAAGAACTGTGCTAACATATTAGGGTCTGCAATTATTACTGTTGTCTGTTACTGTCTATAACTGTGTGTTTTGCACAATTGGTGTATGTATTTGTGGTCATAGCATACTTTACTAGTTTTTATTTAGCCTTTGGGTGTGATGTACACTAGAAGTGGCAGTCAATTAAAGAAAGTAAATAATACGGGGGGGGGCGGACTAGTACAGTAAAGGACATTGTATATATAATACAGAATTCTAATATTAACTCACCTCCAGTATCTGTATCTTTAGATATTGATAATGCACATGACAATATTGACCCATTATATACAATCACAGACAAGATGGAAATAGCAAAATTAATGTGGAGCTCAGTGCAAAGACTGGGCTAGTTAGGTTTAATAATTATGCCACCAGTGCCCTGGCAATCTTTCATTAGAGATAAAGCTCCAGGGCTGAACAGATCAGAAATAAACATAGATAAAATTACCAAGCTAGTTTGTGGCTTTAAGTGGAATTTTTCTGATTACCCCCTGAGACAAACATACACACCTGATTCTAATGAACCTGCTATTCTTTCCATATTGGAAATACATCTTCAAAGAAATGAAAGCGATCTCAATCTACTGCTTCACGTCTGCTTCTTGTTCTCAAAGGTACTAGGAATAAATTGGGCCATAGGTGAGTTGTTAGAGCATATAAACCTAATATTAATATAAGTAGTCAGATCAATATATAGGTTTGAGACAGAGAACTAGCCATACAAATACTCTGGAAAGCGGTAGATCGGCATCATTTAAATATACATATAACAAATTTGTTAAATCATTGCAATTGTAGGCAGCAGCAAATACAACAAAATGTATCTGAAGTATGTGCATTTTTGGTTGGTGAGAGAGAATCTTGTCCTACGGCTATAACCATAAATAATTACAATAGTGTTATGCAGACCCCTAGAAGTAATATTTTCACAATGACTCCCCTCTCATGCAGCTAAAGGGGTAACAACTAATAGTATCACCAAAACCACATCTATAGAGCTTATTTAATTGAACATTGCTGCAATGGCTGCTAAAACCTCTGACCTAGAGTGGTTGAAATTTATAAGCAAATTTAATTTAATTCTTGTACAGGAGACATGGTTATGTCATGAGCTTAAAATAAATGTGTTTCAAGGATTGTATTCATCTGCAAAAAGAGCAACCAAACATGTCAGAAAGGTTGGGGGGATGGCTATATCAATGAAAATCAGCCAAATGCTGAAATCCATTGCATTTTTATCTCAGGGAGACTATTATAAACTTGTATAAATTATTTTTCAAGAGACTACTGTACTAGTGCTAAATGTGTTCATCCAAGATCTTCAAAGCAGTTTAGTGGTTTTATATTAAGTGATTTTGAAACAACAAATAGCAGAGGATCTAGAATGGAAAGACAAAGCTAAATTTATAATAGCTGGGGATTTTAATTCACTTATAGCAACTCATAATAACCTGCAAGATACGTCTGTGTGTCATTTCTTTAAAGTTAATATAGAGAGATGCAGTTTGGATAATACTTACAATGAGAATGCTGGGAGATTAATATCAATACTAGAGAATAACAAGCTGATTGTGCTGAATGGCCACACTGAAGTGGATGGAGAAGGTCATTTCATGTTCTATTCAAGTAATGGTAGAAGTGCAATTGATTTTGTTAGGTTTCATGTCAACCGAGCAAAATACTATACAGTGCAATAAAAAAGAGTCAGCAAAATGCTACAAAGCAAAACCATACCTCTCAAAATCAGCTAACCCAAAAACAGCATAAAGTGAAAAACACCATGCAGTACTCACCCACATATCAGCACATACTACTGCATGAATATGGCAAAGACCCATCACAAAATCACTGTGCCACACAAAATCAGCTAATGACCCAGCACAAAATCAGCACAAACCTCATGCCACACAGTTAACTACTAAGTGACTACACAAAACCAACTGCACACCACACTGCCATGGATCACCACTCTGGTGACATTTTTCCCATAAGTGTAGATTTACTATTACCACACCACACTCCCATGGATCACAACTCCAGTGTAAACTAAGGGAAAGTATAAATTTGCTATTACTACCACCACACCATGCCACCATGGAGCACCACTCCAGTGCAATTTGTGGTAACAGGCATATCGGTGGACTGCACAGTTCAGGTACCTCACTATTTTGTATAACGCGCTCTTCCATATTTTGAGATTTTGACCATGTGCTATTGATCACCCTCCTTTGGTATGTGCAGACTTGAGGCAATTCCATTTTGTTATAACCCTGATTCTAGATATGATCCTGATTCTGGATATGTTTAGAAAGTTGTTGGCAAACATCCATACAGACTGTGATCATGCAGCTCTTATATTTACACTAGAATTGGGTCCCTGTGATGATTCATGTAACAGGACCTTCTTAGAGGAGCACCGTTTTAAGTATTTACAAATAAATGATTGAAAGATACCCTATTATTCAGACTCAAAGAGAAGAGATTATTTTCTCTAGTGAAAATATGATATTAATTGAACATATTAAAAGGACAGCTTCCCCTCAAGAGGCTTATAATGATCTCCTAAAAATGTTTTAATGTTAAAGTCAGATCTATATACAAATATGAAAGATTGTAAAGTTATCAAACCCTGGTTTAATCAAGTGTGTATCTCATCAAAAAGAGTCTTAGCAAAGGTGGTACAGCAAACAAAAAACTAACCCATCCAGATAAAAAAAAAAACAACAACAATAAAAAAAAAATCCACAGCTTAATGAAGACAAAAAAAAAACAACAAAAAAACAAGACAACAGCATACTGGCAAAAGAAGAAAAAGAAAATTCCAGGAGGATTCCTGGGTGAAAATGACTAGAATAATAGAAACTAAGGATTCACGCTCCTTTTGGACAATGGTGGCAAAAGGTACTTATAATTATGAAAGTAATCCCCTAATATTAATTCACACAGGTAAATGCATTGGTTATTTTACAAATATATTTTAACACCTCAGTTTTACAAAAACAAAGTTACTTTGAGAAAAGTTTAGATTATGAGTTTGAATTGTCACTACTAACTTGCCAGTAAATACAATAGAAGATGCTATCATCTCATCAGAATCAAATAAACCCCCTGGCATCGACAGTATTGTTTCAGATGTTTACAAAGCTCATCTTAATGTTTGGGTCCCTATGTTAATGAATTTATTTAATAAATGTCTTAAAAAACAAATATACCTCTGAAAATTAGAAAATAAATGTAATAGTGCCATTGTTCATAAAAAGAGATATGAAAGAGCCTAACGGTTATACTGTAGACCCATTAGTTAGATACTATTTCCAAGATATATTACAAAATTTTATTGAACAGGTTACAACATAGGGTGAATAGCAATAAATTACTATCTGGTCTTCAAGCAGGCTATTGGCATAATGCTGTACATATACTATTGATTATATTTTTATTATTGCACATTTAATACAAAAATATATTTATTTTATCAAAAAACATAACATGTACAGTATGCTGCCTTTTGACTTTAAGGCAGTATTTGATTCCATAGGCTGAACAGTGTTATAGCAGAAGCTAATTAAATGGGGAATTAGCATGAATCTATACGTTTCTATTGCACAATTGTACTCTAATAATAGCACATACACAAGATTTGATATATCAGGTAATATTACGTCATCATTCAGATTCAACTTTGGGGTAAAACAGGTGTGCTTATTAGCTCCAGTGCTATTTATTTTCTATATAAATTACATTTTGCTCAGACTGGAAGCTGAAGTTTCATTCCCAAAGGTTTGGCATACACAGGCGATATGATTCTTCTTTCACATTCACCTGCCGATCTGCAGCATAAATTGAATATCTTCTATCAGTTATGCCAGAAGCACAAATTAACTGTAAATTATGACAAGACAAAAATAATTACATTTGGATGGGAAAAAATATTATTTCCAAAACTGAATTGCTTAAGGAGTATTTATACCTAGGGCTTGTGTTCACCTCAAATGTTAAATGGTTCAGACATGTAAAAAGACAGATTCAAAAAGTCAGACAGAATAAAAATGTTATAAAAACTGGTGAGTGTTTCTTCCTAAGGAAATCCAGTTTGTAATTTGCCATTATAAAGGAGTGTTTATAACGGCAAACACACACTGGGTTTCCCTCGCTCCATGCATGTGCCATCCATCCAACTTCCCCTTGTCACACTGAACAATGCACCATCACTTGCTCTCAGAGGTAAGCAAATCTTTAAAAAAAACAGGCTTGACTGATAGAATGTACATGTAAACTTTTTTTTATATGTACTTTTTGCTCCTTCTTCCCTGACTGCCCCCTTCTGACCTACCCCCCGCAGCCCCATCACCCAGCTCCCCCAGGACTTACCGTATGCCCCATGTCCTCTGCCACAGGATGCTGCAACATGTGCCCAGCCACCATGGTGGAGCCTGTGGGGGGGCGGTACTCATCTTGCCTCTGGGCTTCTTTTCTGCTTTTTCTTCCCTTTCTAACCCCAGAGCATCAGCTATCCATGGTGGCACATGCATGTGGAGGCATGCATGTGCACTGGCACCAAAGACAGCTCTGATCCACCAACCTGGCTTAGCACCAGACCTCTCCAATGCCCGATGCTACCATTGAGCCTCCACTTGGTGGCAGCCAAGAGCCAAGGAGGCCTACCACCCCAACCAGTGAGAGGAGAGCTGCCTGATAGCTACTCCATCCACTACCTCCCCTCCCCCCAGCCAACTCCCGGCATCCCATGCTCATTCCTGAACACGGGTTGCCGGTGTGGTGAGAGGATTGGCATCCAGTGCCTTAGCCCTCTGCGCCACTGGGCTGGTCAGAATGGAAACTTTTTGAGCCCCGTTTATTATTTAGAACTGCTTGGTTGAATTTAAAATGAAACAAAAAAAACCAAAAGGTTTCAACAGCCATGGACCGCATTAAACCAGACAGGACAACAGCTGAACAGGAATGTTTCAATTTTATATAATTGCTGTGGTGAAAAAACGCTCCCCAGCAATTATATAAAATAAAACATGGGGTGGTGTGTAAAACTAAAATTTTACATACACCACCCCATATATATTCTATATATATTGCATTTCAATTATCACTACAGAAGTGCAACAGTAGTTTCTGGCACTCATAGCAGGGGAGTCAAAGCTCAACCCAATAACACTGTATAATTCTGAAGTGTGAGGTTATTTTGTACCACATGGGATAAAAATCCCTTTTTCTTTATTTTATCACTCCATCTTAAAAAGTAAAACTTGGCTAGCATATTATGTCAGATCAGAATTGGGCAGTCCCTGTGAAAGCCATAACTGAATCAAGGATGATCAGTTATTGGATAAGAATAATGAATCATAAATCTAATATTTGAACTAATTGGTGCTTGCAAGAAAAATTAAAGTAGTTGCAATACTCAAGCCGGTTTCCTTGACTTGATAATTTTCAAAATATTCTTGTAGTAAATCATTTGAAAGGCCTATGGGAAGACTCATTAAAAGGGAATATCAGCTCACCATCTTTTAATACATTACTAAATCACATATTTTCATGGCATACAAAGAAAGAGATATTCATGATGTATCAAACTCCAAAATGTCTAAATGATGTATTGGCCAAAATTTACAGTTACCCCTGACACCAAACAAGAGATGAACAATTACAAGATATCTTCTTGATTGCATTGGTCTCAAACCAGCAGAGGTTAGATATACTGTAGTAGTATCAATGAAAATGAAAATGTGGAATTGTAACCTAGGTCATGAGGAAACTTTGTTTCACATTATTTTCCAGTGTGCTCTGTACTTGAAATGAAGAAATGTATATCTCAGATGCATCATAGAGAGATATGAACATTCTTTACAAGACTGTACTGACATATTGTTAAATCCGTTATCTGTTAATGATGCACTGATTCTGACAGACTTCATTATAGCAATTTTGAGACACTGAAAAAAGTAGTAGCTGTAAATGAACAAGTTAAACTTGGGACAATGTGCAATACCCCACTTATTCATGTAAAGATGCCATGTATCTGTTAACTATGTGGACATTTTATGTATATATTATTTTTATTTATTTTGTAATTGCCTAAGGTCTCATAAATAAAATGAAATGAAGAAATACATTTTCAAATGACAGAGCCATGGCAGCCCCTATGATGGTCCCACATGTTTGCAAGTAAAAATCCCCTTTGAATTCAAAGTAGTTATGCTGCAATATGATATTTTTTATTTATTTAAATGTTTCACCAGGAAAACATGCTGAGTGGTGTAGCTCGTTTCCAGATGTGACCTGAGTGGTAATGGGAGGGGGTAGACAGGAATGCATGATATATCAGGTATTACAAGATAATGATATAAAAGGTAACAGTCTAACAGAACAATCTAACAACCAAATAAGACAGATATAGTATACCTATACAAGAAAGAATGCATGGTACATCAGCTGTTGCATAATAATGCTATACAAGGTAACAGTCTAACAGAACATCTAACAACCAAACAAGACAGATATAGCATATTTATTCAAGCAGTAAGTGCAGTATGATGAAGAAATCTATGTGGAATACAGTCCTAGTGAGCTTTGGTTCTATAATAGTGAATGCTGGTGTGGCACTGGGGAGTAGAAGATGGAGGCAGAGAGGGTACAGTTGATAAAGTATTGGAAGGAGAGGGGATAAATGATTGGAAGCAGCAGTAGGTGCAGTGCGAGGAGGAAATCTGTGTGGGATACAATCCTAGGAGAATTGTAGTGCTACAATAGTGAATACTGGTGTGGCACTGGGGAGTAATAGTTAGAGGTAGAGATGGTGTACATGTAATAAATCATTGGGGGGAGAGGGGATAGGGGATAGGAAGCAGCAACAGGTGGGGGAAACGTGACTACGAAGGAAGGAGATGAGGGCATGGAGGGATGTGGCATTTTGAATGAGAGGAGGAAGGGAGTTCCAGAGTTTGAGGAGGAGATGGGAAAAGGCAGCTAGGCCAGCACATGTTGTTCTAGGTGAGATGGCCAGAATATGGGAGTCAAGGTTATGGAGGAGGTAAGCAGGAGGGGGAGTGGGGGAGAGGGAAGAGGAGAGATAAAGAGGGAGGGAACTGAACCAATATTTAGCAATGAATTTGATGCAGTGGGAGAGGTGTTGATTCTCAAGAGAGGAGAAAGAGAGAGATTAGTAGAGGGCACAGTGATAAGTGTGGGGGGGGCAGTCAAGAGAAAAGCAGCAGAAAGCATGGAAGAGGGAGTCCAGTCTGGCTAGGGAGAGACACTGTAGACTACATCACCGTAGTCAAATATTGGGAGGATAATTTTTGGGACAAGTGCCTGGCAGGCCGGGAAGGGAAGACATCTATAGTTCCTGTTCATCAAGTGCTTCTATAATGAATTCATTTGGAAATAAATGATTCAGGGGATCTTTCTACAAAACAAAATGCTCACATGCTGCTATACTTTGCTTGTGATCTATACAGGTATAAAGAAACACCACATCGATACCAAAACATTTGTAATTTTCTTCCCATTTCAATTTGCAATTTTTCCTAATAAATCTATGGTATCTTCAAGTACAATGGGAGATTCCCCAGGCAGTGTTTTAGAAAAGATGATCAAACTGACATAAATTTTCATGCAGAGACCCTACCTCGGACACTATGGGGCATCCAGGTGGGTTCTGTTGTTTTCTGTGAAGCTTGGGTAGTATATAAAAAGTAGGGCTGTGCGAATACCTTTTCCCGAATATTCGGCCAAATATTCGGTATTCGGGTCCCAAGTATTCGGTATTCGTTATTCGGTATTCAGCCAGAAAAGGTGTTTTTTTTAAGGAAACTTTAAAAAAGCACTTCAGCAACACCATTAATCACCCATTGAACCTGGTATACCATATACACCTCAATGACACTTCAGCCACCAACATTGAGCTCTCACTAATGCAACACAAGCTTCATGTAGCACACTCGATCCACCACAACACACACATAGCACTCTGAAAACAATATCAAGCATTGTATTGGGTCAGCACTAGATGGTGTTCATGGTCACAGACATGGGGTAGAAGGTGCTTCAGCCATGGGCATATGAATAGTGGTAGCAGTGGCTGCAGTAGTGGTGACACCTGAAAGGGTGACTGCTGCAAGAATGGCACTGATGGTGGTGGGAAGCACACTGGCTGTGGAAGTAGCAGCCATAATGGTAGCAGTGGGGACATTGGTGGTGGTGTCTGCTGCTTGCTGCACAAAGCATGTATGTTCTAATTCCCCCCTACTACTGCACAACAGGATGTGACAGTGAACGTACAGATGGACAGGTGGTGACACTAGCAGTAGTAGTACTATAACCAATGCTGCAAGAACTAAAAGACTTGCTTGGGGAGAACAATATTTGAGCCCATCAAATAAAGAGAGACACCTGTATGTCATTGTCTATGTAGTCTATCTCACCACCTTCTCTGGAATTGTATTATGTATCAATAATTTACAGTGGAGCAAGACAAGACGCAATTCAGTACTTTGCAATAAATGACATGCCACAAAATATTGGATGACTGGAAGGCTTAATTACCATTAAATTACACTGCTCCATGCAGCATACTGCAGCATTTTACAGCAATTTTGCAAGATACTGCATTGCGTACTGTCTGGCACCACAGTATGAACTATGTTCTATAATCCTGATGCAGTGTTTCATCCTTGGGTATGTTAGTCGTGGATTGTTTTGTTACAAGGGCATCTCAGTCTCATTAATTTTAACTTCACTTATTTATAGTGTTTGTTTCTTTAAGGGTTGTATATTCATAGCACGGTTGTATGTTCCTGACATGCACCCTGACAAAGACCAGGTTCTGGTCAAAGCACCAGGGCTCTATTGGCATCCTCCAGCCTTAGCACAAACAAATGTATTGGCAACTTTATGCTGCACTGCTCTTAACTATATTTTGTTACAGCAACCCCCCCCCCTCCGCTGAGTGCTTCCTTTGTTCTACATAAATTGTTTAGGGGGTTGGCAGCCCAGGGATAACACCAGCAGTAATTGTGTGGATGGTCTGTATGTTTGTGGTCTATCATCTTGTCCCTTACCACTTGGGGCCAGCGGTGCACATGCTTTGCTGGGACTGGACCAAGCATGTTTGCAAGATTGCTAAAGACATGATGGATCAGGTCACTGCTGGTTACTGAGTAAAACACAAACTATTACTACGTAGTACCTGTGTGTGTAATGCTTTATTTACTAGTGCTTGTGGAACTACAGTAATACACCAACCTTCCCAGTTATACTGCACTGACAAAAAGTAGCAGTAAAGAAAACACTGCTACTAAGAAGGGAAGAAGGGCAACCTATTTAGTCAAACATGGAACCGAGCAAGGAACAGACAGATGACATACAGTTAACTCAGTGAGACAAGCCTGCCCTACTAAGTGCAATGGTTTAATTAACAAAACAACAATAAACAAAAATGCATGTGCACAACTGTGCACACACACACACGGCACAGACTCGCAGGGGGATATATTTCACAAGCACAGCTTAATTGTGTGCAGTGGGCTGTAGAAGTGGGGGGGGGGGTCAGCCGCTGTGTCAGCGTGGCTCACTTGGTAGCACATCTGCCTCTGGACCAGATGGTCGTGGGTTCTCATCCCACACTGGGATTGGACTTGTACCTAAAAATTGGTTGCATCCGAATGCAGTATTGGGGGGTGCTATACTGCTGGGGTATGCCATTCTTCAGATGAGATGTTAAACTGAGGTCCCTTCTGCCCATCCTGTTGTTGTCCTGGTGCGTGTCCAGGTGGAAGTAAAAGAACCTAGGGCACTCTTCGCAAAGAGTAGGGAACATTCCCAGTGTCCTGGCCAACATTCCCCTTCCCATAAACTGGTTCATGCAATTATCCAGGCTGTGTGTGGGTGATGATGCGTGACATGGCCGCCACCACACATTCAGTCACTTCACTACCAGTCCAGCATTGCTTGTAAAGTGCTTTGGGATACACTGTGTATGAAAAGTGCTATATAAATGCTGATTCTTCTTCTTCTTCTCCTCATGTGTACAGGGATCTATCCCTAAAACCAGAGGAGACTAACAATACTAATTCAGTGAGTCAAGCCTGACTGGCTTAGAACTGAAGAAGTTTATCTCAAAATCTGTGTGTACACAGCTGTGCACACGTGTGGCCCTGCCTCATGAAAAAATATATTAAGCATGCACATGCAGGGTAAAGCCTCACAAAATCAAATATTTTGCACATATACAGCAAATTATAAGCAGTGACCTGCAGGAGGAGGAGTTAGCAGACACCCTCATCAGTCATGTAGGGAACCAAGCCTGGAACCAGAAAACAGCAAAAAAAAACAGAAAACAAAAATAAAATGTGCTCCACCCAAAAAAAATCACACTGGAGCTGTCAGACAGCAGCAGAGAAGGGGTGTTAGCAGACAGCCCTCCTAGTCCCTGTAACTGAGTACAGCAGTAAGGACAAAATACCTGTCAGAACGCCAAACATAGCTTTTCTGACACTGATAAAAAAAACTATACTGACCCAAAAAAGCCTGTGAAGCAAAAATCAATTTATTTTTTAGCAAGTTTAAGGTCTCAAAAGTACTGCAGAGCAGCTCTCAGAAACCACTGTCTCCTGTCTTCTACAGGCTCAGAGTGAGGAAGTCACATGGTGTGCTTTCCTTTGAGCTCAAGAAACAGTTTTTGATTGGCCAACAAAGCTCTGTGAGACTTGGAAATCTCACCGAATAGTGGTTCCCGAATAGTGGCCATGTTCTGTTTACCTGCTACGCTGTATTGATGTATCTGTAATAGCTGTTGTACTCTCCCGGGTCATTCCTGAAAATAGGCATGTAACTTGCCTAGTGTACCTACCCGGTTAACAAAAGCTAAATAAATAAATAAATATTTGGAAAATGCATCCGAATATTTGGGAAGCCTACTATTCGTGGTATTCAGAAAATACTTTTCGGCCCATGCACAGCCCTAATAAAAAGAAGAGATTGTGGGTCAAATATTGTAAGTAAACTTAAACTCATCTTCCCAGATACAAACCACATCCCTAGCTCTCTCTAAAAGCTCCAGTAATTTTTCCTGAAATCACTGTTGAGTTTGCGATAGTCATGCTGATTTTGCAGTTCATTAACTTTCTTCACATAAACATCCTTGGACATAAGTATAGTGTTACCCACTTTTCTGCAGGGTTAATCTTAATATCTTGATTGCTTTTTAACTCATCAAGAGCCTGATTTTCTGCAACACTACAGTTCCTGCAGACGAGGGGGGGCTCACTAGAAAACAATGCATCTACCTCTCTCTTTTTCAAATGTGAGAACAGCCTGATTAGTTTGTGTAGGGCAGAACAAAGATTTATTTTTCAACATTGTTTTTCTTAAGGCTTAAAACTTTTTGCCTATGACATAAGATAGGCAGTGTTCTGCTTCTGAGTTCTCAGTAAGGTTACTCAGATATAGTTCCTCTAAAGTTACCATGTTTAAAGCATCTAAATCTGTTCCATTCTCTGTTTCTTTTGGTATTGGTTGCTATTGTCTGCCATGTTGTTTAGAATCAGATCCAAATCTTCTGTGACACTGGGTACAATTTCTGTATAAACTTGACCCTCCGAATCCAGAGAAAAATCAACCTTGACTTCCAGTTTGGGATTTCAGCAGTGATAGTCTTATAACCATGATGTATGGAAAAGTTGTTGAAATTTATCAGGTTTGACACAGGGGAATAAAAGATAACTCTCTAGATAAGACACTGGTCTGAATGTCTGTTAATTTGAAATTACTTAAATTGATTACCTCTGTTGTGCTTTGCCCTGTTTGCAAAATGGGTACTGCTTTGCTCCTAACTCTCCTCCCCTCCTTGTTTTGCATTTTGTTTACCATTTTGCTGTTGCTTTTTTTTCTTTTCCAGCTGTTTTGAAGGTACTTGGAGAAAAAAATTAACCGACTTTGAATTACTAGGTTCAGCAGTTCAGATTGGAAAGCTTGTCCAAGATTTCACAGCTAGACTTTAATGCTAAAAAATGTAAAGTAATGCATGCTGGGAAAAGGAACCCATGGGTATAATGCAAAATGGGAGGAGTGGTGCTGCATAGCACTCCAGAAGAAAAGGATTTAGGGGTTTTGATATCAGAGACCCTAAAAACATATTCGCAGTGCAATAGCACAGTGAGCAAAGCAAACTGAATGCTGGGATGCATAGGGAGGAGGATAAGCAACAGAAGGAGGGAAGTAATCTTCTCTCTCTACAGATAACTGGTGTAGCTGCACCTGGAATACTATGTGAGGTATTGGAGTCCACAGCTGAGGAAAGACTGTAACAAGATGGAGGCAGTTCAGTTCAGGGCAACTAGGATGGTGCATGGCCTTGGTGATTTTACATAAGTGGAGAGGCTGCAGGACCTAAACATATACACCCTAGAGAAGAGGAGCAAAAGGGATGACATGATTGAGACATACAAGTACATGACTGGGATAAATAGAGAGATACCAAAGAACTATTCTCCATGAGTTCAAAGACAGGAATGACACCAAAGCTGGCAGGAGGAGTGTCAAAAAGTATATCTGTTGCACTTCTTCATGGAAAGGGTGTTTAATAAGTAAAATAAACTAACAAAAAATGTTGTACGGTCATATCAATCAGCAGCTTCAAGCAGGGATGAGAAAAACAAGTGAGTTTAGTTAGAAAAGGGGGTACAGAAAAAATGGAGGACTCCCACTACGGCAAGGCAGAATAGTTAGGTAGGGTGGGCAGACTGGATGAGCTAAGAGACTTTTTCTGTCATCAGTGTTTATGTTTCTATGTAGGTCCAGGGGAGCAAAAAACTCATTGATATTTTTCAGAATTTATTCTCACAGGTATTACATACATATACAGTCACAAAGGGTTGTGCACTCACCAGCACTGTAAACAAGGACTCCGCCAGGTAGTATAGTTACATAATTTATTGCACATATATGAAGAAAACCTCAAAGTTCATAGTCCTTAGTATATGCATGATGCATTTCGGATTCCCCTGGATCCTTTATCAACAGTTAAATGATGTAACTATACTACCTAGTGGAGTCCTTGTTTACAGTACTGGTGAGTGCCCAACCCCTTTGTGACTGTGTTTGAATTTTCTTGAGAGCATCACCATCCCACTGCACACTGTTTCTGTATTATTGACATATATATAGTACACACCCAACCACCAACCCTTCCATACTCACACACACACCATACCATTGTTAGCAGTAATTTTGATTAATTGAAAGACTGATAGAAATCACAAAACTCATATCCTTACAGATTCAAAATTCTTTCAGTGAATCCTGATACATGATGGGGGAGCCCAATAGAATTGGGGATACCAGCTCTCCAGATCATCCACAGGGATGAGGAACCCCTGACAGTAATCATGTGTATGATCAGGAACTGGAGTAGGGCAATTTGGTGTCATTCTGATATACCAGAAAACTTGAATAATACATTTTAGAAAACAGTGAGGAATTAGTTATTCTTAATATCTATGCGTTGATCCCATTGTACTCTAAACTCTGGGTCTTGGGAATCCCCACTCCTATATGCCCAGCTTAAGCCCAGCCAAAGCAGATGGCTCTCTTAGTATCCAAATAAAGAGGGTCATATTGTGAAGGTGGAGAACCACTGCTATTCCCTCACCAGCAGAGCTCCTGAATACCCTTTTGACATTGTCCTCATTAGATCGTTTGTCTCATATCATTGCAAATAACCTCCTGAGGTACAATCTTTGCTGGAGCCCTTTCCTTGAATATTTAAAACCTAGAACAGGTATTGGGTGATGAAACTCAGTTTTTGATTTAGGGTATACAGCTAGTTCTTTATTAGTGTCCTGGTCTGGTATTCATATATCTTGTTCCAGCCATTAGGCTGTTAAGGTACCTTTTGCCTAAATGTGTCTGATACTAGAGGATAGTTGCCTGGTTCTTTGTGTTATGTTTTGTATTTTTGTGCAGGATAAGGGAGCTCAATATAGCAAGACAGTGAAGCCAGGTCCGCACATTGCTCCTCTTACAGGTGGCATGACATATTCCTGGTAGGTGTTTTCATTTTTATATCCTTGTTTATGTTACTAAACTGTATGCAATGTTTTTCCCTTACTGGATTGCCTGTAAGTATTGTTTAGTACTTCATCATGCATCTGCAACATGCATTTGCCTTTGTATGTTTGTTCGTGCTCTGAAAATTAATAAAACTATTAACTGAAAAAATAATATCTATGCGTTATACATGTGGGATGGATGTCATTATCCACTAATGTTCAACAAGTTGAGTGTTGATTAAAAATTACTTGTCAACTACATAATCTCAACTAATAATAAATAATTTGCAAACTAATATTCAGTTAGGATTATTTAATCCTTAAGTAGGAAACAGAGCAATAAATGACTAACTGTCCAAAAGCTTAAGAATTAGTTTACAGCTGGTTGTCCTAGAAGAGGTTAACAACTTTATTAATTTATGAATTAATTAATTTATTTGTATATGTATGTCTTTGGTGACTGGGTAGGTACGCAGATCCAAGGGACCATTTTCAGGCATGACTTGGGCCATAAACAGTGGCACATTTAGCAAAACAGAATACAGGAGGAGTAACATGGCTGCGATGCAGGCCATTAGCAATGAGGTGCAGGAAATTACAGTACAGAAGGTATTAACAAAAATGAGAATACAATAAGGTACAAGGTGAAGTTGTAGGCTAGCGACAAGTCCATATACATCATAACAGGAACATGGAGAACAATACAGTAAGGTGACAAATTATCAGGTAAATCATATAAAGTGCAATTTCAAAAAGGCACGCCAATAACAAAATCAGGTAACAACCAGGTGAATATTCAAAATTCAGTGCAACACTCCACAATAAGCAAAGTGCTGTGGAGTAGGATATAGGGAGGGAAGAGAGAGAGAGAGCCAGATGGGGGTGGGCAAGAAGCTTGAGAGAAAGGGATGTTGCAAGGGTGGGGAGACCCCACAAAAAGTGTGTGTGGGGGGCAATCATCCCAACTTACACAGATGGATAGCAGCATTTAGCTTCTATTTGCATGTGAAAATTTCAACCAAAACAAAACTAATGAATAACTGAAAATGTATTAATTAGAAAGGTGACAGCAAAAGGAGACCAAAGGTCCATCTAGTCTGCTCATTTGTTTGTATGGACCCCAGTTGGGCCATACCTGTTATCATTGAACTCTTACTCAAGATGAGTCCCCACCCTCGACCCTGTGTTGCATGTATATCTTGTCCCAACCAAGTTTGAAGGAGGTGATTGTTTTGGCCTCCACCACCTCAGCGGGTAAACTATTCCAAGGTGCCACCACCCTCTCTGTGTTATTAGTAGTTATTAGTGATTTGAGTGAGTTGAGCATTTAGCCTTTTTTTTTGTATGGGTTGTTACAGGATTGTTACAGTGGACCCTGTCAATAAGCAAATCATTTACTTGTAGTGTCTTGATGAGGTTTTCTATCAAAAATGTATCTTCATCTCAGTTTTTTTACAGTTAATCTTTTTTATTGAAACTATTAAACATGGCATAGTACAGCACTAAAAGAATTATACATATTAAGATCTGTGGTGTAATATATAATAATAAAGAAAAGGTATTCATCTCAGTTTTTTAAGAGTTTGTTCATGTCCAGTTTGACAGCAAAGTCATTCAATTTAGTGTGGGGGCTGACAGACAGCCCCCTGGATAATAAGTTTGGTTCTACTGTATTTAAAGGGCTGCTATAAATGCTTTCTACTAGTGCCTTTTGTTTTCTTGTTGTCTCATGGTTATCTTGTGCATCTACACCATCCCCTTCTCCTCATAGTCCTTTTTCTTCCCTGCTCCATCCCCACTTGCCCCTTTTGCCCCTGAGGCCCCCTTGTCTCCTCCTCCTCCTGTACCTGGGCCTCCTTGTTTTAGTCTCACTCTGTAGTGCATGCCATTATAGGGTGTCCCGTTTGTCTGTGTAGTCTCTGTCCTCTTTCCAGCTATAAAATGGGTTTTAGATCTCCTGTTTGAGTACTCTGTCCCCTAATAACGCTCTGATGATTACAAAGATGAATCAGACTCCAAACTATAAATGGGCATTTAAAATACAGGCATATGAACATAAAACACTGCCAACAGATACAGGCCAGATGGCCTATCAAGTATGTTTGAATGTGCAGCTAACAGTCAATCACACTTCAGCTGCCCCTTCCACACCTACCCTTATATCTGAGTTCATGTCCTTGCTTGCTGAGACACTCCCCCCCGATGTCCCCCTGACCTTGTCCCATCCCCTCATAAAGCTGCCCCACCGACTTTATGGATACCATCTCTTCGGGCAGAGCATTCCACCTTGACACTACACTTTCAGTGAAGTAATGCCTTCTCATTTCCCTCCTGCATCTTCCACCCTCCAATCTCAGACTGCCCCCTCATGTCCCTCCCACCTTTTAAATTAAAAATTCCCCCAGTACCAGTCTTGTTTAAGCCTTCATATATTTAAAGGTTTCTATCATGACCCCTCTATCCTTCCTTTCCTCCAGGGAGTACATGTTGAGCTGCCTCAAATTCTCTTCATAAGATTTGTCTTCCAGTCCTTGGATCATCTTGGTTGCTCTGCATTGGATCCCTTCGAACAATTTAACATCTATCTTTAAGTAAGGGCACCAGAACTGTACACAGTACTCCAGGTGTGGCCTCACCAATGACCTGTACAGTGGCAGGATTACCTCAGGTCTCCTGGAGGTGATTCCCTTGGCTACACATCCCAGCATTTTATTATCTTTGGCTGTTGCTTTCCCGTACTGTGCTGAGTGGTTCATTTGCCCCATTATTATCACCCCAAGATCTTTCTCCTCCTCCTCCTCCTCCTCCTCCTCCTCCTCTGTAGTGGCTAACTGTACCCCCCCACAGCTGACAACCATTCCCTAGGTTCTTTGCTCCCAAGTGCATGACCTTGCAACTTCTTTGCATTGAACCCCAGTTGCCATGTGTCTGACCAATGCCCAAGCTTAGCCAGATCATCCTGTAGTCCCTGCCACCCTTCTGTGTCATCCACCACCACACCAATTTTGTTGTCATCCACAAAAAGTCTGATCTTATTCTGAATTCCATGCAAGATGTCAGCAATAAAAATGCCAAACAACACTGGGCCCTGTACTGAGCCTTGTGGTACACTGCTGGTTACAGCTCTTGGAGTTTAGAGTAACCCCCCACAACACAACTATCCTCTGCTACCTATCCTGCAGCCATTTCCTGATCCAATCCACCATTTTCTCCCCTGCCCCTTGATATCCCAATCTGCTAATCAACATCCTGTGTGGCACAGAATCAAAGGCCTTGCTGAAGTCCAGGTACAGGGCATTCACTACTTCCCCCTGTTGAGTGCCCTTGTCACTCAGTTATAAAAGCCAACTAGGTTGGTCTGACAGGATATACCAAATACAAACCCATGTTGCCTGTTGTCCTGGAGACCATTCTGTTCCAGAATGGTTACCAGCCTTTCCTTGAGGATAGTCTACATTAGTTTCCCTATATTGTATGTAAGGCTGACTGGTCTATAGTTGCCTGGTTCATCCTTGGGTCTACTTTTGTGGAGAGGCACCACATATGACATTCTCCAGTCCTGAGGTATGCACTCATTTCTCAGTGAGGTATAGAACAAGTATGTCAGTGGCTCCACCAGCACCTCCACCAGTTACTTAAGAAGCCTGGGGGTATGCTATCTGGGCTTGGCACTTTATCCACCCACAGAGCCCTTAGACCTTTCAGTACCCTACTCACCAGGATTTCCACATCTGTTAATCCCACCCCATCAGTGCCCACCCCCTCATCCCCTGTGGCATTGACCCATGCTTCTCCATTGATACCGAGCAGAAGTAGTCATTGAGTGCTTCCGCCTGGTCTGCCCACTTCTCTGCCCATCCTCCATCCTTCCTGATCCTTGCAATCTTATCCTTGCAGTTCCTTCTCTCCCTTGTGTACATGAAGAAATCCTTTTCCCCTTCTCCGATACCTTGTGCCAGCCTAAGCTCCCTCACAGCCCTGGCAGCCCAAACTGCTCTGTTCAATTTCCTTGATTTCTTCAGGTGCTCCTCCCTATCCTCCCCCCATTAGGAGCACTTAAATTTTGTGGAGGCTGCTTTTTTCACCCTCACCTTTTCTAACACCTCCCTGTTTAGCCAACTCAGCTTCTTGGACCTAGCCTTTTTGTTTTGGATCCTTGTGCAAGAGGTAGTGGCCTCTGTTAGCCTGAGCTTGACAATATCCCATTTCTGGTTAGCATCCGTACATGGGTGAATTCCGGCTAGGTGTTTTTGCACTGTGTCCCTCATCCTGCCAAAGCCAGCCCACTTGAAGTCCAACACCTGCAGAGGAGGGTAACACAGTGCAGAGGAGGGCAACTAAGATGGTGCAGGGTCTGTTCAACAAGACATATGAGAATAGACTTAGGGACCTCAATATGTACACATTGGAACAGAGACAGGAGAGGGGGGACATGACCGAGACTTTTAAATATCTTAAGGGCATAAATAAGGTGGAAGAGGATAGCATCTTCCAGTATAAAACATACAATAGAACTAGAGGGCATGACATGAAATTGGAAGGGGGTCACATAAGGGGTAATGTGAGAATTTTTTTTTTTACAGGCTCCTTTTTCCCCCTGGCATCAGAGATTCTGGTCTCCCCGCACTGCTCACTGCCCCCCCATCCCCAGGCTTACCCTCTGAGTGGGGCCACTGGGTGGGAACCTCCTCCCAAATGAACTTGGTCTCTTAGTCATGGATTGCCCTCCAGGGTGGGGCCATGGGAGTGGGCCCCCCCCCAGCAGACCTTGGTCTGCAGCGGGAGAAGAGACAGGGACCCTCATTAGAGGGCCAGTATTTTTTGCCAGCATTTTCCTGGGGGCAGGGACATGCAATGATGCCAGTGTATGCCCTGTTCCCCTAAAATGTGGCGCTGGGCACAACAGTACCACCAGCTTTGGCCAGAGGTCTGTACACTCTTCCCCCCTCCCCTGGGAAAGGAGAGGAGTCCCTGGGATGCTCAGTTCTTCTACCCTTGGCTGGCCCTCTGACTCCCGAGTCCATCACTGAACCCAGGATGTTGGCGCAGCAAGCGGACACTTTGCTGTTGTGCTGGTGGGCCAGCCCCAACATGAGAAAGTTCTTCTTTACAAAGAGAGTGGTGGATGCATGAAACACCCTATCTCAGGAGGCAGTGGGAGCACATACAGTGGAAGGATTCAAGAGGGCATGAGATAGACACAAGGGAATCATACATATGAGGGGAGCATAGCTGAGGCCGCTGACCTAGGAGAAGCTGCAGGAGCAAATTGGTAAAATGGGCAGACTGGATGGGCCCTGCAGTCCTTTTCTGCTGACAACTTCTATGTTTCTATGTTTCACCTTGGTTCCTGTTCCTGCCATCTCCTTGCCCATGTTAAGTGAGAACCACACTGTGTAGAGGTGGCTCCCTGCCAGTGGATCCTCCACCTCCAGCTTCCTGACTAGCTCCCCATTAGCCAGCACAAGGTCCAGAATGTTATCTAACCTTGTCAGCTCCCTTACCATCTGTTCCAGGAAGCTGTCCTGGAAAGCCTCAAGAAGGACCTGTTTCCTGATGCTCGAGGTGGCTGGAGTGCTCCAATCTACCCCTGGCAGATTGAAGTCCCCCAAAATCACAGTGTTACCCTTCCCACTGACTTTCCATATCTGCTCCACAAGCTCCCTGTCAATGTCCTCAGTCTGAGATGGTGGCCTATACACCACTCCCAGTATGACCCTCCTACCCTTTGAGTCTTGGATTTGTACCCATAATTCCTCCATCATGCCATCCTCCCCCTCCTCTCTACCCCATGCCATCCTCCCCCTCCTCTCTACCCCACACTCTTCCCTTTTTCCCTGTCCCTTTGGTACAGTCTAAACCCTGGAATTACCAGGTCCCAGTCCTGATAGTGGGTGGCCCATGTTTCCAAGGTGGCAGCTTTGTCCACCTCCACCTCTGCCATCAAAGCCTGCAACGTGGCTGCCTTGTTCCCTAGGATCTTTGCATTTAAGGTGACTAACCTCCAGTATGTGCCCCTCCTATTCTTCCCCGTCTGATCACACTTACTGCCATCCCTAATTAAATACTTCACTGATCTTTTCTTCCTGGTATGGGGGTAGGCCCTTCGGGCTCTCTGGTCTGGAGACCATGCTTGATTTCCACTCACTTGCCTCCCCCGACACCTAGTTTAAATTCTCTCTGGTCTCTATGTACTCCACAGCTTCCATTTTAAGACACCTGAGCCCTCTCTACTCAAGTGTAACCTGTCTGGAGCATACAGGATATGAGGTTTCTCCCTTTCCGTCTATGCACACTTGAGAATAGACTGCCCCACTCTTCCCATAGTCATTCCTGGTATACATTCCACCCAAATGTGACCATGCTTTATACCCTTACTTCCCCATCTGACCCTTTTTACTATTGAGTCCCCTAGAACAAGGACCCTACCACCTTTCTCCTGTTCTAACCCCTGACTCTTCCCCATCTTCTGATCACAGTTCTGCACAGTGATTTAATTTAACATATCCCTGATGCCTCTAGCCCTACCCCTTCCCCCATCCTGTCCCTCACCTCCCTAAATCCTCTACCCAACTCAACATCCTCTCTCTCTCCCTACACCACTACCACCCTGCACCACCTCCCCCTCCTTGGTTCCAGTCCCCTCTCCAACCCCCTTAACCGTCACATTCCTACTGTTACCCTCCCCCACCCTGACCGCTCTCCTTGTCATACTGCTTCCCCCTGTGTTGCTACTACAACCCCTTCCTCCTGACCCACCCAACCACCCATGAACTATTTACCCTCATGCCCCTCCAGGTTAGCTGGCACTGAAAACCTGTTGCTCAACACCCCTATCACTCATGGAGCTTCACCTGTCATTCTTTACTGTGATCTTCACCTACACCCTGCTCTAGGTCCATTTCTGCCCTTATTGCTGGTCCTCATTCACTCCCCTGAATCTGCAACCATAGGTGTCGAATTTGGTCCATTTGACCCCCCCTTTTTGCTTTCCCCCCTGAGCCAGCATTGCCATCTGTGGGGCACCCCATGGGCCCTATATCCATGATGGTCCCTCCAGTCCATTCCAACCCCTCCCCTCAGCTCCCACGTTAGCCAACTGATCTCTTCCCTAAGCTATTCAAGATGCCTGCACACCAAGAACCCTCAGCCCTCCATGCAATTCCTGGGAAGATAGCTGCCCCACAGATGTTGCAGCCTATCACGTTTCCCACATCCCCCCACATCTCTACCAAACATCTACCCCACCACTGCTCCTCCACACAAAGCTTGCCCCATCCCCTGGGACCTTCCCACCTTCTAGGTATCTCCATTAATTCACCAATGTCCATTTCAATTTTATTTTTAACTCTTGCCCCTTCTATACCCCTTCCCTATTCAGCATTTGATGTGTAGAGGATATGTCTGCTGTTCCTACCCTCAATGATGATGCAGCACCCTTCCCATAAATCAGGATGAGCCTTGGATAGGCGGGTGTGGGATGGTGGGTGAGATTCCACACAGCAGCAGCACCCAACAAAAAACAATCATCCCCTCACATTCAGTGCCTCACAATTTCTTAGTCCCTTAACAGTAAAAAGAAACACAGAAGCACTTCCCTTCTAGTTGCTGTGTCCCTGCCTTCTGTCTTCTTGCTCCTCTTCTGCTCCTCAAGTACAACTGCAGCAGGTCCCTGTGTCCAACGTATGTCCCGCTATAGTGACAGCACCATCTGCTGTCCCAAATGAACAGAATTAGCCCCACTCACAGAAAAAACAAAAATGGAGGAAAATCCTGTAGTTTCAATACTATTCTCAGCCGAATGGTCGGCATTCTCATCCCCACGTCCCTGTTCTCTTCACCGCAGACTACTGTGGTATGGTGCTTTATTATTCTTTGCATAAATACTGTATATACTTTCTGTGCCTGTAGTCCAAGGGGCCCTATTTAAACTTTTTTATTTTGTAAGCCCTGATGCCATTTTCAAATTTTTCTAAACTCTTATGTATTAAGAACTCCTGACATTTTCCTGTTGGAATTTTTTTTTCACCTGCATTTGTACAGCTTTTATTTCAGTATCTACTATATTTATTTCTATAATTAATGCTTCTACTTCATGCCCAAAAATATTGGCGCCCTTGCACTTTTTTCAAATAACTCACAATTTCCTCTAAACATAAGTTGAAATTAACAACAGTATTTGGTCTCCACAATTCTTTATTTATCTGTTAATATTACAGAACCTTTGTTTTTGATTCAGAATTTAATATATCCTTTTAAATCAGAAAATGAAAAGAAATGGCATTGACAAAATTATTGACACCTAGACTTAATATTTGGTAGCACAGCCTTTGGTCAAAATAACTGCAATCAACCACTTCCTATAGCCATGGATGAGCTTCCTGCACCTCTCTACTGGCAATTTGGCCCACTCTTCTTGTGCAAACTGCTCCAGTTCTCCCAGATTTGAAGGGTGCCTTCTCCCAACTGCTGTTTTCAGATCTCTCCACAGGTTTTCAATGTTATTTAGATCTGGACTCATTGCTGGCCACTTCAGAACAGTCCAGCGTCTTGTCTTGAACCATTCCTGGGTGCTTTTTGAAGTGTGTTTGGGGTCATTGTCCTGCTGGAAGACCCATGACCTTCGACGGAGACCCAGCTTTCTGACACTGGGTTCAACATTGCGCTCCAAAATGGCCTGGTAATTTCCAGATTTCACGATGCCATGCACACGTTCAAGGCACCCAGTGCCAGAGGCAGCACAGCAACCCCAAAACATCACTGAACCTCCTCCATGTTTGACTGTAGGGAAGGTGTTCTTTTCTTTGAAGGCTTCATCTTGTTTTCTGTAAACATAGAGATGATGTGCTTTGCCAAAAAGCTCTAATTTGGTCTCATCTGTCCACAGGACATTCCCCCAGAAGGATTTTGGCTTGTTCAGGTGTGTTTGAGGATGAAATCATGGGAGTATTGATTTCCCCTTCCATCCCACTTTTTCTCAAAATCCATTGAGGTAAATATTATGTTTAGAACTAGACTTAATTGCAGGCCCCTAGGAATTGTCATTTGTTTGATGTACTGAGTTAAGGTGACGGCGCAACTCTTCAACTATACCCATCGTTGTTTTAAAACTCAAGTCTGTTGGTGAGCTTCTTAGAAAGTTCTTTGTGTATTTAAATCCTTAAAATCCTTGAAATATTCTATCCTCATCTACTGTGATAGAAGGAGGGGTAGTGATCTTAGTATTCAATGTATCAACATTATCCATCCCCTTTATGTGAGGCAGAATACTGGCACACAGTAATTATTAAGAACCTCTGCTATTAATTCTCCTTGCCTTATCCAATGCCTTCCTTCAGTGATCAAGGACCTCACCTTATCTCTGACTCTTCTTTTGTTCTGTATGTAACAAAAAATTATCTATTATTTGCCTTGGTCCCCTGTGCAGCTCTAAGTTTTAGACATGTCTTTTCCTATGTATTCATGGATCTGCATTCCTTCTGTAACGCCTATTGCACTAATTATCTTGCTCTGCACCCAAAATTCTTCCACTTCTCTTGCACTGTCTTTTTCTCCTTTAACTTCTTCAGAAGTTCCTTGGATAATTACAGGGGTCAGCACCTTGCCCTTGCTGCCCATAGGTATGCCTCCAATGTATGACATTCCAGGGCCACCTACTTGGCATTAGCACTCCTGTCAGTGGAGTATTCAACACTTTAGCCGTAACCCTTAGCAACAATTGTCTCTGTACTGCAAACATGTATTACAGTAATCTTCAATTGCTTTTTTATTGACTTGATTGATTTGTCAGCTCAGTTTTCAGAATTCAGCTTTTTTGTTGGTCTTCATGTACCATAGTAAATTGTGGCAGATTTCCTGACTTTAATATAGAAACATAGAAGCTGATGGCAGATAAGGACTGCAAGGCCCATCTAGTCTGCCCATTTCTTTTTCTGCCTTATAAATGTGCCATCGGCCTTTGCTCTGTCAATGGCCTATCTATTCACCCACCCTGGCTCGGCATTTCCTATATAGGTGCTCCCCTGTGACATCATATCCTGTTTGTCATTTTACTAAGTCCCCACTTTTCCATTTGCAGGTTATACCTGCCAGCCACTAGAGGGACCCTCAGACTTTCACCTCAGGTTCTTCTACCTGACTTCGTCCTCCTCCCCCTACTTCCTGGAACCCCTCTACCTACCTGTGCTACTTCTCTCCCCTACTATTCACCTCTGCCTTGGCCCACACCTCACCCCAGCACCCAGCCTCTTAGCTAGCCCTACTTTCTGACCCCTTGCCCCACCACCAAACCCATATCCAGCATGCCACAAACCCCCAGTGACCACTAGGAGTCACTATTTCCACCCTGTTTTTTGACCCAAACCCACCCTGCCTCGAGCCCCCAGAACATGGACCTCCGCTCTCACCCAGGTCCCATTTCAAGCTGCCCTGCCAGAGTCTCCAACCTTGTACCCTGTCCACCAGAGTCCATGTCACTACAACTACTCCAAAGTGGTATCTATGCTTTCTGGAGGACAACCAAGATACTTCTACCTTTCTGCCTTACTGCCACCTCAAGCACTATGTTTGTCCACCTGCTCCTCAAATGTCTCCCCCTCATCTACATTCTAGTACCCATGTCCCATCAGCCAGGCATCTTCCCTGGCACACTTGTACCAGCACCCACAATTCTCCCTGACATAGTCCTATCCCACCCTACATTGACCATGTGCCCTGGCCCACAGCACCCACCACCTGGTTACTTCCCCACTGCCTACCCGGTTCCCTTTGGCGGCTAATCATTCTCACCCTCCCGACCTGCCAAATCCTGCCCATCTGTTGTTCCCTTATGGCCTCCTCCCCATCCTAACATACCCCTCAGAAGCTTGCACACCACCACCCCCTGGCCAGAGCTTTGGTCTTCCTATTACTCCTGTCAGGCAATATACATCCTAACCCAGGCCCTGCCCATACTAGCTCACCAGCTGGGTCCACTGGTCTCCACATAGCCTCCATGAATATATGCAGCCTACTGAAAAAATTTGATGCCCTCCAATGTTGGGTCATGCTACATAAACCAGATGTCATAGCCCTGGTGGAAACCTGGCTATCAAAGTCCACCCCGACTCTTTTGTCTCCCTCCTAGGCTATACCTATACCAGGATGACCGAGTAGGCAAATGTGGGGGTGGCTGTGCAATCTATACCAGGGACACACTCACTGGACAAGCACTCCCTGCTCCTGCTCTTGTAAATGGGGCACAGGCCGTTACCCTCAAAATTACTCCAGACCTTTCCAGGGGCCCCCTATATTTCACCACTGCCTACATTCCCCGAAAGAACCAGAACCCGGCACCGATATCCTTAACAGATTATCTTGCCACCCTCCATCACAAGGCAGAACAAATCCTAGTGGGGGACCTAAACGTGAACTGGCTCAGCGCCTCCTCCTCCACCACCCATGATTCTTTCGTGGCTCTAGACCTGACACAACTCATTTCTCAACCCACTAGAGTAAACCCAAAGAGAGGAACCAGCGCCCTTCTAGACGTAATCATCACCAACCACCCCAAAAAAATCCATGATATCCAGGTCCTCCCTGACTCACTTAGTGACCACTCCCCTATCCTATTCCTTTGGGCAACCCCCATGCCCCAACTCACAACCCAGACCACACTCCACCAGCGCCTCAGACCGGGTGGGCTGAAAAACCTCAAGCAATTTCTTGCCCAGATAAATTGGTCGCCCCTTCATCACGCTCTTGACATAGACACAGCCCTTACCTTTTTCTCCCAAACCTTTAACAAAGCCTGTGACCTCTTTGCACCCCTCACAGGAGTCCAATCCAAAAAACATAATGCACCCTGGGTTACCCTTGCCCTACTACAAATGGTCAGGCTTAGGGATAACCTGTGGCACCTTGCTACTGAAATAGGCCAGGTGGCTGATAGACAGGCCTATAATGCTGCATGGAACAAGTGCACATGGGCCATCCGTAAAGTCAAGGCCGACCATTACCAGGCCACCCTCACCTCCTCCTGGGGGTGTGCCCGAACATTCTGGGACAATGTTAAACAATTAAATGGGAGCGCACACCCCCTTCCCCCATCCCAGATCACCATTGATGGCTCTACCTCCACTGACCCTGCCTGCATAGCTAACTACCTTAACACATCTTTTACTGACCTTAGCTGTGTCCTCCCCAGTAATTTCTTTGACCCTCCCCCCACCCTACCTGCCCCAGTCCTCCAACACCCCAGTTTCCACCTACATAGGGTATCTGCCCAGGAAGCTAGACCTCACCTGATCAAAGCTTTAAAGAACAATAGTCCTGGTGGCAACTCCCTAGACCCCAGCATTCTCTGGCTGGTGCTGGATGAAGTCCTTGCCCCACTCACCAGCCTTCTCAATAGATCCCTCTGCCTGGGTCAATTCCCCACTGCATGGAAAACAGCCATAGTCACACCCATACACAAAGGAAGCGACAGGTCCTCTGCCAGGAACTACTGACCTATTTCCATCCTCCCTCCCCCTCCAAAGCCCTAGAAAAACTGGTGGCCATTCAAATCACTGAGTATCTGACCAAACATAACATCCTATGACCAGAACAGCATGGTTTCTGTGCTGGTCACAGTACTGGCACTGCACTGATTGAGTTCTCAAATTTCCTACACTCCTCCCTGGACTCTAGCTCCCTAGCTGGTGCAGTGTTCATTGACCTCTCAAAGGCCTTCGACACTGTCTTCCACCCTCTTCTGCTGGATGCCCTCTGCTGCACTGGTTTCTCTGCTGGGCCTCTCGTTTGGTGCACTAGGTACCTATCTGCCCACTCCCAATGTGTCAAAATCAATGGGACACTTTCCAAAACTCATCCAATCCACTCAGGAGTTCCTCAGGGCTCCATCCTGGGACCCCTACTCTTCTCGCTCTACCTAAACACCCTGCCCAGTGCATGCACTGGAAAAATTCTTCTGTATGCAGATGATGCCGTCAATTTTGCCACCCACCACAATCCCATCTCCCTCCAGGACACCCTACAACAATCCTATAATGATGCCAAAACCTGGTTTAAAGAGCACAGACTTGTTATTAATCTCAAAAAAACCAAAACAATGCTTTTTTACCCACCTCCAAAACAAAGCCGGCAACTTCCCACTCCATATCCTCCCTAGCACCAAACAACCACTGGAACAAGTCTGCTCATACAAGTACCTTAGGGTCTCTTTTGACTCAGCCATCACCTGCCACACCCACATTGATGCACTTGCATCAGTCACTAATGTACGGCTTGGTATCCTCTACCGCTATAAAAACTGTCCCCCCCCCGATACCCTCCGACTAGTGGTTACATCCTCAATACTGTCCCTTGTTGACTGTGGCCTACCAGTAAACGGTGCTGCTGACACCACCACCCTCAGTAAAATTTGCCTGACCCTAAATAAGGCCTGCAGGCTGATTACTTGTGCCCCCAGGCTCACTCATAAGTGCCAGCTCTATGACAAGGCAAAACTGCTTAATCTAGACAAACGGCTACGATACCAAACCTGCCTCCTCACAAAAAAAACTCTTCTCAGGCTATCCCCTCCCGGGTTGACAGCCTCCATCCGCCAAACCCAACCCTCTGTCACTACACGAACCTCCTGCAAGACCAATCTACTGGTCCCAAGATCCAGGACCACCCATGGACAGAGGTCCTTCTGCTACAGAGCTCGATCCTGGTATAACTCGCTCCTTACCCCCCTCTCTGATGCCCCGACAATCTCCATCTTCAAAACCACACTTCGGAGCCAACTACTTAATACTCACAGCTGCTCCTGCCTCTAAATGAGGCATAACTCACTTCGTACCTGACAATGCCCGCTGGACGGCACTACACCTCACCACACACAACCTCACCCCATTGCCTATTGCCACTGTTATTATCCAGCTGTTTTTTTTCTTGTTTTTTTTTTGCGAGACTGTATCATTATAACTAAACTGTATAACTGTATAAATGTATGTAACCACCTGTGCTTGCTAAGTTATGTGACTCATATGCTGTAACCAAAAAAAAAGTCTGTTCTGTATGTCCTCAATGTGACGAGGTACCTTTGGAAATGAGCCTTTGGCTCAAAGGTTGTAAACTGATGTACTAATAAATAAATAAATAACATTCATACTCATCTGTATTGCTCGCTTACGCCAGTCCCATGCCTGTTTGAAGCCATGCACTGTATTCATATCCACCACTTCCTGAGGTAGGCCCTTCCATGCATCCACCACCCTTTCGGTGAAAAAGAACTTCCTCACATTACCTCTTAATTGGCATCCCTCTAATCTCATGCTGTGTCCTCTTGTCCAGCCATTTTTTCTTATATTGAAACATGTTAGACTCTTTCACCTTGTTAATGCCCTTAAGGTGTTTGAATGTTTCAATCATATCACCTCTCTTCCTCCTTTGCTCTAGGGTATATATATTGAGCTCTGTTACTCTATCCTCATATGTTTTCTGATGCAGTCGCTGCACCATTTTGGTTACCTTTCTCTGGACATCCTTAATTTGGTTAATGTCCTTGTGAAGGTGTGGTCTCCAATACTGCATGCAGTACTCCAGATGGGGCCTAACCAGTGTCTTTTAAAGAGGGATTATTACCTCCCTCTTCCGACTTGTGATGCCTATACTAATACACCCCAACATCCCCCTAGCCTTACCTACTGCTTTAGTGGTCTGCTTGGATGATTTCAGGTCATTGGTGATGATGATGATGATGATGCCCAAGTCTCTTTCTTCCCTTGTGACTGCCAGCAACTCCACTCCCAGCCTATAGGTGGCTTCAGAGTTTCTCTTCCCTATGTGCATGATCTTGCATTTCTTTGCATTAAACCCCAGTTGCCACTTTTCCGACCATTTTGCTAGTTTATCTAGATCTTTTCTCATTCTGCCCACCCCACCTGAATCATCTACTCTGTTGCAGATCTTGGTGTCATCTGCAAACAGACAAAACTTACCCTCCAGTCCATCTGCAAGGTCACTGATGAAGATACTGAAGAGGACTGGCCCCAGGACTGATCCCTGAGGTACCCCACTTGTGACTTGCATCTCTTCTGACTGTATACCGTTTACCACCAATCTCTGTTTTCTGCCCGTCAACCAGTTTGCCACCCAATTGACCAACTTCTGACCCACCCCAAGTCTACCCAGCTTATGAATCAATCTTCTGTGTGGAACAGTATCAAAAGCTTTGCTGAAGTCAAGGTTGGCGACATCAACTGCACCCCTTGTTCCACCACTCTGGTTACCCAGTCAAAGAAATCTATGAGATTAGTTTGACAGGCCCTTCCTTTTGTAAACCCATGCTGTCTTGGATCCTGTGCCCCTATGGATTCCAGGTGTTGCACTATCCTTTCCTTAAGGAGTGCCTCCATAATCTTGCCCACTACTGAGGTAAGACTGACTGGTCTTTAGTTCCGTGCCTCCTCCCTGCTACCACTCTTGTGGAGTGGGATCAGATGAGCCCTTCTCCAGTCTTCTGGAACCTCTCCTGTGCTCAGAGACTCACTAAACAGTTCTGATAATGGCTCTGCTAGTTCCAACCTTAGCTCCTTTAGTACCCTGGGATGTATGCCATCAGGTCCCATTGCCTTGTCCACCCTGAGCTTATCGAACTCTTGTAGGACCCTTTCTTTTGTGAAAGGACTAGCGCACACCTCCCTCCCCCCCCCGTGTCCATGGTGCTAAGCTGTGGGCCCTGCCCTACCTTCTCTTCAGTAAATACTGAGCAGAAGTATCTATTTAGGATAGATGCTTTTATGCGGTCCTCTCCTCACATGCCCCCTTATCTCCTTTGATTTTAGCAATAACCCCTATGGACTTTCTCATTTCACTACTGTATCTATAGAAAGTCTTGTCACCTTCTTTTACTGTTTGTGCTAGTGTTTTCCTCGGTTTGGGCCTTTGCCTGCCTTCCCTGTTTCCCTTAGGGAAGTTTGGTATTCCTCCCTGTCTTCATCCCGCTGGGTTCCCTTATATTTCCTGAAGGCCAGCCTTTTGGCCCTGACCTTTTTCTGCTACTGTTTTTGAGAACCAAAGTGGTTTCCTTCTTCTTTAGCACTTTCTTTTCTCTCTAACACAATGGGATGTTGCTTCAAGTATTGCATCCTTAATGCTTGCCCACTTTGCATGTACCCCCTCACCTGTATTTCTTTTTGCCAGGGCTAGCTTAACTCTGTTGGCCATCTTGATCTTATCAAAGTCAGCTCCTCTGAAGTCACATATGTTTGCCTTGGAATGGGATGATTTAGTTCTAGTGGCCAAATTGAACCATACCATGTGATGGTCACTGGCCCCCAGGTGACCTTCTACCTGGAGATCTTTGATCCTTTCCCTGTTAGTACTAGATCTAGGATAGTCCTGTCTCTTGTGGGTCATTGTACCAGTTGTTTGAGGCCCTCCCCCTGCAGGGAATCCACCATGTGTCTAGTTCTGGCAGATGTTCCTGCTGGTGTTGATCAATCTGTATCTGGCATGTAGAAGTCTTCCATTATCAGAACCTCCCCATTAGCTGTCTTGTTTTGTATATCTTCTAACAGTAATGTGTCTATGTCCTCCCCCTGGTCTGGGGGCCTGTAGACAACCCCAGTTCATATGGCTGTCCCATTTCCTGTTTCCAGGGTGACCCACAGTTCTTCTGGCTCCTTATGTGTATTCTGAATTTATGTAGCTTTGATATTTTCATTGATATACAGGGCCACTCCACCCCCCCCATGCACCTTGGTCTCTTCTGAACAGTACATAACCAGGTACTGAGGTCTCCCAAGTGTGGTTACTGGTAAACCATGTCTCGCTAATTGCTACTATGTCCAGTTTAGCCTCTGTCATTAGTGCCTGCAGATCTGGGATCTTGTTTCCCAGACTGTGAGCATTTGTGCACATGATTTTCCACTGGCCAGATTTTGGTATGTTAATTGTTGGGTGAGGTCTGGCATTTCCTCTGTGCATCATATGGGAGCCAGACCTTTTTCCTTACCTGGTGATGCAAATGAACTGCAAACATGCTGAACTCCTGTTTGACCACTAGCTGAAGGGGGAAGGATGTTCTTCCCATTCAACGTATGGGGTGCTGCACCCCTCTCCCCATTTGCTAGTTTAAATATTCTGCAAAGATGTCAAACTTCTGCCCCAATGCACTGACTCCCTCCTTAGTCAGATGCAGTCCATCAAATTTAAAGAACTTTCGCTCCCAAAACTGTTGCCAGTTACTTACAAATTTGTGTCCTTTTTCCTGGCAGCAGCCCTTGAGTCACATGTTTAGCTCCTCTATCTCCCCTTCTCTGACCTTCCGTCCATCTGCCCCCCTCTCCCAGACTGGCAGGATCTCAGAGAAGGAGGTGCCGGATGAAATGGATGATAGCTTGTCACCCAGCCTGGTCAGGTGTTCCTTGATCTCCACTACTGACCGGCTGGTGAGATCAGTAGTCCCTATGTGTACCATTACATCAATGTTTTCCCCTGCTTCCTAAACAATTTTAGCAATGCGGTCAGCGTCTCTCCATGCTGATGTACCTGGGAGACATCTGACCATTACCCCTGGCTGGAGATGGGAATCAACTCCCCGAATCATGGAGTCCCCTATGGTCAGAAGTTTTTTTTTAATTTCCTTTTTGCTTTTTTGTTTCGGTTCCTGTTTTGGGTGAGTTTTGTTGTGCTAGCTCCTGTGCTGCAGTGTCCTGCTCTGCAGTGTCCTCTGCCCCTTTGTTTGATTTCAGACATAGAGGCAGATACCTGTTTGTAGTTTTTATATAGTTTTTGGAGGAAATATGTTGGAGAGCACTGAGTGATGGGGCACCTGATTTTGCCCCTTCTAACCACCTGCCAACCTCCCAGACCAACTACCCTCTGCGGTCGAGGTGCTATTGTTGGATGTTGGGGAAATGGCGGGTGGTTCTTATAATATATTTTCCTTTGAATATACAATTTGAGGTGCGCATTCTCTGCCCATGCTGCCTGGAGCTGAGCCCTTCGATCTGCAATGGCCCAGCATGTGGGACAGTGTCCTAAATCCTGTAAAACTGCCCTTCTGAAAAGTGTTCCACAGTACCTGCAGTTGATGATATCCATTCCAGATAAGTTGCTTGGTTTATAACGTGGTCAGAGTAATTAGAAGGAAGAAAATGAAAGCAAAAGTTTGATTTTGTGTTTTGTTTGTTTTTATATAACTTGTCACACACGCCAGCGACCAGCCCTGCAGACACAGACAGAGCTCCCTCCAGGAGAGGACCTCGCATGTGCCGAAAGAGGTAATTAAACTACCTCAAGCAGCAGCACCCTTGGGAGGGGGGTTAGTCTGTCAACACACTGCACACATCAACTGCCCCACCCACCCTGGCTCAGCACTTCCTGTATAGGCACTGTCTTGTGACATCACTTCCTGGGTATCACTTTACTAAGTCCCCACTTTTCCATTTGCAGTTTATACCTGCTAGCCATTAGAGGGACCCTCTGACTTTTCACCTCTAACTCACCACCTCAACTTCCTCCTCCTCCTGCTTCCTGGAACCCCTCTACCTACTTATGCTACTTCTCTCCCCTACTCCTTCTTCCTGGAACCCCTCTACCTACTTACACTACTTCTCTCCCCTAGTCTCATGTCTGCCTCTGCCCACACCTCACCCTCACACCCAGCCTCCTAGCTAACCCTATATACTGACCCCTGCCCTACCACCAGACTCACACCCAGCCTGCCACTAACCCAGTGACCACTAGGAGTCAATATTTCCACCCTGATTTTGGCCCAAACCCAGCCTGCTTTGAGCACACCAGAACCTGGATCCCTGCTCTCACCCAGGTCCTAACTCAACTGCCCTGCCAGGGTCTCGAACCTTGTACCCTGTCCTCCAGAGTCCGTGACACTACCACTACTCCAAAGTGGTATCTACACTTTCTGAAGGGCAGTCAAGACACTTGAACCTTTCTGCCCTGCTGCTACCTTAGGGACTATGTTTGTACACCTCCTACTCAAATGCCTCCCCCTCATTTACATGCTAGTACCCACATCCCATCAGCCAGACATCTCCCTTGGCCCACTTGTACCAGCATCCATAACTCTCCCTGACCTAGTCCGATCCCACCCTACAGTGACCATGTACCCTGGCCCATGGCACCCACCCCCTGGATGCCCCCCCGGCAGCCTACCCTGGCTTCCCATGGTTGCTACTCATCCTCACCCTCCCAACCCCTCAAACACTGCCCATTCCTTGTTCCCCTATGACCTCCTTCCCATCCCAGTGTTCTCCCCTGAAGCTTACATACTACCACCCCCTGGTCAGAGCCTTGGTTTTCCTACTACTCCTATCGGGTAATATACATCCAAACCCAGGCCTCGCACCCTCCAGCCCACCAGCTGGGTCCACTGGTCTCCACATAGCCTCCATGAATATATGCAGCCTACTGAAAAAATGTGATGCCCTCCAGTGCTGGGCCATGTTACATCAACCAGACATCATTGCCCTGGTGGAAACCTAGCTGTCCAAATCCACCCCTGACTCCTTTGTCTCCCTCCCAGGCTATACCCTATACCAGGAGGACTGAGTAGGTAAATGCGGGGGTGGCTGTGCAATCTATACCAGGGACACAATCATCGGACAAGCTCCACCTGCCCCTGCTCTTGTAAATGGGGCCCAGGCTTTTACCCTCAAACTTGCTCCCGACCCCTCCAGGGGCTCTCTTTATCTCACCACTGCCTATGTTCCCCCAAAGAACCCGAACCCGGCGCTGATATCTTTAATAGAATATCTTGCCACCCTCCACCACAAGGCGGAACAAATCCTAGTGTGGGACCTAAATGTCAACTGACTCAGCGCCTCCTCTTCCACTACCCGAGATTCTTTCGCTGCCCTAGACCTGACACAACTCATTTCCCAGCCCACTAGAGTAAACATGAAGAGAGGTACCAGTACCCTTCTGGACGTAATAATCACCAACCGCCCCCAAAAAATCCATAACATCCAGGTCCTCCAAGACTCACTAAGTGACCACTCTCCTATCCTATTCCTTTGGGCTGCCCCCACTCCCAAACCCACAGCCCTGATCACACTCTGCAGGCACCTCCGACCTAGTGGACTGTTAAAACTCAAACAATTTCTCACCCAGACTAACTGGTCCCCCATTCATCATGCACCAGACTTAGACAGTGCCCCCTCCTTTTTCTCCCAAACCTTTAACAAGGCCTGTGACCTCTTCGCACCCCTCACAAGAATTCGATCCAAGAAATGTAATGCACCCTGGGTTACCCCTGCCCTGCTACAAATGCTCAGAAATAGGGATAACCTCTGGTACCTTGCCACTGAAATGGGCCAGGTGGCTGATAGACAGGCCTACAATGCTGCATGGAACAGGTGTACATGGGCCATCCGTAAAACCAAGGCCGACCATTACCAAGCAACCCTTACCTCCTCCTGGGGGTGTGCCCGGACGTTCTGGGACAATGTTAAACAACTAAATGGGAAATCACGCTCCCCTTCCCCATCCCAACTCACTATTGATGGCTCTACCTCCACCAACCCTGCCTGCATAGCTAACTACCTTAACACCTCCTTTACTGACCTTAGCTCTGTCCTCCCCAGTAATTTCTTTGACCCTCCCCTCAACCTACCTCCCCCTGTCCTCCAATGCCCCGGCTTCCACCTATGCAGGGTATCTGCCCAGGAAGCCAGACCTCTCCTAATCAAAGCATTAAATAGCAATAGTCCCGGCAGTGACTCCATGGACCCCTGTATTCTCTGGCTGGTGCTGGATGAAGTCCTTGCCCCACTCACCAGCTTACTCAACCGATCCCTCTGTCTGGGGCAATTCCCCACTGCATGGAAAACAGCCATAGTCACACTGATACATAAAGGGGGCGACAGGTCCTCTGCCGGGAATTACCAACCAATCTCCATCCTCCCCCCTCCTCTCCAAAGCCCTGGAAAAAATTGTGGCCATTCAAATCACTGAATATCTGACCAAGCACAACATCTTATGCCCAGAGCAGCATGGTTTCCATGCTGGTCACAGTACCAGCACTGCTCTAGTTGAGTTCTCCAATTTCCTACACTCTTCCCTGGATGCCAGCTCCCTAGCTGGTGCAGTGTTTGTTGACTCCTCAAAGGCCTTCAACACTGTCTCCCACCCTCTTCTGCTGGATGCCCTCTGCCACACTGGGTTCTCTGCTGGCCCTCTTGCCTGGTGCACAAGCTATCTATCTGCTCACTCCCAATGTGTAAAAATCAATGGGACACTCTCCAAAACTCTTCCCATCCACTGAGGGGTACCCTAGGGCTCCATCCTGGGTCCCCTACTCTTCTCACTCTTTCCAAACACCCTGCCCAGTGCATGCTCTGGCAAAATTCTTTTGTATGCAGACAACGCTGTCATTTTTGCCACCCACCGCAATCCCACCTCCATCCAGAACACCCTACAACAATCCTACAATGATGCTGAAGCCTGATTTAAAGAGCACAGACTTGTCATTAACCTCAAAAAAAAACAAAAACAATGCTTTTTGCCCACCCCAAAACAAAGCCTGCAACTTCCCACTCCAGATCCTCCCCAGTACCAAACACCCACTTGAACAAGTCTGCTCCTATAAATATCTTGGGGTTTCTTTTGACTCAGCCCTCACCTACCACACCCACGTTGATGCCCGTGCATCCGCCAGTAACACAAGTCTTGGAATCCTCTACCGCTATAAAAACTGCCTCCCCCCAATGCTTTCCGACTTGCAGTTACATGTTCAGTACTGTCCCTAGTTGACTATGGCCTGTCAGCCTATGGTACTGCTGACACTACCGCCCTCAACAAAATCAGGCTCACCCTAAATAAGGCCTGCAGGCTGATTACTGGTGCCCCCAGGCTCACACACACACTTGTCAACTCTATGGTAAGGGAAAACTGCTTAACCTGAATGAACGGCTATGCTATCAAACCTGCCTCATCACAAAAAGAACTCTACTTGGACTATCCCCTCCTGGGGTGACAGCCTCCATCCACCACACCCAACCCACTATCACAACCCAAACCTCTGACAAGACCACTCTACTGGTTCCCAGATCCAGGAACACCCATGGTCAGAGGTCCTTCTGCTATAGAGCTCCATCCTGGTTTAACTCTCTCCCTGCTCCCATCTCCAATGCCCCCACAATCTCCAACTTCAAAACTGCCCTTCAGAGCCAACTCTTTAGCACTCGCAGCTGCTTCTGTCTCTAAATATGGCCTTGATCTCTCCACACTTGACAACGTCCACTGAGCGGCACTCCACCTCTCCCCCTCACAACTCTCCCTGTTGCATATTGCCTCTGTTAATACCAGCATGTGCTCAGCTGTATCAATGTAATTGCAACTAAATTGTATCATTGTAATTGCAACTAAATTGTTTAAATGTATGAAACCACTCTGTGTACCTCTAATGACATGACTTTTATGCTGTAACCTAAATGTTTTATGCTGTAACCTAAATGTGTTTCTGTCTGTCCTCTATGTGATGAGGTACCTTTGGAAATGAGCCTCTGGCTCAAAAGTTGTAAACTGATGTACAAATAAATAAATAAATAACAAGTTATATTAATAGTGCCTGTGTAAATGAGGTCACCGTGTGGATACCCCACTGATTCGCCCCTTCCTGCTTTGCCACAGGAAATGTCATGACTGTGCTACCCTATAAAAGGAGTATAGTGTAGGGTGGTTGGGGATGAGGGTGAATGGCTTGGCCCTTATCCTGCCAAAAAAGAAGAACCACAGACGAAAGAAACAAGGAGGTAAGAGCAAAAACAATCAGCCAACAACAAATGCAGTAGCCCTGAAAGATTATCCTAATGATAGATAAAACTATAAAACCTGTAAAGCACCACTTGTAATAATTTCACAGAAGATATATCCTGTAAGAAACACTTTGCTACAGAGAAAAATAAAGCAGTAACAGAAGATATACCTTGCAAAAGACAATCTGAATCAGAAGATTACAGCAGTAATTTGTTAGTACACACCTGTAGGCACACCATGCAACAATGCAGCAGAAGGTATATCCATCAACAACAGTTCAAATCAGACAAAAATAAAGCAATAAAATGTTATCAACAAACAGTAACAATCCCTGCGAGTACAAAATAAAAATAACACACAGTAAATCTGCCTAGCCAAAAGAAGCCTTTATCCTTTCCCTTGCTCTGGTAAGGTTCTTTGCTCTGTCCTTTCAAGCAACCTAGAAGGAAAGAGCTCAGGTGAAGCTGGGAGCTCAGGTGAAACTAGGTGCCTTGGCCAGCAAACCTAGTCTTCCTAGTATTAAGTAAATTAAAATCACTTTGTGTCTGGTGCAGCTTTCCTGTCTTACTGATTTATGAAATTCCACATTTATGAGCAGAGGATGTTGAAGTAAAGGAACATTTGTTTTTAGTAAGTTATATGTTTCATGTTCCGTGCAAAAGACATAAAATATTTGCATTTATTTTCTGCAGAAACAATGAGTGAGTAGCACCAAATAATGGCACCACTGGCTTGAAAAAGTTCTTTAAATTAAAAAAAAAACTACATTTTGGTTCCTTCAAATGTAATACTGGCAGCTCGTAAACCCTAGCAGCCAGTGGAGATAAATGTTTGAAAGAACAGTTTATAGAGCTGAGGTTTGGATTTGAGCTTTGTGTACACACATCAAGCAGAATGACAGCCCATATTTAATAGTGTGTCCATCTCAAAAATAGATGACTGGGTTTTTTAAAAAAATATTTTTAAAAAGCATGTTGATCAATGCAGATGTTATTAATCAGTAGCTTACTTTGTAAATGAGGGGAATGCCCACTTTGAAGTAGGCATGGGATATGGCCCATGGTTGACTTGAATGGTAGGCATTACACATATAGCTATGTAATAAATTGCTTGCCCTTTCATTGTTGTTCTTTCCAGGCTGCTCAGTAGAACATTATTTAGAACTCAAATGTTTACTGTTCTTGGAATCCCCCAACCTTGACTATTTAAGTTACGCTTTCTTTTACTCAGCATGAAGGCCAAGTCATCTAATAGTTAAAAAAATAACACAGTACGTCTGTTGTGATGAAAGGTCTAACTTCATGTCACTGAACAAGGCTGATAAACATAATTTAAAGATGTGGGGTTCTTTGACATCAGTCTAATGCCATGATGCATTTTTCATATTAAATTGAACCAAGGTGAACTTCTGTGTTTTGCCAGAAGTAGATGAAAGAAACCTTTTCATTCAATAGGCAGATCTAACATCACATCTGTTTTGTATATTTACATACCAGAATAACTTAACTGAGATGCAACATATTTAATGTTCGGTGTGGTCCAGCTGCCACCAAATTTTGTTACAGGGATGAACAAAGCACTGGAAGTTCATGTGACTTGCCCAAACTAAGCTACACAATGAGATACTGACTATGGTAGAATTCAGATCTGGAATCACCTGATTTATGTTTTTTGTGCTTCAAACTTTCTACCTATCCACTGAGTTATTTTTCCCACTAATTCAGGGGGAATACTCTGTCACCACTTTTTTCAAAGTACATGCATGTATCTAGTCATAGCTAGTGCTAGAAATAGTGCTGACAGATGCCACTTGTTCTGTAAGCTTATTCCAACTGTTCTCTGCTCTTTCTCTGAAGCAGGTCTTCATTGATATGTCCTCTTGTCCACACATCCTTATACAGCCAGAAGAGTTGCATTTAGCCTGATGGCATTATCCCATTCATATATCAAAGCTAATCATGACATCCCTGAGCCTCCTCTTTTGTCAAGGAGAACAGCCCCACGTAGCCCATGTTTTCCAAGCTATCAGCTACCTTGGTCACTCTTCTCTGCACCTTCTCAATCCTGTCAATATCCTTCTGCAGATAGTGTAACCAGATGTATATGATTCATGACCTGTAAAGAGGCACTAGGATAGCTCTTTATCTGCTTGCCAAGGTTCTGTTGCTGCATGCCATGTTTCTATTTGTTTTGCTTGCTGCTGCCTGCCCAATACTGTTACCCCCATTTAAAGTGCATTTATTTTTTTAGAAATGTTTACTACTAAAAACACACTAAGCTGTAACAGTTCTTTTCCAGGTGTGTCATGGTGATGGGGGACATGAACACATGAAAATTACTGATGAAACTAGACCAAGGTCTATTTAGTCCGTCAGCCACTTAGCAGTAGAAATACCCATTATATCCTGAAGAGTTCATGTAAGCATCTAGCCTATTTTAAATGTAAACAAAGATGGGTCATGCGCTACCTTATTTGGTAACCTATTCCATAGTGAAATGACCCTCTGGGTAAACAAATTCTCTTTCATTAGTTTTTATTGTTTGGTCTAACAGTTCTAATGAGTAGCTTCTGGTAATAAATCCAGTCCGTGTTTTGGTTTATAATCTTAAATTGGACTTGAATGTTCCATTTGATACTACTGTATAGATCAGGATTTATTCCAAATCATGGAATGAAATTGTTTCTTTTGGGCATAATATATAAAAGCCATCTATGCCATAATATCTCAGATCTGGGTAAGGCCTGAGTCATCTTGGGAAACTTGGGCAGACAGGAAGAAGCATCTTTTGTTATGCAATTGCTGTACAGACTGAACAGAGTGTGTGGTCTGTGCCTTCTCTATGGACATTTAACTGTCTGACTGACATGCAGCAGGAAACTGCCATTCATGTTGTGGTTATACAAACACTGGAGTTTAAAATGCCTCCTGCATTTTGATGCCTTATCTCTGAGGAATGAAAGTGAGCTCCCTTAATACTTAACAGAAAACTAGGATGGCATAAATCAATCTAATTTATTCTAAACCATATTAGTGCAGCATGGTGTCATAGTCAGGTAACCATACTAAAAAATTCTAACTGTAAGAATGCAGTCTTATTTACCCTCATTAAACCAATTTTATTTTAAGACAGTGCCTTTTCTGTTCTGATCAGGTATATAAAAATAATACCCCTGATCTTGTGTATACTGCCCGAGGGGGGGTTGGGGCTGAAGCCTTCCAGCAGGATGGACAAGAGCATCATGGGCTGATTCAATAGTCACCTTCCTAAAAGAATGATTGACCTATATAATTAATTGTTATGCAGAAATGTAATAGTGGAGTAATCAATGTGACTCCCAGTCAATGTCTTTATTAAGATCCTAAAGGTGATTTAGTGTGCCTGCCATGTTCATCCACCACATTTCCTCCTTTTCCAAGCCTTTGTTATGGTCACTGATTCTTTCAGGTGACAGTACCTGTGCAAGCCCCCAGAAATGCAAGGATGCCCATATGTGTCCCCTTTCCATAAAATGGTGGACTACATTCAATATCTCAGCCTTTATGTATATGGTGCTCTTTTGCTCTAATATTCATTTTTTTAAGTACATGCATTGCTTTGCCTACATACAGGCAATTGCATAGACACTGAATGGCATATACTACACCCTTACTGATACAGATAATGGATCATATGCACAAATGGGTGGGTAATACTCACCAGACAGGTGCATACCAGCTGGTATGCTATACAGGCCACCACCTGTCCATGGCCCTGCCCCCCTGGCACACGGACATGCAGAGGCCATTTCCACTGACCAGGTGTTCAGGATCCCTTGCACCCACAGGGCATGAAAAACATTAGAGGGCACAATGTGCGCTGCCAGCTCAGGGCAGGTGGGAGCCCAGCTGGCCACCTCAGCCCTTCTTTATGATCCTTGGGCTGTGGCAGCATGTGGGAGGTCTGCAGTGCCCCCACATCAGCACCATTACTGGTGGTGGCAACCTGGGTAGTGCGTATCCCTTACAACTAGGAGTTATCCAGCATAAGGTGCACCCCCCCCCCGTGCCCAGCACTCCCCACCTTTTTGAATGGTGTGGAGTGCAGGCACACCCCCAACATGCCCCCATCTGCCCCTGGCACTTTGCTGTCTGCGCGGCAAGGGGATCAAGTGCCAAGGGGCTGCACAACCTGATTGATGAATTTGGCATGGGGGGGTGCAATGAGTATGGAGTAGCTACCTGCCACAGATATGCGGGGCGTAGCCACTCTACACAATAGTGCATAGGGCCCAAAATGTGTTCTAAAGTTACGTTCTTTACCTGGTCAAGGGTGCTTAAACATGTGCTTTTTAGATGTATGGCCACAAGCTGCACATCTGTAAGGGTGCATACCTGACTTCAGAGACCTCCTATGCTGTTTTGTTGTCTAGTACCTGTTTGTACCAATTTACTTTTAAGATTATAAGCCTTCTTGGTGGTGACCCAAGCTCTTTCTCTATATAAGTTGGCTGAGTTAGGTGTTCCTGGAAGATGTACCAGTTACAATGAATAATCCCTCTAATTGCCAGCCATATGTCACAATGTGCAGTTGAGAACATCACTGTTTGTGTCATCCCAGCTACTTGGTCCAGTAGTCAGGGTATTCTCTCTTTGGACCCTGTCTAGTCTCCGAACTGCTCTGTGTAGGGTCCCCATGGTGTACCCTCTCTCCCAAAATATCCACACCATATTATCCCTTTCTCTCACAAAATCCCAGTTCAAACTACAATTTCTCTGTGTTCTGAGCTGCTCAGAATATAGGATGCTTTCCACCAAACTATGCTGGTGGAAACTGCCTGCATGGAGGACAGTGTTTGTATCTGTTTTTCTCCTAAAGAGACATATTTCCAAGTGGCCATGGACATTCTTAATGATACTATCCAGGAAGTAAATGCTCCCTTTCCTGTAGCTGATTGTAAAGCTAAGGTTAGAACCACTAATTTTCATCAAACCTACTAATTCTAGGAGATGTTCTGTTGTGGAGTCCCATAAGAAAAAAAAAATTCATCTATACAATGTTTAAAGACTCTAATGTCTTTATGGAAACAGAGCTCAGAAGGATCAATTTGGAATGCTGTCACACAGGTCTATGTGATAACGGTGAATGCCTAAAGGCGATCACCTTTATCGCTCAGTCAGAGTGCCGAACACATTTTCGGCACTCTGACAATCCCAGCGCACCAGCACAACAGCATCAGATCATTTTTTCTGCTTTCTGTGGGGCTGTGCCCCCACCCCCCTCAAGGGGTTAGCCCCTACCCCCCCATAAGGATTCTCAACCTGGGGCATGTCGGGGGTGAAAGTAGTAAAATAAAAGGTTTCGGGCCGGGCACAATACATATCACACCAGCGCCTGGACCTGAACCCGATACCTCAGCCACCCTAGCCATTAGCAAATTACCGATGCCACGGCTCAGCTTGACTGGCAACCGCAGCGACACTCCCTACTGCCTCTCCCCCCTCCCAGCCCACACTCACCATGCTCGCTCCCACCCCCCCATGCGTGAACGTATAGTGACATCCTGTTGCCAAGTTCACCCACCCCCTCATCCGGTCACCCTACCTGTCCGTCACCATGAATGGATTGTGCAGGGAAGGTGTCACCATAACGGACGGCGCCCTTCCTCATGCACCCACTTCACGGGTTACCCTGTCATGCAGAATGCAAACACCTGTAAGAAGCAATTACATCAAACTGGAGTTTGCTATCTTTGAGGTAAATGTTACAAGCAATCAGCTTCCATCAACTTAAAGAGCTAGTGTACTGCTTGGAATTAATAGTAATTTTCAGATGCAGTCAGCTATCACTTCCAGTATCTAAAGTATTTTTTTTTTTATTTTCTGTTTGCTAATTAGAAGATTTTCCACCTGGCAGTACTGGGGTGATGTATGGAGCAGATTACTGTCGTGAGAAAAAAAAAGGCAGTTGTGTTCCTCCCACTACACCATCAGAAATGAGACCAAACACCTTGAGGCACCACAATCCTGGCAGCCTGAGCAGTGACTTTCACAAGCTACCAATCAAAATGCTGGAAATTGTGACATCACTAGTAACCAGGGAGAGCCAGTCCCTGCTACTTCATGTTAAAGTGAAACCTGGCAGTGATAAATGGTTCTCATTGGTTATTAGTGATGTCATATTCAGTGTAGTTTCAGTGTTGATGTAGTGGGAGAAACAGAACTGACTTTTTTTCCCTCCAGACAGAGTGCTGCTCCACATATCACCCCAGTACTGCCAGGTGGAACATCTAATTAACAAACAGAAAAGAAAAAATACTTGAGATGTAAGAAGTGATAGTTGACTACATCTGAAAGTTACAGTTAATTGCAGGCAGTTTCCAGGCAGTACACTAGCTCTTTAAAAGATAAAGGAACAAAGGACTGTGCAAAATGTATGAATGAAAATTGTACTTAAACATGTGTTATAAAATGGGTTTAGGTTTTTGAGGAATCTAACTGGCTATTAGTTGCGCATTAGAAGTGTTTAATGCACGGCTAATAACAAGTCCAACAGCAAGTGCCCCATAACATTTGGTGGGCACAAGGGATCAATGATTTCAGGCTAAGAATTCTAAATTAGAATTTTCTTTTTTTAAATCACTGACATTTTTTTTTTGCTGTCTTAGTGAGGTAATCTCAGTCTAAAATAAAGAAATATAAAAGCTCACCTCTAATCAGGTTTGGCAACGTATACTGTTAAATGTAAGGCCAGTGCATATCAATACATTTATGATACAGTGATAAACTGTATTTTCTCATTTTGTGGTTCTGCCCTATCCCACTATTCTGCCCTATCACTTATAGAGATCAGTGCAGCTCCCTCATGCTGACCCACTGATCATGCTGCCCTTCTCATAGTGACCCAAGGGAAACAAGTATGGTATTTGGTATGGTATGTACAATTTGTTATCCTAACATCTCTGTGATTGTATCTTGGTGAAAACTAAAATACAGTGCAACTTCATCCCACCAGCTGTTTGTCCATCTGATCGCCCACTTCAAAGGCTACAGTATTTAAAACAGGCTTCATTTCCACAGAGAAAAAAGGAGAAAAGGTTGTGCATCCACCGCAAGATATGAACCTGATACCATACATGAGTGTGGTTGCTTGTCCACCCACCCTTGGTTTTAGTTGAGACTTATACCGCATGCTTTTTCACAGTAAATTAATTAAACTAAGATTTGTTTCGTGGTTCATGCCTTGTGGTGGGTTCACAACCTTTTCTCCTTTTGTTGCATTTTTTTCAGTGTATTGCACCACCGCTTATACCTGGTGCTGATTTTTGCTGCTTTGTTTCCATAGAGATCATTTTCAGTTCTAGTTTAAAAAACAGCCACACACCTCACTTCCATGTCTTCTGTTTGCTTTCTTAATAATGTCACATCTTTTGGAAAATTCAGCATTTTATGAATGCTTCTCACTCCAGCCATGTCTACTGTTGGCAGTGTGATCGCAACTCTCAAAGCTACTGCATTCACTTCTGGGATTGTCCCCACTATCCATTCACTGAATTTCAAAGTAAATCCAAATAACAGCCATACAAGATAAAAATGAAATCGAATGAAAAAAACAATAAGCCTCTAAGATGAAACTTCATATATTGTAAAGGTACACACTTTCCCCACGTGCCACATATAGCCAACTACTCCACTATGAGTGATTTCAGTTTTACTCATCTAGTAAAAATAAAAGTCCCTGGTTATATGAGATTATTTGCAAAATGAGGTAATAAGTCCCTGGTTATATTAATTGATTTGCAGGTGATGGCATGGGGGTAGAGGATGTAGCTATGAACTACAGGACCCAGTTAAAAAATTACAACTATAGAAGCCTATCGAGGACAAAAGTCATGGGTGGATGCCTCAATTCCTTACAGGCGGAGGGACTATTTTCTGTACAAATACATTAAAAATGTATCTTTTTCTGTATATAAACATCTTAATTTTAGGTTTAACATTAATATAAACTACAGAGTCCCATTTTATAAGCACAATAAGACACTCCGGGGGTGTGTATTAGACATTTCTAATGCATGGCCAGGGGCTGAAGGCACTCGGCATGCCCCTGGTCATGCTTTAGAAATATCTAATGCACACCCCCTTGCATCTTATTGCTTACATATTGAATGTTCATACTGTCATTGTAAACTGTTGTATTTTTTAATTGTTTATGAATTACTTGTTCTGAAACTTTTATACTAAGGAATGGATTGCAATCGAAATGCTCATTGGTTCTCTAAAACAAAACAAACAAACTTTGCCTTGAAAGAGGCAGATTAGCAGGTTGTAAGGTACTGTATCAAATTGTAGACAGTCAGGACTATAAGGAGAGGAATGCCCTGAGTAGATGAAAGCTGAGACCACTTCCAGAGAGCCATCTGAGGAGGTCAGTGAGGTCACAAATATGGCCAGCATGAGTCATGCAATGCTGTGGCTTGTGTTAACACTATCAGGGTCAGTCCGCTGTGTTAATGGACCAACCCTGCTTGACAGCTTTGGCAACCTTATTGAACAAGTGTCCAAATTTAAATACCTTGGTCTCTACCTGGACCCTCACCTATCCTACAGCCTTCATATTAATAACCTCATTAAGAAGATTCATGTAAGGCTTGGTCTTCTGTACAGGATCAGAAAGTTCCTGCTTCCCCCTTCCAGGCTACGCCTGGCTACCTCCCTACTCCTACCATTTATCGACTACAGCTCCATCATCTATTCTCCATCTTCATCTTCACTACTCTACTCCAAACTCAGAGTTACCTACAACAGTATAGCTCTCTACATCTCCGAACTCCCCTTGAAAACCCACCACTGCACCCTCTACTCCTCCTTCAGTTGGCCTACCCTGGAAGGGAGGTTCCACCTTCAAATTCTCATCTTTCTTCATAAAATCCACCACAATCTTCTGCCTCCCAGTGTAAACTCCCTCTTCCCATACTCAGCACCTAGGCAGTTGACCAGAGGTGCTGCCTCCATGGTCTTTGACACCCCATTCTTTTGGACCAAGCAGGCTCAAAACTCCAGTTTGTTTTTCTGGCACAAAGCTGTACAATAAACTCCCTCCCCCCGAAATCCAGGCCTGCGAGTCAATTGACTCCTTCAGCTCCTCCCTTAAGGCCCACCTCCTTAGTTCTTCCACCTGTAGCTCAGGGTAGTCTCCTTATTAAACCCATTCGATCATTGCCCCTCCTCCCTTTTCCACCTCATCATCCTAACTCGCTCCCCCTCCCCCCTCCTCTCACCACCACCTCCCTTGTGACCTCCAATCCCACCAACCCCTTTAGTCTAGCACTTTCACTTATTCAGTACTTTATTCTGGAAACATGAGTGTTTTTGCTAAGCCTTCACATCATAGGATTTTGTAACCCTTTGTTTTATGTTCATCTGTTTTGCTTCTACTTGTTATGTTTATTTTACCTTATGCTGTAATATATTGACCTGTTTTTGTTCTTCTGTTACTTCCATTGTTTATGCTACCAGTATGTTGTATCCCACACTGGACATTTGTGAAAATGGGCATTTTTGTGCACATACTTTCCAGTATATAAATAACATGATTGATTGATTGATTGCACACTGCAAATGGCATGGACTGATTGGAAGAGATTGCATCTAGTACTGGAGAGACAGGTTGAGGATTTTGGAACCAGGCAGTTTAAATCCAATCGTGGGGGAGGAGGGAACCAAATAAGAAGAGAAATGCACTAGAAGCAAACAGGGACAGGGCTCTGAGCAGCAACACAAACCTGATGGAAGGAGGTAATAATGCAAACAAGGAGATGGTGAACTTGGCAGGCAAGGGTTTAGCTGCTGCAGATAGTTAGGAGATGTATGGGAAACAGCTACTTGAGTGCAGAGATCAAGAGCTATAGCCAAGAAAGGAGGCCAAATAGGAGAACTAGCTAAGGGTAACAAAACCTAATGTTCAGGCAGCAATGAGACTGTGGACTGTAGGTTGCAGTAATGCTGGAGGCTTAAACATCCTGGAACCCAGACAACTGAATATTTTGGAACCCAGGCAACTGAATATTTTGTATGGGAGGAAGTAAATCCATGGCAGTGAAATTGAGGCCCTGCACTAAGGAATTAGGGAAGCAGTCGAGAGGTAAACAGGTCAAGCCACTGAACAAGCATCTACTAATGAGTGGAGATCCACTCTGTTGTCTGAAGGAGGTGGCCCTGGAACTCCAGAAGAGCAGGGGACAAAAAGGCAGGTTGGTTGGCTACTGTAGGAGTTAAAGGAGTAGACATAAAATTGCTACTTAAATTACTAAACTCTGTATATGCTGCATATTGTAAAAAGTAATGATAGCTGAACTCCACTGCTGTCCTGGATGAAATGTAGATGATGGTTTAAATCATCTGTTCTCATTCTTTTTTTTTTTGTCATTTCTAATTTCTGAAGCCTGGTGGGATGATTCTGTATCAAGCATTTCCATTGCCATACTCATACTATGTTCAACTTCATCTGTGAAACTAAAATCAGCATTGGATTTGTTGAACAAAGTTGTAGTTTTAAATCATTGTAACTGGATTTTTTAAGGATGGGGGAGTACAGGGCAGTAAACTGAAATACTAACTGGCAAAAAAAAATCCTTTGGTTTACTTGTTGAGTAATTTCAATTTTCAGGCAATTCAGAAAAAGGATAGCAATTCTATGGGAATTTTGCAGGGGGACTTCAAAATGTGGTATGACCTTAAGAAGGATAACAAAAAGACACAGTGTTATGGCCCTGTGCATACCTTTTACCTGGAGTAAACTGAAACAGGTTCTGTCTGCAGGAGGCTTAGTTTTACCCTAATCCTGCTGTTACCGTAGGTAGTAGTGTAGGTGTTTAAAGGGGGTGCTGAGGATTATGCAGGGACAGATCGACAAATAAAATAAACTGCAATGACCAACTTAGTACATTCACACATATTACATTATGTAGCATTGTAGCCTAGGATTAATCTTGCCTGCCCCTCCTGCTGCACAACAGTGACTACACCCAGTTTCAGTATGGAAACACATTCAATCCTCTCAGCCAGTATACAAAACCTACTAATGGTACTTAACTATCAGTGCTATTCTCCCTCATGAATCAAAGAACAGTAGTCCTGCTTCAGAATTATGAGCAGTGCTGCACTAGCTCCCATAACCTCACCTGGTAGGCTATTCCATAATTTATAATTAAGCAATAAGGCATGACCAGGGGTTATGTTAATGGTCTGTTAATTACCCTCTAGGGGTGTAATGTGGCACAAGGAATAGCTGAGTGCTACATGCCCCTAGAATGTGATTAACTGACCATTAACATAACCCCTGGGTGTGTCTTATTGCAATTATAATAAAAATGTTTTTAACCAATATTAAGCCTCGTTCAGCATATGATTAAGCTCTCCATGTATGTTAATAAAAGATCAACATAAGGCCGTTAGAATGTTTACAGCCAATCAGAAAGCTCCATTTCTCAGCTGTTTTTTATAATCTTAAAATGAGTAAATGTTCACACAGCATTCTTATTCATACTTTCTTATGCAGCAAGGGGTGGACATATTGAACCAAGAGACCCTTCTGACCTTAAATGACTATGTTATTATATTTTGGCCACTACCAGCATGAATAGGAGCTGTACTTATTTTATAATCCACATCCCCATTTTCCCTTTTCATTTTATGTCTGCTATCATGACACTTGTGCACACCACAGTGACACCTGTTCTCTAGACAGGAGGGAAGGTGAACTGCTGTTTTTTTGCAGTTGATGCTGATGCTGTTACATGACTGCGTGGCATGTGATTCCACTGCATGAGTGCTTGTCAATCTATGACCTGTACCCTGCCCTGGAAGTGAACATCCCACTGTTGTATAATGTGTACTGTAAAATGCAACATATATGCCTTTGTGCCTAAACCTCTAAACATACAGTGATTGAAGTATCAATATAAGGTACCTTTGTATCTAGAATTAATTTCTGAGTGAGCAACAAGGATAGTCAACAGAAGAAGCAACTCAGATGTGGCAAATATAAAATAAAATATTTACTAATAATATTGCAATTTACTGTATTTATTATCACAAATACTGTAATTTGCAAAATATGGTTAAACCTGTTTTTTCATAGCACGCACACAGCTTTTTGAAACAGAGATGCTAATTTACTCATTTACTACTTTGGCAAAAGCTTTAGCACTTTAAAAACCTCATTAGAGTTTTAAGTCTGCTCGGAAAACTGTATATTATTAAATGTAAACAGTTTATGGACGTCTCAAAATTTCAAGTTTGTGGACCTCTGAGAAAACTAAATCTTGAAATATAATACAATAAATTCCATGACATGGTCTTCAAACACTAACAACTATATCAACAGTATCATTAGAAAGAGAAGTATTTCGATTTTTCCTGTACAGTAGCCAACTGGAATGCCACCCTCCTTAACCCTATTCCAAAATATTTTGTTCCATAATAAAAATATATATTTAAAGAAAAATGTTTTCCATGCAAGTGGTGGTATACCACTGGATGAGTTCACAGGAAATTAAAACTGATTTTCCTCCTAATAACTAAGGTACTGTAAACTGCCTTCAAATAGCCAAATGTCTCCTGTGAAAATTCTTTCACTTTAATTATCATAACTGGCATCACAAATTTACTGCTGACTTGAATGAAATGTTGTAGCATATAATTTTTATATGCACCTTCCTTACTGTAAATGTTGCTTCTCAAACAATATCATCCATTCTCAAATCTGCATACTATGTTATTGAACATTGTTTAATCTGCCTCTTTCCTAGCATACATGTAAACTTCGATATATCTATTTAATATCTAGGTTATGTACAGCACATTAGCTATACACACCAACACCACAGTGACTGTGTGAAAACATCCTATAAAAGCCCAACTGAATAATGTCAGATAACTTTAATAAATAAAATAGGCACAAGAAACATATATGGTACATTGAAATAAACCGTATATTGAAGTGAACAAATGAACAAATTTGGTCAATAAACTGTTATTTATCAGTTAGGATAAAAATGCAATTTGCTATAGAACACATGTTATTTTCACTTAGAACATCTTACTTTTACTGAGAAAGTATCATTTCCATTCAGAATTTGGGCATAGAACACAGATAATTGGCCAGATGGAGAATTTGCAATGAAAAGAGAAGCAGTTTTTAGCTGAAATAAGATCAAACTATTATAGAAATACTTTACTGGAAATTGCATTTTATTTATAAAATGCATAATGTTTTGTAATGGAATTATTATTTATCCTCAAAAATGAGTGACAAGACATTTATAACTAACTTCTGGAGTCCCCACATGTTATGTGTCATACCACTCACTAGTGGAGATAAATGTATTATCCCACCTCAAACCAAAGTACTCTTCTACCCTTGGATCATTTGTACAACACATGCAGGTTCATCCTCTCCTATAGATGATCTACCCATCATTGTGTGCTGTATGGCCAATTTAATTGACCAAGACCCACAAGCAGATATGACTACCACAGTCTTTCTTGGTTGAACAACTGTGCACATGTAAAAGCCCCTGATTACCTCAAAACCCTCCTCACAGTTAAGCAGTGCCTAATGAAGTAATTCAACAGTAGCAATTACTGTACCTTCTAAATTCCCAGGCTGAAGTGTGCATTTAGTAGATTTATAGAGAATGGCACTATTGAGCACTTTGAACCTCATTGCACTGTTGTTTAAGTATATGCACTGTCACTTTAAGAGAACCATTTTTTTTAATGTATTTATTTAGTACCTCAGCTAGGGGGGGTGTGCCTTTGGTTCCCTTCCCCTTTCAGCCAGCCTTCATGGCTGCTGCCTTGGACGCAGCCAGAACTCTGACCTCACTGCCAGAAGCCCTCCCAGGCTGCATCACAGTGGATACTTACCCCACCACTGCGGAGACCTGGAGGGTGGACCCAGGAGGGAGCTAACTTGGTAGCATCTGTGCCTGCACCATCCGGGCAGCCTTCATGCTGCTGAGGGTATTTCTTGGTTTCCTTCCCTGTCAGGATGGGCTTGCAATGACGCCAATGGAGGGATCGCGCATGCGTCTGCATGTGTTTCTCACAGGTGTCTCCCCCTTCTCCGCCCCCCCATCTGCAGCATCGATGCATTGCCCCCAGTCTCCACGGGAGCCAGTCAAGTGCCTGACCACTGATGTCCCCCTATCTTGCCAACCCCGAGCACCATGCTCATTCCCGAACACGGGTCACCAGCATAGCACAAGGTAAGGCTTCCAGTGCCTCTGCCCTCAGCACCACCATGCCAGCCAAGAGGACCATTTTTCAAGCATGTTACAAACCTAGCAATGCATCCTCCAGATGATATACTAGTGGGTATAAACCTGGTTGAGGTTTGTAGCTACCGAATGGAGCTTTGTACTTTTGGCATTTTAAAATTGTGTAATTAAAACAGTTTTGTTTCACTGTCCTCCAGCTGAGGTGTGCAGTTTTTTGCCTGCAAGTATTTAGTAGAAAGGCCTTTGCATCTGCAGCATCAGACTCCTCGAACCTGAAGACAGCAGTGTTAAGGATAGGCATGTGAACACAACTGGGAGGGGGTACCAGGAGGGCCCCCCAGCACTAGTACAGGTAGTCAGAACTGGTCAGGCAGGGGAAGGAAGGGGAAAATACAATAAGGCAAATAGAGGTAGTAGTAGTAGTAGAAGTTTATTGCATGACTAAAGAGTATTACAATCATACAACACTTAGAAGTTAAAAGGAAATAAAGGACATCCAAAGTACAAAGAAATAGACATACATACATGAATAAATACATTTTTCTTGTACATCTCACATATATACATGTGACTTACTGTACATAATTACTTTAGGGGAAGCATAAGAAGACACAGGTGCCAGGAATGGGGGGGGTCACTATGGCCATGACCCTACCACTTTCATAAGTGGACTCATCAGTTTTTGCAGTTTACTAGGGGAGAATTTACCCCTTACATCCTTGGCCCTACCACTTCTCAAACTGTTCCAGCACCAATGTATGAAGATATAGCTTTAAGAAATTGCTACTGATCAGCAAGAATGTAAATAGGACATTTAGGGTTAGGACAGGGGTACCTACATTCCACCTCAATGTTAGCATATCCTGTAATAACTAAACTCCTCTAAGGAGGAAGATGACAAAAATGTTTTGGTCATTAAAGATCTCTTTCTTCTTTTGACCTGTTAATCTTCATAGTAAACTCTCTTGGCATGATAAAACATATCAATATAGGTACAATTCATGTTACTACTGGCCTCTCGTATACACCACTGCTCTCTAAACCTCACTCTCCCACCCTTCTTTCTATGGCAGACATTCTTCCCACTGTGACACATTCACCTCCAAATTCTGGATTGGTGTACTCCCCCATACTTTTTTGCCCTCCTTTCTTCCCCCTCCTTCCTCCTACCCCCTCAGGGACACAGTTTTCTTTTTCCCTGTCCCTCCTCTCCCCTACAGGAATATGTCCATAGGCCAAACTGCCTTCTCATATCATTTTCCTAAACTCTGGTCCTCTCTCTCTCTCCCCTTGTCTAACCTCTCAGCCTTGCCCTTCTCTTCCCTTAAAATCCCTTCTTTTTGACTTTACTATCACCTACTGCAACTGTTCCTGATCATGTGTTCCTTGTGCTCCCTGGGCTATGCGCTATTTTCCTAACCCCCAGGCTAAACTACGACTAAATCAGCGAGTCATATTTTGCTCCTGAGCCACCTTGTGCACTGGCTTTGATGGCTTTTGCAACTCAGCAGTCTTGGTGGTGGTAATCTGCTACTATATATCACCGCTCCCAGTATTACAGCACTTTTACCATACGTTGCATTATTATTCATCTTTTTTGTATTGCCCTACCGATCTGCCTGCAGATCATAACTGCACTCTGTTGTGCATTTTTACTTTTTGTAAGTATTTTTACTGTACTTTATTTTTGTATTTTATTTTATTATTAGATCTGCAGCTTACATTATGTATTTTTACTTGCACAACCTGTGCTATATACTCCTCTTCCCCATTCCCCCAGGACAATTCTGGAAATGAGCTGTTACCAGCTCAGTATTTATTTCTTGGTGAATCTTTTGAAATAAGTAATATATAGGAGTATAGGTTTGAAAGTATGCTACAGTTATAAATTCAAAGCATCCCAGCCTGCCAGGCAATTTAGTTTTTCTTTATATACTTTAGATGTTTTGGCAAACCATCAACATCTTAATGGATTTCTCAATGGTATCTGTATCTTCAGTACATAATACAATTATTATCAATTCCTCCTCAAGCAAAACTTGTGAATTACAATATATTAAATAAGTATTTTCCCTTGCCTTTCTGTATCAATGACAATATAAAAGCACAAACCACAGTTACAAAATATGGATTGATCCTTGTTTTTTTGTTCAGATGTCTTAACGATTTTCAGGGAACAGTGTCCAATTTATGTCTAGTAAGGATTTGTCTTAATGCAGGGTTAGATAAAAAGTCTAGATGTGGTTCTCGAAAAGAGTAGGGGCATTTTTTATTATAATAACATCAAAAACATATAATTGTAAATAGTGTTGAGTAACACAAACCAATGTACAAACCATAGGGCAAGAAAGATTCAAATAAATATAAAACAGTGTTAAATCACACAAAAATTATTCAAATCATGACAAAATTAAATAAGTGTTACATTCCTACATTTTCTAACAAGCTTCTTTGTAATCATTTAGCCACCAAAATTAGATCATACTACTTAAAGGAAACCCCCTACCCCCTTAAGAGTAGGGGAGAATTTATTGTAAAGACACATACAACAGTTCCTGTGATTTACATCTTGTACAACAGTGTATCCACAATTAATTTACAATAGTACCAAAAATATTTCAGACATCATTCAACTTTTCCTTTATCAATTCTATCCCCTGTTCCACCTTTCCCTCAGTACCTCTTATTTATTTATATTTACTAAAGTAATTAAACACTTTCCACCATTGTAATACCTTATGTGATGAATGAAACACTACATCCTTAGCATACATCTTTCGGATGAGACGTTAAACCGAGGTCCCATCTGCCTGGATTGGTGGTAGTTCAGGTGGATGTTAAAGATCCCATGGCACTTATCGAAAAGAGTAGGGGAATTTCCCCGGTGTCCTGGCCAAATTTCCCTCATTCACTAAAAATACCACCAACAGCTTAATCTGGTTCCAAGGTCAGTTGGCATTCATCTGTATCCCTCCCGGAGTGCGTGCCTGAAAATGAAGCAGGATTTGTCTAGTGCACTTAGCCGGTCAACAAAAGCTAAATAAATAAATAAATAAATAAAATACACTCTCTGCAATTCCTGTACTACTAAAATAGCAAAACTTTCATGTGACATTTTCCTTTGGGACAATACTGATTGACATCTAGCTTGCTATAAGTAGTATCAAATACAACAAAAGAAGACCTGCAATGTGTCCTGATGAATGTGTTGAAATCTTAAATCATATTTCCCCAATACTAATACTTCATAGGTCATATGTTTGAACCACTTCATGTTCCATTTCACCCTTAAATAATCCCTCAAAGCCAAAGTATAGGAACATTCCAAAAAGAAATGCTCCATAGTTTTATTTTTATTGATGCACTCCATATAGGGGCAGTTCTGCTCTTCTAGAACCTTATGCTTGGCATCCCCCCTTAAGTTTATTCTGCCATACAAAGTAAGACATAGGTGTTCCCACATTTTTTGGGGTATCCTGGGGTGTGTAAGTTGTCTCAGGATCCATGGGTTATCTACCAAGGGATAATTCTTAAAACTAGGTTTGGAGGGATATATTCTGGCCATAATCTCTTGGTATAACTGCTTGCTAGTACTACTTTGTATAGAAAATTTTGTGACATACCATCTATATAATTTTTGTGCTGCCAGTTTAAACTAACTTGGAATATGAATGTGCTGATTCAATTTTGGAGCCACTCCGTTCCATGCTTGAAAATATCGGCCTAAAGTCACCATCATCCAAATGTTTTGAAGTTCCCCTGTACAAGTCAGCCCACTCAAAATTGTCTGTGAAAAAAATAATACATACAGTAAAACCACTACATTTATCATACCTAAACCACCCTCTGATTTCTCCAGATACCTAAAACATCTCTTTACAGGGTTTAATTTGTTACCCCATAGCATTTGGAAAAAAAAGCTATATAATTTGGTATCATACTGCGCAGGTAAAGGAAAAATCTTAGTAACATATTGCAGCATCAGAATTATGAACTGTTTAAGTATTCTAATCCTTTTGAGTTTAGAGACCTTCCAATGCCTCCATCATTGACTTTTAAATCTATTTTGAGAATAGCTTTATTCCAATGATCTTCTGGAAGATTCTGTGGCCCATACAGAATTCCTAATATCTCTATCGGCTCCTGGAGATTTTCATACCTGCCACTTTCACTGGAACCATACACCCCCAAAAAAACCTTTACCCTTATTATAATTCAATTTTGAGTTGGAGACTTTCCCATATTTTGTGATTTCTTGTATAAAGAACTGCATCTGATCATGGTTTTCCAAAAACCCACAAATATCATCTGCATATGCCTGAACCTTTAGATTATATTGAAAACCAGGGCTGGATAAACCCTTCCATTTGGGATGTTTAGTCAGTATTTGTAGCAGTGGATTCAATGAAAATACATATAGGAGGGGACTTAAAGAGCATCCCTGCCACAACTCCCAATGGGACTTCAAACCCAGATCCAACTTGTCCCTTTACCAGAGGCTTCACAGAAAAAGATGAGTGCAGATATTTCAGTTGATCAATTAATTTTGCTGGAACGTAGTATAATTCTAGAACTGCATATAAGAAAGGGTGAAAAACTCTATCGAAAGCATTTTCCTGATTAGCGGACACCAAACAGCCAGTGACCCCTGTTAAGTTAAGATGCTGTATTGCATCTCTAATAATCATTAATGCATATTGAAGTTTCCTGCTCAGGAGCCCACAAAACTGCTGTAGTGAGATAACTGAAGAGGCATACTGCTTCAGTCGATAGTTAATAATATGAGCTAAAATTTCATAATCAGTATTTAGCAATACTATAGGTCTCCAGTTGGAAATGTCGTATTTTCCCCTTTTCTATGAGGATAGATAAGCAAGCCTTCTGAAAAAGAAGGAAAAATAGAGTTTGTGGAAAAGAAATACAAATATACCTTTTCTAAACAAATAGCTAAATGCCTATTGAAAGTTTTGTAAAATGTATTCGGAATGCCATCCAAGCCTGGAGAAGTTTCAATTTTCAGAGCCTTTATGGCTGATTCAATTTCTTGCACCATTATTGGGGCCTGCAGTTTATTGATTTCTTCTGGAAATACTGGAACACTCACCCCTTCTAAAAAATCCTGCATTTCTTGCTCCATAATTGGCTGCTCAGGCTCTAATGATTTATAGTGTTGTTTTATCAATTCCTCAATCCCGTTTGTTGAACTAACTTTAAGCCCATTTGCAGATACTAAAAAGTCAAAGGTCATGCTGTTCCTGATCTGTTTGCATGCCTCATAGGGATCTCCAATAGGGGATTTTTGTGTCCCATTAAACAGCATTGCCTGGATTGATTTAGCACTATCATATTAATATAGTTTCATGGCCTCCTTAATTTCATTAATTTGAGGTGTATAGTCATGATTTGAATGATTTTCAAGAGTGTATAATTTTTGCAATTGTCCCCTTAAAGACAAATATTTCAAAAAATTCTAATTCCCTGTTTTCCTCCCATGATTTTTAAACCAGTTTGTAATATCCTTTTTTGTATCGGTCCACCATTCCCCTATGTTAGAGTACAAAAATGCCACCAACAGTCTACCTTCAAGGAGGTGATTCATATTCCATTACTGCAGGCTCCCCCAAAACTGAGGTATTAAGTTTCCACCTACCAAACCCTTTAGGAGTGTCAGCCACATGATCTAGCTGCAGTCTTAAAAAAAGATGGTCAGAAAATTCTACTGGATCTATACATAAAACCCCTTTAGGTAGATTGGGTGAAAGAAAGATCTAATCTTTAATAGTTTTAAAGGACTTCCTCATGTAAGTAAATTTAGGGCCCTCTGTGTGATAAATGTGACTGTCTATCATGCCTGCAGTATCAATTATCTGCGTTAGTGCATTAGAATCACAATAGATTTTCTTACCATCATCTCTTTTCCTTTTTTCACTTTAAAAATGCTGCAGTTGAAATCCCCACAGCCTTGGATGTGGTCACTAAATAGGGTTGAATTAATTTCATGTGGCTAACCTTGTCTGCTTTGATCTGTGAGTTATAAATATTTATGAATCTGCAATCCATTTCCCCCCAGAGCCCATCTGAAATTAAAACTCTGCCTGGGACTAGGTCCACTAGCTTCTGTAAATGAAAAGAATATGAATTAAACAAAATCCCCTCCCCATCAGCCTTATCTGATCCACATGACCAATAGGAGGGTCCCCATAGCCATTCCTTTTTGAACATTCACACTTGTTCATCAGAATTCATCCAGATCTCCTGTGAAAAACAGATATCCAAACATTTTCTGTGTACATAATGAAATACAGCTTGCCTTTTCATTGTATTTTATAAACTATGTATATTTACAGACCCTATTTTATACCCAGCCAGTTTAAGCAGAAAGAAAGGCAAAACCACATACTATAATGTCTATTTTTTTTTTCTTTTCCTTTTCTTCTTCCCTTTATACTCATTTTACTCTGGACTTGGATTCTGATGCTCTGCAGGGGATTTTTGGGAATCCGACTCCCCTGCTTCCATGTCAGAGTCCCCAGGTGGAAAAGAGGGCCGATAGGAATTGTTCTTTTTCAAAGGAGGTGTACTCGAGGGAAGGGGGTTTTTGGCCTCATATTCCTGGTGGACCTTCTGCGTGAAAGGGGGGCCTGAACAGAGGGAGCCATCACCCCACTCTCTGAGCTTGCTAGTTCCTCATAGCAAACTGGAGTAAACAACCCTGGAGCCTGCACTGCACAAGACTTGGAAGTCCCCTCTCTGATGTAGTTGGGGTATCCCCATTAAGAATTGTTAAATCTTCTTCCTTGGACCTTTGAGGGGAGGAGGAGGAGGAGAGGGGGAAGAGGAGGGGGATCCTGAACAGAAATACTAGCAGCTGGAGCCTGTGCAGCTACTGAATCCTGTGCTTGCTGAATAAGCAATTTAGGGCTGATGCAAGAGGCCTTGTTTTTGTGCCACCCAGGGGCACTCCCCAAATACATGGCCATACTCCTGGCACAAATCACACTTTGTGTGGTTCACACACTGCATGGTTATGTGATCTATTTCACCACAGTTGTCACATCTGGGCCTATCACATATGCTAGATAAATGAGTCCTAGAGCCGCATTTGTAGCATGCCCTGGGCTGACCTGCATAAAAGCAAACCCCTCGGTCCTTACCCAACATGAAAGAGTTTGGGATATGTTCGATACCTTTTTCATGCTGTCTTAATTTTACTTTATACTTCAAACCTCCAGTCCAAAACAATTCACTATCCAAGATTGCCTCAGATCCTCCCAGAATGCCACATTTTTGTGCCAACCAGTATGTTATATCCTCTACATGAACCCCCTCATTCCTAAACATCACTGTCACATACATAAATAGTGGTTTGTCAAAGGAACCACCATGAAGGGGGTCCATGTAGGGGAAAAATTCACTTGCCCATACCTCTCCCAGAAAAGATCTAGGGCATAGGCTGAACGAAAACTCACATCAAAATTCTCTTCCCCGATATGTTAATAAATGCATATACTTCCCTTGGGGTAAAATACAATTACTCTTTCAGCAATGTCTTCCCTATATGATATCTGTCTGGCCTATCTTTAAGTCCCCCTTTATATCGGATGCACACTGCATTCCATCTAGGTGCTGCTTCCTTTTCAACTTTTGAAAAAAGTTCAGATAACAAGGGCTTTCTTGCTACATCAGTGTTCTGCCCAACATCAGACTTCTGTTCCATTGCAGTTCCCAAGTTCTGTGTGTTTGTAGAAGTGGTCAAGGCCTTACCAAAGTCATTATGTCTCTCTGAATCCTTTGACCTTATAGATTGCTCTGGCAGAGCCGTTGCCCCTTTCCCTGCATTCTGAATGATATCTGCAGACGTTTTCCTGATTTGTCCATCTGTTTTAGGAGCCCACTCCGGGGAAGTCTGAGATAGGTTAAAAGATTCATCCCAAGTGGGGTCAGGTAACCAAATACCCCCTGGAGACTGCTTCCACCTGGCCTCCACAAGGGCTGTCTGAGGGGACCAAGCACCACAAGGGGAGAGGGGTGCTACCTGTAAAGTTAGCTTCACTGACTGTGGAACGCTTTCAGGGATTGCTCCAAGATTTCTTTTTGCCAGCGTTAGTGCTTCCCTTTTGTCCTTAACTTCTGTTCTCCCATTTCTCAAACTCCCTCCTTTAAAGGAAATGCATGTGAGTCCTTCTTGTAAACCACCAGACTTTTGATATTTAGTTTCCTCCAGATTCCTTTTAGCACTGACCAACCCCTCAGGCTGCTTAAAAATGAACCCAGTTGTTTTTGACATCGTAACAGGAGCCCTGCTTTTCTCAACCAGTTCTGCTCCTGCCAAAGTCTCCAGTAAAGCATTCATTTGCAATTTAGGAAGCACCTCTACTTGGCAGGGAGAAACTGTCTCTGTGCTTTCAGCAGATACAATGCACTATCTTCCAGTTTGCAAAGTGCACACTTTTGAGCTAATGTCAGAAATTAAAAGGGACTCACCCTTCCCGTTCGGGGTGTTTGATGCTGCTGCATCAGAAGGGCCTGTGACAGGCTGAGTGCCGGCAATGACAGGAGGAATTTCCAACTTCAGATGTACAATTCATGCTGCAAGGCGCTCTCTCTCTTTTAAATGTCGATTCTGTTCATCCTGTCAAGACTGCAGCAGCTCTTGCTGTATTTGCTCCATATTTCCTGGTACCACTGTTTCCTCACGCATATCTGAGTTAACACTTAAATCTTCTGTAGATATGTAGACATCCATGATGTCTTCTACAGAATTTTATAAAATAAACGTTTGTTCAGCAGATATTTCAGCCTTTGGCATATTCAAGATAGGAGGCCTTCTCTCCTATCTCTACAGCACCTACACCTTCCAGTCCTCCTCCTCCTAGATCCACAGGGGCAGCCATCTTGGCCAAAGACCAGGATGTCAAAGGTTCCCCTAGAGGAGAGTAGGGGGATTTCCCCTGTGGTTCCTCTATGGAGGCACCCATAGCGGAGACCAAGGAGGATGCTGGGAACCTCCTCAAAGGAGACCCAAAGGAGGGTGGCATGGGACCCAACAGGGGAAGGAAACAACTCCTGGTGGGGGAATCCATTGTTAGGAAGGTAGAACTGGGGGAGGAAGGGGAGAGGAAGGTAAGGTGCCTGCCTGACACCATGGCTTGAGAGACAGGAAGCCGAATCCTCAGGATCGCAGGAGCAGCTGCACAGGAGAGGGAGCTGGATGTCATTGTCCACCTAGGGACAAATGACCTGGCTAAGAAAGGGATCAGAGCAGTGCAAGAAGCATTTGTGGAGATGGGGAGGGGCCTTAGACAAATAGCACACACGGTAACCTTCTCAGAGGTGCTGCCTGTCTATGGCACGGGTGAGTCAAGGGTGCTTCACACTATGGGATTCAATCAGTGGTTGAAAAACTGGTGCAGAGCTCAGGGATTTGGCTTCATTGGAGACTGGGGGTCCACCTGGAAGGATGCAGGCCTATACTGGCATGATGGTCTGCATCTGTCCAGGAGGGGAACCAGGATCCTAGGTTATAGGTTTAAATACTTCATTGACAAGTATTTAAACTAGCCAAGGGGGGAAGCACTGAAAAGGAGCAGGGAAATCCTAGCTCCCCCAAAATATCAGGGTACTAAGTGAGGTAGACACCAACATAGAGATGTCAATAGGGAGAAGTGCAGGGGTAAATGGAGAAAGTGACAAATGCAACAAGGACAGGGTTGGGGCAAAAAGGGGTAAGGCCATCAAGAAATTGAGGGTAATGAGTACCATCGCCTGTAGTCTGGGCAACAAGTTCCCTAAACTGGTGGCCTTGATGGAAGAGGGATGCCTGAATATTGTAGCAGTCACAGAAACATGGTACACAGAGAACCATGACTGGGATGTTAACATACCAGGGTACACAACCTACAGGAGAGACTGGGAGGGCAGAAGAGGGGGGAGTAGCTCTGTATGTAAGGGAAGGGATAAAAGCAACTGAACAAAAAAGAGTAAACAGGAGAGAGGGAGGCACGTCGGGTCTGAGAGACTGGAAATGGCACCACAATCCGCACAGGGGTTGTATATAGACCCCCATGTCGGGGAGGAATGGACAAGGATATGATAGAAGGCATACTTAGGATGGCAGAGAAAGAGAATACTGTTGATGGGGGACCTTAACATGCCAGATGTGCTGGAGCACCTTTAAAGCAGCCATCCAAAACGAGGCCATTCTTGATGCCCTTCAGGTGGCATGCCTCAGACAGCTAGTTTGGACCCCTAATGAGGGAGCAATCTTAGACCTCATACTCTCAAATGGGAACAGTGAGAGGATCTCAGATCTAGAAAGTGAGTAGCCATTTGGGAACAAGTGACCACCAAACAGTGTGGTTCACGATAAACTCTGCTACAGAAGTCAAGCCATACAAAAGTGAGGGTTCTGGACTTCAGGAGGGTTGACTTTGGCAAGATGGGAGAGTGCCTTAGAAAAGCACTAGCAAACAGGCTAGAAGGAGGGGCGGAGCAACAATGGGCAAATATCAAAACTGCGATCACAGAGGCAACAAGCCTTTGTGTGAAGCAAATAAACAAATCAAAACGAAAGAAAAAAACACCATGGTTCTCAAAAGAGGTGGCGGTGAAGGTTAGGGAGAAAAAGATAGCATTTAGGAAGTATAAGGAAACACAGAAGAAGCAGGACAGAGAACTGTACCAGTTAAGGCAGAAGGAAGCAGGGAGGGTAGTCAGAATAGCAAAAGCACAAACTGAGGAAAAGATAGCTAACTCGGTTAAGAAGGGGGATAAAACCTTTTATAGGTATATCAGGGAGCTTAGAAAGACAAAGGGAGGGATAGTGAGGCTGAATAGAATGGATGGTGGGTGGGCAGAGAGTGACGGTGAAAAAGCAGGGATACTGAATGAATACTTCTGTTCCGGTATTCACAAAAGAAGAAGATGGGGAAGTGCCTAATCCAATTAACAGAAGCACTCTGGAGAGGGGGTTGATCCCAGTCCTTTCACAGAAGAAAGGGTTCTGAAAAGAACTCCTAAAACTGAAGGTGGACAAAGCAATGAGGCCAGATGGAATTCACCCCAGAATTCTAAAAGAATTAAGCAGAGAACTAGTGACACCACTGACTACCCTTTTTAACAAATCATGGGAGGATGGTGTGGTACCTGAGGACTGGAAGAAGGCGGATGTGATTCCCCTTCACAAAAGTGGGACCAAGATGGAGGCAGGAAACTACAGACCTGTCAGTTTGACCTCTGTGGTATGGAAAGTGATGAAATCACTTCTGAAGGAAAGAAATGCTGAGTACCTAGAGGCCAGTGGGGCACAGGACCCAAGGCAGCATGGGTTCACAGCAGGAAGGTCATGTCAGATGAATCTAATTGATTTCTTTGACTGGGTGACCAAAGTAGTAGACCAGGGAGGGACTGTGGACATGGCCTACCTAGACTATAGCAAAGCATTTGACACAGTCCCACACAAAGATTAGTAGTCAAATTAACCAGCCTGGGGGTGGGTTCCAAGGTGGTAGCCTGGGTAAAACATTGGCTGAACAACAGGACACAGGAGGTAATTGTAAATGGAGTCCACTCTGAAGAAAGAGGGGTTACTAGTGGGGTACCGCAGGGTTCAATACTGGGTCCAGTCCTTTTTAATATCTTTATAAGTGACATTGCAGAGGGACTGGAAGGAAAAGTATGCCTCTTTGCAGATGACACAAATATCTGCAACTGAGTTGATACACAAGGAGGCGTGGAAAAGATGAGAAGGGACTTAGTAAGGTTGGAGGAATGGTCAGAAGTGGGGCAGCTTGGATTCAATGCAAAGAAGTGCAAAGTAATGCACCTGGGAAACAAAACCCAGGGAAGATTACACAATGGGGAGGAAATAACAACAACAAAAATGGAAAGAGACCTAGGGGTAATCATATCAGATGACCTTAAGGTTGGCAAGCAATGCGAGAAGGCAGTAGGGAGGGCTGGGGGGATACTGGGATGTATAGGGAGAGGTATCACCAGCATAAATCAGGAAGTTGTTATCCCCCTGTACAGACAGTTGGTGAGACCCCATCTGGAGTACTGTGTCCAGTTCTGGAGACCCCATCTCCGCAAGGACATAGACAGGATGGAGGCAGTTCAGAGGAGGGCAACTAAAATGGTGCAGGGTCTGCAAGAGAAGCCATATGAGGAGACACTAAAGCAGCTTAATATGTATACCCTTGAGGAAAGGAAGGAGAGGGGGACATGATAGAAATGTTTAAGTAACTCAGTGGAATCAACAAAATCCAAGAGGGTAGCATCTTTCAGAAAAAGAAATGTGCAAGAACAAGGGGACACAATTTGAAGATGGGGGGGCGGCTCAGGGGCAATGTGAGGAAGTATTTTTTCACAGAGAGGGTGGTGGACAGTGGAACAGCCTTCCTGAGGAGGTTGTGGGGTCTAAAACTGTGGGAGAATTCAAGAATGCATGGGACAGACATAAGAGCAATTTTGTGGGGGTAGGAAGAAATAAGCTATTGGTTAAATAGGATCTGCAGCTTTATCCTCTAGGTAGGAAATGGGCAGACTAGGTGGGCCAGCGGTCCTTATCTGCTGTCAAAGTCTATGTTTCTATGTTTCAATGTTTCCCAGTGTCCTGGCCAAATTTCCCCATTCATTAAAAAAGACCACCAACAGCTTAATCTGGTTCAGTTTCAGTTGGTTACCATCTGTATCCCCTGTCACCCCTGAAAAGGGACTTCTAGTCTCAGTGGCCTGCGGGTCAACAAAATTCAATAAATAAGTAAGTAAGTAAATATATAAATAAATAAATAAATTAATTAATTAATAAATAATGTGCCACTTTTATCTTCTGGTACTATAATGAAATCTTTAAATGAGTATGTTACCCGTAGTCAATTGTCTGCTGTATCTATATCTTGTCATTTCAAGTTAATGATTTTAATATATTTGTTGTTTATTACAATGCTTTGCTGATACAGATACCCTAAATGAGGAAAACTAGCAAGCCTTAATATCATCATAACAGAGCACAACCATTCAGACTGTGAATCCTTTTCCATAGACAGATACTTTTTCTAATATATTGCAATGCAATCCTGGCCATATTCATTGCTGTTAACTTAACCTAGTATCCTATAACTCTCGTCATTACTAGTGCAATTATTCAATGTCGTCCCAATTCTGCCCTGGTAAAATCTAATGGTGTCAATATACCAAATCTCAATTAGCAGTTATACAATTTTAACATGATCTTCAAATCATCATTGAATGTAGAGCCCCAAACAGTGTTTCAGCCTCCTAGTACAGAATTCGACTTTGCTTAGTGTCAGCAGCTTTTAAAGCTGAGTAAATGGATAATTCTTTGTACCCCAAATTAAACCTACATAATGCTTCTTTGATGCTATTACCCCAAGCAATACCCTTTATCCAGTAAGGTGACTATTTCAAATTTGCAATGAAAGTTAGTCCCAGATAAGTACATTATTTAACTTGTTCCATGATGCTGTCTTTTACACACCAATTGTACAATTTCCTTTTGCTGTGAATATTAAGATTTGTGTTTTTTCATAGTTAATTGTGAACCCTAATGTTGTAGTTAGTTCCTCCAATTTCACCAGTTTGTGGTTTAAACTTTTGGGTGAACCTGAGAGTGGGACCAAATCATCTGCATATCCCCAAATTACATGAAGTATTAAAGAGGAACTTCCCCAGTCCTTTTGACTTTTATGCATAAATTACCTCTTCCTGCATTGATTCTAGAATTGTATTTCATTACTGTCCACTGCAGTTAGCTTTTGCACTCTGAGCTGCTAAAAACTGCAGAGTGTACCAGAGCTTCTATAGCAAACCTGTTGTTATTGTGGGCCCAGGGTTGTACTGCTGACATCACTATAGGGCAGAGTCAATTTCACACACAAAAAACAAACATACTGACAAGGCATTTGGATTTTGGCATAATACATTACTAACAGGGTGTCTTGGGTAAGAGGAAACACAGTATGTACACTGAATATGGGTAGGTTTCTCCTGCAACATTGTTGCAACTGCATGTTACTGCACAGTGTGAGTCACTCCTCTACCCTATAGTGATGTCATCAGGAGCTAGCAGCTCAGCAGCTGAACAGCAAAGGCAAGTGCAGCAGGACTCACAAATAAATCCATATTATGGAAGGCAAAGTAAACCTTGGCCAAAAATAACAGATGCACACAGTTTTTCAGGTCTAGTGCTGCATATAATGGCTATAAGCTATAACATTTTGGACCAACAGGAAAGTTCATCTTTAACTTCTGATGGAAAGTAAACCGTGGGAAATGTTGCAAATGCATCCAGATGCCTGTGAATAAGATGCCGATATCTGGATGCGTCTGCATGGCTGCAGCATGTGTCCAAAATATGGACGTAAGTGTTTTTCCAACCTTGAAGATCCCGCCTATTAAGTATGTTGGCATAAAAGGACCACTTGGCCCACCCAGACTGCTCATTTGTTCCCTGCCTATTCTGTCACACTTCTCTACTAAGTAATGCAGAATGAGACAGTTATGTACAACTGAACACCCTTTCCTAAAACCAGTTTGAAATTCTGAGAATATATTTTGGCTAATTCGCCAAGTTTCAAGCCTTATTAATTGAATTTTTTAAAATATTCTGGCAATATACTTTAGTTCATTAAAGGGACACTGTCAACCTATCCTAGGCCTCAAACTGTCCCTAGTTTTAAAAAAAACACATGTTATGATTGTTCTTATCCCATAGAACATATTATATAGCTGGTAGTTTGATTTTGATTCCTTTTTTCTTTTCAAAAGTGAAAAAAAGACTGCCCGCCATGCTGGTGTTACCACACCAAAATGTTTTTGTTTACATTCCTTAATCAACTCCCACTGTATCTTTCCAGGTCTTGGGAAAATCCCTAAAATAATCTAGCCACTCAAAATGCAGTGGATGGAGAGGAAGCTATTGTATTATGAGTAACTACTCTTTTTTTGGGTGTTCTTAATGCTCGGGAAGTATGCAGTAAAAGTAGATCAAGGATCTGACACAATGTTGAGTGTAATTGTACCATTATCATGCATTTCAGTTTTACTAAGAAAAGAGGCAAATCAAACAACTAGCAATACTACTGAATTTTAGAGAAGGTAAGCAATCATACAATATAGGATTTCAACGAGAAATAGTATGATGTGACTTCCAGTGATGCCAGTGGATCAAAGGGCAGCCTAGGTCAGAGCACGGTCTCCCAGATGCACAATCCACAGGCATCGGTCACTGAATTAGGAACAAAAGTCACTCATTTACAGTTAATCCAGCAGCTTGGAATCTCCGCTAATAGGGTACATGAAAAATCAGCATTGGCGGGTTTACAGCCGTGATCTTCAGGTGCAAGGCCACAGCTGCCTACTGGTCTGAGCCCTACTGCATCCAGATCTTCCCCACTCTCGGGTTCAGCAGGGGAGGGAGATGACTCAGGCTCAGATACAGGGTGTACAATATCTAGATTGGATAGCCACACAATCCTAAGGCTCCTACAAAAGATAGATGGAAAGGTTTCAGGAATCCAAAAGGATTTAAAAAAGCTGGAAGCCCATACCTCTAACATAGAGACCCACATGGAGACACTGCAAAGCAAGCATATGGCCTACAGAAGATCCTTGGCATATCTCCATAAAAGATAAAGGGCATTAATTCTCCGAGCAGAAGATGCTGAAGCTAGAGCATGTAGAAACAATATCAGGGTGTCTGGGGTGCTGGAGGGAGCTGAGCAGGATGATACAGCCCAGTTCATGGATTGCTGCTTAAGGAAGGAGCTGGACCTGGTGGAATATTTTGCTTTAGACATTAAATTAGTGCACAGGGCAGTGGCACCAAAACCCAAACAAGGTGCACCCCCAAGAGCCATCATAATTAAATTCCTGAAATACCCAACTAAAGACTAAATCCTAAGAATGGCCTGGAGAAAAAGAGATCTAAAACTGGATGGAGCCAAAATATACATTGACCAGGACTATCCCCCCCCTTCCATGCTGGTTAAAAGGAAAAAGGTACTGTATGTGGTGAAACAGTTAAGAGAAAAAGGGATGATAGTCCAGCTCAGATATACCACCAGGATCTGGATGGAAGACAAGGATGGAATCAAGCAGTTTGATAACTTACTAGCCATGGCACCCTTCCTGGAAACCATGGGGGTATCACTCCCAGATTTGAAAGAAGACATGGTGTTCTGTGGTCTGTCACACCAGGAGGATGTAAGCCAGGAAAAACAAGAGTGGATTCTTTAATTCCCCTGCACTCTGATATAGCCATTGGATAAATACCAAAAAACAAACCTGAAACAGCTTTAATCCTAGATGGGATGTTTTATTTTCTCATCTGAGATGGGAGGTGGCCTGATCCTCTGTGGCAACCCTCATGAAGGTTAGGGTAAGATGGAGATTTTAATCACAAACTGGTTGATCTGACACAACTTATCTACCTCTGTCTCTCATTGTCTGGATTAGTGGGCCAAAGTAAGCTACTGAGAACAGAGGGAACCATGTGTCCCAAGTACTGGTTTCAGGGTCTGACTTTCTGCTGTGTAGGACCTGGACTGGCTCATCAGTTAAACAGTTATCCCGCACTATTTATCAACTGCATAGGGAGTAGCTTGGAACTCAGAAGTTTACAATTCAAAGTGATCTTTTCAGTTTACTTACTCTGAGAGACAGGATATCTAAAATTGATCGAGCGGAGCTACACTATTACAAGTATGTGGCTCAAAAAAGCAAAGATTTTGGTTACTATATTGATAACAGTACCACCAAACTGAGTGTTTTTTCTGACTAAGTTATACACACTCAGAATTAATTTGTGTTAAACCACCTGTCTGGAACAATTTCTGTAGCAATTCCGGATGGAAAAATTTGCTGACTAGATGCATTAGTCTGCATAAAACAATAATTTGTTACACTTAAGCAATTCTATATGTTCTCCTTTCTTTTCTGATCTTATTATTTCTCAACAGCTTGGATACTGACACACTTAAGAGTGGACTGATCATATTAATTAGACTGGGGAGTTAAGAAGCTTATGGAGTTAATGAGTTTGAACCATCTGACTAATTTAAGTTACCTCACTATTGTTCTAATCAATAATAGGTGAAATACTATTTAAGTTGGTGACCACTTTTAAATTGCAAGTGATGATGTGGAGAGAAGAGGGTTGTACAGAGACCCCAAATTAGGGGAGCTCTCCTCCTTTTTATCCCTCTCTCCTATAACACACCTAATTATCTGAAGATGCACCTGGAAGTATTCAATTACTGGGCTGACATCTCCCAGAATTTGCATAAAAGAGGGACCTGGTTAGGGAATTTAGGTGTAGGCCCAATTCACTGACCTTAGCCCCCAAATTAGGAGGCTTATCCCTCTGGGGTTCTAATCTCCCAGTGCACAGCTTCCATCCATTCATTAGATAGTGGTTGCTGGGAAATTCCCAGGTTAACTGCGGGTTACTTATATACAGTTTGCCCCACAGGTTATAGGGGCACATTGTTCTGTTATTGGTTTTACATGTTACTGAGTGTTATGTATAAATGTTTAGATTATTTTTTTCTGTTTGTTTAATTTGTCATCCCAAGTGTGGTGAGATGGGTGGGCAGGATGGGCAAGGGGTGGGTCAAAAAGGTGGGCTCAGAAAGCTTTACGACTCAATCACAAATGGCAAATCTTAGGATATGTTCAATTAATGTAAAGGGAATAAACAGTGTAGTTAAACACAGTAGAATTCTACAAGAATTGTAAAATGTGGGATATGATATTGCCTGTTTGCAGGAAACAAAACTCCCAATCAGAACATCAAAAATTGAGAAGATCTTGGGTAGGGGCAGTACATTCAGATGCACATCCACAGGCCAAAAAGGCTGGGGTGGCTGTGCTGCTTCATAGGGGACCACCCTTCCAGGTACAAAAAGTAGTATCATCTGGTACTGGGTGGATGGTATTAATATCAGGGGTATATAGTGGCTAGCCAATACATCTGGTGTCAATTTATGCCCAGGACACCCCCTACAGGAGAATTTTTTTAGGTGCCTCTTTTGAACAATCACAAGTCTCCCAGAGGGTCAGATCCTCTGTGTAGGGGACTGGAATTGTGTTGAGAACCAAGTCCTTGACAAAAAAAACCCTCAAATGTCAAGGGCTTTAGAGCTTGCTCTAGACTCTTAAGAATGCTCTGCTCTGGGCTGGGGTTGGTCAACCCCTGGCATTTACAGAATCCTAGAAAAACTGATTTTACATTCTACTCGGTGGCGACCAACTCATACTCAAGACTGGACAGATTCTATAGACAAAAGGGGCTAGCATACACCTTTCACAAGATGCAGGTTCACCCTGTAACTTTCTCAGACCATTCCATGATCTCGGCACATCTTCATTGGGAAACCTCTGAAAGATGGGTACGTTAGAGATTTGATCCGGGTTTGGTGCAGGACAAGAACTACATAGATAAAACTAAGGAAGTAATAAAACATTACTTTGAAGAAAATAAAGAAATATACTGCCCCCTTAAATTTATCTGGGATGGGTTAAAGGCAGTTATTTGGGGTCACACCATTTCCTTTGCTTCACATAAAAATAAACAGCTTCAGACTCAGGTTAAAAAAGTGACAGAGTTAATTACTGCCTTAGAGACAGAGCATAAATGTACTAGAAAAGCATCTTTGTTCCCTTAGCTCAAAAAACCTTGGCAAGAATATAACATTCTAATGTTAAGATGCACCAAAAATGTGTTAAGATATACAAGGCAGTGCTACTATAAATGGGAGAAGAGAGCAGGCAGATTACTGGCTCAATGTCTGAGAAAACAAGAAGCTGATAGGTATATTCCTCTTATTCGGTTGACTGATTCTCAATCATCTGACATAACCCAGCCATCACAGATAGCAAACAAATTCCTTCAATTTTATACACACCTATAAAGTGAAGAGAGAGGACCAGCCTGTACTCAGAAAATCCAAGATTTTCTACAGTTGATCCAACTGTCTTTGCTGTCCCTGGAACAAAAGCTGGAGGTGGAAGCCAACATCACAGAAGCTGAAGTGATAAGAATGATTAAATCCTTTAAGACAGGCAAAGCACCAGGCCCTGATGGCTTCATGGCAGATTTTTATAAATGCTTTGTGGTTGAATTGGCCCCTATCCTCACAAAAATTTGTAACATAGCACATGAACAGGGAGTGACTCAAGACACATGGAGTTAGGCCCTGATATCTATCATTCCCAAACCAGGGAAAGACATAACAACATGTGCTAATTTTCACCCTATATCACTTCTGAATCAAGTTGCAAAATTATTTGCTAAAGTCATTGGTCCTCTGCTTCAGGGAGTAATAACATCTTTAATACACCCCAATCAAACAGGATTTATTCCTGACCAGCATATTCAAGATAACATTTTTCTCCTCCTAAAAGCTTTATCTTCAGCCCACCCCTCCCAAGATGGGACAATGCAGGCAGTGATCTTGTTGGATGCCGAAAAGGCATTTGACTGCCTGGATTGGCAGTACTTATTGGATACCTTAAAGAAATTCAGTTTTGGAGATAAATTTTGTAAATGTATCGGAAATCTGTACAGAAACCCAAAAGCACAAATTAAAGTAAATGGGGTCACTTTGCCAGTTTCAAAATTCTGCATGGGATGAGGCAGGGTTGCCCGCTCTCCCCCCTCTTGTTTGCACTTAGTATGGAGCCCCTTGCGCCATTGATAAGACAAACAAATGAGTTTCAAGGCTTTAGGTTGGGGAAGAGGAACTGAGAATCTCCTTATACACAGATGATACTCCTCTCTATGTTTCAGACTCCTATCAGGCTATCCCCTGAATTCTGGATCTTTTAAAACAATTTGGGAAGGTTTTGGGATTTAAATTAATGATTCAAAAACTGAGATGGTCCCAGTGGGGGGATATGCAGGGAATACTCTCCCAGATATTGGCCAACTCATATGGCCTAAGTCTGGATTCAGATATTTGGGGATATGGAACCCCAGGGATTTAAAGCAGCAATATCAGATGAATCATTATAAATTACTCCAAGAGATACAAACAGACTGTAACCATTGGAAAAAGTTATCATTATCCCCTTTTGGAAAAGTGGAGTGTATCCGAAAGAATGTGTTACCACACTTTCTTTTTTTATTTATGTCCTTGCCTTTTAAGCCCCCAAGGCTGTTCTGGAAAACACTTAAAATTACTATTTCAAAATGTTTATGGGGGGAAGACACCAAGAGTAAGATGGAAAGTGCTATCTACACACAGGGACCAAGGGGGGTTGGGATTACCCGATCTTCGTATGTATTTCTGGGCAGCTCAAATGCAGGCTGTTATCCCATTCATGGTAAACTCTAAACCTCCATTGTGGGTGGAATTGGAAAAAGATTCCCTACCAATATCAAATAAGAGAGATATATTATTTATGGATAAAGCAGGGTTCCAAAAACTATTAATTAAGAATTAATGGACCTTGGTTTTACAGGCTACATGGGGAAAAGTAAATCAAATGTTTAACATAACAATGAGAATGAGAACCACAACCCCATTACAAGCCTGCATTGATGTTGTCCCCTTAAGGTGGGGCATTGGATTCTGAAAATGGGAAAGAATGGGTCTCCAATTTCTAGGTCAGTTATATAATGGAGAGACCTTAAAATCCTTCCAACAGTTTATTTATTTGCTTTTGGTAACCGGGTAAGCACACTAGACAGCTGGTGCCTATTTTCAGGTGCGACCCGGGAGAGTTACAAGGTATACATGATAGAAATACATAGTGACAAAGGTGTACATGAGAGAATTACAAAGTTGCAAGGTATACATGAGAGAAATACATAGTCACAGTACAAACCTGGAGTGGCATGCTCCAACACAAAAGTGGAACAACAGTGGTTAATTAAAGCAGTAGTGCATAGTATAGAGATGAGCATATATGCGACACAGTTAAAGGAATAATTTGGTCTGCCCCAGAAGGATTTTTTTCCTTTTTTTCAAATTAGACATTACCTGGTCAATCGAGGTAAGAGTTTGCAGCTTACTATGACACCCAGTCCACCCCAGGAATGTATATCCAATTTGGTTCACAATCCAAGCATGAAGGGGAGGGTCGCCAAGATTGCAGAGGTATTATCAACTTTAGAATCAGACCAACTAACTAATGTAAAGGAGAGACGGGCCATTGAAGCTGGGGTAAGACTGAGTGATTCAGACTGGGATAAAATCTGGAGGGGTGTGAACTTTATCACAGTCTCCCCCTTCTGTAGAGAATTTAGATGGTGTATAATAATTGCTTTTTTTTTGTACCCCGGTGGTCACTAAGCATTTTGGTAAACACACCTCAGACCAGTGCTGGAGGGGTTGCCCAGACAAAGGCACCCATATGCACATTTTCTGGGACTGCCCGGTACTGGGGAGTTTCTGGGAGGCAATTGGTGACACACTGGGTAAGATTTTTAAAAGTTGCACTCCCCAAAGAATTACAACACTGGCTTTTTGGCCTCCCACCTATCTCCCTAAAGTCCAATGCACATCAGTATCTATATATTTGTAGCAGCGTTCCTCAAGGCCATTACTATGTGTTGGCTTTCTCCCAAACTCCCCACGGTCGATTCTTGGTATGTCATCTGTCTTAGAATAATGGGAATGGAGCACATTACTGCAAAGCTCTGATTTCAGATGGATACATTTAAAAGCAGATGGCTACCCTGCTTGCAATATAAGGCAACCAGGGAAAGCAAAGATATGCTAGATATTCTTGCAGAACTAAATTTGCAGAATTATTTGTTTACAAGAATTTTGAATGGACCCACTCGGATGACTCCCACTATTCCCCTTCTTACACTACACCTAAAATAAAAGAAGTAAAAATGTAATATAAATGAATAAGGTCATATTTGGGATGCTACTTTTATGCAATGGCTTCTTTTTTTTGTTGTATTTTTAGTTAAGGACAGGGGTAATACATTTTTCTATGGGAAATGTATATACCTAATTAATAATCGGAATATATAGGACATATGGTAAAGATTATTTAACGTCTGTAACCTTTTTCTTTGTTTTTTTTATTTATGTCATGTTTAAATGTTAACCAAATGTCTGTTTTGTATGTTGTGTTTAAAAACCAAAATCTTAATAAAACATGATTTTAAAAAAGAAATAGTATGATGCAAAAAGGGTTGACAGTGACCCTTTAAGGTGATCTACCTGTAATTCTCTGGAATGTTTGGATTATCTTTCTTACGAAGGGGGACAATTAAACTTATTCTCCAGTTAAACAGTTTATACCTGTGCAGTAGGTAGATATTATAAAAGAAATAAAGAATTCGGGCCCATCCTAATATATTGCATTTAAACAGTTCTATTGGTGCATAATTTGAGCCAGGAGCTTTACTTAGCTTAATGGAGTCAATGGCTGAATTGACTTCCTCAGTCATACAATTTTTTTCCATATTTAGATTCTCTGATATCCCCTCTCAAACCAATGTAATTGAAGGATCTTAACATATATCTCTAAAATGGGTCTGTAATCTATCTAAACTAATGAATGCGTCAGAGGTATCTCCATATTATGTGTACACTTTGCATCCAGCTGCCAAAATGCTTTCTGATTTTTTTGTACCCTTGGCGACCAGCTGCCAGCATGCTTTCTGATCATTGAAATAAATTGCATTGGACATATTCTGCCATAAATATTTTTGATATAACTGCTTCTCAGGAAGAAATAGATTTTTATATTCTTTCCTTCTTTCATTCATTTCACTTTTATTCTATCTAGAAGGATTCTTTTTAACATATTTTAGAAAATGTAATAGTTCAATTGTAGCTATTTTACAGTTAATATTAAGCCACTCAACAATCAGAGGGACAATCATATATTATTTATAAGGTATAGGTGTAATTTCTGTTAGTAGTTTAACAATTCTAATGGAAAAGTCAAAGGGTGGTACATTAGAAACAGGAGTTGCACTCAAAGGAGTTGATACCTTCAAGGATCTAAAAAGTGATTTGTTAGTCAACATGTTAACTATAACATCTTCTATAGCATATCAGTTGTTTCTGGTCCTGCAGCCAGATTCTGCTCCACTATCAACTGCTTCCTTGACTCCTTTACCCATGTGTGTTACTGTGGTTACAGTACACAGATAGTGCTGCTGCTCATTCTGCAGCCTAGCCATGCCCCGTCCCCGACTGGTGGTGACAGCCTAGTTGGAGGGGTCGAGGGATTTAAAATCTGTAGCCAGCTAAATGTGGCAGTGTTTACAGTAGTGACCTGAGCAGCTCATGCAGTGAAGTGTGACCAAGTGCACTCAGGAGTCTAAGGGACTGTGGGAGACACCCTTGCACCCTGAGTTAAACTGAATCATCTGAGCCCTGAGTCAACGTCACTAAGGCATCGAGTCCAGAGAAAAGCAGGGCTAATCTGTTGTTGCCTCTTTTCCCAATGTCAGCATGGGAGACCATTGAAGTCATTAAAGGGCCTTGAGTGTAACTGTTAAAAGCTGCTGTTCTGTGTTTGTTGAGGCCGCTGCTATTGAATTTATGCTCAGTTTGCACAAGACTTTGAATGTTAAATTTTGAGACTGTGGATGTAGTCGTTTAACTGAGTTCTGCCTCCTTAAATGCCCTGGGTGCTTCTAAGTATATGAATTTCTGCTAGTTAATGTGTCTGCTATTGACTGCTGCTGGTTATCCTGTGCTGCCCCTTTCAAGTCACTATTAATCACTGTTTGGAGTTTTTAACTTGTGCATGTCCTGTGCTTTGCTGAGTTCTAATTTTAAAGGAGTGCCTGTATTGTGACTGAGCTGCATTCAATCAGTTGTTTTTGATCCTGCAGCCAGATTCTGCTTCACTATCAACTGCTTCCTTAACTCCTTTGCCCAAGTGTGTTACTGTGGTTACAGTACACAGATAGTGCTGCTGCTCATTCTGCAGCCAAGTCGTGCCCCCCCCCCCCGATTGGTGGTGGTAGCCCAGTTGGAGGGGTTGAGGGAATTAAAATCTGAAGTCAGTTAAACACAGTGGCATGTACAATGGTGGCCTGAGCAGCTTGTGTGGTGAAGTGTGGCCAAGTGCACTCCGGAGTCTGATGGAGTCCAAGGGAGCCATGGAGCCTGGTGCTGTAAACACTGCCTAAAAGTAGTTTGCTCAGGTTTCATGGTCGTATCTTAATTTGGCTGTTGTTCCAGACTGCAAGTGTGCTGGTGCAATGGCATTATGTTGGACCTGGTTGTGTTAATTTTTTTGCTGCTTGGTTCTGTTTAACACAGTGTGTATGTGTATTCCATCTCCTAACCAGATATGTAAGGCTGCTTCTGAGGACCATGCTATGTCTCATTTATTGGCTGCACACCAGTCATTTATTTACACCCATAACTTACTAGCTCTTGAAAAACATGCTGTACAAAAATGTGTTTTTTTTCTATTTACTATTCCACAACAAAACTGTTCGTGGGTCTGGGTAGGGTTTGTTCTGGGTTTCATTTCTTGTGTTGTTTTATTTACTTTTATTATCAGGTGATGTGGATGTTAATCCTGGTCCCTCTGCCCTTGTGTTTGGTGGTATTGCTTGCGATTCCAATTCCTGGTTTAAATCTCATAGTGTAAAATTAATGCATCTGAATGTGAGAAGCTTAACATCAAAAATTGGTGAAGCTGAGGTTATTGCTGTCTCATATAAGCCTCAACTATTGGTTATTTCTAAGACTTGGCTTAAACCCTCTATCCCTGATTCTTTATGTAAAATTTCTGTGTATGATATATTAAGAGCTGACCAAGTTGGAAAAAAAAGGGGTGGGGGGTTGATCTTTATTTCCAGGAACACTTGGTCATCTTTATTTAGTCTGAGTGAATCAACTGATTCTGTTACAGACTGACTTCTCCTCCACTTGGTTTTGGGTGGTTGGAAGCTTGTAACAGTTAGATGTCTTTATATGCCCCCTCAAGTTAGAGTTAAGGGTTTGAAGGATTTCTGGACTACCATTACTCCATTTATTTCTGGTTTTGTTTTTATTTTTTGGGATGATATTAATTTAAATTGGTTATCATCTGATGGCTCTGGCATTGAATCTTTATTACAGTCCTACAACTTACATCAATTAATCGGGGATCCTACTAGGTTAAATATTCAAACTGGAAATCATTCTCTTCTGGATTGGGTGGTTGTAAATAGATTAGATGGTGTTTCCCAAGTGGTGATATTATCAGACTCAGTTTCTGACCATCAGGCTATCTATTGTGTCCTGAATTTTAAATGGGCAAGAGCTCACCCTCTTTTTATCCAGTTTCATAATTTCAAGAGAGTGGACAATTTTATCTTGCAATCTCATTTATCTACCATTAATTGGTCTTTTGTTGAATCTATACCATATCCTGATTCTGCTATTGATTTTTTCTGCAAACAGTTGTTAGAAGTACAAAGTAAGCTGTTTCCGCTACAATCCTTCAGAGTTGGAGGAACTCATAACAGATGGTTCACTCATGAATTGTGGGACTGGATTAAGAGGAGAGATATTGCCTGGTCAGATTATAAGTGGGCTCCTTCAACAGCCTTGATGAATACTTATCGATTCTTGAGAAATAAGGTTAGTAAGTTGGTTAAATCTGCAAAACAAGAATTTTAGCATAGTCAACTGAAAGCCTGTTGTTCTAACCCTCACAAATTCTGGCACTCAGATAAGGGTTTGATGTCTGCTAAGGAGAAAGCTACAACCAGGAAGCTAATTATGAGTGAGGGTAAAATTTCAAATCTTTCAGATATTGTTAATTTGCTCAATGTCAAGTTTTCTGATTTTTCATGTTATAAAAAAGCTCGTAATAATCCTTCTCCAGTGGTGCCTACTTCAGGCTTAAATTTGATTAACAGGCCATCATTCTACTTTTGAAGACTGACTAGAAAGGAGGTTGAGAGCTTATTGAAGTCCATCCCAGATATGTTTAGTGATTGAGGGAAGGGGCTGGATGGCCAATTTATTAGATTGACAGCTTCCATTGTTGTGGGACCACTGAGCAGAATTTTTTTTATCTTTGTTAACAACAGGTCAATTTCCATCTATATGGAAGTGTGCTAACATTGTTCCTGTTCCAAAGAAATCCAATGCTATTACTCTAGATGATTTTTGGTCTATAACAATCTTAAATCCTATCAGTAAGCTTTTTGGAAAAAATTGTGGCTAATCAATTCACTGAATATTTGGAAACATATGATGTTTTAGCTACACAACAGCATGGCTTTTGAAAAGGTCATGGAACTGAGACTGCCTTGGTCAGGTTCACAAACTCCACCCTATTGGGATATGAAAAGGGTCTAATGACTGAGGTGTATTTTGTGGACCTGATCAAGGCATTCAATCTTGACAGGATCTACTAGTGGAGAAACTGGAGCAACTTGTTTTTTCTAAATCAGTTGTGAGCTGGTATAGTGATTATTTATCTAATCATTCTCAGTTTGTTGTTATTGGCTGCATTGTCTCTTCTGTTTCTTCTGTGAATTTTGGATACCCCAAGGTTCAGTTCTGAGCCCATTAATGTTTAGTTTATTTATAAATCAACTGCCCTCTATTTGTAAATCCTGTGAAAGTCTTCTATATGCTGATGATTTGGTTTTGTTTTATCAATCTAACTCTCTCGGAGTCATTGAGAGGGAATTTACTGTGGTCAGCAACTGGTTTGTTAACAATGGTCTGATATTGAATACAAAAAAAAAACAAACATATTAATGCTTTTTGGAACTTCTCATATGTTATGAACTAATCCTAAATTTCTGATTTGTGATGCTTCAGGTGTCTTGTTAGATCAGGTATTTGAGTTTAAATATTTGGGTTTTTTACTTGCTCCTTGTCTGACCTTTACAGGTCATGGCTACCAGTCACATCATAAATCAAAAATCGGGATTACTTTATAAGGTTTAGCGTTACTTTTCGTCTGACATCCGAAGGCCGATTGCCCAGGGGTCATTAATGCCCCATTTTGATTACTGTGCTAGTATGTATCTTAACTTTGGTTTAAGGGAACTTAACATTCTAATTGTAGCTTACAATAGCATTTGTCAGTTCATCCTAGAATCTCCATTTTGAACTCACCATTGTTTGTTATATTCACAGTTGCATTGGCTATCCCCTAAATACAAACTTGCTTATTACTTTGGGTATCAAATTTAAAAATATGTTTTCTCAGCTTCTAAATTTCCTTTAGCTGATTTGATATCCATTTGCCATTCTCCTGTTTTCTTACAGTAGTAGTGCCAAATTAGTAAATGGATTTTTAAGGATTTTTAAAAATCTCAATTGAAAGTTATGAAACATTTTGTTAGGGATTTTTTTTTTGTTCGGTAGTGTGTTCACTGCTACCAGGAGAGGTTGCATCCATGTGATAGTCTAGTTGAAAATCCATTAGATGGTGCTTAAGTACTGTAATAGGAGCTGGCCTCTTTCTGTAGGTATAACAAAAATAATCTTAGAGGATTTATTTCAAAATATTTTGAAGAATAAATAGGGAATCTCACAAAATTGCTTGACAAATTCAGCACTGCTACTGTACGTTCTTCTCAGGGTACAGTTTTACAAACAGCTGTTCATAAAACTAAGGCAGGTTCAAGATCATTTTCAGTCTCAGCACCTAAGTTTTGGAATATTTTACCTGATAATCTTTGTGCAGCAACTACATTGCAAAATTTTAAAGTCAACCTTAAGCAATATTTAATGTCTATGGATAGTTGTGACTGTTTTTTGTAATTTGATAAGTTATGTCTTGTTTTTTTGTGTTTGTATGTACTTCCTTGTCAGGCTGGGCCTGAAAATGGACTTGTTCTAGTGCCCTGTCCTGGTTAACAAAATAAAAATGAAATTAAATGAAAATATGGTTAGGGCTTATTGTGTATAGAAAGCAGCCCCTTTAAAAACATTGGTGTGCATGTTTGTTCATATTGTAAACATGTTGTTGTGCATGTTGTATCATTAACTCAGCTGTCTTTCCCCCTCATGCTCCCACCCACTGATTCCAATTACTCTGTACAGCACTGCTCACTCACACAATATTTTTTCTCCTTTGCACTCACTACCATTCTTTCATTTCTTCAGAAACATAGAAACATAGACTTTGATGGCAGATATGAACCGCTTGGCCCACCTAGTCTGCCCATTTCCCTACTTATTGGATAAACTGCAGATCCTAGTTAACCAACAGCCTACTTCTTCCTACCCCCCCCTCTAGAATTGCCTTATGTCTGTCCCATGCATTCTTTAATTCCCTCTCTGTTTTGATCTCATTACCCCATCAGGAAGGCCATTCCATGCATTCACCATCCTCTCCATGAAAAAATACTTCTTCATGCTGCCCCTGAGTTGTCCCCCCTCTATCTTTAAATTGTGCCCCCTTGTTCTTTTACATCTGTTTTTCTGAAAGATGCTACCGTCTTGGACTTTTTTGATTCCCTTGAGGTATTCGAAAGTTTCTGTCTTGTCCCCCCATCCCTCCTTTCCTTGAGGGTATACATATTAAGTTCCTTTAGTCTCTCTTCTTATGGCTTCTGGTGCAGACCCTGCACCATTTTAGTTGCCCTCCTCCAGACTACTTACATCCTGCCTATGTCCTTGTGGAGATGGGGTCTCCACAACTGCATGCTGTACTCCAGAAGGAGTCTTACCAACTCTTTGCACAGAGGGATAACAACTTCCTGTTTTCTACTGGTGATGCCTCTATGCCTGTATTCATTCCAGTATCCCCCCAGCCCTCCATACTGTCTTATCACATTGCTTGACTACCTTTAGGTTATCTGATATGACTACCTCCACGTTCCTTTCCATTTGTGTTGTTGTTAGTAACCCACCCAATTGTGTACTCTTCCCCTGGGATTTTGTTTCCCAGGTGCATTACTTTGCACTTCTTTGTACTGAATCTAAGCTGCCTTACTTTTGATCATTCCTCCAACCTTGCCAAGTCCCTTCTCATCCTTTCCACCCCCCCTTGTATATCAACCCTGTTGAAGATCTTTGTGTCATCTGCAAAGAGGCATACTTTTCCTTCCAGTCCCTCTGCAATGTCACCTATAAAGACATTAAAGAGTATCGGTCCCAGTACTGAACCCTGCGGTACCCCGTTAGTAACCCCCCTTTCTTCAGAGTGGACTCTGTTTAGTATTACCCTCTGCATCCTGTTATCCAGCCAATGTTTTACCCAGGTTAACAACCTGGGACCCACTCCCAGGCTGTCTAACTTGTTTATTAATCTTTTGTGTGGGACTGTGTCAAATGCCTTGCTAAAGTCTAGGTAGGCCACATCCACAGCCCCTCTCTGGTCTACTATGGTGATCACTCAGTCAAAGAAATCTATTAGATTCCTCTGACATGACCTTCCTGCTGTGAATCCATGCTGCCTTTGGTTCTGTGCCCTGCTGGCCTCTAGATACTCAACAATTCTTTCTTTCAGAAGTGATTCCATCATTTTTCATGCCACTGAGGTCCAACTAACAGGTCTGTAGTTTCCTGCCTCTGCCTTGCTCCTACTTCTGTGAAGGGGAATCACATCCACCCTCCTCCAGTCCTCAGGTACCACATCATCCTCACATGATATTTTTAAAAAATGTAGTCAGTGGTGCCACTAGTTCAACTCTTAGTTATTTTAGAATTCTGGGATGAATCCCATCTGGCCCCATTGCTTTGTCCACCTTCAGCTTTAGGAGTTCTTTCAAGACCCTTTCTTCAGTGAATGGACTGGTATTGACCCCCCTATCCAGAGTATTTCTAGTGTTTGGTATAGGTACCTCCCCCTCCTCTTCTTTTGTGAATAGTTAGTAGAAGTATGCATTCAGCATCCCTGCTTTTTCACTGTCACCCTCTGCCCACCCCTCCCCTTTATTAAGCCTCATTATCCCTTCCTTGTTCTTCCTTCACTCCCTAATGTGTCTATAAAAGATTTTATACCCTTTCTTAACTGACTTGACTATCTTGTCCTCAGTTTGGGCCTTTGCTATTCTGAATGCCTTCCCCACTTCCATCTGATTCAACTGATACAGTTCTCTGTCCTGCTCCTTCTGTGTTTCCTCGTACTTCCTGATTGCTATCTTTTTCTCCATAACCTTTCCTGCCACCTCTTTTGAGAACCATAGTGTTTTTTTTTCTTCGTTTAGTTTTATTTGCTTCAAACAAAGGCTTGTTGCCTCTGTAATTGTAGTTTTGATTTTCCCCATTGTTCCTCCACCCCTCCTTCTTGTCCATTTGCTAGTGCTTTTCTGTGGTACTCTCCAATTTTGCCAAAATCAGCTCTCCTAAAGTTCAATACCCTCGCTTTTGTGTGGCTTAACTCTATGGCTGTGTTTATCGTGACTTATACAGTTTGGTGTCATTTGTTCCCAGATGGCTACCCACTTCTAAATCTGAGATCCTCTCTCTGTCCCTATTTGAGAGTACCAGGACTAAGATTGCTTCCTCCCGAGTAGGTTCCAACACTAGTTGTCTGAGGCATGCCTCTGTAGGGCATCGTGAATGACCCTGCTCTTGGATGTGGCTGCAGCAATGGTGCTCCAGTTAAATTCTGGCATATTCAGGTCCCCCATCAACAATATCATCCCTTTTCCTGCCATTCAAAGAATGCCTTTGATCATTTCCTTGTCCATTTCCTCACCTTGAGATGGGGGTCTGCATACAACCTCCATATTAATTGTGGTGCCATTTCCTGTCTCCAAGGTGCCCTACAGTGCCTCCTCTCCTCCTTGATTCCCTTTCAGTTCCATTTCTTTGATCCCTTCCCTTACATAGAGAGCTGATCCTCCTCCTCTTTTACCCTTCATGTCCCTCCTGTTATTGTGTACCCTGGTATGTTGACTTACCAGTCATGGTTCTCTGTGTACCATGTTTCTGTGACTGCCACAATGTCCAGACATCCCTCTTCCATCAAGGCCACTAGTTCAGTGAGCTTGTTACACAGACTTTGGGCTTTAGTAGTCATCGTCCTCCAGTTTTTGATGGCCTTACCCCTTTTAGCCCCCTCCCTGTCCTTATTACCTTTGCCTTTTTCTCCTTTTGCTCCCTATTGATTTCTGTACCTTGATGTTTACACTGCTAACTACCCTGTTTTGTTTGGGGGCTGGGATTTCCCTGCTCTTTTTTCAGTGCCCCCCCCTTGGCCAGTTTAAATGCTTGCCAAAGAAGCATTTAAATCTATCACCTAGGATCCTTGCTCCCCTCCTGGACAGATGTAGACCATCATGCCAGTATAGGCCTGCATCCCTTGAGGTGGAACCCCACTCCCCAATGAATCCAAAACCCTGAGCTTGGACACCAGATTTTCAACCATTCATTGAATCCTATAGTGTGGAGTGCCCTAGCTTCACCCCTGCCACAGACAGGCAACAACTCCAAGATAGTTACTGTGTGTGCTACTTGTCTAAGGCTCCTCCCCAACTCTACAAACTCCTCCTTGTACTGCTCTGATCCCATTGCCAGCCTGGTCATTTTTCCCTATGTGAAAAATGATGTCCAGCTCCTTCTCATGTGCTGCTGCTCCTGTGATCCTGGGGATTCACTTTCTGTCCCTCCTAGCCATGGCACTGGAAGGCACCTTACCTCCCTCTCCCCTCCCTTCTCAAGTTCTACCCCCCTAACAATTGAGTTCCCCACCAGAAGTTATTTTCTTATCCTGTGGGGTCCCATGTCACCCTCCTGTGGGTCTCCTCTGTGGAGGTTTCCAGCATCCTCCTTGGTCTCCACTATGGGTGCCTCCATAGAGGAACCATGTCCCACCAGAACAGTGTATGAACTGTGAAGAGGTACAACTGGAGGGATGTACCTCTGTTCTACCACCCTCACCCTCCCTGAGCCCACCATGATCCAACCACTCCTCTTTCTTGGCAACCTTTGAGGCAGTGGCAGCTGCCTTGGTGGTCCCTTGGTGGGGAGGAGGAGGCTTCTTGAATCCTCACCCAGTCAGCCAGGAGACAGGCAACCTCCTCCCTCAGATCAGAGAGATGCCTGCAAATAGAGCAGCATCTTAGCCTCCAGAATGTCTCCCAGAAGACTGCTGCTGCACAGCCAGTGCAATGCACCACTCCTCACATGTCTCTCTCCCTTCTTGTTTAATTTTTTTTGTTAGTGTGTGCTTGTGTTTACCCCCCCTATACAGCATACTGGGCTGTTAAGGATGTGACAGGTGTATGCCCTCTGCCCTTTTGGGGAAGTGATATCATAACCCTGGTATAAAGGAAATGATGCCCTTGCCATGAGTGGAGTAGAGGGCAGGGTGGGGGGACCAAGCCTGTGCCCTTCAAGAAACAATCAGTTACAGCTCTGACCCACCACCCTGGTAAGTACTTTCCTTCCTTTCAGAAATGCAACCTGCACAACAATTTAACAGAAAATATTCCCCGTAAAAAACTATTTCAGCTGCTGTTCTCTTGGCTTCTCTTACTTCTCTGCTGTCTTCCTAGTTTGCTGGGTCTGTCAGAATTTAAAGGCTTTGTGGGTGGGCAAGTCTTGTTTTTGGCTGCTGCTCTCTTGATTTCCTTTGCTTCTCTGCTGCTCTCTTGGTTTCCCTTGCACTCCATTCACTCATGCAAGGGTAATGGTCAACTCATCAAAAAAATAATCAGAAACCATATACTACTGCTGGCCCAGAGGGTGTAGGTGCTGAATGGCACAGCTGTTGCCACACCTGTGAGCTGGGTTCTCAAGCAGACTTGGGTCAATGGGGGCTGGCCAGGGAAGGAGAGGATTGAGCATACAGGGAACAGCTCTCCTCTGCTGGGGAAGGGAGATGTGGCACCAGGTGCAAGCCTGAACCCTAGCAATGGCTGCAGGCAAGGCAGCCAGGGACCATTATGCAAGGGACTAGGGGGTGGTGACTGCTGATCTTCTGTGAATGGGAGCATGTGCAGGGTCATCTTGGGCAGCATTGTACACCCACTCCCCTAGGGAAAAAAGAAACAGAGGAGAAAACCAGTTCCAGGCCAGTGGGTCATCTCCAGCCATAAGCAGGTCCTACACCCAGTAAACAATCAGGCCACAAAGTGGAAGCATGATTGTAAGTTCTGGTGGAAGGTCAGGGTAATGGAGCTGGGGTGGCTAGGGCAATCAGCAGAACCAAGGACTGGTGGAATGAAAAATAAATTAACTGCAAATAGAAACCATATACTATAATGAATAAAATCTTTCTGACCATACAAAACTCATCCTGTGTTCCATCTTGGGGTTACTATAACAGTATGAACCTCTTGAGCTTCATTATTGAGGCTCATAAACTCTTATCTCAACCTCTCGGTGGAAACACAAGCTCATTGTTTATGGTCGCACATACATTATTCCTTCTTTATATAGAGCCCATCTATTTTAATCTCTTTGCATTATACACATCCAAATTTGGCTGTGATAAAACATTGTCTCCCAGTGGTAACCCGCAGCTTAACTTGATTTTTAATACTATTGGGAAATGATCACTATCTGATCTAATTGTTCCTTCCACATCTAAAAAAATTTCTGCATCTAGCAAAGATGCCAATCAGAACTCAATTGTACTTGATCCTATATTCAAAATAAATATAAAGTTACCTTCATGTTCAATATGGTATCATCCATTAAGTACTGTTAAGTTGTAGTTTACCAAAATGTTGATACGTTTAAGTCCTAGATCATTAACCACTATATCCTTTGCTTTTCTTTTAGGAACTGATGATACATTTTCTTCCAAAGATATAGTATTCAGGGTGTTATTTAATTTACCAGTCCTTGCAAAAAACTTGCCTAGGATTATAATTGTTTTATCCTTGTTCTCAATGGTATAGTCTAATGATAGTTGCTCAATTATAGTCTACTGTTCTTCCATATAATAGCGTGAGTTGGAGGTATACTACATATACATTTACCATTATGTAAGGCTTCCAAATTGATCTTAAGCAATAAAGCAGAGATGTTTTGCTTTATGTACAGTGTTTAACAGACAGAAAAATAGCTATAAACTGTCACAAAAATTGAACGTCTCCCGATATTCCTCCCATATCTATCACCCTTTTCTACAGCTAATGAATAATAAACCAAATAGCCATTCAGGTCAACTTCCATAGAACTCCAGGTTTCCTGTAGTGCAAGAATAACAAAATTATTGACATAATCTACCCATTCATTGTTGTCCTATCTTAAAGAAAGACCTTACACATTCCATGTCAACAACTGAACTATGTTATTGTCCTGTGCACTAGGAATTGATTCTATAGTAAATCAGTGTCAGTGGCTCAGCAGGTTGCACACTCGCCTCTGAGGCCGGGAGATCAGAAGGCTGTGGGTTCTACCCCTACACCAGGCACTTGGGTTAAATCCCAATACTGACACTGTAGTATGGCATGAGGGGTGGTGCTGAACTCCTGAGGTGCCGTCATTTGGATGAGACATTAAACCAAGATCCCATCTGCCTGTTCTGGTGGTAGTTCAGGTGGATGTTAAAGATCCCATGGCACTTCTTGAAAAGAGTAGGGGTGTTTATTATGGAAGGAAAAAATCATACAATATACAAGCTTCACCATAAAACAAGTAAATTACATCATCTCAAAATGAAATGATTAGAAAACAGCAGCAAAATGAAAATTGAAACCCAGTACATTCTTGGAGAGAAAAGAAACAAGAGCAAGGAAATGAGGAAAAAAAACCTAAAAATATGGTGAACAGTATTCATAATATAACTGGATTATAAAGTCCACATGCTGTATAATTTGCAATGAAAACCTAAAAAAAGAAAGTAGTAGACAGCAATGCTCAAGTAATAGGAACATCTGAATTGGTAATCCATGGGAGATTTATCCACATGGTCTTCAAAAGTACAGCAGAGACATGTTTAGCTTCTGAGAAATAAATCTTCTGAAAATTGAATGTAATTTTTATAACCAATTCTGAGTGGGGGAAAATGTTTCTGCTGCAAGGTGTACAAATCTGGAATTCCAAATGTACCGTTTTATAACTGCAAATATAACATGTAATGTACTGGAATGCCATTTGCACCAAATCTGGGGATAACAACCAAATAGTAATAAATCATACATGACTGAAGAAAAACAAGGTTCATTCCATGAATTTGCTAAAGTTGTCCAGAAGCTGGAAATATAAGAACATGTGAAAAAAAGGTAGTCTATAGTTTCTAATTGCTGAACACAAGTAACTCTACTATGCATTCTGTTGTAAAACTGTTTATGTTTTTGGCTAGCATTAGCATTCAATTTCTCATGGCAACATAGACAGTGGACATCCCACACATGAGGTTGGATTCTGGTATCTGAGAAGAAGTTGCGTAAAGAAGGTAAAAGGGGTGGGGTAGGGGGCATAAAGGAAAAGTGGTGGGGTCTGTAAAATATGTTTCCAAAATATGAGCGTATAAAGTTTTCCTGTGCCACGTCAAAATCATTGTACTAGTTATATTGCATGATTTGAGTTTCAAAAAAGTATTCCAAACATATAGTGGAGTTTGTTTAGCTGCTCCAAGGCCCTTCAAAAGTCCTGCATTCCACCATTGAAACCAAGGTTGGCAAGAATAGGAAAAAAGTGGGCACCATTTCCCAGTATTGAATAGTAAAGGTTTTAACTTTTCTAAAAAAATATAGAATAAAAAAAGACCAAGGGGTTCATCGTAGTGAGGTCTCCTGCTACCAAGGGGAGATAAAGAACATTCCTCTTTATAGGGTTAAGTCGGCTGCCCCATATTGCCTGGAAAAAAATGCTATAAATGTTGTCTCTGTATTGGTGAGGGGAAAATGTAACTGAGGTACAAAAATAAGGGTATTAAGTAGGATTTCACCAGGACAACTCTTTTCCTTTTACCCATCTGCCTTTGATTCCACCTAGCTACCAAGGATTCCCCTTGTTCTAGCTTCAGTGTCCAATTTAAAACATCCATCCTATCATCAGAAAAAAGAATACCTAGTATTTTAATAGGACCAGTCTTCAGGGTCAGTCCCACTGTCATCTGCCAGTTACAGACTGAGTTACCTACTTGCCTAATTTCACTTTTGTCTATATTTAAGGATGCCCCAGAAAATGTCCCATAAGTCTGACACATTGCAGTTGAGTGTTCAACTGAGGAAGGATTGGATACCATGATACTAATATCATCTGCAAAGGCCATTGCTTTCCAAGACAGGATTCTTTCATGTCATTGTAAAGGATATAAGAGGGGAGTAGTATTTAAAACTTGTAACAAAGGATCAATGCTGAAAATGTAAAGCCAAGGGCTTAAGGGACAGGCCTGCCATATACCTTTGTGAATCGGGTTCATGGGTCCTGTCCAGCCATTTACTATGGGCCTTACAGTCGCTGTTCTATATAAACATCTAAGCCATTGTACAAAAGTGGGGGGTATTCCATAGGAATGCAACACAAACCATAAATAATCATGGTTCACAGAGTCAAATGCCTGACGTTGGTCTAATGCCAGCACAGAACCATTGAAGTCATTCCTTTGACTTCTTTCAAAAACTTCTCTTAAAAGAATCAGAGTATCCGTGACAGAGTGCTCTGAGATAGAACAGGATTGGGCTGGGAAAATCAGAGACTGAGCAGCCAAAGGCAATCTACTATGTAAAATTTTAGTTAATAATTTGAAATCGATGTTCAATAGGCTTATAGGCCTCCAATTATTCAAGCAGTGCTTGCCTCCTTTTTTATGGAGATAGAGTAGGTTCCCAGCTGACATAACTAGAGGAAGAGTTTGGGTTTTAAGCATAACATTAAAAACTGTTGCCAATTCATGAGCGATATCATCCCTAAACAGTTTATACAATTCACCAGTCAACCCATCTGGACCAGGTGCCTTCTAATTTTTTAAAACTTTAATGGCTGCATCCACCTCAGAAGGAACAACATCTTGAATCAAAGTATGGACAGTTACGTCTGAGCAAGTAGGATGGGAAAAAACAGTAAAAAATTTGCTCTGCATGATGTGTCAACTGGGGACTATTGAAATAAGAGGGAAGTATGAGTAGTTACTACAACCATTATTTCTCACGCTGTTGTGCATAGATTATTGTGCTGGTCTAATAAACTGTCCATGGACTTTTTTCAAAACCCTGTCTCGGCAGCTATCATAAGGGCATATAAGCCCAGTCTTCCCCTGCATTCCAAATTGCTGTTGACTTTTTAAGCTAACAGCTTGTTTCACGTGGTAGGCCACCATGGACTCCTTTATTTTTTTTATGTAGGCGGAAAAAATATATTGTTGAACCAATTGAAATAAAGCAATCTGTTCAGCCTTTGTTTGTGCTGCATAAATGTTTATAAACCAGTACAGCTGAAAACTGATTTTTATATCTAAAATCAATGCCCTACCAGACTGTAAATCAATAAGCTTTATCAACGTGAAATTAACATTATGAAACAAAATACCTATACCTGAGCAGGTATCTTGAGCAGTGGACCAAAAGGAGGGTCCAATATACCATTCCCTTATTGCTTTAGATATTCTGATAATGTATGCAGTCTAGTATCTGGTAAGAAGGTAACAGCAGAGATAAGAGATATTAAATTAGAAAAAAATGCACTTCTTTTCTTACAGTTTATGATACTACTGACATTAATAGTATGCACTGTTAAAACAGATGTCATCAAAGTGCAGAAAAAGAACTATCATGGTGGTTGTTTCTTCTTACCCTTGGGAGCTCTCTGTCTCCTTTCCCTTGTCGCAGGAGCATTGCCTGCATTAGTCGGTAAAGGGGTAGGATCCATGGGGGGGGGGGTAAATCTTCAGTATCTGTCGTAAGTCAGGAAGAGAAGAACTAAAAGAGGATTCATAAGATTCTTTGCCAGAGGCATCAGATCTTGATTTTAACAACTCGAATCTATCCATGAGTGGGACAGTAGATTGCTTAGGTACTTTGGGTGGAGGGGATTTCCTTCCAGATCTACATATGTTTCCTGGCTTATCTCCATCTCCTGTCATCTTGGCAGGTGGGGGGGGAGGGCATCCTATCCAAAGATGCAGAGGAAGGTGCCAAGTCAAAGCTCAGAGGAGTAACTGCATCAGTGAGGTTCGTGGACTGAGCATGGGAATCATTTGGTGCATTGGGAGGGGTTTGGTCCATCTCAACAACCTCAGTACATTGAGGAGGCAAAGGGGTGGGTACATCTACAGTAGGGGGCTGAGGTGGAACAGAACTGGGGCCCTGAGGAGGAGGGTTGGGTCTAGTTTTCTGAGGGCCTTTATGTGCATTAGCACATTGAGCGATGGATACAAAGAGCCTCTGCTCAGAACTGTCATCCTGATTATCTTGGTTATGAACAGCATTGGGCCAATTTGCATAGGTGTGCCCAGTCAGGTTACAGAAATTACAAAGTTGTGGGTTCCTGCAGTGGCTGCTAGTGTGGCCAACCTCATTACACAATGTACATTTTAACTTGTTGCATAAACTTCTCTGAGATGATTTGTTGAACTGCATCTGTAGCAGGCTTTTGGCTGTCCTGCATAAAACAATATGCTATGGTCTTGCCCTATAAAAAAAGAGTTAGGCAAGTGTTGTAATCCAGTGTCCGAGGAGTGTAGTATCACCTGAATCTTCCATCCTCCCATCCAAATTTGCTCACTGTTGAAAATAGTTTCTGGATAACCCTGTACCGAGCAGCATTGTTTCAGCCAGTACAAAAGCTCTGTCATGCAGACGCCTTCATTTTGAAAAAGTACAGTAATTGTGCAGAAGGGCAGTCTGGTTAAAGGGACTGCTTTGAAAGGGGTCCATAAAGGAGTCTGTTTGAGAATATGGAATTTATGCCAAAATTTGTCCAGACCACTGCTTAATTTGAAACTAACATTAAATAATGTTTCACCAGAGATATGTATGAGGGCATAAATCTCCGTAGCAAGGAAACTCATTGAGTCTTTTAGCAGGGTTCAAACGACAAACACCCAGTCAAGCAAAGTATCCATGCCACCTTTGTAACTAGCAGAGATGAACAGCATTGTGTAGTTTTGTCAGGTATACTGGAGTATGGAACAAGGATGCATATGGCCTGTCAGTGGAATACAGCTGGGAAGTACTGATTGGTCAGAATCAGCATGAAAGTCAGTACGTGGTTGCTGTGGTGGGAGGGAGCAGTGGGGAGAGCTAGGCTGAGAGGGACCTGGTTGTTCACCATTGTTCACAGTAGCAATAGGAGCACCTGTAGCAACCGTAGGTACTGGAAAAGAGGAGTTCTGCATAATTTGGAGACTCCCAGGTAGGTGCATGGGAGGCTTAGCTCCATTACTAACAGCCTCCATTTCAGTCAGCTATGATAGGGGAGTTATCAATAGCTTGTACAGGAGGATTAGCAACAGTGTGTACTAAAGGCATAGGTGAGGAAATATGAGGCATACCTGAGTTCAAGACTGAGTGTGTGGACAGTATTTTGATAGGCAAAAAGCCCAATATCCGATCACTTGATGCAGAGTGCTGAGTAGAAGCACCACCACTAAGCTCCTGTATCCTGATCATATAATCGTCCTTTTTAGACTTTTAAATTTTACAAAATCTTCTGCTTTCAAATTCTCCTGCCAGCTAGACACCTAGAGCGCATGTTTTGTGAGTTCGATCTGCGGATGGAGCCTTACATGAAGAAAGCCCCACAGAAACACACCCTGCCTGCTACTCCCGAAAAGTCCCCAAAGAAATCCCGGGCCTCAGGTGGGCCAGATAGGCCCGATCCTTCGAGTCAAGTCAGGGAACAAGAACCTTTAATGCTTAATAGGTTCTTAGGAGAGTTTAAACCTTTCCGTGAAGAGATGAAAGAAATGGCGATTGACCTGAAGACCTTGTCAAAAAAGCTGGATGAAGTTTTGTTAACTGCCTCCAATAATACTGCCCGAATAGTGTCGTTGGAGAAACGACTAGAGAAACTTGATCCTGAGTTAGTGTCTACGCCACAGAAGCTAACTCGTGTGGAGGCAAAACTCGAAGATCTGGAGGGCTGTAGCTGCAGAAACAACGTTGTGATACTAGGGCTACCAGAGGGAGAAGAGGGCCAGAATGCTGTAGCATTCATGCAGAAGTTGGTGGAACGGGTTGCTGGCCCCTCTCCCCTTCGGCCCAGTATATATCATTGAACGAGCTCACCGGTTATTGCGACCGAAGCCTTTACCAGATGCTGCCCCTTGACCTATTATTTGCCGTTTTTTAAATTTTTTAGAAAGGCAGCACTTCTTGCAGAAAGTGAAAGCTTTACAGGAGGTTCATTGGGAGAATGCTAAATTGAGAATTGTACAAGACCTGCTAGGATTGGTTCGTTTGAAACGTAAAGCGTTTCACCCCATCGTATCCGAGATCATTGCTGCGGGCCTGAAATTCAGGATGGGATATCCGGCCAGGCTACAAGTTCTTGTAAACGGATCCTGGTTAAATTTTGAAGATCCTGAATCTGCTCTTTCAAGCCTTAAAACCGTGTTACCGGGACTTGTTCCGTGAGCCCTGAGAAGTTCCGTCTACATGTTGAGGGGTTGCCTGGTGTTGCCTCACTGGAACTGTTATCTCTCTTTTTGCCTACTGAGATGATGTCGATGAGCTGCATTTGGAAGTTCTTGGTTCTCATCTGGACTGTGTTAATTAAGAATATGAGCTACCTATAACGAGTTTCTCAGGCCCTAACTTCACAAAGCTAATTGCTGTTCAGGGCAAGGACTTCTGGGATGATCAGGATGGTTTATTCGAGGAAGGAGATCTGTGTTTCAGTGCATTTAGTTATACAAATTAGTATTAGAGAGGGGAAGTCTGTGTTACCTTATTTAGGATTAATGTCTCACTTCGCAGAATGTTGGAAATAGAAGCGGTGTTGGGCTTTCTCAGCAATTTAATATAATTATCTTGTCAGGATCGGGTTGTGGCCACAAGAGGGCGTATCACACATATGGAGTGTAATTCTGCGCTGCTCTTAATTTGAGGAGGGTCTCCCTTAGTTATGCCTCTTGTCTTGAACTCAGGGCAGCAAATTACCCCAATTGGGGTTCTTGTGCCTTAGGGCTGGTAAATCTCTGGGCAGTGATGTCATTTTTCATTTCTCTTTGCCTGGATCCCACGATGTCAGTGTCTTCTCTGGTTTTCTGGTCTCATTTTGGTGGGAAGGGGTAATTCCCCTCCATTAGCTTCCCGATCTGGTTCTGCTTTGTGCAGAGGTTTCTCATGGGGCAGTGCAACCCCTAACTTTTATTCAGTTTCCTGAAGTTATTTGGCACATTCATGCGTGTTGCAGGCTAGTTTGTTCCCCTTTCATTATTATATTATCGCACCAGTGTGCGTTTACATTGGAAGCCCAGGACCGCTCTCTAGTTATTGGGGGTTGTTAAAGTATTTGCACTGTTTAGTATTTACTTGAGGATGTTGTGTATTTGCTGTAAGCAGAGGTGCATTTCGGGGCGGAGAAGGAGGGAAGGACCCAGTACTATGCTAAATGTTGCTTATGGCAGTATGGGTGGTTGGGTGGGGGTGGTGTATGTTGGGTTTTGTTAGGTGAAATGGGGGAAGTTGGGGGGAAGGGGATGGGTTACTTGTGGGAGGATGGGGAGGAGGGAGGGTTCTACAACAGTAACCTCTGGATTATGGCTGAACGTTTTGTGTAATTTGTGTACAGGGCTGAACATACTAAGTTCATTAACTTTTGTTAGATGGCCAATGAGGTGACTTTTGCTACTTGGAATGTTAAGGGGATCAGGAAAACATCCAAACAATATCAGGTTCTCAAACATTTAAGTTTATTATGTTCTCAGATAACTTTCTTACAAGAATCCCACTTACTTGAATCTGAAGCCTTACAGTTAAGGAAGCAACAGGTGGGGCCGATTTATGATGCTCAGGGCTCTACTAATAGTTGAGGGGTCATGCTTATTATCAATAAAGGCATTCCCTTTGTTTCTACGCAGGCTATCAAAGACCCGGAGGGTAGAGTTATTTTAGTTAAAGGCACCCTCTGGTCAATTCCACTTTTACTTGGTAGTATATACGGTCCTAATATGGATGATCCAGGGTTTTTCATGAGACTCATAACCATTATTCTTCCAATGCTTCCTATCAGGATTATTTTGCAGGGGGTGGTGACTTCAATCAAGTTGTAGATTCTAATCTGGACTGGTCAGGTAGTGGACCAGGAGGGGTGTCTCTGGGGCAGAGGGCTTTTAAGGATTTAGTAGACCAGTGCGGGCTCTGTGATGTCTGGCACGTGTTATATCCTGACTCTATGGAGTTTACTTTCCGGTCAATGGCGCACGGCTCGCAGTCCCGCATTGACTACATGTTTATTTCGAAGGCTCTCTTACCTGGGGTTAAGACCTCCTCAATTCAACCTGGCCCTGTCTCTGATCATTCACTTGTGCTATGCAAATGGGCATTCTTTAATTTACCTAAAAGGGAAACCAGATGGAAGCTCAGTGAACAGCTTCTTAAAGATGCCAAGTATTGCAAGCTCATAAGAGAGCAAATTGAGCTCTTTTTTTCATCTAACCCTTTAGACAGTATAAAACTGGATATTTTGTGGTGGGCCTTCAAAGCATACATGAGAGGGATCCTTATCAGTATGGCGGTTAGTAGGAAAAGGGCACAGGAGGAAGAACTACTATCATTACTGTCCCAAATTCGGTCACTCAAAGTGAACACTTCTGTTAGTGTCTCAGATGAGGACAAGAGGAGGCTCCTAGTGATCAAGGACAGATATCTAGAGTTGTTAAGGGAAAAAGCAGAATTGGCTATTATTCGAACCAGAGGTAATTATACGGATCATGGAGAGAAAGCAGGGCACCTATTGGCATTGCATATAGAACAGCAAGAATCTGCAAATTCATCCCACCAATTCGGGCAGTGGCAGATGGGTCCTTGAAAGTATCCCCTACTGAGATAGTACAGGAGTTTGCTCTATATTATGAAAGATTGTATAGTGACATGGACTTTCCTCCTTGTCCTGGGAGTATGGAGGATTACTTGAGGGACTCCCATCTGCCCTTCCTATCAAAGCAACATAGGGGTTTTTTGGTCACCACTCTATCCCAGGAGGAGATTGCTGAGGTTATTAGTGGGTTACCCGCAGACAAAGTCCCAGGCCCAGATGGGTTTTCCTCCCTATTTTACAAAGTTTTGGGGGATCTTTTACTACCAATACTTTATCGCCTATTCCAACATATTTTAACTGGAGCTGAGGCAGACCCCCACCTTTTCGAGGCCCTGATTGTTCTTCTTCCTAAACCAAATAAGGATCCTGAGCTAGTTCAAAGTTGCAGACCCATATCCCTTCTAAACCAAGATATTAAAATCCTTTCAAAGATATTAGCTAATAGGTTAACTGTAGTCCTCCCTGAGCTAATAGGTATGACCCAGGTTGGATTCATGAAGGGGCGCTTGTCATCAGACCACTTGTGCACCCTTTCTTATGTCTTCTCGGCTACCAGGGATGCTGAGTTTCCCTGGATGCCGAGAAGGCATTTGATCGTGTGAACTGGAATTTCTTTTTTCAAGTTTTGGAAGCCTTCCAATTCCCTCCTGCATTTATATCCTGGATTGCTGCATTATATAAAACCCCCACAGCAAGGATCTCTGGGAATGGGGCATTTTCTAAACCTTTTTCACTCCATTCAGGTACCGGGCAGGGTTGCCCTCTATCTCCTCTTTTATTTAATTTGTACCTTGAACTTCTCATCCAAAATATTCTCAACAATCTGTTAATACAAGGTATTTGGGTTGGGCGTCATGAAATCAAGGTCACTGTATATGCGGATGATCTGCTGGTACACTTATCCCATCCAGAATCCTCTGTTCTGGCTTTGCTGGGCAAAATAACAAAATTTAGTGCCCTATCTAATTACAAACTGAATGCTAATAAATCCTCTTTTTTTTCCTTTAAACCACAAGATATTTAAGATCGATATTAGCCCTCTAAGTTTATGTTGGGCCCCCCAGGTCATTCAAGTATTTGGGCATCAAACTAACTCATAATCCCTTAACGTGGTTTAAGAAAAATCTCGTATCCCTTTCTCATCTTATAACTCAGGATCTTGATAGGTGGTCCAAACTCCCCATTTCATTATGGGGCCAGATCAACATAGTTAAGATGAATATTTTCCCTTGAATTTGTTACCCTTTATCTCTTCTCAATACTTTTATCCCTTTACTCTGGTTTAAGAAGTTGCATGGCATTTTAACAAGGTTTATCTGGTCCGATAAGTATCCTCGATTGGCCTATTATAAATTGGCAGCTCCAAAATCTGAGGGGGGCTTGTGGATTCCCCATTTGGCTATATATTACTGGGATAGCCAATTAGCAAAATGTTTGAAATGGGTACGTCCCCGGCCCTGAAAAAGAGCAACCGGTATGGCTTAAGATTGAATTGGATTTAATTAGGTCTATGAATCTGGATCCCCTAACTTTGTTCTATCTTAAAATGTCTCAGGTGTGTGCGGCTGAGAAATTTCCTACAGTAGCTACCTCATTAAAGGTATATGCACAATTATGTTCCTTTTTGCGATATACCCCTCAGCTAGACTTGGCCCAGCCCATCTGGAATTCCCCATCTTTCACCGTTAACAAGAAGCAGATTCCCCATAAATGGTTGTCCCAACTGGGGGAGGGGAAAGTACTCTCCTTTGTGGATGAGGAGGGACAATGGTTGTCAGTAGGAGATATTATTTGGAAATTTAATATCCCAGCTCTCTCACACTTTAAAGTTATGCAGTTAAGGCATTTACTTACAATAGTCCTTGGCAATCCCCCTCCTTACCAGTTACGGCCCTGATACCTGAAGTTTCTTCATTGCTTGGATCTTCAGCTATCATATCTAAACTATATTGGGTGCTGTTTCACAAAAGATATGGGGACTCCTTTGGACACACCAGGTTTTGGAACTCCATTCTTCCACAGTAACATCCTGATTGGCAAACCCTGTGGAGATCCTGTCATAAATATGTTTCTCAAGACAGGTTGCGTCTCATGCAATATCACATTTTACATAACATGTATTACACTCCAGTTAAGTTAAAGAAATGGGGCCTCTTGGACTCCAACTTATGTGCCAAGTGTTCTAGGGAGGAGGGAACACTTCTTCAATTGTTTTGGTCCTGCCCCAAGATTTCTGTTCTATGGGATTCTATCAAGGCTTCCCTGGATCCTTTACTGGGCCTACAGGAGTATTTCATGCCTGATATTTGTCTCCTAGGGGACTTGTCCTCTATTAGAGTTAAAGTCAGAAGGTTTCATATTTCTATGATAGCCTTATCTGTCAAGAAACTTATTCTACATCACTGGAAAGACAAGTCCACCCAGACTTTTCAAGAGTGGGTGAACGAAATTCTTGCCAATCTACATACAGAAAAAGTGATTGCCAGCCTCCACAACAGATTGGCAGTTTATACACAAATATGGGATCCCCTTCATTCTCTAATTCTAGTTGCTCAGACTTAGTTACGTCTTAGGATAAATTGCCCTGTAGGTTTCTGTGTAATGATTTTATACTTATGAGACATATGGATTTGTTACTGCTGTATTGGGAGGGAAGGGAGGGTCAGGCAGTTCCATCTCTATAAGTGGCTGTACTCTTGTTTCATTCTCATGGTAACTGCCTTTTATGGTGGAAAATGTATCATTAAAGTCTGAATTGCAAAAAAAAAAAAAAGCCCAATATCCATTTGCCTGAAGGTGTCTCCTTTGCCCATCCAGCAGCTCGCAGAGCTGACTCAACTGATCAGGCTTGTCTTGATGTGGATGCAGAGTCATTCACTGTAAACCAACATTGGTTGATCCATTTAGGAGCCATTCATGCCATTTTGGATGGTGTTCCAGCATCTGAAGTTTTTTTCTGGCCGAAGACAAATAAGGAAGGATTCCATTGCTCAACAGAGAAAGCATGACCCGGTGAAGTGATGCTGAGCTGTAGAGGTACTGTAGGAACTTCTGAAGTGGTGGAGTTGGCAGTGAATCTTTGATCTGCTTCACAGGCTGAAATGTGGACCAGGCTTGCGGTATGCGGTGGACTTGTCTGAACTGTCGAACGTTCTTGGCAACTTATCAAAGCAGCCGTAGGTTCTTCCCTCTGTTTAGCAAAACAGGCTTCTTCCGAAGCTAATAATGCATGATTGTGTCCAGCTGACTGACAAGGAACATGTATTTGCTGCCCTGAGATTTCAGAATCACGTATCACTAAATTAGAACATCCAGCCTCCGAAGTACCTTGAATTCCCGCAGTGTCCATTTCCTTAGCATTACTAGCAAGGTCTGTTCCGAAATCTGAGTCAGCTTGCACAGAAGCATCAAAAAACTGTTCAGTCTCTTGCTGAACCAAGGCAGGGGAGGAGACCTGCTCCCCAGCCTCCCGCACAGCCCTGCCCTCTGGCTCTGAGACAGAACTGGGCATCCTGACTTATCACCAATGGTTCTCCCTGCAGGAGAGTAGGGGAAATGTTTATTCAAATTCAAAAACACATCACAAAATAAAACTGTACATAGCACATAAAAAAAAAACAGAAACATATTGAAAATCAAACCATTCTCAAAATTAAAGCTAATAGTATTAAATTCATTCTAAAATAAAAAATAAAAATCCCCTTTATCACATAACCAAACTTGTCCCACATAAACCAAAAGAATTCAAATGAAGAAAAACCTGTCAAAACAGTATTAATCAAATCCCCCCATATGGCAGTTAATATTCTAACAGATGAAAATTTATAGGCATCTCCTAAATAAGCCTCAAAAAGGAAAATATATCTAACCTACCCAGTCAAATCCCTCCCACGCCTATCTGCACCACAATTCCCCATTTAAGTCCCTTTCTCTTATACTGTATATATATTGTCTAGTTCAGTTTGCAGTTTAAACATTAGATCCATTAAGGATACATCTTCTCCTTGCAGAAATCTCTGGCATCTCCCCTGCCAGATTACCCATTTGATACAAGCAAGTATCACACACAGTATATCGTATGTTTATTCCAGGTTACCCATGGACTTGACAATTGGCCATACACCAGTAATTTGTAAGTCATTTTACAGAAAACAGTCATATCCCATAGAGCATCTAACCTTTGCAAGAAGGACTGAATGTAAGAACATTCAAAAAATAAATGCTGCAGTTTCAATACTATTCTTACATTCTAGCACTAAACATGTTCTAGCTTCTGTCATTTTGTGCTTATGAGTGCCTCTAACATTGAGCTTATCATGGCCGCACAACCACACCATGTCTTTCATTTTTGGGGGAATCTTCCATTCCCCTATACATTCAAGTAGTAATGACCAATCAATGGTAGATCCAACCTTAAAAATCAGGTCCTCAAAATAGCAGTTCCTTAAGATGACATTATAAAACTGTTTCTTTGTGACCCCTGAGAACCATGAAAGTTTAATTTTTCCATAATCTAATGTATTTTAAACAAAGCTGAGCATAAGGTGGAAGCTGCTTCTCTAAACTGCTCCACTTCCCTTTTTCCCAAGCTGTAAAAAAACCCTTTACCCAATGGTCCATCCCTTTTGACCCAACCCCTTCCTTTCCTGTAAGAAAGGCCTAATGTTAGTATATAAGAAGTTCCCAAAAAGGAAAAAACAAAGGATTAATCACATTCAAACCCCCTTCCCTACATGGCCTGTATGTGTGACTTCTTTTAACATGTTTCAGCTGGCTACCCCATGGAAGTTAAGAGAAAATGCTCAAAACTTTTGAATGCATCCCAAAAGGCAGGGGAAATATATGGGAGAGATAGAAAAAAACTGGCATTATAAAAACACTCATTAAGTAAATACGTTTTTTCCTGGTCATTTTCCATGACTTCCATTTAGACACTTTTAACTGTGCTGCATCAAATGCAATATTCCAGTTTTCCTGTGCAGACTCTCTTGTCCCAAAATATAATCCTAAAATCTTCACATCTTTCTTAACCACAGGGATAGAAAATGTGGGCTCTAGCGTCACTCCCCCAAGTGGTAAAGCAGTACTCTTCCTTAAGTTAATTTGAATCCCTGTATATTCTTTATTTTCTGAAAAGACCTGCAGAGCCTGCACACCTAAATCTAAAGTATCTACTGCTACTACACAATCATCCGCATAAGCAGTGACTTTATTATAGCAAAGAACATCTTTATTTTTAACTGTTCCTATCGTATCATTTATCTCTATTTTCCTCATCAAGGGATCCAAACCAAACACATACAGCAGGGGACTAAGAAGGCACCCCAGCCGGACTCCACTGTAACATACATAGGTATTCCCAAGTGTCCATTTATCATTAATCTTACTTGTGCTTCCTTGTATAATATGTTAATTATATTAATAAAAGACTCTGGGATACCATACAATGCCAAACTTCCCATATATATATATGTTTGATGGCATCAAATGCTGTTTCTTGATCAAGAGAAAATGGGTACCCTTCAAAATTCATTTCTAGCCCCTGTTCCACTATCTCCCTTATATAAATAAGATTTTGTGCAGTCGATCTCCCTGGGACTGCACAGGTTTGTACCTCCAACACTAAATATTGAGCCAATTTGGCCAACCTCCGTGTCACTAATTTCACTAAAATTTTATAATCAGATGTTAACAAGCTAATTGGCCACCAATTAGTCATTTCAAATTTGTCACCAGACTTAAACAAAAACATCATAATCCCTTCTTTCATTGACTCTCCCAAGCTTCCAGACTGAAGAATGGATGAAAAAAATATCTGTTAAAATCAGAGCCATATAATTCACAAAAGTTGTATAAAAGTAACTTGAAATTACATCATTGCCTGGTGCGGTCTTTGAAGTTAATGTCATAATATCCTCTCTAACTTCTTCCATGGAATAAGGTTTTACTAGGGCCTTGATATCTACACTAGAGACTTGTGGAAAGGACATGCCTTCAAAAAAAACTTTGCTTGTGCCCCTACTGTAGCCTTTTGGAATTTTTCCTTCACATATTTCTACACAATCTTTTGCATAGAGGCAAACTCATTTTTTAAATCCCCAGAGTCCTCTATTAAAGATGTCATTACCCTCTGCCCTATTCTGTCTATTAATGTGTCATAGGGGTTAACTTGCATTTTATCCTCTTCAGTATTATATTGTTGGCCTAAGTCACATATATAAACTATTTCATACTGGTATAAAAACATGTTTTAATTTTACAAATGTGATCACTGATATCTTTTCCTGACTCTCTCATTTGGTTCAACAACTGCAAATATTTTGCCCACAATCCCAGATATTTAATGTAAGATTGCTTTACATTTTTACTAGACAATTGCTGCATTAAAATGTTAATATCTTGTGTTGTATCCTCCCACCAATACACTGGATTATCATATAGGAATCTGATGTCATGTCTTGCTTCTAAAATCAAGAGGATTTCCTGCTATATGAATTCCTCTTTCAACAATGAAACATTCATTTTCCAAAACCCACGACTCTTACTGACTTGGTGTTCTTCTCCTATCCCTACTTTTACTGCTAAGTGATCAAAAGTGGCCCAAGAAACTACCAAAACATTAATTGCACCTGCTCTCTCTGTCAAAAAACAAAAATAAATATGAGTTGACAATTTCCATTTATAGAAAGTGTGTACAGGTGTGTTACTTAAAATATCATAAACATCCCTAAGCCCTGATTTATCTAACATATCCCGTAGGCATTTAGTATCACAAAAAATGTTCTCTGTCCTCTTTCCCCCATCTCTTTTTGTTAGTCCACAGTTGAAATCCTCTCCCCACAAAATGATCTTTGAAGTATTCAAAAATGACTCTATACCTTGAAAAGACACGTCCTATCTGCTTTCAGTTGGGGAGCACAGATATTTAATAAATGGTATGCTATCCCATTTTTAACAATATCCAAAATTAAACACCTTCCCAGCTAAATATCTATTACCTTTACAGCAGATATAGTCTCCCCTTGGAACAAAATCCCCACTCCTATACATTCTTCTTCACCTATAGACCACAGAGAAGGACCCTACCTTCAGTGTTTTTTTTATATCAGTAATTGTATGCAAATGTGTATCTTGTAAAAAAATAATATGCTCCCCTTCTGCCTGTAAAGTGGCAAAAATAACCTGTCTTTTCTGGTCAGATTTCATATTGTTTACATTTGCTGTAAGAATAGAAATCCCCATCAGATTAAATAAGAGGGAAACACACCACAACAATATTAATAAACTGAAAACCATCATCTTCTCTTCCTCCTTTTCTTTGGCTTCAGTTTTGGCAAATCCCCCACTACATCAGTCTGTGATGATGTGACCAAAGAAACATCCGATTCCCCTTCAGTCTCTTCCACATCCATCAGGATATCATATGGGTTTTGTATGGCCAGGGGCTCTGATCCCTCTACCAGGGGCACCTGGGTTTTTGGAATGAGTGACTCTCTGAAAAGGTGGCCCCTCTGACTGCACGGGGGAGGCATCTCTGCCACAATTGGAACCTCAGATTCCTGTTCATGGAGTTAATTTCCTTGAGACATTAAAGGATCTGCCATCTCCCATACCTCCTGGGCTAACTGGGGAGGGGAAGGTTGCAAAGCCGACTCCTTTTTGCTTTCTGAGGCCAATTTTTAGGGCTCTGAAACAGGGACAGATACTGATACAGATCTTGGGGGTAACATAGTGGGTTGGGTGAGCTGTGTGGACCCCCTCACCTCCCCTCCCCACCAGGGACTACCAATCCTGTAGCCACCACTTGTTCTTCAAACCTTAAATGTTCTTTTTGAGCCATGGACAAATATACATCTTGCTCTGCTCTCAAGGCTTGATCTACACTATTATGGGAGGCCCACAAGCAAGTGCAGAACATTTGACCTACCTTTTCACAGATATTACAGCACATGGATTGTGTAAAGTGATGGGCGAAGTGGCCCCAATTCACTCCACAGAGTGAAGGTGAATTCATGGAGTGCTCCGCAACGTGAAGTTGAGTATACTTATAAGTATTAATGAGTAACACGAAGTCCATTGAAAACAATGACTTTGCATTACTCTGCCTCCCAAACCACTACTCCACCAATTCTTAAGGCAGTACATTGAAAGTCAATGTATTTCACTTACTTCACCTTGTTTTTAAGCTCCAAAGGCAAATTTTGCAGTGTTTCATGGGATTTCAGGTCACATGGGCTCTAGATTGTTCTGCACAGCCTCAGTTTGGGGTAGTGTATGTAGGAAGCTGTAGGAGACAATCTGCTCTGAGAGCTCTCTGCAATTCAAACCTTCAAAAAGCTGTTGAAAAAGCCTTTTTGAGTCATTTTGTTTGCTGAAACTTTAGTTCATCGATTATAGGAAACCCTCCTGTGCTCATACCATCGAACATTTATTGTTTGTGTATGGATTTTGAATGTTAATGTACAACATTCAGTCTGTGTACTGAGAGACAGTGGAAGTGTGCTTTGGGGGAGGAGTATATCTGTGGTGTAGGTAGATTAACTTGGAGAAAAAGACAGTGCTTTTTGTTTTGGTGATATTTTTCTTGTATAACTGTGTTAATGTACACACAGTAATATTTTCAATATTTCTTGCCATTTTGTTTGCTGATTGTTGTGGTGCAGCAGTGCATAATTTTAGTTTGTTTAAAACATGTGGTTATATTACTGAAGTTTTCAATTTGCTATGCATTACTTGTTGTGTGTGTGAGTATGTGTGTGACACGTGTCATCAAATCAGACACCTTTTATTGTGCCACATAATAATTTCAGCAATGTGAAGCTGCTATCCACTGCAGCTGTGTGATTTTTGTACTTCTTTGTGGTATCTTTACTGGTACTAGTACTAGTGACTGTTACTGCAGCAGTGCATTACACGCTCCCCCCAATGGCCCGCCCCAACCGGCAAAGGTATTCTTTTCCAGATTTGAATTTCTGATTGTGAGCACTGGTTAGGTGTTGTACCTTTGTGTCTTCATCTCTTCAGTGCACAGTGCAATCTTAATCTGTCTGTGCATTTGCATCTCTTTAGGGCCCAATCTCCATCTGTAACTTAAGTCACAGTTGTTTCTTTGACTTCCCATCAGAGTACTGGACAGGTGTGGTGCTTAATTCTGCATGAACATTGTACTCATTAATATGTGTTTTTAAGTCAGGACCATCATCACGAGTCACTCGTGATACAAATCACGTTCTTCATCATCACGGTCACAAATGCAGTCACAAATCATGATTCATGATCATTCACATTACGAATCACAACATTGCTAGTTACTTGGATGTATTGTAGGCCTGTTTTGTAGTATCTCTCCAGGCTTCACCACCCCACCATTGTACTCATTGATACGTGTTTTTAAGTCTGGGAGTTTTAAGCTACAACTCTTCGGGGAAGTACAGCCATAGGCGGTAGGCATTCACATTTCTTCATTATCACGGTCACAAATGCAGTCACAAATCACGATTCACGATCACGTCACGAATCACAACATTAATTTTTTTTAATAGTTACTTGGATGTATTGTAAGCCTGTTTTGTAGTATCTCTCCATGCTTCACCACCCCACCATTGTACTCATTAATGTTTGTTTTTAAGTCAGAGAATTGGACAGTGTCTGCAGTACATACACAGACTGGAAAGAAAACTGAACGCACACATGCAGTTTAGTACAGTATACTTGCACTGCTCAGAATACAAGGGGTCATGCATACGGAAAACAACAAAAAAAGGGTATAATTACATACAAGGGTTGGGATGGTGGAGGAATACATTTTATAACACAGCAAGGAAGGTGTGGGGAGGCACATGGCATGAGGAAAAAAAATTAATGTGAGATCCCATGGTGATCCAGCAGCAGTTTCAGCGTGGACATAATTTGTAACTGATGTTCCTCTATGCGATCAAGCCGCTGTTTCACAGCACTCACCCTCTTGTTGTTATCCTCAACAGCACTCCAGAGAACTGCCAAGTCAGCCTGTGTTACATGCAGTTCCCTGGGGTCCACACATTCTACAGGCTGACCTGCTGGTGGTGGTGGTGGTGGGGGGTGCTGGTGGAGCAGCAGGTGCTGCTATGGCCCTCCTCTTCTTAGGGATGCTGCAATGCACAATTGCACCCTCTGCCACAGAATGGCCAGCAGGTGCAGGCATGGTCCATTCTGTGGCAGCCTGCCACTCCAACTGCTGGTGATTGAGCATATGGATGCACTGTCCCTCAGTCCCCAGATGAGTCCCCCGTGGGCAACGGCGCACCTCCACCTCACATAGGTGGCACTTGACCACACTGCTGTCCCCCCACACAGTAAAAAAACTGCCAAACAATGGAAGTGCAGGGAGGACCAGGCACTGACAGGGGATGAACAAATTAACTAGCAGCCAGCTGGTCACAGTGCTGATCAGGTATGGGATCCATACCTGGGCCCGGGGAATAGACACATCCTGCTCCAGAGAACCTGGACTTGGTGGTGGCAGTTCAACTGCCTCAGAGTCAGGAGAGGAGGTGGTGCCAGTCCTGCTTCCGGGGGACTCATAAGAATCAAGTGGTCTAACAGGAATGGGTGCCCATGCCCTCCACACATGCGCATGGTATGATACTCACTACTACTATCATGCTCTCCCAGAACTGCCCCCACCCCAGACATTCTCTCACCCTGGTCCATCTCTCCTACTGAGCTCCCTCAGTCTGAGCAATTACTACTCACACTGTCATACAAAACACATAAACAGTCACACAGGAAAACAACTAACTACTTATAAAGGTAAGAAAAATAACATTTACAGAAAGAACAAATTAAAAAAGAGTACAGAAAAGACAAAGAAATGTAGCTTTTAAAAAATCAAAGTTTAAATCTCCTCCTTGCTCTGATCTCAAAGTATCAGCAGTCACAAAACACAATCCTCTCTCTCCGTCTGCACAGGAGAAAGTAAAAGTGTCTGCTTGTGTGACTCACTTCCTTCCTGCCTAGCTAAAGAGCATGTGACTTACAGTACTGTAAGCCATGTGATTTGTGGGGGATGCCAACTCTGAAACACTAAGTGGATCACTTAGAATCATAATGAGGAACACGAAGTCCATTAAAAACAATGACTTCACGTTACTTCGCATTGCCATTCCGCCTTAACGTGAAGTGGTAATGACAAGGCGGAGTGAGCACTTTGCATTACCCACTCTGTGTAGCAGATTGGCAATGTGAAGTGCCCACTTTGCATTCACTTCGCCAGTGGAATTTAAATTCGCTGCATCTCTAGTTGTGTACATTCTGCACTACTATGACCCACTACCCCACACAAACCACATTTTAGTTCATTGCATTGCTTTAGTGCCCTACATCTCCACAATGATAACAAGCCCAGGGTTGCCCTGGACAGAAAAGGACACCTCTGTCCCACTCAAGAGAAAAACAGTTTGGAAGATGTTTAATGACCTCCTCCTCCTGGTGCAAAGTGACTTTATATCTCCACCCCCCCCCATATACAAATGTTCTTCATCCAAAATGGGTTCTGGATACCCCAGACAATACAGTGCTGTTTCAACCAATAAGTAATGTCTGCCATGTTTACTCCCTCATTCTAAAAAAATATTGTGATCTTTTTGAAAGTTGGTCTAGTCAAGGGTATAGCCACAAATGGTTTCCATAAAGGAGTGTTCTTTAAAGATGATATTGCATCCAGAACCTTTCCAAACCAGCAGGGTGTTTAAAACTTATATCAAAAACAGTATCACCAGGCATATGTATAAGGGCATAGATCTCATATGCATAGTATTTCTTGCTGTTTTTAAGCAGAGCACACCCCACAAAAAGTCTATCAGGAATGTCCTCTATTGACCCTCTGTATTTCAAATGCACAACATTCCACTTGGTAGCTGGTTCAGAGGACAAACATACTCTGTCAGGGAACAGACACTCTCTTACATTCGTATTCTATACATTTGGATGAACAGTGTCATTCTGAGCTGCATGAGGTGCCTCATTTATAGAGGGTACCTCCTCCCTCTGTACCCCTACTGTTTTGATTACCATATCCACCACCGGAGCCCTGGGTTCCTCACTCTTAGACATTTCTATGCTTATTTCAGGTGCTATCTCTATTTCCCCTTCCAAATTTTTAATGGCATTAAGGACAATGTTATCTGCATTTCCAATATTTGAAGCAGATACTTCTGTTGTGGAGGATTGCACTTGCCCAACTGGAATTTGTGAGAGGAAACCCTCATTTTGCTGGAGCAGGGTAACAGCATACATGTTAGCAGTCAAAGGGTTGGCTGACCCTTTCCCCCAAATGACGGAGGTAGGTTTGCATCCCAAACAGTTCCATCAATATTTTTAGTCCATTCAACTTATTCCAAAACCTCCACAAAGCACCCAGGAGTGTCTTGTGCAAGGGCTGAAGTAGGCTCAGCCATATTAATAGAGGCTTGCTGTTCATCTGGGGTCTTTATCCCATTAGACGGTAGTCTCCCTTTTGCCTTTTCTCTTTGCCCCACCTTCACCCCCCCCACTACCTGAGGCAATCCCAATGGAAAATGTCACTGCCAGTACCACCACAGTAGGGCCAGCTATTGAAACTGCTCCTGTATTAGTAGTCTCTGTTGCAGCCTATCCTACAGTTTTTCATTCCTGCCCTTCTGTTTGATCCTACCGAGCATCCTTTGACATTCCCGTTACCTCGGGCGCAACATTTCTTTCATGTCTATCAGAACAAACAATACCTGGAAGCAATCTGGGAGCTACCCGTATTTCTGTTTCTACTGCCTGTACCTCACCATTCGAAACTCCGTGTTTCACCGCTCCTTCCATTTGACCACTCTCCGACTGATTTCCTGGTTGCATTAGGTCCATCAACAAAACGTTACCTCACAGCAACAGCTCCAGCTGAAGCCATTCCTTTCATTTCTGGAACTGCTGCTCTTCTATTTGTAGTAAATCCTGAAGCTCTTTCATGGACAATGCATCCTTGCAGCTCACCGACAGAGTGGGACTGGCCATTACAGCACCATTCTCAGTGCTCCCTACTGACAAAAGTAGGGGAATTTTTTATTTAAAATCAAAAGCAAACATTACAAAAATATGAATACAAAATATACAAAATAATTTATTATACTATCATAATTTTAAAGTTTGCTTCTGTCATTACTTCTCTCCTTTTAACCTATTCCATGTACATTTTTCCATAATTCTTTTGTTTTGCTTTAACCATACAGGGTACTCTCATTCTCATATACTTTATCTAATTCTATTTGTATTTTAAACCATAATTCATTTTGTTTCATATCCTTATTTTATAGAAACCTTTGACATCTTGCTTGTTGGCCATATACTCCATGTTAGGATTGCTAAAATCACATATATTCTTCCTTTATTTATATTATCCTATTCTTTTGTCAGTTGACCATATATCAATACATTATATGACATATTTTCAAATATTTCCAAATTCCAAAACTTTGCTAAATTTTCCCAAAAGGTTTTTATAAATGTACACTCAAAAAAAGATGCTCCATGCTTTCCTCTGTCATTCCACAGGCAACTTCTGTACATATCCTATCTTCTTTTGTCTTATGTTTCTGATTCCCTTGTACATTAAGCTTTCCACAGCTACACAACCTGGCCATTTCTCTCATTTTCGTTGGGATCCTTTTTTCTAATGTTATTTCCAATATTTTTTCTACCTGAATGCCTTCATTCATATTACAAATAGATTCCTCATAATAATTCCTTTCTGCTACTTCTTTATAAGTTTGTTTTCTATTTTTCCTACATAAGGTATCTATAGTTAATCCCCATTGTGTGATGTACTTTCTACACACATCCATGTGTGTGGGTAATATAAGCTTTTGCTTTATGTTCCCTGTTTTACCAACGTTCGTAACAAAAATTTGTCTCCACCTGTGTGCTAAAAAAACTCATAACATATCTGTAAAATTGACACTACATTAGCATACATAAAAATACTTGAAAAGAAAACAACAGGGTGAATCATATTCAGGCCTCCTTCCTGTATTGGTCTGTATGTATGTCCATGCTTTATTGGGTTAATTGGCACTGGAAATATCTAAGCTATGTACAAACAAATTGGTACTACAAAGGTTTTTAATACGTAAATCCCTTTTTCTTTTGTCATATCCCATTCTTTCCACTTAGCCACGTTCCCTTGTGCAATGTATATTTTAACCTCCCAGTTTTTGATAGCAGAATCCTTGCCACCAATTATAACACCTAGAATTTTTATTTTGCCTTGAACTATTTCTAATTCACCTTCCTGTTCCTTACCCACCTCACTAAGAGGATATATCTTACTTTTTTCCACATTTACTCCCATGCCTGTATATCCATTATTTTTTTTGATCATATCTAACATCACTGCACCTGATCTTTGGTCTTTAAATAGTACTACACAGTCATCTGCATATGCATACATCTTCAGTAAGATTTTATTCCGCCATGCTATATTTTTAATTTGTGTCTTTCCTTCAATATTCCATAATAACGGGTCAAGACTTAGTACATATAATAATGGACTTAAGTGGCAACCTTGCCGAACCCCAGTCTTTACATAAATTGGAATTCTCAAATAACCATTTATCATCAGGCATACTTGTGCTTCTGAATATAGTGATGTTATTAATTCTATGAGTTTATTTGGTATATTATATTCCTTTAATACATCCCACATATATTCACATTGAATGGCATCAAAAGCCATCTCATGGTCTATAGCATACAAATACCTATCCAATCTGTTTTCCTGTGCTTCATTCATTAATTCATATCACATTTTGCCTGATATCCCTACCAGGAATTGCACAGGTGTGTGTCTGTAGAATCAATTGGTCTGCAAAAGCTGACAATCTTTTTTTATTACCTTGGTCAAAATTTTATAGTCTGGTGTCAACAGACTTATGAACCTCCAGTTTTTAAAGTCTCTTTCATCCCCTTTTTTATTTAAAAAAAACAGTAATCCCCTGCTTCATGCTTTCTGACATCTTCCCTTTTTGAAGAATCTCATTAAATACCTTATTTAGTGCAAATGCAACCGCTTCTTCATATTTTTTTTATAGAAGGTATTAGGAATGCCATGTATACTAGGAGCTGTATTAAGTGTTAAAGATGTATTTACCTCTTTCACTTCACTAATTTTTGTATCTTCCTCTAAAGCTAATGCTTCATCTTTCCCTAGTTTGGGCATTTTTGCCATTTAAAAAAAATCTTACACTTTGCTCCCTGCTTGTTTCTGTTATTTCTGTTTTACATATCCTTGCACTATCTATTTAATCTGACCAAGTTATGTTTGTATAGTTCCTTTATTATCTCTTAATTCATGCATTACTCTATTGTTTATTCTTTCTTTATTGCTCTCAAAAGGGTTAGTTTGGAATTTTGTGCCCTGTGTACCACTTTTCTGCGCCATTATCAACGATCTCACTCTATTATACTAATACTTTTGCATTTTCTTTTTAATTTCTACTATTTGTTCTGACTCATCTATTTTGCTTGTTACCGGTCGTGTAATCAATTTATATAATTTTGCTCTTTTTAATTTTTTGTAAACTTTATTTAACTTAGGACAAACTCAAACATACATTACCGTCCCTAAGCTGGGGGGGGATACATGCCATTGTCTTTCATTTCAAATACATCACATAGTACAGCTGCTTACATAGATTCTGGGAATTAATTAACAAGTACAGTAAAAAATAAATTAAATGGGCTGGTTCTGTTTTGCTAGTCCAATACTGTTATAATAAAGAGGAGAAGAGGAAGAATGTCAGTGGATTACCACTGGATTTTCAGAAGATGGGAAACCAGTCCCAAGCCAGAGCCTGTTCTAGAGGGAGTCATTTTCTTCATATTTTTCTGTTTGGCCTCTAATTTTTTACTGTGTCCTTTCCAGCTTCATTGCTGCCAGTAGTGAGTTAAGCCACAAGCCATTGTTGGGGCCTGTTTAAGTCTCCAGTACTTTGCCAGCTCCCTCATCTCCACCACTACTCCTAGTCTCCATAATTTCAAGCCTCTCAGGGGTCTCAGGCTCCCAGAGGATGGCAGTCCCAACAGTATTTTCACTGGGTCCAACCTGAATGGAGTATTTAAAGTTTTGGAGAAGAAGTCTATTACTTCCCTCCAAAAGTTCAGGACCCTGGGGCACTCCTAGGTCATATGGAAGAAAGTATCCACTTGCACCAAGCACTTAGGACAGTATGGGGAGATTTCTGGGTCAGTTCTGTTTGCCAGTCTGGGAGTATAATATGTTTGCATGAGGATATTACATTGTACTGCTCGCAGTCTATTGTTTACAAAGCTTCTCAGAGTGTTTCTTAGTATTAACTTCCAACCCCCCCCTCGTGAGACCTTCTGGATAAATATCTGCCTCCCATGATCTTTTTATTCTCTCCATGGGGTTTGGAAGACTCTCTAATAATAGTCTGTAGCACCTTTTCAGGGATTTAAAGATATTAGTATTGGAAAATTTTGCAAATAGCTCCTCTATGGGGGTATGTCTTAGGATCGCCTAATCGTTTTGGAGTGTCAGCATGCCCTCTACCCTGGCCTTCAGTCTAAGGTAAAGGAAGTAATGGGAGATTTTTAGATTGAAACTCTGCTTTAGGCCTTTGAAATGTTGCACCTCCTCCCCTCCCAGCAACAGCGGGATGAAGAATATGCCTTGTGTGCACCAGTGTTTGAGTCCATAAGTATTTGCTAGGGTGAGGTTCCCACCCTCTTCCAGGATTGACTCCAAGGTTGTGTCAGATGAGAGGTTTGGGGCCTCCCCCAGCAGTGTGTGGGTCAGTTTCCATGTCCTCCAGGTTACTCTGGTACTGGGGTTCAGAATTTTAGGAGACAGCTGTCCCCTCAGTGAAGTAACTAATAGGTTATAGTAAAGCTGGGTCCTCCCCAGCCCTCCACATTCCCCCACGATGGCGCTCCCCCACCTTTCCTTAGCAAGTCCTGTATATGGGCTAGCTGGGAGGCCAAATAGTAAAGATGCATGTTTGGCAGACCCAGATCCCCTTTTTGCTCTGTGCACCACAGTATCTCTTTCTGAATTATGGGTTTTTTCCCTTGTCACAACAAGTGTGTACTAGCCCCTTCCAGGGCTTTCAAATATTTTTGTGGAAGGACTATTGGTAGGTATTGAAATAAGTAGAGTGCTCATGGCAGGATATTCATCTTAATTAGGTTGACTAGCCCCAGAAGAGTCAGTGGGAGCACTCACCATCTAATGCAGTCCTCTTTTACTTTCTTTATTGGGGGTTATAATTGATTTTAATTATTTGTGAGAGTTTACTTAGGAGGATTATCCCCAGGTATTTTATCTGCTTGGCAGGGTTAATGGTGGTGCCAGCAATCATGATTGAGGACCTTCTTCCCCCCAGCAGGATCTACTCACTTTTTTTCCAGTTGATTTTATGCCCAGATAAGGGGCCATATATCTCAAACATTTTACTCAGAGCTGGCAGCGCCTTCCCTGTATTGTCTAGAAACAAGGGTGTGACGCCTGCAAATAAGGAGATGACATGATTCTCACTGCTTATGGCACAGCCTCTAATTGCCTTTTTCCCCCTTATGGCAACTGCTAGAACTTCTATTGTGAGCACATAAAGTAGGGGGGAATAGGGGGCATCCCTGTCTGGTTCCTTTCATGAGGCCGAAATAGTGCTGTTTGTTTTTGTTTGTTGAATTTTGTTGACCTGGTAAGCCCACTGGGCCTAGAAGTCCCTTTTTAAGGGGTGACTCTGGGAGGGGGGATACAGATGGTAAGCAACTGAAATTGAACCAGATTAAGCTGTTGGTGGTATTTTTTTTTTTTTTTGTGAATGGGAGAAATTTGGCCAGGATACCGGGCAAATTTCCCTACTTTTTTTCGATAAGTGCCATGGGATCTTTAGCATCCACCTGAACTACCACCAATCCAGGCAGATGGAACCTCGGTTTAATGTCTCATCTGAAAGACGGCACCTCAGAAGTGCAGCACCCCCTCATGCTGCACTACAGTGTCAGTACTGAGATATTAACCCAAGTACCAGATGTGGGAACTGAACCCACAGCCCTCTGATCTCCCAGCCTCAGAGGTGAGTGTGCTACCTACTGAGCCACTGACACTGCTCGTTAGTATTTGGGCCTGGTGTATAAAGCTTTTAACCAGTTCAGGAGAGTCTCCCCTACTCCAGATCTACATAGCACATAATTTTGCTCTTAATCCTAAATATTTTTTGTAATTTGTCATCTCCTTTCTTTGAGATGTTTCAGTTGCTAATTGTTTTACATCATTTTTTGTGTCCTCCCATCAATCTGTTACAGAATCATAATGTTCTATCACTGTCTCTCTAGCTTTAAATAAATCTAATATTTTTCCATTACATTCTGGGTCCTGTAACCGTTTGGTATTCATTCTCCAAAATCCTTTTCCAAATCTCAAGTGTCTTCCTGTATCTATCCTAACATGTACCCCTAGATGATCTGAGGTTTCTATTGGTATTACCTTAATATCTTGAATTTTAGTTTCTTTTTTAATCATCCAAAAGTGAATTCTTGTTGATAATTTACCCTTACAGTAAGTATGTTCTGGCTCTTTCCCTATTATCTTATATGCATCGTCTAGACCACCTTTTCTTAAAATGTTTCTTAACATTTATGTGTCACAGAAGATTTTCCTAGTTTGTCTCCCCCAATCTTTCCCCGTTAATCCACAATTAAAGTCCCCTCGCCACAGTACTAACTTAGAAGTATGCACATATGGCTCAACCAAACCCATCATTTTGTTTCTTTCTGATTTGGTTTGGGGATTATAAATGTTAATAATCCTCACTGTCATCTTTTTAATATTTACATCGACTATAAAAATTCTACCTGGCACAAGATCTATTATTTTTGTGGTTTTTATATCTCTTTCCATAAAAATAACCCCTACACTTGAGCACCTTTCTTCCCCATGGACCACAGTGATGGTCCCCACCTCCAATCTTTCTGTGCCTGCTTTATTTCATCTACTGTATGTAAATGAGTATCCTGTAATATGATGATATCACTCTGTAATTCACTTACTATATTAAAAGTTGTTATTGTTTTTTCTTATCCTTAATACAATTAACATTACTTGTAAGACAAGACAAACAGTTTATTTATTTTGGTGTATTTTTTCTTTCTTATTTTATTTCTTCACCCATCTTTTGCTTTCTTTCTCTTTTTAGAAACTTTCATATCTGTAGTATCTCCATCCACTGAATCTTCTGTGTCTCATATGTCTATACACGATAATAATGATCCTTCTTCCATTTCTTCCCATTCTTTGTTTTGGAAAATGGAGAATCTATTTGTTAGTTAGATTCTGTCTCTGTCCCTTTCCACTTGTAACCCTTTTTGCCCTTTATGTTGTAACTTCTTCTTGGATCTGGTAACCATTTTGAACTCAGAGTCCCCCTTATTATCATTTTTTTGTTTGGCAGCTTTTGACTTTTTGTTCTCCTCAGTCTCTTTTCCTGTTGTGTCTCCCTTTTTGTTTTGCATTTGTGTGTCCTCTGGCCTTGACCTGAAATCAAGGGGCCTGTCTCTATTTCTTGCATCATATACCACTTCACTTATTTTCCTTTTGTCATTTGAGCTACTGCTAGGTGGACATCTTGCTCTGCTGCTTTTCCAGGGTCTGGGCTATTGTGGGCCACTCATTGGCAATGTAAGAAGAAATGTCCCTCCTCTTCACACAGACTGCACTTTACCTCATTTTTGCAATCTGCCCACTGATGTCCAATAAGGCCACATAAACCACATTTTATTTGTTCACATGTGCTGCTAAGGTGTCCTTTGTCCCCTCACCGATAACAGGTCTTTGGCTGGCCTGCATAAAATACAATACCTCTGTATCTACTCAGGAAAAATCAATTTGCCAGATGTTTTTCCCCAATTACTTGTTTTAATCTCACTTTATATTTCCAACCACCTGTCCACAAACATTCCTCTTCTAATATGGGTTCCAGAGGACCATGTACTACAAATTTCTGGTTGAGCCAAAGTGTAAAAATTGGTTCCATTGTGGAGTATTATTAATCTGATGAAATAACTTCCAAAACCTGTCCAGGCCCCTTGGGTGTTTGAAACTCATATCGTATTCTGTGCTGCCAGGAACATGTATCAAGGCATAAAACTCATAGGGATAAAACTTTGTACATTCTTTTAGCAAATGTCTTCTTATATATATTCTGTCAGAAGCCTCTGCTGCTGCCCCTTTCAATTTAAGGTGAACAGCATTCCTTCTTTTGGCTTGCCTCATTTGATCTTCCAAAAATGTTTTCTTTTGTATTTCCTTTCCAAGTATTTTGTTTATCATTGTTTTCTTCCTAACTATGCTCTTTTTCCATTTGAATAGTGTTTTGTTCTATCTCCATAGAGGTTTCCTCACTATTATTACCTAAATGCTCTTCCAGTTCCTTAGTATCATCAGCATTTTCAGATATGTTCAGTAGATCATCCATTGTTTTACTTCCTTCCTTACTTCTCTCATTATTCTCACTTCTGTTTAATTCAGGATCATTTTGTTTTGTGACACTTGGCCTGTTTGGGATCCATCCTGACCCATCTTCTGATTTTTCCCATTCAGCATTTAACAAAGCCTTTGTGACCCATTGTGGTGTATCTTTTATTTTTGCAGGGTCTTCAGATTCAGAATCAAGTATTTGTTTAATATTATGGGGGCCCCCCTTCATTTTGTTCAATTGTTTTTTCTTTTCCCTTCAGTTTGTTTTTTCCCTTGGTCTTGCTTCTAACATTAGTCGCCTGTCTTAGGCCAAGTCTCTTATGATCCTCTAAGGCCATTCCTTTCAGGGCTTTTACTGTTTCTGTATCAGCATTTGGCATTTCAGCTGTAAGGGAAGTGGCCTGCTTTGATGTTGTCATGTCAGCTCAGCTCAGCTGATCATGACAGACCATTTCATATCACTGCCCTCTCTTGCCTGTCTCTCTCTCTCTATTTCTTTCAGCAAACAATACTTTTTGGATTTAATCAATTCCTCTTCTTTTTTCTAGCTCCCACAATAAAACAGCTTTGCTTTGTTACTTACTGTTTGCTGCAAAGTGTTCTTTTTTTTATGGAGGTCTTCACCATTTGTTTTCTATCTGAATGCTTGCTTCTGCCTTCATCCTTGTTCAGCATCTCTTTTTCTCTGAGCTCCCTTTCCAGGACTCCTTCAGATCAAATTGTTCCCATACTGGTCTCCATTGGTATAGAGGCTGGGGTGGAGACCTGCTCCCCTGCCTCCTGCATGTCCTCACTCATCATTCTCCTCTCCAACACTGTCAGTTTCCAGCCAGCAGACAAGGGGTCCCCCTACTGGCAAGAGTAGGGGGTAGTTTTATTAAATTCATCATCATACATAACACATAATCATACATAAGAAATGGTCACATACAGTTAAAGTATACAGAGGATACATGAGGTACATAGGTAACAAATAAGAAACAACAAAAAAGAGACCACACTGACCCTCTTTCCCTCCTTACCCCACTTTTTGTTCAGTTCCAAACTTTGGAATATATTATCTTTTGAAAGTATTCCCCTTATATTTTATAACAAATAAGAACCCTTTCCACCAATTTTGAACCTGTTGAGGTGTTGAAAGTAGTACATCTTTATCATATGCATTTTTCATTGCTTGACTAACTAAGATCTGAACAGCATTATATGACATTCTACTCTGAGTCAGCACCCATCTACATCTAGCTTGCCACAAAAAAAAAAACTTTAGACAACATAAAAAGACCATCAGTGTAGCCCGGTGAAAACTGGGTCCCAATGATGCATATTGTCCTAAAACAAATAATTCATAAGTCATACTTCTAAGCCAAGGTAGATTCCATTTAGCTGCTGGAAATTACCATAATGTACTAGAACAGGAACAAGTTAATAAATAATGATCCATAGATTCTTCTGTGTTTACACACTCAGGGTAAGGACAATTCCTGACTTCCAATGCTTTATGTTTTGCATTGCCTCTGATCTGTACTCTGCCATAAACAGACAGCCAGAGATGTTCACACATCTGGGGAGGAATCCTAGGGTTAGTTATTTGGATAATAACATATTTATTCTTATCTGTGTACAATGTTTAAAACTGGGATCAAAAGGGTAAAAATTTCCCCACCACTAACTGATATAAACGTTGTCAAGACAGAGACATAATTTGGAGCTTTGTCAGATTCCATCTATAAATTTTAGAGGCTGCTGATTTAAAGTAATCTGGAACATGTAAATAGTTTCCTAATCTTGGAGGTACTATTTCCCATTCCTTGAAATAATGACATAAATTCAACCTACACCAAGCCATATGGGCAGCATTTCCTGGGTTTAGTCCACACTTAACGGTTTGTGAAAGAAATAATGTATGGAAAAAAAATGATAGGATCTATCATGCCTAATCCCCCTTTCCTGACCAGGAGGCATGTAAAACATCTATGGATGGGGTTAAGTCTACTTCCCCACAGCATTTGAAAAAACAAACTATTCAATTTAGTTTCCAGTGCCTGAGGTGGAGGAAACAACATTGCAATATATAACAATCCTAGAATTAAAACTTGTTTAATAATATGAATTCATTTTAGTTTTGATAAATTCCATTTTTTCCATCTATGAACTTTGTACTCTAATTCTAATAAAGAATTTTCCCAATTTAAGGAGACCAAGTTTTGTGGCCAAAATATAATTCCTAAGATTTTAAGAGGTTTGGAAGAAATTGAAAGACCTGCTATTTCTATAGGATCCAGATAACCTACTCCAATATACAATCCTCTACTTTTATGTATGTTTATTTTAGAATTTGAGACTTTTGTAAATTCTGTCATTTTTTCTAAAAAGACGGAAAATTGCATAATATTTGTAAAAAAAGGCATACATCATCCGCATAAGCTTGTAAACATAGCTCCTTTCCAATTCCTGTACCTTTAATACCTTGCCATATTGTGACTTCTGACAATATTCATAAAAGAGTGTCCAATGAAAAATTATACAATAATGGACTCAGTGGGCATCCCTGGCGTACCCCTATATGAGTCTAAATCCCTGAGGTTATGGACCTTCTTATTATAGGAAACACTGTTGTGTGAGAATATAATAATTTTATATAGGATATTAATGATTCCGGAATACCATAATGTTGTAATACTAAGAATAGATAAGACTGGGAGACATCATCAAATGCTTTTTCTTGATCGATTGAGATAATGGTACCATGTTTTCCTGATAAAGATAAAAAATCTACCACGTCTCTAATGACCATGACAGCATGTTGTATTTTCCAATACTGTATAGGAGAGATCACCTTCATAGCCATAGTCTTTAATCTATTATTTAAATATGTGCCAAGATTTTATAATCAGTATTTAGGATAGTAATAGGCTTCCAATTTGAAATTAACTGTCTATCTCCAGATTTGTAGAGCTAGATTAAAATTCCATCTAAGAAAGGAGATAGGGATTACATTTAACTGGAAAAAATAGTTGAACACTAGTTCTAAACAGCCTGTTATTTCCTTTGTAAACAGTTTATAAAATTCTATAGGTAGGCCATCCAAACCTGGAGATTTACCTGATGAAATACTAGAAATAGCAGATTCTATTTCTTGTAAACCAGTTTTAAAATTTCCACTGTCTGGTTGCAAGGGGGTTATAGGAACATGGAGCTGTGTCAAAAATAAGGTAATATCCTGATCTGTGGGAAATATATCTGGCTCTAATGAGACATAATGGGTTTTAATTATCCTACATAATTCCATCTCTGAATAACATAACTTCTCTTGGGAATCAAATAAAGAATCCATCTCAGTGTTATTCTTAAAATATTTACAAGCCTGATAGGGGCCTCCCTCTGGGGATTTCTTAATACCATTTTGAAATAAGACTTTTAAAGTTTTTGCTCAGTCATATTGATAAGTCAACATTTGGTCTTTGATTTTTTTGATTTGTGTCAAATAGTCAAATTTAGAGGTATTAGACAAAGAAAATAATTTAAAAAGCTGTTGACATAGCAAAATATATTTAAAAACTGTAGTATTTTCTGTGTGCTTCCCACGGCATTTAAGCCAATTTTGAAGATCCTCTTTTGTGTCTAGCCACCATTGGCCTATATCATAGTACAAAAAACTCACTGAACATCTTGCTGTAATAATATCCTGTATACCTTGTTGGACCCAAGTGTCCTCTGAAGTATTTACATTCAACTTCCATCTACAAAGGGATGGTTTTGATGTCAATATTTTTTTCCACCCCCGTGATCACTAGTCCTCCACTGCTTCGAGCTCTGTCAGGTTCCCCCAACCTCTTTCTGTCCTTGCCTGGCCCTCCTTTGATTCCCAGATCACATCCAACCCTCGGGATAACCCAGTGTATCCTTTCACCGGGCGGGTCCCCCTCCTCCAAGGGGGAAGGCACTGGGGGGATGGCCCCATCACACACTTCTAGGGCTTGGGGATGCTGCTGGGAAACAGGAGGCACTGGGAAGGCACTGGAGGACCTCAGGAACAGAGAGCCATCATTGAGAGGCCAGTGAGTGATTTTCCTGGCTTTCTTAGGGTGCATGATGTCCGGACGTCAAGGCAAGAGCTGACGTCTGTCAAGCACCACTCCTAATGACCCAACATGCTGCTCTACCACTGGCCTCCACCAGTGGTCGCTTCAGCACCAGGTTATGATCCCTTCCCTCCCTGGAGACAGCAAGCAGTCATGGAACACTCAAGCTGCCTCCCCCCTGGCTGGCTCTCCAGAGACCCAAGCTCATTCCTGAACCCGGGTCACTGGCGTTGCAAGCAGATATCCAACCGCTGTGCCGACAAGCCAGCTTGATGTCGATATTTTGGAGAAATCAACCAATAATGCTATATGATCTGAGAATTCCACAGGATATGCTGTCATTTTCACTGATGTAAAATTTTTGGACACAAAAACATGATCAATTTTTGTTACATATTTCCCTCTTTTATATGTAAAGTCAGGCCCTTTTCCTTGGAATATCCCACAATCTGTCAAGTCAGCTGAGGCTACCAATTCTGACAAGGCATTAGAATCACAGTTAATGTTTGAGTTTGGTTTAATCTTTCGTGAATGAGTTGGTATTTCACAATTAAAATCTCCATAAAAAATCACGTGATTAGAGGTAACTAAATATGGTTTGATAGCATTGAATAATGCTACTCTCCCAACTTTTTGCTGAGGTCCATAAACATTTATCAAACGATATGTTTTATTATTCCATTTGCCATCTAACAGTAAAGCTCTACCAGGCATAATGTCCACTAGTTTTAACAGATGAAAAGAAAAAGCATTAAATAAAATATCTAGTCCATCGGCACTATCTTGTCCGAAGGACCAATATGAGGGACCCCAAACCCAATCCCCTTGAAAACTTCTAATATTATCCAAAGAGAAGGCCAAAGTTTCTTGTAAAAAAACAAATTTCTAGTTTAGATTGATAAATAAAATCAAAAACAACCTGATGTTTCCCTGAATTAAGTATACTGTGTACATTTAATATATCAATTTTTACAGCATCCAGAAGTAAGGAATGTTAGAGATCCTGTAAATCCATAATTTTTTTTAACTTTTTTTTCTTTTTTCCCTTTATATCCTGCTGAATTAGATTTCTGAACCTCCATTCTGGTTTCTTTAGAAAGACTATCATCTTCCTCTTGGTCCATGTCAGAATTGCCCCATTCAGGGGTTAAAAACTGCATAGGGGTTTTCACCCTCAAATGAGGAAGATGGGAGGGGAGCTAAGACCGATCTTAGGTTTCTAGAAGATCAGTGTCTCTGCTGAAGAGACATGGGTAATGGTGAGGAGGGTACCATTTGCCCAGAATCATCATAACAGACAGGTGTCATAATGTCTGGACCTGGACCCACCAAGGGATCCTGAGGTTCTGAGGGGAGGCATACCTCTACATCCTTATTTTGTTTGGTTGTTTTACATTAGTCCACTGTCTCTGTGATGGAATGAGACTCTACATCAGGAGTCTTGGGAAGTGATTTTCCCTGCAGATCAGCCATGTCCTGTGCCTGTTGTATATATAACTCAGGGCTGACATTGCTATCAGCATTTTTTGCAGACCAAGGACATTCACCAAAAGCATGTCCAAAGTCTTCACATAGCTCGCATCTTGTGTGGGATGCGCATTGGAAAGATATGTGGCCCACCTCCCCACAATTACCATATCTTGGCTTGTCACATGAACTAGAAATATGAGTCTTGGAACCACACTTATAACAAGCACAGGGCTGGCCAGCATAGAAGCACACACCTCTATCCAGTGTCTGTGGTCTGCAATTTGACTTTATATTTCCACCCCCATCCAAAAAAATTTGGTATCCAAAATTGCCTCAGGATCACCCAATAGTTCACATTTTTATGATAACCAATATGAAATATCTGCAACATGCACCCCCTCATTTCTGAACATCACAGTGACAAATTTGGCCAGTGGTTTAGACAGAGGGATAACCACAAAGAGGGACCAGATAGGAGAGTACTTGACCTGTGTATACCTTTCCCAAAATAAGTCTAAGAAATGAGCTGAGCAGAAGCTAACATCAAAGTTATCCTCCCCCAGATGCTAATGAATGCAAACACCTCGCAGGGAAAAAACTTCAATTAATATTTTAATAATATTTTCCCCACAAAGTGTCTATTTGGTCTTTCCTCCATACCACCCTTATATCTGATTCTAACTGCATTCCTTCTAGGCACTGCCTCTTTCCTAATATTAGCAAAGTCAGATAATAAGGGCTGCATATGTCCAGTTCATTCTTTAGTAGTATCCTGTGACTTTTCCTGTTCAATTCTGGTGTTTTCAAGAATAGAATGTTCTAAACCAGTGGTCCCAGGTTCTACTCCCACCACTGAAGCTTGGGCTGGCCCATTTTCTGTCATAATTTGGACATCTTGTGATTTGGCTTGGACTGTAGCAGCAGCATTTCTACTGGTAATGGTGGATAAATCTGTTTTTACAATGGTTTCCCCAGGGACCCAATTTGAGGAAGCTGGGGTAAATGGTGATTGACCATCCCATGCTGGATCGGCTATCTGAGTCCCTTCTGGGTTTTGTTTCCAACCAGACTCTTGCAAAGCTTTGCTAGGAGACCAAACAGAATTCTCCACAGGGGAAGGAACAACATCTAGATTTTGTTTATCTTTACCTCCTGCAGTAAGTTTTACAATACATGTATTTGCTAAAGTCATTGCCAACCTTTTATCTCTCTGAAAGTCTTTATGACCCGTTTTTTGTACGGTTGAAGAAGTAAAAGAAAACTGAGTGGCCGTTGATTGAGACTCTGGGGCATTGGGTTGAAATTTTATTTCTTTATATGTATTACTGCAAACGTTAAATGAGTTGCCACAAACCCAGATACTTTAGAAAGTGTTCCAATTTTCAAATCTGTATTGTGAGTAGCAGTTGGGCTGAGCCCTTTCTGAGTGCTTCCAGATACTGAAGGTAAAAGAACATTTGCACCAACACTTTGTTTTTCCAAAGAAGTTTTCACCATATCTGTTTGATTACTGGGGTTTGGCTTTAGGCACACACTTTGACTCATGTCTGAACTGCCAACCCACTTACTTTCTGCAGTCACTACTGTCAGTACGTTTAAATCAACAGATGACTCACCTGCTTTCAGCTGGGCCTTTGATCCTTCCACATCATCAGATTTCCTGACAGTTTTCTCCATTCCAATGACAGGTAGCCTGGAGTCTCATAGGCCCGCCAATTGAGTTTGCAACTTAGTTTTTTCTTGTGTGCCCCACAATTCTTCTGCTTGAATCAGAAGTCACAATGCTCACCCTGCATTCTCGCTTTCTTTGTTTGCTCCATCCTTCTCCTCGGAATCGTTAAATTTTGTAAGATCCTCCACTGAAAAAAATTTCACAGGCATATCTCCCCCATCCTCAGAATGAAGTATACTTTCCATGATATCTTCAAATTCTAATTCTCCTTCCATACTAGAGACCCCTGTCTCCTCCATTGCTTGCATTCTGAGACCAGAAGAGGAGGCCCTCTCCCTTGTCTCACTGACATCCATACCATACACCAGCTCCTACTGAATGGTCATCTCCCCCTGCCACATCAGCACTTCCTCCTCCACTGCTGTCCGGCTCCAAACTGAGCTCCTCCACTCCATAGGAAGTCAAGCCCCCTGCTGGTAGAGTAGGGGAATTTCCCCAGTGCCCTGGCCAAGTTTCCCCCCAATCACTAAAAATACCACCAACAGCTTAATCTGGTTTAATGTCAGTTGGTATTTATCTGTATCTCTCTCCCCCGAGTCATGCCTGAAAATAGGCAGAATTTGTCTAGGGCACTTACCTGGTCAACAAAATAAAAAAACCTAAAAGGACTCATACTTAAAACATCCTCTGGTTCTGGGTGTCATTTGCCTTTTAAATCTGCAAGGGCCTGAAACTTATTTGTAGAAACAAATACACTTGTAATCATGGACTCAATGCTTGGCTCTTTATCCTTATTATTTTTTGAGCATCATTATATTAATGAAGAAAGCATCACTGAAATAAATAAAATGTCATCAGAAACAATTAAAATTCCCAAATGATCAAACATATGGTCACTTGACATAATTTCCTTGATGAGCCACGCATCCCTCAGTGCAGTGCTACTGCCTCCAACTTCATATACCCTCATGTCTTACTACATCCAGACCATCACTCCCTTAAATCAAAATTGAAGAGACTCGTACTGAAGTAATCCTAAATGCATCAAATTTCTGTATTACTTAGTTTGGATTGCAAGTAATTTATGCATTTGTGTTGCTGTGTGTTGAAAACTTCAATAAAAAGTTTAATGTTAAAAAAAAAATAAAATGACTTGTTTCATAAATGCTTAACATTACTCATGATTGGTTTACGTAACCCCTGAATATCAATAATAGGGTTCATAACATGTTGAGGCAGGGGCAGAGGGACATGAGCTTGCTGCAAACAGCTCCATCATAAACTAGCCAGAGACTTAATCATATTGACAAAATTAAACTCAATATTTCCCTCATCAAGTTGAAAAGTCAAAGATACCTCAAGAGAAATACTGTAGGTGAAGCTATTTTAATTGTCATTTTTTTCCAAGAGTTTCTATTTGACTCCTTATTCACTTTGCAAATGACATATTTCCTACAGCTCAGAAGACAGGCAGATACTTTTCTCTTAGGTCCTTAAAAACAAAGTATAATCATCTTCCACATCATTCAGACCACATTCTTTCACCAATAAATATTCCATTAGCTCCTGCAATGTATGGTCATTCTCATAATCTGTTTCATATATGCCCACTAACTTAAGAATGACTTCTGCTTCTGCTACATCTTTGCTAAATGGAGCTGCCATGATATCCTGCGAAATTCCTTTTCCACAAGTCTCCTTTGCCATCATACTAGGCTTTGGGGATAATATGAGTTACTTATATAATTCTGATTGTAGGATTCTAAACTGCATTAAGAACCAATTGTTATATGCTTCTTGACTTTACATTTAGACTTTTTTGATCTTTGGGCAAGCCTTTCTCCTCCTTTTCCCCTTTATATTATCTAGAACTGGAACTTTTAAGTTTACCTTCTTTTTATTTTTTTTTTTATTTTTCCCTTTATCAACTTCCTGTTTCTTACTTTCAGTAGGCCCTATTCATTAGAGGGTGTATGGTACCTACTACAGGTGCGTACCCCACCCACGCAGCTCCACACTCAAAGACAGGTATGCACCAGCCGGTATACACCAATGCCAGCCACCTGTCCATGGCCCTGCCACCCTGGCATGCAGGTGCACAGAGGGTGGATGGGACTGAGTTGTGTATCAAGGCAGGCAGCCAATCGGATGCCCATCTTGAGTCCCAGAATGGATCCCCTGCATTGTGGTATGGGTCAGGGATAGTGAATGGCACATGCAGTCATCCATGGTGTGTACTGTACCACCCTAGGTGCCTACATGCTTCCCTAAGCTGACATCCCTAGATCCTTGGTGGTTAGTGGTGCCTCCTCCATGCAACCTGATGTGCCCACAATGCCTGGTGCACATCTTCCCCCCAATCCAGAGCTCCATCCTGGTATCCCCCATCCTGTAAAGCACTGCTATGATATAACAAGGCACTGTACATAGATTATTGGATACATCCTACTGGACACAGGTTGCTGTTGTTAGGGGTGACCCGAAAGCACTGAGGTATTGCACTGCCATGTCAGGGGCATACAGCAGACTACTGCTAGTATTCCCTGTACCATACCTCAAAGCCCCTCTGCCCAATCGGTGGTGGTTAGTGGACCCCCTTCCTCCGACCTTCCCTCCTGCAGCACCAACATCCCACACCCCCATCCCCCATATCTGTAAGTTTGTGCTGCTGTGGTTCAATAGTGAGCTACACTTCCCACCACAGTGTCCACCTCGGCCATCCACTGTCTGACTGACACAGTGTGCTGCCTATGTGTAAGGCAATGTGCATCATAATTTGTAAGATGGCAGGCAACCAAGGTGGATAGTGTGGTGGGAAGTGTCATTCACCATCTGGCCACAGTGGCACCAACATACAGGTATGGGGGATGGGTGTGTGGGATGTCTGTACCACGGGAGGGAAGGTGGGAGGAAGGGGGGGTCCACTAATCACCACCAATCAGGTAGTGGAACTTCAAGGTATGGTATGGGGAGGAGGAAATACCAATAGTGGTCTACGTGTGCCCCTGACATTGCTCTGCAACACCTCAGTGCTACCGGGTCACCCCTGACAATGGCCACCTGTGCCTAGTGTGTTGTACCCTGTAATCTATGTACAGTGCTATTGTACATCATGGAAATGCCTTGCAGGATGGGAGATGCCAGGCTGGGGCTCTGGATGGGGGGTCTCTGCATTACAGGACTGGCTGGGTCTCTGGTGGGGGGCATGCAGTAGCCTGAATGGCACCTACCACCTGACCCCATCCACCCAGTGGGTTGGGCAGCACAGAGAGGAAACTGTCGGTCCACAACAGCTGGCAGAAGTCATACATGGTTGTGCACATGGGTTACTGCAGGGTCCCATCAGCCATAGCCTGGACCCCGCCGGGCCTCCCTGTGCATTGCACTATGTGGTTCTCACTCTCTGAATGAGGCGTAGTGTGGGCATGCTCCCTTCATTCCTCCTCCTCTGACCACCTTTGTGCATAGCTGCTCTGGTGGTTGGGGGATCCTGTGAACAAGCAGCCTATGCAATGATTGTGACTGCCACGGGACCCCTACTGCATGGTATTGCCATGTATGTTTGCCTATTGTCCCAGTTTACATGGCACATTGGCATTACGCATAGGGCCCAGTCTGTTTTGATTTGACCTCAATACACTTATATTTAGCCACTTTTTTCCTTATAAGTCTTTGTCCTGGGGATTATTTTAGTTTAGGTTTTTTGAGTTACAGTAACTGATGAATCAAAAATACCTTTATGAATTCCATAAATATCAATATTTTGTTGACCTGAGTCATTAATCGCTATAGAAACTGAGCGTATATTTATTTACTTTTTCCCACTTTGTGTTTAATCTCTGAATTTTGGATCAGCTGCAGACAACATCCTCCCTAAGTGAATCCAGTTTATCTTTTAATAAAGTTAACTGATCTTTCAGAAGAACATTTGAAAAATATTTTCTTTTAGGAAGATCATTTTTTTCTTGACTGAGAAAACTGAAATAAGTATGAGGTTTTAAATTGTAGCAGTTCTCATGCTGTTTTGGTTGCTGCTCATGTTTGCTCAAATTTTACACAGTATTTCAATATAGTTATTTGATTCATAGAAGAAGATTCTGAGTCTTCAGACATAGAGGATTCAATTATTATATGCATGGTTCTGTCACATATATTATCATCAAGTTCAGTTTTTTCAGATAAAAATGTCTCCTGTTGTAGAGTTGGAGCAGTAGCATTGACATTATCCACCTTTACCATCCTATTAGCTAATCCTTTTAAAAATGAATTAGTAGTAACAACTTCAATTACTTCTGGGCAACTTATTGGTTCACTATGAATTGCCATATCATCCTGTATCCCAGTAATGCTATCATTTTGAAATTTTTCAGATATTGGCTGCTCCGTTCATTGTATTGAAGTACTTATACAACTAACCTGTGTCAAGACTCCTTTTAAGTCCTTTACTAATGCTAAAGCTACTTTAAGCCAATCAAAATTTTTAATTCAATTAAATAAACAGAGGATTCTGGTATCTTATCATTAGGTAGATGATAGATAGTAGTTAATGATTGTCTCACGATATGATTTTCAGTTGATTTTACACTGGTCTTAGAGGCCTTAACATCCAATGCAACCCTATTGTTATTGTGTGAGATCAACAGGGTCATACTGTTTTGTTTGTCAGCATGCACAGTCTCCTGATCACCCTCATTTTGTATAATTATTGCTGTATTATCAAAAACATTTCTTTATGATAGGTGGTGAACTCATAGTCATAGAAGTATTATTAACTTCATGGCGATTACCTTTAGATTTGTTATTATTCAACCTCTTGTATATTGACAGACAAACCACTTTGGGTATTAACAATACCTTATATTCAGTAGGCCCATAATATCACAGCTGAGTCATATAAAAGTTTACACATCTATCTAAATAATAAGAAAACTATTATAACATAGACAATGATGCACTTAAATTGAAACAAAAAGGAATGAAAACACTAAAATGATTTTTAGTCTTTTTTTTTCAATTAAAAGTTTATTAAGTTTTAACAATAATGAGAACAGGTCCAAGAAAACAACATACAAAGAGCATGCAGTATACAGTCTATTCTCCTAAAATGATTTTCAGTCTGGAAAAAAAATAGTCCTAATTGTCCTATATGAGAATAATAGGTTTCCCACTTCTGTTATTTGTGATGCAGATAGTCTTGTCTTTTTGTTTCCAGTGATTTAAATTGCACTTTGTGCTCTCTGGCTGAGTTATACTCCTAAGAATTGTCACTTTTCACAGCCTAAAGAGCAATATGAAAAATTAAGTTTTGTTTAATTCCTTGAATTTTTAAATTTTACAGCACCAAATGTACCACTCTGGTCACACCATTTAAAAAAATGGGGTCGCTTACTAAATAATTAATCCTCAGTTAATTTAAAATCTGGCATAGGAAACACTACTAGTATAGTGAGAGCTAATCCTTTAAAAAGCATGATGTTAGCAACATCCACATAACTGCATAGATTGTAACAGATAGTTGATATAGTATATGCCAAGAGCTTCAATTCTTCCCTCTGTTGCTGGTTTCTGATTCTGGTCACATTCAATTGTAAACTGTTTTCCAACAATCTAAGAGTAAACAAATGAATAAAAACCATGTTTACCCGAAGTGCAAAAAGCACTTTAAAAAATAAAGGACATGCTCGAAAGACACTCACGAGTTATAAATATAGCATTATGTACTTACAGAAATCATTGCATATTAATAGCATTATAGGCCACTGCTACAAATGTGTTCAATGTGTGCCACATGCTACATGACCCTATGGTCAGAACATCAGGGGCAATCTGATTCCATAGCTCATCGCAACAGTCTTTGACAGACATGCCATGTGCATCACAAAAACATGCAGCCAAATTAGGGCTTTAAGTCACATGGGGAGAGCAACATATAGCTGCATTTCTTTAAAGGTACAAAGCCAAGTAAAACAGTCTCTGGCCAGAGCTGACAGGGCTGCAGCTGAGGAATTTGGGGTAAAAATATTGAAAATTGGTATTTTAATATTTTTACAACAAATTTTCAACATAGCCTTGTTATGACCCTGCTTCATGAAAAAGAGCAGAGAAAATTTTCAACTCCTGGTCTAAAGGTGATTTTGAGCAGGGACTGTGATATCAATTTTCAGGACACAGAAACAGATTTTGGGCAGAACTTGAAAAATGACAGCTGTCAAATTCATGAGGCGCTATAAAGAAATGACTGTTGAAAATTTGGGGTAAAAATATTGAATATTACTAAAGTTATGAGCCTGCATTTGTAAAATTCAACATAGCCTTATTACTTTTTTTTTTTATATTTTTACACCAAATGTAAAACATAGCCTTCTTATGACCCTGCCTCATGAACAAGATTAGAGAACATTTTCAACTCATGTCCAAAAGGTGATTTTGTGCGGGGACTGCAAAATCACCTTATGGGATGTAAAAAAAAAAAAAAGGTTGACCAGGATTTGAAAAATGACAGCTGTCACATTCATGAGGTTCTGTAAAGATATGGCTATGTTGCAAATTTGGGGTAAAAATATTGAACATTATCAAAGTTACGAGCCTGCATTCTCAAAATTCAATGTAGTCTCATAACTTTGCTGTTTTTTAATATTGTTACACCATATTTTCAACATTGCCATGTTATGACCCCACCTCATTAACAATGGTGGAAAAAAGTTTTAACTCCTGCCTGAAAGGTGTTTTCATGCAGCAACTATGAAATCATCTTTTGGGACAGATTTTCCAAACGTCACTTGCATTATTCATGAGGTGGTGTCCCAAAAAAGTATGTTGAAAATTTGGGGCAAAAATATTGAAAATGGCCACATTATGCTACTAAGTTCAAAGCCCCATTGAAATACATTGAACTGCATACCTGATTTCCCCAGTTCATGGTCCAGCACTGAAGAATGAAGAATGAAGATGTGTCTGTGATCCAGAGAGGATTATGGCATTAGACCCACAATAGGTAAGTAAGGGCTTGGGGGGTTGTGGGGTGGTGGATGCTGAGGAGGGTCGAGTGGGGGGGGAGGATTTGGCCACAAAAAAACATTGATGGATGTTTTTCTCTTTACAGGAAAAAAAATGAACGGTAGCTCTGTATCGCAACATTGGAGGATTGGGCAACCCCCAGTGTCACTCTTACATTTCTGGTGGGGTGGGGTTGTGGGTGCTGAGAGGGAGGGTCAGGTGGAGGAATATTAAAAAAAAAAACACAGAGGAGCTGGGCACCCCCAGTGTGCTCCTGTTTCTGGTGGGGGGTTGTGGGTGCTGAGAGGAGGGTCAGGTGGAGGAATATTAAAAAAAAAAACAAAGAGGAGCTGGGCACTCCCCAGTGTCACTGTTATGTTTCTGGTGGGGTGGGGTTGTGGGTGCTGAGAGGGAGGGTCAGGTGGAGGAATATTAAAAAAGAAACACAGAGGAGCTGGGCACCCCCAGTGTCACTCTTATGTTTCTGGTGGGGTGGGGTTGTGGGTGCTGAGAGGGAGGGTCAGGTGGGGGAATATTTATAAAAAACAAAGAGGAGCTGGGAACTCCCCAGTGTCACTCTTATGTTTCTGGTGGGGAAGGGTTGTGGGTGCTAAGATGGAGGGTCAGGTGAGGGAATATTAAAAAAAAAACACAGAGGAGCTGGGCACCCCCCAGTGTCATGCTTATGTTTTTTTTTTGGGGGGGTGATTTTAATGATGTACTATAAATAGTTATTTGGTGAAAAATGGATCTAAGCACTGAGTAGACTGTGTGTAAACATCCCATGAAGCAAATCACTGCATAAACCTCTCAGTGATGTACTACAGAATCAGATTATCCACTATGTCTTATAAGGGGTCTCCCATGAAGGGAAAAACAAATGTTGCACTGCAAAAGCACTGTTTGGTGATATTTGATTCAACAACGGAGATAAGTGAACTATGGTGTAAAATCAAAAGTAAGTTGGAAAGCAAATTGAAAAATGGGAGTGTAGCACTTTAATCTGATATGACTACATATTTTATTTATTATTAGCCAGGACATTATATTGTTCCTGATATTCAGAAAGTTAGCATGGTAATTACAGGCAGACCACCATGTACAAAAGCATTATGCCTTCAGACACCAAAGATCACTGGAAGATTTGGAAAAAGTCAACCAACATAAAAAGACTTATGTACAGAGAAAAGGACACTTGAATCTCATTCCCAGACTGTCAGCAAGACAAACAAGCTAGGGACAACATGCCACAGATAGCCATAGGAAACAAGCTGTAGGAGCAGTGACACAGTACACACAGTACCTGTTTTCAAACTGTATCTGTATCTTTCTCTTTTTCTCTCTCTCTCTCTCTCTCTCTGTCTGCCCCTCTCCCTGCAGCACGATGATGCCTACTTACCGCAGGGAGATGCCGGCAGCACACTTTGTGTCTGTCTCTCTTGATAAACTATGGGGACATGCCACAGCACAACATCTCTCTCTCCCACTAAACTATGGGGAGATGTCACTAGCAAAGTGTGTGTCTACTGGGAGATGCTAGACATAGCCAATGAGATATGTTCCATACGTAAGCACTATTTTAATTGATTTGATTTTACATGAAAGTCTGGGGATGTGTGATGACCTCACTTGCAATTTGTATTTAATAATGTCAATAATAAAGAGATCTTGGGCAGAATTAACAAAGCTTTTTGAAGGTGCAAAACCTTCCCTAAGTCCACAAAACTGCCGTAGCTATGGAAACAAAGGGGAACTTGCACTGAGTGTTATTCACAAAACCCTTCACAGCTGTGGAAAACAACACTAAGGACTGTGGAAAAAAGTGCAGCTGCGGAAGTCCCTGAGGAAAAAAAGGTGTGAGATAAGGAAGGCACAGCCCCTGAAAGGCTATTCACAACCAGTTTTTTTCTGCAGGTGCGGAAAAAATGTTACACACAGTGGAATGAGGTGTAACTCTCCCTCAGCAAACTGCAGTAGTGCCCCAGCAATTGGAATCAATTAAGGTGGAGGTGAGGCACAGGTAATAGCATCCCAGATAGTATAACAGTAGCTGCTGTAATAGCAACAAAAGCACACATTGCCATGATATGGCAACAGGAAACAACCACCAGATACAGTGCAGCCCATGACGGAGCCCCACAGGCAGTAGAGCCTGGCCAGCCTGGTGTGTGTGTGTTACCCCTACTGGCAACAGGAACACCCCAGGGAGGGAGGACCAGCAGTGACAGCTGGCCACTGTGGTGCCATGGTATTGCCTATACCTGTGGTGCTGCAGTGGTCCCAGTTGAGGGACTGGTTGCTGGTCTCTTTGTGGGTGCTTTCAGCTTCATTCTATGGCAGCCCTGTTAAAGTCTGCTGTTCTAGCTAATTAAGTTCACTGTTGCTGTGCCTCCTAAGCTATTTCTGCAGCTGTGTAGCCGCAGTTGCAGATTTTCAGCACGTGAACAATTTTTGCAGCTGTGGGGATTTTACGAAATTCTGCACCTGCTCAAAATTTCTATATGAATATCACACAACTCTGTTTCCACAGTGCTGCAGGTCTTTTTCCCACAGCTGCATGATGTTTGGCTTTCTTTGTGAATCCTGCCCCTTGTGTTTTGTTTCCTGCATCAGGGCATTAATTGTTGCCAAGGCCTCTGGAAGTACACGCAGTAGAGTAAAGTCTGACACTTTATTATTAAAGTATGTCATGCTGTCAAGGCTAATTAACATAACACCAAGGAACAATTATTATTGTCTTTTCTTTTGTATGGCTGTGGTCACAAACAGTTCACCAGGCTCCCCAGTGGATTGTCTTAGTAGCTTCAGATATGTGAATGGTGGCTATCTGATATACCCATAAAATATTTGTTTCAATTTAAAGCATCAGTACAATGTAAAAATAATCTGCACTTTTTCTACAGTTTATTCCCTGTGCTCTGCTGAGCAGGTACCTGGTACTCTTTCCCGACAGCATTGTACTATCACCCCATAATCGCTCACTTATCCTTTGTTTTTGTTTACATTTCTACCACCAGCTGCATTGACAGTAGCAGTACTATATGCAGCCGCCATACTTCTTGTGATGCTGCAACAGTGGTATCAGATCACTTCCTGCTTAGGTAGTACTGCTGCTTTAAAATTAGGTAAAAAATCAAATTAGTTTTGAAGTAAATGTGATCATACCAGGTGGTTCAAAAAGAAAATCATTTCTCCTTTAGTCCTGCTTTTTAGTAATTTCATAGCTAATTGTTTTCCAGTCATCTCATCTCACCCATATGCTGCACTCAGCCCTTTCCAATGGACAATAGCTGAGCCCATAACAGTGCTGTGATCAGTTCATGCGGCACTCCATTCATACAGCACTCTATTCACTGTCTATGACTGCTCCAGTGGACTATGCTATTGCAACAGACTCGAGTCCCTCTGTCCTGCAGCTTTTCATCTACCACTGTGAAGCCAGTCTGTAGGGACATACCAAGGTCCACTGGAACTCTACAGTTTCACAGGCAAAGAACTAATCACAGAGCAAACATCATGCTGTGGAATTTATGTAACACTGCAGACCTAATTATTTATGGTAGTTTTTCATGAAAACATACTGGGCCAGATCTTCAAATGGTGGTGCAGGGCTTGCATCAAACCTTGTACCACAGGACTTAGAGTTAGGCAATGTACCAACCCCATTTGACACAACTGCACCCAAATTTCCAATCACGGGTGCAGTATCAGCAGTTTCCATGCTTTACGGCAGCTTGTGCCAAATATCTGGTGTAAGCTCTGTAATTTAGGCTCTCAGGAGTGGTGCAGGCTGGACCACAAAAATGTGGTCTAAGGTTCTGTATGTGATGCAAGGGATGTAAAATCAAGATTGTCAGCTGGAGAATGCCACAAGCCCCATGCGCCATATGTTCGGTGCACCTGGGGCTTGCAGCATTCTTCAAGCTTCAGAAATCCAGACCACTCTTTATTTATTTATTTATTTTTGGTCTTTATGCCCCCTTCTCTTCCCACCAGCCACCACTCTTCATGGAGCCCTAGGCTATATGTCCCTCTAGCTCTGCTCCAGATAACTCCTCAAGGGACCAGTGGACCTACCCCCATCCTGCCTCAGAACACCCCCAGGCTGGGAGGGAAGGGACCCTGGGTCTTACCCTCCACAGTACCTAAGTGAGTGTCAGGTAGTCCATTTGGCCCCCTCAGAAGAGACTGGTTAAAGAGTCTGGGCAGCTGGGACCTGTCTACCGGCGACTGGTATGGGTTTTTTCCTGCTTTCTGGTCCTCCCCAAGGGTGCCGGCACTCGAGGGGATCCTAGGAGGTGGGTCATGTTGAGATATGCCACTGCTCTGCATTCTGGCGGATGTCCTTCCTTCCAGAGTTTCTGTGGTCTGGCTGCACTTCCACCCGTAGTCAACCAGGTTGTGGTAGAACAGTGGAACTTTCAGCCCACCTTCCCCAGAGGAGGAAGATCAGCCCCTTGGGTGCTTGATCCTCCTTCCTCCGGACAGCCCTGTAGCAGCCCAAGATTGCTCCCGATCCGGGGTTCTCTGGCGTTGCAAGTGGTAGCACTACTGCTAAGCCAGTAGGCCAGCTCTGTTTTTAATTCTACGCTTTGTTTAGCCTGGTCCTCTCCTTTATGCTCAGCATTCATACTAAGGATTACAGTAAAGAGCTTAGAACAGCAGTAGGCAATGTTGCCTATTGAGTCCCCCACTTCTCAGTGACAAATATCTCCTTAAGTTTCCCTTCAGTATGTACTCATCTAGTTCATTTTTAGATCCAATTCCAGCAGAGCTGTTGCTGGGAAAATAAAATGCATACATTATTTTGTACACTGTGGTTGTTTCTTGCCCAAATAACCATGTATGTACACATAACCCTGTTTATTTCCCCCCGTTGTAAACATAAATGCTTGTTGCCTTTAGCTGTATACAGCACATGACACTATTTGTTGCTTTGTTGTTGTATGCCTTTGATCTGCCCTTCTCTACATTTGAACTGGTTCAAGAAAAAGTTTAAACGTAATTTCATGTTTATCAACTGAGCAACACCTAAGTACCTTATATATTCCAATTAAGACTGAACAAAACTGATTAAAAATCTGACCTCCTCCCCCTCAAACCAAGCATTTGTTCTAATTTCAAATAAGTTTGAGCTGGAATATGAAGCTTTTCCTTTCAGGAAGTAGAGAGACTTAAAATAGGATCTAGAGGGGGTTGGGGACCTGGATAATAAGTTACTAAGAACGGAGGCATGGTGTATCTTTAAACTACTTGCCACAGAGCCCCAAAGACTAAATGAAAAGTTCAAACTGATGCCCTTTCTTAAATGAAATGGACTTACCTGTTCCACTTTCTCCTTAATAAGTACAAAGTGGGTACTAACTTACGCAGAGTAAGCCATATAGCTAGTTTTTGTACTCTGACGACATGAGAAGCAAACAAAGATAACAACTATTTCTGGTAATATACAGTGGCCTGGATATTCAGAAGGGTTGCACATGGCACAACAGTGTTGCGCCATGCACAACCCACTGATACACCCTGGCGCGATAATCAAATGGGGATTGTGCCTGGCACAAATAGCAATGCACCAGAGCGCATTAGTAATGTACATGGCAGGAAAGGGGGCGTGCCCATGCATACTTCGCACATTCCGATATACAGCCCGGCATGTGCTGAGTCGATGCATGCGCAACCCCTACTTGTGCTGCACACAGGTGAGCCAAAAAAAAAGGAACAACAGCTGAACACCGACAGGTGAGCTGCCATATTGAAAGGTGCAACATGGCAGCTGCCACCTGTGGGTAGCCACCTGAGCTCTGGCTGCACCTTCGTGGTGGCGCCCCCCCCATGCCTGATCGTGGGCATCTGTGTAAAAATATAAGTCCAATATCCCTGGTGGTCCAGTGGACCAGTCGCAGCCCGATAGCGGGCTTCAGTGTAAAAATATATGTCCAATATCCCTTGTGGTCCAGTGGACCACTCGCAGCCGATCGCGGGCATATGTAATAATTAGGAGAGCTACGGTACCCCCGTCCCCACTTACCCACTGGGCCCCACGCTCGCTCTCCCCATCAGCAGCGGGTGGCAGCATCCCATGCACCTGCCCTGCTGCCCTGTGACTGACAGTATGTGGTAGGGCTGTATGCCCATTGGTCCACAGCATGGGCCAATGGGCATGCAGCCCGTCTCACTCTACAGTCCAGATATGTGAATGGATCCATTCACATATCTGGAGGTGTAGAACGGTACAGCTGCAAGCCCATTGGCTCACGCTGTGGACCAATGGGCTGACAGCCCTACCGTACACTGTCAGTTAGCGGGTGGCGGGCGGCAGGCGGTAGGTGCTGCCACCCGCTGCTGACCGGGGGGGAGTGGGGTGGTGGGGCTCAGTTGGCGGGTGGGGAAGGGGTACCGTGGAGCTCTCCTTATTATTTCATATGCCCGCAATCGGGCTGTGAGTGGTCCACTGGACTATCAGGGATATTGGACATATATTTTTATACTGAAGCCCGCGATCGGGCTGCGAGCGGTCCACTGGACCACCAGGGATATTGGACATATATTTTTACACTGAAGCCCGCGATCTGGCTGCAAGTGGTCCACTGGACCACCAGGGATATTGGACGATTATTTGAATCTACATATGCCTGCGATCGGGCAGAGGGGTGTATTGCCATGCTGTGCAGGGGTCGTCAGTCCCTGACGGCTGCTGCCTGGCAGGGTGCCAGGCGCAAGTCGCCGGGCAACGGCAAACCTGCATGCAAATGGGGCCATAATGACATGCAAAGGGCTCCATTTGTGCCTTACATACATTATGGCCCCATTTGCATGTGCAATTTTGAATATTGCGGTTGTTGCGCATAGCACAAAGGAACTTGCACTAGCACATCCCCCTACTCCACTCTGGCCACTTGCGCTGGTGCAGTGCCACTGTGCTATGTGCACTTTGGGTGGCCAGGGTGCGATATTCAATGATGCTGTGCCATGGCACAGCTCCGTTGAATATCGCTCGGTCATGCCCCTGCACAGTCAAGTTGCGCTGCGCCCAGGCTTGCGCCACGGCCTGGCGCAGTCTGGATATCTGGGCCAGTAAGTATATGCTTGCAATTATTAAACTGTTTAGATTAAAAAATGTAATGGTCTAAATTTACAAGTATTAATTTGCTGAATAGAAGTGTTTGGATTTAACTTCTAAATTAACCAAGTTAGCACAAGTCAGTATTAACTAATTAATAAAAGTTAAATCCATATGTATTTTAATACTGTACTGATGTTATTGTGTGAGGATGAGTGGTTTTAAAATCTAGTGTTTTTAGTCTGTGTCTTCAGCCTATGTAAATTAATTGTAGGTATGCTTATTTATATCTTTTGCACTAATGTTATTGGAAGACAGTATAGCATAGAGGTGGTAACCCGTCAAAATCACGACTGCTGAATGGTGACCCATGACAACTGTGAGGGAATCACAACACCAACACCTTCATGCAACTAATGGCTCCCCCCATCCTCGAGTGGTGCCCCACCCTGAGTTAGAATCCTGAAGAAGGGGGGGATGGGGGGAAAAGCCCCCCACAAGGGGTGGTGCTCAGAGGGCAAAGCCCCCTGCAAAAAAACATAGTTTCCAAACTGGTTGCATTGTGGGTTCGGTGCACTTGTCATGGGTCACCGTTCCACAGTCGCAGTTATGACATGGAACCCACAGTGGTTAAGAGCACTGAGCTGCAAACCTGGAGAACTGGGTTTGAATTCCACAGCCACCATGTGCATACTGTATGACAATGAGTAAGTCAGTTAACTCCAAGGATGCACCTGGAGACAAGCCTCAGCTGACTGTGTCTTTCCTGGCCAAAAACTGTAAAATAAAATGCATTTCCCTGCCAGTATTGTTGTAACTGGCAAGTTAGTAAAAATAATGTAGAGCGCACTGTCACTTTAAGATGTCCTTCCTTTAAAATCAGGAAGAGCTCCTCAGGCTGCTTGAAAAAGCATCGAGTTCTGGCACTAAACCTTGATGGACTATAGGGGATCCTAGGGCTCTGGTAGATATTTTGAATAAATCCTTTCAAAACACCTGTGGTGCCTGGTACTAGATTTTTGTATATCTACATATTTTTCCACAGAATCAGCAGTTTATGTAACTGAAAACCACTTCATATGGAAAATGTCCAAATTTTATCTGCATAATTCTGTGGGATTTTCTTAAATTCTGTGGAATTCCATTCCTTCAGATTTTCAACATTGCGCACAGCCCTAGTTAGCACCATCATAAAACAGTCACAGCATAAATTGAGCACTAGACTTCCCAGTCAGAAGCTGCCCTCTGTGGCAGACAGTTTTAAATACTGTGAGTGCCGGCAATCTTTAATTATTTTTTTCATGAAGTACAACAAGAATTATAAAAACTGTTTTTTTTTTAATATCTAAAGAAATTAAAAAGATTCTGACTATGGGTGGATTTTCAAAGTGCTTTGTCCTGCCGGGCAGTGGTAAGGATTATCACAGGCAGCCAGGACTGGATTCAGTTGACACCTGTGTCCAAACCATATTTTCAAAGCTGGCAAGATGCAGTGCTGTGAGGACACTGACAGCATGCAGCCCACCATAGCATAGGACCTGCCAATCAGCTAAGCTGCCCATTGCAAAATAAACACAGCTGCAACTTTTGCACGCTGACAACAGTGATCTCCTACCAGCTTGCCCATCATGATGGAGCACCAGTACTGCAGAGTCCTTGAAGATGTCAGTGGCAAGCCTAAAAGATGCAACAGTTATGCAAATACAAGACCATCTATCAGGTGGTCTAGCACTTACAGCCATGCCCGTCACATCTAGACCCTGCCATAAAGCAGTTGTGGCTGTAAAGTGGCCACCCCTTCGAAAATCATCTGTAGCACCGTTAGGCACATTCTGACTGCCACAGGTTCAGATGGAACAGACATATGAGCCTGTAGGATGCCCTTTGAAAATCCCCTCTTACGAATCTAAAGTTATGAAAAACACATTTTTGCTAGAAAATTATGTGATGAAAATGTTTGCCCTAGTAGCAAATACTGCTGCTTTACTGCCTCTTCATAACATGATACTTTATTGTATTTGAAAGCATGCAAACCTTAGCTATTCATTAACCTAATAAAGGTTCAGTATCATCACTGTCCAACCACAAATTATTTTGTTTGTTCTGTGCATTTTGCTGGCTAAAGCAGCACCTTCCCAACAGTCTCTAGCTAGTGAAAGCCATAGTTTCAGGTGGCAGTGGGAATCGAAATACATGGTACTGATGATAAACAGTTTGTTTTGTGACATCTGGAGAACCTGAGATGAGATTAAGGGTAGGTGCTGCTGTGCAGTATGGCAGTTTGTAAACTCCCACTGTTGATCCATGTCTGGAAGGTGTATTCCATTCACGCTGCAGGTTCTCTTCTGCCCAGTGCTCAACAGGTGCTGCTGCAGAGAGGTTGTAGGGCTCCTTGAGCATTGTGCTGGTGCACTACAGCTATGGGCAAGCTCTCATCTATTTTTTACAAAATTTTTATTATGCTTGTAAAACTGCACAAAATTGCTGATTTCTTATTTGCATAATTTTCATAAATTGTACCAAAATCTGGCATAATTTCATGAATGTTTTTTTAGTCAGATTGCACAATTTCCTCCCACATTGTGTATTTTTTTTAAATATGAGTTCTTAAAAATGTATAATTTCAGCAAATGTTTCAATTTTTTCAAACTGTGAATTTTTAATAAATAAGATTTTTCTAACTAGTTCAGTTTTTACCAAAATTGCCCATTTTAAACACACACACTATTGTAGTTCATGTAACTGCATAAAATAATGTGAAATTGGCACAATTTCGTGAAATTTGTGTGCGATAGATTTGTTTCTGATTTTGCATTTCCCTACTCTCATCTGAGGATGGACAGCGATACCTGTGGAAGAAAAACCCTTCTTGGCCTCTACCTGCTGGATAGGAAATGTCAGGTACTACACTGCTTCAGGAATCTGCTATAGACTTTTACTCTATACACTTTTCAGACAGACAGATAAGCATGAAATTTATTATGCTGTGCATTTGAACAGGTATTACTATAGGAGAATGGTGATGTATTTGACTACTACATACAGCACATGAAAACAAGTTATGGCACTAAGTTCAAAACCCCTTTGAAATACATTAAACAGCATATTTGTTTCCTCAACTTGTAGTCCGGCTTTGAAGAGTGAAGACGTGTCTGTAGTCCAGAAAGGATTAGGATATACTATGATATCCTTAAACTCACTATACTGAGTCTCGGGATACTGACCTCACTAGCCCAAAATACATACTCCCGAATCAATCAGATGACCAATAATACAATGTCAGGCTTCTGACTGAAAATCTTAAGATGCAATTCAAGGGGCTTTGCCCCACAAACCCCATACCCCCCGTAACTAAAATAACTAACTCTGAAGTGGAGTGGACCTTGGAGTTAAAAAAATAATTAGTTACAGGGGTGTAAAATGTAATGGGACACAGTGCGGAATAGAACCTGGGCCTCGCAGAGCATGCTGGCCAAGCAGCCAGTGGTTTAGCCCTCAATACCACTGGGGCAGCTCAGCCAGACTCTCAATTCCTCCAGGATTTCAAGCCCATCAACAGGGGTAAGGTAGCAAGCCTTCACATCCGCTACCTTTCCCCTGTACACATCCATTGGGTTTCCTACTGCCGGGATTCTCACTATTCGGATACTGAACTTGTCAGGCAATACTGCCCGGGCAGGTCAGTGTCGGGATAGTGACACTCTGCATAACATAAGGGTACTGAGGATTATGACTTTGGACTCCAGATCAGTAAGTAAGGGTGTAGGGGGGATACTGAGTTGGATGGTCCAGTGGGGGGCAGTGTATCAGTGCAAAAGACATTGATGGATGTTTCTTTTTTAACAGGTTAAAAAACAAAAAGAATCAAACATGGTGCAAAAGACATCAATGGACTTTTTTTTAACAGGTTAAAAAACCAAAAGAAACAAACAAACAAGGATTCCTGCACTGGGGGATTGGGCACCCCCCAGTGCCACTGTTAAGTTCCTGGGGGGGGGAGGTGTTGAGAAGGAAGGTCAGGTGGGGAGAAGGAACTATATAAATATTAAAAAAAAAAAAATAACCACACATGTCGGTTGGTGCCCAGCATCAGAGTGGAGAATGGACAAAACCAGCTGGCAATAGAGGACGGACACACACACATGACCCCAGGACCAGCCCTGACCCACCAGAACTAGCAGCTTGAGCTTTCCCTCAATGCTTGCTTCCTATCCTAAGTCCTGGGCCCCTGGTTCCCAGACCCGACCCTATCGAAAAAAAAGTTTTTATTTCATCAAGTTTATTCAACTAACTCTCAGCTCAGCTGCTAGAGTAGGACTGGGTGGACTGAGCCTCGGTTGGTCTGTGCTGCTGTGGGCTGTGGCTAACATTGGAATTTTATCAATCCAGTCCTATAGTAGCTGAGAGTTAGTTGAACAAACTTTATGAAATGAAAGCTTTTTTATCTAATAGGGTCTGGACTGGAAGCCTGGAGCCCAGGACTTAAAAGAAAGCGGCCAGCCAAAACTGAAGCTAGCCTAAAGCCTCCTAGGTCAGTCAAGACAGAAAGACAAACACTCACAGCAAGATCCTGTCACACTGAGGGACACAGAAGGAGCAAGGTGCCTTTGGGTCTCATGTCTTCCCTGCTCTCTCTCTCTGTCTCCACAGACTGCACAGTGCCAATCCCTCTCTGAGTACTGTGTCTCAATGCACGATCTTTGGAATGGCTGCCTTTTGGTCGGTCCCCGCTGCTGCTGCGGGCTGTGGCTAACAATGGAATTTTATCAATCCAGTCCAGTCCTATACTAGCCCAGAGTTACTTGAACAAACTTGATGAACTTGTTTTTCCTGATAGGGTCAGAACTGGGAGCCCCGGACTTAAAAGAAAGCATCCAGACTTAAAAGAAAGCAGCCAGCCAAAACTGAAGCTAGCCTAAAGCCTATTAGGTCAGTGGAGACAGAGAGACACACACACTGAAAACAAGGACCTGCCACACTGAGGGGCACAGAAGAAGCAAGGTGCCTTTGGATTACATTGTGTCTCTCCTGCTGTTTCTCTCTCTGTCTCAATGGACCACACACTGCCAAATCCTCTGAGTACTGTGTCTCACTTCACAATCTTTGGAATGGTTGCCTTTCACTCTTGCTGGCTGACAGAAGGAATGAGTGCTGACAGCACTGAGCATGAGTCCTTCCATGGAACCTTGCATTAAAAATGTTGTTTAGCATGTGCAGTAATGGAGGGGGGGCGGGGCAGTAGGAGGATTTCAAATAGTGCAGTGCAACTGCATATAGGGACAGAGAGCTTCACAGTTATCAGTGGGACTGTGTTCACACTTCAGCTTGTTGTTTGGTTGCAAGAGTGCTTTACTCATAGCAGGAGGTCTCCAGGGCTCTGACCACTGCAGCCCTAAAAACTTGAGCATTATGTGAGTTTTTATATTTAGGTTTCATTTCCACTTCTGCTAAAATCCAAGCAGGAAAAGTATGATATTGAGATAAAAAAATAACAAATCTGTTAGATTATTGTTTCTATTTAAATTGCTTTCTCTCCAGTTATTAAAGAAAAAATATTGCAGCGCAGTACTGGAAATGGATAACTTTCAAATCCAGCATCCTTTCTTGTATCCTTTGTTAGCTACGCTGGGGCCCTATATTCAAAAGTTTGCCCTGGTGCAAATCCCAGTTTGCACGCACAAACTGGGTTTTGCACAGAAGCCCCATATTCAGTAGCCCAGTTTGCCCAGGCAATCAGTGGAGGGGTGCACAAGGCGCAATTATGCAAATCGGGGGGCACCTAAATATCGGTATAGTTAGATATTAAGAGTATTTCCTCCTCACAAGGGCTCTTTGCATGGTCCCCTTGATGGAGAAAATACTGCCGACCTAACCCTTGTCTCAATCCAGCGCAACCCTAGAGGTTGTCAGAGGTAGTGGGTCAGCATCCCCCACCCCAACACAGTACCTACTGGTGGCAAGTGGCACCCCCCTTCCTCCAATCCCAGTACTGTTAAATACATATAGATCTCTGGCATCCAGTGGCTTCCCCCCTCCCTATGATTCCAGTCCTGGTAGAAATATAAATTTTCCCTGGTGTCCAGTGGTGCCCCCCTCCTTCTGATCCCAGTCCTAGTAGAAATATACATTTTCCCTGTCATCCAGTGGTGCCCCCCTCCCATCATTCCCAGTCCTGGTATTATTAACATGTATCCCTGGTGTCTATTGGTTCCACCCCAACCTGATCCCCATCCCAGGAAATTCTCCCCCCTCTGTTTTTCCAGTGTCCCCCTCTGACAGCTGCATGGCCCATGGCGTGAAATAAGCAAGGAAGTCCAGCCCCCAACAACATAACCCCACCCCATTGCCACAGCATGTGCAGTGTCCTTCCCAATCCATACCCCATTGGTGGATAGAGGTCCCCTCCCATCTGCAGCATTGACACCCACCCCCATCCCCCTACCTGTCTGTAGGTGCTGCAGGTAAACAATGGTGAGTGTCACAGCCCACCACATACCACCTCAGGCATTTGGCATCTATCATTAGCGGGGACTGCATCTTATTTATAGGGCCCTGGTGATGCACTTCACCCTATGCATAAAATCCCTGGTTCAGCAGAATTACTTCTGCTGTGAATGAGCTGGAAAGTGTTTTGGTCTCTGCAGTTTTGGAAATCTTTTGAATTGCAGGGACAATTCCTGACCCACTATTTCGGATGACCTCAAAGTAGCCAAGCAGTGTGAAAAGGCTGTGGGGAAAGCCAGCAGGATGCTGGGGTGCATAGGGAGAGATATCACCAGCAAAAAAAAATAAAGGAGGTGGTTATGCCACTATACAGATCACTGGTGAGACCTCAGCTGGAGTACCGTGTCCAGTTTTGGAGACCACATCTCCAGAAAGATATAGACAAGATAGAAGAAGTCCAGAGGAGGGCTACAAAGATGGTGCAGGGTCTGCATGAAAAGCCCTACAAGGAGAGGCTGAGGGAACTAAAAATGTAGTTCCTGGAGGAGAGGAGAGGAGAGGAGAGGAGATGAGATGAGAGGGGGGATATGATTTAAATGTTCAAGTATATCAAGGGTATAAACAAGATAAAAGAGGGTAGTATCTTTCAGAAAAAAAGATGTATAAGAACAAGGGGGCATGAGATGGAGCTGGGGGGAGGTTGGCTTAGCCATGCAATTGTCCTGGCTGTTTGTGGGTGTTGATGTGCAATATGGTCACCACTACACATTCGGTTGCTTCACTACCAGTCTAGCATTGCTTGTAAAGTGCTTTGGGATACACTGTGTATGAAAAGTGCTGTATAAATGCTGATTCTTCTTCTCCTAGCAGCAATGTGAGAAAGTACTTTTTCATGGAAAGAGTCATGGATGCTTTGAACTGCCTCCCAAAGGGAGTTTGTGGGGAAAAAATATCAGTTCAAAAATTCAAAAATACATGGAATAGGTGGAAAGGTACACTAGCAATATGGAGGAAAGGATAAATAATGGATCATTGAGGATCCTTGGTTTTGCAACAGATACGTAAATGCTCAGACTGGATGGACCTTATATATGCTGTCATCTTCTATGTTTCCAGGACCCACTTGAATGTGGTAATTTTTACCCATTTGTGAAAGTAGCTGGTCAACCTGTGGCTTGGGAACTGATGCTGCAGAAAACCTGGAGACCCTCCTGCCTTTGCCTCTGTAGTAACCTCTTTGAGGTTGGTACTCACTGGCAGCAGAAGGTCCTGAATAGTAACCCCTGTCCCTGACTTTCTTTCTTAAGGCCTGTAGGAAGTGGCAGCCTTTTCTTTCCCATTGTAACTTTTAAAACTGGACTTATATTCATCCACTTTTTTTGTGTACGCCTCTTTTTTGTCACCAAATTGGGGAATTTCCTGCAAACAGGAAATCAATGGCTTTAGCCTAAGTGTCCTGGGAAAGGATGGTAGCCCTCAGCCAGACAAACCTCAATGCCACTGCATGAGCCAAGACTCATGAAGCAAAGTCATTAGAGTCTACAGTGAGATGGAAGTGATATTAAGTGACATCCAGGGCTGACTTTGCTGTAGAAGCCAGATCCTGTGCCACTTCTCAGTGTCAGCATAGCATTCCACAATGCTTTCTGATACTGGGCTGTGTATACCAAATAAGCTACCTGCCTCAGGAGCAGGAAGGGTACTGTGTAATTTTTTGTGGCCATAGCATCCAGTTTCCTAGAATCCTTTTCAAGAGGTTATGTGGAGAGAGGCACCTTGGCCTTTTCACAAGCAGCTGCCTGTGCCACTTTTTCATGATCAGGGTGGGTACTCAGGTATTTCATTCACTGTCTGCCCACCTGATACTTTTTTAAACGTTTTTATCAATGCCAGCAGCTGAATTGGGAACATGATTATTGATGTAGCCTTTTGGAGGACCTTGTGGATGGAGACTAGTAGTCTCCTTGTGGGGGCTAGCCCCATCACGTCCATGAACTCAAATCCCTCATCATCCTCCACTGTTTCATGACAGGGGATGTTGAGGGTGTTCACCATCTGTTAGATAAATGTGGAGTAAGAAATGTAATCCTCTGTGGGTCTAGGAAAGGAACCAAACTCTTAGTCAGGTGAGCCATCAGGTTCTATGGGTTCACATTCTTTCTCCTCATCATAATACACATATAGGATTGTGTATGGGCAATTATACACAACAAGACTGTTGCTTCAGTTGAGAGGTTTCCATGGTAACAAGATACCCTGAGAGCGCATCTCGAGAGGTCTCGTTACCACAGAAACCTTGAGATTAGAAAATAGCCTTGTTGTGTTTTGTGCACCATAATTATGCTCCTTAGTCTGAAAAACATTCCCCCAGTACAATAAAATGCCTTACTTTGGCCCAGGCTGTAGCGGCTTTTTCCAGCGCTGCTCATTTCCTCTCTGCCTCGGCCGCTTCATCGCACATGCACAGAAACATCTGAAGTTGTTGTACCATCGTAGTGACGTACGTATGGTGCAACAACCACTTGACAACACTATGATGGTGCAAAACCATTAGGAATTCATCATATTCCATACATAATCGCTATCTCCCATACACTGTACCACCTCCTCTTCAGTCAAGTGGCCTGGAACTGAATCCTGGGAGGGAGGCAGGCATATTAAACAAATTTGGAAAAACTCAAAAAAGACACCCCACAACTATTTTATTTATTTATTTGGTCAGTCATAGGAATTACAACCCTTTGAGTCAGACTCATTTACAAAGGCTCTGCGTCAGCATAGTCATACATTCAGAGAAAGTACATTAGTGGGACATCACATTTCAAGTGCTTACATATAATAGCCAAGGTGGCTGAAGATCTATACGTGTAGTGGCTAGGGTATTGATATTAGTACAGAGGAACAATTACAGAGCAAGTGCAGCATCTGGGGCATTGTCATATAGTAGGAACAGTGATCAATACATTAGTGAGACAACACAGTTTAAGCAACGTATTTACTTATAATAGCCTGGGTGACTGTTGACCTATACATGTAGTAGCTAGGGTATTGGTATTAGTACAGGTGATATAGTTACAGTGTGGGTGCAGCCTCTAGGGCATTGTCATATAGCAGAGACAGAGATCAGAAGCAAAGATGTCCTATACAGTTGGTTGCAATATCAATGGGGAGCGGCCTAGTGCAGCTCTGTGCAGGTCAGTTAGGAGGATTAGCAGTTGCACTGGCACTGGTGCAAGGAGAGAATGTGTTTTTTTAGGATGATCTTGAAGTGTCCTAGCTTGGGAATGGAGATTATGGCTGGGGGGAGCTCATTGTACCAGGCAGGAGCTCTATAGAGGAATGATCTCTGAGCTAGGGAGGTCTGACCCTGGGCACAGTCCACAGATGTTTGTTGGCAGAACGAGTGGTCACAAAGTGGGAACATGAGAGTAGTGAGGCTGAGACCCCCAGTGGAGTTATCCCTAGGTGGATTTTTTTTTTTGGTGAGGAGACAGGATTGATATTGTAGTCTTTCCTCCAGGGTGAGAATGTTCGTAAGAGCGTAGAGGGTGCAAGTATGGGAGCGTTTATCTGCGCCTAGAAGGAGTCGGCAAACTTTATTAATGGCTATGTGAATTTTCTTTATGGTGGCATTGTCTGCAGCAGAGTAGATGGGGAGCCAGTAGTCAACGAGAGAGAGGACAGAAGAGGTGACAGCCAGATTGAGAGCCTCTGGCGTCAGGCAGTCTTTGTGCTGGTACTAGAGGCCGATGCGGGTATTAATGACTGAGATCAGGATGTTAATGTGGGCATGGAAGGATAGGGAGGTGTCAAAGATAAGGCCGAGGTATTTATAAGTGAGTACTTGTTCCAGGGGGAGGTGAGCATGGGAGAGGATTTTTAGTTCAGTGTCCTTGGCCTTGCTATGCCGGTGGGCAAATAGCATGGCTTTTGTTTTTTTGATGTTGACCACAAGTCTGTGACTGGTGAACCAACTTTTGATCTGATTGAACGAGTCTTGGAGGGAGGACTGTAGGTTGTCAGGGCAAGGGTGTGCGGTGTAGAGAACTGCGTCATCAGCATATAGCAGTAAGTTACCGAAGCAGGATTTGGGTAGTGCACTTAAGTAGATACTGAAGAGTAGGGGGCCCCAATATGGATCCCTGGGGGATCCCCAAGTGGACAGGCAGGGTGGAATATAGGGTGTCATTTATCTTAACACATTGGGATCTAGAAGTAAGGTAGCTATTGAACCAAGAGCATGGTCTGCGTGATAGACCAATGTGGTGGAGTGTGTCCAGGAGGAGGGGGTTGGAGACCATATCAAAGGCCTTAGAGAGGTCCATGAAGATGGCTCCAGCAAGATGTTTACGGTCAAGGGCAGAGTGAATGAAATTGGAGAATTCGATGAGGGCAGTGGTTGTGCTATGGCCTGATCTGAAGCCATGTTGTTCACTACATAATAAATTGTGGGCTCGAAGATACTCGGTGAGTTGGTTGGAAATGATTTTTTCAAGGGCTTTTGAGAGAGGGGGAAGGATGGAGATGGGCCAGTAGTTGTTGGGGTTGGTATTGTCTCCACTTTTTAGTATTGGGGTAATTGTAGCAGGTTTCCAGGCTGTTGGGAACTGCCCCAAGCATAGGGAGCAGTTAAGGAGGTCAGTCAGGGGGGAAAGAACAGTGTCAAGAACCCAGTAGAGGATTTTCATGTCAAAAGAGTCTTTGCAATAGTTGGAGCCACTGAGAGCTTTGGAGAGGTAAGTTTTGGCTTCCTGCTTTATAATGACCCTAAAGTAGAAAGAGGGGTGCTGGAGGTTTGGTTCAGGGGTAGCTGGGATAGGGTCGAAAAAGTCGCACGGGAGGACTGTACTAAGATTGCAAAAGGTTGAGTTAAGGCAGTTAGCGATAGCCTGTGGGTCGGTTGAGGTGGCATTGTTGATGCAGAGCTGGAAGGGTGGGGGGAGGCGGGATTTGCCATTAAGTTCTTTAATGTTGTCCCAAAATGTTCGTGCACTCCCCCAGGAGGAAGCCAGGGTTTCTTTATAATATTCAGCCTTGGCCTTGCATATTGCCCAGGTGCACCTATTGCATTCTGCTTTGTAGGCTAGTCTGTCTGCTTGGGAGCCAGATTCAATGGCTTTGTGCCAGAGGTCATCCCTTTGTTTTAGTTGCTGCCATAATGAGGGCATGATCCATGGGACATTGTGTTTTACAGTTTGCGTTTTAGTCAGGGGGGCCAAAATGTCACATGCTTTACTGAATGAGCATGTGAAGTAATCAAGGGTGAGGTCAATGTTAGGGGCCTGGGTTATAGGGGCCCAGTCTTACTGGGCCAGATAATGTTTGATTTTTCAAAGGCCACCTGGTTGTAAGTGCCTGTGGGTGGAGACACTAGGTTGAGGTTTGGGCAGGTGACATGACCAGGAGAAGAGGATAGGGGAGTGATCACTCAGAGAGTCTGGAAGGACCCCTAGGTCAGAGATTCTATGTGGTCGGTTAGTTATTAGTATGTCTAGTGGGGTCTGGGAGCCATTTATGGTGTTTACCCTGGTGGGTTGGTGGACCAGCTGGGTATGATCCAGCGCCACAAAGGCATCCTTGATGGCAGCTGCCAAATTGGTGAGCCAGTTTACATTTAGATCACCAACCAGGATATGCTCTGTTTTTAGAGGGGAAGTTGGAAATATGGTTTGTGAGGGATTGTATGGCCATAGCTTGGTTGAGTGGGGGAACATACACCACTGTGATGGTTAGGGGAGCCCTAGCAGGGTCCAAGGTAAGTTTTATGGATAAGTCTTGGGTGCCGTGGTCTAGTGAGGGGATCGGGAGAGCTTGGTTCAGTAGGGAGTCTCGAACATAGAAGGCACATCCACCACCCCATTTTCCCACTCTGCCAGCTCTGTGTAGCGTGAAGCCTGGGAAGCTGACAAAGGAATCTGTTTTTTTTTTAAAGAGTCATGTTTCAGTGAGCGCAAAGATATCCGGCTGGTGTTGCACTAACCAGCTTTGGAGAGATGCAGTTGTTTTGGGAAGGCTACAGATATTCATGGCAGCTATGCACAGCCCTTGGGTGTAGTTTCTGTTGACTATTGTTGGTGGGGCCTGGGTTGGGGTGAATATTTCCGGATATGAGAAGTAGTAGGGCTAGGACCCTGAGGAGAGCAAGGCACTGCCATTTGGTGGTTGGGCGCAGGTGAGGCACATGTTTAGAGAGAGTCACACAGGGAATGGGTAAGTTGAGGAGGGCAGGAAAGGTAAGACAGATGAGCCGGTAGGGGGGTTTGGGGTGTGTGCATTGGTGGCAGGTTAAGCGGGGGGTTGGATGTTTGTCAGGTGTTGACAGGATGGGTGGGTGGATGGTGGTAATAGGTAGAGAAGGAAGGGGATGAGGTGGGTGTATGGGTGGGGGGATGGCAATCTAGCCCAGTAAGGAGTATGATGAGTGTAACTGGTAGAAGATAGGATAGTCTGCTGGGGAATAGGTGGCTGGGCAGTGGGCAGTGGGAGCTGCTATATCAGTTCCAGTATAAGGGGAGCAGACTGACACCCATCATTGTGGTGGTCTCACTAGTGCAGTGGCAGGGTGATAGACTTTTGTGCAGGAGGTACCACGTTCAAATCCTAGAGGAGTAGAGCTGCTGACACTGGTAGCAAAGGTTCAGTGTTTGAAGCCTGCAGTGGGACTAAAGGAAATTTATTGTAGCAGACTATGGTGTTCGAAAGGAAAATACATCAATCAAACCAGAAAATCCAGTCCTAAGTCTTTCTGAAGATGCTCTGGCAAAACCAGTAGAAGTTTGTTGGGCCTGCTTGCAGTCTCTTGGTTCTTGCACATGCATGGTTTGAGGGCAGCACTTTGCCGTAATTAAACTGCTCTTGTATTACATTTGCTTGACTGTGGTCTCCGGTGTGATGGGTAGTGCTGGATTTTCTGGTTTAATACTGAACAAATTTCCCATAGCCTGGAAGGTTTCAAAAAACTGCCATACCTTAGTTGTGTCTTTTTTGAGGACATTTGTTTCTGAACCACTGCTTGCACCTGTGGCATTAATATGTTTTGTTTTTTTTAATTTGTGTTTCTTCATAGAAGGCACTGGTTTTAGCACCTGCTCTAAGGCTTTTTTTGTTTTATTTTTGCCCTAACTGGGATCTGGGTTCCTCCTGTCTTACACCCTGATGTATTTTCCATCCTTTCCATGCCTCCCTAATAGTTGAGTAGGTTTATCATTTTTTTATCTGTCCCGTTTGACAGAGACTGCTGCTTATGAGGAAAAGAAGCCACTGATGTGTGCATTCCACTATCATTATGAACTCCCTCTGAGCTTTTATTGTGCTTTGGTGACATACAGACAGACTGAAAAGCCATAAATTCTTCTCTTTTTACAGTCCTTTTCATTTAAGTTTTAGGACAAAACTTTCTAAGAGTTCACAACTGATAAAATTTTGATCTGGACCAAGGAACTTTAGACAAAGCTCAGGGTAGTCTGCCATTGCCATGAGCTGGAAACAGCTTATACAATTTTGAAAACCTGTGGGGCCCTGTTCCATTTTTATGTTGGCTCGTGCGTGTGCACCAGCCAACATATTGAATTAGTAGCAGATTTGGAGGTGTGGTCACTGTGGGCGAATGCAGGGCACGCATCAGTAGGTGCGTCCCTCATTCCCCAGTAAGCCAACATGCAGGCACCACACCAGCAATACTTAATGAGGTGAGCACATCTGAGAATAGGTCCACTGCAATGAGAGCCAAGCTCAACATGCAGCGGCACCAGAACAAGCCTCCCGACATGCCCTAGCTGGTGAAGCACTTTCCTAAACATGGCGGCACTGACTGCCGCAGCCACTTCATTTGCCGACAGGGGAGTCCACTCCCCGTTGGCATGATGACAGTCTTTCCTTGCCAATGGGGGGCCCAATCCCCGTCTGCTTCAGTCCCCCCTGCCTAGTTTAATTTGCTGATGGGGAGTCCACTGCCCATCAGCATAATGTCCCCAGCCCGCAATGTGTGCTGTGTGCTGAGGGGGTGCTCAATCCCCCTCGGCATCATGCGTACCCCCACCTGTTTCTGTGCCGACGGGGGGCCCAATTCCCATCGGCTGTGGTCCCCCTCCACGTTATGCAGGTGGTACACTGGGAGCCCACCCTAGTGTACCAAACAAAAACCTGCAAAAAAAGAAACTGACCCTTGTTGTCTTTTTTTTTTAACCTGTAAAAGAAGAAAATGATCCCTTGTGGTCTCTCCTGCCCCCACCACCAACCCACACCCACCTTCTGCATACCCTGCCTCCCCACACCCTTCCTCACCCCATTCTTACCTCTGGAGTCTGGCGCGATGATCGGTGACCAGGAACATGCCTGCACTCTTCAAAGCCGAACGCGAACTGAAGAAATGCTAATAAGCTGTACAATGGCACAAATAGGGTTTTTTCAACTTTGGTGCATATCTCAGGCATTTTTGGGAATTTTGGCACTAAGTTTTCAACATGGGGTTATTGGGACCCCACCTCATGAATTCAGTCACTGTCATGGCATTATTCAGTCCCGAAAGGTGATTTTGCAGTCACTGCGGTAATCACCTTTCGGGACCGATTAACAAAATGACAGTGGCACTGTTCATGAGGTGGGCTCACAAAAAGCCTATGTTGCAAATTTGGTGAAAAAAATACAAAAAATGGCTGTTTTAGGAGCGTGCATTGTGCAGTTTCCACGCACACTTGTAACTTCGTGAATTTCTAATATTTTCATTCCAGATTTTCAAAATTGGCATTTTTCCACACCTCCTTATGAAAAGTACAGCTGTCATTTTACATATCCTGGCCGAAATGTTTTTTCGCACATCCTGCTCAGAATAGCGCAATCACTGTGCAAAATCACTTTTTTGTGACAGTTTGAGAAAATGACGGTGACACTGTTCATGAGCAGAGGTCCTAAAATGCCTGTATTGAAAATTTGGTGACGAAAGTCCATTAAATGACTGTGTTACAAGTGTGCATTGCACAGTTTCCATGCACCCATGTCCCTTCGCAAATTTGCAATATTTTCATGCCAGATTTTCAACACTGACATTTTTTTACACCTCCTTATGAACAGTACAGCTGTCATTTTTCACATCCTGCTCAAAATGTGTTTTCGAAACTGTGGCGCTTAATGGCGTGGTCGCTGTGAGAAATCAACTTTTGGGACGGATTAACAAAACTACAGTGCCACTGTTCATGAGGGGAGGTCCCAAAATGCCTATGTTGAAAATGTGGTTAAAGAAATCCCAAAAATATTTGGGTTACGGCCGTGCGTTGTGCAGTTTCTATGCATGCTCATGACTTCACCAATTTTTCATATTTTCATTCCAGATTTTCAAAGTTGCCTTTTTTTTTACACCTCCTCATGAACAATACAGTTGTCATTTTTCACATCTTGCCCAAAATGTGTTTCTGTACTTGTGGCACCAAATGGCACAGTCACTGTGCAAAATTACCTTTCAGCTAACAAACTGATAGTGCCGCTCTTCATGAGGTGGGGTCACAAAAAGCCCATGTTGATAATTTGGAGTGAAAATGCCAACACACACCCCTACAGTGTTAGAGTTTCTAGCTGTAACACCCCACGCTGTAGAGACTGACAGGCATCAGGGGTGAGACTTGGGATCATCTGCTGTAATGCTTCCGTCATTCCACCCCCAACCCCACCCTGCAACCAGTGACAGGCATCGAGGTGTGCCATGGAGTGTTCGGCCCCAAAGTTCACCCCATTCTCCTACACTTCACCCACCTCAGTGTAATTCCTTATGGAATGGGGTAAGTATAAGGCCCAAAGACTCCAAAGCACACCACGACATTTGTTAATGTCTACTGGGTAAGGTGAGGTAAAATGGCATGAGCATTATAGCTGACGACCCAAAGACACATCCCAATGCCTGTCAGTCTCTGCAGAGTGGGTGTGGGGTTGGCATCAGTTCAAAACTTCACTGCCATTCCTATCATGCATCTCTAACTCCTGCACTACCAATGCCAATGCCAGCGAGACAACATTCGGCATTGAGAAATGCTTGTTAGGTCTAGCAGTCATGGCAAATGCTAATAAGACCTGTGAAAAAGTATTTGTTTTCCAGTCACAAACATGGTGAAATAAAATCTTTTTTTATCTGAAAATGTATAGAAACCAAGCTAAATTTACTAAAACATAAGCAATTTCAAGTTTTACTAGTCAAAAGTGGTCTGTTCCCTCTGACAGGTATTGCATTATAAAGTGGCCTTCTTCAATTCCTAGGAAGCAGAAAAAACAAAAATTGTTAAGGTTTAAAATAAACACCCTAACTAACACAGAGTAATAAAAAGAAACTAACTTGACAATAGAACAAGAACCTGTACAAATAAAATATAAAGAAGGGAAAAGAAAAGAAAAGAAAAGGAAAGAAAAGAAAAGAAAAGAAAAGAAAAGAAAAGAAAACAAGAAGGCTGAAGACAACTTCAGGGTGACTGCTCTTTTTAGTGGAGAAACAAAAGCTGACATTAGAACAACAGGCAGAACATAACCACGGTGTAGAGTTTGAGGTTGTATTCTAAATTCTATAACTAACATAAAGTCCTGTCTCTGTGCAGCAAACTCCTGCAAACTGATGCCATTTATAAGGCATCTCATTGATGTATTCTTGTTGCCTGAAGTAGCAGCTATGGAGGGTGATGTGTGCTAATGCCAGAAGCCTGGGTAATAAGACCTGTGACCTCTAGGCAGTAATTGCTGAGGCACAACTGGACATGGTTACTGTGACAGAGATGTGGGCAAAACAGTACCATAAATGGGAATTGAGGGCACTGGGGTACACAATGTTCAGGAGAGAGAAAAGGGGAAGGGAGGCAGAGTGATGTTATACATTAAGGAAGGTATCTTATCCTCAATAATCCAGGAAGCAAGCCAAGTCATGTGGACTAAAACAGTGGGTACAGGTAATTGTAGAGGTGGGAGGGTGATTAGGGCTGTTTTGTGGTTTTAACCACTGTGTGTATGTTGTGACCACTTTTAAACTGCAATTTGTGTGAAATATCCATTCTCTGTGTATTTACTGATTTTGACTATACTCTACGTCAGACCTTGAGCCCTAGCAGTCACAGCACACTAGGTAGAGGAGTGGTAGTTTTCTGCTTTTGTACTCCAAAACTACAGCTCAGTAGTAAACCTTTATTTTTTACTTTATAACAACTGGGCAGCATCAGTTTTACTTTCTAAACTGCTATATAGCTTCTGGGGTACTTTTTAATTTTAAAAAGGGACTTTGTAGCAATTTGGGGCAGTGAGGCACGGAAATCATCTCCCGCTACTTCCGAGTGCCCTACAGTACATAAACAAGCCCTGTGGCAAGCAGGGTGAACGCAGGCTAGCGCGCGTCGCCGTGTGCGAAGACATGCACAAAGACACATGCGTCTGCGCGTGTTTTACGTGTTTGGTGTTTTTGGAGTTTTCTCCTATCTAGATATATAAAGGGTGTGAGGTTTGTTTGTTTTTTCAGTATTCTTGATACATAAGGTACTCTACTAAGAAATTAGTATTAGATCTACCAAATTTATATAATAATGACTTCCTCCGTTATTACCGTGGATGGGTACACAGGTTACAAATATGATAATTGTCTGACATTTGGCTTCTTTCTTGATCAAATTCCTAATGGAAGTTTTGAATGTGCTAAATGTATAAAAGATAAAGAACTAGAAGAAGAAATAAAACTGTTTGATGAACGCTTAAAATACTTGAGTTTAGCCAGTTTGAAACTAGGAAAAGGCTTCAAATGCCCAGTGTTACAATTGGTACTTTACATACTGTTGAAAATAAAACAGAAAACCAAGAAACTAGGGAAACAAACAAAAGAAAAAAGACTTAGCCATGAAATAGATCCAGTAGATACAGAAGATGAATGATTTACTGCCCAGGCAACAAAAATCACTAGAAAAGGAAGAAAAGTGGGCAAATTCTTGTTGCCTATATCTAATAGTTTTGATCCTTTAACTCTACTTCCTGATTCACAAGATTTTAATGTGGATTTAGAGACGGAAACTAATACTCATCCTGTGGAATTAGCCAACCAACAATACATCTCCTCTGGTACCTATATTAAATTCTAAAACCATGGTAGTAGCTGAAAGTGGGCAAAATGACTTATTGAATTTTAACCAGGAAATATTTGTAAATTCTGAGTCAAATCTGATGGAATCAACCTTTAATAGTCACAATCAAATATTTGTTTTGGGAGACTCCATTATATCTAATCTTGATCGACAAATATGTGACATCAATAAATCTACCCGTACCCTTTCCTGTTTTAGACGAGCTAAAATACAGGATATTACAAAAATGACAAAAAATATACTTCGTAATGGTGGAGATGAACCCCTAGTGATTATACATCCTGGCATAAACAATATCAAATATCAAAATGAACAACAAATAAAAGAGGCCTATGTAGGACTAACAAACTTGCTGGTGGAACTAGGGGCAAAAGTAATTTTCTCAGAATTACTACCTGTTTTTGGCGCTGATGATTTCATTACCAGTAAAATAAAACACATTAATAATTGGTTAAGGTGTTGGTGCTTAAAACAGAATTTAAAGTGCCTTACCAACTGGGAACTTTTTTTTCACAAAAAAGATCTCTATGCCTTTGATGGTCTTCATTTAAATAAAAGAGGATCAAAAATGTTAGGAAATATCATCAATACAGCTATTACTGATACTTTAAACTATTAAAGGGGGGGACTAAAGGACTCTTTGAGTAGTAAACAAATTCAACTTGACACTAAAAATTTGCCTTTACAACATGGAACTAGTTCAAAAAAATTTAAAATGAATCTAAATGTACTACTTCTAAATGCTAGAAGTCTTACAAACAAGATCAGTGAATTGCATATTTTATTACAAACCAAAAACATAGATATTTGTGGTGTAACTGAGACTTGGTTCTCAAATGACCAATGGGGTCAAGAAATCCCTGGTTATATATTGCATAAAAGAAATAGAGAATTATCTAGAGGAGGAGGGGTTGCCTTTTTAATAAAGAAATGTTATGATTGTATTGAAATTAATCTGGATAAACCTGATCCTTTAGGTATTGAAATAATGTGGGTAAGAATAAATTTAAACATTGAACCATTAACATCTGGAATATGCTACTGACCACCATCCTTGGATACTAATAAGAATGAATCTTTTATGTATTATTTACAAAATATTAATCTACCTCATAATATCGTATTAATGGGGGATTTTAATTTTCCAGGGATAAACTGGCAAACTCTTATTGGGACCACTTATCAAGAAAAATGTTTCCTTGAAACAATTTTTATTCTAGGAGTGGATCAAATAGTATTAGAACCCACAAGACAAAATAATGTTCTTGATTTAATTTTTACTAACATTACACAGTATTATGACAATCCAATCATTCTTGAACCTCTAAGTGATTCTGATCACTACATGCTTTATTGGGAAATAAATTGTTCCTTTAATGACAGTAAGGGAATTACTAAGATGAAAAATTATAATAATGCAAATTTTGAGAAGATTAAAACTCATCTTTCAAAATGGAACTGGAAGGAGGATTTTGATCAGTTATCTGTGGAGGCTATTTGGGATAATATGAAAACTAAACTTCAATTTTATATAAATAGCTGGGTGCCCGATAGAAAAAAATATATTAATAAAAGGGGAAACCCAGTATGGTTTAATAATGATATAAAAAAATCTATAAAAAGGAAGAAAAGGGCATTTAATAAATATAAAAAGAACAAAACAGATATAAATTGGATTAGGTTTAAATCTAAAGCAAAACAAACAAAGTATAAAATAAGAAATGCAAAAAAGGAGTTTGAAAAGAATTTGGTCCAACAAAAGGATAATAAAACAAGTTTCTTTAATTATATCGGTTCTTTAAAAAATTCTCAAATCAGGGTTGGTTCTTTGTTGATTAATGACACATTAATATCAGATTAACAAGGTATGGCTGATGCATTTAATAAACAGTTTCCGAGCGTGTTCAAAAATAAAGATAATCTGGACCCATTTGATGGTTTAAATATAAATCAAAATATCATCTTTACATCTACAGAGGTTCTTTCTGCCTTGATGTCCTACAAAACCTCTTCTTCTGTGGGTATTGATAATATTCCTTTTGTACTCCTTAAAGAAATTGCATCTGAGTTGGTTGGTGTTCTGACATTTCTATTCAATAAATCTATATCACAAGGAACAGTCCCTAAGGAATGGAATCTGGCTCAAGTAATCCCAATTCATAAAAATTGGTCAAAATGTAACACTAAACAGTATAGGCCAATTAGTTTAACATCAAGTATAGGGAAAATTATGGAAAAACTCCTCTTACATAAGATTGAGGAACATATTATAATAAATGGTTACAGTGACATATTTCAATATGGATTTAAAAAGGGTAAATCTTGTCAAGATAACTTGATAAATTTTTTTGAACCTGTGAGCTCAGCTTTGGATATGAGCTTCCCGATGGATGTCATATTCTTGGATTATGAAAAAGCGTTCGATACTATCTCACATAGAGTGATAATTGATTGTTTAGTAAACGGCAAATACATAACAATATAATCAAATGGATTGCATCTTGGTTAACTGGAAGACAGCAGCAAGTCAGTATTCGTCGTTACAACTCTTTATGGAGTGAGGTGACCAGTGGGGTGCCACAGGGTTCTGTACTGGGGCCTGTTTTATTTAATATCGTTATTTCGAGTATGACAACACCAAATGGTGTATGGCTTAATAAATATGCAGATGATGCTAAATTGGGCTGTATAGTTAATAATTCCACATCTGTACAAAATCTTCAAAGGAATTTAAATGATATATCTAATTGGGCTATTCAAAATAACTTGTCCCTAAATATATCTAAATGTAAACTTATGCACTTTGGTAAAAATAACCCACTGTCTCATTATGTAATAAATAATGTACCATTGATCAAAGTCTCTTCTGAAAAAGATTTGGGTATTGTTATAAGCAATGATTTAAAATTCACAGATAATAACAATCTGACAGTTAAAAAATGTCATCATTTAATAAATTGTGTTTTCAAAAATCTAAAAAGTAGAGATGCAGAAGTGCTTATTCCTTTATACAGCAGCTTGATTAGATCTAAATTTGATTATTGCTCTTCTTTTTGTGCTTCTACTTTGATAAAGGATAAGATCATTAAAGAAAAGGTACAAAGAAGATATACAAACAATATTAAGAATCTAAAACAGCTTCCCTATGAAGACAGACTAAAAAAAACTAAATCTCTACTCATTGGAATATAGGTCAATCAGAGGTGACTTATTTTTAATTTACCTTGCAACAAGAGACGAGACTCTATTTGAAACCCTATGCTTAGAATGGGGCAACTCCTTTAATTCAACACGATCACATCGACATTAAAATTAAGACATTTCTTGTAAAAACAAAAGAGGAAAACTTTCATAACACAGAGAATAATCCCCGTGAGGAATTCTCTTCCACAGGAAGTTGTAAATAGTCATAATTTCAATATGTTTAAAAGAAATTTAGACAATTACATGGGAGACTATAAATACTATTACCACCCAAGTTAATGGGTGGTGAAGTTAAAATGGGCTTGCCCCTCAACTTCGTATTTTACCTATGAACCTATGAACAAAGATGTACAGGCCTCCAGCACAGAAGGAAGAAATAGGCAAAGAGCTAGGACAGAGGTCAACAGGATGTCAGGACTGGGAGAGGTGCTAATATTGAGGGATTTCAATTTGCTGGATACAGACTGGAGCACCCCAATAGCAGTGAGTGAAATGAGACAGGCCCTGTTAGTGAAGAGGCAAGAGGTATTTCTGAGCCAGATGGTCATGGAACCCACTAGGGAAGGGGCCATACTGGACCTAGTCATGATAAACAGGCACAGTGTGGGTCAGGGCAGGTGTGGGAATCACATGGTTCCCGTGATCACAGAACTGTGAGTGGAGATCAAGCTAAAACCAACATAGTGCACTCTAGTATTAAGATCCTGGACATCAGAAAGGCACATTTTGTGAGGATGAGGGAGGTGTTGGGGGGGGAAAACATTTGCAGGTTGTGATGGCAGTGGTAGGAGTAGCAAGCAAAAGGCATTTCATTAAAAAGGGAATACTGGAGGCAACAGGGCTATGCGCAAAGATGGTAAGGAAAGGGAAGAGGAGAGAGACACCACTGTGATTTTCAAAAGGTGCAGCAGAGGCAGTGAAGAAAGAAACAGAAAGACAATCATCAGAGACAAAATAAGTCAGACAGAAGAGGACAGGATGGCATATCGGGTTGTCAGCATGACTCAGCTGGTTGCACATCCACCTCTGGGCCAAGTGATTGTGGGTTCCAGGTTCGCACCAGGATGGGGGCCAATACCATAAACACTGAGATAACCGATTGCAGTACTGGGGGGGTGCTATGCTGTTGGGGCATGCTGTTCTTCTGGTGAGGCATGAAACAAAGGTCTTATCTGCCTGTTCTAGTGATTTTCCAGGTGGATGATTAAGATTCCATGCCACATCTTGAACAGAGATGGGGAATTTTTTTTATTAAGGAAGCAAATCAAAACAACAAGTCAAATAAAAGCACAATTCAAACCATAGAAATAAAACTTGGGAAATCACAAGAATTAAATCTCATATATTATTCTAGATAATCATATCAGTATACCTTTTGAAAAACATAAATTAACATTTAAATAAAAAAAGAAGCCTTTACACCACTTGTGCACCTCTTTTTGGGAATGGTATATTAAATCTTTTTCATACACTTCTTTACAAGCAGATTGACATAGTTTATCTATTGAAATATATGATATGATAGCATGTGATAATGGCAAATGTGGAACGGCGACTAGAGAAAGAGTGATGGCTTTTCAATGAACAGAAAGACAGTGACACTCGCATTCCCCCTCCTCGAGGTGCTACAACCTTGGAGTTAGTATATTTAGAAAGAGGGGTGCAGGGGCAAAGCCCCCCACAAAAACAACAGTCACCGTCTTTCCAATTAGATGAAAGGCCATTGCGTTTTCTAGTCGCTGTTCCACGTTTGCGATTATGACATGGAACCTATGATATTCCTGTTGTAACACCAGTCTGCATCTTGGCCTGCCACAAATAAAATTTTAGGGAGGCAAGGAATAAGGATAGAACACCATTATCATACTTCCATAAAGTGAGTAAGAAGTCACCCAAAACCAAGCATTCATATGCTTTCCATTCCAACCAAGGAAGGTGCCATCTATTGGCCAAATATTTTTGTAGCGGGGTTGGGATAGACAGGATAACAAACCAAGCAGATCATTAATTTAGTACATAAAAAGTGCCGAATAGGCACTTATTTTATTTTTCTCAGAAAAAGTTGAAATCAGGTTTCACAGAAATCAGTGAATAAGGTTAGTTCATTCACTTTCAAGATATCAAAATCATACAAACAAACAAACAAAAAAATAAACAGATGCAATATGCTCAGGAAGGGCCACTGCTCTGCCCAGCAGTGCCACCAGGCTATCTCCTCACCTGTTTCACACAGATGTGCATGCTCCAGAGGTCCACCACCTCTGACAATCAGCTCCAGCTGACTCCCTATCTGTCTACAGCTTGCTAAGGTAGGCTTTTTATGTCCACCTGCTGAAGTCATGTGACCACAGTGTCATCAACTTTTAAAACTTTTTGTTTAGGCCCTTATATTAAATTATACAATGCCAGAGGGCCTTCTAAACATGATTATTAACTACTGAAACCTTCATACAACAAAAAGTCCTGCAAGAAAAGAATATAACAGTAAGAGGAAATGGAAAACTTTCCACTGAACTGTGATTGGCACCATCATTAGTATAAAAAGAGGACACTAGGGGCCGCTGTCACCCTATAGTGCACCTCATTTGGCATACTATTTTTGGAGCAGGCAGATCTACAGGTCTAAAGACCTGGGGCAGGATTCTCAAAGCTTTCAGAAGGTGCAAAACCTTCCCTAAGTCCCCAGAACTTCCTCAGCTATGGAAAAAAAAGGGGAGTTTGCTCCAAATGCTATTCACAAAACCCTCATCAACTGCAGGAAAAACCACTATGGACTGTGGAAAAAAGTGCAGCTGTGGAAGTCCCTCAGGACAAAAAGGTGTGATATAAGTAAGGCACAGCCTCTGAAAGGCTATTCACAGCCATTTTTCTTTCCGCAGCTGAGGAAAGAATGTTACACACAGTGGAATGAGGTGTAACTCTCCCTCAGTACACTGCAGTAGTGCCCCAGCAATTGGAATCAATTAAGGTGGAGGTATACCACAGGTAATAGCATCTCAGACAGTATAGCAGTGGCTGATGTTACAGCACTGAAAGCACACATTGCCATGATATGGCAACAGGCAACAACCACTAGACCCAGTGCAGCCCATGACAGAGCCCCACAAGTAGTAGAGCCTGACCAGCCAGCAGCGAGTGCTACCCCTTCAGGCCAGAGGAATACCCCAGGGAGGGACGACCAGCAGGGACAGTCAGCCACCTCAGTGCCAAGGTATCGCTGGTACCTGTGGTGCTGCTGTGTCCCAGTTGGGGACTGGTTGCTGGTCTCCGTGCGTGCTGTCAGTTTCATATTATAGCAGCACTGTTAGAGTCTGCTTCTTCAGCTACTGTGGTTCCCTATTGCTGTGCCTTCACAGCCTCCACAGCTGCGGATTCACATCACTTGTGCAAGTCCTGCGGCAGTTAAATTGCCACACATGCGGCACTTTTTGACGGAAATCTGCAGCTGCGCTGGTTTTCTTTGAGAATACAGTGCAACTGCATTTCCACACTGCAGCAAGCCTTTTTCCCACAGCTGCAGGAATTTCGGCTTTCTTTGTGAATCCTGCCCCTGATATTTAGCAATACAATACTGTATATGGTAAGTTTCTTCTTTCTTTCTTTTATTTCAATGACTGTTCATACCATATTGCCCTTAAACCTCTCCAGCCTTGCTTGGAACACATGAGGCCTGTTTGTTTTATCTGTTTTAAAATAAACCACAGGCAGTCACCTAGTTTTTCTCCAGATAGATTTTTGTCAACTCCCATCACTTGTGTACACTCATGCAGCAGAGCAGTGCTTAGAGAAACTGTGTGTGGGATTTTACAGAGACTTGGGGTGTCTTTTTATACACTAGCTTTATTTTTCATTTCATATGTGCATTTTCATTCTTAAGACTTGCAACCAACTCTTATACTGAAGGTTGCCACCATTTTACACTTTGTGGTTTCACAGGGATATTCCTGTCCATTTAAATCTTTAACTCCTCCAGGTTTGCAGCAAAGCAGCAGTCTCTCTAAAAAGAAATTTAACTTGCTGCTCTGCTGTGGAGAACTGCAAACACTGGGAAGCCCCTTTTATATTTATGTATTTCAGAAAAGACCTGGGGCCCGACTCTAGAAGGGTGGTGCAAGTCACTGTCAAATGCAACTTGCGCCACCCGCAACTGTGACTTTGACCCTGTGCCCTATTCTAGAAGGGGCAGGGTCATTGCAGCTAAGTCCTGCAACTTGCAACATGCGGTCAGGTATGCTGAACTGCAGCCACATCTGGCGAGCATGTTGCAAGCCATAACAGCAGGGCAGCGTGGTCAGCCCCCCCACCTATGCCCGACCCCAAGTCACTAGCCACAAACGCGGCATATACCCATGAAGCCCTGGTAGTTTAGTTGCCCCCCAATCAATGTAAAAACAATACATAACACCATTGCCCTGGTAGTCCAGTGGCCCCTCCAGCATCATAAAATAAATAAAGTCCCCCAAATCCTGGTAGTCTATTGTCCCCCCATCATCAAAGCATACATAAGCATCTCCTATTCCCTGGTAGCCTTTTGTCCCCTGATAGTTATAATTGAAATAAATAGCACCTCATTTCCTTGGTAGTCTAGTGGCCCCCCCAATCATTGTACAATAATTAAATAGCACCCCTATTTCTCTGGTAGTCTAGTGGCCCTCCCAGCCATGCCAGACCACCCAGCACCCCCCACCATCCCCAGCCAGCAACTGGCACAGCCCATCTCTCACATCCATGGCCAGCCGCCGACTGAGTGCAGTATGAGCAGTAGTGGAAAGACGTGCTCAGAAATTAATATCTCAGCACATCTTTACAGTAAGCACTGCTACAGAACTCAGTCAGTGGCTGGCCATGGAGGTGAGAAGTGGGCTGTGCCAGTCGCCAGCTGGGGATGGGTGGAGGAGTGCTGGGTGGTCTGGCATGGCTGGGTTGGGGGCCACTAGACTACCAGGGAAACAGGGGTGCTATTTAATTATTTTACAACAATCGGGGGGCCACTAGACTACCAGATAAATGGGGGTGCTAGTTATTTCAATTACAATGATCGAGGGAGTACTAGACTACCAGGGCATTGCTGGGGTATGCCACATTTGGGCTGGTGACTTGGGGTCAGGGTACGGTGAGGAGTTGGATTGTACATTATGGGGTACTTTTGCAGAGGGGGATTGGGGAATGGGGTGTGGATAGCCCTGCAGGGCTATTACAGTAGGACTTGGGGGCAGTTGGTGTGGCCAGCCCACAGGGCTATTAATAATGGACTTGGGGCAGGGGGAAGGATTCTGTACACAGACTGCTGGACAGCAGATGGGTCTACAGGACTCCCAGGGGCATCTGTATGTTATACCAGATAACTGATGGTGTACTGTAACTTACGATGCCGGTTCTCCTCCAGGGGTTCTTGTAGAATCCCGACATTGGGGACTTTATTGCTGCCCTTCTGGAATGGGGCGCAACTACTGCCATAAACCCCCTAGCGCCATGTCACATGGGGTTTGTGGTGCTTCTGGGAGCATAAATGCTGTTTGGCACAAGTGGCCTACACAATGTCGCAGGCCACTTTGTAGAATCGCGCATGTCGCAACTGCTAGCGTAAGTTGCTACGTGTGCCATTCTAAATGGCGCAAGTGCTGTTACACTAGTCATAACTGTACTAGAATTAGGGCTCTGGAGTTCATCAACTCCACCTTTCCTATGGAATCCTTGTATGTATGTAGCATAAGCAACTCAACTTGTGTTAATTCTTATTTAATTCTTATTTATTTTTATAACTAACATCTAGTACAAAATGTTACATGGCAAGCACTGCTGCCTTTTACTTTTAAGGCAAAAAGCACTTTATTATTCAAAGGCACAAACATAATTCAGTTTAAATCCAGTGAACATTTGTAAATGCCTCTCCTGTACTGTATTTAAACTTCAAAGTACTTTATTTAAACCATAAGCACCTTATTTTACTTAAAGGCGCTTATTACACTTTATAGGCATTTTATATACTCTGTTTAAGCAACCAGCACCTTAATTACCTCGGCCAGCTGGCATACTGGACCTACATACCTGGTGCTTCATTTGGTGGGGGTTTAAGGAAACCTCATCTTTCTACCAGGGTACCCATCCTTGACAGGGATCATCCTGTCACATACCTCCCCAACTAAGAGGGAAACCCTCCCATGGGTGTCCGATAATGTCTCACCTTCCTAGAGGGTGTGGTGGAGCTCTGGCCCACACACACCTTAGAGCTCCACCCCAGGGTCCCATAAGTCTGTTAAACATAGCATTAGCTATCATTCCAAGCCTTTCTGATACAACATGCTATACATGACTTTACCCTGGAGCTAACATATTACTGAGTTATGCATACGAAAAAAGTGTGCCAAACAACAACACTGGCAACCAGTACTTTCTGGGTATTAACATTCAACCTTTTCTCACATGGTACCAGGCACTTATTCCTAAGTGTGCATTCTGCAACCATCACCATGTTTAACCTTTGTAACCTTCATACCCTTGGACCATTGAGAAAGAAAACAGATCAGCAGTACAAGAAAAGATCAATAGAAAGGAAGAAATTTTCTGTAGGTGGCCAGCCTATCAAACTAGAAAAATGAAAATAGGTAAGAACAGGATAGCAAGACTGTCGTGACAGACATTTACTACATTGGCTGTGAAGAAGAGAGATGGTCCATATCAATCAGGTAGTATATATCCACCTTCCTTTCCCTGGAAGGAGATGGAGCTTGGCCCAACCTCACCAAAGCTCCATTTCAGGGACCCTTAATTCCAAAAACTTTAAATCAAATATTTTACTAAGCATAAAATTCCACTTATTTCTTTACACAAACCCTGAGACATTGACATTGTACCCTTTAGTCTAGTACAACACAATGAGGAAGTATACCACAACATTTTTATGTTGTCCACTGTCTTCCTATACCTAACTGAGCATTCACACAGGCCCATGCGGTCACTCTACTCCAGGGCATATACACCCAGTAGTGACAGTTAACTTAAGCATTCCATACATTTTAGTATTCAGTTATCCACCATTACCTAGAATTCCTAAAATCTATTCCCAGGCAAGTACAGACCACAACAGGTATATCTGTGAAATACCCAGCTTATTCCCCTACAGACAACGTTTGATATTACATACTACTCAACATTATCTAAATACCTAATCATTAATGTACCATAAGGTAATATAGTCTACCGCCTCCCTTCAAGTGGTCTACGTGGAAGTCTCCCTCGCCTCCAAGGGTGCCACTTCATGGTGGTCCCTTTACTTTGGTACCTTTTCTTTACAGAACCTGTCTTACTATTTCTGCTAACCTGATACCTTCCATTCCCAGCAGTAGCAGGAACCCCTGTCTGGTTGCACATATGGCATTTCTTTAGATAGACTGCCACTTGCTTATACATATCTGGCCAGTAACAGAATGGGGTGAGTCTAGCCAACACTCCACCATGGCTCAGGTGCCCACAGGGACTGAAGTGTGCAGCTTCCATTACTTGTTGCCTATAAGCCTCAGACACCACAACCTGTGTGTCTATACTTTTTATGCAGGGGTTGGGCCCCATGTGGTAAAGGACACTCTCTTTCTGTTCATATCACCACCCTGGCTTTGATCCCACATCACCATTAACATAGCTACCTTCTTTCTCTGTAATGTTTTGCCTTAACATGGCTACCTCTGGATCCTCAGCCTGTAATTTACCCCAATCAGTATTGTACATACTGTTAAACATTTCATGGGTAACTGAACAATACAATGTCCCTTCAGTCTTAATGGCTTCTTCAGTCTTGATTGTAGTCTTCTCCCCCAGTTTACAATGTCTGGATACAGTCTTACCTGGGGTCTCACTGACTTCATCATCTTCCACCAAGTAACAGCCCAGAAACACTGGCAACTCAGGAAGCAATAAATCTAAAGCATGCCATGATAAATCCAACAGAGGGCTCACCTCTTCCAGTACCCTTGAGTCCTGATTCTCCATTACTTCCACCACATCTTCCTTGGCTTCTTGCAGGTGGGGCTCCTCCATTAGTACCCTGCAGCTGTGCTCTGCCTCACTCCTGTTCTGGTCAGCCTCTCTTCAGTGCTGGCTTGCCTCCTGCCATTCTCTGCTAAGCCAGTGTACCAGCCTCACCAACCCTTCCATCTGATCTCCGTCTGTCTTCAGTGGTGCTTCTCCAAAGTCACTATCTCCCACATACATCTTTATCTCTGGCGCTATGCACTTGTTTGCTATTATCCTGAGATGGCAGGTCTGGCACCCCAGACTGAACTCCCCCAGTATACTATGTACGTTCAGCTGGTATCCCACTTTTCACACCAGTTGTAGTGGGGTTGGGAGAGACAGGATAAAAAAAAACAAGTAGACCATTAATTCAGTGCATAAAAGGTGCCAACTAGGTACTTATTTTATTTTTCTTAGAAAAAGTTGAAATCAGGTTTCACAGAAATCAATGAATAAGGTTAGTTCATTCACTTTCAAGATATCAAAATCAAACAAACAAAAAAATAAACAGATGCAATATGCTCAGGAAGGACCACTGCTCTGTCCAGCAGTGCCACCAGGCTATCTCCTCACCTGTTTCACACAGTTGTGCATGCTGCAAAGGTCCACCACCTCTGAGAGTCAGCTCCAACTGACTCCCTATCTGTTTACAGCTTACTAAGGTAGGCTTTTTATACCCACCTGCCAAAGTCAAGTGACCACAGTATCATCAACTTATAAAACTTTTTGTTTAGGCCCTTATATTAAATTATACAATGCCAGAGAGCCTTCTAAACGTGATTATTAACTACTGAAACCTTCATACAACAAAAAGTCCTGCAAGAAAAGAATATAACAGTAACAGGAAGCGAAAAACTTTCCAATGAGCTGTGATTGACAGCATCATTAGTATAAAAAGAGGACAGTAGGGGCTGCTGTCACCCTATAGTGCATCTCATCTGGCATACCATTCTTGGAGTAGGCAGACCTACAGGCCTAAAGGCCTGATATTTAGCAATACAATACTGTATATGGTAAGTTTCTTCTTTCTTTCTTTTATTTCAATGATTGTTCATACTATATTGCCCTTAAACCTCTCCAGCCTTGCTTGGAACACATGAGGCCTATCTGTTTTATCTGTTTTTAAATAAACCACAGGCAGTCACCTAGTTTTCTTCCAGACAGATTTTTGTCAACCTCCTTCACTTGTGTTTTCTCTCATGCAGCAGGGCACTGCTTAGAGAAACTGTGTGTGGGACTTTACAGAGACTTGGGTTGTCTTTTTATACATGTTAGCTTTATTTTTTATTTCATATGTGCATTTTCATTCTTAAGACTTGCAGCCAACTCTTATACTGAAGGCTGCCACCATTTTACACTTTGTGGTTTCACATGGATATTCCTGTCCCTTTAAATCCTTAACTCCTCCAGGTGTGCAGCAAAGCAGCAGTCTCTCTAAAAAGAAATTTAACTTGCTGCTCTGCTGTGGAGAACTGCAAACACTGGGAAGCACCTTTTATATTTATGTATTTCAGAAAAGACCTGGAGTTCATCAACCCCTCCTTTCCTATGGAATCCTTGTATGTATGTAGCATAAGCAACTCAACTTGTGTTAATTCTTATTTGTTTTATAACTAACATTTAGTAGAAAATGTTACATGGCAAGCACTGCTGCCTTTTACTTTCAAGGCAAAAAGCACTTTATTATTTAAAGGCACAAACATAATTCAGTTTAAATCCAGTGAACATTTGTAAATGCCTCTCCTGTACTGTATTTAAACTTCAAAGTACTTTACTTAAACCATAAGCACCTTATTTTACTTACAGGCGCTTATTACACTTTATAGGCATTTTATATACTCTGTTTAAGCAACCAGCACCTTAATTACCTCTGCCAGCTGGCATATTGGACCTACAAGCCTGGTGTTTCATTTGTGGGGTTAAGAAACCTCATCTTTCTACCAGGGTACCCATCCTTGACAGGGTCACCCACATATTTCCAAAAACTGAAAGTAAATTCAAATTCTAACAAGAAATGCTCCATAGTTTCAATATTTGCATCACATTCTGGGTATGGGTATATGTTTTCCTCTGTAGGTTTATGGTTATTGTTTCCCCCAACACTGAGTCTCCCATAAGGGCTTAACCACAGAACATTCCACATTCTTATTGGGATTCTTTTGTCTACCAATTGAGTAATATCCAAACCAGCCTTTCATGTCCTACAAAACTTAAAATCTGGTTCTTGTGGCCCTATAATATGTAAAACTAAATCGTATAATTGTTTCATGGTAAGATTCAATATCTGTGTTTTCCGAACTGCCATTGGAATAATTTATGCAAAGTTGGAAAGAAAATATCAGAAACTTTTAAATGCTGTGTTACTTTTAAAGGAACATCTGTCCATGCAGACAGAAACCCCTCTGAATTCCCACTGATTTGATTCTTCACCATGGAATTGTCAGAGCTTATCATAATCTTGAGAGTTCCTGATCAAAATATACTATGCAGAAATATTATCGGGTTCAACATATCAACTCCCCTCTTTTTCTTTGACAGTTAAGTGAATTCTTTTTTAATAGAGTTTAATCTGCTGCCCCATAGCATTTGGATAAAAAATACTCAAAAACCTAGTTTCAGAATTTAGAGGTAATGGATAAACCATACCCAACTCACATACAGCAAACTGGGCAAAACAAATTGTTTCAATATATAAACTCTCCTATGTTTTTGGCAATTTCCAATTTTTTCATCTAGCTATCTTCTTGTCTCAAATATTCAAAGTATTTTCCCAGTTAACTTTAGCTAAATCCCCATACCCAAGCTTGATTCTTAATATTTTATAGGGACATCTGAAACTGTCATACCAGCCACATAATCATTTGTACTCTGCTGATTTCCTAAAGGAATACCCAGATGTTTCTCTAAATTCAATTGAGCTCCCAAGACTGTTGAATATTGTGACATTAGATCTAGAACTGCTGATATACTCTTCATTCTTGATGAAAATGCAAATGTCATCTGAATATGCAACTGTTTTTAACATCTCTGTCCCGGCGTTATAATTCCCTTCTATATTTCTGTTCAATATAATACTCCTAAGCAATGGATCAAGTGAAAAAACATACAGTAAAGGACTAAGTGGACAACTCTGCCATACCATTACCTTTATTTGTATGTTCATACCTTCCCTTCCTAAAATTACAGAGGCCACTGAAGCTGTTGTGTATAACAGTTGCAGCCATTCCACAAATTCCCCAGGAATGTCATATTTTAATAATACCTGAGGAGAAAAGCACGATTAACTTTATCAAATGTATGTATTTATTTATTTTTTTTTACAGTTTGGTAACCAGGAAAGGCACTCAGAGCAGAGCTTATTTCTAGGTGTGACCCAGGGACAAAGGGTACAAATACAACAAAGGAATGATGCATACAGAATACAAAATAAGGCAATGTACAATGCAAGTAAATATATACATTTGAAATAGGTGACAATAGGAAATAATTTAAGTATAAATATAATAAGGTGCTCAGGTAGAAGTTTTTAGTTGAAAGGGGCCACAAAGGCCAAACATGAGGGCACAAAACTATGTAGGGGTTGGAAAGAGAGTGAGGATGCTGGCCCTTTGGTGCATCAGTTGGATTTCTGCTTGTGATGCCGGTGACCTGGGTTTGGTATGGATCCAGGTCAACAGAGGGCCAGACAGGGGAGAAGGATTGAGCATCCCAAGACTGCTCTCCTTCTCCAGGGGGGAAGGTGGACTTCATGCTCAGTGCAGTGGCAACATCTGGCGGAGGCTGGGTTCACCACTATGCACTGGTGCCTTCAAGAACTCAGCGGTGGGGTGGACGCTGGCCATCATTGCATGTCCCCACCCCTGCTCACAGGGAGAAAATGTGTGTGGGCCTGATCATCTCTATGAAGCCCTCCCCAGGCTTCAATTAGCCTCCTTTGGCAGCTCTCCCAAATAGATATTTGTCCTGCAGTGCTGGAAGGGGGAGACAGTGCCGCAGCCTCACCCTCTGGGGGGAAGCCAGAGGTGCTTGGGAGAGTGCTGACATTGACGGTGGTGGGAGTCCGGGGGCTGTGACCAGGGCAGATCCTGACAGTAGAAGGCCCACCAGATAAAGCATACTAAATTTAAAAAAAAAAGGAAAGAGAGTGAGGAAGAGAGGAGTAGTGATGTGAAAGAGAAAAAGAAAGGAATAATTAGAGCAGGGAGCAGTCAAAGTATATTAAAGGGGTGCCTAAGAAGGTGTTTTAGTGACAGAAAGGAGGGGTAAGATGGGTATGGGATGGGAGGTAATTTCAAAGGGAAGGAAGTCTATAAGAGAAGGTACATTTCCCCGTATATGTACACACTCTTGGGAGGGTGAAGGAGTGGATGCAGTTTGTATGCAAATTGTAGGGGGAGGGAGTGGCCAGATTTAGAAAAAAGGAGAGTTAAGAGGGAAGAGTCCCAAACCAGTAATTAGAGATGAGGAAGGAGCAGTGGGAGAAGTATCTTTGTGAGAGGGACTGGAGGGATAGGGCAGAGTAGAGGTCACAGAGGTGTGTCAGGTGTGGGAGATCTGAGGCAAAATGACAGAAAGCATTGAAAAGGACATCAAGTTTGGAGAGGAAGGAGACAGGGGCTGCACTGATGACAGCAGCATAGTTGAAGATAGGGAGTATCCATGTTATCAGCAGGTCATGTCTGACAGAGAGGGAGAAACAAGCCTTGTGATGGTAAAGTAGCCCCAGTTTATGGTGTAATTTGGCATGAATGGCAGAGATATGGGAAGTGAAGTCAAGTGAGGGATCAAGACATACACCGAGGAATCTGTAGGTCAGGACATTATCAAGAGGAGTGCAGGATGAGGTTGAAAAAACTGGAAGGGAGGGGAGCCTAGACAGTTTCTGCTTGGAGCCAAAGGTCATGACTACTGTTTTTTTTGGTGTTCAGTTTTAAGCAGTTGTCCTTGAACCAGTTGGCTACAGTAATGAAATCTTGCTGAAGGGGGATTTGGATGGCTTGCACAGATGGACCTGACAGGAAGAGGACAGTGTCATCTGTGTACATATGGATCTTAGCATGGGAACAGATAGAAGGGAGGTCATTAATAAACAAGGAGAAAAGAACAGGGCCAAGGATCGATCCCTGAGACACACTTGCAAGGATAGGGAGGGAGGGAGATAAGATGTTACTTATTTTTACTGACTGGGACCAACCGGATAGAAAGAAACCAAACCAGGAAACGGTGGTAGGGGAAAGGCTGATGTCGTTAAGTTTATTTCATTTATTTTTATTTAAAATGTGTTAACCGGAAAAGGTACACTGAGCCATAGCTCATTTCCAGTTGTGACCCAGGTTTTTTTTACACAAAAAAGGGAGTACAAAACAGTACAATACACAGGCATGTACAGTTAAAACAGGGGGATAATAGTGTGTAGATAAAATCATACAATAGAAGTAGCAGGTGCAACAGAATATATACTATAACTAAAAAAAAATAACCAGTAATATACTTTACAATTGCTAGACCCAAGACTTGTACAGAGGGAACAAGAGTGCAGTCAGGGCTGCTAACCAGGACAGGGAGAAAGTACAGAATGAAGTGGAAGTCACAGGCAATAGCAGGGAAAGGGGGAGACATAAAAGAATTGAACTACCAAGACTAGCCAGAGAAGAGAGAGAGAGAGAGAGAGAGAGAGAAGAGAGGGGTCCTCGGGGGCTAGAGATTAAGAAGGAATAAGAGGGAGTAGGGTTAGGAGGGAAGGGGGCACAGAGAAAATAGGAGGACAACTGCATGGAGCAGAGGGAAGGGTACAAAGCAGGGATTTGAGGGCAGAGAGGGAGAGGGCATGGTGAGTGATCCAAAGTAGTTAATTCCAGAGGTGAGGGAGGTGGTAGGAGAAAGCCGCTTCATCTGAGCAAGTGCAAGGGAATGGAAGGGAGAACTTACGAGCATCCCTGGAATAAATGGAGTACTCTGAGGAGCTGACAGGAGAAAGACATGAGCTGAGGTAAGATAGGAGAGACCCGAACCAGAATTTACTGACTTAAGTGATGCTATGCAGCTGGCACCTTATGGGAAGGGGCATAAGGGAGACGGAGGAGTAGAGGGTGCAGTGGTGAGTGAGGGGGGAGAGGAAGTAGCAAAGTGGCAGAGAGAATTTAGCAAGGTGTCCAGCTTGGCAAGTGATGCTGCTGGAGCTGAGCAGTAGACAATATCAGCATTGTCAAATACTGGGAGAATAGTTTTAATGACTAGGGCATGCTGAGTTGATAGAGGGTGGCAGTCTTTATACCAGTAGAGGGCCCTGAGTTTGTGACAAAGCTTCAAACAGATGGAGTCAATATGTATAGAGAAGTGAAGACTGCTGTCAAGCCAAAAAGGAGGATTTGGATGGCTTGGACGGATGGACCTGTTGTACCTTTGCAAGTGGGGGAGAGGAGAGTTCAAAAGGTGTAACACTGAGTCAAAAGGCCTTGGCCAGATCATAAAAATAGTCGCTGTGATCTGTCCTTGATCCATCGCAGTGTATATGGCATCGGTGAATCAGAGTAGTGAGGTGGTAGTTGAGTGAGTTTTCTCGAATCCTAATTGTACCGGGGAGAGAGTGCATGAAGCAGAGAGGAAGTCATTTAGACATGAGAGGACATGGGATTCTTATACCTTTGCAAATGCAGGAAGGAGAGATACAGGGCAATAATTCCCAGGAAGAGTAGGATTCATGCATTTATGTAGGGGGAGCACTGTAGCAGACTTCCAGGTTAAGGGGACGGTGGAGGAGGAAAGAGATAGATTGAGGAGGTACATGAGAGGAGTCAAAATAGATGGAGCAGAGATTTTGAGGAGTCTAGGATGTAGGCCATCATGGAAGGATTTAGCTGGGCTTAAGGATAATAAGGCAATAAGTACTTCAGAAGAGGAAATCTGAGTCAGCTGATAACCAGAGGACTTGTTGAGGGTGGGGGGAAGGCAGGAGAGGAAAGGGGGGGTCTTGGGGGAGGGCACAAGTTGTGAAGAAATTGTTTAGGGCATCAGCGACTGAGAAGGGGTCAGATACTAGGGAACCAGACACAGAAAGTGTTGGTGTAGGGGGTTCAGAGGTGGGGAGCAGGAGTGATCAGAGGTCCTTTCAGAGGGAGGAAGGAGAGGTGTTAGATGTGTGCAAAGATGATCTGAAGTACTCAGATTCTGACTGCTGAATCTTCTTTGTGCCGTCATTGCAGAGGACTCGGTATTCATGCAAGTCAGCGGGTTGTTTGATGTTTTAAAGCAACGCTACATGAGGTCATGGGTTTTGTACAGGGACAGGATGTTAGAGGAGATCCAGGGATTGTGGTGTCATTTAACCCTAATTGACTTTAGGAGAGCGTGTGCATCCCAAATTTCTAAGAAGATAGACGTGATATGGGAGAGGGCCACATCAACAGAGGGGGAGGAGAGGACTGGTGTCCAATTTGCCATGGCCAAGTCATGCAGTAGTTTAACAGAATCAAGTGATTTGAGGGATTGATGTTGAATATATTTGGGGGGCTTGGGTGGAGGGTGTATCTTCCTGACACAGTAGATAGGGTAAAGATCACTTAGTGCATTGGGGAGTATTCCTGTAGAGTTGATTCGGTGAGGGTGGGTAGATAGCACCCAGTCAAGAAAAGAGTTAGACCGGGAGTGAGGGTTGGGATGGGTGAGCTCATTGATCAGCTAGGACAGATTTAATGATTCTATTTGGAGGCATGAGTTTTGACATGCGGGAGAGTGACAATCAAGGTTAAAGTCACCAAGTAAGATTAATTTGCCTGTAGAGGCATGGGAAGTGATGGAAGTGATACAGGTGACTAAGGAGGGGGGATGGAGTTTTGGGGAGATACACAAAACTCCAACGTAAAGTGGGTTGGAGGAAGGAAAGGAGAACTTAGCTAAAAGCAGTTCATGTGACTGAGGAATTGCTTTGTGATGGGCGATAGTGCATCTGAGGTAGTTTCGGGGATATATGGCAACCCCATCTCCTCTTTTTCCATGGTCTTGATGGTGGAGGTTGAAGTCAGGGAGGGCAAGCCAGTTGTCTGGGATACGTGAAGGCAACCATGTTTCAGAGAAACTTTGAATGTCCAGGGAGTGCTGAGTAATCCAGACTTTTAAATCATCCACTTTAGGAAGGAGACTACAAGCATTTATGTGAAAACACCTCCATCTCTTGAGAAGGATTGGCAAAGAGGTGGGGCTGGGTGGGCCAGGGTTTAGATCGTCACCAGCTAGAAGTAGAAGAACAATGAGAAGATGACAATGGGAGGAATGACGTTGTTGTTTGAATCAATAGCCCTGGGTGCAAGGTGTTTTGGGGGGGCTGAGGGCAAGAGATGATAGATGGCTTAGATTTTAATGAAAGAGCTATTAAGCAGCCCAGGGTGAATTAATAGCATTTGGGAAAGGGGAAGGGTAAAGGAGGAGAAAGGGTGTGTGGGGAGAGGGAAAGAAGTAGGTAGAAATGACATAGAGTGGCTAGGGTGTAGACCAGGGGGCAGTTAAGAGGGATGGGGCTGAAGCAATGTGGTGGGGGGGGGGCAGACAGAAAGAAAAATCTTTTGCTCTGGTCTAGTGAGAACAAATAACCAGAAACATCATTCTTTTTACAATATTCAAACACATCTCTGACAATAAATAAGTTATCCTGTATTTTCCTGTCTGGAATTGAGTATGTTTGTACTGGATTGACCAAAGAACCTGCTACATGTCTTAACCTATTGTATAGTTTTTTTTGTCAAAATTTTACAATGAGAGTTTCACAAACATATTGAACACCAATTTTGTAATAATGTCCTATCCTCAGATTTAAATAAAATATTATCAACCCTTTTGTAAATCTTGCTGGAATATTTCTTGCAGAGAAACAAATCTAAAAACACTGCAGTTAGTAATCCACTCAATTCTTCACTAAAAGTTTTATAAAAACTCATTTGGAATACCAACGGGTTGCTTCTACTTGAAGAGACTTAATTACCGCTACTACTTCCTGTACTGTAATAGGTGATACTAAAATCCTCTTTTCTTGAGGTTGAAAATTTTTATTGGTTTAACAATAGAACATTCAAAGAAAAACACACAAACAATACATAAACTGTATGCCCCATACATAATATCCTGCAGTGACCATGTCTCAAATAGGAGGTACAAACACTGTCTGGTACAATGAATAATCATAAAGACCTGTGGAGTTGCAGACCCATCTCTGTGGATGTATCTGGTGCTTGGAAGTATCAACAGGTTATACAAGACATACCAACATAATAATCAAAAATATGTAACGTAAAACCTGTAGAGTACTGCAGTACTATACTTTGTCAGAAGGGGACACACCAACTGAAACTATATCCATTCTTAAGCAACCATAGGGAAGGCATATACTGGTCTACATAGTAGGACATACTCACTCATGTGGGTGTAGAGGATTCACCAAGCTGAAGCAATGGGGGGGGGGTACTTCAGGTTTTGTTATGACAGTGTTTGGAGTCCAGAAATGGTTGCCAGCATTGAGAGAATCTACTAAGAGAGCCTCTGGCAAAGCTGGACATCCTTTCATATGTGCCACCTGACCCAAGCATAACAGCAATTCTTGGAAGAATGGGCATTAGGTAGTCTGACGTCTTATCAAGAGAAGACTTTCTGTCAAAGCCACCATCGTTACCCATTGTGCTTCAGCATCATGCTTGGAAAATCCCTCTGGCACACAACCTAAAAGAAGAAAACATGCATTGAGGCCTAAATATGGAACTACCTGATGACACATTTTGAGGACCTCATCACAGAAGGGGCTTATTGTTGAACATGTCCACATAATATGGTATAGATGTGCCTCTTCTCGGTTACATCTCCAACAAATGTCCTCAGTGAGGAGGCCTATCTTCTTTAGTTTGGACGGGGTGTGGTACCACCTCAACAGCATTTTATTCATAATCAACCTACAGTAGTTCTTCCATCTCAGCATGATTGATGGATTCTTGTCCAACAATCGGCGCATTGTGAATCGGAAATCTCTTTACGCAATTCCTCCTCCCACTGGGCTTTAGCCAAGTGATTAGGATCAGGAAGAGGAACCCTGAGGGCACCATAGATCCTGCTGGCTCCACCTTTTATGGAGTTTAATCCATATTAGGATTGGGCATGTTCCGGCATTAATCTCTAAACTAAGAGATAGGATGGACAGAGTCTTGATGGCATCCCTGATTGGTAGATAACACCAGAAATGGCCGGAAGAAAGCTGGTAATGCTCCTCAAGAGCTTCAAAGGAGTCCATGACACTTGCACCCGGAAGCAAGAGGTCTTTTATCAATCTGAGTCCATGTGTCTCCCAAACCTTCCAGTGGATCATGGCTTTATCAATGGTGACAGCCAGGTTGTTCCACAGGGGAGTGACAGCCCCAGATATAGGGGATGCATGTATGATTTTATTAACCTGTTTTAGTAATGTACTGACAAGGAAATGGGAAGTAGCAGGTGTTGGGGAGGGCTTCTTTCTAGCGTACAGGGAAACTGCTGGTGAGAGAGATCCAACAGAAGAGGCCTCTAACCATAATCAGGTTGGGGAATTGGCGTGGGTGGGCAGGAACCACTGGACCGTTAGGGCCATTATTTTATTATTTTTTTTATTTATCAATTATTTAGAAACAACCTTTGAGCAGGAGCTCTTTTACAAAAGTTTCACATCAGACATAGTGAATCCCAAAAAATTGTTTCCTAAGTTTCTCTTTTCAGTTGTTGGAGAAGAGGAAAATTAAATCTCAATTGTTGAAAAGGGGGAGAAGAAATGAAGGAATTCAAAATTCTAATTCAAAAAATTATTTCAACTCAACCCCAAAAAGAATACTTAAAAATATTTCTTTTTGTTTGTGTTTTTTCATTCATTCAATCTTATCTTGATTCAGTTCTTTGTATTTATTATACTTCAGCTTCTTTTTTCCTTTTCAAATGGCTTTAAAATAAATTTCCGTATTGTAACATTTCAGAACTATTAAGTTCCTTCATCAGACGAAAGCCTTTTATAATTAAATGTGTCCAAAGCTCAAATAACAAAAGAATCTGTAAAAAACATATAAGCAGATATTTCAATAACCATATCATGAAAATATATCCTCCAAAATAATTTTAGAAATTCAAAATTCGCTTCCACAAAGCAGGGGAAACTAACACCGAAATATAAATACAGAAATAACCATCCATAAAGAGAATTCAGTTTGTGTATGTAAGTGTCCTCTGTTTTTTGACACATCAGACTTAATGCAGAGCAGCAGCAAATGAGGAGGGGGGGAGGTTCCACAGAGAAAAACTCTCTCTTCTGTGTTATAGTACTTCTCTGAGTAAAAATACAAAAAAAGAAGAAATAATTTTTTGAATTACACATCAGACATAGTCACAGTTACTACAATAATATAAAACATGTTAATAAACAACAGACACTGTTACAGCAATAACAATCAACAAAGGCAACAATGTAATGTAGCATATGATAAAGGCAATAATGTAATGTACTGACTACAGGCGAGCACCCCTGGCAGGTGGGAGGAGGGAGGGAGGCAGAATTGTAAGCAGTCTAGTAGATAACCTTGTCGATCAGATAGTGGGGAGGGGTGCATCACTGGGGAAGGTGGGTGACTGTGGAAGGGGCAGAGGAATGTAGGGGACAGAGAAAAGGGGGAGGGACAAGGTGAAAGGAGGTTGTACAGAACAAGGTAGGAATGAGTGAGAGGAGGGGGCTCAGAAGGGTAGGGAAATAGATGGCACAGTCAGAGTAGGGGGTGAGGGGGACGGGGGTGCATGGAGATAATGACATAGGAGGGAAGGAATATAGGCAAGAGCAGGACAGCTTAGTGCAGGGTCCATGAAGCAAGGGATAACATTATGTGCCCCTCAGGCAATCACAGGTGTTCCTGGAAAGGAGACAATGTTTAAGTTCGGTCTTAAAGGCTTGTAAGCTTGTAGTTCTGTGTGTGACTTCCAGGCGCTCACTGAGCCAAAGAGGGGCTCTATATGCGAAGGCTCATTGACCAAGTGCATTTCTGTGGAATGGGACAGCGAACACACCCAACACTTTACCTCTGGTTCCATATTTTATGCCAGCTTGGGAAAAACGTTTGGAGATGCAGAGGGGGACTGTGCCCAGAAGCACCTTCTTGCCAAGGAGACAGGTTTGGAATTTTATTCTGTGCTCCAGGGACAGCCAGTTAGACTATGTATAAAAAAAGCAGGTGTGAGTGAAATGGTCAGCATCAGTGGCTAGCCTACATGCCTTGTTAAGGGCATTCACCACCCGCTTTAGTGCAGTATCCGTAGCTGATCCATAGGCCACTAGCCCGTAATCTATGATGGATAAAATCAAGCTAGCGATAGAGAGATGGAGGGCATCTGGTGTGAGGTTTTTCCAGTGTCTGTATAAGACTCCTAACTTGGAATTTACAGCCTTGACTACCATATCAATATACTGTACATAAGAGAAGGTGTCATCAGTGATGACCCTTAGATACTTAAATGAATGTACCTGTTCAAGCGAGGCTTTAACTTTGTTGTGGATGGATAGGACAGGACAGGGAATTTCCTCTTAAGTTGTGAGCTGGGTAGTAGCATAGTCTTTGTTTCTTTTTATAATTAAGCAGAAGCTTATGTGCACTGAACCAGTCCTCAAGCTTATGGAAGGAAGTTTGTAGTTCCCATTCCAGATGTTCAATGTGGTGGTTACTGCTGAGAAGAACAGCTTTGTCTCCATAGAGAATGATTTTACTATCGCATGCCTTAGGAAGCTCATTCAAAAATAGGCTAAATTGCCAGCTCGGTGGTGCTGAGGGTTGAGGCGCTGGAAGCCACACCTTGAACCATGCCAGCGACCCAGGTTCAGTAGTTGACTCGGGACCCCGGGGTTGGGACGGTGGGAGACAGGCTGGAGTGTCTGATGACAGCTCGCCTTCTCCGGTGGAAGGGATGGGGTTTATCCCGGCGTGCGCTGATCCCTGGCGGAGGCTGGGGGCATGCTGGCACGTTGACACCTCAGAGGTTGGATTGGCCATGGGCAGAGGTCTGTGGACCAATCACCTCTGGAGTGGCACCATGGGGGGTGGGCAGAAGCAGAGGATGTCGGCATTCATGCCTGACATCAGGGCATGCAGCTTCCACACAGAAAGGGAGAAACACATCCAGCGGAGCCGGAAAGATGGAGCACTGACCACGTCCTGATATTCTGCCAAGCCACTACTGCCCGGGGACCTGACACAATTTCAAGATTCGGGGGTTTGGCCCCCTCTTGATCCCACCTGAAGGGGGGGAACTGAGGCAGGATGGAGGGATCCAGGCAGCAGGTGAGCTGGTGGCAGAGAGGAGGTTCATGGGCGACTCTCGATGTGGTGGCTCCATTGGGCAGTAGGAGGGGAAAAAATAGAAATTCAAAAAAAAAAAAAGCTAAATAGCAGGGGCCCCAGAACTGACTCTTGGGGAATGCCCAGAGACTCTTCTTTAGAATCTGATAAGACTTGGCCAATTTTTGACTTTTTGGGATCTAAGGGACAGGTAGTCTTGGAACCTGGATACTGCATTTGAGGCCACCCCCAAGTTTTGAAGTTGAGCCAGGAGGAGATGGTGGTTAACTGTGTCAAAGATCTTTGTTAAATCTATAAAGACTGACCCAATTAATTTGTCTTCTTCAAGGGCTCGGTACACAGCATCCGAGTATTTGACCAGAGTGGTGGCAGTGCTGTGGTTCTTTCAAAAACCCTGTTGCTGGGGACATTGAAGTTGGTACTTATGGAGGTAATCGGTTATCTGGTCCGCCACAATCCTTTTCAGTGCTTCGAATAGTGGGGAAAGGATTAAAAAATGGGCTTATAGTTAGTAATGTTGGACCTGTCCCCACTCTTAAACACTGAGGTTACCAGAGCTTGTTTCCAGATCATGGAGAAATTAGCAAGGTAGACAGATTTGTTAAAAAATCTGGAGATAGGGACAATAAGCTCATCAAGGACAATTGCTACCAGCTTCATTTTGACCCCATCGCTTCCCATCCTAGTTTTGCTCAGGGTTTTCTTAATGTATGACCTTGTCTCCTTGGTTGAAGTAGAAGTTAGGATGGTTAATCGTCATTTGGTAACCTGGGAACCAGGGTAGGTCCCATACCCCTCTACTCCAGTGTTGGCAAAGTTTCTGATGGCTAAATCGGAGGGGGGGGGGGCCTTCAATAAGAAGCGGCCCAGTAGTATTTCCACTTTGTAGAACCACTTTGGGGAGGAACTTAAGTGTAAGATGAGCCAACAGATACAACAACCATGGGGTCACCATTAACTTGGATTCTGGAGTCTATTTTCCAAGCCAGGGATAGATGAAGGGCCTTACACAGCTCTAGGTCTACCTTTAGTGAGCTAAGCAGGTTTGAGAAGTTAACATCAATTAACTTTGAGAGGTTTCTATGTAAAGTCACCCCAAAGTAGATGATTCCTTTCAGGGACCATTTAAGTCCAAGTGAGGTGAACCCCTGCTCTGGGCATTAATGGTTGAGAGGTAATACTTCTGTTTTAGCCTGATTAACTGAAAGGCCTGAAACCTCTGTAAAATGAGACAAGAGATCCAGGATAGACTTGATGGCTTGAGGTGTATAGGCCATGGTGATTAATAAATCGTCAGCGTACAAAAAGGTTTAAAATATTTTATTACCCGGGGACGGTCATTGCCTCTCTAACAGCAATTGCTAATGGCTTGATTGTGAGGACAAACAAAAGGGGGGTACAGCAGGCAACCCTGACTCATCCCTTTCTGTAGGCTGAAGGTAATTGACTTGATTCGGTTAGTAAGAACCAAGGCCATTGGGGAGAAGTAAAAGAGGCTGACCCATGACCAAAATACTGAACCAATGCCCATTTTCCCCAGTGTAGTCATCAGATACGGCCATTTGACAGAGTTGAAGGCATTCCTAAAGTTCACCACTAGGGCAGCCATTGGTAAGGAGTGGGACTGGGCCTGGTGTATTAGTAAAATAAGCAATCTATGGTGGTCAGAGCCCAGGCGACCTTGATGAAGCCGGCATGTGCTGGGTTTATAAGGCTGGGTAGATGTTTTTCAAGGCATCCCACCAACACCTTGGCTAGGATCTTAGCACCCACATTGATGAGAGAGATGGGGTGGTAGCTTCTGGGAGAAGTAGGGTCCTTGCCTTTCTTTGGAAGCACAGTGATCACTGCCTCCCTCAAGGTGGGGGGGGGGTAGGATCCCTTTGGCCAATGAATCTTTGAACACCCACAGGAGATAATCTTAAACCTCTACTCATGCTGCTTTGAAAAATCAGTGGAAAAGCCATCTCCACCTGGCCCTTTGTGCAGATTCATAGTTTTGATGGCCTATGTGATTTCAGCCTCCGTTATGGGGTCCTTCAGGAGAAGAAGACATTTGAGGCTGAATCTGCAGGATGGGAAGTGCCGACAGAAAAGCATCTATTGTGGCTGAGCCTGGAGGAGTAGAGGATGCATACAGCCACTCAAAAAATGTGTCCATAAGTTTATTGATGCCCTCCTGTGAACTAGTCAGTGAACCTGCATGGTCTTTTAGAGCATTGATAGTTCTAGCCATTCCTTTGCTCTTGAGCCTTTAAGTTAGGAGGTTACCAGATTTTTCTCCCCCATCCCAGTATGAGTGACATAACCTTCTAAGAGCCAGCACAGTTTTCCTGGTAAGGAAAGCATTGAGCTGGACTCGGGTGCTGTTTAACTGGGCAAGTAGAGCTGGCGGAGGTGCCCCTAGGCTGTGAGATTTATACTGAGATTCAAGCTGGGTTAACTACTTCTCCAAGGTGGTCTTCTCTGCTTCCCTTCTCTTATGCCTCCTAGATTCATATGCAATAATTTTCCTTTGAATTGTGGCTTTAAATGGTACCCACAGAGTAGAGTCTGATGCATCCTCAGAGTCATTATTTTGCCAATAGTCTAGAGCATCTACTTTCACCCAGTGTAAGAACTGCTGGTCTTCTAATAACAAGGGGTCTAGCCACCATTTGGAAGTCTGAGGTGGCTTAGGGCCCAGACGTAACTGCAGCTCTATGGGGGGCATGGTTGGAAATGACAATTGATTGAGACTGTACTAGGGATACCGACTCATAACTTGAATGCAAGAGGAGCCACATGTCTATTCTGCTTGAGGAGCCATGCACCGCCAAGAAAAATGTGTAGTCTTTTACCCCTGGATACTTAATGCACCAGGCATCTAGAAGTGCATGTTGTGTCATTACTCTATAGACTGACTGTCTATGTGGTTCCGTAGTGCCCCTGTTCCTGTCGATGGAAGGGTCCAGGGTGAGATTTAAGTCACCCACTAGCAGAACTGGTAAATGACCTGAATTAAACTCAGTTAAATATTGATTGAGATCATAAATGAAAGTGGGGTCATCTTACTTGGTTGCATAAATGTTGACCAGAATTAGGGGTCCTTCCTGGATGAACAGTTTGGCCATTATCCATCTCCCATTTTTATCCCCCTTAAAATGTGATGTAAACCATCTTGAGTCTTTGTAAAAAAGTATGGAGACCCTTATCTGATGAGAGGAGGCAACACTATGAAGCTCCTCCCCCACCCAGCCCTGCTTAAGCTTCTTGGCATCTAAGAAGTATAGCTTTGTTTCTTGCAGGAATGCAACCTGTGGTCTCAGTCTTTTTAAATGGAGGAAAACCTTTTCCCTCCTAATCAGGGAGTTGAGATCTCGCACATTCCATGTGACAAAGCTAGTCTCCATTTGAGAGCCATGGATTGTTATGGCAAATGGATACTGGCCAATGAGCTGCCCCACTAGAGTCTAGGCTGCTCCTTGGTGTTGAATACCCCTTCTCCTTATGAGTTGGGGAGCCCTTCCAGCACCCCTGGTTGCCTTTAGGAAACAGTTGATAACTAAAACCAAAACAGTAACAGTAACAATAACAGTGAACTCTTAAAACCTTGGGCCCGATTCCAAGACAGCTACATCAGTTGTAAACGCAGTATGCCAGTACTGATGGCACAAGTTGCAGATTACCAGTGACTTGCAACATAACATTCAAGAACAGCAAGCCACAAGCCACAACCGCTACACCAAACGCAAGTTACAAAACAGTTACGCCACACAAAGCTTGTGCCACTGCAGAATGTGGCTTGCGACATGCATAATGCACCAGTACAACAGAAATACTATTCCAGAATAGGAGGCGTAAGCACATATGCCAGAAGAGGCTGACATAAGATAGACCAAGGAATAACTGGTCTAACCAGAGCACAGGCTATATGAACCCCGCCTCCCACATAGTCAGACAGCAGACAGCAGTGTAGTGGGACACACAGCAATGTCAGCAATTGGAGTCCTACTGGGCATTATGATAGTGGGGCACCGGGAGCGCAGGCACACCAGGTGCAGAGCCAGAACCCAGGGGACTGAGCCACAGTGTCCAACAATGGTACCAAGGCCACCGGTGCAGAGAGTGAGATGCCCTCACAAAACTTTTGAGGACCTAACTGAGCAGCAGTGCCTAGCACTCTATAGGTTCAGGAAGAGCTGCATCAGGGAGCTATGCTAGGACCTGAGTGGGGACCTACGCAGCACCAGCAATGGGGCCACCCACTGCCACTGGAGATGTATGTGAGTGCAGCGCTGTGCTTCCTCACCACCAGCACATTCCAAATGCCCACAGGGGACACAGTGGCATTTCCCAGCCGGTGATGTCCAAACACCTGAGGAAGTTCCTTGCGGCTCTCATACAGTGCACTACACAACACATCAGCTTCAGCAGGATGCCAAACAGCAGCACCAGGTGAAGCAGGCATTCTATAAAGTGGCGCAGTTCCCCCATGTGCTAGATACCATTGACTGCACACACATGGCCATCAGGGCCCCAAGTGAGGATGAGGATGCATACATAAATAGGCAGGGGTACCACTCAATGAATATCCTGGTGGTCTGTGACAGTGGATGTCACATCCTAGATATGGTGGCCAAGTACCCCTGATCCTGCCATGACCCCCACATCTACAGGAACTGTGGGCTACAGGAGGCCTTTGGGAGAGGGGACATCACTGGAGGATGGCTTGTAGGTATGTACCAGGGGGAGTGACAACTACAAATGTGTGTAAGTGGCAGTGTGTATGTGAGTGGCAGGCAGTGCATGTGGGTTTCAGTGGATACAGTGGCACAACAGGGGCACAGGGAGAACAGGCACTGCAGCAGTCAGATGTGACAGCCATGCAGACATGTGGCATGCCACACACATGACGCAGGCAGTGCAAGGACCCACACACTGCATAACACATAGGGGCCTGGGATGGCCACACAATGCCAAGGGAAGCTCATGCAGTGCATGGACACAGCCAAGGCTATACGTGTGACCAAGATTGCATGCCTGCATGTGTATGCTTGTGCATGCAGCAGTGCATGCCATGCAGAAGATAGTAAGAAGCTGATGACAGGTCTGCACACAGTAACAAGCATCTAGCCTCTCCCCCCAACAGCTGACAGTGGATATCCCCAGATGCCATTATTGATGACCCCTGTGATAACACCTCAGACAGCACAGCAGCCAAAGTGCACTACAATGAGGCCCACACATATCTTTGGCATACTGAAGTCCCACTGCCAATGCCTTGACACTTTGGGGGGTGTGCTCTAGTACAGCCCTGTGATGGCCTACAGGATAGTGATTGCCTGCTGCATCCTCCACAACATCACCCTGGCACACCATGTACCAATGCCTGACAGCGACCAGGAGGCAGAGCACCACAGGAGTGTGGCGGAGAACCAGGCAGCATGGCGGGACACATGGCAAATGGTGGTGCAACAGCAGGACACCATGCAAGACAGGAGCTGATCCAGCAGTTCTACTGAGGTGGTACATGGCCACCACCACCACCACCACTGCCAACACCACCATGGTGGCACCTGCAGCAGTACAGGGGGCATAGTGTGGTGCAATGCAGCCCAAACAATGGCAAGGCTCCCATGCCACCACCACTGAGCCACAGGGCGATGAGATACTGTCTGCTAGGTGCCATGCAGCACACGTGGCAGCAACGGAGCTGTAACAGTGCCCATGCATTTCATACAGTATCTGGTAGGCATGAATGTGAATGAGTGAATGCACCCCAGGCAACACACAGAGGACCAAGGCACACATGGCCCATGGACATGCAGATACAGGTGGGCGATGGAAATACACAGGGCAGAGGAACAATGCCATGATGATGGTGCCACCAGGCACAATGCACCTGCCATGGCCACTGATGCATGTAAACAGTGCAACCACAACAGGGACACAACACCTAGTGGCACAGACCAGCAGATGTATGGTGGTTGGATGCACCATTGCGGTGTGCCACTGGTGCCACCCGCAGGGCTCACGCTGCCCCTGGGTGGAAGGGAGCCATACTGGCCCATGGCTGCCACACAGCCATGACATGCACGGTGTGGTAGCATGTGAACTGGACCCAGCACGGTGCGCTGTTGCACACATAGAGCACCATGCAGCCATGCTCACCCGTATGCACCCAAGGCTGTGAGGTGGACAGCCAGCACACAGATACAATGTGCATGTTGGGGACACAGATGAGATGGTACAGCATCGCCACATGCATGCCCGCATGTGCACAGTGACACATACACACACACACATATGCACACAGGCACATGCCTATGCAGACCAGAGACAGACACGCAGAGCCAGGGGTGCAAACATATCATTTAATGCAACAGCAGAAAAACACAACATAAGTCAGGAAACAAACATGTAACAACAACAACAATGCAACATAGTATCCCCACAGTACCCAAACCAGACCCCCGCTATGTACAGAGCCCCCAGACCCAGCCCATATGTACAACCCCCCAAAGAACCACACAGCAGAAAGCCTACCCCAGAGCACATATGGACCCTCCCAGGCACATCTCCCACCACAGCCCCCTACAAACATGATATGCAACCCCCCACTGAACAGTACCCACAGCCCACCAGACCCCCGCCCCACATACACATATCAGGAGGCCCCCCCACCACCCTGACATAAACCTGGTACATCCCACGCCCCCAAAGCACATCACAGTCCCAGTGTCCATGGCTCCAGTCCACGCACCGTCAGTGCTAGTGCCTCTGCAGTGCTGTGAGGAGAGCCCCGAGGGAGCCGTGCAGGCACGCAACGTCCTCCATAATAGCAGACACCAGCAGTATCAGCTGCTGGTCACCCACCACCTGCTGCCCCAGGTCCAACAATGCCTGCGGGCCTGGCTGTCACCTAGGTGACTCAGCACCATCATCATGTACACCCAGCTGCTATGAGTCCATGTCCATCTGTCCAGACTGGTGGTTGGCACTGTCATCTGGCAGCATGCCATCTGCCTCCTGCTCCCCCCACAGGATTCTCCTCCTCCTCCTGCTCCTCTGCTGGCTGCTCCACCACCTCAGGCTCCACTGCAGGCAACTCCATTGCCCCCTGTTCCTCTGCTGCCTGCTCGGTTGCCGCTATCTCCTCCGCTGGTTGGTCCCCATCCACCGGCACCTTGCCAGGCTGTTGGTCTGCAACAGGCACCTCTGCTGGCCTGTAGGCCACCACTGTCACCTCCACTTGCTTCTCCACTGACCCCTTCAGTCCACTGTCACCAGTGTCCTCTCTAGGCTCCACCTCCTCCTCTGGTGATGGTGGGATGGGTTGTACCCTGTGTCGCCGGCACTGGGTGCGCCGCTGGTATTCTGTGTCATCCCTTGCCTTCAGGTCAGCCATCGCCCTGAGCAGTGCCCATTGCCTCGGGACAAGGCTGCTCCTCACACCTGCAAGGAAGACAGGTGGAGGTCACTGCAGGACTGGCACTCCCTGTATGCATGGGCACACATGCATGTGTGCCACATCACACTACACAAGCGGTGCCATACACACACACGACATCTACCACATAGTGCATGTTGGCAGGCATGCCGGCATTGTGCTATGGCCACAAGCACTGCAGGTGCACAAGGTTACACCTTAGCTGCATGGCCGAGCACAGTGGTATGATGCAGCACACATGTGCATGTCCAGGTGTCACATGCCTCCTCCACGCTGCCACCATGTTGTGCCAGTACATGTGGTGGACTAAGCGAGCACCTACCTGACCTCCCGTGGCCCTGCATCCCCTGATGTCAGTGGCCATGGCCTGGCTCCTCCGCCGCCGGCTGCATCTGCTGTTCTGAGTGACTGGGTCATGCACCTATGTGGGAGGGGGACACTGTTACACCTGTACACCACTGCTGGCCATGGCATGTGTTGCTTGCATGTGGAGGTGTCATGCTACATGTTATCATACCCACCTGCTCTGCCACTAGTGCCAGTCCTTAACTCCTGGTCATGCTGCTCAGCCATGTCCAGGATGTGGATCCCTTCTGGCCAGGTCCTGTCACCTGTGCTGCATTTGCCATGTGGTGCAGGACATGCCACTGATCACACTGAGGTGTGCCCCTCTGGCCCGCCATGCCCTCTCCCTGTCTAAGGAGGAGTGGTGTCTGCAGCCTGGTGGCAGCAGTGTGTTTGCCACTGCTGTACCTGGTTCACTAGCTTCACAGTTTCTTCAGGGATAAAGTTAGGTGCATGACCACTGAGGCTTGCTAGGCTTCTGCATGATATGTCCCTCGGCTGTGTTCACCACCTGACCTGCCCTGACTAGCACTGGCATGTCCAGAATTGGGCAGCTGTGTCCGCAAACAAATTTGAACAATAATACATGTCCTGGCTCTGTACTCCTTAAATATAGTCCAACTGTGCACTACATTGATGCAGCTAACTGTCATGCCTTAGCTATGTTACTGTATATTGCTCTGTACAGTATGTATAGCAACACCTATGTAACTGCACCATGCAGCACAAGCTCTGCTGACCTGGGCTACACATGTCTAGCATACCATATCCAGGTGCTGACCTCTCAGTTAGCATCAGCATGAGGCTCCTATGTGTACACTCCGCTAAGTGCCCTGTATGGGCCTACATGATGTTTACAGTGGTGTACTCTGACCACATGGACACTGCACTGCACTCACATTGGGAGGCAGTATAGTGCAGTGGTTTACGGCTCTGAACTGCTAATCTGGAGACCTGGGTTTGATTCCCACAGCCCCCACATGCATACTGTATGACCCTGAGCAAGTCACTTACCTTCCCTATGTTCCCAGTTCGCACCTGTAATCAGGTTGTCAGCTTAGTGTGTCTCTCCCAGTTAAACAATTGCAAAAACAACATGAACAACTGGAAATAGCATTGACTGTTGCATATGTGGAGGTACTGCACTGTCCTAGTACTTACCAATATTCATGTGTTGCTGTCCAACTGTGACCTTCCTACACAATCCCTTCCCTGGGCTCCCTATCATTGCTGTTTGGTTCTCCCCTGTCTCAACAGTGTGTGCACAGTGTGGTCTATGTATCGCCTTCATGTATGCACCCTGCACATGGCATACATATAGGCCACACGTGCGGTCTACAGCTGCAATGCACACATGCGTCATGTGTATCTGCATACTGCATGTGCACACCATACCTCTCAACCTTTCTTCACCAAAATGTGTGACACGATGTGTGACAAATGAGCAAAATGTGTGACATATTGTCTAACATGGCACTGGAAGCTCAGACCACTATAGCTATCAGTGCACTAATGTTCATAATGTTTTTGTATAACTGAGCATAATAGATTAATATGAATTTCTGCTTTAAAGTCTCAGTGGGGAATGTAGACTATCACCTTTCCCATGATGGACAAAGGGTTTCTGAGAGGTAAAATGAGTGACATGCCTCATAATGTGTGACAGTTGAGAGGTATGGTGCACACTATGCTGATGCGGGCTGTAGTTGTGACCTGCATGCACCTTCGTGCCGTGTTCGCAAACTAAGGGACAATGCAACAGCGGCCTACATTTTGGTTGTGCATGTGTGACATGGGCCATGCACCCAACTCAGGCACCAGTTCTATGCTACATGCATTACGTCCTATTACAGCAGGGGAAATGAGTGAGGCCACACAGATGTATAGTGCACAGTGAGGGGGAGCCCAAGATGGTGGCGGATGTATGATCACACTAAAGTGCAGCTTCTGACATTTTCTTAAAAATGCTGTCTGAATATGAAAACAACATCTTTAAAAACTGGTTTAATTTCTTCTAAAACTAAAAGCTACCTGCTAACTGAGCAACAGAAGAGAAAGAAAGACTCTTCTTCATCTTCAGATATGAAACACCTATCAGGAAAGGCCCACTGGATCGATACCTTACCAGCTCTGCTAGTATCAGGAAAACACAGATGCCGACGCTGTCGGGTGTCCAGAGTCTGCCCGAGGGTTCGGAGGTCTCTGTAAGCAACTTCTTCTCTCTGGTATTGAGCCACAGGTTATATCTTCTGTAAAGGATTCACAAGAAACTTCAGATTTGCAACAGCAGCAGAAGATAACTGATAAAGATCCACGTACAGCATCGATGGGGAAAAATCATCTAAGAAGTGTAATAACTCGAGTGGGAGAGGGGGAGCGACCCCAGATAAAGGTACTTTACAGACTTCCTCTTCTCAGATTACTGTTTACTCTGATTTGAGATTGTCCCCATCTTTTCCTCCCACTTTTTCTCCCACGATTACTGTTGCCGACCTTACCTACAAATGTGGACTTTAAATCCCTTAAGGAAGCATTGGCTTCTTTTTGGGTCTATTTAATCTTTTGTCTTCCTTTGATAAAAAACTGGACCTATTGATTGACAGGTCAGATAAGCTTGATCTTGATATGAGAAACCTGAAATTTGAAATGAAGAGTAAGTGAGATTCAGACCTCACTTCAGGCGCATTTAGTAGCAGTACAACAAAAAAATGTTAACTAACGAAGCTCTAGCAACTACAAATTTGAAAGCAATTCTTGGGCTTCAGAGAAAAAATGAGGCTATGGTGAATACTATTCGCTACAAAAATCTGAGGTTGGTTGGTGTTCCTGATTCTTATGAAAAGGGATATGAGTCTTTAAGAAAACTATTAAAGGATTTGTTTATCTCTGTGCTTAAACTTCCTGAAATCAACCTCTCTTTTGTAACAAGAGCATTTCAGTTTCCCTTTAGAAAGCCCCATACTGTCACACACATGAAAACATCAAGCCAAGATATTAGTTTCAACCTACTGTCACCAGATTCTGCATCCTTATTAAGTCAGGCTCAAAGTACAGCAAACACCTTTTAAGACACAATGGGTCCTAAAAATACAACTCTTTTTTCTTTGGCTTTTGACACAGATCATGACTTGATACTAAATACTGCTTGGAAAATTGGTGCCCTACACTTTGAAGAAGCGACCTGTCACATTTTACCAGACATTGCTCCAGAAACTCTTCAACGCCGAAAGCAGTTTTTGAAATATAAAGAAGACCTTGCTAACATAGAAGCAAACTTTAAAATTATGTATCCTGCCAAATGTTCCTTATCATGCGGTGAAGATAAACGGCTGTTTTTCGAACCTGAGCAACTTAAGGGGTATATTATGTTTAAAAAGCTTCAAAAGGAAGAACAGGATGGTGTAGATTTGGAAGAAGATATGCCTTCCTTAGAAGAAGAAAATAACTGATTTACAACTTCTACCCCAGTTAAAAATGGAAGCTTCTGAATTACCATATACATTTTAATATTTTCTTTATCACCTGTGAACTCAGTTATACAGCATATTATTTCTTAAAGGTATAAATACTGTAAGCTAGTGACATATATTCGCCTGCCTTGGTTTTCTTTATTGTATATTAGTTTTTGTTAGCCCCCTTTTTTCTCTCCTTTTTGTGAGGTTCCTCCTAGTGGACTTTAACTTTTACTTTCCATATCTACCATCTATTTGTATATTATTTTATATTGTAATAGACTCTGAGTCCAAACTGAATCCAAATTCTAAGGATATCTTATATTATATTATTCTCTTTTTGGAATGAAATGTTTTGCCAGATGGATGATATGGATGTAATAGATAAATAAGTATAATAAATAATAAAAAAAAAATGTATAGTGCACAGTGTTTACTCAGAAATGTTGTGACATGGTGCAGTGCTACGGTACATTAGTGACAAAACCCATACACACATACCCACACCCAGTGACTGATCACAGCATACACACCCAATTCGTGCTGTACAGCATCATCCACACACCTGCACACAGTGCACGCACACACCCACACACACAAACACACGCTCACACCCTACACACACCACACATCCACACACAGTGCCCTCCCCTACTGCCATGCTGCCCAATGCCCACCACTCATTGCAGTGGTGCACCATATTGGCACGGTCAGTCATCCACCTGCTGCTGTCACCCAGTTCTCTTGCACTTGGTGGTGCAAATGCCCTGTCCAGCCCCCTGTGTTGCAGGCTCCTCTGCCCCTGCAGCACAACTGAGCCCATCCTGCCCCAATTGCATGCCCACAGGTTCCCCACTGTCCATCAGTCCCAGAGGCACTGTTGTCCTCTGAAGCCTTCCACACCTCCCAGTGGTGGGAGGTGCTGGTCCTGGCACAGTCCCCTGTCCTTTGTTGTTTGGCCCACCTTCATCTTCAGCCTGTGATTGCATTGCCACCTGGGATGTGCCCTGTCCTGGTGTGTCGTCAGGTGCTACCCCACCCCGTCTAGCACTTGTCCTGTGCCTGGTACCCACTGCTGCACACCCCACAGCCATGGCGACAGGTTGTGTTGCGGCTGTTTGCAGTGGCAGTGTGGCCACCAGTGGTGCCACCGGTGGTGTTGCTGGTGACATTGGTGTGGGCTGTTGTGCTGGTGCTGCTGGTGGTGTTGGTGGTGGTGGTCATGGGGGCTGTTGCGCTGGTGCTGTTGGTGGTGTTGGTGGTGGCAGTGGTGGGGGCTGTTGCTCTGGTGCTGCTGGTGGTGTTGGTGGTGGCAGTGGTGGGGGTGCTGGTGCTGGTGTTGCTGCTGATGGTATTGGTGGTGGTGGTAGAGGGGGTGGTGGAGCAGGTGGTGCTGTTGGACCTGCTGCCCCTGGCAGCGGTGGTGGTGTTGCCACAGCTGTTGGGGGATGTTTTGGTGGTGTTAGTGGCAGTCGCATACGTCTGGCCCCTGTGGCTGTTGGCTGCAAGGGCTGCTCTTCGAGGGGTGGAAGCGTGCCCCCTGCCATCATGGTGGTGTGTCTCCCTGCTCCCTGCTGGTGCTATTGCACCACCTGTGTCATCTGTGTGGCAGCGTCCCTCCTTGGTGTGTCTCGCAGAGACTGACCTCTAAGTGTGCCCTGTAGCACCACGGACAGTATGTCTGACTGCCTGGTCTGCTGGGCCACCAACCCCTCGATGGACATGGCCAGTCGGGTGAGCACCCATGTCTGCACCTGGACACAGGCCTGGGAGGTGACCATGGCATCCACCAGCCACCCTATGGCGACTCTGTGGTGTGTGTCCCTGTCTCCAGCACACCTATGAGGGTGCCCATGTGCTCCTCCATTGCTGAGTGGTGGGCATCCATACTGAGCCGGATACAGCTGAGCATCTCAGACTGCTCCTCGTGGGTGGTCACGAGTGTCCTGAAGAATCTGGCATAGTCTGTGGGTGTTGTTGTGTGGTCATCCTGTGGGGATGGGGATGGCAACACCCCATCCAGGGTCACCTGCCACCGTCATATGATGCAGGGCTGAGGTCCTGCGCTATATTATCTGCTATGCTGCCAACACTAAACAGATCACACAGATCCAGTCCCTCATCCTCCTGCTGTTGTTCCTCCATTGCCTGCCACTTCCCCACCACCAGTGTCAGAGCTGGGTCCAGCTGTGCCATGTCTGCACCACCATGGATGTCTGTCACGGTGACCTGTTGGGTGGTCAGCTGTGTTCTATCCTGCTCCAGTTCAGTGCCTGTGCCACCACTGTCCTCTGCCCCTGTGTCCACTGCTGCTGCACCTGTGGGGGGGACAACAGTGCATCAGTGCTACCCCGCCATTTCATGCCCTCCATACATTCCTCTATTCCTACCCCTGCAATGCTGTCCCATGCACCGGGGGCACAGCTGGTCATCCACTTAGCTGTCCCTGTGGCCATCCATGTTGTGTCCAAATCTGTGTCACCATGGATGCTGTGCTGGCTCAGGAACATCAGGATCCCCTCCTTGTGGGCACTGAGGGGTCTCTCCTCCTGTGGCCCACCACCTGTGATGGATGCCTGCTGCCTGTTGAAGGCCTCCTTTGCCTTAGCATGGCAATTGTAGTCATTCATCCACTTCTGCAAGTCCCGCATGGTCTGCCTTGCATTGGCCACCGCATTGACCTTTGTGGTCATGTCCACCCATGCCTCCTTGCACTTCCAGCACAGGTCACGATCCCCATCCTTGCCAAATAGGGCACTGTTGCCAGTGATAGGGGCAGCCATGTGCTGTGTAGGGGCACAGCACCACATGCTCTCCAAGACATGCTAAGGTTCTTGAAGGCTACATATAACATCCAACCTCAAAGAAGAACAGTGTTGGTGCCATGGGACCTCACTCTGGTCTTAAACAACCTCACCAGACATCCTTTTGAGCCTATCAGAGACACAGACCTATACAGAATGGGTCTAAAAACATCTTTCCTAGTGTCCAAATGCTCAGTACACAGAATAGGTGAGCTGAGTGCACTGTCATGCAAAGAACCTTCCTACATTTGCTCAGGAATTAGTAATGTTGAGAACAGTTCTGGCATTTGCACTCAAGGTACAGTAGACTCACCATTCCATATCAACCAGTCAATAGAACTGCCAATGTTTTACACGGAGCAAACCAAGGACAAGGAGAAAGTGCTACATATGTTAGTTTAAGTTCAGTTAAGTTTAATTTACTCTAAGTTAAGTTTAAGTTTATTGCAGGAAAACTCCATTGAGCAAGCTAATTTACAAGGATGTCCTGAGGAATGAATACAGTCAAAGGAAATGCCATCCATAAAATCTTGGTACATAAAAGCATAAGGCACATGTGGTACATAGTGCTCAAAATAAGACATAAAAAGGTAATATTTAGAAATATAACCTGGAGAAAGCATTAAAAGTAGAGGAAACTACGGCCAAATTAGTTGGAACAAGAGCAATAGGATGCATAAGGTGAAGGGAGTGTGTAAGATAGGTGCAAATGGGAGTGGAGTGGGAGAAGAGAGGGAGGATCTTGTGAGGGAGATGGGGGAGGGAAAAGGAGGAAAAGTGTGGAGGAATACTGAAAGTTAGAATGACTGAAATAAAGAGTAAAGGGAGGGTGTGGAAGGAAAAGGAGAGGAGAGGAGAATTAGAGAAGTAGAAGAATTAGGGAGAGGAACTGAGTTGTTGATATAAAAGTCAACACTCAAGTAAGGACTAGAAACAGCTGCAGATATTTTTTAATTTGGTTGCAGCAAAGGTTTTAAAAAGATTGACAGAAACAATGCTAGAGAGTTTCAGTATAGACTGGAGCTGGTTCCAGATAGTTGGAAGTGCATATAAGAGGGCATGTTTACCAAAGGAGATACGAGTCCTAGGCATGTCTAGAAGAATAAATTCAGACTTCTTAAGGAAATATGAACTGTGGATGATGCGAATAAGGGATGTTGCATAGCTCGGTAGTTTTTTAGGAGGATTTTTAGAGCCCAAGTGCCAGAGTGAATCAAACGTCTGGTAGTAAGTGACGTCCAGCAGACAGCTGCATACAGATCACAATGGTGGGTTTGAAAAGGGAAATTATTAATGAACCATAGTGCACAATGTTAGAGGACATCCAATTTGTTCAGGTTTATGGCTGAAGTAGAATTGTAGATTACGTCACCACAATCGAGTAAAGGTAGGAATGTGGCCTGAACAAGCCTAGTTCTAATCTCAATAGGGAATAGGGACCTGTTCCTGAAGAAGAAACCTATTCTGGATTTTAACCTGCTGGTCAAGTTATCAATATGGTCATTATAGGTGAGCTTATTATCTAGCCATACATCTAAATATTAGAATCTGGAGACAACCTCAAGAGATTCAACTACAGAGGTGACAATAAAGTTATTAGGTGGGTTTAGGGTGGTGGTGGTGGTGATGGTGGTGTTTAGAGTAAAAATCATGGCATTAGTTTTTTTTTGGCATTAAGAAAGAGCTTTGTGTTAATAAGGTTCTGTTCAAGCTGTGCAAAGTCAGCTTGTAGTATGTATCTTACTTCAGACAGAGTTGACCTAGAAGTGTACAGGACTGTGTCATCAGCAAAGAAATTCAATTTGGAATTAGTTATGTTATGGTCAAGATTATTAATATAAAGAGAAAATAGGATAGGGCCTAAAATGGAGCCTTTTGGGACTCCCCTAATGATCAGGAGGGAGGCTGAAAATAGGCCATCAGCCTTGACTTTCTGAAGCGTCCCTGTTAAATAACTGATAAATCACTGAGCAGTGGAGGGGGTGGCACCTAGATTAATAAGGCTACTGACAACTAAGTTGTGGTCTGTGGTGTCAAACACCTTACTGAGGTCTAGGAAGACTGCACCAGTAAACTTTTTGGAGTCCAGAGCTGAAACCAGTCATTAGTAACTTTAGCGAGGGCTGTGATAGTACTATGATTAGGCCAGATTGAGCTCAGTTGAGTAGGGAGAAGGTTTCAATATGTCGTTTTAGTTGGGAGTAAATCCATTTTTCAAAGATTTTGGAGAGAATGGGCAGGACAGAGATGGGCCTATAATTATTTAAATCACTTGGGTCACCCGATTTGAATAAAGGAAGGATATATATGGATTTCTATTGAATATTATATGAATATCTATGGAATATTACTCTAATTTCAATATTATCAGTGCTGGAGTGGAATCAAGATGGCGGCTATGCTGGGCTGCCGTCAGTGAGGGGATCGTTTTGGCTGCAATTTTACTTACATTTTATCAGTTTTATTGTTTTTGTTTTGTTTTTCATTTAAAGTTTGTTCTGTATTAGCGTAGGGCTGTGAGCAATAGTCAGAGTTCAAGTAGTGAATTAGTGGTAAGGAGAGTAGTATTTATTTTAAGTTTATGTTTTTGGAGGCAACACTTGTATCAAGGGGGATTAGCATTTAATATTGAAGAATTTGTCTGTCTCCTGTGTCAGTTGATTTCCTATGGGTTATTGTGGGACTTATGATGTGGACGCGCTCGTTGTTGGAAAAGGTACATGAGGACGGGTAGTATAGCTGAATAAGGGATTATCTGCTGTGATCTGCTCTGCTGAGACAAACTTTCCTGTTATTGGGAGTGGAGAGCCTTCGAAGCTTGTCCACCTGAGAGATGAATTGTCGTTACTATTGGGAGTGGTGAGAGCCTCCTAAATTTGCTCCAGGGGAGCTAGCTGATCCCTTGTTTATTTTTTATCTGACTAACCGAGACTGAACAATTTCCCTGACACTCTCGGGAGTGGTGAGAGCTCCCGTGGTTTGTGTATGGGGTTTTGATTGATCTCTGACTGTCTTCTGCCTGTTTTAAATGAATCAGTGATTTAGCTACCAGTGTTGTAATTTCTTCCTCCTTAAGTGAAAGATTTGGGGGGGAAATACAACACTGTTTGGACTTCTGCCTCGAGGGCTTGGTGGCATAGGGTCAGAGGCTGGGAGTTTTTAACTAAATCGATTGGATTTATAGGCTGCAGATTTGAATTTGAGTAGACTGCCTAAGAAGATTGTGAACATTTGCCTTGGATATTAGACATTTACAGGCCTTTGGGATTTGAGGAGCGACATGGTCTGGGTGCTGTGCTGGGGGAGGGCCTCCTATTTGCACCTGGGGTAGTGGTTGACCAACTTCCTGTGACCTAGCAGGAGTTGCTTTCTGCATCTCTGGGGAGTCAGAGCGTTAGTTGGGCATCTTCTAGATCCCTTGTGGGTCATTCCTTGTGGCGTGCCTCCTGGGGGATTGTGGCTGCGGGTCTCGGGTGGCAGGGTGTTGGGACAGATGAGCTCAGTGCACTTGGAGGAAAGGCCCCCCTGAGAGTTAGTGTGCATGCCAAGTCCACTGTTATGTCATGGATTTCCTGGACTGTATCCTGAAGGCTTATATAGCTATATAACTTTACTCTGGCCTGTGGTTCATTATCCTTGGACATTAAGACTGGGATCTTGTTTTGTGTTAATTTGATTTGACTGAGTTGGGTTTTGATTTTAGTCTGTTTTTTCTAATCCAGAGGTATAATAGTTCAGGAATTGTAATGACTTGACTGAATGAGATTGAATGTTTTATCATTTAGAATTTTATGTTGATATTATCTTACTTTATAAGGTCTGTGATTTGCTGGATTTTTGAACATGTGTTGGGAAGGTATAGGGACAGTCGGGTATTATTCTCCCTCCAGGCTCAGAGACCTTCATCCTTTTTTCTGTCCTCCACTATCCCCAGAGGTATATAGAAGGTGTAGAGCCTTGGGGACTGTTAGAGGGAGGAGGGTGAGGACCTGGCCTCAAGAGGGGATGGAAGGTGTGGGTGGATAGGAATAGTGGGGACAAGGAGATGCCCTCTGGTGAAATGGGTCCAGGAAAGAGGTCCTCCATACCTGGTTCCCATACCCAAGGGCTCTGCTTGTAGCAGGCAGATAACTCGGTCTTCCTCAGGTTCTCAACCTATTCGGACGGTGTTAAGCAATACCAGGTCTATTAAGAACAAGACCGCAGTAATATCAGATCTTGTTGGATCATCGGACCTGGCTTGTATCACCGAGACCTGGCAATGCTGGTCCAGTGTTTTCATCTGCAATTACAGCCAGAAATTCAGTGATACACCGCCCAAGGATGGATCATAGAGGTGGGAGTGTTGCCATCTGTTTTAGATCTGACCTGGGCCTAGTGGAAGTGCCAGTGGGAACTACCAACTCCTTTGAATGTATCATGTGTGAGGGTGTGTGGTGCAGGATTCTTCTCATCTACCATCCACCAGGAGACGGGAATGTTTTTCTGCAGTAAATGGTGGACTTCATTGTCGACCTGATATTGGGATTCCCCAGATGGTTGGTGCTGGGGGATTTCAATGCCTGGGTCGGTGAAGAACTCTCACAGTTTGGTCAGGACTTCCTCCAGTCAATGACTTTGATGGGCTTCGCACAGGTTATTTCCTTCCCGACCTGTATTGGTGGTTATCCATTGGACTTGGAGTTTCTCCTGGGGATGGAAATATCTGATTTGGTGGTGGAACCAGTCGGATGGTCTGACCATCACTCCATTGGGTTCAGTTTTGAGGCCACCCCTAATAGGCCGTCTCTACAGAGATGGTCTGGTACCGCCCTTTGAGGGGTGTTTCACCAGATGGCCTGATTGCAGTGCTGGACCTATCGGGTTTACCGAGTGAATGCACGGATCCAGGGGACCTGGTACTTGCCTATAATAAGGTGGTGGTAGGGGACCTGGATTCCATTGCTCCTGTTCATGTTTGTCCCCTCACTCTTCGCCCCAAGTCTCCTTGGTTTGATGAGGCTTGAGGGAGTTGAGGAGAGTGGGACGAAGGTTGGAGAGGAGCTGGCGGAAATCCAGCCTGGAGTACGACAGACTTAGTTTGATGGACCATTATGTGGTCTATCAATCAGCAATTACCCATAAGAAGGCAACATTCCTGTCCAGGAAGATTGCTGCTGCAAGAAATCGACCAGCTCAGCTCTTCCGGACTGTGGACAGATTGTGCAATCCAATCTGTCTTCAGTCTGGAGTGCTTTTTCTCAAGATCGGTGTGAGGAGTTTGCTCGATTCTTTTCAGATAAGGTTGCCGCAATCAGGTCAGGTATCTGCGTGTCCCTTCCCAATGGGGGCTGCGGTGGTCGGCAGGAGACGTCGGATGCCCAGTTTTTGTGGTGTGACTTCAGCCTCCCCATGATCAGTGACATTGTGATGATCATTCAGCCTCTGCATCCAGCCAACTGTAGTTTGGATCCCGGCTCCACACATCTCTTAGTGGGCTGTGTGGATAAGATCAGCCCGGTCCTTGCTGAAATAGTCTGGATGTCCTTGGAGAAGGAGACCTTTCCTGATCCTCTAAAGTAGGCCATGGTTCAGCCCCTACTTAAAAAATCCTCCTTGGACCCAGACTGTCTGGCTAACTACAGACCTGTCTCTAACCTGCCCATTTGTGGGTAAAGTTATTAAGAAGGTGATTGTGTCGCAACTGGATGGTCATTTGACCAGCCACAATGTCTATGATTCTCTCCAGTCCGGATTTAGGAAGAGACATAGTACCGAGACAGCTCTATTTCGGGTCCTTAATGACCTCCTAATAGCGAGAGATCGAAGGACCTGTTCTATCTTGGTCCTTCTTTATCTCTCTGCGGCATTTGACACTGTAGACCATGAGGTGCTATTAGGGTGCCTGTGGTCCATCTGTGGACTGTCTGGTATCATCCTCAGATGATTTTGATCATTCCTCGAGGGTAGGACTCAGAGGGTGGTGTCCGGGATATTTTCCTCTGCATCATTCCCCCTATCCTGTGGGGATCCGCAGGGTTCCATTTTGGTGCCCATATTGTTTGTGGTGTATATACTGCCATTGGGAGTGATTATTAAGTGGTATGGCTTGAGTTTTCACTGCTATGCAGATGATACTCAGCTATACATGTCCTTTGTGCCCGGTCAGGATGCTGCCATTTCGGTCTTTAACAACTGTCTTACCAAGATCCAGGAATGGATGAATGGAAGTTGGCTGTGGTTAAACCCAGAAAAGACTGAGGTGTTGGTTGTGGACCCAGGTGTTTGGGAGGCGGGTTTGTTGGCTGGATCACCTTCAGGCTTATGGCTTGAGGGTGTACAGTTAACTACCTCAGATGTGGCGCTGAACCTGGGCGTTATGTTTGATGACTGTTTGACACTCAAATTACAGGTGTCGACAGTTGTCGAAACCTCTTTTTACCATCTGAGGAATATCGTTCAGGTGAAACACCTGGTTCCTTCTGACGATCTTCCAACTTTGGTCCATGCCTTCATTACCTCCCACCTTGACTATTGTAACTCCCTCTACCTTGGGTTATCGGGGGTTAATATCTGCCACTTGCAGCTCATGCAGAATGTGGCAGCCAGGCTATTGACTGGTTCCTCCAGGTCTAGTCATATAATGCCTGTGCTTCGCAGACTGCACTGGCTGCTAGTACGGTGGCAGATCACCTTCAAGGTCAGTTTGCTGACCAATAAGGCCCTACATGATCAGGGACCTGGTTACCTGCAAGATCTCCTTCATCCCTACTGTTCCTCTCTCTCTCTGATCCACTGATGAGGGATTGCTAGAGATTCCCAGGGTTCATTTGAAGACATCTGCAGCCAGGTCTTTCAGTTTTGTAGCCCCAACCCTGTGGAATTCTCTACCTCATCAGGTTCGAGATAGCCCATCCATCCAATGTTTTAAAACAGCATTAAAGACTTTCCTTTTTAATATGGCATATGCCAATTATTAGTATTGCAGCCATGGGATTTTATATGTTAATTTAAATTTTATTAATTGTTCTATTGAATTCTGTACATGCGCCTTGGTTTTGAAAGGCACTTTTTATAAATAAAGATGATGATGATGATGATTTCGAGCAAGATGGAACTGTGGCAGTGACAATAGAAAGACTGAATATATGAAGTATGGGGACTGTAAGATGGAAGTAGCTTAATTTTAAGAAGAATGGTTCTAGTTCATCAACACCATCACTTTTCTTAGTGTCTAAGTTGAGAAGTGAATCTTCAACTTCTTTGTAGTTGACCGGGTACAGCTGGAAGGGATGAGGCGAGCTTGGGACTTCAGGGATAGTCCTGGCCGAGGTACAATTTGCAAGACTTGCGTACAGAGAAGAATCAAAGGCTAAGCCAGAAATGTTGAATGATAAGCAGACATTATCAACATTCCTGGACAGAACAAATGCATTCTGCAAGTCTGAAAGATTATTTGTAAGAACACAGGGCCACAAAAAAGGCATGGCAGCAGCAAAGCTGATCTTAGCCAACTGGCTAAAGAGAATGATCAACAAGGCTTAGAAACATCGCAACCTATTGCAACCAGATGGCATCAAGACCCACTCTGCTAGAGCATGGCTGGAAAGAAATCAAGCCTCAGCTGCTGAAACATGCACTACAGCCATTTGGACATACACTCACATGTTTATAAGACACTACAGAATGAACATTTAATTTACTCCAAGGGAAGCCTTTAGAACTAAAGTACTGGTAGCTGCCAGTTTTACCCAGTTTGTAAGGAACTGGGGTGGCATGGATGCACACAAAACAAGATGATAATTTACTCACCTGGTAAGGGTGATTGTGTTAGTATATGGTATTGTATATATCCTTGGCACTCCAGGGCCTGCCCAGTTTTGAGATTGCAGTGGCTCAGAATTAAGAAAAGCCAAGAAAATATATCACCAGCATGCTGTATAGGCTGGTATTGAGTCTGTCATATAATAATAAAGATATAGTGGAAAGTATAGAGACATCTCCTGTGTTCTGTTTCTTTGTTAGTAAGCAAATAAGTAATATATTATTTGTTTGGCGTCTAATCCTGGAGGCTCTGGGTGCCGTACAGTAAAATAATTTAAACAGGATGGTAAAACATTCAAATTATACAAACAATTCAGAAATAAATAGGATAATTAAAATGTTATATAAGTTAAAAGACATTAGCAAGGAAAGCTAAGCTAAAAAGAAGAGTCATTAGGCCCCTCCTAAATGTCTCCACCTTTGGGGCCTCCCTCAAAGGTCTTGCCAGTGAGTCCCAGAGGACCGGGCTGGCCACCATAATGAGTGACACGTGAGGTTTTCAGCCTGGTCCTCAGAACCGCCAGGAGGCCCTCGGTGGAGGAACAAAGGAAGCGGTAAGGAACAGCAGGAGTAACGAGGTCTGACGGGTAGCCAGGGCCCATTCTGTATTAGACCTTGTAGGTGAGCAAGCCCACCTTGAAGAGAATCATCCACCTGATCATCAGCCAGTGCAGACCCTGCAGGACTGAGGTCACATGACAGGTTAGAGTCTACATGGTTGCATTCTTTACTATCATAATGGGTTATTGCTTGGGAAGAATCTTACTGATGAGTATGGGAGCTCTGGGAGCTTAGGTTGGGATCAAAATATGATGATAGGTCACATGTGCATTTATCAGCCTATCAGGTGAACATAACCCAGTCTGTAAGGAACTGGAGTGCTATATGTATACAGTACATACACTAACACACTCACTTTTACCAGATGAGAAACTACCACAGAAAGTGGCAATACTCATTGGTAATGAAATCGGCAGCAGAGGAATCCAGAGCTCAGTTATCAGTTTACTTTGCCACTCTCTGCATACCTATATAAACTGGAGTTATCAGCATAATAACTGTCTCATTCTCTTGCCACCATTTGTCTGTTCTTTTTTATAAAAAGAAATATATTGAGAGTATCTAATATATCTTATGCATATCTTAACAAGGCACATCATTTCTACATTATAGAACTCAATTTTCAATGTAATCATTCATCACACATTCTGTCTTCATCACTAGATTACAACAATCTCATCATATTTATTTTAATAAAATTCAAGTACTTATCCAATCTGCATATTACAATTTTAATCCTGTGTACCTTCTTCCCTGAATCCTCACTAATTACATACAATAGGATATATTCTTCACTCCCAGATCAACACATTGTACCTAACTTGCTATTATCAAAAAAGTGTGTGCATGGCTATTTCTTGTACTATATGAGACACAATGAACATTAGGCTAAATTTTACTTCAATACCATTATTGAAGTGTTGTTATAATTTTAATAAGGGGGGAGGTTCTTCTCTATTTCACTACATGAGGACTCATATCATCCACTGTGTCATCTAAATTATATGCTGATTTTTCAAATTACATTGTCTCCCTTAGACTTTTCTACCATTTTTCTTTTGCAAAGGGGGTAAACACTGAGCATTTCACTTCTCTAATAGCAGTCTTTTCATAGCCATTGTTCCTAATGAAAAACATCTTCTCCTAGGTTGAATTTATCATTAAGCCATTAATGTTATTAAAAGTAAATAGGTCTAAATTTAAGGGGAGTTCTATATCTAGTTTAATTTCTAATATTTTCCTTACCTCAGACCACCATTTAGCAATTTTGGGACATTCCAACAATCAATGAGTAATGGTTCTCTGCTGACCACACTTACAGTATGTCAGCATGTATCTGTATCTACTGTAAGTTGTCTATTTTTGCTTTTTGAATGGGGGTAAGCTCTTTCTATGAGTTTCCTTTTAATTGCTTCATTTTTTGTGGTTATATAATTTTTATTTGCTTTTATTCTTAAACTTACTCACTGTTGTATTAAATTAATATTGGTTTCTGAATTCTATTTTTTATCAGTTTCATTCCTATTATCTAGTTCCCCAAAATTACAATTTTATAATTTTTTTGATAATAATTTCTCTAGCCCTTTTCTTAAAAAATGTCTTCCTCTCCATTTTGTTGTGACAAAGTTTTTAACAGGTACTGTAAAGATTACCAACATTTTGTTAAATTTCTTCTTAAGACTATAACAAATTAAATATTTTATTATATATATTCCATCTGTTTTTGTTTTTAAATTATTAAATGTTGGAAAATTCCCATTACATACTGTGTCATTCCATGTTTGTATATTGCGTTCCATAAAGGTCTTACGATTTATATTTTTTCTTTCCTCTATAATTCTTTGCTACTCCAACTATTCAAATATAGTCATGGTAGACCCAGGTTTTGTATCCTAGGTATTATTTTGTCAATAATATTAAACCAACATTTAACTAATGACCTTTTTTTGTCAGTGTCTGAAGTCTATAAACATGTTTTTAATATTTATTCTTTCCTTATAGTTACAATTTATAAAAATTTTGAGTATTCCAATCTCTTCTGTCTTTAAAAAACTCCATTCCTAAAGGATACTAATAAAATGGAACTCCATGTAGATGTGAGGATCCAGACATCCTAGTCCTCCTATATTTCTAGGAGTAACTAATAAAGGCCAAACAATCCTAGGTTTCCCAACACTCCATAAAAATGTTGTAAAGATTCTCTTAAGATCACTATACTATGAATCTGCAAGAGAACCCACAACATTCTGCATAACATAAATAAACTATGGCATAATTATAATGTTTAATGTATCAATTCTTCCTCATAGTGATAGTGACAAGTTTTGTTAATTCTCCAATAGGTGTTTTATTTTTTGTCTTGCTTTAGTAAAAATGTATTTTAATATTAGTGATCTGATCATTGTTTAATGTTATTACCAAATATTTCATAGTTATTTCAATTTTACATTCTATTTTGAATTATGGTATTGCTTGTGTCTTATTTTTAGATATTTGCATCATTATTGATTTTTTTTATTTAAACGATAAGCAGAGATTTTTGATAACATATCCATCTCGTGTGAAAACATATTTAATAATTTCTGTATGTTTTTAATACTTATCAGGATATCATCTTCCAAAACACTTAGTTTGAGGTGTTCAGATCCTATTTTCACCTCTTCAATTTCCTGTTTTTTTTCCCCAATATTCTGAAAGAAAGGTTCCAGACTCAAAATGAAGAGTGTTGGGAATAAGGGACACCACTATCTCACTCCATTACTCATAGTAAAGGTATCTGTAATAGATTACTTCATTAGAAATCTTACAAGAGTCTTATTGTATAAACACATTATCAGTAACAATAATGCTGATGGTAGTTTCCAGGCTTTTAACACTCCAAACATAAAAGATCTATCTGTAACATCAAAGGCTATGTTAGCATCTAGTGCTACAACATAACATACTATATATCATTGTTGTATTCATTGTTTACATTCAGCAATTCAAAAATAACGTGCATTTTTCTGGTAGCTTATGGTATTGTCCTTCCTTTAATAAAACCATATTGTTTATGGTCGATGGAGTCAGGTATTCCAATTTTTATTCTATTGACTTTTAGTTTAGCTATAAATTTATAATTGGAGTTTAATAAGGCAATCAGTTTGTAACTGTCTGTATTATCTGCAGGCTTACTTTTTTTATGTATTTACATGACTTTTGTTCTTGCATAAATAGACTTGCTGATCAGCCTCTATTTTTTTCCTGGTATATTGATTTATAGCAATTGCATATAACTGCTCTCATTTGCTTATCCTTAGTTTTTAGTCTTCCATTCCCATCCATTAATGATTTAATTATATTCTGTTCTTTTTCCTTTCTTAGAAGGCATGCAGCATTTTTTCGTGAATGTATCGGTATGCAGATATCTAACATATTTTATGTTTCTTATGGTTCCAGAAGTCTCCCGATTGATTTGATCCTGTTTTTTTTGTTATTTTGTACTTTCTCCATTCATGGGCATATTTGTTTTAGTCTCAAAGTATTTATTTATTTAGCTGTTTAAGTTTCGGATCTATTGTCTCTCTCTCTTTCCCTCTCTCTCATACTCAAACCAGATTTTTATTGACTCTGGCTTGAAAGGATATTATTGCACCTCTTATAGTGTTTTTAAAGGATCCTATAGCTGACCTATTGGTTGTTGACCACTATAATTATATAACCAATATTCTTTAATGGCTTCTTTTATTAAAGTTAAGAATTCCAAGTGCTTTAATAACTTATTAAAGGATCATTGATAATTATATTTCCTTTAGTTTTAATATTTAAGTCTATCTGCACTAATGCATGATCTGAAATCACTGTAGAATTTAACATCAATGAGATCCTTAACTATTCCTTTTGAACTTAAAATATGGACTATGCATGTAAAGATGTTTTTAATCAAAGTGTTCATATTTATTTTCCAAGAGATGATTAATTCTCCATGAAGCTAGTAATTCTTTTATCTTTATGAAGTTAACTGTTTTATTTGCTATATTTATATTACATTTTGAAGGTTCTGAAGATTTATCCAAATATATATTTTTTGGGGCAATAAAATCCCCAGCAATTATGACATTTTGGGCTTCCAACTTGGACAAACCCTCTGTTATTGTGTTCAAAAATTGTGCATACTATGTAGAGGTGTGCAGAAAAAAAATTCTGCCAACAAAATTTCTGTGAAAGTACAGAAATAATTTTCGTAACTATAGCAGAAATTCTGCCTTAAAAATGGTGGGATAAATGTACCGGCTGTGGGTTAATGTATTAAACTGCGGCAAAATAAATCTGCAGAACAGATCTCTGTCAGTGGTCAATTCTGATGTTTTTTCCCCTCTTAGTTTAATACATTAATCCTCCCATACCCACTGGTCACAGTTTCCATGTAAAAAACACAAAACATCAGATATGTCTAGTGGTCCAGTCACCCCCACGTGCTGATCGTGAGACCCCTGAAAAAAACCTCTGATCCCTGCCATGGTCCCCCACAACCCACTGATTGTAGGCCCCATGTACAAAACTCATCCAATCCCTACCATGGCCCCCTGAACCCACCAATCACAGGTCCCATGTACAAAAACCCTCCAATCCCTGCCATGGCCCCCCTCACCTGCCAATCATGGGTCTAATGTACAAACACCCTCCAATCCAGCCATGGCCTCAGCATCTGTTGAATGTGGGTCCAATGTAAAAAAAAAAAGCTATGATCCCTGGTGTCCAGTGGCCCCCCATCCACCAATCATGGCCCCCAAAAGGTTATAATTACCAGTTGTCTAGTGGACCCCCCTCCCTATCCAGGATCCCCATAATAGGAAAAACAGATGGACCCATGATCAGCGGGTGCAAGGGGCCATGGCATGGATAGTGTTTGTACATGGGACCCATGATTGGTGGGTGGGAGGACCACTGGACACCAGGGATCAATTTTTTTTTACATGGAACCCACAATCGATGGGTGCAAGGGGCCATGGCAAGGATCAGAGGGGTTTTTACATGGGACCTGCAATCGGCAGGTAAGGGGGACCACTAGACACCATGGTATTTTATTGGACGGGGTCTGGTGGGGGGCTGTATTATGATTTAGGATAGGAAACTATACATTAAACTGCAGATGGAATAAATTTCACAGTTTATATGTATTGTTCCACAATTCAGTAAAAAAGTCCACAGAACTGAGTGAATATCCACAGTAGATCACAATTTTGCCAATGGCAGAAATTCCAAAAAATTTCATGAAATTTCCACAATTTGGCAGAAGTTTTGTGAAACCAGAATTTGCAACTTTCGCCCAACCCTAATAATATGTAAAAGAACCATACAGTGTACATAATACTATTTTCATCTTGCAGATTAATGATTTTATAAAAATAATAATATAATTCAGATTGTGCAGATTGTCTATGAATTTAAATTCCAACCCGTTTTGTATAATTACTAACACACCACAACTCTTCTTGGTTCAAGTATTATAAAATAGATGACTTATCTATTTTTTCTTGAGTTTGACAATTTCTTTTTTTTTTTTCCTAGATGGGTTTCCCAAAGACATTAACATCTGATTTTGTAATATATTTTAAGATTCTAACCCTTCTAATGAAGGTGTTAATTCCATTCCGATTGAAAGAGGCAAACCTTACTGCATAGTTTTTAACCATATTTTAATAAATAGGACTTATATAACTTCCCAGTATCACTACTTATTAAGAGTCTCCACCTTGACTGCTATAATTTATATACAGTTTAGCTCAAATGTGTTTCACAGCAGAAGTTCTTCTTGTTCCCATCCTTTTGCACAAAGCCAATTCCCAAATTAAATTAATATAAAGACGATAGCACACTTTGGGCCAGATATTCAAAACTTTGGCCGGTGTGCTAAATTAGCCCAGAGCAAATAGCTTGCTATATTCAAAAGTACTAGCCCAGTGCTAAATCTGCTGAATATAGCATGCTAAGAAAGCCAGGAAAACTGGGTAGTGAGTGCAGGGTATAACTAGCCCCGGAATAAGGCAACACACAATATAGCAAATAAGACTGCACTGAATATAGTACCCAGCAAGGCAGTGCAACCATGCAGAGGTAATACTGCCCTGCCCTGTAACACATGCAGAGAAAAATAGCCTTGAATGTGGACACAAGAGCAGACAGCAGTGCAGAACCCAGAATAAAACACACACACACAGCTATGTGAATGCCAAGGAACACCCAGGACCCATATGTGACAACCACAGAACAGTACAAATAGCCTGAAATACCCAAGCACCCAAAAATGACATAGGACACAGGGATGTCATGAAACTGTGGTTTATAAATGACAAATGCAACACAGGAATGCAAGAATAACAGCACAGCAACCACAGAAGAACACACAAAATTCAATAACAGGAATAGAAATGCAAAAGCAAAACTATGCCCAACCACAGCAACAACTAACAGTGCAAAATCTAAATGGAAACAACAGAAATAACTTTGTCTAACACAAAAACAGGAAATGATAGTGTAAAAAAGAATCACAATGACTAACTGAACCCTAGAACAACAATCTAAACAAGTAAAGAAGAACATATTTTCAATATATACATATGTACAGTAGTAGTCACAGACACTGCCAGCTATCTCCTGAAATTTCTCTGATATTTCTAGAGAAATCTCCTGCTTTCTGCATTTCCACAGTAGGGGCAGCAGAGAGAAACTCTTTAGAAATTTTGCGAAATATCTGGAAATAGCTGGCAATTTCTGTGGCTACTACTGTACAAAATAGGAGCGAGAATGTAGGGAAGGGAAGGGAAAGGGAAGTGGACACAGACAGCAATGGAGGACAAATGAAGGAAACAACCATGGGTCCATGCGGGGAGGGGAGGAATAACAACTAAAAGGAACCACAGCTATGATTATGCATTGGATGGCACCAGCAGGCATGCCTCCAGGATAGCTGCCACCCTCCTGGTCTCTGAAATCAACACTGCCTGCTCTATCAGTGTCTGTTGTTGGTACACAATCCTGCACAGGAGTTCATCGATCCCTTTTGACCCCTCAAGATGTGTTGCCCACAGAGATGAATGATGTGGACCTACAGGAGTATGGGGGACCATATCAGGATGGGGTACTGACAAGGAGGCACAATGCAACCCCAGGTGGCAAACCAGGGATGAACAGCATGTCCCAACATCCATGCCCATGTGGCGATACAAAATGCAACACAATGCACACCTGACACATGCCTGCATGATGGGGCAGGATGACGCAAGCAGCAACCACCATCCTGATGTACATGGACATGTGTTGAAGACCACCGTCAACACCAAAGCATAGTGCACACCACCCAACCCAGCAGCGCATACAATGATACAGTGCAACCAGACAGCCAGTCCCTGAGATGACAGCGACAGTGGGCCATATGACAAACACATGGGATGACACACATTGGGACATGCTGCCCATAGGAACAGATCTATGATACACAACACAGAGCACACCCACCACAGAAATGGGCACAGACACAACACAATATGAGGGCATGCAGTCCGTACTGTAGCAGAGCATGGTATGTGACAGTGCTTACACCCACTGCATCAGCACACACAAGGCAAACGTGCATGGCCACTCCCATGGAACACAGGGACACAGGCCATGGGCCACCAGCGGCAGGATGGCAGTAGGCCGAACACATGCCCAGAACAGTGCTGCAAATGCGAGCATGGTATGGCAGGCACCCCCCCCCCAACTGGAGTGCACTACACCATCTGCATGGGCGGAACCACTGCACACCATGCCACCACAATCGACCAGCCCCTGCACCCCCCAAGCATGCCTGGTGTACAAATACCAGGCACTGCAGGGACAGGCTAACACCAGCCAGTAGAGGAACATGGTCCCCCACCCCAGCAGTATGCAACAAGCACACATAATGGGCAGAGCTACACATGCCTGTACAGCACTAGGGCCCCAGCCTGCCCCCCCAGCAGGCACAGTATACAGCTACTGCCCATCCAGACCCAGGGTCCACTGTGCTATGCCAGTAGCCATAATACACTGGCCACACACCAGCATAGTGTCACAGTCTAGAAGCCACCGCTCAACCCCCTGTAAAGCACAATGTCAACAACTGCAGCATGCACCTACAGCATGCCTTGCAGTACCTCATAAACCCTAGATCAGGTAATTATACAGTCACATGCCATGTAAACATCAGATCAGTCAAGCAGGGCTATATATTGCAACAGTAACACAGGATGGGCAGGGCAGCACATGGCAGTACAGCACATAGGCCCCAGACAGACACACCCCCAGCAGGCACAGTGTACGGCCACTGCCCAGCCAGACCCATGGTGCACCCTGCCACTCCAGTGGCCAACACAGTACCACATGGCACACGCCATGGTATCAGGCACACAGCCATGTGCATGACAGGACCAGCACTGTCAGCCCATGGAAAGACCCACCCATTTCACATGCTCTGCAGTGTGTAAACAAACTGTGCACCCATGCAATATGCTCCCATCACCATCGCTGCTCTCCTCCACCCGCTGTGACATGGCCAGCACCCTCCAACTGTCATGGTGGCCATTGGCTCCCTGGGCACCTTCCTGGTCTGCACTACCAGCTCTGGTCCCCTCAATGTGCTCTGTAAGGGGAACAGGGTACATCACCATTACTACACTGTGAGCCTCCATGGTATGCCACAGCACTGTCCATGGTGCACAGGGTATCCCACACCACCCCCCCAGCAACAGATGGCATGGCACAGTGCACGTACATGTGCCCCCCAGTGTGCAGGCACACTGTGTCACCACCATGAAGCAGGACAGCAGCACAGACAACACTGTCACAGGCTGCACAGTACACACTGGTACTGCCATGTGGTTTTGTGAGAGTTACCCTGACACCACACACTGTGCCATGACTACAGGCATCATGGCAACAGCACTGCTGCAGTGGGGTGTGTGCAGGCTGGGGCAGTGGTGGAACCACTACCTGTTTGGTCCCACTGTTGCTGTCGGGCATGTAACAGCACTGCACCATATGGGGTATCAAACTGACAAGTACCATGGTGTGAGTACTGCAGCTGCCAGTGGGTGACATGCACAACTGAGCTGTGGGATGTCAGACCACTGTACTTCTGTCACAGGTGTGGGTCCAACACGGTGTGCATGGTGTGTGGCACACACTATGCCAGTGCTGAGGGTTGGGAGGCACAGCTGGGGTATTTGTGTGTTACAGGCCATGTGTCATGCCATGGGGACTTGCCACATGACCATGCACATGGTACCATGTCCTCAGCAGGGTGCACACGACCATGATGGCTGACACACGGCCAAAATGGGGTGACTGCACTGTGCACAGACATGGCCACTGTGTGCTGTGTCACACACAGATGGCAGTATGGCTGCATGGTGGCATGTGCGCACACCACTGTACATGCTCATGTTGTGTACCAGCAATGCAGTGTGGCACAAAGGCACACTGATGGCATGTCTGTACCCTGTGTTACATTGTGTGCCCAGACTGCACAGTGTCTGAGGCACACAGAGCAAGCAATTGCATGCCAGGTGTGTATGGTGCCATGGTCAACAGGTACAGCTACAGTTGTGCACACATTGTACACCCCTGTGTCTAACCAATACCATTTTCTCTATCCCACACAGGTGATGCTGCCAGGCAGGAGCATCTGCATGCACACACGTTAACAGGGGAAAAGCTGAGGGCAATGGTACATGCCTTCAAGGAGAGGGAGCTGGTGATGAGGTGCAACAGGTCCACCGATGCTGTCTACCATATGTGGGAGGAGATAGCGGCAGAGATTAATGCTGTGGGTGGCGGTGGATGCAGCACAGATGCCATGCAAAAATGCTGGAATGACCTGTTGTGATGGGCAAAGGAGGAGTTGGTCCAGAGAGTATGGGAATGGCTGTGGACAGGTGAAGGGCCACAGATCCTGGAGCAGCACGACTGGGACCCAGTCATGGTGTTGGTTGCCTCGACCCTGAGGCCAGTGGCGGTGGAGGGGGTTGAAGGTGGTGGGTGTGAGACACAGCTGACATCACCTAGGGCAGGTATGTGCACAGCATGTCAATGACAGTGACTGCATGACACCTATGGGGGGTGTGGGACACCATTCCAGTGTTGTGGACCAGTGGCACATGCCAGACACACACATGGGCCAGTCACGTTGTGTTTGCAGTGCACATGCATCACAGTGGTGTGCATGTGTTGACAATGCACAGTGGTCACTGATATACAGATGTATCATTCTGTGTGAGCCTTGGTTGGGGGTGGGTGCATGAGGGTTGCATCATCATTCACACAGACAGCACTGTGGGGGGTGCAAGGGCAGGCTGTGGATCAACACTGTTGTGTGTTGCATGTCATGCTGGTGGGCTCAGTGTTCAGTGTGCTGTACAGGTCTCTGACACTGTTCTATTCTCTCAACAGTGCAGGGTGGACATCCAGCCATGGGATGAGAGGTGCATGGCCCAGTGGCTCTGGAGGCTGAGGAGGACGTTACATGAGTGTTACCATCAACATCTGGCATGGCGGCAGGCTGTAGATCATCTGTGGTGGAGCACCAGAGGGTGGCATGTGGCTGTGGTACACATCTGTCAGTGGGCACAATTGTGGCCTATGACGATGAAAAGGAGGATAATGACATGGATGTAGCATATGGCCTGGAGGATGCACAGGTTGAGGACCTCAGTTGCAGGCCAGTGGTTATCCACACAGTGATCAGTGACCATGGTTTGGGGGACTCAGAGACTGAGGATGACCTCAGCTGCAGGCAGCACTGTGGGTGGGAGCGGTGGGGTGGGACCTGCAGAGGACACACACATGGATGCATTGTGGGAGGGGGATGCACAGGCACATGGTGGCAGAGCACAGTGCCAGGATGTCAGCCATGCAGATGACCAGTGTGCACCGTTGGACAAGCACTGCTGGCCACAGGGTGCAGCGCAGGCCCTGCAGCAGGCACTACCCCTGCCAGGCCACTGCAGCAGCAGCAACAACAGCAACAACAGAAACACCAGCCACCACAATAACCCACCCAGCATCCCCAGTGTACCCAATGACAGCCACCACCACCCGCAGACCGGAGCAGTGTATCACCCCCGGACCAAGATGGCCATGGTGCCCGGCCTATGCTCCAGACTGCCCTGGTGTCCCAGCATGCTGCACAGCAGGACCTGCATGACTTCTGCCGGGAAGTGTGGCATGAACTGGGAGACAGTAGGCTCGGCTATACTACATGCTGAGCAGCGGGTGAAGGAGCGCATGACACGGATCCTAGGTACCATTGAGCGGGGCCTTGGGGACATCACTGCCACTGTGAGGGCACACATGGAGGTGATGCAGGCTGCAATCATGGCTGGTCAGCAGGCACACCCACCACATAGAGCAGGCGCTCCACATATGTACCCCAGCATGCTTCCAGCACACGTGGTGCAGGTACTGGCTCCTCCACTCTCACATCCTGGTCCTCCGCTGGCCGGTCACAGCATCATGGCAGCCCACCCACCATGGCTGGGACTGCATCACACCATGGTCGCAGGCATGCTACTGGCCAGCCTTCACCACTGTCCTCACCACCCATTGCATCAACACAGAGTACTACAACCTCTGTGTCCCGCACACAAGGGACATGTCATGTGCATTATGATAGGTGCCGGTGATAGGCTCTGCTGGCATGCACAGTGACCCATTGTGTCACACACATGCACACAGACACACACGGGCACACACAAACACACACACACACACACACACACACAGTCACCAACATGCACACACACCCCACAAGACATCAACAGCCTCTCTCCCCCACCACCCCCTGCACTCAACATAGCCATCCACCATTCACACATGTGTGACACGCACTGTGCACTGCTGTCATAGCCATATCACATGTGCACAGTTCCATTGTATGTTACACTAGCGGGTTGCACAGTCTACACTGTTCTGTACTGTACTGGGTATGCACACATATTAAAGGCACTGTACATGACTTGTTATTTGTCTGTGTTGTGTTCACTCACCATCCCATCCTGGCTAGTGTTTCCATGATGCCACTCCTGTGCTCCAGGGCCCTGCGTGCCATATGAGGATCTCTCTTCTTGAGTTGCTGTACTATCCCCAGACCTCTGGCTCTGGCTCACTGTCTGTCAGTTTAGTGTCATGTTGTGTAGCATGCAACATGCTAGGAATATACAGAATACCTTCTGAGGCCTGTACTGTAGGGCACTGCCTGAACAGTCTAGGCAATGGAACCACATCTTTAGCATGCCAAAGTCCCTCTTTATGATGTTTCTGGTTGCAGCATGTGCCTCATTGTACCTCTCTTCAGCCACTGTGGCCGGCCGGGGACAGGGTACTGGTGTGAGCAGCCAGGGTCTCAGGGTATAGGCACTGTCCCCTTTGAAGAGATGTTTACAAGTTAGCTGCACTGTCCTGCTGTCTGCCCATTGTGCATGTGTGTCACCTGTATTGCTGTCCCATTACCCCCTGCCGCAGCCTCTGCCCTGCCTACCCCACATGGCCCCATTCCCACTGTGGCGTTTGCATGTCATGGCTGCAGATACTCACTGACAAGATGCCCACTGGGTATCCTGCCCTCCTCGAAGGCCTAGCACAGCCTTGATTGGTGCCATATGAAGGCATTGTGGGCATTGCCGGGGTACTGTGTGAAGACATAGCTGAGGTGCCCTGTTGCATTGCACACCACCTGGCAGTTAATGGAGTGACACCCCTTCCTGTTGACAAATATGTCACTGCCATCACCAGGTAGTGCATGGATGGCAACATGGGTGCAGTCAATGGAACCAAGTACTGCTGGTAGGTGTGCAACTTGACAGAATTTCTGCATGTTTCTGTGCACTCAGCTGCCATGCTGGGGAATACAATGAATTTGGCAGCACATGGCAGGAAAGCATCTAGGAACTGGGTCAGGAGGCCCGAGGTGGTGGACTGTGATACCCCAGTGGTGTCCCTCACTAGGGTTTGGAATGTCCCAGTGGCTAGAAAGCACATCGTTGCCATCACCTTCTCCTCCACTGACATGGCATGGCTGCGTCTGGTGTTGGGCTGCAGCTGCACATGCAGGACTTTGAATATCTGCCTCAACATTTCCCTGTTCATCCTGTACCGGCCAGTGATGTGTTCATCAGGCACGGTCTCAAAGGAGACTCTGGGCTGGTACCACCTGTGTGCAGCATAGCTCCTTCTTGGCCTGCTTTGTGGCTGAGTTGGGCCTGGTCCTTCTCTTTCTCCTCCACTATTTCCTCCGTTATGTGCATCAGCACTGCATTACTGAAAAATGCCATTGTGGCTTCCTGCTCTGGCCACTCCCCTCTATGTGGATTGCTCTGGGATAAGACCTGCCTTTTATAGGCGATAGCTAGCTCTGTGCTATGTGTTGTGCAATGTGGCCTTGTGCAGCACTATACCTTTGAATATCCTGTTGCGCCTGTATGCACATTCCCGCCCCTCACTTTGCCCCTTGCATACATTAAGTTTTTGAGCCAGCCCTAACGAGCTGCTCCAGCGCAATGTTCTGTTTTGAATATTGCAGACCTGCACTAACCTAGCGCTATTCCGGCACCATCTGTTTGTGTGTGGTGCAAAACTTTGATTATCTCCCCCAGAATCTTTTTCATAACCCAAAACTGTTAAACAGATTTGACTAAACATTCCTTGCAGTTCAATAGAACTGCTAGACTGCTAGTTTCTTCCCTTTGAAGCATCCCCACCTTCCCTTTTTGGCACACTCTATATATTGAACTAATAATACAGAGAAGTCCATTGACAGTCCCAAACCTTAGTATTTCTTAGTATACCATTTACATTTAAACTTCTAACAAACATTTGAGGACGTATTTTTTTATGACTTAGTTCCAACATTTTATACAGAAACTTGTTTTTCATGCAAGTCTTTGAATACACCTTGTGGACTATCATAGACTAATTTTTCTCCATCAACTACCACTCTCAGTTTAGCAGCAAAAATAACTGTAGCCCTTATATTGTTAGTTTTTTTGAGAAAGTCAAACTTTCTTCACTCCCACACCAATTCAGGAGGAAAGTTGTTGTAGATTGAAACAGTTGCTCCCATCAGTTTCATTTGTTTTTTAGTATAGATTTTTGACATTAAGGCTTATTTATCAGCTGGTTTCATGAACTGTATTATAATCTGTCTTGGAGGAGCATTGCCAGCTGTTTTTGTTCCTCAACCCCCTCTGAATGTGGTCTATTTCAAAACCGACGTTGTTAGGGTCTTTTTCCATGCACACTGCAGCCACCTCTTTGAATGTCTCTCTTAAGGTTCTATTATTATCCCAGCTTTCTGGTATATCGAGCAGTCTTAAATTTTCTTTCAGGCTCTTGTCTCAAAGTTGAACAGTTTGGCTTTGAGATCTTTGATGGGTGATTTGAGATAGTTAAGTTATCTTTGAAAAGGAATCTTTTTCCTCAGTGAAAATGTTAATGTTTTGCTGCAGTGATGACAATTCAGCTTTGATTTCTGCATTTTCATCTCAGTTACTGAATGGCAGGTGTTTATTTTTCCCTCTAAGCACATTAGCTTTCCAATTTTCATTGACATCAGATAATTGTTGAAACAAAAATGATGCAGATGAAAGGGCTTCATCATAAAAGTGCCCCTTCTGTTCTGTCTTTCTTCAGGAAACATTTGCTGCATGCCTTCAATAAATTTATTGCTGTTTCTTGTTACATTATTTGGACTTGATGGATTTTTTTGTGTGTGTCATTCCCTTGGTCTCATAAGATCTGATTGGTATGGTCATTCTATCTGGAGTAGTGGCAGCTAATATTGGAAATAAATCTGTATTATTATTTTGTACTTCTTGAATATGCATACTAGTTTGTCTCATTTTTTGCTCTCGTCTCCTACTATATTACTGGTGCCATTCTCATCTCTTGTATCCATATTAAGACCCAAGTTTGAATGGTTTTCACTCAAATTTAAGGAATCAGTTCTTTTGTGTGTTTTTGTATCAAGTTAGTTTTGTTTATATGGAAGCAGGTTTACTTAACTGGTTCTATTTCAGTTCCCTCACCTATCTCTGTCTTGGCTTCAGCTGACTTATTATTATTGCTGCCACTGTATTTATAGGCATTCTCATTATTTACTATTCACATATAACGTATTATTAGTTCTTATCCCCATCTGTGCTGACTGTTAATTTTTGGGTTGTTTAACCCATTCAGGAGACTTCTCAGCTGGTTTACCATCATCCACACCGCTGTGTGGTTTGGGCCCCCAGTTCTGTTTTCTCTCGCTGTCTCTTCTGGTTACATCTAACTCTGGGGCTGTATCTGAAAGTTATTTTTCATCTCTTCAAGTGTCAGTTTTTTTTGTTTTATGTTGCTTCAGTCAGTGGACTGTCAGAAGAAAAACTGTGGCATTCCATTATTAACTTCCTCAGTGGTGCCTTTGAACCTGGATTCGGCATTCCCTTCACCAGTAAGTTGACTGCTGTTCCCAATTATTCTATTGATGTTCATCCTTTTCTTCCCCAAGGTATTTCAATGTGAGAGGGCAGCAAGGAGGGCTGGGGGGATACTGGGATGCATAGGGAGAGCCATCACCAGTAGAAAACAGGAAGTTATTATGCCTCTGTACAGACAGCTGGTGAGACCCCATCTGGAGTACTGCATCCAGTTCTTGAGACCCAATCTCCGCAAAGACATAGACAGGATGGTAGCTGTCCAGAGGAGGGCAACTAAAATGGTGCAGGGTCTGCACTGGAAGACATATGAAGAGAGACTAAAGGAGCTTAATATGTATAGCCTCGAAGAAAGGAGGGAGAGGGGGGACATGATAGAAACCTTCAAGTACCTCAAGGGAATCAATAAAGTCCAAGAGGGTAGCATCTTTCAAAAAAGAGGATGCAAGAACAAGGGGCACAATTTGAAGATAGAGGGGTGGCTCAGAGGTAATTTAAGGAGTATTTTTCCACAGAGAGGGTTGTGGATGCATGGAACGGCCTTCCGGAGGAGGTTGTGGAGTCAAAAACAGTGGTGGAATTCAAGCATGCATGGGACAGTCATAAGGCAATTCTAGGGGGTGGGGGTAGGAAGAAGTAGGCTGCTGGTTAACTAGGATCTGCAGCTTATCCATTAGGTAGGGAAATGGGCAGACTGGGTGGGCCAAGCGGTCCTTATCTGCCATCAAAATCTATGTTTCTATGTTTTAGTTTTCAGTTGATTTGTGACATGAAATATGCCAGCACTTGAACCAGCACTGCTTACTGGAACATCAAATGCAATAGTGGCAGTCTTTTCTTTGAAAGAATGAGGATTACATTTCCTTGTGGTCATAGTCAATAGTTTTAGAGGTGTTGGTTAGCTGGTTGATTATTGTTCTTCATTACTTTACTTTGTTTTTTAGGCATCATCATACCAAATTGCAGCAAGGCCTTGGCATCTTTCTTTTTTAATTCTTCCTCAAGAGTTAGTATTCATCTCTCTTGGGATAGGTTATGGTGCTGAGATATGTGTCTCCCCATATAGGGGGAGCTTTGAGAGCTGCAGCTTACTCACAACCATTACTGCTGCCATCTTGGATCCACCATTTGTCTGTTCTTTCAGTACGGTACATACTAATACTATGGAGGTAAAAAAAAAATGTTCTGCTACAGTATGTCAGATATACATCGGTTGATAACAGAATTGTTCTTCAGTCACTGACACTTTCCCCAGCTGTGTACTGCATCCATTCAGTCAGCAGCATTTTCTCAGCTGTAGAGGTGGCACAGAAAACAGAAAAAAAATGAGCCACAGCTATAGATTCATGATTTCAATAGTGTAGATATGGATGAAGTAAGGGGAGGAGATCGGGCACAGACAAACATACAAAGAACAGGACACACATGCATACCAATGAGGTGGTAAAACTCCACTGTGGAAGTAGAAGGTAATATACTGTATGTCAGTTCCTGTTCCTGTCTGCCCTACTACCTCTCCCATTGTTAGTAAGACACTGCATACAGTAGCTATCACTATTCAGCTGTAAAATGTCTAAAGTTAAAGCCAAAAAGTAAACCATAGAAAGAACAGAACTGGATAAAAGAAAACAATTGAAGAACAGCTTAATTTCCTGCTATAGTTGCAAACATACAGTATAGGGCCTCATTTATAAATAAGTGTGTTCCTTAGAATGAAACTGGGTTTTTGTTAAAGATCATAAAGTGGTGCTGCAGTACTTGAAAATTAAAAACTCTCTAGCTGCTGCCTTACTGATATAGCTTACAAAGCTTACATATTTCAGTTGAGCATTTTGTAGGAATTTTAAAATAAATCAAGCTCACACCAACTTCCCCAAGTAAACATTTGCCCTGACAGAGATTCCATGCACAGTAGGAATGGATTACAATAATGCATTGCGCTGCAATCCCTCATTTTAATGCTTTGTTCTTCATCATCCAAGTTTTGAGATCTTGTCTTAAACTTAGAACCTAAGTTATTTTTCAGTGAGTGGCCAACTGTTATAAACTTTCCTTGATCACATGTTTTATAGGTGTACAGTACATTGAGTGGTATGGCTTGCTTGACATTGCATGCATTGTATATTTTTTTTTCTTTTCTCATTTATTTTAAATTTTTAGCATGGCACTCAGTCACTGGTCCTTTCATAGTGGTTGTTTCCATCAGATAAAAGACTGCAGTCATATATAAAGAAAGGGGTGATATTCATTGCTTTTCAAAAGTGTACAAGCAGGCATAATGGCAATACCTTGAACAGTACACATATCGTAATTTTGCACTTATACTTGGCTCCTTGTGTGTGGCAGTTTACCACCATACCAGCCAGCTGGTGTACAAGTAGCAACCCAACTTCCACCAATGACCAGCAGAATTTTAAATTTCCTGCCATTCAGCACCAATAAAACCCTTATTGGTCATCTGACCTTGATAGCCAATTGGGCTAAGAGGTCATGCCAGGACTTTCTCTCTCCCCTCCTCTTAATGAACCCTGTATCAAGCAGTGCCAGGCTAGTGCTCAAGAGCAGAAGTCTAAGCACATCACACTTTGGGACACCATCTTGAAGACTCAACAGTCAGCAGGAAATGTTTTCCCTTGTGTGCTCACCCTGCTTTTACATGTTGCAAGAAAGCAGCCTTGTCAGGGGCTCCTGGTGAGTCTACATAAATAATTTGGGAGTTCAAGGAAGTCTGAAAAACCTGTTCCTACTGTGGTATGTAACTGTGTTGCCGGTGCAAATTTTATCTTAGTCTCCTGTTTGACTGTTAACAGCAATAATTTTATCTCAGTCTGCTCTGTAACTGCATTGCCTTGTATTCTAGTCTGCTGTTTTGTTAGGGCCACTGGAGGCATACTGTACCCTTTCCACTCCCATCATGGGTACCTGTAAAAGCAGCCCTCAAAAATACAGTACCTAAAATTTCTGATACTACTAATCAGCTACATAGTAGACATATTCCTAGTCTATTTTCATCCCCCTCTCAAACCTTTAGTCAGTAGTCGCAGCATCCACCCTTTTACACAGTTTCTTGACAATGGAATGCTGACCCAGGAAACCAATCTTGGTTCTCCAGTGCATGGCCCAAACATTTCTTGTGGGTATTATGTACCCCAAACACCTTGTTTCTCTCCCTTGTTAAATGGTGGACTTATGAGGATATACTATGGCAGTGAACATTATATTGTATTGTATTGTATTGTATTGTATTGTATTGTATTGTATTGTATTGTATTTTACTGGACTGCATTATACTGTATTGTATTGTATTGTATTGTATTGTATTGTATTTCACCAGGAAAAGGCTCAGTTGAGGACACTCATTTACAAGGAGGTCCTGGGTAGGGCAGCATACAGAGTTAAGGGCAATGATAGATGGTACAGAGATGTAGAAGACATAGTAGTATTCACAAAAGATGCAAGCTCAATTAAATTTATATCTCTAACAATTGTCTAGGCTGTGAAGAATACAGGATATAGCAGAGTATACCAAACAGTAATATGTTTGTTGGTTTCCACAGCTTTTAGTGAACCCAGTGAGGGACTGCACCATATGACTGGATACCAATAAGGTGAATGTAGGAGTAATGAGATCTAATCTATCCAGAAAAGTAGGTTTCAGTGAATAATTTGTCGATGAGCACCTTGAAGGTGTTGGGTGCTCATCTAAAAATTATATACATAAACCTCCTCTTCTGGCTGGATTGGATCTCATTACTCCTACGTTCACCTGATTGGTATCCAGTCATATGGTAAAGTCCTTCACTGGGATCTCTAAAAGTTGTGGAAGCCAACAAACATATTACTATTTTGTATATTCTGCTATATCCTGTATTCTTCACAGTACAGTATATACAATTGTTGAACAGACCAACTGGGTATGAAGAAAGACCATCCCATGCTTAAGATCCTGATGAGTTTGGATGCCCCGTATCTTGTTTAATGTTGCTGTAACCAGTTACAGATTAGCTTCAGACAGTTGCTAGATAGTATCCATGGTGCTGCCTTTGTATACAGTTATTCTTTGGACAAAGGTCCCCATCAGACAATCAGAAGGAACGCCTTACAGTATTTTTGTCATTTTAAAATTGGGTGTACCATGTGTTTACTAACCTGACAGGACCTTTTGGGAAATTAGGTAATTTATGTGAAATGACATTAGAACTCAGCCAAGGTTCCACCTGTTTGTCAAAAATGTCTAGGGACTCTTTGTAAATCTCTCAAATGAGAGAGGAAATACAATAACAGGACTGGTAATTCCTGTACTTCATTTGCAATACACAAAGCCTATTTTTCCTCATGCTAGGAAAAAAGAGCAATTTTAAAATATATTTGCAGTTGATCTTTAATGTTTCTTTTTGTTTGACAAATATTTGACATTTTAAGTGTACTTGTGTTTTTCCTTTTTCCTATTCTTGACTGCTTTCATATGTTTTAGTGTTTTACGTTTCCCCAGGTAACCATTAATTTTACTGAATCTTTAGTACAAGTGACTTGGATTGTTATGGCTTATATGTTGAGCTGTATCAGATGTAGGTATCACTGGGCTTTAAACAAAGTCATATTTTAACTATACATCTAGACATAATCTGCACCTATGCAAGCACCACTCTGAATCAAGCACATTATATATATTATATTGACTCTGAGGATTATACATTACTTGAAATGCTTAAAGGAAATAAAAGCAAATACCATTGCTATCCTCCTGGGGAAATAAGGCTTAGTTCTTTAGCAAGAACTTTTTTTATCAAACCGTACTTGCTCTATATATACAACACCATTCCATATAGTGTCTTTGATATGTTTAATATATGGTAATTATCTATTTATATATTATTATGCAAGTGTAGATGTCATATGTTTGAAAAGAATTAAGGAATTGTTTCATAAGAAATTTTGCTTAAGGAAATGTTTTATCTTTTGATAACCATTAGTTTGCACTGGAAACCTGACTAAAATAGTCTTCAGTTACTTGACTACCCAGACATATTATATGTTAATTATGTAATTGTTCTTTAATAGATAACATAAATATGCAATTTTACATGAATATTTTTGCCCTGACATATTAATACATTATACAGTCATGCTTATAAACTGTTCTGGGTAAAATTCCTTATCTCTTTGAACCTCTATTAAAATTAATAATCCATCTTTACTCATCTATGATCTGATTTTAAGTGTATCTCATGTTGCTACAACACCTGACTGTCAAGTCTTTCAATTTTCAACCCCTAATACTTGTAAAAATCTGTAAAAGAGTGTTGAAACTCATATTGGTTATACACATCAGCCAAATCTTTAACACATTGGCTAGCTCATTACATTTGTGAGTGTTTTGGTGAAATTATATTCATATGTGAAGCTTGTCAAGTCCTTGTGGACAGTACTGCATGGGCAGAAACAGCATGGACAACACTGCACAAGTTAACACTACACCATGGAATGCTGCCCCACAACAGAAAACCTGGCAAGTTCATGCATTTCACTGAAGTAGTGGTCCATGGTAGCATGGTTTAGTAGTAGCAAATCTATAGTCACCACTGATCTATGCCTATTTTTACTGGGCATGGTGTTGACTTGTGTGGTGTTGTCCTCGCAGTTCAGACCGCGTGGTCTTGAATGCAATGACATCATGTGGAGCCATTAATATGGGCTACACATTTCATTAGTGCAATGTTATTGGTACTGTATTGAGCATACATAATAATTTTTGTGTGAATTTGTTTTAGTAAATTAACATTTTGTAACTATGTGGAGTATTTTTGTTGTAACTGATGTTGTTGAGGACACAATTATAAAGGAATCCTGGCTCAGCTTGGTTACCTAAAAACTTGAACTGAATGGAACTGAAGTGGACTGAAATACAAACAGCGCTAAGCAAATTTATTTTTATGTGCAAAATTTACATGAAAATACATTGTTACAAAATTTGTGTTTCCAGGAAATATGTTGTGGTATGGCAGTTTTGGTGCAGATTTGAAAATTCCATGAAAATCTGGGTTTTTTTGCAATTTTAGTGCAGAAAGCCTTGCAAGACATAATTTCTCATATGTAAATCTGCTGACAAAACATGGTGAAAATTTCATTTGTGTTGTGAGAGTATGCTGTTGTGAGAGAGATATTTTTCAAATCTGCTGATAATATGACCCATTCCAAATATTATCTTTAGTTTTGTTTCAGTGATGCTTGACTTACCCACCAATAGAACTTCTTTCATCTTTTGTGGGATTTCACATAACCTTGTTTAGTTTGCCTGTTCATTTGTCTGTTTGTTTGCATTAGTTAGCATGCCAGACTGAGACATCTGGTGTGTAAAGGAATTAGTGGAGATGGTGGCATTCATTCATCCAAAGGCACAGTACCTTATTAAAATGTCCAGAAGACTGGCCCCACTCTAGTGCAAAAAGGGCATTTGGGCCAAAATACAGAAGGGATTTGCCGAGGACACTGGTGTCACCAAAACATAGCAGCAGATCCTTCACAACTGGCGCCACTTGAGAGTATCTGAACAGCTGTTTTCTAAAAAGATCCTTCAGCAGCTGCGCCTGGAAGAAAAGGACCTAAGAGATACAGGAGTTGGTGCTACTGGTAAAGGTAAGAAAAATTATTATGCTATTCGTTAAGAAGAAAAAACAGGCATGGGAGGTCTTCAGCACATCAGCAGCTGTCATGGCTGCAGCTATGAAGCCAGCAACCTTCCTATTTTAGGCAGCAAAAAAAAAGTGTGCCTCTTTGGTGCTATAAGATGATATAGCCCAGAACAGATGAAAAGTATTTTTTTTTTATCATTTCTTTTGACCTGTTCTGCCGGCTTGCCACCATCAACCCTGTCCCTCTGCCCCATCACCCACCATCTCTGGAACTTGCCTGACTCTAGGAGAGTCCCCTGTGGATTTCTCCTCATGGTGGGAGCCATGGAGGAAGGCTGATCTCATCCCAGATCACTATACAGATTTATGCCAGAGCACTGACCAGTCAATGGTGTGGAGCTTGCATTGGGACAGGGAGTAACCAAGCTAGTCAGGGATTTTTCCCAGTACATTTTCTCCCCAGGGCTGCCAAGTGCAATGATGCACTACTTTTCCATGTCTCCATGTATGCATACACATGTCAGCATATGTGGGCAGCTTTCACACTGCTTAGGCACTCTCACTGCACTACCATCTGGCCTCAGCCAGGTGACAGTCTGATAGTGGAACACCAGAAGCCCATCCCCAAGAGAAGAACTGTCCCCAGGATGCTCCATCCCCTCTCTCTCTCTCTCTCTCTCTCGGCTGACCCCTCAAAAACCTGTCCCCAGGATGCTCTATCCTCTCTCCCTTGGCTGACTCCTCAGAAACTGTCCCCAGAATACTCCTTCCTTTCTTCCTTGGCTGACCCTTTGAAAACTTTCCCCAGGATGCTCCATCCTCTCTCCCATGGCTGACCCCCCAAAATCTGTCCCCAGGATGCTCCATCCTCTCTCCCTTGGCTGACCCTTCAAAAACTGTCCCAAGGATGCTCCATCCTATCTCCTCCATCTGACCCCTTGAATGACCTGAGTTTACTCCTAAATCCAGATAACTGGTATGGCTAGTGATTATCACTACCACTGAACCACTGGGCCAAGAAAACATTATTTATTTGTTGGTTTGTTTTTCTAATTTATGTTTTCTCCTTTAGGCTGTGAACTGCAAACCTCCAGCTCCACTAACTACTAACCGGTCACAGCTACTGTCTCTCATGGCTCCTATTCTGTGATGGGGGGATCCAAGGAAAAGCTGTCCTCCCCCAGTCCCTGATAAGGATATGATGGGAAGCAGCTGGCTGTGGTGCACAGCAGTTGCCATCCAGAGGGTAAGTGGGATTTTATTACCATTTGCTTTCCCATTTCCTCCCACCTCCCACATGATATGAACAGTAGACATCTTTTCAACTTGACCTACAGTAGCATACAATGTGCCACCTTGAGGGATCCAGCTCTCTGGCCAATCCACAGGTGTTGTTCCACTGTCAGCCCTTCCTGGCCAAGGTGTATTTCTGAGCAGTAGCTGCCTCAGCCTGGCCTGCCTCTTGACATGGCTGCCCTGAGTCCACTCATGAACCTGGGTTGCCCACAAGGCAGTGCATTGCACCACTACTTGCCATCAGAGCAGCCAAGGAAATGTATTTTAGTCAAAATAGGATGTCCTGCACATGGCAGCATGAAAAAAGAAGTCACATTTATGTTAGATCCCAATAGTTGTATCAGTGATAATAACATATGCCATTTCTTCATGCTTCTATGCCAAATTGCATCTCTTATTTCTTCTCTGTGGACTGTGTTATGAAGGGTCTCAGAGTCAGAACCCTGAAGGTTGGCAAGTCCTTGGGACCAGGTGGCATACATGCCAGGGTCTTGAGCAAACTGGCAATAGAGCTAGGGGGACTGCTAGCTCTCCACAACTCAGTAATAGAAATCCAACTTTACACCATCCTTTTAACAGTTCACTAGACATTGGAGAGGCAACACTGGAGTGGGGAACAGTGCATGTGGTGCAGCTGCATAAGAGTGGGACTAGAGGTGACTTGGGGAGCTGCAGGCCTATGAGATTGATATCTATACTGCGTAAGCTGATGGAGGCCATCTTGAAATAATGGTTGTTGAATTCCTCAAGGCAATGGACTCTGTTAAGAGAGGCAGCATGGGTTCATGGTAAGGAGATCATACCAGACCAAGTTAATCTATTTCTTCAGTTGGGTAACAGAGGTTTCAAGGATGGGGCAAGCAGTAGATACAATGTACTTGGATTTCAGCAAAGCCTTCAGTTTGGTTTCCCACAAAAGGTTAATCAAAAAGTGTGAGGACTTAGGGGGCCAGTGGCAAATTGATGAAGTGCATGGTAAACTGGCTCATTGGGAGGACCCAAAGGGTAGTGGTGGGAGGGAAGCTATTAGGGATAAGGGATGTCACAAACATTGTCCTGCAGGGGTTGGTGATCAGACCTGTGTTGTTTAATGTGTTCATTAATGATATAGGGGAGGGCACTGGGGCAAGATTTGCATCTTTGTGGACAACACCAAACTCTGTGTAGTGTGGACACCAAAGAGAGGAACAAGGACCTTAGAGAAAGCATTGTAAAACTTTAAAGGTGGTCTGGTGTCTGGAAGCTGAGGCTCTATAAACCCATATGAGGACTGTCTGATGAACCTAAATATGTACTCATTGGAGGAAAGAAGAGATGGGGCATGACTGAAACCTTCAAGTACCTTAAAAATATTAACAAGTTGGATCACAAGAGCTTCTTTACCTTGAGCAGGAACAGAAACACAAGGGGGCACAGATACAAAGTATGGGGGGATTTAAGAAGGAGTTCGGGAGACACTTCTTTATGAAATGGGCAGTGTCAGGGTGGAATGAACTGCCAGCAAAGTTTATGAACCAAAGATGGTCAAAGACTCAAGTGGGGGTGAGACACAGCAAAGCAGAGTGTCAGAGTTAAAGAGGAGATGGTGCAGAATCCATTGTAATTCAATGCACTGATAGCCAGCATTGAGCAGACTAGATAGACCATAGAGATGACTTCTGCTGGAAAATGTGTGTGTGTGTTTGTATGTTTTGGATGAATAAAGAGGTCCCTAAGATGGTTGCACTAGTTCACCAAAAGGCTCTTCACCTGACTTAAGGGAGTTATAATGTGAATAGTATATAAGCTCATAAAGCATACATTTTATTTGTCTTATGTGTTGCTACGTTATCTTGTGTTTTATTTTTTAAACTGAAGCTGAATAGAAACTGTTGATCCTCACCAGAAAGCTCTTCAAGAAGGTAATACAAGCCCATAAGGGGTTCTGTAACACCTTATACAACAGAACAAGAAATTCACTGGCGGCATAGGGGGCTGAACATTCAAATCTTGTACTTAGTGATTGTTTTTAAATTTATACTGTGGTTCATACTGTTGTTTTTGGAGCAGAAGCATACCAGGAGCCCATTTAAACTGCTCCCACAACTCAGTGATAGAAATCCAACTTTATACCATCCAATGCCATTTTGTTGACATTGTTCTTGAAATCCATTTTGTTGTTGGCATTCACTACATACTGTGGTAGTCTGTTCCAAATTCTGGTCATTCTCTGCATATAAAATAACTTCCAACTTGTAGATTTAAAATGAGTGCTTCATGAGTCTGTTACAGCAGCAAACAAATGCCCCCTTGTCTATGTTCCAGATTCATACCTCTTATCAGACCCTCATCCCTGCTAACATCATACATTAACACAAGATCCCCTCTCTTTCTCCTGTCCCCTAGCATCCTCATTTAGTCTATTCAATCTCTCCTGATATGTCAGATCTCTCAGACCCAAAACACATTTGGCAGATTGCCTCTGCACCCTTTCCATCTCCTTTTTAGCAGAACTGAACTACAGTAGTCCAAATGTGGATGTACCAGACTTTTGTGCAGCAGCATTATCTCTGCCTCATTTCTTTGAAGTTATTTTCTTCTGAATACCCCATATTTATTCTATTTGCTTTTTTTCTGACCTCTGGGCAGTGTTTATTACCACCCTAAGGTCATTTTCCACAGGTGGTTATACATAATTGGGGGATGTGCATTAATGTGAGTCAGGTAGCCTGTGCAGCTCCACACCTATGGACAGGCACATGGTGCCCATTGTGCATGAATGCTGGCCACTGTCAGGTACCTGTCTGAGGCCCTACCTCCCACTGCTGCATGGGGGTGGATTGGAGGACTCAAGCAGGCATCCAGTTGGATGCCCAACCTGGTCCTGGAATGAATCCCCTGCCCCACATGGAGCAGGAGATCATGGGATAGCACGGGAAACAATTTATAGAATGGTTGAGCGAGTGCCCAAATGGCTACCAGCAGCCCTTCCTGCCTGACTGGAGGGCTAGTGCAGCAGGAAAGGGTGGTCCTGGTGCTTCTCTGGCTGATGGGTTTAATCACTGAAGTGCACAATAGATATAACAGGGTCCCTGCTGCTATATCCTGCACCCCTCTCCCCAGCGCTCCATGCATTCATCAATGCTGCAGAGTGTGGGCACACCCCTAACACCCCCCCCCCACAGCATTCACACACTTGGTTGTGTGAATGTTTGGGAAATCCAGTGTTGAAGGGGTGCATGTCCCTTCCATAAATGCTTCTGGGGGTCAGTATGCAACATTCTAACTTAGGATTGCCTATGCGCCATGGATCTTCAGTGCATTGGCAATCTGCACCCTGATGAATTGGTCCTAATGAATTGGTGGCCTTGATGGAAGAGGGATGCCTGGATATTGTAGCAGTCACAGAAACATGGTACACAGAGAACCATGACTGGGATGTTAACATACCAGGGTACATAACCTACAGGAGAGACAGGGAGGGGAGACAATGGGGAGGAGTAACTCTCTATGTAAAGGAAGGAATAAAAGCAACTGAATAAAAGAGTAAACAGGGAGGAGAGGAGGCACTGTGGGTCACATTGGAGACTGGAAATGTCACCACAATCTGCACAGGGGTTGTGTACAGACCCCCATGTCAGGGGGAAGGAATGGACAAGAATATGATAGAAGGCATTCTTAGGATGGCAGAGAAAGGGGAGATACTGTTGATGGGAGACCTGAATATGCCAGATGTTAACTGGAGCACATTTGCTGCAACCACATCAAAGAGCAGGGCCATTCTCGATGCCCTACAGGTGGCATGCCTCAGACAGTTAGTTTCAGAACCCACTCATGAGGGAGCAATCTTAGACCTTGTACTCTCAAATGGGGACAGTGAAACTATCTCAGATCTAGAAGTGGGTTGCCATCTGGGAACAAGTGACCATCAAACAGTGTAGTTCACTTTAAACTCAGCTACAGAGTCAAGCCATACAAAAGTGAGGGTTCTGGACTTCAGGAGGGCTGACTTTGGCAAGATGGGAGAGTGCCTCAGAAAAGCACTAGCAAACCAGCTAGAAGGAGGGGTGGAGCAATAATGGGGAATCATCAAAACTGCCATCACAGGGGCAACAAGCTTTTGTGTGAAGCAAATAAACAAATCAAAATGAAAGAAAAAGCCACTATGGTTCTCAAAAGATGTGGCGGGGAAAGTCAGGGACAAAAAGATAGCATTCAGGAAGTATAAGGAAACACAGAAGGAGCAGGACAGAGAGCTGTACAAGTTAAGGCAGAAGGAAGCAAGGAGGGAAGTCAGAATAGCAAAGGCCCAAACTGAGGAAAAGATAGCCAACTTGGTTAAGAGGGGGGATACAACCTTTTATAGGTACATCAGGGAATGTAGAAAGACAAAGGGAAGGATAGTGAGGCTGAATAGAATGAATGGTGGGTGGGCAGGGGAGACAGTGAAAAAGCAGGGATACTGAATGAATATTTCTGAGGGGGAGATGCCAAATCCAATTAACAGAAGCACTCTTGATAGGGAGGGTTGATCCCAGTCCTTTCACAGAAGAAAGGGTTCTGAAAGAACTCCTAAAACTGAAGGTGGACAAAGCAATGGGGCCTGTTGGAATTCACCCCAGAATTCTAAAAGAATTAAGGGGAGAACTAGTGAAACCACCGACTACCCTTTTTAACAAATCATGGAAGTATGATGTGGTACCCGAGGACTGGAGGAAGGTGAATGTGATTCTTCTTCACAAAAGTGGGACCAAGACAGAGGCAGGAAACTACAGACCTGTCAGTTTGACCTCTGTGGTAGGGAAAGTGATGGAATCACTTCTGAAGGAAAGAATTGTTGAGTACCTAGAGGCCAGTGGGGCACAGGACCCAAGGCAGCATGGGTTCACAGTGGGAAGGTCATGTCAGATGAATCTAATTGATTTCTTTGACTGGGTGACCAAAGTAGTAGACCAGGGAGGGGCTGTGGACATGGCCTACCAAGACTTTAGCAAGGCATTTGACATAGTCCCACACAAAAGATTAATAGTGAAATTAACCAGCCTAGGAGTGGGTCCCAGGGTGGTAGCCTGGGTAAAACATTGGCTGGACAACAGGACACAGAAGGTAATTGTAAATGAAGTCCACTCTGAAGAAAGAGGGGTTACTAGTGGGGTACCGCAGGGTTCAGTACTGGGTCCAATCCTTTTTAATGTCTTTATAAGTGACATTGCAGAGGGACCAGAAGGAAAAGTATGCCTCTTTGCAGATGACACAAAGATCTGCAACAGTGTTGATACACAAGGAGGTGTGGAAAGAATAAGAATGGACTTGGCAAGGTTGGAGGAATGGTCGGAAGTATGGCAGCTAGGATTCAATGCAAAGAAGTGCAAAATAATGCACCTGGGAAACAAAAACCTGCCGGAAGATTACACAATGGGGGGGGGGGAGGTAGTAACAACAACAAAAAAGGAAAGGGACCTGGGGGTAATCATATCAGATGAGCTTAAGGTTAGCAAGCAATGTGAGAAGGCAGTAGGGAGGTCTGTGGGTATACTGGGATGCATAGGGAGAGGCATCACCAGCAGAAAACAGGAAGATGTTATCCCTCTGTACAGGCAGTTGGTGAGACCCCATCTGGAGTACTGCATCCAGTTCTGGAGACCCCATCTCCACAAGGACATAGACAGGATAGAGGCAGTCCAGAGGAGGGCAACTAAAATGGTGCAGGATCTGCAACTGAAGCCATACGAGGAGAGACTAAAGGAGCTTATTATGTATACCCTTGATGAAAGGAGGGGGGGGACGTGATAGAAACTTTTAAGTACCTCAGTGGAATCAACAAAGTCCAAGACGGTAGCATCTTTCAGAAAAAGAGACATGCAAGAACAAGGGGACACAATTTAAAAATATAGGGGGCGGATGCATGGAACCGCCTTCTTGAGGAGGTTGTGGGGTCTAAAACTGTGGGAGAATTCAAGAATGCATGGGACACACATAAGGCAATTCTTGTGGGGAGTAGGAAGAAATAAGCTGTTGGTTAACTAGGATCTGCAGCTTATCCTGTAGGTAGGGTAATGTGCAGACTAGGTGGGCCAAATGGTCTTTATGTGCCCTCAAAGTCTATGCTTCTATGTTTAATATTGTTTTTTTAATTTTCTTAAGCAGGTGGATAGCACTGGGCTATGGCTTATCACTCTTAGACCTACCACCAATTTGGTTACTATATGCTGCACCTTTTCAATGTACTCTATGTCCCTTCACAAGTATTGGCTCCACAGATGGTGACAGTAATCCACTTGCAGCCTGATATAAGATCTATAAAGCAAGATGATACACTGCTCAATTCTGTTGGTGAAAGGATTTCTTGATACAGCCCAAAATTCTGCTTGCTATTTTGGACACTTTATTGCAGTGGTTTCCTTACATAAGGTCTTTACTTATGATAAGCCTGAGATATTTTCACTGTGCGCTTTTTTTTGATTATTCAGTGGTTTATTGTGTAGTTATTTCCTATATTGCTTGCTCCCAGATGTAACACCATGCATCTCTCTATGTTAAAGATCATTATATTATTAGTTGCCCACTGTTCTATTTTTTAAGATGTTTTTTCTAACTTTAACCTGGTTCCAACTGTTTCAACTGTCCCACCCAGCTTGGTGTCATCTGCAAATTTGATAAGCCATCTTTTTATGCCCTAATGGAAGTCACCAATGAACAGTGAAACAAAGAACTACACCATTGACCAACCCCTGGGGATCTCCACTCATCACTGGTCCAATTTCTGAAAGTGCCTTTTCGATCCTTACTCTCTGAATTCTTTTGTACAACCAAGTATACACCCATCTAAGAATCCTATTGCCCAGGTTGTATCCTTTAATTTTATTTAGTAGCGTTGAGTTTGGGAGTTTATCATATTGAAGCAGATGATGTCAACTGGTATGCTTTCACTTAGATATTTGTTTGCTTTCTCACAAAAAGATAGTGGGCTCGATTTTCAAAAGGTCAGGAATGACGCAAGGTGCCTGCATCAAAGAGACATGACGCAAAGGGGCATACTCTGCCCCACAATGCATCATTCCCAATTTTCAAATGTGGCTTACAGTGCCATTGGAACCCATTGCAGAAGAGAGTCATGCATCTGGCTTGCAGCATGCCACAGGCAGTGCCATGGCACTGAGTGATGTTGCACCACTGTGCGGTAGCTATATCCCTGACTGTGGGATTTTCAGCCCCCCTCCCAGTGGCCGCAAACATCGCTCATCATTCAACCACATAGAGCTGGCCTTACAGCCCTTGTGCTGCCACTGCCACTGAGAGAAACCTGGGGCTGGGTGTCCGGGTGTGAGCAGGTGGCACAGGGAACACAGGCAACAGCTGAGGATGATATGCTGACAGTGGCCAGGCATAGAGGTGTGATGAGCTGGACCATGCCAAGTACTGTGAGCCATCACACATGTTGTCTTCAGATACAGTTCATGTTGTCCGGGATGGCAATATTTCCATAATGGCACAATTGTGGCAGTCCATCCTGTGGGCATGCATGGGAGTAAGTGGGCAGTGTCACGGTGTGTGTGCCATAGGAATAATGGCAGCCAAAGCAGGAAGCGTGGCACTAGACGTGTTCTGGGAGTGGTATATGCCAGTTTGAGACTTGGACCCAAACAGCTATTTATCCAGTCACACTGGGAGGATGCATATGTCACTGTAGTATACTGTTCTGTACTCTAGGCTGCTGTCTTCCAGAAAGGTGCATCCATATATAGAGTACCTTTCAATTATTATGACTGCACTCTGATTCCAACCCCTTGAGAAGCACAAGATTATTAGGAACCACAGACGTTTGTGAACAACAGTCACATAACTATGCTAAACTGTAACATGATTAAACACCCAGAGGTATTGATATCAGGGTGTGCAGGAGGATTATCCCTTGCTGTGCCTCAGACTGATATATCAGTTCAGAATTCCTATACACTCTAATTCTGTAGGCAGTGTAAGGATTTTGTCAGACCCTGATGCCACATATTGGGTACAGCAGCAAAACATATTTAAACAAGCACAGTGTATGCTGCTCACAGGACATTCCTTGTACCCATCTGCATGTGCCTGCAGCACCCATCCAGTTGTCACAAAAAGCATCATTCTGTTTCCACAAAATGCTGCAAAGTCAGTTTGCATCTTTTTTTTTTTATTTAGTTGTTTAACCAGAAGTAGCACCCTAAGCTGAAAGCTTTTTTACAGGAGTGACCTGGGAGCACAGGGAAGTTAAGTGACTTGCTCAGGGTCACACAATATGCAAGTGGAAGCTGTGGGATTCAAACCCAGGTCTGGTCTGCTGGATGTCACCAGATTTGCAGCTCAGAGTCTTAAACCACTGCGCTATACTGCCTCCCAACTGCATCTGTTTATTACTACACATTTAACCACAACTCAGACAGAGGAATGGCTAGAGCTGTTAGATTATTTCCTGTCTCTGTTGTCTGCGGTCTACCCCCATGGCACCAGTCATAGTACTCCCTGTCCCTCCTGGATTGTCAGTATCACTTTGTTGCACACTAATCTGTCCCTGTCCTGGGTCCATGCCACCCACCACCTCTCAACTCAACCCTTCCTGTCCCCCAACAGCCTCTGCCAACCACCAGGGCACACAGCCAGTGGGTCTTTGGCACTAGTTGCCATGCTGCAAAGCCATCCCTTAGCTTGTGGCATTCCCCTCCCATGTGCCTTCTGTTTGTTGCATGGGTGATGGTTGTAGTAAACTGAGGCGGTTTGGTGCTGGGACACCTCCTGTATGAGAATCAGGTGCAAGGTCCCTAGTACACCGGCATTCAATACAAGCTGCTGTTTGTAGCAGCTTGCGTTGCTCTAAGGGCCTGTTTGAAAATCAGGCCTGTCTGTTTTTCTTAAACCCTTGCTGTGTTTTGTCATATAAACCATGCTCACCCATTTGTACTTCTGTTCTATTATTTATCAGACTCTCCATGGTCTTGCCCAGTACTGACATCAGGTTTATACTGTAGGTCTGTAGTTAGAAGTAACCAGTTTATCACTTACTTGAAAATTGGGAAAGAAATAGCTGTTGTCCAGCCCTTTGATACTTCCACTGCATTAAATGATTTGTTATAGAGCACTGTCATGGGTTCTGTTAACCAGTTACTCAGCTCTTTGAGTATCCTGGGGGATCATATCTGGTCCCACTGTTTTTTTTAACTGTATCCAGTAGTCTCTGGACTTCCTTAACTGAAAACAGACTGAAATATTGATATTGGGAGCTAACAGCAGGGGCTAGTCTGTCTAATAAGTCATCTTTGGTATATACACAACAAAAGTAATTCTCAAAGATGTTTGATACCTTGTGTGGTTCCGTAATTTAAAAAAAAAAAATTAAGCAGGAGAGACACACTAAGCTAAAGTTTGTTTATAGGTGCAACCTGGGAGCACAAGGAAGTTAAGTGACTTGCTTAGGGTCATACAGTATGCAAGTGGGGGCTGTGGGATTCTAACCCAGGTCTCCAGGTTTGCACCTCAGAGCCTTAAACCACTGCACTTTACTGCCTCCCAATTTCCTGTTTGATAATTACAATGGGCTCTATGGATGAATCACTTATTTTTTTGTTTTTTACATATGCATAAAATGTTTCAGTGTTGCCCTTTGTATAGGCTTTTTTGCACTCAAATTTCCTCCTTACCTTTCTGATCATATACTTAGTTTTTTTTAGTTCTTATTTGTACTTTCCTACATTACAGGCAGTTGTATCCCTACTCATGTTATCACAGGCTTTTCCTTTCATTTTTAGTTGAATAAGCATTTTTATTTTGGTGCACCACATTGGGATTTTTCCTTTATTAATATAAAGATTTTGGATGGGTATATAGTTATTATCTAAATCAATTGTTGTATTCTTCAGTACTGCAAGAAGTCTTCAATGCTACTCCCTTCTAGCTGATGTTTCCATTCCCATTGTTGTAATTCACCTGTCATGCCCCTGAAATCAATTGGTTAACCTATGACGGGGTGACATCCCTGACATCGACATCCCCGACAGCAACTGACAGAATTCTGAGTGTCAGCATTGTACTGTCAGGGATGTGTGAGTGTTTTCTTCAGGGGGCTATGCCCCCGAGCTCCCCATGTAGGGGGCTCCTCCCCCAAACCCCCTGGTTTCTATATATACAACACCGAGTTGGAATTGTCTCAGGGAGGGGGTGAAACATTGGGTGATGCAGTGCCAGTGCCAACAAGGACCATCACAGCAAGCCAACGTTTTAGCTCAAAATCTGTTACTGTGATGGTCTTCGCACTAGCAGTTTTGCTGTATGGTCTGCATACCAAATCAACCATATTATAATTTCTGATTGTGGTTCTACCTGTCACCCTGCTGACCTTAGTTGATCCATGGAAGTCAATCATGTTATGGTCACAATTTCCCAGTGTTTCTTTTATTTTAATGTTCTTAGTTTTGTTTGGAATATCTGAAGTGACAAGGTCTGGTATGTTGTTTTCCCCTGGTTGGAAACTTAATTAATTGGTGTAAATCACTGTGTAACATTGTGTTCAATATAATTGTGCCTTGTTCCCTTTAGTTTCTAGTTTGTCCCAGTTAATGTGCAGGAGATTAAACTCACCCATTATTATAACATTGCCTCTATTGGATATTCTTTCTGTCTCCTCCATCTTAATCCCCATCCTGTTTCATCTTCTGTTGCATTGGGTGGTCTATAGTAGACTCCTAAATGTAGTTTTGTATTCCCTGGTGGGGAAATCTAGATCCCATCTGTAAGTATGTCCATATGATCAGTACTTGGCTTTACTGTATATACATAGCTACTCCACCTCCCCTTTTACCAATTCCATCCTTATGGTACAATTTATACCCATTTATATTTTTGCTCCACTGTAGAAGTTCATTCTAACATGTTTTGGTTACTGTACATATGCCTATGTAGTTTTCAACCATCAGGATATCACATTCTAATTTTTTGGTAATACTTAACCTTCTTTGCATTCAGTGCAGATAGCCTCAGATCTTTGTTTGTTTTTTTTTTTTGTATTTACTCTTTCAACCTCTACAGACACTTTCTTTAATCCAGAAGTCCCCTTGGTGATTAGTTTTTATGTGTTTTAAGATAGTTTTTTATGTTGCTCCCCAGGACCTTGCTGCCTGTTCTACTTAAAAACAGCCCATTGAGACTATATAGCTCTCTATTTCCCCTAAATGCTTTCCAGTGTGGTAGGCATTTTATTCCTTGTTCAAGGGTTCATGTACACAGCCAGTTATTTATTTTCATAATTTTATTATTTCTTCCTTTACCTGCTCTGGGTACTGGCAATACTTCTGAAAAGACCGCCTCACAATCTTTATCTTGCAGTGTTTTAGGGATGTCTATTAGTTCTTCTATTGGTCCTGACATGAAGTACAACTGTTGGTTTGTGGTCATCTTTTCTTGTTTATTTCTAGTAGTATTCTTTCCATATCCTTTATTTTTGCTCCAGGGTAACAACAGGCTGTAGTGTTTTCCTTGTGTTCCTTGTTCCATTGTAGTTTATTAACCCATACTTCTCTATTTACCTTTCTGCCTAATTTCAAATCATCAGTACACTGCTGGGTTCAACTTACAATACCCTAATTTATTTCCTTAATAGCAGTCCAAGCATTGACCCCATGGCACACAACACACCACATTACCCCTCCCAGGAATAAAGATTGTTTAACCTTACAACTGTATCTGTTTTCTGGCTGCTGATAAACTTCCTAATTGCCTATACTTTATTTCCTGATTATGATTAGTATAGCTCAATCTGGCATCTTATTGAATGCCATGCTAAAGTCCAGAACAACTAAGTTAGTTGTTGTCCTGACATCTAGATTCTTGCTCATTGGTTCATAGGAGGTTAACAGATTTTTGACACATGATTTTTATGGCTGCAGTGGGCATAGCCCTGCAGATGTTTTGCTTTGAGAAAAGGACTCCCTGCATAAATTACCTTCCAAGCAACATGATAGAGTGTTAAAAATTGTGTCCTCTGATGAAGCCTCATTACTACGCTGCCTGTGTGTGAATGTATATATCAGCTGGAGAGCACTATTTTCCCTCTGGCTTGAGAAGTTAATTGAGCCCTCCCAAGTACTGCTGTTTTTTGCAAGTTGAAGCCTCCTCCACTGTCTTTTATGGGACTTTTCTTTGTTTCTTAAGTTTCTGTGCTTAAGTTGAGCCCTCCCCAGTACTGTCTTTTTTGTAGGTTGAAACCTCCTCCACAGTGTTTTATGGGCATTTCCTCTGGCTTTTTTTATATATTTTTAGTTGTTTAACCAGGAGTAGCACACTAAGCTGAAAGTTTTTTTACAGGAGCAACCTGGGAGCACAGGGAAGTTAAGTGACTTGCTCACACAGTATGCAAGTGGAAGCTGTGGGATTCAAACCCAGGTCTGGTCTGCTGGATGTCACCAGATTTGCATCTCAGAGCCTTAAACCACTGCGCTATACTGCCTCCCTTGAGAGACGTTAATTGAGCCCTACCCAGTACTGCCTTTTTTGCAAGTTGAAACCTCCTCCACATTGTTTTATGGGCCTTTCCTCTGGCTTGAGAGAAGTTAACTGAGCCCTACCCAGTACTGCCTTTTTTGCAAGATGAAACCTCCTCCATAGTGTTTTATGGGCCCTTTCTTTCTTAAGTTTCAGTGCTTAGTTTACTACCATTTGCAAACTGAGAAACTTGTTTTGCTAGTATCCCCTTCCCCACTCATCCAGAGGTGTGCATTCCTTTGTTCACTAACCATGCTAGTTGATTTTACTTGCTTCCCCCATAGTAAGAATGTGAAACTAAACTTGTCTTATATTATTTTAAATGATTGATAAAGTGACATGTTCAGTTTGCATCCCTTGGAGATGAAGCTATATCCCTTTACCTATATGGAGTAATTAACTTGCCACCAACTCTTAAGATCTCAGCTATAAGATACATCATGCATGTAAGGTGATATTTGAAACCTAATTGCATTCCCTGAAACAGCTCTGTAGTCACACAAAGCCAACCCTGTATATATATATATATATATATATGCACACCCCTCTGTAGCCACACAAAGTCAACCCCTATCTCTCTCTCTCTCACCTACTGCTGGACAACACAACTGTCTATGCTAGACAACACAGCTGTCTAAACAAACAAAGCTGTTTTTAAAAGGGTTTTTTTCTTGCTTGTTTTAAATGCCTGGGTAAGTCATAGGAAGACACACTGCCAGGGATGTATAAAAAGTCTCAAGATATCTATAGAGAGAGAAGGGAATACAACACTTTAAATGATTACAACCTCATTAGACTACAAATGCAGACAGTGATGCAAAGTTCTCATGAACTGATTCAACATTAAACTAATTGAGTTTATATTCTTTATGCTTCTCTTTTCTTCATGTTACTATGATCCCTATTTGCTGTTGCAAATATTTGTTCTGGAGGTCCCAGCCATCTCAGAAAAGATATAGATTGGGTGAAGCCAGTACAGAGAAGGGCAGCCAAAATGGTGCATGGCCTGCACCAGAAGCACTATGGGGAAAGACCTTAGGAGTTAAATATGTACTCTCTAGAGGAAAGGGGGGACATGATTGAAGCATTCAAATACTTCAAAGGTATCAATAAGGTACAGAAAGGTTCAATTCTGCTGAGAAAGAAATGTTCAAAGACAAGGGGGCACGATATGTAGCTGGAAAGGGGAGACTTAGAGGGGTTGTGAGGAAATACTACTTTACAGAGAGGGTGGTGGACACCTGGAACAGCCTGCCAGCAGAAGTAATTGGTACTGAAACAGTAACAGGTTTCAAACATGCATGGGATACAAATAAGGGTACCTTGGTAACAGGGCTGATGTGCCGGGGGGGTAAGGCTGAAGATCAGTTATGACCCATGGCAGCACAGTAGGTAGGTACCTTAGGGCAGACTTGGTGGCCCAGGAGATCATTTCCTGCCAAGAACTTCTATGTTTCTATGTCAGTAAATAGCTGGTACATGAGCACTATACATTCATGTTGACATCAATGTTAAGATGTTAAATATAAAGCTTATGGTACCAGTAACACAGTGCCATTAACAAGTACTGCTCAAATATTCAAAATCTATGGATCTACCTATTGTCCATATAAATCAAAAATATGTATCTCTATGGAAGTCAGAACTATAAAGAAAAAGAGAGAAAAAAGGAAACAAACACAGAAGAAAAAGTGTGCATAAAATAAGCCAAAGCGGGGTAATATGTATAAAGCAAGAGAGCAGCACTGAAATGCATTTTTGTTATACTTGTGAAGGGATGAAAGCTCAAGTAAAATATAGGTCCTAAATATAGAAAACAGTTGAAAAGGATAAAAAGGAAGGGAAAGCTTCCTAGATGCAGTAGAAAAGAAAAAAACAACCAAAAACAAAATCTAAGAAACTGACTGCCATAAAATTCAAAACAATAAAACAGTGCATGATATTTGGCAAATTATAGAGGGCTACATATTATCATTTGCAATAATTTCATTAAAAGGATCAAGGATTATAACAACAAATGATGACAAGCAAGATGGCCAAATAAAGATGTGAAGAAAGTTACTCAACAAAAACAAAAAAGCTAAACATGCAATAAAATATCTGAAAACAAAAGCCATGACATAACCACATGGTCAAAATTTTAAGCATTTTAAAAGAAACATAAAAGCAAAAGTAACCATTTCACAAAGAAAATGGAACTCAGACCTGCAACAGATGCAGACAAACTCAACAGTAAGCAACTGTGCAGTTCCATCAATAGTCTAAACAAAAAAAAGAATATAAGTAATATTAATATTAAAGGGGAAACAGTGAAAAATCCAGTGGTGAGAGCAAACCAATGTAATGAGTATTTGTGTTCCTCATTCAAACCCATTCACAACTCAGTCCCCTGGCCCTGTACATTACCAGGAACCCAACAGAAATGATATAAATACAGACAACATACTGCAAAAAATTCAGAATAAAAAAAAAAATCAGAGTGCAAAGTTTCCAATAAAATCCTGAAATTAAATATTGGGATAATCCATAACCAGGCACCCCCTCAAAATATGTTTTAAAAAATTAATAAATACAGGTTCCGGATAAAATTCTACAATCACTACTTAAAAATATAAGTTAGCCACATGTCTAACAGTGATTTCTGCGACAGAGCAGCAGGGATTCACAAAGGGACAATCATGTACCACAAATGTAATCTGTCTCTATGAAAACGTGACCCAGTTCTTGGATAACAATACCTCATAGACATAATTTCTGTTATACCTTTGCAAAACATCTGCCACTGTACCACATTTGGCAGTCATTGAAAAAAAAAGTCTTCTCTAGCTATTCATCCCTATATTATAAAGTGTACAACCAAAACCAGCCAAACCATATGAAGATTCATCACTGCAAGCCTTGTATATTATGCAGACTGTGATACTTAACTATTGTAATGTAAATTAGTGCATCTGGACTTATTTGCTGCACATGCATCTCAGTTGCTATGGGGTCCTGACTATGTACACCCTTCCTCAAGCCAAGCTAGCTACAGTATGTCTTACAACTCCTGGTAGGTGACAACGCTATAGCTTATGTATTACTGTGGCAAGCTGCTATTTTCAACAAGAAGTTAACATTTTAAAAAGACAGTGATGTGAACCGAGAAGCAGCTTGTGCATGTAAATCATCATGCTAGCCTAGATATTTCCAGGTTGCATTCAGTTAGCCTATCCAGTGGGAGCAGAAGAGGAGAGGGTTACAGATCTGAAATAGAACTCTTTAACCTATTTGTGATTTAAAGTTACGTTATGGAAATGCGACCTCCAGAACTGGACACCATATTCCAAATGAGACCTCACCAGTTATCTGCACAGTGGTATCACCACCTCCTTCCTTCTGCTAGTGATACCTCTCCCTATGCATCCCAGCATCCCACTGGCTCTCCCCACAGCCTTGGTATATTGTTTGGCCACCTTTAAGTCCTCCAATATGATCACCCCCAAATTACTGTTTGGTGACCATCAGTTTCTCTCCCCCCCCCCATAATCCTCCCCTGGGTTCCTGTACCCCACATGCATGATTTTGCACTTTTTTGCATTAAATCTCAGCTGCCACACTTTGAACAATTCTTCTAGTTTACCTACATCCCTCCTCATTTTTCCCACCCTTCCCAGAGTGTCCACCCTGTTGCAGATCTTAATGTCATTCACCAAGAGGCACACTTTTTCCTCCAGCCCTTCTGCAATTTCACTTAGGAAGACATTAAATTGGACTGGGCCCAGGACTTATACCTGTGGCACACTGCTGGTCACACTCCTTTCTTTAGATTGAGCACCATTTATCATGACTCTATTTTCTATCATTCAACCTGTTCCTAACCCAGTTTACCACCTTGTGATCCACTCCCAGGCTGCCCAGCTTGTTCACAATTCATATGTGGAATGGTATCGTCGGCCTTACTAAATGCAATTCATGGTTATGTTTATGTTTAAGCCCATGAAACACCCTTATCTAGTTAATGCATTTGCAGCCATAGTGGCTCTGCCAGATTTTGTTTTAACTGTTACTCCATGCTTGTTTTCATCTAACAGTCCTACTTTCTCAGTGAGGTTTAATGAATAGTTGGTGATGTCTTTGCTCCTAGTGAAACCTGACTGGCTGAATTTAAGCTAATCAGGTTTTACTAGGAACAAATACATCTCAATTCACATGTGTCAGTGTCATTACCAAAGTAGATACTGAAAAGAACAGACACTCTGCATTGGGAGACTAGCCTATTAAAAATTACTTTTCCTGGTTGCTGATGAGAAGGGGAGGGTGGTCAAGACCAGATAAGGTTGGGGGGGTCTTCTACTATGTCTATTGGATCTGGTCAGGTGGGGGAGTGTGTCTGGCTTGTGGGTGAGGGAAGGGTATATTATCAATGATATGACCTTTGAGTGTATTAAACACACTACACTCTCTCTGCCTATAATGATTCAGTGAAATTCACCAGGACAGGGGGGAGGCGGGAGGAGGTTGCTATTGGAGTGATAGGAGGAAATATGATACATAAAAGTCTTTGGGAGGTGGTAAGATGGGGGAATTACAGTACAGTGGGGAAGGAGGTATTTTGTGCAATTTGGGAGGTCTTTTTTACAAAAAAAAAATTCACCAGTGAAGTTGGTGTGATCACTGGGAACTTTGCAAAGCATCACAAATTGTTAATTTTGGTGAATTTGTGCCTGCTTCTCAGGCTAATTAAAATGTTGTTGCATCTCTGTTGTTGGCTATGCATGATCTACTGTGTACAGTAAAGTTGGGAGGTGGATTATCTATAGCAGCTAAAGTAGTAGTAAAGTTGGAGGGGATAGACTGAGGGTTGTGAGAAGCAGAACAGAATAAAACAGTTTAAATTGTATGTAAGTACTAAAATTTGTGTTTAGTGGAATGTGGGAAGATATAGTCTGCAAGAACTGTCATGACAGTTTAATGATCAGAACAGGGATTGGGTGCAAAGCTACTGTATATGGATGAGATGGAAGCACAATTATCTGGTGTGACATGATTTCTGGATTTTGCTTACAAGGGGAATGTGAATATCTGTGAACCGATAAAGGAGATGAAATGTAATCTCTGAGGCATGGTAACTGGTATCTGTACATATGACTGTATTAAAAGCAAGTATGATCTTGTTAGTGCCATTATTTGTTTGTGGAAAATGACTATTTCATCATGTGTAAATGGGATATACTGTATAAGATGATGCAATGGGTGTAGGATTGGGTGAAACTTAAATTCCACCCGTGAAATTCTCACAAAATGCAGAATTCACTTCTGCATAATTTCATGAAAAACGGAGGGATTTTTTGTGAAATTCCACCTTAAACTCAGGAATTTTGTCATGTATAGTGCAATAATGTGGTGAACTGTGGGAAATATTGCCACAGAACTGTTGTTTTTTTCTTTTATTTAGGAAGTAGAAAGTGGTGTTACTGGGAAGTGGAGATGCTGGGGTAACTGGGAGGAGAAACTGAATAACTGTGAGGTGGCACTGCTGCAGCTGATACTGTTGTAGCTGGAAGTAGACACTGCTGTAACTGGGATGAGACACTGATATAATAAGCTATGATGAAACATGGGTAGCTGTGTATATGGTGGAATGCACTGACACAGTTGAGATGAGGCATCATTATGACTGGGAGGAGATATGTCAGGATGCAAAATTTTTGTATCTTATGTGCCCCAAGGCAGGCAATTTTGTCAGAAGATATCTACAGCTCCTCAGTGCTTGCCCACTGTGACACCTAAGGCATTAGATCTGCTGTATCTTAAATGTTTTTCTCTATTCCTCCTCACTTCCTTGTTCTTCCACCTCCACTGTTTGTGATGGTGCAGTGTCAGTGCTGCATGACTAAGTTCATGAGAAAACTTACCCTTACATGAAGCAGAGTAGCCTTGAAGAAGGAGCAGTGTGGTGGAGAGATTGTCATTTGACAGCAAAGTCTGTGCACTGAGAATCATGATGACTGAGTTGTGCAGCTGGTTTCACATGACAGGGGCTCTCAACAGGCATCAGATCACAGTCTGGAGGGATTGGCTGCTACTGACAGCTGATCTTTCCCCCATGAAGTGCTGTGGTGAGTGCTGTTTAGCCTATCAGAATGAATCACGGTGGAAGTTGAATCGGCCATCAGAGTAGTAGGCAGCACACAGAGAAAAGCCCTTTTAAGGGCCTGAAATCAGCACTAGCACACAATCCTTTTAAGGGCTAGTGATGCGAAGCTTTAGGAACCATCACCAGTGCAGCATAACATATAAAATTAAAAGCCCTTTTAAGTGCGTGGGGGAGTGATAATTATAAGGGTCTACTGTATTAGGACAGGCAGGCATCAAATAATTTTTTTTTTCAGTTTTATCTTTTTGTCCCCCACTTGTCTGCTGCCAATATCCGCCTGGTCATGGCACCTTCATATTTCTACCTTTCCCGCAATGCTCCCCTTCGAACCCCCCCTGACTTGCCACTCAGATGGTGGGGTTGTAGCACTGGCCAGGTGCCGCAATCAATGTAACTATCTGGGGGAGCCAGTTGGGAGGCTAATTGAAGCTGAAGGCAGGCTTCACAGAGGTGGCAGACTTGGGGGAGTGTTTTCCCCATGTGGCAAGGGACATGCAATGACATCCAGCATCTGCCTGCTCTTGAATTGTGCGCCAGAAGTGGTACCACCGGCCTCTGCCAGGGGTCCATTGAGCATCAGACGGGAACCCATCCCTTCCCCCAGAGAAGGAGAGCAGTCCACTGGATGCTCCATCCTTCCCCCCTGGCCCGCCCTCCAGCGACCCAGGTCCATTCCCGAACCTGGGTTGCCAGCGTTGCAAGCAGAAATCTAATTGCTACGCTGACAGGCCAGCTCAAATTAATTTTAAAAAGCTCTTTTCATGGCTTGGGGAATAGTGAGAGTCACTTAAAGGATTATGGGCATGCAGGCAGTCAGGAGAAAAAAAAAACATTAAAAAAAATAACAAAAAGAAAACCCTTTTCAGGGCTTAGGGGCTAAACCTTATTCGGGAATGTAGGTGGGCATTAAAGCCATTTTCTTGACTTCTGGGCTGGTGAGTCCCTTAAAGGACTGAGGGCATACAGGCAGGAGAAAAATCATTATGAAAAATTAAAAAGCCATTTTTCAGGGCTTGGGAGCTAAGGCCTAATTAAGGCATGCACGAAGGCATTAAAGCCCTCTTCAGGATCTGGTGGCTAGCAAGTCCTTTTAATGTCAGAAAGTACACAGGTAGGTATGAGAAAATCAAGTTAAAATTAAAAAAAAAACTTTTAAAGAGCTAGTGGAGCCAAAAACAGGCAGACAGGGAAATAATACAACTTTTAAGAAGTAACCAGTTGTAACTTTTTATTTGTGAAGTATTTTTCTTTTTCCTTTTGCTCATTAGAAAGTCTTCTCTGTGCTGGATGTTTGGAACAGCTCTTAGCCTGGCAGTTGACATATCTATCCCTACCCACCCACATCATCAGCATTGTGATCTCACTGACAGTGACATCATAGGTGACTGACCTAGCAACCACTGAGTGGCTGTTTCTAAGCAGCAGTGATGTCACAGTCAGTGAGGTCATAATGCTGATGATGTAATGGAAGGAAATAAATGGAAAAAATAATCTCTAGGAGTCTAAAGTGTGAAAACTCAATTTCAGAATGTTAAAGAAAGCTTAAAACCTACTTCTCATCCCTTATAACTACAGTCTAATGCAATGAAGAGAACATTAACTGGACCTTAGAGTCACAGTTAGTGTAGAGATTATTTTAAATGGCCTCTGACAAAATGAAGAGATTGAGGGATAAGAGTTCACACTGAGAGTTTTTTTTTCAGGGTTAGGGATCCTGCATAATATTAAAAAAAAACCTAAGACAAAAACTGAATTTAGGGTAAATCTTAAAGGTAGACAGAGAAGGCATCAAGGAGACAGATAATTTGGTTATCACAAGAAATGGAAACCATAAGTGATTTAGCAGGTACCATAACACTTTGTGACAGGAGTGAATATCTCAGTTAGAAGGCAGATTCTCGGCAGAAAGTTGTTAATGGAGGAAGTGTCAAAGTGATGAGGACAACCAGTACAGATATGTGAGACAGAGAATAATGTCAAATGTTTTGGGGGTCTAGTATGCCATAAACAAGGGACAGTCTAATATGTTTGTCTGCATTCAAGATGTGTAAGTGCAGTGTTTGAAATATGTCAATATACTGTAAGCTATTATACGTAGCATTCTGTTTCTTTAATTCTATGGAAATGCTTATATGAATGGTTAAACAAAGGAGATGAATGCCTTCTAGTTTATATAGGAATAGGATCCCTTCCTTTTGTGAGTTGGAACTTTTACTGGGTAGGATGCTGGCAAGATGTGGAATACTGGTAGAGGGTTCATGGTTTAGAACTAAGGTGGTCCACAGGGGAGGACTTTAGAGACACACAAGAGAAACCCAGCTACCTCGAGAGGCAGAAGTAGTGAGTGTAACAGCTGAGGCTGCATCTCTCAACAGGGTGGCAACTGTCAAGACAATGCTCAAGCTCTGATGAGAGTAAGGCTGCACTGCCATCAAATGTAGCTGACTCAAGCAACCCACTGTGAAAGTCCTGCCGGCTCCAGCAAGTCCCTCAATGCTTTGGTTGATACAGTTCAGTGGGTTCTAATTGATAAAGTATTTGCTGTATTTATGTTTTGTTGGTATGGCAACTCTTTTGTTACTGTATGTACAATATAAATGTTTAATTAAATGATGAAGATGTCATCTCTTTGCAGGGAAGAACAGTATAACTGATTTGGGGTTTTGTGCACTTCTGATTTTTACTCATGGTTTCATGCTTTTTATTTTATTTAAATAGGCTGAAGCAATGTCTTGATTAACTGTAGGATGTTGGGGCATGAAAGTGACAAAAGTTAAATGTTCACAGATGTGGCTTATGTCACTGGGACAATTAACTTTTTACAACCATGACATTTAGCATCTTGTCTGACATAACATTTTGCTAAGGTTATTGATGGATTCCTCTAACAACATTTGCTTTTTATGTTAAAAGTGAAGAGTGCTAAAACCAAGCTTTAGTGTGTCTTTGTATTTAAGACTCAAAAATGAAAAAAAGGGGAACATCAAAATGGAGAAGCCAATTCACATTACATGTCAATGCAATTGACAGACTGAGGAATTGAAAGTTAGTGTCAGACTATATTAGGACAATATGTCTATTCAGCACATCTTAGTAAGAGTGTCTAGCAGACAAATGTAGTGCTCAGGGTTCGTGTGAATAAGAAATGCTGGAGGGCTGCAAAGTTCACAGAGCAATGATTACTCTTGCTGTAGCATGAATCTGACAATTGATACCACCATTAACCAATCAGCATGAACAGAAAGAAGCTGGTGAGTGATGATGAGACTCATTCTACAATGCAATAGGCTACAGCTGTCTTAAAAGATAGCATTGATGCATTCAAATGAATCCATATGCCCACAGCATCATTGGCTGGGAAAGGGTAAAGGCTTGTTTCTACATCCTTCACTGGTTACCTTTTGAAACTGGTTTTACAGTCAGGTAACATTCAGCAGTCAGACTTGTACACCTAATCTATGTGGCTGCTTCTGACTTACATAACTAAGAGGGTTATTCAAATTTGTTTTATCAAAACAAATAATACAGTATTGTGACCCTATGACCAACCCTCCAAGTTATACTGAAATAGAGTAATGAATCAAATTTGGCATCCCAGAAGTGACCCCACCCCCATCAGATTGGCAAATGTTAATGATGGTTTCATTCTTATGAGGTTCAGTTTTCCTCATTCTATGTGTCCTGGAGCTTCATTGGTGCAACACACAGATTGCTTGTTTTGTGGCCTTAGTTCAGAGAGTAAGTCGAATACAGTACAAGCCATTCAATAGGGTCTGTCCCATGTATTATGTGGCATCCTGTTTAGTCATCAAATTTGATTAAATGAAGCTGCAAAAAATGACTACATGGGAAGCGAGAGAGGTAGCATTATTAACCAATTTTATTTTAAGTATGCTAACATATAAACTATTACTAATAACAGTACAATACAGAAATAAAATTAGTATATGCGCTACAGCAAACTATTTAAACATATTTTACTATATCTAAATTAACTTGTTTGTTCAGGTATTAGTGTTAGCATGTGACTAGTGGTCAGTAATTCTGCTTTGCCTGCTTTATGCTAAAGCCTGCTTCTGGATTTGCAAAACAGTGCAGGTGGCTAAAGCAAATAAATGGAGCCAAAAGCAAGGGTGCACTCACTCAAAGCAGATAGCAGCATGGCTTCACCATCACTGTTGGGCTCTCAAAATGCCACGATCTTAGAAAGCCTTGAAAAAGTGCAGTGTTAACACGAAAACGTTGGGCTGTTCTTGGGGAGGGGAACACATATCAGGGTACTGTATCCAAAATAAAGTTTTTCTGGACTTTTATCCTGCTTGCATCATGGCATTTTGTATGAGATCTCAACAGTGATGGTGAAACCATGCTACCATCTGCTCTGCTTCTGGATTTGGGCTTCAGTTTGTAACAGCATCTCCCAGTTAGCTACTAGATCTTGTTGTTGGCATCACTTCATCATAGTGGAGATACTGCCTAGCACATCTGTGATGCTGATGGAGCAGGGTGGCTCTTTGTGTCAGCCTCACTTTTCTCATCATCAAAATCAGTCAGTTTCATTGTAACTGAGACAACTTCAGGATCTTTTAGCTCATTGATAGTAGGGTCATTCACATCCATGCTGATGAAAGCACCCAGTTCATATAAATGTAAGAATTTTACACAGATATTTATCATCTCCAGTTTCATGTTGCTTCAAGCATGATGCGACATGTAAATGGCGTCAAGTAGATTTACCTGTTAAGCAATCTCCGTGTCATGTGTTCTGTGTCATTCTTGGATAGTGTTGATGATTTTCCATGGAGTAGCATCTCCAATGTTCAGGGTTTTCTAATGCCATGGCAAGAATGGACACCATTCATAAACCAGGGCATGTTCAAAGACATCAGGAAATCATTATTATATGAATCTCTTCATTTGCTGAAAGCACTCTTCTTAATATACTATTCACAACGTTCCACGAGTGGCTTCCTTCAGTAGTTTGTTTAATGTTGCAGATATTGGTAGCATACTCAGGTGTTCCTGAAATTAGTTTTTAATTAGTCCTGCAGCTCCAAGGACAACTGGCTCTGTTTCTGTGTTTTAGTTCCAAATTTGTTTTATTTCTATTTGCACATCCTGCTATTTGATGATTTTTTGTCTCTCTGTGCATAAGATATTGTAGTCATTTGGGACAAACACTTCAGTTAACTGAGATACTAGCTGAGTTGCCTTTGTTTATTTTTCTTGTATTGTAGTATCTGGTTTTCTGGTGCCCACATGATTAACAGGTGGAATTTGGTGGTCCCATGTGATCACTACTTCTTCATTCTCTATGACCCTTTTGGATTTGTGGTTCCAGTGTTTTTCTGTTGCCTGTGTATTATAACGTTTGCATTGTTTCCAGTGAATCAGTCTGGCTACAATATTGGGTCCTACTGTAGTATAAAAGAGTGTTAATGCCACTTAAGATTTCTAATTATGCATAAGTCCATGGGTTGAATGGCTCTTGTGTTTGGGAAGAGGACACCAGGATTAGAAAGCATAGTTGTTTGAGGTCCTGAAAGCTGGTGCTGCTATTATCATATCCAGGAAGAACAGGATTGTGTATCTAGCACACTGGAGCTCACTCTCCCACCCAGCAATGATTTATGGAAAATGTCAACAGTCATCCCAGCATTACCCAAGCTGATATATGTAATAGCTAAACTTTTCTGATTCTTGGGATTAGACTTTTTTTGTGTGTGCAGTATTAGCCACTGCTTAGCAATTAAATCACAAATTGTAGTGAGAAAGAAATAACATGACCAACTGGGACTTGAATCCAGATTCCCAGAATGCCATCCTGGTGTTCTAACCACTGAGTGACAGGCTCACATGGTTGGACCCCCTTCTGGCCATGTGTGCATTGGCGGCATCATTAAGGTACCACACGGTCAAATTTGCTGCCCCCTCCCCAAGGTCTGCCCCCACAGAGTTGGAATATTTAGAAAGGGGGAGCATGGGTGTCACAGCCCCCCACATGGGATGTATGGGGGTGCAGCCCACACAAACAGATGAAGCTGCAACATTGGGACTTGGCCCCCTAAGGAGCTAGCATGTGGTGAGCGGTGCCTTACATGCCCGGAACCAGTTGAACTTGAGGTTCCCAGACAGACTTCCTTTCTCTGGTATTGCATATCCTGCAACTGGGAAAAAGTGAGATGACAATGAGGACTTTTTTGTGCAGTATTAGTTACTTCTCAAAGGAAAAATGTGACCAACTGGAAACTGAACCATGTCAGCCAGTGACTCAGTGGTTAGAGCACTGGAATGATATTTTGGAGGCTTGGGTTTCAAATCCCGGTAGATCACATGATTTGTTTCTCACTACAATTTTGTGATTTAATTGCTAAGCAGTGGCTAATACTGCATAAAAAAACACCTAATTGTCATCTCAGTTGTTCCTAGTTGCAATATATACAATACCAGAGAAAGAAAGTGTGCCGAGAGTTATAGCAAACACATTCAATTTTGACAACCAGACCAGGAAGGCAGTTAAAAGGGGCAATAAAATAATGGGCTGCATACTCAGACATATAAGGAGTAGAGATTCAGAAGTGATTCTTCCATTGTTTACATACAGTACATAGTTAAGCCGATCCTTGACTACTGTGCTCCATTCTGTGCACCTCAGAGTATGGATACAATAAAATAAATAGAGGGGGTGCAATGTAGAGCAACCAAGAGTATTACAAAACTAAAGAACAAATCATGCAGTGAAAGACTGTCAGAACTTGGACTGTATTCACTGTTCTACCGTAGAATAAGAGGGGATCTTTGCTTTGTCTATAAGGCATTTCACAATGAAGATTTTTGGGAAAATGCAGGTTTAACCAAAAAAAAAACAGTGAGAAGTCAACCAGGTTCCACTGTTTACAGCTGAAAGGCAAATTTTATAAGTCAACCAGGAGAGGAAGGTGGTTCAACCAGAGTGTAGTAGAGAAATGGAATGCTTTACCAGAATCTGTGGTGTTCCTTTCTATTATTTTTTTTTGCCAGGCTCCCCTAGCCCCACTATCAGGCTCATCAGGCTCCAGCATCTGCCCCCTCATACTTGGGCTTACCCCCCCAGTGGGGCTCACTGAAGCAGACAGTAGTGGCCAGAAGGGATGGCACCGGAGCTGGCTCATTAACGGGGACTGGCATATATTTTTTTTTTTTGCTGTAAGTGCCTTGGGGATGGGGACGTGCAATGATGACCTACATCCGTCCCTTCCTCAGTACGTCATGGTGCCAACTGCAGCGATACTCCTTGCCTCCACCAGGGGTCCACAGTGCATTGGACACTCTACCCCCCTCCCGCAGGAGTAGGAGAGCAGTCCTACAGATGCTTCATCCTACTCCCCCCCCAAGCCAGCCCTCCAACTCCCAGATTAATTTCTAAACCTGGGTCATTGGCATCATAGATGGCAGCCACACCTCTGCACCAGCAGGCTGGCCCATGGAATCAGTGGTGTTAAGTGATACCATGAATTTATTCAAAAGAATCCTTGGACAGTTTTATGGATGAAGTCAGAATTAGACAATACCACTGATAAGTGGCAAGTCTACAATATGGCTAAAGTGAAAGGACTCGGTCACAATGCTATGAACCTATGAACTGCAGGTCCAAACATGTCTGCCTGTCGCTCAGTGGTTCGAGCACTGAGTCTGTATTCCATGGATCTGGTTTCAGTTTCCAGTTGATCAAATTATTTCTTTCTCACTACAATTTGTGATTTAATTGCTAAGCAGTGGCAAATACTGCACACAAAAACATCTATTTGTCATTTTGATTGCTCCCAGTTGCAGGGCATGCAATCCAAAGAAAGGAAGTGTGTCCAGGAACCCCAGGTCCAACTATATAAGCATATTGATCAGTAGTTAGAAAACTGGGGTGGTATTCCAGGGGCCTGGGTTCAATTCCCTGTTGGTCACATTATTTCTTTCTCACTACAATTTCTGATTCTTGAGCAAACAATCTGTTTTATTCTTTTTGCCTTTTATCTAGTATACATTTCTTTTCTGAACCTGTTAAATTAACACTGAATAAGACTGAGATGTTCTCTTTTGCTTTTTTACCACCAGTGAGTTCCTGATCCCACATAGCATGTCCACAGTCAGGATATCCCCTGCTGTATATAAAAAAGGTAGGGAAAATGGACAGACTAGGTTGGCCAAGGGGTCCTTATCTGCTGTCCAATTCTATGTTTCTGATACCTTTAAAGACCTCTTCAAATTATTCAGACCCCTATATAGGGATTAATGGAACACATCTGAAAATGAGGCTAAATTGGCAACTGACTTATTTTAGTTTTTGTCTATACCACAAGTACTGTACTTTGAATGAGGAACTACCAATGTGATAAACACAATGATTATATTTCAGCCATTATACCATATATACTATAATATTACGTGTGACAGAAAAACAGAACAAATTGATTTGTTATTTTAAAACCCAAACCATGCAAACCATTATATTGCAGGGATACTAAAAACCATAATCAGATAATGGACAGTCATGACAGCTGCACTTCAGATGAGATGCTAAATTGAGGTCCCTTATGCCCATCTCAGGTCACTCCTGAGGTGGATGTAAAAGATCCCATGGCACTTATCAACAAAGAGCAGGGGAGTTTCCTCAGTGTCATGGTCAACATTCCCCTGTCAATAAAACAGGTTCATGCAATCCACCCACAGGACATACCTGGAAACCAGCTATTATAGCTTAGTGTGCTATTCCTGGTAAAAAAAAAAAAAATTCCAAATAAATAACTACCTGAAGTAATTTAAATTTTTATCTGCATCATTTTTCTTTCATTTACCAAACTGAATTTGGATTTGGTTCCCATTTAGTTTCTGTTGGTTGTGTGGTTTTCCAGGTATTTTTGTATTTTCATCAACCATGAACCGTCTTGTCCATAAATCATGAACATTAGATAGATGGAGTTATCATTGACAATGATCAGTGACAGAGGAAGGATGACCATTATTGTTTATGGACAACCATGTTTGTCTGTGAAAATATGGACAACCGGAGAACATGTAGGATTTTGTAGTTCCTCTATCACTTTTACCCTCTCAGAAAGTGACAGGTCATTTCTTTAAGCAGCCATGATTGACAGCCTGTCTCCTGTCAGAAAACAAGTGATTATTTATTTATTTTATTTATTTTTATTTATTTATTTATTTAGTCTAGGATTACAATTTACCTTTGAGCCCAAGGCTCTTTTACAAAGGTTCCACGTCATAGGTTATAAGGATAACACAGGTTGCAAAAATGGAACATTTGGTAGAGCTAGGTTGAGGGGGGTAGGAAGAGAAAAAAGAAGAGGGCAGTAGCAGGCAGTCAGAGAAAGAGATTTGGAGGAGAGAAGGGTAGGGGAGGGGGTAGGGTGCAGGGCAGGGAAGGGAAGGGTGTGAGGCAGCCAGGAGGCATTGTCAGTGGCATGAGTGCAGGAGAGAATGGTGGCCCTGGAAGGGCAACTGTGGTGGGCATGGGGCCAGACATAGGTGAGCACAGGAGGATGGGTGAAGAATATTAGCCATGGCAATCACAGGTGCTGGAGGCAACAAGGGTGTAACGGAGCCTGGATTTGAAGGCACCAAGACCAGTGGTGGTGATAGTATCATTGGCAAGACCATTAATCCAGGTGGGGGATCTGTAGGTGAATGATTGTTGGTCTTGGGTTGTGCGGCAGTGAGGGATCTGAAACAGTTGAGGATTTGATCCCCTGGTGATTCTAGAGCTGTCTTTTGTTTGAAGAAGGGTACAGACTCTGGGGGGGGCCATCCCCAACTGGATTTTCTTTGCAACCACACAGGTTTGGTACTTAATTCTATTTTCAAGTTGCAGCCAGTTTGCTTGTGTGTAGAGGTCACAGGTGTGCATGAGATGTTTAGCACCAATGATCAGTCGACCGGCCTTGTTTAAGGTGGTGGTTACCCTTCTGAGTGCCGTGGCAGTGGCGACGCCATAGATGACAAGGCCATCGTTAATCTGGCGGATGATGGAGCTTTGAACAGTGGCAGCCAGGGCCTCTTAGTCAGGTGTCACCATAGGCGATAGAGTAGGCCCAGTCTGGAGTTCGCAGTGTTGGCAACATTAGTTATGTGGGTAGCGTAAGACAGGTGGGAGTCGAAGGTGATTCCTAGCTATTTGAAGGATTCAACCTGCTCCAGCAGGCTACCTAAGCAGGTGTTTACGGAGAATTGGAAATGTTTGTGCTTGTTTTGGTGGCTGGTGAAAATCATGGTCTTGGTTTTTTTCTGGTTGAGAATTAACTCATGTTCTTTGAACCAGTTTTCGACTGAGGTGAAACTATGTTGAAGGGTTTGTTGTAGGTGGCTTAGGTCCTGATAGGAGGTGAAAATCACAGCGTCATCTGCATAGAGTATAATTTGTTGAGGACTGGAGTTGGGCAGAGAGTTGAAGAACAGGCTGAAAAGTAGTGGGCCCAGGATAGAGCCCTGGGGAACACCAGAGCGTACCTCTTTAGTGTCAGAGAGCACATCCACTATGTTTACACATTGGGTCCGGTTACCAAGATAGCTATTGAACCATGCCACATGTTCAGTAGAGAGGCCAGTGTTTAGTAGCTGATGAAGCAGGAGGCAATGGTGGACAATGTCAAAAGCCTTTGACAGGTCTATGAATATAGCTCCTGTTAGGAGACCGTGGTCTAGGGAGTTGTGGATGGCACCCGTGAACTCAAGAAGGGCAGTGGCAGTGCTATGTCCTTCTCTAAAACCATGTTGCTGCTGGAAAAGGATGTTGTATTTACCCAGATTATCAGTGAGCTGGTCCACTACTATCCGTTCCAGGGCTTTAGAGAGGGGTGGAAGGATAGAGATAGGGTGGTAATTCCCATGAGTGGTCCAGTCACCGCTTTTATGGATTGGAGTAACTGTTGCAGACTTCCATTTATCTGGGAACTGGCTGAGAGAGAGGGAGTGATTAAAAATCCTGGTGAGAGGCCCCAATACTTCCTCCAGTGTGAGGGACAGAAGCTTGAGGTCCAGTGTATCAGCACTTGCTCTGGTGTTGCCGATTGCTTTGGAGATGTATTTTCTGACTGTATTCTTGTTAACTGCTCTGAAGTAGAAGGGGGAGGTGGTTTTTGGGAGGAGTCTGATGTGTGGAAAGAAGGGTGTCACTGACGTTGAAAAAGTCAGTGGGAGGACACTGCTGAGGTCAGTGAAGGCATCATTGAAAGTGTTGGGGGTGATTTGAACTCCTTCCCAGAGACATCTTTTATGTTATTCCAGAAAGCTTTCCCATTTCCCCAAGAGTGAGTGCTTTCCTGTAATAGTCAGATTTCTGTTGGCATATGGATTTGGTGCAATCATTCCTTGCTCTTTTGTATTTTTGGATGTCTGCTTGATTTCCAGTTGATCTGACCAGTTCCCAGAGATGGTCCCTGTGTTTTAACTTCTTTAAGAGGGAGTTTGAGAGCCATGGGTTGCAGAGAGATTTAACTTTGCACTTTTTTAGTGGGGCGGAGGTGTTACAGGCTTCACTGAAGATGAGGATGAATTGGTCCAGTGCTGTATTTGTGTCTGTGGCCCAGTCGATGGGGGACCAGTCTTGATTAAGTAGGTGTTTTTTTAGGTGGGTTAGCTGTCCACGGGGTTGGACTCTGCTGAGGATAACTTTAGGTGGGGGTTTGCAGAATGTATTTGGCCAGGTGCAGCTGACGGGGGAGTGATCACTGAGAAATTCAGGCAGTATGGCGGATCTTGTGATCCATGAGGAGTGAGTAGTCAGGACCCAGTCCAGTAGGGTGCTGGTGCCAATTTTGTAGTTTTTTTCTGGTTGGGGAGTCCAGTATCTGGGTGTGGTTAGCCGATGTGACTGAGTCCCAGGCAGACCCTGCCTCTGCTTCCAGCCAGTTTATGTTGAAATCACCGAGTATGACAATTTCAGAGTCGGGTGGGAGTGTTTTGATGTAATCCAGTACTGCGTGTAGGCCCAGTCCCTGTTCTTTCGGAGGGATATACACAGTGATGGCCGAGAGGGCTTTATTCTGTGCACCAAGTAGGATTTTGATGTGCAGTAGTTGGGCAGTGGGTGTCAGTAGGTCAAAGTGGACAGGGTGCCCCATCAGATTGTCTTTTAGATACAGTGCGCATCTTCCTCCTCTTTTAGATGTACGATCAAGCCTAAAGATATTATAGCCTGGGAGGGAAATTGCTTGATCAGGTACTGAGGGGACGAGCCAGGTTTTTATCACCACCAGAATATCGGGATGGTGGGTGCTTGCGAAAGCTTGCAATTGGTCTAGTTTAGGTAGTAAGCTGCAGATGTTCAGGCAGATAATAGAGAGGGTGCCAACGTGCTTGGTTTGGGTGAAGATCCTAGCTGACTTTGGACCTGGGTTGGAGTGAATATTTCCTGATAGCAGCAGGAGGAGGAGTAAGAGTTCCAAGTTGGCCAGGAATAATTCCCTGTGGGAGAGCTTGCAGTTCTTTTTTGAGGAGGAGCAGGTTGAGGTAATTTTGTGTGGGTACAGAAGGAGCGTTGTGAGCAGGGGTGACTAATGATTGAGATTCATGCCTGGTGAACCAGCTGCTCAGAAAGATTGGCTGGGCAATGTCCAGTCTGTGTGGATTCTGACAAAGGCACCATATCATTTAACCATTCCTGCATTCCATTTAAAAGATGAAAATAAAATTGGTTTCCAATAAAACGTCTCTATTAGGTAGATGTTCTGCTTATCTGTGCCCTAATTAGCTGGCAAGTACAATACAAACTAAGGGCCTAAATTAACAGATCCCTATGTGCACCCTTATGTGGTTGCATCTGAAGGTCAGGAAATCATGGAGGCCCCTCTCCACTGTAGAAGAAACCTATTGGCATACACAGTCATTGCACTGACACCAGCAGAATGTGGGCTTGATCCAGTTCACCAGTCCACACAGACAGTTGAATCAGGTCAGCAGTTGTATGGGGTATTCACTATTAACAAACATTTTAATTCACTTGTAAGGGCAGCAGTCCCAGCAGACTTTTATATCCCATGATACCTTACTCATAAAGAGCAGGGGATGCACTTTCTTGCCATTCCAAAATATTAATGCAGCTACAGCATGTGGGAGAGTGTTGTTTTATATAGAAATCTGCAACAATCCCAGTGCCGCTGAACTATAGTAGTGACATCAAAATGTTGTTGTACTCCCTGAGTGCATCACTGTGGTGGTACAACAAGATTGAATGTCCTTGTGCTTCTGTCTTCAGCATTGCATCTCTGATTGTAATATTCATTTGTCAGTCACTTTTGAAGGAAAAGCATGTGATCGGAAGTGGCAGCCTTGGGTCTCACTCACGAAGTAGAATATATAAAGACGTGGGGGGCCTCATAATACACAGACATGACCCTACTCCAGTGGAATGTTTCAGCAGCTGTAGGGCAAAGCAGCTGATAATACCAACAAACAGAGTGAAGCAGGAGGTTGCAAAATAGCAGCTGTGCCACAGAGCAGAAATCAGGGAAATGCCAGCTGCAGGTAAAACACTTCCTCTAAAAAATTATTGACAGACAAGACAATGTGGCTTTTACTTGGCCAGTAGTGTGTGAGTGTGTGTGTTTTTGGTGTGTGTGTATGGGATGGAGCACTGTGACCTACATACTATGAAAGGCAATGCATGGATCACTGTGCACTGACAAGGCTGAGATGGCATGTCGAGGTTGTCATGACAATCAAAGTAAATGTGCAAAAGCAAGGATGAACTCCACTGTAGACATTATAATTTTAAGTAAACTACTGCTCTATTTTACTTTAAAGACACGTGAAATGAGGGTGACAGTTCGTGGCTCCCACCACTTCCTCGGGCCCCAAAACAGCATTTCATTCTGAATAAAATTAGAATTAAAAAGTATTAACTATGTTTGTAATTGTAACATTTCATTTGCTACACAAGGTACACTATGTTCCCACACCACACTGAAACCGTGTTCACCTTACAAATTCCTTAAAAAACATTTACAAACAATGTATATGATTTCTGTAAACAATCTCTCTTTGTAATCCATAGTGGATCCCTCATCATGCCTTTTAATCAATAGACATATAGTCTTACACAAATTCTTTTTTTATAATATTAATCAGAAAACTCAGTGCCACTGTTCCATATCTGGCTCTTAATCTATGCAAAATAAATAACTTAATACTCACTTTCAAGTAAACAATTTTATTTCCTAAGTAAGTGTAATCTGGAAAGTAAGAAATGAACAACAATAATGTAGTGATAAATATGGATACTTCTCATCCTTTTTAGTAATTCAATTCACTTAATCTGGAGAATAAGTTACTGAATGAAAGCCTACCCTTGGTAAACTGTAACAGGACTCCTAGAATCCCTTCTGTTTAAAATGCCCAAGCTTGGCTGTTTCTGTTTAAAACAGAAAAGAAAAAACATAACAGGGGTCGAGTCTTATCATGTCCTTGTTTTAACTTTCTAGATATAACACTAAAACAACCTAAAGGATCTTAATAGTATTAGAAAGTATCAAAAACTCATCTGGGATGAAAATCTATGGGGTTCCCATTGTCTCCTTAGATACTAGAGCAACTGAACTCACCTTTCAGAGCGATTTATATAGTGTGATGAGTGGGGGGGGGTTCGCTGATGTCACATATGACATTATAACCCCGCCCACTCCAGGTGCCTGCCTTCTCCCTCAAGGATGACAAGTGAGGGCACTTCCTAGTGAGCTCAGTCAGTGGTGCAGAGGAAAGTGTGGGACTGAACAGGCCCAGTATGTAGGATCTGAAGGCGTTCACCCCTCACTCGTCTTGTTTTATAAAAAAACGATGGACAATCATTTTAAGTTAAAATTTTTATTCTAAAATAATTGTGTTTCTAAGTGGGATAATCTCCACTATTGCTAAGTGGTTTAAAATACCCCAATCACTGGGATTGAGTTTCTGTTTGTTTGTATAATAAACATATGTCCTGAAATATATGGACCATGGTTTCATTTATTATTTTCTTATGTCATTAAACTAGGGAAACCTAAGTGCTGCACAAGGAATTTGGGCAACTAAGTTCCCTGTATTTCCCTGTTATCAGAATTGATGAACTTATGCTCATAGGTTCTAGAAATGGAGTAATGTAAAGTGAGAACTTGTGCTCAAAAGCTCTGACAATAGAGCAATGGACAGAGTGATGCCTCCCTGACCCTGAATTGGTCCAAAAGGCAGTTTGATCCCCACTATCGCAGACTATCTATGGATAAATTCTGTGGTATTATAATCACTTTCTTCCCAATGCAAACATTATTCAAATGCCTATAAATTTTAAGTTAGGTTGTTATTCAAACTCAAGAACTTAACAGTCCATAATAGGCAAACAAAGGTTCAGTGAGAGGATGGAAGAGGACCAGGTGCCACAAACGGCAGCTTTCAATGTCATCACTGAGTGGTGAAATTCCCCTCTGTATACTGTTCAGCTGCCAGAGTTCATATGCCTGATAAATCCATCTAGTGAAAGTGTCCATTCCTCCAATCATGTCCAATATAGGTTCCAATCACAGGTTTCATTGAGTCCTATGTGTGGGTTAGTGCTGTCCATCATGTAGATCCAGTACTCCTCCTTCCACAAGACCAGATCTTTCCATGTTATGTTGCTGTTCACGGGTTCGTCCACTTTCTCTATGCCCCAAAATCTGAGTGATGAAGCAGTATGTACAGCTGCATTGTAGTGCCCAGCTACAGTGGAGTTTTTATCCCTGTTCCTTATGTCATTTTTATGCTCACTAATGCATGTTCTAAGTTCTCTATTTGTTTTTCCTACATATAATCTGTCACATAGGCACTATATATATATATATATATATATATATATATATATATATATATATTACATGGTTTGTTCTACATGTAATATGCTGTCTGATCTCAGAATGTTCGCCAGTGAAAGGGTGTTGGAAATGTGTCTTATTGCTTGTGTTGTGACACTGAAAACAGTGACCACATGGGTAATTCCACAAGCAATAATACCTGACAGGGTGGGCAGTATTGGGCAATACCAGACCTCCCAAGGGCATAATGAAACCCAATGCCACAGGCAGAGGGCCTTATAGCCCCTGGAAGGTCCAGTATTGCACATACTGCCCATCCTGGAGGGTATTATTGCACTTAGAAAATGGGCCAGTGTATTATATATGCTTGAAATCAAGTAAAGTTTGTGATTAAATGTTAAAATTGTTAGCTGTTTGATTCATTTTGTGATCAAATAGTTTCTCTGTCTGCATTAAAATACTGTGCATTTTCACATAGGGACGTTTGTCATACAGGGGCCTCTGTAGATGGTTACAGCTGGTTGTCAAGGTTACCCCCATCCACTCAGACACTTCCTGTTTTCTCTCTCACTCTGCTTATTTAATGCTGTTTTTTTTCTTTAAAGTTGTTTCCCATTCCCTCTGCCATGTTGCACTTTTTTTTTCTTAAGTTGTTCCCTGTTCCTGCATACCGCGCTACGATCAGAATGGAGCAGAATGAATGCTGCCAGAACAATTACTGGGTGTTCTCCGCAACTGAGCAGGCAAAGAAGATGACCGAGTAAGTACTGCTCTGTTGTTTGCAGGGTTGCTCATAAATTTTGATGGTGTAGGAGAGTGGCAGTGGCAGGCAGCTGGGGCAAGCAGCACTTGTGTATTTTGTTGCTGTGAAGAGGCTCACACTGCCTTTTTGGAAGCCATGGTAAAATGAAGCCAGGGGAACCAGTTCGAACATTCAGGGTATCTTTTTGTTTGTAAATGTGACAACAGCGAGTGTGAGCTGGGCTTGAGTGGGTGGCACGGCATCTCTCGTTAAGTGAGTAGCAAGAAATGGTGGCTGCTGAGTTTGAGAATCGGGGTGCCCATGGATACCTTCAGTTATAGGGCACTCCGAATTGGCACTTGTTATGAAGCGGGCATCTATGGAAAGTTAATGTACCCCTCTGTAATTGCTCTCACCCAGTCAGAGAGCTGCATGTATCTAGCCCATTTTCTAACATTTTTTAATGGTCCAAGCAAAAGTTGTCTGGCACATAGTTCCTGTTTGCTGTGTATAGTGTGTACCAGCTTGTCTCTCAGGGTTGGGTTCCTTTTGGAAGTTATTAAAGGCAGTTCCCTGAATATTTGATTTTGTGGGTCACCTGTTTGCAAAACGTGCCAATTATTATTAATAATTCCACTTATTTCCCCACTCAGATGGCTGTAGGCTGTAGAGAAAACAATCCTGTTCTCTATTTTGTTTTTCTGGTCACCCTTGCGAATGTTTTCCCTCGATATTTCTTTGACTTTCTGTGCTGATTCTAGCAAGTGTGCTTGCTTATAACCTCTGTTTAAAAACCTCCTAGTCATGTTGTCAGTTTCCTCCTCAAAATCCTGTACATTACTGCTGTTTTTCTATGCTCTTATGAACTGCGATTTTGGTATACTTCTTTTTAGTCTAGGGTCATGAAAACTTTCAAAATGTAAAGTTATGTTCCTGTCTGTTTCCTTTCTAAACAGTTTGGTTTCCAATCTGTCATCTTTTTTTGTAAATAAGAAGGTCAAGGAATGCTATCTGTTCCTTGTCTGCTTCCATATTAAACTGTAAATTAAAATTTCTTGTATCGAGGCAATCTCTAAATCTGCCCAAATCTTGTCTGCTACCCTCCCATACCACAAATATGTAATCTTAGAAACATTTCCACTCCAAAATGTTGTTGAAAAAAGGGTTTTTTTCTCTGCTTCTAGAATATGTACAGTTTCAAAATTTCTCATGTAGAGGTTAGCATAAGATGGGGCCATCGTACACCCCATGGCTGTCCCTTTGACTTGCATATAGAAATCTTCCTCAAATTGGCAATAATTTCTATTTAGCACTATCTCAGCAAGTCCTGTCAAAAACTCCCAAGGAGGGAACTGGTCCTCTCTTTGTCTTAAAGCCCTTACCATGGCTACTACCCTTCTTCATGAGGTATGCTAGTGTATACATTCATTGTGATTGGTTGGGCATCCATGGCACTCCAGACATTACCTCATGGGTTTTAGCCCACCTGATAGGCTAGTGATGCACATGACCCTAGATCAAATTTCTCGTGTATCCAGGTCCCAGAAGCCCCTGCTTTCCAGTCCGAATTGTGCATCTGATCAGGCAACAAGCACACCAGGAATCCCTGTCTGCTCCATACAAGGTAGGCCTTTGAACTTGTAGGAATCTGAACTACTCTAGAGAAAAGAAATGCAAGCGATTTGTTTTTTGTACTTGTTGTTCTGCCCATCTTGGGGCATTATAGAGAATAGATGTGTAGAAGATCAGGATATTAACCTCTGCAGATTTCAGAGACACGAATTTGGCCTGGAATGATTGTTACAGCTTATCCCTATTCAGTGCCTTAAGCCCTGTTGTTTTTTTTGATTATTGCAATGCCTATAATGCAAAAATTATGGCAAACGCCGCTGTAGCGTTTCTTTCATTGTAAGTTAGACAAAGTGCCTTTTTGCTAATTGAAGGGATGGTCTCCTCTAAGCTTAGTTTTTTGGTTGTGTTTTGCAAGGCTCAATTGATGTTTTAAAAATATGGAAGAATGCCACGATATCGCATGTGTAACAGCCGGGGGGGGGGGGAGTCTGGTCTCCAGTTTTGAAAAGTATTCCCTCAACCTCCTTGTTTGGTTACCCAAAATTCCTGGTTGTTTGGTTGCTGGTTAGCGAGTAGAGAGACTCCCTGCTTTTGGGCCTTTGGGCCTGCAGCAGCCGCCTGGGCCTCTAGACCCCCACGTGGTCTCCTTCCTCCCTCCCCTCCCCCCCACCACTCCACGCCTGCTGGCATTTGGTTTTTTTTTACCTCCGCTCCCTTGGAGGCTCCTCTGCTCCCCGGATCCCTGCTGTTCTTGCTGCGGACCCTCGAGCGCTGCACCCGCTCTATCCGCCGCCCTAGGCCAAGACGTGCTGGCTCCGCAGGAGGTAGGCCTCTGGCCTCCTCCTCCACATGGTTTCTGGCCACTCCTGGGCCTTCTTCGATGCTCCAGGCCACCTTTCTCCCTCCTCACCGGCACTACTAGGCACCAGACCAGGGGGAAGAGGGTTAGTGCAGGGGGGGGAGAGTCGGTCACACCATAAGGTGAGCTACCGCTTGAGGAGAGCGTTTCTCTCTGTGGGGGTCCTGGGTCTACGTCCAGCATTCCCTCCCCTTCCGGGGGGGAGACCTTGCAGTAACCAGTCTGCCTAGGGCCTGCCCCTGCAGCCCTAGTGCCTCCCATCTTGACTCCGGTCTTCATGGGACGTCCCAACCTTCTCAGCCCTTCAGCATATAGACCCTTTGTTCCATGTTGGAGAGTCACACCTGGGGCAGCACGCGCGACTGTCCTGAGGGGTCCCTCCCACAGTGACCCCCCAGGACCGAGGTCACTAAGGCACACAGGTGCCTGTCTCTTCTCCTCCTGGGTCCCTCCCACAGTGACCCAGGCGTAGGAGATGGCGCCCCCTGGACCACCTAAGCTGCTACATCATGGGTCCTTTCCCATAGCGACCCATGCATGCCTGTTTTTTCCCTGCAGCAAAAATTCATCGGGTAGAATCGGCCACCAACTCCACGGGGGGGGGGTTCCTCACTCAGCACTCCCCGCCCTCTGACTAGCCTCTCAAGGGAGCTCCACAGACGCCAGGAGACTGCTGTTCTATGCTGAGTCACGGGGGACAGTAGGATCCCCCACGGGGCAGTATACAGATCTGATCTAAGGCTGTTCTGTCTCTCTTTTTCTTCTCTCCCAGATGGTTAAAGCGAAGAAGTGTTCCACTTGCAACGCCACCCTTCTGCCCCAAACTCCAAGGCCCCTCTGCACCACCTGCCTACTCGATGATGATGACTCATCCATAGAACAAACACCCCCCATGGGGCCCAGCAACCCGGGGCCCAGCGGCTCCACATGGATGGACCCTGGTTCCCTCCTGATCCAGAATCAGCAGGCCGTGGTCGCCATGATGGAAAGTCAGCAGAACTTTATGTTAAAAATAATGGAAAAACTCGAGTCCCTCACCCATCACAGAACCGTCCCAGTGATCCCGGAACCGGGCAAGGCAGGGGGGCAACCGGAGGAGCTTCCGGACCGCGACGACACATCACCAGAGAATCCTTGTGAGGACGCTGAGGAGGACAAGGACACTCCCAAGGAGGAGGAAGAGGTAGAATCAGAGGAAGATGAAGCAGAACACCCCACCATGCGGTCCCTCACTTCAAAGTTGTGCTCCTTTGACATGGTCCCAGGGCTCATGAAGATTATCAAAACCACGATGGGGTTCGACATCGAAGAGAGTAAGCCCGAGTCAAAACCCGACCCCATGATACAACTGAAGGTGTTGAACCCTGAGACTTTCCCAGTATGCCCAGCCATTGAGGAGATCTTCAATAAAGAATGGCGATCCACGGAACCAGGCAGAATGCCCAACAAGAAGAACCTGGACAGAATGTATCCAGTACAAGAGGAAAAATCTGGTCCCTGGTGTAAAGCCCCCACCATCGATCCTCAGGTAGCGGCCCTCAGCAAAAGGACAGTGCTACCATGTGGAACAATAGCCCTCAAAGATCCTACGGACAAGAAGGTGGAAGACATGCTAAAGAAAGCATTTGAAATTGAGGGCACAGCAGCAAAAGCGGCTACTACTGCCATCTATACAGCCAGGGCACAGATCTGTTGGCTCGAGGAACTTCAGGAACAAGCTGACCCAAAATCCAGGGAGGCAGAACTCTTAGAATGCACCTTAGACACAGCTAGGTACCTGGCCGACATGGCAGTGGACATCCTGTGACCTTCACGCCAGGGTCACGGCTATCACCAGTCGTGCCCAGAGAGCATTATGGCTAAAATTGTGGGATGCTGACAATGAATCTAAGACCTTGTTGCAGAATTTGCCTCTGGGGGGGGGAAGTACGTATTTGGGGAGGGGCTACAGGATTACCTGAAACAAAAGGAGGAGGGTAGAGACTTCCTCAAAAGTAAACCTAGGTATAATTATCTTCCCTCATCAAGGCAGAGATTTCGGAGTGAAAATAGGCTATACCAACCCCGCAGGGACTCAGCACAACACAATGGTCCCTTTCGAGGCAGAGGCACACCCCACAGTTCCCGTAACCCCTATCCACAGGCCTATCATCCGTCCTCCTTCAGAGCCCGCGGGCAAAAGTTTGGGGGACGAGGTAGAGGTTACAGGGGGAAACAACAGTGACTACGCCCCTCCAACTGCTCACAGTCTGGGACCCTACCCACCCGTGGGTCAAAGACTCTCATTATTCTCACACCTGTGGCTCAACACAACCTCGGACTGGTGGGTCTGGTAGGTGGTCACACTTGGGTACTCCATAGAGCTATCCCACCACCAAATCCCCCACAGATTCGTATCCTCCCCCATAACCAAAAGAAAGGTTACCCCTCGCCAGGTTCAACGCATCTTGTTGGATCTAGTCCAAAACAGGGCCATCCAACCCGTTCCCCGACAAGAACAAAATCTAGGGGTTTACTCAATATTCTTCCTCGTACCCAAGAAGTCAGGGGAACTCAGACCTATTCTAGACCTAAAACATCTCAACCAGCATGTGGTGTGTCACAGATTCAAAATGGAGGCAATACATTCAACTCTATGCAGTCTCTGGGTAGGCGACTTCCTGACATCCATAGATCTCAAGGACGCATACCTCCACATTCCTATCATTCAAAGACACAGGCAGTTCCTTCGTTTTCACATCCTGAGCCACCATTTCCAGTACCAGGCCTTACCATTCGGCCTCACGTCAGCCCCAAGAGTCTTCACCAAGGTCTCCATAGTCCTGGTGGCCAGACTCAGAGAACAGGGACTGGATATCATACCATACCTAGATGACTGGCTCATTCAAGCACGTTCCAGGGATCAGGCCCTGCAGGACACAGCGACCGCCTTACAGGTGCTCGAGGAGCATGGTTGGGTGGTCAATTGGGAAAAGAGCCATCTCAATCCCACGCAGCAGATCGAACATCTGGGTGCGTTGATCAACTCGGGCCCATGGTTGGGCAAAGCTGTCCCCCTCGAGGGTCACCAACCTGATGACCCTGGCCTGTCAGATGAAGGGCCACCACCAGACAACCATGGGTCGCATAGCCCAGTTGTTAGGATGCATGGCATCATGCATAGACCTCGTACCCTGGGCCAGGTGGCATATGCGCCCGCTCCAGACATACATCCTCACTCGGGGAGCTCCAAATGAACACAACTTGCAGGTCACTGTCCCGCTACCATCAGTGAGACTCTCACTAGCATGGTGGACAGTAGAGTCGAACATCACCAGAGGAGTCCCCCTGGAGGCCTCCTACATGGCCACAATAGAGACGGATGCGAGCCTGTCCGGTGTTGGGGGGCCTGTCTGGGAGACTCAACGGCCCAGGGTCTATGGTCGCCAAGGGAATCCAAGCTGTCCATCAATGTTCTGGAGATGAGGGCAGTATACCATGCGCTCAAGGCCTTCAAACCCCTCATACGCGGTCAGTCGGTCCTGATACGCTCCGACAATTGGGTCACAGTGGCCTACATCGCAAAGCAGGGCGGGACCAGGAGCAGAGCCATGTTGAGAGAGGCAACATCAGTCCTCAATTGGGCTCAATCAAATCTCTGCCACCTAGGCACTGTACACCTTGCAGGAAAACTCAACGTACACACGGATTGGCTCAGCAGACAACAGGTGCACCCAGGGGAATGGTGTTTGCACCCCAATCTGTTTTGGATAATCCAAAGGGCTTGGGGACCCATATCCATGGATCTCATGGCAACACGGGAGAACTCACAGGTCAAGGATTATTACTCACGATTCAGGGAGAGTCACTCCCAGGGAACCGACGCCCTATGCCAACCTTGGAGCCAGGATCATGCTTATGTGTTTCCGCCTCTCCCCCTAATTCCCCAGGTCCTAGCCATGATACGGGCATCCCGTCTCACCATCATCCTGGTGGCCCCGTAGTGGCCATGAAGAACATGATTTGCCTCTGTGCGCGAGATGTCCATGGCCAGCCTCAGACTTCCTCACCCAGCAGACATGCTCTCCCAGGGCCCAGTAGTCCACCTGGCCTCGAGGACACTGAAGCTCACAGCCTGGCTCCTGAAAGGAGGAGACTAATAGAGGCAGGCTACCATGATTCCGTCATCAGTACCATATTACAGTCCAGACGGACCTCCACCACCTCCACCTACAGTAGACAATGGTCTATATTCTCGAGGTGGTGTCAAGAAAGAGGTAAGGTACCCGAGCAGGCTGACATGACTACCATCTTGCTATTCTTGCAGCAGGGAGTGGACAAGGGCCTGGCTCACTCTTCCCTCAGGGTACAACTGTCAGCTATAGGAGTGGCTACAGGGCCCATCCGGGGGCACAGTCCGGGAGCTCACCCTGACGCTCTGCATTTCCTAAAAGTGGTGGAGATACTTCGACCTAAGGCGCGACCAACTATCGCACCTTGGGATCTCCCACTGGCACTCGACTCACTCAGTTCGGCCCCCTACAAACCGCTTCGGGAGGCAGACCTATTCTGGGTTGGCCTCAAGACTTGTTTCCTAGTGGCCATCTGCTCCGCCAGATGGATCAGAGAGTTGGGGGCTCTATCGTGCTCGGAACCTTATACGAATTTCACTCCTCAAGGAGTCCATCTCCGAACGGTGCCAGCCTTTCAGCCCAAGCTGTCCACGGCCTTCCACAGGGAACAGCCCATTGAGCTGCCCCCCTTCCTTGCGGACACACAGCAGGGCACTCACCCGATCCCACATCACCTGGATGTCGGTTCCACCCTCTCCATCTACATAGAAAGAACACAGCCCCTCCGCAAGATGGAGAGGTTATTTGTTGTCACGAAGGGCCAAAGGCAAGGCAGGGCAGCCTCTAAGTCCACGATCGCCAGTTGGCTAAGGAGAACCATTCACAATGCTTATCTAGCAAAGCAAATGATACCTCCTCAGGGTATCAGGGCCCACTCTACCAGGGCAGTCGCCACATCCTGGGCAGAAAGTGCCAACGTGTCTTCTGAAGACATATGCAGGGCAGCTACTTGGAGTTCCCTGCACACGTTTGCTAGACACTACAGACTCGAGCACCTGCATGCCATCCAGCCCACTTTCACCACCCAGATCCTCCTAGCAGCAACTTCGTCCCCTCACTCATAGACCACTCTGTTCCCGCCCTTGGGTACTTCACTGCTTCTTATCTACCCATGAGGTAATGTCTGGAGTGCCATGGATGCCCAACCAATCACAATGGGTGTTTACTCACCTGGTAAAGGTGATTGTGTTGGTTGGCATCCATGGCACTCCAAGGCCCTCCCATCAGAGTGCTCAGAGTGACTGGGACCAAAAGGAAATTTGTTAACCTTCGGCAGCCTTGGGAGAGGGATGGAAAGAAGTTGCAGTGAGAATCTCAGTCAGTCCCTTCGGGATCGAGTTTAGATTGTAAATAATAGGTAAAATAATTTCGGCCTACTGGCCTCTGAGACTACGTCGTAGTTAGCCTGTTTCTTTCATGGCATCATGTTGGTCTGCCTTGCATTGTTGTTGTTCCTTTTTCCCTTTGCATTTTTTCACTAACCTTGATTTCAGCTATGGAAGATTCGAACTGGAGAGCAGGGGCTTCTGGGACCTGGATATACCAGAAATTTGATCTAGGGTCATGTGCATCACTAGCCTATCAGGTGGGCTAAAACCCATGAGGTAATGTCTGGAATGCCATGGATGCCAACCAACACAATCACCTTTACCAGGTGAGTAAACACCCATTACATCAAAAGAGGTTAGCCAGACATTGTGTATATTTAATTCTTTCTGATTGATGGCAGTGATGATGTTAAGTACATGACTGGTGTCCTTGATGCATGTTGGCATCTTCTGTACCCCTTGTTTAATGTGGAAAACCACATACTTGGATAGAGGTTCTAAAATCAAATCTACTCCTGACTCTATTGGCCTACCTGGTGTTTTTTCAGCATTTTTATGTATTTTTGGCAATACATAGAACCTGGGTGTTCTAGAATTCTGTTGGACCATCATGTCCATTTCCTCCTGTGCGCACCATCCTCTGTCTATTGCCATTTCTAAAAATTCTTTGATGTCCTCTTTAATCTCAGGGGAAGGGTCACATGTGAGTCTTTGATAGTGTTCTATGTTTCCAAGCTGCCTTAAGCATTCCCCTTTGTATTCTTCATAGGCCCAAAGTACTATTCCACCTCCCTTGTCTGCTGGCTTTATAACAAGGTTTTTCTGTTGTTCTAACAATCTTAGTGTTTCGCTTTCTCTCCTGGTGAGATTATTGTATGCAGGGGTTAGTCTTCTATTTCCTATCATGTTTTTCACATGTTGTTCCACCATCTTAATATAAGCCTTTACTGTGTCCCTTCCTCTAGGGGGTTTAAATGTTGATTTAACACCCAGAGTTTTTTGTAATTCTTGTCTACGTGTAGGTTGTGCCAGTTCTTCCCTACCTTTGCCGCAAAACCAATCTGCCAACCTGATTTTTCTAAAAAAAATTTGGGAGGTCCACCTCCAGGAGTAAAGGATCTATACTTTTAGTTGGGGGGAAAAAAAGAGTTCTTTACTCAGAACTGACAGTTCACTTTCTGAGATTTCCCTACCACTCAGATTAAAAATAGGTATTTGTTCTTGCATGGTGTCTGTTGTCCTCTGTGGCCCCTTCCTCTCCCTCTTCCTCTGCTTCTTCTTTCACCTCCTCCACCACTCTCTCCTTGATGGTTTCCTGGTTAAATTATGTGTTGTTCTCCTCTCCAATAATGACCTCTTAGGTCGTAACACCTCTCATCCGGGACTTCCTGGTCCGTATGTGTACCTGTTCCTATCTGTGTTAATGGGTTCTGGTCCCTTTTTAAAAAAGGACCGCTGCCCCTCTGTTGCTCCCTGGGTTTAGTGTAGGCATTAGTGATGTAGCTGTTGCCACTGTCAGAGTCAGTCTGATATTCTGATTGACCCTAGTAATAAGGTATACTCTTACTGGTTTTGGTGAACCAACTACACACCTTGTTGTTCCTATAATCAACTATATCACATTTAAACTTCTTAATCTTTTGTTGTTTGATGTATTCCTCTTAATCCGCAAGGTCCTTTTCAATTTTTTCTAGTGCTAAGGTAAATTCCTGATGCTGGACCATAGCTTTGTATTCCTCCTTGTAACCCTGTATTTCCAGTGTAAGTTTACCCCTCTCTTGTACTATGGCCTCAATAAGGGCTAACAGAAAGTCCATACAGCACTTGTTCCTAATTCACATCCACTTTTCATTTAATTTAATTGTCATGAACCCTAAATTGGGTTCCACTAAAATCCTTAAACCCCATGGTATCCTTCTGTTCTTAATGTACTTTCCTGGTGACAGAGCATGCCACTGTAGTCTGAAGTCTTTCTGTTCTAGATGGTAGATTTTGTTAATAAGTGGTTTGTCACTAGTTGTTTCTGTCCATTTTTTTCATAATTAAGTAGTCCTAGAACTGTGGCCTGCTGGTATGTTATTAGTGTCTCTTCTGGTCCTTGTTGAAACTCCTGGAATGGACTGTGACTGGTGGTAGAGCTTAAACTACTCTGTCCTTGGTTCGTATTACTCTATATAGGTGATATTTATTTTCCTTACAATGATAGAATGTGTAAGGGTGTGAGAGGAAGACAGAAGGAAATGACTTTGTATAGGGACAATAAAACCATGTGAAGTAATCTGAGTAAAAGGATCTAGAACAGATCTCTTAAATATGGGCCACTAGACTTAAGGATGTCAAGCCTTAATATTTCCGGAAAATGTGCACGTCTAGGTTAACCTAGACCTGCAAATTTTCTGAGGTTGTCATGACAACCACGGACTTTTTGAGCTTCACTCTTGAGGTCAAGGCATTGCCATGACAGCTTCTCAGTGTCAAAACAGCCTTGTTGTGCACAGTGACCCATACCTTATTTTATATGTGGAACACTCTGTGCAAAAAAAAAAAAACAACATGCCTCTCATAGTGAGCAATATATTGGTTAGCGTAACCTGATTTACACACTGATATAACAGGGAATTTTGGAGGACACCAACACTGACTAATTAATTATTAATGTAGCTATGAAGCACACTGTGCACAATGACCCATACCTCTCACGCTGAGCAATATACTGGCTGGGTGACCAGGCTTAGACACTGATATAGCACAGGAAATTTTACAGGATGCCAAAATTGGCTAATCAATTATTAATGCAGCTGTGGAGTGCATTGTGTGCAGTGACACATCCTTCTTGGAGCAAGCAATACACTGGTTGGGGTGTAATTGGTACTGACCTGGCTGAGATGCTGGTGTGGCTCTGGCAATTTTAGGGACACCAAAATTGGCTAACAAGTTAATAATGCAGCTGTGGGGTACCCAGTGAGCAATGACACATGCCTCACCAGTGACTAAAAGCCTGATCTGACTGAACAAGAAGTCTCCCCAAAATTATATTTTAAATAAAATATGAACATTAAAACTGTATGTTGAAAATAAGAAAAGGATTATTGTATGGTCCTGGTTTTAGACATTTGCACATAGTTTACCTATCCCTGAATGAAACATGAAAACAAAATGAAAAAAACATTATCAAAATATCAAAACTGGTACTAAAACTTAATTATAGTACCTTTTTTATCAGGATTCTAATCAATCCCTTCCTCTAGTTGTTGAATTGAGATTATTTGGCAAGGGATCCTGTAGCTCACATGCCCTTGTTTTGGTTTCTATGAAGGCACGCTACAGCATGTGTGTTAATAAAGGTATCCTATTGTTAGGGTACTGTGATTAGGGCACCATCATTAGGACACAAGGGATCTGGGCACCCAGGACTTCTAGGTGTGGTTCACTTTGTCGCCTCCACCATGATATGCCAGGGGTGGAGGTGTCTGTATTGTTTCAAGGGCAGATGCAGGGAGCACAGCCCCCTGCAATGGAGGGTGCGGGGGGCTTCAGTAGTGTGGTCTGTGTCTGCATGCCACTGCCTTGCACCCTTAGTCCATGCGGCATAATGCCGGTGCCCTAAAGAATGTCACAGTTCTTAATCGTGCACCATCATGGGTGATCCTATGTTTTCAGAGACTTTCTTGTAAATAACAGTAGAAACAACTTCTTTATCAGTACTAGCCTTTATCCTGCCAGTAAAATTAACCCTAGTTGAGGATAAATATATGTGGAGTAGGCCTTGCTCACACACTCTCTCTCTCTCTCTCTCTCATCTTAAAATCGCAAACAAACAAATAAATAAATACATAAATAAAAACTCATTTATTCTGACTAGACCAAAGTTTCCACTGTGGTTGCCTACAAATTCTGCCTAAGTTCTAAGCTGTCTAACTTAATAATAAGTTGTTTTTCTGATTTCTTTTATTTCAGTGACAAGCAGAGAACTCACACTGCCACTGCTCCTCTGCTTTCCAAAGAATCATTACAATCAATGCTTGGTATACCAGTTATGCAGATCATGTGATAGAGCATATGTGAAATTAACATTTTTGCACACCATCAATGTTTTCATGTGCGAAACAGCCATTTTCACACAGCAAAACTTCATTTCACATGAGAATTTCCCTCCATTTTCATGCACTTTTCTGAAAAATGGTGATTTTCCATGGAGAAAAACTTTGTGAACATGTGCTACTCGAGTTTACCCAGCCCTTACAAATCTTAATTTACTGTATGCACACTGGCTCCATGGTTCATAGTATTATGCAGCATAAATTAATTTCAAAACCCAATGCCTTTGAAAAACTAAAACATTTTTTGTTCTATAAGAAAGGAATTTTGGAGCTGTCACCTGCATTTCATTCTTTTTTTAAAGGCCAGCCAGACAATTTTGCAATTAAAGCGGCATAAGCAGGACTACTGCAGTTAATATTCACAGTGGATAATATGCTTATGCACCAACCCTTGCCTGATCTATATCTTAAAAGCAAAACAAATAAAACTACCTTATGTGGAAAACTATAGGCTACAGACATGGGATTTCAACAAGTGGGACTTATGTTGAACATCTATTATGATCTGAAATTCCTCACCACTCTTGGCTGGAACCACCAAAGTGTGGATACCCTTGAAACTGGCCATGCCGTAACTTTCCTCTGCACTCACACTAGTGGACTGCTCCAAACAATAACCAATGTAACAGATTTTCCTACTGCATCTTGCCAGGAGTTTATTTCTCATTAATTTCTTTGAGCATGAATTCAATACTGACTAGTGACCTTTATGAGTTTTTAGCTAATCAGTTAAAACTTTTATTGATATTTCCAAAAAGAGAACACAACACTATACAAAGTGACGTTGAAATACATTTCGTACAGTAACAGCATACACAGCAGATCTGTTGTAGAACAATAGGACTAGAAACCTACTACCTTGGATTGCACGCTGTCTTGCAGGTTTCCAGGTTTACTTGATATTTCTGAAGCTCTATTCAAATATAATTAGAGTTTAAACAGTACACGTGCATCAAATTAGTTTTTAGCTAAGTGGTATATTTTTATATTGCTTGGAGATTGGTTTGCACTGTATACTGACCCTACCCATCAGATGGAAAGAAGAATTACATTATGTCTGGAGGCTTTTCTCTGATGGCGCCGGGGATGGGTAGATAGTAGAATGTTTGTTATGAATCTTATCCTCAGGATAGGTCTTCCGTCTGGTGGCTCTCTGTTCAACATTGGATCACTGTGCACTGACCATACCAGTCAGATGGAAAGAAGCGCTGTATTATTGTACCTGCCCTGTTCCACTGAATTTTTGAATTAGTTGTTGTCTCTATATCCAGCTGCCCTGTATATTTTAAATCACATGTCCTATTCAAATTTGTTCCCCTGGCTTGATTTACAGTTAGCTCTCACCCATTTAATTATACCTGCTGTATTGGTTCAGTCTCCACAGCTCCTTAGAGACCAATCCCATATTGAATGTGGCCAGAATGTATAGGGTATATGGTATCTTGTGTATCTTAACAGGGTTATCTATACGTTCGCATCATTATATGGAATTAACTGGATAATGCATCATATCCCTTTAAGAGACCAATATAAATGTTAAGAAGTTACCTTGTTACCACAACCACTGATGAAGGGTCACATGTAGACCCAAAGTGCCAGAATTGAGGGCCATGCTTGTTTACAAGGAGCAGAATAAACAATGAGTTTTAAATGCAAATTCAAGCATTCTGTAGCTCTTTTTTCTTTGTAATCCTGGTGTGCAGCTTCAAGTGGTTTCTAGCTCTAATGGTATCTCAGCTAGCAGCTATATGCAAGTGAGTTGAACACACAGAGCCGAAGTGTTTCTATAGGAGAAAGTAGCTAGTGAGCCGAGTGCACACAGCTGGTGTGTTTCTGTAGGAGAAAGTAACCTATCCAGCTGAGGTCTTGGGGTGGGGGATGGAAAGGCATACAGTCACAATTTGTAGGAGATTAGAAGGATGGTGGAGAGTGGGCATGAAGGAAGTTGAGGTGGAACAAGGGGAATCAGTTTAGAATTTTAATATAAAAAAAATGCATTGAGAGATGTAGTTATCCTGTAAGGATGGAAGAGACATTGGAAAATATAGCGCAGTCATGGGTATGGGGTGAGCAGTTAAGGACAAAGTAACAGATTGAATTAAAAAGGGGATATGGTGGATGTGACAGTAGCACTATAAACTGAATACCCAGAGTCAAACTCTGGGAAGACCATTTTGACATGTGTCATGATAGGCAGGAGAGCTAGGGGGACACAAGTCTTGTTCCAGTACAGTGCTTCAAGTCTGGATGTCATTTCCTCTGGATAACATCAATTTGACCAGAAAGGTTTAGTTGATGATTTAGCCAGATATCCAGGTCGTCAAAGGGAGGACTTCATCCAGCTGGGAACCATCTAGCATCTTGAAGGCTGGGGTGGACTGGAATTTGGCCAGGATAGAGACTTGAGGGGGGGTCACCTGACATAATGAGGGCATCTCCAAAAAGATAAACTTGGAACCTGTCAACAAGGCAAGCGCTGAGCACCTGGTTAGAAAGATCAGCCTTAGCTCTTTAAAATAAAGTTTTCTCACATCCCTATGAATTTCCCCTTGCCACTTTCCACTCATGCCCCCATATTCTTGATCTGCTAGTCCTCCTGAATATTTTCCCGCAATATGCCTTATTCTTTCCTTTCAGAAACTTGAGTATCTCTATCTTATCTCCCATATACTGTAGGTTGACAAAAACAGAAGTGATAATCAGGCCCTGGTCCCTCCCCTTCAGGAAGGAGTCAGTGAGCCTTTAGGAGAAAGATCATGGTGTGGGTTTCCTGAAATCTGGCAGGAAAAGACTAAGGATGAAAGAAGGAAGAGAATTGAGGTTGCAAAAGTTATTTTTGAACCTTAGCCAGTGCTGGGGTAAGGAAGATAGAATGGTAATTACAGTGGAGGAAGCAGCTGCTGCCATTGGAAAGAGGAATAACTTTTGCTCTCTTCCAAGCACCAGGAACTTTACCAGTGTGGATAAAGAGGTTAATGACAGTTGAGATAGGGAAAGCTTTAGCAGGAACCGGGGGGGGGGTAACTTAGGCTAATGATCATTGAGGCTGTTATACTTCATGAGGTTGAGGGAAAATAGGGGAGAGAGGATTGCAGCAGGGGAGGAGGATGATAAGGAGAAGATAGGGAAGATGGGGCAGTGGTACATGAGAGTGAGTAGGAGAGAGGAGGAGAGGCAGGAAACCATGAAAGAGCAAAAATAAAGAAAAATTGTTAAAAGAGAAAATCACATTCATGGAGTCAGAAATGATGGAACTGTCTAGCTTGGGGACTAGAATGATTAACTAGTAAGGTAGAATAAAATGAGAGTGAATGAGCTTCCAGAACTTTGTTATGGTTTTTCCTGAGGCTCGAAGCAAAGTATTCTTTCTGGACCTACCTGGTGGTTTTTAAGCAGACATTTCAAAGTATTTTTTTTTTCACATAATCTTTTTATTGAAGTTTATAATAACAAGAAAGAAGATAATGATCCAGACATAAGGTTACATCTCCACGTGAAACTGCATTAGTCACATTGAATACAGTAATAAGTGAACAGGTTTATAAATTGGGTGCATAGTCTAAAGAGTTCTGGAACATTTAACAATATCTATATAAGCACCATAGTTAGTAAATAATGTGCTGCTAATAATAATTCAGTATATCATTACAATAAAGGAGAATGTAATAAGGAAGTTGTGTTAAAAGGAAAGTAAAAACATCAAGAATAAGTAGTAAGGTAATAGGAAAGGAAGACAGGAAAAAGAAGAGAAAAACAAGAGACATCAGAGAGGGTGAACAAATATAATTGATAGTTTTTTTTTGGTTTTTTAATTTAATTTTTTACAATTATATTCATCCTCCTTCGGCAGGTCGCCAACTTCATCTGCCAACCTACCGGATTTGAGGTCATTCAGAATCTTGTGGCACCATGTGCACCCTGGCAGATCCCCTGAGCCAGTTTGGAGGCTTCATCTTAGGTGGCCCTCAATTTTTCCTCCATTTCACCCCTGTGTGCTGTCCTACCTCAGGCCCTGGAAGCGGTGAGGCATGTGCATGGAGGTGCACATGCACACCGCAGCTCCAGTATCAGCCCATTCTGCCCTTCCTTGGCCTATCACTAGCATTCCTCAGAAGTGAAGGAGCCACTCCAGCCTCCACCAGGGGCCAGCAGAGCTCCAAGGAGACCTGATTCTCCCTCCTGAGGTGGAGTGCTGCAGCCAGCAGCTGCTCACATCCTCTCCCATCCCCCCCGGTGACCTCTGAAAATATGGGCTCATTCTCAATCCTGGGGCACCAGCGTTGGGCAAAGTGTGGCATCCAGTGCCTCAACCATCAGTGCCACTAGGCCGGCTCCTGACATTTCAGAGTTACTTGTGCTTTAATAACTTTTCAGGTGAGTCAGGGAATTTATTTATTTTATTTATTTATTTAGTTTTTGTTGACCGGGTAAGTGCACTAGACAAATCCTGCCTATTTTCAGGCACGACTCGGGGGAGGGAGATACAGATGAATGCCAACTGACCTTGAACCAGATTAAGCTGTTGGTGGTATTTTTAGTGAATGAGGGAAATTTGGCCAGGACACCGGGGAAATTCCCCTACTCTTTTTGATAAGTGCCATGGGATCTTTAACATCCACCTGAACTGCCACCAATCCAGGCAGATGGGACCTTGGTTTAATGTCTCATCTGAAAGACAGCACCTCAGAAGTGCAGGACCCCTCTAATGCTGTACTACAGTGTCAGTTCTGGGATATTAATCCAAGTGCCAGATGTGGGAACTGAACCCACAGCCCTCTGATCTCCCTCAGAGGCGAGTGTGCTACCTACTGAGCCACTGACACTGACAAGTAATTACCAAAGCTTTGAGACAGGCATCCAGCTTAGCTGTGACCCATGAGAGCTGGGAACATTTAATTCTGGTCCTCGGGGAGCGGAGTGATGATCCCATAGAGCAGTGATTTTGGAGAAAAACCAAATTACCAAGGGCATCATGAACATTAAGGTTGCTTGGATATCCATTTTAAACAAACTCTGGTTAGAGCCACTATAGTGGCTCAGAGCAGTGAGAGTGCAGCAAGATTGAGTAAAAGAATACTTGGAGCTCTCCAGTGCTACCACCACACCAGCGTCTGCCATGGTCAATATGGTGGCACGGACAGAACTGCACATCAGTCAATCAATCAATCAAATCAATCAAAATTTGTATTTACCTAGGCAATCACCATTGAGCAAGTTCATTTACAAGGTGAACCTGCAGTCTGCAAGGACGAGGGTACAGAATAAAGTACAAGTATAATATACATAAAACAACAGTAGCAAGACGTATACAACAAAATATATACAGTGTAGAAATAAAGGTAAATAATATATACCGAGATGCCTTTATAGTCCTATCCATCAAGAATGTATTCCTAGCCTGTAAAGGAGTCCCTGGGATATGGAAAAGCGCATGCGTAGGAGGCAGGGACGCTGGCAGAAAGATTCTGGGATACTAAGCAGGTGGTATCAAGGCATAAGAGTGGGTGATGGGGGGGTGTTGCAGTGAGTACGTAGTACCAGTGGGACTGGAATGGACTGAGGTGAACTGGTAGTACTGGTGGGACTAGAATGGACTGAGGGAGGGGGGAGTAATCTTGGTAAGGGAACACTTAGTTTGAATGGGAAGGACTTAGATTGAGCAGAAATGTCAGCTGGACAACTAGGAATGATGGAAACAGTTACAGAGCTCCACAAATGTTTTGGCATACAGGGTCTTGAACATAGTAAGTCTAACAGGGGAGCTAAGTCTCAGTGATTTCTGTATCTTATTCCAAAGCGTGGGTAGGGCAAAGCTTATGGCTGCTCTTCCAAAACGGGTACCGACCCTAGGTACTTTCAGGGAAACCAGCGAGTGACTTCTCAAGGCATAATTCCCAATCAGGCTTAGTGGGAGACAGTCAGCAATGTATTGCGGGAGTTTGCTGGTGATGGCTCGGAGTGTCCAGAGGGCTGCATTTCTATACTGCCTGTGTTGAAGGGCGGGCCATCCCACAGCTGCATATAGTGAACAGTGGTGGGTGGAAAGGGGAGGCCTGTTATAAATCTCAGAGCTCTATGATACAGTACGTCCAATTTAGCAAGGTGCGAGGCTGGGCACTTTGCCATATATGAAGTCAGCATAGTCAATTGGTTAGAGGAACGTGGATTGGATGAGCTGCCTTTTGGCATCTCCAGTCAGGAGATGATTTATTCTGAAGAAGAGTCCAAGCCTCTGCCTCAGCTTTTTCAGCAGTTCTTCTATTTGTTCCACAAAGGAGAGTTTATTGTCTATCCAGATGCCCAAATACTTGAATTTCGGTACGTATTCAAGATGTTCACCTAGTAAGGTGGAGATAGAAGGTAATAGACCAGCAGTGGCAGAATATGGCCGCTGGCCAGTTGGTGAGAATAGCATTGCCTTGGATTTCTTGGCATTAATAGCCTTTAATAGTAGTAGCCTTTTACTGAGGAGCTGGTGCTGCAGGATGTTAAAGTCAGTTTGCAGGTCACCACAGGCAGCTTCAAGAAATTCACGGCTTATGTAGAGCACCGTGTCATCAGCAAACGTGAATGCTTGCTTCCTTAATGCCTACATCCAGGCTATTGATATAGATAGCAAACAGAAATGGTCCCAATATGGACCCCTGAGGAACACCTCTTTTTATCAGTTTAAGTGAAGAAAGCTCACCTTCAGCCTTGACTTGTTGTTGTCTACCAGTGTAGTAGTCATGGAACCAAATCAAGGAGGTTCGGTCTAGGCCTATTGTTTGTAAAGTGAAGAGGAGCAAACAGTGGTTGACGGTGTTGAAGGCCTTACTGAGATCCAGGAAAACTGCACAGATGAATTTTTTGTTGTCTAAGTCCCATTGCCAGTCGTTATTTACTTTTGCCAGGGTCGTAATGGTACTGTGCTTTGCTCTGAAGCCTGACTGCATAGGGTTTAGCAAGTCTGAGTTGTCTATGAAAGATCTCAGCTGGGTATCCACAATTTTTTCTAGGAGCTTGGAGAGTATGGGGAGGAGGGAGATCAGCCTATAGTTATTTAGGTCACAGGGATCCCCTGATTTAAACAGAGGGATGACGTGATCAACTTTCCATAACTGAGGGAGGGAATCTTACGATAGGGGCAGGTTGAATAAGTGAGAGATAGGTGCGGCAAGGATATGATAAGCAATTTTCAAGTAATATGGGTCGAAGAAGTCAGCCCCAGCATTTTTTTTTTGTGTCCAGTTTTAGGAGAAGATCTTCAACTTGCTTTGCGGAGGTGGGTAAGAATGAGAAGGTTACAATATTGTTACTCGGTTCCGGGAGCTTAGTGTTGATCTGTGGGTGTAGTCTGCTTACCGGTGCATTATGGAATGCTAGGTCTGCAGTGGCAAAATGATTGTTGAAGGCCTGCAGGATCTCATTTCTATCATTGATTATAGCATTGTCAGTGGTAATTTTGGAGGGAAGCACGTTTCCTGGAGAATGACCAGTCAGTTCTTTTAGTGTGGACCAGAACTTGGTAGGGCATTTCAACACAGAATCTAGCTCAGATCAGTAAAAATTGGCCTTGGCCTCTCTGGCCATCTTAGTGCAGGCATTTCTAGCTGTCCTGAAGAGACACCAGTCTTCATCTGTATGTGATTTGCGAGCTTTTTTTCAGAGTGGATCTCTTTTTAGTAAGGCAGCCTTGAGGTCCACTGAGAACCAACGACATGTTCTAGCTTTTATACGTGCTTTTACCAGAGGAGCATGGTTATTTAGGGTACTGGTTATAATTTCATGGAAGATGTCGTAGGCATTACTCACCAATTTAGCAAGGTAAATCTCTGCCAGTGCAAAGAGTTTTTTAATTCATTGAAGTATGAGAGAGGATCGAAGTTCCGTCTGAACATTTTAGTGGAAAATTTAGATGTTGGTGAGGGTTTAGCATCAGTTCCTATACCAGCAATAAAGAAGTGGTCACTAACATCAGCTGAAAAAATCCCAGCATGGGAAAAGGAATATGGTTTGCTTACGAGAAGGACATCCAATAGGGTGCTGTTCATTGGGTTTTTCTTGTTAATGCGAGTTGGCTCAGTAATAAGTTGTGTGAACCCGTGGGAGTCACAGAATTGCTTCAGGGGTAATGAGACCTTAGTCAACCAATCGTAATTAAGGTCTCCTAGAATAATTGTTTCAATGGGGACAGAGCCCATAATGAATGACAGATGGGACAGGAGCTGAGGCCCCACGGCTGGTGGTCTGTAACAGCCTATGACATGGAAAGCCATTGATGGGGAAAGTTCAACTTTAAGGGACAAACGTTTGAATCCACCTATAATAGAGGTAGAGTCTAGAATGGACACTGAAAATTTGATTTTCACGTAGATGACTACTCCACCTCCCATGGTCTGCCTATCGGCTCTAAATATGAGGTAGTTAGGGATGTTAACCTCTCTATCTGGGGTGGATGCCCAGAGCCAGGATTCAGAGAGCATAAGTACGTCTGGTGCAGCATGAGTAATCCATGCCTGGACTGATGTAAATTTCTTTAAAAGACTGCAAACATTTGAGTTCATAAAGCTGATTCCTTTCAGTCTTGTAAGGTTGGATGGAGGTGAGAGAGCTTTTGTGGGACCAGGGTTGAGTTCAACATTACCTGAACACAAAAGTAGTAGGAACACAATTTTCCTTAGGGCAGCGAGGAGTAGTTTGAAAGCACAAATCTTTCTGCATCTAGTATAAGTTTGAGTGTGGAGGTCCGGAGTCCAAAGTTTCCCCTTGTGCTGACCTAGGGATGCATAGCCTATGGTCCATCCAGTATAGCACCAAGACATGTAGGTTTGGGGTGGGTGGGATGAGGGTCCACATATTGGTAACAAGGTAGCGGTCCCACCTCGAGGAGATTCCACAAAGTGAGAAGGGTGCGGAGTCATGTGGTGGCAGCATAAGTTATACGTAGTATTAATATAAAGGCAGTCTAGCAGTGGTAGGCATGACTCTATGTTGGGGTCAGTTCTGCTCGAATGGTCTATCATGTGGGGGTACCATACATAAGCAGGTAAGTAATTGAAACCACATGAGGACTGCCATGCTTGCCCAATACTCGCACATGTGCAGTTTCAGATGATGCCCCCATCTTGTGCACGGCATCCGTCAGTTCCGCAGTAGTGGAAAAAGTAGAGTGGCAGCAAAGGAGGTGTGTTTATGCAGCTCGCGGAGGGGAAGGCCACACAAACACCACTAGTGGATATTTGCCAGAGCACTATGGAAGCACACTGGATAGAGGTCCAGTCATGTGCTGCCACAGTACTATAGTAAACCTCCTATGCTATCATAACATCTATGGACTCTGCCCACACAGACATCAAAATAGATACCTCAGATACCAGCAAAAATGTAGGGTGTTGGATGTTTAGATAAAGCTGCTGAAAATGTAAAATCCTAAACTTTATGATGCCAGATTGGTTTTCGATATTACTATTTGCCATCGAACAATAAATAAAAGTCACCCACACCTGTAAAAGCCCCCAACCTTTGTTTATTAATTAACCCTCTCCCAAGCCACCCTGCAACCCACTACCTCCATCCCCCAAGCCCACTTACAGAATTATAAATATAATTAGAAATGGCACTCTTACAACAAAACAAAACCACCACCCGCAAAACCAGAAGCTTCCCCCATCCATGCATGTGTCACAAGATCATCACTCCCCAAGTCAATAAAGAACCAGCCACCCAACACACCCACTATTCTCCACCTTCCTTCTCTTCCCTATAACACCTACATTTGACTAACACCCAAGTTAGGTAACTCAGATCACATTGGGTCCCACTGAGAAGCAGCATTCACTCATCTTCATTCAGAACAGCATGTATGAATGAAATGATATCCTGCTATAGTAGCATAACCTGACTGACCACCTGTCTTCCAATCAACAGTTACTATTATAGTAATAGTAGCAGTAGCAGCATTGTATCTTGCTCTTTTCCAGGGGCTCACAGCACCTTACAAAGTGATAAAATATTACATAAATAAAACAATATATGATAAAATTGGATAAATCTATAAAATTATTACATAAATAAAACAATATATGATAAAATCAGATAATTCTATTAAAAAGCAATAAACTTGAATTAAATATTTCAGCAGCAGATGGCATTAGCATATGTAAATAAATAAAGGGGCCTTTAGGTTAAAATTTTTGGAGGACTGAGCATTTAAAGTGGCCAGTCCAGCCCTGTAAAACTCTCTGTCAAAATCTTTGAGGGAGGCAACTCAGTGGAGGCCTTTAATAGGGGCCCAATACCATTTTATTTAATGAGGCCTTTGGAGACTCTAAAAGGCCCCCACTGAGTGGCATCCCTCAAAGATACAGTATGGGCAAAGAGTTTTACAGGGCTGGATGGGCTACTTTGAATGCCCGGTCCCCTAAAGATTATAACTGTGCCTGCAAACTTCAAGAAGGCCCACCTTGGAGAAATGGAGGGGGCAGGAGGATCAATGAAAAGTCAAGAGTTCCATCAGGTAACCCTGGCGTAATCCATATAGGGTCTTATAGATTTGCAAATTGACCTTAAAGGTCATACACAACTTTACCATCAGCCTGTGCAACTCACACAGGACTGGGGTCACATGGTAGGATCTGGAAAGTCCTATCAGTAACCTATCCACTGCATTCTGTACTAGCTGCAGGCATTGCAGGATGCCTCCAATGATACTCTAGTATAGGGCATTACAGCAAACAAGCCTGGACATCACAAACACGTGCACCAGTGACTGAACGTCTTCGGGGGGACCAAAAGCTTAATATGAGTATTATTCCTAAGATGGTAAAAACCACTCCTCAAATGTCAGCTTCTCATCCAGAATGACCCCCTGATTTTTAACCTTCGCCACAAGCCTTGTGTACCTGAGAGCAAGCTCCATCACTTCTTTGGCTGCCCCCAAACCCCTCCTTCAACCCAGCTCAATCATCAGTACTTCCATCATGTCTGGATTAAATGTCATACAGAAAAAAGGGATGGGTGGATCCTAGTTGATTAACCCTCTGTTAGAGACAATGATCATGTGGAGGAGTCTCCCTTTATGATGCTATGTCTCAGTATCGCAAGTAAAGGGAAAGAAGGAAGACTGAAACTCCAAAAAATAGTGAAATTCATTGAATCTTTATTTTGACATATGCTTATGAATCACCTATAATGTCCATCCAAAATTTCATGTCTGAAAGGGTCACTTCCTCAATGCCCACGATGGTCCTTTTTGTAAAACAGAGGAAAAAAACATATTGGAACTCATGATCTTTATACAGAATTTTACCTAAGATGATCAAATAAATACCCAAACTGAGCCATTTTCTTATGTACTTATTTTCTGGAAATTGCATCCATATAACAATATTTCTATATATGTCCAAATCAAGTAGGTCCCCATTACCCCTGGAAACTTTCCAGACACCTAGGATGTCAAATCTCTCGACCTCCAGTCACTATGATCTACATTTTTAAACTCTTCATTCTTCAAAAACAAACCATTTTTGTGCCATAACACTTATGTTAAATAACACTGTTTGAAAACCCTACAGATTATGCTTGTTCTGATTGAATGAACTTTTTAGGTAGTGCTTCCACCCAAATAAATGTTAATCTCAGTTTATGTTGTATTTCAATATTGTTTTCCCACCCTATTGTATCTAACCTCAGGGGTCAGGCCTTAAAATAGGCAGTGTTGTTGTCTAGAGCACCTTGCAGGTCAACAAAAACTAAATAAATAAACATTGACTTAGTGCAATGCCTTGTAAATGGGGAAATTAATAGAGCATTCTTTTTTATTTCTAAAGGTACTGTGTATCTAAGTTAATGGAAAATGTTTATTATATATTTTATGTGCTCCATCATTATAAATCAGAAACATCTGATTTCAGCTTGTTAACACTCATACTCGTACCTCATGGTAATGTGCTGTATAATTTCAGGTTATGTGACTTTTTAGTTATTCCTTGTCCTGTATAAGTTGCTAAATATAAAAAAACAAGATTCATGTTCCTAGTTTTGTTTCCGTAAGAATGATATGCCACATTGCTTCCCTCTCTATTCTTGTGTACATATTAATAATCACTTCTGACTTTACTGTTTCTGCTCATACCTTTCTAATTACATCAGTCACTCTGTATGTAATGCTTGCATCAGTCTCTCATTCTGTCAGAAAAAATACTTTCACTATTGCAAGTTACACACTGTCGTACTAATGTTTTCTGGATTAAGTGTCAGGCAGCTCAATGACATCCAATTCTGGATCTTAGCCCGACAGAAATTAAGCACCTCCCTCATGTCCGATGTCTCAGGTGCAAATGACAAATACAGCTGGGTGTCATCTGCATAACAGTGGAAACCCAGCTTGTAACGTGTAATGATCCCATCCAGGAGCAGTATGTACACTGCCAACAGCACTGGAGAGAGGACTGACCCCTGGGGTACATCACAGAGCACAGACTTCATGAGTGAGGACATCATTTCATTCATACATGCTGTACCATCCAGAATGAAGATAAATGCATGCTGCTCCACTGTGGGACCTGATGTGACCCGAGTTACCAGACTTAGATGTTAGTCAAATGTGGGAGATGTGGGGCAGAGAAGGGAGGTGGGGGCTAGTGGCTATCCTGTGTAGACAGTTTTTATTGAATCTTGGGGGTTGGAGAAATTGTGGCTTGTTCCGGGGGGGGGGTGATATAGAGGAGGTGTGGGGCGTTTTGTTTTAGTATGAGAGTGCCAATTCTAATTATATTTATAATTCTCCAAGTGGGCTTACTGTTGTGAGCTGCACAGTAGGGTGGTTTGGGGGTTATGAAGTGCAGATGGGGAGTGTACATATTAGAAGGAGTGTAGGATTTTTCTGTTTGTTTTTACAGTCATATATCGGATTTCAGACTTGGATAGTCCAGTATCTGATATTTGACTGTTGTACTGGATTTTGAACTATCCAAGCAACCCAATGAATGTCAAAGGATGTTGTGACAGGGCACAGATCTGTATTGTAAAAGTCATTCAGCAGAGAGGACATATTAAGGGACCTAAAGAACTGGAATCAGATTACCTAAGGTAGGGCCATGGGATGGTGAATTTTGCACACAAAATATACCATATAGTGGTCACTGAGTGCATTTGGGGGTGCACCACCTTCTGCATTTCCATAGGGGTGGATTGAGCATACCCAGTAAATAAGGGAGTTTTTAGACAAAGAAGAATTAAACAATGTTGGCAGCAGCACTTTGCCTGACTGGCATCAAATTATTAGCCACAATAACCACCAAATTCCTATTCTTCTTTTGTGTTGTCTGCTATTGCACAATGCTACATGGGGTGTATGTGTTATCTGGATTCTTTAACCCTAGGTGAAGTATCTTGTACTTCCTCCACTTTAAACACTGCCCCCCATGTTTGGCCCATGCCTGCAATAGGTGTAGATCCCCTGCAGTACATCCCCTTTCTCTGATGTGTCCAGCATTTTGGATAATTTACTACATTATTATCAGCAAACTTTAACAGCCTGCTACACAGTTGCAATAGAGCATTGATGAATAGGTTAACACGCATTTGTCAATGCCAAACGTTCACTTGCAGGTATTTGCAGTGGTGTTTGGCACGTATGGCGCTTTACCCTAATGCCCTGTGCAATTGCTGGTATTTGCACAATAAATTTTCAGCATGACCTTTTTGTTACCTCCATTGTGTGCGCTACATAGGCGGAAACACGTTTTGGGCAGGATGTGAAAAATGACAGCTGTACTGCTCATAAGGAAGTGTGGTAAAATGGCAATGTTGAAAATCTGGAGTGGAAATATTGAAAATTTGCAAACCTATGAGCGTGCGTGGGAACTGTGCAATGCATGCTCATAAAACAGTCATTGTTAGGAATTTTTTCACCAAGTTTTCAACATTGGCATTTTAAAACCTCTGCTAAAGAACAGTGTCACTGTGATTTTCTTACTGTGTCCCATACATTGATTTTGCACACTGACTGCGCCATTGTGCACTACATGGGTGGAAACACGTTTTGGGTAGGATGTGAAAAATGACAGCTGTACTGCTCATAAGGAAGTGTGGTAAAATGGCAATGTGGAAAATCTGGAGTGAAAATATTGAAAATTTGCAAACTTATGAGCGTGCGTAGGAACTGCACAACGCAAGCTCATAAAACAGTTAATTTTATCAATTTGTTCACCAAATTTTCAACATAGCCATTTTAAGATCTCTGCTCATGAACAGTGACACTGTGATTTTCTTAATGTGTCCCATACACTGAGTTCGTACAGCGACTGTGTCATTGTGCGCTACATGGGTGGAAACACGTTTTGGGCAAGATGTGAAAAATGACAGCTGCACTGCTCATAAGGAGGTGTGGTAAAATGGCAATGTTAAAAATCTGGAGTGAAAATATTGAAAATTCACAAACTTACGAGCGTGCATAGGAACTGCGCAATGAACACTCGTAAAACAGTCATTGTTAGGAATTTTGTCACCAAATTTTCAACACAGCCATTTTAAGACCTCTGCTCATGAACAGTGTCACTGTGATTTTCTTAATGTGTCCCATACATTGAGTTTGTACACCGACAGCGCCATTGTGTGCTATATGGGCGGAAACATGTTTTGGGCAGGATGTGAAAAATGACAGCTGTACTGCTCATAAGGAGGTGTGGTAAAATGGCAATGTTGAAAATCTGGAGTGAAAATATTGAAAATTCGCGAACTTACTAGCCTGCGTAGGAACTGCACAACGCACCCTCGTAAAACAGTCATTTTTTGGAATTCTTGCACCAAATTTTCAACATGGGGTTTTTGGGACCCCTTCTCATGAATGATGTCACTGTCATGGTGTTATTCAGGCCTGAAGGGTGATTTCCACGCAGTGACTGTGAAATCACCCTTCAGGCCCGAATAATGCCATGACAGTGACATCATTCATGAGAAGGGGTCCCAAAAACCCCATGTTGAAAATTTGGTGCAAAAATTCACAAAAATGCCTGAGAAATGCAATAAAGTTGAAAACACCCTATCTAGCCCATTATACAACTTACCGGCATTTCCTCAGTTCGCGGTCAGCTTTGAAGAGTGCAGACGTGTTCCTGGTCCACCGAAGATCGTCGAGCCGAGCTCCAGAGGTAAGTATGGGGTGAGGGGTGGTGTGGGGAGGCTGGGTGCGCAGTGGGTGGGTGCGGGTTGTGGGAGGGGGGACTGGGAGAAGCGCCGTGGGACCGTTTTTGCTTCACAGGTGAAAAAATAAAACAAGACTATGTGGGACATTTGCCATGCTGGGGTGGGCTCCCAGCATGGCAGAAGGATGGCTGGGGGGGGCCAAGGAGCCGATGGTAGATTGGGCACCCCGTCGACAGAACAACCCAGGGCGTTTGCCACGCTAGGGTGGGCTCCCAGCGTGGCAGAAAGATGGCTTGTGGGGCGATGGAGCCGACGGGGATTGGGCACCCCGTCGGCAGATATTTGATAGGACATTTTGCCATGCTGGGGTGGGCTCCCAGCATGGCAGAATAGCGTGAGCGCCGGGGTGGCGTGGCGTGGTGCTCTGTGATGACAGCGGTGGTTTTCTTTAAAGCGAAGACCACCGCTGTCATACACAGCTCCTGCACTCATTGGTGCAGGACTGCCATGCCTGCTCAACGGAGCAGTGGATTGAAAGGGAGAGGCACACCTCCAAAGTGTGCTACTCTCCCAAAACGTTCCTTGCACATGCGCGCACGTGAACGTAAAAAGTATGAGACCCATTACTACACTGACCCCGTTTTGTACATCCACTGTAAATGATGGCCACCCACCACCACCACTAGTCTCTTCCTGCCTGTGAACCAATTGTCATTCATCTCCAGTATATTTTATTGATCCCATATTAAGCTACTTTTTCATGTTTTTTTTCTTTGTAGAATGATGATGAAGGGTTTGTTAAAGTCCAGATGGATAGCATTCGTTACATGGCCTAGGTCCTCTATCCTGGTTACCTCCTTGAATAAGGCAATCAGGTCATTTCCTTTTTTGAAGCCATACTGAGGTTCATACTGAGGTGAAAACAGGAGCAGTAGGCAGTGCCCACAGAAGCTCCCATCTCATAACCCATGATACTGTACACTGGCATTGGATAAAATCAAGTTGTCTAGTTTGTTTTTAGAAATAGGTTTACTATTGCTCACAATAATTTCAAGGGGAGGGCATTACAAGGCTTAACAACCCTCTGGGGATAATAACATTTCCTTCTGGAACTGTTGAATTTTTGTACTTCATATTTATAAGGTGTGCCCCCTTGTGCCTGTAGTGTCTTGTTTAAATTCAAGCCCCATCTCACTCATTAGATAGGAGTCCTTGATAATGTCCCACATTAGTAGGAGACTGCCCCTCAACTGTCTTGTCTCAAAAGACATAAGATTTAGACATTCCAGTCTTTCTTGATAAAGGCAAATCCCTTAGCCCAAGCGTATGCTTTGTTGTTCTCCTTTGAACTCTTTCAACCTGGCTAATATCATTTTTCTTAAAGGGACACTAAAACATGCCAGTTCTTCATGCTCGGCATTGATTGCCAGTATGGTGGCACATCAATTTCAAAGTTTGGTTGCTGACATACAAGGCCCTGCACGGGCTGGGTCAAGGCTATCTGAAAGACCTCCTGGTGCCATATGCTCCTGGTCATATCTTCTGGTCAGTGGGGGAAGATCTCTTATCCATACCAATATCCTGTTTAAAATCCTCTGGGGATAGTGTGTTTGGTGTGGCTATTTGATTCTTTGAACCCCCTTCCCTGGGAAGTAAGAGTTATGCCTTCACCGGACTTTTTAAAAAATATCTTAAAGCAAATTTTTTCAATTTAAGTTTTGGCCTGGCTTCCAGATATATTGTTTTATGTTGATATTCATATTATTTTATTTGTTTCTTATTTGTATTTATTGTAAGGTGATCGGAGCCTATGGGATTCGATGCCATATAAATGAAATTGCCTTGCCTTGCCAAAATTGGAAGCAGTAATCTAGGTGAGGGAGAATGTAGGATCTGTAGAATAGTGCAACTACTGCAGGATCTCTAGATTTGAGACTTCTAAGAATAGCTCATGAAATTTTGTTAGCTTTACTATTCCTTCATTAACATGTCTAGTACATACTAAGTAATTTGAGGCTGCAATCAATGCATCCTTCTCATTTGTAGCTTCAGTCAATTGTTTACCAAACGAGAAGTAAGGGTGTTTGTTGTTTTTTGCTCCTAGGTACATAACTTTGCATTTATCATGGTTAAAGAGTATTTTTCAGTTGGTAACCCAATTAAAGATTACATTTAGATCCTCTTGTGTCCTGGCAACCTCATCAGTGGTGGAGCAGGGGCCCCTGATTTTGGAGTCATCCATGTATTTAGAGGACCAGCTGCTAAGGTTGCTAGTAAGGTCTGATATAAAACAGCCATGTTGTATGCCAAAGAATAAACTAGTCTCTTCTATGTTCTGAACCACCATGGGCTCGATTCTCAAAGGAGATTTGTTTGGCAAAAGCTGTGGCAAACAGCAGCTTGCACCAAAGTCTGGTGCGCCAGGGGCCCTGTACCAGATTCTTGTACAAGAGGGTCCCCTGCACCTAAGTTCCCACATTTGTGGTAACCTCCACCATGCAATAAACTCACAGCACATGGGGGGGTTGCCATAGGCTCCTGGAGCAAATGCAAGTGGTCCCCCCACTACTGATCATTGGGTCAAATAAAGAACCACCCTTCCCTGGTGGTCTAGTGGCCCTCCCTGATCCCCAGTCCCTGATGTCACAATAATTATATATATATTGCTATTACCTGGTGGTCTAGTGGCCCTTACTTTTCCCCGATGTCATGATAATTATACATATTAATATATTCTTTTGGTCTAGTGACCCTCTCCGTTCCCTGATCCTAGATGTCACAATAATGATATATACTACTACTACCTGGTGGTCTTGTGGTTCTCCCTGATTCCCAATCCCTGATGTCACAATAATTATAAACATGAATATTGTTTGTTTGTTTTATTTATACTGGAAAGTCCATGAGCCAAAGACCCATTTTCATGGTTGACCAGTTTACATAAAAAATAATACATACAAGATAAGCTTATTACAAGCATATTATAAAATCCTAAAAAAAAAACACATATACATGAAGACAGCATGTTCATTTAAAACACTCATACTCACTTTCAAGCATAAAATAATCCTAAAACCTCATCCTAAAAGACAACAGTGAGTTGTTTAAGCATTCAAAAATAGACAATAAAGAACTGAAAAGACAAGGAAGTACATACAAGAGATTTTTGTCCCAAAGTAGTTTTCATTCTAGGTATTGAAAAAAGTTTATTACCAGCTAATCTAGTAAAAACAGGGCTAATATGCCTCTTCAATATAGAATTAAACACCTCTGGGACCTTATTCAAGACCACTTTTTTAGCCAAGAGTCTGACTTGTAGTTTAAAATGATATTCTAGAAGCAGAAAACCTGCCGCCATCAGAAGAGTACAATGGTGGGTCCTCACCAGTAACTGTGTTGAAAATCTAGCAATTTGGTTCAACAATGTTTTAACTTTAGTTAATAAACCCTCCCCAGCAGAAAAATAGAACAGCAAACCATAATCAATTATAAGGATGAGAAAAATTTGGGCAAGACATTTTCTAGCTGATGGAACTAAAAGTGAATTAAGTCTGTATAAAGTTCCCAATCTTTGGTGCAGGACTTTAGTCATATTAATAATATGGGGTTCAAACATTATGCCCTCATCAATTAAAAGTCCTAGATATTTAAATTTTTGGACTTGCTCAATATTCTCTCCAAGCATTGTCCGTAGGGATAACAAGGCATCCTCTCCAAATCTCCTTCTAGATTTAAGAAAAAACATTGACTTTTTTTTTATTTAACACTAATCTATTGCTGATGAACCTATTATGAGCAGCCTGAAAATCATATGATAGGCTTTTCTGGACTGTATTAAGTTCTGATTCACTCATGAGGATCACTGTTCATCTGCATAAAGTAAAATCTGAGAATTTATGCAAACTAAAGGAAGAGTATTCAAAAAAAGAAGAGGACCCAGAATAGACCCCTGAGGAACACCCAGTGAAATTGAAGCAGAAGGTGAAAAATAGCTGCCAATCTTTGTTCCATGAGAACATAGACACAAGTAACTTTTGAAACACTCCACCGTGTCACTGGACAGGCCCAGTCCATCCAAAGATGATAATAAGAGACCATGATTTACCAGGTCAGAGGTCTTGGTGAGGTCCATGAACATATCCCTAGTATAGAAGCCCCTATTCATGGCTGAAAGGACTGCACTTGTCAACCCCACTAAGACTGCAGTGGTATTGTGACCAGACCTGAAGCTGTGCTGAGCAGGCATAAGGATATAATATTTTGGTAGATATTTGATCAAAGATTATTATCTCTAACACTTTAGGGTAAGGGAGCCAAAAGTGAGACAGGATGATAATTTTGTACTTAGTTGGCTCCCCTGATTTAAATACAGGTACAACAACAGACACCTTCCAAATAGTGGGAAAGATAGAATAACAAAGAGATAAATTAAAAATAGAAGATAAGGGAAAACACAGTATGTAAGCAGAGATCCTCATGAGCCTATAGTCAGTCACATCCCTTCCGACTGAGGGATGAAAGTCCATCTTTTGGAGATATCCCATAATCTCCCCAGGCAAAAGTGATCTCAAATAAAACCTTAGATAATAAAAATCAGAATGATTTGGTTTTCCCAAATTAGCAGTGCCAGGTGGCATGTATTTTGACAAGTCGGTGAAGGTTTTATTAAATTCCTGTGCAATCAGCAGTGGATCTGTCATTATCCCTGTTGAAGTGTTAAGAGATGGCTTACTATAAGAACATTTTGTACCCATAAGTTCATTAATTAATTTCCATGTGTCAGATGCAGTCTTATCTTCAAAATCTTTTTGTCTATAAATATTTTTAATCTTCTTACTAGCATTTTACATTTATTTCCTGCAGCCTAATATGCCACAAGTGAAGCCTGACTGATAGGTTTCCTGTATATTTTCCATAGACTATCTCAGTTTCTCATTAGATTCAGGAGCTCAGGGGTAACCCACTGATGTTTATCTCCCCTTATCCTGAATCTCCTAAGGGGAACAAACCAATGCCACAGTCATCCTAAATTTCACAACATCTAGTTTCTTTATGCTACATGAAAAAACAAATAGTGGGGGAACCCTCTTCTTCCTGGCTGTCTAATAACAATCAACAGGACTTTGTCCACTGACACTGTCTGACAGGACCCCAGACTGTACAATTCTTTCGGTGTCAGAAACTAAAGTACAGTCTAATAGAGAGGTAAAACCAGATTTAAAATGGATCCTATTGGGAATGTCTATAATTTGGGTCAATCTATGATTAATAACTGTCTCTTAAAACTTCAGTGAATCCATACCAAACCAGTTCATATTTAGGTCCCCCAGAGTTATTAGTTCTCTATTTGTAGGACGTGATCCTCTTAAGGTCTCTATCAATCATAATCCTTCTTCCTGTGAGCCTGGGACAGCATAAATGACAGCAAGGATCAACATTTTTTGCTCACCTAAAATGATTGACAAAGGCAAGTAATCACAGGTAGAGGATTCAAAAACAGGAGCATCAGGGATAACATTATAACTGTTCCTAATATAAAGTAAACCACCCCACCCCTCTTTACCTTTCTATCAGATCTAAAAATATTATAACCTGCTAGACCAATCATTTTGTCCAAGACTTTGCTCATGAGCCAAGTCTCAGATAAAGCCGTGATTTCAAATTGAGGTAGTGCTGACCAGGCAGAAAAATTGTTCTACTTTGCAAACAAGCTTTGTACATTAAAAGATGTACAATATTAATTGTATTCTTTGGAAAAATAACAGTTGGGAGTACCAGCATTGATAGGACCAGGGATGGGATGACCCAGCCATTAATAATAATCACATTCCTCCTGAAATGAATGGAAAAATGCCAAGATCTCTGGCATTTTTGCTTAATATACACAGAAGTATATTCAGTCAATGAAAAAAGTCTGTATAACCTGAAACTGAATAGATCGAGTCAGGCATCTTGCATCCTGTTCTATAATGAATTTATAACAGGTATTAGACATTAAAGGAATATGAAAATCATCCCTTTGTGAGTAGTAAGTACTAAGACCCAAATCCAAATATGAACCAGTATCTGGGTAGATCATCATTAAAATAGTGCTGTGTAAATAATAAAAATCCAATCAAAAAATAAAATATAAAGACCATGGTGCCAATATGTTGGAGCTATGATACAAATGGCAGGAAAAATCAAATAAATAATGAGGGGAAGGGGGAGGAAAGTGAAACCATACCAAACTCACAATCAAGCAAGAATCAAACAAATAAAGGGCACTGAGAGACCCTTATTGTGATACCCAGCTGTGACCAAGGAACTGCCACTTCCTGGTCACAAATAAGTGCTTAGTAGAACAAGCAGGGTCAAACAGTAATATCCCAATAACAAATAAGTGCCAGGACTAAGGTGGAAACTGTCACTAAACCACCCACCCACGGCAAGCTCAATTTTTGGTGCAGGCTCAACCTCTGCCACCAGGAGAGACCATCCAAATTTTAATCATTAAAGAAATCCTTGCAAATTAAGATGGTGAGTAAGGCTGGTGCCCCAGAAATAAATTCTAATCTGGCAGCACCTACCCAAGAGACAACCAAACAGTATTATAAGCCCTAATGCAAGCAGAACAGAGCTTTAATGACATAGGCCCTGTCTCATGGTAAATGCAAGCAGCTGGCAGCTCACCCCAGAGTCCCCTTGCCTGCCATTTGCATCTATACCTTCTAACTAAACAGGATCTGCACTAGTGTTACTACTTTAGATAACAGCTGTGTCAGAGACCTATAAATAACAGATGAGAAACTGAATCATTCTCATTTATTTTAACACTTAGATCATTTTACAAACCTTGACCACTGCTGCAATAAATAAACTAACCACACTGTAGCCCAAATAAAACTTAATAACACACTACTAAAAATGTCTTCTGAGTGCCACTCATGCTCATGCCTGAGCACTCATGCCTCAGTCAGGCACAAGCTTTTGTAGCAGGCATTTCCTCCCCTTCTTGCCTGAACAGCCAATGAGCTTGCAGCTGAGCTCCCCTTCTCAGGCGTTACCCGGAAGCTGTTAATGGGCACGGGGAAAAAGGTCTGGTGACAGAAAGTTCATATGATTTTAAGTCTGTAGTAATTGCAGTCCCTCAGTTGTAGACAGAAGTCTTGCTTTATCAGTCAGGAGATCGTTATAGCAGGAGCAGGTCATAAAAGATTTCCAGATGGAAACACTGCCAAAAAACAGCAGTCAGGCACAAGCTTTTGTAGCCAGCAGCTCCTTCTCCTGGTGGTCTGGTGGCCCTCCCCCTGATTCCCTGTTATTAAATCAAAAAAGCAAGCCCCTTTCATTGGTGATCCAGTGCTCCCCCCTTCCCAAACCCCAATGTCCCTGTTATTAAATCATAAAAAGCACACCCTTTTCATTGGTGAACCAGTTTCCCCCCTCCTCGAACCCAGATATCCCCATTATTAAATCAATAAAAGCAAGTCCCTTTCATTGGTTGTTGAGTGGCCCCCCAACCCAGCAGGTTGTGCCCACCACTCTACCCCACTCCTACATCCTGAAACAGAGCTGGCACTGGCACAGCCATTCTCACACCACCACAGCCGCTGCTGACTGAAGTTTCGGTGAGTGCAGTACTGTATAGATAGTGTATGCAATGCACATACACTAAACAGTAGTGCACTCAAATAACAGATTAGTCACTGCCAGTCGCGGAGGTGTGAGGAGGGCTGTGCCAGTGCTGACTCTGTTTTGGGATGGGTGCAGTGGGGTGGTGGGCACAACCTGCTGGGATGGGGGGGGTCACTCAACCATTAATGAAATGGGCTTTCTTTTATTGATTTAATAACAAAGATGTTGGGGTTTTAGTAGGGGGAACACTGGATCATCAATGAAAGTGGCTTGCCTTTTTTGATTTAGTAATGGGAGAGTGCAGTACCAGACCAGACAGAAATTGTTGACCTATTTAATTGTAAATTTTCAGACTACTCTGGCTATAAGTAAAAAACAAATAAGAGAACAGGTGGGGCAGAGACTAGCCAAATTGACAGGTCAACATTTTGTTTTAGGGTGGTTAAATGTCAGGATATTTTTAAACTCCTGTGTATATTACCAGATAGGTCTAGTGACTGGGGGTGTTGGATGCAAGGTTTTTGAAATTGGTTTTAATGTATATTGCTGATCCTATATGTTACATTTTTAATTTGTCCTTGATAACAGATCAGTTCCCAGAAGAATGGACGTGTGTGAGGTAGTCCCAGTACCGAAAAAATCACATGCAGAGTAGTTAGAAGATTTTCATCCCATCACCATCATGAATCCTTTAAGTAGACTGTTGGAAATTATGGTGACTGGTCAAGTAAAGGAGTATCTGGATACTAATGATGTTGTTTGTTATCAACAGCATGGATTCAGGTGTAAGCATGGAACATGGATGCCTAGGTCAGGTTCACGGACACCGTCCTGAGGGACTTCAAAAAAGGCCTCTTGTCAGGGGTGGTGTTTGTGGACCTGACCAAGGCATGTAATCTGATTGAACATGAACTTGTGCCTGAAAAGTTAGGAGCTATTGGTTTTTCCTCAAATGTGGTGACTTGGGTTAATGATTATTTGTCGCATTGGCAGCCATTTGTGAGAACTGGGTCACAGAATTCGCAAGTTGCTTCCCTGAACTGTGGAGTACTTCAGGGGTCCAGAATGGGCCCCCTGTTATTTACTTTATTTATAAACCAGCTACCAGCTCAATGTGCTGCATGTGACACGACACTTTATGCTGATGATCTGATAATACTTTCACAGGCTAGTTCCTTATCAGATTTGAACAGGATTTTACAAAATTATTTTTTAAATATCTGTTCATGGTTTCAGGGAAATGCCTTAATTTTGAATTCCAAAAAAAAACAAGTCCATGGTATTTGGCACATCAGCTATGTTGAAGGATAGACTTAAATTAGAGATCTCAGATTTGGAGGGTGTAGCAATAGAATAGGTGACTCAATTTAAATATTTAGGTGTTTGGCTTAATGTTCATTTATCCTAGTCCCTGCAGGTCAAAAATGTTAGTAAAGTAATAAACCAGAAATTGGGCATTTTCTACATATTTTGTTATTTTTTTCTATTGAGACAAGGAAATCAATAGTTTTTGATCCTTACGTCCCCATTTTGATTATGTGTGTTATTTATATTTAAATCTGAATTGTGTTGAGTATAATGTTTTGGCTACTGCATACAACAATATTTGTCAGTTTATTTTGTGTGTTCCATTAAGAGCAGATCATTGTGATTTATATTTTCTTTTAGGATGGATGTCTCCTAGTGCTAGAATTGAATATTTTTTAGGTTGATAAATTCATAAATCCATATTTTCTTTTTGTTCTTTTCCTTTACCTGATTTGGTAACTGTCTGTTCAATTCTCTCTAAACTTAGATCGACTAATGGAATTCTTCTAAAGACAATATTACATAAGAATCGAAATGGTTTGTGCTCCTTTTCTATTGCTGCACCTTCCTTTTGGAATGGTCTGCCTGAAACTCTTCACACAATTACTTCCATGGGCTGTTTTAAGGCTAACTCTAGACAAATTTTACAACAAAAGTCTTCCTGTATTTGTAAAAATTAATTGTTCTGTGTAATATAGAGTGGTGATTGTGCAAAAGTTTATCAATACTGAGGTATACCTCAGTGGTACTGAGGTGGGATCACATTACAGTCAATGCAAATTGAACTTGAGTGCCTCAGTGGTACCTTGAGGCACCTCATGGTATACCTCAGTACTGATAAATTTTTGTACGATCGCCACTGTATGTTTATTGTTTGTTTGTATTGTTTTTGTATGTGGGTCAGACCTGAAGAAGGACTTTGCCAGAGTCCCAACCTGGTTAACAAATTAATTAAAACAATTTTTCAAAAAGATAATCACAGATCAGGGAGGGAAGGGTCACTAGACCACCAGGTAATGTTCATATTTATAGTTATTGTGACATCGGGGCTTGAGAAGGGTCACTAGACCACCAGGTAATGTTCATATTTATAGTTATTGTGACATCGGGGCTTGAGAAGGGTCACTAGACCACCAGGTAATGTTCATATTTATAGTTATTGTGACATCGGGGCTAGGGAAGGGTCACTAGACCACCAGGTAATGTTCATATTTATAGTTATTGTGACATCGGGCTAGGAAGGGTCACTAGACCACCAGGTAATGTTCATATTTATAGTTATTGTGACATCGGGGCTAGGGAAGGGTCACTAGACCACCAGGTAATGTTCATATTTATAGTTATTGTGACATCGGGGCTTGAGAAGGGCCACTAGACCACCAGGTTATTTTAGTTTGTATAATTATTGTGATTTTGGGGGTCAGAGACATGGGGGGGCCACTAGCCCACCAGGATATATCATTAACATTATAGTGACATCAATGACGGGGGGTACATCTACTGTCTCACACTGGCACACTGTGAAAAACTCTCCCAGAGGGATATGTCCAAGTATTGTTAGACCAGCCCTGGCTGGTCTAAGTGTACTTAGAAAGTCTCTCTCTCTCTCTCTCTCTGGGTGAGATTTGAGAATCCAAAATTCGGGAATATGGAAGTCTGCATCTTCCATATGCACCCTTGCACCATGCCGCAACCCATTTCTGGATGCACAAGTGGTGCAAGCCCCATTTGGGGAAGCCAGTCTGTGGTTGAAACAGGCTGCTTTTGTGAATAGCTAAGATGGCAGTTTTTGACACAAGGTGCCACTTGTACTATTTATGTTTGGCACAGGCACCTTACATCATTCTCAGGGCTTTGAGAATCAAGCCCATCTTTTATGACTGATGTAGACACTCAGAGCAGTGAGCACTGGGGCAAAGCTCACGGGTCTGTAATTACCAGGATCAGTTCTAACCTCGTTCTTGAGTAGAAGGTTGACAGCCATTTTCCCATTCTCATGCACAATCCCTGTCTGTAAGGAGTCCTTAAAGATATCTTCTAGGATCCCATTTTAACTGCACTGTTATCCTTTGTTGGATATCACCAAGACTCTAAGAATTGCCTGACTTAACACCTTCAAGATGCTTACCTATTAATGTTTGCATGATTGACGTTTCCCTTGCTCATCTTGCTAATCTTGTTCATTTTCTTAGCTTCTGCCCTGATGGCCATGCCCCTGACTTCCTGCTTAAATACTGACACAAAGTAATTATTTAGTACCTCTGCAATCCTCCTGCCTCCCACAGTGGTTCCCCTAGAAGACCAATGTCCTCACTTTGTCTTTGGCTCTTCTTTTCTTCAATCTGTAATGGAAAAAAGGCATATTATTTCACTTGATTCCTTGTACAATCTTATTGTCTTGTCTTGTCCTATCATATGCACTCATAGCCCTGCTTGCCCTTTGAAATTAATTATTGATTTATAATAACTGGTCAGAAATGTTTTCCATTGTCTGACCCAGTTATAATTTGCCATTATAACCCATGGGTTGTAACGGCAAACACACGCCACGTCACTCAAACAAGAGCCACATCCTAATTGGCTCTTTACTCCTCCTGGGCAGGCTTTCCACTAAATGAAACATGGCAGCTCCTCCGTTCTGCTTAGTGACGAGCTGCCACACCGAGAGTGCGGGTGTTTTTATTTTTAAAGATTTTAAAGATTTCTTCTCTCCCCTACTCGATCTGGCTGATCCTGCCTTTCAAAAACTGCACCATGCAGTTTCAGCTGCACCGGAGAAAAACTGGCACTGGGAATCACTTGAATGCACTTCTGAGGTAGGCGCCAATGGGAGAGGACAAACCAGAACCATGTGTGAGTGTCTTAAACTAAACAAAAAAATTGCTGACCAGCAATTATAAAAAATAACAGATGGGGTGGGGTGGTGTGTAAAACTTGATTTTACACACACCCTCATTGAGTGATGCTTTTCATAAACCCTTCAGGTTTTGCCATCTGGGTTTATGTAGTATCCCACAACTCAGGTGTGTGTGTACAATTATTGTTATACTCACCACCCCATCCATTATAGTATATGCAATTTCTGACCAGAAAAGGCACACTAAGTTGTTATTGTTTGTTTCCAGGTGCATAACTGGGGCTGGGTTGCATGAGCCTATTTTACTGACAAGGGTAAACATCTAACTTTTTTCCAGCATGGCTTTAGAGGGAATTACAGCATCCTTACAGCTGTGGGTGCTGCTGTGACGTCTTGGCAGTTGAAACACTGGTGTATGGACTAGAGCAATATGATCCAATAGCACTGAATGATACCCACTACCCAGTAGAATAAACTAGGTGGCAACACCTACCAAAGTGATCAGTCTATGCTGATGATATGTGGTATTGTGTGGTAACTTACCAGGATATGTATACCCACAGGAGTGAAGTGTGTAGCATCTCCACTCCAATATTTTTCCATTTGGCACACAACAGGTAGTATTTGGAACTCTCCAGGCTTTGACTTCCTTTGGTCCAATGCCTTCAACTAAAGTTGTGAAACTGCAACCCATTGCTTATACACATTACCCTCCATGCACGTTAATGACCTGAGCACAACTGTGGTGTCATAAACATCCTAGGTATAATCAAACCATGGCAGTGATAGATTGAACTCTAATATCTTAAAATCAAACATAACACAGCTTCAATGGTGCCTCTACTTCTGTCACTGATTAGATAGAAGCTAGATAAACAGAAACTTTATTTATATAGTGCCCCATTCCCAAGAGCTTGGAGCGCTTAACAATAATTTAAAAACAATTTTAATTAATACACAACATATTATAATGCAGAGTTCAATATAAAATTATATCTATCATTCACTAAATTAACAAAAAAAGCACTAGACGGTCCATTTGGATTATTAGCTTCATTATAAATCATACATGCCATAGGCCTGATTAAATAAAAACATTTTCAATCCTAATTTGAAGGTTTCCACCAAGGGTGCCTCCCTTCGCTGTAGTTCCACAGGGTTGGTGTAGCAACTGAGAATGCACCCTTCCCAGAATGCAGCAACTTAGCCCAGGGAACCATAAGGAGGCAACTCTTACAGGATAAGAAAGCCCAAGGTGGGTCATGAGGAACCAGGAGGTCTTTCATGTAGGCAAGCTCCCCCCCCATGTGTAGGGTTTTATAGGTCAGTAGTCTGACCTTAAAAGCAATCCTCTACCTTACTGGCAGCCAGTGCAGTTCATGGAGGACTGGCATAATATGATCTGATCTTAAAGCACCAGTCAGTAATCTAGCCGCCACATTCTGTGCTAGCTGCAAGCAGTGTAGATTGCCTCCAGCTAGCCCCAGGTATAGGGCATTTCAGTAGTCCAACCTGGATGTGACAAAAGCATCCACAAATATGGTCATGTCCTAGGTTGGTAACAGAGCCCAGATCTGAGTAATGTTCCTTAGATGATAAAAAACTCTTTTGATGATGGCCAACACTTATGCATCAAGCCTCGGGCCATCATTGACTATCACACCCAGATCCCTGACCCAAGCGGAGGGGACCAAAGGAATACCCCCTAGTAATAGATCAGGGGAAACCCCAGATCCCCCTACATCACATCGACAACCTGGCTCCACCACCAGCACCTCTGTCGTGTCTGGGCTGAGTCATAGCCAATTATGAATCATTCAGTTCTGGATCTCCTCCAGGCAGGTGTGAAACACCAAGACCATTATCTGCTTACCATGTGCACAGGACAGGTATAGCTGGATATCATCAACGTAACAATGAAAACCCAGCCTATGCTGCCTGATAATGTCCCCCAATGGCAACATGTACACTGTGAACAACAAGGGTGACAGGACCAACCCCTGTGGAACTCCACAGTGCAGAAGCATCAGGTTAGATGAGGATAACCCCATTGTCACCCTTTGCACTCTGCCCATGAGGTAGGAACTAAACCAGTTGATGACATTACCAGTTAGTCCACACTGGTTCTGCAGCCAGTCCAGCAGCACCTCTTGGTCCACAGTGTGAAATGCTGCTGAGAGATCTAGGAGAATCAAGATGGTATGCTCTCCCCTATTCCTCACCATCAGAAGATCATTTAGCACCTTCACCAGGGCAGTCTCAGTGCTATGCCCGGATCTGAAACACAACTGGAAACACTCATAAGTGGTAGAGGAGGCAAGACCTGTCTCAAGCTGGTTGGCCACCACTTAACATAGAAACATAGAAACATAGACTTTGACGGCAGACAAGGACCGCTTGGCCCACCTAGTCTGCAAATTTCCCTACCTACAGGATAAGCTGCAGATCCTAATTAACCAACAGCATATTTTTTCCTACTCCCCACAAAAATTGCCTTGTGTCTGTCCCATGAATTCTTGAATTCTCCCACAGTTTTAGACCCCACAACCTCTTCAGGAAGGTTGTTCTATGTGTACACCACCCTCTTTGTGAAAAAATACTTCTTCACATTGCCCCTGAGCCATCTCCCCATCTTTAAATTGTGTCTCCTTGTTCTTGCACATCTCTTTTTCTGAAAGATTCTACCCTCTTGGACTTTGTTGATTCCACTGAGGTACTTAAATGTTTTTATCATGTCCCCCCTCTCCCTTCTTTCCTCAAGGGTATACATGTTTAGCTCCTTTAGTCTCTCCTCGTATGGCTTCTCTTGCAGACCGTGCACCATTTTAGTTGCCCTCCTCTGAACTGCTGCCATCCTGTCCATTTCCTTGTGGATATGGGGTCTCCAGAACTGGATGCAGTACTCCAAATGGGGTATCGCCAACTGTCTGTACAGGGGGATAACAACTTCCTGTTTTCTGCTGGGGATTTCTCTCCCTATACATCCCAGTATCCCCCCAGCCCTCCCTACTGCCTTCTCATATTGCTTGCCAACCTTAAGGTCATCTGATATGATTACCCCCAGGTCCCTTTCCATTTTTGTTGTTGTTGTTACTACTTCTCTCCCATTGTGTAATCTTCCTCTGGGTTTTTGTTTCCCAGGTGCATTATTTTGCACTTCTTTGCATTGAATCCAAGCTGCCATACTTCTGACCATTCCTCCAACCTTGCCAAATCCCTTCTCATCCTTTCCACATCTCCTTGTGTATCAACACTGTTGCAGATCTTTGTGTCATCTGCAAAGAGGCATACTTTTCCTTCCAGTCCCTCTGCAATGTCACTTACAAAGACATTAAAAAGGAATGGACCCAGTACTGAACCCTGCGGTACCCCACTAGTAACCCCTCTTTCTTCAGAGTGGACTCCATTTACAAATACCTTCTGTGTCCTGTTGTCCAGCCAGTGTTTTACCCAGGCTACCACCGTGGGATCCACTCCCAGGCTGGTTAATTTGACTATTAATCTTTGTGGGGACTGTGTCAAATGCCTTGCTAAAGTCTGGGTAGGCCATGTCCACAGCCCCTCCCTGGTCTACTACTTTGGTCACCCAGTCAAAGAAGTCAATTAGATTCATCTGACATGACCTCCCTGCTGTGAACCCATGCTGCCTTCGGTCCTGTGCCCCACTGGCCTCTAGGTACTCAACAATTCTTTCCTTCAGAAGTGATTCCATCACTTTCCCTACCACAGAGGTTAAACTGACAGGTCTGTAGTTTCCTGCCTCTGTCTTGGTCCCAGTTTTGTGAAGGGTAATCACATCTGCCTTCCTCCAGTCCTCAGGTACCACACCATCCTCCCATGATTTGTTAAAAAGAGTAGTCAGTGGTGTCACTAGTTCTCTGCTTAATTCTTTTAGAATTCTGGGGTGAATTCCATCTGGCCCCATTGCTTTGTCCAATTTCAGTTTTAGGAGTTCTTTCAGAACACTTTCTTCTGTGAAAGGACTGGGATCGACCCCCCTCTCCAGAGTGCTTCTGTTAATTGGATTAGGCACCTCTCCCACCTCCTCTTTTGTGAATACTGAACAGAAGTATTCATTCAGTATCCCTGCTTTTTCACTGTCCCTCTCTGCCCACCCACCATCCATTCTATTCAGCCTCATTATCCCTCCCTCCTCCCTTTGTCTTTCTAAGCTCCTGATATACCTATAAAAGGTTTTATTCCCCTTCTTAACTGAGTTGGCTATCTTCTCCTCAGTTTGGGCCATTGCTATTCTGACTACCCTCTCTGCTTCCTTCTGCCTTAACTCATACAGTTCTCTGTCCTGCTCCTTCTGTGTTTCCTTATTCTTTCTAAATGCTATCTTTTTCTCCTTAACCTTCACCGCCACCTCTTTTGAGAACCATAGTGGCTTTTTCTTTCATTTTGATTTGTTTATTTGCTTCACACAAAGGCTTGTTGCTCTTGTGATGGCAGTTTTGATATTTCCCCACTGTTGCTCCACCCCTCCTTCTAGATTGTTTGCTAGTGCTTTTCTAAGGCATTCTCCCATCTTGCCAAAGTCAGCCCACTTTCTCTAAAACCTTCCCTAAAAATGGGAGGTTTGAGATGGGTCTGTAATTACTGAGACACCCCAGGTCCAATGAGGGTTTTTTCAGTAGGGGACTAAACAAGGCCTCTTTCACTGCTGTAGGAAAGACCACATTCCCCAAAGAACTCCAGACAATCCCAGTAACCACAGGTCCTACCAGGTCCACACATCCAACCAAAAGTCGGATTGGACCAAGATCAAGATCACAATGTGTTGGTTGCAGCCTCAAGACTATTTCTGCCACCTCATCCACTCCAACTGGATTGAACTCAGCCAACACAAGAGGAGTACCTCGACATGTCTCAGGATAAACCCTGCAACATCTTTGAATGACACTGGTAGAGATCTCAGCCCTGATAGAGGACACATTGTCGGCAAAAAACAGAGCAAACTCTTTGCACCTTGTGCTAGAACCTGCTCCCCCCGCACGGAGACAGGCTGGATGTAATAACCCATCTACCATGCAGAAGAGCTGATCTGGTCTGTTCCTTGCTGCAGCAATCTCCCTTGACAAAAGAATCTGCCTATTTTGGAGAGATTGCCCCCCTGATAGCCACTATAATGTCACCTAAAGGCCAATTTGTCTTCCATCAGTCCCAATCTCCTTCATTGATGTTCCAACCTCTGATCCATTATCTTTAACTCCCTGAGCTCCTCATCAAACCAGAGGGGCCTCTGGCGAGTAAACATGGGTTGGGCATGCATGAGTGCAACTGAGTTGAAGGCTGTACTGACGGCCTTATTATAAGGACACCACTGCCTTCACTGGCCTTATTGCACACACAGACTCCACACTCAACAGATCCAGCACTGCCCGACATCCTTCTGGGGACAATCCCCATAATGAGCAGTATCAGACCATCTCCACAGATGTTGGACCCTCAGGGAGGACCCAAAACATGAACCTCACAGTGCTATAATACAACCAAATGATCAGATCAGTCCTGAGGTCATCAGTCTCAAGACCCAGAATCTATAAGCAACCAGTCATTAGAAGATAGAGATGGGCAAAATCCTTCAATTTCATTACAAGAAATATTTTGTGAAATTCACGCCTTTTGCAAAATATTTTGCGGGTGCGAAATGCATAATTCTGCCGGTGAAATGCTGAATTTCACCCACGAACAGTGGAATTTCACCACTCACGGGTGAAATTCTGCAGTTGGCGGTGAAATTCCGCATTTTGCATATGAAATTCCACATTTTGCACCCGCAAAATATTTTGCAAAATGTGTGAATTTCGTGAAATATTTCAAGTGCCGAAATTCTCGATTTTGCTGGAATTTTGCCGGTGAAATTAAATTTTGCTGCATCTCTATTAGAAGATGAGGAATCACTGTCTCAAGTTCTCTTATCATTGCTTTGCTCACGAGAAGGTCTGAATGGTTAAAGCAAGGCTGGTTTGGAGTAGACCACCGTTAACTAGGATAATACCTTCTCCCAGGGTAGACAGTTTCTTTGTCATTACAAATAGGGGAATGCCATTGTCACAGCAAAGAATGGTCAATCACACATTATGGAAAGTGGTTATTCTTCACATTCTCTATTAAAAGAGTAAGTTGTGTGAGGATGGATGACTAGAGATGCAGCAAATTTAAATTTCACCTGCGAAGTAATCGCGAAGTGGGCACTTCGCGTTGCAGAGTGGCAATGCAAAGTGCTCACTTCGCCTTGTCATTACCACTTCATGTTAAGGCGGAATGGCTTAAGCTGGCTAAAGTCATTGTTTTTAATGGACTTCGTGTTCCTCATTAGATTCTAAGTGATCCACTTGTAGTTTCAGATTTGCAGGTCCCCACACACATCACATGGCTTACAGTACTGTAGTCACATGCTTTTAGCTAGGCAGGAAGAAAGTGAGTCATACAAGCAGACACTTTTACTTTCTCCTGAGCAGACGGAGAGAGAGTAGTGTGTTTTGTGACTGCTGATACTTTGAGATCAGAGCAAGATTTAAACTTTGATTTAGACCCAACAGCTTTTTTAAAAGCTACATTTTTTTATCTTTTCTGTACTTTTTTTTACTTAATTTGTTCTTTCTGTAAATTTTATTTTTCTTACCTTTATAAGTAGTTAGTTGTTTGTCTGTGTCTGTGTGACTGTGTGTGTGTTGTGTGACAGTGCGAGTAGTGACTGCTCGGACTGAGGGAGCTCAGTAGGAGAGATGGACCAGGGTAAGGGAATGAGGGAATGTCTGGGACGGGGAAGCTTTGGGAGAGTGTGGTAGTGGTAAGCATTGTACCGTGTGGATGTGTAGAGGGCATAGGCACCCATTCTTGTTGGACCACTGAAAACTTGTGAGTGCCCCCCTGAAACAGGACCAGCACTGCCTCCTGTCCTGACTCTGAGGCAGTTGAACCACCACCACCAAGTCCAGCACCAGGTCCTCTGGAGCAGGATGTGCCTGTTCCTCCGGACCCAGGTGTAGATCCCATTCCTGTTCAGCACCGTGACCAGCAGGCTTACAATTCATCCAAGTAACTATTAAAAAAGATTTATGTTGTGATGCATGACATGATCGTAAATCATGATTTGTGACTGCATTTGTGACCATGATGATGAAGAAACATGAATGCCTATGGCTGTACTTCCCCGGGCCCCAATGAGCTGTAGCTTAAAACTCCCACACTTAAAAACACGTATCAATGAGTACAATGGTGGGGTGGTAAAGCTTGGAGAGATACTACAAAACAGGCTTACAATACATCCAAGTAACTAGAAAAAAAATTAATGTTGTGATTCGTTACGTGAATGATCGCGAATCGTGATTCGTGACTGCATTTGTGACCATGATGATGAAGAAATGTGAATGCTTACCGCCTGCGTCTGTACTTCCCTGATGAAACTGTAGCTTAAAACTCCCAGACTTGAAAACACGTATCAGTGAGTACAATGGTGGGGTGGTGAAGCCTGGAGAGATACTACAAGACAGGCATATAATACATCCAAGTAACTAGAAAAATAATCAATGTGATTCGTAACGTGAATGATCCTGAATCATGATTTGTGACTGCATTTGTGACTGTGATGATGAAGAATGTGATTTGTATCACGAGTGACTCGTGATGATGGTCCTGACTTAAAAACGCATATTAATGAGTACAATGTTCATGCAGAATTAAGCACCACACCTGATCAGTACTCTGAAGGGAACCCAAAGAAACAACTGTGACTTAAGTTACAGATGGAGAATGGGCCCTAAAGAGATGCAAATGCATAGACAGATTAAGATTGCACTGCGCACTGAAGAGATGCAGGCACGAAGGCACAACACCTAACCAGTGCTCACCATCAGAAATTCAAATCTGGAAAAGAATACCGTTACCGGTTGGGGCGGAATGCGCGGGAGGGGGGCAGTGTACTGTACTGCTGCAGTAACAGTCACTAGTACTAGTACCAGTAAAGATACCACAAAGAAGTGCAAAAATCACACAGCTGCAGTGGATAGCAGCTTCACATTGCTGAAATTATTATGTGGCACAATAAAAGGTGTTTGATTTGATGACGCGTCACACACATACTCATACACACACTAAGTAATGCATAGCAAATTGAAAACTTCAGTAATATAACCACATATTTTAAACAAACTAAAATTATGTACTGCTGCACCACAACAATCAGCAACAAAATGGCAAGAAATATTGAAAATATTACTGTGTGTACATTAACACAGTTAAACAAGAAAAATATCACCAAACCAGAAAGCACTGTCTTTTTCTCCAAGTTAATCTACCTACACCACAGATACACTCCTCCCCCAAGCACACTTCCACTGTCTCTCAGTACACAGACTGAGTGTTGTACATTAACATTCAAAATCCGCACACAAACAATAAACACTCAATGATATGAGCACAGGAGTGTTTCCTATAATCGATGAACTAAAGTTTCACCAAAAAAAAATTACTCAAAAAGGCTTTTTTAACAGCTTTTTGAAGGTTTGAATTGCAGAGAGCGCTCTCAGAGTAGATTGTCTCCTACAGCTTCCTACATACACTACCCCAAACTGAGGCTGTGCAGAACAATCTAGAGCCCATGTGACCTGAAATCCCATGAAACACTGCAAAATTTGCCTTTGGAGCTTAAAAACAAGGCAAAGTAAGGTGAAGTACATTGTTTTCAATGTACTTCGCCTTAAGAATTGGTGGAGTAGTGGTTTGGGAAGGCGGAGTAAAACGAAGTCATTGTTTTCAATGGACTTCGTGTTACCCATTTGTAACATGATGTACTCCGGCTTATAGTCAGTGGAGCACTCCATCAATTACCATCTGCAGCTCACTTCACAAGCGAATTGGGGCCACTTCACCCACCACTATGAATGACTCATAAATACTGCAGGCTACCTCTTTTCCTAATCCATTAAGATGTTCACTAATGCGATCATATATATTCAGAATAATCTCATTAACCTTATCATGAGTTTCGTTAAACAACCTGGCAACTTACTTAGACCACTTAATAATAATAATTGCCTCAGCAGTCAACTCCTTTATCCCTGGCATTCCACAGTTTCAACCTTTTCTCCTTCTACACTTTCAAATTAGCCCTGATGTTTTCTCAATATTTCTTTATCAGTTTGGTTCCAAACTGACATCCCATACCCAAACAGTCCTGTTACAGTATTAGTCCATTTTTGTACATCCAGTGACTTTCCTTGTGACACCTTCAATACAGGTGATGATGCTCATTGTCCAAAGGGTTTTGCATTTGTTTATGACACTGGTCCATTACCTCATATATTTGCCCTGAGAAGAGTTCTACTTAGGGGGACTGATCAGTTTGGCATCCCATGCAGTCAAATTGATCTGGCTTGGCACATGGATACACTGAACATTGTTAACCAGCACACCTGGCTGTATTGACACCATTATACCACTAGGTGGGCTAAGTTCTTCAGTTGGACATTCAGCATGCAAACACTTCAGGAAGTAGAAGAGTATCAGTATGAAAAATACATGGGTTAGTATACATTCTGCTATCATTTCCCTTTAAATGGTTTTGTCTGATTCATATGCACCCACTTTTGCAGTGGCTTTTTCCTTCACATTAGTCTTATCTTTATCACATAGGGAGACAGCTTATCTGTCACCATAAATGGCCCCCTCAAAAATCTGTGTATGGCATGATCAGGGTAGTTTAAAATCATAACTTTGTTCCCTAGCTGGTATTCTAAGCAGATGGCTTTGGTGTTGAAATGCTGTTTTTATACCTTCTGGGCCCTGCCTACAGTAGGTTGGAGGACATGAATTTGTTGATGGCCTGTAGATTGTTTTTCAGAACTTGCATATAATTGTCTAGCTCCAGTCTATCACAGGTAGCTGTCCCAACCCTTCATACCAAAGGTGAGTCATTTGTCTTCCTATCATCACCTCAAACAAGGTGAGCCCAGTTGAGGTATTTGGGGTTGCCCATGCTGCCATAAGTACCAGGGATAACTTGAGATCCCAGTCCCTTCCATTGACTGCCATGCACTTCCTTAACATTGTTTACAAAGTTTTGTTTTTCTTTCCACCTGAACAGATGACTGAGGGTGGCATGGGATATACTACTTCTGCCTGACCCCCAAAAGAGAACACTTTTTCATGACTTGTCCCGATAAGTGAGTCCCTTGGTCTAACTCAACAGTACATACGAACATACGAAGAAGCCAGCAGAAGAAGGCCATTTGGTTTATCAAGTCTGCCCATATCATAGGGTCCACATCTTAAGCTAATGTCCCTGCCCTCCCTTCCCACTCCTCCCATCCTCCCTCCCTCCCTACCCATGATCCTTACCTTCCCCCATGCCTATCCCAGCCTCTCTTAAAGCTGCCCACTGTCCTCAACAAGATCATCTCTTCCAGCAGCGCATCTCAAGTGTCCACCACCCTCTCTGTGAAGAAGTGATTCCTGACCTCCCTACTATACCTCCCAACCTCCAGCTTAAGACTGTGCCCCCTCATGTTGTGATTGCACTCAGCTTAAAGAGACTCTCCTTATAAACCTTATTTATCCCATTCAAGTACTTGAAGGTCCCAATCATGTCCCCTCTCTCCCTCTCCTGTCTTCCAGGGAGTACATGTTCAGTGCCCTGAATCTCTTCTCGTATGCCTTACCTTGCTGACCAGCTATCATCTTTGTAGCCCTCCTCTGAACCTTCTCTAGCAGGTCAATGTTCTTTTTGAGGTGTGGGTGCCAGTACTGAACTCCATACTCTAGATGTGGCCTTACCAGTGACCTGTACAAGGGCAGTATAACCTCCTCTCTCCTACTACTGATCTCCCTAAATATGCATCCCAGCATCTTCTTTGCCTTTGCTGCTGCTTTCTTGAACTCCGTAGAGTGCTTCAGGTCACTAGTGATCATCACTCCCAGATCCTTCGCCTCCTCTGATGCAGATACTCAGACTCCACCCAGGTAGTACTCTGTCCTGGGATTCTTGGCTCCAGTATGCATAACTTTGCATTTCTTGGCATTGAAGCCAAGCGTCTAGGTCCTGGACCACCTCCCCAGCTTTTCCAGATCTTCCTGTAGGTCCTGTATCCCTTCAGCTGTGTCCGCTCTCCTGCAGAGCTTGGTGTCAACTATGAATAGGCACATTTTGCCCTTAATGCCCTCTCCAATGTCATTGATGAAGACTTTGAACAACACCAGCCCCACTAAAAAGCCCTGCTGGACCCCAATGTACCCAGGAGTCCCCAAGCATAGAACATTTCTACCAAATGCCTGCGAGGCCATATTGATTTTGGTTGGGATTACTTTGACCCATTTTGAGTGCAAATCTGTAATAGTAAGGATATATTTTTTACCTCTGGACGTGGGTGGTAATGACCTTATGAAATAAGTTTGCAAATTGCACCGTGGATCATGTCCAATCTGCAGTCTTAAGCAGGCTTGTTTCATATGAGTGCTGTGTGGGGATTTGTCTGTGTACTTGTCGAAACAGGTAAGGGAACAGCAATTCAGGCAGGGTAATCTACAGCCCCCAGCTCAGGGGGAGAATACAAACAAAATATTGCTGGAAAATATACTTGATGTGTCAGCTAGTGGGGAGGTTCTGCTGATGGGGGACTTTAACATGCCTGATGTGGACTGGTCCATCCCTGTAAGGGTATCAGCCAAGAGCCATGACATTGTGGACTCACTACAGGGGACAGGCCTCAGACAACTGGTGAGGGAGCCCACCAGACAAGGGGCAATCCTGGAACTGGTCCTAACTAGTGGTGACAGGATAGAAGATCTTCAAGTGGAGGGGCACCTAGGGTCCAGTGACCTCCACGTGATGCATTTCAAATGCAATACAGGGTGAGGACCCTAGGTTTCAGAAGGGCAGACTTCTGTAAGGTGAGATAAAGTGTCAGAGAAACCCTGAAACAGAAAAAGACAAGAGGGGAGTTGAGGAACAATGGGTGCATATTAAAAATGCCCTTATTGGGGTCACAGGACAATGAGTCAAGGTGAGAAATAAAGGGAAGAGAAGGAGGAAGCCACTTTGGTTCTCCAGGGCTGTAGCAGAAAAGGTAAGAGCCAAAAGGGGGGCCTTCAGAAAATATAAGGGACGCAAAGGGAGGAGTACCAGAACTGTCTATGAGAGGCAGGAAAAGCTATAAGGATTGCAAAGGCACAAACTGAGGAATGATTGGCTCAGTCGATTAGGAAAGGGGATAAGACATTCTATAGGTACATAAGTGAGGGAAAACAAAGCAGGGGAGGCATTGCTAAACTCAGAGGGAATAAGGAAGAGACCATAGAGGGAGATCAGAACAAGGTGTCAATTCTAAACAAATGTTTCTGCTCTGTTTTCACAGTAGAATGGGAGGGACATGGATCAAAGTTAGGCAAAGTAGGCACAGAGGGTGGAGAAGTAAAAAATAGTTGTTTTACAGAGGAGAGGGTACTGAAAGAGCTTACAAAGCTAAAAGTGGACAAGGCTATGGGTCCAGATAGCATGCATCCCAGGATCCTGAAAGAGCTAAGAAAGGAGCTGGCAGCCACACTGGCAGACCTGTTCACTGAGTCCCTACATACGGCATAGTCCCAAAGGACTGGAGGAGGGCGCATGTGGTCCCTCTTCACAAGAGCGGCAGCAAAGATGAGGCAGGGAACTACAGGCCAGTGAGTCTCACATCAGTGGTGGATCAGATCATGGAGACACTCCTTAAAAGAATGAATTGTGAGACACCTGGAATCCATAGGGGCGCAGGATCCAAGGCAACATGGATTCACGGCAGGAAGGTCCTATCAAATAAATCTAACTGATTTCTTTGACTGGGTGACAAACGTAGTGGATCAAGGAGTTGTGGTGAATGTCGCCTACCTAGATTTCAGCAAAGCCTTCAATATTATTCCACATAGAAGGTTGGTTAACAAGCTGGGTGGTCTGGGGGTGGGCCAAAGGGAGGTAAACTGGGTTAGTGATTGGCTGAGGGACAGAAGGCAGAGGGTAGTAGTAAATGGAATCCAGTCTGAGGTGATTGAGGTGACCAGTGGAGTACCACAGGGTTCAGTTGTGGGGCCAGTCTTCTTCAATGTCTTCATCAGCTACATTGCAGAAGGGCTGGAGGGGAAGGTTTGATTGTTTGCAGATGACACTAAGATCTGCAACAGGGTTGATACACCAGAGGTAATGGAAAGAATGAGAAACACCTAGAAAAGTTGGAAAGATGGTCTGAGGTGTGGCAACTCATGTTTAATGCAAAAAAATGTAAGATCTTGCATGTGGGGAGTAGAAACCCAGGAGAGAACTACAGGATGGGGGAGGGGGAGTTGCTGTCACACACCAAGGAGGCAAGAGATCTGGGGGTCATTATCACTGATGACCTGAAGGGCAGCAAGCAGGCAGGCAGCAAAGGCAGTGGGGAAGGCCAGTGGGATGTTGTGTTGTATAGGAAGGGTTATCATAAGCTGGAGGAGGGAGGTACTGGTTCCACTGTACAAAATGCTGATCAGGCCTCATCTGCAATACTGCATGTAATTATGGAGACTGCACCTACGAAAAGACATAGACAAGATGGAGAGGGTGCAGAGAAGGATGATTAAGATGATACAGGGATTACAACATAAGACATATGAGGATAGGTTAAAGGACCTCGATATGTACACACTGGAACACAGGAGGGGCGGGGGACATGATTGAAATGTTCAAGTACCTCAAGGGCATAAATAAGGTGAAAGGGGAAAACATCTTCCAGTATAAACAGAGTAATTGAACAAGGGGTCATGACATGTGATTGGGGGGGCCGCATAAGGGGTAATGGGAGGAAGTTATTTTTCACTGAAAGGGTGGTGGATACATAGAATGGCCAGTGTCAGAGGATAGTGGGAGCCAACACTGTAGCGGGATTCAGACATGCATGGAATAGGAATAAGGGGGCCATAGAGATAGGAAGGAATGGCTTCAGCAGGTGGCCCACTATTGGCAACAGCTGCTATTACAGGTAGCAAAAACAGGCAGACTGGATGGGCCTAGTGGTCCTTTTCTGTTGACAATTTCTATGTTTCTGTATGATGCAGCTGTGACAATGATTCCTCACATCCTCTAGCATCTGTGGTTACCATGGCAATTGCTTCACCAATTGCAGGGTTTTTGTAATCCCCTGATGCCCTCCTTGGTCATGTCATAACTTTAGTAACTCATTTCTTCTATGTTCCAGGGCAACAAATATGTCACCTGTATTTGAGGATCTGTGCATTGGCAGACCAAATGTTTCATCCATATACATGCCCAAGGTATCCAGCCCATTATTCTCAACCTGTTCCCTGAGTTGTTTCAACTGGGGGTCCTTATCTGTTTTACATCCAGGATTTCCAAATCCTGGCCATCAATTATCGACATGGTGCACATTAGGAGACAGGAGTTCCCAAAGGTTCCACCCTTATGAGCCCTGTTGAACTATGGAATCAACTGTCATGTTTTCAACAGAAAATGGGGCATGGTTTGAATGGGCTTTAACCTTGAGAACATAGATGGTGGAGTCATCCTGATGGGGCAGTATAGTTAGGAAGGACCAATGTGATCGGTACTTTACAAATTTACGGTCAGAGGACTGGAAGACATTATGCTGCCAGATGGGCAGAAATTTAATTAACGTGAGGCATACCAATGAGGAATCAGAACAGATAATGATATGGGAAGGGAGAGAAAGGGTGAGAAGTAGCTGTACAGCATAACATATCACCATTAATTCTACTACCTGTGCGGAATGTGGAATACATCCTTTTCACAACAGACAACTCAAGATCAATCAATAAATCATTCAAGTCTTTATTTATCCAGGCGAACACCATTGAGAAGGCTCATTTACAAGGTGGACCTGTGTTACACAAGGTCAAGAGTAACACTTTTATGTACAGATAATACATAGATGTAATTAAACAGAAATAGGAAAAAAAATACACAGAGCAATAACAAGTATTTCAGGTATAGAGTTAACAAGGTTAGGGAGAATGGTATGAGAAGGGGAATTAAAACATTCTGAAACAGCCATCATATTAAAACATTTTCAAACAGCACAGCATATCATTGGTCAAGACATATACAAACTTAAGGGGCAGATATGGAGGGGAAGGGTACAGGACTGCAGCTGATCTAGGAGGGGTGCTACGGTAGATGGGCTGGGGACATATATGTTAGGAGTCTGAGGATAAGAAAGGTAGTGGAATAGCAGAAAAAGGGGGGTATCGGTGGAGACAATCAAGGGGCTGGGTTAGGTGGAGATGTAGTGGGCAGGTAAGCAGTAGGCACCCTAGCATGCTAAGTGTACTGGAAACAGCTGCATAGCTCCTTAACAGCCTTGGCATACAAGGTCTTAAAGGTGGTAAGCCTAACAGGGAGACTCAGTTTCATAGATTGCTGTAATTTGTTCCAGAGTGAGGGCAACACAAAGCATGTATTGGTCCTAGGTACCTTCAGTAGAAACAGAGAATAGTTTCTCAGTGCATAGTTGCCTACCATGTATAATGGCAAACAGTCAGAAATGTATTGGGGTAATTTGCTGGTAATAGCTCTGTAAGTCCAGTGAGCTGCATTTCTATTCCTTCTGTACTGAAGGGAGGCCCACCCCACAGCTGCATATAAGGAGAAGTAGTGGGTGGTGATAGGTAGGCCAGTTATGAATCTCAGGCTCTGTGGTATAAGGTGTCCAGTTCAGTAAGACAGGAGGCATTACACTGACTATAAATGAAATCGGCATAATCAATTAGGGATAGAAACGTGGATTAAACTAACTGCATCTTGGCATCTTTGGTCAGGATGTGGTTTATTCTCAGGAAGAGACCAAGCCTCTGCCTCAACCTTTTCAGCAGATCCTCGACATGCTCCACAAGGAGAGTCTGTGGTTTAGCCAGACCCCTAGGTACTTGAATTTCATAACAAATTCCAACCTCTCTCCTAGTAAAGTGTTTATGGGAGGTAAGGAGCCAGAGATAGCAGGGTTCGCCAAATGAGTAGCCAGAGAGAACAGAATAGCTTTTGTTTTTTTTGGCATTGAGTAAGAGTTTTTTATTTAGGAGCTGATTCTGCAACAAGTTGAATTCTGTTTGTAAATCTCTACAGGCGGCTTCTGGAATTGGGCGGCTTAGGTACAACACCATATTATCAGCAAAAAGGTGACTATTGGCATCCTTGATGCCAACATCAATATTGTTTATATAAATGGCAAACAATAGAGGCCCCAGGATTGATCCCTGTGGAACGCCTCTTTTTAGCGGTTTGAGTGGAGAGAGCTCTCCTTTGGCCTTGACCTGCTGAAGCCTATCTGTAAGGTAATTATTGAACCAGCACAGAGAGGTCAGGTCCAGACCTATCACTTTTAGGGTGGAAAGAAGAAGGCAGTGGTGGACAGTGTCAAAGGCCTTGCTGGTGGTCCAGGAACATGGCACACACAAATTTTTTGTTTTCCAGCTCTCATTGCCAGTCATCAGTCACTTTGGCCAGAGCCGTAATGGTACTGTGCTTGGCTCTGAAACCAGATTGCATAGGGTTTAGAAGGTTGTTGTTATCTTGGTAGGTTCTCAACTGAGCATTCACAATTTTTTCCAGCAGTTTAAACAATATTGGTAGGACAGATATCGGCCTGTAATTATTTAGGTCGCAGGGATCCCCTGATTTAAACAGAGGAATGACATGGGCAATTTTCCACAGTTGTGGAAGAGTCCCCTGGGACAAGGACAAGTTAAATAGGTGTGTGATTGGTACAGCTAGGACGTGGCATGCAATCTTTAAGAAGTAGGAGTTGAGAAAGTCAGCACCAGTGCTTTTCTTGGTGTCCAACTGTAGAAGGAGGTCTTCAACCTCTTTCAAAGAATCAGGAAGGAATGAGAAGACCACATTAGTGGTGCTAGGTTCAGAAATCTGTGCACTAACCTGAGAACATAACACGGATGCTGGTGAACTGCCAAATGCTAGGCCAGCCATAGCAAAGTGGTTGTTGAAGGCCTGGAGAATTTCCTTGCTATCGTTGATAGTAACATTGTCATAGATGATTTTCGAGGGAAGTACATTTCCAGCAGTATGACCAGACAGCTCTTTGATTGTGGACCAAAATGTAGCTGGGCATCTTGAGGCAGAGTCAAGCTCAGAATGGTAGAAGTTGGCCTTAGCCTCTCTAACCAGTTTGGAGCAGGAGTTCCTAGCCTTCCTGAAGTGGCACCAGTCCTCGGCAGGTTTTGATTTACAAGCTTTTTTCCAGAGTTTATCTTTTGCTAGTAATGCAGCATTGAGTTCAGCAGAGAACCAATGGTATGTTCTGGTCTTTACATTGACTTTTACCAAGGAAGTATGATTATTTATGGCACTATTTCACAAAAAATGTCATATGCCATACAGACCGATTTGGCTAGGTAAAAATTCTGCCAGTGTACAGATAATTTTAGCTCATCGATGTAGGCAATTGGGTCAGAGTTGTGTCTGGACCTTCTGGTGGAGAACTTAGATGTGGAGGGGGGGATTGGAGTCAGATCTTACACCGCCAATGAAACAGTGATCACTGACATCCGAGAAAAATATTCCAGCATAGGAAAAGGACTGTGGCTTGCTTGTAAGAAAGACATCCAATAGGGTGCTATTCCTGGGAGTTTTCTTGTTAGGACGCGTAGGTTTTTCAATGAGTTGTGTGAGCCCAGGAGAGTCACAGAAGGATTTGAGGGGTAAGGAAACCTTGGACAACCAGTCATAATTGAGATCCCCTAGAATAATAGTTTTGAGGATCTCATGTCCCATAATAGTCCAAAGGTGAGACAGGAGCTGGGACCCAGCAGATGGAGGCCTGTAACACCCTATAACCCTGATAGCCAATGAGTGGAATGTTTCAACCTTAAGGGACAGACATTCAAAGCCATTTGCGATAGAGGAGGAGTCAATGGTAGTGATCATATATTTGTCTTTGACATAAATGGCTACCCCACCACCCCTAGTCTGCCTGTCAGCTCTGAACAGCCAATAGTTAGGGGTGTTAACCTCCCTGTCAGGGGTAGAAGATCAGAGCCAGGATTCCGAGACTACCAGCACATCTGGTTCAGTATGAATGACCCAGGATCGATGTAAGCTTTTTTAAGAGACTGCAAACATTAGCATTCATAAAGCTCATTCCTCTAAGCCTTGTAAGGTTGGATGGAGATGACAAGGCTTCTGTAGTACCAGGGTTAAGTTCAACATTGCCTGAGCACAATAGGAGGAGAAAGGCAATTTTCTTTAGCGCAGCCAGAGATAACTTGAAAGCTCTAATTCTTCCACGACTGCTTGGAATGAAAGAACGAGAGTGCTGGGCCCTGCTATATATGCAGTGCTGTCCTAAGGATGCAGCTACTAAAACCCTTGCCACGTGGCACCAAGTGGCATTATTACTGGGGATATAAGGACGGTACACTGTATGGGTAGGGAGGTGCAGATCCCACCCCCAGAAGTTACCTCAGACTGATGCAAGTATGGGAGCACAGGGGTGCAACAAAAGCTATGAGATGAGTTGCTGTACAAATAACACTGTGACAGAGGGTCTGACTCCCCTGTGAGTTATTTTGGTCTGGGTGATACACTACATAAGGCACCAGACATAGGACGATGAAGAGAGGGAGCCAGGTATCAGCCCTCATGTTGATGCCTTATAGTGAAAAATAGTAAGCTATGACTATGGCAATGTGTTTTTATCTGTAGATGGCATAGCTGGATTACAGACTCCTGGAGAATCACCAGACAGAACAAGACAAGTCGGTGTGTGCAGGTATTTGAGTACTTCACAAGGCTGAGCAAGATAACAAATGGCACCAAGCCTATATGATCACTGAAGATGTGTGGTCTGCCTCAGTAGCTGGTACTTTAAAAGGAGGTAGGATGCTGCCGAAATAGACTGCACCAATGTGGTCTTACACTGCTGTATGAGATGGTAATGTTGTGTGGTAAAGTAGGCTGCACCAATATGGTCTTACACCACTATATGAAATAGTAATGTGCAGTGTTGTTAGCCTATGAATATGGTCGATGTGAGAGGTGTTTTAGATAGATGGAAAGGAGTAGACCAAAGAATGAGATGAAGTGGGGGAAGGCTGTCTATTTAATAATGAGCCTAGTGGGGGATGGATGGGTGGGCAAAAGAGCCAGAAAAAAAAAAATATATGTATATGTATATGTATATGTATATATGTGTTGAACACTGTATGGAACCCTGTCTATGTAAAAGGAAGAACCCCTGCTAAAAAAAAGAAACAGTTTTGGTAAAATCAACTGAAGTACACTCCTTGAATAGGAAAATTGTTGGCCAGGCACCCATGGATTGGGGAAGGCAGACTGCACAATAAATGGGTGCTCCTGAAAGTAAGAGACCAGCAACATTCATGCTGCTGCATCTGAAATCTCAGTGTCCCAGTCCTGCAACAACAATGCCCAGTATATAAGCCTGGTATTAGAGATGCTGCCTTCATTCAACCATGGTGAGAGGAAGAACGATGTGGACCTATGCCGGGAGTACAGCATAATCTTATTAAATCCCTTAATACAGGTGAAATACTGGACAGCCCAAAATGTTCCTAACAGGTACTTCTCATAGGGAGTATACATTTATTCTGCCAGAGTTAAAAGTTGGAAGGCATAAGCCACTGGATGGAGTTGGGGATGAACTAGTTGGGCCCAAACCACTGCCAGTGATGTAGCAGATGCTGCAACTTCTAAATGTAAAGGTTTGGAAGAGTCCAGATTAACCAGACAAGGGGCCATGACCAATGCCTGCTTAAGCTCCTTTACTGCCTTTTTCTTTAGAAGCTCATAAAGGGGCTTTGCTTTCACAGTGAAATCAGGGATGAAGGATCAGGAGAAATTAAATGTGCCCAAAAAGGAGCTTAGAGACTGTAAATTGACAGGTAAAGGCATGTTCAGGCCATCTGCACTTTCTTCGCATTTGGGTTCTTACCCTTTGCAGAGATAGTGTGTTACAAGAAAGTAACCTATGGGATGAAAAACTGGGTCTTCTTTGGCTAACCTTGAGTTCTGATGAGGTCAAGAGTGACAAGAGTTCCCTCAGGAGCCACAAGTGGATATCCTATTCCTATGTAATGAGGAGTATATCATCCATGTAGTGGTGGAGGCAGATGGGATGAGATAATCTCTTCAGGATGGCTGCTAGGGCGTGGTGGAAAAGTGTGGGGAATTACAGTATCCCTGCAGGAATACAGTCCAAGTATATTGAGTATTAGCAACTGTGAACATGAATTTTTACTGGCACTCTGGTGTAAATAGGATAGACCAATACCCATTAAATATATCAATAGCAGAAAACTACCAGGAACTCAGGGCCATATGCAAAAGATGATATGGCAATGATGCTACCATAGGTGTTGTAGAGATAGTGACAGCATTAAAACAGGGGTAGTCGACCATTAAAATGCTAGGAGGCCTCAGGCTTCCAAACTGGCCATATAGGAGTTATTTGTGGAGAAACATGGGTGAATAATACCCTGTTCCAGTAAAGCGTGCAGGATGATTTGCACCTCCATTTGAGCTTCCACCAGAAAAGGCTACTGCTTCTGCAGAGGAGAATCTGCTCCCTCTACATGAACCTGGTGCATGATCTAGCCACAGTCATGTTTGTGAGTGGTAAAGGCAGCAACATTGTCAATGATAATGGGCATTAACACTTCACACAATGGGTGTTTGAGGAAGAAGGCTGCAACATCTCACCAGGTTGTGGAAGCAATAGGGGTTAACCTGACTGGGTGCAACTGTAAATCGTGCTTATATCCCATGATCTAGACAGATAGGTTAGAGATATTGACAACCATGTTGATACATTTCATAACATCTACACTGGGTGAAAGTTGTGAATTCCACTTTAGTGGAACTTCTGCAAAATTTCACAACTTTCGTGAAATTTTCTGAACTTCCACCTTTTGTGAAATCAGAAATCTTTCGAATGCATTTGGAAAATTTTTACTCTGTTTCACAACACTTTCTCACTGAACTGCAGATTAACACTTATGAACTGCAGAACTAATATATAAATCCACAATTCATGTAATTATTCCTCAGTTCAGTGAGTGATCAGTTCTGCACAATCCCCGGTTAATTAAAAAAAGTTTCCCTGGTGTCTAGTGGCACCCCACACCCTCTGATCACCATCCCCTGTCATTAAATGGTTCAGTTCCGATTTAACAGGCCAATCCCAATCAGTTTCTATCAACAGCATCTCATCTCCTACCCTCCCCATTCTCACTGGTGTACGTCAGGGCTCTATTTTTGGGCCAGTTCTTTTTTCCCTCTTCATCAATGACCTTACCTCTGTATGCTCCCACTCCAACATCTACATGTATGCAGACAGCACCATCCTTTTCCTATCTGGCCCATCTGCTCAAGTCGTCCAGTCCCCCCTTCAACATGACTTCTCAGCATTCACAGATTGGTTTAACTCCAACTGCCTTAAACTGAACACCAAGAAAACCATTGCCATGACCTTTGGCTAAAAAAAAAAACTTGCCAAATTTCCCTCACTGCCTGTTTTCTCTTCAACAGCAGATACCCTCCTTGACAATGTCAGCACTTACAAATACCTGGGTGTCTGACTTGACCTCTCCCTTGATTTCACCTCCTATTTAAATAAACATAGAAACATAGAATTTGATGGCAGATAAGGACCGCTTGGCCCACCCAGTCTGCCCATTTCCCTACCTAATGCATAAGCTGCAGATCCTAGTTAACTAGCAGCCTACTTCTTTCTATCCCCACCCCCTAGAATTGCCTTATGGCTGTCCCATGCATGCTTGAATTCAACCACTGTTTTGACTCCACAACCCTCTGGAAGGTCACATGCATCCACAACCCTCTCTGTAGAAAAATACTCTTACATTACCTCTGAGCTCCCCATCTTCAAATTGTGCCCTTGTTCTTGCACACTCTTTTGAAAGATGCTACCCTCTTGGACTTTGTTGATTCCCTTGAGGTACTTGAAAGTTTCTATCATGTCCCCCCTTTCCCTTCCTTCCTCAAGGCTATACATATTAAGTTCCTTTAGTCTCTCTTCATATGTCTTCCGGTGCAGACCCTGTACCATTTTAGTTGCCTTCCTCTGGACAGCTTCCATCTTGTCTATGTCCTTGTGAAGATTGGGTCTCCAGAACTGCACACAGTACTCCAGATGGGGTCTCACCAGCTGTCTGTACAGAGGGATAACAACTTCTTGTTTTCAACTGGTGATGCCTCTCCCTATGCATCCCAGTATCCCCCAGCCCTCCTTACTTCCCTTTCACATTGCTTGCCTACCTTTTGTCAATAACTTTATTTTATTAAAAAGAAAATATACATTAACCATACATAGTGCACACAAATAACGATGGTTACACAGGCTGCATTAAAGGATAGTGCACAGTAAACAAAATACAATTACTAGAATAATAAGGGAGTAACAAAACATAATAAAAACCCCCACCCCTACCAACCCCCCACCCCATCCCCCACCCCGCAGCTATCTGTAGAGTTTGGTATAACTTATATAGAATGAAATAGAAAATCAGAACCAATACCATGAACCAAGTCAGAACTTGGAAGAAGGGAGGAAAGAAGTATTAATTATCAACTGAAAAGGAGAGGGATGCCAAAGTTACAAAGAAACTAAGAAAAACTACACCATAAAAACCTCCAAAAGAAAAAAGGAGGAGAACAAAAGAGAAATGGAAGTAGACAAGAATTAAGCAGGGATATGAAAGGAAGGAAAAATTGATAGAGAAACCTAACAAAGCCAAATATACCCAAAATACACACATTACTAAAAACCAAACTTATCCCTCAAACATTGACAAAACTCCTTTCAATAGCTGTCAAATTTATGTTGAGTATTAGCCAATACGTACACTGTTCTTTCAGCATATAAAGCAGTCAGAAAATCCGCCCACCACTCCTTAAAAGAGGGAGTCCATTCATCCCGCCAGTGGCACAGAATCACCAGCTTAGTGACCGATGCCACTAATGCCATCCGGACCCTCAGAATGTTACTTGGGATAGATTTGTACATCCCAAAGATGCAGATCTCAGGTGTAAAAAATGCTGTAAGGTCATAAAAAGGTTTCAGCCCCCATTTGACCACTTCCCACAATTTAGTACTTTTTGGGCAGGACCATAGCTTGTGAAAAGTAGTAGCTAAAGAGCCATCACAATTCTCGCAGGCTGGAGAGCATTTGTTATTCCAGCGGTGTAATTTGGCAGGAGACCAATACATATTATGCAACAGTTTGAACTGGATCTCTCTTAACCTATCTTGTTTAGTACATGTATAAATATCAATCCAAACTTTCTCCCAAACTCTCTCGGGCCAATCCAAAGACTTGTTAACTTTCCAATAATAAGGAATAGGAGAGGAGTTCAGGTCGAACTTTTTGGCAATATATTGATAACTTTTAGACACCAGTTTACCAGATAAACAAGTATCAGATAAATGAGCCCATAGGTCCCCCACAAGGTCCGATCTTTTGGCATTTCTCAATGAAGGATGGATAGAACTCCTGATTTGGGCCAGGTTCAACATAAACTGGATTTAACTCCAAACTTTAACGCTAATGAAGAAAGTGGGAGCAAGGAGTTTCCTTCATAAAATCAGAACTGAATCTTAGAATAGGATGATAAGAACAGATTGCCAACAGGTTGGTTACCTATTAGGAAATTCGGATTCCTCAGTAGGGGTTGTGAGAAGTCGGACCGTGGATTGACTTTTAACCCGGCATATAATTGATGAATAGCCCTAATATCCCACCCCAGGGGGGTATTTCTAAACTTTTTGGGTACTTTAGTCCAACGGATATATAAAAGGGATTCTAAATCTATCTTTAAATCCTTAGCTACGGCCTGGTCTAAATCTAGGCCTGTAGCAGGAGTAACCATTTTTCCGGTCCATAAAACAGCCCTGGCCACATGTATAGCCAAATAATATCTAAAAAAATCAGGTAATTGTTGGCCGCCCAATCTACGTTGCCGACAAAGTTTAAAGTAAGCTCTGCGGGGTGGTTTGTGTTTCCATATAAACACCGAACAGTGCCTACTTAAATTATGAAACAAGGATTTGGGGAGGTAAATGTTCAGATTGAGAAGAGGGTATAGAATTCTCGGCAGGACCACCATTTTAATTGTGTTAATTCTCACAGAAAAAGACAAGGGAAGTCTCGACCATCTCTCCAGATCTTCTCTAATGGATTTAAGGACAGGTTTCAGGTTCAACTGAGCCAACTCTTCCAAATTTCTGGAGATTTGGATGCCCAAATATACCAAGGACTTAGGTTGCCACTGGAGGCCTAAGGATAGACACCATCCTTTTACGAGATTAGTAGAGAGAGGAAAAAATACTGTTTTGGCTAGATTCAGCTTAAAGCCTGAAAAACCGCTAAAGTCTTCGATAAGATTTAGGGCTCTAGGGAGGATAGGGTTGTGTCCCTAATATGTAACAGTATATCATCCGCAAATGCCGACAATTTATGCTCCTGATCTCCGATCTTAATCCCAAAAATCTGTTTGTCGGTCTTTATTGCTCTAATTAGAGGTTCTAAATACAAGTTAAACAGGTATGGTGACAGAGGACAACCCTGACGAGTTCCCCTCTGTAACGGAAAAGCAACAGAAATTAAGTTATTGCACTGAATTCTAGCGGTTGGACATGAGTAGAGAATCTTAATTAATTGTATAAATTGTTGGGGAATTCCGAATTTAGCAAGGGTATTGAACATATATGTCCACTCCACCCGATCGAAAGCTTTTTCCGCATCTAATGAAATAAGAGAAGCTTCGACACTGGGGGCCGCTGATGCCGAAACTAAATAAAACAATTTCCTGAAATGGTCAGCCGAGGTGCGTCCCTCCACGAAGCCAGCTTGTTCCGGACTAATCAGTTCGCACCAAATGCTCTTAAGTCTGGAAGCTAATATCTTAGCAAAAATTTTTACATCTAAATTCAACAAAGAAATGGGTCTATAGTTACCAACAGAGTCTGTAGGTTTACCCGGTTTGGGCAATAGAATTATTCTGGCCTCGAAGAGTGACGCATCCCTAACTCCAAACTCAGACCAAAAGGTAAAGAGTTGATTCAACAATGGGGCAACTTCAGTTTTAAATACCTTGTAGAAAAGTGGCATAAATCCGTCTGGGCCAGGTGCCTTATCAGCCCTAAATGAGTCAATGGCCGACATTACATCCTCATTAGATATAGGAGAAATTAGCCTCAACCTAGAGCCCTGTGATAAATTAGGGAGTGGTAGGTCCATCATGAACCTACGCATTTTGGAGAGTTTGTGTGCGGAGGGCGGCTGGCTCGAATATAGGTCCCTGTAAAAGGACACAAAGGCCTGTAAAATACCATTAGGATCAGTAACCAATATATTAGAGTCAGAGGATTTTAAGGCCGGCACCCACCTGGATTCAGATTTTTGTTTTAACTGCCAGGCCAGTAGTTTCCCAGCCTTACTACCCTGCCCGATATATAGGGCTTTGGATTTAACTGAAGAGTTAGCCACTTTATCCCTCAATGCCGCGGCATACCATGCTCTCAAAGCGGACAACTCCAGTTCTTGGTCAACTGACCTCGAGTATTCGGGGATGTCCTCTAATTCTTTAATCTTATTCAGACAAGTGGACATCTTCTGGTTATGTTTCGCTTTCCTCACCGAAGCTACCCTAATTAACTCCCCTCTCCACACCGCTTTAAGAGTGGCCCATGATTTATCTATATCAGAAATGGTGCCCCAATTGTATTTAATTGAGTCTTGCAGAAAGATACTGAACCTACTGTGGACATCTTTAAGTATGCTGTTGTTTAGGGCCCATGTATAAGATCTCTTGGGAATGAAGGATCGAGTCCAGACAAATTTGACTGGAGAGTGGTCGGAAATCACCCTTGGGAGCAACTCGGCCTCCGTTACCTCAGAAATAACCTGTTGGCTCACCAAAAAATAATCTAATCTAGAGAGGGATTTGTGAACCGGTGAAAAAAATGTATAGTCCCGAGCTGAAGGATTAAGCAATCTCCAGGGGTCTATTAAACCTAAAAAGGATATACATTCAGCCAAAGCCTGCTGGGCCGGAGAGGAATGTGGTTTCCTACTGACCGATCTATCCAATTTGTCAGATTGAACTAGGTTCCAGTCACCCCCTAATATTAGTGGCACTTCCCTGAAGGGAGATAAGACCACAGCCAAATGGGCGAAAAAGGAGGGAGTCTCAGCATTGGGACCATAAATAGACCCCAACACAAGAGGCTTCCCTCCAAGTTCGCCAGAAACAATAATGTATCTGCCATTCGGGTCATCAAATATGTCTGAATGTACAAAGGGACACCCAGAGCTATCAGAATTGCCACACCCGCTAGAGGAAGAGTACCCAGACCCAAACACTTGACCTACCCATTTCTTCTTAAAATGAGAGGTGGTCCGAAAGGACATGGGTTTCCTGCAAAATACAAATGCCGGCTGGTAAGCCTAAGTGGTTCAAATTACATATTTTACAATTATCCTTCCCCCTTTAATATTCCATGAAAAAGTTCAGGTTAGAGACCATTTGTCCTATCTTGCCCTGAAGCAGTATACGGATAGCTGCCCCACCCACCACGTAGACCCAAAAAGATCAAACCTATCCACACCAACCCCCGCCTCCCAAAAGAATTCCCCACCAAAATGCCAAATCAGGACCCCCAGGCCCGAAGCCCACTCCTCTTACACTGGTTCAGAGTGTGCCATAGAGGTGAGGCCTCCCTAACCCCCCACTACAGTCCCAGATCAGCAAAATTAAGCATGCAAACCCACCGAATATAGAAACATTGCTTAGATACACAGATATAACCCTTGTCCCACAAGTAATAGTGATGTCTCTTGTTAAGTCAAATACAACAGATTAAATTGTTAGCAGGAGGCCCTTGCTAAATACCATTATACAAAATAAGGGAACTAACTGTTGACGGAGGATTCCTCCTTCCAGCCCCTCCAGAAAAAAGGAAATACTCAAGGAAAAATTGAGCCAACGCATAATAAGAGGATGTCTCATACCTATTTGGGACATCCCACACCCGCACAAACACTGAAATCCAAATGATGGTTAAGTCCTGGCCCAGGTATGGAGCAGAATCTTGTGAAAACCTGAATATACGTGCAGGTAAAAACCGCTCAAAGGAGGGTAAAGAAGGGGAATACCCCTTTAAGGTGAAAAACATGTAACATGTCAAATCCCCCTGCCCTAATACTACACAAACCACTGATACAAGAAGGGCTTGCCTACATAAACTTCATGGCCCTCCTACCACATAACCAAACATTAATATTATGTCCAATCCTGACAACAATAACATCAAAGTTGCAAAAGGTAAAGCTATCCATAACGTAAAAAACCAGCTTAGAACTCCCTCTGCTGGACATAGAGAGATATAACAAACTTCTCCTGGATTGAAGGATCCACATTAATTAATAACTACCTGGACCAAACAAAAATATTAAAGTTTAGAGTTAAACAGATATTGAAAATGTCCTCAGAAATCTTGTGACTTGGCCACGTTATTGAAATTATAGTCCAGAGTATATAAAGCTAGTGAAGCAGGCCAAAAACAATCTCGTGTTGGGCTATTTAGCCTCTGAAGCTCAGCACAGTCCACCCCGTGGCTCAACCTTTAGGGAACAGGTCAGGCATCAAACTATGAAGGGAGGTTAAAGCATCATCCACCGATTCGTATCGTTTTACCCCCTCTTTAGTGGTGACCTCAAGCTTAGCTGGGTACAAAATACAATGGCGAATCCCCGGCGCCCACAACTTCGAGGTAATAGGCCGAAATGAGGCTCTAACTTGTCTCATTTTCCATGTTAGGTCGGTGACAAGGCGAATCTTTTTGCCTTCCCAATGAAAAGATGATAACTTCTTTACTTCCTTCAGGATATGCTCCCTGTCCAAAAAATTGAGAAGGTTGAAAATAATGGGACGTGGAGGCTCTGTTGATGAGGGCTTAGCTCTTAGGGCACGGTGCCCCCTCTCAATGACATACTCCGGCCCATTTGGTGAGGGGCCAGCAGATTTTTTAAGCAGCTTTTGTAAAAACAATAACATATTAGAGCCCTCTTTCCCTCTGGCAATCCCAAAAGAACTAAATTATTTCGCCGGCTTCTTCCCTCTAGGTCGTCCAGCCGCTCCTCCAATCTCGTAACCATCTTTTTGCAATCAGTGATTGTAGGCCTCGACTTCTCAGCACGCCAATTGATGAAATGCGAGCCTCAGTGTCCGTAATCGCCGGGCAATGGGTCAGGGCAGGTTTGATATCAGCCACCTCATCCACTAGCTTAAACAGTGCTTCCTTAATGACTGAGAGGTCATTATAGATCTTGCCAGGCGTAACCTCCTCCGTTTCGTTCTGCGGCGAAGAACTGCGGCGTGGCCACTTCGCCTCCAGCTCCTGCTCGCTCACCTGCATATCGAGAGTCGATCGCCACACAAGACAATCCAGAAGGGATCCGCTGCTTATATGGCCAGGAAAGAGTAAGGTAGGTCGGGTTATGGACGTAGAAAAACGGCAAGTTCGCTGGTTAGGATCGGGAGCCCCAGACAGCAGCAGCTACTCCTCCATTGGCATCACGTGACACCCATGCTTGTCCACCTTTAAGTCATCTGATATGACTACCCCCAGGTCCCTTTCCATTTTTGTTGTTGTTAGTATCTCACCTCCCCCCCCAATTGTGTACTCTTCCCCTGGGTTATTGTTTCCCAGGTGCATTACCTTGCACTTCTTAGCATTAAATCTAAGCTGCCATACATTTGACCATTCCTCTAACCTTGCCAAGTCCCTTCTTATCCTTTCCACCCCACCTTGTGCATCAACTCTGTTGCAGATCTTTGTGTCATCTGCAAAGAGACATACTTTTCCTTCCAGTCCCTCTGCAATGTCGCTTACAAAGACATTGAAGAGGACCGGTCCTAATACTGAACCCTGCGGCACCCCACTAGTAACCCCCCTTTCTTCAGAGTGGACTCCATTTACTATTACTCTCTGTGTCCTATTCTCCAGCCAATTCTTTACCCAGGCTGTCATCTTGGGACCCGCTCCCAGGCTGGCTAACTTGTATTTTAATCTTTTGTGTGGGACTGAGTCAAATGCCTTGCTAATGTCAAGGTAGGCAATGTCCACAGCCCCTCCCTGATCTACTACTTTGGTCACCCAATCAAAGAAATCTATTAGATTCATCTGGCATGACTTTCCTGCTGTGAATCCATGCTGCCTTGGGTCCTGTGCCCCTCTGGCCTCTAGGTACTCGACAATTCTTTCCTTCAGAAGTGATTCCATCATTTTCCCTATCACTGAGGTTAAACTAACAGGTCTGTAGTTTCCTGCTTCTGCCCTGCTCCCACTTTTGTGAAGGGGGGAATCACATCTGCCCTCCTTCAGTCCTCAGGTACCACCCCATCCTCCCATGATTTGTTAAAGAGGGTAGTCAGTGGTGTCACTAGTTCTACCCTTAGTTCTTTTAGAATTCTGGGATGAATCCCAGCAGGCCCCATTGCTTTGTCCACCTTCAGTTTTAAGAGTTCTTTCAGAACCCTTTCTTCTGTAAATGGGCTGGTATCAACTTCTGTATCCAGAGTGTTTCTATTGTTTGTTTTAGGTACCTCCCCCTCTTCATTTGTAAATACTGAGCAAAAATATTTGTTTAGTATCTCTGCTTTTTCACAGTCACCCTCTGCCCACCTTTCTCCCCTTTATTAAGCCACACTATCCCTCCCTTAGTCTTCCTTCACTCCCTGATGTACCTAAAAAAGGTTTTATCCCCCCTTCTTAACTGAGTTGGCTATCTTTTCCTCAGTTCGAGCCTTTGCTGTTCTGACTGCCTTCCCAGCTTTCTTTTGCTTTAACTGACACAATTCTCTGTCCTGCTCCGTCTGTGATTCCTTGTACTTTCTGAATGCTTTCTTTTTCTCTTGAACCTTCACTGCCACCTCCTTTGAGAACCATAGTGGTTTCTTACATCATTTTGTTTTGTTTATTTGCTTCACACAAAGGCTTGTTACCTCTGTGATGGCAGTTTTTATTATTCCCCATTGTTCTTCCACCCCTCCTTCCTGCCTATTTGCTAGTGCATTCCTTAGGCACTCACCCATTTTGGCAAAGTCAGCCCTCCTGAAGTCCAGTACTTTTGCCTTTGTATGGCTTGACTCTATTGCTGTGTTTATTGTGAACCATACTGTTCGATGGTCGCTAGTTCCCAGATGGCTACCCACTTCTACATCTGTGATCCTCTCTCCATCTCCATTTGAGAGGACCAGGTCTAAGATTGCTCCCTCTCGAGTGGGTTCCAATACTAGTTGTCTAAGGCATGCCCCCTGTAGGGCATCTAGAATAACCCCACTCTTAGAAGTGGCTGCTGAAACTGCACTCCAGTTAACATCTGGCATACTCAGATCACCCATCAGCAATATCTCCCCTTTATCTGCCATTCTAAGTATGCTTTCTATCATTTCCTTGTCCATTTCCTCCCCCTGAGAGGGGGGTCTGTATACAACCCCTGTGCGGATTGTGGTGCCATTGCCTGCCTCCAAATTGACCCACAGTGCTTCTTCTTCTCCCTGTTTACCCTTTTGTTCTGTTACTTTGATTCCTTCTCTTATGTAGAGAGCTACTCCTCCTCCTATTTTACCCTCCCTGTCTCTCCTGTAGAGAGTGTATCCTGGTATGTTTACGTCCCAGTCATGGTTCTGTGTGTACCATGTTTCTGTGACTGCCATGATATCCAGATGTTCCTTCTCCATCAAGGCCACTAATTCAGGAAGCTTGTTACCCAGACTACGGGCATTGGTACTCATTGCTCTCTATTTTTTGATGGCTTTACCTTCTGTAGCAGCATCCCCCACTGACCTTTCTACCTTGGTCTTTTTCTCATTTAGTACCCTGTTTTGTTACAGTGTGCTCCACACCAAGCTGTGCCTTAAACTCAGGTTACTCCATTGGCACAAAGCCAGACTGTCCCTCCCCATAAGACGTGACCTATTAGTCAAATGGATCCTCCCTGCCTTTGACTATGCCGACATAGTTTTCAGTGTTGCCAAAGCCACCCTTCTTGCTAAACTGGATGTCCTATTCCATGCTTTTTGTCAGTTCACCTCCAACTCTCCCCCGCTAGCACATCACTGTGTCTTCTAATCAGCCCTTTCTCTCAAGTCACTTGCTCCTCTCACTGCTCTACCTTCATAGCCAAGTATTGGTTTGGGTCTCTCCCTATATACCTCACCTCTCTCCTCACTTCCGCATCTCCCACTCCATATAACTTTCAGTCTAGCTGTGCCCTCACCTTTTCTCTCCCTCGTATCTGAACCTCAGCTGGTAAATTCTCTTTTTTCTACAAGTTTCCCTCCCTCTGGAATAGCCTTCCCTTCCTAACCCATCTTTCACCCTCCTTCCACTATCTCATGCACTTACTCAGACCTACACTAGTCACCTGCTGCAACTGTACCCCTTCCTAGCCTATGACCACAATTTGCCTCAATTCCATTTCTGTCTAGGAGAAACCACTGTACAATAGCTGCGCTCTTCATTGTATTTACTGCATATAGTTTCTAATTTGTATCTTTCTGTACATAGTTTCCAAGTTTACATATAATTGTCCATAGTTTCCTAGTTATTTATTACTGTACTTTTTTACCTGGTATGTTTTTTTGTTTTTTTTTGTCACTGCCTGTTATTGTGTTATAATTGCTGTTGTATCTGTCACCCTCCTGTTACCCTCTCCCCCCCTCCACAGTCACACCTGGAAATGAGCTTTGGCTCATGGTACCTTTCCCGGTTATCAACTTTTAAATAAAATAAAAATAAATAAATAAATTAAATGTTTTCCTAGTGTCTAGGGGTGCCACTAGGCAACAGGGAAACTTTTAATGATAGGGAAATGGCAATCAGAGGGTGGGGAGTGCCACTAGACAACAGGGAACCATTTATTTCTTGAGAGGATGACAATCGGTGGATGGGGGTACCACTAGACACAAGGGAAACATTTAATGATAGAGGGATGTTGATTGGAGGATGGGAGGTGCCACTAGACACCAGCCAAACATTTATTTGATAAAGGGACGGTGATTGGAGGGTGGGGGATGCCACTGGACACCAGAGAAGGAAACATTGAATTAATATGGAGTTGGTGAAGGTGATACTCAGTTCATACATTCATTCTGCAGTTCAGTGACTCACTGAACTGCAGAATGAATGTATGAACTTCAGATTCATGTTTTAAACTGCCAAAAGAAGAACTGACCTCTGATAGTGATCAGTTCTGTGAAATTTTCTTCAGCAGTTTAATACATTAATCCACAGTTGATACATTTATCCTGCCATTCTAAGTCATACTTTTCACAAAAATTGACAAAATGATTTCTGAACTTTTGCAGAAGTAGAAATCTGACTTTTGCACAAATTCTACTTGCAGAAGATATTTTTCACACAGCTCTATCCATGCCTAATATTCCCATGGTATTAGAGGAGCCCATTAAGAATCTGCAAGTAACCGAGATGTCCCTGAGGTAGAAGGAGACAGTGAGGTAGTTTTATGTACTGGAACCCAAGTATCTTCAATGGTCTGCTCCCATGCAGCAGGGATATGGTACTGTAGTCCGTGGGTGGGATATTCAAAGTGGTTGCACAAGGCGCAAGTGAAATGCACCAGCACAATAGTGAACATGCACCACTGAGCAAAATTCAGTGGGTGACAATGCGTAGCGCATATCGAAGTGTGCCAATGCGCAACCCTCATGAATGCATGCACAAGTGCAGGGGGTGTAGCCATGAATAAGTTGCACAGTGCAATATACAACAGCAAGCCAATGGCACAAGCACGGAGCAACAGGGACATGTGCAGAGCAAAGTTGAGCCCATCAAAGGATGGAGCAAGCAGGGGACGGAGGCTTGCACCCATGGGAGCAAGGGTGAGGGACGGAGAGAGAGAGACAGAGACAGAGACAGAGAGAGGGCCAGAGGCCAGGCAGAACAGCAGCAGGGATGCAGAACAGGCGCAGAGGCAGGAAATGCAATGGGCGGTGGGGTAGGGAGTGTGACCCTGACTGTGTCTGTGAGCATGAGCTGACCAGAGTGTGTGTGTATGGGTCCCCAACACAGGAGTGCACCCAGTGCAGGGGCCCAGGCAGCAGCACACAGCCGGGGTAGCCCAGGGAGTCAGCCATGGGGGGAGCAGAACAGGCCAGGCCATGGCCAGTGCAATATTCCAGATGGAGGCGGTAATGAGGGGTGTGAGGAGGTGGGAGGTTGAGCGGCACAGCGGTGGAAGGGCCCGGCAGCGGTATGCCTGGAACAGGTGGTACCACGCCTGCACCACCTTCAAACAGTACAGTGACACTGAGATTGTGGGCTGGTACCACCTGAACTGGGCAATTCTGAGGCAGCTCTGTGAGCTGTGCAGTGATGAGATGCAGACACCCACAAGACGGAGCCACACCCTGTCTGTGGAGACAAAGGTCACTGCTGTAATGTACCTGCTCACCACAGGCACCTTCCAGAGACCACATGGGACACCACAGGCATAACTCAGTCAGCTGTGTCACGGCTCCTCCCACAATTCCTCAATGCACTGCTGCCACATGCTGCAGAATACATCCACTTCCCCAGCACACAGGTGGAGTGTACAGCAAACATGCAGGAGTTCCACAGGGTTGCACGTTTGCCTGGTATGCTAGGGGCCATTGACTGCACCCATGTAGGCATCCGCACACCACCAGGGCCAGAGGGGGTGGCCTACATCAACAAGAAAGGCTACCCCATTGTCAACTGCCAGGTGGTGCACAATGCCAAGGGGCGCATAATCAATGTCTGTGCCACACATCATGGAGGAGCACATGATGCCTTCATCTGGCACCAGTCTGCACTGTGCCACAGGTCTTGAGAGTGGGGACATCCCCACCGGCCACCTAGTAGGTGAGTATGCAGATGTAATGGGCAGCCCTGCACAGCAGGGCAGGTGTGAGGGGGAGATGCTATACTGGGGGCATAGGGGGTCTGTCTGAGTAGGTGGGAGGGCAGCCACACAGACCAAAGTGCTAACCCATCATGTCCCCACACAGATGACAGTGGATTCCCACTCCGGTCCTGGCTGCTCACCCCGTACCGGTGCCTGTCGACCCCAGCGCAGGATAGATTCAACGAGGCACATGCCAGCACACGGAACATCATTGAGTATGTGTTTGGAATGCTGAAGCATGGTTCCATTGCCTGAACAGGTCTGGCAGTGCACTACAGCACAGCCCCTCAAAGGCCTGTGGCCTATTCCTGGCCTGCTGTGTGCCACACAACATAGCCACTGACTGTGGGATAGCTGTCGAGGTTGAAGAGGGGAACAGCAGTGGGGACTATGTGGCTGCCAGGCCACACGGTGGTCGGTAGCCCTGCCTGGATGACGGGAACCCCAGCTGCACAGGATGGCCCAGCAGCACTGGGACACCATTGCAGAGGAGCACTACGGTGCACGCAGGTAGGTGAACATGACCACACACATGTCCCAGGGACCAGGGCACAGTATACAGGCATGCCTGGCTGGGCCCCAAAACAGACATGCCTGGAGGGCAGCAATGACAGAAATGGGACAGGGCACCATGGAAGCACCCCATATGACACTGTGGACCCCACCCACACAGCCCCACACACCTCCACACACTCAAGAACAGTCACACAGGCACCCAGACACATACACCCCAAAGCCGCCAGTGGGTGTGTGTCAGACGCTGAACAGCAATGCACAGTGGTGACCGGTGATGTGATGGCATCATCGTGCACATGCCACGGTGGCCAGTGGCCAGGTGGGTGTGCACAAGGTGGGCATGTTGTGTGGTCCATGAACCGCATGGCCTTGGTATGCACATGCACAGACCACACCACTGTGCATACAGGGCTGCGGCAGGCAGCAGACAGCGAGGGTGGTGGATCATGACTGCCGCACAGTTGCATGGCCACCATGACATGTGGACAGCCCTGCTGAGGCCACCCAGTAGATGCAGACTGTGCAACGGCCACTGGGGGTGTCACAGATGATCCCCCAGGTGTGACGCTGCAGGAATGAGACCGGTCCCTCGCAGGCATCTGCAGACCCCCGAACAGGCCCACTCCAGGCATGCCCGGAATGCCCACAGCAGATCCCAGTGATGACAATGTTGGGGTCGCATGACGCCGGGACTGAGGGGTGGAGAATGCACTCTGTGGTGACTGCTGTGGATGGCCCTGCACCAGGGTGGCCAGTGGTGCTAGGCCGGCCATGACTGCAATGGTGAGCCGATCCAGGCCTGTGGTCGTGTCCTCCAGCATGCTTGTGGCCTCAGCCAGGAGCTGCTCAAAGTCCTGGTCATGCTGCCCTATGGACTGGCGCAGCTCAGTGAGGAGTGCACGCACCCCTGCCACGACCAGCATCTGTTGCTCCACGGATGCCCGGAGCAGATGGGTGTGCTCTGTCAGAGGGTTGGCACCCAGGGGGGCTTGGGTGTTGTGCTGACCCGTGGGAGTTGTGTGGCCCAGCAGCATGGCCCCAGCACAGGTAGGGGCTGCACAGTAGGGCCCCCTTGTGCCTGTACTGTCTGCAGTCACCCGGACCCCCCTTGGCACCGTCCTGCTGCATCTCCGGCCTCTGTGTGCGTGACAGTGCCCGGGGCAGCTGCACCACCACCGCCACACAGTATGGTCTGCGCCACAGGTATGTCATCCACCTCCTCACCAGGCGGTGTGGCTGGAGGGTCGACAAGCGCCACCTGGGCATCATCAGTGCTGCTGTGTCCAGTGCGTGGTCCCCCCGGTTGGCATCACCACTGTCCAGGATAGTGGTCATGTTGTCATCAGACCCAGACCCCACCATGATCAGTGTCTCAGCATACTGGACACAATGGCTGGCATCCTGCTGTAACACTGCCTGGGCCTTGTCCACACCCATGCCACAGGAATCTGGTCAGACAGTAAGGAAGGGTTGGCAGCAGTCCAGACCCCGGACTCCAGTGGAGGTGGATGGGTGCTCCTCCAGGTCTATGACAGCCCCCCAAGGTGGGCACTGCCACCCCTGCAGCTGCACGCAGGCACTTAGGATCTGTAAGGGAACACATACACATTAGTGCTGCCACCATGCACCCCTGCCCCCTCACACCCCTCATCCCCATCCCCATCCCCATGCGCTGCTGTACCTATCATGCAGTGATAGCCTCCCCCTCATCTGAAATCCACCACTGGGAACACCCTCAATGGTGCTGTGCTGCATGGTCGCCACCACCAGCTCCTCCTGTGGTGTCAGCTGTGGCACCTCAGGCTGTCCACCACCCGTGGTGGCACATGCGGCCCGGATGGCAGCCACCTTCTCCTTTATCCACCTCCGGTCCATGCCCACCTTTTTCTTGCACTGCTGTGCTGACCTCTGATGGCTGCCCTGCAGGTTCACAGCCCTGGCCACTCCTTCCCATGCCTCCGCCCTGGCCTGCGGGGTGCCTGTGGAGCCACTCAGAAGGGGCTCTCCTCATCCAGGTATGCGTCATAAAGAGCATCGCACTTTGCCCTTGAGAAATTGGTTCTGCACCTCCATGCAGGCCCCTGCTCCTAAACCTCCTCATGCTCCGACATGCTCATTCCTGTGGGTGAGGACATGTGGTTAGTGCTGGCTGCCACACACGAGGCACCCCCTCCAGTCCTCTGTCCCGACATGCCCACTGCCTGGCATCTTACCTGTGAAGGATGCAATACCGGTCTGGTGCCTGTGCAGTTCCATGGTGCCTTTATAGCGCATCACATGCAAATGAGGAAATGTTCAACTCTAATGAGATGCAAATGCCTTCGATGTGCCATGGATATGCTGATCAGCTCATCTGCATGTGCCAGCTGAATATCGTGAAATTGCACATGGCGCATTGGAGATGCGCATGCTCAAGCCATGGCACAACTGCATGATGTGCGCAGTCCACCTGGCACAGCGCATGCGCGCACTGACTTCACGTATGTCGGTAGCACTTCCTACGCACAGTACGCTATATGTGGCATGGGACTCTGCCACTATTGGGCATGTGGTGCACATGTGCTGTACACCCTATGGTGCCCATGCGCCGTTGGCACATGGCCCATCAGGCACACTGGACCCTATAGCACACCATGCCTTCTGTGCCCTGTTGCGCTGTCATGCACAGCGTGCGTGCTGAACTTAGATCCCTACGTGTGTCCCTTGACCCCCAGGTGCCTGCAACACAAGCCAGCACTATCCCAGCTGTATCGTGCAGCAATGAGGCATGCACAACTGGGAATGGCAGTGCATCGGCAGGCAAGTCGCGCACCCATCGCATGTGCGTCTCGTGTGCTCCTGGATGCCATTTTGTCTCAGCGGTGCAGATTGCAGCATTCCTTGCAGAAGCACAGCAAAGGTGCCCAATTGGAGCCAGGTCAAGCTGGTCAACCTGGTGGCACTAATGGAGCCTCATGTTGGCACCCTATATGGGCAGGTGCCCCTGGACAGGCCCCGCACTGAGGTGTGGCTGGGAGTTGCCGAGGGGTTAGAGGAGGCTACTGGGTCATGGCATAGTGGAGAGCAGTCTCGTCACAGATATGGGGACCTGTGGCGGAGGGATCCGGAGCAGCTGAGGACAGTGCAGGCAAGCATCCGGAGGGGCGCCATGCCACGGCCAGGTGAGTGCACATTTCCACGACTGCGCCTTGTCGGTGTTCTGTGGAGTGCCAGCAGGTGTCACGCCATGCTGCAGGGGGTGGGGGACTGTGGCTGGGAATGATGCCAGCTGTGGCAGTGTACAATAGGTGTGCTGTGCCATGGCAATGCCACTACGCATGGACATGGGTTATACTGTGCTGTAGGGGGGTGGGACATGTGGGTTGCTGCCTGGTGCTGATGTCTGCCTCTCACTGTCTCCCTACTAGGCCCTGAAGATCGGTGCAGAGCAAAGATGGCAGGAGCCGCTGCTGGATGGCAGCAGGCCAATGGTGGCGCACAGGCGAGGGATGCTGGCCATGCAGGAGATGCTGGCGGACAGGTGCCCATGATGCTGCAGCATGCAGGTAGGCACCCTGTCTGTGCATATTGTTGTGTGGGATTGGGGTGGGCCACAGCCCCCGTGCATATAGCCATCTCAGCTGTGCATCGCCGGCATGGTCCATTGCACCATGCTGCACCTTATGCACGTGTGTGTGGCTGCTGTGGGTGGGCTGTGGGTGCATCCGGGTCCCAGCCAGGCCACTGCTTTCCCCCCATAATGGCCATTTGCCTGGCAGCCATGGTTGTGGCATGCTGCGCATGGCTGTGGATGGTCGGGATGGTGGCACATGTGGGCACACATGCTGTGGATGGCTGTGCACCTATTACAGGGCACATGTCACAGCTGTCCACTGCGCACCGTGGATGGGCTACAGTTGTATGGGCGTGCACTCGTCCATGTACCCTCCTTTTTCCTAGGTGTCCATCAAGTGGATGTCCACATCAGGCTGCTGGAGAAGATCCTGAGGGTCGCCATGGCCACCCTTATGATGGCCCACATCATAAGGCAGGCCCTGTTCAGGCTGCAGAGGCAACGACGGACAAGGCGCCGGTAGGGTGTGAACATTATGTGGGGCCCATTGGCCTGCATCACCCTCCTCCTCCCTTCCCTGACCCCACCCCTTCCTCCATTGTACCCTGCCTAGCCATGTCCCCTGTCTCCCTGCCCCACCCTTCCCTGGCCTACCTTCTTGATTGTGGCCTCCCCGTTCCCTGCCCCCATCCCTGTTCCTCTGTATATAGTTTCTGTTGTTACTTTTAATACACTTCTATTTTGGTAGCCATCCGTGTCCATGTCTGCTTTGCAGCTGGCGTATGGAGCCATGCTGCAGTGGTGTGCATGGTGGCTGTGTGGTATGTCTGGGGTCAACTGGGGCTTGTGTCTGATGGTCTGTGCCCAGTGGCCAGTGTGTGTGCCCTGGGGCATACGTGTGATCCCTGCTGGGTTGTGTGGCCTGTGTGTTGTGTGCTGTCACCATGTGTGTTGTCAGCTATGGTCCCAGTGGCATGTCCCGTGCTATCCTGTGGGTGTTGCCCATGGCTGTCTGCCAGTGTTCATTGGTGTCATGCCACCTCCATGCACTGCTGTGGTTCGTGTGGTCATGGCCTGTGGCTGTGTGCCTGCCTTGCTTCCCTCCTGACATCCTCTGCACCCTGGTGGCAGTGTGTCCTGCTCTTGTGGCCTGCAGCACACTGTGCTGGGTGCCCTGTGCCATGGCCCATGCACCTCTGTCCCTTGGCTGGCCCATGTTGTGCTCTTGCACTTCCTGCCTTGCTCTGTTGCATAGCCCAGGTTGCGTGATGGTGCCTGCTGACTTGATCCCTGGCGCAGCCCTTGTTGCACGATGATGCATCCCTGCTATATTCAGCTGTCTTGCGCTGTCACTTGCCATTGTGCTCAGCCTTTGAATATCATGTTGGGTACACAATGGAGCAGTGTACATGCACAGCAAGGCTGTTGCACCTGCCTCTTTCGCATTTCTGAATATCCCACCCCCATGTCTACTAACACAATGCATGAGCGGCCTCCTACACATGCTTCAACACAGGGTCTTCTGAACTCGTCCAATGCTGAGTCACATAGGTGGCAACGCCAAGAGGCCCCTTCCTGTCAGTACCCATAACCAATACTTTGGGGTGGAGGGGGACCTAATGCATGTTGTTGCACCATCTCCAGCTCCTCCAATCTCTTACTTAGGTCTTTTATTGCCTGGTCCAAACCCATTGGATTGAAGGGGGCTGCTCCTGTCTAGGACCCCTTAGTTCCTCCCCTCCCTCTCTAGGTTTAACCCTCTTGGGATGCAGCCCCAGCCTCTCCCTGGTAACAATGGTACCAAGGACTGCTTAACAGGAGAGTTATGGCTTCTACAGTGATCTTGGTCTTATCTTTAGGCTACTCCCTTTGTCTTCATCCTTTTCTGATCTGTCTTTCCTGCTAGCCTGTATGTTTGGGAAGCTCAGGAGACATGATATAAAATTTTGTCAATGGATTGTGAGGCATCCACAATCATGTTAATTTTAACTTTAATTCCCAGATGCATGTTGGCTAGAAATAAACTGTTAAAGTCTGGATTCTCTGGGTTGAACAAAGTCTTAGCTATAGATAATACCATTGCAGTTCTCTCAAAATCAGTGAGGATGCTCAACGTTTTCCTGCACCATGCTAACTGCCAGCTGCATACCATTTGCAGCTGGACAGCAAATGCCACTCACGTATTTTAAAATGCTTTCAAAAGACTCATTGCCAGACCAAGCAGTTGGGGTTCGCATCCCCATAATTGAGTGGGTACAGTCATTTGGAGGCACTGAATCTGATCTTAATGGTGGTTGATCCCATGCAGATTAAAATTTCCGCTCAACTTCAAAACATATAGCAAAATTGAATTCCCCTCCACCACCTTAAAATTTCCCTGTAGTTAATTTACATGCATGAGCTGCTTTAACCGGACTGGAGCACTGGTTATTTCCAGTGCCATGTGTTGCCTGATGAGGGGTGAAGGAAGGAAGAATAGGAGTATACAAAGCAGTCAGGGATTCCATTAAATGATTTTGTGGCATCGATGTTTTACCCCTGGGTCTCTGTGGGGACATTTCACACCAGTCCATAGGGCCAAATGGATTGAGGCCTGGGGCACCAATCGGGGAGTATGGGTTAAAATCACTGTGTTTGTTAACACTACCCTCTTTGTTCATGTCACATGGCTCCTTCTTAATGATGGGCACTTTGTCTTTCTGCCATCTAGCCATACTAAGTTGATCCCTCAGTCTCGCCACTTCATTCTGTGCCCTCACAAGTGCAACCATACATGTGGTGTGAGTGTGTAACCAAAGTCATGGCATTCCTATACATTATAATAAAAAGGCATAAAAGTCCAGTACTTAACCAGCTCCAAAGTTTATTTAACCACCACAACAGTGTACAGGCCAGGAGATTTCCAACACAGCTTCTAATGTTTCAACCAGTCTTGGTCTTTAATGAAGCTAGTGCCCCGGTGTGAACACTTTGTTTAAATACCCAGTTTAGATAATCACATGACGCACAGTATATAAACCAATAAAGTGATATTAGTGCATTTAAAACCATATTGTATTTTAACCACAGACATTTAAACACAGAGTATTAAAAACAGGACACAGTCATCTCCTCCATCTAAATACTTGATTTCGAACTCTTTTTGAATACCTAGAGATGAAAAGGCCCTTATAGCTATGTGGTTACATTTATGCAAATATATACTTTTATAAAAGTTTTATTCCATATCTCTAAAACTTTTTTACCACAAGACAGTCCTATAAGCCATTTTCTCCTGTCACAGTGCTCAAAATACTGAGTACCACAATGGTGGGGATGGCAGAAAACATACTTGAACTTGAAAAAGCATAAATCTCAAATACTCCTAAAAATGGTAGCCCAAGGTGGGGGGGAAGGTAAATAGAGACAGAGAAAGAGAAAAAATGGACTAAGGGAGACAGAAGGCTACTGTAAGGCAAGAGAAATAGTGCTTTACATAAATATTTAGAATTTATGAATTTATAAAAGAGCTGAAATGTTACCAATAAACTATAGAGTAAGGTGCAAATCTAAATGCAGCTGTAGGTGTTCAAAAAGACTTAGAAATCCTGGGCCCAATTCTAGAGGCACCTCTACACATGTTGCAATTTGAGACATGCGAGGGGTGCAGTTGCGACATGGACCCTGCGCCCGATTCTGTAAAGAACAGGATCCCCATGGCTAAGTCCCGCAACTTGTGACAAACCCACATGTATGCCAAATGAAGGGTATATCTGAGGGTAAAGCTGCAACCCCGGACATGAAGGGCACAAGTGCTTCCCCAAGCCCTGATCCCCAAATGTGGTGGGTAAAGCCCCACAGGTCTACAATCACTCCCCCCCAAGCTCAGATCCCCAAATGTGTTAGTTACTGCCCCAACGGGCCACACACGCCCCACACAAGCCCAATGCGTTGTCGCTCGAATGGCATTCACTGCCCTGTACAAATATCAAAAATAGACAAATCATTACCCATAATCCCGGTAACCTAGTGGCCCCACCATCCCCACCAGCATTGTCAGACCACCTGCACCCCCGGTCAGCCGGCAACTCGGAACCTACCTCTCACCACCATGGCCGCCGTGTTGACTGAGCCCATCTGAGCAGGTGCTGTATATACACGCCAATGAATGAATTGTCATTCATACACTGAGTGCGTATATACAGTATGTGCTCAGATGGAGCTCAGTCAGTGGCTGGCCATGGTGGTGAGAGGTGTGCTGTGCCAGTTGCCGGCTGGCTGGGGGGGTGCGGAGTGGTCTGACAATGTTGGGGCGGTGGAGGCCACTAGACTACCAGGGATCATAGGTAAGGATTTGCCTACTTTTGATATTTGTACGGAAAGTGAAGTGCCATTTGTGGGCGGCGGGCATCCGGGCTGGGGGGGGACGTGTGTAGCCCTATGGGGCTGTCATTACACATTTGGGGATCATGGCTTGGGGGGACCATGAGTAGCCCTGTGGGGCTATTTTTCAAGCACTGGGAGTCGGGGCATGCAGTAGCCCTATGGGGCTATATGTCAAGTACTGGGGGTTGGGGGCATGCTGCAGCCCTGCAGGGCTTTTTGGTACTGGGGAGGCATGGATAGCCCTATAGGGCATTTCCATGCTGTTACTGAGTTGGGGCATTGGGTGACAGATCTATCCCTGCTGGTCTTTTTTTGTTGTTTGGGGTCATGGTAGTGCTGGGGGATGGCATACCATCGGGGGGATGGGCAGGCTGCACACTCAGGCAACCTCAGGGGGCATAAGTACAGTTATGCCCTCCCTTTCATCATCAAAAAGAATTTTCCCAACAAACTTAAAGATTCCCCGCTGGGCTCCATGATCAAGATACAAGGGCAACTTATTACTCTCCTTAAGAATGTTGGCCATAGGGATTTAGCACAACCTCTTTTCAACAATCATAATTTTTTAATCTCGGGTAAACTCCTCAAAGTTACTTCATTTTGGCCTAATATGGGAATTGAGAAGACTGATGGATTGGTTATCAATCATAAACTGATGCTGTTCCAGGATGCCTGCACTCTTTATAAGTGTCCCCCGGTATATGCATTTAAATACTTGCTGGTCTCCCATATGCTAATGAAACACTTTGGTACTGGGCATTGGACTAACACCTTGTGATCTATACTCGCCCCATATGTTACTTCTCTCCTGACCTCCCATTTAATAGCGTATGCGTATACTTTTTTGCAGACTACAATGTCTCGGTCAGAAAGTCATCGAGGTTATTGGTGGGACCAGTCATTACCAATATCTACCCCTCCCAGATGTTGGCCAAGAATCTGGAAACACCTATATAGCTATACTAAATGGAATAAATATAGATTTATGCAGTTTCAAATCAATCATAATCTATTCTATACCCTGGTTAAACTTCACCGGATAGGTTCCCTGACTTCTGATCTCTGTACCAGGTTTTTAAAACTTCCGGGAGACTTGCTGCATATGTTGTGGTCAAGTGAAAGAGTTTCTCCATTCTGGACCAGCATAAAATCCCATTTGGACCCATTATTATCTCTCTCAGATAAGTTTACTCCTGAGATTTGCATTTTAGGAGACTATGCTAGTCTTCAGGGCCAATCTCAGCGAGCCCATATAGCACTAATCTCAGCATGTGCCAAAAAAGTATTACTTAGGCATTGGGTAGATGCAATTACCCCTTCTTACACTGAATGGTACCAGGAAATAATGTTTGCTATACAGGCAGAGCGAGTTATAGCAGGGATGACTAATAATCTGGAAAAGTTTAAACAAATCTGGGACCCCTTACTCAGTCTGTTGTTGATCCAACCTGATTAGGTCAATTCCAACACTAGTGCCCCTTTGTAGCCCGTTAGGTTATAAAAGACTTAGAGATGTAACATTCAATGTATAATTAGAATTACTACCTAGTGGCAGTCGGGTGGGATGGGAAGGGGGGTGGGGTACAGGCATCTGTTTACTTTGTTGTTCTTTATACAACTAGCTGTACTTTGATAGATGTAAAACCTTCTTTTGCATATATGCTTGCAGCGAAATATGAATATGACGCATGCTGGATGCCTGTAAACATTGTTATGAAAACCTTAATAAAGTATATTTAATGAAAAATAAGTACAGTTACACCATCTATATGCTGGTGTAACTTATGTTGACGGTTTCCCCCCAGGGATTGTTGGAGAATAGTACCCTTGGGAACTTTGTTGCTGCCCTTGCAGAATAGGGTGCAGCTGCTTCCGTAAAACCCCTAGTGCCATGTCACAGGGGGTTTAAGGCATAACTGGTGGCGTAAGTCCACTTTGGTGCAAACAGCAGGCAGCATGTCGCAGGCCACTTTGCAGAATACTGTAGTGCACAATTGCTGGTGTAACTTGCTACTTGCACCATTTTTGGGGGGCACAAGTCAGGTTATGCCAGATGTACCCTTTTGAGAATCTGGCCACATGTATTTAGATGGAGGAAATGACTGTGTGTCCTGTTTTTAATACTCTGTGTTTAAATGTTTGTGGTTAAAATACACTAAGGTTTTAAATGCACTAATATCACTTTATTAGTTTACATACATCATGTGATTATATGAATTGGGTATTTAAACTGAGTGTTCACAAGGGGGCTTTCTGCTACCGTTCAGCTAGGTTATTCACCCTGCCTTGCTCCCTGCCTTGCTCTTATGGGCTCAGTATCCTGCTGGTGGCCCGGCTTGCTTCAGACATTCCTCAGGCCTTCACTCTGCTGCTTTGTAGCTCCAAAAGTCTGCTTAGGCATCTGTCCTGACCTCTCCTCAGGGCTAACTAAACATCTACCATTTCTACTCCACTAACTAAGTTCAGGTAAACACCTCATGAACCATCAATGAGCACATGCCCTCCTATAACTAATCATATCCCCACTCTCAATCCCTCAAGGGCCCAGTGTGCATTCACCTCTTTGACTTCATACTGCAACATTCAGTACTCTTTCCCCCATGGCTTCATGCTACACTACCCAAACCCCTCAAAGGATCAGTTTCTTATATCAATGAGCCCCACCAGGAGAGGTTTTGGACTGCCAGGCTAGAAGTAACTGTTCCAATTTTCTCCTTTTCCTTGGGGCATTCAAACCCCACCATTCCTTGGCATGGCTACAGCTGTGCCCCTAGATGGCAAGTATTCAGCTCCTCTGTGGTGGGAGACCTTTTGTTGGAAGGAGAAGTTCACATCATCCTTAGTATGCTGTGGTCTTTGCAGGCCCGACTAATGCCTGGGTCAGTAATAGTTCAGTCAGTGCCTGGAAGGATGATTTTGAACTAATTAACTTTATTGAAACAAATTAGGAAAAACAGGGAAGCATAGCATTAATAATGGTACAAAGCAACTTCAAGATACAATATCATAATACCATTTCCTAGAAGGTTATCTATGTAAGTACAGATTCAAAATTTATAATGGAACCACAGTAACCATTATAAAATACTTTAATAACCATCAGCTTGAAAATATCAACAAAAATGAACACGTAATCAAAAGAATTGACAATTTAAGAATTAGAAAACAAGAAGGACATTGTGGGATACCAAACTAACAATATGAAACAGTCCCACCCTAAAAACAAATTTAACTAGTAAGAACACCTAATTGTAAAAAAAAAAAACAGAAGAGGAATTTGAATATCACCAGGTATACTGGGCCATAATTATCTAAATCGCCACATGTTGCTCTTGAAGCAGTTTGATATGGCTCTCAAGGGGTTTGTCCATTACATGTCAAGTACACAGTCTTTTAAATTTGAGAAAAGTCAAAGTACATGAGCTGAAAAGCACCCTGAGTGCTCAACAAGCCACTTTTACTAAGCCTGCAAGCAAATCTAAAGCTCCAGAGCTGCTATGAATAATTATTTTAAAATTACAACTATTTTTTTAAATACTGTAGCTTAATAAGACTTAATAAAATATGATTATTGACTATGTTATTATTTTTGGGGCATTCAAACCCCACCATTCGGTGAAGGTTGATTTTGTAAAGACTTATTCTGTTATATTTATCTTGTATTTTATGATCTGATAATTGATGTGTTTTAAAATTTGTTAGGCGCCTTGACATTTTTGTAAGGCGCCCTAAAAATAAACTTATTATTATTATTATGACTCCTAAATATGGCTAAATATGGGCATAGTAAGGGCCACATATTGGATATTGTATAGGCCACATATTCGTGTGGCTCACATCTTACTCAGAAATTTAAATGTGGCTTATGACCCCAAAAAGGTTGGACACCTCTGAATTATCAGATGGAGGAAGAAGATCCTCAAGTATAAAATGAGACTAAGATAGTTGCAACAATGCGTGGAGAGTTTGCCATTGGGAACGATAAACTGGCAAGCATACCTTCTATATGCAAGCCCTCAAGCATGGCTGCTAGACATTCTTTATGTGAAGGAAAATGTGCATCTGCCAAGTGTCTCACTGTAATCTTTTTAGCCACTGCTGATATAAGGGCCATATGAAATTTCTGTGGGCCTATAAGTTTCTCTAGACCAAAGCCTGTAAGAAATAGCGAAGGGGACAAAAGCATCTTGTAGGCCCAAAAGTGGGTCTAATAGTTTCTGTATTTCTTGCCATAATTGCTCAGCCTTTTCACACTCCCAAAAAATATGCCTGAGAGTTCCTTGACCCACTTTGCATTTCATACACAAACCATTATCCAAAAAAACTAAATGTAGCCAGTTCAGTTGGAGTACAATAGGTATTGTAAAAAAGCTTATATTGAGATAGCTTGAGGACATCAAACTTCAAATCTTTGTGTAGATTACATGATAAGATTGTTAAGTTAGTCTGATCCTCCAGCTCAGCAAATGCTGAGGCCCAATAAAATAGTCTAAGATCTAATTTAGCTGTAGCATGAGCTCGGAGCCTCTTCTAAAGCTGAGAGATTTTATAGCTCTGTGAGAAATTCTGACGTAACTCATCCCATATTTCAGTGGTTCGCTTGGACCAAGGGGGAGATCCTAGCAAAATGAAAACTGCATTGTACAGTTGCGTATAACAAAAAGGCAGCCTTGTCAGTTAATGCAATCTGAGTTTTGAAAGTATTAAAAGCCATAAAGGCATTATCCTGAATAACTGAAGAAAGGGTGCCCAAATCTACCCCTGGTAAAAAATGGCTTATGTCCTATTCAAAAATTTGGGCTGAAACTAATCAGCTGGAACTAATCCTAGGAAGGGTTGTTGCCCAGAAAATTATATAGTTGTTGACACACTTTTAAAGATGTGCCAATTTGGAAATTAAACATTTTTAGGAGCTGGTGTGGATCACAATTATTTAGAGAGCTAAGATCAAGTTGATAGGCCTTGGCTAAAGCAATGTCTATTGCCTGATATGCTGGAAGGCCACCAGACTGATCTCCCAATACAGGAGCATGTGCCCACCATAAAAAGGGGGATGCATATCCAGCTAGATAGTATAAATACAATTCTGGATGATTATGTCCACCCAGCTGTTTACTCTGTGTCAATCTGGCATAAGATCTCCAAGGATGTCCCCCAACCCCACAAGAAAAATTGTGTAAGAATAGTATGAATGGAGGTGAACCATTTTTTTGGCAAAGAAACCTTAGTCATAGTGAGAGGATACATTATTAGCAGGAGGATATTAATTTTAAGAATATTGATCCATGCCCAAAGAGATAAAGGCAGTTTCAGCTATCGATCTATATCATGCTGTATAGTTGTCAACAATTGTGTAAGATTATGAGTTATTGCAGCCTGAGTGGTTCTATAAACCTTGATGCCTTAATAGTTAGGGACATCTGGAGTCCAAGTGCCACCCCAGTGCATAACCTCCGATCTAATGGTATAGGAGTTTAAAGGCATAATAGCGGTTTTGTCTAAATTTAATTTATAACTCAAAAAATTTCCACATTTATTTAATCTCTCAAAAACTGTTGCGAGAAAAATACTAGGTAATGGTAAGTGAAGCAATATATCATCTACGTAAGTGGAAATAGCATTAGTTTGTCCAGCTACCTTAATTCTATGACTTCGAGGGAGCAACATAATTGTATGGGTAAGGGGTCTAAGTACAAATTAAATAACAAAGGGGAGTGGGGGCAGCGCTGTTGCATAACCTTCCTCACTGGGAAAGAGGGGGAAGAAAACCATTGCAATAGACATGGGCAGTAGGCTGGGAGTATAATATTTTAACCCAAGCAATGAATTCTACAGGAAAACCAAGTTTAGCCAGAGTTTCAAATAAATATGCCCAAGATACCCTGTCAAAGGCCTTTTCTGCATCAAGGAACACCAGAACAGCTGGTGTACGGGAGTCTCTCGAGGTAGTCATAAGATAAGCCATCTTATGTAGGCGGTCTCCAGAATTTCTGACCAATAAAAAGCCAGTCTGTTCTGGACCAATCAAATCCTGACACTTGCAAGACCCTGTCTGCTAAAATCTTAGCTAAAAGTTTAATATCTGTTTTTAATAAAGATATGGGTCTATAATTTTCCACCAATTCTGCATATTTACCATGATTTGGTAAGAGGGTAATTACAGCTTCTTGAAAGGAGAAATGTAGCTTACCTACAGCAAAGGTCTCATTGAAGAAGGGAATGATATGAGGAACTAATTTATCTGTAAGGGCCTTTAAAAAGTATGATGAGATCCCATCCAGGCCAGGACCCTTATCTAAGGGCAAGGATTGGATGGCACACACCACCTCCTCAGAGGATATAGATTGTTTAAACATGTCTTTCTGAACCTCACTAAGTTGCAGTAAAGATGCTTTTTGGAGGAAAGCATGTTCCATCTTTGAGGGAGTGGAAGGCTCCTCCACGTATAGTATAGTGTAATAGGATGCAAAACAAATCACTATAACTCTTAGGTCTGTCAAAAGCAGTGTATCTGGGGCACTTTTAATGGCTAAGATAACTCAGACCTATTTCTGCTGTTTTAGCCATAAAGCTAATAATTTTCTGGCCTTCTCCTCTTGGTCTATGTATGTCATCCTAGCCTTAAAAATAGCTTGTTCCGTTGCTTCCCCTAGAAGTTCAGCATATTTTTCTCTGGAAAGTACCAGTGCTGACCAATCTTTCTCAAGAGAGGAAGCAGAGAGAGTTCACTCCCATTGCTGAATGTCAAGTAATAACTGGTTACTAACACGCAGCCTCTCTTTCTTGTGGACCATAGCAAGGCGGATCAACTCTCCTCTAACAGTAGCTTTAGAGGCTCCCTAAGTAATACTAAAATCCTCCACCGAAACCAAATTATGTTGAAAATGAGTCTGTGTAATCACAAACACTCCACAAACAATCCTGGTCCTTCAATAAATGATTATTAAGGTGCCATTTTTCATCACAAGCTAGTGAAGGAGTAGGCACAATTGAATGGGTCACTGGTGCATGGTCCAAAATTACTTTTGCCTCTATTTCATAAATAGATATAGTTTTGAGGAGTGAGAATGTAACCAAGAAGTAATCAAGTCTTAAAAAGGAGTCATGCACAGGAAAATGAAAACTATCTTGCTTCTAGTTGGAATACAGTATCCTCCAAGGATCAGTCACGTTCAATGTTGTTTTTAGCTCTGATAGTTCTCTTTGAGCAGGAGATAAGTCAACACACCTAGGGGGTAACTTGTCTAAGGTAGGGTCTTGGATGATATTCCAATCTCCTCCCAGAATAATGTGATTGTCACTTAGAGAAACCAAAAAGTTTAATATGGTAGCAAAAAATAGAGGGTTATTGCTTTTGGGACCATAAATAGAGGCCATCGTAATGACAGAGTCACTTAAAGAGCCATGCAAGATCAAATATCTACAATCTGAATTTAATCCCCCTCCCTTCGCGGTGGGGCTCACCAGCCTTGGCCATCCTTCCCCCCTCTTTTTGGTGCATAGGGATGTTAGGCAGCTTGGTGTCTGCCATTAAGGGGCTGCACCTGACAGTATTTAAGGTGTGGTTGTTAGTGCAGAAGGAGAGAGAGAGAGAGATAGAGGTTGGTGGTTTGTGCAGGGCAGTGCTTGGGGGGGCCCATCCTAGGTAGATCAGCACAGCAGTGGCTGTGCACCGGTCCATTTTTAGGTCTCCATGGGAGGAAGCATGTGCAGGCCAGTAGGCAATTGTAGGGTCAGGGTGAATTTTACATCCCCCCGGTAGAAGCATTGGAAGCACATTTCAGCTGTGTCATCAAGACCATGGTGAAGAATGAGCTAAGTCAGAGGGGAGAGTACAAACAAGCAGCAGGCAATGGGGACCTGGAACCCAGTACAATGTAAGGTTACCGGGCTGATGGGGCTGTTGCGGAGGCAGCAGGACTATGACAGGGGTCACTAGTTGGTGGCAGCAATGGTGAACCCTCACCCATGTGGCACATTGGCCCTGGGAGCAAATTGGAAGGGAGAATCATGGTCTGGGACTTATTGGGGACTGCCATGCCTGTGTCTGGGTGGGTCATTAGGTCAAAAGGGTTGCAGTCTCCTCATAAAACTGGTTTGGAGAAGAAAGGGAGCACCCACGCTGCTTTTGAGTTGCTCAGTTCTGGCTTGAGCTGGAGAGGCAAATGGGAAAAATCTTCTTTTCTTTTGCACCATGTAATAAGTTTAAGGAAGGTATCATGGGAATTAAAAGTATTTGGAAGCAGTTGTGGAGGCTAGGCTGCTCATCGCCTCAAAGTGTTACAACTCGGATGGCACTTGGAATAAATCACTCCCCTTCAGAGAGTTTTGGTCAAGGAGCAAGATTAAGGAAAGTCTAACAAGTGAAATAAAGTTTCCGTGGAAGAAGCTCAGTACATACAACTTTTGCAGGTTCTATTCACTAGTCCTGAAATGCTGTTTTGAAGTCTGCTGTACGCTGATAGGAGATCTGTGCCTAAGTGCTGCCAGTCTCTCTCTGTTGCTAGTTGTTAGCCCCAGGGAGTTGTGTTCATAGAAGTTTCTAAGCAAGTTTGGATCCTGAGTCCTGTAATCATTTGGGTGCTCAGGAATAAGTTTCTTCTGTTTACTGCCATTTTGGAGTCTGAGTCATTTATTTTCAGGTGAATTTGAATGAACTAACTGTGTTTTTCCTAACCTGAATGAATTCTTCCATAGTCCTTTGGTTGGCCTCTGGAGAAAGTTTCATCTTGATCTCCTGGGTCCCGGAATGGTGAGGAAGTGAATTAAGCAGCTCCTGCTCCATAGTGTTCCTGCTGGGGCAAAATCTGTACAGAGGTGGTGAGAGTCATTCTACTCGGCGGGGGGTGACATCTAAAGGTAGGATGCTCTCTAATTCAATTTTATTTTCCAGCTATTCACAGAGGCTGGTTCATGATGACTTTTTGGTCTGGGCCCCCTTCCTTTTTTCAACACCAGGTACCCCAAGACAGTGGGGAAGGGGGGGCTTACCGATGTGGGGGCTTGTCCAGGATGTTCTCCTGTACCCCAGCAGGGTTTGTACCTCTCAATTTTGGACCTGGAGGGATCAGCAGGATCGACTGATCCAGGCCTGGAACGTGTGGCACAGGTTCGGTGGTGGCAAGGCCTGCTCTGAGTGCCTAGGCCTGTTTGCTGTCTCTTTGGTGCCTCTGTGGTAGAAAGGCAGGGACGTGCATAAATTCAGAGGTTCTGATTGGCTAGTAGAGAAGTGTGCTGCAGAGAGAGTCTTGGTAGAGGTGCCATTTTCGTGAAAGCAAGAGAGTACAGAAGCGAGAGAGGAGCAAAGAGACATTTGCATGTTTTAAACATCCAGACAGTTGCTAAAAAAAAAAGTAAAAAGGGTTGCAGTGTGTGATATGGCAGAAGGCTTTACTCCAAAGGAGGAACTCCAAGACACGGTTCCTGCCTCCCTGCTTACATGGCTCTGGAATTCTGCAGGGAAGGGGCAGGGTGAAAATTCATGTGTTCAATGTGGGCATCAAGGAGAAGGAGTTGTGAGACAGCCAGTTTGTTCAGTATGCTCCAGTGCTGCCCCAGCGACATTTTTGGAGATGTACCTCTTACATTTTCCTGGTAATACAGTACAACCCCATTTATCTGATCTGCAGATAACCAAAACTCTCAGTTATCCAAAGGTCGTAAGCATCCCCCATTCTAATCGCTCAGATTTCCACCCCGTAGTGCCTTTGTTTTTTTTTTTTCTATCAAACCGCAAACTAGCCCAGTAAGTACATGGCCATTGAACAGTAATTAAGCAGCCTCTGGCACTGTAGCGCTAATCCATTAATGAGTTGTCTGTCAGCTGCTCTCACTTTGTTGACACCTTATTAGTGACAGCTTAGTGGCGTAGCACCGTAGTGAGTCTCACTGTGTTTGGATAATTGAGGTGAACAGCTTGTCATACTTGCTACAGCACTGACTTGTGATGGTAAAGTGTAAGCACTCGGTGCTTGATATAGCACACAAACTCTGTGTGCTGGAGTCGCTTGAGGCAGGAGAGAAGGTGGTGGACGTTGCCTCCATTTTTGGAATTGGCAACACCACTGTATGCGATATCCAATGAGTGAAGGAAAAAATCAGAGACTTTGCCTCCACAATAGAAAGTGAGGAAAGGGTTGTTACATGAAAGACAATGCACACTTGTCAGGATGAGAACTTAGACTGTGCGGTCCATCTGTGGTTCATTCATAACCATGCAAAAGCCATCCCTATTTCTGGCACCATATTTAAAGAAAAAGCCAGGCAGTTCAATCAACAAATGGGGGTTTCACAAAACTTTGTAGCAAGCAAGGGTTGATTGGACCATTTTAAGCACTGACATAGAATCCACCAGCTTTCAATTGCTGGATTAAGTCTATCCTCTGCTTGTGATTCCATAGAGACATTTCACAAGAAAATGAAGGACTTAATGTTCTGGGAGAGTTTCACAGACCAGCAGATCTATAATGCTGATGAGACAGGGTCATTTTGGAAACTGCTACCCAAAAAAAATGTGGCTTCTGGAGTGGAAAGATATGCCCCAGGGTACCAAAAAAAAACAAGGAATGGCTCACTGTGCTTGCCTGTTCTAATGTGACTGGTAGCCATACACTACCATTTCTGGTCATTGGCAAGTCAATGAAGCCAAGCTGTTTTAAACACGTCAATTTAAACAACTTGCCCACAGTTTCATAGTTGGATACAAGTTCATAAACCCAAGACCCATAACAAACTTGCCACCGTTATCATTAACATTAACAGTGGAAAAAGTATTTTTTATTACCCATGTAATCATCCAGTCTCTTTTTGAACTGTTCCACATTATTACTCAGGACAATATTATTTGGTAAGGTGTTCCATATAGGTGGAGCCCTCTGAGTAAAAAATCTTTTTCACCTTGTTGTTTTACTGACAGAGGTTTTTAATTTTAAGTTGTGTGATCTAGTATTATTTTGTCTTATTTGTCTTTCAAGATAGATAGGGCCAGATAGTCAAAGCTTTGCACCAGGCAAAAAATGTTTGCATGGGTTTAGTGTGGGATTAGCGCGGGTCTGCCATATTCAAAAGGCCAATTAGCGTGGCAAACAGCATTAGTGCCGGGCAAACAATAATTATATGCAAGGGGCACAGTGAACATGAATACAGGCGCAATGAGATATTCAGTGACTAGCACCGCACCATGGTGTTTAGCGCAACTTAGCGTGACCCATAGCATGGCACAAATTACCGCCCAGGAAAAGCTGGTCTTAACCCTGGGCAAACAGCTTTGCGTGACATTGTTGCTTTGCGCAGTGATAGCGCAGCATTAGCATGGCTTGCGTGGTCCTTACATATGAGTATGACATTTAGAAACTGCTAGATATGGAGGACACATGCTGCTCACTGATGGCACCACCATGATGCCAACAGCTGCCACAGGTCCCAGCTATGCACAGACAGTAAGGGGTGATCGGGCCCACAGAGGTCATCATGGTAGCATGGCAATACAGCACACACCTGCAGACCATATGTCTGTAGTGCCCAACAGATGTCAGCACACACAGGCAGCACTGTGGGCATGGTGGCCATTGAGGGAAGGGTGTACGGATGGCCAGACCTCACCACAACCCAAATGTGGCCACAAGACTGGTGCACAGCACGCAGTGCACATGGGCCAGTAGTGGGAATACCCCACCGCCTGTGTGTCTGTTGGATCCTATGTGCCTCCCCGCCACATACAGCACAACTGTACAGATGCCACAGCAGACACAGTCGGCCATGTATATGTCACTGTGTGCATCCCATACCACAGGTGCAGCATCTGTGGATCACACAACAGCATAACAGTAATGTCCACAGTCAGGTAACACCTGCACGTTGGGCCTGTCACTGTGTACAGTGCAGTCAGCATCACTGCCCTACACACCATAGGCAGTGCTGTGTCCCTCACACTACTGGCCCCCTTGCAATTGTAGTGTCTGCTGTGCACTGTGGCTATGCCTTAAAGTGCAGGCTGCATGCAGCACTACCATCACCACTTCCGCGCTTTATGCTGTCTTGTCTCTGGGGTACAATATGCTATGCTATGCTGTACTGATTACATGTAGCCTGCAGCTATCATCGTGCACTGTCAGACTGACCTACAGGTGGAGCTGCGGTTGGACCTGGCCAGCCCCTGTACTTCCAGACTGACCTACAGGTGGCTCTGGGGGACCCTGCAGGAAAGCTGGGCAAACTGCATGCAAATCAGGGCATAATGAGATACTAATCTAGATGTTTGCCCAGAGACTACCTAAGTAGGCTCATTTGCATGTCACTTTTGAATATGGCAAAGTTTAGCACCGGGCAAACAGCTTAGCTCCACGCTAAAGCCACGCTAACGGGTTTGGGGAATATTATACAGTTTTGATCACTGTTCTTTCACATCTGCTGCTGCCTGCAGCTGTACTGAGTCCACGCATTTGCTGGCACACACATTGGCCACATAGTTCATCTCTACCTGCTCTCACGTCACTGTGCACTGTGTTGTTGTTGTGGTTTGCACTTCCTGGTTGCTATATTCAGTGCTGTCTTATTCCAGGGCTACATTTGCCCTGCACTCCCAGCCCAGTTTGCACGGCCTCATTACCATGCTATATTCAGAAGCTGTTTGCCCTGGTCTATTCCTTTTGAATATAGCTTGCTTTGTGCTCCGGGCTATGTTTGCCCACCAGGCAGTGCTACTTTAGACCAGGGGCAAAGTTTTGAATATCTGGCCCATAGTATCTAACACGGATTCATTTTGAAAGGCTTTAAAGATATAAATTAAGTCACCTCTTAAGGCTCTGTACTCTAAAGAGAATAGACTGAGCGTTCTTAGTCTATCATCATATTCTTTATCACCCATCTTTTTAATTGTCCTAGTGACTTTGCATTGGACTCTTTCCATCATTGCCTGACATCCTATCAAGGTAGGGGTACAAAGTGGCAATACAGTATTCCAAGTGTGGTCGAACAAGACTAATGTATAAGGGGAGAATGACATCAGATTTCCTGCTTTTTATGTTTGTGGATGCATCCTAGGATGCTATAACATTTTTTGACTTTTATTTGTGTGTCACATTTTAAGTTATCAGATATTATGACACCCAGATCTTTTTCTTCAGATGTAACTGTAAGTTCTGTATTATTCATTACATACAAAGCCCTCTTATTACTTTTGACCATGTGTATAACTTTGCACTTTGCTTCATTAAAACTCATTTTGTTATCTGTTGCCCAGTTACAGAGTTTATTTAAATTGTCTTGTAAGTTGGTTACAGACCCTGTATTGTTCCCTATGTATCCTAGCTTGCAATCGTCTGCATATTTATTGATCCAGACAACACCTGTTGTCTGCATACTGGAGACTAGTATATTGAATAAAAGTGGACCTAGCACATAGCCTTGCGGCACCCCACTGGTTTCTGATCTCCAGTTTGATTCATGTCCTCTGATAACTACCTTCTGTTGTCTATTCTGCAGCCATGATGCTGCCCATTTTATAATATTTGAATCTAGGTTTATTTTTACTAGTTGTTCTATAAGGATTTTGTGGGAGACTGTGTCAAATGCTTTAGTATAGTCTAAAAAAACACATCCACAGGCATTCCACTTTCCAGTGCTTTACTGACCGGTTCGAAAAAATTTATAAGATTGGTCAGTCTTGATCTGCCAGATGTAAATCCATGTTGAGATATATCAGTACAACCTTTACTGTTAATGTGATCTAGTATCTTGTTTTGTAGAAGCCTTTCTAATAATCTACTGATTATAGATGTGAGGCTGATAGGCCTGTAATTGCATGCCTGTTGTTTATTGCCATCTTTTAAAATGGGTGTAATGTTAGCAATTCCCCAGGATTTTTATGTTTTCCCTTCATTAACAGATGTGTTAAATAGGAAGGTTAGAGGCTTTGAAAGCTCTTTACATAATATTTTCAGGAACTGTGGATTAATGCCATCTGGTGCAGGAGATGAACCAGTTTTGATCAATCCAATGGCATCTAGTATATTTTGCTCAGGGAATAATATTGATGAATCACTAGTGAGTATCTTGCTTGTATCAATATCATCCTTAGATTTGAATGCATTTCCAAAACATGAGTTGAGTTCTCCGCCATTTCAGTTTCATCACTAATTATTTTGTTATTTGATTTCAGTGGACCTATTTCATTCTGATTCCCTTTTAGTGATCCAATATAGTTGTAGAATTATTTCATGTTGTCTCTGTTTTTTTCTGCTAGTTGTATTTCAAGGTTCTGTTTGGCCAACCAAATGAGCTTTTTAGTTTTTTAGTCAGCATTCTGAAAGTATTCCAGTCTGAATCTTTATGACATTTTTTATATTTATGATAGGTCTTTTTTTTTGTTAATTGAGTGCCTAATTTCCTTAATCCACCAAAGTGGTATTCTTTGTTTGTTCTTATTATATTTGACTCACTCAGGGACCCACTTGTCTATAAAGTATTCTATTTTTATTTTAATTTTTATTTGTTCCCAAGTTTGTTCCAGTTTGAGATTTAGCATTTTTTTCCTTCCCATTCCAAGAAGTCAAATAGGTTTCAATACTTGTATAGCCTGCTCTTTGATAATTTCTGACTTTAGTTATTCCCTGCTGTTATGAACTCATGGGACTTCATTGAAATTGAGCAATGCTCAACTGAATGTTTTTTCTCTTATTCTGCTGAATAAAAAAGATTTACTACTACTACTTATTCTTATTAACATATTTGTGTAAGTTAAGCTGCATCACATTATGGTCATTATCACTGAGTGGTGGCAATATGACTGGTGGTGAGGTGACATCCTTAACATTTGTTAAAATGAAATCTAAGGTATTATAATTTCTTGTAGGGTCTGTCACTAGTTGTTCCAGGTCATGTTGAAAAATGACTTCTATAAATCTTTTTTCAAGTTGTCCCCTGGCCTCAACGGTTGACCAGTTTATGTTTGGTAGATTAAAATCACCCATTAATATGAAGTCATATTTTTGTCTCCATGTTCTCTATTTCATCTAAAAAGAGTTGATTTTCTTCCAATCCAAGATTGGGGGAACAGTAACCTAGACCACTCATTATGTTGTTGTTATCTAAAAGTATTTTGGCCCATAATATTCCAGTACTTGTTTCCTGGAGGTGTATCTGATAACCTTTTAGTCTTTCTGAAATGTATAATGCTATGCCTCCACCCTTTTTGTCTTTTCTATTCTTTAGCAACCTTGTATATCCTGGAACATTGGTATTCTAGTCATTGGTAGAGAACCATGTCTCTGTGACCCCCACAGACATATATTTTTCTGGAAGCAAGAGTATATTTTAACTCATCTATTTTGTTGGTCAAACTTCTTTCATTTGCCAGTAATATTCTTAACTCTTTAATATCTTGTAAATCTCCCTTTATTGTTTCTTGTCTTTCCTTAGCTATGTTGGTAATTTCCTCGGGCAGATGCTTCTTTCTATTTCTCTTTTGTTTTCTTTTTGTGATTGATTTGTTGTTTTTATATAGTGGGTTTTTATGAAGAGGTATATTTGGTTGAGCTATTACTTTGGAAAGGTTTGCATTAAATCCCACCCCCTCCATCTTAGTTTAAATAAGTATCTATATAATAGCTCAGTTGTTGTCCTAGGAGCAAACTTCCTTGTTTACTTAGACATAAACTGTCTTTACTAAATAGATAGTCATTATTTGTGAATTCTTCTCAGTGTGTTACACATCCAATAGCTTGTTTGAAACACCATTGTCTAAGCTAGTTGTTAATATGTCTGATTTTACATGTTTGCTGATAAGTAGCCATTAGGATAGGTGACATCTCAGAAAGAGCAAATTCACAATCCAAATCCATCAGCCTGTTAGATTGACAAATTTGAGGTTCAGAGCTAAGATGGGCACCAGCATTGTCAAGCAGTAGCACAGCTCATGCTGGGACACCAGGTGCCCTTAGATGAGAATGAACAGAGGGCACAAAACAGGAAAAGAACAACTCCTTGAAAATGTGGCAGCTCATCCAGGCACAATATTGTGCTCTGTACACAATACTTTTATACCTAGTTCATCCAATGAACAATTAATCCTGCTAGAGCCTGCTTTAACACCCATACTGACTAATGTTTCCAGTCACATCCAGATATGAATAAATGAGCAACCCTTCCACCCCCTCTATTTGACTGCTCATTTATTCCTATCTGGATGTGATGCTGTGCTACTGGTTGACAATGCTGGTGCCCATCCTGGCTCAGAATCTCTAATCACCCCTGATGGCTCAATTCGCTGTAAGTTCCTCCCTGCGAACACCACAGCAAAGATTCAACCTATGGATCATGGCATCCTGTTCCCACTCAAATCAATTTATAAAAGCAAGTTGCTGACACAGGTCTTGAATGAAGAGAATTAGCAAAATGACCTTTGTACCATAATTAAGTCACTAACCATTAAAGATGCAGTCTTTCTTCTTGCTGAGAGTTGGTCAGAAATCCTGCCGCAAATCATAGAAAAATGCTGGCAGAAATCTGCCATCCTGAACACTGACTTTACAGAAACTACTGCCAAAAATGATTAGGTCCTTTGAGCTGAGGAAGAGCTAACTTGACTCACTGACCAAGTGCAAATTGATTTGGTCACCTAACAACAAGACACACAGGATCTGGGTCACGAGGACTTAACCGATGCTGAGATAATTTCCTCTGCTTGTGAGGAGCTGACAGTTCAGAAACTGAAGGAGAGCAGTGGTAGTGAAGATGAGGGGGAACAGCTGTCCTTAATCCTGACAGACGCAGATGCAGTGGAGTCATTTGAACAGTGCTTGAAGTGGATAGAGAGTCCACTGGAGACTGGTCCACTCCATTTTCTACTGGTTCAGCAACTTCGGGGAAAAACAATCAAGACATGGAATGCTAAAAAATGACAGAAGGGCATACAGGATTATTTCAGCCCAAAGGAGTCAACTGCTGAAGTACTGCCAAAAGGGAATGAAAGCTAAGAGAAGGGTAAATGACTGCGACAGTACTGTATTGTAATGTTTTATTTTGTTTTCTTTAAAATGTTCAATAAAGATGCTAGAATTGCTAAAAAGATAGCAGAGCATATAATTTGTGCACATACATGAAATGGGAGTGTGACTGTGGGTGGAGATAGTATTGGTGTGCATTACAGTGCTTGTGGACTGGTAAGCCCCTGATTAACCGAAACCCCGTTTATCCAAAAGTTTTTTGTGTCCCCCCCTTACTTTTGGATAAACAGGGTTGTGCTGTATTCTGCCAGTGTGTCTACATGTATGGCATCCTTGCTCTCCCAGGGTAGTGTGAATGTGGGTGCTGGAGCCAAGCTTGAGCTGCAAGAGAGTGGGGAGGCTATTGTGGAGGTAAACATGGGGTTCCCAGATGTTAAGATAGAAACAGTGGAGGAGGAAAAAAAGGGTGGAGGGGGAAGCACAGCCAACTGCCCAGTTCCTCCTCACTGACTGTTGGCTATCCCTGTGGCAGAGAGAGGAACAGGGGCCTGCAAAATGCATCAGGGATCCCCCATGGCCATGGGGATCTCTGGCAGAGTCCCTGCTTGGCAGCAACATATCCACTACCCCAGCAGCATTGAAAGCCCCTCCATCTGTTCATACTCTCCCAGTAATCAGGATTGAAACTATAGGAGTAAGGGTGGGCCATAAGGAAATCAAGGATGAACCTTCTCCTTATTTGTCTGAGGGACCCCTCAAAAGGTACCAATTTTCTGACCATGAAATTCAGTGCACTATCCCTAGACCATATCATTGTCCCACCTTCATGTTGCCAGATAAAACCCTGCACCTGGTGGCACAGTCTAAGGCTTTAAGAGAGCATATGGATGGCCTGCTAAGTAATGATCCAGTAATGATGTGTATTGATATGGATTGTGGCTTTCACTAGCATCCAGGACTTGCCAGAATGGTCACAAGCTGAGTTATTGATAAGGAGGAGGATTCGTGTGTAGTACACCACGGCAAATTACCCTTACATATCAGAACAGATGTGGGATATCATTGAGAAGATGCACAATGATTTAGAATTTAGAGAACAACTTAGAAAGCTGCAGTCCCACCCCAGAGGCTCTGACCACTCTTGCAGCAGCTCATTCAAAAGGCGTACACCATGTGTTTTTCTGGGCCTTGGCAGGCCTTAAGCTTTTTAAACACTTTGTCTTTGTTCAAGACTTAGTTGGATGCAGGGTTAACTATTATGTGATTGCTAAGGACCCTTTTGGAGATGTCATGCCTAAGCCTGACCCTGACTATTATTTCCCCCAAAGCAGAGGTCCTGCCCTCTAGACTCCACTGTCAGAATTGTAGACTGTGCCAGCACTGCATGCAGCCCAGCAAGACAGTACTGCATCAGTTTAAATTGTCCGGGAGTTTGTGATGAAAATTAACCAGGCAAAGAAGTTGTGCCCATGGACTGAGCTGTGTGGTGGTAGTGGAAGATGTTTTGGCCAACAACACTGAGATGTTACAGAGTGTTGATGAGAAAAAATGAAAGAGACCTAAATGACTTTGCAACAATCAGAGACTCTTTTTCTAATCAACGATTTCTTACAGACGTTTAACTGATTTGAACCATTAAATACTAAAGAGCAGGGTGTAAACCTTGTTTTTTCTGTGTGAATGAAGGGTGAATGGAAAGTGTGAGTGGTGTGAGAAAGAGATGGGAGATTGAATATTAGTTATTTGACTGTTTAAGTGATTTAATTGTTTTTGAAAAAAAATGTTTAATAGTTTCATAAGTATAAAGTTTATGTACCCTGGCTCATGTAATTAGTTTAAATTCTAGTAGGTTATAATAATAGCAGTAGGTATTGGTGGGGTGAGGTCTGTTAGGCCTGCTAGGTGGGTTGTCTCAGTTGGGCTGGGGATTGTGCATTACCTAGTCTGGCTGTATGGGGGTCCACCCCGTGAGTCTGCCCCCATTTCAAGGAGGAAATGGGTTTTTAAGTGGGGGGAGACTGTAATCCCCCCCATGGGTGGGCTTACTAGTCTTGGCTATCCTTTCACCCCCTCCATTTGGAATGTAGGGATTTTAGGCACCTTGGGGTTTCCTTTTTTGGTGTCTGCTTTTAGGAGGCAGCACCTGGGAGTATTTAAGGCATGGATATTAGTGAAGAGACAAAGAGAGACAGAGGTCAGTGGTTTCTGCAGGGCAGTGCTGGAGGGCACCCCCCCCCAGCCTAGGAAGGTTGGCACAGCAGAAGCAGTGCACCGGTCCATTATTGGGACTCTGTGGGAGGGAGGAAGTGCAGGCAGTAGGCGGTCATTGAGTCAGGGTGTATTTTCCACCTCCCTAGTAGGAGCATTGGAAGCACTTTTCACTGTCTCATCAGGACCATGGTGAAGAAAGAGCTAAGGCAGAGGAGAGAGTACAAACAAGCAGCAGGCAATGGGGGCCTGGAACCCAGTACAATATAAGATTACAGGGCTGATGGGGCTGTTGTGGTGCTGGCAGGACCTCGACAGGGGTCACTGGTTGGTGGCAGCAATTGTGTGCTCTCTCCCATGCAGCACATTGACCCAGGAAGCAAAACTGGAGGGGAGGATCATGGCCTGGGACTTGCTGGGGCTTGCTGTGCCCATATCTGGGGCAGATCCCGGGACCCACCAAGCCCGTGTCTTGGGTGGGTCATTAGGCTGAAAGGGTCGCAGTTTCCTTGGAAAACTGGTTTGAGGAAAAAAAGAGAGACATCGTGCTGCTTTTGAGTTGCTCAGCTCCAGTGAGAGCTTGAGCTGGAGAGGCAAATGGGAAAATCTTATCTTCCTTTTCACCATGTAACAGGTTTAAGGAAGGTATTATGAGAATTAAAAGTATTTGGGAGCAGCCGTGGAGGCTGGGCTGCTCATCAACCCGAGGTGTTACAACTTGGCTGGCACTTGGTGGAGTAAATCACTCCCCTGCAGAGAGTTTTGGTAATGTCTAACAAGTGAAATAAGGTTTCTGTGGAAGAAGCTCAGTACATACCACTTTTGCAGGTTCTATTCACTAATCCTGTAATGCTGTTTTTAAGTCTGCTGTAGTCTGATAGGAGATTTGTGCCTAAGTGCTGCCACTCTCTCTCTCTTCCTGTTGCTTATTTTTAGCCCCATAGAGCTTTGTTCATAGAAGTTTCTAAGCGAGTTTGGCACCCCGAGCTCTGAAATCATTTGGGTGCTCAGGAAAGAAATTTGTTCTGTTTACTGCTATCATGGAGTCCAACTCATAGATTTTCAGGTGAATTTGAATGAACTAACAGTGTTCTTTTCCCTAACCTGAATAAATTCTTCCATAGTCTTATGGTTGGCCTCTGGAGAAAGTTTCATCGTGACCTACTGGGTCCCGGAGTAGTGAGAAAGTGAAGTAAGCAGCTCCTGCTCCATAGTGTTCCTGCTGGGGGCTAAGATCTGCATAGAGGAGGTGAGAGTCATTCTACTTGTGGGGGGGGGGGACATCTAATGGTAGGATGATCTCTAATTCAATCTTATGTTCCACTTAATCACAGAGGATGGTTCAGGATTGCACTTTTGTCTGGGCTCCCTTCCCTTTTTTGAACACCAGGTGCCCCTAGACAGTGGGGAAGGGGGGCTTACACAAATCTTTTAAGATTGTGTGTGAGCTTAAAAGAAACAGATCTTGCATACAAAACATCCACTCTAGCTCGATGTTTACTGGCCTTGCTGCCTACATCTGGCCTACCCAGGACCACCACTACAAATTGCTGTCTTGTGATCTAGTGTGAGTTTCCTGAAGGAAGGCATTCTGTACATCCAGAGACATTAAGTGCAGAAGAATCATAAGTCTTTTTTCTGGTGTTTGGGCACCCTTTACATTCCATGTAACAATCTTGCACTGTGAGGTAAACACATTACAGTATGATGTCATACAAGTAGCCAAAGTACAAGCATCCAGGCAGACCTCATCTCAAAGCCTGTATAGACCCTGTAGGAACACCAACAAACTAAATGGCAAGCTATGAAAGTTAAAAAGGTCAACAGTAATAGTTTCAAGAATAAAATCAAAAAGACTCAGTAGACCTAGATTATTAGAAGTAACATAATAAGAACCAATTGTCAGGTATCTCACAAATGGCTCTATGGGCAAAAAAAGGTAAAAAACTGAAAATCTCCCCCAAACCACAGAACTATGTACAGAAGGCACAAAATAGAGGAGGAATAAACCTCTAACTCCAACTGCACTTAGTTAGGAACAGTCACCGTATTATCAAATAAGGCCTTGGTTCGCATGCATAGTCTGCTCCCTAAATTAAACAGGGGGCTGGTCTGGCACTGGTCAGAGCAGGCAACCAAGTGCCCAAAGCACTTAAATGTTCTGTGAGGCATGCGACCAGTAATGAAGCAGACCTTGCTGCCAGTACCAGTTCTGAAGCTGTAATCTCCAACCCGCTACTAAGTATTATTAAGAAGCATCATGGAAAACATCGGTCACTCTTACCTTGCTCACTCAAGGAAAGGGATAGCAAAAATATAACAATCCAGGTAGTATACCTTGGGTGGGGAAGGACGGACGGTAAAAAAAGAGGTCTAAGTAAAATAATAAAAAGCAAAGATACTGCATGAAATACTGCATATACAAAACAGAATTGTTAACAACTGGGGATAATGACCTATTAAAGTAATACCAGAGTCTTGAAATATACAACTAGCCAGCCAAATTTACTAAAACAGCATTAGGGAATAATATTATACAAATTAAATGAAAGAGAAGGCAACCACTGAAGCGCTATCATCTTAGAATTACAAACAGTAAATAAGCACATAGGGGCATGAGGCAGAAATATCACACCCCCAGTATTCAGAGATGCTTAAGATTTGAAAGAAATCAGCCAATATCCATGACCTTCCCATAAGAAATTAAAGGTTACCAAAATGTTCTGGAGAAGATTTGACAAGCAAATCATAATCGAAAAGTATAAATTGTCAAAGTCGGGAAACACTGTCCATAATGCAAAATGTGAGCTGGGGCACTGCTGCATGCCTACATGAGTCAGAATGAACCCATTTGAAAGTGTCAAAATGAAATGAATTTCAGAGTTTATCAATATGTTTCTTTCTCTCAAAAAAGGCAGCTGTCCATATAGTACCAGTGAAATTAAACTAATCTGTGGGTCGATGATAAACAGAAGTAGAAAATGGCTAAGCGCATAAGCCTTAAAGTAAGAGCAAAAATTTGCCAAGGAGTGTGCGCACCTTCACACAATTGTGAAGTAAAATTACACCATCAGAAATGAATAGACTGTCCCACCAGTCCTAGTAACTGTAGCAATAAACAGGACCACTTATAAATGGTATCTAACATTCCAATATGGCCTCCAAGCTAGAAAACAGTCCTATGAAAAAATTATTAAAGTAAACCATACAATTATCAGCCACTCAGATCCAACAGACTTATGTAAAACAAAGCCCAGCTGAGCGAAGTGGTCTAGGAAGAGGCAGGCACAGTCAATCATAAGGAGGGCAACTGAATCCCAGGAAGAAGTTGTGGCAATTCCTGGCAAGCTGCAGCTGCAGACTGAAATTCGGTTGCACCATTAACTGCGTAAACCACAAGACAGGCAGGATATAGCATATGAAATTTAATTTTAGCTGAGTGCAAAGCTTGCTTCATATCTCTGTAGGCCATCGGCCAATCTCAGACTTGCATTGTAACATCACTAAAAATATGGTAACGATTTGTATTCCAAAATAAGGTACCCTTTTCTCTGGCCTTTTTTTGAATGAAGACTTGCTGTTGGTAGTCTAAACAGCAGATAATTATGGCCCTATGCTTGCCATTGGGTGGAGAGCTAGGCTTAAGTGAATGGTGCGCCTTTCAATGTAATACCAATCAGCATATGGGGGGATGACCGGCTATATCCAACAGAAGAAATTGAATAAACTTCAACATGTCTATCCCCTCCTTCTTTTCTGGAATGCCAACAAAAATCAAATAATTCTGGTGACTCTAAGTTTTTTTTTTCTTCTGAATTTCTGTTTTACCCCTTAATGCCCAGCAGAGCTGCCACATCAGGAGACGCTCATGAGCCTCCTCCCTGTCACCAGCTCACCTCCCTACCTGGATTCCTCCATCCTGCCTCAGTTTACCTCCCGGGTAGGGTCGGGAGGGGGGCCAAACCCCTGAATCTTGCTATCACGTCAGGTCTCCAGGCAGTGGGTGGCTTGGCAGCACATCAGGATGTGGTCAGCACTCCATCGTCCTGGCTCCACTGAGGCATTTTTCCTCTTTCTGTGTGTGGAAGCTGTATGCCCTTGACGTCAGGCACGAACGCCGATGTCCTTAGTTTCCACCTTCCCCGACTATGCCGCTCCAGAGTGGATTGGTCCACAGACCTTCACCTGTGGCCAATCCAGCTTCCGAGATGTCAGCACGCTAGCATGCCCCCAGCCTCCTCCAGGAGTCAGCACACGCCAGGATGAACCCCATCCCTCCCACCGGAGAAGGCTAGCGGTCGTCGGATGCTCCAGCCTATCTCCCCACAACACCTCAATCCTCAGCGCCACCGGGCCGGCTGACTCTAGTTTTCTTGATCCTCAGTGTGCTCTTCTAATTTTGCCACCTTTCGGCATAGCTCTCAGATTTTGTGCTCCTCTCTATGGTGAGTATCCTCAAGTAATCTGATCTTTATCTCCACATCGCCCATTCTTAGAATGAGTTGCTCAAGTGATAGTTTTAGTAATTTTAAATCATCTACAACTGCAAACAGGGTTAACTTGATAGAAGCTAGCTCAGTGAAAAAATTGTCAAGGCGTCCATGCAGCCCTTCAAGTTCAGGTTCACCCAAGGATTCCAATAGAGGCCTACGCTTCACTGGTGGCAGTCAGGCCAGGAGGTGGAAAGCTTCTGAGGTTTCCATCTCTGATGAAGTGGCATCACTAGCCATATTTTCAAAAAGCAATAAACACAAACCCCAGTGTTCAAAAACGTTTTGCTCTACAGTAACAATAAAAAATTTGGTCAAAAATGAGAAAAAAGCTGCACTGTAAACTGAATTCACCAGAGCAGATTGAGCACATCCATTCTGGGCACAGGCATCACATGACTCTTCAACACTTAGAGGGATAACAGCCTGAAGCCTTGGATCCCCAGAGGTTTCCTCCACAGGGAGATTTTCCTCTCTTCCATACTAATGGTCATTAAAGTAATTATTTTCCTGGGGTTTAGTGAAGTTTCTTCTGCCCGATGAATTGGGACATGGATATTGGCTGTAATTCCTTCACTGGTCATTTTGCTTCATGGTCTTTTCTTAACAGAAGACAATGTTCTGACACTTTTATTACACAGCTTCAGCTCTTCCTTTTGGTGCCTTCCCTAAGGTACCTTTAGCCAAAGGATTTTGTCTTGCAGCACCTAAAGGGGTAGAACCCTCCTCAAGAGAGCTTCTGTGCCTCCAGTACTCTGAAAGGGTGGCAGTTTCCTGGGAACAGAAAGTACGAAAGTTCAAGCACACCGTAAGCTACTTAAGCTTGCAATCTACACATTGCACAAGAACAACACTCCAAGCAATCAACTGCATTACTTACTCCAGAAATAGTTGCTCACTCTACCAGTGAGTTGTTAATTTTGCCTTTGTCTTAACTTTTGTTTTGATATATGAATAATGTAAAGCACAATGGAATGGAATGTATATTATATGAAAGGTGCTATATAAATTCAAGATTTATTGTACTACAGGGTCTAATTAGGCATTTACAATTTATGAGCTCCTCTGAGGTAGATGCATACTAAACTGACTTTTATGAAACATTGAATTTACTATTGAATTTTTATTTAGTTACACCATCAACTATTTTAGGATTTTGCTTCAATGGAAATTTAAAAAAATATATATTGATTTGAGTTTTGCAATCATACATACAGAACATATTGAAATTATGCTGCTGAACAAAGTACTATAACATGTGTTCCTAACAAAAAACGGCTGCAAATATGACAAATGCAATTGGCACAGAAAAAAAAAACATACAAGCCACAATGATTATCCATTTTGGGAAAGAGTTATGTGAAGGCAAGAGCACCTTGTAGTCTCCAGTGGGTCTCTTACTCTCTCAGACCATTGCCAGTAAGATTGTCTGGGCCAGTGTTGTTGCCATCAGGAACCCCTGTTTGGCAAGAGTGCAGACCCTGGTGCTATGATGACCCTTTTCCATTGCCTTCTTTCTCTCTCTCTCTCTCTCTCTCTCTCTCTCCTCTCGCTCCTCTCTCTCTCTCCTCTCTCTCTCTCTCTCTCTCTCTCTTTCACTATACACCTCTGCATCCAGGTACCCTACCCTCAGGAATGCAGTCACGAACAACCAGTTAAGCCAGTGTTCAGAAAAATAACTAATTTACTACTAAGCACCTGAGGCCCACTTTTCAAAAAATTGCCCGTGGGCAAAGTTTGCACTGCCTGGCTGTTAGCGCTAGCCCATGTCCAGCAGCACACAATATTCAAAGACACAGCCCATGGGCAAACACCACTGAATATAGAGTGTAATTGCAGGTGTGCAGAGCCCAGAGCGCAGTGCATAGATTGTCCAGCTGTGAATATAACACTGAATATAGCAAACAGGCAGTGCAAACAGCCACAGCAGCCCAGCTCACAGGGGTTGGACACATGGAACCCTGACATGGAGCAGGTGACAGCACACCAAATGGCACACAGCATGGGGAGATGGATGATGGAAGTCAGCTATGCCAACAAGGACACAGCCATGGACAGGTCACATACAGGGTCCACCCTGCCAGGCAATGCATGAGGGTAGGTGCCTGCAGTACAGGGACTGACTGTCCCCTGAGAATGGACAGGAACATTCCTGATGGTAGCCATTATGCACATGAGATGTGCAGGGGAACACTTGGGAAACATAACGTGACTGATGATATGCCAAAACAAATGCCACACATGAAACACTTTACAGGTGGAAACACAGCCACAGACACCAGCAGGTACAGCAGTGAATACCCTGTGGCACAGGATAGGCATGGATGTAACCCACAAGGGGGGTGTAGGTGGGCAGTAGGGGCACCACAGCAAAACAGAGAAAAATGTAAACAAACCACCAAAAGAGATGCAGGACACAGGAGCATAACATAGAAAAACTGCTTTACTGTACAAACAGGAAATAAGAATATGAAACAAAACAGAGAAAGGAATTCAAAGGGGAATCAGAAGAACAAAAGGGGGGGTAAAAAAACAAGTGGAAGGCAGCTGTAAGGGGTGTTGAAAAAGGGGAGGACATGGAGCCTATGGGTTCACCACAGGTTGCCTTCTTTTCCGTGCCAGCTACTCCAGGGCCACCACCATCCTGCCAGTCATAGCTTCCAAAGTGGCAACCCTCTCAAGAAGCTCCCTCTGCTTCCAAACAAGCCATCTAAGGAAGTCATCCCTCCTCTCCGTTGCCCCTGGCCAACAGCCACCCTCTGCCATGCGAGGTTCACCTGTGGGGAGAAAGATGGTGATGTAAGTACAGTGAGCAGACACTGTGGATAATGCATCCTCAGCAAGCACAAGTAGCCAAGTACCACCAAGAACTGCCAGCCACATTATACATTAGACATGTGCAGCATAGCACACCTGAAGATTGTTGAAACACCAACACGCATGGACAGTCAGACAGGGGCCGGTGCCTCAAATGCCCTGCAGCACTGCACAGGGGGCACAGTCTGGGTGGGTGGAAGCAAAGATGCAACAAATGCTAAGTAAAGTGGGCATGGAGCATGGCCTGGCCAGCCATAACCAATGTGTTGGTGGCCACAGTGTGCATCACTGCTGGTACACAGTGGCACACCAGATTGGTACAGTGCACTGTGACCATTAGGCATGCATGTCATGGATGGATCCCACATGCCACACCAGAATGATGCTGCCATGTCAGGATACCCCTGGCCCAGACAAGTGGTAGAGCAAGTGCATGGTGCTTCATGTGGGTACCCCCCCCCCCGTGCAGCCCTATATCAAGCAGACCCAGCATGTCACAGACACGAAGACCTCCAAATTCCTGCTGTACAATGTTTACAAATCAAACATGTGAATGGCATATGTGTGTGATCCCAAAACAGTAAGTAACAGGAAGATGGCATACTATATAATGATATAATACAACAGTACAATGGTAGCAGAACAGTTATGCACAGCATTCCAGCAACCCACAACAGAGCAACATGGATGTGCCAATGTCCCTGGGTCGTGTATGTGCCTGTCCCATAGGGACCAATAAGCCAACATGTGCTGGCATGTCCACAAAGTGCTGGGCAGCAGTCAATGCAGCAGCAGCAGCATGTATCAGGCACACATGTGGCCTAAGTCAGTCAAATGCAAAACTTGCCATCTGCCATGGTGCTGAAGCAGAACAGCATGCTGAAATGCCCAAGGAGAATGTGTGTACCTGTAGCGCATGGGTCAGGCAGGCCTGTCCCACTGTGATGTGTCAGTGCATGGCTGACAGGCACACACATGCCAGCACAGCAAAGGACAACAGGCTGTGGGGTCAGTGAACACATTGCTCAGGTGGACTGTGACACATGCTGCCATAGGGGTGTGTGTGGCATGGTAATGCAGTGCTGCAGCAAGGTCAACTGAGTGGTACTGCAACCCCTGCAGGTGGTGGCATGGGATGCTGTTGCTGCAACACCAATGTACATGACATATGCCTCACAGGACAGTGAGCATGGTCCACAGCAACATGAAAAGGCCACTGTGTCCCAGGATCATGGCACCCCAAAACAGCATACACAATATATTCAATGGACCAATGAGCAACATGGATTGACATAAACCTGACCGCAGCCTATGCACACAGCCTAATATGACACAGACATAAATGTGGTGCTGCAATCAACACTGTGTGGGTTATACAGATGTACTACAACCTGTGCAACATCAACATAAAGTGAAGGGGCACGTGACACAATAGGTGTCAGAATGGGCAGAAGGTGGGGTTACTACTGTCCCCAGGAGAACATAATAGTGGAGAGGCCAGCATCCACAATACCAGGCTACACTAGGCATGTTACAGTGTGTCCCCCTCAACCAGGGATGTACGTCCAACAACCAACACAGAGGTTACCCTGTGTATGCCTGTGTAACACAGTGAATGCAGGTCATCTGCACTGGACCCTGCAGGAGGCCTGCCCACAGTGCAGGAGCAACTGCACACCATGTTAATGCCGTAGGCATGAAATTGTGCTGCATGCAGGTTGGGTTAACCACAGGCTATCGGGGATGGGCAGATCATAGGATGCATGGCAGTGCATGACACATGTGTCCATGGCATACGGGACACACTGGTGATGTGTAGTAGGAGGCCTGTGCAACAATGTGCAGAGCATAATGGGCACATGAAAAGCAATTGGGTTTCCCAGGAGATGGTCCTCAAAGGCATGAGCACCCTGTGGAAAGGAATAACCCTGCTGACAGCACTGGTCTTAGTGGCAGTGTATGTCAGGAAATACTGCCTGGAATAACAGCATAAGTGGCCAGGAGATGACTGCACACACCTGGGCCATGTTGTACTGTAACATGTGTTGCCTCAGATCACAACAGCATATCAGATGGTGAGGACATGGAGTGAAGGGGTAACAACCCTGTTACAAGCATATTGTTAGGTCAATTGTGTATGCAACAATATAGCATACTCATGCTCTACAGTTCTCTGGGCAGTGTCCGATTGCCCAGCATCATATCCTGGTGTCTGCTCCCCCTCCTGCTATTCCCACTGGCTGGGAGCCTCTTGGGTTCCACTGGCTTACTGATCTGTAGAGTGTAGGAAAAAAACATTGTCAATACTGTCATGGACAACAGTGCCCCCCCCCCCCGTGGTGGCTGCGGCCATGGCCTATGTGACAGTGGCAACATACAAAAGAGGAAAGCCACAAGGTATAGATTGTACAGTTGTTGTTGCTCTACAACAAAGTACAACTAGAGACCTGCCAACACATCTATGGAAGCACACAAAATCAAATGGCACAGGATACTACAGGCACCTAACTAGTGACAGCAGTGCCTGGAGCCATGCCACAGGACACATCAGATACATACCAGGCAACTGTCTCTGATGCACAGGGACATACCGCAGTGTACACCTCATAAGTTGACTGGCCCTCATTTGTCCCACACTGAAACATCCACAAAGAGACAGTGCTAGTCAGTCTGCTGATACAGTGGACAGTCATGGTAGTACAATAATCCAACCTAGAACAAAACTGTTACATGTGCACACAGTATGTTCCCATGCATTTGCAGCCTGTATATCCATGTGAGAGAATGTGTCCTGCATTATGAGTGTCCCTCTCACGCATTAGCCTCCATGCCCAGAATCCAAGAATGTAAAAGGCCAATATGTCAGGAACACATGCTGCAGAGGTATGCACATGTACACCCGTGGCTGGCCCATGGACACACTGCACCTAATGCCCCCACCCAGACCCTGCCAAACCCATGACCTTAAAAAAAATGCCATGCTCATGACCACCTACCTGGTCTGGGTACAGTGCCATTCTGCACCATCTGGCAATAGTGTGTCAGCCAATTTCCCTCCCTCCTGACTAATTAACTAACTTAAACCCAAACATTTTGATATTTTGACAAAATAAAAAAAAAGTCTTTGGGATTTTGCTGTGTGTGTGATGTTCTGTTTTCTTGCAGGTGGAGCTGGGCTTCACCATTGTGTGCCTGGAAGGAGCAGAAAGAATGCAGCAAAGGGTGAATGGAAGAGGCCAAAGACATTGTGAAAGTGAAGACTGCTGCAGGATCCCTGGATACATTCTGGCCCTTAGACATCTGATTGCTTGTTTTAAGTGTGCTAGAGCTGTAGGCCAAGTAAAGTAATATGGTGTTAGCAAAATAGGTTAGTATGTACCCAGCCTTTCCTATAGGTTAAGAGCTATACATAGATTTGCATGGTACTCTTGTAAGGCCTCTTGAGTGTTCTGGCCTGCGCTGGTCACAGATAGAGATTTGGTGCACACTACCCTCTTCAGGGTGCCAGTAGGACAGCACCAGCACTTAGAAAAGGAGATGGCACCAGTTTCAGGAGATCCATGCAGGAACACAAGAATTTTTTTGCAGGATAGAGTGTAATCAGCCTCTCTAAGCTGGTTCAAAGCATTTTGCGAGAGAGCACTCAAAAGGTTAAGCCAAACCTTGAGAGATGTTCTCTGGGGGGAATATTGCCCAGATGCAGGATGTTTTGATGTTCATGCTGTGAGCGGCCAGACTTATCTAAGAGCTGGAAACTAGAGCATGAATATGCATAGTTTTACTCTTCCCCCAATGCCTTATATAAATGGAGGACACTTGGGCTGTTTTGGCTTTTCCTTGGAACAATGAAATGAAAGAGAAGAGCTGTCCAGGCTCTCTGTCTGTGACTGAGCCTTGGTGGCCTGTGGTTCCAGGGATGGTGGGCAGAGTTCCTGGGACTGGGTGGCACTAGTTCCCTTGTGCTTAGTCTCCAGAGAGGAAGACCATTGGGAACAGCTGGAGGGATGAAGGCCCCAAGGACTCACCTCAAGAGGAGCAGAGAAATCTGCCCCAAAAGGCACAATTAGGAGAGTGGTGGGTCACCCTTCAAAGGAGATCTCCTGAACCATTGTGGGTTCACTCCCAGTAGCAGGAGAGGAAGAAATGGGAGAAGTCTACTTTTGGAGCAAAACTGTAAGTTAACATTGCTAAACAGAATATTCATTGTGTAAAGTCCTAGGAAGTTCAAACTGAAACCTCTGACTGGTAGCCGAATGAATGGGCATCAAGTAGGTCGGGGCCTGGCAGGACTGGGGTTGGTAAGTCCCCTTATCAGAGGCCAGATATGGGAGTCTGCTTTTTAGACCACTAGGGCCATCAGTGTATTGTCTAAGGGAGGCTTGCATGGCTGGACCAACCATGCTTTATGTACTTAGTAGTGATGTCATATGCTGATACCCTTTCTGTAATTGTTGTCCAGGTGGGCACACTGAGACATGTACCAGCATAGCTTGCCCACCAGGTAAGTACTTGCCCTGCCTGAGGAGTGTGCCACTGCACAAATGGTCTTAGCAGTGCCAGGGATCCAAGGACTGTGCAAAGGAGACAGGGTTTTGTGGGGTTGTAAGATACCCAGTAATTATGCAACATGTAATTATGCCCCTTTAGCTCAGGGACAGACCTGGAAAAATGCAGTTGTGGGGTGGGCAAATAGGCCACACAAGCAGCTGGATATCATCTGTCCAGTGTATAACAACATCAATAGAACTGGGTGCACACTAGTGGTGGTGAGATACGTGAAAGCCCCAGGAATACTGTAAAGTGATGTATGTGCATGGCATGGCCCTGGTAAAGAGTAATATTGTGCATTCAATTATCATTGTGGAAGGGAAAATTTATGTCCGGGGAATGCCCAGAGATCTGTTAACCATATGGCAGCTACTCAGTAGATACCACCATGCTTGATTCTAATGCCGGTATGGACAATCTAGTTTGTGTGTGATCTCATGTTAATGGTGCCCCAGCATATGATTGTAAGGGGCCCCTGATCCCCATTACCACCAACCCATGTAGGAAAGGTGACAGCTATTGGTGTGGTACTGGTAGTTGAGGCATAAGATGGGTGATCTCATGGATGTGATGCCATCATATACCCCTAGACACAGGATGGTGACCCGGCTCTTACACCTGCTTGACAAAAAGATTATACATACTACATGCAAATACAAATAACGTAGTATAAGAGGGTGTTGCATAAGGGAATATGCAATAAGAGTAAGTCAATGAGTATGGGGAGTAATCTGGATTTATGCGCTAATGGTGACTGCTGAAAGGTGATCACCATTAGGGCCACTGTACATCACTGAAAATAAATTTCGGCAATGTACTCCCCATCAAAAGGGTGCCGAAGCATTTGAATTTACTGGTTTATGCAGGGGGATGCACCCCTTGCACCCCCCCATGGGGGACTTTGCCCTCCGCACCTACTATTAAAGGATTCTCGACTCCAGGCAAGTGCAGGTTGGGGGGGGGTGCCAAACCAGGAAAAAAAAGAAATTTGGGCCAGTTGCAAAAAAACGTACCTGTGTCCGGACCCAAACCCAGTGCCTCCAGAACCCCAGCCCTGAACCCACCCAACACACTATGGGGCCAGCTCAGCAGCTCACTGGGGCACCACCCCTCACAACCCGTCCCTCCCCTCCTGCCCCTCACTAAGCATGCTCACTCCCACCCAGTGCATATACATGTAGCGACATCCTGTCGCTACACGCTTGAACCCCCCCCCATCTGGTTGCCCTCTCTGGTGGGTAGTCCCGATGACATGCACCGTGATTGAGTCACTGTATTTGTAGGTTCCCAATCACAGTCACCTACGTCACGGGATACCGAGAAATTTCATGGATTCACGTACATTAAGATTAACCGCAGTTGCACATGTTGACATAATGGGAGTTCAATAGAACTTTAAAAGCATTTTGGCTAAGTACAGTGTTAAGCATCAGAGCATGTTGTAGTTTATTCCAGGCAGCGATGCAATGAGTCAGCTGAGTGCAGTTTTCCAATAAAGGGAGATGAACCTTGGTATTTTTAGGAAAATAACATTGCCCCTCCTCAAGTCATAGGGACTGACGGCACTGTGGAATAAAGCTGTAATAAACAGTGGTAGGTAATTTCGCAGAGCTTTGTGGTTCCAGATATAGAGTTTTTTTTAACTATTTTCTGGTTAATGAGGGCCATCCAATGGTAAAGTACAGGGTACAATGGTGAGCACTGGAGGTGTCCAGTGTACTCTAATTCTGGCAGAAAGGTGTCTTGGACAAGTCTTTTTCTGTCTTCAACTGTAAAACAGTATCTGTTCCTAAAGTAGCAACCCAATTTAGAATGAGGTTTTTCCTACATGGTGGCTCAATTTTCAAAGCCCTGAGAATGCTGCAAGCCCGTGGTACACCGATCGTTTCACGCAGGGGGGTTGCGGCATTCTACCAGCAGGTGATCAGGATTTTCAATCCCAAGCATCAAATGTCACAAGTTAGACCAGCTTTTCCCTAGTCTAACCTGAGGCACTTGGGGGACCCTTTTTGTGGGCATGTGCATATTTGGCACAAGCTGCCATAAACTGAGGAATCTGCCATAACAGCACCCGACAATATAAAATTGGGAGCAGCTGTGCCAAAAAATGGCTTTGACACTGGGCTTGACACAAACCCTGCATCGGCCTTTGAAAATAGAGCCCATAGTCTTGATGTGGGTGGTGAAGGACAGTTTGCTGTCCAGCCATTGCTCCAGGTGCTTATAACTGTCCACCAACTGGAACGTATCATCAAGTAGAGTGGATAAGGAGACTGAGGTAACATTAGTGGCTGGGCTGCTGTTAGAAGAAAATATCACGACCTTTATCTTTGAAGCATTAGGTCATAATTTTAGCTGGTAATGGAGTTAAGCAGTCATGGGTACTTTTTCTTTACCCATTGATTTGGCTGAGATAAAAATATGGGTGCCAGGCTGCCTCAGCCAAACAGAGAACAGGACTATCCAATCCAGTTTTAAAAGGGAAGAATATCTGCAAAGCTAAAAATCTAGGGCCATTGACAGAGAACGGTTCAGTATTGCAACTAAGCTGATCTGCATCACATGATTCCAAACATACTGTAAATCAAAACTTGCAGCCAACATGTGAGCACATTTATCCATCTCTGCTTTATATCTAGTACATCTAAGGGAAATTATTTTATCCATAGAATGTAAATGTTTTGGTTATCTCATATCTTGTTTATTATGTTAAACACTATTTGTCTTAATCCAACATTCAAAATGCTGGAGGTTACCCATAGCAGTGGGCTGCTGCCAAGATTGTTACACAATTTCTTTCCAGTGTAATGTCAGAAGGAATAATAAATGACCTTTCTCCTACTAATGGAATTTGTGTTGCAGATCTGTGGAGCTGTGTTTCTCAGTGCAGTGGGCTGTTTACAGCTTGTGGGTGGCATTTTCATTGAATCAGCCACTGTATTTTCACATAGAATTTTGAGACCACAGGTCCATGCTCTTCAGTAGGTATTAGGGGTACGGTGAATGGGGGAAGGGGTCTTAGAGATTTTGAAACCATGTGCAAGAAATGTTGGGGTAGTCAAAAAGAGATGATGCTTAAAAACTAACCCAATTTTATTCAAACTAAATAATTTGTATTGAGAAGAATAATGATGAATGGAATGAGTAAACAAAACAGTGGCCTTAAACTGTTTCCTTTTATCCATTGTCTTCATTCTCCCACTTTTCAACCTGATGCAGTATTGGTGCACATTCTGGAGCCAATGCAGCCTCCCCTATATGGGCTGTTGCAGCCAGCACTACCAGTCAGGTCTTGTAAAAGACCCTCTATCTGAATGATTGTTTTTCTCTTTGGTCTACTAATAGCTTCACTTGTGTGGGTTACAGCACTATTATTTTTGACTAGAAATTACTGGGTACGCTGCTGGAACCAGCCAAGTTTGTCATTACTAGTAGAAACTGATTGCCTGAATGACTGGTCCCCTCTCTCCAGATCCATTCTGAATATTTCTTTTGAATGTCAGCCTGCTTGTCTGGGCTTCAGCACCACACCTTGGGTGAGTGTCACATAACCTTGGCTTGTTGGGATCATACCAAGAAATGCAAAAAGAAATGTGATGGCCCCATGACTCATGCCACTTCATCAGGGAAATAGTTCATAACTTAAACAGAGTGTTACGGCTTCACTGGGATTCATCCCAGTGAGGTTATTTTACTGGTTATACCAGCTCGCATGGCTGTCTCTTTTCACAGATTCTATGCACAAAAGGGCAGATAATCATATTCTATGCACAAAAGAGTGGATTGTCTATGTGTTGTGGATCTGCAGCATGTAGGCAACCCTGACATGGAATGCCGCAAACCAGGGGTCCTGTGGACATCTGGCAGAAAACACAGAAAGGTTGCATGCCCCTTGCATACTGGGTCCCCTGGTCGATCATGCAGCTATGCATGTGGCCGGTACAAGGGTATGTTTGGGTTGTGCCCACACTCCACAATATATATGAAGGTGTGGAGTGCCGAGTAAGGGGGGTGCAGGATACCCAGGCAGGGATCCTGCCATACATTTTGTGCACTCCCCCTATAGAAACCCAGAAGGCTGTTGGAAAACATTCCTCCTACAGTGTTGCCCCAGCCCTCTAGGAAGAAAGGAAGAACTGGAGGCAACCATTCAGGCATTTACCTGTCCTTTGCAATTACAACCTTCCTGCTCCTTCCAAAGGTCCCCTGTTCCTTGTGGAACAGGGGATCCACTTTGTGACCCTGGACAGGCATCCAAATGGATGCCTGCATGTGTTCCTCATTCTGCCCCCCCCATGCAGCAGCACTTGGGGGGAATAGCCACGGACAGGCACCCTACAGAGTTGTGCGGTAGAGCGTACCATGTACCATGCACCTGTCTGCAGGTACAGAGCTATGTGATCCAGGTATGCTCGAACAACGCATACCAGGCCCATTGGTTATGCATAGCCCCCATTATGAATTTTTCTGATTTTTCAGCCAGCATTGCTATGCTAATAGCTTAAGTAAAGATTAAACCTGGGGAGAGACCACTCCTTTGCTGAGCTGGGCACACTCATATAACCAGTAGAATAACCTCTCTGGAATTAACTAATCCTACTGAAGCAGTACAGTTTTCAGTTTAAGGTATGAACCAATGTTGCCCTGGTGTGAGTCATGAAACTTTGGATTTTGTTTGGGTCGAGTAATAAAAAGAACAAGTTTAGTGACATTCATGATTCTTTCTGCACTTTACTTCTGGTTGTCATTTGAAATGTGCTTCTGTGACTTGCACTGCAATTCTGATGAAAAATGGCACTGGACATCCTGGACCAAACACTTGTCTTGCAATTGTACCAAACATACATTAAGTGTATGACCCAGAAAATAGGCTGGCATATGAGTGTTTTGAGCATAGCCGGACTGCACATTCCCTCCACCTCTATTTCACTCCACAAGCCCAGCCTGTAGGCAGCATTCATCTACCCCTGCTACCCCCAAGCCACATGGTGATACCTCTCACATGGATGGGGTCAGTTGTAGAGGGGGTCAAAGCTGGGTCAGATACGGGACTTCTAATCATAAGCTTGGGTTGGCTGTCCAGTGGATCAAATCAGTGGATTTTTGGGATATAGCAGTATCTACTATTCAGGCTGCGAATATGTTTTAAGTATATAAGCAGTGCCCAGCTGTTTGCCCCAGCCCTTCATACGTTTCAGGGGGATTGGGGGGGCACTGTTAGGAGGAGGCCCAACTGAAACACAGAATGTCTCTCTGGACCATTAAGTTGGGATGGGAGCAAAGAGTTTTCATTAAGAGCCTCACCAGCATATTCTGGACCCTTCATGAACCCTTAGCCAGGTGTACCTGGCTTGGGGAATACCACAGAGCATGGCCTCTCTCCTCCTGCATCCTGACTGCCCACTTAAATATGCACACACAATAGGATCAGGTTAGATAACACTAGCTAGGGTGCATGGGGGTGTTTGTGAATGCCACTAGGTGTTGATTATGTGCAAAGGGGCCACCCCATGGCTATTGGAAGGGCTCTGAGAATTGGTCCCTAAATATGGCCTAAAAAGACCAAACACAGCAGGATAAATTTGAATGATATATTCAGGGTCAATCAAGGGCAACACCTTTGTCTGTATGACCTATAGTGTTTCTAACTTTGAACATTTGCAGGCTAAATTCTGTAGCTTTAAACATTACAGTGTGTTTTATTCTAATTCTGAAAGAAAACATGTTTTAGTTAGTCTTGACAGTTGAGGTGTTCCCATACTACGTATACAACTGCACAGTAATGATGAACAGTCAAAGGCTTGCAGCTGGCATTTTTTGTGACACGTGTGAATATTTTCTTTTTCATCTGTTTTGTGGGGATGGCTCCAGTGCCTGAGGTTTCCTTTGACCCTCTGAAAAGCCTCCGGCATTGTTAGACTACATTCCAAAGTAACATACCAACACTGTGGTCCAACCACTGTTTACATAATTTGTGGGAGAACTTTTTTAATATAAAAACCAAGTACATTCTTCTCACATTCCTTAAAGATGCCATTTGAAATAACACACAAAAACAGTGATCCTGTTTGATATTTTCAAGTGAAGGGAACAGTTGTACCTACTGTGTGGCTACAAGCTGATGACATTATGCTAAGAAAAGCAACTTGTGAAAGTTCAAGTGATAACTAAAGGAATGACTGGCTCATTGCACTTTCTGAAAGGATGGCAAACCAATTACTGTAGTTAAAAGCAGTTGTAGTTTCAAGCTGTGATGGTAAATCCTCACAGTTTTTAAATACATTCTTCAGTATGAATTCCTCTTTGGGCTCACCCACAAGTTCTGATCCTCAGATCTCAAGATCCCACATTGCTGCCCCTGGATAACCCTCTGACAATCCCCTCAAGCTATTGTGCCAGATCATTCCATTCATGTTCTGAGACTAGATACACAATGGGCCTCTACCCCCCCCACTCCTGAGTCAGTACCTGCTTGATGCAGTAGGTGGCAGGTATGGTTACTGGGACCACATATTGCTATCTAAATGGCTTTCCACTCCTGGGACAAAAGGGGAAGTGCTGCAGCAGCTGGTCACCTGCCCACCCCTGAGAAAGGAGGTACTCAAATGGAGTGTCATGTCTTGCCTTGCCTCTGCTGGCTTAGGGTGGAAGTACAGGGTTTAGGATATGAGTTGGGGTCTCCAACATAGAAAGCGAATGCTCTTCCACTAGACCAGTGGGATGGCTTCCTCGGAGGTTCAGTAACTTGGCACTAAAAACTGTAGGTTAATTATCATTTCTGTAAAAAGATAAAGATGGTCAGACTGACTTTTTATAACACCATTCACTACATTGTAGCTTTTACATCCAATGAATTAGAGGTATATAATATATTTCAAGGCTGTTGGGGCACCATATGGCCCAGAGGTGGTGCACCACACTATCATGTGGGCGACTTTGGTTCATGCTGTGGATCTACACTATCGGCCATTGGTGGCTGGGGGGACATGCTGTCCATGGCAGCACTCATCCTCCTGGGGAAGAAGCGAGTGCTCTCTTGCTGTTGGATCAACACCTGCATTCAGGTCAAGAGCTGTCTGATGCATTACGCATCGCCAGTCTAGCTGCAGAGTCACTGGTCAGTGGATGATATGCCTGATAGGGAGGGGGAGGGACAATGAATGCACATGACACTGACCAGATGCACATGTGTGCAGTGCATTAGCTGTATGGAGGGAGCACATAAAAATGGAAAATGGCTCCAGTTTCAAGGTTGCCCTCAATTAGTATTCTGCCTCTCCCACAACCTTGGACTCTGCTCAGTCCAACAAGGAACCCACATTGAACTCCATTCTGGCACAGGTAGGTGATCCCACTATGGGGGTTAAGCAACAGAGCATCTAGGGACATGGTTGGTGCATAGCAAGAGTGCAGCACAGTGTAGTTGGGTGCAGATCAAGGTGGGAATAGAGGAAAAATATATAAATGCTTTAGTACCAGCTCAGCACCTTCCACTGTCATCTATTGCCATTGATTGGTTTACTGAACTAATTTTGTGACTCTCTAAAGCTGACAGGGTATTGTTTTCTACAATGTACAGTATTTTTTTATTATTATCTTTTTTCTCACCTGAGGGAGAGCCATCTACCACTTTCCATTGGTTCCCTCTCTGTTCAGCAATGTTACACCAGCCATGGGGCCCTTCTGATACCACCGCACATTGCCAAACGGCTTCCATTCTAACCCACCCCCATACAGCAGGGCTCTCTATCTACCTTAACACAAATTTAGTGTGGTAGTGGGACTTTCAGAGTGGCAACTCACTGAGATGCATACAGCTGGGGATGTCATGCCACCATGCCAGTTCCCTCTGATTTGTCCCTTAATTTCCCTCCCATCGCTCTTGCATTAAATCATCTCTACCTGCTCAGGCTTTGATGGGGGAGGTACGACATCACAATGATACACACAATGTCAATGCTTTCCTGCAGCCCATTAAAAGAGTTGCTGTGGTAGCCAGGTGAGTGGGATGTGAACCCCTTGAGTCCTTCATTCTGGTGTGGGAGTTGGGATAAGGATGCTTACCTATGTTCCACTGCTTGGTGGTGAAATGCCCTACAACCAATGCCACCTGGCAGGGCTTACATTGTATATGATTCACCCAGAAGAGTCCAAATGAGATGAAAAATCTTGGTTTTGGTAGAGTCCTACAACTTCCCAATAATGTAGAAGGAAGGACAGGCACTAAACAGTATATACTATAGGTGCTGGAACAAGGTGGTAACTCTGGCCATAGCCCTACCACTTTCATAATAGAAAGGGCCTGGCCCTTTCAGATTTTGCAATCATACAGTCATGTTAACTTATTACTCATGAGGACTGTGCCTTTAAAATGCAACATATGCAGTAAGCAGTGTTACAATCGGATCACTTGCTTTATGGTTTGCAGTGTGTCAGCAGAATTCTGAAAGCGAATGCCTGGGTAGTGTTAATGGGGGTCGGCTGGGTTCATGGCCTGCTGAATTAAGGCACAATGGCCAAACTTTAAAAATGAAAAGGAAGAGTCAGGCCTTTAGGTGAGCATCAAGGAACTAGGCACTGGAAGCTGTTATCAGTCAGCTGGGGTGAGGGTAGGGAGTTACTCCATAGATTACAAATTTGGATTAGAAAAAAAACTAAGGCTGTGGGTAAACCCACTTAATAGGGGTGGTGGGGAATTTACCCCTTAATTCCTAGGCCCTACCACTTTCCAGACCATTCCACCACCAGTGGTACAGTAAATGAGTTGCTTAACATCTCATATTGAACCAGGAACTAAGGTAGGATTTGAACTCTATAAAATTGGACCGTACAGCTCAGCTGCTAGTTTACTTTTACAGTGGTATCCTTATATCAACAAAATAAATTATAGGAACAGGAAAATACAGATTCCTCCAACACACCTGTCACTTATATACTGATAATAAAACAAAAAAGGTAACATTAAAGCAGCACTGTTTGTCAGCAAAAAATGTCATCATGCAGTTTTACAGCAACAATGCATTTCTGATATACTTAGATTCATCACCTATTTATAATTTTCTCATATATTTTTTAAACAGCATTTATATCTATATGTCCTTAAAGATAGCCACCCCTCACATTTTTTAAAAAATATCTTCCATAAGGGTACCTCTTGAATGTACATGCTATATCGTATTATGGCTTTATTAGGATGATGCTAGCACATTTGTGATGGTAAACAACACAGCACTGTAACAAAATATTTATTTTCATGGCCGGACATGTCAAGGGAGTGAGAATTTTAAAATTCTGTATCTTCATTCAGGAATGAAAGAAAATCAAAAGAAAAATGGGAAATGTTGATCTTTTTGCCTGAAAAACTCTATTGCTGAAAAAAAAAATTACATGGTGACTAACATATACTGCTGCTTTGAATGCCCACCGAAAGCAGAAAGTATAGTAAGGATACATGTTGTGACTTCATAGGCTGATGTTCACCCAAACCTATTTGCTTGCTCCCTATATTTTTTTTTTTCAACTTATTTTCCCAGGATAGAACAACCAAGAGACAAGGCTTTAACCCATAGCCACAGCTGGGTGGACTGAAACATTCAATGGTTAAGTGACTTATTCAAGTTCATGTAGTAAGCATTTGGCTCGACTGGAGTTTGAACCTGTGAATTCCTGGAACCCGATTTTCAAAGCACCCAACATGGCCCTGGGACACAGACTCTTCATGTGCAACTTGCTGGAGCAAGGTAAATTCCTCACATCAGCAAAAATGATATTTTCAGAATTTTTTGCACACTACCAACATTTTCCTGTTTTTCACAGGTGTGCAAAAGAATTTGCACATGACAACATAAAATGTGGAAAGGTCACAAAAATATAACATTTTTGAAAACTTGATGCAAGCGGAACAAATTGCAGATTTACAAGGTTACCCTCCCTTAAATAACTTTTTAGCCACACGTACACAAGTTTTTCACTTTTGCAAATCAAGACTCAAGTTCCAGGCTGATGCTTTAATCGCTATACCTCATTGCCTCCCATCCTATCCTATCAGTTTGGAAGCAAATCTCGGTCTGTGTTAAAATTGCATTTTTTTGTTGCTTCAGTGGCCTTTGCTGGATTATAGTCAACATAAAAACACACAACAAATTCTAAGTTTCCTACTGTACTTGTCCTCCACTTTTTAATTTCGCATGTATGCACAAATGTTTATTTTAACCAGGTAAGCCACTTTTTCAGATAATCCTTATCAGTTCCCTATGCAATTTTATGCATTTCCATTGGGCCACCCAACACTTTTCTAGCAAGATTAAAACATATTTCCTCTATCCTGGCACATTTAAAAAATATATTTTGATCTGATGTAAGTTAGCTTATATTCCATTAATTTACTGCATTATCTCCCCTCATATCTTTTTTACAGTATACATTTGCATGAAAGCATGATTCTTGTGTCTCAAACTTCATCACCCTGCTTCTCCCCTGCTGAGGTCATAAAGCTCTCTTTGTGAAATCACAAACTGTTGCTGGGAAAATTATGTGTTTTCCCAAACAGAGCATTGTAGGTTCAGCAAGGGGAGAAACAGGAGGATGAGATGATGTCTGGGAGGAGAAAACAATGTTTTCAGATTAATAGGAGGCATCTATACAAATTGTATACAAATGTGGTGAGGCACTATAAACCAGAGATCAATGATGGGTGGGGGTGGGCATTACACATAGGCACATGGGTGGGCATGAGTGAAAGAGCTGAAGTAAACCAAGCCATGTCCATGGTCAGCTGCCAACTGGAAGATGGGGGGGCAGCAGCAGATAATACAGAGTAGCTCCTGAGCTGGGGTTGCCTCTTTACAGATCACTGCGAGGTGGAGAACTGATGAAGGGGATTGAGGGAGTTCTGGAATGCAGAGTCTCCAGAAGAATATGTTTATCTCAAGTTTAGTCAAGGGAACAGAAATAATAACCACATATGCAGATGATGTTATGTTGTTGTTTAGTAACCCCAAGACTTCTCTTCCAGCTGTTTTCAAATACATAGACGACTATGCAAACTTTTCAGGGTGTATAATTAATAAAATTAAAATAATTATACTACCAGTTTCCTCACTTACAGAACAAAAACTAGTTATTAACAAGAACTCAATTAGGCATTTAGGTATGACTCTAACAAACAACTCTGCTAATACAGTAAAATTAAATATGTAATCTGGAAAAAATAAAGTTAAAACATTCTTAGACAACTGGCAAAATGTATCACTCCCCCACTGAGGTAGGGTAGAAACCTTAAAGATAATGGTCATGCCACATCTAATTTTCCTCTACCAATCTACTTTGGCTCCTAGCTCCACTGTTTTTCCAAGTAGTGTACAGATAATGTTTTCAGAGCTTTTATGGGGGGTAGCTCTCCATGTATTTCATGGAAAATCTAATTATGTCAAGGGAAAATGGTTGAATGAGGTGTCCTGACCCACATGAGTATTATCAAGCAGCAAGAGTAGCTAAACATTGTACATATATAGAATAAAGTGCTGCGTGGTGTGCTTAACGAGAGTTTACACACACCCAAGGGGTTAGATGCTACATAAACCCCGAGAGTGAAGCTCGAGGGGTTTGTGCAAAGCATCTAACCCCGAGGGTGTGTGTAAACCTCAAGTTTAAACACACTACTCCATATTTTATTTTATATAATTGCTGGGTCTCCCCTTTTTGGCCACAGCAATTATATAACATATCAGCAGTTTCTGTGTGGCTACGAGTGCGCTCCACTTTATTTTACATCCGGTCGGATTTTCATTTTCGACAGCTTCACATATATATTTTTTTAAATGTTCATAGTCCCCCATCTGTAACACTAGTTCTCATTTTGCTTTTTTTATTAAATTCACTCACCACCGTGTTTTTTTGGTGGCTCCGTTGTGTGTAAATAGGAAGCACGAGCCAGGAAGGGAGACGCTGCTGTAGGCGCATGCGCAGAGGGAGGAGAACCGTGCACGTGTTTGCTGTTATAAACACTCCTTTATAATGGCAAATAATGTCACGGTCTCTCAATGGCAAAAGGGGAAATCCATTAATTATATTTAAATAATATCTCAAAACAATGTGTTATTGTATACATCTATGGAATACATTTTTGCAGAAACAAAAAATATGTATACCAGTACAAGTGCTATGTTTTCCCCCAGAAAGTTTTCTAGAAGCAGCATTAAGGTCATAAATGAGTTAACCCAGTTATTTCCCAGATTAAGAAAAATTAATAAAACCTAAGGGATGAATATTTTGAAATAACTAGAGAAGAGGTGGAACATTCAATTTAAAAACTAGAGCTATTTACACAGATCAAGGAGAAAAACCTAGTAAAGTAATTGTGCACAGTTTTTAAAAGATTAAAGCTAATAGATATAGTATGGCTATAAAATCAGGGACTGATGACAATTAAAACCTTTCCATCGGACATTATATATGAGTTTGAGCAATATTTTAAACAGATAAATAAACCCTCTGATGAAAATTTAACAAATAGGGATTACCAAATATTTATTGAGAAATTCCATTGCCCCCACTTTGTCACCTAAGATGGCCTCTGATTTGGTCTGCTTTATTACTACTCAAGAAATCATTAGTGTAATAAATTCTCTCAAATTAAATAACTCTCCTGGCCCAGATGGGCTAACTGTAATTGTTTATAAAACATTCGGTGAGGAGATAGTCTCTATGCTTAAATAATTCTACACTTATATTTTGAAACATAGAATAACAGGCTATATTTTAGAGGCTTTGATAATTTTAATTCCTAAACCTGATAAATTTTAGGAATTGCTTAGTAGTTCCAGACCAATTTCCCTTATAAATGGGGACATTAAAGATCCTCGCTAAGATACTTGCTTAAAGGATAAAGGCCCGTTGGGATAGTTTAATTTCTTCTGAGCAGGTAGAGTTTATGTCTGGCAAATCACCATCAGATCATATTAGGAAAGTTGTCCATATCTTATCTGCATCTAGAGATTCAGGGATCCCTGTGGATCTTATTTCCCTAGATGCAGAAAAGGCATTTGATAGAGTTAGCATTTCCTTTTTATTTGAAACGTTACTAAAATTTGGTTTTCCATCCACCTTTCTTAATTGATTGAAAGTCCTATATTCTCATCCTTCTGCTAAGATATATGAAAATGGTCTTTTTTTGTCAACTATATATTTATATTCTGGCATGAGGAAGGGATGATCTCTTTCCCCTGTCCTTTTTAACTTTTGTTTAGAACCTCTCCTTTTCTACCTAAAACATAATCCCAGTATTAAGGGTATTAAAATCAAGTCTCATTTCTTAAAACTATGTGCCTATACAGATGATATTTTGATACATATTTCTCATCCAAATGTTTCTATCATGGCCATTTTAAGGACTATTTAAAATTTCAGCAGAACTCCAATCATAAAAGTAATACAACTAAAACATTGGTAATGCTTCTGAACAATAAGGTTTCAAGAGATGATATACTCAAATATGGATTTGCATGGTCCCTTCAACATTTAAAATATCTGGGTTAACATCTTTCACAAGACAAAGCTTTGATGAGATCCCTGAATTTTAGTAATCTAATTTCCACTATCATGCATGATTTAGGCCCTGTCCACACTACACCAGAAAAATCCTTCTGTAACGTTACAGAAGGGCCAAACCATTACCGTAGTAATTTGCGTTTACACAGGTAACATCACAGAAAGCGTTTTCAAAACCGTTGTTGAAAACTGATATTTTGGGCCTGTCTACACTACACAAGTAAAACCCTGTAATGTTATCAGTGGTAGGGTGGATGCACTGTAATGTTTTGGCCCTGTCTACACTGCACTGAAAATCCGTAACGTTTTGAAACCAGTTCAGACTAAAAACGTTACAGTGCATCCACACTACCACTGAAAACGTTTTGAAAACATTACAGGATTTGACTTGTGTAGTGTGGACAGGGTTAAACAGAGCTTTGAAACCAGTACAGCAACCGTTGTTGAAACCACCTCACAACAGTTTTCTGTAACGGTTACAAAAACACTTTCTGTAATGTTACCAGTGTAAACGCAAGCCAATACGGTAACTGTTTGGACCTTCTGTAACGTTACAGAAGGGATTTCCAAAGGTAGTGTGCATAGGGCCTTTCAGTCTGTAATGGTTTCAAAATGTGGCAGATTTTCAGTGCAGTGTGGACAGGGCCTTAGATAGATGGCAGAAACTCCCTCTTTCACTTATAGGAAGGATTAACTTTATTAAAATTAATATTTTCCCAATATTTTTTTACCCTTTAAGTATGCTGAGTTTATGTTTATCCCTTTCATGGTTTAAGAGTTTGCAATCTCTTTTTTTATCTCCTCTATTTTTATCCTCCTGCAGCCACAGTCCCTGCCTACCTCCAGCCACCACTTCTCCTTACCACTGACCCCAGAGTTGTGCATGCCCTGCTGGCATACACATCTGTACCATTGAGAGGGGCCCCCTCCAATGCCCCCGTGCTTGGCAAGGATTCACTACTGGCACACGCCTCTGTCCAGGCATTCACCGGCCGGTGAAGCTGTGGCTATCAAGCTGCCACAGGCTTTGTGCTGCCATTTTCCTCCTATTTTTGGTCCCCTGGAGTGTGAGCATGCATTAAAGACATGAACAGGTCAACGTCTGCCGCACTCCACCCATTGCTGCACCACTCTAGTAGTGCCCCCAGTCATCACCAGGGGCCTCTACAGAGCTGTGGTTCCCTGGATCCCTCCCCAGGATGGAAGAGCAGTCCTCTGGATGCTCAATCCCATCCCTCTCCTGCCAACCCCTGATGCCTTGGGCTTATGTCCAAATCCGGGTCACCAGTGTGAGACGAAGTGTGGTGTCCAGTGCCTCAACCCTCAGTGCCACTGGGCCGGCATTAGCAATCTCTTTTAATCAAATTCCTTTGGCTCAATAAACCTCCCAGAATAGCTTATAATCAGCTGATTCTCACTAAACAACAAGGTGGTTTTAAAATCCCAAATTTTGTTCTATATTATATGGCTAGTCATGTGAACAAATAGTTTGGATGGTTGGATACTAGTAGGGAAGAACATCTCTGTCAACCCATTTGGTTAGATATTGAATGTATGATGTTAAAACATAATATTTCCATTAACTCAGCTTTTTATATCAAGTAAAAAAAAAATTCCTAATGCTCTGAAAAACTCTATAGTTGGATTTTTGTATAGAGTACACGAACAATTGTGTAATTATCTAGGTTTGCCTTTAACGGAAGATACTAACTAGCCCTTGATTAATAACTACAATCTTAGACATGATATAACAGCCTATTCCTAATAATTGGCTTCCTTCCATTAAGAATACAACTGTTTATCTCTAATGGTTATCTTCTATCCTTAGAGAAAATCAGGGATAAGTTAAAACCGGTAAAGGTTACTATAATAAGTTATTTGTTTTGAAACATGTCCTATTATCTCTTTTTGGACCCTTACCGTAGGTTAATAATAACAGAAGTTTTGTGAATGATATCTTTAAAAGAATCAAACAGTCTCATTCAGTTTCTAAATTATATCAATTCCTTTTATCGTTTACATCTACTTCAGTTATCAATATTGGTATACCAAATATTGGCATTCTTCACCAAATTAGAAGAAGGTGGATTGGTCTAAAATATGGAAAGATGTGTACAAATTTATACTGAATGACAATTTAAGGTTGATCCAAATAAAAATTCTGCATGACACATATTAGGCATGGGGTCATAATGTTGTGCCCCAAAAAAGTGCGTCAAACAATGCCGTAGTCAAAATGTCATGCTCTGACATAACTTCAGGCACAACAGCAACACACAGAAAATGTGCACACCTCATTGCAAACAAAGGGACTTTTTCTTTTCTGCAGGGAGATTTGCCCGTTGCACCCCCTGACATGAGAGGCTTCACCCTCACATACACCAGACTTTAAATAATCAACTCTCAGGTGGGGCCCAAAGGAGAGACTGGGCTATGGTGCAGGTGGGAGTATAAAGAAATAATGCAAAAAAAAAAATCAACTCTGGGGGGGTAGACTTTGGGGATGGGGAGAAACTCAGAAGGGTAGAAATTAGTTTCTTTGTTAAAAAACAAAACCGTAATACTAGGACACCTGGGGAACTGAACCGTGGTCCCACGTCTCCATCGCTGTGGTTTCCTAGTGCCTTAAACATTCCACCATGGGAGCGCCTCAGCCAGGAACAGCAGCACAGGCACCTTGACTCCTTCCTCTACTTCATGGTCAGTGACAGGGGTAGCATAATTCCCTACCACTCTTATACTCCTGTTGCTGTAAATCCTTTTGTGCTTCATACAGCATGGTTATTGCCACGCTGTTTGTGAAGCGTTATAGTGACTCGTTACCCACATATTATACTCCAGTTAAGTTATGCAGATTTGATTTGGTATCTTCTGGGAAATGTTTCGGATGTGGGAAAGCTGATGGTACTCTGATTCACATGTTACGGACTTTTTCAATGGTTCGCCCTCTCTGGATGAATATTAAGAGTAAGTTAAGTATGAACCTAAGTTTGGATTCTTTTTTTACACCTGAAACCTGTATTTTAGGTGATTTTAGTCAATCATGTTCCATGAAATTGAAATACCATTTAACCATGGTAGCCTTAGCAGCTAAAAAAATTATTTTAAAACATTGGATTGATCAACAAATACCTTCATTTACCGAATAGAGGCAAGAACTTTTACTAAATCTTAGAATAGAAAAAATGTTAGCTAGTATGACATTCAATCTGTAGGGCTTTCCTATAAAATGGGAAACAATGATACTGTCATTACTGTATGATCTGGTCTGGTATTTTGGTGTATGTTTATCTTGTTTTTCCTTTCTTAATAGCTTATTTGATATTATTGTGTTGTCCTCTTTGTAAATTGAATTATTTTATTCTATCTTATTTTACTATTTTACTATTTACTGATTGTTGTTTAGAATGGTAATAACTGAATATGCTCTGTTATCTGGACTCCACTTATATGTTGTATTTTGCTGATGCTTTTTATGGGACTGAAATGGTGGGGGGACCTTGGGGGTGGGGGGAGGAAGATTGCTTTTGTATATGTCCTATGTTTGCTAAAGAGATTGTAATACATATTATCTTTTGAGGTCCCTCATGTTACCTCTCATATATTGTTCCTGTATTTTGTCTTTTAAAATATAATAAAGATTACAGATTTTGAAAAAAAAAGAAAAATGAATAAAATGGAATCACTATTTACATTTATTCCAATTGGTTTAGATGTATAAAAACACACAAATTACATGGAACTGCAAATAATTAACAAACGCAACAGTGGAGGTGCACTCTTTTAGAAATATATAATGAATTCAGTAGGATTATTTACAACATACCAGATAAAGATAACATTTAAAATTCAGAACTCAGACTGGCTAGAATATGTACAGATTAAGAAACTAAACATTGAGCTCATTAGAAAACTGGCCTTAAACAAAACATTGGTATAAAAATATCAAACTGATGACAGGTATGTTGAACAACTATAAACAAAAAATAAGCAAATTGTATTACATATTTTTAAGTTCAAATAAACATAAATCTATTAAATATAAATATAACATGCAGAAATAATGGTTAAAAGAAGGGGCTCCAAAGTAACAGGAATCTAACTGGAATCAAATATAATTTGCTGAAAATAAATCTCTTCAAATTAAAATGATATCGAAGACATATTTTATGCCCCATCACTTATATAAAATGGCTTGTAAAGATTCACGTGCATGTTGGAGAAATAGTTTGCAAACAGGTACATTATACCATCAAATATGGTCATTCTCTAAGATTAAACCACCTTGGTGTAAAACAAAGGAAGACACATCTAAAATATTAGAAAGGGATTTACCTATGCCCCTTTGAAATTTTTGTTTTCAATGCTTTTTCTGGGCTGACTCTTAATAAAAGACAAAAAATGTTATTGGCTATAATAACCATGACTACTAAAAGGCTAATTCTGGGGTTATGGTCTGGCCACTGAGAAAATGGCAGTCTAAATCTTGAGCTCCTCCATGAGCGGTGACAATCCACAGCTGATCAGCCTAATCCTGGGATGTAATTTAGAGCCTAATACTCAAAATGACCAGGTAACCATCCCCAACTGTTTGGTGTGACTAGTTTGCAGATCCCCTTGGTGCATTAATGCTGTGAGAGACACCGGTACTCACGAGTCACTCGGTTGGTTAGGCCACAGAGGCCGCGGTGCTAAATTGCTGGAGCCCAGCAGAATATCCACCTATACAGAACCCTCACTGTGTTATTTCTGACATCCATTATGCACCTCCGAATGCACTACCAGATACAGTTCCACAAGCTCCATCAGTGGGAGATTCACTGAGCTACATCACTCATATGCTAGAGGCGGTATTGTCTCATGTGAATGATATCAATGTTACCCTCACTGGCACCACAGCTGACATGTGCCAGCTTCAAGACCATCTTAATGTGGCAGAACACTGGGTAGAAACCTTAGAACAGCAGTAAATTAAGCTTCAGCAAAGAATGCAAGTGCAGGATGTCAAAATAGAAACACTACTTGCCAGAGTGGAGGATCAAGAGAACAGAGGGCGCCAGAAAAATCTTAGAATTATTCATGTTCCAGAGGGAGCTGAAGGCAACACCATGGAGAAGTTTCTCAATGAACAACTCCCTATAATGCTAGGGGAAAGGTGGAGAGGACCAGTGGAAGTTGAGAGAGCCCACCACATTGCTGGAAGGGGAGCTAGAAGCACACAATCTCCGAGGCCCATAGTGGCTTACCTGCTCAGATATTCCACAAAAGAACACATTCTGAGGGCCTCTCATGACCTGAGGGAAATCAGATGGCAGGGAGCGACAATCTCAATCTATAGAGATTTTACACAAGCAACTGCCAGCAAAAGGCGTGCATATGGACCTCTGAACAAATTTTTGGCTGCTCACAATTTTCAATATAGGTTCAAAGGACTCACCAAACTCCTAGTGTCTAAAGATGGGAGAGTACTTGCAGAATTTCCCAGTGAAGTGGAGTGATGTATTTCCAGGCTTTGGCCTAATCTTCCTCTCCAGCCTACATCTCCCAGAAAGCTTCGGGACCTATATCGCTCAGATACCCCACCTAGGAACCCGAACCCTGGCAGACAGTCCTCAGAGGACTTTTTTACACAGGGACATGGTCCATCTCATTCTGATTCCCCCAGAACAAAGAACTCAGCTCCCACAGTACCATTAGCCTCATCTAGCCCTGTCAATCTTTTCGATCAAATGCTCCTGCCTCCCAGATCTATGGGGCCTTTTTCTTGTCAGCAGCAGAGATCAAGAAGCGGACTGCAACTGTCCTCAGACCAACAAGCGGCAGCGCCTCCCACTAAGATATCGAAAGATGAATCTCCCTCAACTCCAATAGACTGTCATTCTCCATGCCCAGAATTACCATCCACAGCTACTGACCGGTCCATGGACTGGGCAGATATACCTGATTCCTCTCTGGTACAGGCAGTAGATCTCTCTGGAACACTTAAACCTGGGAGAAGTCATATGCTGCAGATGTCCTAACTCCACTTCAGAACCCCACAGCAGTCAGTGTGGACCCATAGAACAAAACTAAGCTGTCCTCCAGCTGCAAATCAACCTCCATTAGTTGATTTATCAACTCTGTGCATGGACAGTGATCCCCATTACATAACCAGTTTGCTTGCACCAAGTTTTTCCCTAGTGGGCTTTATATTACTGTGCTGCTAATAAAGAATGGGTGGCTAGTTTCTACCATCTCTCCCCCCCTGGAGCAATTGAATAATGCTATTTGAACCTGACCCCCCCGAACCACATTGCAGTTATAGATATCACACCATTGGGCATGGGCGTAGCTCTTGGCTTTTGGCCCTTACAGTGTTCGGCGGGGGCGGTTACCCACATCCCCTTTCCCGCTCCCCCCTATTCATCATCTCCCCCCCATCCTGGGGTTGTGCCTTACACCCGAGGATTGTTACCAAAGGAGGAGAAGTGAGTTTTTCATGGTTGCCTTCTTTCTCCCCTAGTTTTGAGCATTGAAGCTAGCATAGCTGAGGGTACTTCCCTTTGTTTAGTGCCTTCTTCAATTAGGCTTCTATCACTGTTAGCATAGGAATGCTTGTTAGAACTGTTATATTGATTTTGTTTAGGTAGTTGTTGTTAATTCTGGAATATACTGTGTCTATCCTTGTCAGTGTTACTGTTTATAACTGTTTTCTTATTTTATAGACTCCATTACAGTTTCCCTATCCTGGTACATCCCTGAGTGGTTTCCCTTTGAGCAGTGCAGTCCCAGTTTCCTGGCTCTCACTAATGGTGGTCACATAGTAGGTTTGCAGCTGTCTGAATTTTACCTTGTTTTGGGATTTTCTATCCTTCTGTTCTCAGCTGGGTAAGTACCCTGACATTTAATTTGTGTAAGAATATGGCTCCCCCCCAAGGACAACGTCTTGTATCATATCGTGGAAAGTTAAGGGGCTTAACCACCCCATCAAATGCACTAAGATCATTCAATTCCTTCACTCTCTCCATACAGACGTAGCCCTCTTACAAGAAACACACCTTCTTAGTAAGTCTGTGCCCTGGCTCAAGAAGTCCTGGGTTGAGGTGGTTCATGCCAGCTCCGCTGGCTCTAAATCTAAGGGAGTTGCTATTCTCATTTGCAGATCTAACACTTGGGTGGTTGAGGACTCTAAGTCCGATTCACAAGGCTGCTGGGTTTTGGTCCGACTGAACTCCCCAAGTGGGAAATTGATCCTGGGTAATGTCTATGCCTCTAATATGGACCATGGTGAATTTTTTCCTAACCTTAGTCAGCCCATCTCTACCTTACAACAGGATACTGCTACTACACCCTTGCTCTTGGGAGGTGACTTTAATTTAGTATCCAACATCTTTTTGGATAAGTCCAAACTCACACCCCAAACACACCCTAAAGCCCACGCCTCCTTACAGGAGTTGCAAAATGAATGGGGTCTTATAGATGTGTAGAGGCGAGATAACCCGACAGGACGAGATTACTCCTACTTTTCCCCCTCTCACGGAGTACATAGTCACATTGACTTTTGGTTGGCTAATACTGCAGCCTCTAGTGAAGTAACAAATAATTATATAGGCAGTATCCATATCTTGGACCATGCACCTGTACTGACTACCTACATGCCTTTAGGACACCGACCCACTGGTACCCAATGGAGGTGTAACCCCCTTTTAGGTAAGGACCCAGAGTTTAAATGTGCCATGCTGAAGGCCACCCAGGACTACTTTGCCCTTAACTCAGAATGTGGAGTTTCTGCAAGTATAGTATGGGAGGCTTTTAAAGCTAACCTCTGGGGTCATATTATTACTTTTGCCGCACACCGGAATAAAGCCCGGAAAAAATCCTTGGATAGATTACAATCAGAGCTCTCTGGACTTGAGACTCACTTTAAAGCCTCCCCTGCTGCAGCTAGAGATGCCTCCCTGTCCCAGAGAATAGTAGGGCTTAAATACCAAATTAATATCATGTCACATCATAAAGCAGAGTGGCTTCTACTTCATTCGAAACATGCATACTGGGAGGGGGGATAAAGGAGGTAAGCTTTTAGCCTATCAGTTACGTAAACAGCAGGCATCTACTAGAATCCATGCACTTCGTACATCCTCTGGTCTAATTACCATGGACCCAGCAGGTATTAATGATACTATGAGTCTCCTCTATCAATCCCTATATAAATCCCAATCTTCCCCGACATCAAACGTGCTGTCCCAAAGCCTAAATCAGTTCTGTCAGTGATTTACTACCCCCACCCTGCTACCGGAACAAGTCTCCCTATTAGAGGCTCCAATCATGGTTTCTAAGATAAGAATAGCTCTATCCCAGATGGCCAAAGGGAGCACCCAGGACCAGATGGAATGACTGTCGAATTGTGTCAGGCCTTAAAGCAAGAGATTGCCCATTCGCTGCTACTGGTTTGCAGAATGCTCATTCCTCAGGATCTCTTCCTACTACAATGAGAGAAGCCATCATTACTCTGTTGCCCAAGAAATCTAATGACCTCCTTAACTGTGCAAATTTCCATTCTATATCCTTACTACCAGTAGATACCAAAATCTTGGCCAAGATACTCACTTCTAGAATGCACCATGTCCTTACCTCTCTAATTTATCCCTCACAGGTAGGGTTTATGCCTGAGAAAGAGGGATCTGATAATACTAGATTATTACTCAACCTGAAGTGGTTAGCAGCAAGGTCCAAGATCCCTATGGCTGCTTTAGCTGTTGATTTCGCTAAGGCATTTGATTCAATTGAATGGAATTATCTACATGAAGTTCTTCTTCTCTACAGCTTTGGGACTCAATTTCGCAGTTGGGTCTCGACACTATACAACTCCCCCCATGGCAGGAGTGCTGATGAACTCAGATATTTCCCCATCTTTCCCTCTGTATAGAGGCACTTGCCAAGGCTGTCCCCTATCCCTTCTCCTGTTCCTGGTTGCTTTAGACCCACTGAATAGGGTGCTAGCCAGTACTGATGGTCTTACAGGCATTCCAACGCATGGTAAGTCACATGTAGTGGCAGCATAGCAGACGATATTTGACTCACTCTATCGCACCCCAAGTAGTCCCTCCCAGTAGCTCTCACCATCCTTCAAGATTTTGCTTTCCTTTCCTTTCCAGGTTACAAGTCAATCAGCAGAAAACTACCCTGGCTCTCCTTAATCCACTTTGCACCCCCAGGATTGTCTCCGAGCCACAGACTTGAGCTGGGCACGTCAAGGATTCACTTATCTTGGGATCTTTATTCCTACAAACTGGGTGGATTTTAAGCTCTCCAATTTCAAACCTCTCCTGAGGCAATTGAGTACAGAAGTGGAGTGTTGGCCTAAGCTACACCTGTCTCTCCCTGGCAAAGTGACAGCTATACGTATGCTCCTTCTCCCCAGAGTTACATACTTGTTCAGTAATCTTCTGATACACCACTCTCCCAAGCTGTATTCCTCCCTTGAGAAATTGGTATCCCTCTTTTTGTGGGAAGGGAAGGCTCATAGGTGGGGAAAGCATAAGCTAAGAGCACACTGGTCTAAGGGAGGCCAGTAGGTTCCCTGGTTTCAAGGTTACCATCTGGCAAGTGTGGCCGCACAAGCCACAAAATGGTTCACACCTATGGCTATGTCCCAGCCACTGTGGGTCATGGTCGAAGCTGGTATGCTGGCCCCCACTCCACTCAGATCTCTACTAGGCCCAGGTGGTCCATCTAATAAGGTCCTGTCCCCTGTTATTTCTGAATCATGGTATGCCTGGCGTCGCTGTATGGTTCTATCTTATACCCCCAAAGAAGCCTGGCACCCTCCTTTGAAATATGCCAAGTTATGGCAGAACAACTTTATCACTATTGATGGAAACCTATTAAATGGCCAGAATGGGAGGCCCAAGGTATAAGATATGTAAAAGACCTGATGCTGCCTGACTCAAATATTATGTTATCTTTTACTCAGTTAAAACAACACTTCCATCTTCCCAATATGGACTTTTGGCGCTATCTCCAAATGCGTAGTATCATTAATGACCTCTTAACCCAATATAAATCAGATACTAAATGGGCTTGGCTTGCCTCTTTGCATAGATCCCCCTCTTCAAAAGGCCAAATAGGTAATTTCTATACTACTTGGTGAGAAGCTCAGGTGGATCCCATGGCACATTGTAAAGCTAAATGGGAAACCGACTTAGGTTGACTATCTCTAATGACTCATGGTCCCGTTGTCTTGTGAATGCACATAATGGGTATAGAGACTCTAAAAGTAGATTTTTACAACTCAAAATTCTTTTGCGCTGGTACAGAACCCCAGCCTTTTTGCACTCAGTTAGCCTTATCCCTCACTCTAATTGTTGGTGGTGCCAACAACTAGATGCCTATCTCCTGCACATACTATGGACATGCCCTCAAATAGTCCCCTTTTGGACTAAGGTTGCCCACAAATGCTTAAGAGTACTTAACATTAAAGAAATATCTTTAGACACTGTACTACTTTTAGGGGACCCATCTGGGTTAAATTCTCTTCCTAGAGCATATAGAGAATGGATTATGTTAGTGTCTCTAGAAGCTAAAAGGCTTATATTAATGCACTGGAGACAGATAAATAATCCAACTATGGATATGTGGCTTGCAGCTATGGCTCGTCTGGTTCTATTGGAGAGGCTGTCCTATGCCAACCAAAACCAGCTAACCTACTTCTATGAGAAATGGGGAGCTTACCTTCATTCTCCACTGTGTAAAATTCCTGTCCCCCCTGGAACCTCCCCCCCCCTTTGACAAGATAAGATATAGTCCATAGTACCTGCATTTGCCAGTTGTTGGCAGGAAGCTATACCTAACACTGCCATAATGATCTCTGTCACCTAGTATCTTCCTTCCTATGTTTAATGGCTCCCTCATGTGGCCTATATATATATATATATATATATATATATATAAGATTTCTTGCTTTCTGTTGTTGTTGTGACTTTTATATCGGACTGTACTGTAAAGATATATACTACTTGAAGTGTACCAAAAAAAAAAGGTTAAAATCTTCAATAAAACCTTCTATGATAAAAAATAAAAGGCTAATTCTGGAAAATTGAACAGCCCAAATGTTCCGCCCTTTAACATGCATAAATGGCACAATGATTTCAAAAGCACATTAAGTTGTGAGATATTATTTATGTATATATTATTTAAGAACTATAGTTTCTCATATGATCGTAAGCATACTAAGTGGAATAAAATATGCCATATTTTACTTCCTACACTAAAATTTTTACTATTTTCTGTTATAGTATAAAGAGACTGTTTATCATTTGTTTGTGGTTACAAAAATGTTCATACTGAACTTGGAGTGTGCACCAAATTATTATATTGGTAAGGTTGTCATTCCTTATGTTGGTGTATTTCTGGAACAATAATATAGACTTTTTTTAAAAAAAAAGGATTCTCCAGGAGAACATGGTCTGTTGGTCTGACTGGGAATGTCTAGGAGTATGGACAGGTCACTGTGGTGAGTGCAGAGGGGTCAGTTCAAGGCAAAGCAGCAGATGGGAGGATAGAGAGGGTCCAGTCAAGCTGCTGTGAACTTTCAGGCTGCACTATAGACTATGATGCTGTAATTCAAGCTAGAAAGAACCTTTTTCTGAATGACCTTGTATTTAGCTTCAGATCTGCTGTTGTGGAGGGCACCAAGGTCAGGTAGTAATCCAGGAAATGGAGTCTGTGTGGGTAGAGAATTTAAGGGACTGGTCTAACCATATTCCAAGATGAGAAAAGATAAGACAAGGCCCAGAGAAGAACTGCCACAGGTTTGAAAAATGGGATGGTGGAAACAGAAACAGAAAATGTCAGCATACAATGGCTGAGAGGCCCATCCAGTCTGCCCTTGTCTGCCTATCGGCAGAACTGAGCCCTGTCAGCCTCCATGATCAGCCCTCCCCTTCCCCAAGCATATCCAACCTCATCATACTCATGTGTCTGTCCCATCCCTTACTGAGCCACCCCAATACATACCCTCAGTACATATAACTTTGTCTGGACATCTGTTCAATTCTGCTATCACCCTTCCAGTAAAAGTACTTTCTGACACCTTTTTTAACTCTCCCTCCCACTAGTTTCCTGGAGTTTCCTCTGGTCGAAGTACTTAAAGCAAACAAGTCCCTAGTGTCTAATCTATTGAGACAGTGGAGGAACTTACACATCATTCATGTCCCCTTGTTTCCTCCTCCCTACCAGGGTATACCTGTTCATATCCTCCAGATATTCCTCAAGTAACCTCCCCTGCTGCCACATGATCATTTTGGTTGCCCTTGTCTGCACCACTTCCAGTCAGCCCCTGTCCTTCTTAAGCTGCAGTTTCAAATCTCACAGTGAGGTCAGAGTCAGCAACCTGTACAGGAGCATAACTGCTTCTTTGTGATAGTGCTCCCATTACTTATGCATCTGATTCATCTTTCCTGCTGCTTTTTTGCATTAAAAAAGGATATTTAAATGTCTGACATTTGATTGGCTGCAGACATGGCAGCAGCCCTATGTTAATCTTTTATTAATATGTCTGTACAGCTGCTTCACATGTGTACAAATACCACGAAAGTAGAAGCACATTTTGAATTACCATTCTAAATAAAAATTCTGAACTTGTCTAAGCCATTTAATTAACCAGATCAAGATCACAATTGGGTACATTGACGGCTGCATCAGCTGTGTTTCCAGTAACTAGCAGTAAAAATATGAACACCCTGGTCAAAGCTGTCCTCAGATCCTAAAAGTACTCCCAAATGTTGACATGTTAAAAGTGCACCGTACTACTTTCACATTAATGGGCTGGGCATCAAAAGGTTGCCAGGTTACCAATGGGATTAACATTTCCTCAGCAACTGCACTACTCATCCCATCTCTATGCTTATGCTCTTTCTCATTTATAGATTTTTTTACATTGCAATGCCATTCTTTGATTGTTGTCCCACTGGAAAAAAAATCCTGGTAACACATATACTCAGACCCAAATTTGAACCCCAAATTCACATGGTTCATTTCAACTGACTTCAGAGATAGGAGATCACTAGGTTGCCAGGTTACAATTTACTGAGAAACCACACTACTCGTCATGTCTCTATGCCTGTGCCCTTTCTCACTGTCAGATTTGTATGATAAAGTGCACTTCAATACTACTACTATTTGATTGTTGTCCCTAAAAACACTCGGCATACGATAATTTCTCCCAGCCTCACAGACCAGACATGACCAAGTTGCAAGGTTACCGTTTCCTCACTGACAATGTGAAAACTCCACCTCTGTGATCCAACTCTCCACAGCTCATGCTCCATATAGACACCAACTAAACAGTGGAAGGACTATTTTACATCTTTTGGACAAAAACTGAAATAAAGAAACAAAAAACCAGAAAGGTACCTATCTAATAGTAATAAGTCCCTTTTTATAATAGCAATAAGGTATGTCTAATGGTTATGTTAATGGCCAGTTCATCACCCCCTTGGGTTTTGTGGCACTCAGATGTGCCTCATGCCACATTACACCCCCAGGGAGTGATTAACAGGCCAGTAACATAACCCTTAGACATAGCTTATTGCTTAATTGTGCCACTGCCTTCAAAGTATCCATGGTTATTACCCCCAGATGTTTTTCCTCCACTGTGCTGCCTACAATCCCCCCATTCTGCATTCTGTTTTTGGATTTTTGATCCTCTGTGCATAATTCTATACTTTTTTTGCACTGATTGTAGCTGTCACACATTAGACCACTCCTACAGTTTCTCCAGCTCCCTCTTCATGGCCCTAGCCCACTTCTTTGGAATCCACTCTACTTCAGATCTTGATGTCATCTGCAAAGAAGCATATCCAGGTCCACCGTTAGCCCGCCGGGGCTCGGACCTCAGACTTGGGTGCCTTTTCAGCTCTCGCTGGCCCCGACACTAGAGCCATGGTCTTGAAGCTGACCTGCATGGGTCTGTCCCTGCCACTCACCTGCCACCAGCAATTTGTTCCTCCAAACTCACTGTTCGTTGAAGGAAACACCGGATTCTGGAACCCAATACAGCTTGAAGCACTTCCTGCCCCACGAGCTCCCTGAGCTGAGCGGTGAAGACTCTGCTGAAAACTCAAGCTGAACAGGTCCACTGTTAGCCCACCAGGGCTTGGACCTCAGACTTGGGTACCTTTACAGCTCTCACCGGCCCTGACACTAGAGTCTTGGTCTTGAAGCTGACCTGCATGGCTCTGTCACTGCTGCTCATCTGCCACCAGCAATTTGTTCCTCCGAACTCACTGTTCATTGAAGGAACTGTCAGATTCTGGAAACTGATACAGCTTGAAATGCTCCATGCTCCACGAGCTCCTTGTGCTGCACGGTGAAGACTCTGCTGAAAACTCAAGCCGAACAGGTCCACCGTTAGCCTGCCAGAGCTCAGATCTCATACTTGGGTGCCATTTCACCTCTCGCCGGCCCCTACACTAGAGTCATGGTCTTGATGCTTACTTGCATGGCTCTGTCCCTGCCACTTACCTGCCACCAGCAATTTGTTCCTCTGAACTCACTGTACGTTGAAGGAACCACCAGATTCTGGAACCTGATACAGCTTGAAGCAGTCCCTGCCCCACGAGCTCCCTGAGCTGCGCGGTGAAGACTCTGCCAAAAACTCAAGCCGAATAGGTCCACTGTTAGCCTGCTGTGGCTCAGACATCAGACTTGGGTGCCTTTTCAGCTCTCACTGGCCCCAACACTAGAACTGTGGTCTTGAAGCCGACCTGCATGGTTCTGTCTCTGCCGCTCACCTGTTGCCAGCAATTTTTTCCTCTGAACTCACTGTTGATTGAAGGAACCTCTGGATTCTGGAACCCAATACAGCTTGAAGTGCTCCCTGCCCCGCAAGCTCCCTGAGTTGTGCAGTGAAGATTCTGCCAAAAACTCAAGCCAAGCAGTTCCACTGTTAGCCAGTCCGGGCTCGGACCTCAGATTTGGGCACTTTTTCAGCTCTCGCTGGCCCTGACCCTAGAGCCATGCTCTTGAAGCCGACCTGCATGGTTCTGTCCCTGCCACTTACCTGCCACCAGCAATTTGTTCCTCTGAACTCACTGTTCATTGAAGGAACCACCAGATTCTGGAGCTCAATATAGCTTGAAGCGCTCCCTGCCCCATGAGCTCCCTGAACTGTGCGGTGAAGAGTCCAGTGAAAACTCAAGCCGAACAGGTACGTGGACAATCTCTGGTGCCTCTTGTTTTTCAAAACTTGGCACCTTCTTTTGGATAGATGGACTCTGGCACATGGGACCCTCACTGATTGGTCCCTGGCTTTGAATCCCTCTGCCAGTACATGCCGTGGAGTTGGAACCTTTTCCCCTGGGATTTCAGCATTTCTTCTGGGACTGGCTCCTTCTGGCCCTGGAAAGAGAGGAACGTGGTTAGTTCCCCACACATCGCAGAGACTTTTGTTTTCTTTCAAGCATACTTCTATTAATCTAAGAAGCCTGTTTATAGAGAAACAGTCTACAGTGACTTCAGCCCTTTTGGGGCAGAAAGTAAAAGATTTATTGAGCCTGTTTTAAATGTTAAAAGTGATTACAGCCCTTTTCAGCTAAAAGACAAATATTTGTAAGTCTGCAGTGAAAGTTACAGCTTGTAGAGATTAGTTTCATTCTTAAAAGTGATTACAGCCCTTTTTGATGAAAAGACAAATATTTTTAAGCCTGCAGTGAAAGTTACAGCTTGTAAAGATTAGTTTCATTCTTAAAAGTGATTACAGCCCTTTTTGATGAAAAGACAAATATTTTTAAGCCTGCAGAAAAAGTTACAGCTTGTAGAAATGAGTCTCCTTTTTGTTAGCCATATAATGCTTGAGCCAGTTGTTTAAGTTTTACTGCTTTTACTGTAGTTACCAGCCGGTTTTAAAACCGGAAAGCTTAGAGTGCTAGTTTCTGCCTCCTGTTATTACTCACATTTGTTCTACTCTCAGCTCTCCTTACCTTTACACTCCCCTCTAAACTCCGAGTCTGCCCTGTTTCTTTGTTCTCCCCCTTTCTCTGTCTACTCCCCTCCAACTCTGTGACTGCACTGCCCTGTTTCTTTGTTCTCTGAAAACCTCCTCCCACTCTGGTTGCAGTATAATCCCCTCTCCTTATTCTTCCCTCCAGGTCCACCGTTAGCCCGCAGGGGCTCAGACCTCAGACTTGGGCACCTTTCAGCTGTCACTGGCCCCGACACTAGAGCAGTGGTCTTGAAGCCGAATTGCGTGGCTCTGTCCCTGCTGCTCACCTGCCGCCAGTAATTTGTTCCTTCGAACTCACTGTTCATTGAAGGAACCACCGGATTCTGGAACCCGATACAGCTTGAAGTGCTCTCTACCCCACGAGCTCCCTGAGCTGCACGGTGAAGATTCCACCAAAAACTCAAGCCGAACAGATATTTTCCTGCCCTCCCCCCACCTCAACCACCCTGGGTCGATCCTTTCATTTATAGTCTAAGTGCTCGTTTTCCCATTGGCTGCTTATACTGGCCAACCACTAGGGGTGTTTTCCATTGTCTTGCTTGCTCATATGCCTGTGATGTCCTAATCCTTTCTTAAAACACAACCTAATAGGGTTTCAGTGTTCCTGTTTTCAGAGTTCCTGCCTTACTTTCACTAATACCCTGAGCTTACAGACATTTCTGCAATAGTTTCTTGCCAGAGGTCTCATCAGGAAACTCCTTACTTGACCTGCTTGCTTTATTTTCTGAACTACTCTCTGCTTTATCTAGCCAGGGTCCTGCTGCCTTTCCTTTGCGTAGCGCTACCGGCTTACAACGTAGTGCTTGTGTGTGGTTTCATCTAGCTATTGCTCTTCCTGCATGTGGTCAGCAAGCCTGGTTTTGGCTTTGGGCTCTGGTTTCCCTCCTCTGCCTATCCTCCTGTTCTAATTTTCTTTCAGCATCAGTCTTGCCTGTTGTTTCAGGGTTTTTCTGAGGCCTCCTTTGTTCTGCTCTGTCAGGGTTTTCTGAGGCATATCCTGACTACCAGGGCTAGTACTGCAAACATTGTTCCCAAGCAGGAATTTACAAAGTCCCAGAAGTCTCAGTTCTTAACCCCTTCTAGTATAGCAGTTCTCTGCTATGGGAGGTTGTTTCTCTTAATCTCCCTGCTACTTGTCATAAATGTGTTGACTCTGCTTACCCCTTGTATCTGCAGATCCTATGACATTCCATCAGACTTCTTTAATTTTCATTTGTCAAATAGTATCACTGAGCACTGCCCTCTGTTAGGGTGGCACCACCTTCTCCTCCATAAGGGCTGCACCTATCATGCCTTCTCTGCTATCAGTAGGAGATTGGTCTGGCAGACATTCTCTTTTATTCATCACAACACCAGATCTTGGTTCCTAGCCCTCCTCACCATCCTTCTCTTTGGAAATATAGAACTTAATCTTGGACCATCGGTTCATTTCTCCACAACCACTATATCTAGGGTCACTAGCAAGGGGCTATTTATTGTTCACATGAAGATCAGAAGTCTAACCTATCATCATGTGGATCTTGAGGCATGGGTACAAGCTTACAAACTGGACATTTTATGCCTCATCGAAACTTGGCTCAAGCCGGGAATACTGAACTCACTTTGCTCCCTGGATGGCTACTCCCTGTTTCGCAAAGATAGAATGTCCTCAAAATGTGGCTGCGGAGTTGCTATAGTCTTCAAAAGCCACCTAAACATTGTGACTGTTCCTACCACTGTTCTCATGGCTGGTTGTGAATCCTTGCATGTCATCCTTGCACTCGGAACAAAAAAACTCCATGTCAGCTGTGTCTACAACCCCTCTACTGGTGGCATTGATGGCCTGCAAAGCTTTTTAAATCAAACAACTCAAATTGAAAATAGTAACGAAGTGATAATCTTGGGTGATCTGAACCTGAACTGGCTGGGAGCAGTCCATGGGTCTCTACAATCCCTGGTGCTCAGCTATAACTTTCACCAGCTGTTAACAGAACCTACTCGTACCACCCCATCACAGCAATCATCAACTCTAATTGACTGTGTACTGGTGAATCAATTGGAGCACATATATGTATCAGGCTTATTAGCTGATTTGTTATCTGACCACTCTCCTACATTTTGCATTTGGTCAGCAGGTACACCTCCTTCCTCTCCTCCGTGTTTTGTTACTTTCACTGACTTTGCTAAGTTGGACATGGATGAATTTCTATCGGATGTTTCCAAAAGTGACTGGACTCCTATCCTTACCGCTACAGACATTGATGTTGCCCTAAAAATCTTTCTCAATGAATTCTTTGCTGTCCAGCAGAAGCATGCCCCTAAGGTTACCAGGTGTGTTAGAGGTCAACCAACCAGGTGGCTCAACAAAGACCTGCTTGCAAACCTGCATCTCAGGGATAAATGCTGAAAGTGCTACAAGCGTACTGGACTTCTCTCTGATTTCAGTGCCTATAGAGCTCTTAGGAACTCATGTAGAAAGATGATCAGGACAGCTAAGAGTAATTACTACAAGAACCTTCTCGAAAGCTCTGCTGGTGACCCAAGGAAATTCTGGGCACATATAAAGACTTTTCTGGGTGCTTCCCAATCTGATATGTCAGGTGATATGATATTGAATGGAGTACATTGTAATAACCCTGACACAATAGCAAACTCCTTTAAGCACATGTTCTCAGATTTAACAAAGTACACTTCCTTCTTCCAGCAGTCAACTATATGCCCTCCAACCCCTACTACCAATCAGCGAATCACTGCTACTGATGTACCTAATGAGCTTCCAAACTCTTCACCTTTTTATTTCAAGGCTATCACAAGATGTGATGTCCTGGTATTACTAAAATCCATTTCAGACAACACTAGCCTGGGCTCTGACTCCCGTTGAGCTACTACTCCTTAAGCTTGCTGATCCCCTTATAACCTCGTTACTAGCTAAAATGTATACGCTGTCTCTCTGTTGCAGCAAGGTTCCTGAAATATGAAAAATTGCTTGAATTACACCAGTTTTCAAGAAGGGTGTCACAAGGGATATCACAAATCACAGGCCTATTGCCATTCTCTTGGTCCTGAGTAAAATATTGGGAGAAACTTGTTGCCTCACAAACAGATGCCCATCTAACCAACTACAACCTTCTCTCCGAAACACAGCATGGTTTCAGGAAAGGGCACAGCACATCAACAGCTCTCCTTTAACTCACAACTGATATTTTCTCAAACATGGATGGAGGTCTACTTTTTGGTGCCTTGTTTATTGACCTTATGAAGGCTTTGTATCTTTTTGATCACCAACTACTTCTTACCACACTTCTAAAATTCAGTTTCTCATCCCCTATTGTTGAATGGTTTAGGAGCTACCTGTTAAGCAGGTCCCAAATGGTGAAATATAACTCCTGTCTATCTGGAAGCACCACCATCAATATTGGGGTGCCCCAGGGATCTATCTTGGGTCCAATGCTTTTTTCACTTTACATAGACAATATTACAGACGCTTTCAAATTATGCTCATTGATTCTGTATGCTGATGATCTGATCTTCTACTCTAGCTCCTCAAATGTAGGGTGTATCAGCTCATCCTTGTCTACTGATCTCACAAACATCCAGCACTGGCCGTATGACCATAAGCTGGTACTGAATACAAAAAAAAAAGGCCATGCTTCTTGGCTCGGTCCAAAAGCTTAAGGCTTGTTCTACTGCCCTGCAGATAAGTGCTTCAGGAGGATCACCAATAAAATGTGTAACATCTTTTAATTACTTGGGGGTCCTTCTGTCAGGGATATATTGCTCCCTGCCCTTACTTACGGTGCCCCTATCTTTGTTGCAGCACAAAAGACTTCCCTCTATAATTTGGATGTTACGTATAACAACATATGTAGTTATGCCTCTTCATCTCCTCGCCTCATGCACCGCTGCCAACTGTACAAGGACTTAAAATGGCTCTCTCCCTCGGCCCACAGGAAATATGCTTTGGGCTCACTCACAGATTCTATTCTTGGACAAAATACCCCATCCTCACTTGCTACATTGCTTGTCCCCCAAAACCCCTACCATGGTCTGCGGTCAGCTGATAAATCTTTACTTCACATGCCCAGGTGTCAAATGCACAAAGGTGCTGCAACTTTTCAGCATACTGCCCCTCATCTCTGGAATTTGCTACCCCGGACCTACGGCTGACAAATTCTCATCTCTGCTTCAAACATGAGATGAAGGGATACTTATCTCTGATTGACACCTGCACTTGTTTTGACCACACCTGATTACCCTGATCCCTGTCTTTTCCCTCTTTTCCTATATTCTGCTTCATTCCTCTCTACTCCCTACCTAACGTTTTTTCCTTTCCCTTAACCTACCCTATCCTTCTACCTTCTGCCCTGACCAAGTTTTTCTCAAGTCATGCCTAACTCTGCCCCTCTGTTTCTACTCTGCTTCTACTTGCCTTCTCTGGTTCTCTCTTTACTCTCACTTTTTTCACTTCATGTTTTATTCTTTGAATGTCACTGCAGATATGAACATTTGTAATCAATACAACTTCCCCTCTTAACCCTGTTTTATTTTCACTTTCCTGCCCTTGGATACATTGTTTTGCCTACTTCTGTTTCTTGTCATTTATGTCATTACTGTTTAGCTCTTATGTAATGTTATTCCTTTGTAATACTTGTTGATATTTGATGGTAACCCTCCTCTGTATGTAATTGAAATTGCTCCTACGAATTGTTAACTGTTTATACTTTTTGTACTCTCCCGGGTAGTGCCTGAAAATAGTCAGTTTTGGCTAGCATACTTACCTGGTTAACAAAAACTAAATACATAAAATAAATAAATATCCTATCTTGGACTGTTCAGGGTTAGCTGATCTATGTAGCACAATCACTGAATGGCTCCCAGGTCAGGTTAAAAGTCTGATTTGAGAGAGGTATTGTCAGCACCACTGGCATACAGAACAGTATCATTCACATACATATCTGGTGGGAGGAGATATAGACTGTGTGTGGACAGGTTGTTTAGGGAGAAAAGAATAGCATAAAGTACAAGGACATAAGGAAGTCCCATGTCTGTAGGGAGGGAAGGAAGTGGACCATGTATGAGAACAGAATGTATTCTGTAAGACAGGTAGGAGTTGAGCCAGGACATAATCTGCTTAGACAAACTTCACTTGTCAACCTATTCTGTAGGAAGGGATGAGAAACTGTAACAAAGGTGTTAGAGTGACTGATGAGCACAGCAGATGTAAAGAGTCCCAGCTCTATCCCAATGAGAATGGAGTCAGTGATCCTTCCTTAGATGGAAGGTGACTGTTGAGTGATTGGGCCTGATGTTAGACTGAATCAAGCTGGGGAAAGAGTAGTAGTAGTAATCATTTTATTTTATTTTAGGGCACCCTTCCCCAGAGGCCAAATGAGACAAGGTACATAAATAAATAAGATTTTTTTAAATCCCACAATAGTAAATAGTGTACTTGACGCAGCTTTATGTAAAAAACGCAGGCATGAAATAGAGGTAGTGGACAATGAAGAGGAGTGGTTCACAGCGCAATATTTTAAACCAGCTAAAAAAGATAGAAAATCTGGATGTTTTAATATCCCCATTTTTAATAGTTTTGATCCTCTCATCGATTTAAATGAAGTAACCAATATCAGTAATGTAAATAATACTGAGGATTGTGTAATGTTAGATAAAAACTGTGGATCCATATCTCAGAAGCAGAGTACTGACAACATCTTGGGGCCTACTGCTCAGCTAAACAAAACTAATAACAACTTTTTGGGAAACATATCACAGTTTGTTCTGCTGTAATTAATGAGTGTGCTCAGATTGAACTACCAACTATGAATGAGAGCATGAACCTAAACAACTCTAAAGAAATTGTTGTACTGGGCGATTCAATGATTTCCAAATTAGACAGGCAAATTTGTGATATAAACAAGTCAACTCGCACCTTGTCTTGCTTTCGTGGGGCCAAATTGCAGGATATTGCTAAGATGTCCAAACAGATATCACAAAACAGTGTAGAAGAACCCATGGTTATAATACATGCAGGAATCAATAATATTAAAAATCAAAACATATATCAGATCAAGGACGCCTTTGTGGGGCTTACAAATATATTAACTGATAAAGGGGGGACACATTGTATTTTCAGAAATACTTCCTGCATCTAGGGCTGATATTTATATGGAAGCAAAGATTAAAAAAGTAAATAACTGGTTAAGGGGATGGTGTTTAAAACAGAATATAAAATGCTTGACACACTGGGAATAGTTTGATAATAACTGGTGCTTTTTCTTAAGAGATGGCCTTCATCTGAATAAAAGAGGCTCTGAATTATTAGGGAAAGCAATAAATGAAGAGATTGCTTCCTTTTTAAACTTATAAAGGGGGGGGTTGGAAGGTCAGACATAATGACACTGATGTTTTCTTCTCAGTGATACCTCAAACAGGTATCAATAAAGTGAAAATAACTCCTTCAAAAAAATGTTTGGACCAAAATAATATTATACAGCATTCAAAACTTAATATCGTGTTACTAAATGCAAGAAGCTTAGTTAATAAAATGGATGAGCTCAGTCTAACATTAACAACCAGGAATATAGACATCTGTAGGGTGACTGAGACTTGGTTTACTAAAGAACAATGGGGGCAAAATATTCAGGGATACACATTATTTACTAAAAATCGTGAACATACCAGAGGGGGAGGGGTTGCAGTGTATGTTAAAGAAGGAATAACCTGTCATGAAGTGTACACTGATATAAAAAACCCCTAACAGTATAGAATGTGTTTGGATTAATTTAACATTTGAACAGAAAGCTATAACTTTGGGGCTCTGCTATCGCTCACCATCTTTAGATAAAGAAAGTAATAATTCCTTTTTGGATTATTTACATAAAATGAACCATCTTGATAACATTATATTAATGGGGGATTTTAATTATACAGGAATCAACTGGGATACATTATTGGGCTCATGCTACCAGGAAATTAATTTCCTGGAAACAGTTATATCCATGGGTCTGGAACAACTAGTACATAACCCTACAAGTAAGGAAAATATTCTGGACTTAATATTTACTAACATCTATGACCAGACAGAAATTCCAATAATTTTGGTTCCTTTGGCCGATAGTGACCATTGTATGGTATTATGGACAATAAAATATTATGAGGTGGCCATTAAAGGTATAACAAAAATGAGAAACTACCTGAAGGCTAATTATAATGAAATAAAAACATATCTAAAGGAATGGAATTGGCAGCAGGAATTGAACGAACTACATGCTAAACAAATATGGTACAAAATTAAGGAAAAACTGAGGTACTATGTTGACAAAAGGGCCTTTAATAAATACAAAAAGCAGAAAACAGAAATCAGTTGGAAGAGGTTCAAACAAAAGGCAAATAAAACAAAACTAGCAATTAGAGGGGCAAAAGAAGAAATGGAGCATAGATTAGCAACAATAAATAAAGATAACAAAAAACAGTTTTTCAACTATATCGGCTCTATGAGAAAGAACTCATCCAAAGTTGGTCCATTATTGATTGAGGATAATTTAATATCTGATGAACAGAGTATGGAAAATTAATTTAATAGATACTTTACTAGTATTTACAAAACCAAGGAGAAAATAATTGGTAATGATTATCATTCTGAAGAATGTTTAGAAGAAATGACAATTCCTGAAGTTTTTTCAGCTATAAATTCATTTAAATCTACAACATCTGCAGGAACAGACAGTATCCCTTTTCTTTTCTTAAAAGAAATTTCATATGAAATGGTTGGTGCTCTTACCCTATTGTTTAATAAATCAATCAATACTGGTGAGGTTATGGATGACTGGAAAGAAGCCTTAGTTATCCCTATTCATAAGGGAGGGACAAAACAGAAGGTGGAGCAATACAGACCCATTAGTTTGACATCCTGTATAGGAAAGGTCATGAAAAAACTTATAATGTATAAAATAAACACACACATAGCTAGAAATGGATTATCGGACATAACACAGTACGGCGTTGTTACTGGTAGATCATGTCAGAATAACCTGACCAACTTTTTTGAGCCCATTAGTGCAGCCCTGGATGCAGGATTTCCTGTAGATGTGGTCTTTTTAAACTATGAAAAAGCATTTGATTCAGTTTCACATACAATTTTAATTGAATGTCTTATGAATATTAATTTGCACGAAAATATCGTTAGTTGGATTTCAGCATGGTTGACAAATAGAAGGCAACAAGTAAATATCAGGGGTTTTACATCGACCTGGAGCAAGGTAACTAGTGGAGTACCTCAGGGATCAGTTTTGGGCCCAATTTTGTTTAATATTCTCATTTCAAGCATGAAAACTACAAATGGGGTGTGGTTAAATAAATACGCAGATGACGCCAAATTGGGGTGTATAGTGAATGATTATACTTCTGCCTCTATGCTACAGGATAATCTGAATGATTTATCCAATTGGGCAAAGGAACATAAACTAATATTTAATACTTCAAAATGTAAAGTAATGCATTTTGTTAAAAACAATAGGTTAGTTAACTATTCTTTGGACAACATCTTATTGAGCAAGGTAATCTCTGAAAAGGATTTAGGTGTTTATATTACCAATAAACTACAATTCTCTGAGCATATCAGTAAAACCACTCAAAAATGTCAGAGACTTATTACATGCTTGTTGAAAAATATTAAATCAAGGGAACCAGAAGTGTTAATTCCAATCTTTTGTAGCGTAGTCAGAACAAACATAGACTACTGCTCTTCATTTTGTGCTCCAACTTTAACAAAGGATAAGGCATTAGTTGAAAAGGTACAGCGGAGATTTACAAGACATGTCCATAACTGTAAATCATTATCGTATAGTAGTAGATTAAAAAAATTGAAATTATACTCCCTAGAATATCGATCTTTAAGTGGGGATTTATGTCTAATTTATAAAGCTTCTAGAGACAAAACCTTGTCTGAAACAATATGTTTAGAATGGCAGATTAAGATGAATAACACCAGATCTCATAAATTAAAATTAAAAGCAATCACTAATAGGACAACAAGTAGGAACCATTTCTTTACCCAGAGAATAGTGCAGATCTGGAATTCATTACCTTTTGAAGTGGTGTACAGTAGTACCTTCCAGTTATTCAAAAAAAGCTTGATTTTTTTATGGGTAATAGAAAATATGATTTCCATCCAGGATAAGGATGGCAAGTTCATTATGGGCTAGTCCCCCGAGCTCGTATTAACCTATAACCTATAAATCAGGACAATTACAGTTAAAACAGCACATATCAGCTGGGATGACACAAATCATGGGCTTTAGATTACACCACAAAGGACTGAGTAAACAGATGGCCTTCAAACCTCTCTGAAATGACTCTACCTAAGGGGCCTTTCTGAGGGCTCTCAGGAGCGAACTCCATGAAACCAGGACAGCTGCAGTACATTGAAGGCATGATCTCCCAATGCTTTCAACCTGGTCCTTGGTATCACTAAGGACCAAACCTATATAGTGCCTTATAAGGACCAAACCTATGTAGGGCCTTATAAGTTAGTAAACCAACTTTGAAGCAGCTATTTCACTTAATCAGCAATGCAGTTCTTGCAGCACTGAGGAAATATGACACACCCTCAAGAGGTCAGTCAACACCCAAGCCATTGGGTTTTGCACCAGCTGCAGGTGATGCAGCACACCCCCATTTACCCTGAAGTACTGAGTATTATAGTAATCGAGCTGAGATATCACAAATGCATGTACCAGTGTTGCCAGGTCCCTCGGGTCCCTTTGGGTGGGATAAGGGATTTAATCTGGGTGATGCTGTTCAGAAAGTAAAAGCTATTCTGGACTACTGCTGACACCTGAGCCTTTAATGTCTGCCCATCATCCAGAATGACCCCCTAGATTTTTCACCCTTCTGTTAGACATAAGCAAGAAGAGTAGACCTAAAGGCCTGTCTCCATCTTGTCAGTACCTCAGTCTTGCCCGGGTTGAGTCTCAACCAGCTCAACCATATCCGGTACTAGATGTTGACCAAGCATTTACTTAGCACTTCCACAGCACCCCACATCCCAGGTGCAAATGGCAAGTACAGCTGGGTATCATCTACATTGCAGTGAAACCCCAGTCTGTACCATCTAATGATCCCTCCTAGATGCTGCATGTACACTGCAAACAACATGGGTGAAAGGCCAGAGCTATGGGGAACACCACAAGGCAGGGACACTGGGAGTGAAGAGAAATTTCCCAGCAGAACAATCTGTGTCCTGTCCTTGAGGTAGGACTCAAACCAGCAGATAACCTTTCCAGTGAGTCCTACACATTCCCTCAGCCTATCCAACAACAGCCCATGGTCCACTGTGTGTGAATGGGTCTGCTAGGACTGTATATGCCTGCCAAGAAGAGGGTTCCCTTATGTGTCTATTCCCCTTTTTCTGTATGTTATTCTTGTATGTGCACTGTTGTTTGTCTTACATGGATTGGCCACCCATGTATTTTTTTTTGTTGGTGTTGTGTCCTCCCCCCCCCATCTTGGGTCACCTGACAGGTTAGAAGGTATTAGGAAAATCTCTTTATAAAACCGGGGGCTTAAGAGCTTCAAATAAAGTCTGTGGTAGTTAAAACACCCTCAGTATCTATGAAAAACAAATTGCTGTGCTTCTGGTTGAAAGCTAGCTGTTTTAATACATTACCATTTAACTGTGGCATTTTCTTCATGAATGTGCGCAATAGCGCAATAGTGCAATAATGCAATAGCACGATAGCGCAATAATGCAATTGTGCAATAGCAGGAGCCACTATGTACACTGTTAAAGTAAGTACATTGAAGGATTTCTTTGTGCAGAAAAAAATTAAGGTGACCTTAAACAGGCTACAAGTGCCTTTGTGTGGTACCCTCTGCAACTAGAGCGCTTATAGAGCTGGCCGGCCATAGAAAAGCCATATTTATGCTCAGCCTGTTGGTGGGAGGGACAATTAGAGTGTTTACCCCTGACATTATCTACAATAATGAAATAAAATGAGATTTGCTGCACTCTAAAGCAGAATTTGAATGAGATTGAACTAATGCAATGAAGTTAAACAAATAATAAAGTTGTTAAACAGAGTTGTAATCATGTTATGTAACCTCAGTTGATTGACATCTGATTTGAACCAATCCAGAACATTTCTCAGGGTATATCTGTGGAAGTTTAACTCTGTGTAGTCAGATGCAGTTGGAGTGCTGAAGCAGCAGCACCCAGAGGAACTAGTGCTTACTAGTTGTTTTGTTTTCCTGGAGTATGTTAACGCTTATGTGTCCATCTGTACCCACTTGGAGATTTTGACACTGTGTCAGAAGCTGAGGACAGATCAGAGAATGAGAACTGATCCTTCGCCTCTCTCCCTCACCCTGAGGTCATTGTGCACCCTGACCATGGCATCCTCAGTGCTATGTTTGGACCTAAAGCCAGACTGGAGAGGATCATAGACATCAAGGGCTGTGAAGTGTACCTCAAGCTGCAATGCAACCACCTTGTCAATAGCCTTGCCCAGAAAGGGCAGGCTAGAGACTGGTCAGTAACTTGCCAGGATATCCAGGTCCAAAGATGGCTTTTTCAGAAGAGGTCTCACCAGTGCATCTTTCAGTGCAGCCAGGAAGATCCCTTCTTACAAGGAGCACCAGATAATTCCAGCAATCACCAGACCCAGATGCCTGACACAGCTCACCAGTAGCCTTGATGGTCCTGGATCCAGCTTACACAGCTCTGAGATCACCCCACTCTCCTCTTCAATAGTCATTGGTCAAATCATCTCCCATGGCAAGGCAAAGCAATTTTATTTCTAAGGCACCCAATCCCTGAGGATCTGGGTGCAGTACATTATAAAAACAAAACTACAAAATACATAAATTACATTGGTGAAGTAGTAAAAACTTTAAAACAGCATTTTTAAAAGTCTAAATATAAAATGTAAATAACTGAGGGTAGGGGGGAGAAGACTTAATCCCCAAAAGCCTGGCAGAAAAGATGGGCCTTAAGCCTCTGCTTAAAAACACCAATCGAAGGGGCCTCCCGGACTGCAGCTGGAAGCGTGTTTTACAGGGTCAGCCCAGAGACGCTGAATGCTCAATCACCAGAGGTCTTGAGCTGAACCCTGGGAACATCCAGGAGGCCCCTCAAAACAGAGTGGATGAAGCAGGCAGAGGTTGCAGGTAATAGGAGCTCAGACAGGTAGCCAGGACCCAGCCCATATAGGTCCTTATAGGTGAGCAAGCCCACCTTGACAAGAACCCTCCACCTGACCAGCAGCTAATGCAGAACATGCAAAACCGGGGTGACATGGCACGACCAAGATAGTCCCACTGGTAGCTGGGCCACTGCATTCTGCACCAGCTGTAGCCTGCGGAGGGTCCCCCCCCATGACTCTGAAGTAAAGAGCATTACAGTATTTGATTATGGAGGTCACAAAGGCATGTACTAGGGTTGGCAGATCTTCAGGGGTAATGAGGGGCTTGATCCTGGCGATGTTCCATAAGCGGTAAAAAACACTCTTCACAACAGATGACACCTGATCTTCGAAGGTCAGTCTGCTGTCCAGGATCACACCTAGACTTTGCACCTTCGGGGAAACAACCAATGGAGCAGACCATACAGAAAGACCAGAATCCACTCCAGGTAGCAACCCATCACGCCTGCGACTGGCTCAACCACCAGCACCTCTGTCTTGTCCAGGTTGAGTCACAGCCAGCTGGAAGTCATCCAGTCATTGATTTTGGCCAGACAGATGTTAAGTATATCAACTGCACCAGATGTTTGGGGGCAAATGACAAATACAGTTGGGTGTCATCTGCATAGCAGTGAAACTTCACACTGTACTGTCGAATGATCTCACCCAGAGGCAGCATATGCACTGCGAACAGCATCGGCGACAAGATCGAGCCCTGTGGAACTCCACAAGACAGAGGCATTGGGGAGGAGGAGAAATTCCCCATCATTACCCGCTGCACCCTGTGTGAGAGATGGGACTCAAACCATCTGATGACAACCCTGGCTAGTCCACAAAATTCACATAGCCGATCGAGAAGCACAATGTGGTCCACGGTGTCAAAAGCTAAAGAGAGATTGAGGAGAACAAGAAATGACCTGTCTCCTCTATCTCTAGCTCTGAGTAAGTCATTATGCATCTTGACTAGTGCAGTTTCTGTGCTATGTCTAGCCCAAAAACCTGACTGAAATGGCTCGGTTTTATCTTACTGCAGTGACAGCGGTTACAGAGACATCCCTGACAGCGACAGCCACAGTGCCGAATGTTAGCAATGCGATGTCAGGGATGCCTCTGTGATACCATCGGGGGGGGTCTGCCCCCCCAATCCCCACATCCCCTGGTCCTAGGATTCTAACTCTGAGTCGGAGTTGTACCGGGGGTTGGGGTGAAACACACTGCGAGGCAATTCCCTGGCTGTGCAGAGACCATCACAGCGACATGTGGATTTTGGACAAATCCTGTCGCTGTGATGGTCTTCGCCATCAGGGAGTCACTGCAGTGACGGTATACCAAATGGCTCATGATGTCGAAGGACATGAGCTGATTCTCAAGCTCCTGTGCTACCAATTTCTCAACAACCTTGCTCAAAAAATGCAGGTTGGAGATAGGACGGTAATTCACTAGGATCTCTGGGTCGAGGGAAGGTTTCTTTAGAAGGGGTCTCACCAATGCCTCTTTCAGAGGAGCTGGGAACACCCCATCTGCCATTGAACACCCGACTATCTCAGCTAACACTGGGCCAACAGCCTTGGCTGATCCCATCAAGAAACACATTGGGGCTGGGTCCATTTCACAAGATGTATGCATTCATGATATGAGGGTTCAGCACTGCTGGGTCACCAAAGTACACTCAGGGAGATCCCAGCATGAAGAGAGGACACCCTGTCCAAGATGAATCAAGCAATGTCTTCACATTTTGTGGGTAAAAATATTCTCCTATATTCCAGAAAGGCCAGATGGAGAAGCTATCTGCAGTCTAAAAGAGGTGAGCTCATTGATTCATCCTGGCAGCAGTCTCCCTAGACAGAAAACTTGGCATCTTGTGATTGTTTACTCCTTGGTATTCACCTAGCAAATATTCAAAGACAGTCTGTCCTCTGGGCCCTGGATCTCCTGCAACAACACTTAAACCTCCAACCCTTTACCTTCTTCTCCTTAAGCTCAGCACCCTACCATGGCAATTTTCAGTGTGGGACAATACGATGTACCTTAGTAGGTGCCACCTGGTAGAAGGCCACAACAACAGCCTAGTTAGAGGCTATCATGGTCTCGTCTGAACCCACAGCACATGATTCCATCATTCCCAAGATGTCTACTACTGCCTACAGGCCTTCCTGCTGAATCTCTCTCAAAGGGCAGTACCGAACCGTCTCTACAGGGGTGGAAAACAAGGAGGGATCCCAAAAAAAGAACCTGACAGTGTAGTGATCCAACCAACTGACTGGATCAATCCTGAGGCCCTCAGCCTCAAGCCCCAGTGAAAATATCATGTATGTCCTATGTCCAATGTCCAATGCATGGCCATGTTGGTGGGTCACAGAAGTAACCATTCATACAAGGCCCAGAGACTCTATCACCCAGAGGAAATCTTGTCCAATGTGTGAGAGTACACCATCAACTGAGGCACTGAAATCACCCAGAACTAACCATCTGGGTGACTCCAACACCCAGTTGGCAATGCAATCCCTGACTGCCTGAAGGAAATCCCCCACATACCCTGAAGGCTGGTACACTACGAGAATCCTATAAACTTCACCTGTAACCCAATGCATGGCTGTACATTCAGATTATGAGGTATCTCCCTCTGGGTGCATCACCAAGTTCAGTTCAAATCTAAAATAGATGCCCCCCCCCCCCTCACCACCATTGGGAAGTGAAACACAGAGAATCCAGCTGGAATGGCAGATTCCAACACAGGACCTGCATCATTTTATTTGTTTATTTGATCTGGTAGGTCCATAGGCCATAGACCCATTTTCATGGTGATCAGAGTACATAAAAACACACATTTAGATATCACTTATTAATATAAAACATAGGGTACATATCAATACATAATTATTATAAATACAAACAGGTTGGAGAGACAAACAAAATACACAAAAAAATCAATTCACTAAACATTTACATTCACTTTTTGATAAATATTTTCTCAAGGCCTTTCTAAATCTAGACATTGTGATTTCTACACATTCAAACTTCACCATAATTGTGTTGAATAATATAAGCAAGCTGTAGAGTAAGGTCTTCTGGCCAGTTTTTGTTTTCATTTTTGTAACAGAAAAATAACAGTGAGCAGATGAATGATGTAGAAATAGGATTTGAATAATTTGTAAAAAAGGTCTGGAAATGGTAGGAACCTTATTCTCAGTGTTACCTTTTTCGCTAATAAACCTACTTGAAATTTAAATCTGTGCTCTAAAGGTAGCCACCCTACTTGTTTAAATAGATCACAGTGATGTGTCTGAATTGGTAACTGAGCAGTGAATCATGCGATTTGGTTCAAAAGAACCGTAACCCTTGCAAGTAATCCATCACTAGCAGTATGATAAAAAGTTAAAACAAAATCAATAATGAGAAGGAGAACAATCTGAGACAAAAGTAACCTGGTTGATGGAATTAATACTCAATTAAATCTATATAATGCTCCAAGACACTGATGAAATGTTTTGACCAAATTAGAAATGTGATACTCATAACTCATACCTGAATCTACAGTTAAACCTAAGTATTTAAAACAATTGACCTGCTCTATTTTAGCCCCAGTAACAGACTGTATTGAAAGAATAGGCTCAACAGTTAACTTTTTCCTATGATTACAAAATACCATGGATGTAGTTTTTTTTCATTCAGAACTAGGTTATGATCACAAAACCAAGGTTGTATTTTCAAGACATCAGAAGCCAGGTCAGCTTGTAAAACATCAAATCTAGGACTGCTCATGAAGATTGCTGCATTATCTGCATTTATAAAATTTGAGATTTGTCACAAACCAAAGGTAGAGTATTTAAAAATAAACTAAACAAAAGAGGGCCCAAAACAGAACCTTGAGGTATACCCATTGTGATCGAGGCAGGAAAAGAATAACATCTATTAATCTTTGTGAATTGAAAGCATTTAGCTAAATGATTCTCGCACCACCCTGCATCATCGCTGGACACTCTAAGATTAACAAGGGCCAAATTAAGGAGATTATGATCAATTAAGTTGAAGGCCTTGGTGAGGTCCACGAACACAGCCGCAGCAAAATGTCCTTTGTCAAGGGCCGCTTGTACTGTGCTCATGAACCCCACCAAGACCATCATAGTACTGTGTCCTGGTTGAAACCCATGCTGCGCAGGTGTCAAGTCATCATACTTGGAAAGGTGTTCTTCCAGTTGGTCAAAGACCATTCATTCCAAGATTTTTGAAAGGGGTGCCAGAAAAGAAATAGGTCGATAATTATGGACACTTAAAAGATCACCAGGTTTAGGGATTGGGACTACAACAACATCTTTCCATAAAACAGGGAATATGGAAAAACAAAGGGACAAAATAAAAATAACAGATACTGGAAAACACTGAATATTCTCAGTGATCCTCACTAGTCTATAGTCGACTTCATCCCTACTCACCGATGAATACGGGTCAAACTTCTATAGATATCTTAATACCTCATCTGGGGTAAGTTGTTTAAAATAGAATTTAGGATATACCAGTTTGAATTAATATTAGTTAGGTTAGTTAACCCACAGTCCTTACTTACTGTATTACATGAGATGTATTTTGTTAAATCAGTAACAAAAGTGTTAACTTACTTAGCTATTAAAAATAGGTCAGTCAAGACTCTTGCAGTGGTTTTTAAGCATTGTACCACAGAAGAAAATTTTTTGCCTAATAATTCATTAATTAAATCCCAGGTGGCTGAGGTGTCCTTACCATTAAACTACATTTGCTTGTCTATATAGTAGTTTCTTTTTTAATTATGTGACCATCATGTTACATTTATTTTGGGCAATTTTGCAAGCAGTTTGGGAATTTATATCCACAGTCTGTCTAAATATTTTCCATTTTCTATCCCTATCTCTGATATACTGTAGTTCAGACATGACCCACTGAAGCTTGTTTCCCCTGATTCTCAACTTTTTTATTGGGACAAATTTATTGCAAATTGCTCAGAAATTAGTATGAAATATTTTTAATGCCTCATTTACATCAGTTACCAGCTCTAGACCACTCCGGTCTCTGGAAGACATAGCATTTTGAAACTTACCAAGCCAGGTCTCTGTGATGCAAGCAAGACTGACCAAGAGATCAGAAATAAAGTCCACTGTAATAGTATTCTTATTCCTCACTGTCCTGGCATTGCAAAAGGAGGACAGGAAAGCAGCGAGCAGAGAGTGAATAAAGTGCTCTTGAACCCTATCTAGAGCAGGATAGGGGAGATGAGTCTGTAGTTCTTAGGTGTTGAAGGGCAACCCCTCCTTGGGCAACATGATGATCTTTGCAATATTCTAGACCTGGGGAATCTTAGCAGAGAGGAAGGAGCAGTGGAGAAGGGAAGATGTGGTAGAGGCCAGTAAAATGTAATGCTTTATTAAAGCTATCAGGGCTGATCATTTCTGAAGGGTCCAAAGCTTATGAGGTTTTGACAGGATTGGTAGAGGAGACAGGGGAAAAGGTAAAGGAGGGTTTTGGCAATGGGAAGAGAGGGGGAAACAAGATGAGGAAAGATGAAGGATAGGTGAGGATGGAAGGACTCCCAATTAATATGTAACTTTAGAGAGGGGAAGAGTATAGGGAGTCAGAAACTTGTAATGAGATGATGGTGGGGGGGGTATTTAAAAGCGGGATGGTTAAAAAGACTGTGAACCACCTTCCAGAACTAATTTGCATGAAATGCTTACAGTAGATTGAAGCACGAGTTAGGAGTTGCTTGTAGCTGAGGTGGTCAGTAGGGGCACCCCGTACCTTGAGAGAGGCCCAGGTAGCATCACAGTCCTTAAAAATAACTATTAAATCTGCTGTGACCCAAGTAATGTGTTAACCCTTCACACTAGTCCTCTGTAGAGGAATATGAATGTCCCAACTTGATAAAGTTGCTGTGTGAGTACTCCAATGCATCATTAACATTAAAAGGACACTGTCAACCCCCTTAGGCCTCAAAGTGTCCCTAGTTTAAAAAAACACATGTTATGGTTGTCCCAATTCTGTAGAGACTGCTGATGTAGCTGGGAGTTTTATTCTGATGCCTTTCTTCTTTTAAAAAGTGAAAAACAGACTGCCAACCATTCTGGTGATACCACACAAAAACATTTTGTTTACATTCCATAATCAAATCCCAAGGCATCCTTCCTGGGTTTGGGAACACCATCAACACAGTCTAGCCACTCATAATGCAGTGTGAGGAAAGGAGATTATTACATTATGAATGGCTGCACTGTTTGCGGGCATTCCTAATGTTCAGGAATATGCAGTAAGAATGGATCAGAGATTTGAAACAAAACAAGGTTGGGTACAACTATACCATTAGTATATATTTCAGTTCTACTAAGAAACAAGTCAGGCAAAACAAGTAGAAACATATATGAATTTTAGAGAAGATAAACAATCATAAAATGTTGTTTTTTAACTAGAAATAATATAATTAAAAAAAGGTTGCGTGTCCCTATAAGGGCACTGTTGATACCAGACCAGTAAGTGATAGAGAAATCATCCCACAGGAAGGGACAGTCTAGGTTTTGGAATGAGCAAGAAGAACAGGCATTCTCTCACTTTGCTCCTAAGTTCTGGAACTCTCTCCCCCTACACATTAAAAACTCTGCCTCCCACCGGGAATTTAAAAGCTCTCTGTTCTCTCACCTGCATGACAGGGGTCACTGCAAGTGCTTGTAACCTATTTCACCCTATTGCTGGCCTGTGGCATGGACTCAAGCCTAGTCTTGTTCTGAATGTAACCTATTATGTTTGTATTTAAAGGAGATTATTGCTTACTGCTCTAATAACCTACGTTGCTGTTACTTCTCCTGCTGTCCTATGTGTACCTTATTGTCATGTTGTGCTACTGTAAAATGTATACATTGTCTTGTACTCTCCCGGGTCGTGCCTGAAAATAGGCAGGTTTGTTGCCTAGCGCACTTACCCGGTTACCAAAAGCTAATAAATAAATAAAATAGAATGGTCCTAGGAGAAGCTTCAGGCCTTTGTATTTTGTTCACACAGAAGAGGGAGCTTGCAGAATAAAAGACTGGAATTTCAACCTCAATACTGTGCCACTTGTTTTGATTAGGAGTTAAAAGGGACAGGATATAGTAGGTGAACGTAAGATACAGTGACTTTGTAGTATGTGTCAGTTTATAGTCAGAGCCAGAGTGCACCATCACATTAGCATTTCCATTGATAAAGGATAAAACAGATTGCAGTGCACACTGTAAATCCAAAGATATCTGTTTATATAGTCTTGGGATGCATACTTCATTTTTGTAGCAGGAAGGAGCACAACTTCTAGGGTTACCACCTATCTTGATTTTTGTAGGACAGTCCTTTGAACAGTTGTGTCCTACAGAAATTAAAACATGAAAAATATTACATGTCCTGACCTTATAGTAGAAAAAATATTTTCTGACTTTAGAAACATAGAAAGGTGATGGCAGGAGGAGACCAATGATCCATCAAGTCTACCCTTGAGATCCTACGTGATCCTGGGACCTAGCTGGTAAATTCCCTTGTGGATTTGATTCTAGCGTACTCCTTACCCCAACCCCTTTTGAATGCTGATATGGTCCTAGCTCCTACCGCCTCCACAAGTAGTTTGTTCCAAGGCTCCACAATCCTTTCCGAGAAATAGCGCTTCCTAAAATCCCTACTGAAACTCCCACCACTCCGTTTCCATCTATGCCACCTTATGTCTGAGTTGGGAGCCTCTGTGAATAGTTCAGCATAGGGTACTGATTTTAAACCCCTCATGTACTTAACACTTGTCTCAGAGTGAGGATGTTTTAGCAGGTAAGCAGGTGCCACCCCCCCCCCACACACACACACATTCTCACAGTGGTTACATTACAAATGCTCTGTGAGAGAAGTTTCACCTCCACATTTTTAGGTGTAGAACTACTGGCATCTGCAGGTGATGGAACTCTCCTACAGTATTCAGTAAAGAATGAAGACAGAGGTGCAGGAATTCTCATGCACTTTTATAAGAAGGGAGGGAATTAAGTTTCTGTCAAATTGCTGGCCCAGTGGCAGTGAGGGTTGAAGTACTAGATGCCACACCTCATGCCACGCCAAGGACCTGGGTTTGGGAATGAACTTGGCAAGCCAGGGGTCAGCAGGGGAGGGAGAGGATTGAGCATCCGGAGGACTGCTCTCCTCCAATCCTCTCCCTGGGTGGGTTGTGGGATTTGCCTCTGTCTGTAATGGCCCCCGGTGAAGTTTGGGGGCACTATAAAGAGCAGCACTGTTGGGGCAGAGCAGCAATGGACATCAACACTACATGTGCAGACATCATTGCACATCCAGGAGGAAACATAAGGAGGAAATTCTGGCTACTGGGGAGGCGATGATGGGGCTCGAGTGTTTAAGTCTGCATGCCCAATGCTGGCCCTCACCTGACTTGACTCTCCCTGGTCCCTGCTCCTCCTGTGAGGCATCGGGGAGGGATCTGGCAGGTGGCAGAGGCGAGAACAATTGGGTCCCCATCCAAGAGATGCCCTGGTAACCAATGACCGGGAGGGGAAAAAAGATTTCACACAAAAAAAAAGTCTCTGTCAGATTTAACCCATACCACACAGGTTGTTTAGACACCCGATAATGAGCTAAATATGGACCAATCAGTTGGCAATGGATCAGTTAAGATAATCTGGCCGGTTCCTATTCTATAGTTCACTGCAGGCATCTTTTACTCACATAGGCAAAGGCTGTTAAATATCAGAACTACGTAGTTTTCAATTCTGCAGTATAAATCCCATATGTAAACAGACACAGTTGCTCTGCTGTGTCAGTACTGCCAATGATTCAGCAGTAAGAAACATGTAAAGAGTTCTAGAGATCATAAGGCACGCAGTAAATTTACTTGTTTCTATGTGCCACTATTCAACCTAAACCAAGCGAGCTCAGCAGAGACAAGCCTTACCATCCAATGCTCTCTGAATTGTGAAGTTGTGGCATGGCTGTGATGGAGTATACACAACGCAGTGTACAGATTCACTACTGTCAGGGGTCAAACTTGGCACTAGCCCTGTTAGCCAAAGGCTGCAAGATTTTGCATTAGGCAACTGAAAGTTTTCTATAACTAACCCTGCTGGCTTGTGCTAGATAAGGCAACATTTTAATAAGTGCAGCAGCTTGGCCAGTGGAAAGTCTAGGGGGCCAGTGAATTTTCTCAGTCACTAATCACTAGTCTCACTGGTTAGTGGTTGCAAAGTGGGAATCTTTACCATATACTGTTACTTTAGATAAATTAAACCCTTACCACCCAGTATAGCCCTATAACAGTAGAGGCTAGAGCAACTGGTACTCCAGATTACATGTTTTAACTCTTGTGCATGCTCCGCAGCACGTCGAGGCACTGCACCATCTTGTCCAATTGTAGCTGCATTTACCACAAACTGTTTCTCTTGATGATGCCCAGCCCTCTCTACCTGGTAAGAGCAAGAACATCTAGCAGAAAAGTGGGACCACATGGTTATAGTGCACAAAGCATACCTATGAAACAGTTGCCAGCCCCCACCCAACATACCTTTCATCTAATGTTCTCCTTCGAATGTCCACACCTGGTAGACATTCTCACAGTAACAACTTTCCCTGGTCCCAACTCCCAGTAAAAGTATAAAGTGCTGATTGAGAAACTGTGCCACCAACTCTCAAACATGCTATGCACTGTAAGCACGCATGCCCCTGCAGTAGAGACGGCCTGGGAGCCCCATATATTATACAGTCAATTGAGGCAAAATATAAACATGGTGTTATAACTTCATATTCTGGTGAAAGATACCTACAGGAACTAAATGAGTGAGGTTGGTAGAGTGCTAGTCTTTGTGTTTCTAGTAGTACTTGTTTTAATATTATAGAAGCCCCAATGACTGTGACCACCTCTGATGCCCTCTGGTGTGAAATATTGGCCTGGCATTCTAATTTCCACAACTCTGTCACTGAACTGTGAGTGTTAATGCTTTTAATATTTTAGTAGCACCATAAACCTCTGGAATATATTTTGTATGCATATATCATTTTTACACAGGTATATCCTTTGTGAGGTCGATAGAGTGCTGGTCCTTGTGTTTCTAGTAGTTAAATCATTTCCAGGTACCTCACAGACCCCTGAGCTGTCTTTGTACTCTTTGTATATTAAAAAATGTATTTTTGTGTACTAGTTGCTTTAACATGTACTGTTATAGGGCTGGATCGGGAGGTAAGGGTCTCAGTTATCTAAACTGAAGGTATATGGAACAGATTCCCTTTCAGGCAACAAGACTGCGTAGTGCTGATGCTGATGAACTTTAGAGGAAATGCACAAACATGTGAACTAGAATAAAAATGCTAGTGTGACAGACTCCAGACAGAGGCCCTGAAATTAAAGCATTTGTGATACAATGTGGCAATTTGGCATGCTAAGCATAATAGGAAAACTGGTATACAGAGCCAATACTACTAGAGATTAAAGCATATCATTTAAAGTTGTACAGCATCAGTATTATATCTGGTACCTTTATGGTTTTGTAATCAGTAGTGTATCTGCACACTCTCTGTGTTGATTATGTGGCAATTATAACCGTGCCACAATTGCACAATTTAGAGAAAATGGAAAAACAAAAAGGTTTGCCTCTGTCTGCCTCAGGCCTACAGCCCTCCCCACATACAAATTAAAAACAAGCATGTGTGAGTAAATAACACCAGGCATTACAGTTTTAGGGATACTGATATCACATAACTTAAAATGGTCCTGACATTTCTCTGGTTTGTTGAGTGAATAAGAGATGCTTCTGAGGACCATGTCGCTTTTATAAATCTGAGTTTTGGAGTATGGAAGCCCAGTGTGTCACTCTTTGCTAACTGTGCAGGCCACTACTGTATTGAAAGATATTCAAAAAAGGGCAGTGAGAATTAGTTTGGGGTATGCTGTGGATGTACCCACAGTTATGAAATCTGTGGGCATTGTTTCTCTTGATATTAGAAGAGATTGGATGCTTGTTGGAAATGCTCTCAACAGATGAAGAGAAAGGAACATAAATTGAATCACTTCTTGCTCCTAAAAGAGAGTGCGGGTACCAACTTAGGAAAAAAGGGAGTAGGAGGAGAGCTGAACACAAACAAACAATGCTGGCTCTAGTTTCACTCCATGGGCAATGTAAAACGTAAATGGTTAAAGGTGAATAGCATATGAACATACAGTAATTTGTTAATTTGTTATTTACTGTATGTGTGTTTTACTTTCTTGATGCAGATGCAGTAAATATATTCAACCAAGGGAAAAAGCCATTGGTAACTAATCAGTTCATAATTAATTCTTCAGCTACAGCTGGGGAGTGAAGGTGTCAGAACAACATATTGTGGGGAGAGGTTAATTTGGGCAAAAACTCCATTCATCATGCTTATAAAAGTGCAAGAGAGTTCCTGCTCCTCTGTCATCTTTCTTTTTTTCATTTTACATTTTATCTCCTGTTCTCCCTGGCTGGCTATCCCCTTCTGACCAACCCCCGCCCCCAGTCCAATCAGCCAGCTTCCCTGGGGCTTACCTTCACTGCCATCCTCTGCCACAGGTCTGTGGTGGTGCCCAGCCACCAGGGTGGGTTCTGCAAAGGGTCAGGCTTCATCCTGCCGCCTCGGATGTTTTTCCACCTGTTTCACCCGGGGGCCCATTAATGTGCTATGAGTGCGATGTGCAAGCTCTTCCTTCACGGCTACATCCCTGGCATCCTGAAAGTGGGTTCCCATCCCTTATTGGTAGCATTGCATTGTGCTGCCACCCAGCAGCTGCTGGGTGACAGACAAGCAGCCTGCACACTAACTCCCCTACCTGAGGAAGGATAGCTGTCTTAGGGATGTTCAAACCTTCCTTGCCCAGCTGGCCCCTGAGCAACCTGAGTCTGTTCCCAAATCCAGACCACCAATGTGGCAGGAGGTAAGGCGCCTAGCACCTCAGCCCTCCATGCCACTGGGCTAGCTCTATGTCATCTTTCTTTATTGAATGCTATAGGAGAGCTTTACCCCATGGAGGTGACAGTAGTTCCACATCTACAAATCTAGAGATGAAAGTTCCCCAGTTCTTCCTGTGTGTGTGTGTGCGTGTGCGCATGCATGCACGCGTGTGGACAGCTGCTTATATAGTGAAATCATCTCTGACACAAACTGTACAGTACTTTCTTTTTGTTACAGAAAGGAAGTATGACTCCCAAGACTATAATAAACAGCCACTTTTGGACTTTGTGTAAACTACAATTTTTATTTTTTGATTGTAATAAATTTAAATGTTAATGTGTTGATATATGCCATCTCTATCAATTGTCATATACTGCAAAGTTTCTAAATCTCATTTTTATGTTTGCTTGCATGCATGTGCAAGAAACATAGTGCCACCATATGAATTTTCGTAGGTGTGCCACTCCCACTTCCAGTGCCCTGCTCCTTTTTTCAGGCACGGCCTCAGCACACCAATAAATGTCTGAGCTGTCTATGACAGCAGTTCAGATGCAGTGGCATACAGCTGAAAGCAAAAGAATGCTACAATTAGCGGTGGTAATGTATAGGCAATTTGCACACTGCCGTCAGCAGGCAGTTTACATACTGCCATCGGCAGTATGCAAAGTGCCTACACATCAACACTGAATCTGAACAGCTGTCATAGACAGCTTTGTTTTTTTCTTAGTTTCCCCCCTAACAAACACCCAATTTGCATGCTGGAAGCCCACCCCAGTGTGTTCATGTGCTCGCCCCCACCCCTGCAAACTGTATGGCTGATGGGGGTGCCCAATTCCCCCATTGGCTCCACTGCCTCCCCAAACAGACTTCCAGTTGCCATGTTAGGAGCCCACCCCAGTGTGGCAAAGGTCCGTATGGCTGATGGGGTTACCCAATCCTCCATCGGTTCCACTGTATCCCCCAAAACAGACTTCCAGGTGCCACACTGGGAGCCCACCCCAGCGTGGCAAAAGTCCATATGGCCGACGGGGATGCCCAACCCCCCATCGGCTCCACTGTCCCCCAACAGACTTCCAGGTGCCACACTGGGAGCCCACCCCAGCATGACAAAAGTCTGTATGGCTGACGGGGGTGCCCAGTCCCTCATTGGCTTCACTGCCCTCCCAAACAAACTTCCAGCTGCCACACTGGGAGCCCACCCCTGTGTGGCAAAGTCCCGTGTCATCGTTGTTAAAAAAAAAAAAAAACACCTGTAAGAAAAAACGGTCCCTCGTTGACTCTCTTCCCTCCCCCAACCCTCACCCACCCTCTGCACACACCACCTGCCCACACCCCCGCCTCACCCCAAACTTACCTCTGGAGGCTGGTGTGATGATCTTCGGTGGACTGGGAACACGTCTGCACCCTTCAAAGCTGACTGCGAACTGTAGAATTGCTGGTAAGCTGTATAATGGCATAAATGTTTTTTTTTCAACTTTGGTGCATATCTCAGCCATTTTTGGGAATTTTTGCACCAAATTTTCAACATGAGGTTCTTGGGACCCCACTGCATGAACTCAGTCACTGTCATTTTGTTATTGGGTCCCAAAAGGTGATTTCGAGGTCACTGCATGGAACCACCTTTTGGGACCAATTAATGAAATGACAGTGTCATAGTTCATGAGGTAGGTGCCCAAAAACTCTATGTTGAAAATTTGGTGAAAAAAATTCCCAAAAATGACTGTTTTACAAGCATGCATTGAGCAGTTCCTGCGCACACTTGTAACTTTGATAATTGTTAATATTTTCACTCCAGATTTTCAACATTACCATTTTACTACACCTCCTTATGAACAGTACAGCTGTCATTTTTCACATCTCACTCAAAATGTGTTTTCACACTTGTAGCTCACATGGGCGCTGTTGGTGTGTGAAATCAATGTTCAGGACACATTATGAAAATCACAGTGACACTGTTCATGAACAGAGGTGTTACAATGGTTATGTTGAAAATGTGGTGACAAAAGTCCATAAAATGACTGTGTTATGAGCATGCATTGCGCAATTTCCACGCACCCTGGTAAGTTCACAAATTTGTAATATTTTCAGTCCAGATTTTCAGCATTGATATTTTCCACACCTCCTTATCAACAGTACAGCTGTCATTTTTCACACCATGGCTGAAATGTGTTTTCGCACTTTTGGCGCAGAATAGTGCAGTCACTGTGGGAAATTAGTGTTCGGGACAGATTAAGAAAATCACAGTGACACTGTTCATGAGTGGAGGTCCCAAAATTCCTATGTTGAAAATGTGCTGTAAAAAATTCCCAGACTAATTACATTATGGGTGTACATTGGCAGTTTTTACGCATGCCCGTGACTTCACTAGTTTTTTATATTTTCACTCCAGATTTTCAACATTGCCATTTTTTATACCTTCTCATCAACAGTATGCCTGTCACTTTTCACATCTTGTTCAAAATGTGTTTTTACACTTGTGGCGCCAAATGGTGCAGTCGCTGTGCAAAATCACCTTTCGCCTAATGAACTGATAGTGTCACTGTTCATGTGGTGGGGTCATAAAAAACCCTTGTGGAAAACTTGGAGTAAAAATACCAAGAAACGCCCAGGGCATTAGGATTTTTGACCATAACGCCCTACCCTGTAGGTACTGACATGTGTCAGGGGTGTGACTTGGGATTGTCGACACTAATGCTCATGCCTTTCCACCCCACCCCACCCTGCAGTCAGTGACAGGCATCGAGGTGCACCTTGGACCCTTTTCCCCCAGAGTTCTCCTCATTCTCCTATACTGCGCCAATTTCAGCGTATTTCCTTATGGAATGAGGTGACTGTAAAGCCCAAACACCCCAAGGCACACCTCGACACTTGTCAGTGTCTGAAGGGTAGGGTGAGGTGAAATGTCATGACTGTCATGGGCAATGATCCAAAGGCACACCCCAATGCCTGTCTATCTCTGCAGGGTGAGGGTGGAGTTGGCGTCAGTTCAATACTTCAATGCCATTCCTATACTGCATCTGTCTAACTCCTGCACTTCCACTTCTAAAGCCTGCAAGCAAACATTCGGCATTGACAAATGCTTGTTATCTTTCTTGTCCCCTGTAAAACTGAAAGTAAACACTTAAAAATTCTTTGGGGGAAATGTCTAAAGTTTTCCATTATGATCTGTTGTTTAACAAAAAGGTTCAAATATTTTTAAAAGTGAACATTCCACATGTCACCAAGAATTTGCAAAAATATTCTATTTAAACAAACAATTGTGAAGATTAATACAAATGATTGTCCATTAAAAGGGCATACAAATCTAGTATTTCTAAAGTAGAAAGAGTAACAGAGAGAAACAGAAAAGAAGTAAAAATGCAGCATATGTCAGATTACTTTCATCACAAACAAAAATTAAATCAATTTAAATTGTTGAACATTTTCCATATATACATTGGTTTATGTGCCTATATTTCTATGAGGCAAAAAGACTTTAAATTACATAAAAATAAAGCAAATTAATCATTTAATCAATTAAGTAATTCCTCTAACAATCACACACTGAACATAATGCACTTACTCATTGACAATTCAGTGGGTGGGCCAGCCTTGTTGGAGAGAGGAGGGCTATGCCAGTCTGCCCGCTGGGGTTCAGGATGGGGGTGGGAGTGGGGTGGTATGACACCTGCTGGGGTGGGGGGACACTAGACCACCAGGGAAATAATATATATTCAGGGACTGGGAATCAGGCATGGGGAGGGGGGTTGAAACCATGATAGACCACCAGGGAATTGTTTTTTTAAAGTATGGATGGAGATGAGAGACGGGGTTACTGAACTGGATATTTTGGGATTGTGAGGTGGGGAGAGGGACCGTTAGCCACCAGGGATATTTTATGTACCTGTGAGGAGGGTGGGGGGGAAGGACCACTAGCCACCAGGGCTTATTTTTATGTAACTGGGTGAAATTTCACCCATAACTTTCACGGGTGCTTTCCGCTTCTCCACAGGTGGAAGTTCAGAAACTTTTGCGAAAGTTCCCTGATTTTCACGGAAGTTCTATCAAGGTGGAAAACCACACTTTCACCCACACTTACAACATGGACTGAATGATCTTGCCTGTGATGACTCGAACCAACACTGTAAGTGCTAACAGTAAGTGGATGTCCAAGTATTTTCGAGCCACAGTGTCCTGCTCGAGGACAGTGCTGCAGACAGAAAGCTGAGAAAGCACCATAATGGCCAGTTTCCAAGTTATTAAGGCATCTGAAACATGGCTTTAAACCATGTATTAAAGGGGGTCACCAATTATTATATAAATATCTCAAGGGTGGCTGGCCCAGTGGCATGGCAGTAGCACTACTGCCACCATGGCAGTGACCAAGAATCAGGAGTCATCTTGGGTTGCTGGGTGCTGGCTGGGGGAAGGGGCAGAGAATAAGCATCTGATGAACTGCTCTCCTCTTCCCAGGAGGGAAATATGTTATTCCCACTGAATGACTGCCACCAGGTAGAGGCCTGGTGGCAGTGTGGGTCTGTGAGCAGCACAGGAAGGATGGGAACTGCAGGACTTCTGTGGTGCACCATGCTTCCACATGCATGCATGTCTGTGTGCATGCCCCAGCATGGGGATCATGGACAAAATCAGAGGAAAAATGGTAAGGCAGGCACATATGATGCATTGCTCATTAACCCCCGTCATTGCTGCCACCAGGGACATGGAGGAGGCAACATTAGACATGCATCTTTGTGTGGGGAGGATGGCCCTCTCCCTCTTTACCCTGCCACTTGGGGTAATCTGTGGCAGTTCATCAGTTCACTGTAAGTCCTGGTAGATGACAGATGGTTGGGGCAGCAGGGACAGGGTTAAGGGAAGCCCTGCCTGCCTCAGCCAAAGTGAAAACAACCTTAATGAAAAAATAAAATATATACATATATATATATAAAGGAAGACTTAATATTATGTAGCAGGGTATAGCTGTTGATACTGTTGTCCTTTTCATAAAAAAAATAGAAAACTGCAATTAGGAAACAGATACGTCACTGGAAAACAGCTTTCTTTTCTTAAAAAGGCCATGCAGCTTCATTTCCATTTCTTCTGGACATTTTGATGTTTTCCAAATGAATGCCTGAAGCATTTTTTCTTGGGTCAGCTGTTCAAATGGTAAGTAACATAATCACAGCAGCTGAATTTTTGGAGTTCTGAAGGTGTGGTTCAGATCTAGGACCTTTATAAGGGTGCTGATATAACAAATAGTTACATCACTGTTGCCAAGCTAATGCATGCTGAGTGGCCATGTTTGAATCACAGAACAGTAGCTTCCCGCTACATTTAGCTTATGTTCCATGGGAGGTTCCAACTTAAGAGTTTCTGTTGTGCCCCATTTCATTCAAGATTCTTAACCAGTGGATATCCTTTTATAAACCAATCATACACCAAAAAAGCATAGTCCCATGTAAGGAGTCACATAAGGAGCCATTTAAAGTAATTCTCATTATGGTGTCATTTTTATGTTGGCTTGCCCTTGTGCACCAGCCAACATATTGCAGTAGTAGCAGATTTGGAGGTGCAGTATCTGTGGGCGAATGCAGGGCACACATCAGTAGGTGCATCCCTCATTCCCCAATAAGCCAGCTGCAGGCACTGACACTCGCAATACCTAATGTAGCCACCAGATCTAAGAAAAGTGCCGCTGCAATGAGAGCCAATTTCATCATGTAGTAGCACAATAACACACCTCCCGACATGCCTTTCCTGGTGAAGCACTTCAGTAAACATGGTGGCACTGACTGCTGCCACCACTTCATTTGCCGATGGGGGAGCCCACTTCCCGTCGGCATGATGCCCTCCCATTCCAAATGTATGCCGAGAGGGTGCCCAATCCCCCTCAGCATCATGCGCCCACCCCAACAGTCTTTCCTTGCCAATGGGGGGCCCAATACCTGTCAGCTTCAGTCCCCCCTGCTTAGTTTAGTTTGCCAATGGGGGATTCCACTCCCCATCAGCATGATGTCCTCGGCCCCCAATGTGTGCTGTGTGCTGAGGGGGTGCCCAATCCCCCTCAGCATCATGCGTGCCCCCCCACCCGTTTCTGTGCCGACAGGGAGACCAATCCCCATTGGCTGCTGTCCCCCTCCTCATTATGCAGGTGGTACACTGGGAACCCACCCAGTGTACCAAAACAAACACCTGCAAAAAACAAAACCTACCTTTGTTGTCTTTTTTTTTTTTTTACCTGTAAAAGAAGAAATGGTCCCTCGTGGTCTCTCTCTACCCTCTCCCCAACCCGCACCCACCCCTGCTGTATGCTGCCTCCCACACCCCCCTCACCCCATACTAACCTCTGGAGTGTGGCGCGATGACCTTCGGTGGATCAGGGACACATCTACACTCTTCAAAGCCAACCGTAAACTGAAGAAATGCTGGGAAGCTGTATAATGGCATAAATAGGGTTTTTTTCAACTTTGGTAAGTCATTTGTGGGAATTTTTGCACCAAATTTTCAGCATGGGGTTATTGGGACCCTTCCTCATAAATTCAGTCACTGTCATGGTGTTATTCGGTCCTGAAGTGTGATTTTGCAGTCGCTGCATGGAATCACCTTTCAGGACTGATTAACGAAAGGACAGTGTCATTGTTCATGAGGTGGGCACTCAAAAACCCTATGTTGCAAATTTGGTGAAAAAAATCCCAAAAATGACTGTTTTATGAGTGTGTGTTGTGCAGTTTCCACACACACTTGTAACTTCATGAATTTGTAATATTTTCACTTCAGATTTTCAACATTGGCAGTTTGCCACACGTCCTTATGAACAGTATAGCTGTCATTTTACATATCCTGACCGAACTGTATTTTCGCACTTCCGGCGCAGAATAGCACGGTAACTGTGGGAGATCACTTTTAGGGACAGATTAAGAAAATGACAGTGGCACTGCTCATGAGCGGAGGTCCTAAAATGCCTATGTTGATGTGATGGAAGTCCATAAAATGACTGTGTTACAAGCATGCATTGCATAGTTTTCATGCACCCTTGTAACTGTGCAAATTTGCAATATTTTCATGCCAGATTTTCAACACTGGCATTTTTTCACACCTCCTTATGAACAGTACAGCTGTCATTTTTCACATTTTGCCCAGAATGTGTTTTCTCACCTATGGTGCACAATTGCGTGGTCGCTGTGGGAAAACAACTTTTGGGACACATTAACAAAATCACAGTACCACTGTTTATGACAGGAGGTCCCAAAATGCCTATGTTGAAAATGTGGTTAAAAAAATCCCAAAAATAATTGGGTTACAGACATGTGTTGCCCAGTTTCTATGCCTGCTCATGACTTCAATTTTGCATATTTTCACTCTAGATTTTCAACATTGCCATATTTTTATGCCTCCTCATGAACAATACAGTTGTCATTTTTCACACCCTGCCCAAAATGTGCTTACGTGCCTGTGCCACCAAATGTCGTTGAGCAAAACCATGTTTTGGCTAACAAACTAATAGTGCCACTCTTCATAAGGTGGGGTCACAAAAAGCCCATGTTGAAAATTTGGAGTGAAAATACCAACAAACACCTACATCATTAGGGTTTCTAACTGTAACACCCCATCTTGTAGAGACTGACAGGCATCAGGGGTGTGACTTGGGATCATTGGCTGTAATGCTCACACCATTCCACCCCACCCCACCCCACCCTGCAGCCAGTCACAGGCATCGAGGTGTGCTTTGGAGTCTTTGGCCCTAAAGTACACCTCATTTTCCGGTACTGCACCTATCTCAGCATATTTCCTTATGGAATGGGGTAAGTATAAAGCCCAAAGACCCCAAAGCACACCACAACACTTATCATTGTCTACAGGGTAGAGTGAGGTTAAATGGCATGAGTGTTATAGCTGATGACCCAAAGGCACACCCCAATGCCTGTCAGTCTCTGCAGGGTGGGGGTGGAGTTGGCATCAGTTCAATACTTCACTGCCATTCCTATTATGCATCTCTAACTCCTGTACTACCAATATCAGTGAGACAACATTCGGCATTGACAAATGCTTGCTAACCTTGGAGTAATTGTTTTATGTCATTTATTATTAGTCTGAGTATCCTACATTCCTGAAAATGCACAATGTTCCTTAATTTTTACTCTACAGAACAAAGAAGGCAAAGTCAATATATATATATACATAAAATCTTTCCACAACATACATTTTAAACATTTTAAAAAGCAAATACTTCGTCTCACTAAGGAAAACATCCTAGCAAGGCTGCACTATTGTGCCTTATCAACTCATGCAGCACTCAGATGTCAGCCTCCAAAAGGTTTCAGCCCTTTTTGCCCAAGGTTAAATGTAGTTTCTTCATGAAAATCATCTGATCAGAAAATGTGAACACTTAATATATGTAACTATTATATGTAGGTAAGGAGATAATGATTTGTGTCTTTAATTACATTATTTAATGTCCTGTTTCAAAAATTCTGTTTTAAAACTTATATTGCATGTTCACATAGCTCCTGATCTTTTTATACAATATGGAGAAACATGTCACTAATAATGTCATTGTCTAAATCAATTAGACTGTTAAGGGATGTGTCTTTATTTACAGCACAAGTCCAAAACATTCTCCTTCTTCTGCCACTACCAAATATAGTACAGGTATTTTCTTCCAGATCAAAAATGAAAATAACAATGAAAGCCCAGAAATGCAGGCCTTGGAATCTACATGACTGTGAGCCAGATAAAAGTGACAGGAATGTACCCAACCTACGCAAACCCACACCGAGAGACAGGCACACACAGTGTGCCATTCATAAATGCTGGCCACCTATCTGAGGCCCCACAACAGTGGTGTGTTGGTGCACAGGGAATAGACTGATGGACATAGGCAGCATCCAATCAGATGCCCTCCTTGGCTGCAGACTGGTTGCCCTTATTCACGTGCAGCCAAAGACTGTGGGGCATGGCAGTCCCGTTAAAACAAGTTGGACCAGGGGTGTACACTGACAGCTGCCCCCATCCCTTTCTCCATATCTAGAGGGCTTAAGCAGCATGGTGGGGGGGGGGTTGCTTGTCCCCCTGAGACTGGTCGGTGCGAGTTGGAGGGAAGTGCATATCAGCAACTGCAGGGTTTCTGCCCATGTAGCCTGCAACTCCTTCTACCAACATTTCATTCCTTGGGGTATGGTGGGAAGTGACGCATCACCTCCCAGTCACTAGCTCCAGTCCATTCACATGCACAGAGCCACTGATGGACAGGGGCTACTGTGCAGGTGGGGTCTACATTCTCTCCGCGAATGCTGTGGGGGGCCATGGGACCCCTGATATGTAGTGGTTAGACTAAAGGAAGCCTACACAACTGGTATACAGTATGTGATGCATAGGCTTAGTGTATAGACTATCTTACGAATAAATATTTCAATCTATACTAATTTTCTTTAACAAATCCCCCCTTTTTGAAGTGTAATCATGTTTCAACATGTTTATGGTTCAACAGTGGATCAAATGAATAAAGTATTATTCAGTGTAGCAAAAATTATAAGTAATATTTTCATGTAGTATGTAGTGTCATACAGATCCTACTACCATGCCATATATGCATGCATACATAACATGTCTTAAAACAGTATATTTTCTCTGGCATCAATATGCTTGTTAGTAACCATAATCATAATCATAACCATAGCTAGTCATCATATCCATTCACATTTTGACTTTTTTGTTTCCATTGCTAGCTGATTTTTTTTTTTTTTTTGACACAGGGCATATGTTTGAACATATACGGTAAATACTGTATCTCAAATGGCACAAAAATGCAAGTCACATCATTTGTTTGTAGCTTGTCAGCAATCACATTAATGCTTCTCAGTGTTGAGCATCACTTTCATTATCACCAGAGACATCATGCTATTCTTCTTTGTGTGAATAATATGGCTTCAGTGGTACATAGGTACAGGGGCAGACATTTCAGGTCCAATTAGCTACTAGACCCAAAATAAGGGCCTGCCACTGGTAACAGTGGTCAAATTACCCATTTGTTATGCCCCATTTAGGAGTCCAGCTGTTTCTTGAAACTGTCCATACAGTCAGCGCCAACCACTTCCCATGGAGTGCATTCCAAGCACTTACAACACGCTGACTAAACCACCTTGTGGTATAACCTCTCACCACATAATTGCCATGGATGTGATCTAGTAACAATGGAAGTCTTTTCTTTCCTACAAAGAGTTGCTATTTCCCAGATTACCTCATCTTTATATGCCTTATAGATATAATATAGGTCCCCTCTTAACCTATGGTAGGCCACTGAATATAGATTTAAAGTTTTCAATCTATTCTGGTAACACAGATCCTGCACCCGTTTCAGTTTTTTAGTGAACCTCCACTGAACTTGCTCTATTCTATTTGATATTCCAACTGTTTGTAATGTACTAAGTGGGGCTTCATATTCAAGTACTAGTCTCACCAAAGACTTATACAGTGGCATCAATACCTCCTCCCACTGACTTCTAATATTCCTTAGTATATTTCTCATATTTTATTGCATTTCTTGACTGACTCTAGGTTATGACTGTCAAAACTAAGAGTGTTGGATATGAGTACTTCAAGATCTATTTCTTCTTCCATTTCCAGATTAGGTTTCTCATTTAGTCTGTATTGTTGTAGTATATTATTCGCTCCAAAGTGCATAACTCTGCATTTTTGTTCATTGTACTTCGATTTGTGTATCCTTGCTCATTTCTCCAGAGCCAACAGTTAATTTTGCAGGGCTCTAGCAGATTTATCATCATTAACTATCATCCCTACCTTTCAGTTGATTAATTAGATCCCATATAAGTACAAATTTACCAGTGTTCTTTTTTCACTGTTGCCACAGCCCCTCCCTTATCTAAAGGAGAGGCAACCACATCTAATAGGTGATTACTATGGGCAGATCAGGTTTATAGGTTATTGAAACAAAATGGTCCTCAGTATCGTGTAAACAAACTAATTATAAATGGCCATAAATATACACTTCAGAAAAGCAGGGAGAGAGATTTTCAAATGCCAAAGGCAAAGACACTGTATGTTGAAATGACAATTGCTTATGCTGTATCAAACAATTAGAATTATGTGGTCAAAATCTTAAAACTACCAGCTGTGCATTGCATGTCTCCCAGTACCTTTAGCACTACGCTGAAACAAAAATTAGCACATAGATGCAATTGTTGTAAATAAATGCTTTGTCCTGTGACTAGACTGTCCTGTGTGAATGGTAAATGTTATGTATATTTGATGTGCTTATGTAATTCATTTCTCACATCTAGTATCTAATCATGTGTACATTTTATGTATATGTAACATCAAGTTAGTTATTTTTTGCCATTTATATTTAATTTCTAAACTTGGACCACCTCTCTAACCTTTGTGGATCTCTCTGCAACTCCCTTACCCACTTCTCACTGTCTACTGTGTCACAGAGCTTAGCGTCATCTGTGAACAGGCACATCTTGCCCTGGATTACTTCCCCTATGTCACCTAATGAACATGTTGAAAAGAACAGGCACCAGGATTGACCCCTGTGGCACCCCACTTGTGACCTCCCTTTCCTCTAATTTGACACTGTTTATCACTGCCTTCTGCAGTCTCCTCCCAAAATCAACTTTCCCTCCCACTTAATTAGGCACTTCACTGCTCTCAGACCCTTTAATTCCTTCAGCAACCATCTGTGTGGCTCTGAGTTGAATGTCTTGCTGAATTTGAAGCAGAGTAAATCTACAGTTTGTCCATTATCCAACACCCTTGTTACCCAGTCAAAGAGTACTATTAGGTTGGTCTGACAAGAACTCTTTGCCTCAGACACATGCTGCTTACTATCCTGGAGCCCATTTCTCTCCAGACAGTCCACTAGGTCCTCTTTGACTACTGTCTTCATTAGTGTACTTACAATGGAAGTAAGACTGGTGGGCCTGTAATTTCCCAATTCCTTCCTGTCCCATCCCGTGTGGAGTGGCACTCTGCTTGCTATGCTCCGATTTCTTGGAACCACTTCTGACTGAAGTGAGCTACTAAGTATCCCTGATAGGGGTCCAGCCAGTTCTGATGCCATTTCCCCAAGAAACCTCAGGGGCATCCCATCTGGCCCTGGAGCCTTATCTATTTTAAGGGTTGCAAGCCCTTTTCTAAACCTTTCACCTGTACATAACACCTGCCCCATTTCTGGGATATCCCTTGCAGCAGCCTTTATGCCACTTTCCAGCAGAGGCCCTTAATTGGCCACTGTGAATACTGTGCAGAAGTAGTCTTTAAAAGTGGCTGCCTTCTGCTCATCCTCCTCTATTACCCTGTCTCCCTTCCTCCATCAGCCAAACAGCTCCCTCTCTTGTCTTCTTTTTTTGCCTTAATATACCCAAAGAACTGTTTTTGCCTCCCTTGACCCACTCAGCAATATGAGGCTCTGCATCTGTTTTTGCATGCCTGACTGCCTTCTTGACTTCCTTCAATTTTACCTAATATTTGCTCCATTTCTCACCCCCGTTTCTCCTTGTAGCTAACAAAGGCCTTTTGGGGGGCCCTCTTTGTCTCTCTCTAATCTTCTTGGAGAACCAGGTTGATCTCTTGTGTCTACTTCCTATGGTAACCATTTTCAAGCATGATTAAGTTGACACAAGAATGGCCCCTTTAATTTCTCCAAATCTATCCCCTATCCCCCTGATTTTGTCTACCTTCAACTGGCCAAAGTCTGCTCATCTGAATTCCAGAACCACAGTCTTTGATGAGGTAATACTGGTGCCCAGGGCAAGTTCAAATCATATGATATTATGGTCATTGGATTCAGTGGCTCCCAAACCAGTGCTCCACCTACCATTTCCAGGTTGGTGAGAACCATGGTGTGAATGGCAGCCTTTCTTGTGGATTCCCTGACCAGCTGTCCTAGCAAGCAGTCCTGCAAAGTATCTAGGAGGGCTTGACTTCTGGTGCTCTTAGCTGCTGGAATGCCCCAATCTATGTCTGGTAGTCCTAGATCCCCCACAAACACTACCTCCCTCTTTGCAGCCCACTTCAGAGTTTCTGACCCTAGTTCCTTATAGCCCTCATTTCCCTGTTCTAGCAGTCTATAGACCACCTCAAAGTGCAACTTCTTTCCCAAAGTTGCTGTGAACTACATCCACTGTGATTCTGTCTCCCCATTTTCTCCCCTTATGGACCCATACTCTACTGCCTCTATGCTTTTGTTGACATTAAGGGCTATCCCACCACCTTTTCCCTTATCTCTGCCTCTTCTATATATGGTATTCTCCAGTACTACCAGGTCCCAGTCATTATTCCTGGTGCCCCATGTTTCTGTAATGGCTAATCCCGCATATGCCACTATCATCTGCAGCTCACTAATTTTGTTTCCCAGGCTCCTGGCATTTAGGCAGATTGCCTTCCACCTTGAGCCTATACTCTTCCCTTTCTTGTTAGCGCCTCTCCTTAGTTCTCATGTCCCAGATCCCCCCAGTCTCCCACAAATTGGTATCCCTCCTCCTGACACCATTCCTTCAACCAACCATTAAATTGCTCAGTCTCCTCCTTCCTCACCCTATTCTTCCCATCCCTCCTACTACACACAGCGGGGACATGGGAAAAGGCCTGGGAAACTGAATGTGCATTTAATCTGTCCTCTAGACTTTGAAAGTTATGCTTCACTATCTCTATGACTATAAAAATGTTGCTGTGCTTAGATTAAAAAGTGCTTACACAGGCAACTATTGTATAATATGTATTTTATGTTAGATGCCTGTGTAAGCACTTTTTAATCTAAGCACAACAATGTCTAAACACAACAACTATTTTTCTAGAACAGCAGCAGATAAAAGTGGGTAATAGGTCCTAATAGCTTGATGCTTTGTTATTATACAATAGAAATATGAGACTTACAATCATTACTTTTAAGCTTTGTGATATATAGGAAGAATCTAAACATGGCATTTTTTAATGCTGAATTTGAAAATGATTTCTGTGATTCCATTGATATAGCAAGAGTTAGAGAACTCTTGCAGCAATAATGTTTATTGTTTTGATAATAATATGGACTACTTTGTCCATTGTAGGAACATTTTAAATGGAACTAAACCACAGGGAGCATTTGAAAATTATTTGGAATGGTATACAGTTTTATTATATAAATTATTGTATGCCTTCATAGTTTCTCAACATATAAGTGCTTCTTAACAATTAATGAATACTAACAGAAGAAATAAGGATGTTGAGAAACTATCATGCCTGTAATGACTACATTAGCATCACTATATGGTAAAATGGGCTAAGTGAGGGGGAGCACTGTATAAATATAGTAATAAATGTTTTATATAACTGTAATTAATATGTAAACAAGTATGTTACAGTGAAGAGAGAATGTATTGTATCATAGGGCAATAATAAGTATATACCAACGTTACGCATGTATTGAGACAACCATTGTTTAACGTGGATTGCTGATGGGTAGATTGTATTCTTCTGTTTCTTTGTCTTGGAAAAAGTACTTAAATATGTTGTTTTCTGCTTTAAAATAATAGGTGAACCACCGTTCTTTGGAAAAATAGAGTTCATCCTTGAAACGTCAGTCACTGATGCTAATTTAAGGTGGCACAATATAAATTAAAAGTTATTTGAAAGTAAATCTAATCCAGGAGAAGTAGTCTCTATACCTTATTGCTTCTTGACATTTGCATTGCTATTAGAAACTTTCCCACATTTCAGATTTTTCAGCTAATAATTAGTACAGAAGCATCCAGGAATCAATACCACCCCCCCCCCAATTTGTGTACAAAATCCATACTATAAAAATAGTTTGATGCAAATACAAAATAAAATAAAAAGATATAGTTTTAAAGTGCATTAGTAGTGAAAGACATTGTCAAAGACAATGAAGAGAGCTGTAGTGCACTTAAATAATCCTGTTTTCAGGATGTAGACTGGCCGTGGAAGGGTTCAGGTCCGGTTACCTACATGGCCCACCACATAACATAACCAGTGATCACTAATTTTAAGAAAGGATACTTACTTCTAGGTATTAAAGTCCTAATCACCTCAGTTATTAAACCTTTATTTATTAAGCACCCATTCCTGGGGGCTAAGAGCATTGTACAATGAATCATTTAACAGATATAATAGAAACATAAATAACATACACAAACAATAGACAAGTTAAGACTATCCCAAGCATAAAAACTGTTACAGTAAATACCAAATAAATAAACACCCCTTAAAATCAATCACCCATTTAACAGAAGATTATATACCAAATGCCTCCTTAAAAAGGTGGGATTTCAGACCCCTCTTAAAGGCCTCCACTGAGGGGGCCTCCCTCAGAGATCTGTGAAGGGAGTTCCACAGGGCTGAGCCTGTGACTTCAAAGGCCCTAGTCCCACAGTATTTAAACTGGGTCTTAAGCACCACAAGAAGGCCCTGGGAGGAGGAGCAGCAAAGAGGGCAGAGCGGGAGATGAAGGGTCAAGCAGTCAATTAGATAACTAGGGCTGTCCATGCAGGGCTTTATAGGTCAGCAAGCCGACCTTGAACATGATTCTACCTCGCTGGCAGCCAATGCAGACTATACAGAACTGAGGTGAAATGGCAGGATTTAGTCAGGCCTCTCAACAACCTGAATGCCACATTCTGCACCAGCTGCAGGCAATGCAGGACTCCCCCATTTACCATTAGATACAGAGCATTGCAATAGACAAGCCTGGAAGTCACAAAAGCGTGCACTGGTGCAGGTAGGTCATCAGACAGGATGAAAGGTTTGATCCGGGCAATGTTTTTAAGGTGCTAAAAACCACTCCTGACAATGGCCAACACCTGAGCCTCCAGTGTGAGACCATTATCCAGAATCACACCCAGATACTTCACTTTGGAAGAGATAGTAAGAGGAGAGGAACCCAGCATCAGTCCAGTTGCCTCTCCAATCATCTCTACACCCCGATGATGACCAGGCTCAAGCACTAGTGATTCCATCTTGTCAGGGTTAAGCCTCAGCCAGCTAGAGAACATCCAGTCTTGGACCACAGCCAGACAGGAATTCAGCATGGAAACTGTGTCCATTGTCCTGGGGTAAAGGAAAAATACAGCTGGGTGTCATCTACATAGTAGAGAAACCCAATGCTATAACATCTAATGATGTCTCCCAAGAGCTGCATGTATAGCGCAAACAACATTGGTGAGAGAATTGAGTGCTGAGGAACTCAGTAAAACTGGGGCATTGGACAAGAGGACTAATTTCCCACCAAAACCCTCTGCTTCCTATCTGTGAGAAAAGACTCAAACCATTTGATGACATTCTCAGTGAGTCTGCAGAGCTCCCTGAGGCAATCCAACAACACTCTGTGGTCCATGGTATCAAATGCTGAAGAGAGGTCAAGTAGAATTAGAAATAATCATTCACCTCTGTCTGTCACATTGAGGAGATCTTTTAGCACCCTGACTAATGCCTTCTTGGTGCTGTGCCTAGACCTAACTAACAACTGGAGGGGCTCATAGAAGTTGAAGTAGAGAGGTGTGTCTCAAGCTATGAAGCCACATTTTTCTCAATACCTTTCCAAAAAAGGGAAGGTTTGAGACTGGTCTATAATTTGCTAAGCAGTCTGGGTCAAGGGAAGGCTTCTTCAGAAAGGACTTCACCAACGTCTCCTACAAGGTGCTAGGGTACACCTTGTTCTAGAGTGAGGGCCGGACAATCTAAGGGAACACTGGACATATGGACTCTACATATCCCACTATGAGATGTGTTGGGCATGGGTCCAGTTCACAGCATGTTGGCTGCATCTTCAAAATTACCTCCCTCACTTCTTCCACACCCACTGTCTAAAACTCACCACAAGCAGGAAGGTTGCCCCTGTAGACACCCAACTCAGTACTGAGGGGCCACAACTGCCCCATTGGGTAGATCCCCAAGCAAACAGGGGACACTCTGTCAGAGAAGAACAGAGCAAGCTCTTTGCATCTAGTGGCTGACATTGCTCTAACCAGCTGGAGATAGGCAGAATAAAGTAGCCTTTCTACCATCTGGAAGAGCTGAGCCAGTCTGTTCCGTCCTGCTGCAATCTCCCTTGATAGGAATTCTTCCTTCTTACAATATACTACCCTTTGGTAATCACCATAAAGAGTTCTCAAAGCCAGTTTTTCTTCCTCGATCCTGGACCTCCACCAACAACGCTCCAACCTGTGACCCATAGTCTTCATCTCCTTGAGCTACCCATCAAACCATGGGGATCTCAAGTGAGAAGGCCTGGATGGTACACAGGCAGGTGCAACAGAGTCAAGAGCTGAAGCAATGTCCCTATTATAGGCCATCACTACAGTCCCCATCCTCACCTCACAAGCAGCCATCACATTTGATAGGTCCATAACCATCTGAAGTCATGCTGGAGACAACTCCTTTAAAGGGCGATAGTGAATCATCGCCACAGGGGATGGACAACTAGGGAGAGCCCCAAACGAGAACTTTATTGTGCAGTGATCCAACCAAGTGAATATATCACTCCTGAGGTCATCAATGTCAACACAAGTGAGAATACCAAGTCCAAGGCATGGCCATGTGTCTAGGTTGCAGTAATAACAACTTGTGCTAGGCTCAGAGAACCCATAATCTGGATAAAGTCTTGCCAAAATTGCAAGAGTTTCTCATCAATCCAGGCATTGAAATCACCCAGCAGTAACCATCTGGGTGACTCCAATACTTTTCCAGTGATGAAGTCTGCAACAGTACTTTCTGCAGAAATTTCCTCTCATGCTTTGGAGGTCAGTACACCAGAAGAATTCTGCAACCTGCATGAACCACCCCTTATAGCCACATATTCAAATGAGGATGTAGACTCCACTGGCTGCATTGCAAAGTTCAAGCTGATCTAAAACAGATGGCAACTCCCCCACCCCTGTGGTTCTTCCTTGGGATGTACCATGGAGAATCCCACAAAGATCAATGCCTCCAGAACTGGGCCAGAATCATTTCCCAGTCAGGTCTCCATAATGGATTCCAGATCAATTGTAGAAATCAAGTCCACTGTAATTGCAGTCTTGTTCCTGATCAATCTGGCATTGCAAAACACTGCCTGAAGGGGATAGGTGGAGGGTGCCAGCCTAACAGTTACCTGCCTACTCGGTCCGGCAGGAGCCCTGGGTATGGAGATGCAATATGATAGACCTGTCTCTAGTTCCCATTTCACCTCAGGATGTCTCCTGGCCCTCACCACCCTAATACCTCTCTCCCCAATAGCACTCCCACACACCCTGCCACTTACTGCTTTGCCTCCATACAATGGCCACCTCTCTGCAGTGCCTATATGTTGCTGCTGACTGGAGCAGGTCATTAAAGGGGCAGAGATTCAGTAGCTGGGGTGTCAACTACCTAATCCTGAGGAGTATGGCTCCTACACACATAATAAACCTGTCTGAATCCACCTCCAAACCAACAGAATTTAAAATAACCATATAAAACCTCCTCCTACCCCCCCACTCACCCTTAATAATATACCTGCAGTCACTCAATCACACATACTCAGCTTAAACATATAAATAATACAATACTCCACTCACACAACCTAACCTATTTAAAACCCAACCCACCCCAAAAAATGAACATAAACTAAAGTAAATATAGGAGAACCCATAGTCCAGTAAAGTCCAGCTGATAATGAATGTATCTGGTCTATAAATAGAAATAGTTGGAAGTTAGTTCAAATGAGTAGGGTCCAGTTAGGTGCTGTTACAAGCAATGAGATTCTTGGCTTGAAACATTCAAATTAAGTCCCAAAATCAAAAAGTAAATTTTAATTGAATAAGACTTTAAGGCTTTCCCTGATCTCACTAAGGAAAAGTTCAGTCATACACTAATGTAAGACTAAATGCTGCTCTCCCACCACAGCATTAGTCATGGGCAACCAGCGTATAACACAACAGAACAGCAATTAAACCAACAGTAAACCCAGGGATTTTCTCACCACCCAGCAGGAGTCCTCCAGTGTTAAACTGATTAGACCAACAGTCACTCAGCTAAGAGCTACTGACATGAGGGTGAACCCCACTTCCAGGCTATCAGATGCTGACAGGCTTCTGTGCTCTAAACGTACTCTTGGCTTGTCTCCCTCTGCCCTGTCATGGTACTCAAACTACTTCAAAGGAAGGCAGCAACTTATAAAATTTAATAAAGTTTTCTCTGAGCCTAGTGTTGTCAAAACTGGGGTCTCTCAGGGGTCTGTTCAGGAACCTATCCTTTTTTAATTGTTTGTCAATGATCTACCTTTGGTCCCTGCTCCTGGTGAAGCAACCTTATATGCAGATGACCTAGTGCTCCTAACTAACTCATGGTACATTAGTGTCATAAACTCTCACCTACATACTGACTTTGGATGAACACAAAATTGGATCCTGGCCAGTAAGTCAGCCTTAAATCTCAAAAAGACTCAGACCATGCTATTTGGGTTCTGGGCAAAATTCAGTACATGCCCAGTGCCACTGAAAGTCAACAGTGAAAATGGGTCCCCCTTGAGGGTTGTCGAATCCCTTAAATACCTGGGAGTTACTCTTGATCCACAACTTGGTTTTTTCCTGCACATTAAAAATGTGAGTAAGGCAACAAATGATAAACTGGGCTTGGCCTACAGAGCAAAAAGCTCTCTTACATTCACAGCACATCATGCCTTGGCTAAAGGTATACTTCTCCCTATGCTTTGCTATGGGCTTATAACCTTCACTCATGCCTCAAAAACCAGTCTGTCAAAATGGGATATAGCTTATAATAACATTTGCTGCTTTGCCCTCTCTGCTCCCCGACTAACTCATCATTGTGAGTTGTATGACAAACTGGAGTGGCTCTCTCCAGGGAACCATCATATGTGCTGGGCTGCTTCACTGACAGAGATGTCAGACCTGCCATCCCACCAGTTCTAGCGGAACTACTCAAACCTTCTAACTCGGCTTACCTACTCAGGTCAACTGACTCATCCCTCCTCAATGTCTCAAAAACTAGAACACTCATAGGTGATTGGGCCTTTGCTGTATGTGCACCTCGGATCTGGAATTCCCTTCCTGCACTTGCTCATAGCGCCACATCTCACAATAGCTTTAAAAGAAACATGTGGAATCATCTAAGGCTCACCTCAGCCTGTAACTGCACCTAGCGCAATGTGTCCTTCTTATCATCTATGATAGCACTTTACTGTTCCTTTATGGTCACTGGCTGAGGCTTGCCAGAGTGTTTTTAGTTGTGCATACATCCTGAATTTTGACTGCTGCACTATTTTGTTGAGAAAAACTCTCATTATTTTATGTTATTTATTTATTTATTTGCTTTTGGTAGCCGGGTAAGTGCACTAGACAGAACTGCCTATTTTCAGGCACAACCCGGGAGAGTACAAATCAAGGAGCAGGTAAAAACAAATAGATATACAGTGTTGTACAATAGGAGATTCCAAGCAGTTATACAGAGGTGCAAGTTACATACAGTAGTACATAGAGGAGGTACATATCACACAGTATAATAGGAACAAAACAGATAAAAAGGCACAATTTACAGTTAATAATGTACAAAACATGACAGTGCTGTTGGTAAGTCAGCAAGGAGACAATTCCCAGGCAGAAACAGGGAACAAAGTGTGTAGCTGCAGCTCAGGAAGAGTGGGGATGGGAGGAATCAAGAGGCCAGAGGGAAATTTAAGTGCAGAACAACGGTAGATTTGCATGACTCATGAAGCTAGTGACATTTACAAATGTCAAGGGAGGCAAGGTAATTGGAGAGGCCTTTCTTGAAAGTGGGGTGGGATTTGGAGTGCCTAAGATCAAGTGGGAGAGAGTTCCAAAATTTGGGGGCATAGAAGGAGAATGCAAGTTCACCCATCCTGGTAGAGCATTTTGGAACAGATAACAGACCTAAAGACATGGAATGGAGGGAATGAGGGCAGTCCATGGGGGTGAGCATAGCAGCGAGTGTGGAGGGGATAGAAGAATGAATAATGTTGTCAGTCAGACAACCTAATGAATAAGCCCAAAGCGAGGAAGGAGACAACCAGTGGAGGTCAGAGTAGAGAGTACAGTGGTGCTTAATACGAGGAGCAGATAGCGTAAATCTACAGACACTGTTGTAGGCAACATCCCACATTTGCAAGATGCTTGCCTGTGCCATAGGGAATACAGGCAGAGCATAGCAGAGTCTAGGGAGGAGAAGGCCTTGGGCGACAGAGATCCTGGTGGCAGGGGTCAGAAACTGACGGACTCAGTAAGCCAGTCCAGTTTTAGCATTGACTGATTTGCAGACAGCTTTGACATGCAGAGAGAAGTTAAGAGATGGATCCAGCATGACGCCTAGGTATTTGAAGGACTCAGTTACTCCCACAAGGGAGCCATCAAAGACAAGAAACATGGAGAGATGGAGTTGAAGTGACAGATTTCCTTTGTGACACAAAGAGCATAGCCTGGGTCTTGGCAACATTTAGCACCAGGCAGTGGGACGTAAGCCAAGTTTGGATACGATGAAGATCAGAGGAGAGGTGGGAGTTAATTTCATGAATAGAGCTGGAGGAGACATAAAGAACCAAGTCATCGGCATAGAGTAAGGAGAGACTGTGGGACAGCACAGAAGGTAGGTTATTGAAGAACAAAGAAAAGAGCAGGGGCCCAAGTATGGAACCTTGTGGGATGCTGGAATGAAGCAGGGCAGGGGCAGAGAGAACTTTATGACAGGAGACAGACTGGGAGTGGCTCCACAGATAGCTGGCAAACCAGGCAAGTGTGGATTGGGAGGTGCCAATAGAGCCTAGTTGATGAAGGAGCAGGTTGTGGTTAACCGAGTTAAATGCCTTTGACATGTCAATAAAAACAGCCCCAGTAAGCAGGCCTTAGTGCATAGCAGATTTGATGTCACTGGTGAATTGCACTAGGGCTGGCATGGTGCTGTGGTTTGGCCTAAAGCCATGCTGTGCAGGAGATTGTAGGTTAAAGTTGGCAATGAAGTTAGACACCTGGCAATGGATAAGCTTCTCCAGGAGTTTACTGAGGGTCAGCAGGAGCACAATAGGAAGGTAGTTTGTTAGGTTTTTTGGATCACCCTTTTTGAAGACTGGGGTAACCCTGGCATTTTTCCAGGAGAGGGGCATAGTACCTGAGCTAATAGAGAGGCTGAATAATCACATGATGGGGCTGGCAAGAAGAGACACGCCTAATCTGAGAATTCTGGGTTCCAGCCCATCAGGGCATGCACTGCCATGGGGAGACATCATGTTAAGAGCTCGTAGGACATCCAGCCTGGAGACCAGGTGGACACTCAAGGAAGGATGGGATGGGGGGGAGGTGTGGTGAGGGGGGACCGTCAGCATCAAAACTAGGGAGGGCGGTAAAGTGTGAGCTGAAAGCATTAGCTATGGTATGAGGGTTTTTACAGGAGATGTTATTTATTAGAAAGTCATGGGGGGGTTGGGATGTGAAGCATCCCATTATGTGGTTTATTTGTGCCCAGTACCTTTTTGGGTTACTAGAGGTGGTGTGAAGAAGGCCTCGTAGTAATTGTTTTTGGCAGTCCATAGTGCTTTCTTACAAGAGTTACGAAGGGAGCTATATGTGATGAAGTCAGAGAAAAGGAAGGAGGTTTTCCATCTGGTCCAGAGTTTGTCCCATGCTTTAAACATATGTAGAAAAGGGCTAGTTAACCATTTGGTAGGCAGGTCCCATACCCTGCACCTGATGGAAGGAATGTGCTTGGACTGCAAGAAGCGCAGAGAGTTGGTAAAGTATTCCACAGCCGAGTCAATGTTATTTGTCACGAATATGGGAGACCAGATGACATGCTGAAGATCCCTTAGAAAAACTGAGGTGTCGAGGGCAGAGAAGTCAGACATGGAGATGATTTTGGGTGGGTGAGGGGGGCTGGCATCCCAGACACGGGTGACAGGTGAATGGTCACTAATGGAGTCTGGTAGCATGGTCACAGAAGAGATTCTGTCCGCCTGTTGGTAAGTACCCAGTGAAGGAGTGTGTGACTATTACCATTGCTGGAATGTCGCATAGGCACCGAGACAAGCTGGGTTAGGTTGGCCTTGCTTATGTTAGAGTCAAGGACAGAGAGGTTTGGGCTGAGCCAATTCTGATTGAAGTCACCTAGACAAATCACTTCATTGTTTTTGGTGGCCCGGGGAAGAAAAGCCAGGAACTCCTTGAGCCCATGTTTGCAGGAAACTGGAGGCAAGTAGGTGCAAACAATGTGCAGTTTTTTGAGTCACCCAGCAAAAGCAGTGCATAAAGTACCTCACTGGACACAAACGAGGGGCATAGTAGTAAGGTTAGGTTTAGATGAGACTTGTAAAATAGTGCCAGACTGCCACCTCTTTTTGATGCAGGCCGATCAACCCGGAACAAGTTGTATCCAGGGAGGAAACACAGAGTGTCAGGGAGAGAAGGCTTAAGCCAGGATTCAGAAATTGCAAGGAGATCAGGCCTTTGAGTGGTGGTCCAAGCTACAAGTTCTGCATGATTAGCCACCAAGCTTCTTATATTAAGGTGGGCAATCTTTAGTCATCTGGAACGGGGCTCAGGGGAAGAACCAACCGAATAGTGAGGGAGCCCTGTGGCCACAGGGCCAGAGTTAGTTTCCACATCACCTGCCAAAGATAAGTGGATGACAATAATCCAGGTAGCAGCAATAAAAAAGGAAAGGATGGTCCTAGCTTTGGAGATTCGTTTAGATGTGCTGTAAGACCTAGTCAGGCAGAGAACCAGTTTTGGGCAAGAGTGTTCAATATGTCTATTGAGTCACTTGGGGAAAGGTAGCCAATTGGAGGAGGTAAAGTCCTTCATGTCTGCAGAAAAGCCTGCAGGAGCAGCAGTTAGGGGGGGTGAAGTATTCCAGGGCAATGCCACAACAGACAGGAGTCAATAGGACTTGCGGGTAGAGTGGGGACTGCATGATCATGTAATAGAATCTGATATTTTCCAGAAGCAGGACGGAGACAGCAAACACAGTAGACTGCAGGTTCTAGGACTGCCCACAGTGATGTGCCCTGCCCCTTTATCACCGAAGCCAGTCAGATAGGGCATAGGGTGGAGTAAAGGAGTATTTAATAGATGGAGGAGGTGGGGGTGGGTGGGTGATAATTTCTGTCCTTGGCTGGGCTGGGAAGGGCTGCAGAAGCAAGCCCTCAGACCCTGAAGGGCAAATTCTGGTGGCGAGCTGTCCTTGGCTGGGCTGGGAAAGACTGCAGAAGCAAGCCCTCAGACCCTGTGGGGCAAATTCTGGTGGTGAACTGTCCTTGGCTGGGCTAGGGAGGGCTGCAGAAGCAAGCCCTCAGACCCTGCAGGGCAAATTCTGGCGGTGAACTGTCCTTGGCTGGGCTGGGAAAGGCTGCAGAAGAAAGCCCTCAGACCCTGCAGGGCAAATGCTGGTGGTGAACTGTCCTTGGCTGGGCTGGGAAGGGCTGCAGAAGCAAGCCCTCACACCCTGTGGGGCAAATTCCACTGGCGAACTGTCCTTGGCTGGGCTGGGGATGGCTGCAGAAGCATGCCCTCAGACCCTGCTGTCTAAGCTTGCTGTACTGTAATACCCTGCTTTGTTGTAAATCCCTTGTAACCTTGCCTAATTCTGTGTAAACCTTGTCTTTTGTCTGCATATTCCATGTAACTCTCCTGGGTCATACCTGAAAATAGGCATATGTTTTTCTAGTGTGCTTACCTGGTCAACAAAAACTAAATAAAATAAAATATAGAACAGCTGAGTAGAGGTACACAGAGGGATGGGTGCTCTAAGACAAAGCAATATCAAAGCAGAACAGTCTTGGCACACCACAGGGACACAAAAAAACTCTCCACATGAGGGAAATAATAGTAATACTTATTTTACTTGTGTATTTAAAAAAAACAGGGGCAACAGATGAGTACAGAATACAAAGACACAAAGTGCAAGTACAGGCACAGAAAAACTCCTCACGCACGTTTCACCCAAACACGGTCTTTGTCAAAGGTAATAACCACCTAGTGATATGTAGCTTAAATAGCACCCATTTCCAGTCATGTGACCTTTCTTAAAGTGTAAGTGCTTCATTTATCTACCATATATACTAACAACTTATACACATATATCACATCTAGTGGTTAAAATTATAATGAGAAAGACCACACAGTATGTCTATAGTCATATTTCATCATACTATCCATCATACATTAATATTAGATAATTAAATAAATTTAACTCTAATTTCACTGACTATTAGACACAAGTATGTGGTCAGTAAAAAGCCAGAAGTTCATTAAACTTATATACCTTGAAATGGGAGTACAAATCTCCCTAAATCCCTTTATACCCAGAAGCGGACCCCTATACATTTACGTATTTATCTCGTACAATTTTCTTATTCTTACAACTTAATTGCTCACAGCAAGAGTATGGTAAAAAAGTGTCAAATGATGCAGCAATACTATCCCAAAATTCATAAATTCATAAGTAAAATAAGTATTGCTATTATTTCCCTCATGTGGAGAGGTTTTTTGTGTCCCTGTGGTGTGCCAAGACTGTCCTGCTATTTAAGCTACCTATCACTAGATGGTTATTACTTTTGACAAAGCCCATGTTCAGGTGAAACGTGAGTGAGGAGTTTTTCTGTGTCTGTACTTGCACTTTGCATCTTTGTATTCTGTACTCGTCTGTTGCTGCTGTTTTTTTGAAATACATAAGTAAAATAAGTATTACTATTATTTCCCTCGTGTGGAGAGTTTTTTTGTGTCCCTGTGGTATGCCGCGACTGTCCTGCTTTGATAAAATAAATCACAAGCTCCAGCAGACGATCCCTGCTTGACAATAAAGCCCTGCTCACCAGCGGAGCTAACTGGCTCAGAGTCCAACAAACCCAGTGCTCAAGTAAGCGAAAGTCAGAACTTTTGTAAAGGGAGTCAGCTGCTCTTTTTCTCATAGTCAAGACAATCCAGGCAGTCTCCTGTGTCCAATGGCCCCAGGTTCAAACAAAGCAAAAGTCTGTACTTTCAAGGATGGAATTGGCTGTCCTCCAGCTCTGCTTCACTCTACTCCTCCATACACAACTTGGAAGCAAGGAAGGTAGTGACGTGCTCTCCACAGTGCTCCACTCTAACACATAAAATACTGAGATGAGGTGAAAAATTAAATGAAAAATTATATGGAGAAACTGAATAAAACGACAAAGAACTGGGGTAAGCTTAGATGCTAAAAAAATAAAAAAAAAAACTAACTCTCCTGCCTCTAGCTCACTGTTAGTCCCTAGCTAATGCTCCTCACCACTTATCCCAAAAATCCTGACTTACTTACTCACTGTCAAACAAGAAAAGCAAACTTAAACTTAAAACTTAGGGAAAACTTTGGGAAACATAGAACTCAAACCACATTAAAATAAAATTCTAAAGAGTTCTGGGTTCTCCCAAACAAAAACTGCTCCTTCAAGCTGAAAATTTAGTTGGAGCACAGACCTTACACGGACAACACTCCTTGCCTGGCGACCATCTACGGTGATCTTGGGTCTTCTTTGGAACTTATTGAAATAAAAGGCTGAAGCTTTCTGCACACTTTCTGTAACAATAGTTAGTGCAGTTCTTGTAGTAAATCCCACAAAGTGCTCTGCATAGTGTCGGGATCATACAAGCCATAATAATCAAGTTTTAAAATAATAGGATTTAAATTGTATTGCTAGTTGCTGCACCTTTCTTTTTCCTTATTGTAACAATCTGTAGGAGTAATTTTGCCAACTTATCTAAAATATCTGGATTTACTGCATTAAATAATAGGTACAAAATGTATTTGGGGGAATAAACACATTATTAAGGAATTTATCTATCCAAATTTTCTAGACTCATGATCCCATTGACAATTTAAAACTACTGTACCTGAAGTTGATCTTCTGGCATGTATAGACCACAGTAGCAATAAGTTGAAAGGTTATCTTCCCCTTTAGAGCGATGACCTTAAGAATATTGGGCCCTATGTACAACCCGGGCACAGGTACGTCTGAAAGGCACGTATCGGACCCACACTGCCCCGCACCTGTGGACAGGTCTGCACTGGCTGATTCACCATTGCTGGCCACCTGTCCATGGCCCCACCCTCCCCAGCATACAGCAGCACAGGAGAGGAGCATGGTTATGCAGGCAGCATCCAATCAAATGCCTGTTCCTGGTCTTTGAGTGGATCCCCTGCTGCACTCATGCTGGGGATCCTGGGACAGAGCATAGCCTGACAGAGATTAAACAATGGGGAGTTTTGCCTGAATGGACACCCCTTCCCTCTCAGGCTGTACTGTGGGCTGGTGCAGCTGTGTGCAGGGGGACCCCATTGCTGCCGCACCCCACCGGGAACCTTTGGGGGGTCACATAAATATTTACAGCAGGGTCCCCCCAACACAGCATTTTCCACACCAGCACAGTGAACAACTGCCATCATGAATATGAGCAGCATGGGTACACCACCAGACCACCACTGATGCGGTGCTGTATGATTGGCCAGGAGATCCAGTGCCCAAGACACTAGCATACTTGTGGTGAATGCCACCATGGGTCCATTAGACCTGTTGCGTGGCTTTCAGGCATAGAATTGCCTATATACCTTAGATATGCAGTGCGTAGGCTATCAATCCCATTTGTGAATAGACCCCATTGGTTTCATATGCTTCACACCTAAAAATAGTCAGTATTTCTCCGTGCTTTGGATTTTCAACAATGTTTATGTATGGATTGGTAAAGTGTTTGCTGGTATTGTTAACCAGCCACTTTGAGACCTTCATATTTTTGATTTAATTGAGATCCTTTTCCCTTGCCTTCCTATAGAGGTTTTTAGTTATACAGTATATTTATCATATGATTAATGTATGTCCAACTTCATTATTATGAAATACTGAAATGGGAAAGGTAATTTTCTTGAAGGAGAGATAAAACCTAATTTAACTATTGCTTTCTTAGGTCCAAATGTTAATAAATTATGTTTCTCTTTTAGACTAAGTGCAAGTATAGATTCCTTAGATTGATTTAGCAAACAATAACACATGATGAGGTGTGGGTTATTGCCTGATAAGAGCACGCCTAGGGGTGTACTAAGGCATGAGGCGCTTGCACTGAGTGTCTTATGCCACTGGGCATGCTCTTATCAAGCGATAACCCACACCTTGGAGTGTGTTATTGTGCTTATAAAATGGGTCCCAGAGCAAAGAAGCCAATTAAAAATGCACAGAAAAAATGTGCATAAATAGAGTAAAAAACATGTGAACATATTAGTAGAAAGAGAAAAAGTAGTCCTTGTTGTGTTGGAATATGGCTATTTCATTAAAAGTCAGTACAGGGCTTTTGTGCTTGTCTGTCAGTATACTCTATAGCCATGCATTGAGATCTTGTACAGCAGGGCTAATTTAGTTTTTTATTAATGTTTTTTTTCTTTTTTTTAGATTTTTACGGAGTGAACGACTGCCCAGTCAGTTTCAGGTTAGAGGGAGTGAGTGATGTTTCTCAGCAGCTGGTCCATGAGCAGTTCTGTGATAGTCCCCCCCCCAAAAAAAAACAGAGACAAACAAGATGCTACAGACTAGGGTTTTTCTTTTTCGTTTATGTGCATGTTTGTAAAAAAATAATGCATTACAGACTGATTTTTGTATGTTGAGGCTGGGATAGAGCATGTCCCTCACTACTTGCCATACTTAAGACTACCATGATAGCGCTTCTGGGTTCCATGTTTCAGCAGCTTGGTCTGAACTAGGAAATTGAAATAAATTATTAAATAAGTAATGGTTTTGTGGGACATGGTAGAGGAGCGGTACTGCATCGGGTCTGGTGAGTTCTGGAGGAGCAAGTATGACAATTTGAAAGCCGTGCCACGTGGCACTTGCAATGCTTACCAGATGAACTTGTCTTGCTGCTGGGGTCAGTTATTGTTATTTTTTTTAGCAGGAAAAGCAAACCAATTAAAATAAATCATTTTCTTGTAGTGATGTGCACTGTAAATGGTAACGCAAGTAACGGACATTGCTTTGTGGAATGGCAAGAGCAATGGGCACTGGTGTGTGCTTGTCTGTGAAAGCAGTTTAAACATAAGGGAGGTTATTGTTATTTCCCTGTTGTGAGGTCGCCTGGGAAGAAAAGTGCCAGTTGGCATAGATAACAGCTGATAAGGACATGGCTGGAAGGTTCTTTCAGCCAATCAGTTTGCAGCATTTTTTGGACCCACTTTATAATCATATTTAATCAATACCTTAGGACTGTACTCTCCACAGTTTCTTTCAGACTGATTGACCTTGTTCAGCCCTAATTAAGGCATTTGGAGTACAGTACCATTAGGGTAAACATAAGGTTTCCGTGTACAAATTTATTATCACTCTAAATAGAGCATGGAGCATGAAGCTCCATAAACACCCATATGTCACTTGCATGTAGGCCTTGGTTTATTAATTTTACATTTATCATCATTAACAGTGGAGAAATCATAGCGTAACCATGGCTGTAATTTAGTAAAAATGTCAAGGCCTGTACAGAGGTTTTCATTTTACTATACAGTAGCTGTAATATGTTATAGTATGTTTGTTCCATTTTTTATTTGAACTAAAAACCACACCTAGACAGATAACTTCCCTAATTCTTTCTAAGGGACGTCCTTTAAGGTATACCTTAGTTCCTCTATGTAGCATTCTGTATGCCATTGCTTTAGTTTTATGAATATTTGAAGAGAGTTTATGCTTGACAGTTATCCCAGCAAGCTCATATAACATTCTTTGGAGTCCTAAACTACTTATAGATAAATATGTGAAGTCATCAGTGTATGTCAGGGTTAGAGAATCCTTTTATATAGATTACATAGATATTACAGAGCATTTAAACACATTAGTCCATTAGCTCGCCAATTATATTTTTAAGAGTATCCTTTAATGTCCCTACTTATAAGCTATTTGTCAAGCTTTGTCTTAAATTCTAACATTGTCCTGCTTTCCACAACCTCACAGGGTAGGGTATTCCAGATTTTATTTGAGATTTTATGAGTATGTGCATGCAACATAAGTCTTTCCAACAACTCATATCTACTGTATATCTATATGTATCTGTATCTTTACCTCTATCTATATCTGTATCAATAGCTATATATACAGTATATCTGTATCTATTTTGTAAATGACTGATGGACTATTGTCTGGGCCCAAAGTTTTATTTTTCAAAATCATTATGGTGTCTATGACCTTCTCTTTAGACATCCATAGGTAAGACTCACTTATTTCCCTTAAAGCGGAATCCTCCTTTTTAAATCTATCATAGACTATACCACAGGTATCTACTCTTGAACTGACATGAGGCAGCCAATACTTACAAACCAGAGGGTCCTGAAAGGGCTGGCAGCCCTTAAGACAGATAAGGCCCCAGGACTAGATGGGTGGCATCTGACGATACTTAGGATGTTAGCAGTAGAACTGGCTTAACCACTGGCTGTGGTGTTCAACAGCTCACTTAGAGCTGGGGAAGTTTCAAAGGATTGGAGAATGGCAGACATTGTACTGCTTCATAATTGGGGAATAGGGAGCAACACGGGAACTACAGGCCTGTCAGTTTGACCTCCATCATGGGGAAGCTGATAGAATCACTAATTAAACAGGACCTCATGGACTACCTAGAGAGCAACAGACTCCAAGATAGTAAACAACATTGTTACGTGGCAGGAAGAACTTGTCAGACTAACCTGAGTTTTTTCTTTGATTCGATAACCAAGGAAGTAGACAAGGGCTATGCTGTGGATCTGCTGTACTTTGACTTAAGCAAGACTTTTGAGTCTGTACTGCACAAATGGTTGCTCAAAAAGGTGGAAGACCTGGGTGTGGCTAAAACTGTAGTGAACTGGATGGGTAGTTGGCTAGAAGGGAGGAAGCAGATAGTGGCGGTCAATGGGGTTAAATCAGCGGAAAGGGAGGCTATGAGCAGGGTTCCACTTGGATCAATCCTCGGTCCAGTCCTCTTCAACATGTTCATTAGTGACATTGGTAAGGGAATCCAGGGCAGGCTGTTTCTCTTCACAGATGACACAAAACTATGTGGGAGGATGGATGGTGATGAGGGAATAAAGGATATGCAGGGAGATGTACAAAAACCAGAAGGGTGGTCAAAGGTCTGGCAGTTAAAAATCAATGCCAAAAAGTACAAGGTGATGCACCTAGGGAAAGGAACCCCAAGATGGAGTACTGGATGGGTGGGGTGAAACTTAGCACTACAGAAGCGGAATAGTATATAGGAGTTATCATCAGTGACTCCCTTAAACAAATGAACCAGTGCAACAAGGTCTATAACAAAGCTAACAGGATGATGGGATGTACCGGGAGTGATACTGATAGCAGAAGAAAAGAGGTAATACGTCCCCATTACAGATCCCTGGTGAGGCCTCACCTGGAGTACTGTGTCATGTTCTGGAGCCCACACCTCAGAAAGGACAGGAATAGGTTGCAAACAGTGCAGTGCAGAGTAATAAAAATGATTCAGGGCCAGCAGGGAAGATCCTATAAGGAGCATCTCAAGGCAATAAATATGTACTCACTGGAAACCAGAAGGGAGAGGAGAGATATGATAGAGACCTTCAAGTTCCTTAAAGGAATTAACAAGGTAAAATGCAGGAAATTATTTACTCTAAATACTAACTTGAGGGCACATAGTCACGAGTGGAAATTAACAGGAGGGAGTTTCAGGAGGGATGTGAGGAAGTACTTCTTTATGGAAAGGGTGGTGGAACCTTGGAACAGTCTGTTGGCCACATTGGTGGGTGCAAACCGACCTAGACATACCCTAAGAAAGTGTTTATGTTCAGTGGTGGCAGCTACTAACATACTAGCAGCCAGCAGATTAGGCCTTATGGTCTATCAAGTCTGCTTGAACCTCAGATCCCTAGTTGAGTGCCGAGGCACTCCCCCCTTGTGTTCCAGAAACCCCTATCATCCATCCCCACCCCCGTGGACCAGGCCATCATCTGATACAACCGCTTTCTGTGTCTGTCCTACCCTTTCTTGAAGCCATCCACTATAGATCTCTGAACCAGCTCACCAAGCAGTGCATTCCAAGGGTCCACCACCCTCTCAGTGAAAAACCTCCTCCTCTTTTCCTGATTATTGATTACCTTTGCAGGCATTTGAAGGGTTTGAGAAAACTGATAATACTGGCAGGCTGAGTCTGGGAAAGACCAGTTTTCCACATAATCCTTTTAGTTTTATTTCTCTTTTTCTTTTTCTATCTTTTGCTTGTATAGCCATTTGTTCTTTTTCCAGGGGAAAGATTTGTAAATTATATCTTTAGTTCTTTTTTTATGTTCACCCTTGTATTTGCACAAAGTGAACATATTGGTATGATAGTGGGTTTTGGGAGGTGTATCACGGTCGGTACAGTGCAGGGCAGTCTGCAAGGGGCTCAACAGTGTCAGATCAGTCATCAGCCAGGATGATCATTACACTATTCTGGTCTTGCTGGGTGGAAAATGTGTGTAGTTCAAAGAAAAGTACCAGTCGAATCAGAAAAGCACCAGTCGAATCATAGGGCGGCTCTTTCATTTGATCTGCATAAGGCTAGTCAGCAAGCAGAGCTGATCAGTGTCATGATCAGCCTGCTGTGGTCCCCCCAACCCCCACAATATAAAACAATCCTCCCTCCCACCCTCTGCCAAATATCCTTCCCACCTTCTACTACTTAATTATATGACACTGTGGTGCCTAGTCCCTGGTGTGGGATAGTACCCCCCACCCTGCTAGTTTTCACTGTGTAACACTGGGAAGTCCACTCCTGGTGCTGCCAAACATAATACCAACACAGGGGTGCCCAACCTTCAGTGTCAGTACCGGAAATAAAAAGCAACTGTTCCTCATAGTTTTTTTATTTTTATGTGCACTGTAAAAAAGAAAACTATCCATTAATGTCTGTTACCACTACCGGCACGCCACCGCCATTAGCTTCCCCCAACATGACCCTCCCACTCAGCACCCACCACCTCACAGCCCCCCTTCTTAATTTTCCAACATGGGGGTGTCCAATCCCTGGTGCCAGCTAGTACCCCCACACCAACTGTCTTCACTATGTGACACTGGGGAGCCCACACCCAGTGCCACCAAACATAACATGGGAACTGGGGTGCCCAATCTCCAATTCTGGTACCTGCAATGAAGAAAACTATCCCTCATAGTCTTGTTCTTATTTTTACGCACCCTATAACCCCTCCCCCCCATCTGAACCCTGACAGCTGGTGACTTTCATGCTGTCCTTTCACTATCATGGCTGGTGGCAGACTGAGCTCTCATGGAGCACATACTGTACATATGAGCTCTGTGACAACTCAGACTGTGGCCAGCCATGGTGGCGAGAGGAGTGCTGTGCCAGTTGCTGGCTTTTGGGGTTCAGACGGGGAAGCGAAGTGATCAGACACTACCTGCTGGGGTGGGGGGGTCCACTAGACCACAAGGGACATGTACATGTCTCATACAGGGGTAGGGTGGAATGCTAGACTACCCAGGATTTGTTTAGGGGATCAGAGCTTGACAGTGATCACTAGACCACCAGGGATTATTTCAGTGTGACAGCAGAGGGGATCGGGGCAAGGGAGGGACCGCTGGACCACAAGGGATATAATTAAACACAGCAGAACAAGCCTCACTAAACAGCAACAAATTAGCATATCTGTGTTACAGTATATCACACTCCTCAGACTCTAGGAGTGTCTGAGTTTGATTGGTTAGTATGTTACATCATATATGCTTTGGTAAAAGCGTAATGCTGTAACTACGATTCATTGGCCCATTTAAAATGCAAAATGTTCACTGCCATTAATTAGTAAATTAAGTATTTTTACTTTGATAAAAAAGTCTTATTTTCTAATAATAGTTCTTTTTTCAGAGACCCTGTAAGTGTAAATGCAAAAGGTGAAGGGCCTAATATTTTAAATCCTTTATTTTATAAGATTATCCAGAGCAAACATAAATGTTAATCCCTGCATTATTAAGAACTTAGAAACTCAGACTTATCCTGGAATAGTTCACTGGGATCTCAAAGTTTTCCAAAAAAAGCTCTAAAAAAGAATTAGAACAGAGAAACAAAGGCACCCACTGTCTCCTTTCAAAATCTTTACCTACAACCAGGAGCAAAATGAAAGAGATACAGTTCTCCATAACCAATACAGTCCACAGCCATAAGCCAGGGAGCTAATTATGTGAATCCACAGAGTTCCCACAGAACTGGATGGGGTCAAACAAGCATTTTTATTCAAGAAAGGTAAATACATTTCTAAACTAGAAACTGAAGTAAGTAAAATAAGAATACGACTAAACAGAATGGAACAAATTCAGGAACTAAAAATATATACAAGTGAAGTGAGGAGTATGTTGAAGGAAGAAGTGAATAACAATCAGCAGACACATTCAGATAGTATGTTACATGAGTTACATGAGGGGATAGACGTGAGCCATGGGAGAAGGAAACAAGTACTACTAAGGATGCATGAGCATGACAAACTATATGTTGGGGAATAAATGAAAAGAAATGAGAATGATGAGGTGGAAGGCAATGATGGGAGGATGTTATACATGAGTGAACACAAATAAATGTCAGGAGACATGCAAAAAGAGGAAAGGTGGCAGATAGTCTTCAACCCCCACTATCAAATAGGTATAAGGCACTTTAAATAACACAACAAACATGCAGGAATCAGACAGTGGAAATGAGATTCATAATAATGACCCACCAAACAATGCAGGACAACAGTGGAGCAGGAACCGCAAATCAGTTCTCAGCAGGAAATTATTAGAAATGTTATAGTGCTTGGGCACTCATTTCTCAGCTACTGTACATCAACAGAGACATAAACAGGGAAAAAACATTCATATGTTGCTTACAGGGATCTAGAATTATTTATTTTATTATTTATTTTGAAAGGTTTCACTAGGAAAGGCAACATGAGCAGAGAATAACTCATTTCCAGAAGTGTTCTGGGGGGAAGGGGTACATAGTGGGGAGTGCAAAACAAATACAGCAATATACATAAAATGCAAGAACAGCAAATGACAAAAACAAGCTAATTACATAAATCCTAGAAGTGCTGCACATACCTCAACCTTGGCTACAATAGAATTCAGACTGGTAGTAACTTAGAGCAACAGCATAAGGATGGACAATACCTTAACCTTATGAGGAAAACGGGTAAGACAAGGAAGGTGTTGACCGGAGGGGGTGGACACCTTAAGGTGCTGGAAGAGGCAGGTTGATACAGGGGAGTAGGTAGTGCTAGGTTACCTTTTTAGAAGGTAGAGAAAGACAAGCGGAGAAGGCTTGTGGGCTGGAAGGGGGAGAGAAAAGAGAAGGGAGGATTTGAGGGGAGTACCTGGAGCAGGACCCCTTCAGGATGCAGGGAACTCTGCAAGGGGCTGGGACACAGCTGGGATTGGAGTAAGAGGGGGGAGAAGTAGAGAAGCCAGGAGTGAGCCCACCTCAGGATGCTGGGAACCCTGCAAGTGGGCAAGGACCTGACAGGATGGGGGTGAAAGAGGGAGAGGAGGAGAGGGAGAGAGATGAGAGAGAGGGGGAGAGTGGGAGCCAGATCTCTCTTTAGGATGCTGAGAACCCTGCCAGGGATACTAGGACCCAGTAAAGAGGGAGGTGGGAGGGAGAAGGGGAGAGTAATATGGAGAAGGAGGGAAAAGTGGGAGCGGAGGCTGCAGTCAGGGGGATGTGCAAAATTAGAAGTATGGAGTGAAAGCTTGGAATGTAGAGAGGGGGACAGTGGATTGGAGAAGGGTTAGGAGGGATGGCATGTAGAGAGGGGAGCAGAGTGGTTGAAGAGGGTTAGGAGCAGCTGCAGCTGTGAGCAGGATGCTTCCAGAGTAGAATGAGTGGTGGGATTGGGCAGAACAAATTTCAAGTGGGAGGGAGTTACAGATACTGGGGAACTTGAAAAAGAAGACAGCATGACCAGATGTTGTAAGTCATGGAGGAAGAGCTAGTGTTCTGTATGTGGATGCATGGAGGGTGTAGCAGGAAGGGGGAGGAGTTGATAGGAGGAAGGATAAGTAAGGCGGGGAAGAGAACCAAGCCAGAATTCCCCAACTAAATTCACGCAATGTTATTGATGTCTGGCATAGAGGGAGGGAGGGAAAAGAGAGCGAGGTATATAGATCACAGTGATGTGTGAGTGAAAGGCAACCAAGAATATAGCAACAGAAGGAATGGAAGAGGGTGTCCAGTCTGAAGAGGGTGGATTTGTGGCAGAGCAGTAGACTACATCAGCGAAATCAAAGATGGGGAGAATCATCTATTGGACAATCTCTCTCCTGGCTTGCTAGGGCAAGAAGCTATGGTGTCTGTACAGAGCACCAAGTTTGGGGAGTATTTTTTTTTTGAATTGCATCAATGTGAGCACCAAAATCAAGATACTTGTCTAGCCACAGCCCAAGGTACTTGAAGGTTTTGACATCCTCCAGTGTGGTACCAGACAGGGTAATGAAGGTAGGGGTAGATACAAGTCTGGACAGCTTTTGTCTGGAACCAAAGGTCATGGAGACCATTTTTTGATGTTTATGGAGAGTTGGTTCACACTGAACCCGTGCTAGATGTTGTGAAAGTCCTTCTGAAGGCTGGAGGTCACCTCGGGGACAGAGCTGCCAGACATGAACAAGACGGTTCCAAGTACTGAACCTTGGGGAACACCAGTGGTGACAGGGGAGGAAGGGAGGTGAAGTTAACGATTCTGACAGATTGGGAGTGGCCTAAGAGGTAGGACTGGAACCAACTGGTGGCTGATTCTGAGAGGCCAGCCATCGACAGTTTGCTCAGGAGGAGAAAGTGGTAAACAGTGTCGAAGGTTTTGGCCAGGTCGACAAAAATGGCAGAGGTGATGTGTCCCTGATCCATGCCAGTGACAATGGAGTCAGTGAGTCAGAGGACGGAGGTGGTGGCTGAGTGGTTTTTATGGAATCTAGACTGGAAAGGGGTGAAGAAGGAGGTAGAGTCAAGGAAGGAAGACAGTTGTTCCAGAGCTAGATGTTCTTGGGGCTTTGCTAGAGAGGGGAAGGGAGTAAAGAGATAGGGTGAAAGTTGTCTGAGTTGGAAGGGTCCCCACCTTTAGGCAGCAGGATAACAGTAGCAGACTTCCAGACATCTGCGTCTGTTGCATGTAGAAAGGAGAGGTTCAGTAGATTAGTCAAGGGATGTGAAATAGCGTAGGCTGAAACGTGGAGAAATTTGGGATTGAGGCCATCTGGGCTTCTGCCCTTGCAGGGGTTTAGGGTGAGTAAGATGCATTGGGTGTCCTCGGGTTGACAGAGAGGAGACACGAAGAATTACCAGCAGTGATGGGGGGGAATGAAGCAAGGAGGGAGGGCTCACAGAAAGTGAAGTAGTTGTTGAACTCTGCTGCCACTGAGGGGAGATCCTCAATTGTGCTGTCACCAATTTTTAGGATGGGAGAGGGAGAGCAGGTGGGGGGAGGGAATAGAGTGTGAATAACCTTCCAGAATTTGGATGGATTGTTGATGTTTTCATGGAAGGAGGCTTGGAAGTATTCTACCTTGGTGAGGCGGATGGCTCTGGTACGTGCATTGCGTAGTGTGTGGTACCATTGATGGTCGTGGGGGGGGGAAGGAGGTTTTAAACCTAGCCCAGGCTTGATCTCTTGCACGCTGACAAGCAACGAGTTCAGCAGAGACCCAAGGAAGGTGGTTACCCCGAACCCGTGCATTTCTAAATGGCGCGTACTTGTCCCATACATTAAAGAATTGAAAACTGAAGTAGCTCAGCACTGCATTAACCGAATTTAGTGATATCAAAGTAAACCTAGAAAGGTTATTAAGTAATAGTGGACCAGAACCCCTTGTAGCATTACACATAGGAACAAATGACATTGGAATAACAAGTGATGAAGTTATCAGTAACAGTTTTAAAGAGGAGGGGGAAATATAAAAAGAGAAAGTATGTGAACTCCTAATTTCTGAATACTCCCTGTTCCTGGGTCAGAGCAAGGAAGAACTGATTGAACATTGTGCAAACAGCAGTGTGCTTTGCTGCTGTTATAGCTTTTTGCTCAGGGCTGCATTTTAGTTGTAATATTTTTAAATAATCTTTTACCAGCAGTTTATCTGTGCATTGGAGCCCTGCCTCCTGTCTTATAGGAAGCAGGAAGAGTGAAAGTAGTTTCTGACCTTGCAGTGGGAATTACAACTTAAACTACCTGGCTTATTTTTTGCTTTTGAGGGTTTATTACAGCTCATAAGAGTGCCTGATCCACACATGAGTGGGTGTTGCACTTTATTTTAACACCACAGGGTAATTTTGCTAGTAGGAGCTGTGTGACCTTCCATTGTCTTCCGGGTCGCCTCCCGGTATATTGCAAGCCCTGCTGTGAGTGGGCGTCCTTGTTGCTGATTGAACATTGTGCAAACAGTAGTGTGCTTTGCTGCTCTTATAGCTTTTTGCTCATGGCTGCATTTTAGTTGTGATATTTTTAAACAAACTTTTACCGGCAGCTTATCTGTGCATTGCAGTCCTGCCTCCTGTCTTACAGGAAGCAGGAAGAGTGAGAGTAGTTCCCGACCTTGCAGTGGGAACTACAACTTAAACTACCTGGCTTATTTTTTGCTTTTGAGGGTTTAGTACCACTCATAAGAGTGCCTGATCCACGCATGACTGGGTTTTGCACTTTATTTTAACACCACAGGGTAATTTTGCTAGTGGGAGCTGTGTGACCTCTCACTGACTTCTGAGTCACCTCCCAGTATATTGCAAGCCCTGCTGCAAGCAGGGCGAGTATGAGCAGGGCATGTGTAGCTCTGTGTGCGGTGGCGCGCATGAAGATGCATGCAAAGACATGCGCATCTGCACATGTTTGCAGTGGTCATAGTATAGAAGATTATCTTTAGGTGAGCAGACATTATACAAAGGTAAGGCCCATAAGCCAAGGTGATTGTACTAGGGTCTAGCAATAGCTATATGTACCTGGAGTTAGCTTGTTAGAGCTGCTTACTACTGCTATTACTAACAGTATACACAAGACTAAACTCATTATTTGTTTATGGCATGGTAATCTGTGTACTGATTTATTATATATACAGCTTCTATTGCAACGTCAGTGACTCTTAAATGGCAATGGCTAACAAAATAGAAACTATTGATGGTAAGGTAGGGGTAAAATGTACTTCCTGCAGTATGTACACCATCACACTCGAGTACTCTCCTGACACTTTGTTTACTTGTTAGAAATGTGTTGACAATACTGATATGGCTGACTCAGTCAGTTTGTTTAATAAAAGGTTACTCAAACTGAAGCAGAGCCAAAAGGAAATGGCTAACCGTTTCAATGTGAGGATGCAGGCTGACATAACAGAAAGTTGCACAAACACTCCAAATACACTAAATCCCATTCTAAGTAAAGATTCTCCAACATGTCACTGTGATACAGTTAAAATAACCCATGAACATACTTGTCCTAGCCCAAATCCCCTCAACATAAAAATAAATGGAGAGGATGAATTACCAGATGAGAATGAGGATATGTGGTATCAGATACAAAGTTTCAAAGTACCTAAAATAAAGGGAATGAAAGCAAACCAGTTCACAATATCTGTCCAAAACTGTTTTGACCCACTAGTTCAAAAGACATTACAAAATGAAAGCGAGAATAATATCTCCAAAGAACTCCAGCCACATCAGCCACTGAGCAGGACAACATTATGCATTATAATGCTGAAAAAAACATCACTGTACCTAGCACTTTATATCAGCATTTGGTAATGTTAGAACCTGCATCCAACCAAATTTTGCCTATGGTTATTGATGCATCACATAACGCTATTAATGATCAGACATATATAGAAAATAATATGGAAACTGAAATAACACAGAACCTAAAAAAAAACAGATCTTTGTTCTGGGAGATTCTATTGTAAAGAAACTTGACAAGGTAATCTGTGACCAGGATAAAGAAATCTGGACTATGTCATGTTTTAGGGGTGCAAAACTAGCTAACATCACTAGGATGACCAAAAAAAACACTCAAAAACAGTTATGATAACTCCTTTGTTATTATACATGCTGGGGATAACAATGTGTTGCACTAGCATGAACATCAGGTCAAAGAGGAATTTGTAGATCTTATTAATATGTTATCTGATTTGGGATGTGAATTTGCATTTCCTGAGATACTGCCAATTCCGAAGGCTACGTACCAGCAGGCTAGCAAAATTAAACATATTAATAGTTAGATGAGACAATGGTGTATGAAGCAGGGAATTGACTGTGTTACTCACTGGGAAGAATTTGCAACCAACAATCTGCTCTTCAACTGAGATGGACTTTATTTAAGCAAACAAGGTAGTTCGCTTCTATATCTGAATTCTTATATTGACAATTATTTAAACTAAGATGCAGGGGGGAAGGAAGCATAACAGCCCACTACCACGATGTTGTGCATTCAGACTCTCAACAACACACTATCTTAATTAAAAACAGTTATAAAAAATGAACTGTGGGCCTAGAATGAAAACACCCCCTGTTAGGGATAGACTAGCCAAAAAGAACATAACCCTGAATAATTCTTGTGAATTAAAAATATTGTTGGTAAATGCAGGAAGCCTAACGAACAAAATGGATGTTAAAATATACACTAGCATCTAAGAATATTGACATATGTGTGGTTACTGAGACATGGTTCTCAGGAAATGATTAGGGTACAGAAATACCTGGTTACACAAAACTATTAAAGAACAGGGTAAACAAAAATGGCGGTGGCATAGCACTGTACATTACAGACAAGCTAAAAAGTCATCAGATATGTCTACATGAAACAGCTTCTGAAATCCTATGAGCTAAAATATACTTGGGGAAATAAAGTCTTGACAATAGGTCTAGGATATCGCTCACCTAACCTAGGCACGGAAGAAAACAGAATATTTTTGGATGAAATAGAAAATATGGAGGTTAGTGATGACTTCATCTTAATTGGAGATTTTAATTTACCAGACATAAACTTGGCTACTCTTGAGGTTAAGGGACAGTTGGAAAAAAGATTTTTGGAAGTAACTCTCCAACATGACCTGGAACAACAAATGACAGAACCTACAAGAAACAATAACATACTTGACTTGATACTGACTAATATTAAAGACGTAGTTTCTTCACCCTTTATAGTACCTCCACTTGGCGATAGCAACCATTATATGGTCCAGTTTAATCGAAAGAGGTCTCCTAACAACAATAAAGGAATTACAGAAATTAGAGACTATCATAGGGCTGATTACTCAAGTATAAAAAAGTATCTGTCTACCTGGAATTGGAAGAATAAGCTTAATAATTTCAAACTGGAACAATTATGGGAAAAAATAAACAACAGGATTAAATATTGCATAGAAAAACTGGGTCCCAATACGTGTTAACTATAATAATAATAACAAACAAAGAATTCCCCTGAGGTGGAATGATGAAATACAATGCAACATTAAAAAAAAATATAGAGCCTATCATACATATAGTAAAAATAGAACTACAACACATTGGAATAGATTTAAAATGTGGGCAAATAAAACTAAAATTGCATACAGTCTGCTAAACAGAAATTAGAAGAACAATTCACAGAGAATTCCAAAAATAATAAAAAATATTTCTATAATTACATTGGATCATTAAAAGGCAATCAAAATGTTGTAGGGCCCTTAAAATCAAACAACGTAATTACAAGTGCTGAATCAGAGATGGCAAAAGAACTTAATTCCTTTTTTAGGAATGTGTTCAAACCCAAGGAGAATATTGTGATAAATGAGTTCACAAAAAGTGGAACAACTAACTTGTTTACTGAACAAGCATCACACAAGCTACAGGTCAAACTAAGGCAAGTTCATCCCCAGGACCTGACGGGATTATGCCAAAGTTCTTAAAAGAACTTTTCAAAGAACTCACTGGTCCATTGACTGCTTTAGTCAACTCCTCACTGAATGAAGGAAAAACTCTACAGACATGGAGAATAGCAAATATTATACCAATTTTTAAAGGTGATAATAAACAAATGGCTAGTAATTACGGGCCTGTTAGTCTGACATCTATGGTTTGTAAGTTGACAGAAAGGTTTTTATAGTATAAGATAATTGAACATATTAACATAAATGGTTATGGTGATATATCCCAGCATGGCTTCACTGCTGGTAGGTCCTGCCTGACAAATCTCATTAACTTTTTTGAGCCACTTAGTGAAGCCCTGGACAATGGAATGCCTGTGGATATAATTTGTTTGGAGTATGCAAAAGCATTTGATATAGTCTCACATAAAATTTTGATAGATCAACTAATCAAAATAAAACTGCACCCTAGCATAATAAAATGGATAACTTCTTGCCTACATAACAGACAGCAGAGAGTAGTTATACAAGAGCATGAGTCTGATTGGGGAGTCGTTACTAGTGGAGTGCTCTAGGGCTCTGTTTTGGAACCGTTATTATTTAACATAATTGTCGCCAGTATGCAAACTACAGGAAATGTCTGGATAAATAAATATGCAGATGACTGTAAAATTGGGTGTATTGTAAATGATGCGTAATCTGTAGCTAACTTACAAGAAAATCTAAATAAGCTTTCTAACTGGGCAGTGGATAATACAATGACGTTCAATGAAACTAAGTGTAAGGTAATGCACATGGGCAAGAATAATATCAAGGCAAGTTACACAATGAACAATATATAACTTGAAGTAACATCAGAGGAAAAGGATCTAGGTGTAATAATCTCAGATGACTCTCATGCAAAAAAATGCTAAGAAATGCTATGCTATTCTAGGCTGTATTCATAGGCATATTAAAAGTAGGAAGCCCAAGGTCATTCTCCCCCTCTGTTCTAGCCTTGTGCGACCCCACTTGTAATACTGTGCTCCCTTTTGTGCCCCCACCTCTATAGGTGGTATAACTATGGTAGAACAAGTACAGCATAGAACCACAAGGAGAATTACTAATATGGTGGACAAAACTATGAAGATAGGCTTAAAATGCTTAGATTGTTCTCCTTAGAATATAGATAATTAAGAGGCGATCTAATTTATATTTTTAATGCTTTTCAAAAAGATTCTATGTTAAATACCATTTGTTTTGAAAAACAACCATCTAAGAATAATACATGGTCTCACAATTTCAAATGAAAAAGCTCTGTCTGCAGAACTACTAGGAGACAAAGGTGTTTTATGCTACGAGTTCCTTCTATATGGAACTCCCTACCAAGTAATGTTGTAATGAGTGAAAATGTGGAGCAATTTAAAAAAAGGTTAGATCATTACATGGGTGAAAAAAAAAATTCTTTCCACCGTTAGACCGAATGGTGGCAAGTTCATTATGGGCTTTGGCCTTTTGAACTTGTACTTGACTATGAGACAACGAGAACAGCTGCAATTAGACAATGCAACACATGGCTTTAAAGGAGGGCAAATGATGGAAATCATTGGTTTTTGAGAAATTATCCATTTTTTCCACACAACATAGAATTTAAAGAAAATATTGCCTACACCTAAATAAAAGGGGACCACATCGATTAGGGGAGAGACTGAGACAAGCAACATCTAGGAATTTAAACTAGACAGCAAAGGGGTACCTGGAAAGAATCAACATGTCCTACACCAAGTGAGTGAGATGGTAATGAAGTCCAACAACAAAAATTACCCTATCACAAAAAGTAGGGATGATTGCAAAGCAAAGTGCCTTTTAGGGAAAGAGTCACTGGTGTAGGATAGGCGTGGCTCCACAATCAGTGTATCAAACACTAGGGAAAAAAATATTAAGGGGCTCCTTATAAATGCCAGGAGTTTAAAACAGAAACTGGATCTTTTGGAATACATTATAAATAGGAGGAGATTAATCTGGTAGGAGTCACAGAGACTTGGTGACCACCACAATGTGACACATGGAAAAAAGAAATTAGCTGTTATACACTAAAAAGAAGGGGATGAGAAGTAAGAAGCAGGGAAGGGAGGAATATCCCTGTACATTAAGAATGATCTTAAAGTGAGAGAGATAGACGTGGTTGAAGAAGTTATACACTTGGAAATAATGCAGTGGAAATAATGAATGCAGGCACATACACAATAAATAGAATCTTGCTATACAGCCCACCAGATTCAGATACTAATATGGACAAAACATTTTGTAAAATAATTGTAAACCTCAGTACAGAAAGATAAATGGTTATAACAGGTGACTTAAACATGCTGGGAATAAACTGTTTATTTATTTCGTTTTTGTTGACCGGGTAAGTGCACTAGACAATTCCTGCCTATTTTCAGGCACGACCCGGGGGAGGGGGATACAGATGAATGCCAACTGACTTTGAACCAGATTAAGCTGTTGCTGGTATTTTTAATGAATGAGAGAAATTTGGCCAGGACACTGGGGAAATTCCCCTACTCCATTGCAGACGGTAGGGGGCTTGCGTGACTGAGATTTGGTCACAATTGTTTGACCAATGGTTGAAGATGGACGTGTTGGGTGACGGAGCCTGCTCTGCTAACTCTGATGTGGTTAAGGAATTTTCGAAAAAAAAAACTGATGAGAACTATGAGATCCCGATGCACAATTTACTCGGGGCCCAAGCTGCAGAAATTCTTTCTGAAACTTTATCGCCAGTAACTTCACAGGAGCACCTTAAATTACAGCTTGCCTTTTTGAATAACGAACAGAAACGCCTTCAGCTGCTACTTAGCGAGATGGATACCGCTGTTGCGCCTGTCAGTACCCCGGAGCTGATTTTCGTTAATCAGGAGAGAGAGAGTTTGGTGGCATTTCTAAACACACTGTTGCCTGTGGTGAGTTAATTCCACAAAGTTCTACTTCTGTTTCACGTACTGCATTAGCGACAGCTGGCAGAAACAAATCCTCGGAGATTCTGTGCCTAGAGCCGCATGCAGAGTTAAAACCGCAGCAAACTAAGTTGGAATTGCAGCCTACGGTTGCTGCACAGCTAAGAGACACGGATGTTTTAGTATTAACAGGTGAGGACTTCGCTACTGATCCTGGATGTGTCACTGGATGTGTCCCGCCGGAAAAAAATGTGGATTTAGAGTTGCGAGGTGTTTCAACGGTTCTCTCGGAGACCAGTTCACCTCACAAAACTCACTGTGTATTTCAAACGAAACCCCTTCAACAAGCAGGAGTTACTGAATTTAGCTTTCTGAAACCGCAGGATAAAATAGGGGAAGACAGTAAAGAGAGACGTACGGCTTCTTTTTTTTCAAGACGTCATCTGGAGACAGAAAAAAATCAGGTTGTTGGCAACAAAAATACTGAGTCTTCAGAACTCTCTTCGAAGATTTTGCCTGTAGTATCCCACAAACAACCTCAGGCTACGGAGGCATGGTCTTCTCAGAAGGCTCTTGGGGAAGCAGGGTGGACTTTAAAACAGGGAACCTGGCACCCTACACCTGGCTGGGACCCCAAATTGAACTTTCCCCAGAATGAACCAGCTTGGAAACCTCAGCAATCTAATGATTCTCTATCTACCACTGTTAGTTCTACTGTTTTGCCTTTGGTGAAAGCACCTAATGTGCCCTCCAATGCTGCAGTCTCTGTAATGGCTGATCTTTCTGATTCTACTATAATTTCAGGTTCTAATTGTCCCTCTGCTTTATCCCTACAGCAGTTGGCTGAAGGGAAACCTTTAATGTCAGATTTATTTGCTAAAAATAAAAAAGAGGCTGCACCTCGTAGGAATGCAGTCAGACTGCGCTATAAGGGTGGTTTGGAGGTGAGGCCAGATAGGCATTATGTTGGGAAAAGCTTGCTTAAAGATTCTTTGCATTTCTCACCACGGGAAGTTTTTGCATTTATTAATATTTCTGGTGAGGATAATTTTGACATTAGTTTCCGTTCTGCATCAGCATTGAATTTATTTTGGGAGCGATATAACCAGGTTACATTTTCTCCATTATGGACCCCTTTTCTAGTCATTCCCTTATCAAAGCCTTTGATTAAATATGTGACCATTATGTTTCGAAATGAAGGGGTCCACGTAGATGACATAGCCTATTGGTTATCCCTTAAAAGTGAAGTCTTAAGCTCACCAGAAGCCATTCTTGACTCTGAACAATTTTGGACCGGAGGTTGGCGGTTCAAGGTAAAGCTTCCGCAAAATGAGAGCAGAATAGAGCACATTCCTAATTCTTTTCTCTTAGGAAGGGATAGAGGAGTGTGCTTCTATGCTGGACAACCTAGAGCCTGTTATAAGTGTGGGTCTCGTACTCACCTATCCAGTTCTTGTGACAGGCCACGCTGTGACAATTGTGGGGACATAGGTCACACTGCCTTTCAATGTGTCAATAGTACCAAATGTGACTTATGTGATGATACAGGGCATGTATTTGCTGAATGTCCCTGGGCAGCAAAAAACAAGGCCTGCAGTGGTAGTCCTGACCAGCTTATTCAGCAAGCTCAAGATCTAGTTGACAAACCTATCAGGCCAGCTGCTGCCACTACCAGGATAGAGGTAGATCAACAACAAAACCCCATTCAGACGATGGCGCAAGCCCATGTTTTGCCCCCTTCCAAGCCTTTGGATTACCCCCCCGCCACCCCTTCTTTCACCAGTGTGTTATGCTTCAAAGCAAGAGAATCAGGCATTGGAATTTCCAGACCCGCCATCAGTGGTAGTGGTCAGGAGATCCTCTAGGATTTTTAAACCCCCGCCTCTTCCTTCTCAAACAGTTATTGAGTCTAATAATCCCTTTGCTGTCTTATCACCACAGTGGGGAGATACTGATATGGAGTGTGGAGATCCAGAATCACAATGTCTACGGGATAGCCCCCCCTTCCCTGTACCCTTTCAGGAAGGTTATAAAGGGAAAAAGAAAAGGAGACGGAAAAAGGATGGGTAATTCAGTCTTTTCTAAATGATGTTTACTATTGGTTCTATAAATGTTCATAGTTTATTACTTTCTAGTAGGCGTCAGATTATATATGACTACATTCATGGTTCTTCCATTGATATTTGTTTCATTCAAGAATCATGGATGTTCACCCTGGACCAAGCTAGGTTTTTTCAGAAGGAATGGTGTTGGGGCCCCTCCTACTGGTCATTTGGGCAGCATTCTGCTGATGGTATTGGTTTTCTTTTTAATTCCTTTCAGTTTTCCCTGATTAAAATTACAGATTTAGTCCCAGGTAGACTAACGATTCTGGATGGGAAATGGGATCCGATGGTATGTAGGTTTATAAATGTCTATTGCTCACAGGTTAAGGCTGAGAGGGTTGCCCTTTTTTCTATGATTAGGCCTTTTTTAGTCACCACTTTCCATATCTTTTTATGCGGTGACTTTAATTGTGAGCTCCAGAAAACAAAAAGTGGGTTAACGGATAAAGGTAAAAAGATTTATTGCGATTCTAATGCTTTGTTCCAACTTTTGGATACATCAGGCCTAGTAAATAGTTGGCAATTCCAGCAATCGGGGCCAAAATTTTCTTATCGAAGAAATACTCTCACTTCCACAATTGATTATATTTTTTTATCTAAACAACTTCTCCCATGTACATGTTTTACACCTCCTGTAGCATTTTCGGATCATCTTTTCCTTAAGTGCGTTTTTTTATCTAGTAAGGTAAATTCCCCCTTTAAAGCAAGATGGAAACTGAGTTCTCCTCTGTTAAAAGATCTACTTATATTGAAGGCTATTAAATCATTGCTTAGTGTACGGCTTTCAGTTGCATTTCTTTATGACAATCTAGGTGACTGGTGGAAAGATTCTAAAAAGGATTTCAAATTTTTATTATTAAACCGTGGGAAATCTAATGCAAACCTTAAGTTTTTGCATTATCTAAAATTACATCAGCAATTATATTATTTGTTTTCCATTGCTAACACTTCTAAAGTTGATTATTCTTCTCAAATTACTATTATAAAACAACAATTATTAGAGGTGCAATATAACGGAGCAAATACTATGAAAGTACTTTTTCAGGAAGGTACTCAGAAACAGACTTATGGAGACCCCTATGAGGCATTTAAATGCTATAAATCTAAGGTTACCATGTCCTGTTTGTTAACATCTGAGGGAGAATTGGTTCATGATATTCCTGGTATGCATGCCACCATTAAACAATTTTTAGAGTTGCATGGCCCAGAGGTGCCCCCAAGTGAGGAAGAAATAGAAGCTTTTTTGGAAAAGATTCAAATTCCCAATGTTAGGTTCAATAAATCATGTTTAAATACTCCAATAACAGTGTCAGAAGTTGAAATTGCAATTAAGTCCCAAAAGAGTGGAATTTCCCCAGGAATTGATGGTATAACAGTGGAATTATACAAAGCATTTCCTTCTGAATTTTCGGAATGTTTAACCAAGGTATTTAATTTTTTTCTCTTGACCCCTACATTTCCCCTTTGGTTTTCTGAAGGATTATTAATTTTTTTATATAAATCAGGGGATCGGGAGAGGTTGGATAATTGGAGACCAATTACTCTACTTAATTCAGATTACAAACTGCTAACTAGTATTTTGAATACTCGACTTATGACCTTGGCAAAAGTGGTTATATCCCCTTTTCAATACTGTGGGCTCCCAAGCCGAAAGATACAGCAGCCACTTATGATTCTTAGGGATATAATTGAATATCATCTATTACATAAACTTACAGGTTGTATTCTTTCTTTAGATCAGCTGAAAGCTTTTGATCGGGTGTATCGGCCTTTTTTGTTTTCAACTTTGCAATATTATGGGGTCCCTTTTTCCTTTGTCCAATGGATAAAAATGCTTTATGATTCAGCTGTTATACATCCAGTTATTCATAACTCTATTTTGGAAAGTGTTCATCTAGTTACGGGGGTTCAACAAGGATGCCCTTTAAGTCCTTTATTATATGTATTTACCATTGATGCTTTAATACAGTCATTAACATGTTACCCTCAATGGAAAGGGGTGTTGGGATCCCCTGGTTTGGACGCTTTGTATTTACAGGCTTATGCGGATGATGTTTGTGTGTTTTTTTCTGATTACACCCAAATCCCCCTTTTTTTGGATTTTTTGACTTCTTATTCTCATGTTTCCAATTCAAAAATTAATATTTCAAAAAGTCAGGGTTTATTTATTGGGGTAACTTCTCCGGCAGAGGTTTATATTCTGGGAATTTGGATTTCCTCGGACCCAATTAAGATTCTGGGACTAATTTTTGGATCACAAAACCTCCCCCTTTTAAACTGGGAAGGTGCCTTGTCTTCAGCAAATGCTAAAGTGCAAGTGTGGAAACATTGGCGATTATCTAAATTAAAAAGGGTACAGGTTATAAAAAGATTTTTGATTCCTAAATTTTTGTATGTAGCAAAGATTTTTCCGCTTCCTCAAGAATTTGAAACAAGATTGTATAGCCAGTTCTTTCAGATGCTTTGGGGTAACAGGCTTAACCCAATAAAAAGGCAATATACCTACTTAGGAAAAAATAAAGGGGGTTTGGGAATGGTAGATCCCGTCACATTTTTTCTTACATTATTTATCTCTCAAAGTGTTAAAATTGGATTATTACCGTTAGTATCTTTAAGAGGCTTCTTATTTCATAGTGTAGTTGGTCCTTACTTTTCAGCATGGCATACTACCCCTCTGAAATTAACAAGATTCATGAAGGTTCCACTCTTTTTTCATCCAGTGGTAAAAAAAACTGTATAAATGGGGGTTTTCAAGGCAAACTGTTGCTCATTTGTCAGGGCCAAACTTATATTTTACGGTTATATCGGTGCTGTATCCTTCAGCACCTGCTTTCAAAAATTGTCCTACTGCTCTTATATCGAGAACTCTCTCTCAATTAAATAATCCTCGTTTACCAAGTTATATGTGGGAGTTTCAGTGGTTGACTGTTTATGGTAGAATTGGGGTCCGAGGTAATGCTAAGCATAAGGCTAAAGATGAAAGGTTATGTCCCTTTTCAGGTTGTGTAAATCAAGAAGAGACTATGGAACACTTTTTCTTCCATTGTCACTATGCCAACTCCCTTTGGAAATTTTTGGCCTTAAAGTGGAATATGAAATGGCTCTTAAAATTAAATTATGATGTTTTGATCTTAGGTATTTTTCCCCAGTTCCAGGTTAAATACGATTTGAAAACCCTACAGATTTTTAGTTGTTGTTTGAAATATTATTTATGGCAGGCTAGATGCCAGTGGGTGCTTTATCAAAGATTAATGTCTTATGAAACTATTAGTTTATTAATTCAGGGAGCCATGGAGAAGGTTTATTTGAAGGACCTACAATTTGGAACTACACAAAAAGTGACTGGTGGAAAGGGTTTTTAATTTTTGTTAAATATAAATAACTTTAGAAGTCCCTTTTAGAGGGGGTTGGGGATAAGTCACATTACATGTTTAAGCTGGAAATGACAGCTGAGTAATTCTTTTTCTTCAATACTTACTAATGTTAGTATATTATTGTTAGCCTTTTGATTTGTATTTACTTTTGTACGACTTTATATTATTTGTAATTATTAATTGCTTTGATATTATAAAAAAAAAAGGGGGGGAAATTCCCTTGTTTTATTGGACGAGGGGGAAGGGAGTTTGACGTATGTTTTTTTTTTCCATGCTGAACTGCTACTGTTTGACTGTAAAATTTATTTAATCTTGTTTGCCTTTTGATTTGTATTTTGTTAGTGTGGATTAGCACTGTTTATAATTATTTTTTGCATTTTATTTTGTGTGACTTAACACTGTTTATTATTATTATTTTGTTTTTGATGTTATTATAATAAAAAATTCCCCTACTCTTTTCAATAAGTGCCATGGGATCTTTAACATCCACCTGAACTACCACCAATCCAGGCAGATGGGACCTCAGTTTAACGTCTCATCCGAAAGACGGATAGCTGGGTAGCTATCTCAGGAAAAAACAGCTTCAGAGAGGGATTTTGCAGATTTTGTGTGTGATTTTGATTTAAACCAGCATGTCACTGAAGCAGTCTGAGCAAATGCATTACTAGATGTAGAAATTACATGTTCAATGGATGTGATTAAGGACTGCCTACTGATGGAAACACTGGCAAATAGTGATCATAATGTGACTCAGTTCATACCCAACAGAAATGTTATTCATGAGAAATGAAGCAACAGCATTATACAGAGATTTTAGAAAGGCCAGCATCAAGAAGATGAGGGAAGAAGACGCAGCATGGGAATGGTGCAGAGATTTCTAAAACACTAAGCTTGAGTAACAATGGAAAATATTTGAAAAAAATAAAGAAATGGGAGGAAGGATATATTCCAGTTAAAGAAAAAGTACAATGCAAAAGGGAAAATACCCCTATGGATAATTAGGAAATTCACATGGCACGCTGGTAACCCAGGTTCCCACCCTGAGCCTGGGAAGTCAGGAGCAGTTGCCGGTGGGGGGGTTAGAGCATCCCTTGAATGCTTCCTTCCCAGGGGGTGGTGCACTGCCCCTTGTCTAGCAGCTCCTGGTGGTGGCATGGTGTGAAGTCCTCAGTAGTGTGGGTGACTATGCACTGCCAGATGTCCCCTTCCAGGATGCATGCTGCAGTATGTCCAGTGTGGGAGGGTGGGGACCAAAAATGGAAAAATTGGCCATCCAGCCTCGCTGGATGATGGCTGCTTGACCCCTCCACACTGCAATCCCCAGAGCACACCTCTTTCATCCCCACATCTGCTCCAGGGGCACTGTTTTAGCCATCTCCTCCCCTCACCCCATGGGGAGGGATCCTTCCAGTAGGGTTAGTGCCAGACCACCCGGATGCAAATAGTGGGACATGACCAGTGGAGGCAGGCAGCAGGTGTGGACTGGCAGGCACAAGATGCCTTACATGAGCTTGAAGGAGTGGTGAGCTGGTGCCAGGGTGGTAGTAGAAAGAGCATAACACAAAAAAAATAGGAAAATCAAAAACTAATAACAAGGAGAAAGACATGTTATAAATTATCAAGAAGAGATAGCACAAGACAAAGTGTGCCTCATATAAAAAAAATTCCAAGAGATTGCAAAATGGAAATCATATCTGCTGAGATTAAAATGGAAGAAAACATTACTAATAATTCATCTAATAACTACAAGGAATTTTATTTCTTTATAAGCAGCAAAAAACAAACACATAGAACAGTGGGACACCTGTTAAATAAAGGGAATACTATCAGTAATAACAGAGATATGGCTAACTTATTCAACAAGTTCTTCTGCTCAGTATATAATGAAACTGAATAATTGGCATCAGGTGATACTCCAGGTGATGAATTAGGAGGGTACGGTATTAGTGAAACAACTGTGCGGGATAAAAATCAAACAATTAAAAGCAAAATAAATCACCAGGTCCAGATGAAATGCATTCCATGGCCATTAAGGAGCTAGCATCTGAAATAGTTGGCCCAGTTACATACCTATAGTCGTTAACACTTAAATGCATGAGTTTAAGAATTTATAAGACAGGATCATAAACAAATGTTGGAAATTTTAAGCCAGGTTGTTTAACATTGGTGCTAGGTAAAATCATTGAAGGAAAAATAAAGGATACATTGGAAATTTGATTTAAGAATAATGGCATTATTGACAGTGCCCAGCATGGATTTACAGAAGTAAGGTCATGCCTGTCAAACTTAATATCCATCTCTGAACCTGTAAATAAGACTCTAGATGAGGAGAAATCAGTCACTGTGTCATATATTGACTTGAGTAAGGCTTTCAACACTGTGCCCCACCAAACATTAATCAAGCAATAATGAATGACAGGGTGTGTGTCATTGTGTAATAATGTCACACCTTGGGTGGGTTGACGCATGAGGCGTGCATTCAACACTCAAAATGTGACTTTGTTAACACACAACATGCACCCCCAAAGTATATTGTTGGTACTATGCAATGGCTTGTTTGCAATAAAAAGGGAAAACAGATTAAAAATATATTTAAAAATATTTTTTTTACTCATTTTTTTACCTGGTAGGTATACATGAAAGAAAAACAGTCCCACTCTGTCATTTTGCCCAGTAAGTGGTGATGCTGCTTTTTTAGTACTGTGTGCTTGATCCACACCCACCACACACACACACACACACACAGTTGCTTTAGTGTGTGTCTTTTGTCGGGTAACCTCCTCCCTGTCCTTAGAGTTTAATTGATCTAATCCCACTGCCTACACTGGGACCAGGTGACGTTTTGTGTGTGTGTGTGTGTGTGTGTGTGTGTGTGTGTGTGTGTATTTCCACAGAAATCATGATTCAATTCAATTCAATTTCAGTTCAAGTTTATTGCAGGAAAATACTCAGTTGAGCAGGCTCATTTACAAGTAGGTCCTGATTACAAAGCATTGGCAGGTAGCAAAAAGAAATAAGGGTAGGTGGTATGCAAACACACTTAGAACAATGAAACACAGAGGTCACAAGTAGTGGGATAATTCCATGATGGCATAAGGGATACAATGCAAACATCTTTACATAACAGCAATAGGAAATAAAATGCATAACATTTACATATTGGCATCAGAGGAAGAGTAGGGAGGACTATAGTAAGGTGAATAAAACATAGAAAATTTGAAGTAAGTGCTAGGCCACATTAGGGAGAGTAGAGAAGAAGTTAAGTCAGAGAGGTAGAATTGAGTGGGGAGGAGCAGGACAGCAAAACTGGAAGGGGAGATTTACTTATAGACTGAGAAGAACAGGAACATATAGGTGGAGGGACTAGTGGGATGGAGAAGTTGATGGAAGGTAAGAGGGTACCTGGGAGGGAGAATGATGGGAGTGGTATGGGGGTTAGTGGGGGGAATAGTGGGGAGGAAGGGTAGGGGGAGAGATGCTGTAGTGTGAGGGAAGGTGTTGTAGTATGAGGAGAGAGGTCAGAGGGGTGGAGGGATGGGAGTAACGTGCATGTGGAGCCCACACAAGTGTCTGAGTTAGATGGGAGGGAGGGGAGGAGAGGGAGTGGAGGAGCAAAAAGGGAATAAAAAAGTAGTGAAGATTAGTGTAAGGGCAGATTTGTCTGGGGTAGAGGTGGGAGGAGGTTAGGGATGGGATAAAGGGGGTAGGGGAGAGGGAAGCAGGAGGGGAGGGAGGAGAGGAGTGCAAGAGCAAGGGGAAGAGGGGCAGGGAAGGTAGGAGAAGAGAATGGTAAAAGGAGTGGAGGGAGAAAGGGGTGGGTGGGGAAGGGAGGTGGGGGTAATAGGGTGGGAGGGAGGTAAATAGAGAAGAGGCTAAGTCCTATAGCAGTTGCACACTTCTTTAAGTTCTCTTGTGGCTAGGGATTTGAAAAAGTTTAACGAGACAGTGCTGGTAAGCCTAAGGACTGTCTGAAGTCTGTTCCAGGCAGCAGGAAGGGCAAAGGAGACATTGCTTTTACTGTTGAAAGTACATGTCCTAGGTGTGTCCAGGTGGATATAGGCTGATTTCCTCAGGGAGTAAGCACTATGGGAGATATGGATGAGAGAGGAACTATACCCCAGAGCTTGTTTATGAGTATTTTGAGTGTCCACGTAGCGTAGTGAATCAAGAGCCTGGTTGACAGGGACGTCCAACCTACGTCTGTGTAAAGGCTACAGTGATGTGTTCGGTAAGGGGCTTTAGTAGCAAAACACAGTGCATGGTGGTACAGAACATCAAGTTCATGAAATCTGGCTACTGACATGCAGTTGTAGATTATGTCACCATAGTCAAGGAGAGGGAGGAACATTGCTTGGATGAGTCCTAACCTAGCCACAGGGGGAAAGAGTGCCCTATTTCGAAAGAAAAACCCAGCCTGATTTTGAGTTTGTTAGTGAGACTTTCTATATGAGTGTTAAAAGAGAGCTTGCTATCAGTCCATAGCACTAACTGTTTAAATTTGTCAACCTCTTCTAGAGTTTCACCTAGGGTGGTTATGATAGCGGCACGCCTTGTATTTGCAGGGTGGGGGTGGATTTGCTGTTGAGAGTAAAGAACATGGCTTTCATTTTTCTTTTGCATTTAGAAGCAGTTTAGAATTGATAAGATTTTATTCAAGCTGTGGGAAATCCACTTGCAGCATCATCGCAGACTTCGGTCAGGGTCGGTTTTGAATCAATGTTTAGAAAATGGTGTCATGCAAGAAAAAATGGAGCTTGGAATTGATGATGTTAGAGTCTAGGGCATTAATGTATAGTGAAAAAAGTATAGGACCAAGAACTGAGCCTTGGGGAACACCCCTTGTAATGGGAAGGGGGTCTAAAAGGAGACCATCAGCTTTTGTTTTTTGTATTCTGCCTGAGAGGTAGCTAGCAAACCATTGTACTGTAGAGGCAGAGGTGCCTAAGTTTGATAGGCTACAGAGAACAAGGTTGTGGTTGACAGTGTTAAACGTCTTGCCAAGGTCAAGAAAGATGGCACCTGTGACTTGTTTGTTGTTGTAGGCTGTGAACCAGTCATTGGTAACCTTAGCAAGGGTGGAAATGGTGCTGTGGTTTTACTTGAATCCTGACTGGGCAGGATTGAGCAGGGAAAAGTGTTCTATATGTTCTCTAAGTTGAAAATGTATCAGTTTTTCTAGTAGTTTGGATAAAACTGGCAGAATGGAGATGGGTCTGTAGTTATTTGGATTGCAAGGGTCCCCAGATTTGAACAAGGATAGAATATGTGCTGACTTCCAACAGATGGGGACTGTGGCGGGTATAGACAGAGGTTGAAGATATGGAGGATGGGTGCTGTAAGGTGATGGAAGCCTAATTTAAGTAAGGAAGAAAGGCTCAATCCCATCTGCGCCGGACCCTATTTCTGGTGTCAATTTTGCTAAGTAGATCTTCCACATCTTAGTAAGAGATGGGATGAAGCTGCAGAGTGTGCGGGGGGAAGGGTGGATGCAGTGGGAGTGAAGGGATTGAGGGGGCAGGATAGTCCAGCATAGGGGGAGGAGTCAAAGCCCAGTCCAGTGGTGGCAAAGTGGGAATTAAGTTCTGCAAGGATGCGGTTTCGGTCTTCGATTTCAACTCTCTGCGCACGGAGTTTGGTAGGGATAGAGGGTGCTGCTCAATGTCCTTCAATAGATTTAATGGTCTGCCATATCTTGGCTGAGTTCCCTTTGGCTTGCTGAAGGGATTCAATGTAAAAATCTGCCTTAGCTGTGCGAATTAATTTGACACAGGCATTGCTTGCAGCTCTGAAAGTCTGCCAGTCGGTTGGGCACTTTGAGCGCCTAGTGTGGGACCAGAGTTTATCACAATTAATTAATGTGGTTCTGAGGTCTGGTGTAAACCCAGGATGGGAACATTTTTGGATTCTGGTTTTAATAAAGGAGGTGTGCTTATTTTCCAGAGAGGTTAAGCTGTCATGGAGGACAGTGACAGCCTCATCAAATGACTTGGCTAGGTAGAGGCTTGCCAGTTTGTGCAACTGAGGTCAGAGAGAGGTAGTTATCAGTGTTAAAGCGATGAAAACTGTGCTTAGTAATAAATTTGGATGAGGAAGGGCATTTTGGATGGGATCTGGTGCAGACTATGATTCCATTGTCACTCAGGTCACTATGGGAGACGGTGGTGTGTGGGATCGAAGCAACAAAAACTGCGCTTAGTAATAAACTTGGATGAGGAAGGGCATTTTGGATGGGATCTGGTGCAGACTATGATTCCATGGTCACTTAGGTCATTATGTAAGATGGCGGCGTGTGGGATTTTACTGGGGAGATTAGTCATAATGATGTCCAGGATGGAGCTGTTTGCCTGGTTATGATGTGACTGAAAAAGAGCCAGGTGAAGACAATGGGCATGTCCCCATCACTTGGACCAGTTGTTTGACAGGCAGATCGACTGGAATTGTAAAAGTGTTCTCCTTTTAAAGTAAAAGTTATTTTACATAGAGCCACTACATGTGGCTTTCTGGAGGAGCGGCCAAGCAATGAGCACACACTCCATTATGCCACTGACAATGAAGCCGGAACACACGCAGTGGCCATTTCTTCAATTACTGTAGCACAATTTAGTATTAACTGCAAAAAAATAAAAATAAAGAGACTGTGACAGAGAAACCAGGAATGTTGTTTGGAGGAGGGTGACAGTCTGACTTGGTTGGAGTGAGGTGTTCATTTCCAAATGTGGGTGTATGAATATGTGTTATCTTTAGTAATGTAAAAAGATCATGTGTGTGCCTGGACTTAACACAATGATTTTTGTCACATAACTTTACTGGTCCAGGGGTACACTTTCCAATTAGAGGCTTAGAAATGTTCTTGTCATTTTATATTATTAAATTACTATGGAAAGCAGTGCCAAACTGCCTAGATAGCTGGATTAGTAACTGGCTAACACACAGAAGGCAGACAGTGAGACTAAATAGACAAAAATCAGACTGGAGAAAGGTGGCTAGCTGAATTCCCAATGCTCAGTTTTGAGGCCAGCTCTGTTCAATTTATGCAAAAGAGACATGAACATAGGTCTTCATGGCTGGACCACCAAGTTTGCAGATGATGCAAAAGTCAGAAAACAATACATTACATATGCAGGGATAATCTAAATATGGTGGGAGTGTGGGCTCATAACTCAAAGATGGAAGTTTAATCTGCATAGATGTGTCATACTCCACTTTGCAAAAAAATCCAGAACCAGAATGCACCCTATAGAGACATAAGCTGAGAAGTTTATCAAGTGAGAGAGATACAGGGGATGTGCAATGACCTGCCTCAAAATATGCAATTTGGCTTCAGGTGTGAGGGGGCAAGACTGTAACTAACAAGTGGTACAGCCATGAAGGAGTTGTGAAAGTCCTACCCCCACAAGTGATGATAAACTGTGTATTTTAACTAAGATCATTGCATATTCAACTTATGCAACATTGATTTAATAGTTATAACTTTTAAATAATCTGTTCTTTATGAAGAAGTAACTGTTTCTGGTTAGTTTCAACTGTTAACTTCAGTACTGCACATACTGGTGCCTATGCACAGAAAGAAAGATTGCCTAAGCGCGGCGTATCTGAGGCACATAGGCAACCCTATGTTGGAAATCTGTGCATGGGATCTCCGGCGGCATGCACTATCCATGTGCAAGGCAGACACGCACCTAATCCTGTGGCTGCACGATCAGCAACATGCCATGGTCAGGCCAGGGGCATGACGGGGGCGTGCTTGCACTACCTGACATTCATGAAGGCGCATAGTGCTGTGCACTGGGGGGCATAGGAGGGCACCGTTTATGCAAGGGGGGAACCTGCCATAAGCACTGGATGCACCCAGCCTGTGGAACACAGGACACTGCCTGGCCCCAGTGGCAGCATGGACAGCACCCCCCATACACACACAAACACCTACCCCAGTCCCAGCAGTACTGTGCAGACCCTCCCACAGGACATACCCTTAGCCTCAGTCCCATATAATGACTCACCCCCCACACACAGCAGCCCCATCTGTGTGGAAGCCTCCCCCCAACACCTGTATGGCCACTCCCTGGTGACAGAATACATGACAACCCCCCCAAATGTGTGCCTGTTACACTTTGCGATGATACAAGTCAACCCCCTGCACACACAGAGTTGCCCTCGCCCCACAACCCTGACCCCGTCCCAGTTCCCTCACCCCTCATAGGTGTTAAGCAGCCCCCCTTACCCCCCACAGCACTGACAATACCCCTCCATCCTCTGTGCTTGCCACCGGTGCCATGGCTTGGAATGGCCAGCGGCACAACCCTCTGCACACCTCTTTGGCCACCGGCCATCCAGGTGATGCTGTGAGCATGTCTCGATAAATTGGTGTTGCGTTCCCAGCATCACTTGGATGGCCGGTGGCTGAGGAGGTGTGCAGAGGACTGTGCCGCTGGCCATTCCTAGCCGTGGCACCGAATGGGGGGTATGGGGACTGGGTGTGGAGGTTGTCGGTTCCATGGGGGATGGGGGGCCACTGGCCACCAATTTATCTGCAGGAGTACAGGATTGGGGGTCAGGGTACAGTTGCCTGGGGCAACACTGTGTGTGTGTGTGTGTGTGTGTGTGTGTGTGTGGGGGGTTCTGGTACAATACTGGGGTTGGGGATGACATGTTGGGGGAGCGGGTATGACTGCAACATACGGGCCCAGGCATACAAGAGGGTGCTGCTTGGCACTGATGGGGATGGAACAGCCATGTGTTGAGGGTGGGAGATTCTTATGCCATATGGGGGTGGGACGTGGCTGTGTCGGGGGGGTTACTGCACCATGCCAAGGGCAGGGCATTGCCATATTGTGGGAGGGGTCATTGCACAAGACTGCTTGACACAGAGGCATGGCTGTGTAGGTCCGGGTGCCTGTGGGGGCTCTTCACGCAACCAGACCTGTATCTTGGTACGCAAGTGATCCACTGTGGGACCCAGGACAGACATCCAATTGGATGCCCGCCTGGGTCTTCTGCTCTGCCCTGCATGCCGGGGGGGGGCTGCTGACAGGTGCCCTGCGGGTGCATGCAGTTGTGCATACCGCACTCCCTGCACCTGTCTGGGGCTGCAGAGCTTCATGGGCATGGTACGCACCCCGGCGCTTATTACCCACCCATTCGTGGATAGTGCCCACTGTAACTAATGTGATGTTATTAACATTGTACAAGCTGCTCTCTGATTGGTTCAGTATTCCATTGTGATGTATCCAACTTTGCTAGATACTGTATCAACTGTAACATGCTCCAAAATGCAAGATATCATGATACCATGCAAACTGGGTCCAAAAATATCAGTTTTATTCTGTGGCATTTCTCTTAAGAACCATTGTATAACTGAGGGTAATATTATCAAACAATCTGAAATGAAACAAAAAAATGCAAAACCATAGTTAAAAAATGTAACCATATTAAAAGCTGCATTGCTCGTAATATATCTAGCAGAAAAAAGGAGGGGGTGGACCCTACTGCCACCAGATTCAGAAGTGCTTTCCCTGAGCTCCTCCACTGCAAAGATAAAATGTATATTATGAACTGGAGATCGTAAATGGAGGAAGCTGATTGGCTGAGCCCTCTTCTTACCTGTGATGATATCCAGCTACATCATCACGGGTAAGAAAAGGTTCCAACCAACAGCTCGTTTCTCCTACATGAAATCCATTCGCCTGTAAATTTCGGCGCCGGCAAGGCTGTACTCTAGTTCACTGACAGCATCAGGTAGGGCAGTGATTTTCACTTTAGGCTACCATACATTTAACTTAGGCTTAAACGGTCTCCGCTGGAAAAAGAACACACACAAACCCTGGGTCACGCACAGCAACTGCACCGACTACCACGTTCCACTCAGACATGTCAGGTCAGGTGCTCTAGCTGGTCACAGTAGTTTCTCACTTTTGCAAGCATGTTTTCCGTTTAAAAAAACCCCAAAAACATTTGTCATGTCACGCCACTCCCTTTCGTCCCTTTAAAAAAAATGAAAAAACACATCAAAACAGCCCCACAGTCTCTCCCAAACCTCCTCATCCATGGCTGTTTATAAAAAAGGCAAAAGTCATAAAAGCAATGGTCACCCTCATCTTTAGAGCCCACCGCCGACTGGAACAACACAATGGTCACCTGCAGGAAATATATTCCCATACTAGCAACTGTCTCACACTGACTGATAAAAGAGAGACTGTCACACGCGGCAACTGCTCCTGATCGCCACACTAGCTTCACACCGACCTGCCCACTCTTCTCACAGATGACAACAGAGCAGCGCTCCTGCCTGCTTGTGGCAAATGCCAGTGTCTTCCTTTCACTCAGTTTGTAAATTCTGCTTCCTTCAACCTGCTGAAATTAATGGGGGGGGGGGATGCCAACCTCACAGAAAATCTTAGCACTTCTTGTGCAAATATTAGAACTTCACCAAAGTTATTCACAACTCACTGCAAATCCTTCCAACACCATACAGCGAAGAAAAGTGTAAGACTCCAGACTGTTATGCCAGGCACTGCCAATTGTTCCTGGCACAGGACTAACAGGACAAGGTATACATTTTTTTTAAAAAAAAGTTTCTCTCTGCTGAGATGACATTCCTGAATGGTGCTGCTACAGAGATCTTTTGAAACACAATACAAAGCAGGTACACTCTGCTTGCTTTCTCAGCAGATTTCATGTGCAGTACTGTGCAACAGCACCACCTGCTGTTTATAAGTAATATAACTATTTTCTTTATATGTATTCCTACACCATAATTCAATACTAAAACATTTTAAAAGTAAATTTTAAAGCATTTGTTTTTACTAATAAAACTATGAATCCAATTCATAATAGCAATAATGCACTCCAGGGTGTGGTATATCATGGGATATCGTCACTTCTCGGGTGGTTGGCATTACTCGGCCTGCGGCCTCATGCCCAACCACCCAAGGCGTGACGATATCCCATGATATACCACACCCTGTCATGCATTATTGCTTAATTTTACACTGTTTAAATGACTTTTATTGATTTAGAAACCCACCATGTGATTCCTTGTATTCCTCTTGACGGGGTGATCGAAATCTGATAGCCACTACTCATGGGTCCATCAAAGAAATTAGCCACCGAAGACAGTGGTAAGAAAACCATGCCAATGGCAAGATCTTGAACTAAAGATGCGACTGCTGAAGCAGATTACACCAGCAGAGCTGAAACTACACTATTGGATGTTTTGAAGGCCAAACAGGCACTTGAGCAGTGAGTGGTAGCTTTGGACTGACGAGTGGCAGACTTTAATTCTCAGTTGTTAGCATGTGAGACCTAAGTTTCTGCTGCAGTGTCAGAGGTAAAGGATGTGGCTGGTATGGCTTTGAAAGCCACTACTGTGACAACTGGCATTATAAAGGAAAATTAAGATGCAAAGAACCACATGCTGGAATCACTAGAGAACCACACTCATAGAAACATAGAAACATAGAATTTGACTGAAGATAAGAACCGCATGGCCCACCTAGTCTGCCCATTTTCCCTACCTGTTTCATATACCACATATCCTAAATGATCTGCAGCTTACCCTCTCTTTTCTATTGCTAGAGTTCCTTTATGTCTATCCCATGCATTTTATAATTACTGTACCATTTTTGCTCCTACAACCTCTGCCGGGAGGCTGTTCCATGGATCCACCACCCTTTCCATGAAAATATACTTTCTCACGTTTTTTTTTTAATTTATTTATTTAAGCATTTTACCAGGTAGGCATACTGAGTAGGGTACCGCTTGATTCCAGATGCGCCCTGAGGGAGGGGGGAGAGGGAGAAATACAGAAAAATACCAATAGCAGAATACAAACAACTGTACAGTTAGCAAAAGAAGAAAATACAATGGAGTAAATTTAGAATATGAACACCTACATTTAGTTTGCCCTGAGAAGCAAAGACAACAAAGCAACATGTATCGGAGATTGCAGTGGGACAGATGTGCAGACCACTAGCTACTGCCTGAGGGGCCTGAATGCATGGCAGTATTTGCCTGTCTGGGTTGTAAGAAAGCAAACATTGTGTAAAAGCAGCGATAGGGGTCTGTGAAAATGCAAGTGTGGAGTACAGCTGCACAGTAGAAATGGCCAGAATTGGTGATAGGCACGATACTAGGACCTCAGCAGTGCAAGCTGCATGAGCAAGTAGTGGAGAAGTGCATCTTGAGGAGGGAGTTGAGATGTGGTGGGCTGGAGGTCTGTCTAATGATGACTGGCAAAGAGTTCCATATTTTTAGCATACGGTATTTAAAGGCAGCCTGGCCAGTGGCGGTGGACATGTGAGGGACGTGGAGTAGCTGGGAGTCAATGTTCTGGAGCGAGTATGCTGGCGGGGGAAGGACTGCTAGGGTGCCCATTACCCCTAAGCCTACTCCCCTCTATTTTCATATCATGGCCCTTGTTATGGAACATTTTTTTTCTGAAAGATGCTACCCTCTTGTACCTTATTTACACCCTTGAGGTATTTGAGACTCTGTCATATCCTTCTTGCTCTCCTCTCCTCCAAGGAATACATATTGAGATCCTCCAGTCTCCCCTCATATGACTTTTGATGCAGCCCCGCACCATTTTTGTCGCCCTTCTCTGAATTACTTCTACGCTGTCTATGTCATTCCAGAGATGCAGCCTCCAGAACTGGACACAGTACTCTAGGTGAGGCCTCACCAATGTTCTGTACAGTGTCATCACCCCTCCTTTCTTCTGCTGGAGATACCACTCCCTATGCACTCCAGCATTCCACTGACTCTCCTCCTAGCCTTCTCACATTGTTTGGTAACCTTTAGATCATCAGATATGATTATTTCCAGGTCCCTTTCCTGTTGGTGGCTGTCAGTACCTCCCCCCTCCCCCCATTATGCACTCTTCCCCAGCATTCTGTGTCCCAAGTGCATGATCTTGAATTGCTTTGCATTGAATCTTAGCTGCCACATCCTTGACCATGCCTCAGTTTTGCTGAGGTCCCTTCTCATTGTTGCTACTCCTCCTGGAGTGTCAGGCGTGTTGCAGATCTTTGTGTCATCTGCAAAGAGACACACCTTCCCTTCCAGACCCTCTGCAATGTCACTTATGAAGACATTAAACAGGACTTGCCCAAGCACTGATCCCACCCTGCTGGTCACCCCCCTCTCTTCAGATTGAACTCCGTTCACCCCCACCCTTTGTGTCCTATCACTCAGCCAGTTTTTGACCCAGTATACCACCCTGGGACCCACTCCCAGGCTGCTCAGCTTGTTTACTAGACTCTTATGTGGGACGGTGTTGAAGGCCTTGCTGAAATCCATGTAGGCCACATCCACTGCCCCTCCCTGATCCACCTCCCTTGTCACCCAGTCAAAGAAATCTATCCGATTTGTTTGATAAGATCTTCCTGCTGTGAATCCATACTGCCTTGGATCCTGTGCTTCCGTGGATTCAAAATATATCACAAATCTTTCTTTTAGTAGTGATTCCATTAGTTTCCCCACCACCAAGATCAGGCTGGCTGGCCTGTAATTGGCAGCCTCCTCCCTACTCCCACTTTTGTGGAGAAGGAGTACATTCACCCTCCTCCAGTCCTTTGGCACCACACCTGTTTCCTGCGAACTGTTGAACAGAGCTGTCAGTGGTGCTGCCAGCACATCCCTGAGCTCTCTTAATACTCAGAGATGTATCCCATCCGGCCCCATTGTCTTGTCAACTTTTCAGGTTTGCAAGTTCCTTGAAGACTCTCTCCTCCTTAAATGGTCTGGTGTCCTCCTCCCTCTCAGTGATGCTTCTGTTGCCTTACTTTGGTCACTCTCCTTCCCCTTTTTCTGTGAATACTGAACAAAAATACTTGTTCAGGAATTCTGCTTTTTCTTGGTCCCCTTCTGCACACTTCCCTCCTTCCCTTGTTAGTCTCACAATCCCACCTTTCTTTCACTAACGTACCCGAAAAAGTTATTGTCCCCTTTTGTTATTGCCACGGCTATTTTTTCTTCTGTTTGCGCCCTTGCACTCCCGACGTCTTTCCCCGCCTTCCTCTGCTTTTCCAGATATAGTTCCCTGTCTTCTTCCCTCTGTGCTTCCTTGTACCTCCTGAATGCCACCCTTTTTGCCCTTATCTTCTCGGCCACTTCCTTTGAGAACCATAGTATTTTTTTCTTTGTTTGTTTTTCTTACTTGCCTAATGCAATGGCATGTTGCCTCCGTTTTGGCTCTCTTAAGATTCTCCTTTGTTCCTCCACCCCCTTCTTTTCTCCCTCCCTGACAGTGATTTCCTAAGACATTCCAACATCTTTGCAAAGTCGGCCTGCCTGAAATCCAGGACCCTGGCCTCCATGTGGTTTGACCCTTCTGCTGTTCTCACATTGAACCATATCATATTGTGATCGCTTGATCCCAGATGGCTCCCCACTTTTACATCTGTAATTCTGTCCCTGTTGGTGAGTTCCAGGTCCAAAGTCGCTCCCTCTCGGGTGAGCTCCATCACTAGCTGTCTTAAGCATGATTCCTGTAGGGCTTCCAGATTGTCTCTTTTCCTGGCTGAGGCTTCAGCCTGGTTGCTCCAATCCACATCAAGCAGATTGAGGTCTCCTACCAGTAGCACCTCCCCCTTAGCTGTTATTCTGTGGGTGGCTTTTATAAGTACCCTGTCCAGCTCTTCCCCTTGTGTGGGAGGTTTTTAGATTACACCAGTGTGAATGGCAGTGCCATTTCTCATCTCCAGGGTGATCCAAAGTGCCTCTGCCTCGCCCTGCATTCCCTGTACCTCAGTTGCCTGAATTTCTTCCCTGATGTAGATAGCCACTCCTTCTCCCCTTTTACCCACCCCGTCCCTTCTGAATAGAGTGTAACCTGGTATTTTCATATCCCAGTCATGGTGAGTCACGTGACGCTAGGGTAGTGGTAGGGAGTGTGGTTCCAGACCTCCACTAAATCTCCTACATTTCTACAAAAAACTATCTCATCCTTGTTTTCTTCATTCCAGATCTTTTGTTTCACTTCTATAATTTTCTTACCCTGAAGCTGTGGAGTCAACAATGGATGCTATCATTGCTGGTGGTCAGAATGCTCAACCAACATCATTGGGGTCTGACGAAGAACCGCTACCCAAAATAGAAGCAAAGAGGCCACGTCGTAGTATTTCATCCATATCCCCAGCTTCCCAGGCCCACGAGAAACTGTCACCTAGCCAAATCTATTTCAAGCTATCTACTATCATGGAAGCCATCTTCACATTGCTAGAGGACATGAAGGAAATAAAACCTGCTCAAAAGGATTTAACTATGCGGGTTTCCGATTCAGTGGCTAGAATTACGTCTCTCGAGGATCGCCAAAATAAAACTGAGCCCAAACTCATCACGCTAAAAAGACCAATTGGTAAGGTTGAGAAAAAAATGGATGACCTTGAAGGTCAGAATAGTAGGAATAACCTTGTGTTAATTGGTTTGCCGGAGGGCGAGGAAGGAGCAAACACTGGAATTTCTGCAAAAGCTCTGTACTAAAGTGGTGGGTCCCTGTGCAAATGGCTCTCATTATATCACTGAAAGGGCTCACAGGGCTCTCTGAGCTGAGCCCAAGCCTGGTGACCCCCCATGTCCAATCATATTTAAGCTTCAACATCTTTTAGACAGGGATCACATCCTGAAAGAGTTCAGTAAGCTATGTGTACTCCATTGGGCTGAACCTAAGCTGAGACTGGTCCCCAACTTGATACAGAAGGTCTGTACCACCAGAGCTGGTTTTTGCCCTATTCTTTCAAAGCTCTGGGCAGCCCAAGATAAGCATCGACTAATGTACCCAGCAAGAATGGAAGTGACCACACCTTCTGGAGTCCGGCATTTTGATTCGACTGACCAGGTGCAACAGGAGCTAATACAACTGTTACCCGGGTTTTTCAGTAAAAAAGCCAGTGAAGAGCATTTTTTACATTCAAGGACTCCTCTGAAGTTCCAAAGGATTCTGCACTGCAAAGTTCATTTCAGGATTACATGCCGCAGTCCCCAGAGTGTTCAATTGCTGATTTATGGACTGTCTTGCCGACTTTAGGGGAGGTAGACTTGTCAGCCGCTTCTTTTATTTGACAGAAAAAACCTTTGTTATTATTTCAGATCAGCCTCCTTCCAACTGTTTAACTAAGAATTTTGCACAAAGTTCAACTCAGGATTAAGTCCAGCAGTTGTTACAGTGATCTGTTGCTGATTTTCAGACTGTCTTATAGATTTTGGGAGATCAGCCTCCCTTAAACTATTTATCCAGGAATCCCCACTAAGAATGACGAAGAAAAAGAAGATCTCAGTTCCTATAGCAGTAGCTTTTTTTTTTTTTTTTTTGTTTTATTTGTTCTAGGATTACCTTTGAGCCGAGGCTCTTTTACAAAGTTTCCACGTCATTGGTACAATTGAGACAAACATAAGCAAAGATAACAGTTTACAAAATTAAAAAAAAAAAACACATAGTCTTGTAGCGGGAAAAAGAACAACAAGGTGAAACTTTGGGGAAGGGAAGGGAAAGGAGGAGGGTGAAATCAGGGAGACTAAGTGGACGGGAGAAAAGGGGAGGTAGGTGGGGGGGAACAGAGAGAGGAGAGGTGGAAGGCGGGTAAGAATAGAGGTAGTGCAGCCGGGTGGCATTTGTCATGGGCCAGCAGGGGAGGTGAAGATAGAGGGGGGGGTGCTGACAAAGTGCAAGAGTAGATGTGGATCCAAAAGGGCATCTTCAGCTGTGGAACCAAAAGACATGTTTAGCCACAACAGTCACAGAGGTTGGAGGCAGTGAGTGTTAGGTGGAGCCGAGTCTTAAAAGTGCTGAGCGATAGTGAGGATGAGATGTCACTGGGAAGACCGTTGTACCAACTAGCGGCCCGGTAAGCAAAGGATCTTTGGCCTTGTGTTGTGCAGCAATGTAGGATTTGCAGAAGCTGAGATTTCAATCCCCTGCTATGGCGGGTGTGGATTCTCGGTTGTATGAGGGCACAGACTCCAGGGGGAGCAAGGCCCAGCAAGATTTTCTTAGTAGTAATACAAGTTTGGTGTTTTATTCAATTGACAAGATTCAACCATCCAGTTTGAAAATAGAGGTCACAGGTGTGAGTTAGGCATTGGGAGCCAGTGACAAGTCGACAGGCCTTGTTGAGGGCGGTGGATACACGTTTGAGTGCTGTGGTTGTAGCAGAGCTGTAAATGATAATGCCATAATCAATGATGGATATGATGGAGCTCTGGACAGTGACAGCGAGGGCTACGGGTGTCAGGTGTTTCCTATGACGGAATAGCAGGCATAGCTGGGAGTTATCAGCTTTGGCAACATTGTCGATGTGGGCAGTGTAGGAGAGGTGAGGGTCAAGGGTGATCCCGAGGTATTTAAAGTTTTTGACCTGTTCCAGTGCGGCACCTTGTCTGCTGATAACAGAGAGTTGGAAGTGCTTATGTTTATTATGGGAGCTGCTGAAGATCATGGCCTTGTTTTGTTTTTTTTGATTAAGAATCAGTTTGTGCTTTGTGAACCAATTCTCAACTGAGGAGAAGCCAAGATGGAGATTTTGTTGCAATTTCTTCGGGTCCTGGTGTGTGGCAAGGATTACTGCATCATCAGCATACAGGGTGATATGTTCAGTGCAGGAGTCCGGTAGGGTGTTAAGGAACCGGCTGAAGAGTAGGGGGCCTAGTATTGAACCCTGGGGGACTCCAGAGAGGACAGGTTTGGAATCAGACTGCACATCCCCGATTTTTACACGCTGGGAGCGGTTTTCAAGATCGCTTTTGAACAAAGAGATTGAATCATTGGAGAGACCAGCATTTTTTAGCTGGCTCAGCAGGAGGGAGTGGAGGACAGTATCGAAGGCTTTGGTCAGGTTGATGAAAATAGCACCATTTAGTTGTCCATTGTCAAGGGAGCTGTGAATGGAGCCGGTGAATTTGAGTAAGGCAGAGGAAGTACTATGACCCTTTCTAAAGCCATGTTGCTGTTTAGAGAGAATATTATAATTGTCCAGATGCTCGGTAAGTTGGTCCACTACTATACGTTCCAGTGCCTTCGATAGGGGAGGCAGAATGGAGATAGGGCAGAAGTTCGCATGGTCAGTCTTATCACCACTTTTGTGAATCAGGGTAACAGAGGCCATTTTCCATTTGTCCGGGAATTGGCTGAGGGAAAGAGAGAGATTAAAGATCTTGGTGAGGGGCCCAAGTACCTCGTCAAGTGTTAGGGCCAGTAGCTTGAGGTCAAGTGTGTCATTGCTTGTTCTAGATTTGCTGATGGCTTTGGCAACGTAGTTACGGACTTGATGTTTCTTTAGTGCTTTAAAGTAGAAAGGTGGGTGACAGGCCTGGGTGGAGGAGTTGGGGGGGTGGGAGTTGACGCATCTTAGAAGAAGTCAGAGGGGGAGAACACTGCTAAGGTCAGTGAAAGTGATATTAAAAGTGTTCACAATAGTTTTAGGGTTGAGTGTAGTGTGCCCATTTATGTTGAGTATGTTTGGCGAAGATTTTGACTGCTTCCCAGTGACATCTTTAATGTTTTCCAGAAATCCCTCCCATTTCCACAGGAGTTAGTGAGGGCATTTTTATAGTAGTCAGATTTCTGTTGCCAAATGGATTTGGTGCAGTCATTCTGTGCCTGTTTATAATTCTAGATGCCGAGTTGCTTACCGGAGTTTCTAGCCAGTTCCCAGAGGTGGTCCCTGGATTTAAGTTTTTTTAGGAGGTCTCCTGACAGCCAAGGGTTACTAAGTGATTTAACTTTACACTTTTTGAGGGGGGGCAAATTTATTACAGGCTTCACTGAAAATGTGAATAAATTGCTCCAGTGCAGTATTAGTATCTGTTGCCTTGAAGATGGGGGACCAGTCCTGCAGCCGGAGGTGCGATTTGAGGTGGGGTAGCTGACCACAGGGTAGGACTCTGCTGGTGATGATTTTTGTAGGGGGCTTATAGAATTTGTTTGACCAGGTACAGCTGATGGGAGAGTGATCACTGAGTGAGTAAGGGAGGACTGAGGATTTCGTGATCCGAGAGGGGTGGTTGGTTAGGATCCAGTCGAGTAGGGTGCAGGTCCCAGTTCTGTAGTTCTTTCTGGTTGCATAGTCAACCATTGGAGTCAGGTTAGCTGATATAGCGGAGTCCTTAAAGATCAAGTGCAAAGCCTTTTTCGGCCGTGTCATGAAAATACCTAATAAAGTTAAATTCCTGACCACAGAGTGCTGTGTTCTTAATTTCTTCATTTGTTTGTTGCCTGCATCGCTCCACTTTTTATTTTTTTATTATTTTTGCAAGGCTTGTCCCGCCCCCCACATTCTTGCTATCCTCAGCTGACTCGGCAGTGCCACTCCCCCTACCACGTCATCGCGGAGTTACAGGCGCTGAAAGGTACTGAACCTGCTGCAGCTGTGTCTAGTTTACCTGATACCCCAATAAAGGTGCAGAATCTGTGTGCAATTGTCTGAAGTGAAGTCCACCTTGGTGCAATGTTTGCCATCATGCACAATGTCTTCCGATGAAGAGGGTGAGATAAAATGTATATGGGGCTCTGCAATACTTCAGCCCTATTCTTATGAGCCTCTTGCCGGCCAGTCTCAAACCACTTTTCAAGCCGAGCATTCTGACAGCACTCCGAGTTCAGACGATGAGTCTGGGTTGGAGATGAATCTGGATGAATGGTAATTGTATTTTTTTAATAATTTAATCTTTCTGTTTGCAGGACTGAAGTGTACACCCAGCAAGAGCAGGCAAACAGTAATAGCACATGCAGCATTCACAATGCACATCACATCCCGTATCTGTTTAGTTTGTCAAGTATCACCCAGGTGCTGTTTGGCCAGTACAACTGAGGAGACCACCAGGCATGAACCAAATAGATTAGTTTGTTCCCAATTATAAGTGAATGTGTATCTTTTTATGTTTAATAAAAGATTTAAACTAAACTAAGTTACCCTTCAAAATAGAGATGGACATGCCGACCGTGTGTACTACTTGATGGATGACAACACTTATACCATGACCTTACTATCAAATAAAGAATAAAGAATGATGTGTTAAAAACACTTAGGGTTTAGTTTTGAAAAGCACTCTTCCCCAGCTGTCAGACACGGAGCTGTAACAACACACTCCAACATGTACGTCTAGAGTGTCCATGCAATAAAAGTTACAAAAAACAGATTCAATGTATGAACTATCAATTTAATCTGCAGAAAGAAACTAATTCTAATTGGATACAAGTTCCAAAAATGAACTTGTATTACATTTGCCTGTTTTTCCTCATTATAAAAAGGGTCCTTTCTTTGTTCAAAAATTGAGACTGGATCACAGATTAAGAATAATAATAAAAAATGCACTATGCTGGACAGGTGGAACACAGCGGTGCAAATGTCAGCAGCTTCTTTGCGGTACTCTTTCCCCTTCCCCATGCCTGCCGTTCACATGGAGGCTTTGTCACTGTTCACATAAACATCTCAATGCCCTTAGCACAAATGTTTTTTGTAACATCACCATGTAGTCTAAATGAAAACATTTGTCAGTTTTTGAGGTCGTGTGTCCCTAATGACAATGGGCAAATCTAAGAAAGGACTGCAACCAGGTGCAAGGGTAAATTATGTGATTAGATAATAAAATCTATCAAATTCTCTATAAATGGGTTGTCAACAGTTACAATTTGACTCCTCTGTGCTCCCAATGTATCCTAAAACAAAAAAATTGAGCACATGCACTGCAAAGACGTATCCAAATTGATTAATCCATGCATAATTCTATGTAAACCCCGACGATACAAAAATGGTACAAGAACAGTGACTCAGTAACTATAAAGTTGGCATAACAAGTAGGCACAAGTAGACACGATACACTTTTCAAGAATCTTGGAGAAGTATCAGTGTATCGTTTGTGCCATTATTAGAGGACAACACTCCAGAAGTATGAATAACAAGTGTACTGTATTTGCAAAATCTAACCAGCACTGTGAGAACAATGTTCTCATGAAAGGAAAAAAATGCATGTCAGGTGCGAATGCATGCTACATATGGGGAAAGCATAGTGACTTGTGGAGCACACACAATATGGCATGCTTGGAATGCAGAAGGTTCCCAACGCCAATAAGAAATGCATAGTATCAAATCACTTGCAGCACACATACCATAAAATGTACACAGAACAGTGTCAAAGTGAATAGTACCAATGCAAGTAGCTAAAAATAATAATACATAAATTGCAATTGCCAATCTCAATGTCCAATAGTGTTATAAGAACAGGCTGAACTGCTAGATGTGACGAATGGATGCCAGAGTAGACATGATCGCTATGTCCTCCGATGCGATGCCTGGGTGAAATGTAGGTAGCCTCAATGAAGTAAATTGGGAGCGCAGCACACCATATACCAAATGAAACACCTTTATTTATGTCACCATGGTCCAAAGGAGCACCACTGACACTGCCACTCATAGCAATGAAGCTGTTGATAGGTGGATCGGACTTAGATGATGGGGGGGCTGGGTATGTGCACTCCAAGTGCTGGACTTAATCATGTATGACAGGCTATTGGTATGAGTGGCAAACATGAATTTTATTGATGTACCATAACAGTGAGAAACCACCGCTGCCCCCGCGTGCAAAAGACCGTGCAATGAACATAACATATTTGAATTGTAGTTTCCAATCATGGAGCAAAGCACAACATGATGTGTAGCACTGATTAGGCAGTGTAAATGTGAAGTGGGCTTTCTGATTATGCAGCTGGAGACAATGTCGGAATAAACACTTTGGGATGGACTGACCAGACTTTGCTGCTGTTAGTTCAGGTTGCCTAAAGGAATATGAAAAGAAAGAAGTAAAGTTTTAGTATGTCCACCCCCCCCCCCCCCCCCCGGATCGCAGTAATGCGGCAATCTATATTATACTCTCTAATGCATTTGCCGCACAAGCCTGGGAAGGAATGTAAAAATAACTGCATTCATTGCCATGGTTGGGAAATATGCTGCTGCACTCAGTATTGCAATTTTTGATGCATTTGTCACACAAGCCAGGGAACACTGACATTTTTGTTTGCCAATAATTTTGCTTGCGGGTCGGCGTCAGCAACGTTGACAATTTTGCTTGTGGGTGGGCGTCGGTAGGTGCCTTGTGCATGTGAGGTGGCAGAAGAACAGACTCACTAGCATGGCTTAGACATGCCATTGGTAATAGGGGAATACACAGCACAAGGGGCACGTTGTATGTAGCATAATTTGCTGTGCTCATCTGCCTCCTGCTTGGTATTGATCTAATTATTGTAGCACAACAATAATGCAACAAAACATACACCTGACACCCCAACTACCAAACTGCACACCCAGCATCCTGCATCTCCAACAGTGGCAAGTACACTGAACAGAGGCTACAAATCCACAGGTTCTGCAAATGGAACAGAGATTGCAATGGAGCTATTCATTGCGATGTGCATTTCATATGTCTATTGACTTGCATGGCTACAAACAATTCTGCTTGGCATTGGGGGTGGGCTGTAATGTAGTGGGTGATATAGGACATCCAAGGAACTCACAGACATCTATATTAGATTTGTCTAACAATAGTACTGAGTAGCCATTGTTGGTGAATTGCCAGTTGGGGGGGCCGGACTGTGAAAACAGTGCGCTGCAAAAGGAATGAACAAAGGTTGGAGGTAAAACATCATCTGATGACATTATGTGCTGGTGCACTACTTAGACTCTCATGCTAGTGATGAAGGATCAGCTCCAGTGCCACAGGCAGCAAAATACAAAATACTAATACATGTTACCGTAGGCATACAAAGAAGCAATAAAGTCAGTGCAGAAATAAGATATCAGATTATAAGAAACGATGCAGTTTGTACTGAACTCCAGAAAACAATGACACTTGAAGGGGAACTGTAGATATAGTACTTGACTTCCTGTATTCATATAACTGTGATATCCTATTATATCCTTTGCAGATGCAAACAATATTACATTGAATGTCAGGGGTGGATGTGCTGTCTAGCAACATGTTTTGTGACCTGCCAATCGTCTGGAGACCAGAACCAACAAATTACATATAGCAGTGCAAGTTAGGCAAACGTGTTATAATATAAATTCCTTTTTGTTGCCATTGCGAGATATTCAGTGGTTAGGCGAATGAGTTATAATATATATTATGTTATTATGTCATCACAATAATAAATGATCAGGGAATTATGATGTCCACACAAGTGATTCTCACATCGCAACAATAGTCTGCATAACTTTATTTACAGATACAGTGTGCCCGATAGTTATTCCATGCAATGGGGTACTGGGTTGAACAACTAAACATGGACAGAAAGCGCCGTGCACAAAACACGCACAATACTATGGCACAGACTATGACATATATGCCAAAATGCTGAACACAATCAGGAGATGACAATAAAAGTCATAGATGTCTCTGTTTTACAGCAAAAATAGCTCTGTTGAACACAGCCCATTCAATTTACATTCTGCTCTTGCACTGAGCAGTACTTCCATGGCACAATACTCGGCGATGACGTGACCGCTGAACACGCTCACACGGGAAGCTCTGTCTAAGCATGCTGAAAACGGAGACAGAAACAGCTGAAGAACAAAACAATATTTCTTCAAAAACACTGGACCAAAACTAAATAGAAATGCAGAAATGCCCTTTCACAGCCATTGCGAGATATTCAGTGGTTCGTGTGGAGCAATATGGGACCATTGCACAAGATCTTTAAATCACCTACCTTCAGCTGAGAGCCAATTTATGTTAAAGTCACCAGGAAGGATGATTTCGGAGTCCAATGGGTGGGATTTGACAGAGTCAAAGACAGCATTTAGACCAGGTCCCTGTTCCTTAGGAGGTATGTAAACAGTGACAACTGTGAGAGCCTTATTGTGGGCGCCTAATAGGAGTCTGATGGGAAGAATCTGAGCAGGAGTTGCTGGAAGATTGTAATCAATGGCTTAAAGTGCAGTAAGTCAAAGTTCAAACCTCGATTATTGGGCACACCATATTGGACACTCTTTAGAGCCCTTGGACTGGTTTTGAAGGATGGAGTGAGTTTTTCAAAGTTTGTTAACGAACATTTAATTACAATGACATGTCACTCTGTCAAACAAAATTATTTCAAAATTTTTAACTTTGTTAAATTTGGGTCAGTTTAAGCCCTTCGTCATTCAATTTTTTATTCTCACTGTGATGGCAATCTTTCTAGAAGTTTCAAGACTGTCTGGTTATTCAAGTCACAGATTATTGGGTAAAATTGCTTATGTTATACTAGAGCACCGTTGAATGGAAATCAATAGTATAAGGATGGACATTGCCCATTTGTTATCAGTTAACCAACTCTAAAAAGTAAAGCAACAGACATAAGTTTGGGAGGGGAATGTTATAGGGGCTGGGATATTCAAAGCAGTTGCACATGGCACAACTGAGTTGTGCTGGCGCAAGCGCGGACTTGCACCAAGGAGCGATATTCAATGGAAGACATTGCGCAGCCCAAATCCCATTGTGCCAATGTGCAACTATAATGAATGCAGGCGCAAGTGCAGGGTCATGCCCATGAATATCCGGCGCAGAGCAATATTCAACCGTGGAACCAGGGCACAAGAGCGGAGCAAAACCGAGATGCGCCGAGAAGACTTGAACCTATAAATACAGGGTGCAAGCACACAGACAGCACTTGCGCCAGGGAGTGGGGGAGTGAGAGAGTGACTGAACAAACAAAGAAGGAAGGACAGACAGACAGAAAGACAAACAGAGAGAGACAGAGCAAGTGAGAGACAGACAGACAGAGGCAGCCACAGAGGGAGAGGGACAGAGGTCGCAGTGGAGAGAGAGAGACAGGGGCAGAGAGAGTGCTGTGGACAGACAGGCACAGTGCCAGGCAGTGCACCAGGGTGGCTCACAGCCCACAGCAGCCGACCACCCAAGGGGGATATAGGACAACAGGGGCCATGGATAGTGCACCCTTCCTGACGAAGGCTGTAATGAGAGGTTTGAGGGAGCAGGAGGACAGCGACGTGGCCAAGGAAGGACCTGTTGGTGGTATGCCCGGAACAGGTGGTACCGTGCCCACACCATCTTTGAGAACCACTCCGGCATGGAGATTGTGGGATGGTACCACCTGAACAGGGCTATTCTGAGGCAGCTTTACGAGCTGTGCAGTGAGGAGATGCAGGCACCCACAAGACGGAGCCACGCAATGCCTGTGGAGACCAAGGTGACAGCTGTCATGTGCCTGCTCACCACGGGCACCTTCCAGAGACCAACAGGAGACACCACACTCATAACCCAGTCACCCAGTTGACCACAACATGCCTCCTCATACAGTTCCTCAACGCTCTGCTGCCACGTGCTTCAGAATACATCCATTTCCCCAGCACATAGGTGGAACGTCAGCAACCATGCAGGACTTCCACAGGGTAGCATGTATGCCTGGCTTGCTGGGGGCCATTGACTGCACCCACGTGGGCATCCACATGCCACCTGGCCCTGAGGGTGTGGCCTATATCAATAGAAAGGGGTACCTGGGTGTCAACTGCCAGGTGGTGTGCGATGCCAAGGGGTGCATCACCAATGTCTGTGCCACACACTCTGGGAGTACACATGATGCATTCATCTGGCACAGCTCTGCACTGCGCAACAGGTTCAAGTGTGGGGACATCCCCACGGGTCACCTAGTGGGTGAGTATGGGATGGGCATGGGGTAACGGGCAGAGCAGGCTATAGGATGGGGAGGGCAGGGTGGGCATGCTGGCGAGGGCACCAGGGACAGGCAAGGGCACAGCAAAGGATAGCAGAAGGCTAACCATGTCATTATCCACACAGGAGACAGTGCCTATCCACTGAGGCCCTGGCTGCTCACCCCCTATCGGTGCCCGTCGTCCCCAGCAGACAAATGCTACAACGAGGCACATGCCAGCATGCACAATATCATTGAGCATGTATTCGGCATGCTGAAGGCATGTTTGTGTAGACTAGACAGGTCTGGTGGCACCCTACAGTACAGTCCCTCAAAAGCCTGTGGCCTATTCTTGGCCTGCTGCATACTGCACTACATGGCCATTGACCATGGGGATGACGGAGGCAATGGGCCGGAGGGTGGTGGACAGCCCCCAACGGGTGGAGGGATCCCCGGCTGCAATGGATGGCATGGCAGCACCATGACACCATCGCACAGGAGCACTATGGTGCATGTAGGTAGGTGGCGCGGAACCCATGCAAAGGCCACACACACAGGTACAGCACACAGACGGGCCATGCATGGCAATGGGCATGCACACACAGCGGCGTGGTGCAGGGATAGTGGAGTCAGTGGCACACAACCACACACAACTGAACACAGCATCACACAGCAACACACACATGCACCTAAGGACCCACACCCCCAGGCACTGGCATGTGGAGGGGATCAGATGCAATGCACCAGTGCACAGGCGCAACCGGTGCTGAACTGCCCTCATCATGCCCACACCACACGGCCAGTGGCCAGGCAGGCATGCACACAGGCAGCATGCAGCGTCAACACACAGGAGCCACACCAGTGGTATGCGCACACACACATACACCGTCCATGCATGCACGGGGCAGCAGCTGCTGGCACCGGTCAGGGCGGCACACTCATCAGGGCCTCCATGTAGAACCATGGTCACCACAGCCATGGGGCGACCACACCAGGATCGATCAGCAGCCACAGGCTGCTCAGGGTTGAACTGCAGGACCATGACCAGGTCTGCACAGGGGTGCACAGGCACCCAAACAGGCCCACCCCAGACATGCCTGGGATGCCTACAGCAGAGCCTGGCATTGACAGTGAGGGTGTCGCTCAACATCAGGATCGTGGGGTGGACAGTGAACTGCGTGGCATCTGTGGTGGCTGCCCAGCAGTGCAAGGCCATCCATGATTGCATTGGCAATGAGATTCTGGGAGGCAGTTGTGGCCTCCTGCATGTGCTGTATTGCCACCAGGAGCTGTGCAGTACCCTTCTCACACTGCTCGGCCACCTGGTGCACCTCCGTGCACAGTGCACACACCCCAGTGGCAAGCAGAACCTCTTGCTCCACAGAGACCAACAGCAAACGGGTGTGCTCTGCCAAAGGGTCGGCATCCTGGGGTTCCCGGGTGGGACGCCAACCCTCCTGTGGTGACCAACCATGCTGCACAGTTCCCTTCTCAGGTGGACGCTGCACAGTGGGGTCCTCATGGGGCATGTTCCTAGATGGCGTTGGACCCTGTGTCCAGCTGCCCTGTGGCACCTGCAGCCTGTTGCTCTTGCCTGTCCTGCCGCTGACCGCTGCTCAGTTCCTGCACGGGCACACCACCACCACATGGCACAGCTATGGCAGTGCACACAGCTGCACCCGCGGTGGATGCTTTTCCTCCGCCGTCAGGTTGCTGGGCACACCACCTGTGTTGGAGTCTGGTATGGGTGTCTCCCCCACTACACCACACATGCTGTCCAGGATTAAGGTGAGGTCATCATCGGCATCAGACCCCGTCCCGATCTGTGTCTCCTCACACAGGATGCCAAGACTGGCATCCTGAAGAAACACATCCAGGGTCTCATCCAACCCCATGCCCAGGACATCCGGGTGGACAGTGGTGGTGTGCTGCAGCCTATTGGGCCCCTGGATGCCCATGGAGGTAGATGACTAGTTGTCCGGGGCTGGTCCCTCCTCCACGGTCACTGCCAGTGCCCCATCCTCCGCACGCAGGTGTGCTGGTGCTGAAAGAGAAAAGAGGTGTGTCAGTGATGCAATGCCCCCAAGTGTCCCCCCAACATAGCCACTGCATGCTGTGCATGGCTGACATACATACCATGCAGTGATGGGCTGCCACCTGTCTGGAATCCTCCACCAGGCATACCCTCCACAGTGCTGTGGTGCATGGTGGCTGCCACCAACTCCTCCTGCGCTGTGAGCTGTGGTGCATCTACAGGCCCCCCTTTGGTGACATTCCAGGCCACACGGATGGCAGCCACCTTCTGCTTAATGCACCACATGTCCATGCCCACCTTCTTGCAGCACTCCTGCACTGACCGCTGGTGGCTGCCCTGCTGGTTCATGCATGCTGCCACCTCCTCCCAGGCCCCAGCCCTGGCCTGTGGTTTGCCCGTGGCACCACTCAACAGCAGCTCCCTACCAAGGTAGGCCTCAAACAGAGCCTCTGATTTCACCTTCATGAAGCTGGGCCTGAGCTTGCAAACAGGCCCTGCTCTGCTCCCTTCTCCCGTTCTGACATGATGCTTCTTGTGGACATGGAGAGCACAGTGTGTCAGAGGTAGCAGCACCCTATTCCGTCCCCCCCTGCTGTGCTGGCTGTGCTCAGTGTGCTCCAACAGCATGCACAACTTACCTGAAAAGGATGCAGTACCGGTCCATGGCCTGTGCCTAACCATAGCACTTTTATAGCACATCACATGCAAATGAGCTTTGGCGCAATGGTAATGACATGCTAATTCCCCCCAGTACGCCACGCATTGGCTGATGAGCTCATTTGCATGTGGCAGCTGAATATCGTGTATTTGTTCCATGCGCAATGAGATTGCTCCGGAGCAAGTCGCTGCACAATGTGCAATCATGCACGGTGCGCAGAACCGCAGTGTACATGTACTGTCACCTAGGCTATTGTGCACTGTGTGCACACTGTGCAATAAGGCCCATGGCACACAGTGCACCATGCCTGGTATTGCACACATGCGCACTGTGTGGTTGCTGACCTCTGACCCCTGCTGCGACCTCAGTTCCTGGCTGACCCCCACACCCATGACCCCGCCTAGCCACACCCATGCTGCGCTTTTTCATGTATGCGTGTTAGGTGGACACAGTGCATGTCCCCTCGGCCCATGCATCTGGCGCATGCAGTGGCCACGTGTGCCTGCCGCCACCATTTTGCTCCATGGCTCGCACCTGAGACATGGCACAGCAGCGATGTGAACTGGCGTAAAACTCGATGCAGGTCGAGCTTGCCAACCTTGTGGCCTGCATCCAGCCCCATGCACCCCAGCTGTTTGGGCAGGCACCACTGCAGCAGCCCCGGGTGGCTGTGTGGCAGGCAATTGCTGCCTCACTGGGACAGTGCAAGGGGGGGCCAGCACTGGTGAACAGTGTCGCCACCGATATGGGAACCTGGTGCAGAGGGACCCAGAGCACCTCAGGAGGCTGGAGGCATGCATGAGGCGTGGGGCTGTGCCACAGCTAGATGAGTTGGCCCATTATGCATGTGTACCCTGGTGCTGTACTGTGGTGTTGGCTCGGCTGCCTGGCATGTCCTGCAGGGTGGTGTACTACCACCGTGTGCATTGCGGTGTGGCATTGCCCTCCGCCATGTGCGTTGTGCTGCCACTGTGTGGGACGTGTCAGGCAGGGGCTCACCCTGTGTACAGGGGTGAGGGTGGTGTGCAGCTGCTGTGGTTGGTTACTGATGTGTACCTGTTTCTGTTCCATTCCCAGGACCTGAAGACCGCAGACAGGTGGCACTGGTGGGACACCAGGCTGCAGCAGCCCAGGGTGGAGGAGCATCTCCAGCACCAGTGGGGCCACAAAGGGAAGGTAGGCACTAACATTGTCCTGCGCACCATCATTGGGGGGTGGCAGGGGCATGGTGCAGGCATGGCTGCCTGTGCCGTGTGCAATGGCAGCTGTTTGTGTCGCACTATGTGTGGTGCCTGCCACTGTGGCATATCCATTGAACACATGTGCCGGCTGCTGGTGGAGTGGGTGTGCACACGGCCGCCACTGATGTTGCTGTGGTGCTGCTGGAGCACTGTGCCATGTGACTGCCATGGCGCAGTCAGATGGCCACTGTGCAGCAGGGACCACCGCTGTGTGTTGAATGGAGGCGGTGATGCAGGTCCGGAGGTTGATCATGGCGGAAAGGCAACAGCGACGTCACCAGGGGGTGGCAGGCCATGGCCACCACTAGTGGGGCCCTGGTTTTCCCTGTTTCCCCAGCCATACCTCCCCCTCCAGTACCTCTTCCCACTTACAGTCCCTGTTCCCCAACCCCTTCCCTCACCTTCCTACCCTCCCCCGCACCCTTATCTTGTAAATAGTTGTTTTGAAATATATATTACTTTTGACTTACCTGCCTGTGTCAGTGTCTGCTTTGCAGGTGGCATTCAGAGCCATGCTGCAGTGGCCCAGTGCCTGTCCATGTGATGTGCATGTGTTGGGGCACATGTTGGGCTTCTGTGGATATCTGCTGTGTGCTGCAGTGTGTCCCACAGTGGTGGTGTCCCTCCCCTCGGTTGATGGCTGTGCCCTTGGGCTATCAGGGTTGTGTGTCGGGTGTGTATGCTTGGCTGCATAGTCCTGGGTGTGGCCTGCCCTGGTCTGGTTGTGCAGGGGGAGCATGGCCTGCAGCATGCAGGGGGCCCCCTTGGTGGCCCTCTGTCCACCATTGGCACCCCTTGTTGGCTGCTGTCTGTGACACTGTTGTGTTCTGGGGTGGGGGTCTGGGTGGCTGTGTGCGCCCTGCTGTGCCCAGCTGGTGGTGGCCTCCTGTGGCCTGTCACTATGCTTCCCTGGCTCTGTCTCTGGGTCTCCACTCTGTGCCATGCCCCCCCCATTGCTCTGCTGCTCTGCTCTCATGGTTGCCCTGGGGCTTCACTGTCTACCCATGGTGCACCTGAGGTTGCACCATGGCGCACCTCTGGTTGTGCTGTGGTGCTTCCATGGTTGCACCTTAGCGCATCCACTATTGCGCCATGGTGCATCTGTGCCATATTCAGCCAGGTGGTGCTGGCACAGTGCGGCCAGCACCACCTCTGAATATGGCTCCTGTTGTGCCACAGCACGTTGGATTTGCATTGTGCTGGACTTGCGCCAGCCTTTGGTGCATTTAGGAATATCTGGCCCATGGTGTTTTACCTTGCCAATATTGACTTAGTGTTTCTCCCCTCCATTAGTGTTGGAGGCACAAATCTAGGCTTTACTGTAATTATTACTGGGAACTAAATGAACCCTTTTCCAGGCTGTTCCATGCATCCTCAACCCTCTCCATGAAAACATTCTCACATTACCTCTGAGTTATCTTCCCTCTAGTTAAATTGTGTCTCTTGCCTTGCACACCCTCTTTTGTAAAGATGTTCCTCTTTGAATTTGGTTGATTCTCTTTGAGGTATTTGAAAGTTTTCCTCTTCTCTCCTTCCTTCCTTGAGGCTACATATTAAGCTCATTGTCTTTCTTGATATGCCTTCCGTGCAGACCCTGCAGAGACGTTTGTTGCTTGGTCTGGACTGCTCTATCCAGTCTATGTTCCTTTGGAGATTGTCTTCAGAATTGCATGTAGTACTCGAGATGGGGTCTCACAGTTGTCTGTACAGAGGGTAACAACTTCCTGTTTTCTACTGGTGATGTTTCTACTGGAAAGGCATCACCAGTAGAAAACAGGAAGTTTTTATCCCTCTGTACAAAACAGCTGGTGAGACCCCATCTGGAGTACTGCATGCAGTTCTGGAGACCCAGTCTCCGCAAAGACATAGACAGTATGGATGCAGTCCAGACCAAGGCAACTAAAATGGTGCAGGCTCTGCACTGGAAAACATATCAAGAGAGACTTAAGGAGCTTAATATGTATAGCCTCAAGGAGAGAAGGGAGAGGGGGGACATGATAGAAATGTTCAAGTACCTCAAGGCAATCAACAAAGTCCAAGAGGTAGCATCTTTCAGAAAAAGAGGTGTGCAAGAACAAGGCAGCACAATTTGAAGCTAGAGGTGGGATGGCTCACAGGTAATGTGAGGAAGTATTTTTTCATGGAGAGGGTTGTGGATGCATGGAATGGCCTTCCTGAGGAGGTTGTGGAGCCAACAACAGTGGTGCAATTCAAGAATGCATGGGACAGTCATAAGGCAATTCTATGGGGTGGAGGTAGGAAGAAGTAGGCTGTTGGTTAGCTAGGATCTGCAGCTTATCCATTAGGCAGGGAAATGGCAGACTGGGTGGGCAAAGTGGTCCTTATATGCCGCCAAATTCTATCTTTCTATATTTCTATGTTTTTTTTATAACCCAGTCAGATTTACTTGGTTGTGGTCTGTTTCAACTTTATTTAGTAATGTTGTTTAAAGTAATGTCCTAGTCTAGTCTTTTTTCTCTCCTGTATCAGAGTTATAATAATTTTATCTGTTTTTTGTAATAATAGCACCATTTTCCATGGCAGGGTTGGGGCTGGGATTGTACAGGATTTATCTAAGTACTAAGTTCTATTTTTTTTTTTAAACATGTTCCTTTGTAGTTTTTTTCTGGGCTCAGAAGTAGGGGGTTTAAACAGTTGAGAGCTATCAATGATTGAGGCAAAATCAATCCAAGCCTTTAAAGATGGAGATTGTATCGAAGCTCCCCTAGGACCTTCATGGACCCTAACATTTGGAGGGGGCCTATGGCCCAGAGTTGGTGTGTGTATAGTAATTTTAGGGTTTATTTGAGATTTAAGTTATGTATTTATAAGGAGGGGGTAAGAGGAGGTGGGAGGGTTTTGGAGGGGGGGTCCACTCCTGCATCTCTATTTAGCTGTACGTTTGGTGCACCTTTTCAATTTTAGGTATGGCAGGTCATATTAGAGTGCTCAGTTGGAATGTTAGAGGTGGGAGAGATAACAAGAAAAAATATCTGTTATTGAAGCACTTAAGTAAGTATTCTCCTTATATTGTGACTGTTCAAGAAACTCATCTCCTAGATTGACAGGTTGATAACTTCTGCAGATTGTGGGTGGGTGCTGCAATAGGGGCAGGCAATAGCCCCAGAAGTCGAGGAATTGCAAAAGCTCTTCCCTGGGTACCTCTGAAGGAAATAAAGGATCCTGAGGGTAGATATCTGTTTGTTCAAGGCAGGATAGGGAATTTCGAGTTGGTGCTCAGTGGGGTTTATGGTCCTAGTGTGGACTTGCTTACCTTTTTCCCATAGCTAGCTTCTGCCCTGGCCCCTATTAGTCATCTTCCTTTAATATTAGGGGGCGATTGGAACTTAACCCTTTCTAATGATCTGGATGGATCATATAACATGGTGGCAGGATTACCCCCTGTGCAGAGGTCTGTCAGAGGATTTGCAGACAACCTAGGCCTAATAGACCCCTGGCACCTTCTCAACCCCTAAGCCAAAGACTATTTTTATTTCAGCAGCTCACAGTGTGTATTCAAGGATAGATTTCTTCTTGGTAAGTCAACAATTATTACCATTTATATTAGGTAAAATACACCCCAGGTTAATATCTAACCATTCACCAATAGAATTAATGATGGACGTCCCTCATGTCACTTTACAACCACATACCTGGTCTTTGAATACATTGCTCATGAAGGATCAGACACTGACAGATGATTTCAAAGTATTTTTACAGGAAACTATCTGATTTAATCTTAATTTTGTAACATCTCTGTACACACTGTGGGCTGCTCTCAAAAGTGTCTGGAAGGGGAGCTTATTCGGCCCAGTCTGTAAGTGGAAACAGAAGGCACAGGCGGATGAATGGCTCCGCCAGATGCATTGCTTGTAGCAACGTATGTCTGCATCCTCCTTGAAAACTGATAGGGTGGAACGGGTGAAGTTGAGGTCTAAATAGAGATGTGCAGAAATGCATGAATTTCATTCTGCAAAATATTTCGTGAAATTCATGCATTTCGCGAAATATTTCACGGGTGCAAATTGCAAAATTCCTCCAGAGAAATCGTGAATTTTGTCTGTGAAATGCGGAATTTCGCCTGCAACTGGCAGAATTTCACCAGTGTCTGACGAAATGCCACCGCTCGCGAGTGAAATTCCACATTTCACAGGTGAAATTTGCGATTTTGCCGGCAGAATTCCACATTTTGCAGCTGTGAAATTCACAGGTGAAATGCAGGAATTTCGCAAAATGTTTCATGCGGAAAAATTCACGATTTTGCCAGAATGTCAACAGCAAAATTACATTTCACTGCAACACTAGGTCTAAATATTCAGCACACCTCCTAGAGAATGTTGATAGAGCCTCCTCTAGATTTAAAGTCACTTATATTGGGCAGGGGGAGAAAGCAGGTAGGCTGTTGGCCCTCTGCCTAAAACACTAACGGGAATCAAAGTGGGTATCAGCAGTGTGAGCTCCATCGACTGAGTCTCTTACCAGTGAGGCCAATAAGATAGCCTCTATTTTCCAAGGGTACTATCAAAAGTTGTATTCTGCCCTCCCCACGGATCCTTCTCAGTCTGAAAGTATGGAGGAATTTTTGAATAATGCTAATCTCCCAAACTTAACTATCGACCAGCAGGACTTATTGAAAGGCCCTATAACTGAATCAGAAGTGGAAGAGGCCATGAGTTCCTTTTCTGCTGACAAGGTGCTGCGACCTGATGGATTCCCTCCCCTATCTATAAAACTTTTAAAAGTGAATTACTCACTTTGATGACATCTTTGTTCAATGCCTGGAGTTCTCTCCCAATTATGGAACATTAACTATATGAAGCCAGAACAGTCCTTCTTCCAAAACCTGGAAAAGACCCTTCTTTAGTAGAGAATTATCACCCTATTTCATTGTTAAATACAAACTTGAAGAAAATGCAAAAATTTTAGCTGCTCGCTTAGCAAAGGTTTGATCATCTTTGTTGGGTCCAGAGCAGGTGGGATTTGTGGCTAGCTGCAGTACAGGTGACCATTTTCATAAATTATTTTTATCTTTTCTCTGTGTCCAGGGACCAAAACACAGATGTAGTGTTGGTGTCCCAGGACACAGAGAAAGCTTTTGATAGGGTGTCTTGGACCTATCTGTTTGAGGTTCTTCATAGGTATGGATTTCTCTCAGACTTTGTCGGCAGGATAAGAGTGCTATATCAGTGCCCCTTCACCAGAATGTTGTGTAATAACTAACTGTCAGATTTCTTTTGGTTGGCCAGTGGAACGCGGCAAGGGTGTCCTTTATCTTCAATTTTATTTAATCTATATATAGAACCACTAGCCTGCAGGATTATCCAAGCTGCTGAAGTGACGGGTATTTCAATGCTAGGGAAGGAATATAAGTTATCAGCATTCGCTGATGATATCATGTTACACTTGTCTAATTGGAAATCCTCTCTGAAGGAAGTGCAGAAGATAATAGATCAGTTCAGTTACTTTTCAGAATATAAATTAAATAGGACCAAGACTGCGGTCTGCCCACTCTCCCCAGCATGTAACAAACAGGAAGTTCTAAATATGGAGTTACAATGGGAGACAAAGTCCCTGTCCTACTTGGGTATTAAAATATCTAAGGACACGTCACAACTTAAATCTCTAAATTTGGACCCTTTGGTGAAGAAATTGGAGGAGAACCTTATTCAGTGGCGACAACTACCCTTGTTGCTTTGGGGGAGGGTAAATATTATAATGGTGGTTTCACCAAGATTATTTTACCCCCTCAATATGATGAACATTTTCTTACCCAAAAGTTGGTCTTACAAGTTGCTTTCCATTTGCTCAAACTTTTTATTGCTTGGGAAGACCCCTAGAAGATCTTATATGAAATTGTGTAGGTTCCAAGGCTCAGGAAGATTACAACTTCCAGACATATTTATCTATTATTTAGCAATTCATGGGGCCAGATATTTTCAGGGGTTATCTACTCTGTAAGGAGGCCCACTCCCAAGCTGGCTGGCCATAGAACAGACTCTATCTGGCCAGTATAAATTCTCCTTAGCTTCCCTACTTTATACACAGACTTCCTTCCTCCCTAAAGAGCTACAAGATGCCCCTATGGGATGGGACGTCATGGCCCATGCCCAACTTTGTAGAGAGTTCAGTTTATCCTTTAACAAAGATTTGTCCCAACCCCTATATAATAATTTAAAATTATGTATTTCTGGTGTTCCATTATCCCAGGATGTGTGGAGGGGTTTTACGATTAGAACCCTAGATGATGTTTGTTCTGGGGATAGACTACTATCAGTGGCAGAAATAATGGGACAAATCTCACTTAACTCTCGGGACTATTTTAAGACCACCCAGGTTAGACACTGTATTTCTTGTTTCCTGGTTACCCTCCCTGGAGAAGCTCGGTTGGTGCAGTTTTCAGTAAGTTTCCTGCATTATCTCTCAAATGTAGATCAGTTTCCAACATTTATAAAATATTATGCCACCTAGCCTGGGACAAATATTCACCAGAGGGCTTTTACTGGAAAAACTCCTTAAATATAACCCAACCTGATTCATATTGGCAAACCATATGGTCTAACATCTATAGACGCATAAAACAGGATAGGCTCTGGTTAGTTGAATTTAATGTATTCCATAACATGTATCATACGCCCATTAGGTTAAACCATATGGGAAAGTTACCCTCTCCAATATGCAAGACTTGTAATGTGGAGGCAGTCACCCTAGTACATAAACTTTAGTTTTGCCCTCGGGTTAAATAATTCTGGTACTTCATTTCCAAGGAAATGGCCTCCTTTTTCGATAGATCTATATTTTTCATGGTACAGATTTGTCTCCTGGGTGATTATTCAGGTACCACATCAAAAAAGAGGAAAGCCAATATGACCTTAATCTTACCAGTCTCTAAACTCCTCATCTTGAGACATTAGAGAGGGGATTGGTCACCTTCATTTTCAGAATGGTACAGTACCAAGAATGTTTGAATGTTCTTACTGCTGAACGGATGGTAGCCTTGGCTAGTGGCACCTGGCCTAAGTTCCAGGAGTGCTAGAACTCCTTTTATTCACACCTTCTGAGATTACTGCAGGGTCAAAGGCTCCCTCCAAGAGGTGCAATTGTAAGGCACCTGTCCAACATGTTATTTTAGCTTTTGTTATAGTGTTGGTGGAGTGGAATTCTAATCATGATGCAAGAGTGGACCGTGGGGGTGTTGTGAGGGGGTGGGGTAAACTGGGGTTTTGTTCATTCTTTATCTGATAGTCATCATCTTCTTTTGATGTTGGCTTATTATGTCTGTATTTTATTATATAATCAATAAAGTATATCCAATTGCAAAAAAAAAAAATAAAATAAATATCCCAGTCATGGTTCCCCATTAACGATATCTCACTAACATCAACAAAGTCCAGGTCCACCTCAATTCAGCAACATTCATATTTTGGGTCTCCCAGAAACAGTCGAGGTAGGTTACCCTAAATCTTTTGTTAGCCACTGGTTAGGCACTGAACTGAAACTGGAGTCAGCACCAATCAGCACCAACTGCACTTAGTGCCTAAAGAATTACCCCATGTAGAATACAAACTCCCACTGAGACTCTATGGACACTTCTGGTAACATTGGCAGGAGTTCATGAATGGGATGGAATCATAGAAGTTGCTCATAAAATAGGACAGCACATGGGCTAAATTGCTCTGAGATCCAGGGATGATGCAGATTGCAACAAGCATTTGTCAGTGCCGAATGTTGATTGCTTAGGTATTTGGAAGTGAAAGTACCATGCCTAAGAACTGTCAAGCGCCCCCCCCAAGACATCCACTGTGTCGTTCTATTCAGTATTCACAGAAGAGGGGGAGGGGCAAGGGCCACAGCAGTATAGCAGTTGCAAAGGCTATAGGCCAGTCAGCCTCACTTCAGTAGTGGGGAAGATCATGGAGACATTGGTTAAAGAAAGGATAGTGGGGCATGTAGAAGCCATCGGAGCCCAGGACCATAGGCAACATGGATTCACAGTGGGAGGTCATGTCAGACAAATCTGGTTCATCTCTTTGACTGGGTGACAAAGGAAGTAAATCAGGGTGGGGCAGTGGACAATGCTTACCTTGATGTAAGCAAAGGCTTTGACACCATCTGACAAAGAAGGGTGATAAACTAGCTGAGTAGGCTGGGCATGGGGCAAAGGGTGGTAAACTGAGTTAGAAACTGGGTAACAGACAGGAGGCAGAGAGTGGTGGTAAATGGGGCGCAGTCTGGGGAGAGGAGGTGACCAGTGGGGTGCTGCAGGGATTGGTCCTGGGGCCAGTACTGTTCAGTGTCTTCATTAGTGACATTGCAGAAGGGCTGAAGGGAAAGGTCTGCCTGTTTGCAGATGACACCAAGATCTGTAAGACAGTGGATACCCCAGAGGGGGTGGAGAAAATTAGGAGGGACCTGGGGAAGCTTGAGAAATGGTCTGAGGACTGGCAACTGAAGTTTAATTCAAAAAAGTGCTAAATTATGCACCTGGGACACAGAAACCGTGGGGAAAGGTACAGGATGGGGGGAAGGGGAGGGAGTTGCTGACAGTCACAAAGAAGGAAAGAGACCTGGGGGTTGTTATTTCAGATGACTTGAAAATGTCAAAGTGATAAGGCAGCTGGGAGGGCCAATGACATGCTGGGGTGCATAGGCAGGGGTATCACAAGTATAAGGAGGGAGGTAGTGATGCCATTATATAAAACCATGGTCAGGCTTCACATGGAGTACTGTGTGCAGTTCTGGAGGTCACACCTTCATTAGGATATTAACAGGCTGGAGATGGTCCAGAGAAGGGTGAATGAGATGGTACAGAGCTTGCAACACAAGATTTATGAGGAAAAATTAAGGGACCTCAATATGTACTGAGTGGAAGAGAGGAGGGAAAGAGGGGATAGGATAGAAACATTTAAGTACCTCAAGGGTATAAATATAACTACTGAGAAGCAGGAGGCAGCTGCTATAGGCATATGTGCCAGCTTCTGTGTGATATTCTTTTGTTCTTCTAAATCTCCAGTATTTCAGTAACCACATGACCACACTGCCTTCTGTAGGCAATTTTATGCTGGTTGATGCCTGGTGTCAGATGGCAGACAGAGGGCTCGCCAGATTGTGTTGCCATTTGAACAACTTCATAGAGTGTTATTTTACTGGTAAGCATTTTGGAAAGCTGGTGAAGGTCTCACAGTTTTTATTATGATTGTATCTCCTTATGTCTGTCCCCTTTGTTCCCCCCATCCCCACACCCCAACAGTCATCAGTGGCCACAGCTGCAGCCTTCTTCTTGCCAAGATGGCGGGTGAGAAACAGAGAAACATAGACTTTGACGGCACATAAGGACCGCTTGACCCACCTAGTCTGCCCATTTCCCTACCTGATGGATAAACTGCAGATTACAGTTAAACAGTTTACTTCTTCCTACCCCCCAGTAGAACTGCCTTATGTCTGTTCGTGAGCAGCTGCCTTCAGAGTCTGTGAAGTCTGACGTCTTTCAGTGCTGCTTATTGGTCATCTTCCAACACAGGCGAGGCACTGCCAGCTGAAAAGTAACTCAGGACAAGCAGGTTTCCAAGTGGGGAAGAACTGGAGTGAGCAAGAATGAAGTACTCATTCAGATGCGGCATCGATTTTAAGATCAGCATATTGGTGTGGACACTGCAAATAGAACCCCAGCTCTTTAAGCAGCCTTATGAAGAGTAAAGGCTTCTCCAAGCACTGGGGTTGTGTTTATTGTACTGTAAGTTGGCTGCATCTAATTTGGTAATTTACTGTACCTTACATCTGGATGTATGGTAGGGCTAACTTTAAATAAACATTGCACCTGAATTAACACATGATGCCACAGAAACAGAGAATTTTTCAGCAGAAAAGGACCGCTCAGACCATCCAGTCTGCCCAAGTGTTCTATGCCTACTTGTAACTCCTACCTGTATATGTTACTGCATGTCTTATTCTATCTGCATCCATCAGGACCTCCTTGTGAATGAGCTTGCTTATGGATTTTTTCTGCAATGAACTTGAACCTACTCCACTTCCATAGCCCAACTGATCTCCATTGACCCCCATTCCCCTTTTTCTAATATACCCCTATGTTTATCCCATGCAAGCTTCATGCCCCCTACCATTTTAGGTTCCATCACTTCTCCTGGCAGTCTGTTTAGGGTGTCTACCACCCTTTCAGTAAAGAAATATTTATTCACATCTATCCTGAATGCCCCCCACCCCAGCTTCATTGTACCCTCTTTACCCCTGTGAGGTACTTTGTAGGTCTTGATCATGTCACCTCTCACCCACCTATCTTCCAGAGTGTACACTTTGAGATTCTTCAGCCTTTCCTTGTAGGGATTCCTGTGAAAATTCTGAACCATTTTAGTTGCCCTTCTCTGTAAAACCTCCATCTTATGTCCTTTCTGAAGTGTGGACTCTAAAACTGGACACAGTACTGCTGCTGGGGGTATAGCATGGAGTGAGACAACGGCAGCACAATATCACTCCTCCTCCTACTGGAGATGCCACTCCTTATGCACCCCAGAATCCAATTTGCCCTGCCCATAGCCTTGTGACACTGTACTGCCTTCTTGATGTCCTCTAATATAATAACCTCAAGGACCCTTTCATGTCTAGTGAGTATCAATACCCCCCCATCCTATACCCAGCATCAGGGTTCCTGTGCCCTAGGTACATGATTTCACACTTGTTGGTGTTGAACCCCAAGTACGTAAGAAAATGGAATTGATTTGAATGAATTGTAGGCTTTTAAGCAGTTTTTTTGGGAGTGTGTATGTGTGTGTGTGTGTGTGTGTGTGTGTGTGTGTGTGTGTGGCTCTGCTACTATAAGTATTTGCTTTTGATTTGGTATAACATGTGAACAGACTAACCCTGCTCCCCTCTCCATGTGCTATATCGGAGATAAAGATTGGGCCAAGCATTGAGCCCTGCGGCACCCCGCTTGTCATTGCTCTGGGTGTCAAAAGCTACCCCACCACCACCACCCTCTGCACCCTCCCCTGTAACCAGTTCTCTATTCATTTACTCAGACCACCTTCCACACGTACCCTTCCTTTTCCTCACTCTTCTCCTCCTTGGCCTGTGTCCCTCCTCCCGGTAGTCCACACCCTTTCTCCTCCTTATTCTTACTGGGTGGTGGCGCCTTCTGCATTACACTCAGAACACTCTGCCCGGCCCCTTCCAGGGTTACTACACCTCCTCCTTTACCTATATCTTGGGTGGTGAGCTCATCAGGCTCCCCTGTCCGGACCTTTCTACCAACCTCAGTCTTTTGACCACCCCCCCATTTGTTTAAATCCACCTTAGTATAGATATACCCCTCTATATCTATATATAAATTGTTTTTTTACATATTTTCTCACAGTGCTACGGTCGGCTTGGTCATCCCGACCAACCCCCCCTTCCCCAGCTCTGCCCCTGACATCATGCCGACCTGCTCACCTCCATGGATTACCTCCATGCTGGGGTGGTGAGGAGCTTCCCAGGTCGACCCACTGGAGCAGGATTTGATTGAAGAGGCACCATTCGGGGCAGGCAGGGGGTGTTGGAAGCTCATGCTGCCTGACCGTAGCCCATTTTCCACTTTTCTCCCCTTTGCGGAGTGTGGGCATGCAATGACACTTAGGAACAGCGTGTCAACGACCGCCATGCTCCGCCACCCTTTACTACACTGCTGTAGTAGCATCCACGGTCATCACCAGGGGCCGGTACAGAACGGTGGTTCCCTGGATCCTGCCCCAGGATAGGAGAGCAGTCCTCTGGATGCTCAATCCGATCCCTCCCTTGCCAACCCCTGGTGGCCCGGGCTTGCATCCAAACCCGGGTCACCAGAGTGGGGCATGGTGTGGCGTCCAGTGCCTCAACCCTCAGTGCCAGTGGCCCGGCAGCAATGCTGCCTTTAATACTCCCCTTCCCTTCCTGTTCCAGTGTACCCTGTCCCCCGCGTACAAGTCACTATTTCCCCCAGACCCTACCCAGTTAGACACTGACCCATAATGTTTCGTGTGGCACCAATCCCTTAGCCACTTGAACTCCTCAAGTCTATCCTTCCTCCCTATGCTTGCACATGGTACCAGCGATACCTCCAAGAATGCCACCGACTTCCCCACCCCCTCACACTGCCTGCCCAAGTACTCAGCACTCCCCCTCAGTACTTCCACAGTGTTCCCCGCCAAGTCGTTTGTACCCACATGCAACAGAAAATGAGGTTTCTTCCTCTTTCTTGCTGCACACTTGAGCAGTGCCTGCCCTGCCCCTCCTGCAGTCAACCTTGGGACAGCTTCAGCCCAAATATGGCTGTGCCTTCTCCCTTTCCACCCCATCTTACCCATTTCAGTATAGAATCCCCCAGGATGAGTACCCCCTGCCCCTTACCCCCTTTCCCTTCTAATGCCCCTTCCACCACCCCAGTATTCGTTCTTCCCTGTCCCTTAACCCCGCCAACTGCACCCTCTGTGACTTCTGTATCTGTACCCCCTACTTCTGCCTCACCCTTTTTCTCTGCCTTATTCCTCCCATCCCCCTTGAATCCCTTCCCAGCCTAACTACTTCCTACTGGGCTTCCCATGTAGACCTCCCCTCCTCCCCTGCTGATTTCCAACCCCTCTACTATCCCCACTGTTGTCGATTTAGAGCCCCCATTCCCTTCTACCCAGATAGTGATGCCCCTCCCATCCTTCCCCTTCCCGTAGCCTTCTCTCCTTCAGTCACCATCCCCTCCTTCCTTACTAGCCTCCTTCTATTCTTTTGTCCTCGCTGTCTCTTCCCCTACCTGTTGCCATCCCTCTCATGCCCTGCTTGTCCTCTCCCCTTCAGTATGTTCCTGCTCCCCCTCTCTGTCTGATAGCAGAGTTTCAAATATATTCCTAGTTGATACCCATCCTACATCTCTTCCCCTATCAGTTCCCCCCTCCTAGTTGTTCCCCTCCATGCCACCCCTGGTCCCTCTCTACCTGCAGCCATCTGCTCTCCCCCGGTACTCCTTGTGGTCTCTTCCTCCCCCATCAAGAGGCCCACCGCCCTTGCCTCGGGCACCCCCTTCCTTCTCCTCTCTTTTCTGTGAGTGCCTCTGATACTGGGGTTGGTTACAGTCCTTAGTTATTCTTCCTCTGTCCACCTTTGCCATCCCCTATTCCCCTCTCAGGATGCCTACTATACTCATCTGCCCTGCCACTTAGACTCCTCCCTAACCTCCACAGTTCCTCCCTCAAATTAGCCAGTCATCCACAGACCATACACCCCCCCATCCTCCAAGCCCAGTCCAGGATCATGACAAACCCACACCCTGTACACCCCTCCACCCTTCCAAAGATGCCCGCCCTATTGACATGTGACACCTGCCCCATTTTGGCCCCCATCTTGTGTTACGGGCTCTTACTCTCAGGTTCTGTACCCTACTACAACTGTTAGGCCCCTATTTACTCAAATTTCTGTTCCCACCCCCCCATAGTAGTCCCCTTACTAACCCCTTGCCGACCGGGGTAATTCAGTCTCAAATATCATCTGTTAGATACTGTATTACTGTAGCAATCCTAAAGCCTCCTTGTCTGTTTTTCACCCCTCAGCTACTATACTTTTTGTTCTCGGCTTTCATATAGTTTCACTTAGCCCAGTTAGAAATCCTATTGCACTCCCAGTATTACTCAGTTCAGTTAGAGAAATAAACAGAACAAATAAATATGTATTATTACAGCAATCATAACAGTATAGCTCAGTACTTAGGTCAGTTAGGGAAAGAAACAGAACAACTAAATCTGTATTATTGCAGCAATCCTAAAGTATCCAATCATTGCTTTGTCTTCACTCCAGAGACCCTGCTGTAATATAGGAGCACAGAGAACCATGGGCAGGAGAGCGGGCAACTGTAAAGTCTCAGCAGAGCTCCATTGAGCTCGCTTACTCCCCCTCTTTCACTCGCTCATTCTATTTCTCCCAATGCTGCAGGCTGCCCTTTTCGACAGGGGTCCTGCTTACATTGGCACCTTTTTCTGCCCACAAAGAAATCCGCAGCAGTCCCGACACAGCTCCATTGAGCTTGCTCAGTTCCTCCCCCTCTCTCACTCGCTCTTTCCATTTCTCCCGGTACTGCAGGCTGCTCTTTTGTACTGGGCTCCTGCCTCTGTTGGTGCCTTTTTATGTCCACAAAGAAATCCGCAGCAGTCCCAACAGAGCTCCATTGAGCTCACTCTCCCTCCCTCACTTGCTCGTTCTGTTTCTCACGGTGCTGCAGGCTGCCCTTTTGTACTGGGCTTCTGCCTGCATTGGTGCCTTTTTATGCCCGCAAAGAAATCCGCAGCAGTCCCAACAGAGCTCAGTTGATCTCGGTCACTCCCCCTCTCTCACTCACTCAATCCTAATCTGTCCCAAACACTGATTTCCTACAGCGACCGCGCTATTCTGCACCGGAAGTGCAAAAACACATTTTGGCCAGGATGTGAAAAATGACAGCTGTATTGTTCATAAGGAGGTGTGAAAAAATGCCAGTGTTGAAAATCTGGCATGAAAATATTACTAATTTGTGAAGTTACAAGACTGCAGCGGAAACTGCACAAATCATGCTCATAACACATTCATTTTGTGGTGTTCCATCACAAAATTTTCAACATAGGCATTTTAGAACATCTGCTCATTAACAGTGTCACTGTGATTTTCTCAATGCGTCCCTAACACTGATTTCCCACAGCGGCCGCGCTATTCTGTGACGGAAGTGCAAAAGCACATTTTGGCCAGGATGTGAAAAATGACAGCTGTTCTGTTCATAAGGAGGTGCAGAAGAATGGCAACGTTGAAAATCTGGAGTGAAAATATTGCAAATATGCGAAGTTACGAGCATGCATGGAACCTGCGCAACGCAAGCTTGTAACACATTAATTTTGTGGTGTTCCATCACAAAATTTTCAACATAGGCATTTTAGAACCTTTGCTCATTAACAGTGTCACTGTGATTTTCTCAATGCGTCCCTAACACTGATTTCCCACAGCGACCTCGCTATTCTGTGCCGGAAGTGCAAAAGCACATTTTGGCCAGGATGTGAAAAATGACAGCTGTACTGTTCATAAGGAGGTGAGTAAAAATGGCAATGTTGAAAATCTGAAGTGAAAATATTGCAAATTGGCGAAGTTATAAGCGTGTGTAGCAACTGCACAATGCACACTCATAAAACAGTAATTTTTTGGATTTTTCCCACCAAATTTGCAACATAGACTTTTTGAGAGCCCACCTCATGAACACTGGTACTGTCATTTCGTTAATCATTCCCGAAAGGTGATTCCACGCAGTGACCTCAAAATCACCTTTCAGGAATGATTAACGCCATGGAAGTGGCTGAATTCATGATGAGGGTCCCCAATAACTCCATGTTGAAAATGTGTTGCCAAAATTCAAAAAAATGGCTGAGATATGCAAAAAAGTTTAAAAAGCCCTATTTATGCCATTATAAAGCTTACCGGCATTTTCTCAGTTAGCTGCAGACGTGTTCCCACTCCACCCAAGATCGTCGCGCCGGACTCCGGAGGTAAGTATAGGGTGAGGGTGGGGAGGCAGGGTGAACAGTGGGTGGGCAGGTTGTGGGAGGGGCAGGAGACCGTGAGGGACCGCTTTCTTTAAACAGGTTTAAAACAGAAAAGAAAACATCGTGGGATTTTTTTTCTTTACATGGGCATTGGGCATGCTGGGGTTGGCTCCCAGCATGCCAACTAAATGTTTGTAGGCACTGTAGCTGACAGGAGATTGGGCACCCCCATCGGCACATATAGAGTACTGGGGGGACAAGAGCCGGGGTGGATTGGGCACCCCCTTGGCATAAACCAAATGTTTTGGTGGGGGGGAATCATTATGCGGACAGGGAGTGGGCTCCCTCGTCGGTAACCTGAACTCATGGGACTGAAGCCGACAGGGATTGGGGCCCTCGTCGGCAAACAAACACTGTTGCGGGGGGGGCACATGCTGCCGAGGAGGATTGGGCACCCCCTCAGCACTGGGGGCTCAGTCATATTTTTTGAGAACACGGTGGCAAGCTGCTGCCATGTTCACAAACAATATTATAGTACCAACGTTCTGCCCAGCAATGATGGGTCGCTCCCTCATTGCAGCGGAATGGCTGATGCTGCAATGATGAGGTGTCCCCTGATTGCAGCAGCTAAAGTGTTTCAAGGTTGTGGCATGCTGGCTGAATTAGTGTCAGCAGCAGTGTGTCACCCCATTGGGGAAAGTGGGCAAAGCCTCAAAAGGCAGTGGGGGCATTGGCCACAACAGTGCCGTGCATCCACAACCTGCTTCTGCAGCAAGCTGCCGCAATACGTTTCTTGTGTATGCGCACAATCAACATAAAAATGTAGTAGATAGAGGCACACAGGATAATGTAGTAGACAGAGGCACACGGGAGCAGCACATGATGTAACCAGAAAGATTCAAAGCTACAGTAGGTGTTTTCAACTGCAAAACGTTGGTTTAATAACCGAACATTACAAGACATGCACAAAAGCACAGAGCTGAGAACTCACCCAGAGCTTCATCTCCATTACATGAGGCTTTATCAGGGGTGGTGCAACAGTCAGTGCTGGTCCATTTTTAACCTCATTTTAACTGAAGTCATATAATTATGTCAGAAAAGGCATAGTACCTATTTTGGGTCACAAATACCTGATAAATATCGCTGTAGGTGTGAACAACACTTACAAATAAATACACCTATTGAATTCCTATATCATATTATAAAGCAAGAGTGCTTGGAAAAATAGTAATCAAAATGGATATATATATATATATATATATATATATATATATATACACCACAATATGGGGGCAGGGGAAAAGCACCATCACTGCAATAAACCCACTTGCAAAATTTGTTCTAAAGGATCAAGTATGACTGGTGCCCAGCTTCTGTCATGCAAGATATACACTATAGAAGTTGGTATGTCCCAAAGAAAAAAATAAAATAGTAATACATAGAATGTGATATTTCAAAAACACCAACACTTAATGAGAAAAGCTCCATAGTATGGGAATATGGAGGGCATAAAAAATACAGCTCATTGAAGTGAAATATTCATAAAGTCAAAGGACAAAATGAAATATGATTAAAAATCCTAGAGGTCAAAATGGCAAGTGAACCCTGCAAATGAATTTACGCATTTGTGGTAACTAAAAGTCAGTATGCTGTCCTTCTAGTAAATATACCATCTAATTCTAAATAGGTTACCCATACAATAATATGCCACATCATTTCTTATAATCTCATAGAAAAAGGAACAGGTCTAGGTTGTCACTCAGACAAGCTGGTCGCATAGTCCAGGGAGAAGATCAATTTAGACTCCCTTCTTAATAATGCACTCACTGTACTCCCACCTCTGGAGCTTGGAGTAATGTGATCAATACTAGCAAAAGATGTATGACAGGGATCCCTGTTGTGGTGTAACATTAAATGTAAACCAAAAGGGGTGTCTGGGATAGCTCTTGCAATAGACGGACATATTCCTGTATATTATCTTTCATAGTGCAGATAGTCCATCCCATGTGTAGTCTGGGGCAAGAACACTGGATCACGCATGCTACAAAGGATGTAGAATATGTAATCAGGTGACTGATGTTGACACTTGTTTTACCTAATGGATGTACAAACGTGTGCCCCATCCTGAGGTATTTACATGTATTACAATGACCGCAAGTGAAGCAGACTTTAGGTGGAGCACCCAGACATGAAAGGTATGGGGCAGGGATGGTTTCATGGTACATACTGTATGTGATCATGTCTCTTCATGTTTTTCACTCATTCGGAAACAACCTTTGAGCATTCTTTTAGTGTACTGGCTAGATCTGATTTACTCCACAGGCCATGCCAGTGCTTGGATACAATGTCTGCAATACATGGTGCTATGCGATTGTACTCTGTTATAAAATGAAGTTCACCACTAAGCATATTATTATTATTACATTCACTAGGTGTTAAAAGTTAAGATCTGGGAGTGTTCCTAGCTTTCCTTTGTGCTACATTCAAAAGATCCATGTTGTACCTCCTATTCCGGAATCTATCAGTGAGCTCGTCTGCGTGGTTGTCAAAGTCACTTTAATTCATGCAATTTCTGTAATTCCTAATGTACAATCCATAGTGGAAAACACTTTTCAGGTGTGGTGGATGGTTACTTTTTGCTCTTAGTATAGTGTTACCCGACATTGTTTTTTTTGAAAGGTGTTGGTAATAATTTCAGCTGTATATGTGGTAGCTTGACAAAGGTCCATAAAGTATAACTGGTGTGGGTCAGTTCTATGTAAAACTTAAAGCAACAGTGCAACAACATTTATTTTTCCAGAAAAGCTAGTTTCAGCTACAGTTAAGAAACATTCACATACCTGTCAAATGTACTTGTCTAGGTACCTGCTATGCTGTACACCATGAGCCTTTTTTTATCCTAACCTATGCCAGGTCTACAGTGTTATTTATATGCAAAATGTGGCAGCCATCTTTTTTTCTGAGAAAAAAAATAATTAAAACCTTTATAAAATACTCATATTTTGGTGGAATTAGGAAAACTGTATAATCAAATAGAGCAGAAAGATGCCTAGAATTGTTTATAGTGAAAAAAAGGTAGGATCAAAATTTTGCCCAGTTTTCACTGCTACTTTAAGTTCAAAGTATTTGTATTGATATGGCATATGAAATCATATACCAGTTTCTCTGAACCATGCCAGATGGCAAGGATATTATCAATAAAGTGCACCCAGAATTTGATGTAACCATAAAAAGGGTTGAAATGGGGATCATAGAGGGGCCCCTCCTCCCACCAACCCATGAATAGATTGGTGTAGGAGGGGCCATCATTGAACCCATTGCTGTCTTTTTTACCCGTAAACAGAAATCTTTGTTAAAGGGGAAATAGTTTGATGCATGCATAAGTTCTATGACTTCAGTTAAGAAGACTACAGAAATAAAATGACCAAGGGACACTGTTCATAACTCATAAATTCTCTTATAGCTTGAATGCCAAAAGCATGTATATGGATGTGTATGTAGAAACATAGAATCTGATTTCAGATAACGACTGTTTGGCCCATCCTGCTGCCCATTTCTCCATACCTACTGTACAATATAACCGCAGACTGAACCTGATCGGCCTACAGCTCTTTCTCTCCCCCCTTTCCTTTCCACAATGATTCCTTTGTGCTTGTCACATGCATTCTTGAACCCCAACCACTGTTATTGCTCCCACCACCTCTGCTAGAAGGCTGTTCCAGGAATCATCCACTCTTTGTGTGAAGAAGTACTTCCTCACATCTCTCCTGAATCTACCCCTCTCCAGCTTCATAGCATGTCCCCTTGTTCTTCAGTACCTTTTCTTATGAAAAATGCTCCTCTCCTGTACCTTACTTACCTGTGTAAGGCACTTAAAGGCCTCTTTCATATCTTTCATCTCCCTTCTCTGATCCAGGGTGTACATATTGATGTCCTTTAGTCTCTCCTTGTAGGGTTTTTGTTGCAGACCCTGCACCATTTTAGTTGCCCTCATCTGGACCACCTCCACTCTGTCTATGTCCTTCTGGTCTCCAGAACTGGACACACTAGGTGGAGTCTTACCAGTGATCTACACAGAGGCAATATCACCTCCCTCTTTGTGCTTGTGATACTCCTCCCTATGCAGCCCAACATCTGACTCACCCTCCCTACTGCCTTATCACACTGCTTGGCCACCATTAGGTCATCTGATATAATTACTGAAGGTCTTTTTCCTGCTTGGTGGTTGTCAATACCACTTTGCCCATTTTGTACTCCTCCCCTAGGTTTCTGTGCACTATGTGCATTATTTTACACTTTTTTTCAAATTGAAACTCAGCTGCCATACCAGACCACTCCTAGTTGTCTTGGGTCTCTTCTCATCCTTTCCAACCTCCCCCCCAGAGTGTCTATCCTGTTGCAAGCTTTGGTGTCATCTGCAATGAGGCAGACCTTCACTTCCAGCTCCTCTGCAATGTCACTTATAAAAATATTAAAAAGGACCAGTCCCATCAGTGATCCCTGAGGCACCCCACTGGTCACACTCTCTTCCTTGGAGTGAACTCTGTTTACCACTGTTTGCATAAAGAGTTCGCATCAATGGAAAGCCACTGACACTCCAAGTCCCACTTCTGGTCTACAAGTTTTGATAAACCATCTTTACTCTCTTGGAGGTAAGATGGAAGTTACTTCACTCTGGATTGCAAATAGTGATTCACAAAAATTGAAAGATTCTGCATGAGATTACCAATACAAGATACTACAGGTCTACATGGAGGGCTAAATAGATCCTTATGCAGTTTTGATAATGTGTAGATGGTTGGTATTGTGGAATTATTAGTTGTTATGTATTTTGCTTCCTGTTTAATAACCCTATTCTTGTTAATGGTCATATCCAGGTATCTATGCAGCTTCTCTTTAAGGTGCAACATTAGATCACCATCTAACTTGCAATAGTTTGATTGATCTAACACTTGCTTTTCTACTTCCTTACAATTTGCTCTTGACCATTAGCACTATTTAAACCCCTTATTGCCTGGTTTGATTTCAAAAGTGGTTAGCTGTGTGAGTTCTTTCAATGCTTTCTCCTCGATCAGTGTCAGCTTTTTTCTGTATGGTGTCCATTTTTCTGAAAACAAAAAGTGCACAATGTCATGTAGCACCAAGTTCTGATTAGAGCTTGTTGCTGGTGATATAGTGGGGGAGGGGGGGCCAAAAGTAGATTTTGGATTAAATGCAGTCTTGTCTCCTAAAGATGTAATAAGATCCTGTGTGTCCAACTAGTTGACACGATTCTCAGCAGGGTCTAGTATAGATACCTCTTCATCCTCCTGCCCAGCTGTGTACTCTATGTAACTCCAGGTGACTCACGTAAATTCATTAGTATTTGAATGCCTGCTTCAGATATTGTTAGAGGAGTCTGTTCTTCATCAACATACCCCATTTTGCATCTTTGCTGTGAAAAATATTTCTCCAGTGCTAGTTTTCTAGTCAGCTTCCTAACATCAATGTAAACACTAAATGAATTCAGCTTGGAGTAATGGGTGAATAAGCATCCTTTGTTGAGGACGTGAATTTGACTTACAATTAATGTTACCGAAGACAAATTGATTACTGTCCAGTCTTCTGGCCGAGGTAGTGTTTGCAACTTTCTGTTGCTGCGACCACCTCTTTTGGCCCGTATTGTTTCTGTGTAGTACTTTTTGTGCTGGTTTAAGCAGTTATTGTTTGTTCCTGTAAAAAAGTCACAGCCTTTTGCTGTTCACTGTTTGGTTGCTGCTGATTGCCTCTGCTGCCGGTTGGTTGGCTGCTGGTTGATCTTCCTCTATGCTGTGTCTTTGCTTTTTGACCTGCCGTGATTATGGCCCTGGCTCTGGGATCTGGCCAGTCACTCCCACTTAAACACCTGGTTGTTCATGTAGTCCCATGTGTCCCTGGCAAATCTGCTCCTTCCACATCCTTTGCAGTATACATGATCCAGTGTTCTTGTTACAGACTACACATGGGTGGACTATCCACCCCATGAAAGATTATACACAAGAACATGTACATTCCACTGCAAGAGCCATCCCATATACCCCTTTGGGTTTACACTTCCAGTTTCATCACAATATTGATCCCCTTCATATGTATTTTGTTGGTATTGATCACATTACTTCAAGCCCCAGAGATGGGGATAGAGTGGGTGCATTATTTATGGAGGGAGTTCCAATGGATTTTCTCCCTGAAGGCTAAGTGACCAGTTGACCTGAACAACCACGTAGATCTGGCTCCTTTTCTGTGAGATTATGTGGTATATTATTGTATGTGTAGCCTCTTTAGAGTTAGAAGATATATTTAGTAAAATGATAACATACTGACTTTTATTTACCACTAATATATAAATTCTTCTTCTTTTGTACTGTTCATTGTTGCCAGTTGGACCTCTCTGTTTTATTTATTTATTTTTTATTATAGGTTTTTATCCTCCTGCAGCTGAGACCAATTGGGCTCCCTTCCATCCTGCTCCTCTGACTCCTACAGCCCCCAACCTCCCCAGGACTTACTGTCTGGCTTGTCTGCCCCAACAGCTTTCCCCCCATGGCAGGGATAGGAAAGGGAGGGCCAGCCTCCCCCCTGAAGTCCAATTATCCAGTTTCTGCTGTCAGCATCCTGGTGGCCAGGTGGGCAAGGGATCGATGGTCAGAGCTTCATGAATGCCTACACCGCTGCCATTTGTCCACCAATTTTCCCCCAAAAATGTGTTGATGCACATATCAGCATGCATGCACTGAGGTGCACGCATGCTGCAGAGTCCCACAGCTCCTCCCACGTACTGCTTCTTCTGTTCCACACTACCACCAGGCCTCCACCTGGTGGCAGTCATTCAGTGGAGCCAATGGTCCTCCCCCAATACCAGAAGAGGAGAGGAGCCCCTGGGATACTCAACAGAGAACAGGCAGAGAACACCAAGAAGAAGGAGTTGCTGTTATAACTATACTTCTGTACTGGGACTAAAGAACTAGAACTCTACTACTGGGACCTTCAATTTATGGTAAAAACAAAACAAAAAAAAAGTACATGTGTTTGTCTGAGTTGGCTGAAATGAATTGTTATCTATGCAGTTATCTAAGTGTTTGTCTCAGGTGGCTGAAGGGAATTGTTATCTGTGCAATTACTAAGTGTAGAAAAAGCTGTGAAGTAGGGGGAGTTGCTTAGCTAGAAGGAAGCCAGGTTAAAGCCAGATTTAAACACTGCCCTAAATAGCTTCTGCCAGAGAACACCAAGAAGAAGGAGCTGCTGTTATAACTATACTTCTCTACTGGGACTAAAGAACCAGAACTCTACTACTGGGACCTTCAATTTAGGGTAAAAACAAAACAAAACAAAAAAAGTTAGTGTGTTTGTCTGAGTTGGCTGAATTGAATTGTTATCTGTGCAGTTATCTAGGTGTTTGTCTCAGGTGGCTGAAGGGAATTGTTATCTGTGCAATTACTAAGTGTAGAAAGAGCTGTGAAGTAGAGGGAGTGGCTTAGCTAGAAGGAGCCAGGTTAAAGCCAGATTTAAACACTGCCCTAGATAGCTTCTGCCAGAGAACAGGCAGAAAACACCAAGAAGAAGGAGTTGCTGTTATAACTATACTTCTCTACTGGGACTATATTGCCCTTCTTCCTCCCTCCACCACCCCACCCACCCTAAGCCAGTTCTACTTTTATAGGCACAGGATTTGACTGACAACAGGAACTTCCTGTTTGGGAGCAGGAAGTGAGTGATCACAGAGCCACAAAAGACTCACCATCCTAGAAGGAAAAGAGTAGCTCTCCGTCCCCCAGCTGCTGGAGGTCTGACTCTGAGCAAGTAAGGAGACTACTGAGAAATATAGGAACTTCTTGTCTCATAACAGGAAGATCAGGAGCTTAAAGGGCACAGAGGCAGTAAGTAAGTAGGGAGAAAAACAAACAAACAGAGGAAAGAGTAAATATTCCAAACAACAGTTAAGGGGCCAGAAATATGACATGATGGGAGTGGTGCAGTGCAGTGGCTGTGGAGCAGCAGTCTTCCAGAAGATGTTCTGGAGGATGCAGTGTTGTCCCATCTGCAGGCACCTCTCTGGGCTGAGGGAGGAGGTTGCTCATCTCCAGGTTGAGTTGTACAGGATTTGGGAGACCTTCTCTCCCACCCGGGGACCACCAGGGCCACTGCTGTTGCCTCAGAGGTTGCCAAGAAAGAGGAGTGGTTGGACCACAGTGGGCTCAGAGAGGGTGAGGGTGGTGGAACAGAGGTACATCCCTCCAGTTGTACCTCTCCACAATTCATATGCCGTTCTGGCAAAGCGTGTTTCCTCTATGGAGGCACCCGCAGTGAAGACGAAGGAGTATGCTGGGAACCTGCACAAAGGAGAATCACAGGAGAGTGGCATGGGACCCCACAGGTGAAGAAACAACTCCTGGTGGGGACTTTATTGTCAGGAGGGTAGAACTGGGGGAGGAAGGGGAGAGGGAGGTAAGGTGCCTGCCTGGCACCATGGCTTGGAGGGACAGGGAGCGAATCCTCAGGATCACTGGAGCAGCTGCACGGAGGAGGGAGCTGGATGTCATTGTCCACCTAGGGACAAATGACCTGGCTGAGAAAGGGATCAGAGCATTTCAGGAAGAGTTTGTGGAGTTGGGGAGGGGCCTTAGACAAGCAGCACGCACGGTAACCTTCTTGGAGGTGCTGCCTGTCTATAGCATGGATGAGGCTAGGGTGCTCTGCACCATGGGATTCAATCAGTGGTTGAAAAACTGGCGCAGAGCTCAGGGACTTGGCTTCATTAGGGACTGAGGGTCCACCTGGAGTGATACAGGCCTATACTGGTGTGATGGTCTGCATCTGTCTAGGAGGGGAACCAGGATCCTAGGTGATAGGTTTAAATGCTTCTTTGGCAAGCATTTAAACTAGCCAAGGGGGGAAGGCACTGGAAAGGAGCAGGGAAATCCTAGCCCCTTCCCCCCAAAAAATCAGGGTAGTAAGTGAGGAAAACACCAAGAAAGAGATGTCGATAGGGAGAAGGGCAGGGGTAAATGGAGAAAATGACAAAGGCAATGAGGACAGGGATGGAACTAAAAGGGGTAAGGCCATCAAGAAGTGGAGGGTAATGAGTACCAATGCCCATAGTCTGGGCAACAAGTTCCCTAAACTTGTGGCCTTGATGGAAGAGGGATGCCTGGATATCATAGCCGTCACAGAAACATGGTACACAGAGAACCATGACTTGGATGTTAAAGGATACCTAAACAACATTTTGACAACAAACTATTCAAAAATCTGACTCTGTAGGTGACTAAAGGAAAGGCTGCAGTATTCATTAATGCTAAAATTATTTATATAATTAACCTAAATGTCATTCCAGAGCATTTGAATGCTGAAAAATCAGCCTTCTAATTTCAAAAAAATTGTCTTACCTGCTTCCTAAAATGGCCACCAAATGTGTTATGTGATGACATCATTGGAGCCAAAGTCAGAGAGATATATGGCTCTCTATAGTGCTAACTAGTTCTTTTTTCCCTTTGTATAGAATTGTTTCACTCAAATGGCCAAAACCATGTGCATTATTTTGTATAATACACATGTTAGGCTATGGTTCTGTTCATTTTGTTTATTTTAACATGCTGAAATTGTATTTTAATCCAACTGACTTTCTCTATGGCAAACCACAGTGCAGTACAAATCTTGAATAACCTGGTGGTCTAGTGGTTATGACGAATCCAAGGTGCTACAATGGGGGTGCTGGGGTGGTGTGCATGCTTAATATGCACCATTTAACATTTTTATTAAACCTTTATATTGTCTGCTATTATTCTTTTCTAGTATGTTTTTTGACAGAACCTACAAATGTAGTCCATAGTTTGAATGTAAACATTTGTACAATCAATAAATCAGTCTTCTTCAACAAAGTGGAACGCAGCAGCAGCAAGCAAGTACGTTACTATGTGTGTGTGTGTGGGGGGGGGTGCAGCCACATCCTTCAACACCCCCTACAGCCACCACTTTTTTTTTGTAGCAAAGTTCTTGTGCAGTCCAGTGTTAGAGTTCATACTTTCTTGAAACTCAAATGTATGTTTGTCTTGTCTTCTTTTTTCCATGGGAAACAATAATAATAATAATAATAAGAAGAAGAAGAAGAATCAGCATTTATATAGTGGTTTTCATGCACATTGTATCCCAAAGTGCTTTACAAGCAATGCTAGACTGGTAGTGAAGTGACTGAACATGTAGTGGCAGCCATTTCATACATTAATATCCACACACAGCTTTAGACAATTGCATGAACTGGTTTTATGGGAAGAGGAATGTTGGCCAGGACAATGGGGTCAGGTAGTGATCAAGGTGCTGGCAGCCCACATTTCATTTCTCACAGTAATCTGCTCATATTTCTCTTCTGCTGTCTTCCCCCTTCCCTGACTATAGCAGTACCTTGCAAGAGTGGCCTTCTCAGTCCCCCTCTGGTATTCATTCTTCATTATTCCTCCCCACACTGAAAACTGGTGCGCTCATCACCCTTCTGCATCATGAATGCAAGTAGTAAAGTCCCCGTTTCATTTTGGCATATCAAATATAAACATATCTTTCCAGTAAGTCAGGCTGATAGCAGCAGGGAACAAAGGGAATGATAGGCTTTCCTATCCTTAAAAGATCTAGGCTATCTTTGATTCGGCACTGCTAAATGATGGATGTGCATATCATTATGCACGTCATTTAATAGTGCCTAATCATAGGTGACTTAGATCTTATATGGGTAGGAAAGCCAATTTTTCCACTTGTGCAATACAGCTATCAGCCTGGCTTATCAGACAATCATGTTTATTATTAATATGTAAAAATAAGATGGGAGACTGTACTAACCATATTCATGATGCGGAAGGGTAGTGTATTCACCAGTTTTTGGTGTGGGAAGCAGGTGAGAAGAATGAATGCCAGAGAGGGACCGAAGAGGCCATTACAACAGGGTACAGCTATATTCAGGTTAGTTGAAGACATGAAGGAGGACGTTGAGCAGATCACTGTGAGATCTGAAATGAAGGGCTGCCAACATCATGATGACTATCTGACTGTAGATGAGAGTAGACAGCGATGACAAATACTCTGAGTGGCAGGGCTACACCTAAACTGATACTTGAAATCAGTGTAGGGAGATTACCCTCGGGTGCGGGGGGTGTTGACGTTTGTTAGGACAGTATTGAGGGAGTTGTGTATAGCTTATTCAAGATTTGGAAGGGTGGTAGCCAGTCAATTCACATTGTGGAGTAGAACACAGAAAAGTACTGGAGAAAAATTGTTGGGAACTGTCCTGTGGGGTCCTGCAGGTCACAGGTAAAGGAATAGACTGATACTGGAAGTTGGGTGGATTCGCTCAAGGTATTAGTATGCCTCTCCTGCTAAAAATATTGTTATCCTTTGTAAGTGCAGCCCTTATGAGGGCATGAGCAGCAGTTTTTCTGGTGGGTCATGATGCTTATTACTTGGCCTTCCAGGAAGACCTAGTTGTTGGTTAATGAGGCGGGGAAAAAACACAACAGGGGAACTGTACATACTACCTTCACTGTGCAGAACGGTGGTGATCCACTCAATGTTTACTGTGGGAGCACAAGTCAAACATTGAGAATGTGGACTGGAGAGTGATTTGGGAGACATTTTTTAACAATGCCAGCTGATGATGCATATCGGTATAGGTGTGCACAACTCTCTGAGGTACAAGATTAAAATCGGAGGTGTGATAATTCTCTTCATGAGACCGTAAGCACATATGCAGCACCAGGCAGCACTAAGGACAGAGTATGGATGGTGGGGTGTTCAACAGAAGGCAGGCTAGATGCATGGGGTTCACATGAAAAAAGAAAGCCTTATTTGTGGATTAACAAGAGAGCATGAGCTTTGGAACTGAACCAGACCAGTACTTTGCTGTGTGACCCTGAGCAAGTCATTAAACTTCCTTGTGCTCCCAGGCCACAACTGTAAACAAGCTTTCAGCTTAGTGTGTCTCTCCTGGTTAACAAAAAAACAAAATTCAGTGCATCACATAACCACTAGATCATCAGGTATTTGAAGTATTGTACTGTAATGCAGTTTGCCGAGGAAAAAGTCAGCTGGATTGCAAAACATTTTCAGCAAGTTAAAGTAAACAAAATGAACAAAATCATAGCCTAACATGTGTACTGATCAAAATAATCCACGAGTTAATACATAGTGTTGCTCATTCTGGTACAACAATTCAAAACAAAAAGGGAAAGAAGAACTAGTTAGTACCATAGAAATATATGCAGATCTCTGTCTCTGGCTCCAATGATGTCATCATGACTCATCACTGAACACACTTGGCAGACATCTTAGGGAGAAACCAAGGCTGTTTTTTGAAAGTGAGAGGCTGGTGTTTACATTTTTCAAACGCTATGAAACTTCTTTTATGTTATTTACATAAATGCAGTTTTAGCATAAATGTAAACAGCAGCTTTTATTTTACCTCGCTAAAAAGCCAGATTTTGGAGTTTGCAGTTTAAAAAAAAATTGTTTGTTTAGGTACCCTTTAACATACCAGGGTACACAACCTACAGGAGAGACAGGGAGGGTAGAAGAGGGGGAGGAGTAGCTCTCTATGTAAGGGAAGGGATAAAAGCAATGGAACAAAAAAGTACATGGAGGAGAGGAAGCACTGTGGGTCACCTTGGAGACTGGAAATGGCACCACAATCCACACAGGGGTTGTATACAGACCCCCATGTCAGGGAGATGGAATGGACAAGGATATGATAGAAGGCATCCTTAGGATGGCAGAGAAAGGGAAGATACTGTTGATGGGGGACCTGAATATGCCAGATGTTAACTGGCTCACCTTTACTGCAGCCACATCCAAGAGCAGGGCCATTCTTGATGTCCTACAGGTGACATGCCTCAGACAGCTAGTTTTGGAACCCACTCATGAGGGAGCAATCTTAGACCTCGTACTCTCAAATGGGGACAGTGAGAGGATCTCAGATCTAGAAGTGGGTAGCCATCTGGGAACAAGTGACCACTAAACAGTGTGGTTCATGATAAACTCAGCTACAGAGTCAAGCCATACAAAAGTGAGAGTACTGGACTTCAGGAGGGCTGACTCTGGCAAGATGGGAGAGTGCCTTAGAAAAGCACTAGCAAACAGGCTAGAAGGGGGGGTGGAGCAACAATGAGGAAACATCAAAACTGCCATCACAGAGGCGACAAGCCTTTGTGTGACACAAATAAACAAATCAAAATGAAAGAAAAAGCCACTATGGTTCTCAAAAGAGGTGGCGGGGAAGTTAGAGAGAAAAAGATAGCATTTAGGAAGTATGAGGAAACACAGAAGGAGCAGGACAGAGAACTGTACCAGTTAAGGCAGAAGGAAGCAGGGAGGGAAGTCAGAATAGCAAAGGCCCAAACTGAGGAAATGATAGCCAACTCGGTTAAGAAGAGGGATAAAACCTTTTATAGGTACATCAGGGAGCGTAGAAAGACAAAGGGAGAGATAGTGAGGCTGAATAAAAGGAATGGTGGGTGGGCAGAGAGGGACAGTGGAAAAGCAAGGATACTGAATGAATACTTCTGCTCAGTATTCACAAAAGAAGAGGAGCGGGAGGTACCCAATCCAAATAACAGAAGCACTCTTGATAGGGGGGTCAATCCCAGCCCTTTCACAGAAGAAAGAGTTCTGAAAGAACTCCTAAAACTGAAGGTGGACAAAGCAATGGGGCCTGATGGAATTCACCCCAGGATTCTAAAAGAATTAAGTGGAGAACTAGTGACACCACTGACTACCCTTTTTAACAAATCATGGGAGGATGGTGTGGTACTTGAGGATTGAAGGAAGGCAGATGTGATTCCCCTTCACAAAAGTGGGACCAAGACAGAGGCAGGAAACTACAGACCTGTCAGTTTGACCGCTGTGGTAGGGAAAGTGATGGAATTACTTCTGAAGGAAAGAATTGTTGAGTACTTAGAGGAAAGTGGGGCACAGGACCCAAGGCAGCATGGGTTCACAGCGGGAAGGTCATGTCAGATGAATCTAATTGATTTTTTTGACTGGGTGACCAAAGTAGTAGACCAGGAAGGAGCTGTGGACACGGCCTACCTAGAGTTTAGCAAGACATTTGACACAGTCCCACACAAAAGATTAATAATCAAATTAACCAGCCTGGGAGTGGGTCCCAGGGTGGTAGCCTGGGTAAAACATTGGCTGGACAACAGGACACAGAAGGTAATTGTAAATGAAGTCCACTCTGAAGAAAGAGGGGTTACTAGTGGGGTACCACAGGGTTCAGTACTGGGTCCTGTCCCTTTTAATGTCTTTATAAGTGACATTGCAGAGGGACTGGAAGGAAAAGTATGCCTCTTTGCAGATGATACAAAGATCTGCAACAGGGTTGATACACAAGGAGGCATGGAAAGGATGAGAAGGGACTTGGCAAGGTTGGAGGAATGGTCAGAAGTATGGCAGCTTGTATTCAATGCAAAGAAGAGCAAATAATGCACCTGGGAAACAAAAACCCAGGGGAAGATTACACAATGGTGGGGGGTAGTAACAACAACAAAAATGGAAAGGGACCTGGGGGTAATCATATCAGATGACCTTAAGGTTAGCAAGCAATGTGAGAAGGCAGTAGGGAGGGCTGGGGGATGCTGGGATGTATAAGGAAAGGCATCAGCAGCAGAAAACAGGAAGTTGTAATCCCTCTGTACAGACAATTGGTGAGACCCCAACTGGAGTACTGTGTCCAGTTCTGGAGATCCCATCTCTGCAAGGACATAGACAGGATGGAGGCAGTCTAGAGGAGGGCAACTAAAATGGTGCAGGGTCTGCAACAGAAGCCATATGAAGAGAGACTAAAGGAGCTTAATATGTATACCCTTGAGGAAAGGAAGGGGGGGGGACATGATAGAAACTTTTAAGTGCCTGAGTGGAATCAACAAAGTCCAAGAGGGTAGCATCTTTCAGAAAAGGAGATGAGCAAGAACAAGGGGGCACAATTTGAAGACAGAGGGGGGATGGCTCAGGGGCAATGTGAGAAAGTATTTTTTCACAGAGAGGGTGGCGGACGCATGGAACAGCCTTCCTGAGGAGGTTGTGGGGTCTAAAACTGTGGGACAATTCAAGAATACACGGGACAGACATAAGGCAATTCTTGTGGGGGGTAGGAAGAAATAGGCTGTTGGTTAACTAGGATCTGCAGCTTATCCTGTAGGTAGGGAAATGGGCAGGCTAGATGGGCCAAGCTGTCCTTATTTGCTGTCAAAGTCTATGTTTCTATGTTTCAATCCTCTCCCTCCCAAGCTAACCCCCAGCATCCCATGCTCATTCCCGAATTCGGATCACCAACATGGAGCAAGGTGTGGTATCCAGCACCTCAACCCTCAGCAGCATTGGGCTGGCAGACCCCTCTAGTTTTTAACCATATTTCAATTTGTCCTTTGAACATGGCAATACATAGTCCCCCCATTTTGTTATATACTGTATATGCACATTTTGCTTACCATTTTTCCAAACATTATAGCTTTAAAATATACTATGAAATACAATGAATGGATTTATTTGTGAGGGCTATACATACATACAGGGATATTTACTGGGTGCATGTGACCCCAAATGGGTACTGTCCTTTTTCTGACATAACTATATGACGTCAGGTAAACTGACATTAAAAATATACCAGCACTGACTGTTGCACTGCCCTCTGATGAAGTCTCATGTAATGGAGGGGAAGCATTAGGGAAGTTTTCAGCTCTGCCCTTTTGTGTAGGTCATTTTCAGTTTAAAACACCGAAGGCTCGATATTCAAAAGTTTACACAGGCTGTAACGGGTCTTTACACAGGTTTGTGCTGGAACCCCAAATTCAAAAGGTGCTGTTGAGTGGGCAATGGGGATTACCATGTGCACAAAACTTAATATGTGCACATGGGCAAGAGGAGGGGCATGGCCATGAATATGCACGCTACCCCATATTCAGTGGCAATGTGCTGCACAATGTGTTTAGCATGGTCCTTTTGCACAGCACAAATACTGCCGAACAAAACACTGACTTAACTCGGGGCAACCCTAGTGGCTACCAGAGGTTATGCAGTTACTGAGCCAGTTGGCCACTGGGGGAGCACAACCACCCCCTGTGGTCCCTGGCACACACCGCCAATCGCTGGCCCATTCTTAAAATAAATATTATCCCTGGTTCTAGTGGTCTACCCCCGCTGATCACTGACCCGTTCTGTAATATAAAACCATCCCTGGTGCTAGTGGTAACCCCCCTCCAGCCGATTGCCAGCCTGGATGTACAACAAAAAAAATCCCTGGCATCCAGTGGTTCCTCACTATGGTACCAGGCATTCCCCCCCCTCACTTACCGTGTGTCACCCTGTCCTATAAATAAGGGGCATGCTTCCTGCCTGTACATATGGTGGCCATTCGAGTAGGTATGATGAGGGCTGTGCCAAGCGCTGTAAGCTCCTGCAGCACTGCAAATAACGCAAAGGAGAGTGGGGGGCATGGGGGGGTGTGTTGGATGCCAGAGAGGTTTTTTTTGTACATCCAGGCCGGCAATCGGTGGGAGGTGGCTTACCACTAGCATCAGGGATATTATTTTTCAGCCAGGACTGGCAATCGGTGGGAAGGGGGTAACCACTAGCCCCTGGGATATTATTTTTCAGGCAGGACTGGCAATCAGTGGGGGGGGTTACCACTAGCAACAGGGATATTATTTTTACACCAGGGCTGGAAATTGGAAGGAGGGAGGGTTACCACTAGCCCCTGGGATATTATTTTTCAGCCAGGACTGGCAACCGGTGGGAGGGGGTTATCACTAGCACCAGGGATATTATTTTTCTGCCGGTGCTGGCAATTGGAGGGACGGCATTACCACTAGCACCAGGGTTGTTTTTTTATTACAGAACAGGCTGGTGATCTGTGCAGGGGAACCTCCAGCACCAGGGATAATATTTATTTTAAGAATGGGCCGGAGATCAGCAGGTGGACCACTAGCACCAGCGATCAGATTTACTTTAAGAACAGGCAGGCAATTTGTGTGGTGGGGGGCTACTAGCAGCAGGGATGTGCATATATCCGGGACTGGGCAACTGAGGAGGCATCATGATTCTAACCTACCTTTCTACCTTGCAAATGGCCCCTTAGTGCCTTGCATGCCCAGTGGGCTCATTTCTATTGGTCCCTTTGAATACTGGAAATAACACACCAGTGCTATCCATTCTGGTGGCGTGCTTTGGGAGCTCTGTCAGGGCAGTACTAAGTGACTTAGCGCTTGGCAAACATGGCCATATATTCAGTTGAATAGTGATGAAGCACTCTTCAACTGAATATAATACCTTTGGGCACCCGAGCAGTCACAAGGTGCAGTGCAAATGTTTGTGCTGGGCTTTATGCTTATTTGAATACCAAGTCCCAGGTTTTGAATCCTTCTGGCTACATCAAGCATTGCTTCTGTGTGCCTTTGTTCATAAAATAGGACCCCTTGAAACATATGAGGGTGAAAAACTTTCAATTTTTTCTGATCTAAGCTAGGAGACTTGAGCTTGGTGTAAAGCTTTTGATGGTCTACGGATTCAGTTACAATCTCAGGGCATAACACATTTGGTGCAATAGCCAGCTAAACTAAGAATGATATATGCAGGTAAACAGTATCACTTTGCTGGTCACCTGGAGGCTGGGAAACTGGTTGAACAGATCTGGGTGGACAACAGTATGGAGAACAGGAGCCCTCAGATGATGCTGGCAGAGATTGATCTTTCTGCCAGAAATAACTTTTTCACCAAACTGTATATGGGGCTCTGGATTTGGGAGGATAGGAGTGTGGCTGGGAATCCACTGTGGTAGTCTGGCTAGGGAGCTACATTCTCCCATGGTGGGTATATCTCACAAAGTGCAATGTTATTATTGGAACTTGCTGATAAACTCAATGATTGCGCCAGTCAGGTCTATGGTGTTTTTTTAAAATAGCACCAACTGCATGGTGTTTTTTTCAGCTCACACTCTTTCCCCCAACTGCACAGTTCCAAACATAGTCTCCTTCTGCCCTGTTTTATGGTTATGATGCTGGGCTACCACATACTACTCATGTTGGATAACCTCATACAATGGCATATGTGAACTTGATAGGGAAAAGGAGGATTCCCAATGGACAATTTTTGAGTCTGCAAAGATTCAAGCACTCAGTGTTTATAATACTTGTATTAGGAGTGTTCCTTTTTATGTTGGCTCGTGCTTGTGCACCAGCCAACATATTGCATTAGGAGCAGATTTGGAGGTGCAGTCACTGTGGGCGAATGCAGGGCATGCATCAGTAGGTGCGGCCCTCATTCTCCAGTAAGACAGCATGCAGGCGCCACACCAGCAAGATGTAATGTGGCAACCACATCTAAGAAAATGTCCGCTGCAATGAGAAGCAAGCAAGCAGCAGCACAGCCCCCCCCAGGTAAACATGGCAACAGGGGTGCCCCATCCCCTGTCACATCTCCTGACCCACTTCATTTGCCAATGGGGAGCCCACCCCTGTCGGGCATAATGACCCCCCTCCAAGTCTGTGCCTAGGGGTGCCCAATCCCCCTTGGCATCATGCGTCCCCCCAACAGTCTTCCTTTGCCGATGGGGGGCCCAATCCCCTTAGGCTACAGTCCCCCCCATCCCTGCTTATTTAGCCGATGGGGGAGCCCACTCCGCATTGGCATAATGTCTCCCCCCATCTGCTGTGTGCCGACATGGGTGCCCAATCCCCCGTCTGCTACAGCCCCCCCAACACAATCAGGTGACATGCTGGGAGCCCACCCCAGTGTGCCAAATGTGCCTGAAAAAACAGAAACTGTCCTGTGATGTTCCCACTTTTGTTTTTTTACCCTGTAAAAAAGAAAACGGTCCCTCACAGTCTCCCTGCCCTCTCCCACAACCTGTGCCCACCCACTGCACACCCTGCCTCCCCACACCCCCACACCCCATACTTACCTCCGGAGTCCAGCACGATAATCTTCGGTGGACTGGAAACACGTCTGCACTCTTTAAAGCCGATCATGAACTGAAGAAATGCCGGTTAGCTGTATAATGGCATAAATAGGGTTTTTTCAACTTTGGTGCATATCTCGAGCATTTTTGGGAATTTTTACACCAAATTTTCAACATGGGGTTATTGGGTTCCCTCCTCATGAATTCAGTCACTGTTATGGAATTATTTGGTCACGGAAGGTGATTTTGCGGTCACTGTGCAGAATCACCTTTTGAGACTGATTAATGAAATTACAGTGCCACTGTTCATGGGGAGGATCTCAAAAAGCCTATGTTGCAAATTAGGTGGAAAAATCCAAAAAATGGCTGTTTTACAATCGTGCATTGTACAGTTTCAACACACACTGATAATTTCATGAATTTGTAATATTTTCACTCCAGATTTTCAAAATTGGCATTTTTCCACACCTCCTCATGAACAGTACAGCTGTCATTTTACATATCCTGGCCAAAATGTGTTTTCACACTACAAGGCGCAGAATAGCGTGGTCGCTGTGCAAAATCAGTTTTTGGAACAGTCTGAGGAAATGACGGTGACACTGTTCATGAGCAGAGGTCCTAAAATGCCTATGTTGAAAATCTAGTGACGAAAGTCCATAAAATTACTGTGTTACAAGCTCGCGTTGCAGTTTCCATACACCCTTGTAACTTCGCAAATTTGCAGTATTTTCATGCCACATTTCCAACACTGACATTTTTCACACCTCCTTATGAACAGTACAGCTGTCATTTTTCACATCCTGCCCAAAATGTGTTTTCATACCTGTGGCGCACAATGGCGTGGTCGCTGTGGAATATCAACTTTTGGGACAAATTAACAAAATCACAATGCTACTATTCATGAGGGGAGGTCACAAAATGCCTATATTGAAAATGTGGTTAAAAAATCCCCCCAAAATTTGGGTTACGGACGTGTGTTGTACACTTTCTAAGCATGCTCATGACTTCACCAATTTTTAATATTTTCATTCCAGATTTTCAACGTTGCCATTTTTTCACACCTCCTCATGAACAATACAGTTGTCATTTTTCACATACTGCCCAAAATGTGTTTTTGTCTCTGTGTCGCCAAATGGTATAGCCGCTGTGCAAAACCACCTTTCAGCTAACAAACTGATAGTACTGCTCTTCATGACATGGGCTCACAAAAAGATCATGTTGAAAATTTGGAGTGAAAATACCAACACACGCCTACGGCGTTAGGGTTTCTAACTGTAAAACCCCACCCTGTACAGACTGATAGGTGTCAGGGGTGTGACTTGGGACCATTGGCTGTAATGCTCACGCCATTCCACCTCCACCTCCACCCTGCTGCCAGTGACAGGCATCGTGGTGTGCCTTGCACTGTTCGGCCACAAAGTTCACCCCATTCTCCTATACTGCACCCACCTCAGCGTATTTCCTTATGGAATGGGGTAAGTATAACTCCCAAAGACTCCAAAGCTCACCACGACACTTGTCAGTGTCTACAGGGTAGGATGAGGTAAAATGGCATGAGCGTTATAGCTGGTGACCCAAAGGCACACCCCAACGCCTGTCGGTCTTTGCAGGGTGAGGGTGGGGTTGGCATCACTTCAGTACTTCACTGCCGTTCCTATTATGCATCTCTAACTCCTACGCTACCAATGCCAATGCCAGCGAGACAACATTCGGCATTGACAAATGCTTGTCCTAATGTTTGTTCTATCTCCTGTCTATTGGCCATAGGGCACTTCCTTCATCTATAGCTTGTACCACTGCTAATGATGTGGGATTGCTCTGTAATGGGCCAAGAGTCTGTACTATTGAAGCACTGAGATAGTACTTTAATTTAGTAGTGATACATCTTACACACCACTTAGTTGTCTTTATTAGATTAGTGAGTTAATTCCAAAGCCAGTCAAATTACAATGGTTACTGCCTGTTCCTACTTTGGGATTCAAATGTGTGTATCTTTTCTGTTTTTTTTTTTTATTTTGGGGGGGGGATAGCCTGCCTAGACATACAAATATTGATTGTGTGATATTGGACCCTTAGGCTACATGTAGAAGCCAGATATATTTTCAGATGGTGATACGCTCATTTTAAATGGTCTACCCCACTGGAACAACCAGTGGGGCTGTGAGCTTATATTCTTTGAATCATATCAGAAGACAGCTTTGTGAACTTTTCCATAATTGTGCTTTACTTTAGGTTAATGCAGGAGGTATCCTACAGTATGTTTTCTATTATATATTGTAACTTTTATTGCATTAGCTTGGATAACTGTTTGTCAGTTGAACTTACAAACTTTAATAAACAAGTTTTAAAAAAAAAAACAGTATCAGGGACATTATGATGTCCCTCTATATAGTAGGTCACTGATCAGACCACAGTTGAAGTATAGTGTAGTTTTGTAGTGCTGTCATTAGATGAGATGTTTGCTAGATTGAAAAGTGTGCAAAGGCATTTTACTAAAATAAAGGACTGAAAAATTATCCTTAGAGACGTTACTTTACCGAGTGAGTGGTGGCTCCATGGAATGCACTGCCTGCAGAACTGGTGGCTGTTGATACAGTGCAGGGGTTCAAGAGGGGTTGGGACAGATATATGGGAAAGGTAAAATTGGGGAATGCCAGAAACAGAGGTGTAACTCTGCTGGTGGATGGGGTTGGGGGTTACGGATGAGGTGGAGGAGCAGCAACAGTGTCTGGGCTGTGTGCTGCAAATTTGAGCAGACTCAATAGACCTTTTGGCCTACTCTGCTGGCACCTTAGTATGTTAGTATGTTTTCACTGGAAAGGAGATAAAGGGATAATATGATCCTGACCTATACGGCCACTTGGGATCAAGAACTTTATAATACTTAAGTATAAAGCTCAGAGAAACAAAAGAAGGGATATGACTATACTCACATTAAATCAGAGGTGATCACTTCAAAACTGAATACACGAGGTGCTGTTTTACCCAAAGAGTGGTGGGAAGATGCAATGAAATATTGGAGGAAGAGTTTTTTTATTTTTTCATTTTAGTCTTTGGTAACTGGATAAGGCCCACTAGGCACAAGTGCTTGTTTTCAGGGGTGACCTGGGAGCACTGGGTGGTTAAGTGACTTGATCAGAGTCACACAGTATGCAAGTGGAGGTTGTGTGAATCAAACTCAGGTCTGGTCTGCTGGATGTATCAAGCTTTGTTCACACCTTGTTCTTCTAACCTCTAGGCTATACTGCCAGCCACATATGTGTGTTAATAGTGACATATGTGGGTTAGTAGTGACAGTCTAAAAATGTTTAAAAACAGACTGGATCACAATACTGTATGGGCCTGTTTGCATCATCTGCATACAACTGGTGAGAACTGACTGGCAATTTATATGGTCTCATGTCTTCTTTTTCCTAACTGCTTACGATTTTACCATGTAATAAGGAATTATTGACCAGTTGTTTGCGTTCCTTAGTACATATGATGCATTGACTCCTACTGTATATAGCAATGTTTCAGGCCCTGATGTAGTACAACAACAGCCTTGTTGAGGTTTACACAGACAGTACACAAGTCTTGCTACTCAGATCAGTGTATGGCTGCTGTTCTTGTGGACCTCACTAAGGCTTTCAACTTTGTCATCCAAGGGATACTTTTGACTTCACTAGATTCCCTGTGCCTGTCCATGGATTCCATAGGTTGGTTCACAGTTTGACTGAGATTTATCACACGAAGATTAATAATGTTCCCCCCCCCCTCTCTTCTACAACAGGGGTGGAGAGAAATGTCACAAAGTAAAACTGATATGTTTGGACTCACTTTGCAAGATATCATGGTATCTCACATTTTGAGGTATGTCACAATTGATATCTAGCAAAGTTGGGTATATCACAGTGGAATACTAAACCAAGAAGAGCAGCTTGCACAATGCAGATGATACAACACAATAGCTATGTGCAATATTGAAACCTGCAGTTGAAATTAAACAGAAACAGTTACATCTTCATGCAAACATATCATTTAAATGTTTTAACTGTTAAGCCAATGTTGTGTAAATTGAATAGGCAATGGTCTAACTTAAAATATGCAGTTTATCATTACTTGTGAATGGGCACAACATTAATCACTCGCTGGTGTCCCTGTCACTCATGAGTCATGGTGCTGCCCCCTCTCGTTTGTAGATAAAATAAGTCAGGTTATTGTATATCCCCTTTATCTGGTTGGGTATTGGAGTCCTGCAAGTAGTGCTCTGAAAAAATCTAATTCCACTGGCAGAATTACTGTAAAGGTCAGAATTTCACTTCCGCAAAATTTTGGAATGCTCTTTGGCAACTTCCATTACGTTCCAACTTAGAATGGTGGAATGAATACATGAATGGAGGATTAATGTATTAAACTGTAAAAAGAAATTCTGCAGAACTGATCACTGAACTGAGGAATGAGTGCATGTATTATGGATTGATGTATTAAACTCCGAAATGCAATTCTGCAGAACTATCATTCTGCAGTTCATGCGTATCATTCTGTAATTAACCAGAAAATTTCACAAAATGGGCTGAAAATTTGCCTAACAGATTCGGAGAATTCCGATTTCGTCAAAGTCGGTATTTCAGAAAATTTTGCAAAATGTTTGAAATTTTGTGAACTTTTCATGAATTTATAATTCGCAGATTCTGCCCAGTACTACACACAAGGCTCAGTACTGGTCCTTTGCTTTTTAGCTTTATTTTGAAATTCCCTACATCAGACCAGTCCACATATAGATCTAATACTGTATGAAAATGATGTGGTACTATTTATGAAGGGCAACAGTGCATCTCCTTTAAAAGAAATTCCATGGAACGGTTTTGATTGTATTTAATCTTTGAGTTTTACAGCATAATTTAGCACCTACTGCAACTAAGACATCATCTATGCTGCTTTGTAGTTCTAGGAAGAGGCAACTGGGATCTATGAACCTTACAACTAAAACCAATGATTGGGTAGCCATTGAACAAGTCTCTTCTTTTAAATATTTAGATGTCTCCTTGATAATGCTCAACATACAGTATTTCTTTTGTAACAAAGGCTATTGATCAGTGCTTGGGTCTTTATATTGCCTCAATGATTTACGTCTCCCTGATAGCAGAAAAGTATTGGCTCAAAATTATTTGCTTCCCGGTTTTGATTATGGCTTATTATTTTATTTTGCTGCTTCAGATGGTGCACTATCAAGAGTGCAGGTCCTTTATAACAAAATTGCTCACACTGTGGTGTAATAACCTTTTAGAACACATTATTGTATTTCTTTTTTAAATTTGCTGCAATGGTTATCATTTGATCACATACAGTATATAATTATTTTGCTGGTGTATTTAAAAAAAAAGTTTCATTGGGCTTGGTGCCATTGCCTCAGATGTATTTTCTTCCTATGGTTAGTGCCAAATTAGATGGATTGAATGTTGTGCTGACAGTATAGCTTAGGGGTTAGTGTAATGAAGTGTAAATGAGCTTGGCAAGTCCAGCAGATCTGGGTTTGATTCCCACAACCTACAGTTGCACACTGTGTGAGTCTCAACAAGTCACTTAACCTCCCCAGTGCTCCTAGATCACCCCTATAAACTGGCCTGTGGGCCTTACCCAGTTACCAAAGAATAGAAAAAAAGAATTTAACACTAGATCTGTTTCAAACAGTCGGTTTCCTGTTCCTCACATAAAAGCTTTACTTAGAGGACCATTGTTTATGGGGCTATAAAAAAATATGGACTCATTACCATTGCCACTAAGTCATCAACTGCTTTGAATGTTAAACTTTTGTTAAACCAGTTTGTTTTAACTTGTAATACTTGTAGCTGTTTTTGATTGTGTTTCTTCCTTTGTGCATGCAGTCTGTTTACTGTTCTTGCAAGGTGAGTTTACTGGTGATGCCATGCAAGGTAGGTTGCCTGTTAAAAAGCAGCCATGATTGTCAGGGGTTTCCCTGTACAGAATACCAGTTTGTGTATGAGGATGCAGTGGTATAGGATGGCAGGGGGGAGGGGGGACTGGAGGATTATGGAAGGATGATGAGGTAAGAGGCAAGTGGAAGGTGATTGGTTAGGAAAAGGCCAAGAGTAAGACTTTGAAGAGGCATATAAAACAGGGTGTTTCAAGGACATAACACTTCTTTTGCTAGTTTTTCTGAAATTGCAGTACTAGCACATTGGTTGGCAGAAGAGATTGATTTGGAAAACGAGGACAAGATCTTACAGTTAATCAGACTGGGTCTAGAGGATTAATTTTCTGAGAGGTATGAGGGGGTTGGGGAGTTCAGTGCCCTCCACGTGGTGCAGGGTGGTTGGCTCCAGTAGTGGAGAGAGACCGGGGGCTGCCTGGAGCAAACAGGTTACCTGCTAGGAGTCACAGTTATTGGTGTGGTTTTGGTTCTGAGGAAGTTTAACTAACAAACAAACAAACAAAAAGTGCTGAAGAAGGAGAGAGCAAGCTGATGGCTAGGTTTAGAGTTGCCAGGCTGTGTGTAAGTACAGTTTCCAAGCAGTAGGCCTCCATCGAGCAGGCAGATGTTTCAGGGTGCTTGGACAGGCCAGGAGATGGGGAGCAGAGGTGAAGAACTCCAGTTTCATTTGCTGTAAATAGGAGGCTGGCCAGATAGGAATCAGTAGGGGATAAAATAAAAAAAAAAGGTTTAGTTAAAACACTAACGGAAGAGACAAAACAGGGTTAGCAGAGCAAGCTTTAGTGGAAGGTACCATATGGGTTTGTGATGGGGGTGGACAAGGAATGGTTAGCCGGGGAAAATTATAGAGAGCTACAGTAATGGAGGGCAAGCGGGCTGGATAAAAAATGGCCGACAGGGTGGTTGGGTGTTCTCAGGGTTTGGCAGCATTATCCAAATGCAGGGCGAGATGAGAAAATGTGCAGAGGAGTGCAATATTTGAGAATGGAGTGCCACGTGATTAGTAATGGATTGCAAGACGGCAGATGAGCATACATGTAAAGGAGGCCAATGGCAGTGTTGTAGAACAGGGAAAATGGAGGAAGATGGTGTAGGGAGAATACAAAAATAATAAAAGACAAAACTAACTAATAATGAACAAAACTGGTATAGGGCTTTATCAAGACCCTATGAGACCCCCTTTATTTCAGTGCCGTTTTTTCAAGTTTCAGTCTTATATGAAAACGGGTCCATATACTGTAAGATATAGTTATAGTGTAACTATAAAAATATTAGTATGTTCAACTGCCAAGGGTCAGCATGTTTAGAATGAAATATAAAATTCTTAACGATGGTATCGGCTTGCTTGCAGGTCTGCCCCTTTGGCTCAGTAGTTTTGTTTTTGTTTTTTTGCCACATGGCCCCTTTTTTAATAATCCTAGCTCTGGCACTACTGACACAAATATGAGAATATATTAAAACAGCAGCGCATGTGACGGGGACATTATGCCCAATACTATTTAAATTTTATTTTATTTCATATTGCCCTTCTCCTGTCAGGTAAGGTGCCATTTTGCCAGGCTTTTCATTTTGCTGGTTCCAATTCTGGTGTCAAAACAGAGAGATGGATTACAATATTAAAATAATGGCGAAGATAGCCAATTGTATAAAACTGTCAGGGAATGAGTGATTCCATTGGATAAGGCAATTTAAAACAATATTTACCAAGGCTCAAAATCTCTGGCTTAATTTAAATCTTGGGGACTTGCTGCATCAGTAGGTAAGGAAATGGGGAGAATCAAGTGAATATGTTACGCAAGGCTGGCAACCGAGGGAATGGTAAGACAAGAACGTAACATAATAATCACTGTGGTAATGGTATGTTCTTTGTTGGAGTTGCAGTAGGGAGAGCTGGGGGGATGCTGGTATGTATAGGGAAAGGCATCACCAGCAGAAAACAGGAAGTTGTAATCCCTCTGTACAGACAATTGGTGAGACCCCATCTGGAGTACTGTGTCCAGTTCTGGAGACCTCATCTCTGCAAGGACATAGACAGCATGGAGGCAGTCCAGAGGAGGGCAACTAAAATGGTGCAGGGTCTGCAACAGAAGCCATACGAAGAGAGACTAAAGGAGCTTAACATGTATGCCCTTTAGGAAAGGAAGGGGGGGGGGCATGATAGAAACTTTTAAGTACCTCAGTGGAATCAACAAAGTCCAAGAGGGTAGCATCTTTCAGAAAAAGAGACGTGCAAGAACAAGGGGGCACAATTTGAAGACAGATGGCTCAGAAACATAGAAACATAGAAACATAGAATTTGACAACAGATAAGGACCGCTTGGCCCACCTAGTCTGCCCATTTTCCTACCTAACAGATAAGCTGCAAATCCTAGTTAACCAACAGCTTACTTCCTCCTACCCCCCACTAGGACTGCCTTATGCCTGTCCCATGCATTCTTGAAGTCCCCCACTGTTCTGGACTCCACAACCTCCTCAGGGAGGCTGTTCCATGCATCCCCAACCCTCTCAGTGAAAAAATACTTCCTCACATTACCTCTGAGCCGTCCCCCCTCTATCTTCAAATTGTGCCCCCTTGTTCTTGCACATCTCTTTTTCTGGAAGATGCTACCCCCTTGGACTTTGTTAATTCCCTTGAGGTACTTGAAAGTTTCTATCATGTCCCCTCTCTCCCTCCTTTCCTCTAGGGTATACATATTAAGCTCCTTTAGTCTTTCTTCGTATGTCTTCTGGTGCAGACCCTGCACCATTTTGGTTGCCCTCCTCTGGATAGCTTCCACTCTGTCTATGTCTTTGCAGAGATGGGGTCTCCAGAACTGCACATAGTACTCCAGATGGGGTCTCACCAACTGTCTGTACAGAGGGATAACAACTTCTTGTTTTCTACTATTGATGCCTCTTCCTATGCATCCCAGTATCCCCCCTGCCTTCCTTACTGCCTTCTCACATTGCTTGCCCACCTTTAGGTCATCTGATATAATTACCCCAGGTCCCTTTCTATTTTACTGTTGTCAGTATCTCACCCCCATTGTGTACACTTCCCTGGGTTTTTGTTTCCATGTGCATTACCTTGAACTTCTTTGCATTGAATCTGAGCTGCCATACATTTGACCATTCCTCCAACCTTGCCAGGTCCTTCTCATCCTTTCCACTCCATCTTGTGTATCAACCCTGTTGCAGATCTTTGTGTCATCTGCAAAGAGACATACTTTTCCTTCCAGTTCTTCTGCAATGTCACTTATAAAGACATTAAAAAGGACCGGTCCCAGTACTGAACCCTGTGGTACCCCACTAGTAACCCTCCTTTCTTCACTGTGTATTCCATTTACTACTACCCTTTGCATCCTGTTGTCTAGCCAATTTTTTATCCAGGCTACCACCTTGGGACCCACTCCAAGGCCGGCTATCTTGTGAATTAATCTTTTGTGTGGGACTGTATCAAATGGCTTGCTAAAATCTAGGTAGGCCATGTCCACAGCCCCTCCCTGGTCTACTACTTTGGTCACCCAGTCAAAGAAATCTATTAGATTTGTCTGACATGACCTTCCCATCGTGAATCCATGCTGCCTTGGGTCCTGTGCCCCACTGGCCTCTAGGTACTCAACAATTCTTTCCTTCAGAAATGATTCCATCATTTTCCCTACCACTGAGGTCAAACTAACTGGTCTGTAATTTTCTGCCTCTGTCCTGCTCCCACTTTTGTGAAGAGGAATCACATCTGCCCTCCTCCAGTCCTCGGGTACCACCCCATCCTCCCATGATTTGTTAAAGAGAGTAGTCAGCGGTGTCACTAGTTCTACCCTTAGTTCTTTTAGAATTCTTGGATGAATCCCATCAGGCCCTATTGCTTTGTCCACCTTCAATTTTATCAGTTCTTTCAGAACCCTTTCTTCTGTAAATGGACTGGTATCGACCCCCGTCTCCGGAGTGTTTCTCTTGTTTGGTTTAGGTAACTCCCCCTCCTCTTCCTTTGTGAATACTGAGCAGAAATACTCGTTCAGTATCCCTGCTTTTTCACTGTCACCCTCTACCCACATTCCTTCCCCTTTATTAAGCGTCAGTATCCCTCCTTTGGTCTTTCTTCGCTCCCTAATGTACCTATAAATGGTCTTATCCCCCTTCTTAACAGAATTGGCTATCCTTTCCTCAGTTTGGGCCTTTGCTATTCTGACTGCCTTCCCAGCTTCTTTCTGCTTTAACTGATAAAGTTCTCTGTCCTGCTCCTTCTGTGTTTCCTTATATTTCCTGAATGCTGCCCTTTTCTCCTTAACCTTCCCTGCGACCTCTTTTGAGAACCATAGCGTTTTTTTCCTTCGTTGTGTTTTATTGATTTGCTTTACACAAAGGCTTGTTGCCTCTGTGATGGCTGTTTTGATCACTCCCCATTGTTCCTCCACCCCTCCTTCTTGCCTGTTTGCTAGTGCTTTTCTGAGGCACTCTCTCATTTTCCCAAAGTCGGCCCTCCTAAAGTCCAGTACTCTTGCTTTTGTATGGCTTGATTGTATGGCTGTGTTTATCGTGAACCACACTGTTTGGTGGTTGCTTGTTCCCAGATGGCTACCCACTTCTAAATCTGAGATTCTTTCTCCATCCCCATTTGAGAGTACCAGGTCTAAGATTGCCCCCTCCCGGGTGGGTTCCAATACTAGCTGTCTGAGGCATGCCCCCTGTAGGGCATCAAGAATGACCCTGCTCTTGGATGTGCCTTCAGCAAAGGTGCTCCAGTTAACATCTGGCATATTCAGGTCCCCCATCAACAGTATCTCCCCTTTTTCTGCCATTCTAAGAAAGCCTTCTATCATTTCCTTGTCCATTCCCTCCCCCTGAGATGGGGGTCTGTATATAACCCCAATATGGATTGTGGTGCCATTTCCTGTCTCCAGGGTGACCCAAAGTGCCTTATCTGCTCCCTGTTTACACTTTAGTTCTGTTGCTTTGATTCCTACCTTTACATAGAGAGCTACTCCTCCTCCTCTTTTACCCTCCCTGTCCCTCCTGTAGATTGTGTATCCTGGTATGTTGACATCCCAGTCATGGTTCTCTGTGTACCATGTTTCTGTGACTGCCACAATATCCAGGCAACCCTCTTCCATCAAGGCCACTAGTTCAGGGAGCTTGTTACCCAGACTACGGGCATTGGTACTCATCACCATCCACTTTTTGATAGCCTTAACCCTTTTAGCCCCATTTCTGTCCTTACTGCCTTTGCCTTTTTTTACATTTAAATCTGTTCAGCTCCCTAATAACTTCTGTACCTTGGTGTTTACCTCACTAATCACCATGTTTTGTGGGGGAGGCTCGGATTTTCCTGCTCCTTTTCAGTGCCTCCCCCCTTGGCTAGTTTAAATGCTTGCCAATGAAGCATTTAAACCTCTCACCTAGGATCCTGGTTGCCCCTGGACAGAAGCAGACCATCGCACCAGTATAGGTCTGCATCCCTCCAGGTGGCTCCCCAGTCCCCAATGAAGCCAAAACCCTGAGCTCCACACCAGTTTTTCAACCACTCATTGAATACCCCGGTGAGACTGCCTTCAGGGGCAATGTGAGGAAGTATTTTTTCACAGAGAGGGTGGCAGACGCATGGAACAGCCTTCCTGAGGAGGTTGTGGGTCTAAAACTGTGGGACAATACATGAATACATGGAACAGACATAAGGCAATTCTTGTGGGGGGGGTAGGAAGAAATAGGCTGTTGGTTAACTAGGATCTGCAGCTTATCCTGTAGGTAGGGAAATGGGCAGGCTAGATGGGCCAAGCGGTCCTTATCTGCCGTCAAAGTCTATGTTTCTATGTTTCACTCCTCTCACTCCCAAGCTAACCCACAGCATCCCATGCTCATTTCTGAATTCGGATCACCAACATGGAGCAAGGTGTGGTATCCAGCACCTCAACCCTCAGCAGCACTGGGCTGGCAGACCCCTCTGGTTTTTAACCATATTTCAATTTGCCCTTTGAATATGGGAATACATAGTCCCCCGTATTGTGGTATATATGCACATTTTGCTTACCATTTTTCCAAACATTATAGCTTTAAATATACTATGAAATACAATGAATGGATTTATTTGTGAGGGCTATACACACATACAAGGATGTTTACTGGGTGCATGTGACCCCAAATGGGTACTGTCCTTTTTCTGACATAACTATAAGACGTCAGGTAAACTGACATTAAAAATATACCAGCACTGACTGTTGCACTGCCCTCTGATGAAGTCTCATGTAATGGAGGGGAAGCATTAGGGAAGTTTTCAGCTCTGCCCGTTTGTGTATGTCTTCTGATGTTTGGTTATTAAATGAACCATTTTCAGTTTAAAACACCGAAGGCTCGATATTCAAAAGTTTGCTCGGGCTGTAACGGGTCTTTACACGGGTTTGTGCTGGAACCCCATATTCAAAAGGTGCTGTTGCGTGGGCAATGAGGATTACCATGTGCACAAAATTGATGTGTGCATGTGGGCAAGAGGAGGGGCATGGCCATGAATATGCACGCTACCCCATATTCAGTGGCAATGTGCTGCACAATGTGTTTAGCATGGTCCTTTTGCACAGCACAAATACTGCCGAACAAAACACTGACTTAACTCGGGGCAACCCTAGTGGCTACCAGAGGTTATGCAGTTACTGAGCCAGTTGGCCACTGGGGGAGCACAACCACCCTCTGTGGTCCCTGGCACACACCGCTGATCGCTGGCCCATTCTTAAAATAAATGTTATCCCTGGTGCTAATGGTCTACCCCCACTGATCACTGGCCTGTTCTGTAATATAAAACCATCCCTGGTGCAACTGGTAACCCCCCTTCAGCCGATTGCCAGCCTGGATGTACAACAAAAAAACTCCCTGGCATCCACTGGTTCCTCACTATGGTACCAGGCATTCCCCCCTCACTTATTATGCGTCACCCTGTCCTATAAATAAGGGGCATGCTTCCTGCCTGTACATATGGTGGCCATTCGAATAGGTATGAAGAGGGCTGTGCCAATTGCTGTAAGCTCCTGCAGCACTGCAAATAATGAAAAGGAGAGTGGGGGGGTATGTTGGATGCCAATGAGGGTTTTTTTTGTACATCCAGGCCGGCAATCGGTGGGAGGTGGCTTACCACTAGCACCAGGGATATTATTTTTCAGCCAGAACTGGAAATCAGTGGGAAGGGGGTAACCACTAGCCCCTGGGATATTATTTTTCCACCAGAGCTGGAAATTGGAGGGAGGGAGGGTTACCACTAGCCCCTGGGATATTATTTTTCAGCCAGGACTGGCAACCGGTGGGAGGGGGTTATCACTAGCACCAGGGATATTATTTTTCTGCCGGTGCTGGCAATTGGAGGGAGGGCATTATCACGAGCACCAGGGATGGTTTTGTATTACAGAACAGGCTGGTGATCTGTGCAGGGAAACCTCCAGCACCAGGGATAGTATTTGTTTTAAGAATGGGCCGGTGATCAGCAGGTGGACCACTAGCACCAGCAATTATATTTACTTTAAGAACAGGCAGGCAATTTGTCTGGTAGGGGGCTAGTAGAACCAGGGATGTGCATATATCCGGGACTGGGCAACTGAGGAGGCATCATGATTCCAACCTACCTTTCTACCCATGCAAATGGCCCCTTAGTGCATTGCATGCCCAGTGGGCTCATTTCTATGGGTCCCTTTGAATACTGGAAATAACGCACCAGTGCTATCCATTCTGGTGGCGTACTTCGGGAGCTCTGTCAGGGCAGTACTAAGTGACTTAGCGCTGGGCAAACATGGCCCTATATTCAGTTGAATAGCGATGAAGCACTCTTCAACTGAATATAGTATCTTTGGGCACCCGAGCAGTCACAAGGTGCAGTGCAAATGTTTGTGCTGGGCTTTATGCTTATTTGAATACCAAGTCCCAGGTTTTGAATCCTTCTGGCTATATCAAGCATTGCTCCTGTGTGCCTTTGTTCATAAAATAGGACCCCTTGAAACATCTGAGGGTGAAAAACTTTCAATTTTTCCTGATCTAAGCTAGGAGACTTGAGCTTGGTGTAAAGCTTTTGATGGTCTACAGATTCAGTTGCAATCTCAGGGCATAACACATTTGGTGCAATAGCCAGCTAAACTAAGAATGATATATGCAGGTAAACAGTATCACTTTGCTGGTCACCTGGAGGCTGGGAAACTGGTTGAACAGATCTGGGTGGACTACAGTATGGAGAACAGGAGCCCTCAGATGATGCTGGCAGAGATTGATCTGTCTGCCAGAAATACCTTTTTTCACCAAACTGTATATGGGGCTGTGGATTTGGGAGGATAGGAGTGTGGCTGGGAACCCACTGTGGTAGTCTGGCTAGGGAGCTACATGCTCCCATGGCAGGTATATCTCACAAAGTGCAATGTTATTATTGGAACGTGCTGATAAACTCAATGATTGCGCCAGTCAGGTCTATGGTGTTTTTTTAAAATAGCACCACCTTCATGGTGTTTTTTTTCAGCTCACACTCTTTTCCCCAACTGCACAATTCCAAACTTAGTCTTCTTCTGCCCTGTTTTATGGTTATGATGCTGGGCTACCACGGTACTACTCATGTTGGATAACCTCATACAATGGCATATGTGAACTTGATAGGGAAAAGGAGGATTCCCAATGGACAATTTTTGAGTCTGCAAAGATTCAAGCACTCAGTGTTTATAATACTTGTATTAGGAGTGTTCCTTTTTATGTTGGCTCGTGCTTGTGCACCAGCCAACATATTGCATTAGGAGTAGATTTGGAGGTGCAGTCACTGTGGGCGAATGCAGGGCATGCATCAGTAGGTGCGGCCCTCATTCTCCAGTAAGACAGCATGCAGGCGCCACACCAGCAAGATGTAATGTGGCAACCACATCTAAGAAAATGTCCGCTGCAATGAGAAGCAAGCAAGCAGCAGCACAGCCCCCCCCAGGTAAACATGGCAACAGGGGTGCCCCATCCCCCTGTCACATTCCTGACCCACTTCGTTTGCCAATGGGGGAGCCCACCCCCCGTCGGCATAATGACCCCCCCTCCAAGTCTGTGCCTAGGGGGTGCCCAATCCCCCTTGGCATCATGCGTCCCCCCAACAGTCTTCCTTTGCCGATGGGGCCCAATCCTTAGGCTACAGTCCCCCATCCTGCTTATTTAGCCGATGGGGAGCCCACTCCGCATTGGCATAATGTCTCCCCCCATCTGCTGTGTGCCGACATGGGTGCCCAATCCCCCGTCTGCTACAGCCCCCCCAACACAATCAGGTGACATGCTGGGAGCCCACCCCAGTGTGCCAAATGTGCCTGAAAAAACAGAAACTGTCCTGTGATGTTCCCACTTTTGTTTTTTTACCCTGTAAAAGAGAAAACAGTCCCTCGCAGTCTCCCTGCCCTCTCCCAAAACCTGTGCCCACCCACTGCACACCCTGCCTCCCCACACCCCCACACCCCATACTTACCTCCGGAGTCCAGCTTGATAATCTTCGGTGGACTGGAAACACGTCTGCACTCTTTAAAGCCGATCATGAACTGAAGAAATGCCGGTTAGCTGTATAATGGCATAAATAGGGTTTTTTCAACTTTGGTGCATATCTCGAGCATTTTTGGGAATTTTTACACCAAATTTTCAACATGGGGTTATTGGGTTCCCTCCTCATGAATTCAGTCACTGTTATGGCATTATTTGGTCACGGAAGGTGATTTTGCGGTCACTGTGCAGAATCACCTTTTGAGACTGATTAATGAAATGACAGTGCCACTGTTCATGGGGAGGATCTCAAAAAGCCTATGTTGCAAATTTGGTGGAAAAATCAAAAAAATGGCTGTTTTACAATCGTGCATTGTACAGTTTCAACACACACTGATAATTTCATGAATTTGTAATATTTTCACTCCAGATTTTCAAAATTGGCATTTTTCCACACCTCCTCATGAACAGTACAGCTGTCATTTTACATATCCTGGCCAAAATGTGTTTTCACACTACAAGGCGAGAATAGCGTGGTCGCTAGGCAAAATCAGTTTTTGGAACAGTCTGAGGAAATGACGGTGACACTGTTCATGAGCAGAGGTCCTAAATGCCTATGTTGAAAATCTAGTGACGAAAGTCCATAAAATTACTGTGTTACAAGCTCGCAAGCAGTTTCCATACACCCTTGTAACTTCGCAAATTTGCAGTATTTTCATGCCACATTTCCAACACTGACATTTTTCACACCTCCTTATGAACAGTACAGCTGTCATTTTTCTCATCCTGCCCAAAATGTGTTTTCATACCTGTGGCGCACAATGGCGTGGTCGCTGTGGAATATCAACTTTTGGGACAAATTAACAAAATCACAATGCTACTATTCATGAGGGGAGGTCACAAAATGCCTATATTGAAAATGTGGTTAAAAAATCTCCCCAAAATTTGGGTTACAGATGTGTGTTGTACACTTTCTAAGCATGCTCATGACTTCACCAATTTTTAATATTTTCATTCCAGATTTTCAACGTTGCCATTTTTTCACACCTCCTCATGAACAATACAGTTGTCATTTTTCACATACTGCCCAAAATGTGTTTTTGTCTCTGTGTCGCCAAATGGTATAGCCGCTGTGCAAAACCACCTTTCAGCTAACAAACTGATAGTGCCGCTCTTCATGAGGTGGGCTCACAAAAAGATCATGTTGAAAATTTGGAGTGAAAATACCAACACACGCCTACGGCGTTAGGGTTTCTAACTGTAACACCCCACCCTGTACAGACTGATAGGCGTCAGGGGTGTGACTTGGGATCATTGGCTGTAATGCTCACGCCATTCCACCTCCACCTCCACCCTGCTGCCAGTGACAGGCATCGTGGTGTGCCTTGAACTGTTCTGCCACAAAGTTCACCCCATTCTCCTATACTGCACCCACCCTCAGCGTATTTCCTTATGGATTGGGGTAAGTATAACTCCCAAAGACCCTAAAGCTCACCACAACACTTGTCAGTGTCTACAGGGTAGGATGAGGTAAAATGGCATGAGCGTTATAGCTGATGACCCAAAGGCACACCCCAACGCCTGTCGGTCTTTGCAGGGTGGGGGTGGAGTTGGCATCACTTCAGTCCTTCACTGCCATTCCTATTATGCATCTCTAGCTCCTACGCTACCAATGCCAATGCCAGCGAGACAACATTCGGGCATTGACAAATGCTTGTCCTAATGTTTGTTCTATCTCCTGTCTATTGGCCATAGGGCACTTCCTTCATCTATAGCTTGTACCACTGCTAATGATGTGGGATTGCTCTGTAATGGGCCAAGAGTCTGTACTATTGAAGCACTGAGATAGTACTTTAATTTAGTAGTGATACATCTTACACACCACTTAGTTGTCTTTATTAGATTAGTGAGTTAATTCCAAAGCCAGTCAAATTACAATGGTTACTGCCTGTTCCTACTTTGGGGTTCAAATGTGTGTATCTTTTCTGGTTTTTTTTTCTATTTTGGGGGGGGATAGCCTGCCTAGACATATAAATATTGATTGTGTAATATTGGACCCTTAGGCTACATGTAGAAGCCAGATATATTTTCAGATGGTGATAAGCTCATTTTAAATGGTCTACCCCACTGGAACAACCAGTGGGGCTGTGAGCTTATATTCTGTGAATTATATCAGAAGACAGTTTTGTGAACTTTTCCATAATCATGCCTTACTTTAGGTTAATGCAGGAGGTATCCTACAGTATGTTTTCTATTGTATATTGTAACTTTTATTGCATTAGCTTGGATAACCGTTTGTCAGTTGAACTTACATACTTTAATAAACAAGTTTTACAAAAAAAAAAAAGCAGTATCAGGGACATTATGATGTCCCTCTATATAGTAGGTCACTGATCAGACCACAATTGAAGTATAGTGTAGTTTTGTAGTGCTGTCATCAGAGGAGATGTTTGCTAGATTGAAAAGTGTGCAAAGGCATTTTACTAAAATAAAGGACTGAAAAATTATCCTTAGAGATGTTACTTTACTGAGAGAGTGGTGGCTCCATGGAATGCACTGCCTGCAGAACTGGTGACTGTTGATACAGTTCAGGGGTTCAAGAGGGGTTGGGACAGATATATGGGAAAGGTAAAAGTGGGGAATGCCAGAAACAGAGGTGTAACTCTGCTGGTGGATCGGGTTGGGTGTTACGGATGAGGTGGAGAGCAGCCACAGTGTCTGGGCCGTGTGCTGCAAATTCGAGCAGATTCAATAGACCTTTTGGCCTACTCTGCTGGCATCTTAGTATATTAGTATGTTTTCACTGGAAGGGAGATAAAGGGATGATTATATGATCCTGACCTATATGGCCACTTGGGATCAAGAACTTTATAATACTTAAGTATAAAGCTCAGAGAAACAAAAAGAAGGGATACAACTTCACTCACATTAAATCAGAGGTGATCACTTCAAAACTGAATACACGAGGTGCTGTTTTACCCAAAGAGTGGTGGGAAGATGCAATGAAATATTGGAGGAAGAGTTTTTTTTATTTTTTCATTTTAGTCTTTGGTAACCGGCTAAGGTCCATTAGGCACAAGTGCTTGTTTTCAGGGGTGACCTGGGAGCACTGGGTGGTTAAGTGACTTGATCAGAGTCACACAGTATGCAAGTGGAGGTTGTGTGAATCAAACTCAGGTCTGGTCTGCTGGATGTATCAAGCTTGTTCACACCTTGTTCTTCTAACCTCTAGGCTATACTGCCAGCCACATATGTGTGTTAATAGTGACATATGTGGGTTAGTAGTGACAGTCTAAAAATGTTTAAAAACAGACTGGATCACAATACTGTATGGGCCTGTTTGCATCATCTGCATACAACTGGTGAGAACTGACTGGCAATTTATATGGTCTCATGTCTTCCTTTTTCTAACTTCTTACGATTTTACCATGTAATAAGGAATTATTGACCAGTTGTTTGCGTTCCTTAGTAAATAAGATGCATTGACTCCTACTGTATATAGCAATATTTCAGGCCCTGATGCAGTACAACGACAGCCTTGTTGAGGTTTACACAGACAGTACACAAGTCTTGTTACTCAGACCAGTGTATGGCTGCTGTTCTTGTGGACTTCACTAAGGCTTTCAACTTTGTCATCCATGGGTTACTTTTGACTTCACTAGATTCCCTGTGCCTGTCCATGGATGCCATAGGTTGGTTCACAATTTGACTGAGATTTTAGCACACGAAGATTAATAATGTTTTCCCCCTCTCTTCTATAACAGGGGTGGAGAGAAATGTCACAAAGTGAAACTGATATGTTTGGACTCACTTTGCAAGATATCATGGTATCTCACATTTTGAGGTATGTCACAATTGATATCTAGCAAAGTTGGGTATATCACAGTGGAATACTAAACCAAGAAGAGCAGCTTGCACAATGCAGATGATATAACACAATAGCTATGTGCAATATTGAAACCAGCAGTTGAAATTAAACAGAAACAGTTACATCTTCATGCAAACATATCATTTAAATATTTTAACTGTTAAACCAATGTTGTGTAAATTGAATAGGCATTGGTCTAACTTAAAATATGCAGTTTATCATTAATTGTGAATGGGCACAACATTAATCACTCGCTGGTGTCCCTGCCACTGATGAGTCATGGTGCTCCTCTCATTTGTAAATAAAATAAGTCAGGTTATTGTATATCCCCTTTATCTCGTTGGGTATTGGAGTCCTGCAAGTAGTGCTCTGAAAAAATCTAATTCCACTGGCAGAATTACTGTAAAGGTCAGAATTTTACTTCAGCAAAATTTTGGAATGCTCTTTGGCAACTTCCATTAGTTCCAACTTAGAATGGTGGAATGAATACATGAATGGAGGATTAATGTATTAAACTGTTAAAAGAAATTCTGCAGAACTGATCACTGAACTGAGGAATGAGTGCATGTATTATGGATTGATGTATTAAACTACGAAATGCAATTCTGCAGAACTATCATTCTGCAGTTCATGTGTATCATTCTGTAATTAACCAGAAAATTTCACAAAATGGGCTGAAAATTTGCCTAACAGATTCGGAGAATTCCGATTTCGTCAAAGTCGGTATTTCAGAAAATTTTGCAAAATGTTTGAAATTTTGTGAACTTTTCATGAATTTATAATTCGGAGATTCTGCCCAGTACTACACACAAGGCTCAGTACTGGTCCTTTGCTTTTTAGCCTTATTTTGAAATTCCCTACATCAGACCAGTCCACATATAGATCTAATAATGTATGAAAATGATGTGGTAATATTTATGAAGGGTAACAGTGCATCTCCTTTAAAAGAAATTCCATGAAACGGTTTTGATTGTATTTAATCTTTGAGTTTTACAGCATAATTTAGCACCTACTGCAACTAAGACATCATCTATGCTGCTTTGTAGTTCTAGGAAGAGGCAACTGGGATCTATGAACCTTACAACTAAAACCAATGATTGGGTAGCCATTGAACAAGTCTCTTCTTTTAAATATTTAGATGTCTCCCTTGATAATGCTCAACATACAGTATTTCTTTTGTAACAAAGGCTATTGATCAGTGCTTGGGTCTTTATATTGCCTCAAAGATTTACGTCTCCCTGATAGCAGAAAAGTATTGGCTCAAAATTATTTGCTTCCTGGTTTTGATTATGGCTTATTATTTTATTTTGCTGCTTCAGATGGTGCACTATCAAGAGTGCAGGTCCTTTATAACAGAATTGCTCACACTGTGGTGTAATAGCCTTTTAGAACACATTATTGTATTTCTTTTTAAATTTGCTGCAATGGTTATCATTTGATCACATACAGTATATAATTATTTTGCTGGTGTATTTAAAAAAAAAGTTTCATTGGGCTTGGTGCCATTGCCTCAGATGTATTTTCTTCCTATGGTTAGTGCCAAATTAGATGGATTGAATGTTGTGCTGACAGTATAGCTTAGAGGTTAGTGTAATGAACTGTAAATGAGCTTGGCAAGTCCAGCAGATCTGGGTTTGATTCCCACAACCTACAGTTGCACACTGTGTGAGTCTCAACAAGTCACTTAACCTCCCCAGTGCTCCTAGATCACCCCTATAAACTGGCCTGTGGGCCTTACCCAGTTACCAAAGAATAGAAAAAAAGAATTTAACACTAGATCTGTTTCAAACAGTTGGTTTCCTGTTCCTTACGTAAAAGCTTTACTTAGAGGACCATTGTTTATGGGGCTATAAAAAAATATGGACTCATTACCATTGCCACTAAGTCATCAACTGCTTTGAATGTTAGACTTTTGTTAAACCAGTTTGTTTTAACCTGTAATACTTGTAGCTGTTTTTGATTGTGTTTCTTCCTTTATGCATGCAGTCTGTTTATTGTTCTTGCAATGTGAGTTTACTGGTGATGCCATGCAAGGTAGGTTGCCTGTTAAAAAGCAGCCATGATTGTCAGGGGTTTCCCTGTACAGAATACAAGGGGGTGTATGAGGATGCAGTGGTGTAGGATGACAGGGGGGAGGGGGGACTGGAGGATTATGGAAGGATGATGAGGTAAGAGGCAAGTGGAAGGTGATTGGTTAGGAAAGGGCCAAGATTAAGACTTTGAAGAGGCATATAAAACAGGGTGTTTCAAGGACCTAACACTTCTTTTGCTAATTTTTCTGAAATTGCAGTACTAGCACTTTGGTTGGCAGAAGAGATTGATTTGGAAAACGAGGACAAGATCTTACAGTTAATCAGACTGGGTCTAGAGGATTAATTTTCTGAGAGGTATGAGGGGGTTGGGGAGTTCAGTGCCCTCCACGTGGTGCAGGGTGGTTGGCTCCAGTAGTGAGAGAGACCGGGGGCTGCCTGGAGCAAACAGGTTACCTGCTAGGAGTCACAGTTATTGGTGTGGTTTTGGTTCTGAGGAAGTTTAACTAACAAACAAACAAAAAAAGGTGCTGAAGAAGGAGAGAGCAAGCTGATGGCTAGGTTTAGAGTTGCCAGGCTGTGTGTAAGTACAGTTTCCAAGCAGTAGGCCTCCATCGAGCAGGCAGATGTTTCAGGGTGCTTGGACAGGCCAGAGGATGGGGAGCAGAGGTGGAGAACTCCAGTTTCATTTGCTGGAAATTGAAGGCTGGCCAGATAGGAATCTGTAGGGGATAAAATAAAAGAAATAGGTTTACTTAAAACACCATCAGAAGAGACAAAACAGGGTTAGCAGAGCAAGCTTTAGTGGAAGGTACCATATGGGTTTGTGATGGGGGTGGACAAGGAATGGTTAGCCGGGGAAAATTCTAGAGAGCTACAGTAATGGAGGCCAAGCGGGCTGGATAAGAAATGGCCGACAGGGTGGTTGGGTGTTCGCATGGTTTGGTAGCATTGTCCAAATGCAGGGCGAGATGAGAAAATGTGCAGAGTGAGTGGCCATTTTGAGAATGGAGTGCCACGTGGATTAGTACGGATTGCAAGACGGCAGATGAGCATACATGTAAAGGAGGCCAATGGCAGTGTTGTAGAACAGGGAAAATGGAGGAAGATGGTGTAGGGAGAATACAAAAAAATAATAAAAGACAAAACTAACTAATAATGAACAAAACTGGTATAGGGCTTTATCAAGACCCTATGAGACCCCTTTTATTTCAGTGCCGTTTTTTCAAGTTTCAGTCTTATATGAAAACGGGTCCATATACTGTAAGATATAGTTATAGTGTAACTATAAAAATATTAGTATGTTCAACTGCCAAGGGTCAGCATGTTTAGAATGAAATATAAAATTCTTAACGGTGGTATCGGCTTGCTTGCAGGTCTGCCCCTTTGGCTCAGTAGTTTTGTTTTTGTTTTTTTGCCACATGGCCCCTTTTTTAATAATCCTAGCTCTGGCACTACTGACACAAATATGAGAATATATTAAAACAGCAGCGCATGTGACGGGGACATTATGCCCAATACTATTTAAATTTTATTTTATTTCATATTGCCCTTCTCCTGTCAGGTAAGGTGCCATTTTGCCAGGCTTTTCATTTTGCTGGTTCCAATTCTGGTGTCAAAACAGAGAGATGGATTACAATATTAAAATAATGGCGAAAGATAGCCAATTGTATAAAACTGTCAGGGAATGAGTGATTCCATTGGGTAAGGCAATTTAAAACAATATTACCAAGGCTCAGAATCTCTGGCTTAATTTAAATCTTGGGGACTTGCTGCATCAGTAGGTAAGGAAATGGGGAGAATCAAGTGAATATGTTACGCAAGGCTGGCAACCGCGGGAATGGTAAGACAAGGACGTAACATAATAATCATGTGGTAATGGAATGTTCTTTGTTGGAGTTTTGTTTATAGGAATGCCACACAAGAAGAACATGAACAAGGAGGGAGCTGGTAGTGAGAAATTGATGCAGCAAGCTCTGGAGCTGACGGGCAGGTACAGGCCCTACTGGAGGAGGTAAAGAAGACAAAGCAAGACAAAGAAGGATGGGAAGAGAAAGGTGCCAGAGGCAAAAAAAGCAAAAGGAGGAAAATGGCCCACAGGTGCAGGAAGCTGATAGAGCAAAGTGGCCCAGGATAAGGATACATTGGTCAACCTAATGGTTGATGGGAGCCTGAGGGAATATCTAAAAGGGATCATCGAGGAGAGGGGAAGAAGGGGATAGAGAAAATGGAGAAGACATTGCAGGAGCTAAAATGTAAAAGAGGGCAGGGCATGGGCAAGGGGAGGGGGGGGAAGGGGTTAGGTGGCTAGGAGATAATGTGGCCACAGGGATGACCCTGGGGGATCATGTGTCAGAGTCATTAAAAGAAAAAATTCAGAAAAGGGAATATGTGGACATTTTTTCTTTGGGTGACAAGGAGGCAGCCAAGAAATATGAGGAGAGAGAGAGAGAATCGGGAAGTTGGAAATGGTTGTAGTGTTAGCAGTAGTGGGGAAGACACTAGAAGAGAAAAGCTTCCTGGGTAAGATCATAGAGGTGTGGTTGTCAGGTTTCATGCACTTCAGTGTGATAATACTCCAAAAGCAGCCTGAGTTGGCCATCCCAATATTGGCATACTCAGCAATTATACGTGATGCATGTAAGATGAGAGGGCAGTATGGGTGGCTTAGATATGATGAAACGTTCCATCAGAGGATGGAGTCCCATGGGGATATTTGGTGGGACTCCAGACATGTGGATTTATGGTTTGAAACAACAACAGTAAAAGTGGCACGGGTGATGGAAGGGGCAAAAAGAGGGATGGGGACTCAAATAAAAACTTGCTGGGGTTATAACAAGATCTCATGCAACTGGGCAAACTGTGAATTGAAGAACATCTGCTCAAAGTGCGCTGGTCAGCACCCAGTATCACTGTGCAGGGCCATGGGAGGCATATTTGGGATGCAGCACTATGGAGGGTAACCCTTTCAGGGGAGCTTTAGGGGGTAAGAGGGGGGCCTGGGGCAAAGAAACAGGGGGAAGGGATCCACCGGAAGGGATGGGAGTTTGATAAGAGGAGGGAGGTACAGTCCATAAGGAGAAGGCATTTTTGTATGGCAAGAACACCCATCAGGACAGAGGTACTGATGGAAAGGACAGAGGGGTATATGGATAAGGAGACATGCAGTGTATTGATTGAAGGTTTTACAGATTGGTTTAGTTTACATTATGAGCGGAAAAGGATGACAATGAGGGCAAACAATTTGGGATCATTGAAAGACAGCAAGGAGGTGGTAGAGAAAAAAGAAACAGAAGGAGTTTACAGCTGGGAAGGGTACAAGGACCATTTGATGTGACTCCTTTTCCTGGGTTCCAGGTGTTACTGTTAGGTTTAGTGCCAAATAAGCAGCCTGGGGAATATTGGTTGATCCACCACTTGTATCCTGAGGGGGCATCTGTCAATAATTCCATAGGTGATGAACAAAGGATGTGTCCTGCACGACACTGGACCAGGCAGTAGAAATGATCTGAGCAGTGGAAGGGGCGTGGCTGGCAAACACAGACACAGAAGACGCTTTCCTTTTCATCATTTAACAATTTACACTCCTCTTATGGAGCAGGCCACAACAACTGCCAGCCACCATCTCCTGCACCCCCGGACCAGGTCTAGTGTACTCTACTGCGTATGGCACACACAGGACCCCGATGAAGTTAACGGGACACCCCCCTCAGGGGGGCCCATGACCAGGAAGCAGGTGGCCATGCCTCTCATTTCCAGAGGCATGGGGCCTGGCCATGAGCCACCGCAGTCACCCTGCGATTTTCTGCCATTATGTTCCCAATGGGAACTGGACAGGCAATAATGTCTAATGCACCTGCGTGCAGATGTCTGCTGTGCTCCTTCCCCTTTGTATGCTCACCACTGACAGTGCGCCCAGCCTCCACTAGGTGCTGCTGCAGTGTGACACGTGCCCCAAGCCCACCCCAGAGGAAAGAGAGCAGCTGTGGGACGCTCAGTTCTTCCTCTCCCCTGCCAGCCTCTGACAGAAGCCACTTTCTGGCTGCTCTCTATAAGGATGGGGGATTGGGATCTGCTGGGTTTCAAGCTCAAGTGCAGTCATTAATTTGTAAAGCAATGCCCGTGGGTTGTTCAGTGGCGTGTGCCACTTTTGAAACATTTAGTACTTGGCTTCAGTGGGTTTTCAGTACAGCAATATGGGCACAAGTCAATGGTGCACTACTTAGATGATATTCTTTTGATAGGACAAAAGGAGGACGGGGCAGTGGAGATGCTCCAAGGTTTCCAGGAGATGTGTAACAGGCTGGGGGTACCACTAGCTGAAAGTAAGACCAAGGGGCCAGCCCATAAGTAGGACTTTCTGGGGACTGAGGTGGACTCAGAGGAAAGAGACTTCAGGCTCCCACCTAACAAGGTGCTGAAGTTAAGGGAATTTATCACATTAGTGAAGGGTAGGTGGAGAGTTCCCTTGTCAGTAGTACAGCAGTTGTTTGGTCACTTAAACTTTTCATGCAGGGCAGTAGCACCGGGGAGGGTTTTTACTCGAAGGCTAGTTAAGCCACAAGAGGAGGTGAGGCTACCACATCAGTGGGTGGATATTTCAAAGTGCATTCAGCAAGATTTAGGATTATGGGAGCAATTTCTACAATATTGCAATGGGGTTATGTTTTGGCAAGAGGAGTGGCTGTTCAACACAGACCTGGAGCTTTACACAGATTTAGCAGGTGCATCAGGGATGGGGCTTACTTCAAGGGAGAATGGGTATCAGCGAGGTGGCCAGAGAATCTCTTGGTCTGTGAGTACATTGAAGGTGCATGAAGGGGCATGGAAAGTATTCCACGAGTTCAGATGGCAGGCTGGGATGGAGGTAAGTGGGCCAGTGACTGAGAGTCACATTATGAGGTTCATGGTGCAGAAATAGGAAGAGGGGATAGCACACTCTACCATGGGGATACAATTAGTGTGTATTGGTTTGGTGTGCAGCCTACAGGGGTGGAGGTGGCCTGTGGGGCCCCCAGTGGTGCGACAGATGTTTCAGAGATGGCAATGGATGCAAGGGAAGAAGTTGGATGTTAGGAGGCTTATAGCAGGAGAGTTACTGGGTAGGCTGGTGGGAACATTGAGGAGCATCTGCAAATCATGATATGAGGCTGGGCTGTTTACAGCAGTCTTTTTGGTAATGTTTTGGGGTGCTTTCAGAGTAAGTGAAGTGGTAGAAAAAAAACAAGAAGGATGGGGTTGTGATTTGTGTTGGGAAGATGTGCAATAGCAGGCAGATAATGTGGTGATAGGTTTGAGCAGGTACAGGAGAGACCAGTAGAGAGTTCAGCGATGGTTCCAGAAAGGAAGAGAGCAGATTTCATGTGTGCAGTGAAAGCTTTAGAAGAATATGAAGTGACCAGACGAGCAATGGGGGGAAATTTGTTTACATATGGTAATGTGGCTCCTGTCATCATTTAACAGTGGTTTTGAAAAAGGGGATGGGGTTTTGGGGGAGAATGTGACTAGGTTTTAATCACATTCATTCTGGATAGGTGTGGCCTCTGAATTAGCTGCTCAAGGTGCATCAGTTGCGGAGATCAAAGGAGTAGGTAGGTGGAAGTCTAGCTGTTATGAAAGGTGTGTCAGAAAAATGGAGAAATAATGCTTGTCCACTGTTTTTCCTTCCAGATGTGGGTCGCAGCAAGAACATGTCAATTATGGATCATTCTTTTGTGTATTGTGCAGAAAGACAAGCTGCAATGAGACCTTGTGGGAGACAGCTGCAGAGGGTGACTGAGGAAATAAGAGTGCATTGGAAAGGGGTTCAGGGCACGAGATGGACACAGTTGTTGACATTGTTGGAAGAACTTAAATTGAAGCTGCCAATACATGATTTTTTGATATTGTTTTTAGTGGTCAATGACTTTGGTGAACCACCATGGGTGGAATTGTTGCAGGAAATGAGAGGGGACTTGGAGACAGTTAGAGGCTGGTGGCCGGACATGGCTATCAGTTGGTCAGAGATCATACAAAGGAGGGTATTGGCATCATGCTCAGGACATCATGGCAGTGGAGAAAGCTAGGAAGAGGTTAAATAGAAGAATGGTGGGCCTAGTGGTCGATTTAAGAGGAATATACGTTTCCCATAGAGATATAACCTATGAGTGTGCAGGTTATTATAGGCAAGATGGGGTGCATCTATCAGAAGTCAGTTTGGATCTTTTTAACCTGCAGCTAGAAGGGGCTCTGGAGGAATGGGAAGTAAAACATAATAAGGGGGGAAGCTCATCAGCTGTCGCAATAGCGGGAGATGGAATAGTGGCAGAGGGGGAAAAGGTGGGGGGAGAAGAGGTCCACTAGAGGACGCATAGGGGCACTGGGAGCATGGGGTGGTAAAATCCAAGACATGGGCGGGGTGTACATCCCGTTATGCTGGGCACCTTGTGGGGTTATTATACCAGAGGACTGAATATGGGTGTTGGGTAGACATCTGAGCCCAAAAATGGTAGAATGGAAGGACTTTGGGTTCGTGGAAAGAATGTAATGTTAGTATGGTAAACTGAAATGTGGTTATGTAGATGTATTCATATGTAAATAAAACTGTCATAGAAATTATAGTGTAAATAAAGGCTGGAGTGAAATGGTTGTAAATCGTAAATATGTGAAGTGTTAAAATAAAACTGCCAACATAGCACCCAACAAGGTACTGTAGTAGGTTGTTCATTTTCATGAAGGAAATCCCAGGACATGGTAGGTTGCCTGTTAAAACGCAGTCCTGATTGTCAAGGGTTTCCTGCATGAATACCAGGGGGTGAAGGAGGAGGCAGTGGTACAGGATGGCAGGGGGGAGGGGGGACTGGAGAATGATGAGGTAAGCGGGAAGTGGGAGGTGGTGAGTTAGGAAAGGCCAGGGGTAGGACTTTGGAGAGGCATATAAAAAAGGGTGTTGCAAGGACCTAACCCTTCTTTTGCTAGTTTTTCTGAAATTGGCCACCCTGTCTCCCTTACAAGGTGCAAGGGGCATGATGGTTAATACTGCATGAATATATGGAGAGAGATAATAGTGGGAGAATAATGGGTTGCCAGAAGAGGGTAATGGATGGTGAATGAGGAGGGTTCATTGAAGGGTTGCCATAAGAGGGCAATGTAGGAAGAGAGGGAGATGGACAAGTTTTGGATTTCTGTCAGAGGGCAACATTGGTAGAAGGGCATGTAAAAATGGGTAAGGGTTGCCAGGTGAGGGCAACAGTTAATGATGACAGCTTAGTGAACAATAAAATATGAGACGGATTTCCAGAAGAGGGCAACTGGGGAGCATGGGAGTTCATGGTCGGGTGATTGGGGTAGGAAGAAGAAAGAAAATGTGGGGAGGGGAAGAGGTAAGCAGGATGCAGGGGACAGGAGTACAGGGTGGTAAAATCCAAAGCATGGACGGGTGTACATCCTGCTGTGTTGGACACTTTGAGGGGTTGTCAACCCAGACGGCCGAAGATGGTTGTCCGGTAGACATCCAAGCCCAGAAACGGTAGAATGGAAGGACTTTATGTTCGTGGAAAGAATGTAATGTTAGTATGGTAAACTGAAATGTGATTATGTAGATATATTCATATGTAAATAAAACTGTTACAGAAATCGTAGTGTAAATAAAGGCTGGAGTGAAATGGTTGTAAATTGTAAATATGTGAAGTGTTAAAACTGCCAGCTGAGCACCCAACAAGGTAGTAGGTTGTTTTATTTCATGAAGGAAATCCCAGGACAATCTGCATCATCTCAGCATGAGTTGTGTCCAGAAATGGAGATTGGAATGTTTCAAATTCAAACTCTGCTCTGTGGTACCACTCCCCATAGCATTCTAACGGCAGATGTATTTCTGTGCTAGAGTACAGATGCCCTGGAGTCCTGTTCCAGTCCTAGTGGCTAAGTTTGATTTTTAAATGACTTTCATTTGCATTAAAAGGTATCTTGTTTAGCAATTCAATATGATGTGTTAGTTTAGTTGTTATTTATTTTATTGCATTTTAGCAGCTTTTGTCAGTTTCACCATGGTTCCACAGAACCAAGGAAGCCACCATTTTTACTGGTTCCCAATATGACATTTTTATTTAAAAAATTCTATTTTAAACTTAAAAACTACTCCAACTGGGCATATTTTGTTTATTGGCTGTACATTCTCCTCAAGTGCAACTCACCATACAGTATTTTTTTAAGTGGGTTTTCCATCAAACTGTTATGACTGAAAGGCCTAAGAAAGAGCATTTTGGATTTAGCACCCTTTTAGCTAACCACCAGCCACTGTTAACAACTACAGGACTTTTCTCTCCAAATATGGGAATTATCTGTAAAACTGTAAAACCAGTGTCAATACTGTGCAGCAATTAATGTGAAATATACAGCATTTAAGTGCAGCAATTAATTTTATACAACATTGAACTGCAGCAGCTACCCTTAACTTGTGCTTTTAACTACTGTACCTAATTTTGATCTGTAAACTTTCAGCATATCATTCCTGAAGCTAGTTTATTTAATTTCCAATAGCATCCGTGAGAATTTCCTGCAGCTAGTACATTTAATTGTAAGTCATGCAGCCAGTGTATTTAATTAGTAGCAGGGCTACAGTGTTGTCTTAGCTCAGGTTTAGTGCACACTAGTCTAGTGGCTCTGTAACCCGAGCTCCTGCCCCTGTTCCCCCTCACTCCTGCTTACACCTATAGTAACCTCTGTTCCCCTTTTCTCTTTCTTTCTACAGCTAACCCCGACCATCCTCACCTTAAGGCTTCCTTCCGTGGCTGCTTGCCTTTGCTACTCAGCTATCTTCAGGTACGCATCTCTCCTCCAGCCGGGGACATCATTCACCTGCCGCCCCACCCTCAGCTGACTGTAGTTTTATAGAGATAGCAGGTCAGGTGATCTGGACACATGATTGAGTAGCATTTTTCCCGATCTCCCTAATTTCCCATTAGCAGATTATCATCTCTCCCCATCAAGTGTCACCAACTGCCCTAAACACCCTTCAAACCACATAATTCCCTAAAGTTAACTCAAGCCAACATTCCTGCAGCTCCTTCTCCCTCGCCTGTACTGGGTCCCCTCCCCACACTCTCCTCTGCCTTTAGTGGCCACACCCCAATCCCTCTCAATTCACCTGGCCACTCCATATTAATGCTCCCTTATGTCATGCCTGCTACTCCTCTTTCTTACATCTCCAGCCCTCCTTTGCATCCCCCCTCGCAAGAAGTGCACCCCAGAAGTCAATCTTCACTTGCCTCCCAACCCTCCCCCCCACCCCACATTCCCACCCTTACTCAGTCAACCCCCCATCCACCCAGGTCTCCTCCCTATCACCCTGTCAAAAAATATCCATACTCCTCTCCCTTCATTGCCCCCAGAGACTCTTACCTCCTATCCCTACTGTTCTCTTCCAAGAAACATCTCCTGTACTCCTTTCTCCTTCTCCTCGTGCTAATATCCAGTGATATTACACTTAATCCTGGCCCACCCTCCACTCCCCAGCCCCACCCCCTAAAAGGCCTCCAAATTTTCCATATCAACACCCGAAGCCTTCTACCCAAAATGGATGCCCTAAATATCTGGCTTACCCAGCACCCATTAGATGTCCTCTGTGTCTCGGAGTCATGTCTTTCCTCTCACACTCCAGTTAATAAACTAGCCCTTCCAAACTACACACTTTACTGCCAGAACCATGATAAACGGGGAGGCAGTGTAGCCATGTATGTCTGTAACTCACGCCCCTGCTCCATCACCTTCCAAAAAACAGTCCTCAAATCATATCAGATACTCCTTATTTGTCTCACTCTCCCCTCCTCTGTCCCAGTCTACACTGGAACTCTCTACACAGCTCCAAAACAAGTTCCTGAATCCCTCTTCCCGTGCCTCAGCTCAATTGTCACTCTCTCCTCTGATAGAGAACTGCTCGTGTTTGGAGATTTCAACATTAACTGCCTCTCCCCCTTCTCCTTTCACAGAAGAACCTCTGCTGAAGCACTTAATCTGTCTCAGCTCCTAAACGAGCCAGCACACTACAACACACTGTCCTCCAAACATACCCTCTTCAACTGGATCCTTTCCTCTCACCCCCACTGAATATCTGCCGCAGGGGTAATAAATGGTGCAATCAGTGACCACTGTTTCACATACTGCACCAGGAAAACTCACCTCCCCAAATCCGCCCCCAAATACCTCAGCTTCCGCTCCACCCACAATCTGACTCTCCACCTCCTCCAGGCAGACCTGTACTCAAGCAAACTGGTCCTCAGTCTTCTCTGCCACTGATGTGGACTAAGCTGTTTCACATTTCTAGTCAGTACTGACTAGCACCTGGAACCACCACATCCCTCTCCACACCACCAGGGTCAAACGGCACCACCATCACTGGATTTCCCCTATATCCTATCAATATGCAAAGCTTGCAACTAGGCTTGGTCAAAATTTAAATCCTCCAAGGCACTGATCTCCACCTCTATCCCAGGCTTCGTAATTCCTGCACAAATGCTATACCTCAAGCTAAATCTGAATATTTCAAATCAAACCTCTCATCCTGTCCCAACCCATCATTCTTTTGGACTACAGTCAAATCCCTCCTCCACCCCTCCTGCCAGGTACCTACCCTCACATTCAATCTAAATGGGTCCACCATTTCTGAACCCATTTCAGTCGCTGATGCACTAAATCAGATCTTCACATCCAGCACATTCCTACTCTCCCCTCCCTCCAATGGGTTTACCCACCACCCCACATGAAGTCTTTCTCGCCCTCAGCACTCTGAACCCTCACAAATCGAATCCAGACAGCCTCCACCCCAAGCTCCTGTACCTCTCCGTGCCAGTCATTGTCCCCACCCCCCCACATACTCAACCTCCCTCTCTTTCCTCACTAACTCTGTACCCAAACAATGGAAATTTGCCAACGTCATCCCATTACATAAAGGAGGGGACACCCTCATACCCTGGCAATTACCACCCAATTCCCCTGCTCCCCTCACTGGCAAAACTGCAGGAATCCATTGTTCTCTCAAGACTCTCTGATTTTCTCTCTTCATCCAACTTCTTAGGTTATCAGTCTGGTTTCTGGAAAAAAACACTCTACAATCTCCTCCCTTCTCTGCATCACTGACACTCTCCTTACAGCAATGAACAAAGGACACATCACATCAGCTATATTTACTGACCTCGCAAAGGCATTCAATTACATCTCCCACACTCATCTCCTCCAAAAATTGCACTGTGTGGGCCTCACTTCCCCCACTGTATGGTAGTTTTAATCATACCTCGGTGACCATCAGCAATCTGTCGTAGTGGACAACTCCGCGTCCCTCCCTCTTCCCATATTATCTAGCATCCCCCAAGGCTGCATCCTCGGCCCCATCCTCTTCTCCATCTTTATTAATGACCTCCCCTCAGTCTGCTCTCATTCCAGCATTCACCTCTACATGGATTATACCATCATCTATGCTTCTGGCCCCTCCACTGACTCAAAACAACCATCAATTCAAGCAGACTTTGACCACATACTGAGTTGGTACCATGAAAACAACCCACAAGAAAATACAAAAAAAACTGTTTCCATGATCTTTGGTTCTCCCCAAAAACTGGCCAGACTCCCCCCAACCAAATTTCAACACTTTGGACTCATCCACCCTGGAAACCATCACCTCTCTGGCTAGACCAACATCTCTATTACTCGGTCCTTATTGACTCCCTCTGTTCAAAACTGTATCCCAAGCTAGGCGTACTCTTTCATAACAAGCTTGCTGTCCCTCTTCATATTCACTGTAACTTAATACACAAGACAATTCTCCCCATCTTTGACTATGGGGACATTATCTATGCCTCAGCCCTGTCGCCTCTCTCTCTAAGCTTGATACCATGCTCAACTCCTTTTACCAGTTCACCATAAATGCCCCTCCGTGTACTCAACATTGTGCACTTCTCTCCTCCCTGAATCTCTCCCCCCTCTCCCATAGGCAGCACATTCATTCTCTTATAATCACATCTAAATACTGGTTCAGTCTTTTACCTCCTTACCTCTCTTTCCTCCTCTCACCTGCTGCTACTTCCTCCTACTCCATTAGATTCTAGCATCCCCACTCTTGCGCCATCCCCCAGCAATGATCAGCTGCTGGTTCCTTCACCTTCTTGTACCACCTCCCTCACCTCTGGAATCAGCTACCTCCTTCCCTCCATGACACAAACTCCCTTCTGGACTTCAAACACCAGCTCAAATCTATCTCCCCTCTCCCCTGCACCTGCCACCCTTTTCCCTTACCTCTCCCCGCTTACCCCACTCTGCTCTAACCCCCTCCATCTGATCTAACCTTCACATAGCACCTCCCTTTTTCACTAACTTTTTTTATCCATTCTATCCAACTCTTTTCATGTAATGCACCACCCTGTTAAACTTTGTATGATACACTACCATTCTTGCAATAGCAACTCTTTGTAATTACCCTAAATCTTATTGCCTAAGCTGTGTCTGATTTTATGTGTAGGTATATAGTATGAAAATAGCCTGCTGATTATTTTTTGCTGACTCTGTATAAGATTTTTGTGTGTGCTCATGTATGTAAATAGGTGTACTGACATTGTCGCGTCGGCATAAGCAAACCATGTAAATATGCCCTCTGTATGTAAAATGTTTCACCCTGGTCCTGGGTCGTACCTGGAAATGAGTATCAGCTCAGTGTGCTTTTCCTGGTTAACGAATTTTAAGTACATAAATGGTCAGGTCCCACAGGTTTTAAAAAAGTGCAGGTCTTGTGAGAAGCTCATGGCAAAGGCAAATCGCCATGAACTCAGCTTACATTGTTTGGATCTGTACCATAATTGTGATAGTAGTGTTCTCTGAAATGCTTTTTGTACTAAAACAAAGAAAAAGAGGGCAACCAAAAAGAACTCTCTGTTGGCTCCTTCTTCATTTTCTATGTCCTTATAGTTTTCTCCTGCCAAAAGCACTAACATAAACAGGAAGGGGGTTACCTCTGATGGTGCAAAGCATGCATCAGAAGATCTCTCATCATTACAGTGGTTCCTCACTTCAAAGGGGGCTGAAAAAAGCAGCAAGTTGTCTTCTCTGTCAAAGAAGACTGAAAACACTGCTAAGCCATTAACGGGTCTTGATAAAGATCACAGGGCATCCAGAAAGGAGAGCCCTTATGCCAGCGATGGCAACAGGCACAACAGACACTCTGACCAACCATTACCATCCATATCTGGGAAGACAAAAACATAAGGAAAAACACAGTATGGCCTCCTCCCTCAAAAGGGATCAGGAGCATTCAGTAGAAGGGTAAACAATGCCCTCCCTGGAGGTCATTAACAAAATTGTGGCAATTCTTTCAGGCCATGCAGGCTATGAAGAACCCTGCTTCTGCACCCCATCTCCCCACTACTGTACCATGAGCAAGGTCTGGGAGATGAGGCGAAGAGGAGGTACAGATGGAGTCTGAGCTGTAAAAAAAATGAAAAAATCTGGCATGCTCCACCTCACTTAGCAAAGCACTGATCTGGAAAAAAAGGTCTTTGATAAGGGACTGAGTGTCCAAAACATGTCAGGCAGTATGTGTTTTTTATTGTCGGCACTAAACAAAAATATTTTAATGTGTTATTTGCTTTCAGAGTGGTGCTTTGCTAAGTGAGGTGGAGTCAGCGCCCGATGTTTTCTTTGTTTTTTTTTGCATGCTTTTGTAACCCCTGTATGGCGCTATCCCAGGGGCTACTACCCCTGCCTGATTTGCCACTAACAGGTTGAGGGGCCTGGATACAATGGCGGGTGCCTCCACCCAGAGGTCAGGGTTTGCAATAGTTAAACTAACTTGGTCACAGCCCTCTGGGACACTGCAACCCCCCTTTCTTCCCACTAGTGGCCCACACAATATATCAGAATTACCTTCACAGTATACACTTACCCCCAGGACTGGTTCCGGCACTGGGACCTCCTGTGAAATGAGATACAGTGCAACAATCACAGTACAGTACTTTAACATAGACAAATACCTCAGGCAGTATAACTTTGCTGAAACAAGCAGCTCTGATTTATTTAGAGGGATATAACAAGGACAGGGGGAAATCAGGTTAATTAGCTTATCACTCTAATCATCTACCTATGGCTCTGTGCACAGGCCTATCCCTATCAGTTACTGTCCCTGGGTACCCAAGCCCTAGTGGCTAGTCCAAACCGTGGCAGCTGGTAGGGGCCCTTTCACACAGAGAAAAGGAAAATTAAACAGTCAGCAGTACAGTAATTCCATTTGGATTTAATGTGGCAATTCAACAGGGAGCGACCCTGAATTAGTACTCACGACCTCCAAATAAGATAGGGTCCTTCAATGTCAGCAGGGCTCACTTGAGGTACACAAACCTCTTCACACATTTATATAAAAGAAAGCATTATACCAGGCAGGCTGCATCTGTATCCCAATCGCAATTACTGCACAATACCGGGAGAACACAGCAGATTCAGTTCCTGACAGACCGAGTGCAATTTTCAGCAATTCCTCCAGTCTTCTACAGGGTGAGCCTGGTTTCTACTCTTCAGAGATCCTTTGATTCTTTTCACAGGACGGATTCAGTCCTAACAAGCTGTTACACAAGCTGCAGACGGAACTCTGGGCCTATACACGTTTTTTGACTAAAACTGCACACTGAAAAGCACAGGGCTCCTTCCTTCTTCACTGCCAAAGCTCAACTGAAACTCCAACCGACAAAACCGGCACTTCCTTTGAGTTCCTCCCAGTTCTTGACTGGATTGGCTGTCACTCACAATAGACTGCTGCTGTTGGTCCAAAAAGGCACTGAAGTCTAAACTACAGCTCCCAGAGTCACTGCCCATACAATCCTCTTGTGGCTGGCTCAGATTATGAGTCCAAGTTCTGATTCGTCCAAGGCACCATTTTAGAGCTAGCTTACCCCACACTGATTGGTCCAGTTCAGCAGTTCAAAACTAGAATGGGGAACTAGCAGACACAGTTCTGACTGCAAAGAAAGCAGGTTAGACAAACTGTAATTTCATTATTACTCTAAATAATTTCTGGCAAACAGTTACATCTTTCAGAAAGGTTCCTTTGTACTCCTAGTGACTGCAAAATGAAGTGAATTGGCAGCTTGAGTGGTGGTACTCAATCAAAGAAACACACAGTCCCCATATTAACTAATTATGTCTGCAAGCAGACAGCTCTTAAAGAGACAGTACCAGAGGTTCTAAAACACTCACCGATAAATGGCTTAAATGCCAAACACCATTCAGGCTTGGAGCATTCAAGCAAGCTCCTGAAGTCTTTTGGGAACCCCATTTGCAGGGGTTACACCCTTCCTGGCCTGGGAAAGCTTGATGTCCGCGCCAAGCAAGTACTCTAAGTTTCAACTGCAACCATATACATTTGCATTAGGCTTACATGTAATCATCAGTCAATATATCATTTTACCAAGAACACATTTCTGAAACATTGCAGTACGTCACTCTTTACACAGTATTACATACACATTGTACCATAACTCAAGTTATTACCTCTGTACATGAAACCTGAAGAGGGGGCCCTTCCTATCAGTTACCTTGGGGCTGGATGGGGCAGGGCACCATACTTAGAGGGCAACACAAGTAACTTGGAGTTAGCACTGATGCTCAGTTTGGGCAATGAGCTGGGGACACATACACCCTTTATGGACAACATTGAGAGGCAAGTCCACAGGCTCCCAAGTGAATCATAACTGAGGTGCACCACAGGCTTTACAGCTCGACCAGTCTTTCTAGGGGAACTGTTATAGTCTCTGCACTCTGAGCCTCATTTTCAGCATTGTCCTCACTTGTCAGGGGAGTCTCCATGGGGGTAGAGAGGCTAGAACTTGGGGCACTTTCAGCTCCAGGAGTTACAGTTTCTGAGTCCACAACATTTGGCTCATATGGAGAGCTTTCGGACACTGGCAGTGGACTGTCAGGGCACTCAAAATACTCTTCTTGTTCGGGTGTATCACCAGTCTGCCCCAATCTATCATTTTCCTCCCCTGAAAGCTCAAACAGTTCAACCATGCACAATGATTCCATTTCATCTGATCTGATGCTTTGCACTTCACTTTCTGGGAGCATTGGCTCCAGGGATGAAGCTGGGGGCTTAGACAGTCCAGAAGGCCCAGCTTTGTCTCCAGTATTGACTAAGGGATTGCCCCGAACAATTGACTCAGTTCGAAGAAGGATAGTATTCAAAGTCACTCTCACTTTCTTCCGATATGGACTGACAGTCATGCTCAACTGGGACTTGTGGAGGGAACACTTTAACTTTGCTTCTGTAGGTGCAGACTTTCTTGATCTTTTCTTAGCAGCAGCTCTAGTCACTGGTCCAGAGGGGCATCTTCTAGGGCTCAGACTCAATTAAGATTTGTCCAATGGGCAGTAAATGATTTCTATGCATTGTTTTTACATCTTTGAATTATTCTCAGGCCTTACTTTGTACACTGGCAGATCATCTAGTTTGCCCACTACAATGTGAGGGAGATGGTGCCATCTGTCAGCAATCTTGTGCTTGCCATGCAGTCCCAGATTTCTTAGCAATACCCGATCTCCCTCCTGGAGTTCCTGTGCTTTCACCTTTTATCATACCTTTCTTTGTTGGCCAGATTTCTTTTGGCAGCCATGGTTTGAGCCAGTTGTACGCATGAGTTAGCTGGGCCTTTAACTTTTGCACATACTGTAAATAGTTGTCAGCTTGAACCCCATCAGAGAGACCCCAAAACACACATCTACTGGTAGTCGAGCTTCTCTTCCAAACATCAGGCAGTAGGGGAGAATCCAGTGGCATCACTTTTGGTGCAGTTATAAGCATGTACCAGGGTGCTAATTTGTTGGCTCCATCTAGGCTTGTCCTTTGGGTGCAGGGTGCCCAGCATATCTAGCAAAGTGCGGTTGAAACGTCTCAGGCTGTGGGTCCCCTGGGGTGGTAAGGAGTGGTTCTGGACTTTCGACTCCCACAGAGAAAGCATCTCTTGATCAGACGACTCTCAAAGTCTCTCTCTGATCAGAATGGATTCTTTGTGAGCCCCATAGTGAACAAAAAGTTTTCTACAAGTACTTTGGCCACAGTGGATGCTTTCTGGTCTTTGGTGGGGAAAGCTTGGGCATATCTCGTGAAATGGTCAGTGACCACCAGCACATTACTGATATTTCTTTGATCTGACTCCAAACTCAGAAAATCAATACAGACCAGCTCCATGGGTGCACTGGTGGTGATGTTAACAAGAGGCAGCCTCTGGGGCAAAGCTTTCTCTGTAAGCAGCACTACAAGTTCGAATGTGTTGCTCCACATCAGCCCCCATCTTAGGCCAATAGAATCTGGATCTCACCAAGTCAAGTGTTCTGTCTATACCAAGGTGCCCCATGTGGTTGTGCAAGGACCTCAGTACTGAGTCTCGAAAGGCAGTGGGCAGCACTAGTTGTTGTTTGTCTACTTGTCCCCTCTGTCTACTGTTTCTCTGTATAACAGTTTATTGATCAGTTTCAACTTAGGACCTTCTTTGTATAACAGTGCAGTTCTCAAATCAGTGGAGCGTAATTTGGACACATCTTTTCCTGCATAGAGGGCTTCTAAAGCTGCTTTGATCATGGGATCGCTGGATTGAGCCCGCCGATACTGTCATTGTCCAGCTGAGGCAGTGCACCAATGTCTATTGCAGAAAAGTGGCAATAAGCAGCAGGTATGCAATTCTCAGAGGGTCCCAAGCAATCCACCATGCAGTCCACTGCGTCCGTGGACATTTGTTCCTCCCTGTCAAATTCCGGCAGAGTGCCCGAATGTCAGGTTCTGCCAATCGGACCCAATCATTCTGGGGAACAGGCCTCCGGAGAGAGCATCAGCATCTATGTGGTTCAGACCTGCTCGGTATTCGAGAGCATAGTCATATGTAGATAATGCAGAAAGCCACCTATGGCCAGTGGCAGCTCCAACTTAGCTGAGGTCTGCACATAGGTCAAAGGATTATTGTCAGTTTTTACTAGTATTTTAGCCCCATACAAGTACTCATGGAATTGGTCAACAATAGCCCACTTCAAAGCTAGGAACTCTAACTTATGTACAGGATAGTTCTTTTCGGATGGGGTCAGGCTTCTACTGGCAAAGGCCACTGGTCTCAGGCCATTCTCGTGCTCTTGGTACAACACAGCCCCCAACCCTTGCAAGCTAGCATCAGTGTGCAGGACGTAAGGTTTTCTTGGATCGGCATAGGCCAGCACTGGAGCATGGGTAGTTGATATATGATCTCATGAAAAGCAGTCTCACAATCAGGAGTCCAGCGGGCCCCAAATACTTCACTCGGATGAAAATACACTCTTTCAGTCTTGGGGGCCTGACTTTTGGTATTTTTTGTGGGTTGGGGATACCCTTGAGTAAGGTTAAGTAAAGGACGGATCACTCTTGAATAGTCCTTGATGAAGCTACGATAATAACCACAGAATCCCAGGAATCTTTGCAGTTCTTTAGATTTTTGCTGTGGCCAGGTGGTCAAGGCCTCAACTTTACTTGGGTCGGTCTCTATTCCTCGGTGGATACTATGTGTCCACATACTTTACTGATGTTTGAAAGAATTGACACTTATCAATGGACAGTTTAAGGCCAAAGTCCTCCAGTCGGTCCAATACCTTAAATAATCTGCTCTCATGTTCCTCCAGTGAGCTGCCAAACACAATAACATCATCTAGGTATACCAGGCACTCTAGTAAGTTCATGTCCCCACTGCACGCCTCCATCAATCGTTGAAAAGTGGCTGGGGCACCTGAAATCCCTTGAGGCATCCTCATGAATTCATAGAAGCCAAGCGGACAGATAAAGGCCGTCTTCTCACGGTCCTCTGGGGCCATCGGATCTGGTAGTACCCACTGCAGAGATCCAGCACAGAGAACCACTTGCTTCCTGCTTAGGCAGTCCAAAGCATCCTGAATGCGGGCATTGTGTACTGATCAGGATAGTCCGCCGTTTAGTGCGATAATCCACACACATCCTTACTGTTCCATTCTTTTTCCTCACTACCACAATGGGGAAGCATAAGGCTTCTGGATTCTTGTATTACACCAGCAGCTAACATCTCTTGCAGATGCCGTCCTCACATCATCTATGTCAGTAGGTGCCAGCGCCGAGACCTCTCACGAAATGGTCTTCGTATGCAGCCGGATATTGTGCTCAGCTCCTTGCACATCCTCATCCCATTCCTTTAAAGAAAACACCTGGTCTCTCTGGGCAAGCTTCTCACTGATCCTCACTTTCCATTCAGCTGGCAGCGGGAGTCGCTCAAATCAAACAAGTCAGGCGTTACTCTGTCATTCTTCCTTGAACTCTTGCTGCTGGGTAGCACTGCAGTGTCTGCACAATGCACATTAGCCAGGATGCAACCTCTGTTTACTCAATGTCTCTTTCAGACACATTATGAACTTGGACCATTACCCTTCTGGCATAAGCATGGGCTCTAGCGGCAAAATACTAGGCTTGACCAGCAGTCCCTCTGGCAATTTTCCATCGCCTGGTGCATCCAACATTAATATTTTATTCTTAACATCCTTTCTGATACGGACCTCCCTGTAAGGTACACTGGGCATTTTGCGCAGGATCAGAGACTCAGGATCCTTCTTCCATACAATTCGACCGGTTCCTCTGGTTCTGTTTTTCAGCATCTCTCTGTGCCTCATAGGCCTCTCTTAATTAAAGCCGAACTCTTAAAGCTCTACTAGTCTTTGACCCTGTTTTCATAACACAACTGTGCCAGCCTTCCGAACATATGAGCATTTGTTCCAATCAACAAAGGGACACCATCATACAGTTCAGTGGGGAAACACTAAGGCTAGGGTCTCTACTTGTTCGCCACTCCAGCCACGGAGGTGGGGAAAGACAGCCAAATTCGGATATACCGAATAGGGGTAGGCCTTCTCACTTAACCCCATACATGCAGTCCTTCTAATGGTTGTAAGGGTACGTCTGACAAATGCTTCTGATACCAATCCTGGAACATAATTGTCACTTGGGAGCCACTGTCTAATACAGCTCTTGTAGACACTCCATTCACCTTTACAGTGGTCTCCATGGAGTGACCCACTATTTTGGACCAGTCTGGAGAGGCGGTAGTGGGGGCCTAGGTAACTGACCTTGCCACAAAAGGACGTGAATTAGCATTTTTGGTGCCCTCACTGGGATCATGTCGTGCACCTCTTAACCACTGATTTCTTCTCCGAAGCTCTCCTTGTAGCCTATATGCAACTTTGTCAGTGTCTTTTGGGGACTGGCATTCCCTTTTCATGTGCCCATCTTTCCCACAATTATAGCAAAACTTACTTTCTGGAGTTTGAGCTGGCCGAGGCACCACACTGGGAGCCAGGGCGGGGGTATTACTAACTGGAAACCTGGGTGCCATCTCTGTCTGCGGCGTGATAAGCATTTGGAGACATCTCGTCAGTTTCTCCACTTCCATGGTCAAGGAATTGAGTTTGGAGCTGTTATCAGCAGGAGATACTTGGGTGGGTACCTCCACCCCCATAGCAGATGCAGTCGGATATAGGTCAGGGCCCGTACTTGCAGGCGTGGCCTTCATAAAGGGACTGTTTTTGAATTCCCGGATCTCTCTCAACAGTTCGCCCCATTGTGGCATATCTTTTTCCTTGTCAGAGCACTCATTGACTGTCAACCTCTGCCCCTGAACTTCACTTGATGGGTCACCCTCAGTCACTCGGGTCGTAGCCACAGCTGTTGGTGCAGGTACCTCCCGAGGTTGCCTTTTCTCAACTCCTCGAATTTCTCTCATTAACTCATCATAGGAGGGTGAGGATTCCAGTCGATTTGCCAGGCGTAACTGAAGCAACAGCAGTTCTGAGAAGGGGCAGACTTAAGGATTCTGTCCAGTCTGGTTCGGTCCAGTTCAATCGCTGGCAAACTACCCTTTCTGAGGCATTCTTGCAACAATTTTTCCAGCCGAGAGACATACACAGACAACAACTCCCTTGGTACTGTTGTGCATTTCTTACTCTCCACCATAGGTCCTCATCAGAATCTGGGCTCCCATACACATTCTCCAAGGCCTCAAGATAGGCCTGTGCAGTCGCTTCAGGGTTACTGGCCCGCTTAGCACGGATGGTAGCCAGGGCAGGACCTCGGAGGCTCACTAACCCTCGCTGCCTCCGAGCATTGCCATTCTAGCACTTGGGGCAACATAGTCTATCCAGGTCTCCTCGTCATCCTCCTTGGGGGTGGGAGGTGCCAGAGAAGATCCTCAACCTCGTAAGAGTCGTGACTAATGGCAGGTGCAGAAATAGAGTCTGCATTGGTTCAGCCACCATTACGGGCACTGGAGCAGGAGAGGGTGTTGGGGAGGAACACCCCAGGTGGCAAGAATAGTTTCTTCAAGTCCTCCACAGTTTTCCCCTCCCAGCAACCATTCAGCAAATTTCTCCTCAAAGTTTCAGATAGTGGTGGGGCTGATTCCCCAGGTCTTTACTGTCCTTAGTTATCACTCTCCAAGCAGTGAGGGCTCCTCTGGGGTAATGGTCTGTGGCACTTTGGAGCTATCTATGGGATCCTTAAACTCTACTAGGGCCAGGAAAGTGGGTGAGCAGATTAGCATGCCGACCCACCACCACAGGGTTTTGTAAACCTTCCACCTTGGAAAGTACTCCTGCACAGTGTCCGTATTGATACCCAGGGGATGTCCAGGATAAGCATAGCATTTTGGGGTCGATCTCTCCCAGTACACCACTCCACCAGCCGTGCACAGCCACTTCTGTCGGGTACCCATTTTTTCTTAACAGTGGTTCGTGAATATGGCCACTCAGAGGACACACAATCCCAGCGGTGAGCCTCCAAGATGTAACCCTAGATGGCGTTATCCCAGGGTACTACCCTGCCTGATTTGCTACTAACAGGTTGAGGGGCCTGATACAATGGCGGTGCTCCACCCAGAGGTCAGGGTTTGCAATAGTTAAACTAACTTGGTCACAGCCTCTGGGACACTGCAACCTCTCTTCTTCCCACTAGTGGCCCACACAATATATCAGAATTACCTTCACAGTATACACTTACCCCAGGACTCGTTCCGGCACTGGGACCTCCTGTGAAATGAGATACAGTGCAACAATCACAGTACAGTACTTTAACATAGACAAATACCTCAGTCAGTATAACTTTGCTGAAACAAGCAGCTCTGATTTATTTAGAGGGATATAACAAGGACAGGGGGAAATCAGGTTAATTAGCTTATCACTCTAATCATCTACCTATGGCTCTGTGCACAGGCCTATCCCTATCAGTTACTGTCCCTGGGTACCCAAGCCCTAGTGGCTAGTCCAAACCGTGGCAGCTGGTAGGGGCCCTTTCACACAGAGAAAAGGAAAATTAAACAGTCAGCAGTACAGTAATTCCATTTGGATTTAATGTGGCAATTCAACAGGGAGCGACCCTGAATTAGTACTCACGACCTCCAAATAAGATAGGGTCCTTCAATGTCAGCAGGGCTCACTTGAGGTACACAAACCTCTTCACACATTTATATAAAAGAAAGCATTATACCAGGCAGGCTGCATCTGTATCCCAATCGCAATTACTGCACAATACCCGGGAGAACACACAGCAGATTCAGTTCCTGACAGACCGAGTGCAATTTTCAGCAATTCCTCCAGTCTTCTACAGGGTGAGCCTGGTTTCTACTCTTCAGAGATCCTTTGATTCTTTTCACAGGACGGATTCAGTCCTAACAAGCTGTTACACAAGCTGCAGACCGGAACTCTGGGCCTTACACGTTTTTGACTAAAACTGCACACTGAAAAGCACAGGGCTCCTTCCTTCTTCACTGCCAAAGCTCAACTGAAACTCCAACCGACAAAACTGGCACTTCCTTTGAGTTCCTCCCAGTTCTTGACTGGATTGGCTGTCACCACAATAGACTGCTGCTGTTGGTCCAAAAGGCACTGAAGTCTAAACTACAGCTCCCAGAGTCACTGCCCATACAATCCTCTTGTGGCTGGCTCAGATTATGAGTCCAAGTTCTGATTCGTCCAAGGCACCATTTTAGAGCTAGCTTACCCCACACTGATTGGTCCAGTTCAGCAGTTCAAAACTAGAATGGGGAACTAGCAGACACAGTTCTGACTGCAAAGAAAGCAGGTTAGACAAACTGTAATTTCATTATTACTCTAAATAATTTCTGGCAAACAGTTACATCTTTCAGAAAGGTTCCCTTTGTACTCCTAGTGACTGCAAAAATGAAGTGAATTGGCAGCAGCTTGAGTGGTACTCAATCAAAGAAACACACAGTCCCCCATACAAACTAATTATGTCTGCAAGCAGACAGCTCTTAAAGAGACAGTACCAGAGGTTCTAAAAAACACTCACCGATAAATGGCTTAAATGCCAAACACCATTCAGGCTTGGAGCATTCAAGCAAGCTCCTGGAAGTCTTTTGGGAACCCCCATTTGCAGGGGGGTTACACTTTCTATTATGAGGACCCCATCCCAGTTCATTTCCTTTTTTGTGACTGGAGTCTGAGGTGTTCCACCAACAGAACATCCGTTCCTTTCCAAGAGTAAAGGAGGATTTAACATCATATTCCTCATTTATAAGCCAAGTGAGTGTGATCCACTGAATCAGAGGTGTACATTGAGGAAGGTTGTGACTGACTTCTTCTTCCAGAAGGCTGTTGATTGCAGTACTCAAAAGGCCACTGCCAGAGTGTTAGCCACACCTGATGCCACACCTCTCACAGCACTGGCTATTGATAAGAAAGTGGGAAAAGGTTATCAAGTGGACAAGGAATGTTCAGTGTACCTCTATAACTATCCTGAAAATGATGGGGTAGTACAATTAAGAGCCTGTGAGAAGGCTATGGTCCCCCTGGAATCAGTTCACCAAGAAAAAGATTTCAGAAAAATGTCCAGTATGTCCAGAAAAGCTTACACTACCTCAACACTCCTGCTTAAGCAAGCTGTTTATTTAATGGGACACTGTCATCCATCTACTCACTTTCTACTCAGAAAGGTGCCTGCACGCCCTGCAGCAGTATATACATGGATCCAAAATATGTTGCAAAAATGTCTGGCTCAAATGTATTCCAGTTTTGCTCCATGTTATTGAAAATGTATTTCCAGTTTTACTCTGCTGATGTTTGCTGCCACAGGATATCAATACAAGCTCACAGATGTAAAATACTGCCACGCAAACGGTAGGCTCCTCCATGGATGAGTCTAGTTAAGCAATAAACCATGACAGGGTGTGGGTTATGCTGGGATTTACCCATGCCTGGTAATCCACACCAGAAGTGGCTAAATCATGGCATAACACACACCCTGGAGTGGTTTATTGCAATTATAAAATGTCCCCCTTCACTTTCTGTAACATAAAAGAAAAATACAGTCTTTTTGCCATTTTCAATATTTTTTAATTTATTGTTACGCCACAAAAAATAATTCCCTTTTGCTAGGTAGAATAATCCCTCACATATGTTTAACTAAAGAGAAAACTGTGTGAGGGTTTAGTTTTGTATTTTTAATAACCACCTCATCAGCAGCAACTCACTCAATGAGCACGCTGGCTGCCACAGCACTAGTCAGATCCTGAGAGCCTCAGTTTATTTATTTTGTGTTTATAAAGTAAGAGACTGACAGCGCACTGGTCTCCACAGTGCTGAAGCCCCTGGAGGCTCATGCTCGCCTCCCACCATCCCCACTCAGCTAATGACATATTTTAAGACTTTGAGGAATGCTGAACTGGGGAAAGTATCTCTTTATTAAAAACGAGGGCTAAAACTTACAGAAATAATGGCTGAAAAGCCAAGCCGGGATACTGTGCATGCACACCTATGCATATGCTTATCTACTTGGATATGCATATGCATAGGTGGACATGGGGTCATTCCACCACAAGTCAAAACAGCGAGGCTAAAAATGCCACAGCCAAACAGAATCTAACAAAAACAGAGTTGGGTAAAACACTGACCTGTTTTGCACACTGTGCCCATTCAAAACAATGAGCAGTTATGTTTTTTTGCAGTGGGCTTCGCACCCCACACCCCTGGAACTTAAATAACCAACTCTGGGGTGGGGGAGGGGACCTCGGGGATGGGGGGAAGCTTGGGAGGGGGGTTAAATCACAGTACAAAGTTGTAGCAGGGGAGACCTGGGGGGGGGACCAAACCACAGTCCTAGGTCTCCTGACTGCACTGTGTGCTGGCGCCCTAGCCACTCCGTCATGGGAGCGGCTCAACCAGGCACCCATCACACAGCTGCTTGTCCACTCTCAAGTTAAGTATGCAGCGACAGGGGTAGCAGTATTCCCCTACTTCTGTTCTACCCCGTCCCTGTAAATCCTGGCGCTCACTATACCGTGCAGTTAATACCATGCTGCCTTACATGCGCAGTATTGATCCGGTACTACATAGGTGCATCCCCAGTATCACGGCTCAGTTTTTCAGCTGTGATTTTTGAATGTTTTAGCTTTCATTTTTAATTAAGAAAGACTTCCATCTGTTCAGCATTCTTTATAGTGTTATTCATCAGAAAACATGTTTTTGTGTTTTTTCTAATCAAAGAATCACTTGTTGATGGAGGTGGAGTGAGCGGTTCTCACAGCGGTTTTAGCACCTGCGATGCTTTCAGAAATGTGGGAAGGGAGCCAATCCCAAGGTTCACAGGTGAGCCAGGTAAAAGTGGTTATGGGGGAACAATTTTAGAAGCACTAAGCATTTTAGCTCCGATATCATTTTGGGACTGTTTCATTAACTTTTATTTTTCTTAGTGTTGCACCATCTATTGTCTGTTTACCAGTGATCCAATATGGCAATTTCCTTGATTTGAATTTTCGAGTGTCAGATTGATTTCTAGTAAAGATGCAGCTGAAGAGGCTGACATTGTATCTTTATCCATGAGTTATACTGGGATTTACTTACAGATAAAAGAACCAGTCAGCCAATCAGGTTTTTAGTTTTTAAAGTACCATTTTATAATCTGTTTCGACTGAGTTCAGCTACAAACTGCTTGTGATTAGTGTTGCTCAGATAGTGCCTCCATGGCTTCGACTGCCATCCGTCGAATAGCGACACTATCCAAGTGGGATCTGATCTGGGATCCAGCTGAATTCGGAGGTCAGATCCCCGGTTGGATCCCTCATTATCTGATGTCGGATCCAGGGATCCAACGTCAGATAATGCAGGATCCAACCTGGATCCAAGGGGGCCGGATCCACAGTAGGATAGTGCTGCTATCCAACCAGATCCACTATCCTGCAAAATGGCAGGTATTTGGTGGTATCCTAATTGCTAGGATACTATCCGAGCAACACTACTTGTGATAGCACAGAACAAGCTGAACACAGCAAAGTATATCATTTTTAAAACTGAGCACCTTAAGTTGTTTAAATCCCTGTTTGAAAGTCAAACCATGACACACACATGCACAGTTTGTAGCTGAACTTTGTCAAAATGGACCAAACTTGTCCATGGATAAGCCTTTCGGGTGCTTAGCAGCATTTTACAACTGTGAGCACACTTGGAGAGCACTTTGGTATTCCACGGCCACAAATCCAAGTGGACAGAAGGAGTTACAGTTTTCAATAAAATGGAGTAAAATTAGAAATACATTTGAGCCAGACATGTCTGCAATGTATTTTGGATTCTTGCAAACACTGCCGCAGGGGGTGCAGGCACCTTTCTGAATAACACTAAAAAAGTAAGCAGACAGTGTCCCTTTAAGATATGTTGCCCAGGATCAGGCTAATCTGGCACAAACATTAAAACATGGTCTGTAGGTTGCTAGATACCAGTTTCAGAAAGTCATAGATGTGAATGGCACATCATCTAGGGCACAGGCAAAATTAGTAGCTGTCAGAAAGTTGTGCATGACTGTAGGCAACCAGTCTGACACAGGACACACAGGGCAATCCTTTCAGGGCCCTATCCTAATTGGTGACAACACTGAAACCTACATAAGAAAAGTTGATGAACAGAAGTATAAAAAAAAAAAAAAAAATAACAGAAACAAGGCATACTTCTCCTATAGGCTTAAAAGAAGGTGAGATATGGGAAGGGCCTACTACAGCAGACCCTATATACACAATAAATACCCTGCTCAAAGAGACACAAAGAGAGGCAGAGCTAGCAGAAGAGCAAGGCAGAAGTCTGCCTAACCTTCTCCAGCCCAGGCAAGGCCCACCCCCTGATAATTCTGTCCATTTTGCAATACACTCATTGCCAGTAACTGGTTGCCTATCATACTATCTCCAGAAGTTCAAAAAAAACATTACCAGAGACAAGTTAGTCCTGGTGATAATGGGAAAGGACTTGAACCTTCCATTTGTTCAGTTTCCAGAACTGACCAGAACCAAACTGTTTCCAGCTTGCAATGTAGAGCAGAAAAACCTGCTGGACTTGGAGGTGACAAAGCTGCTGCAGTTAAGTGCAGTGGAAATGGTCTCTCTGTCACAGCTGGGAAAGGAACTTCTTTCCCGATATGTTCTCACCCTCAAGGCAAATGAGTAATGGTGACCCATTCTGGACTTAGGGGGCCCAATTTTCAAAGAGCCCTTAGAGTGACATAAGTTGCATCACTCTAGGGGCTGTGGCAAACTCTGGGTGTGCCAGGGACCCTGCACCCGATTTCAGAAGAAGCAGGGTCCCAGAACCAAACTCCCCGGGTTTGCTGCAAGCTGACAGCTGCGCCAAACAGTTGGTGCACTTGCTGGAATTGCTGCACAGTTCTGGCCCCCCTGCCCAGTGCAACAGTAGAAGAGCCGGGATGGCTGTGGGGTAAAACTGTTTGCCAGGAAGGGGGTAGTGGGCATATGGGGCAGGAGAGGTGGCATGGGGGAGCCGGGGGGACAGTTGGAACTGAAAGTTAGTGATGTGGCACCTGGCTGGGTGTGTTTACTTTTATATTAATATTGTAAGTGTCCAGCAATTGATCATAGTGTACTACAATGTAACTATTACCCTTACCATACATAAAGAAATAGTCCTAATCAAACATACCGAAGGAGGGATAAGTGATAAATCCATATAATACAGCATCATGTTGAACCGAAACACAGCAGACCTCACAACTGTACAGTTATACAGACTGTTGTTAATCCCTTCTGTGGGCCTAGGGAGCTTTCTGCCTCCACAGAATGTCACTGCTTGCATCTGAGGCTACTAAGAAGGCTCTGCACACACAAAGAGAGGAGTGAGGGGCCGAGGTACTAAAGGGGAGAAAACCCATGCAGTGTCTGTATGATGACCTGAGTTCCCAGAGCTCTGTGGGTCATAGACCAGCTCTTCACTGGATCCTATACCACACAGTGGACTGCCTTAGGGGCAGGATGGCCCTCTTCTCAGAGCTCCAGCCATGGAGGGGATCCTGTGGGAGAATTTGGGATGGATGGAGACCGGGGGGGGATCACTATGTCTGAACAGGTTATATTCCTGGGACCAGGAAATAGCCTGTGATGGACTCAACTGGAAAAGGGGGAGGTGTTTCTGGTGGGGGCCTTCAATTTGCCAGACTTAGATTGGAGCCTTCCTGCTGCAGATTAAGATAGAAGCAGGGACATTATGGACTCCCTCCAGGGGTGTTCCTCAGGCAACTAGTCAGTGAACCCACTCATAGCATTTAGAAGGAATAAAGAGACCCAGAGAGAGGAGGATAGGGATGTGTATCAGGGAAAATAGAGAGAGGCAAGCAAAGCAGTAAGGAGCATAATGGCAAAAACTGAAGAAATAATAGCTCAGTGATAATCAAAAATGCACAAGACATTTTTTAGGTATGTTTGCAAAAATATTAAGACAAAGGGAGGGACTGTACGGTTACAGTGCAGGGGTGTAGCCAGGCATTTTAGATTCGTACACCAACCTGCCACACTGCTACCCCATTCCCCACTGTTCTTCATGCCGGCCCCCCTCCCCCACGACTCGAGTCCAAGGTTCCTGGCAGAGGCATTGTTAGCATCAGATAGTATTCGGGGCTAGGGCCCCAATCAAAAGGCCGGGGATATGGGGGTCACCTAGTCCCCCAAAAGCTACAGAAATGTTGGTACTCTCTCATGCAAAGTAACATATTTTCTGCTACTTTAGCCTTGTTTTCCTCCACTCCTTTTCCATTATTTTGTGTCATTTTTTTGGTTGGCTTGTCAGCTGTCAGGTAAAAATTTCATGTTGTGGATTAAAAGTCATAGATTTAATAGCGTACATCATAAATATCAGTAGATCTAGACTAAATCTACGGATATTTAAGAAGTACATGGGGCATGGAGGAGGACTGGGCCTGCGGCTACTGCTGCTTTAAATTGTATGCAATGCATTGCAGTTGCTTGCCAGTCACCACATGCAGTCCACACAAGCACACACACACTAGGTGTCAGTGTCCACTCCACTACTGCACTAACACTGCTTGACTTTATTGGATTTTACTACCTGCCAGAGAGTCTCTACCTCTAAGAGCCCATGGCCCACACCCTTCCCTTTCTCGCTTTAGTTTAGTTTCCTCCAGACAGTCCCAGCAGATAACAAAGGTCTCAAAAACCAGGGACCTGGCTGCCTCACTTACCTGACCCACGGAATGCCAATTGCCCACACCGCACATCACCCATAGACAAATAAATTCCTCACCTGACCCAGAATCTGCACCGTAGCCTGCCATCAGTCTCCCATCTCTCTCTCTCTCTCTTTCTCTCTCCTTGCTCTGTCACCAGTGGCCTCTCGACTTCCAAACACAGATGGACTGCTGACTTGCCTCTGAGTCCTGACACAGTCTTTGGGACCCTAAGTAACCCCTAAGAGCCTGGAGGGAAGAACAAATTGTTTTTTTTCTGACACCATCAACACAACGTTTTGAAGTGCACGAGCTGAGCACTTCAAAAGTTCACACACAAGTGTAAAACTGTAGTTTGGCACCATAGTGGTGCTGCCCCAATGTCACAAGATGAAAAAAATAGGTATCATAACTGTTGGTTGGGACTGGGAGGGGGACTGGATTCTGGGGTGGCAAAGGAATGGGACAGGGAATCAACAAATGCTAACAGGAGGACAGGACACAAGGCAAAGTAAATTGAGGGGGGAAAAACAGAGGACACTGTGAGCCATCACAGGCAACCACACTCGACAGCAGGGTTCACAACCAGAATGTAAAGGTCACAAAACATTCATAGCAGTCGTAACTGTGACCCCTGCCAATCTCTAAATGACACCCCTGCCTGGGCCCAAAACTTTGAATAGGGGTTAGGTATTCTTCAACTTTACTGAATCCCATGATCAGGTTACTGCCTGCTTGAGGGAGGGAGGGAGGGAAGCGTATTATTTCTGCAGTGATTGGTGTGATTAGGGTGACAGGACTTGCCCAATGGCAACTTATAGGTGGGGTTTCTGTTGCAAAAAGGTCCTAAGGGCAGATGATGAGAAAATAAACCCACAAGCATTTTCCTGATGGACTTCAGCAAGATTTTTGATTAAATAGATGGAAATTTCCTTTATACAATAGTTGAAATATGTTGAATCTCTTTTTTTTATTTATAATTTTACTTCCTTCTTCACCTATTTCAGCAGCCCTCACCCAAAACCGCTGCTTACCTCCCATCCCCATGACTTGAGATCTGAGGCTGCAGCTCTTCACGGTTTTCCACTGATGCTGAGGCATTTTGTGTGTCCCCTCCACTGGCAGATTTTCACACAGTGGAGACCTCCATGAGACAAGGCAGCACAGAGCCTGAAAGGCCCTTCAGACTGCACCTGCTGGACTGGGGTTTGAGTAGAGACTCCTTTACAAAGGTTTTTAACAATAGGTAGCCTTCCAGATGCACCTTCCACAGCTGCGCTGTAAAATATATTACTGTTACTGGACAGACATTTTTTTTTTAAATGAACACCACCAAAACCTTTTCAGTTAAACGGGGGCATATCACAAATCTGTGGAAGAGAAATCTCTGGAAATAAGTACATTTACCCTGATCATGATCTGTCGGTCCTTGACTCCTGCTCCGACTGACACCGACTCCATCCCCTCCTCATCTCGGCAGCACTAACACAGGCCAAGGACTCCACTCCTGAGACCAGAGTCCAAAGAAGGTGATCCCAGGCTGCTGGCCCCGAATAACACAATCTGCGTCCCGGTCCTGGTCCCGCAAAGAGGAGGCTGAATTTGATTTCTGCCTCCCGGTGATGATTTTTGCCCGCCGGTCCAGACCCCTGACCACGGTCCACCATACCACCTAAAGTCTTAGGCAATCAATCCCTGTTGCTGATGGACAGATGCACTTGCAGTCAGCTTGAACTGTAGCAGCAGCAGGCAGCTTCTCTTCTGCTCTTTTAGGATGATGTCTCCGGCAACTCAGGCCTCCCTCCAGCATGCGCACAGAAGCTCCATCCATGGCTGCTACGGATCTTGGGACACTGAGTTTAGGTGTCCCGTATGAATTTTAAACAAGACAGGGAATTTATTTTACTACAGAAAGGACCAGTCCAGCAGCAGGGCTCTGGACCACCTGGTGAGCAGCTTGGGAAGTGGGGGGAGAAATGGTCACAAAATCAGAGGCAATGGGCAGTGCACAAAAATGGAGGTCGCAGGCAGTACACAGCACAGAAAAGGTTCAGGGCACCAGACAAAATGTTCGGGGCTCTAGCCCCGGAGGCCCAGTTCTAACAACGCCCCTGGTTCCTGTCTCCACTCAGATGAGTCCCACATTAGATCTGCTGTCTGTCTGTGCTGCTAGTGTGGTGCTTGCTGCCCACTGGTAAATGCCACTGACTGCACCATGAGTCCAAGACCACTGCAGAGGTTTCTTCTCTCTCCCCTGCAGGTAGGCAGGTTCGCTCCACTTGCCACTCCACATGAAGTCTTCATTCTTTTAGCTGGCTCGGAGTCAGTTCTTCCATGCTCTTTAGTTCTTCTACTGCTTCTCTTGCTCCCAGGACAATTGAACTAATAGTATGGATTCTAACTTTGCTGGGGCATTTAAACTCACTGCTCCAGACTTGCCACACCTCCTACCAGATGCTGCAGCCAATCACTGTGCAAGCAGACCATACGGACCTAATTGAGACTTTCAGCTTTAACGTCTGCGGTCAACTCTGCCACACCCCCCCCCCCAAAACAAAGTTGAAAGAGAAAAGGAAAAGCCTGTGAAGCCAAACAAAGGAATTTAAATGTGATGGACTAGAGAGAGCAGAGCAATGCTGGCCAGCTTGTTTGCTACCCCTTGCTACTAAACTGGGTACGCCATGGCTTACTTGGAGTATCAGTAGCTACGCCCATGGGAAGGGGTGACTGTATGGAGGGAGATCAAGAAAAGGCAAAAATCTTACATATTTCTGCTCGATGTTTATAGTAGAAGGAGAAGGACTACAAAAAGGTGCCAGGAGCTTTGATGGGAGGGAAATGGACATGTGTCCATTTTCTGTGGCGAGAATCTGGAAAGTATCTGCTAACCTGAAGGCAGACAAAGCTATGCGGCTAGACAGGGTACATCCATGGGTGCTGAGAGAGCTCGGGGAGGTACTAGCTGCACCTCGGACAGATTTATTTAACAGATCACTGAGGCCAGCATGGTCCTGGAGGACTGCAGAAGGGCAGATGTAGTCTCACGTCACAAAAGTGGTAGCAAAGAAGAGGTGGGCAATTATAGGCCTGTTAGCCTGACATTGGTGGTGGGTAAGTTAATGGAAACACTGTTAAAGGAAAGGATTGCAAAATATCTTGTATCCAATGGACTACAGGACCGAAGGCAGCACAGAGGGAAGTTCATGCCCCCAAAATCTGGGAGATCAAGGAGCTAGATTAGGTAGGAACAGTGGACATGGCCTACCTGGATTTCAGCAAGGCTTTCAACGCTGTTCCACATCAGAGACTGGTAAGCAAGTTGGGTAACTTGGGGGTGGTTAATAAGGTGGTAGCCTGGGTAAGAAACTGGTTAGTGGATAGGTCACAGAGGATAGTGGTAAAAGGAGTACTCTCTGAGGAAAGGAGGGTGACTAGTGGGATACCTCAGGGATCAATGTTGGGACCAGTCCTCTTCAATGTCTTTATAAGTTACATAGCAGAAGAGCTGGAAGGGAAGGTCTGCATCTTTGCAGATGATTCCAAGATCTATAGCAGAGTGGATAATCCGGGGAGGTGGAAAGGATGTGCAGGGATCTCAAAAGACTGAAAGTGTGGTCATGGGTATGGCAGCTGCGTTTAATGCAAAAAAGTGCAAAATAATGCACCTGGGCCATAGAAGCCTGGGAGCAGAGTACAAAAGGGGTGGAGTAACACTGACAAAGACAAAGCAGGAAAGAGATCTAGGGCTAATCATATCGGATGACCTAAAGGTGGCCAGGTAGTGTGACAAGGCAGTCAGAAGGATTAATGGGATGCTGAGGTGCATAAGAAAGGGTACTGCCAGCAGGACGAAGGAGGTGGTGCTGCCTCTATATAAGATGCTGGTAAGACCCCACTTGAGTACTCTATCCAGTTCTGGAGACCACATCTAAGGAAGGACATAGACAGAGTGAAGGCATCCAGATGAGGGCTACCAAAATGTTACAGAGTCTTCATCAAAAGCCCTATGAGGAAAGACTAAAGGAGCTAAGCATGTTCACCCGGGGGTTATGATGGAAACCTTTAAATACTTCATGAGGGTTAATAAGGTACAGGAGTGGATTATCTTTCAGAGAAAAAGGTGCTCTATAACAAGGGGGTATGTTATGAAGTTAAGAGGGGTAAATTCAGGAGGCGTGTGAAGAAGTACTTCTTCACAGAAAAGGTGGTGGATAAGTAGAACAGCCTTCCAGTAGAAGTAGTGGTGTCAAAAATAATGGTGGGGTTCAGAAATGCCTGGGACAGACACAAGGGAATCGTAAGGGTAAGGAAGGGGGGAAGAGATTGTGCCATAGATCAAGTAGCATCTGCAGTGAAAAATGAAGGTTAAAAAAAAGGAAAACTGGGTGGGCCCAGCAACACTTATCCACAATCACATTCTATGTTTCTATGACTTTTTCTAGCCGTTATCATTCTAATTTGGAGTGAAGGAGACTAAGTCACGGTGGTATTTGAAAGTTCCCACTGATTAGCAGTTGTGACACTTTAAAATTCTGTTATTTAAGATATCACACAAATACACACACACATATATCTAACCTCTTCTGAGATAGAGCCAACACTGTTGTTTCATTTTTACCTTCAGTTTAGAAAAATGAGAAAATAACCTTCCACTGTCAGTTCAATTTGCTTTAGGCTTAGACCCAGTTCTTAAGGTATGTGTCAATAAGTACATAATACATGACTGCGCAAAACTTGGGGGGGGGCAGCAGCATTTGGAAAGCGTGTGTACGAAACTGAAATTTCTGGCTACACTTTTGTGATTAGCAAGGTCCCTGGAAAATAGAAACAACCAAAATGTTAGACAAAATTGAATTCCTTTTGTGTCCTCTTTGTTCTGTAGCCCCCTAATCATTACTGTGATCATTTTGCTGCAAAATATGGTTCCAGTTATAAAATGGGTTATACAAATCCTTTGTCTTAATTGGTTAACAAGATCCCTAAGCCATGTAATTATTACAACATAACTGATGACTTGGATCTCATTTTCCCAATCATTTAGGACACACCACCATTAAAACAAACTCTGGCCAGAGCCCACACAGCTGCAGTCGCACTCACTGAGTTCATGGTAAAACAGTCCGCCATGTCCAAGATGGCTGTGGTGCAGTCACATGTTCACAACTGCTTGTGCATGCGCAGTGAACATCGGTGGCCATCTTGTGTATGGTGGGCAACTTGCAGCAGAAATAGTGCACCTGTGGGGGGGGGCAGTAGCGATCGGACTGTTTTGGAGTTGCACAATGATCGTTCTGCAACTCCAGAATGGAAGCGTTCCACAGTATCAATCTGGTAGCTTGTTTTTAGAGCTACCACAAGATGGCTGCAGGCTCCATCCACTGCAGCTGTAAAACCTGCCCTAGCCATACAGAAAAAGAAAGGATGCCACTAGTCAGATGTTTGCTAGCCCCCTGTCCACTAGGCCACAACTTATATTTTATAATTGCCCCCCAAGTTTTCTGTCTCTTCACCAACTTCTGTATTTTCCTCCCTGTCAATCCAACAAGCAAGCAGACAGATAGATTATATTGAATTCATATCCATTTACAATCCTATAAGGTCAGACAGCTGGATCAAAACCTATGAGAAACCTACAAGAATGTTTGATTTTTACCAGCAATGATTGAAACAATTAGTTACATTTAAAGTAAAAGGAAAAATCATCTGTTAAGGACATTATCCATCTGGAAAACTCACAAAATTGTGTTTTCTAATGAATGCCTCCATTGCTGGATGGAAAATAGTCTGATTTATGTGGATGAGAATTAACTTTAACAAAGTGACCCATTTCCAAGACATGATGTGGAACCACAAAATAGAACTTGACTTAATGCTGGTGGTATCAGAAAAAAAGGGATAGAATGGGAGGAATACTTTAAAAGAAATTTGTTGCTATAAGAAGCCAAGGAAAAGGGCTGAAGATCAATCAACACAGCTCAAAATTCTTCACAGACTTAAGAAAGGCTAAAGTTAGAATGTGTGGCTTCAATATAAATCGGTAATCCGAAACAGATATTCTCAGTTGAATACTTCCAACATTTTCTGGCTGGGATCCAGAAACTTCAAAGTGTTGTTATCAGCAAATTATTGTCTCAGTTTTCGCAAAGCTGGGCCATGTTCTAAGGAAATGTCAGCTTCAAATCACAGTTTCCTCTCATTTGGATAAAGAAAGGTCAAATTAAAAGAAGCTTGACCCACATGCAAACCCTTTTCTACGGCCCTAATTGGGGAAAGGGAGGAGATCTGCTTGAATCAACAGAAATTCAACCTACAGTAGCTTGAAAGATTAACAGTTGAAGTGCCTTGGATGATAGCGCCAATATTTTTGAAATTGGAACTTGCTGTCATCATAGACATAAATCTGTTACAGTATAATGAGTTAATATAGTTAATATACTGTAGTTTACTGCCCTCTCTTTTAGATCTGCATTGTAACTGCAGGGAGATGTGGTTGTTAATTAGCACTGGCATAGGTGCCAGAACTGGAGGGGCAATTATGGCCATAGCTCTACCTCTTTCATAAGAGGTACTGTAGGGCCTGGCCCAAAAAGTTTTTGCAATCATGTTAATTATTATTGTGGACTGTGTCTTTAAAATGCAGCATGTGCAGTAAGTAGTGTTCTGCTTTCTGATCTCTCTCTCTTTGTGGCTTGCAGAGTATCAACAGAATTCTGAAAAGTGAAAGCCTTGGAAGTGTCAATGGGGGTGGGCTAGTACATGACCTGTTGAGTTAAGGTACAGAAGTCAAACTAAAAATGAAAAGGAAGGGCCAGGCCTTCCGGTAGGCGTCAAGGAACTAGGTACTGGAAGCTGTTACCAGTCGATGTGGGTATGGGTGTGGGTGTGGGTGTGGGTGTGGGTAGGGAGTTACTCCACAGATTACAAATTTGGATACGGAAAAAACTAAGGCTATGGGGGAACCCATTCGGGGGGGGGGGATTTAACCCTTACATCCTTGGCCTACCACTTTTCAGATTACTTCACCACCAATGAGCATTGGACATAGCAACTCAGTGGCACTGTGCAACCTTCTGATTGGGACCCCATGATAGTAGTGGGAATCCTCAAGAAATGCCATCATCCCCACAGCTACTTTCCCCAGTGTAATGAAGGGTTTCCTGCTGGTCTTTGTACTTTCCTTTAACAGTGTTTCCATTAACTTACCCACCACTTGAATAAGAAACATAGAAATTGTCAGCAGATAAGGACCGCCTAGCCCATGTAGTCTGTCCATTAGCCCTCGTATTGGCTTACAGCTTCCATAAGAATGTGTTACATAAGAGACAAGGACATACATATGTAACCCTCCTACAAATAGGGGTTCCTATAATGTCTTCCTGGGCTTGCCTAATGCCCACTGTCAGGAAGGTGTCCTGTGTTTGCAGTAGTTTTTGATTGTCTGCATGATAGTGCTCTATTTTGCCTCTGTGCCTGTGTCTTTAAAAGCTATCTATTCTGTGAGAGATAATTAGTCTTGACTGGGTCTGAGTGAATTAGGGCTCGTGACCAGACTGACTGCCCATATTTCTACTCCATTCTGTAGTCGCTATTTATGCAGACAGAGCTCTGTTAGGAGAAGTAATTGTTTTCTGTTTATCTGCTTTAGTAATTATAATATAGCAGTTTGTCTAACCTGCTTCCAGTTACAGCACAAACATTTGGATTAGAGCCACCATTTTGGTTCTGGAACTGCCAGTGTTGGACCAATCGAACCTCAGGGGACCTAAAATGGAGATTGTCCCCAAGGGTCTTGTGGAAGTGAAATCTGTAGGAATTGTAGTTTTTAAGGTTTGGCGCCTAAATGGACCTGGAGGGGGAGCCTTTTCTGTGACAGACAATTCCATCAGCCAACTGAACCTTTTGGATCACTGGGAAAGCCCAGAGCTGCTTGCAGCAGTGAGGAGTCGAGAGTTGGAGTTTGGAGGGTGAACAGCTCGAGCCAGTCGAGCAGCTACTCCTGCATAGTAGCATGGGAGAATCGGCTAGTAGCTTGTGTTTGGCCTGCCTGTCACCATCTTCCTGAGTGAGGAATCTAGTCATAGAACAGTTGGATTTAATTCCAATAATTCTTGGGGAGATCTGAAAGCTGAAAAGAAGCGTGGGTGTTCGTCGCCTGCAAGTGGACCGAAGACTTGTTCCACAAGCGATTGGCCTGTCAAGTACCTAAGTGAACCTCAGAGTGAAAGGTTTATGCAGAAACCCTGCTGAATTGCAAACAGACTTTATCTGAACTGTGGCTAATAGTTGTGTTGCTTATAAGTGTGCTGAATGCGTAGTGTGGGTCGCAATCTGGTTCCCCACTAGTGCGTATGTTATGCTAGCTAGAAGCTGCTCCAGCACTCATTACGGACTAAATCTGAACTGCTTGCTCTGGTCTGGGCATTGCTATCTTGGCCTAGACTGCTGCTCCCATCGCAGAGACATTTCCAATGAAAGACCCGCTCAGGGATTCGGCCCCCTGCTCAACACCATCGAACAGGTAGCGACCACCACGATGAATCATGTAGGCCCTGCTTCCCCTGAAAATCCATTACAACATCCAGAGGTCTTCATCTCATCAGTTCTGCCTCCTTGTTCGGGTAGCATGAGTACAAAACAGGGTAGCTACCTGCAACAAAGCTACAATCTTTGTGTCATCTGATTTGCTTGTTTGAGTTTATTATAATGAACTGAACCATCCGGCTCCGGATTACAAATTCTGGGTTGATGTGCATGTTAATTGTTTTCTTTCCTAAGGGCCCCAACAACAGCTGTAATGCCGGCCTACCCCAGGCAATGCTTCAGGCTAGCCTGCTTAACAACTGGGTACCCAGAGTTGTGTGACTGCAACAAAGGGACTCACTGTGCATGCTTGGTCAGCCTGAATTAATCAGATCTGCTAATTATCTGCTAGATTCCTGTCCCACCCTTGTTCACATCCCCCTGAATAAATCAGATTGTGGTTCTTCTACAGTTAACCTGGCTAGTGTGTGCCTTCTTGGTGGGGATAGTGTACTGCCCTTAAATTGTTGCATCACTGGTCTTGTTTTACAGTAGGTCTCCAGGGCAAGTACAGCTCATCCAACCCTGGTGGTAAGTGCAAGGAGCGTGGGTTCAATATTACTGTCATATGGTATATGTGAATGTTACTCTGCTGATCTGCGTAGGCCACTAGAAGGGTTGATGGGTGATTATAGCATCCTGAAGGGCTATACCAACAGCAGGTAAGCTACCCCAAAACCATTCCTCTGGATGGAGGCACCTGTTCACCGAGCTTAGGCACCTCAACCTGTGCCTAGTCACGCAGGCAGGGGTAGTAGCCTATAGGATAGCATCACCTAGGGGTTACACATAGAGTTCAAAAATAAATTCTTCAGGAAACTGGATATAGACTCGGGATGGCAGACTGTTACATGGTAAATACAACCCCAACCCCCCACCTCCCATTCAGGGCCTACTTATGGACTTGGATCAATATATGCTCACATGCTGAAATTTGGTTCCAAGTCCATGAGTGAGCTGTGTGGCTCTTATATTTTTATGTTGCCTTGTGCGGTCACGCAAACAACATATTGGGGTAGTATGAGAAATGCAAAGGTATTTCAGTGTTGGAGAATGCAGGGCACATTTTAGTAGGGGCATCCCTCATTCACCAATTAGCCAGCATGCTAGCACTGACACAAGTTTATGCAAAGTGCCACCATCTTGAAACAAACGTGCCACTGCAGTCAGAGACAAGCTCATTATGCAGCAGTACAGATGACACACCTTCCTACATGTCATTGCTGGTGAAACATTTCAGTAAACATGGCGGCGGGTTCTGCCACCACTACAGAATCCCAAAAGATAGCCAACATTGAGGGCGCAATCCTCAGTCGGCATCTCCACCACTCCCCCACATTGTGTGGTACACTGGGAGCCCAACCCACTGTGCTGCTGCTAAGAGAAAGTCGACCATGTCGGCGTGTTCCTCCCCCCAGCCCACCCCCATTGTGTGGCACACTGGGAGCCCACCCCAGTGTGCCCAACATTTATTTTAATTCACCTGTAAAGAAAGAAAACGGTCTCATGAGGTCTGGTTGTATTTTTGTGTACCTGAAAAATAGAAAATGGTCCATTGTCCACGGCGCCTCCCCCAACCTGCACCCACCGTCTGCGCACCCCACTTCCCCACACCACCCTTACCCCATACTTACCTCTGGAGGTCTGGCACTGCGATCTTCAGTGGAGGAGGAACACTTCTGCAATCTTCAAAGCTGAACTTCAAAATGAAGAAATGCTGGTAAGCTGTACAATGGCATAGTATCACAGCATCATAGTAAATACAAAGCTTCATTCGGGCTTTCGTCTATTTGCTTGTAATGTGCCCATTTAATGTAAAACTTGTTTAATTAGTACTCATGTATTTTATTTAGACTATAAGTGTCCAGTCTTCTTTTGAAACTTTCTAATGTAGGACTGTCTACAGCAACTTTTGGAAGGGCATTCCAATGAGGAGCTACCCTTAGACTAAACCAATATTTCCACTTTAGTAGTCTCCACCTTTGTAGATCTATCTGTTGATTATGAGTTCTAGTACTGTAATTCTTTTTCTTTACTTCAAGCCCTAGATCTACTCTTAGATTATGATCCTGAAAAGCCTTATAAACTAATATCATGTCACCTCTCCAACACCTATATGCTAGTGAGTAAAGTGAGTAAAGATTTAAATTCCTCATCCTCTCCTTATACTATATGACATAGAATCCAAGCCTTTTACTGCTCTAGTAGCTCTTCTCTCGACCTTTTCTACTCTGTCAATTCCCCCTCTCTTATACGGCGCCCACACTTGAGAGCAATATTCAAGTTGTGTTCTCACCAATGACCCATAAAGTGGCATCAAAACATCTCTGCTTCTGCTCTTAATATGGCTTAAAATACAGTTTAACATCCTATTAGCTCTACCTATCATCTGATCACAATGAGCTCCAAAGGTGAGGTCATTTTTTATAATACCCAGATCTCTCTCTCTCTGCCACAGATACTTTAAGTAAATCTGTACCTATCCTATACTCATAAACTGCGTTTCTCTTACCAAAATGAAGAACTATGCACCTATCCCTGTTCAGTTAAAGCTTATACTTTTCTGTCCATTGCTCAATATAAGTAAGAAAATTTTGCAGCGTTTTTTGTTCTTGTGGTGCTTTTATGACACTTGCCACTCGGCAATTACCAGCAAATGTTTTGATCCAGATAGTGTCTGTTTTGCACTGTAAGGTGGATATGCATAAACGGGAGGTTTCAACTTAGGTGGATATCTCAGCCATTTTTTTGAATTTTGGCTCCAAATTTTCAACATGGGGTTCTTGTGACCCCACCTCATGAAAACATGTGCTGTTATTTGGTCCTGAAAGATAATTTCATGGTCACTGTGCGAAATCACCTTTTGGGACTGATTAACAAAACAACAGTGCCACTGTTCATGAGGTGGGGTCTCAAAAACCCTATGTTGCAAATTTGGTGAAAAAATTCCAAAATATGACTGTGTTACAACCGTGCATTGTGCAGTTTCCACACATGCTCGTAACATCAATTTTTTATATTTTCACTCCAGGTTTTCAACATTGGCATTTTTCCCACCTCCTTATGAACAGTACAGCTGTCATTTTTCACATCCTGCCTGAAATGTGTTTTCACACATCTGGTGCACAATGGTGCGGTCGCTATGGGAAATCAATGTTTGGCACAGATTAACAAAATCACAGTGACACTGTTCATGAGTGGAGGTCCCAAAATGCCTATGCTGAAAATTTTGTTAACAACATCCCCAAAATAATTGCTTTACGAGTGTGCGTTGCGCAGTTTCGACACCCGCTCGTGACTTCACCAATTTTTCATATTTTCATTCCAGATTTTCAACATTGCCATTTTTTATACCTTCTCATGAACAGTACAGCTGTCATTTTTCACATCCAGCCCAAAATGTTTTTTTTCACACCTATGGTGCCAAATGGCACAGTCGCTGTGCAAAATCACCTTTCAGCTAATGAACTGATAGTGCCGTTGTTCATGAGGTGGGGTCACAAAAACACCATGTTGAAAATATGGAGTGAAAATACCAAGAAAAGCCCAGGGCATTAGGGTTTCCAACCATAACACCCCACCCTGTAGAGATTGACAGGTGTCAAGGATGTGACTTGAGATCATCGGCTGTAATACTCAAGCCATTCCACCCCCACCCCCACCCTGCAGCCACTGACAGGCATCAAGGTGTGCCTTGGACTCTTCAGCCCCAAAGTTCACTCCATTCTCCTATACTGCACCCATCTCCATGTATTTCCTTATGGAATGGGGTGAGCATAAGTCCTGAAGACACCAAGGCACAGCACAACACTTGTTGGTGTCTGCAGGGTAGGGTGAGGTGAAATAGCATAAGCGATATGGCCGATGACCCAAAGGCACACCCCAGTGCCTGTCAGTCTCTGCAGGGTGGGGGTGGGGTTCGCATCAATTCAATACTTCACTGCCATTCTTATTATAGATCTCTCTAACTCCTGCACTACCAATGCCAATGCCAGCAAGACAACATTCCGCATTGACAAAAGCTTATATACTGTTGCTTTGCTCGTCGCACATAGAAACATAGAAACATAGAATTTGATGGCAGATAAGGACCGCTTGGCCCACCCAGTCTGCCCATTTCCCTACCTACTGGATAAGGTGCAGATCCTAGTTAACCAGTAGCCTACTTCTTCCTACCCCCACCCCCTAGAATGGCCTTATGACTGTCCCATGCATGCTTGAATTCCACCACTGTTTTTGACTCCACAACCTCCTCTGGAAGGCCGTTCCATGCATTCACAACCCTCTCTGTGAGAAAATACTTCCTTAAATTACCTCTGAGCCGCCCCCTTCTATCTTCAAATTGTGCCCTTGTTCTTGCACACCTCTTTTTTTTGAAAGATGCTACCCTCTTGGACTTTGTTGATTCCCTTGAGGTACTTGAAAGTTTCTATCATGTCCCCTCTCCCTCCTTTCCTCGAGGCTATACATATTAAGCTCCTTTAGTCTCTCTTCATATGTCTTCGGTGCAGACTCTGCACCATTTTAGTTGCCCTCCTCTGGACAGCTTCCATCCTATCTATGTCTTTGTGGAGATTGGGTCTCCAGAAATGCATGCAGTACTCCAGATGGGGTCTGACCAGCTGTCTGTACAGAGGGATAATAACTTCCTGTTTTCTACTGGTGATGCCTCTCCCTATGCATCCTAGTATCCCCAGCCCTCCTTGCTGCCTCTCATGTTGCTTGCCCACCTTTAGGCCATCTGATATGACTCCCCCCAGGTCCCTTTCCATTTTGTTGTTGTTAGTATCTCACCCCCATTGTGTACTCTTTTCCTGGGTTTTGTTTCCCAGGTGCATTACCTGCACTTCTTAGCATTGAATCTAAGCTGCTATACATTTGACCATTCCTCTAACCTTGCCAAGTCCCTTCTCATCCTTTCCACCCCACCTTGTGCATCAACTCTGTTGCAGATCTTTGTGTCATCTGCAAAGAGACATATTTTTCCTTCCAGTCCCTCTGCAGTGTCGCTTATAAAGACATTGAAGAGGACCGATCTTAATACTGAACCCTGTGGTACCCCACTAGTAACCCCCTTTCTTCAGCGTGGACTCCATTTACTATTACTCTCTGTGTCCTATTCTCCAGCCAATTCTTTACCCAGGCTGTCATCTTGGGACCCACTCCCAGGCTGGCTAACTTGTATATTAATCTTTTGTGTGGGACTGTGTCAAATGCCTTGCTGAAGTCTAGGTAGGCCATGTCCACAGCCCCACCCTGATCTACTACTTTGGTCACCCAGTCAAAGAAATCTTTCAGATTCATCTGGCATGACGTTCCCGCTGTGAATCCATGCTGTCTTGGGTCCTGTGCCCCTCTGGCCTCTAGATACTCGACAATTCTTTCCTTCAGAAGTGATTCCATAATTTTCCCTATCACTGAGGTTAAACTAACAGGTCTGTAGTTTCCTGCTTCTGCCTTGCTCCCACTTTTGTGAAAGGGAATCACATCTGCCCTCCTCCAGTCCTTGGGTACCACCCCATCCTCCCATGATTTGTTAAAGAGGGTAGTCAGTGGTGTCACTAGTTCTACCCTTAGTTCTTTTAGAATTCTGGGATGAATCCCATCAGGCCCCATTGCTTTGTCCACTTTCAGTTTTAAGAGTTCTTTCATAACCCTTTCTTCTGTAAATGGGCTGGTATCAACTTCTGTATCCAGAGTGTTTCTACTGTTTGTTTTAGGTACCACCCTCTTCATTTGTAAATACTGAGCAAAAAGATTTGTTTAGTATCTCTGCCTTTTCACAGTCTCCCTCTGCCCACCCTCCTCCCTTTATTAAGCCTCACTATCCCTCCCTTAGTCTTCCTTCACTCCTGATGTACCTATAAAGGTTTTATCCCTTCTTAACTGAGTTGGCTATCTTTTCCTCGGTTTGGGCCTTTGCTGTTCTGACTGCCTTCCCAGTTTCTTTTGCTTTAACTGATACAGTTCTCTGTCCTGCTCCTTCTGTGATTCCTTGTACTTCCTGAATGCTTTCTTTTCTCTTGAACCTTCACTGCCACTTCCTTTGAGAACCATAGTGGTTTCTTACATCATTTTGTTTTGTTTATTTGCTTCACACAAAGGCTTGTTACCTCTGTGATGGCAGTTTTATTATTCCCCATTGTTCTTCCACCCCTCCTTCCTGCCCATTTGCTAGTGCATTCCTTAGGCACTCAACAATTTTGGTAAAGTCAGCCCTCCTAAAGTCTAGTACTTTTGCCTTTGTATGGCTTGATTCTATTGCTGTGTTTATTGTGAACCATACTGTTCGATGGTCGCTAGTTCCCAGATGGCTACCCACTTCTACATCTGTGATCCTCTCTCCATCTCCATTTGAGAGAACCAGGTCTAAGATTGCTCCCTCTCGAGTGGGCTCCAATACTAGTTGTCTAAGGCATGCCCCTGTAGGGCATCTAGAATAACCCCACTCTTTGAAGTGGCTGCTGCAACTGCACTCCAGTTAACATCTGGCATATTCAGATCACCCATCAACAATATCTCCACTTTTTCTGCCATTCTAAGTATACTTTCTATCATTTCCTTGTCCATTTTCTCCCTGAGAAGGGGTCTGTACTAACCCTGTGAGGATTGTGGTGCCATTGCCTGTCTCCAAATTTACCCACAGTGCTTCTTTCTCCCTGTTTACCCTTTTGTTCTGTTGCTTTGATTCCTTCCCTTGTGTAAAGAGCTACTCCTCCTCCTCTTTTACCCTCCCTGTCCCTCCTGTAGATAGTGTATCCTGGTATGTTTACGTCCCAGTCATGGTTTTGTGTGTACCATGTTTCTGTGACTGCCATGATATCCAGATGTTCCTCCTCCATCAAGGCCACTAATTCAGGAAGCTTGTTACCCAGACTACGGGCATTGGTACTCATTGCTCTCCATTTTTTGATGGCTTTACCTTCTGTTGCAGCATCCCCTACTGACCTTTCTACCTCGGTCTTTTTCTCATTTAGTACCCTGTTTTGTAGGAGAGGCTGGGATTTTCTGCTACTATTATCAGTGCCTCCCCTTTGACTAGTTTAAAAGCTTGCCAATGAAGCATTTAAACCGATTGCTCAAAAGACTTGTTCCCTTCCTGGACAGATGCAGACCATCCTGCCAGTATAGGCTGGTGTCCCTCCAGGTGGAACCCCAGTCCCCAATGAAGCCAAACCCCTGTGCTTCACACCATTTTTTCAACCATTCATTAAACTGCATGGTGCAAAGTACTCTCGCCTCCCCCATGCCATTGACAGGCAGCACCTCTGAGAAGGATACATAGATACATAGATACATAGACAGTGTTGGCAGATAAGGGCCTATGGCCCACTCAGTCTGCCCATTTGAGCTTGTAAGTTCAGTTTATGTTTTCCTAGAAGTCTGTTGCCCTTACCCTGACCTCCAGAATTCCTTTTATGCCTATCCCATGCATTCTTAAATCCTGTGATTGTTTCAGCCCCCACCACTTCCTCTGGCAGGGTGCTCCACTTGTCCACCACCCGTTCTGTGAAGAAATTCTTCCTCATGTTTCCTCTGAATCGTCCTCCCTCCAACTTCATCCCATGCCCTCTAGTCCTGGAACATCTTTTTCACTTAAAAATAATGTATTCCTGCACCCTGTTCCTCCCTGTAAGATACTTGTATGTCTCTATCATATCCCCTCTCTCCCTCCTCTCCTCCAGGGAGTACATGTTCAGTTCCTTCAACCTGTCTTCATAGGACTTGTGATGCAATCCATGCACCATCTTTGTTGCCCTCCTCTGAACCTTCTCTACCCTGTCTATGTCCTTACGTAGGTACGGTCTCCAGAACTGTACACTGTACTCCAGGTGGGGCCTCACTAGTGTCTTGAATAGTGGAATTATGACCTCCCTTTTCCAGCTGGTGATGCCCCTGCCTATACATCCCAGCATCCTATTTGCTTTACCTGCTGCCTTGTCACACTGTTTCCTACCTTGAGGTCATCAGAGATGATAACCCCAAGATCCCTTTCCTGCTTGGTGCATGCTATATCCTCACCCCCAACTGATATATTGTGCCAGGTTTTGTGCCCATATGCATTATCTTGCACTTCCTTGCATTGAATTTCAACTGCCAAACCCTGACCATTCTTCAAGTTTCTGCAGGTCCCTTCTCATTCTGTCTACACCCTCTGGTGTGTTTACTCTGTTACAGAGCTTTGTGTCATCAGCGAACAGTGAAATTCTGCCTTCTAGGTCCTGCACAATGTCACTGATGAAGATGTTGAATAGGACCGGTCCCAGCACTGATCCCTGTGGTACCCCACTGGTCAATCTTCCCTCTGTGGAGTGACAGCCATTTACCACCACCCTCTGTGTCCTGCCACCCAGCCAGTTACCTACCCACCACACTACTGTCCTGCCCACACCCATATTCCCCAGTTTGTGTAATAGTCTTCTATGTGGAACAGTGTCAAAGAACTTGCTGAAGTCCAGATAGGCCATGTCCACTGCCCTCCCCTGATCCACCTCCCTAGTCACCCAGTCAAAAAATTCAACGAGGTTGGTCTGACATGACCTCCCCCTGGTGAAACCATGCTGTCTTGGGTCCTGTAGTCCATTGACAACCAGATGTTCCACCAATCTCTCCTTCAGTAGTGCTTCCATAATCTTCCCCACTACCGAGGTGAGGCTGACTGGTCTGTAGTTCCCTGCTTCCTCTTTGTTCCCACTTTTGTATAAGGGGACTACATCTGCTGTCCTCCAGTCTTTGGGTACCTCCCCTGTTTCCAGTGATCGGCTAAACAGGATAGCCAGAGGTTCAGCCACCACCTCTCTTAGTTCTTTAAGGACCCTAGGGTGCACCCCATCTGGCCCCATTGCTTTATCAACTCTTATTACTTCCAGTTCCTTCAGTACCCTTTCTCGTGTAAAGGGACTTGTGTCCATTTCTGTACCATTCTCACCCCTTGTACTCCCTTCAGACCCATTATGCTCCTCTTCCTCAGTAAAGACTGAGCAGAAATACCTGTTCAATATGTCAGCTTTACTCTTGTCATCCTCCATGCGGCCCCCATCCTCCCCCTTCAGTCTCACTATCCCTTCCTTTGTCTTTCTTTTTTCACTTATGTACCTGTAAAAGGTTTTGTCCCCTCTACCCACTGATTTTGCAATGTGTTCTTCTGTCTGAGCTTTGGCTTCCCTTACTGACCTCCCTGCCTCCTTTGCTTCTCCTGGTACTTCTCCCTATCCCCTTCTGCCTGTGTCTTTTGTATTGCCCAAATGCAATCTTTTTGGCTTTCACTTTCTTTGCTACCTCTTTGGAAAACCATAATGGTCTCCTCTTCCTTTTCCTCTTGCTAACCTGCTTAATGCATAATTCTGTTGTCCTTGTAATCCCCATTTTAAATACTGCCCACTGTTCCTCAACCCCTGATTCCTGTCCCATTACCCTTAATGCCTCTTTCAAGTATCTCCCCATTTTACCAAAGTCTGCTCCCCTAAAATCCAGGATACGTGTTTTTGTGTGGTTAGGTTCTGATCTTTCTGTGATTTCAAACCACAATGACTGGTGGTCACTATTCCCCAGGTGCTCCCCCACTGTTACCCCATCACACTGTCCCTGTTTGTGAGCACAAGGTCCAGTATTGCCTTCTGCCGAGTTGGTTCCAAGACCAGTTGCTTGAGTAAGGCACCCTGAAGGGGGAGTCCAGGATAAATCTGCTCCTAGTTGATGCTGCTGCTGGGATGCTCCAGTCCACGTCTGGAATATTGAAGTTTTCAACCAGTACTACCTCACCCTTGTCTGCCATCCTTTGGATGGCTAGCATCAGCTCTCTATCTGTTTCTTCCTCCTGGGCTGGTGGTTTATAGACCACACCTGTGTGGATGGCTGACCCCATTTTCCTTTCCAGCTTAACCCACAGTATTTCTCCCCCATTTTGTTCCTCCTGGATCTCTGTGGCCCTTATGTCATTTTTCACATACAGTGCCACTACTCCTCCCTTCCTGCCTGCTCTGTCTCTTCTGAATATGTTGTAGCCAGGTATGGCCATCTCCCAGTCGTGGTTATCATTACACCAGGTTTCAGTGATGGCCACAATGTCCAGGTCTGACTGCACCATGACAGCCTCCAGATCTTCCATCTTGTTGCTAAGGCTCCTGGCATTTGCACACATGGCTTTCCATGATTTGACCTCCCTAGACTGTTTCGCTGTTCTACTCCAGCCCCTTCCTTGGTTGTCCTTTATCCCTGGTTCTCCTGTGTGTGCTACTTGTCTTAGGCCCCTTCCCAACTCTACAAAGTCCTCCTGCACTGCTCTAATCTCATGATGAGCCAAGTCATTTGTCCCTAGGTGGACAATGACACATGTATGGCTCTCCTCTCCTCTGTGTGTGGCTGGGAGTGTGGTGGGGATAGGAAGAGGTCACCTGATGGATTTTTTCTGGTGTGCCTGGCCAGGTGTGGGAAGGAGTAGTGTCCCGACATCAGTGCGTGGTGATGATTTTGGCTAAGTCCACAGTATCATGAGACTTGTGAGCCAATCCTCCTTGTCATGCTATTCAAAGTATGTGACCTGTTGGTGTAGGGGTATATACAGTATACCCTGGCTTGCTATACCTTGTGGTCACTGGTCAGAGAGAGCATGCATTGAACAGCATTCAGGGGAGAGACATGAGTGACAAAGAGAAAGAGAGAGAGATCCAGATGTATACTGTAGGTGCAGAGAGACTACATTTTACAGACAGGGAGAGAGAGAGAGAGAGAGAGAGAGAGAGAGAGAGAAAGAGACTGACATTATTAATAGTGAAAGAGACAGATACATATTTAGTGAGCGATACAGAGAGTGAGAGGGAGAGAGGGGGGAGAGAGAGAGAGAGAGAAGGGGAGACAGCGAGAAGAAAGAGAGCTAAAGAGGGAAAGAAGCAGCACTTGACTGTCTGCTTCTGGCAGCTGGGCATGGGCAGGGCACTGGTAAGCACTGCCCTGCAGAAGCAGTATGGGCCCAGTGAGCAGGAACTCCCATTCTCAGCAAAAAAAAAAAAAAAGAAAAACTAAAGCACTGGTGGTGTGATGGAAGCAGGAGTTGCTAGAGGCTACAAGACATTTGTGTACTTTTCTGACAGTCGGGGCCTGTGAGATATAGATATACAGTATATATATAGAGAGAGAGATAGGAGAGGAGAGAGAGAAGGGATGGAAAGAGAGAGAGAAACTAATTGCTGTGCTGGACTGCCCACCTGTGGCAGCTGGAGAGCAAAGAAAGAAAGAAAAGAAGCATTGTAAAGCTATTAACACTTGATTACTAAATTGGGCACAAACCTGTGGCACCTGAGAAGCACATAACTGAAATGGGAACAATAAAAAACAACAATTAGAAATACTTGAAAAACAAGCAGTAGTGTGGCTGTGAGTGTGGCAGGCCTATTTTTGTGTGCTGAGTGTTGCAGCACAGACGTTTTGGTGCAAACAGCATCTGGAGGATTTTTCAGTTCACATAAAAAAGGGAAAAGCACCATATACAAACAAGCATTTGTCAATGCCGAATGTTTGCTTGCTGGTATTAGTATATGTGCTGCCAAAGCAAGCACCATTGGAAATGCAGGAGTTAGCCAGATGCAGAATGGGAATGGCAGTGAAGTACTGAAATTCATGCCAACCCCACCTCCACCCTGCAGAGATGGACAGGCATTGGGGTATGCATTTAGGTTGTCACCCATAATGTTCATGCCATTTCACCTCACCCTATCCTGCAGACACCGACACATGTTGAGGTGTGCCTTGGGGTGTTCAACTTTATAGTCACCCCATTCCATAAGGACATACGCTGAAATGGGAACAGTATAGGAGAATGGGGTGAACTCTTGGGCCAAAGAGTCCAAGGCACACCTTGATGCCTGTCACTAGCTGGGCGGTGGGGGTGGGATGGCATGAGCATTACAGTCGGCAGTCCAAAGGCACACCCCTGATGCCTGTCAGTCTGTACAGGGTGGGACATTGTGGTTAGAAACTCTAATGCCCTGGGCGTTTGTTGGTATTTGCACTACAAATTTTTAACATGGCCTTTTTGTGACCCCACCTCATGAAAGCATTTGGGACCTCTTCTCATGAACAGTGGCAGTGTGATTTTGTTAATGTGTCCTGAATTCTGAGTTCCCACTGCGACCGTGCCATTCTGCGCCAGATGTATGAAAACACAGATCATGCAGGATGTGAAGAATGACAGCTGTACCATTCATAGGGAGGTGTAAGAGATGGCAATGTTGAAAATCTGTAGTGAAAATATTAAAAATGCTCACACTTCTGCGTGTATGTGGAAACTGCACAACGCATGCACACAGTCATTTAGTGGAATTATTTCAACAAATTTTCAACATAGGCATTTTGTGACCTCTGCTCATGAACACTGTCACTATAATTTTCTTAATCTGTCCTGAACATTGATTTCCCACAGCAACCGTGCTATTCTGCGCCAGATGTGTAAATGTATATTTCGGGCAGGATATGAAAAATGGCAGCTGTATTGTTTATAAGGAGGTGTGAAAAAATGCCAAAGTTGAAAATCTGGAGTGAAAATATTACAAATGCGCAAAATTACGAGGGTGCATGGAAATTGAGCAACGCACGCTCATAACACAGTCATTTTATGGACTTTTGTCACAAAATTTTCAACATAGGCAATTTAGCACCTCTGCTCATGAACAGTTTCACTGTGAATTTTTTAATCTGTCCCGAACACTGAATTCCCACAGCGACTGCGTTATTGTGTGCCGGAAGTGAGAAAACACATTTTGGCCAGGATGTGAAAAATGGCAGCTGTACTGTTCATAAGGAGGTCTGAAAAAATGCTAATGTTGAACATCTGGAGTGAAAAAACTACAAATTTGCGAAGTTACAAGGGTGCGTGGAAACTGCACAACACACGCTCATAACACAGTCATTTTTTGGACGTTTGTCACCAAATTTTCAACATAGACATTTTAGGACCTCTGCTCACCAACAGAGTCACCGTGATTTTCCTAACCTGTTCCAAACACTGATTTCCCACAACGACCACTCTATTCTTCACTGGAAGTCCGAAAACACATTTCGGCCAGGATGTGAAAAATGACAGCTGTACTGTTCCTAAGGAGGTGTGAAAAAATGCCAATGTTGAAAATCTGGAGTGAAAATATTACAAATTTGTGAAGTTACAAGGGTGTGTGGAAACTGTGCAATGCACGCTTGTAACACAGTCATTTTATGGACTTTTGTCACCAAATTTTAAACATAGGCATTTTAGGACCTCTGCTCTTGAACATTGTCACTGTGATTTTCTTAATGTGTCCTGAACGCTGATTTCCCACAGCGACCGCGTTATTCTGTGCTGGAAGCTCAAAAGCACATTTCGGCCAGTATGTGAAAAATGACAGCTGTACTGTTCATAAGAAGGTGTGGAAAAATGACAGTGTTGAAAATCTGGAGTGAAAACATTACAAATTCACAAAGTTATGAGTGTGCATGGAAACTGTGCAACGCACGCTCATAAAACAGTCATTTTTTGGATTTTTTTCACCAAATTTGCAACATAGGCTTTTTGAGAACTCACCTCATGAACAGAGGCATTGTCATTTTGTTAATCAGTCCCAAAAGGTGATTCAGTGCCGTGACCGCGAAATCACCTTTCGGGACTGAATAACACCATGACAGTGACTGAATAAATGAGATGGGGCCCCAATAACCCCATGTTGAAAATTTGGTGCCAAAAGTCCAAAAAATGGCCAAAATATCTACATACGTTGGAAAAACCCTATTTATGCCATTATACAGCTTACAAGCATTTCTTCAGTTTGTGGTCGGCTTTAAAGAGTGGAGATGTGTTCCCGGTCCACTGAAGATCGTTGAGCCGGGCTCCGGAGGTGTGTATGAGGTGAGGGGGGGGGGTTTGGGAAGTCGGGTGCACAGATGGTGAGAACAGGTTGGTGGAGGTGCATGAAAGACCACGAGGGACCATTTTCTTTGTTTCAGGGACACAGCATAAATAAAAGACATCATGGGAAGGTTTTTTTTTCAGGCTTGCTATGTGTACACTGGGGTGGGCTTCCAGTGTGCCACCTGAATTTTGGGGGTGGAGGGACTGAAGCTGATGGGAATTGAGCCCCCCCCCCCTGTCGGCACAGAAATGTGTGTGAGGGGGGCACATGATGCTGAGGGGGATTGAGCAACCCCTTGGCACACAACAAATGGGGGGCATTATGCTGATTTGGAGTGGGCTCCCCCGTCTGAAAATGAACTGGGACAGCGGCATGCCGACAGGGGGATTGGGCACCCCAGTCAGTCAGCTATCATAGTGCTCTGAGGTGGCGGCTATGCCACTGCCATATTTAGGGAAATGTTACACCAGGCAAGGTACCACCCTGCAATGACAGGTAGCTCCCTCATTGCAACGGAATGGCTGATGCTGCAGTGATGAGGTGGCCCCTCATTGCAGAGGCCAAATTGTTTCAAGTTGGTGGTACTTCTGCAGAACCAGTGTCATCAGGACACTGGGCCTGCATTAGGTGAACAGTGCCAAGCCCACAAATGCAGTGCCGGCGTTGGCTGTCACAGTGCCACAGTTCCACAACCTACTTCTCTCCTAAGCTACCACATAATGTTTCTTGCACATGTGCACAAGCAAACATAAAAAGCAGTGGTTGGACAGGAAGTGAGTGGGCACACTTAAAAAAAAAATTGTGGCAGTGCTACAGGGGGCCTGTGTGTACTGTTGTTGTGCTCTATGTGCTGCTGCAAAGTGCAGTCAACAGAGGAGGAAAGGAGACATTTTGATAGGGTATCCCCACACCAGTGTGTTAGGACAAATACCTCCATCACCAGTTTAAATGTTCAACTTTCAAAGGTATACTATACTATGCTTTGTAAGGGCTGCCTTACAATGGGCTATATGCACTATGCCAACACGCTGTAGAATCCAGACATGTAGGCATAGGTACCCATGAATGCCACACAGCGGTGGTCCTATGGACCCCCAGCAGCATTCATGAATGGCACACAGGCCAGTTATGCACCAGATCCCTTGGCTACGTGGACAGCAATGCACTGGGTGTAATCCGGGGGTGTGTCTGCACTACACACCATTCATTAAGGTGCATAGTGCAGTGTATGGTGGGTGTAGGATGGTGCAGGGTGCACCGGGGGCACCCTGCCATAACTGCACTACGTGTCTATCCCTGCACACAATGCAGCCCCAGCAGCAGTATGGCAGCCCTCCCACCCATCTCCATGACCGCAACATTAGTATGGAATCCCCCACACACGTTGGCCCCGTTCTGTTGTGGAATAGGCAACCCTCCACATGACAGCCCCATCCCCAATACAGTACAAGTAGTGCCCCCATACACCCTGTCTCTGTATGTGGTGTACCCCATCCCCCCAGCAGCGTGTCTGCCCCCAGTACTAATGCCTGCCCACCCCACAGAACATAACCATGCCACATCCCTGTAATAGTATAACCCCCACCTGAAGTCAGGGTATCCACACCTGGGACCCAGCCCAGTACTGCAAACCCTCACCCACCCCCCAGCCCTGATCCCAAAACCCCCAACCCTTCATTGGTGGTCAGTGGTCCCCAACCCCCGCAGCACCGACAACACTGCCCCCATCCCCCATACCTGTCGGTGCTGTGGCTAGGAACGACTAGTGGCACATCCCTCCACACACCACCTTGGTCACCAGTCATCCAAATGCTGCATCAAGTGCATCTCTATAAATAGGCAGCATGCTCCCAACATCAGTTGGATGGCCAGTGGCAGAGAAAGTGTGTGGAAGGATGTGCCACTGGCAGTTCCTAACTGTGCACCAATGATTTGGTACTGGGGATGGGGGCTGTGTTGTCAGTGCTGCAGGGGGTTGGGAGACCACTAACCACCAGTGAAGTGGTGGGGGATTCGGGATGTGGGTGGGGGTGGTCTGCTTGGTAATGTCCAGGACTGACACTGCCAGGACATGGCTCGTGGTTGTATGGTGGGGTGGGGGGCTCCATTACGTGAGCCATGGATACCTTGTGTGTGAGGGAGGGGGCACACATATCCATGACCGGTGATGGTTAAAGGCGGGGGGGATACTGGCTGTTGGGGCATGTCCACGCTGGTCCAGGTGCCTGTGTCCACTATTCACATATCCGAACCTGTGCCTATACGCGTATGTGATCTATTATGAGACCTGGGCAGGACATCCTATTGGATGCCCTGCCTGGGTCAGCTACTCCACCCCCAGCCACCCTGCCCAGTCCTGAGCTGGGGAGCGGGGCCAAAGATAGGTGCCCTGCAGGTGCATGCGGCAGTGAATACCGTGCACCCTGCACCTGTCCAGGGCCATGGAGCTATACTGGTGGGATACACACCTCTGGTGCTTAATTCCCACCCATTCAAGCATAGACACAATTATTTTTAGCTCATGGGCCAGGTGAGCACAAGGAGCCTGTGTTGTGCCTGGAAGGCACTGGTGGTCATCATGAGTAACTCTAAAAAAATATAGTGTGTGTGCATGTACGTGCATATGTCTGCAGTTGCAGTCTGTAGAAAGAGACAAAACTATAAAACAGATAATTGATGTGCAAACTTAATTTTCCACCAACTGGACTTCTGATGTCTTAGTGCTAATCTAAAATCATGCTCCAGTAACATCAGCTGCCAAGTAATATGGTTTTCTGCATTTTGAACGTGCGGTTCATTTAATAACACTAGCTGCTAGTCAGTATGTTAATTAGATGTTCAGGAGGATTGTCTGTGAGTGACAGGGATCCACAGATTTTGACAGGTTGGTCAGTTTGGAGGCTGTGACCGCTATCATCTGAGTGACAGTGCTATGAGAACTTGGAGGTGGTGACTGCTAATTAATGTAATCAATGTAGAGTGTAGGGTGAAGGGATATAAAAAGATGGCTATCACAGGAAACTGTATAAAGTATTTTTTTCCAGCTGGCTGTACTAGCAGGAGCAAGAGCATCACAATGTCTCTTATATAGTGGCTGCAGCATAGTAAAGCTGTAAAACAGGACCTGTTAATGATTGAAGAAATTACTCCTTATGCTCTCAGCAACTCTAACAATGTCTCACTCAAAACTACAGACAGTGTTCTAAGACAGTTACACAGTTCACCACCACCCAAGAAGTGACAAACTCAGTATGTACCCTACACCCCAGAACTGTGGTTCAAGATATGAAAGTATGCCACTGTTTACGGGGTGAGAAATACCATTCAGTATTACTGAACCAAGTATGAGTGTGACATCAAGGACAGCAATACTAGAAAATGTAAAGTTGTCATATTATGATAGGCTCAAGACGGTCCCTGACCCGTACCCAAGGACTGGAGGAAGGCAGATGTGATTCCCCTTCACAAAAGTGGGACCAAGACAGAGGCAGGAAACTACAGACCTGTCAGTTTGACCTCTGTGGTAGGGAAAGTGATGGAGTCACTTCTGAAGGAAAGAATAGTTGAGTACCTAGAGGCCAGTGGGGCACAGGACCCAAGGCAGCATGGGTTCACAGCGGGAAGGTCATGTCAGACGAATCTAATAGATTTCTTTGACTGGGTGACCAAAGTAGTAGACCAGGGAGGGAATGTGGACATGGCCTACCTAGACTTTAGCAAGGCATTTGACACAGTCCCACACAAAAGATTAATAGCCAAATTAACCAGCCTGGGAGTGGGTCCCAGGGTGGTAGCCTGGGTAAAACATTGGCTGGACAACAGGACACAGAAGGTAATTGTAAATGGAGTCCACTCTGAAGAAAGAGGAGTTACTAGTGGGCACCGCAGGTTCAGTATTGGTCCAGTCCTTTTAATGTCTTCATAAGTGACATTGCAGAGGGACTGGAAGGAAAAGTATGCCTCTTTGCAGATGACACAAAGATCTGCAACAGGGTTGATACACAAGGAGGCGTGGAAAGGATGAGAAGGGACTTGGCCAGGTTGGAGGAATGGTCAGAAGTATGGCAGCTAGGATTCAATGCAAAGAAGTGCAAAATAATGCACCTGGGAACCAAGAACCCAGTGGAAGAATACACAATGGGAGGGAGGTAGTAACAACAACAAAAAAGGAAAGGGACCTGGGGGTAATCATATCAGATGACCTTAAGGTTAGCAAGCAATGTGAGAAGGCAGTAGGGAGGGCTGGGGGTATACTGGGATGTATAGGGAGAGGCATCAGCAGCAGAAAACAGGAAGTTGTTATCCCTCTGTACAGACAGTTGGTGAGACCCCATCTGGAGTACTGCATCCAGTTCTGGAGACCCCATCTCTGCAAGGCCATAGACAGGATAGAGGCAGTCCAGAGGAGGGCAACTAAAATGGTGCAGGGTCTGCAAGAGAAGCCGATGAGGAGAGACAAAGGAGCTTAACATGTATACTCTTGAGGAAAGAAGGGAGAGGGGACATGATAGAAACTTTAAGTACCTCAGTGGAATCAACAAAGTCCAAGAGGGTAGCATCTTTCAGAAAAGAGACATGCAAGAACAAGGGACACAATTTAAAGATAGAGGGGGCGTGTTCACTGGCAATGTGAGGAAGTATTATTTCACAGACAGGGTAGTGGATGCATGGAACAGCCTTCCTGAGGAGGTTGTGGGGTCTAAAACTGTGGGAGAATTCAAGAATGCATGGGACAGACATAAAGCAATTCTTGTGGGGGGTAGGAAGAAATAGGCTGTTGGTTAACTAGGATCTGCGGCCTATCCTGTAGGTAGGGAAATGGGCAGAATAGATGGGCCAAGCGGTCCTTATCTGCCATCAAAATCTATGTTTCTATGTTTCAGAGCTGTTTCCCCACCTGCCCACTAAGCTTTGAGGGCACCCTACTCTGCTTCAGGAGGCTATTGAAGCCAAGCTGAAAAAAATTATCAGGAGTTTATGCTCAAAGGGGGTTGGTGTTAATGCCTGCGTTGTGACTGCAGTCATAGTTGATGTTGTGGAAGCACACAACTATAAGCTTTTTATGGAGTGTGGTGGCCACTTGCAATTTACCAGACATTGGGCTGGGCAGTTTCTGAATAGATTCAGTTTTGCAAAGTGTAAGGGGACAAAGGGTGGCCATAAAAAAACAATGACTTTAAAATGCTGAGCCAAAACTTTATGAAGTGCATCAGCCATGCCTGTATGCAGGAGCTAATCCCCAGTGAACTCATAATAAACATTGACAAAACAGGTGTCAATTGAGCGCCCTCTGACAATGGAGTATTACTAATACTGGATCTCTATTGAGCCCACACAACAGCAACTGCTCTTGACAATAATGCCTCTGTTTGCACCCACCTCTTGCACAGATTTACTGCAACCTCTTGACGTAGCAATCAACACAATACAATTTTCAAAGATGAACTGAAAGTGTTCTTCATGTCCTGGTATGCTGGACAAATAACTGAGCAGATCTGTAGAGGTGTAGCATCAGAAAATGTTCAGGTCAATCTCAGAATTAAAAACATTCAAAGCAAGCATGCTGAGTGGCTGCATATGGCTTTTGAGAGTTTCCCTGCATGCAGACATGACTGCCTGAGAGGGTTCGCACAAACAGGGATTACTGAGGCACGAGAGCAGTGTTTAAACATGGTAAAGCTAAAATCAGTGAATCAGTAAATCAGTAATTAACCAACACTTACTAACAAATCAAACTTTTTGTTTCATGATTTTGAAACTGTTCCACACGGAGAAGAGATGTCTGACATCAGTGATGCAAGCTAAATGCCTGAAAGCGTGGGCACAAGAACACTCAGATGACCTTTTCTTTTGTCCTTTGCCCTTCAAGCTTCTGTTTTTAAATAACGTTCAATAAAAATGTGCTCTTACTTATTGTGTGCGGTTAAATTACTTTTGCGGGTTCAATCTGACCACAAACATAGTGAAAATTTATTTTTGTTAAGCATCACCTGTTACACAGTATTAGATAACTAAATTACAATCTTTAAATTTAACACATGTTTCCAAAAGTAATGGATCAAAACAGTGTTCAGAGTAGTATTCAGAAGAATGTTGACGTAGGCACAGCAGATTCATCTAATCAAAAAGATGGGTCACACATTCCTCCTCCTGTAAACGACAAACAAAATCAAGCCCCAAAAAGGGATTGCAGTAAATCGACCATTTCAGCTTCAAAGCAAATGTTTGAATAATCCAAAAAAGGTGCATGTGCCCCAGCAAAAAAAAAAAAAAGAAATCTGTAATTAAAACCAAAGAGTTAGTGGATACCACCCCCCAGAGGCTCTCCCAAGTATGGCAGAATTGCATACTAAGTATAAAAAGAAATAGTGGATACCACCCCCTGAGGCCCTCCCAAGCATAGCACAATTTCGCACTGAGCTAAAAGTCTCTCACAGCTGATATAAGATTCCTCTGAGTCTTATGAGGGCAAAGATGATGAAGCAAGGGATCAGGAACAAGTTACTGTGGAGGAGAAGGGATATAATTTCAAGTGAGGAAGAAGTGGATGAAGAAGATGTTTCTATGGTGCAGAAGAGGAGGATAATGGGAAAGGAAGGGAAGGGAACAAGGGAAAATAGACCCAATATAAATCTTGTAAAAAGAAATCCTGAAAAGAAGATTGAACTACAATGCCTGCCAGGCACCAGAATATAAAAAATATACATACATTAGTGCTATGTGGAATTTTCAAATTCCAGCAGAACAAAATTTCACAGAATTTCTGAAATTCTACCAAACTTTTGCTGGAAACAGAATAGCAGAATTCTGCAGCAGAAAAAGGCAGAAGATTTTCTGCAACATTTCTGTGGAATTTTATTCCTCGGATCTCAATATTTTCCACGAAAATAGTTGTGGAATGGTTTTCCATGGAAAAAATGATGTTATTTGGAATATTATTTCACAGATTATAGCAGGTGGAATTCTGCAGAAGAACCAGTGAAATTCTGGCAAGAATTCTGCCAGTGGAATGGTCATTCTGTACTAATTTCACTGCCATAATTCCACATTCTGCACAGCACTAATATCTATCTAAATGTTTGACCATACTTTTCAGTTAGTTCGTTTAATGAGTTGGTGTCAACATGTTCCAGTTTTAAATGGGCAGTCAGCAGGCATAAAAAGACAGGAGCGTTAGCAAATTTGGCACCCAAAAGGCACCTAGACAGATGTAATCACATTATTGAAAAGCCATTTTTATTTATTCATTTTGTTTATCTGTTTTCGGATTATAATACCTTTGAGCCAGAGGCTCATTTACAGAGGTTCCACGTTGATAGAAAAAAATACAATATGATATAACATTGTACAAGATAATACAACATTAGCTCCAGGATGTTACTATAACAAAGGTTGCAATGTTTATACAGGCACTATAGGGTAGACAATAAAAAAAAATACATTTTAAGATTGAAGATAAAATAAGTGAAACATAGAGCAGCCAACAATGGCCTTGTTGTTTGAGAGTGAGAGAGAGAGAGAAAAAGGATAGGAGGGGATGGCGGGGGGATCAGGTAAGGAAATTAAAGGTTAGGAAAGGAAGCAAGAGGGGGTGATGAGGGAAGGGACAAGACTAGGGAGGCAGGGCAGGGCAAGGAGGGAGAACAAGTGTGGGGAGGACCAACAAAAGGCATGTTGATGGAGAATGAGAGAAAGAAGGGAGGGGTGGCGGGAATGGGGGAGGGAACAGGAAGAGGCCAGATCGGGGGGAACAATGGCAGAGAGGAGACTGGTCTATGGTTGCAAGAGGTGGGGAGATAAGCAGTGGGGAGTGGCAGAGGGGGAAGAACCATTGGGAGAGGTGGGGATGCTACTGTAGTAACATAGAGGGAATGGTAGTGGGCACAGAGAAATAGAGAGCGGCCTTAGGCTTTAGAGGCACAGGGGTGAGATTTCCCAATGAAGATTGGACAATCACATCTGCTAAGTGCAGGAACGTGTAGGCAGAGTTTACATTTGAAAGGGCCCAACTTGGGTACTGACAAGATACTGCCTGGTAGGTCATTTAGCCAGGAAGGCATCCAGTAAGTAAACAAGTATTGTGCCTGTGTAGTGCACAGAAGGGTACTTGAAGCGCTTGTCTTGACATACCTCAGGTTAGGTGTGGGTTGACCACTTGTTTAAGGAGATCTTGTATTATTGGGGGGGGGGTTAGTCAAAGGCAGGCTTTTTTTTGCGTGGAGGCAGGTTTGGTATTTTACTCAACCCATGAGGTTCAACCAATTTGTTTGATTGTATAGGTCACAGAGATGGGTGAGATGGTGTCCTCCCATGATTAATCTGCAAGCCTTATTAAGGGCTAGGTTGATCCTTTTGAGCACAGTGTCCATTGCCGCACTGTATATAACTAGTCCATAGTCGATAATGGAGACTATTGAGCTGTTGACCACCAGGTGGAGGGCATCTGGGGTTAGACTATGTCTGTGTCTGTGTAGTAGGCTCATCCTAGCATTTACCGCATTAGCGACTTCATCTACATGGGTGGTGTAGGACAGTGAACTACCAAGGGTTATGCCTAGGTATTTGAAGTATGGGACTGGCTCAAGTGTGTCCCTCTGACTACTCTGGATGGTTAGCCTGTGCAACTTGTGTTTGATGTGGGTGTTACTGAAAAGCATAGTTTTTGTTTTTTTGTAGTTCATAAGGAGTTTGTGTTTAGAGAACCAGTCCTAAACATATGTAAAATTAAGTTGGAGCTGGGTCTCCAGGGGAAGCGGGTCTGGCTGGCTATAGAAAATAATAGTGTCATCCGCATATAATAGGATGTTTGTAGAGCTTGCCTTAGGGAGGCCATTTAGGAACAGACTAAAGAGCAAAGGATTCAATATCGAGTCTTGGGAGACACCAGAGCTAACTGGGTGACTGTCAGAAAGAACACCATTTATTTTGACTTGTTGGGTTCTGCTCTACAGATAACTACTGAACCAGCCCATGGTCTCGGGTGAAAGACTAGTAGCGGAGAATGAGTTTAGCAAAATGGCATGGTTTACCTCTTTGCAAGCTTTAGTGAAAGGAGAGAAAGTGATAGTGATGGTCTGTATACTTCAGGGCAACTCTGATTGATGATAATCTCAGAAGTGACAGCCCCAGCAGCAATTCAGCAACACCGCCAACCCCTCTGCTAACATTTACAGGATTAGTGTTACTGGTAGTGGCCATGTGTTCAAAAGCCACTCTCCTTCAAGGAAACAGCTTATCATCTCACTTAGACAGTGGTCCCTCTTACAAAAATAATTATATGAAATGTTTTCATGCTGCGCACATAAAACTGCCCATGTGATATGCATGCTGCAAGCATGATTTAAATATTAAATTGGAACCAATTGCATGTATGTGGCATGTGTGAAGCAAGCAAGTGTGGAAATCGTACTTTTTATGTTAAAGTGGAACAGACTGTATACATGTGGCATGCATTCAAAAAGCAAGTTGTCACTAATAATTACACACATAAAAGTTAAGTGACTTGCTCAGGATCACACAGTATATAAGTGGGGGTTGGTGAGATTCAAATCCAGGTCTCCTGCATGCAATTTAGTGCCTTTAACCACTACACTATGCTGCCTGCATTTATGGCTGGTTTGTACTTTAATATAAATCTGCGTACATCTGCACACATGCGGCCTGCTTATAGCCACTGATATACTTTTTAGTTTTCTTGTACTCAGTCATTTCAGCTGCACAGTGGAACTGTAGTATGCATACCAATGGAAACACATGTGGTTGAAATTAAATGTAAAAAAGGCAATAGGCCTTGATGGTATGCCAACAGTATTATTAAAGTATGAGGCCCCAATAATTGCTTGCCCATTAACTTTTATATTTAATTTGTTGGTTATACAGATGGACATTCCTGCACTATGCAAAACAGCAAAAGTATATATATATATATATATATATATATATATATATATATATATATATACACACACATATATATATATATATATACTGTATATATAAATCGGTATAAGAACATCAATTGAAAATTATAGGCCCATATCTTTAATCCCAGTTATTGCAAAGGTATTTGAGATACTGTTGGCAAATCAGATACAAGGCTTCTGGAAGGTAATAAGGTTATAAATTCATTTCAGTTTGGTTTTAGACCATTACACAGTACAACAGCAGCTCTTATAAAAGTTATGAGACATATCACTGAGGTCTTGGACAGGGGGATGTCAATGGGAGCAGTCTTTGTTGATTTATCCAAAGTTTTTGATACTCTGGCCCATGACATCCTCCTGTCCAACCTCAGGGATATTGGTATGTCAAGTTCAGTAGTAAAATGGTTTCAGCAATATCTTACAAGGAGACAGCAGATGGTATCTTTGGGGGACTGGAACTCTGACATGGGAATTACGGTTTCAGGTGTCCCGCAGGGTTCCACATTGGGACCTATATTGTATAACATTTATATGAATAAAAATATTTCAGATAGTAGGGTCAGATACCATCTATACGCGGATGACACCATTATATATTTAGAGGGTTCCTCCATAACTAGTATACAATCTCCCCTGCAGATAGCATTTGATGAGTTACAAAAATTTCTGATTGAATCAAAATTGGTTTTAAATGCTAAAAAATCACAAGTGATTTATTTCTCGAGGCAGAGGAATAAGAGCCCCTTGAATATTTCCCTACAAATAAAAACATTTGATAAGACCTTGCTAGAACAAGTACATACTTACAAGTATTTAGGGATGCACCTAGATTCAGCCTTAAAATGGGATATACACGTGGAATCAGTAGTAAAGAAGTTGGGGAGATGTCTGGGTCTTTTGTATAAGAACAAGAGTTGTTTGATAGAGACTACAAAAGGAGTGTGGTACAATTATTGGTTATTCCTATAATTGACTATGGGGATATAATGTACCTAGATGCTTCTATCGGGAGCCTGGCCAAGCTTGATGGTATATATCACAAGCTGGCCAGATTTATCTTGGGTGCTCTAAAAAGAACACATAGGTTGGAATTATATGACAGGTTACAATGGGTTAGTCTCACAGAAAGACAATCTCTTCACATGGTTCACTTCATGATAAAATGTTCAAAGCAACTTGTTCTTGATTATATCTCTGATTATTTTAAGGTTAGACCTGTTAAATCTAGTCTTTGGATTGAGTCAGGTATGAAGTATAAATTCCAGAACTTAAAAACAGCACTAGGTAGGACACATTTATTATATAGTGGCCCTGGAGTTTGGAATCTGTTACCCCTAACTCGTAGAAGTAAGAACATTTGTGCTAGTGCAATAAAAAAGTGGACACTTAATGAAGCGCGAGTAAGAACTGCCATAGAATTTAGCTAATGTGCTGATTGACTGTGAAATGGTTGTTTAATTTAGGTATGTCCTGTATTGTACGATTATTTATATTATGTTTTTGCTGTTTGTCTTTGAGATTGTGATTATTTTATGTAACTGATTACTTTATACTATTTGATGTTCGTGAATATTTTATGTCACTGATTGCTGCTTTGCACAAGGACCTCACTGGAAATGAGCTAGTCTCAGTTGAGTCTCTGAATAAAAGCTAAAAGGAAAAATGAAAATGAATTAAATGAATACACACATTTACCCACAATAACTACTTAATTACAGTACTTCTGTCTGGCCTGTACTTCTGCTATTGTCTCTCCATAATTTTGAATGCTTCTCCACAAAGAGACACAAAGGTAGCAATAACTCGACACCCACCTACACAGCCAGTCCCCCACCATGCACATACACTGTAGCAGGTGCAGCCATGCTGTTATAGACAGCCCACCAAGTATAGATACAAGTCTAGAGTCTCTTACCTGAGTAATAGGGAGTCAGAGGTAGGAGTCTTTAAGAGATCATATTCATGGGTCAAAGTTCTGGGGTGTACCCCCTTGAAATAAATGTAGTTATTTTTTATTACTATTTAACATAGAAACATAGAATTTGATGGCAGATAAGACTGCCTGGTCCACCTAGTCTGCCCATTTCCTTACCTACTGCATAAACTCCTGAACCTATTTGATCTGTAGCTTACCTTCTTCTTCCTACCACTAGGGTTGCCTTCTGCCTGTTCCATGCATTCTAAAATTCACCTATCATATTTGCCCCCAGGACCACCTCAGGGATGCTGTTCCATACATCCACCACCCTTTCTGTGAAAAAATACTTCCTCATGTTGCCCCTGAGTCTTTCCTCCTCAAGCCTCATATTGTTACCCCTTGTTCTTGGACATCTCTTTCTTTGAAGGATGCTGCCCTTCTGAAGTTTGCTTATCCCCTTAAGGTACTTAAATGTCTCGATCATATCCCCCCTCTCCCTGCTTTCCTCCATGGTGTACATATTGAGGTCCCCCAGCCTCTCCTCATAAGGTTTCTGGTGTGGTCCCTGCACCATTTTTGCTGCCCTCCTCTGGACTGCCTCCACCCTGTCTATGTCCTTACAGAGATGCGGTCTCCAGAACTGGACACAGTACTCCAAATTAGGTCTTACCAATTGTCTGTACAGTGGCATCACCATCTTCTGTTTTCTACTGGTGATACCTCTCCCTATGCACTCCAGCATCCTTCCAGCTTTCCCCACTACCGTCTCACATTGCTTGGCTACCTTTAGGTCATCTGTTATGACTACCCCAGGTCCTTTTCCTGTTTGGTTGTCGACAGTACCCCTTTGTGTATTCCTCCCCTGAGTTTTTGCTCCCCAAGTGCATGATTTTGCACTTCTTTGCATTGAATCTAAGCTGCCACACTCTTGATTACTCCTCCAACTTGCCTAGGTCTCTTCTCATTTTCTCCACCCCCCCCCCCGGAGTGTCAACCCTATTCCAGATCGTTGTGTCCTCTGCAAAGAGGCATACTTTCCATTCTAGCCCTTCTGCGATGTCTCTTATGAAAACATTGAAGAAGACAGGCCCCAGCACTGAACCCTGTGGCACCCCGCTGGTTACCCCTTTCTCCTTGGATTGGACTCCATTTACCACCACCCTCTGTGTCCTATTGCTCAGCCAATTTCTTTTTTTTTTTAATCTCAGCTTTATTGAATAGGTTGACACAGCAGCTTGTCATATCAAAGTTCACAGAGTACTTAAGCAGTGGCTAAGGGAAAACATAATAGCAAGCAATAGATTTTTCTATGAACCATAAAATAATTTCTGCCTGAAAAGCTGTTGTACAATAATTGCAAAAAGTAAAATGTTAATGCCCCTAACTAAAAGGGTGCATAAACATCTTGTCTCTTTTAACAGATCCACTAAATTAAACAATAAAAGAAGCTAAAATGAACTCAAATACAATAAAAGTCAAAAGAATGAAAATGAAAAAGGGGCCCTTAACATAGGTGCCAACTACTGACTCTTGCGCCCATACCCCCACCCCCACTTCTTCAGCTCAATAAGGTACAGTGAAAAGTTTTAAATCATTACTCTTCTTAACCCCCGGTAAGGAATTTGTGTATGCAGGTGACCCCAAACACAGGACTGGTATCAGCCACTTGGTCAAGGAATGTCAGAAAGCGGGCATCCTCCCCCTTTGGGGTAAATTACCTATTGGTTTATGGCACTAAGCCAGATCATAACAACATCTCCAATTCTCCCCCCCTCAACTAGTGCCCAGCAGCCAAGCTTCCCACCCCCGCCATCATTCCTCATGTTTGTCAAACTGGAGCTTGGGCTTGGCTGTCAATGCTTCCATCAAAAGCACTTCCTTTACTCTCCATACCCAATCACTTAGTGTGAAAGGTTCCAGTTGAAGCCATCTACTTATGATACATTTCAGGGCTACCACCAATAATATCAACAGAATCTTTCTAGTATCACCCCTCTAGCGAGTCACTGTGGGGATTCCCAGAATCCAATCTTCGAATGAGAGTGGGATAAGAACACCTGTAATACTGTGTATGGCAGTCAGTAAATCCTTCCAGAAGGAGGTCAGCAGTGGGCAACCCCAGAAAATATGCCAGTGATTCCCCCTCTGTTCAGAGGCCCTCCAACTAGCCGCTGATTTGGTGGCACTATAATGTTCTATGATTGTGTTGGGGGGGGGGGGGTTAAAGTACCTATTTAACATTTTGCAAAAAAAAACTCCCACCACACTGGAGCAGAAGTAACTTTCTAACCACATTTCAGCATGTGGTTCAAATCCGACTCATTGCTAGAGACATTAGCCTCCCTCTCCCAAGCCAGTCTATGGGCATGTGAGGAATCCCCCATTGCCCCTAGTAATAATCTATATATTCCTGCATTGTGTTTCCTGGGACCTGCAATCATTACTGTTCCATAAAGGTAGTTCTCCCACTCTGTGTGAGGCTGAGTCAGATGCTCAATATGGTCTGCAGAGTGGATAAAATGTCTGACCTGCATGTAACGTAGGAATTTCAAGTTGGTCCAATTAAACTTCTCCTTTGCCTTCTGAAATGTAATGCACCTACCCTGCTCTATTAGTTGTGTAACTCTAGTAACCCCTTGTACCTCCCACCTAGCATAGTTAGGGTCTGGGGGGGAATCTGATTCATATAGTATAAGGGATAGCGGCCCTACTCCTGTAGGGGTGGATGTCAATCTTTGTACCTTAGAAAGGATATGTAACCCATGTCTGTTCCATCTGTCTGGAACTGCTCTTGCATATTTATTTTTATTTATTTATTAATTTGAATTTTGGTAACCGGGTAAGCCCACTGAGTCCATGCAGTCCCTTTTTCAAGGGAGACCTGGGGAGGGTGCAAAAAGAAGATACAAACTTACATGTCCAGCCATGAACAAACAATATAACGGTAATTCAACAGATTAAACCTGCATACATCAATACATAAAAAGATCTGCACATTCAAAAATAGCATTGATATCAAACAGAGAAAATACAGAGACAGTCACATAAAGCACAGTACATTACAAAAACAAGGCAAATTGCATTATATACAGAGACATAGAGTTACAGGATTTGGGGGATGGAGGTGGAGAGGAAGGCAGAGACAGATGAGGGTTATGATCTACATAATATACAGCATGTTATGTATAGTAGTGAGGATTCTTAGGCACAACAGATTAGACAGTCAAAAAGTATCAAAACAAATCTTGTCAGACTGAATTAGTTAGGTAAAGCATGATCATATTCAGGGCTAACCACTGTTAAAGACAAAGTGAACATGGGTCTGCCTCCCGCCGTGGCATTCTCTATGGCATACCACTGTGACGATACTCTCTGTTTAGCTTGTAAGAATTTGGGGCCAAATTGTATTTTTTCCATGGATGCTTTTAAAAACTGCTAACTGACCCTATCAAATGCTTTTTCCACATCCATGAAGATGGCTATCCGAAACAAGTTTTGGGAATTCTGGGCTGAGATAATATTCAATATAAGTCGAATATCGTCAGTCAGATATCTGCCAGAGATGAATCCTGTCTGATGTTCATGTAACAGTGAGGAAATATGTGCCTGGAGCCTCCCAGCCTGTAGGCCTGTGAATAGTTTCAGGTCCTCATTTAATAAAGAAATGGGTCGATACAAATTACATTCCAGAAGGTCCTTCCCAGTGTTATGGAGTACTATAATTTGAGCTAGTTGCCAAGAGTCAGGTGTTTCTCCCCTTTCATAATCTCCTGGCAAGCTGGCAACAGAACTGGCAGGAAAAGATCTGCAAAGGCTTTATAAAACTCTGACGGGAAATTGTCTAAACCTGGGGATTTATAATTTTTTTAGGTAGGCCAGTTAGTTCTGCAACTCCGGAAGAGTGACCACGCCATCTAACTGGTCAGCCCCCGATTTGGAAAGTGATTTTAGTACTAAGCCCTCAAAAAATTGAGCAACTTTATCAGGAAAATCAGTAATCTGTTTGTGGGTATACAAAGCTGCATAACAGTTAGAATAAATCATGGTTATTTCTCCTGGATGAGTTTTTCCCCTCCCCTAACTGGGTCCCCCAGCTGTAGGACCAATCTACTGACCTGCTGCTGACTCAGGGTAGCAGCCAAGAGCTTACCAGCCTGGTTTCCATTCTCAAAATAGTTTTGGTGAACCCTTCTGTAACTAGCCTCTAATTGAGAGGTGAGCAAGGCCTCCAAAGATGCCCTCCTTTCCTCCAGTTCCCTCTTAACTGCTTGATTTAAGGTAATCTTGTGCTGAAATCCAGGGTCTGCAATATCTGATTCTAGTTCCTTTCTCCTCTGTTCCCACTGTTGTTTGGCAGCTGAGGCAAACTTAATGATGCCCTTTGGAGGACAGCCTTTAATGAATCCCAGAGAATTGCATAAGATGTGGTTCCTGTCGGGTTGTCCAGTAGGTAGTTTCTAATGGTAGCATTCATAAGATCTTTAAATTCCAGGTTATTTAATAAGCCTATATTGACCCGCCAGTGGGAGTTCCATGTAGAGGGGCTAATTCCAACACTAGTTTCACTGGGGTATGGTCAGAGACTGTGCATTGTAAAATTTGACAAGAGGAGGCAGCATGAGCCCACTCTTCGAACATAAGAAAGAAATCAATTCTAGTGTAACAACCATGTCTGTCTGAAAAGTGGGAGTAATGTCGCTGTTGGCTATCAACCCTTCTCCAGATGTCAAATAGACCTAAAGTCTGATTTAACTTATTTAGAGTGGACCCCGCAGCTCCCAACCTGGCCCTTGTTGTCCCCCCCCTTCTATCTAGAGTGGGGGACAAGATGGTGTTAAAATCTCCTCCCAGGATGCATACAGAAATAGATTAGTTGCCATATTGGTCCTTGTAAGAGCAGATCCAGAAGCAAATGGTCTGATTAATCTGCCCTCCCAGGATGCAGAGACAGTCGGTGGTTAAAATAACTTCCTAAAACATTTTTCTGAAAAAATGAGAGGCCTCTCTATAGTCATTAGGGGCATAAAGATTTAGAATGGTACATGAAATGTGCATAAAAAGATGAGTACCTTTCCTAACGACCATCTGGATCAGTCTCCACCTACTTTATTCTGCAAGGGACAGGCCTTAATAACCAAAATGGCCGTACCTCTATAGTGAGGGTGCACGAGGTACGAGGAGGCGTAGACTGAGCCAACCCAGCTACGACAAAGTTTTTTGTGTTCACTCTCTGTAAGATGGGTCACTTGCAAAAGGGTGATATGTGTACCCATCCTACCCATCTCTTCAAGGAGTCTAACAAATTTAATTAGGCTGTTGAGCCCTCTGATGTTTAAAGTAATGATGTTTAAACTATCCATTATCCTGTGGTAAGTCATCTTGCATCCCGAGGGTTCCAATGATGCTCACCTTCATGAATATCTCTGACTCGCTCCTGAGTACACCATCAGATAATATGGAGAGGGGGAGAGGACATGCAGCCTTATTAAGAAACCAAATAACCATAACTAGAACTGCAACAGAGCAGTAAACTAAACCAGCAATGAGAAAAAACTGTAGAAGAATCCAGTAAACCCCCTGGATCCATCTTGCTTTGGTACGCCCATTCAAAAGTGCCACAAATTTCCCACCATGCTCAAGTTGCTTAATGGTGGTGGGTGTGCAAGATTAAATCATGCAGCAAGCTGGAAGGTCACCAAATGCATGGTCTTAAGCAACAGTTGTGGTGTCAACCACACCATGCAGTCCCTCTCCCCACCCCCCACAAATTACTATCAGTTCCTTTCATAAAGGGTAGAGGATATCGCTGTCTTGTCTGGGATCCCAATTGGGCAACCAACAAAGATGCTCTCCCCGATCAAGACTCAACCCCAAATATGGACTGTGCACCTGCAATAGACAAGTAATGTCCTCAAGTATACGTCCCTTATTTGGGACAGGGCCTCAGAAAAATGAAGACATGATCAGAAAAGATACTGGTGTTCCCCAAGGCTAAAAGGAAAATGCCCTGGGTATCTAATAAAAAAAGAAATAGGCCAAGGCCCAAGTGACCCATGGTGGCTGTTTGCTGGTACCAAAATACCCCATCTCAGCCTGCACTCGTAATTGAGTAGCCGTTACAAGAAAAGACACTCGGAAAGGGGAAAAAAAGAGAACTGAGTGTGTGATATGCAAAATAGGCAAACTGAAAGTGGGAAGTGACCTCCCCCCACCACACAACTAATATCCAGTGCCCAGGCACCCCAACCTGCAAACAAACTGAATAACTGTAAGCATTCAAGCACAGACATATACTGTCTTATGGTAATGTACTGTAAAAAAAGTAGGTCATATGAGGGGAACCAGGAACAGTCTTGTTGCAGTGAGTGTTCTGATAAAGTCACCCATTATAATAACGGATCTCTTATGAGTAACTAACCAGTCAATCACTTTTTAGCAACTGTCCCATAGAATATGTCAGGCATAAAAAGCATTATTTCCCATCTCTCCGACTCACTTCAGGTTGTGGTGACGGACTCCTAGACTGCAGTCTCTGCTTCTACGACTGGGGGAACCAGGCCCATCTCCTCAGATTGCTGCAAAATGGATTCCTCTGTTCAATCTTGGGTAGCCACCTTTGTTAACGCCTTCATTTTTGGCCAGGGACTTGAATCCAGGTGACCTCCCTGCTTATCAAGCCTGCTCTTGAAACTGGAGCCCCCCCTCCCCAGAATGTTTGCCACTGCCTTTTCTCTATGTCTTTGAGCAATGAGGGATTTACCAGCTCATCTAATGGCACATCAGGAGAAGCAAGATTTTTTGTTGCTTCAGGGACTGTGTCAAAGATCTTCACCCCTCTATCTGATGTGATTCTGAGCTTAGCAGGGAAGTCCGTACACAAGCCTTGAAACCTTTACTGTGGAGTGCCTTAACCACAGGAAACCAGAGCTTCCTTCTAGCCATCGTGGCTGGGGCACAGTCCACCTCAATATATAAGTTAGTGTCCCCAAACACAATCTCCTTCATAGACCATGCTTTATGAAGTATCATCTCCTCAGTATGATAGTCTAAAAATGCAATGATCAGAGAATGGGGTCTGGCTTTCAGGTCCTTAGGTGGAGCTACCAATGCTTGGTGAGCTTGGATAATGTTTAAGGGCATGTTTTTGTCCAGGTTAAGCACCTCGCACAGTAAGCTTTCCACAAATTCTGTTGTGTTGCCTGATTTAGTATGTTCTGGTAGACCGTGCAGTCTAATATTAATCCGGAGTGACCGGTTCTCTAAATCCTCAATTTTATAGTGCAGAGCTTGAGTGTGGTCATGGAGTTGTAAAATCGTGCCATTATGCATGTCCACAGATTCAGAGCAGGAAGTAAGACATTGCTCAATCGCATGTAACTGTTTTCCATGTTACTTGATCTTATTTTTATTATCAGCTACGTCTCCCTGGATAGTGTCCAGTGTGCGGGTTAGGCGATGGAGTTCTTGGCAAAGTTGGTGGGAGGTAATAGCAATATCTTTTTCTTCCTCCCCAGAGCTGCTTTCATACTCCTGGTCAGTGGCTTCAGGAGGCCTTGCAGATACAGTACTTTTGATAGGGTCCTTGGGAGCTAATTTCAATTTTTGTTGCTTCAGACTCCCTCCTCCGGCTTATTTCTGGTCGCCATTGTAAGCTGTGCAATAAATCTTCCAGTGGTTGGATTTTAGATTGCAGAGTGCACAAAATATAATATTCTGTTTATGGGGGCAACAAGAGCTACTTGTTAATGCTGCTGCATAATATGGTGACATCTCCGGAAGTCACTCAGCCAATTTCTGACCCAGTTTACTACCTTGGAACCCACTCCCAGATTACCCAACTTGTTTACAAACCTCTTGTGTGGGACAGTAGCAAATGCCTTGCTAAAATCTAGGTAGGCCATGTCTACTGCCCCTCTCTGGTCAACTACCCTGGTCACCCAATCAAAGAAATCTATCAGATTTGTTTAATAAGACCTTCCTGCTGTGAATCCATGTTGCCTCAGGTTTTATGCCCCGTTGGCCTCAAGATATTCCACAATCCTCTCCTTTAACATTGATTCCATTATTTTCCTCACCACTGAGGTCAAGCTAACCAGCCTATACTTTCCAGCTTCCAGCTTGCAAGCTAGCTCCCACTTTTGCCCTCAACCCAGAGAGGTGCATGCAGATGGGGCAGCACTGTAGCCTCCAGAACATCTCCCTGAAGACTGTCACCCCACAGCCACTGCATTGCACAACTCCCATCATGTCTGTTTTCTACCTTCTCCTTGATGAGCATTAGTCAACCAATCAGTACTTTTTATGGCTGTGGGCGGAGCCTACAGCCATCTTGCTATCTGTAGCTGGAAATGCAGTATCGTGGAACACATGTTTTGGACTTTTCAATGTATCCTTCCATGCCAACTGAAATAAAATACTCCCTTCTTTCTGTTAAGAATGTTGGAGACATAACTCCAATCTGCTTATCAGATGCCATTAGGAAACTGAAACAGCATGTTAAATATTTGTTAAATATTGGTTGCCTATAAAACTGGAGATTTGCTTACCCCCTTTGGAATGCAACAACTTTCACATTTAAATACTTAGCATTCAAGCAGATTCTAGCTACTAGCTTCACTTGGGAGTGTATTGTCTTTCAAGAAAGATTCATAGCTCATAAATGTCACCCTTTGTCAGCAAATCTATAATTTACACTTTTTTTAACCTCTAAAGACACTATCTGATAAGAACTGTCTCACACATATACCAGGTCTTCAGTGAACTACCCAGACTAAATATGTAGCAATCCGCAGGCATTTTCTACTATGCTTTTTGAGAAAAAAATATATTGAGCTACAGCAAATACACACACACACAACATCCTCATGGCCACAACATTCAAAATAAATACTGCATTCTAAAGAGTTATAAAACAATAAAGAAACAATTTGTTTATGTCAGCGAACAGAGTGAAGTTCAGTTTAGAGTAGATTTCCTTTAAACATTTCTTATCCTATAGTTTGTATCCTGGGTACACACACACACACACACACTCTCTGTACACACCATCCTCATGGCCATAACATTCAAAATAAATATTGCATTCTAATATGTTATTAAAGAATAATTATACAATGACAATAAAAAAATCCTGGAACCTGATTGGCTGTCTGCCCTTGGCAACAGTGAGGTTATCTGAGCACAATCTCACTAAATTGATTTGCTGTTGCACTGTTTGCATCTTCTCTTAAAAAACAAAGATATATTGCCACATTAAAAATCTACCAACATTTTTTTTTTATTTTTTTTTTTATTTTGTATAACAACAAGCCATTGTATAATAGCAATAATGCACTCCAGGGTGTGGGTCGAGCTGGGATAACCTCACTTTTGGGACATTGGACGCACTCTGCTTGTGGCCTTGTGCCCAACCACCCAGGTGTGAGAATACCCCAGCACGACCCACACCCTCTTGTGCATTATTGCTTAAAGAAACTGTTTGTTTATGTCAGTGAACATAGTGCAGTTCAGTTTAGAGTAGATTTCCTTTAAATATTTCTTATCCTATATTTTGTATCCTGGATAGTGCTGGGGAGATGCTACATCTCACTGTCATAGGGATCTTCATTTACACATTTTTGCACTGCATTTACTCAGGCTGTCCCAGGTTAGATGCAATATCTTGTTTTCAGTGGAGTCATGATTTTACCATTTTAGTTTGTATTTCTTCAGGGTAGCCTAGTCCAGGGCCCCCATATTCAAAAGAGATGCATGACGCATCCTGGCAGAAAAGGGAGATGTGCTGCGCAACTCCAACAATGCACCAAAGCATGATATTCAAATGTGCGGGATGCACCAGCAGCAAGGGAATAGGCCAGGGTGCACACAAATAGTATGCCATGCAAGTTGAGGGTGTGTTCCCATGCATATGCCGTGCTGCGGCATGCTCAGTGTTAAAGCATCTCTCACAGTGTTGTGGAGACTGGCACTGCCCTCTGCACCCTGCCATGGCCAGTCGCCAACTGCACTGGACCCAGGCTGGGGATCTGCACTTCAGAATGACCCAAGTGGCTGTACTATGCATTGGGGCACTACGTAAGCTGTGGACCCACCAGTGTATGCAGCTGGGTGTATGTGCCTGGCAAACTCTAAAAGGGAATTGACATGCCTCCAATGCATGCCTTGTCAATGCTGTATCTTCCTGCTGTCATATACTGCTGCAGGCTCACACTCTCCCCGTTCCCCTGTGTAACATACCACCCTCTGGACTGCTGAGATATCCTGGGTGCTATGGGGTGCGGTATCCTGCAATGCTATTTGCAGTGTACACCCCAGGCTATGGATAGTGGGTCCACGGTTCCCCGATTGTATGAATGGGAGGTCGGCTGTAACATGCGTGTTCCAAGACCTGTGTGAGTGGGTACAGCATTGGCTGTCACCCGCATTGAGCAGTGCAATGGCACCGGGATGATGGATCCGCATGTGTGTGCCTCAGGAGTATGGCCACTGGGCGTTATCGGCCACACACAGCTCATGCTTATGTATGACACATTCCAGTGTCCTACTGCCAGTGCTCCGCCCCCCAAAAATAAGATGCCATTTCTTCTGTGAACTATCCAGGCTAAATATATAGCAATCAGCAGGCATATTCTAGGAAAATACATTGTAAAAATCTGTAAAAGGAAGGCCTCATTGAAACTGCCTCTCAGCAGATCTGCTTTGTGCAAATTCATTAGAAATAATGGATAAAAGCAACCCCAAAGCTCTCCACAGCCATATCAGCTCTGACCAGAATTTGTTTTATTAAGCCAGCAATTTTGTTACGAGACTGTGAAAAAAAACCTTTACACTCAGTATATCAGTGGGCTTTTAGTCACACACTACCTTCCACAGACTTTAGTAACAATTGCTGGTGCCACCCTTTTTTGCTTTAAAATCAATCAACACAACACACAGTTCTGTTAAAGAGAATAAGAACCCTTCCCTCAGAGCTTCAAATCCACACACTCTCATATTTTTTAAATGCAGACAGTACACAGTTTTGTTAAAGAGATTAAAAATCCCTCCCTCAGAGCTTCTGATAACCCCATCCTCCAACACAACTACACCTTAGCACACTCTCTTTCTCCAGTTTTCCTGTTCACTGATCTTTTGATCACTCCACCCAATCCCTTCTCTTGTACAGACTTGTACTCATCTAGAACTGGTCATTTATCTGCTCCCTTCTTCTGGTCCTTGTCTCCTGCTCACTGCTGTCTTGCTACCTCACAGCCCTGCTTCCTTGTTTGTTCCTTCTCATCACATGTGCTAGTGCTCTTCAGTTATTGGGTGAGTGGGGGGTGGGAAGGGAGGGCCAAAAACCCATCTACTGCTCTGTAGTCCCGATTCCTGCTTCCATCTGCTGACTGCTGCCCTTCCCTGGTGTGTTCCTTCTCTGTCAAGTCACTGCTGCCTTAGAGGAGGTGATTAGGCTGCTAGCTCAATTCAACTGCCCTTCCCCGGTGTTTCCCTCTCTGCCGAGTCGCTGCAGCGTTAGAGGAGGTGGTCGGGCTGCTAGCTGAATTCAATCAGCTCTGTCTTCTGATGCTCCCAGGTGTGAGATGATTGCTCTGTAGTTGGAACTATTAAAGCTACTCTAGTGTTGGCACCTCTCACCTGCCACTCCCTGACTGGCCGCAGCATTTCGCTGTTGTGGCAACCCCCATCCATTGCTGTGGCAACCCCTGTCTACTGCTCTGCGGTCCTGTTTCATACATTATGGTGGTGAGCTGGAGAATAATGAAGGCCACTGTTCTACAAACAAGGCCCTTGTTAGTCAAGCCGTGGCCTTCACTCATTTTTAGCTCTCCATCAATAATGTGTACCATAGAATCATAAAAATGTGATGGCAAAAAAGGACTTCTTGGCCCATCAAGTCTGCCCTTTCACTCCCCTCCCTACTTACCCTCCTCGATCAGAGATTTCCCCCTCAGCCCCTTGGACAACCCCTTGTGTCTGTCCTATGCCCTTTTGAATACCTCCACTGTTTCAGGCCCCATATCCTCCTCCTGCAGCCTGTTCAGGGTTCCACCACCCTCTCAGTGAAGTAACACCCTCTCACATTTCCCCTAAACTTCCCCCCTCCACTCTAAGTCCATGACTCCTAGTTCTAGCACCTACCTTCCCTGTGGATAAGTCACCCCCCCCCCTTAATTTATTAATCTCCTTCATGCACCTAAACATTTCTATCATGTCTCCCCCTCCCTTCCGGTTTCCAGTGGATACAAATTCAACACCATCAACCTCTCCTCGTAGGGCTTCCCATTAACCTATGCATTTCCTATTGGCCCTTCTCTGCACCCTTTCAATCCCATATATGTCCCTGCATAGGTGAGGTCTCCAGAACTGAACCCCGTACTCCAGGTGAGGCATCACCATGGATTTGTAAAGTGGAATCAGCACCTCCCTCCTTCTGCTTGTTATACCCCTCCCTATGCACACCAGCATTCAATTCACTTTGCCCTTTGCCTTGCTGCATTGGGTCCCTACTTTAAGGTTGTCTGAAATTATGATCCCCAGATCCCTCCTGCTCAGTTGCCCTTATTTCATCCCCCACTCCCCAGTGTGTACTTTGCCTGTGGGTTATTCTGCCCCATGTGCATTACTGTGCATTTTTTGCCATCGAATTTCAGCTGCCATGTTTACGATGACCCCTCTAGCAACCTGAGATCCTTCCTCATAGCCTCCACTCCCTCTGGGGTGTCCACCCTATTGCAGATCTTCATATCATCTGCAAATAGGCAGACCTTCCCCTGCAGCACATCTGCTATGTCACTGATATAGATGTTAAGCAGGATGGGCCCCAGCACCAACCCCTGGGGATCCCGCTCTTCAACCCTGACTCCCTGGAATGTACCCCATTTTCCACCACCCTCTGACTTCTACCCATCAGCCAGTTCTCTACCCACCTTGTTATTGTCTGTCCCACCCCCAAACTCTCCAGTTTATCAGTCTTCTATGGGGAACAGTGTCGAAGGCCTTCCCGAAGTCCAGATAGGCCACGTCCACTGCCCATCCCTGATCAGCCACCCTTGTGACCCAATTGAAGAACTCGATCAGGTTCATCTGACATGACCTCTCGTGTGAAGCCATGCTGATGGATGTCCTGCAACCCACTATTCACCAAGTAGCTGACCACCCTTTCTTTCAATATCACCTCCATCACCTTACCCGCCACTGCGGTGAGGCTGACCAGATGATAATTGCCCGCCTCCTCCCTGCTGCCACACTTGTGAATTGGCACCATGTCTGCCCTCTTCCAGTCTTTTGGCACCCACCCTGTATCCAGGGACAAATTAAACAACCTCGCTAGTGGTGTTGCCAGCTCCTCCTTAGCTCTTAGAGTACCCTAGGATGGAGGGCTTCCAGACCCATAGCCTTGTCCACCCTCAACCTACCTAATTCCTCTCTGACCCTGTCCTCACTGATCAGGTTAGGGTCTACCCTTATGTCATCCCTTCCCTTCTCCCTTAGCACTGGTCCCCTTCCTTCCTCTTCCACCATGAAGACCAAGCCGAAGTACCTATTTAGTACCTCCACCTTCTCAAAGTCCCCTTCCACTTGTACTCCCCCCTCTCCCTTCACCCTTACTATCCCCTGCCTTGCCTTCCTCTCCTCTCCTCTTCTCTCCTCTCCTATATACCAAAAAAATGTTATCACCCCTTTTGGCCAGCTTAGCAATTCTCTCCTCCATTTCTGCTTTCAACTTCCTAATCCTCCTCCCAACCACCTTCAGCTTCTCCCTGTAAGTTTCCCTGTCTTCCTTCCCCAGTGTCCTCTTATATTTTCTGAATGCCCTTTTTCTCTCCCTTATTGCCCTTCTCACTTCCCTGGTGAACCAAAGTGGTCTCTTTCTTCTTCTGCTCTTCCTCATCTTCCTTATGCAGGTTTCCATAGCTTTTAGTAACCCCCTTTGATTGAGTTCCATAATTCTTCCACTTCCCCTATTTTCTCCTTCCCCTCCATTTCGTTCCTGATAATCTCCTTCATTCTGGGAAAATCTGCCCTCCTGAAGTCCAGGACCTCTGTGATGGTTCTACTCATTTCTTTCCCTGTCCTAACCCTGAAGCTCACTGTGTTATGATTGCTTGTACCCAGGCTGACCCCCACTTCAACTCCTTCCACACCATTCTCATTGGTGAGGCCCATGTCAAGTATGCTTCCTCATCTAGTGGGCTCCCTAACGAGCTGTTGCAGGAATGCTCCCTGGAGTGACTCGAGGATCTTCCTGCTCCTGGCTGACCTAGCTGATGGCATATCCTAGTCCACATCTTGGAGGTTACGGTCACCCATCAGCAGAATCTCCCCCCAAAGTGCCATCCTTTGAACTTCCTGCAACATCTGCTTATTCACTTCCTCCCCCTGCATTGGAGGTCTATAAGCCACCCTCAGTCATACTGATGCCCTGGCCCATTTTTCTAGTGTGACCCACAATATTTCTGCCTCCCCTTGCTCCTCCTGCCCTTCTGTAGCCTTAATGTCTCCATGATGTACAGAGCAACCCCCCATTCTGCCAGCCCTATCCTTCCAGAAAATCAGAAAGTCTGTGTCCCGGAAGCCTACTTCCCAGATCTGATGCTCAGACCACCAGGTCTCCGTTATGGCTACAATATCCAGGCTGTCTCCTACCATTATGGCCACTAAGTCCACCATTTTGTTCCTTAAGCTTCTGGCATTTTGGAAAGTCCTTTCCACCATATCCCCCCTCCTCTGCCTTTCCTCCTTCCCTGCTCCTTTTATGGGAGTGCTAACTAGTCCATTTGCCATTCCTGGTAAAGTCTCACCCCTCCTAGCCTTGTACTCCCCCCTGCAAGTTTAAATCCCTCCTTAAGACCTTATCAATATATCCTTGCAGACCTCCCTCAGCACTCTTGTCCCCCTCTCACTTAGATGAAGTCTATCCTTCCAATATTAGTCCTCATCCTCCCATGTGTCGCCCCACTCTCCTATGCAGGTGAACCTCTCCTTCCCACACCATACCTTGAGCCATTCGTTGAACTCTGTAATTCTTTTCTGCCTGGCATTACTAGCACAGGGTACTGGCAAGATTTCTGAGAATGCCAAGGATTTTGTCTCTTGCATGCATCCCTTTGTCATGCCTTAAACCTCCTCTGGACCTCATCTACTTCATTGCTTGCCAGATCATTTGTCCCCAAATGAATAATGATTAGTGGTTCCCCACCAACCTACACTCCCCCTGATTTTTTGCATTGCCCTCCCAGCCTCCATCCTCAGTTCACAAATGGCTGACGACCTCTGCCTGTATGTAGGCCTCCTCCTAATCAATGTATCCCTTAATGATAGAGTCCCTGAATACCATTGCATTCTCCACCTCCACAGCTAATGGGTCTGATCTTTTTCCTGGTGGGCCCTCCCTCCTGGTCTCTTTCTTCCTAATAGCACCCCTTGTCCAGAACTGCCTTCTTGACCCCCTGCTTCCTCCCCAGTCCCCCACCTGTTTTCACCCTGGCGAAAGATTCTGTCATCTTATCTGCCAATCCTCCCTCCTTCACCTCTGTTTCCCTATTTCTACCTCCCTGCTCTCCCATTTTTCTGATTCCTTTGATTGCCTCCTATCTCCTCCTCTGCTACCTCCTCTCCCTTTCCCTCCCTTTGCTCTCCTTCCTTACCCCTGCACCTTCTGTGCCCCTACTTTGTTCTGTGCCCATACCTTGCTCATTCCCCCCCTCTTCTCCCTCCCCTGCTTCCCTAACCTTTCCCTATCCCTCCCTTCCAACCCTTTCTCATTGGCTGCCTTCTAACAACTGCCACTCTCCTTCCATTCCCCACTTTCCATCCCATTTTCTGGCCCATACTTTCTTCTTTCTCCAACTCTTCCAGAACGCCTTCCACCATACTATCTGCCAAAGTGCAGAACATGTTGGACACCATAATACCCCCCAGTGGATGCTCCACTTCCCTCTGTTGTTGAGGTATGTGCCCTTCTCTGAGCCCCTAGAGTCCCCCTCCTCCTCACCTTTTGCCATCAGTTTCTACCCCTACAGCTTGGTCTGGGTCCCTTACCTCCCTGACCCCACCCTACCTTGCCTATTATCTCCATGCCCCAGCTGGTCACTTCCTTCCTCTTTCCATTTCTGCCATCCCCATATCCCCATGCTGCCATTGTAGTTGCAGTTCCCCTCCACCCCCATGCTCAGCCACGTCCTTACCATTTCCTCCCTTTGATTGTTTTTCTCTGTTTCTATTTGCCCCAGTCTACTACATATCAGGCAACACCCCAACCTCAACAGTGTTTCCATGAACACCGCTGCCCCACAACCATTGCACCCCACTATTCTGCCTGTTCTCCTATTCACCCCTGAAGCTCCCCTTCCCATCCTAGGAGATCCCAGTCCTTGTCCTCCCCAACTACCTGTATAATTCATTTTTTTCTTGCTTACACTCTCCCCCTCTCTGTCTTCCTAATGCAGTCCTCAGTATTCCTTGCCTCTCCCTCCCTTAAGACACAGTGACCCAATATTCCTTGTCTCCCACTCCTTAAGACACCAAGGTCAACTAGAGCAAATATAAACTTATGATTCAAACTACTATAGCTACCCTCTTCTTTGCTGTGTTGGCTAATACCCGGCTTTTGCACCTACCTTTGACCCTAATTCAGCATTACTGCCCCTTTCATTTAAAAAAAGACCCAGCTTTTACTGTACTCTACAGTTCCCCTTACTACAGCCGTCCTGCAATCACCAGCATTTACTATATATTTAAATAATAGAAGACAATAATTAATATTTACTGTACCCTTCAGTTCCCATTTCTACAGCCTCCTACAAATACTACCCTTTCAAGCATGTACTAAGTTTTCCTTTCTTTCTTTCTTTTCCCCCTTCAGTTCACCTAATACATTCTACCTTCTACTTGTAACTACCACTTAAATCATGCCACTCTATTAGATAATGAACATATCAAGTCACGCTATAAGACACTCTATAAGATAACTATAAGATAAAAATTCTAGAGATATAAAAGTCACTCCCACTATATAAGGCACTCAATAAAGTATCTATAAGATTAAAGATATATCAAGTCACACTTTATACACTGTATAAGATAACTATATGATAAAAACTTTAGGCATGGGAGGGCGGGAACTGTTCTCCCCAGCAGGAAACAGACAATAACTATAAAATAAAAGCTCTAGAGATATAGTATAAAATAATAATGAAAAACTATCCTCATTCATTTAAATGAGGCACACCCCTGTTCTCTCCCTTACCCTATGTCATAATGTACCTGAGTGTGGGGATGTGGAGGTCAGCTTCACTGGGTGGGGGAGGGATAAGCCTGACTATAGTGTGGCTCCAATAGTCTGTGCATAACATAATGCTCAACTGTTCCTGTATGCAAGATGCAGCCCTCATTTTACCCCTGAAAACTGCTCTCCTCTCATCCTTCCCTAAGGAAAATATGCTGCTACTTTATGGTATGGGCGCCATTTCAGATTTCAGCAGGGGGAAGACAACCTCCAGTGGAGGCCAGGTGCTAGTTAGCCCCTAGAAGGCAAGTTCTGGAATGTCTGAAACATCTTTAAAAGGTAAATCTTATTTGTTGTGACCGAAAAGTGATATGCAAATCAGGAAAAATTCAAATGTATAAGATTAATCTGTCTATATCCTGGAGCAGTGCATCAGATTTGGACTTAAATACACCCAGTTACTATCCATTTTTTTCCTGGCTGAAGTTCTGAACCCACCCCACCCAAAAAAAAAAAAACAATTAGTCCCAGTTTCTCTCCCCAATTCCTTTCCATTCAATATCTATTTCATATGGGCCATGAAGCCACCCAAAGGCACAGAAATGTAAAAAACATATCAATATTTCATTCCTGCCTCAATCCCCCTGTTAAACAATTATTTACTTTTACTTACCTGGCCATCTGGCCAGAACCTGTGGCCTAGCCCAGTGTGCCATCAGCCCAGTTTTCAGTCCACTCCTCCTCCATCCTTCTACCAGAAGCTGGATGCTAGAACTGACATCCTAGGTCCCCAACGACCAAGTCACCCCACCAACCAAACCCACCCAAACCATGTTCCTTGCTTCTTGCTCAGCTACTACCATGGCTGCTGCTGCATTGCACTGATCAAGGCCCATGAAGGCTGCCCACACTGCTGTCACTGCAGCTGTGAGGCCTAGATTGCTGCCGTGGAGGGCCTGCGCTGTTTTATTTTGCAAGGTGAGCAAGCCTAGTAGAGTAAGTAGGTAGCCTAGTCTCAAGTTACTGTATCTTCTAGCTCATTTCCAGACCCTTCAGCCACCAAGGGAAACAAAGACTCACTAAGAGTAGACCAACAAAAATATGCTGACACAACACTGCTATTGAGAGTTCAGTGCTCACTGACTCCTCCAGCTGTAGTGTACAGCCTGTCTACTCTGTGGCAGAAAAGACAGTATCCCACTTGCATGACTCATGTGCTCTTACTTAGCTGGAGCTCCTCCATGTCACATGTGATGGCACTGCTGCTAATAGGTTGAGAGAGTGGGCAACACAATACAGACACAGTCGAGTCAGGAGTGCATCTGCAGCATGATCACAACACAGGTCGGGGGCACTTATTGTGCAAAAGATTAAATCCAAATTTAATGCCATTGTTGCCACACCATAAGAACAATCTAGGCACAAATGCGGGGGGGAGGGCAACTGACCCACTCTGCCCTACCTAAATGGCACCCTGCTTTATGGTAGAAATTAATTCTCAAGGGCTGACATCAGTACAAGTAAATACAATGGCTTCCACTGTGTTCTGAGCTACAGTATCTCCATGTTTCAAGATATGTCCTAATCGTTATGAGGGTTAGTGTCCCTCATTTTGAGTGTCCATGTCCCTCATTTCAGTGACAAAATGTGAGGTATAGTGCACGCTTCCAAGACCCTACTCAGCACAAAGAGTGCTGAATATGGCCATAGTGTATATAGAGAGGCAGCAAAATTTTATTTCACCAGCGAAATTATGGTGAAATTGCCAATTTCGCCTAGCAAAACAGTTCACGTAATTATGGCCTTTTGGCAAAATTTCACCTCCAATTTCACCTTGAATTTTGCCTGCGCTTCTGAGGCGAAATTAGGTGAAATCAGGCTTTTCGCTCTGCTGGTGGTCACATGGTTGCGTCTAAGCAGGCAAGAAGTGAGTGGCTCATTTCCTGTACTAAATATCTCGAGGAAGCAGGCAACATTTATACTTCCTGTAACTGCAGAGTGCACTTTTGCACATAAAATGCTTAATTTGTGCTTTTTTTCTTTTTCTTGTTTGTCTTTGTCCCAGTTCATATTTTAGTACCTGGTGATTGTGTGTGTGTGTGTGTGTGTGTGTTTGTGCGTGATTGTGTGTGTGTCATTCCTCCCCCCAGCTCTCTCAGAGCCTCTGTCGCTGTTTTATTTTTTTTTTTGGTTTTGTTTGAATTGGTGGCGTTTGTGGATTGTGGACATAATGGAGAAGGGGGAAGACAGTGGGGCACCTGTACGCGCGTTTCAGTTAACCAAATGAAATGCCATAGCAGGAGGCTTTTGCCTCCAGCACCAGCACCCAGCAGCAAACTGTGCCCCCTCCCCAGCAGCAGGAGGAGACCGTGGCCCCTCCACTGCAGCAGCAGCAGTTGGAAACAGTACGCCCTCCCCAGTGCCAGGAGGATACTGTTATACTGTTCCTCCACCCAGGCAGCAGGAGACCATGCCCCCTCCCAAGCAGCTGGAGGAGTCAGTGCCTGGGGCATTATCTGTGGACCCCCGCCCATGACCCCATCATCCCCAAAGTTCTCCTGTCTGGGGATTTTTTCTACGCAATAGCAGTAGGTGACCCAGGGGTCACCTGTGATCTAGGAGGGCAGGAAGTGCATCGAGGAAAGTGTGGATCCCACTTCAGGACAACCGGCCAGCAGAGCCACATGGTGCACCACCACCTGCTCCAATGGGACCTCAAATGCAGGAGGTGGCGGCATTATCAACTGCAGCTGTGGGGAGCAGTGTGGGTGTAAACACTGAAGGGGTGAGCAGGAGGGAGGCATGGCTGGACCAGTTAAATGTCCTCACTGTGCTCACATACCAGAAAACAGCAATAGTCAGTAACATTAAGACTCCTCCAGGGCTCCCCCTGTCCAAAGTCAGCAGCACAGGCAGCCCCCACCCTGCCAGCAGTGCCAGTGACACATGCGGACTTATCAGCTGTCTTGTCTGAAGTCCAGCATCTCTGACAGGAGTTAAATGATTTCAGACAGGAATTCAGTGATGCCCGGGGGCAGATTTCTATTTTTTCTTTATCTTTATCTTTTTCTGCCCCAGGCCCCCCGGTTGGCACTCATCACCAGTCACCCATCCAGCCCTGCACCCCAAGATCAGGCAGCATCCCTTCCTCCCCCATGGATTATCCTCAGTGGCTGGGCAGTGAGGAGCCCCCTCATAGCTCAACTCACCTCGAATTGGATCTAGTTCAGGGTGCGCCATTCAGGGTCGGGGCCTGCGGCGGGTGGCTGCTTCACTCCGCATGACCAGCAGGACCATTTTTTCCACATTGCTCCCCTTACTTGAGAGGGACATGCAATGATGCCAGTGGAGGCAGCGTCCACGTATCCACACACGCTCCTCCCCATCTCAGCCCCCCCTTTGCACAGTATCAGTGCAGTGCTCCCCAGCCACCACTAGGGGCCAGAAGTGCACTGACCACTGGAGTCCCCCCTCCCCAGAGAGGGAGAGCAGTCCCTCGGATGTTCGCTCCCTCTCCTCCCCTGCCTACTTCCAGTGGCCCGTGATCATTCCCGAACACTGGTCACCAGTGTAGCATAAGGTAAGGTAAGGCATCCAGTGCTTCAGCCCTCAGTGCCACTGGGCCAGCCGATGGGGAGATTTCTAAACTGCACTGTGATGTTGACAAAATCATGTCTGAACTCCATGGTGGCCCCACTGGTACTTAATGTGGCAGCACAAATTAATTTGTCTTTTTTGTTTTCAATTTTCAATCTTTCATTCTGTTGTTTGTATGTTCTCCTATAAAAAAATGAAAAACAAAAAAAGCTATTTTGTCCTCTTTAATCTACATCCATTCCTTAAGTCCTCTTGTTTCTTTATTTTGTATGTAAAATAATTTTATTGACCATTGCTGTTGTGTTTGTTACTGTCTTATGCTTCCTATAGAATTCAGTCCCTTTTCTTGTTCTCTCTCTATTAGTTCTCCCCGCCCATTGTTGTATTACCCTTATCCTCCTGATCCTGCCTGTCATTTGTTATGCTTATTCTGTACCATGTCCGTGTACCCCTTCCCTAATGAATACCTTATTTCCTTATTATTTGTGGTGTGTGTTACTTCTTACAGCTGGTTACACCTACAAGATTCCTTTTAAGAACATAATGGTGTGTAATGCAGTTGCATTCCCTATATACTGAGTCTGCAAATGAAATGCCTGATCCTGCCAAAGGCTGTTGGCCACCTGGGCATTGTGCACAGAATAGTGCTTATTTTTTTTTTATTCAAATACCTTGTGTGAGTTGCTTCAACTCAAAGTTAGATGTACTCACCACAGCACATGTCCATAAGGTGCTCATTCTTTATTCGATTCTATAGTGTGGCAAGTAAACAATGTAAAAAGTGCTTCCATATAACCAAGTTAAAAACACCCGCTCCCCCCAAGGCACCATCATTCCTTATATGTATCATGAAGTATGGTGCCTTGAGGAAGCAGGCGTTTTTTTATCTTAGTTATATGGGAGCATTTTTACATTGTTTGCATGACACACCGTAATAAAGAAAGAGCACTTTATGGATATGTGCTTGTAGTGATTACTTCTTACTTTGAGTTGAAGCAACTTACACAAGGTATTTGAATTAAAAAAACACAGAATCTGTGCACAGGGCCCTAATGGCCCAGAGCCTTTGACTGGTGCAGGCATTTCCTTTGCAAACTCCATATATGGGGAATGCAACTGAATTGTTGGTCAATGTTATGTTTTGTTAAAGTTATGTTGAAGGCGTCACCTGCTCTTTAACATGTTTCCTCCTCCTATTAACAAATGTCAAGTATTGTGTCTTTAAAAAAAAACTGTTTCACAATGCTATGTGATGTTGCATCAGATATTGTTGTGTGCAACATTACGAAGATGTAACACATCTGGTGCCGGCACTGACAACATGCCCCAGAAGGCCAGAATTCCTAAAATGTTTACCAAAAAATGTTACAGTAAATTTAGATATAAATCAGGTGTCAGACATGCAGCTACATGGTTCACATCCACCACCAGGACCCAAATCTGTTGTTTTCTGCACCGTGTCAAATGGTTTTCAGGCCTAACCTTGGTGGTGTCACTGCCTAACATGCCCCACAAGTCCAGTAATGTTTCCCAAAAAATGTTATAGTAACTTCAGACATAAATCAGGTCTCAGTCATGCTGTTATATGTTGCACACCTTCCACCCAGACCAAAACATGTTGTTTGGCCCACAGTTTCTCAATGATTTCAGGCCTAATCATGGTGTTGCTGCTGCCTGACATGCCCCACAAGTCCAGAAATGCTTCCCAAAAAATTTTACAGTAAACTCAGACAGAAATCAGGTCACTGTCATGCTGTTATATGTTGCACGCCTTCCACCCAGACCAAAACATGATGTTTGGCCCACTGTTTACCAGTGGTTTAATGTCTAATCATGGTGTTGCCACTGCCTACTGTAACATGGCCCAGAAGTTCAGAAATGTTTCCTAAAAAAATGATACAGTACATTCAGACAGAAATCAGGTGTCAGACATGCAGTTACATGGTTCACATCCACCATAAGGACCCAAATCTGTTGTTTGCTACACCATTTCAAATGGTTTTCAGGACTAACCGTGATGGTGCCACTGCCTAACATGACCCACAAGTCCAGAAATGTTTCCCAAAAAATGTTTAATTAAATTCGGACAGAAATCAGGACCCAGGTCACTGTCATGAGGTTATATGTTGCACACCTTCCAACCGGACCCAAACATGATGTTTGGCCTACTGTTTACCAATGGTTTAAGGCCTAATCATGGTGTTGCCACTACCTAGCATTGCCCAGAAGTCCAGAAATGTTTCCCAAAAAATGTTATAGTAAATTCAGGCAGAAATCAGATCTCAGCCATATTGCTATATGGCGCCCAAGCTACCATCCGAACCAAAACATAGTCTTTGGTCCACTGTTTACATTGTTTTCATGCTGAATCTTGTTTCTGCGAGTGCAGAACAGGCTGTACATGTCCAGAAATGTTACAGGAAAAATGGTACATAAAGGTGAGACAGAAATATGGTCTGAGTCATGATGTGATGTGGTGCCCCCCCAAACACCCAGACATTAAATTGCTGTTTTGGCCCTGTTTACCAATGATGTCAGGAAGAATCTCTGTGCTGCTGATTCAAAACTTGTCATACAAAGCCAGAAATGTTTCCCCAAAAATGTCACAGTAAATTCAGACAGAAATCAGATCTTAGTCAAAAGTGATTAAACAAAGGGAAACAGGAACATAACTATTCAGAATGATTAACTGTTCAGATAAAGTTACCCAAAAAAGGGTCAATATGTAAGAAAAATATAACAAGTAGCACAACACAAATATTAAGACTTAAAAGAAATTAAAGAAACTCACTCACAACCTGCGAAAAATTTGTCAAATATTAGGAACTAGCCTGCTCTGCTTACACACACACACACACACACACCACATGGTCGACTTTACCCCCACTCAACTCCCTCGCAGACACAGACATAGAGAAAACTGAAAACACTACCTAAGTTTAACTAAGTATTATCCAAGGATACAAAAACAAATAAGCATTTGTCAATGCCGAATGTTGATTGCGTTGGTCTGTTGCGCTCGCTCAGTGGACCTCTGTCACTGGCTCAGTCTGTTTGTCCCAGTGCTGCAGGCTGCTCTTTTGTACTGGGCTGCTGCCTGCGTTGGCACCTTGTTCTGCCAATGAAGAAATCTGCAGCTGTCCCGACAGAGCTCCATTGAGGTGGCTCACTCCCCCTATCTCACTCGCTCATTCTGTTTCTCCCGGTGCTGCAGGCTGCCCTTTTGTACTGGGCTCCTGCCTGTGTTGGTGCCTTTTTCTGCCCACAAAGAAATCCACAGCTGTCCCGACAGAGCTCCATTGAGGTCGCTCACTCCCCCTGTCTCACTCACTCATTCTGGTTCTCCCGGTGCTGCAGGCTGCCCTTTTGTACTGGGCTCCTGCCTGCGTTGCTGCCTTCTTATGCCCACAAAGAAACTTGCAGCAGTTACAATACAGCTCCATTGAGCTCACTCACTCGCTTATTCTGGTTTTTCTGCCACTGCAGGCTGCCCTTTTGTACTGGGCCCCTTCGTGCATTGCTGCCTTTTTCTGCCCACAAACAAATCTGCAGCAATCCCAACAGAGTGCCGTTGAACTCATTGACTCCCCCTCCCTCACTCACTCATTCTGTGTCTCCTGGCGCTGCAAGCTGGCCTTTTGTACTGGGCTTCTTCCTGTGTTGCCGCATTTTCTGCCCACAAAGAAATCCGCAGCAGTTACAATAGAGCTCCGTTGAGCTCGCTTGCTACTGCTCTGCCACTCGCGCATTCTGTTTCTCTTGGTGCTGCAGACTGCGCTTTTGTATGGGGCTCCTGGCTGCGTTGGCCCTTTGTCTGTCCACAAAGAAATCAGCAGCTGTCTCAACAGAGCTCCGTTGAGGTTGCTCAGTCTCCCTCCCTCTCTCATGCGCTCATTCTGTTTGTCCTGGTGCTGCAAGCTGCCCTTTAGTACGGTGCTCCTGCCTGCATTGGCACCTTTTTCTGCCCACAAAGAAATCCGCAGCAGTCCTGATAAAGCTCTGTTGAGCTCACTAAGTCCCCCTGTCTCGGTCGCTCATACTGTTTCTCCCACCGCTGCAGGCTGGCCTTTTGTACTGGGCCCCTGCCTGCATTGATGCCTTTTTCTGCCCACAAAGAAATCGGCAGCAGTCCTGACAGCACTTCGGTGAGTTCGTTCACTCCCCCTCCCTCAATCGCTCTCTCATTCTGTTTCTCCCAGTGCTGCAGGCTGCCCTTTTGTACTGGGCTTTTATGTTGGGGCATTTGTCTGCCCACAAACAAATCCGCAGCAGTCCCGACAGAGCTCAGTTGAGCTCGGTCACTCCGCCCTCTCACTCAGTCAATCTTAATCTGTCCCAAACACTGATTTCCCAGAGTGACCGTGCTATTCTCCGGCAGGAGTGCAAAAGCATATTTTAGCCAGGATGTGAAAAATTACAGCTGTAGTGTTCATAAGGAGGTGTGAAAATGTGGCTTGATAATATTACAAATTTGCAAAGTTACAAGTGTGCGTGGAAACAGTTCAACGCACGCTTGTAACACAGTCATGTTATGGAGTTTCGTCACCAAATTTTCAACATAGGGATTTTAAGACCTCTGCTCATGAACAGTACCACTGTCATTTTCTTAATCTGTCCCAAACACTGATTTCCCACAGTGACCATGTTATTCTGCACCGGAACTGTGAAAATGTATTTCGGTTAGGATGTGAAAAATGACAGCTGAACTGCTTATGAGGAGGTGTGAAAAAATGCCACTGTGAAAATCTGGTGTGACAATATTACAAATCTGCGAAGTTACAAGAGTGCGTGGAAAGTACACAACGCACACTTGCAACACTGTCAAATGACGGGCTATCATCACCAAATTTTCAACATAGGCATTTTAAGACCTCTGCTCATGAACAGTACCACTGTCATTTTCTTAATCTGGCCCGAACACTGATGTCCCACAGTGACCATGTTATTCTGCATCGGAAGTGCGAAAACACATTTCAGCCAGGATGGGGAAAAATGACAGCTGTACTGTTCATAAGTAGGTCTGGGAAAATGGCAATGTTAAAAATCTGGAGTGAAAATATTGTAAATTCTCAAAGTTACCAGCATGCGTGCCAACTGTGCAATGCACGCTCGTAACACAGTCATTTTATGGAGTATCGTTACCAAATTTTCAACATAGGCATTTTAGGACCTCTACTCATGAACAGCTTCACTGTTATTTTCTTAATCTGTCCCATACACTGATTTCCCACAGTGACAGCGCTATTCTGCACCGGAAGTGTGAAAACAAATTTTGGCCAGGATGTGAACAATGACAGCTAAACTGCTCAAAAGGAGGTGTGACAAAATGCCAATGTTGAAAATCTGACAAGAAAATATTGCAAATTCGCGAAGTTATGAGTGTGCGTAGCAACTGCGCAATGCACACTCGTAAAACAGTCATTTTTTGGATTTTTTCCACCAAATTTGCAACATTGGCTTTTTGAGAGCCCACCTCATGAACACTGGCACTGTCATTTTGTTAATCAGCCCCAAAGGGTGATTCCGCGCAGTGACTGTGAAACCATCTTTCAGGTCCGATTAACGCCATGACTGTTCAAGAATTCATGAGGAGTGGTCCCAAAAACCCCATGTTGAACATTTGGTAAAAAAATTCCCCAAAATGCCCGAGATATGCACTCAAGTTGAAAAAACCCTCTTTATTACATTATACAGCTTACCGGCATTTCCTCAGTTCGCGGTCGGCTTTGAAGAGTGCAGACATGTTCCCGGTCTGCCGAAGATCGTCACGCCGAGCTCGGGTAGTATGGGGTGAGGAGTGTGGGGAGGCAGGGTGCGCCAGTGGGTGGAGTGCGGGTTGTGGGAGGGCAGGGGAGACTAGAGGATCGTTTCCTTTTTTCAGGTAAAAAACAAAAAGGCACAGGACCATTTTAACTTTACAGGGGCATGTGGCACACTGGGTGGGCTCCCAGCATGCCCCAAGTCTTGCTTTTGGGGGGGGCAGCTGTAGCCGACGTGGGATTGGGCACCCCTGTCGGCAAACAACAAAAGGGGGTATTCCTTTCTGCCGAAGGAGATTGGGCACCCCGTCAGCAGACAATAAAACTGGGTTGGGGGTTACATTATGCCGATGGGGAGTGGGCTCCCCCATCAGCAAATAAACATGGTCGGGGGGTAAATATTGTTTGTGAACACAGCGACAAGCCGCCGCCATGTTCATAAACAATATCAGGGATCCTACATCCCGCCCTGCAATGACGAGTCACTCCCTCATTGCAGCGGATGGCTAACACTGCAATAATGAGGCGGCCCCTGATTGTAGTGGCTGATTTTTTAGAAGGTTGTGGCACGCTGGCTGAACTACTGTCAGCAGCAGCATGCCATGGCATTGGGGGACAGGGGACAAGCCTTTGCAGGCTGTGGGGGCATTGGGCACAACAGTGCCGTGCCTCCACAACCTGCCTGTGGAGAAAGCTGCCGCAACATCTTTCTTGTGCACGTGCGCAATCAACATAAAAAAGGTTCATTTGCAGCACTAGGAACTAAATTGAGATTTTGGGAGCAATTAACACTCAAAAATCACAATAAAGAGATTTTTGAAGGGTTGATTTGGCTGTAATGCACCACGCTGAACTGCTCTCTGATTCAACAGACAATAAATATATTGTGCAGAAAACAGCCTGCATGTGATATTTTAGTTATTTACCTACAGTACATTGCAATTTCGCTGGAGTAATTGAAAAACATTGGTGAAATTCAGTGTAATTTGTCGAGATTTTACCTTACATGAAAGCAAAATCAGTGAAATTGGGTAAAATTTCACATTACGTGAAGGTAAAATCGGAGGCGAAATTATGTTTTGCCTAGGTGAAAAATGTTGCGTAATGCGGAAATTACACTAAATATTTCGCTAGGTGAAATTTTCCAATTTCGCACATCTCTAAGTGTATATGCTCCATACAGAATGACAAAGGGAAACTAAGTGAGCCATAACAGTCACGGAGAAACACGTGTAGCATGAAATATGCATAAGGGGATTTGCAATGACCAAAACAAAAAGGTCAGGCTTCACAACACAGAGGCCCCTATTCCCAAATCTGGATGACTATATCCTAGGCATTTAATGCAGTAAACAAACAATACTTTACAAATTAATGGCAATTTAATGATAAAAATCAAAAAGCCATTAAACAACTTGCAAAAGGATCAAAATTAATGACTTTACCTAAGTTTAATGGGAAATCAAAGAAAATGGAATTTTAATGGCTCCAATTGGAGCAGTAGAATAAGAAATAGAAACTGAACTAATGTGTTTTTTAGAGATATTGGCATCAGCTTAGTTGCTCCACATGATACCCCATCAAGTGAGTGCTACCAGAATAGCACCACATTACTGTATTTGGCGCTAGTCTGGTAAGCACTCACATGGACAGCAAGAGGGCTTTACAGCGCTTGCTGTAAGCACTCCCCTGGTCACTGTCCATGGTCCTGTAAAAGGACAAGGGTAGGAAGGAACAGGAAATTGGCTGAGCTGTTCCTGTGGCATGGAGGGCTGAGGCATAAAACAGCTCAACCAATAGCAATGGACACCAGGGTTCTAATCCTGGTCTCTCAACTTTTGCTGCATTGGGACTTATATGTTTTTTTTATAAGGGGCCATGGAAGCACTATTCCACAGTACCACAAATTTTAGCTTTCCCCAAGGTTTGTTCCCCCCAGAGTGAGATGCCTTAAGAGGGTGCAGGGGGCAGAGACCCCCAGAAAAAAAGGCACCTTTTATACTGCATGCACCATGCCAACGTTATTCTTGTTGGCGCTCACTGTACCCAGTGCCACTGCACACATGGCAAGTGTGCAATATGTGAACCTGAAGTGATTTTTAAATGATGCTTCCACCAGCTTACCTGCTGCACACATGTCAAGCTTGCAGCATGCAAAGCTGATGTACTTTTTAGACCTGGTTCACAGATTCACTTTGTGTATGCGAACCGCATGCAAACATTGCACAATTAGGCATGTGGCATGCATTCTGCATGTACGTAGCACACTTATATTTCTGCTCCTCTCACCTACTTTGGCAGTAGGTGGGGCTTCACTTCCAGAGGTGTGGAGCTAGGAAGGACTGTCCCATGGGGATGAGACAGGAGGGGCTGCCTGCTTGGTGGAGAATGTCTGGCTGGTCAGAAGAGCTAGGAGGGTTTAGGAGTGCAAGCATAGTTCTGCTCCCCCTGTTTTTATCCTCTTGAGTGCCTGGGATTGGCAGTGCTGATAAGGGTAGAAAGACTTGGACTTTGGTTGGAGCGATACCTGGACCACAAAGCTGCTCCATCCCTGGCATTCAGTTTTACTGAAGGCTTCCAGATTTCATATAAAGACATATAACATAACTATGAGGTGGAAAACCTGAAGTCTCACACTGGCCCACTTCTACTCGGTCAACACAGCCCCATCATCCTACTATCCCCCAGGACTTATCCAGCCTCCATGTTCCCCCAGAACTTTCCCGCTCTGGTGGGGACAGCAGGGCTCCTCCACTCACACTGCAGAATGGATCTGGTTGGCAGGTGGTGCATGTCTAGACACAAGTGGGGCCAGCATCATCCCACCAGCCTAGGAATTTACCCTTATTTTGTCTGCTCCCCAAGGACATTGGTGGCTTGAGTGTGCAAGAACATCTGGTGTGTCACCAGCAGATGTCCTCTCACCCAGGTGGCAGCATAGCAGTGGACCTGGCTACCTTCCCTCCCTGGAGGAAGAGAGTGTCCTCTGCGATGTTTAATCCACCTCCCTCTAGCTGGCCCCAGTGACTCAAATTAACTCCCAAATTCAGGTCACCAGCAACAGGCTGGTGGTGTGTGCAGTTTTCAAAAAATCAAGCACATTCCTGTATTGAGTTGTGGCTAAGAAGGCAGGTATGTGGGGAGTTCCTCATTAATTGAACAGCTTCCTTTTTGTTGACCCAGTGCAGACAGCTGACTGCAGTTACCTTACGTGAACCTTTCAGGATGTCTGCAGGCAGTTCTGGGTCACCTTGGCTTCTTGGAAATCTGAAAGCCCCAGAATTATCTTGTCATTTTTGGGGATCAAAATTGATTCCCAGGTGGTAGAAAGCTAACTCCCCTCAGACAAGGCGCAGACCCTTCAGAGTCTGCTTGGGAAAGTACAGGAGACTAAGAAAATGACCTTGAAGAATCTGCAGCAGCTTATGGGGCATCTTAACTTCGCCTGTAGGGTTATCATTATGGGTAGGACTTTTCTCAGGTGCATGTCCAAGGCAGTGACTTCCAAACTGTACCATAACTGGAGGATAATGCAAAGCATGATGGAGGGAATCTCTGTGTGGCACGTCTTTTTGTCACACTACAATGAGGTGGTATGTGGCTGTCAGTGGTCACTACTATGGAACTAGACTTTTGCATGGATGCATCTGGAAGCCTGGGATATGGGGTGTATTTCACAGGCTGCTCGTGTGTGGCCCAACGGCCCACAGACTGAGTCAAGGAAGATATTACTAAGTAAATTACCCTGTTGGAATATTTCACCATAGTGGTTGCCCTGTTAACATAGTGAAGTCAAATAACAATAAGAAAGTAATATTTTGAGTTAACAATACAGGAGTGGTGCACACCATCAGTGGACAAATGGGGGCAAGGGGTCGACTAGGGAACCTGATGTGGTTATTCATACAACAGTGCATTTTGTTAAATATCTAGTTTAAGGCAGAGCATGTTCCCAGGATAGATAATAATATAGCTGATGCATTATTTCATTCACAGTTGCGGAGGTTTAGGGAGTTGGAACCAACAGTGGAGAAAAAAAAAAACATGACCAGTTCCATCCTTCCTGTGGAAGCTGGTATCCAGAGGCCTGGTATTTGATTCGAAAATTCATCACTCCTAGCACAATAGGGCCTTTTGGAGAGGAGTCCAGCACTTCTTGAGGATTAGGGCAGTGGAGGTGTGGCCAGATGCATGGCTGAACCAGAGAATCAGCTTAGCCAGTACACTGTTAGAGCCAAAAAGGAGGGTATGACTCCAATGGCGGTGGGTCAGAACTTAGTGGGAATAGCTTAGTTTTCCAAAGTCCTGGGGCTAGAGGACAACAATCGATCTTCAGAGTATACAGAATCTTGGAGAGCTGGAGACAAGGAATCCCAAAGTCAGTTGATGGGTGGTGTCTGAATAGCCCGGCAACCTTAGAATTGGTATGGACAGAATTACCACATACCTTCTGGTCATAGTTCAAGGTCCTCTTGTTTCATATCATCGTCTTGCTGGCTTTCTATGGAGTGTTTATTGTTTTGGAGTTGATCCAGCCCAGGAAGGGCCTTGATGCCCCTAGAACACTATTGAATGAGGATGTGGCTTTAACACAGGAGGAGGCGTTTGTGAAGCTGTACAAGAGTAAGACACACTGGCTGGCATGAGAGAATTGGTGTGTTGCACAGCCATCATAGAGTGGCTTGGGATCTAACAGTCATGATTCTGCAGTATATTGCTGCCAAGCCACCCAACAGGTTGGTCTTCTTTTGCCATGAGGACAAGTCTCTGGTAATGGTGTACTCATTCAGGCACATACTAGGTAAGGCTGTTAAATGGACAGAAGTAAACTTGGAGTTAAGCACCCATTTGGTCTGGATAGAGTTGCCACTAATGTGAAGGCCAGTGGTCTTGTGGACAGCAAGATTCAGGTGGTGAGGAGATGGAAATCCAATGCGTTCAAGAGACTTGTGAGACCACACTTGCTGTAATATTTTTTCTCCTGTCTCACAAGTATTTTTTCACCACAGAGTCAAAAGAGTTTGAATATGTGGCTGCTCCTTTAGTTCTTGGGAGAGAGATGAGCCAGGCATCAACCCAGTAGGGCTGGGAGAACTCAATAGAAACATAAAAACATAGAATTTGATGGCAGATAAGGACCACTTGGCCCATATAGTCTGCCCATTTCCCTACCTGATGGATAAGCTGCAGATTCTAGTTAATCAACAGCTTACTTCCTCCTACCCCCCACTAGAATTGCCTTATGTCTGTCCCATGTATTCTTGAATTCTCCCACTGTTCCTGACTCCACAACCTCCTCAGGAAGGCTGTTCCATACATTCACAACCCTCTCTGTAAAAAATACTTTCTAACATTACCTCTGAGCCATCCCCCCATTATCTTCAAATTGTGCCCCATTGTTCTTGCACATCTCTTTTTCTGAAAGATGCTACCCTCTTGTACTTTGTTGATTCCCTTGAGATACTTGAACGTTTCTATTATGTCCCCCCTCTCCCTCCTTTCCTCAAGGGTATACATATTAAGCTGCTTTAGCCTCTCCTCGTATGTCTTCTGGTGCAGACCCTGCATGATTTTGGTTGCCCTTAAGTTTTGATCCTCATTAAATAAGAACTGGAACATGGTGGAGTTCTGATTATTTATAAATATTTTAAAAAAATGCAAAGAAATGCATACGCGTGGCCAAAGTCAGTACTACTTAACACAGAGGCCCAAAGGAAATACAGTAATTTAATGCATTATTTGTATGAAAATGACAGTAAAATTGATAAATAAAAGCAATAACTACTAGCTGCTTTATGGCTGGCCTGTACTGGTGGCATATCCTGCTTGGGCCTGTGACGTAAGTGTGCTGGGGGAGAGATAGAGAGAGAGAGAGAGAGAGAAAGACAGAGAGAGAGAGAGAGAGAGAGAGAAAGAGAGAGACAGACAGACAGACAGATGCAAGTACTATTGTACCACACAGCAATACCAAGCACTGCAGGCAGCTAAGATATTTTTTATTAATGCTGCTGACTGTGTGGGTATTATTTTGATGGATGTTCCAGTCAGAGCAAACTAGGCCAGAGAAATGAATGATCAAAATGAACAGCAGTAAGCACCCACCCATGTGAATGATGCAACTGCATCGCATGTCCCGGTGTACTGTGGTATGATACACTATCTGGTCCAACAGGTGGTAATGTTGTTTACAACTACTTCTAGTGATCAACATGGAATACATTGTAAATTACAATATTTCTCGGTGGCCCCCAGTAATATCTCTCTCTCTCTTTCTCTCTCTCTCTCACTCCCCCCCCCCAGATGGCACAAATCAAAGATTTATTCTGCAAGCCTGCCCTGTGAACACACACACACACATACAGTACACACTGAGGCCAAGATGAACTTTGTTTGTGATTTCTGTGACAGTAAAATTTCTCTGTGGCCCCCAGTAGTTTCTTTCTTTCCTCTGGATGGCACAAGTCAAAGATTTATTTTGCAGCCTGCCCTTGCCCTGCCTGTACACACACAGCCACACTGAGGTCAGGAATAAACTTTATGTGTGATGTATGTGACTGTAAAATGTCTCTTTGGTCCCCAGTAGTCTCTCTCTCTCTCTCTCCCTCCCAGATGGCACAAGTCAAAGATTTATTTTGCCAGCCTGCCCTTGCCCTATACACAGCCAGCTATGCTGAGAGTCCAAGATGTACTTTATTTGTGATTTCTGTTACTAAAATTTCTCTTTGGCCCCCAGTCATCTCTCTCTCTCTCTCTTTCTCTCTCCTCTCTGGATGGCACCAGTCAAAAATTTATTTTGTCAATTGTGAGCATGTCCTTGCCTTGCAAAATACAACAAAAATCTCCTCTCTCCCCTCTGATTCCTCTCCTCTCCTCTGCTCCCAACTCCCAACCTTTTATCCTCCCCTCCAGCTCCAGTCCCCAGAAATCACACCACTGCCCACAGGTTCTCTGCTCTGGTCTCCCCTCTCTGACCTAGTCTTCTCTGTACTCTGTCCGTTGCTGCTCTGCAGGCTGTGTTGCACACTCACTACAGTTATATACTGTGAGTGAGTGCATCATGTGACTCTCCCCTGCTGGCATCAAATGAATGTTGCCTGATTGGATGCCGCCTGCTGCCTCTATGTGACGTGAGCATGCCGATGGTATCCTCATGGCAACAGTCAACAGTGAGACATTCTGCCACACTCTATGGCTTTCCATGGACCCAGAACCAGACTTCTGCAGTGAAGTCCATATTTATCCAGGTCTATGGATTCAAGGTTTGATCTGGGGGTCTGGATTTCAGACGGAACAGTCTGCCCAGTCCTACAATGCAGGGGAAGGAACCTCTTCCTAGATCTGGAAAGGGCACAATTGCAGTGACTAGGACAGTGTGGCATGTGCTGGAGGGATTTGCTTACCAGGATGGAGGCAGAGGCTTGCCAGAGAGGCCCTTCCAAAGTCCTGATACACCTGGGGGGAAATGATCTGAGGCTAGGGAAGGCAAACAATCTTCTGCTCAGAATAAAGGATCATCTGCAGTCCATTCACAAGGCATGGCCAAGCACCATAATGTTGTGGTCCCATATTATCCAGAGGCATCAATGGCACTATTCAAAGGATCACCTAATAGTGGATGAAGCCTGCAGGAGAATCAATATGGAAATGTGCACCTTCATGGATTCGATTACTGAGACTGTGGTGTGACACAACAATATCAACACAAAGATACCAGTGCTAAACACCAATGATGGGGTGCATTTACTGGGCTATGGTTCCAGTTTGTTCTTGCAGTCAGTAAGTAAGGTCTTGGAGGAGTGTTTTAAGTGAGGTGCTTGGGGGGAGAGAGACAGACATGTTCCATCCTGTGACAGTTTGGGAGTGCTTCCGTTTGAAGGGTCCCTCCCTGGTATATGTGAGGCATGGGCCGGATGACCGAGTGCACTATTCAGGAAGATTGTAAGCTAATCTCATTGGGCTTGTCCTGCAGGTGCAGTGCCACCGGATCTGGGCAGGGCACTTACCACTCAGCCAGAAGGCCCACTTTCTCAGAGGTAGTATCCCTCTAAGAATGTACAGTTGATCATTGAGGTCCACGAGGAGAGGCTTTTCATCAGAGAAGGGACCAGTGGAGGCCTAAGCTTGACTTGGAGGAACTCCCACACTGTGCACATCGCTTAATTGCTAAAATATGTATGGAAGTGTAATTAACGCATGGCTGAGACCATTTCCTCCAAGACTGTTATCAGGTGTGTCTGTCCAGAAAAAAGGAGGTGATGTTGGGGCCTCTTTAGACAATAAGTAGAATGCTAAGAACTGTAGCAGACAGGGCTTGGCAGTATGTAGGGCTCCACCCTGGGAGTAGGGAGCCAGGAAAGTCTTTTTCCCTGTGGTAAAGTCAAGCAGGGCTACCCACCAAGGGGTGAATATCTGGCCATTGGGGAGGAGCAAGAGGGATTTAAGAGAGAAAGTACAGCACTGCTAAAACTCTCCCTCTTTTCCCTTCCAACAGCCAAGATTTCCACCTGCCCCCCCTTGGAAAGCAGGGTCCAGGGCTAGGCCAAGATAGTGTAGGAATGTCTCCCCACTATGGGGGATCACTTTAGGTGTCAGGGAGGAATTTTCCTGGTTTTTCCCTTAGGGTTTTTGTACTGGTTTTTCACTTCCTCTGAAGGATTACAAGAGTAGGTAACTGATTAGAATAGTGCTACATATATAGTGCAAGAAAAAACAGCGAGGTCCAAATACCATATCACAGACAGCGACAGGGATTAAACACCGTTCTGCAGTAAGCACTACCTAGATCATGGTACTAGGAAGAAGACAAGGGCTGGAGAATCAAGAAGGCTGGCTGAGTTGCTTCTGTAGCGGACAGGGATGACACATGGAGCACCTTGGCTAGAATGGTGGTGGAAACCAGGGTTCTAATCCTGGTCTCTGAAATTTTGTTTTTCCCCTGTAATCAAACTTCAACTCAGAGTTGATTATTTTAGTTACAGGAGGTCCAGTGGGCAGTGCCCCCTGCATTGGGAGTTGCAGGAAGCGGAGCCCCCACAAAAAATAAGTGCTTGGACTGCTAGTGGTCATCAGTGTGCTTTGCAACTGCTATCAGTGGTGCTGCTTTTACCTGCAGCATTTGTTCCTGGCCCTGTTCTGAACAGCGCTGTATGGATGGTACTGTGATTGACAGCACTGTTCATACATGTGCTGCTCAGACCTAGTGCCCAAGGGTAGGCTTCCTGTCACAGTTGTAAACAGGCACGGCTTGAGAATCTCATTAGAAGTTAGCACGAGAGGTAAATGGGGATCTGCTTCCATCTAGACAGGTCCCTACCTGGTCAGCATGAGGCAGGGGTCACACAACTGAGTATCTGCTTCAGGCAAGTTGTAAGATAATCTCAGTGGGATTGGGGATTGTCCTGTGGATGCAGCACTGCCAGATGGGGGCATGGCACTTACCAGCCAACCAGAGGATGCCCCCTTTCTCAAAGTCTGTTGTCCCTTCAAGAACTTACATTTTATCCCTATGGTCTGCGAGAAGAGGCCCTTCATGGGAAAGGGATTTGCAGAGGCCGAAGGTTGACTTGGCAAGACTCCCAAGTTGCACACATTACTTAATTGCTGTAAAAATGTATGGAAGTTTAATAAACACATGGTTTTGTCTATTTCCTTCAGGATAATTATCAGGAATGCCTGTCTAGAAAAAAGGGGAAGAGTATTAGGGTCTATTTAGACAAATATTGTTTTATTTATTTTATTTTGAATTTTGTTGACTGGTAAAGCCCACTGGGCCTCGGGAGACCCTTTTTCAGGGTCGACTCGGGATTAGTTACAGAGATATTTCACATACTGGATAGATACAGTGAGGCAGTTGAATTGGACAGACTGTACAGTGCTCAAAATTAGTTACAAGGATACATAGTGGTCATGGTATACATACAGTACATTAATCTACAATATAATATTCTCTAATTGCATAGGACAATAATGACTATAATTGCCCAGTTCAGTGCACAGAATGAATATTTCTGAGGCATGCTGTCCGCATTGGCAAAGAGCTTGTCAACGATAAGAGTTACATGTGTTTTGTTCTAATAAGTGCACCTTTAGACCTTTTTTGAAGCCTTCAAGTGAAGAACTTTCTTGTATTTTGTTGGGAAGAGTGTTCCATAAGGTTGGAATTGATGTGGCAAAATACCTTTAGCCTGTTGCTGTCCTAACTTTAGGAACCTGAAGGAGCTTTTGATTGGATGTTCTGAGGGGATGCCTGTCTGGTTTAGATGTTATTAGCTCTTTTAGACTGGGGGGTTCTTATTGCTCATCAGCTTAAAGGCTAGGGATAGTGCGGAGAACTCCAGCCGTCCATTGAGGGTGGGCCAGTTTAGGGTTTGGAGTACTCTGCAGTCATGTTCTTTAGGGGTGCACTCATGGCATATCACCCTATTGTGTGGTACGATTTGAGCATATCCAGTTCTGTGCTCCTAACACTGTGCAAAACAGGGGAGCTATAAAGTAGGGTGAGTAGGAGAGTGCAGTTTGAGATTATTGGACACAATTCTTTGGTTAGGTATGGGCTTAATCTGTAGAGGAGACCTATTTTCTAGTGCAAAGATTTTGTTAGGTTATCAACATGGACCTTAAAGGTTAGGTCTTGGTCTAGAAGACTCCCAAGTACTTGACAGAGTCTACTACTTCAATCTGGGATCTGTCACAGAAGGAAGGAGTTAACAAGTGCTGCCTTTGCGGGCCTGTGCTTTTAGGTCCAACGAGGATAGCCTAGTCTTTTTCCCATTGAGCACCAGCTTATTTTGTTATAGCCAGTTACTGAGTGTGTGAAAGTCTGTAGTGGGCAGGCCGTTTAGTTTACCAATTTCCTTCGAGTTACAATCTATAACCGCGTCATCAGCGTAAAGCAGCAGTTTTGCTCCCCCACAGTTATTTGACATCTCATTGACATAGAGTGAGAACAGTAATGGGCACAGTATTGATCCTTGCAGGACTCCATCCAGGATAGAGCGCTTGTCCGATAGGGCCACTTTCCATTTCACCAGCTGGAATCTGCCTGTAAGATAATCTGAGAACCAACTCAGTGATAAGTTATCAAATCCTAGAGCAGATAGTTTAGAGAGCAGTAAATGGTGAGTCACTAAATCAAAGGCCTTGGTCAGGTCTATAAAGACTGCTCCAGTTGTTTGACCAAAGATAAATATATCTCATCCCACCCGGTTGCTGTTACAGTACAAGAACTGAGCATTTCAGAAAGGACAGCTGTCTCCTTGTTGCCATGTAAGATTGTAAAGCATGTAGGGTGTATGTGGCTGCTGTAGTAACTTGAACCTCAATATAACATAACATCAAGAAAATGTTTCTCCCTAACAGGGATTCTAGATCTCTACAATGATGTATGTGAAAAACAGAAATGAGCTGTTGGGACTGGGAGGGTGGTGCATCTGACTACAGGTATTTAGAAAAGCTGCCATCCTACGAACATACATATGAACATACGAAATTTGCCAGAAGATAAAGGCCTAGTGGTCTATCAAGTCTGCTCAAATGTGCAACTAGCACCCCTTATTCTGCAGCTGCCCCTCCCTTGACCCTCCCCCTTGCCCTGTCCCAGCCCCTTTTTAAGCAGTCCACTGTTCTACTGGATACTTCTGCCGGTAATGCATTTCACCCAGCTACCACCCTCTCTGTAAAAAAGTGTCTCCTCATCTTCCTCCTGGACCTTCCTTCCTCCAATCTCAAATCATGGCCCTGGGTGTCCCTCCCCTACTTAGAACAGTGCCTCCATTCCTATCTTGTTTATTCCTTACATGTACTTCCTGAAGGTTTCAATCATATCCCCCCATCCCTCCTGTCCTCCAGCGAGTACATGTTCAGCTTCCTCAGCTTCCTGTCATATGGTAAGTCCCCAAGCCCCTTGATCATCTTTGTCACCCTGCGCTGCACCCCCTCCAGTAACTTAATGTCCCTCTTCAGATACAGGCGTCAGTACTGCACACAGCACCCCAGTTGCGATCCAACTAATGATCTATACAGTGGCAGAAACATCTCCCCTGTCCTTGAGGATATATCCCTTGCAATGCAACCCAGCATTTTGTTGGTCTTTGCAGCTGCCTTCTTACATTGTGCTAAGTTGTTCATTGACCCCGTAATGAGCACCTCCAGATCCTTCTCCTCCTGTGTCTCGGCTAACGGCACTACCCCCAGCTGGTAACTCCTCCTTGGGTTTTTCAACTCAAAATGCAGCACCTTGCACTTTGTGGCATTGAACCCCAGTTGCCAGGTGTCTGACCAGGTTTCTGGCTTTGCCAGATCATTCTGTAACCCCTGCCATCCCCCTAGGTCATCCACCACAGCTCCCATTTTGGTGTTGTCAGCAAACAGACTGGTCTTGCTGTTTATGCCCAATGATATGTTTGAAATGAATAGCTCACAAAACACTGGTCCTAACACCGAGCCCTGTGGAACACCACTCATCACTACCCTTGGGGATGAGAGCTCCCCACCCACCACCACCACCCTATGTTGCCTTCCCTGAAGCCAGTTCCCTACCCATCTCACCAGCTTTCCACCTGCCCCTGTGCCTTCTTATTTCCCAGCCTCCCATGCAGCACCGAGTCAAATGCCTTACTGAAGTCCAGCTGCAGTACATCCACTGCATGGCCTCTATCCACTTGTCTAGTTACCCAGTCATAGAACTCCACCAGATTGGTTTGGCAGGATCTGCCACTTATGAAGCCATGCTGTCTGCTGTCCTGTTGTCCACTGGCCTCCAGGAGGGCCACCAACCTCTCCATCAGGATAGTCTGCATCAGCTTACCCACGATGGATGTGAAGCTCACTGGTCTGTAGTTCCCCAGTTCATTCTTGGGGCTGCTCTTGTGGAGGGGCACCACATGAGCCATCCTCCAATCCTGAGGTAGACACCCTAAGTGTAGTGAGGCATTAAATAGGTCTGCCAAAGTTCCCACCAGGACCTCTGCCAGCAACTTCAGTACCCTGGGGTGGATGCCATCTGGGCCTGGTGCTTTGTCTGCCCTCAGTGCTCTTAAACCCTTCAGAATCCTGCCCTCCATGATTTCCCTATCTGTCACCCCCTCTCCCTCTGTTTCTGCCCTCCCTCCCCCTTGGGTATCACCCCCCCTTCTCCTTAGTAAATACTGAGCGGAAGTAATCATTTAGTGCTTCTGCCTTATCACCCCCTGCTTCCACCCAACCCCCCTCCTTCCTGATCCTTACTATATGGTCCTTACAGTTCTTTTTCTCCCTGATGTACCTGAAGAAGTCCTCCTCCCCCTTCTTAATTTGTTTGTTTGTTTGTAAAATTTTATTCAAATTCATAATAAAATGAACAAGAATATAGGATAAACTCCACTGAGTTAAAAACTCATTTCCAAGGAGGTCCAGCACCAGCCTGAGCACTGTAGACGCCTTGGCTGCCCTTATTGCCCTTGTCACCTCCTTCAGTTCCTTCAGGTACTCCTCCCTGTCCTCCCCCTCCCTGTTTTTTTGTACCTCCTAAAGACAGCTCTTTTCCTCCTTACCTTTTCCATTACCTCCTTGTTCACCCAGCTAGATTTCTTTGCCCTAGTCTTCTTGCTCTGGCCTTGCTGCAGGTTCTGGTTGCCTCCACTATCCCCAGCTTTATGAGCTCCCACCTCTGATTAGTGCCCATTCTAGGCTGAATTCTGATCAGGTACCCTTTTACCATTTCCCCATCCTCTCAAAGTCAACCCTCCTGAAGTCCAGCACCCTTGTGCCTGATTCTACTCCTTCCTTACCCATATCCAATGTGAACCATACTGAGTGGTGGTCACACTCCACCAGCAGTTCTGCCACTCTAAGTTCCCTCACAAACTCCTCATTTGCAAGCACAAGGTCAAGGGTATTTCCTAACCTGGTTGGTTCGCTGACCATTTGCATCAGGAAGCTGTCCTGGAGGGCATCCAGCAGTACCTGCTCTCTTCCATTCCTGGTTGTTGGGGTACTCCAATCCACTCCTGGCATGTTGAAGTCCCCAACAATCACCACACTACCCTTCTCATAGGTCTTCCTGATCTGTCCTGCTAGTTATCTGTCGAACTCCTCTGTCTGAGAGGGTGACCTGTACATCACTCCCATCCTGAGAGTCCTATTTTTGGAATCCTGGATTTGCATCTATAGTGACTCTGTACTACCCTCTTCCCCTTCCTCCTGTACACACTTCAGTCCTTCCCTCACATATAGTGCCACCCCCCCTTCTTTTTCAATCACTGTATCCCAGAAAAATATCCTGTACCCTAGTATCGACAGGTCCTAGTCATTGTATTGGGTGGCCCATGTTTCGGTGATGTCTGCAATGTCAACCTCCCCCTCTGTCATGAGAGTCTATAGTGCTGCAGTTTTCTTCCCAAGGCTCCTAGCATTCAGGGTGACCACCTTCCACCCCTTCCCCTTCTGCCCTCCTCTACTAGCATCACCACTAGTACTTGCCCTTTGTCGTTTGCCACTGTTATGGGGGGTAAGCTGACTTCCTAACCTGTGGTCTCTGCATGCCCCTTGCCCACTTGCCACCCCCCGCCCTACTTTAAATTCCCAACTTCCTCTATGTACTCCTCCATTCTCTGTTTCAACACTTTCTTTCCCTCCTTGCTCAAGTGTGAGGTCTATCCTTGGCATAGAGACTACTATCCTTCCAGATCCTTCCCCACCCACCATCAGCCCATACCCATTACCATGACACCAGGTTCTTAGCCATTCATTAAAATCCTTTATTCTCAGCTTTCTTGCTGTGCTTGCCCTGGGCACTGGAAGTATCTCTGAGAAAGTTACTGATCTTCCTGCCCCCCACACAATTCTTCTAGTTCCTCAGACCTCCTCTGAACTATATCTACCGTCCTGTCAGCCAGGTCATTCATCCCTAAATGTATAATTAAATGAAGCTTCTCTCTACCACTTCTAGCATATTTTAGAAGAAATTGTCCCACCCTTTCCACTATCATTCCTGGCATGGCCTCCACCCAAATGTGACTATGCCTCTTCCCTTTGCTACCCCACCTGACTCCTCTTAGTATTGAGTCCCCCAGCACTAAGATTCCACCCTTCTTACTAACTGATTGCTTCCCTTTCTCCGCACTTCTCACTCCTGGCTCCTCCTCATCCTCCTGCACAGTAGTTCCCCCTTCTGCCCCTGTTGTAATTCCACCAGCAGAACTTCCTCCCACTCCAGTTTCATCTGGACTTCTATCAGTTACTCCTCCAATTTCATCACCTCCCTCCTCCTCCTTTCCTTCCAGTACAGCAAAATGATTTTTTGAAGATCCTTCTCCAATACCTGCTTCCTTTCTCCTCATAGTAGTCCGTTGCCTCCTTTCGACTCCATGACTGTTGCCACTTCTCCTACCTTCACTAGTCCCTTTCTCCTTCTTCCTGTTGTCTTTTTTCCCTTGACCTGGTTTCCTTCTATGCTGTTTTTCTTGGCTGGGCCCCCCATCTCTGCTTCCCTTCTTCTGACCCTCTTCTCCTCCCTGTTGGCCCAAATAGCCCTCCCTCTTCATCTTCCCTCCTCCCTCCACTGTTGGGCTATAATCTCCTCCAGTCTGCCTTGCCTGTCTTAGTTTCTCCTGCAAGGATACCCAACACTCCCCCAAGTCTCTCCTCTCCCCTTCTATCATTGCAAAACTTTATTCTCCTTTTCTTAATTTCCCTTACTCCCTTTGTCATACACTTTTGATAAATTGAGCAGCTGCCGTTTAAGTTCCTATCCCTCCTGTCCACAACCAAAAAGAAACTGTAAGTAACTATTGCACATCCTGCTTCTAACTCCCACCCCTCCTTTCCACAATGCAAACACTAATGCACACAGGTAAAAATGAAAGCTCCTTGTGTTGCAGTTACTTCCCTTCAATGGAGATTGCAGTCACCCCTTCACTTGCTGCAGTTCCTTTCCTGGATGTCTGCTTCTGCTATGACAGGTGCATGTCCTTTGCCCTTTTGGGGAAGTGATGTCAGAACCCCCGGTATAAAGGAAATTATGCACCCAGGGTGGGTGGGGTGAGGGGAAGGGAGGATGGGACCAGCCCGTGACTTCCAGAAACAATCAGGTAGCTGAGGCCCCTGGCCAGACAATTAGCACCCTTCCCCCACTATGCACTAAACTTTGTAGCTAGTGAACACAGCAAAAAAACAAACACTAGTCCACTAAAAGCACACAAGTAGGTTTGATACCAGAAGAAACAGGTCTCCAATTCAAACAGCCTCGCCAACAACACACCAAAATAGGCATGAAATTAGAAGATATAAGTTTCCAATTCAAAGAAACAGTCCCACAAGAACAGCCCCAATAAACGCACACCAAAATAGGTTTGAAATCAGAAGAATAAAAAAAAAAATCAGAAGAAACAGGCCTCCAATTTAAAGAAATGACAGCCCCACTTAAAGCACACCAAAATAGGTTTCAAAGTTTCAACAGCTCCCAAACAGTTCCCTGCTAGCCTCTTTTAAGAAGTAAGAAAAACTCAGCCTGCTATCAAGTGAAACAACAAGACAAATCCGCCCACTTACAGCACACCAAAATAGGTTTCAAAATTCCAACAGCCCCAAAACAATGCCCTGCTAGCCCCTTAGAAGTAATAAGAAAAAAAACACAACCTGCTACCAAGTGAAATCAACAAGAAGCAATTTAAAAGCAACAAGGAGCAGCTACTGCATTGAAATGGATCTGATCCCTTCCCCTTCTAATTTCTTCTTCATGAACCTTTCAAGTCTGTCACAGCACACTAGGAATGTTTTGACAAGAGTTCTGGGGGCTGCAGGTCACAGTTTTTTTCTGTAATGAGAATGTTTTATTGTTCCCTCTGAACACAACTACTACATTAAAAAGAAGGAGCTCAAATACTCAATACAGAAACAGTTCACATCACAGGGATTGCCTGTTGGTTTTGTACTGTAGTTGCAGATAATGTAGTAGTAATCTTTTTTATTCAGCAGAATAAGGGAAAAACATTCAATTGAGCGTTGCTCATTTTCAGTGAAGTCCCATGTGTTCATAGCAGCAAACTTCGGTTACAGTATGAAAGGAATTAAAAAAATTAGAAAAATTACACATAACATAACTACAAATACAAACATCAAATACACAATAAATAGTGATCAACGGACATACAAATTCAGTACATTGAGAGAAGCCATTAGACCAGCAAAAACACCAATCATTCAAATGAGAGATGCATATAGTTCGATTTGATTCACAGAGCCCTACTGGAATTTTATTGTATAATAGAGCTCCCCTATAGGAGACAGATGACCTACCTATGTTTAAATTACATTTATTAATAAAATATTGTAAACCATAAGTGGTCCTTAAATTATCTTTTACTGTTCTTATAAGAAACATCTCAAGGATGTAAAAGGGAACCACATGTTTCTGGATTTTATACATAAAATTAAGGAGATGTAAATTCCTACGAGCCAAGGGTTTAGGCCAATTCAAGCTATTATATAACAAGCATCTATGAATTCTGTGGGGTACCTCCAGAAAAAAAATGTGCTAATCTGTGAAACATTACATCCACCTTATTCAATAATATGCCAGTAGCTCCTCCATATAAAATATCCCCATAGTCTAGGACAGGCATTAACAGCGAGTTGACTACATTTAGTCAAACATCCCTAGACATAAAATGTTTAAATCTATAAAGAGCCCCCAGCTTCCTGTTTATTCCCAATAGCATATTTCTATATCTAGACCATCTAGGGTCTGGATATTCAGACCTGAATATAAATCTATCATTTGTTGTTTCTAAACAGGAGAACCTGGGTTTTCTTGGGATTCACAATCAAACAATGTTCATGAAAAATTTTTTGAACATAATCAAAAGCCAACTGAAGTTTAAGTCCAACTTGATCCAGAGTCTGACCCTCAACATACAATATAGTATCATCAGCGTACATATGGTATTTTGTGTCAGGAAAATCAACTTTAAGCCTGTTAATATAGATATTAAATAATAAGGGCCCTACAATCTACCCTTGTGGGACACCAGAAGTACTATTCATCACCCCCAAAGACAATAAACACCAGGTCCTCTAACTCCCTCAACCTAGTTTACCTTCTGTTGGACCTAGGATGGATAAACTGGACTTTCATCTCAGAGGCGCCCTCCATTGACATAGCTTTCGAAGCATTCAGAACAAACTTCCTTAAAATCTGGGACAAACATGCACCATTACGTACGAAAAGAGTCAGAGGAGTGCATCTCCCCCAGATCTCAGCCGACATAATCAGAAAATGCCATGCCAGAGACCACACCTGTAAAGCCTACAAGAAGATGGGCACACAGGCTTCTCTCACTACATACAGATCCCATCGTAATGCATGTACAAACAGCATTCACCAAGCGAAAAAAAACTACTTCCTATCAGCATTCAGCAAAAATATAAATCACCCAACTGACTTCTGAAATCTCTCAAACCCCTGCCCCCACCCAACCTGCACCCCTGACACTACATGTACATGGCACCCTCATCTCCGACCCAATCTACATAGCTGAAGATTTTAATACCCACTTCTCCAGCTGCACTGAAAAGCTCCTTTCCTCCCTCCCCATTCTCACCCCGGTTCCTCCCCACCGCACATGTGCCCCTCAGACTGCCCCCACAACCATACTGTTCTCCTTTCACCCAGTATCCCAAGCTGATGTCTTTCACTCCCTTCGAGCGTTAAACTCAAACAAAGGTAAATGCCCTACGTCCATGGACGCAAAGATGCTTTACCTCTCCACCCAAGCCATAGCCGCCCCTCTAGCCGACCTTTACAATCTATCCTTCTCTTTGGGCAAGCTACCTATAGCCTGGAAGCTGGCCACCATTATACCCCTGCTAAAAGAAGGTGACCTCTCCTCCCCAGAAAATTACCGACCCATCTCCCTACTTCCTATCCTGGCCAAATTACAGGAATGAATGGTCCTGTCACAACTCACTCCATGCCTAGACGCCTCCTCCTTTTTCACACCTTTCCAATCGGGCTTCCATAAATCCCACTCAACCATCACCTCCCTGCTTCGAGTCACAGATGACATCCTCACGAGTATGGACAAAGGATATATCACCTCTGCCATCTTCATTGACCTAGCCAAGGCCTCTGACACAGTCTCCCACTCCCATCTCCTCTCCAAACTCACCGATGCAGGGCTCTCTACACCTTCCACTAAATGGCTCCATGACTACCTAGTAGGCAGGAAACAAGTAGTCAAAATTGCCTCTCACACCTCCCACCCACTGCCAGTCCCTGCAGGCATCCCCCAAGGCTCAGTCCTGGGTCCCCTACTCTTCTCCTCCGTCTTTCTAAATGACCTCCCAGCAGCATGCTCCCGCTCTTCCATTCAGATGTACGCAGATGACACTGTCCTATACACCTCTGGTCCCACAACACACAGTGTAGTAACCCACCTCCAGGAAGATTTCAACGCCATCCAGAACTGGCTCAGGTCAAACCAGCTATTTCTTAACTCTAAAAAAAATGTATCTCTAACTTCTGGCTCTCTACAAAGACTCTCCCGCCAAGCCCCCAGCCTCCCCTTCAAAACCTTGGACAGAACTCCCCTGGAAAACTGTACGAGCTTCAGATATCTAGGCATCTGGCTAGATTAACATCTAGATTTCTCAGCTCACATCACCTCTCTACACAAGTGGCTGCTCCCCAAACTTGGCCCACTACACCGTAACAAAAGCTGCCTCCCAACACAGACAAGGCATGCCATTGTACAAAAAATTATCCTTCCTGTACTCGACTATGGTGATATAGTTTACTCCATCGCCCCTGGCTCCGCCCTGGCCAGCCTAGACACGTTGTTCCACTCCTTCTGCCATTTCATCCTCGGCTGCCCCCAATCAACACACCATTACAACCTCTACAGCTTGTTAACCCTGCTGTCCCTACATGACTGCAGACAAACTAACTGTGCTAGGTTCGCTGCCAAATATTGGTCCCACTCCTTTCCCCCCTACCTGACCTCTATCCTCTCCCAACAACCTTCACCTGCGTAATCCCTTATGAGTATGGACCCAAGACTGTTCCATGTCCCGTTTATGTGCACATCCAAAGGCCAGGCCCCTTTTAATTACCGCATACCTCAGAACTGGAATGCCCCATTAGACAAGCACCAAACCCCTCCCTATGTAACCAATTACTCAGAGCACATTTCACCTCCAGTTGCTCCTATTTCAACTAAGAAACATTTTTCAAATGTCATGCTCTTATAAACTAGTAAGTATTGTACAGTACTCTAACCTCTATGTCGTTGCACTGAATGTATGTATCCTACCCTTGGCTGCAATTTTTCTCCCAGATTGTTAATGTACAAGCCTTTGCTCATTTCTGTACTGTCTAAGCATTTCCAATTTATGTATGTGGGTCTCGGCCCCCAGGTCACATCTGGAGTCAAGCATGTTGCTCAGTATGTTTTCCTGGTAAAACTCCTAAATAAATAAATAAATAAAATTTAGACTTAAATGGACTAATTTCTACAAACTGCTTTCTTGAATTCAGATAGGAAGAAACCAACTTATAGCCTGAGTGGACAAACCTATCCAGCTGATAATGCATTGAACATAAGCAAGGCCTTGGAGGAGGGGGGCTTTGTTCACATCTGCTCTTTGCACATTATTTGAACTTAATAGTACAAAGTTTTCTAGTTGATGACAGGGAAAGTATGTCTTTTCTAATCATCTTTGTAGTATTTTATAATTTATAATCTGTTGTTTTATATTCATGGTTCTGTTGTCTAGACTGCAAACTGACCAGATCCCCAGGGATTAGGTGGCATACAAATAAAATTGCCTTGCCTTGCCTCTTCCAGCACAACTAAAAGGATTTGTATTTATTCATGTCAGCCACTCAAGCAGAGTATGCCAGTAATTTGGTAAAATACTACAGAAGGAGCATAAGTTGCCTCCACACTACTCATCCAAGACCCTACCAGATGGAATTCCACCTGTCTCATGTTCCAAAACCTGCTGGAACAAAATAAAGTTATCAAGAAGTAAACCTTGGAAAATAAACTTGATGATGCAGATGTTTATATTAATTCAGCACAGTGGGCCATATTGGAGTTTGTCACCTAAATCCTCTAGCAATTTATGGAACTCACCAGAGAGGTGAGTGCAAATATAGCAACTCTGAACAGAAGATACCTTTGATAAATGCTCTAAAATGTCATGTGAGTGTGGTTGGGGACAGTTTGGAGAAAAAGGACAAGTACATCCCACATGCTGCCACTGCCAAAATATACAGGTTGCAACCTGGAATACAACCACGTCTGAACAAGCGAATGATTAAAAATGTAACTGAGGAGTAAAGACTACATAACATGCTTGCAGCTGATCATTCCATTACAGCAACGATGCAGGACCCACATTCCAAATCAAAGCAACCACTTAAAGATGATGGCTGATTTATATAGATAAATAGACAAGACATAATAGATGAGGTACAGGATATCATGCTCAGGAGTACAGAATCAAGCACAGACTCTTCACAATGTGGTAAAAAATTAAGCAGCCCCCTCCACTGGTGTTCTGTCTTTCTGCCCCACTCATTGTTTCTCTGCTGCTGCAGTATCACCACTGTCAAAAACTAGCACTGCCCAACAACCAAACGTTTCATCATCAGGTTGCAGGAGCCTTTTGCAAGATGGGATAGCAACTTCTTCAGCTACTCCATCAAACTCATCTTCTGCACTGATCACAGTTGAGATGTACTGAGCAGAGCCCAACATTAATTGAAATAATGATCATTTAGGATATTGGTAATCCAAACAAAATATGTAGCAAGTTGCAGTAAAGTACATAAATTGCCCTCCAATCACTGTCTGTTTAGAATGATTGTTCAAGTCATCTGGTAACGTTGTTACCGACATAAAATCATGATTATGACCAGAAAATGCAGAACGTTTGACATTTCTGAAAGTCAATATTTTCTCTTTGATTTCAGATATGATTCCTTAATGAATAGAAGAGAAAACATACACAAGGCTCTATCTACAAAACAGTTTCTCCCGCTGTGCAAATGATAAAATCTTTTGTGGATAGTGCCCTTACTTAGCAAATGAGGCATGATCAGTGGTGGTACAGTCATGTCAGGATTACTACAACTGAGGCAATGAGCAACAAAAAATAACACCAGTGGGCAATGAATTCAAGGTATGTTCAGCCAAGAGCAGCTGTATTTTATGTCTCAAACGTTGGTGCTATGGTAGGTAATGTGTATAGAACAGATGGTACTACTTACTACAGATGCAGTACTAGTTGCAATTATAGTACTAGCACTACTAGTCTACCAGCTACAAATTATTTTTTCACCTGTAGTATGATATAATACTGTTGTTTGCAGGTACTGGCTGAACACTTGATGAACCTCTTAAATTGCTTCTTGGAGACTGAAGCTGTGTAGGGAACAGCAAACGTAGTACCCCTGCAGAAAAATGGTAGAAAAGATGAACCAGGGAACTACAAGTTGCTAAGTTTGAAGCCAATAGTTGGGAAACTACTGGAAACCATAAACAAGGAAACACTTATGGAGCTTCTGGGGGAAAATGATCTACAAGGTGATAGATGGTACAGTTATGTGGAAGGAAGGTCTTGCCAAACAAATTTGATAGACTTTATTGACTGGGTAATGAGTAGTGCTGTGCATAATGCAGAATTCAGTAGGGGAATTTGTGCAGAAAGACCATTCCGCTGGTGAAATTTCCATCAGAATTTCACTAGTTCTTCTGCAGAATTCCACCTGCTGTGATCTGCAGAATACTATTCGGTGGAAAATCATATTTTTTCCAGTGGAAAATCATTCTGCAACTATTTCTGCAGAAAATATTAAGATCCGTGGAATAATATTCACTGAAACAGCATTTATTATGTGGAAAATCATTCTGCAGCTATTTCCATGGAAAATATTGAGATCCGCAGAATAAATATCCACGGAAATCTACCATTCTGTTTCCAGCAAAATTTGGCAGAAATTCAGCAGAATTTTGAAAATTCCATGAAATGCCATTCCATTGTAATTTGAAAATTCCACACAGCACTAGTAATGAGGGCAGTAGAAAGTGGACTGACAGTCAACATAGACTGCCTTGATTTTGGCAAGGTGTTTGACTCAGTCCCACAAAGGAGATCAGTCAAAAAAACCTGAGGACCTGGAGTGGGGGATAAACTAACAAGTTGGGTAGAAACTTTGCTTTGGGGGAGGATGCAGAGGTTGGTGAAAAAGAGGAGTACTTGGAAATGAGGGGAGTCACCTCAGGGGTACCGCAAGGGTCAGTGCTGGACCCAGTGGTCTTTCATATTTTCATTAGCAACATATGAGAATGCATTGGAAGGAAAATCTGTCTATTTGCAGATGATTTCAAGGTCTGTGGAAGAGTGAACACTGAAGAAGGTATCTGTGAGTTAAGAGAGGACATGGAGAGCCTCAAGAGGTGGTCCCACATGTAGCAGCAGGGCTCCAATATCAAAAAGTGCAAGGTGATGCACATGAGGAAAAAGAATCCAGGGATAGAATCCAGGTGGGGAGAAGGGGTGACAGTTATGGTGACAGAGGAGGAAAGACAGCTACAGTAGAAGTTGTGATCTTCAACAACAGCAAATCATTTTCCCAATGTGATAAGGCAATAAGGAAGGTGAACAGGATGTTGGGATGAATTAATAGGGGGTTCTGCAGCAGACAAAAAAGAGGTCATATTGCCTCTGTACAGGACCCTGGTGAGATCGCACCAAGTACTGTGTACAATTCTGGAACCCTCACCTAAAAAAGGACATTACCAAGCTGGAGAAAGTGCAGTGGTGGGTGCCCAAAATGATTAAGAAGCAGCACGGGCGGACATACAAGCAAAAATTAAAATGCCTCTACATGTACTCATTAAAGGCCATAAGAAAGAATGAGGACATGATTGAAACATACAAATATGTGCAGGTTATTAACAAAGTGGACTCTGGAGGGCTGTTCATGCCCAGCAATACACATACAGTGGGAATAGTAAGAAACTGATGGGTGAGGGGACATTCAAATGTGATGTGCATAAATCCCACAGGACTTCACAGTGAGCGAGGCAGAGGGATGGAACAAGCTACCAGAAACAATAGTCAGTGCAAAAAATGGTGGGGGGCTTTTAAGAAGGGTAGAGAAGGCACAAAGGATTGGTCAAGAGAGCAGAAAGGGCAGGGGAACAGAAGAGAAGAGGTCAGTCACAATCCCCCTAAGATGCTGATGCCTCGGCAACAACTTTACAGCAATGTTGTCAACAACATAAACAGATCACTGTAAAGTCTGCTCAGGACCAGCTTTCCAGGGTCTCGCATCCCCTTCCCAAATCAGCTCTTACTCGGAGTGGGTTATAATAAAATACGGGGGGTGAGGGGTGCTGCCACCCACAAAAACATTTTATTCTTCCGACAGCACAATGTCGACTGCAATTATGGTTGACATGCAGCCGTCACTGTAACAATCGATCGACATATTTTTGTCAAACCAGCGTCATAGATACCAATCCCCTAAGTGGCATGAACAACCTCATGGGTAATGCTGTGCAGACTGCAATTTATTTAGTTCAAATGTTTTACTAGGAAAACACTGTGAGTTAGTAACAGTTTGTTTCCAGATGCTTCCTGGGGGTTGGGGAAGGGCAGTATACAACACAGCATGTGCAAGTGAAAATACATAATGTAAGGTGCAGAAGTAATAAGGCCGTCTTCTGCTGGCAGATTTCTATGTTTCTATATTTTTACTGCACTTAATGTGATTGGGTTGTGGACAGAAAATGACTTTTATTTTTTTTTAAATAGATTTGTTGTTTCGTTTAGTGGGAATCGCAGAAAACTGTGCAACTTGTTGGATCATGTACCACAGTGGACCACAGTGCCCTGAGAGATGCAATGCAGCTGCATCACATAGATAGGGTGGGTTGCTGGGCTTTTGCTGCTCAACTGATCATTCTTATTTTTATGTTGATTGAGCACATGCGAAAGAAACATATTGCAGCAGGATGCCAGAAGCAGGTTGTGGAGGCACGGCACTGTTGTGGCCAATTTTCCCATAGCCTTTAAAGGCTTGGCCCGCTTTCCTCAATGGCATGGCACGCTGCTGCTGACACTAGTTCAGCCAGCGTGCCACAACTTTGAGAAGTTTTAGCCACTGCAATCAGCGGTCACCTCATCATTGCAGCATCATCCACTGCAATGAGGGAGTGACCCCTCATTGCAGGGCTCCCTTGCATTCCCCACCTTTTTGCTGAGGGGGTGCACAATCCCCCTCAGCATCATGTCCCCTCCCCTGTTTTTTTTGCTGATGGGGGTGCCCTATCCCCATCGGCATGTCCCCCCTGCAAGTTCTTGTGTGCCAAGGAGGTGCCCAGTCCCTCTTGGCTCATGACACCACCCCATATCAGTAAGTGCCGATGGGAGTGCCCAATCCCCATCGGCATAATGTCACCCCCCCGCTTTTGTTGTGTGCCAATGAGGGTGCCCAATCACCGTCGGCATGATGTGGCCCCCCTTTTGTTGTGTGCCAATGGGGTGCCCAATTGCCCATTGGCTACAGCTGGCCCCTCCCAAAAAAGGGTCCATTAGCATGCTGGGAGCCCACCCCAACATGCCACATCCCCTGAATAAAAAACTGGTCCTGCAATGTTTTTTATTTTTTTCCCCTGAGAAAAAAGGAAATGGTCCCTCGCCGGTCTCCCTGCCCCCATCCCACAACCCGTGCCCACCCACTGCGCACCCTGCCTCCCCACACCCCCTCACCCCATATTTACCTCCGGAGCCCTGTGCGATGATCTTTGGTGGACCGGGAACACGTCTGCACTCTTCAAAGGTGACCACAAACTGAGCAAATGCCGTTAAGCTGTATAATGGAATAAATAGGTTTTTTTCAGCTTTGCTGCATATTTCAGTCATTTTTTGGAATTTTGGCACCAACTTTTCAACATGGGGTTTTTGGAACCCCTCCTCATGACTTCTGCCACTGTCATGGCATTAATCTGCCCTGAAAGGTGATTTCGCAATTATTGTGCAGAATCACCTTACAGGACTGATTAATGAAATGACAGGGCCAGTGTTCATGAGGTGTGCTCTCAAAAAGCCTATGTTGCAAATTTGATGGAAAAAATCCAAAAAATGATTGTTTTACGAGCGTGCGTTGCGCAGTTGCTAAGCTCACTCTTACCTTTGTGAATTTGCAATATTTTCACGACAGATTTTCAACATTGGCATTTTTCCACACCTCCTTGTGAACAATACAGCTGTCATTTTTCACATGCTGGCCAAAATGTGTTTTCACACTTCTGGCACAGAATAGCATGGTCACTGTGGGAAATCAGTCTTCGGTACACATTACGAAAATGACAATGACACCGTTCATAAGCAAAGGTCCTAAAATGCCTATATTGAAAATTTGGTGCAGATACTCCATAAAATGACTGTTACGAGCATGCGTTGCGCAGTTTGCACGCACACTCATAAGTTCGTGAATGTATATTTTTACTCCAGATTTTCAACATTGCCATTGTACTGCATCTCCTTATGAACAGTACAGCTGTCATTTTTCAGATAATGGCCAAAATGTGTTTTTGCACTTCAGGTGCAGAATAGCGCAGTCGCTGTGGGAAATCCATGTTTGGAACACATTATGAAAATGACAGTGGCACTGTTCATTAGCAGAGGTGCTAAAATGCCTATGTTGAAAATCTGGTGACCAAAGTCATAAAATGAGTGTGCTATGAGCGTGCGTTGTGCAGTTTCCACACACTCGTACCTTCGCAACTTTGCAATATTTTCACTCCAGATTTTCAACATTGCCATGTTTCCACACCTCCTTATGAACAGTACAGCTGTCATTTTTCACATCCTGGCCGAAATGTGTTTTTGCTCTTCCAGCGCACAATAGCGTGGTTGCTGTGGGAAATCAGTGTTCGGGACACATTAAGAAAATCACACTGACACTGTTCATGAGCAGAAGTGCTAAACTGCCTATGTTGAAAATTTTGCAATGAAACTCCATAAAATGACTATGTTATGAGCGTGCGTTGTGCAGCTTCCACGCACCCTTGTAACTTCGCAAATTAGAAATATTTTCACGCCACATTTTCAACACTGGCATTTTTCCACACCTCCTTATGAACAGTAGAGCTGTCATTTTTCACATCCTGGATGAAATGTGTTTTCACGCTTCCAGCGTAGAATACCGCAGTCGCTGTTGGAAATCAGTGTTTGGGACAGATTAGGATCGATAAAGTGTGGGGGGAGTAAATGAGCTCAACTGAGCTCTGTCGGGACTGCTGCAGATTTCTTTGTGGGCAGGAAAACATGCCATCGCAGGCCGGAGCCCAGTACAAAAGGGCAGCCTGCAGCGCCAGGAGACACAGAACGAGCGAGTGAGGGAGGGGGAGTGAGTGAATTCAATGGAGCTCTGTTGGCACTGCTGCGGATTTCTTTGTGGGCAGAAAAAGACAGCAATGCACGCAGGGGCCCAGTACAAAAGGGCAGCCTGCAGTGGCAGAAGAAACAGAACGAGCGAGTGAGAGAGGGGGAGTGAGCGAGCTCAACAGAGCTCTATCATGACTGCTGCAGATTTCTTTGTGGGCAGAAAAGGGTGGCAAAGCAGGCAGGAGCCCAGTATAAAAGGCCAGCCTGCAGCACCGGCAGAAATGGAACGAGTGAGTTGGAGGGGAGAGTGAGGTCAACGGAGCTCTGTCGGGAGTGCTGCAGATTTCTTTGTGGGCAGAAAAAGGTGCCAGCAGAGGCAGGAACCCAGTACAAAAGGGCAGCTTACACCACCAGGAGAAACAGAATGAGCGTGTAAGACAGGTGGAGTGAGCGACCTCAACGGAGCTCAGTTGGAACAGCTGCAGATTTCTTTGTGGGCAGAAAAAAGTGCCAATGCAGGCAGGAGCCCAGTACAAAAGGGCAGCATGCAGTGCTGGAAGAAATACAATGAGTGAGTGAGAGAGGGGGAGTGAGCGAGCTCAACGGAGCTCTATCGTGACTGCTGCGGATTTGTTTGTGGGCAGAAAAAGGCGGCAACGCAGACAGGAACCCAGTACAAAAGGTCAGCCTGCAGCACCGGCAGAAACGGAATGAGCAAGTGAGAGAGGGTGAGTGAACAAGCTCAACGGAGCTGTGTCGGGACTGCTGCAGATTTCTTCGTGGGCAAAAAAAGGCAGAATGCACACAAGGGCCCAGTAAAAAAAGGGCAGCCTGCCGTAACAGGAGAAACAGAATGAGCGACTGAGAGAGGGTAAATGAGCGCGCTCTATGGAACTCTATTGTGACTGCTGCAGATTACTTTGTGGGCAAAAGAAGGCAGCAACGCAGGCAGGAGTCCAATACAAAAGGGAAGCCTGGAGCGGTGGCAGAAACGGGATGAGTGAGTGAGAGCAGGGAATGAGCAAGCTCAACAGAGCTCTGTCGGGACTGCTGCAGATTTCTTTGTGGGCAGAAAAAGGCGCCAACAGAGGCAGAAGCAAACTATACAACGACAGCCTGCAGCGCCAGGAGGAACAGAATGAGCGAGTGAGACAGGTGGAGTGAGCGACCTCAATGGAGCCTGCGGGACAGCTGTGGATTCTTTGTGGGAAAAAAGGTGCTAATACAGGCAGTAGCCCAGTACAAAAGGGCAGCCTGCAGCAGCGTGAGACACAGAATGAGTGAGGGAGGGAGGGGGAATGAGTGAGCTCAATGGAGGTCTATCATGACTGCTGTGGATTATTTGTGGGCAGGAAAAGGCGGCAACGCAGGCAGGAGCCCAGTATAAAAGGCCAGCCTGCAGAGCCACAGAAATGGAATGAGCAAGTGACAGAGGGGGAGTGAGCGACCTCAGTGGAGCTGTGTCAGGACTCTTGCAAATCTCTTTATGGGCAGAAAAAGGCGCAAACGCAGGCAGGAACCCAGTACAAAAGGGCAGCCTGCAGCATTGGGAGACACACGATGAGTTAGTGTTGGAAGGGGAGTGAGTGAACTCACCGGAGCTCTGCTGGGACTGCTGCCGATTTCTTTGTGGGCAGAAAGCGGCAAGCATGAGCAGGAGCCCAGTACAAAGGGCAGTCCGCAGCCGGCAGAAACAGAACGAGTGAGTGAGAGTGGGGAAGTGAGCGAGCTCAACAGAGCTCTGTCGATACTGCTGCAGATTTCTTTGTGGGCAGAAAGAGGCACCAACAGAGGCAGAAGCCAACTACAAAATGGCAGCCTGCAGCGCCAGGAGGAACAGAATGAGCGAGTGAGACAGGTGGAGTGAGCGACCTCAATGGAGCTCTGTCAGGACAGCTGCAGATTTCTTTGTGGGCAAAAAAAGGTGCCAATGCAGGCAGTAGCCCAGTACAAAAGGGCAGCCTGCAGCAGCGTGAGACACAGAATGAGTGAGTGAGGGAGGGGGATTGAGTGAGCTCGAGTTCTGTTGGGACTGCTGCAGATTTCTTTGTGGGCTGAAAAAGACAACATTGCACGCAGGGGCCCAGTACAAAAGGGCAGCCTGCAACAGCGGGACAAACAGAATGAGCAAGTGAGAGAGGGGCAGTGAGCGAGCTCAATGGAGCTCTATCGTGACTGCTGCAGATTTCTTTGTGAGTAGAAGAAGGCAGCAACGCAGGCAGGAGCCCAGTACAAAAGGGCAGCCTACGGCACTGGCAGAAGCAGAATGAGTGAGTGAGAGAGTGGGAGTGTGCGAGCTCAACGGAGCTCTGTCGGGACTGCTGCAGATTTCTTTGTGGGCAGAAAAAGACACCAACAGAGGCAGGAGCCAACTACAAAATGGCAGCCTGCAGCGCCAGGCTAAACAGAATTAGCGAATGAGACAGGGAGAGTGAGCAACCTCAACGGAGCTCTATCATGACTGCTGCAGATTTCTTTGTGGGCAGAAAAAGGTGGCAATGCAGGCAGAAGTCCAGTACAAAAGGACAGCCTGCAGCGCAGAAGAAATGGAATGAGTGAGTGAGAGAGGGGGTAGTGAGTGAGGTCAATGGAGCTCTGTCAGGAGTGCTGCAGATTTCTTTGTGGGCAGGAAAGGGCTCCAACGCAGGCAGGAACCCAGTACAAAAGGGCAGCCTGCAGTGCTGGGAGACACAGAATGAGCGCGTAAGACAGGTGGAGTGAGCGACCTCAACAGAGCTCTGTCGGGACAGGTGCAGATTTTCTTGTGGGAAGAAAAAGGTGCCAATGCAGGCAGGAGCTTAGTACAAAAGGGCAGCCTGCAGTGCCAGAAGAAATACAATGAGCGAGTGAGAGTGGACAGGTGGCTGAGCTCAACAAACTCTATTGTGACTCTCATGGATTTCTTTGTGGGCAGGTCGGCAATGCAGGCAGGAGCCCAGTATAAAAGGCCAGTCTGCAGTGCCGGCAGAACTGGAATGAGTGAGTGAGAGAGGGCGAGTGAGTGAGGTCAACGGGTCTCTGTCGGGAGTGCTGCAGATTTCTTTGTGGGCAGAAAAAGGTGCCAGCAGAGGCAGGAACCCAGTAGAAAAGGGCAGCCTGCACCGACAGGAGAAACAGAATGAGCACGTAAGACAGGTGGAGTGAGCGACCTCAACTGAGCTCTGTCGGGACAGGTGCAGATTTCGTTGAGGGCAGAAAAAGGTGCCAATGCAGGCAGGAGCCTAGTACAAAAGGGCAGCCTGCAGTGCCAGAAGAAATACAATGAGTGAGTGAGAGTGGAGGAGTGAGCAAGCTCAACGGAGCTCTATCGTGACTGCTGCAGATTTGTTTGTGGGCAGGGAAAGGTGGCAATGCAGGCGGGAACCCAGTACAAAAGGCCAGCCTGCTGCGACGGCAGAAATGGAATGAGCGAGTGAGAGAGGGTGAGTGAGCGAGCTCAACGGAGTTGTGTCAGGACTGCTGCAGATTTCTTTGTCTGCAGAAAAAGGCAGCAATGCACGGAGGGTCCCAGTACAAAAGGGCAGCCTGCCGCAATGGGAGAAACAGAATGAGCGAGTGAGAGAGGGGGAGTGAGCGAGCTCAACGGAGGTCTATCGTGACTGCTGCAGATTTCTTTGTGGGCAAAAGAAGGTGGCAATGCAGGCAGGAGTCCAGTAAAAATGGGCAGCCTGGAGCGGTGGCAGAAACGGGATGAGCGAGTGAGAGCAGGGAATGAGCAAGCTCAACGGAGCTCTGTCGGGACTGCTGCAGGTTTCTTTATGGGCAGAAAAAGGCGCCAACAGAGGCAGGAGCCCATTACAAAAGGGCAGCCTGCAGCACCAGGAGAAACAGAATGAGTGAGTGAGACAGAGGGAGTGAGCGACCTCAATGGAGCTCTATTGTGACTGCTGTGGATTTCTTTGTGGGTAGCAAAAGGCAGCAATGCAGGCAGGAGCCCAGTACAAAAGGCCAGCCAGCAGCGCCAGCAGAAACAGAACAAGTGAGTGAGGGAGGGGAAGTGAGTGAGCTCAACGGAGGTCTATCGTGACTGCTGCGGATTTCTTTGTGGGCAGGAAAAGGTGGCAATGTAGGCAGGAGCCCAGTACAAAAGGCCAGCCTGCAGCGCCCCGCAGAAATGAAATGATCAAGTGACAGAGAGGAAGTGAGCGACCTCAGTGGAGCTGTGTCAGGACCGTTGCAGATCTCTTTGTGGCAGAAAGGCACCAACGCAGGCAGTGGGGAACCCAGTAAAAAAGGCAGCCTGCAGCAGTGGCATACAGGATGAGCGAGTGGGAATGGGAGTGAGTGGAACTCATCAGAGCTCTGTTGGGACTGCTGCAGATTTCTTTGTGGGAAGAAAAGGCAGCAATGCAGCAGGGACCCAGTACAAAAGGGCAGCCTGCAGCAGTGGGAGAAACAGAACGAATGAGTGAGAGAGGAGAATGAGCTAGGGAGCTCAACGAAGCTCTATTGTGACTGCTGCAGATTTCTTTGTGGGCAGAAGAAGCCGGCAATGCAGGCAGGAGCCCAGTACAAAAGGGCAGTCAGCAGTGCCAACAGAAACAGAACAAGTGAGTGAGAGGGGGGAGTGAGCGAACTCAACGGAGATCTGTCGGGACTGCTGCAGATTTCTTTGTGGGCAGAAAAAGGCGCCAAAAGAGGCAGAAGCCAACTACAAAATGACAGCCTGCAGCGCCAGGAGGAATAGAATGAGCGAGTGAGACAGCTGGAGTGAGCAACTTCAATGGAGCTCTGTCAGGACAGCTGCAGATTTCTTTGTGGGCAAAAAAAGGTGCCAATGCAGGCAGAAGCCCAGTACAAAAGGGCAGCCTGCAGCAGCGTGAGACACAGAACGAGCGAGTGAGGGATGGGGAGTGAGTGAGCTTAACAGAGGTCTATTGTGACTGCTGCGGATTTCTTTGTGGGCAGGAAAAGGTGGCAATGTAGGCAGGAGCCCAGTATAAAAGGCCAGCCTGAAGCACCCGCAGAAATGGAATGAGAAAGTGACAGAGGGGGAGTGAGCAACCTCAATGGAGCTGTGTCAGGATTGTTGCAGATCTCTTTGTGGGCAGAAAAAGGCCCCAACGCAGGCAGGAACCTAGTACAAAAGGGCAGCCTGCAGCAGTGGGAGACACAGGCTGAGCGAGTGTGGGAAGGGGAGTGAGTGAGCTCAATGGAGCTCTGTTGGGACTGCTGTGGATTTCTTTGTGGCCAGAAAAAGGCAGCAATGCATGCAGGGATCCAGTACAAAAGGGCAGCCTGCAGCAGAGGGAGAAACAGAATGAACGAGTGAGAGAGGGGGAGTGAGTGACTGAGCGAGCTCAACAAAGCTCTATCGTGACTGCTGCAGATTTCTTTGTGGGCAGAAGAAGGCGGCAACGCAGGTAGGAGCCCTGTACAAAAGGGCAGTCTGCAGCACCGGCAGAAAAAGAATGAGTAAGTGAGTGAGGGGGAGTGAGCGAGCTCAACGGAGCTCTGTCAGGACTGCTGCAGATTTCTTTGTGGGCAGAAAAAGGCACCAACAGAGGCAGAAGCCAACTACAAAATGGCAGCCTGCAGCACGAGGAGGAACAGAATGAGCGAGTGAGACAGGTGGAGTGAACGATCTCAATGGATCTCTGTTGGGACAGCTGCGGATTTCTTTGTGGGCAAAAAAAGGTGCCTATGCAGGCAGTAGCCCAGTACAAAGGGGCAGCCTTCAGCAGCGTGAGACACAGAATGAGCGAGTGTGGGAGAGGGAGTGAGTGAGCTCAGCGGAGCTCTGTTGGGACTGTTGCAGATTTCTTTGTTGGCAGAAAAAGGCAGCATTGCACGCAAGGGCCCAGTACAAAAGGGCAGCCTGCAGCAGCAGGACAAACAGAATGAGCTAGTGAGAAAGGGGCAGTGAGCGAGCTCAATGGAGCTCTATCGTGACTGCTGCAGATTTCTTTGTGAGCAGAAGAAGACAACGCAGGCAGGAGCCCAGTACAAAATGGCAGCCTGCAGTGCCAGCAGAAACAGAATGAGTGAGTGAGAGAGGGGGAGTGAGCGAGCTCAATGGAGCTCTATCGGGACTGCTGCAGATTTGTTTGTGGGCAGAAAAAGGTGGCAATGCAGGCAGGAGCCCAGTACAAAAGGCCAGCCAGCAGTGCCGACAGAAATGGAATGAGCGAGTGAGTGAGAGGGAGTGAGAGAGCTCAACCAAGCAGCGTCAAGACTGCCACAGATTTCTTTGTGGGCAGAATAAGCTGCCAATGCAGGCAGGAGCCCAGTACAAAAGGACAGCTTGCACCAGCAGGAGACACAGAATGAGTGAGTCAGGGAAGGGGAGTGAGTGAGCTCAACGGAGCTCTGTTGGGACTGCTGCGGATTTCTTTGTTGGCAGAAAAAGGCAGCAATGCACCCAGGGGCCCAGTACAAAAGGGCAGCCTACAGCGGTGGGAGAAACAGAATGAGTGAGTGAGAGAGGGGGAGTGAGCGAGCTCAATGAAGCTCTATCAAGACTGCTGCGGATTTCTTTGTGGGCAGAAAAAGGCGGCAACGCAGGTAGGAGTCCAGTACAAAAGGCCAGCCTGCAGCGCCAGCATAAACGGAACGGGTAAGTGACAGAGGGGGAGTGAGCAAACTCAACAGACCTGTGTCGGGACTAATTCAGATTTCTTTGTGGGCAGAAAAAGCCACCAACAGAGGCAGGAGCCCAGTACAAAAGGCCAGCCTGCAGCTTCAGGAGAAACAGAATGAGTGAGTGAGAGATGGGGAGTGACCCACCTCAACGGAGCTCTGTCGGGCCAGCTGTGGATTTCTTTGTGGACAGAAAAGGGTGCCAATGCAGGCAGGAGCCCAGTACAAAAGGATAGCCTGCAGCACTGGGAGAAACAGAACGAGCGAGTGACAGAGGGCCAGTGAGTGAGCTTAACGGACCAACGCAATCAACATTCGGCATTGACAAATGCTTGTTTTACCTGTTCTCTGTCACAATAAAAGGATAAACCTTTCTTCCAAGTCTTGGCTGCTTGCATGTCTCTTTCTGTCTTTATTTCAGACTAAGAGCACTATATCACAACAGTCTTTTTGCTTCAAGAATTTCAAAAAAGAATCTTTTGTTAAGCTCTCTGCCCTGCCGAAGCAGCTCCTGAGCTGAGTCCTAATCTAGTCTTGCAGTATTTTAAAATCGAGAAAGATGTCTCTCTCTCTCTCTCTTATCCAGCAGCTCTCACAAGGGTCCAGGCAGGAGTGTCAGGTGAGGCCCTGGAAAAACTCTGTTGCCGTGTCATATGTGTGTCATTGTTGTTCCCAATTACAGTGTTAGCTGCTTGTTTAGTCCCTTTCAAATTAGCAGTTCTAATGTATTTTTCATATAACCTATGATTTGTAGTATTCTCTTTGCCCCTTTGTCTGGAATACTACAGATTTTCTTTCTTATTGGGCCCTATTCTCATAGCTGCTATGCACGCCGCAGCCACTGCACCCCCCTGCACCCAATTCTCCACTGAGGCGTGGGGTAGGCATGCACCTACTCCCCTGACTGGCCCGTGAGATCCACATGCGGGCAGTCCAGGAGGCAGCGCAGGGGGCATGCCCACACTCTGTGCCATGTTTGAAAATGTGGAGTGCCGGGCAAGGGGGGGGGTGCAGGCTACACATTTCTGAGGCAGTTGCTGCGTGCCCCCCCGACTGTATGCCGCTGGCAGTGGAAAACCCCATAGGGCCTTCCAGCCAAGCCACCCCTGCCTGATGGGGCTGTCATGATGGCAGATAGCCACCAACTGAACCCTGCACCCATCCCCCCCCAGCCGCCTGGTGGCACACACCCTGGCTAACAGCTGCTCCCCAGCCCCCACACACAGACACAAACATAGGGGCACCGGCTTCCTGAATGCAGACACCCCCCCACACCCCCGCATGGTACTGCACCCTAGCCATGCCTTCCAACCTACTGTTAGCTCCCCACAGCCCCTCATTGGAATTTAATGGATTCCTCCCAGTTTCACCCCTGTACCTGCCCAACAGTGCTGTGGCACTGACAGGCAGGCACAGGGGCCGGGGGATGTGTGTGCTATGGGGCCACTAATCACTATTGGTGTTCGGGTGTGCCAGGTATGAGGGCAGGAGGTGCGTCCTACCAGGGACAGGGACCAGATGTGTGGGTGAGTGGGGGGGGTGGTGTATGGGATGGATCCTACAGACGGGGGGCCATCCGTGCACTGTGTGGGCACTCCTGCACTTGGACATGGCTGGGGGGCACACAGGTTGACTGGGGCAGTTCATTCGGGTCCAGGTGCCTGTGCTCAGCATTTACGCACCCAGACCCATATCTGCAGTGCATGGGATCCACTGTGGGGCATTAGCCGATCATCCTATTGGATGTCCGCCTGGGTCCACTACACTGTCCCGGGCCACCCTGCATGGCTGTGCACACCGGGGGGGGGAGGGGCCATGGAAGCATGCTGTGCGATGGCTGGTGTCTGTGAATATGGCCACCATCCATCTTCCCGTGGGTGCAGACGTCCGCGGGTGGGATACGTCCCATCGGCATGTACTTCTCGCATCACGGAGAATCCCCCCCATTGTGCATCTGGGACATTTATGTCACGTGTTTATAAATAATGTTCATGTTTTGTTTAATGCCTTTTTTATTGTATTTGTATACATTTTATGTATACTGTTTGCTGTGAAAAAGGACAGTTTTTGCCTGTCTACTCACCAGTTAAAAAATAAAGAAAATGAAAAATGAAATGAATGAAATAATCAGAGCTAATTAGAACCAATCAGAACCATTCAGATCCCCCCTGTGTTCCACTATGTAATAACAGTCAGAAACTTTCCAGGTTCTGCCACCCCTGACTTAGACAGAGCAAACTGGGAAAAATATGTGATCAATTGCATAGCCAAAGCATTTTGGCTGTTGCTCAAAACCTGGGACCCTGTGTGACTATACAATTTGTGCTATGATAAGGCTGACTCTTGTTTGGCGTAGGCTGCAGTCCACTGAAAATGAATCAGAAATTATTTAAATGATTCTCAAGTAGCTATTGTTGAGAACCTGGGAGGTCTGAACAAAAACTGTACAACACTGATTCATTGTGCTTCATGAAATTTCTGTGGTGAAACCTAAAAAGTGTGCAGAATTTCTTGGGAATTTATCCAACTTTGTGAGAAAAATGATGAAAACAGGAAAACCCATGAGTGAAATTTTGCCATAGTCTATAAAAGTCCATGAAATGCTATAACATTTCTCTGGTGAAGTTTTTTTTTTTTTTTTGAGTCTCAGAAGCAGTTAGCAAAAATGAAAAAGTTACTTCTTCCTAACAAAAAGCATCCTTCCACTTCTGGTGAAAACTGACAAAAACAGAAGACAGAAACGGATTTATTTTTCTAAGAATCTACCTTCTTCATAAAGCTCCAATCTTTGGTCTTAGGACAAAGGCACTAGGACTCTATGGGAGAAATTTTAATGTGTCAGGGTGCCAGCACATGCCACACACTGCACACTGCATCCAGTAACCATTGCCAATGCCCTAACAACCTCAGCTCTTTTTTTCCCACCACTGAGAATGCAGTGCAGAGTGGAGCTTACTTCACTCCCTCAGTTCTTACTTTGTACCTGGTATTTTTCTCTTTTTAATATTTTCAATATTGATGTGCATTTGAAGAGTAAGAAGGCCAAAGGTGAAGGGCCACTTTTCTAGAGTTGCCTATGTAGGCTAAATATTGCCTGCACTGACAATCAGGGATTTCACATCTGCCTTGGGCCTGATCGTTACATGGATGCCTGCAGTACCTGCTTCTCCTTTGTTTTTTAGCTGCAGAATTGATGCCTTAGGCTAAACTGGCCAGCTGCCACGTTTGCCAGCATGCCTCAAGCCAGCAAGTCGCATGGACCTTTCCCCAGGTCCCCTCCTCATTCCTCAGAGTCATGCGAGATATGGTTCTCTCTCCCTCCAGCCTGAAGTCATGATAAAGTCTTCAGTGATGGCATTGGGCAGACTCTCAAATCATTCTGGATGGCTATGGGAGCACCCACCATGGTCCGGTCACCTTGGGCAGTTATCACTCTATATCACTCTGTTGTTGGGGTTTGCACCTCCTATGTCAGTCATCTCTTCAATGATAATGGTGACATCTGTCAGTGCTGGTCTCAGTGTTGGGGCTGGCTCCAGGACCAGTGTCATCATTGGTACTGGGGCTGGCATCATTGCTAGTGTTGGTGCTGACCTCAGTACTGCAGTCCTTGCCAGTGAGGTTTTTGACATCTGCATCAGTGCAGACACATGTCTCAGCACTGCTTGTGTTGTCAGCACTGGGTCTGGACTCAATACTGGCATAAGAGCCTTCACCAGTGCAGGCTCAGGTGTCAACACCAGATCAAGGCTAGGCTCTGCAGCAGGGCAACCCAGATCCTGACCAGTCTCCATCCAACTAGAGACTCCTCCTTGGTACATACAACCAGAATCCTCCAGTTCTGCTTGTGCTTCTACATAGAAACATAGAATATGACTTCAGATCAGGACCACTTGGCCCATCCATTCTGCCCATTTCCCTACCTAATGGATAAGCTGCAGATCCTAGTTAACCAACAGCCTACTTCTTCCTACCCCCACCCCCTAGAATAGCCTTATGACTGTCCCATGCATTCTTGAATTCCGCCACTGTTTTTGACTCCACAACCTCCTCAGGAAGGCTGTTCCATGCATCCACCACCCTCTCCATGAAAAAATACTTCTTCACATTACCTCTGAGCCATCCCCCCTCTATCTTCAAATTGTGCCCCCTTGTTCTTACACACCTCTTTTTCTGAAAGATGCTACCCTCATGGACTTTGTTGATTCCCTTGAGGTACTTAAAAGTTTCTATCATGTCCCACCTCTCCCTCCTTTCCTCGAGGCTATACATATTAAGCTCCTTATTTCTCTCTTTGTACGTCTGCTGGTGCAGACCCTGCACCATTTTAGTTGCCCTCCTCTGGACTGCCTCCATCCTGTCTATGTCTTTGTGGAGACTGGGTCTCCAGAACTGCACGCAGTACTCCGGATGGGGTCTCACCAGCTGTCTGTACGGAGGGATAACAACTTCCTGTTTTCTACTGGTGATGCCTCTCCCTATGCATCCCAGTATCCCCCCCCCAGCCCTCCTTACTGCCCTCTCACATTGCTTGCCCACCTTTAGGTCATCTGATATGACTACCCCCAGGTCCCTTTCCATTTTTGTTGTTGTTAGTATCTCACCCCCAGTGTGTATTCTTCCCCTGGGTTTTTGTTTCCCAGGTGCATTACTTTGCACTTCCTAGCATTGAGTCTAAACTGCCATACATTTGACCATTCCTCCAACCTTGCCAAGTCCCTTCTCATCCTTTCCACCCCACCTTGTGTATCAACTCTGCTGCAGATCTTTGTGTCGTCTGCAAAGAGACATACTTTTCCTTCCAGTCCCTCTGCAATGTTGCTTATAAAGACATTAAAGAGGACCGGTCCTAGTACTGAACCCTGCGATACCCCACTAGTAACCCCCTTTCTTCAGATGGACTCTGTTTACTATTACCCTCTGTGTCCTGTTCTCCAGAAAATTCTTTACCCAGGCTACTATCTTGGGACCCACTCCCAGGCTGGCCAACTTGTATATTAATCTTTTGTGTGGGACTGTGCCAAACGCCTTGCTAAAGTCTAGGTAGGCCTTGTCCACAGCCCGTCCCTGATCTACTACTTTGGTCACCCAGTCAAAGAAATCTATTAGATTCATCTGACATGACCTTCCCACTATGAATCTATGCTGTCTTGGGACCTGTGCCCCTCTGGCCTCTAGGTACTCAACAATTCTTTCCTTCAGAAGTGATTCCATCATTTTCCCAATCACTGAGGTTAAACTAACAGGTCTGTAGTTTCCTGCTTCTGCCCTGCTCCCACTTTTGTGAAGTGGAATAACATCTGCCCTCCTCCAGTCCTCAAGTACCACACCATCCTCCCATGATTTGTTAAAGAGGGTAGTCAGTGGTGTCACTAGTTCTACCTTTAGTTCTTTTAGAATTCTGGGATGAATCCCATCAGGCCCCATTGCTTTGTCCACCTTAAGTTTTAAGAGTTCTTTCAGAACACTTTCTTCTGTGAATGGGCTGGTGTCAACCCCCGTATCCAGAGTGTTTCTATTGTTTGGTTTAGGTACCTCTCCCTCTTCATTTGTAAATACTGAGCAAAAATATTTGTTTAGTATCTCTGCCTTTTCACAGTCACCCTCTGCCCACCCCACTCCCCTTTATTAAGCCTCACTATCCCTCCCTTGGTCTTCCTTCACTCCCTGATGTACCTATAAAAGGTTTTATCCCCCTTCTTAACCGAGTTGTTTTTTCCTTGGTTTGGGCCTTTGCTGTTCTGACTGCCTTCCCTGCTTCCTTTTGCTTTAACTGATACAATTCTCTGTCATGCTCCTTCTGTGATTCCTAGTATTTCCTGAATGCTTTTTTCTTCTCCCTAACCTGCCCTGCCACCTCCTTTGAGAACCATAGTGGTTTCTTACATCGTTTTGATTTTGTTTATTTGCTTCACACAAAGGCTTGTTGCCTCTGTGATGGCAGTTTTGATTATTCCCTATTGTTCTTCCACCCCTCCTTCCTGCCCATTCGCTAGTGCATTCCTTAGGTACTCACCCATTTTGGCAAAGTCAGCCCTCCTGAAGTCCAGTACCTTTGCCTTTGTATGGCTTGACTACTGCTGTGTTTATCGTGAACCATACTGCTCGATGGTCACTAGTTCCCAGATGGCTACCCACTTCGAAATCTGTGATCCTCTCGCCATCTCCATTTGAGAGTACCAGGTCTAAAATTGCTCCCTTTTGAGTGGGTTCCAATACTAGTTGTTTAAGGCATGCCCCCTCTAGGGCATCTAGAATGACCCCACTCTTAGAAGTGGCTGCTGCAAATGCACTCCAGTTAACATCTGGCATATTCAGATCCCCCATTAGCAATATCTCCCCTTTTTCTGCCATTCTAAGGATACTTTCTATCATCTCCTTGTCCATTTCCTCCCCCTGAGATGGGGGTCTGTATATTACCCCTGTGCGGATTGTGGTGCCATTGCCTGTCTCCAAATTGACCCACAGTGCTTCCTCTCCTTCCTGTTTACCCTTTTGTTCTGTTGCTTTGATTCCTTCCCTTATGTAGAGAGCTACTCCTCCTCCTCTTTTACCCTCCTGGTCTCCTTCATGTAGATAGTGTATCCTGGTATGTGTACATCCCAGTCATGGTTCTGTGTATTTCTGTGACTGCCACGATATCCAGATGTTCCTCCTCCATCAAGGCCACTAATTCAGGAAGCTTGTTACCCAGACTACGGGCATTGGTACTCATTACTCTCCATTTTTTGATGGCTTTACCTCTTGTAGCACCATCCCTGTCCTCATTGACTTTGCTTTCTCCATGTACCCCTGTCCTGCTCCCTACTGACCTTTCTGCCTTGGTCTTTACCTCATTTAGTACCTTGTTTTGTAGGGGGAGGCTGAGAATTCCCTGTTGCTTATCAGTGCCTCCCCCTCTTGACTAGCTTAAAAGCTTGCCAATGAAGCATTTAAACCAATTGCCCAGAAGACTTGTTCTCTTCCTGTACAGATACAGACCATCTTGCCAGTATAGCCTGGTATCCCTCCAGGTGGAACCCAAGTCCCTGATGAAGCCAAACCCCTGTGCTCTGCACCATTTTTTAAACCATTCATTGAATTGCATGGTGCGAAGTACCCTCACCTCACCCTTGCCATAGACAGACAGCACCTCTGAGAAGGATACTGTGTGTGCTACTTGTCTTAGGCCCCACCCTAACTCCACAAACTCCTCCTGCACTGCTCTAATCTCATGTTGAGCCAAGTCATTCATCCTTAGGTGGACAATGACATCCAGCTCAGTCTCCCGTACAGCTTTTCTCGTGATCCTGAGGATGCGCTTCCTGTCCCTCCAAGCCATGGCGCCAGGCAGGCACCTTACTTCAGTTTTCCCTGCCCCCCCAGTTCTATCCCCCTAATAACTGAGTCCCCCACCAGGAGCTGCTTCCTTTTCCTGTGGTGTTCTCTGCCTCCTTCCTTCCTCCCCACCCCCCCAGCTTCATTGCATGATCCTTGGTCCTAGTGTTACTTCTCATCTGAAAGTGACTTGAATCAAGACACTCTCCCATTCCTCCCATAGGCGTGGCTCAAGAGTCAGAAGGTCTAGGCTAAAGCACAGATTCTGTGGTCCACCAAGCCATGCATACCCTGTAGGCTACTGCCTCAAGTTCCGCAGGCCTTTTTTGATGTGGTGGCAGAGACCCTTGGGCCCCAATGGTCATTCTTTCTGCAGCAGAAGCATCTGTTGATGGAGAACATAAAGAGATAGCTTAGAGAGAGACTGACCAAGCACTTTTCTAAGTGCTCCTCTCTGTTTCAGCCATTGATGAAACATAGAAACAGAATTTGTAGGCAGAAACAGATCACTTGGCCCACCCAGTCTGCCCAGAAGTTTTCAGCCTAATCTGTCTCCACAGACCATAAATGGTCTCCAGCAACCCTCTCTCCTCCCTGCCTGTTTTCTAATACACTCAAATGTGTATCCCACACATGCTTTATGCCCCCCACTGTTTTCGCCTCCACCACTTCTGCTAGCAGTTTGTTCCAGGCATGTACCAATCTTTCAATAAGAAATGTTTCTCGAAATCTCTCCTAAACTCCCCCCCCAGCTTCATTGCATGATCCCTGGTCCTAGTGTTCCTTCTAATCTAAAAGTGACTTCTCTCCTGCATCTGGTTTGTCACTGTGAGATACTTGTAGGCATCTATCATGTCACCTCTTGATGTCCTCTCTTCCAGGATGTACATGTTGAGATCCCTCAGTCTTTCCTCATAGGGCCTCTTGTACAACCCCAGAACCATTTTAGTTGCCCTCCTCTGGACTGCCTCTGCCTTGTCTATGTCCTTTCTGAGGTGCGGCCTCCTAAACTGGGCACAGTAGTCCTGGTTGAGCCTCACCCATGAGTAATACAGTGGCAACACCACCTTCTTCCTCTTGCTGGGTATACCTCTCCCTATGCACCCCAGTATCCCACTATCCCTAACTACTGCTTTGTCACACTGCCCTGCCACCTTATGGTCATAAGATATGATAACCCCAGGTCCCTTTCCTGTTAAGTGATTGTCAGTATTCACAGCATCTTACACTCAGCACCTGGGTTGCTATGCCCCAGGGGCTTGATTCTTTACTTTTTGCAATTGAACCCCAACTGCTATGATTTAGACCACTCCTCAAATTTCCCCAGATCCCTGCTCTTTCTCTCCACATCTGCCTGAGTGTCCACACTATTTCAGATTTTGGTGACATCTGCAAAAAGGCATACCTTTCCTTCCAGTTCCTTAGCAATGTCACTTATGAAGACATTGAAGAAAACCAGTCCCAGTATTAAGTCCTGAGGCATCCCATTGGTCACTCCTCCATCAGTCAATTGAGTGCTGTTTACCACCACCCTCTGTTTTCTATCTACTAACCAGATTCCAACCCAAGTGGAGTGCCTCAGAGATTATCCCCCACAACCCAATTTACCATTTTGGATCCCACCTCCAGGCTGCTGGTTCTTTATCAGCCTCCTGTGTGGCACTGTGTTGAAGACCTTGCTGAAGTCCAGATAGGCCATGTTTACTGCCTTCACCTAATCTATTTCCCTGGCCACCCAGTCAAAGAAATCCATCAAATTCATTTGGCATGACCTTACCCCCCATGAATCAATGTTGCCTGTGGTTGTGCAACCCAATGGATTCAAGACACTCTGTGGCAAGCCTGGTTTCCCAATTCAGCAATCCAAATAACTTTAGTGTAAAGTTTTTTTTTTTTTTTTTTTAATTTAACCTTTGGCAAAGCTCAGCAGCCAGTGCACACAGTAAGTCCAGAGTGCAGAGAAGGCAGGAAGCACATGAAACATTTAGTTACTGCTATCTTGAAAGCATAACTTTTTAACAGAGAAATGTCAGCAGAGAAAATATGAAGAGGGGATTAAACCACTTACTGTACTAAAACACATGGGGCCCAATATTCAGATTCACATAAAGTGGACTGCAAACATTTTTGCTGCGCCTTGCGATTGCCCAGGTGCCTGAAGATGATATATTCAGTCGAATAGTGCACCAGGGAATATAATTTGCGGGCCGGGGATGGCGATTGGAAGGAGGGGGGACCACTACCACCAGGGATAATATATTTTACATAACTAAATTTATGGACACTGAAGTATTAAATGGTATAAGACAGCTCCTCATTGTACAATGAACTTGTGTCTGGGCCTCTGTAAGAGAAAGGAAAAAACTAAGGAGGGTGAAATAAAATAATCACCATAATTTATGTATCAGTATTTCACAATGTGTATCATAATATTGTTTATGTGTCTGTTTATAGATATGGTACAAAGTCTACCATATCATCCAGACCTCTCAGATGTACTGTATCTTAATCTACCATAACATTCAGGTCTCTCAGATGTACTGTATCTTAATCTACCATATCATTCAGATCTCTCAGATACACTGTATCTAACTGACCATTCATCTTGTTTCCTTCTGGAGTAGAAACTTAGTTTGATCCCCACCTTACTTGGGAGCTGGTATGTGGTCTTTTCACATGTATTTTACCCTAGCTGGATCGGACAAATGTGTGGCATGAAAGTGCACACAAGGCGTTTGTCAAAGTATCATTAGTGATTGCTCTCAGGTTTTGCTGGATGTGCACTTTCAGAGGCCTAACTGCCAATCAAATATATACACAACTGCAATCATACCTCATAGCATGCACTACAATGAGATACAGTATAACATGTTGTGAACTGGAGTACTTCCATCTTGGTACCATTGTGTGGATTTTCAAAAATGTTACCGTGGCCCCTTATTTAGACACCTTACAGGTGCCATGACTGTGGAGCCCCACAAGCTGACTGTGGAGCCAATTTACATATGGCACTGGGAGCTGCTTAAAAATCTTTTTGTCAGTATAGCAGATAAATTGCTTGCTCTGGTAAAGCTAACTTGAATTTGGGACCTAAGGTTTGGTTAAGTATGAGATCAATTAGGAAGATATGCAAAAGCCTATGTGCATCATTCTCTTCTCTTCCTGCCACCTAGTTAAACTGTAAGGTAAATGTAACAGGAAACTCATCTCCATCTTTTCCTTTTTTGGAATTAACACAGTACTTCTGTCTATTTGCCTCACCTTAGTAAGGGCACCCTCAAAGATGTTCTCACTACAGTATAATCCCTATGTCTAAATCCAGAACCGGTTTAAGACCTAATGGCACACCAAGCTGAAATACTTGTGGTACCCCCTACACTGCTTCACATCACCCCCCCATCCTCCCTTCTTCCCCAATCCACATCCAAAAAGTGATAAGAATTCTATGAATGCAAGGGTGATGAAAACAAGAAAAAATTATTTACCATACTAATCTTGTTTCTTCCACGGTATTCTTCTGTATTCCTAACTCTCTGCAGTCAGCTTCCTAAGTAGAACTGCCCGGAGATATGATGTTATGCAAATGATAAAACCTATCATTGCCTCATGCCACTTATTCAAACTTCTGCCCTTATCAGCTGCAACGTTCCACAAATGTATCACATATCTAAGGAGCTTGCAAGGCAATTTTAACTATAATTATATCTATCTATCTACAACAAAACTATACTGTCTAGTAGAAACTACAAATATTAGCATAAACCCAACCCCCTCAAATGCCAGAATCACCTGGAAAAAGAAGGGAAGGAAAACCTCCACCTATTAGGGTTTAAACAACGTATGTCAGTGTTTGGGACTCCATATTTAAAAGCTCAGTTAGGAGAGCAGAAGCTTTGGTTCTGGAAGAGGAGGCAGGTTGAGAGAGTTAGAAATATAGAAAGAATACCCTGGAAGAAACAAGATTACTATGGTAAGTAATTTTTTCTTCTCACCCCAGGTATTCTTCTATATTCCTAACTCTCTGCAGACTTCAAAGCAGTACCTTTGGAGGGGGGCACAGAACCTACTTTTTTGGAAAGAGGCTTTGCAGAATTGCTGTGCCAAACCTGGCATCACTTCTGGATCAAGTGTCTAGACTATAGTGGTTAGTAAAGGTGTATGCTGTCCTCCAGGTAGCTGCTTTACAGATCTCCACTAATAAAACATCTCTGGCTGCTGCCATGGTTGCAGCTGTGCCCCTTGTGGAATGAGCTCTCAGCCCTGCTGGGGGCTCCTTGCCAACTTTCGAATAGCAAAACTGAATGCACTAGATTATCCAGTGAGAAGTGGACATCTTTGAAGCTGGGTTACCTTTACCCACATCCCCATAAGTCAGGAACAACTGTTTGTCTTGCCCATGATCTCTGGTGTGGGTCATGTAGTAACTTAATGCCCTCTTGACATCCAGACTATGGAGCCTGCACTCACCTGAACTAGTTTGTTTAGTGAAGTGGACTGGCATGGTAATGGACTGGTTCAAATGAAAGTCAGAGACCACCATGGGGAGGAATTTTCTGTTTGTCCTTAGTACTACCTTGTGTATGTGGAAGGAAAGATAATCCTTCTAGACACACAAGACCTGAAGTTCACTAATTCTTCTAGCTGAGGTGATAGCAACCAGAAAAAGAGTTTTCCAGGTAACATACCTTCGGTGTGCTGAAGCCATGGGCTCAAATGGGGCCTCATGAGCTGAATAATGCATATGTTCAGGTCCCATGCTGGTCCTGGTTCCCTAATAGGTGGGTGCAAATGGCATAGACCTTTAAAAAACCTTTTGAAAATGGGACTGGATGCCATGGTAATGCTCCTCCCAGCAGAAATGTAAGCAGATATTGAGGCTAAATGCACTTTCAGGGATGTATGTTGCAGACCCTGGGAGTGTAAGTAGGTAAGATAATCCAGGACAGCTGGTATCCCCACGTGAGAAGGGGAGATACCTTTGGAAGCACACCAAACAGACAACCTCTTCCATTTTGAAGCATAGGTCTTCTTAGTACAAGGCTTCCTGTAGCCCTTCAGGATATCCAGGACACTTAGAGTGTGCAAACTCTTAAGTCCTCAAGAGCCATGCTTTGAGTTTAAGAGATCTGAAGTTTGGGTACAGGATCCTGCCCTGATGGGAGATCAGCAGGTTGTGCCTCCTGGGTAGATGTATTGGTTTAGCAACAGACATGGAGAATCATAGAGGGTACCATGGCTGTCTGGCCCAGTCTGGTGCTATCAAGATCATTGATGCAGGTTGTGACCCGAGTTTGATCAGAACTCTGAAAATGAGAGGAAAAGGAAAAGCATATAGGCTTCTTCCTGACCAGTCCATTGTCAAAGCATCCAGCGGGATTGTACCCTTGGCTGGTGGTCTACAGCAGAAAAGGGGCAGATGATGATTCAAGGGATGCAAAGAGATATATCTCTGGTGTGCCCCACCTCCTGAATACTGCCTCCAGTATCTGCTTGTTGGTGGACCACTTGTGGTGGGCCTGATTGATTCTGCTCAGGGCATCTGCTAGGGTATTGTCTTTCCCTGGCACATGAATGGCCTGTAGGAAGGCATTCAGTGAGTAAGCCAAACTCCAGATCTTCACTGCTTCAATGTACAGGGGCCTGACCTTGTCCCCCCTTGCTTGTTTATGTAGTACACTGCTGTGGTGTTGTCTGTCCTGACCTGCACCACTTTTCCTTGTAGTAGTGGTGCACATGCCTTCAGCGCCAGGAACACTGCCCTCAGCTCCAAAAGATTTATATGCTGGAGTGACTCTGCGCTGGACCAGGTTCCATGAGTGGTGTGTTCCCCTAAGTGGGCACCCCACCCTAACAGGGAGGTGTCAATTGTAAGAATGGCTGATGGGGTTCCTCATTGAAAGGATACCCCCTCCCTGAGGTTGTCTGCTTCCTTTCACCACTGAAGGGCTTACAGCAATGTTCTTGTTACTGGAATTGGCTTTGAAAGAGTGTCTTTCCTTTGGCACCAATGTGCACCAAGGTGAAACTGTATGTCTCTCCATTTGGAACCTGGCACCCAAAACTGTGCCTGTTGTTGCAGCCATGTGTCCCAGAAGCTGCAGAAATTGTCTTGCTGGCTTTGGCTCATTCAGCCTGAAAGAAGCTGCTATTTGCCAGATGCTTTGCACTCTGTCCTGAGGGAGGAAGGTTCTGCCCTCTAAGGTGTTCAGTTCTGCTCCTATGAAGTGCAGAACCTGTACTGGAGTGAGAACAGATTTCTCCTGATTTACCAGGAACTCTAGTGAGTGTAACAGGTTTAGTGTTACCTGCAGGTGATCTTGCACATGCCTGGGTGAGCTTCCCACCACCAGCCAAATACTGAGATAGGGGAAGACTGATACACCTAACCTTCTTAGGTGTGCCACCACCACTGCCAGATGCTTTGCAAATACCCTTGGGGCTGAGGAGAGACTGAAGAGTAGGGTTGAAAACTGGTAATATCCTGATGGAAGCCTGAATCTGAGATATTTTCTGTGAGATTCTCTTGTGGGAATGTGGAAATAGGCATCTTTCAGGTCCAGAGATGCTAGCCAATCTCCCTTCTGAATGACTGGCAGAATAACTGCCAATGTGACCATCTTGAACTTTGGCTTTACTAAGTACTTGTTCAGTAGACTGAGGTCTGGAATAGGTCACCACTCCCTATTTTTCTTTTTGGTGAGAAAGTATCTTGAGTAGAAGCACCTTCCCTTCTGCTGAGGTGGAACATGTTCTACTGCTTTTAACAGGAGGAGACTTTGAACCGCCTTCTCCAATAGTTTATTTTCCAAGAGGGAAGCTGGTTTTGAACACCCTTGTTCTCAAGAGAGGAAATTACTTGAAACTTAGGGGCAGACCCTGACTCACCACTTCTAGGACCCACTTGTCTGTGGTAATGGACTCCCAAGCCTGGAAATAGTGAGCCAGCCTGACCCTTACTGGAACAGGGCCGGGGGAGCCGGGATCCCCTCCTGGAGCCCCTTCTACCCCTGCCTCTGAACTACCTTGTCTGCTGTGGGTATTGCTGATATTGAGAGACAGCCTGGGCTTGATTAAAAAGGTCTGGTGCAGGCTGCTCCACCTCTGCCTCCCCTTCTGTATGACCTGTAGGAGAAGGAGGGTATCTCCTCTGTCGAGTTGCTCTTATAGGTGGCCTTGTACTCATCCACCTTCTTCATAGAAGCCTCAGTCTATTGGCCAAATATTGAATGATTCTCCACAGGAAAAGCCATAGCCTTGGTTTGGGTATCCTGTGTAAGATTAGTGGTCCTAAACCAGGCCAACCTCCTAAGAGCTATGGTAAGGGCCATCCATCTGGAAGCAGTATCACTGACATCTGCTGCCATCTGAAATTGGTATTTTGCTGCTTCCAGCCCAAACCTGGCTATCTCAGTCAAATCATCCAAGAGGCCTGAAGGAGCCTTATCTACCATGGCAATCCTGACTGCCACAGTGACTTTTGATACTGTGCAGAATAAGTCTGGTAATTAGTCTGTCTGACTCCCAGTGAGGATGCCAGGTAACCCTTCTTGGCCATACTATCTATTTTGCATGAATCTTTCTCAGGTGGGTGTGATGCCAATGGCACTCTTGCCTTCTCACAGGCTGCTTGCTGGATTATCCCTTGATGGTCAGGGCGAGAGAAGAGGAACAAAGCCCCCTGTCTGTCCAGCTGGTACTTTTTGTCTGCCTTCTTGTCCGGGGTTGGGGACAGAATTTGGAGTTTGCAAAACCTTAAACAAGTCTTTTTTGAAAACTTGTTGATAGGGAGTAATATCTTCTTTGTGGGTGTTAACCCCATCATTTTCATGTATTTGGCCTCTTCCTCAGCCTCTATAACCTCTGTGGTAGCCAAATCAAGGGCTTCCACTATTTTCCTTATGAAGGGAGAATGAGAGGAAAAATCCTCTGCTCTAGGAGGAGACCCAAATTCCTGTACAGGTGAGATCTCAGTCTCAATAGGTTCACCCTCATCTACTTCAGGCAAATCATACTCCTCAAACTGCATCTGCTCCTGGGATGGAGTTGGGACAGAAGAAGATCCAACCGGGACTTGAACCAGTGTTGGAGGAGTTGGAGCAGGTATAAGACCCTGCAAGGCCTGCATGGCCTTCATGGCCAGGGCAATCTCTTCTGAGGATGGCAGGCTGTGAGGCACAGATGAAACTCCCTTGGTTTCTCAGTCAGGGGTTCAACGTGCTTTGTTTTCTTTATCTTTTTGGTAGGAACTGGGAAGTCAGCCAGTTCACCCACCCTTTTACTGGAAGCTGCATCACTCTTGTCAGGGGTGCTCAGTTTGGACAGTGAGGTTTCACCCGCATGTTTAAAGGGTGTGGGTTGGTCAGAACCCATAGCACCCTTCTCAAGTTTTCTTTGAGCCTTCCAGCCTCTTGTCAATTGTCTTTGTGGAAATGATTAGCAGATTTCGCATCTGCAGAAAATTGTTCATTTCAAGGCAGACCATGTAGTTATGCTTCTCTGCCTTGGCAAAAACGTCCCCACACTTTTTTTTTCTTTTATCTTTCTCCCCCCTGGCCCTGGTCATCTCCTCATCCAGCTGCCATCTCCATGCTTTGCTCCTTCAGGCCCTCACCCCTTCAACTCCCACAGCTTATCCCCCCATGGCAGGGCTGTGGGGAGCCCCCTACTCACCTGCCAAGCAGGATTCAGTTCAGGGTGTTACCTCCAGAGATGAAGTGCTGGGGGACAGCCATCAAGCCACCAGGACCAGCCACCAGGGTCTTTTTCCTACATATTTTCCTCACTTACGGGCATTTGCCATGCAGTGACACCAGCAGTAGGCACACGCACGCACCCACACGTGTTCCCACCAAGTGTCTGCTGAGATCCCATCCCCCTTACTTGTGGCAGCATAGCGTCAAGCCCCAGCCTCCGCCAGGGGTCAAATGTGCACCAACCGCAGATCGCCCCCTCTCCCCGGAGATGAAGAGCAGTCCGTCAGATGCTCAATCCATCTCCTCTCTGCTGACCCCTGGTGGCCCACACTCATTCCCAAATGTGGGTCACCGGCATGGTGCAAGGTGTGGCATCCAGTGCCTCAGCCCTCAGTGCCACCGGGCCAGGCAATGTCCCCACACTTAAGGCAGTTTTTAAACCCTGGGGGGCCAGCCTTTTTCTTAGGTTTTTCTGCCATCATCAAACTGATTAAGAAAAACAGAACCACAAATAAACTAAACTCTTTTTTTTTTTCCGATTGCAGTTGGTTCAGCAACTGGTGAAGGTTCCAATACTGAAACAAGAACCGAACAACTTGAACCGGGTTAGCGGTTCACTGAACCGGCTTGGCAGCTAACAAAACCAAGAATTTATTTAAAATAAAATACTAAAAATAACTAAACTGAACTGGAGATAAGGAAATAAAAGCTCTGGAAAGGGATCTAAAGCTTGGTTCCCCAACAGTTATACTGAACCGTGAGGAACCGAGAAAATTAAACCAAAAACACTAAAATAAGCGCTAAACTAACAGTAGAAATTTAAACAGAAATAAAGGCAGCAGTAGGAATAACTAAAATAATTATTTTCAGTGAAGAACCACACAAGGAATGACTGAGAGGGTAGTCTCCGAGGCATCTTGACTTGTCAGGCAGAGAAAGAAATCTGATATGTTGCTGGAGCATTGCAGCTGATAAGGGCAGTAGTTTGAATCAGTGGCATGAGCCAATGATAGGTTCTATCATTTGCACAATGTTCTATCTCTGGGCAGTTCTATTTAAGAGGCTGACTGCAATGAGTAAGGAATATAGAAGAATACCTGGGGTGAGAATTATGGTTTTTAGATTGACACCTTTTTGCATTTCAAGATGATTTCTGCTTATATGTTCTACTTCAGTGCGCCCCTTCTGTGCTGGCGCCCCAAGCGACCGCTTGGTTCGCTTGTGCCTAAAACCGCCACTGTCTAAATCCATTTTCTTGTTTCTTAAACTCCTGTATATCCATACAATTGTATTTTGTTTTCAACAGCTCACTAAACAGTACTGATTTGATTCACGTTTTGAATGTATGCTGTCTGCTCTCAGGATCATGTTAGCTGCATCCTCTTTTAAAAGAAAGGGGCTTGTGTACTGAACCCTGACTCTGATGAAAGGCTAGAACAGTTTGAAGCACTGAGGCATCTAGTCAGTGCATTTTTTGTAGATGGTGATATGGATGCACTTTATCGTTTTCTGCTTTAAAGCAGCGGTATTAATTAATACAAAAATAATGTTTATCATGTGCTGTGTCTGACAAACCCCACAAGTAACACACCTTTAATCTCTTCTTTCCATTTTTTTGTTTTCATTAGTTTCAGTGTCATTCTTTTTAAAGGTCACCTCAACTGTTTGCATTATACACTATATTTTCTGACAGTTTAGCGCAGACACTTGCCAGGTATGCTGTATTGGATTCTGAAGGGAAAGGGCAGTGGCATTCTATCATTGTTTTTTTTGTCAGATGTAAGTGCCATGTACTTTCCCTTCATTTGCCTACTGAGTTGTCATAGGAGGAGCAAGCAATGGAAACAAGAGTGAAAAACAAGAAATGCTATGAGGTCTGCCATACAGTATTTCCAGTGGATCCACACAACATTATAAATCTATTAACATCGAGATAAAAATTATCAGAAAAGCAAACAGCCTTGAAAGTATAATCTGTATTTTGAATCTACCAGGCAATGCAAAAATATTGGAAGCAGTAAACACTCACTGGTTAATTAGTACCAGTGCTTTAATACCATTGTCTGCTCTTTAAAAGTGAAGCCACTCTTTACTGAAGCTAGAAGGCAAGAAGGCTGCAGCTAACACTCTGTTTCTATGACTGCTCTTGTGATTTTAAGTATTGTTACTTTTTAGTCCTACAGTTTACAATATTTGATTGATATTTAAGTCTGAGTTGGGAATGGGTTTTTAATTTTGATTTTGACCTGCTCCGTTGCTCCATAAAATGTTTTTTTTTAATGATCTCCCTCTCTGTTCATTTGACTTCAAACATGTAGTGTGTGACTTTAGAAATTGTTAGTTGTGATATCGCCTCCATGTCACTGATGCTGTGGGAGTCTTGCCAGAATTACCTGATAATGAAATAGTGGAGAATTCTATGCTGTGCCCTTGTTACATTCTGTGCACTGATAAGACCTGAAAGACTGTAAAAGCACTGAAAGCAATGCTGGTCTTGAACTGCGGCCATGTGGAATTCCATGCCGCAGTGAGTGTCAGCTCACTTGAATTCAGTGTTACCCTTATAAACAACAGTGGATGTGCAGTCAGCTTTGTGCAGCGGTCCTTGTGGAGGAATCCCCCCTTTCATTGATGGAGTTTTTGCTTTTCTGCTGAAGGATGTTTGTTATCCTGTAGCCCATTCTGCAGAGGAGGAAATACATTCTACAGTCCATCAAACTTATCCTGGTGTCCTATTATCAGGGCTATCAGTAGTCAATGATAGGTTTGAGAAGAAACTTCTTCTAAGGTGTCACCACAGCTGAGAGAAAAGGCCCTTTGCTATATTTAGGGTGGTGGATAGAAAACTCTAACCAGGATGTCTCACACAATGATCAGGAGAAAATTCTCAGCAGAGACTGAAGGGCTTCTCTCACTTCTTTTCAATAAAGATTGCAGACATCAGAGCTGATATAGCATACTGTACACTGTGACTAGTCATGATTGTAGAGGTCAGGTGTTAGAGATAACAGAAGCTGTGCTTGCTTGGAGCAGTTTCCACCCTGCTGATATTGAAGAGATCCATCAGGTGCTGTTGGATCTGTGCCCCAGGCACTGTGTAGTGGATCAAACACCTGTGCTCTATTGAAGGCTGAAGTAGGTTCTCTCATTCTAGCCTGAAGAGCATGATCTTTAGTTAGCCTTAGGCATGAGTAATTTAAAAGGCAGAGAGCATTTTGAGATCTCTATTCTCTTCCCCCTGCTGCTAGCAAAACAGGCAGTGAGGTGGACCCATTGAAGTAAATAATTATTAATAAAAGACAGGCACTATCTCCTCTACTCCCTCCTAAAGCAATAGACAGTAGGCGAGGGAAAACATCACCAGAAACCCCTCTCTACTAGGGATATATATGCAAGCCCTTTACTAGGGCTACCACAAGCCCTCATGTCTGTTTTTACAGCTGGGTGCAGAGCCTGCAGCCACCTTGCTGTAGCTGGAAAAATGGGATACCGTAGCACAAATTTTTGGAGTTTTCAGTGTATCCTTCCACAACTGCAAACCATTATGCCAGAAGAATAAAATACTCCCTTCTCTCTTGTACCACTTCTTTGAAGTAGTTTAACTGATATAAACAAAAAAGCCCTTTTGAAGCTGTAGCCCCTCAATTTAACCCTTGCAGGGCTGTAGACTGAACATCTGTCCAGAGCTCAATCAAATTGATTCATTCCAGTTCTTTCAGCAGTCTAGGGATTAACTCATTAGACTGCCAGGGATAGTAGGAGCTAGCTGATGCTTGTTTTAGTCAGCAAGTAGTAGAGAGTTCATGCTGCTGTTCTCTTCTGGAGAGATTAAATAAACAAAAAAAAAATGGGCAAATTAGTTAGTTTTTTTTCTGGAGTCTGAGCTTGTTTAAAGCTGTTTATTTATTTGGCAACAATTATCATCATATAGTTTTTATTTATTTATTTTTTTTTTAGCAGAAAGGTGTTTATGACATCCTTAATTCATAATCTGTATCTTTTTAATTCCCTCTGATATTTAAATACAACCTATTCTTTGCTTAACTTCATGGATGGACATACCCAACCATGTGGGTACGTGAGTGTGTGTGTGTGTGTGTGTGTGTGTGTGTGTGAATACAGAGAAAACACACTCACCAGTGTAAATACATTTATGCAAATCCTATTACAAAAATTAATGTTAATAATAAAAAAGTGCTGCACTTCAAATTTCTATTCGCTTGACACCATGACATAGTAATTTTGTCCAAGTGCTTAGAAAAAAATATATGCACCTAGAGACAAAGACGTGAGAAAAGTAAAATAGTAAATGAGATGTCAGATCTTCCAGAGTACACCAGGCTGTAATGATTAGATTTTTTTAGCAACTTCAGCTTCCTAGATTTTGGCTGGATGTCAGAAATACCTTTTCCTATTTTTTCCCTTTTTGTTAAAAAAAAAACTATATGATGATAATTGTTACCAAATAAATTAACTGCTTTAAACAAGGAGAGAAAACATTTAAAAGACGAGTGTGACAGATTAGCCATTAGTCAAGAAATACAACCAGAGATTAGTAAGCATCCCTGAGACTAGTAAATCAAAGGTCACAGAATTGAATGCTATCAACTAACTCCTCAGATGTTCTAAATCTCACTGAAGTCAAAGAAAATGTGCGTGTGTGTGCACACATATGCTAAAGCATATTAATTGGAAATATGTAAAACACATAACTCTGTGTGTTCTTTTGTCAGTATTATTTGTGAATATTTAGACTCATAGGCCCAGATATTCAAAATGGTTGAGCCATGGGCAATAGGGTTGCGCCTGTGCAAGTCCGAAATTGCGCCATTCTACAATATTCAGCAGGAGGCAGTTGCGCCCCCGAAATCATGCTGATCAACAGCGCAATGATAATGAAGGCATGCGCAACCGAAGGGGGAGGAACCATGCATAAATGGCGCAGAGTGATATTCAACGACTTGCACCATGCTCAATAGGGGAGCAAGCGGAAGTTGCGCCATAGCGGAAATGAGCCAAAATAAAAAGGAGCAAGGGAGAGTCGCAAGAATTCTACAGGGAAGCCACGAGGCAGAACTCTAGCCAGACAGACAGGACAGGAGGCACAAACAGGGCAGGCCAGAGAAAGGGCAGTCTGAACAGCCAGGCACAGGGAAGGTGTGGGGAGCCACACAGCACAGAGGCCAGCACAGGCAGGTGTACCTGGTGCAGGGGAAGTAGCAGCCAGGACAGTGGGGGGAATACAGCAACAGCTGCCGGGGGGGTGAACACAAGCCAGAGACATGGCCAGTGCCACTTTCCAAATGGAGGCCATTATGAGGGGGGTGAGAAGGTGGGCGACAGGGGGGCATGGCCTTGGAAGGGCCCATCGGCAGTATGCCCCCAACAGGCAGTACCGAGCCCGCACCAGCTTGGAGCTGTACACTGATACTGAGATTGTGGGCCGGTACCGCCTGAATAGGGCAATTCTGAGGTGGCTCTGTGAGCTCTGCAGTGATGTGATGCAGGCACCCACACGACGGTGCCATGCCCTGTCAGTGGAGACTAAGGTAACAGCCTGCATGTGCTTGCTTGCCACGGGTACCTTCCAGAGACCAACTGGGGACACCACAGGCATAACCCAGTTGGCCACATCATGCCACCTCACCCAATTCCTCAGCGCACTGCTGCCACATGCTGCAGAGTACATCCATTTCCCCAGCACAGCGGGCGGAGCGCACAGCAAACATACAGGAGTTCCACAGGGTAGCATGTATGCCTGGCATGCTAGGGGCAATAGACTGCACCCGTGTGGTCATACACACACCACCTGGACCTGAGGGGGCCACATACCTAAATTGCAAGGGCTATGCCAGCATCAACTGCCAGGTGGTGTGCGATGCCAGGGGGTGCATAATCAATGTCTGTGCCACGCACCCTGGGGGAGCACATGATTCTTTCATCTGACACCAGTTGGCACTGTGCCACAGATTCGAGAGTGGGGACATCCCCACTGGACACCTGCTGGGTGAGTATGCAAACCACATGGACAATCATAGGGCCTGGGGGGGCATGGCCAGAGGTGACATGGGTAGTGGCCTACATGGCCTGGGGCAGGGTGATGCTGATCACAAAACTAACCTCTGCCCTTTACACACAGGTGACAGTGGATACCCACTCTGTCCCTGGCTGCTCACACCCTACCGGCGGCCTGTGACCCCATCGCAGCAACACTACAATGAGGCACACACCACCACACGTAATGTCATCGAGCGGGTGTTTGGGATGCTGAAGGCACATTTCCATTGCCTGGACACCTCTGGCTGTGCCTACAGTACAGCCCCTCAAAGGCCTGTGGGCTATTTCTGGCCTGTTGCATCCTGCACAACATGGCCAATGAATGTGGGATAGCTGTACAGGTCGAAGAGGGGGACAGCTATGGGGACGATGGGGACGCCGGTGATGATGGTGATGGGCAGCCCCCCCTTGGCTAATGGGACCCACCGACTGCTCTGGCTGGCACAGCTGCACCGGGACACCATCATGGAGGAGCACTTCAGCTAACCCAGGTAAGTCATGGGGCCATGCGCAACCACCAGTGGCTAAGGCACAACCCACAAACACGCATGGACACCCACCAGGGGTGCATGCCGTCAAGGGAAGTGGCAGGGCACAGAAGCACACACACAACCAGGGATGGGTGAGGATTAACATGCCACGTGGACGGACACACACACACACTCACACACAACGCAACAAACGTGCACAGAGGGCAGGAGGCACACCGACCCAGAATGCACAACCTAGCAACATACATGTCCACAGGCCACCACGCCCACTCCCTGTCCATGTGCATGTGTCAGATGCTGAGCACCATTGCACATTGGTGTACAGCGCAATGTAGGCATCATCATGCACATGCAACTGCGGACAGCAGCTGGGAGGGTGTGCAGGTGGACTGTGTGTCCATGTGCTGGGCCGGATACCCACCCGTGCACTGCCCACTGAAACACACAATGCACACAGGGCAGCACCAGACAGTAGCTGTGCTGGGAGATAGATCAGTCACATGACACAGTGCCCCGGCCACCACAAATGCGGGGCAGACCCACTGAGACCTGCCAGCACTGACAGGCTGACCACTGGCCTCATGGGGTGGCACCGATGGTCCCCCAAGGGTTCCACTGCATGAACATGACCGTGCTCGTGCAGGGGTCTGCAGCACACCAAACATGCCTGCACCAGGAGTGCTCGGGATGCCCACAGCTGAACCCGGAGTCGACAGGGTGGGAGTCGCACGACGCTGGGAACGGGGGGTGGATAGTGCACTGCATGGTGTCTGCGATGCATGGGCACCTGACTGTGTGCCCATTGTGGCCATGACAGCAATGAATGCCTGTGCATGCCTGTCAATGGCAGCGGTCACATCCTCCCACAAATGGTCCATCCCTGCCAGTATCAGTGCACAACGCTGCACGCAATGTGCAACATGACCTGCTGCAACACTCCTCTGCCCACTCCAGAGCCACATGCAGTGCATCCACAGATGTCACAAGCCACATCTGCTGTTGGACTGATGCTTGCAGTAGGCAGGTGTGCTCATCCAAGAGGTCATCAGCCTCCTCGGCATCCTGTCTGTCAGGGTGTGCACGGCCCCGATGATCAGCACCCCTTGAGGGTGGGTGCTGCACCCCAGGACCAGGTCTGGGCATGTCCACAGGTGGTGCACAGCTGCTGCCACTGAACCCTGCACCCCCAAGCCCATTGGGTGACTGCTGATGCTGCCCCCTGGCTGCTGCTTCCCAGGGCTCAGTGGTGCCACCGCAGTGGCCGCAACAGTCACACTGTCCTGAAAAGACACCAGTGCTGCCCCACTAGTGCTGACAGGCACAGCCTGGGACTGTGCTGACATACAGGCCTCCATGGCAGCACCACCCACAGCCATGGGCGCGAATTGCCCTGCTGTGTGGCCATCCCGTGGCACACATGTGTCACTGCCCATGACAGTTGTGCATCATCACTAGTGATGGACTCTGCACCGGCCACAGTCATCTCATGCTGGCATCCATGGATGCCAGCACACTGGGACACAGGCAGGGCTTCCTCCACACCTGTTACAATGACATCAGTGTGGACAGCCAGGCGGCCCCACTGTCGCAGTGATCCACGTATACCTGTGGAGGTGGATGGTCCCTCCTCCAACTCCAGCTGACTGTCTGCAGTGGACAGGCCCACCACCGCTGACCCATGCAGACACTCAGGATCTGTAAGGGAAAGCAAAGTCACGTTAGTGCATGTGACCTACCCTGCCCCCCCATAGACAGACCATGACTCACCATGCAGTGATGGGCCACCACCCGTCTGGAAGCCACCACCCAGAACACCCTCAATGGCACTGCACTGCATGCTTCCAGCAAGCCTCTCCTCCTGTGGGGTCAGCTGTACCACCTCCGGCTGTCCCCCATCTGTTGCAGCACGTGCTGCCCTGATGGCAGCCATCTTCTCCTTTATCCTCCTCCTGTCCGTGCCCATCTTTTTCTTACACTCCTGCACAGAGTGCTGGTGGCTGCCATGCAGGTTCACAGCTCGTGCCACCTCCTTCCATGCAGCAACATGGGATTGAGGTGTTCCCCGCCGTCCACTGAGAAGTGGCTCCTGATCCAGGTAGGCCTCAAACAGGGCCTCGGTTTCGGCCTTTGTAAAGTTAGGCCTCCTCCTCCCACTACTGTGTTCCTCCTCTCCAACAACCTGCTCGGTCATTATGTAGTCTGTAAGAATGGAAATTGTTACCTGTGACTGTGCAGTCCCATGCATGTCCCTGAATCCACAGTCCACACTCCCAAACAGCCTGCAATTCACCAATAGACTGCAGTAACTGACTATGGCCACTGCAGCACATTGTCACACTTTTATAGCGCAATCCATGCAAATGAGGCGAGGAGCAACTTTAAGTAGTTGCAAATTGCAGTGCTGCACCATTGAATGGCTGATTAGATGATTTGCATATGACAGCTGAATATCGCGCTGTTGCGCTTTGCACAATTGTGTTGAACGTGCTGAGCCAATGGCACAGTTCTGTAACATGCGTAGTACACACCTCACTGCACATGCCTGGGTTGCTGACACAGGCGTCTGCCATGCTGATGACGTGTTGTGTGCAGTAGGCAATGCAGAGCATGGCCACCATTGTGCCAGTGGTGCTATAGCGATGGTCACTACATGGCGCTGTGGCACTGGGCCATCATAGGCGCAATGGCCCAAATGCTCGGTGGTCCGCTATGGCACTGGCACACAGGCAGCCAATCACACTACACGCATTGTCTTCCAATGGCGTTGTGCGTGGCCATGCGTCAGAGACCCTTGACCCTGTGCCCGACCTTTGCCCCCTAGGCGCCATGCATCAGGCATGGGTGCACTCTCATCGTGCTGTTCGTAACAGAGTGATAGGGAATGGCAGCGCTGTACCGCACAGCATCTGCACGTGGGGAGCCACGCTGCAGAGTGCCATATTGCCTACTATGACTGGAAGAATGGCACGCAGATGGGCAGTGCAGTGGTCTGCGATTGAGTTGGCAGATCTGGTGGCAATTGTGGAGCCACACCATGGGCCTCTCTTTGGGGAGGTGCCCCTGGACAGGGCCAGGACCCAGGTGTGGCAGGAGGTGGCCACTGCCCTGAAGGAGGCCACCGGATGGGGGAGGAGCATGGAGCAGTGCAGGCACCATTACGGGGACCTGCAGAGGAGGGAGCCGGAGCTACTGGCATGACTGCGGGCATGTGCCAGGAGGGGCATGGTGCTATGCCCAGGTAGGGGTTCCGTCAACACACTTTAATCGTCCATATGGGTAACAGTGTTGTATGTGTCCAGTACATAGGGGAGGGACTGTCTGGGGTTGGCTGTGGCGGTGTTCACAGGGTGTGGGGTTGGTGGGTATGGCTGGGTGAGAGGGCACACACCTTGGGGCAGGGGGACTTTGCTTTGGGATTATACTGATGTTCTTCTCTCCTTGTTTTCCCCACAGACCCGGAAGAACGCCACCGTTTGAGAGAGGAGTGGCGGAGGGAGGAGGACGGTGCAGCCAGGTGGGGCGAGGGCCATCACCGCCTACCTGACCGGCCCAATGAGGGTGAGTGCCATATATCCATGATTACTATTGCATGCTGTGTGACAGGGGTGGGCAGCGGGGCATGGCCACCATTCATCGACACCACTGCCATGCACGCAACTTGTTACAGTCAACACTGTCCATGGCAATGCATGTCTGGGAGTGCGTCAATGGTGGTCCATGCGTGCACCAGGTGCATGGTTGTGCCACTGCCTTTGCACCACATAGCCATGTCACTAAACGGCCACGGTGGTGCTGTGCATGACTTGACCAGTGGGTGTGTGCAGCATTCCGCATGGCTGTATGTGCCTGGGTGGGCAGGTCCTGTGGACATAATCACTGCGGGTGGTCACACACCATCACAGTGGTATGTCCCATGGCCATATGCCATGCACAGTGGGCGGGCTGTATGGGGTTGTGCATTCACACCTATTGACTGTGCTCCCTTGTCCTAGGTACCCACCATCTACGGGACATCAGGGAGGCTGTAAGAGAACTACTACTGCTGGCCCGGGAATCACTGGACATCCTCAGGTGGATAGATAGCACCGGGGTCCTGAGGAGGCACAAAGGCCGGAGGAGTCACATCGCTGAACAGCACTCCCGCTAGGGATCTCTCAGTCCCTGTATTCACCTACCCCCCCTGGACCCACCCTCACACCCCTCCTTTCCCATCCCATTTGTCCACCCCTGCCCCTACCCACCCCCACTTTGTTTGTGGCCCCCAACCTTGTATATAGTTTTTGTGATATTGTAAATAGTTGAATTTTATATTTGTGCAATACATTTAATTTTGATATGAATACTGTGGTGGTCTCTGATTTGCAGCGGGCTATAGGTGCTCAGCTGCAGTGGTGTGCATGGCATCAAGGGTGGTGAAGTCATGGGTATGTGTGTGTGTCCGTGTGGATGTGACTATGGTGTGGGGGTAGCTATCAGTCAGTGTCTGTGGTGTGTGTGTTGTGCCCTGTGCACTGGATGACTGTGTGCAGTGGTCCATGGTGCATGCTCTGTGTCCATGGCTCACCCATCGGCCCGTCCATGGCCTGTACAGCTGACACACGCATGTCTGTGACCTGCACGTTCCACTGGCATGTCAGTGGTGGCAGTTCCTGCAGGGCGGCCACTGTACCCGTCACTTTGCTGGGTTGCCCCTGTCACTGGTGTGGTACATGCCTGGTTCAGGTGGCACTGTGGGCACCACAGTCATTGTCCCACCTCCATGCTGTGCCTTGAGTGTGTTGCAGGGGATGTGCCCCACTGTCTGTGACTTGTGTTCCGGGTGACTGCTGGTGGTGTACGGGTCCACAGTACCTGAGCAGGGTGGATGGCACTCCAGTGCCATGAAGGACTGTGGGTTGTGTGTACACAGCTTACATGGGCCCACAATGGGGGCTTGGTTGCCCCACCACTGCATCCCTGTGTTGGTGTGCCCTTGGGTATGGGTGACTGTCTGTCCATACACTGTGTGGCATTCGGTGTGGTGCATGCTTCCACACACCACTGTGGGTGGCTGTGCTGGCTGTTGTGGCCAGTGGTGGGTCGGGGTGTGTCACTGGACTACTGTGCAGGGTGCTGTTCTACTGGTGGTGGTGTCAAGAGCACGCCTTGTCCCGTGTGGGGTACCTCTTGTGCCGAAGCATGGTTGGTCTCTCAGCAGTACCTTAGGGGGACTGTGTCTGCCTTTGTTGCATTGCCGTGTGCTGCCACCCGCTGATGGGTGCTCGTGGTGGGGCTGGCTTTCATGGTTCTGTGCTGCACAGGGTTGCAGTGTCACAGTGGGGGTGGTGGCATGCATGGGGTTTCCTGCAGTGGTGGTCACTGCTCATGGGGGGGTGTCTGGGGATCACGGTGCAGGGTGTGCTCTGCACTGGGGGGGATGGTGTGGCACAGGGTGGTCTGCCCTCCTTGTGTGCCATTCACAGCTTGCCAGTAGGTGTGATGGGGCACCATGGCCCGGCTGTAGGTTGTTTGCTTGTCTCCATGGGCCAGTGGTTATTCCATCCCTTCCCCAGTTGTGCAGTGCTTGGGGTGTGGGGGGATGATGTCTGTTCTGCTGTGTGTTCCTGTGCACATCTCTGGCATGGGTGGTGGGCCCCTACCTCCCTGGTTGTGCAGTTACATTGCTCTGCTGCTGGAGGGATCCCTGGTTGCGCTATGGTGCCTCTGGACTGCTCAGCTGAACATCCCTTGTTACGCTATGGCGCATCAGATCTGCTCAGCTTCCCTTCCCTAGTTGCGCTATGGCGCAGGTGGTGCGATATTCAGTCATCAGCTGTAGGCACAATTTGGCCTGCTCCGTTTTTGAATATTGCATCTCTTGTGCATGGGTGCAATACTCTTGCGCTTGCTCCTGCTGTTGCGCACTTTTTGGGCACAGTGTGAATATCTGGGCCATACTGTTTAAACATGTGCAGTCTGTGAAACAGTGCAGAATCCTAAAGAAGACCTACAAATAAGATGTTAAAAATACAGTCTGAAAATGTATTGTGAATTGTGCAACAGTGGCACGTGCAGATTTCCCGACTGGACAGAAGCAGTGATGGGTTTGTTTCACTACATAATCCTGCTTTGAATTATATTGTATTACTGTATTGCCAGTGTATACATTTTGAGATTGTATCAGGAGTTCTTCCCTTGCACGCCAACTGATTGATCCTCTCTACTTTTCTAGCCTTTTAGTAGATGTGTGGGTGAAACAGACCCTTTGCAAAACAACTGAGACCTTCCATATTAGGTAACAGTTTCATATTTCCTCTATTTCCTCTGTTACTCTTGTAATATTGTAATATTGATCATGTTAAAAAAAAAACATTTTAACTGTAAATGTGTGGCTACTGTGATCGCTTGGAACAGTGTACTATCTCACCCACATATTTGTGAAAAAAAGCTGGACATGTTGACAGATCCAAGATCCATGTATTGAAAGAAGGAACCCTTACAGCTAGAAAAATGGAGACCACACTCACAGAGGCCCTGGTGGGTGTGGGGAATTGAGCTCTCTGTGCTTTTAGCCCTGATTCCCTTGTAAAACATTTTTTTTTGAATGCCCAGAACTGTTCTTTCCTGACTGAGGTGAGAACAAAAACTGACATTACTGGCACAAACTTTGAGCATAGTATTTGTTAATGGTGAATTGTGACATGTCACCTGTCACATTTGACTATGATTCCCTTGTAAAACAATAAATTTTTTGAATGTTCAGAACTGTTCACTCCTGAGTGAGATGAGAATAAAAAGCGACATTAAGATGATAAGAACCAAAATATTTGTTTTCAATACTTTGATATGAGCATATTAGCTCCCCTTGACCCTTGTGACCTCCTATCTATATGGTTAGGAAATAGTAGCCTTCTCTTATTTCATTATACTATTTATAAGGAGAAAAACTGGGACACCATTTATAGTAAAATGGAAGGGAAGTGCTACAAATTTTCATGATGGCTTAACAGTAGCACATTAGTTCACCGTGACCCCCATGACCTCCCATTATGAGATGGCTGTTAGGCTGGATGTCAAGTAGCATTAATAACCCCCCCCCTTTGTTAAGTCCAGTAGTGTCATGTCATGTAAGCTGCTACTGACAGATTTAAATGTCAATTTGTATTCAATGACTGAAATACTCACTAGGACTGTTTATTTTTCCTAACCTAAGGCACTTAAAAATATTACTCACAATTAAGTGTAAGAGACATTTTAATTGTTATTATGTAGGCAGCAGATGGAAAGACTGCCATAAGCAATGAGGTACTCAAGAGTCTATAGCACTGCTTCCATTTAGCTATTTATATGTTTTTTTTCTGGCAATGTCTAACAGTAGCCAGGTAATAGATATAAGTACTGATAAGTGACAAGGGCTCAGGGCACAGCTAGCAAGCCAGTCAATCTGTGACACTTGTGTTATAATACTAGGCTTTTGTTATGCAAAATCACTGTACGTGTCATGGGGTTGGCTTACTGTACATGCTTAGGTCTTAGCCTTTTATCTTCTAGTTTTCTAAGGACAGCTATGAATTGCCAGATAATAAAAATAAATATTGATAACCGACAGGGGCTCCTAGGACAGCAAAGTTAGCAAGCTTGTCAATGTATGCATTACCATTTTGCAGTTTACTCCCTTCTTGTCCAGTTCCTCCCCATCACACTCTCTGCCCTTCTTCTGGTGCTCTGTCCTTCAATGACTCATCAAGCAATTGCATGTGGGAATGAATCTCCATAACACCAGGGTTCTTTCTCTTCTCGGCAGCAAATGGACTATTCATACTTCCAGTTACATATACTGTATATGCAGGAAATGTAGCTCACTGTGCTTTTAGCTGATTCCCTTGTAAAACAATGATTTTTTTGAATGCCCAGAACTGTATGGTCCTGAGTGAGGTGAGAACAAAAATTTACATTAATTACACAAACTTTGAGTGTAATATTTGTTAACCGTGTATGGAGACATGTCACCTATCACATTTGACTATGATTCCTTTTGTAAAAGAATGAACCTTTTAAATGTCCAGAACTGTTTACTCCTGAGTGAGGTGAGAACATAAAGTGACACTGATGATAAAAAACATAATACATTTTTTTTAAATAAATACTTTGATAACGAGCATATTAGCTCCCCTTGACCCTTTTAACCTTCCATCTATATGGTTGGGAAATATGCAGCTTGATGTAAGAGATAGAAATGGGTTACAGATGTGACCAGCCACATGAGGAACTAAGTTTGATTACATAATTGTTCTGTATGATATGTGTGAAAAGTACCCTTCTCTTATTTTATTATGCCATTTACATGGAGAAAAGCTAGGACACCATTTACGGTATAATGGAAGGGAAGTGCTACAAACTTTTGTGACGGCCTAACAGTAACAAGTTAGTTCAGCTACCTGCCACATACTTACTGTCCATGAGATTGTTTTGTCAAAAGGCAGATAACTCCCAGAATGCTCTCTAATCACTCTTCTGTTTCTGACATTTAAGAAAGTAATATTAACACTGCATGTAAGTTATTAAGAGTAGTGATTTCTATTTCTCAACAGGCAAAGGCACCACTGTGAATGTCTCTTAGTTAAGTAATGAAAAAGAAGCCAAGAACACAATAACAGCACCGGACAGAGCAGAGGACAGCCCATCAGAGAGAGTCAGTCAGCCAGCTACCACTTCAAGACTGCTGCTACTACCCCAGCCTCCTACAATCAGGAGAAAACCAGAAGTAGTCTACCAGCACTAAGATCAATACGGTTAAGGTACATTTACCAAAAGTACTGCTTAGAAAAGAATGAGAAAGTGACTGTGATGACAACAAGTCCCAGATCAGGGGCAAGATCTACGAAGAGAAACTTTTAGAGTTTCCCTCCGCAACTGCTATTGCGGACTGGAATCATCCGCATCTGCAGCGGTTGGGATTCACAGCTGCGGCAGTTGCGGAGGGTGCTACGGTGGGTTCCACTGCCTGTAGCAGTCTCCCGCATCTGTGGTGCTGTCCATGGTGACAGCATCCACAAGCTGCCGTATTCCGTGGAGCCGGTTGTACTCTGTCTCCACCTACATGAATACCCGCAGCTGCGGGTGACTTGCGGCTTTGCAAGTGGTTTCCCACTAGCGCCGAGGTTTTCCTGCAGCTATGGGTCATTCTCCCCCTTCTGTGGAGCCTGCCCCAGATCTCTAGTTTGTTAATAGTCTCTTCCTGAGTCTGATTTTTATCGCTACATAGGCCAAGCTCCGCAGACGTGATGCTATCATCAGATTCATATAAGTGGAAGCACAAGACCAGACCACTGTCTGGTGTGCTGCCACAGTGCTCCAGCATAGTTTCCAATGATACTGCTTATGCAGCCCTTCCTCTCTGTGGGCTGCATAAACACACCCTCTTCCAGGTGCACCACATTTCCTTTCCGCAGTTGCGAAGTGATAGCCGCCGTGTACAGCATGGTGGTGTTGACTTAAACTGCCCATGCCCAAGTATCACGCACACATAGTCATGTCAGCACCACCATGTTGAACACGGCTGACTCCAGGGCCAACTGTGAATGCATGAGTATCGCACATGTGCAATACTGTAATAGCTGCAGTATTAGTTATGGCTGACTCTGGTGTGAGAGAGCACTGCATATTCTTTTCAATGCTCTTGCTGCTCTTAAAAGCTCTCCATAGCCATATTGTCTCTGACCAGAGTTTGTTTAAAAGGGGAAGGTTACCATTTTATAAAAGAAAAGGAAGGAAGGAAGGAAGGAAGGAAGGAAGGAAGTAAGTAAGTTAGTTCAATAAAGTTCACTATAGAGTTTAGGAGATGAGAAGGCAGTTGCCCATAATTAGATCCTGTGATTTACGAGTAGTATTTCAGACTGTTTCCCCTAATTCTGTATCTATCCAAATTGTTTTTGAATTCCTTCTTAGTACCACTTTTTTTCATGTTTATTTTTTTAACCAGGTAACTAGTCTGGGTGAATGGCCCTTTTACAGGCATGACCCGGGACACAAATACATACATAGTCTGCAACTTAATAATAAATACAATTTGCTTTAGACAATAAGCAACATGAATACAATTTTTTACAATGATTTTAACTGTTAACATTTCTTATGTAAGGACTTATTGCATTGCAATAATTTTTGCAGCATTATTAGCAAAAAACTTTTGACCTTTTACAATTTTGAAGGATTTGGAGTGTCAGGGTCTCATCAGATGTTAAATGCTGTGATGTTTTTTTTTAACATGACAATATCTGCCAAAGGCCCATTTCTCCCTTTCCGTAATTCATTAAATATCAAACTATTTATATAATACTGGTCTCTAAGGTCCAATGGCAGCCAGTTCAAATTACTATACAAATTACATTGATGTTCTTTATATCCGACCCTTAAGGCAAATCTGGTAATTGCATTATATATCACAATTCTCTTGCTACAGACTCTTTCAGATCCCCACCCCACCCCACACCATGCTCCCATAATCCAAAATGGGCAAAAGACAAGACTGAGATATTATCTTTCTTGCGGAGTTTGCAAGCAAATTGTTGATTGAATAAAGGGCACCCAATTTTCTACATAGTGCACTACATGCCATATCATTATCTATATCAAATGTGAGTCTAAGATTACCCCAGGTACTTAAAATAATTTACCTCTTCTAAATTGCTCCCACCTGCAAGTTTAACAACCAAGTTACCAGAATTTCTGCTTGCTTTTTGTGCAGTACAAAATGTCATCAATGTTAATTTATTTTTGTTCATCAGTTGTTTATTACATGTGAACCAAATAGATAATTTTTCAAAATTAACAGATAAGATTTTGTTCAAAACATCTGCCTTTGTCTGCTGTACATAAAACTGCATCATAGGCATATAATATTATTATAGACAGACCACAGTTTTCTAGTAAATTATAGATAAACAATGTGAACAACAGAGGTCCAAGAATGGACCCCTGTGGAACAACATGTGTTACAACTCATTTGTCTGATAGGGCCCTATTTACTTTAATCACTTGGACTCTATCTGCCAAGTAACTTGAAAGCCAGTTTACAACTGGAATACTCAAACCCAGTTTAAGTGTATACAGCAGGAGTTGGTGATCCACAAGGTTGAATACCTTGGTCGGGTCCACAAACACGGCACCAGTAAACAACCCTCCCTCTATCCTCCTTATGTGTGTACAGATCATTTAGGAACCTGACCAAGGCAGTCGAAGTGATGCGCCCCCTCCTGAAACCATGTTGCATATTTGTAAATGCTTTATATTTCTGTATGTAATCCATAAACTGTGAATGTAATAATCGCTCTTGCATTTTTCCCAGCACAGACAAAATGGAAATTGGTCCATGCTTAGTCACCTCTATTTTTGAACCAGTTTTAAAAAGTGGTACTATGCAAGCTTTTTTCCAGGGATCCAGTACTGTTTATGTGCACAATGATTTATTAAAAGCTTTTTGTAATGGCAAGAATAGCTTGGATGCAAATGCCCTCAAAAATCTACACTCAACACCATCTAACCCTGGCCCTTTGGATACATCCAACTTTAATAAATGTCTGTAAACCTCATTTGTAGTTATCTGTTTAAAAAAAAAAAATATTTTATTTATTAGAATTTTGATGACTGGGTGGGCCCAACTGAGACAAACAAGACCCTTTTTCAGCAGTGACCTGGGGGACAGTACATTCCATATATATCTAGAGCAGGCATTATAATACAATGTGGGAAATATAATTTATGGTATATGCAGGTAATGACAGCAGTGCGAAACACCATAAATCATACTTTGTACAACATTTCTACAGCAGATTACATTGTATGAACAAGGTATAAGTACATGGTGGGTTGAAAGTCATATGAAATTATAGATAATTCACAACATTCATACTTGGTCCTAATAGGATTGAAAGCGATCTACACAGGGCTCAAACACAAAACATTCTTGTTTTTTAAAGCTTTCAGTATACCTTTTTTAAATTAGTAAAAAAGTAATTTAAGTTGTTTTACAATATCCACACTGTCCTCTAAGATTTGGTCTCCACATTTAAGTGAACCAATATCCTCTTTGGGGAGTTAAATTATTTAATCCTTTCCAAAAGCTTTTTTGTTACAAAAATGTGTTTCTTGTTCCTTTTTGCAATAGTCTGCTTTTGCTTTTTCATTTGTCTCTTACAGTTATATCTACATTTCCTGTAAAAATTCCAGTCTTCTAACTTATTTTTTTTCTTTATTTCTGCCAGGCAGCTTCTCTATTTTTTATAGCCTCCATCAATTCCCTAGTCAGCCAGCTGCTTCTTTCACCCCTTACTCTTTGTTTCTTAAAGAGGGACTCTGGCCAAAAGTGCTTCCTTGCAGAATTAGGATAAGCATACCCCTAATAAATCCAATACCAAACATTAGCTTACTGTGTTACTTTGTTTTAAAGTTATGAGCTATTTTGTAACCCTGATTTCATTACCTGTCAAAAAAAGCCAATTTCAGTGAAGAGCTGCTGTGGATGTCATCTCCTAAACTCACAGTCTAGTCCTCCCTGTCAGTATGCTTATACAATAGGACTTGTTTCTCCAAAGTCTAAAGTGATTTATGGAAGGTTGCTATAGCAAATGGGCATATTAACCTTTAAGAGTTGTGAATCAGTCTCCTACCATTCAAACTGCCAAAAAGTATTGTTTTCCATGAAAAAAATCCTTTTATTTCAGTGCTCCATTTTATTTGCATAGCCCTGACCCTTTTTTTTCAGTGCTGCAACTCCCAACCTTTACATCTTACAAGGGAAACAAAGTGTTTAAAATTATTTAGCAAGCTTTTCCTTAGCAAATGGGAGTAGTAAACTATATTAACCTATAGGAGTTATGATTCAATCTCTTACCATTCAAACTGCCCATAGTGCTTTTTTCCATGAAATAAATGCTTTTATTTCTGTGCTCTGCATCATATGTACAACCAGACCCTTTTTTTTTTCTCAGTGCTGTAACCCCCAAGCGTGACATCATGTAAGGGAAACAAAGTTTATAAACACTGTTTTGAAACAGAGACCTTTGTTGGTCAGTCTTGGTATTGCAGACGTCTACATTACCGACATAGGAGACTACAACTCTCAGTAAAGAACTCTTCTCAGCTAGACACTATATGCACAATGCTTTGTTTGAAAAATAAACATATGAGAGAGTTTATTGTTGAAGCCACTACAGAGATATGAGACTGCACCTCACAGTAAGAGAATTAGAAAAAAATGTTTCATTGTACCCACAATGGTTTGTTATGTAGCGGGTCACACCTGAAAACGGGCATCTCTTTTGTCTAGTGTGCTTACCTGGTTAACAAAAACTAACTAAATAAATAAATGTACATCTACATAATAGGTGCAGTCACCACCACCAAAATTAAGGACTGCACTTTTGAGTAACTAACATTGAAATCACGCTTATAATTTACCCAGAATTTCTTGGTGCTGCATGTAAAACATTGACAGCTCCCTTGCGTGACATCATGCTGGGGGTTTGGCCACACAAAAAAAACTGGAGGGCAGGTAGAAACAAAGTGCTGATAAAACATCAACAAAACTAACTGACAAGACTTTTTACAAAGAAAATTGCAGCTTCAACATCTGAAACATGGCTGGCAATGACATACTATGTGAAAAAGGTATTTGGGGAGCGACCATAAATAACTTTAAACTTTGGAGAAACAGGTCCTAAAAGCTTGCTGACTAGACTGTGAATTCAGGTGATGACATCATAAGCAACTCTTCAGTGAAACTAGCATTTCTGAACAGGCTGTCAATTTAGAGTTGTAAAATGGCTTGTAACTTTTAAACAACATAACTTAGAGATCTCATTTTTGGCATGATGCTGATTGGGTCGATGCTGATTCAAATTCTGAATTTACTGATGCCAGAAATTTTCACCATGGTACCACTTTAAGGGGAGCATATGAATCTATTATACTATTATACATTTGTAGGAAATGTTCAAGTAGCTCATTTACATCAATATGATTATTCAGTACATGCCAGTCTATATTACTAAAGAGGAATGAAGGAAAGAAGGAAGGGAGGGAAGGAGAACAGGAAGGAACAGGGAAATGGGGAAAGGTGGCTAGAGGTTGACAAATCATCAGAGGTACCAGCTTCAAGATTCTAGGAGAGTACTGTTGCACAAAGGATTATAAAGGGCAGGATAGAATAGAAAAGGTTTTAGCTTTTTGTTTAATCTGGCTCCTGTGGGATGGCTTGTTGTGATGGTCCCACTTACCCCTAATTTTCCTCCATCTATTACCTGAACAGTGACATCCTCTCTCTGCCACAGAGAAGTTTGAGGAAGCAGTCAACTATCTAAGGCTGGTTCTGACTGGCGGAGATGTGGGCAGGCTTAATGTTGAATCCGTAGGTTCCCATTCCATGGCAGAAATGGTTGTAGGTTCCTGACCCAGAGACAAACCAACTTACCATGTCTATCCATGCCTACATTAGGCCCTGAGTATGCTTGGGGAGTAAAATCATCAGGGGGCCAGGTCCTAGATTCTGAGAGAGTACTGTTGCACAAAGAGTTAGGACAGGACAGACTACAAAAGGTCTTAGCTTTTTGTTTAATCTGGCTCATGTGGAATGGTTTGTCATGGTGGTCCCACTTACCACCAACTTTCCTCCACCCCTTTCATGGATGATGGCATCCTCACTCTGTCACAGAGAAGTTGCAGGAAACTGCCAACTATCTAGGGCTTGATCTGATTGGCAGAGACGTGGGCAGGTATAATGATACACTAAATCTGCAGGTTCCCATTCCATGACAGAAAGAGTTGAAGGCTATTTAGCCAGCGACAGAACAACATAAGTCTATCCATGCTTACATTAGGCCCAGGGTCTGTTGAAAACTTCAGACCCATTTCAATCCTCTGCCCACTTGCGAAGATACAAGTAAGACTTATTTTCAACCAATTCCAATCCTACTTGGAATGTCATCACCTTCAGTCTGACTGTCAGCATGGTTTCAGAAAGAATTATAGCACATTCACGGCCCTTACCAATGTAACCTCAGATATCCTAGGCTCACTCAATAAAGGGCTTTACACAGGGGCCATTTGTTGATCTAACTAAGACCTTCAATTTAGAAAACCACAACTTTCTATTACACAAACTATACTCTTTGGACATGGACCAACTATCACTCTCCTGGTTCCAGAATTACCCATCTGGCCACACCCAAGGAGTAAAATGGTCAGGGGCTCTCTCTTCTTGTAATACTATAATCTACGGCATACCTCAGGGATCAATCCTAGGGCCCCTCTTTTTCTCTTTATTTATAGACAACTTACCCCTAAATTGTGGCGGGTCTCAGGTGCAACTTTATGCTGATGATGCTGTGTTATACCAGTCCTCCTGTGATACACAATGGCTTAAACATAACTTGGAATCTGACTTCCATACAGTTGAGAAGTGGTTCCTTAAGAATCACTTGGTCCTTAACACCAAAAAAACTAAACAAATCTATGTTGTTGTTTAACCCCTCCACAAAAGTTACTCCCCATGGAACACTTTATATTCAATCTTTTACTGGTGAAACCCTTGAGTCAGTACAATCTTTCAAACACCTGGGGATCCTGTCAGATCCCTTCCTCACTTTCGAGCAGCATGTAATACAGACTACTAAAAAACTCAATCAAAAACTAGGATTGCTCTATCGCCTTCGTCCTCTCCTCTCTTCTCTCTCATGCCTCCTGCCAAAAGATTGCCACCTCCTCTTTCCTCCCCATACTTTTCTATGGTGCTCCTATACTGCTCTCCACCAAGACCACCATACTCTCCTGCCTGAGAATGCTACAGGGTGTAATGATTTGCTCTCGGAGCCAACTCATGCCTTCACCACTTCGAGGTATTATCATCACTTGGCTGACCTGACTATGATCAAAGATTGCAGATTCGCCTTCCTCTGCTTTATCTACAAACTTACCTTCCTCATCTCCCCTCCTTGCTTATGTGACCTACTGACACATAAATCCTCCCCACATTTAATCAAGTCATCCTCAGCCCTTCTGCAGAATACTCCATTTCCCTGCCTGGCTATTGGCAACCGATCATTTGCCTCCTCTGCACTCACCACTTGGAATGCACTTCCCTTAACTTTTCTCTCCCTCTCATCTTTTGCTATGTTTAATCACTCCCTCTCTGTGCACCCAATTGCAGTCTAAGCCTTGTACCTGCTTTGATTAATCTTCGTAGCATTCAGCTGAACTGAGGGAATCTGCCTCTCTAGTCTTTTCCCTCCCTGCTACTTGCTACCTCTGAATCATTTCCTTAAAATAACCATGTACCTCCATAGTCAATTGATTCTGGAATGGTTTGCTTTGAAGTGTTGGTTCTCCAGCTACAGAATTACAGAGATCATGTCTTGATGTACTCTAAGATATTATGGTTGTACTTTTGTTGCACAGTTTTATATTTGCTGTGTATATTTTAATTGTATACTTTGTACTCTGGTATTATACTGTAGTACATTGGTGTATACTTGCTGTGTATATTTTACTTGCATCCATTGTAGTCATGTGTTTTAATTTGCTGTATATACTTTGCCTGTTTGCTATGTTTGCCACATGTTTCTATTGCATTGTACCATTGTCCTGGGTCACCCCTGAAAAAGGAACAGTCTTGTCTCAGCGGGCCTACCCGGTTACCAAAATTCAAATAAATAAATAACTAAATGCTTGGACTGAGGTATCCCTGATGCCTCCTTCTCAGAGATCTGCATACTGGTACCACTGTCAGTGCTGTCTGAGGTGAGAGGAAGACTCTTTTCAGGTTGTTGTTAAACACCACTCCCAGATGCTCCAATCTTTGTTATGTGGGCAGAAAATTCTTTAACTTCATTATTATATAGCAATATATTATATAGCAATATGGTGTCAGGATCTTTCTTACTCTCTGAACCACTTCAAGAGCCTTTGCAAAATGGTTTGCTCAGACAAGGCAGTCATCCAGGTATGTTGAATGTCCAAACAGGAAAAAGAGTGCTGTACTTAGGCAGTGGCAAAGGCATAGAACTTTTATAAAATCTAGTAACAGACATTGAAAAAGACTATAACACAAGCCAGACAAGGTGGTAAACTCACACATGGAAACCCCAACTCCCCAATTTTTCATGTCTTACTGACTCTTCCTTAAGTGGTTCAAACCTTCCTTCCTTCCTGATGACTGCTGTAAAGGCCTCAATCACCTTTGTAAACACTTGTGGGACTGTGGCCAGTCCAAAGGAAAATGCTACACTAGTAGTGAGGACATTTACATAAAACGTCAGATAATTGTGAGGACTCTAACTGATTGGGAAGTGCAGGTATGCATCAATGAAGACTGTGAATTCCAAAAAGTCCATCTGCCTTACTGCTGATATTATCAATCAGAGGGATTTCATTTTGAAGTGAGATGCTTGGACATGTCAGCTGAGTCTTTTGAGGTCCAGCATGGCTTGGTAGCCTCCACTCTTTCTGGGAACTACATATAAGACTGAGAAGTGTCCTGATATCAGCCATTCTTCTGGGATTGGGACAATAGCACCTAAATACATATGGAGGCAGTTGGCACAGAGATTTGCTCTCTTCTTGTTCTTGTTCTTAGAGAGTGAGAAAGGAAGAAAGGTCTCTCTTGGGGGTGTCACTGTGAATTCAATAGAATAGTCTAGTCTATAATACCAATAATATATAATAATGGCAAGCCACTCCTCAAAGGCATGCCCCCAGGGGTAGGGGTAGGCCTGTTCACAGGCCTTTCTACCAGACTCAGGCCTCCTCTGCCTATGCTCAGAGGGGCTTCTTCAGAGGCAGGGGCAGACGAGGGGTGAGCAGACCTGCTCCCACCCCCCAGCCTAAAGCTCCTGTGAAACAGGCACCCTGATGGGGTGCCCAGGGCCGATTTTCCTGTACCCACTGGGTTTCAACACTGTGATGTTTGTGGGGAAGTCTTTGCCAAGGCTGACCCACACACCACATGTGTTTATTGTCTGGGGTTTGACCACCTCCAGTCAGACTGCCAGGTATGTAAGAATTTCCCTGCAGCCACCCTGGAAAAAAGATTGGGCAGGCTCAGGGAACAAGAGGCCAAAAAGTCCGCTGACCCAGATGGCCAGCCGGTTCGGTGCCAACTGAACCAGAGGAGTGCCCTATGACTGAGGCCAGACTTCTCGGCAAAGAAAAGCTGGTTCTGAGGAACCAATTCCAGTAAAGAAAAAGAAAAAATCAGCAGGTCTGGAGTCCAAAATTCCTTCTCCAACTGCTGCAGAGATAGCAAAAGCCATACAAATTGTCCAGTCACTGTCTCAGGGTCTGTCCGAACCACCACTATCTGGTAAAAGGTCGGTTCGTCCGGTCCCAGTGGTTCAGGATTATGATATTGAGGAATTTTATGAACCAGAGGAGGGGGAGGAGGATTATGAACAGTATGAATGTGGCTGGGAAGGTCTGGGTGTGCCCATTGAACCGGACATCTCCCCAGACAGACCTTTAGAATCTCCCCCTATGCTGTCTGAGTCCCCATCTCATTTTATGAATTTCCCTTCCTTTCCTTTCCTTTAACTTTCCAATTGCCCATCTGTTGGAGGCTGTCTCTGTGCACTCATTTGTAAAGTTCAGAAGTCAGGCTCATAATAGCATGCTTTGCCTGAGGGTAGGCCATATCTCATAGAAACATAGACTTTTGATGGCAGATAAGGACCGCTTGGCCCACCTAGTCTGCCCAATTTCCCAATCTACTGGATAAGCTGCAGATCCTAGTTATCCAACAGCCTATTTCTTCCTACCCCTACAAGAATTGCCATATGTCTGCCCTATGCATTCTTGAATTCTCCCACAGTTTTAGACCCCACAACTTTCTCAGGAAGGCAGTACCATGCATCCACCACCCTCTCTGTGAAAAAATACTTCCTTACATTGCCCCTGAGCCATCCCCCCTCTATCTTCAAATTGTGTCCCCTAGTTCTTGCACATCTCAGTAGGAGTAGAAGTTTTTTGGCTGGCCACATCCTCACTTGTCCTACCCTTTTCCCCAGTAATCTTGGAAAGAATGAAAGGAGCGAAGTTCAAGAAGTTGTTCAAATTAAATTTTTACATTTTCCTTAACCATCCTTGAAGCTTAGCATGTTACTTCATCCTTTGTGTTGTTTGGCTTGTGGAAGAGGCAGGTTGATGTTTAAAACCTGCTTTATGACCTGCTCCAACCTGACTCCAAACAAGAGACCTCTTTGGTAGGATAGATTCAGTAGGGACAACTTTGAGGAGTTGTCTGCTGACCATGGGCAGATAGCCCTGCATTCCACGATCAAGTACACTAAGGAGCAAGAGGATAGTCTGACAAGGTCATTGGCTATGTTTCCTAGATATCCTTTGACTACTGCAAGTAGAATCAGAACCTCTGCTATTTCCTAATCTATTAGTACCTCAACTTCCACCTTATGCAGCCAATGCAGAAGACCTCTGGTAGCACAGACTATGGAGACAGTCACCTTCAGGGACAGGCCTACCGACTCATAAGGCTTTGAGCATGCTCTCCATTTAGTGGTTTAGGAGATCTTGATGGAAGCTGCTCCCTGAAGTAACAGCATAGAGTTTTTGGAAATAGATCCTATAAAGGCATCCACTTTCAGGCAGTTGTTCTAGTGCTTTGTCTGTATCTTATCCACCAGATACACTCAGGTAGACTCACGAAATACTACGGGCTTCTTCTCTGGCACCTCCCATTCACCCTTTAGCAGATTCTCAATGGATTCACAGACTGGGAATGACTTTGGAGTTATACCAGTGATGAGGAAAAGGCTTGGCTTTTCTTCCTCCTGTTTTAGGGTCCTCCAATTCCAGAGTTAAACAGGCATGTGTGCTTAATCAGGAATTGCAGGTTCTCAAAGTAGAAATTCCTGCCCATGGACCCTGGCTTGTACTTTACTTCTGAGTGTGGGCATTAGCCCTCTTCTGTGGTAGAATAGATACTTCGGTACATGTGCCTACACCAGTGCTGCAGACAGTCAGTGGCAATATAGCTTCACTTTTGGTGAGCAAAGCTGCAGGGATGAAGGAACTTGCTGTGTACCATCTTTTAATCACCAAGTTCCTATGTCAGAATCATTCAATAATAAAAAATGACATTGTAAGTCACTGATTATAAGACTGTACATGCCTGTAGTCTGAAATTAAATTTCAAAACAATTACAAGACAGTAATATGGACTACTAAATATATATATATATATATATATATATATATATATATATATATATATATATATTTGGATAGCCTATTTAAATTAGGATAATTGGAAAGGATTGTAACTACCAAGACAATGGATTAAAGGGACACTACAAAGGAAATAGTATGGAGTGTGCATCCCTTTCCATTTAGATTGGTGAGTTCTCTGTCCTTAAGAGCCGGTCTGAAATTCCATTTATTTATTTATTCATGCATGTATGTATGTAGTTTTTGCTTACAAATATAATGAGCATGGTTCTTTGTTACAAGGGACCTTCACTGATACAGGTTTTCTGTCAGGCATCTGCAACAGTGTGATGCGTACATAAGAGCTGGCGGAGGATGAAGATAGGTGATGGAGTACAGCATTGGATGATTATTGTAAGAGAATGGAACTAAGGAGGTGGGTTCCACTGGTGTACCATAGACACATGTTGGGCCATGATGGGGTACAGAACTAGCAAGGAGATGATGAAAGGCTGGAGAATGTGAAAGTCGATGGTGCTCACAGGTTGGCCAAATGTATGGGTTGGGGTGGGGGGACATCTTTTGTGATGTTACTGTATCACATACACACGCCAGGGCATGCCACTGAGCCATGTACATACATGTGTTTGGCCGTAACCAGAGCCATTCCTGTGTGCAAATGATGTTTGTGCAAAGTTACATCCTGGCATCTTATTTTAAAGAGGAACAAAACATTGCAGGAATTACTCAGACTGTGAAAGCCTATGAAAGGATTTTTCAAATGAGGTATTTGACTTGTATGTGTCAGAAGTCCTGTGATATATGAATATATGAACATGTGAAATAGTTAGCAGAAAAAGGCCTTATGACCTATTGAGTCTACTTGGTTGTGGAGCCCATAATATAGAGAATATAGTGATCCCCTTCCCTCCAATCCTGACCCTTACTTTTGCCCTGTCTCACCCACTCTTGACCCCCCCAACCCTGAGTGATAAGTTCAGCTGGGAGTTCATTCCATCCCGACACCACTTTCTCTGTAAAAGAAGAGCCTTCTGACCTCTTTTTTAAATCTTTCTCTCTCAACCTGTAACAGTTTCTCCTGGTTGTTTTGTTATCACTGAGACAGAAAAGGTCCCCTATATCCACATGGTTCCTAGCTCTCAGATATTTGAAGGTCTCAGTCACATCCCTTGTCTCCCTCTTTGCTTCAGTAAGTACATGTTAAGTTCTTTCAGGCAGTGCTCATATGCTTTGCCCTGTTACATAGAAACATAGACTTTTTCAGCAGAAAAGGACCGCTTGTCCCACCAAGTCTGCTCAGATGGTATCTGCCTAATCTGTCTCTGCACACTGATTTCTGGTGACCCTCCCCCCGCCCTGCCTGTTTCCTAATATTTCTCTATGTTTGTCCCATGCATGCCTGAAAACCCCTACTGTTTTCACCTTCACCACTTCCACTGACCGTCTGTTCCAGGCTTCCACCACTACATTAGTGAAGTAGTACTTCCTCACATCCCTCCTAAACTTCCCCCTTTGAGCTTCAATGCAAGCTCCCTGGTTCTGGTGCTTTTCCTCATTTAAAAGAGGCTCTCCTCCTTATGTACCCTGTTCACCCCTGTGAGTACTTGTAGGTCTCTGTTATGTCCTCTCTCACTCTCCTCTCTTCCAGGATGTACATGCTGAGATCCTCAGTTTTTCCTGATAGGTCTTTTGGTGCACCCTGTGCACCTTTCAGTTGCCCTCCTCTAGACTGCCTCCACCCTGTCTATTGCCCCCGTTTACACCACCATTTTTGAATAGTATCAACTCATGCTCACCGGTCAATGCGCTGCAAAGATGGCAGTGTAGACACTTACCAGAGCAGATTAAGAGCACTCTGGTTCCATTTTTTGCTCTGATGCAGGAGTGGGGACCTCAATTGGATCCAGCTCATTAAGCTGCATTGTAAACTCTCTGATGCGCTCGATCCGCTTTGAAGTCCAGTCTTTCTGCCAATGAAACCTGGCTTCTGGAATGTCCAGCCTCCTCCATGGTGCAACCAGCAGTGCAGAAAGAGGTGGGCTGTGTAAACTCTGACTTGTTCCAGGAGCATCTGTGCATTGAGAAAGGAGTAGTGGAAAATAGCAAGCACTGCAGCTATGTAAACATGACTTAAGTCCTTTCTGAAGTGCTTCTCCCAGAGCAGCATACAATACTCCAGGTGGGGTCTCACAAGCGAGTGATACAGTGGCAACACTACCTCTGTTCTACTGCTGAAGCTACCTCTCCTGATGCATCCCACTGGCTCTACCCATAGCTTTTTTCTACTTTATTAACTAGGTGAGTATGCTGGGCCACATGGCCCTTTTATAGGCATGACCTGGAACACAAATACAGATACATACAGTACATAGACTCTAACTTATCAATACTAAAGGCTTTACCACACTGTTCTGCCACTTTGGCATCATCAGATATGATAACCCCAAGGTCCCTTTCCTGTTTAGTGACCAACAGTACCTCCCCACTTCCTATACTCAGTTCTTGGGTTCCTATGCCCTAGGTGCATGATTTTGTACTTTTTGCACTGAACCCCAACTGCCATGCTCTTGTCCACTTCTCCAGTTTCCCAAGATCACTCTGCATTCTTTCAACCGCTTCTTTATTGTCCACTCTATTACAGATTTTGGTATCATCTGCAAAAAGATGACCTTGAACCATCTTTGTTGCCCTCCTCTGAACTGCCTCAAGCTGACTGATATCCTTTTTATGCTGTGTTGCGTGCACAGCGGAAACAACATATTGTAATAGCTTGGTGTGGAGTAGCAGGTTTTGGAGGTAAGGTACTGTTGTGGCTAATGGTGCCACTGCTTTTTCAGGCTGGTCTCTGTGGCACAAATGAAATAGCACGCTGTCTGTGACAGCACTGCAAAAGCATGCCCCCAACATGAAACAATTTTGCCTCTGTAATGAGGGAGTGACCCATCATTGCAGGGAGTGCCTTGCCTGGTATAACATTTCAGTAAACATGGTGGTGGCTGTCAGCTATCTACCTCTCACAATCCCCAGCAAGCCAACTTCAGGGGTTCCCAATCCCCTTGTCAGCATGCCCCCTCCCCAGTTCATTTGCTGATGGTGGAGCCCAGTCCCCATCGGCATATATTCCTCTTTGTTTTGTTTGTTTGCCTACGGGAGTGCCCAATCCCCCTCGGCATCATTCCCCCCCAAACACAGACATGCTTACCGATGGGGTGCCTAATCCCCCTCAGCATCATGCCCCACCCAAACACAGATGCGCTGTCTTTGCCGATGGGGGGGGACTCAGTCCCCATTGGCTTCAGTTCCCCTCCCCAAAAAATACAGGTGGCACACTGGGAGCCAAACCCAGTATGACCAAAGCAAACCTGTGGGGGGAAAAACCTTTTTGCGTTGTCCTTTTTTTTTTCATTTTAACCTGTAAAACAGAAAATGGTCCCTTGTGGTCATGAAGGCCCCCCTCCCCCAACCTGCACCCACCCTCTGCGCACCCCACCTCCCCACATCCCCCACCCCATACTTACCTCCGGAGCCCGGCACAATGATCTTCGGGGGTTGGAAACATGTCTGCAGTCTTCAAAGCCGACCATGAACTGAAGAAAATCATGGTAAGCTGTATAATGGTATCAATGGGGGTGTTTCAACTTAGGTGGATATCTCGGCCATTTCTATGACTTTTGCCTCCAAATTTTCAACATAGGGTTCTTGGGGCCCCACCTAACAATTTCAGTCACTGTCATTTTGTTATTCAGTCCCAAAAGGTGATTTTGTGGTCACCGTGTGGAATCACCTTTCAGGACCGAGGAATGAAACAACAGTGCCACTGTTCATGAGACGGGCTCCCAAAAAGCCTATGTTGCAAATTTGGTGAAAAAATTCCAAAAAATGATTGTGTTATGAGCGTGTGTTGCACAGCTTCCATGCACGCCCGTAAGTTCAAGAATTTTTAATATTTTCACTCCAGGTTTTCAACATTGGCATTTTTTCACACCTCCTTATGAACAGTGCAGCTGTCATTCTTCACACCCTGCCTGAAATGTGTTTTCGTACAACTGGCGCACAATGGCGTGGTCGCTGTGGGAAATCATTGTTCAGGACAGATTAAGAAAATCACAGTGATGCCGTATATGAGCAAAGGTCTCAAAATGTCTATGTTGAAAATCTGGTGAAAGAATTCCACAAAATGACTGTTATGAGTATGCATTGCACAGTTTCCACACATACTCCTAACTTTGAGAATTTTTAATTTTTTCACTCCAGATTTTCAAAATTGCCATTTCTTCACACCTCCTTATGAATGGTACTGCTGTCATTTTTAACATCCTGCACAAAATGTGTTTTTGCACATCTGGCACACAATGGCGCAGTTGCCATGGGAAATCAGTGTTCAGGACAGAATAACAAAATCACAGTGCCACTGTTCATGAGTGGAGATCCCAAATGCTTTCAGGAGGCGAGGTCACAAAAACACCACGTTGAAAATTTGGACTGCAAATACCAACAGACTCCCGGGACATTAGGGTTTCTAACTGTAACGTCCCACCATGTAGAGAGTGACAGGTGTCATGGGTGTGACTTTGGATTGTCGGCTGTAATGCTCATGCCATTCCACCCCCACCCCCACCCTGCAGCCACTGATAGGCGTCAAGGTGTGCCTTGGACTCTTTGGCCCCAAAGTTCACTCCATTCTCCTATACTGCACCCATCTCAATATATTTCCTTATGGAATGGGGTGAGCATAATGCCCGTTGACCCCAAGGCACAACACAACACTTGTCAGAGTCTGCAGGATAGGGTGAGGTGAAATGACATGTGCGTTATGGCCGATGACCCAAAGGCACACCTCAATGCCTGTCAGTCTCTGAAGGGTGTGGTGGGGTTGGCGTCAGTTCCAAACTTCACTGCCATTCCTATTATGCATGTCTCTAACTCTTGCACTACCAATGCCAATGCCAGCAAGACAACATTCGGCATTGACAAATGCTTGTTTAGGTAGGGTATCCAGTATTGCATGCACTCCTCCAGGAGAGGTTTTACCAAGGAGCTGTACAGCAGCAATATGTTTTCCGCCTTTCTGTTCATAAATCTAGCAATACATCCCAGGATTCACAGCCTGCTATCTTCAAATTCAAACTTATAGCTCGGGCTGCACAAAACTCAAAAGATAAAGACTGTTTTTCTTCTAGTTTTGTGTTCCCCACCCTTCTGCATTATCTGTCCCACCCAGTGTGATGCATGGATGGGATCACGCTCTTTGGTTAAATGTGAACAGTGGGAAATTGTAGGTCTAAGCGACGCATTTGGGAGGTTCACCATAAGATCTATACATAGCGTGTGCAGTGGCAATAAGTGTCAACTCAAGCAGGCATATGTTGGAATTTTGGGCCAGAAAAGGCAGTTTGAGGTGAAGCTAGTGTCCCAGGTGCGACTTAAAAGCACAACCCAGAAGTACAGTGAGCAGTCGGGACCCCCTCCACAGGGCTCCCCAGCTCCACTGCCACTCCTCAGATGGACAGCTCCTCTCAGGCCACTGCCCAAGACCTCCAGCCCGGATCCCAGCCCAGCAAGGTACGGCTCCTGCTGCCAGCCAATCAGAATGCAAGCACTGTTTTCTGGCATGCTCTGATTGGCCAAAACCCTCTGCTTCAATTCTTCTGCTTTCTCTGCACTAAAAAACGTCTCTTCTATGCCACTAGCCATTGAAATATCTAAATAATTGTGCTTAAAAGAGTGAAATCCTGTAAAACTGTTAACCTGTATAATTTAAAGTGTTACAGCCTTTCTTGAAAATTTTCTGACTCGGGGACCAGACTTGGCACCCTAAGTAACAGCTCTCTTTGTTCTGCCTAATCTGTACGCTGCTGTGCTGTCTGCCCTTTGTCCTGTGGCCAGCATTCAACTCCTGCCCTCCCTCTCTCCTTACAGCAGCCGGTACCCCCTCCACAGGGCTCCCCAACTCCACTGCTGCTCCCCGGATGGCTGGCTCCTCTCAGGCTGCCATCCAAGGCCTCCAGCCCAGATCCCAGCCCAGCAAGCAGCCGGGACACCCTCTACAGGGCTCCCCAGCTCCGCTGCTGCTCCCCGGATGGCCGTATCCTCTCAGGCCGCTGCCCGAGACCTCCAGCCCAGATACCAGCCCAGCAAGCAGTCATGGCCCCCTCCACAGGGCTCCCCAGCTCTGCTGCCATTCCCTGGATGGCCGGCTCCTCTCAGGCCACCACCCAAGACCTCCAACACGGATCCCAGCCCAGCAAGCAGCCGGGGCCCCCTCCATAGGGCTCCCCAGCTCCGCTGCCACTCCTCGGATGACTGGCTCCTCTCTGGCCGCCGCCTGAGACCTCCAGCACGGATCCCAGCCCAGGAAAGTACGGCTCCTGCTGTCAGCCAATCAGAACATGAGTGCTGTTTTCTGGCACTCTCCGATTGGCTGAAACCCTCTCCTTCAATTCTTCTGCTTTCTCTGCACTAAAAAATGGCTCTTCTATGCCACTAGCCATTGAAATATCTAAATAATTGTGCTTAAAAGAGTGTAATCCGGTAAAACTGTGTTTAGCTGCATAATTTAAAGTGTTAAAGCCTTCTTGAAAGTTTTCTGTCTCGGGGACCAGACTTGGCACCCAAACTAATAGCTCTATTTGTTCTGCCTAATCTGTCCCCTGCTGTGCTGTCAGCCCTTTGTCCTGTGGCCAGCATTTAACTCCTGCCCTCTCTCTCTCTCCTTACAGCAGCCGGGAACCCCTCCATAGGGCTCCAGAGCTCGGCTGCCACTCCCCGGACGGCTGGCTCCTTTCAGACCACCGCCCGAGACCTTCAGCCCAGATCCCAGCCCAGCAAGTTGCCGGGAACCCCTCCACAGGGTTCCCCAGCTCTGCTGCCGCTCCCTGGACGGCTGGCTTCTCTCGGCTGCCACCCGAGACCTCCAGCCCGGATCCCAGCCCAGCAAGCAGCTGGGACCCCCTCCACAGGTCTCCCCAGCTCTGCTGCCCCTCCCCAGATGGCCGGCTCCTCTCAGGCTGGCGTTCAAGACCTCTAGCCCGAATCCCAGCCCAGCAAGCAGCCAGAACCCCCTCCACAGGGCTCTCCAGTTCCGCTGCTGCTCCCTGGATGGCCGGCTCCTCTCTGGCCACTGCCCGAGACCTCCAGCCCGGATCCCAGCCCAGGAAAGTACGGCTCCTGCTGCCAGCCAATCAGAACATGAGCGCTGTTTTCTGGCACTCTCCGATTGGCTGAAACCCTCTCCTTCAATTCTTCTGCATTCTCTGCACTGAAAAATAGCTCTTCTATGCCACTAGCCATTGAAATATCTAAATAATTGTGCTTAAAAGAGTGTAATCCTGTAAAACTGTGTTTACCTGCATAATTTAAAGTGTTACAGCCTTCTTGACAGTTTTCTATCTCGGGGACCAGACTTGGCGCCCAAACTAATAGCTCTCTTTGTTCTGCCTAATCTGTCCCCTGTTGTGCTGTCTGCCCTTTGTCCTGTGGCCAGCATTTAACTCCCACCCTCTCTCTCTCCTTACAGCAGCCGGGACCCCCTCCACAGGGCTCCCCAGCTCTGCTGCTGCTCCCTGGATGGCTGGCTGGCTCCTCTCAGGCCACTGCCCGAGACCTCCAGCCTGGATCCCAGCCCAGCAAGGTATGGCTCCTGCTGCCAGCCAATCGAAATGCGAGCGCTGTTTTCTGGCATACTCCGATTGGCTGAAACCCTCTCCTTCAATTCTTCTGCTTTCTCTGCACTGAAAAATAGCTCTTCTATGCCACTAGCCATTGAAATATCTAAATAATTGTGCTTAAAAGAGTGTAATCCTGTAAAACTGTGTTTACCTGCATAATTTAAAGTGTTACAGCCTTTCTTGAAAATTTTCTGTCTCGAGACTAGACTTGGCGCCCAAACTAACAGCTCTCTTTGTTCTGCCTAATCTGTCCCCTGCTGTGCTCTTTGCCCTTTGTCCTGTGGCCAGCATTTAACTTCTGCCCTCTCTCTCTCCTTACAGCAGCCGGGACCCCCTCCACAGGGCTCCCCAGCTCCACTGCTGCTCCCCGGATGGCCGGCTCCTCTCAGGTCACCACCCGAGACCTCCAGTCTGGATCCCAGCCCAGCAAGGTACGGCTTCTGCTGCCAAATGCCACCCCGCTTGCGCTGCTCACTGGCTCCCCACCCTAGCTCAACACTTTGCTTTATAGGGTAGAGTGATCATGAGGCCTTGTAAATTGCTAAGTATCGACTTTCCCATCTGCAGCCTAAACTGTGACACCACTAAGGGCTCTATGACTGCCTATTCCTGCTGCCATATCTCTTAAGTCTTTGCAAATTCACTGCCTACCCAGGCTGTAAATTATGCCCAGTCTCTGCACCCTGCTATAGCAGCTTATCCTCCTTGCAGTCCTTTGCCATGGCCATACTCCCGGATGTCAACAGGCTGCACAGCAACCAATGTACCCTGACATGCATATACACTATGAATCCTACTGTGTTACTGGGCACTACTTCCTGATTGCTAAAGGAGCCTGGTCAACTCAATGGCTCATACTACCGCTGAGTTGGTGGCTGAAATTGGGGACCTGCTACCTCTGCCCCAACAGGATCCTTCACTCTAAACCACCGGGACTCCCAGCGTCCTGCACATAGTCTACATATAGGAAGAAAAATAACATTTTTTGTAAAAAGTTGTGTGACTACCGGCAAATTGCACACCACCTCCTATTGCTCTGGGCTGGGGATGTGCACCCAATCCCTGGCCCACCAAGTCCACATCACCTACGAAATTGCCCAGGACATGGAACGATCAAAATTGCATCAATAAACATTCGAAGCCTCCCAAGCAAGCTGGACCAACTTCATGCCTGGACTGCTCAGCACAACCCTGACATCCTGTCAGCAGTTGAAACCTGGCTCTCACCTAAGATCTCTGATAATGAAGTTGCCCTCCCTGGCTTCAATGTTTTCAAACTTGACAGGGCTTCCAAGAGAGAGGGTGGCTGTGCCATCTATGTCAAGGACACTATCAAAGGTCTTGCCCTCCCCCAGGTGGATCTCTGGACCCATGCCCAGGCCCTAGCAGTTAAAGCCATACTCGGGGCACACAACACATCCCTAACTATTGTCTCTGTCTAAGTTCCCCCTAAAGAACACAAAAGGGGCTTCAAGGGTATTGTCGACTTCATCCATGGCCTGCCCAATAACTCTGAGACCATCCAACTAGGGGACTTTAACATCAACTGGCTCTCACCTGATGTATGCACATACAGGGAAGATATCTCAGCAGTTCACCTTACCCACCTTGTCTCCTCCCCTGCCAGGGTTAATTACAAAACAGGCACCAGCACCCTCCTTGACTGGATACTCTCAAGCAACTCAGAATGACTTACCAATGTGATAGTGTACCCTGATGCTAGTAGTGACCACTCCCCAGTCTCGTGTAACTGGTCAAACAAATTTCTCAAGCCACCTCCACGCTTCACCCTCAGTTGGGTACTAAAGAGTGGGCAACTTCAGTCCCTGAAGCATGATCTTGCCACCTCCGACTGGTCACAAATTGACCATGCTACTGACGTTAATACTGCATTGGATTATTTCATAAAAACAATTCCGCATAGTCTGTATGACGATGCCCCACAAAAAGGTCAAAGCTAGGGGGTCAATTAACCTATGGTTATCAACTGACATTATAAGCAAACTGAAAAAGAGCGATCACCTATGGCATCTTGCCAGAGAGTCAGGTAAACCCACAGACATACTATCCTGCAAGCAAGCCAGAAATGCCTACACCCGGGAAATACGCCATTCCAAATCAAAACACAAAGAGTCACTCACTGCCTCCTGGGGTGACAGAAAAAAACATTTGGGCCAATTTGAAGGAAGTCTTAGGTAAGGATGTGAAATCGGCACCGAACCTAATCATTATACAGGGAACACCTACACAGGACCCACTCGCTTTAGCCAACGCCTTCAGCGAAGCGTTCTCGGACCTCTCTGGGACACTCCTCCCAGACTTCTTCGATGACTCTCCACACTCCAACACCTCTACTACTGATGCTCGCCCTCACTCAGCCCCTCCTTTTCACTTCAAGAAATTCACCACCTCACAAGTCAGGAAATACCTCCTCAAAGTGCTCGGGAAATTGAGACATAGTACAGACACTCTGGACCTCAAACTGGTTGCCCTTACTATTGATGAAGTTCACCTTCCCATAACCAAGATCCTGAACATGTCGCTCTACCTCTCGCAGTTTCCTCAGCTGTGGAAATCGGCCATTGTGACTCCTGTGTACAAAAATGGAGATAAGGTATTCCTATCAAACTACAGGCCCATCTCAGTTCTGCCACTGTTTTCCAAAGCGCTAGAATGCATAGTGGCTGACCAACTGGTTGAATATCTTGTAAAATACTCAATCCAATGTCCAGAGCAGCAGGCTTCCATAAAGGTCACAGTACCTCTACAGCACTGCTTGAACTCATTGGGTTTATTCACCGGTTCCTGGACCAAGGAACCCTAGCAGGGGCAGTATTCATTGACCTCTCAAAGGCCTTCAATACTGTCCAAAACTCCCTCCTCTTTAACCAATTAACCTCTATTGGCCCATTGGCCTCTCTGCAATATCAATCCTCTGGTTCAAAAGCTACCTAGGATAACGTACACAAAGAGTGAAAATAAACAATGTCCTCTCCGATTATCTGCCTGTAAAATCTGGGGTCCCACAAGGTTCCTTATTGGGACAGCTCCTTTTTATCATCTTTCTCAACAATCTACCGTGCCGCTGCCCACTGCAGATGCTACTGTATGCAGATGATGCAGTAATCTTCTCAAACTGCCAGACCCAGAGAATCTTGAGTGCAAGCTGCAACATAGCTTTTGGATTGTTGAGAAATGGTTCCAGGACCACAAACTTATCCTAAACAGTAAAATAACTAAAACCATGATGTTCTGCAGCACTTGAAGCAAATACAAGTCATACACTGTCAACATTAGCACACGGTCTGGAACTCTGCTCGAACATACCCAGCACTTTAAATATCTTGGGGTCACACTTGACAGCAGCCTGGCCTACGACCAGCACATCAGCAATGTGGCTAGGACCGTCAACTACAAAATTGGTCTCCTCCACATGCACAAGCACTGTCTCACCTCAGACGCTCTTATACTAGCGATCAACAGCTCCGTCCTCTCTGTCATAGACTATGGTTTGGTCATCTATGGTGTTGCTAGTCCGACAGCCCTCTGCAGAATATCGGTAGCACTGAACAAGGCCTGCAGATTGCTCACAGGAGCTGAGCATTTCACCCATACTTGTGACCTCTATGTGCAAACGGACTGGCTCCAACTTAGTGGGAGGTTATACTACCAAACCTGCCTGCTGGCAAAAAAGGCATTACTTGGAGTTCTCCCCCATAGCACAGCAAACCTACTTCAGCCACACAGCAGCAACACACAACAGACAAGAAGTGCTAGCACTCACCTCTACCATGTTCCTCAGCTTCGAATGATGCAGGGTCAGCGCTCTTTGCCTACAGAGCACCCCTCTGGTTTAATTCCCTCAGCCAGGACATCTCTGCTCAACCTACTCTGGGCCCCTTCAAGAGACTACTACACCAGCAGCTTTCCGCATCCAGCACCTGTGACTGCTACCACTAGTCCTTCTGCCTCAGGGCTCTGACCTACCTATACGCTGCTCACACCATGGCATGCCCAGGCCATCTCTACCACCCCCTACACCCCCTCCCCTACCTCCACTTGGTGGCTCAAAAACTGTGCTTGGCCACCTGCTTCATGCATCCACCCCTCACGTCTCTCTTGACAAGGTCCATGACTGCAGCAACTCCACTTCCCACCCTACTCCACCCTCCCATAATCTGTTAGCCCCCTCTTCACTACCACCTACTTCTTTTCCCTAATCTACTGCCTCAGCGAACTGACTCCAACCTCCTTCTACCTTCAACTATCCTCTCCTATAACTTACTGTAAAAGCAACCATATGGATGTCCTAACCTCTATAGTTTTTTTGTTAATATTAACCTGCTTGTATAATCCATTGTAATTATTGTAAATATTGTACATGTTTTATACTCTATGTTGCCTGAACCCTTGTAATGCTGTCTTCCCTCCTATTGATGTGGAACTTTTGTAAAAGAGCTCTCAGCTCAAAGGTTTTTAATCCTAGATCCTAATAAATAAAAATAAATAAAAAATTATGTTTGCTTTGGCAACAACAACAACATACAGTTTGAACAACATACAGCTTGCCCCTCAGTGACGTCATCTTCTGTTTCAAGAGTCTGTGAAATAGCTGCTGCCCTGATGTAATTTATAGATTATTTAGATATTCATATCACAGGACTCCTGCCACCTACAGAGAAGCCCTGTAATTTGTTTGAAAGATCATTTTGTGAGTTTTCTCCATTTGAGTGACCCTGCAATATTTACTTCCCCTTAAATATTAAAACCTGCACTGCTGGGTCTTTTCCCCAGAATACAAATACTTGTTTCCCAGTATGGCAATGTTTTAGGGTGAGGTGCAGCTTTTGCTCTGTTTTTCAGTTTGAAAATTGAAAGTGAAAATTGGGCCCAACATTTCAGCCATTACAGTTCACTGGAATTTACACTGCATATATATTTTATTTTCAGTTTTCCTTTCTAGGATACAATCAATCAATTAATCAGTCAAAAAATGTAATTTAGACAGAAAAAATATTCATGAAGTAAAAAGACTTGTTTTCAACTACAGTCTGAAACAGGGTTTAAAACCCTTCTTGGTAGCCTATCTAAGAAGTGCGTATAAAAGGTATTAGAGTGACCTCATTGTACATTTGTTCATGGCATCATTGTGGTTACCATGACAGTCTGTGTGGTCATAAACATCAATTGTGAGATCAGTTAGGGGCAGTCTTTTTGAAGGAAACAGTGAAGTGTGGGGCAGAGACAACTGCCATCCAGGAAGGATGTGCTTTCCTTTAGCTCTGCATCAGACACCCTTACAAGTAATTAAAAAAAATGATATTTTGGCATCTGAAATACAAACTTAGTTAATTATTTTGTTTATTAGTCCCTGCTGTTCAACCAGTTGCTGTCTCAACCTCTGCTAATATGGGTAACCTGCAAAAAACAGCACCACATGGCAGCTTCAAGAAAGCCCCACAGACCTCGGAACCCAGCAGTAGTGAGAAAGGTGGATCAGCTATAAATGACAAACAGTACACACTGGAACAGAGGGTCATATTGCTTGATCAAAAAGTTTTGGACTTCCAAGGCTACAAACTTGTAAGACTCAGTCAGCAATGGCACTGCATGAAGTGAAGAAGGTAGCTGGAGCTGCACTGAGAGCCTCGACAACATCTTTGGGGCTAATCAAAGAGAACACGGCCCTCTGTTTCCATTTGGAAGCCTTGGACAACTTTGCTTACTCAAGTAATCTTCACATTCTGGGGCTATTAGAGATGGTGACTCCCCTCAGGAATTCATTTGAAATGCCTGGGCCACAGCCAAAAACTTGACCCACCTCAGTAGTACAACACTGCTACTGCACAACCCCGTGAAAAGGCAGACCTCTGATAATTAAGCAATAATGCACGACAGGGTGTGTGTTGTGCTGGGATCATGTCATGCCTGGGGTGATTAGGCAAGTGGCCGCAGGCCGAGTGCAACTGATCACCCCAGAAGTGATGTTATCCCAGCACAACACACACCCTGGAGTGCAATATTGCTATTATACAATGGCTCTGTTTCATAAAAAAGAAAAAAGATTAAAAAAATGCAGGTTTAAAATGTATTTTTCTTGGGGTTTTTTGTATGTGTAGGTATACAGTTTAAAAAGTAAGTCCTCATGTTCCTCTTTTGGTGTAGGTGGTGCAGCATTCTTATCTGTTCGTGTTTTTCTCCCCAGAAATGTCTGTGTTCTATGTCTCCCTCTCCCTCATTCTTTTTTTCTTTTTGTTTGTTTTCTCTGATTACGTCCCTGGCTTTAATTCAGCCGGTCCTGCTGCCTTTTCTGGGACCGGGTGAATGTTTTTAATTGGAGAATTGTTGAAGAGCATGAAGCACGATGGCAAGACCAAGATTGGCTAACTGACTTGCTTTTCGGGGACCGAGAGATTTGTGCTTCAGATGTGATCAGTAAGTCTCTCGGTCCCACTGCTGATATGTGTGTGTCTTTTTCTATACAAAAATAGTTTGAACCTGGCATCTGCTGACAGAAATCCTAGCTTGTGTGGCTTTTCACAGAAATGGATGGCAAAGCGCATGCCTGACAAGGTAAGTGAGACATTGAGAAGCTGTACGCAGTGGCGGAGTTTGCTGTTCGGCATGCGGAGCAGGGAGAAATTAATTAGCTGCTCTGTGGAAAACTGCCCTTTTAGTTGTCCAAGGCAGCAGACTGTGACTTACTGGGAGGGAGTTTGTGGTCTGTGTGGTTGTTGGCTGGTGGGGGCGAGTGAGGTTCACAACTGAACATGGGGGGGGATGGGTTGTGAAGCCCACATTCGTCTTTTGCAGGTCCTTTTAAACTCATTTTCAGTTGTCCGGGAGAGCAGACTGTGAGTTTGTGGGAGGGAGTTTTTTATTTATTTATTTATTTAATACTGAAAGAGCTGGGGAAAGTGGCTTGCAATTGGGAATCTGAAGCGGGCTGCCAATTAGGGGGGATCAGTGTAGCGGACAGCATGGAGTGATTCCACTAAAAGTTTATGCAGTCATCTGAGTGCTGGGACTAGACCCGTGATATTGTATTGGGATAACATCACAGGTCGAGTCCCAGTCTGACCAATCAGAGGACAGCATTCTTTCTTGCCATTGTATAATACCCCTCGTGCTTTGCTGATCATTCTGGAGGGCATGCATGACCAGGTCTAACCTTGGAAGCTGCTCGTTCAGCTGGCCCTGTAGAAATAGATGAGGGGGGGCAGATTGTCAATCTACCTTGACCTCAGCTATGCTTCAAGAGATAGTCAAAAATCATTTGACACTGTTTGTGGTGAACTAAAATCCTTTGGAACAAGTCACAGCCTACAATACCGGCCAGACTGGGAATTATCTATGCTGGTAAATGTGCGTTGGAACACCCAGGAAGCTGGTAAGCTTCTGGCCAAGATTAAATTAGATTTTGGAACGCAGGAGATAACAGAAGATGATTATAGCTCTGGGACAAATTCTTTATTTTGAGTCACTGTGCGTAGGAGCTGGACACAAGGAATTGGGAGAGGGAGGGAGAGAGAGAGAGACAGGTGTGATGATGCTTATGTAGGACCTACAGTACATGCCCAAACAAGAGCAGCATATCTCATGTTTTTTTTTTTTAGTAATTGTTTTTGTAACCGTTATTTTTTCTCCCGTGTTGGTAAGTATGTGATATGTTAATGCAAAATGGTGCTGCCAACTTGGTCAGCTCAATAATCTGTCAACGCTTCCCGTCTTCCACAGATACATTCAAACTGACCTAATATACTGTGCTTTACAACAAATTAAGTCAGCTGCTTCACTTAGTTTGACATCTAGGGAACTTTCTCTTTTGGGTTCCTGGGTCCACCTACATTCTATAGATTGTAGATTTGTTTCTTGTCTTAAATAATTATGCTGCAAGTGAATTTCAATTGCCAGGCTTTCACCGCCCCCCCCCAACCTTTGCAGGTTCCACTGTAACTCCTTAACTGCTTTCTCACTGTCTTCCCAGCATCAAAGCTTAGTGTCATCTGCAAAATACAAATCTTGCACTGTATTCCTTCTCCTATGCAAAAAAAAGGGGCATACACCACAACATCTAAAGTGAAACTATTTATTGCAGTAAACTATACCAAACGCAGACTGTCTCCTCTACATTTTGCCCGTGATACAAGGATTTCATTAGGGATGGAGATTCATGTTCTTTGTTACATGTAAATAGTACAAGTTGATGACTATTCATTCAAATGCAGAAAGACCATGTGATAGAGTGCAAATTGTTAACAGTGCAAAAGATCAATAAATGAAACAAGACAACACAAAACACAATCCCAAAAAACAATTCTTTACAAGCAATGCATATTGCACAATCCCAACATTTCGAATAAATATTTTCATATTTTATTTTGTCATTCACATGTGCAAGATGTTGCTTTGTAAATGAATAAAATAAGTTAAAGAGAACAGAATCAATGTTGCAGGGATACTTTTAATATTCTGCTCTTTGTATTTCCTATTTTGCTTGTAATATATTGGATATTTAAATGGCATACCTTATATGACTGCAGTCATGGATCACATGTGTTATCTGTTCATCAGTTTATTTTTATACAGTTTAAAGATCGACTGTTTCTGCACTATTTGCTTTAATTTGTTTCTGTGCAACACTACAGAATGAGCATCACTGGAAAGTTGTTTTGCAAATTAATTGAACTGGGTTAAAAGTAACTACATAGAAAATGGGTTTCAAGAACCAGGATACCAGGGAGGAATAAATACATAAACCCCAAACAGATACCTTTAGGTTTATCAAACAATGTAAGCACACATGTGAAAAGGACTATTCAGTAAGGGAAGTAACCAATTAGAAATTTTAAAGAGCCAATATGGTCAATCAGTGGTCATTTGGCAATCTAAGAATATTTGAGAACTAGCTGTTATTTAGAGCTGTTAGACACATATTACACTTTAGTAGTCAATAAAGGTCAGTTGAAGCATTTGGCTTACTGGAGAGTGGGTAAAGCAGCCACTAAACATTTTACCTCCCTAGTGGTTTCATGGGTCAAAACAAAAACTTGTTTTATGCCTTTTGACTAAGGAGACACAGAGAAACAACTCACAGAAACAGATAAAACTGTCAACTTTAAAATAATATGACTTCTTCAACAGAATGTGAGATATTGGCTTTCTCTTGCTTTGTTGCTTAACATTTTCTTTTCCAGAAATACTTGGCAAAGACTAGTGTGGTCAGGTTTGTAAAGATGAAAAAAAGTTATCACAGTCATTCTACCACAGACTTCTGAAGGAGGCGTCATGCAGGCATTAGCACAGCTGAGACTACCCCTTTTCCCTTCCCTCCTACGGACTTTGGAAAAAGTCTTTGTTTTACCACAGAAAGGATCTGAAATGGAAAGAGTTTGTTTCCACGCCCAAACAATGGACCAGTGACCTACTATAAGTAATATAACCCTCTTTTCCAGATGTTATGACTTAGTTTGCATACTTTGTGTGTACGTGAGAAACCTGATCCCCTTGATCTGTAAGCCCCAAAAAGGCTCCTCAAACAATATTTTCTAGACCAACCAAAGTATACTTTTATTATTTGAAAGCTGAATCACTTTGAGTGGTCATGGAAGAATGCTAATCTTTTGTTTATTTTTCAGTTTTTTCCTTTATTTTTCTTTGCCCCTGCCTAACCTGTTTAAAACCCCAGGCTAAGAATATGTTCTGATGTCTGCCAACCTGATATCAAACTACAGGACGTAATAAGTGTTTTACATGTTACTTTGGTGACCTTCATTCAGAGGATGTGTTAGTGATAGAGGAAATCCAGGGCCCAGGAGGACAGACTGACTTTGATGGCTCAAAATTATGAATATCAAAGGGCAACCACCCATAAAAAGGCAGTGTTCCTGTCTAGGGGTGTTGCTACTGGGAGGAACTGACCTGCTCAGCTCTTTCAGACCATAGACAGATTTCTTTATTTGGCCTGTCTGGAGACTGTAAAAGCTTTTTCAGCTGTGAAATGTGATGAGTTCATGTAATTCTTCTCGGAAAGGGTGTCCTCTATTAGGGGTGGGATTTCTCCAAGTGAGCCATCATAGAGCAGTAGTATTGAGCCATCAAGTCATGGATACTTTCAGTGGTTCTGGGGAGAGTTTTGTCCAGTGACAGTGGAAGAGATGATAGAGGTGATCTTGGAGCTGTGTCCGATGTTTTGTTACCTGGATCCAGGCCTGACATGTCTATTTGTGAGCTGTGTAAGGCAGCTGTGCCCCAAGTTCATAGAGATTGTCCAGTGCTCCTAATCTGAAGGAGTGGTCCCTATGTTAATGAAAAGCATACTGGTGAAGCTACTTGGATGTTCTGGCAAATTACTGACCTGTCTCTAACCTACCCCCTTGGGCAAGGTTATTGAGAAGGTAGTTGCACTGCAGCTTGAGGCACACCTCACTACTTTTGACATCTATGAGCCTCTCCAATCTGGCTTTAGGTCTAGGCACAGCACAGAAACTGCTCTAGTTAGGCTGCACAATGATCATCTCATGGCAAGAGAGAGAGGAGAACAGTCAGTTCTCATTCTTCATGATCACTCTTCAACGTTTGACACCATGGACCATGGGCTGTTACTGGATCAGCTCAGGGAGAGTGTGTGGGACTCACTGGCAAAGTCATCTGCTGGTTTGACTCCTATCTCTGTGGCAGGCTTTGCCCTGTGGTGTACCCTGGGTCTCAGTTCATGCTGTCCATGGTGTATAAGCTACCCCTGGGTAAGATCATTAGGCAATATGGACTTGGGTTTTACTGCTATGTAGATGATACCCAGCTTCATATGTCCTTTGCACTGGGACACCGAGGGTGGTGAATGTGCTTAATAGGTGCCTGGATGAGATCCAAGATTGGAAGTCGTCAAGCTGGTTGAGACTTAACCCAGATGAAATTGAAGTACTGATTGTCGAAGTGGGTCATGAGAAGGGAGTGGCAGCTACTGAGAGGGAGATTGGGCTTCAGCTTAGTCTCTCTGGTCTTTTTGTTGCTACAAATGTGAAAATATGGATGAGAGGCTGAGATTTGAGGCCCAGATGATGGCAATAATCTGGAATGGCTTTTACCATCTGCGGAACAGCAGCCATATTAGATTCCTTTTCCTCCTATCACCTGACTGCACTAGTGCACATGTTTGTGACATTGCTGCTTGATCACTGCAACACTCTCTCCCTTGGTCTCAATGGAGGTATGCAGTGGCACCTGTGGCTGGTGCAAAACACAGCTGTTATGTTGCTAACCAGCCTTCCAAGGTCATGTCATGTCTCTCTGGTGCTGCATGACCTGCATTGGCAGATGGTCAAGTAGCATATCTCCTTTAAAATTGCCTTGTTAATTTATAAGGCCCTACACAGACTAAGCTTGGATTACCTGGTGGATCTTCTGCACCCCTACATATCCTTGTGCCCTCTTTGCTCCCCTGAGGAAGGCCTCCTTGTAGATCTCGGGACAAGGATAAAAGCCTTTGGGGACTGAGCATTTGAGGTAGCATGTCTGGTCCTATTGAACTCTCTCCCAAGAGCCCTGAAGGAGGCTCCCTCAGTGGAAGCCTTGAAGTGGTATCTAAAAGAGTACCTGTTTGCTCAGGCATTTAGGGAGTAGTGTCCCCTTTTCACAACCTCCCATTCTATATCCTAGTTATTTACTGTATTTATGAATAAATAATTACTGTTTTGATATTTTATTTTAGTTATTTTTTTTTTAATTTTCTGATTTTAAGAAGATGTGAGTTTGATCCTACTGCTTTGTGTCTGTAATAATGCCCTGAGCCTGCAGGGAAGAGCTCCAATTATAAATAAAGCTACTATTACTTCTACCGCTACTACTCAGTTGAACACGCTAACAACAAGACAGCCATAATTTGTTCATTTTTTTCACAGCTAAATGGGTTTGCATGATTAACAAAGTCAACATTGGATCCCTGTGTATCAAAACATACCTGTTTCTTTAAAAAGGAAACATTTGTCAGCTTAATCTTGGAATGGCATATAGAGCTGGATTTTCAAAGGTTGACACAGGATCTATATCAAGCTTTGTGTCAAACCCTTGCATGGGTGCCAGTGCGCCAAGACCAAATGTTGCAACTACACCCAATTTTATAATCTTGGATGCAGCTGTGGCATTTGGACCTCCATTATGGCAGTTTGTGACAAAGTTTGGCCGCAAGCTTCTTGCATGATGCCCCACTATTGACACATACTAGACCACAAAAAAGTGGTCTAGTGGGCATTAATATGATGCATAGGATGGAAAATCCTGTTTTTTTTTTTCTAGATGCCGGTATGCCATATCTTTGACGTATCTGGGCTTGCAGAAAAAAAATCATTCTTCAAAAATCCTACCCGGTATATTGCTTTCAGACGTGTCACCATGAATGTTTATGGCTACAGCTAAAAGAATGCACCAGTTCAGCCGCAGTAATCTACCAGGTCGACCAAGTAACTCCAACTGTTTCTTTTTGCATGATGAATTACATCCTGCTGAAAGACATTAGACAGCACCAAAAGCTGACAGCCTCTTTGATTTTCTTGCTGCCTACAGTATGAGGGAGGGGAGAACCTTATGTTCTTCTGTTTTGCAGTAGGATTCAAATCATAGTTCGAGTTAGGAATTCTTCTGCTACATTATGAATGAACTCAACACAGGCAGAAAAATCTTCAATTTTAACATCTGTGTGACTACAACACTAAGCATTTTAGTGTCCAGAGCGCTTGCATTGGTAGCCATTACATGAAATTGCACAGGGACTTTTGTTCATCAAAGATTTTAAACGGGATTTTGGCCTCCTTTTCACTAGATTTCTTACAGCCTAACAGAAGGTCGGGTAACATAGCATAAATAAGAAAAATAACAGACTAAAACACACAAAGATACAATATTGTTCAAACTTTGAGCATGTCTCTCTGACCTCATTTTCTCCTATGAATGTCTCCATTTTGCTGTTTATGTTTCCTTCTGAGGCCTAAGCCAGTTTATATCCACACTCCTCTACTTCTTCTACGAGATCCATTTTAGACACCATCCTTATGCTATTTCCATCAGGCTCCTATCTCCTGCCTCTGTACAGCAAGTATCCTTCTTCCCTTGCTAAGTACCTTTCCTCAAGTGCCTTCCATGCAGCCCCTTTAGAAGCACCTTCTCTGTGTTTCCATTCCTTGAGGCACCTTACTATGCTCACTTCTGCTGGGCATGCAGCTATTCTGTCCCATCATGACATAAAAACATAGAAATACAGAAGTTGCTGGTAGAAAAAGGCCCCTTGGGCCATTGTGTCTTCCCAGTCCTACCAGTCTAATGTGGAATGGGAGAACTCCTCTTGCTCTTCACTCCTTCTCCTCCTCCTCTCCCCCTCCCCTTTTGAAACTTTCTTTACCCAGCCCATGTACCTGTCCTACCCATGTCTGAATCCTCCACCCCACCTATTTCAGTAGCTTATTCCACCCCTCCACCACCCTTTCCATGAAAAAATACCTTATGGTATCCTTCTTAAATTTGGACCCCCCCACCACCCATCAGCTTTATAAAGGTATCCCTAACTACCCTCCTTTCTTCAACCCACTCAGTGTAGTGCTCCTGAATACTAGTGGGCTAGTATAGCTTGTGGCAGATTGATTTCAATTCAAATACCACAGAGCAGTGTTTTAATAATATTGTGTTGGAAAAAAAGGATAAAATTGCAGGGAAATGGCTATTGTTTTTATCCTGGTCCATTTTTTTTTATTTATTTATTTATGTATGTGTGTATGTATGTATGTATTTGTTGACCGGGTAGGTACACTGGTCCAGATGAGGTCCATGAGTTCACTGTGTGTGTGTGCCCATGAGCATCTTTTGAGCAATATATGTCAGTTATGTCAGATTATCTTTGGTGATATTGTGATGTGTGTGGTCTACTACATCTACTCAGACTAGTACAAACAAAACCGCAAATTCAGCCTACTGTAGAACTAGAGATGCATTGAGGTCAGATTCTCTGTTGAGGAACAGCCAATGTGTGTTAATACACGGCATTAATTCTAGTGTTTTTGGGAAGATAACTGACAAGTAGTCTGCAGAATCAGAAGATCCAGGTACAGCCAGGGGCTAAACATTATAGGCCTGGATTTTAATAGCACTTGTGACCCAGCATACTGTATGTTTGCCTGCAAGCATGATTTTACAGTTGCAGAACATTTGCATACTATTTGTAAGGCTTGCAGGTAAGATGTATCTACAGATAGATGCATTTTAAAAGTACTTATGCCAGCATAAATAAATATTTTGGTGATTATAAGTTGTAGATATCATTTACCTGTCACCAGACTGGAATAAAGACTCACCAAACAAATATTTTCTTACAGGGTTTTTGATTTTATTTTCAATTTAGTACACTTTTCTCCTTTTGCCAGTTGGCCTCCATTGGTCCTACCCTACTCATCCAGCCCCATAACCTGCCTTCTCCAGGACATACCTCTCCCTCTAACACCCCTGGCTTACCTCCCAGGGCTGGAGCCATCAATTGGGCCCCCCTTAACTTCAAACAGAGACTGGATAGGTGCTCGAGGAAGAGCACCACAGTCAGCAGTGTGGGGCTTGTGTTAATTTAGAACATTCAGTCTATGTACTGACAGACACTTGAAGTGTGCTTTGGGGGAGGGGCGTATCTGTGGTGGAGGCAGGTTAAAACTGGGAGAAAAAGGCAGTCTTTCTGTTTTGGTTGTATTTTTCTTGTATAACTGTGATAATGTACACACAGTAATATTTTCAGTCATTTTTTGAAATTTGTTTGCTGATTGTTGTGGTGCAGCAGTGCATAATTTCAGTTTGTTTAAAATAATTGGCTATATTACTGACATTTTCAATTTGCTACATATTACTTGTAGTGTGGGTCAGTGTAAGTGTGTGTGTGACACGTGCCATCAAATCAGACAGATTTTATTGTGCCACAGAGTAATTTCAGCAGTGTGAACCTGCTATCCACTGCACCAGCTTGATTTTGTACTTCTTTGTGATATCTTGGTTTTGTACTGTAGCTGCAGTGCACTGCAACCCCCAAACTGGCAAAAGGTATTCCTTTCCAGATTGGATTGTGACTTGTGAGCACTGCTTAAGGTGTTGTTGTGACTTTGCATCTGCATTTCTTCTTGAATGTGCAGTGCAGTCTTAGTCTGCCTGTGCTTTTGCATCTGTTTAGTTCCCAGTCTCCATCTGCAAGCCACATTTGTTTTTTTTGTTTTTTGTCTTCACATCCACCGGCCCAGACTGAAAGTTCAGAAATCTAAATTTGTTTAGAATTTTCTTGGTGATCCCCCAAAATGCCTGCAAGGAGACTTGCAAGTAAAGCTGTTTCTGGCCATGGCACTGCTGCCAGTGGCAGGATTGCCCATGGGTGTGGTAGTACGCAGAAGTGCATAGCTGATGTCAGTAAAGGGATTTCACCATTAATGTTTTTTACAGCACAATCTGTAGCTTCTCTCATAGTTGGAGGCGATGATGTCCCAGCTGGTGGTGTCAGTGCAGTTTCTGCTGGCATGAGTATTGCTGCCTCAAGTTCCGCTTCTGAACAATTAACCATTTCAAGAAACAGTGTGGATGATGTCATATTCCCCATTAACATCCCCATGGTAGATGAACATGATTCTGATCCTGGCAACGGTAACTCACAATGTCACATTTCTTCCAGCACTGTTGAGGTCATGTCTTTGCCATCCAATGATTCAAAGTGTGGGTCAAAAATATCAGGTGATGTTGATGATGATGTTGATGATGCTGTGTTTGGAACATGTTCTCCACATGACAGCATCCAAGCTGAAAATGTGGATGCGGATGATGTTGATGAATATGATAATGATGTCAGTGATCCCTGTTGGGAACCAGAGAAAAAGAAAGTCAAGGTGGCTGTGTCTGGGTCTGTTGGCATTAAATCCCCCCCCCCCCAAAAAAAGTTGTGATTTAGTGGTTTCTGTTGATGATAATGATGAAGACCCAGAAATAATCATAGGTAGTTGTGGTGGTCAGTTGGAGTCCAAGTGTGTCCAGCCTGAAAAATCATGTAGGACCCTCCCCCAAAATTCAGGGGTTAAAAAAATGGAGTCCAATAAGCAGCATCAGGGACATGTTAAACGTAGAGGATCACAATCCCTTGTTTGGGATTTTTTTGTCCAAGATGCAAATGATGAGTCAGTTGCAATCTGCTGGCTTTGCCATGCATGTGTGAGTCGAGATAAAAAGGGGAGTCATCTGGGCATGGGGGGGCCAGCATACACATCTTAAGAACAGGCACAATGCACTGTGGACCCGACACCAGGTGGCAGCTAATGCCATAGTGGGGCGTTCACCCTCATCATCAACCTTACTGAGCATGTTATCCCCCTTCCATGAGTGTAAGACCAAGTAGAAATGTCTGCAGTAGCTATGAAATAATACCAGAGGATTACTACAGGCATGATAAGGGGGAGGATTATGATTTAGAAATCTTGTCAAGTGGTGGTGAGGGTAGCAGTGGTAGCAGTGGTGGTGGTGGTCAATGCAGTATGTCTAGTGCAAATGGTACATCAACCCCTGTACATGAAAGGAGGACAATAAGTTAATTTGTGGATACTGTTGGACGAAATTGGAAAATTTCGCCCAGCGAAATATTTTGCATAATTAGCACATTATGCGAAATATTTCGCCAGGCAAAATGTGAAATTTTGCCCACGGTTGTAAGCAAAATTTCACCCCAAGCCGGCGTAATTTCACCAGTGGGAGAAATTTCACCACCGTGGGCAAAATTCCACCACTCATGGGCAAAATTTCACCATTGGTAATGGACTCCTCAGATGGTGAAAATGCAGGTGAAATTTTGCCGCACTTTCACGAAACATTTCACGCGGTGAAATTGCCAATTTCGCTGCTGTTTTGGAAGTGAAATTTTATTTTGCTGCAGCTATGTTTGTGGATTTGTCACCTATGCACCCCTCTTCATCACTCGTTCACACCCCACCCCCGGCCATTCACAGAGCAGAGCCATTTGTCACACCTCGTGCAAAACGTGTAAGTCAGCCCACATTGGGAGAGTGTTTTTGCCTGTAACCTCCAGCCTGAAGAATGTGCCCTACAGTGTGTAAGCCATGTGATGTGTGTGGGCTGCCTCTGAATTCTCACTCTGCCTTAAAGCGGAATAAGGCAGAGTGCACAACGCAAAGTCATAACTACAATGCAAAGTGGCGAAGAGAGGGTTTAAAATGGGCACTTCGCATAGCGGGATACTAACGTGAAGTGGACAGGCAGAATTTTACTTCGCTGCATTTCTGATTTCAGACAGTTGCATTATGGAATGGGGATCCAGCTGATGGGTGGTCTATCTTGATGACTGGTAGCTGGGCAACTTCACAACAGGGCCTTGATGTAAACACCAAAACACCCCCACTCCTATATGAGATAAAATAAGTTCTTGATCAATCTTCTGTGCGGCACAGAGTCAATGACTTTGCTACTGTCCAGATAGGCCATGTCCACTACCACCCCAATCTATTTCCCTGGTCACCCAGTCAAAGAAATCAATCTGGTTGATCTGGCATGGCCTTCCCAATGAATCAATGCTGCCTTTGGTCTTCAAGCTCATTCAATTGAAGATACTCTACCAAACTTTCCTTTATCAATATTCTCATTAATTTTATTCCTTGTAACCTTTCACATTTGTCTTTAAACATACTGTAAAGCTACAGTCTTTCGGAGTGTCTTCTGAAACACTGTGTGTCTGATAGTGTTGTGAATTCAATGGTTCTTTTTCTGTTTTCAATTTGGTTCTAATACTGATCAGGTGAATTGCTGTGGACTGCATGAAGCTCGAGTTCTACTCATTTTTTATACAGTGGCTCAGAGCTAATTCACAGCACTATTGGTTACAGTGTTTCAAGATATAAACTAAAAGACTGGAGCTTTCCAATAACTTTAAAGAAAGAAGTAAAAGGCTGCAAGACATGAAGTAGGCCCCGATGATGTGGCATTGTAGGTCGTGAAGCATTAGCCATATGTGTGTCTTCTCTGTTTCACTTCCTAAGCATCCCATAGGAGACTCTCCATCTTGGCAAGGGGGGCCAGTCAGTCTCTGCTGTGCTACTGCTGCCTCGGTGACACAGCTGGAAGTGTAAGCAGAGCCATGAAGTTGGGGAAGGAGCAGATGAACTTTAACGTGCAAATGCATGCACATTCATGTATGCATGCTGAAAGCCCTTCTCAGCATCCACATGGGAAGAAAATCAGTAAAGGAGCACCAGCCACAGCAGGCACCACACTTTGAATCATTGGATGGCAAAGACATGACCTCAACAGTGCTGGAAGAAATGTGACATTGTGAGATACCGTTGCCAGGATCAGAATCATGTTCATCTACGATGGTGATGTTAATGGGGAGTATGACATCATCCACACTGTTTTTTGAAATGGTTAATTGTTCAGAAGTGGAACTTGAGGCAGCAGTACTCATGCCAGCAGAAACTGCACTAACACCACCAGCTGGGACAACATCATCTCCTCCAACTATGAGAGAAGCTACAGATTGTGCTGTAAAAAACATTGATGGAGAAATCCCTTTACTGACATCAGCTATGCACTTCTGCGTACTACCACACCCATGGACAATCCTGCCACTGGCAGCAGTGCCATGGCCAGAAACAGCTTTGCTTGCACATCACTTTGCAGGCATTTTGGGGGATCACCAAGAAAATTCTAAACAAATTTAGATTTCTGAACTTTCAGTCTGGGCCGGTGGATGTGAAGCCAAAAAAAACAACAAATGTGGCTTGCAGATGGAGATTGGGAACTAAACAGATGCAAAAGCACAGGCAGACTAAGACTGCACTGCACAATCAAGAAGAGATGCAGATGCAGAGTCACAACACCACCTTAACCAGTGCTCACAAGTCAGAATCCAATCTGGAAAGGAATACCTTTTGCCAGTTTGGGGGGGGGGGTTGCAGTACACTGCAGTAACAGTACAAAACCAAGATATCACAAAGAAATACAAAATCACGCAGGTGCAGTGGATAGCAGGTTCACACTGCTGAAATTACTCTGTGGCACAATAAAATGTGTCTGATTTGATGGCACGTGTCACACACACACACACACACACACACACACACACTCACACACACCCACACTACAAGTAATGTGTAGCAAATTGAAAATGTCAGTAATATAGCCAATTATTTTAAACAAACTGAAATTATGCACTGCTGCACCACAACAATCAGCAAAAAAATGTCAAAAATTACAGAAAATATTACTGTGTGTACATTAACACAGTTATACAAGAAAAATACAACCAAAACAGAAAGACTGCCTTTTTCTCCCAGTTTTAACCTGCCTCCACCACAGATATGCCCCTTCCCCAAAGCAGACTTCAAGTATGTGTCAGTACACAGACTTATTGTTCTAAATTAACATTCAAAATCCACACACAAATAATAAACACTCAATGATATGAGCACAGGAGGGTTTCCTACAATCGATGTACTACATTTTGTGCAAAGAAAATGGCTCAAAAAGGCTTTTTAAACAGCTTTTAGAGGATTTGAATTGCAGAGCTCTGAGAGGAAACTGTCTCCATCTACCACTACACACACTACACAGAACTGAGACTGTGCAGAACAATCTAGAGCCCATGTGACCTGCAATCCCATGAATCAAATGCAAAATTCACCTTGGAGCTCAATAACAAGGCGAAGTGATGAGAAGTACATTGATTTCTACGTAGTTCGCATTAAAATTGGTGCAGACGTGGTTGGAGGAAGGAAGAGTAACATGAAGTTATTCTTATCAATGGACTTCATGTTCCTCATTATGACTTGAAGTACTCCGCTTCATGTTGCTGATTACTTTGCGGATTCCGCATTACTCTGCAAATTGCTTTGTGGAACGAATTTTGGCCACTTCGGCCACCTCTACCTAAAATGGCTTCTTTTATATAAGGTGCACTTCCTATATTGGCTTCTTTTAGTTTATACACAAACCCCAAACAATGGGCAGGTAACTAGTGAGGAGCCAGCTAATGAGATTTATATACTGTATCTCCCAAGTATAAAACAAACACAAAATAAACAGTTCAACCCTTGCTTATTCATAAACTTTAAATGACTTTTCCATTAGGGGTGCTACCCCTTTATGGCATGCATCAGTTAAAGCACAGAATTCAGTGTAAGGCAATATTAAAAGCCGTTTCCAAAAACTAGAAAAGCTCCACATTTCAGAAAGGTGCATCACTTATAATATTACAACTCTTAAACATTATTTGTGCAAAGGAGAGATTCCAAAGGGGTGAAGGGTTTTAAAATCACCCTCCTCTGGATTGGAGACCTTCAGAAATAGAGATGACTGGATCAAAACAGCAGATTCAAGGCAAAGGGATTTGTCAAGCTGATAATAAAGGAAGATACTGAAAAAAATGTAAAGATCTTTCAATAGAAATTGCTTAAGTCAGAAAAAAAAAACTACTGGCATTCAACAACCACTAGGACTTTAACACATTTGACAAGAAGTTGCAATCTAAAATTCAAAAATATGAATGTGAATTCACTCAAAGAAAACAAGCTAAATTGGCTACAGATCAAGAAGACCACAACAAAAATTGTCTAACTGGGGAAAAGCAAGAAGATTCCAAAACCATGGGAGGTCAAGACAGAAGTCGAAAAACAAATCTTCTCAAAGAAAAATAACAGAAACTGGGAATCTGAATCTAGCTCAAGAAGCCCTGCCAACAATCCTAACAAGGAGGTATCTTTTTTAAGGAAAGGGAAAAACAGCTAAACGATACAAAAAGTACAAAAAGAAAAACAATTGGGGGGAGGCAGGATCATCAGAATTGCACAGGTCTAGAGGGCCAAAAATGTTCTGAATTACAAACCATGAACTGTCTAGTACACAGCTCAGTAATATAGAAAAGAGCATATTTTATTAAAGGAATAATGCCTGACAGGGTTGGTGTTATGCTGGGATAACAACCCACCTTGGGTGGTTGGGACTGAGGCCACCAGCCGAGGGCGTCCAACACCCGAGAAGGGATGTTATCCCAGCATAACACCCACCCTGGAGGGCATTATTCCTATTATACAATAGCTAACCTTTAAATAAAAGAATAAAAATAAAAATAAATATGTTTTAAAGAGTTTTTCACTTGTTTTTATATGTGTGGAAGAATATTTATCTATAAAGAAGTTCCTTTTCCCTGTTTATCCTATAGGTGGAGCTGTGTGGGAGGATTGGATTTTTCCTTTAGTTCTGTATCTGCTTGGTTGTCTTACAATAGATGTGCTTTCACTTCATTTCCCTTGGTCCCTTCATCCCATCCAGTGTATTGTAGTTCGGGTTCTCCTGGTGGAGTTTTGTATGGGGAGATTTTTAAAGTTGTGATATTTTGCCCCCAAGAGCAAGCACCGGCTCAACCTCCCATCGGTGCAGCTGCTGCCCACTCGGTGCCAGTGCCGTGAGTATGTTTGGAAAAGTGACTGGTAGGTGACTGATTTTACTGCTTCTGTTTACGTGCTGAGTTAAAAAAAGAGAGAACCTATAAAAAAATTCAGTTGACAAGCAAGCGAGCATTACAGAGAAAGGCACGTGGTGACTGTTGAAAGACTCGCTTGCTGGTTCAGTCCCTCAGTGTGCTACTTCCATGAATGTAACTCTTACGTGTGTTTTTTTTAAATAAGAAGATATTTTGGGAATTTGGAGAGAATGTGCCATGGTTGTTACGCTGGTTTGTGCTGTTTTTTTCTGTTGTGGGACTCGGGATTTGCAGTGGTGTGGAGCGGTGGAAATTCAGGTTTTTGTTCAGAGCGAGGAGCAGTGAACACAATTGGAGGAATGGCTGTGCAGTGTTTTTTACCACTTAATGCGGTCGTTAGAGTGCTGGGACTAGAGCCGGGATGTTATGCTGGGATAACATCCCAGGTCTAGCCCCAGACTGACCAATCACAGCACAGCATTCTTTCTTGCCATTGTATAATTATATGTTTATTTGATAACAGGGTAGGTACACTGGTCTAAGAGACCATTTCAGGGAACAACCCAGGCCATCTAGATGGCACATACAATACATTAGGTTCAACGTACAATACATTAGAATCAGCATTTAAGTGGAGGTGGTACATACAGACAAGTCAGGTATAGTAGATAAAAATTCATACAAATACAAACCTCAGTGGAGGCAGAAATTATGAAAAGGGCTTACTTTTGTTCCAACCCATATCTTCAACCAATCCATATTGATCTATATAATTTCATCAAAAAGATGAAGTTGATGTTGCACTTTGCACAGAAAGCAAACAAGAACCAGAATCTTGGGCTGGCCCAGTGGTGCTGATGGTTGAGGAGCTGGATGCCACACCTCGTGCTGTGCCAGCAACCTGGGTTCAGGAATGAGCTCAGACCACTGTGGGTTGGCAGGGGAGAGAGAGGATCGAGCATCCATAGGACTGCTCTCCTATCTCGGGGAAGGATCCAGGAGTAGCCTGGCGCAGCAGCAGCCTCCGGTGGAGACCGGTGACACTGCGATGCTCAGGGGCTCATGAGCATGGGGAAGACATTGGCAGCTGCCTTCCAGACATGGGTGGGAGCACCCACGTCGTGGGCTGGGCAGCATTGCATGTCCAACGTCAAGGGTGTAAAACATCAAGAAATACCTCTCCGACTCGGATAGGTGATGGATCTCCCAGTGCCACTGCCACATACCCAAAGCTGGTTCCCCTTCACTGCCCCCCTGCAGTTTCCCTGGGTTGTCACCCCCCTCCAACCTGGGGGACTGTGATGAAATTGAAGATGTAGGGGAACACAGCGGGTGGTAGAGTGCATCGGCGAGTGCAGTGACCCGAGAGAGTTCCAACCCGGAGGGTCAGAAAAATAGTTGAAAAAAAAAAAACAACCAGAATCTTTCAAACACAGGATACTTGCATTTGTCAGAAAATCCAGGGGATGAACCCTTGGATTAACTAACTGATGAGATCATAAACATGGATCAGCACCAAACAAGACAAAAGTATGTGGGAGATGCACACTACCACCACAAGATAGTGCCAGAGGAAGACTCTGGATTTAACATCAGTGGTGGGACTGGAACTATGGAACCTGAGAATGAGCCTAATACAATCTTAAGAACATAAGAATTTGATGGCAGATGGGGACTGAGTGGTCCATCTAGTCTGGCCATGAACCTATCCCCATCCCTATATTTTGTTGTTTTTGTTTATACAGTAGTGCTGGTCCCATGTGTATTTAAATGCAATCACCATCTTTAATGCAACCACTTCTGGGTCCAGGCTGTTCCATGTGTTTATTACCATCTCCGTAAAACAGTACTTCCTGATATTATCTCTGAGTCTTCCCCCTCTCAAGCATAGGTTATGCCCTCTTGTACCCACCTCCCCATGTGCATGGAAGAGTCTGTCTAACTGCACAGTGTTCATACCCTTGATGAATTTGAATGTTTCTATCATATCCCCACTGTCCCTTCTCTGTTCCATGGAGTACAAGAGAGTACAAGTTTAGGTCTTGGAGTCTAGACTCATATGGCTTGTGATGGAGGCCCTGCACCATCTTTGTGGCTCTTCTCTGAATTGAATCCAAGTGCTCTATGTCCTTCTTCAGGTGGGGCCTCCAGAACTGGACACAGTGCTCCATGTGTGGCCTCACCAGGGATCTATAGATTGGAATGATCAAGTTTTGTTTCCTGCTAGTTATTCCCTTGCCTATGCATCTGAGGATGCTGCTTGCTTTATGTGCCACTTTTTCACATTGATTCCTTGCTTTAAGGTCATCTGATATGATTACGCTTAAGTCCCGTTCAAGTCCTGGTCTCAAGTTTATGCCCATCTAGAAAGTATTGAGTTCTTGGGTTCTGTTTTCCCAAGTGCAACACTTTGCATTTTTTAGCATTAAATCTAAGCTGCCAGTTGTTGGACCACTGTTCAAGTTTCTTGAGATCCTCCTTCATACTGGAGGCTCCCTCCTGATTGTCCACCCTATTATATAGTTTTGTATTGTCTGTGAACAGGCAGACTTTACCCTCAAGACCATCAGCAATGTCACTGATCAATATGTTGATGAGGACTGGACCCAGCACCAATCTCTGAGGAACTCCACTGGTCACAAAAACCTCTTTATATATGGCACCATTTACTGTGACTCTGTGAGTTCTATCCTGCAGCTAGTGTGCTACCCAGCTTATTATCTTATTACTGACACCTGTGTGTTCAAGTTTACTGATCAGCCTCCTGTGTGGGATGGTGGACCTCATCAATCTTGACATCTTACATGAACTCCTGTACAATTATAATTCTGTCATAGTAATACCATTTAATATGGACTCACCTGAAATTACAGAACTAAGAACATTTTTATTTAAAGAATACATCTGATTTCTACACCACCATTCATAATTATGACATCTCTATGTACAAAAAAAAAAAAAACACTAGGCAACTAAATGAGCTAATTAAAAATGTGAATAGGAACCACCCCCACAATGTTACATCCCAAGAAACAGCAGCAATCAAGGGGTTTGCCAACAACAAAAATAGTGTTACAAAACAAGCTGAAAAAGAGGATAACGTTGTAATGGATAGTTCCAAGCACAAGCATATAACAAAAGAGTTTCTTGAAAATGCTGTGAACTACAGAAAGCTACATAATAATCCTAAATAATCCCATCCATGAAACATCTTGCAGAATGGTAATTGGAATGGTAGTATTACATAGAAGGAATTTGATTTTTTTTTTGTATGGAATGAGAACCCTGTCCCCATAACCCTTTATTTGTTACCCAAAATCCATACGAATCTATCAAACCCACCAGTCATTGCTGGGATTAATTCCCTCACAGATGAAGCAAGGAAATTAGTGGATTTCTTTCAATAATATTATGTTCAAGGCCATTCATCATACTTAAGGATACAGGTGATGTCCTCAGGAAATCTGAACACCTGGCATGGGAGGATGATTTTATATGACTTAGTACTGATGTGGATGCCCTGTACACCTCCATCCACCATGGGGATGGCCATTTTGCTACCAGGCATTTCTTTATGTCTGACCCCAGAAGTCTGCTATCCCACTGAGTTCATGCTGCCTTTGCTACAGTTTATATTGACACACACAACGGGTTTGAATCTGAGGGGAGAATTATCTACAAACCAGTGGAACAGCAATGGGAGACTCAATGGCCCCATCACATGTTAACTTGTTCCTGAGGCTCTGAGATGGGAACACAGTATTAAACCTATGACAAGCCTATACAGAGACAAACTAAAACACTGATATTGCTTTATAGATGATGTCATCTGTGTTTGGAAGGGTGCAGTGGAAGAGGTGGAGGATCTAATGAAATGTTTAATTATGAATGACCTGACTCTTAGATTCACACATTAGGCAAGCAGGAGCGCTGTTACATTCTAGGAACTCATGTTATCTGCTTACAAACTAAAGGAGCAAGCACTAAGGGACATTGTAAAGATACTGCAACTAAATCCCTTCTCAGAGCAGAATTCACACACCTCTTCACTCAAAAATTCCATTCCAAACAGTTTCTTAGAACCTGGAGAAACTGCTCTAGTATGGAAGACTTTGAAATTCAAGCAGGAGAACTGAAAAGCAGGTTCATTGACAGGGGTTACAGCTATGCAATGCTTGAAAATGCCCTGAACAGAGTCAGATTACTGAACAGATCAGATTTGTTGAAAGAAAATATTGCCAAAAAAAATTAAAAAGCTGACTATGGACCAGTGCCATTTTCAACAGAATACAACCGCTGGGCTGGCAAAATAGGGAATATTATATTCTGCAACTGGGTTATACTGCAGGGTGACCTCATATGATACTAAGCTGGGAGGTACTGTAGACACAGAGTCAACTAGAAGTAGAATGAAGGATGATCTAGAGGACATTGTCAAGTGGGTTGACAGCAATAAGATGCAATACAACCTAGACAAATGTGTTGTTATATACTTTGGAAGGAACAACAGATTGCCAATTGCCCGCAGGGAGAATGCCACCATCCCCATGCCACAAGCTCCATGGGTAATATGCTCAGCGCACCCTGGCTTGCAGCATTCTCAGCCCATTGAAAATCAGACGTCCTGTTTGTGGTAAGGAATTTGAAAGTAGTAAAGGCACAAAAGAAGAAACAAGAGATTTTATGATATGTGATACACATTTTGTGCTATATCTTCTATGGTGTTGTAATGGACTCTCATATGTGGGCTGAACTATAAGAAACCTGAAAAAAAGCCTGCAGGAGCATGTTCACTCCATTGTCAATAAGAAGGTAGACATTCCTGTTAGCAGACATTTTTTTGAGAGTCATAATTCTGACCCTAAGAAATTGAAGTTTATGGGTATAGAAGTGGTAAAAGCCTGGTGGGGGTGGGTGACAGGCTCAAAATCTTGCTACAACAAGAGAGCTACTGGACTCCCAGATAAAAGACTCTCAAACCAGATGGTCTGAATGATCTACTAGACTTTAAATAATTTCTATAACCATGATGTAAAATCTATGATGATTGTTTGCTAGAAATTTGAATAGTATTTACAACATATTAATTCTGATTCTCAATCCCATTTCTTTGAGATATCTCTGTGCAGGGGTGAAATTGGGCAGGAAATCACAGCAACATAGTTCCACCTCATTCAATGCCTTTTTTTTTATTGAATACTATGGAGAGTTCCACCTCTTAGGGATAACAGTTCCACCTTCTAAAAATGTAGTCATTACAGTTCCACCTCCTAAACATTTCCAGTTTAAACACTGTCTCTGTGAATGAAATACATTTACATTTCTCTCTGTTTCTCAAATTCTGTTTTTGGAATACTGGTCACCTGTAGATCCACTAGGAAAGGTACTGGGAATGACAGGCTCAAAACTGGTTAATCACAGCATGTACCATGCAGGTTTTTCTACCTTCTGCTCTACCTTTATAAATTCAGTTTATGCAATACTTTTGATAGTTGATATTTATGGGTATGGCAGAATATTTACTAAACCTGTACTGTGCTCCGTGTTTGTGCTATGTAGTAGACATGCACTAGATATTTCACATTATAGGATATACCTTACAATGCCATTTGAAATTACCAAATTATACATAGATGTCCTTTTTGGATCTACTTTACTTCCTGTGTAAACTCCATCTGAATATCTTTTGTAAATGTGTAAGCCTACTCTTTTATCAGCACCTGTGTTAGTTTGCTTAATCTGTAGCTTTACCCATTTGCCACTGTTACAGTGCATTTATGAAACTTTAACCTATGCAATAAATCCAGGTTGTGAATTGCACAGCAGTATGCAAACCATGGCCTTATATACAGTAGATTAAATGTAGTCTATAACAAGGTTTTGATATGAGATTTTTTAAATTGTGATATATTGATTTTCTGTAATTAGTAAGGTCCCATCTATCTGTAAATATGTGGGTTTTCATTTTTTACTGTGATTTAAACTGGTGTTGGTATATGTCAGCACTTTTTTACACTGCTCTGCTGTTAAGCACATTATTTGTTTTGGTCTGTGCATTATGACAGTCACCAGGATACTTAAGGCAACCCATGGCTCGCAAACCCCACCCCCCAGCGAAGCTCTCAGGAGTGAAATGCTGGGGCATCTCAGGGCATCCCATTCAATTGCTGATACTGTACTTTGTGTAGTCACTGTACTGATGCAATAAATATATAATCTGTAGCTTTACCCATCTGTCACTGTTACAGTGCATTTATGATACTTTAACCTATGCAATAAATCCAGGTTATAAATTGCACAGCAGTATGCAAACCTTAGCCTTATGTACAGTGGATTAAATATAGTCTATAACAAGGTTTTGATCTGAGATTTTGAAATTGTGATATACTGATTTTTTCTAATTAGTAAGGTTCCATCTATTTGTAAATATTTGGGTTTTCATTTTTTACTGTGATTTAAACTGGTGTTGGTATATGTTAGCACTTTTTTTACACTGCTCTGCTATTAAGTACTTTATGTTGTTTTTGTCTGTGCACTATGACAGTCACCAGGGTACTTAAGGCAACCCATGGCTCACAAACCTCACCCCCTAGCGAAGCTCTCAGGAGTGAAACACTGGGGTATCTTGGGGCATCCCATCCAATTGCTGATACTGTACTTTGTTTAGTCACTGTACTGATGCAATAAATATATAACTACAGCATTTTGGTGCTATGTGCAGCATCTCTTTTGGATCCTTGACAGAGTGACAAAGCAGTGGGTCCGGTCAGTGTGATACTGGGATGCACTGGGAAAGATATCTCCAGCGGGGGGGGGGGAGCTGCCATTGTATTACTATCTAGTGAGATACCACCTAGAGTATTGTGTCTGATTCTGGTGGCCACACCTTAAAAAAGACATTGACAAGGTGGAAAGGTGAAAGCAGTGCAGAAGAAGGCAATTAAAAAGATACAGAGGTTGCACCAAAAGCCCTATGAGGGGAGACTGAGGGACCTCGACATGTACACCCTGGAGGACAAGAGAGAAAGAGAGAGAGAGAGAGAGAGAGGGCACATGATGGAGGCCTACAAGTACCTCACAGGGGTGAACAGGCTGCAAGAGGGGAGTTTCTTTCAAATGATGAAGTGCATTAGGACCAGGGGACATGTGATGAAGTTGGGGTTGGGTAGTTTAAGAGGATTGTGAGGAAGTACTACTTAACCGAAAGAGTGGTAGATGCCTAGAATAGATTGCCAGTGGAAGTGGTGGTAGTAAAAACAGTAGGAGGTTTCAAGCATGTATGGGGTAGACATAGGAAAATTAAGCAATAAGGCATGGCATGGGGTTATTTATGTCAATGGGCTGTTGTTCACCATTTAGGGGTGCGATGTTGCATGAAGTGTAGCCGATGCCACATGTCCCTAAAGTGTGCTTGACCATTCACATAGTCCCTGGGAGAGCCTTTTTGCTATTACAATAAAACACTGTTAATCCCTGTTCAGCATGTGATTCAGCTTTACATGTACAATATGTTAATTAGTGTAATATGTTAAGATTAACATAGGTGATAGAATACTTGCAGCCAATCAGAAAGCTTTATTTCTCAGATCTGTTTTATAATATTAGTATATTGGACCAGAGGAGGGACAGAGGGTCACTGGATACCAGTTAGGGTCTGCAGAGACAGCTAACTAAGCAGAGACCATCTGGGCAGGATAACTGGACCAAGTGGTCCTTTTCTGCTGGCAAATTCTGTGTTTCTGCGTTTCTATGAACAGTACCCTGATGAAGTGACATTGTACTGTAGGTCACAGAATATTAAGCATATGTGTGTCTTCTTTGTTTCATTTCATTAAAAATAACATCCCCACCTAAAGAAAAACCTGAAATAGTGTTTGGTGAGTGAGTCTACTCTATTCTGGTGACAGATATAGACATGTCTTCAGAGCAAACTCCTCCCATTTTTCTGTTTATTCAATCAACAGGAGCCAAGCCACACTGTGTGTTTTGTGGAAATATAGCTTACCGCTGTCTGACTTTTTTCATTATTAAAATAAAATGGTTTATTTTAATTTGAAACCTTTTGTCACGTCTTCGGGGAATAAGGAATTCCCCAGCTTGTTTTTTTTTTTTTTTCAGATGTTGCTAAAATGAAGCATTCATCACAAACCACTGCATGTGCTGTTGTATATGTGACAAGCAGTCTCTGAGCTGTCCTGGTGGTGTCAGTGACAGCACACTGTATTCAAGTATAGGGGACCTGGGTTTGCATTATAAGCCTAATCCAGTGCTCTGGGCTGGAGGATTTCTTGGAGTCGCACTTTCAAATTACAGGGAGGAGAGGAGTGAGAGGATAGGATGCCTGCTTGCATAGAATCTTCTATGGCACTTTCTTTTCTCAAAGTGGCCTTGGAGAAGTGAGAAAATGTGCATCACTATTCTGGCACAACATCTATAAGGTGGTTGTGGCAAGTTGCCTCCATGAACTGAGCGCGAGAAGACAGGGAGAAAAATGGGTGGGATAAGGTAGATGACACACCCACTGATCACCATGTCAAACAGGGTCACTCAGGCTGATTTCCCCACCTTGAGGAGTGGAGGGGCACCCCTTCACAGGTTCTGACCCCCTAGAAAAGAAGCTTGCCCTGTGGCAGAGGATGTACTATCACTGGGAATTCTTCTTCCTGCAGGTCATCTAGACAAGCTGCAGAGTCTTGTAGAAGGGGGATATAAGTGAAGGAAGTGAAGGACTTTGGAGGGAGAGGGAGAAAGTGCTCCCAGGTGCAGTGTCAATTGCATAGGCATCAGGACAGTGTAGTTACCTTGGAAGGCATAGGCGTATGGTCCTCTGAAGAAATTCCTAGCTCCAGCTACACGGGTGGAAAGCTGGGAGAATGAGAGAACTGAAACAAAAGAAAAGTGGTCTGTGGTCAGCAGTGCCATCTAGATGTGATATGTGAAAACTGCAATAACAGTGGCCTAGAGTGTTGTAGATTGTAAAAGCATCCTGACTGCCATTTTGCTTTGTGTTTCAGAGTGCCAAGTGGGGATGTGCAATTTTGTAAGCAGCATGTTGCAGCAACAGAGCTAATCCTTAGGTATCACAGTTAAAACTGCAATAGATATTTGCGGCCAACAAAATCTGTCTCCCCATCTATCTATCTTTATCTCTTTCTCCCTTTCTCTCTCTCTCTCTCTCTCTCTCTCTGTGTACTCTACAGTATCTATCTATCTATCTATCTATCTATCTATCTATCTATCTATCTGTCTCTATCTATCTATCTATCTATCTATCTATCTATCTATCTATCTGTCTATCTATCTGTCTATCTATCTATCTACTCTCATATGGGTATTTTCTATAAATCCATCCTGAACCATGCAATAAAAACCTGCCATTACAACACAGAACTATAACTTCCCTATTAATCAAACAAGCATTTGTCAATGCCGAATGTTGTCTCGCTGGCATTGGCATTGGTAATGCCAGAGTTAGAGATGCATAATAGGAATGGCAGTGAAATATTGAAGTGATGCCAACCCCACCCCCATCCTGTAGAGAGTGACAGGCATTGGGTGTGCCTTTGGGTCATCAGCTATAACGCTCATGGCATTGTACCTCACCCTATCCTGTAGACACTGACAAGTGTTGTGATGTGCTTTGGGGTCTTTGGGCATTATATTTACCCCATTTCATAAGGAAATACACTGAGGTGGGTGCAGTATAGGAGAATGAGGTGAACTTCGTGGCCGAGCAGAGCAAGGCACACCATAATGCCTGTCACTGGCTGCAGGGTGGGGGTGGAATGGCATGAGCATTACAGCCGATGATCCCAAGTCACACCCCGATGCCTGTCAGTCTCTACAGGGTGGGGTGCTATAGTTGGAAACCCTAACACCATAGGCGTGTGTTGATATTTTCACTCCAAATTTTCAACATGGGCGTTTTGTGAGCCCACCTCATGAAAAGTGACACTATCAGTTTGTTAGCTGAAAGGTGGTTTTGCACAGTGGCTATGCCATTTGGTGACACAGGGACGAAAACACATTTTGGGCAGGATGTGGAAAATGACAACTGTATTGTTCATGAGGCGACGTAAAAAAATGGCAACGTTGAAGATCTGGAGTGAAAATATGAAAAATTGGTGAAGGTATGAGCATGCATAGAAAGTGTGCAACACACATCAGTGACCCAATTATTTTTGGGATTTTTTTAACCACATCTTTAACACAGGCATTTTGGGACCTCCCCTCATGAACAGTGGCAATGGGATTTTGTTAATGTGTCCGAAACATTGATTTCGCATAGTGACCACATTATTGTGCGCCACAGGTGCAAAAACATATTTAGGGCAGGATATGAAAAATGACAGCTGAACTGTTCATAAGGAGGTGTAAAAAAAATTCCAGTGTTGAAAATATGGCATGAAAATAGTGCACATTTGCGAGGTTACTAGGGTGCATGGAAACTGCGCAATGCACGCTTGTAACACAGTCATTTTATGGAATTTGATCACCAAATTTTCAACATAGGAATTTTAGGACATCAGCTCATGAACAGTGTCACCGTCATTTCCTGACACTGTCCCAAAAACTGATTTCGCACAGTGACCATGCTATTCTGCGCCAGATGTGCAAAAACACATTTCAGCCAAGACATATAAAATGGCAGCTGTACTGTTCATAAGGAGGTGTAGAAAATGCCAATTTTGAAAATCTGGAGTGAAAATATTACAAATTCATGAAGTTACAAGTGTGCATGGAAAATGCGCAACACACACTCGTAAAACAGTCATTTTTGGGATTTTTTTCCACCCAATTTGCAACATAGGCTTTTTGAGAGCCCACCTCATGAACACTGGCACTGTCGTTTTGTTAATTGGTCCTGAAAGGTGATTCTGCACAGTGACCGCAAAATCACCTTTCAGGGCCAATTAATGCCATGACAATGCCAGAATTCATGAGGAGGGGTCCTAAAAAACCCATGTTGAAAATTTGGTGCCAAAATTCCAAAAAAATCCTGAGATATGTATCAAAGTTAAAAAAACTATTTATTCCATTATCCAGCTTACCGGCATATCCTCAGTTTGCAGTTGGCTTTGAAGAGTGCAGACGTGTTCCTGGTCCACCGAAGATCATCGCACTGGACTCTGGAGGTAAGTATGGGGTGAGACGGGGTGTGTGGAGGCAGGGTGCACAGTGGGTGAGCGCGGGTTGCGTGGGGGCAGAGAGACAGCAAGGGACTGTTTTCTTTTTTCACATGGTTTAAAAAGAAAAAGAAACCTTGCGGGACGGTTTTAATTTTTTAGGGCAATTTGGCATGCTGGGATGGGCTCCCAGCATGCCACCTAAGTGTTATTATTTTGGGGGGGATGCTGTAGCTGATGAGGATTGGGCACCCCCCTTGGCACATAACAAATGGAGGGGTGCATTATGCCGACAGGCAGTGGGCACCCCCCGTCAGCACATATATTGGGGCAGGGCATGCCGATAGGGGGATTGGGCACCCCTGAATTCAGCAGTATGGCAGGCAGTGTGCCACAATGTTAATCTTTTTTCACCACCAGGGAAAGCACGTCAGGAGGTCCGCTGTGTACGACAAGCTTTGCTCGCATTGCAGCAGACCTTTCAATTGATGTGATCACCACATTAAGTATGCATGGTGTGGTGCCAGCATGCAGGCTGATTGGGGAATGAGAGACGCACCTACTGATATGTGCCCTGCATTTGCCCAACAGTGACAGTGCTTCCAAATCTGCTACTACTGCAATATGTTGGCTGCGCATGTGCGTGCCAACATAAAAATGATAATTCACAGTTCTCTAACATCACAGCAGTGAGTGATTCTTTCCCTATCAGTCATCTCACTTCAGAGGGAGTGTGTACGTCTAAATCAACAATGTAATTTGTAATCCCATCATACACAAACTGCTCAATCCCATCCCATATAACTGCAGCTTGGGTCTGTTTTTTAACACATGCTGTAGGAATGCTTCATATTGAAGGTGAGTAGCATGATTTTTAGGATGTCTTAAGGATCATGTACTGTATGCCAGAACCCAGTTCTAGTTCCCACAACTTTTGTCATTTAAAAAATGACATCAATGTAGTTCATGAAAATTGTGCTGTCAATGTTTCTCACAAATTGTGCCACTCCTGTTAACCAAAAACGGAGTACAAAAATCCACATTATAAAAAAAAATGATTACAGTTAATCACTGACAAAAAGTTCAGTCTTAAAGTTCTAGACCCAAAAAAGCTCATATTTTGCTGTTATGGTTTATCACTGTTCAGGACACAATGGAACTATTTCTTTATCCCCCATCCCCCCATTTGTTTTTGCTTTTTGACTCCAGTTAAAGTCTGTATTGCTTGTGCCCCTTCCCAGCTGGGGATTAAGTGGCAACACTATGTTCTATGGCTGTTGTAGAACATCATTAATCTGTGCAATTATCCACCCATATTGTACCCTACTCATACTGTATTTTGTTGCTCTGCTGCCTTATGTGTCTGATTCCAACTATATTTATTAAGTGTTGCTTTGTCCCAAGTGAAACTAGAACAACTCTACTCCCAAGGCACACTAGGTGCAATTCCATACCTATTACAAATGGGGATTATATAAAATGAACTAAACTACAGAAGTGCAATGTTAAGCTTGAAAGTGATAGAAATATATCTATATCTATACAGGCAGGACATGGAGGATCAAAAAAGACAAAAAGGGGTGTGGTTTAGCCTTCCAATTGGACAAAATGGTGACTTAACTTCTTAACTCTGCATCCTCAAGGCAAAAAATCCAGCATCATCCAACAACTACAGCAGCTATTTTCTTTTTTAGTTGTTGTTTTTCCTCCTCTTGTGTCAACTGGCCCCTTCCACTGGTCCCCTCAGCCCTGTCACCCCGGCATCCACTAGGACTTACCTCAATGAAACAAAGGTGCCCAGCTGACCAGGTGCAGAGCCTGCGGAGGACCAGTGCCATCCTGCCAGTCAACACCATTTTTCTGTTTTCTGCCCTGCCTCTCCCCCTTGCTGTGTTAGCATGTGTGAGTGGAGGCATGTGCATGCCACATATCCATGCTCCTGTGCCTCCCTGACTCTGGCGCTGCCCTCTGGCCTCCACTAGGGGGCAGCCAAGGAGAGGGATGGCAACTGCAACATCCCCTGGAGAGGAGAGCTGTCTGTCAGATACTTCATCCTCCCCTTCCCCTGCTGGCCCCCGGCAACCCAAGGTTGGTCTGGACCTCAGTTTGCCATTGTGGCATGAGGCGTGGCATGCAGTGCCTCAACTCTCAACACCACATGGCCAGCCATACAGCAAGTATTTTGACATAAAACTACTAGGCTGGTAACTCTAATTGCAAAGCACCTGCTGGTGTTTTTATTTTCAATTTACTATGGGATCCACACTATGCTGTAGTATGCTGGGATAACATACTACCGGCCTGATAAGTGGGGGGAGGGGGTCTTCCGAGAGATACAGCTGGTCAGATGATACAGGGGTTGAGACATTCTCCCTTCTAAAGTGCAGTCGTGCTTCAGGTATCTCATTGACCTCTATCCTGCCAAGCCATTTTGCCAGCAGTGACTGTGTTACCTTTGTCACTCATTTCTGCTTGGTCCCTGGTCTTGAACTGTGGTGCTGTTGTTTGAGCTACAGTGGTGTCCTGTTTTGGTACTCATGAGGTGCTAGCATTCCGCTTCCTTTTGTGCCTCATGGACTTCAATTTCACCTGCCTGCTGGGATAACATACTACCGGCCTGGTAAGGGGGGGGTGCTACCGGGAGGTACAGCAGGTCAGGTGATAAAGGGGCAGAGATATTCTCCTTTCTAAAGTGCAGCTGTGGTAGCAGCTGCCCGTAGAGAGGCTGCATGCATGAGTGGCTCATGCAGGAGTTGTGTGAGTCACTAGCCTGAGTCTATGGTGGGAGGCTGTGGGGGGCTGCTATATAGTTTTATTTTTTGATCCTTGGATTTCAAGACTCAACAATGGGCCATACAGTGCTGATGTTGTTGGGACTAGGGCTATTATGGGGGCATTTGCTGTTACAGAGAATGCATATGGAAATGTAACTTTAGAAGATCAGATCAAAGATGTCTTGGGAAAGATACTGAAGTAACACGTATTCAGATAAAAGTACAGTTGGTCCAAAATGTTTTGATTTGGGTGCCATTTTGACAATGATAAATGAGTCATCAGTTATGCTTACATCTTTATTGTCCTCAGGGGTAATTAGCAGTCAAACCAGGATAGAGAGATTCAGATTAATAGGGACTTCTGTTTCCCATGTCAATGAACTAATTTTGTGTTCACTCCTGGTTTTGGCTGGAGATATCGAGCTTAATCCAGGCCCCTTGTCTTCACCCTTAAGGGGCTCTCCTGGTGGTAATGGAGGAAAATGGGGAATCAAAGATATGAAGTTAGCTTATTTGAATACACGTTGAGCGCAAGCCCATTTTAGTGAAATAGAAGCTTGGATAGAAACTGAGGGTTTAGACATCATTGACCTGAGTGAGACCTGGTTAAAGTCTCAAGTACCTGATGAGCACTTGATAAATGAGGGATATAGATTATTTAAGCAGGATAGGGGGTAAGAAAAGAGGGAGGAAGTTTTATTTTATGTTAATGACAGATTTGTGGTGCGGGAAGTAGAAAAGGGATCCTATATGGATCAAATTGATTTTTCGACAATAAAGCTGTTGTTTGGAGGGCATAGGGGAAAGCATCTCTACTTAACCTGTTTTTATAGGCTCCCAACCTGTTCAGATAAAGATTTGCAGTTCTTCCGGTCTCTGGTCTCCCACCATGACAATAGGAGGGAGTATGTCGTGGTGTGGGACCAGAACCAGGACTAGGAGTCAGGTGGAGGGGTAAAATACATTAATAGTTTGGCTTCCTATGGACTTATACAGTTGGTTACTAGTCCTACTCGATTTAACTACAAGTCAGGGACTCATATAATGCTTGATTGGTTGGTTACTAAGTAGCCTAATAATATAGTATACTGTGAAGTTCTGCCCAACTCTGTATCAGACCATTGTCCCTTGTTCTGCTTAAGAAAACATAATAAAGTTAAAATCCCACCAAAACTGATAGAAAGGAGAAATGTTAGAAAACTGGTAGTGGACAAATATTTACAGGATTTAGCAATGGCAGATTTAAGTAAAATACCAACTTTCGATCATCCTGAGAAAGCTGCTACGTGGCTGACAGACACATTGTTAAAGCTTGTTGAGGCTAATACTCCAAAGACAAAACAAAGAGTCAAGGGAATTTACACCCCTTGGCCCACGAAAGAACTTCGAACTTTAATGAAACTTAGGAACAAGGCAAAGAAAATACATTTGCAATCAAAAGATCCAAAATATTTAACTGAGTTCAAACTAAAAAGGAATTTAGTTAAGAAAGAACTAAAACAAGCTAAATCTAAGTATTATCAGAAACAGCAATTACGAACTTTAAAAAATCCACAGTTAGTTTGGTCTTCTTTTTGTAACATCTGCAATCCAAGGGTAAGGTCAGAGATTAACTGTCTGATGGACAGGAACTCAGTAAAAACAGAACCAAAGGAAAGAGCAGAACCCCTTAATAGATTTTTAATTAATCAAACAGGAGAAGATGAGATTAAGACAAATATGCCACAAAATAGGGGTAACATTCAGGAAACACAGGATGTGAGGCAAAGGGACAGAGGGTTTGTTTTTAACCCCATTAAACAAGAAGAAGTGCTGAGTCTGCTAGAAGCATTAGATGAAAAGAATGGCTGTGGACCAGACTTGCCTTCTCCAAGGATTTTAAAAATTGTGGCAGTTGAAATTTCCAGTCCTCTGACATATTTGTTTAATTTGTCATTATCTAGATGCAAAAAAATGTTGTAGGTGCCATATTAGTCCTTTTAAGAACAGATCCAGAAACAAATTATTTGATACCTTTTATTGGACCTACATAGATGTTACAGAAAAGAACAAAGTGCTCTAGCTTTCGAACCAACCAGGTTCTTCTTCAGAAGCTTTGTGGCAGTTTTTTCAAATATCCCATACTATTAACACCAGATTATATTGAAAAAGCAAAAATAATTCTCATTGGTTTAACATACACATTTAAAACATAACAGAAGATTACATCAGATAAGCTAATTAACACCAGTATGCCTTTAACTGAGGAGCCTCAGAAGGGCAAAGGTTATCAAGAATTCTCTACAGCCAGAGAATTCTTGTCACATACATTTTAAAATGTCTCGGTATGCCAAGAAAGCATTCTAGTGATAAAAAAAACCTTGGGGTGGCATTCTCTCTAATACATGTAAGATGAGCTTACAACTTACATTCCAATTGTCCTGGCATATTAAAGAACAGATAATGAGAGACAAAATCCAGAAAATTAGGTATAGCTGCATGTTGAAAACAAGCCTCAAATCAACATACACATATATACATGATGCATGATAGTATCATTTGTAAGTGTACGTGCCAAATAAAAAAATACTTGTCAAAGACCCCCAAGAAAATGAGACCATGAGCCTGATAAGTGCAGATTTCAACACACAGTATAACAAGTATAACAAAAATGCACAGAATCAGTCTAAGGAATCTAAATGAAAACCTAAAGGAATTACACCTTTTATGAACCTCCAGGTAAATGAGATATGCATCTTAATATGAGCAGTTAAAAATGTGACAGTGTGTAATCCAACCACTGACAACTAATAGAAGGAAATAAATGTACACTATATGTGAAAACTAAGTGTCCTAGCCACATAACAATTGCCCCATGCCACGCTCCCCTCACACATATGTGTGTACATACACCACACCCCCCACACACACACACATACACTCACACACCTGCACACCCCACACAACCACAACACACAACAAATATAACAAACACAATCCACACACACCACACCACTCACAACAAACAAAACACACACACACACACCATACCCACAACACACAAAAATACAACACACACCAAACATACACCTACATACATACATCTTTATATGCACACACACTCAAACGCACTCACCACAGTGTTAAGGTAGAAGTCAACATGTAGATAACCATAAACTTACAAAATCAAAGGCCCGTTGAAGAACTAAAATGTTTATGTCCATCTTTTAAAGTAAAGGTCTGTGTAAGTTTAAGTGGAATACTGTGTCATATAACCAACATCAATGTTCAGTCCATCTGCCACCATATTGAGAAGTAAAATAAGTCTAATTTCAGAAGCCCGTCTCTGTTGTGTACTGTTGAAATGTCCTTTTAAGACCATCACAGACATATCTGAGATTGAGTGGTCATCCTGGGAGAAGTGCTGGACTACTGGTTTCTCAATCATTTTGTGATTAATAGAATGTCTGCATGAATTCATTCTAGTGCGGAGTTGTTGGCTTGTCTCCCCCACATAACCTGTGCGAGGACATTTCTTGCATTGGATAAAATAGACCACATTACTTAATGTACATATATAATTCCCCTGTATCCTGAATAGTCTGTTTTGTGATGTAACCACACAGTCTGAAGTGGAAATTAGGTTACATGTCTTACATGTGCGTTGATGACAGGGTCGTGTACCATATGATGTCATGATATTCTGTTCCGGTTCAAGTTGACTCCTAATAATCAGGTTGGCTAAATTAGGTGGTTGTTTAAAAGATAGTAGTGGTAGTTCATGAAAAATACAGTTAAGGGTTTCCTCCTCACTAATTATTGAATGGAGATCCTTAATAATCTTACGTAGGAGTTCAAGGTCAGGATGGTATGTGACTACTAAGGGTATTCTGTTGGTAGTCATCCGTTCCTTATATTGCAGTAGCTGTTCTCTTGGGACCTGTGTTGCACGTTCCACTGCTCTGTCAATTTCTCTGGATGAGTGTCCCTGCTCAATAAAGGTGTTTTTTCAACATCACCAGATGTGTGTCTCTGTCATCCTCATTTGAACAGAGGCGGTGATACCGAAGTGCTTGACTATATATGGCTGATTTCTTTGGTGTGGCTCAGGTGATTACTTTTCTTGTGTAAGTATCTCTGTCTGTCTGTTGGTTTCCTGTAAAGACAGGTATGTAGGGTTCCATCCTTAATAGTGACAGTGGTATCCAGAAAATGTACACTTGTGGCAGAATATTCTAGGGAAAGCTTTATAGTTGGGTGGAGGTTATTAAGTTCCCGATGAAAATCTTTGTGTGTCAGTGCCCTCTGTCCAAATTATAAACAAATCATCAATGTAACGGAAATAAGCGAGTGGTTTATGTGTACAGTGACTTAGAAAATCCTCCTCCAAATTCGCCATAAAAAGATTAGCATACTGTGGAGCCATCCTGGTTCCCATTGCTGTTCCCATAGTTTGAACATAATGTTTACCATTGAAGCTGAAGTTGTTATGTGTCAGAATGAATTCAGTGAGTTTACCCACAACTCCAGGGTCAATGTTGGGGTCTAATTCTTTGTCATGCAGGTATCTGAGGCAGGCTGAAATGCCATCTGTGTGTGGAATATTAGTGTAGAGGGAGGCTACATCCATCATGGCTAAAAGGGTATCAGGTGGTAAGTCCTTAAACCAGAAAGTTTATGCAGAAAGTGAGTAGTGTCCTTGATGTAACTATCCCTTTGTATAACCAGCGGTTTGAAAATAGCTTCTACAAACCCTGATATCCCCTCTGTCAGGGTGCCATTACCAGAGACTATGGGTCTACCAGGATTACCAGGCTTATGTATTTTAGGAAGCATGTAGAATGTCCCTGGCTTAGGTTCACTGGGGATGAGGGCATTTAGTTTGTCTTGGACATGCTCTGGAAATGTTTCAATTAACTCCTGTAGTTCTCTTTTATATTCTGTAGCTGGGTCACTTGCCAGTACTTTGTAGTAAGTAAGATCACTTAGCTGCCTGTTGGCTTCCGTAATGTAATCTTCCCGATTCAATATCACCACTGCTGAGCATTTATCAGCTTTTTTTATGACAATATTATGGTTTGATTTTAGTGTTTGTAAAGCCCTCCATTCCAATGGAGAGAGGTTGTAGCGGGCCTGTTTCTGCCTATTAAGAATCTCACCAGTAACTCTCTGGGGAAAGCAATTAATGTATTTGTCCAGTTTCTTGTTACGGCCACTTGATGGGGTAAACTCATATGGTTTCTTTTTCTTATCTATAGTATTTTTACTGTTTGTGATTTCTTCCTTGTCTGTGATGTCTTCTCTGCCATGAAAAAATTCACTGAGTCTCAATCTGCAGAAGTATTCCTCCATTTCACCACAAAACTGTATTATGTCCAGTGTTTTAGTTGGGCAGAAATTGAGGCCCTTAGAAAGTACATTTAATTCCCCAGTAGTCAGTGTGTGGGTGGACAAATTAACAACTGAAAGGTGCCCATCTGTGTGGCTTAGTTGTTCAGTCACTCTGTTCTGTTCTTCATGGTTGTTAGCAAGTATGGTAAGTTGAAGAGCATCTAACCTCCTGTTTTTAATGAGTATGGCTTTTCTTAAGGTTCTTTGGTTGTTCATGTCTATCTCATGCAAGATGTCTGGAATAGGCTCACCAGACATCCTCTCCAGTGTGGTAGCTATTTCATTAAACTGTTTCTTCAAAAATGCTTTTTTGGCATATGAGCTGTGAATTCTGTGATTTCTCAATTTCTCAAAGGTCCTATGACAAAATTGTTCAACATATGTAGAATTATCTGTGTTTCTCAGTGGATTCCAAATAGCTAGACCTTTAGGGATAATGTTATTCCTTTTGCACTGGGATAAAAAGTAGATGTCACTGTCTAGCTGTGCTAGTTTCTTCTTAATGTTATGCAACTGCCATGTCCTGTGGCGAATTTCGGTATCTTCCATGATGCAAAAAAATGTTGTAGGTGCCGATTGGTCCTTTTAGAACAGATCCAGAAACAAATTATTTGATACCTTTGTTGAGCAACATGGATGTTACAGAAAAGAACAGTGCTCTAGCTTTAAACCAACCTAGGTCTTCTAATCTTTGTGGTGAGTTTTTCAAATATCCATACTATTAACACCAGATTATGATTGAAAGCAAAATAATTCTCATTGGTTTAACATAAGTTATTAAAACATAACAGAAGATTACGTCAGAGAAGTTAATTAACACCAGTATACCTCATCCTCAGTTAAAGGCATACTGGTGTTAATTAGCTTCTCTGACGTAACTTCTGTTATGTTTTAAATGTGTATGTTAAACCAATGAGAATTATTTTTGCTTTTTCAATATAATCTGGTGTTAATAGTATGGGATATTTGAAAAAACTGCCACAAAGCTTCTGAAGAAGAACCTGGTTGGTTCGAAAGCTAGAGCACTTTGTTCTTTTCTGTAACATCCATGTTGGTCCAATAAAAGGTATCAACTAATTTGTTTCTGGATCATTATCTAGAGGCATTTTACCCTGATTTTGGATGAAATTGTTTATAGTTACAATTTTTAGATCAGGAGACAGGACAAATTCTGCAAATTATAGGCCAATTTTGCTGTTACTTATAATGAGGAAATTATTAGAAGAATGTATTTTAAAGCACTTGATGCCTTACTTAGATCAAAAAGGGTTATTGGTTGATCAACAGCATGGCTTTAGACAGGGCTGTGGCACTGTGATTCTCTGATCAGGTTGGCGGGCATCATATATGATGTAAGTGATAAAGGGTTGATGACCAGTGCGGTGTTCGTCGACCTGACCAGAGCCTTCAATTAACTTGATCATAGCCTGCTGTTTTTGAAACTGTGCTGTTGTGGTATAGCAGGGAACAGTCTAGAATGTTTTAGGAGCCACCTTAGTGCTAGGGCACAGAGGATAAGGATAGACGATTCTTTGCATGAAAGATTGCAAATAAGCTCAGCTGTCCCTCAAGGCTCAGTGTTGGGTATGTTGACCGCACGTCAACATCGCCACAGCAAAGACCATCACAGCAACAGAATTCGATGAAAAAAGTTGGGTCGCTGTGATGGTCCCCACAGATACCGGTGGTGCAGCTCCCAGTGTTTTGCCCCCTCCCCCGAGACAACTCCAACTCAGAGTTGTATAATTAGAGACCAAGGTGTGTGGGAGGTGGAGCCCCCCACATGGGGGATTCAGGGAGCAGCCCCTGAAGAAAACACTCCCACATCCCCAACAGAACAATGCCTACACTTGGCATTGTGTTTGTCACTGTTGGGGATGTCGGGAAGTTAGATGTCGCAGCGCTATTGGTAAGCCCAGTGTTGGGACCCATATTGCTATCTGTCTTTGTGAATGACCTGCCTGGCGTTCTTGCGAAGACAGAGTGCATTTTGTATGCTGATGACACAGTCCTCCTCAGCTCAAGTCGGTCTACCACAGAAATTCAGGGGGCTCTACAGCATGTCTCTGATAGACTGATTGAATGGTTATTACAGAATAAGCTGAGACTGAAAGAGAGGAAAACTAATGTAATGTTGTTTGGGACATCTCAGAGACTGGCATGGGCTGGGGAGACCTAGTCATCATGGGAAGCAGTGGGGCTAAAATTCCAAGGGTTCAATCATTCAAGTATCTTGGTGTTCACCTCAATCCAACATTGAGCCTTGTAGGTCACCTGGAGAAAACTGGTAAAAAATACAACAGAAATATTTTTTTTTGTACAGAAAAATTAATGTTTTAACTGATGAAGCACGTCTCACAGTAGCCAAACAGATACTGCTGCCTGTATTGGATTATGGAGCAGTTCTGTTTGAGAATCAGGGTGCTTCATTTATTAATAAATATCAGCTCATACCAAACAGTATTTGTAGGTTCAGACTAAGGGCCTCAGTAAGGACACACAATTGTCTGCTGCACAAGAAAATGAATATTTTGCCTTCTGCACAACAAACTGAGTAGTATACTGCAGCAGTATTTGCTTACACAGTGTATCATGGCTCTTCACCTCCCTGCCTTTTTGACAAGTTTACTAGACACAAGGGCACATATCTAACCTGGCAAAAAACGGATTACATTTTTTACCCAGCCCTGCCAAAGTTAGCTACAGCCCAACAATCTTTTACATTGTATGCTCCAACACTTTTGAATATCTTATCATCTATAACTAAGATTGCCAAAAATGTAAGGCATTTTAAAATGTTATTGAATGATTCTTATCATAAGTATAATTTATGCACTTGTTATATTTAATGTTGATTATTGTTTGTGTAAGTTCATTGTCATTGTTGATGTACTGTTTTCTTTGTCAGGCGTGACTGAAAAAGGGCTGTGCCCAGTCATTTCCTGGTAAAAATAAAATTAAATGAAATGAAAATCCAGTATCCATGAACCAACTGAGCTCTCAGGCAGGACTTTATCATACTCATCAGCATGGCTGCAAATGGTAATCAAAACTGGGAGCTGACAACAATTGGAAACATGTTTTCTCAGCTGATGCAGTGAATGTCTGAGGTAACAATCGCCTCTAACCAAACTACCCATGCCATTCAGAAAGTGGAGGCTCGACTATTTCAATCAGAGAGAAAGGTGGCTTTGCACATCATGGCCCTGCAAGACCTTACAGTGGTAGTCAAGGAACAAAACTGAGCTATCCATCTATTGCAAAATAAAGTCAATGACTTAGAAATCAAAGTTGATGCAACAACTTATGGTTCCTGGGATTCCCTGAAGGTGTGGAGCTCAGGGACACAGCTCAGTTTCTACAATATGCTCTTCCCATGATGCTCAAACTAAAAGATGCACCATCACCAGACGTAGAAAAAGTGCACCACTCCCTGGCCCCTCCACCCAAGGCCGGGGGTATGCCATGATCTATACTGGCATGATTCCTGAACTTCCAGACTAAAGAAATTATTATGGCCAGAGTCCAGGAACTGGGACAGTTACAATGGCAGGACCATTGTATATACAATACATATAACAAGATTTTTCCAGGAAGCTCTGTGACAGGCAGCAGGCCTACATGGAAGTGTGTCACATTATGCATTGAATAGGGGTACAGTTTTCTCTTCGTTACCCCGCCACCATGTGCATCATACATAACAGGGTACCTGTCCCATTTTCCATGCCTGAAGCACTCATGGATTTCCTGCACTGCACCTGGCCACACAAGATGAGAGCCCCAAGATATCCAGCTACAGAATTGCCTCACACTTTGTCAGACAACATGGACAACAGGGAAGCCAGGAATCATGAGGCCGCTGCTAAACAACAGACCACCATGGATGACAACTGGTCCCGTCCTCCACGCAGCCTGAAGAGACATCTGACTTACTTGTAAACATGTAGAGTGGGACCATCCTTCTGACAGAATCCGCTCAAGAAGCCCCCGGGGGGGGGGAGGGACCACACCAAGCAACATCCTTAGAGAACATGGGTCCCTTCCACTCAACTAACAGATACACTGTGCTTCAACCTGCCACTCCGGGGCCCCAGCAGCATGGACTCTCTCTCTCTCTGAAGACATAGGAGCAGCAATGCAACTCTGCATGAATAGTGCACCTACTGTATCTCCTGAGCTGCCATAGTAGCGGAAAATGCCACAAGCCAGACTGCCGGACCCTCCACCTCATCATCCTCCCCACTGAAATATCCACCTGGGACCCAGATAAACAAACCCTTGCCTCCGACAACTGATAAACCTGCAACAGATCAAGGTTCACTCCTGTTTCAGATAAGTACTGGTTGTTTCCTGGGGAGGAAGGGGGATTGATGTTAGGCAGATGGGTGGGCTATTACCCTGGTGATAGGTTAGTAGGAGCTCCCTGCTAGATACCGCTGCTTAGGGGTTAGATGCTATGGTACCACCTGCCCCCCCACCGATGCCACAGTCAAAATTTCATCAAGGGCCCTGACCTCCCCCTCAACCCCTCTGTGTCTGTCTGTGGACCTCACCCTTCAGCCTTTTCACATTATCTGTACCCCAGAACATATGGAAACTGGTGGATGTCTGTGCAATGTACACTGACTTATCTGCAGCCTAGTTTGATGGACACAACATCCACTATAACCCATTTGAATAAGGCCTTCCCCTTCTGCTATTCTGGATGCTCTCAGGCTACACGTTGGGGGTGGCAGGAGCAATGCAACCATAACGATGTCACCATGCACAGTGTCCTGGAAGAGTCCCAGTTAACTTTTGTTTTTCCATCTCACTGTAACAAGGCTTGCCTATCTGATGTGGCTGACCACATAAAATGTTTGGGGCTTTTCTTATGTACATCTCTGAATCAAGTATAATGCTTAAGGTTTTAAATATGAAGTCACACAGCATACAGTTTCAGTGATTACACTTTCTGCTCCACGGTATTTAGTACTCACTGTGGGCACCCTCACCCTCTGAGGACAGTCACATATAGTGGGATTGGCTTTTCTGACATATGATGGCCCCTCCTCCTAGACACAACCTGGCCAGCTACTCCACTGAGGGGAAGAGGAGCAAAACCAATCTACCTGAGTAAACCCCCTCTTTGTCCTGTATTTATGAAAAACTGTACCCTAGCATGACTTAACTAGCTGTGACACCCTCATCTTACCGCACCAGTATAATCTCTCTATTTATTTAGAGTGTACCAATAATACATGCTGTCAACCTCGATGGTCAGGGGAGGATTTGGCACTGTTTACCCATTCAGTACTCCTATTTTGGTATGCCACCTCCTCAAATTCCCACCCTTCTGACAGTTAGGTCTGTTATTCTCATGCAATCCAGAGCACAAAGATGGGCCTTACACAGCTGTTTGCTGTTGACCCCCAAGTCTTTATTGCTCCTACTTTAACTGTGTTTACTTGTATATATAGTTCTAAGTTTTGGTTTGTTAATGTTAGCATAGGTACTTGTAGAGATGTGTATGTACAGTATGTCTGCTTTATTATATACTACTTAAGTATATAAAAGATAAACCTCTCACTCCACTATCTTGTAGCTCAGTTCCAAACACCCCTGTACAAGTACAGACAGAATTCAGGCTGGTTTTGGCTTCTTGTAGAATAGACAAAGTTTTGCAGATAACTAAGCCTTCTGCCTTGATCATGGGTGAGATTACTTACCACACCTGGAATGTCCAGGGCCTTAATACCCCAGTGAAAAGGAAACAAGTATTATCTCATCTGAAAAAACTCAAGTCACACATTTCCTTTCTTTTTTTTTTGTAAACTTTATTTAGTTAAAACCAGCATTTCAGGACAAAACTGTTACATTCAGTTAAATGCATCACAATTAACATTGTACATCACACTGTATAAAGTTACCTAAATTACATGAATTATTAGAGTTTTAAGGATGTCAATTTAGATAGACCATAAGGTCGGTATGGGACTGCCATAGATTCTTAAATGGTATCTTTGTACCTCAAACCCATACACTAAACACTCATAGCCCTAGAATGTCAAGGACCCAAAAACCTACTCACATTACATTACCGGAAACAAGTCACTTTTCAGTGCTGCATCCAAAGGCACCCAAATATTATGATATCGATCCAGTTGGCCTCTTACTGAGTATTGTATATGCTCCAGTTTCATGCATTGGAGCTGGGATTGAACCCATTGGGTGATTGTAGGGATACCCTCCAATCTCCAGTGCATGCCAAGAACCCTCTTCCCCACTGCATATCCTAACCTCATTAGGGGATACATAGCATTGCCCCCACATCCCCAACCCCTAGGGAGACCTAGCAACACCTCCTTCAGGTCAGCACTTGCAGGGGTTCCTAAGGTCAGTGCCAAGATTTTTGAGATCTCAATCCAGTAGGCCACAACTTTAGGACAGGACCAGACCAAGTGGTAGAAGGATTCTCTGTGTGCCTTACATTTTGGGCATCATCAGCGACCGATGTTTCTATCCTGTGGGATAAAACAGGGGTAAAGTACATTCTGTGCAGGTAGTTTAGGTGAATGGCCCACAGCCTATTGTTTACTGAGCACATCATTCCCAGTTTTAAGATCCTATCCCAATCTCCCCCTGTGAGTCCCCCAGAGTTCAGATCTTCCTCCCATTTTTGTTTTAATTTTATCAGTAGATTTGGTAACGTCCCCACCAGTAATTTATAGCAACTACTCAATTGTTCTGGTCTTAGCTTTGAGGCACCCCTTATAAATATTTCTTCAAGAGATGATCGGGTTAGGTGATAGTTTGGACTCCCCTCAGACAAAAGCATGGTCCTAATTTTGCAATATTTAAAGAAATGTGAGGCCTTCAGGGCAAACCGCCTGAGAAGTTGGGGTAATTCCATCAATGCGCCGCCATCATACAGGTGAGAAAGAAATGACAGCCCCCTTCTGGACCACTCTGCCAGGACTTTCACCTCCATGGCATGTAAGTCACACTGAGACCTCAGAATGGCTTCTATTGAAGCCTCTGGGGAGAAAGTATTCCCCTGGCCCAAAATTTTATGTGCTTTCACCCAGACCTTAACCAGATTTCTCGTGAGTGGGTTCTTAATTGACGTTACTTGTTGACTGGCTAGACTGGGGACAAGGACTGAGAGGTATAAAGGCACTTCCCCTTCTCCAGCCTCCAGGTCTGTCCACGCTCACCTGAGTGTATCCCCTTGGGTCAAATTCTCAATGAACGCCAGTTGGGTGGCCAGATAGTACAAGTGTAGATTGGGCAGACTTAGCCCCCCCCCAATGAAGACCACAAAGCCTCTTTTCTTAACCTAGGGTGTCATCCTTGCCATAATAAGGAGGTGACCACCCCCTCTAGTGTCTTTATATAGTTTATGGGGATTTGAGTAGGACTTGATTGAAATAAGTACAAACATTGGGGCAAAATGCACATTTTAACCAAGTTAGCCCTACCTACTAATGTTAGAGGTAGGGACTGCCACCTCGCACAATCACTCCTCACTTTATGAATTAGGGGTTTATAATTAACTTCAGCTAACCTGGACAGCTTACTAGTGAGCTTAATCCCTAGGTACTTTAGCTCAGTTGCAGGAGTGATCCGTGACTCCACTATCAGAACTGGTTCCTTGTGTTTACCCAGGGGCAGTCACTCACACTTACCCTAGTTAATTTTATGCCCTGAAACTGGGCCATAAATTGAGAACAACTGAGTAAGGGCCTGGAAAGCTTTTTCTGGCCTGGCCAAGAACAGCAGAATATCATCCGTAAAGAGAGATACTACATGGTTCTCTCCCCACCATTGAAAACCCTACAAGTCCCCATGACTCCTAACAGCCAAGGCCTCTACAGTGAAAAGGTATAAAAGGGGATATAAAGGACACCCCTGTGTAGTACCTTGTGTGGGGGAGCAAGGTGTCATTTGTAAAAATCTGAGCTTTAGGGGAAGTGTAAAAGAAGCCAATCCATAATCTAATGTTGGGGCCAAAATTACATTTTTGGAGAACTGCAAACAAAAAAGGCCACTCAATGTGATCAAAGGCTTTCTCTGCTTTGAGGGCAAGAAGACCTTGACCGTCACCTGCATCCCTTCCTGACCAAAGGTGAATAATATTAATGGCATGCCTCAGATTGTGCTTGGCCTGCCTACCCCCAACAAATCCCCCCGATTGGGGTGTACCAATCCTGGGAGAACCTCCTCCAAGTGTTTTGCCAAAATTATGGCTATGATTTTGTAGTCTGCATTTATAGAGAAATTGGCCTATAAAAGCCACAACTTTGGGGGTCTTTCCCAGGCTTGGGCAACACCGTAATGGTCGCCATATGTAGGGAAGAGGGGAGAGCTCCATTCTCCAGAGCTACACACACCATTTTGTGCATCAGTGGGCCCAGCGTTTCTCAGAGAACCTTATAGAACTCAGACAGGATTCTGTCCGGCCCAGGGGCTTTGACACATTTAGTGGCCCACACCCCCCGGCGGAATTCCAAAAGTGTAATCAAGGAATCTAAAATTCCATCTGCCTAAAAGACATGACCAGGAGATCTATCGTATCCAGAATTGCCTCCGGGGAGAGATCCTCTGGGGCTTGGGTGGTGTAGAGCTTCTGATAAAAGGTGCTGAACACTGAATTAATTTCCTGCTAATTGGATGTGGTGGTCCCCTTCCCTCTTTCTATTTCATGAATGGTCCTTTCCACTCTTTTCTTTTTAAGTTGCCAAGCTAAACATTTCTCCAATTTGTCTCCCTCAAAGTAGGAGTGAGACTGTGAGCTTAATAGATCTCTTTCCAGCCTACGGGGTGTCATCTGATTGAGCTTCCCCTTCAGGTGTAGTAATGTTTTAATGCTACCTGGGTTACCCTGGGCCATGGTCTGTTTTTCTATTTCCCCAAACTCTTTTTAAAAGGCCTCTTTTTCCTGAATCTGTTTTTTCCTAATGTGAGATGCATATGAAATGGTCTCTCCTCTCACAAAAGCCTCATGCTATCCCACACAGTTTGAGTAGAGACCTCTCCAGTGTCATTTAGGGAAATAAACTCTGAGAGCTTTGAAGTCATAGATTACACAAATTGCTTATCACTCTGTATAGTGGGATCCATTCTCCATTGCCGAGCCAGAGGGCCCTCTGGGATTACCTGCACAACTGCAGTTAGGGGACATGGTCCGAAATCAATATGGGACCATAGCTCACCTCCACAACACCTCCCAGGATGGTCAAGTGACAAAAAATATAATCCAGTCTTGTGTAGACTTTGTGGGAGTGGGAGAAAAAAGAATACTCCCAATCTTGTGGGTGCTTACACCTCCATATTTCACTTAATACCCTCTCCCTCATCATATTGCCCAGGGCTGCTACACTTTTAGGGGAAGGCCTGTTAAGCACTGCTGAGCGATCCAAAACAGGGTTCCAATAGGCGTTAAAATCCCCAACTATTATTAAAACACCCTTATATGGAGCTAGTGCTAGTGAAAGGTGGTGGAAGAAGTCTGGGGAGTTGAAGTTAGGCCCACAGAGAGACACTAGGGTAAGCGAGTTTGCTCAGTTGTGGCTTCAGCAATAAGGTATCTACCCTGGGAGTCAGCTGTTACTGAGTGACTCTCCACCCGGAGTGAAAACCTGAACAAAATAGGGCCTCCCGAGCCCTAAAAGTAAAGGGGGCCACTAAAAAGTTACCTTCCTATGAAGTAGCAAGCCTAGCTGCTTCCTGTTGCATCATGTGCAATTCCTGGATAAAATTGACATCACCCTTAGATTTCTTAATATGAGAACAGACCTTCTTCCGCTTTACCAGTGTTGAGTACATTGACATTCCAGGTCAAAAAAATTATCTGTCCCATTTTAATATAGTTGTCTTATATGAGTCATTTGATGGTCCCTTGAGATAAATAGCCTTATAATTAGTAACAGTCCCAAATTCACTGGTTTGGTTTTTATCCAACTTAAACAGTCCACTCCCAATGTCCACCCTAACCCCAACAACAGCATCACCCTCTAATAAACACGAAACTAACAATGTGGCTAAACAAAACTTCCCTCATCCCCAACATCTCCCCGAAACATAACATCACCCCAAATTTCTAAAATTCCCCTCTGCAGCTTTATAAGCTGAACATTTCCCCAGTTGAACCCCCCTTCCCTGAAGTCCTGTAGAGAAATAAGTCACTCCAGAACCTAGAAAAGTAAGCAAACCCACCCGAGAAAAGAAGCTTCCTTTCTGACCCTCCCTCCTTTACTATTTAACTTCTTCCACCCATAGCAACCCACTACTTTTTGTGGATGGAGCTGGTCCATGAATCCATGTACTTTATTTAAGTAACAGACTCAGTGGAGTGCATCTTTGCCCAGGGTGAGGATTGGGGGGTTTAAGTCTCAGAAAGTGAGGGTGCCTAGACCCCAGGTAGAGGATTCTGAACTGATATCCCCCCAAGTTGGGCAACCAACCCATTTTCCCCAATCCTCCCTCTCCTGTTCTATTTATTTGGCAGAGGAGTCAGTGGTTAACATGTTTGAGGGCCTACATCGAAGGCAGGCCCAGACCCGGCACACAGAGGGGGCCAGGAGGCTTCCAACACCCAGAAAGATGTCAGACCAACCCCAACCTGACCTCAACAGGCATATTCCTGATTGACTTTGACTGCGCTTCCAGGTATAGGTTTGTGTAACTGGTTCATGCTCAGCCCCCACCCTGACCCCTCAATTGGTGAAGCCGGAGGCTGGGCAGAAACATTTAGGCCATAAGGCCTATAAGAAAAGAAGAAAGAAAAAGACAAAACCTTTAGAGAACATTTCCCAGCTATGTTTTGCCATAGCTTATATTCCCCCCCTCCACATCAATATAAATTCACTAGAGTTAAACAATCTGTACAATGGCACATATATGTGCTAATTCAAAAAAGAGAAACTTCAAACATGGTGGTAAAACAGAACCTCTTGACTTAAGTTCCAAAGAGACTAAGAACATGCCCCAAGTCCCTGACAGAGATCCATCTGTATTTTTTGTCTCATCTGTCCATGACTAAAGAGTCTCAGCAACACAGTTTATTTGCAGCGGTTAGACAACTCGGGCGAGAAAGTAAGTGTCTGACTCAGTAGGAGACTTCACAGCTGAAAGAGCCCACAAAATAATTTTACCCCAGCCAGTAATACTAAGAGAACTCTCCAAGTCCTTAAGAGCTGCGAGTTCAGTAGAGATGATCGGCTGAGTGGGAGGGGGAGGTGTCGTGGCCCTGCCTTGTGGTCTACAACCGTGTTACGGACCATGAGTACCGGCAGCCCTCCCAACCCCCCACCGCAGATTAACTAGAGACAGTACCTGCAGTTTCAACATTTGGATCAGGGCTCTTGCTCATCTTGATTCAGAGCATCCTGAAGTTTGGCTCTTTTCTCTTCCTCCTCCACAAAGGCCATTGTTGTGTCAGTGTCAGAAAAGGCACGCTACTTTGCTCTGGGCCTCTGGATCACAAGTCCCATGGGGTATACCAGGACGGATTGGCCAGTCCAACTCATTGAGCTTCCTCTTTACATGCTGGAATGCCTGCTGCTGTGCTTGCAGAATCCTGGAAAAGTCTGGAAATACACTAACCCTTGATTTTTTTAATATTAGTGATCCCGCTTTCCTTGCCACCTCCAGCACAGCCTGCCTATCTTGATAACGAAGGAATTTAACTATTCAGTGCCTTGGGTACTGACCTGGTGCAGGTTTATGACTGGGGGAATGGTGGGCTCATTAGATATTTAAGGTGACTTGCTCAAGCAGTTGAAGAGCCTGCTGGAGCCATTTCCACACAAACTGCTCGCAGTCTGTTCCCTCCGATCCCTCAGGCATGCTCATCTAACAGACGTTACATCTCCATTCCCTATTTCTGTGGTCGTCCAGCGTTTGTTTTAAGTAGGCAATGCCTTTCAAGGTTCATTGAAGGACGGCAGAAACCTGGGTTAAATTATCTTCTTGAGTGCTTGTGTGGGATTCCAGCTCATTCAGGCGGGTCTCGTACTGATCCACACTCTCAGTATCAGTGTTTACTATTTGTTGTAAATGCTGCAGTTGCAAGGGCATATTTCTGAATCCCACTTGAATCTTCATGGTAAGCTCATATTTTAGCTCTTTGAATAATTTTTCCAGCATTTAGTATGATGGATCTGCCGCAGACTTTCTCTCTCTGTCTGAGGAGTCTGGCTCATCTGTGCCAGAGCAGGTGTTGGCTTCAGTTGCTGGAGTCTCCAGGCCTGAGTTTTTTGGGAGCTCTCCTGTGTTTTTAAATGATAATTTCACCAGGGTGTTTGCAGATATAGAAGAGTTAGCCATTGTAAAAGTTAGTGAAGCAAAGTTTCATGAATTTTAGCATATTTAGAGGCAGGATGACTGTAAAATTCAATGGATGGATGTGGAGCTCTCAATTCAAGCATCCATCACCAAACCCAGCTAGGCCACGCCCCCACACATATCCTTTCTACAAGAAACTAAACTAACACCAGCTGATCATGCTAAATTAGCTACAGACTGGGTACGACAAAAACGTCATGCTCTGTCCCCACCCACAAGTGAGGGGTAGCAATTCTAGTGCACAAAACTCTCCGCTGGACCCCCATGTGTACAGCTAGTGACCCCCAAGGTAGATGGGTCTTTGTTTTGATGGACGCTATTGCAGGTCCCATTCTACTTTGACCTCCTTCTCATATATTGACTCCCTGTACCATAATGCACACGGATCTGTCCCCAGACAATGCCCCGTAGGGCTGCTACCTGTATTCAATGCTATTGTTACAGTAAACTATTAGGCCCCATGAAATGAACCTTTGATTTGTGTACCCTAATGTTACATCACCAACTGTCTGCTGTTACTGATTATGCTATCTCTGTTAATATGAGTACTCTTAAGACATGTTGTAACCATCTGTGTTTTTTGACATGGAACCTTTGAAATTGAGCATCTTGCTCAAAGGTGTGCATCTGAGTAATAAATAAATAAATAAAATAAGTGTCGGCCTGGTGGCGCTGAGGGTTGAGGCACTGGACACCACACCTCACTCCATGTCAGTGACCTGTGTTTGGGAACGGGCATGGGCTGCCGGGGGTCGGCAGGGGAGGGGAAGGATTGAGCATCCGGAGGACTGCTATCCTTCTCTGGGGAGGGGGGACGTGCAGCACTGGTGCCTGGTTGCCCTCTGGTGGAGGCTGGGGAGCAAGGCACCATGCGAGAGCATGGGGGGAGCCGAATGCAGACGCATTAAGGGGAGCGTGCACGGAAGCATGCAGGTTCCTCCTCAGCTTGCATCATTGCATGCACTCGGCTTCGGAGGGAGCAATCACAGAACAAATGCTGGTTCCCCGAGTATGAGCTGCTTCTGGTGCCTATCCCCTCTTGCCATGACAGTTCCGCCTATGATGGCCCCACTTGGGGGAGGACTTCCCAGAGTATGAGAGGGGAGGTCACCAGGAGACAGGTGAGCCCATTCACGGGGTTAGGGGAGCCCAGCCCCCTCCCCCCCCCAAAAAAAATACTGGGTAACATCTATGCTCCCAATGAAGACAGTCCTGTCTTTTTTTCATACAATTGCACACAAAATAGATAAAATTGCCACTGCTCCCACTCCGATACTACTAGGAGGAGATTTTAATCTCACATTAGTACCCCTATTAGGTAGGAGTTCCATGGGCACTGAACCCCATTCCCGGGGAGTACAGGCTATCTCTCAACTAATACAAGATCTAGGGCTAGTGGACATTTGGTGGACTTTCCACTCCCGAGACCGAGACTATTCTTTTTATTCCTCAGTCAATGGCTCACACAGCCATTTAGATTTTTGGTTGATCCCCCCTCAAATTGCCCAATCCTCTCTTGGTTCTATAATCCTCCCCATGGTCGTGTCTGATCATTCCCTGATTCAGCTACATCTTTTGAGAGGGTAACCCTCTACTACCTCTATCTTGGAGACTGGACCCCCTCCTGCTAAGGGATCCAGAATTCATCCCTTGGCCTCGACAAGAGGCCAGTTTCTTTTTCCAGGATAACCTTATAGCATATACCTCTGCTGGAAATACTTGGGAAGCCTTTAAGGCAAAAATGAGAGGGAAAATCATTGCATACTCGGTAGCCAGATATAAAAAGAGGGAACAAAATCTCCACAAATTGGAGATAGATGTACAAGCAGCAGAGGAGCAAGTCAAATCACTTCCCCATCTCGACTCCACTCCCTGTTGGAATGCACTATCATAGGGCTTTGCATAGAAAGTAACTCCTTAATCTTGTACTGTCTTCGATGCTACCACCTCTGAGGGCATGCTTTTTTACAGAGAGGGTGATACAACCATAGAACAGCCTGCACTCAGAGGAGGTAGCACTGAAGGCAAGGCAAGGCAATGCAATTTTATTTGTAGGGCACCCAATCCTGGAGGCTCTGGGTGCCTAACAGTAGTTAAAACAAAACATAATGAGAAACAACATTAATAAATAGTACAATAACAATGCTTAACTATAAATAAAGCAATTTAAAATAGATTAAAAAGGGATTCAGACTATCACAGCAGGGACTAGCACAGGATGTGCTCAAAAAACTGGGAAAGCCAGTACAAAGAGGTGGGCCTTCAGCCTCTGCTTGAACACCTCACCTGAGGGAGCTTCTCGGACAGAAGGTGGTAACGAATTCCACAGGGTCGGCCCAAAGACACTAAAAGCATGATCTCCCGAGGTCTTGAGCTGAACAGCGGGAACATCCAGGAGGCCCTTTGAAGAGGACTGGAAGAAGCAATCAGAGGTCATCGGTGTCAGAAGTTCTGACAGGTAACCAGGACCAAGGCCTTGAAGGTGAGAAGACCCACCTTGAAAAGGACCCTCCACTTGACTGGCAGCCAGTGCAGAGCCCGCAGTACTGGAGTCACATGACTGGACCTTGAAAGGCCCATCAGCAACTGGGCCGCTGCGTTCTGTAATAACTGAAGTCTGCTGAGGGTCCCTTCCATGACTCCAAAGTATAGAGAGTTGCAGTAGTCCAGTCTGGAGGTCACAAAAGCATGCACTAGTATCAGCAGGTCCTCTGGCGGAACGATGTGCTTAATCTGGGCAATGTTCCGCAGATGATAGAAACTGCCAAGGACAACAGATGACACCTGATCTTCAAAAGTCAATCTGTTATCAAGGATCACACCCAGATTTCACACCCTCAGGGAAGCCACCAATGGAGCAGAACCCAGGAAAAGCCCTGAGTCAGCCCCAGGTGACAGCCCATCATGTCCTCGACCAGGCTTGATCACCAGTACCTCCATCTTGGCCTGGTTAAGTCTCAGCCAGCTGGAAGCCATCCGGTCATTGATTTTAGCCAGACAGTTGCTAAGCACATCAACCGCTCCTGATGTTCCAGGGGCAAAAGACAAGTACAGTACATGAATTCACATTGGCATGGGACAGGTAATGCAGGCACCTGAAGGGGTAATAGAACAGGGAGGGGGGCAACATTTTTGGGCAGACTAGATGGATCACGTGATCCCCATCTGCTGGCTACTTCTTATGTTCTTATGTTGTCCAGGAGGGCTGAGATCTCTATTCTTTGCCTTGCCTGAAACACAAATATTAGGAAGGGGGAGAAAAAGGAGGAAAACTCCTGGCATATTGCCTTAAGAAACAGTCATCTGAGCAATTTATTGCGGGTCTTATGGATCCCAATGGACAGGTTCAAACCAAACCACATGAGGTAAATAATATGAAACTTTTTTACACTAATTTCTACTCTACCTCTAGATGCCTGAACCCTAAGGCTATACTGGAATTCTCCTTGTTCGCCTAACTCCCCAACAAGCTGCACTTCTAGATTCCCCCATGACCATAGCAGAGGTTGACCAGGGTTTGCAGTCTTTATTTTTTTTTTTTTTTATAATTTTAATTTGATTTTCATATAGAAAACAATACAAGGGAATAGACAAGCAAAATGTTATATATTCTTCACACATCAGAGCCTTAACCTGATATACAGTCATCTACATAAGTGATTAAGCACTGGTTATCCTTTAGATGTCTGAAATATTTTAAAACAACAAGACAGCCAAAAACAGAAAAGAAGGGGGAAACCCAGACATGAGACGTACTCTGGGTCTTCTTCTTATGCCATCTCTAAGAGGTGACTGTCATATCTTGTGTGAGCTTCTCCTCAGAGACGCTCTGTTCTCCTGTCCTGGAAAGAGAATATGGAACCACAAAGGATCTTGGAGCAAACAATGTGATGCCTATACATTAGCAAGGTACAATTGCCATTGGAACAAGGATACACTATCTCAAATGTTCTACACAGAGGACCAAGCTGGTCCAGGGGTATATAGCAGGGGAGGGGTAGGGGATCAACCTGTACCTCTCCTGGGGTCAGTATATGCCATAAAGGGGTTCCAGCACTTGTGGTAAGTGGCCATTTTGTCTCCTACCTAATGAGAGATCCTATCTAAAGTGGCTAATGACATAAGGGAGTTAAGCAATTCGGATAGGGTAGTGACCTCTGTGGTTCTCCATTTACATAGGAGGAGTCTCTTAGCCTGCATTCCCAGCATGGCTAGCCATCTTCTCTCCTGGGTAGGTATATGAGTTGTGAGAGGGGATATCCCCAGTATCTAAAACTCTGCCTTAGTTAGAATGGGTTTATGAGTGATTTCTGCTGCAAGGTTCCCACCTGGGTCCAGAAGGGCTGTATGTCATCGCATGCCCAGAGTATATGATAGAGGTCCCTGGTACATATCATGCATCTCCAGCAAGAGTCATTAGGAAGGCGCTTAGCCTTACACAACACCTCTAGGGTATTCTACCATGAGTGTAGAATTATATTCTGTATGAGCGGACTCCTGGGGTCTGGATGTAATTTATGTGCAGACGTCCAACAGGCCTGCCACTGCTGATCAGTAATCCAGGTCTGTAGGGCCTTCTCCCACTTACTCTTGGATTCTTGGGAGTGACTGGGAATGGCACTTCTGATGTCAGAGTATATTCTACTAGCCACCCCTTTTTTGAGAGATAGACACCCTTGTAGGCTGCCCGGTTGCTGGGTACTGGGGTATTTGCAGAGATGTGCTTGTACTGCACTTCTCATCTGCAAATATCTCTAGAAGTCAGACTTGGGTATATTTAAACTATGTCTTAAGGGTTTGGAATGAGGTTACCTGCCCAGTAGATGGGTCTAGTACATGCCGTATACAGTATATGCCCTTTTTGATCCACAGATACCAAGAGAGGGGCTTTATTTTCAATCTGAATAAGCTGGTTTCCCCAAAGGGGGGTGCCTCGCCCTGACCACCTCCTCCATGTCCGATACATGGAAAACTGCAAAGTTCATTCCCATTCATAAAGCCGGGGACACACAATCCACAGACAACTATCACCCAATCTCCATCCTTCCTCACCTAAGCAAGCTAATGGAAAAAAGCCATCCACCACCAACTTGCTGACTATAGGCAAATATGTAAGTAGCCAACAACATGGCTTCCACAAGAATCACTCCACCACCACTGCCCTCGCACTCCTAACTGACCATATCCTCACAAACATGGACCATTGAAATGCAACTGGCACAGCCTTTGTTGACCTCTCCAAAGCCTTCGACCTGGTCAATCACTCGCTCCTCCTCCTCCCCAGATTGTGTCACCTTGGCTGCTCTCCAGAGGTCACCACCTGGTTCGGAAGCTACCTTACAGGGGTCTCCCAGTTTGTATGCATTGGCCTGGCCTGCTTGCCCACCCCACCTGTCTCTACTGGGCTCCCCCAAGGCTCTATCCTGGGACCCCTCCTTTTCTCCTTATTCATTAACTCCCTTCCAGCGGATAGTCTCAGCTTTCACTTAATCCTTTATGCCAACGACCTTCTGCTTTTCTCCAGCGGAGAGTCTTCTACCCTCATCCCTGCAGCCCTCTCACAAAACTACACTGCAGCCCACAACTAGTTCTCTGACAGTCTCCTTCTGGTCAATGCCAAAAAAACCAAAACAATGTTGTTCAGATCTAAGCCCTTTCTAACAAAATGCAAATCTAACCCATCCCTAATCATCACATCCCCTGATGACCATGCCCTAGAGGATGTCAAACATTTCAAATATCTAGGAGTTGTGCTTGACCCCTCTCTTTCCTTTCCTTTCCTTTACAGAGCACATAAACTCCCTGGTTTGAAGATTTCACCAAAAACTAGGGGCTGCCTACAATTACTGGCAATACCTCACCCCTGAGGCTCGCCATGCTATCATCCAGGGAAACCTGTTACCTATCCTGGACTACTGCTCTCCCATCTACTCCAGGACCTCCGCATCCACCATGGCAAAACTATCAGTAGCATACAACAGTGCCTGTTGCTTCTCCCTGCTGGCCCCTTTCTCCACACACCACTGTACACTCTACACTACTCTGGGGTGGCTCCCACTACAAGCCCTCTTTAACCTTGCACTGTACAGTTTTATTGATTCTGCCATCCGTATTGGGCAGAAATCCCCTCTTGCTCCCCTTCTCACTGTTCAAACCTCACACCGCTGCCTACACTCCTCAAGTATCCCCTTCCTGAAAATCCCCAGGGTAACCACGAACAAGGGAACTAGAGCCCTGTCTGTAGCAGCCCCCACACTATGGAACAAGCTGCCCACTGAACTGCACACCATAAACTCTCACCACCAGTTCTAGACTCACCTCAAAGACTGGCTCCTGTTGGCATCCACCTGCCACTGCTTTAAGGACTACCCCCCCCATAGGTTCCAGGGGTAGGACCAAATAGGTTCTCTTATTTACTGAAACTGTACCACCATGAGCCATAGTTTGCTTTGTTATTTGTTGTCCCTCAACTACTGCCACCATGTATTGCCAAATGTAACAGCTGTAACCTTTCACTATGTATTACCTGCTCTTGTTATGTTCTTGTTATTCTGATGTTTCTACTCTGTGCAGCGTTGCGTGGCCTGGGTCATGCCTGAAAATGGTCCCTGGGATCAGTACACCTACCCGGTTAACAAAGTCATAAATAAATAAATAAAATTTCAGAGGAGCTGGATTTGTTTTGAGCAGTTTATGGGTTTTCACCCAGTATCTGACAGAGGGGCCTATAGTCGGGTGTGCTTTGAGGCCCAATTGGGGGTAAAGCAGTGAAGTTTGGGCCTGTAATCCAGCCTGAGCCTCTTCCATTTGGAGCCACTGAGGGGAAGATGAGAGTGGGGGTAAAACCACTGGCTGACTTGCGCAGTGCAGTAGGCCATGGTCTAACCCTCAAACCAGGGCAAATTCTACCCCCCAGATTTCTAGTGTGCCCTCAGCTTGTTGCAGCTGTTGTACCTGGATTTCTTACCCTCCGTGATAAAATTACCAAGGATCTTGTCAATTTGTGCATACCATCGGGGGGGAGGTGTAACAGTGGTAATCACGCTAAAGTTTCTCGGTAGCGCAGTATACCGCTACTGCGCAAGTTCACAGTACCATTGAATAACATGTATACCGCTACTGCACAATGATGCATGTTGCGCGGTAATGGGATACTTTTGCATGATTACCCAGGAGAAATGGAGTAGGTAAGGGGGCAAGGGTGACAATTTTGGGGGCAATAGTATGAAAAAACAATGGATCGTCCGTGTTGAGGCCATAGATATTTCCCAGTAGGAGGGGCCCCTGTGAAGTATCCATTAGGACCAGGACCCACCAGCCCTGTGTGTCTCATTCTGTGCTGATGGGGGGCCATCTTAGTTTCTTATGAATAAGGATTGCTACACATTTCTTTCAGGTTGGGGCCGAGGAGTGGAACACCTGTCCCACCCAATCCCTTGCTAATCTCAAGTGGTCTAGCTGGGTCAGCTTGGTTTCTTGAAGGAACGTGAGGTCTGATTTGAGTTTCTTAAGGTGAGAAAGCTCCTGTTTCCTCTTAACTGGAGTATTAAGCCCTCTCACTTTCCAAGTGGAGCAGGAGATCTCACTCATGTACAGACCTAGGGAACATATATCTAAAGGGTGCAGGTGCAAAGGGAGGTTCCAAGGTCAGACCTAGCCTCCTGAAACCAGCCAGTAGTGTACCCATAACCAATATCCTCCGTGGTAACAATCCGACAATAACACCTTCCAATAAGCAGTTTGATGTTACACCACTGGTACGCACCATCACATTAACCTTATCTCTAACAGAACTACTATCTACAGAACCATAACTATATACAAAGGCCTCAGCTGGAGGTATTGAGGAGTAGAGGGAACTAGAGTCAGGTAACTGGGGTCACCCAGGGCTCATCTTCTCTCTCTGCGGGCAGCGGGGTATCTCTTCCTTCTTTCTCCTCTACAGGTGAGTGCAACTATCAAAGCTAGCAACCACCACATGGAGGTGGAGGTACAAAAATACAGCAAGAGGGGGGATCAGTGGGTGAGATCCTAACCCTACCATAGTGACAGCTAGGTGTAAGGGGGCCCTGACTGGTGCCAGGACCGGAGTTACAGCATTTTTCCCACATATGATCTCGCATTTCTGGGGGATCTAGAAGGCAAGATAATGGGAGGGGGATGTGCATTCTACTAGATGGTTTCTCTATCAGCTGTCTGCCATAGGTCAGGTACTACATGGCCTGAGAATCATGCCTTCCTGTGGGGGTGAGGTGCCAGATCTTAGTGCCAAGTCCCCTTAGAGACAATATGGGGGCCCATGTAGGGGGAGCTCAAAGCTTCCCACTGATGTAAGGGGGTGTGGGAGGACCTTGAGAGGGGAGGGCTCCGATGACCTGCCCTGTTCCCAGCAGCACCAAAGACTCCGAGGATCTAGAATAACACTATCTTATAAGGGTGCATGCTAGAGAGGCTGCAATGGAGAATGGAGGGCTCATCTGAGCCCACTATATGTCTGCACCCTCACATCACAAAACGTGTCGTATACCTAGTCAAGGTCACTCAAGGAGTATGATCAAGTACAGAGATCGGAAGGAGGGGGGCTGCTGGGGTTAAGTGAGGGGGTCACCTGGAAGACAGACTGTAAACCCAAATTATAGATCAATGACCATCATAACTTCTGGACCCCCTGAACCTCAGCTCAATGATATGCATGGACTGGAGGTCTCCGCTCCTGCCGACTTAAACTTTTGGACTGCTGTAGGTCTGAAACAAGTACACATGCCACATGAAAGTCTGTCCAGCAGTATGGCTCTGCAGTCCCTGCCATGCAATGCTGTCTGTGCTCTTCTAGAGGCCCACACAGGGCCAAGAAGGAGCTAGAAAAAGGGGAGGTGGAAAGGGGGGATCATATGCATCTCGGTGGGTCAGAACTGCCTAAGAATACCCTAACCTCCTCACTCACCCCTCTCCCCTCCAAATTAAATAACAGGCACTTATCTGACATATTCAACCATGGTGGTCTGCTGGTATGGTGATGTCCCCATCTTTGGTGGCTGTCGGTAGAGATGGGGCGTTTTGGGGTACTTGAACCAGGCCATAGGTCTCAGCAGTAACAGTCTTATTGGTGGAAGTAGCCACAACCCTCTCTGCCCAGTTGCTGGATGAGTGTTCCGTGAGATTGGGAGGAATGCCTCCTGTGTCCATAAGGTCTGATTCTGGCATCAGTGGATCCAGAGAGGAAGCGAGGAGCACCACCTATCTGTTGCACCCCAGCCTTTGATCTTCTTCTTCTTCAAAGCTGCCATGGTGTGGTTCTCCTCTTCTAGGGCTCTGGGATCTGGTCCTGTCCATCGGGTGCTCTCTCCTGTCGTGCTGCTTGGATGCCTGGTGCTTTCTGGTACATGGGGGGAGAGACCAAACTCCTTCTGATTTGGCCTGGTACTTTCCTCCCTCCACCTGCTCTGTTGTGGCCCTAAGATAGAAACATAGACTTTGATGGCAGATAAGGACAGCTTGACCCACCTAGTCTGCCCATTTCCCTACCTAGTGGATAAGCTGCAGATCCTAGTTAACCAACAGCTTACTTCCTCCTACCCCCCACTAGAATTGCTTTATGTCTGTCCCATGCATTCTTGAATTCCCCCATTGTTTTTGACTCTATGACCTATCTCAGGAAGGCCATTCCATGCATCTACAACCCTCTCTGTGAAAAAATACTTCCTTACATTACCTCTGAGCCATACCCCCTCTATCTTCAAATTGTGCCCCCTTGTTCTTGCACATATCTTTTTCTTTTTTATTACAGCTTTATTTCTCCTTGCTGCAGCGCCTTTACCAGAGGGGGCATCCAACCATCGGCCCTGCCCGCGGGGAGAGCAGCAGGCTCACTCGCATGATGGGGGGTCCAGCACGGCCGTTGCCGATCCTCTGGAGGGTTTTCCCTGTCCCTGCCAGCCAGACCAGAACTGAGCCCCCCAGCACGATTCCACAACAGTCCTCCCCACACTGCAGGGCCCGGCCATCAAGCTGCTTGGTCACGCCCAGGCTTTTTCCTGTTTTCTCCCCAATGGGAGCACTGACGTGCAATGACGTCCGTGCACCAAAGTGCTGACGTCTGCTGTGCCCCCTCCCATCTATACACCTGCGCATCTGCAGTACCATCAGGCATCCCCAGGAACTGCCAGAGCACGGTGTGTAACCCACCCATTACCCCAGGGCTGGAAGCGCAGTCATCAGAGGCTCAATTCCAGTCATCCCCTGCCGACCCCCGACGTCCCGGGCTTGTTCCCGATCCCGGGTCACCGGTGTGGAGCGAGGTGTGGTGTCCAGCGCCTCAACCCTCAGTGCCACCAGGCCGGTACACATCTCTTTTTCTGAATGATGCTACCCTCTTGGACTTTGTTGATTCCCTTGAGGTATTTGAAAGTTTCTATCATGTTCCCCTTCTCCCTCCTTTCTTCAAGGCTATACATCTTAAGCTCCTTTAGTCTTTCTTCATATGTCTTCTGGTGTAGACCCTGCACCATCTTGATTGCCCTCCTCTGTACAGCCTCCACCCTGTCCATGTCTTTGAGGAGATGGGATCTCCAGAACTGTACACAGTACTCCAGATGTGGTCTTACCAACTGTCTGTACAGGGGGCCAACAACTTCCTGTTTTCTACTGGTGATGCCTCTCTCTGTGCATCCCAGTATCCCCCCAGCACTCCTTACTGCCTTCTCACATTGCTGGCCCACCTTTAGGTCATCTGATATGACTACCCACTGATCCCTTTCCATTTTTGTTGTTGTCAGTATCTCACCCCTCATTGTGTACTCTTCCCCTGGGTTTTGTTTCCCAGGTGCATTACTTTGCACTTCTTTGTGTTGAATCTAAGCTGCCATACATTTGACCATTCCTCCAACCTTGCCAAGTCCCTTTTCATCCTTTCCACCCCGCCTTGTGTATACACCCTATTGCAGATCTTTGTGTCATCTGCGAAGAGACATACTTTCCCTTCCAGTCCCTCTGCAATGTCACTTATAAAGACATTAAAAAGGACTGGCCCCAGTACTGAATCCTGCAGTACCCCACTAGTAACCCCCCCCTTTCTTCACTGTGGTCTCCATTTACTATTACCGGCTATGTCCTGTTGTCCAGCCAGTGTTTTACCCAGGCTACCAACCTGGAACCCACTCCCATGCTGGCTAATTTGTTTATTAATCTTTTGAGCAGGACTGTGTCAAATGCCTTGCTAAAGTCTAGGTAGGCCATCTCCACAGCCCCTTCCTGGTCTACTACGTTGGTCACCCAGTCAAAGAAATCAATTAGATTTGTCGGACATGACCTTCCTGCTGTGAATTCATGCTGCCTTGGGTCCTGTGCCCCACTCGCCTCTAGGTACTCAACAATTCTTTCCTTCAGAAGTGATTCCATCATTTCCCTACCACTGAGGTCAAACTGACAGGTCTGTAGTTTCCTGCCTCTGTCTTGCTCCCACTTTTGTGAAAAGGAAATCACATCTGCCCTCCTCTAGTCCTCAGGTACCACACCATCCTTCCATGATTTATTAAAAAGGGTAGTCAGTGGTGTTACTAGTTCTTCCCTTAGTTCTTTTAGAATTCTAGGGTGAATCCCATCAGGCCCCATTGCTTTATCCACCTTCAGTTTTAAGAGTTCTTTCAGAACCCTTTCTTCTGTGAAAGGACTAATATCAGCCCCCCTATCCAGAGTGCTTCTATTGACTGGATTAGGTATCTCCCCCTGCTTTTCCATTGTGAATACTGAACAGAAGTATTCGTTCAGTATCCCTGCATTTTCACTGTCACTCTCTGCCCAACCACCTTCCTCTTTATTCAGCCTCAGTATACCTGCCTTAGTCTTTCTTTGCTCCCTAATGTACCTATAAAATGTTTTAGCCCCCTTCTTAACCTTGTTGGCTATCTTTTCCTTGGTTTGCGCCTTTGCTATTCTGCCTGCCTTCCCTGCTTTCTTCTGCTTTAACTGGTACAGTTCTCTGTCCTGCTCCTTCTGTGTTTCCTTATACTTCCTGAATGCTATTGTTTTCTCCCTTACCTTCCCTGCCACCTCTTTTGAGAACCATAGTGTTTTTTTCTTTCATTCTGATTTGTTTATTTGCTTCACAAAAAGGCTTGTTTCCTCTGTGATGGCAGTTTTGATGTTTCCCCATTGTTGCTCCACCCCACCTTCTTGCCTGTTTGCTATTGCTTTTCTGAGGCACTCTCCCATTTTGACAAAATCAGCCCTCCTGAAGTCCAGTACCTTCACTTTTGTATGGCTTGACTCTACAGCTAAGTTTATCGTGAACCACACTGTTTGGTGTTCGCTTGTTCCCAGATGGCTACCCACTTCAATATCAGAGATCGTCTTTCCTTCACCATTTGAGAGTACCAGGTCTAAGATTGCTCCCTCCCGGGTGGGTTCCAAAACTAGCTGTCTGAGGCATGCCCCCTGTAGGGCATCGAGAATGGCCCTCCTCTTGGATGTGGCTGCAGCAAAGGTGCTCCAGTTAACCTCTGGTATATGCAGGTCTCCCATCAGCAATATCTCCCCTTTCTCTGCCATCCCAAGGATGCCTTCTATCATTTCCTTGTCCATTTCCTCCCCCCAAGATGGGGGTCTGTATACAACCCCTGTGGGGATTGTGGTGCCATCTACAGTCTCCAGGGTGACCCACATTGCCTCCTCTCCTCCCTGTTTACCCTTTAGTTCTGTTGCTTTGATCCCTTCCCTTACATAGAGAGCTACTCCTCCTCCTCTTCTTCCCTCCCTGTCCCTCCTGTAGATTGTGTACCCTGGTATGTTGACATTCTAGTCATGGTTCTCTGTGTACCATGTTTCTGTGACCGCCATGATATCCAGGCATCCCTCTTCCTCAAGGCCACCATTTTGGGTAGCTTTTTACCTAGACTACGTGCATTGGTATTCATTACCATCCATTTTTTTATGGCTTTATTTCTTTTTGCCCCATCCCTGTCCTTACTGCCTTTGTCTTTTTCTCCATGTACCCCTGCCCTTCTCCCCATTGACTGCTCTATCTTGGTGTTTACCTCACTAACTACCCTGATTTTTTTGGGGGGGCTAGGATTTCCCTTCTCCTTTTCGGTGCCTCCTCCCTTGGCTAGTTTAAATGCTTGCCAATGAAGCATTTAAACCTATCACCTAGGATCCTGATAACCTATGCCCTCCAGAAACAATAAACTACAACTCTGACCCTCCAGCCCAGGAAGTGCCTTCCTTCCTTTCAGATACCTATTTCACAGAGGTTAAGTAACAGGTCTAGTCACAAATAACTGCAAATATCTCCCAGCTACAGTTCTTCCCTGGAAATTAAAGTTAAACTATGAAAAGTCAACCCCAAAAACAGAATCAATATTAGTTACTTACACAGGTCCAAAAAGTAATAATTCAATTCAGTGTAGTCTAGAAAATAACCTCCTTGTTTTAAGGAAGCTTTGGCTGCTTTCTCACTCTCTCTGTCTCATCTGGCATTCAAGTTGGCTCCTCTTTGGTCAGATCATTTGCTGTTTGGGGTTCTGAGGCACCTCATCTCCTGAGGCCATGTTCTGTATAGGAAATCCATGAGCTGCTTCGGGGTCTCAGAGTTAAGTGGGACACCATTATGCATCACCTGTATGATGGCTGGATATCTCAGAGAAAACATAACCCCCAGGTAGTGCATGTGTTTTCGGGCCTCCATGTATGCTTTATGTTTATCAGCCAGTTCTTTAGAGTAATCTTGAAAAATAGATATTTTGTTGTTTTACCAGTACAGTTGGACCAAGGAGTGAGCTGCATTCAAAATTGCATCTTTTGCCGGTAGTCCAGGAACTGAGCCAGGAGGGGACTAGGCCTTTCTCCCACCTTGGGCCTCGGTGCTAGAGCTCTGTTTGCCAGCTCAATTTGCAGTGTGGGGTCACTGTGGGACTGAAGCAGGTTCAGCAGTACCACTTGGAGAAATCCAGCCACATCATTTTTTTCTGATCCTTTAGGGAAACCTAGGAACTGAAGTTTATTTCTATGGCTCTGGTTCTCTAGATCGTTTACTTTGGTCATAAGGATTTGGATAGCTCTGTGTTGCTCTCTGTTTGCCACCATTATCTCTTGAATGGCAACTTTACGAGACCTGATGCTCCTCTCCATCTGGAAGAGTCACATCTCGATGTTCTGGATGGCCGCTGTTGTTTGGTGGGAAGCAGCAGTGACCAGTTCCATTTTCGCCATTAATTGAGCAAACATGGACTGGATGCTCCTGGGGTCCATGCTGTAAACAGTCTCTGCCATTGTGCTGCAACGTGGTATACGGCCCCAAAATTGAAAGGTCTCATTGTCCCATTACAGCCACTCTGTAAGATAATTAAATCCCTGGATAGTTCACTGGTACTTCCTCTGTCCCTGCAGGTATGTTTAACCAATTTAAATGCTGCTGTTGATGGATGATTGTGAATATGTTGTCTGGTGGGTAAGTGAGTATCTGAACTAAATGTCCATCTTGGTTCAGATCTAAGCCATGACCCTGACTTTGTGGTATTTAAACACAGGTAAAGCTCCTGGTGGAGACAGATTCCCAGTGGAATTCTGGAAATCCCTATTCTCGATAGTCTCCCCGGTACTGTGTTCAGTACACTCAGATGCGCTAACCTCGGGTATTCCCCTCCCCCACCCTTAAGGAAGCGGTCATCACAGTACTTCCTAAAAAAGGAGAAGACCCCACGTTAGCTGCCAGTTATAGACCCATCTCTCTAATTATTGTGGATAATAAGATGTTCGCCAAAGTTCTAGCCAACAGACTTAACCCCCTTCTTCCACACCTCATCCACCCCTCCCAAGTTGGCTTTGTGCAAGGCCAATATAGTGCAGACCACATTCACTCTCTATTGAACCTCATCCATGTGGCCTAAAAACCTCCCTTCTGCAGCCTCTGCTGTCACCACAGATTTTGAGAAGGTGTTTGATTCCCTTGAATGGGAGTATTTGCAAATAGTCCTTGCACACCTGGGATTTGGAGACCAGTTTCAGTCCTGGATATGTTCCCTTTACTCTCTCCCAAAGGCCAGAGTTCTCACTAACTCCCTGCTATCTGACCCCTTCCCATTAGAGAGGGGCACACAACAGGAGTGTCCCCTATCTCCACTCCTCTTTGTTTTAGCATTTGAACCTCTGGCTGCAGCCATTAGACAGCACCCAGAGGTTTTCTGCATAACTATTGGCCAGCAACAATACTCCACCTTTATGTACACAGATGACCTGCTAGTCTCCATCACTGATATTAATGTGTCCCTCAAACCCCTATTAGATACCCTCAGTCATTTCACACAACACTCTGGTTTAAAGCTAAACCAGTCTAAAACAGAAATGCTAACATTAAATTTGATTTGCCAGCCTACCCAGGTAATATCCCATGGCCTGAAATGGGCCACAATGGGAATCTGGTACCTTGGAATTAAAGTTGTCCCCACCATCACTAAACTTGGAGATTTTAATCTATGACTGCTAACGTCTACCATAAAAACAGAGTTTGATCGATGGAAACTACTACAGCTTACTATGGCTGTCAAAATAGCTGCTATTAAAATGATCACTGCCCCCAAACTTTTTTACTTACTATCCCACCTACCAATAGAACTGTGAATCAGATGGTTTTCCAAGTTGAATGACACTATTGGCAATTTTGTATGGACAATAAGAAGAACACGTATTGCCGGAACAAACTCCAAGCTCATTGGTGTGAGGGAGGATGGTGTCTCCTATGGTTTGAAGGTTACAAGTGGACCTTTCAAGCAAATTAAACCGTAAAGTGGTTCAAACCACAAACAGCTAATTCTTCTCAATGGCTCCACATGGAAGAGGATAAGGGTAAAGTAGAATCCCTCCCATTACTTTTGTATGTTACACCCCCAAAGGTCTCACTTTCCACCCCACTATTTGGCCCACAATTAAATACTGGGCCAAACTTCATTGAAAACTAAATGCAAACCCCAATCCTATCTGACTTACCCCCTTATTGAGCAATGCAGCCATCACTGTAGACTGGAAACCTCTTTCTTAGTGCCACTGGCCCAAAGGGAATTCACTGCCTGCATGACATATTACAACCTAGGGAATTACATGTACTCACTTTTCAGGACCTACAGTTCTGTTGGGCCTCTCCAAAATAGGCTTCTGGTAGTACCTCAAACTCAGGAGTGCAGTATACTCTTTTCCTCATACCAGACCCCAAAACAGTAAGCCAGCTCTTTTATCTAAGTGGTTATTCCTCTCAAAAGGCCAAGTCAGTACAATATACATAGCCATTCGGGATACATTAACACTCAATCTCAGGAATCTAGGGCCAAATGGGAAAAAGAATTGCACATTAACATTTTGGATAAACAATGGCAGGACTGCTGGAAATTTGGGCACTATGCCTTTCCAGATGCTAGAAGCAGACTGATGCAGAACAAAATTCTACACTCCTGGTACAAAACCCCTGTAGTTTTGTATAATACTAAACTTCTTGGCAATGATTGATGACTGCTGGAGATGCCAGATACATAAAGGGGACCTATACCATATTCTATGGACATACCCCTTAATCCAGCCTTTTTGGCAACAGATTTGTGCCTTAGTAAGTATTGTAAGTAAGTAAGGAAATATTTATTTAAATGGCGCCCAATCCCAGAGGCTCTGGGCACTTTATAAAAAATCACAAGCAGGGTGGCACAAACAAACATACAGGGTATATCAATTATACAATAAATTAATAATAATGCTTTGTTAAAGAGGTGGGTTTTCAGACCCCTCATAAATGCCTCCACCCACAGGGCCTCCCTCAGAGATCTGGGGAGCGAGTTCCAGAGGACTGGGTCAGCCACCTGGAATGAAGGATCACCTGAGGTTTCCAGCCTGGCACCTGGAACCGCTAGGAGGCTCTCAGTGGAGGAGCAGAGGGAGTATACCAGGATGGCAGGTGTAAGGAGGTTGGACAGGTAGCCAGGGCCCAAGTCATATAGGGTCTTGTAGGTGAGCAAGCCACTTTGAAGATGATCCTCCACTTGACAGGCAGCTAATGCAGATCTCGCATAACCAAGGTCTTGTGACAAGATCTAGTCAGGCCTGTCAGCAACCAGGCTACCGTATTCTGCACTAGCTGCAGTCAGCGAGGTTCCCTCCACTGACCCCAAAGTACAGAGTGTTACAATAGTCAAGCCTGGATGTAACAAAGGCATGCACCAGTGAGGGCAGGTCCTCAGGCAGAATTAGGGGTTTAATCCAGGCCACATTCCTTAAGTGGCTAAAACCACTTTGGACAACAGACAACACCTGAGCATTAAGTGTCAGCCTGTCATCAAGGATGATGCCCAGATTTCTCACCCTACAGGATGCCATAAACAGTGTATATCCCAGTACCAACCCTGTTACAACCCTGGAGACACCCCCATCACTCCCACGACCAGGCTCAATCACCACTACCTCCATCTTGTCGGGGTTCAGTCTCAGCCAGTTAAAGGACATCCAATCCTGGCTCTCAGCCAGGCACTCATTCAGTACTTCTTTAGTAACATAGTAACATAGTATTTGATAGCAGATAAGGACCACCAGGCCCACCTAGTCTGCCAGTATTCCCTGCCTGCATCAGCAGCTTCAATGATGTTATTCCTTCCAGGGACAAATGACAAGTACATCTGGGTATCATCTGCGTAACAGTGAAAACCCAGACTGTAACATCTAATGAACTCTCCCAGGTGCAGCATGTACACCACGAACAACATTGGCAATAGGACTGAACCTTGAGGAACTCCAAATGACAGGGGCTTTAGGAAAAGAGGAGAAATTCCCCATCACTACCCGTTGCCTCCTACTCAAGAGATAGGACTCAAACCAGTGGATAATGGTTCCAGTGAGTCTACAATTCTCACTAAGGTGTTCCAGAAGCATGATGTGGTCCATGGTGTCAAACGCTGATGAGAGATCAAAGAAAATGAGAACTGACCAGTCTCCTCTATCCCTCACCCTAAGGAGGTCATTTTGCACCCGAACCAGTGCCATCTCAGTACTATGCCTAGCCTTAAACCCAGACTGGAATGGCTCATAGATGTAAAAGGCTGTGAGTTGTGCCTCAAACTGCAGTGCCACCACTTTCTCAACAACCTTCCCTAAAAATGACAGGTTGGAGATAGGACTATAATTCACCAGGATGTCACGGTTGAGCAATGGTTTCTTCAGGAGGGGTTTCACCAACACCTCCTTCAAGGCATCAGGAAATAACCCCTCAGGGAATGAACACAAGACTATCCTGGTGAACACTGTACCAATAGCCACGGCGCATTCCACTAAGATGAGTCAGTCCAGGGTCCAGTTCACAAAAGGTGAACAACAGCTTTGAAATCACCTCAATGACTTCAGCAACCTCCACTGGCCAAAACTCATCTCAGACAATAGGAGTGACCCTGTCATTACTAGGCTCCACACCATGGGGCTGATCTTGCCCCACTGGGGAAATCCTGGAACCGAACAGAGGACACCCTGTCAGAGAAGAACAGAGCAAACTCTTCACACAGTGCAGCTGAAAATGCCTTTTTCAGCTGTAGACAGACTGGATGAAGTAGTCTGTCCACAGTCCGAAAGAGCTGAGCTGGTCTGTTCTTCCCTGCAGCAAGCTCTCTAGACATTAACTCTGCCTTCTTACTGTCAACTGCCCTTTGATAGTCACCATAGTGATTTCTCAGAGCCAGTTTATCCTCCATGGACTGGGTCCTCTGCCAGCAATGCTCTAACTTCTGACCCCTGGTCTTCATCTCCTTGAGTGCCCCATCAAACCATGGGGGTCTCAAGTGAGAAGATCTGAGTCATTAATGGACTGGTGTGATGGCATTGAGTGCCTCGGAGACGGCCCTATTATAGGCTACCGCAACCTTGTCCATGCCAATCGTACATGCAGCACTCACACCAGAAAAGTCAACTACTGCCAAAAGTCCCTCTGGGGACAATCCCCTTAAAGGGTGATAGCAGACCATCTCGACAGGGAAGGGACTATTGGGGGGCCCAAATGAGAACTACACTATGCAATGATCAGACCAAGTGACCTGATCAGTCTTGAGGTCAGTGACCTCAAGCCCCAGCGAGAATATCATGTCTAATGTGTGGCCATAGTGGTGAGTCACAGAAGCAACTGTTTGTGGTAGGCTCAGTGATGTCATTGACTGGAGAAGGTCATGTCCAAGGTCTGAGGATTTGTTGTTGACCCAGGCATTGAAGTTCCCCAGAATCAACAATCTAGGCAACTCCAGCACCCTATCGGCAACAAAATCCACAACCTCCTGCCGGAATTCTCTCCCTCCGTCCCAGAGGACGGTAAAAAGGAGAATCCTGCAGCCTGCACCAGGACCCCCCACACACTGCCACACATTCAAACAATGAAGTAAAACCCACGAGGTCCATGGAGAAGTTCAAGCTGGATCTAAAGCAGATGGGCACACCCCCAACCCTGCTTTCCCTCATTAGGCACCAACATCTTTCATAAGCCAATACCACAGGCTGCAGCCCTGATGCTTTTAGGTTTGGTGACAGATGCCTCTCACCTTACTGCAATCAAGCATAAATGATTCACTTTACTAAGCATGCAGGCTAAATGACTTATTTTGTGTAGGTGGAGAACAATGGAAGTTTCTACCATATCTGAACTGCTAAATTCTTTAATACAGCTTGCCATACTAGAGCGCCTAACATATGTGGCTGTGAATACCCTCCAGGCCTACTTTTGTTGCTGGCAACCTTTAACCATATGTGTTAAGCCCAGGGCAGGTATAGGGTAGTCCTACCCTTACTAATTACTTTTATCTTCAGCCATGCCACATGGAGTGATAGTAATACTGTTGATGTACCGCCTTACTCTATCATCATATCTCGGTATTGTATCTAGTTTGTTATATAGTTGCTCTCTAGTTCCTTTGTGGTTGTTTCTTTTTCCTTTCCAGGGCAATATGTTTACACCACCAACCTTACAACTAGCTTAATTAATCTTCAGAATGTCACCTTCTTGAGATGATACATTAATTGTATGTCTGGTAGGTGTTTTATATTCTTCGCAATGTATAACCAGATATGTAAGTATGGCATAATTTTCATATTTTTCATGAAAGAAAGCAGGCAAATATCAGCACCACCCAGTATGTGCTAAAAACAGGGTTTTTCTTTCACAATATAAAACATACCACCATACAAACAGATTGTCAGGCAATCACAAGACTCAATCCTCTACCGGTTTGGCACATAGTGCATTGTCAGGAGGCTCCAGGTCTCCTCGAATATAGGTGAAGCATTTAAAAAATAATAGGTTTATTCTTCTAGCTGATAGATGCTATCTATTAGGGCAATCCAATGAGCTAAAGAGGGAATCTGAGGTTAGAGCTACAATTTAGTAACTGATTTCTTGCCATACACATGTGGAAGCAGTAGAAGCTTAAATTGTCAGCCTTGGACCAAAAAAGAGTTAGGTGGGATATGTAAAGAATGTATGTCAGAGTAGGGCAGAGTGATTGGGGAAAAGCAAACATTTGTTCTAAAACATTAGAAATAGCCATCCAAAAGGGGTGGAGAAGCAAGTACAACCAGAAAATATGAGCATGATCAGCTTGTTGTACACCACAAGCTTGTCAGCAAATCCCTGCCCTTCTCCAAGTTATTTCATCACAATCACTGGCGTCTTAAAGAACTGCAGTCCTCATATGACACTTCCAGGCAAATTCTTTCAAATAAGGTGCCATCGAAAGTTTATAAGTTGGGAAAGAGTATTTCTCCCAAAGGGAAAATTGCAGTTAATGTACAGCTCCTTATTCCACTGAGTTAAAATAGAAAGCGTAGAGTTTCATGACTGATCACAAAGAGAGGCATACAGACTACCAATCAAGTGCTCCTGAACTCCCCCTTATTGAAGACAGGTCAAAACAATCAAGGCTGAGGTGAGGTGAGTCTGGGAGCCATCTACAAGTGACAAGTAGGCTGTGTATATAAGCAAAATCTGTAAATATCTGTAATGATCAGAGAATGATAAAGAATACTGGGTTCATAAATAAAAAAAAGGACAAACCCCCTGAGAGTCAAGGAGCTGATATAAATAGACTATACCTTGTCAGGCCCAATGGTGTAGAAAAGGATTGAAAGAATTTAACGGGTTTGTTTAGGTACAGGCAAAGGTTTCAATGAGAGGGGCCAAACTGCCTAGGAATCTCTTTCAAACCACAAGCCGTGTCCGAAGTATCATTGCAGTATATCTCGAAAAATTAGAAAAGGGGATATCATTTGGAGGGGAAGAGTAAAGGATCCAACTTATATCATGTAAATCATTAAGGGTAAATTCAGTGTCCTTCCAATAAGCTTGATTTTGATCAGCGGTCCGAAGACAAATCAGGCAGAGCTGGGAAGCTAACGTGTAGAGATGTAGCTTAGGCAAGTTAATCCCACCTTGCACAGGGAACAATTGCAATAAGGAGAAGTGGATTCTAGGCTGATGGCTCCTACAAATGAAATGAAAGATCAATTTGTGCCAATCACAAAAATAATAATTAGCAGGAACAAGGGGCAAAGTTTGTAGATAAAACAGTAAACTTGGTAGAACATTTAAGTGAATAATTTCTACCCTCAGAAATGAAAGATTCAGTTGTGTCCACCAACTCAAATCTGCCACTATAATGGTAGTTATAGGCTCATAACTGAGCAGCTCCAAGTGGTCAAGCGTATAGTTAAGTATACCCCAACATATTTTATAGAGTTGCGGTTCCAAAGTATATTGAATAAAGCTTTAATATAAGAGGGAGGAGTGTAATTAAAAGCTAAAACATAAATTGTTTGTCTGTTTATGTGAAAACCGGCCACAGACTCAAATCAGGCCAGTATTTCAGAGACCGCTATAAGAGGCACCGTGGGGTTAATAATTGTAAGTAGTATATCATCTGCAAGTAATGCTATGCAGTACTCTTTTCCCCTAACTTGAATGCCCTGTACATCATGAGATCATCTAATAGGTGAAGCTAGGGGCTTTATATACAGAGCAAACAAAACAGAAGCAAGAGGGCAGCCCTGCCTGGTGCTCCGGCCTAAAGCAAATGACAATGAAATAGTGTCATTGATTTTTACATAGGCCAGTGGAGAAGAATAATGGGATTGCAACACCTTAATAAAGCCAGAAGAGAAACCAATAGTACCTAATGTAGCCCATAAAAAGGGCCAGGACACTCAATTTAGGGCCTTCTCCACATCCAAGTTAGCCAGGACCAGGAGTATGAAACATTGATTAACATAATCTAGCAATAACAGAGTTCTATGTGTACTGTCATGGGCCTGACACTGCCACACAAACCCAGCCTGGTCCCATTCCAGTGAAGAGAAGAGAAGGCCCTCCAGTCGGAGCACCCATATAGACATAAATAACTTCTAATCAAAATTTAGAACAGAAATAGTACAATATGAGGCTGGGGAAGGAGGATCCTTTACCAGTTTAGGAAGAGCGGTAATAATAGCATAGTGCCAAGAAGGAGGAGGTACATCCCCTTCTTCAAGGGAACAGAAAAGTTGAAGAAGTAAAGGGGTGAGAAGATCAAAGATGGTGGGAGTTTAATAAAATTCTGCAGGAAAACCATCCATACCTGGGTATTTACCTGTTTATTTGAGTGGATACCAAATAGAATTTCTTCCAAAGTAATAGGGGGAGAAAAGTGTCTCAGCTATGTCAGAGGACAGGCTAGGGAGATGGGTTGGCACAAAAATGTATGAATTAGGTTCTCAGTAGGAAATGATCCCTCTGGGGTATACAGATTGTAATAAAAGGATGAAAGATGTTTACAATTTCAGCCTGATGTTGAGTCATGGAACCGATTTCCTGGTGGCAGGGCTTGGTGACGGTAGTTTCCACTTTATGTGCTCTAAGATACCTAGCCAAGAGACAGACAACACAAGCCCCGCCCTCTTAGTATCTATGTCTAAGATAAAAAGGGCATACTCCACCTTTTGATCAAGTAGTTTTTTAAGTTGAGCCTTAGCATCTAAAAGTTGTGTTCATTCTGTGCTATCCTCTTGCATAAGGAACATTTACAGAGTATGTACAGTGTGGTGTAATTCTTGTATCTTGTGTTACCATTCCCTCTATGGAGGGCTGTAGAATGGGCAATAATGGCATTCTGAAGGAGAGATTTAAAGGTGTCCCAGAGAATGCTAAGAGTAGTAGCCCCAGCATCATTATCCATAAGGAACTGAGACACTTGTCTTGTTAATTTATTTAAGAGATGTTGGACCCGCAGCAGACCAAGGTGCAATAGCCAAGCTGTTTGACGGTGAGGTTCCCCTAATGCAAACAAAGCACAGAGTGGGGTATGGTCAGAAAGATGGAGTAAGCCATGCTGGACATCTTGAATACTATCGCTATGTTCCATGGTTGTAAAAAGATAGTCCAGTCTGGCATAGGAGGAATAATGGGCATAGTCCCTTTGAGAAGGGTGGAGATGCTGTCAAGTATCAAGGAAGCCTAGCTGATGCAGGGTGCTTCACAAACATTTTTGACTTCAGGTTAGAAGCATCCAGATACGGGCTGAGTGTGAAATTTAAATCACCTCCCCAGATAAGTTGGCCATGAAACCATTTAGGTAAAAATGAAAAAAAAATCAGAAGCCAAAGCTTTATGGTCTGTTCCTGGAGGAAAATAAATATTTACTAATGTAAGGGGACATCCATTAGAGTTGCATATAACAAGAGTGTACTTCCCCTCAGCATCCCCCTCTCAATGCTGAATTTCTTTTTTTTTTCTTTTTTAAGGTTCAGATAGAAAGTTAGGCTATTTCATCAACTGAAATTAATAAATCAGTTTTAATTGCTTATTTCTTCATCATAACCCTCCCACACACACATACCTACCAAGGGGCAAGTTCCTTATCTAGAATTATCTAATCTGCAAAACATCATTTTTTTTTGCACCTTAGTGTTTATACTCTTTTTATCACACATGTTACATGTTTTACATTTCACAGTCTTTAAGCTATAATGCCTTGTTGAATCAAATCATGGAATGGAGGCCATATTTTTTCAAACACTGTCTCTTCTTTTTCCTTTATATAAGATATTCTTTCTAGATTTATGATATCAATCATGAAATTTGTCCATGTTTCAAAGGTGGGAGGTTGTGGGTCCTTCCATTTCAAGAGAATACATTTTTTTGCCAAAATTATTTCAATTGTAACAACTTTTTTTTGTATGTATCTAATTGCTGGTTAAGTTCTGTTATAGCTAGTAATGTTAATAATGGAAAAAATAAAAATTTTGAAACTGTTGTTTTCTCTAATAATGTGATAATTGTAGACCACAAGTTTGTGCGATATGGAGAATATGGATTAATGTTCCTGTTGAGTGTGTACACCTCGGACAACTTGCAGTAATTGTATTATTCATTCTATGCAGTTTTGATGGGCTGAAGTACATTCTATGAGTGGTATTAAATTGAGTTTGTCACAGCTTACTGATTTTTACTCTGGCAATTGGTGTAATCAATATTTCTGCCCATAGAGCATCGGTTATCTCAATTCCTAAGTCATTTGCCCATTTTGCTTTTAATTTTGATAACTCTCTTGCTCTTTGGTTATTGACACAGCCATATATCAATGCTATAATTTTTTTTTTTGTAGTAATGCTTCTAGAATTGGTGTATTTTTCAATAATGAAGCACCATTTGATTTTATTATATAATTTGTAGATTCCAAAATAAATGTGATTGTGGAATATTGTATTGATTTGTTATCTGTTCAGATGTTTTAAATTTATCCTTCATAAATAATAGGCCAAATTCATAAATACCTAGATTTTGTCAGACTTTGAAAGTGGGTTCATTTATTGAGGGTGGAAATGCATAATTATTATGAATAGGTGTATATGGAGTTATTTAAATTTTATGATGTTTTCATCTTTTTTGTACCAACATTCTATAGTAGTTTTTGTTGCTAAGTTCTCTTTCTTTTATTATTTATTTGGTTGAGAGAAGTTTGAGAATAATAAGCTTCTTCAAGTTAGACATGAATACATGTTGGTTTCCATTTTTATTTTAATTAAAGATGGGTTCTCTTCCATCAACCATTACCAGATTGTGCTTACTTGTGTTGCCAAATAGTAATTTTGAAAGTCAGGCAAAGCCAAACCTCCTTGTTCTTTTGGTAATATTAATTTTTCATAGGCTATTTGAGGTTTCTTATTTTTCCATATAAAATTAACTATTATTTTCTTGAACTTATTAAAGTATGGAATTGGTATCTGAATGGGTAGTGTCTGAAATAAATATAATACTTTTGGCAAACTTTCATTTTTATTACATTAGTTCTCCTATTAATGTAAGTGGTAACTGCTGCCATCTGTTCAGTTTAGAATATATATTATCCAAAGCCATAATAAAACTGATTTGAAACAGATTTTCTACTTAATTATATAAATTTACTATTAAGTAGTGTATATCTACTACTTGCTGGCATAAACAGCCTTCTGGAAGTTGTAAATTGTATTCTGAACATAATTTAAGTTCCAATGTTTTTTTTTGCCAATTCATTTTATATCCAGAGGCTTTTCCATATAAATCTGAAATTTTGTTGAATTCTTTTCTGGAGCTAAAGGAATCCATTAAATATAAAAGTACATCATCTGTGCATAAATTTATTTAATGAATGATATTTGGGTACAGCCAGCAGAGGGCTGAGATCACACTCCTCGGTGCTCTCCCCCTCCCCATGGAACAGATACTGGAGAAGGACATCCTCCTTCACATCAGGCACAGCTAACAGAGGCTTGAGATCATGCTCCCCATTGCTCTCCCCTGCCCCCTCCCCACAAAACAGATACTGGAGCAGGGCATTCTTCTTCACATCAGGCGCAGCCAGCAGAGGGTTGAGAGCATGCTCCTTGGTGCTCTCCCCCTTCCCATGGAACAGATACCAGAGCAGGTATGGCTCAGAGGAACTCAAGTGTGTGCTGCACTGTGTGCCAAAAAAACCTTTGTTATTCTCTGTGGGATTTGTGTCAGAGGGGCTGTATTGATTGTTTTTAAGGCCAGGATTCAGTGCTCTGGTCGCCTTGGGAAGAGTCAGTACTCTCTGAGCACTTTAAGTGGGTCTGCATGTTAGCCAGTGCTTTGTGTTAGCCAGTGATATTTCTTACAGTGTTTTAATGTCTGGTTTGTGGGGCTCCTTAAGAGTCAGGTATGGGGTTTACTTGTGTCGGTGAGGTAGACTGGATGGGAGTAGTCAGACCACATGGTCTTCTCTACCCCTCCCCCTTGTTAGCCTGAATACGCACCTTTGACCCTTTCTTTGTTCATCCCTGACCTCACTGCTCCTTTTGTTCCCTCCTTATAAGACATCCTCCTTCTCATCAGGTGCAGACAGCAGATGGTTGAGAGCACACTCTTCAATGCTCTCCCCCACCCTCTTCCCCATAGAACAGATACTGGAGTAGGTACGCCTTGGGGAACTCAAATGTGTGCTGTGCTGTGTTGCCTGCTGCTGCTAATGTGGTGGCTGCCCCACCCACCTGGGTGGGCATTTCCCTTATTGGTAGCCTGACCCCATGTGACCCATCCATGACTCATATCCATGCTACTCTAACACCCCATGTTGCCTCCTGCAGGTTGTATTTGTTCACCACTAGGGGTCACTGTTATTCCCTCTTGTGGTGGTAACATTTTAAGCACCTCCCTTGCCCCTTAAATAGTTCATTAAATCCTATCCCTTCACTTTGCCTTCAGACTGTTGGCCCCTCTCTCCTCACATACTATTCCCTTCCCTACTCCCCTCCCCTCCTAGGTATCGATCCTGCAACCATTAGTGTTGTTCTATCCAAAGTCAGCATTTCTATCCCTCAGCCATCCAGCCTGCTGGAGTTTACTCATCCCAATTCCTGTGTTCAGCTTTCGGAGTTTCAGTCACATGACTGTGCTGCAGTTTCAGCCCATCCCTCCGTCACTCACAGTCCATCCCTACATCACAGCCCATCCCTCCATCACTCAGTAACAATCACCCCACTTTCCCATTAGTTTGTTATAGAAGCCAGCCACTAGGGGCCCCCTTTTGACTTGGTGCTCCTGTAAAGCTGTAAACCTATTGTTCCTTCCTAGACCCCTGCCTGCACTAACATCATGCTGTCTTTGCACCTTGTACTTTGCAGCACAGTTTCTTTTCTTCTCTGCACTAGATTTCCAATTCATCAATACTCTATCATCCACCATACCCCCTCTAGGGCATCGTACTGTGTTCATTCTCTATGTCCCTCTCTTATGCTTCCCCCCATTCACTCACACCATGCTCCACCTTTTCCTCTCCTACCTACCCTTCCTATTCACCCCAATGTCCCTCCCTCCATCCCACCTCCCTTCTGGCCCTTCCTAATTCTATCCACTGCCCTCTTTCCACCTCCTCCACTCTCCCATCATTTTGTCTCCCTTCCTTCCCCAGTCTTCTTGGCGCTGAGGCACATCCATCCTCTAATCACCCGGAATTCACTTAGCATCCCTTCACTCATCTAAATCTCCCTACTGTAGCACTTCTAATCTGGACACCTCCTCTCCTACTCATCCACCATTCCTGCCTAGGAGATGGATATCTATCCCCACAAAACTGCACATTGTACTACTGCTCCTCACAGCAGGGGACATTGAATCCAAACCTGGACCCTCCCCCACTCCCCTTTACAATCTCGCTAAAAGACTACATATAGCTCATTTTAACATCAGAAGCCTTCTCCCTAAGATTGATCTTCTCCAACCCCTTATGATCAGCTTAAAACCCTCTGTCCTAATTATTGCTGAGTCTTGGCTCAGCTCGAAAATCCCTGACACTGCCATCTCCATCCCTGGCTACTCCCTTATCTGGCAAGACAGATTGACTAGGGGAGGGGAGTGGGAGTGGGAGTGGTTATTTATGTCTCCACATCAGTCCAATTTTCCATCTGTCTCTACATTGCTTCCCCCCTCTGTCTATGAACTTTTGTTAATAAAACTATCCCTTCTCTGCTCCCTTCCCATCTTTGTGGGTGGAGTCTACTGCTGCCTTAGCCATCCTGACTCTTCCCCTTCCTCTATCTCTGACTTCCTCTCTTCTCTTACCACCCTTGCTTTCTCTGGTGAACTGTACATGCTAGGGGACTTCAACATTAATTGGCTGTCTAGCACCCAATCCAAAATCTGTAATCAAATCTCCCTCCTTAAATCTAAGACAACTCCTCAATGATTCTGCATGACTAAAACTCAAATCAGGCAAACACACCCTATTAGACTGGGTACTGGCATCTCACCCACACCCAGGTGCCACCTCTGGTATACTACCAGATGCACTCAGTAATCACCATATGGTATACTGCATGTGATAAATCCTCATTCTGAAACCCCACCAATTATTCTCAACCTTTACTCCTTCCGATCCCTCAACCTTCCTCCCTTCACAATGAACTCACTGATACCAACTGGTCACCTATTGCCACTGCTTCCTCAGTCGACTCAGTCCTGAGCTACTTCAGCTCTCAGTTCATGAATGTTTGGGACTGTCATGCCCCACTTTGGAAGACAAGGGTCTGTGGCACCTACCTCCCCTGGTTCTTGGCTGAGCTGCTAACCTGTCAGCGTGTTCGCGACCAGACATGATTGGGTCACAAAGCTTCTGGAGCTCTTAATGAATAGCTTAAGTATCATTCCCTCCACAAGGCTTGCACTAGAGCTATCTGCCTTGCCAAAGTGCAGTATTTCAACTCCACCTTTCATAAAAACCTCAACAGACCCTCCAAATTCTGAAAGGTTTTTCATGCTTTATTTTCACCCATTGCCCAGCCTCCCCCTCCTGTCCTAAAGGTAGGTGACCTCACCATCTCTGACCCCCCCCCGTGGTGGCTGAATTCAACAAAGTAGGCAAGACTTATTGACTGACAAATGTCTTTACAAACAAATACATTTCCAATAACAATATACATATATAAATATATTGCACATTAATAAAATAATTTACATTGTACATCTAGTTTTGCTCACTAACAAAACAATTATGGCATTTTTAAACTATAAAATCATCACTATTCAGTGCAAAATGTATCTAATAAACAGTGTCACAAATTAATATCTTTTCATCATCACAGTTTAAGGGAATGTAGACATTTATACAGCGTTGAAAGTATGTATGCTTATTTATTTATTTATTTAAGAGATTTACCAGGAAGGCATGCTGAGCAGAGTACCGCTCGATTCCAGATGTGCCCTGGGGAATTTTGGGTACAATGGGAACATGATACAAACAATAACACTTACAGAGGAGCAATGGAGGAAAGCAAACATCATACATTTGGAGTAATATAACAGCAGTGTGTAACATACCTAATGCGAACAGATCAGATTGAAGGAAAGCAGAGTGTTGTATAGCATACAGTGTTTTACAATAGAGCAGGTTAAAAACAGTGGAGAGACCAGTCTTGATTCATACGCTGGGTGGGTACAGGAGAGAGGGGAGGGTTAGGTGGGGTAACAGGAGCAGGTGGACGAGAAGTGCGAATTGAGAAGGGCATTTAGTTGGGGAGTACTTGAGGAGTGTCTTATAATGGTTGCCAAGGAATTCCATAGTTTGGGTAGCCTATAGCTGAAAGCAGCCTGTCCGGACCGAGTAGATCTATGTGGGATATGGAGGAGCCTGGCGTCGCTGTTTCGGAGCGAATAGGATGGTGGGTTTAAGGCAGTTAAAGAGGCAGTCAGGTAGGATGGGAGTGAATTTGACCAGAACTTTGCCGAGGTTCTGGCACAGTGGCGTGATCTTCTGTTCTGTAATGAGGTGATGTTCAAAGATTGATAGAGGGCACAGTGGTGGGTGCTGGGAGGGTGATTCAGTGAAAAGCAGCAGAAAGAGTTGAGGAGGGGGTCTAGCCTTGCTAGGGATGTTTGAGGGGCTGTACCATAGATAATATCACCATAGTCAAATATAGGGAGGATCATTATTTTGACTATTTCTTGCCTGGTTGGCAGGGGTATGCAGTGTTTGTTTCGGTAGAGGGCACCCAACATGGGTTCAGTTTTTTGTGCATAGCATCAATGTGTGCAGAGAAGTTTAGGTGTTGATCTAACCAGACACCTAGATAACGATAGGAGGTGCATGCCTCCAGTGGGGTGCTGTCCAACATGTAGAACTTGGGTGGTGCAGTAAGCCGTGCGAGTTTGGGCCGGGAGCCAAAGGTGAGGGAGACAGTTTTTTTTGAGTTTAGGACTAGTTGGTTTGAGGTAAGCCAATGTTGGACTGAGTCAAAATCCTTTTGTAGACAGGCTGCCACAGCACTAGATGATGGACCAGAGGCGAACAACACCGTGTCGTCCACGTACATGTGGATGGTCGTATTTGGGCAGGCAGCTGGCAGGTCATTGAGAAATATAAAGAACAGTAGGGGTCTGAGAACCGACCCTTGGGGGACTCCGCTGGTGACTGGGAGTAGGGTGGATGAAACCGAGCCAATGCGGACAGATTGATACCTGTTTGACAGGTACGAGTGTAACCAGTTATTTGCATTTGCCGACAGCCCAGCTCTAGCAAGTTTAGCCAGCAACAAGGGGTGGGAGACGGTGTCAAAAGCTTTTGCCAGATCAATAAATATGGCAGCTGTTAAATCCCCTTTATCCATACCAGTGAGAATAGCGTCTGTGAGCCAGAGGAGAGAGGTGGTGGTGGAGTGGTTTTTCCTGAAACTGGCCTGGTACGGGGTTAAGAAGTTTGTCGACTCAAGATAGTGGTGGAGTTGGGAAAGGACAAGACATTCTTGAATTTTGGCCAGGATGGGGAGCAGGGATATAGGGCAGTAGTTGGAAGGTGAGGAGAGGTCCCCCCCATTGGGCAGTGGAATGACTGTGGCTTGTTTCAAATTTTTGGGGACTGAACCGAGTTTAAATGACAGATTGAACAGCAGGGTAAGCGGGTGGGCTATGGCAGGTGCGGAGAGCCGGAGCATTTTAGAGTCGAGGCCAGAGGGGCATTTACCTTTGTCTGGGTTGAGAGACAACAGTAGTTTTAGCACCTGAGCTGATGATACAGGGCATAGGGAGAAAGAAGCAGAGGAGGGTACTGTAAGGGGAGTAGAGGGTGGGGGAAAGGGAGACGGGAAGGAGGAGAGAAGGGATGATGCAGCAGTGGAGAAGTAAGAATTGAATTCAGAGGCTACCAAGCTCGGATCCGAGATTGTTTTCCCTGCAACGTTAAGTGAGGGGGTAGGGGGTTGGGTCGGCGGGGAGAGAAGGGATTTTATGGATTTCCAGAATTGAGTTGAGTGACCGGAACTGTTATTTAAAGCATTTTTGAAATAGTTAGATTTGGCGTGCCTTATGAGCCTAGTGCAAGCATTTCGTAGAGATCGGTAGTGATGCTGGGCCAAATGACTACTTGAGGCCTTGAAGCATTTCCAGGCACGGTCTCTGGCTCGTAGTTGTTGCATCAGGCTTGTTGTTATCCAGGGTAAATGGGTTCCTCTTACACGGGATCGCCTGAGTGGAGCGTGGCTGTCCCAGATGGAGAGGAAATTTGAGGAAAAATATTCCAAGGCATCATCAATGGAGGAGGCGTTTGTGATGAAAGACCAGTCGATGCTGGTAGGTCGTTTAGGGCGCCGGCAGATCAAGGGACTTATAAACTCTACTGAGAAGTGTCTGGGGTGGGGGAGCAGAGGGTCTGAAGATTTTTCGCACCATGTAGATCATATGGTGGTCGCTAAGGGAGTCTGGGAGTATGCCAGCTTGTATGATCCAATGGGGGTGGGTGGTAAGCGCCCAATCCAGGAGAGTATGTTTGTTGGATTTCCGGTTTAGGTGAGTCAGTTCCACTATTTGCTGGGACAAATTTAGGGCAGTTATGTGGTGCCGAGCTTTCGAGGCTCCCTTGCCAAGCCAATTTAGATTGAAATCCCCAAGTAAGTGAAGTTCGCCGCCCTCCGTAAGTGACCTCAGGGTGCCGAGATGGTCGAGGATGTTACTCAGTGGGGTTTCAGGTGGGCAGTAGGATCCAGCTATATAGATTGGGACTGAGTGGGTTAGTGAGATTTTGACTAGGAGGGAATCTATAGGTTGTGTGGGGCTGGCAAGGTGATAAAGGAAAATTTAAGAGCAGAGGAGATGACATGACAGCCGCCACCTTCTTTCTGCCCTGTCTATCCTGGCGGGTAAGGGTGAACCCAGGAATGGAGAATTCTGCATCCCGGTTGTGAGGTTTTAGCCAGGATTCGGTGATTATTACAATGTCAGGGCAGAGAGTGAGGATAGTGGCTTGTAAGGCAGCAATTTTGTTTAGAATGCTGCATATATTGAGATGGACAATCTTTAGTCCTTTAGGGAGGGGCGTGGCTGTTGCGGGGTGTTGAGCAGAGTTGGAGGCCATGGGTTCTGGGTTGTATTCAATGTCCCCAGCTATGAGGAGGAGGAGGGCCAGGGAGTGACTTAGTAGGCGTAACATCTTTAGAGATCTCCAACGTCGAGTGGGGTGTATTGCAGTACCTGAGGTGTGGTTGGGGTACTTGTGGAGAGGGATATGAAGAGCGGGCAAATCTGCATGCAAGGAGAGGGGGAGGATAGAGGCACCCAGGGACCAATTGGGCCACGGTGACATGTTTAGTTCCACTATTGCTGTGGAGGATGGGGGGGTGATAAGGGGGCTATTGGGAGGAGAGGCAATGACTCAGGTGGAGTGGGGTTGGATGCAGGTGGAAGGGAGGATAGGGAGAGGCATAGTAAGGAGATAGTGAGAGCGAAGAACTGCATGTTTAGGTTTAGATTGTATTCTTGCTTTTAGGACTAGCTTTGGAATTATTTGCACAGTAGAGAAGAGAACTGCACAGCGGTGGCCACTAGTGGCTGAAAAGTATAGGGAACTAATGGGAAAGTGGGCTGATTGGTTAAAGCAGCTCCCGGTGCACTATATAAAGAAGAGCCCAGCAAGGGTGGTGGTGGGGGCGGTGGGAGTCTCTTGGCGTGGCGCAGGAGACTGAGCTGCTGAGGACAGGGATCACTACCTGTTGGCTCTTGTTCCGCCGTCCGCAGGGGAGGTTCGGTGGGCTGTGGAGAGGGCTACTACAGTAGCTAGCCCTCGCGACCGCACTGCTTCACTAGAGGTAAACAGGAAGATTATTAACTCTTCAGAGGGGAGAACAAAGGGGTATCCCATGACTTCGGCAACCATGATTGGGTGCCTACCGAAAGGGCAATTCAATCATGGTGCCTGTCATTGGGGTGACTGGGGAAGGTGGGCAACCAGATGGGGGGATGCGCAAAATAATGACATCCTTTCACTACATGCCTACACGCGCTGGGGGGGGAGCGAGCACACTGAGTGTGGGGTGGGAGGGGACAGAGGGATAATAGGGGGTTGCCTGTGGTGAGCTGCTGTGCTGCTGCAATAGTGAGGTGGGTGTGTTAAGGGCTGCGGCAGGAATGGTGCTGGGTTCTAGTCTGGGCATAGGTACTATTTGTTACACCTAGCCCGAAATGTTATTTATGCCGTGTTTGCAACCCACCCCAACTTGCAGCCCCCTGGAGTTGAGAATCTTTAAGTAGGGGGTGCAAGGGGCAAAGCCCTCCACATAAAACAAAAAATCCCAACTCATCAGCGCCATTTTGCTGTGCGTCGAGAGTACTTTATTGAAATATTTTTTTGGCAATGTGCCGTCACCCTAATGGCGATCACCCATCGGCTATCGCAGTTATCACATGGATCAAAACAAAGGTGCTCAACACCGGGGTCAACCATTTTTTCTTTTCATTTTATACAGGGGACAATGTAACACTGAGGCTGGGATATTCAAAGGGGCTGAACCCATCACCACTGAGTTGTGCTGGTGCAACCCCGCATTGCGCACTGGTGGGATATTCAAAAGACTACCAGGTGTAGTGCATGCCCTGAAACACTGGGGCACAATGCAATCCTAGCGGCACAGATGCAGGGCATACCATGCATTGATGTATCCCAATATTCAGCCGGGATAATGGGCATGCTCGCAGTGCAACCCTGCATTGCGCCACACAGGGGGGCTTAAAGTTGAGCCTCAGAAAAGCAGGAGCAAGTCCTGGCCACCCACAGGTGGGCTGCTGTATTGCAAGGTGCAACACAGCATCCGCCAGCCGTGGGTGGCCACCCACCTACCCAGAACATCACTGCCAGGCACATATACCCTGTATGCCCAATCATGGGCTGTAGTAAATAGTGGATATCCCTGGTGGTCTAGCGGCAACCCCTCCCCAATATGCCTGATCACGGGCTGTAGTGAATAGCAAATGTCCCTGGTGGTCTAGCAGTAACCCCCTTCCTACGCCTGATTGCGGGCTGTTGTGGAAATGAAGAATCACCTAGTGGTCCAGTGGTACCCCCCTCCCCACCCATCCACCCAAAGAAGTCCCCCAGCCACACAGAACCCCCTCCATCATCGGCAGGTGGCAGCACCCTGCCTGCATACCACCCGGCCGCCCACCGAATGACAGCGTACAGTATGAGTTGTACACCGATTGGTCCACAGACCATACTGTACTACACAGGACCAGATATGTCTGGAATTCAGAAATTAAGTTATTAATTTCTGCCCATTGTTGCACACGGTTCAATATTATTCTACGGAAATTTTTTGTGATGCGTCAAGAAGACTAATGGGATGGTACATGGTGGGATTGTTTATGTTCCCTTTCTTGGATATGGGGCACACTAAGCTTCCCTTCCAGGATTCTAGGAACTGCCCACTCTGAACACAACAATTCAATATCATGTGTAGTGCAGGGCACCACCATTCTTTAAATGATTTAAATATATCGGTTAGGATGCTGTAGGGCCCGGGGGCTTTGTCTGCTGATATATTTTCTACAGCATTAATAATCTCTGATTGACTGATATATACCGGATTTGGGAAGTATGAACTCCCTTGGTTTTTGAGATTTGTCTATCTTCCTCCAACTGTGAAAGATAAAGCACCATAAAATGGTGAGAATTCAACAACTTCTTCACCATCTGTGCCTCCTCCCTCCTAGCCTCCGTACCCCCCACTGCCCCCTCACCAGCCTCTTCCGCTTGTATCCCTTCTTCCTCATGCCTTTCCTTCCAACCTGTCTCCCCTGATGACACTCTGTGAGAATTATTAGCCCTAAATCTTCACAAGGGCAACAGCCCTGATGGCCCGGACCCCAAGCTGCTTCACCTTTCGGCATACACTATAGCCTACCCACTAGTAACTCTGTTGAACCTATCCTTCTCACTCGCCACTATCCCTGATGCCTGGAAGGTTGCCACTGTTGTCCCCCTTCTGAAGGCGGTGACCTCTTCAACCCCGGTAACTTCTATCCTATATCTCTACTCCCAATCCTGGCTAAACTTCAAGACCACCTGACTCTGGTGCAGCTCTCTCCTTTCCTTGATTCCTCTTCCTTCTTCACCCCTTTCCAGTCTGGGTTCTGTAAGGCCCATTCCACCACCACCTCCCTTCTTCAGCTCACTGAGTCTATTCTCTCAGGCATGGATCAGCGATGCATCACCTCTGCCATCTTTGTCGATCTGGCCAAAGCCTTCGACACTGTTGCCCACTCCCTTCTCCTCAGCAATCTGACTGCAGCTGGCCTCTCCAAATCCAGTCGCTGGTTTTGGTCCTATCTCATGGATAGGTCCCAGTCTGTCAGGGTCGGCAACTCCCTCTCCTCCCCTCTCCCAATCAACACTGGCATCCCCCAAGGCTCAGTACTTGGTTCAGTACTATTTTCCATATTCCTGAACAACCTGCCTGATGCCTACTCATCTGTTAGCATCCACATATATGCAGATGACACTGTTTTGTTTACAGCCAGTACTTCTCCCTTGGAAGTGGCGATCAGCCTTCAGCTGGACTTCAACAATGTCCAGCACTGGTTTCACAAAAACCAACTCTCCCTAAACACCAAAAAGATGGTCTCTATGACCTTTGGCACCAGGCAAAAGCTCTCCAGGCTTGATCCCACTCCCTCCTTCCATACCATCGATGGTTCCGTACTGGAAAATGTCTCCTCTTTCAAATACCTCTATCTATGGCTCGACAAGAACCTTGTCTTTGTGGTGCACGTGGATGCCATCCACAGAAAGATATTCTCCAAACTTGGTGCTTTGTACAGACACCTCACATACATTTGGGATTGTATATAGATTCTGGTATGACATTTGAAAATCATGTTTATATACAGATAAAAAAAGTTAACCAAAGATTGGGTGCCCTCAGAAGATTAACAGGTGTTTTACCTAAATTAGCTAGAGAGAAACTTGTTAAGCAAATGCTAATACCAGTACTTGAATATGGTGCATTGATTTATATGAATTCCTCTCAGAGAGTGTTAAAGAAAGTTAATCAAACAGTTTATAGATTAGGTAAATTCATTATTAATGGTGAATATAAAATGCATCACTGTAAGTTATATGATCAGTTAAATTGGTTGCATCCTGAGGTTCAAAGAAATTATGTATGGTTAATTAATTGTCACAAGATTATATATGCGAAAAACATTAATCCTTTAGCTAAGTATGTTATGTTACAGTTTTCAGGCAACCAAGGTCTTTGTACAAGAAATTCAGAAAATAGAATTCCAACACTTAAATATTGTAGTAATAAAGGGGAAATGAAGCTACAAAATAGACTTACTTCTTCATGGAATACATTGCCTAAATACCTACAAAAAATAGTTAGCCTGTTTAGTTTTAAAAGTAAATTATTTGAATATTTGCAGAATGAATGTGTATGTTATAGACAATGTTAATTACTATGTTAATGGTGTTTGTATTGTAGTTTGTTGATGTTTATTTATGGAATTATTTTACAGGACCTGATTGTAAACAGTGTCTTTGGTGCTAATCATTTGTTCCTGTATAAAAATAAAGTTTTAAACAAACAAACAGACCTCAGCTTCCGTCTCCCGCAAGCCCGTAGAGAGAGATCGTCCAAAAGATGATTCTCCCTATCTTTGACTCTGGAGACATAGTTTACAACTCTGCCCTCAAATCCACCCTTTCTAGACTGGACACTCTTTCCAATTCCTTCTGCCACTTAAATCTCGACTGTCCACCTCATACTCACTACTGTGGCCTTTACACCTCGTTCTTCTTCCCATCTCTCAGTGCCAGACACCTTGCCCATAGCACTTCTTTAATTGGGAAGTACTGGCTTGGGTCCCTGCCACCCTATCTGCGCTCCTTCATCTTTGTCCCACCCACTCCACTCTACTCCCTCCACAGCCCCACACAGGGCTCTGGACCCCCCAGCATACCACTTCAGGGTGAGCCACCTACTCTTATCATTTCCCAAGTATCTGGAACTTCTTTTTCTTAGACATCCACTCTGCTCAGTCCCCTCACTCCCTATCCCTCCTTCTCCAACATCACATATCTCCCTCTTGCAATTGTACCTGACCCCCTCTCTCCCTCTTGGTCTACTCTCCTCTCTTCAACAATGCCCAGCCTATTTGGTTAACTAATTCTCCATGCCAATTCCCTGTCTACCCTTTGCAGGGCTCTTGTTTTCCAAAGTGGTGAAGGCCTTTGGCTGACCAATCTCCCTCCCACCCCCTGATCCCCCTTAGCCTAACTGACCTTAACTCGTACCCCTGTGGCTGTACAGATTACCTAATAACTGTTGGATTATAGCACTTTCCTTGTAAGTTTCAGTCTTGGAAATGCATAGCTTAGCACTGTGTGTGTATATGTGATTTGGTTCTCTGTAAAGTAAATGAATATATAAGAAGTATTTTAAGTTTTGTTTTTGTAAGTGGATATTCTTACTTGTTCCCAACTGGATGGCATGTACTGTTTATTTGTTTATCACTCTGAAATGTTATGCATCTTGCATTCTTTATCTTCTATGTATCCCCCTCCCCTCAGGAGGCTTCTGAAAATGAACTATTGCAGCTCAGTATGCCTTTCCTGGTGAAACCATTCAAATAAATAAATGTAATATAATTAATAAATATTATTATTAATGTTGCTCTTTATATTCCCATTGTCCTTTATGGTGATTGCTAGTCATTCCATAACCAGGGCAAAGATCAGTGGTGACAAGGGACACACCTGCCTTGTCCCTCTCCACATATTGAAGGAATTAAATAAATTGTCATTGGTTTTAATTTTAGCCCTTGGGTTACTATATATCATTCTATTCCATTTGATAAAATGAGTGCCAAATTCCATCCTCTATAAAGTTTGAAAAATGAAGTTCAACTCAATCCTATCAAATGCTTTTTCAGCATAATTGCTAATAGGACTGCATCTATTGTGGTGTTATACTAACATACTAACATAGTAAGATGCCAGCAGAGTAGACCCGAAGGTCTATCTTGTCTGCATGAAGATCAGCACCTGGTAGATGCATCCCCTTCCCCATCGGGTGTGCATTTCCAGGTCCAGTATTACTCAGTATAATCTTCCCCCTATACCTATCCCAGACCCTTTTGAAGCCCACCACCATTTTCATTTCCACCAATTCCCTTTGCAATGCATTCCATGGCTCCACCACCCTCTCAGTGCAGTAATGTCTCCTAGTCTCAGCCCTGAGCCTCCCCCACACTATCCTCAGGTGATGGCCCCTGTTGTCCCCTGCCTCCCGCAGCTGTAAAAGCCTATCAGGGTGTGTTCTATTTACCCCCTTAAGGTATTTAAAGACCTCCATCATATCCCCTCTGTCCCTCCTCTCCTCCAGGGAGTACAAGTTAAGTTCCCTGAGTCTCTCCTCATAGATCTTTTTCCCAGCCCCTGTATTATCCTGGTCACCCTCCTCTGGAACTTTTCAAGTAGTACAATGTCCTTTACCAAGTGCAGTTGCCAAAACTGCACACAGTATTCAAGGTGTGGTCTAACCAGGCAGTTATACAGAGGGAGTATCACCTCCCATTTCCTGGAAGTTATCCCTCTTACAATACACCACTGCATTTTATTTGCTTCGGCCACTGCCCTCCTGCACTGGTCAGAGTTATTCAATCTGGCATCCACCAGGTTCTTCTCCCCATCCATAATCTGCAGTTTCTCCCCTCCTAGAAAGTATTCCTGAGATGAGTTTCTAAGCCCCAAGTGTAGAACCCTATACTTCTTAGTGTTAAACTTCAGTCCCCAGCTGTGAGACCACCTCTCAAAGACCTCCAGGTCATCTTGAAGGGCCCCTCTGCCCTCAACCCCATCCACAACTGCCCCAGCTTGGAGTCGTCGGCAAAGAGGCTCATCTGACTCCTGATACCTCTTGTAATGTGGGAGATGTAGGCATTGAAAGGAGTTGGCCTAGCACTGACCTTTGTGGAACCCCACTGATGACCATCCTAGGGGAGAAGACCAGCCCCCCAACCATCACCCTCTGCCACCATCCAGTTAGCCAGTTTCCTAGCCACCTAACCATCTTCTCCCCCATCCCCATTCCCTCCAACTTATCCCTCAGCCCAGGATGTGGCACCAAGTCAAGCGCCTTGCTGAAGTCTAGAGAGAGGACATCCCCCGGCCTGCTCTGGTCCAGTGACCTAGTCACCCAATCATAGAACTCCACAAGGTTAGTCTGACATGATCTGCCATGCACAAAGCCATGCTGTTGCTCATCCAAATGGCCCCCTGCCCCCAGAAACTCCTCCAGCCTCTCCTTCAATATGGCTTCCATTATTTTTCCCACCACGGACGTTAGGCTGACAGGCCTGTAATAGTCTGGTTCCTCCCGTAGTCCACCTTTGTGGATGGGCACAATATGAGCCATTCTGCAATCATTAGGCACACACCCCATCCATAGGGAGGATCTAAAGAGGTCTGCTAGAGGAGCAACCAGTACATCCACCAATTCCTTTAGCACCCTGGGATGCAGGCTGTCCAGACTCAGTGCCTTATCTATTTTTAGGGGCCTAAGGGCATCCCATACACTACCAGCAGGAATTTCTCCAACCGTTATCGCCCTCCTTCTTCAAAACTGATGCCCTCCCCCCATGAGGTGCCCCCTTTCCTTGACTATGACTCCCTCCCCCATAAGATGCTGTCCCACCATCCATAGACTAGTGAAAAATATTAATATTTTCTAGTTTAAGGGTTCAGATTTTTCCACAGATCTATGAGTTTTAAATCCATTTTGAAATTGTTAATAACCTTAATTGACATTTTATGTTGTCTGTCTACATTTGATGACTTATCTTTTTTATTCAGAATTAAATTAAAATCACCCCCTATTTCGTATTGTGCTTTATGAGCCATTAACTGTAGAAAGTATTCTGTGAAACACTTTGGGTTTTTGTCATTTGAACCATAAATAGTGAGTAATATATAATTGCAGTTGCATATAGAAATTTCTGCAATTATATATGTGCCAAAGGTATCTGTTGTTACTTTATTAATAATTAGTTTCAATTTTGTTTTTTGGAAAAAGATTGTTACCACTCTAGCTGTCTGATTAAAAAAAAGGAAAATACTCCTGTTTCCCACCACCTTTGAAACTACAGAAAGTCTTTTTCTAGAAAATGTGTTTCATGTAACATTATACAGTTTCTTTGTTTTTTTTTGTATAAGTAGTTTATTACCATATTTATTTTATTTCTATTCCTAAGGCTTTTCACACTCCATGTAGCCAATCTAATCTTACTATCCATTCCAGTGTTGATATATGTTAATTTGAAAAACTTTTCTTATTCTGTCTAAATGCTTATATTCTCTTATCCTTGGACCCTTTAAATCTAGATGTTTAGTTTTTCTCTAAGAAAGCTGACGTACCCATCTCCCCCCAATCCTCCCCTATTCCCACGTCTAGAGAAATAACATTTCTTCTGTCCCCCCATAGTAACTAAGATAACCATATTTGTCATTTCTTATGCCATTCTCACAGATTGGCTATCACATATCATAAAGGCCGGGTATCCCAAAATTGATTCCTATTAAAAATTTTACTGAACACAATTGTTAAGAAGAGACACTAGCTTGGTTTGCTCTTTTCCCTGTTCTCTCCCATCCCCAATCTCCCCAGTCCTCGTGTCAGACCTTTTCTTATATCTATCTTCCCGTCATTCAAAAAAATCCACCACACCAATGATGAAAAAGCAAATAAGATAAAAAGATAATACAGCCATAACAAAAGAGACAGTACAATTTAAATCCATAGATTGTAAGAAATGTTAATTTCCCCTTTTTCCTCTTTTTTCCCCTACTCCTTCTTTCTTTCCTGTTTTCTCCTTCTATTCTTCTTCTCGCTTCCTTTTTTCCTCTCCCTTTCTTTTATCCTCTTTTCTTCCTCTCTTTTCCTCTCTTTTTCTTTCTTCTTTTTTCTCCCTTTCTTTTCCTTCCCTTCCTTCTGTTCCCCTCTTCTCCCTTTCCCTTTTCTTCTCATTTTCCTTCTTCCTTCTTTCCCCCGCCCTCTTCATTGTTCTTTCATTTTATTTTCTGTTTCTTCCTTTAAGCCAGGAAAGATTTAGGTTTCATTTTCTTGTGTTATTGATTTATCTGTTTGCCAAGCTGTGGGATAAGGTTGTATCCTCAAATGTTTGTGTGTCTGTGGTGTTTTGTTACATTACCTTGAACTTTGTATGCTGAGTCAAAAGCTTACTGCACTTCCTCCAGATCATCAGATGTCATTAGCTTCCCACTCACCACAAATTTTAATTTAGCCAGATACATCATTGTGAATTTTACTCCTTGTTCATACAACTTTTTCTTTAGTGGATTAAATAATTTCCTTTTATTTGTAATCTCTGCTGATAAATCAGGATATACATTAAAATGTATATTTTCATATTTGAGGCCTCATACTGTACTTGCTTTTTGAAGAATTGCTTCCTTTTCTTGATATTTATATGGTTTTATGTAGATGGTGTATGGAAATCCTGAGTTATTGTTAAAGAACCTTGCTTCCCCTCTATGAGCCTGATCTAAACCAGTTTTTTTCTTCTGGATATTTTTTGCCCATTGCAATAGTGATGAGTTTTTAAAAAATATTATTGGATCTCCCGATCCTTCCACCTCTTTAGTCACATTGCAAAGTCTTAGATTCCCCTATGGGATCTATCTTCCATATTGGCTACTTTTTGAATTAGGGCCTATAGCTGCATTCCATGCTGGGTTTTAATTTTCAGCACCGGTACATTTGCATCTTTATTTTTGAGACTCTGTCTTCCAGAGCTTGTGTTCATAACGATAGGTTTTCCATTTTGTTGTTCATTTCACTTAATGAATCTGATACCCCTTTTATTGAATGCTTTATTTCACCTAGTATTTCTACTCAAAATGTATTTAATGCCTGTATAATGTCTGCATTTGGGGTTGCTTGTTGCCCTGTATGCCTCGCTTGTGAATTAGCATCCTCCACTGGGGGCTCTAAAGCAGAACTATTCACAGCATTCTCTATTTCTTTATTTTTTCCTGTTCTGAGCTGGAAAGACTAGCTTTCATAGGGTCCAAATCAGCTTGCTCTGAGGGGGGGCCTTCTTCTATGGGCTTTGAATTTATTTTTTTGTTGACTCCTGTTTTGTTTTCAACGTTCTCTATTGATTTTTGAAGCACTTTCTTGGGTGGCATTTCTTCTATTTGTTCTGCTTCTTTATCGGAGCTACCAGATTGTTTTTTTTTTTATGTTTTCCGTACAATAAAACAGTATATTACCTGGTAAAAAAATGGTTTTATCCACTGGTGTGTCCGGGAGGGGTGAGAGAGGGTTTCAGTTAACCTACTTGAGGTTCGCTGTGATAGGTGAGAAAGCCTTAAATCCTGTTGAAGTTGTTGGTCATTCTCTGTCCTGATGCTTTTCTTGATAGCGTTGTTTAGAAATCCCCTTAACACAGTGTGCTGCCTTTGACATTCCAGATTTCCAATTGTAGACTTCCGTATTGTTTTGTCACCATTTTTCTTTTTCTTCTTCCTCTCTTCTTTTTTCTTCACTTCCAACAAGTTATGATTCAGTTCTAGGTTACCTGGTTCTGTTTCATTTAGTCACCATTAGCCTCTGGAGCTGTGAGTTGGCATTCTACTCAGCCTAACTTCCCAGTAGGAATTGACAGTGTCTTCCTCCTTCTTATTTGTATAATTTGACACTCCCTAGCTCAGTGTCTGTATTCTCTTGGGTATGGATCGTAATGCTGAATTTCAAATGGAAGATCACATCAGAGGAGTGTTAAGACACTCCCTCAGTGGCCAGATTTATGAGAAGAACAAAAGATTTGGCTAAAACCCAACTATAAATATTGTTTGTGTTCCTCCAAGGACAGATGCATCTTCAGAAGAAATATGATATCTGCACATTTTTGCCAAAAATATTGAAGGAGGCGAGTGCTTTTTACAGTGTTATGCACACCGTTTACATTGTAAGATAAAACTTTAGTAAAAGATGCCATAAGGAGAAATGGTTAACCGTCCGCCAACAATCATCCCAAATGTAAAACAAGGGCCCTCTTGATCTAAGAGACTGCTAAGCAACAAAAGCACCCATGCCCTGCCTGTAAATATAAAATAAAAATAGACCCTGGAAACCAGTAAGAGCTGTCTCATACTATTAAAGATAAAATACGCTATCGCAAAACCACAAAACAACCTGCCAACAGGGCAGCATCATAGAAAAAGAACTATATACACTCTTAAAAATATTGAAATAGGCAAAATCACACTGCAAAAGAACTAGAAACATTGCAAACTTCCAAGATAGGGAACAAGGCATAAAACCTGACTTCTAGTTTGCATCTGAGGAAGGAAGGATGTTACAGGGGGTATAGTGAAATCCCATCCAAGCTCCCTAAGTTTCAGGGGAACCTAATCAAAAAACAGATAAATCACCATAAAGATAAATTCCAAGGCTTCCATCTCCAATCCCAAATTGATAAGTCCCCAACCTATTAAAGGTTGGCAAACAGTCATAATAAAAAATCTAAAAAATACTTGCTACCAAATCATTCTAAAGTAAACCTCCCTAGAGCCTGCATGCATAGCCTGAAACTACAAGCAGAAAGCCCCAAAATGAGTACCCAAAAAAAGATGAAATCCAGTGCAATAAAAATTAGTGCCAGATCCCCTGGTATGGGTTATAAATAAAAAAAACCTGTAGGCTCCATTTTGGAGTCATCTAAGCCAGGGCAGGGGCTAACCATGAAAAGGATATAAGGATATAATGATAAAACAAAACACCTCCTGCTTCCAGATGGATATAGTTCCTGTATTATGCCTGTGTATGGTTGTTGATCAGGGCACTCCCCCCAATCAGAGAGTCCCTTGGTTTTTTTTTCTCCCTTTTCTTTTATTCTCTTTTTTGAAATTTTTTTTTCTATTTCCTTCTAAGGGAGCCATATTGAATAAATAAAAACATCACGATGCATATTAAAGCCAATGATTAACCAGCCACCCAAACTAGTAGTCAGATGAGTAGAAGGGAGAGGTCAATAATAAAGAAAAAAAGGGGGTGAAGCTGTATCCCTGGAACCTACATATAACCTCAATAGTGTATACTCTATTGAAAAGTGTAATGACCTTCTGGGGGAGCCCCAAAGAGACCCACCCAAAAAAGAGACCCAAACAAAGAATCGGTGACTGGGAAGTAAAAAACATTAAAACAATTTTAAAAAAAGTGTGAAACCAAAATGTATGCGGTCTCTGTGCATATATTTAAATGATACAGAAAAGGAGCAAAAGGATTCAGATTATAAGAGACAGTTACTATGACCCAGTAAGAAAAAGTAGTATCATAAGAAGAGAACTCATCTAACAGAAGTTCACAGACTAGGGAAGTAGTAACTCCATGAAAGAGAAACCCATATAAATGAAATACATATCTGACAAAAAAGAATTGAAGGGCGCAAGCCCGTGGTTATGTGGGGGAAGAGCTCCTCCCCCACATCCTACATAAACCAAGCAGCAGACTTCTGCTCTGCTTAGAGCCAGTCGCACTCGCTGCACTCGCTGGCATGCTGTGGGGCTGTGGTTGCTTGTTCGTCCCCCCCGCTCATTCTCCTGTCTTGTCTTCATCATGTCAGACCCTCTTGTTCTCCTGTTGCTGTTCTTGTTCTTTCCTTCTTCAGGTAAGTTCTGTCCTTTGCTTAGGCCCCCCCATCCTGCGCCCACCTGTTAGCTTCTTCTGTCTCCTACTGCTCCTCCTCAGCTGTTTGTTTCTGCAACTGCTGCCCTTTGCCACCCTCTCAGTTCGCATCCTTGGATTACTTCAACTGCTCAGTTGCCCTTCTATCGTCTCCCACCAGCTACTCTTTACCTCGCTCACTTTCTGCTTGCACTCCATGCCTGCCGACCTCAGCATTTCTACATTCCTGGCTCTGGAGTTGGACCTGTCTTTGTCGCCTTGCTGCTTGCCTGGATCATTCCATCCTGGCCTGCCTCCACCTCTCATCAGTATCGGACCATGCTGTGCTTCTCGCACTTGCCTACCAGCTGTATGGGACTTAAACGAATGGACTTATTCTTCTGCAAATCAACTGCAGTCTGTTCTTGACTCACTCATTCTGCCTTGCCCCTCCCTGGATTCTGACTCTCAGCTTTCTCAGTCGCCTGTGCTCTCACTTCCTAAATTGCTGCTAGCACTATTAGCTTTTTTCGTGCTTCAGCCCCAGGGTTGCTTCTTGCTTCACCAATCTGCTGCCTCACATTTAGCCTTCTACACCGTCCTTATGCAGAACGGAAATGCTCCTCATATGCTATGGGCACTTCTGCTTATTGATAACTGCATCTCTCCTTATCTACTCATTACTGCTGTATATTTCTTGCCTGTGTATTTGATATCACACCACTAGATGGTGCAATTGTTTAGCCAAGGTTCTAGCTTCTAAACTCGCATTCCTCACTTCATCCTAGACTATGGGAGTCGCAGTTCTGTATTTCTGCATAGAATTCTCCTACTCAGGTCCTCTGTTCCGATTCTTTCTTACTACGAAGTCTCAACTTCTTTTGTGGAGCCTTTCCTCGTACTACCATTTACAGCCACTGGATGGCTGCCTTGCATTGCCTCTGGCCAGTAGTGCCATGCTGTGGAATCTAGCCTGTTTCTATGTGGGGTCACTTTTAACCAACGCCTGCTCCTGCTTCATTTTGCAACACTCCACTTAACTGGACAAATGGGCGGACTTGGTGGGCCTGCTGGTCCTTCTGCCATCTAACGTCTATGAATCTTCAGTCATCCTCACATTGTCCCTCCAGCATCCTGCATTATTCGTCAATGTTCCAAATTTTTCACCACAGTCTATTGGATTGCATCCAGTCATCGTACTTGGACTCTCCTGCATTATCTGGACCTGGCCAGTCGTATGCTCCAGTACCTTTCCTCCTGGATGCTCGGATGGTACCTTGCTCCTGTTACTCCAAAGACCTTTCTTTCCTCTGCAGCCACTGGTCTGGCCATGCTGGCTCCTCATGAGATATAGCTGCCACTATTACCTCCTTACAGCTGTCCTAAGCCTGGTCCAGAGGCATGCTAGCTTACATGGGGCTAGCAGCCACTTTTACTTACCTTACCAGCTGACCTCATAGCTGGCCGCATGCCGGTCTTGGCTTGCTTTACTTCAATTTACTCGCCGGCTGCCATACCCATTCAGCCTCACCATCTACAGTTTATCGGCTGACCTATGCATGACCTGGCTGCTCTTCCTTATCTCATTGGACTAGCCCCCTTCATTCCATGGACAATTCCTACAGAGCTTTCATTCAGGCTTACATGTCCTGATATGCTCCTAAGCTCCACCTTACATTACAAGTTTGCCTTTTTCAATATTCTGGAGTACATCCAATATTCGCTTCAATTCTTGGATGCCTCTCACCATGCTACTTAACATTCCCGGAATTGTTACTACCATCTCTGCCAGGACATCTTGCTGAACTTATTCTGTATTGTCTTCCTTGATTGACCTACTGCCTTGAACATGAAATCCTACAGTTCAGGATGTTTATTGCTGCTTGTCAAGTTACCAACTCTTCTTCTATGGTCTCATCACTGCAATCCCTACCATCCTCGATCTTCGAGCTGCGACAGTCTACCCTTACGGGCCCGGAGGTCCTTTGTTCCTATATATATATATATATTTCTGCACCATATTTGCCTACTTCTATGACCTGCCTTCATCCATCGGGCTGGGAGGTTTACCTGCTGATCACCGGCTTCCATGACCTGCCTTTGCCCATTGGGCTGGGAGGTTACCTACTACTCACCTGTTTTTACGACCTGCCTTTGCCTATCGGGCTGGGAGGTTTACCTACTTTTGTTCTACTTCTGCCTCACCCAGCTCAGGGCCTGGAGATTCACACATTCTACTATTTGCCTACCTGCTGCCTTGATGGCCAGCCAGAAGCTTCTTTACTGGATTCGCATCTGGACGTTTCTTCATTCATCATCTATTTTTGGATGCTTTGCCCTGCCGCTTCAACCATGTGGAATTACTGATGCTTCACTCTTTCCAGGACACTTAGTTGAGCTTCTCCTGAAGACCTTCACTATCCTGATTTATGCTCTACCACTTTTCAGGCCCTGTGCCAAAGCTACTTCATTGATTCAGCCTCTTCAGTTATCGCCATCTGGGACTCCTATGCTCGACTATTCAGGACTCATCAGGATATTCTTCACAAGTCGGTTATAGCTATGGTATCATCCTGGCTTGAACTGTAGATGTCAACATTGTTACGCAACCTACTGGATCCACAAAGCTCTCAGATTCCCTTGCTTGTACCATTCTTCACGACCCTCGCCTTCTTACGCACCTCATCTCGCAATGCTACTTCCCTGCTACGTCTGCTTCCACAGCTATTACTCCATAAACTGAACTACGTACAGGTCCACTTATTTATACTTGCTCATCTACCTGCTTCGCCCTTCCTGGGCCTAGAGGTCATCCCTACTAACTCACAATTGCAACCTGCTGCGCTCCTCACTAGCTGGACATGTCTGACCTACTTCTACATATTCACTACCTTCTCTGCCTACTTAATGCTTACTTCCCCTCTGGCTTGGATGTTCCTACTGCTCCATCCTCTCTATTAAGTGGCATGTACCAGTTCTTGTGCTTCAATGCCATGGCCTTCATTTGCTAACCTTGCCATGCTGAACTTGACTCAACATTTCTCTTTCTGCTGTGGATGCTGAGCCTTGATTCCTGGATCTCCTCTGCGAAGTCATCCTCACCTGCTGGATTGCTTCACCACCCGTGACTCTTCGCTTCATGTTCATTTCAACCTCGGATGCCACTCCATTTCATTCCGGCCTACTCTGGACTCTCAAACTTGGGTTTACTGGATGGATGCTTGCTCTATTCGCCTGACATGTCACAATTCCATATGCCTTCAGTTCTCAGTTTCTCTGGACTAGGTTCTACATTTGGGGTTCAAATTAGCCAATTAGATTATTTAGGATTACTCCCCTTTAGTATGCCCAGAAGCACGGGCAGGTCAGTAGCTATGGGTCCTCAGAGGTTCCCCCAAGGGTGTTTTTCCTCTCCTGTATGCTACTGGTCACACTCTCCGGAGTTGGAGGAGGTGATCATCTACTCATATTGTTGGGGTGTATTCCTGCTCGACTCCTTCATCAGTCAGATGCAGAACAATCATTGATATCATTTCTTTTGGGGGGTCTCATAATACTAGACAAAGCTTCCTCCCTACAGGTGGTATACAGAGAAAAGCCAAAACCATCAAATAATAACAAACAATTCTCAGTTCAAGCATCGAAGCTCATTGTTCATACTATCCAATTCATATGTACTATAATCATTGACTTGATCATGTTCATGCTGAAGTACCTAAGCACAAATCTTTACATACTACTAATACCAACCAACCATTGTCTACTTAACAGCTGGCCTCTGTATCCAACAACCATCTACATCATCCAGCCGCAGTATGTAACATAAGCACTGAGCAATGAACCACACATAACAAAGGAAGAAAATATTTAGAGTGCATATGTACAAAGCAGAAAAGGATCCCCAAGTGCAGAGGCATTGAAAAGGAGAGGGGAGCTCTCCTGACAGGGAAAGAAACATACAAGGCTGTATCCAGCACCTTCAACACCGAACAAAGCAATCAGCTAAATCTAAAGTTACCAAAGGAAACTATATGGTAGGAAAAAAGAACAATCCATAAAGAATGTAGCAGTAACAAAGAAAAAGAGCCTGAGGTTTCAAACAAAAAAAAATCAGCCCAGGCTAATCTAACAGCAGGCAAGTGGGAACAAAAAACAGTGTTAAAATAACACTCTAAGTTTATCTAAAGCTTCCTCCAGCAGCTTATAGCAAACAACAAGCAGACAGCTTCTAAATGGGTACCCAAAAAAGATAAACACCAGTATAGTGAAGAATAGCGAGGGATCCCATGGTAAGGCTTATTAATAAGAATCCTGCAGGCTCCATTATGGGGCCATCAAAACTAGGGCTGGGGCTAACCATGGTAAGTATACAAGGATATAATGAGAAAGCAAAGCACTGCCTGGCCCCAGGCTGATACATTCCCAGTAGTGTGCTTTTGTATAGTTGTTAGTACACCTGAACAAATCCACTCCAACCCCAACATTCAGTCCTTTAGAGTTTTTTCTTTTTGCTTTGTTTTGTTGTTCCCCTCCAAGAGAACAGTATTAAAGAAATAAAATATCATAGTGCATATTAAAACCAGCAATTAACCAATCAGCCAACCCAATAGCCATGTGTGTATGAGGGAGAGGTATATTAAAAAAAAGAAAGCTTTATCCATGGGACCTACGGATAACCCCAATAATGTAAAGTCTAATAATAAGTGTAACAATCCCCTTGGTAGCCCCGTGGAAATCCGTTAAAAAAAAACATGCCCAAAGCAGAAAAGCAGAAAATCAGTGCCTGTGAATCAAAAGACATTAAGGCAATACAAAAAAAGTGTTAAACCAAAATGTTCACGGCCTCTGTGTGTACATTTTAATTATGCATAAAAGGAAAAAAAGGGTTCAAATTACAGGAGACAGTTCTTACTGTCCAGGAGATGTAGTATCAGAGGAAAAAAACAAAACGAATAAAAGGACACAGACCAGACGTGTAGTAACACCACAAGAGAGAAATACATTTAATTGAAATGCATATTGTTCAAAAAATAAAGTATCAAGGAAAAAAATTATGATGCATTCATGCTAGGAAAAAAAAGAATTCTCAGACACTGAGGAAACAAGGGGCTCCCAACAGGCCATGAAAACATTCAAGGATGTAACCATTACCAGCAGCAACTTAAAAAGCAATCAACTAAGTCTAAAGTTACCAATATAAGCTATATAGTAGGATAAAATTATCTGTAAGGCACATACTGTAGCAATAACAAAGAAAAAGAGCCTTAGGGCTCAGTCGAGATCAATCAACCCAATCTAATCTAAGAGTGGGCAAGTGCAAACAGTAGCAGTGTTAAAATAACACTCTGAGTTTGTCCAAAGCTACTCCCAATGGTTTATAGCAACAAACCAAAACCAAGGCTAAAACCTAGTAGTCCATAATGTTATACCATCTCCAAACTACGGTCTGAAACCATGAACTGGCAGAATTCTAGAAAGATAAATATAATCCACAAAAAAGTCACTGCTGTAGAGTATCTAATTTAAAAAAAAACTGGTCAGTCTGACTAAGGTCAAACAGTCTCAGCCTGACAAAACTGCTGAAGCAAGGCATTAATCTTGTTTAAAGCTTGTTCCATTCATCTTTTCTTGCTATACAGGGATGATTTTGACCAGGTATCTTTTTGTAGTGCACTATTTTCCTGAGTATCCAGGGAGTCCATAGGTTCATCTGGGATGTTATATTCTCTTGAGTGGAACTCCTGCACTGCTGCCTTAGGGTCCTCAAAGATTTTGGAGCCATCAAGAAAAAGATCTGCAGACAGGCTGGATAAGGGGTTAAACACTTAATTTTATGGTCCTTAAGAATCCATGTTACCAGAATGAAGGCTCTTCGTTTGGCTAGAAGAGCAGAAGAGTAGTCATTATCTAGGTATAAGAGCTGCCCCTTGTACATTAACATTCCTTTGTGCCATGCCTGAAGGAGCAACTCATGTTTGGTAGCAAAGTTATAAAAGTGCACCACAATGGTGTGAGGGCATGCAGTGGACTGAGAAGGCTAGAGTAAAAGGGTAAAAGGGCCCTATGCACTCGCTCAAGAGGTACAGTAATGGGCAGAGGTTGGCAATATCTGAAAAGTGATGGAAACATGCCATGTAGGAAGGAAAGCATATCCGATCCATCTTCTATCTCTGGCACTTCATAAATTCTAATATTTCTTCTAGCTTGATTTTCTAAGTTCTCACACTGATCTGCTAAGTTTTTTTGTTCTTGTATTACTTTGATGAGGACTCATTCCAGTCTAACTACTCGGATGTCCGTATCCAAGGCGTGCTGCTCCATATTTAATGCTTTGCTCTCCAGGGCTACAACCATTTCTTTTAATTCAGAGTGTAGAGTCCTAATCTCAACATGAAAGTTCTGGAGCTCATTTAGGATGGTAGCATTTGTTGACTGCACAACTGCTAGTGAAGCAGTCATTGCCATGTTACCGTCCAACTATGCCGACGTTGGGCTAGAAGTAACTGTAGATGTTCTGCCTCTCTTTGCCTTTCAGCCACCACCCATACACTAAAGGTAGCTTCAAGCTTAACTGATACACCATGGGAATTGCTGAACAAGCTCCAAATGCAAGCTATTTCACCGCGCGGGAATGGAGCTCTGTGATTACTCTTCCATACTGGCTGATGATGTAACTGGAAGTCCCTAAGTGACACTTTTTCTATTAAAACTGAGTTATAATCAAGGCCCTCTGAATTCTGACCATTCTGTACCTGTAGAAGTCACTACCAAACTTGGGTCCTGCAGCAGAATCCCCCATTTTGTGGTAATTTTCATTTAAAATACTAGTTTCAACAATGTCAGGCTCATTTTCCTCCTTTATTTGTCACAAAGGCCCTCCCTCATAATCTATATCTAATGTTATCAGTGATATCACATGGTATTTTAGCCATCTCTATATAGAAATGCACAACAGAAGTGAAACAAACCTGCCAGAGAATTTCAGGACCCCTGAAGTAGAACTTAGTCTTAAAGGAAGTAGAAAACCAAGGGACCACCTGGTTATAGTTCACATTCAGTTGCTTATCATTCTGTGTTGCCTTTTTCTTACTGCTTTTAAGCCCCAATTATAAAATGGTAAGAACAATGCTAGGACCTGATTGGTTGCAAGGATCCCCACTAGAGAAGTAAGCCTGGCACAATGTCATAAGATCAATTCCCAGCACATGCATAACAGCATGACCACATCAAATTGTGCTGCTTCCCTGGACTCCATCTTGTCCTCAGTCTTCATGCCTGTCTGGAATTCTGCCAGTACATCAGCCCCAGTTTCTAACAATAATTCCTCAATCCCAAGCTACTAGCAGTAATCACCAAACAATTAAAAAAATTCTACAAATATTTCAGCTAGCTTTTCCTACAGTTCCATTACCTTAGAAGCATAACTGCGAGCAGCCTTGAAAAATACCCTCTGATTAGAGCCAAAGCGAACAGTGGCCATGTGTAAGCAATCAAAAAGTGACAGTGTACACATACACAAAGCTGTTGATCATAGTATGCTGTCTTAGTCCCCACTCCTCATTTTTAGTTGCCAAGCCACTGGGCCAACATCCTCAACTGGTCAACCCATCCTATGCTACTTTAGCTTTGGGTACTGTGGAGGCAGACGAGGACCCCAGCAGTGAAAGAACCTCTTTATTCAGCCCCAGCGGGGCCAGGACTTTCATTTTCAAAGCCACTGAGCACTCAGCTGATTATGGCTGTTCCACACATAACAGTTAAGGGGCCAAAGTACATAAAATACTGCAATGGACAAAAATACATTAAAAGTTGCATAAAGGGCCCACCAAAATACATACAAAGCTCCAGACAGGTTGCATCAAAGTACAGGCAAAGCTGAATACATGGTGTATCAAAATACATTCCAAGCTCTGTAAAGGAGACAGCAAAATACATAAAAAGCTTCATAAAGGTTGCACCAAAATATAATCAAAGCTCTATAAAGGGGGGCTCCAAAATACATAAAACAGCTCCAAAGCATGGTAACAAAATACATAAAAAGATCCATAAAGGGGCACAAAAATCATTTCATAGCTCCATAAAGTTGGCTCCAATTCACATAAAAGGCTCTGTAAAGACGCCAGCAAAATACATAAAAAGCTCCAGCAAGGAGGCAACAACATACATAAAAAAGCACCATATAGGGGACACCAAAATACATAAAATGCTCCAACAAGAGGGTACCAAAACACATTAAGCACAATAAAGACATCACTAATATACAAAAAAACCATAAAGGGGCAGCAAAACACACGAAAAGCTCCATAAAGGGAGCACTAAACTACATAAAAAGCTTCATAAAGGAGGCGCCAAAATAGATTAAAAGCTCCATAAAAATGTACCAGAAACACATAAAAAACTATAAAAAAGGTAACCAAATTACATCCAAAGCTCCATAAAGGTGACACCTAAATACATTAAAAGCTCCATAAATGGGGCACCACAATACATTATCAAAATCTCCATAATAGGGGGTACTAAAACATCAAGGGCCAGATTTACAAAACTTTGCCTGGGCACAAACCAGTTTGCCCGAGTCTGCCCGGGGTAAACTGGGTTTTGCCATGTTGGTATCCACAAAGCCCAGTTTGCTAGTCAAACTATGTTTGGGCCCGGGCAAAGTTGGGAGGGGAGTCAATGCAAATGAAGGGGAGGGGACCTGCATATCTCTGCAGTACCATTAACAAAGTTTCTGCTCCATGCAAGGGCCGTTTGCGAAGGGCCTTGCATGTAGAAATTACCACTGACAAAAACCTGGCAGTAATCTGTGCAACCCTAGTAGTTGACAGAGGTACTGCAGCCCCTCACTCCCGCCCAGGTCCCCGATCACCCACCCAATTTTAATAAACAAAGTTTCCATAGTGTAGTGTCCCTCCCTGATCCCCGATTGCCCATCTGACTTTAATAAATAAAGTTTCCATAGTGGAGTGTGCCTCCCTGGTCCCCTATCACCCACCTGACATCAATAAAAAAAAATGTCCATAGTGTACTGTCCCTCCCTGGCCCCTGATCGCCCACCCAACATGACTAAACAAAGTTTCCACACTGTAATATCACTTCTTGGTGCCCGATCGCCCACCTGATATTGATACACCATTTTTTCATAGTGTAGTGGTCCCCCCAGTCCCGATCTCTCACCCAATATTGCAAAACCATTTTCCGTAGTGTAGTGGTTCCTCCCCCTTCCATGGTCACTGATTACATCCCCAAATGCAAACACCACATACCCTGGTAGTCTGGGGTCCCTCCCCCCACCCCGTCCAGTGTGACCCACCACCCCATTCTCCCCATCCCAATAGCGATCAGCCACCAGCACAGTCCTCCTCACACTACCACAGCTGGCCACCAACTGAGCCCTCAAGGAGCGTGTACTGTATCCAGTATGCGCTCCATGAGGGGTGGTAATGGGTGGGTGATCGGTGACCTGGAAGGGACACTACACTATGGAAACTTTTTTTTATTAAAGTCAGCTGGGCAATCGGGGACCAAGGAGGGACACTGAACTGTGGAAACTTCTTTTGTTAAAGTCGGGTGGGCGATTGGGGACAGGGGAAGGACACTACACTGTGAAAACTTTTTTTATTAAAGTTGGGTGGGTAATCAGGGACCAGGGAGGGACACTACAGAATGGAAATTTTTTTTTATTAAAGTTGGGTGGTCGAACAGGGACTGGAGGGAGGGAAGAACCACTATACTTTGGAAACAGTAATTTTTTTCTCTGAGTCTGTGATAGGGGAGGGGGAGGGGGGAGGGACCCTAAACTACCAGGGAATATATTTAAATGTATGGGACAGTGATAGGGGATTGGGGAGGGCACCACTAGATTACCAGAGAATATTATTCAGTGTACAGGATGGTGATCGGGGATTGGGGAGGGTACCACTAGACTACCAAGGATATTATTAATGGGATATAGTATAAAGGGACAGCCATCGACAATGGAGGCACTGGCCACCATGGACTGCAGCTACATGTCAGCTGTGGGCTGGGAGGTTGCACTAAGTCCCAGCAGCCTATGAAAATTGGCCCATAATGGGCATGCAAATGGCCTACTAGCACCTAGCACGCCCAATGGGTTCATTTACATGGCTGTGTTTGTGAACTGCAATACTGCACAGCAATGCTGTCCATTACAGTGGTGTATTCCTGGCTCCAGGCAATAGCAACACTTCAGAGGTTAGTGCTGGCTCAGCCTGGCCCCTATTCACAGTTGGATAGCGTGGTGTGCTATCCAGCTGTGAATAGCAACTTTTGGAACATGGGCAATTGCAAGGCTCAGCACAAACCTTTGCACTGCACTTTGCGCTTTTCTATGAATCCTGCCCCAAAACTTCTATAAAAGGGGTACCAAAATTCATAAGAAGCTCCATAATGAGGGCACCAGAATACTTTCAAAGATCCATAAAGCATGCACCAAAACCCATAAACAGCTCCATGACATCAAAATATATTAAAACCTCCAGAAAGGGGGCAACAAAATGCATTTTTTTCTTTATTTTTTTTTCTTCTCCATACTCTGTTTTTGCTCCCAAGACCACAGCCAGGGAGGCTCCCTTCTGCTGCCTGCCTCTCCCCCCACCATCCACCGTTTCCCTTAGGACTCCAGCAGTGAGGGTACCCCCACAGATTCCTCTCATGCTGAGGTCAGGAGAGGGATCTTCATCCTCGTCACCCCCCACCCCCATCGATGCACATAATCCAGTACCTCACCGTAGGCTGTCCTGGTGGCATGGCAGGTGGATGTGTGGCCAGCGGTCATCATATGCCCTAGCTATGCCTGTCATTTTTCCTTAGCTTTTATCGCAGTTTACTCCCCAGGGCCTCAGAAAACTTGGCTGCACACATGCACGTGGAGGCAAGCATGCATGCTGGAACTGGTGGCCCTGCTCCACCCACTTGGCCTAGTGCCTGGCCCCCAATCTGCATGGCACTACCACTGAGCCACCACTTTGTTGCAGCCAAGTTCTGTGAAGACCAAACCTACCCAATCCGGGAGAGGAGAGCTGCCTGGTGGCTGCTTGATCTTGCTCCCAGCCCTCCCCCGCCAACCTCAGCAGCCCAACCTCATTCCCCAACCCAGGTCACCAGCGTGGAAGAGGTAAGGTGCTAAGCACCTCAGCCCTCTGCGCCACCAGGTCGGCTGCAACAAAATACATTAAAAGTTCCAGAAAGGGGGCAACAAAATATATTGAAAGCTTCAGAAAGGGGGAAAAAGACATTAAAAGTTCCAGAAAAGGGGCAACAAAATACAGAAAAAGCTCTACAGAGGATGTATCAAAATATCTTCAAGGCTCTATAAAGTAAGCACCAAAATGCATTAAAATCTCCTTAAAGGATGTGCTGGGGTATACACATGTGCTATTGTGTACACAGGGGTATCTTCTCTGGGGTGTGTCTGGCACAGTATTTGCAGGCATGTGTTCAGTCCTTCCATACTGTGCAATACTGAGTATGTGCCTACTGTTTTGATAGTGTGTTTTTGGCTCATGTATGAGGCCCTGTTGTTAAAGTGATATGCCATTTTTATGGTAGTCCATGGGGTGATGCAATTTTGGGGCCCCAGATCTGCACATGCAGATGCCTATCTAGTGCTGCGGCTCGGGGTCCACAAATGGACAGAGTACTGGGACCAGTCCTCTTAAATGTCTTCACTGTGGACATTGTAGATTAACTGGAGGGGAAGGTATGCATTTTTGCAGATAACACCAAAATCTGGAATAGGGTGGACACTCAGGAAGGGGTGGAGAAAATGTGCAGGGATTTTGGGAAACTCAAGGAGTGGTCAAAGGCATGGCAGTTGGGGTCCAATGCCAAAAAGTGCAAAATCATGCACCCAGGACGTAAGATCCCTGGTGCTAAGTATAAGATAGGGGTAGGGGGGTACTGGCAGTGAATAGAAAGGAAAAGGACCATGAGGTTATCATATCAGAGGCATCATGGCAGGGTGACATGGCAGTGTGCAGGGCTAGTGGGATGCTGGGGTGCATAGGGAGGGGTATCTCCAGCAGCATGAGGGAGGTGGTGCTGCTGCTATATCACTCGCTGGTGCAACCCCACCTGGAGTATTCTGTCCAGTTTTGAAACTGCACCTTGGAAAGGACATAGACAGGGTCAAGACAGTCCGGAGGATGGCAGCTATAATGCTGCAGGGTTTGCATGGAAAGCCTTACAGAAAGAGACTGAGGGATCTGAACATGTACACCCTGTAAGAGAGTTAAGAGAGCAGTGACATGATCGAAGACCTGCAAGTACCTCACAGGGGTGAATAGCGTGCAGATTCAGAGTGTCTTTCAAATGAGAATGAGCATCAGGACCAGGGGGAATGCAATAAAGCTGGAAGGCTGGGGTGAAGAGAGAGACAAGAGGAAATATTTCTTTAATTAAAGGGTCGTAGACACCAGGAACAGACTGTCAGCAGAAGTTGTGGAGGCAAGAACAGTTGGGGGGGGCTTCAAGCATGCATGGGATAAAAATAGGGTCCCTTAGAAAAGAGGCAGGGAGATGGGAGCGTAGCCAGAGAGTGCATAGGGTCTGCAGCGACAAAAGAGACAAGCAACACATGGACAGATTGGGTGGGCCAAGTGTTCCTTTTCTGCCAACACATTCTATGTAGATGTAACCCAAGTGCCATGTACCAGCGGGCTACTACCCCTGCCTGATGACCACACTACAGGTTAAGGGGACTGGGTTCTTTCTCTGGTGGAAAAGGGGATTCATTTCCAGGAAAATAAATAGTTAGCATGGTGCCCCCATCCAGAGTTACAGGATAAGTGGGTCAGATGACAAGCTAGTACAACCCCCTGGGATGCTGTACCTACCCACTTCCCCACCCAGTGGTCCACACATGGATTAACACACAGTACCTCAAATAGGCTAAAGTCATACAATTAATGGCTAACGCTAACAATATGCTCACACTGGCTGTACTTACCAAACTGGCTCTGGCTATTGTTGAGACCCCCCAGTTACCTGTGAAGAATAGCAAGCAACAAGAGCAACACACTTTAAGGTTAGACACAGTAAGGTTGCATGCAGTAGTAATATGCTCATGGACAGTGTTAAATTATAGAATAATGCATGGGAAATTGTGGTTTACAAGGATTTTATGCACACCCGAGGTATGTGATACCCCATAAACCCTGAGGGCGAAGCCCGAGAGGTTTATATGGACATCACACACCAAGGGTGTGCATAAAATCTGAGTTTTGTACACTTCCCCCCATGTCTTATTTTTTATATGTACTGGTCTTAGAAAGTTGAGACAGATGGTAACTGAGCTGCTCATGATATCAAGAGCACACTGTTTGCTTGCATAAAGCAGTGTGTTAGCAGTTTAATAAATTTTGCACTTATCTGAAGTGAGCTTTTCATTTTTTTCTTTTCATGTGAGGTGTGTCTTGAAGGTGTCACTACCAAGAGATGATCACCTCCTCCCGCATCCAGGTGCTTGGTTGATGATGAACGTAATGGAGGGAGATACAAGTTTGGAGGCATAAAATGCGAAGTTGTTGCCATTTCTATTTAAATTTATGTACCTCTTTTTTATTTTCTTGTTGCCTGGTTTGTGCTTTTTTCTTGTATCCATCGAGAAGCTTGTCTTTTATGTTGGCAGATTTAAGAGGTAGCGGGAGTGGACATCTGGCATAAGGACAGCTTCTCAGATGGCTTTGAGAGGTGCTGGCATAGCTTTTACTCTGCCCGTGGTTTACGGAGCTCCATAAACCACACGGTTTATGGGGCTTTGTTAACCAATATGTGGTTTACAGAGCTGTTGGACACTCACTGGCAGTGGTTTATGACCACTAACCAGTAAATATATAACAACAAACCCTTTTTATTATGGAGTTATTTGGGGGGAATAAGGGAATGCACATTAAAGGTTTGCCTATGCATGTTACTCTTTGCTTTGAAACACATTAATAACTGTAATCCCACCTCTCACCAGCATGGCACAATTTAGATACAGTTCCCAAATTAACAATCCAGTTAGACACTCCGAGTTAACTTCTCTAGGCACCCAGACTTTTACCATTGCAGGCCTGATGCACATTGCAGCTGGTTGGCAGATGTTGGTGCACATAAACAAATGATTGGATTTATCAATTTAGATTTGCAGTTGTGACTGAACATTTAAGAAGAAACATAATGGCTGAATGCTTAGAAAACATAGTATCTGTAATCTCTGGCCCAATGGCCATCAGTACATTTCAAAGGCAACTTGGAAAACACTGTTGCAGTGCTATCCCGGAAAGTACTCACAGTTCTGAAGGACCTCAGTCTCTGAATTAGAGTCAGGCTGAGTGGATCCCTTGGACAGGCTTGAACCTCCACAGTCTCAGATTCAAACTTTTGGCTTCCAAAGCAGGGACCAGAATAAGGGACCAGGGCTGGCATGACTCACTCCCACATCCTGGGATCAACCCCAGAGGTGGCCGCAAACTAGCACTAACCGTTGCACTTGTGGCTGACTCCCTAAGCTGGCCTGAGTATAGATGTAGATTCTGGACTCAGGATTCAGTCTCTGGATCTTCTGGCTCTGGAAACAAGATTTGGTAAATTCAGTTCTGAACTCCCGCCCTGGCAGTTTGGCTCAAGATATCAGTTCTGGAAATCTTGGCTCTGGGTGGCAAAGTAAGTATTTGTCCCATTTGGGTTAAAGGGCTGGTTTAGCTTAGCATGTAGGCCCAGGGCCATGAGCCGAGAGACACATAGAGATTCTCCCTCGCTTCTCGACAGCTTCTGGCAGTGGCCAATTCAATGGTCCTTCTCTGACTGAAGAAACACAATATTGTAATCTGATTGGTCATTGAGGCTATCAGTTACAGTTCTAGCCTTCTGACTGGCTATTTAGAAGGTGCCAAACACAGAGCCATCCATTCTTTTCAGCAGCCATGGCTAAGGACCCCTTAGAACCTTTTGAGTTCCGATATGGTAAAACAAAAGGTCAAAGTAATAAGATGGCTCCAGAAGGCAGACAGTTAAATGTCCAACTTTTAAGTCCAACTTCATAAACAATCTGTTCAGTTTTAAAATGAAACATTTACAACATTCAATAGGGATCCCTCTGCACTATTATCTAGTACAACAGTGGAGTCTGAGAGAGCATTCCCTGGCTAGTGCAAGCTCTGAAGCACTCAGACCCTGCACTGGTTATTGCCATTGCATACAGATACAGAGTTCTTAAAGTTATAACGCAACAGCGCAAGCTCACACATTTGCAAAGCAGCTTCTCGAATGCATGCAGCCCATCTATATGGCATACAATTACTTTACATGGATTTGGCCCCAAACTGGATATTAGCCCAGGTTCAAGTGGTCAGAACACCAGGGCTGGATCAAGGCCAGACAGAGGGAAAAGGGGGTACTTAGGAAGATAAGGTAAGGCCCAATGCTTTGTGGGGGGAATTACATGTATTGCATATGTCCAGCCACACACCCGAAAGTGACTCCTCACATATGATATGTGGACATGTGCATATAGGATATCCTAGTGACACATATTGTATTGTGCCCTGTTAATGGGTGTCCAGCTAACTTCTATGACTTTTCTGTGGATGTGCTTATGCGCTTTCAATTCACAGGACCTTCTGTGGATCAGGTCTTTAGTTATTTTCAGCTGGCCTGCATGCTGAAGATTTGGAATCTGTGCTTAACAAGAACCTGATACCGTATAAGTGGAAACGAAGCACACGAAAGATTACATGCTGAATGCTTTGGTAAAAAGGGAGAAAATCAGCTGTTCTTTTTCCTTGCAGCAATCTTCTACATTAAAAGAGGGCACTGCTGAATTTGCTGCCAAATGATTCTACACAATCAAAGAACACATTCCGGCATATTAAGCACAATGGTTGACCACATCAAGTACATTCCTTGCTGCTTCATTGGGAGGTTACAATCATTTCAATCATAGCTTGAAACAAAAATATGTTGGCATCTGTCAGCACCTGTGTAAAATCTTCACCTGGAATCCCTCTGTTCTGTTAATGGAAAACACCTGACTCAAAAAGTCCTAATTGCAGTACATGAGTCCTGGTGGTAGGAACTGTAATGGAGCATTTGCATTTTACATGGTAAAATTTCCTTCAATGTAAAGCATCTACTGTACTCTTACAAAAGGCTTTCCTTATACTGTATTTTATTGTGGAGGTTATACATAAAGCAATTTTCAAGTCTCCCAGAAAACAAACTGTATTAAAATGTACTAGTCAGAAAAACAACCATCTTATATTTCAATATTTTCTTTTTTTGTTTAGTACCCCTCATTCAGCTGGTCAGAAGCTAGTACTATGTTGATCATAGAAACATAGAATTTGTCAGCAGTAAAGGAATACTTGGCCCATGCAGTCTACCTAGATGGTCCCTGCCTAGTCCACGTCCGCCGACTGTAACTGGTCTCCAGCAACCCTCCCTCCTCCCTTCCTATTTACTAATATTCTCCTATGTCTACCCCACGCATGCTTCAGGCTCCCTACTGTTCTGGCCTCCACCACATCTGCTGGCAGGCTGTTCCAGGAATCCACCGCTCTTTCAGTGAAGTAGTATTTCCTCACATCCTTCTTAAACTCCCTCCTTTAGCTTCATTGCATGCTCTCTGTTCCTGTTGCTGTTTCTCATTTTAAAGATACTCCCCTCCTGCACTCTGCTCACCCCTGTGAGATACTTTTAGGCATCTAGACCATCTCTTTCTCCTCCCTTCAGTTCAGTATGGGCAGGACTCTGTTTCTGTGATGTCACCCATAGGAAATGCAGTGGAGGGAGGGTGTATGCAATTAGTGTGACCAAAAAGACAGAAAGGGAAAATAATCTCTTGTGATCAGATTTATCTGTTTTGCTGTCACTATTGAGGGTAGGGATTATGCTGTATAGCCCAGATAAGGTGCTTCCTTCAATGTCCCCGGTCCTGCTAATGAGGGGAGACAAACATCAGAATATTTTCTTTGGTGGCTCTGGACTGCACAAAAGGTTGTTATGTTGGCTGTTAATAGTTCCCGACCCTAGGGTGCTGCCGCCTTACTGCCATTTTGACTGTTAAAAATCTTTACAGGGCTGTGGACTGATATATCCAGTGAGAACCTCAATACATTCTAATTCTGTCATCAGTCTAAGGGTTAATAGCTCTCTGCCAGGGGGTGCTGCTGCACATCTGTGATGTGGCCCAATAAATTTATCTTACAGGGGTGATACTATTTGCTGTACGGACCAGTAATGCCTCCCTGCCCACAAGTGATGCTGGCTGTCATTATTCAGCCTGATGATGGCCCAATGCCCAGGAGTAACACTGTGTGACATCTGCCAGGCTGATTATGGCCCCTTACCAAGGAGTAAGACTGCACAGAACCCTACATCTGATGATGGATCCCTGCACAGGAGTGAAGCTGCCTGACACCCTGCAGTTTGATGATGGATTCTTGCCCAGGAGTAAAGATGCCTGGTGCCCTACTGCTCAATGATAGCCCCCTGCCCAAGAGTGACGCTGCCAGGAACCCACCATCTTAATGCTGGATCCCTCTCCATGAGTAAAGCCGTCCAGCACCTTACAGCTCAGTGATAAATCCCTGTCCAGTAGAAATGCTGTCCAGCACCTTACAGCTCAGTGATAAATCCCTGTCCAGTAGTGATGCCGTCCAGCACCTTACAGTTCAGTGATAAATCCCTGTCCAGTAGTGATGCTGTCCAGCACCTTACAGTTCAGTGATAAATCCCCGTCCAGTAGTGATGCTGTCCAGCTGCCACAGCTCAGTGATAAATCCTGTCCAGTAGTGATGCAGGTCAGTACCTATACAGCTCAGTGATAAATCCCGTTCAGTAGTGATGCCGTCCAGCACCTTACAGTTCAGTGATAAATCCCTGTCCAGTAGTGATGCCGTCCAGCACCTTACAGTTCAGTGATAAATCCCTGTCCAGTAGTGATGCTGTCCAGCACCTTACAGTTCAGTGATAAATCCCTGTCCAGTAGTGATGCCGTCCAGCACCTTACAGTTCAGTGATAAATCCCCGTCCAGTAGTGATGCTGTCCAGCACCTTACAGCTCAGTGATAAATCCCCGTCCAGTAGTGATGCCGTCCAGCACCTTACAGCTCAGTGATAAATCCCTGTCCAGTAGTGATGCCGTCCAGCACCTTACAGCTCAGTGATAAATCCCTGTCCAGTAGTGATGCCGTCCAGCACCTTACAGCTCAGTGATAAATCCCTGTCCAGTAGTGATGCCGTCCAGCACCTTACAGCTCAGTGATAAATCCCTGTCCAGTAGTGATGCCGTCCAGCACCTTACAGCTCAGTGATAAATCCCTGTCCAGTAGTGATGCCGTCCAGCACCTTACAGCTCAGTGATAAATCCCTGTCCAGTAGTGATGCCGTCCAGCACCTTACAGCTCAGTGATAAATCCCTGTCCAGTAGTGATGCCGTCCAGCACCTTACAGCTCAGTGATAAATCCTGACCAGTAGTGATGCCGTCCAGCACCTTACAGCTCAGTGATAAATCCCTGTCCAGTAGTGATGCCGTCCAGCACCTTACAGCTCAGTGATAAATCCCTGTCCAGTAGTGATGCTGTCCAGCACCTTACAGCTCAGTGATAAATCCCTGCCCAGTAGTGATGCCGTCCAGCACCATACAGCTCAGTGACAAATCCCTGTCCAGTAGTGATGCCGTCCAGCACCTTACAGCTCAGTGACAAATCTCTGTCCAGTAGTGATGCCGTCCAGCACCTTACAGCTCAGTGACAAATCCCTGTCCAGTAGTGATGCCGTCCAGCACCTTACAGCTCAGTGACAAATCCCTGTCCAGTAGTGATGCCGTCCAGCACCTTACAGCTCAGTGATAAATCCCTGTCCAGTAGAGATGCCGTCCAGCACCTTACAGCTCAGTGACAAATCCCTGTCCAGTAGTGATGCCGTCCAGCATCTTACAGCTCAGTGATAAATCCCTGTCCCGTAGTGATGCCGTCCAGCACCTTACAGCTCAATGATAAATCCCTGTCCAGTACTCATGCAGTCCAGCACCTTACAGCTCAGTGATAAATCCCTGTCCAGTAGTGATGCCGTCCAGCACCTTACAGCTCAGTGATAAATCCCTGTCCAGTAGTGATGCCGTCCAGCACCTTACAGCTCAGTGATAAATCCCTGTCCAGTAGAGATGCCGTCCAGCACCTTACAGCTCAGTGATAAATTCCTGTCTAGTAGTGATGCCGTCCAGCACCACCTTACAGCTCAGTGACAAATCCCTGTCCAGTAGTGATGCTGTCCAGCACCTTACAGCTCGGTGACAAATCTCTGTCCAGTAGTGATGCTGTCCAGCACCTTACAGCTCGGTGACAAATCCCTGTCCAGTAGTGACGCCGTCCAGCACCTTACAGTTCAGTGATAAATCCCTGTCCAGTAGTGATGCCGTAAAGCACCTTACAGCTCAGTGATAAATCCCTGTCCAGTAGTGATGCCGTCCAGCACCTTACAGCTCAGTGATAAATCCCTGCCTAGTAGTGATGCCGTCCAGCACCTTACAGCTCAGTGATAAATCCCTGTCCAGTAGTGATGCTGTCCAGCACCTTACAGCTCAGTGATAAATCCCTGTCCAGTAATGATGCCGTCCAGCACCTTACAGCTCAGTGATAAATCCCTGTCCAGTAGAGATGCTGTCCAGCACCTTACAGCTCAGTGATAAATTCCTGTCTAGTAGTGATGCCATCCAGCACCACCTTACAGCTCAGTGATAAATCCCTGTCCAGCAGTGATGCCGTCCAGCACCTTATAGCTCTGTGATAAATCCCTGTCCAGTAGTGATGCCATCCAGCACCACCTTACAGCTCAGTGATAAATCCCTGCCTAGTAGTGATGCCGTCCAGCACCACCTTACAGCTCAGTGATAAAATCCCTGTCCAGTAGTGATGCTGTCCAGCACCTTACAGCTCAGTGATAAATCCCTCTCCAGTAGTGATGCCGTCCAGCACCTTACAGCTCAGTGATAAATCCCTGTCCAGTAGTGATGCCGTCCAGCACCTTACAGCTCAGTGATAAATCCCTGTCCAGTAGTGATGCCGTCCAGCACCTTACAGTTCAGTGATAAATCCCTGTCCAGTAGAGATGCCGTCCAGGACCTTACAGCTCAGTGATAAATTCCTGTCTAGTAGCGATGCCGTCCAGCACCACCTTACAGCTCAGTGATAAATCCCTGTCCAGTAGTGATGCCGTCCAGCACCTTACAGCTCAGTGATAAATCCCTGTCCAGTAGTGATGCCGTCCAGCACCTTACAGCTCAGTGATAAATCCCTGCCTAGTAGTGATGCCGTCCAGCACCTTACAGCTCAGTGATAAATCCCTGTCCAGTAGTGATGCTGTCCAGCACCTTACAGCTCAGTGATAAATCCCTGTCCAGTAGTGATGCCATCCAGCACCTTACAGCTCAGAGATAAATCCCTGTCCAGTAATGATGCCGTCCAGCACCTTATAGCTCAGTGATAAATCCCTGTCCAGTAGTGATGCCATCCAGTGCCTTACAGCTCAGTGATAAATCCCTGTCCAGTAGTGATACCGTCCAGCACCTTATAGCTCAGTGATAAATTCCTGTCCAGTAGTGATGCCGTCCAGCACCACCTTACAGCTCAGTGATAAATCCCTGTCCAGTAGTGATGCCGTCCAGCACCTTACAGCTCAGTGATAAATCTCTGTCCAGTAGAGATGCTGTCCAGCACCTTACAGCTCAGTGATTAATTCCTGTCTAGTAGTGATGCCATCCAGCACCACCTTACAGCTCAGTGATAAATCCCTGTCCAGTAGTGATGCCGTCCAGCACCTTATAGCTCAGTGATAAATCCCTGTCCAGTAGTGATGCCATCCAGTGCCTTACAGCTCAGTGATAAATCCCTGTCCAGTAGTGATACCGTCCAGCACCTTATAGCTCAGTGATAAATTCCTGTCCAGTAGTGATGCCGTCCAGCACCACCTTACAGCTCAGTGATAAATCCCTGTCCAGTAGTGATGCCGTCCAGCACCTTACAGCTCAGTGATAAATCCCTCCCTAGTAGTGATGCCGTCCAGCACCACCTTACAGCTCAGTGATAAAATCCCTGTCCAGTAGTGATGCTGTCCAGCACCTTACAGCTCAGTGATAAATCCCTCTCCAGTAGTGATGCCGTCCAGCACCTTACAGCTCAGTGATAAATCCCTGTCCAGTAGTGATGCTGTCCAGCACCTTACGGCTCAGTGATAAATCCCTGTCCAGTAGTGATGCCGTCCAGTGCCTTACAGCTCAGTGATAAATCCCTGTCCAATAGTGATGCTGTCCAGCACCTTACAGCTCAGTGATAAAGTCCTGTCCAGTAGTGATGCCATCTAGCACCTTACAGCTCAGTGATAAAGTCCTGTCCAGTAGTGATGCCATCCAGCACCTTACAGCTCAGTGATAAATCCCTGTCCAGTAGTGATGCCGTCCAGCACCTTACAGCTCAGTGATAAATACCTGTCCAGTAGTGATGCCGTCCAGCGCCTTACAGCTCAGTGATAAATTCTGTCCAGTAGTGATGCCATCCAGCACCACCTTACAGCTCAGTGATAAATCACTGAACAGTAGTGATGCCGTCCAGCACCTTACAGCTCAGTGATAAATCCCCATCCTGTAGTGATGCTGTCTAGCACCTTCTGGCCTAGGAGAGATGCTGTACCTTCCAGCTTGATGATAGTGAAGGCTACTAGATCACTTGGGAGGACCTGGGTGTTGACCATTGTCTCCTGAAATAGATCTTGCTGAGAAGCTTCTGAGTAACTTTTGCTTCTGAAATTTGTGAAAGAACAGTTTTGTAATTTGTTGGGGACAGTTTAAATTGGACCAGCAAAGGGGTAATATACTTCAGAAGGTAAGCTACAGTACAGTATTTCTTTTTAAGGTAGAAATGGGAACTAATTAAATATTGGTGTAAGCTGGCCGCACTCAGTTTGTCCACAAGCTATGTGGCTCTGTCGCCTCTGATGAGTGGGATAATGCTTGGCCATTTAACATTGTGGGTGAGGGGCCTGGATTTTGGTGTTATCAGCTGGGCAGATTTTTTGACGTGGTACCAGTGCCACCACCTGGGGAACCCCTTTGAAATACCTGCTGACATGCAGGCTATTACCTATCCCCAGAAAACAACATAATTAACACAGTCTCACACAAGCGCACCCCAAAGTGCAGTAATACCATGACCAAGCAATAAACAATTAGCTTTTCTAATTATGCCTCCCTCTTCTACTCTGTACTATCTGACACATCTTTTGAACGACCACCTCTTGTACCAGACTGCTCTCTCTACTTTCTTAATGTACCAGATTGCCTTCCACTGTTTCTACCCCCTCTGTCCCTTTTTGCTTGTCTCAGAGGTGTTCCCAAATGGGTTCAAAGTCACCCTTCTGAACTACAAATCTGTAGTTTTAGACAATGTTTTTCAACAGCAAGGGAGAACAGACTGTGTTATTGTCACTTGATCCCAGTGACTCCCTAACATCAAGCTGCCTGATCATGTCTTGTTTTGATAGAACCAAGTCAAGTATAGCCTCTTCCCTTGTGTGTTCCTTTATCCACTGTGTATAGAAACCTTCTGCTGGTGACACCTCTCCATATGCATCCAAGCATTCCACTAGCCTTCCCTACTGCCTTGCCACACTGACAGGCCAGCTTTAGGTCATCAGATATGATTACTTCCAGGTCTTTCTCCTGCTTGGTGGTTGTCAATACCGCTCCACCAATTTTGTACTCCACCCCTGGGTTTCAGTGCCTTAAGTGCACTATTTTGCACTTTTTTAAATAAAAACCCAGCTGCCATACCCTTGACAACGCCTAATGTTTTCTCAGCTCTCTGCTCATCCTTTCCACCCTTAGAGCATCCAACATACTGCAGATTTTGATGTTATCCTCCATGAGGCAGACCTTCCCTTCTTGCTCCTCTGCAGTATCACTTATAAATACTTTAAAGAGGACTGGTCTCAACACTGATCCCTGAAGCAACCTGCTGGTCATGCTTCCTTCCTCAGAGTAAACTCCATTTACCAAGACACTCTGTCACTTGTCCCCTAACCAATTTGTTACCCAGTTTACCACCTTTGGACCCATTAGTAAGCTACCCAGCTTGCTTACTAGTCTGTGATGTAGAGCAGTGTTGAAAGCCTTGCTGAAATCTAGGTTGGATACATCCATAGCTCCACTCTGCTCTAATTCCTTAGTCACCCTTTAAAGAAATCTGTCAGATTCATTTGATATGACCTCCCTCTGTGAATCCATACTGCTTTGGGTCCTGTAACCCATTGAATTCAAGATACTCCACAATCATTTCCTTCAGCAGTGATTTCATTAACTTTCCCACCACCGATGTCAGGGTGACTTGCCTATAATTGCCAGCATTCTCCCTGCTACCATTTTTGTGAAATGGGACTACATCTGCCCTCCTCCAGTCCTCCAGAACCTCTCTTGTTTCCAGTGAGCTGTAAAATAGGACTGTCAGAGGTGCAGTCAGTACCTCCCTGAGCTCTTTTGATACCCTTGGATGCATCCAATCTGGCCCAATTCTTTGTCCACTTTTGGATTAGTGAGTCCCTTCAGGACTCTCTTCACTAAAAAAGGATTTCTGTCCACCTCCCAAGCTGCTGTTACTTTTTGTGGCACTTTCCCCTCTCCTTCCTCTTTGAACACTGAACAGAAGTATTTGCTCAGAATGTCTGCCTTCTTCTGGTCCCCTCTGCATGGTACCCCCTTCCTTTTTAACCTTACAATCCCTCCTGTGGTCTTCCTCTTTTCACTTACCTAAAAATGTTTTGTCCGATTCGTTTCTGCCTGGGCTCTTCTCTCTCCATTTCATGCCTCTGCACTACATACTACTTTCATTGCTTCCTTCTTTTTTCCCTAGCACACCTCCATATCCTCCTCTCTCTGTGTGTCCTTATACCGTTTAAATGCTATCTGTTTAACCTTTACCTTTTCAATGTTTGTAAGGCACCTAAACCTGCCAGATATTGATGGTGATATTCCTGCACCAAAAAGCAGCAGGATTCATGTACTGCTAGATGCATTGCAGGATTACTTACTAGTTCAGCTAGTCAGGGATCCCACATGGCCGGACACAATGCTTAACTTGATACTCATTAATTTGGAGATGTTCAGGAGGTGGTGGAAGTAGGTAACCTATGGGTTCCGGTGAATGCAACACTATCTGGCTCAAACTGGCAACGGGGTACAGTGGTACCCCCCCTTGGAGGCAATGGTTCTGGACCTCAAATGAACAGATTTCAGCCAGACCCAGGAACTGGTTAGAGAGGGATTGGTAGATGTAGACCAGAGTGAGGGGGTAAAAGAACACTGAGGTAGGATTAAGTGGGCAATCCTGGAGGTGACAGAATCTTGGGCAAGGAAGGTCATCAAAAGAAACAAGAACAAAAAGCCAGACAGGATTTCTAAGGGGGTTGGGGAGGCTGTGAGGGTAAAAATAAGGGCCTTTACTAGGTGCAAGAGGAACAAGTAAGCAATAAGACATGATGGGGTGTGCATTACGGTGTGACAACTGCACTCCAATGGATGTAGTTTTCAGCTGAGTGCCAGTCATCCTTAGGAGTGTAGTTATCACACCGTAATACACAACTCCGGAGTGTCTTCTAGGCCTGATAAAATGTCCATTTATTTTCAGGAACAGTTTTTTTTTATTTGGAAACTCATTTTTAAATAAGTATAAATGTAAATTAATATGTGATTTTAACATAAAATAGTCCTTCCACCTACTGATGCTAGTTTAAAGTGGTGATTAAATTACTAATAGTTGTGATAATGTTAATAATACTACTAATAATAATAATAATTTCAGTTATAGTTATAGTTATTTATTTTATTGTGAACTAGTAGTTGTAGTTTTATTTTACATTGTGCTAAACTGTGTGTCCCTCCCTACCCACTCAAGCAGTACATTAGCAGGCTAATACTTTAATCTCTATTAGAAATTCATAAACAGATAAACATCAAACAATTAGCAATGCCAACTGGATCTAGACAAACAATGCAACGTTACAAAAAACTGGCTGTGATATATCAATATTTAGATGCTGAAAACAGATCAAAATGATAACAAAGAAAGAAAAAGGGGGAGATAAAAAAGGAAACAAAGAATCCAATAAGGACAACAAATACATTGAGGGAGGTACTTTGAAAAAGTAATCCACATTATCAATAAAAACTGGTCCATACATCTAGGGACAGCAATCAGGTACCTAGGCATCCCTCCCTAGCTAGGAAAATGAGCCACCAGTACAATTCAGAAATACTGAAAGATTAAATATATGCCCCATCAAGATATCAATTAAAAGGTGGGTAATATCAGAATGAATAAGAATTATAGGGGTACAGAGACTGAATGGGAATCAAGGAACTTGGGGCCAGATATTCAAAACTTTGTGCTGGGTGCAAATGGTTTGCACAGGGTTAGCGTAAGGTTTGTGCAGGTCTGCTATATTGAAAAGGTCAGATAGCACGGGCAAACTGCATTAGTGCCAGGCAAAAGTATAATATATGCAAGGGGCAAACTTGAGGGTATGTGTACATGAATACAGGTGCAATGCTATATTCAGCACATCAGCGCTGCCGCAAAGTGTTTTTGCGTGACTTAGCGTGACTTTTTGCGCAGTGCAAATTAACGCCCAGGAAAATGTAATCTTTGCTCTGTGCAAACCAGCTTTGTGTGACTTTGTGGCTTTGCACAGCTTTGCATGACTTTTGCATGACTTTCAGCGACCCTAACCAGTAAATATTAAACATAGAAAGAAACCAGACATGGAAGTAACATGCTGCACACAGATGGCACCTCCTATGATGCCGTCATCTGCCACTGGTTCCAGCCACGCCAGGCAGAAGGTGGTGACCCGGTACCCAGTGGACACCATAGCAGTGTGTCCATACAGCACACAGCTGCAGACCACCCTTCAGTGGATACCAATAGAATCCAGCACACACATGCAGCACTGGGGGCTTGGAAGGTGTTGAGGGGAGGTTGTACTGGTGGCCAGTCTGCACCACATGCTGGATGCTGCCACAAGGCTGAGACAAGCCAAGCTGTGCAAATGGTCCAGTGTTGGGAATACCCCAGCACCAATGTGTCTGTCTGATGGTATGTGCCCCCCCAGTCACATACCGCACATCTGTACAGACACCACAGCACACACACAGTCAGCCATGTATATGTCACTGTGAGTATCCCATGCCAGTGAAGCAGCAGCTGTGGGTCATACAATGGCATAACAGGAATGTCCACTGTCAGTACACACCTGCAAGATGGGCCTGTCACTGTGTAAAGTGCAGCAGTCATTGATGCCCTACACATCATAGGCACTGCTGCATCCCTCACACTATTGGTCCACTTGTTACTGTAGTGTCTGCTGTGCACTGTAGCAAGGACTACAGTTTGACAATTGCATGCAGCACCACCACCTGTGCCTGTGCAGTGTAGTCCCCTGGGGCACAATATTCTATGCGGTTCTGTACAAATGTAGCCTGCAGCTACCACCATGCACTTCCAGACTGACATACAGATGGAGATGTGGGCAGACCCAGCCAGCCTCTGTACTTCCAAACTGACCTACAGATGGAGCTGCAGGACCCTGCAATAGCGCTGGGCAAACTGCATGCAAATCAGGACATAATGAGATGCTAATCTGGATGTTTGCCCACAGACTGTCTAAGTAGGTTCATTTGCATGACACTTTTGAATATAGAAAATTTTTGCCCTGGGCAAATGTGATAGCACCCGACAAACAGCTTACCTCCGTGCAAAACCTGTGCAAAACCTGCGTAAATGTGTCTGCTCCATGCAAACATTTCAAAAACATGGTATATTTCTGCAGAATTTCACATGTGCTGGTGCTTGCAGCTTTAATGGATTCACTCCTGTGCTAGCACACACATTGGCCACATAGTTCACCTTTACCTTCCTTCACATCACTGTGCAGTGGGCTGCTGTTGTGGTTTGCATTTCCTGGTTGCTATATTCAGAGCTGTCTTATTTCCAGGGCTATTTTTGCACTGCACTCCCAGCCCAGTTTGCCTGGCTTCCTTAGCGTGTTATATTCAGCAGGTTTAGCACTGGGGATATCCCTTTTGAATATAGCATGCTAATGGGTCCTGGGCTGGGCTAATTTAGCACTCCAGGTAGTGCTAATTTAGCCCTGTGGCAAAGTTTTGAATATCAGACCCAAAGTCTTCTGTTAGTTGTGTAATATAAAGATCCCATCTCCTCCAAAAAATTTCAGAAGAGTCCAGCTTATGATTAACCTGAGCTGTCAGTTTTTCCATGTGATATATCCTGGATACTAAATCTTGCCAGAGTGACAAAGTGGGAACCATATGAGTTAACCAATGTTTTGTTATAACTTTCTTGGCTGCCAATAGACAGAAAATCAAAAATGTGTGAGTTGATTGAGATCTCCAATGGGAGCCAAAACAAGAAAATAGAAAAGAACAGGCTGTTAAATGAAGTGGAGTACTGAAAAGATCATAAAGAGCCCCTTCTAAGCTAGTAAAAAGGGAGCTAGTAATGGACATTCCCAAAAAATATGCCCATGAGAGGCAGGAGAATGTCTGCAACCCCTCCAGCTAGCAGCACCATTGTTGGGGCAATATTTAATTTGAATAGCAGGCACAATAAAAAATCTAACTGAAACCTTCCACAAAAATTATTTCCAAATAAAGGAGATTTTAGGAGAATGTATATATTTTCAATGCCGCTCCCAGTCCAAATCAGTCATGGTAATATGAACATCTTTTACCATCTCCTCCTATATGTCAGGAAAGGCTCTGTATCAAAGTGATGGAGAGCTTTATATATATGGGAGAGCAGGTGAGAAAAAGGAAGTATGCCTTCCACTGCTTGAGCTGTTAGTTGAATTAACAAAGGAAGTGGGGCATCAAGAAAATAAGGGGGTATTAACTTTCATAAAAAAGTGGTGACTTGTAAATAACGAACTCTATCTCCCCACGCAAGGAATATATAGTTTGTAATTCTTCAGACTGCATAGCTTTATTATGTTGAAAAAAATGTAATATCAAGTGTAGTCCCAAGCATTCTGAGGTTTTAAAACCATGATCTAAACGAGCTGCAAGGAAGGAATTCGTAAACGGAAGGGAAAACAGTAACATGAGAAACTGCCAAAAAGGCAATGGGCAAAAAGAGACCTCCACACTCACAGCATATTAAATGTAAAGGGGTTATTAGTAATATCTGTAAGAGGAATGGGCGAGACAAAAATAATATTTAGTGAGATGATTTATATCTTCTTCGCTCATCTCCAATTCTTTCTATTTGAGCCTGATATTGAGAACTGAGCCATAAAAATATAATGCTAAGCTGGGCTGCAATGTAGTATCAAGAAAAGTCTGGCAAAGCCAGACCACCCCGGCGCTTAGGGAATTGTAATAGAGAATAATGAATATGAGGAGGAGATGATCATAGAAAACATAGAATTAATCTAAGTTCCCTTAAAAAAAGTTAATGGTGGGGAAATTGGTAAGGTTCGAGTGAAGTAAAGGAAATGGGGAAGAAGATTCATACATACAGTGTCTACTTTATGGATTAATAAAAGGGGAATGTTTGACCAGTTTCTAAATCTTTAGTAAACTGTTACAATAAAGGTAAGTAATTACAGGAAGCTAAAGAAGCAATATTCCCCGGCAAATGAATTCCTAAATATTTTAGGGAAGAGAGGTCCCAGCAAATAGGAGAGGCTTCTCAAATGCTAGGGGAGGGGGGAATAATGAATCTGGAGAACTTCGGTTTGAGATATATTCAATTTATAACCCGACAAGCTCCTGAATGTAGTAAGAGTATGCCATAAAGGTGATGAAGAAGTTTCAGGGGAGGACAAGTAAAGTAACAAATCATCCATGTAAAGAGCTATCTTTTGATGCCTACCTCCCAAATTATTCCTGAAATGTTATCATTTTGTCAGATAGCTTGGGCCAAAGGTTCCAAATATATCACGAAAAGCAGAGGGGGCATGGGGCAACCCTGTCTTGTCCCACGTTGAAGTGGAAGAGTATAGGAAACATGATCATTAATCTTAATGTATGCTCTAGGGTGATCGTAAAGATGTTGTACTAAAGTACAAAACTGAGTGAAAACCAAATCTATCCAGGGTGCCCAGAAGAAAAGACCATGCCAGTCGGTTGAAGGCCTTCTTGGCATCAAGACATAACAGAAAAGGTAGATTCGACCGAGTGGCATGGTGTAAAATATGGAGTGTTTGTGTATATTATCCTGGGTCTGCTGGGTAGTGATAAATCCATTTTTTTTTTTGGTAGACGTTATTTCTTCTCCTCAAGAGGGAAACTCTCTCCAGCTACCTCCTTCCACAATCTCTAACTCCCGCTGTAATGCTTGCACCTTACTCCCCGCTCCAACCTGGCAGAACCCCTGAATCTGAACCCCCATGGGGAAGAGCCACTCTATCCATCCAGGGCACTCTTTCTATAGTATAGAGTGCTGGGCTGGAGTGGTGGGGGGACAGAGAAGTGAACGCCCAGCATTGGGATCGTGGATCGGGGGAGGTGCCTTCGCCTATTCCCAGTGAAGGGGGGGGGTTTCTTACTTTTTCCTGTCCCACAAGGAGCTCAGATGTGCAATGGTGGTTGGGCACAGCATGCCGCCACCTGCCAAGCTCCTCCCCTGTTATCTTCTGCACCAAGGGCTTTGTGCTTCACCTGACTGCTGCCAGATGCTGCTACAGAGCGGCGTAAGCCCCAGAACCCTCCCCAGGAAGGGAGAGCTGTCCTCTAGATGCTCAATCCTTCCTCCCTCCCTTCCCCTCCTGACCCCTGGTGGCCCTGGCTTGTTCCCTAACCCAGGTCAATGGTGTGGCCCAAGGTATGGTGTCCAGTGCCTCAACCCTCAGCACCACTGGGCCAGTGATAAATCCAGTTTGATCTTTAGCTATTAAAAAAGGAAGGAGATCCTTTAGTCTCTTGGCAGTTTTACTAGTAAACAATTTATAATCCGTATTTAGAATGGAGATAGGATGGTAGGAGGAACATTGTGTAACATCTTTACCCGGTTTGGGAATAGCAGAAATGGTAGCTACCATAGCTTCCAAGATGGAGGGATGGGATAATCATTATGAACCTCTCTATAAGTGTTTAATAAGGGGGTAACAGAAGTTCCTAAAAGTATTTATAAAATTCTGCAGAGTATCCATCTGGCCCAGGACATTTTGCAGATTTTAATTGCTGGATAGCTCTACTCAGTTCCTCTTCTGTAATCAGTGCCACTAATTGAGAAACCTGAATCTGAGAAAGATTTGGTAAGAGTATTTTTTTTAAATAAAGCACTGTTTCTTTTAAGGTAGAGGGAGACTCAGAAGAATATAAAGTCCAATTATAATTTTTAAAGGCCTGCAAAATTTCTTGAGGATGCTTAACCATCTTTCCAGAAATGGGGTCTTGCATCTGAGTGACAGTAAATTGACTAGTTTTCTGACACAACCTGTAAGCTAAAATATGAGCCACCCTAGAGCAACCTTCATAGAATCTGTTTTAAGAATTGGAGCATGAGCTCAGTTTTAATATCTAAAATGTCATGGATCCTCTGTCTAGTAACCTGAAGTAATGGGAATACAGACTGATTTCCAACAGCATGTTGAGCTTGTAAATCCTGCAGTTGATTTTGATGAGATTCCAAATGTTCTGCTTGGGACTTTTTATAATGGGAGGCAAATTTAAAGATATCCCATCTGAAAACAGTTTTTAAGGTATCCCATAGGATACCTCACAAAATGTCCACATTGTCATTATTGGTAATGATCTAAGGAATTTTTTTCTTTGATCATTTCCGTGAAGAGGGGAATATTTAATAAATAATTATTTAATCACCACAATCGATTCCCAGACTGGCACCCCATTCTAAATGTAATAAAACAGGAGCATGGTCCAACAAAAGTATAGAAAGTAAGTGGCAGTCTTTAATATGATATTGAAATTCTTTGGGAATGTGGCACTAATCAGTTCTAGAGCATAAATTATGAGGGGCAGAGAAATGTGTGTAATCTGTATTCTGAGGATGAGCAATCCTCCAGGCATCTAACCAACCCATATCTTTAAAAAAAGAATTAACTACTTTCTGCACCGCGGTTCTCCGGGGTGGATTAGTGTAAGTGGTATCCATCCTATCAAAAATCATATAGTCCCCCCCCATTAACAAAGTTCCCTGCTGGAATTCTGTAATTTTTCATAAAATAGGGTGGACCATCTCTGAAGTGGTCCCAGGTGGTAAATAAACATTACCTAAAGTGATGGTATATGATCCATATGAACTCCCTTTAAAAGAGCAAAGCAGCCATTAGGATCAGAATATGTATTTTCCACATGTAATGGGATGGAACATGGTACAAGTATAACAGTGCCACGCCTCTTGCCCTTCTAATTGGAGATGGCCACTACATGAGCAAAACCAAATTTTTGTAATTTCACATGTTCAAGTCTACTAAGATGCAGCTTCTGCAAAAAAAAAATGAATGTAGGGGTAAACTTCTTAATGGATGATAGGACCTCAGAATGCCTGACCGGATTATTCAGCTTGTTAACATTATGAGAATATACCATAACTAATCTAGTATTCAACATAATGTCTCATGGTGATTGTCAGCTAGTAAAGCAGTAACTCCCCCAACAAGATGGCAGTAAAAAATATCCATTCAACCTCCGTAACTTCCAATAAGGTACGTTCACCTCAAGTAATATCCAGTTTGCAGCCAGAACCTGTACCAAATTGCAATAAACATTTAACAATAAAAACTGTGAAACAGTAACAACCAAGTAAAACAAGTAAGTCAAAGAGTCATGAATACAGAAGGTAGGGAGCCGTGTCTGACAAAGCTTCTAGGTAGCACTAAAAGATGACAATGCACCACTGGAGGGAAAAAAATGGCAAGCCAACTCCCTAGGTTCCATTAGAACCAGAAAAACATGGCAGTCAAAATGAACCACTAGGGCCAGTAAAGCTCCAGTACTGCCAACTAAAAAATATCAAACCAAACCATACACAGAGTGTCATTAGCTGAAAGGGGCTTCTAGCTGAGTGGTTTTACATAAGACTCTAAGAAATCCGTTAAGACCAGAAACAATTTCTTCATCCCTCCCGCCCCCTATCCTCCAAAACCACCCAAAACCCCAGAAACCATCCTATAAGGTTAATGAGTGTCACACATGTAATGCAGAAAAACACAGGAGCGATAAGTAAAGCAATTTAAGAGAGGCATTGACAGTATTAAATGAGCCCCTAACTGCCATAGCCAGCAAGTCCATGTGTTCAAAATAAGGAGAATAAAAAGAAAACCCAAGATGAAAAAAGTAACTACAAACCACATAAGGAATTTTAACCGAATAAATGTATCTGCAAGTTTCTAAATAAGTTCTCAGCCAAAATTAAAATAAAAGGAGACAAAAAAAGGTTCCTTGAGGAAGAGTTCCCTGTACTAGAAATAGGAAACAGGGCCTGTGATTCACTAACTAAATCTACAATTGCATAGCCCTATATGAAACATAAATGACTACATATAAATAACTTGAAGAAATAAGGATCCAAAATATTAAATCAAAAGGGACAAATAGTCCCAAAACAATTAATTCAAGGTAAACAAAATATTATATGTACTCACTATAGTTGTTCCAGAATGTTCTGGGGAAGAAAGTCTCCATGTCCAGTCGATGTACACCTGGCAAGACTGAATAAAAGATGCTGGAAACTAACAACTAAATAAATAAATCTTTAAGTAAAACAAACCAGAGAGCAACTCAAAAAGCTAGAAGAAGAGAAAAAAGAAATACTTGCCCAATAAAAAAAATGCACCACAAAAGGAGCAGACAACAAAAAACAGTAACCAAAAAGTGAATTGCATAAGAAATCAAAAATAACAAACCAAAAGGAACAGCACACAAAGCTGGTGGAAAAAGAAGGAACTAACAAAGGAGAAAACAAGGTTGGAGGTATCAAAGAAAAAGGCAAAAGAAAGAAAAGGGCAAAAGATGGCAGGGGGGGGAGAGAAAGCGAGTGAGCTGAGTGGCTGTGTTTGAGAAGAGCTCCCAAAGCTAAGTGCTTTTTGCTATATTTTTCAGTTTAAAAATTTTGTTTTATGTAAATTTAGGTGATTGTGAAAGACAACCCTGTAGGCTCCAGGAAGATATAAAATTTGAGTGGTAGATATTCGTTGGAAGTCAGAAGGATCAACACATTTATTTAGTGTGATCTTTCTATTCTGATGTGGTTAATTTTAATACTATAGTTTAAACCCTTTCTGTGTGTGCCTTTGGTGGTGTCTGATATTGAGAACCTAAGTGTCATTTGTGGGTATTCTGTCTGTTTTGGTAGGTACTTTATTTTCTCTGTTAAACAACTGAGTATACTATTGCCTACTACTTTATAGTACATTGTATCTTTTTGTGCAGTCTCTGATTTTTTCTTCTTTCTCCAATGTTTTAGAACTGTTTAGTTTTTGTGGCAGAGGTGTGGTACTGTGTTCTTTCTTGTAGTTCAAGGTGCTTTTGGGACTGCTGATTTCTACTGGTTTAAAAGATTAAATTTTTTTTTCTATTTTAAAAAAGCTACATCAACTTGGTATGTTGTCACCTGTTTGTTGTTGCTAAGACAGCAAATGTTTTGCATTGTGCTCTGGTTCTGTGATAGAATCTGTATTAGTAGATGGTAGTTATGTGATTGTAGTTACCTTTTGATGGTAAGGGTAAAGAGCTGAGATAGAAATGTATGTTTTTAGATGTTATAGAAGCCAGAAGGGAAGGAAGCATATTCAATTCAATGCTTTACAGTAACTGGTAATTGCTGTTTTTCTTTTAGACTTGGATTGTGGGCTTTTGATGACACTGTACTTTCTTTGTTGTCTTTACTTAGATTTGTTTTTGGGCTGTTGAGGATTTAAAATGTAGTGGTGGTGTATTCTTTGCTGTCTTTGGTTGCTGCAAATGTTCGCCCCCCTTCCCCCAACTCTTGATTATATGCCCTGTTAAATCTGATTTACAGGAGCTAAACACTGGGTATAGTAAGGGGTGTGGAGTAGGAGGGACATACCAGGAAAGGAACAGAAGCAAGTGAAGAGGTGACTGCTCTCTCAGTGGAAGGGAAGTAAATGCAAATCTAGGAGCTTTCATTATTACTCCTTCACATTGATATTGCATTGGGGAAAGGAGGAGTAGGAGTTTGAAGAAGGTTGTGCAATGGCTACTTAAAGTCTGTTTTTGAGTGTGGATAGGAAGGATAGGAATATAAAAAGCAATTGCTCAATATATCTAAACGTGTGCAACAAAGGAGGTAAGGGAAATAAAGAAAATGTTTTGCACTGCTAGAGGAGGGAGAGGGGAGACTTGGGGGAGTGTTTGGTATCCTGCATCTGGAAGGGTGGGGGGTCGCTGGTGGGCAACGACAGCAATGGGTAGGGTGGTAGGCTGCAACAACTGCAGTGCACCAATCTTTCTAAAATTGCCTGGAGTGGGAGGATGTTTAGTGTGCAAACCACATAGAAAAACTTAGAAAGGAGATTGAGGGTCTGCAGGAGGAACTAAGACAGGCAAGGCAGATTGGGGTGGGTTTGACCAATACTGGAGGGAGGAAGAAGGAGAGATGAGGGAGGGCGATTTAAGCCAACAGTGGTGAGAGAGGTCAGAAGAAGGGAAGCAGAGACAAGGGCCCAGGCCAGGAAGAACAATTGCCGGGAAACCAGGTCAGGAGACAAAGACAAATGGAAGGAGGAGATAGGGACTTGTGAGGGAGGCGAAGAAGTGGCAAAGTCATGGAGTGGAAAGGAGAGAACAGGTTACTATGAGAGAGAGAGTGGGCATTTGTGAAGGGCCTTCAGAAAATAGTTGTGCACTGTTAGAGAGGAAGAAGGTGGAGGAGGAAATGATGAAATTAGAGGAGTAATTGATAAATGCCTGGACCAAACTGGAGCAGAGGGAAGTTCTGCTGGGAGAATTGCAACAGGGGTAAAAGGGGGAAATAATGTGCAGGAGGAAGAAGAGGAGCTGGAAATGAGAGAGGGAGATGAATGGAAGCAAGCAGGGAGTAAGAGGGGTGGAATCTTAGTGCTGGGGGACTCAATACTAAGAGGAGTTAGGTGGGGTAGCAAGTGGGAGAGGCATAGTCGCATTTGGGTGGAGGCCATGCCAGGAATGACAGCGGAAAGGGTGGGACAGTCTGTTCTGAAATATGCTAGAAGGGGTAGGGACAAGCCTCATTTAATTATACATCTTGGGACAAACGACCTGGCTGACAAGACAGTAGATACAGTCCAGAGGAGGTTTGAGGAACTAGCACAATTATGTGAGGGGGCAGGAAGATCAGTAACTTTTTCAGAGATACTTCTGGTGCCAAAGGCAAGCACAACAAGAAAGCTGAGAATAGAGGAATTTAACAGATGGCTAAGAACCTGGTGTTGTGCTAAAGGGTATGGGCTGTTGGGGGGTGGGGAGGGACCTGGGAGGACAGTAGTCTCTATGCCAAGGACAGACTACACTTGAGTGAGGAGGAAAAGAAAGTGTTTAAACAGAGGATGGAGGAGTACATAGAGGAAGTCGGGAATTTAAACTAGGAGTGGGGGTGGCAGTTGGGGAAGAGATATGCAGAGACCACTGGTTGGGAAACCATTTGAGCTTACCCCCCATAACAGTGACAAAGGACAAATGGCAAGTACTGTTGGTGATGCTAGGAAAGGGGGCAGGATGGGAGGGAGGGAAAAGGGTGGAAGGTGGTTACCCTTAATGCTAGGAGCCTTGGGAGGAAAATTGCAGAGTTACAGGTTCTCAGGGCAGAGGAGAGTGGACATTGCAGCCATCACGAAACATGGGCCACCCAATACAATGACTGGGACCTGTCTGTACCAGGTACAGGTTATTTCGTAGGGACAGGGTGATTGGGAAAGGAGGGGGTGGCACTATATGTGAAGGAAGGACTGAAGTGTGTAGGGAGGAAGGGAGGAGGGTAGTATGGAGTCACTTTGGATGCAAATCCAGGATTCCAGAATAGGATTCTTAGAATGGGAGTGGTGTACAGGCGCCATCTCAGACGGAGGAGTTAGACAGGAACTAGCTGGACAGATCAGGAGGACCTGCGAGAAGGGTAGTGTGGTGATTGTGGGGGACTTCAACATGCCAGGAGTGGACTGGAGCACCCCAACAACCAGGAACAGAAGGGAGCAGGTACTGCTGGATGCCTTCCAGGACAGTTTCCTGCTGCAAATGGTCAGTGAACCAACCAGGTTAGGGAATACCCATGACCTTGTGCTGGCAAATGGGGACTTTGTGAGAGAACTTACAGTGGAGGAACCGCTGTTAGGGAGTGACCACCACTCAGTATGGCTTACATTGGAAATGGGCAAGGAAGGAGTGGAATCTGGCACAATAGTGCTGGACTTCAGGAAGGCCAACTTTGGGAGGATGGGGGAAGTGGTAAAAGGGTACCTGGCCAGAATTCAATCTAGTATGGACACTAACCAGAGGTGGGAGCTCATAAAGCTGGGGATAGTGGAGGCAACAAAACCTGCTGCAAAGCCCAGGCAAGAAGGCTAGGCTAAGAAACCAATCTGGTTGAGCAAGGAGGTCATGGAAAAGGTAAGGAGGAAAGAGCTGCCTTTAGGAAGTACAAGAAATCAGGGAGGGGGGAGGACAGGGAGGAGTACTTGATAGAATCGAAGGAGGTGACAAGGCAGTAAGGGGAGCCAAAGCATCTACGGAACTCAGGCTGGCACAAGGCATTAAGAAGGGGGAGAAGGACTTCTTTAAGTACATCAGGGAGAAAAGGAGCTGTAAGGACCACATAATAAGGATTAGGAAGCAGGGGGGTTGGGTGGAAGCAGGGTGTGATAAGGCGGAAGCACTAAATGAGTACTTCTGCTCAGTATTTACTAAAGAGAAGAGGGGGGTGACACCCAAGGTGGGAGAAATGGCAGAAGCAGGGTGGGAAGTGGTGACAGATGGGGAAATCATGGAGAGCAGAGTTCGAGAGGTTTGAAGGCACTGAGGGTGGACAGGCGCCAGGCCAGATGGCATCCACCCAGGGTACTGAAGGAGCTGGAAGAGGTCCTTGCAGGACCTTTGGAAGACCTATTTAATGCCTCACTACATTGGGTGTGTACCTCAGGACTGGAGGATGGCTCATGTGGTGCCCCTCCACAAGAGTGGCCCCAAGGATGAACTGGGAAACTACAGACCAGTGAGCCTCACATCCATCGTGGGTAAGCTAATGGAGACTATCCTGAAGGAGAGGCTGGTGGCCCTGCTAGAGGCCAAAGGATTACAGGACGGCAGACAGCATGGCTTCATATGTGACAGATCCTGCCAAACCAACCTGGTCGAGTTCTATGACTGGGTAACTAGGCAACTGGACGGGGCCATGCAGTGGATGTCCTGTATCTGGACTTCAGTAAGGCATTCGACTCAGTGCCACATGGAAGGCTGGGAAGGAAGTTAGTAGGCACAGGGGAAGGTGCAAAGCTGGTGAGATGGGTAGGAAACTGGCTGCAGGGAAGGCAACAGAGGGTGGTGGTGGGTGGGGGCTCTCACACCCAAGGGCAGTGAGCGGTGTTCCACAGGGCTCGGTGTTGGGACCAGTGTTGTTTGGGATATTCATTGCAGACATATCATGGGACATCAAGAGCAAGATCAGTCTGTTTACTGATGATACCAAGGTAGGCGCAGTGGTGGATGACCTAGGGGGATGGCAGGGGTTGCAGGATGATCTGGCAAAACTTGCAACCTGGTCAGACACCTGGCAACTGGGCTTTAGTGCCAAAAAGTGCAAGGTGCTGCATTTTGGGATGAAGAACCCAAGGAGGAGTTACCAGCTAGGGGGAGTGCAGCTAGCCCAGACAGAGGAGGAGAAGGATCTGGGTGTGCTCATTACAGGGTCAATGAACAACTCGGCACAATGTAGGAAGGCAGCTGCAAGGCCAACAAAATGCTGGGTTGTATTCAAGGGTATATCCCGGGAGGGAGGAGGTGATTCTGCCACTGTATAGGTCATTAGTTAGACCACACCTGGAGTACTGCGTGCAGTTCTGGCATCCGTATCTGAAGAGGGACATTAAGTTACTGGAGGGTGCAGCAGCGAGCGACAAAGATGATCAAGGGCTGGGGACTTATCATACGAGAGGAGGTTGAAGGAGTTGAACATGTACTCACTGGAGGAGAGGAGAGACAGGGGTGACATGATTGAAACCTTTAAATACATGAAAGGAATAAACAAGACAGCTACAGGCGGCTGTTCAAAGTAAGGGAGGGAGGGACACGAGGGCCATGATATGAGACTGGAGTGAGGAAGGTTCAGGAGGAGATGAGGAGACACTTTTACAGAGAGGGTGGTGGCTGGGTGGAATCGTTACCTGCTGAAGTGGTATGCAGTAGAACAGTGGACTGCTTCAAATGAGGATGGGACAGGACAAGGGGGAAGGTTAATGAAGGGGAAGGGTGGAAGGGAGGGGCAGCTGCAGAATAAGGGGTGCTATCTGCACATTCGAGCAGACTTGATAGACCTCTAGGCCTTTATCTGCTGGCAGATTTCGTATGTTTGTATGTTCGTAAGAGGAGCAATAAAGCATATCACTATCAAGTGCCCCAAAATATCCAATGATAAGGGGATGTCAGTACAACCAGAGCCAAGACCCGAAAAGAAGGGTAACAGTCCCAAGGTGAATGTCCCTTCAGTAAGGAGGGAACAAAGAATTAAGAAGTCAAATCAAAGTTCTCCGACTTCCATCATGTTGACTCCTCCTGATGATAAAACTGTAGTGTCTCTTGGATCTCTTGCAGGGAGGCCTCCATTCACCACTTTTTGCTAGACAGAGAATCCCGGGACCACTGACCTTTTTGAAGTGCCCTTTTATCTCTTGAATCTGTGGAATCCATGGATTCTTCTGAAGAAAACAATTTATATGCTTTTAATTCTTGGATTGCCACTTCTGGATGGTCAAAAACCACAGAGCAGTCTGACAAATGGATTCTAAGTCTATCAGGGTATGTGGTGGCGAATTTGATCTTGTGAGCTCTCAAAATCTTTAGACTTGGCACATAAGCCCTCCTTTTCTGTTGTAAAGCAGGGGAATAGTCATTATCTAAATCGATACAGGAGTTCTTATACAAAAGGGGTCCACTCCTCCAGGCACGAAGCAGCAGCTCTTGTTTGACAGCGTAATTGTAAAAATGGATCAAGATTGAGCATGGGCACTGCTCAGGAGAGGAGGGCTTCTGAGAAAGGGATCTGTGGGCACATTCGATCAGGAGAGGGGCTAAATCAGCAATCTCTAATAGTGAAGATAGCAGAGATTGCAAATAGGTAGCCATGTCTCCATTGCCCTCATCTCCTCCTGGTACACCATAAATGCATATGTTGTTCCTACTGGAGCATTTCTCAAGGTTCTCACATTGCTCTGTGAGGTGCTGGCAGTCACATGAAACTCGACTGAGAACCCACTCCACATGATCCAGTTGAGAGTCTGCTTCAGTGGGTGTGTTTAGTTAGGTCCCCCACCTTCTCTTCAAGTGAATGAATTGAAGATTTCAGCTCAGTGTAAACATTCCAAGTTTCGAGTCAGAAATCTTTAATTTCTTGCAAGATGGCTAGTATAGCAGGATATGGACTTGTATGTGCAGAAGTCTGAGTGTCTGCCATGATTCCCACTGGCTGCTTCACCGTGTGCACAGAGGCAAGTGTAATGGAATTAAGAGGTCCCCCGGTAGATTTCTTAGATTTTTTTGTGTTTACTCTTATGCTGTAGAAAGTGCCTCTGAGCAAAAGTGATAGAAGATCAAAGAAAAGCTTAACTGAAGAGGCAAATAAATTGGCATGAAATGGAGCTAGTGTTCTATGCTGCCATCCCCGACAAAAGCAGAACTGGAAGTCCCTAGCAGGCTAATTTTGTATTTCTCTCTCTCTCTCTCTCTTTTTTTTTGTTACTCACGTGTTTCTTGTGCAGAATGTTTTCATTTGTGGCTTACGTTGGTGCAGCCTAAAACAACTGAGATGTCCACCTGCTTGACTCACCCGCATGCTTGCCTCACTCCCTCAATTTAAAAAAATTGAAAATTCTGTAAATCGCTAAGTCAGTGAACAAGTTGATACCACAGAACAGATGGTAGCAGTTTGAAAACTGCGTAGGAGGAAACTGCTCTGTACGGTGGCCGCTGAGGGACAAGCTCCCTCCTAGTGAAGTGGGCTGCTGGCTGCACGTTGGTTGAGTAAATTTAAAAATAAACGTAATTTCTTCCTGCTGCTTCAAGATATGTGTGTGTGTGTGTGGGGGCGGTGGTGGGGGGTCACAACTACAATGAAATAATGGGAAGGATGGAAAACTGCCAACTGCCTGCCTACCAGCTACTGTGATTTAATTAGATGTTAGCAGGCTAGAAAAAAATTGCAATGGCAAACTTCATAAACATTCTAAATAGAATGTCTTAAATGAATTAATAAGCCATTGGATTCTCTTCTCTGGCTGTTTTACTGGGACTACTTATTTATAGTGCAATATTGTCCTAGATTGCACTATAAATAACCAATCAGATTACTCCATTGGTCTCTGCCATTTTATAAGGAGGAGGAGGAGGAAGAATGGCAAGAATATCAGACTAGACTCAAAGAAGCAAGTGAGGCACTTACAAGGGCAAAGGCAGACACAGAGCTGCAGATTGCCAAGGGTGTAAAAGTTGGGGGAAAATAATTTGTTTAGCTACATTCAGGAAAAAAGGAAAACAAGGGGGGATAGAGAGACTAGTGGGGGGAGGGTGAATGAAGCCGATGCGCAGAAGGCAAATACTGTATATTCAGCAATTTACTTTTGCTCGCCTTTCATGGTAGAGGATGACAGAGTTCTATTGGAGAGTGGTATCAAGACCACCACCCTACATGTTCAGGAAATAGGCAGGGTAGAGATAATGGTTGACTGGGTGAGAAAGGGACTGGAAAACCTCAGGGCAGAAAAGGCACTAGGCTTACATGGCCTGCACCCACGAATACTTAGGGAATTGGCTGCAGAATTGGCAGTACCCTACTTCCAACTATTTCATAACTCACTGAAGTCAGAGATAGTGCCAGTGAATTGGAGGTCTGCTGTCTGCACCAATCCATGGGGGGGGGGGTCAGGGAATATCTGAGCAACCACATGACTGTCAGACTTACGTTCATTGTAGTTAAGCTGATGGAATCCCTAGTCAAAGAAAGCTTGATGGCTTACTTAGAGGATAATGCATTGCGGGACAACAAGCAGCATGGGTTTACATCAGGAAAGACATATCAGACCAACCTGATACTGTTTTTCAATTGTGTCACTAAGGCAACAGACAAAGAACAGGTGGTAGATTTGCTCTACTTTAACTTCAGCAAGGCCTTCAATTTGGTACCCCACAGGAGGCTGCTGAAAAAGTCAGAGGACTTGGGAGTGAAGCAGGGTTTAGTCTGGTGAATATGAAATTGTCTTGAGATAAGCAACAGAGGATGTTAGTGAATGAGGCCAAGCTGGGAAACAGGAAGGTCACAAGTGGGGTCCCACAGGGTTCAGTCCTGGTGCCTGTCCTATTCAATATGATCATTAGTGACATAGGGGAAGGTATCCATGGCAAGTTGTATCTCTTTGCTGAAGACACAAAGTTCTGCAGCATGGTAGATCATGAGGAAGGAGTACAGAAGCTCCGGATGGATCTAGAGAAGCTGGAGAGATGGTCTAAGAACTTGCAGTTGATATTCAGTGCCAAAAAGTGCAGATCAATGAATATAGGGAAATGGAACCCACAAAACGGAATACTGGATAGGAGGGTTTAGGTTGGCCGTTTCAACCAAGGATAGGGATCTGGAGCTCATAAACAACAACTCCTTCAAGCAAACATGTTACTGTAACAAAGTGTAGCAAGGCATCAAGGATGCTGGAGTGTATAGGGAGGTGTTTTGACACTAGAATTGAGGTGATACTGCACCTACACTAATTCCTGTTGCATCCTCAACTGGACACCAGAGTACTGTGCTCAGCTCTGAAGTTCGCACCTGAGGAAGGACATAGACAGACTGGAGTTTGTGCAGAGGACAGTCATCAAAGTGATCCAGGGCCAACAAGGCAGGTTGCAAGAGGAACAGCCGGAGGCCCTTAATATGTTCTTATTGGAGGCCAGGTGCGGTGGGAAGGGCATGATAGAAAAATATAAGATTCTGAAAGATATAAACAGGGTGAGTAGTGAGGACCTATTTCTAAGGTATAGATGCAGCTACTAGGAGGATGACTGGAGGTTAGTGGGGGTCAAGTTCATGAGAGACATTATGAATTTTACTTCATGGAAAGGATGGGGGAATCATAGAACTGACTGCCTGCTGGAGTGGTGGGGCAGCTACTCTAAATGGGTTTAAACACATCTGGGATGGGGAAAAGAGACTCATAGTCCTTGGTGGGGGAACACGGGGTTGAAGGGTGAGTTAGCTGGGAAAGAAGGAGGCAATCCACTAGTACATTAGGGAGGTAGGTTGTGGTAGTATAGCATGGCCAAACCTGATGGACTCTCTGTTCCCTGCTGCTGTCAGATTCTATGTTTCTATGTATCTGGATTCCATTTCCTTTATGCTGTCTGAGATATAACATGCAACTCCTCCACCTCTACCTGCACGTTTGTCTCTTTGAGAAAGATTGTAGCCTGGGATAGTGATGTCCCAGTCATGATTTTCCACCACACAGGTATCTGTCACTGTTACTACTGTGTGTCTGAGGCTGCCACTATAACCATTGCCTTGAGCTCTTTAACTGTGTTATCCAGATTCTGAACATTGTTAAGGACTACTTTCCAAAAGTTGCAGTTCCCTCCCTTATTTTGGTACAGTTTTTCTTCACCAGTCACAATGTTCCTCCTATGACCCTGTTTGTTTTAGCTATCTCTTTTCTTTCTTCTGCTTTTATCCAATGTAGCACACTGCACATTTTGTGTCGGGGAGAGCACAGAAGGCTCTGCCAAAGTGTGAGCTATAAAAGTATGCCAACCCTATTACTCCCCCATCTCTAGTGTAAACTCTTCTTTATGCCCACATCTATCTTCTGCCCTAGGGTACTCCTGCTGTCTCAGCTCAGATGTGCAGGACACCCCTGCAGAACAGCAAAAGATCTTCCCAGAATGAGCCCCAGGCACCCAGATAGCTGAATCCCTACTCCTTGTTCCAGCCTGTTTCTCACTTCTGAAACTCCCTAATCTGTTTATGCCTATCTTCACCCCTACATGACACCAGTAGTACCTCTGAGAATGATACTGTTCCTGCAACTTCCATAAGCTTTCAGCTTTGTAATCTAAAGTTATTCTGCACCCTATACAAACTACTGTGTCAGATCATTAATGACTACATGCATTACCCCGTCTGGCTCTTTTTCTCCTTCTTGTAGTGAGCATTTCCAGCTGAGAGATCACTCTCTTCACTGTAGCCCCAGGAATACAGTGAGTAGTTCCCTCATCTAGCTTGGAAGACCTCTTTACATCTCGGACTATTGAAGTAACACAAAAACATTTGAGTGCTATTTTTGTTTCTTTAAATCTTTGCACATATATAAATAATCATTTACAAAAACAACAGAAACATACTCTGGGCACAGTTTATTAGTTGGTGCATGTAAAAGTTACTATTTTTATACTTTGCTCCCCATATGTAGATGCCTTTCTTATTGTGATTCAGTACATACCATAGTCATGGTCATAGCATGTAGGTAACATATAGTGAGGCAGTAAAGCCAGGGATGGACAGTATAGCATAGAGGTTAGAGCACCAGTGTTTAAATCTAGAATCCTAACAGACTTGGGTCTATCCTAAAACCACCACTTGCATACTCTGTGACCCTCTGCAAATCACAAAACTTTCCTGTGGTCCTGGGTCACACCTGGAAATGAGATATGGCTCAGTGTGCCTTTCCCAGCTACAAATTCTAAGAACAAAAAAAAATTTCCTTTTTTAATCCATCCATCATGTGCTTAGTGTATTTTTTCTGCGCTCACTCAAAAGTCATAACATGAACAGAGAGTGCAATCTAATTCAATTTTCTATCATCAAACATGTCTTTCTCAAGTGTGTCTTTAATCATCAGTATTCACTTGTCAATTATCGAATTACGTAATATGCAGCATTTTTCATGAGTTATTAACTAAGTGAATAAAAGCTGTCACCAGCCCAGTCTGCTAACTCAGTCTGGAACTGGCAGACTGTCAGTTTCTAAAACTTTCTGGGTTGCATCACTGTGAATTAGTTCACTTAGTATACATATCTCTCACCAATAGAAACTGTGCTTATTTGAAAAATGCAATCCATGTATTACTATTAATTCTGTTTGCTACACATCTCACCTTTCTCCTTGCACTGAGCTAATTCATATATTTTCCAGATACTCCATTAGGTAAAATAATAATGTTGCCCAGACCATGTGGTGCAGAGGGCAGTGGATCATGCTACCCTACTACACATTCATAGCCTGATATGGACTCCCAGCACCAGCCACAGGAGTCTAGGTGTGCTGCAGAATCTCAGATTCAGACTGGAGGGATGCAATTATTCTTTCCCTTGGGTGCCTCCTTCAACAGGATTGGGGAACTTTATTTGATGTTGATGGTGACCACATGATATCCTGCCATCCCTTTGAAGGTTTGACTGTAACCACATATACCATGTGTCTCACAATACAGTATGCATGATCATTGATTTGTGCATGATTTGCTGTCTCTCAGCTATTTCATCTTCTCCAATCTTTCATTCAGGGTGCTCAACTTCTCTCAACAGCTACCTGCTGTCAGACTTAAACTTCTTGCTGCCATATTTGCTGTTTATTGTATTATACTATATCTGGTCTGTTCCTTGTCTCCTTACCCCCAAAAGGAAACTCTACATTGGTCATAAAACACATACAGTATGATGTAGGTGTAACATGTTTCATTTGTGTAATAATTTACAGTAATAAATAAGTAGAAATGTGAGGACCACTGAAAACCCATTTTCATGCATGCTATGGGTCAGACCACAAAAAGGCCACCCGATATTTTAAAAGTCCACTAGGTCTAATCTTTTTCAATACCCACCCAAGCACCCACTTCCAAGCTGTCGATTCCATCCCCTTCTCCTAATAGTACAGTTGATTTAACCCTTGCATGGCCACAGACTGATATATCAGTCCAAAATTCCTATGCATTCTAATTCTGTTGGCAGCCTAAAGGTTAAATTATCCCTTGATCCCAACCAACCAGCTGCAGACTCATAGATACATAGATACATAGACAGTGTTGGCAGATAAGGGCCTATGGCCCACCCAGTCTGCCCATTTGAGCTTGTAAGTTCAGTTTATGTTTTCCTAGAAGTCTGTTGCCCCTTACCCCTGACCTCCAGAATTCCTTTATGTCTATCCCATGCATTCTTAAATCCCGTGATTGTTTCAGCCCCTCCACTTCCTCTGGCAGGGTGTTCCACTTGTCTACCACCCATTCTGTGAAGAAGTTCTTCCTCACGTTTCCTCTGAATCGTCCTCCCTTCAACTTCATTCCATGCCCTCTAGTCCTGGAACATCTTTTTCACTTACAAATACTGTATTTCTGCACCCTGTTCCTCCCTGTAAGATACTTGTATGTCTCTATCATATCCCCTGTCTCCCTCCTCTCCTCCAGGGAGTACATGTTCAGTTCCTTCAACCTGTCCTCATAGGACTTGTGATGCAATCCATGCACCATATACTCCAAGGGAAAACATGTGAAAGCTGTTTGGAGATTACAATTCCTAGTGGTGCTCATATATCTTTCCTAGTATACTAATGTGAAATATCGAGGGCCAGTAGTCATATACATGGAATGGAGGAAGGTAGTCTCATAGATTAAATAAGAAATGTTCCCACAAAAAGGGTTGAGGAAAATGGGGAAGGGATAATGAATCTGTATGGCTGGAACAGCAATTTCAAAATGCGGGATTGGCAATTTAGGAGTAACAAAAAAAAATCACAGAACCACATTAGATTACAGTCCTAGTGATTGTAGTCCACCATGCTAGTACACCTTAGTTGGACTGATTCAGTCCACAGTCCATGGGAGGCAGTGTGGTATTTTGGTTAAATCACCAGCTTGGGAATGAGATGATCGCTGGTTCAAACCTTGCCCAAACCAAACACTCACTATGTGACCTTGAGCAAGGAAAGTAACCACGCATTGCACTAGTCCACCCAGCTGTATAAATTGGTAAAACCTGGACCCCACTGAAAATGATATATTGCATCTAAGCTGGTCTATCTGAGTAAACAAATTATTGTAACAACCCCCTCCTCCAGGTAGGAGGGGTGGTTGTTTCCCCATGAGATGGAGATCCCTGATGCTGGCTTCACTAGCACCAAGTCAAATGTAAAGTGCAAGCTGGAGGGGATTTATGAGGATACAAGTAGGTGTCTAATCAGACTGAGGTTAGCTGGGTGCCTGGCTGGTTGCTGACTGGAAGCGTTAAGAGGATAGGTGCATGCTGGGAGAAGCCAGGAGATTGGTGATCCAAGAAAATCCAAACTGATCTCAAGAGTGGTATCCCAATTTAATAGAAATTGCCGATGAATACTAACAGTATATAGCAGAAGCACCTGAGTATCGGGACCATGGGGAGTTTTGCCCATAAGGGGTGCACCCTTATGGATGGTAGAACTGAGGATAGTCCCTCTGAAGCCTCAGAGGGAAACTGTAGTGAGTGGGGGTAAGATCAGGAAGGTTCCCATGCTAAGTAAGATGCACACAAAATACTAAAGAGAGTGGAGGTGCTGTCAGTGAGGTAGGAGAAGCTGCAATGATCATTAAGGGCAGGCACTCATATGATGGAACAGTGACCTGCGGGGTGCCTCAGGGCTCAGTACTGGGACCTGTCCTCTTCAGTGTCTTCATAAGTGACATTACAAATGAACTGGAAGGGAAGTTATGCCTTTTTACAGATGATACCAAAGTCTGTAATGGGGGGGGCCACTCACAAGGGGTGCAGAGAATATGTAGGAATCTTAGGAAATTGAGGACTGGTCAAAAGCCTGGTAGTTGGGGTTCGGTGCTAAAAAGTACAAAATCATGCACCTTGGGCATAGGAACCCATGGGCTGAGTATACAATGGAGGGTACTGACAGTCACTAAGCAGGCAAGAGACCTTGAGGTTATTGTAACTGATGACCTTAAAGTGGCAGGGCAGTGTGACAAAGCAGTGGGTAGGTCTAGTGGGATGCTGGGGTGCACAGTGAGGGGTACATCCAGCAGGAGGAAGGAAGTGATGTTGCCACTATATCACTTGATGGTGAATCCTCACCTGGAGTACTGTGTCCAGTTTTGGAGGCTGCACCTCAGAAAGGACACAAACACAGTGGAGGCAGTCCAGAAGAGGGCAAATAAAATGGTGCAGGGGTTGTATGAGAAGCCCTATGAGGAGATACGGAGCGATCTCAATATGTACAGCCTGGAAGAGAACAGAGTGAAAGGGGACATGATAGACACCTACAAGTAGCTCAGAGGGTTTGAATATGGTGCAAGAAGGATAGTTCTTTCAAATTACAAAGCACACTAGGATCAGGGGGCATGCGATGAAGCTGGAGGGTATGTTTAAGAGGGATATGAGGAAGTATTGCTTCACTGAAAGGGTGGTAGACACCTGCAACAGACTGCCAGTGGAAGTTGAGGAGGCAAAAACAGTTGGGGCTTCAAGTATGTTTGGAATAGTTATAAAGGAATATTAGTAAATAGTCAGGGATTAGGGAGGGTCACCGGAGACCAGTTAGGGTCTGTAAAGAGACAGATGAGGCAGGGAATATCAATGAAGACTGGTTGAGCCAAGTTGTCTTTTTATGCTGATGACCTCTGTATTTCTATGATACAGGTAAGTATCCTGTAGAGTTCCAGTGATCCGGACCTCAGGGTGAAGGATGCCTACAACCATGCTGGGGACACAACCCAGAAGGTGTGGGAGGATAGTCTGATGGTGTGTTAGGGCATGGCCATGTTGGAGCAGCTGGGTTTTGAGCTAGGTCCATTAGGGGAAAATTAGAAGAAGCTGTTGCAGTGGAGTATCATAGAACCCAATTTCACTGATTAAACTGCATTTAGAAGATTAGGTTCTGATTGGCTTTCACAGCCTGATACCCCAGAGGGAAGATATTGATCTGTATGATCAAATGCATAAACCAAAAGAGAGAGGCAGTCTGTGAGCCATGTGAATAGGGGATGGATGAATTATTTTCTGGTAGGAGTAGTAGATGTGTAAAGGAGTGAGAAAGGGTGAATATACACTCTAAGGTTATCAGGGGGTCTCACCTTGCTATTGGTTCCAATGCCTGTTTTGACCTGGTCAGTATGAGAGATATTCCTGAAAAGTTACTGCAGTCTCTGAGTGGTGAGACAAGAGAAGCAGTGAGCTTCAATAATGAAATGGGATATCTGGATTCACAACAACTGCATGATGCACTTAGTGAGGTTACCAAAGTAAATCCCAACCTGGGCTTCATATTTGTTTTGTGCGGTTCAGCGTGATAGCTGAATATGATTGTGTTTGTGCACGTGCTTTGGCCTTTGCTCTCTTTCTAATGGCTCTCTTTCTGTTATAAAGGAACAGAAGGAGCTGAAAAAAGCAGTTTCAGCCTCCAAGTGTGAAGAGTTCACTTGGATCTTCTTTTACAGAGTATCCTCTGTCAGATCTGGTATTTCCCTAATAGCGCAATCTTTGCCCCGCAGTGGTGGGATGGGTGCCACTGAGATCTCTCCTCTTGTCCAGAGTGAGTTTAGGGCAGTGGAGGTGGAAGAGGCTAGTGAGGTAATCTCGGAGTTGTGGCCTACTTATTATGAACTGGAACCAGGCCTGACCCATCTCATCATGGGCTGAGTGGGGTCTGTTGGTCCAGTGTTGGCTGAGACCGTCCGGTGTTTACTCTCAGAGGGGTCCTTCACTAGCTTCTTGAAAGAGGCACTGGTGAAGCCATTTCTGAACAAACCATCTTTTGACCCAGACTGCTTAGAGAATTATAGACCAGTCTCTAACCTACCCATTCTGGGAAAGGTTATTGAGAAATATTGGCTCTGCAGCTTGAGGCATATCTCACAACCTTTGACATCAATGAGCCTCTCCAGCCAGGATTTAGGTGTAGACATAGTACGGAAACTGCACTGGTCAGGGTGCATAGTGTTCTCAAGGCCAGAGATACGGGGGAATGGTCAGTTCTCATTCTTCTTGATCTCTCTTTAGCATTTGACACTGTGTACCAATGTGTGTTGTTGGATCATCTAAGGGAGCTCTGTGAACTCACCAGCACTGTCATCAGCTGATTTGAGTCCCGTCTCAGCAGTAGGATGCAGAGGGTGGTGTTGGGGAGTTTCTCCTCACTTCCGAAGCCCCTATTATGTGTAGTTCCTCAGGGCTTGATCCTTTCACCCATGTTGTTTGCAGTGTACATACTTCCCCTGGGTGAGATCATCAGATGTTAGTGTGGGGTTTTACGGCTATGCAGATGACATCCAGTTTTATTTTTCATTTGCTCGCAGGACATATGGCGTAGTGGAGGTTCTAAATTTAGGTTTGACCAAGATCCAGCACTGGATGTCCTCTAACTGGTTGAGGCTTAACCTGGATTAGATGGAGGTGCTGGTGATTGAGCCTGGCCATCAGCAGGTTGCAGAGGTGGTAGTAGAGGTGTCTGGTCTGATGCTTTGCTCCTTCCCACTTACTGCCTCCCCTAAGGTGAATAATTTGGGCATCATTCTTGACAATAGACTGACACTTGAGGTTCAGGTGTCATCGGTTGTCTGGTGTGCTTCCTACCACCTTATGAATATCACCTGGATAAAGCCTTAATACCACCTGATGACTTGCCTTCACTAGTACATGCCTTTATGACCTCTAGACTCAACTATGGAAACACTCTCTGCCTCAGGGTAAATTAAGTAGTCCTGCGTCACCTGCAGCTAGTACAGAATGCAGCAGCCAGGATGTTGAAGGACCTACCTAGGTCTTGTCATGTGGCCCCAGTCCTGTGTAATATGCACTGGCTGCCAGTGAGGTGAAAGATATCCTTTAATGTTGTTTACTGGCCTATAACGCCCTAAATATGGGCTGGGTCCTAGCTACCTGAGCAACCACCTGACTCCTTACCGCACCCAGCACCCTCTCTACTTCTCTGAGGTGGGCCTTTTAGTGGTTCTCAAGGCCTGGTTCAAATCATCAGGTGATCAATCATTTCAAGTGGCAGGACCAGCCCCTTGGAATTCACTTCCAAGATCTTTCAGGGAGGCCACCTCACTGGAAGACTTCAAGAAGGGCCTGAGGCACACCTGTTTAGGGAAGCCTTTGGCATGTAGCATTACGTTTAACAATGCCAAGGTACATCCCACACCTGATTTACGAAGATGCAAGAGAGATGAAACCATAATGTTTTTTCCTGTTGCTGCCTGCAGGGTGGCGGTGGGGTGTTAGGGTTGGAATCCTAACACCACATTTCCCTACTTTTGTCACTTTAACCCTAACTGGTGCATTAATGAAAGTTTTTGCAATGAATAGCAATATATCTATATCTATATCTATATCTATATCTACATCTCTATCTATCTATCATCTATCTAGCTAGCTATCTACAGTATCTATCTATCTGTCTTGCAAAAAACTCCATTAATGCATAAGCTGGGGTTAAAGCAACAAAAGTAGGGAAATGTGGCATTAGGCACCCCACTGGCACCCCACCCCCGCCCTGCACACACCAACAGGCATTGGTGGTGAGCCTTGGGGTCATCAGCCCTAACACTCACCCATTCCACAAGTAAATAAGCTAAGATGGCTACAGTATAGGAGAATGGGGTGAGTGTTTGGGCTGACGACCCCCAAGGCACACCCTGACGCCTGTTGGTGTGTACAGGGTGGGGGTTGGAAACCCTAATGCAACAGTTCTCTACTTTCTTCACTTTAACCCTAATTTATGCATTAACTGAGATTTTTGCAACTAATTTCCTTACTTTTTCAGATAGTATAATTGTATCCTTATTTTTCTGAGGGAGCAAATGGCCGTCCGGGCCCTGCACTCCCATCCCTCCATAGATGTGTATATGTAAGTAGCTGTGGAAGCACAGGGCCCTCTGGGCCCTGCACTTCTATTTATAGGACTACAGTGACCAAATTGTTAGCATAGCCCTCTTATTACCCCACCTCATGTTCCGGGTACAGAAAATTTCGGAATCCCCGTCAAAACGTAATTATGCACAAGTGCAACGCCATTCCACACCACAGGTGCAAAAACAAATTTTAGCCAGGATTTGGAAAGTGACAGCTGTGCATACATGAGGTGGGGTAATAAGAAGGCTGTGTTGAAAATTTGGGGTCAAAATATTTAATATTCCAAAAGTTATGAGCTGCATAGCGAAATTGAACAAATCATCATAAGTGTCCTATTTTTAATAACTTTGACCCTAGATTTTCAACATACCCTTCTTATGATCCCTCCACATGTACCCAGTACAAAACAAAATACAAATCCCTACCAAAACATAGCTGTGACCAACTGCAACACCATTCTGAGCCACAGGTCCGAAAACACACTTTGGTCAAATTTGAAAAATGACAGCTATGGCATACATGAGGCAGGGTAATAAGAAGGTTATGTTGAAAATAGGGGGTGAAAATATAAAAAATTTCCAAAGTTATGAGTATGCATAGGGAAATTGCAACAAATGGCCGTAACTGCCATTTTTCATACTTTGACCACAAATTTTCAATATACCCTTCTTATGACCCTACCTATAAACATATGTCTGTAATTACACAAATCTCACCAGAAAGGTGATATTACTAACCGACCATGAAATCACCTTTCCGGCAGGACTTGTATAACAACATTCATATTGTTCATGAGATGGGGTCCCCAAAATGCTATGTTGAAAATTTGGGTCAAAATCTAAAAAAATGGCTAACTTATGCATGAAAGTTGAAACCCCATTTGAAATACATTGAACCACATTTACCTTAGTATCTCATATTGCAGTCGCCAGTCCAAGCAGCAAGACGTGTCTTCAATCAGAGAGTAGGACTTGAACCTGTGACCTGATCAGGTGAGTGAGGGTATGTAAGAGTGTACTGTGGGGTGTGGGGTGGTAGGTGCTGAGTGGGAGGTGGGGGTGGTGGTGTTGATTGGTGAGGGACCTTTTTTTTCTTCTTTGCCGGAAAACAAACACACACACACACACACACACACACACACACACACACACACACAGACACACACACACATACACACAGACACACACAAAGGACAGTTTTCTTTTATTTTTTTAGGGACAGACCATTATGGAGTAGGGGCCACTGGATACCAGGGACATAAAGCAGCATGGGGAGGGTGATCAGAGAACAGGGGAGGGTGGATGGACCACTGGACCGCTAATAAAATACCCTAACATGAGGATGGCTATCGGAGAATGAGGGAGGGGGGAGGTACCACTGCGCTACCAGGGCAATAAGTTTTCCCTACAGGGAAAGCGATCTGACATCAAGGGAGGGACCACTGGCTTACCAGGAAAATTTTACACAATCTAGTGACATTGCATCAAATAACATACAAACATATGGAAACACCAGCAGATACAGGCCTCACAGTCTATCTAGTCTGCTCGACTGTGCAGCCAGCCCCTCACCTTGCAGCTGCCCCACTCACCCCATCCCTCTTCATAATTAACCCCCCCCCTGGCTCTGTCCCATCCCCTCTTAAAGCTGTCTACCATGCTACAGACTACTACCTCCTCAGGTAGAGTATTCCACTTGTCCACCACACTGTCTCCTGACTTCCCTCCGGAATTGTCCCCCCTTCCAATCTCAGCTAGTGCCCCCTCGTGACCCTCCCCCTTCTGATCTGGAAAATCCCTTCTGTACTAGTCTTGTTTATCCCCTCATGGTATTTAAAGGTTTCAATCATGTCCCCCATCCCTTCTCACCACCAGGGAATACATGTTTAGCTCACCCAGCCTCTCCTCATAGGAGTATCCCTCTAATCCCTGGATCATCTTTGTCACCCTATGCTGTGCACCCTCCAGCAATCTGATGTCCTTCTTCAGGAATGGACTCCAAAACTGCACGCAGTATTACAAGTGCAGCCTGACCAGCAACCTGTAGAGGGGCAGGATCACCTCCCTATTTCTAGAGGAGATTCCCCTCACTATGCACCCCAGCATTCTGTTGGCTTTTACTGCCACCTTCCTGCACTGAGCCAAGTTGTTCATACTCCCCATTATGAGCACCCCTAGATCCTTCTTCTCCTCCTCCTTGGTGTATTCCAGCTGTACTCCCCTCAGCTGATAGCGCCTCCTCTGGTTTTTAGCCTCGAAGTGCAAAACCTTGCACATTTTGTCATTAAACCCCAACTGCCATGCCTCCAATCATTCCTGTAGTTTGGTCAGTTCCTCCTGCAGCCCCCCTCCACCCTTTGATGTCATCCACCACCTCTTCCATCTTTGTGTTGTCCGTGAAGAGACTGGTCTTGCTCCAGACCCTGTGGGAGATATCAGCAATGAAAATCCCAAACAACACCAGTCCCAACACTAATCCCTGTGGCACCCCACTCATGACATCCCTCAGCGTTGAGAGTCCTCCCCACTACCACAACCCTTTGCTGACTACCCTTCAGCCAATTGGTGATCCATTTCATCATCTTTGTTCCCACTCCTATATATTCCAGCTCTCCCCCCATCCTCCTATGTGGCACAGATTCAAAGGCCTTGCTGAAATCCAAATACAGAACATCCACCACATGGCCTTTGTTCAGCTCCCTTGTCACCCAGTCATAGTACTCAATTAGGTTTCTCTGGCAGGATCTTCCTCAGACAAACCCTTGTTGCTGACTGTCCTGAAGACCATTGTTCTCCAAAAAGGTCACCAGCCTCTCTTTTTGGGTCATCTCCATTAGTTTACCCACAATAGATGTGAGACTCAGTGGTCGGTAGTTGCCTGGTTCGTCCTTGGGTCCACCCTTGTGAATGGGTACCACATGGGCCATCCTCCAGTCCAATAGCACACACCCTGTGTCCAAGGAGGTATTGAACAGTCAGCCAATGGTCCTGCCAGGATCTCAGCTAGTTCCTTAAGTATCCTAGGGTGAATGTTGTCTGGACCTGGTGCTTTATCCCCCCTCAGTGCCCTTAATCCTTTCAGGACCCTATCCTCTGTGATCCCTGTATCAGTCACCTCCCCCACCCCTCCCTCCTCTCCCAAGTGGTGCCTGCCCTCTTTTTCCTTCATTAACACAGAGCAGAAGTAATCATTTAGTGGCTCACTGGTCCTATCCCTTCTCTATCCAGCCTCCATCCTTCTTTATTCTCACTATCTGATCTTTGTTTTTCCACCTTTCACTGATGTATCTGAAGAAGTCCTTCTCTCTCTTCTTAATGCCCGGAGCCAGTCTCAGCTCCCTAGAAACCTTGGCCACTCTGGCCAGCCTGGTAACCTCCTGGACTTCTTATACATCTCCCTGTTGTCCTCTCCTCCCAATCTCTTTAGTCTCCAAAATGCCTTTTTTTTGGCCCTTCCCCCTCCACGACCTCCTGCAGCAGACAGCTTGTTTTTTTTTGCCCTCACTTTCTTAATCCTTGTTCTGGTACATATCCCAATAGCCTTCTCCAGCCCATTCTTAACAATATCCCATTTTCTGGCTAGCATACATGCATGGTCTGATACCCGCCAGATGCCTGCCCACAATATCCCCCATTCTTTTAAAGTCTACTCATTTGAAATCAATCTCCTTGGTCCTTGTACCTCCTGATTCCCTGTCCATATTGAGCATGAACCATACTGTGTGATGGTCACTCTTAGCCAGAGGGTCTTCCTCCTCCAGATCTCTTACTGTACAGCCTCCCCATTTGACAGTACTAGGTCTACTGGAGTCCTTTCCAGTCTAGTTGTATCCTGGACTAACTACACCAGGAAGCTGTCCTGCAAGGCCTCTAAAATGACCTGCTCCTTTGCACTTGTGGTAGTTTGGGTGCTCCACTCCACCCCAGGTAGGTTGAAGTACCCCACCACTACAGTGTTCCCTTTCCTACAGAACCTTCTGATTTGCTCAGCTAACTTCCTATCAATGTCATCACATTGGGTCAGTGACCTATACACCACCCCCATCCTCAATGGCTTCTCTTTTAAGTATTGGAACTGCAACCTGCACCTTATCCCCTCTTGTACATATATTGCCATGTCCCCTTCCCCTTAGCCCTGTCTTTCCTAAATAACCTATAACCTGGGACCATCAAATCGCAATCCTGGTACTGGGTGGCCCATGTTTCCGTGATGGCTGCAATGTCAACCCTCCCTATTGCCAAGAGAGCCTGTAATTCTGCTGATTTATTACCAAGGCTTCTTGTATTCAGACAGACCACCCTCCAACCTGACCCTGCCCCCTTCCCTCTCTGAGATGCCCCCCTCTTAGTCCCCTCCTGTGCCACTGCTACAAGTACCTCCCTGCTAGCCTGGGGGTAAGCTCATTTGGCTTCCTTCTCTGGGATCCCTGCCTACCACCTGTCCACTCGCCACCCCACCACCTAGTTTAAATCTACCATCATAGCTATGTATTCCCCTACCCTCTTCTTTAATACTTCCTTCCTCTCCCTGCTCAAATGTAGCATGTCCCCTGCATAAAGTTTATTGATGTTCCTGATTCTATCCCAGCCCCCTACCAACCCGTATCCTCTGGAGTGACATCATTCCCTCAGCCAGGTGTTGAACTCCCCAATCGTTACCTTCCTCACCATGCTAGCGCAGGGTGCTGGGCGTACCTCTGAGAAGGCCACTGATTACCCCAGTTCCCCAAACAGCCTGCCCAGATCCTCGAACCTCTCCCTCACTACTTCCACCATCTCCCCTGCCAGGTCATTTGTACCCACTTGCACCACGAGATGCGGTTTCCTCCTACCCCTCCTAACACACTTAAGAATTGACTACCCTGCCCTGCCTGCAGTTAAGCCAGGTATGGACTCCACCCAGATGCAACTATGTTGTTTCCCCTTACTGCCCCATCTTATCTCTTTCAGTATTGAATTCCCCAGCACTAATACCCCTTCCTCACTAATCCTCATTCTCCCCTCCACCCTTTTACCTTGGTGACTACTGTTAGATTTCGCCTCAGCTGAAACCCTCTATTTCCCTCCTATGGAAATGTAAATACAAAGTGAATGGGAAAACAGGTGGGGGGGGGGAGACTGTTTGGTAAGAGTTAAAAAACTGCATCTCAATATATGCATTACACAAGTAATGCAGACTTAATATCATGATATAAAATTCATAGGTGGGGTGTAAGCTGAAATTGTACATTAAGACCCTAAGCTCCCATAGTTCTTAAAATGTACTACCAGTAACTTTCCTTTTTCAGCAGCATATGGTCTACATCTCCAACCTGTGGGGTCCCTTGTCATAACATGGGCTGCAAGAGCATTATTGTCCTCTTAATTTTAGGTTGCCCTAATAAGCTCTCCAATGTGCAGTTGAAGCTTACATGTGGTTTTACCCACGTACAGTGATCTGTACATGCATGTAGCCATGTATACCACTTTATTGGTGTTACAGTTAATAAAAGCAGTAACCTGATGAACTTCACAAGGGGCCGCAGTATATTGAGGATAGGGTAACAAGTAGTCATTTTATACAATATGACTTGGAAAAGAATCCACTCCCGAAGAGCAATTTTAAGTGTGGGTCTTGCATATTTTGTAACTATATCATACCTGGGAGTATGTTTAAAGGTGTAGCTAGTGGTGAAGTTCATCAGATTAATAATTTTATTAACTGTAACATCAATAATATGGTGTATTTTATTTATTTATATTTTTTTATTTTATTTGTCAGAGATTGGAATTACAACCCTTTGAGTCAGAGACTCATTTCCAAAGGATCCTTGTCATAAGTATGTATTTAGACACAGCAAGGTAAAATGTAACATACATACATACATACATACATTCAGTTGCTACATCAGGTTTCGTGGGTGAAATTAGTATAGTTGAGGAGTTACAGCGTTTCATACATGATATTATTATGTGAAGTAAGGACAGTGTACACAGGCGGCAGTAAGCCTATGCAGTAGCCTATACAATGGTTTAGCTAAGCCTGTGGAGTAGCCTATACAATGGTTTGCTAAGAATTTTCATACTGGAGTGGAAACACATTGCTATGTGAAAACAAATCAAGGCAGTCTAGGAGCCAGACTTTGTCTATGTTGCAAATTTGGTAATTGATACCATTCTGGGTGGGTGGCGGCCCACTGGCTGGCAGCTCACCGTGTACATGGCTACATGCAGGTATGGCTTAAGCTGTGTATTATATATTAGGGCAACCAAAAACCGAGATGCCAAAAATGCTCTTGCAGCCCACATTATGACAAGGGTCCCCACACACATTCACTTTCAGAGACTGGAAAGGATTTTGACTCTGATTCATGGTGGAGATGTACACCGTCTGCTGCTGAAAGAGGAGAGTTACTGACAATACATTTTAGGGGCCGTGGGAGGTCAGGGTCTTAATGAACAATTTCAGCTACGTCCTACCTAAGAATTTTATATCATGATGTTACATCTGTATTATTTATGTAATGCATATACTGAAATGCAATTTTTTAACTATTACCAAACATTTCCCTCCTATCTCCTCCTCCTACTGTTTTCCTATTCACTTTTGTATTTACATGTTATTTTATGCAATGTCACAGGATTGTTGCATATATTATATCTATGTTTGTATTTGAACAAGTTTTTGTAATAGTATTTAAGTACTGTATGCTTTCACTTATACAGCTATCTCAAGTGACCCAGAATATGTGAGTTGTTGTGGATGAATTGAAGAAATGCATTGGTGACACAAGCTTACTGACTGTCTGCAGATTAATTGAATATTTATTATGCATTCCATGAATGAGAGTGACTGAGTGTATGATTATTTTCACACTGAAATTTCAATGATTGCATTCCTCCGAGCTATTTAAGTCATGGTGTTGCTTTTGTATAAAACACTCCTGATCACCATTCACTGATACACTTTGATAAAGAAGTAAGTGCTGCTCCAAAATATTTGGCACTTGTCCTATGGGTGCTTTTATCCTCTAAGTGTTTTAAATAAATATATGTTTAGCCTACAACCTAGAATTTTTTTTTACATTTCTGCGGTAGCATTAGCATGATCTGATAAGCTACTTTGATTTTATTTCTAAGACTGGAGCTTAGTGTTCTGCCTGTTGGCATATAAAAAAAGTTGTGCCACAAATTGTGGCCAAAGGAATGGTGTTTCACAAAACACTGAGTCATTTTGCTGCAATTTGCATCAAAACACCTTGTTTTGTGAAAATAGTGCCACAATTTGCAGCAGTAAGAACTCTGCAAATAAAATAAACATATTTCTGTGCAATTCTTTGAGCAAACTGACCAAAGAATAAGATTCATTGGGACCCAATTAGGTAAACACAACTGCTGGTGTTTACCATCTGTCAGTATTTTTTGAAATATTTAAATTTGTTTGTCTTGCTAAATGAAAACAAGATGGCAGAATCTCGACATGACATTCTACATTTGTGATAATACATACTGCATTTGTGGCAAGAAAACAGTTGTTTAACATGACACATTTAACTTTTCCCATAGGAAATAATGGGAAAATTGAAACTTTAATAACTTTTGAATGGATTGATATGTTTTCACCAAATCTTCAAAAGGCACATCTGTGATCCACGACCTGTATACTCTGCACATTTCAGACCACAACTCTACAGTTAATGAGAAAGAGCATGAAGAAGAATTTCCAAAAAAATGGTAATTTTCACATTTTTGGACACTCTGTGTCTCCCCACACACACACATCTAACTGAAATGAAACTTGCCACATCTCGAGATCTTCAGTCCCCAATGGCACTTGCCAAAGTTTATGTGACTCAATGGAATAGTTGCAAAGATATTAAAGTGCAAAATGTTGAGTTTAACATAGAAGTGACTGCTGAACCCTAACTATAGGGGCGCTATCGTGCCCCAATAATATATAAGAAATATGCAAAGGAAATCATTGACATACATGATTTATCTGCACAAGAGCAGTTTGACCTCAGGTAACCTCAAGGGTGGCATAAGCCTCGAATGAGGTGTCCAAGGTCAAACAGCTTGAGTGCTGATAAATCATGTATGTCACTCATTTTCCATTGCATATCATTCAAGTTATGCAATAGGAAATGTGTTTTTTTGTTTGGTTTTCATTTAGTTTCTGTAGAGTTTCAGTTGCTTTTTTTATATATTTTGTTGTATTTGTTCTCGAGGTTTGCTGGTTTCTAAGGCCAGTATCATGGTTACTATGCAGGGAACATCACAGTATTGTTAGCAGTGTTTCTATTGGTTGTTGTTGGTGTGTTGGAGGGCTGGAGAGTTTTGAAAAAAATGGCGGCTCTGTTTCTCACTTAGCGAGAGAGACAGCCGCTGTGGTGGTGATGTTGGTGCTCGTGTTGGTATTTTTTTTGGGGGGGTAGTTTTTAATTTTTCTTTTTGTTTAGTTTTTCAGTTATCTGGTTTATCCAGATGTTTGTGGTTGCTACTGCCTTTGCTGTCCCTGGAGTTGAGAAGCATGTGGCTGCAGCAGTCAGGGATGATCAGAAAGGATAATGAAGCCTGTGTGCGAGGAGAGTTGATAGGTTATACAGTGACATCATTTGTTTTGTGAGGTCAGTGGAGATCTGTAGGTTTGTGTTCTTGGTGCTGGGTACCAATTTCTTTTTGAAAAAGGTTGTTTTTGAATAGTTCAGACAGAAGCGGCAACTAATAAATTTTGGGCATGATCAGTGAGTTAGCAAGTGGGGGAGTGAGCGGATGAGTGGGCAGAAGAGGAGAGTGCAGCATAGTAGCTGAATTTGTCCTGTAAAAAAAAAAACAGAGAAAGCGGTAAAGCAGTTTGGAAAAATAATGTTTGGTTTTGAATTCTTTGCTTGTGTTTGTGTGTGACTTTCAGTCTGACAGGAGCAGTGGTTTACTTAGGGATGTTACTTTTAGACTGGGTGGGAAGTTTGAAATGCAGCAGTGTTTGGGACAGGGTGCATCAGTGAAAGTATATTAAGCATTATAAAAGGGAAGTAGGTCTGGCCAGCGAGGGCAAGATTAATGGCAGGGTGTTAAATAACTGGTGGTTGATTGACATTAGGGTGTTGGATAAATCTTATGACCACCGTTTATTCAACACTAGCACTGAATAAATTAATTTATTTAATGTTTTTTTGACCCACACCAATTGTAGATATATATATATATATATATATATATATATATATATGCATATACATACAATTCATCAGTTAGGGTTGTTACTAAAGCAACAAAAACAGGAAAGTGTGGTGTTAGGGGTTCCAAACCTAACACCCCACCCCAACTCTGCAGGCACTGACAGGCATAGAAGGTTTGCTTTGGAGTCATCAGCCCTAACGCTCACCTCATTCCATAAGTAAATAAGCTGAGATGGGTACAGTATAGAAAAATGGGGTGAGCATTAGTGCTGATGTCCCCAAGGCACACCCAAGACACCTGTCAGTGTCTGCAGGGTGGGGTGGGATGTTAGGGTTGGACAACCTAACTCCACATGTCCCTGCTTTTGTTGCTTTAGAAACAACTCTAACTGATGCATTAATGGTGTTTTTTGCAATGAATTTCCTTACTTTTCAGTTAGTATAATTATATCTTTATTTGTCTGTGGGAGCGTAGGGCCCTCTGGGCCCTGCACTCCCATCCCTCCATACATACATATATGTATGTAGCTGTGGAAGCACAGGGCCCTCCATTTATGTGATCAAATTGTCAGCCTATCCATCTTATTACCCCACCTCATGTACCCTGGTACAGAAAATTTCTGAATCCATGCCAAAACGTAATTCTGCATAACCGCAATGCCATTTTACACCAGAGGTGTGAAAACACATACTGGACAGGATTTGAAAAATGACAGCTGTGACATACATGAAGTCAGGTCATATAAACGCTATGTTGTAAATCTGGGGTCCAAATATTTAAAATTTCCAAAGTTACGAGTGGGCATATAGAAATTGCAATTAATGGTCATAACTTAGGCATTTTTTCATATTTTGAACCCAAATTTTGAACATAGTCTTCTGATGACCCCACCTTAGGTGAAAATGTTCAAATTTCATACCAAAGCATCATTCCATGCCACAGGTGCAAAAACGCATTGTGGGCTGGATGTGAAAATGACAGTTGTACTGTTCATGAGGTGGTGTGAAAAAATGGCTATGTTGAAAATTTGGAGTCAAAATGTTAAAAATTACCACAGTTATGCATGTGCATAGAAAAATTTCAATGAATGCTCATAACTTGGCCATTTTTAGGAATTTGTTTATAAAATTTTCAACATGGGCTTTTTGGGAACCTTCCTCATGAACACTTGCAATGTGATTTTGTTAATCAGTCCTGAAAGGTGATTTTGTGCAGTGACTGCAAAATCACCTTCCTTGACTGATTAACAAAATGAAAGTGACAGTGTTCATCAGGTGGGGGTCCCAAAAAGCCCATATTGAAAATCTGGTGAAACTATATCTAAAAATGCCAAATTTATGAACATAAGTTGAAAACGCCATTTAAATACAGTACATTATACAACATTTACTGTACCTTGATTCCTCAGTTTGTGGTTTGGCTTTGAAGAGTGCAGATGTGTCATGGTCCACTGAAGAGGACAGCTGACAATCTCCAGAGGTAAGTACAGGGAAAGGGGGTGTGTGAGGTGGTGGGTTCTCAGTAGGAGGGTTGGGACGCAGGATGGTGGGAACAATGAGGGACCTTTTTTGGGGGGGAAGATGTCTTGGGACAGTTTTCTGGTTTACAGGTACAAAAAAAATCAATATTTCAGGACACTGGCAGTTGGCTCTCCAGTGTCCCACACTGCTGGAGGGGGCTTCCATTGCTGACATGGGGATTGTACCCCTACAATATGCCAGAAAAACAAAATATAAGGGACTGTGGGGGGGGGCATCTGACACTGGGGTGGGCATCCTGGTATCACATTACATAAATAAAATACAAATAATAACTGTCAGAGGGTGGGATGTGCCACTAGACATCAGGGCAAGATAAGGAAGGGGCGCCACTAGACACCAGGGTCAGGGAACAGTGATCGGCTGGTGGGGGGGTGGCATTAAACACCAGGGAAAATGGCAGCATTTGGACAAACCTGCAACCAGCATCAGGAGTTCCAACTGCAGCTGCAGAAGTCAAGAAAATCCCGCTGTTCTTATACAGTGAACATGGCAGAAGCTGTCCTCTCGTTAACCTCAGCACCTGTGATTTCAGGTGCACACAAAAGGTGTTTCTGGCTGGAATTAAAAAAAACCATCAGAATGTAACTAAGCAAGCCCCATTTAGCTACGTTCTGATGTTTCTTTTTTATATTACATTCATTATTATATTTTCTTTGTTTTCTATGTCTTGCTAAGGGGAAAACAAGACGGCAGGCACAACAGAGCTCTGCAAAACTACAGTAGGCTCCCTGTGATGCTACAGTATGTGACCCTACACATGGAAAAGACAGTAGCTCCTGTGATAACAAGGAAGCTCTGTGAAAACCAACTAGGCTCTATGTGACCCTCCATGTGAAAATACAGTACCTCCTGTGAAAACAAAAGTATTTTTGTGCATAACATCTAACTTTTCCCATTGGAAATAATGGAAAAATTAAACATTTAATAACATTGGAATGGATCAATATTTTGTTCACCAAACCCTCAAAGACACATCTGTGAGGCAAAGGCTTTCTACCCTGAAAATTTCAGACCACAATGTAAAACCATTTCTAAAATACAGGTGGACAAAGAAATGGCAAAAAAACACATACATTTAGGGATTTTGACACTCTGTATCTCAGAAACCACATAATGGATTCGTACAAATTTGCCATGTCAAGGGACCTACCCAGAGAGATTGTGCATGCCATATTTCATGCAAATCCACTGAATGGTTTAAAAGTTATTAAAGTTCAGAAGTTTGGCTTTAACACAGAACTGTGCATTCAACTCTAAGTATAGTGGTGCCACTGCGCCACTACTATATATATATATATATATATATATATATATATTTTATTTATTTTATTTAAAATTTTAGTGACCGGGTAGGCCCACTGAGACCATAATGGTCCCTTTTTCAGGGGCGACCCGGGGTTAGTTACAGGCAACAGTACAATAAAAAAGTAGGAACAATTCAAGGGAAAGTGTGCAATACAGACATTACAATCAGGACATATTGCACAATCACAGGCAGGTTAGGTACAGTTGAGAATAACAGGAGGGGTAAAAATAGTTTCACAAGAATGACAGTTGCATAATGTTCATTCAGCAGGTCAATTTTACAAATTACAATTTCAAGTGTTTCAATAGTGAGAAAGTTTCACTGAATAGGATAGCAGCATGTCAGGCATCTGGCAATAGTTTCGGAGGTAGTCTGCTATACCGGTCCTCAGCGGTGGCATGCACAGAGGCTTAGCTCTAGCAGGTGTGTCTTTAGGCCTTTTTTAAAGCCCTCAAGGGAGCTGCAGCTGTGAAGATTGCTAAGAAGGCCATTCCATAGGGACAGAATGAAGGTTGAAAAAGACCAAAGACCTTGGCATGTTCGGACTTTTGGGACATGGAGGAGTCAATGACACAAGGACCTTAATGTTCTTTTAGGCTGCTTAAGTAATAAGGTGCAACTCAGACTGGGGGGGACATTTGGTTGTAGAAACTTGAAGGCCAGACATAGGGAAGCGTAAGACAGTCTGCCCTCCAGGGAGGGCCAATTTAGTGAGCGCAGTATTTTACAATGATGTTCTAGAGGCTGGGCACCCAGGGCAAAGCGTCAGTCTCTGTGAACAAATTTTCCTAGCTTTCACATCTCCGTATTTTGTAGTGAGTGTAGCACTGGGGCCCCATAGAATATGGTGGGCAGGAGCATGCCTGTGGCTATCCTTAGCTTGGATGCCTGAGTGAGAAAAGGGGTTACATGGTACAGGAGACCAAGCTTTTGGTTTAGCATGTTGGTTAATTGGTCAACATGAACCTTGAAGAGCAGTCTTGGTCAATATATACTCCCAGGTATTTGAAGCAATCCGCCACCTTAATAGGATGGCCACTGGACAGATAAGGGGATAGTAAGCATGCCCTATCATGGCCCAGTTTATTGGGTCCAAATAGGATGGCTTTGTTTTTTTTCTCATTGAGGACTAGCCTATTTGTCAGGAACCAGGTTTCCAATGTGGAGAGGTCATGGTTCAGGAGCTGATTTAGCTGTGCCGCATCTGTGCTGCATCTGAAGCAGATCTGTACAGTACGGCATCATCGGCATAGAGGGTCACTTTGGCTCCACCGCAGTGCTTTGGTAGGTCATTGATAAAATATATATCTATAGTATAGTAGTGCAGTAGCGCCACTATAGTTAGGGTTGAGTGGGCAGTTTAATGTTAAATCTCAAATTTGGCACTTTAATAATTTTGCAACCATTCAACAGACTTCCATGTAATTTGGTATGCACTGTCCTGTGGGATAGATCTTTTGAAGTACCAAGTTTCATTTTGATCTGAGTTGTGAATTTTGAGCTGTGAATAGTGAAAAAACAGTAAAAGTCACTTTTTTTCATCTTTTTTGGCTGTGTTTTCCTCATTGCGCAGCAGTCACACCATTTAGAAATTTGGTCTGAAATTGTCAGGGTAGAAAGAGCTTGCCCCCTAAAAACAAGCCAGCATTAGTGTGGTGAAAAAATATTAATCCGTCCCAAAGTTATTAAATTTAGAAATTTCGGGTTCTGAGCATGCTCAGTTCAGTCTTTTTGATTGCTGCATGATGTGAAAAGGGATTTAGGGCTCACAAAAAGGGAATTTGACGCCTCATGAAAAGGGAATCAGCTCACGCAAAGGGATTTTGACAGCTCATGAAAAGGGATTTTTAAAGTTTACTGTTTCTTTGTCACTTCACTGCAAAGAAACAGTTAAGAATTTAGGGCTGCAATTTTCAGGGTAGAAATGGCTTGCCCCACAGATGTGACTTTTGCTGGTTTGATAAAAATTACATCACTTCCATACATAACATTTCGAAGTTTATAAATTTCCCATATGATAACATTGTGGCAGACACAGTACTTTTTGGAGCCTGTATCTCATAAATGATTAGAGATACAAATTTTTTGCTAAATGCTGCTTAGCTGTACAAAGCATCAATGCAGGTTACCAGTCCATGATTACAAGTGTGGTGGAATTGTTTCCAATATTCCTACAGTTACTGAGATATTGCACCATTTGTAGCACAAGGGCTACTTGGAATATCTCTAGGCCTGTGCTGTGTCTCTACAGTTATAGGTGGAGGGGAGCTCAGGGCCCAGAGGGCCCTGCCCTTCCACATATGGATACCATTATGCAGTAATGAGACTGCAGGGCCCTCCATTATGCAGTATTGGGAGATAACAGTTTATTACAATATATCTACACTTATGGATAGATAGGAGCACAGGGCCAATAGAGCCCTGCACTCTTATACATGGATACCATTATGTAGTGATGCGAGGGTGATGGGAGCACAGGGAAATTTGGGCCCTGCGTTCACACATATGGATACTATTATGCAGTAATGGAACTGTAGGGCCCTGCATTATGCAGTAGTGGCAGTGCAGGGCCTGGAGGGCCTGCACTCCCACAGGAAGCACAGCTATAATATTCATGAGGTGGTGTGAAGGAATGGTAATGCTGAAAAGCTGGAGTGAAAACATGAAAAATTGGAAAAGTTACAAGCGTGTGTAGAAACTGCACAATGTACACTTGTAACATGGTCATTTGTTGAAGTCTTTTCACCTAATTTTCAACATGGGCTTTTTGGGACATCCCCTCATGAAGAGTGGCACTGTGACTTTGTTAATCCATCCCAAAAGTTGAGGTTGCACAGCGACAGCACCATTCTGAGCCACAGGTGCAAAAACACATTTCAGGAAGGATATGAAAAATGACAGCTGTAATGTTCATAAGGAGATGTGAAAAATTGGCTATGTTGAAAATCTGGTGTGAAAATATAGAAAATTGGTGAACTTACAAGCGTGCATAGAAACTGTGCAATGCATTCTCATACTGCAGTCATTTTTGGGATTTTTTTCACCAGATTTGCAACATGGGTTCTTGGGACCCACCTCATGAACAGTGGCACTGTCATTTCATTACTTGGTCCCAAAAGGTGATTCCATGAGGCAATCACAAAATCACCTTTCAGGATTGAGTAATGAACTGGCAGTGCCAATGTTCATGAGGTGAGGTCCCAAGAACCCCATGTTAAAAATATGCGGTTAAAATTCCTAAAAAATGGCTGAGATATCAACCTTAGTTGAACCCCATTCCATTGACTGCCATTATACGGTGCTTACCTTTGATTCTTCAGTTTGCTATTCGGCTTTGAAGAGTGCAGACTTGTCCCGGTCCAGAGAAGATCACTGCTCCTCACCTCTGGAGGTAAGGATAAGGTAAGGGGGGAGGTGGGTGCTCAGTGGGAGGGTGGGATTGGGGAGGGGGCCTGGGGAGACGACAAGGGACGGCTTTCTATTTTGCAGGTTTAAAAAAATAAAAGACTTGAGGGGATGTTTTTCTTTATTTACAGGTATTTTAAAATATTACATACTTGACCACATTAGGGTGGGCTCTTAGTGTGCCATATTAGTGTGGGGGAGGGGGATACATGCTGATACAGGGATTGGGCACCCTATGTTGGCAATTCAACATTGCCGGCTTTTGTGGGGACATCATCTGACATCGGGAGTGGGCATCCCACTGTTGGAAGCATTTAATTTTAATTAAAAAAATCAATATATATTTGGCATATGGGAGAAGGCTCCCAGTGTGCCATATTAGTGTGGGGGGGATACATTCTGACACAGGGATTGGGCACCCCAATGTTGGCATTTAAAGAATAAGTGCTGGGGCAGTTTTTTCCATTGGCAAATCCACCATTGTGGATCCCCGGTCGTGAGTCCATTCCCGTTCATGAGGTGGGATGAGGACGAGATGGCCCTATCTGACCATCTGGTCTTCATCTCACAAACGGGGAATTTGACACCTCTCGAATGGGGATTTTGACAGCTGGCGAAAGAGGATTTAAAAAACCCATCCCCTTTCGTGAGCTGTCAAAATCCCCTTTCGCCAGGTGATCCCATTTCATGAGGTGACAGAATCCTTATTCGTGAGCCAGTCCTTGTTCGTGAGATAAGGCCATCTGATCTGGAAATTGGGATCAAGGATTCTGACAGCTCACGAACAAGGATCAGCTCACAAAAAGGGATTTTGACAGCTCGCAAAAGGGGATTCAAAAAACCAATCCCCTTTCGTGAGCTGTCAAAATCCCTTTTCATGAACTGATCTCCTTCCGTGAGCTGACAAAATCCTTGTTCATGAGCTGATCCTTGTTCACGAGATAGGGCCATATGGTCCGGAAATCGCGTTCAAGGATTTTGACGGCTCACGAACAAGGATCGACTCGCGAACAAGGATTTTGTCACCTCGCGAACAATAATCATTAGAAAGTTATGACCAAGGATTTTAAAAAGTAAAAATGGCCATTTGTCTAGGAAAACAAAGCAAATCAAAGCCATGGGGTTGTACCGGGTGTCACCCTGAACAAAACTCATACTTCAGTCAACTCTCAACACATCCGTGGGACAAGTTATATGGTTTTATGAGTGAGGAAGAAGCAAAACAAGATGGCTCGCAAAAGGGGAATTTTTCCTCATGAATGGGGATTTTATAAATCCCCATTCATGAGGTGGCAAAATCCTTGATCATAAGCTAAATCCTTTTTCACAAAAAATACATTTAAATCTAAGACTGAACTGAGCATGCTCAGAACCCAAAAATTCAAAATTAAATAACTTTGTAATGGATTAATATTGTTTAACCAAACTAAGCTGGATTGTTCTCTGGGGCAATCTTTTACTACCCTGAAAATGTCAGACCAAAATTCCAAACCGTGTCGCCACAGTGCAATTTGCAACAATCTGCAAAAATTTACCAAAAAAAAAAAAAGTGAAAACCCATTTTGTGGCACTTCACTGCATGAAAACCGCAAATCCATTCGAAACACAACTTGGAAAATCAAGTGACCTGCCATAGAAGACCGTGCATTCCAAATTTTGTGCAAATCCATTAAACAGTTACAAAGTTATTTATGTGCAAAATTTGGGTTTAACATTAAAGTGTCTACTCAACCCTAACTATAGGGGCCCGACTGCTCCCCTATAATACATACAAATACATCTATATATATATAGATATATATATATATATACAGTCTCCATGACCTTCAGCACAAGACAGAGACTTGCTCGGCTAAGCAACCTCCCCTCCTTTCACACCCTTGATGGGACTGCTCTTGAGGATGTCTCCTCATTCAGGTATCTCAGCATTTGGCTGGATAGGTACCTCGACTTCTCCATACACATAGATGCTATTCTGAAAAAATTAAGACCTAAACTCGGTGCCCTCTATAGAAACCACAGCTGCATCCCTCTTGCCAACAGGCGCAAGCTTGTACAGAAGATGATCCTGCCCATTTTCGACTACTGCGACATAGTCAATGGTGCCGCCCCACAGTCCCACCTATCCAGACTGGACTCTCTCTTCAACTCCTTCTGTCATTTCACTCTTGACTCCTCCCTCCTAACCCACCATTGTGGTCTGTACCACTCCCTCAACTTACTTCCCCTTCACAATCGGAGAGTTCTACACGATGCCAAGTTCATCTCTAAATTCTGGCTTGGTTCTCTCCCCCTCATACATCTCCTCCTCTCTTGGTACCCCTTCCCCCTCCCTTTACTCCCTTAGATCCCTTGCTGACACACAAACCCTGTCTATCCCTGGCAGAACCACATCCTCTGGACAGAAAGCCTTCTCGTACCACCTGCCTAAACTGTGCAACTCTCTGCCTTCTCAAATCCACTTCTCCTCCTCCCTGTTTTCTCTTACCTCTGCACTACACAACTATCTCACCCCTTTCTACACCTGCTTCTGACCCCCTCCTCACCTAACTCCTGTCTACCTTCTCTCCTGCCCCCTACCTCATGCAGTTACCCCACCTTTCTTGGTCTAGCACTTAACTTCGAGACATGCTCATCTTGCAAAATGATACTTTAACTGCTGCAGTGTACCACCCACAAAATCCTGTTGTACTCCTCCTAGGCACATGGCTCAGCACTGCTCTTAACAATTGTATGAATTATGCATTGTAGACCTGTCATCTGTGCTCCTCCTGTATTGTAAATGATGCCTCTCACATGAATGTACTTCTTACTATGTTACTCACTCCTAGACCTTGCTTGAATGTATGTACTGTACTGTGTCTATTGTACCACTGTATTACTGCATTTAATCTCATCTCTGTATTACTGTACGATTTGTCATTTTTACTACTGTCATCCCACTACCCCTTCCCCCAGGGCGTACCGTGAGATGAGCATTAAGTTGCTCAGTGTGTCTTTCCTTGTGAAACATTTTAATAAATCAATATATATATATATATATATATATGTATATATATATGTGTATAGTATACATGGATGTACGCTCATTGAGGGGGATGATTATGGATATAAGGCCATGAGACCAAAGAGTGAGTGGCTTTATTCCCCTAATTAACCTCAGAGATGGGTATACCACTGAGTGTTCCACCCTTACCCATTGTTCATTTACTATTATACATTAGGTTATTGTTATGCATATCGTATTTGTGATCACATTATGGCACCTGAAGGTCTTTTGCAGCCAGGAGGGAATGGTGTGTAGCCAGTGCAGGTAGGAGTTTGGGGGATTTCTGGGTTTGGGAGGGTTTTGTGTGCTTTTTTCCAGGTTCTTTTGCAGCTGTTTAATTGGTTTGGCTAGCTTCTGAAAGATGTGTTAATTGTGTTTCTTGTATTGTCCAATAGGGTTTATTGTTGTATAGGTATATATTTTTTATTAGTGTAGCTATATACTTTCAAGAGTTTGATTAGTGCAGGTATATAGCTTTATTTATTTATTTATTTATTAATATTTTGTAGATGCACCTTTGAGCCGGGGCTCATTTACAAAGGTTCCATGTCATACATTACAGAGCAGTATTTGGATGAGACACAAGAAATACAATGATTTGGACAAGCATTGCAACAAAAAGACCTTAATTTGACCTAGAAACAACTAAACAGCTGCTACAAGGTAACATTGTCAGGATAGACAGTAACATACAGTAGGAGGGAATAGGAGGGTGGGAGATGGGGGCAGGTGTAGGGGGATGAGGTGGAGAGGAGTAAGAGAGGGGTAAGTTGGATTATGTAGTCCCATAAGGAGGTTATGTTAGATATTTAAGTGCAGTTGCAGGTTATTTTCGATGCAAATTACTTTCTCAAGGCAGATTTAAAATAACCAGGGGTGGACAAGTTCAGTATAGCAGTTGGGAGTTCATTTAGCCAACTTGGCAATCTAACAGGGAAGAACAGCTTAGCTAGATTGGTCCTACTAAAAGGTACTTGTAGGGATTTCCCGAGGGCACCCCAGGTAGAGTGTTTATTATGAGTTGGGCAGATAAGCGAGTTTAGAGGAGGGGAGGATAGACCAAGGAGGGTCTTTTTTGCAAGTAGGCTAGTTTGGTACTTGATACGTAGGTCAAGAGGGAACCATCCTGTATTGATGTAGAGGTCACAGGTGTGCGTTAATCTTTCAGCACCTAGGACTAGGTGACACGCTTTGTTAAGGGCAACCTTTACTCTGTGAAGAATCAAGTCTGTGGCTGAACCGTAGACCATTAGCCCATAGTCTATCACAGGGAGGACTGAGGAGATGACTACTAGCCATCTAGCCTTCTCAGTCATGTAAGGTTTGTATCTACATAGGGCATCCACTTTTTTATTTACTGTTTTTACTGCTTGGTTAGCATGGTGTGCAAAAGAGAGATTGTCATCTAGGTAGACACCTTGATATTTGAAAGTGTCGATCTGTTCCAGGACTTCACCTTCCCAGGTAAGGATAGCAAAAGGTTGGAGCTTGTTCTTTTTTTGGTGATATGTGATCAGCAAGGTATTAGTTTTCTTGTAATTTAGGAGTAACATATTGTGGGAAAACTATTGCTCCAGGGCCAAGAAGCTGATCTAAAGGTTAAGCATTGCTTCTTGTTGGCCACTGTTTCAGGTGTAGATCACTGCGTCATCTACATACAGGAGGACCTGTGAGTCCAGGCATGCAAGGGAAAGGTCATTGATAAACATACTGAAAAGTGGGGTTCATGTATTGAGCCCTGGGGTACCCTCACTGTGACAGGACAAGAGTTGGACATGTTCCCATTTATTTGAACCCTCTGGGAGCATCCAGTCAGGTAGTCCTTGAACCAGGTAACAGTGTCAGTGGACAGTCCTCACTTGGAGAGTTTATTAAGGAGAAGGGAATGGTTAACAAGGTCAAAGGCTTTTGTTAAGTCTATAAAGATGGAGCCAACCAGTTGGTTATTATCAAGGGCTTGATGCACGAACTTACAGTAGTATACTCTAATAAAGCAGAAATGGTACTGTGTTGTTTGCTGAAGTCATGCTGTTGCTGGCACTGTATGTTATACTGGCTAATGCAGGTGACCATCTGCTCAGCAACTCTCTTCTCAAGGGCTTTGAAAGTGGGGAGAGAATTGAAATGGGTCAGTAGTTCAGTAGTTTGAGATGGCAGTTTTAGTGCCCCCTTTATGCACAGGGGTTGCAAGTGCTGTTTTACGGACCCTTGGGAATTGTGCCTACCTAAGTGAGTGGTTAAAGATTTTGCCTATCGTAAGGGCTAATACTTTAATTACAAAAGCTAGTAGCTTCATATCAATAGAGTTGCAATCCATCCTTGTTTTGCCTAGAATCTGTTTAACATAGCAGAGGGTAGAGGATACTGAAACAGTTTTAAAATAGATGTTTGGGCAGGATAAGTTGGTAGGAGCTTGACTGTGCTTATCTGTGGGGTGGGGGTCAGGCTTTGGAGTTCAGATCTGCCAGGATGTGACTCAGGTCTGTTAATGTTTTGTTGAAGAGATGTACTATTTCAATAGGATCTGTTATATCAGTATTATTTTGTGTGATTACTGTAGGAGAGGAATTTTCTTCTTTCCCTAGGACTTCCTTTAGGGAGTTCCAGAACTTTATGCTATCCCCCCAGCTTTATATCCATTGTGTTTTATAATAGGTGACCTTGGCTAGCCTTATTTCTTCTGTGCACTTGTTTCTGGCAGCTCTGTAGTTCTGATAATCCTGCGGGGTCCCTGTGGCTCTGGCCCTGCACCAAAGGTGGTACCTTTGTCTCATTAGATTCCACACCTGGTATGTATGCCATTCTGCTGTGTTGCCCCAAATCATTTGCTTTTTATACGGTGCATACTTGTCTCGACTGCAATGAATTCTTTTATGGAGAAGTCTGGGATTCAGTCCAGGAAGATCCAATCAACAGATTCTAAATAATGTTTGAAGGCCTCTAGTCCTCTTTTATGGAGTACCATGCAGTGTATAAGCTTGGGAAGGGGTTTGGCATACTTTGCTGCCATTCGCATAGGACCAGGGAGTGGTTACTTAAGGCATCTGGGAGAACACTGAGACTGTTGACTCTCTCTGCGTGAATGGTGAGGACCCACTCCATTAAGGTACGAGTGCCAGATCATTTGTTTAGCCTGGTGCATTCATTTAAAACCTGGGTCAGGTATAAGTTTCCAATTTGGTCCTTTTGCACTAGGGTGGATTCATTCACATATCTGGACTGAGTAGTACGGTATGGGCTGCATGCCCATTGACTCACTCTGTGAACCAATGGACATGCATCCCTACTGAGCTGTCAGTTGGCGGGCGGCAGGCAGGTGGGGTGCTGCCACCCGCCGGCTGACGGGGGGGAGCGGAGCGGTGGGGCTCAGTGGCCGGGTGGGGAGTGGGGTACACTATACCACCAGGGTGGTAGGCGTCTGTTATGTGTTACAGATGCCCGCGATCGGGCGGCGATCGGTCCACTGGACCACCAGGGATATTGGAGGGGGGGACTATACTGATGCCTGTGATCGGGCATATAGAGGTCCACTGGACCACCAGGGAGATTGGACAAGGGGGGACTATACTGATGCCTGTGATCGGGCACATAGAGGTCCACTGGACCACCAGGGAGATTGGACATGGGGGGACTATACTGATGCCCACGATTGGGCACATAGAGGTCCACTGGACCACCAGGGAGCTTGGACGGGGGGACTATACTGATGCCTGCAATTGGGTACATAGAGGTCCACTAGACCACCAGGGATATTGGAGGGGGGAATTTGCTCCAGAGATGCCCACGATGGGGCATAGGGGTGCTGCCAGGTGCAGCAGGAACTTGGCCACCCACAGGTGGCAGCTGCTGTGTTGCACCCTGCAATGCAGCAGCTCACCTGTGGGTGGCCATCACTTGTTCCTTTTTTTTTGGCTTAACTTTGTGCAGGCGCAGGTAGGGGTTGTGCATGCATGACTCTGCACATCCTGGGCTGAATATCGGGCTGTGCAGGTTATGCATGGGCACATCCCCCCTACCTGTGCCTGCATACATTACTGATGCGCTCCAGTGCATTGGGATTTGTGCGGTGCACTTTTCCCTTTTGAATATCATGCCGGGGTGCATCAGTGCCATGCACAACCCTTTTGAAATATCTGGGCCCAAATTTTCAGCATAGCCATTTTGTCACTCTACCTCATGAATGTGACAACTGTTGTTTTTTAAATCCTGGTCAACATGTGATTTTGCACTGCTGGCATGAAATTAAATTATGTCCAGTATGATATTAAATGACACCTGCCATAACCAGAAGGAGGTGTCTTAAAAATACTCTGTTTAAATTTTGGGGTCAGAATACCACAACAACAAAAACAAATTATCGAGTAATGTTGCAAGGATATCCATTAGCCCAGTGAGGACCATGTTGCCTTCCTATGCCAGTGACCTGAGTTCAGAAGTGAGATCAGTGAGCCAGTGTATAATGGGCCAGAGCTGTTGGGGAATGTGCTGCAGTGTGCAGCAACAACAGCTCCAGCCTGGGGGGAGGAGGGACAGAGCAGTGTTTTCGCACACACACATATGACACTTTGTGGTGGGCCAGGGAGCCTTACCTCACAAGTTATTGACATGTGTGTAGAGGCCTGATGGGCCCATGCACCAGATGAGGACAGTGTCCAGGACTGTATTTATTTCATTTTGTGCAGGTCCTAAAGGGATCTGTGCTAATGAAGATACAATTACACCATTAAAAGAAGAAAGGAAATGAACCTAAAAAAAAACAAAAAAAAACCTTAATGTAAAAATGAGTGTAGAAGAATGCAAAGCACAAAAAGTAGGGTAATGAAAAAAAAAATTGGGGTTTTGGGTCTCTGGAGTATTACTGAACCAGTAGTGGGGTCATCCTTGGGATTGTCAACCCTAATGCCTACCCCTCCCCTAAGCAAATGAGGCCAGATGTGATTTCTTTTCTTCACACAGGGTACAAAGGCCCTGCATAAAGAAAGCAATGACAGATTATATTGGCAACATGTAGTGAGCCATGTTTCTCTACCTTTGAAGAGTATATCACTATGAGGCACTGTCTTGCAGCTGTACTTTGTGCTTCAGACAGGAGGCTACAGGTCAGAGGTGAGGGGGTGGGCAAAGGGTTGCAACCCCAAGGAAAACCCCACACTCATTTGCCAATACTCCAGAGACCCAAAACCCTAATGTTTTTTCATTACCCTACTTTGTGTGCTTTGTGTCCTTCAACCTTAATGCCTGCTTTAAGAAAGCTTTCTGCAATTAAACTATACATAGTATACCTGTAACTGGCAACAAGATGAAATCCAACTGTCCATATTTTTAATAATATGGGCCAAAATATCCTGATTGAAAGCAGTAGTTGTCACTCCAGTCCTAAATGGATGTCCAGAGTGTGCATGTGACTTCAGACCCAGGTGAAGAAAGAGTTGATGTAGATGTTGTATTAACCAGAATTTGGTCATGGCTAAAATGAATGTCTGTGGTGAAATAAGGATTAGAATATGTGGAGAATAGTTTTATAGACATGAAGGGATTAGATATGGCTATGAGTCACCACTTGTTATGAGTTTGAAAATAGTGTATACAGACCTATGCCATTCTAGTGGAGTAGGACTGCCAAGAATGGGTTCCCAAAGTGGTAGTCAGTGAGGATGTGGGAGACCGCCAAATTGGGGTCTCCAGGTGGGAGGGAGGAGGTCCCAAAAGAAGGAGGAAGCAACTCCTAGTGGGGGACTCCATAGTCATAGAAACATAGAAAATGATGGCAGATAAGGTAATTTGGTACACTTAGTCTGCCCATTTTCCCTGCCTACTGCAATGTGACAAATCTTACTTGATCTCTGGCTTTTTTTTTGTCATGAAATATTTTATTCAATCTTTTCTTTCACAATCAGTGTAGGCATTAACAACAGTGAATTTACATGTCTTTAGCCCTGTAGGTCAAACTATCTGTGCCCAGTTTCAACACACCACAAAATAACAAGTAATAGTCACAGCAGTTGTACAGAAATGTAACACAATGTTGAACATTATTACAGCCCTCTCTGAATAGGAAGATAAAGGTTGTCCTCACCAATTAAAGTAACCCTATTCGGTTAGAGATGACCCAGCTCTTTGAACACCCCTTGAGATGGAGGAAAGGGGTGTCATCAAATCCAATCTAACCTAGCTGAATCACCATAAGGCTGAAAAACCTTCTGTCAGGAGTGAAGTTTTTTAAAAGTGTACCTTCTTACCCTACATAGAATAGTAGCGTCAGTTCAGGGAGCTGCTCCATACTGTTTGTCATCAAGTAGGGGGATTAAGGGGGATGGTGGTGGGACTCAGCATAGATGGTATCATAGGAAGGGATCCAATTTTTTTATTGAACTGGTGTAATTTGCCTCTAACCCCAAAAGAAGAGGCATTTAAAGGAGGCTACTCTGGATAAGGCAGAGTGCCAGGTAATAGGCAAGGGAGGGGAGGGCTCTTGCCATCTCAGAATTGCCTTCTTGGCTTAAATTAGAGACAAAAGTAGCCAGCTAAACTCCAGGGAGGGGTTACAGGTAGTTGGGATGTGTCACCTAGAATTGCTACTGCTGGATCCAGAGGGATTTGACAGCTCAAAATTGTGGAGCAGTCTTGGAACACACCTGCCCAGAACCTTGTTAGTGTTGGGCATTGCCAGAGAATGTGTAAGAGGCATGCACTGGGTGACCGGCATCACCAGCACTTAGTGTGAGGTATTAAACCCCATTGATGAAGGGCCTGGGGAGTCCTGTACCAGTGGTGTAGTATCTTGAACTGTATGAGCTGGCTTTTTGCATCCCTGTAAACTGTGTGGGCCTTATGGATGCAGCCTTCCTATTGTGTGTCCGATAATTGCACCTGTAAGTCTGCTTCCCAGTGAGTTTTACATTTAGTCATAAGGTCTGGTAGTGCATCTCTGAGGGTGCTATAAATCTTATCTACAAGTCCCTTGGGTGTCCTCTGTGTATGCCTGGCCTGTAGCCACAGCTGTTCCTGTGCCTCAGATACTGAACCCTGAATACTTGCCACCGCTCGCCTTAGTTGCAAGTTTTGCCCAAACTCCCTTTTTAGCAGTCCAAACTTGGACAGAAGCTGCTCAAAGAACAATAGGGTATCTGAATTTGACAGGGAGATGTCTGCTATTGTCCGAATGTTTTTCTCTGCCCAGTTGTTCCATGCAATGAGTTTGTAGTCAATCAGAATGGTTGGGTTCTGCCACAGACTCATGAGTCTTCTGGGGGTCCTTTATCTGGACCAGACTGTGCATAAGTGTAAGGTATCTTCTCCAGGCATACTGAGTGTCTCTAATAATGGGGCCGAGGGTATCTTGACTTTCTTGCATAGTAAGGCACCCAACCAGTGAAAGTTTGTCAGGTGTTGCTCCAAATAAACCCAGGGAGGAGTTCTGTCTGAGGAGGGTAAGTACCAGTTTGTGACTTGTGCCATCTTATAGGCCAAGACATAGCCCTGAAGTGAAGTCTGAGACTCCCCTTTTTCCAGTGGGCCCTCCATTTAATCTGACTCAGTCTTTCGTGTCCACCATCCCTGAGGAAAGTGGAGAAAAGGTTTTAGACTCTCCTCAAGATTGCTTCAGGGACTAACAAGAGGATGTTGACAAAAAAGATAGGCCAGTTTGGGTAGGGTAAACATTCTGATTGCCTCTATTCTACCTTTGAGAGCTAAATGCATCACAAGGCACCTGGCCCTGATGGAATCCCCCTTGGACATAATATTAGATGATCCAGAGGTTTGGATTCCATCCCTGAAGTCTGTGTATAATCATATAAGACAGACAGAAAAATTACCATCAACTTGGAAAGAAAACATCATCATACCTTTATTTAAGAAGGGTGTTAAGGCAGAGCACAACAATTACAGACTGATAAGTTTATTGGATACGTCTCAGAAATTTATGAAAATCTTACATGAAGGAATTATGTTCTGGATAAGTAGGTTGAACTTATTGAATGAGGCACAAGCAGGATTTATACCAGAGCTCTCAACCATTGATCAGTGTTTTGTATTAGCCCAACTAATACATAAATATATCTACATTAAAAAATAAAAGCTGTACTATGTGTTCATAGATCTGGAAGCAGCTTTTGATGGGGTTAAAAGGGAAAAACTCTGGGAAACCCTGAAAGAGTATGAGCTGGATCCATCATTACTCAACATGCTGATGGTGTTATATAGAGATAACTACACCTCAGTGAGATACAATAAAGAAGGTGATAACACCCCAGAATTTCCAACTAACATTGGACTTAGACAGGGTTGTGTTCTTTCCCCAATATTATTCTACCTATTCTTAAACAAGGTGCTGAGACAGTTGTACGACCCCAAACTGCACATACCTAGAATAGGCTCCAGGCAGTGCCCCCTGCCTGGCATATGCAGATGATGTCATTCTGATTTCAATCAGCTATGTAGGGATCAAGAGAAGTCTAAGCAAATTTTATAAAGGCTGCAGGAAGGCCTCTTTAGAGATAAATTTTGAGAAAACAAAATACATGATCTGCAATAGCCACTTGGTAAAATAGGGGAAAATATGCTAACTGATCTGCAATAAACATAAAATTGAATATGTAAAAAAGTTCTGTTACCTAGGGATAGTATTTACGTACATCCTAAAGTGGCACAAATATATAAAATCCATGGTACAAAAGGTAAAAAGATTTGCTCCCTCAATAGAGAGGTTTGCATTTAAATATGGAGGGCACTCTATAAAAGGATCACTTATAGCACTAAATGCTAAAACCGAGAGCCAGATCCTTTATGGGGCAGAACTATGGGGACAGGCTGGAACTGACACTTTGGAAACCCTTATAATTAGATTCTATAAAAGACTACTAGGGTTACCCCACGGAGCATCATCCACCTTAACTAGACTGGAACTCGGGCAATTGCTGATCAGATGTAGCATTGAACAGATACTCACATATACTCGCTTAAAGTATACAATATGCACAGTGATAGACTGCCTAGAGCATGCTTGGAGGAAATCATGATCCACAATCAGTCTGGATTATTTTGCTCTTGTATGGATACACTTGAGAAAATAATCAAGCCATATGGTCTTTCAAATTGTCTAACCAAAAGTTGCAGGGCCCCTTTAAAGCTAATAGAAGAGCAGATTAGACTTAGAATATGGGATATATATTTCCAAAGAGAAATGAGCATGGGCAGTAATTGTAAAATAAGCTCATGGGTGGCTAAGAACATGAAAACAGAATTGGGAATTGAATCATATCTTAACAAAATAAAAAACCCAAATAAAAGGAAGTCCATTTCCAAATTTAGATTTGGGTATGTGGAAAGCCAAACATTAAAAAAATTCTGTGGAATGACCACCTCAAATTTATGTGCCTGCAGCCTAAGGGAAGACAATTTAATACATTTACTTATATTATGCCCCCTATGTAACTATGAGAGGAAATTGTTCCTGGGAGATATTTTAGCATCTCTGGATATGGAGCCCAGATACCAGGTTAACTTTTTGTTAAAAACTAACAACATAAGCATATTGAAAAAAAACTGCAAGGTTTTGTAAACCTGTCGAGAGGGAACATTTGCATATAGCTCCTGATAAGCTGATTGTGGGAAAACGGTGAGACACGTGGATCCCTTATGCCCAAATATTGATTGAGGTTATTGCTTATGTATATTGATTTTAGCATTCTTGAACACCCTAAGGAGAATACAATAGAGATTGATTTTAGATCGTATGTGTAGTCATGATGAGGGTTGTATCCCTCTTTTTCTTTTTAATTGTATATTTATCATACGTATTTTTGTAATGATAATTTTATTTTGTCAAACATTTAAAATTGATGATGATGATAAATACATCTGTCCCTATCTTTTCATTTCCTGTTCTAGTGTCATGAGAAATGTGAGATAATTATCAGGTATAATTTTTTTCCCACTCTGTAGGAATTTTGTCCCCCAGGTAATTGACATCTGATGGAGCCCATACTACGTTGGAGTCTAGTGAGTTTTGGGCTGTACAAGAAATATTGGGAGGGGATATCATTGCCTTGTTCCAATTTACAACCAGATCAGAGATTTCCAAAAAAGATTCTGGTACCCACATGACCACTGGTACTGATGATGTAGGATGGGAAAGGGTTAGGAGCATATCATCTGCATAGGTGTTTACTAAAAAATGGGATGAGTGGAGCTGAAAATCTAGGATAGACCATGTATCTATCAGTTTCCCAATGAGGGTTGTTTGTAAGTACCACCGCCATTCGGGAGGAGTACAGCAACTAGGATCCAACTTCAGAAGTAGGGTCCTATACCATATGTCTGGAGGACTGTGTGTAAATGGGTCCATGTGACCAAGTCAAATGCTTTATGAAAGTCAATGGCCATAGCTGCCATAGGAATAGGTGAGGATCGAGCAAACCATTTAAGGTCGAGCACCGTCCCCAGGTTATCCGCTCTTGTTTTGCCCTTTCAAAATCCCACCTGTGTGTGGTGCATTAAGATCGGCAAGACTTTCTCCAATCTGAGTGCTAATGCTTTAGCTAGACTTTTTGTATCAGTAGCTATGAGTGAAACTGGGTGGTAGTTGGCACAGTTCTGCGGGTCATTAGATTTTCTAGACATTAGAAATATGAGGGCTTCTTTCATGGTGGGTGGGGATATTTCATGGTCACATACCCTATTAAGGGTCACCAGAAGGAGTGGAAGAATTATCTGGGGCATCAGATGGTACAACTCCACTGTAAAGCTGTCCTTAACAGGGGCTTTTCCGGGTTTCAATTGTTTGAGGTCTGTGGGTAACTCTAGTTCAGATAAGGATGCATTGAGTTGTTCCTGTAATGCAGGAGTCAGGGATAGTAAAGAAGTGTCCCCCAAAAAGTCTTGTAATTCATCTGCCCTCTCTTCCAGGGCAGGGGGAAGAATACAATGCCTCATAGTATTGTTTCATAACTGCGTTGATTCCTGTGGGGCTAGTAACAGTGCCCCCTTGGGCATTACGTAAGGCCACAATTTGTGACTCAGCTTTTTGTTTCCTTAGTTGGTAGGTGAGGAGTCTGCCTCTCCTTTCCCCAGATTCCCAGTAGTTTTGTTTGAAGCACAGAGGTTGCCATTCTACCTTCCTCTGCAGGAACAAATTAATTTTAAATGTAAGGAAATTATGTCTGCTGCAAGGGTTGAAAGAAGTGATGTGTTGTGTTTGCATTGGTTTTCTTTAACTAGCATCAGGTCTGCAATTTCTTGCACCCTCTTTTTCTGTCCAGCAGCAGAGAAGGTGGTAATCCTCCCCCTGAGGAAGGCCTTAAAGGCATCCCATACAGTGTCTGGAGAAACCTTGTCAGTGGCATTTAGTTGAAAATAGAAACATGCTTGTTGTGATATCCACTTACAGAATTCAGGGTCCTTAAGTAGAAGGGTGTTTCCGTGGGGGGGGGGACTCATTGGGGCATGATCTGAGATTAAGATGGGGTCTATGAATGAGTCACTAGAGTTAGTGGCTGCTAAGTTAGTGACCAACCATATGTCTACTGAAACATATAAACATAGAAGTTGACAGCAGATAAGGACCGCAAGGCCCATCCAGTCTGCCCATTTCTTTTTCTACCTTATGAATGTGCCATAGGCCTTTGCTCTGTCAATGGCCTATCTATTCATACTCATCTGTATTGCTCCCTTATGCCTATCCCATGCCTGTTTGAAGCCCTGAACTGTATTCATATCCACCACTTCCTGAGGTAGGCTGTTCCATGCATCCACCACAATTTCTGTGAAAAAGAGCTTCCTGTCATTACCCCTTAATAAGCCTCCCTCTAATCTCATGCTGTGTCCTCTTGTCCTTCTATTTTTATTATATTGAAACATGTTAGACTCTTTCACCTCATTAATGCCCTTAAGGTGTTTGAATGTTTCAATCATATCACCTCTCTCCCTCCTTTGCTCTAGAGTATACATATTGAGTTCAGTTAATCTGTCCTCATATGTTTTCTGATGCAGTCCCTGCACCATTTTAGTTGCCCTTCTCTGGACTGCCTCAATTTGGTTAATGTCCTTGTGAAGGTGTGGCCTCCAGTACTGCATGCAGTACTCCAGATTGGGCCTAACCAGTGTCTTGTAAAGAGGGATTATTACCTCCCTCTTCCAACTAGTGATACCCCCTACTAATACACCCCAACATCCATCTAGCCTTGCCTACTGCTTTAGAGGTTTGCTTGGATGATTTCAAGTCATCTGTGATGATGACGCTGAAGTCTCTTTCTTCCCTTGTGACTGCCAGCAACTCCCCTCCCAGCCTATAGGTGGCTTCAGGGTTTCTCTTCCTTATAAGCATTAAGGCAATGGAGGTGCAGGGACTTAAAGAGGGGGATAGAGGTGCTGTGGGTTAACCTCAAGTTTGGAGAGAAAGCCATCATTTGAATGGAAGCAATATACAGGCCTCTGACACCTGGGGAGGACTTAGACCAAGAAATGTTGGAAAACATTGGCAAAATGGTTAAAAAGGGGGGTGGTGGTGCTGGTGGGGGACTTTAATCTGCAAGATATAGAATGGAGCCTTCTCACCCCAGGAATACTACATTATTCCTAACTCTTATGCAGTGTGCCTTTAAGCCAGATCTGCCCGGAGGTGGAATGTTATGCTAATTATGGAATCACTGGCTTGTGCCACTTTTTCAAATGCTGCCACCTATCAATTACCTACATTCTAACACTCATGTTTCTCTCTCTTCCTGTCAAGACTAGACACTCAGACAGCCTCTCATCATCATCTTGCTGTGAAACTTACAAAAATACATATAAGTATTATTTTATTTTCATTTGATGCCCTTATATTTTGTTTGTAGTAAACCATTAGCATTATTTTAGTTAAATTGTTTATTTTTCTTGGTTTCTCCCAGTTCGGGATAACCGGTTGGGAACCGAGGGTTTTTAGTCTTGGTGGAGTTTTTTCTGACTAAAACTCCTTTATTTAAAGTAAATCATTTTATTAAAACTATTTTTTGTAACCACTAATATCAGTTACTGAACTGTTAATCCCAGTTCCTTTCTCTTTTGCTTCCCAGTTTTGATTGGTTCCCCAATTGGTTCCTGAACCAACTGCAACTGATAGTTTTACTTTTCAAAGTTTAAATTTATTCGCAGTTGCAGTTTTTGGGTTTCTTTTGCAAAATGTCTGAAAAACCTAAGAAAAAGACCAGTGAACCCATTTCAAAAACTGTACAGAGTGTGGAGAAGTTTTTGCCAAGGCAGATGAACACACTTCTTGTGTTGTCTGCCTTGGCTATGAACATTTGAAAACTGATTGTGAAATCTGTAAGACCTTTCCAGAGAAAAACGCATGAAAAATGTTTGGAAAGGCTTAAAAAGAAATTTCTTCCACCTAAGGGTCCCTCAGACTCTGACCAGCCAACACCCTCAGTGGTTGTGGGTGAAACTACAGAAACCACAATTTCTATCCCTGATACAGATGCAAAGACCAACACAACAAGACCTGCTGAACCGACTAGCTCTCCGGTTCCTTTGAAAAAGATGAAGAAAACAAAGCACAAAGAACCCCCTGCTGATCAGCTGTGGGGGCTTCTGGTGTGGCTGTAAACATGCCTACTATACTGGAGATGGCACAGGTATTTAATGCCTTGCAGGCCATGTAGGGTCTGATGCCTGCTGGACAGCAGTCTACAGTTCAGACCCTTGATGAGTCAATGCAGTCCTCCCTGCATGAGGCCAGGGAAGATTATAGGGAATATGAAGAGGAGGATGAGGGGGAGCATAGAGAGCCTTAAGTCTCTCCTGAGCAAGAGTTTGGCTCACCTCCCAGATCGTCAGAGGACTGTTCATCCCATTTCTCTTTTGTTCGAAAAATGGTGGATGCTCTGGATATCTCTACCACTGAGGTGATAGAAGATGAGGAAGAGGCAGAGTACTTGGAAATGATGGGGTTAACACCCATCAAAAAGTTACTGCTTCCTATAAATACGTTTTTTAAAAGGGATGTGATGAAGCTCCACAGCACCTCTATCCCCCACCTTTAAGTCCATGTCCCTCCTTTGGGATAAAAGGTTGGACAAGAAGTACCAGCTAGACATGGAAGGAGCTGAATTTTTATTCTCCCACACTGACCACCAGGGGGTGGTACAAGCTGCAGCCTGTGACAAGGCAAAAGTACCTCTTGCTTCTCATCCACCAGAGAAGGATTCTTGAAAGAGAGACAGTATGGCGAAAAAATGCTATTTATCAGCTTCTTTGGCCATAAGACAGGCTAATTTCCAAGCTTATGCAGCCTGGTACCAGAAATCCCTCTGGCAATCTGTCATGGCTGTGGTAGATAAGGCTCCTTCCAGTCTTTCAACAGACCTTGCTGAGACTGCCAGATTTGGATTAGAAGCTGCCAAATATTAATTTCAGATGGCAGCAGACACCAATGACACTGCTGCCGGGTGGATGGCCAATACAATTGCCCAGAGAAGGTTTGCCTAGTTAAAGGCTACAAACCTTACTTAAGACACTCAGAATAAGACTCTGGATTTTCCAGTTGAGGGTAATTCCCTCTTGGAACTCACACAGAAGTCTATATGAAGAAAGTGGTTGAGTACAATGCCACTTACAGAAGCAGCTCAGCCAAGGAAAAGGTTTCCCCATCCAGTAGACCTTACAGAAGGGGAGGCAGGGGCAGACAATTTCATTCCAGATATTTTTATCAGGCCATGGCTGTATCCCAAGTGCAACAGTATCCTCAGCAAGGGTACTTCAGGGGCAGGGGCAGAAGGGGTTCCAGGCATGGTTCCCACTCTCATCCCCAGGCAAAGCAGGAACCCTGACTTGTCCTCCCAGGCCACCTCAACACTTCCAGTAGGAGGCAGACTGATTCACTATTTCCAGGCTTGGAAACAGATCACCACAGACAAGTGGGTCCTGGAAGTAGTGAGTCAGGGTTTGTCCCTAAGCTACAAATCCTTTCCCTCTCTGAAAACCAGAGTTCTCAAACCAGCTTCCAATGCAGAAAGAAAGCTGTTGGAAAAGAAGGTTTGAAACCTACTGTTGGCAAAAGCAGTGGAATCTGTATCTCCACAGCAAAAGGGAAAGGAGTTTTACTCAAGATACTTCCTCATAACAAAGAAGAATGGGGAGTGGAGGCATATCCTAGACCTAAGAGTGCTAAACATGCACTTACTAAAGCCAAGGTTCAAAATGGTAACCTAGTCTCTGATCCTGCCAGCTCTCCAAAAAGGAGATTGGTTGGCATCCCTGGACCTAAAAGATGCTTATTTCCACATCCCCATAAGAGATTCTCACAGAAAGTATCTCAGGTTCAGACTCCCTTCAGATCATTACCAGTTTTCAGCCCTACCTTCTGGTCTCACTTCAGCTCCAAGAGTGTTCACAAAGTGCCTGGCAGTGGTTGTGGCACACCTGCGAATGCAAGGTGTGATCTGTATGACTGGTTGGTAGTGGGAAAATTCCCTCAACAGGTAGAGGAACATCTGCAGCTAACCCAAGGACTCTTGAAGTCCCTGGGATTCCTGGTAAATCTCAAAAAGTCAGTCTTTCTCCTTGTGCGAGTGCTGCAGTTCATAGGAGCAGAACTAAATACTCAGGAGGGCAGGGCTTACCTACCTCTGGACAGGGTAAAAAGTATCCTGCAGATAGCAGGCTCCTTCAGCTTAAACAAATCAAAAACTGCAAGTCAGTTTCCACAGTTACTGGGCCACATGGCAGCTGCCACTGGCACAGTTCTAGGTTCCAGGTTCCAAATGAGAGACATCTAGTCCCACCTAAGAGTTCATTCATGTTAAACAAAGGATTCTCTCTCAAAGCTGGTCCCAGTTACAAAAACATTACTTCTGGCACTTCAGTGGTTGAAAAAGGATGCCAGACTCAGAGAAAGGGATGTCTTTCAAAAGGAGCCTCCATCAGTGATTCTCACAACAGATCCATAACTACTAGGATGGGATGCCCATCTAGGGGATCACACTACTCTTGGCACTTGGTCCAGTGAAGAATTTCTCCAGCACATAAACCTGCTGGAGGTCAGGGTGGTGTCCCTGGCACTCCAAGCCTTCACACCACTAGTTCAGGGAAAGGTGCTACAGGTCAGAACAGTCAATACCACCACCATGTACTACATAAACAAGCAGGGAGGAATACGGTCAGGTCCTCTCTGCACAGAAGCTATGAGAATTCTGAATCTGGCCTACTCTCAGGGAGTTTTTCATCAGGCCATTCATCTGCCAGGCAGATGCCCCGAATCAAATAAACCAGGCCCATTACGAATGGACCTTGTACAGACAGGTGGTGGAAGTGATTTTCAGGAGCTGGAGCACCCCAGAAATAGATCTCTTTGCATCCCACAATAATCACCACCTGCCACAGTATTGTTTCAGACCCCCAGTGTGGGGAACAATACCCCTGGATGCGCTGGTTCTGGACTGGTCAGGGAAACACTTTCCAATCCCTCTGGTGTACAGAGTGCTACTCAAGCTCAGGTCCCAGCCAGCTTCAATAATCTTGATAGCTCTAAACTGGACCAGACAGCCATGGTACTCTATACTGCTCTCCACGTCTGTAGCCAAACCAATACACCTTCCTCAGAGGCACAACCTGCTTCATCCAGTCAGGTGAGGTTCCTGTACCTAAACCTCAAGTCACTCAAACTCAAAGCATGACTCTTAAGGACCTAGAGTATGCAGGCTTGCATCTCTCTGAAGGTGTCTTGGCTATTTTAAGAGGGTGCAGGAAAACTTCCACCAGAAAAAACTATGCCTCTAAATGGAAAAGGTTTTCAATCTGTTGCTCTACCAGGAATGTGGTGCTAACCCAAGCAGGAGTGCCTGCTGTGCTGGACCACCTTACTTATCAGCATTCTTTAGGCCTGCAGCCCACTACTTTGAAGGTTCATTTAGTTTCAGTGTCTACTTACGCTTCAGCTGGGAAGCATGCCTCTGTGGCATTAAACCCTATATTCAAAAGGTTCTTTAAGGGTCTAGTTCACTTGAATCCCCCTCATAGGAACCCAGTGCCAGCCTGGGATCTAAATGTGTATATTGCCAAACTCATGGGTTCCCCTTTTGGACCCATGTTTTCAGCTTCCTTGAAATATGTCACATGGAAAACAGTTTTCCTAGTGGCAATCACTGCTGCTAGAAAGATTAGTGAGCTCCAGGCTCTCTGCATTGAACAGGACTACATTTCATTCTACAGGGACAAGGTGGTCCTGCAAACAAACAGAAAATTCCTTCCAAAGGTGGTTTTGTACTTTCATTGGAACCAGTCCCTCACCTTACCTGTCTTCTTTACTGAGCATTCTAGCACTGGGGAGCATAGACTGCACAGTCTTGATTTCAAGAGAGTCCTTAGCTACTACATGACAGTCACCAAGGCCCATAGACAGGACATGAAACAACTGTTCTTGACCTATGAGGATGTGGGAAAAGGAAATCCAGCATCTAAGAGGTCCATTTCTTGCTGGCTAGTCCAGTGTATTCAGTTTTGCTATTCAAAAGCTGGGAAGGAGGCCCCAGTAGGCTTGAGATCCCATTCCACAAGGGGTATAGCTGCTACTATAGCAGCTTTCAGGGACGTTCCCTTGGTGGACATCTGTAAAGCAACTACCTGGAGAACAGTTCACACTTTCACTAAGCATTATAGCCTGGATACTCAGGCTAAAGGTGATGCCAGGTTTGGCATGGCTGTCATGCAGAGTCTATTCCCGAAGTACATTCTGTGCTTACCTCCAAAGGAACTGCTTCCTAGTCTGCATAAGAGTTAGGAATATTGGAGTATTCCTGGGGTGAGAAGAAAAAAATTCCTTACCATAGTAATCTTGTTTCTTCCAAGGGATACTCCAATATTCATAACTCTCCCACCCTGCCTCCCCTGCTATAACCAGTGACTTCTGCAGTCCATGCTGTATTACTAGGGGTATGTGTGCCACACTCCGGTTTTTGTATTTGGAACTGTGTTCTCATTGGTTTTACCCTTTTCAGGTGATTCTGACTTTGGGGGAGTGTTTTGGTAAAATGTTTTCCTTCCTGTTGGAGTTTTTTTGTGTGTTTTATTATTATTATTATTATTATTATTATTATAGTTAATTATTAAATTCCTCTTGGGCCCTGTCTTCTCAGGCATCCACCAAATCTGAGGGTTAGAATGTAGACAGTTGATAGGTGGCAGCATTTGAAAATGTAGCACTAGCCAATGATTCCATCATAGCATAACATTCCATCTCCCGGTGATCTGACTTAAAGGCATACTGCATAAGAGTTATGAATATTGGAGTATCCCCTGGAAGAAACAAGATTACATTGGTAAGTATTTTTTTCTTCCTTCTGCCACATCAGCTAGAAGCAGAGTCAACCTGGACTCAATGCAGGGGTTGTTTCTCAGGTAGCTGGTCAATGAACCCACTCAGGTGGGGCAATACTGGACCTGGTACTTGAGAAAGGGGACAGTGTTGCAGGCATCAGAGTGAGAAGTCATCTGGGGACCAGTGACCATTGTACAGTGTGTTTTAATATAAGGACAACAACAGAATCCAGTCATACAAGGGTGAGAGTCCTGGATTTCAGAAGGGCTGACTTTACAAAGATGAGGGAATGCCTCTGAGAGGACCTGGCAGGGGGAGATGTAGTGTGTGGGGGGGGTGGAGAGCAAATGGACCAGAATAAAAGAGAGCATAGTAAGGAAAACAAACTTTTTGATAAGACAAATAAGCAAGAGCAGAAGGAGGAGAAGACCATTATGGTTGTCTAGAGAAGTGGCAGTAAATGTAAGGGCAAAAACAGTGACATTCAGAAGGTATAATGATACCCAGAGAGAGGAGGATAGGGACGTGTATCTGGGGAAACAAAGGGAGACAGGCAATGCAATGAGGTGCACAAAGGCACAAGCTGAGGAAAGAATAGCCCAGTCAGTATTGAAGGGGGACAAGACATTTGTTAGATATATTAGCGAGAAAAGGAAAGCCAAGGAAGGGATTGTATGGTTAAAGAAGGAGGGAAGGGGCTGCACAGAGGAGGACCAAGAAAAGGCAAACTTCTTAAGAAATTATTTCTGCTCAGTGTTCACAGCAGCGGGGGAAGGTGAAGGAATAACAAATATGCACTAAAGGCTTGGAGGAGAAAGAAGTGGACACTAGACCCTTTATTGAGGAGAGGGTCAAGAAAGCACTAACTAATCTGAGGGTGGACAAAGCCATGGGGCCAGATGGGGTGCATCCAAGATTGTTAAAGGAACTCAGGGAAGTGCTAGCTGCACCCCTGACAGACTTGTTTAACAGTTAACTGGAGACCAGCATGGTCCCAGAGGACTGGAGAAGAGCAGATGTAGCCCCACTTCACAAAAGTGGTCACAGGGAGGAGGTGGGAAATTGCAGGTCTGTCAGCCTGACATCTGTGGTGGGGAAATTAATGGAAAGACTATTAAATGAAAGAATCATGGAACACATGGAATCCAATGGACTACAGGACCCAAAGCAGCATGGTTTTACGAGGAGGTCATGCCAAACAAATCTGATATTTTATTTTTTTGCCTGGGTAACCAAAGTGTTGGATCAAGGAGGGGTGGTGGACATGGCCTATCTTGACTTCAGCAAGACCTCTGACACAGTTCCACATAGAAGGCTGCCAAACAAATTGGGTATAATGGAGTTGGGCAATACAATGGTAATCTGGGTAAGAAACTGGTTAGGGGAGAGGAGGCAGAGAGTGATGATAAATAGAGTTAGCTTGGAGGAGGGGAGAGTGATCAGTGGGGTACCATGGGGTCAGTACTGGGGACAGTCCTCTTCAATGTCTTTATTAGCAACATAGCAGAGGAACTGGAAGGGAAGGCCTGCATCTGTGCAGATGGCACCAAGATCTGCAAAGGAGTGGACATTTCAGTGGGGGTGCAAAGGATGGAAAGAGATTTAAAATGACTGGAGAAGTGGTCAGGAGTTTAGCAGCTAAGGTTTATTGTAAAAAGTGCAAAATAATGCACTTAGGCCTAAAAAAGCCAGGGGTGCAGTACCAAATTGGGAAGGGGGGGTGAGATACCAGCAAAGACCAAACAGGAAAGGAACCTGGGGTAATCATATCAGATGACCTGAAGGTGGCCAGACAATGAAACAAATCAATCAGGAGAGTGAGTAGGTTGCTGAGGTGTATTGGTAGGGGTATTACTACCAGGAAGAGGAAAGTGGTGTTGCCACTATAAAGGTCTTTGGTAAAACCCCACCTGGAGTACTGTGTCCAGTTTTGGAGACCACATCTGAGGAAGGACATAGACTGGATGGAGGCCATCAAAAGGAGGGCTAAGAAGGTGGTACATGGTCTACATCAAAAGTCCTATGAGTAGAGGCTAAAGGAGCAAAACATGTAGACCCTGGAAGACAGAAGGAAAAGAGGGGATAAGAGCAAGACCTTTAAATAACTCACAGGGGTGAATAAGGTACAAGTGGGAGGTATTTTTTGAAGGAAAGGGGGTTTTAGAACAAGGGGTCACAATATGAAGCTGGAGGTGGGTAGGTTCTGGAGAGATGTGAGAAAATACTTCTTCACAGAGAGGGTAGTGGATGCCTGGAACAGTCTTCAAGAGGAGGCAGTGGGGACAGAAACAGTGGTGGGATTCAAAAAAGCCTGGGATAAGCATAAGGGAGTCATAAGGGATAAATAAGGGTAGAAGAATAAGTACCATAGTCCTGAAAGAGCCTACAGCATAAACAAGCCAACAAAAAAGGGTTAACTGGATGAGTCAAGTGGCCTTTATCTGCCATCAGTTAATATGTTTATATGTTTCAGACTCCATGCTGTAACAGATCTGTCTGGTATCTTTAATGGGTAAACATATAAGAATATTCAGATGATTATGTAAATCTTAAACCTGAAGATGAATGGAGTAAATGATGATGAGGGAGCTGAGAACTCCCTGGGTCTGACAAATCAGTGGAATCCGAGGGCCATGGAGGTTTAGAAAATTTTATGAACAGAAGGTATAAAGACTCTGGATGTAAGAGTGTCCATTAACTGGGTGAAAAGCTTAAATTCAATAGGTTGCCTTTGAGTTTGGTTGGTTGAGATGCTGTAGACTGTGAGTGAATAATCTTATAGCTTAACGTGACAGAAGTGATGGGCACTGAGGTAATATTGATGATAAAGTGAATTGAATTCATATTGTTTGATGGCAACTGTGGAAAGATGTTTTGCATGAATGCAATAAGATGCAAATTATTGCACTGGGTTATTGAAAGATTATGAGGATTCAGTTGCTGCATTATACAAAAGATAATGTGTTACTTCCAAGCTGTAGTATAGTCTGCTTTGGTTGTTACCAGGGAATGGATTTCCATATAATTTAACGAGCACCTTACCAGTGAATGTTCACATCATTATAATGTCTATCAAAGGAGGAGGCATAGTCATATACTCATAGCAGTACATGTATTCATAAGCATGAAAAGTAAGTTTCCTAATTGAGCTGAGCTAATTTCAGTTGGTTCTTCACTTCACATGCACACAGTATAACAACAACAATAACAACAAGTAGATGCACAAGAATGTAGCCAGCCTCCCTCTTCACCCAGCTAAAGGCTGGTTACTAGAGTTCACACAAAGGGTTAAGCCTGACCCACATAGATGTTCTCTAGTGAATCCAAGCTTGGAGACGGGGCAGGATTTTCAAAGGGCGTCACAGGTCTTGAAGCAAGCCCTGCGTCAAACCCTTGCATCGGCATGGCTACGCCAGTCCTGATTGCTGCAACTTCACCTGATCATACAACATCGGGCACAGTTGTGACAGTTTCTATGATTTATGGCAGCTTGTGCCAAATATCTGGCACAAGCTCTATAAAAAACAGCCCCCATGATTGCTACAGCTGGACCACAAAAAGTAGGTCTAATGTGTGGCACAGGATAGAAAATCCTGTTCGATTGCCGCAAGCCCAGTGCGCCATATCATCAGCACACATGGGGCTTGCAGCAATCTTAGCCATCTGAAAATCTGGCCCAGGGTGTCTGGAGTTTGTGTCTACAGCTTTCTGACTCAGCCAGCCGTGGGAAGCTCAGGTATGAATATTCATGACCCTGCCCTTCCCCTTTTACACTATAATAGGGGAAGGCAAGTTGTGATCTGGGTGGAGGGGAGAAGGGCAGAAAGTGCCCAGGAAAGAGAGAGAGAGAGAGAACAGCTAGTACAGCCACACTGGCAGTGACTGAGCGGAGAGGCCTGTGGCCACTGGAATGGTGGCAGGTTCCCTGGGTCTGGGTGGCACTGTTCACCTCTGGTGAGATCTCCGGAGGCTTAGGACCCAGTTGTGGTCCCAAAGGGAAGAACACCCCCAGAGCTACAGTGGGAGGAGGTGAACTGCATCCCCATCCAGCCTTGAGAGAGAGACACACACACACATACACACACACACACAAACACACACCATTCCCTCTTTACACTATAATATGGGAAGGCAAGCTATGAATCTGGGTGGAGGGCAAAAGGGCAAAAAAAGCCCAGGAGAGAGCAAGTCCAGCCACCCCTGGAGCAGCAATTCTAAATAACTTTGTTGGAATATCATGCAGCCTCCTGGTTTGTGAGAGTTAAGACATAATATTTCCTTTACAATTTCCCCACTGAAATATCGGCAAAGGTAAAGGGTGGAATATCATAAGTAACACTAGTCTAGGGCTGCAGGATAATATCTAAGTTAAATTTTTATTTATTGCCTATGTACCCATAAACATAACAAATTAGTAAATTCCTCAGCCACAGTAATATTTGTTGCAGTTAATTTATTGTTTACCATAAAATAATTAGATAAATCAGTTACCAGGGTCTTGAAGGGTTTTCTTCCAAAAACACGTAGGGCTTGAGGTTTGTCTCCCACCAAGTGTATCATTAAAGTATTTTGTTTTTGTATTTCTTATTTCCTTTAAGTAGGAATTCCCGGCATGTTGATATGCATCCCAATTAGAAACTATATTTGGATAGCTTATAGGTATATCAACGTTTTTTAAATATCAACAAACTTTCATCTTAGGGATCTCAAGCTATCAAGCGGTAGAACTAGAGTGACATTGTGGTCCGGGATGTGGTTTACCTATGGATAACCAATCAAAGGATGTCTGCAGATGAATCCTGACCATTTCCTGGTGTTTTTATAACTTGAGTCCAGTTGGCTGGCCTTCCTCCTTGCTGTGTGTTTTACTCATTTTTCTCCACTCTCTGCCATTCCACCTCCATTTAGGCCATCTGAAGGTAAACAGCAGTTGCTTTTTTGGGGGGAGGGTACAGTAAATTAAATGATGTAGAACAGCTGAGGTGTGCCACCCTCAAATCACTGAGGCTCCAATTTGGTTAGAAAAGTTTTATACAATGAAGCAGTTTCAGTTTATTTAACCAAGTAATTACAGTAGATGACGTCCAAGCCAGTTAGAGTGCATGTGCAGAGATGCAAATCTGGAAATCCAGGTTGATCAGACAACCAGTCTCCACTTACTGTCTATTTGCTCTTGAGCAAGTCACTAATTTAACCTTCCTGTGTTTAACCTCTTAGTAGTCTCTTTCTTAATCATTGCTCTCTAAAGCTCCCACTACACTAATTAGCAGCCCCATTCTCTCACCTTCCTTTTCTGAATTCTAAAGGGCTTTGGGATACAGTTTGTATAATTTGTATGAATGGACAAATCCTTGAGGTAGGGTAAATGGCAACAGGACAATAAAGATCAGTGAATGGATGGCATACAATACTGGGGAAGTACAGATGGGGGTGCAATAAGATATACAATAAGGCATACAATAAGGCATCTAGAATGCTGGGGTGCATTGGGTTGTATTGGGAGGGGTTTTGCTAGCAGGAGAAGCTAAGCGATACTGCCTCATGCAGATTTCTGGTAAGGTCTCATCTGGAGTACTGTGCTCAATTCTGGAGCCCTCACCTGAAAAAGAACATAGCATGGGTCAGTACAGAGGAGGATAATCAAAATGATCCAGTCCAGCAAGACAAAGACTATGAGGAACAGCTGGTGGCCCAGAACATGTACTCTCTGGAGGCCAGATGCTGCCTGGGTATGACAGAGAAGTATAAGTTTCTGAGGGGTATAAATAAGGTAAAAAGTGAAGATATGTTATCTGACTTATCCTGACTATGTATTCTATTTATTGTTTCTATCTGTTTACAAATCTGTAATTAATTCATGGTCACCCCTGAAAAAGGGACAGCTATCTTTCAGTGGGTCTAACCAGTTAACAAAATCAATCAATCAATTAATCAATCAATAACTAAATTTAGGAGAAATGTGAGGAAGTTCTACTTTACCAAGAAGTTGGTGGAGCCTGGAACTGATTACCAGTGGAAGTGGTTGGGTCAGCTACCTTAAATGGGTTGAACTATGGCAGAGACAGAGCATGAGGTCTCATAGTGCCACTGGGGGATCTGGGGTAGGGCAGGTGCATCAACAGACCCAAAAATGGGAACATGGGCCCCCCAGTTAAGGGTTGGACCCCCTAGTCTTTGCCTTTTTTATGTATATGAACATACGAAGCAACCATCAGAAGAAGGCCATTTGGTCTATCTAGTCTGCTTGTATTACAGGGTCCACAACTTGCACTACTGTCCCTGCCCCCCACCCCACTCCTCCCATCCTCCCTATCCATGATACTTACCTTCCCCCATGCCTATCTCAGCCTCTCTTGAAGCTGCCCACTGTCTTCAATAAGATTACCTCTTCTGGCAGTGCATTCCAAGTGTCTACCACCCTCTCTGTGAAGAAGTGCTTCCTGACCTCCCTCCTAAACCTTCCCCCTCCACCTTTAGACTATGCCCTCTCATTTTATGGTTGCCACTCAGCTTAAAGAGACCCTTCTTACACACCTTATTTATCCCTTTCAGGTACTTGAAGGTCCTAGTCATATAGTATAGCAGCAGGCACCAGGTGGTGTATGCTTTCACTGACACTGTGTGACTGTCTATAACTAACAGCAAGCAATACTACAGATATGCTCACTTTCCAACAGACAGCCAATCCTGGAAGTGTCAGCTCAGCACCACACCACACCACACCACGCATTCACACACTGCACAGAGTAAGCATAGTGGGTGCTGTGCTGTGCTGTGTGCCTCCTTCCTATCTCCTCTTGTCCTGTTTACTCACTCCTCTATTTACAGTCTCAGGCTCTGGCCAGGTCTCTGACTCCTCCCCTAGTCTAATAACTCTCAGTACTATCCTTCCAAGACGTCCCAGGTCCCACCTTACCACAAGTTGGACTGAGTCAACAAGTCACAGTAGGGAGGCAGAGAGTTCGGGGGTGGGGGGGTTATGTGATGCTGTTGGGATGAAAGGGAAAAGGGATGGGTTCGAGGATGATGGACAGCTAGCTTCAGTGTGACTGAATTGATCCTTGCTGTGATTATATGTGGCTAAAATAGTGGGGGGGGGATAATACCACATGATTGCTGCAAGGGTAGCACAGACTGAGTCTCAGTGGAGAATTACAGTTAAAATATGCAAAAAATATATGTTATGAAGAGTGTTTTGATGTGCATGTGTGTATTCCTAGTGTATTCTGCCCTTTGTTTGCTATTAGGAGTTTTTTTATATAAATTTGCCTACATGTTTTATGGAACCTGGGGTCTCCATGTCTGAATATTTTGTTGCTTTTCTTTTTCCTGTAATGCCTCACATCCAATGTGACAATGTTGCTTCCAGGATCATTGATTCAGAGAGTAATAGCTGTTGCAGCAGCAGTCTGCTGTTAAGAGCCCAGTATTCTGGTTTCAACTTAATAACCCTTTCTAATCCAAACTTTCTGATTTCTAGGTATGTGTCTATGTCTAGCCAGCAGGAGTGAATGTTTTTTAAAGGTTTTCATTTCATCAAATATATAAATATTAAATAGGTTTGGTGCAAGCAAACATCCTTGCCAAACTCCACAGTTCATCTTAATTGATGATGTCATGCTTCCAAATTGATTGTATTGTACCTTGGTCAAGGTATCTGAATGTAATCTTATAATAATATCTAATAGATTTACATCCATACCAAAATCTTCCAATTTTTTCCATAGCAAAAATCTACTTATCCTATCAAACACAGAGCTCAAATCCACAAAGCAACAGTACAGTTTTGCTCTCTTTACCTTGACATATCTCCATGTAATATGTGACAATACGTAACAATTCTGCTGAGTTGACCACCCTGATCTAAACCCATTCTGATACTCACTCAAAATCTTTCCTTCATCAAGCCAAGATTGGATTCTCTGTAAAATTATTCTGGAGAATATTTTTTGCGAGGTATCAATTAAACTTATCAATTGGTACATTTTGGATCTGAAGCTTTTCCCTTCTTAAATAACAGAAATATAATGCTTCCCAGCCAACTGGTTGGAATTTGATCTCCCTGTATGATGTAGCTAAACAATGATCTAAAAATAGGGATCCAAAGATCTGGGAAGGATTTAGATATGTCTACCAATATTTGATCTGGACCTGGTGCCTTTTTTGCATGTGCCATGTCACCTATATTGCTTCACCAATCTTTACATCACCTATATACATTGGATAAGGTACATGTGTCCAATTTAAGTGATATTTCAAATTGTGATCTTTCTTTATATTTTGATTTTCTACTGTCTAATAAAGACTTCAGAAATGCACCTCCCATTCATTGGGTGGAAAGAGCTCTTGTTAAATTAATGGCCACAAATGTATCACTGTCACATAGAACAAGAGACACTGTAAGAGAAAGAAGAGCAATAAAAAATGTGAACATGCAGATCCCTAGGGGCCAAAAAACAAGCAGGCAAATTCAGAAAAAAAAATCCTCACAGCAAGCAATGGGAAGGGCACACTAGGACTACAAATGCAAATCAAAACACTATACAACATAGTTTTTGTAAATGTTGACTTTAGTTCCCATGTAATGTGAGGGCAGAAAGTATCATTGTCATTTGTAGCACACTTGGGTTCAGGAGGAGAGAGAGAGAGAGAGAGAGAGAGAGAGAGAGAGAGAGAGAGAGAGAGAGAGAGAGAGAGAGAAAGACAGACAGAGAGAGAGAGAGAGAGAGAGACAGAGACAGAGACAGAGACAGAGAGCCTTGCCTTGAATATTGCAACAAAAAAATATTTATTTGTTTATTTATTTATTTCAAACATTTCACCAGGAAAGACATGCTGAGCTACTACCAGCTTGTTTCCAGAGGTGTCCTGGGGGTAGGGGATGTGGAAAAGCATATTCAGTAAATACAATATATCAAGGCACATAACCAAAAATTGAAGACAAATCAGTATAACAGATACATGTAATAAAAGCAGAAACATTAAGGTATTTTAGATGATTGAACTGCTCTTACTTAGCAATGAACAGGTAATGAAGGAAGCAGATTGCCAGGGCAAAACTAGTTGGGAGGGGGAGGAAGAGAGTCATGGATAGCTGCAGAAAGGGGAAACATAGTCATGAAGTACAGACTTTAAAGAGTAAGCAGAAAAGGCAAAGTGAACTTACAAGTGAAGGTAGGACCACAATTTAGGAAAGTGATATAAGAAAGCAGATTGACCAACAGTAGAATTTCTAGAAGGAATAGAGAGAGAATGGGAAATATTATTGTGTATAGTGCAGTGGGAAACTGAGGGAGAGGATACAAGGGATGTAAGGTGGGAGGAAAGGGAACCAAACCAGCATTTAAAGGAGGCACAATGGGAAAAGTGCCTGGCAACATGACAGGGAGAGAAAGGACAGAGTAGTGTGAGCAATGATGAGTATGAGGGAAACAATCTAAAGCAAAATGACAAAAACAGTGGAAGAGAGGATCCAGTCAGGCAAGGGAGGATTTGGAAGCTCTACTATAGACTATTTCACCATAATCAAAAGTAGGGAGAATCACCTTTAAAACAATCTCACAATGGACAGGAAGCGGGACACTCACTTTGGTCCTGTGCAATGCACCAAGCTTGGGTGGAGCGTTTGGTGCATGAATCTTTATGAACTGAGAATTCAAGAAGATGGGATGCCAGACCCTCAATTACTTAAAAGAGGATATATTCTCAATAGTAGCCCCATCAAGGGTGTGAAATGAAGGGAGATGGGTGAGTCTGGAAAGTCTCTGATGGGTGCCAAAAGTCACAGAGACTGTTTTTTTAGCGTTAAGGGATAGTTGGTAAGAACCAGTGCTGAATATTGTCAAAATCCAGCTGATGTTGTGAGGTAAGATCATGGGAAAAGGAGCCAAATGCAAAAATAACTGTATCATCAGCATACATGTGAATGGCCACAGAGGAACAAACAGAGGGGTGGTCATTCAAGAATGTGGAAAAAAGAATAGGACTGAGGACAGACCCTTGAGGGACATCAGAGCAGATAGGGAGTAGAGATGAAATGGAGCTACCTATCTGGACAGCTTGAGACCTTCTCTCAAGATGAGAACAAAACCATCTGACTGCAGAGTCAGAAAGACCTGCTGTTTTAAGCTTGTCCAGAAGGACGGGATATGCCACTGTGTCAAAAGCTTTAGCAAGATGAACAAAAATGGCAGACGTAATCAGATCCTGATCCATACCTATGAGGATGGAGTTCTGAGCCAAAGTAGGGAACTGGAAGTGGAGTGGGATTTCCTAAAACCAGACTGGAATGGGTAAAGAAGGAGGAGAAGGAGTCAAGGAAGAAAGAGTTGTGATAGTAAAGTTGTTCTTGTAACTTAGCTAGGGTAAGAAGAAAGAGATAGGATGGTAGTTACCAGGAGAAGAGGGATCACTACCTTCAGGGATTGAAATGACAGTAGCCTGCTTCCAGGCATCAGGGACAGTAGCATAGGGAAAGGAAAGGTTGAGTAGCAGGGTAATAGGTAGTGCAATGACAGTGGCTGAGAGAAGTAGAAGTCTGGGATCAAGACCATCAGGGCTACCACATTCGTGAGGATTAAGAGCAAGAAAGGACTTAAGAGTAGCAGCGGTGGTGGTGGAAGAGAAGAAAAACGAGAGATTTAAAGGAGGAGTTGGTAGAGAGAGAAGAAAGGAGGAGGAAGATGAAAGGATAAAAGAGAGGGCACAGGTAGCAAAGTAGGAGTTAAAGGAAAATGCAACAATAGAAAGGTCAGAGATGAGGGTGCCATCAACCCTAAGAACTGGAGAAGGAGACTGGGTCAGAGGTGAGAACAGGGAATAAATAACTTTCCAGAATTTAGAGGGATGATTAATGTTGTTCTGGAGTGTGGATAAAAAATACTCAGACTTTCCAAGTCTTGAGACTTTGGTACAGGCAGATGATAGTTTGCCAAGGCTGCTTGGGAGCCAAAGATCTTAAAAGTATGTCAGGCAAGGTATCTAGTATGGAGGCTGGCCATAACCTTAGCAGTAATCCAAGGAAGCTGACCACCCAGTACTCTGTTTTTTTTTTCTCAGGAAAGCATGATGATCCCATACAGCCATACATTTGGATTAAAAGAATTTCAGGACAAAATTTATATTATTGGCTGATGAGATCAGGGACCAATCAGTTGCTTCTAGGTCAGCTAGGAGAGAGAGGACAAGTCCAGCGACCTAAAGGACTAGAGATGAATAAATTGAGGCAGGCCCTAGGATGATGTATCTTGTGCACACAGTAAACCATATGATGATCACTGCAGGCATCAGGAAGGATTCATGCATCCACAATATGGTGGGGATGCATGAGAGGACCCATTTAAACAAAGAGTGATTTAAAGATTTGATGTTTAGGCGAGAGGGGTTAGAGATCAGTTGAGTCAAGTGTAGTGACTTTACATTTTGAACAATTTTATTTGAACTGGGTGACAGCCAATTTATATTAAAGCCACTGAGAATATAAAGCTCGCCTCTGAAAGAGTTAGAACAGATAGATCAAAGGAGTTCAGCAACTGAAGCAGAGGAAATACCACGGCAAGAATAAACACCAGCAATAAAGATGGGAACAGAAAAAGGAAGGGAGAGTTAAAGAAGCAGCAGCTCATAGGAAGAGGGGGAAGAGACAGCAAGAACAGTCACAAATGTTATACTGGTGGATATGTAAGCAGCAACACCATTGCCCTTCTTCGTGCGATCTTGCCTAGCTACAGATTAGCCAGGGATAGTTACAGCAGAATTCTATACCTTAGAGAGCCAGGATTCAGATATAACTGGGGCATCTAGCTGTAGGTTAAGTGTGATAGGCTGTAGTTAGTCAATTTTGAGGAGAAGGCTCCGGATATTTAAATGAGCAACTTTCAATCTTTTGGGAAGTTGTAAGGATGAAGTAGTACAGCAGCAACTTTGTTTTTTAGCTTGCACTGCAGCATCAGTAGCTGTAGTGTGTGCCAGTACCATTTTTTGCCTTAAAAAATGGGGGAAAAAATGATCAAAAATAAAACTTTACTAAACTGTTCAAAAAAGGAAAGAGTTTAACAGAAACTCAACACACAGTACCTGTACATGAGTGCATCTAAGCAGCTGCAAACTGCAGGCCACATTTGTTTAGTTTGTTTAGCTCCTCCAACTTGGGCTGATTAAGGAGCTCAAGGAAGGAAAGGAAACATTAAAAGTTAGGGGAAACGTTTAATGAAAGAAGGAAACATTACATTACTTGGTTACTGAAGGGAAAAAAGCTGAATAAGAGAAGAGAGGGGGCAACACAGTGTAGCTTCATCCTCTGTTTGTTTGCTTTCCCTGCATATCTTGGGTGATTTTCTGTGTTAGCCTAGGGTGGCTACCCCCAAAATAAACACTTTATTTGAGATTATTTGAATCAAACAAAAAGGCAATGAAAGAGAACTGGAGAGAGAGAGAGAGAGAGAGAGAGAGAGAGAGAGAGAGAGAGGAAGAGAGATGGAGAGAGAGAGAGAGAGAGAGACACTCTGCAGCAGCTTCGCTATCTGGTGGAGTTGGCATACAAGTAATCTGAGGGATTTCTTCTTCTTCTAGCACCAGAAAATAATAAAGGCACAGAGCAGGGTGCACATCATGAATTGCATTCTTGCTTACAGTCTCAGGGTACAGAATAAAGGCAATTTGTTTCCCATTACTAATTCTTTATTACCCACAGTCTCAGGGTATTATTTCTAGCCCCCCAAAATAATAAAGGCAACGTTTGTGTCACTAGTTGCTTTATTGCCTACAGTCTCAGGGGTTATCTCTAGCCTTCCAAAATAATAAAGGTCGGGTTTTTCCTGTCAGTAATTGCTTTATTGCCTATAGTCTTGGTGTATTATTTTTAGCCCCAGAAAATAATTAAGGCAGGGTTTGCATCACTAATTGCTTTGTTGCCTACAGTTTTGGGGGTATATCCAAAGAAAATAAATATAACCAGGCTTTGCTGTCACTTATTACTTTATTGTCTACAGTCTCAGGGTAGTATTTCTAACCCCAGAAGAAATAAAGGCAGGGTTTTTCCCATCACTAATTACTATATTGCTTATATTTTCAGGGTACTATTTCTAGCCACAGAAAATAATAAAAGCAGGATTTTTCTTGTCACTAATTGCTTTATTGCTTACAGTCTTATTGTATTATTTATAGCTCCAGAAAATAATTAAGGCAGGGTTTGTATCATTATTTGCTCCATTGAATATAGACTTGGAGTAGATCCCCAGAAAATAAATGCAGTGTTTGCCATTACTAATTACTTCATTGCCTGCAGTCTCAAGGTATTTCTTCTAGTCGATGAATATAAATAATAGCAGGCTTTGCAGTCGGTAATTACTTTATTGCCTACAGTTTTGGTGTATATCCCCAGAAAGTAAATATCAGCAGAGTTTGTGTCATTAATTATTTAATTGCTTGCAGTCTCACAGTATTTCTTTTAGTCCTTGAAAAGAAATCATAGCAGGGTTTGCTGTCAGTAATTACTTTATCACATACAGTCTTGGGGTGTATCCCCTAGAAAATAAATATCAGCAGATTTTACCCTTATCACTAATTGTTTCATTGACAACCTTCTGTATACATAATTCCTTCAGGCCTCAGAAAAATGCAGTGTTTGCCATTGTCAGTAATAACTATATTGCCTATATGCTGGGTGTATCATTTCTTCTGGTTCAATAAAAAGGCAGGGTGTGCTATTATCATGACTCTAATTGCTTTATTGACTACATTATGGGTGTATCATTTCTTCAGGTCACAGAAGAAAAGGCAGGTTTGTTGTCATTAGGTTTGCCATCATCATTAATTGCTTTACTGTCTATAGTCTTGGATGATATAGCCTGTGGTAATATTTTATTATTTTGGTGTACATTAAACTAAAGGTAAAGAACAGAAAAAAGAGAACATGAGTTGTGACATCATATATTTCTTTAATGTGGGAACAGCTGGCAAAAGGCCAAGATTCAGTTCTTCATCAGCATCATCATCTACTGCAAATGATACCATGTGCATAGACTTAATGATAACTGATACAGATGCATCTTATACTGATCAAACAAGTGACTCAGTATTTCAGTGTGAATTCTTTATTACTTGCTGCAGTACAACTAGCTTCACTACTGAAAGTCTCCTACTTCCACTGAATTAGATTTTTCACAATCTCTTACAGTATCTGCGATTGTTGATTATAAATCAATACTGTGATTTCAGCAAATCAGCACAAGGAACTACTGTACCTCTTACCCTAACAATGTACTCTCATGTGGGAGCATTTGGTTGGACCACTACACTTCAGTGCTGGGGTGGGGGTGGGGGGGACGGCACAGTAAAATAAAAAAAAGGACTATGAACTTCTTGTACATAACTTGAGCTGAACCTGAATGATTTATAATGAGTTAACAGGGCCTCCGAGGAGATTCTTCTTGTGAGGCTTAGGCAGACAGAACCGCTCAGCTTTGTTTTGCAGTCCTCTTACCCAAACATCATGTTTGGAGTCCCTTGTACCATAACAGACACCCCTCAGAAGCCCTATTAACTTTTATAATCATAAGATGGGGTTTGTCAAAACATGCAAAGTCACAGCTTTGAGCAATACTAGGAGGGAATGTAAGCAAAGAGCATTGAGAGCACTGAAGCATATTTATGAGTCCATACTTCCTCATCTCTCACATTGTGACCGCAAAAATGCACCCAAAACTTAGGGCTTTAACAACTTCATGATGTCATTCAACACAGTCTTTTGTCTTTTCCTCTTTGATTTCATTCTCAGAGTTGCAAAAGGACTCTACAGTCTATGCATTCTGAAGAACTGGATCCAGCCAGTGCTGGCATTGCAGTAGAAGCATTTATTGATACTCGAGTTTCACTCAGAAATGAAGATATGTAAATGTAAAGAATTAATCCATGAAACAACAATATTTTCAGTACCACTTAATATTGCTACCAACAGTGTAACAGAAGAAAGGACCCACCAGTGATGCACCAGTCACCTAGCAGCTCATTTTGATGACTATGTAGTTGACATGAGACTTGGGGAACAGCAACCAGTTACTAACCAGTTGCAGACAACATGATTTCAGATTTTCACAACAGGGAGTAGACCTACTGAAAGTAGTTCAGGCTTTGAAACTAACATGCCCTTTGTTTTTAGATACAACAACACTACTTGTTTTGTGCGAGCACTATAGAATACAGTTTCCTGAAGAAAAATTGATAGCACAAAAGTTTATTGAACATCTGCCTTCTGAAAACTGTCCATGGAACATCTCTTCATTACTTGAATCACTGCCACTGGCTATGTTTCCTGGCATTAACCAATTGGGTAGCATTGCACTTTCTATACCAGTTACTACATCTCGATGTGAATGGTCATTCAGTGCCCTAAAACAATAAAAACAACTTGAGAAACACAATAGGTGAGGACAGACTATATGGACTTTACACATTAGCAATAGAGGATGAGGAAACAAAACAAATAAATAAATCCAGATGAAGTTATTGACAGGTTTGCCAAATTGTTAAACAGATGTATTGATAATTTGCTTCCTGCAGCAAAATTCCTGAATTACTTGGAAGAACCAAATAAGCGTATTTGTGGTTTGATGACACATTTAGAACTTTTAGATTAAATCAAATCCAACATGTTTAGTCTCTGATGTTTCTTGTGCACATTTGTCATCATCAGTGGAGGAATTATTTTTGGTCTCTTTCTTGCATCCAGGTCACAACAGACACATTCACCAAAACTATTTAATCAGTCTGTTTTCCTTTTCTCTTTGCGTGCAGTTTGGGTATGAGGACCTGATTAAAAGACTGAGGCAATAAAACAATTCTAGAATAAGCATGTTCCCTGGCTCAAGTCACCTGCTGTATTTCATGTTTCTTCTAGTAAATCATTATACTTGTCTTTCTGGAGATTTCATAGAACTGCTTCTAAAATGTATTATTTGGTACCAAATTTTAAAAATTTCTTCCAGGGGCCAAATCCCTCCAGACCCCCTATTTGGCCAAAGTCACTGATGGGTTAATGTGCCTCCCCACTTTTAGAATCCTGCTGATGCCCCTGGGGTGGATTGTTTGGTGGAGGAGGTAGAGGGGGACAACCCCCTAAGATACTTGGTCCAGGCGTGAGGTAGCATACTATAGGCAGACTTGATGGATCATTGCCTGTTTCTGCCAACATAGTCTATGTTTCTATCTTTCTAAACCATGGATGGTGTTATCATGGACAAAAATAAGGGTCAGAGCTGGGATGACCATGGATGCTTATGGACAACCTTGTTTGTCCATGAAAACATGGACAACTGAAGACCGGAGTAGAACAGGAGGAACCAGACTTTGGGGTGGGAGTGTTGAAAGAATCCTTTAACCAGGACAGTAAAGATGGGGGTACACAAATCAGTAAGCCCTTGAATATTGGCAATGTATTTTTTTAAATAAATGAGGAACAGAAAAGGAAGCCAGGTGCATGAGGATCCTAGCCCTGGATGAGTTGAGCATGCGTGACTGTAACCACATTATAATCAGGCCATTAAAAATGAGGGATCACATATTGGTGTGACCACAGAGATAATGGTAAGATTTATTTTAATGCAGGTGGAACAAGCAAGAAAGCCATGGACAGGAGAGTCCTCCCTCCATGTTTTGCCAGGCCACAGGGCACACAATGCTGTGCTCCATGAAAATCAGAGTTTCAGTCACATCAAGTAAGAGTCCAGAGGGCTTTTGTGGAGAGTGGGGGAGGGGGCGTATGAGCCAACTTTAAAATTTCCTGGATGGGGATCGAAAGCCCAGGGTTTGGGGGCTGGCATCCTCAGAAGCACTTAGGTTTTGTATCCTCTCTGGAGCACTTTAGGCTTTGATAAAACATAGCATTCCAGTTTGTTCTGCAAGTTCAGAATTCTTTCTCTATTATCCCCAACTGATAAATTATTCTTCAGGCCTGTTGTTTGCCTGATGAAACCTCTCTGATCCCACCCTCCAATAAAAGCCTAAATGATCAACAATAAAGCATCCTTAACAGAAACAGCCACACCGTTTCCATCTACAGACAATGCCCATCTCATAAAAAATGACAGGTCCAACCCATCCCTACTCCCTCCCATACCAATGATCTGATTACAGATACCCTGAAATTCCTGCTTATTATGGGATACAGATCATCAAATATTTGGGGTGTTTGGGAGAGAAATATTCCCCCAGTTAATTTACACAGTGTCCCAACCAAATCCTCCAACACACTTACCTGGTTGGTGTCTTGGGGACACAACACTGTTTACCATGACTATTTTTTTTTTTATTTAGTTGCTTAACCAGGAGTAGCATACTAAGCTGAAAGCTTTTTTACAGGAGCGACCTGGGAGCACAGGAAAGTTAAGTGACTTGCTCAGGGTCACACAGTATGCAAGTGTGTGAAGCTGTAGGATTCAAACCCAGGTCTGGTCTGCTGGATGTCACCAGATTAGCAGCTCAGAGCCTTAAACCACTGTGCTATACTGCCTATTGTGTCCTGGTAACCCCATTGCCTTGTGTCCCATATATCAAGGTACTGAATCCAACTGGCATTACATGCAGGGAGGGCTCATCCTGTCCTTAAAGTTCCTTTTCATAACATTGTGGACCACTGATCTTGTTGTGCCACCCTGTAGTTAAGAGCCAATATAATTTCTTGCCTCTGCTACTAGAAGAAATGACACTTTATGAACACTGGGTATCCCTTAAGGGATTATCTTTTAAAAAGCTACCCTTCATAGTAAATGGCAGTGATCTGTGAGCTATAGGTGCTCACTTCAAAGCTGTGTGAGCTGGGACCCCACCATCAAGTAATTCCCAAACTTCCCCCAACATAGTAATTGGCACTGGGCATAACTTTTTAATTCTAAGCCCAGTCACATGCACTCACCTAAACCCTATTGAAAGACAAGTTACCACAACCTGAGTAGGCCTTAAGGGAGGTGGGAGTCCTGGCCTTTCTCTAAGCCTGACTTAGTCTGATTTCTCCTAACTGATTGCCTGACTGGTGACTATGCCTGCCCCCATGCCATCATCCCTTTCAGGTAATGCTGCTGTTCTCACTCTCCTTTTTCATGCTCTTTATATGGCTGGGGTTTGCCTCCATTGGACGAACCTTCTCCTTAAAGTGTGCAGGAACATGCCACATTGTATAGTCTCAGGATCCGATAGGTCATGCTTAGATGGAGGACTCTGAGGGTGATTAGGCAGGTGATCAGCATTAGAGTTGGAGCTAGAATGAGGGTGGGATATGGACAGGGTTTACTGAATGATTTCCTGTTGGAAAAGACACCATTCAGTAACCCTGTCCCTCATTAAAACTTCACACATGCTCTGGCTCTAGTTTGATGCTGATTGCAAACATGGCCTGCCTCTGAGTCTTCCCTCTAATTATCTGTAATTAAGATGAGTCATTCTCCCATTTGCCACCATCGTTCTCAGTGCCCTGCCTCTGTTCTCTCCTCATCAGCTGGTGCACATGAGGGTGTGCATTTGACAGTGGGACAGAAATCAGGAAAGGGCATTAAAATAATGAAAGATGGTGGAATAAAGTTCAGAACAAACAGAGCCTCACTCCAATTTCTTTGAGGAAGCACCTCAGCCTCTCACTTGGCACCTGTGGAGGATTTCTTTTTAGCATGGGAGCTGTATTGATCATCTTAAAAGGATCAAGAAGGTAGCACTAGGCAGCAGATGCAACCGAGAATTTTTTTTTCCAGGGAGGTGATAAAATGGACCTACAATAATAGGGAGAATTCAGAACTTTGCTTACAAGCTTGAACCAACTAGAGTGTTGTGATTTATCTTCAATATAAGCCTTACAATTTTCCACAGAGCTTGTAAAAGCCCACAGCTCCTTGGGGCTTGGGCAGACCTCAGGCCTAGTCCCAGAAAAACTAGGAAGTTTGCCTAACCTTGCCCCCAACCCCAATATTAAGCTGGCTACATGGTTGATTAAGTTATACCATTGCCCCATTCTCTATATTGGATTGTTACACTTAAAAAAAAGGTGGTGAAGTAAATAAAAAAAGACAAACAGCAAATCTGAACCACGCATAATGTAAAATAAGGATTAGTATGTGACCAGCTTTTTTTCTACATCATGGCGCAAACACGGCTGCTCCATGCCACTAAGGCCTCATGAGCCATAGTATTCTCTTGTGGCAGGAGGCTGGACCCTCCTTGACCAATTACTTGGGACATTCTGGTTGCAGAACATGTTACCACCTTCTCCTCCCACCCATCTTTGTCAACTCACATATTCAGATGTATGCAGATGAGATGGTACTGTTTACCTCAGGTGCCTTAGTCTGAGCCCTGGAAACATCATTACAACATGACGTTAATTATGTTCAGTGCTACTGTCAGTTGAACCAACTTCGAGTCAACACACAGAGGACAGGTAGTAGGAAGTAGTAGGTGATCACAGGGGCTAGTGGTATGTCTCTTATTGTTACTGCAATTGTGATTGTAGCAAAAGAGAGCACTCACCTCTACACAGGAACAAAGAAGCAAAAGTGATGTCCAAGTAATAAACATATCAGCTTTTCTTTACCATATCAGTGCAGCAAAATGAAACAATACAAACAGGATGGGGCAGTGCGTCTGCACCGCCATCTTACATTTCGCCCTTTTTATTCAGGTCTCCTTCAGAGACTAGTGAGCAAATCAATCAATAGGTATTTATATACAGACACTTAACAGAAAAAAAATAATTCAACCAATCACAATTCACCTTTCAATTAAATCGAACACTGAAGACAGGGTCTATGACCTTTGGCACCAGCCAAAACTGGTTAGGCTCTCTCCCCACCTGTCTTCACCACCCTGTGTGGCATTCCCCTTGAGAGCATCCCCTGCTTCAAATACATCAGTATGTGGCTGGCTGGCATGCTTGATTTGCCCACTCATATTGATGCCATCTATAGCAAGAGCAGCCCCAAACTTGGTGCCCTCTAGTGCAGTAACGTTTGCCTTTCATCCCAAATCCATTGCAAACTTGTTACCAAAATGATGCTCCCAGTGTCTGACTATGAAAACGTGATCTGTAGCCTCTTTCTCTTCCCTTGCCAGACTGGACACCCCTTATAAAACCTTCTGCCGCTTTGCTGCTAATGCACCTTCTTGTACCCATCAATGCTCCCTCTACATTTCTTCTTGATTCCTTCTCTCCATTCTCATCGCTTCATGCACTGTGTATCTCTCATTTCTAAATTTTGGTTTACATCGCTTCCTCCTTATCACTGCTCTTTCCTCTCTCTCATTTCTTCTGCCTCATATACTCCTTGCTGTAGAAATTCCCACATGTTTTCCATTTCTCACTCCAACTCTGCTGGTGGACAATCTGCTCTTTCCTCTCTCCTTCCTTCCATCTGGAACAATCTCCCTCCTACTTTGTACCTTTCACCTTCTCATTTCTCCCTTTAACATCAGCTCAACTGTCTCACTGCCCCACCCGCACTCCTGCCCTGGGTGTAGCTGGTATCTGGTCTCTGCTCCTGTCATCTTCTTCTGCCTGTTGCCTGTAGCCACTCTTAGCTTGGATAGTCCCCCACTTTATTTGCTTCTGTTTTTTTCCCTCAGCTGATGGGTATTCACTCATCAGAGCCTCACCAATATTCTCTGTATGAGTATTTCCTAATACTAATAACATGGCATATGTTCCCTGCATGTTACTAGCCTTATTGCAGTTGTACCGGGGCATACATTTTACAACAGCTTGCACACTGATTTTGCATATATTTATTGCACTTTACCACCATGTATATATTGTTTCCCTTCTCCCTTCCCCCAGGTTGCAACTGGAAATATGTCTTGGCTCAGTGTGGCTTTCCTGGTTACCAGTTTTCAATAAATAAATAAATTCCTCAGTCAGGGTATGGCTGCCAACAACAACAGCTCCAGAGCTTCAGCCATCCACTTGCTGGCACCCCAGGCTCACTTCTAAACCTGGTTCATCTGCATCAGAGTGCAACATTGTACCATCTGATAGTGTTGTGTGGAAGACAAAATGGCAATTCTGCTTCCACTAAGCTTGGCAGAATCATGTGATTTCTACAGAATCCAGATCAGTAAACAGCAATTGTTTTTTTAAGTAAACTGTGGGTTTTTGCCGTGGACCATGTTTTAGGATTTAGATAGCAGAAAAATGTTCTGCAGAAAAACTGCAGGAACTTCACAATGTTGCTATTTTACACAAAATTCCACAGAAAATGGCACAATTCTAATTATTTTGTGGTGAAAAAAGCCTATTCCACCTCAGGTAGAATTCATGCAGGAGCAACATTTCATTATTTCATACAACATTACTTTTTGACCATTGTGCAGAACGTGTAATCAGTTTAAAAAAAGCAGGGGCCAGATTCACAAAACTTTGCGTAGCGCAAACCATGTTTTATGCCAAAGTGGTATTTACAAAACCCCTTTTGCTGGTGCAAACTGGGTTTACACTGGGGACCACAATGCAAATTAGGTGGAGGGGACCTACATATTGGTGCAGACCCATTCACAAAGCATCTTCTCCTCACAAGGGCCTTTTGTGGGGTTCCCTTGTATGGAGAAAACACCACCAAGCCAGATTTTGTTTTAATTCCGTGCAACCCTAGTGGATGGCAGAGGTACTGCAGTGGCACCCCCCCCTGCCGATCCCCAGTCTGATTGACAAATAATACTTCCCTGGTGGTAGTGTTCCCCCGATCACCAGTCGATATAGGAAAAAAAATTCCTTGGTGATAGTGGTCCCATGAGTGCTGATCGCTGCCCGGTATTAAAATATAAGTTTTCCCTGGTGTCTAGTGGTCCTCCTCCAACCTGATCACTGCATGATATATAAAATTATTTCCCTGGTGTCCACTGGTCCTCCCTCCCACCCGATCACCCGCTCGACATTGACATCATATACCTTGGTGTCCAGTGTAGCGCCCCATCCCGATCTTCTTTATAGTAAATATAAACATTACCCTGGTGTCTAGCAGACCGACCTCCCTATCCCCGATCCCCTGTGTAATGAATTGTAAACTGTTCTCTGGTGGTCTAGTTGACCCCCACACCCTGGCAGGCAGTGCCCTACCACCCCACTCCCCTCATCCCATCCCCAAGCTGGCAACCAGCACAGCCCTCCTTTCTCTACCATGACTGGTCACTGACTAAGATGTCAGTGAGCACATACTGTATACAGTATGCCCTCATTGAATGACAGCTCACTCTGTGTTGTCAATCAATGTCAATGAGTATGTAATGTATACAGTACACACTCGCCGAGAGCTCAGTCGGTGGCCACCCATGGTGGAGAGAGGAGGGCTGTGCTGGTCACTGGCTTGGGGATGGGATGGTGGTGCAGGGTGGTGGGGCACTGCCTGCCAGGGTGGGGTGTCCTCTAGACCACCAGAGAATAGTTTACAATTTACTGTACAGGGGATCATGGATAGAGAGAGGGGTCCCCTAGATAATGTACAGCACCCAGAGCCTCGGGGATTGGGCACCTGGAAAAATAAAATTTGCCTTGCCTTGCCTTATATTTACTATACACAGGATCAGGTTGGGGGGGTTACACTGGACACCAGGGTATATGATGTCAGCATCGAGTGGATGATTGGGTGCAGGAGGGATCACTGGACTTCAGGGAAATCATTTTTATACATCAGGCAGGTCATCAGGTGGTAAGAGGGATCACTGTATACCAGGAAAATCTTTTTTTATATATTGGACAGGTGACTCGGTTGGTGGAGGGACCACTGGACACCAGATAAATCATTTTTATATATCAGACAGGTGACTGGGTGGGGGAGGGACCACTGGAAACCAAGGAAATCATTTTTATATATCGGACAGGTGACTGGGTTGGGGGAGGGACCACTGGACACCAGGGAAATCATTTTCATATATCGGGCAAGTAATCAGGTGGGAGGAGGGACCACTGGACAACAGGGGAAACTTATATTTGCAATATCAGGTGGTGATCAGTGATCGGGGGGACCACTACCACCAGGGAAGTATTATTTGTCAATTGGGCTGGTGATCGGTGAGGGGGAGTATCACTAGACCACCAGGGAATATTTGCATTTTATATCAGGCCAGCGATCAGCAAGGGGTATGGACCACTAGTCCACCAGGGGCTATTCTTTTTTCATCAGGCTGGTGATCGGCAATCATGGGAGGGGGACCACTAGCCACCAGGGAGTATTTTGTTTTCCAGGCTGGTGATCAGTGATCATGGGGCGGGGGTCACACTAAACTCCATTCATGCCCATGTAAATGGGCCCATAATGGGCACGCAAATGGTCACCTAGTACCTTGCATGCCCAATGGGCTCATTTGCATATCTGCTTTTGTGAATACCAAATAGTGCACCTACACTATTCATTGTGGGGCCATTCAGGATGCGGGTCAGGGCAGCACTAGTGGGGTTAGAGGTAGTATTAATGGGGTTACTGATTACTCGACCTAGCCCTAGTCACAGTCTGATAGCGCAGTATGCTATCCATCTCTGAATAGTATTTTGTACACCTGGACAATCGCAAAGTGCAACACAAAACTTTGCATTGCCTTTGTGATTTTTTGTGAATCAAGCCCTAAATTGCTTTTTCACTCAAGCCACTTAATAATTTACATTGCTTAACAGTGTAATGAAAGCATTAAAAAAACACCATTCTAAAGGCAATATGAATGTATGACTTAGTCAACCTTTACGTATACTGTATATTTTCAGATTGAAATTGTTCACCAAGTTGTGAGTTAGACAGAATGAATGAATCATGCTGGGGCTTTGGGAAATTGGTACAGGTATGCAACAATCACTGCAAATTTATATTATTCTTACTGGTTACAAGAAATAGCAATAATGAACTATTTTTACTGGTAACAAGTAATACCAATAAAGTTTTGTGTTTTATATAGAAAGTACTACTCAGACTTGCCATAGGTTTGTGCCAATGTGCAGTCTTTCATTGCAACTCCCTTCCTGATCTGTAAGGCCCACCACATTCCAATGATGTCATTAGCCAATTGCCTCTAATTGTGTGCATGCCACACCCTTTATGGAAAGGTTTTCTCTTAAAAATGTTAATGATATGAATTTATAGCAGCAGAATCTGTTTTTGTAACACCATCTGTACAAGCTGCCTCATTGTAGCAGGAGAATAAAAGCGATGACTGGAACTGCTCTGCTGGAGTGTTGTACTGTAGGTCTGAGAACATGTGGTGAGGGGCTACATAAAAATAAAATCAGTGTTGAAACATTTCAATAAAATTTTTATTAAATAAAGAGAATTTTTTTTCAAGTTCACCATTAAAGTTAAAATGAAAGCAAGATACATGTTATGCTTTGAGTGATCTTTAAAAGCAATATGATCAGATCACTCTGAACTTTGTAACTTACAGAATGTAATATGTTTCCGAGCACAAATTATTTTGAAATGTGACCCTGATGGCAATGTATTTGCAATTCCTTATGGAATCCTGAGCCCCTGTGGGTTGGCTGACAGTTCCTCAAGGCCAGGATGCTTGTTTTGTAAATTTGTCCCTTCGATTTCACGGTGAAGGGCAGAAGCTTAGTGTGTCAGGGAGCCCTGTGTGGTCATAGACTTACACCTACTTTTACAGCTTCTCAGTAACCTGTGCTGTCACTCTGGAACAGTGCAGGGCTTGTCTCTTCAGAACAAAGAAAACAGATGTTGTCATATTCGGGTGCATCTTATAGATGCCAAGCTGGTTTTGCCAATCTAGACAAGGGAAGGTGAGCTTTATTTCTGCGGAAATATTGTATAAGGGCATTGATGGAAAGGATTTTGAGAAGATGATTGTGTGGGGTATTTGTGTGGGACAAAGGATGGAGGGAGTGAGAGACTGAGCTGAGGGTGGGTTTGGGGTTAAACCAATGGACACTGCCTCTGGCAACCATTTGCATAGGCCTGAGACATGTGATTGCAGCTGGCCAGCAGCGTGTCAGGTATTTCTTTCCTAGCAGTCTGGTATAGAGCAAGATGGAGTGCAGTTACAGTATGGGGGTAGGAAACTGTAGGGGCTGTGGGGTCCTTATCCCATGGGCTATGATCTAGAAGATGGGTTATTATCCCATCTCTCATAGATTTTCTGAGCTCCAGGGCAACTGTTAGTCACAAGGGAAGAGATACCCTTGCTTTGTCACTGGCTGAGTTGGAAGATTGAATCCCTGTATCCCTCCACCCCCCCCCCCAGATGCCCACTGACCTGGGGCCTGGACAGTGGTGGAAAAGGGAAGGTGGCAAGGGATGGTGGGATGAAAAATATTAGACCCCCCCCCAAAAAAAATCAACTGCAGATAGTTTTTCACCACTAGGGGAAGTGCAAGTAACTGATTTCCCTCGGGGAGCTGTGAGCCAGACAAGAGGAGGGGTCTGGCTGGCTGGCATCATGACACTCAGTGGGGGTCACTGGAGGAAGACAGCCAAAAAGATCCTAGTGGCAGGAGAGTCCATGCTCAGGGGAGTGGAAAGACTGGTAAGGGAAAAGGGAAGAGAGTGGGCCAATTTGGGCTAGCACTATAGCCTAGAGGCTAGAGTAATGAGCTGTGAATGAGATTGGAACATCTAGCAGACCAGACCTTGTTTGATTCTCACAACCTCCTCTTGCATACTATGTGACTCTGAGCAAGTCACTTAACCACCCAGTGGTCCCAGGTCACCCCTGAAAGCAGGCAATTGTGCCTAGTGGGCCTTCTCTGGTTACCAAGGACTAAAATAAATATATAAAATAAATAAAATGTTTCCAGATGCAATGGACTTTCCTGATATGGGTTGGACAGGGAGAATGGAAGAAAGGACAGAAGAGGAAATTAAAGTGTTGGCACATTTGGGTACCAATGACCTTGCTAGCCAGTCCCTGGAGGTGGTCCAGCTCAGCTTCTCTGAACTGGGAGACAGACTGAGAAAAAAGCACAACTTCCTTAGCCGTTTTGGAAGTTCTTCCAGTGTAGGACAAGAGGAGGACAGAATGAGGATAGAAGAAACTGAGGCATTTCATAGATGGTTAAAAGAGTGGTGACAGGGAGAAGGGTACCACTTAATGAGGAACTGGGGGATTTGTGGGACAGGTAGCACTTCAAGGGTGATAGTCTTCACCTAAAAGGACAGGGAATGAGAGCAGTATGGCAAAAACTGGATGTCTATGTACATGTTCATTTAAACTGAGAAGGGAGAGACTGATGCTTCAGGTACTACTGGGAATAGAGGGGAGAAGGTGAACCTAGCAAAGTCTCCCCCAGAAGAAGGGTTCAAGGAAGGGAGACTTGAACCATGTTGTCAGTAGCTAGACCTAGCCCAGGAAAAAGAGCCAATAGAAGAGGTTGTAAAATAATTGACAGGGAGTAACAACATAAGGAAGGAGATGAGGGATGGAGGACAAAGAGGACAAGTAAAAGTGAAAGCTGGAAAGTGGTCTGCCTCAATGCAAGCAACTGGGCAATAAAATCAGTGCACTTCAGGATATGGTGCCAGATGCAGATTTGGGCATGATGGCAAATTCCAAAATGGGGACCTCTGGGAACAACTGCAATCTGGCAATGCCAGGGCATATCCTTTCTAGGAGGGATAGGAGTAAAGGCAAAGTGTGTGGGGCAGCCTCTATGTAAAGGACAGAATAGAAGCCACAAGGATGGATCCATCAGAGGTGAAGAAGGGGAGGTGGAATCACTCCTGGTACAGTTGTCAACTACCACAGGGAAAAATATAAGAATTGGAGTGGTCTACAGATGACCAGGCCAAGGAGTTGGGGAGGATAATAAAATTGGAGAGAAAACTAGGAAGGGAGCCACCAGAGGGGAGCTAGTGGCTATGGGGAATCTCAATGCACCAGATGTAGACTGGGATATAGTAACAGCAAGAAATATCAGAAGTCAGGCCTTGATCAACATACTGCAGTACTGCTTACTGGTGCAACAGGTCAGGGAACCCAGGAGGTAAATGGCCATTATGAGTGTGATGCTTACCAACTCAGAAATTGTGGCCAGAAGAGGCTGGGAAACTACAGGGTTCCAGTGACCATAATTTCATATGATCAGAGCTGGTCTTGGCTATTAAATGGGAACTGTCATTAATGAGAGCCTCATGCCTAAGTATGAGGCTGATTCCAATTTGCACTTTGTGTTAAAAAACATTTTTTTACTTACTGTTTACTGCAGTGTAGTAGAATGTATTGGGCTAATTTTGCTGCCTTCTAAGATTCCATTTCCTGTAACCAAACATCCCAGAATCCCGTTTAACTGACATCAGAGGAGAACTGCAGAGCTGGGAGATTCAATAGCCCACAATATACATGTTAAATATTTTGTAAGCTAAAATCAGATGTCTGCTGGTCCTACTGGTTCTGCTGTGCTCACGGGGCTTAGTACAGTCCTCTGTGACTGTACCTAGCCCCAGGAGAACAGCAGACCAGCAAACAGAAGATTACAGTTTATAAAACACTCTTGACATTCACTACAGGCTACTGAATCTCCCACTGCTGCAGTTCTGCTCTGATGTCAGCTGGAGGGAAGTCTGGCATATCTGGTTACAGGAAATTTCAGCTTACAAGTTGATGAAATTAGCCTGATACAATCTACTGCACTGCAGTAATCATTAGGTAAAAAAAGTATTTTGCACACAAAGGGCTAACTGGGATCAGCTTCACACTTGGGTGTGCGGCTTTTATTGCTGACAGTTCCCCTTTAATAAACCCTATAAATATATATTTCAGAAGGGCAGATTTTGACCATATATGGGTAACGTTGGAGAATGACTGGAAGGAATATATAAGGCTGCTAAGTGGAGGAAAATGGGGAGAAATAAAGGGGTGCAAAAGATCAGGGCTCTGCAGAAAACCATTGTCATCTGAAGTAATTTAGATGTGGAGCTGGTCCTGGTGGAAGTTGTTAATAGCAACTAGTAGGAGTCAGACCATTCCGGGCTGAAAAATGCCACAAGACAACTGCTTATCCTGAAATCTTCTTTTATTTTCACTACCCCCAACGTTTTGCCAAACTTGTAATGGCTTCTTCCATGGGAAATCTAAAATATTACAACACCAACAATGTACCATTAACAGTTATTGAACCTCCAATGTTTCCATATTGCTTTAGCTTGAATACAATAAAAGTGACAAGGCATACTTAAATTTTTATTTTATTCATTTAGCTTTTGTTGACCAGGTGAGTGCACTAGACAAATCCTGCCTATTTTCAGGCACAACCCGTGGGGAGGGGGAGACAGATGAATGCCAACTGACCTTGAACCAGATTAAGCTGATGGTGGTATTTTTAGTGAATGAGGGAAATTTGGCCAGGACACCGGGAAAATTCCCCTACTCTTTTCAAGAAGTGCCATGGGATCTTTAACATCCACCTGAACTACCACCAATCCAGGCAGATGGGACCTTGGTTTAACATCTCATCCGAAAGACGGCACCTCAGAAGTGCAGCACCCCTCTCATGCTGCACTACAGTGTCAGTACTGGGATATTAACCCAAATGCCAGATGTGGGAACTGAACCTACAGCCCTCTGATCTCCCGGCCTCATAGGTGAGTGTGCTACCTACTGAGCCACTGACACTGCATGTTTAACCACCTTTAATGGTGGAAAAGTCACTTTTTTAAATATGCCAGCTATAAAAAAAATAATAAAAATGCCTTATAGTCATGCTGCCTGCCAGATTTCTAAAAATATTATGAGCCGACAAGACACCAGAATTCAAAGGGATACAAATTCCAATAACATCTTTTCACAGGTATAATAGTTTTAAATTCTTTTAGGAACACAAAACGAACCCATTTTATATTCTCTATTAAGGTGTACTCTGTCTTTAGACTTTGTTACTGTGCATCAGTGAGCATGGGTCAGAACTTTTTTCATAGTTACTATGTTTTGCCCAATAAATATTAATCATGACCCAGACATTTACATATGGCAATACACATTAGTGATTTGTGCTGAAAAATCCTTTTTCATTTTTTTAAATCATAAACTGCAATAGTGATTCCCTTGTTCTTGAAAGAGCTAGTTAGATTGCAAACTGCTATCTTTGAACAGTAGAATGTTCTAATTGCAGCTGTAAAATGTATTAACTAACAATTGCAGCTATGGATGCATTAAACTTTAATTTTGTACTTTAACTTTTTAGTAAGATTAGCAACACCACATCAAAATTTATCCCTTTCAGTTCTGGCAGATAGGCCAATGAGGTTGGTAAAATGGAGTCTGTTGCATTTTTTTTGCACCTTAAAATTGGTTTGTGGGGGCACAATGTGTCTTATCGGCTCATAATATTTTTAGGAATCATGTAGGCATTTTTATTATATTTTTACAGCCAGAATATATTTGGAAAAGTTAAGTTTCTGCCATAAAAGGTGGTTAAGAATATAATTTAGGTACGTCTTGTCACTTTTGTTGTATTCAAGCAAAAGCAATATGGAAATATTGGAGGTTCAATGATTGTAAATGGTACTTTGCATTGTGACATTTTAGATTTCCTCTCGAAGAAGCCATTACAAGTTTGGCAAAACATTGGCAGGAGTAAAAATAAAAGAAGATTTCAGAAAAAGCAGTTGTGTTGTGGCATGTTTCAGTCCAGAGTGGTCCAACTCCTGCCGGTTGCTGAGAAAAAAAAAAAGGCGACCATTCTTGAAGCAACTAAACCTTGCTTAAGAATGATCACCAAGGGGAACAAGCACAAGAGACAGGTCTGGTTCCTTAAGGAGGTAAGGAAGGTGGCAAGGGCAAAAAAAAGAGCCATCATCAACTTAAAGAGGAATGAAATGGACGAGAATGGTATACATCCCTGACGTTGACATGTTGACAGCGGAGTCCCCTACAGTGACAACAGTGCCATGTCTCTGTAGGGAACCCCCTGGCACCCGGCACTGTCTGTAGGAGGTCCTGCGCCCCCCCCCGACTCAGCTCCAACTCAGAGTTTAGAATCCTAAGTGGTGGGTGCAGGGGGTACAGCCTCCCACATTGGGGGCTCGGGGGCAAAGCCCCCTCGAAGAAAACACTTGTTGCTTCTGCAAACCGGCAGCTGACTGCAAAATTCAGTCAACCTGCAAGTTTCACTGTCTGGTCATTTGACAAATATTTTGTCGACGACCCATCGTGGATCCAATAAGAAGTAGGGGCAATACCACTGTAAGCTGAAGGAAGCCAAAAAGCTGGTCACGGGTGCAAAGGCAGCAAGTGGGTCAAGGGAGGGAAGAAAAAGTTCTTCTAACACTGTCAGGGAGAAATTAAAGTTAGTGGAGAGAATTGTCGGGTTAGCAGAAGTAGGGAGGGAGGGTAGCAGAGGAAGACGAGCAGAAGGCAACTGTTCTTAATGACTACTTCTGCTCCATATTCATGCTAGAAGACAATGGGCCTCTACCTGAGAGTGGTATTAAGGCAGAAGCATGGAGGATTCAGAAAATGGGGCAGGTAGAGATAACAGTAGAAAGTGTACTAAGGGGACTTGCTTCCCTGAGAATAGATAAAGCACTGGGACCAGATAGGATGCAGTGAGAGTGCTCAGAGAATTGGCATTGAAACTGGCTGAGCCCTCATCAGTGTTATTCAATAGCTCACTGCAGTTGGGGGTGGGGTGTCTGAGGGATTGGAGGACAGCAGACATAGTCCCACTGCACAAAGGGCTATACAGGGAGGATCCAGCTAACTACAGGTCCATCCGTCTTGCTAGCATTATAGAAAAGCTGATGGAGACGATAGTCAAGAAGCATATAGTGACCTGAAATCTTGAGTGGAAGGAAGGCTACAAATGAATTTCAATCAATGTGAATTGAGTATGGATGCAGCTGCTTTCTTTCCACAACAACATAGAGATGGAGGTGTGGTGCCATCTGACTTCCTCTTCCAGGTCTTGCTATTTATACTTAAACACAATTATTTTGTGTTTGATGGTGTTTTGTAGTTCAGGGGCACAGCAATGGAAGCCACAGTGCCTCCTTCTTATACTCATTCATTTTTTTCTTGTGCTAGTGGGAGCATAAACTCATTTACAGTTCTGATCATAATCTATAACTACAGTGGTGGTCAGATGACAGTGCTAGATTGACAACAACATTTGCATATTGAAAAGTTTAGAAACAGAAGCTAATAATTGTATATCATGGTTACATTTTATTTATGTTAATTCATCCTTTACAGGTATTGTAAGTGTAGATAGAGTAGATTTTCTGGATATCAAATTTAAGGTGGACACCAATTGTCAAATCCACACAGAAGTTTTCAGAAAACCCACAGCGGGAATAAGTTACTTAAATATTCAGTGTTCACCCCAGTGACATTGATCCAGAGCATACCTTTACAGAGTAACAGCTCAGAAGAGGAAACATTTAAGAATATGCAGTGGATTTAACTTTGCAATTTAAAAACTAGAGGGTTTTCAACATATATATTAAAATAGCTTTCAATCAGGCAAAAACAATTCTGAGAGGTTGGCATAGTATCACTTCAGTAACGCTACTACTTGCAATGCCAGCTTCCTGCATTTAGGGACAAGTGCAGTTGGCCAGGGGTCAGTGGAGGGAAGAAGTGTTGAGCATCCCAGTGATTGCTCTCCTTCCTCGAGAGAGAGGAACAAGCCTCCCACTGAAGGACTGCAGCCTGGCAGAGGCTGGGTGGCAGAACAGATGGGAGCAAACACAAAAGGAAGGGGTGGCCGCAGGACGTCTGATGCATACACATGCCACAGCATGCATGTGCACATCTGCATGAACCATTGCATGTGGCAGCAATCAGGAAACATGCACACTGTGCAGGCTCTTGCATGGCCAACACAGCTGGCCACCAATCTTAAATGGTTCTGGGTAAGTGGTGGATAACTGGTAAGTCTGTGAGAAGGTAGGTGACAGGGCTGGGGATTGCTGTTAGGCAGAACCAGTGGGAGAAAGAAACTTAACTGAAAAAAAAAATCAGAGAGACAGGTTGCTGATCCAAGAGAAGAAAATGGATATTACCTCTAAAAATGAAAACACAGTATGACCACTGACTTTTGTAACTAAATTCATTTTATTTATTGTTTTTTTTTTCTGGTTCAGATGAAGTTTGAGACCTGATTTTCATCTGATTGTAAATCGGCATAAATGGCCATTTTCATCATTATTGCCTTGGGGCCCAGGAACTTTCCCTAATCTTTATTATTTTATTTGTCTAACCCATATGTATCACATTATACCCCACTGTACTATATCATGCAGTAGTGGCCAGATTTTGTAAAAAATGTCCATTTATTCATTTTTAATATAATACATTTTTTCCAAGTAGATTGTGTCTGTCATCAAATTCATCAAGGTTTCATAAACCAGTGGGTTACATAGAAACATAGAAACATAGAAACATAGACTTTGATGGCAGATAAGGACCGCTAGGCCGATCTAGTCTGCCAATTTCCCTACCTACAGGATAGGCCGCAGATCCTATTTAACCAACAACCTATATCTTCCTGCCCCCCACAAGAATTGCCTCATGTCTGTCTCATGTATTCTTGAATTCTCCCACAGTTTTAGACTCCACAACTTCCTCAGGAAGGCTGTTCCATGCATCCACTACCCTCTCTGTGAAATAATACTTCCTCACATTGCCCCTGAACCGCCCTCCTTCTATCTTTAAATTGTGTCCCTTGTTCTTGCAAGTCTCTTTTTCTGAAAGATGCTACCCTCTTGGACTTTGTTGATTCCCTTGAGGTACTTGAAAGTTTCTATCATGTCCCCCCTCTCCCTTCTTTCCTCAAGGGTATACATATTAAGCTCCTTTAGTCTCTCCTCATACGGCTTCTCTTGCAGACCCTGCACCATTTTAGTTGCCCTCCTCTGGACTGCCTCTATCCTGTCTATGTCCTTGCAGAGATGGGGTCTCCAGAACTGGACACAGTATTCCAGATGGGTTCTCACCAACTGTCTGTACAGAGGGATAACAACTTCCTGTTTTCTGCTGCTGATGCCTCTCCCTATAAATCCCAGTATACCCCCGGCCCTCCCTACTGCCTTCTCACATTGCTTGCTAACCTTAAGATCATCTGATATGATTACCCCCAGGTCCCTTTCCTGTTTTGTTGTTGTTACTACCTCCCACCCATTGTGTATTCTTCCCTGGGTTCTTGTTTCCCAGGTGCATTATTTTGCACTTTTTGCCTTGAATCTAGCTGCCATACGTCAGACCATTCCTCCAACCTTGCCAAGTCCCTTTTCATCCTTTCCATGCCTCCTTGTGTATCAACCCTGTTGCAGATCTTTGTGTCATCTGCAAAAGGCATACTTTTCCTTCCAGTCCCTCTGCAATGCCACTGATGAAGACATTAAAAGGACTGGACCCACTACTGAACCTCATGCGTACCCCACTAGTAACCACCCTTTCTTCAGAGTGGACTCCATTTACAATTACCTTCTGTGTCCTGTTGTCCAGCCAATGTTTTACTTAGGCTACCACCCTGGGACCCACTCCCAGGCTGGTTAATTTGACTAATAATCTTTGTGTGGGACTGTGTCAAATGCCTTGCTAAAGTCTGGGTAGGCCATGTCCACAGCCCTCCCTGGTCTACTACTTTGGTCACCCAGTCAAAGAAATCTATTAGATCGTCTGACATGACCTTCCCGGCTGTGAACCCATGCTGCCTTGGATCCTGTGCCCACTGACCTCCAGGTACTCAACTATTCTTTCCTTCAGAAGTGACTCCATCACTTTCCCTACCACAGAGGTCAGACTGACAGGTCTGTAGTTTCCTGCCTCTGTCTTGGTCCCACTTTTGTGAAGGGAATCACATCCTCTTCCTCCAGTCCTCGGTACCACACCATCCTCCCATGATTTATTAAAAAGAGTAGCCAGTGGTTTCACTAGTTCCTTCCTTAATTCTTTTAGAATTCTGGGGTGAATTCCATCAGGACCCATTGCTTTGTCCACCTTCAGTTTTAGGAGTTCTTGCAGAATCCTTTCTTCTGTGAAAGGACTGGGATCGACCCTCCTATCAAGAGTGCATAGGGTTAGTATCTTTCCACCTCAGCAAAATTCATTTCTTTGCTATGATAGATGCCATTACCTGAAAGCTTTGTTGATACCTGTCTCATTGGTTATTAACTGTTGTTATGGGTCCCTATGCACAATGGCGTGGTAGGTATGTACCACAGGCTCGAAACCTGCCCACAGAGCTCTGCAGCTGTGAACAGGTGTATGCCTGGTGGCATTCATGACTGCTGGCCACCTGTCTGTGGCCCCACACTCCGGTTGCACAGGTTCGCGCGGGGCAGATGGGGGCAGAGCTGCAGACTCAGGCGAGCATCCAATAGGATGCCTGTCCCGGGTCCCTCAGTGGATCCCTTACATGGCAGGGTGTATGTTGGCTATGCACCCCTGCAGATGTCAGATGGCTGTCAGCCCTGGAGGTGTGAGAAGAGCAGTGCCACTGGCCATCCTGGGCCATGGTACTGGCAGCATGGTACAGGTACAGGGATGGGGGGGCAACAGTGTCATTGGGTGAGGGGTCCACAGGCCACCAATGATTGGCCGGACAGGCTGGGATGAATTGGGGGCCATGGGTGGAGGGTGGGAGGACCAGGTGTGCTATACTGTGTAGGGTTGGGTTCCTGTGCAACACCATTGGAGGGCAGGCATGTGGGACAGGGGTTGGGATGCTGCTGTGCTGGTGGATGTTCCACAGGCTGCCTGGCCCGGGGGGGAACTGTCTGCATGCTGGAGCATGTGGGCATTATGGCAGAGTCCCCCCTGCTGTAACCTGCACTGTCCTCCACACCCCTGTAGACAGCACTATGTGCCATAGTGACTGCTGAGTAGTGCTGCCTCACCCCCCCCACCTGCCCCAGCACGTTGCTGTCCATGTGTCCAGGGGATCTGGTTCATAGGGGCTGCACACCCCAGTTAGTGCATCCCACATGGTGGGGCACAATGGGTGTGGAGTGGCTACACGCAACAGATACACGACGCATAGCCACTCCACACAATCATGCATAGGCACCGATGTAAATAGAGGTGTTAATGGTATATTATTATTTAATATTTTATTTAGAAGTAATGTTATTTTAGACCAAAAGTTGGTTAAGTACAGGCAAAAATGCATTAAATGTATTACTGTACCTGATGTACAGACGCATCTTGGGCATTCATCTTGTATTGTTAAAATTATGCAACTTGGAAGGGGTATAATATGTCCCATGTACTGTGTACAGTTGGATCTGTTGTAACTTGGTTGATGTAACTTTTATTGTAAATGTATTTGTTATGTCTAACCATAATTTATCTTTAATATTTATCCCCAGATCTTTTTCCCATTTGTTTCTCAGTTTATTCAAATTGTTACTATTGTTAATTATTGTTTCATAAATCACAGATATCAATTTTGTATTCTCTTTTTTATTGACTATCATATGTAGAATTGATGAGCTGTTATTAATATGCAAATTACCATTTGTGCTTTTAAAAAAGTTTTTTAATTTGCAAATATTGAAACATATGTGATTGAAGAATATGGTATTGTTGTTGTAATTGATCAAATGTTTTGAATTTATTATTAAGAAACAACATCCCCTGGACTTCCGGTGACGTCACCCCCCTGAATGGCCGCCTGAGAGACGAGCTCCAGCATAGCCCGATGAATAAAAACCCCTAAAACAGAACAGAGTGTATTAAAATTGTCATATAAAGCCAGAATATGTTTGGGGGTAAAGACTTAGCCAAATCGCGCTCAGTGAGACATAGAGGGTGGACAGATGGAAATGGATTGCAGAGAAGGCCTAACCCCAGTCGCAGTGTCTCACCAGCGAGCAGCGTGGCGGGAGATCTGGACACTGACAAGGAAGGTGAAAAGCTATCCCGCTCCCGCTTTGAGACACTCTTGTCAGAAATCAGAGCATTTTGGACATAAAACAAAAAATAATTCACCTTACTTTCAGACCCGTCTATCGGAAGTTGAGGAGAGACTGGACCAATCGGAGGTGGCGGCTGGTGAGATGGCTGAAGAGATCCAGAGCCTGCACCAAGCTGTGGATTTTCTTGTAGATCAGCATGAGATGTTTCAAGATAAATTATTGGATCTGGAGGGTCGATTGTGGAGAGATAACATCCGCATATATGGTTTCCCTGAAGACTCGGAAACCGGCAAAATGGAAGACTTTCTGACGGATATGCTCAGAGACATGCTAGACCTTCCACCCACATTCCAGTTTCAAATTGAAAGAGCTCATAGGGCTCTGGCACAAAAACCAACAAACAAATCTGCCAGACCAAGATCTATTGTCTTAAAGTTTTCGAGCTATAGAGATAAGGAAACGGTTCTGAAAGCTGCCTGGACCAAGAAGGTAGTTACTTATAACACAGCCAGACTCCTGTTTGATAACGATCACCCCACGGAGATAATGAAAAGGAGAGCAGCCTACGCATCCATAATGAGGACCTTGAAAGAGCATGGAGTCCGTTTCCAGATGCCTTATCCCGCTAATTTACGGGTATTCTGGGACACTGGCAGCAAAACTTACACAGCCCCTGAAGAATTACATCTGGAACTAAAGAGCTGGGGATGGAGTTTCCAGACGACTGGTCCGGTGCTACAGGAAAAGTGCCCCCACGCTCGCGTTGGCAGAGGAACCTACGAAAACGGGGAAGACCTAACAGGCAACTAGATGTCCCCAGATCATCACTCGAGATTAGGGAGAGCCTGCAGAGAGTGCATAGCCCCACCAAGAGAGTAATAGCTGAGGATCAGAACACCTGAACTGGACTGTTGGTTTAGCTTGGGAGTCGCACTGTTTCATGCCTCTGTCATTTAGGGGCCATGGAGAACTATATCGATGAAGGGTCGTTTTCCCTAGATGTTTTTCATGGCGCCTCACTCCAGAGAAATTGCTCACTTTATTCTCCCTCTAGTGTATAGAAGTACAGAGATCCTTAATATTAGAGGGGCATAATGATCTCCTGCTGTTGTTAAATGGTACATGGTTCTGGTCTTTCTTTAACATTACCAAATCTAATTAGATCCATTTATATTCTGTTTCACTGTAGCCTTCTCCCTCTCCCCCCTTTTTTTTTTCTCTCTCCCTCAGCGCCCGAATATATAATAAGGATGACTCAGGTTGTGCTGGAGGGTGGATTAGGATTCATGCCATTCCCCTGGACTTTTCTTTCTGAGGAGACGCACCTGTAGTCAACCCCGATGTTTGGAGGGGCCGGGAGGCCTGACTAACATTTTGGTCACTATTTCTCCCATAGGGACTTTGGTTCCTTGTTTTGGAAGGTTGATTTTATTACCCTCTATTTTTGGAAGTACAATTGCAAATAAGTTATTCAGGTTGATAGTTGTTAAAAGTTTGTTTGTTTCTCACTTTAAAATGTATGATGCACTTACTGTAAAGGCCAATTCTCTCCTCAATAGATTACAATTCAGTGCCAACCAATGGGAATTGTGGGTTGCTGTGGGCGGTAGGTTTAAGGTGAGGAAGGAGAAGGATAACTCTTCTGCACCCCTAGTAGCAGTAGAAGTTATAGTCACTACAGGTATTGCCCAACCAATCTCCTTTCAGGCAGCTTTAAGTAATAATCCTCTGGTCAATGGATAATTCCTCCATGATTTCGATCTGTTCCCATAATGTTAATGGGCTAAATAATCCCATAAAAAGTTACAGAGTAATTAACTCCCTTAAGAAGATGAAACCAGCATTTTTATTATTGCAGGAAACTCACTTAAATAAAAAAGAACACCAGAAGCTCTCTAAATTTGGGTTCTCCACTATAGTGGTGTCGGTCTATGGGAAAGGGAAGAGAAGGGGAGCAGCTGTTCTTATTCCTAAAAATGTTCCATTCTGCTTGACGAACTCATATGTGGATCCTGAGGGGAGGCTTGCTATTACTGTGGGACAGCTGGAAGGCTAAGATATTACTCTTGCCTCCCTATACGTTCCCCCTGGCTCGGGAGCCGAAGTAAGAAAATTACTATTTCGGAAGGTCATGGAGGTACATAGTGGGGTACTGGTGTTGGGAGGAGATCATAATCAGATTATGTCCCTTTTGGATACCTCGAACATGTGAAACTCAAAAAAAATTCAGCCCAAAAGGCAACACAGGTCTATCTCTCAGCCGCTCAATGGGTGGACGTGTGGAGACACTTATACCCTAATAAAAGAGAGTACACACATTTTTACGCCCCCCATAAAGTCTACACATGAATAAATTACATACATGTCTCTAAGGAACATTTGTACAGAGTACAGGATTGCATACAATCCCCTACGGTGCTATCCGACCATTCTAGCATAACACTGAAAATGAGTTGGGAACAGAAGAAAATCAATACTTTATGGAAATTAATAATTTCCTTTTAAATATGAAAGATTTCAGAGATATGACTCAGAAGAGAATCAAACAGATTCTAGCAGAAAACATTACCCAAGAGGTATCGGCGGGCAACCTATGGGATACCCTGAAAATAGTCTTGAGGGGGGATATAATAAAGTATGCGTCTCATCATAAAAAAACAGCAGCAATTGCGTTTAGACAAACTCCAACATCAATTTCAAGAGTTACAGGCCCAATACGCCGTAGGGGACAAGGGGGTTCTTCCCCTGCTGCATGCCATGAAAGAACAGATTCAGGGGATCCTAGACATACGTACGGAACAAGCTCTGCAGTATATAAGGCAAAAGTATTATGAAGAGGGCCCCAGAGCTACTCGTCTACTTGCACACAGACTTAGGCAACATAAGACCCGTTCCAATATAACTCAAATTAGAGATCCAATCTCAAATAAGTTAGTCACTCTCCCCAAACAGATAGAGCATGCTTTTCAAACTTTTTATAGTTCCCTCTACCAGGCTGAAAAGACATTAGACTCCCAGGGGATTGAGGCCTTCTTGCAGGGTCTTGACTTTCCAGTGTTAACGGAAGAGCAAAAACAGGCCCTAATAAAACCAATTTCAGTTGTAGAAATGGGCCATGCATTTATGACCTTAAAGACAGGTAAAAGTCCAGGCCCTGATGGTTATTCAAGTGATTTTTATAAAACATTTAGACAAGACCTAATTCCGACTCTCTTGGAGGCATGTAGAGGGGTCCAGCAAGGGAAGGCAGCCCCAGATTCATGGCGGTATGCCTATATAGCCAGTATACCAAAGCCTGGTAAGGATACCACCTTCTGCTCCTCATATAGACCAATTTCTGTGCTCAATATAGATTACAAGATATTTGCTTCCATTCTCACAGAAAGATTTAAGAAATTTATACCTCAGTTAGTGTATCTAGACCAAATGGGCATCGTTCCTGGCCGCCAAATGCAGGACAATATTAAAAGAACATTGCATTTGATACATTGAATGGAGCAGCTGCGAACGCCTTTTCTGCTCCTTTCGTTGGACGCAGAGAAGGCGTTCGACAGGGTCGAATGGTCTTTTCTGTGGGCAGCAATGGGGAGGATGGGCATACCACAACCAGTTATATCATCGATAAAGTTAATGTACTCTGACCCCAGAGCTTATATTAGAATAAATGGCTCCTTTTCCCCTCCTATTTCATTGTCACGTGGCACCAGGCAAGGTTGCCCCCTGTCGCCTCTATTATTTGCTATATACTTGGAGCCTTTAGCCCAGGCATTGAGAAAAGAAGAAGGCTTAAAAGGAGTAGAGGTTGGTACAGAGATTCATAAACTAGCATTATATGCCGATGATTTATTAATAAATATGATGGACCCCGAGACCTCCCTTCCTCATCTTTGGGAGTTATTGAACAGATTTGGAGACCTAGCTGGCTATAGAGTCAACCTCTCTAAGACAGAGGTAATGGCCTTGAATTATGCCCCATCAGTACAGATGAAAGCTAAATTTACTTTTCGTTGGGACTTGAGGTGCATTAAATATCTAGGTGTACAGATTGGAAGGTCACATACAGACCTCTTCACTTTAAACTATGCCCCTTTTCTGGTTAAGTTGTCAACCGACTTAGAGAAATGGAGAGTGCTTCCCTTATCTCTGTATCAGAGAATCAAAGCTATCAGAATGGTAGTCCTTCCTCACTTCCTTTACATGGCTCAAACCCTTCCAATCCCGTTAACAGAGGCATTTTATAGAACTCTGCAAAGGAAAATATCTCCATTTGTCTGGTCATATCGGAGACCAAGGATAAGGCCGTCCATACTGCAGTTAGCTAAGAGACAGGGAGGAATGTCTTTACCGAATTTTAGACTGTATTACTTAGCTGCTCAGATTAGAATACCCCATTATTGGCTTGATGAAAGTTATGTGGCTAGGTGGAAATCAGTAGAGGGTCAGGAGAAGGAGCTTAAAAATATATACCAAACCTTATTATCTTCTCCTCCTGAAATAAGGTCAGACAGGGTGGATAATCCATACACCTACTCAACTTTAAAATGCTGGCAGGGGGTGCTGGCTTCTAAAAAGCTTGCAGACTGGAGATCAGCATTATTTTCTCTTCCCTATATGACCTCCTTCATCCCTGCCAGATTAGATGGGGTTCCATGGTTTGGCAGAAGAGGGGCCTACACTTGGTATATCATTTTATGCCGCAGGGAATGATTTTGTCTCTAACAGAATTAACTCAGAAGTATGGTATTCCTTATGCGGACAGGTTTAGGTATTTTCAGACTAGGGGTTATCTTTGGAAGCTTGGAGCAGTGAAGTGGAGGGATTCCCCTCTCCCTGGACGCCTAGAAATTTTCATTACGGTTATAGATAAAAACCCAATTCCTACCCACATGATCTCTGCCCTTTATGGGGCCTTGAGTTCTTTAGAGGATGATTCAATAATGAAGATCAGGTTAACCTGGCAAAGGGATCTGGGGATAGAGGTCTCTTCTACACAATGGGAAAGACATTTGGAGGCAATGGGGAAAGGCATCAGTTCAGGGCACTGGAAGGAGTTTGCGTGGAAACTGTCTGTAAGATATTTTCGAGCCCCAGCAATAAGTCAGAAATACCACCCCTCTAAAGGGGCATGTTGGAGGCAGTGCGGATACACCCCGGCTACACTGGGCCACATATTCTGGTCCTGTAAGGTGCTCCAAACTTTTCTAGCTAAATTCCAGGAGGCCTTGCAACAAACAATTTCTCCAGATATAATCATTGATCCTTACTTCTTTTTCCTAGGAGAGTATCCACAGACTTGTAGGGACATCGTGACGAGGAACTTTTTGAACTTGGCTACTCTTGCAGCCAAAAAAGCTATAACCAAAAGCTGGGTCTCCCCACTGCCTCCTACATGGACCAATGGTCTCTGATAATGATACAGATTTAGAAAATGGAGAGAATAACGGCAGTTCTAAATAAATCACAAGCTAGATTTGAGGATTTTTGGAGGAGATGGGTACTGTACATTACACCCCTACATTCAGATTTTGTTCCATGACTGTTAAGCCCTACAACTCACCTAGAATATCACTCCCAAAGTTACTGAATGAAATTTGAAAATTTGTACTACTGTAAGTGCTCTTTTTAGGTTAACTGTTCTCATGTAATTTATATTTTTATTTTTTGGTATCTGTTGTATGGCAAAAAATAAAGATTGAGAGTTCAAAAAAAAGAAACAACATCCTCATTTTGGTTATCCCTCTTTCTTGCCATGTTTTAAAATGAACCCCCCCAGCTGATGGTGGAAAATAATGAAGTTTGCCCTGTAAGGGGCAGACCAAGTTGTCCTGGTGAACCCCTCCCCTTGGGACAGAGATGGTTTGCTCAGAGGGGAGGAGCTAGGAGGAGGGAGAGGGAGCTACAGGGCAAGGGACAAGCAAACAAGAAGGGGAGGAGTCCAAGAATGGGACCAAGATAGGGATAGGTGAAAAGGAAAGTAGGAGGAGAACAAATACAGGATACATAAGGGCCAGCACAGAGGGATACAGTCTCTTTTGCTGAAGATTTTGTTGGTTGTAAAATCAACAGATCTACAGCACATCAGATTGGATTTTTGGATATAGTCGATGGTTTTGGAGGTGCCAGAGGGACTAAGGTTTGTGTACCAGGAGTACTGTATTTGGGAAGGTAAGAAATGAAAAATAAATAAATATAAAGAAAACTGCTGTGTATATATGAGGCAGAAATTGTGGGGACAAGCGCGATAGGCTGGCCTTAGAATGAAGGCAGAGAGCATTGTTTTTAAAGCTGGTGGTCGGGTTTGGTGGATTTTGGCCTTGCAGCACAGAAGGGGAGTGAGGGTAAAGACGAGGAGCTGAGAAAGGAGTCAGCGAGAGCCATGGCTGCCAACAGTGACAAAATTAGGCCGAAGGAGAGGCTGGGATCAAGGGGCTGTAGCCATGGAGTTTGCACCTTGTTTAAAGTGGGGGGTGGGTAGGCTGAACACAAGGAGAGAGTGGTGCAGTTCCCACACAGGTTGTCTGGGGAGAGCAATGGCCTGGTGAGGCAATTTCAGTGAGATGGTGGCAGTTGTTGTTGTGGAGTGAGGGAAGGGCAAGCCCAGAGAGGGACAACCACAGGCACTATCCGAGAAGTGAGGGCACTGGCTACCCAGTAGGGTGAGGACTGGAGAGGTTTCAAAGTACGGGCAGGGTGCTGAGCGTCGCCACAGGATCCGCAGCAGGATGGGTGGTAATGAGAGGGGCCAAAAAAGTGACCTGCCAGAAGGGCCTAGTGGGTGAGGCCACGTGGTCGGGAAATCAGCGTCTGACGTCACACCGCGTTGCCTCACAGAGACAAGCGGCAGGGCCTAGAGGGTTTTTCTAAATAGAGCAAGGAGTTTTCACAGGCTGTACGGTGGCATAGGGGTTTAGCATGTCTTGTCGCTGGTATCAGACAGTTCGTATATGAGCGAGAGCCCCCTTTTGGATGCCAATATCTGAATGACTGGGCCATCTGGATATAAAAGAACCTAGCTTCGATCTGCAGTAATCTCAGGAAGTAGGAAATTATGCAGAACTCCATAGTGGCTCTCAGTTGGTTCATACCTGTAAACTACGTTTGGTTTAGCATGGTGGGCTTTAATGAGGGCAGGCTTTGTTTTGAGCCATGCGGCCGTGGCCTGGCGAGTATGAGATACAGGGCCTAAGGGATAAGACAGAACAGGGGTTTTTCAGGGTGGTGGAGGTACAGGAGGCTGGGACAGATGAATATCGAGCAGTTTTAGGAGTTGGTACCGGGAATTGCAGCAAAAGGGATGGGAGATTATGGTGACAAAGGTGTTTTTTGCAACAATTGTAAATGGGGGGTGAGCAGAAGCACATGGTTGGGGCCCAGAGCGGGTGATTTCATGGCACGGGGAGAAGTCTGCCTGCGGCACCTGTGGGGGAGCCGGCCTGTTGCAAGAGAGGGTACGAGCACTGGTGGGGGGTTTGTCCAGGGGCGTTGGTGGGGCACAAGCTCCAGAAAGGAGTGAATCTGGGGGCAATGGAGAGGGGTCTGGAAAATGATGTGGAAAATTGAAGGGAGTAGGGAATTGGGGTTGCTGTTATCAATAAGACAAATGTACCTTGTCAGTTTTATTTTGCAAACAACTTTATTTTCATGAGAACAAGTTTTAACATAGGCACATAAGAAAAAGCACAAAACAAAATTCCATCATGGCTAAGCAAACACAGACATGTTCATATTACAATAATCATAAGCAGCATAAAAAAAAACCCTAAGAATAAGAAACCCCCTCCCACTCTGCAGCAGCACCCTCTGCCATAGCCCAATTACACCTATGACAGATATTATATAAACAAATTAGAGCCTTGTAAAGACTCGTGTAAAAATTCAAGTACAGATTCATGGCACAGCCCTTTAACCACTACAACACCAAATGTTGCAAAAAGGAGGGAGAAAAGAAAAAAAAAAGAACCTATAAAAATAAGCCGAAGAAAAGAAGATACTAAAAGATACTATGCCCCCCCCATATAAGCATAGTGATAAGACTATCACCCTAACAGAAAATCACCTCACAGTATAACTATTTAAAAGGGGTCCTAGGCCTTGACAGGAGGAAAGGAGAAAAAAAAAAAGGGGACTGGTGGGAGCTAATTCAATATCCAAATTTATCCTTAAGGATTGAGAAAAGCTCACCCCAGCATTCCTGGAACTTCTCACCAGAGTGGGAGAAACTAGCTACACATCTTTCTGCATTTAAAGCGGTAAGCAATTCTGCCCACCATTCTCTAAAAGAGGGTTACCATTCCTCCTTCCAATGTCTAAGAATTACCAACTTTGTGACCAAAGCCACCAATGCTAACTGCACTTTTTGAAAATAGGTAGGAACTGATGAGTACATATCTAAAAGACAAATGTCCTCATCAAAGTATGGGACAATTTTAAGATAAGATGCCACCCGCCTTTTGACCGTGTCCCAAAATTTGGCTATTCTGGGGCACGACCACAATTTGTGGTATAATGTAGCAAATTCAACGCCACATTCCTTACATTCTGCAGAGGCCAGCCTCCGTATCCGGTATAATTTACTTGGCGTAAAATATAAATTGTGAAGAATATTGACATGAATGTTCCTCAGTCGGTCTTGCTTAATTAGAAGATAATTGTCAGTCCAGATCGTTTCCCATATTTTATCTGGAAAGTCCTTGTTATAATTATTTTTCCAGTAATAAGCTATGGGGGAGAACTTTAGCACAGCGTGCCTTATAATTCCCTTATACAATTTAGCTATTGATTTCTGACCCCTAAACAGTGTCCAAAGGTTGTATAAAACTTCCCCCGCATAATCCGACCATGGAGGTTTACCCAGAAAATGTTTAATACACTGACATATTTGAATTAACTGAAACTTGGATTTCAAGGGCACTTTGAACTTATTTTGCAAGTTAGAAATAGATACCACTGAGTTCTCCGAAATAAAATCTTTTAAGTATAACTCATTATGAGATCCCCGAGGAATGTTTTAACTGTTTTCTTATCTATTTTTAGGTTTGGATTATTAAACAAAGGTTGCTTCAGGTCTTTTATAGTGTGGATCTGAAGCAAAGAACATAATTGTTGTAAAGCTCTCACATCCCACCCGAGAGGAGAGTCTCTGAGTTTTAATGGAATATTTGACCATGGATTAAACAACAAAGCAGCTAGGGCCATATTGCAAGAACAGGACTGCTGGTAATCCAAGAGCAACCAAGAGGGGCTCTCCAGAATACTGGCCATAGACATAAACCAATGTAAAAGTCTGTTAGCATGAATTGCCAGATAATAAACATAAAAATCTGGTAATTGTAGCCCCCCCCATTGCCCTAGGGTAGGTGAGTTTCCTATAGGCCCTACGCGAGGCCTTCCCCTTCCATAGGAAATCCGAACATGTCCTCAGAAGAGACAAAAAGAAAAGATTTTGGGAGATAAATGTTAAGATTTTTAAGGGGGTATAAAAATCTGGGCAAAATTGACATTTTCAGAACATTGGACCTCCCTCAGAAAGATAACGGTAAATTATTCCATCTAGCCAGATCTTCTTTAGTTGTTTTTATCAATGGGTCCAAATTAAGTTCCTTAAGTCTAGAAGTATCTTTAGAAATTTTGATACCTAAGTAAGTTAGGTACTCTTTCACCCATTGGAGGCCCATACTTTCAACTAGGTCCCTCGTAAGAAGAGGAGATAAGGAATATACCATAGTTTTATTTTTATTGAGTTTGTAACCTGAGAACTCACTAAATTGAGATATAATTTGGAGGGCACAGGGGAGGGACTGCCTGCTGCTTGAAATATGAAAAAGTAAATCATCAGTGAACAGGGATAACTTAAATTCCAAATATTCTAACCGTATACCTCTTATCCCCTGTTCTAAGTTGAGAACTCTAGCTAATGGTTCTATATAGAAATTAAACAAATAGGGGGAAGAGGGCATCCCTGCCGTGTGCTTCAACAAAGTGGGAAAGAATCTGAAATATGATTATTGCACTGCAATCTTGCTGATGGACAACGGTGCAAAACTCGGATTTGATCAATAAAGGACTGTGGAATGCCAAATTTTGACAGGACCTCAAACAAGTATACCCACTCTACCCTATCAAATGCTTTTTTTGCATCCAGGGACACCAAGACAGCTTCCAGCTCGGGGTCCCTGGATGCAGAAATCAGGCGGAATTGTTTCCTAAAATGATCAGATGAAGTACGGCCCACCACAAACCCTGCTTGTTCCGGGCTTAACAAACATTTCCATACTCCCTCCAACCTGTTGGCCAAATTTTTGCATATATTTTAACATCAGTATTCAGTAGGGAAATAGGCCGGTAATTGCTAATCGCTGTAGGATCCTTCCCTGATTTGGGCAGTAGAATTATTCTCGCTTCAAATACTGACTGGTCCTGAACTGGGAAGGAACTCCAGTAAGTATACAGCTGTAGCAGCAAAGGAGTAAGATACTTTTTAAAAGTTTTGTAGAACAGTCCCGTAAAGCCGTCTGGGCCCGTGCCTTATCTGATTTTAAAGAATCAATCACCGCTGAGATTTCCTCCACAGTGATTGGGGCTGTTAAGTGGGTCTGGCTATCTCCCGATAAGGTGTGAAAATCCACTCTCTTTATAAAAGCTGACATTTTTTCATAGTGAACACCCAGCAAAGGGTCCGGACAATACAATGCCTTATAATACTCTCTAAAGAGAGTTAACATCTCCGGTGGACTAACCAGAGAACCTGATTGAGGGTGTTTAATAGCTGCAGTCCATTTTGATGTTGACTGTTGCTTTAATTGCCAAGCAAGTAATTATTTGCTTTACTGCCCTGGCCAATATAAGAAGTTTTTAGTAGAGAAGCCGAACTCTCCAATTTCTCTAGTAAAGTACTTGCATAGTGTGCTCTTAGCCTAGTGAGTTCCTGATCTTCTAAAGGCGAAAGGTTGTCCACTCCCTTATTTTCCAAACTCTTAATTCTCTGCAAACAGATACTGGTTTGACTAGTCTTTTTCTTTTTTTGTATTGTAGCAATACGTATAATATGGATAAGGCTCATTCCATTCAGATGACTAATTTGTGATGGGGATGCAATTGGAAGAGTGGGTCCAGGGTTGAGCTCAACATTACCTGCACAAATGAGCAGTAATAAGAGAAATTTTTTGATGGCTTATATATGATATATATACGTATATATATATATGCAATAAAAGAGTATATTGGGCAAATTATATCAGGGCTTGGGACAGGCAGGCTAGGACAGATGGAAGCTGCACTGGCAGAGATCAGGTCAGATAAGGAAACGGTAGGACGAGAGAACAAGGCGGCAGAAGGAGTAGAAAAAGGAACAATGGCGATAGGAGCCCTGGGTATGAGAATAGGGGAACACGTGTCAACAATACAAAGGAAAAAATATGGAAGGAGAGTATGTGACATTTGTTTAGTGAGTAGAGAGGCGCAGCCAAATATGAAGAAACAGAGAGTATAGGGAAGAGCGAGATGGCAGCGGCTGTGATTTTATTGGATAAGAAAGAGGAGGATAAGTTTATGAAGGGAAAGACGTGGGATGGGTGGTTCATGGGGTTTGCCACATACTCAGCCATAGTTATGGAAAAGGAACCAGAGCTGGGCATCCTACTTATCAAGTATTCCCTGATCATACGGTGGGCAAAAGCTAAAAGGGGGGTGGGGTGGATATATAATGATGAGTTTTTCCGCCAAAGGATGGTGACATATGAGGATGTGAGATGGGACACAAAACACCTGGACTTGTGGATGGACTATGTTACTGATCAATCCACACCAGAGGGGGAGATGGGAAGAAGGGGGGGAGGATACCCCAGAAGTGTTGTTGGGGATATAACAGAGAATTTTTTTCCTGTCCCCAATGTCATTTCCGACATGCATGCTCGAAGTGTGGGGTGCCCCACCAGGTGACAAGGCACAGGACTACATGGACCCAAGGGACCCAGGTGGGGGGAGCACAGGGGACAGGCCACCAGCCCTTTTGTGAAGGGCCGGGTTACAGGAGACAGTCATGGAGTAGAGGGTTGAGAGGCAGGGGTTATGGGGTTAGGGGAGCCCAATCTTATTGATGAGAAGAAAAGAAGGAAAGCAGCCAGGGTGGGTAGCAGGTTTTGGTGGATGGGGACTATGGGAGAAGGGAATACTTTCAGCATGCAAAAACCCCCATCAAGATAGAGGCCTGGGAAAAGTGGCTCAAACAGTACCTGGATAGTGGGGTGGTGTAAACCATAAAAAAGGGTTTTAGAACAGGTTTTTCACTACAGTGCAATGGTCCTAAACCGGCAAGGGAAGCTAATAACTTGGGTTCATTCAGGGGAAAGGAAGACATTTTGAGACGGAAAATAGAAAAAGAAAAAGCCACAGGGAGGGTGGAAGGGCCCTATCTGATCCCTCCTTTAGACAAGCTGAGAATTTCCCCTTTGGGTTTGGGCCCCAAGAAACAGAAAGGGGAATACAGGGTGATTCAGCATTTGTCATTCCCAGAAGGAGAATCAATCAATGACTTTATAGGGAAGGAGCACAGCAGGGTCTCCTATGCCACATTGGAGGAGACAGTACAGATTATCAGGGTGATCCCCGATGCATGGCTGACCAAGACAGATATAGAATCAGCCTTCCAGTTGCTCCCAGTCAGAAGGGAGGACTGGGACTTATTGGGTTTTAAAGTTGAGGATCAGTATTACTTTGACAAAGCTATGCCGATGGGCTGTTCCCTAGCTTGTGCTACATTTGAAACATTCATCACTTGCCTGCAGTGGATCTTTCAGCACAAAACAGGTTACAAGATGGTCATACACTATTTGGATGACTTTTTGTTAGTAGGCAGTGGATGCTCAGAGACAGAGAGGATGCTGGCCAGCTTTCAAGAATTGTGTAAGGAACTCGGTGTGCCATTAGCACCAGACAAAACAGAGGGACCCAGTAAGGTCATGGAGTTTCTAGGGACTGAGGTAGACGCACGGGAGGAGGTATTTCAGTTACCAGACAGTAAAATGTAGAAGCTAAAGAGTTTGATTCAAGTGCATATGAGCAGGAGGCGGGTACAATTAAGGCAGGTGCAACAGGTGTTGGGGCACTTGAACTTCGCTTGCAGGGCAATCGGGCCTGGAAGGGCATTTACAAGACGATTAGCAAGGGCCACAGCAGGGGCTGTAAGACCACATCACTGAGTGGATATAATAAAAGGGGTGAAGGAAGATTTCAAGGCATGGGGGAAATTTTTAAGCAGCTATAATGGCTGTTCCTTTTGGCAGGAGGAGTGGGTGTATAACACGGACCTAGAATTGTATACAGATGTGGCAGGGGGGTTAGGAATGGGGGGGTATTTGAGGGGAAAATGGTTTTCAAAGCCATGGCCGGCAGATTGGGTAAGGGACGGAAGGACAAAAGTCATCACATTGTTGGAAATCATGCCAATATGGGCCTGAACCCTAGTATGGGTAGAAGAATTGCAGAATCAGAAGGTTACATTTTGGTATGACAACAAGGTAGTGGTGGATGTTCTGAACAACAGGGGAGCTAGCTCCGATACCGTTATGCGGGTACTGAGACAGCTAGTGTTAAGAGGCTTGTAACTCAATATGTAATTCAGGGCCAGGCACATACAGTAGATGAGGTGAGAAATATTCTAGCTGATAGCTTTTCCCATCTGCAGCTGGATCATTTCCAGGCACTGGCACCAGCAGCAGAGGAACAGAAAATGTCCATTCCAATGATCATCTGGGACGTTGGCAAGAGAGAGCCAAAATGCTGTTTTGCAATCCCTGGGCACCACAGACATTGAGGGCCTATGAAGGGGCATGGCGGGCATTGCAAACATTCAGGGAAGTACACCACATTGAGGTAAGTGGTCCAGTTGTGGAAGAACAGTTGGGAAAATTTACAGTAGATCAGTGGCAAAAAGGGGACATCTCACACCATGATGGGGGTGTACTTAGTGGGGATCAGCTTAATTTGTAGTCTGACAAAAATGGAAGGATCCAACAAAGTCAATGTTGATACGGAGGATGATGCAAGGTTGGAATAGGTTAAAACAAAGCTCCAAGGATGGTCAGTGTCTGATAGCAGACCATTTGTTAGACAAATTAGGGGGGATAGTACCAGTGATTTGTAAGTCCAAGGATGAGGCGCAGCTGTTCCATACAATTTACCTATAAAGCAATGGTGGCCGGGGGTGAGTATGGCATGGTCTGATACGATACCGAGGAGGGTGTGGAGACATGAGCACAGCCATGTAACAGTGGATAGGGCCAGAAGGAAGATGAATAGGAGGGTGGGGACGTTGATAAGGAGCATGGGAGGACAGGTATTTATTTGGGGGGTGGAAGAGTGGGTAGAGGATTTTTTCAGGTCAGATGGGGTGCATTTGTCAGACCTAGTGATAGACATGTTCTATACTGAAATGATGGGATTTATTGAGGTCTGGAGGAGACAGGAAGGAAGGAAGGGGGGGAGGAGGGGGGGGAATGATATTGGAATATGAGGAGATGAAGGAGCAACAGAAGGAGAAAAAAGTGGTTTCGTTTTTCACCCTTACCTACAAGAGAAGAAGTCACCCAGGTTTTCGCCTGGAGAGGCGAGAAGAAGATGCAGGGACCTTGAGAGCGAGCGAGGCAGTGGGACATGGCAGAAAAGATGAAGGAGGATTGGAATGGGGAAATATAACCTGGGGACAAGGGTAATACAACTCATAATTAGGAAGTCCAAGATGGATCGATAGTCACAGGGCATCGAGTGGGAGGTATTTCCTGTGTCTATACTGGATTGCAAGCTCAGCATTGATGCTTTTTACCACATTATTGATGTGATAGGAGAAGGTGAAGGATTCGTTGATGTGAATACCCAGGTATTTGAATATCTGTACCTGCTCGAGTGGGGCATTCTTCTTGTTGGTGATGGTCAACGTGGAATTCTTTTTCTTAAGGTGGGGGCTGGTTAGTAACATCACCTTGTATTTTTTATAGTTCAGAAGAAGTTCTGGAGGATGCGGTGTTGTCCCATTTGCAGGCACCTCTCTGGGCTGAGGGAGAAGGTTGCTCATCTCCAGGCTGAGTTTGCCAGGATTTGTGGGACCTCCTCTTCCATCCAGGGACCACCAGTGCCACTGCCGTTGCCTCAGAGGTTGCCAAGAAAGAGGAGCGGTTGGACCACAGTGGGCTCAGGGAGGGTGAGGGTGGTGGAACAGGAGGGCATCCCTCCAGTTGTACCTCCATAATTCCTATGCCATTCTGGCAAAGTGTGGTTCCTCTATGGAGGCACCTACAGTGGAGACCAAGGAGGATGCTGGGAACCTCCACAAAGGAGACCCACAGGAGGGTGGCAGGGACCCTGCAGGGAAGGAAACAACTCTGGTGGGGACTTCATTGTTAGGAAGGTAGAACTGGGGAAGGAAGGGAGAGGAGGTAGGGTGCCTGCCTGGTGCCATGGCTTGAGGGACAGGGAGCGAATCCTCAGGATTGCCGGAGCAGCTGCACAGGGGGGAGCTGGATGTCATTGTCCACCTAGGGACAAATGACCTGGCTAAGAAAGGGATTAGAGAGTGCAGGCAGAGTTTGTGGAATTGGGAGGGGCTTAGTCAAGTAGCACGCACGGTAACCTTCTCGGAGGTGTACCATCTATGGCATAGGAGAGGCTAGGGGTTCCGTAACATGGGATTCAATCAGTGGTTGAAAACTGGTGTGGAGCTCAGGATTTGGCTTCATTGGGGACTGGGGTCCACCTGGAGGATGCAAGCCTATACTGGCATGATGGGCTGCATCTGTCCGGGAGGGGAACCAGGATCCTAGGTGATAGGTTTAAATGCTTCATTGGCAAGCTTTTAAACTAGCCAAGGGGGAGGCACTGAAAGGAGCAGGAAAATCCTAGCCCCCAAACAATCACGGTAGTAAGTGTGGCAAACACCAACATAGAGGTGTCAATAGGGAGAAGGGCAGGGGTAAATGGAGAAAGTGACAAAGGCAAGAAGGACAGGGATGGGGCAAAAGGGGGTAAGGCCATCCGGAAATGGAGGGTAATGAGTACCAATGCTCGTAGTCTGGGCAACAAGCTCCCTGAGCTGGTGGCCTTAATGGAAGAGGGTTTCCTGGATATCGTAGCAGTCACAGAAATATTGTACACAGAGAACCATGACTGGGATGTTAACATACCAGGGTACATAACCTACAGGAGAGACAGGCAGGGGAGAAGAGGGGGAGGAGTAGCTCTCTATGTAAAGGAAGGGATAAAAGCAACTGAACAAAAGAGTAAACAGGGAGGAGAGGAGGCACTGTGGGTCACCTTGGAGACTGGAAAGGGCACCACAATCCGCACAGGGGTTGTGTACAGACCCCCATGTCAGGGGGAAGGAATGGACATGGATATGATGGAAGGCATTCTTAGAATGGCAGAGAAAGGGGAGATACTGTTGATGGGAGACCTGAATATGCCAGATGTTAACTGGAGCACATTTGCTGCAGCCACATCCAAGAGCAGGGCCATTCTTGATGCCCTACAGGTGGCAGGCATTAGACAGCTAGTTTCGGAACCCACTCATGAGGGAGCAATCTTAGACCTCGTACTCTCAAATGGGGGCAGTGAGAGGATCTCAGATCTAGAAGTGGGTTGCCATCTGGGACAAGTGACCATCAAACAGTGTGGTTCACGTTAAACTCAGCCACAGAGTCAAGCCACAAAAGTGAGGGTACTGGACTTTAGAAGGGCTGACTTTGGCAAGATGGGAGAGTGCCTCAGAAAAGCACTAGCAAACAGGCTAGAAGGAGGTGTGGAGCAACAATTGGGAATTATCAAAACTGCCATCACAGAGGCAACAAGCCTTTGTGTGAAGCAAATAAACAAATCAAATGAAAGAAAAAGCCACTATGGTTCTCAAGAGAGGTGGCTGTGAAAGTCAGGAAGAAAAGACAGCATTCTGGAAGTATAAGGAAACACAGAAGGAACAGGACAGAGAGCTGTACCAGTTAAGGCAGAAAGAAGCAGGGAGGGAGGTCAGAATAGCAAAGGCCCAAACTGAGGAAAAGATAGCCAACTCGGTTAAGAAGGGGGATAAAACCTTTTATAGGTACATCAGTGAGCGTAGAACGACAAAGGGAGGGATAGTGAGGCTGAATAGAACGAATGGTGGGTGGGCAGAAGGGGACAGTGAAAAAGCAGGAATACTGAACGAATATTTCTGCTCAGTATTCACAAAGAGGAGGGGAAGTGCCTAATCCAATTAACAGAAGCACTCTTGATAGGGGGTCGATCCCAGTCCTTTCACAGAAGAAAGGGTTCTGCAAGAACTCCTAAAACTGAAGGTGGACAAAGCAATGGGTCCTGATGGAATTCACCCAGAATTCTAAAAGAATTAAGGAAGGAACTAGTGAAACCACTGGCTACTCTTTTTAACAAATCATGGGAGGATGGTGGGTACCCGAGGACTGGAAGAAGGCGGATGTGATTCCCTTCACAAAAGTGGGACCAAGACAGAGGCAGAAACTATAGACCTGTCAGTCTGACCTCTGTGGTAGGGAAAGTGATGGAGTCACTCTGAAGGAAAGAATAGTTGAGTACCTAGAGGTCAGTGGAGCACAGGACCCAAGGCAGCATGGGTTCACAGCAGGAAGGTCATGTCAGACAATCTAATAGATTTCTTTGACTGGGTGTCCAAAGTAGTAGCCACGGAGGGCTGTGGACATGGCCTACCTAGACTTTAGCAAGGCATTTGACACAGTCCCACACAAAAGATTAATAGTCAAATTAACCAGCCTGGGAGTGGGTCCCAGGGTGGTAGCCTGGCAAAACAGTGGCTGGACAACAGGACACAGAAGGTAATTGTAAATGGAGTCCACTTGAAGAAAGGCGGTTACTCAGGGTACCGCCGGTTCAGATTGGGTCCAGTCCTTTTAATGTCTTCATCAGTGACATTGCAGAGGGACTGAAGGAAAAGTATGCCTTTTTGCAGATGACACAAAGATCTGCAACAGGGTTGATACACAAGGAGGCGTGGAAAGGATGAAAAGGGACTTGGCAAGGTTGGAGGAATGGTCAGAAGTATGGCAGCTAGGATTCAATGCAAAAAAGTGCAAAATAATGCACCTGGGAAACAAGAACCCAGGGGAAGAATACACAATGGGTGGGGAGGTAGTAACAACAACAAAACAGGAAAGGGACCTGGGGGGTAATCATATCAGATGACCTTAAGGTTAGCAAGCAATGTGAGAAGGCAGTAGGGAGGGCCGGGGGTATACTGGGATGTATAGGGAGAGGCATCAGCAGCAGAAAACAGGAAGTTGTTATCCCTCTGTACAGACAGTTGGTGAGACCCCATCTGGAGTACTGTGTCCAGTTCTGGAGACCCCATCTCCGCAAGGACATAGACAGGATAGAGGCAGTCCAGAGGAGGGCAACTAAAATGGTGAGGGTCTGCAAGAGAAGCTATGAGGAGAGACTAAAGGAGCTTAATATGTATACCCTTGAGGAAAGAAGGGAGAGGGGACATGATTGAAACTTTCAAGTACCTCAAGGAATCAACAAAGTCCAAGAGGGTAGCATCTTTCAGAAAAAGAGACTTGCAAGAACAAGGGGACACAATTTAAAGATAGAAGGAGGCGGTTCAGGGCAATGTGAGGAAGTATTATTTCATAGAGAGGGTAGTGGATGCATGGAACAGCCTTCCTGAGGAAGTTGTGAGTCTAAAACTGTGGGAGAATTCAAGAATGCATGGGACAGACATAAGGCAATTCTTGTGGGGGGCAGGAAGATATAGGCTGTTGGTTAACTAGGATCTGCGGCCTATCCTGTAGGTAGGGAAATGGGCAGACTAGATGGGCCTAGCGGTCCTTATCTGCCGACAAAGTCTATGTTTCTATGTTTCTATGTATTCCTCCAACAAGTTGAAAGTAGTTTGCACTTTACTTGCCAGTTCACTTAAATTTGGGCTTTGGCTCACAATTACTGTGTCTCTACTGGGGCATGATGTGGGAAGTCTGTTTATGAAGGGACTAAACAGTAGAGAGCCTAGGATGGATCCCTGAGAGATGTCTAGGGAGACCTCTCTGGCAGTAGATGACACTGCTCTGATCTTTAACCTTTGGTTCCTGGTGGCTAGATAGTCACTAAACCAGCCCACAGAGGCTGGTGACAGGCCCAGATCTGCCAACTGTTGTAGGAGAATCTTATGGTTGACCATATCAAATGCCTTCATTAGGTCAATAAATATGGACCCCACAAGGCTTCCATTGTCTGTGGCTTGGTGAACATAGTCCATGAATTCAACCAGGGCTGTGCTGGTGATGTGGCCTTTCCTTAAGCTGTGCTGCTGAGGACACTGTAGGTTGTATTTATCCAGGTATTCGGTAAACTGGTCTGACACTATTCTCTCAAGTGCTTTAGAGAGGGGCAACAGTATGGATATGGGCCTATAGTTGGCTGTGGAAGCTCGATCACCATTTCTGTGCACTGCTGTGATGAGTGTCTGCTACCACAGGGCAGGGAATTTTTCCAAGGAGAGGGACTTGTGGAAGATTTTTGTTATTGGGATGATTAGCTCATCACGGATGAGTCTCACCGTCTTCATGTCAATTAAATCACTACCTATTCTTGTTTTCCCAAGCACTCTTTTTATGTATTTCTTAGTGTTCTTTACTGAGATGTGCCTGAAATATAATTTTGGGTGGTTGTTAAGTGAGGTAGTGTTATCTTGTGGAGCCATTCAGGCAATTGTGAGGGAGGACAGAGCTCAAGTCTATGAAGACAGCATTGAAGGAGTTGGCAATGGCCATAGGGTCCAGTGTGGTGCCACCATTAAGGTTGAGCACAGCGGGTACTTTCTTATTAACTTTACCTTGCAACTCTTTTATGTTGTCCCCAAACATTTTACCATTACCCCAAACTTTATTGAGTTGCTCTTTGTAGTGTTTGACCTTGGCTGCCCTGATGGCATAGGAGCACTTGTTCCTAGCTTCACAGTACTGTTGCATGTCATGAGCTATCCCTGAGGCTTTGGCCTTATGCCACAGGTTGTCTCTATGATGCATCATCTCCATTAGGCATCTAGTGAGCCACCCATTCCATGTGCCATGGACGTTGTGCCTTTTCGAGGGTGCAAAGGTGTCGCAAATAGTATTAAACTTGTCTGTGAAGAACTTTAATGCTGTGTCAGTGTCCTGGATTTTATCCAGCATATTCTAGTCAACTCTGGCAAGAGTGGCTTTGAAGTCATTAAGCATGCCTTTCCTGAGTACTGTACTCTAAATTATTATAGGCACAACCTTCTCTTGTTTGTTAGACCAGAGGCAGATGATCAGGGAGTGGTCACTCAGAAAATCCAGTAAAACAGTGACCCCCTTCACCCACTCTGGGTAGCTGGCCAGTACCCAGTCAATGAGGGTACTATTACCAATCTTGTAATTATGGCGAGTTGGTTCTGGCTCCAGTTGGGTAAGGTACATAGTGTCAATGAGATCCTTGAGAGACTTACTCTTTTTACAGAGCCAGTTGATATTAAAGTCCCATATAATCAGGATCTCCTAATGAGTTCAATAACTTTAAGTAGTCCTAATTTAGCCGTCCCCAGGGGAATGTATACCAAGATCACTGTGAGTGCCTTTTTCTGGCTCCCTAGTAAGATTTGAGTGGCCAGGAATTCATGTACAGGGGAATTACTGGAAGAGGGGAGCGACTGCCTTGCATGTTGTCCCAAAGGTATGTGAGGCATCCCCCACCTCTCTTGGATGCTCTGTCCAGGCTAAAAATTGTGTAGCCTGGGAGTACTATTAAGCGGTCCATAATTTTTGGGGACAGCCAGGTTTCAGCTAAGCTTACAATGTCCGGTTGTTGTTGATGAACCCAGGCTTGGAATTGCATGAATTTTGGCATTAGGCTTCCAATGTTCATGGAGGCTATTTTTAGGCAACCCTTGCTTTGAGTTATGTTATTGCCTGCAGTGAAGGGCCTTGGTTTAGGATGAACATTCCTGAGTAGGAGTATCAGGATAAGTGCTATCTTTGTAGCATCTATAACTATTTGTCTTTCAGTTTTTTTCCTAAGGTGGAGGCTTCTACAGATTTTTATGTGTTACATCTTCAAGTTAATTGAGAGTGCCTGACATGGGCTGTAGTGGCCCTTGGTGATGTTCCTTGTGGTGCACACATTGTGGTGTGGCTGTTGTACTGGAGGGCCATGTAAGGGGCTAGGGGAGGTTTCCCCACAGGTAGTGTTTGAATCTGGTGTTTAATTTGGCCCAGTGTATCAGAGTTTAATGTTGCGGGCTGGTAACAGTGAATTAGTGCTAGTAGCAATACCAGCACTATACCTAATTTATTCCCATTCATAGTGCAGAGCACAGTAGCAGTGTTTTCTAGTCTTCCCACAGGCTGTTTTCCTGATATACAAATTGGGTTTCAGTAATAGAGGTATGCCATTGTCCTTAATGAGGGGTATCGATATCATATAATTGTACTCTATTCTAGGGGTTTCCCAACAAAGAGTTATATTACTTGTGAGTCTATTAACTAGAAGTCTGTATCAACTTGTACTGAGCTACAGAGGTGACCAGCAGCAGCTATATAGTAGTATATTTAACATGTATTGTGGATCTAATTTAAGTATTGCTGACTTAGACAAATTCATTTTATATCACGAGGCTCTGCCAAAGCTATCAGTTAATATTATAAATTATTTTTTTTGAAATTGTATTTTATTCTCCTCTAGCCTGCCTCCTCCGACCCTTCGGCGTTGTCCCGCAGACATCCCGCTACCTGCGACCCAGCTCCACAGTCCACAGGCCCCCATGGAGCCGCGGTTTACCCGCCCGGTAGACGGTAGGGGCAGTCCCGTAACCAGTTTCCATCGGCCCCGTGACTGTTGAGTGGGCGCTGGCAAATCATGTGCACGTCCCAGGGCCCCGCCTCTCCCGGATGAGGCAGGCTTCCATTTTCCCTGTTTTCTCCCTCTCCTTAGCAGATACTCCCCTGACGCCATGACGCGTATGTCGACATCTGATCTGCTTGGCGGCCATCCGACCAATCCCCTGTGCGGGCATGTGCTTCCTGAGCCTCCGCTCAGGTCGCACAAGAGCCGGAATATGGCCAAATCCCCACCCCGGAGTAGGCGAGCTGTCGTCGGACGCTCAAGCCTAACTCCCCCCGGCCGACCCACCAGCTACCCGAGTCCGCTCCCAAACCTGGGTCACCAGCGTGGAGCGAGGTGTGGCGTTCAACGCCTCAGCCCTCTGAGCCACCGGGCCGGCCCATTATAAATTATTTTATTGAACTTTCCTATTTAGTTAAATACAATAATGTGCCGTCCGCATAAAGGCTCATTTTATGGATTATGTTTCTGATTTCAATCCCTTGGATTTTAACATTTTTCCTTATTGCAATTGCAAATGGTTCCATAATTAATATGAAAATCAGTGTAGATAGGGGACATCCCTGTCTTGTCCTTCTCTGTAAATTTAAGGATTTGGACATGTTATTTGTTCTTACTCCAGCTGTTGGTTTACCGTATATTAAATTTTAGCCATCCACTAAACTGTACACCCAGACCCATCTCTTGCATTGTTAAGAATATATATTTCCATTCAATCCTATCAAATGCCCTTTCTGCGTCTACTGTGAAAAGAGTGACATCTTTTGAATTATTAAGTGAAATTATATCTGTTGTGCATCTGATGTTTTCTGATACTATTTTTCCCTTTATAAATCCACTTTGATCTAATTTTATAATTAAAGGTAATATTTGTTCTAATTTCTTGCCAAAACTTTTGTAAATATTTTGTAGCCTGCACTGAGCAGTAAGATGGGTCTGTAGGATATACAGCTCAGTGAATCTTTGCCTTTTTGGTAAAATGCTTGAATTATGACTTATTTAATGGTATCTGGAATTTTCCTGGATATCATTAAAGCTGTTAAATAATTTTACTAGTTTAGGTATCAGTATATCTTTGAAATCTTTGTATAGCTCAATTACTATACCATATTGGACAGGTGCATTCCCATTTGGAAGGGCCTGGGTTGCTTCTTTTACTTCCTTTGTACTTTTAATTTCTTCTAATACACATTTGAATGTTTTGGGAATGTTTGGAAGATCTATTTGTTCTAGGAATTTTTTAGGATTTTCTCCATTATCTTTTAGCTGAGATATATAGAGAGCTTAATAATATTCCACAAAGAGTTTATGTTTTCTGGGTTATTTATAATTTTGCCATTTTGATCTTGTATATTTATTATTGTGTTTTCTTTTTGTTCTTTTTTTTGTGTGTGTGCCATGCCAATAGTTTTACCAGTTTATCTGCCATCACATAGTAATTAGATCAAGTCCTTAAAAATTATTTTTCTATTTTTTCTGTTACTATTTGGTTATATAGTTTCCATTTTTGTATTAAGGTATTGCATATTGTTTTATCAAAAGTAGTACTATGTTGTTACTGTAGAGTTTGAATTTCTTTTTCCAATTACATTAAAGTTTCATTTGTTTTCTTTTTTCTTCTTATTTCTAGATTTAACAGTCTCCCTTTGTATCAAACCCTAAGAGCTTCCCATATAGTGGTTATTGAAGAGTTGTTTGTTGTATATTTATGAAAGTATTCCTCCATTTCATTTTGTAGAGTTAATGAAATACCATATATACTCACATATAAACTGAGTTTTTTAGCCTACTTTTGCATTCCAGTTTTTAATACCTCAGCTTATATGTGGGTCAAGCCAGAAACAAAAATGGATATCCTTCCCAAACCACTTTGGCAGCAAAGTTGTCTGTGCCCTATGGGGCTTAGAGGCATTAGTAGAGCAGGAGGGATGTTGAGAGTGAGGGAGGAGTGGGTAGGGTGGCAGGAGATGGCAATGAAGGAAGCTGCATTTGTGGCAATGTAAAAACCTGGGGGGAGGTGTAATAGCAGAGTAAGGAGGCAGTAGCAATGAGATCAGCTCATGCCACATTTTGAGTCTACAGAGTGAAGGAGGAAGCTTGTTCATTGCCTGGCAGCAAGTTACAAAGGAATGTGGACTCCCTGCATGATATATGCAGTTTGCAGCCATCCTGAAAACAAACAGAACACGTGCAGCCCAGTTGTAAAGGAGGTAGGTGGTGCCCACACTGTGTACTCCCATATTGAAGTCAAGTTAGAAACTCAGAGTAGATCATCGAGGCAAGGACTGAGGTGTGGGTTGATCCTTGATGAGGGTTTGGGTGATGGCAGGGGACAGTGGTCTGGGAGGGTTTGCTTCATACCACAGCTGTGTGCAAGCCCCAAGGGGCTGTAATGTTTTACTAGGGGAGGGGAAAAAAACAGAAAAGAGACAGCATCTGGTCTAGGAGGGCCCACAAACAGCTGAATGAACAAAGTATTTTTCTTGATCAGCTTATACACAAGTCACTGTTGTTTTAAAAAAATGCATTTTGGGTTTGGAGGGGTCGGCTTATACATGGAGTGGCTAATGCACGAGTATATACGGTAGTTGGAATTTTTAACATGATTATCCATTCTCCACATTCTATTTATTCAATTCCCATTATTCAATTTCATTGTGATAATGCATGATAAATGGTCTGATATAGTGATCCCTGGATATTGCATATCCATGAGGGTATGTTTTAAAGTCTCTGAGATTAAAAAGTAATCTATCCTGAACAGGACTGATGCATTGCTGAAAAAAATGAAATATATTTTATTATCTTTCTTGAATTCCATTAAGGGGTCTATCAATCCTAATTTTGCCATAAATCCTTTGACATTTTCTCTAGTTGATTCATTTGAGTTACCAAGCCTTGTTGTTTTGTCTTGCTGGTTGAATACGAGATGGAAGTCTCCCCCTATTATATAGGGGGCCTGAAAAGTTAATAAATGTGGAAAGTATTCAGAAAAAAGTTTGGATTGTTCTGATTCAGTTTATATATATATATATATATATATATATATATATATATATATATATATATATATATCTATATATATACACACACTAGATAACGTTAATTTAAAGTTTTGTATTTGTACTTCTGTAATTATATATCTTCCTTGTGTATCAGTAACTGTGTTTACCATGTTTGGGATTAATTTAGGTTTATTAAATGAGACAACTACACCTCCCGAGTTGTTCAGATATTCTGAAGAAATATTTGGGCCCCAACAGTTTCTGAACCATCTGAATCCTTCTTCATAAAGTGTGTCTTTTGAAGTAATTCACCATTAATGCTCTTTCTATCCAAATATTTGATGACTTTGTTAATTTTTGTTCTATTTCTTAAACCTTTCAACCTTTCACATTCCATGTTATAATTTTATAAACACTTCCCATTTTTATATAATTTATTCCCTTTGTCTTGAACTATTTCCCACAAACTTTTTTTGTTTATTCTATTTTTGGTTCAATTTTGCATTCTTGTTTTTATAATGATGTCTTCCTTTTTTTTTTTTTTGCTAAAACAGCCATGCTCCCTCCCCTATTCCCCCACCTCCCCAAATGTATACAACTGGTCAAAATGGTCCCAAGTATGCCCATCCCCTTTAACAGAGATGACTGTAAGTGTTATTGCTGTGCGATGAAGTCCATGTCTGTTGCTGTCCTCTATCGCCCATCTTTTTCCTTTTTCATTCTTTTCCCCAATTTTTATTTTACTATAACCCTCTTATTTTTATTCTATAGTTTCATCATTTTCTTTCTATATATTCTCTTATGTCAACTTTCTGTGATATGTTTTCCTTATAGAGCCTCTATTGTTTCCCATTCCTCTATCTCAATCTTTCTTATAACCCTCACCTCAGCCCCTCCCACTTAGCTACTTATGACACCTTAACTTTCTATACAGTTCTTTACATGCAATATATATATACATCAATAAAGATAGCAAATAAAAAATAAATAAAAGAAAAACATGTATATATATTTTTTCTTCCCTGATTTCAATCTTTTCATTCAATTCCCAATTTCATTCTATTATATTCAACTTCACCTTTAGTTCATTATCCAACATCCATACACCACATTCTTTCATCATGTGAACCTCCATTATTACCTATGTCAATATAACATCCCCCCACTTCATTTTTTTATGGCAACTTGATTTCCTTGAAGTATTTAGGGGCAGTATATGTATTTCATTATTTAACTTTAATTTCTCTTCCATTCAACACTATTTTTCATTGTGTTGTACTTTGTTTCTCAGTTATTTCTTTGCCAATTTTCTTTCTTTCTTTCTTTCTTTCTTTCTTTCTTTTCCATCTCTTGTTAATTTGAAGCTACTCTTTGCGATGTAGTAAAGTACAGATTAGGTCAAGTTCTGTTATCTTTTTCTGCACATTGTTCCTGGTATCCTTCATAAGCAGCTTCATAAGCTTCCATTGCCTCTTCTGGGTCCTCAAAGGTTTGCAACTTTCCTTTTACATTAAACCTTAACTTGGCTGGATACATCATGATAAATCTTATACCCTTATTGTACAGTTTTTGTTTTACCAGGTTAAACAATTTTCTTCTTGCAGTCGTTTCCACAGATAGATCAGAATATACATTAAAATTAATGTTGTCATAAGTAAGGCCTTTGTTCGTCCATGTTTTCTGTAGTATGATCTCCCTATCTTACAACTTGTGTGGTTTTACATACAGTAGACAGTACACAGGAAGCTTATATTGTTAGCTACAAAATGTGATCCTGCTCTGGGGGCTCTATCTAATGATATTCTCTCCTCTGGATATTTTCTCTGCATTGCTTCAATAATGCATTTCTCAAAAAACAGGAGTGGATCCCTTGAGGCCTAAATGCCTTCAGGTAATTGGCAGAGATGTAGATTACCTCTTCTTGCCCTGTCTTCCTGCTCTGCTACATTTTGTTGTAATATTTGTAGCTATTGTTCTATTTGTTTCTGCATTTTATTCAAGAGCATTGTAGTATCTTATAATTTTGAGAATCTTGTCTCTAGTTCTTCAGTTCTAAGAGTTAGATTCTCCATTTTGTTTGTAATCTCTCCCAGTGCACTTGAAACCCCTGTTAAAGTAGTTTTGATTTCATTCAGTGCCTCCAGCATTTTGGACCTTAAGGTGTTTACAGCTGATAAGATTTTTGTATCCTGGTCTTCATTATCTGTGGTATGCACCTGTTGGTGAGCCATTTGGTTTAAAGTATCAGAAACAGGTAATGCCTCTGATGTCTCACTAATTATATTATTTTGTGTCTTGCTATGCTCTGCTGCAGCAACATTGCTGTCAATCAAGTCCTGTACTGTATCTGCATTTCCACATTTGTACATTGCTCCATATTTTTCCCCACTCCATTTTTATATTTGCTTGTATGCATGTGCAAGAAACATAGTGCCATCATCCAATTTTCAGAGGTGTGTCACCCATCTTCCAATTCAGTCAGTGTGTTTGCAGGTGCAGATGCAGTTCTCCAATCAACGATGCAGCTGTCTATGACAGCAGTTGAAAGTGCAGTGCCATACAGTTGAAAGAGAGAGCTTGGCTTCAGTGAGCAGAGATCTCCCCACAAACACAGGCATAATGCGTGCTCATGCACTCCCCCCCCCCCACACACACACACTGTATGTCCAACAGGGGTGCCCAATCCCCGGTCGGCTTCAGGCCCCCCCAAACAGCCTTCCAGCTGCCATGCTGGGAGCCTACCACAGTGTGGCAAATGTCCTGCATTGTCAGTTTTCCAGGTGACACGCTGGGAACCCACCCCAGCATGGCAAAAATGGTTATGGCCGACAGGGGTGCCCAATCCCCCACTGGCTCCAGGTCCCCCAAACAGCCTTCCAGCTGCCATGCTGGGAGCCCACCCAAGCGTGGCAAATGTCCAGCATCATCCAATAAAAAAACAACCTATAAACAAAAACGGTTCCCTCAGCAGTCACCCTGCCCACCTGCACCCTCTCTCTGTGCACCCTACCTCCCCACACCCCCAACTCACCCCATTCTTACCTCCAGAGCTTGGCGTGATGGTCTTCTGTGGACCAGGAACATGTCTGCATTCTTCAAAGTTGACCATGAATTGAGGAAATGTCAGTAAGCTGTACAATGCAATAAATAGGGTTTTTCCAACTTTAATGCATATCTCAGGCATTTGTTGGAATTTTTGCACCAAATTTTCAACTTGGGGTTTTTGGGACCCCTCCTCATGAATTCTCTCACTGTCATGGCGTTAATTGGGCCCAAAGAGTGATTTTACAGTCACTGTGCAAAATCACCTTTTGGGACTGATTAATGAAATGGCAGTGCCAGTGTTCATAAGGTGGGCTTTCAAAAAGCCTATGTTGTAAATTAGGTGAAAAAAATCCTAAAAATGACTGTTTTATGAGTGTGCATTGCGCAGTTCCTACGCACGCTTGTAAGTTTGCAAATTTTTAATATTTGCACTCTGAATTTTCAACAGTGCCATTTTACCACACCTCCTTATGAGCAGTACAGCTGTCATTTTTCACATCTCACCCAAAATGTGTTTCTGCGCATGTAGCGCACAATGGCGCAGTCAGTGTGCGAAATCAATGTATGGGACACATTAAGAAAATCACAGTGACACTGTTCATGAACAGAGATCTTACAATGGCTATGTTGAAAATTTGGTGAAAAAATTCTTAAAAATTACTGTTTTACAAGCGTCAAAACACACCCAGTTCCTACTGCGCTTTCCGTAAGTTAAAATTTTAATATTTACACTCCAGATTTTCAACATTGCCAATTTATTACACTTCCTTATGAGCAGTACAGCTGCCATTTTTCACATCTCACTCAAAATGTGTTTCCGCACATGTAGCGCACAATGGCGCAGTCGGTGTGCAAAAGCAATGTTTGGGACAGATTAAGAAAATCACAGTGACACTGGACATGAGCAGCAGTCTTAAAATGGCTATGTTGAAAATTTGGTGACAAAAGTCCATAAAATGACTGTGTTATGAGTGAGCATTGTGCAGTTTCCACGCACACTCGTAAGTTCATGAATTTGTGATATTTTCAGTCCAGATTTTCACCAGTGGCATTTTTCAACACTTCCTTATGAACAGTATAGCTGACATTTTTCACAACATGGCCAAAATGTGTTTTCACACTTTCAGCACAGAAATGCGTAGTCACTGTGTGAAATCATTGTTCGGGACAGATAAAGAAAATCACAGTGACACTGTTCATGATCAGAGGTCCCAAAATGCCTGTGTTGACAATCTGCTGTAAAAAATTCCCAAACTAATTACATTACAGGTGTGTGTTGCACAATTGCTATGCATGTGCATGACTTCACCAGTTTTTTTAATATTTTCACTGCAGATTTTCAACATTGCATTTTTTACACCTCCCCATGAACAGTACAGCTGTCATTTTTCACATCCTGTTCGGAATGTGTTTTTGCACCTGTGGTGCTAAATGCCATAGTCACTGTGCAAAAGCAGCTTTTGGCTAACAAACTGATATTGCCACTGTTCATGATGTGGGGGTCACAAAAAAAATGTTGAAAATTTGGAGTGAAAATACCAATGAATATCTGAGGAGTTAGGGTTTCCAACCATAACACCCCACCCTGTAGAGAATGACAGGCATCAGGGGTGTGACTTGGGATTCTTGCCTGTAATGCTCATACCATTCCACACCCTGCAGCCAGTGAGAGGCATCGAGGTGTGCCTTGGACTCTTCGGCCCCAAAGTTCACCCCGTTCTCCTATACCACACCCATCTCACCATATTTCCTGATGGAATGGGGTGCGGATAAGGGCCAAAGACCCCAAGACACACTGTGACACTTGTCGGTGTCTGCAGGTTAGGGTGTGGTGAAATGGCATGGCCGTTATGCCTGATGACCCAAAGGCACACGCCAATGCCTGTCAGTCTCTGCAGGGTGGTGGTGGGGTTGTCTTCAGTTCAATACTTCACTGCCATTCCTATTATGCAGCTCTGTAACTCCTACACTACCAATGCCAATGCCAGCAAGCAAACATTCGGCATTGACAAATGCTTGTTTTTTTAATGGATTGCTCTAGCCTGATGGTAGCCAACATTTTTACCTTTATGTGCTGTTTTGGCAAGCTATTTTTCAGGATCTGGCTTCAGCTGCTGGCAGTTTTCTTATCCACCATATTGGAGAAATAGTATAAAATGTCACCTGTGGACTCTGAATCTGTTTTGTTAGGGTAGCGGGAAGGGGAGAGAGTGATACCTCTGGTAAAAATCTCAGGTCCGTAAGGCTCAGCAAGAGTTGGGATGCTCTGGGTGTTCTTGTTCCTTTTTTCTTGAATTTTTCAGCAAAATGTTATTTTATTTCTATTTATTTTAATTTTTGTTGACCGGGCAAGTGCACCAGACAAATTCTGCCTATTTTCAGGCATGCCCTGGGGCAGGGCGATACAGATGAATACCAATGGACGTTGAACCAGTTTAAGCTGTTGGTGGTATTTTTAGTTAATTGGGGGGAAATTTAGCCAGGGCATGGGGGAAATTCCACTACCCTTTTTGAGAAGTGCCATGGGATCTTTAACATCCACCTGCACTACCAGCAAAACAGGCAGATGGGACCTCAGTTTAATGTCTCATCTGGAAGACAGAACCTCAGGAGTGCAACACCCCCCTCATGCTGCACTACAGTGTCAGCATGAGAATTAACCCAAGTGCCTAGTGTGGGGATAGAACCCACAGCCTTCTGATCTCCCAGTCTCAGAGGCGAGTGTGCTACCTGCTGAGCCACTGACACTGAATGAAATGAAGCTCTGCTGTCTCCTTTGCTCTTCTGAAGTGCTTTGACATTCCTTTCATTGCCTGCAGATAGGGGGTTTGTTCCCTTTAATTGATGGCTAACATTTTCTATCGAAAGGGAGACACGCTGGTGTGGTGCTCTAATGGTCTCTTCACCTGGCCATCTTGGAGTGCGCTGATGTCACACAGACACTCCTCACAGGTGCTTCTCCATCTTATTTGTTCTTTGTTGATGGGAAGATGCACTGGTGCCAGGCATCTTTTTCAGGCACAACCCAGGTGCTAGAAGTACATTGCATAATACAGTAGCAAGAAACATAGGGATGAGGCAAATACACTACATTATACATGTACATTACATAACACATTGGTATACTGTGATGGAGGAGAGCATACAATATATGGTAAAGTAAAATTTTATGATTGTGCAAATATTCATAGTGCAAGAAAAGTACATAAGGTTAGGTACTGTATACATGATAACAATCCTGGTTTCAGAGCTTGACAAGGGGAATGGAACATGTACTGTGAATAGGAAGCAATTTAGTATGCAGTACTGGATGGAGAAAGAGGACTATGTAAAATAAGAGCAAACACTGAGTTTTTTCAGGTGGTTCTTCATTCTGAGTGTGAAAATGCTGTGAGAACATAATCACAAAGAAACAGCAATGGGTAAGTCATTACTGCAATGCAGAAAGTTCAGTGAATGGCTCCCACAGCAACTTTAATGTTCAAAATAATGTTAGCTTTTATTTTCAATAATTCATCTTTTTAAGTTGCCAGTTCTTTTTGCTGCCACATAAAATCCAATGTTTTGATCGTTGGCTGGAAGCTTTATCAAGGATGTGGTCCTGCATTATAAAAAAACAATAAATGATTTGCAAATTAAATTCATGTCAGTACATTCAGTGTGTCTAGTAAATCATAAATATTAGTTTTTCATTTCATTTCATTCAGAGACTCATTGATAGTACTCACCACGAAGAGACAGGTCAAGCATCTTCAGTTCTTGGAGCTACATTACCCTCCCTGTAGCCACACTGTAAAAGCATACTGTTTTGGCTTGGCTCACTGCCTTTTATGCTCCTGCATCAGAGTACATGCCCTTGCTGTCATCATCAGGCATCACCAGGGCAGCTTGTGAATAATGCCTCAGGACCGGAGTGGCAGTTCATCATGTGATGCATTTGGCTCCAGTGGGTCTCTACAAGAGACACCCTGCTCCCAGAGGCCTAGTCCAGAAAGTGGCTACTAGCAATGACAAGGCAGCAATTGCCACTAAGGGTGAGTGAATGTGCAGACTTCTGCTGTTGTGGAAGTTCAGTGAAATTTCGAAAATTTCACGGAATATTCCGCTCTTTTGCCTGTGGCGGAATTCCAAACTTTCACCAAATAACTGCGGATTTCCACCTAGTACTGCAGCATTTAATTACGAACTGTGGACGTTTTACATGACATGCTGAAAAAAGTCTCTTGCATTACTTCTGCGGGTTTGTTTCCCCACAGTTTAATACATAAACTGCAGAACTGAACACTGACAGTTATTAGTTCTGCAGAGTTTTTTTCCCACAGTTTAGTGCATTAACTCACGTTTCTTATATTTATTCTGCAGTTTTTAGTGAAATTTCTGCAAAAGTTGGTGAAATGATTTCTGAACTTTCGCAGAAGCGAAAATCCGACTTTTTTTTTCACACTCCTAACTGCCACTTATAGTATACTATTTGGTTTTACAGACCCCAAGTTTTGAAAAAATATTACTTGGGATCAGCCAGAGGTTTGTCATTTCAGTTGTAAGTAAAAGAAAAACAATTAAAATGGGAAAGAACAGTTTAAAGAGGAAATCTGTTTTCATTTTGATAATAAAATCAGTTCTTCAAAAACTATCATCCTATAGAAGCAGCTTTTTTTCTGGACTGTGACAGCAAGCCACTCATATATATATATAAGTCATTCATATTTATAATCTGATACAGTTATAGAAAGTGTTATACAGACTCAGACAATATTAAATGATCAACATGCAGTAACCTTAAAACTGAGCAGAGTGGAGTGAGTAGATGCAACTAAGGGGATCACACAACTTACAATGTAAGCAGAAGATGACAAATGATGGAACCAAATTTACAAGATACAACCCCAGTCTTGCTCCTCATTTGTCCCCCATCTTTCATCAAATGCATCTAGTCTTTCTATCCAGTATGCCTAATGAGTAAATCCTCACCCCTCATGGGATCGTGACACACTTTTCTCTCCATACAAATGCAAAATTGTAACCTGATGTTAAGATGCCATAAAGTGTCTGCCCGCATTAACGTTTTTGTCACTGCATCTGATTGAGGGTGTGCTTTGAAACAACTGAGAAGCTGTATGGGATATATTATATTGGACTAGAAATCTGCAACAAATCTCTCTTACTTACATCTGAGGGAAGTTTTCCTTATTTTACAGTCTTACATTGGTATTGCTTTGTGTTTAATTATTTTCATTTTTAAATCAGGAAGGGGGTTTTCAAAACTGCTTATCTTGTGAGCAACTTTAGAAAGGTTAAAATAACTGCATATTTGATTTTCCTTTGTGGGTAACTGGACTGTCTACTAGTATTCTGTGACAGTTTGCATCAATATATTTTGAAATAATTTACTGGTAGTGGCTGTGTACTTTGAATAGCAAAGGCTACAGTTTGTAATTTGATGCCAGACACAGCCTCAGGTGGGGGAAATTGTCTTCACTAGTCAGGGAGACCTTGCATCATAGCCAATTGTTTTGGGTGGAGGAACATTCCAGCATTGATCAATTACTATAAACTACTGGTGTGATCCTGTTTCAGACAGAAGCCCATCTCTTCAAGTTGTGTAACAGGGTGTGCTTTGAAACAACTGAGAAGCTGCATGGGATATACTATATTGGACTAGAAATCTGCAACAAATCTCTCTTACTTACATCTGAGGGAAGTTTTCCTTACTTTACAGTCTTACATTGGTATTGCTTTGTGTTTAATTATTTTCATTTTCAAATCAGGAAGGGGTTTTCAAAACTGCTTATCTTGTGAGCAACTTCAGAAGGGTTGAAATAACTGCATATTTGATTTTCCTTTGTGGGTAACTGGACTGTCTACTAGTATTCTGTAACAGTTTGCATCAAGTTACTTTTAAATAGTTAACAAATCAGTTACTGGAGGTTAGCTGAATTACTATAAAGGGCAGTACTCACCAGAGTGGTGGAGCAGTGGTGCATTTGATGGTTTCTAACAGTCACCAGTGGTTGTGGACTACCCACCCACCCTTCCCCCCCAGGTGTGATGTTTCCTTTATAGCCAAGGTTCAGACATCACTTCCTCAACAGGTCTTGGGGCAGAACTGTCATATTCTTAATAACCCAGCACAGTGCATAAAGGGTACGTACACACCACAAAAAGGAAGAAAAAAAAATATTTTTATATATATTACATATTGTATATTATAAGGGAGAGGGACATGTGGGAAGTGGTGCAGTGCAATGCACTGGCTGTGGGGCAGCAGTTTTCAGGGAGACATTCTGGAAACTGCATTGCTGTCCTATCTGCAGGCAACTGTCAGCTCTGAGGGAGGAGGATGCCCACCTCCAGGCTGAACTGGCAAGGACTAAGGAGGCCTCCCCCACCCAAAGAGCACCACTGCCACAGAGGCTGCCAAGTATGAATAGCAGTTGGACCACAGTGGGTTCTGGGAGGGTGCGGGTGGTGGAACAGAGGCGAAGCCCCCTAGTTGTACCTCTACACAAACCATATGCCAGTCTGACAGAGCAAGGTTCCTCTATGATGGCACCTTCAGTGGAGACCAAGAAGAATGCTGAGGACACCCACAAGGGAAACCCACAGAAGGGTGGCAAGGGACACCACAGGGGAAGGAAACAGCTTCTGATAGGGGACTCAATTGTTAGAGGGGTAGACCTGGAGAAGGGAGAGGAGAGGGAAGTAAGGTGCCTGCCTGGTGTCATGGCTTGGAGGGACAAGAAGCAAATCCTCAGGATTGCAGAAGCAGCATCACAGGAGAGGGAACTAGATATCATAGTCCACCTTGGGACAAATGACCTAGCTAGGCATGGGGTCAGTGCAGTGCAGGATGAAATTGTGGAGTTGGGGAGGGGCCTCAGACAGGTAGCAAGCACTGTTACCTTCTCAGAGGTGCTGCCAGTCCATGGCAGGGGTGAGGCTAGGGTACTACACACCATGCAGTTTAATGAATGGTTGCAAAACTGGTGCAGAGCACAGGGCTTTGGCTTCATTGGGGACTGGGGGTACACCTGGAGAGATGAAGGTCTATACTGCCATGATGGTCTGCATCTGTCCATGAAGGGAAGCAAGATCCTAAGTGACAGGTTTAAATGCTTCCTTGGCAAGCTTTTAAACTAGCCATGGGGGGAGGTGCTAATAAGAGGCAGGAAATTTCAAGCCTCCCCCCACAAAACATGACGGGTAGTAAGGTAAACACTGAGGTACAGTGCTCAACAGAGGGCAGGTCAGGGGGTAAATGGAGAAATAGACAAGGGCAAAAAGAGCAGACATGGGGGAAAAAGGATAAAGCCAACATTAAATGGAGGGCAAAGAGTACCAATGCCCGTAGTCTGGGAAACAAGCTTCCTGAGATAGTAGCCTTGATGGAAGATGAAAAATTGGATATTGTGGCAGTCACAGAAACATGGTACATGGGCAACCATGACTGGGATGTCAACATACCGGGGTACACAGTCTACAGAAGGGACAGGGAGGGGAAAAGAGGAGGTGGAGTAGCTCTATACATAAGGGAAGGGATCAAAGTTACAGAACTAAAAAGTAAAGGGGAGGACAAGAGGCACTCTGGGTCACCTTGGAGACAGGGAATGACATCACAATCTGCACAGGGGTTGTATACAGACCCCCAACTCAAGGAGAGGAAATGGACAAGAAAATGATAGAGGACATTCTCAAAATGGCTGAAAAAAGGGGAGATACTGTTGATGGGGGACCTGAATATGCTAGATGTTAACTGGATGACATGTACTGCAGCCACATCCAAGAGCAGGGTCATTCTCGATGCCCTGCAGTGGGCAGGCCTTAGACAGCTAGTGTTGGAACCCACTCAGGAGGGAGCAATACTAGACCTAGTACTCTCAAATGGAGAGAGGATCACAAATTTAGAAGTCAGTAGACATCTGGGAACAAGCGACCACTGCACAGTGTGCTTCACAATAAGCACAACCATGGAGACAAGCCATACAAAAATAAGCATACTGGACTTTAGAAGGGCTGACTTTGGCAAAATGAATGAATACCTGAGGAATACACTAGCAAATGGCCAAAAAAGGAGGGGTGGAAGAACAATGGAGAAAAATCAGAACTGTCATCATAGAGGCAACAAGCCTTTGTGTGAAACAAATAAAGAAAACAAAGCGGAGTAAAAAACCACTATGGTTCTCAAAAGTGGTGGCAGGGAAGGTTAAGGAGAAAAAGGCTGCATTCAAAAAGTATAAGGCATCACAGAAGGAGCACGACAGGGAACTGTGTCAATTAAAGCAGAAAGAAGTGGGGAAGGCAGTCAGAATAGCAAAAGCCCAAACTGAGGAAAAAATAGCCAATTCAGTTAAGAAGGGGGGATAAAACCTTTTATAGGTACATTAGGGAGCATAGAAAGGTTAAGGGAAGAATAGTGAAGATTAATAAGGGAGAGGGGAGGTGGGCAGAGGGAGACAGTGAAAAGGCAGAGATACTGAATGAATACGTGTGCTCAGTATTCACAAAAGAAGATGAGGAGGAGTTACCTAAACCAGACAGTACAAGCACTCTGGGTAGGGGGGTTGACACCAGTCCATTTACAGAAGAAAGAGTCCTGAAAGAACTCCTAAAACTCAAGGTGGACAAAGCAATGGGGCCTGATGGGATTCACCCCAGAATACTAAAAGAACTAAGGGAAGACCTAGTGACACCACTGACCACACTTTTTAACAAATCATGGGAGGATGGGGTGGTACCTGAGGACTGGAGGATGACAGATGTGATTTCCCTTCACAAAAGTGGGAGCAAGGCAGAAGCAGGAAACTACAGACCTGTAAGTTTGACCTCAGTGGTAGGGAAAATGATGGAATCACTTCTGAAAGAAAGAATTGTTGAGTACCTAGAGGCCAGCGGGGCACAGGACCTAAAGCAGCATGGATTTACAGCAGGAAGGTCATGTCAGATGAATCTAATAGATTTCTTTGACTGGGTGACCAAAGTAATAGACCAGGGAGGGGCTGTGGATATGGCCTACCTAGACATTAGCAAGGCATTTGACACAGTCCCGCACAAAAGATTAATAATCAAGTTAGCCAGCCTGGGAGTGGGTCCCAGGGTGGTAGCCTGGGTTGCAAACAGGCTGCACAACAGGACACAGAATGTAACAGTGAGTGGAACACATTCCGAAGAAAGGGGGGTCACTAGTGGAGTACCTCAGGGCTCAGTATTGGGTCCAGTCCTCTTTAACATCTTTATAGGTGACATTGCAGAGGATCTGGAAGGAAAGGTATGCCTCTTTGCAGATGACACAAAGATCTGTAACAGAGTTGATACACAAGGGGGGTAGAAAGGATGAGAAGGGACTTGGCAAGGTTGGAGGAATGGTCAGACATATGGCAACTTAGATTCAATGCAAAGAAGTGCAAAGTAATGCATCTGGGAAACAAAAGCCCAGGAGAAGAATACACAGTAGCAGGGGAGGTACTAACAACAACAAAAATGGAACGGGGCTTGGGGGTAGTCATATCAGATGATATAAAGGTTGGTATGCAATGTGAGAAGTCAGTAAGGAGAGCCAGGGCATACTGGGATGCACAGGAAGGGGCATCACAAGTAGAACAAGCATTTGTCAATGCCAAACATTCGCTTGCAGGTATTTGCAGTGGTGTTTAGCATGTATGGTGCTTTACCCTAATGCCCTGTGGGATTGCTGGTATTTGCACAATAAATTGTCAGCATGACCTTTTTGTTACCTCCATTGTGCGCTACATAGGCGGAAACACGTTTTGGGCAGGATGTGAAAAATGACAGCTGTACTGCTCATAAGGAAGTGTGGTAAAATGCCAATGTTGAAAATCTGGAGTGGAAATATTGAAAATTCGCAAACCTACGAGCGTGCGTGGGAACTGTGCAATGCACGCTCGTAAAACAGTCATTTTTAGGAATTTTTTCACCAAATTTTCAACATTGCCACTTTAAAACCTCTGCTAATGAACAGTGTCACTGTGATTTTCTTACTGTGTCCCATACATTGATTTCGCACACCGACTGCGCCATTGTGCACTACATGGGTGGAAAGACGTTTTGGGCAGGATGTGAAAAATGACAGCTATACTGCTCATAAGGAGGTGTGGTAAAATGGCAATGTTGAAAATCTGGAGTGAAAATATTGGAAATTCGCAAACTTACGGCGTCGTGGAACTGCTAATGCGCTCGTAAAACAGTTATTTGTAGGAATTTTTTCACCAAATTTTCAACGTAGCCATTTTAAGATCTCTGCTCATGAACAGTGACACTGTGATTTTCTTAATGTGTCCCATACACTGAGTTCGCACACCGACTGTGCCATTGTGCGCTACATGGGCGGAAACACATTTTGGGCAAGATGTGAAAAATGACAGCTACAGTGCTCATAAGGAGGTGTGGTAAAATGGCAATGTTGAAAATCTGGAGTGAAAATATTGAAAATTCGCAAACTTACGAGCGTGCGTAGGAACTGCGTAACGCAGACTCATAAAACAGTCATTTTTAGGAATTTTTTCACCAAATTTTCAGCACAGCCATTTTAAGACCTCTGCTCATGATCAGTGTCACTGTGATTTTCTTAATGTGTCCCATACATTGAGTTCTACACAAACTGCGCCATTGTCGCTACATGGGCAGAAACACATTTTGGGCAGGATATGAAAAATGACAGCTGTACTGCTCATGAGGAGGTGTGGTAAAATGGCAATGTTGAAAATCTGGAGTGCAAATATTGAAAATTAAGAAAGCGTCAAGCGTGCGTGGGAACTGCTTAAGATGGTGTAAACAGTCATTTTAGGAATTTTTTCACCAAATTTTCAACATAGCCATTTTAAGACCTCTGCTCATGAACAGTGTCACTGTGATTTTCTTAATTTGTTCCATACATTGATTTCACACACCGACTGCGCCATTGTGTGCTACATGGGCGGAAACACATTTTGGGTGAGATGTGAAAAATGACAGCTATATAACTCATAAGAAGGTGTGATAAAATGGCAATGTTGAAAATCTGGAGTGAAAATATTGAAAATTCGCGAACTTACGAGCCTGCGTAGGAACTGTGCAACACACTCGTAAAACAGTAATTTTTGGAATTTTGCACCAAATTTTCAGCATGGGTTTTTTGGGACCCCTTCTCATGAATAATGTCACTGTCATGGCATTATTCAGGCTGAAGGGTGATTTCGCACAATTGACTGCGCGGTGCCTGCGAAATCACCCTTCAGGCCCGAATAACGCCATGACAGTGACATCATTCATGAGAGGGTCCCAAAAACTCCATGTTGAAAATTTGTGCAAAAATTCAAAATGACAGGATATGCAATAAAGTTGAAACCCCCTATCTAGCCCATTATACAGCTTACCGGCATTTCCTCAGTTCGTGATGCGCCTTTGAAGAGTGCAGGCGTGTTCCAGTCCATCGAAGATTGTCGGCGCGGAGTCGGAGGTAAGTATGGGGTTGGGGGTGTGGGGAGGCTGGATGCGCAGTGGGTGGGTGCGGGTTGTGGGAGGGGGGCTGGGAGGCGCTGTGGGACCGTTTTATTTTACAGGTGTTAAAAAAAAAAAAAAAGATGATGTGGGACCATTTGCCATGCTGGGGTGAGCTCCCAGCATGGCACAAGACTGAGGCGAGGAGCCGGCGGGGATTGGGCACCCCTCCGGCAAAAACAAAGGCAACGTTTGCCATGCTGGGGTGGGCTCCCAGCGGTAGAGCAGGAGGTGGTTGGGGGCCATGGAGCTGACTGGGGATTGGGCACCCCATGCGGTAAACAAAGTTTGCGGTGCGAAACTGTGGAAGCGGCGTGGCGGCGCGCGGGGGCAACACGTGACGCGAGGGGACGCTAGGACGGTGGCACTCAGTATGGCAGCGGTGCTTTCCTTTGAAGCAGAGGAACACCGCTGTCTACAGAGCTCCTGCACCCACTGGTGCAGGACCGCCACACCTGCTCAAGGGAGCAGTGCATTGGATGGGAGAGGCACACCTCCAAGTGTGCTACTCTCCCAAAACGTTCCTTGCACATGCATGCAAGCGAACGTAAAAAGGGAAGTGGTTATCCCTCTGTACAGACAATTGGTGAGACCCCATCTGGAGTACTGTGTGCAGTTTTGGAGACCTCATCTATGCAAGGACATAGACAGGATGGAAGCAGTCCAGAGAAGGGCAACTAAAATGGTGCAGGGTCTGCATCAGAAATCATATGAAGAGAGACTGAGAGAGCTTAATGTGTATACCCTTGATGAAAGGAGGGACGGGGGGACATGATAGAAATGTTCAAGTACCTCAAGGGAATCAACAAAGTCCAGGAGGGTAGCATCTAGGCAGTAGGTAGGTAGGCAGTATAGCGCAGTGGTCTAAGGCTCTGAGCTGCAAATCGGGTGACATCCAGCAGACCAGACCTGGGTTTGAATCCCCCAGCTTCCACTTGCATACTGTGTGACTCTGAGCAAGTCACTTAACCTCCTTGTGCTCCCAGGTCGCTCCTGTAAAAATGTTTTCAGCTTAGTGTGCTATACCTGGTTAAACAACTAAATAAAAAAAAAAAATCTTTCAGAAAAAGAGATGAGTAAGAACAAGGGGACACAATTTAAAGATTGAGGGGGGACGACTCAGGGGTAATGTGAGGAAATTTTTTTTCACAGAGAGAGAGTGGTGGATGCGTGGAACTGCCTTCCTGGGGAGGTTGTTGGGGCTAAAACAGTGGGGGAATTCAAACATGCATGGGACACACACAAGGCAATTGTAGTGGGGGGTGGCAGGAAGTAGGCTGTTGGTTACCTAGAATCTGCAGCTTATCCAATAGGTAGGGAAATGGGCAGACTGGGTGGGCCAAGTGGTCCTTATCTGCCATCAAAGTCTATGTTTCTATGCTTCTATGTTCTATATGCTCAGATATCCTCTTGCATAACTCCCTATTTGATTTGCCCACATAAATTCAGTTTCACAGATATTTCAGGAGGTACTGTAAATGATGTGTGTAGTTCCACAGGAGACATGCTGTCTAATTTGAATGATCTAATTTGTACTTGGGTTTTGGAACTCCTGAATTCTGTGGGTATTTGAACACTGGGCACACCTCCATATGGGAAATTCCAAAGAGGGGATGGTCCAAATGTAAAGCCAGACAGTGCCTGTTTCTGGGTGTAAGTCTGAGCTTACCAGTTTGTCCTTAAGATAACTAGTCCTGTTGGCTAACATCAAGGGGGCTGTGGAAAAAATAACTTTCCCTCTCTGTCATTCTGAGAATATTCCAGTTATCCCTTATAATCTTGCTCACTCTCCCAAATAATTCTGAATACGGAGTGGAGACTATGCATGCACAATACCCAGTAGACTTTCTCTGACTAGCCAGTGGGGATAAGAGATCTCTCCTCTTAGCTGACAAGACCCTGCTCTCAGCCTGTATTAAAGTATTCATGGACCACCTCTATCCATGAATCTCTGAGTCATCAGCTGTTTTTCTTTTTCAAAGTCCAGTTCCATAGGGCAATTGTTCTTGCCCTAAGGAGCTGATCATATGGGATATTCTCAGTTAAATTCCTTTAGTGACAACTTTCATTATGTAGCATGGCATTTCTCTCAGTTGACTTTCTAAAAAGCTTTGATTCCGGATGGTCCTGGTCAACAAAAAATTTCCAAATCCAAATATGCTATTTTTGGCAATGGACATTTTTGAGTAAACTTCAAATTTGGATTAGAACTGTTCAAATAGGAATGAGAATCTCTAAGTGGTTCTGGTGAACCCTTCCTGATGAAAATCAAATCAGCAACATAAGATTTGTACATTATGACATAATCAAACCACTGTTGAAATGCCCTGTAGAGAATGAAAGATAATTCAAAACTATGCATGTGCAGTACAAGTTAGCATAGGATGGAGCCATTGTGGACCCCATTGCTGTGCCTTTAACTTGCTGGTAGTAAGTATCATCAGATCTGAAGTAATTAAAAATTAGGACTAATTCTGCCAGTGCTAGCAAAAATTAAGTTGGAGGGAGTTCAGACAGATTTCTTAAGACAGACTCTAACACCTCCCAGCCTTCTGAATGAGAATGGAGATGTATAGGCCTGCCACATCAGTGGTGACAAGTAAAGTGTTTTTCAAACCAAACTGCTTTGTGTTAAGATCTTCCAGTAAATGTGAGACATCCCTTGTGTCTTGTAAGGATGAGGGCATTTGTACCACAAAATCATTAATCTACAAATCAACAGAGAGGTGCTCAAGCACAGAGTTCAGGCCTGACACTATCAGTCTCCGGGGGAAGACATCCTTGTAAAATTTAAGTAGGCAGTAGAAGACTGGTATGACAGGAAAATATTTAATTAGGTTCTCTGCCAGCCAGTCTTTAATCCACCCAGCTTATCTGCCTCTTGTAATTACTTCACTAGTTTTAGTTTTAATATCTCCTAAAGGAGCCTTTTTCAGAGGCATGTAATTGTCCATATTTTGCAACTGACTCAGACATTCATGCACTGTAAGTAGTCATCCCTGTTCATTACTAGAACCTCTCCTCCTTTATCAGCTGAAATGATATTGCTGGAGTCTTTCTTCAAATCATCCATTACTTTTCTCTCTTTCCAAGTTAGATTTGGAAGCTTTGGCCTTTAGTGTCTGAACAGTGTCTCCACTTGGTGGATGACTTTGCCTGCATAAGTTTCAGTATAGTGGGGAGCATGTTCTCCGGTGCTGGAGCATAAATGGCACTGAGCCAAGCATCAGAACAGCATGTTTTTACAGTGCAGCTGCAAAGAGCATAGCTCCAAGGACTGAAGTTGCTTGAGCTGTCTACTTTTGTAGTAAGTACTCTCAGTGTGTCTTTGAATGAAGTGACATGAAAAACTAATGTTCATGATTTAATAGACACACTGAATGTATTAACACGAATGTAATTTGCAAATCCTTTATTGAAATGTTTTATTTAATGCTGGGCCACATCCTTAGTAAAATTCCTAGCCTAAGGAGCAAAAAAAGCCTCATATCATTGTGCTCCTGGGAACAAATGACCTAAAGGGCAGTACAGTGGAAGAAGTACAGGACAGGTTCAGAGAAGTGGGGGGTATCTGCAATCTGGTGGGAAGCTCAGTGACATTCTCTGAGGTACTCCCAGTACATAGGGCAAGCACAGTGAGGAAGCTTAGAATACAGGAGTTTAATTGGTGGCTCAAGGGGTGGTGTGCAGAAATGGGGTATGGGGTAGTAGGGGAGTGGGGCAAGACATGGAATAATAAGGGGCTTTATGCCAAGGATGGGCTGCATCTCAACATCTAGGGTAAAAGGACATTGGGACAGGGGCTGGAGAAGTACATTAAAAACAACATAGATTTAAACTGAGGAGGAGGGCAAAGGCTGAGTCAGAAAGCAGGGAGGAGGCACCTTCCAGGGGAGACCAGAAGGCCTCTCCCCCCAGATAGGGAGGAGGAGAATGAGGGGAAGTTACCAAGACAAAAGTGGAAGGGGAAGAGATGGGAAGAAGAGGGGCAGGGCACAAGGTGGACTATAGTATCCTTGAATGCAAGGAGCTTAGCAAACAAGGTGGCAGAGTTCCAGGCAATGATGGTAGAGGGAGAGGTAGATATTGCCATCATCTCAGAGACCTGGGCCACCCCATACCATTACTGGGATCTTACAGTCCCATGTTTCAAGGTGTTTCATGGGGGGGGAGAGGGCTGGAGGGGTGACTATTCATGTCAGGGAAGGGATACTGTGTACCAGGGAGGAGGGGGATGAGGAGAGGCCAGAAGCCATATGGGTATTGCTCCAAAGCTCCAAAGCCCTAAAGGTAAGAAGCTCAGGATACGGGTGGTGTATAGGCCACTATCACAAAGTCAGGAGGTGGATAGAGAGCTGGGGGAGCAAATCAGGAAGGTCAGTGGCATGGGAAATACAGTTATAGTAGGAGACTTCAACCTACCTGGGGTTGACTGGCAGACAGTAGCTACAGCACACGCCAGGGAACAGATGCTGCTGGAGGCTATCCAAGACTGCTACCTAGTGCTAGGGGTAATGGAACCTACTAGAGAGGGGAACATACTGGATTTGGTGCTAACAAATGGTGATCAAGTCCTGGATGTGGTAGTACAGGACCCTCTAGCAGGAAGTGACCACTGCTCAGTATGATTCCTCCTCAACACAGGGATGAAGTTGGCTAAGACCAGGACAAGAGTATTGGACTTCAGGAAGGCAGATTTTGCCAGAATGGGCAGTATCCTAGAGGGGTATTTAGCTAAAATGAACCCAGTGATGGATGCTGAACAGAAGTGAACACATATGCCAAATCTCAGAGTAAGCAGTCCAGGTCCAAAAAACCTACCTGGCACAGCAAGAAGTGGAGTGGAAGGTGAGGGAAACAAGATTGGCCTTCATTAAGTTCAAAAAATCAGGGCATGAGAAGGATAGAGAGGTGTTCACAAAGGTATCTATGGAGGTGTTCAGGTCATTCAGGGCAGCCAAGGCTGCAAAGGAGCTGAAGGTGGCTCAGGGGATCAGACAGTGGGGAAAAGGGGTTCTTTAACTACATAAGGGAGAAGAGGAGTTGTAGAGATAACATTGTTAGAATCAAGAGGGATGGGGATAGACGGAACAAGGAAAAGAACAAGCAGAGGCACTCAATGAGTACTTCTGCTCGGTGTTCACAAAACAAAGGGATGGCCCAATACTACAGTGGAAATGGGGGCAAGGGTGAAGTGGGGCAGAGATAACAGATGGGGTCATCCAAGAGGATAGAGTTCTGAAGTGCATTAAAGTCTTGCAGGTGGACAAGGCACCAGGACCAAACGGTATACAACCAAGGGTCCTGAAGGAACTGGTGGAGCTGTTGGCCGGCCCTCTGATGGACCTCTTCAACACCTCCTTGGAGATGGGGAAGGTACCCAGGGACTGCAGGATGACTCACGTGGTGCCCTTCACAAGAGTGGACCCAAGGACCAACTGGGCAACTACAGACCGGCAAGCTTGACTTCCATAGTAGGGAAGTTGATGGAGACCATTCTAAAGGAGAGATTGATAACCTTACTCAATAGTACTGGTCTACAGGATAAGAGACAGCATGGATTTGTCTCCAGAAGATTGTGCCAAACTAACCTGATCGTCTTCTTCAACTGGGTCACTAAGGCGGTTGATGAAGGCCACGCTGTGGATGTCCTGTACCTGGGCTTCAGCAAGGCTTTTGACTTTGCCCCACAGGAGGCTAATGAGCAAGCTGAGGGACATGGGGGTGGGGGAGAAACTGGTGGGGTGGGTTGAGAGCTGGTTGCAGGGCAGACAACAGATGGTAGTTGTAAGGGTGGAGACATCCAAGCCAAGGCCAGTAACAAGTGGGGTTCTGCAGGATTCAGTGCTGGGCCCTGTTTTGTTCAATATCTTTATTGGAGACATTGCAGAGGGGGTCAAGAGTAAGATTAGCCTGTTCGCAGATGACACTAAGATTTGTGCAAAAGTGGACAATATGGAAGGGAGACAGGCACTTAGGGAGGATCCAGCTAAACTTGAACACTGGTCTAAGGAGTGGCAGTTGGGATTCAATGTTAAGAAGTGCAAAGTCATGCACCTCGGAGCAAGAAATCCCAGGACCAACTACTGGCTGGGGGGAGGATTGCAGGTAACATCTTCAGAGGAGGAAAGGGACCTCAGGGTAATAGTCACAGGGGACATGAAAGTATCAGCACTGTGTAGGAGGGTGGCAGCAAGGGCAAATAGGATGCTGAGGTGCATTGCCAGAAGGATCATCTTTAGAAAGGAGGAGGTCATTCTGCCCATGTATAGATCACTGGTGAGGCCACACTTTGAGTACTGTGTGCAGTAGTGGTGCCGATACCTCAAAAAGGATGTGAGATTACTGGAGGGGGTGCAGCGCAGCGCTACAAAAATGATCATGGGACTGGGGGAGTTGCCGTATGAGGAAAGATTGAGGGAGCTCAACATGTATTCGCTGGACGAGAGATGGGAAAGAGGGGACATGATAGAGACCTTTAAGTACTTGAAAGGCATAAACAAAGTCAGAGAGGGAGTATTGTTACACTTAAAGAGGGGAAGGGTCACTAGGGGGCACAGTCTGAAGTTGGAAGGGGGAAGGTTCAGGAGGGAGATGAGGGGGCACTACTTTACAGAGAGAGAGGTAGCGAGATGGAATGTACTACCGGAGGAGTTAATTGAACTGAGAACAGTGGATAGCTTTAAGCAGGATTGGAATAGCGTCAAGGGCAGGATTAGTACAGACAAGAACACAAAGGGGGTGAAAATCGGAAAGGGGAGGCTGTAGTAATATGAAACTAAGAGCTGTACAATCAGGCATACTTAATAGACCTATGGGCCTTTCTTTGCTGGCAATTTCGTATGTTCATATTCAGTTTTATGGGGCAGTAAAAATAATTGGCAAGTTAACAGCTGAATTATTGAAATTAAAAGCTGACATTATTTTTAACTTTAACGTTGCTGTGGAGTCATTCACTGAACTTTCTGTACTGTGATTAATTGTCCACCATTGAGTGACCACTATTACTGATTATCTACAGGGGGTATATAGGCACACCACCAATTCGTCTAAGATTATCACCAAGCATGAGAATATATTGACAGAGGATCCTACTGTATGTTATCTGTTATTGTGGGCAAAAAGCCAAGAGTGACATTTTTACAACCAGCAGTACTGGTGACCAAGTTGTTAAAAGCCAGTTCAAAAGGAATAACCATCAAACTTGGCTAACACAAAAACCCTTGGACTACCATAGATGCCAACATTGAAATGTCTGTGTAATTACATGAAATGTGGCAGATCTGTGACACTTTCAAAGTTAAACTTGTGATGGGGCAATACTGGATATGGTGCTTGCTAACAGGGACAGTATTGCAGACATTAAGGTGGAAAGCCATCTGGGGACCAGTGACCATTGTACCATGTGGATCAACATAAGAATAGCTGTGAAATCCAACCACGCAATGGTGAGAACCCTGGACTTCAGAAGGACAGACTTCATAAAGATGGGTTAATGCCTGAGGAATGACCCAGCAGGGGGACATGACCTCCGGGGGTGGAGGAACAGTAGGCCAAACCAAAAAAGGGCATAGTGAAAGTAACAAGCCTCCAATTCAAGCAAGTAATCAAAAGCAAAAGGAAGAGGGACCTGATATGGTTCTCGAAAGCGGTGGCAGAAAAAGTAAAGGGTTAAAGAGTAGCATTCAGAAGGTATAAAGGGATCCAGAGGGAGGAGGATAGTGAAGTGTATCAACAAAAACTGAAGGAGGCAGGGAAAGCAGTAAGGAATGCAAAGGCACAAACTGAAGAAAGAATAGCTCAGGCAGTATCAAAAGGGGACAAGACATTTTTTAGGTATGTTAGCACAAAAATGAAGGCAAAGGGAGGGATTGCAAGTTGGGGGAGGGCTATACAGAGGGGGTCCAAGAAAAGGCAAACATCTTGAACAAATATTTCTGCTCAGTGTTCACAGTGGAAGGGGAAGGAGAGGGACAGCAAAAAGCATAAGGAGCTTGGATGGGAGGGAAATGGACACTGGTCCTTTTTCTGAGAAGATAGTCTGTGAAACGCACACTAACATGAAGGTAGACAAAGCTATGGGGCCAGACAGGGTGCATTCAAGGGAGCTGATGGAACTCAGGGAGGTACTAGCTGCACCTCTGACAGATATATTTAACATATCCCTGGTAACTGGGATGGTTCCAGAGGACTGGAAAAGGGCAGATGTAGTCCTATTTCACAAAAGTGGTAGCAAGGAAGAGGCGAGCAATTATAGGCCTCTCAGCCTGACATCGGTGGTGGGTAAGATAATGGAAACACTGCTAAAGGAAAGGATTGTGGAATAGATTGAATGCAACAGGCTACAGGATGTGAGGAAGCATGGATTCACAGGGCGGAGGTCATGCCAAACAAATCTAATAGATTTCTTTGACTGGGTGACCAAGGAGTTAGATCAGGGAGGAGCAATGAACGTGGCCTACCTGGATTTCAGCAAGCTTTCAACACCATTCCACATTGGAGGCTGGTAAGCAAGCTGTGTAGCTTGGGGGTGGGCAACAGGGTGGTAACCTGGGTAAGAAACTGGTTAAGGGATATGAGACAGAGGGCAGTGGTATATGAAGGTCACTCCAAGGAAGGAGTGTGACCAGTGGGGGTTCCTCAGGGTTCAGTTCTGGGACCAGTCCGCTTTAATGCCTTTATAAGTGAAAAAGCAGAGGATCTGGAAGGGAAGGTCTGCTTCTTTGCAGAAAACACCAAGATCTGCAACAGGGTAGAAACTCTGGGAGTTGGGGGGGGGGTATGGAAAGGGATGGGCAAAGATCTTAAAAAAACTGGAGAAGTGGTGAAGGGTATGGCAGCTGTGTTTCAGTGCAAAGAAGTGGAAAATAATGCACTTGGGACAATGACACTCAGGGACAGAGTATAAAATGGATAGAGTAATACTGGCAATGCCCAAGCAGGAAAGAGACCTGGAGACAATCATATCAGATGACTTAAAGGTGGCCAGGCAGTGTAACAAGGCAGTTGGGAGGGCTAGTGGGTTGCTGAGGTGCATAGGAAGGGGTATCAGCAGCAGAAAAGAGGGAGGCGGTGTTGTCTTCATATAGATCACTAGTAAGACCCCACCTTGAGCACTATATCCAATTCTGGTGACCCCATCTCAGGAAGGACATAGACAGAGTGGAGGCAGTCCCGAAGTAGGATACCAAAATGGTGCAGGGTCTGCATCAAATAACCTACAAGGAGAGGCTAAAGGACCTCATTATGTATACCCTGGAGGAGAGAAGGGAGAGAGGAGATATGATAGAGAACTTTAAATACCTCACAGCAGCTAAAAGGGACATAAGGAGAGTATTTTTCAGTAAAAAAGGTTGCTCTAGCTAAGAGGACATACTATGAAGCTGGAGAGGGATAGATTTAGGAGAGATGTGAAGAAGTACTTCTTCACAGAAAGAGTGGTGGATTCCTGGAACAGGCTTCCAGCGGTGGTAGTTGGGGCAAAAATGGTGGAGGGGTTCAAAAATGCCTGGGATAGGCCCAAGGGAATCGTAGGGTTAAGGAAATGGGGGGGTGGGATGGAGACAGCACTGTAGATCAAGTAGGGTCTGCAGCAAAAATGAAGGTGGAAAAAATATGGGCAGACTGGGTGTGCCAAGTAACTCTTATCTGCCATCAGATTCTATGTTTAAGAAAAACATTGAAGTTCATCAATTCATTAACTGTTCAAATAATTATGTAATTAATGTTGCCAGGTGTTCCTACCCCAAAGATTATCTGAGTATAACCACCAAGAAGCTTAAAACTAGAATGCAGGAACATCTCAAGTCATTTAGGAATGGAACAGAGCAAAGTGCCTTGGGAGCACATTTTCATGACGCACATAGTTGTGAGCCTATTTTCCTTAAATTTGTTTGACTTGAAAAAAGTCCAGTCATATAAAAAAGAAACAGTTTCTCAAAACTACTCCAGTGTGAGACTTGGTGGATCTACCTCAATCAGTCTATCAGTTTTTCTGATACTAGACTGATCCAGACTAGATAGTGGTGGGGTTCAAATATGCCTGGGATAGGCACAATGGAATCAAAGGAGTAAGAAAAGGGGAGGGAGGGGGAGACAGCAGCACAGACCAAGTAAGGTCTACAGCAAAAATGAAGGTAGAAAAAAGATGGGCAGACTGGGTATGCCATGGTGGGTTTTTTCCTAGTTTGGTGCCCTTTCCCAGGTTTCGCACCGGACCAGGTGGGCAGGTAGGCAGTGGGTCAAAAGCCTCCACTGGTTTTCATTGGGTGGTGCTATGCAATGGCTGCTGGAAGTTTGTCTCCCTGATGGCTGGCCAGAGACCAGTTTCTGTGTAACCTGGTCTGAGACCAGTTTCTGAGCCACCTGATCTGGGGCCAGTTTCACCGCTGTATAGGAGCTTTCTTTGTTGCACTTAGTTTTTTTCCTGCACCAGCTCTCTTTAGTGTAGATTTACTATTGCCAATTCCATGCTGCCATGGAGCACCACACCAGTGAAATTTAGGGTCAAAACAATTTTAGGGTAAAGGGAGAATCAAAACAATACTTTCAGGATCATAGTCTAGTGCACTAACCACTACACTATGCTGGCTGCTACCTAGCAAGCCTGTGGTTAGACACATATGTGACAATAACTGATCCCAGACTATTTCAACTTGAAGGTTAAACTGGTCTCAGACCGGGTGGCACAGAAACTGGTCTAAGACCAGGCAGCTCTGAAACTGGTCTCAGATCAGGTTGCTTGGAAACTGGTCTCATACCAGACTGGTCCCAGACCAGTCGTCAGGGGAACAATCTTCCTACACCTATGCAATGCTAGATCGATTAGAAGCAAAACTCCAATTATTGCAGCTTTGATTTCCTTGGTCACTCTGGCTTGTATTACGGAGACCTGGTTGGGGGATGATGTAGGTCCAGTATTGGTGGCGTTGGTCCCAGCTGGACTCTTCATAGTGCACTACCTGAGGTGGGAATGCAGGGGGGGCTGTAGCGATCTGTTTTAGATCTTACTTGAACTTCTCTGTGCACCCAGTGGGTTCTACTTCATCATCTGAATGCGTGACTGTGTGCGAGGGTCCAGGTGCAGGTTGCAGGATCCTCCTTGTATACCGATCTCCAGGCCATGAGGTGAACTTTCTACAGGAAGCTGCAGACTTCATCAGTGACAAGGTGTTGGAGTCACTCAGATGGTTGATTTTGGGTGACTTTAACACCTGGATTGATGACGAACTCTCGCATTTTGGTCATGACTTCTTTCAGACGATGACCTTACTGGGCCTTGCACAAACCATTACTTCTGTGACCCACAGCCACAGCCATGCCTTGGACTTAGTATTTTCACTAGGGCTTGAGGTCACTGATCTGAAGATTGATCTGGTCTATTGGTCCAATCACTGCACAGTAGAGTTCTTGTTCAGTGGCCCCCAGTTAGTCCCTCCCCTATCGAGATTGGTCCGCTGCCACCCACTAAGGAGGCTGTCCCAAGAGGGACTGCTGGTGGCAGTGGATTTTTCTAGTGTGGAGGCTGTGTGTGTGGTGGGTGTGGGCGAGGTGGTGCCAGCCTATAATGGTTCTGTCTCCAAGGCGCTCGACCCTGTCATACTGATCCGTATATGACCCACATCTTCTCACTTGAGATCTCCATGGTTTGATGAGATGCTCAAGGAGATGAAGACCAGGGGTCAGAAGTTGGATCATTGCTGGAGGAGAACTCGGTCAGAGGAGCAAAAATTGGCTTTGAGAATTCACTACGGGTGAATATCAAAGGGTAATCAACCATAAGAAGGCCGAGTTCCTGTTCAGGGAGATTGCTGCAGATAGGAACAGACAGGCTCTGCTCTTTAAGATTGTAAACAGGCTACTTTACCCTGCCTGTCTGCAGCTGAAAAGAGCAATTTCAGTTGCCCAGTGCGAGGAGTTCACTTTGTTCTTATCTGACAGGGTGTCCTCCATTAGGACTGGGATCTCTCTAGTGGAGCATGACCAGTCCCACAATGGTGGGTCTTGTGCAGTCAGAGGCACTTCTATTGTCTCAAGTGAGTTTAGGCCAGTGGGGGAGGCAGAGGTCATTGAGGCAATCTCAAAGCTGAGGCCCAGATCTTGTGAACTGGAGCAGGGCCCAACTCATCTCTGAATGGGATGTGTTAAGTACGTTGGTCCACTGTTCACCAAGGTTGACTGGTGCTCACTTTTGGAAGGCCCCCCCCCCGACGCCCTGAAAGAGGCATTGGTGAAACCCCTCTTGAAGAAACCATGATCCGACCCTGACATCTTGGTGACTTATCGACCAATCTCCAACCTCCCATTTCTGGGGAAGGTTGTTGAGAAAGTGGTGGCTCTACAGCTAGAGGCACACCTTGCAACCTATGACATCTACAAGCCATTCCCGTCTGGATTTCAGTTAAGGCATAGCACTGAAATGGTATTAGGGTGCAAAATGATCTCAGAGAAAGAGAAAGAGGATATTGGTCAATTCTCATTCTCCTTGATCTCTCCTCAGCTTTCAACACTGTGGACCATGTAGTGCTACTGGGTTGCCTCAAGGAGCTCTGTGGACTCACTAGTATTGTCATCAACTGGTTTGAATCCTTCCTCACAGGTAGGATGCAATGGGTAGTGATGGGGAATTTCTTCTCCTGCCTGAAGCCCCTGCCTTGCTGAGTTCCCCAGAGCTCAGTCCTGTCACCTATGTTGTTTGTGATGTACATGCTTCCCCTGGGTGAGATTATTAGACAATTACAGCTTGGGCTTTCACTGTTATGCAGATGATACCCAGCTGTAGATATCCTTTGCTAACAGGACAAGTGACGCTGTGTAGGTGCTTAAATGCCTGGCCGAGATCCAAGACTGGAAATCCTCTAACTGGCTAGACTCAACTCCAACAAGACTGACATACTAGTGATTGAGCCTAGTTGCTGGCATAATGTGGTTGCTGCCAGATTGGGAATGGGGCTGTTTTTGGCCCCACCTAGTTGGTAGCTTCCTCTAAGGTGGAAAATATAGGTGTCTTCCTTGACGATAGATTGACACTTGAGGTACAGGTGTCATCTATTGTCTGGAGTAGTTATTACCACTTAAGCAGTGTCACCCGGATCAAATCCCTATTTCTGCCTGGTGACCTGCCCTCACTGGTGCATGTCTTTGTTACATCGCGGTTAGACTACTGTAACTCTCCATACTTCTGGATCAGTTGGGGGATTCTCCATCACCTGCAGCTGGTGCAGAATCCAGTGGCCAGGTTGCTGAAAGGGCCTCCCGAGCTCCTGCCACGCGACCCCAGTCCTGCATGACCTGCATTGGCTGCTGATGAGGTGGCGATCCTTCAAGGTGGGCTTGCTTACCTATAAGGCCTTATGTGGTTCGGGGCCTGGTTACCTGAGTGACCTCTTGTCCCCTGTCTACTCTGTACACTCATTCCACTTCTCCCACTGAGGGCTTCCTGGTAGTTCCCATGGCCTGGCTAAAAATCTCGGGAGATCACGCATTTGAGGTGGCCAGCCAGGCCCTGTGGAACTCACTGCCAAGATCCTTGAGGGAGGCTCCATTGGTGGAGGCATTCAAGCCGGGTCTTAAGGACCATTTATTTAGAGACACTTTTGGAAGCCAGCTATAGGTTGTCTATTATTGATATAATGCTATTTTATTGATATTTATTTATTGAATTTACTGGCTTGTCATGACCTGTTTAATGCTATTGTTAATATTGTGTGCAGCATGTTTTTTGCATCTCTTCTCTTGTAAAGCACCCAGAGCCTCCGGGATTGGGCACTAAAACAGTTACTTTCTTACTTAGTAGAACAGGGGATCGATATGGCAAATTTAACACTGCCCTAACATTATATACATGTATATAAGTCAGAACAGCAGTGAATTTTCCATACAGGCAGTTATTAATATACTATTACATAAACTGATAATGATACCATTTAGAAGCTGGCTTCTGCGCATTTATCACCAGAAAAAGCAGAGGTTTATGCAGCATATTTTTCCCCTATGCACTAATGGAGCTGAGTTGCTATGCGCACGTATCTGGGGCACGTAACCACTCCACACTCTACGCACCCCCCACAGGGGATGCTCTCATGGGGTCATGCGGCACATATGTGCCCAATCCCCCAGCCATGCAAAGAGCAACACACTGGGGGCCGGTGAGGAACATGCCAGCACTATGCGCCATGCACCAAGGCACATAGTGCTGGCCATGGGGAATGCTGATGGGTGCATAGGCTATGCCAGGGAGAACCCTGCCATAAGCCTGATAAGCACCCCCTGCACCCATTGGTGGAATGGCCGCCAACACCTGGGTCCACAGCAGCCTTGCCCCCCCCATGTCCACCAGACACCACCTGGCCCAGCACACAAGTGTGCAGCCTCTATGAGGTGCCACCACTCACAGTGTCCCAGGGGTGCTGGGGCATCTGCCCACGTATGGTGCCTTCCCCAACTGCACCACCATCCCACCCGACACCAGCCCTTTGGGGCATATGGAGGGGTACAGTCTCTCCCCACATCCAGATGCACCACTTCAGTGCCCCGTCATGGACAAGCCAGCAGCATACCCACATCTCACCCCTGTAGCCACCATCTATCAGACATTCACGGGGCACACTGCCAATGCGTGCCCTGCCGTGCAAGTGATCCAGTGCAGGACCTGGTCCAGGTGTCCGATTGGATGCCTGACCAGACCCGTGACCCTGACCCCAGATGTACTGTGGAGTTCTACTCACCAGGGGGGCGGGGCCATGGACAGGTGGCCGGCAGTTGTGAATGCCGTTGGTGCATACCTGTCAGCAGGTACAGAGCTTCATGGGTGGGTAACGCACCTCCATCACATATTACCCACCCATAGGTGCATAGCACCCTTTGTTAGTAATGTAAAATGTAAGAGGAATGCAATAGAAAGAGAAGCTCCTGCTCTACTTGTCTCCCCCCAACCCCTTTACCCTCAATCCCCTGTTCCATGAAGTAATTTGCGAAGGCGAATTTTGCAGTTTTGCCAGAACTTTGGCGGCAAAGTAAAACTTTGCAACATCTCTAGTGGTGAGCAGTAGCTCCACGGGGCACAAAGCCCTTTTACACATTATTTTGGCAATGGTCTATTAATTAGTAAATTCTGCATGTATGAGCAAAAGTCTGGAGCAACCTTTCCTTATTACTACGATTTGTAGTAAAACACACACATAATAATTGTTTGCCTCTGAGTGAACCTAAGAATCATGGAGTTGTGGTTTTAGTTATATCTGGTTTCAAATTGCTATTTCAGAGCTGTTCACCTCATTTTTTTTATTCTTTGGTAACCAGGTAAGGCCCACTAAGCACAAGTGCCTGTTTTCAGGGGCAATCCAGGAGCACTGGGGAGGTTAAGTGACTTGCTTAGAGTTACAAATTATGGTAGTGGAGGTTTTAGGAACTGAATCCAGGTCTGCACCAAGTTCATTCAGAACTTTTTACACTATCTTATAGGCTATACCACCAGCCAGAAAGCTATTCAAGCAATCCAAAAAACTATAATATAAAAGAAACAGAGTAAATGAAGACAGACAGACATGTGCATAAAGCACTTTGAATGATGTTAATGGCTGCAGTTGTGGGAGCTAATTTCCTCACTGCCATCCTGTAAAGTATATATTCTTAGCTGGACATTACATATAGTAATAGGATAAATCATAATTCTAATAATGTTTCCAAAGATTTATTAACATGTTTTTCCCAGTACAGTAAATAGCCTTGAATATATGTTTGGGTGCATCAAGCAATGGGAATTTATAACACCAGGGAACATTTGACGTAGTTAGGATAATCATGTTATGTGAAGTATTTATTTTTTTATTTGAGTACTGTGGAATATTTAACAACTTAAATTATTAGGTTTTGACAATGACATTATATGCAATTTAAGTTCATGGTGACACTATTTTTAGTGTCAATAGTGTTGTATGAAACTGGAAAATTTTTCCCGGTGAAATATTTCATGCAATTAGTGCATTTTCCAAAATATTTTGCTGGGCGAAATGCGAAATTTCACCTGTGGAATGAGTGAAATTTTGCCCCTTGACAGTGAAATTCACCACTCCCAGGCAAAATGTTGCCACCCGCGTGCAAAATTTTCAGTATCTAGTGGTCCACCACCCCCCAGCCGCTCACCAGCCCAAATTCCCATTAAAATGAATTCTTCCTCGTGTTTAGTGGTCTCCCCGACTGATCACTGGCCCCAAGTGAATAAAGTAAGCCCTCCCCAGTTAACTCTCTATTTTCCCTGATCCCCCGGACCCCCAATCCTAAAACAAAATGTCAGTCCCCACTCGCTGGTGTCTAGTGGACCCCCCATCCCCCCACCCTGTCATCAGATAGTGCCAATCCAGCCCCTCCCCAGTACCCTGGTTGGGCCACTGGCACAGCCCTCCACCCATCTCCATGGCTGGCAGCCGGATTGAGCACTTCAATGAATGAGCTCATGCTTGTACAAGGGAGTGGGGATTCACCTTTTTTAGGAATGTGGGTCTGGGGGATCGGGAAAAATAATGAATTAACTGGAGGGGGCTTCCTTTATTCACCTTGGGCTGGTAATTGGTGGGGGGGGACCACTAGACACCAGTGAGAATTAATTTTTTGCTGTGGGTGAAATTTCACCTCAATTTTTTGAAAACTTTTGTGTGGCTAAATTGCCGATTTTGCCACAATTTTGCCAGCAAAATTTTATTTTGCAACATTTCTAACTGTCACTAACTACAAAGTAACTGCTGTATCACTACACTCTAACTACTGTACATGTAATTACAGTATGTAGTTGTTTTGTAGTTTTGCATTTGAGAATTGTGTAGTTTCACAATTTGCCTGAAGAAATACTGTAGTTACATGTGCAAATACTACTGCCTTCATTTCAGCACTAATCAATTCATTCTGACAAGTGTAACTGCACATATAATAGCTGTTGCAAAGTGTAACAGAAAATGCATTGTGCAACTACCACTGTAGCTCTTCTGGCATTATGCAATTCGTTCTTAGCAAAGTAACTACATGTGTAGTAGGTATGGTAAATTGCAACAACAAATCTATTGTGCAACTACTATGTTCTCTCATATGTATGCATTTCTTGTGCATTGGTTCAATGTCTCATGGCTATGTGATGTACCAAATAAATGTTAGGGCTTTGCAATTTTTTTCATTTTTTTTTTTGTACAGTATATAGTTAGAATGTAATTGCAAAGTCTGTGCTTTGGTCAGTGTGCTATCATGCAACTTATGTTACCTGATATTTTATCATTATTCATTTTTCAATTCAGTTTCTTAAAAAAAAGGTTGTCCCTCTAGGTACAAGCTCCCCTTCTTCATTTTTTTTCTGTCAGCATTACTAGTCACATAGGGCTGATACTTTATTATAGTATATTGTAACACATATGTGTGTTTATATATATCCATTGCATGAAAACAGCATTAATGTACCACTTAAGGTTATCTAAAAGCTACAAAATTAGGGAAATGTGGTGTTAGTGTTTCCAATCCTAACTCCCCACCCCCAAACAGCAAAAGGACAAAAACACACAAGCAACCACTGTCAGCCATCAACAGGTAAGACAAACAACATTCAGCTGTTTTCAGATGATATACATTCAGTACTGTAATAAGTATCTGTTAACTTCAAACATACTGTATGCATATAACACATTGATCATTAAAAAAATACTATATTTGTGATGTTTAGAATCCTTACAGTGTGACTGCAGAAGTGGGTGTAGATGTTTTGCAGTGTGCATATGTATTTGCAGTTGTAGAAGTGCAGGCCCTGTAGGAGCCTATGCTTTTGCAGCTATAGCTCACTGTGTATGTCTTATACTGTCCATGTCAATCTGTGGCTGCGATGTTCTTCTGCAGACAAAACAAGAGTTGAAATTTGGGCATCATAGATTTGTATTTGTGGCACGGACTATACTTCTGCAGCCACAAGTGGGTATTTGGTGCAAGGCATCTGCATTTGTAGACACAAAGAAGTGCAAGGCCAGGACTGCCATGCACTTCTGCAGCCAGTTGGGCTCCTCACTTTCAGGATTTCTATCTGTAGCCAGAAGTGGGTGTGTATGTCTTGTCATTTACCATGTGTTCCTGGGGCTGAAAAAGTACTGGACCTTTTGAAGGATGTCATTTATGCAATCTGAAAACAGTTGCATTTTGTTTGTCTTAGCTGATGATGGCTGCCTGTGGTTGCTTGTGTGTTCTTGTCCTTTGTTGCTTGGAGGGGTGGGACATTAGGGTTGGAAACCATAACACCACATTTTCCTGCTTTTATTGCTTTATGCTGAACCCTAACTGGTGCATTAACACAGTTTTTTTGTAGTGGAATCTCCTTTCTTTTTGAGATAGTGGAATAGTAGCCTCATTCACGCAGATCCCTTATTTGTATGGCTGTGGAAGCCTTCCAAGTAGCTACAGATGCAGCACGGATTTCATCTTGCTTCCCTGAAACTACAGGCCCTGCACCAAGTGTGGAGTCCATTAGGCAGCAGAAGTGCAGGGCCCATCAGGCCCTGTACTTCCATGTGACTACAGATGTAGACACACAAGCCTTCCAGGCCCTGCACAAAGTGAAGAGTCCATCTGGGTACAGAACCACGGGGCCCTGTGGGTCCTGTGCTTCTGTGCCAAGTGAAGAGTCCATTTAGCTGAAGCTGCAATAGGCCCTCTTGGCCCTGTGCTTCCGTGTGGCTACAGATGCAGACACACAGGGCCCTTTAGGTCCAGTGCCAAGTGAGGAGTCTGTCTGGCTGCAGAAGTGCAGGTCCTGGAAAGATGCAAACATGCAGGGCCCAAAGGGCCCTGTGCCAAATGTGGAGTCCATCAGGCCACAGAAGTTCAGGGTCCTCTGGGCCTACACTTCCATGTTGCTACAGATGCAGATGCCCAGGACCATCTGCGCACTGCACCAAGTGAGTAGTCTGGGTGTGGAAGCCCAGGGCTTTGTGGGTCCTGCACTTTCACATTAAGTGAGAAGTCCATTTAGCTGTGGAAGTGTAATGCACTCCAGGCACTGCACCTCTATGCGGCTACAGATACAAACACGCAGGGCCCTTCTTTCATAATTAATTTTTTTTTTTATATCTTGACCCCAAATTTTCAACAGTCTTTTTATGACCCCACATCAGTAATGTATCGATGAAATTTTTCAAATCCTGCTCGAAAGGTGATTTCACAGAATAACCATGAGATCACCTTACAGGATGGATTTGAAAAAATGTCACCTTATTCATTCATGAAGTGTGGTCAAATGAAGGCCATACTGAACATTTGGGGAACAAATATTTTAAAATGTCCTTGTTAGAAACAAAAGTTACTTTTCTATAAAAAGATAAAGGCCTTCTTTCATGAGCAGATTTTCTTCTTCTGTGTGGTCTCATGAAAGAAGATCACAGATGAAGAAATCTCATAAATGATCACAAAAGAATCTAGCCTAATGAAAAAATAAATTCTTCTTTCATGAACTTCTTTTGATATGAAAGAAAAACCCAAAACAAGGAATCTCCCAAAACATGATCACAAAAGAATTTAGCCTTATGAAACAAGAAATTCTTCTTGTATGAGCTCCTTTTGATATGAAAGAAGATCATGAAAGAAGATCATGAAATAAGAAATTTCTTCTTTTGTGACATTCAATTCTTTTGCGAACTGAGATTTTTCTTTTGTGAGACTCACAAAAGAAGAATTTCAGCTCACGAAACAAGAATTAGGAGCCCTCACTAAGCCTTCCATCTGTGCTTGAGCTCTAAGACCACCCCAGTCACTTCAGACACTTCCACTGGCCTAAACTCCTCCCAGACAGGCAGAGTGCCTCTGTTCCTCCAAGCCTGACTACTGTGAGGCGATTGCCTACTGATGGAATCCCAGACCAAATAGATGACACTCTGTCATAGAAGAACATAACAAACTCTTCACATAAAGTGGATGAAAAAGTCTTATGTTGCAGACAGGCAGGATGGAGAAGCCTGTCCACAGTCCAAAAAAGCTGAGAAGGTCTGTTCTTCCCTGCTGCAATCTCCCTGGGCAGGAATTTTGCTTTCTTATGCGAGATTGCACCCTGGTACTCACTGTAGTGAGCAGGCAGGGCCAATTTGTTGGCCTCCAGCTGGGTCTTCCACCAGCAATGCTCCAACTTCTGACCCTTGATCTTCATCGCCTTGAGGTCCCCAACAAACCAGGGGGATTTCAAGTGAGAAGATCTGGGTCATATATGAACTGGAGAGATGACATCTAGTGCTTCAGAGACCATCTTATTATAGGTGGCCACCTCCTCACTGGTGCCAATCACAGAAGCTGCATCTACTCAAGATAGGTTAGCTAACGCTAGTAGTCCTTCTGGGTACATACCCTGTAAAGGGTGGTAGCTGACCATCTCCACAGGGAAAAGACTTTCAGGGGGACCCCATATGTGAACCCCAAGGTTCAGTGATCAGACCAAGAGACCAGCTCAATCTTGAGGCTATCAACCCCAAGACGCAGTTGGAACACCAGATCGAGTGTATTGCCATGCTGGTGGGACGCAGAAGCAACAACTTGTGCCAGGCCCAGTGACAACATCAACTGGAAGATGTCATAACTGAAATGCGAGGATTCATTGTCAGTCCAGGCATTGAAGTCCCCCAGGATTAAGCACCTGGGGGACTCCAACACCTGGTCGATGACGAAGTCCACTACCTCTTGCAAGAATTCTCCTCTTGACCTCAGAGGGCAGTAAACCAGGAGAGTCTTGCAACCTGCACCTGGACCCCCACGCATGGCAAAACACTCAAAAGACCTGGTATAACTAACCAGATGGACTGAGAATCCCAGGCTGTATTTAAAAAGATGGGCACTCCCTTCCTCGGTCAGTGCACTATGGAGTACCCAGCAAGGATGGTGGCCTCTAAAACTGGGCCAGTATTGTCGCACAGCCAGGTCTCCATGATGCAAACCAGGTCGACCAAGAAAATCAAGTCTGCAAAAATAGCGGTCTTGTTCCTCATCGACCTGGCATTACAAAGCATTGCTTGAAGAGGATTAGAGGATGCAGCTGGCCCTCTAGCTGCCTGTCCACTCAGTCCAGTGGGACCCCAGAGTATGGAGACCAAACATGTCTGGCCTCTTCCTAGGCTCCATTTAAAACCAGGGTGTCTCCTGCATCTCACAACTCGATGCTACTCACCAACCCCTCCTCAGCTGCCTTCTGCCATCAACAACCCACCCATCCCCTCATAATCGTGACCTCCCTGCAGTGCCTTGAAGCAGTAGATGGAACTGGGAGGTCGGTGAAGGAGTCACACTCCCAAAGCAGAGAGGCAGCATAAGAGATCAGCACCTGGCCTTGATCCCAACACATCTCTGGCTTGGCACACCAGACCAAACTGAGAAACCCTTACTAAGGGAGAATTTAACCAAAAAAGGCACAAGTTTTCTTTACACAAAAACTAACACCCCCCAAAAAAAACACACACACACATGCTTCACTTACTCTGTTCATATAGCATTATATGAATCACACACACTCCTCAATCAAACACCCTGTATACCCAGTCCAAGCAAAAACCACCCCCCACACCCAACCACAAAAATAAATAATTAATTAAAAGGTCAACAGGGGAGAAAGCAACAATGAATGTGACCTGCAGCAGTTATGAAACAAAAGCAGAGTGCTCCAAGTAAATAGAATTACATGTCCAGTCCCAAAATCCAAGCCTATAAAGGCTGGTAACTGTATGAGATGCAGTCCAGACGTTTACATCCTGGCAAATTACTGTCCAATCTCCAACCTACCATTTTTGGGCAAGGTTGTTAATAAATTGGTGGCACAGCAGCTCGAGGACCGCCTTGTGTCCTTTGACATCTATGAGCCATTTCTGTCAGGTTTACGGGCTAGACACAGCATAGAAATGGCTCTAGTTAGGGTGCATAATGATCTGCTAAGGGCTAGAGATAGAGGAGCCAGGTCAGTTATTGTATTCCTTGATCACTCATTAGCATTTTAGACTGTGGACCATGTCATGCTTCTTGATTGGCTCCGTGAGTTTTGTGGGCTTGCCAGTGTTGTCATCAGATGGTTTGAGTCCTATCTCTCTGATAGGGTGCAGCGGGTAGTGATGGGGGATTTCTCCTCCTCCCCAAAGCCCCTGTAATGTGGAGTACCAAATGGCTCTATCTTGTCGCAGATGCTGTTCACAGTGTACATGCTCCCCCTGGGTGAGATCATTCAGCAATACAGCATGGAGTTTCACTGCTATGTGGATGACACCCAGATGAACTTGTCATTTGCACCCAGAACATCCGGTGCTGTTTATGTGCTTAACAGCTGTCTGGCTAAAATCAGTGACTGGATGGCTTCCAGCTGGCTGAGACTTAACCCAAATAAGACAGAGGTGCTGGTAATTGAGCCAGGTTGCTGGTGTGATGCATTGTCACCTGGAGCAAACACAGGGCTTTTCCTGGGGTCTGCTCCGTTGTTGGCTTCACCAAGGGTGCATAAACTTGGTTTGATCCTGGACTGCAGGCTGACCTTTGAAGATCAGGTATCATCTGTAGTGAAGAGTGGTTTTTACCACCTGTGGAACATCACCAGGATCAAGCCCCTCATTCCACCCGAGGATCTGCTGACCCTGGTATATGCCTTTGTGACCTCTAGGCTAGACTGCTGTAACTCTCTGAACTTCAGGGTCATAGGAGGAACCCTCCACAGGCTCCAGCTGGTGCAGAATACAGCAGTCCAGTTGCTGACAGGCCAATCCAGGTCCTGCCATGTGACCCTGGACCTGCATGCTCTGCACTGGCTGCTGGTCAGGTGGAGGGTCCTTTTCCAGATGAGCTTGTTCACCCATAAGGCCCTATATGGACTGGGTCCTGGCTACCTGTCAGAGCTCCTGCTGCCTCCCTTCTTTGCTTACTCCCTCTGCTCCACTTCAAGGGGTCTCCTGGACATTCCCAGGGTTGGCTCAAGACATTGGGTGACCGGGTTTTTAGTGTCTCTGGGTCGACCCTGTGGAACTCGCTTCCATCTGCAGTCCAGGAGGCTCCCTTGATTAGTGTTTTCAAGCTGAGGCTGAAGGCCTGCCTCTTTAGCTTGGCTTTCATTGAGTGATCTCCCAGACAAATGATTTTGGTTAGTAGTTACTAATTTTGATACTTGTCCTGATTTAATTGTTTTTAAATGTTGTGCTTTTATCTGTACTCTACAGTTATGCTTGTTAGGCACCCAGAGCCTCAGGGATTGGGCACCCTAAAAATAATATTTGTGTTACCTTGCCTAGGATTGTTGGGATGTCCCAAAACCATGTTTTGAGGTCATTGTTTGACAATCAGACTCCAGAATTGAGCTAAAGAGGTTTACGTAAGAGTAGTTTAGCTAGATTCATGTGTTTGTTTTCCTGCAGGGCATCTTTTTCTTTTTTTATATAGCTGTTTGGCCCATTGACTGGTACTTGCTCCTGCTCTTTGGGTCTCTCATCAATCCCCAGCTGTGATTGCCATTCCTCCCACTGTCATAGTTGGTGGGGACCAACATGGACTGAGGGCCGAGGACCGTGGAGATCGTCATACTTGGCAGTTGTGGCACATAGGTTTTTTGTGATTTTGTCCTTCTTCCCAATCCCCACTCTCCACCCCATGATGTCAGAAGTAGCCTCTGTCAGCTTTGGACATCAGCAGTGCATGATAGGCTGATGACACCTACCCCACCTCCCACAACTAAGCAAACTCCCAGATTGCTGTGGTGGATCAGTGCTGTGCCCAGTCCCAGCTGTCTCCCTCCCCAGTTGCCTCACATCCCCTTCAAGAGCACTCCTTAGTCCTACAACCCAACCCTGATGTACCCAAGCTCACTTTTGAACCCAATTTGCCAGCATGGAAGTATGACACACTTCTACTGAGTCATCAGACAGCCAAACAGGGCATCAGTTTTATGAGTTTTCTGTTTTTTTTTAAATGAAAAACAAGATGGAGGTCATAATAAAGAAGAATGTTTCTCACTAACAAAATGTGACTCACATAAGATTCGCATTTCATGAGCCAGAAATTCTTCTTTCATGAACCGACAATTCTTCTTTCACATCAGACATATAAATGAAAGACTGTACTAAGCATGCACAGAATAAAAATGTTAAATCCTTATAACTTGGGAAATGATTAACATTTTCTCACCAAACTAAAAAAAAGGCCTTTTTCTAGGGCAAGACCCTTCTACACTGAAACTTTCAGAATGAAATTCCAAACCATCTGGGCTGTAGGTGAGAGCAAAGAAGAGTCTGAAACACTTGATTTTTCCACTTTTTCAAAGTATCCAGAGCAAATCAAGAGACCTTGCTACCCCCCCCCCCCCGACCACTCATGTAGAATGTCTTGCAATTCTGTTGAAAGGGGGTAAAGTTATTAAGGTGCAAAGTTAGGGTTTTAACATTAAATACCTACACAACACTAACTATGATAGAATATTGAGTGGAGAGGTCATGTTGTCCACTACTACCAAGGAAAAGAATTTAGGAGTCATTATAAGTAACTCTTCAGATGCACTAGCCAATGCAACAAGGCCTACAGAAAGGTGAATAGAATGTTGGGCTGAATTGGAAAGGGTTTTGATAGCAGTAGAGAAGAGATAATATTGCCCCTATACTGTCATTTGTGAGGCCATACTGTGTGCAGTTCTGGAGTCTGCTCCTAAGAAAAGACAAGGATTACATAGAATTGGTGTGGCAAAATGTTGTCAAGATGATTCAGGGCCAACAGAGAAAGAAGATCCTGCAAAGTAAGGATAGAAGCCATAAACATGTACTCATTATAGGATGGGAGGTAGAGTGGTGACATCATTGATACCTTCAAGTTTTTAAGAGGAATAAACAGAGCGAACAGTAGGAACATAGTCTATACAAATAGTGAGTCAGTAACAAATGGAAACTGTCTGGAGGAAGGCTCAGAAAGAATATTAGGAAGTTTTACATCACAGAAATGGTGGCTGAACCATGGAACAGACCATTGGCACAGATTCAAGCATGGCTGGGACAGGGGTAAAGAGGCAGACAGTCACACCAAGGGGATTTAATTAGGGAGTGGAATTGGTGGGTGAGGGAGGTGGGAATCCCATCAGGACAGCAAGTCATAGGGTAAGGGTATTATTAGGACAGACTGGATGGACCATGGTCTTCTTCTGCTGTCAGTGTCTGTGTTTCATATATGTAACCTAGTTTTAGTCTCTGCATTTATTGTCAGTACAGAACCATCAGTCAGGCTGGCACCCTAAGATGGTGCATAGAAACATAGAAACTGAGAGCAGATAAGGGCCACTTGACCTATCTAGTCTGCCCATTTTCATTGTGATTGCTTTTGCTGCAGACCCTCCTTGGTCTATGACACTGTCTCTTCCACCCTCTTCCTTTCCTTTATGAATTCCTATCCAAGGCTTTTTTTGAATCTTAATGCTGTTTTTGCCCCCACTGCCTCCACTGGAAGGCTGTTCCAGACATCCACCATCCTTTCTGTGAGGAAGTATTTCCTCACATCTCTTCTGAACCTACTCTGCTCCTGCTTTATATCATCACCCCTTGTTCTAGAGTACCATTTTTTTTAATCTTTAACTGTGAATGTTTTTTCTGTTATTGTATATCCAGTTTTTGTAACATATGGAGTATAGTATTTATTCAGTATATTTACTAGGAAATCTTGCCCTTGATGAAAACAGTATCTTAGTGACCCTGGATATGGAATCACTATATTTCAATATCCCCCCATGGGAGGGGCTTGAAGTGTTGGCTTACTACCTGGATAAAAGGGAGGTCATGATACCGAATACTGACATTTTAACACATCTGTCTGAACTAGTACTAACCTGAAATAGTTTCATGTTTCAGGACAAATTCTACTGGCAAAAAAAGGGCACTGCAATGGGGGCAAGTTTTGCCCCCAATTATGCCAATTTATATCTTGGTAAATGGGAAGAGAATGTGGTCAGGAATCCAGAGGCCAAACCGTTCGTGGACAGGGTTGACATCTGGAGAAGATATAGTGATGCTGTGTTACTGGTTTAGACTGGCACCGAACAGGAATTGGTTGATTTTGTTAAAAATGCTAGAGGGAAGCAACCCAAACGGAAGATTTGCGATGTCCTTCAGCTATACACAGATCAATTTTCTGGACTTAAACATTAAAAAAAATTACCAGGGTGGGGTTATTACAGCTGTTTTTCACAAGCCCACATACCGCAACACATTATTACATGCTAGCAGTAGCCACCCAGCCTTCACTATAAAAGGATTGCCTAAAGGCCAGTTTATTAGAATGAAGAGAAATTGTACAGAAGAAAACATGTATCAGGTTAAAGCTACTGAATTAGAAAAAAAGCTGGATGAAAGAGGGTACTCCAAAACAGTGATAAAGATGGCTAGACAAACAGTTGATAACATGGATCGAAAATATATTTTGCTAGAGAAGGACCCCAGAGAAAATGAGGATAGAAGCGTGAATTTTGTCATGACATACAGTGCTCAAGCTAATAAAATTTCAGACATCATCAAGAAACATTGGCACCTGGTAGAACTCGATCCAGGACTTACTGATTTAATAGACTGCCAATCCAGATTTGTACATAAGAGAGCAAAACAAATCAGGGATTGGGCAGTCCATTCAGTTCAACCACAGGGACAAGTTGAAAGGCCAAGGATGTGGTTGCCAGCACACACAAATGGTTGTTTTAGGTGCAGCAACTGCAAGGACTGCATGAATGTATGTAATACTAAAACTTTTGTGAATCCAAAAAACCGTCAGGACATGTTTGGTTAGAGACTTTATCACATGTGTCACAGAAGGGGTGGTCTATCCAGCCTCCTGCACATGGAGCTGCTATTACATAGCTAAGAATTAGCACCTTTTCAAATATTGTATAGGGGAACACATGCGAGCTATTGAGCACATGGACCTCAGCTATGCTTTGGCTGTACACATGAGAGGGGTTACTTAAGTAATAAGGCATGACAGGGTGTGTGTTATTGTGTAATAACGTCACTCCTGGGGTGGGTTGAAACACAAGGTGAAGCCAAGTGCTTCCACCACCCCAGCAGTGACGTTATTACACAATAACACACATCCCTGAAGTGCCTTATTGCTATTATACAATGGCTCGTTATTTTCATTTTTAAAAAAAGGAAAAAAATTTAAAAAAATTGTTTTTTCCGCATTATTTGTGAGTGGAGGTACATGTTTTAAAAAAAAAAAGTTCACTATGCATTTCAGCCAGTAGGTAAAGGTGCTCAGTAAATGATGCTGGTTTCCCAAGACTAATGTTGAAGTCTGTAAACTTGCTGCAGTGATGGTTTACAGCATTCTCAGCCACCCCCGCAGTGTTTTCACCGACTGCTGAAGTGGCCTTTGAAGTTTTATTCCTGCTCTCTCCTTTTGATTAATGTTATTAGTGGGGGGGGGGGGTTGTAGTTTACGAGCCCATCGGAGACTGTGCAGGAAGCTTTATTTGGGATGTGAGAAGGAGATGGAAAAGACTTCCCTGAGATAGCTGAACAATTATTGTGCCGGTGAGTACAAGAGCAGCTTGGATTACACCATGTGTGTGTTTTCATGCCCATTTTTTTCCACCAAAATTGGATGGTATCACTTAGGTGCACACGAATGGCAGTTACGTTTTCGGTGGTTCAGTGAGGTCGCTCACTTTGGGGGAAACAGCATAAATTCAATTTGTGACACTATCGGTTGTGGTGTGGCCGCTTTTCCCCAGCTGTTGGTGTTTCGAGGGTGGTGAAGAGAATTGGGAGTGAGGGAGGGATGAAATTATCTGTCAGGCAGCCGATAGAGTTGTGTGGGATTCGTGATTCTTGTGGGGAGGGTGGGATTTGTTTCCTGCTCTGTGGTCACCTGTGTGCCTGTACTTAATCCAGTGATGTTATTGTTCAATAACATCACTGTCGCAGGCACACATTGACCAATCAGGAACCAAGAAATTCTCCTGCCATTGTATAATGAGAAGTAATCACCGAACATTTATTTTATTGGAATTGAGAAACCTATTAAACATCAAAGGGGTGGTAACAATGATAATATACTACGCAAGAGAAAAATACTGAATTTTCTCAATGGGGGCTCCAATAGACCTGGCCTGAATGATAAATTGGAATTGGGACCTTGATAGTTTTTTTTTTGCCTTGGTGTTGGCTCCATTACCAGTTCCCCCCTCCTCCCCCAACCCCATGGTATCCTAGCTGTATAACACACAGCAGGTTCTCCTCCATAGGTGCCTTCTACCAAGATAGGAATATTTATGGCACCAGTTATATGTTGGGAGACCTTCAGATCTACCAGTGAATACGGGCTTCACATTACAGCTGTATACAGTAAATTAAATAGGAAGTGATGTACCATTTTTGTTTTAATCTTTAACTTTTTTTCTGTTACTGTATGCCAGTTTTTTGTAATATATGGAGTGTAGTATTTATTCAGTATTCTGATTAATTAATTAAGATTACTAATTAATTAAGATGTTTGTCTCTTTAATTATGTACCTTATAAAGGGTTGTATCCTATATTCATAGCCCCGCCTTGAAAAATCGTAAGAGCTATGTGAAACATTGGTGGAGAGGGTGCTATTATCATCTTGTGCTTGTTTTAGCTTTTTGTATAAAAAAAGAAGTTTTTTACTGAGACCTGGACTTAGGTCTTTTTGTTTTGTTGTGTCTTGTGCACCGCTTAAAGGACAATCAGATTACATATATTCGCGGTAGCACAGACTGGTCCTGTTAGCCACCTCTTGTTTTCTGTGCTATTTATTCAGTATGTTTACACTTGCTTTTATTATCTCTTTTCAAATTGGGACCCTATTTGTGGCATTCTGTCCATCTAGGAGCTCTCTCTCCTTTGTTCTGGACTGACTTGAACAAGTAACCATACAAGGTCTTGTGATTTTATAAAATCCAAATTCTAGGATTCAGTACCTTTAGGCTTGATTAGAAGTTATGATGTCATTAGCTAGTGCATATGTATAGATGTCTGCTTAATAGTTGGTGGCCAATGGAATTTTCCTTCATGATATTTATGCTGGTCTGTATTTATTTTTATGAACTGGACATCGTAAATATGGGAAGCTGATTGGCTGAGAGGTTTTTGAAGCCGTGATGATATCGGGCTACATCATCACGACTTCAGAAAACCTCCAGCCACCAGCCTCCTCACTGACCACGCAGTCTTCTTCATCTCCAGCAGTCCGCAGTGAGTCAGACTTCCAGTTGGCCGCTATTTAAAAAAAAAACAAAAAAAAAACTCCCACCAGCAGCGCACACAACAGAATTAGGCACAACGGAAGCCGCTGGGAGCAATACTTTCAAAAGCAACATATCCAGCAGCATGCGAGTGGCAGCAAGGGATGAATAATTTATTTTTTGCTGAAAAGGACAAAAGACAGACCCGTGCATTGTAGTAATTCTCACACAAACCACGGCTCCCCCACAAAAAGAAAGTTAAGTCCTAGCCACATAGAAAAAACTGCCAGTCTTGTCCCAGACATTCCTAACCATTCTAATAGTAGCTCTTACAATAACAGTCCAGAATGAATCGCACCAAGACTTTACTTTTTTCTGGTTCGTTCATTATTGGTTTGCCTCTCCAACTTCTCTCTCTCAGCTTACCAGTCCTCAGCATCCAATTCCCAGAACAAAAATAATAAAAATAAAGTGCACTGTGAACGGAGAACACTTTAAAATAAGAAAACTGCAATGGTAAGGAGCGGGTCACCCAGTCACAAGAGCTCCACTTCCTCTACCACAGCCAACAGCACCACCTGCTGCCCAGAGCCCTCCAGGAACTATTTTATTTAAAGGTAATCCTCCAATACCCCCAAAACACATTTTTAAAATGTTTCTATTTTTTTTTTACTTTAAAAAATATTTAAACCACTTCATAATAGCAATAATGCACTCCAGGGTGTCGTATATCATGGGATATCGTCACTTCTCGGGTCATTGGACGCACTCGGCCTGTGGCCTTGTGCCCAACCACCCAAGGCATGATGATATCCCAAGATATACCATACCCTGTCATGCATTATTGCCTAAATAGGTGACGGTATTTATTTGCACAGTAGTCACTTTTTGTATGTTTTGTCTGCACTTTTAACTAGAGTATTTAAACTCGTCTGATTTTTTTGTACATAACCATTTAAATGGACCACTTTATAAGATCTTATATGTGGGCCACATGCTACTTTTAAAAAAATGCTGCAAGAGCGTGAAACATGTCAGGTCATGTGGGCACTGATGTCCAACTGAAGGAGGAGTGAGGATTTGAGCTGTTTTTACTTACAGTGTGTCATGGAGTAAAATTTCTGAGTGTATCAAAGAATAATAAACAAAGCACTTTTTTGGCACAATACCAGGTATGCTCTCCTCCTTTTGTATGTGTGAGTGACCCTAGTCAGCAACTAAAAAGGCAAACAACTGCAAGTTTGTGGACTATAGCTATGCCGGTTAATATAACTAGGTGGGGTTGGTGCCAGCTTTTCTCCCTTGCTACGTGTCCTCTGTGTACCATTAGCCAGGCACCACCTATACCCAGGTGCATTCTCCATCAGCTACCAACCAATAACTCCTATCCCTTAACCAGTTTCTTACCCAGGAACCACCTTATTGCTCACCCCCATGCAACCCAACTTGTTTACCAGTCTCCTATGTGGAATGGTGTTGAAGGCCTTGTTAAAGTCTATATAGGCCGTGTCCACTGCCCCTCCCTGGTCCAACTTTGGTCACTCAGTCAAACAAATCTATCAGATTTATTTGACACAACCTTCCCTCTGTGAAACCATGCTGTCTTGGGTCCTGTAGTCCATTGGATTCCAGGTATTCCACAATCTTTTCCTTTAATAGTGTTTTCATTAATTTCCCTACCACTGAAGTCAGGCTGACAGACCTATAATTGCCCGCCTTCTCCTTACTACCGGTTATGTGAAGTGGGACTACATCTGCTCTTCTCCAGTCCTCCAGGATCATGCAGGTCTCCAGTAAACTGTTAAACAAGTCAGCATGGGGTGCAGCCAATACCTCCCTGAGTTACTTCAGCACACTTGGATGCACATCATTTGGCCCCATGGCTTTTCCCACTCTCAGATTAATAAGTGCTTCCCTGACTCTCGCCTTAGAAAAGGGACTGGTGTCCACTTCCCTCCCGACAAAGCTCTTGGTGCCTTTTTGTGGCCCCTCCCCTTCCCCTTTTACTGTGAACATTAAGTAGAATTATTTTTGTTTTCCAATTGTTTAACCAATTGTTTAAGATGTTTGCTTTTTGCCAGCCCAGGGTGTGGAGGGCTGAGGTACTGGTACACCTTACTTCCTGCCATGCCGGTGACCCATATTTGGTGATGAGCATGGATTGCTGGGGGTTGGCCAGGGGGGATGGGTGAGGATTATGTGGCCAGTAGACATCTCTCCTCTCTCTCAGACTGGGGAGGTTGGCTCTCCCGTCTTTTCCCTTAGATACTGCCTCGGCTATTCTTTCCTCAGTTTGCGTCTTTGTGCTCCTTACTGCTATATCTGGCTCCCTCCATTTCCCCAGATACACACCCCTATCCTCCTCTGTCTGGGTCTGCTTATACCTTCTGATTGTTACCCTTTTTGCCTTTACGTTTTCTGCCACCTCCTTTGAGAGCCATAAGGATCTCCTCTTCCTTCTTCTTTTGCTTACTTGCTTGATATACAGGTTTGTTGCCTTTACAATGCTCTTTTAGTCTGGCCCATTTGCCCTTCACCCCACCAAGGACATCTCCCCCATCAGGTCCTTTTGGAAGGATTCTCCCATCTTTGTAATGTCAGTCCTACTGAAATCCAGGACCCTTGCCCTTGTGTGGTTGGATTCTGCAACTGTTCTTATATCGAACCACATTGTTTGATTATTACTGGTCCCCAGATGACTTCCCACCCTGATGTCTGCAACACTGTCTCCATTAGTAAGCACCAGGTTCAGTACTGTGCCACCCCAAGTGGGAAAACATTTACGTACATAAAATCAAATGATTAGTGATAGTAATACTGGTATGTTAAACTGTCTTATTTTAGTATGAATATAGTATCACAAAACACAAGAAGTTATCAACAGCAGTTAAGAGAGGGGGAATAGCTAAAAGTAATATTACCACCCCAAACTGGGGCTTACCTGTGGGGGCTCATGGACCCCCTGCTGCCTCCTTATTCTGCACCATGGATCTTTACTCTCCTGCCACCTTTTTGCTGGACTATGAAGGGGGCAGCAGAGCAACTGATTTGTACCTCCACAAGAGCCCAGGAGAGGGTAGGACCCGTGTTCTTGCTTGATTGAGACTGGAGCATCTGAACCCATGTCATGATTATGGCCACGGGAGTGGCATTAGGGTAAGGACTGGGACTGAACAAATGCACCAGCTGGCACTGCAACAAGAGTCCTGACCCCAGTACAGGCAATGGGGTAGGGAATGGGGCAAACTGCAGCTGGAGCTGCCATAACGGCCACAATATGTGGCCACCTCCTACGGAGCTGGAGCCCAGTACTGTGAACAGGGCTGTGTGCCCACCAGCAAACCCACCCCCTTAAAGGAGTAAGAGCACCATTCAGTGAGATCTTGCACCTGCACCAAAAAGCAACTCTCCAATTCTTAAATGGGCCATGAGCCTATAATAATAATAATCTTCCTCACTCCAGGGCAGGCAGTGGGGCCAGGATATACATAGGTTAGTCCCCAAGGACATAAAATAAAAAGCAGCAGAGGCTGAAACAGCAAGAGGCTGCCCCACAAAACAAACCGTAAACAAACATGGCAACAGTTCCAAACACTCTGATTTAACAAAGACAGCTAGGAAATGTGTCATAGGTTGCAAATCTCCAGCTCATAAAGCTGGGCCAGTAGGAATATTGCAACAGCTTCTAAGCCTGCGTGCATGTTTTTTATGGCCAGCTGGTATTCCCCAGCTCAGCCAGCCTGACGATTTCTAGTCCAGTTCAGTTAAATCTTAAAGAGATTGAAGTAAACAATCTCTGCTCACTCTGTGTGCTGTGAAATGGAGGAAGCTGTGAGTCTGTAATCCAGTGTCTCCCAAAAGCTGCAGCTCAGACAAGGCTGCAGCAGTGTGGAACCCCCTGAATTAAAGTAAAGAAAGCATAGTTAAAACTGAGAAATAAAGGGAAAGTGGCTTTTCCATTCAGACACAACATCCACATAGAGGCTACTGACCAACTAAGGCAACCAACTACCATGAGATCCTTGGACCTCCTGCAGCTGCAGCTGGACAACCAACCAAAAAGAGTCCGGTGACAGGGATCAGGCCTGCTCCAGAGATGTCTGCCCTCCATCCGGAAGCTGTCCAGTATTCTGCCTGCACAGTTTTTTGAGCCCCCTAAAGCATCCTGGAAGTCTCGAAAACTGAGTAACCACCAGGTTTCATCCCTGCTACTGGGGAAATTTACAAGGAGAATTCTGACAGAGGGGAAAAGCCCTGGATGGACTGTGTAACAATTGCTGGGCCCAGGCAGAAGACCCGATTGTCCGTCTATCCCTGCATTACAAATACGGGCCCCTTTTCTAAAAGTAAAGTTTGTTTGATTCAATTCCATTTGCATTGCAGCTGTTTGCCTACCCAAGTTAAGTGTGCCACCATTTCACCCACTCTGCAGGCAGCAACTGCATTCCCAGTGATGTTCCCACTGCAACTGAGAGCACTCTCACCTATGGCCTGTGGGGGAATTTAAGTTGGGTGAAGCCTTTTTGGGGATCTGTATGACTGCCAGGAGTGGGGGACAGATTGTGTTTGGGGACATTATTACAGTACAGAGCATAAGAATTTCACTGTTACTGTACCCCATTGCTTCCATTGTCCCTACTGCTCCCTTGTTCTTTTCCTACCCACCCTGTTTAATAAATAATTGTTGGAACTCTATTTCCAAGATTTGGGGTCATTGTTGTTTCTGTGTCACATGTTTTGGGGAAGAACTGTGTGGCCAAAAGTATTTATATTGTTCTTGGGGGGAAATAGTGTAGTGTGCCATGTTCAGGTGCCACTTGCTGTTGCCCCAGGTGGAGGCAATTCATCATTGTTACATCCCAGTGTCAGTGTGGCATAGTTCCTGCAACCCTGGCCAGCCTGTTTAGTGGGTCACATAGAGAAGGATCACTAGGGCCCAGAGCAAATTTCTACACTAACAAGAGACACAATTTCTTTACTGAGAAAATTGTGTCTATGTGGAGCAGTTTACAAAAGATAATAATAAACAGCAATACCATTGACATACAGTATTTTAGAAGAGACCAGAACAACATTTAAACACCAAGATGATAAAAAGCTACAACCACTGTTAGTGGCAGTTGGGCATTTAGGGTTAATCATGGCCTTTCTTCATTTGTAGAGCTCATGTTCCTAACTTTGCAAAGGCCACCCTATTATGTCTCTGCATGTATTTATATGTTTCTGTCATTGCTCTCATTTTCTCCTGTCCTCCAAAAAGTATATGTGTAGACTGTCTATGTTTCCCCAAATGTCTTACACTTCTACCTTGGGATAATTTTTGTAGCCCTCCATTGGATAGTCTGTAATGTCTTCCTGTCCTTTTTCAGATGCATGTTACAAAATTGCATGTAGTACTCCAGGTGTGATCTAATCGGTGACCCAAAGAGCAGCTCTTTGCTGTGACTAGTGAAACCCCACCTGATGCATCCCAGCATCCTGTTAGCCTTCCCATTCACCATACTTCATTGTGAAGAGGCTTTTAAATTGTTTTTGGTTATCCCCCCAGGTTCCTTCCCTCCTTTGAGTGATCTATTGTGACTGTATTTTTAGTATTAGTCTCCCATGGATCCCTTTTCAATTTGCTTTTTCCTAAGAATTTCTACACATTGCTGGGGAGTGTTTCTGGTGGCCGGATTGAACAAGTGGTAAAAATGGAAGAAACACTTGACCCTCAAAACTTCCAGGATAAAGTTAATTTACTTCAATTTTTTTTCTCATAGTCTTTCAGATAAATCAGAATAATATTTCCTCATGCATTTCCTTCTTTAGTATTCTCTCAAAATGTTTCCGATAAATCAAAATAGTGCTCCCTCCTACTTTTTTTCCTTAATATTACATTTTGAAACAAGCCTGTTTCTTCATCAGATAGTATAGAGGGCTGTATAAATCAAAATGAGAGTTACATGATTTTAATCAATAGTTAATGAACTCAAAACTTTTTTAGAATATTTAAACACTACAAAATGTTATCCAAAGTTTAAATTATGATCAACATGAGATGCCTTTTCAGGACTTGAATATTGTGGTGGAAAATAACAAAGTGATAACTGAACTATACAGAAAACCAGCAGATAAAGATCTCTGATGAAGCTTAGCATTATGCTAAGTGAAATGTAAGAGTTATTTGCTACTTGCCTGCTAAACCAGAGTGGTTTATGAGCCAGCAGAGCTTTCTGCACTTGCACTTTTTGTTTAAATAAAATTTTTTATACATTGGTCCTTGGTTTGGTTGCTGACTTTTTCTGCTTGTACTATGACTATGTTTATAGCACCAAACCAATCTTGGTGCAGCTGTTTCTTCTCTCCTCAGCTTGAGGAATTTGCTAATCATATATAAAGGATCAAATTGTATACATTTAAAAGGGACATTATTGACTATAAAGAGGGAAAAATATATTCCTGGAAAAAATCAGCATAACAAACCAGCATTGATAATTTAGATGATTCTGAAGCTTCCCTCCCAACGTCAGACTCAGACAATCAAGAACCAAGATTCAATAAGTAAAGGGAATGAGATCAGGTTATCCCAGGTACAATAGATGCCCCTCTACATACAGACCCTAGCTGTGGAGATCTGGATGTTACAGAGAAAGATTTAATTATAGATACCTGAACAGAGACTACTACTATGATGATTACAGATGAGAGTGGATACCAAGGGGGAGTCATGGTGACCAGGGATTTTCTCATTCATGCAGAGGTCCAAGAATCTTCCACATCGGGGCAAAAGGCAAAAGAAAGAGATATAGGAGGCATAGAAATTAGGGGAGGTATGGTACCAACAAGGATCACAAATCCTGATCAAGGAACACTCAGAACTGACCATTTTTAACTTGTCCCACAGGATATTGACACCTCATAGAAGTACTCAACAAAGGAATATCTTTTAGTGTAATAGAACAATTAAAATCACTTGAATTAAAGTTTGATTTAGAAAAAATGTACAGGAAAATCAAACACTTCTTTGCAACAAGTGACTGAATAGTAGAGGATCCCATAAAAACTAAAGAAGAATAACTTCTGAAACAGTCTTTGGGTACTGAGTCGAAATTTGATCCAGTTGGTTACACCCCACCCAAAATAATTGCCTACACAGAAAAAGTGAATAGAGAAATTTAAAAAACCATGAATTAAAGTGAGAAGAAGAAAACCCAGATATAATCTAAAGAAAAATTAAAATGATGCCCTGGAAGAGTTAAACAATGACAAATCAATAATAAAAAATGGCTGATAAAGGTGGAGCCATTGTAATTCAGGATTATGAGGACTACAAAAAAGAGTGCTTGAGCAACTTAATGACAAGGACACCCATCAGATAGTTGAAAAAATACCTTTTGAGTCACTAAGGAGAAAAATCACAGAGGCTGTACAGGAAGCAGAGGATAGGGGAATTACTGAGGAGTGGGTCACATCAAAGTTACTAAACAAATATCCTAGAACACCACTCTTTTACTGTCTACCAAAAATATATAAAGACGTTACAAATCCACCAGGCAAATCAATAATACCAGGGATAAATTAAATTACAGAACCAATATCCATATACAGTATGTTGACCATTACTGTAAAAATCTGGTTCCTCAAATTCCTTCCTAATTATAAGGTTCAAAACATTGCATACAGGTTCTGAAAAGCTTTAATGAGATGAAAATTGATATGCAACAATGTCTACCGGTAACCCTAGATGCAAAAAATTTGTACACAAGCATACTGCACCAGAAAGGTATTCGAGCACTTGAACATCTCAACTATAGAAACTAACACTACAGACAAACATTTCCTGCTGACCCTAAAAGAGTTGGTTTTGAATAATAACTATTTTCAATTCAAGGGAAAAAGTTACTTACAGCTTAAAGGAGTAGTGCAGTCAAAATCTGCAAAAACATATGTTGTGCAGAGTGTTTTTATTTGTGTGTGTAGCCCTAGTGCATCCTTCTTTTTGTTTGCTATTAAGAGTTTTTTCTAAGTTAGCCTGCTAGTTATATGGTAGTTTTATGGCCCCTGGGGATTTCCACCATAGCAAGTTTTATTGCTCTTCTTTTTCCTACAGTGCCTCCTGTCCCATGTGACAGTGATGCATCTGGAACCACTGAATCAGCAAGTACTAGAGATAGGAACATGATGTTCTGGCCTCCACTAAATACTGTAGCACTAATTCAATATTTTTTGGTTTTTGTGAGCGTCAAGTCTAGCCACCAGCAGTAATGGTTTTGCTTTTAAAACCTTTCATTTCATTAAACTACACACAGCCATAAAAACACACAAATCACCCCAGATCATCAATGCTATAATTAGTAAAGACTCTAATTATTTTCTTACAGAATAACCCATTCAATCAGCCCTCAAGTATTTGTTAAACTGTAAATGTAGCTATCAGTGCTCACTGGATAAGGAAAGTTACATAAAAGCACAGCTCTGCTGTTATAAATTGACTCAAAACCTGTGCTTGCTGAATCCATGGTCCCGAAACATCACTGTCACATGGGACAGGAGGCAGGAGGCATTGTAGGAACAAGAAGTGCAATAAACCATGCTAAGATGGAGATCCCCAGGGGCCACAAAACTACCATAAAACTAGCAGGCTAATTTAAAAAAAATCCCAACAGCAGAAAAAGGGAAGGACACACTAGAACTGCACACACAAATCAAAAAACTCTGCACAACGTACAGTATGTTGTTGCAAGTTCTGACTGTACTACTTCTATAAAGAAACTGCCATGTGGGCGATGATGACCCCCACGTATGCAAATATTTTCATTGCCAATTTTGAAGAGTTACATATACATAATGAATACAGATCATCTCTACTCCTATACACATGCGTCATTGATGATATATTTAAAACACTAGAACATCATATTTAAAGCTGACTTTAAATTATGATCAACATGGGATCCCTTTTCTGGACTTGAATATTGAAGTGGAAAATAAAGTGATAACTGACCTATACAGAAAACCAGCAGATAAAAATACTAAATTACATGCAGGGAGCTTCCATCCTCCAGCCCTAAAATGGAGCATACTGTAGTCAGAAAGTGAGAATTAAACATAGCAGTGGCACTACAGCAAGACTGGAGAAAAACATGCAAGATCTGACACAAAGATTTAAATCCAGGGGATGCAATACTTATTAAATATTAGAAGCTAAAAGAAAAACAGAAATGATAACTTGGCAGGAGTTGTTACAAGACAAACCTAAAGCAAACAACATGGACAAGATAACTATGTCAACGCAATACTCAGAATTCTATGAGGGCATTAAAAGAGTGGTACTTAAAGAGGGACTCCAACCAAAAGTGCTACATTGCATAATTAGAATTAGCATACCACCAATAAATCTCAAACAAAAAATTAAGTTTCTATGTTACTTCATTTTAAAGTTATGAGTTATTTTGTAACCCTGATTTCACTACTAGTGCTGTGTGGAATTTTCAGATTCCAGCAGAACGAAATTCCATGAACTATTCAAAATTCTGTTAAAATTCCACCAGAAATGGAAAAGCAGAATTCCACAGCATAAAATAGTTGTGGAATGATTTTCTGCAGAAAAATCACTGTTCCAAGGAATATTATTCTATGGATCTCAATATACTCTGTGAAAACTGTTGCAGAATAATTTTCCATGGAAAAAATACTGTTTCGCGGAATATTTTTCCATGGATCACAGTAGGTAGAATTCCGCAGGCGAACAAGAGAAATTCTGGTGGAAATTCTGCCCATGGAATGGTCATTCTGCACTAATTCTGCTAGCAGAATTCCACATTCAGCACAGCACTATTCACTACCCATTCAAAAAAGCCAGTTTTAGTGAAGAGCCAGTGATGATGTCATAACCTGAACTCACAGTCTAGTCCTCCCTGTCAGCAAGCTTTTAGGACCTATTTCTCCAAAATTTAAATATCACATGCAGTGGTTTTCACAAGTAAAACAGGTATCATCATTCAATAAACATTGCTATAAAAACTGTGTGCGTTTCAGGTATTGTAACAAAGTAGCCAAATTCATATTTTTTGTGTACCCTTTTGGTGTGGTCCATTTCTCCAGGTTTGCTGGATGCTGAGTCTGCATGCTCCCAGCCTGCTAATGTAATTTGGGGTGCTACTCAACTGTGCCCATTAAGAAGTTGTATTGTTACTAGTATTGTAATGTAGGTAACGTCATTGCTGTTTGTCAGTGTCTGCTTTACAATACTTTTCAATAGGGGCCTTATTTGCCTTAATTATTACTAGGGATGGGAGTGTTAGCCCTGGTAAAATGATCACTTTGGTGTGGAGTAAAAAATAGATGAGCCTAAATGTAGGTCAAGTAACAGCCCACCAGGGAGAAAACACTGTGCTGGCTAATGCATAGAAACTATTAGTGAGGTTTCAAAACAGCATTACCCCCCCCACACCACCCATTTTCAGGGAGATGGGATGATTGTGTTAAAGTGCCATCTTGAGAAATCACCTCAGTTGAATGACCGGTGTGAATGATCACATCCTTTCACCACATCAGAAAGTTATCCAGTCTGCAAATCTTACAGCAGTGTACTATGACTCAGCATCCAGTAAACCTGGAGAAATGGACCACACCAAAAGGACACACATAAAAAAAAATAATATATCAACTTTGTTACAAAACTGAAACACACACATAGTTGTTAGAGCAATGTTTATTGAATGGTGCTGCCTGTTTTACTTGTGAAAACCACTGCACATGATCTTTAAACTCTGTAGAAACTGGTCCTGTAAGCTTGCTAAAAGGGAGGACTAGACTGTGAGTTCAGATTATGACATCAGCAGCAGTTCTTCACTGAAACTGGCTTTTTTTCAACAGGCAATGAATTTAGGGTTGTAAAATGGCTTGTAACTTTTAAACGAAGTAACTTAAAGATCTCATTTTTGGCAAAAGGCTGATCCAAATTTTGAATTTATTACTGCCTGAAATTTTGACCAGAGTCCCTTTTTAATAACTGGAATATTCTTCAATCCACACACTAAGGTCATGTCATATTTGAAGAAAAACCTTGGGTGACTGTAAAAAGAACAAAAACAATAAAAAGATAATAAAGACTTAACACTGGGAACCAGTACCACCACAAAGGATTTGGCTACACAGAGATGTTAAGGAATTGTGGCAATTGTGTCCACTGTAATAGTTGCCTGAAAACTAAATATATTAGAAGTACCTGTCAAGACAAAAAGTTCGAGATAAGAGACCTGATCACATTCAACACTGATCATGTGATGTACTGTATAATCTGTCCATGTTCACACTACTATATTGGTCAAACCATGAGATCTCTGAAAACAAGAATTTTGAAGCACAAAAGTAACATAAGAAGACAAAATGACAAATTCCCTCTAGGAAGACACCTAATAGAATTTCAGCATCAAATTTCATCACTCAAGTTTGTTGGACTAGAAAGGGTATAAAAACCCAAAAGAGGAGGCAGTTGGGAGTCTTTGTTATTGAGATGAGAAGCATGGTGGATTTTTACTTTACAGACACACAGGTGAAGTTATAGACTTAATGAAAATTTGATATGGACCACTTTCTAATAATGGGGTTTGCCACTAAAAGGCAGGCCAGTTTGTCCAGTGATCCCTACCAGGAATAAGTGCATAGGAGTGGGAGAGGGGGTGGGGGGAAGGGACAGTAGCATAGAGGGGGAAGGGCCTGGTGACATCACCAGGCAGAAAAAGGGTAATATGACAAGGGCAAGCCAGAGCCCCAGGGATTGGCTGGGAGAAGGAGCCCAAAGGGGATCCTGACCAGGGGCCTATTAGGGGTATATTAGGCCAGGGCTCAGGCAGGACGACCTCTTTTGCTGGGAATTTTTCAGACTGAAGATTTCACCACTTCGTTGGCAAACTCTAGGTAAGGCACAAGGGATGACTAGGCCTTGTAGGTCACGTGGGCCTTGTGAGAATTATTTAATCTGGATGGTCATTTCTATCATGGTATGTAATTTAGGTAGAGAAGCATGGCTCACTGGGTCTGTTTTCCGTTTGTGTACTGTTTTCTTTTTATCTTTACTCTGTTTATGTTTCAATGGTTTTAAGAAGTCAGCTCAAGAAGCTGGTTTGGCTGGAGAACGATATGCAGATAGCCATGTGATGTCCTTGTCTATTCACACGGTGAAAAGCTTAAGCTGGCCCAAACGCGATACAATGCCCTAGATAGCTTTAGCATTTCATTCTGGGGCCATTGTGTTGGGGCTGGGTTTTTTTGGTTGAGGTAGGGGCATTTGAAAATGTAGAGCATGGGGCAAGGCAGCATGGTGGGTCCTCATTGTGTGGTGTTTGTTGGCAGAAAGCTTATTGTGTGGGCACTGGGCCTCTTCAGCATTTTTGTCCTGCATCCATGTGGTTTGGCTGTGCTGGTTCTTGGTTTGTGCTTTTCGCGGAGGTTAAAAAAAAAAAAGAAAGAAAATGGAAGCAGAAGAAGAAGAAGAAAGCATGGCCATTGTAGCAGGGCTTAGCTGGGTACGGGCATTTGTCTCTGGTGAAGGAAACGAGTGGTAAGGAATGGAGAGTGCACAGTTTGTGTTGGCGCATGGCGGCCATGTGAGAGCATCGGGCGGGACAGGCAATGGTGTCACCGAATACGTGCAGTTGGATCACACAGGCGTGCTAACGTGGAATGCAGGTAGAGCCTGCTGCAGTGATTTTGTTGGCATTTTCAAGTAAAATCATGGAATGCTTGGGCAAGAAGGCACCCTGAAGGCCCAAAAGAAAAAAGAGAAGGAAAGGGACGGGAGGGCCAATAGGCATGCAATAGTTTGTGTGGGGGAGGGGGGTCTGAAGGCAGAGAGTTCAGGCGTGCAGAGGAGGGCCATCCCAGTCTGCTCAGGTGGTGGAAATTCGCAGACACTAAGGAGACAGGATTTCACGGGTTGCATAAATAGAAGGGAAATACACAGTGCCACTGTTTATTCCCGGGCAGTTTTTTCTTCATTTCCTCTTCTTTTTTCCAGTTTTCTGGTGGCAGGGTGAGGCCACATGGTACAGACAACCTTGAGCCATGGTTGGGAGTTTCTGCTTTGTTTGTTGCCCATGGAAAGGGGCAAAAAGGGGGATGCTTGGAGAGGGACAGGCAGACAGAAGAGCACTTGGTTTGGCTCCAAGGAACCGCAAGTGTAACCATAGAACCAGGTCATCCTGGGTGGCCTGCAGCATGGCAGGCTGGGGAAGGAGCGGGCTGCACATTTTAGTTGGGCAGTGAGGGTTGAGATGTGTAAAGGGCCATGGCCCAGTGGCTGGTCTAAGAGGCGAGAGGTTTCAGACAATGCTCATCACCAGCCTTGAGGAGGAGGCTTGGACTCTGCAGCCATGGCCACATGTGTGATCCTGCTGAAGGACCAAGTGCGGCAATGGTACAGTGGCTCTGCAGGGTGGACAGGGGGCCAAGGGCAAGGTTTTCATGGCTACCCTGAGTGATCTAAAGCAGGGGCAGGCCCTGGCCAGTGGCAACAAAGGGTGTAACTCATGGGGGGGGTGGCACAGGCCGCTAGAGCGGGCCCACTCAGTCCGAGGAACCTGGATGGGGGGGTTTAAAACAAAATGGACCCCGGGGGGTTACATGCTGCAGCAAGCAGTGGAAGAGTCTGGTGGTATGGCAAGGAAAATGGGGGCTAAGGGGAGGTGCATGCTACGGTAGGAAGCTGGGGGGGATCGTTGCTACCAGAAGGCGGTAGCTGGGGCAGAAGAAGAAGGAAGGACAAAAAAAGAAACAGTATGGCTCACTACAGTATGGGAACAAGTGGACACGGGGATAGTAGACCCAGAGCAGGGCTCAGGAGTGGTCCGGCGGAGCATGGGGCATGGCGGCCCGCAGGCTAGTCCAACCTTGGTAATGGGGGGGTCGATTTGAATGTGCAAGGCTGAATGTTATAATCTTTCACCCCTCAGACTGCAGGGACAGAGAAGCAGGCATGGCACCAAAGCAACCCCAGCCAACTAGCGAGAAGATGTTGCAGGAGGCATTCGTGTTGATGGGGCAGATGTTGGAGCTATTGACGGCAGCAAAGAAGAGAAAGGAAGAGAAGGAGGTGCAGAGAAAGCACAAGGAATGGAAAGAGCACCCGGGTAGGGGCAGAGGGAGTAAGAGACAAAGGCAGGAGGTCCCATGCCCGGCACTAATACCAGCACCCCTGCCTGCTCCAGAACCGGATGAAGGGAACCTGGATGGGGGTAAGAATGATGTGGACCTCACGGATGAGGACGGTCTAAAAGATTACCTCGAGCAGCTGCTGGACAGCATGGGGGATGCAGGAATCAAAAAGATGGAATGGGCCGTACAGACCTTAAAAGGTAAAGGGGCCAAGGCAGATAAAGGGGGGGAGGTGCAACAGCAAACAAGAAGTTGTACGAGGGGCCCCTGGGCTGTTCAATTGGGGAGCACATGCCAGCCTCAATCAAAGAAAAAGTTTGGAAAAGGGAATATATTGACATCTTCAGGCTCATGGACGAGGACACAGCCACGAAGTACGAGCAGGAGTCAGTAGAAAAATCGGAAATGGCGGTGGTAGGCCACAAGACAGAGGAAGCAAAGTATAAGGGGAAGACCACTGAGAATTGACAAGGTGGTTTCATCATATATAGTGCACTGCTGCTGAAGAAACAGCCAGAACTCGCCATCCCCTTGCTGACATACACGTCCATTATCAGGGAGGCGTACAAGGCAAAAGTTGGGTATGGGTGGCTCAAGTATAATGAGGCCTTCTGGAGGTGGATAGCAGCTAAAATGGACCTGAGATGGGATGGCACCCACTCGGAGCTGTGGGTGAGGACCCTCTCCGGGCGGGGGCAGTGGGAGATCAAACAAGGAGGATCACTCCTGTCGCAGGGGCAAAGACATGTTGGGGTTACAACAAGGCCACCTGCACATGGGGTAGCTGTAAATTCTGGCATGTCTGTTCAAAATTCAGGGGGTCACACCCAACCTCCAACGGTCAACAGAATGGTGACAGAGGAGGGCAGAGTGGTGGACAACTTTATGAGCAGTCCTTTCAGGATGCCCAGGGATTACGGGGCAGGGACTGTTGGGCAGCCACAGAGGACAACATAAAGTACCCTCGGGGTGGTGGTAGCAGGATGCCTATGGACAGGCGGTTGGGATATGCAGTGGCATGTACTCCCATTTCCCTAGCAGCAGTGGAGGAGTGGTCCACAGAGTACCCAAATAAAGGGGCAGGGGAGCTGCTTTGGGAGGGTTTCCAGACAGGCTTCCCACTGGGGTTTCAGGGGGGCAGGAAAGAACAAGGGCCAAGAACCTTGGGTCAGTGAGAGGGAAGGAGGGGATTGTAGGGGCCAAGATAGAGAAGAAATTCACAGCAGGCTGGGAGGAGGGCCCATTGGAGGGCCCCCCGTGCACACATCTCTGAATTTCCCCATTGGGTGTTGTGCCCAAGAAGGCAGCAGGGGAGTTCCAGTTGATTCATCATTTATCATACCTGGAGGGCTCCTCAGTAAATGATGGCATTCCAGACCACCTTAGGGCAGCATCATATCCTCGCTAGAGCAGGCCATAGCACTGATTAAGGCAATCGAGGGGGCATGGCTAGTGAAGATGGACATTAAGTCGGCTTTTCGTCTCTTGCCCATCAGGTCTGCAGATTGGGACCTGCTGGGTTTTCAATTCCAAGGGCGGATCTATTTCGACAAAGCCATGCCCATGGGATGTTCAGTGGCCTGTTCCACTTTTCAGGTGTTCAGCACCTGGGTACAGTGGGTTTTTGGGGCCAGGTATGGGCACAGGAGGGTGGTACATTACTTGGATGATTTCCTCCTCACTGGGGTAGACGAGAGCAGAGGTGCAAAAAATGCTAGGGGATTTTGAGAATATGTGCCAGTGCATAGGGATTCCGCTAGCACAGGGCAAGATGGAGGGCCTCGCCCAGAGGCTGGAATTCTTGGGCATAGAGGTGGACACCGAGGAGGGTTGTTTTCGGCTGCCAGGGAAAAAAGTAGTGCTCCTGAAAGGCTTATTGGCCCAGGTCATGGGGAGGAGGAGGGTGCAGCTGGTACAAATACAGCAACTGCTGGAGCACCTTAATTTCGCCTGCAAGGCCATCAGTCCAGACAGAGCATTTACAAGAAGACTGGAAAGGGCCACGGGAAAAGCTAAGTGACCGCACCATTGGGTGGATATATCGAAAGGGATTCGGGAGGACTTTGAGGTTTGGGAGGAGTTTCTTGACAGCTATAATAGGGTGACATTCTGGCAGGATGAGTGGGAATGGAGCACAGACCTGGAGCTGTTCACGGATGCTTCGGGTGCCCTGGGAATGGGGGCATACTTTCAAGGGGAATGTATGTCAGAACCATGGCTGGCATTTTGGGCAGAAGGGGGGCTGCTGAAGGACATCACTTTCCTGGAGATCTTCCCGATATGGGTGGCCCTGGAAGTATGGGGTGACAGGATGAAAGGGAAGTGCTTCTTGTTTTGGTGCAACAACATAGGGTAGTAGAAGTGATTCATAGGCAAGGGAGGAGGACAGAGACAGTGGGTAGGCTGCCCAGATGTATGGTCTTCCTGGGGCTGTGGCTGAACCTGTCATTCAAAGCACAGCATATTGAAGGTTTGAAGAATTAAGTGGCTGACAGTCTTTCCCGTTTGCAGCTTGACAGGTTTCAGGAGCTGAAGCCACAGGCAGCACCACACAGGACCAGGATACCGGACCAGTTATGGGAGGTTGGAGGGACACAGCCAGGTCACTGCACCCGGGCGCCTGGGCCGAAAACACGCTGAGGGCCTATGAAGCAGGGTGGGCAAGGTTCCAGGTCTTCAGGGGGAAGCACGGTTGGGACAAGAATGAACCGGCCTGGGATGAGCAGGTAAGGAGGTTTGTGGTGGAGCTGTGGGAAGAAGGGCTGGCCAATACCACAATGGTCATGCACTTAGCTGGCATCAGTTGGGTATGCCAGGACAGGGGCTGGCCTGATGAAGGGGTCAGTAGGTCCAAAACACACATGGTGGCAGGGTGGTGCAGGGGTCAAGGGGCTAGGGTGGATGGAAGGCAACCCATAAGAGAGGAATTACTAGTAAGGGTCTTAGGGGCCACCCAGAAGGTATGCACATTGGCCCACGAGGGGGTACTATTCCGGGCCATGTATGCAGTGATGACTGCATGGGAATTCTGGGTGGGGGAGGTGGTGGCCCCACAAAAGGCAGCTGCCGGGCAGGGGTTGCAGCATGAGGATGTCCTGTGGGGGCAAGACAGGGTGGTCATTATCCTGGCCAGGTCCAAGATGGACCGGGGGGAAGGGGACCCAAGTGTCACTGGTGAGGAAACCGCAGTCGGCCAACTGTGCCGTGAGTGTGCTGGAGAGGTACAGGAGTTCTCAGGGGAGGGCAGGGGGTATGCTGTTCTGACATGGGGACGGCTCCCCGGTCATGGGGTTTCAAGTAGGGGCAGTCCTCAAGAGGGCGCTGGCATCCCTGGGAGAGGATCCAAGCAAATTTGCCCCACATTCATTCAGGATTTTCATAGGTTTTTTCATAGGTGAGACACAGCTATGTAGACAATAGTCCTTTTACTCGCCAATTTATTAATACCCCTGAATCTCATGTTTAATAAGGAAACTATCTAATTTGTTCTCAAAGGTATTCATATTATCACTAGCTACTACTTCTAATGGTAATTTATTCCAGATGTTAGTTACTCATAAGGTGAGCCAGGATTTTCTTTTATATGTTTTGGGACAATCCACTATCAATTGTAGAGGGTGTGCCCTAGTATTACACAGTGATTCCCTAAATCTCAGTCCCAAAAGCTCCCATAGACCTGGGTCAATAAGTGATTTATAAATCAAGCACATATCCCCTCTTAACCACCTAAACTCCAAGGACTATAAGCCCAAGATATTAAGCCTCCTTTGATAATTTTGTCCTTCTGCCTCCTGTATGTGGTGGGTTGCTCTCCGCTGGACTCTTTCTAGTGCAGCTATCTCAGCTCTTCCTCTTGGTGACCAAAACTGTGCACAGTAATCCAAATGCGGCCTCACCAAGGATGTGTACAGTGGTTGCAGGACTTCCTTGCTTCTCTTTATGTAATATGTTTAAGCGATAAGGCATGACAAGGTGTGTGTTATCGTTTAATAACGTCACTCCTGGGGTAGGTTGAAGCACGAGGTGAAACCGAGTGCTTCCATCACCCCAGGAGTGACATTATATAGAGAATAATGGATGGGGAAGGGTTTGATATGAGAATTTAATGCACACCCGAGTTGTGGGGTGCTACATAAACCCAGAGAGCGAAGCCCGAGGGGTTTATCAAAGCATCCCACAATGAGGGTGTGCATTAAATTCTCATATGAAATACCCTCCCCATCTTTTATTTTTTATAATAACAGACCAGCAATTTTTCTCCAGCAGTTTGTGAGACTGTTTGGCCCCGCCCACATACAGAATGTTGGCCAATGAGGCAGCAGCATAGTTTGACTGGCATGGCTCATGAATGTCATAACAACCAGCTGGTTGTTATGGAAAATATCAACCTGGTCAGTACATTGAGAGAAATTGCTGACCAGTTATTATTACACGATAACACACACCTTGGAGTGCCTTATTGAAATTATACAATGGCTCGATGTTATACAAAACAAAAATAAAAATAAAAATGTTTTTAGAAGATTTTTAGTGAGGCAGAATATCTTTGTTTCTGAAAAAAATATCCATATAATCCTCCAAAAAATCAACACAGTGATGTTATTGTGTAATATCATCACTGTTTCAGGCACACACTGACCAATCAGAGTCCAGGAAATTTTCTTGCCATTGTATAATTAAGCAATAAGGCATGACAGGGTGTGGTATATCATGGGATATCATCACGCCTCGGGTGGTTGGGCACAAGGCCGCAGGCTGAGTGCATCCAACCGTCCGAGAAGTGACGATATCCCATGATATACCACTCCCTGGAGAGACTTATTGCTATTATGAACTGGAATAAAAGTTTTATCAGTAAAAAAAAATTAAAAAACTTAAATCCATCTGAAAATGCATTCTTTGAGGTGTTGGAAGAATACAGTTTAATCAAATAGTTCCTGAAGACCTCTAGACAGCAGGTGGCACTGTTGTAAGTTGAGTTCCTGGAGGAGGTGCACTGTGTGTCTCTCAGTCAGCACCAGGAATTGAACTGTGTTGTTTTTGCTTTTGGCCTTAGTCCCGATGTCTCAGTGAAGATGCATGTGGTTTTATTTTATTTTTCTGAAATGTTTATGTGTGGCAAGGATGAAGCAGCGATGTGAATGACAAGGGACTTGTTACAGTAAGTCGCCCAGAGCTGTTGTTGAAAGGTAAAGCTGCTGTCTTGTTGATACAAGTGTGTGGGGAAAAAAGCAGGCATAGTGTGGTGAGGTTTGGGGATGTTTCCTTATGTTTGATTTGAGGAGTTGCAAGAGCTGCAAGTAGCGCCATCGTACTCGATATGGTGAGCGGTCGTTGGTAGCTTTTATTTGGTGTGGCGGTGTTGGGCAGTGGTTTGTGGATATCGGGTGACTGTTTTTGTGTATGGTCAGTTGGGGGGGCAGTGTCATTTATTTAGTTTGCAGTTCTTGCTGAGGATTTGCTGTGTGATTTATTATTTTTAACAGCAGCCGTCTGCAGGACCGATTTGTTCCGGGTAGCATTACCTGGGCAACATTGCGCTGAAAGGAATTTGTTGCCAGTGAGGAGGATGGTGGCCGGAGGCTTTTCTAAGCCATGATGATGTAGCTACATATCATCACAGCTTCAAAGAGCTGTCAGCCAATCAGCTTCCTCTATTTTTTTGATCCAGTTCATAATTATTGATACAATGTGGTATGCTGCTTGATTTCTTAACAACCAAGTTATACTGTGTTTTGAATGACAGATCATTTGTAACCAAAATACCCAGGTCACTTTGTTGCCCCACAATATTCAGTCTTTGTCCCCCAAGTGTATATGACCAATGTTTGTTTAATTTCCCAAAGTGCATAACACATTTTTCCACATTAAATAAAAATGTTTTATCCAATGCCCAAATTTCCAATGCATTTAATGCTTCCTGAAGTATTGTAGCATCATCCTGATTATTTACGGGACACCCTACCCTGGTGTCATCAGCAAACTTAGATACCCAGACTGCATTGTTGACACACATTGAGGCAATATATATATATATATATATATATATATATTTTTTTTTTTTTAAACAAACATGGTCCCAACACAGAGCCCTGGGGCACCCCACTAGTCACTTCGGACCAAACAGAGTTAATCCCATTAACACTGACAGACTGTGTTCTGGAATTAAGCCATGCTTCTATACATTTTGTTATTTTCCCATCCAAACCATGTACTATTAATGCATCAATAAGTTCCCCGCAAGGGCGTAGCTACTGATACGCCCGACACGCCATGGCGTGTTGCAACAATCAGCAGGGGTAGCAGGAGAGCGAGCTTGTCTCTGTCTCTCTGCACTCCTGGGTTATTTAATTTTTTTTCCGCGGGCTTTCCCAGCCCCTCTTTGTTCCAACAAGGAAGGGGGGTGCTTTCAATCAGGTCCGCAGCCGCTGAAAAAGGAGGCATGGTAGTGTGCAAGGGGCGTGTCAGGGGGGCTCTTTAAATGCCCTTGCAGAAACAGTGCTCCTCCTCACCTGTTTTACTTGTTGGCGAGGCGGACTGGTGGTTGCTTTTATTGCGTGTTGCTTCCAGACCAGTATTGCGTCAGGACAGGAGTCGGGACTCACTCGGGACTTTGTTGGAGGAGCGAGCGAGCGCAAGTGAGGAGCAAGTGAGACCGGGAGAATTGAGAAATTGCCGAGTTGCCGATTTTGCCCTTTGCAGCCCGTAACCAGGACCGATCCGACCGAAGACAAAGAGTTGCTGACCCGTCACCCGGCCTGTTGCTTTCCCATCCTGAATCCTGGCTGTAGTTGTATCGGGAGCTGCCATTGCCATTTGCCAACACCCCTAATTCCGTTCCTACGACGATTCAAGTTGGAGCTGCTGCCATTCCTTCGGCTTCTAAGTAAAGCTAGCTAACTAAGGTAGGTTGTGACTTGAATGTAATACTGACTGAGTCTGTGGCTGCTGCGAGTGTGTACTACTGGGCCACTGGGCGAGTCAGGCGGGAGAGAGTGCCGAAATTCTAATAACCTGTCTGTGAGTGTGTCTTTGCAATAGGTAGATTTTGGAGTGGAGAGTGAGATTCAGAGGGACCTGGTGGCAGTTGTTGGCATGTCCCCAATCTTTACTTCCCCTCTCCCCAAACTCTAAAGGACTTCTTCTATCTAGGCATGGGATAAGCATTTGATTTCACACAGTTGTTGAGGCTAGGCTGCAGTAGTCAATGCCAACCTCTAACCAACAGTTCCCAAACATTTCTTTACTTAGTTTCTATATTACAGCTGCTGTCTGCTCCCTCACATCGATTTCCTCTGTGCAGCCATGTTCCTCTGGCTTTTGTTACCTACTCTACCTGCACACACACAGTCTGAAACAAACAGTGCACATTTGCTACTACTGTGACTGAGCCCCCATGAAGGTCAGGCTATATCCTACCTGTGTAGTGTAGCTTGAGTAATGGTACAGGGTTTGGCCAGAGTGACGGTGGTCCCAGAACACTGAGACATATGCCCAAATTGGGAAACAATTAAAATCCACTAGGGAGTGCTAAACAGAATAAAAGCACGTGGCAGCAGTCCACAACACATGAAAAAGGCATGAGCTGACTCCAAGGTAAGCTGCACTAGAACAGTGCTTAAACAAAACACACTGCAAACCATTGTTGTACTTTTTGTAGCACATGGTGAGGGGCGGCTACATTAACCAAACCAACAGAGGCAAACATTGCACAGCTACAAATGTCAGCACACAGAGTGGGTTGGGGGGGGGTTACATAGCTACCAGATCTGACTTTATGTGTGTGTGTGTGTGTGTGTGTGTGTGTGTGATGGGGAGAGAAATACTTTACACAATTCAATCACACCTATCTCATTTTTCAATAAATTATTTTTCCTTTCTTTTTGCATACAATTTATTTAGTATTAGATCATTAAAAAGTGCAATAACACGCTCCAGGGTATGCACTGAGCTACACTGATGAAGTTCACACCTGGGTGCATGTAATATTAGCTTGATGTAAGCCCGGCAGGTTAGTTGAGTCACCACTGAGCTAATACGCGATTGCTTGCCTTATTTATTTATTTATTTATTTATTGGGGTAACTGTTACTGTGGTGCAGGTTGCCGGTGTTTTGAAATGCCTTGCTCCACCCCAAGTGCCCTCCCGTTAGTACTGTATCTTATTCTTAAGTTGAACTCACCACGCTCCAAGAAAAATGTGACAACCTGCAAACGATGTTTAATAAAAAAGTAGTGAGCTAAATTAATGCAGATTTTGGAAACAGTCACTTGCCTTCTTCCTCAGTGCCTGTTGAAATGGCTGCCAGCAGCTATCTGCCCATCTCATCCCAGGTCCTTTAATAGCTGGCAGTTGGAAGATGCAGTCCTTGGTATTGGGGCACATGAAGAGACCCATTGTGGGGGTCTTAATGCAAAGCAACCCAACTTTTGTCAGGCTTTTATGCCCAAAGTACAGAGGTCTCCAAACATTTGGGGTTTATATGGACATCAGGTTTGGAGAGGGTTACTGTAGGACACAGAAAAATATGCCTCCACACACACAGCTCTAGTTCACTTTTTTCCAGTCCGGTGAGCATATCCGTTTACTGCTGGAGTTTAAAAAGGACAGGCAGTTTGGTTGAGGGTGTATTCAACTACAGTGGTAAAAACTGTGGTATGTGTGGGGGGGCAGACATATATGGTTTTGATTTGATGAGAAAAAAACACAACTCTTAGTCTTAATTCTGATTTTAAGTAAACAAATCTATTGCATTGGTGAGGTTACATATTGTCCTGCAATAACCCATGTTTCAGTAAGCAATGTCCCGCTTTGGGCTTCTTACATAATGTAGTCAGACTATCTACACCAGTATATTACCTCCCTATGAGGGACGTGCATACAGTGTGCAGCAGAGCAACAAAAAAACACCGTCCCGTAGGCTGAATTAAAGGGCTCTGCTGGGGGGAAGGGAGGCATAGCCAAAGAAAAATAGTGATGGGAGTCCTATTGAAACCTGTTGATAGCTAAAGTTTTGTTTATTGGACACTTCAGCATCCTGTTAACCCCCTCCCCCCCCTGCAAAAAAGTGGACAGCTTTTAGTCCTATATATCCTCTCAACCCTTCCCTTTACTGAAACCTGCAGAGGGTCTCTGTACAAGGGAATTCTTTTGTGTCTGAATATGGTGGCACTTTAATGGCGATTTTTTTGGGCAATGAAACCGAGATATTTATATCTCTTGGAAAGGAAGGCCGTTCAGATGGTACTATCGTCCCCGGCAAACAAACTCGGTACATGAAAGTGAAGCCTAAGATTGTGAATGGGAGCCGCAGATCAATGGGGACTGCTGTTGGGGGGGTGGAGGGGAAAGGGGACATTCCTACCTGCTAGCTCTAACTGCGCTCTCTGAGGGCTGCTGCCGGCAGATAATGACTGTTTTCACTTCCCTGTAGTGACAGAGAGGAAAAAGTGGAGAAACTTTTTTTTTTCCAACAGGCTAATGCAGCAGTTATTTGTGCTTGTAACCCATTGAAGTATAACATTTCTTAATTTACCCTTTTTACATTGTGGGCCAGATATTCAAAAGGGTTGCGCATGCTCAAGTCCTACATTGCGCCATTCTGCGATATTCAGCAGGAGGCAGTTGCGCAACTGAAAACAGGCTGAGCAACAGCGCAATGCAAATGAATGCATGCTCAACAGGAGGGGGAAGAACCATGCATAAATTGCACAGACCAATATTCAGTCGGGCTGTGCAGAGTTGTGCAGGCGCAACCCCCAACCTGCGCCTGCACAACTTTGAGCCAAAAAAAAAAGGCTTAAGTTGAGGGCCACCCACAGGTAAGCTGCTGTATTGCAGGGCGCAACACAGCAGCTGCCACCTGTGGCTGGCTCCCAACTCAGTCCCTGTGCCCCCCCAGCCTGATCACGGGCATAGTGTACTCCCCCCTCACCAGGCCGATCGTGGGCATCAATGTGGCTCCCCCCTCCTGTTCATATCCCTGGTGTTCCAGTGGACTGAAATGCCCAATCGCAGGCAGAATGTAAAAAGAACCCCCCCCAACATCTCCCTGGTGGTCCAGTGGACCGAAATGCCCGATCACGGGCAGAAAGAATACAGACACCACATCCCATGTGCCCGATCACGGGCAGAAAGTATACAGAACCCCCACATCCCATGTGCCCAATCGCGGGCAGTAAGTAATTGCCCCCAAAACATCTCCTGGTGTCTAGTGTGCCAACGGCCCACTACCCGCTCCCCGGCAGCCGGTGGGCGCAGCATCCACCCGCCCGCGGTCCCGCTCGGGCCGACCGATCATTGGTTGCAGGGCTGCACGCCCATTGGTGCAGAGCTAGAGCCAATGGGCATGCAGCCCATACCGTACATGACAGTCCAGATTTGTGAATGTTTAACGTGGTGTGGCTTACCAAACCTTAGATTTTTGAAAGGTTCTGGGTGGCAGGGGCTGTGATGGGGAGGAACAGGTGGGGGGAGAGGATAGGGCAGCTGCAATCTAGTGTGCTAGCTGCATATTTGGGCAGACTTTGATAGACTGGTTGATCTGTTTCTGCTAGCAGATTCATATGCATGTTTGTATTTTTATGGCTTGTTCAATTTATTGGGAGGGTGCTGCTGTTGGTGGCAATCTGGATGAGTAAACAAAGTAGGTATTGTATTGTTCATAACTTGAACCCAGGCCACCCAGAAGACCATCCAATTGCACTAATTAGCTGGGCAATCGGAATTGTATTCCAGGTGGCCTGGTTTCAAGTCCCAGCTGAGGCACTTCCTCATCTCTGTTTGTATGTGTTCCATGAAATATGCAAACCACATTCCTGTGTCAAAAAGTAAATATTTTTGCTGCCATTGGGTTCTGCATTTGAGAATGATGGATGCTGTTTAGAGTAGGGACCCAGCTAATGGGGGGGGGTCCAACTCGATGGTGGTAGTTGGGTGACGCCACCGCAGGGTCCTGAGGTGAATACCTATGAGACTCCTACCTTTTGAAATTAAGTTAGTTAAATTGCCAATAACAGCTGAACAAACATTTTCATTGTTACATTTCATCCTGGGGGCAGGGCGGGGGAGTATGCATTGACTTGTGGTGTTTTGCATTGCCAGTGGTGGGGGTGGTATGGACTTTGATTTTATGCATTAGCTAATGGCATATATAGGGAGAGAATGATCTCCGCTCTTGCTGTGTCTTCTTTTCCTTTTCACTGTGTTGTAAACCAGAGTTTAGAATGTTTAGAATGTGGGGCTTGGTGATTTAGTGATTTGCAGACACAGAAATTGAGTTACCAGCTATGGTTTGAGATAAAATGCTCTGTGACATTAGTCTGTTGTCCTGGGAATGACTAGGTGATATCACAAGCACAGTATTTAACTCGGTTTGGAAACAGCAACTGCAGCATATATTAAAGGATATCGGTACAGCTGGCTGCATAGTGTTGGGACATTACTTTGACACCCTCTTACCCAGGTTTGTGGGCCAAGCCTGGGACGTCGGGAGCAGATGCCAGCAGCGAGGGATTCAGGGTGTGGGTGTGGGTGTGTGTGTGTGTGTGTGTGTGTGTGTGGTGGAGCGACCCCATAGAACAAAGACTGTAGTTATCATTATATTTATATTTCTGACAACAGGAGCGAATTGTATTTCTGTGTTCCGCTGTGTACCTTAATGCATTAATCAACAGTACGTCACTGGTTCTATTACAGTACTTTAGTTGTTTACCGCTGAGCTTGTTATCATAATACTTACATTTCCCACTGCAACTGTTCATTCTGGAATGAATGCTGCAATCAGTGGCATAATTTGGTGTAACATGAACGTATGGACTATAAGGAGACAGAAAGGAGACACCATTGTATTTAATAAAATTTTATTGCTGTCACAAAATTCATAACTTGCTGTTTATGATAATGGGGGGTGGGTAACTGTAGCAACTTCTTTATGGCAGGAGTTCTTTCTTGAATGTTGATCTGCAGACCACAAACTAATCTTCTTCTGGGCAGACCTATAAGAGATTGTAGAGACCAATGATGGTTTTGATTTGGTACGTCACCAGGTACAAATTGTGTGTGATATAGAGAATCTGGCTGAGCAAAGGTGCAGAGCCAGTTTGCTCAACAGGGTTCTGATGCGCACAGACCGCGTGAACTAAACTAGAGTTTTGAGGAATATGAAACCTCTGGTGAACAATTGGTCTCTACACCTTTACTTGGCTAGATATTTGGTTGGTGTATGTTGAAAATTGTAAAACAAATGACTGTGTGCTGTAGGTTCATTCAGTAATGTGAAGCTCACCAAGCTCTTGCACATGTTGTATGTACCCATTGACAGCTCAGTCTTACCAGGTTATGACTAGTATTTAAGCAGTATTGATACCAGAATCGGGCAACCTAAGAATTTCTGCATGGCTATTAACGGAGTAGTGACACTGACTTTATACTGTTACTATCTCATTTTGTATCAGACTGCAGCAGTGAAACTATAAAATACTAACATACTAAAATGCCAGCAGAATAGGCCTCAACGGTCTTCAGTGGTTCAGTTCGTTTGGTCAGCCTCACCATGGGTGCTGACCTTGTTGTCCCCTTGCCTTCTCTGGCTTCTCCTTCCCAGTTCCGGATATTCTTGCTGCATTGGATTTGCTTCCAGAACCCTTCCTGTAACTGTCCCACCCCTCTTGAACCCTCCACTGTCTCTGCCTCCACCAGCCCCCTAGGCAGTGCATTCCATGGCTCCACCACCTCTCTCAGTGAAGTAGCACCTGCTCTTCTCCTGAATCTTCCCTCCAGTTTCCACCCATGCCCTAGTGGCCCCTTCTCCCCCAGCCTCTCCTTGCCAATGCCCTCCATCACCAAATGGTACAGTCAGTTGCCCGTCAACTGAGTGAAGAGCGAGCTATTTTCTTTCTCTGCTTGTGTAAAACTGCATTAGCAATTGGTTGCCTAGCATCTGATTTAAGTCTGTAGTCCATCAGCAGTCAAGGATTTGTGTTTTACTGGAAGCTTTTTTGTATATACTCATACCAATGTACAGTACATGGGTAAAATGGTATGGTCACTTGGCCTGCAGCACAGATTATAAAAACTGTTTTCACAATTCACCTCACAAAGGCTCTGAGACAGGCTTCTACAGCTGTATGTCATCGTCCAAACAAACATGTCCAAATGCTGTTGTATTATGCATTTAACTGCTGTTGTGAGGTAACTGATCTTGCATTATTTCCACAAACATGACTGTCGGCTAAAACTTTTTCTCTGTATACATCCTATAAGCTAACCTACACTGTCTGGTAAAGTGCAACTTCCAAAATCTCTACTACATTGTGGGGGTCTGTTTCACCTGGCCTTAGTTTTATGAAATGTGGTACCTTAGGGACATGATGGCCATTTATGTTAGCGAATCATCAGACGCCATGACTGAAAGTGCTGTTCTTGTTCGGCATTTCGGTGTAACAAATTCGTGGACATTGTATTAGGACCAGTTATTTGTCTGAACATTTCCTCTGAATGCTACCTGGTTCCACAGTTTTCCACCCGAGCAGTCTTGCTTGTGATACAGTGGTGGATACTGGGATTGTGTGTTTTACCCTTGTCCATAGACAGTTATGTATTGCATACACTGAAACAGCATAATTTGTGATGTGAATTTTGTTGCATGCAATCCCACGGGCTGTCAAATGAGGTGTTTTTGTTTTTTGTGTTTCAATTGAGGGTGGCAGCCATACCAGGTAAGCAGCTGGTTACTCGGACAGTGGCACAGCATTAACCCCTCGTTACTGAGATCAACAGTCAGAACATTTGATTTAGTGGGCGGAGGTAGAAGCATCAGTGGTTTTCAGGCAACTGCTAGATACTGAGACTTACTAAGATTTCTTTGACTGCACCAATTGCTGCATTAAGGTAAGGTATCTGCCCATATTTCACCTGCCTCATCATGCCCTCCATTCCCTTATTCCTTTATCCTACTTCCATACTGGCCCGTCTACCTCTAGAGTGCAGGAGTTAAACTGTGTTCTGTTTCCAGAATGGAGGCAGGCAAAGAAAACAACCTCTGAGCACAGGTGCGAAAAACTAAAAGGCCAGAATAGAGGAAACGGCACAAATGTCTGGGCTGATGCAGTCCTTCTCTCACTGGCCTTCAGCTGGTTCTGGGTAAGAAATGTCAGCAAAATAGAGTAAACATAATTTTGATAGGTAAACAGTTCAGCTAACTGCAGACCTTGTGTACAGGGTCCGCAACACAGAGTACACAGCCTGAAGTGGTGTGGAGGAGATTTGCCCATCCAATAACCATGCATGGGTGATTGTACAAGAACAGGTCTGCTGGTGAAATTTTGTGGAGACTCAGCCACACAGGTGTTCTCAGGAAGCTGTAACGCCGCCCCAGTTAGTGGAGACTATGGAAGATCTGCAGGAAGCTGGTGTCAACTCCCAGTTAATGGAGACAGGAAGAAGCAACTACTTTTGAAGCAGTCCAGATTCCAAGCATTTCCTAGGAACCAGATGCAAAATACTGAGGATGGTTGATGCATCGCTTCCATCTCATTGATGCTCAGAGGAAGGAAATTTTGAAAATCAGTGGCAACCACCTCCAGGATTTCGCTTGGGTTGTCTGATGGTCCATGTCCGAGCCAACGTTACAGGCGTTTAATGCTATGTGTTGTACTACTCAAATTTACTTTAGTATCTGGGTATTGATGGCGGTTTGTGGTCCATGCTTGTTCAACAGTTCCTGTACTAGCACTCTTCTGTATCGGCACCAATGAGGGACTGGTTCAATACGAAGAACACTCTGGAGAGGCATAGCAAGTCTAAGGACCATGGAATGCTAGTGAGGCAGATGGTTTTCCTGTTTGTGGTTGAAGATGAAACATAAGCCACTGTTGCTGGAGCTCAACAACAAGGTGACAGAGAATACTTCACTTTCACGCGAATTATCAAGATCATTTCATTGTGGGCGATTTGTTTCGGGGTAAGTATGATGATACCGGAAATTTCCATGGTTTGTTGCATACACGGCTGAAGTGGATTCTAGTCTGCAAGAACACCTACTAGCAGCGCCATGAATGCACTATACACATCCCACAGATTTAGAATGAACTAATTCAATTGATGGGTCGGCAAATACAGCGAAAATACTAAGTAATGGAAGGAGGCAAATGGTTCAGCTGATAGCAGATGGAACAACTGATGTCAACCATGAGCAGATTTTTATCGTTCGCCATTACGTCGGGACCTTTTAGGCACAATTGAACGTGAAGATTTCGTTGAGTTCCTGAAGGTATGGATACAACTGGCCATGGTTTAGCAGAACTATTCTCATGCGTTGCTTGGGGCATTGACACAAACCATGCGCGGCCAAGGGTATGACAAGGGAGTAATATGAGGAAATTAAGGGGTACAAGCACACATACGGGTCGCCCTGAAGCAGTGATATGGTTTGTAAGGCTCATGGCCTCAATACAGCTAGGTATCTGTTCCTTTATGGCAAGTTTCCAATATGTTGATACTGTAAAAGATCATCTCAACTAAAGTCATCCTACGTTTAGTAACATCTTCAGGCAGAACTCAAAGAATTAACAACTTGCCATCTGATATGATGATGAGCCAGAAGATAGACATAAACTATTCCTGCAGCTGAAACATGAGGGATGAGTCGGTGATTCTATCAAGGTTAAAGTGAAATTTTTGGTAGACGCTTTGAGAAATTGTAGAATTTGACAATGAAGCAGATTGCTGCCTGCATCCAGCGATTGACTTCCTGTGGCTCTTCATTCTGTTGATTCTGTTTTGTCCCAACAAACCTCTTCACTGTATCTGCAGCGGTCAACACGACCTCCCATTAGCAACACAAGAGGCCTCCAACCGTGCAAGTACTGAAGAAATGCGGACAGGTCAGAAAGCCACTTTGCAATCTGTATCGAGTATCCTGACTTCAGCGAGGCTGCATTCATTCGGTGGAGGTCCTTGATATGTGGTGGTGGCAAACACAGAGAAGCAACATCATGCTGCAAGCCCTCAAGACTACTTAGAGTCAACATTTTATTCCTTTCCTAGACCATGTCATTTTGAATTGCAGATAAACTTATATGCCGCACTTGTTCCTTGGGTGTATTTTCACACTCAAACTGCATTTGCACAGAGGACAAAATAGCAGCACAGTGCCTACAAGACTGACCTGGCAGCCTGGAGGAGTTTTAGGGGAGCTGAAAGATGGAGAAAAGGGCCGATGTTCCTGTGGCAGACCTCCAGAGACCATTCTCGACATTACAGATGAATGCAGATCTCTACCCAAATGTTAATGCAGTATTATCAGTCTTGGCAACAATGCCAGTCAGCGTGGCAAGTGCAGAGAGATTCTTCCAGTGCCTTGAGGAGGCTGAAGACCTGGCTCAGAAACAGCATGGGAACAATGCCTGACAGGACTTGCTCTCTTACACATACACAGAGACATGGAAATTGATGTGAACAGGTGCTCAAAGACTTTGACCCATGCCAGGACAGACGCTTCTCAAATAAGCCAACAGGATGACTTTGAACACTTACTGCATGGTATGGGGTATGATATTGGTGTATTTGGTGCAAATGCTTTTGGTTACTTTGTGAGTGGGCAGAAGGGCATGAATGTGTGGCTGAGGGCTCAGCTGTTACTTGCACTACTTGTAACACTGCAGTGGGTATGTGGCCACTTGCAGTGGTGGGTTTGGGCTACTTTGGCTGTGAGTGGGCAGAAGGGCATGAATGTGTGGCTGAGGGCTCAGCTGTTACTTGCACGACTTGTAACACTGCTGTGGGTATGTGGCCACTTGCAGTGGTGGGTTCGGGCTACTTTGGCTGTGAGTGGGCAGAAGGGCATGAATGTGTGGCTGAGGGCTCAGCTGTTACTTGCACGACTTGTAACACTGCTGTGGGTATGTGGCCACTTGCAGTGGTGGGTTTGGATACTGTGGCTGTGAGTGGGCAGAAGGGCATGAATGTGTGACTGAGGGCTCAGCTGTTACTTGCACTACTTGTAACACTGCTGTGAGTGTGTGGCCACTTGCAGTGGTGGGTTTGGGCTACTTTGGCTTTGAGTGGGCAGAAGGGCATGAATGTGTGGCTGAGGGCTCAGCTGTTACTTGCACTACTTGTAACACTGCTGTGGGTATGTGGCCACTTGCAGTGGTGGGTTTAGATACTGTGGCTGTGAGTGGGCAGAAGGGCATGAATGTGTGGCTGAGGGCTCAGCTGTTACTTGCACGACTTGTAACACTGCTGTGGGTATGTGGCCACTTGCAGTGGTGGGTTTGGATACTGTGGCTGTGAGTGGGCAGAAGGGCATGAATGTGTGGCTGAGGGCTCAGCTGTTACTTGCACTACTTGTAACACTGCTGTGGGTATGTGGCCACTTGCAGTGGTGGGTTTGGGCTACTTTGGCTTTGAGTGGGCAGAAGGGCATGAATGTGTGGCTGAGGGCTCAGCTGTTACTTGCACTACTTGTAACACTGCTGTGGGTATGTGGCCACTTGCAGTGGTGGGTTTGGATACTGTGGCTGTGAGTGGGCAGAAGGGCATGAATGTGTGGCTGAGGGCTCAGCTGTTACTTGCACTACTTGTAACACTGCTGTGAGTATGTGGCCACTTGCAGTGGTGGGTTTGGGCTACTTTGGCTTTGAGTGGGCAGAAGGGCATGAATGTGTGGCTGAGGGCTCAGCTGTTACTTGCACTACTTGTAACACTGCTGTGGGTATGTGGCCACTTGCAGTGGTGGGTTTAGATACTGTGGCTGTGAGTGGGCAGAAGGGCATGAATGTGTGGCTGAGGGCTCAGCTGTTACTTGCACGACTTGTAACACTGCTGTGGGTATGTGGCCACTTGCAGTGGTGGGTTTGGGTTACTTTGGGTGTGAGTGGGCAGAAGGGCATGAATGTGTGGCTGAGGGCTCAGCTGTTACTTGCACGACTTGTAACACTGCTGTGGGTATGTGGCCACTTGCAGTGGTGGGTTCGGGCTACTTTGGCTGTGAGTGGGCAGAAGGGCATGAATGTGTGGCTGAGGGCTCAGCTGTTACTTGCACGACTTGTAACACTGCTGTGGGTATGTGGCCACTTGCAGTGGTGGGTTTGGGCTACTTTGGGTGTGAGTGGGCAGAAGGGCATGAATGTGTGGCTGAGGGCTCAGCTGTTACTTGCACTACTTGTAACACTGCTGTGGGTATGTGGCCACTTGCAGTGGTGGGTTCGGGCTACTTTGGGTGTGAGTGGGCAGGAGAGCATGAATGTGTGGATGAGGGCTCAGCTGTTACTTGAGCTACTTGTGTGTTTTTCAGCGGTTGATTTTGGTATGCATGTTGTGTGGACTGGGTAAGTATTTGGATCTTGCTTACATGTAAACTGGTAATGTAATGAACCTTTTGGCTTCTCTGACTTGGGGCTTTTGAGTGGCTGGTGTTGGGATCTTGGATGTGGGCATTCTGTGTTGGTGGATAGTGTAAAATTAAGACACTAGTGTGAATGGACCTCTGTGGGACTGGCTACCTTAATGTGGTACAGAGGCTTGTCACAATGCAACATTGTAACTTGGCCAATCTGGTACAGAGGCTTGTCACAATGCAGTATTGCAACCAAAAGCCAGTCTGTTAGTCTGACACCTGTTGGTGGTGGTGTGCTGGCATACAGCACAGTAAATGACACTCCCCCTCTGAAAGGGGGCATGGACGGTGGGGGAGGGGTAGCTCACCCAAAGGGGGGGGGGCGGCGGCTAGCAGTAACAAGTCTACTTGGTGTGCAGCTCAGAAATTCCTGGCTACACCCCTGGTTCCCCGTGTGGCACCTTATCGAAGGCATTTGAAAAATCCAGGTACACCACATCCACTGACTGCCCCTCCCCTATGGCCTTATTAACCCTTCCATAAAACTCCAGTAGATTTGTCTGGCAAGGTCTTCCAGCAGTAAATTCATGCTGTACTGGATCCATCATGTCCATTTCTGGACATACTCCATGATATAATCTTTTAAGATACCTTCAAGAATTTTCCCTAGGACTGATGTCAGACTAATTGGTCTATAGTTTGAGACGTCATGTCTGCTCCCCTTCTTATAAATAGGGACTACCAAGGCTTGTTTCCATGCCTCCAGGACATAACCTTCATTTAATGATCTTGAAAAGATCAATGCCAGGGGTGCAGCCAAGAATTCCGCCATTTCTTTAACTGTTCTTGGATGTACTCCATTCTGGGCCCTGGGATTTATTTTGATCTATTTTATATATTCTTTTGAGTATCCCTTCTCTAGTAATCAGTCATCCAGTATCTAATACAGTTTTTAAATGAACTAGTTTAGGGGAAGATTTGTTGTTAAAAACTGATATAAAAAGTCATTATACATTTGGGCTAAATGGGAGTGGTCAGTGACCATACTACCATCAGTTGCATGTAATGGGCCGGTAGCCCGAGAAACTCCCTTCTTGTCCCTTATGTATGCATAAAAAGACTTATAATTATCTTGAACCATCATTACAAGACTCAGCTCATGTTTCATTTTAGCATCCTTAATGCATTTTTTGGATTTTTTTAAGAGATCTTTGTAGATATCCCAGCATATACTACTGCCAGATCTCTTAGCCCTAGAATAAGCCCTATTTTTTTCTTGATCAGTTGCCATACAGATTTTGACATCCATTTAGGTAGAATCTTAGTATTACCATCTGATCGCTTTATTAGGGGAGTATAAGTTTTAGTTACTGAGGTAATCTTTTCCACCAGGAGATCCCACATGGAATCAAGGGTTTTATTTTGGAAATCTTCAACCCAGTTCCAGTTGCTTAAATGTAATTTCATACTATCAAAATCTGCCTTGTTATAATTATATTTACTAGTCATATTTTTAGTTGTATCTACTAATATAGATTGGGGAAGCCATGGAGGCAGCAGAAAGAGGGGCTGCAGTGGTAGACTTACAAAAAGTGGGGTGCTGGAGGTCCAGCTGCTACAAGAGGTATGTGAGAAAATAGCAACAGCAACTCACACTGTTTATTTTGTTTCCATGGCAGGTTCCAAGAGGAAAATATGGATAGTGGGGCATTCTTTTGTGTATTGGGCTGAAAGGTTTGCGGTTGCCACCTAACATACTAACATACTAAAATGCCAGCAGAATAGGCCTAACGGTCTTTCGTGTCTGCTCGTTTGGTCAGCCCCCACCCTGGGTGCTGACTTTGCTGTCCCCCTCGCCTTCTCTGGCTTCTCCCTTCCCAGTTCCGGATATTCTTGCTGCATTGGATTTTGCTTCCAGAACCCTTCCCCTGTACCTGTCCCACCCGCTCTTGAACCCCTCCACTGTCTCTGCCTCCACCAGCCCCCTAGGTAGTGCATTCCATGGCTCCACCACCCTCTCAGTGAAGTAGCACCTCCTCCTTTTTCCCTGAATCTTCCCCCCTCCAGCTTCCACCCATGCCCTCTAGTGGCCCCTTCCTCCTTCCTTCGAAGCACCCTGACTGTTCCTCCCCTATTTACCCTCTTCATGTACCTGAAGACCTCTATCATGTCCCCCCGGTCCCTTCTCTCTTCCAATGTGTACATATTTAGCTCTTCGAGCCTCTCTTCATAGGTCCTGTCCCCAAGCCCCAAATCATTTTGGTTGCCCTCCTCTGGACCCTCTCCAGGAGGTTAATGTCCTCTTTAGTGTGGCTCCAAAACTGCATGGTGCACCAGGTGTGCCTCACCAAGAAGTTATACAGAGGGAGTATCACTCCTCCTTCTGAGGTGATCCCCATGATGCATCCCAGCATCCTGTTGGCCTTGGCTGCTGCCCTCCTACAAGTCTCAGAGTTGTTCATCTTGACATCCACCACCACCCCCAGGTTCCTCTCAGCCATTGAGACTTGTAGTATTCCCCAGGGTGTACACTTGGCCTGGGTTTCTGGCCCCCAGGTGGAGTACCTTGCATTTCCCTGCATTGAACCTCAGCTTCCACTTTCTAGACCATCTTTCCAGAGCCTCCAGGTCCCCCTGCAGGGCCACCCTCCCTCCTCCCCATCCACCACCGCCCCCAGTTTTGAGTCATCTGCAAAGAGACTCATCTCACTCCTGATTCCTGTCCTTATGTCAGATACGTAGGTGTTGAACAGTAGGGTCCCAAGGACTGATCCCTGTGGGACCCCATTAATGACCCTCCTTGGGGATGAGACTATCCCACCAACTACGACCCTCTGGGTCCGGTCCTGGAGCCAAGTGCCTATCCATCTGATCATCTGGTTTCCCACCCCCATTTCTCCTAGCTTATCCAACAGGCCCACATGAGGAACAGAGTCAAATGCCTTGCTGAAGTCTAGAAAGAGGACATCCACTGGTCTACCCACCTCCAGAGGAATAGATCTGAGATATAACACTAAGCACACCAGAGTGCTATGCAAAGGAATTAGGGGTATGAGTTGGGTGCAGCTCATGCCTTTGATGGAAGAATTTAAATTGCAATGGGGCATCCTGGATTGCATTATTATACACCTGGGCAGCAACGATTTAGAGAGCCTGTCATGGTTGGCATTGGGACAGAGCATCATGGGAGACTTAGAGAAACTGAGAGGGTGGTGGCCGAGGGTGACAATTGGCTGGTCCGATATCACTTCCCAGAGGGTATGGGGGGGTGCAGGATGTCTAACTGATCGAGAAAGTCAGGAAGCGTTTAAATAGGAAGGTGGCCAGGGTGGTAATAGAGATGGGAGGGTGCACCTGCAGCACACAGACATCTCCTTTGACCAGCCTGCAGTGTACAGGTCAGACAGCATCCACCTGTCAGAGTTTGGGATGTGCCTGTTCCTGCAACTTATTGGGGAGCTAGTGAACCAGAAAGCCAGAAAAGGGTTTAGATACTAGCCCTCAAGGGGGGAGCCCCTCCGTCTGTTGCAAGCTGGAGGAGAGGCAGTGGAAGAAAGAAAAAGGGGGGAGCAGGGTGGAAGAAAGGGGGGAGGGGATAGGATATACGGGCTCGGGACAAAGAATCCAGATGTGGTGGTAAAGCGGGGAGGGGGATAGGTCCAGGCACTGGATTCAGAAGTGTCCAGATCTGGAGGGCGAAAGCCTAGGGAAGTGGACCGGCCTGGTTCTGGTGTGGAGGAGGGGGCTGGATTTACAGTGTCCAGGCCCTGAAAGCAAGATGGAAGAAATGACCAGAAGAAGGACAGAGGCTAGAGCCAGAAAAATTTGGAAAGAAATTTAATGTAAATTGAATTATGAATTCAAAGTATATGGTTGTATATATAGTCTTTTGTGCCATGAATAAATTTGCCAACGAGCAACCAACAAGTTAAAACGGTGTGGCATCCATCATTCCTGAGGGGGAATTAGGGGACAATGGGGCTTGCCACTAAAAGGCAGGCCAGGTTGTCCAGTGATCCCTACCAGGAATAAGTGCATAGGAGGGGGAGGGGGAGGGGTATGGAAATAGAGGAGGAGGGGCCTGGTGACATCACCAGGCAGGAAAAGGATAATATGTCAAGGGCAAGCCAGAGCCCCAGGGATTGGCTGGGGGGAGGATCCCAAAGGGGGTCCTGACCAGAGGCCTAGTAGGGGTATATTAGACCAGGGCTCAGGCAGGATGACCTCTTTTGCTTGGAATTTTTCCTACCCTCCCACCCTTATTAAGGAAGGTGCCGGGGGAAGTTAAGGCACAAAGAAAGGAACTGGAGGGCAGCTCACGTGCCCTAGGGGCACTGGGCATAGGGACAGGTGTGTCTGGTCACTCTGGGGAGGCAGCATCAGGCCAGGGACTAGGGCAGAGTCCCCTGGCAGGAGGCATGTATGGCGCCGATGGAGGGAAGAAAAAGGGGGGAGGGGAAGAAAGGGGGGATACACTTGCTGGGGATTAAGAACCCAGATGTGGTGGTAAAGCGGGGAAGGGGATAGGTTCAGGTGCCGGATTCAGAAGTGTCCGGGTCTGGAGAGTGAAAGCCTGGGGAAGTGGACTGGCCTGGTTCTGGTGTGGAGGAGGGGGCTGGATTCACAGTGTCCGGGCCTTGAAAGCAAGATGGAAGAAATGACCAGAAGAAGGATAGAGGCTGAAGCCAGAAAAATGTGGAAAGAAATTTGATGTAAATTGAATTGTGAATTCAAAGTATATGGTTATAAATATAGTCTTTTGTGCCATAAATAAATTTGCCGACGAGCAACCAACAAGTTAAAACGGTGTGGCGTCCATCATTCCTGGGGGGAATTCAGGGGACAATTGAGATGAAATGAACTTGGTTAACAAATTTAATAGTTTGTTATGTCATTCACACAATTCATTTTTATTATGTAGACAAAGCATTATCTGAGTTATATTATCAGTACAGTATCTTAATTGTGAGCTAGTTATGATTTGTTGTTGGTAACCTTAACCCCTCCCTCCCCAAACCTCATTCCTCCAAGTCTCAGATAGAGAGGCACTTAATTTAATCAGATAATATAGAGGAAAATAGATAATAATAAAAAAATACTTTTTTTGGTCCAGTTTTATTTTTATCACATTATTATTATTATCAGATTGACTTTACTAATATAATTAATTATTATAGTAGTCTGTTTTGTAGCATTTCAACTGGGCTTATCAAAAAACAACTATATTTACATAAGCCCCTAATAAAAGTAAATATCCCAACTGTAAGAGAAAGAATTAGAGTTATTTTCTGCACTCTCCACCACAGCAAATCCACAGGGATACAGGTCCCCAGTATCAGTGAGGTTTTATGAATCAAAATACATGTAAACTGATAAAGGAGAAGAATAGATCACCACATCCATTCATAACCCCTGATCCTATGTAACTTTAGAAATATAATAAATCAAAGTGACCAGATGTGCAGATTGATTCTGCAAACATAAACCATTTACTTTTTCAAACTTATACAGAAGGGGTACCACACTTTTACTTTCAGTGATTCCCCCCATGGGAACAGTGTGGATTCCATAGTGACCAGGCCACAGGGGTACATCACTTTGACATGATCATGCCCTCAGCATAATAACCTGCAGCCCAAATCCTTCTGCACCTGCAGAAAAAAGTATCACTCTTAGCCTCCATGGTGTTTTGAGCAATGGCTGTGGAAAAGTTTCAAAAGACCACTTGAGCCCGGGATCTCTGAGAATAGTCAGAGAAGCCACCCAAATAACACGGAAAGGAGGATGACATATGAAACAATTATCTAATACAGAGGTTAAGTGCCCAGGTAAAATGGCATTACTACTGCATTAGAAAATAATACAAACAATCTTTGCTAAAGGATAAAAAGGGTCAAAATTGCCCTTTATATTACAGGTAAAGTTTCACTGAACACAGCATGAAAATTAAATCAGAACAGTTTTCCACTCATAAAAGGTATTTTCTTATTTGAATTAAATGGGCACTGTTTTGAAAAGATTAATTGTTTGATATATATATATATATATATATATATATATATATATATATATATATATATATATCTATATGCAGTATATATAGATAGATAGATATATATTATATGCAAAAAACTGCGTTAATGCATCATTTAGGGTTAAATACAAAAAGTCAGAAATGAAAAATCTTTAGGGTTGCCCCTCCCCCCCTTATCGACCCGCCAATCATCCCGAGATTGACAGATGACAGGGTGTGTCATTGGGGTTGTGAGGCCTAAATGTTGCCCCATTCCTTGTGTAATCATATTGAGAAGCAACAGTAAACAAGAATGGGGTAACATTTAGGCGTCACAACCCCAATGACAGACCCCATCATCTGTCAATCTTGGGATGGTTGGTGGGTCTATGAACCCTAAAGAGTTTTCGTTTCCTGACTTTTTGTGTTTTAACCCTAAATAACAGTTTATTTTTGCATTGAATGTCCTTACTTTTTGAGAAAGAATAGAAAACTAAGAACTTTAGTAGGTTGGTGAGTAATGGTTCTTCGGGCCCTGCGCTCCCACCAACTTGTAAACGTGTCTCTACCATCAACATCCTCCAAATTTCAATGTAAAAGACCAAACTGTGTCCAAGATATAACATGCTAAAGTTTGAGATTTTAATTTGTCGGAGTTGCAGAATTCCGCACCTGTTGACATTTTACAGACACAATGACTGAAAAGTACATCCATGACACTAAGGCTAGGTACCCTATCAATTTCAAGGCACCATCACAGTGCAAAACACTGTCTGCAAAACATAAATTGTATCATGCAATATCTCTGCAAAAAATATTTTCTCCAACTCGTAAACACCGTAATTCACATGTACAGGACATCCCATCAACACCCTTCAAAGTTCAAGAAAAAAGACCAAACCGTTTCCGAGATATTTAAACTTAAAGATTGTGAAAATTGGCCTATCTATTCTATTATAAAATCTGGCCATCTTGTCCCTCCCTCACGATCAAAGATTGCGATCAAAGAATCTTGCGATCAAAGAATTTTCAGGCTCATGATCAAAGAATTTGCAGGTTCATGATCAAAGAAAAAATATGGTGAAACTCGAGTGTTAGGCAGAATTACATGAAACCACCACCATGCCTCGATAGAATGAAGCCCCATGAGCAAAACCCAGCCTCATTTGTGTTCCTAGGCCACCCCGGAGCTGAGAAAATTGTATTTTTACCTCGCAATGCAAGATCGTGATCAAAGAATCTCTCAAACAAAGAATTTGCAGGCTCGGGAACAAAGATCGTTAGCGAGTCTCCATCAAAGAATTTAAAATGTTATAACTCTATTTTTTGACCATTTTAGGTGAAACCAAAGTCATGGCTCAATAGATCGAAACCCCCTGAGTAAAACCCATGCAGGTTTTACTTCAGGAGTGATCCCTGAGCCGAGATATTTGATTTTTTTGTGACAAAATTTAAAAAACAAGATGGCGGACCTCGCACTCAAAGAATTCTCGGGGACAAAGATTCTTTGACTTCAAGGCTACAAATTCTTTGACCGCCAGGCAGGACAAGATGGCCCAAACTCCATTCTTTGTTTGCAAAACAACCTTATAAATTTTCCCATTGACTTATAATGGGAGCTTAAAAGTGCCATAACTTTTGAATGCCGTAATATTTTTCCACCAAATGAAAAGCGGCATGTTCGGCCACCAAAGCTCTTTCAGATGAGCTATCACTCAGACCAGCATGCCACACAACGGCCACACAGGGCCACGAGCAAAATCCCCAAAACTGCCTCCAAAACTGGCGAAAAGTGCATTTTTCATTGTTCTGGTGTGCAAAGACCGTCTGTCCAACTGGAACAAAATTTGGAAAATCAAGAGATCTACCATGCCCCACCGCAAATACAAAATGTCAAGAAAATCTGTTGAATGGGTCCAAAGTTATTAATGCACAACATTTTGACATAGAAGTGCCTTCATAACACTAAATATAGTGGTGCGACTGCGCCACTTACATATATATATATATATATATATATATATATATATATATTTATATATATATATAAAAAACATAGTTACCATTTAGAGGAAACTAAAACTGAATCCTCCCTTTCTTCACCCTCCATTTTCTGTGTTTTTTCAGGAGAAGAACTACTATGTGAATATTTTTTGTTGGATTATTAATCTTGAGATTAAGTGAAATCTTAGATATAATACTAAGAAATTTGCAGGTCTGTTCCCCTTGATTTATATAAATTGTGTTTTATTTACATATTAATAATATGGTATTAGTACATTAAGTACTGATCAAAATCATGTAACTCTCATTTTTATTTATATAGCCCTCTTTATTATCTGACTGGCAGTATAGCCTAGAGGTTAGAGGAACGAGGTGTGAATGAGCTTGATACATCCAGCAGGATAGACCTGAGTTTGAGTCTCACAACCTCCACTTTCATACTGTGTGACTCTGAGCAAGTCACTTAACTGCCCAGTGCTCCCAGGTCACCCCTGAAAACATGCAGTTGTGCCTAGTGGGCCTTACGCAGTACCAAAGACTAAAATAAATAAAGAAGAAATAGCAAGGGAGCACCATTTTGATTTATTTGAAAGATTTTGAGAGAATACTAAAGAATAAAATGCATGAGGAAATATTATTCTGATTTATCTGAAACACTACGAGAAAATACATTTGAATTAAATTAACTTTATCCAGGAACCTTTAAGGGTGAAGTGTTTCTTCCATTTTTACTATGTGATCTATTGTGATGACATTTCTGCAAAATACTGTTTGTGGATTTTTGTTCCCACTGTGAATTCCTTTACATTTCTAGGCATTGGACTTCAACTGCCTAAGTCTGAACCATTGCTTCTGCTTTTCAACACCTCTTTTCATGTTGTGAATCAGTTTATCACTGTCCAGTCTCCCACAGAGTTTTGTGTCATCTGCACACAAAGACACTTTACTCTGTAGCACACCCCAATATTGCTTACACAGTTGTCGCCAATGATAAGATGCACTTTACTCTGTATCTGAATATACTGGGAAATATCACAGGAAATCCAATTTAAGTGAATGAGGTTTTTTATTAGATATAATATAAACCCCGGGGAGAGCTACATTTTTGGGGGTGAGTTGTTGACAGTCACCAGGGAGGAGAGGGATTTGGGGGTCATTATATTGGATTACCTGAACTCCACCAAAAAGACTGCAAAAATAGTTGGGATGGCTAGTGGGATGTTAGGGTGTATAGGGATGGGTATTACAAGTAGGGTTACCACCTGTCCCAATGTTCGCAGGACAGTTCTGATTTGGACATCTGTGTCCTGTAAAAAAACATGAAAAATACTACATGTCCTGATATTTTAGTAGAAAAAAAATATTTTCTGACTTCCTCTAAATGTTGAAAAAAACTATAATACCTTTACTAAAATACCTTAACATGATAAGAAACACTAGAAACAACTAAACTACTACAGCATTTAGTCTTAATTCTGATTATTTATTAAAAACAAGTCTGTTGCATTTGTTGCAGTTACATATTGTCCCGCACAAAATCATGATTCAGTTTGAAATGTCCCACTTTGGGCTTCTGAAAAGGTGGTAACCCTAATTACAGGTGGTAGGAGGGAGGTGGTGATTCCATTGTACAAGACGCTGGTTAGGCCTCATCTAGAGTACTGTGTGCAGTTCTGAAGGCCGCACCTGTATAAGGATATTGACAGGGTGGAAACAGTGCAAAGGAGGGCAACTAAGATGGTGCAGGGTTTGCATGACAAGGCATATGGGGATAGACTTGGGGACCTCAATATGTACACATTGGAATAGAGATGGGAGAGGGGGGACATGATTGAGACTTTCAAATATCTTAAGGGCATAAATAAGGTGGAAGGGGGTAGCACCTTCCAGGATAAAAAGTACAATTGAACTAGAGGGCATAACATGAAATTTGAGGGGCATCGAGTAAGGGGTAACATGAGAAAGTTCTTTTTTACAGAGAGCGTGGTGGATACATGGAATGCCCTGCCTCAGGAGGTGGTGGGAGCACGTATAGTGGAAAGATTCAAGAGGGCATGGGATAGGCACAAGGGAATCATATGTATGAGGGGGGCACAGATGAGGCCACTGTACTAGTAGAGGCAGCAGGAGCAAGTCTGTAAAATGAGCAGACTGGATGGGCCTTGTGGACCTTTTCTGCCATCAACTTCTATGTTTCTATGTTTCTGTATTGTAATATAGCTAGATGTTCCATCTTATGTCACTGCCTACCAAGGTATACATGTTAAATAGTATCTGCCACAGGGCAGATCCATGTGGCACTCCATTTGTGATCCCCTGATATAGGAGAATTTGCCATTCAGGACTAGTTTTTCTGTCAACTAGTTCCCAGTTGACCTAGTTATTCTTACCCTAGTTCTAAATCTTCTACCTTTTGTATAAGCTTCTCATGCAGCACAGAATCAAAGGGCCGGCTGATGTCTGCATGTACAGAACACTGACAGTCTAGTCCCTGTCTATCATCTGTGTCGCTAAGTTGAAAAAATCAATCAAGTTCATTTGGCACAATCTAGCCCTCATGATCCTGTGTTGATTTTTGTCCATAAGGTTGTTTTCTTTTAGGAAATCCACTATCTATTCATTTATAATTCTTTTGCAGCAGCTACCCACTATCGTTGTCAGGCTCACTGGCCTGTAATTACCCTGGTTTTCCTTATCCCCACCTTTGTGTGGGGGTGGCATTTTCTACCCTCCAGTCCACTGTCACTTCATCTTTTGCCAGTGACTCATTTAATATTTCTGCCAAGAATGGTGCCAGGGCCTATCTTGTCTCCTTCAGTGCCCTTGGGTGTAGACTGTCTGGCCCTGGGGACTTGTTTACATTCAGTTCCAGCAGACCATTTTGAACTTTTCCCTAGTTATATACCTTATCTGGCAACTGTTACCCCTAAATCAGTTTTTGCTGCCAAGATTTGGGTCTGAAGCCTCCACTGTGAACACAGAACTAAAATAATCCACCATTAACATTGATAGGTCATGATAATATTCTAAAAATGAATATTCTTCTAAGTCTATTTTTTTCTGTTCATGACCTTATCTATTTTATCAAGAAAAAAATAATTTTGGATACAGAGAAAATATTTAGAAAATGTATTTGCAAAGGTAAGAGGCCATGAGTCATTGAATGCGACAGCAGATAAGGACCATGGGGCCCACCTAGTCTGCCCCTTTTCCTTACCTAATGCAATACTGCAGACCCAAGCTGATCTGTGACTTACCGTCTCTTCCCTATTATGAGAGAACTCTTCTGTCTATCCCATGCATTCTTGAATTCCCCTACCATTTTTTCATACTGTATTTTTCATTAACAACTGGTACAATTCCTAGCCTGTGAAAACAGGCTACAGTTATACTAATTTTCAAATCAGGTGATACAGCCTTGGTTAAGAAATACCGGCCTGTTTCTTTATTATCCCCTTTGTCCAAGGTTTTGGAAAAAATTGTGATGGATCAGCTGAAGGGTTATTTAGATAAGCAAAACATTCTTTCTGCCTTTTAGCACGGATTTAGATCTGGGTACCGCACACTTTCTGCTTTGACTGAATTTACTGATTATATGCATTCTGCTATGGACAAAGGAGACTTGGCAACTACATTATTTTTAGACCTTTCCAATGCCTTTGATACTACAGATCATGGCCTTTTGATTTCCAAGCTTTAATTATTAGTGCTTTCTGACATTGTGGTAACCTGGTTTTCCAAATATTTAGCTAACTGAAAACAAAGGGTGAACTTGGGGTCTACAGTTTCCTCTTTTCAAAGTGTGAATATCAGAGTTCCACAGGGCTCAGTTTTAGGCCCAGTTCTTTTCAGTTTATTCATTAATGATTTACTATCAATGGTTTCAAACACTCAAACACTTCTATACACAAACAATATTGCCTTGTATGCAAAAAAGTCATGTGTTGTCTCTTTATCAAATCAGGTGGAACGTGACTTTTCTCTGGTACAGAACTGGTTAATTGATAATAAATTAATCCTGAATGTGAGCAAGACCAAGCTGTAGATAATCCAAATCTGGTAATCAAGGATCTAAATGGTATCATAACTGAAAAAGTTGAATGTTTTAAATTTTTTTTTTTGTTATACAGTACATTGTCTTATATTAATCATATTGATTCTTTGATAAAAAAACTCATTTAAGATCAGGTCTTTTATACAAAGTGAGAAACTGCTTGCCTTTAAACTCAAGGAAAATCTTAGCACAAACTATGCTATTGTCCCTTTTAGATTATGGTATGCCCATTTATTCTGCTGCTAATAAAACAGCATTAAAAAGGGTTGAAATACTCTATAGTCAGATTTGTAGGTTTGTAACTTCTGACTCACATAATACACATCATTGTCTACATTATCAAAAACTAAATTGGTTTTCTTTTGCATCCAGGTGTTCATATGTTAGGTTTCTTGCCTTCTGGAAATTTTATAAAGGCCCTATTCCTTTTCATTTTAAGTCCATTCTGGGTACCCAGTTTTCGAGTTATGCTACCAGGTCATCTGCTAGTGGTAAAATTAGAACTCCATATTACACTATTTCTGGGCAATGCTGTTTTGTATACAGTTCTATTGTTGATTGGAATTTACTGCTGATTGAATTTCAGCAACATGTGTCTTATCATAGGTTTAAGTGTTATTTGAAAAGACATCTAGAATTATCAAGTTGTCATTGTTTTGACTAATGTGTCTTTGCAAACTTGTATTTACAATCTAATCTGTTTATTTCATATGTATTTATCTGTATTTATTCTGTATGTGTCTATTATTGAGGCTGCTTTTGTACTTCTCTGGGCCCCCCTTGAAAATGAGCATCTGATGCTCTAGGGCTCTTACCTGGTTAAATAAAAAAATAAATAACTAAATAAATATTTTGTCATACCCTTGTGTGAGCATGCTGGTCTTAGCATTCCCAATCCATGACTCTACTACTTGGCTTTTCTGTTGGAACCTGTATTCAAGAGTTTTTTTTTCCCAAACACATGGATACATCTAGTATACATTGGAGAAATCTTGTTTGCCTTTCAAAGATATTACAGGGGCATTTTTTGTACACCTTAGGTCTGGCTCCCTATTTAAAAAATGTGCTGAAGTAACAAAAGTTCCTAAAAGGGTCTAGTAGGAATCTTCTAAATGTATCTCCAACTTTATTCCACTTTACTGGAATCCAGATTTTCTGCCATCTCATTCAGATAGAGTGTTTGACCATTGGAATATTCAAGGTTTATCAAAGGTCAGGGACCTTTTCTCAGAAGAGGTCTTCATGTCTTATTAAAAACTGATCACTACTCATAACCTAACTCATAGGTCCATCATCAGTTAATATCATATATGGGGTTTTGTCAGATGACAATCAAGTAACCTCTCTCCACCACAAGAGCCCCTTTAAGAAAATATGTTCAGTAAGCTCAAAGAAATTTCAGATTTAAGTTCAAACCCACATATTTTTCTAAGGGATAGCAAACCTATTTTTATTGGCAAAATTAAAACAAGCTTAGGTATGTGACATTGGATGCAGCTTAACTAATGCACAATGGGCTCAAATAACTAGCTCCCCTTGCAGCAAAGCCAGTTGTACCAAACTGAGATAAATCCAAGGTTATGTTGTTTATAGGCTACACTGTACTCTGGCAATACTCAATAGGTTTAATCTACTATTTTGGACAACTGTCCAAGATGCCCTAAAAGTAGAGGTAATCTCAAGAATATACTGGTATCCTGCTCTCAGCTTAGAATTTATTGGAATAGGAATGTTTGTCTTCTCCGAGGTTTAATAGGCAAGGACTTTCTGTTTGATGCTAGCATTTCCCTTCTTGGAACCTTCACAATCAATCCTTAGATACAGAGTAAGACCCACTTAATCCACTTATCTATGTTAGTTGCAGATGAGCCTCCATCTACAAAGACATGGTTAAATTAAATTGTAGTCTGTGACAGACTGGAAAGGGTGCATTGTTTTATAGACAAGGAATAGGACAAATGTATGTTTATCTGGAACCCTTTAATCGAATTAGCAGCTATAACTGAGATATCATATTCAACATAGATTTTGGTGATGTTGCTGTTGAACTTCCAGCAATCGGGTTAACCCCACATACCTGATTACTAACCCACATATGAATTGGGGAAAAAGGGTAATCAGTCAAAATGGTGATTGAAACTGAACGACTTGAATATGAGTGACTCAGTTTCAGCGCTCGTCATGTGAGCTATCCTGAAAGGGTAGGGAGGGGTGAACAACAAGGTGACCAGAAGAACAGAAGGGGGAATGGAACAGGATGGAAAGTATGTGGGAGGTAGTGCAGGGAAAGGCTGCCAAGCAGGCTGTGTGGTGTGGTGGTGAGGGTGGCTGGCTACAGTGGGGAGAGTGCAGGGTTCAGGGCTAGGGAGGTGCACAGTTTTTTGTGTTTTGAGGGTGGGAGCATTTTTTGTTACAAGTTTCTCCCCCTCTCCAACATGCATCCCCCTGGAGTTGAGAGTCTTTAGTAAGGGGGGTGTGGGAAGCAGCCTCCTGCATAAAAAAATATTTGTTTTTTGCCCTCATGTCTTCACTGGGAGTGTACATTGTCGTTTTGGTTTTTCGGTTATGTACACTTGCTATAATGGTGATTGCTATTTGGCAATCACCATTATGACATGGAACCAGAAAAAAGTAATCCTTTAGTATGTTTGTCATTCCTTCATCTTCCCTAACCCTTGTTCCATATTTACTTATTCTGTTCTATTCTATTCTATACTTTGCCTGGCATTTCTCCCTTACATAAAGATTTGCCATTAGGTTTGAGCCCCTCTGAAGTCCTGAGTGCTTTGTTTACTTTTACCCTCCTTCTGCTGTCCTTGAATTCTCTAACTTAGTTTTTTTATATACTGTAGCACTGCTGGTCTTACTCTGCTCACCCTTGGATACCCTGAAGGCTTTTGTTTGGTTTTTCCTAAATGACCTGCCTCACTTGATTGTCCAGCCAAAGTGGCCTTTTATTTCTTGGCCTTATTAAAAAAGTGTATGCAGTTTTGTTAGGCTCCCAGTATTGACCCCATAATTGCTACCCATGTATTTTCCACCCTGTTTTGTGTATGTCCTTCAGCTGATCTTTGATTATCTCATTCAGTTTTCTAAAGACAGCCTTCCTTAAAGTGTAGGACCACAGTGATGCATTTCAATTGTTGAGATTCTTGCATTATTTTAAATTTAATACTGTTGGGGTTGCTCTGTCTGATTCTGTCTTTCTGTGAGAAACCTGTGTCACCTCAATAAACTTCCATTACTTTTGGCTTACTTTCATAGAAATGTCCCAGTCTATCACCTGGAGACTGAAGTCTCCGGTTAAGTAATGTATTAACCTGACTAGATGCCTTCTTAATTTCCACTTCCAGCTCCTTATTTTTGTCCACCCCATGGTTTGATGGCCTATGGCTAACTCTTAGCCTATATTCCCCCCTTTGTTGGTTATTTAGTTCGGTTTAATTTCCATTTAATCGCACTGGTGCCAAAGCACCTTTTTCAGTCACCACCCCATGTACTACAATTGTATGATCACAAATAAGATGAACACAAACTTTATACAAAATACAATTGTATACAAATCTTAAAAACACAATCAGACATTCAGTTCATTTAAATATTCATTCAAAGCAGTGCTAAACACATCAGAAGAGGACATTATACAACAAGTTACAGGTAAGTTGTTCCATTGTGAGGTTGCTAGATATCTGTACGCAGATTGTCCCATGTTGGAATAGTTACAAGGAATTGTGAGGGAGTTATTTCTAAGGACTGAGAATTATTACTATAAGTGGCAGGTTTCAAAAGATCAGCTAAGCACTGTGGATGCTGTTTGTAAAGGATTTTAAAAGAGAATCTGTGCAGATGCAAGCTATCACTGAGTTCTGGACGCAGTCAATTTAATCTATTTAAATTTTCACAATGATGTGTTCTATTTTCTGCAGATAGAGCAACATCAGAAATGTTATAATAAAGGGCTTTTTTCTTGTCAATAATAGTTTTAGAGTCACCATCAATAATAACATAACCGCAGTCAATTATTGGTGAGAGATGTGCTGCAATCTATATTTCTGACTCAGATGTTAGGAATTTATTGATCCTGTAATGCTGCCCTAGTTTTTATTGTCTAGAAAAAGTGTGCTTAATGTGATGTTCAAAGGTCAGACTTGAATCTAGATAAATCCCAAGATATTTGAAGGTGTCAACAATTACAAGTTGAACAAAGGGAAAAGTAGTGATATGGAAGTCTTGCTTAAATTTCTTAACTTTCAGAATAAAAGTAAAAAACATTGATTGGGTTTTGCTGGTCTTTAAAACCAATTTGTTTACTTGTAACCATCGAGCATACGATGAAAATTATGACTTAGTCCTGCATTAATGCTGTATGAGGTATCTGTTTTGGACATCTCATTAATAATTAATAAAAATAAGAGTAGCCCAAGGATTTATCTGTCGGGTACACCATAAGGAACAATTCTTTTTATTTGAATATGTGAACCCAAGCTTTACCACCTGCTTTTCAGTGCAGTAAACAATCAGTAAACTAAACCTAAGAACTATAACCCAAAGCTGACAGTTTTTGAATTAGCAAGTCATGATCTATGAGACTGAAAGTCTTGCAGTGCTGTGCGGAATGTGGAATTCCACCAGTAAAATTATCATGGAATGACCACTCCACTGGAATTTCACTGGTTCTTCTGCAGAACTCTGCCTGCTGTGATCCACTGAAGAACAACATTTTTCCATTGAAAATCATTCCACAACTATTTCCACAGAAAATATTGAGATCCATGGAATAATATTCTGTGAAACAGCAATTTTTCCATGGAAAATCATTCTGCAACCATTTTCTGCCACAGAATTCCACTGTTCCATTTCCAGTGAAATTCAACAGAATTTTAACAGAATTTCAAACATTCTGTGAAATTTTGTTCTGCAGGAATTTGAAAATTCCGCACCATACTAATGCCTTGTCCAGGTTCACAAACACCACCAGTCTTGAGTTTTTTCCCATGGCCCCATACACTGTGTCCATGGACCTGACCAAGGCGATATCAGTCCCATGGTCATGTCTGAACTCTTGTTGCTCATTGCAGAAAATATGGTATTTGTCAAGATACTCAATCAGTTGTACATGAACAGTCTTTTACTGAAAATTTAGCTAAAGTTGATAACAGTGTTTCCTTTCTTGTGCAAAGGAACAACCCAGACATATTTCATAATTCTGACACTTGCTTGTCTCAAAAGATAATTTAAATATTAAATATTTTTGAAATTGGATATGCTTTACAGGGTGCTGCTAATTTGATACATTTAGGGATAAAACCATCCACACTGGGGGATTTCTTTCATTTTAGGTCATAAAGCAATGTGTGTACTTGAGATCTGGACACTTTCTTTATGTAATATTTAAGGTGACATGGGTCAGAAAATGTTGATGATGAATAAGAAAACTTATTCTGAATATTTAGCCTTAGGTGAACATTTTCAGCACTATAGAAGTGACTATTAAAAAGATCAGCCATTACATTTTGATCAGTAAATTTGGTACAGTTTGATTCAGTGCTTGACGCTTTGTTTGGCTTTAACAACTTATTAATACTATGCCAAAACTGGATCTAAGAGATTAGAGGTTTGTTCATCCCTAAATAATTCAACTTTAGCTGAGTGTACTGATCCTTTACATGAATTATGGGCCATTCTGTACTTTTAGGCCACAAAACAATTTGTAAATTTGAGGGCTGGACACTTTCTTATGTAAAATGTGACTCAGAGCCAAAGTGACTCAATGACCCCCAATAGATGTATACTTTGAGACCACCACACCCCCTTGGTTCCCTCGCTGTCTCTCTTAAATAGACCATAGCTAGAAACATTTAGGTTCAAACTATTGCTTTGATTTGCCTATGTTTCAGATATTGCAACAATATCTATATCATCTATAGCTATTGTAACTTGCAGTTTGTCCACATTAATACTTAAGGTGCTTTTATTTGTTTAATTTACTTTCCATATGCCCTGGCTCCCACCTTGTGTCCTCACAACCCTATTGAAATTTTTATTTCCTACTGTTGCCACAATGTCCCTCACCTGCCTTGACTATGTGCCTATGTTCTTGTGTACTGGGGAAGAGCAAAGATGGCTCCATTGATATGTTTTTGTGAGTTTCTGTGTTCAGTAGGTTACACTGCCCTCACTCTTGCCTAGTTTGAAATTGACTGATTGCAATATCCAGCTTCTGCCCTAATGCACTAGTTTCTGATCCATTTAGATGCAGGCCATCCTTTGTGAATAGTTTATTATCTTGCCAGAAGGATCCCCTGTTCCCAAAAGTGGAACCACCATCCTTTCAGCCAGGTGTTAAAACACTTTCATTTTATTTCTCTTATTCTGATCTGTCCTTCACTTGTGACTGGTAACACCTCAGAGAAGGCTACTGTATCTGCTATCAACATCAGCTTACTGCATAGAACCCTAAAGCTGACATTTGCCTCCTCTACTCTGTGGTTTGCCATGTCTTTGGTATTTAGTTGTAGCACAATGTCTAACTTTCACCCACCCCTGATGATCAACCTCCGAAACTGGGGGTTACAGAACCCATTCTACAGTCAACCTTGGGAGTCAAAGAATGGATCTCTCCACTTGGGCAGAGTGGCATACTGGTAACATCATCCTGTAACTGTAGAGTAACCTAGTACTATGATGTGCTTTTTGCTCCCCCTGATGCTGGCTGACCCCCACCTCTTGTGCTTCCTTGCTGGATGGACCCACATCCTCACACATGCTTCCACTTTGGAGAAGTTCTTCTAAACTGATTCCGACATTGGTGAAAATTGATTCTGAATTTCTGCTGCTGTAGTTCCCCCATGCTGGTTCCACTTCTTCTCCTACAGTTCATCCTCCAGTGCAGCCACATGATGCAAGTTGAGATAGTGGGCTTCTGGCACACAGTCATCCTCATGCTAAGTTACTTCTCGGGTATCAACATAAGCTCTGGGGGCAGCTAACTCCTGGATGAGGACCATGATTCTCCTACAAACTGGGTGCTCACCAGCTTCCCAGCACTCCCTTTGCACAAACCCTATAACTGACCAACAGCCCCCCAAACTCCTCTCTGTGCTGCTTGTGCATATGAGGGCATGTTTGAGTGTGTAGAAGGCAAGTTAGTGAGAATAAAGTCCTGTAGCATTTCTTGCCCCATTCTTCTTCTTCTTCCTAATGTCTCTCTTCACTGCAAGCCTATGCACTTACATTCATGGCACTTCATACAGTGGCGTGACTCACCTCTGCATGCCTCACCTTTGCCGGTGGAATCCTCCTTTGTATAAGGACTCCCCTGCCACTTGATGAAGAAGTGTTGCACTGCCCCACTAACATCCTGGTCCTAGCTGTAATAGGATAAACTTGATCAGATTCTGTTCAGTTCCTTGCTCCTCAAGCAGCCAGTTGCTTCATAAATACTAAGCCCACAATAGTATATAATATTCGGATCAGCTTGCTTCCCTACATTGTCTACTAAAATTTAAAAGTCTGCCCCAAAATACATTCAAAAGAACTTCAGCCACACTGAAACTATAAGTATTAATTTCTTTTTTCTATAGGCAAGGTGCTTCTATCTGCTCTGTGCTTGCTGTCCCAGGACAGGGTCTCAGCTAAGTCACACATTCTTGTCCCTGCTGGTATGAACTCAAGGCAGGCTGGAGAAAAGATGCAGGAAAATTGACCAGGAATATATTTATGAATGGCACACATTATTCCCTCAGAGCCTAATTCACTAGACTTGCGAATAACAAAGAAATTCATCACTCTTTTCTATGGCCCTCTAAACTATTACATGAAGATAGCCAGGATGTACACCGTCCACTACCATAGAATGAGAGGCAGGTTGATTCTTCCAGGATTCACTGAATGTCAGGAAACAATTAAATTTAACATCCTAACACTCGTTTAATGTAAAATATATTACAGACTGGTTTGCTAGAGTAGGGGATGGTTACTTGGTAACTTGGTACTCTTTGCTACAGTACATCAGCAATCTGGGGTTATGTCCTGAGTCTAGGTCATCATCATGGGCAGAGAACCAAGCCTCTGAGAGGAGAATTTTCTCTGGGGGTGGGATGGGTTGCATCTCCCATTTTTGGATGTACATTTTATGAGTTCTGGAAGTTATGGGGGCCTCTGGAGACCATATATTTAAAAGTAGCTTCTTTCCCATAATAACTGGATGGCTGTGATGCAACAGCCACAGAAGCTCATTTCAGAGATAAAGTGGATGGTCCCTGGCAAGCCCATACAGTAATTATAACATTGGCAGGTGCTCACTTTACAATTCAGTCACCTTGGGACTACTAATTGCACTGCAGCAGAGAGGACAGGGAGAACTGAATGCATGGACAGTAATTCAGTCATGTTAACATGAGTACCTTGGCATCTTTGAGGACTGGGCTTTGGTCAGTAACTCAAGAAGAAGAAGCAAAGGTGAGGCAACTGGTGTATGATGCCCCTGCAGCCCACCTCCACAATTGGGTTGCACTGAGCCTTATGGCATGCCCATCTCCTGTTCCCAATATGACCCTGGATATTGGGTGACACTCCCTGAAGGAGCTGATCAGGGCCCTGCTGAGGGGAAATTCTGGGTGACATGGTGGTAGAGAGTTGCCTGCTAGGCCATGTCTGGCCCAGATGTTGACTCTCCAAAAAAAATAAGATAGGGCATACAGATGTCCAAATAGGGGATGGAGAAAATGAGGAGGGACCTGGGGAAGCTTGAAAAATGGTCTGAGGACTGGCAACTGAAGTTTAATTCAAAAAAGTGCAAAAGTATGCACCTGGGATACAGAAAACCTGTGGAAAGCTACAGGATGGGGGTGGAGGAGTTGCTGACAGTCACAATGGAGGAAAGGGACCTGTTTTTTTTAATTTCAGATGACCTGAAAATGTCAAAGCAGAGTGCTAAGGCAGCTGGGTGGGCCAGTGGCATGCTGGGGTGCGCAGGCAGGGGTATCACCAGCAGAAGGAGGCAGGTAGTGATGCCAATATATACAAATATGGTCAGGCCTCACATGGAGTACTTTGTACAGTTCTGGAGGCCGTGCGTTTGTAAGAACATTAACAGGCTGAAGAAGGTCCAGAGAAGGGCAACTAAGATGGTACAGGGCTTGCAGCACAAGACTTATGAGGAGAGATTAATGGACCTCAATATGTACTCGGAAGAGAGGAGGGAAAGAGGGGACATGATAGAAACATTCAAGTACCTCAAGGGTGTAAACAAGGTGCAGGAGGGAGACATTTTCCAATACAGGAGGGGCACAAGAACAAGGGGGCATGACATGAAATTGGAAGGTGGGAGGTTAAGAGGGAATGTGAGGAAGTTCTTCACAGAGAGTGTGGTGGATGCATGGAATGGTCTGTCTCAGGAGATGGTGGGAGCAAGCAGGATTCCAGTACTGCTTCATTGTTCTACGCTTATCTTGGCAGTTACCGAGTGAGCACTGTGGATGGATTCAAGCATGCTTGGGACAGGCATAGGGGAACCATAGAGATACAGCAGTGGGTTGGCCAGAAGCAGTAATCCAGTATAAGGGCTTACAGGCAGACTTGATGGGCCAGGCGGTCCTTATCTGCCAACAATTTCTATGTTTCTATATAAATAAGTTGTCCCTCCCCCCCAGCAAGAAGCAAGAATAGACATAAAAAGACCAGGTGGGAGCAAGTTCCTGGGAGTCAAGAAGACTTACATTAGCTGGCCAGGTGGCACTGAGGGTTGAGGCTCTGGACACCACACCTCGTGCCACGCTGGCATCCTGGGTTTGGGAGTGAGCTTGGGCTGCTGGAGGATGGCAGGGGCGGATGAGGATTGAGCACCTGATGGGCTGCTCTCCTCCCCGGGGGGTGCTTGGGGATCGCGCAGCGTGCCATTGGCTCCTGGTGGAGACCGGGGGTGCTACAGCATGCTCGGCTGCATGTATTCAGCGTGCCCTGATGCAGGCAAGGGTTGCCGTGTGCCTAGCGCCGGGGAGGTGCACACACATGGGGGGGGGGAGAGATCACCAGAATAAGGAAAAAACCTGGATGCGGGGGTAGGCGATGGCACCTGCCCCCATGCCCATGGCTGGGTCCATCCTCTTCCATGTCGGAGTCTGTCTCTAAGTGCACCCAAAGACAAGGGGCGGCCCCACCTCGGAGGGGTTAAGCTGGGGGTGCCAATCATGGACAGAGGAGGAGGAGGGAGAGAGGAGGCACAGGTAGGAGAACTTCAGGCAGGGCAGGAGCAGGCAGGATGCCTGAGAAAGGCCCCCCAGACCATGACCGGAGGGAAAAAAAAAAGACTTGCATTGTAATATCCTTCTCATTTATTTGAATAACGCTGATTGATTGTACATCATAGTGATCAGTGGGGAATTACTATAGGGCAGCTAATGACTGTTGTCTGAAAATGTATAATTCTGGCCAAAAAGTGTTATACTACTAAACCAATTCACAGGAGAAAGGAGGTGAAAAAATGACAGGCACTCTATGAGCCTAAGAGAAGTAAGGGGGAGGTCAAGGACAAAGTTGAGCTTCATCAAGATACTAAAATTAAAACAAATCACATGATGCACATTAAGAACAAAAACAAAACGTTTCTCAGGACAGGGCAGTGTTTCTGCTATTGCTATCAATTTGAACATTAATCACTGTTACGTGCAGAGAAATATTTTAGTAGTACTGTATGAGTATATGCATGACAAGTTGAACAGACACTGATATGGGGTAGATTAAACAATAATATACTGCATTCTTTACTGGAAATCCTTAGGTACAAAATGTCTTGGGTTACATCATGTTCTGGCCTTCCTTCTAGGATTTTTGGGAAAAGTTAAAGCTTATCGGAAATTAGTTGATTACCTTCAGAAATGCTTCCGTGTGCCAGTAATGACTGTTTCTCTCCCAGTATCATTAAGCAATTGTTTCCTACCTTCAGTTTGCTCAGTACTAAGAATCGGGGGCTACTTTGTCTTTTTCTATCAATGACAATGACTACCACATACAGCAGAGCTCATTATGAAATGGGAATAGGAGCTATAGTCTAATTGCCCAGCTCCCATTTCTAGTCATTTATATACTGTAATTCTAGTAACATAATGTGTACCACATCATTTATCCTCCCACAGAGTAAAAATTGCCCGATATATTATTTTCATTTTAAGCTGTATAACACACACACTGCTGATTAAAGCAAGTCAGTTTAAAATTGCAGTAACACATTGGAAATAGGACTCATATTGTAAGATATCAGCATACCTTCAGTGGCCAAGACCACATGATTGCCTTGGGCTTGCTGTGTACAATAGGGGGCCAATTTTTCATAACATCATAGCCTGTCATGTGCAATCGCTTTGTTGTTATTATTCTTAGTACACAAGTTATTTTCAGAGTAGAAGAGGAGGCTACGCAGTGCACACCAAGGTAAGGGGAGGTGGGGCTTTCACTGCTTTTAATTTTCTACAAAACTGCTTGATTTACAAGCTTTTGATGTGGGATTGGGGTAAAGGGAGGTCAAGAGGATGGAGAAAACTGTGGACAGCTGAAGGGCAGATTCTGTAAGGGAGAAATCAGGCTTTAGCAGATGAGGTTTGAAAAGGCTTACCTGAGTGTTTTGTGAATCAGAGTAGCAGTGGAGACTGTACAGCATACACTGAGGTAAGTTAGGAAGGAAAGTGAGAGCTGTTCATTGCTTTTAATTTGCTGCAACAACAGCCTAATTTATAAGCATTTTGTGTGGGACTGGGGTAAGTGAGGTTAAGAGAAATTTACAAACTGTGGACAACAGAGGGCAGATTCTGCTAGAGACTAATCAGGCGTTGGCAGTCTGTGTTTAAACAGGTTTACATGGTTGTTTTATGAACCTCAATAGAAGGGAGGCTACACAGTGCACACTGAGGTAAGAGGGAGGGAGGGTTGTTAACTGATTTTAGTTTTCTGAAAAACAGTCTGATGTTCAAGCTCTTTTGTGTGGGTCTGGGGTTAATTGAGGCCAAGAGAAAGGAATGAATTGTAAACAACAAAGGGATGTGTTCTGCTAAAGACACATCAGGCTTAAGCAGTCCATTATTTTTCTCCCAGAGGTACAAGTGGCCCCCTCATGTGTTCGGCCATGAAGTGTGCGGACCATAAAGGATGATGACATCTGAAGGGGTATTCATCGGGACTCCACAAATCCATAGGATACTCTGCTTATTTCTCCAGCTGGCCCAAGGTAGAAAACATCTGGTTCGGCCACTGAGAGTATATTGGTCATATCACATGTATCATAGTTGCATATAGGCTGAGATATTTGTGGAACTGTAGGCTGAATTATACAGGAATCTGTTAATAGGTTTCTGGGGAAATGCAGACTATACAGTTTCTGTCTGGGGTAATATTCTGCCAGGTGTTGGTCCAGAGAATGAAGCGATTAATTTTGTATTGCAGGGTGGCATTAGCAAAGGGTGTAGCTAAAAAACGTATCTGGTCTGCAGCTGTTTAGTGGTTTACATTCAGGAGTGAGGCTAGGTATTAGGATACTCTAGCAATACCCTAACTGGGTTGCAGTTGTAACTAGGTTTGATCTCAGGGGCTGTGGTGAACAGCTAGCAGCAAAAGTAGGACCCTGCATACAGTAAGCAAGAAACATCACAGGCAAGGGCTTATCACAGTAGGAATCAAATAATGCATCAAGAAGTAGCAGGCAGATGGGGAGGCCATGGTGCAGAGTCAGTTAGTTGCAGGTCCTACAGAGCCACACTTCTCCAGAGTACTCTGTGGAGGTCCAACAACAGTGTGGGGGAGGGGGAGCGCAACCTGTCCTTTGCAAAAAAAGAGTAACAGGTGTCCTTGAGTGTATATTCCAGTATTCAATTCTTTATTTTATTTCTACCCCATTTCACCTTTTTAGGGCTTCCTCAGTGGACTTAGTTTCTAGAAAATTAAAAATAATAACCATAATTACAATTTCATATAGCAATCTTAGTTTTTTACAAAAAAAATTAGCAATCGCAAATTTACAATATTTTATATTTCTCATTTGTTAATATTAGTACATTAGTTATGTGTGAATACAACCTAGAATTTCATTTTTATAGTAGCTATCCCTCATCTTAGAGGTTTCTGTAATGCAAATTGACATATGAAAATTCATGCGGTTCTATGTGATGAGGGCGAATGCAGAAGGGCGATCCTCGGAACAGCTGAAGGAGAACGGGGAAAACATGCACGGCACATCCCGAATGCGGCGTCCATCAGAACAGGGAATGGTGGGCATTTAAAAAAAACACTAACACCACCACTAATTCAGAGAGACAGAGGATGATGGGAGGGCAACACCATACGCGGGGATGGAGGCAGCACACAGATGTGGGTGAACTTAAATGCACAAGGCAATGGGTGGGTGGGCTAAGAGGAGGAGGAGGAAGGGTGGATGAATGGAACAACAACACCATGTACAAGTCCGTCATGGATGCACAGTGCAGAGCCACACAAAGTTGACCCATGTGAGGCAGAGACACAAGGTCCAGCAGGGTGTCTGTTGGCTGGCCAGGAACCAGCAAAGAGTAGGTGTGGGGAAGACAGCACACAGTCCTGCACCTGCCAGCACAGCAGTGGTGTTCACATGGTGGGATGATCCACAAGGGTGGCAGCAGCACAGAGGCATCCACCCGGCCAGCAGCACACCCGACTACACCTGCAGCTGGAAATTACAGGCAAAGCCTCGCAGGTAGTCGTGTGTGGAGCACTTACCATATTAGGCCACAATGGCCTCAATGCGCCTAGTGAGGTCACAGTACATCCACTTCTGGGCAGTGGGGGCAGCTCCAGACAGCAACTGCCCCATTCTAACCTCACATAGGTGTTGGTCCTCCCTCAGGTAGTCAAGGAAGTATCAAATGTTGGGGTGACTGGCACTGAGTCATGTGCTGAAGCCACGGTGCCAGCCCTCCACAAAATTGTTTATCCATGTCAGTCCAGCAACCGTGGGCTGATACATGTTCCATATGTGCACAGGGAGCATGTGGCATCTGCAGGCCATCCTAACAACTGCCCGGCCAATCCAGGTTGCCTCCAGGTACTCAAGGACTGGGCAAAGGAACTCCACATGTGCCCTGTAGAACAGCAGGTCAAGGAGCTCACCATATGCCATCTCCACAGGGTCCACTGGCATGAACGCTAGGGTGAGGAGAATCCTAACATGCAGGGCAAACTCCTCCTCCCATGCATACCTGCCATGGACCTCAGGCACCTGCTACACCTTCAGCCAGACTGCCTGGCAAAAGTGGAAGAAACAACCCCTATATCCACTCCCTCAAATGTGTCGCTGAAGCCATGCCAGGCAGCAAGCTCAAAGTCCAGCAAGGCTGATGTAGGCTGGACACCACTAATGAGCCTGTGCACCTCTGGAAACACCTGGCTGTACACATGTTTGGTCTGCGATGACATCAACATGTACACCAATGGCACGACGACACCCTCATGCATACCATGTACCATATACAGCTGTCTGAAAAGTGGTGGCAAACAATGGAAGGTCCCATCCAGGAATCAGTCCTTGGACCCTGCCAGGAATTGGAGGGACCAAGGTGTGGCAAACAGGTGGTGGCGTTCCTCATCTGGGCCACTGTAATGCTGTAAGAAGCTGTCCCCGCCCCCATTGACTGCGTACTCCAGAGGGCTGACAAGGTCCCTGAGCGATGCGGGCATGACGGAATCCCCAGGCAGCCTGCCTCACCCACTGCACAGTGCACTTCATGAGTGGCAGGGCTGGCAGTCTGCCAGCAACAGCATCTGGCACCCCAGTGATGCAGTGTGTGAGTACCTGGGAAGTGCTCTCAACACTGCTGCGTGCCCTCTCCCAGATATCGCCCAGCATACCACGCACCCCCACCTCACCCACATTGGGTACATGATTGTGCTCCCTCCCAGTAAAGACTACATGTTCCACCACAGTGTGCAGGCATGCAGGACAGTGGTGCCTATGGTCCTGCATATACCTCCAGTACACCTTCATTTTCACCTCCTTGTCCCGGAGGTACACATGACCCCAGTAGGCAAAGAGAGTCTTTCCCTTCTGACTCATCAAATACTGGACCACGTCCATCTCGACAATCACTCTTGGGTATGAGTGCTTGTACTTCTGCATCATCGCCCTTAAATGCTGCCACTGGGGTCAGGTGGTGTTGCACCTGTGTGTGTTCCTGCATGCTGTCATTCCCCGCTCATGCGTGTGGCATAAAATGTTGTGTGTGGGTGGCCATCATCCCATACGCTTCCGGAGCAACGGTGTATGGCAATGCCTGTGGCCCAGCAGTGGAGTAAAGCAGTCCTGTGGCACACAGTGAGTTATTCAGCCCTTCCTCCTACTGTTTCCCTGCACTCCCATGACCCTGTACTGTTGGCATTTCCATGCTGTTGTGTGCTGTGGTGTTTCAGTGGGCTTGCAGTTCCTGGGATTCAAACCAGGAACATAGACCCTGCACATCACAGCTGCGGTGAGTGTGAGCTGGTGTGTACTATGATGGTGGCTTGGCTGCAGCACTGCCATCATGTACTATCACACCTGTTTGTGGGCTGGGGTGTGTATCGAGGGCCACAGGAGGCCGCTTCCGGCATGTGTTGTTGGTTGGGGGTTGTGGTGGTCGAGGACCTGTGCTGTGGTGCGGCTGTCCAAATGGGAGGCTGCTGGGGGGCACACCCTGCTGTCCTGCCTACTGGATACAGGCTAGGGGTGCCGCATACTGTGGCGGTCAGGCGGCTGCATTTGTGCTTTAGGTGTATGGGTGCATGCAGCGTGCGCACAGGGATTCACCATTTTGGGCTATTCACTATTGTCACTGTCACCCAGATGTCCTGTTGCCCAGTTGACAGTCACTGTTATGACAGGTGACTTCTTACATTCGCTGTTCTGCCAGTCACTGACCTGAGCATGGGTGCATGTGAAATGTGCCCTACTGTACCTGTCTCCCTTTTGCTAGTAGTTGTTTAGTACTTGCCCTTATGTGGTTTGCCCTCTCCCAAAAGCCCTTATCACTGGATACCAATTCATGCATTCCATTGTATACCATTCTTAACTCTAAACACATCTCATCCCAAGAGGCACCACGTTGCACCAACCCCCTTCCCTGTTGAGAAAGTCAGCATGATCACTGTCTGTATAGTATAGATTGTCCCCCATAGCAAAATTATACTGTTTTTAAACTGATGTATTGACACAGCAAATTAGATTTTTAAATAATTCTCCATGCAGTTATACTATTTCAGTAATTATACATTTATCATATGGTTAAAATTAAAGCCAAATGCCTTCTTATTCAACATTTTATAATACTTGCTCTGAACCTTTAATGAATATTAAATACCTGGGACCCGATTTCCGAACGGGTTATGCATGGAGCAAGGTGATTTGCACCAAACCCAATGGTGTAAGTCACACCTTGTGTCTTGTGTTACACCACCCGCTATTCCGGAAGGCAGCTTGCAACATGGCGCAGCCTGCCTGCGCTAAAGGTGGGCTATGCCACCAGCTACAAAAGAAACCCACTGTGACATGGAGTAAGGGGGTTTCTGGCAGCAGGTACGGTGTGATTCCAGGAGGGCGGCTGACGTAACGGCACTGAGCTATTCTGAGACGGCCTCATTAGATAGTGGTCTAAGTACAGTTAGATCAGCTAATAGCTGGTCTAACAATATGCTACGGCCATGATGGGTGCACCTCTGTGCCCAGTGGTGCACCAGCAACACCCCCACACAATCCTACCGAGGCACCCACCCATCCTCCAGTGGCAGGGCAGCCCTCTGTGGGCTGCTGGCACTCCCACACCCCCATCCCCAGGCTGTGCCCCGCAGGGCAGGTCACGGCCTGGGGCACCACCCTGCCACCATTGGCATGCATGCTACATGCACCATGGTGGTCCAGAGGCTCCCCCACCCCCCAACCAGCCCTGTACGGCATTGCCATTGTGTCAGGGTGTGGGCATGGGGGGGCCATACCATGCATCCTGTGCCTTGTCAAAGGGCGGTACTCTGGCTTGCAGCACCATGTGTAGGTGTGCCCTTCCTGTGGCGCAATGCTGGAGGTGCCACAAGTCGCAGGTCATAGTTGCCGGGGACCCTGCCTGTTCTGGAATCTGACACAGGGTCCCCAGTGTAGCGGCATATGTCACAACTCACATTCGCCAGCAAGTTGCACCATACATCTTAGAATCAGGCCCCTTGTTCATTGGCTACCCTCTTGCATTCCTGACTGGACCGACCCCTACCAACAACATTGGCTCAGGTACTCATATCCATGCTGCTGGATACGAGCAGGGTCAGTACTATGTCCCTATGTCTTTATCTGCTCCCGCCCAAACGTTCAGGGCTGGCAATAGGAATATGACCTGGAGACAGGTTTGCCAGCCAGGAATACTACTGAGATGGAGGCAAGTGGATGCAAACAATTCTATAATACTTTTAAAATTTCAAGAATCCTTATACTACCAATGTATATATCAAATATCTGCTTTCATCTGCTTTTAAGTAAACCATGAAAGACCTACTCATTAATTGCCACTGTGTTTATCCATGTTGCTAGCTAGTTGTTAAAACATAATTCTATTTTATATATAAATTCCATTTAGTCAGTAAACTCTTAGAAACTCACCACGACTCACTGACCCTCATATACTCATGAGAGGCTGTTTTTTACATGACTACACTCCAGCTTTCCTTCCTCCTACTTATAACTAACACAGTTGTAGTGCTACTGTTTTTCTGTTAGTAGACTTATGTATGTTGCTAGCTAGTTATTCAGCATAAGCCCGTGTTTTACGTAAATTCTGTTTATTCAGTGACCTTTTAGAAACTCATAAAGACTCACTACCCCTCATGTATTCATGAGCAGTTGTTGTTTAGCTGACTGCATGCAAGCTTTCCTTCCTCTGACTCACAATATTCTGCAGTGCTGACATTTTTCTTTAAATTTAAACATAGAAACATAGACTTTGATGGCAGATAAGGACCTCTTGGCCCATGTAGTCTGCCCATTTCCCTACCTATTAGATAAGCTGCAGATCCTAGTTAACCAACAACCTACTACTTCCTACCGCCCACCAGAATTGCCTTATGTCTGTCCCATGCATTCTTGAATTCCCCCACTGTTTTTGACATCATGACCTCCTCAGGAAGGTCGCTTCATGCGTCCACCACCCTCTCTGTGAAAAAATACCTCCTCACATTGTCCCTGAGCCATCCCCCCTCTATTTTCAAATTGTGTCCCCTTGTTCTTGCACATCTCTTTCTCTGAAAGATGCTACAGTACCTTGGACTTTGTTGGTTCCCTTGAAGTACTTTAAAGTTTCTTTCATGTCCCCGCTCTCCCTCCTTTCCTCAAGGGTATACATATTACACTCCTTTAGTCTCTCTCTCTTTGAATGTCTTCTGGTGCAGACCCTGCACCATTTTAGTTGTCCTTCTCTGGACTGCCTCCATCCTGTCTATGTCCTTGCAGAGATGGGGTCTCCAGAACTGCAAGCAGTACTCCAGATGGGGTATCACCAACTGTCTGTACAGAGGAATAACAACTTCTTGTTTTCTACTGGTGATGCCTCTCCCTATATATCCCAGTGTCCCCCAGCCATCCTTACTGCCTTCTCACATTGCTTGCTTACCTTTAGGTCATCTGATATGACTACCCCCAGGTCCCTTTCCATTTTTGCTGTTATTAATACCTCCCTCCACATTGTGTACTCTTCTCTGGGTTTTTGTTTCCCAGGTGCATTACTTTGCACTTCTTTGCATTGAATCTAAGCTGCCATACTTCTGACCATTCCTCCTTGCCAAGTCCCTTCTCATTCTTTCCACACACCCCTTTTGTAGCAACCCTATTGCAGCTCTTTGTGTCATCCACAAGGAGGAATACTTTTCCTTCCAGTCCCTCCGCAATGTCACTTATAAAGACATTAAAAAGGACCGGACCAAGTACTGAACCCTGCAGTACCCCACTAGTACCCTTTAAATAAATACATTTGTGATGTCTAATCCCCCTAATGTGATGCTGATATGTAGAAAAAATACTCAGTGCTGTTTAGAGAAAGGTTTAACTCACTTGGCTGGATATTTCTTTTCAGTCGCAAGGCATATAGTAAGAGCTCTTGGATTTTATGACCATTTTATAGTGCACCTGCGTGCATGCTACAGTTAATCATTGATGTGATGATGACTTGCTCTGCTCCCTCCAAAGTATCTGAGAATGTTGACAGATCATTTACCTGACCTCCCTATAATATCACACATTAGTATCTATTACATGTTTCTCGCTATTTTGCCAGAAGTTTCTAAGATTCTGAAAAGTAGCAGGGCTTTGTCCTTTACTGGTTCCTTATGCTGTAGTATACTACTCTAGTATTTTACTTTCAATTTAAATCCATGTGCTACATCTGTTTTATACAGCAAAGGGGTTGTGCGGGGGGGTTCTCAATTTATATATGCACTGCTGGTACTATTATAGTTATAATAGCCTTCTCTCTTACTGTTCAATTTACAACTAAAAATAATTCACACCGGCCTATCGGTGCAGAGGTTGGATTTCCACTCACGACGCCCAGGACTCAGGTTTGGGAACAGACCCAGGGCACTGGAGGGCCAGCTGGGGAGAGAAGGCTTGAACATCTGAGGACTGCTTTCCTTCTCTTCAGGAGGAGGGTGGGGTGATGACCCGATGCTTGCTGACTCCTGGCAGAGGCCGGGGGTGCTGCAACGTGATGGGTCCCGATGACCAAGAAGGGGTGTGGTAAACGTCAGCATATGTTTTCATGTTGATGGTACACCATGCCCCAGGGAGCAAATGGGAAAAGTGCTCCATGGCTGACCAGATGATGGTCGCTGGCTCCCGCTGCCACCAAGCACCCGATATGTCCCAGAACCACCCAGGCCAAGTAGAGTGTGCTGGCCCACCCCACCGGTGCCTATCTCCCTCGGAGGAGGGGGAACCATCCGGTGAAGAGTCATGCTGAATTACCAAGGGGGCTACAATGTGGGGTGGTGATAGCTGGCATCAGGGCAGGGGTACCAGTGGGGACCTAGTTGGCCCAAAAGAGTGACCGACCAGGAGTCGGGGAAGGCACAAAAAAACTAAATACTTCACCTCTAACAAATGCTATCCTTTGCCTTACCCTAATATTCTCAACTCATACCTCAGTTTCTATTAGCCTGACAATTTGTTTACAGTATTCTATACTCCTTTGAGCACCAAGCTGTTAGCTGAAAACTCTGGGGTACTCAGAGGTGCTCCCAGAGACAGATCTCTTCCAGGAACACCCATTATCTAAATCGCCACCAAACTGTCCCATGTGCTTCCTCATTCATTCCTGTCTCCATAGTGAAGACATTCAACCAATGGATCCATTTCATTTTAGCCTCTTCTATTTCCTTATTGAAGTCTCCCCCTTCATGTGAGGAGTGGCAGCCTTCACTCCCCAAAATCTAAGAGGTACCCTGGCATGGTCTTGCACATTAAAATACCTGGCTACCGGGGAGCATGCATACTTATTTCTAATATCTCCCTTGTTTTCTAAAATACGTACTTTTAGGGCTATTTTACCAACAAACATACAGTCACAGAGGCACATAATCACATATACTATCCCAGTGGCACTGTAATTTATGTGGTATTTGATTTTGTATTGTCTATTGGCATAGGGGTATTCAACATTTTCTATTTTGCTCGTATGATTGCATACTGAACATTTTCCACACTTATGCATACCTGCCTTTAAATGGCTCAATAGCAGTTGTCGTTTCGGTGTTGTGAGTGTTGCATGCATGGTATGTACCACACTGACTTTTATGGTAGTGTTTCTTTACCATTATTAGTGGTCAGTCCCCAAATAAATTGCCAACCTCCCTATCAGCCTGCAAAATGGGCCAATGTGTGTTCATAGTTTTTTTTTTTATACATCCCGTCATGTTGGTATGCTTCATTGCTAAAACAAATTTGTTCTCCTCAGTTATCTGCACTTTTCTGCCTTTATGGTATAACTGGGTCCTATTGGTTCCATTAATTCTTTCTTCTGCCTCCTTCAGTACTACACCAGAGTAGCCATGTTGTCTGGATTTATATTCCATGTTTTTAAGTTCACTATCACAGTCTTCCTCACTGCTGCAGTTACGTTTGCATCTTACATATTGAGACTATAAAATACTAATTTTAAGGTTACATTTATGGTAACTATCATTATGGACAAGGTGTTATGGTAAGGCATAAATTAGTGACGGACAGTTGACTAGCGGCCTTTGCAAATCAAAACAAAATAGGATTAACAATCAGCCAATTTTCAGGTGAAATTTTCTAAAATGGGTATTTTTAGTTTAAAACATGTACTTACTAACTACCATTGCATATATTGATAACATACACATTGTACACGTAGTTCTAAGACTGTATATTTTTATTTTATACCGCTTTTCTCAGAATGTAATGGTTTTGCAGAGTCTGTTTTTAATTTACACAAAATAACACCTATTAGGTGTTTGAGACAGTCACAGTGTAAGCCCCCTGAAAATGTGGGACTTATATTTCCACAGTTAGGCATCCCTTTCCCCTTCCTACTACCCCCATCCCCCTGAGCTGGGAAATGGGTTTAGTGCTCTGGGGGATATTGCTCTGGATGCCTCAAAGTGGTGGCAGAGAGTAATGAAAGGGCATATAAGGGGACTGACAGGAAGTAGCAGGGCTTTTCAGCCTGGGCATTAACCCTGGGGCTGGAGGAGGGAGGTTGGAAGAGTAGCATCAGGAATAGATAAGGTGGGCAAGTGAGGGAGCTTGGCAGTCCAGGAGGGCCAGTGGGGAAACACCCCAAAAAGAGTGCAGGCAGGATGATTTTTCATGTGCCATGGTCGTCGAGAAGTGGTGGTATGGAGCTCCATGGGGGCATGGGTAGCCAGATCCTGCATCATTGGGGGCTAGGGTGGTTGGAGGCTTTAGCAAGCCCAGAGAGAGAGAGAGAGAGAGAAAGTAGGAGCCTTAAGAAGCCCATTGTGTGATATCCCAGGTTGCCAGGACTGGGTGGGCAGTTGCAGGGCCATCCCAGGAGGGGAATCAGTGGCTGAGGTTCCCCTCACACGTGGTGTGGCGGGGCGGCCTTGGGGTCGAAGGAGATGGGGAGCCTTTCACCCAAAACAGGGGGCCTGTTTGGAGAGACAGATCCTGGGTCGCCAGTACATTAAGGTCCGGGTGGGTCGCTGGCCAAAGAAATGGCAGACGTTGGAGGGAAGTCCTCATGCTGGATCTAAATGCAAGCCCAGGAGTTGAAGCAGGGATGTGGGCCTGGCAGGGACCCCCATAGAAAGTAAGTACCAGCAGAATCCCTGGAGTGAATTGGGGCCATGGGGTGCTGAGGCAGATCTGAGTGACAGTGGCCTGGGTGGGCTCAGTAATGGAAATGGTGCCACCTGTTTGAAGTTGGGTCAAGACCTGGGTCATCAGGAAAATCCTGGATGCTTCTGTGGCTTGGGCTAGCGACCATGGGTCCAGGAGGGGAAGACCACTCACTTTTCTGTGCCAATGAAGGGGGATGACCAGTGCCAGATTGGAAGTGACCCAAGGGAAGAAAATGAAGGTTGGCTTACCAGATCCATTAGAAGCCAGGAGATTGTAGGGATCTGTGTTCCAGTGAGTTCTTGGATAGAGCACCTGAAAGAGTGAGATGGTAGGCAGAGGAGAATACTTGCTTGTGTCTGCTGAATCCATGGGCTTCTGCTGTTTATCCTGTCCAGCCAGAATTGTAAAAAGTTAAAAACCTCATGGATCTGCTTATTTATTTTAATGAAGAATGGTGACTCCTGTATCGCTGGAATCATATGCCGTATAGGTGCAAAATAAAAGCCAGTTTGGGGAGAAATAGTGGTTTGTGCCTCATTTGACTGTAGGGGAAAGGTTAATGAAATTAAATCCTTTTTTCCCCTGTATATGCAGTCTAATTAATTTCCCATGAGTTACATTCCAGAGGCAGAATATTTTGATCCAGCCTGGTTGGGGCTGCAAGGGCATTTGAGACCTCCAAAGATGCAGAGGGAGGTCTCGGTCTGGTGGACAGCTTGGGGAGGAGATCAGATGCTGAGAGAGAGGAGGTAAAGTACATAGCTATGAAGATGCAGTGCAGGTAGGAGACAACTGTTTTCCTTGCTGCTTAGTGTGCAAAAGGTCTTGAATATTAATGCTTAGGAGTGCTTCCTCTTTTATGCCTGCAACATCTGCGAGAGAAAAATTATGCCCTAGATGGGGCAGGAAGGGCAGGTACAAAAGTGTGACAGGAGATGTAGCAATCAGCACAAATAAGATACACATGACAACGGGTTGAAGAGCATGACTGGAAGAAGACTGTGACAATAACGTGACCGTGACTAAAAAAAAACTGCCAGTTTTGAAAAATAAAACTTTCTATCATGGCAGACTGGATTGATTTGTTCATGCTAAATGGTTTGAGTTTGTGATTAGTTATCACACTGTCCTCCACCAAGCATGTAGCCTGTAATTCTAGCCTGTTTTGGAGGGGAGGGATCACGTTCAGCATCTTTACCTGCCATATCACCAGGACATCTTGGCTTTAGACTGAAAAATATATCTACAGCCCTTTCTGGTTTGTATTAATCTGGAGGGGACCATGTTTTTTTAATGCAAATCAATGTTTCTACAGTGTCTTCTGCCAGAGATGCTCTCCAGTCAGTTTTACCCTTGTTCATACTTGAAAAACACCTGCTGTTGCATTAGACACAGGAAATACTCTCAACATGCTCACAAGTTTCAAAAGATTAGGATAAGAATTTTGAAAGTCTCATGCCAGCTTTCACCAGACAGCAGAAGGAGACAGATTTGTAAAATTAGTTAGAGCAAAATTCTTAAACTCTTGCCATTCTGCAAGCACCAGAGTGCTGTCACAGTTAGGTTACAAAAGGTTTGAAAAATGGTCAGCTACAAAAGTACTGTAATGTCATTGTTACCACACAGCTCCAGTTCCATCAGGTCTGATGGCCAAAGTCTGGACAGTGGCTGTGACATGCTAAAGGCAATGACTGATGGGGATATCACCCATGAACTTTGTTTTGCACATGCACTAAACTTGGTGGTAAGTCATGAGCTTGCCAAACATGCACAGTTAAAAAAAAAACCTTGACATTGTGCAGGACAGCACTAAACAGTTCAGTTGTTTCCCCAAATGCACCAAGATGCTCTGCAAGTACCAGCAGAAGCATGTTACTCATCATTGCATAATTAATGACATTTCCACAAAGCAAACTCCATATTTTATTTGGTGGAGAGCCTTGTAGAACAGAAACCTGCATTATGTGCTATTGAACTGAAAATGTGGCCTGGGGAGGATAAGTGTCCCAGGTACAGTGGTTCTATAAACTATTGTTCTGCGTTTGTGACCATATGAACATGCCACCAAAGATATCAGTGTGGAATTAGCAACCCTTGCATGACTCTTCCAATTATGAGTCCACCTGAATGCCACATATGCCAGAATTTATAATCTTCCACAGCAACCAAACAAATCAAAGTTGTTGGTGATAGAATTTTAACCATAGCGGCACTAGTAGCAGTGGACAGGATGACAGAGATGATGATGGTGATAGAGCTGGAGGTGGTGACACCAGTGCCACTGGTTCATCTGAGTAATCTCAGTGGCAGCAGAATGTAATGCTCATTGAAGAAGTGGCAGAGATAATTCCATTATAGCCTGCAGACATATTTGGCAGCAAGACCAATTTCAAACAGTAATAGGGAAGGCAAACAGGACATTGTATACAATAAAGAAAGCATTTTATAAATAAATTATCTAGTATATAATTGTTCCACCATATAAATCCTTCATCAGACCACACCTAGACTACTGATCATTCTTTTGAAACCCGACACACAAAGGGGAAAAAAGATCTATAGAGAGAGTTCAGAAAAGGGCACCAAAACTAATTAAGGGCTACAAGAACCTGACCTATGAAAAACAGATAGAAAAGCTAGGTATATACACATTGGAGAGAAGGAGACTAAGAGACAATATGCTATTAGTGTTCAAAATCATAAAGAACAACACTCTTTTTAGATTCACTGAGTAGAGAAATCAAATACTCAACACATAGTCTGAGAGCACACACACACACACACAACGAGTGGAAAGTCTCAAGTGTATGATAACAGCCAGAGGGAGTTTCTTTACACACTGAGTGATTAAGTCTTGGAACGGCTTACCTGACTGGGTGCTAAAAATTGAATCATTGGAAGTGTTCAAGAAAAATGTAGACAAATACATGACTGACAATTACTGAGAAGTGAGAGATGATTCATAAATGGGTAACTTCCTTTAATGATCTTTAAAATCCGGGGGAGAGTATTTGATCAGAAATGCTACGTGGCATGGCAACATGGCTACATGAAAATCCATTAAGGATTATTTGCCCCATGACAGTTCGCTCCTCCAGATCTTGGTAACCATTGCAGGAAAGTGAACATTTTCCAGTGCAAGGTAAGTTACTAATTTAGTGGGCTCAAAAATAAAAATAAAAACATACTGCGGTATTCTGTTTTGGAAGGGAAGAGAGGGAGCAAACTGTCGTGGGGTGAATTGCTCACAGCAACTTGACATGCTTCTTGACAGCATTACTGGATCTTAGATATTAGGATGAGTGCATGGGAAGGTGGGATGGTGGGGTGGGTTTATTATGTGTGCATTTGCAATTTCTTGCTTTTCACAGGGTGCTGTTGGTTGTATATCATTTTGCTCAATAAAGTTTATTTAATAAACAAAAATGTGTGCATTCTGCCCAGACACATAGACTACACCAAGAATAAACTATTGTGTGTACTTTAGATGAAGCAGCAGAAAAAACTTGAAGGAATTGACAAGATTGTGAATGCACAACCTCCTGGATGTGCTGGTCCTGCTCTTCTGGTGACTTTGGGTGGGGCCAGTGCTGGACATCAGCAAGACATGGAAGAAGAAGACTTGGATAATGATGATCCCAAGACAATCAGCTTTTTGATAGTGAATGTCTAAATTGCTCAGACATTTTGGAGGATGATATGGTTGTCTAACCAGAGTTCAACATGCAGGCTTATCCAGCAGAACCACCGTCTAGCAAAAATAGTGATTCAATCAAATTATGGCAAGACAGGCAAGTAATATTTTATTTCAAAACATCTTTCTAATAACCAAAGCACTGTACCGAAAAATACATCATAACCAGACACAGAATAACAACAAACAATACAAAGCAGAATTTAAAATTTAACACTGCCAAATGTCAGAACTAACTCACAACTTCTGCTTATCTTTGACTAATGTGACTTATTCTACAGTGGTGCCCTAAATCTTCCCTTGCTTTCCATTCTTTTTGTTGTTTTGCTTTAGATTGCCCCACTCGTACGCACCACTGATATCTTTACTCACCACTTTCTCTCCCCTCTCTTGATGCTAGGTGCCTTTCCCATTGTGAAACTTTTATATACAAATTCTGGTTCAGCTCCCTTCCCTCCTATGTTAAATCCCTTCTGTCCTCTCCTCTTCCTTCCTCCTACCTTCTCTGCAACAGTAATTCCCCTTCTCTTTCTATTCATTCTAGAAAATCTGCTGTTGGACAATCCACTTTTTCATACCAACTTCCTAAATGTTGGTCCTCCCTTCCCCTTTCTGTTCATTTTGCCTCTTCTCTTTCCTCCCTAAGGTCTCTACTTTATGGCTTTTGTTTTCCTACCTGCAACTGTCTATGACGCTCTCCTCTTCTTACTTCCTTTCTCTATACATATAACAGTATGTTTTATTTTCTACTTGCATTCATTTATTAATTTTCTTCTAATTATTCATGTATATGCTTCATGAATTACTATATTACTGTAACTGACTTCTTATTTTCATCAATTTATTGTTAAGCTATCTCCATCTCCCCTTTCTCACAGGACACATATGGAAACAAATTGTTCTCAGCTCAGTATGTCTTTCCTGATTAATGTCATCCCACCCACCATGAATAGCACATTGTCAGAATCAGTAAATGGCGATGTACAGGCACACACAGTTTGCCAGTCTGACCACATGTAATCAGTTTACTAGAACTCTGGCTGTCTACAAGCAGTGACAATTCTCAAAATTCAGTATAAAATATGATAAACATTTAAATATATAAAAGAAAAGAAAACTCTTCATCTATGGATGATAACATGTGGCAAAGGTAATGTAATGTCCCTAATTTGGTGTGAGTATGTGTGTGTGTGTGTGTGTGTGTGTGTATATTTTTATCCATAATTATTTTGGGTAGGAGGATCATTATATAACTTGAAAATCAATGGGCCAAGAGAGAGAGAATTTAGTAATTGGCATGGAGGTAAAGCAGAGACTACCGGGGTATAAACCTCAAGCTCAGAAATTATTACTAACAATTACTGTAGCTTTGCACTGTGCCACAGCGATCTTAGTTGGTTCAGACTCTATCACACCACCACAAACACACCAGTCCCCAGCAACTGCGTGACACCACCACCTATCTTAAGTAAGTTGTGGTAATTATATTCCTTGGTGACCGCAAGGCTTTCTTACCCTCTCTATTGGTAGTCCATTTTACCCCATGCTAATTACTGCACTAGGAGCCAAAGTAGTTCACCTGAATTCATGAAGTTGAACTGAATTCATGGAGCCTAATTTGAAGCCAAACAGAAGTGAACCACTTCTCTCACCCTGAACTGGGACATCACAACACATGATAAAAAATCAAGTCCTGCCAACCAGGACACAGCACCTAAAACCGACTGTGGTGGGGTGACCACCTTTCAGAATCTTAATTTCAAATACTCAGAAACTTATTTTCCTCACAAAGCCACACGGTGCCAATCAAAACACTATGTTAAACATACCAGCAGGTACAGTATACTGTGCACTTTTTCACAATGGTTTATCATTCCTTAATTTTTTTATATTGATATTCTTTACATTTTCATTTGTTGCTGGATGCTCTGCTCTGCCTCCTTCCTGGCTGCCCACCTGCCCACATTTCCGCACACACGCTCACTCTGTCTTTCCTGCTAGCTCTTTCTACATTCGCACACCCTCTCATGATGTGATACCAGAGCCACTAATTCAGCTTTTGAAATTATGCCTACTGTACCACTATACCCAGTCCATATCTCTGCCTGAATAACCACACAGTTGCTTTGTCTGCACAGCTCACTCACTCAGCATGGATTTATCCTCTTACTCTATCATATCAGAGCCAGCAATTGCACAGCTGTACTGACACCTTTCACAATCTGTGTCTTGCATACTGAATAAGTTCAGAAATATGGAATAAAATTGCCATCTGTTCACACCAGAAAAACGTCTTTGTGATTCCCGGTCCTGGTAGGCAGACTATGTTTTCATTAACAGCAGAGCAATCATGAGTGTGGGGAGGAGGGACAATATTCAAGAAAAGCACTCAGTCTACTCAATACAAGTGCCAGTCAGTGCCTCTAGGAGGCACAAAGCAAAGCCATGGTAGCACCTCCTCTTGACATAAACAGGCAGAGGGATTTCATGTATTTTTAAAGCAGTTCTAAAAATAAATTTTTTACATTTTACAAATAAATTTTTAAACATCTTTGGAAACCCATTTTGTAAGCTTACTAACATGATCTGGGGTGATAATAATACTTCCACAACTGCACTTCAAGGGAATGAAGGCAATTGGTCTTTGGCCTTGTGCTTTACTGTGCCCCTGTTGAGTATGCAGTTGTGGCAGCACTACCTACACCCAATCATATCTTATTGTTTACCTATGTATGCAGAGTCTGTCTGGGGTCAGCCTGAGACAGACAGAAGTGTGAATCATTGAGTGTCCCAGATTTAATATAGTACGTAGATCGAGGAGAGAAAAAAAAGCTGACCTATAGGCAGGGCTTCAGATAATTATTTTTTTTGGTGGAAGTCAGATACTTCCATGGGTTGAAATTTGGAAGCCATTTCAGTTGTACTGGAATCAAAATACTTCCAGCTGTCAATTTTTGGAAGTCAAAATAATTCCAGATTACAAATTTTGGAAGATGAAATACTCCAAGTCCTATAGTTTTTGAAGTCATAGGCATTCTGAAGACCTCACTGTAATCCAATCCATGGTGTATTCACAGAAATAAATTTCTGAATGAGTCTAGGAAAGGAGAATGTGCACAATAAATCAGTTACTTACAGTATATGTTTATTTCATGAATTGTTCTTGTGGTTCCAAGTAACCTCATCAGTCTTTTGTTAAGCTGCTTGTGGTCAGATGCCTGCTACATTCACATACAGTTCACTCCACCCTCATTCCTTATAGCCAGCTCACTTAAACAGTCTGGTCTTGTGCACCACACACACACACACACACACACACACACACACACACACACACACACATATATACTGCCCAAAGTGCAGCCAAGTATGGCACACTTTGGTAACATTTTGTAAGCCTAAAATAACTTTTCACCACCAGTTTGGGGGACTAGTAGACAGGGGGAATGGGAAGACTTGAGGGGCCAGGAAGGTCCTTTTCTACTGACACATGTCTATGAATCTATGAATCAGTTTAAGACACCAACATGGTCAGGTCCCCATGTCTGGCCCCCTCACCCCCGAATGCCATGGCCATCTCCTGCAACATGCCTCCCCACCAGCGTGGTCAGCTCCTCACACATATACTTGGTCCCTTCCACTGCCAACATGGCCAGTTCCCCATACATACACCCAGTTTCTCCTACAATAACCACCATCCCCCACCAAGACACACACCGCCTGTTCTCCAAACCCATACACAGTCCACTTCACCCTCATTTCCTCATAGGCAACTCAGCTAAACAGTCAGGTCCTGTGCACTATGCACATAACACACACACACACACACACACACACACACACACACACACACACACACACACACACACGCACACACACACACAAACACACATGCACACACACACACACACACACACACACACATCCATACCCTGTGTAATACAGCACAGTATGGGGAGCCACCTAAGATCCCAAGGGCCCGCTGGACACACCAGTCATCTTGCAGCCTTTCAGCCTGTTGCCCCCTCCCATACACTCACACAGAAAAAATATATAAATATACTTCCCAAAGTGCAGCCAAGTATGGCATGCTTTGGTTATATTTTGTAAGCTAAAAATAACCTTATTTCACCACCAGTTTAAGGCAATAACATGCCAGCCCAACTATATATCTGATGTTCCCCTCTCGTATCCGTGACACATACAGTATAAGCAACTCTTGTCTTTCTTGGCTCTCTAATTATTAAAAACAATTTGCTTTTGTTCCAGTGATGAGTCTAAGTCTAGTAATAGACAAAACAGCAGACTTTGTGCTTCTTTTTTTTGTAGGAGTAAAGTAGTAGTGGTAGTTTTTATTTGCTTAGTGCACCCTTCCCCAAGGCTCAGGGTACCCTTATAACAATATTACGAATACAAAAGTACAAAACAAGAGCAGGGACAGGAATAAAACAAGTACATAAAAATCTCAGATATAGTTAAAAACAAATGAACTCATTTAATTATCTTAGATGGCCACCTCAGACCCCCAAAGCCTGTGCAAACAGAAAAGTTTTCAGATGTCGCTTAAAGACTGCAATAGACAGTGCCTCCTGGAGGTGCTCTGGCAGTGAATACCATAGCACCGGGGTAACCACCACAAATGCTCAGTCCCCAGAGCTCTTTAACTTTGCTCTGAGACTCTCCAGGACAGCACCAGTAGCAGATCTAAAGGGGTGAGATGGGACGTACGGGTGCAGAAGATCCTTCAGGTAACCCAGACCCAGTCTGTGTAGGGCCTTGTAGGTCAAAAGGCCTACCTTGAAGGTGATGCTCCATCACACCAGCAACCAATGCAGTTCATGCAGCACTGGGGTGATATGACTGAATCTAGAATGGCCAGTCAACACCCGTGCCACTGCATTCTGCAACAGCTGCAGGCACTGCAGTGCACCAACTCTGACACCAAGGTAGAGGGTGTTGCAGTAGTCGAGTCTCGAGATAATGAAAGCATGGACCAGTGTGGCCAGGTTTTCAGGCAGGACAAAGGGCTTGACCGGGCGATGTTCCGGAGATGATAAAATACAGTCTGGACAACTGCTGACACCTGCATATCAAATGTCAGCTCTCTGTCAAACACAACACCCAGATTCTTCACCCAGGATGAAACCTCCAGTTCAGGTGGGCCTTCGAAAAGCTCAACTTATCACCGGAGGCTCCAAGCCCAACCACCAGTACCTCAGTCTTCCCAGGGCTTAGTCCAGCCAGTTCAATGCTGTCCAAGCCTGGATCTTGGCCAAGCATTTGTTCAGCACATTGACAGCATCAGACCTACCGGGTGTGAAAGACGGGTAGAGCTGAGTATCATCAGTGTAACAACGAAAAATCAGTTCATATCATCTTATGACCTCACCCAGGGGCAGCATATACACTGTGAACAACATGTGGGAGAAGACAGAGCCTCGGGAGACTCCACAGGGTAGGTCTCTTGGGCACAAGGAACAATTTCACAACACTACCCTCTTAGACCTGCCCCAGAGAAAGTACTCAAACCAGCTGATGACCTTACCAGTGAGTCCCACATACTCCCTTACCCTATCCAACAACACCACATGGTCCACAGTGTCAAATGCTGAAGAGAGATCAAGGAAGGCAAGAATTGTACGCTCTCCCTGATCCCTTGCCCTGAGCTGGTCATTCAACACCCTGACCTGCAAGGTCTCTGTGCTATGCAAGGCCCTAAACCCAGACTGGAAGGGTTTATAAATATGGAAGTCTATAAGGTGGCCCTCTAGCTGTTCTGCTACCACCTTCTCAAGAACCTTCCCCAAAAAGCGGACGTTCAAGATAGGCTGGTAATTTTGCCATGATATCAGGGTCCAATGATGGTTTCTTCAGCAGGGGTTTAACCAGAGCATGTTTTAAAGACTCCAGAAAACACCCTGCTGACAAGGAACTCCCAACTATCCCAGCAAAGACTGGGCCCAGGGCCTCAACACAACCAATTAGTAGCTGTGTCGGACCCAGGTCCAGGTCACAGAATGTCAGTTTCAGCCCAAGGACTATCTGACAGACCTCCTGCGCCATCACCAGCCAGAACACCGCCCATGATTGCCGAGTGCAATCACCCCCACGAGAAACACCACTGCTGGAGGATTGAATTATGCTTGGAGCAATCCTGGATCTCACAGAGGATACTCTGTCCAAGAAGAATTGAGCAAACTCCACACATTTGTGAGTTGAAGAACCTCTGACTGGTTCCAGACAGACTGGGTGTAATAGTTTGTCTACAACCTGAAAGAGCTGAGGTGGTCGATTCCTCCCTTCTGCAATCATCCTAGCATAAATGCTGCCTTTTTGTGGATGATTGCATTCTGATACTCACCATAGTGGGTCATCAGAACCAGTTTGTCCTCCAGAGACCCAGTCTTTCTCTGGTGCCTTTCCAATCTCCTCCCCCTTGTCTTCAACTTCCTCAGCTCTCCATCAAACCAAGGGAAGCCAAGGTGCCAGACTAGGGGGGCTTACATGGATTGAAGCCAAATGGTCCAGGGCAGCAGCAACAACAGTATTATAAGCCACCACTGCCTCACCTGGACCATTAACACAAGCTTCCAACATGGATGAAATGTTCAGCTCTGCCATCAGTCCCTCTGGTTGAACACCTCTCAAAGGATGGAACTGGACCATTTCCACAGGGAAAGGGACATTCAGGGGGGTTTGGAAGCTGAACCCAGTGGTGCAATGATTGGATCAAGTGACCCAATCAATCTTGAAGGTGTCAACTTCAAGCCCCAGAGAGAACACCAGGTCAAGTGCATGGCCAGATTAGTGAGTCCCAGACTTGGAATACAGGGTCAGGCCCAGAGCCTCCATACATAACAAATCTCTGGCCCCAGGCATCATCCACCCAGGTGTTAAAGTCACTGAGGATAATCCATCTTGGTGACTCCAATGCCTGCTCAGCAACAAAGGACATCATCTCCTGCAAGAAGTCCAGGTCCCACCCAGGTGGATGTTAGACCAGGAGCACTCTAAACTCCACATCGGGACCCTCCCACATGGCCACACACACAAAAGAACCATTGTCCCCAACTGGGTGCACCATCAGGCCCAGCTTTGACCTAAAACAGATCGCAACCCCCACCCCTGCAGTCCTTCCTCAGGCAGTGTACAACGGAGTACCTGGCCAGGACAGATGACTCTAACATGGGGCCTGAGGTATCTCCCAGCCAGGTCTCCATAATGCAAGCCAGGACGATGGACTGAACAAGGCCAGCCATTATAGCGTTCTTGTTAGCCATCGACCTGGCATTGCAGAGCACCACCCAAAGAGGATGAACGGTTGGGCTGGTTCATCAGCTACCTGTCCTCTCAGTATGGAGGATATTCTGGGTATAGGGACAATGCACGAGGGACCTCGGTCCAACTGTCTCCTTAACCCAGGGCGTCTCCTCGTTCCCACTACCTGAATCAACTCCCCCCAGACTACATCCTTCTTTCACTCTCTACCACTAACACTCCTCTTCAAAATATCCATCTCCTTACATCTTCACCACACCATAACATCAAGTGGTGGAGTGAGAAAGGGGCAGAGGTCTCTAAGGAGAGAAGATGAATAAACTAGTATTTGGGCCTGAGGTAAAACCCCCATCCTAAATCACTACTACTATCTATATGCTTAAAAACACTCACTAAACTAATCTTAGTTAATCATCCAACCACTCACTTACAGACACACACTCACAGACACACACACTTACCACACACCACAATCCCCCAAAAGAAACCCTCCCCAACCCAGAAATTAAAAATGTATTTTAACACAATCAAACCCTCCAAAACACCACCCCCAACTAATGCATGATTTCAGTTTCCCAGGAGAAAGTAAAAAAATGCCAAGGAATACATTTATATATAAATAAATAACAGTCAGCAGTTATGTCCAACAGTCAATCTTTCTTATTCTTCATATATACAGAGCGCTCTTACTGCCCCAGTACTCAGAACAAGTCTCAGTATGTTAATGAGTAAACTGATAAAACACACTGGTCTACTAGCTAGCACTTAACTAGACTTCAGATCTATCTCAAGGTAGGGTCTAATCATTTTTTGAGCTGGAGACTGTCACAGAGAACATATTTCTTCTTGCTAAAGCTGATTAGCAGCCCGGTTGCAAATGTTAGCTCAATTTAACTCCTTCATGTCACATCTGAATTAAATAAATGTCAGTACAAAGTCAGCTTCAAAAGTGTCTTTGTTAGGTGTGAAGGGTAAAATAAAAATAAAAAAAAAGACATCCATGATAGTACAAACAAAAAGCAATTGTCAGCCCTTAACAGGGTTGTTACATGAGTACTGTATGTAAATTATTCCCAGGATTCTATTTTTGGACATTTTGCACACATTTATAGGCATAAAATACATCTAAATGCAGTTATCTGAAGCCATGCCTATAGTTTGTTTTATCTTTGGTATTGATTTTCCTAGTATAAGATATAACTGCTATAATATTTTTGGTATAAAGATCGTCTAACTGCAGTAAGTACATGTCTTGAAGAGTGTATAACTACCTTGATTTTCAGATTATTGCAGAGAGTGAAAGCGATTGCTTCTATGATGTGAGGTGGACTTGAGTAGCACTGTCTAAGCCAGACACAGGAGTTGCCCAGTGATAACAAGCAAAGTGATTATTTTTACAAGGGTGTCAGGTTACAGTTTATTTTTTCAGTTATTCATATTTCTATCCGACAGACTGAAGTTAGTATCCCAAAGACTGAAGTAGAGAGTAGGGAATACACTAGGGGAGATAAATCCCCCAGGGTGCAAATTAATAAAAGAAGCAGGATGGTATAAAGTGGGATGGGAATGAGAGCATAAAAAGGGGGAGGGAGGGAAAATGGAAAAGGGGTTACCAAGCAGATTGGCAACAAAATCTGGAAGGACATGTGTGAGAATGCTAGAAGTCTAGGAAATAAAATTCCGGAGCTAGATGCTATTATGGCAGGGTGAACTGGATATTGTGACCATTACCAGGTCATGGTGAACTGGAAACTATGACTGGGACATGGCCATACCAGGCTATACTTAGTTCAGAAAGGACAGGGTGGGAAGAAAAGGAGGAGTGGGGTGCTTTATGTGAGGGTAGGCATAAAAGCAACGGAGATACAGGGAATCCAAGTGGGTTGAAGGTACTGTTGGTCACATTGGAGAAGGGAAACAGAGCCACTATTCACACTGGCATGACAGATCTGTTGCATGGGGAAGGATTTTGATAGGGTACTTGTGAAAGCCATTGGAATGGCAGAAAAGGGGGAGGTGCTGTTGGTGGGGGACTTCAGTCTGCTGGATGTAGACTGGAGCCTCCCAACTGCAGCTTCAGCCAGAAGCAATGATATCCTGGACTTCCTGCAGGGAGAGTTTCTCAGGCAATTATTCAGGAAACCCACTGGGGATGGAGCAATACTGGGCCTGGTACTCACTAACAGGGTCAGTGTTGCAGGCTTCAAGATGGGAGGCCGCCTGGGCACCAGTGATCACTGTACAGTGTGGTTCAACATAAGAATGGCTACAGAATCAAACTACACAAGGGCATGGGTCCAGCATTTCAGGAGGGCAGATTTTAAACAGATTGCTGAATGCCTGAGGGATGACCTGGTGGGGTGGGGGGTGAACTGGGCAGAGTGTAGGAACAGTTGACGAAGCTAAAGGAGGGGATAGTGAAGGCAACAAACCTTGCATCAAACAAGCGAGCAAAAGCAAGAGGAGAAAGAGACTGCCACAGTTCTTCAAAGTAGTGGCTGAAAAGGTAAAGACTAAAAGGGTACATTCAGAAGGTATAAGGAAACACAGAGGGAGAAGGATAGGGAGGTGTTTCAGGGGAAACAAAGAGGCAGTGAAAGCAGTAAGCAGTGCAAAGGTGCAAACTGAGGAGAGAATAGCCCAGGTGACAATGAAAGGGGACAAGACATTTTTTAGGTAAGTAAGTTAAATGAGGAAGAACAGGGCAGGGACTGTAAAGTTAAGATGGGAAGGAGAGATTATGCAGAGAAGAAGCAGAACATTGCAGATATCCTGAACAAATACTTTTGTTCAGTGTTAACAGAAGGGAAGGAGAGGGAGAGTGGCCACAAAAAAGTAACAAGAGCTTTGGAGGGAGGGAGGGAGGTGAACACTAACCCTTTCTCGAAGGAGAGAGTCCTGAAGGGGCTCACAGATCTGAAAATTGATGAAGCAATGAGGCCAAACAGGGAGCATCCAATGGTATTGAGGGAGCTCAGGGAGGTACTGGTTGCACCTCTAAGAGTTCTGTTTAACAAGTCACTGGAAACTGGAGCGGTTCCAGAGGACTAGAGGAGGGTGGATATAGTCCCGCTTCACAAAAGTAGTAGCAGGGAGGAGGCTGGCAACTATTGGCCTGTCAGTCTGATATCAGTGGTGGAAAGTTAATGGAATCACTACTGAAGGAAAGGAAAGGATAGTGGAATATCTTGAATCCCACGGGATATAAGACATGAGGCAGCATGGATTCAAGGGGCAGCATGTCAAATGAATCTGATAGACTTCTTTGACTGGGTGACCAGAGGATTAGATCATGTTAAAGCAGTGAACATGGCCTACCTTGATTTCAGTAAAGCTTTCAACACATTTCTGCATAGGAGATTCATACAGAAGCAGAGCACTTGAGGTGGGTCCAAAGGTGGTAAATTGGGTAAGAAATTGGTTAGGGGATAGACAATAAAGAGTGACAGTAACTGAAGTTCACTCAAGAGAAATGAAGGTGGCCTGTGGGGTGCCTCAGAAATCAGTACTGAGACCAGTCCTCTTTTACGTCTTTATAAGTAATATTGCACAGGAGCCAGAAGGTATGGTCTGCCTCTTTGTGGATGACACCAAAATCTGCAATAGGGTGGACACTTTGGGGGGGGGATAGATGAGCATATACCTGAGAAATCTCAAGGAAGGGTCAAGGGCATGGCAGCTGGGCTTCAATGCAAAAACAGTGCCAAATCATGCACTTAGGGCACAGAAACTTCAGGGCAGAGAATACAATGGGTGGAGAGGTAGTGGCAACCACCAAAATAGGAAACAGATGTGGGTGTAATCAGATCTGATGACCTAAAAGTGGCCAAGCAGTGCAACAAGGCAGTTGGGAGGACTAGTGGGCTGGTGGGGTGCATAGGGAGGCATATCACTAGCAGAAAAAGGAAGGTAATGTTGCCTCTGTATAGATCACTGGTGAGACCCCACCGGGAGTACTCTGTCCAGTTCTGGAGTCCACATCTTTAGAAGGACATAGACAAAGTGGAGGCCATCCAGAAGAGGACAACTAAAATGGTACAGGATCTGCATCAAAAGTCCTTTGAGGAGAGACTAAAGGACCTCAATATGTTCACCATGGAAGAGAGGAGGGAGAGAAGGCTATTATAAAGGCTTATAAATATCTCACGGTGGTCAATAGGGTACTGGGATGGAGTATTTTTCAGAAAAAAAACATGCTCAAGAACAAGAGGACATGCAATAAAGCAGGAATGGGTGGATTCAGGAGTGATGTGATGAAGTACTTCTTCACAGAAAGAGTGGTAATGTCTGGAACAGTCTTCCAGCAGAGATGGTGGGGCAAAAACAGTGGCAGGGTTCAAGAATGCATGGGATACACATAAGGGAATCTTAGTGAAAAGGAGGAGGGGGAGAGCCAGAGACCAAGTAGGGTCTGCAATAACACTGTATACAGGGAACAATGGGCAGATTGGGTGGGACAAGTGGTCCTTATCTGCTGTCAAATTCTATGTTTCTATGTATGCTGCTAATAGGCCAAAATTTGTACATTTAATTTTGTACTATGCGATCAGTGCCTGATGTTCTTGTATTAAAAATTTACACTTATGGACAATTAATGCTTTTTTATTTTCACAAAATCATCACAGTGAGCAAAAATAGCAAAAATTGAGGGTTGAGGCACTGGACACCACACTTCTCACCACACCAGTGACCCGTGTTCGTGAGCAAATGTGGGTTGTTGGGGGTTGGCTGGAGGAAGGCCCGGGAAGCTGATTGTAGCAGCCGATGGGCTGCTCTCAGCTCCCAGATTGGAGAGGCTCAGTCCCTTGTTCTTGGCTAACACCCAGTGGAGGCCAGCTGTCAGAGCAGAGTTGAGGGCTGATGTAGGGAGGATGAGAAAGCACTTGCTTCCAGGAGAGTGCGCGTGCCTCTATGTGTGCTTGCTTGCCGAGCACCGGTGCTACAGGGGAGAGTGGTGAAAACTACACAAATGTATGTCTCCCTGAGGCCATTTGTGATGGCTCCTCAATGGGGTGATGAAGGGAGCAAACAGCTGTATGGAAAAAAATAGCAAAAATTAAATTGCTGTGAAAATACTCAGGTTTTTTAACTTTATTATTTTTACTCCCATAAAAAAGGCAATACAATAGTTAAAACATGTGCAACATGTGTCAAGAGCTTACCATTCACTGACTATATCAACAGTTACCACAGTGCCAGAAGATCCATGATGTCTTCGGAATACGTGATTAGAGATAGGCGAAGTTGGCAAACTTTGCTCCGTGAATTAATTTGCAAATTTCACGCAATTTGTGAAGTGCAAAGTTTTGCTTTGAAATGCAGAATTTTGTGGGCCAAATTCCACACTTCACAGCAAAAACTTCAAAATTCAACAAAGTCAGTTTCTCATGTCTGGGAAAACTTCATGAAGCTCTGCAAAGTGTGACTTTTCACCAATTTGTGTGAACTTTGCTGGCAAATTTAAACTTTGCCACATCTCTATACGTAATATGCAAGATCTACTACAATGAGTAATACTATTCCACTGGTTTCACCGGTATTAGGGTCAAAAGTTGACAGAGGCTCCACCTCCTGGTCTGCCTTAGTCCATGTCATATGAAACTTATCCCTCTGTAACAGAGGAAAAGCAGTATGGTTGTTCACCAGTCTAGCTTCCTTTAATTTATTGAAAACCAACTGTACACCCAGGAATGCATATTCAGCCACGTAATGGTGATGGATTTAATTACCATTGCTGCTATCAACCAGTAGTATATCCTGTATAATAATCTCTTTCAGTATAATCTTTGTTCAGAAATGATCATAATAACACAGCTGGAAAAGACTCTGGAATCCAAGTTAGGAGGACCCAGGTCAGGAACTTGCTGGCATCTTCCCATATGGTCTGCAACATGATGCAACCCCAAAAATATCATAGTGCATACCTTCTTGGCCCATATTGACAGTATAAATTAAGAGCCCTTTCCCCTCCAGGTTTGAATGAGGATTTTCAATTGGTACCCTTTCTGAAATAAGTATCTTAATATTTCATGAGTATTTATATTTCAGGTGTTTCCATTAATTGTATGTATCTTCATTATAATTACTTATTGGTGCTTGAAAGGCACTTAATAAATAAAGTTTTATTATTATTATTACCTAGTTAAGCTGAATGGCATTTCTATTTTACTACACTATATGTATTGTATACAACGTATTGTGCCTCTTTACACTTTTTTCTTTATATTCTGTATCTTGTATGTCCCCCTTTCCACCTCCGCCTTTCCCTGAGCCCATTTTCCATTTCTCCTTTTCTCTTTCTTGTTTTTTCTTTGATATCATTTTCTGCAGTAATACTCCATGTCCTATTTGCTTTTTATTATATACTTTATTTTAATAAGGGTTTTAAAGTGGTTTTTAAGGTGTGTCGTATTTATATTAGTATAGTTTTAAGAGATGCATTTAATTAGCAGGGATATATAAGAGCATATGATAAGTGAGTTACTTCATCTTGACAAAGCATCTGTATGATGGTAAACATTGACATGAGGTGGGGGTGCTACTCCTTGTACTTGTACCACCAATAAATGGATTTATCGACTCCTAGGTCTAGGAGGTTTGATTATTGTACAGATGGGTAACTGAGGACTTTTTGTGCCCATATGCCATTCAACACTGATCTGACCTACTTGCCACATAATGTTCAGTTTATGTGGGTGTAGGAAAAGAGCTTAGCAAGGCTTTCAATTTAAATTCCCTCCATGATGTGGAAATGGCATGCTTCCACATGCAATCTATAATTTCCACTCCAGCTTCCCACTGATGGAGCATATGAGTGTATTGGAAATAGATAATATCAGGCTCATGTAACAACTTATAAATGGCTAAGATTAATTTACGTTCCCCCACTATGGTATATGCAAATTAAGCATGAAATTCCAGTGGGTTTAGGGGCTGAATAATATTCTGCTTGTTTTTAGGTAAGGAAACATATTCCAGGATATTTGTAGGTCCAGCATACAGTCCACTAAATATTTGCTCCAGGAGCTAATTGCTGCCAGGAGCAAACTACTGGTATATTGAAACATGCATGGGCACTTTGTAAGTGCTAAAGGCGTCTTCCGATATACCAGTCAGGAACTATCCCGATTGTGATTGCAGTCAACAGCCTTTTGCTGGACATAGGAGGTATGTGACCAATAGGGTGCTATGAGAAATTGGGATTGCACTTAGTCTGTTAGGGTCCACTAATGGCAATTGTTCCTCTTGATCTATCTGCCATATTGATATCTTAAAGACTTTCCCCTTGTGTTTCAAATTCCCATTTTTTCAATGCATCTGAAAAAGTTTTCAAGGTTCTTTACTAGTGCAAGTACATTCTTAAATATATGGAAGCATTACTAGAATAATGGTTTATCCTATTATATCATATTCAGCTAAGACTATATACAGGACGGGAGCAAAGAAATTAACTCCCACAACAATTGTAGCTATTGACATCATTCAAGGCACTTTATACACGTCTGTCTGATTTTTGCTTACTGTTTCTTTTATATTGAAGTCCTTGTTATTCTGCCTGCACTTTGGAATTGTTTGACTAGCTTTCTGGCAAGCTTTATTTTTTTATTGGGATTTTTCTATCCTTTTTTATATTGAGTTGACAACTTCTGAAACTGCAAATTTGAAGGCAGATATAAAAAAAAGAAGTATGGCAACCCCCTATATTTCGTCTGCTGTATTCACAATCATATTCAACATCTACCAAAAAGGGTTTATGAAAATGACATGGGATTTATATAGGATTAAAATGGTTTGCATGAAAACATACAAATATTTCCACCATTTTTTGGAATGCTAGTTCAAGAGGGTGTGGAAAATATGAAGCAAACATCATGACAAATGATATGTGCTTGTTTCTCTTTTTCTTTCACACACACCTAAAACATTAATGTAATAACTACATAGAACAATTAGACTCCTTATGGATTCTTTCCATAAAAAGGGATTAAGTCTCACTATAAGACTTAAAAATAAGTATAGCAACCCTTGTTTTTTGTTGTGTATTTTAAATGTTTATATAACGATCATGTACTGGGTCAAAAAGCAGGTTGCTGAAACACCAGAGAATGTCCTTAAGATGCAAATGATCCCCTAGCACTAGTAAAGTACTATGGTGTCATTTGCATCTCATAAGAGCCTCATTACAGGCCCAGGGCACACTTCATTTGCGACGTACTGTGATTACAGTATTGTGATTGCAAAATAAGACCCAATCACAACTGCAAACTGTCATTTAGCAGTCAGCCATGGAGGTGAGCAGTGGGTCTGTGCCAATCACTGGAGGGATGGGTGGTACTGATAGGTTGGGGTGAGTCAGACCTGGGTGGGTGTGCTAGGACAGAATGGATGAGGGGGACTTGAACATTGCGAGCTCGAGGAGGAACCACTAGCCAGCAGAACATTTTTATATATATATATCTTTGACGGGGTTCTAAGGGTGAGGGGGACCACTAGCCACCAGGGCTTTTGTAACACAATACCAGTGTTCTGTTTGGGGGCAGGGTCAGTGATTTCGAGGTGCAGTTTTTAAGAGCCTGTTGGGGAGACAGTAAATAGCGCAGCACTGATGAATACTTTTATTTTTGCATTTGTGGAAAAAATGAAGCAATATGAAAAATGATGTATCCTTGTTTCACTTTTTCTTTCGCAGTCATATTGACACCTAAAACATTGATGTCAGAACTAAATAAAACAATCTTATCCATTATGGATTTTTTTGGGAGGGTTTGCCTGAGGTTCAATGTGGGGAATAGCTCCTTCCACAACCTCTACATAAGCCCTCCTCTAACACACCTCCCTTGCTTAGGGAGTGTTTTCCTAGGCACCTGCGTGGCTTGTGTGCTGTGCCTGGCCTGTCTTCTGCCTGGATTGTCCTGTCTCCTTCTTTCTCCTTCCCTGCCTTGTACTGTGCTCCGTTGTTTGTTTCTTTTTGCTCCCTTTTCCATTTTGTCCCCCTGTGCCTCTCCTCCCGCTTTGCTTTTATTTTGTTCTTCTTTTGGGCTCCTGTCCTCCCAGCCATCGCCACATTGCTTCCTACCTCTCTGCAGGCCTCCGCTATACCTATCATGCATTTTGCTTGTACATTTGTTAGCTTTCTAGGGCTATGGGCATTCCAGCATGAATCATATATACACCATAGTACTCGAAGCTTTACCTACTGAATGCTGCCAGGATATACGTTGTCAATTTAAAGCTGTCCCGTGTATGCTTTAACCAGGAGGATTAAGGAGTCCCGACCCCCACGGCTTCTCACTACACTGCTTCCAGCAGCTCTCCACTTCCGTTTCCTGCAGTCCCTCTCATTTTTGCTTTGACAGTGTCTCCTTGCCAGCTCGACCTTTCCTTCAGGCTGTTGATGTTCCAGCACCATACCCCCGGCCAGGTACGTTTCTCTAGCTCCCCAAAACACTGTACTATCAAAGCTTTCAGCATCTTTTATTTATTGCATATGCTTATTTACTAATGCCAAACATGCAACGAAGTTCTAAAGGGATGACCACCTGTATCTCTGAAGTAGATCAGATCTCTACCATTATTGTAAAAACACAGCTGAGATCAATTCGAAACTTGCACACACTTTGCAGCTAACACAATCTGATCAATTCTACTTATTTCAGGAAGTTTAAACACATGTAAGACTGTTCTGAATTGGGGTGCTGTAGGATACTTGCACCATTTAGCTAGAGGCAACCTAGTGACAGACAACAAAACAATCAATTGTATTGAGTGGCCGTAAAACTCTTGGCCAATCTATCAGTACACAGTGATTGTGACACATAAAGTCATTCTTTAGCCAAAACGTTATTGACTAAATACATACTTTTCCCAGCCAGTGACATCCTCCATGTATTGTCTCCCCTGACTAGGAGTGGCTATGTACAACTTGGTTACAGGAGTTTGAATTGAGCAGATGCCTTGCCTTGCTCCCAACCTAAGACCGAATATTGCAGCTCCTTATATTGTTTTGAGACTGTGCTTCTCCAGGAAGGAACTTTATTCCCTTTATGTAGGGACTGTCTTACTACAGCACACACAACCACAACTTACTACAAACATTCTGCTACTTCTTGGGGAAGGGGCAGCCATCTTAAAGTGACATGCTTGCCTTGCCATCCATCGGCCATTCCTGCTCATACCTTTCTCTACTCGTCCGGGACAAAGGAATAAAATTCAGGGACCTTGCTAATTCCTCTCATGCATACTAATATCCTGCGCTACCTATGTGATGCCACCTACACTTTACCACTAGTTGCCTAAATTTTAATGCCTTCCCTGTGTACTATGCCTAAGCATTCATGGCTCGGTATATGTCAAGTTCATGTCTCCTCTATATTCTGCTTACAGTACTAATTCCAGACTGCCTCTATTCATGTTCGTTACTTTTCTATATCTCATCCTTGCAGCAGTTTAGTGCTTTGTTCAGCCCATACCAGCAGTTCTCCGGTCTCTGTCACTAACTCACACTTTCTGAGGTGCTGAGTGAAGGTAGGCTTCCCCTGTCTACTGGGGATGGGATTTCGTTTCAACCTCTAACCTCCTGCTATGACTACCAGGGCTGGGAGCCATGTTTACAATATACTGAGTCATACCATACATTCTCTACCTCATAGAAGTTGCCGCTTCCCTTTGGGAACAGAACTACCTCCTACTTACCAACTTGACATTCTCCATCCTTAACTCTGCTTGGCAGCATCGAGTGAATGTTAGCTCACCCTGATGACCAGGGATGGGAGCCACGTCATCAGTCTACTGACTTCTACCTTACCTTCTTTACCCAATACCAGCTGCCACTTCCCTTCAGGAATGGAACTCTCACAATCTGCGTAACCTCATCATTCTACTTATGCTACCTCAGGTCACCACCATTCACCTCTTCAGTCCCTGATGGTTCCCCGAGTCTACAGTCTACTGCTTCATCCTATATGTTCTCAGCCTGATACCCATCTGCCACTCCCTTCAGGAACAGGAATTTGCCCGGCTTGCTTCTCCATCTTCTCTCATTTGCAGCCTAGACTCTTCGTTCCTTCTGACGACTTCCATGGCCGAGAGCCTCACACTGTCCTGGATTTTCCACAGTCTGCATCTACCCCGCTGCAGATTGCCAATTCCATCAAGAAACGGACTTTCCTTAACAATAATCTGTCTTCATTCTACATTCACTAGCCGACTCCAGCCTGGATCATCTTGCCTCTAATATCTCCTCTGGAAGCATCTCCTGCAATTCTGCCACTTCACATGTGTTTCTCCACCTGCTACCCAATGTCACTTCCCTTCTGGACCTGGACTTTCTACTCCTGCCTGCGACTTTGACAATGGAACTTGGACCTCTTTGATTTGCTTGCCTCTATCCTGCCAGTTTTGCCACTTTCTTTTCTTCACTGGACCATTCTGCTTGGTTGCCTCTGCTCGCCATTCAGCTCTCCCATGGACCTTTGTTCTCTAACTCCTTGACCTCCTTTTCCTCATCATATAGATCGTGCCAGCTTCTTCTGTCCCTGTCTCACTCCAGGTCGACTGCCTCATGGACTTCTTCGCTGCTGGTCTCCAGTTTGGCTGTTGTATGCATTTTTTTTCTTACAGATTTGGATCATCGTCCTTCATTGCTCTAACACCTTCCATCATTTTCTATGGTCACTTCCAGCCTTCGTCGGATGGGGGACTCATGTTGCTTATAGTGCTTGGTTTGGCTACTTGGCCTTCCGTAGATCATCATCTGATGCCTTGTTTCAGAATTCCTGCATTTCATTGCTGTTCACTATGGTACTGACATCATCCTGCTCTGTCCTGCTCTGGATGTCATCCAGCTTTGCCTGGCCCATAGCTTCCTACGCTTCTTCCTTCGGTTCCTCAGGATCCACTCCGTACTTATTCTCAATTAGATAGCTGCCTTCTCCTCTTCGCCTTGCTGGCTCAGGACTTTGTACTGTTTGCTGTAGCTCTTTTGGGCCTTGTACCCTATCTCTGACCAGTACTCCTAACAAGTCATCTCCTTTTCCACATGATCCATCCCCTACTTCTACTCCTCCCCTTCTAACAGTACCTTCCACTACTCATTTGATCATTTATTCATTACTCTGGAGCAATACTACTGCCAGAAAACATTCCTTGGATCACATGCCCCATAGACTGTCATGTTATCATAGAAGTCTCACACTGCCAATTCAGTTCTTCACAATCATTCATGGAATCCCATTCACCAGGACAGTAGGAAGATCTCTTACATCTCTATTGGATATACCCTCCGATCCTTGCCCATTCAATCACCATGACTCCCTGGGTGCCTCGTCTCATTGGCCATCCACATACATAGCAAGGACTTAAATCCTTCTGTTCTGTTCAGACTTTGTAATCAGCTTCACTTCTACAGATACCGGGAATCGCAAGATAACCCATTCAACTGTGAACATCATCCTTTTACCTCATGCCACCTTTTATTTCAACAATGATTCTGATGACCAAGTTACTCGACTTATACTTCCCAATGGTCATTGCTAGTTTTAGGAATTGCATAGATATGGTCCAGAATATTCATCATGGAGTCTTCATCACCTAGCTGATTCCTGACTCTATGCCATCCACACCTTCAATTTCACTCCCAGACATTGTTATTCCTTATACTACTATCCACATCTTTTCACTTAGTAACATCAGCCAGGTCACCTGTTCTTCCAGCAGACCATTCAGCCTTTTCTTCTTGAAGTACCTTTGTGAATCTCTACAGTAAAAGACCATCACAGAAAACTGGCTCTCCTGAATTCTAACAGGCAATCCATAACAGCCAAGATAAATTCACCAACTCAGCCTTATATCCCAATCACTATTAATCAGCTGTGGCGTTAAATCCTATGGCATTCTGCATTTATTGATCTCACTACAAATCCAGCCTACAGACTCTTCCTCTCGTCTGCCCCAAGCCTTCTCATGTACTTCAGCATTATGATCACCCATAAACTTAACCACCTATGCCACCTTAGTGCATCTCCTAAATAATCACATCACAGGAATACCCACATGTACTTCAGGTGGCGTACCAGCAGAGAATTAAACATAAAATCATGAACATCATGGCCAAAGTAGCCATCTATTCTTTCTACTGAATTTCCAGTCATTCCTCATATACATTAGGCTACCATCTGAATGGCTCCGCAAATCATCTTCTAGTACTTTACTAATCACTTATGACATTACTCTCATCAGGCACTCAAACTCCTCTACTCATTTGACTCTGGGATGCTTACCTATTGACTTTTGCTCTCTAATCAATTCTTTACCTCCAGACTACCTCGAATATGAAACCTTATTCGAATTGGAGCAGTCACTTATAACCTTACTAATCATCACGACTACCACAGTGTACTGTCTGGTCTTTTAGCAATCAAATCTTGCTCTCCTGACTCATAACACACATACAATCCCTTGGACATCCATCCTTTGTCACTTTGTAAACATGGCCTACATTGGCCCTTCTTTAACTGAATCTGCTTTACATATAGGAATTTACCATCCCTAAGGAAAGATGTACCCTTCATCTTCAGGACCATCATGCAGGTGGTATCATCCTTGGATTGAGAACGAACCATCATCTCCAGGGCACTCAAAGACTCTTCTACAAATTCTATTCTGTGGATGTTTTCTTAACGACTTCTTGTTCAACACAGAATTCTTAGCCTCCAGACCATACCCTTACATTCGAGCCTCTCACAAGTTGGATAATTCACCAATGACTTATTCTACCATTGCAGTTCCACCATTCCCAGTTTAGTACCTTATCGATCCAGTCATGATCCCTTTGCCCATTACAATTCTATTGAACAAGCAGCATTCATCTTGGATACTTAGAGGTCCTTTGTCCTCCTTCACTCGGATTTACTTTATACTTAGGATTCTATCACTCATTCAGAACAGATCTCCTCTTCATCCTAAGGATCACCATGCTATCGGCATCATCCATGGATCAAAGATGGATTATCATCTCTCCAAGAAACTCACCAACCTTGAATTAGCTATGGTTACTAGAACCTAGATCCTTCTCCATATAGTATGCCCAGAAGGACAGGCAGACCTCCGGCCATGGGTTATCAGAGATTTCCTCCACCTGGGGATTTTTCCTCTCCTGAGTGCCAGGGGTCATACTCTCCATGAGTTGGAGGAGGTTCCTTTTTGGGCCTTCTATTCCCTAAAAATTACTACCTACCTACCTACTACTCAAGGGTGGGAATACAATAAAGCCACAAAAAGTACTACAAGTTACACAAGCACTATATACTCCATCTCTTCGTATTGCTATTCCACAAACTTTGAATGGGAGTGCTTGCCCAAGGTTCAATGTGGAGAATAGCTCCTCCCACAACCTCTAGATAAGCCCTCCTCTAACACACCTCCCTTGCTTAGGGAGAGTAGTCATCCACCACCATCCCCTCCTCCTCCTTCTCCAGCACTCTTCTCACCCTTGCTCATGGGCCTTCTATTCCCTACAAATTACTACCTACCTATCAACCTACTACTCAAGGGTAGGAATACAGTAAAGCCACAAAACATACTACAGGCTATACAAGTACTATATACTCCATCTCTCCTTATTGCTATTCCACAAACATTGAACCATAAAGAGGGATTAAATCTCACCATGTAACTTAAAAATAAGTATGGCAACTCATGTTTTTACTGTGTATTTTAAATGTTTAGAAGACCAGCATGTACAGGGTCAAAAATTATGAATTTGACATGGGGTTGCTGAAATACCAGGAAATGTCCTTTATATGAAAATGACCCCATAGCACTAGCAAGGCACTATGGTGTCATGTACATCTCATTAGGGCCTCATTACAGGTACAGGGAGCACTCTGTGACATACTATGATTACAATATTGCAATCATGAAATGACACCGGATCATGATCACAGTTGTCAGAAGGTGGCTGACTGTGGAGGTGAGCAGATGGTGTGCACCAGACGCTGAAGGGGGGGTGGCACAGGTGGGTTGGGGGACTCAGATCTGGGGAAGTGTGCCAGGACAGGGAGTGTTAGGGAGATTTGAGCTCTGGGAACAGGAGGAGAACCACTAGCCACCAAGGCATTTCTAGATATGTTGCATAAGGTGTTTTTTGGGGGGCAGGAGACCACTAGCTACCAGAGCATTTCTTTCTGTCTCTCTAGATATATATATATATATATATATATATATATATATATAGGTACCAAAATGCTACTCGAGAGACAAAGTGTGACATTCAAGTTCCAAAATTTGTTTGGGCCAATTGACATAACCATATCCTATTTACAGTGGGTACTTATGATAGTATTACAGTCCTCAATATAAAGATGGTTTATAGTTCAGAGGTCCTAAAAAATGAGATTAAAAGTTCCCACAGGGTCAATGTAATGTGAGTAACATCGTGTCCTTGACAGCAAATTTGCCATATTATCAAACATATATTTTTTTGTTATTACTATGTTTATGGTATCTGTTTAGGTAGCATAATATTTAACTTTTCATTTTTTTATCATAAACTTAGCTTGTTGGTAATTATGCCACAATATGTTTCCTGATCGCAGTATGCCCAAATCTGGACATGTTCAAGTTTAGCTACCACAGTCATGTCCTTGATTTTTTAGCCCATTGCTTTTTTTCCACAACTATATTACCCTCATATGAAAAGACAGAAACCAGTGAATTTTCAGGAAGTGAATTATACTTTATTTACAAGTTTTTTTTCCACAGGATGTCATGTGAGTAACACAGACTCCACAGGATGTCACGTAAGTAACACAGACACGACTCAAGAAGTCACATGAGTAACATGGACACCGGAACAACAGTAGTATTAGTATCATACCAAGTGTCTCACTAAGTCATACCAAAAGTTATTGCTAATGTTCAACCAAAACATTATTGTCTAACTATGGATATTCAGTATAAAAATATTTTTAACATTTTGAAGATTGTACTGTAGTCATAACATTATATTGACTTAAAATATTCACAAATGTGTTATGTTACACAGTCTAGTACAGTGTAGTATGGACTGAATCTCACCTGGTCTGTCTTTTACATATACCAGCTGGTCCCAAGCCTACAATAAGAGAGAGGGAAACCAACCTATATCTCTATGAGATGAATGGGGGTGTTTGGGAGTAATGCACTCCTTTGCTGCTGGTGGTATTCAAGGCTGAAGGCAAAACACCAGAAGTGTATTAATGACTTATAACATGGGGTAGATAAAGACAGGTGCGTGGTAAACAGCCATCAGGTGACCATTGATTACACCACAGTATACAATAGCTAGTGATGAACCACCCCATCAAGAGATCAGGCTGTGTTTCTGTTCTGATCTTGTTATAGTGCCAAAATTGCAGTCTGTGGAGCAGCCATTACTATCCCTGCTTAGTGAGCGAGAGCCAAGACCTGTCATGTAGTCTCAGGCAGTGCAGCAACAGTGGCTGCAGTGTTCAAAGTTTGTAGTCTTGCTTCTTACCCACCCACATACCCCTAGGAATCATCACAGCAAAACCAAATTTCTTGTCTGTCTCAAATGTCTCAATCTCTCTATGATGAGGACAGCACAGAGAACAGGTGCCAGCCTGGCAGCCATTAAAACAACCCAAGTGAGTGATCGGGAGTGTGGCATATGGCCTTTTCATGTTCTATGTAGGACTTTCCAGGGGGACAGAGAGAGACGCACCATAACATTTTATTCAACAGCAGTACCTCTGTTCTCTGTGGACATGTCCTGTGCCACAATGGTTGCCCTCACTGTGACTCCTTCCATTAGATCACAGAAAGATAGTAGGAATTTTGGGAGTGCCTGTCTGTGTATGGTACCAAGGAATCAGACAGAAAACAGTTCTTGTCCATGCATTACTCTGTCCGTGATCACACAAACACCAGACTACGGGACAAGTGCTCAGTGTGCCAGATGGGTTCAGCCTGTGGCTTGTTTTTCCTCTGTATCCCATGTGCAGTACACAGAAGTACCACACAGCAAAATCCACTCCTCATGGACAAAAGGAACATCTACAGCATGTGTGTCTGCTGCTCTGCCACTGTCAGTGTCACTTTACATGGTGACAGTAATAGAGAGAGTGAGAGACCCACTGCAATGCAGGAGCAGCAAACATCATCTGCAAAAGTGAGCAGCAAATTGCCAGCAGTCCCCTGATTCCACTGCTGACTGCCTCTATCTTAACTCTGTGCCATTGGGAGAGAGAGAGGGAGAGATGCACAGCAGACAGAGAAACAGAGTGCCAGCAAGACCTCCAGGCTCCGAGTCCCATTAGCTGACATTTCTTAATTAGTAGAATACAGTCTGGTAGACTGTGTGACTGCACTACTGGGGAAAATGTTTACTTGCTTGCCATGCATTAATGAAACCACAGACAGAGAGATAGAGCAGCTAAGCCAGTGGAGGTACAGACACCTTGTCTGTACCACAAGAGGCAGCTTCATTTTTTGCACTTCAGAGCTACTGTACTGTCTCAGAAAGCATATCATGCACAACAAATGTCAGAGAAACACAACAACACATTCTTTTTGACATTTGTATATGCATAACAGCAGTTTTGTTTGGGACTATTTTTCTATGCAGCAGAATACAATAATTTGTTTGCCTTTTGTAAAAGGAGAAAAAACATTTATGTTGCTTTCTCCTGGTTTTGTAGTGCACCCTCTGTTATAAGTGTACTAGCCCACTCCAGGGTGTACAGTTAATGGGGATTAATCAACACCCTGGGTGTTGTGAGGACACTCAGCCAGCAGCCGCATGCCTCACAACGCACTCAGGGTATTGATTAATCCCTAATAACTGCACACCCTGGAGTAGGTAACTGCCTACTAATAGAACTTTGCCCTTGAGTGGGTTGCTTCAATCTTAAAATGTGTTTTAAGAAATGAAAATGAAATAAAAAACTGACTTCAGGGGCAAGATCTTCAAAAGCTTGCCTGTGTGCAAAGTCTAGTTTTTGTGCCCAAACCCAGATTTGCGCAGATGTCCATATTCCAAAGTGCTTTCTTCATGGGCAAACAAAGTTTGTGCCCAGGAGATTTTCCGAGGTTGGTACAATACAAATAAAAGGTCAGGGGCCTGAAATCTGGTGAAGTCCTGTAATCAGTGTGCCAGGTCATTTTGCATGGTTCCCTTGTATGGTGCAGATATACACAATTGTCCCGGTTACTAATGTTACCATCCCCTGATCACAGCCACAACTGAAGACACAACCCCTTCCTGTTGTCAAATGGTCCCCTCCGTGGTCCTCTCACTCACTGTGTCCACAGCATGGTCCTGCAGGTGCATATGGCAACCAGCACATTTTTTTGGGGGGGGGCACTTTTAGGCTTTATCGGCTACTATAGTGAATGTTGGTAATTGTTTGGTATGCCATGCTAGGCCCTCAGCCTATCATGCAGCACATGGCATACCAAATAATTACTGTGATTCACTGCAACAGCAAAGTAAGCCTACAAGTGCACACAAAAACCTGAATGCAAAAAAAAAAAAAAAAACAGAACAAAGGGTAACACTTTGGCAGTCACTAATAGCAGTCATCCCAGTAAGGAAAAAACAGTATTTCACTTCACTTGTACTGCCATGGAAGCCATTTTAGGCATACCATGTAGCACATGACCCAGTTACTGAGATACGCTGTAACAGCAGCCAAATGAGTCTAAAAGTGCACAAAAACAATGAACAGGGTTGATGCTGGTGGTGACTGCAACTTGGTTACCATCAGTTACAGTCATTTTACATCCATTTTTGGTGTTTGTGCCCTTTTAGGCTTTTTTTGTTGTTGCAGTGAATCTCAGTAATTGTTTAAAGTGCCTTGCTAGACTCTCAGCCTAACATGCAGCACATGGCACACTTAATGATTACCGAGATTCACTGCAACAGCAAAAGGAGCCAAAAGTGTGCACAAAGACACAAGTGATGCAAAATTACTAGAAACAATGGTGCTGCTTTGGCAGTCACTGCCAGAAAACTCTCCAGTGGAAAAAAAGAAACAGTATTTTACATCACTTGTCCTACCACTGAAGCCATGTTAAGTCTACATGCAATACATGGCCCAAACAATTATTGAAATACACTGCAACAGATAAACAAGCCTGAATGTACAAAAAACAATGACAATTATGTAAAATTACTGCACTAGAGGGTGACTAGGTGGCAGCACCACGTGTATCTCTCCTAGTAAGAGAACATTTCTTTACATCGCATTTACTCCCACATTATGCCATTCTAGGCCACAGGGCACACCAAACAATTACTTTTACTTCCCATATTTTACATTCCCTAGTAGACATCAACACACACTGCAACTCAGAATCATGATATACAATATGATTTTTATTTTCTTTTTTTTTCTTTTTGCTTCTTTAAACTCCATTTAATCTTTGTGCCATTATACTTCTACTGCCTTTCTATTTAAGCCCCTTGTAAGCACGTTTATGTTTTAAGCCCATGACCGCCTCAACACCACCACCAGACTTTACTCATGAGCAGTATTTTAAGTGTACTGTACAACATGTCCTATTTCAGTTTCATATCAGTTTAGTATCATTAAATGGTACTGTACTGTATATAGGACAGAAAAAAAAACAATGTACTGTATTATAAGAACCCCCCCAACCCACAGGACCATAGAGGACTGCACAGAGAAAAATAAATATGATATTAACCAGGATTTCTTTTTAAGTTTAGCAGATAAGCAGGTAGTTTAAAAGCAGTTCTGCTGTTCTGATGCCTCACACCCAACATAAGCCCTTAAAGAGATCAGGTCTACACAAACTGAGCACCTGCAGAGACCAGGTCCTATTCATTTACTCCCCCAGTACTGCATGTATTTTATTTCTTATTACAGAACTCTCCAAACAGTAGTTTTGGTGTTCTGATGCCTAATACAAAATGAGCCCCAGCACTAACCAGGTCTAATTGATATACTCCCCAAAACTGCAGGTTATTTTGCCCAGAACAAAACAAACTATTTAGCAGCAGTAACATTAAAGGAGCCCCTATTAGAGAATAGGATCACACAAAATGCCCCCCTGCAGGGACCAGGCTACACAAAATGATCCCGATGTAAAGACTTGGTCTATAGAATAGGTATACATGTATAACCATTTAACCTAGGAAACCTGCAGTTGTTCAACTTTAAAATGCTTTATAATCAACTCTCTCTGCCTTACCCCACCCTTCAACCCCCGAGTCCAGCATCGTGGGACCATGAGGCAAGGTCTAACTACATGTCTCTGTGTTTCCCAAAAAGCAAATGTGTACCTTTACAATCTGCAGATATTTTGCACACTGGGGTACAAAAGAGCAGCTAAGGTGCACAAAGAATAGCCTACTGTAATGCCCGTAATGTGCATAACTCCAAACTTCAGGAGGACAACATGTCTTGTCCAGAATGTAGGTGTCAGTAAAAAGAATGCAGAACCACCAGCCCCATGGCTTTAAAGAGCCATGGGGTGATGACTGATGGTGTCAGCGTGCATTTCTGGTTCTCAACATTCTGGGCCAGTGGAGGAACCTATAGTCACATGGGTTACAAAAGGACACAAGAATACCATGCCATGGGAAAAGGGAATTTTCTAAATAAATGAATTAAAACAAACTGCAAGGTTTTGGCAGCATGTCATTAACAAAAAGGTCAACAGCCACAATAATGCTTTTGGACCACAGTCCATGCGAATTAAAGGCACAGTCTGCTTAGGATGAGGTGCTAGATGGACACCACATCTTATGAACGTTACAGTTGCATAAAATGATTTAATAAAAGGTAAAAACTTTTATTCTGTACATGGAGTTCATGGGGCAGGCTAAAATGAAGTAATTAGATAACACATTAACAACAGTTGGGTTCTAGGGCACAATAAAGAGCTGTATTTAAATACTTAAATTGGGACTGGAAGCAATGTCACAAAATGAAGCCCTATTTGAAAGGGCAAATAGATGTTTGTGATAAAACTGAAAGAACACAGTGTAATTAAATCGGGTCATGTTATGTTTAATATCTCTCCTACTGTGGCACTAAAAATTAGTGGTGTGACGTGAACCTTTTAACAATTCAGCAAAAAGTTACAGGGTGTCAATATGCAGTAGGTATCAGTATGAGTCTCTTGAATACTGTATTCATGCCTTATATATATATATATATATATATATATAATAGGGGCACAGTCACGCCCCAATATTTAGGGTTATGAAGGCATGTCTATGTTAAACTTGAAATTTTGCATGTTAATAACTTTTGACCCATTCAACAGATTTGCATACAATTTGGTATGTGTGGTGGGGAATGGTAGATCTCTTGATCTGCCAAGTTGTGTTTTGGTCAGACTTATGGTTTTTGTGCATCAAAACACTGAAAAATGCACTTTTAGCCAGTTCTGTCGGCAGTTTTTCGGATTTTGCCCATATTGCTGCATGGCTGTCATGTGGTCTGTTGGTCTGAAACTTGGCATGTAGAAAGAGATTTGGTCAAGGAACGTGCCACTTTTTGTTTGGTGAAAAAATATTAATCCATTCAAAAGCTATTAAACATTTTAGCTCCCATTATAAGTCTATGGGAACATTTATATGGTTATTTTGCAAAAGAAGAATGGGGTTTTGGCCATCTGGCCACTCCTCTCGATCAAAGAATTTGCAGGCTCACAATCAAAGAATCTTTAATCACGAGGAATTTATTGATCGCGATGGCCGCCATCTTGTTTTCAGTTTGGGGTTGGAAAAAAACAAATATCTCAGCCCAGGGGTGACTTCTGAAGTAAACCTTGGATGGGCTTTGCTCAGGGGGCTTCCGTCTATTGAGCCATGCCTGTGGTTTATTGTACTTATGTCAAAAAATGAAGTTTTAAACTTTTAAATTCTTTGATCGCGGCTCGCTAGCAATCTTTGATCGCAAGCCTGCAAATTCTTTGATCACTAGATTCTTTGATCACAATCTCATTCATGAGGGAGGGACAAGATGGCCAGATATTTCAGTTGGAAAAAATCAAATATCTCAGCCCAGGGGTGACTTGTGAAGTCAAACTAGGATGAGTTTTGCTCAGGGGGCTTCCCTCCATTGAGCCATGCCTGTGGTTTAATGTAGTTGTGTCAAAAAATGGAGTTTAAATGTTTTTAATTCTTTGATCATGAGCCAGCAAATTCTTTGGTCACAAGCCTGCAAATTCTTTGATTGCAAGATTCTTTGATCGCGATCTTCATTTGTGAGGGAGGGATGAGATGGCCAGATTTGTCGGTTGGAAAAAATCAAATATCTCAGCCCAGGGGTGACTTGTGAAGTCAGACTAGGATGGGTTTTGCTCAGGGGACTTCCCTCTATACAGCCATGCCTGTGGCTTACTGTAGTTGTGTCAAAAAATTGAGTTCTTACATTTTTTAATTCTTTGACCGTAAGCTTGAACATTCTTTGGTCACGAGCCTGCAAATTCTTTGATCGCGAGCTTCATTCATGAGGGTGGGACGAGATGGCCAGATTTTTGCTAGACCAGATGTCAGTGGGAGGGACCAGATAGCCCAAATTTCATGACCAGATGTCCCCTTATGATCAAAGATGATCTTTGATTGCAAATTCGCAGTCAATTCTCGCAAAGAATTTTTAAAGGTGCTAAAACATTAAAATGAAATATCTCGGAAACGGTTTGGTGTTTTAAATTGAAATTTGGAGGGTGTTGAGGGGATGTCCTGTAGATCTGAATTATCATGTTTAGGTATCAGAAAATTAATTTGCTGTGGAGATACTGCATGACATAGTTTACATTTTGCGAATAGCATTCTCCATTGTGGTAGTGGCTTGAAATTTATAGGGCAGCTAGCCTTACTGCCACAGAGGTAATTTTCAGTGACTAGGTGTGTAAAATGTAAACAGGTGCAGAATTATGCCACTATGATGAATGAAAATTTGTTTTGTTTCAAGCTGGTGGGAGCGTGGGGCCCAAAGGCCCCCACGCTCCTACCAATTCATGCTCCCACCAATACATATGATATTCAGTACTTGTACTGTTATGTTAGGCAGAAATTTGCAAGTTGGTGAGAGCACAGGACCCAAAGGGCACAATGCTCCTACCAACTTGTGCGACTTTGTATTTTTCTATGCTTTCTCAAAAAGTAAGGAAATTCTTTGCAAAAAACTGCGTTAATGCATCATTTAGGGTAAAAGCACAAAAATTCAGGAAATGAGACCTTTAGGGTTCACCCCTACCCTCCCATATGATGTACCCCACATCCTCCACAGATTGACAAGATGCCAGGGTGTGTCACTGGGGTTGTGAGGCCTAAATGTCATCCCATTCTTCTTTACTGTGGCATGTCAATATGCTTACACATGGAATGGGGTGACATTTGGGCCTCACAACCCCAATGACACACCCCAGCATCTGTCAGTCTGTGGAGGATGGGGGAATACATGATATGGGGTGGTAGGGGCGAACCCTAAAGGTCTCATTTCCTGACTTTTTGTGCTTTAACCCTAAATGATGAATTAACACAGTTTTTAAAGATTATATACATATATATATATATATATATATACATACACGAGATATTATGGTAGCACGGTAGTGCTACCATAGTTAAGGTTGAGGAGCCATTTTAAGGTTAAAGGGTCAAACTTTGCACCTTAATAACTTTGCCACCATTCAACAGATTTGGTATGCATGATTGGGCATGGTAGATCTTGGGATATGCCAAGTTTCAGACCAGTCGGATATACGGCTGCGGAGTTATTAAGCACCAACAAAATGTGTTTTTACTCTTTTTTGTGAATTCTTTGCTCTCGCCTACAGGTTGCACGGTTTGCGCGACTGGTCTGAAAACTTCAAAGAACGTGCGGCCGGGGTCCCTGATGTGCCTTTTGAAGATTTTGTGAAAAAATATTAAACGGTTCAAAAGTTATTCAAAAACAAGTTCCCATTAAAATTCAATGGGAAAAGTTAACAAAAAGTTTGACAGTATCGCAAAAGCACTTTTTAGTGTCGCAAATGGCCCTAGTAGTGTCGCAAATCTGCCATTTTGTTTTCTGTTGGTGATCAGAAAAATGCTTGGCATTTAAATTTGGGATCCTCTAGGGACACAATTCTTTTTGTGTTCACCTAGTCGGACCCGGAGGATGCTAGCCATGTCTTTATTTTGGGGTAAAATACCCCAGAAATATGTTTTTTAAATTTCTGGAACAAGTAGTGTCACAAAGTAGTGTAGCAGGCACGACACTTTCTCAAAATTTTGCGAAAATTGTTGCAAATTGCGACACTACTTTTTCAGACTTGGCCAAAATGACAGGAATTCTTTGCCACCCTGCTGTGAAAGAACGGTTTGGTCTTTCGAGCCGAAATTTGGAGGGATCGCAGCCAACATCTCACAGATGTACCTTTTGTTGGTTTGGTGAAAAAATATTGCACAACTTCCAAGTTACAGTACTCCAAAGTTGGCATTTTTTCCCTTAGGCTAACATGGTGGCATACGCCGCGCCTTTTGGGGCTTATATCTCGAAAACGGTGCGAGATACAGATTTTTCATTGTGAGCCAGGAAAATAATGATTTCCGTGAAATTTTAATTTTTTTTCTATGTCGTGCGGTTGCTGAGATATTACCAATTAAGTACTTCCAATGCTCGTTTTAAGCTTCGATTCCCATTACAATGCATACATTCTTTGTACACACTGTTTTTCTGTATGCACCTGTTTGGAAAACATAGGGTATGTGCCTCTGTTACTGTTACAGTTAAAGTTTCCACTTGCATTTATATCCCCCCTTGGCATTACTGTTCCCGTCTACGCCACCGTGTGCGTTACCCTTTTGTGTTCTCATTCGCGCTTGTGTTACCATGTGCACCACTGTTAGCGCTTCTGTTTGTGTTGCTGTCCCTGTTACTATGTCACAAGACGTCATGTGGTGGGAGCGCGGGGCCCTTCCCACCGCTGCATTACATGCACTATTTCTCATCATCATTCTCAAAAGGAAGGGAAATTAGAGGCAAAAATCAGTTTAATGCATTAGTTAGGGTTGTTCCACAGCGACAAAGTGAGAAATTCAGTGTTAGGGTTGAAGTCCCTCTTGGTTACTCTTTTAACCCGGCATCGAGGGTGCTCATTGGGGTTGTCTGTCCTAACTCACCCCATTCTCCTATATCTGTGCTTCTTCACACATCTGATGGAGTGAGAGTTAGGGCCGACAACAATCTCGCTCCCGATGTGATTGAGGTGTGGTGGTGAGGTCGGGGGCTTTCAACCCTAACACTAATTTCTCACTTTTGTCGCTGCTGAGAAACCATAACTAATGCATTAAATAGAGTTTTTTGCCTCTAATATATATATATATATATATTTGCTAGAGTGTTCAGGGTGGGGAGGACCACCTACCCTGGGCATTTTAACATATGTATGATGGGGTTTGGTGACGCAGTGAAGTAAGAGAAAGAGAAACAGTCTTTATTTTTGGTAAAACACCCCAGAAATATATTTTCAAATTTCTGGAAAAGTACTTTCACAAGTATTACGTGCTCACGAAAGTAATGAACTTTTTATGAAGCTTTCGCAAATTGCGACAGTAGTTTTCCATCTGTGGGAAAGTGACAGCGATTCTTTGGCACTGCGCTGCAAAAGAACCGTTGGGAGTTTTGGGCTGAAATTTGGAAGAAACGCAGCCGACATCTCACAGATGTGACTTTCAGTGTTGTATTGAAAAAATATTACATGGCAGAAAAGTTATGGCACTCCAAAGTTGACTGTTTTTCCTATAGGATAACATTACGGCGCCCGATGCATTACAGAAATCCTTTGGATCCCTGCTGCAAAATAACGGTTTGGTCTTTTTCACTGAAATTTGGAGGGAAGACAGCCAACAGCCCACAGATGTGCCTTTCGGTGGTTTGGTGAAAAAATATTACAGGGAGGCAAAGTTATGGTGCTCCGAACTTCTCTTTTTTTCCCATAGGATAACATTACGGCGTTGCCCGCCTTTCCAAGGCCGTATCTCTGAATCGGTGAGAGATTGGGACTTTTCGTCGGAAAATTCTTAGCCCCAGGCTAAGTATAAAACTAGCCAGACAGTCATAAATCATAAGACTTTTAAATTTTTTTTCTACGCTGTATACTGTTCCTGGTGATATATAACTTATTTAGTATTCCAAGTCCTCATTTTCTGCTCCGATACCCATTATTATGCATACATTCTTTGTACTCACTGTCTTTCTCATTCAGCTTTTGGGAAAACCAGCCTGTGCACTTACATTACTGTTACCATTGCCCTTTCCGCTTTGTGGTTCCATGCCTGTTTCACTTACCGTTGACATCTACGCCACCACGCGATGCCATCCTTTGCGTTTCATTTGCACTTATGCTTTCTGTTATTTTTGCCATTTGTGTCTCACTGCATTGTTTCTCTTTCTGTTTCACTTTGCGTCACCATTCTATTGACATTTCCATTGCAGGCACCATTTACTATGTGACAAGACATCACTAGCACACCGTTCCCATCTACGCCACCGTGTTCGTTACCCTTTCTGTTCTCATTCGCGCTTGAGTTACCTTTGTGTGTCACTGTTAGCGCCTGTTTGCGTTGTTGTTCCTGTTACTATGCCACAAGACATCATGTGGTGGGTGGGAGACCCTTTAGGCCCCACGCTCCCGCTGCTGCGATGCGAGCCGGGGCGCGGGGCCTATGTCGTTATTCTCTTTGCGTTTTCATTTGGCGCTTGTCGTTTCTGTTATTTTTGCCATTTGTGTCTACAGTACTGTTTCTCTTTCTGTTTCACTTTGCGTCACCATGCCCATTGACATTTCTGTTTGCAGGCACCATGTTACTATGTGACAACACATCACGTGGCAGACTGTTCCCGTCTATGCCACCGTGTGCATTGCCCTTTCTGTTGTCATTTGCGCTTGCGTTACCATGTGCGCCACTGTTAGTGCTTCTGTTTGCGTTGCTCTTCCTGTTACTATGCCACAAGACATCATGTGGTGGGAGCGCTGAGGCCCTTCCATACCGCGTACATTCACTATTCTCATTATCATTTTTCAAAAGAAGGAAATTAGAGTCAAAAACTCTGTTTAATGCATTAGTTAGGGTTGTTCCATGGCGACAAAGTGAGAGGAATTCCGCTGTTAGGGGTTGAAAACCCCAATTCAATTCACCCCCCCAGCACCACACACACACAGACACACACACACACTCACATATGCAAGTATGGGGAGGACCAAGTCAACACAAAAATGACAGACATCCAGCAGTAGGTGACAGAAATAACGAACAATTGTCTAAACTTACCACGAGACATCCCACCCACCTGACCCGGTACTGCATGCTCAGTGGAGATCAACAGCAAAACTGAGGCTGTTGCACACCCAAATGTACACATCCCTGACTGCAGCTGCACAACGATGTATCACACTTAGTAGTTGCATGGCTTACCTACCGATGCCCCACACCAGACCACACACATGTGGTGGGCCACCTGAGCAATAGAGTTCAACAAAACCAAGGAGTTGTACAGGTATAATATCTCTGATTATAACAAGGGTTTGAGAAATGCAGCTTTCTAATTGACTGTAAACACTGTAACAGCCTTATGTTTAGTTTTTATTAACATACATGTAGAGCCTAACTATATGATGAACATGGTTTAATGTTGTTTAAAACAGTTTTATTATGATAGTAATAAGTTACCTCCAGGTATTATGTTAATGGTCAGTTTATCACTGTCTAGTGACATGTGGCACTCGGCTATGCCTCATTCAACATTAAACCCCCTGGAGGTGATTAACAGACCATTTAACATAACTGTTGGTCATGTCTCATTGCTTAATTGTCTTACGTAGATACTCTCCTCTGCTAGGCACTGCAGCAGCTTTGTAACACAGTGTCCCACCCAGTTACACCATACACTGTCTAGTTACTGGAGAATGGCTGTGAATATGAACTCATGAAGATGAACATGTAACTTGATCATTACAGTCATCGAAACCTTAGTGTGATTATAACTGACAGAGTCAGTGATAGAGAATAACCCTGCTGTCCTAGTACACTTACCCCATTGTGAGTTAAATCAATACTAACAGACATTCTGTTTATATCTACACCATACCTACTTGATTCCTGTTGTACCACAATTAACATAAGTTATCACTTTGATAGCATCAGTGACAGAAGTGTGGTAAACCCAAACACTAGGCATACAGCCTTGAGTATGAAACAACTGTTAAAAAATTACACTGTGTCCATATGGTATAGATCACTCATTGCAACAATAGTAAATGTATTACTATTTGAATAAGTTAGTCATCATAGATGCAATGAGATTGTCTTATCAGGTGTCAACATACCAGTAAGTGCCACAGGAAAATCTATCCTATATACATCTCTGATACAGGTATCATTGTTGGCTCAGTAGTGCTATGATATTTAGTTGCTTGGCCTGATCCATGCAATTGTTAATTGTTTTACAAAGAATACTACTGCATCTTTAGTATTGAAACACACTGAAGGTTCGTATGTACATCAGCAGTACCTTCATCAGTAAGAATGCATCTGATACTGGCAGTACAAATTTCACAGCGCTGAACAGGCAATGCTTTTCCATACGTTTACATCAGCCTCTCTATCTTTGAGTAAACCATTGCAGTAATGTACTACTATGTAAATCACCTACTAGTAAATGTAACGCTACTTTTTATCTTGAGCATGCTAGTGTCTTGTAGTTAATTTATGTACTTTTAATTAATGTATACTCACTAGTGTTGAAATTTTCTACAACTGTGTCATCATGCACCTTCAGCATTTATATTGACTAATGGTACAGCACCAGTTGTGGTGTGGTGTAACATCGGTAGGTAAGGCCATGCAACTACTATTGTGGCATGTGTGCAGCTGCAATCAGGATGTGTACATTTGTACATGGCCTCAGTTTTGCTGTTGATCTCCACTGAGCATGCAGTACCTGGTCAGGTGGGTGGGATGTCTCATAGCACATTTAGACAATTGTTTGTTATTTTGTCACCTGCTGGATGTCTGTCATTGGTTGTGTTGACTTGGTCCTCCCCCATACTTGCATATGTGTGTGTGTGTGTGTGTGTTGTCTGTGTGTGTGGTGCTGGGGGTGAATTGAGTTAGGGTTTTCAACCCACTGTTAATTCCTCACTTTGTCGCTGTGAACAATCCTAATTAATGCATTAAACGGAGTTTTTTGTCTCTAATATATATATATATATATAGATATATATATATATATAGATATAGATATATAGATATATATATATCTTCTATATGTCTATTTATATATATATATATATATATATGTTCTATATATATGACACATATCTATATATCTATATCTATATATCTATATATATATATATATATATACCACAGCACTGACAGCTACTTGCCCCTTTCTAATCCTACAATATGTCAGTGAACCTATATGCAAGACACTGTAACCTGCTTTATATAGGGGCACTGGCATATATATGTATGTGTGTATGTATATCTATATAGCTATCTACATATTATGGCAGCACGGTAGTGCTACCATAGTTAGGGTTGAGGAGCCATTTACATGTTAAACCCCAAATTTTGCACCTTAATAACTTTTCAACCGTTTGACAGATTTGCCTGAAATTTGGAATGCCTGATCAAGACCCACGCCTTGGGATCTGCCAGGTTTCGTACTTTGTCGGACACACACAGCCGCGGAGTTATTAAGGATCTGTGTGCGCTTACACTTTTCTGAATTCTACTTGTCCGATTTACAGGTCGACGGATGGGTTTGCTGACCGCCCAAAATCTTCAGGGAATGCGGTCGGGTCCCTGATGCCTTTCAAAGATTTCATGAAAAATATTAAACGTTCAAAAGTTATTCAAAACAATTTCCCATTATAAGTCAATGGGAAAAGTTAACAAAGTTCGACAGTGTTGCAATTTCATTTTACTGTCGCAATGGCCTCTTACTTTCACAACCGTCATTTTGTTTTCAGTTAGTGATCAGAAAAATGCTTTGCATTTAAAATTGAGACCTTTAGCAACCTAATTATTTTGTATTCACCAAGTGGGCCCTGGGATGCTTGCGTGTCTTTATTTTGTAAAACACCTCAGAAATATGTTTTCAGATTTTGAAAGTACTTTTTGTAAAGTAGTGTCGACTCACGAAAGTGTCACGAAATTTTGTGAAAGCTTTGCAAGAATGCGAAATGCGCCTAGGCTGTGGGAAAATGACAGTACCCTTTGACATCTCATGCAAAAGAACGATCGGTGCTTTGCCTGAAATTTGAGGGAACGTGAAGACATCTACAGATGTGTCTTTTAGTGTTGTGTTGAAAAAATATTACATGGCAGCAAAGTTACGGCACTCCCAAGTTGACACTTTTTCCCATAGGATAACATTACGGCATCCGACGCATTGCAGCAATCCTTTGGCGCACTGCTGCAATATAATGGCTTGGTCTTTCAGGCTGAAATTTGGAGGGAAGACAGCCAACATCCCATAGATGTGCCTTTCAGTGGTTCGGTGAAAAAATATTACAGGGAGCCTAAGTTATGGTACTCCGAACTTCTCTTTTTTTGCCATAGGATAACATTATGGAGTTCGCCGCGACTTTCAGGGCCCGTATCTCAGAAACGGTGCGACATACGGACTTTTCATCAAAAAAATGTTTAGCTCCCTAACAGGGGCTAAATACAAAACTAGCCAGGAAAATCATAAATCATATGACTTTTAAATTTTTTTTCTACGTCATACGGTTCCTGAGACATAACCTGTTTAGTATTTCAACCTCATTTTCTGCTCTGAGACCCATTATTATGCATACACTTTGTGTACTCACTGTCTTTCTATGCAACTTTTGGGGAAAACCAGCTGTAATGCCCATTACTGTTACCGTTGCCCTTTCCATGTGATCCCATTACCCGTTCACTTTACCGCTCATGTCCCTGCCACCATGTTGCTATCCTTGCATTTTCATTTGTGCTTATGTTTGCTGTTTTTGCCATTTGTGTCTACAGTACTGCTTCTCTTTCTGTTTCACTTTGCGTCACCATGCCCATTGACATTTCCGTTTGCAGGCACCATGTTACTATGTGACAAGACATCACGTGGCAGACCATTCCCGTCTATGCCACCGTGTGCGTTACCCTTTCTGTTCTCATTCGCGCTTGTGTTATCATGTGTGCCACTGTTAGCACTTCTGTTTGCGTTGCTGTTCCTGTTACTATGTCACAAGACACCACTTGGCAGGAGCGCGGGGCCCTGGCCGCTGCTGCATTACATTCACTATTTCTCGCTATCATTCTCAAAAATAGGAAATTAGAGTAAAATCCTGATGCATCGTAGCAGTTGTTACCATCGACAAATGTGGGGAATTGCGGTTAGGTTGAGCTTGACTTCTCTCACTAATCAGCATTGGGGTGCGATTTGGGTGTTCGGTCCTAACTCTCACCCCATTCTCCCTATACTTCTGCTGTTACACATGTGATGGGTGAGTTAGGGCCAACGACCCTAATGTGCACCCAATGCCGGTTGGGGGTGGGCTGGGTCCAAGGGGGTTTTCAACCAACACCGAATTTCCTCACTTTTGTCGCTGTGGAACAACCCTAACTGATGCATTAAATGGAGATTTTTGCCTCTAATATAGATATATAGATATACATACACACACATACACATACATATATATATATATATAGAGAGACAGAGAGATAACAAGGTGTGGGGGGGGGACACTAGCCACCAGGTCATTTGGGCATTTGTGACATAATACAAGCAGTGTGTTCGGGGATGGGAGGGCAGAGGCACACTTGCTAAGACCTGGTTTGGGAGGTGGTAAATAGTACAGCCCTGGAGGCTACTTGCCCCTTTCTAATCCCTACAATATGCCAGTGTACTATGCAGGAGGCTACTATAGCTGCCATAGGTGGTGGCATACTTGAGGGCCAATAGCAGCAGGGTAGTGGCTCGCTACCTATGACATACAATATGGCATTTTGCAGTCCTTCCCTGCTTTGGGCCTGCAAAATGCTGCTGGCAAGTCACTATCCTGTTTCAGGATAGTTAAACACCTTGGAATGTCCCAGCCATAGCATTGAATTTCCATGTACCTGAAAAAAACCCTCTTGACCCAAATCAAATTTTACTGTTAATTTCTGCAAGGATTTGAATGTACCAGAATCTAGCAATCTTAATTTTTGTAAGGGAGTAATACCCATAGTAACCCAAATTATGAACCCACTGTCCGCACTTCCCACCAGAAAGACTGGATTACCTTTCTAGCCTGAGAGGGGGGGAACTGCATTCTTTACTTTCAAATGTTTACAAATTCCCTACCTTCACTTTAGGAAGTGTGCAGTCCAAAGATTTTTATTAGACTTTATTGTGACTGAGGCAATGTGGCACAGAGGAAGATTATGGAACCAATCATTTGGCAAGCATAGGGAGGGTGTCACCAGCGGAAGGAGGGAGGTGATGTTGCCACTGTATATATCACTGGTGAGACCCCACCTGAAGTACTGTGTCCACTTCTGGAGACCACATCTCAGTAGGGATATAGACAGAGTAGAGGCTGTCCAGAGGAGGGCAACTAAAATTGTGCAGGCCCTGCATCAGAAGCCTTATGAGGAGAGACTGAAGAACCTCAATATGTACACTGTGGAAAAAAGGAAAAGAGCATGATGGAGAGCTGTAAATACCTCTCATGGTTAAATAAGGTACCAGAATGGAATATTTTTCAGAGAAAAAGATGCATGAGAACAAGGGGACATACAATGACACCTGGAAGGGGGTACACTTAAGAGGGATGTGAGGAAGCACTTCTTCACTAAAAGAGTGGTAGATGCCTGGAACAAACATCTAGTGGAGGTGGTGGGGGTGAAAACAGTGGTGGGTTTCAAAAATGCATGGGATAGTAATAATGGAATCTTAGTGGAAAGAAAGGAGAGGAGGGAGCCAGTGATCAAGTAGGGTCTGTGGTAACAGTATAGGCAGGTAAAAATGGGCAGACTGGGTGGGCAAAGCAGTCCTTATCTGCTGGCAAATATTATGTTTCTATGTTTCTAAAGAGGGAGTCCAGACAACATTTCTAGCATCAATAAATTCGGAATTTGGATCAGCATATCCCCAATTAGCCTCATGCCAAAAATTAGATTGCTAAGTTACTTTGTTTAAAGGTTATAAGTCATTTTGTAACCCTAAATTCACTGCCTGTTCAAAAAAGCCAGTTTCAGTAAAGAGCTACTGATGATGTCACAACCAGAGCTCACAGCCTAGTCTTTCTTGCAAACTACCTTATAAAACTTATTTCTCCTGGCCAGCCCAGTGGCGCTGAGGCTTGAGGCACTGGGCACCACACCTCATGCCACACCGGTGACCCAAGTTTGGCAACAAGCTCGGTCACTTGGGCTCAGCAGGGGAGGGAGGGAGGTGGATTGACTATCCCATGGAATGCTCTCCTCTACCTGGGGAGGGATCAAGGGTGTGTCCAGCACAGTGGTAACCCCCAGTGGAGATCGAGGAACAGTTTGTGCATGGAATGTTCAGGGGAGGAGCGCAGCATATGCCTATGGCACAGCTGTGCAGGCATCATTGCAAGCTCATGCTCCTAGGGGCAACCAAGCATGAAAATAACCCAATCCCAGGATAGGCGACAGCTCTCCTCTGAAGCCATGCCACCACATGCCCAACATCGGGCCCTGTCTCTGCATCCCAGTCTGCTCTTTCACCACCTCAGTTGACATACTCAATTTACAGATAGAGCACCAGAGTGAAGGTGACCCTACTCCAGGGAGCTCAGAGCTGGGGAGTCCACTGCTGGAGGATGGTGGAGGGCAGGCAGAGATGGGGGGATCTGGTGGGCAGTAGAGCTGTGACAGGCCTGCAGGAGTAGTCTGAGAAGGTTCCTGGTTGAGGGCAATAAACAGAAGATACAAAAAAAAAGTAATTTCTCCCACATTACATAAAACTGCAGTTGTAGTAAACATCTAAAAAATGAAAACTGACACTGGGGTGGGTTACGGCATTAATTTCCATAATGTGTAGATACAAGGCACAGTACTTAAGAATGTGGTGAGGGGAGGAGTAGGAATGCAGATGGAAACATGGCTTTAGAATGACAAAAATGTGTGCAATTTTTAAAATACTGAAGCAATGAGATTTCCAAATGTCATCAGACTGCAACTGTGGAATGCGGCAATGACACAGTCTCAGAAAATAGCTGGGACACATAATTTTGGAAAGTGGCAGGGGTGCTAAATTCATACTGTGGTGGTATCAAGTGTATTTTTAGAATGGGCAGAGATACGCAATTTTAAAATGCAGGAAAAACATAGCTGTGGAAGGTGGTAGGGATATGTAATTCCATAATGCATCTTGGATGCATTAATTTGGCATGTAGTGGTGATGCACAATTTCAAAATGTGGTTGGATGCTTGATTTCAAAATTGTGGTGGCAACACTCAATTTCAGAACTGGCATGGACATGGAATCTCAGAATGTAGATGTAATGCAGTTTCAGAATTTGGTAGTTACATGCAATTTCAGAACAAGGTTGGGATGCATCATTTCAGAATGTGACTTGGACATGCAATTTTGAAATGTGGCAGTGACACTCATTTTCAGAATGTGATAGGGATGTCAAATTTTGGAATAGAGTGGGGTTGCATATTTTCAGAATGTGATAATGACAGGCAGTATTGGAATGTGAAAGTTTACACACAATTTCAGAATGTGGCAGGCAGGTACAATTTCAAAATGTGGTGGAGACATGCAGTTTTGGAATGTGGCCCTGATGCACAATTTTGGTATCTGGCAGTGATACAATTTCAAAATGTTGCATTGAAACACAGCTTTGGAATGTGGCAGGGATGTGCAATTTTGGAATGTGGTGGGGATGTGCAGTTTCAGAATGTGGCACTGATGCACAGTTTCAGAATATTTTGCTGACACACAGTTTTGGAATGTAGTGCTGACATGCAATTTCTGAATGTGGTGCTGATGTGCAGTTTCAGAATATGGTGCTAATGCACAATTTCAGAATTTGGCATTGGAATGTGGCATTGACACACAATTTTGGAATGTGGCATTGTCAAAATTTCAGAATGTGGCACTGAAACACAACTTTGGAATGTGGCAGGGATTTGCAATTTTGGAATGTGGGAGGATGTGCAGTTTTGGAATGTGGTGGGGATGTGCAATTTCAGAATGTGGCGCTGACAAGCAATTTTGGAATGTGATGTTGATGTACAGGTTCAGAATGTGGCACTAACACACAATTTTGAAATGTGATGCTGACGTAATTTCAGAATGTGGCTCTGATGCACAATTTTGGAGCGTGGCGTTGAAGCACAGTTTTAGAATATGGTGGTGAAGCACAGTTTTGGAATGTGGTTGTAATGCAAAATTTTGGAATGTGGCATTGAAACACAACTTTGGAATGTGGCAGGGACGTGCAATTTTAGAATATGGCAGGGATGCGCAATTGTAGACTATAGCTAAGTCATACAATGTCAGACTATGCTGTAGATGTGATGAACAATTTTGAAATGTGGTGGGTGCATACAGTTCTGGGATGTGGGAGGGACAAGCAGTTTCAAAATAAAATGGTGTATCTTGTCACATTCCAACAGTGTGCAGCCCTACTATATTCTGGAATTTCCAGTCCCCACTAAATTCCTCAATGTGTGCACCTGTTGCATTCTGAGACTGAGTGTCCTATCACACTGTGAGATGGCACATTGCTGCCACATTCTGAGATTGCATGCCCCCCCCCACCCACAACATTCTAAAATTGTGCATCAGAAAAAAGGCTCTGCACTCTGGATGTGTGTTTTTTAAGGCAAGTTGCCACTTTCATTTCTCAAAGGTGTTTGGTCAATCAAACCAATTTCCCCAGCACTTTGACCCAAATCTGGGTCTTCCTCAGGGGGCGTATCTAGATACCAATCACAAGTATGTGTATTTTATACAAAAAAAATATTTAAAGTGATAGTGTGCCACATTGAAGTAAAAACTATGAAATGGGGGGGTTACAAAATCAAATAGTGTACTAGTTCTCTCAAATGAGTCCACATATACTTGATGGAAGTTTGAACCAAATATGTAAACCTATAGTTAGGTATCTCATATACATCTCTAGTAAAGCTGGTAGTAACTCATTCATGTTTATAGATCAGGACATTTAACATCCAGGAACAACAAAGGAAAAATAAATCTACTTTATATATTCAATTAATCTAGCTCTAGAATCACTTTTTAAGACATCACATACATGATACATCACATCAAATAAGAAAGTTACATCAAAATTGGTTGGAGGTCAAATATTCAAAAATTTGTATAAATTTTAGAAAAGGATTAGCAATTCACAACATTCACATCAAAACTGGATTCAATACAGTCAGGGCAATAACAAAATAAACAAAGGCAATAGAGTTTCAATATTTTATATTAATGTTATTTTCCAATTATCTTTGGAATATGGGGGGCTGGGGAAGGAGGTTTAATGGCTATACTTTGGGAAGAATGATTGAACTCAAAATAAGGAAAATGTGTTTATTTTATAAAATAAATACTCAAGGCAAAGAAACAGGTAGGGGCAGGAAGTAGAGAATGCAGATGGAGATCTTTCCAGCTTAATTTGTTCAATGTTACGATAGTCAAATAACTTTCAAAACAGCACTTCTTACTAAATGGGTAAACCCATTAGTTAATCAATCAAAATAATTCAAAATAATGGACCATACAAGAGGGGCATAGCCAACAGCTGACTGAATTGGTCTCATACTCGACAGCTCTTTCTGCTTCACTACAAAATGGCAAAAATAATAATCTTTCACTGCTCAGACTTATTTCATTACAATATAATCCTAAAGAACAGTCTTGGCACTACTTAAATCTGTAAGCTCAATGATGAAAGATATGGGGAACCCTCAAAAAACAGAGCAGCAGGGTTTGGGCAAAGGAAAGCATGGTAGGCAACCCGATGGCACAGGATCTAGCGGCCTTGCGGTGGGAGCAAGCGGTGACCCTGAACCCACTAACAGCACTGTACTTCAGGCTGTATTGGCTCTTGACACTTCAATGAAAGCCCTCGATGCTAAACTGGACTTGTACAATAATCGTGTAACTGCACTGGAAAAGAAAACTGAGACCATCACTGTGGAGGCATGTCTGGCAAAGGAGTTGGCCGACAGAACATCGGCAGTGACTGTGGGTCTAATTTCCAAAAACAAACTGCTCTGGCTACATCTGGAGCATGTAGAAAATGGGGCTCGTTTAGCTCATGTTCATCTGCTTGGCATCCCAGAAGGTTCAGAGGGGGGTGACCTGCTACTTTATGTGAGCAAGCTTTTGCAAAGTATGCTAGGTTTCAAACTCATGGAGAATATATTTAAGGCCTACAGAATTACACCGCGGAAACCGGCGCAGGATTCAGATCTACCACACACTATCCTGATACTGACTGCAGGGCAACATATTCAGGTTCAGATCCTATATCTGGCTCAAATCAAAGGCCCTCTCCAGCTACTTGAAGGCCCTCACTTTTTCTTCTTCCCAGCCCTCAGCTATGCCACCAAGCAGCACCGGAACGCATTCGATGCAGTGTGTGGTGAGTTAAAATAGTTGGAGACAGCCACTCTCTATTACTCCCTGTAAAACTCTGGATCTCCTACACAGGTAAAACTTTCATTTTTACTGATCCATCTGAGGCTGGCAAGCAGTTAGTCAAGATCAAAGCAGATTTTCTACAGGGGGATGCAATGCCTGAGGAACGTAATGATACCTGAGCAGTGGCTCTTTAATTGACTATCAGTTTAAATATCTCTGATTTAAGCCCTCTGCTTATTTCTAGAATACTTTCAGTCTAATAACTCGATTAAAGGCTGAGTAATTTCTCTACTGGTTAAAGTTGATAAAAATTGTTGTTTTTTGACCGTTTTAAGTCAGAGTGAAGGCTTGACGGTAGCTACACTTATCATTTTACTTAGCGCAGATTTAATGTACTCATGGACTTTATATAAGTCAAATTTTTGTCTTAATGGATTTTAGGCAGTATAGCGCAGTGGTTTAAGGCTCTGAGCTGCAAATCTGGAGACCTGGGTTTGAATCCCACAACCCCCACTTGCATACTGTGTGACCCTGAGCAAGTCACTTAACTTCCCTGTGCTCCCAAGTTTCACCTGTAAACAAGCTTTCAGCTTAGTGTGTCTCACCTGGTTAAACAATTGGGGAAAAAAATACACTCTGGGACATTTCTGACACTTTGAATTTAAGTTATATAGTCCATGGTCATAGCTGTACATGCATTTGATACTTTTTCTTTAACACAAGTTGATAGCAGCTGAACTTCCCCTCCCATGTTGTAACACCTGGAGATAAGAATATAATCCTGTATTATGTATATACTTGTACCTGTATTCATTTCTATGCCTTAGAACCAAGTGTTCTTTCATGTTAGCTTCTGATATAATGAATAAAAACAAAATTAAAAAATAAATAAATAAATAATGGACCATATGAGATTCCTCAACATGGAGACACGTTTCACAATTGTTCAAGCTCTTTACAATAGAATGATTTCCCAGTTTTACCTAGTTACTTGGTAAAGTCAAACCCTATAGTGCAGAAGTGCTGAACAAATTCTTTGCATAGTGGGCATACATGGAATGCAGCTCTCACTTTTTGCATTTACAGGAAGTCAGGGTTACTGGATAAATTACCTAGAAAAAGACAAGAACAAAAACAAAAGACTGGAGACGGTCTCACGTGGTTCCCCTCCACAAGAGTGGAACCAAGGACGAACCAGGGATCTATAGGCCAGTAAGTCTAACATCCATAGTGGGGAAGCTAATGGAGACCATCCTAAAGGAGAAGCTAGTGGCACTACTGGAGGTGAACAGGGTGCAGGACGGGAAGCAGCATGGCTTCGTCAAGGGCAGGTCATGCCAGACCAACCTGGTGGAATACTATGACTGGGTGACTAGGAAAATTGATGGAGGCTATGCAGTGGATGTCCTGTACCTAGACTTTAGTAAGGCCTTTAATTCAGTGCCGCATGGAAGACTTGGAAGTAAGCTATCTGGCACAGTGGCAGGAGCAAAACTGGTGGTGTGGGTAGAGAACTGGCTAAAAGATAGGCAGCAGAGGATGGTGGTAGGTGGAACTTCTCAAACGAGTCATGCACAAGGTAGCTGTGGTGCTCGCAGCTCTACACAATCATTTCCAACAAAAGCTGCTACATACACACACCAAATTAATCCTTGGAGCCAATTCTTCTGTTATAACATTTATTGGTGTTGTGTTGGTGAATAAATGTTATAACAGAAGAATTGGCTCCAAGGATTAATTTGGTGTGTGTGTGCAGCAGCTTTTGTTGGAAATGGTGGTAGGTGGAGAATACTCATCCCCTAAGCCTGTGACAAGTGGTGTTCCACAGGGGTCGGTGTTGGGTCCAGTGCTGTTTGACATATTTATTGTAGACATCTCAGAGGGCATCAGCAGCAAAATCAGCCTATTTACAAACAACACCAAGATAGAAGCAGTGGTGGATGACCAGATTTGGGTGGCGATGGCTACAGGAGGATCTGGCAAGGCTATAGGCATGGTCTGACAGATGGCAGCTGGAGTTCAATGCAAAAAAATGCAAGGTACTGCACTTCGGAACAAAACATCTGAAGAGAAGCTACCATCTGGGGGGGGGTGTGCGGCTGGTGGTAACAGAAGAGGAAAAGGCTCTGGGGGTGGTCATCAAGGGAGCAATGAACAATTTTGTGTAATACAGAAAGGCAGCAGCAATGGGCAACAAAATGCTTGGGTGCCTTGCAAGGGGCATTACCTCGAGAAGAAAGGAGGTTGTGCTACCGTTATACAGATCATTGGTTAGACCCACCTGGAATACTGCATGCAGTACTGGTGCCTGTACCTACAAAAGGACATTAGGCTGCCGGAGGGAGTGCCGCATAGGGCAATGAAGATTATTCATTGCCTGTGGGGAATTGCCATGTGATGTCAGACTTAGACAATTAAACATGTACACACTGGAGGAGAGGAGGGACGGGGGGACATGAGTGAGACTTTCAAATACATGAAGGGGGATAATCAAAACAGACACATAGTGTCTCTTCAGGAAGAGGGTGGGGAGAGACACTAGGGGCCATGACATGAGATTGGGGGGTAGATTCAGGAGGAAGGTGAGGAGGCATTTCTTTACGGAGAGGGTAGTGGCAAAGTGTAACACACTACCGGCTGAGCTGGTGGCATGTAACACTGGAATGCTTCAAGAAGGAGTCAGACAGGGCAAAGGGGAGGGTAAAGGGAGGGAAGGGGGTGCAGCAGCTGCTGAATAGGGAGCTAGCTACAATCTTGAGCAGCCTAGATAGATTAGGATGGCCTTTTGCTTCTGGCAACTTTTGTATGTTTGTGTATAAAAACAAAAAAAGACAGGTGATGCAAAACGCATTGGAGCTGGGTAAACCTACTACTTAAGCTCATTATACGTACAGTGTGAAATCCACTTCTTCATTTAAACCTGGTGGGGTAACTGTTTCTAATAATAAAATCCATCTTTTTTCTTTTTGTGAGAGGGCATTCAATCTATTACCACCCCACAGGTGTCTTTCAGCATGTTCAAGTATGGCAAACCTGAAACCATCCAGTTTGCTTCCATGTGATTGTAAGAAATGTTCCCCAAGGGCATTGTAAATGTTGCCATATATGATAGCCCTGATATGCTCTTGTATTCTTTCTTTAGCTGGTCTAGTAGTGTGTCCCACATAATAAGATGGACAACTGCACCAACAGATGTACACTACAAATGGTGTAGTGCAAGTCACAAATCTCTCTGTTTTGTCCTCGATATCATCCTTAACAAAACTGCACCCTGTCTGGAGGTATTGACAAACATTTCACCTCCCACATTTGTGTGCATCTCTAGGTTTTGGAAACCAGGAAATGCCTGTCTGCACCTGGTTAGTTGATGTAAAATGGCTTCTAGTAATTATATCTCCCAGGTTCTTTCCCTTGAATAAAGTTACCCTTTGGTTTATGGTTAATCTGGTTCTGTGACACAAAATCAGAAACAGTAGAGGCCAATATTTGTGAACAACCACCCCACACACTTTATCAGCTAGGTGGTTGCACTCACTAATGAATGTTACTATTTTGGCATCTGTTGCCTCATTCTGCTCACCCCTGTTGTCAATTCCAAATCTCCTGTCTTTTTTAGGATCAACAAGTCCTCTCTCTGTAGTTATAAAACTTTTGTTTCTGCCTCATCTAAAGATAAATTACTATATCCGCTGGCGGATAATCTATTTTTCAATTTAATAACTTGATTAGCAAAATCATCGTTATCAGAGCAATTTCTCTGGAGTCTAACCATTTCCCCAAAAGGTATGGAGGCTTATAGTTTTCTGGGATGTGAGCTTGATGCGAGGAGAATTGCATTTGCTGCAGTTTATTTTCTATAGTTTCTTGTATGCATTGACTCCCCTTGTATGCATCTTAGCTCTAAGTCAAGGAAATTAATGATATTCTCACCTATTTCATTGTAAATTTGAGTCCAAAGTCATTATTGTTCATGTATTCAAAATAATCATTGATCTCAGATATCTCACCCCTCCAGACAATTAAAATATCATTGATAAAACTATACCAGCTTTCAATGTGGGGAAGAAAACAATTTTTGGTTCCGTCATTAATGACTGTGTGCTCAAAATTACCGATCGCCAAATTAGCATAACAGGGGATGAATGCTGCCCCATGGCTGTTCCACAAGTTTGTAGAAAAAATTCCTTGTTAAAAAGGAAGTAATTATGAGTCAAGGTGAAGTCAATAGCCCATTTTAAAAACTGTTCTGAAATTAATTCATCATCTTTACAAAAGAATTCTACAGCATCCAAGCCTATTTCATGTCTTATAGATGTATAAAGGCTACTGACATAAACAGGAAGCCAACACATATTAGTATCCCAGATTTTTCCTTCCAATCTTTTAAGGATATTTCTTAGGTTAGACTCAATAGATAAAACCTTTGATTGTAAAAAACTGTTGATGAAAGTACACAGATTATGTGTAAGAGAGTCAATCCCGGACACGACTGGCCTTCCGGTGGGTCACTCATATTTTTGTGCACTTTTGGCAGAATATAAAATGTTGGACTCACAGGGTAATTGACTTTTATGTATTCTGCCTCATTTTTAGTTAGCCAGCCACAACTTAAACCCCAGTTCAAAAACTCATACAGTTCTGCATAAAAATGTACTGCTGGGTCCCTTCCCAGTTTTTTATAATTGTGCTGATCAGATAGAAGGTACAAACATTTTTTCATTTAGGAATTCTCCTCTATCAGCACAGTAGTACCTCCTTTGATTTCTTGATTGCTACACCAATTAAGTTTTCTAGCTCTTTCAGAGCTTCCACTTCCTCATGATTTAAATTCCTAGTGTGTCTACCAACATCATTAGAAAACAGGTTCATAGTTTCATTTAAAACACATTTCTAGTCAAAAACCGCAATGACAGGACAGGATACTTGTGGGCAAAATGTAGATTTAAGTTTAAATTCAACTCTATATTTTAACAAAATCTCACTTACATGGGGGTTCCTTGTCTCATCTAAGAGTGCAGAGACATCAATATTGTCAATTAAATTGGGTTCCTATTCAGATACATCCCACGTATCGCAGTTTGCTTTGGAAAAGTCCAGTAACTCCATAGGTAGTGCACCACTGGTTATTTCAGCGGTGCTCTCATCACGGTTCACACTGGCCCCCATATCTGCTGCCTCTTTTCCAAATTCAGCCCTTTTCCCAGAAAAATACTTTAACTTCAGTTTTCTCACAAGTTTAAAAATATCAATCCTTGTTTTTAGCAGGCCTGCGTTAAGAGTAGGAACAAATGTTAGGCCCTTTTGTAGAACTTTTAATTGATTATCTGTTAGTACAAGCTCAGTCAAATTTATGACCTGTGATCCTTTTCTTTGTCTTTGTTCCTCAAAGTCCTTTGTTCTCCTTTGTTTCCTCCTACCTCTCCGTCCCTTCCTCATTGTTTTGTTGTTGAGCCTCCTTTCCCAGTGTTTTGGGTGTCTGGTGTTTTGTGCAGTATTTCTACAGTCTGTCCTTGCGCTAAAGAAACACTTGGAGCAGTAGATGCAGTGGGTACAGTTGAAGAGCGTGCTTCAATTCTATCTGTCGAAGCAGCTTCAGTATTTCTACTGTTATTCTGGAAAGTAACACTTTTTTGCTGTTTTTGTTACTTGTGTCACTTTGGTGACATCTGTTCTACTGTCTTTTCCTAGTCAGAGAATGTCCTCTGCTGTCTGATCTGTCTCTCCATTCCCACACAAATACTTCCTTTCTTTGGTAATCCCCAATGTCTCTGTTCACCTTTGTTCTGTTTCTGGCAATCAAATCCTTTTCATGTTTACTTATTTTTTTTTACTGTAACCCTTACTGAAGCTTTCAAATTCTTTTTTGTTTTTAAGATCTGCATGTTTGGCCTGTATCAGTTTAATGTCCTTATTAATATCTTCCTGTACTCTGTTGTTCCTTTTAATAAGTGCTTTAAGCCAACTTACTGTGCAGATATGAGCAGGTTCCTCACATTCTCTTTTAAGCTCCTCGTCTTCAAATCCATTTGATGGTGTTTTATCAATGCGAAGGCCTCTGGGAGTGATGTTCAGTGTGAGGTATCTTTCAAGTGTGATTCTATTATAATAGCAGAATAACCCAAAGAGATACACTATAAGGGCATTCAAGAAAGAAATGCTGCATAGTTTCTAGAGTATTTCAACAAGTATTCCAGGGACACATTCTCTCTTCTATTGTTTTGTGTTTCAGGTTCCCTTGAACCTCAAGCCTCCCATGACAAGATAACCAAGTAATATCCCAGACTTTTAATGGGATTCTAGAGTCAGTGAGTTGTAAAAGGACCCTATTATTACCTAAACATACTCCTTGTGTGTCTAATATAATTGATACTTCCGCAAAGTTATTATCCAAAATATTCTGATAAAGTTGTTTTCTAGAAATGGACTATATGGTATCTGGTGTTCATTTCCACTGCCTTAGCTTTTGAAATGTGGGTATTAAATAATTAGGTATGTTATACATCCTAAAAATCCTAGGAATCTCAAAAGGAGCCATCTGCCATATAGTTCATAATGAAGCAATTAGAATGTTTCAGTATAGAATACCAAACTGTGGTGGAGAGGCTAAAGACTTGAAGAAGAGTTTGTTTAAAAAATAAACTGTAAAAAACGATTACAAGATGTATCATGCATATTACACCAAAACCATAATCTGGGTAAGTAAAAACTCTCTTTATTGGATTTAGTCAGCTCCCCTAAAAACCATGAAAAAAAACTGAAGTCACCTTAGCTTCTAAAGAGAAAGGAAGTGGGTATGCTAAAGCTACATGTAAGAAAATGGGTAACATTAATGTTTCCAGCAGCATTACTCTCTTTCTTTTAATTATTACTTTCCCCTTCCAGTAGTTAACCAGTTGTTAGGCTTTATCAGCAAATAAAGTCAAATTATTAAGAGCATCATCTGGTCCACCAAACTTTAAACCTAATATTTTAATAGGTTCAGTTACTATTGGGGTTCCTGCTATATCCACTAGAGATACTGGAATAGCTGAAATGTAAATAGCAGAACTTTTAGTATAATTTAGTTTAGACCCTGAAAAGTCTTCAAATATGGAAATAATATATAAAAGATCAGTGGCACAAATAGAAGGCATGGTGAAAATAACTAAATCATCTGCATAAGCCACAATTGTTGGAGTAGACAGTTGTATAGGAGACAGAATTCTTGGAATAGTAGGGTGCTGTAGTACGGACCTTTACAGCGAGTCTAATTGAAACACATAAAGAAGGGGGTTGAGTAAACATCCTTGTCTAACACCTTTACATCCTAGAAATGGTAACCCAGGGGAACCATTAACATATGGAGTGAGGCAGTACTATATAGCATCTTTACCCAGGAAATAAAGTGTGATGGAATATAATAGTGATGTAAAACCTTAAATAAATTGTTATGGTCCACCCTATCAAAGGCTTTCTCTGGTTGAGAGAAATCAGCAGAGATGGGCGTGAAATAGTACTATTGGCAGCAATATCTCTCAAAAAGGATAAATTATGCTATAAAGTCCTGTTTGGAATGGCACAGGTTTGTACTGGTGAAATAACTTGAGATGCTATAGGTAACAATCTATGTAACAATATGGATGTAAATATTTTATAATCTACATTTAGTAGACTAAGGGGTCTCCAATTTATAATATCAGATTTGTCTCCTTTCTTGAATAACAAAATCATAATGGCATCCGAAAAATTTTGGGGTATCGAACAGGACCTCAGGATGTCATTGAAAACTACAGCTAATAAGGGAGAAAATAAATTTATATAATGTTGATATAGCTCTGCAGGGAGACCATCTGCCCCCGGGAGGTACGTTTTTTTCAAGTGTTGCATAGCTAACCTAGTTTCTTCCACAGAAATAGGGGCAGGAAGGGAATCTAGTTGTGCCTTATCAACAACAGGGAATGTCATGTTATCTAAAAAGTTGGAGTCAGTGTTTACAGACGAGACCGACCCTAATATGCCTTCCAAATATTTTTGTACTTGCCTTTTTATCTGTGGTAAAGTAGTGTATGTTTGTTTAGTAACAGGATCCCTGATGCATTCCAGATGAGTGGCTAATACCCTATCCGTGAAGTTTTTAAAAATGTCTAATGAAGGTTTGGTACCCTGGGTACCACATTGTGCTTCTAATTTTAATGACAATGCTCTATTATATTGATAAACTTCAATTTCTGCTTTAAGAGTTGTAATCTGTTGGGAAACATCTGTTCATTTTTCAAAAGATTGTGAAAGTAGAGCCAATAGATTATGTCTTAATTGAGATTATCTAAGATAGTCTGATAATGCTTTATGATGTGCTTTTTGAAGAAAAAAGGATTTTAAATCTATTTTCGTTTCTTCCCACCAAGAAAGGGGGGAGTCATAAGCATCAATAACTGAAACTCTGGCATGTATAAAATGTAGGCCTGTTTCTGAAACCACTGGGTCAAACAATAGAGTACTGTTCAATTTCCAAGGAGAAACAGGCCAGCTGGGAAAAGAACCACCTGCCGAAGTGCATGTCAGTGAGACAGCCAAGTGGTCTGAAGTCTTACAAGGATGCACCTCAGCCTGCAGTACCTGAATATTTTTAGAAAGGAATATGTAATCAATCCTGGTGGCATAATTCCCTCTGTAATAGGTTTTAGCACCAGTGTTGTGAACCACACAATATCCAGCCCTAAGCTGTGCTGTTTGAATTATTTTGTTTAGCATGGCCATTTCCCCAAAGGTTTTTTGTGTATGTCCCCCTCTATCTGCATGTGTCAGTCTGCAATTGAAATCACCCCCAAAGAAAATATATCGGGAAGTATATAAATAAGGCTGTATTAATTTAAAAAGTGCAGACCTGGATGCGATGCTCTGAGGGGCATATATATTAATTAATCTTAAATTCAAGGAGTTGTACATATAATCAATTATCATAACTCATTCTGGGGAAATGTCCAAAACCTTGGAAACTTGAAAAGAAAAGTTAGAAAATAAGATGCCTAAACCATCACATAGATCTTCCCCATATGTCCAATAAAAAGGTCCCTTTATTCATTTCCCTGATACTTGGCTGATTTCTTGTCATGACTTTAACCTTGTATCTTGTAAAAAATATGTCTCATGGGGCAAATCTTTAAGATATTGAAGGGTAGTAAGCTGTTTTCGAAAGGACTTAATAACTATATACATTTAGAGTAAGGCAACGCAGCTTGACAGCTACAGCCATGAAAAGAAAAGGGGAAGAGGTTACTTAACATATCAAGTTTACCTGTGCAGTGGTAGCCCTTTTTGCTTCTGTACCAGGTGGGAGAACTCCTGCCTGAGATCTGAGGAACAATCCAGTCTAGAGGAAGATGCCCTTGAGGAGTCGGAATCTGCATCTTCCTCCTCAGTATCTCCCCATTGCCTTTTCTTCGATAAGGCCTGAAATCCATTCCTAGTAAGGACAGACCATCTTGAAGTTGAGACAGCAGGCTTCCTTTTACCTCTATTTTTCCTAAGACTAGAGACTGGAGTAAATGCCTTATCTACCCAAGGGGGAGGAGGGGGCATAGGTTCCTGACTCTGGGTGTCTATAGAAAGATTTTCTGTGTTGCTATGCTCCATAGCAGCAGCCGGGGGAGTGTCTTTCTGTTGTGGGACTGGAATTGATTGAGGAGGAAAAGAAGGGCATTGTGGTACCACCGTAGTCAGGTCGACAGGGACCGCAGTTGATGTGTCTGAGTGAGGGGGTTCCACCTCTGGAGGGTTACCTTCCTTTCTTCTCAGAGCCTGAACTTGGGAATCAGTTATTAGTGCTATCTGATCCTGTGGTGGGGGGAGGGTGATCCAATCTATTATGATCCCCCCAAAGACAGGATTTATAAGTGTGCCCCTGTTCATCACATAAATTGCATTTCTGGGGAGTAGAACACCCTAAACTAATGTGGCCATAAGCTAGACAAAGAGTACAACATGATTTATCACAAGTGTAACTCAGATGTGTCCTAGACCCACATTTGTGACATGTACGAGGCTGCCCTGGGTAAAATCATAACCCCCTAAATCTCCCAATGTAAAAACTATTAGGTTAATGTGAAATACCCTTGTCAGTTTGATGAAGTTGTATTTTAACTTTCTATTCCCCAGACCAGACCATATCTTCATCCAATATGGGTCAGGGAGTATCTAAAATGTCACATCTTTGTTTAAGCCAGTATTGGACATCTGCGATACTTACCCCCTCACTTCTAAATAACATGGTAATAACTTTAACTAATGGTTTAGTGAGATGGATAAGTAAAAAAAAAGCCCAAAGTGGAGACGTTTTCACACTTTCATATTTTGTCCAAAAATGCTCTAACATGTAAACATTCTTAAAGCTAATGTCATATATAGCTTCTCCATGAACATGAATAAAAGCAAATAAGTCTGAGGGGCTTATTCCTAAACAGTCTTTCAGCATGGAGTGTAGAACAGTTCTCCAGGATGGTGCTGTGTTTAAATCTCCGAGATATTTCATGCAGACCACGTTCCTGTGCTGTGCAGGTTCACCCACCCCCTGAAATAAGTCACTGAGCTTGAAACCAAAATTTGGAGGGTTATGTTGATGAGAAACCCTTGGTTTAGATGTAGGTATGTTAGGAACAGGACCGTCCTCTGCAGAAGAACTGCTTGAATGTGTTGGCATGCTGCTGGGGCCCTTGGATTTGTGTAAGTCACTTTGTGACCAGCTAGTATCTGCAGAATCTATTGGTGACTGTGTTTGCGCACACTCTGGGAGTTGTACAGAATTTGAGCACTGTGCAGCTTTATCGACCAGTGGTTCTCCTAAATCTGATCATCTGACAGAATTAATTATATCATCTGCACTAACAGGTCCTGGAAAAGTCCAGGGAGCTCCCTCGTTTAAACGACTCCAATCTGCCAATCGTAAGGCTGATTCTGGAGTCCAGATAAAGTCAGAAGTGTTGCCAGTGCGGGTAGTATCTCTGAGATGCAAAGAGGTGGGAATTAATGTTTTGTCTGGCATAGGTAAACAAGTCTTATTCTGTTCAGGTGCACTCATTTGAGAGGCTGTTGCAGAAAATATAGCATCTGGAGTGTCATCTGTTATATTAGCAGCATCATGCACAAGTTGCATTAGAAAAGGTTTATGCATCTGAAACACATACCATAGATGATCCTCAGAAAGGGTAGCATAAGAGGAATAAGGGTTCTGTGTATTTATAGCAGGTTGTCCTTCTGAGATATTTCCTTGCAATATGTTGTCAATAATGCCTTCTGCTAAAGTCATCCCATCCTCATCTTCATCAGAAACAACAGTAGGATTTGGTTCCACAGTATTATCAGGTATAATACAAGGTGTAGCAGGTTCTCCATCTCCTCCATCCACACTGTCCTCCTGGACGTCAGCCATCTTGGCTGTGACCGACCATGGTTCCCCCGACTGCAGAGTAGGGGTATTTATTAAGAAAATAAATCAAACATTATACATCAAGAGCAAACAGAGTAAATCATATCAAAAACAATTACACTAAGAAAAGCAATACATTCAAACAAAATTAATAATCATAATCTTATCTCTGGAACATCTGTATTTGTAGTCCATGGTAAATTCCACCAGTGTGCTTCTTGTACTTGTTGAGGTACTTTCCTGGCTTCATCTTGCTATATAGTTCATAGTTCCTCTGTAATTTGATAAATTAGGTACAACATTGGAGTGTCCATTTGCTGTAGGGAAAAACCTCATCTAACATTCCAAATATTCCACTTTATTACTGTAAAGATCAAACTAAGGGTGCTTGCATGGCATTTTTTTCCATGCACTAGAGTATGATCCATACATAAGAACTTCATAGTTTACCTTTGAAATTATTAGCATAGACCAGTGCCTTGATAATGCTTCCAAAATGTGGTTATGTATGAACAGGAAAAATAAAGATGTGTAATTGTTTCTTCTTGTTGTATACATAAAGCTCTTGAGCAATATTGTTCTGTTAGCTGCTTGTGCTTTTGACTATTTTCAACATTAATCTTCTCATGGCAGCTTAGCCAGTATAAGTCCCACATTTTTTTCAGGAATTCTAGTTACTACTAAAAGTTTCAATAGGGAGGATTGATATGGTACAGGGCAAAGAGAAAATATACTGGTTTCAGTAAAATATGAGTTTATAATACATGTATATGTTTGTTTTATATTATTTGCAATTAACATCTTGCTACTAATTCCCCACATTTTAAATTTTACCAATCTCTCTCTATAATGTGATGGAATATAAAGCACTTGTTTAATAACTAAAAGTGTAGCTGAATACCATAAGGGAAGCCAAGTTTGAACAGTTTTGTAAACAAAAGAAGTCCATGCTTTCTCCTGATTTATTAGCAGAGGCCTGATATTTACATAAATGAATATATTAAAAAGAAAAACAACAGGGTTGCCATGTTAAGACCCCCCTTTTTATTCTGCTATATAAGTGAAATTCCTTTTCAAGGGGTTAAGTCAACTCCCCCACACTGCTTGAAAAAAATGTTAAGAAGAGTTACTTCTAGTTGTTTAGGTAAAAGGAAAACTGTACTGATAAATGCATATTGTGGCAGTAGAAATGTTTCTAATTAATACTATTAGCTTTTTCTTACTCAACTGCCATTTATTCCATCATTGTTTTCCCAACTTCTATTTTAGGCATCCAATTTAATATTTCTAAATCTCCTAGCCCAAATAAAACTCCCAACATTCTTATTGGAGTTTGTGATATAGGGATATTTGCTACTGTATTTAAATAAGGTCTTCTGGGTCCTAATTGTATGCAACTACATTTATCCAGATTTAGGCTAGCTCCTGATACTTTGGAATACTGTTTACATATGTGAAGTGCTTTTATTATTGATGGTTCATCTTCTAATAATTAGCACAAATCATCTGCATATGCCATGCAATTATATGGGACAACGTCTTGTACTGTTCTAAGGGGTCGCATAATGGTATTACTATTTATACACCCTAATAAGGAAGTTATACAAAAAATGTATAAAAGGGGACTAAGCAGACTTCCCTGTTGTACTCCTCTTTTAATAGGGATTAATGGTTCACTTTTGTCATTTAAATATGGTGTTATCATGGCTGTTCGATATAAATTCTTCAATCACCCAGTAAATTTAGCAGGAACCCCATCCCATAATGGTCTAAAACTTCCCATAAATATACATGACTAATAGAATAAAAGGCCTTCCTTTGATCTAAAGAGCCAATAAATCCCTGGATTTCATTCCTATTACCTCTATGTATTATTTCCCGCAACAATAATAAATGGTCTATAATATTTTTCCCTTGCACAGCACATGCTTGAGCTGGGCTAATTACATATGAAGCCATGTGTGATAATCTTAATGTTAAGATTTTAGTTAAAATTTTACAATATGTATTAAGGAGACAAATCGGTCTCCAATTTATCATTTTTTGTTTATCTCCAGATTTATATAAGTATACTAATAGCCACTCTGTCATACTTAAAGGACATTCTGTATTTAGCATATCTGAAAAAGCATTAGCCAGTTCTTCTGCTAAAATATCTGATAATAATTTATACAATTCACATGTTAACCCATCTCTCCCAGGAGATTTATTAGAAGGAAGGGCTTTAATAGCCACTTTTATTTCTTCAGGTTTAATATCTTGTGTAATCTCTTGTATAATTTGGGGTGGGTAATGTGGAATTGAAAGAGTGTTAAAAACTGCCTTACTACATTTGTATCAGTAGAGATTTCAGAAAATGAATTTAAAGTATATTTTGTCACTATTCGGATTATATTATGATGGTCAGTATAACTAACACCATCTGTATCCTGAAGACATGACATTTGCTTATGCTGTACCCTTAATTTACATGTATCATAGGGGCATAATGAGAAAGCATTTCCTTTTACCCCAAACATCTGTTAGATTCTTAGAGCTTCTGCTTTCTTATTATGATATTGAGACATCTTAGTTTTTAGCTGCTTAATTTGGCTTGAGTAATCATGATTAGAACTATGAGATAAAGATATCAGCTTTTGGAGGTGTTTCCTATTTTGTGAATATAAAATAGGTGTCATGTCTATTATTTTTACTAATAGATTTTAATAATTTTATTAATTCACATTTTGTACCCTCCCACCACTGAATTACTGAATTGTATAAGCAAAGTACTGATTTGTTTGCATACAGAAATTATATTATCTGGGATCTACAATTTTCCTCTACCAGCAGCGAAGAATTAAACTTCCAAATACCTTGTCTAGAGGTTTGGGAGATCCCCAGGCTCAGAGCTAACAGATAATGGTCTGTATACTCTGCTGCAGTAGAAGTCATGTTAGCAATCTTTATGGATTGTGAAATAAAGAAAAAATCTATTCTAGTTGATTGTAAACCTTTGTGAAATGTGGGTACTACCTTTCCCATATAAGTAAGTGATGCATCTATTAAATTAACTGTTTTCACTATCTTTGTAAGACAATTCATATCACTAAATATTTTAGCTGTAGTAGTATTCTTCCCTCTATCCTGCTTAGTCAAGCCACAGTTAAAGTCCCCCCAGATATTACCAGATATGCAGTGTGTAAATAGGACTGTATTTCCTTAAATAATTGTACATATTCTGCCTTTGATTGCATTGCATAAATATTACTTAAACAAAGTAACTGACCCTGAGACATAATATTCAACATTAATATGCGGCCTGCATATAAATCCGATAATTTGATTATGTGAAGTTCTATGGAGTAAAAAAGAATCCCAACCCCTGAACACTGGTCCATGCCAACTGACCAATATGAGGGTCCTACATACCATGCAGAAATTGCATTTTGTATTTCCCTCTTACTATGTAGGCATGTATCCTTTATAAAATAAATTTCTGGAGGTCCTGAAAGCAAAGCAAAGCAGAAAAGAACACAGCCTGTTTCCTATTACTCATAATACTATTTACATTAATAGAGAAACAGTTTAAATCCACAAGCATACAAATGAAAATTAATAATATCAAGCTCATTTTTTTCTTTGAGTTTTTCTGGTACTGGACTTAGCCTTACGTTTTACTTTTGTTTTTTGCCTAAGCTCCCTTTTCCCTATTTCACTGGTAGGGGTGTCCCCCTCCATTTCAGAAATGACATCACAAATTGAGGACTTAATTGAAGAAGAATCTGTATCAGCATCAGAATCATAATTCTCTTGTAACAAAGGTTTATACCTATTAGTTAATGTAATGGTTTGTGTTTTTGCCATTTTTGAAGTTGGAATACTTTTGTCCTGACATTTGCATATTAGTATCCATTTCCTATCCACTAAGGGGGGGAGCAGAGTAGGGGAATTTCCCCAGTGCCCTGGCCAAATTTCCCCCTTCACTAAAAATACCACCAACAGCTTAAACTGGTTCAAGGTCAGTTGGCATTGATCTGTATCCCCCTCCACCGGGTCGTGCCTGAAAATAGGCAGAATTTGTCTAGTGCACTTACCAGGTCAACAAAAACGAAATATGTAAAAAAATAAATAAAACATAGAAATCACAGGATGAGAAGTGTGTGCACAGTAGCAGGGGTGCATGAGCCAAAAGCTTTGCCAGCTCACCAGTAGAATATCAGAAAAAAGGCTCTGCAGTCTGGATAGGTGTTTTTCAAGGCAACTCACCACTTTTATTTCTCCAATGTGTTTGGTCAAGCAAACTAATTTCCCCAGCACTTCAACCAAAATCTGAGTCTTCCTCAGGGGGCATATCTAGATACCAATCGCAAGTATGTGCATTTTATACAAAAAAATATTTTAAGTAATAGTGCACTGAAATGAAGTAAAAACTATGAAATGGGGGGGGGGTACAAAATCAAATAGTGTACAAGTTCTCTCAGATGAGTCCACATATACTTGATGGAAGTTTGAACCAAATATGTAAACCTATAGTTAGGTATCTCATATACATCTCTAGTAAAGCTGGTAATAACTCATTCATGTTTATGTATCAGGACATTTAACATCCATGAACAACAAAGGAAAAAGAAATCTACCTTATATTTTCAATTAATATATCTCTAGAATCACTTTTTAAGTGCAATTTTGGAATTTGGCAGGGATGCACAATTGTACACTATAGCTAAACCACACAATGTTGGATTATGCTGTGGATGTGATGCACAATTTTGAAATGTGGTGGATGCATATAGTCCAGGGATGTGAGAAGGACAAGCAGTTTCAAAATAAAATGGTGTATCTTGTCACATTCCAACAGTGTGCATCCCTACTATATTCTGGAATTTCCATTCCCCACTAAATACCTCAATGTGTGCCCCTGTTGCATTCTGAGATTGAGTGTCCCATCACACTGTGAGATGACACATTGCTGCCACATTCTAAGATTGCATGTCTCCCCCTCCACCCCCAACATTCTAAAAGTGTGCACCACTTTGACATTCTATACCTTGGTTCAGCATTGCATTCCAAAACCACTTCCTGATATATTCTAAACTACAATACTATGCATACAAACATTCTGCAAATGCAGCACTGCAGCCAACCCTTTTAAGTTATTTTTTTGTTTATTTGTTAACGTAGAAACATAGAAGTTGATGGCAGATAAAGACCGCAAGGCCCATCCAGTCTGCTTATTTCTTTTTCTGCCTTATGAATGTGCCATTGGTCTTTGCTCTGTCAATGGCCTATCTATTCATACTCACCTGTATTACTCCCTTATGCCTATCCCATGCCTGTTTGAAGCCCTGCACTGTATTCATATCCACCACTTCCTGAGGTAGGCCATTCCATGCATCCACCACCTTTTCTGTGAAAAAGAACTTCCTCATATTACCCCTTAATCAGCCTCCCTCTACTCTCATGCTGTGTCCTCTTGTCCTGCTATTTTTCTTATATTGAAACATGTTAGACTCTTTAACCTTGTTAATGCCCTTAAAGTGTTTGAATGTTTTGATCATATCACCTCTCTCCCTCCTTTGCTCTGGGGTTTACATATCGAGCTCCGCTAATCTGTTCTCATATGATTTCTGATTCAGTCCCTGCACCATTTTGGTTGCCCTTCTCTGGACTGCCTCCATTTTGTTAATGTCCTTGTGAAGGTGTGGCCTCCAGTACTGCACACAGTACTCCAGATGGGGCCTAACCAGTGTCTTGTAAAGAGGGATCATTACCTCCCTCTTATGACTTGGGATACCCCTACTAATACACCCCAACATTCTCCTGTCCTTACCTACTACTGTAGTGGTCTGCTAGGATGATTTCAGGTCATCTGTGATGATGATGCCCAAGTCTCTTTCTTCCTTTGTAACTGCCAGCAACTCTCCTCCCAGCCTATAGGTGGCTTCAGGGTTTCTCTTCCCTATGTGCATGATCTTGCACTTCTTTGTGTTAAACCCCAGTTGCCGCTCTTCTGAACATTTTGCCAGTTTATCCAGACCTCTTCTCATTCTGCCCACCCCATCTGGATCATCTACTCAGTTGCAGATCTTGGTGTCATCTGCAAATAAAGATGCAGTGAATTTAAATTCCGCTGGTGAAGTGAACGCTAAGTGGGCACTTTACGTTGCCACTCTGCTATGTGGAGTGGGCAATGCAAAGTGCTCATTCCGCCTTGTCATTACCAGTTCGCGTTAAGGTGGAATGGCAATGCGAAGTAAGGCAAAGTCATTGTTTTTAATGGACTTTGCATTCCTCATTATGATTCTAAGTGATCCACTTGGTGTTTGGCAGCCCCCCCCCACACATCACATAGCTTACAGTACTGTAAGTCACATGCTCTTTAGCTAGGCAGGAAGGAAGTGAGTCACACAAGCAGACACTTTTACTTTCTGCTGTGCAGAGGAGAGAGAGGAGTGTGTTTTGTGACTGCTGATACTTTGAGATCAGAGCAAGGAGGAGATTTAAACTTTGATTTAGACCCAACAGCTTTTTTAAAAGCTACATTTTGTTGTCTTTTCTGTACTCTTTTTTACTTAATTTGTTCTTTCTGTAAATGTTATTTTTCTTAAAGTACCTTTATAGGTAGTTAGTTGTTTGTCTCCCCCCCCACCGGAAGCAGGACCAGCACCACCTCCTTTTCTGACTCTGAGGCAGTTGAACCACCACCACCACCAAGTCCAGCACCAGGTCCTCTGGAGCAGGATGTGCCTGTTCCCCCGGGCCCAGGCAGGTGTGGATCCCATCCCTGTTCAGCACCTTGACCAGTCGGCTGCCAGTTCATCTGACCCTTCCCTGCCTGTGCCTGGTCCTCCCAGCACCTCCGTTGTTTGGCAGTTTTTTGACTGTGTCGGGGGGCACAGCAGTGTGGTCAAGTGCCACCTATGTGAGGTGGAGGTACTGTGGCCCCTGGGGACTCACCTGGGGACTGGGGCCAGCACACCCATATGCTCAAAACCACCAGTTGAGTGGAAGGTGCCACAGAACGGACCATGCCTACACCTGCTGGCCATTCTGTGGCAGAGGGTGCAGCTGTGCATGGCGGCATCCTTAAGAAGAGGAGGGCCACAGCAGCACCTGCTGCTCCACCAGCACCCCCACCACCATCACCACCAGCAGGTCAGCCTGTAGAACATGTGGACCCCAGAGAACTGCGTGTAACACTGGCTGACTTGGCAGCTCTCTGGAGTGCTGTTGAGAACAATGAGAGGGTGAGTGCTGTGGAGCAGCAGCTGGAACACATAGAGGGATATCAGTTGCAAATTATGTCCATGCTGGAACTACTGCTGGATCACCATGGGATCCCACATTATTTTTTTTTTCCTCACACCATGTGCCCCCCCACACCTTCCTTGCTGTGTTATAAAATGTATTCCTCCACCATCCCCAACCCTTGTATGTAATTATGCCCTTTTTTGTTGTCTTCCATATGCGTGACACTTTGTATTCTGAGCAGTGCAAGTATACTGTGCTAAACTGCATGTGTGCAGTCAGTCTTCTTTCCAGTCTATGTATGTACTGCAGACAATGTCCAAATCCCTGACTTAAAAACACTTATTAATGAGTACAATGGTGGGAAGGTGAAGCCTGGAGAGATACCACAAAACAAGCTTACAATACATCCAAGTAACCAGTAAAAAAATTTATGTTGTGATTCGTGATGTGATCGTAAATCATGATTTGTGACTGCATTTGTGACCGTGATGATGATGAAGAAACATGAATGCCTATGGCTGTACTTCAACGGGCCCCGATGAGGTGTGGCTCAAAACTCCCTGACTTAAAAACACTCATTAATGAGTACAATGGTAGGGTGGTGAAGCATGGAGAGATGCTACAAAACAGGCTTACAATACATCCATGTAACTATTAAAAAAGATTAATATTGTGATTCATGATGTGATTGTGAATCGTGAGTCGTGATTTGTGACTGCATTTGTGACTGTGATGATGAAGAACATGATTTGTATCACGAGTGACTCGTGATGATGGTCCTGACTTAAAAACGCATATTAATGAGTACAATGTTCATGCAGAATTATGCACTACACCAGTCCAGTACTCTGAAGGGAAGCCAAAGAAACAACTGTGACTTAAGTTACAGATGGAGATTGGGCCCTAAAGAGATGCAAATGCACAAACAGATTAAGATTGCGCTGCACACTGAAGAGATGCAGATGCAAAGGCACAACACCTAACCAGTGCTCACCTTCAGAAATTCAAATCTGGAAAAGAATTCCTTTGCTGGTTGGGCCGAGCCGAAGGGGAGGGCAGTGTACTGCACTGATGCAGTAACAGTCACTAGTACTAGTACTAGTAAAGACACCACAAAGAAGTACAAAAACTACACTGCTGCAGTGGATAGCAGGTTCACATTGCCGAAATTATGTGGCACAATAAAAGGTGTCTGATTTGATGACACACGTCACACACATATTCACACACGCACTAAGCAATCTGTAGCAACTTGAAAACTTCAGTAATATAACCACATATTTAAAAAAAAAACTAAAATTATGCACTGCTGCATGACAACAATCAGCCAAAAAATGGCAAGAATTATTGAAAATATTACTGTGTGTACATTAACACAGTTATACAAGAAAATATCACCAAAACAGAAAGCACTGTCTTTTTCTCCAAGTTAATCTACCTACACCACAGATACGCCCCTCCCCAAAGCACACTTCCGCTGTCTCTCAGTATACAGACTGAATATTGTACATTAACATTCAAAATCCACACACAAACAATAAACACTCAATGATATGAGCACAGGAGGGTTTTCTATAATCGATGAACTAAAGTTTCAGCAAAACAAATGACCCAAAAAGGCTTTTTTAACAGCTTTTAGAAGGTTTGAATTGCAGAGAGCTCTCAGAGCAGATTGTCTCCTACAGCTTCATACAATCACTACCCCAAAATGAGGCTGTGCAGAACAATCTAGAGCCCATGTGGCCTGAAATCCCATGAATCACTGCAAAATTCACCTTTGGAGCTTAAAAACAAGGCGAAGTGAGGTGGAGTACATTGTTTTCAATGTATTTCGACTTAAGAATTGGTGGAGTAGTGGTTTGGGAAGGTGGAGTGTTGTGAAGTCATTATTTTCAATGGACTTCGCATTACCCATTATAACGCGAAGTACTCCACTTTGCATTGCGGAGCACTCCGTGAATTCGCCTTCACTCCACCAATCACTTCATGGAGCGAATTGGGGCCACTTCACTCACCACTATCTGCAAACAGACAAACCTTACCTTCAAGTCCATCTGCAATGACACTGATGAAGACATTGAAGAGGACTGGCCCCAGGGCTGATCCCTGAGGTACCCCACATGTGACTTGCATCTCTTCTGACTGTATACCGTTTACCACCATTCTCTGTTTTCTGCCCTTCAAACAGTTTGTCAATCAGTTGACCAACTTCTGATCCACCCCAACCCTAAATGATTACTACAGCTACAGCTCCTTAAACTTTGGAGAAATGGGTCCAATAAGGTTGCTAACAGGGAGGACTAGGCTGTGAGTTCTGGTTGTGACATCATTAGTGGCTCTTCTTTTCTGAACAGGGAATGAAATCAGGATTACAAAATAGCTCATAACTTTAAAATGAAGTAATGTAGAGACCTAATTTTTAGTATGAGATTTATCGGGGGTAGGCTGTTTCTAATTCTGCAATGTAGTACTTTTGACCAGACTCCCTCTCTAAAACTGCTTGCTGTAGCTCTGTCCATCCTGTTTCATATAAGCAGGTGAGCCAAAGTATTGCAGAAGTGGCTTATGCTGTCCAGTAATAATATTTTAAATATGGTAGGCCAGACCCCAACCCTTATCCTTATGTTGTTCTAGAAATTCAGGCAAACAAGAAAGATCAGAAAGTTAACACCCCAAATAACATACCAAAAGCCGTATTATTTTTCAAAATGCAACTGCAGTGTTTATTTCAGTAACTGGAGCAAGCAGACACACTTTACACATTTCAGGTCCTCTGACCCTTCTGTTCTAGAAATTGTAGCTTACATCATGGGCAGCTACATCCAGCTGGTACAGGTGGGTGCCAATCATTGGGAGTCTGCTTTAAAAAGTAGTCTCAGGCTGCTTGTCTTTGATGCTGTTCAGCTTAAGGCTAGGAAAACAATTGCAAATCTGTGAGTAGTTCTGGATGAAAGGCTGACCCTGGAGTACCAAGTGTCATCCATAGTCAAGGGTGTCTTTCACAAACCAAGAATGTCATGGGCAGATACAGTAGGCCAATAGGTCTTTTTCTGCTGGCAGTTGCACCCCCTCCTAGAACCTGTTGATGAAAGACACTGATGTAGGGCTGTAGGCATGTGTGTCCTTGTGCCTTGTCTACTGTAATGTTCTTTTCAAGGGCTTACTTGTGGTGAAACCCAGCATTTGCAATAAGTGCAGAATATGGTAGTGCCATGTCATAGCTCCATTATATTCCCCTGATACTACCTGAGCAGCACTGGCTGCTAGTAACACATGAACTAAAAACAAGTTTTGTTTGTCTGGGACCTACCTACCTTAGCAAATGTCTGACCACCTAGCACCTTGGTAGAGCCCAGGGATGTGGAGGAGCTGCTAAATGTCCCCGCTCCTGATTGATGAGAGTTATGGATCCCACACACTTACCAGTTACTTGATGAAAACTGTATCCAGTTTGATAGAAATGAATTAGAATGGCCACATAATATACACAAACAAAATAAGCTACAGGATGCTCAGAGACATCAGGCTGGTGCCGCTCAAGGTTAGCCAACCACAGTTTTATTCAAAAACAAGAAAGAGTGCACTCAAGGAAAAATAAATTACCTACTACTACAATTCAGTCAATGCTGTACTGTGAACTTTCCTAAAAGGACACTGACTCGTTTGCCCCAGTGCTTCTACCATAGGTTTCTTCCTCACACACCCTTAGGAAGACCCCTGTGGGCAACGTGCAGAGCACAAGACTCAATATCTTTTGGGGAAAGCTCAGAATAAAACATCATTGACTGAATTGTAGTAGTAAGTCTTTTTTCTCCGCGAGTGTGTTCTTTCTTACTGTTGATTAGAACCACATAATATACACAATGTTTCATCATATGAGCATCATTTCTCAAAGGAGTGGTCCTATACAGAGATATAACAGATTGTGATTATTTTTTATATCCAATTATTTACAAAAACCCTAACAAGTAAAACCATTAGTATACAGTAGGTATAAACAGGAGGCAAGAACTATTTCGACTGTTGAATCAATGAATCCATATACTATCTCTATTTTGTTTCAACAAAATTAGTGGGACCTAAAACAATGAAAGCAACAGAATTTCTGTAATGTATTCTTTTTGTTGCATTCATTTTTTATAACTGATTTTAAACTTTTAAATACTGACAAAATTAGTAAAAGAACTCTTACAGCTTTAGAAACCTCCACACTGCCAAAACCAGTTTGAACTTTTAATTTTTATCCATCTTATTACACTATCTGCACTGCCTCTTAAGATTGTCTGTAATTGATTATAGACAGAATAAGAGAATATGTTGGGCTCTAAGTATCAAGGGACTAGGGAATAAAAAATGTTAGTATTGCACAAGGAATGTTTATAGGGGTTTATGTCATCATGTGTTTGCACATGTGTGCTACAGTAAAAGAGCCCACGCACTCAATAATTACTTGATGAAGATGTTATTCTGTTTCATGCAAATACATTAGCATGGCAACCTATTATACCCTATGTTTCAAGGTATGATCATCATTGCTTTTTCAAGGGAATGGCCATGTACAGAGATATAATAGACTGCATTTTTCGCTGGTATAGGACTTACTTACTGCTAACCTTGAGTGCCTGTACCTCCCATAGGTGTTTGCGTAATTCCATATGGGACTGCTGGATTTCCTGGGGCTTCCTACATACATACATCACTGGTCCAGATTTAAAATCAGGGGGACAGGGCATTTTCTGGGGCTGTCCTGATTCTTTAGTGCTCCCTTCCTCTCTCTTCATGTCCAAATTATCATCTCAGAGAGCCACTTCAGGGCAAAGGTCAAGAAGTGGCTTTTCAGTTCTAACTTACCATGACCCTGTAACTTAATCAGCACCTTTTTTTGCTTTCTTTTCATTTTGTTGTAGCTGCTGTTTTTTTTTTTTTTGGGGGGGGAGGTCTTTTTTTGTTAGTTGTTGATGAATTGATTTATTTTCATTTCATGTTTTATTTTTTATACTTGTAGGCATGATGAACATATCTGCCCATTTTCACATGCAGCAAGTTTCTCCCTGGTGTCTAGGGGTATGCCAGTGGTAACTGTCCATGGAGCGCGGGGAGCAGCTACACCAGAACTGTGCCAGAAATGGCTTGTATTTACCATGTCTTCACAGTCACATCGGGGTGCAAGGCTCTTTGGATGCTGGGCTGGAAGACAACCAATGTTGGCCATAACAAACATTCATAGAAATAACTAGAGACAACTTGAAAGGCAAACAATAGGGATCCACTTTAACAAAGAATCTGCTGAACTTCATGGAGCAGGAAATTAACTGGGTTGAGGTAGGCAGCACACGTCCTGGACCAATATTGCCACACAGTTCACATTAGCAAACAGTTCACATAATTTCCTATGGGGTGTGATTCAGACATCCCCAAATTCAGGCAGCTCTAAATTTCACAGTTCACTGAAACCTTTTCCCAGAGAAACAGAAGGCCTAAACACCTCGGGGACACCACTCCATCCTGACTCCCCTCTTGACTGGCTTACTACGGCATCTCCACATGGAGCAGGCTGGCCTCTCAAATCAGGGTTGCTAGCTCCATCCTGACTCCCCTCTTGACTGGCTCACTATGGCATCTCCAAATGGAGCAGGCTGGCCTCTCAAATCGGGGTCGCTAGCTCCATCCTGACTCCCCTCTTGACTGGCTCACTATGGCATCTCCACATGGAGCAGGCTGGCCTCTCAAATCGGGGTTGCTAGCTCCATCCTGACTCCCCTCTTGACTGGCTCACTATGGCATCTCCACATGGAGCAGGCTGGCCTCTCAAATCGGGGTTGCTAGCTCCATCCTGACTCCCCTCTTGACTGGCTCACTATGGCATCTCCACATGGAGCAGGCTGGCCTCTCAAATAAGGGTCACTAGCTCCATCCTGACTCCCCTCTTGACTGGCTCACTATGGCATCTCCACATGGAGCAGGCTGCCTTCTCAAATCGGGGTCGCTAGCTCCATCCTGACTCCCCTCTTGACTGGCTCACTATGGCATCTCCACATGGAGCAGGCTGGCCTCTCAAATCAGGGTTGCTAGCTCCATCCTGACTCCCCTCTTGACTGGCTCATTATGGCATCTCCACATGGAGCAGGCTGGCCTCCCAAATCGGGGTCACTAGCTCCCTCATAACTCCACTCTTGGCTTTACATGCCTTCCCTTGGGCAATGGTCCCCATGAGTTTAGGGCAACTCATCCCCAAGCCACAGCCAGCATCTTTTCACCCCTTCTCACTCCGTCTCATAACCCAGGACTTTGGCATCTGGAAGCCCTACAAAACCACTCCCAGTCACCTCATTCCTCTACTCTGCCTTGCACCAGACTATCTAACTGCAGTCCCAATGGGACCTTTTGTTCCAGTTCCACCATGGTGGTATGAAGAAGCAGTATAGCATAGTGGTTATTGGCACTGAGTTTCAAACCTGGAGACCTGGGTCTGAATCCCATCACCTCCCACTTGCATGCTGTGTGAGCCGGAGCAAGTCACAACTTCCTTGTGCTCCCAGGTCACATCTGAAAACAAGCTCTTGCTGAGTGTGCCTTTCCTCGTTAAACAATTTCCCCTTTCCCCCTTTCCCTATAGTGGGGATCCCATGTGGCTGTAAGCTTTGGCCACCACCATGTCCTCCCACTGGCTATCTCCCATTCTCTGTGGCCTAAAAACTGTCTGCTTCAGCTAACTGGAGCAGGCAATCACACCACTCCAGTCCATTCCCTCTGTTGGTCTCTTTCCTCAGCTACATGTCCTCGCTTATATCCAGTCTGCCAATGGCAACATCCCATCCAGCAGCTGGTCCCAAGGAGCACTGTAGAGTTAACCCTTAGCTTACTGGGCTGACTATCCCCACTAATTATTTATTATTTATTTATTTCGTTTTTGTTGACCAGGTAAGTGCACTAGACAAAACTTGCCTATTTTCAGGCACGACCCTGGGGAGGGGGATACAGATGAATGCCAACTGACCTTGAACCAGATTAAGCTGTTGGTGGTATTTTTAGTGAATGAGGGAAATTGGAAATTTGGCCAGGACACCGGGGAAATTCCCCTACTCTTTTTAGTGGGGATGAGATAGGGGTTATATACTACCACGGATTCTCACTGCTTGTTATTCATGTATGCTGTAATTCTTACTTTTGTTTTTTATTTCATTTATTATGATTTTGTCTGATGCCATACACTTTTGTATTTTTTCTCTTAAGTTTTTAATGGAAGATTCCCCTACTATTATAGTTGGGATGGAATGGGGGTTATGTACAACCACGGGTTATTTATGTTTGTAGTTCAAGTACGCTGTGGTACTTATTTTTGTTTTTTGACCTCCTCCATTATGGTTTTGTATGAAGCAATACATTTTAGTATAATTTGTTTTCACTGCAACTTCCCCTGCTCTTTTAGTGGGAATGAGATGGGGGTTGTGTGCCCATATGGATTATTTTTGTTTGTACTCCATGTATGCAGTAATACTTAGTTCTGTTTTTGAATTCTTTTCTTATGGTTTTGTATGAAGTCATATGATTTGTATATTTTGTTTTCAATAAAAAATTCCCCCTACTCTTTTTGATAAGTGCCATGGGATCTTTAACATCCACCTGAACTACCACCAATCTAGGCAGATGGGACCTCGGTTTAACGTCTCATCCGAAAGATGGCGCCTCAGAAGTGCAGCACCCCTCTGATGCTGCACTACAGTGTCAATACTAGGATATTAACCCAAGTGCCAGATGTGAGAACTGAACCCACAGCCCTCTGATCTCCCAGCGGCGAGTGTGCTACCTACTGAGCCACTGACACAGTACTTACTGGGGTACAAACTGTACTCTGCCTTAGGCTGTACCCGGGGATTACACAGCTTGTTGCTATTATTATTATTGTTTCACCAGAATGGCTGCTACAAATGTTTGATTTTTGAAATGTGTAGAATAGATACATTTAACTTAGACTTAAATGCCTTCTGTATGTATCAGAATAATACCATCATTTTGCCTCTTTTGTTCCATGAAACACAGGGTGGAGTGTGTTTTAATGATTTATTTAAACTGCCATGATCATTACACAGACTTAGTGACGCCATTAAATCATCTATACAGTATAGCTTAAACATGCATGAGAATTCCCTGTAAGGGTAGAACAGAAATGTGAAGCTCTTTAAATAAATCACACTGAAAAAAGTAAAGAGGAAGTCATCATCAGGTATAACACAAAACAGACCACTAGCTTTCAAGACGGACAATTGAAACAGATTGTAATTTAAAGGTACATAACCCCATGAGAACAATTGCTAGATTGTTTGACTCTTTGTTCATTTATGAGATTAGATATTTCTAGAGTAATGGCTCATGATTTATATGGAGGGGGTTACTATAAAAATGTTCGACCTTACTAACTCCAAGTCTCTGTTCTTGAGCTGAGTCACAGTTTCTTTCCATTGCTGACCATCTGTGTCACACCTGAGTATTGACAGCAGTCTCCTTTACTGTGATTCATGCCACTGTATTCTAAGAATGCCTAAACTTGCTAACAATAATTCATTACAGGAATACATTGTGGTCATGGAAAATTATAGTGTTGTGATATGATAAAGCATTACAGTGGGGGGGGAGGGGGGTATCACCAGCAACCCTTTCTTTGTTGATACCACATCAGAAAGTAATTGAATAGAGACTGTCAGAAGAGTCACCGAGACCTAAGCACAAAGAAAAAAAGATGAAAGGTATTTGATTTTATATAGTGGCTTTCATACACACTGCATCCCAACTAGAGCTGCAATTTGGTTTAAGAAATCAATCAATTTACCTTTTTTGATAGGCCATGAGCCTTTACAAGACACACAAAATATGTTAAGATTAAACATATCATTGCAATATTAGTATAAAAACATAAAAAGTTGGTTTGTAAAAAAAAAATAATCACACAACACATACAATAAATATTATTCCACAGAAAAATTACCTCAGAGGTCATAGTATTACTGTATAAAAGAATCCAAAATGGATTAGTAAAGGATGGCTGTTATAAACTCATAATTTATATGAGAGTATATTTTCACAGGTCATTCACTGATTTAATTTCTGAAATGTTTAATTTTTTTTAGGTAAGCAAGAAATCTTTGTAGAACTGTAAGAGAGTTATTGCTAAGAAGTCATTCAGGAGATTGACAGGAGTCCTCTGCTGGCCACCCAAAATATATACATTTGTATTTTTTTTTTAATTTTACAGTTTTTGCCATCTTGTCTGCCTCAGTTGCTCCCTTCTGACCAGTTCCTCCAGCCCCATCACCCGGCTTCTTCAAGGCTTACCTTCCCTCCACTGTCCTTTGCCACAGGACTGAAGGGAGTGTCCAGTCACCAGTGTGGGGCGTGCAAGGGATCAAGCTTTCATTCTGCTGTAAGGGAATTTTTTTCTGCCTTGTTTTTTGACACAGGCCAACCTTGTGTGCAATGGATGTGGTGTGCAAGCTGCACCTGTATGGAAACACCCCAAGCACCATCCATGTGGGGTCCCTTCCCCTGCGTAGTCTCACTGTGTTGCTACCCAGACACCTCCAGATGGCAGATTAACAGCAGGACACACTTACCCCTCCTCACCAAAGAAGGAGAGCTATCTTAGGGATGCTCAAGCCTCCCTCCCTCCCCCAGTCCACCCCCAAGTGACCCATATCCATTCCCAAGCCAGGGCTGCTGGCATGGCAGGAGGTGAGGCACCCTGAGCCTCAACCCTCCATGCCATTGGGCTGACACAGCCAGCCAAATACTAACCAGAAACCTTTGCATAAGATTATATCAGAGAGGGCAGATAAGGACAGTGGGCCCAATTCACGAAGCCCCCAGAAGGATGCAAGGTGCCTGCATTAAACATAAATGACACAAGTGGCACCTTGCACCAAAAGATGTCCCAGGAGCTATTCAGAAATGTAGCCTGCACCAAAGGGGGCTAGTGCCAGCTTTGCACCATGAAGCTGGCTGCAGCATGGCATTAGGAGTCATGCAGGTGATGCAAGCTGCTACAGCCCCTAAAATCTGATTCACAAAACTGCACCTGAGGGCACATTTCTAAGTACCATTAGATCAGCCTGGGCTGGTCCAAGGGTGTGTAAAATATGTCCCTCTGGGACAGCTGGCAAATTGTGGCAATTTGCCACTGTCACCTGATTCCCCATATCACCAGTTGATATAATAAGACATAACTGGCCCTGTCCTGGTGGTCTAATGGCCCCCCTTCCCAATCTCTGATATCACCCGTGTGCATAATAATATTTCAATTGCCCTATCCTGGTGGTCTAGTGGCCCCCCGCACCAATCCCTGATATCATCCAAGATTAAAACAATATTATACTTACCCTGTCCTGGTGGTCTACTGGCCCCAACTCTAGCAGGTAGTGGCCCCCCCATCCTGTAATGCAGCCGGCGACCAGCACAGCCCACCTCTCATTTCCGCAGCAGGCCGCCACACTGATCTGTCTGGGTATGCCTACTGTAAAGTGTACACTCTCATGAATACTCATGAGAGCATACACTATACAGTAGCTCACTGACAGATCAGTCCGTCAGCCAGACGTGGATGTGAGAGGTGGGCTGTGCCAGTTGCCAGCTGTGTTACAGGATGGGGGGCATGGGGGAGGGCACTACCTGCTAGGATGGGGGGTAGGGGGCCACTAGACCATATTTTTATAAACACAGGTGATATCGGGGATCGGAAGGGAGGGTTGCTAGACCACCAGGGAAGGGGGCAAGGATCCTTGCCTTTGCCAGTAGCTTGCAGTTTACCCCTCCCATGCACCAGGTGTTTGTCACACAGCAGTGGTTGCTGCAAGAGTGGGGACTTAGGCACTGAGACCCCTCCTCTACCTGAATCTGGTGCAGGGTCCATAGCGCACCAGGCTTTGGTGTATGCTGCTGTTTGCCACAGCTTCTGCTGATGTAAGCCCCTTTTGTGAATTGGGCCCAGTGTGCAGAAGATCATCTTTTTATGTTTCTGAAAAATCACAATACAATTGTACCACTTGATTTTTGCCAAATTTTGCTTTCTTATAATTACTTGAATATACTTTAAACCAATATATTGTCACCATTTATCTGTCCAAAAGACCTCTAAGGAGTTCTCAGTGTGTATGTGGTGTGATGAAAGAACCGAACAATTTGAGCTTGAGCTGTTTGACCTTTTGCTGACCAAACTGACCTTTGGTCTGAAATTGCTGGCTTTCGTTTACCCACTTACAGTCTATGCAACAAACCACTGTCTACAACACCAGGTCATAGGAATAATAGGAATGTATTCAAGTGAAGACAAGATTCAAGAGCCTTTAAAATGTTTGCCATTTCTCAGTGGTTGTATCTGGAGATACAATTAGCTCTTAAGTGACTATCCAGGCTTACTTTGTAGCTACTCATTGTCTGACATGTCAGTACAGATTCTTGGAGGGAGTTTCACATAGCAACCACCCTTTGAGTAAACCATGTTCCTCTCTTATTAGTCTTATAGACATCTTCTTTTAACTGTCTACTATTTCTTCTGCCCTCATCCAAACTATCTTCAGCTTGCAAACCTAAGCAATCACATATGTGTATTCGATAAGACCTTCCAAACTAGTCCCCTTTCTCTTCTCAACCTCCTTATTTCCATACTATACATGTTCAGCTCCTCCAGTCTCCCACCATAGTTCTTGCCCTCCATACCCTTAGTTTCCCCAACTTGATGACACATGCAGTTATTTGCATGTTAGACATTGTGGAGAGTGGATTCCTGCTAGTACGCAGATCTGTTCCTAAACATTCTTTTGTTATATTAGTCAGAAAGATTGGATTTCAGTGTGATTGCCAGCCCTGTAGATATAAATGGAGCAAGATGAATCTATTCTAGCAAAAGGCATGTGAGTCATGGAAAATGGCTGGAAACACAACTCAGGTTGTTTAAAAAAATTACTTTATTTTCTACTCTGGTATTCAAAAAGCTATTGCCTCGTGACCACCAATGATTTGTGTAGTATCGCCACACTTCCTCTGGGTGGGCAGGAACCAAGTAATATCCTTCTATCTATCTATCTACAGTATCTATCTATCTGTCTGTCTGTCTATCTATCTATCTATCTATCTATCTATCTATCTATCTATCTATCTATCTATCTATCTATCTGACTGTCTGTCTGTGTCTTATCTATCTGTCTATCTATCTATCTATCTATCTATCTATCTATCTATCTATCTATCACATCTCTCTCTGTCTGTCTATCTGTCTGTCTGTCTAGCCATCCTTCTATTTATCTGTCTGTCTGTCTATCTATTTATCTATATATCTATCTATCTATCTGTCTATTCATCTATCTTTTTACCTCTCTCGCCATATTATACTGGTGTGATAGCACCAGTATAGTTAGGATTGATAAGTTGTTTAATGATAAACCACAATTTTCGCACCTTAATAACGTTTCATAGTGTTCAATGAAATAGCCAGAAATTAGGCATGGGTGGTTTGGCTGCCAGGATCAGAAGCCATGAAAAGTTTCTGATGGCATCTGGACCACTTTCTGCGATATGGAATATCAGTTTTTAATGAAGTGTGATGTTTCCTCCTGTACTTAATACAAATACTTTTTGCCACCTCATACAGCCTAGATGGTACAGAATTTTTTCCAAAACTTTTAGGACGGAAGTGGCCTGTGCCAAGACAGCGCATTTTGAACGTTCTGTGAAAAAATATGAATCAGTTCGAGAATTATAAGGATTTAAAGCTTTTTCTTTTTCTGAACTTGGTCAGTAGGTTTTGGGATAATGCTCTGATTTGAACTGAAATTTTTTTATTCATAAGAGCATTTTCAGTTCACGTCACTTAACTGCAGTTTCTGTTCAGGACGACCGACATATTTTTGTTTTTTTGGCAAATATAATATTTATTATACTTTTGCATGTCTACAACATTCATAGTCTTACATAGTAAACCAAGTCTACATATTTCACATGAGTGAACATGAGCTTTCAGTACATCAATCAGTTTGGGGAAAGGAGAGATATTCACTATGGCCTCCTCCTCCCCTAATGGTCAATGTGGGGAGGTGAGATGGGGTTTTATTGACTGATAGACGTATTCTCTCCACATACCAAGCAGCATGAAAAACCAGTGCTATTGCCTTGTACACTCAAGTAGAACAAAATGAGGAGGAGGCACCACCGCAGTCTGAGTCCCCCTATCCCAGTCCCAAACCCATCCTAATGGGGGGGTAGGGAGAAGAGGAGAGGTGAGATAGGCCGCAGTGTCCTGAGCTATTTACTGAAGAGTTGTAACAAAGAAGTGGTGAGTGATCATGGGCTCAATTATATAAGCGGGCACCCTACAATGCAGTTAGCCTACTATGGAACAAATTCATTGTCTATACTCATTATGTGTAGAATCCAGCAGGTCCAAAAGGATGAGCATAGGTCCTCTCTATCATTTAGGGAATGCATTACTTTCTCCATCCTATAGATTTGATTAACTGTAGTTTGCCATATTTCTAGAGTAGTGGGAGTCAGGAGCAGCCAGGCCATAGTAATGGCTGTTTTGGCATCTGTAAGATGCATAAAAGGTGTCTTAAGTTTGAGTCAGGCATGCCCCTTGGGGGTTGGAGCAATAGGTATATTCTTCTGTCAGGGGTATCGGCCGACCAAAAAGTTGTTCCAGCTCCAGTTGTAGTGCTTGGAGAAAAGGGTGAAGGACTGGCCAGAAACTACAATATGACAGCAGTGAGCCTATGTCTCACTGCAGTATCTCCAGAAGGAAGCATCACCAGAACCTGAGTGGTGTGTGGTAATGACCAGTGCGCAAAAGTATCTAATCTGATGCTTTCAGGTGTTCTCTCTCCACTGGTGTGAGCTGGAACCCCTACAGGCAAGCTGACAGGGTCTTGCCAGTCTTCTAAGGAGACGGTCTCTCCAAATTCTTCTTGCCGGCATTGGAGTGTGCCCTGTGGGAAGTCTCCTGTGGACTCTAGGAGTGACTGATAAACATGAGAGATCATATGTTGAGTGGACCCAGATCTCATGAAGGAAATGAGATAGTAGTAATAATAGCCAGATGTGACTCAGGGTTGCTTGGGCCAGTTGCGAGTGAGGAACAACTTGTTTTTTCTGTTTTTTTGTTTTACTGAAAAACATGAAAAATACCTAAAAATGATGTGTTTTAAGAAAGCAAACACCTGAACCTAGCTAAACAGGACTCGTTTAGTTAGATTCTGGTAGTTGCCTTTTCAATTTATGCCCTGATATACATTTTCTGGGCACCCCAAAGGCAGCTTTAGCCAGCAGTGAGGGAACCATGTTCTCTTAGGAGGCAGTATCGCACAGTGGTTTAGGGCACAGAGCTGCAAACCAGGAGACCTGGGTTTGAATCCCACAGCCCCCATTTGCATGCTGTGTGACCCTGAGTACAGTAGTAGCCATAGACATTGCCAGCTATTTCCTGAAATTGATGCGATATTTCTAGAGAAATTTCCTGCTTTCTGTATTACCATAGTAGGGGCAGCAGAGAGAAACTCTTTAGAAATTTCACAAAATATCTGGAAATAGCTGGCAATGTCTGTGGCTACTATTGAGTCACTTAACTTCCTTGTGCTCCCTGGTTGCACCTGGAAACAAGCTTCAGCTTGTCTGTCTGTCTGTCTGTCTGTCTGTCTATCTATCTATCTATCTATCTATCTATCTATCTGTCTGTCTGTCTGTCTGTCTGTCTATCTATCTATCTATCTACCTACCTACCTGTCGGTCGTACCTATCTATTTATCAAGCTGCTACATCTCATATTAAAGTGGACTGTTGTGCCCACCCCTGGTACCGTTGTATTGTAACCCCCTGCAGATCACACACCTGATCCCCAACTATGTAGGTGGCAGCACTGGGGTGCCCACTCCCAGTACTGCCAAAGAATGTCTTGACACTCAGGTGCCCAATCCCCAATGTCAGCTAAGGTTGAGCTATAAAAAAAAAGGAAAAAAATATATATTTTTTAATTTTGTACTAAACCTGCAAAGAACAAAATGGTCCCTCACCAATCTGACCTCCCCACACCCCCACTCTTGCCTGCCCAACCCCTACTGAGCACCCGCCACTCCACACACACTCATACACCCTCACCACCAGGTTTATGTGACAATGGCAAATGCCTAAAGGAGATTACCATTATCACTCAGTCAGAGTGCCGAAACATTTTCGGCACTCTGACAACCCCAGCACCTCAGGACAATGGCACCAGGACACTATTTTACTGCTTTCTGTGGGAGGGCTGCACCCCCCACACCCCCTCTCACAGAGGTCATCACTCCCTGCACCCCCCTACTTAAGGATTCTCAACTCCAGAGGGGTGCATGTCAGGAGGTTTGGGCCAGGCGCAATAAAATTGCACCAGCACCCGCATCCGAACCCAGTACTGTACTTCTTCCACCACATCCACTCATCAACCAAGCCAAGACACAGCTTGGCCAGCCACCACAGCACCACCGCCTACAGCCTCCCCACCCCTTCCCAGCCCACACTCACTGAGCTCGCTCCCACCACCCCTCCCGCATGCATACGCATAGCAGCATCCAGTCGCCCAATTCGCCCACAGCCATATCCGGTCGCCCTACCCTCCCCATTGCCATGAGGGATTGCGCTGGGAAGGAGTCACCGTAATGGATGGTGCCCTTCCTCATGCACCCACCTCACGGCTTACCCTTAGCACCTAAACATGTAGCATGGCTTAGATCCACTCTTCAATTGAAAAGAGGTCTTGCTGCTGGAACTAGCAACTGCATATTGAAAAAATAAGGTATGTCTGGTTAAACTATTTCAATGTGTTTTAAACATTTACTCTGTCATTTTTTAGTATTTATACACCAAATTTGCAACATGGCCTTTTTCAGGACCCCAACTCATGAACAAGGTAAGTGACATTTTTCAAATCTGTCCTGAAAGGTGATTTTGAGGTTGCCCCATGCAGTCACCTTTCAGGCATGATTTCAAAATGTTCACCTATCGGGTTCAAGAGGTGGGATCATAAAATGACTATGTTGAACATTTGGTGGAAAAATGTGGTGAAATGACCAAGCTATGAGTGAACATTGAAATAATTCAATGTTCACTCATAAATTTTCTAATTTTTTATATTTTTCAATCAAATTTTCAACATGGTCTTCTTGGGGACCCTATCTCATGAACAAAGCAGGTGTAATTTTTCAAATCAAGGCCAAATAGTGATTTAGCAGTCTCTCTGCAAGATCACATTTCAGGTTGGATTTGAACATTATCATCTACTGGGTTTATAACTTGGGGTCACTATGTTCGAAAGTTGGGGTAAAAATATAATTAAATGACCAAGTTACACATGAACATTGAAATATTTCAACATTTACTCATAACTTCGCTAATTGTTAATATTTTGACTCCAAACTTTCATCATAGCCATTTTTCACACCACCTCATAAATGGGACAGATGCTGTTTTTCATATCCTGGATGAGACGTGTGTTTGCACTTGTTTCATAAAATTATGTTTTGGACAGTATTCTATAGAAACCACATGTTATGCTCATAAGGGAGAGTCATAAAGCAACTATTTTGAAGATTTAGGGTAAAAAATTAAAGGAAAATAAGTAACAAATAATTAAGAAACACTGGGCCTGATTCTCTAAAAGGGCTAGGATCGGCACAAGCTGTGGCAAACAGCAGCTTGCCCTGAAGCCTGGTGTGCCAGGGACCCTGCACCATATTCTGGTACAGGAGGGGTTCCGGCACCAAAGTCCGCACACTTGCAGCAACCCCGCCACTGCGGCAAACACCCGGCACACAGGAAGGGTCAGCCACAGGCCCACTGTGGCAAATGCAAGCACCCCTCCATCCCTGAGTACAGTAATTTGACCTCTTCCCTGATGGTATGCCATCAGAACAAAGACATTTTGATAGCAAAAACCACCACAGCGACAAATCTAGCCAGGTCACTGTGATGATCTCACTTCACACCACCACTCTCTTTCCGGGTGTTGTGCCCCCACCCCAAACCAACTCTGACTCAGAGTTGGTTATCTAGAGATGAGAGTGCAGAGGACACAGGCCCCCTGCAAGGGGGTGCAGAAGAATAACTCCCCTCAAAAAGAACTTAGTTCCAATGGGAACAATGGCGACTGTCAGCATTGTTCCCGTCACTGTCAGGTATGTTGACAACATCGTTGTCGATGAGATGACCTGGAACCTTCCCTGGTGGTCTAGTGCCTCCCCCATGCAACCCTAATCATTTATTAATAAAATGTCCCCGATCTCCAATCCCCTATGCAGCCATAATCATTTATTAATAACATGTCCCCAATCTCCGATCCCCAATGCAACCATAATCATTTATGAATATAATGCCCCCCTCCTCAATCCCTGATGCTGCCCCTATTAATAGTTAAGACCATATCCCTCTCCATGGTGGTATAGTGGCCCTCCACACCCCCACCCAAGCAGGTAGTGCCCACTACCCATCTCCCTCCCAACCTGTAACAGAGCTGGCACTGGCACAGTCCTTCTCTCACCTCCTTGGCTGGCACTGATTAAACTGTTATTTGAGTGCGGTACTATATAGTATATGCAAAGCATGCCTACTTTTATACAGTACCAAACTCAATGGACAATTCAGTCGACACCAGCTCTGGAGGTGAGAGGAAGGCTGCCGGTGCCGCTCTGTTACAGAAATATTTATTTATTTATTTATTTATTTATTTTTATTTATTATTAAACTCTAGGATTTGAAGAATGGGAGCTGGGCGGTGGACACTACCAGCTGGGGTGGGGTGGGGGTGAGAGCCACTATATCACCATGAGAGGGGTTATGGTCTTAAAGAGGTGTGTTCAGCTACATGGTTGTTTCATAGCATGAAAATAGTACTCCTAAATGCATAACAGCAAAAAGTGAGCTATGGTTTCAATTAGACTCTTCTGAGATTGAACTTCTATGCAGGTGTTATTGTGAAAACTGCAACAGTTGCCTCGTACCATGTTTTAGTAGTTCTTATAATGATGACATGCCTGACAATCAGTTGCAGTTGAAAGCCTATTCTGATAGATAGTTTTTACGTGTTGATATCTTCATTTTTAATTATTTGTCTGTTGTACTAACATATACGAATGGTGTGCTGCTGTGTTGTGGGATGCAGTAATGCCTCAAATAAGAAAAAGTGTAGAGGAATCTCTTTTTTCTGGTTCCCAAAAGACAAATTATTGATTAGTAAATGGAAGGCTGCTATACAAAGACTCAACCTGCCAGACGTTTTCAATTGTTGCACGGTTATGTGTTCAGAGCATTTCTCTAGCGACTCTTATGCTAGAAATGTTCAGGTGACTAGTTAAAAAGGGTATTTTTGATTTCTGAATATGTTATAAACAATCTGTTTGAATACATACCTATAGCTATATTTTTATTTCTTTCATGCTACCTATGTGGGTTACGTTTGTGGTACCATATGCGGAATGTATTTCTGTTTATAGCCCTATATGTTCATGATTTGTCATTTGCTGTTTGTGAAACCTTCATCTTAATTTTTTTTTTTTAATTTTTGAAGCATGATTGTAATTCTCCACTTATGATCAATTACCCATCAGTGTGTTTTACACAAAATATGTTTGCAAGGTCATGTCCCAAAGCCCCAATAGAAATAGATTGCTCAAAGGCACTGACAGATTACACTGTACAGAAATCAGAACATTTTGAATGTCTGCTATAAGTATCAGCAGTCTGCAATCTCCCGCATAGAATTCTGCAGCAGCTGTGACAGTTTCTTTTAAAAGAAAGTTAGATAGTGAAATCCTGGTTACGTGTTGTTGGAGAGAGGTCGAGATAATTCATTAAAGAGACCAGTTGAACATACAGTTACAGTCTGGAGTCTGCACACACAGAGACCAATTCAATAAGAACCCAATGAATGCATTTAGATAGTGAGGAGCAGTCATCTGCCATTGGCTTAATCTCAAATATTTCACATGTACAGATGACTGCCATCACCAAGAAGCTGAGTCCTGCAGAGGAAAGGTCCAATTATAATTGTACTGATGGCACTTGTGACTTACAAATACGTGGTTAAAATGCAGACGGACCCCCCCCAACTACCCCCAACAAACAATCTTATTTGCTGTGCTCTAACTAAATATAAAAAAAATTAGGCAATTCACACATGTCAAACAAATAAATTTATTTATATAGACAAATGGTGAGGAATTTGTGGATTTTTTTATCATGAACCTGCTAATAACTAGGCATGCTATTACACAATGTGATTGCACACTGAACAACCCTCTTTTTCCATGACTCATTCTGCTAATCTAACTATATGTTGTGGGGAGTCGCGATCATAAAGTAACGTTTTTGGTCTGAATAGTATTTGAAGGGAAAAACAGAAATGTCAGATTGTACTGCAAATGAATGGCTCACTCACGAGGAGGGTGCAGCCTGTATTTTTCCCCTTATTTGTAAGTCACAACTACAATTGATCTAATTGTGATCTGGTCTTTCCTGTGCTTGTTTCAGCTTGTTAGTGGTGGTAGTCAACAGTAAATGTGAAGCGGCAAGTTGGTTCCTTCTGCCCGTATTGAAATATTCACTGTGTGTACTGACTTCAGGCTCTCTTGTAAGGTCATGCCCCATAGTCCCCAAAAAAGGCAAGGACTGTTACTACCTAATGTCCATTCACTATCCATATTTACTATACCTCACCTTTCCTGGTGAGGGGGAACTGAAAGCCTTGCTGCAACACTGCCACCTGACTCAATAGCCATCCTGGCATGCCCATACTCTAACTTTTCTTTTTTTTTGAAACTCTGTCGACCCCGATGAACCGAGTCTGTTCCCGAACCCGGGTCGCCTGTGTGGTGCAAGATGTGGCGTACAGTGCCTCAGCACTCTGTGCCACCTGGCCGGTTACTTTAACTTCTCTAAAATGAAATTAATGAGCTAACCTGTTAGTAAGAGGATTTTCAAAAGTGTCATGACGTATTTCATAAAGTTGCAAAATTGCACACCATAATACATCTCGTAAGATGCAGACACTATGAAAGGACTCATGATCGGTAATTCATTGACCAGCTGTAACGACATATTCACATTAATTTGGTTACATATCATACAACTAAACAATAAACATAAATGTGGAATTAACATCTTAATAAATGATTAAAGGGACACATTCATGTACAGTGGCATACATAGTTTTGTTGTTTCTATATGATATGTATATAGTTTTCCTAATCTCACTGTATTATGTATGGTGCACAGATCATCAGGGATTAGATGCTGTATAAACAGTAGTAGTAGTAGTAATTCTTCTTTATTCATATGAATCAAGGAAACATTCAATTGAGCATAACTCATTTACAATGAAGTCCCAGTATCAAAAACAGCAAACATCAAAGTAGAACTGCATTACTTTATATTGCATTGAGGTCTATATGTGTACGTATGTTAGCTAGTTCAAATTTGAAATATTTTAATGTAATGCCTATAATATTACCATTCCTGCTTAGGCCTCCATGACCTACATACAACTATCTGTGTATACCCGAGACCATGACCTGGGTGAGTGGGGCGGGGGGGAGACAAAAAACTGCTATAATGCATTTAATGTTCATCAGCTGTGTTATGTTTCCCAATGAACCAAATACCATATATTAAATGTTATAGTGCATGAACTACAGAGATTGTATAACTGTGAATTACATTACGTTACTTTATTGAATTACTTTATGGAACATTGATTGTTGAGAGCATTCCATTTTCTTATATCATTAATATGACATACTCAAGAAGGGTTAACAAAAGAGAGATGTCAAATCAATTGCATGACAAGTTTGTAATATGATTGATTTCAGTGAATAATAAGGTCTCCCCATACATTAAAATGAATTATGAAAATTAAAACGGGTAAAAAATGTACTATCTTAATATGAAAAAACAAAAATACATTTTCTTACAATCACGTTTAGAATCTACTGCAGGTATTTCATGGCAACATAATGACTCTCTCTCTGTTGGCATAAGCTCACATTTGCCACAAAGAAACCAATTTGTATTTCCGGCTCTGTCAGAAGCCATTGAATCATCGGCATCTGAATCTGTAGAGTCATCATCGCTGCCATCAGAAGCTGAATTTGGAGGAGAACATTCTGGTTCAAACATATAAGGCTGGATTCCTGGAATACTTTGATGTTGCTGAATACCATACTCTTCAACATCTGAATCAGATGACATTCTAAATTATAAAGAGAATAATGCAAATCAACAGGTTGTTTATATAACAAATGACAGACACCTATAGACTCAGAAACATAGATGTTGTGGTCTGATAATGACAGTCAGGCCCATCAAGACTGCCCTTAAATGGATACACTGGAAAAGGCACAGATTTACCCAGACACTACAAACATGCTTGATTAGTGCTTTCAGTCTTTTTTTAACATTAACTCTAATTGCTTCTTAGTTATATACTTCATAGCAGTGAGTTTCCTGAGCACACTTTATGCTAATATGTACTGATGACCCATAGCAGAGTCCAAATAGGCATATAAGCATAAAGTGAGATACGGAAGCATACTTCTGTTCATGAGGTGGTGACTGACAGCAACAGAAAGTGGAAGTTGTGTCATAGCATGTTATAGAGCCCTATCGGCTGGCTTAAAGATCATTCAGCATCTGAGCATCCTGCTCGACTCTGCATCCTCAGAGTTCATAGTTGTAGGTGACCTAAATCTTGATTGGTAAGCTGCCTGCTATAAACCTCTCAAGGAGCTGAGTGATGCCTTTGGTCTCCATCAACACATTATGGAACCCATCCGGCCAAACATTAAAAATACAGCCAATAACTCTCTATTTGATATAATATTGGTTAACAAGCCCCATCTGTTTTCTCACGTGGGAGTGTTTTTTAGCGACCTCAGTGATCACTGCATCATTGCATGTGTAAGGTCCCTGCCAAAAATGATCTCCTCCTCCAGATATATGCAAAAAAGGTGCAGATGGAATTTTGGCATTTCCACATTCTTTACTGACCTACAACATTCTAATTGGCAAGAGTTCTATCTTGCCCTATCATTTATTGAAGCATATATTTTACATAAGATCCTCACAGATGCTTCACTGGTAAAAACCCATATGAAGACAATCTCTTGCCCCTGGTTTTCTACCAACCTCAAGTCGGCTCTTCTGCACAGGGATGCCTTATGGAATAAGGCAAGGAAAACTAAGCTTCCTGTCAACTGGGTTTCCTTCAAAGCGGCCAGAAATCAATGCACTAAGCTTATAAGGGCTGCAAGTCCAGTTACTATAACACCAAACTGAATGCATCTACTCACAGCCCATCCACCTTTTGGAAGACCCTCAAGGAGCTTGAAGGACATAGGACATCCAACATCTGCCCATCCAAAATTTTCATCAACAATGTAATGCTCACAGATAAAAAATGATATACTGAATGGGCTAAACAACTACCTTGCCACAGCTGGACTGGCCTTTGATTCCTCTCCTGCTAATGCCCTGAGAGACTATCTCTATGTGCAGGACAAGACACCCCCCCCCCCACAAAGGCTGTGCCATCCTTCTCCTTCAGCCAGATATCTCAGACTTCATTGATCCGTACTTTCTAAAAATTAGCTACCATGTATTAGCCGTCCCCATAACCTACATCTTCAATCTGTTCCTTATGCAAAGCTCCCTTCTGGACAGCTGGAAAACTGACCCTTTGCTCAAATCTGGGGATCCTGCGGACCTCAATAACTATCAGCCTATCTCTCTGCTTCCCACCTTACCCAAAATGTTGGAAAAGATTGTCAGCCTGTAGATTAGAGACCATCTAGAAATTAGAGACCCAATCAAGAATTCATGGGACAGACATAAGGCAATTCTTGTTAGGGGTAGGAAGAAATAGGCTGTTGGTTAACTAGGATCTGTGGCCTGTCCTGTAGGTAAGGAAATGGGCAGACTAGATGGGCCAAGTGGTTCTTATCTGCCGTCAGAGTCTATCTAGAACTGCATAACCTACTCACCCCTATACAATCTGGCTTCAGACCGCAACATAGTACTGACTCTGTACTTACAAAAGTTACTAATGACTGGCTGAATGCATTGGACAATAAACTATTTGTAGGTGCCCTATTTTTGGATCCAAGCAAGGCATTTGACACAGTGGACCATGCCCTCCTGCTGGATATCCTCCGCAACTTTGGCCTGGATTGTACTGCTCTGAAATAGTTTGAATGCTGCCTTGTGGGATGATTGCAACAGGTTAAAGTAGAAGGAAACTTTTCCCCCATTAAAACCCTTCATAGAGGTGTACCGCAAGGCTCTATACTGGGCCTCATCCATTTTGCCATCTATATAAATAACATCCATGCTGGCATCCATCATGCTGACATCCACTTATTCGCAGATGACACTGTCTTATGCATTTCCAGACCTACCCCTGACAAAACATGTTCAGACCTCAAACTTGAGTTTAACCACCTACAGAACAACCTATTGCAACTTAAACTACTGCTCAAAGCAAAAAAAAAAAAAGCTATGCTCTTCTCTCCTTTTTCGAGGTCTACCCCTACTAATGTGGAGGGTGGGCAAACCTCAATTACTACTCTCCTCAATGAACCTCTTGAACTAGTACATAAATTCAAATACCTGGGGATGTGGATTGACCACAAACTGTCCTTTCTTGACCATACTGAAGAACTTTCCAAAAAAACTTAAACAGAGGCTTGGCATATTCTTCCATATTAAGCACTTGCTAATGTGGAAGCGAGAACTAGAATTGTACAATCCACCTTTCTTCCCTTGCATGACTATGGGGGCATTCTTTACGGACAAGGGAACAACACAGCTCTAAAAAAGCTTGACATGTTATATCACCGGGCCTTAAGATTCATATTGGGAGCTCCCTATGCTACTCACCACTGTTCCTTATATGCCCTGCTCGGCTGGACCTCCCTCAGCATAAGACGATACAAAAACACAGCAATCTGGACCTATCGTGCTATCACCAAGAAACTGCCCCCTTTATATCTCGGACTGCCTCCCTATTTGTTGCCCTGGATCATATGCACTAAGAAGATCCTCCTATATTACTCTTGTTATTCCTAAAGTCAAAACTCGATTTGGCAAATTTTCCATTGGCTACTCCTTTCCTACCCTATGGAACAAGCTCCAAAAAGTACTACAAATTACCACCTCATTTCCCTTGGCTACTTTCAAAACCCTACTAGCCAGGACCGCTACAGAAATTTGTAAGTGGGCATCATAAAACCCCCATGCGTACACTTCATTCATCTATCTCCTACCTGAGGCCCATACTGCTATGATTTCCTACTGTCTTTTATCTTCTTTAAAAGTGGTCTTGCCTACCTACAGTTTCTGGCCCACATTTCTGGCAGTGCAGTGTTATTGCCCTTGGCTCTTCTTCTTTGATCTATATTTGTTTCTCAACTCGTAGAGTGGCCTTTCCTCCCTGCAGACCTCTGCCCTCCTGGCCATTGGCTTGATATCTTGCCAGGCAGAGTATACACTATCTATATTGACTGGTACAGCTAGCTAATATAATTGTTATTGTATTTTGTTTAAACCAATTTGTATATATCTTAACCAATCTGGATAAATTGCCAATTGTTAGGTTGTAGCTGCTTAGAATATTTACTCTATGAGGATGTGCTGTTGTGTACTCCAATATTATTCTGTCACATATGTAATTATTACCAGGTCCATCTTGTAAATGAGTTCTTCGCAACAATGTTTTGCCTGGCTAAATAAAGATTGATTGATTTGTATAACCCTATTAGATGTTATGGTACATGGCTGTCTATTTTGTCTTCCCACCACACTGGTCCCCTTACTGTCTGTCACATGCATATTACTTACTTACCTACTACTTGCCAGCAGATACAGGCCATATGATCTACCAAGTCTTCTCGAGTGTGCAGCTAGCACCCCACTTTGCAGTTGCCCTTCCCCACTTCACAATCCCACTCAGATGAAAGCCAAGTGAGATTGAACCAGATTAAGCTATTTGTGGTATCTCCAGTGAATGGTGGAAATTTGACCAGGACACTAGGGAAATTTCCCTATTCTTTTCGATAAGTGCCATGGGATCTTTAACATCCACCTTATTAACATACATGTATAGCCTAATCATATCTGCCTGGATTGGTGGTAGTTCAAGTGGATGTTAAATATCCCATGGCACATTTCGAAAAGAGTAGGAGAATTTCCCCGATGTCCTGGCCAAATTTCCCTCATTCACTAAAAATACCACCAACAGCTTAATGTGGTTCAAGGTCAGTTGGCATTCATCTGTATCCCCCTCTCCCGGGTCATGCCTGAAAATAGGCAGGATTTGTCTAGTGCACTTACCCAGTTAACAAAAACTAAATAAATAAATATATGTGCTGAACAAGGTTTAACACTGTTTAAAAAACCTTTTCATTATAATAGCAATAAGGCACTCTGAGGGATTATGTAAATGGTCAGTTAGTCACCCTCTAGGGGCATGTAGCACTTGGCTATGCCTCATGCCACATTACACCCCTAGAGGGTGATTAACAGACCAGTAACATAGCCCTTGGTCATGCCTTATTGCTTAAAAAAAAGATACTATGACTAGCATAAATGAGTACATTACGAGCAGTTTTTCTGGGCACATTTGGGTGAGCAAGCTGTTTGATATGAGTGTACAGAGGCAAAGCAATCAGTAAAGAATTACATATTAGTTATACATTTTCCTTAAATAGGAGGCACCCAGTGTGAGAGGGTCAGAACCATCAGTTATTTATTTACTTACTTATTTATTTATATATATTGTAGTAGTGAGAGCAGGTTCACTAGCAACCTTCAAATTTCATAGCAATTTACAACACACATGATGAACATACGATGTGGTTATGCATCTACAACAACATAAGATACAGTGCTCTGGGTGGTATAAGTCCCAGCGTTTCCTCAATGATTGTCATTTTATTAACTCACTCAATTTTATAAAGAAACTTAAAATGTGTTACTGCAACCTGATGCTGTCCATCATTTAATGGCAGGGAATTCTATTTACAATCACCAAAATGTCTGTTATCATCAGCTTTAATTAATATGTTATACATGAAAAATGTGGACGTTCTATGGGACAGCCATCAATAAGTATGTTAAAGGCAGAAAAATGGAAGATGTACTCCAAAACTTATGTGACAAGCAAATTTAAATATACCGGTATTAAATAGATAGAAATCAGCAGGGCATATGTGACATGTGAATCAAAAATCAGGCTGTGCGGAAGGGACATGGAAGATTAGGTTAGCAGACAATATCCTGCATGAAACAAATTAAAAATCAGGCAATATAAAAAAGGAAAAAAGTATATATATCAAGCATAACTTTTAAAATGTTGATATGCTGGCTAAATATTAAAGAGAATTGTCAAGAATGATTGACATATATGGTTATGTAGACTTCGTTCTATCTCTCAATAACAGTGGCATCATCTATTGCCATCTATCAATTTCTTACTCTGTCTCTTTAATTTTAAAAATGTTTAGTGACATTTCTATATAAACAAATGGTATGGGAGTGGAAGAATGAAAAATAGGAGAAAGTGCTACATTTGCTTGCAAATTAATAAGACAAACATTTGACTGACTTCTTGAAATACATGTAATTCGAGCTTATATTTTCACACTACAGGATAACATGTTTAAATTGGAGAACAACACATGCTTGCATACAGGGACCCAATTATTCTTCAAGCAATATGTGTGTGTGTGTGTGTGTGTGTGTGTGTGTGTGTGTGTGTGTGTCTGTGTCTGTGTGTGTAAGAAAGAGGGAGAGTGCATGTAAGTGAGCGAGCCTCTATTTACAGAGCATATAACAGTAGAGTTTCGAGGTATAATGATCCATGAAATTCATCTGCAAGTAATCATTGCAAAGCACAACTAAGAATGTAAATTGACATCCATTTGTTTCCAACTACCACCCCTCCCCCCCCACACACCAACTGCAATGGAGTGGGCATGCTCCTTATTGTCATTGCCATCTCTCTCTCTCTCTCTCTCTCTCTTTTTAGAACCCTCATGTTTTTTTCCTTTTACAGACAACCAGAGAAAACTCTAGGAAGGGCACAGAACAGTGAAATGAAGTGCAGGAACCAAACGCTGCTCCTTGCCCAAGTCCTAGCCAAATCAGGTTTTCTGTCCCGGTTCATGACAGCCCGGTTCAGCTGGGCATCTTTGTGGCTTCTTTATGGCTGACTGGCTTATATATTTATTCCTTTTTACTCTGCCAGCAGCTGGAAGCCAGGACAAATTAATACAAGAGCAAGAAGGGGGATTTTCTATTTTTTAGAGCAGCAGAAATGAGAAAAGAAATGCCGCTCATTTCACTACTGAATCCTGCATCATGCATCATGCATGATTTTGAATTCTAAGGAGCAGCAGCAGAAAGAAAAAAATATTTAAACACCATTTTGCTGCTCCATTTGGCTCATATGTAACTGCTGCTGCTGTAGAGCTTCTACCATACTAATACAGCAGCTTAGTAGCAGTATTTTATAAATCCCTCATACATTTTTACTTATGCTGCATTTTACTAAATAAATACATTTGCTCACAAACACTGCAGCATTTTCTTCATAGCACAAAGCACTTGATGTACCTAGTAAGCACTTTACAAAATGCACTTTTTATATGTTTGTTAAAAGGAGATAACATTTTAAAATTTGGTACACACTTGTTTCATTTCTATTGTGTGCATTAGATGACAGCGGTAGTTACAGTCATTTTCTTTATTTTCTAAGGGGCATGACCCTGTAAAATGAAAGAGGGCGAGCACAATTCTTCTTACATGCTGAATATATCAGTTAATAGTAACACAAATAATCAACACAGAAACATATGGAGATAAAAATAATGAAATTATAAAAGCTATGAATTTTGATAACTGATCTCTGAAAAGTGGCAGCACTGCCAAAGCTAATGCTGGAAAACCTGCCGCAGTAAACAACGATGGGGTAAAAAATTTAGATAAAAAATAATCAATGTGTGAAAGTTAGTTAGCAAACCTTCCAGAAACTGAGCAAAATATTCAAAAATGAATGTATGAATGGTAGTGGAGATGTCAGAGAGTCATCTATTTTCACGACCTCAGCCCTTAACTGCATGCCAACTCATTCGCCCACCACAAGTCTCTCAGGCAAATAACTAAGGTCACTATAACTATCACAGAACAGTTATTCACTTAAAAAAAAAGCATAATGTTCACATGTAGTATTCTGTATCTTTCTGCATTCATTTTTCCTTTTTTAAAAAAAAAACACTTATCTAACACTGAGAAAATAACAACATCATTTACTCTGAGTTAGTAGGCTGAACATTACATTCGGTCTGTCATAGCGTGGTGAATTTGAAAAAAACTAAAATAACAGAAATGGGATCCATGATATAGTAGCAAGGAAAATAAATAAAAACAACAATCACATTAATACTGTACCTTGACTATGATGGCAGGGCCAATTATCAGAATCACAAATGTGGTGTAACCCAAAGTCACAGTGCTACACAACAGCACTACAGATTTAGGTTGACCGTCAGGCACGTCACTGAACATACCTGCGTGTGACAATACAAAATGGAGACAGGATATAAAAACAGCACATCTGCAGTCATTTCAAGAAGCTCTTTATTATTTTAACTTTGCAGATTATGTTATGACTGTTTAAAATGTAGGTTAATCTCTATATTAGGTATAAATATGTAAACAAATCCCTTTAACTATCAATAGGGGCAGCATCAGAGATTGGGGATGGGGGCCTTATATTAAGTACGGTGTATGGTAGCATTGGGGATTGGGGTGGGGGTGCAATATAGTACTGGTTGACTATGGCTGGATCATAGATTGGGACCATGTTATTAATACATGATTATGGCTGCAACGGGGATCAGAGATCAGGGACATTGTATTAATAAATGATTATAGCTGCATCGGGGATCAGAGATCGGGGACATTATTAATAAATGATTATGGCAGCATCAGGGTTCGGGGAGGGGGGCATTATATTTAGTACAGATTACAGCTGTATTGGGGAGGGAGGGCATTATCCTAAGCAAAAATTATGGCAGCATTGGGGAATGGGGAAGGGTGGCCACATCTACAGGAGTGTATATTACATACTGTCATATCATCGGGGACAGCCCATCACATTGCCACACACAGGCAACTCTCCCAGAGGAGCATTTCCTAAGTACCCTTAGATCAGCCCTGGCTAGTCTAAGGGTACTTATTAATTTTCCCTCTGGGAGAGTTCTGAGAATAGCACATTCAGGGATGTAGCAGCTTGCGTCTGCCACATGCCCCTTAGCACCAACTTGCAGCCCAGTTTTGGGCACAGGGTGGCAAAAGCCCTGTTTGGGGCAGGCAGTCAGTGATTGATGCAGGCTGCCTTTCTAAATAGCTCAGGGGGCTGTTTTGATGTAAGGTGCCACTTGAGCAACAGTATATATGTTTGGTGCAAGCAACTTGCATCACACTTAGGGCTTTGAGAATAGAGCACATTGTGTGTAGTGTCATTCTTTACCCCAGTGATTAGTGCTTTGTGATCCCATGCTGGTGAGGTGAGTTCAAGGACAAGCTCAGTAAGCCAGCTGGATAGGCCAAGTCTAGGGGGATGGCACTGTCATATGCACCACCACCGCTGGGGGACAGCGCTGTCTTACCTGGCCTGGGAAGGGAACATGCAAGGTTACCCACAAAGTCCCAAGTACTATATAGTGAAGAGAACTATTCTCTCGGCCTGGGGCCCTGCACCCCTGCATCCATTGGTGCCATAGGAACTTGCACTTTGGCTGACAAATGGACTCTTTGCCCTTTGCATCTGTATCTGTTACCACATAAAAGTGTAGGCCCAAAAGGCCCTGCATTTCCACAGCCCACCAGATAGACCCACAAGTTCTTGACATCTGCTGCTGTATGGAAATGCAAGGCCCACAGAGCTCTGCACTTCCACAGGCAGAGAGGCTTTCCCCTTAGCACAGGGCTCAGAGGGCCCTGCATGTCTGCATCTGGTCCCAAAGGGGCAGAGAAATGTGGCATTAGGGTTTACAAGCCCAACTCCCCATCCTCCAGCAACAAAAGGACAAGAACACACAAGCAACCACAGACAGCCATTATCAGGTAAGTCAAACAACATACAGCTCTTTCCAAATTATAGAAATACAGTATCATTGATGTGCTGCTTTTGTGGATTTGTATCTGTGGCTGCACAAGCACAGACCCCACAGAGACTTGTGTTTATGCAGCCACACATGCAAGTGTATGTTGGACTTTGTGCATGAGCACCTGTGACTGCAAAAATGCAGACCACAAATGGGCTTGCTCTACTGTAGACAGAAGTACCATTGTAATGTGGACATCATGGTTTCAGCAGCAGATCTAAGCATTTTTTTAAGAGGTAGTATTTTTGTCTTGGGGTGACACTTTTCCTCTAAAAGTAAAATGTTACCTTTGAAAGCTCAGATTAGGTTAAAACAGCTACTTTTTGCTGGCCTAAGGGGGTAGTGAGTACTACCTCGTTACATAGCTGGATTTGTGGGTGCATGTTTTTTTATGTACAGCTGTGTAAGTGCAGGCCCACAGGAGCAGCCAGAAGTCAGTATGTATGTCTTACACCTGTGACTGAAGAGGCGCAGGCCACTCAGGAGCCTGTACTTCTGCAGACAGAAGTACTGTTGCAATTTTGGTATCATGGATTTTGTGGCACCTGCACTTCTGCAGCCAGAGGTTGGTGTGTATATATTACATCTGCAGATGCAGAAGTGCAGGACCATTGGGGTCTGTCCTTCTGTAGACAGAACTGTGTGTATGTCTTACAGTATGGATTAATACCTGGGGCTATAGTAGTGTTTACCCCATGGGAGCCTGAGCTTCTGTAGACAAAGTAGCTCTTTTTGTATCTGTGGTTACTGGGGCCTGTGCTGCTGCACACACAGAAGCACAGAAATGTAGAAACATATACTTTGATGACAAATAATGAATTGCTTGGCCCACACAGTCTGCACATTTTTTCCTTATCTAAAGTATCTCCACAGACTTCAATCAATCTCCAGCTCTTTCTCCTTCCCCCATTCCTTTCCATTATGATACCCTTATGCCTATGCCATGCATTCATGAACACCACCACTGTGTTCACCTCCACCACCTCTGGTGGAAGACTGTTCAAGGCATCCACTACTCTTTCTGTGAAGAAGTACTTTCTCACATCTCTGCTGAATCTACCCACCTCTAGCTTTATTTATTTTTATTTATTTAACTTTTGTTTACTGGGTAGACTCACTGAGACTAAGAATTCCCTTTTTCAGGGGTGACCTGGGGTTAATTACATACAGATGAATACAGCGTACATAAGTAGAGCAGATATACAGAGATACTAGTTTACAAATTATGTAGAGGTTGCAATGCAGTACATCACATACATCACATACAAAAGGCAAAGATTGTAAGTTATGTACATTTAAAATCACATAGTAATTTACATGTCAAGCAGATAAGTGCCAGGAAGGTTCAAAAGGAAGGTTCAGGAGAAAAAAGTAATTTGTTCAATGGTTACAGTTGCAGATACTTAATTCAAGTTGGTGGGCTTTTAGACCTTTTTTGAAATTACCAAGGAATGGGCATTCCTTTAGACTGGTTGGGAGGGTGTTCCATAGGGTAGGGATAGCAGTGGTGAATGATCTGTCTCCAGCAGTGGTCCTTGTGCATGGGATTGGTAGTTGATGGAAGCTGGAGGATCTAAGAGGTCGCCTGGTAAGTTTTTAGCTAATAGGTCTTTAAGGCTAGTGGGAGCCTTGCAGGACTGAAGCTTTTAGGCTAGGCAGTGGTTGGAAGGCTAATTTTCTTTCCAGTGTAGGCCACTGAATTGAGTTCAGGAGAATACAGTGGTGTTCCTTTGAATGGGCGGCTACAGCAAATTGACTGATTATATGGTACAGCGATTTAAGTTTGTGTGGTTCAGTATTCCTGAGGAAGTAGAGGATTGACGACCCATAGAGCAAGGTGGGGAATAGAATGGAATTTGCAACATGATGTCTGAACTCTAAAGTGAAGAAGGGAGCAAGGCGGTGAAAAAGGCCTAATTTTTAATTTAAAGAGGGACTTCCGACAAAAGCGTTACATTGGAGAATTGGAATAAGCATAGCCCCAATAAATCTTATACCAAAAATTAGGTTTCTACGTTACTTTGTTTTAATGTTATGAGCTATTTTGCAACCCTGATTTTTCTACCTATTCAAAAAAGCCAGTTTCAGTGAAGCGCCACTGATGATGTCATCTCCTGAACTCACATGCTAGTCCTCCCTGTCAGTAACCTTATAGGACCTACGTCTCCAAAGTTTAAGAAACTGTAGCTGTAGCAATCTTTTTAAAAAAAATGATGTAGAGTTGGCTGCAGTGCTTGCATTTCCAGAATGTTCAGATGCATGGCACTGTACTTTAGAACACGTCAGAAGGTGGTTTTGGAATGCAGCACTGAACCATGGCATAGAATGACATGGTGGTGCATAATTTTAAAATTGGGGGGGCACGTAATCTCAGAATGTGACAGGGATGTGCCATCTCAAAATGTGGTGTGACAATCAGTCTCAGAATGCGACAGGGACACCCATTGAGGAATTTGGTGGGGACTGGCAATTTTGGAATATAGTGGGGATGCATGCTGTCAGAATGTGACAGAACACATTATTTATTCTGAAATTGCTTGTTCTTGCCACATCCCAGAACTGTACGCACCCACCATATTTTAAAATTGTGCATCACATCTCCACCACATTCCAACATTATGCATCCTAGCCACATTCTAAAATTATGCATCCCTGCTACATTCCTTCCCCATTCCCAAATTGTGCATCTCAGCCACATTCTGAAATGGTGCATCTCCTCCAAATTCCATAATTGCACATCCCTGCCAAATTGTGTTTCAATGTCGCATTCCAAAATTTTCACTAAGACATTCCCAAATTGTGCATCATGCCACATTCCAAAATTTAGCATCACCACCAAATTCTAAAATTGAGAGTCACCGCCACATTCTGAAAATGTGCATAACTGCCACATTCCAAAACTATGCGCCACTGCCACATTCCGAAACTGTGCATCACTGCCATATTCTGAAACTGTGCGTCATCAGCACATTCTGAAATTGTATGTCACCGCCACATTCTGAAATTGTATGCCGCTGCCACATTTCCAAATTGTGTCACTGCCACATTCCAAAATTATGTGTCACAGCCACATTCCAAAATGATGCATCACCACATTCCAAAATTGAGCACCACCGCCACATTCTGAAACCATGCGTCAATGTTGCATTCCAAAACTATGTGCCACTGAAACATTCTGAAATTGTATGTCACTGCCACATTCCGAAATTGTACATCATCGCCACATTCTGAAATTGTGCATCACTGCCACATTCCGAAATTGCGCATCACTGCCACATTCTGAACCTGTGTGTCACCACTGCATTGTAAAATTATGTGTCACTACTGCATTCCAAAACTGTGTGTCACCACCACATTCTGAAATTGTGCATCACCGCCACATTTCTAAATTGTGCGTCACCGACACATTCCAAACCTGTGTGTCACCACCACATTCCAAAATTGTGTATCACTACCACATTCTTTAATTATGCATCACCACATTCCAAAACTGAGCATCACTGCTACATTCTGAAATTAAGCATCACCGCCACATTCTGAAAATATGCATCACTGCCACATTCCAAAACTATGCGTTACCACCACATTCAAAAACTGTGTGTCACAGCCACATTCCAAAACTGTACATCATAGGCACATTCCAAAATTGTGCATCTCTGCCACATTCCAAAATCCAGCATCACCGTCAAATTCTAAAATTGAGTGTCACCGCCACATTCTGAAAATGTGCATAACTGCCACATTCCAAAACTATGTGCCACTGCCGCATTCTGAAACTGTTCATCACCACCACATTCTGAAACTGTGTCACCACCACATTGCAAAACTGTATGTCATCGCCACATTCTGAAATTGTACGTCAGCACCACATTTCCAAATTGTGCGTCACTATCACATTCCAAAATTATGTGTCACTGCCACATTCCAAAATTATGCGTCACCACCACATTTCAAAACTATGCATCAATGCCGCATTCCAAAACTATACATCACTGCCATGTTCCAAAATTGTATGTCACTGCCACATTCCGAAATTGTACGTCATTGCCACATTCTGAAATTGTGCATCACTGCCACATTCTGAACCTGTGTGTCACCACTGCATTCTGAAATTATGCTTCACTGGCATATTCCAAAACTGTGTCACCGTTGCATTCCGAAACTGCGTCACCACCACATTCTGAAATTGTGTATCTCCGCCACATTCCGAGCCTATGTGTCACCACCACATTCCAAAATTGTGCATCACCACCACATTCTTTAATTATGCATCACCACCACATTCCAAAATTGAGCATAACCACTACATTCTGAAATTAAGCATCACCGCTACATTCTGAAATTAAGCATCACTGCCACATTCTGAAAATATGCATCACTGCCACATTCCGAAACTATGCATCACCACCATGTCACCACTACATTCCAAAAGTGTGTGTCACAGACACATTCCAAAACTGTATGTCATAGGCACATTCCAGAATTGTGCATCTCTGTCACTTTCCAAAATTGTGTGTCACTGCCGCATTCTGAACTTATGTGTCACTGCCACATTCTGAAATTATGCATCACTGGCAGATTCCAAAACTGTTTGTCACTGCTGCATTTTGAATCTGTGTGTCACCACCTCATTCTGAAACTGTGCATCACCACCACATTTCTAAACTGTGCATCACCACCACATTCTTTAATTATGCATCATCACCAAATTCCAAAACTGAGCATCACTGCCACATTCTGAAACTGAGCATCATTGCCACATTCTGAAAATATGCATCACCACCATATTCCAAAACTGAGCATCACTGCCACATTCTGAAACTGAGCGTCATCACCATATTCAGAAATTATGCATCACCGCTGCATTCTGAAACTGTACATCACTGCTGCATTCTGAAATTTGGTGTCACTGCCACATTCCAAACCTGTGTATAGCCACCACATTCTGAAATTGTGTGTCACCACTGCATTCTGAAATTGTGCATCACAACTGCATTCCAAACCTGTACATCACAGCTGCATTCTGAGCCTGTATATCACTGCTACATTCCAAACCTGTGAATCACTGCTGCATTCCAAAATTGTTCATCACCGCAGCATTCTGAAATTGTGTGTCACCACCACATTCCAAAATTGTGCATCACTGCCACATTCTGAAATTGTGTGCTCCAGATACTTTCTGAGACCATGTCATTGCTGCATTCCACAACTGCAACCTGGTGACATTTCAAAATCTCATACCTGCATTATTTTAAAAGTTGCACACAACTTTGTCATTTAAAAGCCATGTTTGCCACTATATTTCATCCCCCGTTACATTCTGTACCTTGCATCAACACATTATGGAAGTGCATGTGCTGACCCCCCAGTGTCAGTTTTCCCTTTTCAGATATTTACTACATCTCCAGTTTTAAGTAACATAGAAAAAAATCAGTCATATAAGGTAGCTTGCAGGGAGGACTAGGTTGTGAGTTCAGGAGATGATATCATCAGTAGCTCTTCACTGAAACTGGCTGTTTTGAACAGGCAGTGAATTAAGGGTTACAAAATAACTTGTAACTTTTAAATGAAGTAACTTACAGATCTGATTTTTGGCATGAGGCTGATTGAGGATATGCTGATCCAAATTCTGAATTTATTAATGCCAAAAATGTTGGTGCCAGTCCTTCTTTAAGGACTTGGTTAGATGATTTGTGTGGAACCTGAATATGCAGTATTGATTGAAATGCATACCTAGGTATTTAATCAAGTCTACAACCTCAGTGTTTGTATTGTTAGGAGGGTGAGGGTAAAGGTGATTATTCTATTTGGATCCAAGCTTCTGGGGGCAAAGCATATAGCCTTGTTTTTTTTTTCTTATTTAGTACTATATTATTGATATGGAACCATGACTCCATGGACTGTATGCCCTTTCTGAGTAAATTGGTTAAGTGGGATGCCTTGTGGGAAAACCTGTTAACAACTGCATCATCTGCATACAGAATCAAGTTTGCATCCCCACAGCTCCTTAGTAAGTCATTTATGTATAGGGAGAAGAGCAGAGGCCCCAAAATTGAACCCTGGGGACACCAACCCTGACAGAACGTGAGGTGGATAGTACCCTTTCCATTTTACTTTTTGGGACCAGCTCAAAGCCAGGTCATCTAAGCCAATGGATTTCATTTTTGTTAAAATGTTTTGGTGGTTTACCAAGTCAAACGCCTTGAGTATGTTTACAAATATTGCTCCAGTCAACTGACCAGAGTCTAGAGCTGAGTAGCTATCTGAAGATAGCCAAATCAGGGAAGTGTCAGTTCCATGGTGTTACCTGAATCTATGTTAATGGGCTGTTACGAGGCTATGTTGTTCTATGTAGTCCTGGAGTTTGTTAGATAGAATCGTCTCTAGTATTTTGCTTAGGGTGCTGAGGATTGATATGGGGTGGTAGTTTTTGACTAAGTCCTGTGATCTGCCTTTGTGAATAGACATCACAAGGGCAACCTTCCATGCCTTACGGAATGTCCCCTTGAGTAAGAATCTTTTAAAAAAAGTCAGGTTAAAGTGTAAGCTAAGACGGGGCTCAGCTATGTAGCAGTCTTAGGTCTAAATTATCATGACCTGCAGACCCTGTGGTTTTTATTCTACTTAGTAACTTTAGGACCTCTTGTCTGGTTACTTACCTGAGGTAGAAATTGGGGTGGGTAGGGGGGCTATCAGGATAAATTTGTTGGGGCAGCAGGGGGGTTGGGAGGAAAGTTTTAAATTTGTTTAGATCTGTGAGGAACTCGTTAATAGCATTGGCTGAGTCTTCTGGGTTTGTAAGGTGTACACCATTAACCACAATATTGGGTGGTTGAGGCCTGGTATTTCCTTTCAGAAGGGCATTGATTTTTGCCCAGAAAGTTTTGGGATTGGAGAGATTTTTAGACTGTAACTTTTTGAGGTAGGTTTGCTTTGCCGTTTTAATATTTTATTTGCATCTGTTGCACAGTTCTCTGTAATAATGCCAGTCTGGCTTCATTGTATGCCCCCTTATTCTTGAGCTTTCTTTTCTGAAAAAATACTTCCCTCCTGTACCTTAGTTATCCCTCCTGAGGTATTTAAAGGCTTCTATAATATCCCCCTGTAGGTGCTCTGTTACTCAAATTAAAAATCACTGTCTGTTCTGATTTCCTCTGATTGGTCCCCTTTGTCCTCACTCTCAGCCTTCAGATGACCCATCAGAGGGAATCAGAACAAACAGTGATTTTTAAGCAAGAGAGCACTTACAGAGACATAATCGGAAGTACTCAGCTTAGAGATTTCATATTCTATGTCTTAAATTACTAATAAATTTCAGGTAGAGGCAGACCTGCAGTGCTTCTATAGGAATCTAAGAGTGTAAGTAAAATTTGATGATGTAGAACATCAAAAATAAAGAAATAGTAGATTTGAGACTAGCATTAGGGATCAAATCATCCTTCATGCCACAAGAAGGCACAAACAATGCATTTGAGACCAATATAGGAATCACACAGAAATAAATCTCTGAAATACTGGAGAGACTAGCACTACTAGGTCCAGTCTCACTAAACTTCAAAGGGAAGCATTAAAAACTCTAGAAAAAAGACACACCAATAATCATTAAGCCAGCAGAAAAAAGGGGCGCCATAGTCACACAAGATTTGATACAATATAGAGATACTGTTCAATATGTGCCTTAATTGACTCCACGTACAGGAAAACTATAAGACACTAGATGCCTACCCTCAGCCAGACATTAAAAACACAATTAATATGTTTTTGAAGGAAATGATAAGAATTGGCTGGCAAAAGGATTGGGAAACACCCATGTTAATAAAATAATTTCCTAGGAAACCCCTAGTCTATGCCCTGCCCAAGATTCACAAAACTTTAGATAACCCCCAGGAAGACCCATAGTATCAGGAATTGATTCCATATTAAAGTCATTGTCCTTGTAAGTAGATTTACATCTATAACCACTGATTGAAAACATCCCCACATACATTAGGGATGCATCCCATGTTTTACATCTAATAACCAAACTCAACAGCACAGCACAATTAAGTGAGGCAATCCTAGTTACAATAGACATGAAGGAGCTGTACACCTCCATTCCTCATGAAGGTGGTATTACAGCAATAAGATGAATACTAGATTTAGGATCCCAGGACTCCAGATCAAAAACAACACTAATACAAGAAATAGCAAGACTAGTTTTGCATAGTAACAACTTCATGTTTCAGAGCAGTTCTACAGACGCATTGTTCACTTGGGAACATAAGCCGGAGGCTGGTAAGGACAGAGGTCTGGGGTTATATTCTGTTTTTAACTGAAATATTTGAATAGTTTTGTATGTGAAATTAGTTCTATGTGTTAAAAATTACTACTTTGAGTTAGAACTGTTACTTGGGCTGTGATATTGTAACTTTTGAGGCTTGTGAACACTTGTTTGGCAGTGATAATTAAAGTGAAATTTAAATATGATGTTTGCCTGGTGATAGGGGGAAGGGACATTAACAGAAATTACCTTGTCTTTCATTGTTCACTTGGGAACATAAGCAGGAGGCTGGTAAGGACAGAGGTCTGGGGTTATATTCTGTTTTAACTGAAATATTTGAATAGTTTTGTACGTGAAATTAGTTCTATGTGTTAAAAATTACTACTTTGAGTTAGAACTGTTACTTGGGCTGTGATATTGTAACTTTTGAGGCTTGTGAACACTTGTTTGGCAGTGATAATTAGAGTGAAATTTAAATGTGATGTTTGCCTGGTGTTGGTAGAGCCCTCCCACCCACCCTGTTTTGTAGGCTTTCTTAAATACTGAAAAACCACTGGGGATTGGGATTGAAGGGCTGTGTATTTCTGTTTGGGACTGAAATTTTAAGCAACAGGAACTGGTGGGCCTGTGACATCATACGGCACCTGATGTCTGCATTCACACACTGTTAGTGGGACTGGACACACACTGGACTGTATGTGTTTGTGAGACTTGGGAACTTTATTGGTGGGATTGAAATTGGGTTTGTAAATAACTGCAGTCAGTATAGAGAGAAACTGTATTCCAAGGGGAAGGGACTGAGAAAAGGGAGTGTGCCATTATAAACAGAGGAGGATAAACAGGGTGGCCATATTCCACCATGGCAGGCATCTTCGGAAGGGCTGTAGGTTGCACAGGCTGTGGGATGGCAATAATTCTCAATTGGGCCTGGAGAGAGGGAGGGAGGCTGCCCACTCTGTAGACAGCTATCTTGTATCAGGAGTGAGGTATATTGGTTAAGGAGTAAACTGGGGGAGCTGGGAGGTGGTGTCCAAGGACAAGGGGTGTGGATATGGGGAGCAGAAGGGTGGGGCTGAGGGGAGGCTGGGGCAACGCTCTGAAATTACAGGACATTATCTTACAGCAAGCAGGAGGGGGGATATTAGGGACAGAGGACCCTTAGATAGGGATGTTGACGCTAAGGGGAAAGCGTACAGGGTGAACATTCCAAATACAAAGAGAGTGGAGGGGGAAGAGTCAGGAGGGCTGTTTTGGGGAAGCCTAGTAGAGCAGACATTGAGAAGGGAGGGGCTGTTGTGGGAAGCCTAAAACAGCAGACTGTGGGAAGGAGCTCCTAAGGTGAACAGAGCAAAGGGAAGAAGAGGAGCAGTTTAGAGGTGCAGTCAAGGAAACTCGGGTTACTTGATGGAAGCTGACATAGAGTGTCACAATAAATTTGAGCTACTAAGCAACCTAGAGGGAGGAAGGGGTTGGTGGAAATGAGAAACTGATACAGAGGCCGGGGAGGGAGTCGGATACCCATAGGGCATCACAGATTGGCAATGGAAAGGATAGAAGTAGTCCCAGAGAGAGAAACATAAATGTTAAGCAAATGGGGAGATGCAACGATTGCAGACATGAGGAGGAAACATGACTGGAGAGAAACTGGGAGACAAGGAGGTGGGAGAGGCCCCTTCAGCAGGGTCAGTACCAGGGATGGGGCCCTAGCTAAAGGGACCCACAGAGAGCCTCTGGAGGCAGGGGTACTATTACAAGGGGCGAGGATGGTGGTGTGGGGGAAAGGGGAAACCATCAGGGCCAGGATAAATGGTTTGGATAAGAGACGGTTAAAGGGAGCCGGCCCATCGGTGCAGCGGTTGGATTTCCGCTTGAGATGCCAGTAGCCCGGGTTCGGGAATGGACCCAGGACACTGGAGAGCCAGCCGGGAGGAGAAGGATCGAGCATCCTTTGGACAGCTCTCCTTCACCAGGGGGAGGGCAGGGCAGCATTCAGCGTACGTGCGGCACCTAGTGGAGGCTGGGTAGCTGCGTTACGTCGATGCTTAATAGTACGTCAGGATGGGGTGGACGCAGGTCGTCATTGCACGTCCCCATTCTGCTTAAGGGGGGGATAAAAATCCCGAGCCTCACCCGTCTATGGCTCTGCCCCTTAAGGCCTCAATTAGCCTCTAGAGCCGGTTCCCCGACCAGTTACCAGTACCGCAGCTCCGATAATGGGGGAAGGTCGGTGCCGCAGCCCCACTCTCTGTGGGGGGGGAAGCCAGGGATAACCGTGGGGACGCAGGCATTTCTAGAGGTGGTGGCTTAAGGGGGTCCGTGACCAGAGCAGAAAATAATGACGGGAGTAGTAGAGAGGCAAAAAGAATAAATTGAAAAAAAAAAAAGAGAGGGTTAAAGGGGACACCTATTCAGAGGGGGTCTGAGTTAAGTGGGCAAAATAACGAGGGAGGCAGAAAGGGGAGGGTGACAAGCGGGTCTCTAATAAGGCAGGAAGACTCCCATGGAATTGAGATCATGGATAAGGGGAGGGGCTGAGAGGGCATAGTGGAGTAACCATAAGGATGATGGCGGTGTTAAGGTTCTGTTGTTGGGAGACTCGATGATTAGGAGGATCCAGTGGGAGGCACAGGGGTGGATGCCATTAGCCAGGTGAAGGTAGTGAGTATCTCTGGGCTGACAGTGCAGAGCAAACTCATGGTGTATGAAATGGTTAGGGATTGTGGAGAAACCAGGTTCCTGGTGCATTTGAGGAACTAACGATCTAGAGGAAATAGCATTTGGAAATCCAAACAAGGTTCCAAGAACTTGCCAGAGTCTGTCGGGATAATGGATGCAACATTTCCTTTGGAGATATTGCCAGTACCAAAGGCCTCAGTGGAGAAAAAAATGAAGCTCACAGAGGTTAATGACTGGCTCAGGAAGTGGGGTGAAGAGAGTGGATTGGGGTGTTAGGGAACTGGAAAGGAGTTTGGGAGGATAAGGGACTGTATGCCAAGGACAGACTTCATCTTGCCCCATTATGGAAGGAAGTCCTTAAACAGGGGATGGCTGACTACATTCAAGAAAGGTGGGGTTTAAACTTGTGAGGGGGGAAGGGATAAGGAGGGCTGACCAGAAGCCTCTCCTCCAGATGAGGGAGTAGCCCTCAAGCCCAAAGGGGGGAAACAGACTGGGGTGGAAGTTTCAGGAGGAGCAGAGGAGGATGGAAGTATAAGGAATCTGGGTGGGGTTCAACAAAGGGATCAGGGATAAGGGTGGGGGTTGGTGTTAGTAAATGCCAGGAGCTTGGGAAACAAGTTGCCAGAGTTCCAGGCCATGCTGTTCGGGGGGGGTGGATGTGGCGGCAGTCACGGAGATGTGGGCCAACAAAAACCATGACTGGGACCTAAACGTGCAGGGGTACATTATGCTTAGGAAGGATAGAAAGGAGGGCAGAGGGGGTGGAGTGGCTATGTTCATTACAGATGACATAGAAATTGCTAGGGTAGAAGAGGCAGATGGAAACGTGGAGGCCTTATGAGTCACCTTACGATCCTCAGCAGGAGATAAGGTCAAGCTGGGTGTAGTATATAGGCCCCCCGGGATGAGTGATGTTCTAGATGATGGTTTGCTGGACAACATCATTGTCAGTGTGGACAAAGGGGAAGGAGTGGTGTTGATGGGGACCTTAATATGCCAGGTACAAACTGGGAACCATGTCCTCTAAGGTGGCCAAGGAGCAGAGGCTGCTGGACGGCTTCCAGGATGTGTTCTTAACACAGCATGTGATGGAGCCCACAAGGAGGGACATGTCTTGGGCGTGGTTCTGGCAGGAGGGGATCTGGTAGGGACCTGGTTGTAGAGGACCCCTGACTGGGAGGCAAAATACTGTCTGGTTTAAAATAAGCATGGGGGGAGGGGGGGTGAGATCTGGGACACTGGCAGTGGACTTCAGGGGGGCAGACTTTGTGGGCATGAAAAATATTCTCAAGGATCACTTGAAGGGGATTACATCAATGACAAGTGTGGAAAGGAGATGAGAGGTCATAAAACGGGGACTTCATGAGGCAGTCAGGAACTGTGCTAAGTTGAAACGTAAGGGAGCAAGGTCACATAAACCATGCTGGTGGTCCAGTGAGGTACAGGTAGTGGTCAGAGAAAAGAAGGTGGCCTACAAAAAATATAAAACAACAAGAGTGGATAGGATAAGGAAATGTACCATCTTGCATCTAGAAAAGTCACCCGGATGGTGAGGAAGAAAAGTCCAGTAAAGAGCAGCGGCTGGCACAGATACATGGAGGAAAAGGGTTCTTCTGGTACATTGGGGAGCGGAGAAAACTAGGGCCATCTCAGCAGATTGAGATCAGAAGGAGGGTGGGTGGAAGAGGCGAGGACCGGGCAGAGGTATTTACTTGAGTACTTTGCCTCTGTGTTCACTAGGGAGGGGGATGGGATATCTACAAAGCAAGGAACGATGGGGATAGAAGCGGCAGTGAGTGGGATCAGGGGAGCAACAGAAATGGAGCAAGAGGGAAGGAGAGGTACCCCAGGGGTGTCACATCTGGATAAGGATAAAAAGGCCAGTAAGGTGGAGGGGACGGATGATGCTATCTCTGCCAAAAGGGTGTGGTTAGCCCTCAAGGCCCTAAAGAAAGACAAATCTCCTGGGCCAGATGGCATTCATCCGAGAGTACAATGGGAATTGGCGGACATACTGGCTGCACCCCTGGTGGAGCTCTTCAACAGGTCACTTGAGACAGGGAGGGTGCCTAGGGGTTGGCGAGAGGCACATGTGGTGCCAATCCATAAAGGGGGGTTGAGGGAAGTACCAGGTAACTATAGACCCATCAGTTTGACCTCGGTGATGGGAAAATTAATGGGCGTATACTAAAGGAGCGATTGGGGGTGCACTTGGAGGGTGGGAGGTCTGGATAGTCGGCAACATGGGTTTGTGCCAGGTAGATCATGTCAAACCAGTCTTGTGGAGTTCTACGAATGGGTAACATCAGAACTGGACAGGAAAGCCTGTGGATGTATTATTCTTGGACTTCAGCAAGGCGTTTGACTCTGTCCCCAAATGGTCTGGTGGAGAAACTGATGGGGTTGGGAGTAGGCCCTTTGATGGTCAGATGGATTGAAAACTGGCTAGCTGGATACCCAGAGGTAGTGGTCTGTGAGGAGCTAACCCTAGAGAGGTTGGTAGTGGGGTACGCAGGAGCTAGGTCCTGGGTCTGATCCTGTTTAATGCATACATATTGGACATCAGGAGGGTATAGGGTGTGAAATGAGTCTCTTAGATGACTCCAAGATGGAGCAGTAGTTGAGGAGAGAGGAGGAGTTGGCCCTGCAAGGGACCTGGACACCCTGGAAAGCTGGGCTCACACATGGAAATTAAATTTCAATATCACCAAGTGCAAGGTGTTGCATCTTGGTCGGAAAACCCTAAACACAGGTACACCCTGGGAGGGCGTTGGAGGCCTCAATGAGGGAAGAAGACCTAGGGGTCATGGTGGATGCATGTATGAATAACTCTGAGCAGTGCAGGAGAGCAGCTAGCAAGGCAAACAGGATGTTGGGATGCATCATAAGGGGATCACCTCTAGGAGCAAGGAAGTGATTCTGCGCTGTACAATGGACTGGTTAGACCACACCTTGAGTACTGTGTATAGTACTGGAGACCCACACTTAAAGAGGGACATACAGCTCCTGGAGAGGGTACAGAGGTGGGCAACTAAGATGATACGAGGGCTAGGGATCTGGCGTATGAGGACAGACTTGAGGAGCTCTGCCTGTTTCATTGGAGGAGAGGAGGCAGAGGGGACATGATGAGGTCTATAAGTACCTCAAGGAATAAATAGGGTAAACATGGAGGATCTTAAGACTAAAGCAGGAGGGTATCACCAGAGGGCATGGTTTGAAGTTGGAAGGTGGAAGGGTGAGGGGAAAAGAGGAGGAGGTTTTTCACTGAGAGGGTGGTGGACCCTTGGAATGCACTGCCTGGCGAGCTGGTTCAGTGATCCACAGTGGAGGGCTTCAAGAGAGGGTGGGACAGACACAGAAAGGGATGTATCAGATGATGGCCTGTCCCAGGGGGGTGGGGATGGATGATAGGGGTTTCTGGAGCACAAGGGAGGGGAGGGCCTCGGCACTCAACTAAGGATCTGAGGTTCGAGCAGACTCGATAGACCGTAAGGCCTAATCTGCTGGCAAATAGTATGTTAGTAAATAAAAGAGACAGCCATGGGTAGCACCATGGTACCAGGAGATGCAAATTCTTACATGTACAACTTTGAGTTGAAATATGTACTGACATCAGAACAAGAAGGAAAAATCTATAAATCAAACATTTTGTTTTGGCGACATTTCATTGATGATGTGCTGCTTCTGTGAAGTGGTAATGAAACATTATTAAAACATTTTTAGAGTACCTTAACACTAGAGACCAGAATCTGAAATTCTTTTTTTTATACTCTTTATTTTATTCAGAGAGAATTTGAAATATATACATCAACTGTAACTACAATTATACATCTCAAAAAAAAAAGCTAGAAGAAAACTGAAAGTAAATTTTTATGTTTGTTTGTGTGCATGCAAACAGCACACGTGCAAGAAACATCTTGCAACAGTACCACATTTCAGAGGTGTTTCAGTGTTGTGGCCAATGCAGCAGGCACTTTACTGGGCATGTCCCTCAGTCACCAATGAAGGGGGAAGCTGCCAATGGCAGCAGCTTCAAAGAAAGCCAAGTTGTTGAAACAAATCTGCTGCTGCAATCATGAACAGTTCCGTCACTGCAGCGGCACCTCCCCCCTTCCTTGCAACCTTGTCAGCTCCTGCCACCCAGCACTCTGTCCCTGGCCCTTGCTCCGCCAACAACTTATTTGTTCTGTATGCCTTTCCTGGTAAAACAAGTAATGAGCCCAATCCCCGTGTATACATGCATCCCCCCTCCCTCCATTAATGTGGCAAACTGGGAGCCTCCCCAGGATGCCCACTCCCAGTGTCGGATGGGCCCCCCAAACCCCATCTGGGAACTGCTGAAATTGGAGTGCCCAATCCCCATGTCGGCATGCCCCCCACCACTACTGTGGCACACTGGGAGCCCACCCCAGTGTGCCAAAATGATTTTTAAACCTGTAAAAGAACAAAAAACTGCCCTCAGCATCTTTTTTTTTTTACCTGTAAAAAAGAAACTGGTCCACCATTGTCTTTCCAGTCTCCCTCCCCCCTTCCACTGAGCACCCACCTCCCCACCTCCTCACTCATATTTACCCTCTGGAGGTCAGGAGCAGTGATCTTCTCTGGACCGGGACACGTCTGCACTCTTCAAAACTGAACTGCGAACTGAGGAATCGGGTAAGCACTGTATAATGGGAGTCAATGGGGGGTTTCAACTTAGGTTAATATAGCAGCCATTTTTAGGAATTGTGGCCCCAAATTTTATGCATAGGATTCTCATGACCCCTCCTCACGAACATGTCACTGTCATTTTGTTACTCAGTCCTGAAAGGTGATTTCACGGTCACTGAGCGGAATCACCTTTTGGGACCGAGTAACAAAACAACAGTGCCACTGTTCATGAGGTGGGATCCCCCATAAAAAACATTTTACAAATTTGGTGAACAACTTCCAAGAAATGACTGCGGAATGAGTGTGTGTTGCACGGTTTCTACGCATGCTCGAAACTCCAACAATTTTTAATATTTTCACTCCAGATTTTCATCATTGCCATTTTTTCACACCTCCTTATGAAAAGTACAGCTGTCATTTTTCACATCCTGCCTGAAATGTGTTGTCACACCTGTGGCACAGAATGGCACAGTCGCTGTGGGAAATTGACTTTTGGGACAGATTAACAAAATCACAGTGCCACTGTTCATAAGGGGAGGTCCCAAAATGCTCATGTTGAAAATTTGGTGAACAAATTCCAAAAAATGATTGCATTATGGGAGTGCATTACGTAGTTTCTACACATGCTCATAACTTCAGAGTGGTGGAGATGGGGAAGGAAGCAGACACATCTCAGGGAAGTATCTGTTGATTTTCACTGATTTTATTGCTGTTATTGTTTCTTTTGCAGCTTATTGTTGTTTTCAGTTGGTACCAGGGTGCTTTCTGACTTAAATTGGAAAGGTACCTGTTTAGGGGATTTTGCTGGTGAGCTGAGTGTCTCGGTGAGGGTTTGCTGGGGTAGCTGATTGTCTCTGGTGCTCAGGAGGGGCCCAACCTTCACTCCCTTCCCCACCCACCTCTAGCACACCGCTTCCTTTATACTGGTAGCCTGTGAAATCATACAGTACCTGCTGACTGCATATACACACACTTTTAGCCACCTTATTTCCATACACAACACAGCCACACACCACAGGATGGGATTGGAAAATAAGGGAAATAGTGCTGCCAACAGACAGGGGCAAGATAGAAGAGGAGCCACAAGAGCTAAAATGGAGCAGAGGGAACAAAGAAGAGGAAGGGGTAATGGGACCAGGGTGACATACTGAGGAAGTCTGGAAAGGGGACAAGTTAGTGGGGCAGGCTAGAATGAGGGTCAGTGGAGGGAAGGGGGGCAAAGGAATCAGGGAAGCAGGAACAGAAATCACAGGGGAAGAAGGATTGTGGGATGTAATAACTGTGGAGGGGCAGTATTCATGGATACCCTGTGGAGGACAGGAGGGTGCCCAGTCTGTATAAGGCTGGGGAGGCTAAAGAAAGAAGAACTAAAGCTAATGGGGAAAGTGTCAAAGATGATGAAGGGGCATATAAGGTTGGGAGGAGGAGGAGGAGAAGGGAATGTGGAAAGCACAAAAGACATCCAGGAAAAGAAAAAAGATGGGAGAGATAAGAGAGAGATGGAGGTGGTCAGGGCAAGGGGGCAGGGAGGGTGACACAGGCATGGGAAACAAATGCACAAGGAGAATAAGAGAAGGAGTGCAGGGAGATGGTAACACAGTAAGCTCAGATGGGGACTGACCTTTAACAGAGAGATCAAAGGAGGGGAAGGAGTAAGGGGAAGCACGGTCCATGGGTACAAAGAACAAAACGTCTGGGGAAGGTGATGGAGAAATAAATGAATTGGGGCAAGAAGAACTGAGTACAATGGAGAACACAGGGGGAGAAACAGTGACAATAGGAGGGAACATTGTGCAGGAGGAAGAAGGAGAGAAGGAGGAAGATGGGGAGGGAAAAAAGGGAGGTGTCTTGGTGTTGGAGGACTCGATACTAAGAGGGGTCAGGTAGGACAGCAAAGGGGAGAGGAAGAGTAGAATATGGGTGGAAGCCATGCCAGGAATGAAAGCAGAAAGGGTGGGGCAATCTGTGCTAAGGTATGCAAGCAGGCGAAGGGAAAGGCCTCACCTAATAATACACCTTTGGATGAATGACCTGGCTAATGGGACAGTAGGGGAGATAAAGTGGAGGTTTGAGGAACTGGGACCTCTGTGTGAGGGAGCAGGCAGATCTGTCACCTTCTTGGAGATACTTCCCTTTCCCAGGGCAAGTATGGCAAGAAAAGGGAGAATTCAAGACTTTAATGAATGGCTGGGGGCCTGGTGTTGGGAAAAGTGGTATAGGCTGGTTGGAGGGTGGGAGGGTGGCGGGGAACCTGAAAGAACAGCAGTCTGTACACAAAAGATAGACTGCACCTAAATGAGGAGGGAAAAATGTACTGAAGGCAAGTATAGGGAAGCACATTGAGTAGCATTTAAACTAGGAGGGGGGTAGCAGGATGGATAAAGGAGTTCAGAGGCCTAGTGATGAGAAACCAAATGTGCGTACCCCCCATATTAGTGAGGTAAGGAGGAAGGCAACTACCAAGGGAGCGGACATAAGGGGAGAGAGGTGGAGGGGAGGGAAGAGATAAGGGTTGGAGGGTGATAATTAAGGTTGTAAGAAATTCACGCCATGCACGGATTTCACGATCGCCATGTATTATGGGCATTACCGTGAAATTGACTAATTTCATACTTCTACCGTGTTTTGGAAAGGTTTTGATAATGTATTTAAAAAAACACTATTTTTTACTAGAAATCTCAGGCACTGTGCTTCAATTCCAATGACAAGTCTACTGTCTGCAAGCATAATGTGCTATGTAATTAGCTGTAAACTGTTTGATTGTCTTCTCCGGGCTTCTCTGTGTTGTCTAAATTGCTGCACTTTGTTCTCGTAAGTGTTTTCTCCATTAGCTTGAGCAACTTGCTACTTATCTTAATTGCAGACACATTTTCATTATGAATCCTGTTAAAAGGAGCTAGCTTTAGTTAGTCTCCAGTTAGTGCAGGGGAGCAGAGGAGCAAGCTGTAAACTTTTTGAAACCTATGATTTTTTCTGCTACAATAACAGCGATATGAGAAGGGGACCTTCCACATATCGGGGGATATTTTGTATTGTACAGGTTGCAATATTCAAGGCACTGATGTAATTCAAGAAAAAGACATTTTAAAATATTGGACTGACGGCAAGGACAGATTTGAGAATCTAGCTTGAATTGATATTACTTGCGTTGAGTGCTCGTTTTCCCGCTATGGTGCAATGTTGCAGGACAATTTATTTATTAACTATTGATGTTTTAATGTTGTTATTAACAAAGTGACAATAATTTACATTAAAGTATTCTTTCACCAAACTTATTTTCATGCGTTTCTTTTCACTTTTTTCATGAATGGTGTCCGTGAAAAGTGGCATATTTTGCCGTGCAGGTGCCGTGAAAAATGGTAATTTTAGCCATGAATTTGTTACAGCCTTAGTGATAATACTAAATGCTAGGAGTCTGGGGAATAAGAAGGTGGAACTACAGGCTCTCTTGGAGGAGGGAGTGGACTTGGTGGCTATAACTGAGACATGGGACACCCAAATCCATGACTGGGACATGATGGTTCTTGGGTACAGATTACACCAGAAGGATAGGGAAAAGGGGAAGGGGGTGGTGCTGTACATAAAGGAGGGAGACAAGGGAGATACAGAAGCACTGTGGGTGGAACTGCAGGATCCCAAAAATAGATCACTAAGACTGGGGGTGGTGTACAGGCCACTCTCTCAATCTGAAGGGATGGACAGGGTACAGGCAGAACAGATCAGGAGGAACTGCGGGAAGGGGGGACGATGATAGTAGGGGACATCATCCTCCTGAGGGTGGAGTGGGACACACCTACCACAAAGAACAGAAGGGAGCAGGTAATGCCGAATGCCTTCCAGGAAAGCTTTCTAGTACAGTTGGTCAAGGAACCAAGGAACCAACTGGGGAAAGGAATACCCTTGACGTCATATTTATGAATGGGGACTGGGTGAGAGATGTAAGGGTGCAGGAACCACTGGGGGGAGGGACCACCAAACAGTATGGTTCCAGTTACAGATGGCTAAAGAGAGGGGTGCATCTGGCATAAGGGTGCTGGATTTCAGGAATGCCAACTTTAAGATGATTTCTGTGCAAAATTCAACCAGGTATGGACACGCAACAAAGGTGGGAACTGATAAGACAGGGGATAGTGGAGGTAACAAAAACTTGCTGTAGGGCCCAGACTAAGTAGGCTAGGGCAAAGAAACTCATCTGGATAAGTTAAGGGGTGTTAGACAGGGTGAGAAGGAAAAGGGAAGCTTACAGGACATATAGAAAATTGGGGAGGAAGGAGGAGGATAGGGAGGAATATCTGCAAGAAGCAAAGGAAGTGACAAGGAGGGCAAGGGCAGCCAAGGTGGCAAGAGAACTCAGGCTGGTGCAGGGCATAAAAAAAGGGGGAAAGATTTCTTTAGGTACATCAGGAAGAAAAGAACCTGTAAGGACCACATTGTAAGAGTTAAGAAGGAGGGGGGATGGGTGGAAGGGAGGGTGAAAAGGCATAAGTTTTCAATGACTACTTCTGTTCAGTCTTTGCAAAAGAAAGGGAGGGGGTGCTACCCATAGTGGGAGGGAGGGAGGATAGAAACAGATGGGGGGATGATGGATGGAGAAATCACAGTGGGAAGGGTGCTGGAGGAGTTAAGGGTATTGAGGGTGGACAAGGTACCAGGACAGGATGGAGTACATCCAAGAGTGCTGAAGGAGCCGGCAGAGGTCCAAGCAGAACCCTTTGCAGAATTATTTAATTTATCTCTAGACACAGGATGTGTACCCCATGGCTGGAGACTGGCTTATGTAGTTCCCCTTCACAAGAGTGGACCCAAGGATGAACTGGGGAACTATAGGCCAGTAAGTCTAACATCCATAGTGGGGAAGCTAATGGAGACCATCCTAAAGGAGAGGCTAGTAGCACTACTAGAGGTGAACAGGGTGCAGGACAGGAGGCAAAATGACTTCATCAAGGGCAGGTCATGCCAGACCAACCTGGTGGAATACTATGACTGGGAGACTAGGCAAATTGATGGGGACCATGTGGTGGATGTCCTGTACTGAGACTTCAGTAAGGCCTTCGATTCAGAACCACATGGGAGACTTGAAAACAAACTACGGGGCACAGGGGCAGGAGCAAAACTGATGGGGTGGGAGGAGAACTGGCTAAAGGAAGGCAGCAGAGGGTGGTGGTAGGTGAGGAATACTCATCTACTAAGCCTGTGACAAGTGGTGTTCCACAGGGGTTGTTGTTGGGGCTAGTGCTGTATGACATATTTATTGCAGACATCTTGGAAGGCATCAGCAGCAAAATCAGCCTATTTGCAGATTACACCAAGATTGGAGTGGTGGTGGATGACCAGGTTGGGTGGCAGGGGCTACGGGAGGATCTGGCAAGGCTATAGACATAGTCTGACAGATGGCAGCTGGGGTTCAATGCAACAAAATGTAAGGTACTGCACTTCAGAACAAAAAATCCTAGGAGAAGCTACCATGGGGGGGGGGGTGCAGCTGGAGGTAACAGAAGAGGAGAAGGATCTGGGGGTACTCATCATGGGAGCAATGAACAATTCCATGCAATGCAGAAAGGCAGCAGCAATGGCCAACAAAATACTGGGATGCTTTGCAAGGGGCATTACCTTGAGAAGAAACAAGGTTATTCTACCGTTACACAGATCGTTGGTTAGACCCCACCTGGAATACTGTGTGCAGTACTGGCACCTGTACCTACAAAAGGACATTAGACTGCTGGAGGGGGGTGCAGAATAGGGCAATAAAGATGATTCAGGGCCTGGAGGAATTGCCATATGAGGTAAGACTAAGAGAGTTAAACATGTACACACTGGAGGAGAGGAGGGATGGGGTGACATGATTGAGACCTTCGAATACATGAAGGGGATAATCAAAACAGACACATAGGGTCTATTCAGGAGGAGGGTTGGGAGAGACACTAGGGGCCATGATGTGAGATTAGAGGGGGTAGATTCGGGAGAGAGGTGAGGAGGCATTTCTTTATGGAGAGGGTGATGGCAAAGTGGAACACACTAATGGCTGAGGTGGTGGCATGTAACACAGTGGAATGCTTCAAAAAGGGGTGGGACAGGGCAAAGGGGAGGGTAAAGGGAGAGTAAAGGGAGGGAAGGGGAAGGGGTGGGCAGCTGCTGAATAGGGAGCTAGCTGCAATCGTGAGCAGTCTAGATAGACCAGGATGGCCTTTTGCTGCTGACAACCTTTGTATGTTCACATGTTCACCAATTCTTCATATTTTCACTCCAGATTTTCAACTTTGCCATTTTTTCACACCTCCTCATGAGCAGTACAGCTGCCATTTTTCACATCCAGCCTGAAATGTGTTTTCCCACCTGTGGCACAGAATGGAGTAGTCGCTTTGAGAAATCACCTTTCAGGATTGAGTAACGAAACGTTAGTGCCATTGTTCATGATGTGGGGTCCCAAAAAGCCCATGTTGAAATTTGGAGTGAAAATACTAACAAACACCTGGGGTCTTATGGCTTCCAACCATAATGCCCCACTCTGTTGAGACTGACAGGGGTCATCAGCCGTAATGCTCATGCCTTTCCACCCCCACCCCCCACCCTGCAGCCAGTGACAGGCATCAAGGTGTGCCTTGGGGTCTTCAGCCCTAACGTTCACCCCATTCTTCTATACTAAACCCATCTCAGCTTATTTCCTTATGGAATGGGGTGAGTATGAGGGCTGAAGTCCCCAAGGCACACCACAACACCTGTCGGTGTCTGCAGGGTGGAGTGAGGTGGAATGGTGTGAGCGTTATGTCCGATGACACAAAGGTACACCCCAAACGCCTGTCAGTCTCTGCAGGGTAGGGGTTGGGGTTGGCATTAGTTCAATAGTTCACTACCATTCCTATTATGCATCTCTCTCTAACTCCTGCACTACCAATGCCAATGCCAGCAAGCAAACATTCAGCACTGACAAATGCTTGTTTAGTTTTTCGAGGAACTGTAAGTAAATTAAAATAAAATTATATATCTTAGCAAAATGTGCTTTATCTTCCATTACATGCTCCAAGCTTCAATCATCCCCAAAATCTGAAATTCACAGCAAAAAAGCAGTCAGATAGTACTGATTTTATGGATATTCAGATTATGAAATTTGGAGGTAGGCTCAAAACTAAGCTGTTTCAGAAGACAACAGATAGGAACACCATGTTGTATACAAACAGCTTCCATCCAAAAATGTTAATTGACAGTATCCCCTACTCTTAATTACTAAGAACTAAAAGAAACCGCAGATAAAACACAGACTTTGCAAAAAACAAGCCACGATAGTTAACAGATTTAAACAAAGAGGCCCAGATATTCAAAAGGAATGCACCATGTGCAACAGAGATGCGCCAGCGCAAGTACGAAAATGCGCCATTGTGCGATATTCAGCGGAAGGCAGCTGCGCCACACAAGTTGCAATGCGCAAGAGCGCAATAGTAATGAATGCATGCACAACCGTAGGGGGAAGAACCATGAATAAATGGTGCAGTGTGATATTCAACAGCATGCGTCATGTGCAATAGGGGAGCTAGCGGAAGTTGCAGAAATGATCCAAAATGAAAAGGAACAAGAGAGAGGCACAAGAACGCTACAGGGAAGCCAGAGGTGGGGGCGAGGTGATAGGAACAAGGCAAAGGGTAGCAGTGAGCAGGACTGGGCAGGAGCAGGACAGAGCACACATGTAAACAACTAGGAACAGAAAAGGAGTGGGGAGCCTGTGCTACTGTGCAGTAGTGAAAGGGGAAGTGCCACAGTGGACTGAGGGCAGTGGCAGTAGGCAGGACAGCCAAAGACTGGAGGTGTTCCTGGTGCAGGAGCATCACAAATGGACAGTGGGGGGAACGGGATAACAGCTGCCGGGGGGGAACACCAGCCAGGACATGGCCAGTGCCACCTTCCAGATGGAGGTGGTAATGAGGGGTGTGAGAAGGCAGGCAGCAGGGGGGCGCGGCTGTGGAAGGGCCCATTGGCGTTACGCCTCCAACAGGTGGCACCGAGTCAGCACCACCTTCGAACACTACTCTGACACAGAGATTGTGGGCCGGTACTGCCTGAACTGGGCGATCCAGAGCCAGCTCTGTGAGCTGTGCAGTGATGAGATGCAGGCATCCACACGACGGAGCCATGCTCTGTCAGTGGAGACAAAGGTGACAGCTGTCATGTGCCTGCTTGCCACGGGCACCTTCCAGAGACCAACAGGGGACACAACTGGCATAACCCAGTCGGTCGCATTAGGCCTACTCACACAATTCCTCAGCGCACTGCTGCCACATGCTGCGGAGTACATCGTTTCCCCAGCACACAGGCAGAGCACACAGCACACATATAAGAGTTCCACAGGGTAGCACGTATGCCTGGCATGCTCGGGGCCATTGACTGCACCCATGTGGCCATCTGCACGCCACCTGGCCCGGACGGTGTGTCCAACATCAACCGGAAGGGGTATGCCAGCATCAACTGCCAGGTGGTGTGCGATGCCAGGGGGTGCATAACCAATGTCTGTGCCATGCACCCTGGGGGAGCACATGATGCCTTCATCTGGCACCAGTCCGCACTGAGCCACAGGTTCGAGAGTGGGAACATCCCCTCTGGCCACCTAGAGGGTGAATATGCACATCAGGCAGGACGACATGAGCAGATGTGGGGGGGTGCATAGTCAGAGGTGCCATGGGTACTGGCCTTTACAGCCCATGGCAGAGCGACGCAGACCACCATACTAATGTCCACCCTCTACACACAGGTGACAGTGGCTACCCATTCCGTCCCTGGCTGCTCACACCATATCAGCGCCCCGCAACTCCATCGCAGCTACGGTACAATGAGGCACATGCCACAACACGGAATGTCATCGAGAGGGTGTTCAGGATGCTGAAGTCATATTTCCGGTGCCTGGACACATCTGGCTGTGCCCTACAGTACAGCCCCTCGAAGGCCTGCGGGCTATTCCTGGCCTGCTGTATCCTGCATAACATGGCCAATGACTGTGGGATAGCCATAGAGGTCAAAGAGGGGGACAGTGGTGGGGACGATGAGGACACTGGTCCAGACGCTGATGGGCAGCCACCCCCGGGTGAAGGGACCCCTGCCTGATCTGGATGTCACAGCTGCACTGGGACACCATCACAGAGGAGCACTTCGGCCAACACAGGTAGTTCACGGGGCCATGTGCAACCAACAATGTCACGGGCACAACCCACAGACAGGCATGGATGAATCCCAGATGTGGATGGCGGCAAGGGAATGGGTCTGAGCGTGGAACCACACACACCGTCAGGGATGAGCAGGGCCAAACACAACACGCGCTCACACACACACACACACACACACACACACACACACACACCACAAGATGTGCACAAGGGGTAGAAGGCATGCCAACCCTGAATGCAACCCCTAGCCACACACAGGTCCACACAAGACCACGCCCAGTGGCCATCACTGTGTGTGTCTCAGATGCTTGGCACCATTGCACACTGGCAGACAGCGCAATGCAGGCATCATCATACACACGCCACAGTGGCCAGCAACCGGGAGGGTGTGCACAGGGACCATGTGTGTGCAGGGCCGTGTACCCCACCTGTGCATCGCACGATGCACAACACACTGCACACAGGGCAGTGGCAGAGAGTGGCCATGGTGGGAGACAGGTCAGTCATGCAGCACAGTGCCACGGCCACCACAGATGCGTGGGCGGCTCCGACGAGACCTGACAGCCATGCCAGGGTGACCATTGGCCTCATGGGGTGGCACCAATGGTCCCCCAAGGGTGACGCTGCAGGAACGCAACCATGTTCGCTCAGGGGTCTGCAGCTCACTGAACATGCCTGCACCAGGCGTGCTCAGTATACCCACAGTCGAACCCGGTGTTTACATGGAAGGTGTCGCATGACACCGGGAATGGGGGGTGGACGTGACACTGCGCGGTGTCTGTGGTGCATGGGCAACGAACTGGGTGCCCAATGTGGCCATGACAGCTGTGAATGCACATGTCTTCCTGTCAATGGCAGCGGTCACATCCTCCCACTGCCAGGCCATCTCTGCCAGGAGTAGACCGTGGTCTCTGCTGTGCCGCTCCTCTGTCTGGTGCAGAACTGCCCTGAGTGCATCCACCGCCATCACAAGCCGCAACTGCTGATCCACTGAAGCCTGGAGTAGGCAGCTGTGCTCATCAAAGAGGTCATCTGCTGGTTCGGCATGCTGTCCCTCGTGGTGTTCCTGGCCATGCTGGGCAGCACCCCTTGACGATGGGCGCTGCACACCAGAGCCATGCCGGTGCATGTCCACACGCAGTGCACTGATGCCGCCCCCTTACACTGTCCCCCCGTCCCCATTGGCCGACTGCTGGCACTGCCCCTCCGGCCGCCAATTGCCAGGGCTCACCGGTGCCGCTGCAGCAGCTGCAACAGCCCCACTGGCCTGGACGCACACCAGTGCTGCCCCACTGGGGCATACAGGCACAGGCTGGGACTGTGATGTCATGCAGACCTCCACTGCATCACCACCCATGACTACGCCCATGCCGTTTCCTGCTGTGGGACCATCCTGTGTCCCACATGTATCACTGTCCAGGATGTGTGATCCATCATCATCGGTGCCGGATCCAGCACCAGTCCGTGTACCAGCATGCTGGAGTCTGTGGCCACTGTCAAGCTGGGACACAGGCAGGGCCTCATCCGCACCAGCACCACCATCTTCAGTCCAGACAGACAGGCAGGTGTGCAGTGGTCCTAACCCTCAGACACCTGTGGAGGCGGATGGGCACTCCTCCGTGTCCAGGGCATTGCCCTTGGTGGACACACCCACCACCGCTGACCCACGTAGATGCTCAGGAGCTGTAAGGGAACACAGTAGCGTTAATGTCTCTGCCCTACCCTGTGACATTCCCCCCACCTCCCACACAGTGACAGCACAGGACCTACCATGCAGTGATGGGCTGCCACCCATCTGGAAGCCACCACCTGGAATGCCCTCTATGGCACAACGCCGCATGCTGTCGGCCACCCGCTCCTCCTGTGGCATCAGCCGTGGCACGTCCGGCTGTCCACCACCGGTTGCAGCATGTGCTGCCCTGATGGCAGCCACCTTGTCCTTAATCCTCCTCTTGTCCATGCCAACCTTCTTTTTACACTCCTGCATGGACCGCTGGTGGCTGCCATGCTGGTTCACAGCACGTGCAACCTCACCCCAAGCTGCAGCATGGGCCTGTGGTGTTCCCCGCTGTCCACTGAGCAGTGGTTCCCTGTCGAGGTAGGCCTTGAACAGGGCATCTGATTCTGCCCGGGTGAAGTTGGGCCTCCTCCTTCTCCCACATCCCTGTTCCTCCTCTTCCTCACATTCGGTCATTATAGAGCCTGTAGGAATGAAAGGTGTTACCTTTGATTGTGCAGTCCCATGCATCTGTCGCACACCACAGTCCACACTTCCAAACAGCATGCAACCCACCACAATAGACTGCAATGCCAAACTATGTCCTCTGTAGCCCCATGTCGCATTTATATAGCGCAAGGCATGCAAATGAGGTGAGGCGCAACTTTAAGTGGATGCTAATGCAGTGGCTGTGCCATGGAACTGCTGATGAGCTGATTTGCATATGCTGGCTGAATATCATGCTGTTGCGCCTTGCGCAATTGTGTTGAGCATGCCCAGGCAATGGCGCAGCTCTGTGACGTGTGCAGTAGGCACCACATGGTGCATGCCCGGGGTACTGACGCTGACGCCTGCTGCACTAATGACGTGCTGAGCATGGGAGGCAGTGCAGGGCATGGCCACCACTGTGCCAGTGGTGCTAGTGTGCTGTTCTTGCTTGTGACGCTCGTGCCCTGGAGCGCCGTAGGCGCCATGGTGCCACAGCACGGTAGGCCACTGCAGGGTGTCACACACAGGCACCCTACTGCGCTACATGCAGGGAGTCCTGATAGCACTGTGGCAGTCCATGCGTGACAGACCCTTGACCCTGCGGTCGACCTTTGCCCCCTAGGTGCAATGCGTCCGCATGGGTGCACCCCTATCATGCTGTTTGGTGACAGCACGATGGGGAATGGCAGTGCTGTACCATGCAGCATCTGCACGTGTGGGTTGTGTGCTACAGAGTGCCATTTTGTGATCTGGTCTGCATGGATGATGGCACGCAGGACAGCACCACAGTGGAGCGCGCTAGAGTTGGCCAATCTTGAGGCCATTGTTGAGCCCCATGCTGGGCCCTGTTTGGGGAAGACCCATTGGACAGACCAAGAAGCGCTGTGTGGGAGGAGGTGGCAGAGGCCATGGAGGAGGCCACAGGGATTGCCCATAGTGCAGAGCAGTGTCGCCACTACTATGTGCTATGGGGACCTCCGGCGGAGGGATCCAGATAGGCTGGGTCAACTATGGGCACGTGACAGGCAAGGTGCCATGCCACAGCCAGGTAGGTGCTCCATCCATACACTGGTAGTGTCCATCCATCCAGGTATCGAGGTGTGCATGTGTCCACCAAGCAGGGGGGTGGGGGCTGTCCAGTGTGGGCGGTGGTGGTGGTGGTGGTGGGGTTGCAGCATGGCTGGGCTGTGCGGGATCACACACACCGGTGGGGGGGCTCTGTTACTGGTTTGTACTGATATTCCCCTCACCGTGTTTGCACCCTAGGCCCTGAGGAGCGACGTCCTGCTAGGGAGACAAGAGCACAGTGCGAGAGGGATGCTGCACAGCAACAGGGACGTGGCAGAGGGGTCTTGGTACAGCAGTGCCCGGCTGTTGTGGATGCAGGTGAGTGTCTTTCTTCCAAAAACTTCTGTGCATGCTGTCTTGAAGGGTTGGCGGTGGGGCATGGCCACCAGCCCTTGGCACCACCACCGTGCATGCCACACGGTACACTCAGCACTGTCCTACATTGCTGGTGGTCTGTGCATGCACTGGGTACATGGCTGTGTCACTCCCTTCAAACCACATAGCCATGTCACTGTACGGCCATGCTGGTGCTGTGTGGGACATGAGTGGTGGGTGTGTGCAGTGGTCCACATGGCTGTGTGCACCTGGGTAGGCAGGTCTTTTGGATGCGGTCACTGTGGGTGATCGCACACCATCACAGGGGCATGGCCCATGGCTGTCTGCCATGCACAATGGGTGGGCTGCAGGGGGATGGACAGTAACACGTATTGACTCTGCTCCCTTGTCCTAAGTGGACATCGCTGGATGGCAATTGAACATTGCATGCAGGAGCTGCTGCAGCTGGTGTGAGCATCCCTGGTGATTCTTGAGATGATGGAGTGGGATGGGGTCCGGAGATGCAGTAGCTGGAGGCACCACAGGAGTGGAGAGCAGGGCAGACAATAGGCCCTCCATGCCCCCTGAATAACCTAACCCCCCGGACCCACCCTCACACCCCTTCTTCTATCTCCCATTTGTTCACCCCTGCCCTTGCCTGTCCCCACCTGGTTTGTGGCCCTTTCTCCCCACCCTTGTATATAATTGTATATAAGTTTAATTGTTTCTAATGTTCAATACACACATTTTGTTATGACAACTGTGGTGGTCTCTGATTTGCAGTGGGCTATAGGTGCTTGGCTGCAGTGGTGTGCATGGTGTCAGGGGTGGTGCAGGCATGGGCGTGTGTGTGTGTGTCCAGCAGGGACCTGCCTATGGTGTGGGCGGGGGACTCGGTCACTGTCTGTGGTATGTGTGTTGTTCTCTGTGCACTGGATGCCTGTGTGCAGTGGTCCACAGTGCATGCACTGTGTCCATGGTGCCCCTGTCAGACTGTCCATGGCCTGTGCAGCTGACACCCTTGCATGTCTGTTCTATGCATGGTCTGCTGGTATGTCAGTGGTGGCTGTCCATGCTGGCCACCCCCTGTACCCAGCGCAATGCCAGATTTCCTCCTGTGACTGGTATGGTGCACATCTGCCTTGGGTGGCACTGTGGCCTCCACTGTTGTTGTCCCCCTTCCATGCTGTCACTTGTGTCTGTTGCAAGAAATGTGCTCCAATGTCTGTCACTTGTGCTCCAGCCGCATGCTGGTGGCATACGGATTCATGGTGCATGCGCAGGGTGGCTGGTACACCTGTGCCATGGAGGGGTGCTGGCCATGGGTACATGGCTGCTGTGGCCTCATGCCAGAGGGTTTGTTGCCCTGCTAATGTGTCCCTGTGTTGGTGTGCCCTTGGGTATGGTTGGGTGTTTGTCCATGAACTGTGTTGCATCCTGTGTGGTGCATGCTTCCATGCACCACTGTGGGCATCTGTGCTGGCTGTTGGGGCCAGTGCTGGGACAGGGTGTGTGCTTGAGTGGGTGTCTGGGGTGCTGTACCGCTGGTGGTGGGGTCCGGGGCAGACCCTATCGCATGCAGGGTACCTCATGTGCCAACGCAGGGTCGATGTCTCAGCTGTATTTGGAAGGCCATGGAGGGCAGCACTGTGTCTGCAGTTGTTGCATCGGTGGCTGCTGCCACCTGCTGCAGAGTGCTCACGGTGGGGCTGCCTTGCATGGCTCCATGGTACACAGGGTTGCATTGTCACAGTGGGGGTGGTGGCATGCATAGGGTGACATGCACTGTTGGGCACTGCTCCTGGGCAGGGTGTCTGGGGATCGCTGTGCAGGGTGTGCTCTGCAAAGGTGGGATGGTGTAGCATGGGGTGGTCGGACCTCCTTGTGTTCCGGTCACAGCTTGCCAGGGGGTGTGCTGGGGCACCATGCTCTGGCTGTGGAATTGTTGCTGGTGTCCATGGGCTGGTGGTTCTTCCAGCTCTTCTCAGGTTGTGCGGTTCATGGGGTGTGGGGGGCAATGTCTGTTCTGCTGCGTGCTCCTATGCCCATGTCTTCCATGGGTGGTGAACCCCTGCATCTTGTCCCTGTGCATCCCTGGTTGTGCTGATGCACTGCTACCCTGCTCCATTGCACATCCCTGCTACTGCACATCAGACCTGCACCACTGCGCATCCCTGGTTGCACCATGGTGCGGTTGGCATGATATTCAGTTGTGCTGTGCAAGTGCATCTTGGCCTGTGCAATGTTTGAATATCGCGTGTGATGTGCATAGGCGCACTGCACTTGCACCTGCTACTGCTATTAAGCTACTTTGTGGCACAGTTTGAATATCTGGGCCAGAGGGTACAAGAATTTCACTCTGTAGAATGCAAAAAAGAGAATAAGTGAGGTGTCCAGAGAGCAAACTTTAACCAAAAAGACCAAACTAAGCACTGAAGGCAAAAGGATCACCTTTAGCACTGTACACTGTTCTCAGAAGCAAAAGATCAGAAGAATCATAATGAGCAATTGGAAAGTTCTCCAAGCTCACACCCCAACAATGCAGATCTTTCAGAATAGACCATATGAGACCTCAAAGAAATCACCCACTATAAAAGAAAAATTAGTTCATACAGAATATCATGTAGAACAGATGAGAACAGACCAATTACTGCTAATGCTTTTAAATCGGAGCATGTACTCCTGTGGGAGATGTGTGGCCTGTGGACACACTACATGTAAGGAAATGTTAAGGAGTACATGATCAAATCTCATATAGACTGCAACACCACAGGTGCAGTATATGTCATCCAATGTCCATGTGATCACCTACAGTATATGTGGGTAAAACACTGAGAGAGCTTAAGAAATGGATATCAGAACACAAGAGTAAAATCAGATTAAAAAGATGAGAACTCTCCATTAGCCAGGCACTACTGTACATGGACAGAGGACACACTGTGGTTCGCCTAAGATTTTGGGATGTGGAACAAGTACCAGAACCAGTAAGAGGTGACAACTACAACAAGACTGTAGAAAAATGGGAAATGTGGTGAATTTTTGAATTAGGGACCATTAATGATCCATGGGACTTGAATGAAGACTCCAACTGGCATGCTTGTTGGTAATAAAAAATTTAACCTCCTAAAAGATATGCTTCAGCTATTGAGGTAATTTAACATACTTCTGTATAAAGCTTGAGGTCATACACAGTTCCTTTCTTTAAAAATTATACTATATGATGAATAACTGGTGCAACTGTATTATGTTTTGGAAACTGAATCTGCTTCATGTAGACTTTTTTTTAACTCTGGCTAAGATCTGATTTAGAGTAATATCAGAGGGCCAGTTTCCTAATGTATTATGATAGATCATATTATTAGCCATAGCTTTTTAGCATGTCACAGTAAAAGACAGCAGAGAATAAAATAGTTCATCAATGAAATACAAAAATCTGATTAGAATACACCAAAGGAACAGTTAAGACAAACAGGAGTTATCCCCTTCTAAAAGCATAACCTTAACCTCATGTGAAGTTTGCCATTACTGACTATTGATGTGTTAAAGAACTAGTAATCAAAAATATGCACAAGAAAGCATTAAAGTTAATGACAGCAAACGTTAAACGAACCAGTTGCAATTCAGGAGACCTATGATTGCTATTGAAAATAATGTGAATATAACTAAGAAAAATGAGCTGATTTAATAAGTAATCAAACACAAATGTAAATATAAAACACATTGTTGAATGCTGAAGTTTTAAATAAACATGTGATACAAGATATGAATAAGTAAGCGCAGGACCCAATCAATAGCACATTATCAAATGAATCTGTTTCAACCTAGGAGACACACGACTGCTGTTGAATATAAAGTGACAACAACTGAGAAAGCTACCTATTTAGAAAAAGTAAAGATTAAAACAGCATGTGCTAAATGAATCTGTTGTAACCTAGGAGAAGCACAATTGCTGTTGAATAGAAAGTGACAATAATTGAGTTAGCTAACTGCTTATAAAAAATAATGAACACCATATAAATAGAACATATGAGCAAAAGAAAACCACGAGGAACTCTGTGTTTATGTATATCCCCTTAAACAGCTGGCTATGTACTCACATAACAGAGGCAGTTGCTTAGCAACAACATTGTCATTGGCAACATTTGCCGGTGTCTTTCACGGTGGCACGTGACATCACGCAGGTACAAAAAGAAGGGCTCAGTGGCGATTTCCCTGTTGCCAGACCAACCTGCCACAGAAGAAATATCTGCTGGGAGAAACACAACTTGGAATGTAAATATTCTAAACAGCATTTTAAGATGCTTGAAAGAAAGACACAAGGTTAAAGTGATATTTGTACGCTATCTTGAGTGAAAGTTAATCCTCACATTGTTACATTTTTTATAGCTGAAAATTGACAAAGACAAACCAGGAAGTACTGCAGTTGTGCCAAAAAGAACAAAAGCATGAAATTGTAAGGACTCAATAGTTTTTAAACGTTTGTATTAGAGAGAATAACTGAGCTTTCACTTAAAAGATAACCCGTTGAATTAATTAGGGTATTAATATACTAAAAAGTAAAACAACTTGAAGACAGTAGACTATATGACCATTTAAGAAAAAGTATTAAAAATGAACAAAAAATGTCTTGAATAGCTAGAGACTGCATAGTTTAAAAGAAAGATCCAAATGCTATGTATCTAACAAATAAAAAGTATGCATTGTTTAACAACATTCTGAATTAAGTGGTTTAGGTAATAAAGTACAGTAGTTGAAGGCAATAACATGATTTTTTTCTTACAAGTAAAAATATTGAGAAAATGTGTATATCTCTTCAGGATGTAAAACACATAAAAGTACTAGCCAAACAATACGCTAAAAGAAAATAATAGAATAGAATATTCAAAGAGTACTTAAGGCTATACTGTATACAGATTTTACTATAAAATTAAGAGTGAGCTTCATATGTATTTAACCCAAAAGAGAAAATTAGCATTCTGTATCTCCCCAATATAAGAAATTACATCATTATGAAATGAAATAGCAGAGGTCATGGCAGACAGAAGAGGCCAAGAAGCCCAGTAAAGAAAAGCAGGTAACATTTCTGAGCACTTGAATACTGTTGGCCAGTATAATTTGAATCTGAAAGGTTTATAACATTTAAAAAGCTACAGCAATGATAATCAACTTTAAGATAGAATTTAAGCTGCAGGAAAATGTTTAAAAAACTGATGAGTAATATTTTTTTATAATTTGTGAAACTTTAAAAATTGTATAGAAAGACTTTTTTTATATAAATGATTATTTCAATTATACATTTATACCTTGACTATAGTTCCCCCAGAAGAAGCCTAACCAGGCAAATGTTGGGGGCACTATTAGAGAATAAAGAAACTATTTTATGAACTATCTTTGTGTATGGCTTCCTTTGTGAGCCAAAGTGGCCACAGCCTTTGACTTTCATTCAACATTTACCGGCTAGAGACCAGTTCCACCATTATACTAATTGAACTTTAATGTGATTTCCCTTGGGACCCTCACTTGCACACAACACAGTCAGCAACAATGCAATGCAGTAACTTGAAGTAAGTGAAATTTGAAAAATTAATGCAGTAAAAAATAACTTACTCTATATACTTGCATATAAGATGAGATTTTTAAGATAATTTAGCAATCAAATTCTTAGCACCTCGGCTTATATGTGGTACTTTAATTATAGGTATCGGTAAATAGTTATAAAGTTCACCATGAAGCAGTCTTCAGCATTCACTGCTAAAATGAGCCAGGAATGGAAACAGAGCTCCTAAGATGCTGTATTAAAGCTACAGGCCATAGAATATGCCAAATCACCCAATCAACCAGTACTGCATAACTGAAAAACAGGTGCGGGAATGGTGAAAACAAAAGGAAATTTTGATTGAGCTGCCAAAATCAAAGAGAGCTTGCCATGGCGACAGTTCAGCATTTTATGCCTTAGATACTGACCTGAAAAACTGGGTCCTTGAGTGCTGACAAAGTGGTTACATCATCACTCGTATGTCCATCAGAATGCAGGCGCTAAAAATTGCCAAACAGGAGGAATACCACTCCAAAGGTACAGAAAAGGTTTTTAGCATCTGCTGGATGGTGTTCATGCCTCATGGAGCGCTATGGTCTGACCCTGCATCAGGGATCAAAAATTTCACAAAAACTTCTACATGATCTAGAGACAAAAGTTGAGTGTTTCAAACAATACACTATAAAAATGTGGAAACAACACATGTATGAGCTGCAACACATTAATAACATGGACAAGACCACCATGACATTTGATCTGCCCAGTAACTGCACAGTAAACCCCCTAGGAAGCAAGACAGTGCTTACACGAACTACTGGTCATGAAAAAAAAAATGTCACTGTTGTGATTGCCTATCTTGCAGATGGTACCAAGTTAAGACCCATGATGGTATTTAAAAGGAAAACGCTCCCAAAAAAAGTCACAATTACTTCTGAAGTGCCTGTCCATGCATATTCCAAAGGTTAGATGGACAAGGAGCTGATCCATGTCTGGCTCCAAAAGGTATGGGACACATGACCTGAGACTCTGCTTTGCAAGTGCTCATTGTAGGTGTGGGACATGTTCAGAGCACATTTAACAGAGGAAGTGAAGAAATCAGCAAATAAATTTAAGACTGACCTCTATGTTATTCCTGGTGGTCTCACTTCAAACCTGTAACCCCTGGATGTGTGCTTTAACAAACCTTTCAAGGACCGTGTTCAAAAGCAGTGGACAGAATGGATGTTCTCCAATGCAGGTGCAGTGACCAAAGGTGGAAATTTGAAGAAGCCCGACATCGAGATAGTATGTGAATGGATTGAAGAAGCCTGGCAGTTGATACTTGAAGACATGGTTGAAAGAGCCTTTCCTAAATGCAGTATCAGCAACAGCATGGGCGGCTCACAGGATGATACCATCTGTGAAGATGACACTGAACTGGACATTGAGTTGGTAGATGATCATAATGTTGATATTCTTACTGATGAGTTTATTGCAGAAAATCACCACTCGCTAGGCTTTTCCAATGATGAGAATGATGGCTGATATTTTCAATGTTTTTAATGTACAGTTTTGCACTATGATGATTTGCAATGAATTAATGTTTGTATGTTTTTTAACTACCAGTTGAATGTGAGTAAATAAACTATTTTTGTTAATCAGCTTATATGCGGGTCACTGCAATTTGTAAAAAAACACATGGTGGATTTGGGGAGTCAGCTTATACGCGGATTGGCTTGTCCACGAGTATATATGGTATTTGCCATAGAATTACTCTGTTTCTGCAGCATAGTGCATAATTTTGTGATACACTGCAGCATTATGTCTCTGCATCCTGACTGGTATCCTATATGTATTAGCAATTCTGAGGCTTGAAAAGCTTTGGGGGACCCGGCACCAACTAAAGCTGTCTCACTTGAGGCCAAATAACGCTTCGCTTCCAGTATGTAACTGGCAGTAACACTGTAAAACAGTAAGGCAGTAAGAACTCACCGAAGGACTTCAGCAATAGTAGCAATTGTTGCAAGTGCAAATATCCTTTATTAGACACATGGAATCCACATAGAATCCATGATAAAAATGGTGAAATTGTTCTCAGTTCATAACATCCACTACATGCCAAACATACTCTGTAACACTTCCTGGTTCCCACTCTCTGAGTCTCTGAGCACCTGACATGTTTTGCTCAATGAGAGCTTTCTCAAAGGTACAACCTGGTGAACAAGACATTCCCTTTAAGGGGGAGTAATTAAAGTGCCAGCACTTAATTCACAAATAAAAAACATACAATGTTAAAAACCGCAATGTTTGCAAGGTTAATTATATCCAGGGGATGTATGTACAATCTCCCTTTGCCAACGTTATTGCTATTTCTGTGCAAACCATAGTTAAATTGTTAAACATGAGCACCAGATGCAATCTGCAAACCTGCACACAGAAAAGAATTTCAGAGATTGCACCATTCACAGCCATTTTGGAACATCAGTGCAAATCTGAAAGAAGAAAGATAGAGAGAAATTAATATATGCATATAAGGACATTCAGTTTTCTAGTTAAAAAACAGTTAAAATGTTTTTACTTCTTTCAACGTTTTCTAAGGAATGGTTTTATCTCTAATTTCCCATTTAAACCTTTTTCTTTGATTCCTTTAAAAGCCACTATCCAATATGGTTCACGTTTCACGTCTAAACCTTTTACTGTTTGTCACTTGTGGGCAAAACTTGCAGTTGCCACATTTAAGGCTACCATTTTCACATTGTGGCAAACACATTCTCTTTTTTTGTCTAGTGGTTGCACTGAGTGTACTAAATGGTCTTTTAGGCTTTTTCCTTTTCTGAACACTATTTTTGGTCCTTCTTTTGATAGATCTTTAAGTCCTGGATCTTAGCACGCGATGTGCCAGTGTTTTTTGACTATATTTGTAATTTCTCTTGATTGAGAATTAGGAGTGTTCATGAAACACACCTGTCTATCTTGTTCTTTGCTTTCTAATTCATTCCCTTGTAAAAGCTGTTCTCTACAAGGGAATGAATTAGAAAACAAAGAACAAGATAGACAGGTGTGTTTTGTAAAAGGTTTAAAATCCCCTTACTGACAGAATGTGTACAGTCAGGGGTTTTATGACATGTGCCTCCTCCGGTCTAATATACATGGCAACATGCAAGTGCACAGCTTTTCATATAGGGAAAATGAAGCATGCATTCAAAATTCAAATTGGTGAACATAATAGATCAATATAGGGGGTGATCCAAAGAATGCCCTGGTTGTACATATTTCAAAAGCAAAAAACAAAGCTGACCATGGCTTCACATTTATGGGTCTGGAAAAAACAGTCATGAGTCACAAAGGTGGAGATTATAATAATCTCTTAAATGAAATGTGAACCATATTGGATAGTGCCTTTGAAAGGAATGGAAGAAAAAGGTTTAAATGGGAAATTAGAGATAAAACCATTCCTTGGAAGAAGTTGAAAGAAGTAAAAACATTTTAACTGTTTTTTAACTAGAAAACTGAATGTCCTTATATGCATGTATTAATTTCTCTCTATCTTTCTTCTTTCAGATTTGCACTGATGTTCTGAAATGGCTGTGAATGGTACAATCTCTGAAATTCTTTTCTGTGTGCAGGTTTGCAAATTGCATCTGGTGCTCATGTTTAAATTAACAATTTAGCTATGGTTTGCACAGAAATAGCAATAACGTTGGCAAAGGGGAGATTGTACATACCTCCCCTGGATATAATTAACCTTGCAAACATTGTGGTTTTTAACATTGTATGTTTTTTATTTGTGAATTAGGTGCTGGCAGTTTAATTACTCCCCCTTAAAGGGAATGTCTTGTTCACCAGGTTGTACCTTTGAGAAAGCTTTTATTGAGCAAAACATGTCAGGTGCTCGGAGACTCAGAGAGTGGGAACCAGGAAGTGTTACAGAGTATGTTTGACATGTAGTGGGTGTTATGAACTGAGAACAATTTCACCATTTTTATCGTGGATTCTATGTGGATTCCATGTGTCTAATAAAGGATATTTGCACTTGCAACCGTGTTGCTACAATTGCTGCAGTCCTTCGGTGAGTTCTTACTGCCTTACTGTTTTACAGTGTTACTGCCAGTTACATACTGGAAGCGAAGAGTTATTTTGCCTCAAGTGAGACAGTTTTAGTTGGTGCCGGGTCCCCCAAAACTTTTCAAGCCTCAGACTTGCTAATTTGACCTTCTGACCACAGGCACAGCCCTTTGTCCCAGGTGCAACGGTACTGTTGTTTGTTTTACATATATTTATTAGAGGCAAAACTCCACGAAGAGTTAGTTGTTTCATTGAGACAGTGAGGGGCCTGCAGTCAGGTTGAAACCTCATGGGTCTCCCCTGAAACTGGCCCCTCATCCCGGCATTGCAGTTAGTCGCCGGCCCAAACCTCACCCCATCACATGTGTAAAGCAGCAGAAGTATAGGAGAATGGGGTGAGAGTTAGGACCGACGACCCCAATATACACCCCAATGCAGGTTGGGGGGTGGGCAGGGGGTCCAAGGGGGGTTTTCAACCCTAACACCGAATTTCCTCACTTTTGTCGCTGTGGAACAACCCTAACTAATGCATTAAACAGAGTTTTTTGCCTCTAATTTCCCTTCTTTTTGAGAAATAGTGAATGTAATGCAGCGGCGGGCCCCGCGTTCCCGCCACGTAATGTCTTGAGGCATAGTAACAGGAACAGCAACGCAAACAGAAGCACTAACAGTGGCACACATGGTAATGCAAGCGCGAATGAGAACAGAAAGGGTAACGAACACGGTGGCGTAGACGGGAACGGTGTGCTACGTGATGTCTTGTCACATAGTAACATGGTGCCTGCAAATGGAAATGTCAATGGGAATGGTGACGCAAAGTGAAACAGAAAGAGAAACAGTACTGTAGACACAAATGGCAAAAATAACAGAAAAGCAAGCTTAAATTAAACGAAAGGATAATAACGTATATGGTGGCGACGCTAATGGTAAGTGAAACAGGTACGGAACTACAAGCGGAAAGGGCAACGGTAACAGTAATGTAGGTGCACAGGCTGGTTTTCCCCAAAACCTGCATAGAGAAAGACAGTGAGTACAAAGAATGTATGCATAATAATGGGTATCGGAGCAGATAATGAGGACTTGGAATACTAAATAGGTTATATCTCAGGAACCGTACGTCGTAGAAAAAAAATTTAAAAGTCATATGATTTATGACTGTCCTGGCTAGTTTTGTACTTAGCCCCCATTAGGCTGGTTTTCCCCAAAAGCTGTATAGAGAAAGACAGTGAGTAGAAAGAATGTATGCAAAATAATGACTCTCGGAACACAAAAATCAGTAGTAGTAATAGTAAATTGCTTATATCTCAGTAACCGTACGACAAAGAAAAAAAATTTAAAAGTCATATGTATCATCACATTCCTGGATAGTTATATGTAGGGGCTATAATTTTTCAACAAAAACTCCGTATCTCGCACCGTTTTCGAGATACGGGCCCTCAAAGGCAAGGCGAACGCCGTAATGTTATCCTATGGGAAAAAAAACAGAAGTTCAGACTGCCATAACTTTTGAACAGTTTAATATTTTTTCACCAAATCTTTGAAAGGCACATTGGGGACCCTGGCTGCATGTTCCCTGAAGATTTTGGGCCGGTTGCGTAAACCGTGTGACCTGTACGCGCGACCGTAGAATTCCAGAAAAAGCATAAATGCGCGTGCAAATCATGCTTAATAACTCCGCAGCTGTGTATCCAACTGGTACAAAACCTGTCAGATGCCAAGGCCAATAGTTCTTGATCATGTACTCCAAATTTCAGCCAAATCCATCAAACAGTTGCAAAGTTATTAAGGTGCAAAGTTTTGGGGTTTAACATAGAAATGGCTCCTCAACCCTAACTATGGTAGCACTACCGTGCTACCATAATGTATGCCTACTGTATCTTACCTGGTTATCAAAAACAAACAAGAAATCCAATAAACCAATCAATCAATAAATAAACAAGGTCCCAGTCAACCAGGAGAAATTCTAAGTAATGATAGATTATGGTAGGACCAGGAAACATGGATAACAGGTTATAGAGTAAATATTAGAACATGTTATTTCACCAATAGAGCAATTTGGCTATAAAATGCAATAGAAACATAGAAATAGAGAATATTATTGTCAGCAGTCGATCCAGTTTATCTGGTCCCTACCTTGGTCCAGGTGTGACCATACTGTCTAGATAGCACCCATTACCTTGGGGCATGTGCCCCCCTCAAAGTCAGCATCCACCTCCATTCCTGAGCCTCCACCTTCTCCAAGCCCATGAATCTGTCCCAACCATGCTTGAATGCATTCACCTTCTAAACATTACCCAGCCCCTGCAGTAGGTGATTCTATCTGTCTACCACCCTCTCCATAAAAAAATAACTTCTTTCTTGTATTCCTCCTGAACTTGCCACTCTCCAGCTTCAGTTTATGCTTTCTTATGTTGCTTCAGTCTTTTAGGACAAACAGTCCCCTGGCAGTCTACTGTGTTGATACCATTTAGATACTTGTAGGTTTCAATCATGCTTCCCCCCCGCCATCTAGTCTCCAATTAATGCATGTTGGAGTCACTAATCTCTTCTTGAAGATCTCCTCTGCTGGCCATGGATCATTTTGGTTGCTCTCCTCTGAACAGCTTCCTGGTGGTCATTATTCTTTTTCAAGTCTGAATTATAGAACTGGACACAAGGTCTAGTCAGTGACCAGTACAGGGGCAGGATCACTACCTTTCTTTTGCTCAAGAAGGTCTCCCTGTGTATCCTATCATCATGTATTCTTTGATGTATGCCTTATAGCAATGTTGAGAGTTCTTTAGGCTGTCACTGATTATGACTCCCAAATCCTTGTCTTTCATGGTATGCACCAGACATACTCTCACCCTCCAGTATTCTGTCTTACAGTTTTTTTCTTCCCAGGTGCATAACCTGGCACTTTCTGACATTAAATCTTAGTTGCCAAACTCCTGACCACTTCTCCAACTTAGCATGATTGCTAACTTACCTCACCCCTGCAGCCTATAGAAAAATTTGTAGTCACTATTGAACTAATGTCAATGTATTATACATAGCTGCTCCCCTCTAGGGAAACTGTATACTGTCTTTATAACCCTGTACCCTACCTTTTGCTGTATTCCTTGTATGTACTTAATGCATCTAGGGCCCCAACTCTATCTGCTGCCCCTGCTGTATTCTGTAAATGTGATGTACCCTACCGCCCTCTTCCATGAAAACTGTATACTATCACTGTTATCCTGTATGATATGTCCTACACTGTATTACCTCCCTGTATATGCAAACTATATACAACTAACTCTGGGTCGTCCCTGAAAAAGGGACCTTCTGGGCCCAGTGGGCTTGCCCGGTTAACAGAACTTTAATAAATAAATAATCCTTCTTTAGTTCATTTATGCCTTTCTCATTATTCACACTGTCACATATCTTCATGTCATCCATGAACAGTGACATCCTGCCCCATATACTATACCTTCCTCTACGTTACATATAAACACATGGAAAAGCACCATGCCCAGGACCAACCCCTGAAGGCACACCACTCATCACCAGCCTAACTCCTTACCTAACCACATTAATGACCACCCTCGGGGTCCTGTTCCTAAGCCAGTTGCCCTCTCATCTTGTCAGCTTTTCACCAAATCTATGTCTTTCAGTTTTTTCACCAACCAATTGGGTGCATTGAGTCAAAAGCCATACTAACGTTCAAGTACAGGACATCCAAAGCCCAGCCTTTGTCAAGATCCTGTGAAACCCTGTTGAAGAATTTAATGAGGTTTATCTGACAACATTTACCCCTTATAGAAACATGCTGCCTTAGATCCTGGAGCCCCTGAACCTCTAGAAAATCACCAGCAAATCTTTTACTAGGGACTTCAGTAGCTTTCCCAGTATGGATGTGAAGCTTACTGGTCTATAGTTTCCAGGTCACCCATCCCCATTTCTGTGTAGGGATATCAAGTGTGCCATGCTCTAGTCCCTTGGGACTTTTCCATATCCTGAGAACAGTTAAATAAGTGTGCTGTTGCCTCCACCAGAGCTTGAGTCAACTCTTTTAGCACCCTGGGGTGCAGTCCACCTGGTACGGGGGATTTGTCCACTTTTAACCCCAATAGCTCCTTGAGGCACACTCTCTTCTGAAATTGTCACCTTGGTCCATATTAGTTCTTCCCTGGCCTGGATGCCACCATCCAGGAGAGAGACATTTATTTCTGCAGTAAAGATCAAGTAAAAGTATTCATTAAGGATTCTGGAATTTTGTTCATTTTCCTCTACCCAAGTTAAAAGCTGCTTGGCTCCTGTTCTAGGCTTGGAGCTGTGGTCATCAGTAAATTTATATTGTTGGGGATCCAAACCAAGACAGGAGTCAAGCAGCGTTTAACTTTAACTGAGAGGATAGGCTTTGCAAGGAGGGAATCATGGCAGAATGGCTTAGCTGTAGAGGGCAGCAAAAGGGCTCAAACTTGCAGCCCAGAGTCACTGACAGTGTACAACACTTAGGAGCATGGGGAAGGGGTTCAGAATTAGGAGAACAGTGGGATATACAACAAGGGTAAAGGCAAGCACTGCAGATAATGAACCCTTACTCCCACTGATACCTATATATTTGCATTGATAAAATCACAGCAGGCAAATCTAGATAAAAAAATAGTTGTTCTGTGACAGTACTTCAAAAATATCAAGGTTGATGAAATCTTTAAATTATTATGTGTTCCGAGAGGACATGGGCAAGGGAATTGAAATTAAGGCAACTGTCTCCTCAAGTGCAGTGGTAATATTTTGGCCCCTCCCTCGACTCATTTATTTAATTTATCTTTGTCCACATAAACCTTTCATACTGCATGGAAACATTCTTTGGCCATCTCCCTTCACAGAGGGGGTACAAAACCATGGCTGACAATTACTGATCAATTTCTCGTTTTCCTATAGTTTCACAATTTTTGCAAAAAATTATGTTATCTCAGATTAATGCTTACTTGGTTAATTACCAGATTTTGTCAGGCTTCCAGTTAGGTTTTAGGCCTAATTTTGTGTCCCAAACAGTACTGATTAACTTCCATGATTCTGTTTCTAGGGCTTTAGATCAGTGGTGTCTTGTGGGCTCATTTGTCAAAAGCTTTTGACCTTATGAATCACCCTTTGATTCTCAAGCATCTGCTTGCTTATGGGATTTTCTTCTAATGTTACCATCTGGTTTTCTTCTTATTTCAAGTTTTAAGTTTATTGATTTGGAAACAACCTTTGAGCTGGAAGCTCCTTTACAAAGGTTCCACATCTAGACAGGACATACAATACAGAAAAATAGCAATGTCACAAGAATCAACTACAAGGTCACTTGACAAGGTTCTAAACAATAATTTCACTCAGTTACAGACTTTTGAGTTGTTTATACATTCTAGTGTAAAGAGCAGAGACATAATATGTATAGAGTTTAGACTAACTATATGATCTTAATTAAAGGAGAATGGAAAACAATAGAAAGGATTATAGAGATGGAAAGAGAAACCCTGTGCCACCAGAGGAAGGCTTTGTCAGAGCTTAGTTAGTGATATAGCTAAGTGGGATGTGGGGAAGGGGACTCAGCAGTGGGATGGGACGGGAAGTGTCCAGGGAAAAGTAGGGTGAATTGGAGGGAGAGGGTAGTGGGAGGAGCAGCCTCACAGAAATAGATGGTGAGGCCGCAGGCTGGACTGCAGGGTTATTTGCATGGGAGAACTTAGTCTGTTTCTTGGAATGGTAGTTTTTTCTCACCTTTATGTGTTTCTTATGGGGTTCCAAAGAGGTTTGTCCTTGGTCCTATTTTATTTAATCTTTTGTGAATACTTTACCTTCCATTGTTGACTAATGCTCCATCAGACTTACATTGACAAAACTGGGTTTTTTGTGCTCACAAATTTCCTGCTGTTCTTTCTACAACTCTCCAGTGTGATTTTAACAACACTGTGCAATAGTTCTAAGATAATTTACTAATTAAAAAGCAAGAAGACTCAAACAATGCTGCTAGGGTCCCAAGATTCATTGTCTCAGGTGGATTCTGCTTTTTTTTCATTTCACTGAAAGATCATCCTCTAGAACGTAACACATTTAAATACCTTGGTCTCATTTTTGATCACTTTTGACTTTTAAGCCATATATATTAACAAAACTGTATCTAAAATTCATCATTGCCTGGGCTGTTTAAAGTGTGTCAGGCATTGTTTGTCTAGCATGGCTCGCAAAGACATTATGGGGCAAGCAATTCTTCCCATTCTGGATTAGGGCAACGGTCTTTATCACCACGCCCACAAATCACACCTTGCTCCAATACTATTTATTTTCATCTACTGTGTTTAATTTTAAAATCTATGTGAGATAAGCATCATTGCTTTTCATTACACAAGTAACATTAGCCATTTCCCAGTTCTAGAAGTACCCTTAATCGGCTATCTCTGATCTTAGAAACAACTAATAACTTAACTCCTTCATATCTCTCTGAGAAGCTAACTCTCCCTGTTCATAATTATAGCCTTAGGAATTTGACTCATCTTAGTTTTTATCTCTCTAAATTTGCCACACATTATGGCAAAGAATGTTTTACCTATGGTGTCCCTCTTTCCTGGAATAATTTAACCCTTCAGTTTAGAAATTGTTCCACTGTTGGCTCTTTACAGGATCAATCTCTTTGTAATACAGGTGAGGGGGGACAGGCAAAGTGGGCAAGCATTAAAGAGCAATACTTGAAGCAACATCCTATTGTGTTAGTGAGAAAAGGAAGTGAAAAAGAAGAAGGAAACCACTTTGGTTCTCAAACACGGTAGCAGAAAAGGTCAGAGCCAAAAGGCTGGCCTTCAGGAAATATAAGGGAATGCAGCAGGATGAAGATAGGGAGGCATATCAAACTTCCCTAAGGGAAGCAGGGAAGGCAGTTAGGCTGGTAAAGGCCAAAACTGAGGAAACACTAGTAGCATGAACAGTAAAAGAAGGTGACAAGACTTTCTATAGATACATTAGCGAAAGGAGAAAGTCCAGAGGGGGTATTGCTAAGATCAAAGGGGATAAGGGGGTATGTAAGGAGGAGGACCATGTAAAAGCATCTATCCTAAATAGATACTTCTGCTCAGTATTTACTGAAGAGAAGGTAGTGCAGGGCCCACAGCTCAGCACCATGGACACAGGGGGGAAGGAGGTGTGCACTAGTTCCTTCACAAAAGAAAGGGCCCCACAAGTGCTCAATAAGCTCAGGGTGGACAAGGCAATGGGACCTGATGGCATACATCCCAGGGTACTAAAAGAGCTAAGGGTGGAACTAGCAGAGCCATTATCAGAAATGCTTAGTGAGTCTCTGAGCACAGGAGAGGTTCCAGAAGACTGGAGAAGGGCTCATGTGATCCCACTCCACAAGAGTGGTAACAGGCAGGAGGCAGGGAACTACAGACCAGTCAGTCTTACCTCAGTAGTGGGCAAGATCATGCAGACACTCCTTAAGGAAAGGATAGTGCAACACCTGGAATCTATAGGAGCACAGGATCCAAGACAGCATGGGTTTACAAAAGGAAGGTCCTGTCAGATTAATTGAACTCAATATGTATACCCTATAGCAAAGGAGGGAGACAGGTGATATGACTGAAACATTCAACCACCTTAAGGGCATTAACAAGGTGAAAGAGTCTAACATGTTTCAATATAAGAAAAATAGCAGGACAAAAGAACACAGCATGAGATTAAAGGGAGGCCGATTAAGGGGTAATGTGAGGAAGTTCTTTTTCACAGAAAAGGTGGTGGATGCATGGAACGGCCTACCTCCGGAAGTGGTGGATATGAATACAGTGCAGGGCTTCAAGCAGGCATGGGATAGGCATAAGGGAGCCATACAGATGAGCATGAATAGATAGGCCATTGACAGGGCAAAGGCCAATGTCACATTCATAAGGTAGAAAAAGAAATGGGCAGACTGGATGGGCCTTGCGGTCCTTATCTGCCGTCAACTTCTATGTTTCTATGTTTCTATGTAATTGTTTTGCCAACTAATTGTTGTTTTGCTTGTCTCAATTATTGTACGTATTATGTTTGTGGTATGAGTATAATTAGGATTTGTGGCATTCTGAAAATGAAACTTGCTTCTCACAGAACTTATCCTGTATGCTTGGAGCTTTTAAATTAAAAAAAAATTAAAACCTGTGGGTTAAACTTGGGCAACCTGATGCAGGCTTGCACTAAGCTTGAGCCAAGTGCCTGGCTCAGCTCCTCAGCTGACTTGAAATACAAGCTGTGTGCTAGCCCAGCCAAACTACATGAAATGTCTTTAAATGGAGACCTTTCTTTTCAGTTGTGTATTTTTGTTTTTTATTATTTTCCTGGGGGTGCAATTTTGGCTTTTCAGTCATTGAGTTCTGTTGCTATATCAAAACAAAACTGCATTCTTTCTATCTTCCATTCTTCCATAAACCATGCTGAGTCCCAGCTAATACCTTTCACAGCCCTATACTCTTCAGTAGTGCAACATCAAAGGTAAAGGGGGCTGTTGCAGGGCAGCCCTGGTAGATGAAGTAGCCCTCATAAAGCAAGTGGAGAAGCAGCTCAGTTTCTGAAAAGATGATCTCTCTCTCTCTCTCTCTCTCTCTCTCTCATGGGATGCCAAGTGCAAGATACATGCTAATGGGAGTTGCATGCATTGTGCTGTATGTCTTGCTGCATTTCTTCAGTTTGGTACTTTTCAGATGGAAATCTGAAATTCCTCTGTCTGTTTCAGTTGACGGGAAATGGCAAGGTGTGTTGGTGGCCTGTACTGTAATTATGGCTGGTGTGCTGTACTGTAATTATGTACAGAAAAATCATTAGCTGCATGGCTCATGTCACAGCATGTTTGAATTGATTCACGCAAGCCCTAGTCTCTCATTACCTAGAGCATTTCCAACACTTAGCCATTATGCAATTTTCACTTGGGTTTTTAAGTACTCTAGAGTTTGGGTTTTTCTTTTTGTTTGGTGTACATATAGTATAGAACACCAGCAGACCTAGCCATTTCTCATCCTCTGAAACACTTTTTATTTTAAAAACAGGGAAGGTAAAAAAGTAAATGAGCTGACACCAATCAGTAAATGCAAGGGAGTATACAAAGTTGAAAAAGATATTAGTATCTGAACACAAAACTGAAAGGGAGACACCCTGAACATATGCTATCCTTTTTATCTGTATCCCAAGCACTAGGCTCCAAGCCCCTGGTTCCATGAAGTAAAAACACAGAGACAAAGGCTTTGCTGTCAGAAAACTGTTTGGCCCATCCAGTCTGCCCAGATGCTCCCTGCCTAATCTATCTCTGAGACCCTAACTGGTCTCCAGTGATCCTCCCTCCTCCCTGCCTGTACCAATATTCCCCTATGTCTGTCCCACACATGCTTGAAGCCCCTACTGTTTTCACCATCACCACTTCTGCTGGCAGTCTATTCCATGTGTCTACCGCACTTTAAGTGATGGAGTACTTCCTCATATGTCTCTTAAACTCCCCTCCATCCAGCCTCATCATATGCCCTCTGAAGCTGGTGCTCTTCCTCATTTGAAAGAAACTCCCCTCCTGTACCCTGTTCACCCCTGTGAGGTACTATTAGGTATCTATCATGTCCCCTCTTGGTCTCCTCTCCTCCAGTGTGTACATGTTGTGATCCCTCAGTCCATCCTTCTAGGGTATTTGGTGCAACCACTGCACAATTTAAGTTGCCTTGTTCTGGACTGCATCCTCCCTGTCCATGTCCGCTCAGAGGTGTGGCCTTCAGAACTGAATTCAATACTCCAGGTGGGGTTTTAACAAAGAATGATACTGTGGAAACACCATCTCCCTCCTCCTCCTGCTAGAGATACCTCTCCCAATGCATCCCAGCATCACAGTGGCCCTACCCACTGCTTTGTCACACTGCCCTCCCTCTTTAAGGTAATCAGGTATGTTAACCCCAATGTCCCTTTCCTACTTAGTGACTGACAGCATTCTCCAATCCTATACTCAGTTCCTGAGTCCCTATGCCCTAGATGCATCATTTTGCACTTTTTTGACACTGAACCTCAACTTCCATATTCTTGACCATTCCCTGACTTACCAAAGATCCTTACACATTCTTTCCACCCCCTCCTGAATGTCTTCTTTATTACAGATACTGATATAATCTGCAAAAAGGCATACTTTCCCTTCCAGTTCATCTGCAATGTCACTAATGAAGACATTGAAGAGGACCGGTTCCGGTACTTAGCCCTGTGGCCCGCTGATGCTAACTCTTCCATAATTAGAGTGTTATTAACCATGACCGTCTGTTGCCTTTCTGTTAACCAATTTCTAACCAGATTCACCACTATGGATCCCACCCTCAGGCTGCTTGATTTCTTAATCAGTCTCCTGTGCTGTATAGTGTTGAAGACCTTGCTAAAGTCCAGATAGACCACATCCACTGCCCTCCCCAATCTATTTCCCTGGTCACCCCCCAGTGAATCCATGCTGCCTTTGGTCTTGCAGCCCATTGGATTTAGGAAACTCTACCAACCTTTCCTTTTTCACTCTTTCCATTTATTTCCCTACCACTGAGGTAAGGTGCACTGGTCTATAGCTGCTAACCTCTTCCCTGTTGTCACTGTTATGTAAAGGGACCACATTTACTCCCCTCCAGTCTTTCAGAGCCATGTCTGAGTCCAGTGAGCCGTATTTCCTTATACCTCCTGAATGCCACCTTTTTTCCCTTCACCATTGTGGCCAAAGTCACAATCAATGAGACACAGGGTGACCCAGTTAGAAAATTAATTGCAAAGAAACAATTCTTCACCTTCACCTAATTTAGGTGTTTAGAGAGACTGTCTTCTGTTCCTCACCACTTTGTAGCAATCTCACCAGAGGTGTGTGTTGGTAAGTGATAAAGTGGCCATATAACCTTTCCTTGGTCTATGCCAAGTTACAAAGTATAGGCAAATGTGCTGCTGCCCCAGTACCTCTATTGAACAATTCAGAAACAAGGTTTAAAGAGGGAGTCTAACCAAAAGTACTGCTTTCCAGAATTAGAATCCACCCATCCCCAGTAAGACTCATACCAAAATTTGGATCTCTAAGTTAATTCATTTGAAAGTTACAAGCCATTTTGTAATCCTGATTTTATTCCCTCTTCAGAAAAGCCAATTTAATGAAGCGTAACTGATGATGTCATAACCAGGACTCATAGCCTAGTCCTCCTTATCAGCAACCTTACATGCCTTATTTCCAAAATTTAAGAAACTGCAGTTGTAGTAATGATTTGAAAAAAAAAACGAACACAGGGTGCTGTGTATGCATTTCTAGAATGTTCAGAAGCATGGTACAGTACTTTAGAATGCATCACAAGTAGGTTTTAGAGTGCAGCACTCGACAACACTATTAAATATCAAGGTGGAGCACAACCTCAGAATGTTAAGGGGACATGCAATCTCAGAATGTGGCAGGGATTTGAAATCTTGAAATGTGGTGGTGACCCTCAATCTTGGATTGCAACAGAGACACACATGTAGGAATTTGGTGGGGACTGACAATTTCAGAATACACTGTGGGCATGTGACAGGACACTTTTTTATTTTGAAATTGCTTTTCCTTTCTGCATTACAAAATTGCATGTACCCACCACATTTAAAAATTGTGCATCACATCCTACCACAGTTAAACATTATGTGCTCCTGCCACATTCTGATATTATGCATTTCTGCCACATTCATAAACTGTCCATCTTTGTCACATTCTGAAAATGAGCATCCCTGTTATATTCCAAAACTGCACATCTCCACCACATTCTGAAAATGAGTATCCCTGCCACATTGTGAAATTGCATTTCTAAACTACATTCTGAAATTGTGCATCCCTGCCAAATTCCAAAATTATGCATCCTCGCCATATTCTCAAGCTGTGTGTACTCATCACATTTCAATAATGCATTTCTCTTCCACGCTCCAAAATTACGCATCACACCACATTTCTAAATGTGCATCCCTGCCACATTCTGAAATTGCATGTGACCACCACATTCTGAAACTGTACATTCCCACCATTGTGCGTTCCTGCCACATTCTAAATGTGCATGTCCCTGCCACATTCCTAAACTGCACCTTCCTGCCACATTCTGAAGTTGTGTGTCAATGCCAAATTCTGAAATTGTGTCACCACTACATTCCCAAATTGTGCATCTCTGCCACATTCCAAACTTGTGCATCTCTGTCACATTCCACAATTACATGTCACTGCCACATTTTGAAATTGCATGTCCCCACCACATTCTGAAATGGTGTGTCCAGGCCATACTCTGAAATTGTGCATCACTGCTGCATTTGGAAAACGTGTCACCACAACATTCAAAAACTGTGCATCCCTGTCACATTCCAAAAGTAATCATCCTCACCACATTCCAAAATGATGGGTTTCTGCCACATTCTGGAATTTTATTTCCCAGCCACATTCCAAAACTGGACATCACCTCACCACCACATTGTAAAATTGTGTGACCCAGCCAGATTCTGACATTGCTCCTTCCCACCACATTCTGATATTGTGTCACTGCCACATTCCAAAACTGCCCATCTTTGTCACATTCTGAAAATGAGCATCCCCGTTATATTCCAAAACTGCACATCTCCACCACATTCTGAAAATGAGTGTCCCTGCTACATTCCAAATGTGCATTTCCAATCCACATTCTGAAATTGTGCATCCGTGCCAAATTCCAAAATTATGCATCCTCGCCATGTTCTCAAACTGTGCGTACGCATCACATTTCAATAATGCATTTCCCTTCCACGCTCCAAAATTATGCATCACACCACATTTCTAAATGTGCATCCCTGTCACATTCTGAAATTGCATGTGACCACCACATTCTGAAACTGTACATTCCCACCACATTCTGAAAATCTGTGTCCATGCCACATCATGAAACTGCATGTTGCCACCACAATTTGAAATCAGACATCCCCATCACGTTCTGAAACTGTGCATCACCACCACAAGCTGAAATTACACATTCATGACACATTGCAAATTGCATATACCTGCCTCATTCCACAACTATGGGTCTCCTTTATTTTTAAAATTGCATATCTCTGCAACATTCTAAAAATTCATGACATCACTACATTCTGAATTTTGGCATCCCTGACACATTCCAAAATTTTTTGGCCCTGCTACTTTCTGAGCTTGCAGTGATGTATTCCAAAACTACAACCTGGTGGTATTCTGAAATCTCATCCTCGCAGTATTCTATAAATTGTACATAACTTTGGCATTCTAAAGCCATGTTTGCCACTGCATTCCAAACTGTCCCCCAATCACATTCTTAAGTACAGTGGAGACAACCATGATGCAACATGATAACTTGCAGAAATTACATGTCACAAAACAGTGCAGTAAAAAGTATGTAATAGCAATTGAATTACACTGTTCACTGTAGTAAACTGCAGCATTTTCTGACATACTGCAGTATTACTGTGTTACGTCCTGGCTGACACTGCTGTACCATGCATCTATAGATTATTTTATTTATTTATTCAATTTGTTAACCTGGCAAGAACCCTAGAGCATCAAATGTCCATTTCCATTATGGAAATGCATATCCTGCACCCACCCAGTGTCAGCTTTCCTATTTCAAATGTTAATTACAACTGCAGTTTTATGTAACGTGGGAGAAATAAATCCTATATGATAGCTTGCAGGGAGGACTAGGCTGTAAGTTCTGGTTATGACATCACCAGCAGCACTTCAATGAAACTATTTTTGTTTTGAACAGGCAGTGAAATTAGGGTTACACAATGACTCATAACATTTAAACAAAGTAACTTAGAGATCTCATTTTTGACATGAGGACGATTGGGATATGCTGATATAAATTCTAAATTTATTAGTGCTAGAAATTTTGATAGGACTCCCTCTTTAAAATACATCAGGGATTTACCATCAAAAATAAGGGCTCACCAGCCCCTGCTTTTTCAATGCACCCTACATGCTCCCAGCTCACCAAGTCCTGCCTAACTGAACCTCCTTTCACAACTGCATGATGACTGCTGACAAAATGGTAACAACATCTTATTTTTAGAAATACCATCCCTGTTCCCAGCTCACCAAACTCTCCTGGACCAAGCTTTTTTTTTTTTTTTTTCAAAGCACCCTCCTTAATCCCTGCTTACAAAACCCTCTGGAACTGAACATACTTTTTGTAAGTTCAGAGTGTAACAATGCAACATTGATAGAGGGATCAGGTTCAGCTAAAACCACCAAATAGCAGCAATACCAGATTCAAAGCGTTTCAGCCTGTCACCCCCACCCCCACCCCGGCACCATCCTGAGTTTCTCAGCATTGACCTCAATCTCATTTAAATTTAAAATAAAAACAAAATGAACTTTTTTTGTATCTATTCTGCATGTTTACTTTCAAATCTCAGCCAAGCACCATGACTTGAATCTGACATGATCAGTTAACTGTTACAGGTATTTTATTTTTTAAATGATGTGTTTAATCCTTTCCAAGGTCTCTATATTTACACTAAAAGGAGTTGGAAATGTGAAATTTGGGAATAAATCACACATAATAATACACTTTACAGGTTACTTAGGTTACATAGGTTGTACAAGCTATATAGACTTTCTTCCTTGTATGCTTGCCAGTGTTGTTCAGACCATTATATACTTGTTAGGGTAAAAACTATCCAGTCTATTTTTTAAATAGTTCCATTGTGCTACTTGTAACCACCTCTGCTGGCAGGCTGTTCCACAAAGGGACCATTCTCTGGCTAAACCAGTGCCTTCTTCTTAGAAGGCTCCATTTTCCTATTGATAATTGTAATGGATGCCCCCTAGGTTTATATTTACAGTCCTTGACCCTTAGCCCATAGTCCTTCCATGAGGTTTTGTCTTGTAGGGCCCTATATGCCATACACATATCCCTCCTGGTTCTCCTATACTGTAGAGTACACAGTTCCTACCTATTGAGTCTCTCGGTATACGTGGTCTCTTTACATCCAGTCATTGCTCTTGTGTCTCTTCTCTGAATTCTTTCCAGTTTTAGAATGTCACCTTTTTTTGTGCAGTGACCATACCTGTACACCATACTTGAGATGGGGTCTCACCAAAGCTTGATACAGGGGGAGTAATACTTTGATGTCCCTACTTCCAAAGTGTTGCAGGATACAGTTCAGGGTTCGATTAGCCTTTCTGGCACAATGGTGCAGTGTGAGCGGAACTGTAAATCTTTTGTTAATCTAACTCCCAGATCTTTTTCCTCAGTAGTCTGTGGTAAAGTATTGCTACCCATACTATAGATTATGTTTAGACTATGCCTCCCCATGTGCATGACAGTACATTTTTTGACATTCAGTTTCAATCCGTACTTAGCTCTCTATTTATGTATGTCATTTAATGCATTTTGTAGGGTATTGCCACCTTTCATTGCATTAACAACTGTCCCTATCCTACAGTCATCAGCAAACTTTGTTACCCATATGTTTGGATGGTCATGTTTAAGGGATGAAATGTATATGTTGAAGAGGCAGGGACCCAGTATGGAGCCCTGGGGGATCCCACTTGTCACTTTTGCCCAATCTGATAGGACCCCATTAACTGTTACACGCTGTCTTCTATTACCTAGCCATGCATCCAGCCAATTTATTATATTAGTGTCTAACTTTGTTTCCCCAAGAACCCTCATTAGCTCGTCATAGGGAAGTTTGTTGAAGGCCTTGGAGAAGTCCAAAAAAGCCACATTTACAGCATTACCTTGATCCAGGGCCTTACTTGCTTTTTCATAGAATACCAACATATTTGTTTGGCATGACCAAGTTTTTGTAAAGCCATGTTGTGTTGGATCTGTTAAGTTAGCTGCTTCTAGGTGTGATATTATGTGATCTTTCAAAATGCCCTCTAAAATTTTACCCATCATGGATGTTAGACTAACCGGTCTGAAGTTTTCTGGTTTGGTCTTAGGGCCTTTCTTAAGTATAGGTACCACTATAGCTTCCATCCAACCCTGCACTACTTGCCCCCGGTCCAGAGATTTCTGAAATATGTAAGTAAGTGGTGGCACTAAACACTCAGAAAGCTTATTTAGTACCCTTGGATATATGTCGTCTGGGCCTGGCGATTTGTTTTTGTTAATTTTATATAGTCTCTCCCTTACATCTTTTGTTTCTATTATTATTTTCCCTGGTGCTGACTTTGTGATACCCATCTGATTGGCTGTGGCATTTGCATTGAATACTGAGTAGAAATAGTTATTCTGAATATCTGCCATTTCCTTGCTATCAGCAATATTACCATCTATGTTTTTATAGGGACCTATGCTGTGTTGACCTTTACTTTTATTGCTTATATATGCATAAAAAGTTTTGTAGTTATCTTTAACTTTGGATGCTGGTAGCAGTTCATAATCTGATTTAGCCTTTTTGATGTTTTGCTTTTTTACTTTTTTTGCTAATCACCACAGCAGGCAGGAGATTCTAAGCAGACCAAATTAGTTTATTTAACAAAACTATGAGGTTTGCAACAAGAAACCAAGTACTGTTTGTTTGTTTAATTAGCACACATCCTAAAAAATGGAAAGAAGGTACAGCACTCCTTATGTGGTGTTAAAACAGCATGGGCCAGATATTCAAAACTTTGCCCCGGGGCTAAATTAGCACTGCCCAGCAGGCAAACTTAGCTCAGAGCACAAAGCAAGCTATATTGAAAAGGAAATAGCCCGGTGCTAATCCTGCTGAATACAGCAGTCTAAGGAAGCCGGGCAAACTGGTCTGGGAGTACAGGGCCAAAATAGCCCGGGAATAAGACAGCACTGAATATAACAACAGGGAAGCGCAAACTGCAACTGCAGCTCATTAGACTCTGTAGCAAGCCAGTGTTGCAGGTGGAGAACATTGTGTGTGATTGCACATAGATGTCTCACAGCTACTGCAAACACACCTCTCAACCCCCTGCCTCTTAAATCAGGGACAAGGCTTAAAAAAAACAGGGACAAAGGTTTAAAATCAAGGACACATCTTAGAAATTGGTGATATCCACTCAGGAAGCTGGTAGGATGTGGTGTAGTATAAAATGCATTTTCTAAGGAAGAACACGACTGTAACATTAATGTTTGACATTATTTTATGCTTACAATCCCCACTGTTTGGTCATGGAAACACAAGTTTTAGGTAGGACAGAGTAAAACACTGAGGTAAAATCAGGGACGTCTGAAAATCAGAGACAGTTGAGAGGTATGACTGCAAACAACAATGTAAGCCACACACTGCAGAACTGTGCTATGTGGAAATGAGGTTTGCCTAACCTGATTGCACAGTGCTAACACATTAGCCTGGTGCAAACTGGTTAGCCAGGGGCAAACGGGAGCTATATTCAAAACTCCCGTGCAAATGAGCCTACTTAGGTAATCCGTGGGCAAACAGGTACATTTGCATCTCATTAAGTGCTGTTTAACATACATTACCATGCAGTTTGCCCGGTGCTACTGCATGGAGCACAAAGCTACCCCTTTTGGTCAGAATGGAAGTACAGGCTGGGCACTGCAGGCCAAGGCATACCCACAGCATCCCCTGTTGGTTGGAATAGAAGTACAGGCCAGAAGCAGCAGGAACTGTGTGCTGGCAGGTACAAGCAGTGCATACATACCTCACAACCCATTGCCTCCTGAAATAGGGACAAGGCTTAATGAACAAATCAGGGACAAAGGACCAAAATCAGGGACACATCTTCAAAAGTAAAGATATCCACCCAGACAGCTGGTAGAATATGGGGCTTAGTGCAAAATGCATTTGCTAAAGAAGCAAGTCTATAACTGTAATGCTTGACATTATTCTGCACTTGCAATTGCCACTGTTTAGCCATGGAAACACAACTGTGAGGAGGGACAGAGTACTGTATTGATGCAGATTTAGGGACCTCCCTGAATATCAGGGACAGTTGAGAGGTATGCTCCTGACCCATACACAGTAGAATCAGTAGAGTAATTTCCCTGGTAGTCTAGTGGTCCCCCCACCCCCCCTGCACTAATGCCGCCCATTTTCTTTAATTATTATCTGACTATTTCTGGTAGTTAGTGGTCCCCCCATTCTCGATTATCGTGCTGACCTCATTTTCTTATCTGTATTTCAGCGAGGTCTTCACTCAGCTGTGCACCTCACACGGTATCAACAGCACCACTCTGGAGTCGCTTGCTCAGTTCTTTCTCGCTGCACCACAGGCCGCCGACCGCGGTAGAATACCGCAGTCGGCGGCCGGCCGTGGTGCAGCGAGGAGGCTGAGCTGGTTGCTGCCAGTTCCAGAGAGATGCTTTGTCTGGGTACCGGAGGTGCACAGCTGGGTGGGGACCACTAAACTCCCAGGGAAATTACAGATAATATTAAAGAAAATGGGTCAGCATTAGTGAGGGGTTGGGGAGACAACTAGACTACCAGGGCTAAGCTACTCTTTTGCATGGAAGGGGGGTCAGGAATCATGGGGGGGGGCACTGCTGCATTACCGCCAGCTTTTTCCCGGTGGTATCTAGCGCCACACTACAGGTCGCACTAATGACTGTGGTGCAGCACTATATATTTGAATATGCCGCACTGCTGGCATTCATGGGGGATCTCCTGTCCATGCCCCTGCATACCATTACCTATTAGCGTTGGCGCTATCATACAGTGCCGGCACTAAAAGGGCTTTTCAATTTTGCAGCCTCACGCAAAACCAGCACTATTCCAGTGCTATGGATTTGTGCCAGGCGCAAAGGTTTGAATATCTGGCCCCATGTCTTTTTTACTTGCAGTACACACTCCATTCACAACACAGCAGCAGTATAGGCATCTGTTCACCCAAATTGTGCATCTAGTGAAGTCCATAAGTGGTTCCAACATGTGAAAAAATGCAATTTACATTCTGTGGACTAAACAGAGATGCCAGCTGCACCAGACCGTTTATGTTTCAATGTTTTTTCAGATGTGTGCTAATTGAATAACTCCTGGTAAGTTCTGGTAAGGTGCACCCTTTTATCATGCAAGTTTTGGAGTTTGGATTTATTTGTATTTCATAATAGCTGCTTGGATATGCCCAGTCCCTGCTAAGGAGTAGCACTGAAGCCCATAACTGATTGTGGAGAAAAGGAAACTGCTAGCTAACAGTTTCCTAGTCTCTGCAACCAAATATTTCCTAATCCTGAAAAACATACCAATCTTCTGATGAATTGTCTTAACCAATCTAGAAATGTGTAGGCTGTAAGTTAATGCACTGTCTATTTTCAGGCCCACATGTTTAAATTCATTGACTGTTTCAATAAAGTCCCCACCCATCAACAGATTTGATCTTAAGATCTAAATTGACCCTCTTATGTTGGCCAGCAAATAGCATGGCTTTTGTTTTTTCAATGTTTAAAATTATCTTGTTTGACCTGAATTAATGTTGCAAATCATTAAAATCTTTCTGAATCAAGGGGCCGGATTCCAAGATGAATGTCACAACTTGCTGGCGCTTGTGAGTTGCGACATATGCCGCTAAACCGGGAACCCTGCACCAGATTCCAGACCAGGCAGGGTCCCCGGTGACTGAGTCCTCTAACTTGTGGCAACTCCAGCATTGTGTTTAAGGAAGGGCACACCTTAAATGGGTGCCACAAGCTGCAGTAATGCCCTCTGACAGGGCACAAGTCATGACTGGCAAGGGCCACCCCAAAGCCCAGCTCCCTGACACCATGGCAATGGCTGGCAGGGATATTAATGCCCCCCAACCCCATCCCACAGTGCCAGTCCCCCCAACCCCCCACACACAGTAGGCAGCCGGCATACCCACCTCTCACCTGCATGGCCAGCTGCCGTCAGTGCTCCCTCGGAGTGCATACTACTATAGACAGTACATGCTCCATCAGTTATTGAGTGCATACTGTTTGTATGGAGGTCAGTCAGTGGCTGGCTGTGGAGATGAGAGGTGGGTTATGCCAGACACTGACTGGTAATTGGTGTGGGGGGGGTGTACTGGCACTGCTGGGTGGGGGGCCACTGGACTACCAGGGCTGGCATGGCATGGCATGCATGCCAATAGTGGCATGTTGTGGATTGGGGCCTGGGGACCAGGGGATGTGGACTGCCCTGTGGGAAAATAATTGGGAATGTGGGCATGGGGTGCCAGCAGCCCACAGAGGGCTTCCATGCCAATGGGGGCCAAGTTGAGGGGTCTATGTAGGACCATGGGGGAGTGGCTGTTGGGGAACCAGGCACAGAGGTGTACCCCCTGGATGTAGAGTACACTTAGACCAGCTAATAGCTGGTCTAAGTGTACTTTGACCACAGTCTTCTGGGGGCTGCCTTGGAATAGCACATTTGCTGTTCAGACAGCCACTGTCTTGAAATTCAGCATAAATCCTGCAGTAAACCCCCTTGCGTCATGTCACAGGGGGTTTATGGTGTAATCAGTGGTGTAGTGCACCTTTGGTGTAACGCATGGTGCAAAGTGCAACTTGCGCCATTTAATTTGGTGCAAGTCACTTTGCGACATGCGTAACTGTTCTAGAATCAGGCCCAAGGTATTCAAGGACCCCTGCTCCTCCCCCACCATAGACAGCATTGCATCATCAGCATACATTACCATCTTCAAAGAGGGACAAATACTGGGTAGATTATTAAGGAAAATGGAGATGAGCAGGAGTCCAAAAATTGAGCCCTGTGATACTCCATAATCAATTTTCCTATAGATGGTCTAAAAGTTAACTACTTTCTTATGTGCCCTGTTGGTTAGATAATCATTAAACCATTGTACCACATCACCAGAGATATTTAAATTAGCCAATGTCTTAAGCAATAAGGGATGACCAATGAGGTCAAAGGCCTTGGTAAGATCAATGAATACCATGCTCCTCTGTTCTCTGGCAATATAGGAGGCATTATAGCATAGTGGTTAAGCATACTGAGCTGGAAACCTGGAGACCTGAGTTTGAATCCCATTATCCCCCACTTGCATACTGTGTGACCCTGAGCAAGTCACTTAATTTCCTTGTGCTCCCAGGTTGCACCTGGGAAAAAGCTTCGGCTTATTGTGCCTTTCCTAGTTAAACAGTTTCCCCTCCCATCCCCACTTTGTGCTGCTCTGTGCCAAGGGACATGTCTTCCATTATGTAAACCTCCTAGTTTTGCTAAATAAATGTGTTTGTTTATTTAAAATCTTCTTCCTTTTAAATGATTTGTTTTGCTATTGGATACCCATCCTCAGCTGACAGCAATGCAGGTTAATACTGACTGTTGGTGGTTTCTAGTTCAGGGCTCCAGACTTGTGCTGTGGTGGTTAATAATACAGCAATAACTGGGAGGACTGGTGGGTGTACAGTGGAATAATGGAACTGGATATCATGGGCCAAGACCAAGGCTGCAGACTGAGATCATGCTCCACAAAGGCCAGTGCCATTATTCCGAATGACTGACCCAAGGATTCCCAAAGATTATCACTATTATAGTGAAGTAATTGTCACAAATAAAAGAGACAAGACTGCAGATATGTTGGGTCAGAGACTCTTCAAAAGCTTGAATTGACTCAATGCTTATCTCAACATTCTGAGGGTGTTTATTGACTAATTTGCATAACACTTCATCATTTATTAAGTAATTTGCATATCCCTGTGTTAATTGCCTAATTAGCATATTTCTGAGGCCTTGACTGTTGTCTGGCTTATTGATAGGGCATTGTCACCACACAATGCCCTGTAAATAAGTCATCTGATTGGTTATAGGGGGGTCCCCTTGACATAATACACCTCAGAACTGATGGTAGACAACATATAGTAGTGTCAGTGGCTCAGCAGGTTGCACACTCACCTCTGAGGCAGGAAGATCAGAAGGTTGAGGGCTATAGCCCCATACCAGGAATGAGGGTTAAAATCCTAATACTGACACTGTAGTGCAGGATGGGGTGGTGCTGCACTCCTGAGGTGCCATCTTGCAGATGAGACCTTAAACCAGGGTCCTGTCTGCCTGTTCTGGTGCTTGTTGAGGTGAAGTTAAAGATCCTATGCCAATTCTCAAAGAGTAGGGAATTTTATATAAAATAAACCACAATAATAATACAGATAAGCATACAACACACTGTTTACAAAAAAGTCACCAAATCAGATTCATTAAGAAATTATGAAGAAGCAAAATAAACAAGCATTTGTCAATGCCGAACGTTCACTTGCAGGTATTTGCAGTGGTGTTTGGCATGTATGGTGCTTTACCCTAATGCCCTGTGCGATTGCTGGTATCTGCACAATAAATTGTCAGCATGACCTTGTTGCTACACCCATTGTGCGCTACATAGGCGGAAACACGTTTTGGGCAGGATGTGAAAAATGACAGCTGTACTGCTCATAAGGAAGTGTGGTAAAATTGCAATGTTGAAAATCTGGAGTGGAAATATTGAAAATTCGCAAACCTACAAGCGTGTGTGGGAACTGTGCAACGCATGCTGGTAAAACAGTCATTTGTAGGATTTTTTCACCAAATTTTCAACATTGCCATTTTAAAACCTCTGCTAATGAACAGTGTCACTGTGATTTTCTTACTGTGTCCCATACATTGATTTCGCACACCGACTGCGCCATTGTGCACTACATGGGCAGAAAGACGTTTTGGGCAGGATGTGAAAAATGACAGCTGTACTGCTCATAAGGAGGTGTGGTAAAATGGCAATGTTGAAAATCTGGAGTGAAAATATTGAAAATTTGCAAACTTACGAGCGCGTGTAGGAACTGCGCAACGCAGAGTCATAAAACAGTCATTTTTAGGAATTTTTTCACCAAATTTTCAGCACAGCCATTTTAAGACCTCTGCTCATGATCAGTGTCACTGTGATTTTCTTAATGTGTCCCATACATTGAGTTCGCACACCGACTGAGCCATTGTGCGCTACATGGGCAGAAACAAGTTTTTGGTGAGATGTGAAAAATGACAGCTGTACATCTCGTAAGAAGGTGTGATAAAATGGCAATGTTGAAAATCTGGAGTGAAAATATTGAAAATTTGCGAACTTATGAGCCTCGTAGGAACTGCGCAACACCCAGTCATCAATACAGTCAGTTTTCAAGTTTTTTTCCGAATTTTCAACATGGATTTTGGGGCACTTTTCATGATTGAAACACTGTCATGGTGTTATTCAAGCCCGAAGGGTGATTGCATGCAGTGACTGTGCAGTGACTGAGAAATCCTTCACGTTCGCCTGAATACGCCATGACAGTGACATCATTCATGAGAAGGGGTCCCAAAACCCATGTTGAAAATTTGGGCAAAATTCCAAAAATGACTGAGATATGCACAAGTTGAAACCCCCTATGTAGCTCCATTATACTAGCTTACCGGCATTTCCTCAGTTCATGGTCGGCTTTGAAGAGTGCAGATGTGTTCCAGGTCCACCAAGATCGTCGCGGCCAGAGTCCGGAGGTAAGTATGGGGTGAGGTGGGTGTGGGGAGGCTGGGTGCGCAGTGGTGGGTGCGGGTTGTGGGAGGGGCCTGGGAGAGCGCTGGACCGTTTTTTGTTTTACAGGTTAAAAATAACAAAAGACAATGGGGACATTTGCCATGCTGGGGTGGGCTCCAGCATGGCAGAAGATGGCTGGGGGGTGAGGAGCTGATGGGGATTGGGCACCCCATCGGCAACATTTGCCACGCTGGGGTGGGCTCTCAGCGTGGCACCAAAGCTTTGGGGGTGGCGGACGGCGCGGGGGAGGTGGGCATGACGCTGAGGGGGCACTCAGTATGGCAGTGGTGCTTCTTTGAAGCAGAGGAACACCGCTGTCATACTGAGCTCCTGCACCCATTGGTGCAGGACTGCCATGCCTGCTCAAGGGAGCAGTGCATTGGGTGGGAGAGGCACATCTCCAAGTGTGCTACTCTCCCAAAACGTTCCTTGCGCAAGCGAACGTAAAAAGGATAAAGAATGAAATATACTGAACTTAAGCATGTATAGTACTATCATTCTACATTTTTTCTCCTGGGGAAAATCCAAGACATATTTTTCCACAACCTGCTCATATGCTGGATGAACAAATAAGTACCTTCTGAAGAACGTATCTTCCTGATATGCCATGAACATATCTTCCTGATAGACTCTAACATCATGTTCATCTATTGACCCCCCGGTGACCAGTTTCTGCTTCAAAACCAATTGACATCTAACTTTCCAAATGAAAATTTTACAAACAGCAAACCAAACATGTAATGCACTTTTGTTATATTCTCCCACTTAGTTCCATAAATTCCCCAGACCTCAGCTTTGTAACTAAGTCTCTTAAATATCAGTACACCCAAAGAGTCTGTTGCTAAATCTCAAAACTCTGCAGTAAAAGGACAATGCAATACAGCAGGTCTAGTGTTTCACACAGGTTTGCCCAAGACTCAAGAGGAAAAAACTTTCCTCAATACTTTTATGTGAGAGAAATACGTTTATCATTCAACAAATCTAATGTATCAGAAACCCCTGTGCCCCCATCATGATCAAACAATGGGTCTGCAGAAAAGGCCTTACTGAAGATAAAATGACATACCTTCTCATTGATCTGAGAAGTTGGTCTGCATTGTATGATCAATTGAGACATTACAGCGAATAAGAAACTTGCCCCTGAATGCCAAGGTGAGTCCCCTAGGAAGGAATGCAAACAATGTTTAATCTGGGCATAACTCAAGAAACTACATTTTGGGAAGTGAAACTTGTCCTTAAATTCTAAAAAATTTTGCCATTTTTGATAAAGTCCACAAGCATGGATATATTCATGTCCTTCCAGTGAGATGGTAGAATTATTTTTTGTCAATTAAAATATTCTAATTATTAAAGAATGGTTGGCTAATATCATCATAATATTTTTATTTTAAAAAGTGGCATAACTGTGAATGGGTTTTGACAGACCAGCAAATCGGTGATTCTTTTAAAGACTTGGGAAGTTTAGCAAGAGGGGTATACAATAAGGACAGTAATGAAATATGGTATGTCTTAGCCCTATCCATTTCAATTTGTAAACAACAAGGAACATAAGACCGCTCCTCCCCCTGACAATTCCACAGGAAATATTTGGTACCATGAAATGGAAAGTAGTATTGTAGAAGGTGTGGAAGTTGCAGTCCACCTCTATCTTTACGCATACAGAGCTTTCCAAATGCCCACCTTGGAGGTTTCCCTAACCGCAGAAAGTTGGACCAAATGGAGTTAACTTTTTAAAAATCAATATTTAGGAAGTGTCAGATTCATCATTGATAGTGGGTACATTAGCCAAGGCAGAACAATCATTTTGAGAATATTAGTCCATCCCCAGAGTGAGAGTGGTAAATGCTGCCACCTCTGTAGATCTGTTTCTAATTGTTTAACTACAGGATCTAAGTTTAAACTTTTCAAAAGCCGAGACTCCCGAGTAAGTTTAATCCCCAAATAAGATAATGAATGTGATTCCCATTAAAGCCCCAGGGCTAAAATACCAAATTTGAAACAAGTATGAGATAGGGGAAAACCTGTGGTTTTATGGAGATTTAATTTATAACCAGATAATAGGCCACATTCTAAAATTAACTGAAGTACTGCTGGGACAGAAGTTTCCCCATTGTGAAAGATGAAGTAACACATCATCTGCAAACATGTAAAGTTTATATTCTTTGGACCCTCCCAGTATACCTTTAATTTGGGGAGAAGCAATTATTTTTCTATCTACAGGTTCAATATATAAATTGAATAACATGAGGGATAAGGGACACCCTTGTCATGTTCCGCTATACAAGAAAAAGGGTGCTGAGAGCACACCATTACACATGATCCTGGCTGAAGGGCATAAATATAAAATGTTTACCCATTCAATAAAGTCTGATAGGATACTATATTTTGGCAACAACTTAAATAAAAAATACCAAACCACCTGACCATAGGATTTCTCCGCATCTAGGGAGACCAGCACAGCATCTGTGCCAGCTTCCCCAGATGCAGAGAGGAGATAGAAATTTTTTTTTAAATGATCATTGGAATGATGTCTGGTGACAAACCCCACTTGCTCCTGACTTATTAACCCAGACCATACCATTTTAAGCTTACAAGCCAAAATGCTCACCAAAACTTCAATATCTATATTTAAGAGTGAAATAGGTCTGTAATTATCAGAAGCAATAGTATCCCTCCCTGATTTAGGTAAGACAACTATTCTGGCTTCCAACAAGGTTGTCTCCTTAATATTAGAGTATATAAATAGTTGAAGACTAACTTTAGTATATGCCCAACTCTTTTCTAAAAGTCTTATAGAATAAAGGGGCATAGCTGTCAGGCCCTGGGGCTTTATCCAAGGAAAGGGATCCTATCGCCTCTAATATATCCACTTCTGTGATGTAACCAGTGAGAATGTCTTTTTGATGATTTTCAAGAATTGGAAGTCTATTACGGCTACAAATGTCTCAAGCTTTTCCTAAAAACATATGTCTGATTCAGGTACCGTATATAGTGATTTATACAATTCTTTAAATATATCAGCCGACCTTTTAGGGTCAGAAACCAAATAACCAGATTTGGGGTCAGCCAGGGCTGTTACCCAATGTGTAACCACTTTTTGTTTTAAGTGCATCATGAGCAACTTCCTCACCTTCATCTCCTGACCAATGTAGGTGACCTTCATAGAGGCCGTTGAGTAGGTCACCCATTTTAATAAATATGCAGAATATTTAGCTCTCAAGGAAGTCAGTGCCATCCACAATTCTTCATCAGAGGATTTAGATACCATGGATTCCAAATGCTGGATTTGGGATAACCATTCCTCAACCTGAGAAATCCGTTTATTTTTTTTTAACTGTGGTGAATCTTATAAGCTCCCCCTTCCATAGAGTCTTGAGCGACCCCCATAACACATCTTTTGCCACAATAGAATTGAGATTTTCTTCAAATGAATGCAGTATTAATTTCCTCATATGTTCTGTAGTATAAGGATCCATTAATAATTTGGTATTCAGAGACCAGGAGCCAGCATGCGGGGGTGCTGTGCTAGGGATGAACTTAACTGAATATGCCAGCCCGGTGGCACTGAGGGCTGAGGTGCTGGACACCACACCTCATGCCACACCAGTGACCTGGGTTTGGGAATTGACTTGGGTCATTCAGGGTTGGCCAGGGGAGGAAGGATTAGGCATCCGGAGGACTGCTCTCCTTCCTTGGGGTGGGGAGATTCGCATTCTGTGCTGCCGACTGGCACCAGCAGTGGTGGGGGGTTGGCACAGGTGTGCAGCCATGTAGAGGGGTTGGCCAACACCCTGGGCTATTTGCTACCACCACAGAAGTGGAGACAGCCTCCTCACCCATTGTATGGAAGTAGGTACGGGAGAAAAATGGCACAAAAATCTGGGACTGAGCAGGACCCATGATGACCCGATCACTCTTGTAAGTCTACCCCAATAACAGATTTGATGTACCGAGGGGGGATCACTCCAGCACTCCTCATCCTGGCCCTGCCACAGAGGGGGAATTCTGGGGGATGGATGAATGGAGTGATCATGGGCCGGAGGATGTACTCCTCTGAGGGAAGGGTCATAGCCCCTGTCAAGTCTGCAGCAGTGAGGAAAAACTACATATGGAAAAAAACTTAATTGAACATTGGAGTGGTCTGAAATAACTCTAGGACTTATATTGACTTCCCCAACATATGGCAACAATCAATTACTAATTAAAAATAATCTATTCATGAATAAACCCCATGTGGGGGAGAATAGAAAGTATAATCTTGCTCTCCTGATGTAAAAGTCTCCATGGATCTGTCAGACCCATATCTTGCATAAAGTCTCTCAAGGCCTTCTGGGCCAGGGACAGACCCACTTTCCTTCAAAAAGACCTGTCTAATTCATTCAAATTAACTAGGTTCCAGTCCCCTCCTAGAATGCAAGGAAGAATCGCAAACAGAGACAAAAGAGCAGCCAAGGCTGGAAAAAATGATGGAGTATCTACATTTAGGCCATAAAATAGAGCCCACCACCACCTCCACATTGGCTAAATTGCCATGTAAAATAATATACCTTCCCTCGGGATCCCTCCAATAGTGTATTCACTGAAAGGGAATAAATTTATGAAATAAAATAGCTACCCTCCCCTCTTTTTATGGCACTTGGTCCAGTTCCAAAACCCTGCCCAACTCATAATTTGCTCAAATTGTTAAGCTGATCTGTAGGAAGATGTGTCTCCCGTAACATAGCAATATGCGGATGAAAACAATTAAAATGTCTTAAAATACAATATTTTTTGACATTATCTCTCGCCCACCTTGATGTTCCAGAAAATCGCCTTCCGCTGTTGTGACATGATAAAAAAATAACCATAATCTCTTGATCGACTTCCCAATGTCTAATAAGCCTGCATATTACTCCCCCCTTACCAACCACCTACATACCCAGCCAATAACATAAAACGTCACAACCCTCCATCCCCCATAACTCCAAAAAGGAAAAGCAATTAACAACCACCTTACCTCTTGGGCCTTGAGCCGTCTTACTAACATGTTGTCCGTGACTGCAAGCAAATGAGCAGCCCCTCTCTGACCCTCTTGAAACTTATAATAGAGACCCCCCAAAAAAACTTCTCAACCTCAAGTATAACCAAGTTGTCTTGTATATGGAATATAACCATTTTATACCAACATTAGCTGAGGAAAATTATAGGCTTGCCCCACTGTAAAATTGTCGTTCAAAACAAAAATATGTATCTTACTAAAAAATGAAAGACCAATAACAAAGAGCAGCCAAGTATCATGGCGTCCTCAAATAAATTTAGGCTAGGACCAAAAAAGCATTCTGCTCAGCAGCATGATTATAAAGAAACTTAGTAATACAGCCTATTACTACTATGTATTAGTTCTTTGTTTCCATTTCAAAATGAAAGGCTAATAATAAAATGAGTAGAGTAATGTAACTGAGAAACACTAACACTCTAGCCTTGTACATCTATCTCATAACAAATTAAACAGCTGCTAAGGCTAAGGGTTGCTAATATCCACAAGCGTATTCATTAACAAAGATGCAGGTTGCTGAGTCATCCATTTGCATTTACAAATATGTTCCCTGTGTCAAAAGAAATATTGAAATACACAGTTTGGCATGAAAACGAGTGAAAAAAGAAAAGGAAAAAGAGAAAACAATTTCTCCTCTTGGTGATCAAAGTTGCCACTGGGGGGGGGGTGTTCCCCATGTGTAAACAAAAGGATTTGGTTCCAGAAAAGTTTAAACGAAATCACATTAACACTTGAAAATTTTAATGAAAGTCACAATAAGATAAATGCAAAAAAGTCCGCCAAACATAGATCCAAAAAACATATGAACTGTATTAAAGTCCGTGTCCCAATGACCGCCCACAGTTCTTTCTAGCAAGGTACTAAATGCAGCACATACAGAGGGTATCATCTGCTTATAGCCCTCATCCTTTAATTTGCAGACCTCCTCAGTATCTCAGAAGAAAACATATAAAATGTCTGTAGTTACAATTATGACAGATCAACAGCTTTACTCAGCCTGCTTCCATACCTTGGTCCCAAATCATAGAAAACACAGACTGATCATTAAAGGGGAAAAGGCAGTGAACTTGTAAAACAGCAAGGAATGAACCATCATCTAATTTTGCTGAAGAGATCAGGCAGGAGCTTTGCTAATTCTTCCAAAGCTTGCTTGGCAGAGTCAAGTCGGTAAATTCCTTTTACCATGCTGACTTCCAAATGAGCCAGGATAATCATCCTGTGCTTAATTCTGGCTACCCACAGCTTTCTCTGAATGGCCCAATAGGTAGTTCGATCTTGCCTGACTTGGAATGTAAGGTTGGGCACTAATCTAAGTTTCTTTCCCTCCTATTCTAGCCGGTCTAATTTTCTGACTGATTTTAATAAGTGATTCCTGTCTAAGTAATTCAGAATTTTAAAGACAAATGGTCTGGGGGGCTCTCCCGCTGCTGGCCTCGATCGAACCTATCTATGAGCTCACTCTATGATATAGCTAGAACCATTGGGAGAGGGTTTGGCTATTTTGTTGCAAAACTTCTGGATAAAATCAATAGAAGTCAGACCCTCCTCTCCTTCTGGGAGCCCCAAAAGAACCAGATTGTTTCTCTTGGATTGGCCCTCCAAATCATACACCTTTTCTTCAAGCTTCTTAACTGATCCTTTAAGAACAATTTGCTCTGGATCCATTTTTGCCAATTTATCCTCGGTTGAAGAAATCCTCGTTTTGGCATCCAAAACCCATTGCACCAGTTCCTTAACCAACGATTTCCAATCTTTAAAATCCTCAATCAGTGAGAACAGCACTTTTTTAATGGTTTGCAATTCCTCGTAGACCTGTTAATTGGTAACTGTACTAACAGTATCCGGAGGCAGTGTGGGAGGTGAATTACTGTTTCAGGGCCTCTTGGCTTCTAGAAGTTCTACAGTTTCCTGCTCACTGCTCAATTCCTCAAGCTGCAGAAAGGTATTCTTATTCTCTTGTTCCATTTTGTCATTGTCCATTGCACAGATATAAAAAAAAAAAAAATTTCTTCAATGTTAAGAAAGCCGACAAGTCTGTTTAAAGATAGGGAAAAAGTATATTTTATTAGCAGGTCACAACAGAGCTCCTTGGAGTTGCTGCTCACTCTTTGCCAGGCATCACGTGACTTCCAATGCTCACTTCTTTAATGGCCAGATACTGTATGTTATGTTTCTTTTTAGTTGGTTCAGGTGGCTTCCCCCCAAAAGTTGAAAAAATAAACTGTATAATCTTGCTTTACAGTTTAAGGGTGGAGGGCAAATGTAACTCAAAGAAAGAAAGATGGGTAATAAAAAGTTTGTGCACATATAAACAAACTTTCTTTTAGAAACTTGCCACTGTTTCTATCTGTCTACCCTCTGCTGACCTCCTGGCAGTTTCTTTTCCCAATTATATGAAGCTTTGTCATCACAACTGAACCATATTCCCAGAATGCGGATTGGACTGGACACAAGGGGGAACCCAGCTACTGAGCGATGCCAAGACCCTTGTTAAGGGCTAGCCCCTGGCTTTTTCACACATGACTGTTGGTGCCAGCAGTTCTAGAGAACTCTCTCAGGATCTGTAAAGCCTGATTCCCATCCTGTACCTGTCCCAGCAGCAAACACAAATCCTGTAAGCATGCCAATACCTGTGTGTTAATGGTCAAAACTATATCAGTCATTGCTCTGTTTTCAATTCATGTATTAATAGATGTATACTCAAAACATGCAATAGAGGATTTAGAGGGCATCCCTGCTGAACACCCCTTTTAATTGGAATACAGTCACCCATGCAGACATTAGTTGCCTAATAGACCTTGATCTAATCTATAAACATTCTAAGAAACCCTTTAAATTCCATAACTGATAATAAATATATATTGGAAATGTTATCCAATGCCCTCTCTTGGCCAAGAGAGAGCACAAAGCCCTCTAAGTCCCCTCTTCATGCCCTTTTAATAATTTCCCTCAACAAAAACAGGTGGTCTTTGATTTTCTGACCAAGTACTGCACAGATTTGTGAGGGGTGAGGAAGTTCTGATAATGTGGAAACTAATCTGGCACTTAAGACTTCTTCCAGGATCTTAAAATCCACATTATGAAGACTAATCTGTCTCCAATTTTTCATGACTGTATAGTCCACTTTTTATACAAAAAAATCATAATAGCCTCCGTAATACCCCTAGATAAGGCTGAAACCTGTAAACAGGCAGTATAAACTTGTCCTAAGTCTAAACACCCAAGGTCTTCCACTGTCTTATAAAATGTGAGCATTTAGCCATCACTCCTCGTGCAGTACCTTGTTTTAATGAAGAAATTGCCCTTTTTACTTCATCCAAACTTATTGGTCGGGTTAATGATGCTTCCACCATACCTGATAGCCTGGGGCAGGTAACACCATCCTAAAAAGGATCATGTGTAGTTCTGGATGGCTCTGGGTTAGTTGATGCATCTGAAACCTGCATTTGTATTACTTGCATTAACCCCATTATCCCTGATCTAATGTGCCACTGTCATCCCAAAGTTCTGTCAACACTCTTGATTTCACTCTACTGGCACAACTGTCAAAAGGGTTCCCAGATCACATTTTCCCCTGTGTTCCCAATCTCTATTCTACCATAAAAGAAATCACCCTGTTGTTCTGCAGTGATTTCATTTCATCCTTTATTGATTTGACTGGTTAGTCCCCTTCCTTTAAATGCATGTCAGTAAGTATTTTATGTAAATGTGCTCTTAAGGTTAAATATTAGAGATACCTGTCCATTTCAAGCATTTGCCCTTCACGTTGAAAAAACTTTCTAGGGATAGATTAGGTATCTTCTCACCATGAAAGAAAAATGTTGCACATGAATGGTACAGATTTTTGGGCCAAGAGCAGGTCCAAAAGGTCACTTTTCACTTCCTCTATATATAATAACTCTGAGTTTAATTTCCATATCCCAGTCCCACCTAGGTGAGCTTAGGAAGACTGAAACCTACATCCCAAGATCATGTGGTCTGAGTTTTCCAAGGATATCATGGTAGCCCAGTCAATAAAAAGATCTTTTGAAAGAAACAAGAAATCAATCCTTGTGGCCAAAGGCCCTTTAAGAAAAGTATTTCCCACTTTCTGGTGGCACTTCCTGTATGCATCTGATATCAGGGAAGTCTCCCCATGGACCTGGAATATCCAGGTGAGGGCACACCAATGAAAAAAGTAGCCAGAAGGTATCTGAGATAGGGTATATCTCAGGTAGGCCAAAGCATGAACCAAAGGCCAATATTTTGTATTTCTGACAGACAGGATAAAAAGCTGACAACTTACCCAGTCAGCTAAAGGTCATCTTATTAGAAAGTACAAAATAACATATGGGTTCAAAGTCCACTCTCACAGGATAGTTCTCACGTGGCATATTGGGGGAGCTCAGCCCACGAAGGAAGAGGACAGCACTGTGGCACAGGGTTTGAAATGCCAGTAGTGTGAATGTTGTGGCTCCCTCTCCCCAGTAAGCACTGACCACACGAGCATTTACTTGTCACATTATGAATGTTTTTTGCACCGACGATGAAGATCAGGCAGACACTAAAAGGAATAGAAAAAATTTACTGGAGTTCAGTATGTTGTCTTCTAAACAGGACGCCAAAAACTTTTTGCTGGGGCAAGACCTAAACAACCGAGAAACCCAATCATGCCAACTAGAAGACCTGAGCAGCTTCATCTAAAGAGAAGGCAGTTAAAAACATGAAAAGTTTAGATGGTGTACAAAAGAAAGCAAACGACTTACCCCTGAAGGCTATGTTTCCCCATGTTTCAAAATGTGAAGAAAAAGAGGCTTGGTGACCTGATCTTGAAACACCTTACCAGGCAGGAGTCCAGTTAAAGATGTTAAATCAGCGTGCTGGTGTACTTCCAAATGCCAATGCTTTAAAGAATGAGACTCCATCAACGACTGCAACCAGCGAGGATGAAGTAACTCTATTTCAGCCAACTATAATGCAACATTATGAAAAAGTAGCTGAGGAGCCATCAGTCCTACTCATAGCCACGGGTCCAGTGAACGAGAACCAATTACACTCAGAAGCTGTGGGGGTAAGCAAAACCACCTCTGATATTATAAGAACTGATATTAATGTGACAGTACCAGACTCTAATCTAATGAATGATCACTACCTAGATAAGAAGGGAGATTCACACTCTCAAGAAAAAAATACCCACTTATTAGTTACACCCTTGACTCATGAATCGGTAATATACCAGAATAGGGCTTCTAAAGAAAAAAATAAACCAGTCAATTTTTGTTGAGGAGTTGGATGTGTTAGGGGCCCAAAAGGAGAAGTCTAATTTAACTTCATCAACAGCAGATTTTTTAAATACAGATCTACAAGCAAGTGAACTACATAAAGAACCAATAGGGTATGTAGGTGTGAATCCCACCACCTCAGAAGGAGCAATGGGAAGTGATAGCTCTAAATTACCACCTTTTTCAAAAAGTTCTAGCTCTGAATATTCTGATAATGAAAGTAGCGGACAAGCAGAGGATGAACCTCCCATCTGGGCTTCTAAATTATTTGACTATATTACAACCCTATCACAGAAAATGGAATGTCTTTTAGCCATGCAAGATAAATTGGACTCATATTATAGCATCACTCAGATGTTGGCTAAAGAAAACAAAGAGCTGAAAACTGAGCTTTCAAATAGAAACATAGAAACATAGAAGTTGATGACAGATAAGTACTGCAAGGCCCATCCAGTCTGCCCATTTTTTCTACCTTATGAACCTTATATCAAAGAAACAATAACCAGTATTCAAGATGAAACGCAACCTTTGCATCACTCAATTAAACAAATTCAGGCTTCCCAAACTCAAATGCAGGATAAACTGATAGACTTTGAGATGCGTGCAAAACGAAAAAAGGTGCATATAATAGGGGTACCTGAATCTTGGGATACACAGCGTTCACCATTGGAGACCTTTAAAATTGTTGCAGCAACTTACTTAGATACCGAACCTTCAAAAATAAATATGGAGATTGACAAATTCATCAAAGTTAGAACAAGACCGGATGACTCTGCCCCACCCCCCACTCCATTATTCTGAAGTTCATAAGATCAGGGGACAAAGATAAGTTAATGTCTGCAGTTTACAAAAAGAACAGAATCAATGTTTTGGGGGCTCAAATTGCAATCTATAATGACAGTTCACTGGACATAGTAAAGAAAATGAAACAGTATGACTGGTTACAATCAAAACTGTGGTCTAAGGGGGTCAAAACTTTAGTAATCTTTCCAGCAAGACTAAGGATTCTTTTGGACAATATAAAATACACATATGACTCTACTGAGGAGTCAACTAAGGACTTGAAACTTAAAATGCCTAACCTGTTTGATTAACACTTTTTGTTTCAGGAACCATGTGGTAGTTTGGTGGCTACTGAGTCTTAATAATGATCTGGGGTGACCGTGCTTTACTGCTTATTTATATTTAGTGACACTACTATGAAACTAAGTTAATGCCACCAAGGTGATAACTAAGATTAATTTAATGGTGACCAAATTTAGGGAAGGTAACTACATTCATGGTGTGCGTATATAGGGAGATGTTGGGGGGAGAGGGAGAAATCTTTTTTCTGCATCAGGTAAGGGAAGGGTTGCTCCTAAGATGCATGATTGCACAGGTGCATCTGTTACGGTGTTTTTCAGAACTGTATAATATTCCCGGAACTGTTTGCACAGTGCTAACATGTTTGTGCGGGTTTAGCACAGGGCTAAACCGTTAGCCCGGTGCAAACACGTCTGCCAGGCGCTAAACTTTCCTATATTCAAAAGTGACATGCAAATAAGCCTACTTAGGTAGTCTCTGGGCAAACATCCAGATTAGAATCTCATTATGCCCTGATTTGCATGCAGTTTGCACTGGGCTAATGGTTTAGCCCTGCGCTAAACCCGCCCAAATGTGTTAGCGCTGTGCAAACAGTTTGGGGGGAATATTATACAGTTTTGAACACTGTACTTTCACATGCGCTGCTGCCTGCAGCTATACTGGGACAACACAGCATGGGCAAAGATGGTGGTGGTGCTGCATGCAACTGTCACACTGTAGGTCATGCTACAGTACACAGCAGACACTACAGTAGCAAGGGGGCCAGTAGTGTGTGGACACAGCACTGCCTATGGTGTGTAGGGCAGTGCTGATGACTGCACTATACACAGTGACCGGACCAATATGCAGGCGTTTACTGACAGTGGACATTACTGTTACACTGTTGTATGACCCACAGATGCTGCACCTCTGGCATGGGATGCGAACAGTGACATATACATGTCCTGCTTTGTGTACTGTGGCAGTTGTACAGCTGTGTGGTATGTGGTAGGGGGGGCATATATTATCGGAAAGGCACACTGGTGTTAGGGTATTCCCAATACTGGCCCATGTGTACTGCATGATGTGTCCCAGCCTTGTGGCCATACCTGGTCTGTGGCACAGCCTGGCCTCCCATACACTCTCCCCTCAACATCCTCCACGTCCACAGTGCTGCATGTGTATGCTGGCATCTGTTGGTGTCCACAGAAGAGTGGTCCCAGGTGTGTGCTGTATGGCCACACTGCCATGCTGTCCACTGATGGCAGGGTCACCACTTACTGCCTGGCATGGCTGGGACTGGTGGCAGATGATGGCATCATTGTGATGCCATCAGTGAGCAGCAAGTTTGATCTATGTCTGGCTTTGTCTGTGTGTCATATTTATGCTGAGCACCATTGCAGTTCTGTGACATGCACAGTACACACCTCACTGTGCATGCCCAGGTTGCAGACACAGGCGTCTGCCATGCTGCTGATGTGCTGTGAGCAGGAGGCAAGGCAGGGCACAGCCACCATTGTGCCAGTGGTGCTACAGCAATGTTCACCTATATGGTGCTGTGGCACTGGGCCATCATAGGCACTCTGGGGCAACAGCACAGTAGGCCGCTACTGGAGGTAGCACACAGGCACCCAATCGTGCTACACACATTGGGTTCCAATGGTGCTGTGCCTGTCTGTGCACCACAGACCCTTGACCCTGTGCCCGACCTTTGCCCCCCTAGGCACCATGCATCAGGCATGGGTGCACCACTATCACACTGTTCGGTGACAGCGTGATAGGGAATGGCAGTGCTGTACCGCGCAGCATCTGCATGTGGTGGAGCCGTGCTGCAGAGTGCCATTTTGAGCTGACTGAGCAAGTGAGATGGCATGGAGTAGGGCTGCCCAGTGGACCCAAATTGAACTGGCCAACCTGGTGGCCATTGTTGAGCCACTTTATGGCCCACTGTTTGGGGAGGCACCCCTGGACAGGTCCAGGAGCCAGGTGTGGGAGGAGGTGGCCACCACCCTGGAGGAGGCCACAGGAAGGGGGTGGCTGGCAGAGCAGTGCTGCCACAGGTATGGCGACCTGAGGAGGAGGGAACCGGACCTGCTTGTTTGCCTGCAGGGATGTGCCAGGAGAGGCATGGTGCCATGGCCAGGTAGGTGTTACGTCCATACACTTTTATCTTCCATATGGATATCACGGTTGTATGTGTCCAGAACATGGGGGAGGGACCATCTGGTGTTGGCTGTGGTGTTGTTATCAGGGTGTGGGGTGGGTGGGTCTGGCTGGGTGGGAGTGCACACACATGGGGGCAGGGGGACTTTGCTACAGGATTGTACTGATGTTCCTCTCTCCATGTTTGCACCGCAGGACCAGAAGAGAGGCATCTGGCCAGGGATATGTGGCACCAGCAGGATGACGGGGCCGGTAGGAGGGACGATGGTCCACAGCACCCGAGGGACCGGCCTGATGATGGTGAGTGCCATACCTCCATGATTACTATTGCATGCTGTGTAACAGGGTGGGCAGCGGGGTATGGCCACCATCCATTGACAACACTGCCATGCACGCAACTTGTTACAGTCAGCACTGTCCAGTGGCACTGCATGTCTGGGAGTGCATCGATGGTGGTCCATTCATGCACCGGGTACATGGCTGTGCCACTGCCTTCGCATCACATAGCCATATCACTAAACGGCCATGGTGGTGCTGTGCATGACTTAGCCAGTGGGTGTGTGCAGCAGTTCACATGGCTGTATGCACCAGGGTGGGCAGATCTTGTGGACGTGATCACTGTGGGTGGTCACACGCCATCACAGAGGCATGTCCCAAGGCCGTATGCCATGCACAGTGGGTGGGCTGTATGGGGCTGTGCATTCACACCTATTGACTGTGCTCCCTTGTCCAAGGTGTCCGCCAGCTGCAGGAGATAAGGGAGGCATTGCAGGAGATCCTCAATGTGGCCCAGGCATCGTTGGAGATCCTGCAAAGGATTGACCAGCTTGGGGTCCGGAGAAGACACAGGAGGCAGAGCAGCCAGAGTGGGGAGCGGGGAGCGGGGATCTCATTGATCATCCCTCTGTCCCTGATATCCCCTACCCCCCTGGACCCACCCTCACACCCCTTCTTTCCTGTCCCATTTGTTTACCCCTGCCCTACCCACCCCCACCTTGTTTGTGGCCTCCTCCCCCACATTTGTACATAGTTTTGTATATAGTTCTTTTGATATGTTTGAATACAAATCTTTTGATATGAATACTGTGGTGGTCTCTGATTTGCAGCGGGCTGTAGGTGCTCAGCTGCAGTGGTGTGCATGGTGTCAGGGGTGGTGCAGTCATGGGTATGTGTGTGTGTCTGTGGGGAGGTGACTATGGTGTGGGAGTGGCTATCAGGCAGTGTCTGTGATGTGTGTGTTGTGCTCTGTGCACTGGATGACTGTGTGCAGTGGTCCATAGTGTATGCTTTGTGTCCATGGTGCCCCTGTTAGCCCATCCATGGCCTATGCAGCTGACATCCTTGCATGTCTGTGACCTGCACAGTCTGCTGGCATGTCAGTGGTGGCTGTCCATGCAGGGCAGCCACTGTACCCATCACAATGCTGGGTTGCCTCCTGTCACTGGTGTGGTGCATATCTGCCTTGGGTGACACTGTTGCCTCCGCAGTTGTTGTCCCACCTCCATGCTGTGGCTTGTGTGTGTTGCAGGGGATGTGCACCACTGTCTGTGACTTGTGCTCCAGGCAAAGGATGGTGGCGTACAGGTCCACAGTGCCTGTGCAGGGTGGCTGGCACTCCTGTGCCATAGAGGTCTGCAGGCTGTGTGTACACGGTTTCCATTGGCCCACACTGGGGGCTTGGTTGCCCCGCTACTGCATCCCTGTATTGTTGTGCCCTTGGGTATGGGTGGGTGTTTGTCCATGCACTGTGTTGCATCCAGTGTGGTGCATGCTTCCATGCACCACTGTGGGTGTCTGCGCTGGCTTTTGTGGCCAGTGCTGAGTTGGGGTGTGTCCTTTGGAGGGTGTGCAGGGTGCTGTACCACTGGTGGTGGTGTCTGGGGCATGCCCTGTCACATGTGAGGTACCTCATGTGCCGACGCATGGTCGGTCTCTCAGTTGTACCTCGGGGGGGTGCATGGTGGCACTGTGTATGCTGTTGTTGCATCACTGTGTGCTGCCACCCACTGATGGGTGCTCGTGGTGGGGCTGCCTTGCATGGTTCTGTGCTGCACAGGGCTGCATTGTCACAGTGGGGGTGGTGGCATGCATGGGGTTTCCTGCAGTGGTGGATGCTGCTCCTGGGCAGTGTGTCTGAGGTCACGGTGCAGGGTGTGCTCTGCATTGGGGGGATGGTGTGGCACGGGGTGATCGGCCCTCCTTGTGTGCCAGTCACAGCTTGCCAGGGGGTGTGATGGGGCACCATGGCCCGGCTGTGGGTTGGTTGCTTGTCTCCATGGCCAGTGGTTATTCCAGCCCTCCCCCAGTTGTGCAGTGCATGGGGTGTAGGGGGATGATGTCTGTTCTGCTGTGTGTTCCTTTGCCCATCTGTGGCATGGGTAGTGGGCCCCTACATCCCTGGTTGTGCAGTTGCATTGTTGCACTGCTGCTGGGGGGCATCCCTGGTTGTGCTATGGTGCCTCTGGACTGCTCAGCTGAACATCCCTTGTTGCGCTATGGCACATCAGATCTGCTCAGCTTCCCCTTCCTAGTTGCACTGTGGTGCAGGTGGTGCGATATTCAGTCGTTGGCTGTAGGCACATCTTGGATGGCTCAGTTTTTGAATATCGCGCCTCTTGTGCATGGGCACAAGGGACTTGTGCTTGCTCCTGCTATTGTGCACTTTTTGGGCGCAGTTTCAATATTTGGGCCTCTTTGTCTAAATCGGATATAAAACCCCAACCCTTTGAATTTTCAGGGTTTACTTTAACTGAAATAATATCTAACATAAACAAACTACCAAAAAATAAAACACAGGGTCTGGATGTGTTAGCTAATGAGTTCTATATGGCCTTTGCCAATGACTTAGCTCCTGGGTTAAATTATTAATACAAGACCTACTAAATTCAGATAAAAATGAACTACTGAATAAATGCAGCAAGCTAGAATTGTATTAATCCCTAAATAAGATAAACCACCCCGAAACCCAGAAAATTATTGCCTAATTGCTTTACCTAACTCTGATTATAAATTAATAGCTAAATTAATAAATTCTAGGATACAAACACACCTACACAAATATATTCATAAAAATCAATATGGATTTATGAAGGGCAGGAAGATTATGGATGCCAATATTAGAATACAAACCCTTATATGGTAAATACATATTAACCGGAAATACTCTCAAGATATATTTTTTGCTATAGCCTTAGACGCATCTAAAGCCTTTGACTTAATTAATAGGCAATTTATGTTATATACATTACAATACTGGGCTATACCTCAAGAACTAATAAAATTGATTAAACAACTATATAAACATACCAAAGTTAAACTACAAATTAATGGTATACTCTTGGAAGAGTTTGACATGCTCAATGGAGTCTGACAGGGATGCCCACTTTTCCCAGCTCTTTTTATTTTAACATTTGAGCCACTATTAAGTTTAGTTAGAGCCAACACACAAATAGAAGGAGTTCAGTTAGAAAAAGAGCAAATAAAATTGAATGTATTTGTGGACATTATCCTTCTTATAATCAAAAATATTAATACCTCACTGGCTGCCTTTTTACAGGTTACTCAAACTTACTCTCTTATATCTGGTTACACGATTAATAAATCAAAGTCTGTCATTATGCAAATCTCTAGACAGGGGAAGAAAATTTAGACCAGTATAAAGGTGAATTTAAAATACAAAGCCATATTAAATATTTAGGAATTCACCTAACTCCACATCAAAATCTCAATATCAGAATTAATTATAATAAAGCAAAAGACAAAATAACTAATTTACTTGATTCATGGAAAAATTTTACCATATCAATTTGGGAGTGCATTGATACCATCAAAATGATGGCTATGCCTCATTTGATGTATGTAATGCAGAACTTATTGGTTGTACCAAGAGACAGTTGGTTTGAAGATTTAAAATTAATTTTTTTAAAATGTATATAGAGAGGGGGCAGATCTAGAATAGCCTGGGTCTCTCTTATAACTCCAAGGAAATTGGGTGGTTTAGGATGTCCTGATCCCTTGACTTACAGGGTGGCCAGTACACTTGCCTTAATTTTTCACTGGGTGTAATTGAACCAGAAGATGTACAATTGTATGTGTACACTTTTTTCCCTCATGGAGGATATACTTTTGAGGACATATGGTTAAATTTTGAAGTCTATCAAGGGCATATTGAATTCCTTCCACATTGATTTCACTCCTTGAAAAACCTATTCAGAAAACCCAAATGGTTAGAATTGCCATGGCTTTATTTCAAGATTAGACAATGTAAAAGAACATGGGGATGAGGAGGCAATGTTGACTTTAGATTTCTGCAGAATAAAGGAATTCTTAGACGGAAGGCTTTGTTAGTTAGTAACCAATTCCCAACCTACTCACACTTTCTCAAATTACTGAATATTCAAAAATGGAATATTGTGTTTTACTTAAGCAATAAGGCATGACAGGGTGTGTGTTATTGTGTAATAACATCACTCCTGGGGTGGGTTGAAGCATGAGGTGAAGCCGAGTGCTTCCACCACCCCAGGAGTGACGCTATTACACAATAACACACACCCTGGAGTGCCTTATTGCTATTATACAATGGCACATTGTGATATAAAATAAAAAAAAATATTTTAAAGATGTTTTTAGTAGATTTTTAGTGAGTTTCTTAAGAGAAGAGGAAAAAAGGCAAAGGTAATCTATGGTAATGGCAAGCAAAGCTAATGCTAATCAGTGACAGTGACATTATACTGTAATATCATCACTGTCTCAGGCACACATTGACCAATCAGAATCCAGAATTCTTCCTTGTCATTGTATAATACACATTAAAAAGTAAATTTAATAAAATACAGTCTATGTTTGATCCCCCAGGGCAAGATATAGTAGAGTTAATTTGAATACAAGAGAGAACTATGAACAATGGATCCAATAAGAAGCTGGCCGAAATTTATGACAAACTCAATACTAAATATAAATTGTCTCTGAATAAAACTAACAATAAATGGAATATTGAAACTGGCTTAAAGTTTGACCATCTGCAATGGCAACAAATGAGAATTAAAGGTAATACATTTTTTGTTTCTGCAAAAAATAAATCCATCCAAAGAAACATTATAGATAGGGTCTATTATACCCCAACCCAAATTAATAAAATCAATAAAGAATATTCTAATTTATGTTGGCATAAATATGGTCAAGTGGCAAATCTGACCTGTTACTTATGGGAGTGCCCAAAATTGCTGCCCTGGATTAAAATAAACCAAACAATGTCTCAATGGTTAGGTAAAGATCTTCCTTGCTCCAAGGAACTATACCTATTTAACTATATGAATAATTTGAATCTAGATTTACCACAACAAAAAAGCTTGGCATTAGCCTCAATGGCATTAAATAGAATGATTCTGGAAAATTGTAAAGAGGAAACACTGAACACCTTTATCTTATCAAGGTGGTGGACAGTATTTGGAGAAACTTAATTTTTTGAAAAACTAATATATGCCCTAGATGATGAACAAGATGATATCTACTCCACAAATTACTGACTAATAGAGCAAAATATACCACCCTTGTTAAAAGTTTAAAATTTGTTATAACACTCCAAGTCTATGAGCACAAGTGCAATGGATGTATTTAACGGCAGATTCTTGGACAGTTTGATGGAGGGAGAGCTTTGGGAAGAATTATGATTCTGTTTATGTCATTTAGATAGGAAACATCATTAATTATGTATTGTAGCTGCATATAATTGTCTTCTTGTATAAGACTTATGTTTTCATAAAAATTATGATTGGAAAAAAAAGAAAGTACAAAATAACATGTAGGGTTTTCCCCTGATCAAATTTAGCTGCAGTGTCTCCTGTCTTAGCGATCATACATGGACCTACGAGATGCTGTTTGCCAGAAATGAAACCTTTGACATGTTTTATTTTGCCTATTAGAAATTACTAGCTAGAAGATATCGATATACTGTGATGTGGGCACATCGGAAGCGGGCACCTATCGAAACGGTGACCCACTTGTGGCGTATACCCAGATGGCAAGGGAGTAGGAATGGTGACCAGAAGGGGAGGGTTTGTGAATGACGATGGGATGTTCCTACACATACACACATGCAGGGGGGGAGGGAACATGCTGAGTGAGGGACGGAAGGGTTTGGGAGGGGTAGTGCTGCTGTCAGCCACTGAGCTGGCTCCGTGGCATGGTGGGGTGGGTGCTGGCCTAGGGTAGCTGGGATGTAGGGTTACAGATCCAGGCTCAGGTATGTTTTGTTGCACCTGGCCTGAGAAGGTGTAATTTTTTTTTCACTGTTGCATACCCCCGACATGCACCCCCCCCCCCAGAGTTGAGAATCTAAAAGTAGGGAGGTGCGGGGGGGTGCAGCCCCCTGCATAAAAGTAAAAAATACAGTTCTTTGAACCATTTTCTCTGTTGCTGGGGTTGTACATAGCTGAAATTGAATTTTGTCAATGTACTCTCACCATAAGGACAATCGCCTTTCAGCAATCACCCTTATGATATAGAACTGAAGATATCTTATTATAATTTTTCTTAGCCCAATGCAAATTACTAGCTAGATGTCACTTGGGAAAAAACAAGTTGTTTCTAATACCATTTACCAGAACATATGAGACCATTTCTTGGCATACCCACTAGCTGTAAATTCCATGTTCCCCCTCTGGGCAACCCAAGCTTGGGAAAACACCTGAGACAACACTATAAGTATGTTAGTCTTCGTGAAAGCAGGAGGACACTCTGAGAAAGCCAAGGAAGATCTTGGCTGTTAATATCAGTGGGTGTTGGGCAGGTCTGTGACAAGCCACAGAGTTTCTTTGGGATAAGAATCGATCAGCTTTTTGCTTCTTGTACAGGTCAGCTTCATATCTAAGGAATATAGTGGTTAGGACAAAAGTCATTAGGAACTACTTCTTTTGGGAATAGTTGCATTGCTTAGGCTTAGCTATAATAATTACAGTATGATAGGAATAATAGATTACTATGTGCATGACTGTTTGGTAGGCTAACATGTAATATGTATAAGTACATAGATACATAGAAGATGATGGCAGATAAGGACCGTGTGGCCTACCTAGTCTGGCTTTTTTCCCTACCTAATGCATTAACGTAGGCTTTAGTTGATCTGCAGCTTACCCTCTCTTCCCTATTGCTAGAGTACTCTCATGTCTATCCCATGCATTCTTGAATTCCCCTACTGTTCTTGCCCCCACCACCTCTGCAGGGAGACTGTTCCAAGCATCCACTACTCTTTCTGTGAAAAAGTACTTCCTCACATTGCCCCTGAGCCTACCCCCCATCTAGCCTTATAGCATGCCCCTTTGTTCTTGTACACCTTCTTTTCAAAAGGTGCTACCCACCTGTACCTTGTTTATACCCCTGATATACTTGAATGTCTCTATCATATCCCCCCTCTCACTCCTCTCCTCCAGGGAATACATATTGAGGTCCTCTAGCCTTTCTTCATTTGACTTTTGGTGCAGTCATTTCACCATTTTTCTTGCCCTTCTCTGGACTGCATCTATTTTTCTATGTCCTTCAAGAGACGTGGCCTCCAGTACTGGACATGGCACTCCAGATGAGGTCACACTAGTGATCTGTAAAGTGGCATGCCCACCTCCTTTTTTTGCTGGTGATACTCCTCCTTATGCACCCTAGTATCCCACTGGCTCTCCCCACAGGCTTCTCACATTGTTTGGTTACCTTTAGGTCATCTGATATGATTACCCCCATGTCCTTTTCTTGTTAGGTGGACGTCAGTATGTCTGCCCCCCATCTTGTATTCCTCCCTTGGGTTTCTGTGCTCTAAATACATGATTTTGCACTTCTTTGCATTGAATCTTAGCTGCCACACTCCTGACCTCTCCTCAAGCATGTTTAGGTCCATTCTCATTTTTTCCACACTCCCTGGAGTTTCAACCCTGTTGCAGATCTTAGTGTTGAAGAGGCATACCATTCCCTCTAGCCCCTCTGCAGTATTACTTATGAAGACATTAAAGGGAACTTGCCCCAATACGGATCCCTGTGGCAACCCGCTGGTCACTCTTCTTTCCTTGGATTGAACGCCATTTACCATCTCCCTCTGTGTCCTGTCACTCAGCTGGTTTCTTTTTTTTATCATGTAAAAGCTTATTGATTTTTCATTTTCAAACAAACAACACTCTTCATACTGACCGTTATACAAAACTTTTTAAGAACAAAGCACAACAGTAAAAACATTCTATTACTCTACTAAATAACCAAACTCAAAGCTCAGATAACAAGGGTATACTGTACCACCACATGCATGACTCTACATTGCCCTTCTGGAGTATATTGGCTGTATACAGGACCATCTGCTTATTTTGCCAGGAGTTTTATATGGATAAAGTAAGTGATCAGTAGGAGGGGTGTATCAAGTGTTCATTTTCCTGTCGCTCTCTGCTCTGTCATCCTAAATGAAACCCTCCACCAGCTGCTACCTAACCATGTATACATGGCTGTATCTAATATCTAATGTCCACACCAGGTGTTGTGATACCCTCTATATGGCCTACTTCCTCACACAATCATTCCTCATTTTAACCTTTAGTGATTACCTTGGGGAAGACCTAATTGCCCATTCCTTATGTACCTGGGTGGATTTAAGGGTGCCAGGGGTGGAACACAAGTGAGACCTCAGTAAGGAGTGCCACTTCTTTGTGTAAAATGTGCAGCTTTCCTATAACATTGAAAGAAAGCCTTTCAAACACAGCAGTATTGGCAAGGGCAGCATGCCAGTGCATGACTGATGGGGATGCAGCTTGCCTCCATTTCATAAGAATCACCTTTTTGGCTCCTGTCAAGGCAAGAAGAAGCCAGTCTGTGTCCATTGATGATCATTGTGTGAGCTGTGATGTGTGTCCCTGGATAGCAAGGACTGGCTGGGCCGAGATTTGTATATGTAGGACCATGGAGCAGTCACTAAGTACTTCCTCCCAGTATTATTTAAGTTTGTTAAAAAAAAAAGAGGTCATAATGCCACTGTACAGGACATTGGGGAGACCTCACTTGGAGTACTGGGTCCAGTTCTGGAGGCCGCATCTCCAAAAGGCCATAGATAGGGTGGAGGCAAGTCAAGGAAGGGCAACAAAAATGGTGCAGGGCCTGCACCAAAGGACATATGAGGAAAGATTGGAGGAACTCAACATATATACACCCTGGGGGGGGGGAACATGATAGAGACCTCAAGTGTCTCAATGGAATAAATAAGGTACAGGAGGGCAGTATCTTCCAAAAGAGAAGATTCTCTAGAACAACAAGAAGGCAAGACATGAGATTGGAAGGGGGTAGACTAAGGGGCAATGTAAGAAAGTACTTCTTCACAGAGAGGGTTTTGGAGGCATGGAACAGCCTGCCAGTGGAGGTGGTGGGGACAAACACAGTGGGGGATTCAAAAATGCATGGGATAGACATAGAGGTGCCATAGCAGTTCAGAAAAGAAAATGAAGCCGGAGAGTAAGTAGTATCTATGGCATTCTCACTAGGTAGGGACACAGGGCAGACTAGATGGGCTGGTAGGTCCTTATCTGCTATCAAATTCTATGTTTCTTTGTTGAGGCAGTGCCATAAGACATGCAACAGGCCAGCATTTGGTGCCTGACATCTCCAATATTGAAAGTGTGGAAGTAGCCCCCACCTTTGTAGGGTTTTGGGGGTTCTGTACCATCGGTGTAAGATTTTGAACTGAATTAGTTGGTTTTTAGCATCTCTGTATGCTGCATGGGCCTTGTGGATACATGCTTCCCACTGGTTCTGGGAGAGGTCCAGTTGTAGTTCTGCCTCACAGTCTGCTTTGCATTTGCTCAAGGTGTCTGGCTGTGCTTTTCTTAGGGTAGCATAGATTCTGCCATTGAACTCCTTGGCTGCATTCGGTTTGTTGCCCGACAGCAGGCAATATCATTCTTGTGAGTCAGACACCATTCTGTTGATACCACCTAGCACTCCCCTGAGCTGGAGATATTGCCAAAAGTCTTGCTTTCTAAGACCATATTTGTTTTGAAGCTACTCAAAAGACAGGAGGATATCCAAATTAGGTAAGGATTTATCCACCACCATCTGAATATTTTTCTGCTACCAATTTCCCCAGTGTATGGGTTTCCCTTCGACTAGAATGTTAGGGTTTCACCAAAGGGCCATAAAGCATCTGGAGGGAATACTGGCTATACCTTGGTCATATGAAAGTTTGAGACATTTCACCAAGCTACTTTTGTGTCATGCAAAATGGCGTTATCTCCGGGTACCTTCTTGTCCTTTGACCCTAGCAGGAATCCCAGCCAATGTGTTTTTGGTAGATAGTTTTCCAGCTGTACCCAAGGGGAAGTGGAGTCTGAATCTGGGAAGTACCATTTAGTGGAATGTGACATGCAGTATACATACATGTACCCTTGAGGAGCCATGTCAGGCCAAGTCCCCCTTTTTTTCCAATGTACCCTCAGCTTTGCTTTACTCAGCACAGGTTTCTTGTTGTTCTGGAGGAAGCTTGATATTACCTTTTGGAACTTTTTCAGAATTGTGTCTGGTACTATAAGAGGTATGTTCAGGAACAGGTAGGCCAACCGGGGCAGAATAAACATCCTGATTGCCTCCACTTTGCCCCTGAGTGAGAGCTGCATCTGTCCCCACCTCTTAAATTCCTGTTCAAGAACCAGCAGCAGAGGCAAGTAGTTTTGTGGAAGGATTCTCTCCCATCTCATAGGGCTATAAACTGTCAGGTACATAAAACCCTTTGGGGCCCAAACTATATTTTTTCCTCTCGTGCATTGATTATCACAGACCCTACTGAGTGGGGAGATCATTGTCTTGTTCCAGTCGACCAAGAGTTCAGAAGTGCATGCAAAGGCTTCTTGCACTTAAATGACCTGTGGGACTGAATCTGTAGGGTAGGACAAAGTTATGAGCATATCGTCTGCGTAAGCACTCACTAAGTTGGATGAGGGGTTGACTTCTATCACTTGTATACCTTGCAAGTCCATTGATTTTGTGTTGAGAGGATCCAGGGCTAATACAAAAAGCAGGGGGGACAGAGGGCAGCCCTGTCGGGTACCCCTACGTAGTACAAATGGGGAAGAGGTGGTATTGTTGGTGAGGACAGAGGCTGTTGGAGTATTGTAGAGAGCTGTTATCCAGCTCCTAAAATATGGACCTACACCATAGGTCTGCAGCACTGCATGTAGGTGCTCCCATAAGACAGTTGAAAGCCTTTTGGAAATTTATGGCCATCACCGCCATGGATGTGATTGATTTTCCAGCCATTGAACTGAGGTTTAGCAGCGTACGTATGTTATCAACCCAATCCACCCTTTGTGAAACCCTACCTGCATATGGTGTATCAACAAGGGTAGATCCCTTTCCAGCTTATTTGCTAATGCTTTAGCCAGAATTTTGGTATCCATTGCTATGAGTGAGATGGGTCTGTAATTAGCAGTCAACAGGATCATAGGACTTTTTAGAGAGCAAAATTATGAGCACTTCTCTCACGGTAGGAGGGAAGATTTGGTGCTCTTTGGCTACCAGTTCCCTTCCAGGGATGAAGTACCTCAGGGGTTTGAATCTGCAGTCTCCTTGCACTAAGAGCTGACTGCCGACACCCCCAGCAGACCGCAAGTGCCGAAAAGCTCAGCTGTAAGCAAGAATTGTCCAAACCATGCTGGTGATTCATTTTATTTCAGTGCCAAGCTACCAGTGCCATTCCAGAGCTAAAGTGCATCAGGGGTTTGAATCTGCAGTCCTTTTGCATTAAGGGCTGACCACCAACACCCCCAGCCGACTGCAAGCGCCGAAAAGCTCAGCTGCAAGCAAGAATTGTTCGAACCACACTGGTGGTTCATTTTATTTCAAGCGCCAGGTATGGTCCTCAGCTTAGTGCCATCATTAGCGCTCAGCAAGTGCTTAAATTTGAACAAAGGACTTTTTGAATCCTTGGTGCCATTTTCTGTCATTGGAGCTCTCCTTCAAGACCCCACCTGCAGATTGACCACCTGCTCTTTATCCCTGTTCCTCGCTGTTCTCTTTTCAATTGTTTTAAAGCTGACTCTTAATTTACGTTTGTATTTTTAGCCACTGAACTTATGCTTATGTAAACATAGAAACATAGAAGTTGACGGCAGATAAGGACCGCAAGGCCCATCCAGTCTGCCCATTTCTTTTTCTACCTTATAAATGTGCCTTCGGCCTTTGCTCTGTCAGTGGCCTATCTATTCATAGTCATTTATATTGCTCCCTTATGCCTATCCCATGCCTGTTTGAAGCCCTGCACTGTATTCATAGCCACCACTTCTTGTGGTAAGCCATTCCATGCATCCACCACCCTTTCCATGAAAAAGAATTTCCTCACATTCCCCCTTAATCGGCCTCCCTCTAATCTCATGCTGTGTCCTCTTGTCCTGCTATTTTTCTTATGTTTAAACATGTTACACTTTTTCACTTTGTTTATGGCCTTAAGGTGTTTGAATGCCTCGATCATATCACCTCTCTCCCTCCTTTGCTCAAAGGTATACATATTGAGCTCCGTTAATCTGTCCTCATATGTCTTCTGATGCAGTTCCTGCACCATTTTGGTTTCTTCTCTGGACTGCCTCAATTTGGTTAATGTCCTTGTGAAGGTGTGGCCTCCAATACTGCACGCAGTACTCCAGATGGGGCCTAACCAGTGTCTTGTACAGAGGGATTATTACCTCCCTTACGACTTGTGATACCCCTACTACTACACCCTAACACCCCCCTAGCCTTACCTACTGCTTTAGAGGTCTGCTTGGATGATTTTAGGTCATCAGTGATGATGATGCCCAAGTCTCTTTCTTCCTTTGTGACTGCTAGCAACTCCCTCCCAGCCTATAGGTGGCTTCAGGGTTCTCTTCCCATGTGCATGATTTTGCACTTTTGCATTAAATCCCAGTTGCCACTCTTCTGACCATTCTGCTAGTTTATCCAGATCTCTTCTCATTCTGCCCACCCATGTGGATCATCTACTCTGTTGCAGATCTTGGTGTCATCTGCAAACAGACAAGCCTTACCCTCTAGTCCATCTGCAAGGTCACTAATGAAGATGTTGAAGAGGACTGGCCCCAGGACTGATCCCTGAGGTACCTCACTTGTGACTTGCATCTCTTCTGACTGTATACCATTTACCACCACTCTCTGTTTTCTGCCCGTCAACCAGTTTGCCACCCAGTTGACCAACTTCTGACCCACCCCGAGCCTACACAGCTTATTTATCAATCTTCTATGTGGAACAGTGTCAAAAGCTTTGCTGAAGTCAAGGTAGGCGACATCAACTGCTCCCCCTTGGTCCACCACTCTGGTTTCCCAGTCAAAGAAATCTATGAGATTAGTTTGACAGGACCTTCCTTTTGTAAACCCATGCTGTCTTGGATCCTGTGCCCCTATGGATTCCAGGTGTTGCACTATCCTTTCCTTAAGGAGTGCCTCCATAATCTTGCCCACTACTGAGGTAAGACTGACCGGGTCTCAGGTTCCCCGCCTCCTCCTCCTACCACTCTTTTGTGGAGCGGGATCACATGAGCCCTTCTCCAGTCTTCTGGGACCTCCTGTGCTCAGAGACTCACTAAACAATTCTGCTAATGGCTCTGCTAGTTCCTCCTTTAGCTCCTTAAGTACCTGGGATGTATGCCATCAGGTCCCATTGCCTTATCCACCCTGAGCTTAGAAGCTTGTAGGACCTTTCTTTTGTGAAGGAGTAGTGCTTACCTCCTCCCCCGTGTCCATGATGCTGAGCTGGGGCCCTGCCCTACCTTCTCTTCAGTAAATACTGAGCAAAGTATCTATTTAGGATAGATGCCTTTACAGGGTCCTCCTCCTCACATGCTCCCTTTTCTCCATTAAGCTTAGCAATACCCCTCTGGACTTTCTCCTTTCACTAATGTATCTATAGAAAGTCTTGTCACCTTCTTTACTGTTCGCTAGTGTTTCCTCAGTTTGGGACTTTGCCTGCCTTACTGCCTTACCTGCTTCCCTTAGGGCAGTTTGGTATGCCTCCTATCTTCATCCTGCTGTGTTCCTTATATTTCCTGAAGGCCAGCCTTTTGGCTCTGACCTTTTCTGCTACTGTATTTGAGAACCAAAGTGGTTTCCTTCTTCTTTTGCACTTCCTTTTCTGTCTAACACAATGGGATGTTGCTTCAAGTATTGCATCCTTAGTGCTTGCCCACTTTGCCTGTACCCCCTCACCTGTGTTTCTTTTTGCCAGGGCTAGCTTAACCTGAGCTAAATTTTTTTTCTTACAGTATTATTAACTCTGTAGCTGCACTGTATTTTACTTAGAATACAGCATCTGTTGTTTTATTTTAAGCTGCCTATTGCCTGGTTACAAGTTTGATTTCATAGAGCTACATTTTTTTACTCTCAGATGTTTCTATTTTTAACTTAGAGTGATTAAGTTAATTTGCTGATATCTACTTTTACTACTGTCTTTCCCCACTCTGCGCTCTTCTTGCTTTGCTAACTGGTCTCCATTCTCCCCCTTTGCTTCATTTCTTCTCCTCTACACTGCCTGCCCTGTTATTTTATTTTTTGATAGCCCTCCCCCCTGCCTCTCATACTTAATCTGCCTCCCTTCCCTCTCTCCCCAGGCTACCAGTGCCCTTCCAAGGCTGAAGTGTCTTGGGAGTTTGAATCTGTGGTCACCTTGCACTAAGGGCTGACCACCGACACCCCCAGCCAACTGCAAGAGCCGAAAAGCTCAGTCCCAAGCAAGAATTCTTTGAACCACACTGGTGGTTCATTTTATTTCAGCGCCAGGTACAGTCCTCACCTTAGCACCATCACTAGTGCTTGGCAAGTGCTTAAACCCCAGCGGTGCTCTGCACTGGCTCCCCACCCACACCCTCCCTCCCAGCCAAGGTGGACACTGTCTTATATACTCTGTGTTAGTCATATGATTAAGTACCCACTTTTCTATTTGCTCCTTATATTGTATCACCAATAGGGGTGTCAAACATAGCCTTGCATATTGTTGTTCTCACTCCTCGTAAAGCTTTAGGTCATTGCTTGACTCTCCTACCTATCCTCTCCTATTTTAATCTTAGTTTTACCTCTCCTACCTATCTTCTCCCATTTTTAACTTTCCGACCTATCCTCTCCTTGTTCTTCCGCCTCTGTTTTCAACTTTAAACACTACCCTTGGTGGTCACTGCTGATGACCAATTTCTCATTACTTCACATCAATGTTTCAATTGCTTTCTGTTTCCCCAACTGCTGTTCTCTGCTGTTTGTGTAATTGCTCTTCTTTCTCCCGCTGTCTAAGCCCACTTATTTCTGCCACTAACCATGACTCCCTCAATCCTCTCTGGACCACTGTTGGCAGCCCTTTGGCTCATCTTTCTCTCCTGGCTCTCATCTGTCCCTTGCTTAAACACTACGTTGTCTTCTCCCCCGATCCCATCGACTTTCACTTCTCAAACCCCCTTCTACTGCCTCAGAAATTACAGGATCATACCCCTCTATTACTCCATAGGGGTCTCATCGTCCTCATGTCTGGTGTCCTGGAAAAATGTCTTTCCTGCTGGTTGTTCCTCTCTCCATTTTTTCATCGTAAACTCTAGTACTTTATTCTCCTGGCTCTACTACTATCTGGGGATGTGGAAGTAAACCTTGGCCCCTGCCACATTTCTCCCATTCTGACTTATCCCTTAGTAATATTTAATGACTACGCATTGCACATCATAATACTAGGAGTCTTGTACACAACCATGCTGATCGTGAGGCATGGGTCACTCTCTATAAAGCGGATATACTTTGCTTGTCTGAGACTTGGCTCAAACCCTCGATCCCAGATTTGGTCTTTTTGATAGCAAACTATAACATGTTGGGCAGAGACAGCCCCTCCTCCAAAAGGGGTGATGGGGTTGCCCTACTGTTTAAGGATCATCTTAATCTCTCTGCCATCCCTTCTCCTGTGTCCTCTCTTTGTGAATCCATTCATACTATCCTCACCCTGGGTGCAAAAAATCTTCATATTGCCTGTGCCTATAATCATCCCTTTAGTGGCCCCTTTGGACTCGAAGAACTTCTCAATCAAACTGACCTGCTCTTTGAGCATAATGAAGTTCTCATTCTTGGGGACTTACATCTCAACTGGATGGGAAAGACTCAAGACTACCTCCTCACCCTGGTACAAAGCTATAATCTCCATCAGCTTCTAGCAGAGTCCACTAGGGTGACCCCCCAGTCAAACTCTAGCTCCCTGATTGACTGGATTTTGACAAATCACCTAGATCACATCTCAGCTGTAGGTACTCTTACTGATGCTATTACTGACCACGCCTCAATATTTTGTATTTGGAGTCCCTCATCCACTCCTTCTCCTCCGCGCTACATCACTTTTAGGAGCTGCGCCACTCTTGACCAGGGTAAGTTTCTTTTTGATGTCTCATTAATTGACTGGTCCAACCTATACTTGGCCTAAGATGCCCAGTCTGCTATTAGCATCTTTCTTAAAGAATTTGGAACACTACAAGAAGTACATGCACCTCTCATCACTCGTCGAGTTAAGGTGAAACAATCCAGATGGCTGGATAAAGATTTACCTGCCTTACTTCGATCAAGGGATAAAAGCTGGAGATAGTTCAAGTCCTCATGCCTTTCTGCTTAGTACAATCATTATAGGGCCCAGTGCAATGCTTGTAGAAAGCAAATCAGAATTGCCAAAAGTAATTACTGCAAACACTTATTACTTAAATCTGCTGGGGATCGGAGTAAATTCTGATCCCATGTGAAAGCCTTCCTGGGGTCTACCCATTCCCTTACTCCTAATGATATGATTCTAAAGAGCATTCACTGTAATGACCCAATACCATTGCTACAGCCTTTAACCTACATTTTACTGTCCTATCATATTACACCTCCTCCTTCCCTCTATCTCTACCTCCTAACCGGTGCTCCTATTCCAGCTCTGGTTCTGCAACCCCATCCTTTTGTTTTAAAGCCATAATTAGGCACTAGGTGCTAAAACTCCTTAATGGAATCTCTGATAATACCAGTACAGGGTCTGACTGTCTTGAACCCAGGCTCCTAAAATTGCTGCCCCATTTATAGCCTCCCCCCCCGGCTAGAATCTTCACATTATCTCTTTGCCATAGCCATGTTCCTGATATTTGGAAAATTGCCAGGGTCACCCCAGTCTTTAGAAAGGGTGATCTGAAAGACATGTCATACTATAGCCCTATTGCTCTCCTCTCCGTTCTCAGCAATTCTTGAAAAGATGGTTGCCACTCAAACTACTGACTTCCTACTTAAATACAACCTCCTCTCTGGCAAACAACATTGGTTCCAAAAGGGTTATAGTACCACTACTGCCTTGCTCAAATTCACAAATATTACGCTCTCTGCTATAGATTCTGGTCTCCTGATGAGTGTAGTCTTTATTGAGATGATGAAGGCATTTGATCTGATTGATCACCCCCTACTCCTGTCCATCCTTCACTCCTTGGGCTTCTCACCACCTGCTATTGCCCGGTTTAACAGTTACTTATCTAAGATAGTTCAGGTTGTTAGATTCAGTTCTGACCTCTCTGACCATGGGACCAGCAACATTAGGAATTCCCCAGGGCTTTGTCCTGGGACCCCTTCTTTTTTCCATCTTTATTAATAACATCACCATGGGTATCACTTCTTGCTCATTCCTCCTCTATGTGGATCATATTGTCCTGTACACTAGCTCAAAACACCTAATTGACATCAACCTTAAGCTCTCCTCTGATTTCTCAACTATCCAAGCATGTCTTGTCAAGCACAAACTGATTCAAAATGTTGGTAAAACTCAAGCCATGCTCTTTGGATCTGTCTTCAAACTCAGATCTTGCAATGACCAACTCAATGTCTCTTGCCTGGATGGCTCTTTTAGAGGTACTATCAAATCTTGTAAATATCTAGGAGTTCAGCTTGACCAGTCCCTTGATTTTGACCTCCATGTTCAGTCCACCAGAAAATCAGTGAATGCCAAACTCAGGATTGCTTACAGAACCAGCCACACCCTAACCCCTTCAGCCAGAATGGCCATTGCTCATGGTATCCTACTTCCTACCCTCACCTATGGCATTGCAACCTATGTTGGCATGCCTAATTCTGCTCTTCACAAATGGGATACTACCTACAACAATATTTGCCATTTTGCCTCATCATCCCCACAGTGAAAACACCACTGCCAGCTCTATACTGACATAAACTGCCCCACCCCCAGCCAACAGACTCCTCCCCCTTGGCTCTCATGTAGACAATATTATTAGATTCCAATCTCCTTTATCTCTTGCCTCCCTACTGATTCCTCAATCCTCCTCCTATGGCTTACACTGTTGAAAAGTCTCTTCTCTATGTACCTAGATGCAAAACCACAAAGGATGCCCGTGCCTTCTCTCACACAGCCCTGAAACACTGGAACTCCCTTCCCCTGGTCATTCAGCAAGCATCGTCTCATGCCATCTTTAAAAAAGAATTTCATAGTTTCCTGTCCAAATCAGCCTCCTGCTCTTGCTCTCATCCTCCCTAATCTCACTTTATTAGCTGCCTGTTCCTTGTCAGCTATATGCCTTCATATGTCTGCACTTATTCTGTACTAGGTCTCACATGACCATGCCTTGCTACTCGGTTGTAGACTATGGTGCTTGTTTTCCATTGCTACTAGGTCTCCTTGATGTTTGCACTTACTCATTGTGTTACAATAATCCATTATATTGTTACAGTCTGATGTGCCTCCTCGTCTTCTCCCCCTTTTGGTTATTCTTAGCCATTTTATTTCAATTGTTGTATTTTTATCTGCCTATATTTTCTCGTGTTGTGAGCTATTACCTTAGTTCTTTACTATATGTTAATGTTATTGATATTACTTTTGCTGTCAGTTATATATTTTTCTCCTGATACTGCAACAATCCAGTTACTTGTATTGCTGTTGTTTGACTACTCTGTAATCTCCCTGGTCATGCCTGAAAACAGTCATTTTGTGGCTAGTGCACCCACCTGGTTAATAAAAACTAAATAAAAAAAATGTTTGGTACTGCTAACAGATGTGGAATAATAGCTTGGGACAGTGACTAGTAAGTATCTAGAGTGAACCCGTCTTTACCTGGGACCTTACTGGGTTACAGCTGTTTTAGCACAATGGATAGTTCTTGTTCTGTTAGTGGCTCATCTAGAAATTCCTGTAGTTCAAGGGAAAGGATGGGGTGGGCGTGTCACCTAGAAAGGCCATACAGTGTTTTGTAGAACTGACACATAATCTCATTAATTCCTGTGTTGTCACACACCACCTTCCCCTATCTGTTGTGGAGAGCTGCTATCTGTGACTCTGTTTTTTGTTTGCTAAGTTAGTATGCCAATAGTTTCCCCTTTATCCCCTGCTTCCCAAAAGTTGGATCATAGGACAAGCCACTCAGTTTTACATTGTAATAGAGTGCTAATCCTGTATTTAAGCCCAATTTCCTCTGTCACCAAGGTCTGGAGGAGGTGGGGGTTGTCTTTATACTGGGCTTCTTTAGATCATAGGATTGTTTAAAGTGAGGCCACCTCTTGTGTCCATTTCTTGTGATTGGCTGCCAAGTATGAATTATCTTTCCCCACAGGTAGGCTTTGAATGCCTCCCACACAGTTCCTGGTGAGATTTCCCTGGTGGTATTCTCCTAAAAGTAAAATTTGGCTTCTTTATCAATCCAGACACAGAATACAGGGTCATTAGGTAGGAGAGGGTTGCAGTGCCATCTAGGTGACTTTAGAGTGTCCCCAGTGGGGAGAAAAGTGAGTCCTACAGATGTGTGGTCTGATATCAGCATAGAGTCTATGGAGATGTTCATGCTACCAATAGCAGCTATGTCATTGGCTAACCATACATCAGTTCTGCTGTATGAGTTGTGCACAGGGGAAAAAAAGATGTAATCCCTGCCTGTGGGTTGTCCCTTCTCCATAAATCAGTTAATACCCATTCTGTCATAAGAGTCTGCATTGCAATTCTAGCCTTGGGATAGGAGTCAGTAGTCACCGTAGAGTTGTGTTAAAAAGGATCTGGGGCCAGGTTGAGATCTCCACCAAAAAGGATAGGTATGTCCCGGGTGTCCCCCAATACATCTGCAATAGTCTGATTGAGTTTTTAATAGAACATGGGGTCATCAGCATTAAGGCCATACACATTTGATAGGAGGAGTTGCCCCCTGGGGGTTAAAAATAGTGTCATAGTCCATCTACCCTGGTCATCAGTCACAATTCTTATTTCCCTCTATTGCAGCACCTTGTGAATCAAGACCACCACTCCCTTAGATTAGGAGGGGGTTGAACTGTGTATTACATGCCCTACCCAGCTCTTCTGTAACCATTGGACACACTTCAATGTGGGATGGGTCTCCTGTATGAATGCTACTTCTGCTTTAATTGTCTTAAGATATTGCAAGATTTTGTTCCTTTTACTGGGTGATTGAGCCCATTTACATTCCAGGAGATGTATCTCACCCTGCAGGTTTTGGCAGTATTGTCTAGGATAGCCATCTTAAGTAGTGGTGGGGGGGGGGACCTGTATACCTCCTGCTTTAGCCTAACTCCTGGAAGTACCCCAGTGGTTTAGAATGCCTCTGGATGTGCCAGTGAGATGCCTTTAATATAGGCAGGGTGTCCTTTGGGGCAGAAGAGCTATGTCGTGAAGGACTACCAGTCACCTCGGGGGGGGGGTATACTTTATTCCCTCGACTTCCACAGACTCTGTGTACAGTAATTGAAGGAGAAAAACAAAAGGGTATAAACCTTGTTTTGTCTAGTGGATGAAATAATGGGCCATTAGTGTCCTTGCTAACCTTGTTCTGGAGGTAAAAGTACAACAGAATTGTTATGAACAAGAAACCTTGTCTGAGCTCCTTGGAGCACCTTATCCACATGAATATGAATGGATAAAAGGCAACAAAAAAAATACTTTTTTTTGTATACTTTATTTATGCTCCATGGGGCAGGGCATCTCTCAGAGGTGCCCACTCGACCTACGCCTCTACTCCCTGCTGAGACCTCCATCCTCTGGGACCCCACTAGGGCTTTCCAGCCCCCGGATCACCCCTCAGTGGAGGGCCCGTCCTGACCACCTACCTGGCAGCCTGTCTGAGATTAGAAGGTGCATCCTGGTAGAGGCCCTGGAGGACCAGAGGAGGGATAGTCCAGCGCTGAGGATGTGGGCTTGGTCCCTGGAGCCCTCGTCACCTCTCTGTCCCCTCGGGGTATGTAGCATTTTATGATTTCCCCTCCGGAGCACAAACGTGCAATGACGTCCTGGCACAAATGTGTTGATGTCCACCACTGCTCCACCCCAAGTCAAGGCACCGCATGTTCCATGTGCTGCCCCCGATCTCCATCGGGGCCACCAAGGAGTGGAGCTAAGTCCAGATACCTCCCCGGGAAGGGAGAAAAGTCCTCTGTATGCTCAATCCCTTCCCTCCACTGCTGACCCCTGGCAGCCCAAGTCCATTCCCAAACCTGAGTAGCCGGCATGGCACAAGGTGTGATGTCCAGCACCTCCACCCTAAGTGCCACCGGACCGGCTCAAAAAAAAACAACTTAAAAATTCAACCTTTAAATGTTACAACAGTGTAAGCAGACAGGCTGCAACAATACAGCCAGCTCCACCACTGAGAACAACTATGAGCATGGAGGTACAAGTCAAGTGACCGACCTGTTCCATCCTCTCATAGTAATGGGCCCTCTGCCAACAAGTTGGTGTGCCACCTGCACCTCAATCTGTCTCTGCCTGAACATAATACCAACTGTAAAGTGAGATGGTAATGAACGAATGAGCTCCAAATGAGCCCAATGTGGCTCCTTGCTGATGTCAGAAGTGTTTTTTTACAGCTAAGAGTAGCTATGAGGGTGAGGCTGGGATACTGGTAGTAGGAGAGGATGTGCTAAAAAGTAGTATCCTTTGCACATCCGGAGGGCTATAAGTTTAAAGGAGAGAGTACCTGGGTGGGTATGACTTCAAGTCCTAACCACAAAGTGCCTTACCATCAACCATGCACCTCCGCCTTTCTCTTCACCTATAAATCAATAATATCTCCCAGGAAGCCAATGAGCCTCTTAACTTAAGACTTCCGCCTCACCCTGCTTTAATATGGGGAGTTATATCAAGGAGTGAGTAAAGTGAGGGAAATAGAGTTAATTGTGGAAGCAATAGAGAGGAGTTCCTTCCTTTGGGTTGTCTGCTCTGTTGGAGGCCAGTGGCATACCCCTGAGCAGGAAAGGAGTATATATATCCTGTTATAAAGGAGGCCTCACATCACAAATGGGAGCTCTCAAGAATCATCAGCTCAGAGCAAAAGGTTAGTGCTGAAGACAGTTTAGGACTGCACCCTTTCTGTTCCTTTTAGCAGGGCTGTACACTGACACCTAGTACCTCTAAATGTGAGTGAGCAAGAGAATTTTAATGGGACCAGTGTGGGGGAAGGGGTGGAGGGAAATGCTCACCTACATGGGAACCCATATGAGTGGTGGGGGAAGGGGCTAAAAATCTCACTCATATAAAACAAGTTAGATCAGGGTACACAGATCGGGGTACACTGCATGATCTGGTGGTGCAAACCTGAAACGTGTGCCTGCTCCCAACTCCCCCCCCCCCAATTACATTACCTGAGATCTCTGTCTATGGTAAATCCCTCCCTTGAGTGCTGCTAATGCAATGGTAATAAAGAAGAAAAAAACCAAAACAAAGAGAAAGATAGCAGGATAAGCAGTTCAAAAAGGATATGTGATGCTTCTGCATGCTGTTGCCACAGCACATCGATTCTGCATCTTGAAGTGAATCCAGTCATTTGGAAGCGATGTTCTCAGGTCCTGGTGCTTGCAACTAACTCAACCAGTTTCTGACCCAGTTTACCACTTTAAGGTCCACTCCCAGGCTCCCCAACATATTTATCATCCTCCTATGTGGGACAGTGTTGAAGACCTTGCTGAAATCTAGGTAGGCCACATCCACCGCCCTTTCCTGGTCTACCTTCCTGGTCACCCAGTCAAAGAAATCTATCAGATTTGTTTGACAAGACTTTCCTGCTATGCATCCATGCTGTCTTGGATCTTGTGCTCTGCTGTATTCAAGAAACATCACAATCCTTTCCTTTAGCAGTGAATCCATTAATTTCCCCACCACCAAGGTCAGGCTAACTGGCCTGTAGTTGCCAGACTCCTCCCTGTTCCCTTTTATACGGCTGCATTGGGCATAGCCCTGCAGATGTTTTGCACTCAGAAAAGGGCTGATGTCATTTTTGCTACCAAACAACATGATAAGTGTTAAAAATAGAGTCCTCTGCTTGAGCTGCATTACTACGCTGCCTGTGTATGTATAGGAGTTGGAGAGCATTATTTTCCCCCTGGCTTGAGGAGTTAATTGAGCCCTCCCTCAGCAGAGTATCAGACATTCTACAATACAATCTGCAAGCACAGAAAGTTAACTCATTATCTTATGGCAGTCATTTTGTGTCAGGTTACCAGTGGATAATAGACATCATACAAAGCTATTGGAAGTAGAATGGGTTAAACACTTCCTGGAGCTTTCTGCATAACAAATAAGCACTGTTGTGCCCTCAGCCCCTATGAACACCTCATTAAGCCATTTGACACCTCCATCCTAACAGCGATTATCCTGCTACTTTGTAAGACATTCCATAGCAAAGAGTTCCAGTGATGCCTGTTCCCAAATAATAAACACATTTAAAGAGTTAAATGCTAACTTCATCTTCTCAGGCAGGCAGTTCTGGGGAGACACTGGGGCAAAAAGGAGTAAGGCCATCAGGAAATGGAGGGTAATGAGTACCAATGCGCATAGTCTGGGCAACAAGCTCCCTGAACTGGTGGCCTTGATGGAAGAGGGATGCCTGGATATCGTAGCAGTCACAGAAACATGGTACACAGTGAACCATGACTGGGATGTTAACATACCAGGGTACATAACCTACAGGAGAGACAGGCAGGGGAGAAGAGGGAGAGGAGTAGCTCTCTATGTAAAGGAAGGGATAAAAGCAACTGAACAAAAGAGTAAACAGGGAGGAGAGGAGGCACTGTTGGTCACCTTGGAGACTGGAAAGGGCACCACAATCCGCACAGGGGTTGTGTACAGACACCCATGTCAGGGGGAGGGAATGGACAAGGATATGATAGAAGGCATTCTTAGAATGGCAGAGAAAGGGGAGATACTGCTGATGGGAGACATGAATATGCCAGATGTTAACTGGAGCACATTTGCTGCAGCCACATCCAAGAGCAGGGCCATTCTTGATGCCCTACAGGCGGCAGGCCTCAGACAGCTAGTTTTGGAACCCACTCGTGAAGGAGCAATCTTAGACCTTGTACTCTCAAACGGGGGCAGTGAGAGGATCTCAGATCTAGAAGTGGGTTGCCATCTGGGAACAAGTGACCATCAAACAGTGTGGTTCACGTTAAACTCAGCTACAGAGTCAAGCCATACAAAAGTGAGGGTACTGGACTTCAGGAGGACTGACTTTGGCAAGATGGGAGAGTGCCTCAGAAAAGCACTAGCAAACAGGCTAGAAGGAGGGGTGGAGCAACAATGGGGAATCATCAAAACTGCCATCAAAGAGGCAACAAGCCTTTGTGTGAAGCAAATAAATAAATCAAAATGAAAGAAAAAGCCACTATGGTTCTCAAAAGAGGTGGCTGTGAAAGTCAGGAAGAAAAAGATAGCATTCCAGAAGTATAAGGAAACACAGAAAGAGCAGGACAGAGAGCTGTACCAGTTAAGGCAGAAGGAAGCAGGGAGGGAAGTCAGAATAGCAAAGGCCCAAACTGAGGAAAAGATAGCCAACTCAGTTAAGAAGGGGATAAAACCTTTTATAGGTACATCAGCAAGTGTAGAAAGACAAAGGGAGGGATATTGAGGCTGAACAGAATGAACGGTGGGTGGTGGGCAGAGGGGGACAGTGAAAAAGCAGGATACTGAACGAATATTTCTGCTCAGTATTCACAAAATGAGGAGGGGGAAGTGCCTAATCCAATTAACAGAAGCACTCTTGATAGGGGGGTCGATCCCAGTCCTTTCACAGAAGAAAGGATTCTGCAAGAACTGCTAAAACTGAAGGTGGACAAAGCAATGGGGCCTGATGGAATTCACCCCAGAATTCTAAAGAATTAAGGGGGGAACTAGTGAAACCACCGGCAACTCTTTTTAATAAATCATGGGGAGGATGGTGTGGTACCCGAGGACTGGAGGAGGGTGGATGTGATTCCCCTTCACAAAAGTGGGACCAAGACAGAGGCAGGAAACTACAGACCTGTCAGTCTGACCTCTGTGGTAGGGAAAGCGATGGAGTCACTTCTGAACGAAAGAATAGTTGAGTACCTAGAGGCCAGTGGGGCACAGGACCAAAGGCAGCATGGGTTCACAGCGGGAAGGTCATGTCAGATGAATCTAATAGATTTCTTTGACTGGGTGACCAAAGTAGTAGACCAGGGAGGGGCTGTGGACATGGCCTACCTAGACTTTAGCAAGGCATTTGACACAGTCCCACACAAAAGATTAATAGTCAAATTAACCAGCCTGGGAGTGGGTCCCAGGGTGGTAGCCTGGGTAAAACATTGGCTGGACAACAGGACACAGAAGGTAATTGTAAATGGAGTCCACTCTGCAGAAGGAGGGGTTACTAGTGGGGTATCGCAAGGCTAAATATTTGGTCCAGTCCTTTTTAATGTCTTCATAAGTGACATTGCAGAGGGACTGGAAGGAAAAGTATGCCTCTTTGCAGATGACACAAAGATCTGCAACAGGGTTGATACACAAGGAGGCGTGGAAAGGATGAGAAGGGACTTGGCAAGGTTGGAGGAATGGTCAGAGTATGGCAGCTAGGATTTAATGAAAAGAAGTGCAAAATAATGCACCGGGAAACAAGAACCCAGGGGAAGAATACACAATGGGGGGGAGGTAGTAACAACAACAAAAAAGGAAAGGGACCCGGGGGTAATCATATCAGATGACCTTAAGGTTAGCAAGCAATGTGAGAAGGCAGTAGGGAGGGCTAGGGGTATACTGGGATGCATAGGAGAGGCATCAGCAGCAGAAACAGGAAGTTGTTATCCCTCTGTACAGACAGTTGGCGAGACCCCATCTGGAGTGCTGTGTCCAGTTCTGAGACCCCATCTCCGCAAAGACATAGACAGGATAGAGGCAGTTCAGAGGAGGGTAACTAAAATGGCAGGGTCTGCAAGAGAAGCAGTATGAGGAGAGACTAAAGGAGCTAATATGTATACCTTGAGGAAAGAAGGAGAGGGGACATGATAGAAACTTTTAAGTACCTCAGTGGAATCAACAAAGTCCAAGAGGGTAGCATCTTTCAGAAAAAGAAACATGCAAGAACAAGGGAACACAATTTAAAGATAGAGGGGGGGCGTTTCAGGGGCAAAGTGAGGAAGTATTATTTCACAGAGAGGGTAGTGGATGCATGGAACAGCCTTCCTGAGGAGGTTGTGGGGTCTAAAACTGTGGGAGAATTCAAGAATGCATGGGACGGACATAAGGCAATTCTTGTAGGGGGTAGGAAGAAATAGGCTGTTGGTTAACTAGGATCTGCGGCTTATCCTGTAAGTAGGGAAATGGGCAGACTAGATGGGCCAAGCGGTCCTTACCTGCCATCAAAGTCTATGTTTCTATGTTTCTAGTACCTGACATTTAGTGATTACTTGTCTGTTATATTATTAGAATTGCAACTCTGTCTGTTTCTCCATGGAGAAAGTAGCGAGCTGTTATTGTTCTAAGCTATTAGTCCCCTCACCCTAGATAGTGCAGGCCGTCTACAACAAATACAAAACATCCCAATGTTCATTTAGCCCCATAAATAGATGTTTACAGAATGGTTAGAACTAGTTGACTTTCTTTTTTCTTCCACATCTGGCAAGCTAGACATGGTTTCATAGGTGAACCCCCCCCCCCCCCAAAAAAGAGAAATAAATATTTTATTTCTTTGGAATTGCCTTTACAATTTAGCACATTTAAAATATTACACACCACAGCTGGATAAAGTAAATAAACATCAATATGTACATATTCAGAGGCAGAAAATAAAATGCTGTAATACAGTCCAACAATGCATTTCACAACACCACCAGCTATGCCAGATAAACAGTCACACAATGACTCACTAGCTGAATAAATGTGAATTGCTTGAAAACAGACTGCCAAAGAAATGATCATTCCATGTAACACAGTCTGTACTGACAAATTTACTAGGGTAGGATCAGTGAGTCACAGCTCCTTTTGGGACCTCTGTGCAATGTGTGATAAGTATGACTGCACATTATACTTTTGGTGAACTATGTTGTTTTTTTTTCTTGAACTTTATGTTTATTAGCTTTACTGCATAACATATACAGTATTTTTATCTTATAGGCAGGCTGACATCAGAGACTTATCACACTACATTCGTGGAATACAACAGTTTTACAGTAACAGATATGCAAAGCCCCTATATCATGCTACATCAACAAGTGGTTAGCTACAGATATACATTCCTACATTAGATAGTGTAATTAGCTTTACACAGCCATGAGCGGAGATTAACCATACATCATTTTATGAAAAGACAAAAAAAATTCCCTATCAATAAGATAGATAGATCTCCAATCTACATTGGTGCAACTTTCAATATTTTATCAGCTTTCTATTAGATTTCTCTGCACGGCATGAAGTTTAATTACATATTGTCCCATAAAGTATACTCTTAATCGAAAGTCCAACAAAAATTTAGTCCATAACATTCAGTTCTACAGAACCTATTCAAGGGTCATGATGATGTTCCTGCGCATTAAATTCTAGCCTGGTGAGGACTTAAAAGATCCCCTCCCGATTAACCCAACAAAGAAAGACTTTTATAAAGTATGGTTAATATGCAATTGGAACATTTAAACAGTTTCTCTACAGACCCTTACTACCATTAACAGAAGGTATCAATCTGAGTTTGCCACCATACTAATAAGTCACTCACTGTCCTAATTTTCACTGTCTGCATTAACATTTTTAGCCCCAAATTCTTTTTCCACTCGGTCAGTGAACTTGCTAGCTTCTGCAGAATCTGAGAACTGGAAAGTTTTTTTCCCTGTAAAAGATCCAGAGACTCGCTAGCATTAGAAGTACATGTTGAATCCCCAACTGTCACAATCAGGCTTGAACAGCGTCATACCCTTTCATTCGTTGCCTTGTTGCAAAACTCAGATCAGGGAAAATGTGTATTTTATTCCCTTCCCTTTCCACTAGTCCACTCCCTTTGGTTTGGGCTATAATGGCGTCTCTTTCACCCACGGATCCCAACACCACTAGGAGGGTTCGAGGCGGTAGCTGTCCAGTGACCAAACATTGTATGGAGCCATGAGGTGTGATTCTGTAGGCCCTGATGATTGTATAGTCCTCTGCTGTTTGAAAAAGATTTTTGAATAGATTTATGAGGAAACCACGGTAGTCGTCTCCTTCAGTATTTTCTGGTATGCCCAGAATGTGAATATTTTCAGCCCTAAAGAGGTTCTCCAGGTTCTCGAGACGTCTCCTTTACCAACCCTGATGTCATCGCCATCGCTGCAGTTGCTGACATGGCTGCTGCCTTAGTATCCTCTTCCAATTTGAGAACTTTAGTGTCCAGTATTTTAAATTATGTGGTAAACTCTTCCATCCACCCATCTAGTTTTTGTATTGCCCTTAATAGTGCAGCATTAGATGGCTGGATTGCTTCTCTGGGTGCCCCAGAGATTGAATCTTTGCTAGGCCCAGATCTGGTGTCTTTCAGGCACACCACTTCTCCACTCGATGCTGCTTTATTCGTTCAGTCCAAAACTACCAACTGCCACTGACAAGCTTCAAGGGTGTGGTATAGGATTGTTCAGTACGGCGGGCTGTATTGAGGTATGCAGTCTGTTTTTAAGTTCAAAAGGTTCTTTTGTAACAATTATTAAAAGATACAGATCTGTGTGCAGAGCCTTTGTGGAGGGTTGTTGTTAGCTCGGCTGCTGGCTACGCCCCCCGGTGAACTTTATTATTGTCGCTTTAAAAAAACACAAGCAACATGATAATGACAGCACTGTCAGTGCAACTCTGTAAATTTCTCTCTCCATCACCCTCTCCTTCTGTCTGTCAGTCTGTTTGTCGGTCTCTGTCTCTCCACACCTCTCACAGTAAACAACATGAATGTCAGGAGCTTACAGAAATAGTAGATTTAATTTGTGTATATATTTCAACATGACAGTATAGCTGTTTGTGAATTTCTGTGCGGAAATCAATTGTAAAAATACATAAAATTCTGCAAGATATGTACAGATGATCGATATATAACTGTGCTTTTCAATTTGATGATCAATGCATTTGGAGTGGCACAATTCTGCACTATAAATATTATTTTTATTTCCACTCCTGACAATCTTGGTGAATATTGTGGGACATGTTAAGTGGGATGGATAGAGAAATTTACACAGGTGTGCTGACAGCGCTGTCATTATCATGTGGCTCGTTTTCTTTAAAGGAACTATAATAAAGTTACCTAAAACTCTAGTGTGCAGTCAAAGATGTCATACCTTGCACGGAGGTCCTGAGTGGAGCTGCGATTCCTTCAGTACCAATACAGAATGTTCATTTCTTTGTCAGACAGTCTGTTTACAAGCAATTCACATTTCTTCAGCTAGTGAGTAATTGTGTGACATTACTTAGTGTAAGTCCTATACTTTTATAAGGGTGAATACTGTGGTACTTTTCTTAACAATATTGTAAGAAGATATAGTATTAATATGCCCCTTCATGGTGAACTGTGTTCTATTGTTAAAGTAACAACATAGCTGGTGCAGTTTAAGTTACAAGGTGTTGACCATTGTAAGCATAATACTGGGACAATGTTGTAAGGGGGTTATATGAAATTAGAAGTGTAGGAACTTGAAGCCAGGTGCAAAATAGTGACAGTAACAGTAATACCTGCACTCATGTTTTTCCAGGAAAAAATAATAACATTTTTATTAAGAGGATACATGTTCCCCTTGACCTTGGTGACCATCATTGACTGGAGCAATGGAATTAGACTGCTGATCTATGAGAAATGTTTTGTTGCCTTAGTTGTAAGGAACTACACCTCTTTTCAAGTACACAGCAGATTCATGTGGCTGATGCATGAAAGGGTGCATAGTTCTCACTTGATCATCTGCCAGGCACTGCAGCCTGAGGGTCTGTGTTAGGAATAAGTGTGATTGTTTTTATAATAATAGTATGAATTGATGTTTGGTATTATATTATAATAACAGTTGGGCTGTTTTTCCCTAAGAAAACCCAGGCTGATATTTGCCATAATAACTGTCTGGTTATTATGGCAAACATGCATTGGGTTTCTCTGACTGCACGCATGTGCCAGCTGCTCTCTCCTTTTACTTGCACTGGACACCTGCCGTAACTGCCACTAGGTGGTAAGTGAAACCAAAGATCTCTTTTTTTATTTTATATAACTGCTGTGGCGAAAAAGCTCCCAACAAGAATTATATAAAATAAAAGATTGGGTGGTGTGTAAAACTTGATTTTACACACACCCTCAGTGTGGGATGATTCTCATAAACCCCATGGGTTTCGCCCTTGGGGTTTATGCAGCATCCCTTACCTTGGATGTGAGTAAAATCTTGTTAACACATACCACCCCATCCTTTATTCTCTATATAGCAAGTAATAAAATAAAAAAAACAGGCAATAGAAAAAATGAAAAATAATCTGATAAAAGCACATTAGTTCCACTTGACCCATGTGACCTCCCATTTATATGGTAGGCGAATGTGCACCTAGATTTAAAGCAGCAGTGCAACGAAAAAAGTTATTCCCAAAAGCTAATTTCTGCTATGGTTATAGAAAATATTGGCATAGCTGTTGATTTGGGTCTTCTGGGTGCCTCCTATGCTGTGTACTGTACCTTTGCATTGGAATCTGGACCCTTACCCTCCTCTGGTCCTCAGTATTATTTCTATGCAAAACTGAGGTGGCCATCTTTTTTTCTTGAAAAATAATTACTTTAAGACTTTCATAAAATCCTTAAATGTTAATGAAAACTGAAAATTTTACCACCAAAATAAATTGGAAGACATATGATATCAATTAGGAAGAAAAAAATGTGGGATCAGATTTTAACCCACTTTTGTTGCACTGCTGCTTTAATAGATAGATATGGGTTAAAAGTATGACTAGCGAAATGAAGAACTTAGTTTTATTAAATAGTTGTCTTGTTAGGATTGTCTGTAAACTGCCCTTACTTTATTATTTTTTTGTATACTAAACAATTGGCACTCAGTTGATATTATAATAAAAGGGAACTGCTACAAACTGTAGTAATAGCTTAACAGTTACACATTAGGTCACTGTGACTCCCATGACCTCCAAGCTCTAGTTCTGTATGTAAGTAGCAAGCCACGACAGGGTGTGCATTTCAAGGGTTTTTAATGCACACCCCAGGGGTGTGCTAAGGTAGAAGCTGAAGGTCAAGTGTCCTTATGCCCCGTGGAAGTGCATTAAAATCCTTGAAATGCACACCCTGGAGTGGCTTATCACACTTATAAAATGGGCTCCATCATAAAAGAATTAGTTTGAATCACTCTGATAGGGATTAAAACTTCTTTACTATTTTCAAACAAGTATACAATACATTAACTCTAAAACTGTTAAAAAAATTGAAAAAGTAGTCCCTATTAATGCATAAATAGCATATTTCAGCAATAGATTAGTACTTAGCAGTAAAAGTATTTATTAGTAGTGCTAGTTGAAATATATATTTTCTCTCTAACATGTAAATTCTCATATGAATGCACTGCAGCATCTGTAAATTTGTAAAAATATGCAGTGTTTAAAAATTTATTTTCATTACACTGCTGTAATACAGTTTCTTTGAAGGCAACATTCTCTCATTTATAGGATTGAGGTAAACTACTGATAAGAAAAAAAACGTTACCTTGCATTTCAAATCAGTACAAGTACCATTTCTTAATGGAAATGTGTTCAAAACTTTAAAACTGCCAGATTCTTTTTTTGGTGGTGGTGGAGATGGGGGGGGGGGTTATAGATTTCACCTGAAAATACCCATATATGATTCAAATATACATGCCTGTATAAACTTCAGGAATGTGTTTGAGCAGTTTGGGTCTGCCTCTGCCTATATAACTGTATTTTGCCACCATTTCTCTTTGATAATAATGTGTTATTGCCTACTTTCTTCTTCCAATTTCTTTTTCTGTTTTCCCAACATTCAAGATATGGAATTTTATTACGGAATGTTTACCATGGAACACAGGGATTCAAAATGCTCTGTTCCACTGGTGGAATGTTCCTCTCCTAACATACTGTACACACACAGACACATAATAAAGGCCTCTTCTACAGCCACAGACTCAATCATCTTACTGTCAGGGCAAGCAGAAGTGCTTTCCCTGGTGAGCATGGTAAAGACAGAAGGAGGATTTTTCACTGTCAGCAAAGAAACAGTTGTAATGAAAACTACTAACAGTTCTTAATGTTTCTAATTTGTTTATGTGTGCAAGGAGAATGTGGTGATCAAGAAAACAACATTTAATTAACTTGTTTTATTTTTTATGTAAGGTAGTTTTATTTTTAGGGCCCAGTTGAAGGTTTTTAGTGTAAAGGTAGCAGCCATGTTTGTGATGAAAGATCAGCTTTGTTTGTAGGGGGCTGATGGGAGATAGTTCTGGTTGTAGGAGGGCTGATTTGCTCATTGTGTGATGTGGTTTAGGACCAGGATGACTGTTCATTTATAAAGATTTAATGTACAGTCAGCTAACATCTCTTGGCTAAAGAGATTTCTAGATTTGATTCTTGCCATTTTATAATAGTTGTATCTAATACTGTTACAGATGCGATCATACTGTTTTTCTTTTTCTGCAGCTCAGGTGTTAAATCCAATTGGAATTGTTTGCCACTAGCAGTGACTTAATTTTCCATTCCAGTTTCATGAGGTATTGTGTTGGAAAGTGCTACTCTCTGTAAGGCAGAACACTTGATCACTTAACGTGTTTTGGCTCATATATGACTGTAAATCTACTCTGCAGTGAGCTGTATTTTATTTATTTTCCTTTACTATTGTATATGTTATGTTATTTTTGTCTATGCACCCACCAGAGATACAGAGCAAAATGTGCCCCCCCCTTTCATTTTATAGCTGCTTCTTCTCTTCCATTCCACTTTCTGTTTTATTTGTATTAACTTAATTCCTCTCACCTAAAGGTGAGTATTTCTTAACCTTATTTCACTCCATTTATTAATCTGTGTTGCTAGCAAAACATATGTGCTAATACTGTTTAGTGCCAGCTTAATTTCTGCTCCTTTTTCTTTCCCAGACTTTTATTTTCTTTTTGCCATTCAACACACACTACTTTTATTTTTTTTTATTTTGGCGTAATATGTTTAATTAATCAAATGCTTTCTATCCACTCTGCCCAAGATTTTCAAATGGCGCAGTTACTTATTGTTTTCCTTTAGATTTCTGTGCACCTAGGCACTGGGTCCAAAGAATGCCAACAAGAATAACATTGGCATGGTGGGTGAGGTAAAAATTCTGCTTTTTCTTTGAAGAGGGCTGCACCCCCCCACAGTGCTGACCCAGTGGGCTTGGCTCCCAGCACCACCCATCTATAGGATTCTCACTCTGGGGGGGATCGTATCCCAGGGAAAGTTAAAATTCATGGGGCAGTTATGGCTCCATGTAAAAAAAAAAAAATAAGTCCCAAGGTATGCTATATGGTTGGAGATTAGGATTAGAACTCTGGTATTCACTGCTGCTAGCTAAACTGTTGGATGCCCCAGCCCTCCATGCTGCAGGAGCAGCTCAGCAAGCATCCTGGATTCTGGTGCCCTTCTGTTTCATCGGCACCATGGACAGCGACCAGGGGAGCACTTACAGCAAGTACTGTAAAACCCCACTCACTGTCTGTGTGAGCGCTTACCAGATTAGCGCCACATAGTGCATATATTCTGGTAGCGCTCACTTGAAGGGGTACCAAGCACCCACATCATATCCAGTTGTTGGGGTGACTGCCTGGAAAACTTCCTACAAGCAAAACTTAGCATCCCTTCCCTGTACAGGCAGTTGCTCACTTTTTATCCCAAAACTGCATATACAAATCCAAAAATAGCATGCTCAAACCTTTTATGTTACTTCACACACTGGAATTCACATTTCTTCTAAGGGGTGCTAGTAGGTTGTGGCATACAACATATAATCCAAAGATACTAGTGCACACCAATCCCCCCCCCACACACAGCATAACATATCTAAACTTTCCACTGCCAAAATTGGCTATTTTTACCTCAAGCTCTATGTGAGGAGCGGGTTTTCTTAGTTTCAGACTGGAATTCCAATTTGAGTAAGCTAAATCACCAACGTCAAGGTGGGACCTCTTGATTTAGTCCCTAACTTTCCAGTGCCGCAATGGCTAATGTGTCTAATTGACTTCTTTTATTCACTGTGTTCCCATCAAGGATTTTACACTGGTGTTTCAAAGGGAGCATGCTAAAAGGTAACACCACAGACCCCCCAAAACTCAAACAAATCCAGAAACAGCATGCTCAAACCTCTCATGTTACTTCACACACTGGAATTCACATTTCTTCTAAGGGGTGCTACTAGGTTGTGGCATACAACATACAATCCAAAGATACTAGCACACACCACTCCACCCCCACACATACAGCATAACATATTTAAACTTTCTACTGCCAAAATTGGCTATTTTTACCTCAAGCTCCATGTGAGGAGTGGGTCCTCTTAGTTTCAGACTGAAATTCCAATTTGAGTAAGCTATATCACCAACGTCAAGGTGGGACCCTTCAATTTAGTCCCTAACTTTCTAGTGCCTCAATGGCTAATGTGTCTAATTGACTTCTTTTATACACTGTGTTCCTGTCAAGGATTTTACACTGGTGTTTCAAAGGGAGCATGCTAAAAGGTAACACCACAGACCCCCCAAAACTCAAACAAATCCAGAAACAGCATGCTCAAACCTCTCATGTTACTTCACACACTGGAATTCACATTTCTTCTAAGGGGTGCTACTAGGTTGTGGCATACAACATACAATCCAAAGATACTAGCACACACCACTCCACCCCCACACATACAGCATAACATATTTAAACTTTCCACTGCCAAAATTGGCTATTTTTACCTCAAGCTCCATGTGAGGAGTGGGTCCTCTTAGTTTCAGACTGAAATTCCAATTTGAGTAAGCTATATCACCAACGTCAAGGTGGGACCCTTCAATTTAGTCCCTAACTTTCTAGTGCCTCAATGGCTAATGTGTCTAATTGACTTCTTTTATACACTGTGTTCCTGTCAAGGATTTTACACATGTTTCTGTTAATTTCTTTTCTTCTTCTTCCCCTACGGAGCTCCCTCTTGCCAGGACACGCAGCTCCATCTCCCGCTTGCAGCATTGCCCCCTTGCTTTCCCCCATGGCTTGCCCCCCGTGGTGGTGCGGCGGGGATTCCTCAACCCACCGGTTCAGATCCGGTGCGAGGGGCTGCTGCTATCATGGAAGCAAGACCTGTGGCATCTGGCAGTCATCTTCCTGAGGGGCCATTTTCCATTTTTCTCCCCACCCCGAGTGGCATAGCAACGTTCAATGCCACCAATGACCGAGCCGAACGTGCTCCCATACGCAACACATTGGGCGACTGCCCTGTAACCACTCCCCCTACATGTGAGCCTCTGGTGTCGACCCTCAGCCTCTGCTAGGGATCAGGCATGCAGTGGACTCTGTCCCAACCCTTCCCCAGGAGAGGAGAGCTGTCTTCCAGATGATCAATCCTCTCTCTCCCCAGCTGACCTCCGATGGCCCGCTCGCACTGCGAACATGGGTCACCGGTGTGGCAGAAGGTAAGGCAGGCTGCCTCAGCCCTCCACGCCACTGGGCCAGAAGACACATGTGTTTCAAAGGGAGCATGCTAAAAGGGAGCACCACATACCCTCCAAAACTCAAACAAATCCAAAAATAGCATGCTCAAACCTTTTATGTTACTTCACACACTGGAATTCACATTTATTCTAAGGGGTGCTACTAGACTATGGCACACAACATACAATCCAAAGATACTAGCACACACCACCCCCCCATACACACAGCATAACATATTTAAACTTCCCACTGCCATAATTGGCTATTTTTACCTCAAGCTCCATGTGTGGAATGGGTCCTCTTAGTTTCAAACTGGAATTCTAATTAGCACCCCTTAAAAGAAATGTGAATTCCAGTGTGTGAAGTAACATAAGAGGTTTGAGCATGCTATTTTTGGATTTGTTTGAGTTTTGGGGGGTCTGTGGTGCTACCTTTTAGCATGCTCCCTTTGAAACACCAGTGTAAAATCCTTGATGGGAGCACAGTGTATAAAAGAAGTCAATTAGACACATTAGCCATCGAGGCACTGGAAAGTTAGGGACTAAATCGAAGGGTCCTACCTTGATGTTGGTGATTTAGCTTACTCAAATTGGAATTTCAGTCTGAAACTAAGAGGACCCACTCCTCACATGGAGCTTGAGGTAAAAATAGCCAATTTTTGCAGTGGAAAGTTTAAATATGTTATGCTGTGTGTGTGGGGTGGTTGGTGTGCGCTAGTATCTTTGGATTGCAAAACTGCATATTCCCTGATGTTGGATCATTGGAATGGCTTGCTTATTCATATGGGGCTTGGTGTTATGCATGCAAGCCATTGGCCTGATGTTTTTGTGTAATAGTAGGTTCATGGTGAGAATGGACAATTACATGACTGTTGGGGCACAGGTTCTTATGAGGAGTGGTTTTCCTTATTAACATTTATTTTTTGCCAGGAAAGAGACATTCTGAGCTGGCAACAACTCATTTCCAGAAGCTTCCTGGGCAAGGGAGGGGGACAGTACAAAACAGTAAATATCATAAAGTGCATACAAAAAATAAACAAAATAAAGAACAGTAACACCTCTCTTAGTTGTTTTGCATATTTATCTGACCTGTTAACTGTTGGTTATGATGAGTGTTTTCCCCAGATGTACATTGCAATGTGGTATTTCTGATTTATACATTTGTTTTTCTTCTAGTGAATACATTGGAGTTGTCTGCCTTTTCAGAGGATTCCAGTTCATTGATTAAAAAAATATTTTGTCTGTTTTTTTTTTGTATCAGGCACTTCACTTACACACAACATTTTACAGTTACAGCATTTCCAGCTGAGTGGTACGTTTTGTTATAATTCATCAGTTTCCTTGTTTTTAGTTATACCGTTTCCATCCCTGATCCTTTATTTTTTTCTTTTTGTAGTTTCTATCGCAATCATATTTTCCTTTCACAACCTCTATGTCTTAATTAGCCCCAATGCATTGTGTCATTTTGCTACATACTTGCTTCTCCCTCGTTCTCATTTTTCTATATTGGTATCTAATACTGTTACTGATGTGGTCTTACTGTTTTTCTTTTTCTGCAGCTCAAGTGTTAACTCGAATTGGATTTGTTTGCCACTAGCTGCAATTTAATTTTCCATTCCTGTTTTATGTGGTATTATGTTGGAATGTGCTGGAAAGTGCTACTCTCTGTAAGACAGGGTACTTGATCACTTAACTTGTTTTGGTTCATTCTGTATATGACAGCAAATATGCTCTGCAGTGAGCTGTATTTTATTTATTTTTCTTTATTACCATATATGTTATGTTATTTTTGCCTGTGCACCCACCTGAGATACAGAGCAATTGAACACATCACCTATTGCTGCTGGAATAGCTCTGTATTTGTTCCACCCCCGTTTCATTTTATAGCTACTTCTCTTCCATTCAACTTTGTTTTATTTTTATTAACTTCATTCCTCTCACTTAAATTATATGTTATGTGGAATAACTCCCACTGTTATTATTTTTTTTACAATAATGGTCAACTGTACAGACGCTTTTGTAAAAAATGAATTATAATAGTGAGACTTTTTGAAATGTTATTTGACTTGCCATACTCATGCTTGTCTACCTACTTACTCAGTCTTTTACTTGTTTCTGTCCTTGTACTAATGAATTCCTGTTGCTTCATATCAAGGAGTTGATTTTCATATTGTGTGTGCTAGGGGTGGAGCAGTAATTAAAGATAAACTATGCAATGCCCTCAACAACACACCTACCCCAGTTTACTTCTACCTAACACCCATTTTTTAGGAATTGTACAGTAAGATCTATCTTCAGGATAACAACTTGGAATGAAATGTGTAAGATTTACATTGACATTTGGATATATGCAATTTCATATAATACTGATTGTGTGTGTGTGTGTGTGTGTGTTTGTGTACTGTATAACAATCTCTAAAAAAAATCAATTAAACACATCAAATGTCTTTGTAAACATGTCTCAACATTGTGTTTATCTTCCACCTTGTTACAACATATAGTTGTCTCAGCAGTGTTTGTAGTTAAAGTACAGTACCTTCATGTATATGGTGGCCCAGTTCTGTTGAGTTGATTGCTAAAACAGTGCATAAAATAAAATGTAAAACATATAGGTAACTGTAATACAGACTGGGGATTATTTTTTTATCTGCCTTTTTTCAATGTACCGTACTTTGATTCAGTTAGTATATGCAATGGCAATTCATGTATATGTTTTACCCCATGAAACACCCTTATCTAGTTAATGCATAATCAGCTATAGTGGGTCTGCCAGTGCTTGTTGTGGAAATGGACTACATTTGCCCACCACCAGTCCCCTGGAAACACCCGTGTCTCTATTGATTTGTTTAATAGGGCTGTTACTAGTGTTGCCAGCACCTCTCTAAGTTCTTTAAATAGTCTGGGATGTCTCTCATCTGGCCCTATAGCCTTGCCCCTTTCAGAATCTTCAGTTCCTTTTGGACTCTTTCATGTGTAAATGGGCTGGTGTCCACCTCTCTCCCACTGATGCTCCTAACACCCAGTAGTGGCCCTTCTCCTTCCCCTTCGTCTGTGAATAGTGAGCAAAAATATTTCTTCAGGATTGTTGCTTTTTCTAGGTCGCCCTCAGCACACACCCCCTCCCTTTTTGACCTCACAATCCCATCCTCAGTCTTCTTTCTTCCACTAATATACCTGAAAAAAGTCTTGTCTCTTTTCTTGCTTAATTACATCCATATCTGGGAATTATACATACATATACTGTGATTATTCATGTATTTTGGATTAAGCCAGTGTGTTCTGTATCCCAGAATATTATTTTGTAACAACCAGGCACATGAAATGATTATTTTTACTTTTTGTTTTTAGGAATATAAGAAAAACATTTTGCTCATTGATTATTGTTACTGGACAAAATACAGAATAGCCTATGATACATGTAATTTTACTATAAGGTTCTAGACTTATTTTTATTTACTTAGTAAGATAATAAAAACCTTTGGATCTGGCCAGAATGCCTCAGATTGGATTTGTACATATAGAAATAGATGATACATTTATGTGTTAGGAACCCTGGCATTGGCATTGCTTCTGGTTCAGATATCAGTTCTGACCCAAATTATAGGTTCTGGTATCAGTATCAGTTTGGCCAGGTGACACATCCACCAGCTCTGCTGTCCTAATCATTTCAAACAAAACATTAGAATCACAGTAAGTTTTATTATCAATGTGTTCTACCCCCTTCTTACCTAAGGAACATCTATAGCCCCACTAAAATAATTATCCTTAGAAAATGGTATTTTTTACTTGCTGGACTCTGATTGGCTACTAGTCAGGGGGTACATTAACTTTCAATAGATGCCCAGCAAGTAAAAACTCCCAGTCACCTGACCACAGTACCAGCTGCATATCCTGGTGCTCAGCTGACCACTTCAGTAAATCTAGTGAGGCTAGTGAAAATGAATCTGACAAGGAAAAAAATGTCCAACCAGCTCCCAATGAATTTTAACCTAATAAGCATTTTAAAACATCACAATGTACTTACTGAAGAGGACCAGCCAGTAAAAGAACCAAAACGAAGCTGTCCTGCCAAAAAAACAACAAAAAAAGAACAAGTAAGTGACTGCTTCATTTCTGTCACACAGCAGCAGTTAGATTAAATAAAAAATGAAAGGCAGGAAGAGAACACGGTAAAGAATACAAAATGGGTCATGTCCATTTTTGAATAATGGGCAAACCATAACCAAATAACTTTTGACTGGCAAACCATCAGTTTTTAAACCTTAAATGATCACCTCAGATGATTCTACGCCGAGGTCAGCATGAGCAGTGGCACAGAGTACTCAGTTGCTAGGTACTGTGCCTTACGTGCAGGTATCAACTGCCACCATGGCACCACAGAGGTCTGGCACCCTGTCAGCATAATCACAGACCAGATATTCAAATCATCAAACAACATTCTGACAGCAGTCCTGAAATGGTTCGGAAAAGCACAAAAAGACACTGTGAACCACTGTCCCGCAATCACACCTGCAGATCTGGAAAAACTAAGGAACAGCCCAGCACAAGACCCTGAAACCACACTTGGCTTGTTAAAAAAAGTGTGGTTCGATGTCCAACTGCACATGGCCAGGTACAGTCGGGAGGGGGTCCGAGAACTAACCTGGAACAGCTTTGTAGTGAACGAGGATGACAGTGGGCATAAATACATTACCCTCAGCTATAACCAGCAAATGAAAAATCACAAAGACCCTCAGGAGCTAAACAAGGAAAACACTCAAGGCTTCATCTTCAAACAAAAAAATTACCTACTGTGCCCCATGAGCTCATTCGTAAAATACCTGGACAAATGCTCACCGAGTGGCAAAAGCTTTTATCTTTATCCGAAGAGGCCCCCTCAAGACATCCTGAACCAGCAGCAATACTGATTCTCTACAGAGCCCATGGGCAAAAACTCCTTGGGCTTCCTCATGGCTCAACTCAGCAAGGAAGCAAATTTGTCCCAACGTTACACAAATCACAGCATTCATGCAACCGTGGTTCAACTACTATCCAGAGTGGGACTTACCAGCAAGGAGATCGTCACAGTGGCAGGACATTGCTCTAAGGAAACTTGGTGACATACTGTACCCCATCAATGGTGGACCAGAACACATGGAGCTGCATACTGGCAGGAAAAGCAAGAGAAAAAACATAGCCCTCCAACCAGACAGTACAGCAGAACACAGATCAGCAGAACCCCTGCAGCTGCGGCAGCCTGCCACCTACAGATCTCACAACTGTAACACAAAATGTTTTCCAGCCTACCAGCTGTACTTTCAACTCTCCAATAAACTTCATTACTTATCAAAAATAAATGCTAGCCTTACTAGTTTATTTTTTTGTCCAAACCCAACATTAAAAGCTTAAAAAATGTGGTTTCAAAGCGTTTCAGTTTATTTCAAACTATCCCAAAAAGGGACTATTTTTTTCCCGTTTTTAACACTAACAATTCATAATTTAAATAAATAAAAACTATTTATTCTTGAAACAAACACTAAGACTCTGTCTATTTTTTTTTTCAACAGCCCATTTTCTAAGCACACTAATGCCCCCCAGGGTGGGCGGTATGGGCAATACCACCCACCCAGTTGGGCATTATTGCTTGCTGGATGTATGTAAAAAAGGCTGGATGGATGTAAAACAGTCCACTTTATTACCTTTGTCCTGTGAAGCATACACATTTGTAAGCCTAAACAGGCAAGTCTCAGTCTCAAAGTCCAACATCAATACTCTCCCTGGGATCATTTCTAACAATTTATTTAATTTGAAAGAAATGCCTTTAAATCTGATTCCTATTCCTGAACAGAAGCCTTCTGCTAAGGACTAATATAAACAGCTCCCCCCCCACAGTTTCTGAGTTTGCTTAATGACCATTACACTACGCAGCCTAGTGTCCTGGAAAAAAATATATTAAAATGCATGCTTTGTAGTGATGAAAAGGTGCTAAGCCTTGGTTTTGAATTTTTGAGACTATTGGTATTGACAGTGGAACACCGTTATGTCTAAACCTAAGCCCATCAGCATGAAGGAAAGAGGCAACAACTTAAAACCTATAGCAAAACATATATTACTGCATACGGTCCCCTAAGAACAAACATGAGGGTTGTACGTGTGATTCCTGTGTACAGAGCCCGAGCAGCTCTGCATCCCAGGACAAGGGTGCACCAGCCAGTATTCACCATCTCCGGCTTCCTGTCTACAGCCCCATCCCTCTGGTGCACAGCTGAGCAGGGGGTGGATCACAGCTGTGTGGGGGTAGATTGTGGGGCACAGGCAAGCATCCAATGGGATGCCCATCCAGGGTCCTGCAGTGTTTCCCCTGCTGCGCATGTGCAAGGGATCCTGGGAAGTTGCAGGGCTCAAGATGTTCGATACCATGGGTGTGTGCCTGACTGGCTGCCCCCAGTCATCCCTGTCAGCCTGGTGGGCTGTGGCAGAATTCTGGAGAGGGTTCCTTGTCATATCTCTCAACTGTCCCTCATTACATGGGATATCTGTCATTTTGCCAATCAAAACTGTGATGTCCCTCGACTGTCCCTCTTGGTAAAAGGTACTCCCCACATAGAGATGGTACCCTACCTACAGGCATCTCAGCAGAACTATAGACCAATTTCAGATGCAAGATAAAAGAAACCATGGTGCTGTACAGGACAGGGATTCTGCAGTGTTCCAAGCTTTCATTTTCCTCTATGAGATTGTGTCCCTCATACAGTATATGAGGGTCAGTGTCCCTCGCTGTCCCTCAGTATGAGTTCCTATGTCCCTTAAGTCAGTGGCAACAGGTTGTGGTGTATGGTCCCAGTTTGCCACATCTTGTGGGTTTCCATTTGGTGGGAAGTGTAGCAGTTACAGCAAGGTCCACCCTAGTGTAACTCATGCCCCCTTTCCCAGTGGTCTGTGCCAACTCTGCACCTTAGTGAATGACGCAATGTGAGGGCACGCTCCCTGGCACACCCCTGGACCGCCCATGGCACGTAGCTGTGTGGGCAGCCAGGAGATCGAGTGCACAGTGGGCTTGCACACCAGCTGTGAATGCTGTTTGGGGTCAACTGGACCCCCACTGAACAGCATTCCAATTCAGGATTGCCTAAGTGCCTCACATACACAGAGGGTTGGCAGTTTTCAATTTTTAATTTTTTCTAATTTCGATGGAAAATATTGATTTTTATTTTTAAACCCTTTTCCCGAGTTTTATCAATTTAAATTTTCACAGTTGCATGCAATTACGAGTTTTTAAGCATTTATTTCAATTTGTATAGATTTAATTTTCACTGTTGCAGTTAATGATAACAAATGCTGAGGATTTACAAACTGGTAAAAGCACAAGTTATATTCACATGTCAAAATAGCAATAGAACTTACTTTTCCTATCTGTAAATTTAGATTACTATCGATGGAAATATTTTTTTTGTCAGTTTGTGTGTGTGCGGTGAAATCGACATTTGTCAACATTTACCGATTTAAATCTAATAGTGCCAAGTCTACATACAGAGCACATAAGCAATCTTAACTTTTGTGAATGGGCATCACTGTTTGTGGTCAAGTAGTCTTAGGACGATTTTTACTCATAGTACACTTCATACCCAGTTTCTTTTTCCAGGCTGCCCTTGGAACATTATCATTATTGTCTGAAGAGAAAGATTCCTGTGAGGAACAAATTGGGCACCCAAGAATTCTCCATCTGAATTTCCCCAGTTGCTTATCCGACTTAGAGGTTCACACTTACTTGCAACTGGAACAGGTTCCAGCTTTTAAAACTTGCCTTTCAGGTGACTACTACCCAGTCTGGCCCTTTTGGTCACTTATTTCTGGAACTGTTCAGGTGGCTGGGGGGGCATTACCATCATAGGATTCGAGATCACAGCCTGTCCACTACAGGGAGCAGCTATTTAAGTAGCTTTGTGCATTTCAGTCGCTACTGAAGTAGATGCTGAAGCATTAGTCTCTGCCTAAAGGGGGGACATGGGAACAGATACCTCAATAGGAGAAGTAGTCTCCGTAGGTAGTGTGGTATCCTCCACAGTCTGTGCATCATCAGGTGTCTTGTCCTCAGCCAAACACTCAGCATGGACTTGCAAGGAATTAGGTAAAATATTCATTTGTTGTAAGCCTGTCTTCTGTTCATGTGCCAACAGAGTGTCCTGCTTCATGGTACCATCCCAGTTGTAGGCTGCCCAAGGACAAGGCCTAAAAGAGTGTCCTCTCTCATCACACAGGTTACACTTCTGGATGTTTTAGCACATAATGCTTACATGCCCATAATTGAGCATCAACCGCATCTAAGTTAATCATAGGCATTGCTCAAAAACATCTGTGAACTGCATTTAAAACTAGCCTTAGTCTTGCCTGATTAGAAAAAGATCCCCTATCCCCACCAATGAAAAAACTATTGGGCAGCCGTTACCTGTGTCTGTGTGGTTCAATTTAACTTTAAACTTCCAGCCCCACAGTCCAAATGTGTTCATCATCAAAAACAGGGTCAGGTCTACCCTGCACCTCACACTTCTATTTCAGCCAGTACGGTATATCAGCCACCAGGACCCCCTCTTTCCTAAATACATGTTTGATGGTACTATAGGTGGCTTTGTTAATGATATGGATACAAAGGGCAGCCACAGTGGTATATTTTTCAATTCCCATACTTTTTCCAAGGCCTGTCTAAGGATGCCACAGTTTTAAAGATGATGTCAAAAGTGCTTTTGCCTGATACATGAATCAGGGCATAAATCTCATACGCAAAGAATTTCACAGTCTCTCAGCAAAGTGCATGCCACATGTGTGCAGTCCCTCTGAGCTTCAAAGTCTCCCGTATACTTCTCAGCCTCAGAGTTTCATTTTTTACAGGCTCCAACCTGTTAGCAAACAAGACAGCCATCTTAAATCGAAGTGTCTCTTCATGTTTTCCCCTTGCAGATTCCCTGCCATCTTTTGGCCTGGACCAATTAGTCCTCAGGGTGCAGTCTTCTGTAAAGGCTTCAGGATATTCTTCCACACTAGCTCAGGTACTTGGTGCACCAGTGCAGTCTATAGAGTTTGTTTTTTTCCCCAGCTAGCCCTCATGCAAGAGTTTCTGCCACAGTTCCATGCATTTGGTCTTGAGGTAGGGGCTGCAGGTCAAAATCCACAGTACCAGAGCCCTCTTTATCTGGAGCCTCCTGCATCTGACCCTGCTTTATACCTTCAGCTGACTCTGCAACCTGTTCCCCTTCTGACAGAACAACAATATCAGGCAAGCATAGGGATGCCTTGCCTGACAACTCTGTCTCTGGGGAATTAGGCATCCATTCCATTTCCTGCAACCCCAGCCTTCTTTTCTAGTCCAATCTGTTGTGACATTTCACCTGAGACTCCTGTTGCAACTGCCCTGGAGCCCTCACTCTGCACATCTTGACTGGAAGCAGTATTTCCGGGACTCATGCTGACTTTCTCTGGCTCCTCGATATCATTGTGAGTCACGTTAGTGCTGCCGGCAGCTACCGGCATTCCTGCATCAGATGTGCTGGAGGAAGTGCTGCAGTCACCAGCCACACACTGAGCTGCCAGTCCCATTGACCCAGCTCTATCCCCAACAGTCATTGATGCCTGTGCTAGACCTGGGCTGACTATTCCCAGCTCCTGGATGTCAGCAGGACTAGTCTCCTCTACAGCGCAGCTGGCTGCCTACATTCCCACACCAACCATAGTATAAGCAGCTCTACAGCTACCAGCCATGTCTCTCTTCGCACCTCCAGATGGCATTTCTCTGAAGAAGGACACAGATACATCTGGGATCCTTTCACCAGTCCTGGAACAATATTTCCAACTGGTGGCTGCAAGAGCTCCCTCAAGGACCAAGACTTGGAATGTTCAAAGGGAACAAAAGGTATTCCTTGTTGCAAACATTCTAGGCTCTGTTTCTGTGCAGAAGTTGTTGTAGTGTGTGTTTGGGATGAGTGGTGGTGGGGGGCAGACTTAGCTGTATCAGCCTAGACCTTTTTTCCTGGTAGCATCGTTGAGAGACAGTCTTTTTCCTTTTTTCTCCTCCTGCAATCTGTTTCTTCCCAGATTATAATTGGTTTCCTCCTCCTCCATCATGGAAAAGAGAAAACTAATTTTCTTTTTCATTTCTTCATGCAGTTTTTTCTTGCAAGTCAACATCATCAGCCATCATGGAATTTGTAACTTCTGTTTCACCCACTACCTCTAAATTCTCTGGAACAGAGAAAGAGTTTGCTCCTCTGTCCCATACTGTTCTCCACCTTCAGCAACCACTCTAGGATCTCTTGTAGAAAGTCTGCAGCATCACTGCAGGAAGAGTAGAGGAATTTCCCCAGCATCATGGCCAAATGTCCCCAGTTCAGTAAAATACCACCAAGCTGCTTCGATTTCAGTTGGTTTCAATCTGTATGCCCCTACCTCTGGGATGAGGCTGAAAGTAAACAAAATTGCCTAGCCCTCCATTCCTGGTCAACAATAAATAAATGAAGAAATAGAATAATAGAGAGATGAGGATGTATTACAAGGCAATAAGACCATCAAGAGGTTCTGGAGACCTGGAACCTCCAGAGCGAAACTCAAGAGGTTCCCAAAGTCCCCAGAACCTCGAAATAGTCTTACTGCCTTGAAATACTCCCTTATGTAGCTGTTATTTTTTGTAATATATGGATCTGTTTTAAAATTCTGTGGCTTTTTGTGAGACAACCAGCTGGCCCAGCTCTGTACTGAAGAAGCGCTCGCTCTAGGCTGAGTGGGCGACTGAAACTCCATCACTAGCTCGTTCCTCTCCCCCATGTCTGTTATATTTTTCGTCATTTACTTTTGGGAGGCAGTCAGTCTTACCTTTTCCTTTTCTTGTCCTTCAGCGAATGCAGGATCAAACAGATAATTCAGAAATGAAGGTGATGCGGTAGTCTCGCTAAGCAAGAGTAAACAGCCTCCATGTTTTTAAAGTTGCTCTGCCCGCCCACAGAAGTAAACTGCCAATGAGAATGCATGCCATCACTTCTGCTGTGCAGGAAGGGATGTGGCACTATGGCAACTGGGTTTCTGTGGCAGGAAGACTTGCGCATGTGCTGTGTTATTTTTGTGACAATACTATCATTCAGAGCTGAAACAATAGTAATATCAGCTCTGAACAACAGTATTCTTAACTAGAATTGATAGTATTATCACTTCAGGGATGACATCATTATGGAAATGGCAATGGTGTATTACAAGAATTTTTTTGTATGGGACAGGATCATATTATTTTGGCTTATCCATATATTACAAATAAATACTTACACACATACATTAATTAATAATTAATATCTTTATGACAGTCACATGCAACTGCACTTGGAAAGGGTCTCTTGTGTGGTCATTGACCCAGGGTACCTCACCCATTGGTACCCCTGTCAGTAGTCCCTGAACCCAGGGCATGCATGGGTCTTCGTTTCTATCTCTATAATTTCACCAGGCTCAAATGGTTCGAAAGGATCTTCCACACAAGGTGCCAAGTCTGGCCACTTGATGTCCTTGGAGAGAGCATATAGATCAAGCTCAGCTCCACTACCTTGGCTCAGTTTTAAAGAATTATTTCAATTTTAACAGCCAGTAATTATTTTAGTTTTGTAGCCTGTTCTTACCACTGAGATGATGGGGGACCCCAATCTTTCAGCTTCAGTGATGGACATTTCTGCAGAATCACAGTCTTGTGAGCAGTCTGAAAATGTATCAGCAACACAGTTGTGACCTAAGCCACCAAGAAAATGCCCAGCTCCAGATTCACCAGACCCTGATACTGATCCAGACAAACTGGACATTATCCTTGCTGATATGTCAGGTACTGTATAAAACTTTCTCACTCTAAGTTGGTAGAGGATTTGCAATTATTGAAGCCCACCCTGAAATCCTTTCATCAACGACTTGGTAATGCAGATGTGTGCATTAGCAAGATGGAGGACAGGCAGATCTGAGGGGAGCAGAGTGCACAAGAACTGCAAAAGCATGTTACAAAGCTGAAGATTTAAATGATGAATTAGGGACACAGAGTTGCTGGAATAATCCTGTTATTGTCAGCATCCCCGAAAAAGCTGAGGGGGCTGACATGATTGCGTTTGTCGGAGAGCTCTTGAAGGAAATTGCTGGCCCTCCTGTTAGGGGCTCTGAGTACTACATCGAGCGAGTGCATTGCTCCTTGCACCCTCATCCCCCACCTCACAGCAAGCCCAGGGCGATTATTCTGAGATGCCTCTTCTTCCAGGATAAAGTGCATGTTCTTCAAAAAGCTAAGACAAACTATCTCTTGATCTGGCAGGGTAAACAGTTCTTTATCTTTGGGGATGTGACTCCAATGGTCCACGAGCAGCAGTTAGCTTATAAAAATATTAAGCAGTCTTTATATCAGGCTGGAGTGAAGTTTTGCACCAGATATCCAGCGCGACTTTTTGTAACCACTACTTCAGGTGTGCTGGAGTTTGGTTCTGCAGAACAAGCTCATCAGGAGCTCTCCAGCCTTTTCCCTCAACTTTCCCTTACTGTGTTTTGGAATGCCAGTTCCCGAGACTTATACATTATGCTGCAAGGCACAGTGAGGGTTTGTTTTTCATTCCCTTGATCTGCTTAATATATATTTAAGATGTGCTTGGATAATGCTTACATACTAATATACTAAAATGCCAGCAGAATAGGCCTAACGGTCTTTCGTGTCTGCTCGTTTGGTCAGCCCCCACCCTGGGTGCTGACCTTGCTGTCCCCCTCGCCTTCTCTGGTTTCTCCCTTCCCAGTTCCAGATATTCTTGCTGTATTGGATTTTGCTTCCTGAACCCTTCCCCTGTACCTGTCCCACCCCCTCTTGAACCCCTCCACTGTCTCTGCCTCCACCAGCCCCCTAGGTAGTGCATTCCATGGCTCCACCACCCTCTCAGTGAAGTAGCACCTCCTCCTTTCTCCCCTGAATCTTCCCCCCTCCAGCTTCCACCCATGCCCTCTAGTGGCCCCTTCCTCCTTCCTTCGAAGCACCCTGACTGTTCCTCCCCTATTTACCCTCTTCATGTACCTGAAGACCTCTATCATGTCCCCGGTCCCTTCTCTCTTCCAATGTGTACATATTTAGCTCTTCGAGCCTCTCCTCATAGGTCCTGTCCCCCAAGCCTCAAATCATTTTGGTTGCCCTCCTCTGGACCCTCTCGGGAGGTTAATGTCCTCTTAGTGTGGCCTCCAAAACTGCACTGTGACTCCAGGTGCGGCCTCACCAAGAGTTATACAGAGGGAGTATCACTCCTCTTCTGGAGGTGATCCCCTAGTGATGCATCCCAGCATCCTGTTGGCCTTGGCTGCTGCCCTCCTACAAGTCTCAGAGTTGTTCATCTTGACATCCACCACCACCCCAGGTCCCTCTCAGCCATTGAGACTTGTAGTATTCCCTCCAGGGTGTACACTTGGCCTGGGTTTCTGACCCCCAGGTGGAGTACCTTGCATTCTCCTGCATTGAACCTCAGTTTCCACTTTCTAGACCATCTTTCCAGAGCTTCCAGGTCCCCCTGTAGGGCCATCCTCCCCTCCTCCCCATCCACCACCGCCCAGTTTCGAACATCTGCAAAGAGACTCATCTCACCCTGATTCCTGTCCTTATGTCAGATACGTAGGCGTTGAACAGAAGGCCCAAGGACTGATCCTTGTGGGACCCCACTAATGACCCTCCTTTGGGATGAGACTATCTCACCAACTACGCACTTCTCAGTCCCTCCTGGAGCCAATTGCTTATCCATCTGATCATCTGGTTTCCCACCCCCATTTCTCCTAGCTTATCTAACAGGCCCACATGAGGAACAGAGTCAAATGCCTGCTGAAGTCTAGAAAGAGGACATCCACTGGTCTACCCAGGTCCAAGGCACTTGTCACCCAGTCATAGAACTCCACCAGGTTTGTCTGACACGATTTCCTGGGATGAATCCATGCTGTCTATCGTCCAGGCACCCTGACTTATCCAGGTCCCCCCAGCCTCTCCTTGACAATGCCCTCCATCACCTTGCCCACCATCGGGTCAGGCTGACAGGCCTGTAGTTCCCTGCCAGCTCCCTTTGATCCCCCTTGTGATAGGCACTACATGCGCCACCTTCCAGTCTTGGGGCACCCACCCTGTCCTCAGAGAGATGGTGAAAGCTCTGCCAGGGGTTTCGTCAGACATCTGCAAGTTCCTTCAGCACTCTAGGATGTAATTTATCCGGCCCCGGTGCTTTCTCCGTCTTAAGGAGCTGAGGGCTTCTCACCTCTCTGCTGTGATTTCCACTCTGGTACCTCTCTCCTGCTTAGCCCTCCCCACCTGCCAGTGATGCCCTCCCAGACCTGCCGATGGTAAGGGCCCCCTCCTCATCATCTCTGTCTCCTCCCATGTATGATGCAGCATCCCCATTTTCCCTGGTGAAAACTGAGGTGAAGTACTCATTTAGTACCTCAGCCTGCTCCCCTGGGTCTTGTGCCCATCTCTCCCCTGATTTAATCCTGCTAATCTGCCCCTTCACCCTTCGTCTTTCCCCAATGTATCTAAAGAACCCTTTTCCTCTCCTAATTTCCCTGGCCAGGTTCTGCTCCTTCCTTGCCTTAGCCGCCCTCACCACTCTAGTGGCCCTTCTAGCCATCAGATCGTACTCCCTCGATCCCTTTCTACCCTTGGAGCACTTGAATTTTTATAGGCTGCTTTCCCTTGCACCACCTCCTGGACCTCCCTGGTCCACCAACAGGGTTTTGGGCCCACCCGCATTTCGCTCTTACTCTTGCACAGGTGCTGGTAGCATCCTGCACCCCTCTCCTGATGATTTCCCACCTACTATCAGCGTCCATGTCTGACCCAATCCCATCCAAATGCTCCTTAAGGATCCTTCCCATTTTCCTTAAAATCCACCCCCCTGAAGTTGGTTACTTCCGTCTTTGTGCAGCCTTCTACCCCTCCTAGTTCCAGGCAGAACCAGACCGTGGCATGGTCACTCCCCGCCAATGGGTCCCTTACCTCCAGGCCCCCAATCTGGTCACTGTCTGCCAGGACCACATCCAGTACCCGTGCCTTCCTGGTCGGTTCCCTCACCTGATGAGTTAGGAACGCATCTTGAAAGACATCCAACAACCTCTGTTCCCTGGTCACAGAGGATGTCATAGTCTCCCAGTCTGTTCCTGGCATGTTTAAGTCCCCCAACACCACCACCGTTCCTCTGCCCAGTCTGCAGTGTCTCCTAACATCTGCCACCAGACTGTCCTCCAGCTCTTCCGCCAGGCAGGGGGTCTATACACCACTCCTATTTTTACCTCTTGCCCCCTGTTATCAAGGTGACCCAAATCGCCTCCACGGTTCCCTCCGCCTCCTCTACTCCCCCTATGCCAATGCAGTTTTTGACTATCATTGCTACCCCTCCTCCCCTTCCCTCCCCCCTGTCCTTCCTGAACATAGTGTAACCCTCCAGGTTCAGGTCCCAGTCATGTCTTGCAGTGGCCTAAGTCTCAGTGACCGCTGCCACATCCACTGCTCCCTCAGTTAACATCGCCTGGAGCTCAGGCATTTTATTGCCCAAGCTCCTGGCATTTAGCAGGACTACCTTCCACCCTTTCCCTATAGTTCCATTTCCCCTGCTCTTGTTCCCATGGGGATTCTGTTTTCCCCTGGTCTGCACTTTGCCAGTTGGCCTTTTCCTGCAATCCTCCTGGTCCCCAGGGGGGTGGAGACAGAGTCCCTCCTTTATCGGCACCCCCTTGACAGCCTTTTCTCCCATCCCACCCCCTTCACAAGTTTAAACCCCACTTTTCACCAATGAACCTCTTATTCAACTTAGGATTCCCTCCTCCAAATTGAGATGTAGTCTATCTCTAGCATACAGCTCCTTATCCTCTCAGGTCTCCCCAATTCCCCATCAACCCATACCCTCTGGCCTCACACCACCCCTGAGCCACTGGTTTATCTCCCAATTTTCCTTTTGTGTTTCCCACTAGCCCTTGGCACTGGCAGGATTTCTGAGAAGGAAACTGCATCCTATGTCATGACAGACCCTGGCGAGCTCCTGAATCTTGCCTGTATCTCTAGCTCGCTATTTCCTCAATGTCATTTGTACCCAGGTGGACTCAGTATGTCTGGGGAACCCCCACAGTCCTTTGCCAGCTGATATACTCGTGCTTAGCCCTGTGCACCGTTAGTCCAGGGAAGCATCTTGTTGTAACTGGCCAGGCTTCTCCTCCTATCCCATTTGATACCCCTGATCATAGAATCCCCAGCAGGAGCACTCTGACCACCCTTTTCCTCCATTCCCCCTTCCATGTCCCTCATCCTTTCTACCAGCCCCTCCACCCAGCTGGCTCCTTGTTCCTCCCCCTATCTGGGTGCCACATGCCACCACCTCCTTATTTACCATGGTCACTCCCTCCCCTCCAATCGTATGCCTCTCCTCCTCCTGAGTATCCTTCTGTACCTTGCTAATTCCCCCCTCACTGCTCGCAACTGGTCCTTCTCCCCCATCTGCAAACTAGCCTGACTCATCCTCCCTTCCTTCCTGTCTCCATTTAGTTCCTCCTTGCTCGTCAGGCTCCCCTGGCCTAAACCCTCAGCTCCCTTTACTGAATCCTCCTTGTACTTCTGGTCCTCTCCTTTACCTTTCCTCCCAACTGGTCCTTCTGCTTGCACTTTCTCCTCTTCCCCTGCCCCTCCTGCTCTGATTCACTGCTCCCCCATTCTCCTGCATTCCAGGTCCCCCCCTGTTCTTCCTGCTATCTGGCCCCTGCCTCCTGCCTCCCACTCCCACACCCTTTCCGTCTCTAACCACCTCTGTCATGGCTACATCACCCCCCTCATCCTTGAGCAGAAGAGGAGAATTGAAGCGGTTACTGAGTATAAGGTCTGAGCCACCTCCCCGCCTTGCTTCCTTCTGTCCAGCTCTGGCCATCTGCCTACTTCCCTGAGAATGTTGTCCCTCCGTCCCCCCTTTGTGAGGGTCCCCAGTTACCTGCCTGCTTCCTTGGTAGTGTCCTTTTGGACCCCCTCTGCCAGGGTCCCTATGTGACCCCTGAGTATTCTCCTGCACTCCTTTCCCTATACCCCCACCCCCAGTGCTTGGTGCAACCCTGTGGGAGATTTCCAGCCCCCTTCCCCAACCATACCACCCCCCTTCCCCCAGCTTTCTCCTCATCCCCGCAACCTCCTCCCTAAGCTGTGCTAGCTGGTAGCATACTGGGCAACCACCAAACTTCCAAGCCCAGTCCAGTATCATGGCTGCTCCACACCCTGTGCACCCCACCACCCTCCCAAAGATGCCGCCCTAATGATGTGTGGTTCCATCCCCTTCCAAATCGGTTTCTTGGTGAGCCACCAGGTTCCCCCTAGTCCAAGATACCCTACTGCCTAATCAGGTCACCCACTAATCTTAGAGACAGTCCCACTCATACACCAGTAACTCTGTTACTAGGTGCAGTACAACACATTAAACTTATAAGGAAATGAACAACTCCCTAAGCTCCTCTCTCCCAGCCTTTAAATCCAACCCCAATGGCTAGAACTACATGAGCTGCACCAGCAGCCTTTTCTCCAATTGCAGGGCAGGTGTTCCCCTATAAATTTGCAGACTTCTGGGGAGGGAGGGGTTGGGGAGGGAGGGTCTTGGGCAGACACCTGACAAGAGAGAGTGTATCAGCCCTGTGTCTCCCCTCCAAGCCCTGCAGCTAAAGAACCAGGCCCAAGCAAATCCCATCAAATAGGTTTGAAATCAGAAGAAATAGGCCTCTACCAGCGCAGCCTGTTACACAGTGAAACATCCACAAAAAGAGCCCCACTTACAGCCACCAAATCAGTTTACAAACATCCAGCATCCCCAAAAACAATACCCTGCTAGCCCCTTAGAAGTAAGAAAGAAAAGAACTAACCTACCAAGTAAAATCCACAAGAACCCTGTGAAAACAACAGCAGCAGCTACTGTCCTGGAACACAACTGATCCTGTCCCCTTCCAGTTCTTTCTGCTTAGAGGATTTCCCTGATTATCTGGGCTCTGGATTTTGCTTATCCCATTACAGTATGCTTCTGAATAAGGGATGTAAGTGCCTGCCTTGGTCTTTGCTTTTTGCTGGGAACCTGCATAAACTATACTTATTTATTTATTTATTTATTTATTTAAAATTTGTTAACTGGGAAAGGCACACTGAGCCAAGGCTCGTTTCCAGGTGTGACCTGGGGGCATGAACATAGAAAAGGGGTACATACAATTGCATAATCAAAATGCAGAACAAGCCAAGAAGGTAACGTACACTACAGAACAATGCACACAAATAAACAGGCAAGACAGAGGGAGTACAGTGATTAGCTAAAAATAACACAATAGAAAGAGCAGGAACATTAAAAATTAAACAATAAATTAATAAAAAAATTAAATATGGTCCAGAGATATACTGTACATGATAAATCCATGAACTGTACCGAGGAAACAAGAAGTCAGTCAGGACTACCTATAGGAGCAGAGGAAGAAAAGTAAAGACTGAATGCTAACACAGGCCAATAGCAGAGAGAAGGGCAGCATGAAAAGGAACTAGTGAGACTAGTCAGAAAAAGAGAGAAAGAGGAGAGGGGGACAAAGACTACTGGGGTGGGGTCCTCAGGGGGCTAGGGCAATTAGTAGAGGATGGAGTTGGGTTAGGGAGGGGTGGGAAGGACGCATGGATGAAGCAGGAAGGCAGTGGCAGGGAGCAATGGAGAGAGTACGGAGCAGGGATTTGAGGGCAGAGAGGGAAGGGACATGGTGGGTTGGCCAAGGCAGTTGATTCCAGAGGTGAGAACTGAAGTAGGAGAAAGCCGCTTGAGCAAGTATGAGAGAAAGGAAGGGAGAACATTTGGGCATCCCTGGAGCATAGCGGATACTCGAAGTACCTTGAGGGAGAAAGACATGAGCTGAGATATGGAGGGAGAGACCCAAACCAGAATTTACCAATGAAAATGAGGCTTTGCAGCTGGTGCCTTAAAGGAAGGGGCATAAGGGAGAGGGAGGAGTAGAGGGTACAGTGGTGAGTGTGAGGGGGAGAGGAGGAAGCAAAGTGGCAGAAAGAATTAAGCATGGTGTCCAGCCTGGCAAAAGAGGTTGCCAGAACTGAGCAGTAGACAATGTCAGCATAGTCAAATACAGGGAGAATAGTTTTTGTGACCAGGCCACACCGTGATGACTGAGGGAATCAGTCTTTGTGCCAGTAAAGAGCACCGAGTTTGGGGCAAAGCTTTGAGCAGATTGAGTCTATGTAAGCAGAGAAGTCAAGACTGCTGTCAAGCCTAACATCCAGGTATTTAATGAGTTTACTGACTGTAGGGGTAAGCCATCGAGGGTGGTAAAGGTGGGGGGTTGGAAGATTTGAGCAGCTTTTGCTTTTGCTTAAAATCAACGAACGTAGAGACTGCCTTGTTGGAGTACATAAAGAAAGGTATGGGGTCCAGAATGGACCCTTGTGAGATGCCGACCAGAATAGGGATGGGAGTGGAGAGGGAGGTACCTACAAGAATGGATTGCTGCCTGTTTCAAAGATAAGAGCTGAACCAGTGAGTTGCAGCAGAAAAAAGCCCAATGGAGTGCAGTTTGTGGACAAGAAGGGTATGGGAGACAGAGTCAAAGGCCTTAGCCAAGTCCACAAAGATGGCTGCAGTGACATGGCCTTTATCCATTGTAGAGTGAATTGAGTCCACTACCTGTAACAGGGAGGATACTGTGGAGTGCTGTTTCCTAAACCTGGACTGATAAGGTGAGAGGCTATCAGATGCAGTTAGGTGTTCCAGGAGTCGGATATAGATAAGGGACCACTAGAGTTTGGCGAGGGCTGGAAGGAGAGATACAGATCTGTAGTTACCTGGGGAGGCTGGGGCCCTGCCTTTATGAAGGGGGAGCACCTTGGAATGTTTCCAGGCCAGGGGGATGGAGCTGATGGAGAGGGAGAGATTGAGGAGGTGAGCAAAAGGTGCTGCAATAGCGGGGACAGAGATATGGAGAAACATCAGGTGGAGACCATCTGGGCTGGATTTTGAGGGGTTAAGGGCCATTAGCACCTTGTGGACTTCTCGAAGGGAGATGGGGAAAGGAGTAGCCAGAACCAGTAGAGATCTGGGGAGAACAGGGACAGGAGGAGGGCAGTTGTCAAGGAGAGCACAGGAGGTAAAGGATTTTGAGAAGGTGTCAGCAATGGCAGCTGATTTACAGACTGACTTTCCCTCAAAGTTTAGAAATTTGGGGGGCTTGTGCAGAAGTGTGGCTCAGTAGGTTTCGGAATGCTTGCCAGAAATTTGCAGGGGAACCAGACCGGGTTTGAAGTTAAGAACTAAAGTAGCTGGATTTTGCCTTTTCTAATCGCATGAGTGTAGGCGTTTCTGAGGAACCTATAGTGTTGGAAGTCAGAGGGAAGAAAGGATGCCTCAAATTTCAACCAGCCTTTGTCACACGATTTACATAGGGATAAGAGGGTAGGTGTAATCCAAGGGAGGTGATGACTCTTTACTCTAACGTTTTATAAAGGAGCATAGAGGTCCCAGACACTGGTCAGTGTGTCAAAGAACAATTGTAGAACAGAGTCAACATTTGGGGCAGAGTGCACAAGTGACCAATCTGCATGTAAGAGACCATGAAGGATGGAATTATAGTCTAGGTTGTGGGATGGTCGATACCAAATATATTTAGGTTCTGACTTAGTGGTTGTGGCTTTGCGTATACAGAAGGTGATGAACTGGTCACTAAGGGCATCAGGAAGAGCTCCAGCTGCAGAGATGTGGTGAGGGTGTGATGTTAGCACCCAATCAAGGAGGGAGTGCTTGGAGGACTTGGGGTTTTTGGAGAGTGGGCTCAGAGATCATCTGGGTAGGGTTTAAGGACTCAATCCTGAGGGTAGAGGGTTTTATGGTGGAGGAGAGCCAGACCAGATTAAAATCGTATAGAAGGATGAGCTCACCTTTCTTGGAGTGAAAGGACATTGTGGAAAAGCAATCAATCATAGAGCTGTGGGGCACTTTGGGTGAGCAATAAAGTACCACCAAGTAGATCAGTATGGTGGAGGGAAGGCAGAGATGAACTATAAGAAGTTCATAGGAGGAGGGCATGGAATGGAGTCCACTCTGAAGAAAGGGGGGTTACTAGTGGGGTACCGCAGGGTTCAGTCTTAGGACCGGTCCTCTTCAATGTCTTTATAAGTGACATTGCAGAAGGACTGGAAGGAAAAGTATGTCTCTTTGCAGATGACACAAAGATCTGCAACAGAGTTGATGCACAAGGTGGGGTGGAAGATGAGAAGGACTTGGCAAGGTTAGAGGAATGGTCAAATGTATGGCAGCTTAGATTCAATGCTAAGAAGTGCAAGGTAATGCACCTGGGAAACAAAAACCCAGGGGATGAGTACACAATGGAGGGTGAGATACTAACAACAACAAAAATGGAAAGGGACCTGGGGGTAGTCATATCAGATGACCTAAAGGTGGGCAAGCAATGTGAGAGGGCAGCAAGGAGGGCTGGGGGGATACTGGGATGCATATGGAGAGGCAACACCAGTAGAAAACAGGAAGTTATTATGCCTCTGTACAGACAGCTGGTCAGACCCCATCTGGAGTACTGTGTGCAGTTCTGGAGACCCAATCTCCACAAAGACATAGACAGGATGGAAGCTGTCCAGAGGAGGGCAACTAAAATGGTGCAGGGTCTGCACCTGAAGACATATGAAAAGAGACTTAAAGAGCTTAATATGTATAGCCTCGAGGAAAGGAGGGAGAGGGGGGACATGATAGAAACTTTCAAGTACCTCAAGGGAATCAACAAAGTCCAAGAGGGTGGCATCTTTCAAAAAAAGAGGTGTGCAAGAACAAGGGGGCACAATTTGAAGATGGGGGGGTAGCTCAGAGGTAACTTAAGGAAATATTTTTTCACAGAGAGGGTTGTGAATGCATGGAACGGCCTTCCGGAGGAGTTTGTGGAGTCAAAAACTGTGGTGGAATTCAAGCATGCATGGGACAGTCATAAGGCAATTCTAGGGCGTGGGGGTAAAAATAAGTAGGCTGTTGGTTAACTAGGATCTGCAGCTTATCCATTAGGTAGGGAAATGGGCAGACTGGGTGGGCCAAGCAGTCCTTATCTGCTGTCAAATTCTATGTTTCTATGTTTTCTGTGAGGGAGCTGGAACAAGAGAGGGAGTCCCAGGCAAAGATGGCCACTCCACCTCCTCGCTTCCCGTGGTCCTGGTGGAAGAGGTTGAAATCAGGAATGGCAAGGCAGGTGTCAGGGATCCTGTCAGAGAACCAAGTCTCTGAGACACATAGTACATCAGGGGAATGTTGGAAGACCCAATCTTTGAGGTCATCTATTTTTGGAAGGAGGATCCTAGCATTTAGGTGAAAGATGCACAAGCCCGTAGGGTGTTTGGAGAGAGTCATGGATTGTGGTGGGCTGGGGTTAGTTTTGACATCCCCGCAGAGGAGCAAGAGGAGTAGGTAGAGGGTAGAATTGAGGGGGTACTTAGACCTTTTGGGAGAGTGGCAGCTGGGAGGGCAGGAGAGGCTGGAGCAGCGGAGGAGGGCCTCAAGATTTAGAGAAGGGGTGGACAGCAGGCTAGAGTGGATGAATGGAGCAAGAGGAAAGAGAGAGTGGGGGAAGTTGGGAAGTAAAGCAAAGGTAAGGGTGGGGATAGAGGGAGGCATGAGCAGGGTCAGGAGGGAGAGGAGGGTATAGGCCAGGCTGGGAGAGAGGGCGGAGGTGATATTTAAGAGGGGGGTAGTGCAAGACAGGATGGGGGGGAGGTAGTATAGTGTGGCAGACTAAGTAGGGGAGCGTGGAGGTGACAGGTTGTAGAGAAATGGGGAGAAGGAAAGGGTGAGAGTGAGAAAAAAGCAAGAGAGGGTCATAAGAAAGAGGGAATGCATGGCTATGTGACGGGGGAGAGAAGTGAGAGAGAGAGAGAAGGCTGGGACCATATGGGGCAAAGACTAGAGGAAGACTGAGAGTAAAAACCCTTTATAAGTGCACACAAGAGGTGAGTATTAAGGTATGAGAGTGGGGTGGAGGTTGGTGATAGGCAGCTTGGAAGGGATGTGAAGGCAACCTTTATACTCAGGCAGAGTGCTCTGAGGCAGAATTAATAGGGTTAGGTCCAAGCATAAGGGGTGTGTAGGCCCTCTGGTGGACAAATAGTATAAGGAGCAGATGGCAGAGTGGGGAGATAGAAATTTGACCAATCAGAGCAGCACACTGAGGCGGGTGGGGAGCCGTTGCAATGTGATGGTGGGTAAGAAGCTTCTGACTTAAAGAGACTGCTGCAGCTCCAAAATTGCTCTTAATTAAGTTTACTTACCTAGTTCGAGTTGACTGATTATTTTTTGGATCACGCTCTCTTCAGTTGAACATTGCCCTGTGGATTTACTGACTTGGTTCTGGACTAGCAACTTTGATATTTGGATTGGTGACCCTTTTCTTACCATTTAACATCCTGCTATCATTTTTCATTGAGACTCTTGTGAGCGATGCCATTTACATACCTAAGCATGTCTGATTTTGAGTTTTGGATGATCATCAAGGTATCATGGAAATGACCAGATTTCTCAGGTGCAGGGAATCTACTCAGTGACATTTCAGCATCGGAGGAGTATGGAAACAACCCCATTGTTTGGGGTGCTGGGACTTGTTTTTCCTTCATCTCTTGACTACACCAAAAATTCTTCCGCTTCCACCCCTTTTTTCCATTAACTAAAGTATTTACATGTTTCGTCTTAGAGTCCTAACTTATCACCATGAAGGTCAAGTGGTGCAGTTTTGCTCTGATATTCTGACTACTTAGATTGCTGGGGGCTTATATTGGAGATCTTGCCAATTCAGTTTCTGCCCTAATTTTGGGGGGAGGCATTCCAAAGACTTAGCATAGTGTACTTTGGGTTCAGGGGATTTAAGTCTGTGATAATTTTGATTTTATATAAGGGGATCTACCCCCTTTTTTTACCATTTGAGCTGTGCCAGATTTTTCAGAGCTTGTATATACTGTCAAAGAGAAGCGGGCTGGGACTTTGACTTGTTCGCCGAACCAGCATGTTTAGCTAAACCCATGGGGTATATTCAGTACTCACCTCATTTTCTGGGTATGTCCCCTACCCATTTTCCCATTGTTTAAGGGGAACTTACAGTGGAAAGGTTTATGATTTCTAGTTTCATTGTTTATAATGTCATTGTTTGGCCCTTATGGCCTAAAGTTATTGTTATGAGTTAGCCACTTCTTATACTACTGGGGTTATACACCACAAGAACTATTCTGTAATGCAGGAGGGGTGGGATCAGTGGGGTCCATCATCCGTTTTGGATTTGTTACATGCTCTAACGTTGATATTGCATTCTGTTACTTGGAGTTGTGCTACTTCTCGCTGTTGAACAAAAGAAGACAGGCTGTGTATATTAAATGACTATGTGACATTTAAAATGTGTGTCATGGAATATTAAAGGGGGCAATTCCCCTAAAAACACACTCAAGTTCTTAAACATCTGGAGACTTTCAAACTGGATGTTGCTTTCCTTCAGGAAATACACGTATGTGCGTCAAACGCTCATGTTGTTCACAGTGCATGAGTGTTTTTTTTCTTATGGAGCAGGGTCCAGTCCCTGCAGAGCTGGAGTAATTATTTTATTTTATAAACACTTTGTCTTTCAGCTTATTAAGGAGCATGCTGGCCCAGCTGGTAGATTTCTTTTTTTACATTTAAAATTTGGGGCATCTGAGATTTTGCTGGGGAATGTATATGGCCCAAATTTAGATACACAGGATTTGTTTAGGAATCTCCTAAATGTTATTACCCTCACCGATTATGTTGTGTTACCGAAAATTATTATGGGAGACTGGAATGTAACACTTGATGACACCTTGGACAGATCTGGTTCCTTTCACAAGGGCCTTTCCCCAGCCTAGAGAGCTATGAGGGCTTGTTGGACCAAGGTGGTTTGGTGGACATATGGAGAATCCTTTTGACAGAGAGTACACGTTTTTTTCTCCAGTTCACCATTCCAGCTCATGCATAGACTATGCTATGGTGAGTCTTCTTTCTTTACAGTCAGTTCAGTACTGTGAGATTCACAGTATTTTAATTTCTGATCATGCTCCAATCTTTCTCTCTCTCTCACTGTGGGCCTTGCCCCTGCTCCTGAAAAGGATCGATGGTGAAGGTTAATAATCACATTTTAAAAGACAAATGGTTCAAGAAGCTTAAACAATTAACTACTGAGTTTTTGGCCATTAATATAACTTCAGTGTGTCATCACTTTCAATATGCTGGCATGCATGCAAATGTGCAGTTAGGGGGAAGTTAATTTGCTTGGCCTCGTCCCGGGCTAAGCGTAGGGAACAAAAAGCTAAGGAGCTCCTTCAGACTATTAGGCATTTAAAGAGAATTATTAGTTCATCCTCCTCAGAATAAGACTGGCTTCAACTTAATCAAAACAAAGCAGCATATGCAAAATTAAATCTATGTGGAACATACTATATTCTGCTTTAGGTTTAACTATGAAATTTTGGGAAGTAGGGCAGTAAATTCTTAGCCATGAGGCTTAAAAAATTGGAGATGGCATGGCTGATCCAAAAGGTACGTTCTAGCACAGATAATGAGGTCCTAACAACTCCTAGGAATATTGCTGAGGAATTTAAGCAATTTTATACTAAGCTTTACAGTATAGATCTGGATCCCCCAGACCCGCAAGATCACATCCAGCAATATTTGCATATAGCCAATCCCCTCCAGTTGGATGAGGTTTTTGTCCCCTTGTTAACAGCTCCTATCACTACTGCAGAGGTTGATAGAGTTATCTCATCACTATCCTTAGATAGAGCTCTGGGCCCAGATGGTTTTCCCCCCAATTTTTATTCAGTGCTAAATTTGGAATTGGCCCCATTTCTAACAGATTTTTATCATTTTTGCTATCAAAATAATGCTTTCCTGGCAGACGTTTTTGAGGCGTTTATCACTTTAATACCCAAATCAAGAAAAGATCCCTTGGAAGTTAATAATTATCACCTCATTTCATTATTGAATGTTGATGTTAAGATTCTTTCTTCTGTATTAGCTTATAGACTTACCCAAGTGTGGCACCTTTTGATCAGCAGGGAACAGACAGGATTTATGCAGGGGCATCTGGTCTCAGGCCATATAAGAAAATATTTTCATCTTATTTCGGCTTCCACGGAGTCTGACACCCCCTGTGGTGTTGGTCTCCTTAGATGCTGAAAAAGTCTTTGGTCATGTATCATGGTATTTTTTATTTCAAGCTTTGTCCACTTTTGGGATCCCAGAACCCTTCATAAAATGGGTAAGACTGTTATACTCTGTCCCTACTGCTCAAATTTCCTGTAATGGGGTGTTATCTGATGTTTTTGCTTTATACAGAGGTACGAGGCAGGGATGCCTGCTGTCTCCCTTACTGTTTAAGCTTTATTTGGAACCTCTCACTCGACATTTTATTCAAAATCCCTCAATAACTGGAATACCTGTTGGCCCTTATGTTTTTAAGCATGCCACCTACACCGATAACATTCTTCTTTACCCTATTTATTTATTTATTTAAACGTTTTACCAGAAAGGCATGCTGAGCATAGTACTGCTTGATTCCAGGTGCATCCTAGGGGATGTAGACAGTTGAGAATGCATGATATAAATACAGGAAACAATTAGTGCTGACAATGAATGTAACAGAGGACATTAGTAAACATGGCAGAGCAATTAAGTAGGTACAATTGCAATTTCAATTACAACAGATGTCATTCCTTACCCATCCCTCGGTTTCATCACCCTTAGCAGTGCAGTCCTTGAACAAATTTGGATGCATATCTGGGTATAAATTGAATATATCTAAAACAGTCATTTTTTTCCTCAATTTGGCTACCTATAAGAGAGATTTACCATTGGAATTCCAGAATTGCTTGTCAGGGGTGGGCCTCAAATACTTATTCATTTAGTACCGGGCACCAAGAAATTGACTGAGCATAACTTCCATCTATTACTTACCACATTAAAGGCAGATCTGGCTCACTGGCAACTGCTACCACTTTCTTTATGGGGTAGGATTTCTGTGGCATGGAGGAATATCTTGCCCCGAGTTCTTTATCCCTTTAGTATGCTAGGTGTTCTGTTAGTGCAAGCATGTTTAACCGAGCTTCAGAGATTGGTTACTTCCTTTCTTTGGACGGGCAAAAAAAACGTTTTGCTTATTTAAAATTGTCTTTGGCTAAATGCCACAGCAGACTCCAACTACTCCAGTTTTATTGGTACTATTCAATCTCTCAAGCCAACAAATTCTTGCTTTGGTGCCTTCCTAATACTGGAACCCCAGTTACTCTGGTGCATTTGCAGTGGAAAGAAACAGAATTACATTATTGTTCAAAATATGATATTGCCCCCCCAAACCCTTACCCATTTATCATAGAAGCAATTATCATTAGCTCTGCATGACACTCTGACAGGGTGGTTGATTCCGATTAATACTCAGCTCTGTTACTTACTGAAATATGCCCCATATTGAGACCTTCACCAGCTGATTAGATTAAACCAAAACATAAAAATTGCCAGTAAGCCCATATCCAAAGCTTTCTTGTGCAAGGCCACCTTTCAGGGTATGTCAGGTCCCTTTAAAAGAGAGCAATTTGTCTCTTTTGAGACAGCATGTATTAAGTTTGTGGTCCCTAGATCACCCACCTTCACCTATTATCAGCTTAAGCATACTATTTTAGACTTTTTGGGTCCACATCCATGGGTTTTGGTGGATGATTCGACATACCAACAACTGGAAGATTTAGTGACTCAACCACAAGTGGCGTCCACTCTATACAAAGCTCTTTGGGGCATGTTGGGGAACAAATCTCCTCTCAAATGTACATATTTGTCCAGAGAATTCCCTGATTCCTTATCTTCATTGGATTTAATCACCCCATAGGACTTTTTTCATCAATATCTTAAACTTGATAAGTTATGATTGATGCAGTACAAGATTGTTCTTACTGCATATTACACACCATCTCATTTATTTACTTTAGGTAAATTAAAGTCACCTACAGTATATATATACACACTGCAAAATGCAGCTCAGAACTCTTAGACACATGTTATGGGAGTGCCCAACTACAAAAAGTTTTTGGAATTAGATAGAGGTTAGTTTGGATCACCTTTTAGGTCTTCAAGATAAGTGTACCCCAGAACTGTGTCTTTTAGGACTTGATATTAAACAACTGTTAGGACCTCAGAAATTTCATCTAGCCCTTATAGTTGCTGTGGCAAAATTGGTAATATTGATGCACTGGGTGGATAACCACACTCCTATGTACAGTATTCTGAATGGTATGCCGAGATGTTGAGAATTCTAAGAATGGAAAAGGCTATAGCTAGTCTTCAGTATTATCTTGCTGTGTACAATATAGAGATAGGCAAAGTGGCCCCAATTCGCTCCGCAAAGTGAATTGCGAAGCGAAAGTGAATTCTGGAGTGCTCTACAACGCTAAGTGGAGTATCATGCTATATAATGGGTAATGCGAAGTCCATTGAAAACAATGACTTTGTGTTACTCCACCTTCCCAAACCATTACTCCACCAATTCTTAAGGTGAAGTACATTGAAAACAATGTACTTCACTTCACTTTGCCTTGTTTCTAAGCTTGAAAGGAGAATTTTGCAATGATTCATGGGATTTCAGGTCACATGGGCTCTAGATTGTTCTGCACAGCCTCAGTTTGGGGTAGTGTGTGTAGGAAGCTGTAGGAGACAGTCTGCTCTGTGAGCTCTCTGTGATTCAAACCTTCTAAAAGCTATTAAAAAAGCCTTTCTGAGTAATTTTTTTTTTTGCTGAAACTTTAGTTCATTGATTGTAGAAAACCCTCCTGTGCTCATATCATCTAGCGTTTATTTGTGTATGGATTTTGGATGTTAATGTATAACATTCAGTCTGTGTACTGAGAGACAGTGGATGTGTGCTTTGGGGGAAGGGCATATCTGTGGTGTAGTTAGATTAACTTGGAGAAAAAGACAGTTCTTTCAGTTTTTGTGATATTTTTCTTGTATAAATGTGTTAATGTACGCACAGTAATATTTTCAATACTTCTTGCCATTTTTTTACTGATTATTGTGGTGCAGCACTGCATAATTTTAGTTTGTATAAAATATGTGGTTATATTACTGAAGTTTTCAACTTGCTACGCATTACTTAGTGTGTGTGTGAGTATGTGTGTGACATGTGTCATCAAATCAGACACCTTTTATTGTGCTACATAGTAATTTCAGAAATGTGAACCTGCTATCCACTGCAGCTATGTGATTTTTGTACTTCTTTGTGGTGTCTTTAATGGTAGTAGTACTAGTGACGTTACTGCAGCAGTGCAGTACACTACCCCCTTGCCCACCCTAACCGCAAAGGTATTCTTTTCCAGATTTGAATTTCTGATGGTGAACACAGGTTAGGTGTTGTGCCTTTGCATCTGTATCTCTTCAGTGCACAGAGCAATCTTAATCTGTCTGTGCATTTGCATATTTTAGGGCCCAATCTCCATCTGTAACTTAAGTCACAGTTGTTTCTTTAGCTTCCCTTCAGAGTACTGGACTGGTGTAGTGCATAATTCTGCATGAACATTGTACTCATTAATATGCGTTTTTAAGTCAGGACCATCATCACGAGTCACTCGTGATACAAATCATGTTCTTCATCATCATGGTCACAAATGCAGTCACAAATCACGATTCACGATCATGTCATGAATCACAACATTAATTTTTTTACTAGTTACTTGGATGTATTGTAAGCCCATTTTGTAGTATCTTTCCAGGGTTCACCACCCCACCATTGTACTCATTAATAAGAGTTTTTTAATCGGGAAGTTTTGTACTACAGTTCTTTGGGGAAGTACAGCCATAGGAATTCATGTTCCCAGTACAGTTCCATATTGGTTATCTCACACCATCGACACCAAATCATGTTCTTCATTATCACGGTCACAAATGCAGTCACAAATCATGATTCATGATCACGTCATGAATCGCAACATTAATTTTTTTACTAGTTACTTGGATGTATTGTAAGCCTGTTTTGCAGTATGTCTTCAGGCTTCACCACCTCACCATTGTACTCATTAATAAGAGTTTTTAAATTGGGGAGTTTTATGATACAGGCACAGCTCATCAGGGAAGTACAACCATAGGCATTTGCATTCCTTCCTGTGCAGCATGTGAGTTACAGTACTGTAAGTAGCGGTGGGCGAAGTGGCCCCAATTTGCTCCACGAAGTGATTCACAGAGTAATGTGGAATCCGCGGAGTACTTCACAATGTGAAGTGGAGTACTTCGCTTCATAATGAGGAACGCAAAGTCCATTGAAACCAATGACTTTGCATTATTCCGCCTTCCACAGACCACTTCTTCACCAATTTTAAGATGAAGTACAATGAAATCAATGTAATTCGCCTCACTTTGCCTTGTAATTGAGTTCCAAATGAAATTCTGCAGTGATTCATGGGATTGCAGATCACACGGGCTCTAAATTATTCTGCACAGCCTCAGTTCTGGCCTGGGCAGTGTGTGTGTAGTGGTAGCTGGAGACAGTTTGCTCTCAGAGCTCTGCGATTCAATACCTCTAAAAGCTGTTTAAAATGCCTTTTTAATATTTTTGTTTGCTCAAAATTTAGTACATCGATTGTAGGAAACCCTTCTGTGCTCATATCATTGAGTGTTTATTGTTGTGTGTGGATTTTGAATGTTAATTTAGACCAATCAGTCTGTGTACTGTGAAGTGTACTTTGGGGGAGGGACGTATTTGTGGTGTAGGTACATTAACTGGGAAAAAAGGCAGTTTTTCTGTTTTGGTTATATTTTTCTTGTATGACTGTGTTACTGTACACACAGTAATATTTTCAGTAATTCTTGACATTTTTTTGCTGATTGTTGTGGTGCAGCAGTGTATAATTTGTCTGTTTAAAACATTTGGTTATATTACTAAAGGTTTTCAATTTGCTACACATTACTTGTAGTGTGTGTGTGTGATGCATGTCATTAAATCAGACACCTTTTATTGTGCCACTGAGTAACTGCAGCAGTGTGAACCTGCTATCCACCACACCTGCATGAATTTTTTATACTGCTTTGTGGTATCTTTACTGGTAGTGGATTGCTACTACCATGCACTAGTCCCCCAACCGGCAGAAGGTATTCCTTTCCAGATTTGGATTCGTGACTTGTTGTGAGCACTGGTTGGGTGTTGTTGTGCCTTTTTGTATACATCCCTTGAGTGCGCAGTACAATATTAATCTGTCTGTGCGTTTGCAGTGCACCATTAATTCTGGAAGGCTGCATTTCTTGTTACGCTCTTATTTCACTTTGTCAGCACTGGGGAATCTTCTGGACACAAGACAGTAATATTTCGTCAGCACTGGGGAATTTTCTGGACACAAGACAGTAGCATTTTGGGGAAGCACATTAATTCTGGTGACTCGGCATGTGACCACTGTGTGCATGACTGAGTGCGCCATTAATTCTGGGAGACTTCATTTCTTGTTACACTCATATTTCACTTTGTCAGCACTGGGGAGCTTTCTGGAAACAAGACAGTAGCACTTTGGGTATGCACATTAATTCTGGTGACTCTGTGGGTGGGGTGCTGCCAATATTGTTGTCTCTCTGCCTTACTTTGTGTTTAAGGTGGAATGACAATGCAAAGAAATAATAACAAGGCGAAGTGTGCCTTTTCTATGGGGCACTCCACGTAGGGAAGTGCCATTGCTAAGTGGCCACTTTGCATTCACTTTGCCAGCAGATTTTAAATTCACTGCGTCTCTAGTACAATGATAGGTGGGAAAAACTAAATACACTTCTTCAGTTAGGATGATTTACACCCCTTGGTATTTAATAAGCTACCATACAACATATCTCCTTGGGTCTATTTCTGAGCCAGCTAAACTATCATTTAAATGGGATTCATAACAGTTATAATTTTATTTGTTTTGGAGTTATATTCCACTTAGCTGGCCCACTGGCACTGGGGCAGGGTGCCCGTCTGTGACACCTATGACCCAGGTTCAGGAACAGACCCAGGACATCAGAGGGCCAGCCGGGGAGGCGGGGAGAAGGACTGAGCATCCTAGGGACTGTTCTCCTTCTCTGGGGGGGTAGAGTGTCTGGCACAATGTGGACCCCCAGCAGAGGCTGGGGGTACCTCCATACTGGTTCTGTTACTTGCAGGGAGCGGGGCAGACACTGGACATCATTGCATGTCCACACCCATCAAACTACAAAATAGCAGCCTCCATCAATGATGTCTGCTTTTCCTGGCACCAATCGCACACCGTGGCACTTCTGAGTCCTGTCCTATCCCATTGCCCACCATCGCCAGGCGATCCCATGCCCAGTCTATGGGGGAAAACCAAGAAGACAATGCCGGGGGCGCATATCTGCCAGCACCCTTGTTCCATCGTCGTGACGATTGAGCTGGTGCAGTGACCCCACCCTGGGGGGCAATCCAGTGGGTACCGGGATAAGAAGATAAGTCCCGGGGTGTGATGAAGGGTGCCATGGGTCAAGCAAAGGCTGAGGTATGGGGTGGCTCAAAAAAAAAAAAAAGAGTTGTATTCCACTTTTATTATGGAATTCCCAGACATTCCTGTTATGCAGTTTCATATACATATACTCCCCTCTTCTTTATAAGTTTGGTGTATTTGGACTTGTGGTTTTTATGTAGATAAGTCAGTTTGGAATGGAATGATAGGTTCATCATATTCTGTATGTTGTTTTCAGTATCTGTTGTACTGTATTAATTTCTGGTATCTCATGGTCTGTGTATTCCTCTGTATTGTTTGTTTAAACATTTTAATAAAGTTTATTCAGTTAAAAAAATAAATAAAAAAAAGGTGCCAGGTCTGCTTGGCCACTTTTCCAGCAATGAGTGCAGGTTTCCCTGAATGGGGTAAAAAGGTTTGCAGCTAGGCTAGCACACGCACTGAGATGATGCTGGGTTTTTAATGCAGTAGACCATGGATAACCAGCATGAATGCAACTGGCTCAATCACCTGCCAAGCCACTGAGGGGTTTCATTATTGAAATAAATATATGTGCTTCTCCAGGTGCTACTTGGTGTAGTCACACTCCGTATTAACTAAACTAAATGCAGCAAGATCTCTACTTCAGTCTCACGAGTCCCTGAACACAGGACATTTTCAGTTAAATGTGGGAGCCCTATAACAAGCTGCTGATTCTTCCAGTGTATACACATTTATCAGCGATTTCATTATTGTGGCTGTACTACTGTGCAATCCCTGAAGTGAACCAGGGACCTCTGGATTAAAATGTGGTAGGACTGCTGCTTCTCCTGCTGCACCCGGGCTGAGATTTTTCTCCAGTACTGCATCACTTTAAATTTGAATGGGAATCCCATCTCCCCTGCCTTAATACTAGAGGACCTAGAGGTCCCGATTATTTATTTATTTTTCATTTATTTTTATTTGTTAAGATCTTGGATTACAAATACCTTTGAGCTGGGAGCTCTTTTACAAAGGTTCCATGTCGGATAGTACACAATATACATACATACATACATGAATTGAGGATGACACAGGGGTAATTATACAGTTAACTTTACAATACATTTAGATCAGGCAGGTACATAGTATACATAGCAGAGTCATACAAGTCATGCAATTTGCAAAGGCTATCATGCAATAAAGGAATGCGAATATGCAATTATACAAGAAGAACAATAGAGCAGACAGATGAGTTCAAAATTGTCAATTGTGTGAACAGCCAAAGAGGCTTTGTCGAACAGTAGGGTGAGTTGGATGAGGGGAACTGGGTGTCTAGGGGGAAAGGTGTGTGTGGGTTGTATGAGGAGAGGTGGTATAGTATAGGAAGAGAGAAGGAGACCTGAGGCAGGCAGACAAGCTGCTAAGTGCATCATGTGGTCAGTAAGGATTGTGCTACCAGTTCCTGCTAAGTAAGGCAGTCGCAGCCACAGAATGCAGAGAGGTGCATATGTAGCTTATGTTTGAAAGGGCTAAGCTTTGATTCAGCCAAAATGTCACAGTTGAGGGAATTGAGTTAATTGGGGACACAGTATGCAAATGATCTTTGCCCTTGCGAAGTGCTGCAGAAGGGAACCATGAAAGGCTGACTGTTAGCTCTCCTGGTTGGGCAGGGGTTGGTCATTAAGCATAGGAGGTTCTGGAGGCCCAGAGGTGTTAGGCCTAAAGATGTTTTTTTAGCAAGCCGGTAGGTCTCGTACTTCATCCTGCCTTTCAGATGAAGCCACCCAGTTTGTGCGAATAAGTCACATGTATGCATGAGCCGGTGAGCTCCTGTAATTAGCCTGCAGGCTTTATTTAAGGCTGTTGTAATCCTTTTCAGGGTGGTGTCAGACGTTGCACTGTAGACTACCAGGCCATAATCTATTATGGAAATAACAATGCTATTTACTGCTAGCTGGAGTGCCTCAGCAGTCATACAGTGTCTTTGTCTGTAAAGTAGCCCAATTCTGGTATTGACAGGTTTGACAACATTTTCGACATGGCTTGTATAGGATAAGGTGTTGTCAAGGGTCACCTCTACATATTTGAATGAGTGGACCAGGTCAAGGGGGGTGTTAAGGCTATTAAGGATTGTGAGCTGATGTGACCTGTGCCTGTTGTGTGGGCTTGCAAACATCATGACTTTGGTCTTTTTATAGTTCAAGAGTAGCTTTTGCTTCATGAACCAAGCCGTTACATGCTGAAATTATGCTAAAGCTGCTTCTCCAGGAGTATAGGGTCCAGGTTGCTTGTAAAGAGTACAGCATCATCCGCATAGAGGAGAATTCCGTTTTGGCATATAAGGGGGAGGCAGTAAAGGAATGCGCTGAAAAGTAGGGGATCTAATATAGATCCTTGAGGGACCCCAGAATTCACATGCTGGCTATCTGAGAGGACTCCATTTATCTTTACCTGCTGGGCTCTGTTCTCAAGATAGCAACTAAATCAACCCACTGCACCTGTGAAGAGCCCGGTCTTGGATAAGTGTTCAAGCAGTAATGTGTGGTTGACCATGTCAAATGCTTTGGTGAGGTTGATGAAGGTTGCCCCCACCATCTGACCACAGTCAAGAGCATTATGTATGTCTATAAACCAATGATCTAATAAATAAAATAAAATAAATAAATAAAAATATGTATCTGGTGAACTCTATTAACGCTGTGGTAGTACTGTGAGATTTTTGAAAACCATGTATTTGGGGGCACTGTATCTGGTATTTATTGAAGTAATCAGCTAGTTGATCTAACACAATGCTCTCCAATGTTTTGGAGAGAGGGGGTAGAATAGATATGGGGACATAGTTGGTATGTGAGGTCCTGCCTCCACTTTTATGGATCGGTATTACAATGGCGGCTTTCCATCTCTGAGGGAATTTGGCAAACTTTAATGACAGGTTCAGAATTTTCATCAGCAGAGTGAATGTCTCATCAAGGGTGAGGGTGACAAGTTTGAGGTCAAGTGAGTCTTCACTGAATCTCGATTTACCAAGTACCCATTGCAGGTACTTTTTGGCTTCTTTTGGAAATTATTTTGAAATAGAAGGGGGGGGGCCTGTGACTGGCGTTCTCTTCCGTCACTTTTTTTGTTGAATGCCACCTCAGAGTAATCTGGGGGGAGTACACTGCTGAGGTCAGTAGGCATGGTGTTGTTGAAGGTGTCTGCTATGACTTTCAGATATTGGGTGATTACCCCATTTATGTCCAGCATGGATGGAGAGATTATGTTGTCTTTCCCTGTCAGGTCCTTCATATTGCCCCAAAACTTTCTGCCATCACCCCAAGAGTTGGTAAGTTCCTCCTTAAAGTGGTGACTTTTGGCAATGCAGATAGCCTGTGTACAGGCATTCCTGGCCTTTTTATAGTTCTGTATGTCATACTGCTTGTCACAGGCTCAAGCCCTGTGCCACAGATTATCTCTGGCGGTCATCAGGTCAATAAGGGGTGGTGTGATTCATGATTTATCACTGCCCTTGATCTTGCATTGTTTAAGGGGGGGCATAGATATCATAGGCTATGCTGAACATGAGAATGAAGTAGTCGAGTGCTTGATCGACATCTTCTGAGGAGTCAATAATGGATCAGTCTTGTTGCTTGAGGTAGGATTTTAGGGGTTCAAGTTGCTCTTTTTTTAGACCTTAACTAGTAATAGTTTTGGCAGTGGGCTTAGCAGCTTTGTTGGACCAGTTGCAAACGATGGGGGGTGGTCACTAATGGAGTCAGGGAGGACAGGGGTATTTGAGATTCTTGCAGGGTAGTTGGTATGCAGACAGTCCAGTAGTGAACTTGACCAAGTGCAACAACTGATTCTAGTAGGGGAATCAACCATTTGTGCTACATTGATGGAGGAAATAGGATATTTGTAGCAGGTTACCTCCGGGGACAGCTAGCTTATGTTAAAGTCCACAACCATTATCACTTCAGAGTTCTGGTATAAGTGGTTTAATTAGTCTAAAACCACATTAAAACCATTGGCCTGTTCTTTAGGGGGGATATAGGTTGAGACCATGGTAAGTGCCTAGTTATGGGCACCTAACAGGACTTTAACTGCCAGCGCTTGGATATTATTCCCTGTCTAAACTGGGAAGAGCATGCCACTGGAGGGAGTCTTTAATATAGATAGCACAACCACTGCCTCTCTTACTAGTCCTGTCCTACCTGAAGAGGGTGTAACCATCTTGGGATTTTGCAGTATCTGGGATCTTTGGCACGAGCTAGGTTTACACTACAGAGAGCACATCAGACCTGCATTGGGAAACCCAGACCTGGAGTGTGCCAAATTTTTATTTATTTATTTAAAAGCTGATAACTGGGAAAGGCACACTGAGCCAAGATTTGTTTCCAGGTGCAGCCCAGGGGAGAGACAAATACAGGGGTGAGAAAACACGAATGAAACATGATGGATAAAAGCAGTTGATTACAGGAGAATTCAAAGGGCATATAGAAACAGGTATACACATAGAACATGATTTTACAGTATAATATAACATTATTTAAATTATATACATGATAGATGCATGACTGTGCTGAATAAGTGCAGAGCAAAGTGGATGGGGAAAATTAGTTCTGGGGCCAGCAAAATAAGGGATAGAAAGTGAGTGGTAGTGGGCCAGGAGGAGGATGTCAGACACAGGAGAAAGGTGCGACACTTAGCTGACTAGGAAGCCAGGCCTGTGTGGAAGGGGGTTGGGGGAGTTGGGAGGAAGGGGCAGGTGAGCAGGTACAAGGAGCTGCAGGAATGGCACAGAGAAGGGATTTAAGGACAGAGAAAGTAGTGGCATAATGGATGTCCCAAGGGAGTTGGTTCCAGAGGTGAGGGAGCCAGTAAGAGAATGCAATCTGACCTGAGCAAGAATGAGGGTGTGGAAGACAGAACATTCGGGAATCCCTAGATTGAAGGGAATACAACGAAGAGCTAACTGGTGAGAAACAGGAGTTGAGGTAGGAAGGGAGAGTTCCAAACCAGAATTTGCCGAGGAATGTGAGGCAGTGTATCTGGCATGTGGTATTTAGAGGAGTGAGGAAGAGAGAGAGGAATACAGGGAGCAGTGGTGAATGAGAGGGGGTGAGGAGGTGGCAAAACAGTGAGTTGGAATCCCCACCCTTAAGTAGGGGAGCACTTTAGCCAATTTCCAAGCTAGGGGGATGTATCTGGTAGAGAGGGGGAGGTTTAGGAGATGAGCGAGGGGGAGCTGCGATGGCTGGGGTGGAGATAAGGAGCATCTTGGGGTGGAGACCATCCGGACTGGCTTTGGTAGGATTAAGTGCCATTAGAGCCTTGTAAACCTCTTCTGGGGAGATGGGGGCGAAGTGAAGCCAGGCCTTTTAAGGGACAGAGATTCAGAGACGATGGGGTAGTCAGGGAGGGCACAGGTGGTAAATAAATGTGTTGAAAGTCTCTGCTATAGTGGTAGAGTCAGAAACAGATTTTCCATCAATGTTTAGGATATGTGGTGGTTGAGTGGTGGGAGGGTTTAGGAGGTTGCGAGGGTTTTCTAAAAGTTTGCTGGGAGCTGGGTCTGGTCTAGAGCTGAGACTTAAAAAAGCTGGATTTGGCTTTTATGATGGGTTCCACCACTTTACATCATCGGCAATGCTGCCGACATCCCCAGTAGTGACAGAAACAATGCTGCCTGTCAACATTGCTCCCATCTCGAGAAAGTATTTTACTGTGGGAGGCTTTGCCCGCTGCACCCCCTCCATCTTTAAATGTACAACTCCGAGTCAGATTTGTTTTGGGGGTGGGGGCGGAACAGCGGAAGTCGTGGTATTGTTGTACAGCGCACCACCACAGCGACCTGGTGAGATTCAGCGTTGTGGTGGTGTTCGCTCTGAAACTGTCACTGTGTTGATGGTACATCTTTCTGATGGCCTGGATACAGGCATTTCCGAGGGACCTATAGAGCTGGTAGTTGGAGTGTGGGTGGGAGGCTTTAAATCTTGCCCAGAGTTTGTCTTGTGATTTACAGAGGGAAAGGAGGTTCGGGGTAATCCAGAGGAGGTGGCGGCATTTTACTGTCACTTTTTTTAAGGCAGCATGAGTAGTCCAGATTTGTTTGAAGGTGTCAGAGAAGAGTTGGAGAGCAGCATCAACGTTTGGGGCAGAGTACATGGGAGACCAGTCTGCATAAGTTAAGTCCTGGAGAAGGGAGTTAGAGCCCAGTGTGCAGAGAGGACGATACCAAATATATTTGGGGTCTGAAAGAGGAGTTGTTGCTTTTCTCATATGGTATGTGATACAGTGATCGCTAAGGGCATCAGGGAGTACCCCAGCTTCAGAAATGTGGTGCTGGTGGGAGCAGAGCACCCAATTGAGGAGTGTGTGTTTTGAGGAGTTGGAGTTCAGGCAAGTTGTTTCACAGATCATCTGCAAGAGGTTTAGCGATTCAATTTTAAGAATAGAGGATTTAGCGACTGGGGATAGCCAGTCCACATTAAAGTTGCCAAGCAGGATGAGCTCACCTTCACTTATGTGTGAAGAGATAGCAGAGATGCAATTGACCACGGAGTTATGTTGTACTTTAGGAGGGCAGTATAGTACTGCTATGTAGATAGGGAGGGTGGAGGGGAGGGAGAGGCAGGTGATTAGAAGCTCATGAGGGAACAGCTGGACATTTTGGAGGGAGACAGAGCATGGGAAGGATACCCTGGTGCAGATGATCAAGCCCCCACTGCATCTGCTACAGTTCTGGTGTAAAAGGTTGTTGTCAGGAATAGAGATAGAAGTGTCTGGGGTCCTGGATGAAAGCCAAGACTCTGACACACACAAGACATCAGGGGAGTGTAGGGAGACCCAGACCTTTAGGTCATCCATTTTGCGAAGAAGGCTCCTGGCATTAAGAAGAATGATGCATAAAACCTTGAGCTGTGCAGAGGGAGTTTGAGAAGGGAAATTCATGGCAAAAAACTCAGTTTAATGCATCAGTTAGGGTTGTTTCCTGAGGCAGATAAAAAATAAAAAAAGAGATCACCGCAGCTGGGCTTAATATACTGGGATATAGTGACACCTAATGGGGTAGCTGATAAAGAGCTAATGGGAAAGTGGGGAGATGGAAAAAAGGGAGACAGAGGGCTAATCACGTGACCTCAATCTGCTATAAATTAAAGGACTGGGTGAGGGGTTGGTGTGGAGCCACTGCGCAAGCAGTGGTGGGAAGAAGCCAAGAGCCATCTCCATGGGGGATCCAGGCTGCAGTGAGTATCCGTACCTGTGGGAGCTGTCGGGTGGGCAGAGGACCAGCGCTGTAGGAGGCTGTGGCCCCCAACAGTTTGAAGTGCACAAGGGTAGAGGATGGAGGGAGGGTAGCTGACCAATAAAGGAGAAAGGGAAGGATTATATAACAGGCTGAGAACAGCAGAGAGCTCAAGTACTGGTATGCAAAACAGGAACCAACACAGGCTAGCTTAAAGCAATTAATAAACTTCTTTGTTTTAAGTATGTACTTTTTTTTAAATAAATTACACTTGTTAACAATTACTAAGCTACTATGTTTCAACTAGTAAATCCAAGTGGAGAGTTAAATCAATTCAGATCTGAGCACAGAGTGATATTAACTGCAGCAGGAGACTAAGTCAGAAGTTTATACAGAAACAGACTGTGTAAAAAAATCCAGCTTGAGGGTTAAATAAACTTAGAACTCAGCACAGAGTGAAATTCAACTGCATCAAGAAAGAAATTTAAGTAAAAAGGCACCAGTTTTAAACTACCCTAGCAGATTGAGTGAGAATAGTAAAATGTATTAAGTAAAAATAGTGACAAATTTAAATTAAAACAGCAGCAAGAAACAAGGCACTGCCTCCGTGGGGGATCCTTGGTGCGGTGAGTATTTGTACCTGTGGGAGCTGTTGGGTGGATGGAGGACCAATGTTGTGGGTGGCTATGGCCCCTGAGAGTTTGAAATGCCCAAGGGTAGAGGAGGGAGGGAGGGTAGCTGTAGAAGCAGTTGGGCAGGTGGAGGACTAGTGCTGTGTGCAGCTATGGTCCCTGAGAGTTTGAAATGCCTGAGGGTGAGGAGGGAGGAGGGAGGGTAGCTGTGGGAGCTGTCAGGCAGGTGGAGGACCAGAGCAGTTGGTGGCCATGGGCCCCCAAGAGTTTGGAATGCCCAAGGGTAGAGGAAGGAGGAAGGGTAGCTGTGGGAGCTGTTGGGTGAGTGAAGGACTAGCACTGTGGGTGGCTATGGCCCCCAAGAGTTTGAAATGCCTGATGGTAGAGGAGGGAGTGAAGATAGCTGTGGGAGCTGTTGAGCAGGTGGAGGACAAACACTGTGGGTGGCTATGGCCCCCGAGAGTTTAAAATGCCCAAGGGTAGAGGAGGAAGGAAGGGTACCTGTGGGAGCTGTCGGGTGGATGGAGGGCCAGCGCTGTGGGTGGCTAAGGCCCCCAAGAGTTTTTATTTTTTATTTATGAAATTTCGGATAACACCTTTGAGAACAAGCTCATTTCATAGGTTCCACGTCAGACGAGCAATACATATTGGGAAAGTATGAGATGGAGAACAAACAAACAAGGAATTATACAAGACATTTCAAGAGTGTATAACCAGAGAAGTTCCAAAACATGTGACATTGTACAATGTATGCCATGGTGCATATTTGATTAAAACCTGGAATTCAAAGGGTCATATTAGAGGGGGTAGGGCCTTATAAAACAACCCTTTACAGGAAAATGAGAACAGACTCAGCCTAATATCTAATAATCAACAAGGTAAGGGATGGCATCAGCCCAGGGGCCTTGTCAGAGGTGAGCAGGTATGGGACAAAGCATTTTAAAGTGAGCAAGGGAGCTCAGGAGATATAACATGGGGGAAGGGGGATAGGGGGAAGCCATAGAGGGGTGAGGGGAAAGAGTGGAAGGGATCAAGAGAAAATGTGAAGGAGAATGATTAGCAATTTAGAACAGTTATTTACATGCTGAGAACAGTTATGCATAAGGTCAGGATAGTATAAGGTTAGAATAAGTGCTTGTCACAAGAAGGAAGTTTGAAATGTCGGAGGGTAGAGGAGGGAGGGAAGGTAGCTGTGGGAGCTGTCAAGCATGTGGAGGACCATCGCTGTGGGGGGCTACAGCCCCCGAGAGTTTGAAATGCCCATGGGTAGAGGAGGGAGGGTAGCTGAAGGAGCTGTTGGGTGGGAGGAGGACCAGTGCCGTGGGCGGCTATGGTCCTTAAGAGTTTGAAATGCCCTAGGGTAGAGGAGGTAGGGTAGTTTTGGGAGCTGCTTGACGGGCGGAGGACCAGCGCTGTGGGTAGCTATGGCCCCAGAGAGTTTGAAAATCAAATTTGAAAAATTTGGATATCAAACTACAAACATTGATTGAAGGCAGTGCGAGGGTGCTTTACTTCTTACTGTGCCAAAATTATTGTTGCACAGTGCCAGGGTTGGGGTGAATGTTGCCAGGTATTAACAGCAGTAGCAGTGTGAGTCTCAAAACTTGTATCTTTAGCAGTTTGAGATTTGCTGTGCATTTCCACCTGCAGATGCTCCCCAACTTAAGCTTCCAGTGGCCTATGGCTAGTCTGGGGGGGGGGGGGAGAGGAGGGGGAGGAGTGTATGTGTTAGTGGGCCAGAGTCACCACTCATGGGGGTGGGTAGCCCTGAGGTATATGTCGGTTGACAAGCTGATAGTACCTTGTGTACGGAAATCATTTATAGCCAAGGGTTACTGACTGTTTTTGTCTTGCTGGGTTAAACCAACGCCAGTTATGGTTTACACTAGTAGTAGACTGGTCTGTTCAAATGCTAGATTAAGTACATCCATTGTCTATTTGGGGCAATCTTAGTGTCACAGCCAAGTTAGATGGGGGAGAATATCAACTGGCATAAGGAGCTGCAAAACAGCTAAATCCTTACCTGGCGGGGGGGGGGGGGCATTACAGTGGGCTGAGTGTGCACTGATGGGGTGGTCTCTGCAAGGTTAAGTGTATCTAAAATAAGTTGTGTATTGTTGCCGCCAAATAAGCAAACCACAGAAAGATATATTTTTTAAGTAGTGACACCTTAGCTTTATTACCTTTTATCTGTTTGATCCTGCATTCCTCCACCTGCCATTCTGTTGAGCTAACTCTCCTACTGTCCCCCGCAGCCAGCCCTGTGATTAATTGAGTAATGGACTAAGCCACAGGGAACGTCTATGTGCTGGCACCTAGAAAAGTAAGTTAATACTTGGCAACAGATCATTTTCATGCCTAGTCTATTTGTTCCAATCATACAGACACAGCCCAATTGGCACTGGTAGACTAACTTACTTTACTAAGTGCTGGCACATTGATGTCCCCTGGGGTTTAGTCCACCGTTCACATCATCGCAGCACTGCCCGAGGGGGCAGTTGGCGAGTTAGTTCAGCAACACACTTTAACATCTCCCCTGATGGCACATCTGTAGGGGTGGTAAACTCCTGCAAATATCTAGGGGTCACTCTTGACCCATCTCTGAGTTTTGACCTCCACGCTCGATCTACCTGTAAGCAGGTAAACTCCAAACTTGGTATAGCCTACCATACTGCCATCACAGAAGATAATTGTAAATGGAGTCCACTCTGAAGAAAGAGGGGTTACTAGTGGGGTACCACAGGGTTCAGTATTGGGTCCAGTTCTTTTTAATGTCTTCATAAGTGACATTGCAGAGGGACTGGAATGAAAAGTATGCCTTTTTGCAGATGACACAAAAATCTGCAACAGGGTTGATACACAAGGAGACGTGGAAAGGATGAGAAGGGACTTGGCAAGGTTGGAGGAATGGTCAGAAGTGTGGCAGCTAGGATTCAATGCAAAGAAGTGCAAAATAATGCACCTGGGAAACAAGAACCCAGGGGAAGAATACACAATGGGGGAGGTAGTAACAACAACAAAAAAGGAAAGGGCCCTGGGGGTAATCATATCAGATGACCTGAAGGTTAGCAAGCAATGAGAGAAGGCAGTAGGGAGGGCTGGAGGTATACTGGAATGCATAGGGAGAGGCATCACCAGCAGAAAACAGGAAGTTGTTATCCCTCTGTACAGACAGTTGGTGAGACCCCATCTGGAGTACTGCGTCCAGTTCTGGAGACCCCATCTCTGCAAGGACATAGACAGGATAGAGGCAGTCCAGAGGATGGCAACTAAAATGGTGCAGGGTCTGCAAGAGAAGCCATATGAAGAGAGACTAAAGGAGCTTAATATGTATACCCTTGAGGAAAGAAGGGAGAGGGGGGATTTGATAGAAACTTTTAAGTACCTCAGTGGAATCAACAAAGTCCAAGAGGGTAGCGTCTTTCAGAAAAAGAGACGTGCAAGAACAAGGGGACACAATTTAAAGATAGAAGGGGGGCAGTTCAGGGGCAATGTGAGGAAGTATTATTTTACAGAGAGGATAGTGAATGCATGGAACAGCCTTCCTGAGGAGGTTGTGGGGTCTAAAACTGTGGGAGAATTCAAGAATGCATGGGACGGACATGAGGCAATTCTTGCGGGGGGTAGGAAGAAATAGGTTAACTAGGATCTGCGGCCTATCCTGTAGGTAGGGAAATCGGCAGACTAGATGGGCCAAGTGGTCCTTATCTGCCATCAAAGTCTATGTTTCTATGTACTAGCTATGCGCTCACTCCCTCAGCCAGGCTTGCTATTGCCAGTGGGACATTCCTTTCCTCTCTCACCTAGGGGGTTACCACGTATGCTTCTACCTGCAACTCGAGTCTAGGAAAGTGGGATATTACCTATAATAATATTTGTCGCTTTACATCCTGCTCCCACCAGCTGAAACATCACTGTCTTCTCTACACAGATCTGGGATGGCTTCCTCCCCAAGAACTAAGGTCTTATGCACATGAATCCATTTCTGATAACATCATCAGATCCCATTCACCTAAACCCCTGGCCAGTCTCCTTCTCTACCAGAAAACCAACTATGCTTTGTGCTCTGTGGACAATGTTCCTGGTCTTATTCCAAGACATCGCACTTCAAAAGGTGGTTGTGCCTCTGCCTGTCATGCACCCCATTTCTGGAACACACTCCCTTTAACCCTACGTCAAACTGCATCCCATATCTCTTTTAAGAGAGAACTGCGCCACTATCTCTTCTCCTCCTACGTATGCCCCTGTTTCAAACAACCCTAGCCTTAACTCTCTAATCCCATACCTCTTTCTGTTGTCCCCAGGGAGCCTGGGGTCCACTCCAACAGGGAGCACTTCCTTTCAATCTCACTTCCTAACTGCTTGCATTTTATTCTTCCATTTTACTTTTCCCTTTCTGGATAAATTTTTGTGTGCTTTCTCTTCTCAAACTGCACAGCCTTCCTCTCTCATCACCAGCTGAACCTTACTGGGTCACCTATACTTTACTAAACCATATCTATCTACCTCCCCATCTATTGCCTTCCTTCTCTAGCTCTCCTTTCACCTAACTCTGCCTGGCTACTATTTGAAACATAGAAACACAGAATTTGACGGCAGATAAGGACCGCTTGGCCCACCCAGTCTGCCCATTTCCCTACCTACTGGATAAGCTGCAGATCCTAGTTAACCAGCAGCCTACTTCTTCCTACCCCACCCCTAGAATGGCTTTATGACTGTCCCATGCATGCTTGAATTCCACCACTGATTTTGACTCCACAACCTCCTCCGGAAGGCCGTTCCATGCATCCACAACCCTCTCTGTGAAAAAATACTTCCTTAAATTACCTCTGAGCCGCCCCCATCTTAAAATTGTGCCCTCTTGTTCTTGCACACCTCTTTTTTTGAAAGATGCTACCCTCTTGGACTTTGTTGATTCCCTTGAGGTACTTGAAAATTTCTATCATGTCCCCCCTCTCCCTCCTTTCCTCGAGGCTATACATATTAAGCTCCTTTCGTCTCTCTTCATATGTCTTCCGGTGCAGACCCTGCACCATTTTAGTTGCCCTCCTCTGGACAGCTTCCATCCTGTCTATGTCTTTGGAGATTGGGTCTCCAGAACTGCACACAGTACTCCAGATGGGGTCTCACCAGCTGTCTGTACAGAAGGAATAATAACTTCCTGTTTTCTACTGTGATGCCTCTCCTATGCATCCCAGTATCCCCCCAGCCCTCCTTGCTGCCTCTCACATTGCTTGCCCACCTTTAGGTCATCTGATATGACTACCCCCAGGTCCCTTTCCATTTTTGTTGTTGCTAGTATCTCACCCCCATTGTGTACTCTTCCCCTGGGTTTTTGTTTCCCAGGTGCATTACCTTGCACTTCTTAGCATTGAATCTAAGCTGCCATACATTTGACCATTCCTCTAACCTTGCCAAGTCCCTTCTCATCCTTTCCACCCCACCCTGTGCATCAACTCTGTGGCAGATCTTTGTGTCATCTGCAAAGAGACATACTTTTCCTTCCAGTCCCTCTGCAATGTCGCTTATAAAGATATTGAAGAGGACCGGTCCTAATACTGAACCCTGCGGTACCCCGCTAGTAACCTCCTTTCTTCTGAGTGGACTCCATTTACTATTACCTCTGGGTCCCATTCTCCAGCCAATTCTTTACCCAGGCTGTCATCTTGGGACCCACTCCCAGGCTAGCTAACTTGTATATTAATCTTTGTGGGACTGTGTCAAATGCCTTGCTAAAGTCTAGTAGGCCATGTCCACAGCCCCTCCCTGATCTACTGCTTTGGTCACCCAGTCAAAGAAATCTATCAGATTCGTCTGGCATGACCTTCCCGCTAGAATCCATGCTGCTAGGGTCTTGTGCCTCTGGCCTCTAGATACTCGACAATTCTTTTCCTTCAGAAGTGATTCCATCATTTTCCCTATCACTGAGGTTAAACTAACAGGTCTGTAGTTTCCTGCTTCTGCCTTGCTCCCACTTTTGTGAAGGGGAATCACATCTGCCCTCCTCCAGTCCTCAGGTACCACTGCATCCTCCCATGATTTGTTAAAAAGGGTAGTTAGTGGTGTCACTAGTTGTACCCTTAGTTCTATTAGAATTCTTGGATGAATCCCATCAGGCCCCATTGCTTTGTCCACCTTCAGTTTTAAGAGTTCTTTCAGAACCCTTTCTTCTGTAAATGGGCTGGTATCAACTTCTGTATCCAGAGTGTTTTTACTGTTTGTTTTATGTACCTCCCTCTTCATTTGTAAATACTGAGCAAAAATATTTGTTTAGTATCTCTGCCTTTTCACAGTCTCCTCTGCCCCCTCCTCCCTTTATTCAGCCTCACTATCCCTCCCTCCCTTGGTCTTCCTTTGCTCCCTGATGTACCTATAAAAGGTTTTATCCCCTTTCTTAACTGAGTTGGCTATCTTTTCCTCGGTTTGGGCCTTTGCTGTTCTGACTGGCTTCCCAGCCTCCTTTTGCTTTAACTGATACAGTTCTCTGTCCTGCTCTTTCTGCGATTCCTTGTACTTCCTGAATGCTTTCTTTTTCTCTTGAACCTTCACCGCCACTTCCTTTGAGTACCATAGTGGTTTCTTACGTCGTTTTGTTTTGTTTATTTGCTTCACACAAAGGCTCGTTACCTCTGTGATGGCAGTTTTTATTATTCCCCATTGTTCTTCCACCCCTCCTTCCTGCCCATTTGCTAATGCATTCCTTAGGCACTCACCCATTTTGGCAAAGTCAGCCCTCCTAAAGTCCAGTACTTTTGCCTTTGTATGGCTTGACTCTATTGCTGTGTTTATTGTGAACCATACTGTTCGATGGTCGCTAGTTCCCAGATGGCTACCCACTTCTACATCTGTGATCCTCTCTCCATCTCCATTTGAGAGAATCAGGTCTAAAATTGCTCCCTCAGTGGGCTCCAACACCTAGTTGTCAAGGCATGCCCCTGTAGGCATCTAGAACAACTCCACTCTTCAAGTGGCTGCTGCAACTGCACTCCAGTTAACATCTGGTATATTCAGATCACCCACTAGCAATATCTCCTTTTCTGCCATTCTAGATAATTTCTATCATTTCTTGTACATTTCCTCCCCTGAGAAGAAGTCTGTATCACAACCCTGTACGGATTGTGGTGCCATTGCCTGTCTCCAAATTCTATCCCACAGTGCTTCTTCTCTCCTGCTTACCTTTTGTTCTGTTGTTTTATTCCTTCCCTTATGTAAAGAGCTACTCCTCCTCTCTCTTTACCCTCCCTGTCCCTCCTGTAGATAGTGTATCCTGGTATGTTTACGTCCCAGTTATGGTTTTGTGTGTACCATGTTTCTGTGACTGCCACGATATCCAGATGTTCCTCCTCCATCAAGGCCACTAATTCAGGAAGCTTGTTACCCAGACTACGGCATTGGTACTCATTGCTCTCCATTTTTGATGGCTTTACCTTCTTTGCAGCATACCCACTGACCTTTCTACCGCGGTCTTTTTCTCATTTAGTACCCTGTTTTGTAGGGAGAGGCTGGGATTTTCCTGCTGCTTATCAGTGCCTCCCCCTTTGACTAGTTTAAAAGCTTGCCAATGATGCATTTAAACCAATTGCTCAAAAGACTTGTACCCTTCCTGGACAGATGCAGACCATCCTGCCAGTATAGGCTGGTGTCCCTCAAGGTGGAACCCCAGTCCCCAATAAAGCCAAACCCCTGTGCTCCACACCATTTTTTCAACCATTCATTAAACTGCATGGTGCTAATTACCCTCGCCTCCCCCATTCCATTGACAGGCAGCACCTCTGAGAAGGATACTGTGTGTGCTACTTGTCTTAGGCCCCTCCCCAACTCTGCAATGGCCTCCTGCACTGCTCTAATCTCATGATGAGCCAAGTCATTTGTCCTAGGTGGACAATTACGTCCAGCTCAGACTCCCTTGCAGCTGTTCTCATGATCCTGAGGATGCGCTTCCTGTCCCTCCAAGCCATGGCACCAGGCAGGCACCTTACTCAGTTTCCCAGCTCCCCAGTTCTATCCCTAATAATTGAGTCCCCACCAGGAGCTGCTTCCTTTCCCTGTGGTGCCCTCCACTCTCCTTCCTGTGGGCCTCCCTTGTGACAGTTGTCATCAGTCTTCTCTGTGGGTGCATCCATAGGGGAGCTATGCTCCCCCAGAATGGTGTATGGATTGTGGAGTGGAACAATTGACTGGGTGTGCCTCTGTTCCACCATCCTCACCCTCCCTGAGCCCACTGTGGTCCAACTGCTGTGCTTTCTTCGCAATTTGCTCTCACAGCACTTTATTCCTCATTGTTTGTATACTCCTCAGTCACCTTAAAATGACCTGATTGTATTTGTCATATGTAAACTTAAATGCTGTATTGTTTTTTATCATATTTACTGCTATTAATGCTCAAACATCTACATGTAACTTGTATTATGTACAAAAATGTTCTCTTGAAGTTTGTCTCTGTACCCTCCCGGGTTGTGCCTGAAAATATTCTTTTGGCTAGTGCACCTACACGGTCAACAAAAACTAAATAAAAATAAAAAACATAGTATGCAGGGGCAAACAGGATCAACCAAATTAAAAAGTAAGAAGTCTAATGTGGCACAAGCATACAAAAATTATCTATTTTGACAGCTTGTTTAAGTATTAAGGCTAGGGAGTTGAGGAGTCTCCTTTAAGGTAAGACATTGGCTTGTGATTTGGCTCTAAGAGCTAAGCCAGACCCCTGGCTTTGTTCTGGCTTGGCTCTAGGTCACACATTTAAGGCTTGTCCAGGTTTTGTATTGGCTGACTGCAGGGGGAAATAGCAGAGAATGGTTACAGTTGCAGATGGATAAGGAGAGGGGTGCATCTGGCACAAAGGGGCTGGGCTTTAGAAAGGCTGACTTCAAAAGGATGAGTGAAGTGGTACAAGGGTTTCTGGCCAAAATTCAGCCTAATATGGACATGAATCAGAGGTGGGAGCTCATAAAGCTAAGGACAGAGGCAACTAAATCCTGCAGCAAGGCCCAGAGTAAAAAGGCTAGGGCAAAGAAACCTAGCTGGATAAGCAAGAGAGTCACAGACAGTGTTAGGAAGAAAAGAGCTGCCTATAAGAGATACAAGAAAACTGGAAGGGGGAGGACAGGGAGGAGTACCTGAAGGAAGTGAAGGAAGTGACCAGGGAGGTAAGGACAGCCAAGGCATCCAGGGAACTCAGGCTGGTGCAGGGCATTAAAGAGAGGGAGAAAGACTTCTTCAGGTACATCAGGGAGAGAAAAGGAGTCATAAGGACCTGATAGTAAGGATTAAGGGGGGGATGGGTGGAAAAGGGGGTGAAAAGGCAGAAGCACTTAACAATTACTTCTGCTCAGTTTCTACTAAGGAGGGGGGAACTACCCAAGGTGGGGGGGAGGATAGGAACAGAGGAGGAGAGGTGACAGACAAGGAAATCACAGAAAGTAGCGTGCAAGAGGGGTTAAGGGCACTGAGGGTGGAAAAGGCACCAGGGTCAGGTGGCATACACCCCAGGGTACTGAAAGAGCTTATGGAGGTCCTAGCAGGCCCCTAGGCAGACCTTTTTAATGCCTCACTGGACTCAGGGTGTGTACCTCAAGATTGGAGGATAGCTCATGTGGTTTCCCACCATAAGAGCAGCCCCAAGGATGAACGGGGGAACTGTAGACAAGTGAGCCTGATATCCAGCATGGGGAAACTAATGGAGACAATCCTGAAGAAGAGGCTGGTGACCCTGCTGGAGGTCAATAAGTTACAGAACAGTAAACAGCATGGCTTTGTCAAGGGCAGAATTTATAGAAAAACAATACTGAAGTCTGTAGCATCCACTTTTATTCTTTTGAAATGATAATGCCCCTACGTTTCACTGTTTCCAGCTTGGTCACGGGGCCTTTTACCATCTAAAAATCATAAATAAAATTCAATCAATACATGCTTAATGTTTATGTCATATACAAATCTTATAAATTTGTTCTACCACAGAATTAATTACAAAATAAAAGTAATTCTCTTCACCTGTAAATTAAATCAATTCGATATATGTTTTCCTTTTCATCCAATCTAAACATTGGTTTCTGTAATAAATATCACAAAATTTCATCAGTCATTTCAAATATTATGAGATACCTAATAATGCCACTTAAAGTCCCATGTAACTTATAATGGAGTCTATGTCACATACCTTTTAGTTGAATTTATTTATTTAAGATCCCAATGTCTGTATTTCCTCTCACTGCAATGTAAAAGTAATAATAAGAAACCACCCTGGAGCTCAATAATTCAGTTTTAAATCATTAAAAATCTTTTGTTATATTTTATATAGATGCTCTATGGAGCAATAAGCTTACAAAATATATTTGCTACATAATGCGATCCGACTTGCCCATTATTATGCCCTCAATCCAGTAGATGTCATTAAATATATAAATCTAATGAACAAATGGGCTCCTAAATCCGTGAATTCGCTCACTTACGCATATACATATCGCCAATACATGCGAGTGTAACTTTGAATGTGCATAAAGTCCACCAATTATAAATTAAACGCCTTCCGCTTCGCATTTAATTATTAAAAGAGCAGTTGGTAATGCCGTATTTTCCTTCAGCTGGTAAACTCTTTCAAGGCATCCCAGACCAGACGCCGCTACTGACTAAAGGAGCTTTAAAGACGCCAGTGCTGTAAAGATTCCTTTAAATAGCAAAAACTTCCTCACAGCCTCAGTCCACGTGATAGGTATCAACCTATCACGCTCTACTTCTACTATTTACGTCTTATCTATTGAATATTCATTATCACGAATATTCAAAAGGGTCTCTGTCAATACTGTTGGTCAATCTTGCTCTGCACAGTTTTAGCTCATCCCTTTCACTAAACCAAATACATTTCAGTAAATATCTTCACATGATACATGGGGATTGCGATCTGTTATTTATGTTAACAACTAATTTTAGTATGACACTAATGAAAACTAGATCGCAAAATACCCTAAGTCTATGTTTTAAATTTATTGTTTTTGATTTAAAACTATGCTAACAAACGAAAAATTTACTCACTATCCCATAATATGCAAGTTTACTGGTGGTTTCTTTTAGTTTATATTATATGTTAGTCATTCTATTATTTACTACAACAACCCAAAAATTTTTCTAATAACTCATTCCATATAAGCGTAATAGAAACAAGTTCATGGGGCTTTATTTGGCAAATCTTTCCTATATTCTATTCACAATGGGTTGTAGATTTGCTTATATTTGTTGTTAATTTCAAAATATACAATCTTCTAGACATCACAAATCCAAAATGATCCTGATCATAGATATGAACAAACAAGCTAGCAGATCAAAAGTTGATAATAAATTTCTAGTTGTTCATCAAAATATAAAGTAATTCAACACTGATCATTTTTGCTATAATTATATATATAAACATTTTACATCTGTGTTGGGACACACCAACATATGTCTATAAATTTATCAAACTACTTCAAATCCTTATAAAAATAATCACATATTATAAACATACATAAGTGTTGTATTTTCATTATATCTATTAACCTCAATTCATTATTCATAATAACCATTGCACTGTCATAAAATATCACCATACTTAAATTTATAGACAAGCCTGCCAATTACTTTCTAAGTTCATTCCTATCCTCTTATCTAATGTTTTTAATTCAAAAATCCATTTCATTTCCTTGCGTTCAAGTAATCTTTTGTAATCCCCACCTCTGGTTGGTTGCTGACCAGTTCCAGACCCCAAAACCTTAGGATGCCCCGTATGTGTTGCCTCATTGAAATGTAATGCTACAGGCGATTTGTCATTTTATTCCTTATATCACTCTTATGTTCTCCAATTCTTACTTTCAAGGCTCTTTTAGTTTGTCCCACATATAATTTGTCATATGGGCATTGAATTACATATATAACCCTTCAGAATTACAGTCAATATGGTCCTTAATACTAAATTCTTTATTGAAGTAAGGATGTTTAAAGACTGATTTTCTACTAGTATTATTACAAACCGCACATGTACCACATTTAGTCATCACCTGGTTGTGGGGGCCTAAAGTAATTGTTTCTGACTTACAGTATTCTGTAAAAATTGGGAATGAACCAACTTATCCTTAAGGTTCTGAACCTTTTTTGAAACCACAAATGGTTTTAACTGTAATGAACGTATATGTTGGTTGTCCATCACAACCAGATGCCAATGTTTGTTAATAATTTTTCTAATTTGAGTTATTTTATGATTGTATTTTGTTGCAAAAACAACTCTATCTTCTTTTGATACTAACTTTTTATTCAATAAATCTATCCTTGTAAACTTTTCAATTTTCTTTTTAGCTTGTTCCAACACTCTTCTAGGGTATCCTCTATTTTTAAATCTATCAATCATATCTTTCTCATGACACTCATAATCCTTCACATCAGTGCAATTACGTTTAACTCTGACAAGTTGAGAATATGGAATACTATTTTTAAGTTTCGATTCATGAAAACTTTTATGATGCAGTAATGTATTTCTATCTGTGATTTTTTCTATACAGTGAAGTGCTACACGTAGAATCTTTAACTTGTACTTCTAAATCCAAAAAAGGGATGTGTTGTTTGTGGTAATTCATGGAAAACTTAAGGTTCTGATCAAAATCATTTAACATTTGGTCAAATAGTTTCAATTCATTCTCAGTTCCGGACCATAAACAAAAAATGTCATCAATGAAGCGCTTCCAAAATTTTATTTGATGTAAAAAAATATTCTTCTCAACATTAAATATGTAGTCTTCCTCAAAAATAATCATATAACAATTGGCATAACTTGGAGACATTGTGCTTCCCATTGCTGTTCCTTTATCCTGTTGACAGAAATTTTCCATCAAATTCAAAATAATTATGTCTTAAGATAAAACTTGCTAATTCCTGTAGCAATGCGGTTCTAGGTTGTTTATCTGCCCGTCTTCTTGATAATATTTTGCCATATTTAAAACTCCTTGTTGGTGAGGAATAGATGTATATAAGTCTTTGACATCCCATGTAACTAAAATGTACTCTTCTTGTATATTTGCTGTTAATGACATTTCTAATTGTTTGATAAAATCTGTTGAATCTTGTATATACGTGTTACTACAAGCTATTAGAGTTGTAAATAATAATTCACATATCTAGAAATCGGATCAAATACTGAGTCTATGCCGAAACAATGGGTCTACCTGGTGGATTATGAACATTTTATGTATCTTAGGTAAAGAGTAAAAGTGGGAATTCTAGGATATTCCAACAATAGTAATCTCATCTCCCATTCATGTAGCCAGTTCATATCTACAAATTCTGCTAGCATTTCTCTTAACTGATGCATAATTTTAAGTAGGATCACCCTCTAAAATTGAATAATTATCCTATTATTCAATAAATCTAAACACATGTTTCTGTAATGGTCCTTATCCTGGATAACTATGCCTCCCCCTTTATCTGCTTGCTTGATTACAATACTTGGGTCTTTACTTAATTGATCCAATATTTTTAATTGATCCCTATTCAGGTTATAATAGGGAGGCCGAAGTGAGGAGTCATCTTTAAAAAGATCCATGATTTCTTTTTCCACAATTTTACAAAAACATTCAATTCCATGATTTTTGTCTATTGGAGGCATAAAATTAGATTTGATCTTTAAAGCTTGTTTAAGTTTATTTTCTTCACTCATTTCAATATTCTTATCCCCAAATAAATTCCTAATTCTTAAACTTCTAAAAAAGCTTTGTAAATCTCCCATTAATTCAAACATATTTGTTACTTGTGATGGTGCAAAACTTAAACCAAACTTTAAAAGATTTATTTCAGTTTCACGTAATTCTTTTTTACTTAAATTAAATATAGGAATCATTTCATTGTCTCCCTGTTGAATCTTCTTTCTGAAATGTTTCTGCCTCCACCTCTGCCTCCTCCCCTTCTGCCTCCCCCAAACCCCCCTTGTGACTGCATAGTTTGTGTATTAAATTATTAGCTCTTAAGTCATATCTATGAAAGAACTCCTTCCATGGCCACATTTGTGGGCAGGATTCCACCAACCCAGTCCCTTCCTCTCTACCCCTCATTGAAGAATCAATTGTATAGCTATTATCACTTTCCGTGCCAGTATCTTGCTGAAAATTTATTCTTTGTCTTCTAAATTGTTTATAAGTATAAACTCTATTGTCTTTATAGTCATTAGTATCCCTAATAAATTTACGAATCTTTTGTTGTTTTAATTTATTTTCATAATCAAAAATGTTTTCTTTTAAATTGTCCAATGATTTATTATATTCTTCTAATATCAACTGTTGTTGTAATAATGTCTCATTCTTTTTAATTTCTTCTGATAAAACATTTCTTTCTTCTATAATGGCTTCAATAGCGCCATGCAAATCACAACTAGCCTATCGGATGCCATCCCACTTATTATATAGTTTAGAAGTGTTAATGTCTATATTGGGTTCAACAGTGATTCTTAGTCCTCTAGGTATCCTGTTGTGTTCTAGATATTGGGTTAGTGTTAATCCATGCCACTCCAAACGTGCATCCCTAAATTTTAAATTTTCTAATTTCTGCATGATGTTACGTGGCATCTCCCCCATTTGAGTGTTGAAATCCCTCCCCCCCCTCATAGTTTGAAACAAGGATTTTCTTTCATCTTCTGTGAAGGTGGCAAAATGTAATACATTTTGTACACTACTTCCTATGTCCCTTAAAGTTGCCAATCCTTCTTCCATCATCTTGTTAAATGTGTGGTAGAAAAATTATTCAACAAACCAAAAAAGGTTTAAAGTTCTTAATAATCAACCTCCAGATTAATGAGTTTCACCCAAATTCTCACCCATGAACAATGTAAATGTGTGAATCTGGGAAATGATAAAGTCCTTTTAGACAAAAAAGTCTTTCAAAGATTCTCTTCAGACTCCGTGGGTGAAAATGTAGAATTTATAGAAAAACAATACTGAAGTCTGTAGCATCCACTTTTATTCTTTTGAAATGATAATGCCCCTACGTTTCATTGTTTCCAGCTTGGTCACGGGGCCTTTTACCATCTAAAAAAATCATAAATAAAATTCAATCAATACATGCTTAATGTTTATGTCATATACAAATCTTATAAATTTATTCTACCACAGATTAATTACAAAATAAAAAGTAATTCTCTTCACCTGTAAATTAAATCAATTCAATATATGTTTTCCTTTTCATCCAATCTAAACATTGGTTTCTGTAATAAATATCACAAAATTTCATGGTCATTTCAAATATTATGAGATACCTAATAATGCCACTTAAAGTCCCATGTAACTTATAATGAGTCTATGTCACATACCTTTTAGTTGAATTTATTTATTTAAGATCCCAATGTCTGTATTCCTCTCACTGCAATGTAAAAAGTAATAATAAGAAACCACCCTTAGCTCAATAATTCAGTTTAAATCATTAAAATCTTTTGTTATATTTTTATATAGATGCTCTATGGAGCAATAAGCACAAAATATATTTGCTACATAAAGCGATCCGACTTGCCCATTATTATGCCCTCAATCCAGTAGATGTCATTTAAATATATAAATCTAATGAACAAATGGGCTCCTAAATCCGTGAATTCGCTTCACTACGCATATACATACGTCAATACGCACGCGAGTGTAACTCTTTGAATGTGCATAAAGTCCACCAATTATAAATTAAACGTCTTTCCATTTCGCATTTAATTATTAAAAGAGCAGTTGGAGAGCAGAGCAAGATTGACCAACAGTATTGACGGAGACCCTTTTGAATATTCATGATAATGAATATTCAATAGATAGGGACGTAAATAGTAGAAGTAGAACGTGATAGGTTGATACCTATCACGTGGACTGAACCGAGGGAAGTTTTTGCTTATTTAAAAGGAATCTTTACAGCACTGGTGTCTTTAAAGCTCCTTTAGTCAGTATGCGCGTGGGTCTGGGACGCCTTGAAAGAGTTTACCAGCTGAAGGAAAATACGGCATTACCAACTGCTCTTTTAATAATTAAATCGAAACGGAAAGACGTTTAATTTATAATTGGTGGACTTTATGCACATTCAAAGAGTTACACTCGCATGCGATTGACGATGTATATGCAGAGTGTTTAATTCACTGGATTTAGTAGTCATTTGTTCATTAGATTTATATATTTAAATGACATCTACTGGATTGAGGGCATAATAATGGGCAAGTCGGATCGCTTTATGTAGCAAATATATTTTGTAAGCTTATTGCTCCATAGAGCATCTATATAAAAATATAACAAAGATTTTTAATGATTTAAACTGAATTATTGAGCTCAAGGGTGGTTTCTTATTATTACTTTTACATTGCAGTGAGAGAAATACAGACATTGGGATCTTAAATAAATAAATTCAACTAAAAGGTATGTGACATAGACTCATTATAAGTTACATGGGACTTTAAGTGGCATTATTAGGTATCTCATAATATTTGAAATGACCGATGAAATTTGTGATATTTATTACAGAAAACCAATGTTTAGATTGGATGAAAAGGAAAAAACATATATTGAATTGATTTAATTTACAGGTGAAGAGAATTACTTTTTATTTTGTAATTAATTCTGTGGTAGAATAAATTTATAAGATTTGTATATGACATAAACATTAAGCATGTATTGATTGAATTTTATTTATGATTTTTTTAGATGGTAAAAGGCCCCGTGACCAAGCTGGAAACAATGAAACGTAGGGGCATTATCATTTCAAAAGAATAAAAGTGGATGCTACAGACTTCAGTATTGTTTTTCTATAAATTCTACATTTTCACCCACGGAGTCTGAAGAGAATCTTTGAAAGACTTTTTGTCTAAAAGGACTTTATCATTTCCCAGATTCACACATTTACATTGTTCATGGGTGAGAATTTGGGTGAAACTCATTAATCTGGAGGTTGATTATTAAGAACTTTAAACCTTTTTGGTTTGTTGAATAATTTTCTACCACATTTAACAAGATGATGGAAGAAGGATTGGCAACTTTAAGGGACATAGGAAGTAGTGTACAAAATGTATTACATTTTGCCACCTTCACAGAAGATGAAAGAAAATCCTTGTTTCAAACTATGAGGGGGGGGAAGGATTTCAACACTCAAATGGGGGAGATGCCACGTAACATCATGCAGAAATTAGAAAATTTAAAATTTAGGGATGCACGTTTGGAGTGGCATGGATTAACACTAACCCAATATCTAGAACACAACAGGATACCTAGAGGACTAAGAATCACTGTTGAACCCAATATAGACATTAACACTTCTAAACTATATAATAAGTGGGATGGCATCCGTAATAGGGCCAGTTGTGATTTCATGTATGCGCTTATTGAAGCCATTATAGAAGAAAGAAATGTTTTATCAGAAGAAATTAAAAAGAATGAGACATTATTACAACAACAGTTGATATTAGAAGAATATAATAAATCATTGGACAATTTAAAAGAAAACATTTTTGATTATGAAAATAAATTAAAACAACAAAAGATTCGTAAATTTATTAGGGATACTAATGACTATAAAGACAATAGAGTTTATACTTATAAACAATTTAGAAGACAAAGAATAAATTTTCAGCAAGATACTGGCACGGAAAGTGATAATAGCTATACAATTGATTCTTCAATGAGGGGTAGAGAGGAAGGGACTGGGTTGGTGGAATCCCTGCCCACAAATGTGGCCATGGAAGGGAGTTCTTTTCATAGATATGACTTAAGAGCTAATAATTTTAATACACAAACTATGCAGTCACAAGGGGGGTTTGGGGGAGGCAGAAGGGGAGGAGGCAGAGGTGGAGGCAGAAACATTTCAGAAAGAAGATTCAACAGGGAGACAATGAAATGATTCCTATATTTAATTTAAGTAAAAAAGAATTACGTGAAACTGAAATAAATCTTTTAAAGTTTGGTTTAAGTTTTGCACCATCACAAGTAACAAATATGTTTGAATTAATGGGAGATTTACAAAGCTTTTTTAGAAGTTTAAGAATTAGGAATTTATTTGGGGATAAGAATATTGAAATGAGTGAAGAAAATAAACTTAAACAAGCTTTAAAGATCAAATCTAATTTTATGCCTCCAATAGACAAAAATCATGGAATTGAATGTTTTTGTAAAATTGTGGAAAAAGAAATCATGGATCTTTTTAAAGATGACTCCTCCGCGCCTCCCTATTATAACCTGAATAGGGATCAATTAAAAATATTGGATCAATTAAGTAAAGACCCAAGTATTGTAATCAAGCAAGCAGATAAAGGAGGCATAGTTATCCAGGATAAGGACCATTACAGAAACATGTGTTTAGATTTATTGAATAATAGGATAATTATTCAATTTTAGAGGGTGATCTCTACTAAAAATTATGCATCAGTTAAGAGAAATGCTAGCAGAATTTGTAGATATGAACTGGCTACATGAATGGGAGATGAGATTACTATTGTTGGAATATCCTAGAATTCCCACTTTTTACTCTTTACCTAAGATACATAAAAATGTTCATAATCCACCAGGTAGACCCATTGTTTCGGGCATAGACTCAGTATTTGATCCGATTTCTAGATATGTGAATTATTATTTACAACCTCTAATAGCTTGTAGTAACACGTATATACAAGATTCAACAGATTTTATCAAACAATTAGAAATGTCATTAACAGCAAATATACAAGAAGAGTACATTTTAGTTACATGGGATGTCAAAGACTTATATACATCTATTCCTCACCAACAAGGAGTTTTAAATATGGGCAAAATATTATCAAGAAGACGGGCAGATAAACAACCTAGAACCGCATTGCTACAGGAATTAGCAAGTTTTATCTTAAGACATAATTATTTTGAATTTGATGGAAAATTCTATCAACAGGATAAAGGAACAGCAATGGGAAGCACAATGTCTCCAAGTTATGCCAATTGTTATATGATTATTTTTGAGGAAGACTACATATTTAATGTTAAGAAGAATATTTTTTTACATCAAATAATATTTTGGAAGCATTTCATTGACGACATTTTTTGTTTATGGTCTGGAACTGAGAATGAATTGAAACTATTTGACCAAATGTTAAATGATTTTGATCAGAACCTTTAGTTTTCCATGAATTACCACAAACAACACATCCCTTTTTTGGATTTAGAAGTACAAGTTAAAGATTCTACGTGTAGCACTTCACTGTATAGAAAAATCACAGATAGAAATACATTACTGCATCATAAAAGTTTTCATGAATCGAAACTTAAAAATAGTATTCCATATTCTCAACTTGTCGAGTTAAACGTAATTGCACTGATGTGAAGGATTATGAGTGTCATGAGAGATATGATTGATAGATTTAAAATAGAGGATACCCTAGAAGAGTGTTGGAACAAGCTAAAAGAAAATTGAAAAGTTTACAAGGATAGATTTATTGAATAAAAAGTTAGTATCAAAAGAAGATAGAGTTGTTTTGCAACAAAATACAATCATAAAATAACTCAAATTAGAAAAATTATTAACAAACATTGGCATCTGGTTGTGATGGACAACCAACATATCGTTCATTACAGTTAAAACCATTTGTGGTTTCAAAAGGTTCAGAACCTTAAGGATAAGTTGGTTCATTCCAATTTTTACAGAATACTTGAAGTCAGAAACAATTACTTTTAGGCCCCTACAACCAGGTATGACTAAATGTGGTAGATGTGCGGTTTGTAATAATACTAGTAGAAAATCAGTCTTTAAACATCCTTACTTCAATAAAGAATTTAGTATTAAGGACCATATTGACTGTAATTCTGAAGGGGTTATATATGTAATTCAATGCCCATGTGACAAATTATATGTGGGACAAACTAAAAGAGCCTTGAAAGTAAGAATTGGAGAATGTAAGAGTGATATAAGGAATAAAATGACAAATCGCCTGTAGCATTACATTTCAATGAGGCAACACATATGGGGCATCCCTATGTTTTGGGGTTCTGAACTGGTCAAGCAACCAACCAGAGGTGGGGATTACAAAAGATTACTTGAACGAAGGAAATGAAATGATTTTTGAATTAAAAACATTAGATAAGAGGATAGGAATGAACTTAGAAAGTAATTGGCAGGCTTGTCTATAAATTTAAGTATGGTGATATTTTATGACAGCAATGGTTATTATGAATAATGAATTGAGGTTAATAGATATAATGAAAATACAACACTTATGTATGTTTATAATATGTGATTATTTTTATAAGGATTTGAAGTAGTTTGATAAATTTATAGACATATGTTGGTGTGTCCCAACACAGATGTAAATGTTTATATATATAATTATAGCAAAAATGATCAGTGTTGAATTACTTTATATTTTGATGAACAACTAGAAATTTATTATCAACTTCTTGATCTGCTAGCTTGTTTGTTCATATCTATGATCAGGATCATTTTGGATTTGTGATGTCTAGAAGATTGTATATTTTGAAATTAACAACAAATATAAGCAAATCCTACAACCCATTGTGAATAGAATATAGGGAAAGATTTGCCAAATAAAGCCCCATGAACTTGTTTCTATTACGCTTTATATGGAATGAGTTATTAGAAAAAAATTTTTGGGTTGTTGTAGTAAATAATAGAATGACTAACATATAAATATAAACTAAAAGAAACCACCAGTAAACTTGCATATTATGGGATAGTGAGTAAATTTTTACGTTTGTTAGCATAGTTTTAAATCAAAAACAATAAATTTAAAACATAGACTTAAGGGGTATTTGCGATCTAGTTTTCATTAGTGTCATACTAAAATTAGTTGTTAACATAAATAACCAGATCGCAATCCCCATGTATCATGTGAAGATATTTACTGAAATGTATTTGGTTTAGTGAAAGGGATGAGCTAAAACTGTGCAGAGCAAGATTGACCAACAGTATTGACGGAGACCCTTTTGAATATTCATGATAATGAATATTCAATAGATAGGGACGTAAATAGTAGAAGTAGAACGTGATAGGTTGATACCTATCACGTGGACTGAACCGCGGGAAGTTTTTGCTTATTTAAAAGGAATCTTTACAGCACTGGCGTCTTTAAAGCTCCTTTAGTCAGTACGCGCGCGGGTCTGGGACGCCTTGAAAGAGTTTACCAGCTGAAGGAAAATACGGCATTACCAACTGCTCTTTTAATAATTAAATGCGAAACGGAAAGACGTTTAATTTATAATTGGTGGACTTTATGCACATTCAAAGAGTTACACTCGCATGCGTATTGACGTATGTATATGCGTAGTGAAGCGAATTCACGGATTTAGGGAGCCCATTTGTTCATTAGATTTATATATTTAAATGACATCTACTGGATTGAGGGCATAATAATGGGCAAGTCGGATCGCTTTATGTAGCAAATATATTTTGGTAAGCTTATTGCTCCATAGAGCATCTATATAAAAATATAACAAAAGATTTTTAATGATTTAAAACTGAATTATTGAGCTCAAGGGTGGTTTCTTATTATTACTTTTACATTGCAGTGAGAGGAAATACAGACATTGGGATCTTAAATAAATAAATTCAACTAAAAGGTATGTGACATAGACTCATTATAAGTTACATGGGACTTTAAGTGGCATTATTAGGTATCTCATAATATTTGAAATGACTGATGAAATTTTGTGATATTTATTACAGAAAACCAATGTTTAGATTGGATGAAAAGGAAAAAACATATATTGAATTGATTTAATTTACAGGTGAAGAGAATTACTTTTTATTTTGTAATTAATTCTGTGGTAGAACAAATTTATAAGATTTGTATATGACATAAACATTAAGCATGTATTGATTGAATTTTATTTATGATTTTTTTAGATGGTAAAAGGCCCCGTGACCAAGCTGGAAACAGTGAAACGTAGGGGCATTATCATTTCAAAAGAATAAAAGTGGATGCTACAGACTTCAGTATTGTTTTTCTATAAATTCTACATTTTCACCCACGGAGTCTGAAGAGAATCTTTGAAAGACTTTTTTGTCTAAAAGGACTTTATCATTTCCCAGATTCACACATTTACATTTGTCAAGGGCAGATCCTGCCAGACCAACCTAGTAGAATACTATGACTGGGTGATTAGGCAAATGGACAAGTGCCATGTGGTGGATGTCCTGCACCTGGACTTCAGTAAGGTATTCGATTCAGTGGCACATGGGAGACTTGGAAGTAAGTTAAAGGGCACAGCGGCGGGGGCAAAATAGGTGGGATGGGTGGAGAACTGACTGCATGGAAAGCAGCAGAGGGTGGTGGTGGGAAGGGAGCTCTCATCTCCAAGGGCAGTGACAAGCAGGGTTCCACAGGGGTCAGTGCTGGAGCCAGTGTTATTTGGGATATTTATTGCAGATATTTTGGTAGACATCAAGAGAAAGATCAGTCTATTTGCAAATGAGACAAAGATGGGAGCAGTGGTGAATGACCTGGGAGGGTGGCAGGGTTTGCAGAAAGATCTGGCAAGGCTGGAGAGATGGTCTGACACCTGGCAACTGGGATTCAATGCCAAGAAATGCAAGGTGCTGCATTTTGGGGCTAAGAATCCAAGGAGAATCTACCATCTGGAGGAGTACAGCTAGCTGAGACTGAGGAGGAGAAGGATCTGGGTATGCTATCTACAGGAGCAATGAACAACTCTGCACAGTATAGGAAGGCAGCAGCAATGGCCAACAAACTGTTGGGCTGTATCACAAGGGGTATAACCTCAAGGAGGGGGAGGTGATTTTGCCATTGTATAGATCACTAGTCAGACCCCACCTGGAGTACTGCATGTAGTACTGGAACCCATACCTAAAGAGGGACATTAGATTACTGGAAGGGGTGCAAACTAAGCAACAGAGATGATCCCGGGTCTGTGGGAGTTACCATATGAAGAAAGCATGTAGGGAAGTCGACTCCGCCACAGCAACATAGCTAAGGAGCAGTACAGAATGCCGACAGCTGCTGCAAAGATGTGAGAGCCACAGCGAAACACCCCCAGAGTATCAGCAGGTGCACCGACAGAGCTCAAGAGTGCCGTCCGGCCCCGCAGACACCAGCTCAGCGACCCTTGGGAGAATGAAGACAGTATACATCAAGAGCTTTAAAGGAAACAAACTGCTGGTGGTGGGGGGCTACACATATCTGCGGGAGAGGAGTCGTGGGGAGAGGACCTACTGGAAGTGCTGTAACAATGTGGCAACCCAGTGCAAGGGCCGGGCGGTCACCATCACAGAGGGTGACACTACCATCTCGGGCACCCACAACCACATAACAGATTCAGCCTTGGTGTGTGTCCAGAGGATGTGTGCTGCAGTAAAGAGGTCGGCCAGGGACACAAACGAGACATCCCAACAGATTGCAGTCACCTGCTGCACAGGCATGAACCGGCCATGGGGGCAGCCTACCTCCCATTCCCCTCCTGAAAAGAGCAGCCAGCACATGCAGTGCAGTGCCCAACGGGCACAGGTGGACTGCCAGATGCTGATGGAGCTGGTGATACTGGAGGAGTTCCACATGACGGAAGGGCAGGAGCCCTTCCTGCTGTATGACTCAGAGGGCACCAGTGACCATAGGTTCCTGCTGTACAGCACCTTCGGGAACATGGAGTACCTGGCCTGCTGCTGCACCTGGCTCAGTGATGGCACATTCAAGTGTTGCCCACACCTCTTCCAGCAACTGTACACCCTGCATGGGGTTGATGGCACCATGGTCCTGCCCGCCGTGTATGTGCTGATGACCAAGAAGAAGACCATGGCTGCCTACACAGCGGTGTTCACTAAGGTGGCAGAGCTCTGTCCTTCAGGCAGCCCACAGCATATGCTGATCGACTTTGAGATGTCCACCTACAGGGCACTTCAGACAGTATTCCCACAGGTGGAGGTACATGGCTGCTTTTTCCACCTATGCCAGTGTGTGTGGCAGCACATACAGCAGATGGCTGAGCTAGTCCGCCTGTACAGGGATGACGATGTCTGTGCCATGCACCTCCGCATGCTGCCTGCACTGGCCTTTGTGCCCCTGCTGATGTTGTTGCCACCTATGAAGAGCTCCACAGCTGGCCCTATTTCCTGGAGCATGAGGACACCCTGGTGCCAGTCCTCAATTATTTCGAGGACACATGGTTGGGTCATCCTGTCCGCAGTGGCCACCGCTGCAAGTCGCTGTTCCCCATCCAGGTGTAGAACTGCCATGCCTCTGTCACCAAGGGGATGCCCCGCATGAACAACTCAATTGAGGGCTGGCACAGAGCCTTCAGTGCCCTGCTTGGTGCAGTGCACCCCACCCTATGGCATTTCCTGGAGGTCCTGTGGGGGAAGCAGTGGCTTTCTGAGGTGAAGAGGCAGCAGGCAGTGTCTGGGCAGCCTGTGGAGTGGTTCTGTAGGCATTGGAGGGAATGCCCCCACCGGGTCACCGAACTTGTCAGCCAGTACAGCACCCATAGCTGCATGGACTACCTAATGGAGCTGGCGCTCAACATCAGCCTCCAGGTCTGACCACTGGGATGGGGGATGGGGTCCACCAGTGCCACCCACCTGTGAACCACTTCCTAGCCAGCACCTGCCCCAACATCAGCACCATCCCATGGCTCCCCAACCCTGCCTGTGGTGGGGGTTTTGTCAATGCCAGAACCGTGTGGCATCAGAGGTCTGTGTTCCGTTCCATGTGGCATGCCTGACGCTTGCCTGCCATGCTGTGCCACCATGCATTCAGCCATGACACCGTCTGGCATCGTTCAGTCTGCGGGCAGTGCAGTGTATTCCCCAGCCATGCTGTGCACCTGTCGGCACTGTTGCATCACCCTGTGGACTGCCATGCATCCTGTTGCTGTCCACCTGCCTCCATGCATGCCGGCATGCTCACCATCGGGGACCAGGTGTCAGGGGTGTGTCACCTGCCATGCTGGGGTGCTCTTGCTGGTGGAGGTCTGTGGTGCACCGTACTGTGGCCCGTAGTGTCGGTTGCTGTCATGGTGTCTCCGTCAGGTGCTGTGTTGGTGGCCCATCTGTCAGTCTCCTCTGCATCGGGGCAGTATATCACATTCTCATAGTGTCACTGTGGGGATGTCAGCCATGTGGTTGGCATTGCTCTGTGGTGCTTCCCCATATGAAAGTAGACTAAGAGAGTTGAACATGTACTCACTGGAGGAGAGGAGGGACAGGGGGATATGATACAGACCTTCAAGTACGTGTGAGAAATAAACAGGACAAGCATGGAGGGACTGTTTAAGGGGAGGGTGGGGAGGGATACTCGAGGTCATGGTATTAGAGTAGAGGGTGTAAGGTTTAAGAAGAAACTGAGAAGGCACTTTTTTACAGAGAAGGTGGTGGCAGAGTGGAACGTGCTACCAGCAGAGGTGGTGGCCTGTAAAACAGTGGGATGCTTCCAGAGGGACTGGGACAGGGCAAAAGGGAGAGTCAAGGGAGAGGGGTGCAGAGAGGGTGGGGCAGCTACAGAATAGAGTTGCTAGCTGTCCAATCGAGCAAACTCAATAGACCAAATGGCCTTTTTCTGCTAGCAGTTTTCATATGTTCATATGTTCTTATTCAGAACCCATTTTTACAACTCCACCTACTATACCATGCAGTCAATGAATGAAAATGGTTATAACCAGTTTCTACACAAAGAAGCAAAGGGACATTCTTGCACTGAAGTTGCAGGGTTCAGGGCCTGGCTGTTTGGAGTGATGGATTTTGGGTTTGTTTTGGGGTTTGAGAGAATCTCTTTTTTCAAGTGCATTCCTGTATTTCATATTATGTATATAGTGACTGCTTCATATTGTTTAAATTTGCACTCACGACATTACATTTGCAAGCAGCATGGTCATTGTAAGAAGCATGTTAAAACCACTGTAATATGGTACAATACAAACGTTTCCACATAATTCAGTGTGTGTGTGTTGTGTGTGCGTGTGTGTGTGTATTATGAATGCAATAGAATATCTTTATATGCACTTGCCATGTTACAAGCGCATTAAGTCACTCCACAGCATGGTTACTGAAGAATTAATCCACCCCTGGGTGGTTCAAGGCACTCGGTCTTCGGCCTCATACCCCCCACAAGGCATGGATTAATTCTCCAGTAGAACCATGCTGTGTCGTGGCTTAATGCTTACATAATGCCTGGTTGCACCTGTTGTACCTTAGTGAACCAGAGTACATTCTTTGTTCAAGTGCGGTTCCCATGGCAGCCCAACAGAAGGCTGTAAAACAGTGCCGTGCTGCTAGCATTGTTTCACAGCTATCTGTTGGCCTGTGATGGGAACTGCAGGAACAAAATATGAAGATCTGCTGTAGCATGGTCTCATCATGCAGTGCAACCCATATCTTGTAATACGCGCAGGTGAAAATTGAAGTACGTAACACCAATCCTGACAGTAAATTATGAGGAAAAGTACCATATTAGTAAATGTAAAGCTAATAGGCCTCATTCTAAAAAAGATACGCCTGTTGTAACAGCACTTGCGCCAAAAAGAATGGCGCGAGTAGCAAGTTACGCCAGCAGTTGCAATATCCAGGATTCTACAATGTGGCCTGCGACATGCTTCAGGCCACTTGCGCCAAAGAGCAGGTATGCCAACAGTTGCACCATAAACCCCCTGTGACATGGTGCTAGGGGGTTTACAGCAGCAGTTGCACTCCAGCAGGGCATCAACAAATTCCTCAATGTCAGGATTCTACAAGAACCCCCGGAGGGGAACCGGCAACGTAAGTTACACCAGCATTTAGCTGGCATAACTGCACATGCATCCTCTGGGGGTTCTGTAGACCCAATACACCTACTCCAGGATGTGCCCCCCTGCCTAGAACACCCCTGTCGGTGCCCCACAGGGCAGCCCACAAACCCCCAGCCCCGATCCCCATAGCAGATGTGCCCAGCTGGGCATTTCACACTCCCATCCCCAGAACTCCCAAACACTAAATGCCCTGCAGGACAGCCCACACACATTATGCCCCCAACCCCACACCACTAGTGGCCCCGCAGAGCAGCTGTGTCCCTGCTGATCCATTCTCAGGCCCGACATTTGCCTCAAATGTTTAAAAAGTAAAACCCCAAGATCCCTAGTAGTCTAGTAGCCTCCACCCACCCCACCCAGCAGTGCCATACCCCACCCCTCCCCAGCCGGTGGCTGGCACAGCCCACCCTCACCTCCACGGCCTGTCACCGACTGAGCTCTGCATGAGTGCTTACTGTATAGACACTAGACTACCAGAGTTCTTGGGGGTGTTACTTTTTAAACATTTGCAGCACAATAGCGGTTCGGAACTGGATCGGGGAACACAGCTGCCCTGTGGGGCTTGGGGGGACACTACGTTGTTGGGAAGGCATGCAACTTGCATATGCCCTCAGGGATGCCCTTAGGTTGGCGTACCTGTCCACATGTCACAAGTCACAGGACTTAGCCACGGAGACCCTGCCCCTTCTAGAATAGGGTGCAGGGTCCATGTCGCAATGGCATTTGGTGCAAGTCACCTTTGGCATCAACTTGCACCAAGCTTCTAGAATCAGGCTCACTGTGTATAGAATTACTGGTTGAAAATCAGATCTACTCACGATATTACAGTTATCAGAAATCACGGCCATCTGTTGGCCTGCCAAGGGAACTGCAGGAACATAATATGAAGATGTACCCTAACATGGTCCCATCATGCAGTGCAACCCATATCCTGTGATACACACTGATGAAAATTGACATATCTAGCACTGATCCAGACAGTAAGTTAGGAGAAAAAGTACCATAATAGTAAAAATTATAAAAGTATATTTGTCAATAATAACACCATGCACTTAAATCAAAATGTTGTAAAGTAATGCCTCCCTACACCCACAATATGTGTAAGACAGGTTACGTTCATCATAATGTGTACTATCAATACAGTATTAAAGATAAATATAATAACTGTGTGTCTTTTTTGCATTACAAGTAAGCATTACAAATTATAAATCTGCTTATTTCTGGAAATGCTTGCTATGTTACAAGTGCATTAAGCCACAAGAAAGGAGGCTTCTACTAGGGAATGATGCATGGTTGGGTGGTTGAAGCCTAGCCTTTGGTCTTGTGCTCCAACCCCCCCACAACCATGCATTCATTCCTAGTAGAAGCTCTTCTCATTGTCAATGCTTTCATAATAAATGTTCATCTTACTTAGACTTGGTCTAGCCATTTTTGTGTTTAAAGAAATTGCAATTATCTGGGCTGTGCCTTAGGCAGTATAGCCTAGAGGTTAGAGTAACGAGCTGTGAATGAGCTTGGTACTTACCTGTGTTTGATTCCCACAGCCTCCACTTGCATATTGTGTGGCTCTGAGCAAGTCACTTAACCAGTCCAAAGCTCCAGTTTAGCCCTTGAAAACAGGGACTTGTGCCTAGTGGGTTTTACCTGGTTAACAAAGAATAAATAAATTAAATAAATTGTAGCGGTATTTGGTTTAGTTTTGCTATTTGTTTGTATTGTGGATTTTATTGCAATGCTTTATACTCTCAGCAAAGATTCATAGAGGGTCTTTGTCTTTAAAAACAAAGACCCTCCTTGAATCTTTGTTCCAAGTTATTAGACTCCATGACCTTTGCTAGTGGTCTTCCGACCCTCTTTCTTAGCTTTGGAGGTCCACTTACTAATGTTATGGAATATAATTGTCCAGTAGTTGGCTTGTTTGGACTTTCATGGATATCCTGGGTATACAAATCCAAGACTCTAGTACAGGCCACCTTGGTATAACAGCAGCAATTGCTCTTTAAGGGAGAGACCAATTCCAATCCAAGCAAATGTTACAACTATAAAACAGACTGGAAACATGTAGCCCACTCAACAATTGTTAAAAATAATTATTTTATTATTAGCCAGGTAGGTGGCACATACAGTATATACTTCTCAGACCCAGACACAACATTTCAGGCAATATGCCCATTCCTCAGGGTGTCCGATTACATAGACAAATAACACTATGCAATATTTAATTATATGGCCTGTACAGAAAATATTATAACTGCTGAGAAACATATAGTGTACCCTGCACTTACATCACAGCTATCATTTCAATTTCATTTTCTGTCATACTTTTATACCAGGCCTTCAGTTCAAAAACTATTTTGACAAAATATGTTATAGAACACACATTAGTTCTTCATAAAGTATACCACAAATCATAAAAACAATCTCTGAAACATTTATAACTATGTAGTTCACATGCTACACAGCAGCAGTCCTGCCATAAGGCTGCTGTTCATTGAATCTATAAATAAACAGATTCTGTCTTAGTTCAATTTCTTTAGCACACTCTATATCCAAGGGAAAAAACTCCACCTTTTAATAAAAATATAATGAACCAGTGAATATCAATGTCTCTATTATTTAATTTATACCACTCAGGTAACCATATGCAATAACAGCATGCAAGTGTAGCTTACTTCCAGAGTGTTTATTTAATGTTTATAATAGCATGAGCTCCCTTGAAAACATTCTGCATACTGTAGTCATTGTGAAACATTTCAGCAACCTATATATTGTACACTGTATCTTGCAGGCTTTTTAATGTAAATGTCACTTACTATACAGTTGTACAGCCTGTGAGTAGCTACCAAAGGTCTGTCTTGCTTAACAAAACAAAGGCATCACTTTTACTCCTCCAGTACCTATTTTCCTCTGGGCTCCCTCCCCTACACAAAATCTACTCAGTAAAGCATGCCACACGTACCAGAGACCTGCAGTTATCTGGTGTGGTACCTGTGCATCTTGCCTCAGACAGTAACGAACAACTGTGCATGTCCACTATTTATACTGGAGGAGCCTGCTGGAATCAGGAGCATGTGAGAGTTAGATACTTGAGGAGTAAAACAACAAAAATATATCACGTAAGTGAAGATATATGTAAGGTACTGAAATGTTTTTCAGAAAATAGGCAGAAAATTGCCCAGCCTCTGATTGTCTGAGCACCTTAGCATGGGGTACATTTATGCACCAACAGAGATGGGGAAAAAAACAAGATCCATGCCAGCTGGCCATGGCACAAAGGAAATCAGTGCTCTATACAGAATTTTAAAAATTCTGATGGCAACCATTTTCTGCCTTTTTTTTCTGCTCGCTAAGTGAGCAACAAATGAGGAGCCCCCCCCCCCAAAAAAAAATATTATAAACTGTGTGTCTTTCTCCACACACCAACCAGGCAGTTTATCTTTTTTCCCCCGGTGCAATTAAGGCACCTTTCTGTTTGATGAAAACCTTTACACAGAAAACTACTACACTCTCACTTGCACACTGCAGTCACTTCTCAGCTAGCAGGACCCCTGGCATACATGGTTTCCCTACTTGTCCCCTGACTAGGCCATGCTCACTCTGCCATCCCTATGCCAACCATGCTTAGACTGCTACTTCTTATTTAAAAAAAAAGGAAAAATATGCCACATTCGGAAAACATTCTCTATCATACCACACTTTTTTTGTAGAAGAACATTTCCATCATCACAAACTCTCACCCTGGTCGCTCAGGCCATCGAGTTCAAAACCGCAATCATACCTACAGCCTCAAACAGATTCTCCCAAACATACTACCACAACTGCTTGACCCAAATGTTTTTTTTTAATCTAGCAATTACTAAACTGCTGCATATCTCGCATAACTGGTCCAAACATTAGTGGCATTTATAAAGTTGGCGGGAAGATGGAAACCAGCTGAAAGTGCCTTAGGGAATTCACTAACACAGCAGTGCCCTCTACTGGTAATTCAGCCAGTGGAAGGACTATGTTACAGAACAATTTTTTTAAATCATTTTTATGTTGGCTCGCACTTGCATGGCCAACATATTGCATTAGTAGCAGATTTGGAGGTGCGGTCACTGTTGGGTGAATGCAGGGCATGCATCAGTAGGTGCGTCCCTCATTCCCCAATAAGCCAGCATGCAGGCGCCACACCAGGAATAGATAATGTGGCAAGCACATCTAAGGAAAGGTCCGCTGCAATGACAGCCAAGCTCGTCATGCAGTGGCACCAAAACACGCCACCCCTATGTGTCTTTTCTGCTGAAGCCCTTCATTAACATGGCGGCGCTGACTGCCGCCGCAGATGAGAGCCGACTTCAGGGTGCCTAACTCTCGCATGCCCCAACCCACGCCATTTGCCGACGGGCACCTACTCCCCATCAACATATAATGCAATCCCCACCTCATGTAATGTGTGTGCCAAGGGAGTGCCCAATCCCCTCGGCATCTTGTCCATGCTTCACAGTTTCATTTGCCGATGGGGAGCCTACTCCCCACCAGCATAATGTTCCACCCCCTCACATTTGCTATATGTGCTGACGGGGTGCCTAACCTCTGCCGGTTGTAAAGAAACCCCCAAAAACACTCAGGTGGCATGCTGGGAGCCCACCGGCATGCCAAATGACCCTGTAAAGGAAAATCATCCCGCACTGTCTTTGTTGTCTTTAAACTGCAAAGCAGAAAACGGTCCTCATTGACTCGTGGCCCTCCCCACCTGTTCCCACCCTCTGTGCAACCTGCCTCCCCACACCCCCACACAATTTACACGGCCCGAACATGGTGCGACGACCGTGGACCGGGAAACACGCCTGCACTCTTCAGCCGACCACGAACTGAAGAAATGCCAGTAAGCTGTATAATGGCATAAATAGGGTTTTTTCAACTTTGGTGCATATCTCAGGCATTTTAGGGAATTATGGTGCCAAATTTTTAACATGGGGTTATTGGGACCCCTCCTCATGAATTCAGTCAGTGTCATGGCGTTATTTGGTCCCGAAAGGTGATTTTGCGGTCACTGCATGGAATCACCTTTCGCGACTGAATAACGAAATGACAGTGCAACTGTTCATGGGGGGGCGGGCTCTCAAAAAGCCTTGTTGCAAATTTGGTGGATAAAATCCAAAAAATGGCTGCTTAATGAGCATGTGTTGTGCAGTTTCCACGCTCGCTCATAACTTCATAAATTTGTCATATTTTCACTCCAGATTTTCAAAATTGGCATTTTTCCACACCTCCTTATGAACAGTGCAGCTGTCATTTTACATATCCTGGCTGAAATGTGTTTTCGCAAGTACGGCGCAGAATAGTGCGGTCACTGTGCAAAATCAGTTTTCAGGACAGTTTGAGAAAATGACGGTGACACTGTTCATGAACAGAGGTCCTAAAATGTCTATGTTGAAAATTTGGTGACAAACGTCCATAAAATGACCTTGTTACAAACGTGCACTGCGCAGTTTCCACGCATCCTTGTAACTTCGCAAATTTGCAATATTTTCATGCCAGATTTTCAACACTGGTAATGTTTCACACCTCATGAATAGTACAGCTGTCATTTTTCACAGCCTGCCCAAAATGTGTTTCCACACCTGTGGTGCAAAATGGCGTGGTGGCTGTGGGAAATCAACTTTTGGGACAGATTAACAAAATCACAGCACCACTGTTCATGAGGGGAGGTGACAAAATGCCTATGTTGAAAATGTGGCTAAAATATCCCCCAAATAATGGGGTTATGAATGTGTGTTGCGCAGTTTCTACGTATGCTCATGACTTCACCAATTTTTCATATTTTCACTCCAGATTTTCAACGTTGCCATTTTTTACACCTCCTCATGAACAATACAGTTGTCAATTTTCACATCCTGCCCAAAATGTGTTTTCATCCCTGTGTTGCCAAATGGCATAGCCACTGTGCAACATCACCTTTCCGCTAACAAACTGATTGTGCCGCTCTTCATGAGCTGGGGTCACAAAAAAAGCCCATGCTGAAAATTTGGAGTGACGATACCAACAAATGCCTATGACGTTAGGGTTTCCAACTGCAACACCCCACCCTGTAGAGACTTCCAGGCATCAGGGGTGTGACTTGGGACCATTGGCTGTAATGATCATGCCATTCCACCCCCAACCCCACCCTGCAGCCAGTGACAGGCATCAAGGTGTGCCTTGGAGTGTTCGACCCTAAAGTTCACCCCATTCTCCTATACTGCACCTGTCTCAGCATATTTCCTTATGGAATGGGGTACGTATGAGGCCCAAAGACCCCAAAGCACACCATGACACTTGTCAGTGTCTACAGGGTAGGGTGAGGTAAAATGGCATGAACGTTATAGCTGATGCCACAAAGGCACACCCCAGTGCCTGTCAGTCTCTGCAGGGTGGGGGTGGGGTAGGTGTAAGTTCAATACTTCACAGCCATTCCTATTATGCATCTCTAACCCCTGCACTACCAATGCCAATGCCAGCGAGACAACATTCGGCATTGACAAATGCTTGTTTATATTAATTTCTGTATTCTTTTTAAACATGATATTTGATATTCATTACAAATACACATCAAAGTGCAATAATACCCACCAGGGTGGCCAGTATGGGCAATACTGGACATTCCAGGGGTTATAAGACCCTCCGTCGATGTCATTAGGCCTCATTAAGCCCCTGAGTGGTCTGCTATAACCCAATACCATGCACCCTGTCTGGTATTATTGCTTACAAAATGATTGCACTAAAAGGAATGTATACAGGGGAGTGCACACATTAAAAATGATTATAAATGTATACTCTGTAAGTAAGTTACACTTGCATGCTGTAATTGCATATGGTTACTTGAGTGGTATAGATTTATAATGGAGATGTTGATATTCACTGGTTTATTATATTTATATTAAAAGATGGAGTTTTTTTCTTGTTGATAAAGTGTGCTAAAGAAATTCAACTAAGACAGAATCTGTTTATATATAGATTCATAAACAGTACACTTATGGAAGAACTGCTGCTGCATAGCAGGTGAACTACATAGTTATTAATGTTTTGGAGATTGTTTTATGATTTATGGTATACTATATGGCAGAACAGGTCCAACTGTGTATTCTAATATATAATTTTGCCAAAAGTTTTAGAACTAAAGGCTTGGGGCTAGATTCAGAAAGGTAGATGCAAGCTATGCCAAAGGCAGCTTGCACCAATTGACAGTGCGCCAGAGACCCTGCACCCAATTCACTATCAGGTAGGGTCCTGGCAGAAAGTCCTGGGGCTTGCAGCAACCTTGGTCCTGTGCCAAACAGACAGTGCATCTGAAAGGTGTGCCACAAGTTGTGGGTGGCTATGCAGCAATAGAACCATGGACAGCAGTCCCTGCTGTCTAGCACTCCCCCAGTCCCGTTCACCATTTAAATAAAATTAACGCATGTCTCTGGTGGTTAGTGGTTCCTCCCCAGCCTGATCCCCACTCAAATAATTTTAATTAATGTCCCTGATGACTTGCAGTCACCTCCCCCAGGTCATTGATCAATGAGCGTATACTGTATACAGTATGCACTCCTTGACAGCTCAGTAGGCAGTCAACCATGGTGGTGAGAGGATGGCTGTGCCAGTCACCAGCTCAAGGATGGGGGTGGAGTTGGGTGGTGGAGCACTGCCTGTTGGGGTGGGGGGTTCACTAGACAACCAGGAATGTTATTTAACTATTTCTGGGCAGATCTTGCATAGGGAGAGAGGTCCACTAGACCACCAGAAAAAGTTATTTAATTATTTATGGTTACATTGGGGCTAGAGATGCAGCAAAATTTCATTTTGCTGGTGAAATTCCAGCAAAATAATGAATTTCACCACACTAAATATTTTGCAAAATTTGTGTATTTCACAAAATATTTAGCGAGTTCAAAATGTGGAATTTCACTGGCGAACGGTGGAAATTCACCTGCAAGTGGTGAAATTCCACCATTCATGGGGCAAAATTCAACATTTCAGTGGTGGATTTTTGCAATTTGCACCCACAAAATATTTTGCATAACAAAATTTGTGAATTTTGCCTATCTCTAATTGGGGATAGGTAAGGGAGCCCACAAGACCAGTAGGGACATGATTTGTTTAGTGCAAGTGGGGCTGGGTTGGACTGCTAGCCACCAGAGACAGTAATTAAAATTATTTGAATGGGAATCAGGGGTCAGGGGGGACACTAGTCACCAGGGACATTAATTCAAATTATTTCAGCAGGGATCAGGTCAGAGTGGAGACTGCTAGTCACCAGGGGCATTAATTCAAATTATTTCAATGGGGATTGGGGCTGGGGGGTGGGGAACTGCTAGCCACCAGGGACATTAAATTAAAATTACTTCAATGGGGATCAGGGCTGGGGGGGGGAACTGCTAGCCACCAGAGACATTCATTAAAATTATTTCAGTGGGGATCGGGGCTGCGGGGAGCTGCTAGCCACCACGGACATTTATTAAAAATAATTTAAATGGGGATCGAGGCTGGGGAGCTGCTAGCCTCCAGGGATGTTAATTAACATTATCTGAATAGAGTTGGGGCTGGGGGACTGCTAGCCATCAGGAACAATATTTAATGAAATTTGGATTGAGATTGGTGCTGGGGGGCCATAGCACATTGCTGCATATGTCTAAACCCTCCCAGAGGACACACTTCTAGCTGGTCTAATGGTACTTAGAAATGTGCCCTTTGTGAGAGATTTGTGAATCCCAACTTAAGGAATATGGCAGTCTGTGTTCACCTCAAGCACCCTAGCAGCATTCTGCAGCCCATTTTTGGTGCAAGGCTGGTAAAGCCCTCTTTGGTAAAGGCAGCTTGCATTTGATGCCGGCTGCCTTTGTGAAGTGCTCTTGGTGCATTTTGTTGCCGAAAGTCACACCTTGTGCCATTCTTTGTGATGCAAGCCCCTTGCACCTTTCAGGGGAGCTTTCTGAACTGGGCCCTTGGTGTAAAACTATGACAGAAAATATAAACTGAAATGATGGCTCTTATAGTATTATACAGGTGCGGTAGCACCAGTATAGTTAGGGTCAGTACAGCACTTAAATGTTAAATCCAACATTTTTCACCTCAATAACTCTGGCGTAGTTTGACGACATGGCCTGAAATTTGGTATGCTATGTCACCCTGCCACAGTCATAAGACATAAAAAGTTTCATGATGGCAACTTGTATGGTTTTTGAGATATTGAGTGTTAAAAAGCAGGAAAAAAAAACACTTTTTTCCCATTGGTTAACATGGGATTTTTGCCTCATCTACAGACTACACGGTATGAAATTTTTACTTGAAATTTTCAGGGATGATGAGGTCTGTGCCAACGGTGTGCCTTTGGATGGTTTGGTGACAAAGCAGAATATTATTTTTGAATTATAATGATTTTTGCAATAGTCACTAGGCAGACAGGTGAATGAAAATCATTTGAACGGTTAATTGTTAAGGACTTACTGTTCCTACTCAAAAAAATACTGTTCATGATGTCAGACATCTTGTTTTTTTCCATTTTAAAAATGGTTTTATAAAGAAACGCTGCTTGGTAACAAGTAGAGGTGGTCGAAGTGGACAAAATTCACTCCGTGTATGCGGAATCCGCGACAACTTCTGCAACGCGAAATAGAGTACTTTGCATCATAATGAGGAATGCAAGTCCATTGACACCAATGACTTCACATTACTCCACCTTCCCCAACCACTTCTGCACCAATTTTAATGTGAAGTACATAGAAATCCATGTACATCGCATCACTTCATTTTTTTGCAGTGATTCGTGGGATTGCAGGTCACATGGGCTCTAGATTGTTCTGCACAGCCTCAGTTCTGGGTAGTGTGTGTGTAGTGGTAGCTGGAGACAGCTTGCTCTCAGATACTCTGTGATTCAAACCCTATAAAAGCTGTTAAGAAAGCCTTTTTGAGTCATTTTTCTGCTCAAAAGTTAGTACATCGACGGTAGGAAACCCTACTGTGCTCATATCATCGAGTGTTTATTGTTTGTGTGTGGATTTTGAATGTTAATTTTGAACAATAAGTCTGTGTACTGATAAATACTTCAAGTGTGCTTTGGGGGAGGGGCATATCTGTGGTGTAGGTAGATTAACTGGGAGGAAAAGGCAGTCTTTCTGTTTTGGTTATATTTTTCTTGCATAACTGTGTTAATGTACACACAGTAATATTTTCAGTAATTCTTGAAATTTGTTTGCTGATTGTTGTGGCACAGCAGTGCATAATTTCAGTTTGTTTAAAGGATGTTGTTACATTACTGAAGTTTTCAATTTGCTATGCATTACATGTAGTGTGTGTGTGTGTGTGTGTGTGTGTGAATGTGTGTGTGATGCGTGCCATAAAATCAGACACATTTTATTGTGCCAGAGTAATTGCAGCAGTGTGAACCTGCTATCCACCGCACCTGTGTGATTTTGTACCTCTTTGTGATATCTTGGTTTTGGACTGTTACTGCAGTGCCCTGCCCCCTCCCCCCCAACCGGCAAAAGGTATTCTTTTCCAGACTGGATTGTGACTTGTGAGCACTGGTTAAGGTATTGTTGTGACTTTTCGTCTGCATCTCTTCTTGATTGCACAGTGCAATTTTAATCTGTCTGTGCTTTTGCGTCTGTTTAGTTCCCAGTCTCCATCTGCAAGCCACAGTTGTTTTTTTGTTTTTTTGACTTCACATCCATTGGCCCATACTGAAAGTTCAGAAATCTAAATTTGTTTAGAATTTTCTTGGTGATCCCCCAAAATGCCTGCAAAGAGATGTGCAAGCATAGCTGTTTCTGGCCATGGCACTGCTGTTAGTGGCAAGATTGTTTGTGGGTGTAGTAGTACGCAGACATGCATAGCTGATATCAGTAAAGGGATTTCTCCATCAATATTTTTTTACAGCGCAATCTGTAGCTTCACTCATAGTTGAAGGAGATGACGTACCAGCTGATGGTGTTAGTGCAGTTTCTGCTGGCATGAGTATCGCTGCCTCAAGTTCCACTTCTGTCCAGTTAACCATTTCAAAAAATATAGTTGAATCTAAAGCTGTGACTGACAGTGCAGATGATGTCATACTCCCCATTAACATCCCCATGGTAGCTGAACATGATTCTGATCCTGGAGACGATAACTCACAATGTCGCATTTCTTCTAGGACTGTTGAGGCCATGCCTTTGCCATCCAATGATTCTAAGTGTGGTGCAAAAATATCAGGTGATGATGATGATGATGATGATGTTGATGCTGTGGTTGGAACATGTTCTCCACATGACAGCATCCAAGCAGAAAATGTGGATGCAGATGATGCTGATGAATATGATAATGATGTCAGTGACCCCTGTTGAGAACCGGAGAAAAAGAAAATACGATGGCTGTGTCTGGCTCTGTTGTTGTTCACCCCCCCAAAAAAAAAAGTTGTGATTTAGTGGTTCCTGTTGATGATAATGATGATGACCCAGTAATAATCATAGGTAGTCATGGTGGTCAGTTAGAGTCCAAGTGTGTCCAGTCTGAAAAATCATGTAGCACACCCCCATTTCAGAGGTTAAAAAACCGGAGTCCAATAAGCAGCATCTGGGATATGATAAAAGTAGGGGATCACAATCCCTTATTTGGGATTTTTTTGTCCATGATGCAAATGATGAGTCAGTTGCAATCTGCCAGCTTTACCATGTGCGTGTGAGTCGAGGTAAAAAGGTGACTCATCTGGTCACAGAGGTCCAGCATATAACATCTCAATAAAAGGCACGTGGCACTGTGGACACAGCATCAGATGGCAGCTATTGCCATAGTGGGGCATTCACCCTCGCTGTCAGCCTTTCTGAGCATGTTATCCCCTTCCATGAGTGTAACACCAAGTAGGAATGTCTGCAGCAGCAATAAAATAACACCAGAGGATTACTACAGGCATGATGAGGGGGAGGATTAGGATTTAGAAATCTTGTCAAGTGGTGGTCAGAGTAGCAGTAGTGGTGGTGGTGGTGGTCAATGCAGTATGTCTCGTGCAAGTGGTACATCAACCCCTGTATGTAAAATGGGGAAAATAACTTAATTTGGGGACTTGTCACCTGTGCACCCCTCGTCATCACACATCCACACCCCACCCCTGGACATGCACAGAGCCGAGTCATTTGTCACACCCTGTGCAAAACATGTAAGTCAGCCCATGTTGGAGAGTGCTTTTGCCCATAACCTCCTGCCTGCCTGCCTGAAGCATGTGACCTACACTGTGTAAGCCATGTGATGTGTGTGGGCTGCCTGTGAATTCTCACTCCGTCTTAAAGCGGAATAAGGTGGAGTGCACAATGCAAATTCATAATTACAAGATGAAGTGGTGAAGTGAGGGTTTAAAATGGGCACTTCGTGCAGCAGAATACTAACGCGAAGTGGCCATTTGCGTCCACTACGTGGGCAAAATTTTACTTCACTGCATCTCTAGTAACAAGTAAACAAGACCAGTATTTAAGTCTCCATTAAATACTTACTTCAGTTTCTCTGCTACAGTTTAGAAATTTAAGGGTCAAATGTGTCTTTTTCTGTTGAGAATCATCTCACCTGTCACTCGCTTATGGTTCAGAAAAATAACTGTTTTCACCTTTTTACAGTCTGAACTTTACTGTTCAATGGGAAAAGACTATGAACAGTAAAGTTCAATAACAGTTCAAATCAAACTATTTTTAAAGAGCCAGAATTCATGAAACTGTGGCTACTCCACCCTGGTAGTATGTAACTTTGTCGAAAATATTCCAGCGTCCGATCATTTATAGCAACAAAATGACAGTCTCTGCCGGTCACTGTAATGGGGGCATGGGACCCCAGCACAGCTTCTCCAGGTCTTATGCCCCCTCCCCAAAACACCTCCGCCATGGAGGTGATTGTAATAATATCCAGGGTTTGTGGGGGGCATAGCCCTTGCACAAAACATACTTGAGTTGTCAAAGGCACAATGCAGACCACAATCATGGTCAACACTGCGCCCATCGCTGTAAAGCTGGTTGACAGGTTTTCTGTCGAACTGGCTTGGTGGAACCCTCCGACTCCCCAAGCCCCCCCAAAAAACAATTTCACAGAAAATCTGTAGCATGTGTGGCATGCAGTATTGTGTAAAAAGACATTGCCAGCCTCTTGTTCTTAAAAGGGAATTTTATTTATTTATTTTAGTCTTTGGTAACCAGGTAAGGCCCACTAGGCACAAGTGCTTGTTTTCATGGGCGATCTGGGAGCACTGGGCAGTTAACTGACTTGCTCAGAGTCACACAGTATGCAAGTGGAGGTTGTGAGAGTCAAACCAAGGTCTGGTCTGCTGGATGTATCAAACTCATTCACACCTCGTTATTCTAACCTCTAGGCTACACTGCCAGCATGTAGTTGTTTTAACAAAGTATATATCCAGCTAATGGCAACAACTGCCAGCAGCAGGAAGGTAATACAGTAAATCTAGCATTACACAACTCGATACTGATGAGATCAGTATTGATCTGTACAAAAACCAAAGGGAACTGACTCTGTAGTTAGATGTACCGCATTTAATATGGAGTGCTCAGAGTAAACCAGGTGACTAAATTTTTTTTAAACAAAATAAACGTTATGAAGGGCAAATAAACATTTTTAAACAGTACACACCTATAACTATATGCAAACTATATAAAGGGTAAAATGTTATTTGAATGTTTCCCCATCCCAAAAATTTGGCTTTTGTGTGACAAGCAGTTTTAGGTACTGCCCAAAGTGTAAAAAGAGAAATCAATGCCCTGCTAAAGCAAATTGGTGTTTGAATTCCTGTCTTTGTTACCAAGGTGATTCTCCTCAGACCTCAGGACAGCACTGGCAGCAGCATTCTACAGAATGTTAACTCTCTCTCTCTGTCTTTGGATATGACAATAGACAGGCAGAGAACCCTGTTGCCATTGCACAGTCCAATATACTAACAGCGCAGTGCAGCCACCAACTGAGAAATTGTCTTTCACAGCTGTACCTGCAGGGTTGAGTTCTCATTTTGCTGCAGCTCTAGCTGTAGCCCGGGCATCGTGTCCCAATGGGCTACTACCTATGCCTGTTGACTACCACACAAGTTAAGGGGTCTGGGTTCTGTTGCGGTGGTGATCGGGGTTCTATCCCAGAATAGAAAGTAGAGTGGTGCCTCCACCCAGAGTAAAGTAACAGTGGGCCAGGTGTTTGATTGGTAAAAACCCCCTAGGATGCTGTACTGACCCACCTCCCCTTCTGTCCACCCCACACACTGGATACTACGTTGTTCACCAATACTGTATAATACATATACTTGACAGTTAATAACAATAGAATGCCCACCACACAGGAATTGTAACAAACAAAACACAGCTTTGTTTTGAGGGAGGGCTAGGAAAGGGGGTACCAGGAACAGGATAGCTGTGAGGGAGGAAGAAAACTGGTTAAAGGGGTTAACAGTGCCCGTAGGCCAAAATATATTCTGTGCCCACCCCCACTGGTACCAGTGTACACCCCCTGTTTCCAGACTGTCCTGACTGGGTACCCAGGTTTTGCACAGGCCTGCTAGATGCCGCAGGTTGGCTGGCTTTGGGGCCCTTAAAACAATTCTCTTTAGAGTGCTAGCAATTTTAAACCTTTACTCCCCATTTAGTCAGGGCAAGCCCTGGGTTACTCACAGTCCTGAAGCCGGGGGTTCAGTCACTGGCATGGAGGGTTCTGGCAATTCGGGGATCCAGCAATCAATTTCAGAGGGCAGCAGCAGTTGAGCAGAACGGATTTGTTGGAACAACCCTGGACTTGCTTGAAGGTCTAACCTCTTGTCTCCTTCTGACTTGTTTGAAGGTCTAGCTGCGTGTCCCCTTCAGCCTGATTCCAACCCCAATGCAGAGCCCAAGCTCAAGGCCTACCAGGTCACCGGGAACCCAGACCCAAGAGTGAATCCACAGTCCAGCTCCCTTAATGGGTCCAGAGTGCCCTAGCACTCAGGCATGCACCTGTGGTCCCCTGCAGCCCAGTCTGCCCCACTCTGTAGGGGTTTGCAGGTTCCCTACCTGGCTCTGAGTTGCATTGTGGAGATTCTCATATTCTACCTTTCTCCTGAGCAAAAGAACAACCAGCTCTGGTGTGCATCAAACAGGTTCTCAGATCCATCCACTTTCCCAGTGGTTTTTGGCTAATGATTATCCGTCTCTGATTCGAAACTCCACCTTTTCACAGCTGGCTTTCAGCAAGCTGCAGGCTCCTGAAATACTGGATGCCTGCAAAGATTTTTCTTCCAATATCCTCAGCTTTAACAACAGCGCCTTTTGGCTATGGCACTCACAGTTCCAAACTACCCTTTTCACTGACTGAAGGTTTTTCCTCACCGATGCAAGCTCACTGCAAAAATTCTGAATCTCCAACACCTCCAGGAGATTTCACCAAAAAAGTCTTAAGCATTTAAAAGCAATATCACACTTCTCTCAGCCAGGACAAAGTCCTTTTCCAATCCTCAACCACTGGATCGATTGACCAAACTAAGGTCTGAAAAAGGCCTTCTGCCTTTTCACACACACTCACAGCCTGAACCCTTCTTGACTCAAGTGAACCCACCAAAGACTTCTCAAACTGCCCAAAGTCCTCGTCGCTTAACTCAGAATCCCAGCTTCCGATTGGCTGATTCTTGCTAGCAATCACAAATATTAGCCCACTTTGGGTATTAATTGGCAAAGGCCTTTGGTGCCTGAAAATAGTTCACACCTCTCCCATAGCCATCACAATCCATTTTTGGGTGCCTAGATAGCTGACTGGCTGTCCACTGGGGGTCATATATATATATATCACAATATGGCTGCTAAACAGTGTCCCAGTCAGTTTATATGCTGTCCCCGCTTTAAGTGTCCATTGCAGCCAAACCAAGTAGGTTTTTCTAATAATTTTCCCACCATCCAGTTGCAACCTTTGTCTTTAGTAGAACAACTACACAATTATACAAATAAACCTTGCAATTTGCTGGTCACTGCCTCCAGTGTGTACAGTCCCCCCAGGGAGCAATCTAGCTCATTAATATTCAAGTCAGCTCATTAATATTCATAAGTTGGCCACGATTCTTGAGCGCTATCTGCGCTCCCAAATGACCCAATGCAGCTACTTCTTATCCTCCCCCTTCAGGTTTCTGACTCCCGGTTAGCTTAGTTAGAGGGTCACGAGCACTGGGATGGCATTTGTTGGGCCGCCACAGTGGCCGGAAGATACCAGGTGCACCGATGCACACTCATGGGCTCTGTCAACACTTTTTTTTTTTACATTTTGTTTATCACCCTACCTGTCTGAACTCCTTCCAGAGTGGTCGCTCATTGTCTGTCCTTGTTCCTACCCACCTGAAGCCCCTCCTCTCACTGTCCTCCGGATAGAGTCCCTCTGCCAACTCCCCACTGGCTGCCCTGCCTGGTCCCCCCAGCTCTGAGTCCCCCAAGGTGGGACCACCAGATCACTCCTCCTGGTGCTCTATCTAGAATTCAGTTGGGCCACGAGGAGGCGGGGAGCAGAGAATATGAGAGGAGGACCCAACATTGGGTGTAGTGGACCTAACACCCCTGGGCCCTCCTTCATCTATCAGGAGGCAGGAGTTTTTTTCTTAGGTAGGTTATGCCCACCCCTCCCATTCCAGGCAGAGCCTGTATGTGCAACGATAGCAAGGATGTCCGCCGTGACTCTGCATCCTCAGTTCTAGAGCCCTGAGCACTGCAGTACCTCCGGTCTCCACCAGGGGCCACTTTGGTGCTGGGCAGAACCCTGGATCCTGCCCAAGAGAGGAGAGCTGCCCACTGGATGCTTGATCCTCTCTCACCCTTGCTGCTCCCCAATGGCCCAGGCTCTTTTCCGAACCCGGGTCACCGGCGTGGCGTGAGGTGTGGCATCCAGCACCTCAAACCTCAGTGCCACTGGGCCGGCTTCCCTGCCGACACTTTTAAAGTGCTACTGAGCGGCAGTCCCGTGACTGACTCTTCTGGCCCCCAAAGGACCAAATAAACATTAAAGTGGACCGGACGGAGACCAATAGAGAACCAGGACTCATCAGCAGAAGGCGTTGTGGAGCAGGATCAATGACAGGCTCCCAAAGAAAACAGGTAAGCCCCAACTGAGGGGGGGTTACATAGCTAAGTTGCATAGTGTCACAGCTACAATAGACTGCTGCAGTATAGCTAGACATCCTAAACTTTAGGTGGGGTGTTGTCACCCCAGCTAACTTTACCTGGTAAAGTGGCCATCTGTTAGAAAAATATGGACTAAGAGTTATCAGACTTCAGATGTGCAGTAGGGTTCAGAGCAGTATAAGTATGTGATGGCAGCTACCCCGCCCCCCCCCCACACACACACACAGCTGAGGTGCAACACTGCAGTTCGCAAAGTTGTTGTACTATAGTTGGTAATATCTGGGTCAACATGTGACAGCAAGGGTCATATACTAATATTTTTCCCTTGACTGTACATAATACTAACAGCCAAGGGGATTACTGGTAAATCTGAGGATGTATTTCAGACCCAGTCCCCCTGGTCCTTCCCCCTCCACTGGACCACCTGCAACCTGCGACTAAATCTTTAGCAGCTCACATACAGTGTGATGACATGCTGACCCATTCTTTGAAACCTGACCCTCCACAGCAAGTAGCTGCTAAAGCTGAGGACTACTTACCCCACACAGACACACTGGGAGCAGTTTGACATATTTATTAATTGATAATTGGGAAGGCTGTGCCTGTAGTTCAACTAGCCACTCCCCATTTCTGAGCTATATAAGCAGTTCCTCCCAGCCTCTCTCGGAAGCACTTTTTTCTTTGCCGACTGGAGGCCCTGTCTGTCTGTCCTCTCCCATGGGGCCTGCTAGGGTTTTGTCCCTCCCCCCCCCCACTGTATTCTGGGCTCTGCTTGGTTTTTGCTGGACTTCTTTTTGTGTTCTCTTGCTTTTGGTTTGTATTCCTTGCTCCTGCTTTTGGTCTGTTTTCCTTTCCTCCGGCTGTTACTGTGTGCTTCCTTGTGTGCCTGTTTTTCAGTTCTCCCGTGTCTGTGCATTTATGTTGTGTTTCCTTTTGGGGTTTTCTAGTTTTCTAACATATTGTTGCCCTTTGTTTGCTCTGAGCTTATCTTGCCTGTATCCAGGTTCCTACCACCTCAATCTTCCCGCATTTATTATTATATGTTTCAACTCACATTGCAGTCAGTTTCCGCAATTGCTGTATGTTTTAGCTACATTCTAACTTCTTCTGCTGCTGCTGTTTCCACATCATTTACTATACCTGGTCTAGGCTCCTACTATCAGCTAGCTGCCACTGCCTGTTGCAACTCTGCTCACAGTTTATCCATGCTAACTCACTTGATTCAGTATTGGAGTTCAGTGTGCTCTGCTCCCATTTTCTAGAATTTGCTCAGCCTAAAAAATGAATGCTGTTTGGTCCAGTAAAACTGCTGTTTGAGCTCATGATGCTCTGTTTATATACAGCCCTTTTGGGTATTTACAGCTGCTTAATCATGTTTATTGGTACTCAGTGGGACTCAAACCTGAGTCTCCTGCAATTCTATCAACTTTCTCCATGGGATTCAAACCAGCTTACATGGAAATGCACCATACGATTATCGCTGTTGTTTTCAGTGCATTGTCTCTCACTGCCATTCCTATGCCTGTTCGATTGTTCAGCTTAGCTACTCCTGAAGCTATTCCTAATTGCTGCTGGACACTGCCCAAATACTGTACTTTTGTACACATCTTCATTATACTCTGAAGGTCAGCTCAGCTACAGCTGTTGCTGTAAACTAGTTTCACAATCCACTTGTGGATCATTGCGCTTTACCGTGCCTTCCTTGTTTTTCTTATGGTGGAGGACTGAGATGTTATGGTGGAGAGCCATGGCCCCATGTGGTCCAGATCCCTCATGTTCAAATACTGCCTTCACCACTAAAATCCTCCGAGAATTTATTGTATGTCACCTTTACTTGGCTTCCTTAATGGATCTGGTTGGCTTGCCTCCCTGCATGTCATGTGAATTGTTGCCTCACAGACCTATGTGCAGGTCCAATCATTGTTTACACTGCCTCACAGACCTAAGTGCAGGTCCAATCATTGCTTACACTGGCCTTGGAGGTTTAGTCTGCTATGTGCTTGCTATAAATCATGTATGACCTATGTGAGGGTCTACAATGCTTAGCACTTCCTTTAAGCTCTCCTTCCCATTTTGTTTCTTCCATAATTGGAGGCACACCAACCATGACCATTAGTTACCATGGCTCAGGGCTTGTCCTGCAGTGAACGGTCTCGCTATGCACCCACAAAGTCTACATCTTAAGTGTGTGAAACTTTGGGTGGGGTCCTTCTCATCTGGCCCATAATGTGAATATCCTCACCCCGGGTGGACCTTCAGCCATGCAGATATATTGGAGACATCTCTCAATGCAAAATTTAAAACTTCAGCTCCGAGGGGTGGGGCCAAGGGGGCTCCTTTAACTAGCTGAGTGGGTTCAGTGGCACCTTCTAAGCTATTCTTCCTACGACTGTGGTTCACCTGGTTTATTTTTAGATCAGTAGACTGGCTGAGTGCCAGTCATCACTCTCCTCCTCCCATCTTAGAGGGCCAGTTGCAGAGAATGCTCACAACCTTTCACAGTGTTCCTGTTAGAGGGACAGCGTGAAAGCTTTCCTCCAAACTGGAACAATTTCTACCCCCCTTAACTGGGTTTTTAAATTGTAGCAGCAGAGCTGTCACTAAACAAAATGTCCCAAGCCTGGAGGGAAGGTTGTCTAGGCCTTGGATCCCCAGAGATTTCCTCCTTAAAGGTTTTTTCTCTCCTCCATGCCACAGGTCATAATACTTAATTAGCCTTAGTCAGTATTCCCTAGTTTACTTAGGTAGATTCCACTGTTGGATGGAGGTGGATGGTGTCCCTACTTGCCATTCTCTCTCTCTCCTTAGGAAGCCCCCTGTGGTCATCAATGCAATCCATTGTACCCATGTTATTCTGCCAACCTGGGCATCTCATTTATGTTTTGTCAAGTTGCCTGTTGCTGTTACTCTACTTCTCTGCCTCATGGCCACCAATCACTACTGTTCTTTTTGGTGCTGCTACAGTTTCTTTTGGGTATTCTTCCTCAGGTACCTTTAGCCAAGGGAACCTTCCCATGGTACCTCTAGTATTGTAACCCTCTATGGGTGTTCCTTGCCTTTGGTACCCCTACAGGGTGGTAATTCCTCATGGAATTAAGAGTGTGAATGGCCAAAGCAAGGTAACTCAGTTACACAAGCACAACACTATACTGAATGTGTAGGCCATTGAATTCAAAGGCTATGCCTGTAGTTCAATGGGCAAGCAACCAGCTACTCCCCCTTCCTGAGCTATGCAAGCAGTTCCTCCCAGCCTCTCTCTAAAGCACTTTTTTTTTGGCCCTTCATCCTCCCTTCCTACTCCAGTGGGTCACTGCTCTCCTCCAGGGGATCCTTCCTAAAGTACCTTTAGCCAAGGGAACCTTCCCGCGGCACCTCTAGGGGTAGAACCCTCTTCAAGGGTTCCTTGCCTTTGGTACTCCTACAGGGTAGTAATTCCTCATGGAATAGAGAGTGTGAATGGCCCAAGCAAGGTAACACAGTTACACAAGCATAACACTATACTGGTTGCATAGGCCATTGAATATAACCTTTAAAGGAAGTGTTTCAGTTCCTTGTGTTTTTATTTGTATTTTTATTTATTCATGTTTTTGGCTGATGTTTGTCAGTCACAATATGTATTGTTTTGTTTTTTCAATTGTTCCCCATGTCATCATGGCTTCTGGCCAAATATCTTTCTTCGAACCAGATCTAGGGACCCCAGTCGTTCGATCCTGCTCCCAGTCTTGAACTCTTCTGAGCATGGAGCACTGAACCTCTGACCATTGGACTATAGTACCACTGAAACCGTTACATTCCCTATAAGGCCAGTAGATACATTTTGTTGCTGTCATGCGAATCTAAAAATATTGCATATAGTAGGGGAGATGTTATTAAGAAACTGCACAGCATTTGTGAGATATCACAGACCTTGCTTTATGCCGATGACTGCGCTGTTTATGAATGGCAAGAGCACTGCAGAACTAAATCTGACACATATCTTTTAACCTATTACAGAACTGGTTGTTAAATGAGAGAATGGTTCTGAATGTCTCTCAGACACAGGTACATATATTCAAACATTTGCCAGCTGCAGAAAATCTCCTAAATTATTAGAAAATGTTTTAGGAGTAACTGCAGTACTTACCAAAAATGGAATACCTACCCTTGCTCTTTTGTTCAGATACTGAGGTTTCAAATGTAGTTCCTAATGTTAGGAGCCAAGCCAATCCAAACAGCACTGCATCTGTGAGACATTACTTCTCTCATTTAACAATCACAGGTTTTTACATCTGTGTGACAGCAAATAAATGTTCTATGTGGCAAAAAGGAAATGACATGCTTATGAAACTTGTACAGCAATGCAGATACATATTACAGTTATATATTTAGGAGTGTAGATGGGGGCCACCCACCTGCGTTCTGTCTGAAACCAGGAGGGGGCATCACGGGCCTTTTAAACTGAACAAATATTTTTGTTTTGGCCTACTTGCCCATGCTTCCTGACGTTACTTGAAGAGCAGATGGACCAGTGTTACTGGAACTAGGTTTCCGACAGAATGGGAGGGGGGCATCTATTTTCCTAAAAATACAGTTGAAATACAGTAGTGTATGATGCAGTGGCCGCTCCTTCTGGGAATGATACCTGTGGGCTGAATCTGGAGTTTCAGGTGAATATGTTGTATATTCGCACCCCCTCCCTAAATCTGCATTGCTGTACAACTCCCATAAGCATGCCTTTTCCTTTTTTTCACATAGAAAGCAGTTTGAAAGGGTTCTTTTTCCCCCTTCTTATTTTAAACCTTGGACTTTCTTTTATTTTAACTACAGGACCAAATAATTCTCCAGTGGCAACATACTGCTTTGTAATCATTGTCCATGCAGTTGTAGTTTGAAGCTGAATCCCACTAAAATTGAATTCCTGTTGCTCATTTAGATAGATTTACATAGAAACAAAGACTTTGACGGCAGATAAGGACCACTTGGCCCACCCAGTCTGCCCATTTCCCTACCTATTGGATAAGCTGCAGATTCTAGTTAACCAACAGCCTACTTCCTGCAACCCCCCAACTATAATTGCCTTATGTCTGTCCCATGCATGTTTGAATTTCCCCACTGTTTTAGACCCCACAACCTCTCCAGGAAGGCGGATCCATACGTCCACCACTCTCTCCGTGAAAAAGAATTTCCTCACATTACCCCTGACCCATCCCTCCTCTAACTTTAAATTGTGCCCCCTTGTTCTCACACATCTCTTTTTCTGAAAGATGTTACCCTCCTGGACTTTGTTGATTCCCATGAGGTACTTAAAAGTTTCTATCATGTTCCCCCTGCCCTCCTTTCATCAAGGGTATACATATTAAGCTCTCTCAGTCTCTCTTCATATGGTTTCTGATGTAGACCCTGCACCATTTAGTTGCCCTCCTCTGGACTGCTTCCATCCTGTCTATGTCCTTGCGTAGATGAGGTCTCCAAAACTGCACGCAGTACTCCAGGTGGGGTCTCGCCAACTGTCTGTATAGAGTGATAACCACTTCCCTTTTTCTACTAGTGATGCCCCTCCCTATGCATCCCAGTATTCCCCTGGCTCTCCTTACTGACTTCTCACATTGCTTACCCACCTTTAGGTCATCTGATATAACTACACCTAGATCCCTTTCCATTATTGTTGTCGTTAGTACCTCCCCTGCTATTGTGTACTCTTCTCCTGGATTTTTATTTCCCAGGAGCATTACTTTGCACTTCTTTGCATTGAATCTAAGTTGCCATATCTCTGACCATTCCTCCAACCTTGCCAAGTCCCTTCTCATCCTTTCTACCTCCCCTTGTGTATCAACTCTGTTACAGATCTTTGTGTCATCTGCAAAAAGGCATACCTTTCCTTCTAGAGCCTCTGCAATGTCACCTATATAGACGTTAAAGAGGACTGGACCCAGTACTGAGCCTTGAGGTACTCTACTAGTAACCCCCCTTTCTTCAGAATGTGTTCCATTCACTATTACCTTCTGTGTCCTATTGTGCAGCTAGTTTTCTACCCAGGCTACCACCCTGGGACCCACTACCAGGCTGGCTAACTTGATTATTAATCTTTTGAGTGGGGGACTGTGTCAAATGCCTTGCTAAAGTCTAGGTAGGCCATATCCAAAGCCCCTCTCTGGTTTATTACTTTGGTCACCCAGTTAAAGAAATTGATTAGATTTGTCTGACATGACCTTCCTGCTGTGAATCCATGCTGCTTTGGGTCCTGTGCCCCGCTGCCTCTAGGTATTCAACAATTCTTTCTTTCAGAGTGATTCCATCATTTTCCCACCGCTGAGGTCAAACTAACAGGTCTGTAGTTTCCTGCTTCTGCCTTGCTCCCACTTTTGTGAAGGGGAATCACATCTGCCCTCCTCCAGTCCTCAGGTACCACCCCATCTTCCCATGATTTGTTAAAAGTGTGGTTAGTGGCATCACTAGGTCCTCCATAAGTTCTTTTAGGATTCTAGGGTGAATCCCATCAGGCCCCATTGCTTTGTCCACATATCACTTATTCTGGTAAATGTTTAAATGCTTCTGTCTTGTTTATAGTGTTATCAGGGTAATGTTAAATAGAGAGTGAATTTAACAGTTGAATTAAGATCATTATTGTCTATGCTAATAGAACACTGTATAGTTAAGTGATAACATTCAGTTAGCTGGAGTATAGCAAGGAATAACTGGCTGAAGTGGTTGATTAAGTGCCTGGTTGATTAAATCCCAAGGCCAAAGCGTTTAATCAACCACTGAACACGGTTATTCTGAGTATACTCCAGCTAACTGAATGTTATTACTGTTATATGACTAGAAGTTTTGAACACAGGATTTTAAAAGTACCGTGGTAGTTTTTAAGTGATTTGCTTGTAGTCACACAGTATGCAAGTGGTGGATGTGGGATTCAAACCCAGTTCTGGAGGTTTGCTGCTCAGATCTCTTAACCACTGCATTATACTGGCTTCCAAGAAACAGCTGAAGAGGAATGTGCCTTTCTTCCCCTTTTTTCTGTGAACTAAATGGATAACCTACTGTGGGAGTCTCTGAAATGTGAATAACCTACTGTGGCTGTTACCAGAAAGTGGATAAGCTATTGTGGGCATGTCTCAATAGAGAATACTGGCTGGGCAACTGTGAGCAACAAGCCTGTGCTGCCACAGAGGGGTTCTGATTCTGTTACACCTTAAGAGCAAAGCTCGAGAGGTCACATGGAATCAGAACCCCAGGGTTGTAGCTCAGGCTGGTTGGTCACAGTTGCCCAGCCAGTATTTTTTACAGGGTATAGTAACCCCGTAATAAAAATAATAAAATAAAAATACTTGAAACTCCTCTGCCACCTTTGAAAAAACTGCCACCGCCATCCTGTCAGAAAATTTATTGTTTGAAATCTGAGATGTGCGCATGTTGGTTTTTCCTTTAGTTAAACTGCTAGCTTATGCGATCTCAGAAACAGCCAAGATGCTGTTGCACCACAGTAAGGTATTATCGCGTTCCATGAACTTTGATCTGTGCTACAACAACATTTTGCTTGCGACTGATTTCTATGTAGAACAAGGGGTCACTATTCACTATAATGTGATTGCAGTAGTTTGCGGGATAATAACTGACAGTTTTCCTGTATTCTGATAGGCTGAGAACAGATACCTGTCATATAATATACTATAATTGCAGTAAGTAATGAAACAGAAATAAAAAAAAAAACATTTAAACTAACTATCTGAAATACATGCAGCATAATGTTTTTGTTAATATCTTATTTGTTATGAGAGACCATTGTGCATGTGGGTTTGCTTTTTTTCCTTTTGCAGTGTGGGAAGGGTTAGTCAATACATAAAGCTGATTAGAAGAGCTGTATAAAATAAGAAACATGAGATTTACCATTGTAGCAACCTTGATGTGATTATTATACAGTTTTCATCTTCCTGGTTGTAAAATTACAGCTTAAATATAAGATGCACAGTCAGGGATCTGCCCAGTGTGCTCCCCCTTCCCATTCCCCCCTCCAGCTAAGTTATAAAATAAGAACATCATTGAAAAAAGGATACTTTACAGCATATTTGTAGTGCTATCTAGGTAAATATAATACACACCACAAATGAGTATGAGCTAGACTAGACTTAGAATGACATGTCACATCACTTCTGTGTTATTCAATATTTTCATTATAATAACTGGTGACTCCTGATATCAACCTGTTTTTGAGACCTTTAAAAAGTCATATCAACCTACAAGTTGATATGGCAAAGTCATATGAACCTGCAAGTTGATATGGCAAAGTCATATCAACCTGCAAGTTGATACAACTTTTATTGTCTCATGTCAGGTTGTGTGTACCATGCTAAGGTGCTTACTGACTCGGAAAAGTGAACCATTCACAGTTTTTTTTTTACTTTCAACAATGGAGAAGCTGTTGAACCTTCAGATAGAAACATAGAAACCTAGACTTTGACGGCAGATAAGGACCGCTTGACCCACCTAGTCTGCCCATTTCCCTACCTACAAGATAAGCTGCAGATCCTAGTTAACCGACAGCCTATTTCTTCTTACCCCCACAAGAATTGCCTTATGTCTGTCCCATGTATTCTTGAATTCTTCCACACCTTGTCTTTATAACAACCAGCATGCCATGAAGCCATTACAGAGGTTGAATCAGCAATGCAGGAAGCACAAAATGCTAACACTCTGAGTTTTGTTTACTTAGCACCAGTTATTATAAAAAATAACACATACAAAGGTGTGTTATCTGCAGTTTTTTTACATACCCATGGTGTGCAACAATATATAAACCTCTCAAGCGTCACCCTCAAGGTTTATATATTATCACACACCTTGGCTGTGTAAAAAAACTGCATATCACACACCTACATATGCATTATTCTCTATATTTCTGTGGTCCTATTTCCTTTTTCATAGGTCTTGTTTTCACTAATTTCAATATTGGATAAGTAGTACTTTTTAATGCTCATGTGAGCAGTCTACAGTGCTGCATTCTTTAACAGTAATCTCACTAACGGATACGTGATGGTAAAAATGAATCATGATTGAGTTACAGTCCTCTTTACCGGCCCCCTCCCAACCATGATTAGCCAGATTGTAGAGAAGCATGGGCTCATCTTTGTTTATTTGTCTTTGTTAACTGGGTAGGTGCACTACACAAAGGCATTAACTATTTTCAGGCACAACCTGGGAGAGTTACAGACAGTACAGGTGATACTATAAATGGTGACATAAATGTTAACAGTTTAGGTGATGCAAATAACAGGTGAAAGACAAAGTACACAAAACATGGCAAGGTATTGCATCACAGTTAGGAGTTACAGACAGAATAAGCAGTATATACCAGGTAATACAACACACCAATAGTTGGAGAATGCAACACAACAAGACGTTAACATTGATAAGGTCAGGAGAGTTAACCCTGGACATAGCAACGTAACAGCAGGGCAGATATCAAGTGGGTTAAGTGCACGGAAACTTGTTGGCAAAAAGGTAAGGCCTGGTTAAGTGGGATTTTGCTACGTCCTGCTGCACGAACATAAGTCAGTGCTCATTAGGTGATTGCGAAGGTTGCTCTTAAAGGCCTGGTGAGACTGAACTAGACTTTCTGCTATGGGGAAAGAGTTCCAGAGTTTGGGCACAAATGCAGAGAATGCCTGCTCACCCATCTTTATCTTACATTTAGGGACATCAAAGAGTGGCCTGTCTGCTGACCTCAACAGGTATGCCTGCGGGGTGCGTCTTAAATTTTGGCAAGTGCAGGTGGTGTGTTGGATCTCATAATGCCATTGACTGTGCAGCCTGCTGTGTAGGTTCAATAGGAGGATGGGGACAGCCATCCAAGACTGGAATATAGAAGGCAGTGATATGTGCCCAGGGGCACGAATAGGGAAAAGTGGCAAATACAGTTATAACACGTGTTCCACTAGCTTAGGACCTTCTTGCTAGCTTCCAGGTAGGTAATAAGGGCATATGTAAGGCTTGGATGCAGGACACCAGGTGAGATAGCAAGTCTAGCAGATGTGGTGAGGGTGTGTCTAATTTTGTATCAGAGTTGCAATTTTATATTTACTGACTTACAGATAATGGATTGATGGAGGTTGAAGTCTAGAGATGGGTCCAGGGTAATTCCCAGGTACTTGAAGAACTGCACAACATCTAGTGGTGTTTCATGTGGACCAGGGATAGTTAGAGTGGACAATCTGGCTTTGAGTCAGGGGGCACATCTGAAGATCATGGCGATCATCTTTTTTGAGTTCAACAGCAGCTTGTTTTTCCTAAGCCATGCCTGTGTGCAATCAAAAGCCTCGGACAGGCTCCAACACTCATGAATGAACTGACATCCTCCGACATTAGTAACTTCAGATGGTCAGATGATACTACTAAAAGATAATGCCATTTCATTCATATTTTCCTGAATGGAAATGAGCTCATGCCACTCCACCATGGGACTTCAGTTGAAGTTCAGTTTGCAACATAATGGTATTCCAAAGTTGAGACAGGTTCACACTGCAGTCTGCTTCTTGGGATGGGCAGGCAAATAGGAAATGCTTGCTTATGATATCATCGAGCCCTATAAATCTGTAAACTACAGAATTACTATTTTATAAAGTCACCGGTTTGAGGAGGGGAAATGCTAATACCCTCAAACTAAAAAGAGGTAGAGATCCACTCTTCTTATGCATGAATGCTCACGTCTCCCAAGGGACTCCTGGTTTTACAACTGAAGATGCAGGATGTAGTCCCTTATAGGCAGTAGTGATTCCTTCTTTTCCATTCTAGAACTGAGAGGGAATTGTGTTTATAAGCCAGAAACATGAAGTAGAGAGATGGTCCCTATGAGCAAATCCCAGTGTCCCACAATGAACTTCTGTAATTTATCACCAAAGGTGCATGTCATAGTCCATAACCTGTAGTAATGATCCTCAATGTCCAAAGTCAGTTATCTGCTCCATAAATGGAGGGAGGGTATAGTACACTGAATACCAAATGTAAGCCAACTGATCAGTCAGTTTCTTAATAAGATTACTATGTGGAATAGTGTCAAATTGTTTGTTAAAGTCCAGGTACAACAGGTCAACAAAAACCAAAAATGTCAGTGCACTCCTGGGGTGTCAGGTCTTGGTCTCATTACACAATACATTCACTTGAGTTTACTGTATTTGATCACACTACTCAGACACTGCAATATTGTTTTGGGGTGCTATGAAGAGGAAGTGAGGAGGAAGCTTGAGTATAGTGTGTGTGTGTTGGGTTGGGAGCAACATATAAGGAAGATGGCAGTGAAAATTTATGAGTCAGCATGAAATTAATAAGACAAAGAGTAGTCCAAAAGGTGAGTCTGCTTGAGCAGATTGTATGCGTAAGCAATAATACCCAATAGGGTGGGCAGTATTGGGCTATACCGGACTGCCCTGGGGTGTAATGAGGCCCAACGCCGCAGGCAGAGGGCCTTATAGCCCCTGGAAGGTCCGGTATAGCCCAGTACTGCCCACTCTGGGGGGTATTATTGCACTTACAAAAGGGGCACTGTAAAACAGAAAAAGATCTAAAAAAATTGTTTATAAAAAATGTGTTTAAATTAAGTTTTGAAATAAAATAGTTCCTCTGCCTTAAAAAAAGCTGTCTGTATGAAGCTACACCTTACAACCCCCCCCCCCCATGCAGCAATTCTATTTCTGATTCAGGTTTTTTTTTTAATTGTTAGTAAGAAAGGAGCAAAAGAAAAAAGGGGAAGTGAGCGAGTAGATAAACTTGTGTACACCCCTCCCCTGCCATGTAGAGGCAATTTTACAACGAAAAAAAACTGTTATTTTGCCCTTTACATCTTTTTGAGATGTTTCTTTGTATGTACCAGCACAATGAATGGAGTGATGACAAGTGAAGGAGTGAGTGAGCGATTGAGCGATGGAGCAGCTAACTGTGTAGTTCAATGCGGGGATTCAACATACTGGCAGAGTCAGAAAAGTAAAGATTAAGGGCCAGATGGTGGCTGCAGAGGTCTCCGGACACACACAAAAAAGAAAACAACTGAAAGTTGCGAGCAGGAAGTAGATTTATGGCCAAGGTTAGTGGGAGCAATATTTTCCTTGAAGCTGCTTTGTGTAGGAGATGTACTGTGCATGAGAGGACTGGTATTTTCTTGAGTTTCCATACTACAGATGGACGTCCATCTGCGGTATGGAAACTCAAGAAAATACCGCTGCTCTCATGCTCGGTCTGGTGCAACAGATAATGTGCTGACAGCTCTCACTGTCTCTGGGTTTGGCATAAAAAGCAAGCAAGGTTAGGTGGTGCAGACAGAATTGCAGGTACACTAAGTGAGAAGTGCGTCCAGGAACCGTAGGAGCCAGAGTCATTTGAAGTGATTCCCACAGATAAAGAGTCGCGCTGCTGGGTCATGGTGGTTGTGAGAGCAAGCGGAAGGGGAGGGGGGGTGAAACTGGAGGCTGGGAGTTGTGGTTTTCAATGGGGGAAAAAATAAGATGAGTTTTTGAAGATGGGCACTGTTTTTATTTGTGTACACTGCTTGGAGGAGTGAAGTGGTGTGGGGCTTTTCACTCACTTACTGAGAGGGAAAAATGGTGGCAGTTTCAAATTGTGTGCCCAGTGCTTCAACCAATGAGAAAGCAGGCTGGGCACAAGGATATGTGGCTGGGCATGAGGCAGGTTTGGGTGGCACTTTTTATTTGCTGGGCATCTATTGAAAATTAATGTACCCCCTCGGCAGGGGTACTAGCCAATCAGAACCCAGCAAATAAAAAGCCCATTTTCTAAAGTCATGAAACAGACCTTCTGACCACCAGTAACAAACTCTAATAATTATATACATCAGAGAAACTTTACACTCAAAACTAACAGTTCTTCTGTGGCAGTGATATTGACTGTGAGTTTGAAGGATTTCTTATGTGACCATCAGTGTGGTTGGAATATATGGTGGGGGTTGAATTGGTGTGAACTATACAGTTATTAAAGAACACTAATTATTATTTGTTAGTACACTTAACCATCATGGCTACAAGCCAAGGATCCCACACTCCCTTCAGAAACAGTCTGGTTGAGTGGTCCTCCCTGTAAATATTGTTTTCTTCCATCTGTGTTCAGCTCTCCCCCACACACCTTCAGTCACTGCACCCTGCCCCTTACAACAAACACACACACACGCACACTAGCTGCAATCCTCTCTTACTGTAACTGCCTTTTTATAACTCAAACAGTGCATGCTTCAACTTTTTTCCCAGACTCTTTAATCAGTGTGATGGTAATGGTTGGGTGGGGGGTAGTGCTCTGGTCACTGCTTTCTCCGGGTTGATGGGGAGCTACCCTAGTCATGTTCCCACATGGTTAAGCCAGTGCTGAACATATGAAATGGGCCACAACCTTTTTCACTTGCCACAACCTGATCCGACCAAATCCTGAGCAATGGAGCCATGAACAGATCTGTGAACCCAATGTCACATCTGCCTGTACATAACTTCTCAGAGTGCAGATCAGGTTCATACTAAGGTGTTTAAGGTCCAAGGTGGCTTTTGGACACATAGATGCACCTATTCAAATATAATATCCTATACCAGTGTTGTTAATAAGGTACTTATCAAGATGTTTTTTTAAATATAACCTTATTCTCACTAGAAATAATGTCAGCTTGGAGTTTATTCCATGGGGTGACAATTCTCTGGGTATAAAAATACTTTTGGGAGGTGTGATGGAATTTTGCCCTAACAATTTGAAAAGGGTGACCTCTGGTATTATAAATATTCTTTTTAAAAGCAAAACCCATTTGAGTAAATAAATATGGGTCATGCACTATATCAAATATGAAAATAAGGTCCCCACGAAGACGTCTCAGCGATAGAGGCATAAAATTTAGTTCCTGCAGTCGATTTTCATATGAAAAATCGTACAAACCATGTATGTTTTTAGTAAATTTTGGGCAGAATCTTCTAGATGAGGTCCAGCATAAGCTCTGAACAAGGGGAGCATCACATCAGGATTTCTGGGCTTAATATTTCTTTTGATACACCAAATTACTTTATTAGTCCTATTAATTGCCTCATTTATTTGTTTATTATAACCCATGTCATTTTCTATAAATATACCCAGATCTTTTTCATCCTTTGTACACATCAAAGGACTCCCATTTAAGAAATAGGCAGCAGCTTTATTATTGAGGCCCACATCACCTTGCACTTAGATGCATTTAATTTCATACCCCAGTACTCAACCCATTGAGATATACTGTTTAGATCTTGCTGGATTTTTGCAACACTATTTACAGTATTACATAGGCCACCGATCTTGACATCGTCTGCATATTTAATAGAAGATGACAGTTTTTAGTAAGATCTGCAATGAATATTTGAAAAAGACAGGGGCCCAAAACAGACCCATGTGGGACTCCACTTGTCACTAACCCCATTTGTGATAGGTGACCTGTGATAAGAAAGTTTTGCAAGCAATTTGCTAGCTAAGCATCTATCCATTTGACAAGGTATCTTTTTATATTAGTATCCAGGAGTTTGGTTATCAAAGCACAATGGGACATAACATGAAAAGCTTTGCTAAAATCAAGAAAGATAATGTCAACTGGAATTCCAGTATCTATATTCATACTAACCTGTTCATAAAAGCACATTAATTTACTTAAACAGCTTCTACCCTTTTTAAACCCATGTTGTTCTTTATCAATGGACTCTATGGTGTCACTGATAAGGTCTTTAATGATACTCTCAAGTACTTTACAGACTGAGTATGTTAGACTGATTGGTCTATAATTTTCCCAGTTAGAACGAGGGCCTTTTTTTATGAATAGGAATTACATATGCCATCTTCCACTCCTTGGGTACAAAATGAAACTGTAAGCAGAGTTCAAATAATGTTCTTATTGGTTGAGAAATGTAATATGCTAATAAATATAATAAATGATCAGGAATTTCATCAGGTTCCAGTGCAAATTTATTTTTTAGCTTGAGGAGTTTGGTTCGAACCATATCATCAGACAACTTTATTGGAAGCTCATTATCCACTGTAATATTATTATGAACCTTGTCAGTTTTGGGTAGAAACAGAGAAGTAAATTTTTGATTCAATATGTTTGCCATTTCCAGACGGTCACGAAGGAGTGTTGCATCATGTAATAAAGGACCTACTTGGCATGTTGGTTTTTTAAAAGAATTGGTAAATGAACAGAATGATTTCCCATTATCTTTTTTAGCATCTCTAGCCAGATTAAGTTCCCTTTTTTTTGCCCTCTTAATTACTGATTTACATTTTTTTGAATTTTTAAGTATGAGGACCAGTTGTCCTTAGTCTGGGTCTTTAAATACTATGGGTGGGATATTCAAAAGGGTTGCGCCATGTGCTATAGGGTTGCGCCAGCGCAAGTCTGAAACTGCCCCATTCTGTGATATTCAGCAGGAGGCAGTTGCGCCACAGAAAACATGCTGAGCAACAGCACAATGCTAATGAAGGTATGCACAACCGAAGGGGGTGGAACCATGCATAAAGTGCGCAATGCGATATTGAAAGGCTTGCGCAATACGCAACAGTGGAGCAGGTGGAAGTTGCGCCATAGCAGAAATGAGCCAAAATAAAAAGGCTCAAGGAAGAGGCGCAAGAACGCAACAGGGAAGCCACATGAGGCAGGGAGACAGAGAAGGCCAGAGCAACAAACAGTGCAGGCCAGGGAGTGCACAGGACAGAAGAGGGGCAAGGGAAGGTGTGTGGGGCCACAGAGTGCAGAGGCCGGTAGGTGTACCCGGTGCAGTGGAGGTAGCAGTCAGGACAGCGGGGGTAACAGAGCAACAACAGCCAGGGGGGGAACACAAGCCAGGAACATGGACAGTGCCAGCTTCCATGTAGAAGCTGTAATGAGGGGGGTGAGAAGGCATGCTGCAGGGGGACGTGGCCGTGGAAGGGCCCGTTGGCGGTACACCCCCAACAGGCAGTACTGAGCCCACATCAGCTTTGAGCTGTATTCAGATGTCGAGATTGTGGGCTGGTACCACCTGAACAGGGCAATACTGAGGCAGCTCTGTGAGCTGTGCAGTGATGTGATGCAGGCACCCTCACGACGGAGTCACGCTCTGTCAGTGGAGACAAAGGTAACAGCCTGCATGTGCTTGCTCGCCATGGGTACCTTCCAGAGACCAACAGGGGACACCACAGGCATAACATAGTTGGCCACGTCACGCATCCTCACCCAATTCCTCAGCGCACTGCTGCCACATGCTGCAGAGTACATCCATTTCCCCAGCACCGCGGCGGAGTGTACAGCAAACATACAGGAGTTCCACAGGGTAGCACATATGCCTGGTATGCTAGGGATGATAGACTGCACCCACGTGGCCATTTGCATGCCACCTGGCCCCAATGGGGCTGCCTATCGGAATCAGAAAGGATTTTCCAGTGTCAACTGCCAGGTGGTGTGTGATGCCAGTGGGCACATCATCAATGTCTGTGCCACGCACCCTGGTGGAGCACACGATTCATTCATATGGTACCAATCAGCACTGTGCCATTGATTCGAGAGTGAGGACATCCCCACAGGACATCTAGTGGGAGAGTATGCATGTAGGATTGGCAAATCGGGGGCAAGGGTGGGTAAGCCACAGGTGCCATGGGAGTGGCACACAGGGTTAGGGGCAATATGAGCCTGAACATGACTCTAATCTCCACTATCTCCACACAGGTGACAGTGGATACCCACTCCATCCCTGGCTGCTCACACCATACTGGCGGCCCATGACCCCATCACAGCAACGCTTCAATGAGGCACACGCCGCCACACGCAAAATCATTGAGCGGGTGTTTGGGATGCTGAAGGCACACTTTCGATGCCTAGACACCTCTGGCGGTGCCCTACAATATAGCCCCTCAAAGGCCTGTGGGATATTCCTGGCCTGTTGTATCCTGCACAACATGGCCAAAGACTGTGGGATAGCCATACAGGTCGAGGAGGGGGACAGCAATGGGGATGCTGGGGACGCCGGTGATGATGGGGATGAGCAGCCCCCCCCTTGGATGGCGTGACCCCTGACTGATCCAGCTGGCCCAGCTGCACCTGGACACCATCACAGAGGAGCACTTCGCCCAACACAGGTAAGTCATGGGGCTATGTGCAACCAACAGTGGCTAGGGCACAACCCACATACACACAGAGAAACACACCAGGGTGCATGATGGCAAGGGAAGTGGCAGGGCACAGAAGCACACACACACAACCAGGGAGGAGTGAACAGTAACACGCCACATGGACAGACACACACACACACACAACAGGCACAAAGTGCACAGGGGTCAGGTGCACAACAGAGCAGGAACACAGACACTAAAAACACACATGTCCACAGGCCACCACCACCACCTGTACTGTCCAGTATGTGTGTCAGATGCTGGGCACCCTTGCACTTTGATGTACAGTGCAATGCAGGCATCATCATGCACACACACCTGTGGACAGCAGTTGGAAGGGTGTGCAGGTGGTCCATGTGTCTGTGTGTAGGGCAGGGCAGCCACTGGTGCACTGCCACTGAAACACACATTGCACACAGGGCAGCACCAGACAGAGCCCGCACTGGGAGACAGCTCACTCATGTGGCACAGTGCCACGGCCACCTCGGATGCTTGGGCGGCCCCGCCGAGACCCAGCAGCACTGGCAGGCTGAGCACAGGCCACATGGGGTGGTACCGATGGACCACCAGGGGTCCCACTGCATGAACGTGACCTTGTCCGCACAGGAGTCTGCAGCATACTGAACATACCTGCACCAGGGGTGCTCGAGGTGCCCACAGCTGAACACGGCATTGACAGGGTGGGTGTTGCATGATGCTGGGAATGAGAAGTGGATAGCGTACTGCACAGTGTGAGTGGCACAGGGGCACCTGACTGTGTGCCCAATGTGGCCACGACACCAACCACTGCCTGTGTCAGCCTGTCAATGGCGGCGGTCACATCCACCCGCAAATGGTCAATCTGGGACAGGATCCTCTCGGTGTCCCCGCTGTGCCACTCCAGAGCCACACACAGTGCCTCCATGGATGTTGCAACCCGTGATCTGCTGTTGTACCCGATGCCTGCAGCAGGCAGGTGTGCTCATCAAAGAGGTCGCCTGCCACATCGGCAACCTGTCGCCAGGGTCTGAAAGGCCTGATGTACAGCACCCTGAGGGTGGGCACTGCTTACCAGGACCAGATATGGGCATGTCCACAGGCGGTGCACCTACATCACCGCTGAGCCCTGTACCCCCAGTCCCGGTGGGTGACTGCTGCTGCTGCCCCTCCACCTGCTGTACCCACAGGATCAGTGGTTCCACTGCTGTGGCTGCAACAGTGCCAGTGACCTGCACAGCCACCGGTGCTGCCCCACCGGTGCTGACAGGCACAGCCTGGGATTGTGCTGACATGCTGGCACACACGTCGGAACCAGCTAGATCCATGGGCATGAGCTGTCCTGCTGTGTCCATTCTGTGACACACACATGTCAATGCCCATAGTGGTCAGTGCATCATCAATGGTGCAGGTCTGTGCCACAGCCACAGCTGCAGTGTGCTAGCATGCATGCATGCTAAACTGCTGAGACACAGGAAGGGCACTCCCCACACCTGTCTCAACATCAGTGAAGGTAGCCAGGCGTGCACACTGGTGCAGTGCACACCGGCAATCTGCAGAGGTAGATGGTCCCCCCTCCAACTCCAGATGGCTGTCCGCAGTGGACAGGCCCTCCACTGCTGACCTCTGCAGATGCACAGGATCTGTAACAGAAAGGAAGGACACATTAGTGCATGTGAACTACCTTCCCCCCGACCATGAAATACCATGCAGTGATGGGCTAACACCTGTCTGGAAGCCACCTCCAGGAACACTCTCAATGGCACTGCGCTGCATGCTTGCAGCGAGCATGTCCTCCGCCAGGGTCAGCTGCACCACCTCCGGCTGTCCCCCGCCTGTTGCAGCACGTGCCGCCCTGATGGCTGCAACCTTCTCCTTCACCCTCCTCCTTTCGGTCCCCATCTTATTTTTACACTTCTGCACAGAGCGCTGGTGGCTGCCGTGCAGGTTGATGGCACGTGCCACCCCCTCCCATGCAGCATCACGGGCCTGAGGGGTGCCCCGCTGTCCACTGCGAAGTGGCTTCTCAGCCAGGTAGGCCTCAAACAGTGCCTCTGTCTCCGCTTTCATAAAGTTGGGCCTCCTCTTCCGCCCACCATCATCCTCCTCACCCAGTCCTCGCTCAGTCATTTCACAGCCTGTATGGATGAGAGTAGTCACCTGTGACTGTGCAGTACACAGCAATTCTCTGGGGCCATGGTCCAGAACAGCACAATGCATGCAACTCACCTATCAACTGCAGTAACCGAATATGGCCACTGCAGAACAGTGTCGCATATTTATTGCGCAATGCATGCAAATTAGGACTGGAGCAACTTTAATGAGATGCAGATCATGCCACTGCACCATTGAATGGCTGATCGGATGATTTGCATATGACAGCTGAATATCGCGCTGTTGCACTTTGCGCAATACGGTTGAACCGGCTGAGCCAATGGCGCAGTTCTGTGACTGCGTAGTACACCGCACTGCGCATGCCCAGGTAGCTTACGCAGGTGTCTGCCACACTGATGATGTGCTGTGCACGATAGGCAATTCAGGACATGGCCACCATTGTGCCAGTGGCGCTACAGCGATGGTCACTACATGGCGCTGTGGCACAACTGCGCAATAGTCCACTGTGGCAATGGCACACAGGTGACCAATTGCACGTGATGCATAGACATCCGATGGCGCTGTGCGTGACCTTGCGCCAGAGATCCATGACCCTGTGCCTGACCTTTGCCCCCTTGGCGCTGTACATATTGCATGTCTGCAGCTCTATCATGCTGTTAGGTAATAGCGTGATAGGGACTGGCGGTGCTATACCAACAGCGCAATAGGGACTGGCGGAGTTGTATTGTGCAACAATTCCACGTGGGGTTGCCGTGCTGCAGAGCGCCATATTGCCTACTATATACATGCAGGGATGGCACACAGGAGAGCCCCACAATGGAGTGCAGTGGAACTGGCAAACCTGGTGGCCATAGTGGAGCCTCACCATGGCCCACTATTTGGGGGATGAACCCCTCCACATGGCAAGAACCCATGTGTGGCAGCAGGTGGCCACTGCCCTTGAGGAGGCCACTGGCCGGCGGCAGTCCACAGAGCAGTGCAGGCACTGGTACGGTGACCTGCGGAGGAGGGGGCCAGCACTACTGGCATGACTTCAGTCACGTGCCAGGAGGGGCATGGTGCCTCAGCCAGGTGGGTGAACCGTCTATGCACCTGTATGGTCCATATGGGTAACACTGTGTATTGTGTCCAGCACATGGGGGAGGGTTGGTCTATGGTTGGCTGTGGCAGTATTTACAGGATATGTGATGTATGGGTCTGGCTGGGTAGGTGGGCACACTCATTGGGGCGGGGGGATGTCTGCTTTGGGATTTCAGTGATGTGTTTCTCACCTTTTGTTTCCCACAGGCGTGGCGGAATGGAGGAGGGTCCAGGCTGAGTTGCAGCAAGGGGTGGCAGTGGTGGCTGTGTATGGTGTTGGTGGTGGTGGTGATGAGCCATGACAGCAGCAGCAGCAGTACGATGAGGGTGAGTGACATGTCATCATGAATGCTATTGCATGCTGTGAGGGGGGGCAGGGCATGGCCACCATCCATGGACAACACTGCCATGCACGCGACATGTGACAGTCAGCACTGTCCAGTGGCACTGCATGTCTGGGAGTGCGTCAATAGTGGTCCATGTGTGCACTGGGAACATGGCTGTGCCACTGCCTTCCCACTGCGTAGCTACGTGACTATACAGCCTTGGTTGTGCTGTGCTGGACATGGGTGGTGTGTGTGTGCAGTGGCACACATGGCTGTTGCTGCCTGGTTGGGCATGTCTTGTGCATGGTCACTGTGGGTGGGTGCAGTCCATCACAGGAGTGGGTCACTTGGCTGTATGCCATGCATGTTGGGTGGGCTTCAGGGATATGGACAGTCACAGCCATTGGTTCTGATCCCTTGTCCTAGGTGTCCGGATCCTGCGGAGGCTTGAGAGGTCGGTCCACCAGCTCATTCAGGTGGCCATGGATTCCCTCGACATCCTGAGGGACCTGCAGCACCATGGCGTTAGGCGCAGGAGGAGGCCCTGGGACCAGCAGCAGGCAGATGAAGAGCGGGCTGGCAGGCAGTGGCTGCCCATCACCTCCCCCCTTTACCCATCCCTCACACCCTGCTTTCCCTCTCCCAGTTGTTCACCCCTGCCCCTTACCCACCCCTACCTTGTACCCGTAACCCCACCCTTGTATTGTATATATTTGTATATAGTTCTGGTTGTTCGTATTGTTATTGTTATAATATTAATTAGAAATATATATTTTGTTATGAATACTGTGGTGGTCTCTGATTTGCAGCTGGCTATAGGTGCTCAGTTGCAGTGGTGTGCATGGCATCTGGGGTGGTATTGTCTTGGGTATGTGTGTGTGTGCATGGGGAGGTGTCCCTGGTGTGGGAGTGGCTTTCAGTTGGTCTTGCTGTGTGCTGCCACCCACTGCTGTGTGCTCATGGTGGGTCTGGCTTGTATGGTTCTGTGGTACATGAGGTTGCAGCTGATGGGGGGGATGCATGGGGATTCCTGCAGTGATGGTCACTGCTCATGGGTGGTGTCTTGGGGTCACAGTGCAGGGTGTGCTGTGCACAAGGGGGGGCTGATGTGCACTGGGGTGGTCCGCCCCCTTTATGTGGCAGTCTCAGCTTGCCAGTGGGTGTGCTGGAGCAACATGGCCTGGCTGTGCTTTGTTGGCTTGTCCCCATGGGCCGGTGGATATTCCATCCCTCCCCCACTTATGCTGTGCTTGGGGTGTGGGGGTGCATTGTTAGTTCTGCAGCGTGTTCCTGTGCCCATCTGTGGCATGGGTGGTGGGCCCCTGCCTACCTCCCTGGTTGTGCAGTTCCATTGCTCTGCTGCTAGGGGGCTCTCTGCTTGCGCTATGGCCCCTCTGGACTGCTCAGCTGGGCTGGCCTTGTTGTGCTATAGTGCATCATATCTGCTCAGCTTCCCCTTCCTGGTTGCGCTATGGCGTAGGTTGTGTGATATTCAGATGTTGGCTGGTTGCACAATTTGCCTTGCTCCATGTTTGAATATCGCGTCTATTATGCATGTGCACAATGGACTTGTGCTTGCTCCTGCTATTGCGCACATTTTGGGCGCAGTTTGAATATCCGGCCCTTTGAGTGTATTTTAGTTTTTTGTCTTAGTGACTTATGAATCTGCTTAGACAACTATTTAGGCTTATGTTTCCAATGATTCTGTTTATATATAAATGGGGTAAATCTGTCTCTTAGTGACAATAAAGTATATTTCAAGAATTTCCAGCTATCCTTCTAAAGCTAGAGAAGAAGTATTATTAATATCCCAATTGATGAGCCTAAGTTCTTCAAAAATACTTGATAAATCAGCTTTGTTATAAAAATAGATCTTAGTACTATTAGAGCTAGTACAAACATTATGATTGAGGGGAAAATCTGAAGGAACTATGGTCGCTATTACAAATTGGGAGTAAAATACAAACATCATGTATATTAAGATGATAGCTATGGAGAACCAGGTCTAGGATGTTGTTACCTCTAGTGGGCTGCAACAGACATTGTTTAAGATTAAGTTGTTGAGAGCAAGAAAGAAATTTCCTACCTGCACTAGTATGGTCATGGCTGATGTCCCAGGATATATCACATAAATTTAAGTCACACAAACAGATGGTGCTATCCAGCTCACAGGAGTTTTCTAGTTTGGTAATAATACCTTTGGTTGTGGCTATGTCAGCAATAGGAGGTCTGTAACAGATACCCAATATCACATTTTCCACGTCAGATAATATTTTGATCCAAATGGATTCAATATTTAGGTCAGTATCTTTAATTTTATCAGATATCTCCATTGCATTGGTATTGTGGTTTACAAATGGAGTAACACCTCCACCCATTCTATTTAGATGGTTTAAACTGTATAGTTTGAAGCCTTGTATAAAATCATCCCATGCTGATTTATCATCTCTCCAAATTTCTGTAATTCCTATAACATCAATTTTATCCTGAAAAATCCTAGATATAAGTTCATCCTTCTTTCTATTTAACCCTCTAGCATTAAAGAAGAGAAAATTAAGGTGATGGTCACCCCTAAGAACAGTATGTTGGCAACCAGGTACATTGTTAAGAGAAACAGGTCTAATAAGTATCTCCCCCAAATATTTAGTTTAAACATAGGTGGATTTGATTAATAAATTGTTTCCCAAGGAGTGAAGTACCACCTCTGCTGAGGTGCAGGTCATCCCCGCAAAATAATTCAACATGGTTAGAAAATTCTTCCCAACGAGTAATACATGACAAATGTTGCTTGACACCACCACTTCCTGCGCCATTCATTTAGCTGTTTAATTCTAAGAATAACTATAGATGAGGCCCTAGGTACAGGGAGAATTTCAGAAAGCGAAATATCACAGCCCATTTCAATTAAGATGTTAGTTAATGCCACAATATGGTGCTTAACACTAAGAACATCTTCTCTCATGATGTTGTTCACCCCAGCATGAATGTTAATGACTGGATTCTCACCCCTGTCAGACAAAATATCTGGAAGCATACTGGTAATAGCTTGTAAGCTAGCACTGGAGAAAGATGAACAAGTCTGATTAGCTTTGTCAGGGTCACAAATGGCCCTGTTAGTATGTTTAATAATAGAATCTCCTATAATATATGTCTACCTGATACTCTTTGGGTGGTCTGGTGTGTGATGGCTTGGAGTGTTTGCATCATAAGGCGCTGGATCCACTAAATTAGTAAGATCACTAGAAGGAATAACATGGGAGGCTAATGGAGCTTGATTGGTGGACAGTCAGAAAAAGACAGTAAACTGGTGGCAGCCACTTGGTAAAGAGGATTGGAAACATGGGGGGGGTAGAATCAATATTAATGTGTGAGTCCTCCTCTAAATGCAGTAGTGGATCATGCCTGTTGTTTAAGTTAACATTAAAAGCATTAGCTTTACGACCCTTCTTAAGGGGTCTCCCACTTTGAACCTCATACCATCTGTCATCCAACCCCTCATTTGGGTCAATTTCCCTACCTAGTTTTTTAGTACATAAGTTACCGGGGGTGGACAGCTTACCGGTACGGAAAGAAATTATAGGGGATTAACTAAATATGGGATTGGACAGCCTGTACCATTATCTTGATTTATTATGGGTGTATTCCTAGTAATATCAGTACTTATAGATAATGGGAGGTTAACAGGATTACCTGTATTACATCTAAAACACTGTGCCATATTTCTTAGACTTAGCTCTAATTCAAGTATACGTGAGTTGAACAAGGAGATATCATTTTGTAGTGCATCATTGTGTCTGCATTTTGCACAGACAATTTATGGTAGATGTTCCAATTCACTACCAATGAGGTACATTAAACATGTCAAACATTGTATCTCAACATTCCCATCAATAGTTTTAATTATGATAGGCACCATGTTTATTACTTTACACTATTCCACTAAAAGAATACTGAATCACATACACAAGGTAAATACAGGGATGTTGTCCAGTCTGTCTGATAGGACCTGCTACTTTAACGCTATATGTGTACAGTTGGTGGCCTACCTTATATTGGTCCCTTCACCTTCCACGACAAACACGCAAACACGTGCAGATGCGTGTGTCTTTGCGCTCATCTTCACACACAACTATGGGTGCTCACCCTGCTTGCTGCAGGCCAATGTTTAATACACTCAAGTGACCCGGAAGTGACTCCTAAGGTGACACAGCAAGGCAACTAATGTTTTAGAAAATCCATGTATTAAATTAAGATATACAGTCTCTCATGCAGAGCTCTATCTACATAAAATAGTGCCCAATAGTGTAGACAAATAAATAAACAGACAGAAATGATCAGTAGTTCAGCCGTGACAGACAAAGAACTACAACTCCTGTTCCTGTCAATGCAACAGGTCTAGTGTGACTTTTTTTTTTTTAATCATTGGGCATATTTCTGACATGTGCTGTTATATGTCCTAAACTTTGGATTACTCCTCCCACAAGCATAGACTGCTCTGTCTCCTCATCTCCCTTGCCACCACCTCCCACGAACCAATGCTCTTCCTATCACCTCTCTTGCTACTATATGGAGATATTTCTTATGATCACTAACATGTATGAAAGTCATTTAAAGAAGTTGAATACTTTACCTTGACCACTGTCTATTGCCACATATGCAGCTGTATGTAAGTCTCTTTTATTTACTATCCTGGACCCCCACCCACCCCCGACCATAAGGAATGGTACCACAAAAAGGAAAGGAAAAAAGTCACGCATGTCTTGAAAAATATGTGATTGTCACCAAAAGTAGATGGGAAACATATATTAAATATACTGGATATGAAAGCAAAATACAATAGCCTTTTAAAATCCAAGAAAACTTGTTCTCTTGTCATGCCACCAGATATGCTTGAAATAATTATAAATTAATACATGTATGGTGAAATGGTTAATCTTAGTATCAGATGCGGGAAGAAAACAATTTAATGAAAGGTTTAATTTATTCATAGACTATTTCAACATTGTGAAAACTAGAATAGAGATGCTTCACTATCCTCAACTGACAGATAGGCTACCCACCAGCAACGTATTCTGGAGATAAGGTTCGATTTCAGTGTAATTTAAAATTAATTTCTTTATCTGCAAGTCACAAACAGTGTGTTTTGTCTGTGTCTACTGTATGTGTGAAAAAAAATCTCAGTATGTGAATGGCAATAATAAGTTTAATCAACAGACATGAAAAGTTAAGAGTAGGGCTTATGTATTGAAAAAGATTTGAAGACTGACTAGAAACTCATGAATGCCGGCCTACTGTACAGTTTCTATTCATATCCCCTCCACATTCATCACGTTCCAACCCTGCATCACTGCCTCACTGCTACTGTCATTGCCTCCATCATTTTCATCAGCATATGAAAACCAGAGACTGAAGTTCTGAGAACTACAGTACGTACAGCTGGGCATGTGAAGTTCTCATGCAGCATAAGATTTGATATAGACATACAGATGATACTGACATATTTTTCAGTATGCACAATCTATTGTAAAAGTCACAAGACAGGTGTCTGATCTTATAACTAAGAGGCTGTTGATGCCGGAAGCCTTATATAGAGAATAATGCATATCCAGGTGTGTGTTACAAGGTTTTTTTATACTCCCAAGGAATGTGACAATCCATAAACCCCAAAAGTGAAGTTTGAGGGGTTTATGGGATCATCACACACCAAGGGGGTGTAAAAAAAATCTCATAACACTCACCAGCATATGCATTATTTTGTATAATAACTGGTGCATGGAGAAGCTTGCAACAACATACAAAAAAGAAAAACAAATAACTCTATGACAGTGAACAAGCATTTGACAGTATTACTAGCACTCTGTTTAGCAAAAAATCAGATCACATTAACAGTGTTAAGAACAAAAACAACAACTCAATAACAACAGGTAAATCAATGTTTATATTGTTTTACTATGAGCTGATCTATATCAACTATTCAGTCAATGAGAGTGCACCCGTGATGTCACCATTTCACATTTCATAAAAAGAGTAATGATATATTAACTTATTAAATAGAAACTGCAACCTATTCTATAAACTGCAAAACAATTTTTTCCCAAGATTCAGAAAAGGTAATTTTCAGGAGTGATGGTTTTATGTGATAATGGTGATCCCAGAATAGCGATGCACATTTGTGGCGAACAGCAAGAGGGTGCCCGAGGTGTACAGGTTTCCTTTTAATGCGAAGGGCTGTGTCCCCTGTACCCCCCCTATGAAAGGATTCTCAACTCCATGGGGCTGCATGTTGGGGGGGTGAAATACTTAAAGGAAAAAAAAAGCAGCCTAGCAGCAAAAAAAAAGAGCCGCACCCTGCACTTCCCAACCTACCACCCTCCCCACCACACTAGTGGGCCAGCTCGGTAGCTGTCCACCACACCCCCTCGCACATACCTTCCCTCCCCTTCCTCCCCTCCACGTATGTGCATGTGTATGCTTCCCGTCGACCTACCTTGCCCACCTCACCCACCCAGGTATCCCATCGATACCCTGCCAGGTAGCCCTGAACACAGGCACCGTAACTAAGTCGCCATTTTTGTAAGTGCTCAATTACGGTCACCGTGTTCACTGGATACCAGGAGGGACAGTTTAAAAATGTGTGGAAAGCCATCTTGTGGAGCTTTTTGTTTTCCCCATTTGTGGTTGTGCTGACAGAGACGGTGAAGCGCGAGCAGACAGAGACAGTGCAAATGCAGTAATAACTCTCTGTGACATCAACCTGAGTTATTATGAATTTTGAAAAGAGAACTCTGTGAGTCGATATAGGGGGTCACCAATTATAATATGATAGCAGTGCACATGCCAGCTGTTCAGTCTGTATGAATTGCCTGACATATTTATGCTGAGTTTAGTCTCAAGAAAACCTGTTCTGTACAGTCGTAGAACAGTCCAAAGGCCAGATGGAAATTTGTCAAAGATCATATAAAGAGACTGAGATCTTTCTGAAATAATTAATTCCCCACTTCAGGTCTGTAAATATAAAGGCTAATGACACCATATGCACATATTTAAAGCTCAGGATAAACCTTCCTGACAACTCTTTTTACAACATCATCTTGACACCTTAAGACTCTACTGGCCTGGGCTAGGAGATAGGATTGCCATGTGAACACATTTCCTGGTTTCCTAGTTCTCCCTTTGCTGAGTTAGTCACTTGTGCAGTGCATGACTAACATTGTCACATTACTTAGTGGACTATTGCATTTTATGAATGCAGTAAATTTGATACAAAATGTTGGACCTGTCTTCATATACATTTGTGCTGTGTGCATTATAAATGTAATTCGTGCATGTAGTCCAATATGCTCTGATCAGAAACTGTTTAGGGGCGTCAGGAAAACACAGTTTTCATAGTCTGTAAAGCTGTTGACTGATCCCAAGAATTAATTTTTCTGAAATCTAGTTCCCTTAGATAACATCCCCTACACACACACACACACATCTTTGGCAATACAGTCTGTACTAGAATAGTGATACCACAGTGCAGTCATCAGATCAGTTTTTTTTTTCTATAATAATCTCCTGTGAAGCATGTGTTGGACAACCTGTTGAAGACTTTCCCCTCTACATACAATATTACATTGCCCTGCACTGTGATTCTGGTGACACAGAATTCAAAAGCAGGGTAGTATGAGTCTTTACTGAATATAACAAAGCTTCACCCCTAGCAAAACGTTTGTCCCTTGCAGTGCCTCCAACAGTAGGAATTCAGGGAGAAAGTACAGTGTGCAACAGAAACCTTTAGGTATTTGACTTCAATAGGGGATCACAGGGGATCATGTGTGGTAGTGATGATCTAGAATATCTAATACTTGTATAGTACTGACAACTACACAGTAGTATTGCCAACAATCAAATGAGGAATGCATTTAAAAATAGACTTTTAGTGAGTGAGACACACAATTTTATTGTATTTTATTTAAATTTCCTAGGCGTGCAAGATTAGTTATATTGTATGTATGAGATGTGTGTGTGTGTGTGTGTGTGTGTGTGTGTGTGTGTGTGTGTGTGTGTGTGTGTGCTGGGGTGGTATAACATGGAGCTGTCTTCTATTTTAATCTCATCCATACTTAAAAAGAACTATAGACTTAATTTAGTAAACCTGCCAAACCATAATGTTTCACTTTACTCAAGCACAACAGAAACAAATTCATTGTTGCAGCAGATGTTCTGAGAATTATCATTAGCAGAGTTCATGGGGGAGAGAAGATATGTGCGCTCATTGCACGGGACTACATGGGTTGTTCAGAAGGGACCAAACAAGAGTGAACTGAAATGAAATAGTACCCACTATACATGCCCATACATGCTTGTTATCAGTGTCATAATGAAATATGTTACAGACTCTACATATTAATATATACTGACAGCATTATATCATAAAGGGATTGAACATCACATACGGTATGAGCGGAGTCTGTAGCTATTTTAATATATTAGTTTCCATGGAGATCGAACATATTCTCAAGATTATTATTCTGGTAACTGGATAAGGCACACTTGGCACACGTGCCTGTTTTCAGGGGCAACCTGGAAGTACTGTGGAGGTTAAGTGACTTGCTCAGGGTCACACAGTATGTAAGTGGGTGTTGTGGGAATCAAACCCAGGTCTTCTGGATGTACCAAGCTCATTCACAGCTTGTTACTTTAACCTGTAGCCTATAATGCCAGCCCCATAGCAAGCAGAATGATTTTTGTCAGAAGGGTAATGGATAGATGGGTGTATAATATGACCCACATTATTTTGGAAAATGCAATGAAAATATATATTTTTTTGTAATTATGGTCAGAAGCAAAAGGCATTAGATATAGCTTGCACTCATGCTCACTGGAATAATGCAATAATAGGAAAACTGGGAAATGTGGTTTACTGACATCCTTTATCCCTCACCTCACCTGATAACCTGAGCCACATGTGAACAGGATAGGACTAAGGATATGATGCTGTTGCATGTGGGAAGCACGGGTTTACTGTTATATTGATGGAAAAGAAAAGGAAAAAGATTCCCATTTCATATCCTTTTACATGCATTCAGTGTGATTTTTCTGAAGCACTGAGCCTTATTAATAATCGATATGAGTAAAAAAAATCATGAATGAGTTCCTCCAGCATACTAATCAAACATCATAGAGAAAATGACTACCTAAAATGACATCACATGCTATATGAGTGAGTTTACAATGTACAAAAAAATCACAACTTTGAAAGATCTCTAACAATTTGTGCCAAAGTGCATGGAGTTCTGCAGTATGTATGCAATCATTTATGTATGCACTTAAGAACTAAATATAGTCTAAGGCAGAAGCAGGCTCCAATCGGCTGATTCATATATCACATTACCAATGGTCAATATCAGTTTGGGGAATAAAACAAATTCTTAATAATTATGAAAGACCCATTTTTTTTAAATATGTGTGTGTAAGCAGGATCAGGTAAAACATCTTTATTTAAACCACACAGTATGTGGCAAGCAAATTTTAGATGCACATCATCAAAGGCTGAATCATCTATAGAATATTGCAAATTAAAAGCATTCTCAATACTGTGTTTTTTGTAAGCTAGACTTGCATGCTTCAAACAAGACTTAGAGTGGTCTAGTTTACAAATTTTGCCCACATGCCTCCTTCTGCTGCGCTTGTACATGACAAGGTGGTGCACAGGCGAATACCAATAAATATTCAGACAGACTGGCTAAAAAGATATGAAATAATCTGATTTTAGATATTTGATGACACCATCAGACATAAATTCTATCTCTGTTATATATAATTGCATCTCCTGTTTAGCAGAATTGCTATCTTTACTGAAATAAAATAACAGGTCATACAGTATATGACTGGTATTGGTCTACACAGCATCCTCTGAAAATGGATGTCTGGTACATTGTGTAGTGAAACTGTGGGCTTGGTACCAGAGTTTTTTTTGGGGTGTTAAGGAGGATGATATCTGAGAGTTTTGATCCTGCTAGAGCCACAGTCTGTGGTTATCAGGATATGTGTGTGTGTGTGTGTGTTGGGGGAGATGGCTGGTGCTGTGCCAATTCGATGAGAAAGATTACAGAATTTAAAAGTCCATGGAAAGATGCATGTCTGGTTTCAATGGTGGGCAGATCTGGTTACTGCAAATCCACCCAAAGTTAAATAAAATAAAAACTGAAGAGAAAGTTCTTTAATGGAATGGGAATGGCAGGTTGGGAATTAGGAGGAAATTCAAATCCTACTGGAGCCTAACACTGCAGTACTTTGCGGCTTTAAACAAGTCACTTAAGAGCAGGATTTGTTAATTATTATTTGCCTCTAGTAGAATTTGATTTTGAACACATTTCCTTCTAATCTCCAATTAAGTTTTTTAAGCTTTCTCAATTCGATCTGGGCACAACCCCAGCCCCACCACACAGTTATCATGAAAACTGTCTACAGTTCAGGCTGTGGCTCTTGTGGTATTTTAATGTAGCTTCTCCTAATTCTCAGCTTCCAGTATTCCTCTCAGTGAACCAGTAAAAAAATCCCTTCAGTTTTATTTATTTATGTTTTTATGTATTTTGAGTGGGAAAGAATGGCTACACAGTAATGCTTCTTTTTCAGCCTCATACCAGGAGGAAGGGAAGGGAGGAGGGGGATACTGATTCAAACCAACCAAAATTGAACCAGATTAAGTTGGTTATGGCATTTTAATGAATGAGACATTAGGCCAGGACTCAGGGGAACATCCCCTGCTCTTCTGGACAAATGCCATAGGATCTCTAACATGCAACTCAAGAACTACCAGAAAAGGCAGACATGCTCTAATTTTCATATGCAAACCTGATAATATACTGTAATAAAAAGCTTAAACCACTATATGTACACCAATTATTTTCTAACTTCAGTGTTTTGTTTAGTTATATATTTTGAATTTTGCCTGCTGTTGGCCTGCTAAATTTCATCAGCCGACAAATTGACTATTTTGCCCTGTGCAGCTCTATCTGTGGCCACATGGGCAGGACCTAGAGGATCCTGTGTTTCTACAGCCCACCAGACAGCCCCGTGAATTCTTGACATTCATTGCCACATGAAAGTGCATTGCCCACAGGGTACTGCACTTCCATAGTAGATGGACTCTGCCATTGGTGCAGGGCCCAGAGGGCATCTGCATCTGTTCATACCTGTCCAAGGGGGCCTGGGTGAATGAGGATACAATTCTTCTGTGTCAAAAAGAAAGGAAATTCATTGCCAAAAATGGCCTTAATGCAGCAGTTAGGGTTAAACTTAAAACCACAAAAGTAGGGAAATGTGGCATTAGGGGTTCCAACCCTAGCTCCCCACCACACAAGCAACCACAGATAGCCATCATCAGGTAAGACAAACAACATACAAATGTATCCAGAAAACACAAATGCAATAGTACTGATGTGCTACCTTTGTGGATTTGGATTTGCAGTTTGCACACCACTATAGATACACACTCATGCAGATAGACTGGCTGCAGATAGAAATCCACAATATTCAAACTACAACAATACATCTATGTGCAGAAGCACAGACCTCTGCAGCCACAGATAGAAATCCACAATACCCAAATTACAAAAGTTCATTTGTCTGTAGATGCGTAGGCCCCTACGGGGCCAGCACTTCTGTAGCTAAAGGTAGCCATCCACACAGTAAAACATACACAGAGTTCTGCCTGCTGAAGCACAGGCCACTGAGTGGCCTGTACTTCTGCAGATGTGCATGTTAAACATACACACCAACCTCTGGCAGCAGAAGTGCAGGCAACACAAAATTATTGATACCAAAATTGCAACAATACTTCTGTCTGCAGAAGGGCCTGTGTTTCTTTAGCCATCAGAGTAAGACATACACACTGACTTTTGGCTGCAGAATCACAAGCCCCTATGGGTTGCTGCATGTAGAAGACAATGCACTAGCAGATCCAGCTATTTAGCGAGGTACCACTCACTACCCTCTTAGGCCAGCAAAATGTAAGTGTGTTATCCTAATGTGAGCTTCAAATTATAACATTTAAAGTGCCACCCCTAGACAAACCAGCTACCCCCTTGAAAAATGTCTAGATCACCTGCTGAAACCCTAATACACACATTACAACAATATTTCTGTCTGCAGAAGTGCACACCCCACAGGGCTAGGACTTCTGCAGCTACAGATACTCATGTACACTGTATGACATACACACACAGCTGTAGCTGCAGAAGCACAGACCTCTGTGCAGTTGCTGATACAAATCCACAAAGGTAGCACCCCTTACCAAACTGGAGTACCTTGCCTTATTTTCAGTAATTTTTCAGTGCCTTTTGAGTACCCACTCCATAGTTACTGCATGACTCCTAAATTACTGCAAACACAAGGCTGAATTTCATTTTACCTCAAGACTACCTTAGTGAATCATGTGCTGTATCTCCAATGTACTACAAAAACTTAAAGAATTGTGATTCAGTTTTCCTTTTACCTCAGTGTTACTCATAAAACTTTATCCTTTTGTTCATTACCTTAAGTGTACTCTTAAATCTTTTTGGTAATGTTTATATTGTGCCTTAAACTGACTCTAAAAATGTTGCCATTTGGGGCTCTTAAATATGCATTATGATCCCCAGCCCCAATCAGATTTTTCATCAGAACTAAATTAGAATTTCTTCTCCATAAAAATTCATGTTTCTATATTATATTCTTTAATAATAAGTATGTTTACATCAAAAAAGTACGTATCTTGCATCCATTTCCATTTAGTCTTTTTTTTCAGTCTGGATTTTTTTCCCTGTGCATGTCCTCCGTCTGCTTCAGGTGGCCACTCAGCCCCATCGCCCAACACTTCAGTCATTACCGCACTTCAGATACTGCCTCTTGTGCTGCTGTCATCCCATACAGAAAAAGAAGGGTACATTTTCAGTTGTTTTATTCTCAAAGTCCCTTCATTTCTCAGAATTTATACCATTCCACCATTTGTTTTCCATTTTTTGTCTTTACCCTTCATTTTTTGCTCCCAGTATCCCTTCAAATACCCTTCAAATGATCCATCTTATCAAACAATTAATTATTCTGAACCTTCATTTTACATTTTTTTTAGGTGTTCAGTTTTTCTCTTACTCTGTTTTCTCATTCACTGTTAAAAAAGACACAGAACATGAACAGTTATAAATATTTTAAATTTCTGTGGTATATTATCAAAAAATATGTTTCATGATTTGCTGTGCATCAATAGAAGAGTACATACGTGAACACATTTTCAACCAAAAACTTATTTCACTTTCAATCATTTCAATGTGAAACATAAGATATCCGTATTTTTTGTTAAAAACATTTTAGCAATAGCAAATACTGTTTCTATGCATAGTAGTAATACATTTTTAAATGGAAATTAGTACATTAACACTTCTCTTTGCTTTCTTGTGGTATATTAATATACCAATAATCCTTGCAGACACAGGGCCCAATATTCAAAGAGGCATAAAGTATAGTGCAAAAAGTTGTGCTGTGCCTTACACTTACCCAGGTTTCCAAAGATGCAACGTTCATTGGAGTAGTGTACCAGCACTATTCGGCTGAATATGGGGCTATGTCGGCCCAGCCCTAAGTCACTTAGTACTGGACAGACATTGCTCCCAAAATAGGGTGCTGCAATGACTTGTGCCCATGGTAAATTTCTGATATTCAGATGGACCCATACATATGAGGCTGATGCTAAAAATAAACTCCCTCTGGTGTTAGTGCTCCCCCAGCTGATTTCCAGCCAGATGTTAAACATAAATCTTTTTCTGGAATCTATTGGTTCTTCCCCCACCTACACCCATGCTTGATGAGCTATGTCTTAGTCATTGGTGTCCAGTGGTCCTGCCTCCCCATCCAGGTCCCCTGTGTAATAATAAAACACCATTCCCTAGTGCCCAGTGTATCCCTCATCCCCATCCCTGCATAATACAGTACAGTCATTCCCTGGTGTCTAGCAGACCCGCCTCCCTATCTCCAATCCCCTATCCAATATAGTAAAGCCATTCCCTGGTATCTAGCAGCCCCCCACATCCCAATCCCCAGTGTAATACAGTAAAACTATTCCCTGGTGTTTAGGAGAACCCCTCCCAATCCCCAATCCCTTGTATAATACAGTAAAACCATTCTCTGGTGTTTAGCGGACCCCTCTCCCTATCCCCAATAATCTGCATAATACAGTAATGCCATTCCCAGGTGTCCAACGGACCTCTCAGGCAGGAAGTGCACCAACACCACACTCCCCCCATCCCAACCCTGAGCCAGTGACTGGTACAGCTCTCTGCTCTCCACCACGGCTGGCCACCAACTGAGCTGTCAATAGAAACATAGACTTTGACAGCAGATAGGGATCGCTTGGCCCACCTAAACTGCCCATTTCCCTACCTACTGGATAAGCTACAGATTCTAATTAACCAATAGCCTACTTCCTCCTACCCCCCACTATAATTGCTTTATGTCTGTTCCATGCATTCTTGAACTCCCCCACTGCTTTTGACCCCATGATCTCCTCAGAAAGGCAGCTACATTTGTCCACCACCCTCTCTGTGAAAAAAAAAACTTCCTCATGTTGCCCCTGAGCCATCCCTCCTCTATCTTCAAATTGTGCCCCCTTGTTCTTGCATATCTCTTTTTCTGAAAGATGTTCTCCTCTTGGACTTTGTTTATTCCCTTAAAGTACTTGAAGGTTTCTATCGTGTCTCCCCTCTTCCTCCTTTCCTCAAGGGTATACATACTGAGCTCCTTTAGTCTCTCTTCACATGGCTTCTGTTGCAGACCCTGCACCATTTTAGTTCCCCTCCTCTGGACTTCCTCCATCCTGTCTATGTCATTATGGAGATGGGGTCTCACCAACTGTCTGTACAGATGGATAACAACTTCCTGTTTTCTGCTGGTGATGCCTTTCCCTATACATCCCAGTATCTCTCCAGCCCTCTTTGCTGCCTTCTCACATTGCTTGCCTACCTTAAGGTCATCTGTTATGACTACCCCATGCCCCATTCCACTTTTGTTGTTGTTAGTATCTCCGCCCCTTGAGCATGCACTGCATCCAGTACTGTATGTACAGTACCGAACTACAGTGAGTGGGGACCCTGAGGTACATCCTCCTTCCCAGAGGGTTTTTGCTTGGTTTAAAGAGCTTAACAGAGGATTACCCTATTGGCTTCCAGGGTAATCTGGCTAGCCTGTGCTAGGGGATCTCACCTAACTGTCCTCCACGCTTGAGGGGCTACAGTCATTTACTCAAGTTGACAGCCCTTGCCTAGGGCTGTGGCAACTATGCTGCTGTGTTGTCTAACTGACCGGTCCATTACCTTCCTCTTGGTCCTGGCTGGAGCTGACACCCTACTGCACTTTAAATCAACAGAATTTTACAATCTGAAAGCACTAGCCTTATCTTGGCTACTGGTAGCCACTTGGCAACTGGGAATCCTTTTCACCCTGTGGCACTCTCCCTTTATAACATTGGGCTGGCTTCCCCTGGCCCCCCCAGCAATATTTCTAAATAATAAAAAACAACATTTGGGCTAGCTAAACATATTTCCTATCCCAACTGGCTAGCTTGGCTAGAACTTTAATGAGGGGCTTGCTTTGCCCTTACTGAGTCATCTTTTTTTTATTTAAAAAAAATAAAACTTTGGGTTTACTAGCCCTTGTTCAGTAGCCCACCTGGCTAACTTAGCTTAGGCTTAGGGCTTTGCCCTGCCCTAGTCTTTGTGTCTTGCTAGAGTTTCCTTTTTTTAATACTATTTTATACAATTCAGGGTCTGCCTGCCCTAGGCTCTGCCTTTTGGGAGCTACTTAATTTAAACACAGCCCAACCCTGCCCTATGCTCCTGGCTGGAGTGATTTAAATACATTTCAGTAAATTTGCATAGGGCCAGCTCTGCCCTAGGCTCCCTTGGTTGAGTCTGATTTTAAAAACTTTAAATGTTACCACAATTGGATGGTCCATTGCTCTGCGAACATGCCCTGACCCTCAGATGGATGCAACAGCCCTTTAGTATGTCCTTGGCATGGGAAAACCTTTTTTATTTAAACAAATAGTCTATTTTAGGTGGACAGCACCTGCCAAATGGCACTGCTGGTGACTGCCCCCGCCAAAAAAACCCTGGGAGAAGGTAGAAGGAGGAGGCAGGGAAGTGTGCTGTCTGTCTTGCTGTTTGCAGGCAGGCAGAGATCTCTCCTTTGGGGCCTTGCTATGCCCGATGCTGCTCCCAACACACTGTCTCTTAAAAAATGCTGAGCACAGCTTCCCCGAAGGGACCAAGAATTATTTTTTTTCTTTATGAAACAATAAATGGTGCCAAACAGAGCTCACATCATGACCAAGCAACTGTTCGACCCACTGACCACTGGGATTGCCGCAGCACCAAATGAACCTCTGGCATACAAGTCCCCCAGCTTTATTATTGCTGTGGGAGTGGCGTTACTCCCTGATGGCTCCTTCTGCCTCTACGCCTTTCCTGGCTTCAACATTTCTGCAGGAGTGGCATCACTCAATGGAAGCTCCTGCTGTCCTCCACTCCCAGCTGGGAGTGCTGTAATCAGCCGCTGGTGCATCTCTTCCATGGCCTTCTCCTTGCTGCTGCTTCAGCCCCTTAGAGCATAACAAACTGCCACTGAAGTTGTGGCTCAGGAAGGTAGAAAGGCAATTCCACTATTGCCTCCTCCACCTCCTGCTGGGTCCTTTTTTCTCTCTCTCTACCACCCATGCAGTGTAGGCCACAGCATGTGGTCCAAATGGGCTGGGAGTTACAAGTGCCTGCAAGCACTTTTTTTTAGCATGATTGCATTACACATCTGGTTGCAGCTGCAGCCCCATCTTGTTCCTCCTCCTGCCATTATTCCACATAATCCCCAACACAGGGAGCCCCCTTTAGACACCAAGGGAAGGGTACTAGTTTTATTCAAAAGGAAATTGGCCACAGCCAGTAGGTACTAGTCTACCAGACCACCATGGCTACCATATCACTTAGTAGTCCCTCCATGGCATTCCTAACCCACAAGACCACTAATACCATTTTTTTATTTACCTACTTTTACAGGTCTGCTACCTCCCAGATTGCCTTCTTTAGCACACCTGGACTACAAAGTACAATACTAGCCACTCAGACACCAAAAAGTACCCCATAACACAGGGGTTTTGGTTGAGCCCCCCCCCCTCTCAAATCATACTTTCTTTCCTATCTGATTCTCACCAAAGTCGAATACTAAATTTAGTACTGAAGCTGTCATTAATTTGCCTTTAAAAACTAATTATATTCATTTTTAATCATCTATAGTCATGAATGGAACAATACAACCTCTAAGGATACTAAATTCTAAGAAGTATTCAATAAACTATTTAATAATAAATTATTACTAAATGAAGATTAAAAAAAGAACTGCAAAGCTGTTCAAAGTACAATTTTTTTATTTTATTTATTCAGTCTTTGTTAACCAGGTAAGGCTCTCAAGGCACAAGTGCCTGTTTTCAGAGGTGGCCCAGGAGTTTTGGGCTGGTTAAGTGACTTGCTCAGAGTCACACAATATACAAGTGGAGGTTGTGGGAATAAAACCCATGTTTGCAGGTACCAAGCTCATTCACAACTTGTTATTCTAACCTCTAGGCTATACTGTCAGCACAATGTGTTGAATACTCACTGAGCCATAACTGAAGACTACAATCTGTTGTCTCTTCCAGTTCCCCTATGAGAAACTGAAAATGCATCAGTTTGACTATCCTGGAAAATAAATGGTTAAATGGTTAAAAAAGTGGGTTCTCTGAGAGGGCCCTCTTATAGTGATCCTTTGCCCCCACTCCCTTTATTCTCTGTGATGTATAGGGTACTTTTTAAAACTGATGTTTCTATTACTTTAAATATCTACTCAAGAAAAACTACAACTCCCAAAATTCTCTGGGGGGCAGTTCCCAAGAGACATGTGAATTCCCAAAATCCTTTGATGATGTTGTTCAGGAAGTGTAGGTTCAAGTTCCTCTGTGTTTGAATTCTGAGGGCTGGGAGATTCTCCATGGAGTTAGGATTCATGTGTTTCATGCATGTAAAAAAACTCTTTTTCAAACTCAATCTGTTCTGTAGAGTTTCTCATCTTGAATGCTCAAAGTTTTTCTGTACAGTATGTTAATTTCCTAAAGAGTGTTTGAGAAAAGTGGGTGACCTGGCCTAGGTGTGTGTGTGTGTGTGTGTGTGTGTGTGTGTGTGTGTGTGTGGTCTGGGTCTGTTTTTTGTATTTGATTTGATTAAAGCTTTTGCATGGGTAAATCTAGTTCATTAAATAGTATAAAATGTCTGGGATCAATGTCCTTTTTTTATTGTTTTGTTGATCATGAAAATGTCTCTTCTGTGCACACTTGTGAATCCCCAAAATCATTTGAGGGCATTGTTCAAGAACTGCAGAATGAAGTTCTTCTGTGTTTGAATTCTGAGGGCTGGGAGATTCAACATGGAGTTAGGATTCATGTGTTTCAGGCCTAGCCCAGGCAACTGAAGCCCTGCTGTAAGCGAGGAGTGCTCCCAGAGACCCAGCGGCTCCCCAGCTCCCTCAATCAGTTGCAACTCAGGCAACTGAAGCCCTGCTGTAAGCATGGCACGCTCCATGAAACCAAGTGGCTCCCCAGCTCCCTCAATCAGTTGAAACTCAGGCAACTGAAGCCCTGCTGTAAGCGTGGAGTGCTCCAAGAAACCGAGCGGCTCCCCAGCTCCCTCAATCAGCTGCAACTCAGGTGCAGGATGTTCGGAAGCATCGCTGGACTCAAGATATTTCCTCCCTCACTTCTTTAATTCCTGCCAGCTAAACAAAATGCTTTTTACTTTTTAAAATCTTGCTGTACTCATGGGGTTTGGTGCCTTCTGCCTGTTGTTTTAATTAGCCGTTATCCTGTTTAATCTTGGAAATTGCACCAAAATGATTGTATTGATAGTTTGTGCTGATATCCGCCAGAGCCTTAGTACCTGCTGTTAGCGACTACTGTTGTACATGTTTTACTTGCTTTTTTGCCCTGGTTTTCTCTGATTTTTCACTGATCCCCTACCACTGGTGTAACCCCCCTGCAAATGGGGGTTCCCAAAAGACTTCCAGGAGCTTGCTTGAATGCTCCAAGCCTGAATGGTGTTTGGCATTTAAGCCATTTATCAGTGAGTGTTTTTAGAGCCTCTGGTACTGTCTCTTTAAGAGCTGTCTGCTTGCAGACATAATTAGTTTGTATGGGGGGACTGTGTGCTTCTCTGAGTACCACTCGAGCTGCTGCCAATTCACTTCATTTTGCAGTCACTAGGAGTGCAAAGGGAACCTATCTGAAAGATGTAACTGTTTGCCAGAAATTATTTAGAGTAATAATGAAATTACAGTTTGTCTAACCTGCTTTCTTTGCAGTCAGAACTGTGTCTGCTAGTTCCCCATTCTAGTTTTGAACTGCTGAACTGGACCAATCAGTGTAAAGTAGCTAGCTCTAAAATGGTGCCTTGGGCCGAATCAGAACTTGGACTCATAATCTGGGCCAGCCACAAGAGGATTGTATGGGCAGTGACTCTGGGAAATGTAGTTTAGACTTCAGTGCCTTTTTGGACCAACAGCAGCAGTCTATTGTGTGACAGCCAATCCAGTCAAGAACTGGGAGGAACTCAAAGGAAGTGCCGGTTTTGTCGGTTGGAGTTTCAGTTGAGCTTTGGCAGTGAAGAAGGAAGGAGCCCTGTGCTTTTCAGTGTGCAGTTTAGTCAAAAACGTGTGTAAGGCCCAGAGTTCGGTCTGCAGCTTGTGTAACAGCTTGTTAGGACTGAATCCGTCCTGTGAAAAGAATCAAAGGATCTCTGAAGAGTAGAAACCAGGCTCACCCTGTAGAAGACTGGAGGAATTGCTGAAAATTGCACTCGGTCTGTCAGAACTGAATCTGCTGTGTGTTCTCCCGGTATTGTGCAGTAATTGCGATCGGGATACAGATGCAGCCTGCCTGGTATAGTGCTTTCTTTATATGGATGTGTGAAGAGGTTTGTGTACCTCAAGTGAGCCCTGCTGACATTGAAGGACCCTATCTTATTTGGAGGTCGTGAGTACTAATTCAGGGTCGCTCCTGTTGAATTGCCACATTAAATCCAAATGGAATTACTGTACTGCTGACTGTTTAATTCTCCTTTTCTCTGTGTGAAAGGGCCCTACCAGCTGCCACGGTTTGGACTAGCCACCAGGGCTTGGGTACCCAGGGACAGTAACTGATAGGGATAGGCCTGTGCACAGAGCCATAAATAGATTATTATAGGTGATAAGCTAATTAACCTGATTTCCCCTGTCCTTGTTATATCCCCTAAATAAATCAGAGCTGCTTGTTTCAGCAAAGTTATACTTCCTGAGGTATTTGTCTATGTTAAAGTACTGTACTGTGATTGTTGCACTGTATCTCATTTCACAGGAGGTCCCAGTGCCGGAACCAGACCTGGGGTAAGTGTATACTGTGAAGGTAATTCTGATATATTGTGTGGGCCACTAGTGGGAAGAAAGGGGGGTTGCAGTGTCCCAGAGGGCTGTGACCAAGTTAGTTTAACTATTGCAAACCCTGACCTCTGGGTGGAGGCACCCGCCATTGGATCCAGGCCCCTCAACCTGTTAGTGGCAAATCAGGCAGGGGTAGTAGCCCCTGGGATAGCGCCATCTAGGGGTTACATCTTGGAGGCTCACCGCTGGGATTATGTGTCCTCTAGTGGCCATATTTATGAACCACTGTTAAGAAAAAAATGGGTACCCCAACAGAAGTGGCTGTGCACCGGCTGGTGGAGTGGTGTACTGGGGAGGAGATCGACCCCCAAAATGCTATGCTTATCCTGGACATCCCCCTGGGTATCAATACGAACGCTGTGCAGGGAGTACTTTCCAAGGTGGAAGGTTTACAAAACCCTGTGGTGGTGGGTCGGCATGCTAATCTGCTCACCCACACTTTCCTGGCCCTAGTAGAGTTTAAGGATCCCATAGATAGCTCCAAAGTGCCACAGACTATTACCCCAGAGGGAGCCCTCACTGCTTGGAGTGATAACTAAGGACAGTAAAGACCGGGAGGAATCAGCCCACCACTATCTGAAACTTTTGAGGAGAAATTTGCTGAATGGTTGCTGGAGAGGAAAACTGAGGAGGACTTGAAGAAACTATTCTTGCCACCTGGGGTGTTCCTCCCCAACACCTCTCCTGCTCCAGTGCCCGTAATGGTGGCTGAACCAATGCAGACTCCTATTTCTGCACCTGCCATTAGTCACGACTCTTACCGAAGGTTGAGGATCTTCTCTGGCACCCTCCCCACCCCCAAGGGAAGATGACTGGAGACCTGGATAGACTATGTTGCCCCCAAGTTCTAGAATGGCAATGCTCGGAAGGCGAAAGAGGGTTGAGTGAGCCTCCGAGGTCCTGCCCTGGCTACCATCCGTGCTAAACGGGCCAGTAACCCTGAAGCGACTGCACAGGCCTATCTTGAGGCCTTGGAGAATGTTATGGGAGCCCAGATTCTGATGAGGACCTATGGTGGAGAGTAAGAAATGCACAACAGTACCAAGGGAGTTGTTGTCTGTGTATGTCTCTCGGCTGGAAAAATTGTTGCAAGAATGCCTCAGAAAGGGTAGTTTGCCAGCGATTGAACTGGACCGAACCAGACTGGACAGAATCCTTAAGTCTGCCCCCTTCTCAGAACTGCTGTTGCTTCAATTACGCCTGGCAAATCGACTGGAATCCCACCCTCCTATGATGAGTTAATGAGAGAAATTCGGGAGTTGAGAAAAGGCGACCTCGGAGGTACCTGCACCAACAGCTGTGGCTACGACCCGGTGACTGAGGGTGACCCATCAAGTGAAGTTCAGGGCAGAGGTTGACAGTCAATGAGTGCCCTGACGAGGAAAAGATATGCCACAATGGGGTGAACTGTTGAGAGATCCGGAATTCAAAACAGTCCCTTTATGAAGGCCACGCCTGCAAGTACGGGCCCTGACCTATATCCGACTGCATCTGCTATGGGGTGGGGTATCCACCCATGCCCTGCTGATAACAGCTCAAACTCAATTCCTTGACCATGGAAGTGGAGAAACTGACGAGATGTCTCCAAATGCTTATCATGCTGCAGACAGAGATGGCACCAGGTTTCCAGTTAGTAATACCCGCCCTGGCTCCCAGTGTGGCGCCTCGCCAGCTCAAACTCCAGAAAGTATGTTTTGCTATAATTGTGGGAAAGATGGGCACATGAAAGGGAATGCCAGTCCCAAAGACACTGACAAAGTTGCATATAGGCTACAAGGAGAGCTTGGAGAAGAAATCAGTGGTCAAGAGGTGCGACATAGTCCCAGTGAGGGCACCAAAAATGCTAATTCACGTCCTTTTGTGGCAAGGTCAGTTGCCCAGGCCCCTACTACCGCCTCTCCAGACTGGTCCAGAATAGTGGGTCCCTCCATGGAGACCACTGTAAAGGTGAATGGAGTGTCTACAAGAGCTGTATTAGACAGTGGCTCCCAAGTGACAATTATGTTCCAGGATTGGTATCAGAAGCATTTGTCAGACGTACCCTTACAACCATTAGAAGGACTGCATGTATGGGGGTTAAGTGAGAAGGCCTACCCCTATTCCGGGTATATCCAAATTTGGCTGTCTTTCCCCACCTCCGTGGCTGGAGTGGCCGAACAAGTAGAGACCCTAGCCTTAGTGTGTCTCCCCACTGGACTGTATGATGGTGTCCCTTTGTTGATTGGAACAAATGCTCATATGTTCGGAAGGCTGGCACAGTTGTGTTATGAAAAACAGGGGTCAAAGACTAGTAGAGCTTTAAGAGTTCGGCTTAATTAAGAAGGCCTATGAGGCACAGAGAGATGCTGAAAAACAGAACCAGAGGAACCGGTCGGAATTGTATGGAAGAAGGATCCTGAGTCTCTGATCCTGGCACCAAATGCCCAGTGTACCTTACGGGAGAGGTCCGTATCAGAAGGATGTTAAGAATAAAATATTAATGTTGGATGCACCAGGCGATGGAAAATTGCCAGAGGGACTGCTGGTCAAGCCTAGTATTTTGCCCGCTAGAGCCCATGCTTATGCCAGAAGGGTAATGGTCCAAGTTCATAATGTGTCTGAAAGAGACATTCGGTAAACAGAGGTTGCATCTGGCTAATGTGCATTGTGCAGACACTGCAGTGCTACCCAGCAGAGTTCAAGTAAGAATGACAGAGTAACGCCTGACTTGTTTGATTTTGGTGACTCCGCTGCCAGCTGAATGGAAAGTGAGGATCAGTGAGAAGCTTGCCCAGAGACCAGGTGTTTTCTTTAAAGGAATGGGATGTAGGATGCGTGCAAGGAGCTGAGCACAATATCCGGCTGCATGACGAAAAGACCATTTCGTGAGAGGTCTCGACGCCTGGCACCTGCTGACATAGATGATGTGAGGCGGCATCTGCAAGAGATGTTAGCTGCTGGTGTAATACAAGAATCCAGAAGCCCTTATGCTTCCCCCATTGTGGTAGTGAGGAAAAAGAATGGAACAGTAAGGATGTGTGTGGATTATCGCACCTTAAACCGGCGGACTATCCTGATCAGTACACAATGCCCGCATTCAGGATGCTTTGGACTGCCTAAGCGGGAGCAAGTGGTTCTCTGTGCTGGATCTCGCGCGTGGGTACTACCAGATCCGATGGCCCAGAGGACCATGAGAAGACGGCCTTTATCTGTCCGCTTGGCTCTCTATGAATTCATGAGGATGCCTCAAGGGATTTCAGGTGCCCCAGCCACTTTTCAACGATTGATGGAGCGTGCAGTGGGGGACATGAACTTACTAGAGTGCCTGGTATACCTAGATGATGTTATTGTGTTTGGCAGCTCACTGGGGGGAACATGAGAGCAGATTATTTAAGGTATTGGACCGACTGGAGGACTTTGGCCTTAAACTGTCCATTGATAAGTGTCAATTCTTTCAAACATCAGTAAAGTATGTGGGACACATAGTATCCACGAGGAATAGAGACCGACCCAAGTAAAGTTGAGGCCTTGACCACCTGGCCTGGCCAAAAATCTAAAGAACTGCAAAGATTCCTGGGATTCTGTGGTTATTATCGGTAACTTCATCAAGGACTATTCAAGAGTGATCCGCCCTTTACTTAACCTTACTCAAGGGTATCCCCCAACCCACAAAAAATACCAAAAGTCAGCGTCCCTCAAGACTGAAAGAGTGTATTTTCATCCGAGTGAAGTATTTGGGGCCCGCTGGACTCCTGATTATGAGACTGCTTTTCATGAGATCATATATCAACTTACCCATGCTCCAGTGCTGGCCTATGCCGATCCAAGAAAACCTTACGTCCTGCACTGATGCTAGCTTGCAAGGGTTGGGGCTGTGTTGTACCAAGACACGAGAATGGCCTGAGACCAGTGGCCTTTGCCAGTAGAAGCCTGACCCCATCAAAAGAACTATCCTGTACATAAGTTAGAGTTCCTAGCTTTGAAGTGGGCTATTGTTGACCAATTCCATGAGTACTTGTATGGGGCTAAAATACTAGTAAAACTGACAATAATCCTTTGACCTATGTGCAGACCTCAGCTAAGTTGGATGCCACTGGCCATAGGTGGCTTTTCTGCATTATCTACATATGACTATGCTCTCGAATACCGAGCAGGTCTGAACCACATAGATGCTGATGCTCTCCCGGAGGCCTGTTCCCCAGAATGATTGGGTCCGATTAGCAGAACCCGACATTCGGGCACTCTGCCAGAAGTTTGACAGGGAGGAACAAATGTCCACGGACGCAGTGGACTGCATGGTGGATTGCTTGGGAGCCTCTGAGAATTGCATACCTGGTGCTTATTGCCACTTTTCTGCAATAGACATTGTTGCACTGCCTCAGCTGGACAATGACAGTATTCGGTGGGCTCAATCCCGCGATCCCATGATCAAAGCAGCTTTAGAAGCCCTCTATGCAGGAAAAGATGTGTCCAAATTACGCTCCACTGATTTGAGAACTGCACTGTTATACAAAGAAGGTCCTAAGTTGAAACTGATCAATAAACTGTTATACAGAGAAACAGTAGACAGAGGGGGACAAGTAGGCAAACAACAACTAGTGCTGCCCACTGCCTTCGAGACTCAGTACTGAGGTCCTTGCACAACCACATGGGGCACCTTGGTATAGACAGAACACTTGACTTGGTGAGATCCAGATTCTATTGGCCTAAGATGGGGCTGATGTGGAGCAACCCATTCGAACTTGTAGTCGCTGCTTACAGAGAAAGCTTTGCCCCAGAGGGCTGCCCCTTGTTAACATCACCACCAGTGCACCCATGGAGCTGGTCTGTATTGATTTTCTGAGTTTGGAGTCAGATCAAAGAAATATCAGTAATGTGCTGGTGGTCACTGACCATTTCACGAGATATGCCCAAGCTTTCCCACCAAAGACCAGAAAGCATCCACTGTGGCCAAAGTACTTGTGAAAACTTTTTGTTCACTATGGGGCTCCACAAAGAATCCATTCTGATCAAGGGAGAGACTTTGAGAGTCATCTGATCAAAGAGATGCTTTCTCTGTGGGAGTGCGAAGTCCAGAACCACTCCTTACCACCCCAGGGGACCCACAGCCTGAGCGTTTCAACCGCACTTTGCTAGATATGCTGGGCACCCTGCACCCAAGGACAAGCCTAGATGGAGCCAACAAATTAGCACCCTGGTACATGCTTATAACTGCACCAAAAGTGATGCCACTGGATTTTCCCCTACCGCCTGATGTTTGGAAGAGAAGCTCGACTACCAGTAGATGTGTGTTTGGGGTCTCTCCTGATGGGGTTCAAGCTGACAACTATTTACAGTATGTGCAAAAGTTAAAGGCCCAGCTAACTCATGCGTACAACTGGCTCAAACCATGGCTGCCAAAGAAATCTGGCCAACAAAGAAAGGTATGATAAAAGGTGAAAGCACGGAACTCCAGGAGGGAGATCGGGTATTGCTAAGAAATCTGGGACTGCATGGCAAGCACAAGATTGCTGACAGATGGCACCATCTCCCTCACATTGTAGTGGGCAAACTAGATGATCTTCCAGTGTACAAAGTAAGGCCTGAGAATAATTCAAAAGATGTAAAAACAATGCATAGAAATCATTTACTGCCCATTGGACAAATCTTAATTGAGTCTGAGCCCTAGAAGATGCCCCTCTGGACCAGTGACTAGAGCTGCTGCTGAAAAGATCGAAAGTCTGCACCTACAGAAGCAAAGTTAAAGTGTTCCCTCCACAAGTCCCAGTTGAGCATGACTGTCAGTCCATATCGGAAGAAAGTGAGAGTGACTTTGAATACTATCCTTCTTACGAACTGAGTCAATTGTTTGGGGCAATCCCTAGTCAATACTGGAGATGAAGCTGGGCCTTCTGGACTGTCTAAGCCCCAGCTTCATCCCCAGAGCCAATGCTCCCAGAAAGTGAAGTGCAAAGCATCAGATCAGATGAAATGGAATCATTGTGCATGGTTGAACTGTTTGAGCTTTCAGGGAGGAAAATGATAGATTAGGGCAGACTGGTGATACACCCGAACAAAAGAGTATTTTGAGTGCCCTGACAGTCCACTGCCAGTGTCCGAGCTCTCCATGCGAGCCAAATGTTGTGGACTCAGAAACTGTAACTACTGGAGCTGAAAGTGCCCCAAGTTCTAGCCTCTCTACCCCATGGAGACTCCCTGACAAGTGAGGACAATGCTGAAAATGAGGCTCAGAGTGCAGAGACTATAACAGTTCCCCTAGAAAAGACTGGTCGAGCTGTAAAGCCTGTGGTGCACCTCAGTTATGATTCACTTGGGAGGCCTGTGGACTTGCCTCTCAATGTTGTCCATAAAGAGTGTATGTGTCCCGAGCTCATTGCCCAAACTGAGGCATCAGTGCTAACTCAAGTTACTTGTGTGTTGCCCTCTAAGTATGGTGCCTTGCTACATCCAGCCCAAGGTAACTGATGGGAAGGGCCCCCTCTCTTCAGGTTTCATGTACAAGAGGTAATAACTTGAGTTATGGTACAATGTGTATGTAATGCTGTGTAAAGAGTGACGTACTGCAATGTTTCAGAAATGTGTTCTTGGTAAAATGATATATTGACTGATGATTACATATGCGAGCCTAATGCAAATGTATAGTTTGCAGTTGAAACTTATGGAGTACCTTGTGCGGACGTCAAGCTTTCCCAGCCAGGAAGGTGTAACCCCCTGCAAATGGGGGTTCCCAAAAGACTTCAGGAGCTTGCTTGAATGCTCCAAGCCTGAATGGTGTTTGGCATTTAAGCCATTTATCAGTGAGTGTTTTAGAGCCTCTGGTACTGTCTCTTTAGAGCTGTCTGCTTGCAGACATAATTAGTTGTATGGGGGACTGTGTGCTTCTCTGAGTACCACTCGAGCTGCTGCCAATTCACTTCATTTTGCAGTCACTAGGAGTGCAAAGGAACCTATCTGAAAGATGTAACTGTTTGCCAGAAATTATTTAGAGTAATAATGAAATTACAGTTTGTCTAACCTGCTTTCTTTGCAGTCAGAACTGTGTCTGCTAGTTCCCATTCTAGTTTTGAACTGCTGAACTGGACCAATCAGTGTGGGGTAAGCTAGCTCTAAAATGGTGCCTTGGACGAATCAGAACTTGGACTCATAATCTGAGCCAGCCACAAGAGGATTGTATGGGCAGTGACTCTGGGAGATGTAGTTTAGACTTTAGTGCCTTTTGGACCAACAGCAGCAGTCTATTGTGTGACAGCCAATCCAGTCAAGAACTGGGAGGAACTCAAAGGAAGTGCCCGGTTTTGTCGGTTGGAGTTTCAGTTGAGCTTTGGCAGTGAAGAAGGAAGAGCCCTGTGCTTTTCAGTGTGCAGTTTTAGTCAAAAAATGTGTATAAGGCCCAGAGTTCCGGTCTGCAGCTTGTGTAACAGCTTGTTAGGACTGAATCCATCCTGTGAAAAGAATCAAAGGATCTCTGAAGAGTAGAAACCAGGCTCACCTGTAGAAGACTGGAGGAATTGCTGAAAATTGCACTCGGTCTATCAGGAACTGAATCTGCTGTGTTTCTCCGGGTATTGTGCAGTAATTGCGATCGGGATACAGATGCAGCCTGCCTGGTATAGTGCTTTCTTTTATATGGATGTGTGAAGGGTTTGTGTACCTCAAGTGAGCCCTGCTGACATTGAAGGACCCTATCTTATTTGGAGGTCGTGAGTACTAATTCAGGGTCGCTCCCTGTTGAATTGCCACATTAAATCCAAATGGAATTACTGTACTGCTGACTGTTTAATTCTCCTTTTCTCTGTGTGAAAGGGCCCCTACCAGCTGCCACGGTTTGGACTAGCCACTAGGGCTTGGGTACCCAGGACAGTAACTGATAGGGATAGGCCTGTGTACAGAGCCATAGGTAGATTATTAGAGTGATAAGCTAATTAACCTGATTTCCCCTGTCCTTGTTATATCCCCTAAATAAATCAGAGCTGCTTGTTTCAGCAAAGTTATACTGCCTGAGGTATTTGTCTATGTTAAAGTAATGTACTGTGATTGTTGCACTGTATCTCATTTCATAGGAGGTCCCAGTGCGGAACCAGACCTGGGGGTAAGTGTATACTGTGAAGGTAATTCTGATATATTGTGTGGGCCACTAGTGGGAAGAAAGGGGGGTTGCAGTGTCCCAGAGGGCTGTGACCAAGTTAGTTTAACTATTGCAAACCCTGACCTCTGGGTGGAGGCACCCGCCATTGGATCCAGGCCCCTCAACCTGTTAGTGGCAAATCAGGCAGGGGTAGTAGCCCCTGGGATAGCGCCATCTAGGGGTTACACTGGCATCTCCATGGCTCCTCGTGGCTCATGAATACGCAGTGGTCTTCCCATCCCGCAGCTTCTGTAATCCCCTTCCACTCCTTCAGTGGCCTTTTGCTTCAACCTGTCTCCTCCTTTGGTATTAGCTTTCTTCCCCTCCCCTGTCATTATCTCAGCAGCTAATTCCCTGTTCTCCCTGTTAACCTTTTCAAAGGCAACTGAAGCCCTACTGTAGGCATGGAGTTCTCCAAGAAACTGAGCAGCTCCCAGCTCTCTCAATAATCTGCCAGTCGCAGGGGTTGGGGGTAGTGGGGTGGTCATTCACTACCTGCCAGGGTGGGGGTGGGGGTTCACTAGACCTTCAGGGCAATGGAAACTTTATTTTCCAAGGGATCGGGATGGGGGATATTATACTGGACACCACTGACAATATAATACATATATTGGGCAGGTGTTCGGGTGGGAGGGGGACTGTTAGCCACCAGATAAACTGTTTGGTTAATTACAGACCAGAGATCAGAAAACAAGGGGGAAGGGGTGGGACCACTACCGCCAGGGCATATGGTAAATATGTACTGTACATATGTCCATCTTGTGCTAGTGATCAGCGATGGGGAGAACACCACTAGCACCAGGGCATAGGGTTATTTTTACCATGATTGGGCTGCAATCAGAGAGGCAACAGACCACTAGACCACCAGTGTATCTCTCATTTCTATGGGACTGGTGATCGATGATGGAGCAGACCACTAGATCACCAGATAGACTGTTCATAATTAGTTGGCTTGGCAGTCAGCGATGGGAGGGCCCTAGCCACCGTGGACTGCCCTCCAGTTTCCTTGTTTTTTACTTGGAATGGAGATCCAAGAATGGGGAGGATGGAGGGACCACTAGAATACCAGATAATTATTTTTTACACAACGGGACGGCGATTGGAGAATGGGGGAAGGAGGGAGACCACTAGACTACCAGGGAGTTATTTTTTACACAACAGGATGGTGATCTATTCACAGAGGAGGGACCACTAGACTACCAGGGAATTATTTTTTACAAAACAGGACGGCAATAGGAGAACAGATCACAAAACGAAAAATAATTTATTTTCATATCACAAGTCACGAAAAAAGATATTTAATCTGAAAAACAAATTCAAGAGCATGTCTTCAACTGTTAAATTCAGAATCCAGCTGAGGGAGTCCCGATAAGCAAGCTATATGTATTGGTTTCTACTCAACACATAACTGTTTTCAGTTTTTTGAATTTGTTTCCCTCACTAACTGTAAAGCAAAATGGCTGCTGCACAAAAAAGAGTTCTCATTTGTGAAAAAGGATTACCCATTTATGACAAATGATCCTTTTTCAAGGCTCACATCTAACAGGAGAGTGAAATTCCCATTGAAAACAATTGGAAAATTTAAATTTTTATAACTTTGGAATGGATTAATATTTTTTCACCAAACTTTCAAAAGGCACATCTGTGATCCAAAACCTTTCTACCATAAAACTTTTAGACCAGAATCCCAAGCCATCATTGCACTGTGGCGTGACAAAGAAATGAAAGAAAGAAAATGTAATTTTCACATTTTTTTCACCTTCTTTATCTCTGAATCCACACATCCAACTGTAAAAAAACTTGGCACATCAAGAGACCTTTGGTCCCTAATGGCACGTGCAAAATGCTATGCAAATTGGTTGAACAGTTGTGAAGTTATTAAAGTTCAAAATTTTGACTTTAACATGGAAGTGACCATTCAACCCTAGCTATAGGGGCACGGTAGCACAGCTGTAGTTATGGTTGCCCTACTTCTATGTTAAACTCAAAATTTTGCACTTTAATAACTTTGTAACCGTATGATTGATTTACCTGAAACTTTGCATGCATGGTCTGGAACCATAGTTCTCTGTATCTGGCAAGTTGCATTATGGTCAGGTGTGTGGTTGCGGAGTTGTGGAGTGCCAAAAAACCTTAAAAAACCCACTTATTGGCCATTTCTTTGCTCGGGGCTACAGCCCATACAGTTTGACCATCTGGTCTGACATTCTCAGGGAATATGGAGTCTGCATCACCGATGTGTTTTTTGAAGATTTGGTGAAAAAATATTAATCAATTCAAATGTTCTTAAAATTTCAATTTTCCCATTATAGTCATTGAGAAAACAATAGCTGTGCCTCTCTAAAGCTGCTGCCAGTACATTTTACTGTTGTAAGTGCCCTCTGTACTGTTGTGCCACTGCCATCTTGTTTTCAGTTAGCAGTGGACAAAAACAACCATAATTAAAAAATTGCTGCCAATAGATAATCACTGACAGTTGTAATTACCTAATCAGTGCCTAAGGAACACAATGCTGCCTTTCTTCTTTCACAACCCCCCCCCCCAAATACCATTTGTATCGCTTCATTGTAGTGTTGTCACAAATTGTAAAGAACGGATGTAACATTTTCTACAATTTGTGAAAGTTTTGCATCTGTTCTTTTCACAAATTTTGCAAAGTGTCACCCATTCTCCTCTACTGTAGCATGTCAGCTTGTTTACACATGGAATGGGGTAAGAGGCCTGATGACCCCTTGACATGCCTCAATGCCTGTTGGTGCGTGGAGGGTGGGGGATGGGTGTGGGATGATAGGGGTGGGAACCCTAACATCGAATTTGCAAACTTTTTTCACTGTGCTATCAGCTATAACTGATGCATTAAAGGAATTTTTTTGCAATGAAAAAATATATATATGTATATATATATATATATAAATATATATATATATACATATATGTATGTATGTATATAGCAAAAAACATAGTTAATATGCTGGTTGGGTTAAACTATTGACAAAAAGTATGGAAATGTGGTGTTAGGAGCTCCCAACTAACACCCACCCCACCCTGCAAGAGCAATAGGAAAAAACATTATGGTTCTACCTCTCCTGCATCTTCACAAGTCAGACATGGGGTGTACCTTGGAGTTGTCAGCCTAATGCACCCCATTCCTTCACTAAATAAGCTGAGATGTGTGCAGTATATAAAAATGGGGTGAGCGTTAGGGTTGACAACCCCAAGGCACACCCCATGCCTGATTTGCGAAGAAGAAGGAGAGGTCAAACCATAATAGTTGTTCCTGTTACTGCCTGCGGGGTGGGGGTGGGGTGTTAGGGTTAGGAACCCTAACACCACACTTCCCTATTTTTGTCAGTATAACCCTAATTAGTGAATTAACAAAGCTTTTTACAATGAATGTCCTTTCCTTTTGCGGTAGTATAATCGTATTCTCATTTGCCTGTGGGAGTACAGGGCCCTCTGTGCCCTGCACTTCAATTCCTCCATGGATGCATATACAAATGTTGCTGTGGAAGTGCAGGGTCCTTCTGCCCCTGCACTTCCATTTCTGCTAAAACAGCAATTTCTTTCCTTTGTTGTCTGGCTTGTTAAAGTTCTAATGTTATCCTATGGAAATTTGCATTTTTTTATTTTTTATTCTCTTTTTATATTTCCCATAAATATCTTGAAGGAAATATGTATTATTCTTGAAGTACTCATTAGGCCCTTTGTTTTGATCCATAGAATCATCCTTAAGTCCAGATATTGAGGGAGTTATGGCTTGCTGAAATTCCAGTGTTATCCTATGAGAATTTACATTTTTTATGTTGCCCTTAAATGTATAGGGGGAAGTATGTGTTAATCGTGTAGTATTCATTAAGTCCTATGTTTCAATATATAGATTGGCCCTTAAGTCCAAATACTGAGGTAGTCATGGCTTGTTGAAGTTCCAGTGTTGGCTTAAGGGACTTTTCATTTGTTATATTGCATCTAAATGTTTTTTTGGGGGGATATGTTTTTCTTTTAGTACTCATTAAGACCTTTGTTTTGATATACAGAGCTCACCTTAAGTCCAAATAGTGAAAGGGTTATGATTTGTTGAAGTTCCAATGTTATCCTATGGGAATTTTTACATTTTTTATATTTCCCCTAAATGTTTGGGGGGGATATGTGTTATTCCTGCAGTACTCATTAAGACCTTTGCTTTGATATATAGATTCTTCCTTACATCCAAATAGTGAGGGAGTTATGGCTGGTTGAAGTTCCAAATGTTATCCTATGGGAATTTTCATTTTTTTGTTGTTTTCTTAATATTGCACTTAAATGTTTAGAAGAGGAATATGTGTTATTCTTATAGTACTCTTTAAGAGTGCTGCTTTGATATGCTGATTGTCCCTTAAACCCAAATGTTGAGGGAGGTATGGCTTGTTGAAGAACCAGTGTTAACTTATGGGAATTTTAATTTTTTATTTGTTTTATATTGCCCCATAATGTTTAATGTTATCCTGTGGGAATTTTCATTTTTTGTTGTTTTCTTAACATTGCACTTAAATGCTTAGGAGAGGAATATGTGTTATTCTTATAGTACTCTTTAAGAGCATTGCTTTGATATGTATAGATTGCCCCTTAAGTCCAGATATTAATGGAGTTATGGTTTGTTGAAGTTCCAGTGTTATCCTATTGGAATTTTCTTTTTTTTTTAACATTGACCCTAAATGTTTAGGGGATATGTATTATTCTTGTCGTGTTAATTAAGACCTTTGTTCTGATATATATATATATATATAGTAGATTTCCCCTTAAGTCCAAATACTGAGGGAGTTATGGCATTTTGAAATTCCAAATGTTATCCTATGGGAATTTTTTTTTTAATATTGCCCCTAAATGTTTAGGGGAGGAATATGTGTTATTCTTCTAGTACTCTTTCAGATTATGGCTTTGATATACATATTGTCCCTTAAGTCCCTTAGGGAGGCAGTATAGCACAGTGGTTTAAGGCTCTGAGCTGTAAATCTGGTGACATCCAGCAGACCAGACCTGGGTTTGAATCCCATAGCTTCCACGTGCATACTGTGTGACTCTAAGCAAGTCACTTAACTTCCCTGTGCTCCCAGGTCGCTCCTGTAAAAAAGCTTTCAGCTTAGTGTGCTACTCCTGGTTAAACAACTAAAAAAAAATATTAAGTCCAAATGTTGAAGGAGTTATGGCTTGTTGAAGTTCCAGTGTTATCTTATGGGAATTTTCTTTTTTTTTTTATATTGCCCCTAAATGTTTGGGGGGATGTGTGTTATTCTTCTGGTACTCATTAAGACCTTTGTTTTCATATAGAGATTGTCCCCTAAGTCCAGATATTGATGTGGTTAAGGCTTGTTGAAGTTCCAGTGTTATCTTATAGGATTCTTTTTATGTTACCCCCAAATGTTTAGGGGAATATGTGTTGTTCTTGTTTTTTCATTAAGACCTTTATTTTGATGCACAGATTGTCCCTTAAGTTCAAATATTCTAGAATCTACATCTTGTTGAAGTTCCAATGTTATCCTATGGGAATTTGTATTTTTGGTTTTATATGTGCCCTAAATGTTTATGGGAGGAATATATGTTATTCTTTTAGTACTCATCAAGACCTTTGTTTTGATATACACATAGGGCCAGATATTCAAAACTTTGCCCTGGGGCAAAATTAGCACTGCATGGCATGCAGAAATAGCCCAGAACCATTTGTTCACTATTTTCAAAGGAATAGCCATGTGGCTAAATCATATGAATATAGCATACAAACAACGATGTGCAAACAGAGCCTTGAGTGTAGTGCAAACATAGCCTGGCATATAAGACAGCTCTGAATATAGCAACCAGGCAGTGCAAACTACAACAGCAGCCCAGTGCACACAGACATGGAGTAAGGCAAAGGTGAACTGTCTACGTGGCCAATGTGTGTACTAGCAAAGAAATGGATTCACAAAAACTGCAAACAACAGTGCAGACCAAATACTGCAGAACTGTGCTATGGTTCTGATAGTTTTGCATGGGGCAATCTCATTTGTGCGGCACTCATAAGTTTGCCCCGTGCTAACACGTTTGCCCAGTGCAACATTTTGCTATATTCAAAAGTGCTATGCAAAGGATCCTGCTTAGGCAATCTGTGGGCAAAAAAAAAAACACACTAGCATGTCATTATTGCTGATTTGCATGTAGATCCATGTGGATTGCCAGGCGCTATTGCAGGGTGCACACAGCTCCACCTGCAGGTTGAACTGGAACTACAGGTTGATAGCTGTAGGCTGGGTCTCCCCACAGCACCACCTGTATGTCAGACTGGAGAAACATGTTGGTAGCTGCAGGCTCTATTTGTATCCAGCAGTAGAGTCTAGTGTGCCCCAGAGGACTAGCACCACAGTCATAGGTGTTGGTGCTGCATGCCATGGATATGTTGTAGTCCCTGCTACAGTGCATATCAGATGCTACAGTGTCCTAGTGGCCAGTCTAGTGAGGGACACATCAATTCCTATGGGGTGTCAGGCATCAATGACTGCAGCTGTCCACACAGTGACAGGACTGGCTAGCAGGTGTGTTCTGATAGTGGACACCACTGTCATGCTGTCCTGTGTCCCGCTTATACTGTGCCACTGGCATGGAACACACACAGTAACATGCACATGGCTGGCTGTGTGTGCCATGGTGTCTGTACAGATGTTAGGTATGTGCCTGGTGGGGGTGACACATACCATCAGACATGCTCACCGGTGTTGGGGTATTCCCAACACTGGAACATGTGTGCTGTGGGATTGGCCTTGTGGAAAACCCATTATATGGTGCAGCTTGCCCACATGTGCAACCTCTCCTCCACAGCATCCAGTTCCCCAGTGCTACATCTATGTGCTTGAGTGTGCTGGTATACCGGAAAGAGGGGACTGCAGGTGTGTACTGTATGGACATACAGCCAGTTATGTAATACTTTCATATGTATTTATTGCTGTGTTCACCAGGTATCCACAGTGGGCCATGGCCCATAGTCAGGAACGACCTGGAGCCACTACATGTGATGATGCAGTGTACGACACATACATACAATTTACAATAACACACAAGTCACATATAACAACACAGTTCATTTGCTGCTATAAGTGGAGTTTTAACTCTGTCATATACTGTGTATGATTGTTAGCTCCCAAGCAATGTTGAGGCATTGTATTCCACAGTGTTGATGCTTGTGCATATGGAGTGGCCCAGGGTGGCCATCCACCCTTCCTGCCTCCTCATTGGCTGCATATAGTCTTGTTCACTGTTGCTGCAGTGTCCACTCCCCCCATTCTTTGTTTGCCTGGAGTTAAGACTACCTTTTCATAGGTGATAATTTGCACCGTGCTACATGTTGCACGAACACATGTTGCATGGTGCAATAGTTTTGAATATACTGTTGCCCCTGTATGCATGTCTCTGCTCCTCACTTTGCACTGTGCATGTTGTGCCAAAGGTATTTGGCCATTTGAATATAGCAATCCAGTGCAAACGTGCCACAATCATGGTGTAATTGGTTTTTGCCTGGTGCAAGGTTTTGAATATCTGGCCCATTGTCCCTTTAAGTCCAAATATTGAATATGTTATAGCTTCTTGAAGTTCCACTGTTATCCTATTGGAATTTTCATTTATTTTATATTGCCCCTAATTTTATTTTTAATTTTTTTTGGGGGGGGGTATAAAGACCTTTGCTGTGATATATACATTATCCCTTAAGTCCAAATATTGAGACTCCAACATTATCCTCTGGGAATTTTTATTTTTATTTTTTTTATATTACCCCTAAATGTTTAGATGGGGGGTGGGATATGTGTTATGTTTGTAGTACTCATTAATACTTTTGTTTTGATACATAGATTGTCTCTTTAAGCCCAAATTGTAAGGGAGATTTGGCTTATTAAAGTTTCAATGTTATCCTATGAGAATGTAAATTTTTTAATTTTTATGGTTTTTCATGTGGTCCCTATATTTTTGTTGGGGATTATGTGTTATTCGTGCAATGCTCACTAAGATGTTTGTTTTGATATACAGATTGTCCCTTAAGTCCAAATATTGAGGGAATTATGGCTTGTCGAAGTTCAAATGTGGGGGGAAAAGCTAAGTCCAAACTCTTTTTTTGTATGAAGGCATCCTTTTTCATAGCAAATGAAAAACCCATATGAAAAAGGATGCCTTTTTAAAAAAAAAAAAGAATCTGAAGAAAAACTAAGTCAAAATGTCTTTTTCATATGAGGGCATCCTTGTTTGTATGAATGAAAAAAGCTCATAAAAAAGATTCCTTCATGCAAGAAAAGAACTGGGACTTGACAGATCAATTTCAGTGTTATTGTTTGGCTATATAGTCATCAACAATTTAAAAATAGAGATGAGTACAAAAATACAAAAGATACGAAACATCCTACTTAAAAATCTAACGTATTTAATTAAAGTACAATTTAAAAAAGTCAGCTAATCAAAAATGGTTTCAGCATATTTCCTAAAAGAAACTAGTGCAGTTAATATAAATACAGCACTGTCTAAAAATCAGCAGATCAACAAGTTTCAGTTTCCTAGGGAGAGACGAGCAATACAACATTATGGATATCCTGCAAATTTCCATAGATATCCTATCACCATCTCTTAACCTTTAATTCCTTTATATATTCAGCTTTCTATTTGGGAATTTGTTATCCTTTTTTTTTTACTTTGTCAATTGCTACAAAATACTTTGCTACTCTGTCTGTGGTCCATGGGTCATTTGTATGGAGGCGTATTGAGGTAAGAAGGCTCTTCTCCATGGTATATAATGGGTTTAGAAAGGGACCTAACCAGAAAGTTCTTTCTTTAATGTACCAAGTACATACACACATTACATGTGATAGATCCTCTACTCCTCTCTCTGAGCATGTACAGTGAACAGACTCTTATTTGTTCTTATCATGTTGGACTTTTAGGATATTACTGTCAAATCTCTCAAATTTGTATTGGATAAAGATATTTCTTAATTTAGGCTCAATTAAGATGTCTAAATAGTGCTTTAGTCGGAAGTAGTAATTAATAGTTACAAACTATTTTGAATAAGCTGAACCTTTTATTGTTTCTAGGTCCTTAAGTTTCCAATAATTCTCCACTCTTTTGGTTATATATCTTTTATACTTCAAGCTAAGAGTGATTTTTTTGTCAACGTAAGTTTTTAATGTTTTTAATTATATTTTCTCAGGCAGTTCAAGACTAATGTATGTCAGTGTTTATAGGGTTCCGATACAAATAATTACTGCCCCATCTCCATACTCCCTCCCTCCCTCTCCTAGGCATTAGAGTGGATTGTATCTAATCAGCTCACGGAGCACCTCAACAAATACAAACTTCTCTGCAAGCATCAACATGTTTTCTGCAAGGGACACAGCACTATTACTGCCCTTCTCGAATTTACCACACACATACACTCTGCACTGGATAAGGGGCACATCACTGGTGCTGTCTTCATTGACCTCACAAAGGCATTTGACACTGTCAACCACTCCCTCCTATTAACCACATTGACCAATTTGGTTCTTTCTCAGGATGCATTGGGATGGTTCTCTGACTACCTCTTGAACCGACATCAGCATGCCAAAATTGGTAACACAGTTTCAGATAGACTACCTGTCCTCTCTGGTGTCCCTCGGGTCCATTTTGGGACCGCTACTTTTTAGCCTCTTCCTCAACTCCCTCCCTGAGTCCTGCCCGGGAAATCTATTACTATACATGGATGATGCAGTCATTTTCTCCTCCAGTCCTGACCCTATACAACTTCACCGCTCCCTTCAGTCCTCTTTCAGCTGTACTGAAAACTGGTTCACTGTGCAACGCCTTATTCTTAACTACAACAAAACCAAAGTTATGCTGTTCTCTCACCCACAGAACACTAGAAAGGTGCTATGCCCACAAGTTCTAACTTCTAATCACACCCCTCTGGAGCAGGTGGACTCCTTTAAATACTTGGGCATCACCTTGGACCCAGGTCTTAACTTTCATGAGCACATTCACCACCTATCCAAGGCCCTTAACGTTAGGCTGGGGCTTCTGTACTGTTTCAAGCACTGCCTTACCCCTGATGCCCTCAGGCTCACTGTCTTCTCCTCGGTCCTCTCTCTGCTAGATTATGGCCTATTGATATATGGGTGGCAAACACTTCATCCCTAGCTAGACTCCATATCTCCCTAAACAAAGCCATCTGTCTTGTTCTAGGATGTGACCGTCTTACACATACCTGCTCATTCTATAGTGCTACCAACTGGCTTAATCTCGACAACAGGATTAGGCTCCACACCTGTCTGATGGCTAAAAAAGTCACCATAGGCCTCTCCCCCTCTGGACTCACCCCTTTAATCCTCCCAAACATGAAGGTTAAGTGTACCCGTAGCTCAGTCCACCATCTCTTCTCGATTCCCTCCAGCCATACCTCTCAGTTTCAAAAGTCTTTCAGATATAGGGCCCCCATGTGGATGAACAGCCTTCCCTCCACCCTGGCTAATGAACAAAGACTAGGGCAATTTAAAACCCTCCTTAGTGCCCACCTCTTTTCCTCAAATAACTGTAACTGCAACTGAATCCATGTCCTCCACCTCCTCCTTAATCTATGACAATGGCCACTGGCCTGCCTCTTCTCTTAGTGACCAACCAGTGTCGCTCATGCATTATAATATATCTACACCATATGTGTACTGTGTAATTACTCTAATAAGTAATCCTAGTATTTTGAATGTTAGCTTGGCTGATTCCTTGTAAACAATCTGTATCTGTCTCTGAGTTCATTTGCTGTAATGTCTGTCTGTATATAACCTATGTGACATGGAACCTTTGTAAATGAGTCTGTGACTCAAAGGTACTCTCCAAATCTGTAATAAATAAATAAATAAAATAAAAATAAAATATGTAATCCCAAGGCTCACTCATCTGTCTTTTCCTGTCAGCACTGATATGCAATTCTAGAATCATCCATCCTTGAGAGTCTTACCCAATAATTATTTTTTCTAATTTCTATTAGAGCATTAGTGTTTGAGATCCCCAGTTCAGCTCTTATATATGAAGAGGGACATGATGGTCCTAGACACATTGTTTTCCTTAACATTTTATATAAAGGGACTATAAGGTTCTTCCTATGTTTAATGCCCCAAATTTCTGAGCCATACAGCATTTGTTACTGGAACTTTGCTTTGATTACTTTTACCAAGGGTCTGTACTGAATACCCTGAACTTATAACTGAACCTTGCTAGGGCCTATACTGTCTTCTTCAGTGTCATTATAACCTTACCAAACTGGTCATTCCAAAGGCAATTTGTATCATACTGTATCCCTAGATAGGTGTATGACTGTACCACCTCTACTTTTTCAGACTCCAAAACCCAGTGAACAAACTGTTCCTTTTTCTGACCAAATATAAAAATCTTAGTCTTTGATAAACTGACTTTTAGTTTGAGATCTTTTGAATAATTATCTAATAGAGTTAGTATTTTTTTAGACTATTTTTGGACAAGGAAAATAAAACCAAGTCTTCTGCATATGCAAAAGCAGTTCAACTTAAATTATTAATTTTAGGAGAATCAGAATTCAGTGTCTCAAATTGTCGGAGCATTCCATCAATATACAGGGCAAATAGGATAGGGGCCAAAATACACCCGTCTTACTTCCTGGTTAATTTTAAAGGGGGCAGAAAGCTGACCCTGTGAACTCATTTTTACATTGGCCCATGTGTTGTGATATAACTGGTATACCATATGGACCAGAGAACCATCTATTTGTTTCTTTTAGTAAAGTTCCCAAATAATTTTCCTAGAAATTGAATCAAATGCCATAGAATAGTCTATAAACACATCTGGTTTTCGCAAGTCTCACTCAACTACCACCTCTCTGCTAAGACTCACTGACGACATACTCACCGGCATGGACAAAGGCCACAAAATCTCTGCCATCTTCATAGACTTAGCCAAGGCATTTGACACCATCTCCCATACACTGCTCCTGTCTAAACTAAAAGAAGCCGGTCTCACCAGTCCAGCCTCCACCTGGTTCCACGACTACCTGGTGGGTAGGCACCAGGCTGTAAAAGTCGGATCACACATCTCCAACCCCCTACCAGTTACCACTGGCGTACCCCAAGGTTCAGTATTGGGCCCACTGCTCTTCTCCATATTTTTAAATGACCTCCCATCAGCCTGTCGCTACTCATCCATCCAAATGTATGCTGACGATACAGTGCTGTATGCCACAGGCCCCTCCACAAGCATGGTGGCAAACCTGCTACAAGAGGATTTCAATGCTTTCCACGACTGGTTCTGGTCAAACCAACTATTCCTAAACCCAAAGAAAACCATGTCACTAACTTTCAGCTCACAACAAAGACTATCCCGACAAGCTAAATGCCCCCCTTTCCAAACCCTAGATGGGACCCCCCATGGAAGTTTGCACCACCTTCATATACCTAGGTCTCTGGCTTGATCAGCACCTCAGTTTTGCCTCCCATATTGACTCCCTACACAAGAAACCACTCCCTAAACTCTGCGCCCTATATAGGAACAAAAGCTGTCTCCCCCCTCCTGCTAGGAAAGCAATTGTTCAAAGGATGATACTTCCTATACTCGACTATGGAGACATAGTCTATACTACTGCTCCCTCCTCCACCTTGGCCAGCACTGACTCCCTTTATCACTCCTTCTGTCGCTTTGTCCTGGACTGCCCACAAACAACCCACCACTGCACCTTATACAACTCCTTAGCCCTGGCATCAATCCATGACCACAGACAAACCCATTGTGTTAGGTCTGCAGCCAAACTCTGGTCTCAGACCCTTCCTCCTTACCTGACTTCTGTATTCTCCCCACAACCTCCCCCTGCCTACCCCCTCAGAAGCACAGACCCCAGGCTCCTCCACATCCCTTTCATGCACACATCCAAAGGTCAGGCAGCCTTCAGATTTCACATACCACAGCTATGGAATGCCTTACCAGTCGAAATAAGACACTCACCCAACCCCACCTCCTCAACCGCCTACTCAGCACCCACTTTACCTCAAGCTGCTCATGCTTTAGCTAGAGCCAATATGTATTCAGACTATTTGTTGATGTGATTCACTGTAACACTTCACCTCTAGTTGCTCATGCTTTAGCTAGTATACACTATGTATTAGATTACTGTTGTTGTGATTTCCCTGTAACACTGCCCCCGTGTATGCCCCCCCCTTCCTATTATTCCTGTATCTATCTGCCTTTTTGTTCTAGATGGCAGGTGGACCCCTCACTGTGCTGTTAATCTACATGTACCTGTATTTGAGTTATTGTATTGGGACTTGTCCCCCAGGTCGTATCTGGAATCGAGCAATCACTGCTCAGTATGCCTTCCTGGTTAAACTCGTAAATAAATAAATAAATAAATACAGTTTTTGTTTTCTTATTTTAACATATTTTTCTATTAAATGATGTAAGATAAAAATATTATCTACTGTTGAATAGTCTACTCTAAAGCCAGCTTGAAATGGAGACAACCTCTCATTTGGCAAGATCTGGGTATTTAATCTTCCTAATAATATCTTCAAACATTTTTTCCAGTTAATAGCCAATACACTAATAGGCCTATATATACTAGGGTCTGTTCTAGCTCCTTTTTTATGTATGGGGAAATGTTAGCCCCTTTCCATGTATTGGGAAATTGGCACTCGGCAATGCATTTGTTGTAAATTGTTGTCAGGGTTTTACACCACTGGGTGGCCTGGCAAAGACATACTTTGGCAGATATGAAGTCCAGACCTGGAACCTTAGACAATTTCAGCATATTTATTGCTAGCATGACTTCAATGAAGCTGAACTCTGGGATACAAACAATACTATTACTATCCATAAAAAGGTTGAATCTGCATTGGGATCAAAGAAAATGGCCTCAAAGTGTTTTAAACATTTTTTCTCTGTTATACAGAAATCCAAATTTAGCTTTAAGTTATTATTGGCCTTTGCCACCATAAGCCAAAATTTCTTGTCATCCTTCCTGTTGACTGTATTCAGCATTATACAATGGCAAGGAAATTTCCTTAACTCTGATTGGTCAGTTGGTGCCTGGAACAGTAATGTTATTACACAGTAGCATCACTGTATTGATTTGGACCTCCTTTCTTTCCTCTTCTCTTAAGAAACAAAGATATATTGCCTCACTAAAAATCTACTAAAAGCTTTTTAATTTGTTTTTTATTTTGTATAACAGTGAGCCATTGAATAATAGCAATAAGGCACTCCAGTGTGTGTGTTATTGTGTAATAACATCACTCCTGGGATGGTGGAAGCACTCGGGTTCACCTCTTGCTTCAACCCACCCCAGGAGTGACGTTATTACACGATAACACACACCCTGTCATGCCTTATTGCTTAATTAGTTACCACTGTTTTGTGTAAAAGGCCCTCTTTTTCTCATTTAGCATGGTTCTATAATTTTTACTCTGGAAGTTAATCAATGTAAGTGTTTCTCTAGATTCATATTTTTATAATATCTGAGATGCTTTCTTAGTAATTGTTTAGGTGCTTTACATTCTTTATCTAACCAACCTGATTGTACAGGTTTCCTGACAGTAATTGTATGTTTTAATTTAGTTTTAACCTGAGCAAACAGAATGTATAGATTTTCTAGTAGGCCAGCTAATTTGCTATTCTTAAGTATGTTTAGATCCCATTGGAGAAGTGAGTTATTCAATACCTTGTCCATGATATAAGGATAATTTGCTTTCCAAGTGATTCTCTTAAAGGATCTAATTTCTGAGAATAGATAGGAGGTCAGAAATTCTTGCTTATGGTGGGATGAACCCTGACTAATCATACTCCTTAGTATTGAGGGAAAATGATTACTTTCAGGGCATAGAGGGATGTGAAAATATTCCCAACACTTCAAAGGTTCAGACCATAATACCAGTTCCCCTGAAGATGAGTCCCTTGATGAAACAAATGAAAAATCTCCAGTTTTATCACCTTCTAATCTACCATTAACGGGGTATAAAATTTGCTCTTTTAAAATTGAAATCAATTGTGAGCCGGATTTATTAGTTTTAAAATCATTCATAATCCTAGGTGTAATATGGAATTAATTATTTACATTTAGGTAAGAATTATCAATCAATCCATCAAAGGGGCCAATCCTGGTGTTAAAATCATCTATCAGTAAAATTTCTGTATCGGTATATTTATACCTTAAGTTGGTCAGTTCAGCATTAATGTTTTCCCATATTTCTTCATTAAAAAAACTTGAATTGGTTGGTGGAATATACACATTTGCCAATAATATATTATATATACCCTTTGTGAGCAGCAATACAATTCTGTGACCTATAGGTAGTGGTGGGAGAAGTGGCCTCATTCGGCTCCGCAGAGCAATTCACGGAGTGAAGGCAGATTTGCGAAGTGCTCCACAGCGCAAAGTGGAGTACTTCACATCATAATAGGTAATGAGAAGTCCATTGAAAACAATGACTTCACGTTACTCCACCTTCCCCAAATCACCTCTCCACAAATGTACTTCACCTCACTTCACATTGTTTTAAGCTCCAAAGGTGAATTTTGCAGTGCTTCATGGGATTTCAGGTCACATGGGCTCTAGATTGTTGTGCACAGCCTCAGTTCAGGGTAGTGTGTGTAGGAAGCTGTTGGAGACAATCTGCTCTGAGAGCTCTCTGCCATTCAGACCTTCTAAAAGCTGTTAAAAAGGCCTTTTTGAGTCATTTTATTTGCTGAAACTTTAGTTCATTGATTGTAGGAAACCCTCCTGTGCTCATATCATTGAGTGTTTATTGTTTTTTGTGTGGATTTTGAATGTTAATGTACAACATTGAGTCTGTATACTGAGAGACAGTGGAAGTGTGCTTTGGGGGAGGGGCGTATCTGTGGTGTACGTAGAATTAAGTTGGAGAAATAGGGAGTTCTTTGTTTTTTGGTTATATTTTTCTTGTATAACTGACTGTGTTAATGTACACTCAGTAATATTTTCAGTAATTGTTGACATTTTTTTGCTGATTGTGTGTATTGCGGACCTGGTGCAGCAGTGTATAATTTCAGGTTGTTTAAAATACATTGTATATTACTGAAGTTTTCAATTTGCTATGCATTACTTGCAGACAAATTGTGTGTGTGTGTGTGTATGCATGTGTGAGTGTGTGTGTGTGTGTGTGTGTGTGTGCAGTGCGTGACATCAAATAATACACCTTTTATATTGCCACAGTGTATTTGCAGGCACAGCAGTGTGAACCTGCTATCCACTGCACGTGCATGATTTTGCACTGCTATTGTGGTATCTTTTCTTGGTTTTGCACTGCTGTAATCTGCAGTCAGTGCCCCCCCACCCCACCGGCAAAAGGTATTCTTTTCCAAATTGGATTGTTTGTGACTTGAGAGCACCACTGGTTAGTTAAGGTGTTGTTGAACTTGTTGTGACTTTGCGTCTGTATCTCTTGTTGAAGCCACAGTTGTTATTTTGGCTTCACATCCAGTGCCCCCCAGGCCCCACCCAGAATGAAAGTTCCAAAATCTAAATATGTTTAGAATATTCTTGTTGATCTCCCAAAATGCCCGCAAAGAGATGTGCAAGTAAAGCTGTTTCCGCCATGGCACTGCTGCCAGTGGTAAGATTGTCTGTGGGCGTGGTAGTACACAGTCATAGAAGTGCATTGCTGATGTGAGGAAAGGTATTTCTCCTTCAGTGTTTTTCACAGTGCAATCAGTAGTTTCACTCATAGTTGGAGGAGATGATGTCATCCCAGCTAGTGGTGTTAGTGCAGTTGCTGGTGGTGGTATGAGTATTGCTGCCTCAAGTTCCACTTCTGACCAGTTTACTGTGTCCAAAAATATAATGAAGTGTGAAGCAGTGCCAGTGAGTGACAGTGTAAATGATGTCATACTCCTCAGTAACATCCCAGTTACTGAACATGAGGATTCTGATCATCACGACAATGATAGCACACAATGTGACATTTCTTTCACCCTGGTTCAGGTCACACATTTACCATGCAGTGATTCACAGTGTGGTGGAAAAATTTCTGGTAATGGTGGTGCTGATGATGACGAATCTGATGATGTTGCTGTGGTTGCAATGTGCAGTCCACATGCGAGCATCCAAGCAGAAGATGTGGATGATGTTGATGAATATGATGATGATGACAGTGACCCCTGTTGGGAACCGGAGAAAAATAAATTCAAGGTGGCTGTGACTGGGTCTGTTTGCATTACCCCGTTAAAAGTTGTGATTTACCAGTTTCAGGTGATGATGATAATGATGGCCCAGTAATAAAGATAGGTAGTCATGGTGGTCAGTTTCAGTCCAAGTGTGTCCTGCCTGAAAAATCATGTAGCATCCCCCCAATTGATGGCTTGAAAAAACAGAGTCCAATAAGCAGCATCAGTGGGAACATGTTAAAACTAGAGCATCACAATTCCTTGTTTGGGATTTTTTTGTGCAAGATGCAAATGATGAGTCAGTTGTAATCTGCCAGGTTTGCCAGGTGCGTGTGAGTTGAGGTAAAAAGGGGAGCCAACTGGGCACAAGAGGATAGCATACACATCTTAAGAACATGCACATGGCACTGTGGACCCAGCACAAGATGGCAGCTAATACCTGTACCACAGTGGGGCGTTCACCCTCGTCATCAACCATAACAAACATGTTATCCCCTTCCATAACTGTAACATCAAGTAGAAAATTAAACATGTGCACTAGTGATCAAATAAGAACAGAAGATTATTACAAGCATGATGAGGTGGAAGAGTAAAATGATTTTGAAATCTTGCCCAGTGGTGGTGAGAATAGCAGTTTTGGTCGTGGCTGTGGTCAGTGCAGTATGTGTAGTGCAAGTGGTACATCAACCCTGTTGGTAAATCTGGGAAAATAACTGCATTTCTGAGTTTGTCATTATCTGTGCAACTGTCTTCATCACACATCCACACTACACCCCCTGTGATTCACAGAGCAGAACCATTTTCCATCACACCCTGTGTAAAACGTTTAAGCCAGCCCACGTTACAGAGTATTTTTTTGTGCATAAGCTGAAGTACCCACCCGATCATACAGTGTCACATGAACTTAATGCTGCTGTAGCTGAATTGCTGGCAATTGATCTTTTGCCCTTTTTCTTTGTGGAGAATTCTGGGTTCCGGCGGTTTGCTGCACGTGCCTGTCCAAAATGAAAAGTCCCATCCAGGACATACTTTTTGACCCATGCTGTCCCAGAATTGTACCGTACTATGTCCGACTCAGTAAGACATGCCCTTCAACATTCCTCCTCTCCATTCATAAATTTAAGTATGGATATGTGGACAAGTGCAAAACAGCGGGGAGTTCATATTTGTGTATAACTGCACACTGGGTGCAGGGTTCTGGGGTTGTTTGTGCTGTTGGTAGTGTGAATAATCAGTGTAGTAAGGTGGAGTGTCATGGTAGCAGTCTTCCAGGAATGTGACGGCATGCAATGATTGTTATGTGCAATGTGACCTGTTCACACACTGGAGAAAACATGTTGGACCTGATACTGACTGAAATTGACATGTGGCTGAACCCCCTGTGTCTGAGAGCTGGGTTCATAGCAAGTGACAATGGGTCATACGTGGTGAAATGTATCACGAATGGTGGCTTTTTTCGGGTTCCATGCATGGCCCACTGTTTAAATCTTGTGGTGCAGGAGTTTCTGCAGCACCCTGATATAAAGGAAATGCTGACAGCTGCACACCATATCTGTTCTCACTTTTCATGCTCTGCAAAGGCCCATGGCCAATTTCGGCAGTTGCAGATCTGAAACAGTCTCCCACAGCACCGCTTGAAGCTGGAAGTTGTCACCTGGTGGAATTCCACTTTATACAGGGCAGAGATGTTGTATGAACAGTACAAAGCCATCTCAGAATATCTTGTCATGCACACTAGCCGTGACTGTTCCAGGGCCTCCATGTCTATGACGATTGAACAGTGGCACCTCATGGACTCTGTAATAAGAATCTTGAGATCTTTTGAACAAGCCACACAGGCAGTGAGTGGCAAGTCTGCCTCCATTAGCCAATCCATTCCACTGCTGCGGATGCTGAGGCAGACATTGGGGAATGTACAGCATAACCTTGAAGTTGCCAGAGACAGTGCTAACAGTGTGTTGCTGAAACACATGCTGACAGTATTTGACCAGAATCATTTCATTTTGAGCATTCAGCATAGTGACAACTTCACAATAGCAGCAATGCCTGACCCACAGTACAAACATGGAATTGCCTCACTGCTGGAGGGTTTTCCTGAACAGGTAAAAACTGTCAGTGGGCAACTGGTGCTCTTGGTTCATGGGGCACAGAAGTCATGTGCCAAGGTCAGCAAACCTCAGCAGCATAATCAGGCTGAAGGTGAACCTGGAGGAGTAGTCTCAAGCATATCCTGTAAGATGAAGGGGACTGCAGTTCCAGGTGGTCTGTCATCATAAGTGGTTGGCATTAATCCACTTTGGGAGACTCTGTCCCAAGTGGGGATTTGTGACATAAAAGATTCCGGAGAAGCGGATGATGCATCAACCACTGGACTTAAAGAAGCACAGTGAATGGTTGAGTCATATTTGTCTGAAAACAGGCATCTGTCAATCACTGATGATCCCCTTTTATACTGGAGTGGAAAGGTCAGTAAATGGCCAGTGCTGACTGCTGTGGCACTGAAGTACCTGACATGCCCACCCTCCAATGTGAGTGTTTAGAGGGTATTCAGCTCATCAGGTGCAATAGCTCAGTATCATCATACAAACCTCTCTCCTGCAAATGTCAGTTTGCTGACATTCATAAAAATGAATGAGAGGCATACACCAGCTCAGACTGCAACTTCAGTATTTGTACCCCGGCATAGTCATGGTTTTGCTGATGTTGTAGAAAGGGACCATCCTGGTGGTAGTGGCAGCATGAAACTGCCTACCGTTGATGTAGATGATAACACAATGGAGAAAGAATTTCTCAACGGTCAGAATTCATACATAGAAGACTGCGAGGGCAGCTTTCTTTATGAAGATGATGATGAATGATGATGAGGTTAATGTTGGCTTTTTTTAACTTAAGTAGTTAAAAGGCTGTTACATTTCTTGTATGATGTATGTTTTCTTTTTCATAAAGTTAAATCAGTGTCTCACTCATAGTGAGTCAAATTACACGTCACATTTATAACACAGAACACAGTATATCCTGGCCTTCAGACTACCACCACCATAAGACCGCTATTACCTGTTCACCACTTCCACCATAGGGAATGTGACCGTGTCTCCCCCTGGACTACCACCAGTATAAGACCACTGTTCAACACTGCCGCCATAGGGAATGTGACCATGTGTCCCCCTGGACTACCACCAACATTATATACTGTTCGCCACTGCCACCTTAGGGATTGTGACTGTGAGTCCTCCTGGACTACCACCACCATAAGACTGCTGTTTGCCACTGCCACCATAGAGAATGTGACCATGTGTCCCCCTGGACTACCACCACCATAAGACCACTGTTTGCCACTGCCACCATAGGGAATATGGTTGTGTGTCCCCTGGACTACCACTACCATAAGACTACTGTTAACCACTGCCACCACCACCAGATGCAGGAAGATGTGAGATGGAATGTCATCATGTGCCTCAGCTGTGACCACCACCACCCACCACCACCATTGTGACAATGTTTTCCATTACATGTCTTGACCATGCCAAGGCAGAGGGAGTTGAACAGGAAAACACATCCATAAGCCACAGGTGCAAGGCTTCTTACTATTAAAACTAAAACGCGAGCATGTGTACTAATATTTTATATGCTATCCAACTTCCTTCAGCTGTATGTTTTGTTTTCTGTTGCTTTTCTGAGCTGCAGTGGTCAAACACATATGCAAATAGTAATGCGCATGGTGACGCAAAGCGAAACAGAAAGAGAAACAGTAGTGTAGACAGAAATGTTGAAAACAACGCAACAGCAAGCGCAAATGAAAATGCAAAGGGTAACGCACATGGTGGCGTAGACGTGAATGGAACCACAAGCGAAAATGGTAATGGTAACAGTAATGTAAGCTCACAGGCTGGTTTTCCCCAAAAGCTGCATAAAGAAAGACAGCGAGTACAAAGAATGTATGCATAATAATGGTTCTCGGAGCAGAAAATGAGGAGTTGGAATACTAAATTGCTTATATCTCAGGAACCGTACGATGTAGAAAAGAAATTTAAAAGTGATATGTTTTATGACTTTCCTGGCTAGTTTTATACTTAGCCCACAGTAGGGGGCTAAGTGTTTTTCTGACAAAAAGTCCATATCTCGCACTTTTCACAAGATACGGGCCCTGAAAGCCGCGGCGAACACCATAATGTTATCCTTTGGGAAAAAAAGAGAAGTTCAGAGTGCCATAACTTTGGCTCCCTATAATATTTTTCACCAAACCACAAAAAGGCACATCTGCGGGATGTTGGCTGTGTTCCCTCCAAATTTCAGCCCAAAAGACCAAACCTTTATTTTGCAGCAGGGCGCCAAAGGATTCCTGTAGTGCATCGGATGCTGTAATGTTATCCTATGGGAAAAAGCATCAACTTTGGAGTGCCGTAACTTTGCCATCATGTAAACCACAAAAAGGCCCATCTGTGAGATGTCAGCTGCATTCCCTCCAAATTGCAGGCCAAAACATCGAACTGTTCTTTTGCAGCAGGGTGCCAAAGAATTGCTGTTATCTTCTCACAGCCTAGAAAAGTACTGTTGAAGTTTGTGAAAGCTTTTGCAAATGCATTTGACTCTGTCTCAAGTGTGACAGTACTTTGCGAAAGTACTTTTCCAGAAATTTGAAAAACATATTTCTGAGGTGTTTTAACCCAAAATAAAGACATAGCTAGCATTGTCAGGGTCTGACTAGGTGACTACAAAAAAAATTAGGTTGCTAGAGGGTCCCAATTTTAAATGCCAAGCATTTTTTTGATCACTAACTGAAAACAAAATGGCAGATTTGCAACAGTAAAAGGGCCATTTGCAAAAGTAAAAACTGCATTTGCGACACTGTCAAACTTTTTGTTAACTTTTCCCATTGACTTATAATGGGAACTTGTTTTTTGAATAACTTTTGAACCGTTTAATATTTTTTCACGAAATCATCAAAAGGCACATCAGGGACCCTGGCCGCACGTTCTCTGAAGATTTCGGACTGGTCGCGCAAACTGTACAACCTGTAGGTGCGACCGTAAAATTCCAGAAAAGACAGTTGCATTGTGTATGTTGTGAGCACATAATGTCATAATTAAATTATAAAATAAAGCAGCAATGTAACAATGAGGTGAACATTTTGACCTATACTTTTTTATGCTATTTTAGATTGCCAGCCACTTACCTCCTGACTTGTATGATACCCTTCTTTTCACAATTTGTATCTGCTTTGTACTGTTTCTCATGTCTGAAAAAATAAAAGGAACACTCCTTTTAATATGGCTTGAACCAGGTTTTCATCAGTATTTGCAGCTGTTTTTGAACAAATATTGTTCTGTAGGTCAGTAAACACTGCCTGCTGCATAATTGTTAATGTTACTTACAACAGAAGTGATATATAAACAACTGATTGACAAAAACAGTGGAAAATACTGATGAAGACCTGGTCCACACCGTATTAAAAGGAGAGCTCCTTTTATTATTTCAGACATGAAAAAAGTACTAAAGCAGACTTAAATACTGGAAAGAATTGTATCATACAAGTCAGGAGGTAAGTAAATAGCAATGTAAAATAGCATAATAAAAGTATAGGTCAAAATTTTCACCAGATTGTTGCACTGCTGCTTTAATGTCTGTTTCAAAAAAGAAATATTTCTAGAGCCTCAGTGGTGTTTACTTTCTGTCAGGACTCATGAAGTGTTTCTCAAAAAGCAGGACTGAGCAGTGCAAGTATGCTGTGCTAAACTGCATGTGTGCCATCAGTGTTCTTTCCTGTATGTGCAGACATTGTCCAGCTTCGTGCAAACACATAAATATGGTGTGACTTGTTGCAGTATGTAAAGAATAAAGATAAGAAAGAATATATGATGTATATTTTATTTGTACCATCAACACTGGCGGAGTAAGTGATATGATATTTTTTCAGAGGTCTCAGGTCACTGTGCCCCTCAGTCACTCACAGTGCACACATGACTTTGCAGAGATCATAACACAAAAAACATATGCTTTCCCTAAAAGTCATATGTGCAGTACGTGACTAAAGTGCACTCTGGCCAGACACCTCTGTAAAAATATCATATCACTTAGTCCTCTGATGATGATGGTGACAATAAAATATATGTTATATATTATGATCTCTGTTCTTTATACCATAAACACTGCAATAAGTCAGCATATATATGTTTGCAAGACGCTGGACAATATATCACGTCACACACACACAGGAAACAACACTGACTCCACACATGCAATTTAGCATATTATACTTGCACTGCTCAGTCCTGCTTTTCCACAACCACTCCACAACAGAAATTAAACATTATTGAGGGACCGGAATATAATAAAGGGAAGCAGTCAGTAACAGGAGCTCCTGCCCGCTGCAAGGTTTACCATCCATTTAAGCCTTTTAAGTATATTGCGGCATTTTTCTCATGCTGCAACATACTTTATTTTAATAAAGAAAAGTTCATGACCCAGAAGTACGGCAGATGCTATGGGAGCTCCATTATGTGAAAAGGTGTGGCAATGCACACTGTGCTTCAATACAAAAGTATTGAAGTGCATGGTGCATCGCCACACCTTTACGCATAATGGACCCCCAATAGCATCCACCATACTTCCGGGTCACAGACTTTTCTTTATTAAAATAAAGTATGTTGCGATGTGAGAAAAATGCCGCAACATACTTAAAAGGCTTAACCAGAGGGTAAGCCTTGCAGGGGGTGGGAGCTCCTGTTACTGACTGGTTTCCTTTAAACTACTACTGTGGCCTTCCCTCTGTCTGTTATTAAACAAAAGACAAAACACTACAGCAGTGTGAGGGGAGGTGTGCTGCAAAGAAAAGCTAATGGGGGATCCCCAGATGGTCGAGCAGCAGATGGAGCATCAACACAATCTGTAACTGGTGTTGCTCTAGCTGCTCCAACTGCTGCTGGGAAGCACCCACCCTCTTATTGTTTTCTTCCACCATGGCCCACAAATGTGCTGTGTCTGTTTGAGTTGCAGGCATTGTGGAGTCCACTGGTGGTGGTACACCAGGCAGATGTAGTGGTGAGAATGGTGCTGGGGGTAGCAGAGCAACTGCTGCTGTGGCCCTCCTCCTGCTGTGACTATGCACAACAGAAGCACCCTCTGCCCCTGCCACAGAAGGGCCAGCAGGTGGAGGCCTGGCCTGTTCTGTGGCAGCCTGCCACCCCACCTTGTGGTAGTTCAACATATGGGTTCGCTGGTCCCCAGTCCCCAGATGTGTCCCCCAGGGACCACAGTGCACCTGCACCCTACAAAGTAGACATACCACAAGACTGCTGTCCCCCCCAGACACAGTTTAAAAACTGCCAAACTGGTGAGCTGTGGGGGGGAACAGGCACAGGAGGGGCAGATGCAGTGCTGGCAGCATGGTCACAGACCTGGAGTATGACCTGCTACTGTGGAGGTGGTGCTGCTGGAGCTCCTGCAGCTGCCACTGGTGGTGGCAGTGGACTTGGTGGACATGACACTGGTGGTGCTGTTGCTTCTGGGGGGGAGGACTAAAGACTCTTGAGTGGTCCAACACCACCTGGCTACACCCCCCCACGTGTGCGCACTACTTCCCTCCTGCCATGGGCCACATCCTGCCCCTGCTCCATTGCAAAAAAAATCACTCCTTCCTTCTCTGATGACTTCACACTCGCAAACACAGGTACACACACACACACACACACACACACACACACACACACACAACACAAAACAAAACTTATAAAACAAAGAAATCGGTCACCACAAGAAAAAATGAACTGACAAAACAGTACAAAAAAAAACTAAACAATTAGCTTTTAAAAAAGCTTTTGGGTTTTTCAAGCATTTCAATCAGAACAAGAATAATCCTCTCCTCTCCTACACAAAATTCCTCCTTTCTCTACCTCTGCAAAGGAGAAAGTGAAAGTATCTGCTTGTATAACTCACTTCCTTCCTGCATGTCTAAAGCATGTGATTTACAGTACTGTAAGCCATGTGATGTATGGGGGGGCTGCCTATATTGTTGTCACTCCACCTTACTCTGCATTAAGGGGAAGTGGCAAAGTGAAGTCATAATAACAAAGCGAAGTGAGCACTTTATAATGGTCACTCTGCATAGCGCTGGGACAACACAAAGTGGTCACTTCGCGTTCACTTTGCCAGCAGAATTTAATTTCACTGTATCTCTTCCTATTGGTAGCAGTCTTTTCAATACTACCAATCTTAATAAATGTTGCTATGCCTCCTGAGCATCTACCCAGTTTTTGTACCCTTTTCCCTGGGAAATGATAAAGTTCATACCCATTTAGGCTTATATCATCCTCTGGGAAATGTCACATCTCTAGAAAGCACAGCACATCTGATTGGGAGATAAAGTTTCTCAAATCACTGTCTGGAAATTTGTTCAATAGGTCAGCACCATTCCATGAAATTGTGATTATACAAGTTCCTTTTATTGGCAAACCATGAAGCATAGAACAGCAGCTCTGAACAGAGACATTACTGATGTGGGCCTCTTGTTAATCCTCATATCCAGCTATGGCCATACACCTACTGGTTATACTGGGGGCATTACTCTCATAGATTACAGTGCTTTGAGCCTCGATAGTTGCACCCAGGATTTCTGATTCTACCATGTTTAAATCCATCAAATCTAATATGTTTGCTTTTTACATAATAGGTCTTGCAATGTTCTTATCTCTGAAAATTAGATCAATCTGATTGCCATGTTCTACCCTTTTTGCAGCAGTAGCTCCTTTGTTACCTAGTTGTATTTGTACGAAGTTCCTCAGCAGATTATAAATGGCCCCTGTAAGTTTGTAACTAGTTTCCTTGGTCAAAAATCCCATGTCAAAGAGACTTAGACATGTCTCTTTTTTTCTTGTCCTGCTTTACTGTTGTCAGGTTAAAAAAGGTGTCTATTTGGAAATGTCACAGCACTGCCTCTGTTCACTATTCCTTGAGATTTTAACCATATAAAGTTGGCAGTTCTTGCAGAATCAAAGCTAACATCAATGATAGTAGCATATTTTTTCAGGAAAACCTTCATATCTGTTATATATCCTCCAAATAAATCTCTATATCATAGTATTCCATTAACATTTCTCTTAGACGTATGGAGCAATTTCCTTTCTCAGCAAAGGATCAATTAACAGGACCCATTAGTCTGATAAGTGGAAAGGATTCACTATTCGTGTTATTTGTATCTTACTCATTATTTAAGTAACTAGTATTTTTCCTTTTCCAACTCATTCAGCTTATTGGCTGTTCCTTATCTATACACCTTGTCCTGGTTTTGGGACCTTTTCTTTACCTGTGTTTGTATCCAGCTCTTTACTAATATCAATTCTGTTTCCTTGCTCATTGGTATGATTAACTTTTATGGGTTGCTGGGATAGAATATTATTTTCTTCTTCTAGTTTATTTAAAGTTGTGGCCAAGAATAATTGCTCTGAATTCACATTAAACTCCCCTATCAATTCAATACCTAGTGTTCCTTACATGGGATATTGGTTTGGCATTGACATTTGATTTTCATCTAAATTGGTTCCTTTGTAACTTTCCCTATCACCATGTGCTCCACTTAATTGTCCCTTTTTCTCATAACCTTGATCTGTTTTTGGCTTGATCACTTCATTGCCATTTTTTGTTTGTCTCTTATTGAGTTTTGTCTTTTCCTGGTTTCTATTTTTATTTCACTTCTTACTCAGCTTCTGTTTTTCTAATGGTGGCGGGGGATGTCAAGTATATACGCTAGACTAAATTCTGATCTAATCTGAGTCTCATTAGTTGGTTCCTTTGGATTCCATATAATGGATTCACTATGTTGTTCTTGTAGCGGAAGTCTTGCCAGTACTTGATCATTTTTTTCCCTACTGATTGCTGTATCTACTTTAAGAGATTCAGTAAATTCCTTATTTATTATAAATTGTTCCAGGAAAATTAAATTAGTAGAATGTTGTTTAGCCGTAGTTTGCATTAGGTCCTCAATTAGACATACTGTAATGGGTGGTATTCATATTCCTCTCATTACTGCTGTTCCCTACTATTGTTAGCATCCATTTGTTGCTGGCACGTCCTACAATAATATGATTTTTAATTGAATTTCACATTGTTTTAATCCAGTAATAATCATTTGGAAGTCTTGTGAGGCTTCCACCATTATACTCCTTCTTTTTGGTGTGCTCTCAGAACTTGTCCATAATCTGGGAGTACTTTCCATGTCTAGAGATCCCAGACTAGCATGACCAGCTTTTTTCCCCTGTTGAAAGTCTTAAGGCACCCATGGGCATTTTTAAGTCTGAGTTTTCATCATACCAAGTACTTTCAAAATCATCCGAATTGTAAATACATACTTCCACATTTGAAGTATGAGATGCAGGATGGTCAATAGTACCTGGACTTTTCTTTTCTGGCATTGTGTTAATACTGCCAGAGGAGGGCTGAGTGCTCAATGGTAAGGGGGGTCACCATTTGGTGGGGTTAAAGCCCTACTTAGGGAACCAACATGTGAGAGGGGCCAATGCTCAGTAATTTTTATTTGACTGCTATATCCTGATCATTTTCCCCAACTTGGGATTTTCAGGGGGGGATAATTCAGGATTTTGTAGTCACCGAAGTCTAGTATTAACCATTCTAAACATGCAGAAATGCATACAAATACACACACACACACAAATACTGTAGAATGAGGTAAAAAGCCAGAAAAGCTAGATAAAACTAGTAACACAGTAAAACCAAGTGGGAACACAAGCTAAAGGTCTTAACAGTTGTGCCCAAATAAAAATGTCCAATTAATATAAAGAGAGATGTCTGGGGATCAGGTTCAGGGCTACAAAAAAAATCATTTTTCTGTCCACCATGTCTCTTCTTGTGTTGGCTTAAGGTAGGTAGAGATAGCTAGTCCTTTGTTGTATAGTTCTAAAGGAGGTTAACATAAACTGTTGTGAGATTGAAGATAAATGTCACTGAAAGTCTCTAGGCCTTCACCAAATAATTCTTCTGGCACTCAGTTCAATGTCTGCTATTAATCCACTTATGAAATCCCATTGATACCTCCCAAATTTTCTTACAGTGTGATAGAATATTCCACTTCGAGATCTGGTCAGAGTTCTTACACTTAGGGTATAGAGGGAAAAAAAGAGGGTATAAGTGTATGTTTCTCTCGTATAGGTGATAATCTTTTAATACTAACAATAACCCTGTTAACCTTTAAAGTTTAAAATATATCTAATTATTTAGCAGTGTCTTGAAAGATGAGTTTTTAAGAAAAAGACCAAAGTCTGAACTTACTCCATGGTAAATTATAAATTTCTCTCGTGCTATCTTTGGGCCTCCAACTTCTGCAGCCTTTGATCTTCTCTCTCTCTCTCTCTCTCTCTCACAAAAATAAGCAATCCTTCACTATTCCAAAAATAGCCCTTGAGAGGGGCAATATGGAACAGAAACTAGGCTTGCATGTAATACATAAAAAAAGGCTGAGTAAAATACTTATTTGTAGTGACCAAGGATGTAAGCAGAGTACGGTAATTACTAGGATAAGTTGAGTCGTAACGTGGACAGTTACAGCAGACTACTACAATCTTCAAAGTTGGTGCTTCTACTAGTAAGATGCCAACACATGCACATTAAGAGAAATTCCACTTGCCCATGTGACTGCTCTTACGCTGTAGATTATAGTTCAATATAAGTAGCAAAATAGGTTAAATATGTTAAAGATTTTGAAAGGGCTATAAGTTGGTTAATTTAGTTAATATGGCAAGTACAACAAATATGATTGTATGAGTAAGAACTATCCCCCCCAACTCACCACAGAAAATTCATAATATTTCTGGGCATAGAAAAAAAGAAAAAGGAGCAGCAGCAAGCTCATTAAAGGGGTAGGGTCCTATAACTATAATATATTATAGGTTCAAATGCAGTTCATTGCAGGTTTAACATAATCCAAATGCTATTGTTTTAAAATCAAAAGCATAGCTTTCATTCAGCCCGTTTGTCATAATGCATGATGCACACTGCGGTTACGGGAACAGTTCTGTTAGTTGATTTTCAGGGTTAATTTCCAGGCAGTTGGTAGTCAAGACAGTGAGTGAAAAGAAAAAATGGGGAAGAACACTCTTCCTCACTGTGACTCCTCCTGTGCCGAAATCTCTCTGTAGAGTTCCTTGTCTTAGGCTCCTGGGTCAGGCTACACCTCTGACTGAAATCCCAGCGCTATGAGAGAAAAACAGAGCAACAGAGGAGGGAACACAGAAAATAGCCACTCAAGGCGGACTGCAAAGGCTGTACACTTGGACAGGTATGGATTGAGTCAACTGTGGCATACTTTTTCTAGATAAAAAATTAGCTTTGTACAGCTCCTGCTTTCCTCGTTCCTCCTCAATGAGGCAATCTGCAGTGGCTCAACTCCTCTCAACTGGGACTTAGTTTTTTTCTGATTCTTGGTTCATATGAAGGGATCCTTTTTTGTGAGCTTTATCTGTTTATACAAAAATGGATGCCCTCCTATGAAAAAAGAATTTGGGCTTAGTTTTTTTCCAGATTATTTTTCCGTATGAAAGAATGCTTTTCATACAACTGAATTCTTTTTTTCATATGGCCATACGAAAAAATGGAAGTAAGTCACAAGAAAGGATTTTAAAATGTGAAAAAACACAGGTGAAGATAATTTTTTTCCAACAGTTAAGAGCAGACTCCACCTAACAGTGTCCCAGTGATTAAGATACACGTGTTGGTGTCTATTCAGGATGTCATTTTTGTGGGTTTTGAAATTTTTGTTTTTGAAAAAAATGGAAACAGGATGGCGGCCATACAAAATAGAATTTTTTCTTCATGAAAAAGGATGACCTCCATACAAAAAAAAAGAAAATTTTTCATATGGAACACGTTATTTTTTGGTTCCAAGTAGCTATCAAAAAGATTGCACTAAGCATATTCAGAATCAACATTTTTAAATTTATTAACTTTGAAATGGATTAATATTTTTTCACCAACCAGAGAAAGGCAAATCTCTGAGCCAAGCCTTTTCTACCCTGAAAATTTCAGATCAACATTCCAAACCATCTGGGTGCTAGGTGATGACAAAAAAAAAAAACAGCAAAAAAAAAAAACACACTGATTTTTAAACTTTTTTTGCTATTCACATTTTGGAATCTGCACATCTGACTGGAACAAAACTTGGCTTTTCATGAGGTCTACCCCCTGAGACTGTGCATTCAAAATATCATGCAAATCCGTTGAAAGGTTGCTAAGATATTAGAGTGCAAAGTTTGAATTTTAACATAGAAACCCCTGTTCTAAACTACAATATATTGATAATTGGTAACTGTGAAAGGGACACTGAGCCAAGGCCTGTTTTTAGGTTTGACCCAGAAGGAGGGTTAAAAAAATGACAATATATATAGTTATACAGTTACTGCCAACATATACAGTGATACTGCACTGGCAATATGTACAATGGCAAAATTGACAGTGGTTAAATGACCATCAGCTTATACAGTAAAACTGCACTTGAAAAATGTAATTAAATGAAATGCCACACCGAGATGGTGGCTGGTGCTATTACTAAAACATGAAATAGAAATGAAAAAAGTAAGCACCCAGCCAGGGCGGTCCAAAACTTTTTTTTAAAACAGTGCAAAAGTGCAAAATGTTGTCTCCAACACCACTTAGTGTGGCCCGAGAAAACTTAAAGAAGTTTCTTGGGCCCCACATTATAGTGGTGTTGAGACAACATTTTGCACTTTTGCACTGTTTTAAAAAAAAGTTTTGGACCATCCTGGCTGGGTGCTTACTTTTTTTCATTTATAACTGGCAGAATTTACAAGTGAGGTACAAGCAAGTGTGGGTGCTGGAAGATATGGCTAGGATTATCTGACCCAGTGCAGGCTAACAGGCCACAAGAAAACATGAGAGAAAAGTGAGATAGTAGAAGGAGGACTCAGCACAGACTAGCCAGGACAGGCGCAGGAGGGAGCAAAAATGAGTTTAAATTGATGCTTGAGTGTGAGATAGGAAGACGAAAGACAAATTTGGGGATGGGGAGACATCATTACAGATGGAGGGAAGACAGTAGGAAGTGGACTGGCCAACAGCTTACATGGAATAGGATATGGAGATGAAGTGAGAGTCACTGGAACAAAGTGAGTAGGAGGCAAATTATACAGGGGAGAGGAAAGTGGAGAGATAAGGAAGGATAGAAGAAAACCAATTTTAAGAGAGGAAAAATGCACAGTGAACAGGATGGTGGGAAGAAAGAGGCAGTAGAATAAGGTTAATGTAAAGGGAACTGTAATGCATATGAGAAGGGGTATTACAAGAAAAGTGACACAAGTCATGGAAGAGAGTATCCAGTCTGGTGAGAATGGAGACAGGGGTGGCACCATTAACACATTGGCACAATCAAACACTGGAAAACCCATCTTGTTGACATTTCCCAGCAGACAAGGAGTGGTAAGCAATCCTTGTTGCAGTAGAGGACACTGAGTTTTGGGCCAAGCTTTCTATGAATGGAATCAATAAGGATAGAGAAGTCAAGTCATCTATCCAACTACACACACAGACATTTGAAGTAGGGAACAATGTCAATGGAAGTGCCAAACAGGGTCAAAAATACCATGGGGTGAGGAGCCTTGCAAGCTTATGGTTTATGCTGAAGGTCATGGACACTGTCTTCTTGGTATTGACCAGAGGTTGGTGGGATTATAACCAGCATTGGACATTAATGAAATCACACTGAAGCAGCTTGACCAGAGGCATACATAGTAGTATCATCTGAATACATATTAATATACAAACCAACAAAATAGATAGACAGATACTGTAGATATATAGATACTGTAGATACATCGATAGATAGATAGATAGATAGATAGACAGACAGACAGACAGACAGACAGACAGACAGACAGACAGATAGATAGATAGATAGATAGATAGATAGATAGATAGATATCATTGAGGCATTTTCAACAACTCATAAAAGCCATCATGTCTTTGATCTTACAGCTCTTTCTTAGGTATGTTTATTAGCTAGAACTGTTGTAGAATGCACTATAGTATCTACTGAATAAAAGCTATGTTTTTTTTTGTAGAAACTGCCAGAATCTGAAGAAGGGCTTTGTGAAGCCTGAAAACTTTTGTTCTAAAAAGTTCTTGTTGGTCCAATGAAAGATAAAATCACCTACTTTGTCCAGAAATGTATTCTCACATGTTAGATGCCTTTTATTTTTTAAAATTTACAGTATTGATTACTTGCTCTTATACAGAGCCATTGAATACGTGGCATAGTTTACATTTTGTACTGTTAGACACCACCAGCATAGCTATAAGTGCCTATTGTGGTCATGCATACTCTTCAGTGCGAGTGATTTGGCTGCATATTGTCATTGGTGGTGTCAGTGATAGGGCCTTTAGGTCTTGACATAGGGTTTCAAACGTACACAAGCCTGGGTTCAGTCCCCAGTGTGGAACTTTTTTTTTGATTTCTCACTAAAATTTATGTAGTACAAGAGAAATTGCTATATATTATTGCTGTTATTAGTGATATTCTTTCAGCAATGTTTGAAGTTTTATACTGCTGATAACTTGAAAAGTTCTAGTTCAGATTTTGAGGTTTAAATGCAACTTGGGAAACACTACTTCAAATAGGCAGACTGTTAATTATGACAATTTACTTCAACTGTGTTGGGGAGGTCTGCACTCACTGCTGGGTGTCCTTTGCCACAGCATGCATCTCCTGTGTGGTTAGTACAGTGGTAGAGCTATAAGCTACCAAACCATAGAGGGTAGGGATCCCAGATTTGATCTCCAGAGTGGATTCTTTTTTCTTTCTCACTAAAATGTATGTAGTATAAGAGAAATAGTTAGATGCAATTGCTATTGATGGTGATATTCTTTCAGCAAGATTTGAAGTTCCATATATATATATTTTTTTACAGTTATAGGTTCATGGGGTAATACAAGCAGGTAGGTCCATTGACCCATTATTGCTCATCACTTATTCAGTGGTGATACTCATATTTCCTGTTATACCATGCATTGATCTAGAGATGACTTGAAGGATCCCATATTCCTACACATGACTATAGACTCTGGAAGGGTGTTCCATGCTGCAACCACTCTTTGGGAAAACCATTTTGTCTTTTTGTTTGTTCTACTTATTTCTCCTTTGATTTTTAATCTATGTGTATGTGTACTCTTAGCAGAGACTTATGATGTTAAGCCAGTGGTTTCCCATAAATAATTATCTCTGGATGCACGAAATACCAAACATAGATCACTTTTCAACCTTTTATAGTTCATTACGTACATGTTCAGATCCCTCAGTGTATCACCATAATTATTCCCATACACTGTACTAATTCTTTTTGTTACCCTTCTCTGTGTTTGCTCAATCAACACTTCATCCCTCTTGTATTGCGGTGTACATAGTGATGAACAATACTCAAGATGTGGTCTCACAAGAGCTGTATACAAATGTACAATCACAGATGGATTACGGCTCTTGATGTTTCTATATATGCATCCCAGTATTTTGTTTCCTAGTTTAACTTTAATTTCAATGTAGGAGTCAAAGGGCAGATTATTTGTGATGATCACGCCAAGATCATTTTCACATGTTGTTTTCCCTAACAGAGTACCATTTAATTCGTACATGAATTTCGGATTTCTTGGGCCTAAATGCATGATTTTACATTTATCTAGGTTGAACTTTAAACTGTTCTTTTCTGCCCATTGCCTAAGGTTGCAATGATCTTTCTGCAGCTTGTTAGCTGCCTCCTTGTTGTTAATAATGGCACCCACTTTACTGTCATCTGCATATTTCCCCAACCATGTTCCTTCTGAAACTGACATTGATGAAACCACCATGTTGAAAAGTGTTGGCCAAAGGACTGATCCCTGGGGCACACCACTGCTCACCTCTCCCCAATCTGAACAAAATCCTTGTATACTGACTCTTTGACATCTGTTAGTCAGCCATGATTCTACTCAAACAATTGTAATACATGGAAGATGCAAATGAGCTAATTGTTCTAAAAGAACCTTATCAGAAATATAATCAAAAGCTTTGGCATAATCCAAGAATACTATATCCACAGGCAATCCTTTGTCCATAGCTGCACTAACTGGTTCAATAAAATGTAATAAATTAGTTAGATAAGACCATCCTCCGCTAAAACCATGTTGTGATATGTCTATATATCCATATTCTTTTATGTGCTTAATTATGTATTTCTGAATTAGACTGTCCAACATTGTGCTTAGAATAGATGTAAGGCTGATAGGTCTATAGTTTTCTACTATCTTTTTATCACCTTTTTTAGGTATGGGTGTAATAGTGGCTTCTCTCCACTCTTTGAGTGTCTTACCTTCAAACAAAGATGCATTAAACAACATAGTAAGAGGACCCACTAGTTCACTACTTAATTCATTGATGCATTTGGGACTTATTCCATCTGGTCCTGCTGATTTATTAATTTTGAATTTTTTCATTTTATCCAAAACTTACATTTCTCTAAACTGTATTATGTTACCTGGTTCTCCTTTTTGGCCTAGCAATGTATTTTCCTTTTCTTTAGGTTGAAATATACTCAGAAAATAACTATTTAATGTATTAGCAATATTTTGTTCATCATTTATAACCCCTGCATCTGTTTGTAGTGGCCCAACACCCTTCTGGTTACCCTTGAGTGACCCAACATAACTAAAGAATGTTATTTTTTTATTATCTTTCACAGCTGCAGCCATTCTTTCTTCTGCCTTTTGTTTTGCTTTCCTAATTAATCTTTTCATTTTGTCAGCTTCTTTTTTATAATTTACCCAGTTTAGTGTTGATTGTTTCCTTTTATATTTTGCGTATATTTTCTTTCTACATTTAATGCTGGTTTTAATTGTGTTTCCCCACCATGCTGGCATTCTACCTTTCTTATTATATTTAGTGGTCTCTGGTACCTATTGTTTAATGCAATATTTAGTTTGGATTTAAGTTTTATCTATATTGTATTCATATCAGAATTATTTAAATCCTTCTTCCAGTTCCACGTGCCTAAATACTATCTAATTGATTTATAGTCAGCCTTATAATAGTTTTTAGATTTAGTTAACCCTCTAATTCTGTCAAGTTCCTTTTTGATATGGACCATTATTATAGTATGATCACTATCACTAATAGGGTCAATTACATTAGTGCTAATTACATTGGAGTCTAGATTACTTAACACAAAGTCTAGTATGTTGTTGCCCCTTGTTTTGGATGTTACATGTTGTTCTAACCCCTTTTGAACTATTATTTCTAAGAATTTATTTTCTTGATTTGTAAATCCTTATAGATTATCCCAGTTAATAGTAGGGAAATTGAAATCCCCTAGTAAAATATAATCATCACTAACTATCATATTATCAATAGCTGCTAAAAACATGTTGTTTTCTTCTTTATTCAGATTAGGCAGCCTGTATCCAAGGCCTATAGTTAAACCATTTGCAGCTATACCAGTTCTTACCCATAACAGCTCTACATCAGTTATAACTGGTGTTTGCATTGTTATTTCATGTGCTATCAGGTTCTCTGCTACATATACAGTATAGCTATCCCCCCACCTTTTTTATCTTTTGTGTTTTTATAAAATACATTTTAATCTGGGATATCAGTCCCCCAATCACCATCATGCATCCATGTTTCTGTTAAAGCACACACCTGTATTTGTCGGGAGTATAACATTGTTTTTAGTTCTTTAATCTTATTTCTTAGGCTTCTCACATTGGTTAGCAAAATATTTAACTTCCCAGTATAGTCTTTTCTACCTATGCTACCCAATTTTATATTTTTCTTATTAGTATTGCTCCCTTTGTGTGATTTGTGTTTTTTATTATTGGTGTGAATACCAAGACATGAATCCCAGTCCCCCAATGCCACTAGTGTAAAGCTTATTTTATTTGTTCTGAAAATAGTTTTCCCAGTACATCTCCCCCTAACCTATTAAGATGTAACCTGTCATTACTGAATATGTTGCTTTGGTTTTCAAAAAGCTCCCAACTTTAAATACATCTAATGCCCCTCATTAGACTCCACTGTCTAATCCAATTATTAATTCTTTTAATTTTTGTATTGATTTTATTGTTCATCCTTGGTATGGACAATATTTCTGATATTATTAACTCACAATAATTCTCACTAATCCTTCTTTGGATTTCATTGATAGCATTAAATATGTCATGCACTTTAGAATGTCTTACATCATTGGCCCCTATATGTACCAGCACCAATGAATTTTCAGGTGCTTTTGACATTAGGTCTCCAGTAATGGTAATCATATCTCTTACTCCAACACCTGGGAAACAGCCGCTAATTATTGAATGCTTGCTGATCTTAGTTGTGGTTTGGTCAGTATACCTAGTGATTGAATCACCAAGTATATACACATTTTTATTTAGCACTTTAAGTTCCATGGGTGCTATATCAACCTGATCATCCATGACATTTGTGTCAGTATTATTCCAATTTTCCTTGGCCAACCCTAACATATTGTTTGTTTCTGTTTCAATATCTTCCATTAGTTGTTCCAGGGGTGAGAAGCTATTTTGTATTGGTACCACAAATTGCATTGCTCTTCTCCCTTTTTTTGTTTTATTTGTCCCTGTATCAGTCAGTTCCAGATCCTCATTTACATCCCTGTTTCTTTTACCTGCAGGCCCTATTCCTGTCTCTTCAGACAAATGATCTTTAACATTTATGTTGCTCACTAATATCATCATGCTTATAACATTTGGTTTGTAATTCTTATCCTATTATTTTAATTCTTAATTCCTTTTGATTCAACACACTGTTCACATATATTCTCAGACACTTCAGTATTCTCCACTATTTGGAATCTATTACATACACAGCACTTAACTCCTATTTCCCCTCCAAGTAATGTTACATACACATTATCCATGCTAACTACTATGACCTCCTGGAGGTGACAAATGTACTAATCCTTATAGGATCTTCCCCTCTTCCCCATTATCCTCGTTTGATGCTGTTAGATGTCACTGGCCTCTGCCTGCATCACCTCTGCTCTGCACTCTCCGCCACTAGCTATGGCTCAGGCTTTGCACCGAACAATGTGGAAGCAGGAAGTCCCGGACTAGAGGGGTGTTGCCTAGCAACCACTCAGTTACCTCTTGACTCGTGCTCTGGCTAGTATGCTGCCTTTAAAAAGACAGACTAGTTTACCAGTGATCCAGCACTAATGGGCTACACCAGTCTATAGTTTTAACTACAACAGCACTTACTTGGTAGCAGCCTTCCATTCCTTTAACAAAGGGGAATGAAGGACACGTGACCAAAAGCTGGTACACCCAGTCAAGTCTCCACAGTTATGTGGACAAATTAAAAGAAGAAAGGGCTCATGTGCCCATTAAAACACAAACACAGCTGTTACTACTGCACAGTCATGACACTTGGATTAACTGCTCCCAATACACCGCCGCTCGCTACTGCTCAGGCTTTGTAGAAAATAATGCGGAAGCAGAAAGTCCTGGATTAGAGGGGTGTTGCCTAGCAACCACTCACTTACCTCCTTGCTCATGCTTTGGCTAGCATGCTGCCTTTAAAAAGACAGAATAGTTTACCAATGATCCAGAGCTAATGGGCTGCACCAGTCTGCAGTTCTAACCACAATAGCACTTACTTGGTAAGAGCCCTCCATTTCTCTAACACTACTTACTACTGCACAGTCCTGACACTTGGATTAACTGCTTCCAATACACTTTGTTTCTTCACTTGATAGTCTGGGGCATCTCTCAGGCTGGCTCACTCAGCATCTACCCCTAACTGCTCACCTGAACCACTCCTCTGGCATAAGCTTTGGGATCAGGATCCCCACCTCTCCTGCCAGCCCATACAAGTGGAGGCCAAGGATCTTGGCCGACAGTGAGTGTGTGATGTGTTTGCCCCAGAAAACCAACCATCACCTCACCTGACTACCTGAGTTTTTTTCCCTCATTTTTCCAGTTCCCTCTTGGAGTGTGGCATACAATGATGCCTGTGCACAGCTGCCCTGCTGACATCTGCCACACTCCACTCCTTGTGTCTGCTGATGTACCTGTGGTACCTCCAATCTCCATCGGGGGTCATCAGGACACCGAGCTGCCCTGGATCCTTCTCCAGGGAGAAATGAGCTGTCCTCTGGATGCTCCATCCTCTCCCTCCCTGCCGACCCCTGGCAACCCAAGTCTGTCACCAAACCCAGGTCGCTGGTGTGGCACGAGGTGTGGTGTCCAGTGCCTCAACCCTCAGCGCCACCGGGCTAGCCTGAAATTCCAAATTGCAGATAACTTAAAAAGTTTCAGCTCAGACATTGATGTTCAAACACAGCTTGATATGTACTACTTCAAACAGACAGATTGTTAATTATGAACATCCATGGTAGCTGTGTAACATGTGTCTGCATTCACTGCTTAATGTCCTTCATCACAGAATGTGTCTCCTGTATAGGAAGCCTATTATAGTTGTAGAGCTATAGGCTAGTAAGCAGTAGAAGGTAGGAGGTCTAGGTTTGAGCCCCAGAGTGGATTTTTCTTTCTTTCTCTCTACAGTGTATGTAATATGAGAGAAATTGTTAGATGTCATTGCTTTTGATAGTGATAGACTTTAATCAAGGACTGAAGTTCTGTATTGCTGATAACTTGAACATTCCAGCTCACACTTTGAAGTATAATTGCAACTTGGGAAACACTACTTTAAACAAACAGTTATGAACATCCACTGCAGCTATGTATGGGGGGTGGCTACTCTCACTGCTGGATGCCCTTTACCACAGCAAGCTTTTCCTGTATAGGAAGATTAGTACAGTAGTAGAGCTACAGGCTACAAAGCAGTAGAGATTTAAGAGTCTGGGTTCGACCACAACATTTTTTTTTCTCACTACAATTTGTGCTGTATCAGAGAAACTGTTAGATGTTATTGTTGATGTTGGTGATAGACTTTTTAATAAGGTGTGACATTATGTATTGCTGATGACTTGAAAAGTTCCAGATCAGACACTGAGGATTAAATGTAACTCAGAAAATACTACTCCAAACAGACAGTTGCTGTGAATTTTCATAATGAACAGTCTAAGTGTGGGAGGTCTGCAGTCAGTGCTGGAAGTCCTTTGCCACAGTATGCATCTTCTGTCTTGGAAGCTTTGTACAGTGGTAATGCTGCACACTACCAAGCAGTGGAAGGCAGAGTCACTGAGTTTGACCCTCAAAGTGAGTATTTTTTCTTTCTCACTACAATATATGTAGCATAAGAGAAATTGTTAGATGTTATTTCTGATTTTAGTGATAGCCTTTCAGTAAGGTTTGACATTCTATATTATGATAACTTAAAAAGTTCCAGCTCAGATTTTGATGTTTAAGAAGTAGTAGTAAAATAGTTTATTCTATAGTTCCAGAAAAGGATAGCCCAATTGAGCCAAAGCTAATTTACAATTGGGTTCCTAGTACAAGTAAACGGTTTCATATTTTAAAATGCTGAATTACAAACATACAGCAGAATATAAAGATAACACAATAGATTACATCATATAGAACTATTCACATCACCGTGTTTTTGGCAACAGAATATTATTTACGAACCAAGTTTTTAAAGAACTCCAGGGTATAATTCCCATTATGGGTCTTCTTAAATGGCTAGGTAGGTTGTTAAATAATTTGGGGCCCTTACACAGGAAGACAAGGCTACCCTTCATGAATTTCATGACTAGAACAGTGAGTTCAGTAACCCCTGCAGTATGTAAACCGTCTTTCACATTTCTTTCCTTCACCAATTCTAATAAATAATCAGGTGCTTTTTTTAAATGACTCTTGTAAATCAAGTGAATCATGTGAATAATTAAATGCTCTGTTAACTCAATCCAGTTTAAAGCTCTATAATGTATGGGTAGCCCTTATTAACCACTGAAAGTAAGCTGTTTACAACCTTGTTGTCCCACTGTTGTGATGTCAGAATCTTATAAACCTATCTCATCTATGTCATAGCAGTGGGTTTACAAAACAGAATGCCAGTGTAATTCAGTATTCTACACACCCAGAATGTGATTGTTAGCCTCAGAACCATATTCAAATAACATTCCAGTTGTCTCAGTTTACTGTTACTGAGTCTAGCAATCTCTATGTCTGATAGCGATTTTAACTCTGGTGCTATTTTGGTCCGCTGTCATTTAGTCCGTGTATCCTAATAAATTGTTTTCCTACACAATCATGTGGCTGTAGTGCAGATTCATTAATAAGGTAAGGCTAAATTACTTGTGTTCGGGAGGGTAACTTCTCATGTCGAGTCCCATACACTATAAATGACAATGCCTGATGTACAGGTGATAACCATGGTGTAATCATCTTTCATGGTTGCTAGGGCAATTGTAAACCTCTAGAGCTGCACTCATGAGGTTTATTGATGTCCTAGCAACCACTCAAGGTGATTACACCGTGGTTATCACCTGTACATCAGACATTATGCTCTGTATAAAGGGAACAATGGGGCATGCAGAAAATACTTTGCAAACCTATTATATATCACATCCAGTCTGTGCAGCATGTTTCTGGAAGCTCCCCCATACACTGTGTCACCAAAGTGAAAAAAAATAATTACCATTGAATTTATCATATGCTGCCTAGCATGTGGTGGAATGTAATTTCTGAGTTTATTCAAGGCACCCAATTACATGTTTAACTTCCTTATTAAGAATTCAACATGCATATCCCATTTACATTAAGAATCAACCAAGACTACTACATGTTTATAGGAGTCAACATGGTTTAAGGTACAGTTATCCTGTGTTTTTATATTAAAAGTTTACTGATTCCTTGTGTATTTCTGAACAACATAAGTTTCGATTTCATAGGATTTAATACTTGCCAATGCTCATAAAAATATGTCTGCAACCTTTTGAAATCATCTTCTAGTTTTTCTTGGATCTGATCAACAAACTTACCCTCAATATATAGTATGGTGTTTTCAGCACACAGATGATGTTGGGCGCCCTACAATAAGCGTCCTGCATCATTTGTGTACAGATTAAAGTGCAGACCCTTGAAGCATCACAGTTTTAACAGCCAAAAATGTAAATATAAATTTGCTGTTGAATATTACCTGCTGTTGTCTTCCAATCAAATAGCTATGGAACCATTTTAGGGCCTTCTGATTGAAGCCAACAAATCTTAGTTTATAAAGTAACATGTCATGGTTCTAGGTGTAAAATTCTTTAGACAATTCTATAAATATTGCCTCAACCATGAGGCCCTTGTCCATGGCCACTGGGATGTCTGACATCACTTTGACTAAAGCTGTGGAGGTACTATGCTGAATGCTAAAAGCTGATTTATATGTATTATTCAATTTCTGAGCTTCTAGATAGAGTTTTAACTGATGTACCAATATTTTCTCAAAAATCTTAGAAATCATGGAAAGCTTGGATATGGGCCTATAATTGCCCATGTCATTATTTGGTTCATTCCTATAAACTGGGAACACATTTGTCTGTTTCCAGACTTGAGGTTAAGAACTAGATTTTAAAGAGGTATTAAAAATATCAGCCAGTAAGGGGGCTACCACAAGTGTAGTCAATTTAAGTAGATAAGAAGGAGTGCCATCCAGACCTTCAGCTCTTTTGGTATCCATTTTCAGCAATTCCTTTAGTACCTGATTTGAAGTTATATATTTAAAATAAAGGATAGAAGTCACTGTGTCCTTTTTCTGTTTCCATAAAAAAGGGGGAGACTTATGTTGCCCTCTGTGGGGATCCCATTTTAATATACTTTTCATTACATATGTCAGTCACCTTCTCAGAGATTGGGTAGGAAATATCATTGACCAGAAAAGTGCTTGGAAGTTCAAAAGGTTTATTGCCTTGCAATTTCTTAGTCATATTCCAAAATGCTCTAAGATTTTTTTGTATTATCAAGTTTAAAACTAGATAAAAACTAGTTTGCCTTTGTCTTCCTTATTTTATTTTTTGTATGGAGATCATAGGCATAATGTTAGTATCCCAGTACAATCTCTCATTGTGATTTTCTTCAGCTTGTTTCCATGCCGTGTCTCTTGCCTTATGGTATTTTCTCAGATTCTTTGTATACCGAGGGGAGTTATTATATTTATATGACTATTTTATGTCAAATTGGGATGTGGGTGTTACATACAGACAACAATTTGCTTTGAAAATAAACCCAAGCATTATCTGTGTCAGGGATTAATGCCAATCTGTCCCAATTTCTAGTTTCTAAATCTACCATAAAACTTGTATAATCAAAGGATTTTAATGTTCTGTAAATTTTAACTTGGGGTAAGTGATTTTTTTTGTCTTTATGTCTAATGCAAAAAGTAACATGGTTATTACTGAAAGCATCTGACAAAACAACATGCAATGAGTAATTATCTGGAGCTGAAGTAAATATTAAGCCTAAAACAGTAGAGAGGCTTGGTTCCTTAGGGTTTTGTCTAGTGGAAGATTTAATCAATTGAGATAAACCTAAGTTTGATAGCAATTGTAATAATGTATTCATAGAAGGTACTGACACCCAATCCACATTTAAGTCCCCTAATAAAGCAAACTCGGGACTAGACCTGAAAGGAAACAAAAAATCATGAAGTGGCAAAAAATTGTGATCATCCCCTTTTGGGGGGAGGTATCAGCCCATGTGTATGATGGATTTGCTATACAGAATTTTATTTTAAGTGCTGTCCTTTCCATACCAGGTGTGTTTACATTACAATCAATACATTTAATTTCCAGGGCCAGCAATAAGTAGGCCAAAACTTCCCCTTCAATTTTTGTGTGATCATGCTTCCACAGCTGATAACTGGAAATATGAATGCGGACATCTAATATTTTCCTGTTTAACCAGGTCTCAGTTATAACCAATATATCTGGCCTGTACTCTAAAACCCATTTCCTAATAGCATAAAACTTTGGGAAAATGCTTCTAGCATTAAAATGAATGAAACTAATTCCCCTGCCTTTTTTGATATCTTCTGTATAAAATGCATCTTGACACAGCCCTGAATTCAGGTGAATGTTGCCTGATAGAAAAATACTCAGCAATATTAAGATTTTTAATTTAACCATTCACCAACTTTGTCTCAGGAAAAGTACCTTTAGTATAGGACTAAATTATGACCTGCACTTTATTTTATTTCCAAGTTTCGTTAAACTAGAAAACAATAAGGCTGGTAGTTTACTCATAACTGAAATCAGGGGCTGACCAATTAGATGGGAAGCCATCTTTATAATATTACCCGATAAAAATGGTGGGGGCACCAAAGTGTCCCCAGTCATTTTTATATATATCAGATCAAAGGTCAACCCATTTATGCAAAAACATCTATATTCAGATAGAACAAAACAGGCAACCAAAACAGCAACCAAATATGAAGCATCCTCAGATTAGGTTACAACAGGTAGATGTAAGATAATAAGAATCCCAATTAAAAATAAAGTCTGGCAATATCAGCTAAGATACTGTAACAGTTTCATTTACCCAGACATAAATTCAAGTTCTATAGTGAATCAAGTACCAAGCTGCTAGATACAGATATTTGGATGAGACCACGTGACGTCTATGGAGGGGTAGCTGCTGTAAACTGGAGCTCCCACACCTAACCGGCGATCCTGCTGTTCCCGACCATCAATTTCACCCGTATTTACCTCCCTGAGCTGCTAGATCAGTGGTCTGACCAGTATAACTTTTCTCCGGAGCTCCGATCAGCATTGAAATGCAGGCGGGAGATCAGGAGTCAGAAGCGAAGCGGCCCCACCACAGCGCTTCAACGAACACCGAGGAAGAGAGCACTTCTGCCGGAAACATTGGCAGCGACTTAGCCATCATCAAGGAGGCCCTTTTTAAGCTTGTGGATGAAATGGCTGATATCAAACCAGCCCTCACGCAGCTTGCACGCAGGGTGACAGACACAGAGGCTCGCATATCATCTGTGGAGTGAGCGCTAGATAAAACAAAACCTACGATCACTGAATGTAAGAAGGCAGTGGCCAAATTAGAAGAAAGAGTGGACGACCTTGAAGGGCGCAGTCGGCGCAATAACCTCATTTTACTTGGTTTGCCTGAGGGGGAAGAAGGCACTAACATGCTGCTTTTCCTACAACAATTGCTAAGAAAATCTGCAGGCCCCTCACCAAATGGGCCAGAATATATCATTGAGCGGGGACACCGAGCCCTGAGAGCTAGACCACCACCGACAGAACCACCACGCCCCATTATCTTTAAATTGCTAAATTTCTTGGATAGGGAACACATCTTAAAAGAAACCAGGAAATTGTCTTCATTTCAATGGGAAGGCAACAAGCTTCGCCTAGTCCCCGACCTGACCTGGAAGATGAGGCAGGCCAGAGCTTCCTTTCGCTCCGTCACTTCGAAGCTGTGGGCGGTGGGGATTCGCCACAGTATGTTATATCCAGAAAAGCTTGAGGTCACTACTAAGGAGGGGGCAAAGCGATATGAATCAGTGGATGAAGCTCTGAATTCACTCCAAATGCTGATGCCAGATTTGTTTCCTAAAGGCTGGGTCACGGGATGTTTAATGCTGATCTAGTGGGCTTAGGTGCTCCAAGAGACAGTATGATTAGACTGTCATGCTAATGTATGGAACAGTGGACTGTATTATGATTAACCTCGGTGTTGCATAGAGACTCCAAGGGCTTTACTACTTTTTTTTTTTGTTTATATATCTTACTCTACCAGGATGGATATATTATTTCGAGTTGAACTGTTAGATGATATACCTGTTATGTCAGTTTTCCAGAAATAAATAATTTTTGGTATTGCCCAATTGAAGCAGGTTAATTTGGTGTTACACTGTCAGAGTACTGACGTTACAACAATTGTGGGGTCATTGATACCAGGCTTATTCACAGTTTTATTGCCTTGACCATGTGATAGGAGGTCTGAATGGCCCAAGTTAGCATACCCTATATATATGGCAGGGCTGGGTAATTCCATTCTAGGAAGGACCAGCGAGCTGTTTAGTTCTGTCGAGTAAAGGGTATCCCCCCCCCCGCCTCTCCACTGAGTAACTAGTCCCTTCTGCTGTGGCAATGTTTAATAGGCCACCGTTGTTCCCTGTTGGACTATTAACTAGCCATCGTCTGGTATGGTGGCATTTGGAGTGGGTGGGGATGCCTTAGCAGGCAGGGGATTTCCTTATAATAGGGCCAGTTTAATCCTATCTGGTTCCTTTCCCCCTTTTCTGAGGGGGGATTGGGGAGGGACTTTGCCTTTGAGTGTTCAATTTGTAATCTTCTATAAGATTCTATACAAGGATCTCCTATTGTAATGATAATCCCAATATATTAGTTTAATTTTGACAACTCAATAATTGTTTTGGGGTAAGGTATGTTGACCAATTCTTATAGGGGTCGATTGCAGGTCTGCATGTCTTTAATGTTGCTGACTCAAGTTTATGAGTGGGTGTTGGGGAGCCCGACCTCTATAGCACACTTTGGATCAGTGCAAGAGGAGTTGGCTTCGGGCCTGGGGGGTGGTTGTTCACTGGTTTAGCTGGGGGTTGATTTTTTATTGGGGATGTAAGGGGTTGGGGTTGGTAAGGTTTGGTTTTTTGGGGGTTTTTGGGGTGGGGAGGCAGCTATCCGTACATTGCTCCAAGGGCAAGTAACGACCAATGACATATAACCTGAATCTCCTATCATGGAACATTAAAGGGGGGAAGGACAATTGTAAAAAATATGTAGTCCTAAACCATTTAGACCGTTATCAATCAGCAATCGCTTTTTTGCAGGAAACTCATGTCCTTTCAGGCCACCTTTCATATTTTAGGAAAAAATGGGTAGGCCAAGTGTTTGGGGTGGGGTATTCTTCCTCAAGCCGGGGTGTGGCTATTTTGATAGCCCAGGGAGTCCGTTTTGTACATTCGGACACAATTGCTGATCGGAATGGCAGATATATTATTGTTTCTGGCAAGCTTGGAGGAAAGCCCCTAGTACTGGGATCAATTTATGGTCCCAATACAGAGACTCCCTCCTTTTTCTCCCATCTGGCTGTGCTTTTGTCTCCCTTTAAGGAGTTGCTGCTTATATTGGGGGTGATTGGAACCTTGTTCAGTCAGATATACTAGACAGATCGACCTGTAGAAATCATTTCCTGCTTTGGCTCAACAGGCATTGGCTGAATGTAAGTCTTTTAGGCCTGATAGATCCGTAGGCTACTCAATCCAACAGTCCGTGATTATACCTTTTTTCACCGTGCACAAGTCCTTTTCTAGGTTGGATTATTTTTGTAAACTGCCAGGTTGTCCCTGAGATAAAGACGCTGAGCATCTCCCAAGGGTGATATCTGATCACTCTCCAATTAAAATTGTTTGGGCTTCGTCCTCCATCCCGAAGAGATCTTACACATGGGCCTTAAATAATAATATACTTAAAGATGCTCAGACACTAGAACATTTTCGTATCTTTTTGATAGAGTCAATTAAATTTAATTGGGGTACGATCTCGAACACTGACCAGTCGTGGGCTGCTCTTAAATCTGTATGGAGGGGAGAGCTAATTAGAATAGAATCGGTGAGGAAAGCCAAATATAACCTGAAGTTGTCCAATTATCTTATAAGGATCAAACAATTAGAGGCTATACAGACTTACGAGGACAGGTGACCGAGATCAGGAGCTATCCACATTGAGCATGCTCTGGGGGCTCTGAGAGATAAGGTTGTTAGCATGTCAACTAAATCCAGGTGTTATACTTGGGGCAGGGCAGTAAAGCCGGAAATTACTGGCCTGGCAGCTAAAACACAAGTCTGACTCCAGATGGGTTCCGCCCTAAAAACTTCGGACTCTGATAACTTGATTACTGACTCTAAGGAAATTCTACAATCATTTGTCTCTTTTTATAGAGACTTATATTGACCTGCCCCCTACCGCACTTATGTTATCACAAATGCGGAGGTTCTTGGATGGAATATCACTCCCTAACCTGCCACAAGACTCTAAAATGAAATTAATACCTCTATATCAAATGAAGAGATTATACCTGCTATTGATTCACTTAAAACTGATAAGGCAGCAGGCCCTAATGGTTCTCTTCTTTTTATAAATTATTTAAAGTCGAAGTGGCTACGTTGTTGAGTGAGTTATTTACTTTTTGGTTTGATCATGGAGTGAGGGATGCATTCTCTTGAAGCCAGAATAATTCTGTTACCTAAACAGAAGTCCACCGACTCTGTTAGTAATTACAGACCAATATCTTTGTTGAACTTAGATGTAAAATTTTTGCTAAAATATTGGCTACAAGACTTAAGAGTGTCTGGCGAGATTTGATTAGCATGGAACAAGCCGGCTCGTGGAGGGACGCACCTGGCAGACCATTTCAGAAAATTGTTTTATTTAATGTCCACCTCTGAAGTTTCTAATGAGGATGCATCTTTAATTTCTTTAGACGCGAAAAGCATTCAAACGTGGAATGGGTGTATATGTTCGAGGTTTTAGTTAAATTTGGCTTTCCCCAACAATTTATACAATTAATTAGGATTCTCTATTCGTGTCCAACTGCTAGAATACAATGCAATAACTTGATATCTGATATTTTTCCGTTGCTGAGGAGAACTCGTCAGGGCTGTCTGTTGTCGCCTTATCTGTTTAATTTGTATTTAGAGCCCCTAATCAGAGCAATCAAGATGGACAAACGGATTTTTGGCATTAAAATTGGAGACCAGGAACACAAATTGTCAGCATTCGCAGATGATGTTTTATTACATATTAGAGATACAACTTCATCCCTACCTAGAGTCCTCACCTTAATTCAAAATTTTAGTGGTTTTTCCGGTTTTAAACTAAACCTCTAAAACAACCTTTTTCCTCTCGCCACTCTTGTGAAAAGCTGGTGCGTGTCTTTAGGCCTACAGTGGCAATCTAAATCCTTTGAATATTTAGGCATCCAGATCTCCAAGAACTTAGATGAACTGGCCAAACTGAACTTACTACCTGTCATTAAATCTGTCAGAGAAGATTTGGATAGATGGTCGAACTGCGATTGTCCTTTTCTAGTAGAACCAATGTCGAAATGGTGGTTCTGCCGAGAATTCTTACCCTCCTCAACCTGAATATATATCTTCCCAAGTCTTTTTAAAATCTATAGGTACTGCTCAGATTTTATATGAAATATAAACCTCACGCAGAGCTTATCTTAAACTTTGCTAGGTTACGTAGGATTTGGTGGCCTACAATTACGGACTTTTTAAATATTATCTAGCTATTCATGTAGCTAGAGCGTTTTATGGACCGAAAATTAGTACCCTGCCATAGGCCTTGAGCTAGACAGGGCTATAGTTAAAGGCTAAAGTTGATTAGAATCCTCCTCTATACCCTTGGATTAAAGTACCGAATAAAATTAGAAATACCCCTATAGGTGGGATATTAGGCTATTCATCAACTATATGCCTGTTTAAAGATTAACTCCCGGCTCGATGTGTTGCAACCTCTTTTAAAGAACCCCAATCTCTTAACTGGCAATCAACCTATACACCAATTTCCTTCAATATTTCCATCAAAATTCGAATTACCGACTTTTATGTGGGCAATGCTATGCTCCCGCTTTCATCACTAGTATTAAAGTTTGGGGTTAGACCCCAAGCTATGTTAAATCTGACTCAAATTAGAAGCTGTATTCAGTCCTTTCTGAAGCATGGCAATGGATCTAACCTAGTGGGGACCTCTGGATATATCTATCCGATGCCTGTCTATCAGGTAAATTGGTTTCTAAACTATACCAGGGTATCATTAAAAGACTGACCTTCACTCTTCTCCCACCCCTTCATTGGGCTGCTAGCATGTCTTTGAATTGGTCGAGTCAGTATGGGAGAAAATCTGGATAGATACTTATGCTTTTATTAAACAGGATAGATTAAGAGAAATCCAGTTTAAATTACTGCATAACATTTATTGGTCCCCAGCTAGGTTGTCTCGTTGGAATAACAATTGCTCTCCAGCTTGTGAGAACTGTAATGGCTCCTTAGCTACTACTTTTCACAAGGTGTGGTCATGCCCTAAAAGTAGTGAGTTATGGGAACTGGTTAAGCGGGGATTGAGGCCTTTTCAAGATCTCTCTACTTTTTTTTTGCCAGAGATTTGTGTGTTTGGGAGGTACGACCTTATCCCAGGTACTGCCTCTAGAGCCCAGATGGCATTGGTGGCAATGGTCACTAAGCTGGTGATATTACGTCACTGGCGGGAGATATGGACTCCTTCTTTCAAGGAATGGTGGGAGGTATTCATGAATGCACTACTTGCTGAAAGGTCTGTTTATGTGGCCTCTGACACACAGCACAAATTTGACAAATATTGGAAGGGCTTTAACCAATGTCTGCGGGACAAGTTCCCCTTTTTACGGTAGCGGCACTGAGACACCCTTGGTCTCATTGGTCTCAATTAGAAAATGTTTCTTCCCACCAATATAACTTTCCTTCCTCCAACGTTATCATTTCATACTGTCTTTCCCCCTAATTGTTCATATTCTAGCTGAACTAAGGATTTTAATATGATATCATTTATCCCATGTTTTTATCAATGTTACGATAGCTGCGGGTGGGGGTGGGTGGGACTGTTTATATATCCCTTTTTATTATTTGGTTCTTTTTTTCCTTTTTATTGTTTATTTTTCCTTGATAATTGTAAGATTATATTAGTTTTTGTATACTCCGTTTTACACCAACCTGTGTACCTCCATCATTTCTATATACATTGTTCTATGGTGTTGTTGTTCTGTTTTAAAATTAAAATAAAGTTATTGGCACACAGATATTTGGATGACATCACATTATCTGCACTTATGTTTCCTTTACAATGAATATTAACAATGTACAAAATATTGTCAGAGATATAAAGCCCAAATACTTAAATATTTATAGAACCCATTTACAAATGAACAATGAATGCTGTAACATCAAGTATTTAAACTTGAAAGAACTTGGCTCAAAATTTTCAGTCTGAGTGGTGCTCGCGCCACTAATGCTTACCCTTTTGAATGATCCAAGTCCCATCCCAGTGGCTGGCTCCCCTGAGTCCCTTACACACCAGCAAAATGTTCAATAGCAGCGGGAGCAAATAGTGACTGTGACAGGAGGTAGAAAAGATGTTGTTCAGTTCAAAAGACTGCCTATTATTCTCCAATGGGGTCTCCTTACTTGGGCTACAGGTGTAGACGTCTAGTGGGTGGCATGGGCTTTTGAACCATCCAAGTCCTGGCCCCTGACAGCTCGTCCTGGTGGCGGGCTCCCCCAAGACCCCTACTCACCGACAAAATGTCCAGCATCAGAGGGAGCAAGCAGTTGCTGTGACAAGAGGCAGAAAAGATGTTATTCAGTACAAAAGACTGTCTCCTGTTCTCTAATGGGGTGTTCTGACTCAGATTGCAGGTTTGAATGCAATGTGAGAAACATTACTTCAAATCAATAGACAGTTCATTATGAAAATTCACTTTAACTGTGTGTGTAGGGGATTTGCACTCAGTGCTGGATATTCTTTGCCACAGCATGCGTTTCTTCTCTAGAAAGCTTAGTACAGCATTATAACTTCAGGCTACCAAGCAATAGAGGGTAGGGGTCCTCAGTTTGATCCCCAAAGCATAATGTTTTTATTTCTTTGTCACTACAATTGATTGATGCTGTGTCTCAGATCCCATCTCCAAGTCTTTTCCCTTTTCATTGCCAGGGGAGGCCTGTCAGTCATCTTTCTGGGCACATAATTATTAAATACAGACCTTCTTGAGCACCTTTAGTACCATTGGTATTTTGATTACTATTTCTACCACAAAACACCTAAAAGACAGCTGTCTAAATTGAATATGACATGGGCTGTCATAAAATATTAATCTTAATTTCATTTGAGAGAGTTGGTCTATTGCTGTCTCACGCATGGCTTTGCCACTCATGAGATATCAACAAACAAATACCCTCTCATAAAGATAAAAATGATATCTTAAGTCAGGCCATGTCATATTCCCTATATATACTGTATCTCGAGCCAACCACAATGCAGTACAGTAATTTGCAATAAATTATGTCACAAAATAATGCACTAAAAAGGGCTTAATTGCCATAGAATTACATTGTTTCCTGCTGCATACTGCAGAATTACTGCATTGCTTCCTGGCTACCACTACTGTATCTCTCTATCCATTTAAAGGCCACCAAGGCAGATGCAGACCTGGGCATAGTAGCAGTTACGGAGTCCTGGTGCAATGAAAACCAGGACTGGGATATAGCTATACTAGTGTATACTCTGTTCACAAAAGACAGGGAAGGTAAAAAAGGGGGAGGAGTGGCTCCTTACATCAGGGACAACATAAAAGCTACAGAAATACAGGGAGAGCAGGGAGGAGCTGAGGTACTGTGGGTCACCCTGGAGACACGGAGGGGTGCCACTATTCAAACAGGAGTGATCTACAGACCTCCAGCACAGGGGAAGAGGTAGATAAAGATATGATGGAAGCAATCTAAAGGATGGCATGCAAAGGGGAGGTGTCGCTAGTAGGGAATTTCAATCTACCAGATGTGAATTGGAGCCTACCAGCTGAGGCAACAGTCAGAGGTAGGGACATCCTGGACTCCCTGCAAGGTGCATTCCTCAGGCAACTAGTTAAGGAACCCACTCATGAGGGGGGCAATACTGGATGTTGTACTGACAAACAGGGACAGTGTTGCTGACATCATAGTGTGTGGCCACCTGGGGACCAAGGATCACCATATGGTGTGGCTCAATATAAGAACTGGGTCAGAATTGAGCTGCATTAAGACTAGGGTCTTGGACTTCAGGAGGGCCAATTTTAAGAAAATGAGAGAATGCCTTGAGGACACGCTAGCAAGGAAAAGGAAACTAGGAGAAGTCGGGTAACAATGGGAAAAAATAAAGGGGGGCATCAAAAAGGCAACAAATCTCTCTGTCAGGCAGGTTAACAAAAGCAAGAGAAAAAAGAGACCGCTATGGTTCTCTAGAGAAGTAGCGGAGAAAGTAAGGGAAGGAAAATAGTGTTGAGAAAGTACAAGAGGACACAGAAGGAGCAGGATAGAGAAAGTTACCAGAAGAAACAAAGAGTGGCAGGGAGAACAATTAGGTGTGACCAGAGGATGCAGAAAGAGGAGGCTAGGGATAGTTACCAGGAGAAACAAAGAGTGGCAGGGAGAGCAATTAGGAACACAAAGGTGCAAATGGAGGGGAATATTGCTCAATTAGTAAAAAGAATGGGATACAACATTTTTTTAGATATCTAAGCAAAGAGAAGTGAAAGACCAAAGGAGGGATAATAAGGCTAAAAGTGGAAGGAGGGGGTTGGGAGGAATAGGACCAAAAAAAAGCAGACATATTGGACAATTACTTTTGTTCTGTACTTACAGAAGAATGGGTAGGTAATTGGCCAAAGATAATGGACAAGGGCATGAAAGGAAGGGCAGTGAACACTAGTCCTTTTACAGAGGAGAGAGTTCTCAAGGAACTAGTACAATTAAAAGTAGACAAGGCAATGGGATGGATGGGGTGCACACTAGGCTGCTGAGGGAGTTCAAGGAGGTGCTGGCTACACCTCTGACAGTTCTGTTCAATCTATCACTAGAAAAAGGGGAAGTTCTGGGGTACTGGAGGAGGACAGATGTGGTCCCACTACACAAAAGTGGAAATAGGGAAGAGACAGGAAATTATAGGCCTGTCAGCCTGACTTCAGTAGTAGGTAACATAATGGAATAGCTACTGAAGGAAAGAATTGGGGAATACCTTGCAACCAGTGGATTACAGGATCTGAGACAACATGGGTTCAGAGGGGGGAGGTCTTGCCAGACAAATCTGACTGAGTTCTTTGAGTGGGTGACCAGGAAAGTAGATCAGGGAGGAGTGGTAGATGTGGCCTACCTGGTTTTCAGTAAGGCCTTCAACACCGTTCCACACAGAAGACTGGTGAGCAAGCTGGGCAACCTAGAAGTAGGTCCAAAAGTAGTAAAATGGCTAAGAAGTTGGTTATGCAGTAGGAGTCAGATGGTAGTGGTAAATGCCCTCTAACCTTACAGGACCCCATCCCCAGGGTTGGCATTCTCAATTTCAGGTCCCCCCACCCCCAACCCCACTACAGTAGCTCTTCCCTTTTCCCCCACAAAGCCAGCTGTTTTAAATGACCCCCCCATCCTCATCCACACTATGACTCCCATACCACCCTCCCACATGGCTACCCATGCACTTACTTTACAAAATGATGGCCCCATGGTGGGTGACCAGCAGGGCATCCACCTCTACTAGCTCTTGTCTTTGAGAGCAGTATGGTTGCAGCAGAAAGAATGGTACATGAAGAAATTAACATAAAAACTAACATGAAAACCCCACTGTACTTTTTTTTAGGCAAAACAGGTTACATTTTTTGCCCCCCCTTCCAAAAAATGTACTTCAGGGTCAAATTCAAAACCCAAATTGTGTGGTCATGAGGCCCAGTCCTCTTCAAAATTTGTATTAGCAACATTGCAAAAGGTCTGGAAGGAAAAGTATGTCTGTTCACGGATCACACAAAAATCTGAAACAGAGTGGACACACGGGGGGGGGGGGGGAATGAGGGACGATCTAAAAAAGCTGGAACAATGCTCAAGGGAATGGCAGATGGGTGTCTATACAAAAAAACTAAAAAATGCACTTGGGGCACAGAATACAGGGGTAATGTACCAATTGAGTGAGAAGGTATTAGCAACTACAAAACAGGAAAGAAATCTAGGGGTTATCATTTCTGTTGATCTGAAGGTAGCCAAGCAGTGTGATAAGGCAGTAGGGAAGGCTAGCAGGATGCTCAGGTGTATAGGGAGGAGCATCACCAGCAGAAAGAGGGAGGTAGTATTACCCCTGTGTAAATCACTGGTAAGTCCCCATGTTGAGCACTGTGTCCAGTTCTGGAGGCCACACATCAGGAAGGACACAGAAGGGGTGGAGGCAGTACAAAGGAGGGCTGCCACAATGGTGCAGGGACAACATCAAAAGCCCTGTGAGGAAAGACTCAAGGAACTAAATCTGTACTGTCTAGAAGAAAGGAGGGAAAGGGGGAATATGACAAAAACATACAAATACCTCACAGGTATTAATAAGGTAGAGGATGGTAACATTTTCCATAGAAAAGATGCTCCAGGACAAGGGGTCATGCTATCAACCTGGAGAGGGAGGCTCAAAGGAAATGAGAAGAAATACTTCTTCACAGAGAGGGTGATGAACACCTGGAACAGCCTCCCAGCAGAGGTAGTGGGTGCTAAAATGGTAACAGGATTTAAACATGCATGGAATAGACACAAGAGGATCTTAGCAGTAAGGCAATGGGGTGGTGGAGAAGACTGGCAGTTGAGTAGGGTCTGCAGTGGCACAGTAGGTAGGGAATATAAGGCAGACTGGGTGGGCCAAGAGGTCCTTATCTGCCAACAATTTCTATGTTTCCATGTTTGTAGTGCCTACCACAGAAACCCCTTTCAGGGGGATTTGAAAGTTGATACCCATATAGCTTATGAGGTAGGGCTGAAATACTTGACAAAAAACAGTAAGTAAAAATATTAAAAAAACAAATGTTATGAATTAAACATAAAAAACCTTGAAATGAATGGCCCTTTGAAACACATGAACCCTATTCATTTCAATGTGGTCGGTGGTTAGAGGAGAAGAGTATTAAGTGACCTTGTGGAGTTGGCATCAAGGGACAGTGGAGCTGTGATGAAGGACAGAGGTGGATACAAGTTGGGGGGGAGGGGGATGGGATACACAGAGAATGGTGATATTTTCAAACAGTTTAGATGGAGGGAGATGCTGCTAGTGGGATTTATTTATTTAGTTTTTGTTTACCATGTAAGTGCACTAGACAACCACAAATTGCCTATTTTCAGGCATGACCCGGGAGGATTACAGAACAGAAATTACAGTTAATAACAAAATGAGTACAGAAAATAATGTGTCAACAGAATGTACAATATACAAGAGTGACATGTAACACTACTCAGCACAAAGCGATAACAGAGCAAAACCATTTAAGATATTTTTGCAAAAACTTATTTAAGTGCAAAAGGACTGCGGATACAGATGAAATGCCCACAAAGATTAGAACAATCAAAGGATCAGTTACAAGAGCATTTATCATTTACCAGGAGGAAATTACAGAGTTCAGTTTTGAAAGCCTGGTGAGATGTTGCATTTCTTAACTGCACTGGAAAGGAGTTCCAGAGCTTAGGAACAAATACAGAGAAAGTATATTCATCCATCTTTGTAGAACAATGTGGTACCTTAAAATGTGAGTGCATGAAGGACCAAATGGGTATGGCTGTGAGAGCTGAGTGAACATGTTGGCCAGTACTGCTGGTGCACCAGTTCCAATAACATTATCAATGAAACAACCTGCCTTGTACGTTTGATATGAGGTAGGGGAGATCCACTCAATGCTAGAGTAGAGTATGCAGTGATGGGTATGTCTGGGCATGGATAGGGCAAAATGACAGATATTATTATAACGCATGTTCAGTTTGCTTAAAACACCTTTATTAGCCTCAGAAAATGCTATTAGTCCATAGGTAAGGATAGACTGTAACATACCCTGGGCAATATCCAGCCTAGCAGCTGCGGTTGTATTAAACCTAATTTGGTAGGCAAGACCAAGCTTCATGTTTACTGTCTTGCAGATAGTTTTAAGATTTAGACTGAAGTCAAGATTTGGGTCCAGACTGATTCCTTGATAAGTGAAAGAGTCAACAACCTCTAGTGGGGTGCCATCAAGACTGCAGCCATTTAGGGTGGAGGGACAAGCCCTGATTTTGGGTCTGGATCCAAATAACATAGTTATTGTCTCTGTAGTGTTCATGAGTAGTCTAGTTTTCGGTAGCCAGTGCTGAATTTCATTAAAAATCTAGTTTAATTTAGAATTAATGATAGATATATCTGTGGCAATCATACTGTATATAGGACCAGATCATCCGCTTATAGAAGGATAGAGCAGGAACCAGACATCTTGGGTAGATTAAGAAACAAGCAGAACAGTAGTGGCCCGGATGTTGAACCTTGTGGGACCCTGACACTGGTGGGGGACAGATCAGATTTGGATCTATTTATTTCAACCAATTGCTGCCTACCAGTAAGGTATCCAGCAACCAGCTAGATAAGGTTGAGGAGAAACCCAAGACTTTCAGTATGGACAGCAACAAGGAGTGGTCAACAAGGTCAAATGCCTTGGTAAGGTCAATGAAAACTGCCCCGTAACCATGCCTTTATCCATGGCCATCTAAATATCGCAGGTAAATTTTATGAGGGCAGTGGCTGTACTGTGTCCATGCCTAAAACCATGTTGAGCAGGGGATAATAAGCTATGCATCTGAAGGTGTTCTATTACCTGGGAGGTGACTAATTTTTCAAATAGTTTGTCTAGCACAGATAGGATGGCAATGGGACGGTAGTTTACCATGCTTTTGGTGTCACCCTTTTTATGTAAGAACACTCTGGTAGCTTTCCAAATCATTGGGACCGCACCATTGAACAAGGACAGATTGAACAGTCTAGTAACCAGCACAGCCAGGAATGGGTGACTATTTTGAGGAAATGAGGTAACAGATGGAGAAGAAGAATCAGCATTTATATAGCGCTTTTCATACATCCAAAGTGCTTTACAAGCAATGCTAGACTGGTAGTGAAGTGACTGAATGTGTGGTGGCGGCCATATTGCACATCATCACCCACACACAGCCTGGATAATTGCATGAACCAGTTTATGGGAAGGGGAATGTTGGCCAGGATACCGGGAATGTTCCCTACTCTTTTTGCGAAGAGTGCCCTGGGTTCTTTTACTGCCACCTGGACACCCACCAGGACAACACCAGGATGGGCAGAAGGGACCTCGGTTTAACATCTCATCTGAAGGACAGCACACCCCAGCAGTACAGCACCCCCCAATACTGCACTCAGATGCCAGCGATTTTTAGGTGCAAGTCCAATCCTGGTGTGGGACGAGAACCCATGACCTTCCAGTCCAGAGGCGGATGTGCTACCAATTGAACCACGCTGACACCATCAGATCATCAGAGCCAACAGACCCACAAGCAAGGACTGTCTGCAGGAGTTAAAGTACCCCAGATTTAGTAACAGGCCACAAGTCAAATGGTGGGAGTCAGAATCCGATGCTTCAGGATTATGGTCAGGTCCTTGACCAGTCAGCTTCATGTATTTGGTAAGGTCCAAGAAGTGGGAATTTAATGTGTTTGCAATTGTGCTAGTATTGTTACAGTTTATGCTACCCAGCATCATTTCAGATATGGTCTGACTTGAGCCCTGACCCATGAATAACATTATGTGGTTCCAAAAACAATGATAATCAGTATAAGATGCATGAAGAAGGCATTTACAGTATTTCCTTTTTATAGTTCTTATTCCTTCTTTGCACTCATTTCGCAGATGCTTGTACTCTTCCCAGTCAGAAGGAGACTTTTTGAATTTAGGTTGGGTGCAGGTTTTATCCCTCAATTTCACGGCCACAAGTAGGTCGCTATGCATCCTTCTCATCACTGAGCCCTTAATGCTACCTTTTTTGAGGGGAACATGTTTATCTTGGAGAGCCAGGAGAGCAGGTGAGAAAAAGGTGAAAGCTTTCTCCAAGTCAGAGGTCTGATACAGTGGGGACCAGCCTATTTGTGGGAAGTCAGCATTTAGGGCACCCATAACCATGCTGGAAAAATCCCTAAACTGAATTTCCTTGGGTGAGGGCTTCTGGGTGCATGCTTTCAAGGTGAAGAAAAGAGGCAAGTGGTTGCTAATAGAATCTGGCAATATACTTACATTTTGGACTCATTCTTTTCTGTTTGTAAGTACCCAATCTATGAGGGACTGGTGCTTGTTATTTGCTGCAACTCTATTTGGACAGAAGACAAGCTGTGATAGGTGTAGCTTTCCTAATATCTCAGTATAAATAACAGAGTTTTTCCTAAGCCAATCAAGATTGAAATCCCCTAGGAGTAAGCATTCCTTATATTTTTCCTTTCAGTAATGTCAGATATTGTGTAATTTCCTTAAGCCCATTTAAACCACTCTTGGGAGTTATAAACACATATAACGTTTATTTTGTTGGAATTTCCAAAGTACAGTGTGGAGGGCCTCATAGGTGCTGAGGATAGTAACTGGATGGGCAGTGATGGACAGCCCTTGCTTAACATACAGAGCAACTACAACCTCCTTCTTAGATATGGGACTGTCCACCCTGAGGAACATGTAGCCCTGCAGGGTCTATAGGGTGGCAGGGGTGTTAGGTTCTAGCTTAGTCTCCGTTAACCCTAAGATGTCAGGGAAGTAATGAGATGCCCAAACCTCTACCTCCGCAAAAGTGGCCAAGAGGCTACAAACGTTCATGCGGGCAATTTTCAGACCTTTTGTAGTGAACTATTCCAGGGAACACAAGGGCTTTGTACTGAAAGGGGGACTAGGGTTTGATTCAATGTCACCTGATAAAGAAATAAGTATGAGATGTTGCCAGATTTCCATAACATTTTTTAACATGAAACCTTTCATTGGAACATAAAAGGAATGTATAGTAAGGTATTGTGTTACGTATGCTATTTTGAGAAGTCTTATATAACAGTAACAATTTGGGGGTTTGATCACACCAGTTAATAAATTCAAAAAGACAAAAGAGGTAGCATCATGAGTATTTTAGACTGCCAAGTCAGTCCAGTGTGGGTTTAAGGTGGTCAGAAATGACCAGCATTGCAAATAACAGGATCCCCACAATAAATGGCAAGCCCTGCATTTTCCTGGACATAGTCATTCTGCTGGAAACAATTTTAAAATGATGTAACATAGCAACCCTAGGTCAGCTTGGGCTGCAACTTTAAAAGCTCTGAACACAATACAAACAGCAGGCAGAGATACTGTGTCTCAGACCAACCAGTGTAATTACTACCTAGACTAATGCAGAAGAAACTGCCTGTAAGGAACAAAATCACAGTAGACAACAATGCTGTATGAAATCCTCATTGCTACACTCCACATTAGTAGATTTCAACAACACTGACACACTTATTCTGAGTACATATAAACAAATATGCCACTAAAATCATACCCAGTATAACCAAAAATCTATTGCCATAGAGCAATTAAATATAGTAGAATGGCCTAACCCAATAGTTCTTAGATTTTGTCACAGTAAGCCTCCCCTAATCCATGGAAAAGATTTTGAGCCTCCCCCAAAAACTGAAAAAATCTTGGGCCTCCCCAAAGAAAAAAAACATTCTGTACTTTGTGCAGTACACCATGAATAAATTGAAACCCCTTTGAGTACTTGGCTCACATTCCTTTCTTATACTGATGTGGAACTTTTGAAAAAGAGCTGTGCTCAAAGGTGCTAATTGAATAACAAATAAACAAATATCATTATTCAGCTTATTGTAAACCCCCCCCCCTCAACAGGCCAGCCTACTTGCTGTGCTATTTTCATTCTTGAATCATTGTTACCCCTTGTTGCAGTACCTTCATGGATCAGACTACTTGCTCTGTTCCCTCTCTATATATGAAATAACCTTCCTACATACTTTGCCTCTCCCCTTCCTTCCCTGCTCCTAAGCAACTTCTCTGGAATTACTTTGCTCCTTCCTGCTTTTGCTCTTAGCACTTCTATACTCAACCCTATTATTTGGGCTGTTCTGCCATCAGTCCACAAATTGATCAATTACCACCACTCATTATTAGTTTATTGTTCATATTTGTTTAAACTATTGTTCATTGTATATTTCCTGATTGTTTTGCAGTTACCTTTTGAAATGTATTCACTCCCTACACTTCCCCGGGTACACCTGAAATTATCCTTGGCTCATTCACCTTCCCTTGTCACCTATTAGTAAATAAATACATACAATTCACCTGCTATTATCCTCTTTCAGTTTGCTTCATCTCTTCACACAAAATATATAAAATTCAAAATTTAAATATAGTACTTTTTCAGACTCGCTTGAGCCTCCCCTTGAACAGGTTGGGGCCTCCCCAGGGAGGCTGGCCTCACCATTTGAGAACCCCTGGCCTAACCCAAATTGTGTGATGCAGTCCATGCACACACACATAACTTATAGGGCTTACAAGGGGTAGAAAGGCATGAGGTGAAGATAAGAGAGCAGTAATGTGCAAGTAAAGTGGCTCACAAAATGGGTGGGTGATAAGGAGCTGGTTGTTTCAGGGCAGACTCCAGTCAGGAAGGATCCAAGTGGGGAGAGAGTTCATGTGGAGAGGGGCATACTAAGCAGCTCCCAAAATGGGTGGGTGAAAATGAGCTGATTGGCTCAGAGTAGACTCCAGGTAGGCATAAAAATAGCAACACTCTGGGTGGGTGGGAGGTGGGGGCGGATGGGAGGATAGTAGTGGCACTGTCAGCCAAAGCCATTCATTGAGAAGAGGTCAGCATACCTGGGGCTGCTGAAGGCACATGCTGGGGAGGGCTTTCCAACTTCACCCTCATGAACCGAGGGGCTCTGGCAGCGATCTTAGGTATCCACCCCTGATAATTCTGTGTAGTGGTGGGAGGTTCCAGCGATCGGGGGAGGAAGGGTTGCAGGGTGCTGAGAGAGTTGTAGAGGGTTGAGGTACATTAAGTCCACTCAGTGGGCAATGAAGGAACCACCACTAATGGTACTAAACTCAGCTCACTTGGAGGACAGTCAAGGAGCCACTGTTGATGGCATTGAATTCAACCATGAATGGTAAAAGAAGGGGAGTAGGGGGAGAGAGTCAGACAGGGGGCATTTGTGCACAGAATCATCTAAATGACAAATCCCAGCATACTCAATGAAGTGGCAAAACTCCTTTAAAAATTGTGCTTTCCAGAGAAAAATCTGCATCATCAGCCAGATCCACCACCATTGGCTGCAGTCTGATCTCCAGCCATCTCACTGGCTCACAGCCTCACACAGCTCCAGAACTTTTTCTCCACTAATGCTATACCAACATGTTTTATTTGCATTCTGCAATCAAACATAAAAAGAAAGGAAATTAAAGTGTGAGGGGTGCATGGCCTGGCAGTAGGCAAGATGGCAGGTTAAATCCTTAGCATTGTCTCCTCTTTGCTGAAATTGCCACCCTCCACCTCATTTCTGAGATACTGCACTAGATACCTCATTTAATCTGAATCAGTAGAACAAATATGGTATGGTGGTGTTTTTATTTTGTATGCACTGGTGGTGGATCGAATTCTGCCTACTGATCTGGTTCCTCATGATCATGACCTGCTTCAGCTCACAATCTCTCAGTGTGGGCTGACAGTACTTCCAGAAGGGTGATGGTGACTTCTCCAGCTCCAAACATGCAGGATGCAATGAATGTTAGACCAGGTGTTGAGGGATACCACAGACTTAAAAGATACCACTACCCAAACCACCAGAATGTCAGACGTTTGAACAATAAGGTTGTGGCAGCTGAATTCCAGGTCCTCACAGTCAAATGCCCAGAGGAGGACACACAGGGGAAACTTCATGAACAGGCCTCAGAAGGTACATGATTTAGAGAACCGTGCCTGATGGAACAACATAAGGTTCGCTGGGCTCCTGGGAGGGGTAGAGGGAAACAATGCAGCCAGGTTTCTGCAGTCAGCCATCCCTAAGATCCTTAATGCCTCAGACTGCCCTCCTGTAAAAATTGGGAGGGCCCACCATTCTTTGGCTCTAAAATCCTCTCTCGGTACAAGACCCTGGCCAAACCTAGTGAAGTTACTGAGGTACCCAGTGAAAGAGAACATATGGTGACTGGCACAGATGAGGGGCCCTCTTACCTGGAGAGGATACAGTATCAGTTTCTTTCAGGACCTTTCTGCTGAGCATACCCAACAGTGTAGGTCTTTCACCCCTACCCTCAAGTGGCTCACCCAGCAGGACATAGAGTTCTCTCTCCACTACCTGGCCCCCCTGCACATATCTGTAAATGGTGTCCCCACAGACTGCCATTTTCCAGACTCTGCTGTAACTTTGTTAGATGGCCTACATCAAAATGGGGAGCCTGTATCAGATTCTCCCAGCCTGGGACACCAAGCCTCACAGGGCCTAACACCTATGTACACTACCGCACCACCTCAGGACTGGGGCTAAATCAACCACAGGACACCTCTGGGCCAGCTGCAGATGACTGAATGCTATCCCACTGCATAGGAGGAAGGAGATGCACTCAAACCCAAAGAAAGAAGCTCCCTACACTACCCAGCTCAATGGCTCATAGTCACAGTCATGGCTCCTGCTCACCAGCTTCATTTAGTGGGACTGTGGGGATCCCAGCACCATGTTTGAGGCCCTGAGAGCTTCTTCTCTGATAGTGGAGTCCCCACCTATGGATCACTAGCAGAGACCACTTGAGACTCCTCCAGTTCCCTCTCTGCTGAAGACCTGGGCCCTACCCCATTCCCTGCTGGCCTTTCCTCTAGCCCCAATGACAATCTGACATCACTTCAGAAACTGCAGTAGGCTTTGGGAGGCTCTGGGTGATGGGCTATGTGCAGAAGGTTCTGACTGTTATGTGTTTTACAACGTGTGTGCTCAAATCCCTGCAGCCCCTTGGATGGATCTATACCACTATCATCTGGTCCTGCAGCTACCAGCGGCTTCAGATTAGTTGCAGTAGGCTGCAACCTCTTTGTTTAGGGCAGATGGCCAGCCTCAGAATTATTGTCTTTTTAGTTGGACTATGCCATCTTGGACTTACATCTGGACATTGCTGTTCTATATCCTTTGTATAGCTGGTTTGTTGTTAACCTAATTTTTCTTTTACAACGCAGCTGTACTTACCATTTATGAGAAGGCTTTGTAGCTCCCCCCAAGTTCCCAAGATACTTCAGTCCACAATATATACACTGTTGTTGATCTGTGATTCCCAGTGAGGCATGGCTCAGTTTATTTTGGATATCTGGGGGGCTACCACATTTCAGCGAAGTACAGACCATACAATCACACTGTCGGCTATGGGTTTCAGCAACTGCTCAGATTACTCCTCAGGCTCCCGTGACGTCCCCACCAAGGTACTGTAGGGCATCTGTACCAGCCCCATGAAAACCCTGCTCCATATTGGTTCACTCTCCCCATGACACCTTCTCCTCCAACCCTGTACAAGCTCGGTCTGCAGGCACCATACTGCACTGTTTTGAGTCTCTGTTGTGTAAGGGCACCTGATAAGATCAGGACTGGGAGTCATTTGAGTGGCTCTGGGCTCTGGGGTCCAGCTTTGCCTGATGGTCTAGTCAGTGATACCTGATTGCATACTAGGGATACATTCCCTCCATCTCAGTCAGAGCAATGAGCTCTTTCCTTAGTAGTGGTGCACTACTGTTAGATTGAAATGTAGGCAATGGGATCCCAGGGTGGTGTATGGGGCAAGGTTGCACTGGCTGTCCTTGACACAGATCTCTGCTCCCATTCATGCTTTTGGAGGAAGCTTTGATGATTTGGGGGGCCATTGGAGGTGCTTCACCCATCCAGGCCCATGTTAGCTCTGTCACTTTTTGCCTTTGTCTGTGCAGATGGGGATCTCCATTGTTCCGTGGACCCCCTCTCCTCAGCTTACAGGGGGAAATGAGGCTGATACTACTTAGGCTGGACTTCCACCACTTTGGGCCACCTCTTAGTGCTGCCATTTGGTATTGGTATTTTATTTTGATTTTATTTTACTCTTTGGTAACTGGGTTAGGCCCACTAGGCACAAGTGCCTGTTTTCAGGGGTGGCCTGGGAGCACTGGGTGGTTAAGTGACTTGCTCAGAGTCACACAGCATGCAAGTGGAGGTTGTGAGAATCAAACTCAGGTCAAATCTGCTGGATGTATCAAGCTCATTCACACCTCATTCCTCTAACCTCTAGGCTATACTGCCAGCCATTTCCCTGCAAAGCGTCTGTCCTGCATGTTAGTTTGGTGAGGTATTGATGCCCAAGTAGATCCTGTTAAACTTGGTACTGTAAAGTGCTATCTGAAATGAGGCATCTCCCAAAGATGGGTACTTAACAGTTGTGGTTCTCATTAGTGTTTTGATGTTGGCATTTTGTGAGATTTTGGGGGGGGGGCAGGGTAGCAAGGTTACATTGGTGTGTTCTAAAATTGCCAATTCCACTTTGGCAACCCTGTTAAGAGTTCCATCCCCCATGTCAGGGATACTTTGGGCCTTGTGTGAGTTCCATCCCCCATATCAGGGATACGTTGGGCTTTGGGTGTACTGGGTATACTCAGTGAGACACATGGACCTCAACCCACTTGGAATTGGCCACCCAGAGAGTGGCCTCATCTTCTTTTTTTTCTTTGCTGTTTATGTGTGTATGTATGTTACCTGAGGGTAAGCCACTCACAAGGGGTTCCTCCTGCTTATGTTTTACTCATCCCCCCAGTCTTTTTGACTGAAGTTGCACTGGTGATCCAAATGCTTTATAACTGTATCACCACCCTACAATCCTGCCTCCCCTAATCTGTTGTTTTCTATGTGTGTGTTTTTGGGTCCTCTGCTGTTAATAGGTACCGTATTCCACCCCGCAAGCTTGCCTGCTGCTGGTAGAGTATGTGCCTACAGAACCCATGGACATTCCCTGGCAGAGGCAAGAGCCTGTCTGGGCCACCTGGACCCCTTTGTGTTTTGGTAATATCTGGAGGTTTCTCCCCTCCCTGTCACACCCTTATGGCTGACATTTCCTACTATACCCGGGACATCCGGGGACTGAATTCCTCATTAAGCAAAAAACATTACTGTCACATTTGCAAAAACTTAAATGCCAGGTCACCCTGTTACAAGAAATGAAACTGATGGTCAGGGAGCCCCTTAAGATCTGTAGAGAGTGGGTGGGTTATGAAGCACACAGCTGTGCACCAGCCTTAAATAGGGCATTTCTATCCTCTTACATAAATCCCTGAAGTGGATGGTACAGTCACAGCTCTTGTATGGACAAGCAGGGTGGTTGCTAGTCAAACTGGACATCCTGGAGAGCCCCTTAGTCCTGGGCACTGCTTATGGTCCCAATACAGACTCTTCCTCTTTCTTTCTGTCTCTGACACAGGCTGTTGTAGACCTCACTACACTAAAGAATGGACTCCCTGTCCTCTGAGGGGATACTATAATCTTACCCTGGATCCCCTGGTGGACCTTTTGGCTTCTGTAGGAGATGCTCACCCCCACCATGCCCAGTGGCTACAAGATATAATGCCCGAACTCTTACTCTCCAATCTCTATAGAACCCTACATCCTGGGGAGTGAGATTATACTTGTATCTCACCACTATTGGCCTCGGCTAGCTGGATAGATTACTGGTTGGGGCTCTAGTCATCTGCTGGAAGCATCTATTAAATCAGTTTTTAGAACCAGTTGTTTTGTCTGACCATGTGCCTGATTCTCTCTTACTAATAAGGGGGCCATAGGTTCCCCTGTCCTCATCATGAAGACTGAACACATTGCTGCTACAGGACAAATCATTCAAGACATAGGTCTCCCTTATCACCCTGGAATATTTTCAGAATAATGATGCTGGTGAGTCCTCCTCATCCATGGTGTGGGTGGCATAAAAGGCCACCCTATGTGGTCACATAATGCAGTTCATCTCTCAGATGTGTATGTCCTGGGAAGCTGAGTTTACCACACTGATGTTGAAATTAAAATAGTTGGAACAGGTGGTAAAGGACTGCCAAACCTCCAAACAGAAGGCAACCTTCTATGTGCAGATGACAGATATCAAACTGCAACTGAGCACCCTGCTGTCTCATAAGGTGAAGTTAGCTTTACACTGAATCTGCCAGTTCCTGACTGGCAAGTTGTATCTACACTTTATCTCTTTACTGGTAACCATTCGGTCACTGTATTGGACTCTTGCCCTCTGTTCAGATTGCTAATAACTGTGAACTACAGTATAAAGGCAGCCTTAGACCTGTAACTTTGCCTTGGGTCATGAGGGTGGGGAGTGTGTTAGGACTGAGAACTCTAACACCAAATTTCCCTTCTTTTGCAGCTATATAACCCTAATGTACGCATTAACATTTTTAAATGAATTGATTTACTTTTTGAAAAATTGTATTGCCAAACATATACTGTAGCTTGTTTTGTGCAGGGCCATGCAGACCCTGTATGATGCAGGATATGTGCCCAAAATTTATTTGCACAGGGTGCCACAAGCCCTTTACAAACCAGGAGATGAGACATAATTTTCTTCACACAGGGCCTGCAAAAACAGTGTATTTTTTTGGTTTTCTGTTGTGTTCTTGACTGTTTTCTTCTCTGTGTGTTTTTTAATTGTGTTACCACTACATGTTCTTCACATGCTGAATTTATTAAAGTTAGTTTCTGTGGTTTTTCAAGACAATCACAAATGTTTGTTTTTTTTTTCTAGTTAAAATACTAACTTATTTTTTTGAGTCAGCACATACAGTATGTCTCATTAAATTGTTTTCTGACAAACCACACTACTATCAGCCTTTACAGGAAAGTATTTTTACATCTCTAAGCTTTTAAAATTTTTGTTTTTGTCAAGCTTTAAATCAGAAAAAGTTGCATTTTTCAAATATGTTTTCAAATGGTCTGTGCAGTTGTGAGATTGACAAACTTTTAACCTTTATAATTTAAAAATTAATTAAATATTTCATTCTGAAACCACTGTATTCTGGGGCAAGTTCTAATAAACCTATAAGATTCACAATTTAAACCTTTGTTATCAATAGACAGAAATGCATCTTAAAATAAGGTTTTTACATAAATTCGAAAATAAATAGCTTTTAAAGTGTCAACCTGATTTCTGTAAAATTTGCCAAAAAAATGTACCCCTAAGGATGAAGCTATATACCAGACTTCACAGTCCAAGGGGTTGAAACCACTGAGATACTGTATAACCTGCCAAAACCCCCATTTTTGACACACACACTGACGCAACCCTAGCATGTGGGTGCTACAACGTCTGTATTGAATGTATTTATTTATTTAAAATGTTTTTTTACCAGGAAAGGTGGGGAGCAGTAATAGTACAATACGGTGCAAGAAGTAAAAAAAAAATGTGCAAAAGGCAAATACAAAATTCAGGGTAGGTTTGAAAACTGTAATTGGAGAAGGTGGGTTGGGGAGCCTGGACTAGCATAAATGTGGAAGATTAATTAGATGAGCAGAGAGTATAGGATGATGGATCAACAGCTCATGATTCAGTCTCAGGAGCAATTGCAGGAGTGAGTTGTGAAGTCACAGAGGAGAGATATAAGGGTGTGGTGGAAAGGGGGCTGATCAGATGGACAGGGGAAGGGAGGACCAGAGTTTAGGGAAGAAGAAAGTAGCTTGACCTGCAATGGAGTTCATTGCAGGAAGGTATATTGGTATATATTCATTGCACACAAAACTATGTTAATGCATCTGATATGGCCCCCATCCGCCACGCACCAAATTCCTCCCTACAAAACAAGTTACTCCGAACACATTTCACCTCCAGTTGTTCATGTATCAGCTAAGAACTCTTACTCAAATGTCTCTCTGCTTTATTCGTATATGCATTTGAACTGTATTCTTCCCTCTGTTTCTCTATACTGATTGTAAGTATCCTAACCCTGACTGTAACTTTCCCCCAGCTATGTACTTTTCCCACACTATTGTACTGTAACAATTCCTTGTACAACTCTGTACTGTCTAAATTACTAATAGGTAAGTGGGTCCCAGCCCCCAGGTCGCATCTGGAATCGAGCATGTTGCTCAGTATGCTTTCCTGGTAAAACTCGTAAATAAATAAATAAATAAAATGGAATAAGCACAAAACATAAAAAGTAGGGAAATTTAAATTTAGATGGAAAAATCCCCCTAGCCTTGGTAAATCTGTGGTGTGGCGCTCCATGACAATTTGAATGACCACATAGAAACCTAGAACTTAATGACAGAAGGATACCAAAGGTCCATGGAGTCTGCCTGTATTATACTACCTCACCCCACCGACCTACTGCCATGGTGGCATGCACCCCCCACTACCCCATCCCTCAAACCCTTGCTGCCCCCCTTAGGGACTATGAGTCCCTTTGCCCTGTTCCAACCATGTCTGAACCTGTTAACATAATGCAGCATTGGCATTACTTTAAGTTTGGCACATGCTATCCAAGTAGCTCTGTGCTAGTATTTTAATTTGTCTGACAAGACAGTGCTGACATTACAGTAATGCCAATGCTGAATTGCAGTATTATGCCAACCTTGAGGAACACGACACCACAGATCCATCAAGGCTCAAGGGACTATTTCCCCTAAAGTTTAATTTCTTGTATTTAATCATTTTTATTAGCAGAAGAATTTATAACATGTACAGAACACAGCAGAAAGAGATACATGAACAAGGCAACAATAATTAATTCAAACTTTACACTGTAATTCACAATTATTAGCAATCTGAACAGAGGGCAAGAGTCCATTACAGTGTGTGAATGGTAACCAGTAAAGACACCAAGTGTAGATACAACTTGCCAGTTCAAAATATATAAAAACAATGAAGTTACGAATGTACGTTAAATGTTTCCATGCTCACCCATAACTCTGGTAATTATCAATATTTTGACTCCAAACTTTCAGCATAGCCATTTTTAACACCACCTCATAAATGTAACAGGTGTCACTTTCCAAATCCTGGACAGGATTTTTTTTGTACTTGTTTTGGCCACTATTCTAAAAATGCCATATGTCACGTTTGTAAGGTAGAGTCATAAAATGACTATATTGAAAACTTGGGGTCAAAATAAAATAAAATTAAGAAGAAATGTGTGTAGTGCCAGCTATTATCCCAGTGAGTAGTGCTTTGTGATCCCGTGCTGGTGAGCAGAGTTCAGGAAAAGCTCAGTGAGTCAGTTGGGTGGGTCATGGCTGGACTTGTGCAGGCAGACAGGCTATTTCCTTGGCACAGGGCACAGAGGGCAAAGCAAACCTGCATCTGTTCACACAAGTCCCAAAGGGACCTGCATAAATGAGGATATGAATCCACTGTCTCAAAAAGAAGGGAAATTCTTTTCAAACAACTGTGTTAATGCACTAGTTAGGGTTAAACTTAATTGTTTTATTTGTTTGTTTGTTTATTTGATTATTGTAGAGTGCCCCTCTAGGGCTCTGCATGCCTGTATAATAAATAACAAAAATAAATGTACCATCAATAATATAAAACCACAATACAGACTATATCCATTTACACAAGAAATATCCACTTATACTCTACTATACATTAGTGCTGTGCGGAATGTGGAATTCCACTGGTAGAATTAGTGCAGAATGACCATTCCACAGTCATAATTTCCATCAGAATTTCACTGGTTCTTTTACAGAATTCTGCCTATTGTGATCCACTGAATAATATTCCATAGAATAGCATTTTTTCTGCGGAAAATCATTACGCAATTATTTTCTGCAACGGAATTCCACCATTCCGTTTCTGGTGAAATTTGATGGAATTTCTGTGGAATTTCATTCAGCCAGACTTTGAAAATTCTTCACAGCACTACTATACATACAAATCCAATAAAATTTCATTTAGCAGCTCTAGTTGTTGAAAGACTATCTGATGAGAATACTGTAGCTTTTAAGTTGCTTTTTGAATGAAAATACAGAACTGGCAGCCATCTTCAGGGAGCACATTCCGTAAGGTAGGGGCTGCCACTAAAAAAGCCTGGTCACCAGCAGAGTTCAGTCTGGAAGAAGGAACAGCTAATAGACCCCTTCTGCTAGATCATAAATCCCTAGGAGGAATGTGGGAAGTCAGGAGGTCACTGAGATACTGAGGGCCCAGTCCATTCAAGGCTTTAAATGTCACCAGCAGTACCTAGAAATCAATGCACCACCTAACAGGCAAACAGCTCCGAACCTGCAGCAAGGGGGTAATTTGCTCTGACCTCCTTGTGGAGTTCAAGAGTCTAGCTGCAGAATTCTAAACTAACTGCAAGTGATGCAGTTGACCGCCAGTTAAGTCTTTATAGAGCACACAGCAGTAGTTAAGCCAGACGAAAATTAGGGTGTTGACTAGTGTAGCTAGGTCTGCAGAATCAAGCAGTGGTTGCAGTGTGGCAACATTCTTAAGGTAGTAAAAGCAGCTCTTTACTACAAAAGACACCTGTGAAGCAAAAATCAACTGTCCATCAAGAACCTCCTCTGCCAAAGATACACCCTTCCAAGAGAGGGAAGAACCAGGCCCGAAGCCATCACTAGCAACTCAGTCTTGGTTGGGTTCAAAGCATGCCAACTGGGGGCAAAACAGACACTGATTTCCTCCAAACACTGTTCTAATCTCAGCACAGATGACACCCCATCAGAAGCAAAGGACACATACAGCTGGGTGTCATCTGCATCTGAGTGCATTCCAAACTACCTTATGATCTCTCCCAGCAGCAGCATATACATCAAGAAAAAAATAGGTGAAAGCACAGAACCTTGAAGAACACTACAGTCCACAGCAAGCAGTCACAGATGGCAAGAACTAAGCACTGCCCATTGCTATCTTCCACTAATTAATAACCAGAGTCATTGTAACACAATTCAGGACAACCCACCATGCTCTCCAAGTTTGGCCAACATCACTGAATGATCTACAGTGTCAAATACTAAAGAAAGATCATGATAGAGATCTCCATGCAATCTCTTACCAGGAATGTCACAGAAGTAGGGAAATGTGGTGTTAGGGCTTCCGACCTTAAATCCCCACTCCTAAGCAGCAAATGGACAAGACCACACAAACAACTACAGACAGCCATCATCAGGTACAGTTGCAGCCACAGACTTGGCCAGATATTTTGGATATTTCTAAAGAAATTCCCTCTGTTGTCCCATTAGTGGTACTGCAAACAGGCAGGGATTTACCTAGAGCTATCACAGAACTATCAGGACATATCTGACCATGTCTTTGGCTATAACTATAAGGCAAACAACATCAGGTAAGACAAACAACATGCAACTGTTTCCAGATGACATAAATGCAGTATCACTGATGTGCTACCTTCATGGATTTGTATCTGTGGATTCAGAAACACATAAGCCCCACAGGGATCTGTGCTTCTGTAACCACATCTGCATGTGTGTATGTTGTATAGTGTGCATGAGTACCTATTGCTGTGGGGTCTGTGCTTCTACAGACAGAGGTATGGTTGCAACATCAATCAATCAATCAATCAAAATCTTTACCAGGTGGGCACCATTGAGCAAGCACATTTTCAAGGTGGACCTGGGGTAGACAATACAAGCATACAGAAAGAAACAACAGATAAGGTATTAACACAAGAAATAGGACAAAGCAGATATATACAGGCTAACATGGAGACAGGAATTATATTTAGCCAGAATATAAACTGCACAATAATTACAGTACTATTCATATATAGGTTACAAGCATAACAGATGTGAGATTAAATATAGTTTTTTTTTTTGAAGAGGGACTAGATGGGCTATAGAAAGCCCAGGGGGTAAGGGCCAGGGCATAGACAGGGAGCTGGGATCTACAAAGTCGGAGCAAGATCAGGGTCACCTAAGTGAGCACAGTCCTAAGAATTAAGGGAAGCAGTCACAGGATTCCTTGGGTATCACAGTTTCAGCAGCAAATCTAGGAATTTTCCAAGGGTGCAACAGGTTTGTCTGGGAGTAGCACTTTTCTCTGAAAAAGTAAAATGCTACCTTTTAAACATTAGATTAGGTTAAAAAGCTACTTTTTGCTGGCCTAAAGCAGGTGCTACCTCATTACATAGCTGGGTCCGCTAGTACATGTTTTTCAAGTCATTTGTGAAGAGGCATAGGCCCTTCAGTGGCCTGTGCTTCTGCAGAAAGAAGTACTGCTGCAGTTTTGGATTTTGTGGTTTCTATGCTTCTGCAGCCAGAGACTGAGTGTATGTCTTTCACCTGTGGCTGTAGAAGCGCAGGCCCTCAGGGGCTACACTTCAGCAGATGGAACTGTGTGCATGTCTTACAGTGTGAATGAGTACCTGTGGCTACATAAGTGCAGACTCTACAGGGACCAGTGCTTCTGCAGACAAAAGAACTCTTGTAATTTGGGTATCTTGAATTTATGTTTGTGACTGCAGGGGCTTGTGCTTCTACACACAGAATCAGTGATGTGATTTTAGCATTGTGGATTTCTGTCTGTAGCCAGAAGTGAGTGTCTACACCTTACAGTATGCATGCCACAGATACAAATCTACAAAGGTAGAACAACAATGTTAGAGCTGTTGCGAAGTTTTACTTCATTGGCGAAGTTCTGACGAAGTTGCAGAATTCGCCTTCACAAATTACTTCACAAAGTTCCCACTTCAACCAACTTTGCCTGTAAAGGTGGTGAGGTTAGGTGAAGTTAGATGAAGCTGGATGAATTTAAGTCAATTCGCCTAGAAAAAGGGCATCTTCACCTTGCAAAAACTTTGCAAAGTCGGCACTTCTCAGATTTCACCAACTTTGGAAATTAATTTGCTGAGTGAATTTTATCAACTTTGCCCATCTCTAATCAAAGTTACTGCAGTTGTGTCATCTGAAAACAGTTGTATGTTGTTTGTCTTGCCCAGTTATGGTTGTCTGTGGTTGCCTGTGTGAACTTGTCCTTTTGCTGCTTGGTAGAGGTGGAGAGTTAGTGATAGAAACTCTAGCACCACATTTCCCTGCTTTTGTGGCATTATGTTGAACCCTATCCATGATGAGATGGAAACTACTCAAATGAGTTGTGGTAACCCCTGTTTTCCCTAAATACTGTAAACCATACCCTGAATCAATGAATTAAAATTGTGTTAAACCTTAGATCTTTGTAACACAGCTACTGAATGTTTGTAAGAGACTTATTGAGATTTATGGCATGGATACGGAAGTATAGGCTGCCAGTGGGGGCCAAGAAGCTTTTATGCACAGTAACCTCATTGCATGTTGGACATATACCAAACTCATGAGCATTTAATGTCAGTGGCATTTTGTAAATATGCATTCATTTTAAAATAGTCCAGAAGCTGCTATTACAGTTTTTTAAAGGCAAAGCCAACAAAAATGAAAAACAGCCTCTGACCTATTGGCATGGAATGTTTTTAAGTGCTGTGATACAGTACTTACAATATATACAGCATGAATGTAAGTGTGCATGTTTGCATGCATATGTTTGTGTGCGTGTGTGTGGCCCAAAGCATAAACAAACTTAATGTGCTGTGTTGTGTCCCTTTCCCTTTGATAAAACTCTGCATTGATACCATCAAAATGAGCTGCTATGTATTTCAGCACAAATGTTTAAAATGAAATATGCAGTATCATGCCAAAATGTATATTTGAAATTAAATCTATATTTAATTACTGTGGTGAACAGCATTCCTTTTTAATTCTGAGCAGACTACGCAGGAAATCATTTTATAATCTGCAGCTTGTAATTCCCAAGCTTTCAGATATCATTTATATTTAGATGACTAATTAGGCAAGCAATGAACTGTTCCAAGTGTGTTTTAAGTGCTACAGACAGTATATTTGCTTTAATCCTGTATTACTTCAAGATCCCTCAGTATGCATTTTACTTTCATGAGGAAGACCAGCAGAATACTTTGTGTTTTTGTTAGTGTTATTTTTAAGTTTTATGAGAAAAGAAATAACAGTTACTATGCTAACCTGAGGTTCAGGAGATATTTCAACAGACAACACAGAGAAAACTTCCTCAGACTTTAAATAAGCTCAAGAACCTGGCAACCTTGAAATGTGCACTCATACAAGGCTCCTTAGTGCCACTAAACCCTCAACCACTATTCAGAAAGAAAAGTCAAGAATTTCATTACTTTTTGCAGAGGTACCAGCAATTTATTAAAACAGCATCTCAATTGTATAAATACAAATAAAATGCATTGCCGCAGTAAAGATAGCTGACAGACGGCAGCTATGCTACATGCATTCTTAGCGAATGGCCAAAGTCAAACTATGCAAATATACTGGTTACCTTATGATGCTACTCCATTAACTGGTCAGATAAAGTGCATAAAAAAGTGCACATAGTGTCTTTTGTGCAAGAAAATATCAACATCACAAAGTAATATGGAAAGTAATGGGAACCGGCCTCTATCCATATATACCCTGATGCTTCAGACCTCACTTTTTTTCTCAGGGGGCATGCAAAATACCAGAAAGCAAAGGGCTGGTATAGACTAAGGAGGCCCCCTTAGAGTAAAAGAGGCAGACAACATCAGGAGAGATTCTTATGGCAGATGCTGTTTATGAAGATCGACTGCGGACTGAGGGACCAAAGACATACGGTGACTGGTCTGAGAGTCCAGAGGCTCCTGCCTATGTGCAAACAATGATACATGTAAAAATAAATGCAAGTACAAAGGTCAAGTACACCTGACCCTTTGACCAATTTATTCTCTGAACAAATGTTTGCTAGCCAGGATGGTTGCATTTTTTTATTTCTCCCACATGAGAACAATTTCTTGTGAGAAAAATGAATATGAGGGTGAGACTGGCCTCACAAGAGGTGTAGATTTGGTGTCAAGGGCGACTAGCAAACAATCAGGAGGGAAGGAGGAAAGGGAACAACGGTGTAGCGAGAGGGAGACTTACAAGCACTGGTGGTGTGAGTAGGGTGGATATATTGTGAACTTAGGCACATAGGAGTCAAATGGTAACTGGGATAGAAACTGGAGGAATAACCCACTGGAGCATCTCCCAGATATGTATGGATGTCACACACTAGACAGTGAGATGTTGTTTATGAAAGTGTGCTTCGCTGCCCATTTCAGGGGTGAACAAGACTACTAGCAAGTAACTGTTCAAAACACAAGTGGCAAGTCCGGCTAGGCATATGAAAGGTTCAGTTTTAGTTTACTGAAGCAATAAATGCATGTAAAGCTAACAGCTAGATATACAAAAAATAAAATGGTGCTTAAAAGCCAGAGGGAAGTAATTGGGAATCATCATGAGAAAGGTAAGAGAATGAGGGGATGCCCCATTCTTTTAAGCCCAATCAGAAATTGGTACCACACCCTGTACAAATAGTAACTAAAGTCAAGATCATAATGTATAATAAAAAAGGATACAAAACATTAATTAGAAGATCAAAACTTTTGGCCAAACTAATGAAGCTAGGGTATGAAATATGCCTGTTACAAGAGACACACCTATCACCTCAAGGACACACGCGATTAAAAAGGCAGTGGGTATGGCAGCTGATTGCATCCTCCAACCCCATAGCCAAGACATCCAGGGTATTGATATTAGTGAGAAGGGGCATGTCATATGCAGATAAGGTAGAAATAGAGCAGGGAGGCAGATATTAGTGGTGGGGAAATTAAATGGGGTACAGATGAATTTAGTAAATATTGATGCACCAAATGCAGATGATGGAAATTTTGCAAAAGTAACATTCAAAAAGATGATCATAGCTCCTTGGGGAGGTGTAGTGGTAGGGGAGTGATTTCAATTGTGTAATCAATGCCTCACTGGCAGATTAACAAGAAAGGCCTTATCAGAGGCAGAGGCATGGAGCAGCAGGATGCCTGAGAGGGACATGGACCAAAGGCAGTATGAGGCAAGGTGTTCCATGCAGACAAGACAAAGTGTCCCCCATCCCATTCTGGTTGCAACTGGTCAGAGAGAGCAACAGAAATTCAGCAAAGGTGGGGGGGTGCGCTATTTAAATAAACATGCTCAGGGGAATCTAGGGGGTCCACCATGAGGTTGAGAGGGACTGTTCTTTTTTTCACATCCTAAAAGATCATACTCATGTATAGATAGGATATACATACAAACAGAACAAGATACACAGCAGTGAAGAGCACCATATACCCCATCATGATATCGGACCATGCCTCAAAGTCCGTAGAGCTGGACACGGAAATTAAGGCTAAAATATTACTCTAGGGATTTGACGCCATACTCGTTAATGAGAGTGTGTTAAAAGACAAAATAGGGACAGTAACAAAGAACTACAATGCATTGAGCTCAATACAGACCAACTGAAGGAACAAGTTATGTATGGGAAGGTTTCAAATCAGTAATAAAGGGTAATTAATTAAATACTTAGCAGAGAGGAAAGAGATACTTAAGACCATGTGGGAAACCTTAAAGGCACAGTTAAAGGGACTGGAAATCCAACACAAGCTGACAGGGGACCAAGGGACCCCCAAAAGTGTATCACCCTCTTCCTGCCACTAGGCAGATTCAGACATTACTAATCCTCTGTGCAAATGTATGTAGTCAATAGAGAAGAATAGGCAGCAAGGAGATAATAGCTAGTTCAGCTTGGTAGGAATGGCATAAAAGCATAAATAGTCAGGATCAGCAATTCTGAAGTAGTTGGCTGGGCCCTGAGGGGGATCCCCAGAAATCCAGCAGAGATCATGCCAGTCCTCATCACTTGCAAGAAGGCCTTATCAGAGGCAGAGGCATGGAGCAGCAGGATGTTTGAGAGGGACATGGACCAAAGGTAGTATGAGGCAAGGTGTTCCATGCAGACAGGACAAAGTGTCCCCCATCCCATTCTGGTTACAACTGGCCGGAGAGGGCTTGCCAGGCTTAGGACAGTGGCTGGTCCTGAGTCTGAGTCTGGGTCTGGCACTTGTCCTCACCTGGCTAAGTCTCTGGAGTACCAGTATCCGATTTAAGATGAGAAGCAGAAGGGCACAGGGACTGCTGCAAATTTCCAGAACCAGGGAATAGTGTAAACAGAAAGGCGGGAAACAGCAAAAACAGCTCAAGCTTCTGAATGGTGTGTGCGAGGCACCTTCCGGTAGAACATAGAAAAAACAACAAACCAGCACCACACCAGCAATCTGAATATACTGTCTGTATTGACTCCAGCAAGCCACGCACTACGAGAGTCATGAGAATTACAATGAGCACTTCTCTTTGGAGAGTTACTACAAACTCCATTTCGGCATGTCTTATGTTTTTCTCAGACATCAGTTTGGGAGCAGAGGCAAGATCTCTTGCAGCAAATGTTTTTGCATCAGCAGGAGAAGATGCGCTTTTTTCTGATACTGAGGATGCTGTGAGAGGAGACACTGTTGACCAAGTGTGTACTGCATCCCAGGAAGGTCAAACAATTGATATTCAAACTGCTTTCTTTAATTTACAGCATGCCATTGTATAAGGGAGACGGCACTACTGGGGGAGGATCACTTTGGAAGCTTACCTCAAGGTCGGAAGTTCACCCAGGGGTCTTAGAGTTAAAAATAAGCCAGGATATGGGTGGGACCATGACCTTTTCATGTCTGATTGGAAAACCTCATTACAAGCAGGGACTGATTTATTGATCAAAACAGTGATCAAGGACTATCAAGCCCAATAACCTGAAGTTGCCCAAGATATACAGGTGAAAGAGGAACTGGTCAACTCATTTAAAGACAATCCTGAATTTAGTTTATATGAAAGCCAGCTGAAGGAATTTGTAGAAAAATAGGAAAAGAGGATTAAGCAAATAAAATTGAATAAGTTTAAACAAGACTGACAGAATTACCTTTTGGATCAGGCCTTTGACTGGCATAGTAACAGCAATAATAATAAATATAAAAATAGATATAAAGGTTGAGGTAATCCTAGACAATTCTATCAACCGGATACAATAAATCAACAGCAACAGCTATGTCCTATCCTTACAAATCGTAGTCATTCACCAATTTACACATCCAATAGTGAATCAGAAAGTGAACTTTTTTTAGAAGAGGACCTGGGAGACGTCTTGGATCACAGGGGGAGTGAACAACTCATAGTTCAATTCAAAGACCAACAACAACATCCTGTACAGAGGAAGGGGGCCAGATTACTACGAGGCTTGTTCCAAGTCACTCCATCACTCTAAACTGACGAGGAGAGGGGGCAGGAAACATCAGAGGCAGAGTATGTGGCAGGAAGAAGAAAATCAGTGACAGGATAATTTAGTATTTAACATCTCAGGAGAAGAGTTAAGTGAGGATGAACTTCTAGTTTTACAGAAGGGTTTGTCGTTTGCACTGACAGCGGATATAAAACCATTTGACCTATATGTGGACTTACACCGCTTCCCTCATAATTTGAATTTGAAGGCTTTCTTTGAAAAACACAAAATGTGTAGAGGAACATTGGCAGATAGTGATGGAGGTCCGGGCGTACTACCATCTGGACCTGAAGTAAGATCATTTAAACCGCCCTCCACTTTTTTACCTCAGTATAATGAAACTGTTAAGATCTTTGAGTGGGTTTGTAAAAATGGGATCAATGAACTTCTGACAACAGACAGTGGACCCTCCTTTGTTAATATAACACACAAAGAAGCATTGGCCCTTAAATCCTTAAGGGCCAATAAGAAAATTGTTATTAAACCAGCTGACAAGGGTGGCTCCATTGTTGTTTTATCAACACATGATTATTTAATGGAGGTTCAGAGACAATTATCTGATGTTGCTTTTCACAAGAAACTTGTGAAGGATCCTACACTGCAATTTAAAAGTAATATTGACTCATTTCTATCTAATGCAGTGTTGGAGGGTTTTATAGATACCAATGAACTGTTGTACCTCTCTGTGACACATCCGGTAAGAACCAGTATATATGTTTTGCCGAAGATCCATAACAGTATGCAGAATCCCCCAGGAAGACCTATAGTGGCAGGCATAGGCTCATTAGTGGAGCCTTTGTCTAAATATGTGGAATTTTACATCAAAGACTATGTTATCAGCCTTCCCTCTTATATAAGGGACACTATGCATATTTTAAAAGTGTTAGTCTATATGCTATCTGAATTAGATTGGCTGTAGGTCTCCATGGATGTTAGCTCTTTTTATACTAATATCCCACATACAGAGGGTTTGGATGCACTAAGATACTGGTTTGAGCAAGATACCGGAATGGATAATGGCAACAAGGAATTTTTGTTGGAATGTTCTGAACAGGTGCTAACAAAAAATTACTTTTTGTTCCAGGACACATTTTACCTACAAATTAAGGGTACTGCTATGGGTGCAACTTTTGCACCCAATTATACAAATCTCTATTTGGGGAAATGGGAGAAGGAATATGTCCATGACGGCCAAGTCAATCCTTATTTGGATAAGATTGACATTTGGCGTTGCTTTATAGACGACATTTTTATGGTGTGGCGAGGCACACAAGAGGAATCAATGGAATGTTTTGCCTATTTAGAAACAAGCAATAGTAATTTAAAATTCATGGTACAATGAAACCCTATCTCTTTCTCCTTCCTAGATCTGATGATTATCAAGAATTCTGATGGTACGTATACAACGGATCTATTTAGGAAGGAGATGGATAGGAATTCATTATTGCATGCCACCAGTTGCCACCCACCCCATTAAATTAAGAACATTCCCAAAGCCCAGATGCTCTGCCTTAGGAGAAACTGTAGTGAAGATGTAGACTTTATTATCCAGGCCACAGATTTATGTGACATATTTGTCAAGAGAGGATATAACTCTGGGTTGGTTAGAGAAGCCTTCCAGGAAGCATTGGATATTGACAGACAGACTTTTTAACAGTTAAAAAAGTTACACAGGATTCCCTGAGAATGAATTTTGTTACGCAGTTCACTAGAAAGGCAAAGAAAGTAAAAAAGGTTATTTTGGATAATTGGAGAATTTTGGAAACTGAACCGTTGTTGAATGAAGTGGTCAAGATGAAACCTCGTATGGTATACAGGCATAGTTGTAATTTAAAGGATCAACTTGTTCATAGCCATTAAGCTATAGGATCTTCCACAACAGGTACACATGAGGGCAGTTGGCTACCACCACTCCCTGATGGTAATTTTGCTTGTGGCAGATGCAAATTCTGCCCTTCCATCTTGAAGACTGATACATTCACTAGCAGTAATTGTAGTCAGCATTATCAAATTAATGGATTTTTTAATTGTAATACCACAAATGTGATATATATGGCTACTTGTGAGTATAAGGCCTTCTATGTAGGTAAGACATCCAGACAATTTAAAATCGTAATAGGTGGGCACCTACAATGTATCATAGCCAAGGACAGTGGTAATACCCTAGTCCACCATTGTAACACACTTGGTACCATTAGCCACTCTTTTAAGTTTCATGGCATTGAGAAGGTCACATTAGGACCTAGAGGTGGTGACCTGAGCAAAAAACTCAAACAAAGAGAGTCCTTTTGGATATTCACCCTAGGTGCACTAAGACCACCTGGCTTAAATGACAAAATAGAGTTGATGGCATGCATCAAGTGATGACCTTCTGGATATGTTTGTACGTGCTTTTTTTTTGTCTCTTTAGGTGTTAGTTTTATTTTATTTTACTTAACCTTTTATACATCATATTTGTAGATTAATTAATTATATATTTTTCTTTTGGTTGTTTTCTCTTTCAGATTGATATGGAATTATTAATTACAGTCCACCAACTGATACATATGAGGGAACATTGCACACTATCAAGTGAAGTACTGTGGAATTGCTCAGTTTTTCTTAGTATCCTTTTTTGAAATATAACAAGTGTTACAAATAATGGCTATTATAACATGTTTCTCTCCTTTTTACTTTGATTGTTATTTTATAGTAGGTGGTTTGTTTTGTTCACATCATGTATATAGTATAATAAACATATGTATACAATGTTAGTGTGTACTATCACTTTAAGGGACTACTATAAAATAATGAATGCATGTAGTTACGTTCCATCCCCCTGATGACGCACTAGGTGTGAAACCGGTCGGGGTCCTTTTTATATTCTGTCTCTTATCTTGCTGTGGAGCCTGCGCATTTTGGGTATGTATATTTTTATTCAAAATAAAGCCTGTTGTCCTTGCTTTGGTGTGGTGCTGGCATGTTGTTTTTTCTAAACAGAAAGGCACCTAGGATGCCATAAAACTCCAGTAGAGAAACGTTGAGCATTAACTGTTTAGGCCTTATCGACCTGAAAAATTATGAGAAGTTTGAGAAAGATGCTGTATGCTCAAACGTGTGCTGTTGGAAGACTCATGGACAGTAAAGAACACACATACAAACTTATGAATGTGCCACCAGATAAAGACCTTAGATGGTCTATCTAGTCTGCTCAAGTGTGCAGTTCCCACTGTGTTTACAGAGTGAACTGCCCCTTCCCATATCCTCCTTTACCCCTCTTAAATACCCCCACTGCCCCTCACTCGTCCCTACATGCAACTTTCCCCCTCATCCTGTCTCAACCACTCTTGAAGGTGTCCACCATTTGTAGGGATACCACCTCCACTCAGCTATCACCCTCTCAGTGAAAAAGTACCTCCTCATCTCCTTCCTGAACCTTCCTCCCCACCAGCTTTAGGCTGTTTCCCCTAGTAGTCTTGTTTCCACTAAGGCTGAAGAGGCCCTCAGAGCTCACCCTGTTTACACCTTTAAGGTACTCAGTTATGTCTCCTCTCTCCCTTTTGTCCTCAAGTGAGTACACGTTGAGCCCACTGAACCTCTCCCCATAGGTGTTGCCTTGCTGGCCTTGGATCATCTTTGTTGCCCTTTTCTGGACTGTTTCCAGCAAGCTGATATCCTTCATAAGATAAGAACACCAATATTTTACGTTGAGCTCTAGGTGCAGTCTTACTAGAGATCTGTACAGTGGTAGAATGACCTCTGCCTTCTTGCTGGCAATTCTCCTGGCTATACTGCCCAGCATCCAATTTGCTTTGGACGCAACTTTCCTGCACTGTGCTGAGTGTTTCAGGTCACTCATGATAATTACACCCAGGTCTTTTTCCTCTTGTGAAATGGTTACCTGCACACTACTCAACCATTATTTGGTCCCTGGGTTTTTTGCCCGTAAGTGCATAACTTTATACTTTTTAGTGTTGCACCCCAGTTGCCAGATCACTTCTCTAGCCTAGTCAAGCCGTCCATGAGTTCCTCTCTCCCCTCCTACATGTCCACGCTCCCACAGAGCTTTGTATCATCCACAGACAGACAGATCTTATCCTTGATCCCACTCATGATGTCACTTATGAATATGTTAAATAACCCCAGATCAAGTACAAAGCCCTGTGGGATCCACTGATCACACGCCTAGCTTCTGAGAATTATACCTGCCAACTACCATCTTTTGACTTCTGTCCTACAGCCAACTTTGGACTCACGCAACAAGCTTAGCCCCCATCCCAGGTCTTCTACTGTAGCTTCCTGACCAGTCTCCTGTGAGGTACAGAGTCAATGGCCTTTCTGAAGTCCAGATACAGGACATCAACCACTTGGCTCTTGTCCACTGCTCTGGTGACCCAGTTGAAGAAGTCAATTAGGTTAATCTGGTAAGAACTCCCCAACACAAACCCATGCTGCCTCATGTCCAGAAGCCCATTATCCTCTAGAAAGCTCACCAATCTCTCTTTCAGGATGGTCTCCATCAGCTTGCCCACAATTACTGCAGACCGTACTTGATCTACATCTCTTTCTACCTCCCCCCTTACGTTCCACTGTGATTCCCTTGTGCCTATTCCATGCATTCTTCAACCCTGCCACTGTTTCCACCCCCACCACTTCTGCTGGAAGGCTGTTCCAGGAATCCACCTCTCTTTCTGTGAAGAAGTACATCCTTGCATGTCTCCTGAATCTACCCCCTTCCAACTTCATAGCATGTCCCCTTGTTCTTGAGCATCTTTTCTTCAGAAAAACACTACCCTCCTGTACGTTATTTACCCATGTGAGGTATTTAAATGTCTCATCATATCCCCCTCTTCCTCCTTTCTGTCAGGGTGTACATAGTGAGATCCTTTAGTCTCTCCTCCTAAAGCTTTTGATGCAGACCCTGCACCATTTTAGTTGCCCTCCTCTGTACCACCTCCACTCTATGTCCTTCCATAGGAGTGGTCTTCAGAACTGGACACAATACTCTAGGTGGGGTCTTAACAATGATCTGTACAGAGACAGCAATATTTCCCTGCACATTGTTTGGGGATTTTATGTAATTGTTTTATTTTAACCTTTTATTTTCATTCTGTTGTTTATAGATATGTGTGAGTCAGGTGTGTGAATGTAATAGGATTTGTTACTATATATTGTGTGCATCGGGGGTTGTTTGTGAGTCATTGGTTTGGGGTGGGGCTTAGAGGTCTTATTTTAGTATTTTAGCCATGATGTGTAGAGGCACTAGCATTGTTAGGCACATCCACAGTGGAGACCACCTGCAGCAGCTCCATCTGTTCACGGGAACCCCATTAGTTCTCTCTCTGCAGAGGTTCTTAGCCACTGCAGAGAACTGGAGATTCTGCAGAGGAGTGGCAGACACTGCAGAGGGGGTCTCATGTATGATAGTCAGGGGTGCAGAACTGGTGTGGTGGGAGCTAGGAGATGCCTAGGGAGGAGATGGAATTAGAATCAGGGACTGCCATGTCTAGTTCCCCTCCCCAGGGCCATGCCTAATGATGCAGGTAGTAGTCTGTCCAGCAAGCACTACCCCTCCCCTTCCCTTTGGGTTGTTCTTTGTAATGCAAGATCACTGCAGAATAAGACACTGGTAATGAAGGGTTTCATCACTGATTCCTCAGCTGACCGTGTTTGTATCATGGAGACCTGGTTAAGTGATGACTCTGGACCTGTTCTGGAGTCATCTATCCCTTCTTATTTCTCCATGGTGCATTGCTCAAGGAGGGATTGGGGGGCATCTACTTTAGACCCACTTTGGGACTCATTGAACTCCCCATGAGAACCTTCAGGTCCTTTGAATGTGTGACAGCTAGATGTGGCTCAGGTGTCAGTGTCAGGATCATTCTCATCTACTGACCCCCAGGTGTTGGAAGTGATTTTCTACAGTAGTTAGTGGACTTCATTGTTGGGCAGGTATTGGAAGCCCCCAGACTGCTGGTTTTGGAGGATTTCAATGCCTGAGTTGACAGTGAGTCCTCACAATTTAGACAGGAACGCCTTCAGCTGATGTCATTGCTGGGAGTGACAGAGGCTATTACCTCTGAAACCCATCATCAGGGTCACACAATAGACCTGATCTTCTCATTAGGACTAGACATTAGTGTGGTCACATCACAGTTGATCTGATCTTTTGGTTTTATTTATTTATTTATTTATTTAGACAGCCGTTTGGAAAACCTTTGAGCCATAGGCTCATTTATAAAGGTACCCTGTCACAGTAAGACAAATGAAAATACACAATATAACAGTATAACACAGTATAACAGTAACTTAAGACATAGATACAAACAAGCTGGTATTGGATGGAAAGACACCTTTCCTCAAGGAACCATTGTGGATCTCCACAAACACAAGGCCCAAGAAACTGCTGCCATTGAGAATCAGCCATGTTGGTCCTGGGTACAGTTTACAGCTGGTAGGGTGCAAGTTGGTTGGTTGGACCATCATGCAATAATGTTCCAATGTGGAGTCCCCTATTTGATTACTCTCCCTGTGGAGACTATCCAGTATCATCCTAAACACAATCAGGAGCCTCACAAACTCCAGGAGGTACTGGATACCTTGGCTATGTTGCTGTTTCTGCACAGGCTTCTGTGATGGCCGTGGGGCACTATAATATGTTTATGGTATCCTTAGACTCAGTTGCTTCCTACTATGTTTGTCCCTTGATATCCTGACATAGTTCACCATGGTACTGTGCTGAGGTGCATCAGTTGAAGACTAAGGGACAGAGGTTAGTGTGTTAGTGTGTTCCTGGGGAAGTTCCTGGTCTGTGGATGACAGGTTGTCACTGAGAACTCACTATGCTGAGTATCAAGGGGCAATCAACTTGAAAAAGGCAGAGTTTCTGTCAAAGTTAATTACTACAGGGAAAAATTTTCCACCTTAGCTCTTTTGTACTCTAGACCGGTTGTTAAATCCTACCTGTCTGCTGATTGTTACAGCTTTTTCTGCAGGTAAGTGCGATGAGTTTGGACGATTCTTCAATGACAAACTGTCAGCCATCAGATCGGTGATTTCTTTGAATGGTCTGTCATGGCCCAGCAGTGGTCATACCTTTAATGATATAGCTCTGGCTGCCTGGAAAGAGTTTTGACCTATTACTGAGGCTGAGGTGCTCTGGATAGTTGCTAGCTTGCACCCTACCAGCTGTAAACTGTAACCAGGACCAACATGGCTGATTCTCAGTGGCCGCAGTTTCTTGGGCCTTGTGTTTGTGGAGATCCACAATGGTTCCTTGAGGAAAGGTGTCTTTCCATCTGCCCTGAAAAAGGCTGTGGTCAGACCCCTTCCTTAAAAAAACCTTCCTTGGATCCAGACATTCTAGTGAACTACAGACCTTCCTCTAACTTTCCGTTTTTAGGGAAGGTTGTTGAGAAAAAAGTGACAGAGTGGCTGATTGACTGTTTAGACTCTTTTTCTATTTAAAAACCTCTCCAGCTGGGCTTTCAGCCTCATTACAGCATGGAGACGGCTCTCTTCAGGGTAGCTCATGATCTTCTCCTAACGATAGATTGAAGGCATCTATTTTGGTGCTCCTGGATCTCTTAACAGCATTTGGTACAGTTGATCATGGGGTGCTTTTGGATTGCCTGAGGACCTATGTGGTCCTCACCGGTACAGCTCTTAGTTGGTTTGAGTCCTGCAAAACTGGGAGAATGCAGCAGATAGCCTGGGTAATTTTACCTTGGGGTCTATGCGTTATCCTGTGGAGTTCACGACTCGCTTTTTACACCCATTTTTTTCTGTGTATATGCTATCATATTAGGTTGTACAGTGTTGAATTTCACTGCTATGCAGATGACACTCAGCTGTACATGTCTTGTTTTCCTGGAGAGGATTCTGCAGCCTGCATGTTGAGATAATGTTTGGCTGAAATAAATGGATGGCCTTGAGCTGGTTATTTCTTAACTCAGAAAAAGACGGAGGTCATGGGGATCGATTCAGGATGCAGGGGCTTGGCAGCTATGGGAGGAGTGGCTATCCCTTCAGTGGGTGGCCAATCGCTCACAGTTACAGATACGGTGAAGGACCTGGGGGTCATTTTGGACTGCAGAGTGATGATGGAACATCAGGTGGTGGCTGTGGGTTGATCTGGTTTTTATCATCTCTGAAACATCACCAGTAGGGGTGGGCAAAGTTGCTAATTCCGCTTTCGTGGAACTTCCATGAAATTTGAGAACTTTCGCCATTGGCAAAACTGGGATTTTCCATGGATTTTCATTGGGTTCTGCTGACTTTTTTGTGAACTGCAGAAAAATGCATATAAACTTCAGAATTTATTCTATCCACAGTTTAATAAACTGTCAGTGAATGAGCACATGCTTGTGCAACTATGCGGTCATTCACTGACAGTTCAGTGGGCCACCGATAGTAGAGGAGAGAGGAGGGCTGCACTGGTGACCCCCTCAGGGGCAGGATGAGGGGGGAGCAAGATGGTGGAAGATGAACTGTCGGGGTGGGAGGGTCCACTAGACATCAGGGAATTGAAATTACTTTTTTTTATAAGGGATTGGGGATGGGGGGGTCCACTAGACACCAGGGAATATTGGGAATAGAGGAGTTGAGTTGGTGGACTACCGACTGTTTTTTGTGGATTAAGGGAATCCAGGATAGGGATGGGGTCCGCTAGACACCAGGGTAAGAAAATGTTTTGGGGGCCATGATCAGTGGGTTGGGGCACTACACAGCAGGGATGGATCAGAGTTTTTTCTTCTTTACTGGGGCGCACAGGCCATGATCCCCATACGGGGGTGAGAACAACTAGATACCAGGAATCAGGGATTTTTTTACTTGGGACCCATGATCAGTGGTTGGGGGGCACTATACACCAGAAGGGTCCAAGGGAGGAATTGGAATTTTGTATTTATTTATTTATTTACTGGGAGGGGACCCCTGATCAGAAGGGGGTGGATTAATTAAACTGCAGTTAAAAAAAGCCTCAGAACTGACCACTGGCAGTGATCCGTTCTGCATATTTTTTTCCCTCAGTTTAATAAATTAACCTGCAGTCTCTATATTTACTCTGCAACTTTAAGGCAGAATTTCCACAAAAGTTGCAAAAATTATTTCTGAACTTTTGCAGAAGCTGGCCAAGATCTTTGTAGAAATTCTGGCGGAATTTTTTTTCACACACCCCTAATTCACCAGGATCAAACTTTATCTAGCTTGGACAGATCTAATGATGATCATCCATGCATTGGTTGCCTCTAGGTTGAGCTACTGCAACACTCTCTACCTAGGGCTATCTGTAGGTTTAATGCGATAACTACAGCTGGTCCAGAATGCTGCAGTCCACCTGACAGTGGGTTCATAACAGAGTGACTACATCACACCAGTTCTGTATATGCTGCACTGGCTGCCTATGTGTTTGTGCATCACCCTAATGATATACCTGTTAACTTACAAGGAGTACGCAGTCTGGAACCAGACTACTTGAAAGAGCTCCTTGTTCCCTACCACCCAGTTTGCTTCCTGTACTACACCACAGTGGGCCTTTTCATTGTTCCTCCTTCTCAGCTAAAACTTTCAGGGGGCATAGCATTCGGAGTTTCTGCTCCAATTTTATGGAATGCATTATCATTATTTAGTCGCGTAGCCAACATGGTGAAGGCCTTCAAAGCCTCTCTTAAGGCCTTTCTGTTTGAAGAGGTGTTTTTAGATAACTAGTTTATTTGTGCCTCGTATTTTTAGTTTTATTGTTTCTTAAAGTGTTGTTTTAACCAGTCTTGTCTGAGATTTATATTTTACTATGCACAGCACTCAGAGCCTGTGGGAAAGGACACTTTATAAATAAAGATTGCCTTGCCTAGCCCTACCCTTTTTCTGCTCGTGATACCCTTCCCTATGACTCCGGCATCTGACTGGCCCTCCCAACTGCCTTGTCATACAGCCTGGCCATCTTTGGTTATCTGATATGACTACCCCCAGGTCTCTTTCCTACGTGATGGTCATCAATACCATGCCACCCATTTTGTGTTCTGCTCCTGGGTTTCTGTGCCCTAAGTGCACTTTTTTGCACTTTTTCAAACTAAAACGCAGCTGCCATACCCTTAACCACTCCACTAATTTTCTCAGGTCTCTGCTCATCCTGTCCATGGCCCCCAGAGACTCCTCTCTATTGCAGATTTTGGTGTCATCCATAAAGAGGCAGACCTTCCCTTCCAGCTCCTCTGCAATGTCACTTATAAAGACATTAAAGAGGACCAGTCCCAGCACTGATCCCTGAGGCATCCTGCTGGTTACCTCCCTTCCTCAGAGTGACCTCTGTTTACCACCACCCTCTGTCGCTCATCCTCTAACCAGTTTCTTATCCAGTTTACCACCTTTGGACCCACTCCTAAGCTACCCAGCTTGCTGTAGTCTCCTATGTATCAAAAGCCCTACTGAAATGTATGCAGGCCATGTCCACCACTCCACCCAGACCTAAATCATTTGTCACCCATTCAAAGAAATTTATCAGATTCATTTGGGATGACCTGTCCCCTGTGAAACCACGCTACCTTGTGTCTCATAACCCACTGGATTCAAGATATTCCACACTCCTTTCCTTCAGCAGTGATTCCATTAACTTTCACACCACTAATGTCAAGCTGACTCACCTATAATTGCCGGCCTCCTTCTTGCTATCACTTTTGTGTAGTGGGACTACATTCACACTCCTTCGGTCCTCCGTAACCACTCCTGTTTCCAGTGAGCTGTTGAATAGGACTGTCAAAAGTGCAGCTAGTACTGTATATCCCTGATCTCCCTCGTTACTCTTGGATGCACCATATCTGACCCTATTGCTTTGTCCATCTTCAGATTAGCAAGTCCCTTTGGGACTCTCTTCTCCGAAAAAGGTCTAGTGTCCACCTTTCTCCCTCCAAAGCTTCTGTAACTTTTTTGTGGCCATTCCCCTTCTCCTTCCTCTGTAAACACTGAACAAAAGTATTTGTTCAGGATGCCTGCCTTTTCCTCGTCCTCCTCTGCACAGTCCCCCCACTTATCTTTTTAACCTTAAAACCTCCCCCTAGTCTTCCTCTTTTCACTTATATACTTAAAAAATGTCTTGTGCCCTTTCATTACCTCATGGCCTATTCTCACTTCAGTTTGCACCTTTGTGCTCCTTACTGCTTTCCATGCTTCCATCTGTTTCCCATGATACACCTCCCTGTCCTCCTCCCTCTACATCTCCTTATACCCTCTGAATGCTACCCTCTTAGGCTTTACCTTTACAGCCACCTGTTTCCAGAACCATAGTGGTCTTTATTCCTCTCATTTTTATTCACTTGTTTGATGCAGAGGTTTGTTGCCTTTACTATACTCCCTTTTAGCTTCGCCCACTGTTCCTCCATCCCCCCAGCCATTCCTCCCACCAGATCATCCCTGAGGCATTCACCCATCTTTATAAAATCTGCCATCCTGAAATTCAGGACCCTCACCCTTGTGTGATTCGATTCCATAGCCATCCTTATATTGAACCGCACTGTACGGTAATCACTGGTCCCCAGGTGGCTTCCCACCATGAAATCTGCAATAATGTCCATGTTAGTGAGTACCGGGTCCAGTATTGCCCCATTACAAGTGGGTTCATTGACTAGTTGCCTGAGGAACGACCTTTGCAGAGAGTCCAGGAAGTACTTGCCTCTAGCTGATGCTGCTGCTGGGTAGAGAAGAGTGAAGTGAGGAAAATTCACTCCACAAAAAAATTTGCTGATTTTCCCCAGTTCATGGAGTAGATCAGGTGTATGAAGCCCAGCTTCCCCCCAACCCCTCAAAAAAACCTGCAAAATGCAGAGCTTGGCAACTCCACCGGTGGAGTTCAAACTTCACATTTTTCAGAGTTTGGCTACTAACAGTAGTAGTGTCCCCCCATAGATCAGCCCTTCCTGGTGTCTAGTGGTTCCCCCTCCCCACAGATCGCTGCCTGGCCCCAATATGAAAAAATTAATTCACCCCAATCACGGGGTGCCAGCCACGACTGTAAAGTCTATCCTTGGTGCCTAGTGGTCCCACCCTCCGGCTGATTGCAAGCCCAATATGAAAGATTACACTCTCCCCATTGCCATCCCTGGTGACTAGTAGTGACACCCCCATCGATCACAGGCCCCATTGCAAAATGAAGAAAATCCAAGGCCCCCCCATCACCCGGCACTGAGTCTGACCAACTTTACAAAAAAAAAATTGTCTTGTGTCTAGTGGCTCCCTCCATCCCATCAGGTAGTTCCCCGACCCACCCCGCTCCTTCCCACCATGACCCCGAGTGGGCCACTGGCACAACCCTTCACTCACCTCCATGGCTGGCAGCCCGACTAAGCTCTCAGTGAATGAGCGCATGCTTGCACAAGCACACGTTCATTCACTGAGCGCTCAGTCGGGCTGCTGGCTGTGGAGGTGATTGGAGGCCTGTGCTGGTCAGGTTAGGGGGGAGAGCGGGGTTGTGTGGCACTACCTGATGAGATGGTAGGGTAGGAGGTCCACTAGACACTAGGGAATTTTTTTTTTGTAAAGTTGGTCAGACTCGCTGCCCAGTGATGGGGGGGGCCTTGGATTCTCTACATTTTGCAACAGAGCTGATGATCAGTGGTGGGGGGGACACTACTAGACTCTAGGAATGGCAATTGGGGAAGATGTAATTTTTCATATTGGGCCAGCGATCAGCCAGGGGTGGGACCACCAGACACCAGGACTAGACTTTACAGTCGGGCTGGCAACTTCCGTGATTGTGGGGGATTTATTTTTCATAGTGGGGCCAGTCAGAGATGGGGGGTCACTAGACACCAGGGAGGAAGTCGGGCTGCCAGCTATGGGGAGGGAAAGCAGCTGGTTTCAACTTCTCTCCTTGCTTTGTTTTTTTTTTTGAAGTGCAATTTGCACTTTAAAACACCCCAAAGCAATGCGAAGTTACCCCGTGCCAATTCTGGCAAAGTTTCCACCACAAGAGGCAACTTTGCAAAATGGCACGAGGACGTGGAGTTGGCGGATTTTGAGGGAATTCAGCCACAAAGTAAAATTTCACTGCATAGCTACTGCTGGGAGGCTCTAATCTACATCTGACAGGTCAAAGTTCCCCACTAGCAGTACCTCCCCTCCCCCTTTTCTGCCATCTTGCCTGTGGCTTCTACCAATACCTTATCTAATTCCTCCCTCTGTGTTGGAGATCTGTAGATCACTCCAGTACAAATAGTAGCTCCATTCCCTGTCTCCCAAGTGACCCACAGTACCTCTGCTTCCCCCTGTATTCCCTGTATCTCTATTGCTTTTATGCTTTCCCACACATAAAGTACCAACCTCCCTCCTTTCCTTCCCACTTGGTCCTGCCTAAACAGAGTACAGCCTGGTATGGCCATGTCCTTGTCATAGTTTTCAGTGCACCATGACTCAGTAATGGCCACACTGACCGAGATGTGTTGGGGGATCACGTGATGAGCTGAGTCAAGTAAGACTTCTTCTGAGCTGCTCCGAGGCCCAAAGCTATTTAAAAAGCTATAATCTCTTTGGGATCAGCTAGATCTACATAAAGAAACCCCTTTCTGATTAGTGAGGTGTCAGGGGACCTGATCGGTGGTGATTTGAAGGAAAAAGGGGAGACTTACCGGTCCGGAGCCGCTGCATGCGGTGAGCATTCGCGAGTAACACTCGGCCTCGTCAAAAAGATGAAATGGAACCCGAGATAGTGGAGCCCCTGGCGGGGAGATCTCCTGCTTCTAAAAGGCCAAAGCCCCAATCCCCACCCCCAATGAACAGGAGGAGGTGGCAGGAGAACAAGGGGGGGCTAAATCAAGTAATGAAGATATCCAGGAAATTAAACAATTATTACAGGGGCTAGTAGTAGACTTTGCAGCTATTAAGCCAACGCTGCAATCATTGGCCCAGAGAATGGGAGATGTGGAGGTTTGGATTGCATCCCAGGAAAGAAGAGTATCCGTAGTAGAGCAGGAGATTGTGATGGTTAGAAAACAAGTTAAAAAACTTGAAGAGAGGCTGGAAGATCAAGAGACGAGGAGCCGACGGAACAACTTGATCCTGGCTGGGCTACCTGAGAGGGCAGAAGGGTCGGACTGTGTTCTCTTTATTCAAGATATGCTGCTCGCCCGGCCCGGTGGTGCTGAGGGTCGAGATGCTGGATGCCACACCTCGCGCTACGCCGGCGACCCGGGTGCGGAAATGGACCAGCGTGGCTGGGGTTCGGCAGGGAAGGAGGACTGGCGTCTCAACGATGCTCTCCTCCTCAGGGGTGGGGAACCAAGAACGCACTCGCGTTCTGCATCCCCTTCATAGCCGGTGGAAGCACCGGCAATTGAAGGGGATGGAGGCAGCTCTGTTCATCGGAGTCAGGGAGGGGGGGACATCAACGGCGCATGAGAAGTCTGGCGTGCATCAGCACGTCACCACTCGGGACGTACGTCCTAGTGCTCGACATCCCAGAGGGTAAGGGGTAAACCAGGGGAGAAAACAGAAAACACCTCCCAGTGGCCTAGATGATAGCCTCTCTGTACCATCCAGACCACCAAAGAGGGACAGACCCCAATGTGCAGGAGGAGAAAAAAAGGAGGCACTCTAGGGGCAGATCCCACCAAAGGTAGGAACGGAGGTTGAGAGGAAGGAAGGAGAGGACTCCGGGAGCAGGCAAGGAGAGATAAAGAAATGAAGTAAAAAAAAAAAAAAAAAAATGCTGCTTAAATTGTTCTGCCCCATATCATATGGGGATGCTTATAACCTAGAGAGAGCACATAGTGCTCTGAGAGAGGTACCACCACCTGGAGCAAGACCCCGAGTAATCATCATGTGCTTTCTTAACTATAAAGAAAAAGTTTTTGTGTTGTCTGTAGCAAGGCAAAAGAAATCAATGCAGTGGAATGGTACCACCTTGTGGATGTTTCAGGATCAAACACCTGCAGTGAGAAGAAAGCAGAAAGAGTATGTGGAAATTAAAAAGAAATTATATTTGTCTGGAATCAAGTTTTGGCTCCAGTATCCTGCTACCCTGGTGGTTCGGTTACAAGCTGGGGAGAAGAGATACCTCACGGCTAAGGATGCACTGGAAGAGTTATGAGAAGAACTTCCAGATCTATTCAGAGCACCGAGTTGATTTGCTCCAGACGTCACAGAGAGATACGGGGAGTGTTTGGACAAGGACTTCTGAACTATAAAGCCTGTTAAACTTAAATTTAATTTGTCAAGCTTGAATCTTTACTTGGTTGATTTGACGAAGGGGTATAGAAGCGGGGATAGAAGAAATGCCATGGGTGTTTATGGGCTTAACAAGAGTTAATTATGGGGAAGAGGACTTAATATAGTTTGTTATAGGACTGGGGGAAGGAGAGAGATTCCAAAAGGGGGCGAAAACGGGGGGGGGGGTAAGTATAGGGGCACAAGGGGAGACTGGGGAATTTGTCATATAAGGTGGAAGGGATATGGGGGACGTGTGTAATGGATAGGGAGAGAAGGCTAAAAGGGCAGTGGATGTGGGCTCTGAGGCAGAATATACAGAAGGGGGCCAGTGTTGAGGGATATTAGCCAAGATAAGGGCCTGAGGGGATAAGTTATAAGTTATAGGGCACGGTAAAGCGCTAGCTAATGGTAAAGGGGGGTATGGATGCTATACTCGAGGGGAATACGGAGTGGCGAGGACCAATCCTACCCTTGGGCTTTTAGTAGGACCTACCCAAAGGGTTTCATTGTCCACCCGTTTTCCTTGCTCGGTGTTCTTGGAGACCACCACTGCTCCCTATTACCTCGACCATTCAGGGGAAGGAAAAGGGAGGCGGTTAGTGAGTGGGTCATGATGCGAGCCAAGGATTATAATGGTATCCACGAAGGATACTTGCCCTCGGGTGGGGGGCCGCCAATAAACTAAGAGATGCCTTAACGCTATTGCTAATGCAATGAAGGGTGGTATAGGAGCACGTGGAGTGGTCTGGGTGAGGGGGGACGGAGGTCTGGGTCAAATGGACAGAAACTGAAAGAGGCCATAATTTAGGGTGACTATAGAGGGGAAGAAGGGTTAATCTATGTTGTCTCCCAATAACTAGAGTTGGAGATTACCATGGTTAATAATCCTCTGAGACGTGGAGGAGGTCACTCCTGAACGGCCTGTTAGAGGCTATTGGTAGAGATGGGGTGGAAGGTTGAACATTTGAGGGAACAGGGAAGAGGGGGTTATGGGATAGATAGGGTAAAGGTATAGCAGGAGTTTTGTGTTGTTTATAAATAGACTCCAGAGAGGAGAAGGCCATGGAGGGGCCGGGGAGTAGCATAGGAAGGAGCTCATCGATGACCCGAGGAATAGGAGGCGGCGCGATCTAGGAATGGGGGCAGGGGTTTGGGGGAGGGTTGGGGATTGGGAAAGAGAGAGGATCCCTCAGTATAGAAATAAAGGAGGCAGGCTCAGACAGGGCTTTAAGGGTCAACAGTCCCAATATAAGTTTCTGGCACGGTTTATGACGAATGTTAGATTAATATCTTGGAATGTTAAAGGACTCCGGAGTAGACGTAAACAATTGGTAATTATGAGACATCTGGACCATTTGGGAGTCCACATTGTTGCTCTACAAGAGACACACCTATTGACAGAGGAGCTGATTAGTCTCAAGCTATTATGGGTGGGGCAGGTTTTCGGGGTAGGTAAGGAGAGGGCTTCAGGAGGAGTAGAGATTCTAATCAGAAAATCCTGTTCGTATAGTGTGGAGCAGGTGGTTACAAGAAATGATGGCAGAGGGATTTATATTTTGGGCTTATTATATGGTAGGGCCACATTAGTGGCTTCCATATATGGTCCGACGTCCCCCAACCCAGAATTCTTCGCTTCGATAGAGAGGGATATAGCTGGTTTTTCGGGGCACACTCTTATTCTAGCAGGAGATTGGAATGCGTATGTTGATAATTCTAAGGATAGGATCCCACCGGCGAGAGGACCACCAAGGAAGGCTCAAATTGCCTTAAATAAGCTGTTAGAGGCTGTGGCTCTGGTGGACCTGGCACAGACTCACGCTGATGGGGGCTATAATATGACATTTTACTCGGCAGTGCACAAGACTCAATCTCGTATTGACTCTTTTTTAGTAAATAGGGAGGTACTCATGGAGATTAGGGGATTGATAACGGAAGGTAGAATTTTTTCAGACCATTCCCCGATTAAACTAGTCTGGGAAGTGAAAATAGGCCCACCTAGACCATTTCGAAGGAGGCTGAGTGATTCCCTAATGACGGAACCTGCAATCAAAGATAAACTCTAGGGAACCCTGTTAGAAATTATCCAGCAACAACTACTCACGTTGTTAAACAGAAACCTGGCTTGGCCAACTTGCAAAGTGCTTTATGCAGGAGTGGCTCAGGAGCTTGCAGCCCAGAAAAATAGGCAGAGGAGGGCAAAAGAGGATTTTAGTGTAAGGGCTATTAGCTATTTGACACCAATGGAGGGATCCACAGAGGAAATTGATGGGGAACTCAGAAGTCTGAGGCGTGATCTGGAGGGGGTTATGGGATAAATAGGGTAAAGGTATAGCAGGAGTTTTGTGTTGTTCATAAATATTGTCTATGGCAAGATAGATTTCTGGTTAGAAAAGATTAAAGCTAAATATCTTCTGAAAGGAGATGTCCCGGGACATTTGCTGGTGGCTAGAGTCAGGGAGTGGGAGGCGAGCAGAATGGTGACATCTATCCGGTATGATGGGAAGCTTATAACAGACCCTCAGGAGTTAGCAGATACTTTTGTGTTGTACTTTAAAGACTTATACCAGATTGGGAATACGGCGCGGGGGAGAAAGAGATCAAGGCATTTCTGGAGGAAGTGCCTCTACCTGTGATAGATCCCACACAGGCTAGGGAACTGGCAGCTCCCATACACGCAGCAGAGATCATGGAGGTAGTCAGGTCCCTCCCTGCGGGCAAGACACCAGAGCCGGATGGCCTTACAGCGAAGTTCTTCCAGACCTATATCCATACTATATTGCCCATACTTCAGGAATTTTACAACACTATAATGCAGGAAGGAGTGCTTCATTCCCCCCTTTATCAGGCTTACATTACATTAATCCCTAAACCGGGCAAGCCTAAGGACGAACCAGGTAATTATAGGCCCATAGCACTAATGAACCAGGATATTAAGATTCTTACAAAAATATTGGCCAACAGAATTTGGCTGATAACGTCTGCTATAATTAGTCAGGAGCAAGTGGGATTTATGCCAGAGAGGGGGGCCCACAACGCTTTGAGGAAGCTCCATCATATCCTGAGCTATGCAGTGGATTCTCAATTACCTATAGCTTTAATATCTTTATGTGTGGAGAAGGCCTTCAATACGGTCTCCCATCCTTTTCTTTTTGCTACAATGGAGAGGATGGGCTTCCCTGAGGGCCTTCTTAGAGGCATTAAAAATCTATATGCCACACCGATGGCTAGAGTCCTGTGCAATGGTTATATCTCGCAGGAAATACAGTTAGAAAATGGGACTCGTCAAGGATGCCCTCTTTCCCCAATATTATTTAATATTTACTTACAGCCGCTGTTGAGAGCCATTAATAAAGACAGGCAGATAAGTGGGGGTCGAGATTATGGGAAGGGAGTTAAAATTCTCAGTTTTTGCAGATGATGTACTCCTGCACCTAAGAGACCCGGTGGTCGGATTTGAGAGGACTAGAGAGCTAATTGAGCAATTTGCTAAGGTCTCTAATTATAAACTAAACCTGACTAAAACTGAGATTCTCCCCCTGACGCCATACGTATATAAGGCAGACTTCGCTCAGCTGCGAATCCAATGGGTGACAGATAAGATCAGGTACTTGGGCATTTGGATCACGAGAAATAATGAGATAGGGGCCGAAACAAATATGGAAGGGACATTGTCAGCTATTCAGGGAGATTTAGTAAGATGGAATAAGCTGCCCCTCAACATTGTGGCTTGGCTTGAGCTCATCAAAATGAATCTGTTGCCGAGGTTGTTATACCCGGTGTATTTAGCTCCATATAGTATCTCTAAAAAGTGGTTCAGATTGATTAAGAAATTACTTTCAGATTTTTTATGGGACCGCAAACCCCCCAGGAAAAAATATAACGATTTGCGACTCCCTCCTTTTTTGGGAGGAATCAAGCTACCAGATCTTCACTTGTACTATGTCGCAGGACAGCTGGGTCTAATGGCTCGATAGGGCAGAAGTATGGAGGGAGAAGCCTATGTCCCAGATTGGTTATATCTAGAGACTCAAATAATGAGAGAAGCTGGCCTTTCTCCGGGGGCGCCCCTATATTCTAATATAACTACTTGTTTTAAACAAAAGTTGGGAAGCCCAATTTTGAAGACGGCAGAAGCTTGGCGGTCGTTTTTGACTTTGGCCCAGAAAAAAGACCAGAGGAGGGCTCAAGAACAACCACTGGTGGGCAACCCCAATATAGTCATAGGGAATAAGGTAATCAAAGGGAAATGGGCCAGGTGGGTGTCAGGCTTGAACTTAAAGGATGTTATTCAGGATAATAGGGTGGTCCTTCCAGTACAGTGCGACAGAATGCCTTTTTTCCACAGACTGCAACTTACACGTATGCTTGAGGGGGCACTAAAGAGATTAGGGGGCCTTTCAGATTGTTCATTTAAGTGGGATGAGCTGAGGGAGATTGACCCGAAAACTAGATCTCTATCGCAAGTTTACAGAATATTATTGGATTTCTTTGGTCCGTGCGCTCCTATAGCAGTGCCATATTGGGACAACAGGTTGGCGCCTCGAAGCATTGACTGGGCTAACGTATGGAAGAATAGCAAATACATAGTGATACCTAAATACATGAGTATACAATTTTTTATAGCTTCTAATCTATACTTTACCCCTGTGAAATTATGTGACAGAGGTCTTAGACAGACAGACCTGTGTTTCAGATGTGAATTAGAGAGAGGAGACCTATTACATGTGCTGTGGAACTGCAGCAAAATGCTGCCCTTGTGGGATGAAATAAAAAGGCAGATGGATCCAGTGTTGGACTATTCGGAATTCATAGCACCAGAGATATGTGTCATAGGGGATCTCTCGCAAATTGCTGGTGTTACACCCAAATATTATGTATCTCTGATGGTGGCGGTAATTAAAGCATATGTGGTCCAACATTGGAAAGATGATCAACTTTATGGGTATAAGAATGGGGTGGGAGACCTTATTGGGGCCCTAGCTAGGATTAAGAGACATTTATATTTGGAGGGGAGGAAGGGGTTATACGCTAAAAGGTGGGTGGTATTGGAGGCAATTTACTCCCAGTAAGGGCCACATGGTTGGACACGGGTCTGTCTGTCGGGCTGTGATTAGCTGAAAATTTGGGCTGGAACGAGTATAGGACAATAGAGATGTTAGTGAGATTAGAGGGCTAGGTTTGTGCATGTATGTGGAGTGGTAGGTTCTTGGGACGAGCATAGTAATAAGAAGATTGGGTCTGCTAGAATGATGGCGGGATGGGGACTCTATCTCTTTCCGGGGGGCACAGAGAGGTGTTACCCCCTGAATAAGCATTAACCCATCATGAAATTGGGCTAAAGAGTACTTGACAGGCTGCAGGTGATTTTACTGGGAGTAAGGGGAGAAGGTTTGTTTTGTAAGCAGCCTGATGTCTTCAGATAGGGTTGTCGTTAGATATAGATCTAGAGTTGGTGGGTGGGGGGGACATTATCTCTGTGCATGTACATAGTTGAATTGTATATAGTTTACACAGTCAGTTTTGGATTGTGTGCCCTGGGATTCCAGGTTTTGTCTGTCTTGTCTTGTATCTGAAAAATGAATAAAGAGGTGTTTAAAAAAAAAAAGTAATGGCTACACTGTCCAGACTCACCTCTGCCATGACAGCCTCTAGGTCCAGAATCTTATTTCCTAGTCTTCTAGTATTTGCATACATGACCCTCCAGATTTTGTTTCCACTCTGCTTGTTTCCCCCATTTTTTCCTTTTTGCCTTCCCTCCTTCCCACTCTCTCTTTTTAATGCTCCTGTTTCTTTCCTCCTTTATCTCTACCAACTTGTGGTGCTCGGATGGTATCCAGACCAATCCAGAGCCAGAGCCACCAGATACCTGCCCTGATGGCAGGATAGTAGATCTGCCACATACCTCCACCATCTGCCTGTGGATCTGGCCATCGGAACTCAGGTCAGATCCCACGTTATCTGACAGCATGATCCAGGGATCCGGCAACAGATCCAGGGATCTGACACCAGATCCTTGAATCCAGTGATGGGATCCAATGCTGGTTCCAGGGATCTGGTGCTGGATCCCTGGATCCGGCCCAGGATCTGACCTCCATATTTGGCTGGATCCTGTGAAGGATCCCACTCAGATAGTGCCGCCATCCGTTGGATCATTAGTGGATCCAGGGCAGCACTATCTGAGCACCACTACTACCAACCTGCTTCCTTTATTAATTTGCACCTTGAGGGATTCCTCACCCCTTAGGTTCTCCTTACTCTGTACTTCAGACTGGGGGGGGCATTACTGCCTCCCTGATTCCTTCTACCACCCCCTTCGCTAGTTTAAGTGTTCATCAAGGTAATGTTTATATTGTCCACTGAGGACAGCAGTTCCCTTTCTGGATGGATGCAGGCCATCACCACTGTATAGGCCCTTATCCTCTCAGGTGGGCCCCCAGTCCCCAATGTCACTCTCTGCACCATTTCTTCAGCCATGAGTTGAAGCTTCTGGTGCAGAGATCCACCTCCTCCTCCCTGTCATAGATAGTCAGCACCTCATCAAAAGCCACTGAGCAAGCTATCTGTCTAAGACCCCTCCCCAGCTCCCCAAACTCTCCTTGCACTATCCCAGCCCCATCCCTAACCAGGTCATTAGTCTCCAGGTGGACAATGACATCCATCTCTCTCTCTCTCTCTCTCTCTCATGCTGCTGCCCTAGTGATCCTCAAGATCTGCTTCCCATCCTTCCTGGCCATGGTGCCACATAGGCACCTAACCTGCTGTCCCCCCCCTTTCCTATTCCCAAATCTATTCTTCTCACAATCAAGTCCCCCACCAGAAATCACTTCCTCATCCTCTGGGGTCCTCCGCCATCCTCCTTGGGGTCTCCACTATGTAGGGCCCCACATCCTCCCTAGTCACTACCATGGGTGCCTTTTCCTGGCAGTTCTGCCCCACCAGAGCAGTGTAGGAACTGCATAGTGGTACCGGTTGAGGAATGTGCCACTGTCCCACCACCTACCCTTCCAGAGCCCAACATATTCCAGTCATCCCTCCTTCCTGACATCATCTGATGTAATGGTGGCAGACTTGGTGGCCTTCAAGTGCATGAAGAAGCCACCTGCATCCTAGCCAACTCAGCTTGGAGTCTAGTGACCTCCTTCTTCACCCCAGAGAGGTGTGTGCAGATGGGGCAGAACTGCCATCTCCAAAAGGTCTCTCTGAAAACTGTTGCCCCACAGACACTGCACTGCACCACTCCCTGCATTCTTAACTTCTGTTCTCCCTATATTACCTGGAAATACTTCTGTACCCTTACTCCTGATAGGGTGCCTAGCGTTCCCCTTTTTTCATGTGTTTCTATTGTGGTTCACCTTGCCTTGTTTGAATCTCTTCATACTCCTGCACCTATTCTTAGTTTTGGCCTACCCTTGACCTTCGGCCCTTCCCAGCAGTGATTGTTACAAAGTAGTGAACAAGTGCCTTGCCTTAACTGACCAGCAGTGTCCCCCCGCTTCTCTGCTTCCTCCTGATGATGCCTGCCGATGCCCACAATGCCAGTTATCTGTTCCACTCCTTCAATACCCTTTACCAAACCACCCTCCGCTTTTTAATCTATCTAATCCTTTATGTTGCTTTTCCCCTTTATAAATCACAAAAAGCCTCCTCCTCCATTTTTACCCCCTGTGGCTACACTTCCCTTGTAGCCTTTGCCACTCTAACCACTCGGCTTGCCTCCCTCAATTTAGCAGAGTAATCCACTCTTTGCTCTTCCTTCTGTGTACGTTTATACTTCTGGAAGGCTGTACTCTTGTCACCTACAGCATTTGCCACCTTCTTGCCAAACCAGCTGGGCTTTTCAGTTATAGTTTTCTTACTTTTTATTCTGGCACAATCACTAGTGGCCTCCATCAGTCCCTCTTATATTATTACCCATTTCTGTTCCAGATTCATCTCCCTTCTGACCCCAGCAAGGAGTCCTACTAGAATTTCTCCAATCCTACCAAAGTCTGCCCTGTTGAAGCCAAAACCCTCATCCTGGTCCTGATTATCCCCTTGCCCGTGTCCAGGTGGAACCACACCATGCGGTTGTCATTACCTGTAAGTGGAGCTTCCACTTTCACATACTGACTATGCTCACAGTTGGACAGGACCAGTTACATCACAGCCCTCTCCCTAGTGGGTTCCATGAAACCCTGTGCCAGAAAACCACCCTGAAATGCATCCAACAGTACTTGCTCCCTAGTGCAAGAGATAGCTTGGATTTTGCAGTCCACCCTAGGTAGATTGAAATCCCCCATTATTACTACCTACCCCATACTAGCCATTTCCATGATTTGAGACTCTAGTACCCCGTCCAACTCCTCTTCCTGGGAAGGTGGCCGGTTGACAACCTCCATCCTTAGTTTCTGTCCCGTAGTGGATTGAATCTGTATCCATAATGCTTCAGTTCTACACTCCACCTCTTCCTCATTGGTACAAGTAATCCCCTCTTTCATGTACAGGGCCACTCCCCGTCTCATCCCTCTATCCTTTCTGTATAGTTTATATCAGAGAACTGTGAGGTTGCACTTGTGGTTTTCTGTGGCCTATATCTCTGTGATGGCCACCATGTCCACCTCTCCCTCGTCTATCAGCATCTGCAATTCTGGAATCTTGTTTCTCATGCTTCTGGTGTTCAGAAACACCACCCTCCACTCTAGCTAAGGACCTCCCTTAAACATGACCTGACCCCCCACCACCCCTCCTCCCTCAGTCACCCCTTCCTACCTCGACCCTTCTCATCTACCTCCGCCCCATGAAGTCCTGATTGAGCAGGATGCCTATTAGCCTCCTCCACAAGGTGACTAAGGGTTCTGTGCACCCTGCTGCTTCCCCCTGTCAATTTAAATTGAGGTTTTCCCCCATGAATTCCACCAGCTTGCTCTTCAGGACCATTGTGCCCTTCCTTTTCATATACAACCTATCTGGTGCATACAGGTCCTTGTTATCCCAGGTCCCTCCTCTGCCACCAACAAGCCTGTACCCCTTCTGTTTGCACCACCCTCTAAGCAATCTGTCAACCTCCTCTAGTCTTACCTTTTTTGTTGTACTAGCCCTCAGAACCAGAAGCACTTCTGAGAATGCTACTATCCTCATTGCCTCAAAGCAAATTCTCCCACCTCCCTGAACCTCTCTTGTACCACCTTCACCTCACATCCTGTAAGGTCATTCATCCCTAGATGCACTATAATGTGAGGTTTCCCTCTCCCCGACCCACTAACTGTACTATCAGAGATCCCACTCTGCCTGCCATCATTCCTGACATACATTTCCCTTCCCATGCTCACCCCCGTCACAACTGAATTCCCTAAAATTATCTCCTCCCCCATCCTGGGCCCCCCATATCTCTGTCCATCCTGCTGCCCTCTACCACCTGCCTGCCTTCCATATCCCTCCTGTCCCTCTTGTATTCCCCAACCCCTACCTCATCTGTCCCTTTCACCATTCCCTCCTTCCAAGCCTTTCTCCCCCAGAACACCCATCTTACCTTATTGCTCATCCCCCCAGTCTGCCCTTTACCCTTCCCTCCTGCTTCCCTCCCTGCCTTCCCCCTCATTCTCCCTTGTCCACCATCCCCTTCCCTGCTCCTCCTGGCTTCTTCCTCTCATCTGAACTCCCTGTCTCCTGCTCCACCTCCTTACTTTCCCTGTCACCTCCCCCCCCATTATCACTCTACATTCCACCAAGTTCCTGCTCCTCCTTATGACCAGTGGGAGGAACCTGTTCTGCACAGGCAACTCTTGAGATGTTCCCACTCCCCCATCCTGTCTTACTTTTTCCATTACTGGTATCCATACCCCTTCTCTGGGCCCTCTCTCCCACTGGGGAAGGGAGGCCCTGGGACCTGTCTAAGCAACTGTTCCTTTCTACCTCCCCTAGGCCCTCCTCCCCATCTTGTGTTCATTCCTGTTCCCCTTCCCTTACTAGCATCCATGCATTGTGCCCATTCTGCTCCCTCCTTCATCACCCCATGAATCCCTCTCCACCAGCACACCTATTTCCTGCCTCAGCTGATAAAACTCTGCCCTCAGCTGACTACATTTCCTGAAAACAATACAAGAAGCATTAATGCACACAATTAAATGAGTCTGTTGAATTATCTGAGACTGTACAGTATGTGCCCTTCCACTGTTGGGAATCTAGGAGGCTGGTGGTCTAAACCTTCCCTTCTATCTTGACAAAAGTTGCAGCCATGTTGGTAGGGTTATTTTTTTTTTTTGTGGGGGGTGGGGATGAAACAGCTGGCTGACCAAGATACTGAGTTTAAATACAGGAATGATAATATGTGAATGGGTTGGGGTTCTTTTTTTGTTTCTGGTGCTGAGAGTTGGGTAAGGGATTTCACTCAAGTCTTAAAACTCAACTGATGAGAATTTTTCTAATTTAAAATTTCAAGTAATTAATAACTGAGACATTCTGCAACTCATTCAAATTAACCTAACATTATAACAGATGAACTGGTATTTAAGTTGTAAAATTCTAATTATTCATAACTTTTGTATATTCTAAGTCGCTTTTTTCAGTTAGAGGCACTATCAGCTTTTTACTGCCAATTCTGGTCTTGCTTCACCAGTTTGACTCTAACAAGATATTTGACTAAGTAACTTAATTAGGTTCATCAATATGCCTAACAGTAGGCATTTTTACAGAACGTACAATATAATGTATATCATTTAGCTTGAAGCAAGTGTATTACCTTAATACTCTGCCAAACTTCTGCAGCTGGATGTCTGTCCTCGATGTGAACAAGTGTGTCTAATAAACATGGTTCCTGCATAATCAGTAAACTCATGCATGCAAGAGATTTGCATTTCATAAGTCATAGTAACCAAGAGTCGGGGTTGAAAGTACAGTATACCTTACTCTGAGCATAGGAATAATTTGTATGCTTTCATATTAAATATTAAATAGGCTGGTTTGAACAAGTGTACCGAGATCCTGAGCATGTGCACTAGTGGACGACGCTCATGCATATGCTCAGGATCTCAGTCCTGCTTGACTCCAAAAAGAGGATTCCCACCTGGGGAGACTCAGAGGGAGAGGGAGAGGGAGGGACACAAAAGCAAGGGGGCCCCATGCATAACGTTCCCCATATATATTATCATTTCCATGGCTATTCTATTATCCATAAAAATTATGCGTACATGTTTCACAAATAAATGCCTAGAGGAGAGAAGTCCTTATCTCAAGAATGTCTTTGAAGGTCTTACAATAGCTCTGATATGGTACTGGGTCAATATGGCATGGCAAGAATAGTGAAGCAATAACTGCACCCTAAAAATAGCATGTTGAAAGACAGTTACATGGCTACTATAGTGCAGAAACAGTTTAGTGCTAGCACTGTAGCTAAAACCGTGCAAGAAAAATAGTGCAGGGTAGCAAGGACACAGGGAATCAAGGGATAAAGACTCTGCTGGGGGAAACTCTACTGAGCAGCCTCTGTGGCTCAGTGGGTAGAGCCACAGGCAGTAGAGGGTGGCAAAGCGTCAGTGGACTGTGGTTTGACTCCTCGTCCTGAAACACTTGTTGTATTTAATTTTTTCCTGTTTGTGTTAGGCTCTGTTTCCATGTCCCTTCCCAAGAAGTTCCCCCAACAAGGTTTCTCCCCATCCCGAGTTGCCTCTCCCCCCCAAAGTAGTTATTTTAAGTTGGGGTGGCTCGGGGGGCACAGCCCCCATAACGAGGGATGTGGAGGGTGGAAACCCTAGCAAAAAGTCAGTTTGTGTTTTTTTATGTTGAATTCAGTGGTAGCGCTCATTGTTTTTCTGAGTGCGATAAATTCACCACCTTGTTTTTCATTTCACTGTTATTTATGTATGGTATTCGACCGTGCTGTTATTCAATTTGGTGTTTTCATCCCTTGCCCTCTGTTATTAAATACTTGGTCAGCTCCCTGCTTGTTGGACTCAGGGATGTTTCAAATTCCTGGAGGAGAATGAGCACTAGTGAAAAAAAATATTTATTTATTCTTAGCGTATTAAAAATATGTTCACCAGCATGCCTGCCAGTCCTCCTCCTCATTCATTCCTACTGCTAAATTTAACGCTTCTAGCTTAAAAATACAAAACAACTCCATTTTCCGTAAATTCATTTTCCAATGCCCACTCTTCTGGGCTTAAACACCACTTCTATGCTACAGAACCTCAGCCACACAGCACTGGGTTCCTCCTGATTTGCATGCACTGCTACTGAGGAGTTTTTGATTTTTCTTTAAAGCACTGGTCCATCCAGGGCTGAATGCCAGATTGCAAGTCACTCCTTTTTTATGTTTGCTTGCACGCATGTGCAAGAAACATTATGTGGCAGCTTGGGAGAGAAGACAGTTGTGGAGGTGCAGCAGTGTGGTGGTTAATGCCAGCACTGCATTTGTGGGCTTGGCGGTATGCACCCAATGCAGGCCCAGTGTCCTGATGACAATGGTTCTGCAGAAGTGCCACCAACCTGAAATGATTTGGCTGCTGCAATGAGAGGCCACCTCGTTATTGCAGCATCAGCTATTCTGCTGCAATGAGGGAGCGACCCATCATTGCAGGGTGGTACCTCACCTGGTGTAACAGAACCAGGAACATGGTGGCTCTATGCAGCTGCCTCAGAGCCGAGGGGGGTGCCCAATCCCCCTGTCGCATGCCCCTGACCACCTTCATTTGCTGATGGGGAGCCCAGTCCCCATCGGTATAATGTACCCCCCAAGTTTCTGTTGTGTGCCAAGGGGGTGCCCAATCCCCCTTGGCATCATGCACCCCCACAACAGTCTTTCTTTGCCGACGGGGGGCCCAATCCCCATTGGCTTCAGTCTCCGATTCCCAGTTCAATTTGCAGATGGGGGAGCCCACTCCCCATCAGCATAATGTTCCCACCCCCTCAATTCCTGCTGTCAGCATCATGCACTCCCCACCTGTTTCTATGCCAATGGGGGGCCCAGTCCCCATCGGTTTCGGTCTCCCTCCCCACAAATGCAGGTAGTACACTGGGAGCCCACCGGTGTACCAAACACCTGCAAAAGACGAAAATCAATCCACATTGTCTTTAATTTATTTTTTAACCTGTAAAACAAGAAAACAGTCCCTCAAGGTCTCTTCTGCCCCCTCCTCCAACCCGTGCCCACCCTCTGCGAACCCTGCCTCCCCACACCCCCCTTTACCCCATACTTACCTCCAGAGCCCAGAGCAATGATCTTCGTGGACCAGAATAGCCTGCACTCTTCAAACCCGACTCATGAACTGAAGAAATGCCGTAAGCTGTATAATGGTTAAATAGTTTTTTTCAACTTTGATGCATGTCAGGTATTTTGGGGAATTTTGGCACCACATTTTCAACTTGGGGTTACTGGGGCCCCTCCTCATGAATTCAGTCACTGTCATGGCCTTATTTGGTCCCTAAAGGTGATTTTGCGGTCACTGCACAGAATCACCTTTTGGGACCGATTAACAAAATGACAGTGCCACTGTTCATGAGGTGGTCTTGCCAAAAGCCTATGTTGCACATTTGGTGAAAAAAATCCAAAAAAATGACTGTTTTATGAGCGTGCATTTCGCAGTTTCCTCGCATGCTCGTAACTTCATAAATGTGTAATATTTTCACTCCAGATTTTCAACATTGGCATTTTTCCACACCTCCTTATGAGCAGTACAGCTGTCAGTTTACACATCCTGGCCAAAATGTGTTTCCGCACTTCCAGCTCAGAATAGCACAGTCGCTGTGGGAAATAAGTTTTATGGACATTTAAGAAAATGATGGTGACACTGTTCACGAGCAAATGCCTATGTTGAAAATTTGGTTATGAAAGTCCATAAAATGACTGTTACATGCACGCATTGCACAGTTTCCACGCACCGTTGTAACTTCACAAATTTGCAATATTTTCATGCCAAATTTTCAACACTGGCATTTTTTTACACCTCCTTATGAACAGTACAGCTGTCATTTTTCACATCCTGGCCGAAAAGTATTTTCCCACTTCTGGCGCAGAATAGCGCGGTTGCAGTGGGAAATCAGTGTTTGGAACAGATTAACAGCAAGCGAGTGAGAGGTGGGAATGAGCAAGCTCAACAGAGCTCTGTCGGGACTGTTGTGGATTTCTTTGTGGGCAGAAAAAGGTGCCAATGCAGGCAGAAGCCCAGTACAAAAGGGCGGCTTACAGCGTCAGGAGAAACAGAATGAGCGAATGAGAGAGGGGGAGTGAGCAAGCTCAACAGAGCTCTGTTGAGACTGCTGCAGATTTCTTTGTGGGCAGAAAAAGGTGCCAATGCAGGCAGGAGCCCAGTACAAAAGGGCAGCCTGCAGCACCAGGAGAAACAGAACGAGCAAGTGAGAGAGGGGAAGTGAGTGAGCTCAAAGGAACTCTGTCAGGACTGCTGCGGATTTCTTTGGGCAGAAAAAGGCGCCAACACAGGCAGAAGCCCAATACAAAAGGGCAGCCTGCAGCACTGGGAGAAACAGAACAAGTAAGTGAGAGAGGTGGAGTGAGCAAAGGCAGCCTGCAGTGCCAGGAGAAACAGAATGTGCAAGTGAGAGAGGGGGAGTGAGCAAGCTCAAAGGAACTCTGTCGGGACTTTAGAATTGCCCACCCACCTGCCCAGGGTCCTTTGTGGTCCTATATTGCAGCAGGGTCTCTGGAGTGGAGACAAAGCAATGATTGGATACTTTTACGATTGCTGTAATAATACAGATTTAGTTGTTCTGTTTATTTCTCTAACTGAGCTAAGTACTGGGCTATACTGCTAGGATTGCTGTAATAATACATATTTATTTGTTCTGTTTATTCCTCTGAGTTGAGTAATACTTGGAGTGCAATATGATTTCTGACTGGGCTAAGTGAAACTATGAGGGCTGAGAACAAAAGTATGGTAGCTGAGAGGTGGAAAATGGACAAGGAGGCTTTAGGATTGCTACAGTAATACAGTATCTAATGGATGAGATTTGAGACTGAATTAACCCGGTCAGCAAGGGGGCAGTAGGGGGACTAGTGTTGGGGGAAACAGGAATTTGAGTTAATAGGGCCCTAACAGTTGTAGCAGGGTACAGAAACCGGGAGTAAGAGCCTGTAACATATGATGGGGGCCAAAACTGGCCAGGTGCCACATGTCAATAGGGCAGGCATCTTTGGAAGGGTGGTGGTGTGTACAGGGTATGGGTCTGCCATGATCCTGGAGTGAGCTTGGAGGATGGGGGGGTGTATGCTCTGTAGACAATTGGCTAGTTTGAAGGAGAAACTGTGGAGGTTAGGGAGGTGTCTAAGTGGCAGGGCAGATGAGTATAGTAGGCATCTGGGCTGGAGGGGAATAGGAGATGGCAAAAGGGGATGGGGGAAGAACAACTAGTGACTGAAACTGACCCTAGTATCAGACACACTAGCTGAAAAGAGAAGAGAGGAGAAGGAAGGGGTGCCCACGGTGAGGGAGGGGGCATCTTGATGGGGGAGGAAGAGACCACAAGGAGTACGGGGAGAGCAGATGGCTGTGGGTAGGGAGGGACCAGTGGTGGGACAGAGGGGCACTGAGGGGAACAAGTAGGAGGGGAAACCAATACGGGAAGAGGAGCAGGAGGGGTATCAACTAGGAATAGAGTTGAGCCTCTGGTATGTAAGAAAGAGAGGGGGAGCAGGAACATACTGAAGGGGGGAGGACAAGAGGGGCATGAGAGGGATGACAACAGGCAGGGGAAGAGATAGCAAAGATGAAAGGGTAGAAATGGGCTAGTAAGGAAGGAGGGGGGTGACTGGAGGAGAGAAGGCTATGGGAAAGAGAAGGATGGGAAGGGCATCACTATATGCTTCGAAGGGAATGGGGGCTCTAAATTGACAACAATGGTGATAGGAGAGGGGTTAGAAATTAGCAGGAGAGATGGGGAGGGCAGCATGGGAAGCCAAGTAGGAAGTATTCAGGCTGGGAAAGGGTCCAAGGGGAATGGGAGGAATAAGGCAGAGAAAAGGGGTGAGGCAGAAGTAGGGGGTGCAGATACAGAAGTCACAGAGGGTGCAGCTGGCGGGGTTAAGAGGCAGGGAAGAACAAATACTGGGGTAGTGGAAGGGGCATTATAAGGGAAAGGGGGTAAGGGATGGGGGGTACTTGTCCTGGAGGGTTCTATACTGAAAGGGGTGAGATGGGACAGAAGGGGGGAAAGGCACAGCCATATTTGGGTTGAAGTTATCTCTGAGTTGACTGCAAGAGGGTCTGGCACTGCTCAAATGTGCAGCGAGGAGGAGGAAGAAACCTCATTTACTGTTGCATGTGGGTACAAACAACTTGGCAGGAGAGACTGTGGAAGTAGTGAGGGGGAGGCTCTAGGAGTTGGGCAGGCAGTGTGAGAGTGTGGGGGAGTCGGTGGCATTCTCGGAGGTACTCCCGGTACCATGTGCAAGCATGGGGAGGAAGGGGAGGATCGAGGACTTCAACGAGTGGCTGAGGGATTAGTGCCACACCAAAACATTATGGGTTAGTGACTTACTGGTGTAGGGTCTGGGGGAATAGTGACTTGTACATGGCAGACAGGCTACACTTGAGCAGGGAGGGGACGGGAGTATTAAAGGCGGGATTAGAGGGGTATATCTCTACTAAGGTGGATTTAAACTAGTGGGGGGGATGCCAAAAGACTGAGGTTAGTAGAAACGTCCAGACAGGGGAGCCTAATGAGCTCACCCCCTAGATATAGACAAAGGCAGAGGCATAGTAACCCTGGTCTGAGTGTAATACAGAAGGCAGCACCACACGATAAGAATAATGAGGAGAAAGGTGCGGACTACCGGGAGGAGGAACACAGGCCAAGGAGAAGAGTGAGGAGAAGGAGGGGTACAGGTGGAATGTGGTCTTTCTCAACACAAGAAGCCTGGGGAACAAAACTGCAGAACTTCAGGTGCTCCTTTCGGAGGGGAAGGTGGACACTGCTGCAGTGACAGAGACTTGGACCACACAGTATTATGATTGGGACTCGGCAATCCTGGGATACAGGATATACAGCAGGGACCATTGGGTTGGAAGGGGGGGTTGCACTCGATGTGAGGGAGGGGATCAAATGCATAACGGATGAGGGAGAAGAGGAGAGGACAGAGGCGCTTTGGGTGCAACTCCTGGACTACAAGGGCAGAAAGTTGAGGCTGGGAGTGGTATACAGACCACCAGCCCAGTCCGGGGAACTGGAAGGGGAGTTGGCAGAGCAGATAAGAAAGGTCTGTAGAAGGGGGAGTGTGGTGATAGTGGGGGATTTTAACCTACCAGGGGTTGACTGGAGCACCCTGGCCGCTAGCAGTACCAGGGAGCAAGTGCTCATTGATACATTCCAGGATGGCCTTCTGATGCAATTGGTAAGGGGGCCTATAAGGCTTGGTAGCACTCTAGACCTAGTACTGGCAAATGGGGAGGGAGCTAAGGGTGGAGGACCCACTAGTGGGTAGTGACCACCAAACAGTGTGGCTCGTTCTCGCACTGGGCAGGGAGACAGGAGGCAAGGGAACTAAGGTGGTGGACTTTAGTAGGGTGGACATTGGGGGGATGGGAGCAATACTGTGAAGGAGACTCCAGGATATAAGGCCAGGGACGGATGCAGAACAAAAGTGGGGAGTCATAAAGACTGGGCTAACAGAGGCCACAGTAGCCTGCACTAGGGCCAGAAGTAAGAAGAACAGAGCCAAGAAACCATGCTGGCTGAACAAGGAAGTGCTGCAAGGGATGAGGGCATAGAGGGCTACGTACTGGAAGTACAGGAGAACAGGGAAGGGAGAGGATAAGGAGGCTTATGAGAGTTGGTCAAAGGAGGTGACCAGGAGGGTGAAAAAAGCTAAGGCTTCCAGGGAATTAAGGTTAGCACAGGGCATAAAGGGAAGGGAAAAGGACTTTTTAAAGTATGTCAGGGAAAAGAGGAATTGCAAGGAACATATTGTGAGGATAAAGTGGGGAGCGGATTGGGTGGAAAAGGGGGAGGAGCAAGCAGAAATTCTAAATGAGTACTTCTGCTCCGTTTCCACTAAGGAGAGGGATGGTCCACTACCAGCATGGGCTTGGGGGTGGGGGGCAAAAGGGGGGAGTAGGTGATGGACAAAGTGATCACAGGGACTAGTGTACTAGAGGGGCTGAGGGCAGTATGGATGGACAAGGCACCAGGTCCCGATGGCATCCACCCCAGAGTACTGAGGGAGATGACAGAGCTGCTGGCTGAGCCACTGGCAGATCTATTCAACACCTCCCTGGAAATGAGGTGTGTGCCCCAGGACTGGAGGGTGGCTAATGTCTTGCACATACACAAGAGTGGGTCTAGGGAGGAGCCAGAAAATTATTGGACGGTCAGTTTCACGTCCATAGTGGGTAAGCTTATGGAGGCGATACTGAAGCAGATGCTGGTGGCATTCTTAGAGAGTAATGGCCTCCAAGATGGTCGGCAACATGGGTTTGTCTCAGGGAGGTCTTGTCAAACCAGCCTAATAGAGTATTATGACTGGATGACAAGGGAGTTGGACAGGGGCCATGTGGTACATGTTCTGTACTTGGACTTCAGTAAGGCCTTTGATATAGTGCCTTATGGGAGACTGGGGGGAAGGTGACAGCAGTGGGGGTGGGAAAAAAAACTGACTAAATGGATAGAGACCTGGTTACAGGGGAGGGTGCAGAGGGTGGTGGTGGTGGGGGGAGCTCTCAGCACCTACAGCAGTGACAAGCGGGGTGCTGCAGGGGTCAGTGCTGGGCCCGGAGCTACGTGGGCTCTTTATCTCTGATATAGCACACTGAGTGGGGAGCAGGATTAGTCTGTTCACAGATGATACTAAATTGGGAGCAGCGGTGGACAAAGAGGATGGATGGGAAAAACTGCAGGGGGACCTAACCAAACTAGAGACATGGTCGGTGGAGTGGCAGCTAGGATTCAATAAAAACAAGTGTAAGGTGATGCACTTCAGGCCTAAGAACCAGAAGAGGGACTATTGGTTTGGGGAGTGAGGTTGGGGATCACAGAGGAGGAGAAGGACCTAGCGGTGTTGGTAAGTGGGAGCATGAACAACTCAGCCCAGTGTAGGAGAGCAGCAGTGAAGGCAGACAGAATGCTGGGGTGCATTGCAAGGGGGTTCTCATCCAGACACAGGGATGTGATCCTATCTTTCTACAGATCATTGGTCAGACCGCACCTGAAGTACTGTGTGCAATACTGGAGGCCATACCTGAGTAGAGACATAAAGTTACTGGAGGGGGGTGCAAAGGAGGGCAACAAAAATGTAAAAGGGGATGGAAAGGAATATGATGTTCGGCTGAACGAGCTGAACATGTACACTGGAGGAGAGGAGGGATGAGGGGATATGATGCAAGTGTTTAAATACCTGAGGGGGTAAATAAACCTAGCACTGAGGGGGTGTTTCAACTGAGGCGTGGAAGAGAGACGAAGGGTCATGGACTAAGGTTGGAAGGGGGACGTTTCAAGGGTGAAATGAGGAGGCACTGCTTCACTGAGAGGGTGGTGTCTAGTTGGAATGTGCTGCCAGAGGTGGTGGCAACATGTAGGACAGTAAACAGCTTTAAGAAGGACTGGGATAATACAAGAGGAAGAGTCAGGGGGCAGGGGATGGGACAAGCGGGGAGGAACTTAGGCGGAGGAGGCTGGGGCAGCTGCAATCTAGGGTGCTAGCTGCACACTCGGGCAGATTTAGATAAACCGATTGTTTGTTCTGCTGGCAGATTCGTATGTTCATATGTATGTTCATATGTAAAATCACAGTGACTCTGTTCATGATCAGAGGTCCTAAAATGCCTATGTTGGAAATTTGGTGGCAAACGTCTATAAAATAACTGTGTTACAAGCGTGCATTGTGCAGTTTTAATGCACCCTCGTAACTTGCAAATTTGTAGTACTTTCACTCAAGATTTCCAAGACTGGCATTTTTTCAGACCTCCTTGTAAACAGTGCAGCTGTCATTTTTTGCATCCTTCCCAAAACATGCGTTTACACATCTGGTGCAGAATAGCCCAGCAGCTGTGGAAAATTAATGTCCGGGACAGATTAAGAAAATCATACTGACAGTGTTCATGAGCAGAGGTCACAAAATGTCTGTGTTGAAAATTTGGTGAAATAATTCCACTAAATGACTGTGTTATGTGTATGCGTTATGCAGTTTCCACGTACGCTCAGAAGTTCTAGCATTTTTAATATTTTCACTACTGATTTTTAACATGGCCATCTCTTTGCACCTCCCTATGAATGGTGCAGCTGTCATTCTTCACATCCTGCTCGATCTGTGTTTTCATACATCTGGCACACAATGGCACGGTCGCTGTGGGAACTCAAAGTTCAGGACACATTGACAAATTCACAGTGCCACTGTTCATGAGAAGATATCCCAAATGCTTTCCTGAGGTGGGGGGGGTCACAAAAAAGCCATGTTGAAAATTTTTAGTGCAAATACCAACAAACACCTGGGGCATTAGGGTTTCTAACAATAACGTCCCACTCTGTACAGACTGACAGGCATCAGGGGTGTGCCTCTGGATTGCCCGGTAATGCTCATGCCGTTCCACCCCCACCCTCACCCCACCCTGCAGCCAGTGACAGACATTGAGGTGTGCCTTGGACTCTTCAGCCCCAGAGTTCATCCCATTCTCCTATATTGCACCCATATCAGTGTATGTCCTTATGGAGTGCGGTGACTGTAAAGCAAAACACCCCAAGCTACACCTCAACATTTGTTGTTGTCTGCAGGATAGGGAGAGGTGAAATGGCACGAATGTTATAGGCAACAACCCAAACACATACCCCAATGACTATCCATCTCTGCAGGTTGGCAGTGGGGTTGGCATGAAGTTCAATACTTCACTGCCGTTCCTACTCTGCATCTGTCTAACTCCTGCATTTCCAATGCTAATACTGTACCAGCAAGCAAACATTCGGCATTGACAAATGCTTGTTGTGTGGTGTAAATGATAGTCTAATTGTTTTTTTTTCCTTTAAAGATAATGGACATCATTCAATGCCATCTATATATTTTGAAAGTTTGAGACACGTAGGACATTTGGCAGGCCATTTTATTGGTTTTCCCCAAGCACTCAGCATATCTGCACTCTTAGTACTTTTAGCACATTTTTGCTCTCTGATTTAGAACATATGGCTGAATTTTTTGTAAGATGTAGAAATATAATTAGACCCATATATGCACCAGTTGTTAATTGTTATTTTGAATTATGCACTGTACACTTTTGTTAGAAATCCCCCTACAGCCCCTTTAAATCTGTGTGTATAAATAATTGCCAGTAAGGGGGACCAGTACTCTTGACAACGCCCTGGTCTGCAGGGTGAAACATTGAGGCTGATTTCCAGCACCAGCACCCACATGTAAATTGTTGCTTTTTAGTAATAAAGTTGCTGTTTGCAACAAACTGAGCTTCAGTGACTTTTTGGAGTGAGTGTGGCCAGAATACATTATATTTGACCTAACTCCAAGCTTTCATTTAAACACAGTTATATCCTTAGCCCTAACAGTTTCAAAGTCAGTACTTTTGAAAGATAATTTCTTAGAAAAGGCTAACTATAGAACTATTAGGGTTAGAAATCTATGGCCCAGATATTCAAAAGGGTTGTGTATGGCACAGCAGTGTTGCACCATGCACAACCCACTGATATGCACCCGTGTGATATTTAAAAGGGAAAAGTGTGCCGCACAAATCCCGATGCACCGGAGCACATCAGTAATGTAGGCAGGCAAAGGTGGGGAGGCGTGCCCATGCATAACCTGCACAGCCCGATATTCAGCCCGGGCTGTGCAGAGTCATGCATGCGCAACCCCTACCTGCACCTGCACAAAGTTACGCCCCCAAAAAAAGCAACAAGTGATGGCCACCCACAGGTGAGCTGCCGCATTGCAGGGCGAAACACAGGAGCTGCCACCTGTGGGGGCCATCACTTGTTCCTACCGTACTAGTCAGTCCAGATATAGTTTTTCACTTACGGGACTTCCCGCAATCGGCTGCAAGGGGCGTCGGTCCCCGACGGCTGCTGCCTGGCAGGGCACCAGGCTCAAGTTGTCGGGGATCGGCGCACCTGCATGCTAATGGCATGCAAATGGGGCCGTAATGAGATGCAAATGGCTCCCTGAGCGCCTTGCATAAATTATGGCCCAATTTGTATGTCCCCGTTTGAATATCGCAGGTGCTGTGCATGGCGTAATGGCACTTGCGCCACCGCATCTCCATGCTCCACTCTGACCACTTGCACTGGCACAGTACCACTGCGCCATGCACAGTCAGGGTGGCCAGGGTGTGATATTCAAAGCAGTTGCGCCATAGCACAGCTCCGTTGAATATCGCCCTGGCCACACCCATGTGCAACAAAGTTTAGCTGCGCCCAGGCTTACTCCACAGCCTGGCGCAGTTTGAATATCCGGGCCTATATGTTTAATCACAGCTTAGAGTCATATTGACATGGTTTGTTCTGTTGAAAGTTTCCATGCCTCAGTACACTTAAAGCAGCAGTGCAATGAAAAATGTTTTTCCAATACAGCTAGTATGAGCTATAATTAATAAAAAAATATTAGCATATCTGACAGTTCTACTTTTCTAGATGCCTCCTGTGCTGCGTATCATTTTAAAATTTTTCAGTCCTAACCCATACCAGGTTTCCAGCAGTATTTCTAAGACAAATGTGTGGGCCATCTTTTTTTCTTGAGAAAAAAACTAAATGAAATAATTTATTAAACATTCCGATTTTGGTTGAATAGATAGTTTTACCACCAAATAAAACTGGAAGATGCCTTGAATCTTTTATAATGAAAAGAAGACTCAAATTTTTTGCCTGGTTTTGTAGCACTGCTACTTTAAATACATGGAGATATGCATTAATGCACATTTAACATTTTATTTATTTATTTTATTTATTTCACATTATATTGTTACCTGTGTATTGATATATAATAATGTACTGGCAATGCCTGCTAGGGACAGTTCTCTGTACTACACAGGTTTTGGGGCAGACTGGATGGGCTGCAAAGCCCTTATCTGCCTGCACTATGTTTTTATATTAATGCATGTAAACGGTATAGATAAGACTTATCCTTATGCAGTTGATGCTGTAGCCATGCCAGCTCAACCTTTTATGATCCTTACCAAAAGTGGGAATAGTGGCACTTCTCTAAACAGCTGCTGTCAAGTACTGTATTAGAAGAAGTGTGTGCTGCTGGTTAGAGTACTAGCCTGGGAGCTGAGTGGTCATAGTTTTAAACACCACTAGAACCAAAAACTCACTGGATGTCATTGGGCAGTAACCCAACACATGCTAATGACACTGAGGTTACAAAGTGCATCATAAGCTAATTGCACTGAAAGTATCCTGGGTAGTGCTAGAGGCTCCACTTACTCTGAATCTAGAAACAGTGGCAAGGACTATTGTTATATGCTGCCAGTACTGCCAGTATTTGAGGTCGTCTTTTAGCTAGCTGTGATGCTTATTCCATTTGTTTCATATTCCTTGGTAATGGGGAGATCGGGAAGCACTGGGGATGTCAGGGAAGTAACCAGGATTTCAGCAACTGCAGTCCCAAGCATATGTGCATGCTGCCTAGGGTGCATAGATGTGCATGGCCAGCTGAGTTAAGGCATATTTGGTCAAAATGTTTGAATCCAAATGAAGACCTACACTTTCAGGCTATGGCCTGGCTACTCTCCTGGAGGTTAAGTGATTTGCTTAGAGTCATGCAGTATGCAAGTGGAGGCTGGGAGTAACACACCCAGGTTTGCTGGATGTACCAAGCTCACTCACAGCTCATTACTCTAACCCCTAGGCTATACTGCCAAAATTGCCCAATGAGTGTGTGATCACCTTACAAAGAAGACTCATGATGCCACAAAAACTGTCTACTGACAGATGCAAATAGGCTTTGGTGGCAGGAGTAAGTAGAGTTCTGAGTTACTGTAGCTGACAAGTGACTTTTGTGCATTTCTGTAGGAAGTTATCCGATGTGTTGAATGTTGCGCTGCTTCGTCACACTCTGCCACTGAACACTAGAGTAAAGGTGCGGTGATGTGTTTATAGTTGTACTGGAGAAAGATCTACATGTTTGTTAAAAAGGGTATCCATCTTACACAGGATTATCTTTCCCGCTGTTTGATATATAACATCTTCATTGTCCAGCATAGCAAAACACAGGAACATGGAACGTGATGGCAGAAAAAGGCCCACTGGCACATCCAGTCTGCCTACCCCACCTAAAACTCTTGCACGTACTCTAATTACCATTCCTACTCTTTCCCCTTCCCCTTCCACCATCTCTTGCCATTATCAGGCCCTTGCGCCTGTCCCTCCCATGGTTGAATCGACTCGCTATTTTGACTTAGAAAATGGTTTGAGCAGTTCCTGCATTCTTATTGGCTAAAGGCTTTGCCAAGATGGGCATTTATGAGACAACAGTGCCCACCTAAAAAAAAAAAGACTGACAGCCAGTGGCCTCTTTATCAGGATAAAATTCAAAATATCACTGCCCACATACAATTTTGAAAATTGCTGTCCAGCATTTTTTTCCCTTGATTACTGTGCAAGAGACAGCCCACATGCAAAATTCCCCAACATACTAGTAAGAATGAATAAATGCCACAAACTTTCAAAGAGAAAATATTTAATTTTTTAAAAAGTTAATGGTTTAACACTAGTACAGTGCATTCCTAGCTCTGAGCGCTACTCGCACACCCCCTCCAGATACCCACCACTATGTTTACTGCTGGAAGCCGGCCAGGCATCTCTATCTGTGGGAGATGAAATCAAGAAAAGACTGCTGGTCTCACTGTGGAGCCAGCACTGAAGTTTCACGTTCATTCTTCCCCTGCTCGGCACTACCTGTAACATCCGCACTGCCGTAACACCGACAATGCTGAAAATGAAACAGGACGCTGCCAAACAAAAGTAATGTACAAACCATTCCAAAATGTACTGTTTCAAAGCTACTTTTTCTTAATTGGACTGCTACTCAGGGAGTTGGAGAAATAAAAGCAGGACAGATCTGTGGGACTGGAGAAAAGTCTATGCCCTCTATTGAGGGACTACTTAACAAAAAACTCTACTTGAATGGTTTTCCACATTTTTCAACATTGCATTTTTTTTATTTAGTGCTTAAAAATATTAAATATATACCCATTTTCTAAGTGTAATAATACCCTGCAGGGTGGGCAATATGGACTATACTGGAATTTCAAGGGGCAGTCAGGCCATCATTATGCCCCTGGCCAATGTGGTATAGCACAGTACTGCCAATCCTGTTGGGTATTATTATAAATATAAGTCTGTCACGGAGATCACAGAGGTCACAGAAACCATGAAATTTATGTGCCTCCCTGACTTTCCCCTTATTGCAGGTTTTATTGCCTGTGCATGCACATTAGCACTTTGGCAGCTGATCTGCTCCATTTTCAGGAGGGCACAGAGGAAAAAATTTGCATTCTGCAAATTGCAAAAATCAGCATGGGATGGAAGCGCTGTGAACTGTAGTACTCACATTACATCCATCTTCCCAATCAGAACACTGTGTGCTTGTTGGGTGGCCAAAACAGATTTCTATGTTTGAAATATTCCAGGCTGTGTAAGCTCTTCAGGAAAACTGTTCTGTCTGTGTCAAGGGGTGAGGCAAAGTGATCCCCAATCGACTGTATTTGTGAGGGTGACAGCAGGTGAAGGACTGCCAGTGTCTACAGTTCACATGGGAGGATGGGAATGCAATCTCCTCATTGAGAGAGGGCACAAAACGTAAATGTCCAAATAAACAGAAGCGATTAAAAAGCAGGGCTGTCCTACCTCCAGCCAGCTGTTTGCTGTTAAGGGGAGGGTTGTATAAAAAGAGGAAGAAGTTATGCAGCTGCCATGCACATTGGGAGAAAACTACATGTGTTAAACAAAAGAATGACTGGAACCCTAAAGCAAAATAAGGCCAAGTTACATAACTTTAAATGGGCCAGTTGTGTGTAGCACAGAATAATTTGGAAACTGGAGAGGACCTTGTGCAGCCAAAAACTTTCCTTGATATACAAATCAACACACAAATCTTTCCAGGAAAGCTGACTGAGGACAGAAAACCCACACATATTGAAAGTTATTTTATGTAGAAGTATTGCTACATTTTATAACTTTCTAGGGGGAGGAACTGTGCATGTAGCTAACACATGCCTGCCTGGAGTGTTTTTATTTTCTGGGAGGTTTAAAATAATTGTATTAGGGAACTGTATGTATATCAAGGGTGCTATGTGCTAGGTGGCTGAATATTTGGGGTGGGATGTTGATGAACAGATAAGCAATAGGATAGAACAATGTCAACAGCAGCATGTAGAACCACAGTTAGGAATGGATTCACTAAGCAGCAGTCCAACAAAACTGGACAAAAAGTCTTTAAGCCTTGATCCCAGTAACTGTCCACTCCTCACCTCTTCCCCTTCCTGTCTGTGAAGGAGGAATGCTGTGGTGTGATTTGGTTCAGCCAGAACCCACCACCATATCAAGGGGGGACTTTGTATGCTGCCTGGCCCATGCGATTGAAAGGAGAGAGGAGATAAATAAGTGGCAGTGACTTGAGGTGGCTGGACAGGGTTATCTACTTTTTGGTTAGGTTGTAGTGTGTGGGCTACCCATAGAAACAAAGAATTTGCTGCAGATAAGGACTGCTTGGCTGACCTAGTCTGCCCATTTTTCCCTGCCTTCAGTATCACTACAGATCCTAATTGAGATCTGGTCTGTCTTCCCTCACCCTCTTCCTTTCCCTTAAGATCTCCTTTTGCCTATCCCATACATTCTTGAACCACACCAGTGCTTCACCCCCACCACCTCCACTAGAAGGCTGTTTCAGGAATCTACCACTTTCTGTGAAAAAGTACTTTCTCACATCTTTCCTAAATTTACCATCTTCGAACTTCATATCATATCATGTCCCCTTGTTCTCGAGCACCATTTTTTCTGAAAATACTTCCTTCCTTCCTGTACCTTATTTACCCCCTTTAGGTATTTAACAGTCTCTATTATATCCTCTTCCTCTTCCAGTGTGTACATACTGTATTCAGGTCCTTACGTATGTCTCTCCACCGATGCAGATCCTGTACCAATTTAGTTGCTCTCCTCTGGACCACCACCACTTTATCAATAACCTTCTAGAGGAGATGTCTCCAGAACTGAACACAATACTCCAGGTGGGATCTTACTAGCAAACTATACAGAGGTAACACCACCTCCCTTTTTCTGCTGATGATAATACCCTCTCCCTATGCACCTCAGCATCACACTAACCCTCCCAACTGCCTTGTTGAACTGCCTGGCCACCTTGAGGTCATCTGATATGATTACTCCCCTGGTCTGTTGCCTGTTTGCTAGCAGTCTGCATCACCCCACGCATTTTGTACTCCATCTCCCTGTTTGTGTGCCCCAAGTGCAATGTGTTGTACTTTTTTCAACTGAAACCCAGCTGCCATACCCTTGACGATTCCTGAAAAGTTTTCTCAGGTCACTGCTGATTCTTTCCACACACAATCTCCCCCGAGTTGCCACCCTATTGCAGATTTTGGTGGCATCTGTGAAGAAACAGACCTTCTCTTCCAGCTCCTCCGAAATGTCACTTATAAAGACATTAAAGAGTACCGGTACCAGCACTGATCCCTAAGGCACTCCACTGGTCACACTCCCTTCCTTAGAGTGAACTCCATTCACCACCACATTCTGATACCTATCCCTTAACCAGTTTCTTACCCAGCTAATCACCTTTGGACCCACCCCTAAGCTACCCAGCTTGCTTGCAAGTTACATCTGTAGAACAGTGTTGATCACCTTACTGAACTCTAGGTAGGCTGCTTTCACCAATCCACCCTGACCTAGTTCCTTGGTCACCCAGTCAAAGAAACCTATCAAATTTGTTTGAGATGATCCAATCCCTTCCCCTGTAAACCCATGCTGCCTCAGGTCCTGTAAACCACTGGGTTCAAAATATTCTACAAGCCCTTCCTTCAGTAGTGATTACATTAACTTTGCCATCACCGATGTCAGACTGACTGTCTCATAATTCCTAGCCTCTTCCCTGCTACTACTTTCATATAGTGGGACTACATCCACCCTCCTCCAGTCCTCTGGAACCACTCCTGTTTCAAATGAACTGTTAAATAAGACTTTCAGAGGTGCAGCCAGTACCACCCTGAGCTTCCTCAGTACCCTTAGACGCACTCTGCCTAGCCTCATCACTTTGTCCACTTTCAGATTAGCAAGTCCCTTCAAGACTCTCTCCTCTGAGAAGAGACTAGTGTGAGATGTAGTTTGGGGATGCTCGTATCATGTTTAGAACTTGTTTTGTCATATCATTTAATCAACCATTTTTCCATCTGGCAGACCTCTTCTTGGACCACATCTCCAGAGTATATGAGGTGGCTACAGGCCCTGAAGAATCCCTGAATGTGGTAGACAGACAGATCTACAAAAGAACATGAATTTGAAGTTGTGACCATCCATCTATATGAATCCCTTGTCCTCCAATCAACATTTAATTGATTGAAGACCATATAAGTTTTAACACATCCTGATGTACAACCAAGTAGTTGAGAGAGACAACAAGAGATTTTACATTTTAGCAAATTAATCTGACACAGAAACACACAGAGAAGGAGCAGCCCTTACCTAGGGCTCACCGCCAGAACACTTTCGGTCCAGGCTGGACAGCCAGCCCAGTTGAGCCTCCCTCTCCGCCATCCGAGAAGCACAAAAACTCAGGAGCAGCCCCTACCTAAGGCTCACTGCCAGAACACTTGCAGGGCAGGCCAGCCCAGTCATGCCTCCCTTCCCGCCAGACGAGAAGCACAGAAACTCAGGAGTAGCCCCTGCCTAGGGCTTGCTGCTGGAACACTTGCAGCGCAGGCTGGACAGCCAGTCCAGTTGCACCTCCCTCCTTGACAGCCAAGAAGCACAGAAACTCAGCAGCAGCCCCTACCTAGGGCTTGCTGCTGGAACACTTGCAGTGCTGGCAGGACAGCCAACGCAGTCATGCTTCCCTCCCAGCCAGCAGAGAAGCATAGAAACTCAGGAGCAGCCCGTACCTAGGGCTCATCACCGGAACAGCTTGCGACACAGGTGGGACAGCCAGCCCAGTTTCGCTTCCATCCCCACCAGCTGAGAAGCACAGAAGCTCAGGTGAGATGCTGACTGAGCCCCAGGCAGAACCTTGGAGCCATGATTGGCTGAAGCCTGCAAGCACCATCAAGCGATTGGCTGCTCCTGGGATTTTTGAAGACTGCTAACCAGGGAATGTTTATGCTGGGGACATGTTTAAAATGTGTTAGTTAGCTTACATGCTTGGCTGTTCATTTTGCATTATCTTGTTCCTGCCTCCTTCCATCTACTGTTCTGAATTTGTCTGTTGAAATCCCTCTCCTCTTCCCATTCCCTTCCTTCCCCCGCTATTGTGTTATGGCTGCAATTAGCTTCTGTGGGGAGTTGAGCTGTTGGCACCAGCCAAATGACCCCCATTCAGTTGCAGCCTGCTTGCTCCCACCCTACTTCCTAATTCTTTTGTTACACTAGCCTGCCCCTTGATTTAGCTCTGTCCTGTACAATTTTCCTCAGCCCTTAAAGTAAACCTCTCCCTCTCTATTTTCCCTTCCAGGAGCAGCCCCTACCAAGGGGTCACCACTGGAACACTTGCGGCGCAGGCTGTACAGCCAGCCCAGTCGTGCCTCCCTCCCTGGCAGCCGAGAAGCACAGAAACTCAGGTGAGCTGCTGACTGAGCCCTGGGACGAACCTTGGAGCCATGATTGGCTGAAGCCCCCAAGCACTGGCAAGCAATTGGATGCTGCTGCTGCGGCTTCTTTCCCCATTGGAACCTTGATTTCTACAAGCCTGCTAAGGCTCTTTTTCTTCATGGCTTCGGATGAATTCAATTTTTTAAACCTTTAGGGGCTGGTGTTTTTGAAGACTGTTAACCAGGGAATATTTATGCTGGGGACATGTTTAGAATGTGTTAGTTAGCTTAAATGCTTGGCTGTTCATTTTGCATTATCCTGTTACAGCCACCTTCCACCTACTGCTCTTAATTTGTCTGTTGAAATCCCACTCCTCTTCCTATTCCCTTCATTTCCCCGCTATTGTCCTATGGTTGCAATTAGCTTCTGTGGAGTGCTGAGCCATTGGCACCAGCCAAACGACCCCCATTCAATTGCTACCTGCCCCAACCCTCCCACCTAATTCTTTTGTTACATTAGCCTGCCCCCCAATTTAGCTCTGTTCTCTGCAATTTTCCTGAGCCCTTGAAGTAAACCTCTCCCTCTCTATGTTCCCTTCCAGGAGCAGCCCCAACCTAGGGCTCACGCAGGAACACTTGCGGCATAGGCTGGACAGCCAGCCCAGTCTCACCTCCCTCCCCAGCAACCAAAAAGCACAGAAACTCAGCAGCAGCCCCTACCTAGGGCTCGCCAATGGAACACTTGCTGCGCAGGCTGGACAGCCTGCCCAGTCGCTCCTCCCTCCCTGCTGGTCGAGAAACACAGAAACTCAGGTGAGCTGCTGACTGAGCCCTGAGCTGAACCTTGGAGCCGTGATTGGCTGAAGCTTGCAAGCATCAGCATGCAACTGGCTGCTGCTGCTGTAGCTTCTTTCCCCATTGGACCCTTGATTTCTACAAGCCTGCTAAGGCTCTGTTTCTTCACGACTTCAGCCAGCCTAGTCGCGCCTCCCTCCCCACCGGCCGAGAAGCACAGAAACTTAGGTGAGATGCTGACTGAGCCCCGGGCCAAACCCTGGAGCTGTAATTGGCTGAAGCCCACAAGCACCGTCAAGCGATTGGCTGCTGCTGCTGCTGTGGCTTCTGTCTCCATTGGACCCTTTATTTCTACAAGCCTGCTAAGGTTCTGTTTCTTCACGGCTTTGGCCGATTCAATTTTAAACCTTTCGTTTTTCTCCTGCCCACCCTACCTCTGCCCCGTGCTCTTTTAAATACAGTACTTTCCCCTTCCCTTCTGATGCTCCTTCTCTAATTGGGTACAATAGCTCAGTCTCCTGCTGTTAAGCATCAATTATCTAATTACTTCCTGTTCTGCAACATTGCTATTTTGAGGAGACTTCTACCTAATTCCCTCCTTCCTGCCTGATTGGCTGCATGAAAACATACAATAAGTATAAAATAAAAATAATAAATAAATAAATACAACACACAAAATACCACTGCCATCTATTCCCTTAACTAATCTTTAGCACCAGGAACCATAAAAAGAAAAAATGCATCCTCTAGCTTTTACTCTGGTGTACCTGGTAGGTGTACTTCTCAGCCCCCTTGACCCGCATTCTGCGCCTGCACCTATACTATCACCTAACACTGCAGGAATAAACTCTTGTGCTCTATTGGATTTCATGACTGTTCTGCCATTCACCGTGGCATCACTTATTCAATCCTATGTACATTGTGGTACTCACACAAAGTCAGTACATGGGCTATTTTTATTGCTCTTAGCTTACCTCTTCACCAGTACACTCTCTGACCTTTTCTGCTTGGGTGAGTTTATATGACTCCTTGGGCCTTTTTTCCTCTGCTTTGCCCATTCCTCCTCTAGTACTGTATGCCATTGCAAAAGGGGAAGGACACGTCTTTTTAGAATCTTATTAAATGCACTAAAAAAATTGTCAGTATTGCTACTTATATGCACCGGCAATATCGAGATAAACCCCAGACCTTCCCACCCCATATCTGTTTGTTTGGAATTTCCTCAACAAACGGGGATGAGCTTCTTGCACATAAATGCCTGCAGCCTGTTAAGGAAGTTTGATGCATTACAGACATGGATTAACCTTTCTAATCCAGATGTTATGGTAGTTACCGAAACGTTACTGAGACGCTCCACACAGGACCACAAAATTAACATTCCCTCTTACAATGCTTTTAGGGCGGAAAGACATATATGGGGGGGGTAGCAATTTACATTTGGGACAATTTCATTGTTTCCATAATGATGCTGCTACAATGCCAGAGGAATTTGAATGCATTATCATAAAAGTTCAACTTTCTTATTAGGTCCCCCCTATATAATGGGGTACCACATGTCTCCTTCTGCAGGGCTTAAGGTTCTGAAATATGTGATCAACTTCCTAAGCACAATATCCTCTGAGATCGTCATTCTGTGTGATTTCAGCATGGATTGGTCTTCTCCTATTGTTGAACCCCTAAAAGATATCAGCAATACTTTTGGGCTCACACAATTCATTTCAGATGTTACCCACCCTAATAAAAAAAGCCTGGCACACAGTTCATTAATTGATCCAATCCTGGTTAACAAACCTCACCCCTTCTCACACACTGGTGTCTTCTTCAATGAGCTCAGTGATCACTGTGCCATAGCCTGTGTGAGGTCAGCTCCAAAATAATTTTCTCCTCCAGGTACACTTTCATGAGAAACCACCAGTGCTTGGACCCAAACGCCTTTGTCACTGACCTTTAGCACTCTAGCTGGCATGAATTTTACCTAGCCCACATGGTGGAGGAAGCCTACCAAGCCTTTCAGACTATTGTCATTGGATCTATTAACAAACACACTCCCTTAGTTAAAGTTCGCACTACAAAAAGATCCTGTCCCTGGTTTACAGCCAGCCTTAAAGATGCACTGCTCCACAGGGATGCCCTCTGGAAGAAGGCAAGAAAAACCAAACAACCAGCTGATTGAGCAGCTTTTAGAGCTATCAGAAATCAGTGCACCAAGCTAGTTAGTGCTGAGAAAGCTAGATTCTACCAGTCTGAGCTTGACTCTGCTTCAAACAGTTCAGCAAAATTTTGGAGAACCATAATAGATATAAAAGGCCACAGCCTGGCCTCCTCACTCCCACCAAAAAATTCCACTGGAGACTCTTCCACTACGGACAAGAAGGAGATTCTAAATCTATTTAATAACTATTTCATCACTGCTGGGTTAGTGTTCGACACTACACCAGCCAGCAACCTTAGATCTTAGTTATGTGCTCAGGAATCCGCCTGCCAAACTTTGGCCTCCACTGTGCAGGAAGCAGTCTTTACCTTCAGTCCTGTCTCTGTGAAGCAGGTGGAAAATTTGTTTCTGAGCCTAGATATCAGAAAGAGCACCGGTGCTGACCAACTAGAACCCTACTACCTAAAACTGGCATATTATGTATTAGCTGTTCCAATCACTCAATTTTTTAACTTGTCTCTTGCACAGGGGGCTATTCCTTCAAGCTGGAAAACTGCCCATGTTACCCCGTTGTTTAAATGTGGTGACCCAAGTAATTTAAATAACTATCGACCAATATCCCTACTTCTCATTCTATCTAAATTGCTTGAAAAGGTTGTCAACACACAACTTAGGCAGCGCCTGGAGAGCTCTAACCCTCCTTAACCCGTTTCAGTCTGGATTTCGGCCATGCCACAGCACTGTTTCATGCTTGCCAAAGTTTCTAATGACTGGCAAAATGCACTGGATGCAAAAAAATCATGTGTGTGATTTGTTCCTTGACTTGAGCAAAGCTTTCGACACAGTGGATCGTGATCTGCTCTTGGTCATATTTAGAAACATAGGACTGGACGGCATGGTTTTGAACTGGTTCTCAAATTACCTTACAGAATGGCAGCAACAGATAAAGGCAGATGGTGACCTTCCCCCCTGAAAACTCTTCTAAGAGGCATACCCCAAGGGTCTGTTCTAGACCCTGTACTATTTGCCTTTCATATTAATAACATCGACTCAGGAATCAAATCAGCAAACCTACATTTGTTTGTTGATGACATCATTCTTTTAAATTAATAGACCTTCCCCGGAACTTTCCTGCAGGGATCTCCAGCTTGAATTCAACCTCCTGCAGAAGAATCTTCTACACCTAAAGTTACTTATAAATGCAAAATAAAAACAAGACTATGCTCCTATCTTCCTCATTCCATGTGCCCAAACCAAGCTCTGTTGGTTCTGTTCCTCACCTAACCACTCTGCTGGGTGAGTCTCTAGAAATCGTGGAGAAATTTAAGTATTTAGGGTGTACGGATTGACTTTAAGCTATCTTTTGTTGACTGCATTGAAGAACTCCTGAAACCACTAAAGCAGAGACTTGGTCTCTTCTTTAGGATTAAGCATCTACTAACCCAAGAATCAAAAACTAGTTTAGTCCAATCTATCTTTATGCATTATTAGACTGTGCTGACTTCCTCTTCGGCCAGGGCCTAAGCACTGCTTTGTTAAAACTAGACACAGTTTATCACAGAATGCTTAGATTTATTACAGCTGTGCTGTACTCCACTCACCACTGCACCCTCTATGAATTAGTAGGCTGGAACTCACACAGTTTTAGACGTCAAAAAAATGCTATCTACTGGATGTACAGAGCCATTATTATCAAGTTCCCTCATTATATTTCTGACTACCTGCCTCTTTGTGTTGTGGGTTGTTATCCCTTGAGAAGCTAATCCTGTATTTCGCTTATTGTCACCATGATCAGAACTTGTTATGGTAGATCTGCAATAAGTCACACCCTCCCTATTCTCTGGAACAATATACAACAAGCATTTGTCAATGCCGAATGTTTGCTTGCTGGCATTGGCATTGGTGGGGTGTGCCTTTGTGTCACCAGGCATAACGGCCACGCCATTTCATCACACCCTACCCTGCAGACACTGACAAGCGTGATGGTGTGCTTTGGGTCTTTGGCCCTTATGCTCACCCCATTTCATCAGGAAATATGGTGAGATGGGTGCAGTATAGGAGAATGGGGCAAACTTTGGGGCCGAAGAGTCCAAGGCACACCTCGATGCCTCTCACTGGCTGCAGGGTGTGGGGGGGGTGTAATGGTAGGAGCATTACAGGTGACAATCCCAAGTCACACCCCTGAAGCCTGTCAGTCTTTACAGGGTGAGGCGTTATGGTCGGAAACCCTAACGCCTCAGGCGTTCATTGGGATTTTCACTCCAAATTTTCAACATGGCTTTTTGTGACCCCCACCTTATGAACAGTGGCAATATTAGTTTGTTAGCCGAAAGCTGATTTTGCACAGTGACTGTGGCATTTGGCACCACAGGTGTAAAAATGCATTTCGAACAGGATGTGAAAAATGACAGCTGTACTGTTCATGGGGAGGTGTAAAAAATGGCAATGTTGAAAATCTGCAGTGAAAAAAAAAAACTGGTGAAGTCACGAGCATGCATAGAAACTGCGAAATGCACACCCTTAATGTAATTAGTTTGGGGAATTTTTACAGCAGATTGTCAACACAGGCATTTTGGGACCTCCAGTCATGAACAGCGTCACTGTGATTTTCGTAATCTGTCCCGAACAGTGATTTCCCACAGCGACCATGCATTTCTACGCAGAAAGTGTGAAAACACATTTTGGCCATGTTGTGAAAAATTACAGGTGTACTGTTCATAAGAAAGCGTGGGAAAATGCCAGTGGTGAAAATCTGGACTGAAAATATTACAAATTCATGAACTTAACAAGGGTGCGTGGAAACAGTGCAATGCTCACTTGTAACACAGTCATTTATGGACTTTTGTCACCAAATTTTCAACATAGCCATTTTAAGACCTCTGCTCATGAAAAGTGTCACTGTAATTTTTTTAATCTGTTCCAAACATTGATTTCACACACCGACTGCACCATTGTGTGCTACATGTGCGGAAACACAATTTGGGTGAGATGTGGAAAATGTCAGCTGTACTGCTCATAAGGAGGTGTGCTAAAATGGCAATGTTGTAAATCTGGAGTGCAAATATTAAAAATGTGCAAACTTATGAGCCTGAGTATGAACTGCGCAATGCACACTCATACAGTAAAACAGTCATTTTGGGGAATTTTTCCCCAGATTGTCAGCATGGGGTTTTGGGGGGCCTACCTCATGAACTGTGACACTGTCATTTTACACATTGGTCCCAAAAGATGGTTTCATGCAGCGACCGTGAAATCACCTTTCAGGACTGAATAACAAAATGACAGTGACAGAATTCATTAGGTGGAGTCCCAAAAACCTCATGTTGAAAATTTGGTGAAAAAATTTCAAAAAATGCCTGACATATGCATCAAAGTTGAAAAAAAAATGTTTATTCCATTATACAGCTTACCGGCATTTTCTCAGTTCGTGGTCAGCTTTGAAGAGTGCAGACGTGTTCCCAGGCCACCAAAGATTGTGGCGCTGGGCTCCTGAGGTAAGTATGGGATGAGGGGTGTGTGGAGAGGCATAGTGCACAGAGGGTGGGCACGGGAGGGGGTGGAAGTCAAGACAGTCAGTGAGAGACAGTTTTTTCTTTCTAGGTATTTTCTTTTACTTTTAGGAAGACGACATGGGACATTTGCCACGCTGGGGTGAGCTCCCAGTGTGGCAGCTGGAATTTATTTTTGGGGGGGCCAGCAGCTCTGACGGGAGATTGGGCACCCCCATCGGCCATAGAGAAGTTTGGCAAGCTGGGGTGGGCTCCTAGCATGGCACCTGAAAGTGTGGTGGGGGTCAGCAGATGGCCGTTTGCCATGCTGGGGCGGGGTCTCAGCGTGGCACCTGGAAGGCTGTTTGGGGGGACAGTTGGAGCCAATGGGGAATTAGGCACCCCCATCGGCCATACTGTGTGTGGGGGGAGCACATGAGCATGCTGGGGTGGGCTCCCAGTGTGCTACTTGTTGGGGGGGAGGAACTGTCTATGACAGCTCTTGCAGTGCAGTGCCAACATGTAGGCACTTTGTATACCACCGATGGCAGCAGTATGCAAATTGCCTGCATGCTGCAGTTCTTTCTTTGAACTGTACACCACTGTATTTGCAAATGCTGTCATAGACAGCTCCTACATTCATTGGCGTGGTGGGACCGTGCCTGCAAAAGGCAGCAGGTCATTGGAACTAGAGAGGCACACCTACAAATTCTTTTATGGTGGCACTATGTTTCTTGCACATGCGTGCAAGCAAACATAAAAAACCTTGAAGCTTGCTATCCCTGTGAAGCTGTCCTTCTTCAAAATTCTATTTGGTTTCACCTTCAAGGAGACATGTAATTGCCTCCGCTGATGACCATCTGTCTAGGCATACTTCATTATGCCTGCCCCCCTTAATTTGTGTCACAGTTCATGTGTTATATGGTGTCTGTCCTTATCCCCCCCCTCCCTTTCTGGCTACTATACTCTATTGCTACTCCTTCCTTCCCTAGCTCATTACCTCTCACCCTATTTTAGCCGCATTGTACATATGTATATAGGATATGATGTATATCCAGAGTAATTGTATTCATTGACATTATTTTTGCATTGTGATTTTTGTTCCGTCTTGATGTAACATTCTCATTTTATAACTGCGTTGTATTCTTGACCTACCCAGATCCACCTTGCAAATGAGTTCTCTCAATGGTGTTTCACCTGGTAATATAAAGATTGATTGATTGATTGATTGAGTGAGTGAGTGAGTGATTGAGAAAAAGATTTATTAACATTACTTGACATTTTTCAAGTTGAAGCGTGTCCACTACATGTTTGGATGTGCAAAGCCATTGTAATGTAGTCTGATATTGATATGCAGCTTAAAGTTTTGAATGTTTAGTCTTTTAAAAAACACTGGTACTTACATTTTTGAAATAGAAATTGAATCTCAGGAATAAATTACACTAACAACACAAATGGAGGCAATCGTAACAAATATGACAACAAATGCTACCAAATATGACATATCAAAGGTCTCAGAAATGAGTGCAAAAGAATATTGTGCTTAATATGCCAGTAATATTTTCATGTAAATGATGGCAAACTTGTCTGTTCCACATGCAATGTGCTTGTTGATTTTTTTTTTTATAATTCATATTTTATTAACAGATTTTCACAATACAGGGGACAGAGAGTTATAACATACTCTGCATACATTCAAAGTGTTACATGAGCTGTCCCGATGCCCCCTTCCCCCCACCCCATACAGCAGCAGAGTCCATACAGTAATAAGATAGGAGTACTATATAGTATCACAAATTAAAGATCATTGATTACAGTAACTCATATAGCTGATCTGGTCATGATTAGCGTGTGAAGGGGATCCCAAGTATTCTTGTACCACTGCAACTTAATATGGAGGCTAGCTATCGCTTTCTCTGTACAAAGATTAGCTAGAATTTCATTAACTCATTCGTGATATGATGGGCTTACCGCATCCTTCCAGTGCCGAAGTACTATTTTTTTTAACAGATAATGCAATCGTGGAAATAGGAAATCTTCTGATTCTCACCTTGATAGAGGATAGATCTCCTAACAAACATACATCTGGGGTGAAGCAACCTTGCAAACCCAATATAGGATCTAGGTTAGTCTGTATGGTTACCCACAAAGACCTTATCTTGGGGCAAGACCAAAAGATGTGAAGAAGTGTGCCATCCTCTTGACATCCTCTGGTACAAGCCCCCGAACTTATAAGGCCCATTTCCTCAACTTCACAGGGGTGTAATACATGTTATGAATAATGTGGTATTGCATAAGTCGGAGTCTGTCCTGAGAAACGTATTTATGACAGAACTTCCATAAAACCGACCAGTTGGGAGTGTATTGGGGAAAAAGGAAACCCAGAGCCAAGTGGGGCCTTCAGGTCTCCCATGTTTCCAATAAAATAACACTGGTATATTTTGGAAATAACGCCTTGGGACCCCAACAAAGGGAAAGATCAGATACAAATAGAAAGGCAGGTGGGTGAGGGGGAATATTACCAAGTACTGTAGAGAGCAGATGTTTTAATTGGACTACCCTGAAGTGAAAAGCTAACGGCACATCAAATTTATGAATTATATTGGAAACTGAGAGCCATTCTCCTGTGTCATCCAGAAAAGTAGAGATTATCCCATCCCCAATTTGGGGCAACCATTTACGAGAGATTGTCCTTTTATTTATTGTGAAAGACGGGGAATTCCAAATGGACTGAGACAAGTCCAAGTGTGGGGAGTACTGCAAAAATGAACAAAGCTGCACGTGAACTCTGAGGGACGTTTGAATGATGGGACAACTACAGGAATTAGGAAGGGATGCCATTTTAACATAGAGCATAGTCGAGGGGTCTATGTTCTCGGACTGAATGAAGTCTAACTCAATTTTGAGCCAGAACGGTCTTAAGTGTTCCTGACCCGGATTCACCCAGCACATATACTTTGCAATTTGACTAGCCCAGTAATAAATTGCCAGATGGGGGATCCACAGTCCTCGATCCATTTTCTGAGTGGCCAGCTTATAATATGCTAACCTGGATTGTTTATTGGACCAGATAAAATTTGTGAAAATTCTGTGAATTTTCTGAAACCATGATAAAGGAATGAAAGAATTAAGGAGCGAGAGGGGATAAAATAAGCAAGGAAAAACATTCATTTTAATTATATTAATGAAACCCCAGAGAGAGACAGGAAGTTAGACCATCTATTGAGGTCCTGAACTATCACTTGGGAAAGGGGCTTCAAGTTTTCTTTGAACCAGGAAGAGGGATTACGCGTCAAATTAATACCAAAATATCTGAGAACACGAGGAGACCAGCTGAGACCAAAAGGAGACACATCATTTTTGAAAACCTTATGGTTAAGAGGGAAAATGGAGGATTTATTAATATTCAGCTTATAGTTTAAGAAAGTACTGAACTTGGCGATTTCTCCTAACATGACGGGGATAGATGTTTTTGGATGGGATAAATGGAGGAGAAGATCATCAGCGTAAGCCGTGATCTTCACCACATTATTACCTAGCGGGATACCTCGTATCTCTGGATTATTAAGAATATTTTGGATAAGGGACTCTAAGTATAAATTAAATAAAAGAGGGGAGAGGGGACATCCCTGCCTGGTACCGGAAGATAAGAGAAAGGGTTTGGAGAATGCTCCATTACCGGAGACTCTGGCAGAGGGAGTTCGATATAAGGCACGAATCCAGTCTATAAACTTGACCGGAAAACCAAATACTTTTAGGACCTGAAACAGGAAATTCCAATTGACACGATCAAATGCCTTCTTGGCATCCAAGGAGACCAATCCCGTGAGAAAGACGGCATCCCTGGACACCAAGACGACGTGTGATGAAGTGCGTAAATGGCCAGCTGATGAACGCCCCTTCATAAATCCCACCTGAGACATACTAATCAGGTCCAGAAGGACCCGTGTTATTCTATCGGCCAATATCTTCGAGAGAACTTTAACATCTTGGTTCAATAAAGAAATTGGCCTATAGCTTTGCACTAGCTCTGGGTCTTTATCGGGCTTAGGAAGGAGAACAATCAGGGCTTCAAACAGATGTTGTCTATTCTTGCACCAGAAAGAATGTGGCAATGCAACCGGTGAAGAACCGATAATAGTTGTGATTGAAAGGTTTTATAGAACAAAGCGGAAAAAACGTCTGGTCCCGGGACTTTGTCTGAGGGCAAAGCCCCGATGACCTCTACTATTTCCTCCAGAGATATTGGGGAGGATAGGAACTTCCTCTGTTGTTCAGATAAAGAGGGTAGAGAAGAATCCCTCAGATATGCCTCGAGCTCTTCTAAGGAAGGGGGTTATTTATGTCCCTATATAAATGCTCATAGTATGAGGCAAACTCCTGCACAACCTCAGAAGGGGATACCTTCAGGGATCCATCTGCCCGGGCCCTGATTGGAGGTATGAATCTAGCAGATTCCTGCTGTTTTAAAGTTAAGGCTAACAAACGTCCTGCTTTTTCCCCCTGGTCGATATAGCTTGCTTTGGCATAAATAATAGGTAACTCTGCTTTCTCCCTCAACAGGTCTAAATAGTTATCTTTAGCTACTGAGAGCCTCCTCATATCCTCTTCCGAGGTATTAGAGGATAACTTGGTTTCCAGAGATCTAATTAGAGATAATGAAGCTAGTAATTCCGCCTCACGAACCCTTTTCCTCTTTGTAGCTAAACTAATAATAATCCCTCTCATATAAGCCTTGAAAGCACCCCACAAAATATCAGGTGCCATGTCCTCAGAGGAGTTAGCAGAGAAAAGGAAATCAATCTGTTCTTTTATTAGGTTACAGTATTTGGTATCTTTCAGCAGTTGCCCATTTAATTTCCATCAGGTTTCTTTATGGGGAATGTTAAGGAAAGCCAGATTAGAAGTCACCAGAGAGTGATCCGACACTGGACCTGGCTGAATCGAGGCAGTTAAGACCCCCGGTAAGAGGACCTGAGAAATGAAAAGATAGTCGATGCGAGACTGGGTTCTGTGTACAGGCGAGTCGAAAGTATACTCTCTGTCCTTAGGGTGTAGTACATGCCACACATCACACAGTCCGCACCGATCCAGAAAGTCCTTGCAGGCCCTCTGCCCGGGCAACAAACTCCTCGACCCACTACCAGACCTATCCACTTCAGGATCAAGAACCAGATTAAAGTCCCCGCCCATAATTATACCAATGGGAAGCATGGGAAGGAGTATGGAGATAAGCTTCATAAAAAAGCCCGGATCGTCTGCGTTTGGCCCATATATGCTACCAAGTAAAATTGGCATGGACCAAAGATTCCCCTGGACCAGGACATATCTACAGTCTGGGTCCCTGAGAACTTGTTTAGAGATAAAGGGAATGCCTCTATTGACCAGAATCATAACCCCACAGCTGTTAGTGGACCCCGAGGCAGTAAATACCTGTCCAATTTGTTGCCTCCTAAGTTGCACAGATTCATTTTCCAGTAAATGAGATTCTTGCAAGAATGTGATCTGAGAAGACAATAAGCTTAAATGTTTTAACACTTGGTATTGTTTGACTCTTTTCCTTATCCCCTTCACATTCCATGTAGTCAGATTTACACAACTGGCCATCTAAGTAAAAAAAATGAGTCTCTTATGTACCATCTAGGGATTACAACAATCGGAGTTAAATGTACAGAACCCATGTTTGCTGCTGTATCTTCATCTCAGCCCCACATCAACTCCCCTCTGGCCCAAATCCCCCAATCCCCCCAAAATATCCCAAACCCACCCAGCGAACAAATAAAATGAAAACCATGAACACAATATCATCCCCCCTCCCCCCACCCCAGCTGTCACGAGCAACATTCAGCACAATACCGTCTTCCTTCCTCCCACTCCAACCTCCCAAACATGTGCCCCAAAAACCCTGCCCTAATATGGAAACCTTCTTATACAACCAATGATCAGGAATATCTAAACGAAGGTAGAGACAGCATATGTAATAACAGACAACTACTGGATTCCTGATATCCAGAAAAACAGGGAGCGAGAACAAGAAAGGGAAGTGAGAGCATCCCCAACTTGGAAGCAGTCCAGGGAACCCGAATACCTGGAAAAGAAAAAGGCAGTATAAAGCGTGAGAGCAGAATACTCTATCGTAACTACTGCCAATAGCAAGATTGAAAATATTCCCAGTGACATTTGCTCACAAAAGAATTAAATGCTCCCAAGTAGTGGATCTCCATATATTCCCAAGCCCCCACTGTTATATTCAACTGGGGGAAATAGATTCCCGAGACAAGTAATGGGGTAAATCCACCAAATATACTGCAAGATTGCCCTCTGGTGATATTAACTCAAAAATGCATGTCTAGCTAAAGCTAATACTGGGAGGTCGGTCTCTTGACTAGTGCCTTAGCAAACAAAAACACCAGATCTGAGGGCTTTCATTATAATAACTACATCATGAGAAACAGAATGGTGTCCTTGCAAAAGGAAAACAAGAAAATATGATCCACGTGAAAAAAGAGAACTTTCTCCAAGACAAAACACAACCCCATTGAAACAAACTCCTTGGATATGGAGTTGCTCCAAAATGCTGAGCACTGAGATGAGAAGTGAAAGAGAGCAGGATTCCAATGAGAATAGTCCCCTCCGCCATAACATTCAGGAACCTTCGAGACCAGACAGTTATTCATTCCTCATTTTGAATAGTGGTACAAGAAAAAACTTCTCCCTTCCATCTCAGGATAGGATGAGACCAAACAAACAGGTCAAGTGTCCCGAAACAGATCCGGCAGGGCAGCCTTAAGTCCCATAAGAGCCATTTCAGGATTCTCATATGTTGACCAGGTTCCAGCCACTAGTACCTGTAATCTAGCTGGGTAACCAATTTTAAAGTGAAGGCCTGCTGCTATGATTTTTGATACAATAGGGTGAAATGCAGTACGTTTTGCTCTGACCGACCCTGGTAAATCTTGGGCAATTCTAAGCCTGGCATTTTCCCATTTCACTTCTTGCAGTTCTCTCACTTTTGCCAAAAAATGTTGTCGCTCCAAGTAATTTAAAAAGCGACAGATAATGGGACGTGGCATTGCTCCTGGAGCTGGTTGGGTCGCAGGGACCTATGCGCCCTTTCTATGGTGTACTTGACCCAGAAAGGAGAGGGACCAGCAATCTTTTCCATCAGTCTCTGCACAAATGCGAATGTGTTCTGGCCTTCCTTTCCTTCTGGGAGGCCCAAGATAACTATATTATTTCTTCGGCTGTGGCCCTCTAAATCCTCCAGCTTGGCTTCCAGACTAGAAATTCTTTGCCACATAGCTACGAGACAAGGATCAATTTTTTTGACTTGCTTCTCAAGAGAGGAGAGTCGAGTTGCCTTATCTGAAGTTTTTATCAAGACCTCTTCGAGTTTTTAGAAAGGGATTTGATTTTGACTGAAATTTCTTTAACTTCTTCTCGGAAGGGTTTAAACTCTTCCAAAAACCTGCTCAAAGTCAGGCGTTCTTGCTCAGCGATCAGGTTCTGAAGCTCCAGCTTATCCACTACACTCGAGGCCCTTGATTTTTTCAGGGCCTTCTCAGGAGTGACTGGCAGGGTGTGCTTCTGTGGAGGTTTCTTCATTTAGACCTCCATAATCAACAAGAACAAGCCAGCAGGCACACAGGGTATTAAGAAGGTGGTGATAAACAATCTTTCTGGTTTTTAGGGAGAAATAATGGCCAAAATAGTGATATTTTGCAGTTAGGAGTCTGGAGCTGTGCAGAGGAGCTTCTACCCGGTACCCTGCATCATGTGATCCCCATGCTTGTTGATTTTTTAAGAAAAGCAGGTTGTGACAAACATTTGAGTAGTAAAGTTCATAGAAAGAAATGCAAAAGTTTGGAGCAAACAAAATTAAAAAGTGCAAAAATGCAAAAAACAGTGACAGAACATTTTAGAAATCGAACTGAGGAACAGTCACATAGATGAACCAAACTTTACAAATTAACTAAAGCTTTTACAGCTGCAAATATTCCACTGCACTGTCTTGACAATAAATCTCTAAAATCTTTTTTTGTTTCTCATTAGTGTGCTTTATCCCTCTGCCTGACTGGTCCCCTCCATCAGTCCACCCCCTATGCCCAGTCCCGTCATCCACCTCCTGAGACTTATCTCCACTCCTTAAGCAGCCTGGCTTGCCTCCCAGGGTGGGGCCACTGGGGCGGTGCCTTCCCCTTAATGGAGACTCAGTTGGTATTCTGGGAGCATGTACCATGGTCAGTGGTGTGGGGTCTGTGACATAAAGCAGATATCCATGTGCCATAGTCAGACATTTTTTCCCCAATTTTTCTCCCACCCCCTAGGACAGTGCACACATGCTTGCAGAGACGTGCGCATGCACCAAAGTAAATCCAACATCCTTCCACCTGGATGTGATGGTGCTGGCTTTACCACCACCTGTGGTCACCCAGGAGGTGTTAGTGCACCAGCAGCCATGCATTCTCCCTTCCCAAGATGGAGAGTGTCTGCATGGATGCTCTGCACACACCCCCCAGCCAGCCCTATAATGACCCTGGCTCGTTCCGGAACCCAGCGTCACTGGTGATAGGTCTACTGCTGCACCAGCAGGCCAGCCTTAGGTCTCTAAAATCTTATCTAGAAAAATGGTTTAAAATACATTGGGATAATCCCCATGGCCTATCAGCAGAGACAGTGGTATCTACCTAAAGTGGTCGAGGGACACAAATCAGAAGAAAAAAAAAAGAACTTTGATGTGTTCTGGACATAGCATTGTATGCCACAAAACCACTGAAGATAATTATAGGTTTAATGTTTTTGTTGGGCCAACTATTAAAGCAGATGAGGCTAAAAACATTTACTCCACTGCTAATGAATCAATGGGTAAAACAGTGCTGCCTGCAATTTTACCTGACTGTGTTGTCTTGAAGAGAATGAATCATAAACTGTTAGACTGTCACTGATGAGCTTCAGAAATATAAAGTTCCTTTTGATAAGGTTTCAGCCTCTGTGACTGATAACGCTGCATATATGCACAAAGTCTGGCACAGTAGCTTGAAGAGTTTGTTTCTAAATGGAATTCATGTGGACCGTAACTCAGTCTAGGGACCTGCCCCCTGACATAGCTCCAAGAGTGAAGCACTGGGATCTTGTCAGCAGTAAAGTGTGCAGCTGATATTGTCATGCAACAATGGAAGTTGGTAGAAGCATTTGAGCTTGTTGGCTTGTTTTCCTCTGAGTGTGCATGCTGATTTTGGCTGTCGATTTTTAAATTGGCACTCTGCTCCATGGGAGAGCCTAGGGTTGTGAGGAGATGAATAGGTGAGGTAATTTTCTTTAGGAGGCAGAGGGAGCAAACAAACACTGTTTTAGTTTAATTGTCATTGAAGTTGACATTGAGCTGTGCAAACTAATTCTTAATTCTATGGAAGTCAGATTGCAAAATGCTAGTCCAGAGAAGATGCACTGAAACAGAAGACTGTATCATCGGCATTCGTATGGCCTGTGTATTGTGCACACTGTAGAGATAACTGATAAATTAATACTGAGAGCATGAATTCTGCAGTGCTTTTCACATGAAAGACCTCAGGTCTGAGCAGGTGTTTTGCACTGTAGTCATTTGTGTGCAGATGTTTAGGCAGCCTGCAAACCATTTAACAATTTGAGATATGTTTGAAAGATGCTGTGTAATGGAAAAGTGAATGAAAATGAAGGTGATGTGAGGTTTCAAGTCTAGAATTTATAGTCAGTGTTCTGGATGGTATGCTCTTGACAATATTGCAGTTGTGTGGCACTGTGGATGATCCTGGAATCTAACAGTAGAAAAGTGCTAGCTATGAAATGACAAAACAATAATGACTGTCAAACAGGCTATGTACTGTGCTGTAATCTCTATTATAAAATGGCAAGAAAGAATGCTGGGCTCTAATTGATCAATCTGGGGCTAGACCCATGATGTTATACCAGTACAACATCACTGATCTAGTCTCAGCACATACATTACTGAATGTCATCAGTAGAAAAAAAAAACTTACTCAACATGCAGATTAGAGAGATAGAACAATTATGCAATGTATTGTACCCACAATTCCTCACTATGTAAATCAGTATACAAGCTATTATAGTTCTGTATCACTACAGAATTAGGAGAGTACATCTCTCAGTAAAGAAATCTTTCAGCTATCAGTGTGTGCACAATGCTTTATTTTGAAAATAAATATTTGAGATCTTATATTGCAGTAACCATGACCTAAAAATGACACTGTACCTCCAAGTAAGGTAAAATGTCATATAGCTTCATATTGCACCCACAATTCCTTGCTACATATATTTGCATATTAGGTGCTATACTGTAATCATCACTTCCAAAATATAAGACTGCACTGTTAAGTACAGAAAATTTAAGTTAACTTTATAATCTACCCAGAATTTCTTGTTGCTGTGTATTTATCATCATATTAGCTGTAATACTGCTGTACCATTATATTAAGGCACTGTAATGCAGTCACCATTACCAACAAAGTAGACTACATTGCTGAATAAGGACAATTTAAATTAACTTTATAATCTACCTAAAATTCCTTGTTGCTTTATGTAAATCAGCATATTACCTGTTATACTGCTGTACCTATGACCAAAATAAGACTTAATTGACTTAAGAGAAATGGACTACCTTATGTCTCAACGTTAGAATGTAAGGGATTCAGAGGAGTCATTGTATAATAGTAATAATGCACTCCAGTGTGTGTGTGTGTAGTGCCGGGATAATGTCACTTCTTGGGTGTTGGATGCACTCAGCCTGCAGTCTCTTGCCCAACCAGCCGAAGCTAGTTGTCATTTACTGCAAGTTGTTGTATTGAATCTCGGTACCTTAGTGGAACCAACAAATTCCAAGATGGTAGCATCGTCTTTCAGAAAACAAGATGTGCAAGAACAAGGGGACACAATTTGAAGATAGAAGTGGAGTGGCTCAGGGGCAATGTGAGGAAGTATTTTTTCACAGAGAGGGTGGTGGACGCATGGAACAGCCTTCTTGAGGAGGTTGTGGGGTCTAAAACTGTGGGAGAATTCAAGAATGCATGGGACAGACATAAGGCAATTTTTTGGGGGGGTAGGAAGAAGTAGGCTGTTGGTTAAATAGGATCTGCAGCTTATCCTCTAGATTGGGAAATGGGCAGACTAGGTGGGCCTAGCAGTCCTTATCTACCATCAAAGTCTATGTTTCTATGTTTAAGGCATGACGTTATCCTAGCATGACACACACCCTGTTGTGCATTATTGCTTAAATTTCCCTTAGCCCACATGAAAATGGTATAGAATGTTACTGAGTTACAACCACAAGTCAACCGTTTAACTAGATTTAATATCTTTTTTACTAACAAAACTGAAAAGAAAACAGCATGGAAGCAACCTACAGCATCCAGTAAAAGACATAGGACACATTATGAAAACATTTATATTTCACTTTACGTGACAGGATGGTAACAGCCCTATATGATAATGAGAGCTTTATTTTCTTTTTTCAATGGCATCATAGCGGGAGATAATTGGACTGATGAATTTGCAATATATTGTGCCAGAAGATTGTATTAGATTTTATTAAAAACTTAATGAAAATATAGAAAAGGATATAACTGTTGCATATGGCCCAAACCAAATTTTAAATATACCAAAATTAGCCCCTTTTTGGTACACTTAAATGATATGAAAATGTGGGAAAATATATGAAGTATATAGCAACACCAAGCAGAATGCACTGCAAAAGGCTGCAGTATGCTGCAGGGAACAGAGTCATTCAATGGCAATTACTGTAGCCCTTTTATCATGCAGTTTTTGTCATTTACTACAAGTTGTTCTATTGTATCTTGGCTGGCTCAGTTGTATATGACACATATATAAACAGTGTATGGAAAAATGCATTCTCAGGCCTGGATATTCAGAGCAATTGCACATGGCACAACTACAGAAATGCACCAAGGAGTGGTATTCAGTGGGAACCACTGCGCAGTGCAAAATCCATTGCACTAATGCATAACTATAACGTATGCAGCACAACTGCAGGGGGTGTACCCATGAATACCCAGTGCAATGGAATATTCAATCGTGAAACCATGGCACAAACACACAGACAGCAGTTGCGCCAAGATTGAGAGTGAGACAGAGAGATAGAGAAAGAGAGAGAGAGAGACAGACAGACAGACAGACACAAACCAGATACAGAGGGAGAGGGACAGAGAGGTGGTGTGGGAAAGGGAGAGAGGGGCAGAGAGAGAGAGACACACACACACGCACACAGACACAAAACCCAGTGTACCAGGGTGACACACAGCCAGCAGTCAACTGTCCAGGGGGACAGTGGAGAGCAGGAGAGATGGAGAGTGCGCCCTTCTTGATGGAGGCGGCAATGAGGAGTGTAAGGAGGCAGGAAGAACAGCTACGTGACCGACACAGGTGGTACCGTGCCTGCATCACCTTTGAGAACTATAGTGACACAGAGATCATGGGCCAGTACCACCTGAACAGGACCATTCTTAGGCAGCTCTGTGAGCTGTGCAGTTAAGAGATGCAGGCATCCACCAGCCGGAGCTATGCCATGTCCGTGGAGACTAAGGTGACCACTGTCATGTGCTTGCTCACCATGGACACCTTCCAACAACCAGCAGTGGACACCATGGGCATCACCCAGTCGGCCACATCCTGCCTCCTCACACAGTTCCTCAATGCTCTGCTGCCACGTGCTTTGGAATTCATCCATTTCCCCAGCACACAGGCAGAGCATACAGCAATTATGCAGGACTTCCACAGGGTGGCACACATGCCTGGCATGATTGGGGCCACTGATTGCACCCACATGGGCATCTGCATGCCACCTGTCCCTGAGGGAATGGTGTATATCAACAGGAAGGGGAGCCTGAGCATAAACTGCCAGGTGGTGTGCGATGCCACGGAGTGCATCACCAATGTCTGCACCACACACCCTGGGAGTGCACATGATGCATTCATCTGGCACAGCTCTACACGATGCCACAGATTTGAGCATGGGGACATCCCCACAGGCCACATAGTGGGTGAGTAAGGCACGGGCAAGATGCAGTGGGTGAAGCAGACCTGGGGATGGGGTGGGTAGGGTGTGCATGGTGGTGTGGGTGCTAGGGGACAGACAAGGGACACAGCACAGCATAGCAGAGGGCTAACCATGTCATTCTCCACACAGGTGACAGTGCATACCCACTGAGACCCTGGCTGCTCACCCCCTACCACTACCCATCCTCCCCAGCAGAGGAACAGTACAACGAGGCACACGCCATCATGTGCAACATCATCAAGTGCATCTTTGGCATGCTGAAGACATGTTTTCATTGCCTAGACATGTCAGGCTGTGCCCTACAGTACAGCCCCTCGAAAGCCTGTGGCCTATTTCTGGCCTGCTGCACATTGCACAACATGGCCATTGACCATGGGTTAGTTGTTGAGGCTGATGAGGGCAACAATAGGGACGACGGAGACAATGGGCCAGAGGGTGGTGGACACTGCTGCAGCAGGCAAGATGCCACCATGATACTGTCACACAGAAACACTTTGGTGAACACAGGTAAGTGGTGTGGTATACATGCATGGGCCACACAGACAGGAACAGCACACATGCAGGACATGCATGGCAAGGGGCATGCTCACACAGAGGCATGATGCAAGGGTAGGGAAGTCAGTGGCACAGAACCACACACAGCAACACACACACATATGCATCCACCCACCCAGGCACTGGAATGTGGCATGGATCAGATGCATTGCACCAGTGCACAGGTGCAACTAGTGCTAGACTTCCCTCATCACACCCACGCCACACAGTCCAGTGGCCGGGTATGCACACACACAGGCAGCATGTGGCATGACACACAGGTATGCCACCAGTCGTAAGGCATGCACACACCACCCATGTGCTCACAGGGCAGCAGCTGTAGACTGCAGTCAGGGCAGCCCTCAGATCAGGGCTGCTGCATGGTATTTTTAGCTACCACGCACAGGGGTGGTCGTGCCAGGGAGCCGATCAGCAGCCACAGGCTGCATATCAGCCAGGGGGGATGCAACAGCCCCCTGGGGTGGAAGTGCAGGACCATGACTGTGTCCTTGCGGGGGTGTACAGGTGCCCAAACAGGCCAGCCCTGGGCATGCCTGGGATGCCTACATCAGAGCCTGGCAGTGACTGTGTTGGGGTCGCCCGATGCCGGGTCCGTGGGGTGGACAGCACTCTGTGGGGGGTCTCTTGTGCATGGCCACACTCTGTGGCAGCCAGCAACACAAAGCCTTCCGCAATCACACTGGCAATGCGATCCAAGGACGCAGTCATGGCCTCCTGCATGCGTTGCATCCCCTCTATGATCTGCACAGTACACCTTTCCTGCTGCTATCTAACTGGTGCACCTCCGAATGCACTGTATGCACCCCAGTGGTGAGCAGCACCTGTTGCTGAATGGTCACCCGCAGCAGCCGGATGTGCTCAGCCAGGCAGTCAGCATCCTGTGGCTCCCGGGTGGGATGTCGTTCCTCTGGGTGTGACCTGCCATGCTGCACAGCCTCTTTCTCTGGTGGACACTGCACAGTAGGGTCTGCAGGGGGGAATGGGCACAGCAGGCACACCGGCAGCAGACCCTGTGGCCAGCTACCCGGTGGCAACCGCAGCCTGCTGCTGTCACCAGCGGCTGTACACTGCTGTGCACCTGCACAGCTGCACCACCACCACCGCATGGCACATCCGTGCCAGTGCACGTCACTGCACCCGCAGTGGTGGCAGGCAGTCATGCCGCCACTGGTATAATGCTGGACACAGTACCTGACTGTTATGCCAGCAGGGGCAACACAACCACAATGTCACCCATGCTGTCCAAGAGGTGTGTGTAGTCATCATTGGGAGTTGGACCCCACCCCGATCTGTGTCTCTGCACACAAGACACCAAGGCTGGCATCCTGCAGGATCATATCCAGGGCCTCATCCGACCCTAGGACTAGGACATCCACAGGCACCGTGGTGCTGAGCTGCAGCCTGTCTGGCCCCTGGATGCTGGTGGATGTAGATGGTTCATCCTCCGGAGCTGTACCGGCATCCGTGGGGTGCCATTGCTACCAGCGCTCCATCCTCTGTACAGAGACATGCTGGTGCTGCAAGAGAAGGATGGTGTGTCAGTGCTGCAATGCCCACATGTGCCCCCCATACACTGTCACTGCATATGTTCTGCAGCATGGCATGCATGTGGGTGCACACACATACACATGACATGCAGGAAGGACGCATGCACACCAGCATGCATGTGTACGCACCCTCTGGGCCACCAGTTGTGTGTGTCTGACATACATACCATGCAGTGATGGGCTGCCACCCATCTGGAAGCCTCCTCCAGGCACACCCTCCACTGTGATATGGTGGATGGTGGCTGCCACCAACTCCTCTGTTGGCATCAGTGTGGATGCATCTGCGGGCCCTCCTTCGGTGGTACTACGGGATGGTCTGATGGCTGCCACCTTCTCTTATATGCACTGCCTGTCAGTCCCAACCTTCTTGTGGCACTCCTGTGCTGACTACTGGTGGCTGCTATGCTGGTTTACATAGGACACCACCTCCTCCCATGCACCAGCTCTGGCCTGTGGTGTGCCCATGGCACCACTCAACAGGGTCTCCTTGTCAAGGTAGACCTCAAACAGGGCATCTGTCTCACCCTTCATGAAGTTGGGCCTACGTTTCCATGCAGGCCCCTGCTCCTCGCCCTTCTCTTGTGCAAACATGTTGCATCCTGTGGACATGGACAGTACACAGTGTCAGTGGCAGCATCTCCCTGGTCCATCCCACCCTGCAGTGCTGTCTGCTTCCAGTGTGCTGCTGTGGCATCCACCACTTATTTATCAAGGCTGCAATACCGGTACATGGCCTGTGCCATTCTATGGTGCTTATGAGGCACAACACATGCAAATGAGGTTGTGCGCAACAGTAATGACATGCTAATTCACCGCACTGTGCCACGCATTGGCTGATGAGCTCATTTGCATGTGACATCTGAATATCGAGAAATTGTGCAGTGTGCAATGGGATTGTGCCAGAGCAAGCCACGGTGCAATGCCTGCACATGCACAGGGCGTGGGCCTGCAGTGCATCACACTATCCTGGTGTCAATTGTGCACCACATGCAGACAGTGCAATGCAGTGGCATTGCATGTTGCATGGCCAGCTATGCGCATGGTCACGGCATGGGGTAATGTGCCCTATCATGCACATGCACACTGCACATTGGCGGGTGACCTCTGATCACTGGGTCAGACCTCCGTGACCCCATGACCTCACCTAGCCATGCCTACTGTGCATTTCCAGCACTGCATAATGGGCAGGCACTACACAGTCTCCCGTGCATCATGCATTTGGTACCTGTGGCATACACTTGCACCAGCTCCTGCCATTTTCACCACCGAACTAGATCAAGTGCAATGGGGTAGGGTAGGGGACACCATGCCCATAACTGGACAACTGAGGAGCTGGTCAACTTGGTGGCCTGTGTGGAGCCCCACAGCCCACAACTGTTTGGCCAGGTTCCCTTGCAGCAGGCCAGAGGGCAGTGTGTGGCAGGATATCTCTGCCAGTCTGGAGTGGAGGACAGGGGTGCCCAGAACTGTGGAACAGTGTAGCACTGGTACAGTGACCTCACGCGTAGGGACCCTGACCATCTATGGAGGCCTCAAGCATGTGTCAGGTGTGGTGTAGTGCCACAACTAGGTAAATCATCCCATGTTGCATGTCTGCCCTGGTGCTGTACTGTGGTGTTGGCTTTGCTACCTGGAATGCCTTGCAGTGGGATACACTGTCATCATGTGCATCATGGAGTGGCATTGTCAGCTGCCGCTTGCATTGCGATGCAGCCATGCTGGTGTGTGGGATGTGTTGGGCAGGGGCACACCCTGTGCACAGAGGGTTGTGGGGGGAAAGCTACTGTGGTTGGTTACTGATGTGCACCTGTCTTTTTTCCATTCCCAGGGCCGGAGGACCACAGTCAGGCCAGGGCTGCAGTGGCATGCAACCAGGCGGTGCACCCTGATGGTGGAGGATCTGCACCAGCAGCACAGCAGGGGGCAGGTAAGTACTGTCATGGTCCTTCGCACTGTACATGTGGGTGGCAGTGGGGAGTGGGTACAGGCATGGCCACCTGTGCCATGTGCCATGGCAGCTGTGTGTGTCACGCTGTACGTGGTGCATGCTACTGTGGCACGTCCATTGGACACATGTGCCAGCTGTTGGTGGGGTGTGCATGTGCCCAGCTGCCACCATTGTTGCAGTGGTGCTGCTGGTGCAGTGTGCCAGGTGACTGTCACTGCGCAGTCATGTGGCCATTGTGCAGCCAGGACCACCTCTGTGCAATGTCGTGGTGCGCGGTGTTGCTGGCCGGCATTGGCCCACCCCTCTGTGGGTATCCGTTCCAGGGTCTCCAGGGGTGTATGGTCCCATTGCCCATTGTGCACTGTGAGTGGGCATGGTTCCTTGGGCCATTGCACTGATCACCTGTCCTGTCCCTTGCTGTAAGTGTCTGGCATCCAGCACAGAGACCGCAAAGAGGGATGCTCAGCTGGCTCATGCAACAGACCTTGCTGGTTATGTCAAGCATTCTGGAGGTCGTGGTTGCCATGCATAGATGATGGCGGCAGAGAGGAGGGAGTGAAGGCTTGCTGCGGTGGCTGGATGGGGCCATCGCTAGTGTTGCGGTTGTTTTCCCCTGTTTCCCCTATTGCACCTTCCCCTACAGCCCCACCTCCCACTGTACAGTCCTTGTTCCCAGTCCCCTTCTCTCGCTGTACCTACCCTTTCCCAGCCACTGTTCTTTTTGTACATAGTTGTTTTACATAAATATTTTCTGACATACCTTCCTGTGTCTGTGTCTGGTTTGCAGGTGGCATGAAGAGCCATGCTGCAGTGGCCCAGTGTCTGTCCATGTGGTGTGCATGAGAAGGGGTGCATGTTGTGCTTCTGTGGTTCCCTGCTGTGTGCTGTGGTGTGTCCCACTGTAGTGGTGTCTGTCCATCCCCTGGGTTGGTGGCTGTGCATTGGGGTGCCCATGGAGCAGTCAGGGGTGTGTGGCAGGTGTGTGTATGGTGGTGGCACATGGCCATGGTCATTGGTCTGGTACTGTCTGCACACTGTGTTGGGGTCCTCTGCTTGACATTGTACAGCCTGTTCCATGTGGTCTGCCATGTTGCCTGTAACCCAGCCCATTCGTTGCCCACTGTGTGGGCTCCCTGTGTGCCTGTGTGGTGTGTGTGTGCTTGGCTGCATGGTCCTGGGTGTGGCCTGCTATGGTCTCATGGGGGGGACATGACCAGCAGCCTGCCGAGGGGGCTCCCTTGGTGGCCTTCCATTGGCCATTGGCACCTCCTGTCACCTGCTTTCCATGCCACTGTTGTGTTCTGGGGTCCAGTGTCTGGGTGCCAGTGTGTGTCCTGCTGTGCCCTGCTGGTGGAGGCCTCCTGTGGCCGCTGTCACTTTTCTTCCATGGCTCTGCCCCGGGTCTGTTCTCTATTCCCATCCTCCCTCTGTTGCTGTGCTTCTCTGTGCTGCCACGGTTACACTGGAGCTTCTCTGTGTGCACCATGGTGCACCTCTGTTTGCACCATGGCACAACTTTGCCATATTCAGCTGCATTGCGCTGGTGCTGTTTGGCCTGCTCAGCCCCTGAATATGGTTCCAGTTGCACCATGGTGCATCGTATTTGTGCTGTTCTGGACTTGCACTGGGCTTTGGTGCATTTCTGAATATCCGGACCTCAGTATACAACAGTAGCCAGAAAGATGTCCCAGTATATCTAGAGTAGATCTGTCTGGATATTTCATGTTAATCTCCAATCATTTCAATGGGATTTTCTGTGATATGTCCAGATATAAATAAAGATTTACTAGGGCATATCTTGCTACCACTTGAAAAAAGTGTTGCATACATGTTTCATATATGGCCCATATATTTATGCATGTGTTTTATATACATCATATATTTTCCCAATATTTTGTATATTTAAATAAGCCAATAAAGTATATCTGTTAAACTACTAAGAAAATAACATGCCAGTTAATATGAGTACTACCAAAATAGTATACAATGCATAGACTATGGAACAGCCTGCCTGATGAGAACAATTGTTAGACCTGGGAATTTGCTTTTGCAACTAAAAAGGTATTATAGGGCTCTATTCACAAATGCCTACATGCCATGTATGGGCTGTGAGTAGGCATTCCAGCACCCAAATGCTCCATGGCGGCATTCATAAATGGCATGCAAGCCCCTTGTGTGAGGGATCACTGTGCTGGCCACGCAGCTCCACTCTGGGGGAGGGACGGGGGCATGCTGGAGGGTGCCCGCAGCAGCATGAATTCACCAAGGCACTTATTGATGTAACTGTATGCACTTTAATAGCTGTTGTATAGATCTATTTCACACTATTGTATGTAATATACTGCTGTAGGTACTGATTTGTGGTGCTTTATCTTTAAGAACTCTACCTATTTAAGGCGGGCCTTTTGTGGTGTTGGTTACACATTGAGAAAGATTCTTTATGACGTGAAACGTACGGCTACGTATGGGGCAGGAGTGTCGGCTGTTGCCTTTACTTTGTTTATTTAAATAAAAGATTTTTATCAAGACCTAGCTTACAGGTCCTTCCTTGGTTGCTTTTCTGTGATGCCTGACTGTTTGCTTATTTTACTGTATGGCTTTTTGTCATGGCTCCAGGTGTGGTTCGTTGGGAGCCACCTTTTTTTGTTCTTTTGTGGATACGGTAGGGGGACCAACCATCCTGCACTGTTATGCACCCCCCATTGGACACTGTCTGGGGGTGCTGGCATCTGGACCCCTGCCTCACTGTTCCCCAAGCCCACGGTGCCATTTTGGTGGTCTGGGGTGGATGTATGGGCAAATTCACGGTGGTGGTACTTGGTGGGATACATACCCTCCCACTAGCCCTTGCCCAGCTGCAGAATGGATCCACTGTGGGAGGCAGGACAGACATCCCATTGGATGCTGCCCTGCATCCTGCACCCTGCTCCTGGTCTGCCATGTTCCTGAGCTGTGTGGCTGCATGTCGGGGGTTGCCATGGACAGGTGGACGGCAGTCGTGAATGCTGACTGGCACATGCCTGTGCTGGAGTGTGGTGCTGCGTCGGCAGGATACATGCGTTTTGGGCATAAGTCCTACCTGTACATGAATCGAGGCCACATGGAGCAATTTTTATATAAATGTTTTTATAGCATGTAATTGTTAATGTCTTTTTGATGCTATGCATTACTAATTTGTATGTCATAGTGTGAATTTTGTGTGAATTTGTGATCCCCGGGTTGATTCTTTAAAAGGCACTGCACTGCCAATGGTTCTATCTGGCTATAAACAAATAAATTAAACAAAACTAAAACTAATCCTTGCCTCTGCCTTACTTATCCCATGCAGGTACTTGTGTGTCTCAGTCATGTTGTCCCGTCCTCTCTTTTTCAAGGGTGTACATGTACAAGTCCTACTGCCCCTCCTCATATGTTGTGTCCAATAGGCCATAGACCATCTTGGTTGCCCTGCACTGTACTACTTCCAACCTGAGGCAGTCTCTCCTTAGATGTGGACTTCAGTACATTGCACAGTATTCCAGGTGTGACCAGTGACCTGTATAATGGAGAATCCCCTTCTGACTTCTACTGCATATCCCCCTTCCTATGCAACTCAGCATCCTGTCTGCCTTGCCCACAGTTCTATTACAATGTGCTGCTGTTTTTAGTCTCCTTGTTATCATAACCCCAAGTTCCTTTTCCTCTGTGGCATTTCCCAGCACTACTGTCCCATCTCACATTGCACTCTTGACTTCCTCTTCTCAATGTGCGTCATTTTTTAGCATTGAAGTCCAACTGCCAGATCTTTGATCAGCTCTGCAACCTGCCCAGATCCTCTTTGAGTTTCCTTATCCCTTCTTCTTGCTGACACAGATTTTTCTGTCATCCTTGAAGTGGCAGATCTTGACCGTGATACTTTTCCCTACGTCACAAATAAATATATTGAAAAGGACTGGGTCCAGCAACAACCCCTGGGGTATTCCCATTATTGCTTTCCTTACCTCTGAAAACTTCCCGGAAACTACTATCCTTTGTGTTCTTCCCCTCTGCCAGTTCTCCATGCAAGTGTCCAATTTCCCCCCCCCCCCAAGTCTGTTATCTTTTTGGCCAACATCCCGTGGTGGACTGAGTCAAAGGCCTTGCTGAAATCCATGCATACCACATCTACTGCCTGTCCCTTATATGCTGTCCTGGTCACACAGTTGAAGAAGGTGGCCAGATTTGTCTGGCAAGATCTTCCCTCTCATGAACCCATAATGTCTGGGATACTGTATCCCATTTCTCTCCAAGAAGCCCATCAATTAATCCCTTAGTAAAGACTCCATAATTATTTCCACTATACATGTCAAGCTGACCAGTCTGTAGTTCCCTGGATCACCTTCTTTCTGCTCTTGTGTAGAAGGACCATGTCTGCTATCCTCCAGGCCCTAGGGACCACCCTCATGGTCAGTAAACTGCTGAATATGCCTGCAAGTGGCCCTGTTTCTTTTGCGTCCTCCTTCAACATCCTCTAGTGTAAGCTATCATGTCACATAGGTTTATCCACTGACAACCCTACAAGGTTTTCCATCACCCTTTTCTGTTATTTTGACCATGCTGTTCGAACCCTTGCTATCCTCCCTTCCCCTTTTAACCCCACATTCTGGCAATGACCCATCCTTCTCCCTAGTAAATAAGAAGCTAAAATATTTGTTCTGTATCTCTGCTTTCCATTTGTCTCACTCCTACTATCTTTTTTCACTCATCAGTCCACTTGAGCTTACGTGTCTTCCGGATGTACCTGAAGAATGGGACCTGTACTATTTAACATGTTTATATGCACTACAGAGGAGGCTATCAAGGGCACCATATGTCTGCTTGGTGACTCTAAAGCAGGGTGGACAGTGCGGAGGGGATGTGGGAACTTCAACAGGATCTGGAAAAATTAAGAGCGTTGGTCTAAAATATGGTTTTTGAGGTGTAATGCCAAGACATGTAAGATTATAAATATAGGAAATAAAAAAAACTCTAGATGGGAGGCACTTGGTACCAGGTGAATATAGCACAGATAAAACTATGCATGGAAAACCATACTGTAGAAAGCACATTTGGTACTACAGCAACAGGGGTTCTTTTAGCATACTACAAGAAACGCTATCCCTGTCACTGTAGCCTACCAATACAAGATGTGAAGGATGCTGTTGGGGTGATGTCTGGCAAGGCCACTCCCATGGTGAAGTGGCTATAGTACCTGCCTCCAGTGGTGTCAGGGACTGGGGCTGTTGTTCGGTTCTTCTCAGGTCCCAATGTAGTGGTGCTTTTATTTTTGTAAAAAAAAACATTTTGCCTGGGCCAACTGTTCACCCTGCACCTAAGTCCACGATCCTCTGGAGTTGATTATTATAACTCCTGGAGGTGCGGAGGGCATAGCCCCCAACAAAAACAAAGATAATCCTGCAGTGTGTGATGTTTTGGTTGGGATCAGTGTGTTGTGCCAATGTTATTTTGCCGCACGTGCATTTGAGTGTGGCATACTTGTGGTGCACGGTTTTGACTGTGAGTTTATGACCCCATGCCAAGGCACTGAACTAGCAGGTTCAACAAAGGGGAGGGATTTGGAAGTTCTCATTAGTGATACACTTAAGCAAACTAACCAATGTAACAAAGATTATGGTAAAGCATCAAAGATGCTAGGATGTATTGGGTGGAGCATTGGGAAGAGAAAGGAAAAAGTAATACTGCTCCTATAGAGGTCTTTAGTGAGATAACACCTGGAATATTGCGTCAGGTTTTGGAACCCACATTAATGAAAAGACATGAATAGGTTGATGGCAGTACAAGGGAGGGCCACAAAAATGACTTATGGTCAGCAGGGCTAACGTTATGAAGAAAGAACCTCATGAAGAAAGGCTGAAACTTATAAGTTTCTAAGGGGAATAATTAGAGTAAAGTTAGCTGGTATTGTTTTACATATACAAGGATGCAGTTACAAGAGAACACAATTGGAAATTGAAGGGTAGCAAATTCCAAAGAGACGTACAGTTGGAAGTTTCTTCTTCACAGAAAAGGGTGGTGTAGTCATGGGATAAACTACCAAAGTAACTAGTTGATGCAAAATCTCTGAAAGAGTTCAAACATAGGTGGGACAGAACTAAGGGATTTATACACCAAAGAGTGAGACATCTGAAAGGAATGGATGCAAATTGTGGGGATGGGGTGGTATAAACATACCATGAAATTAGGTTAGCAGGTTAGGCAGAAAAAAATGTGGGCGGACTTGCTGGACCAGGGGTCTTTTTCTGCCAGCAATCTCTATGTTTCTATGGAAGAATGCATTTTCTCCTTGCTTCACTCCTTTTGCCAGCCAAAGTTCTGTCACTGGCTTGGCCTCCTCCCCTTCCTGCTGGCTACCTTTGTTACCTTCAGGTACTTCTCCCTATCTTCCTCCCATTGGCTTCCACTATACTTTAAGTACTCTCTCTCTCTCTCTCTCTCTCTCTCTCTCTAGCTGTTATCACTATCTTTACTTCATCCATGAACCACACTGGACCCCTTGCCCTTTTTCCCTGTGATACCTTTTCAATTGAGCTTTCTGCTACTTATTTCACTTCTTTTTTAAATTCTTCTAATTTTTCTCTGCCCCCTCCTACCACTCTATATTCCATGTGCATTTTTCTAACTGTACCCTCATCTTGCCAAGTTCGCTTTTTTAAAGTCCCATGCCCTTATTGTGTTTGCTTCACTGGTGGCCCCTATCTGGACCTCCAGCGCCACTGTTCTGTGGTAACTGGAACTAAGTGGTGCCTGGAATGCTACATTTTGGATCCTCTCACTGCTGGTGAGCACCAGATCCAGCAGATCACTTTCCCTTGTTGGCCCCTTGACTAGCTGACCTAGAAGCGATTCTTGGCATGCATCCACTAGGTGATGATTTCTAGAACTTGCTGCAGTTAACCCTTTCCAGTCTACATCCTGCAGATTAAAGTCCCCTACAACCCCCATCTCCCCTACATTAGCTGCCATCCTAAGTATCTCTCCCAGTTATTTGTCTGCCCTGATCCTGACTCAGTGGTCTTTAGACCACTTCATCCTGATTTGTTTCCCAGTCCCTGTTGTTGCCAGTTGTTGCCAGCACTGACAGTGTTTTACTTTACCAGACACCCCTAGGCTGTCTGTTTCAGTTGTCTCTATACCCTCTTTTATATACAGTGCTACTCCCCTTCCCCTGCCCTTTGCTTTGACTGACACTAAATGGCATGTTTGTGAAAGTAACACATTTGAGGAATACCTGAATGATGTCAAATATGTTTTGAACAACTTGCAAATTGCTGGGGCTAAACTCTCTTTCACCAAGGGGCAATGGTTCAAGAAACATGTAAATTCCTTAGGATATGAGGCCGGACCTAATGGGCTATGCTCACAGCATAACTGAATAAAAGCAATCCAAACTATTGGACCACCTAAAACTTTAAAGGAGTTGTGCAGTTTCCATGGAATCTGTAACTACTCATGACAGTTTATTCAGGATTATGCTGAATTTGCACATCCTTTTACCAGGTTATTTAAAAAAATCTAAACTTTGGGTGTGGTGTTAGGAGCAAGAAAGAGCTATGCAGACCTTAAAAGGCAGTTTGAGTTAGCTGGCCCTCCTGAGTCTTTTCATGAAATGTCCTTGCTTTCTCAAGCTTTTGAGAAAGCAAGAAAATCTTGCTAAATGTATGAGGTGATGTCGCGAGAGGGACAGGGTTCGAATTCTGCCTTGAGCCAGTCTACTTCCCACTCCAGAAAACTTTTAAACTCTGTAACATTATGGACTTTGTGCTTATTTGCTGTATCCATTGTGACTACATCATGAGTGCCTTCAAGTTTTAATGTGCCTTTTCACTTTTATACCTAAATAAAAAGAATTTGAGCACTATAATTGAAGAGCATACTTGCAGTATATTTCTGGGAGCTGGGTGTATTTACACCATACCTTTTTGGCAGGTGCCGGTCACTTGTGTTCTGCTATAAACTCCTTTTTTGCCTAGAGCACTGCCAGATCCAATGGTGGTCATTCTGTATTTTGTACTTTGTTTGGATTTTGTGGAAGTTCCAGCTTATAACAGTGGAATAAATGTATGAATTGCAGAGTAATGTATTAGACTCCGGGAACAAATTCTGCAGAACTAATCCCAGTTCAGTGATCAGTTCTGTAGAATTTATTTGCACAGTTTAATACAGTAATCCACAATTCATACATTCATTCCGAAGTTCACTGAACTGCAGAATGAATGTATGGATTACAGATTAATGTATCATACTGCAGAAAGAAATTCCATAAAACTGATCACTGAACTGTGGAATGAATACATGTGTCTCCCCCTTGAGAATATGACTAGTTTCAAATACCTGGGTGTCACCCTTGGCCCCTTCTTAGCTTACTCTATACACATTAACACTACCATACAATGAATAAACCAGAAATTGGCAATGGGCTACCACCTTTGACACTATCTGACCCCAGTGGCTAGACTTGCCATAGTTCAAGGCACCCTCCTCCCTCTCATAAACTACTGTGCCCCCATATACACTCATATCTCTTCCAAACTACTCACTCGATGGGGCTGACAGTATAGCCTAGAGGTTACAGTAATGAGCTGTGAATGAGCTTGGTTCATCCAGCAGACCACAGTTTGATTTCCACAACCTCCACTTGCATATTGTGTAACCCTGAGCAAGTCACTTAACCTCCTCAGTGCTCCCAGATTGCCCCTGAAAACAGACCTTGTGCCTAGTGGGCCTTACCCAGTTACCAAAAGAAAATTAATAATAATAATCGACTTACCACCACCTACAGCAAACTGCAGATTTGCACAAATGGCTCCCTATGCCATTCACCCTGCTCTCTTTACTAGGCACTGGGTTGGCTCCCTCTACATGCATGATGCAGCTACTTTCTTGGATGTACGGTAGACAACACCATCAGGGACAATGACCTATCACCCTATTCCTCCCTACTCAACAAGAGGCACTGCCCCTGCCCATTGAGAAAATTCAGGGTCCCTCCATTGGAAGTCCCTAGGATACCACAAACCAGGGCAGTACAGGTTCTCTTTTGTAGCACCCAAATTATGAATAATCTCCCTGACTCCCTCCACTCTTTTGACTCGCACCTTACGTTCAAGGCACTCTATAGAGCTGTCCTACTGGCTGCAGCAACATGGACCTGCACCACGGGGTGATTTCTAAATGTATAGCTCACTGTATCTTAACCCTTTCAGGGCTGTGGACTGATATATCAGTCCAAAACTCCAATACGTTCTAATTTTGTTGGCAGTCTAAGGGTTAAGTCTGCTCAACCTCTGTCTTATGAGTTATACAGTTATCTCTGGTCATAAATTTCTTCTCCTTGTATTTTAACTTGAAACTGTACATTTGCATTGTTTCCTTATTCCTTTTTATAACTGTAACAGTATTTGCACCTGTATCTTATATCTTTACCCATCCTATGTACTTGAAACTGTAATTACTTGACTATGCTTATACACTGTATGTGCCATCTGTATAACTTGGGTCGCACTGGATCAGTGCACCTACCCAATAATCAAATACATAAATAAATTGTGAAATGATGTAATAACCTGTGGAATAAAGTTCCTCAGAACTGTCATTCTACAGTTCATGTACATTATTCCTTAGTTCAGCCAGAAAGGTTTGCGGAATGGGGCAAACATTTGCCAAACACATTTGGAAGATTCGGCTTTCAACAAAGTTAGAATTTCAGAAAAGTCCACGAAATTTATGGAAATGTCATGAAATTTCCACAAAGTCAGAATTCACCAATTCTGCCAAGCTTTAGGAGACTAATGTGTTCAGTACCAAAGTACAGTCAAAGTAAACAAACATTCAATGTAAACAGTATAGAAGTGCATATAAATACCTGTCATGCCTTGGTTTGTGCTGTTCTTGGAACTGACAAGGGAGGCAGAAGATGCCCAGGAGTATGCTGCCTGATGGCACAGGCATGGTCCATGGCAATATGCCCCATATAGGGTCCACAGGACATGACACACCTTCCTGAAACTCCCTGATCAGCAGATAGTGGACCCATACAGGCTGGACCACAACACCATCCTGGAATTGTGTGATGTACTCCAGGAGGACCTCCAGAGTACCAAAGCCCATAGTCAGTTACTGCCAGGGGAACTGACAATCAGAGCAGGACTGTCCTTTCTTTTCACTGGCATGGTCCAAATGTCACATGGGGACATGATATGGGTATCGGTCAGCAATGTCCCACCTATTGGCCAAGTTCCAAGTTTCTGGATGCTCTGACTAGGAGGTGTGATGACTATCACATTCTCCATGTTACAGAAACAGAGATCAACAACAATGCAGGCATTCTACCAGGGTGCTCATTTCCCAGACATGCTGGGTGCCATGGACTTTACCCATGTCATTATCAAGGCACAAGCTGGGAGGGACAATGAAGTGTTTGTTAACTGCAAGGGCTTCCAATTTGTCAATGCACATGTGGTGTGTGATGGTGACTACTGGATCACTAATGTGGCTGCGAAGTACTCTGTTGGGTTGCATGATGCCTTCATCTGATGCAACCTTTCCCTGTGCAGGATGTTCGAGACTGTGCAGATACAAGGTGGATAGCTACTTAGTGAGTATGACACAACCATCCCCACACTATAAACAGCACCTAACCAACTGCCTTACCACCACCCACAGGTGGCAGTGCATACCTCTGACTGATGACTCCTGTCCTGTGGCCAGCCACTGACAGTGAGGAGTGTCACAATGAGGCTCACTGAGCCACTAGGAACATCTCAGACTTGGTCTGTAGAATCCTCAGATTTAGGTTTCAGTTGACTGGTCTGGAGGGGCTCTGCAGTATAGCCCTGTAATGGTGTGCAAGATATTCCTAGACTGCTGCAAGTTCCACAACCTGGCAGTCCCACTTGGAATACCAATGCACATCCTTCAGGGTGACACACTTGATAACAATTCGGTGAGCCCTGAAGACCACCCACCAGTCCACTGTATGCAGCATGACCCCAGACTGGCCAGACACTCCAGGAGGGTAAGTGACCAGCTGATCGCACAGAGCTTCACTGAACAAAGGTAAGACAATACACACTGATGTGCACTATGTATAGTTTAATGAAGGAAAACATAATACATAAGGCAATACAACAACTAATAAAGTACACCCAGCACATATGGGGAAACAGAACAGGTAGGAAAACAAAAACATGAATACAGTGCACCCTGCACATATGGGGGAACACAATGTATAGGAATACATAACAAAAAGAAGTGTGCCCAGCACATAGGCTGCAACAAAAATATTTGCCTCGGTATATGGACAACAGCGGTCCAAGACACCCACGGCTACCTGATATTAAGACCATGTCCACATGCCCCCTGCTGTGTGAGTGATGCTGTAGCTAGGGTACAATGCCCTCAGGTGACCCCCTTCACTAGATGGGCTGCAGGTGGACTAGAACTACACCTATACCCACTCACGATTGTGCAGGCCCATGCCTGTGTCAGCAGGGAGGGCTGCAATGTTGGCCTACTCACAAGCAGTATTCCACAACACACTGATGTACACACTATCATCTACCTGTGCGGTATCCCCCAGGAGCTTGGCTATTCTTGTGACTGCTGCACTGCCATAGCATAGCACAACTGTAAGCAAACCTCCACCATGTGGGCGTAGATGCTCTCTGTGATGGTGCAACCACACTGCTGTGGGCCATCTGTGGGGCCTGTGCCATGGCAGCCATGGTACAGTGATGCAGCAGGGTAGACTGATGGCACTTATGGAACCGTAGGACTTACAATGTGTCACTAATGTCCACCAGCACCTGCTGCTGCCTGTCTTCCTGGTCCATGACCACTGCTGTGAGTGCCCACAGTAAAATCAGTGCCCGGCCAGGGTGCATCCTCTTCACCGTCTCACCTTCCTGACCCCCAACAGTGGTGTGGGAGTGTGGCTGCACTGTGTCATGCAGCACTTCTAGCACTTGAGTGTTTTCCATCTCCTTGGGCCACAGTAAAGGACCTTGACCTCCCCCTTCTCAGTGTCAGAAAATATGACCACAGTCCTCCCATCATCACCCTGTTTTTTCTGTTCCCTGGCCTGCAGGGCACCAAATCTGACAAAGCTGCTGCTCAGGATCACCTGGTTATCACTTTGCCAGTGTCTTCCATGGATGTACTGTATCTGTGAAGCATAACTTAGTATTCCTATGGTCATTGCTAACAAAAGGAATAATTACTTCACTATCAGGGCAAGTAAATTATGGAATTCCTTACCCCAATACCTTGTTGATATCAGTAACTTTGACAAGCTGAAATTAGAACTGGATAAACTTTTTCTGGGCAACGGAGCTTGACTCCGCCCCCCGCCGGTGCAGGGAAGGTAGTCTCGATGGGCCATTGGCCTGCCTCTACCTTTGTTAACCAAGTAATATTGAGTGATAAGACAGACAGGGACATGAGTCACCAACAAGAACATGTCACTGCCATAATGTGAACACTATGCCTCACATGCTTGGCAATGTCGTGCACATGTGTAACAGTGCCCATTAACAGTGGGGCCAATGCTGTGTGCACACCCTGTGACACATGCAAAACAGATACATTTTGCATACAGCCTCCACCAATAGCATCCAGTGCCCTTGTGTGTGCCATACCACAGTGACCCCTCATGGCCCAACGCAGCCATGGTGTACGTACTCACCCTGCCAGGCATGGCCCAGTGTGGTGTGAATACCCATTTACAAAATACACACACACCTGCTAGGATACCAAAGTCTCAGTAATCTTGACCTCTTCTGGGGTAAGATCATGCTGGCTGGGTGGACCCCCACCCATGACTTACAGGCAGTTACATACCACTGCCAGTTCTCCTTAGTGCATCACTGCATGCCTCTTCTTTACCTCAGCAAGAGTACACTCACCCCCACACTCTGCAGTGATGGCAGCGTTGACCTCTGCTATGCCTTGGTCTTCTGCTATGAGGGAACTGACCACCTGAACTGCTGCTCATGGCCCAAATATTCATACACCAGCACCTGCAAGAGTAACAGCATATTTGTACAGACATGACTCCTGGATTCCCCCAGACCAGTATGGATGTCACAGCTACACAATGCACAGACTAAACATGTAGGCCATCAGCATATGATGGACGATACTGTGGACAACAACGGTACACATCTGCAAATAGTAATCCTAAAATTACATCCTGATATGGTGCTGTCCACAACAGTGCATATTTCACTAGGCACGTTCAGTACAGGGCTGGCACTACACTGTCCCATGCAGGCAGTAATAGGATATGGACAACAGTTTAAATAAAGGATGTGCATGGTGTATACTGGCAGCCCTGTGTCCTGGCAACACACACTGTACCTAACCTGAAGACTGTGTATCTCCCTACTTAGCCTGCCTGTTGCAGTATATTTGCCTTGTGGCTGGTGTGCCCTACCTTGGCATCAAGTTCTAATAGCAGGAATATACACTAGAGATGCTGCAAAGTTTTAATTTGCCTGCAGAGTTCATGGGAAGTGGCCAAATTCACCTTCATGAATAATTTTGTGAAGTTTTCCCAATTTCTGGTCTAACTTCACAACCACTTTGGTGTAACTTCACAAATGAACCTTGTGGGGGAGTTTTGCAGTAAACTTCCACTAAAATTAGATGAAATTTGGGGAGAGAATCTAAGCAATAGGCTCTTGCTAACAAGTCTGACTGTAGGTCACATGGTATAGCTAGCTTTATATACAGTTTGTGGATTCACTTTAAGTTTGCAGTTCTAAGAGTAAGTGTGTGGTCATTCAAACATGCTTAGTGTATGCTGCTCCTTTCTTGGGGTGGGACTAGCACACATCTGGGCACATTGTGGCTGCAGTGTCGGTGCAGTAATATTTGACTCCTGGTCGTGAGGCTACACATTTGGTGTTTGGAGGAAACCAGTGACTTTTTGTGTCCTCCATACTGGTGTGATTGTTTTACTATGCCACGGTGGGGGTGGGGTGGGAAGGTTAGTACTATGTAATTTACTGATACTGGTATGTCCACTACTAGGAAGCCACCAGACTCTTTCTCCAACTTTCTATATTCCTCCTTAGCCACTAGAGCCTCATTTGCTGTCCCCACCTCCTCCTTGGTCATTTCTAGACTTATAAGTGCCTAGGAAGATGAGGCTCCTTCTGCACCTGCATCAGCTAACTTCTGGTGTTGAGTTCAGCATACAAATAGTCATGATTTTCAGTGTGTGTGTTGCTCACTGGTGCCTACGTGACTGTCTTTTTTCCTACCAACAGGAGTTTGCCACGGTATCATCCTCTGCATCCATTTCAAAGAAATACCAAACTAGGGATTTGGAGGCCCTTGATTTTACATAGGGCAGGGAAGGGGACAGGGTTACAGTGGTTGGAACAGCTGGGTTTTTGTGTGGCGGTCTGTAAACTTTGGCATGCTTTTTTGGGGCATTGGATATACTGGGATCAATACCAGGAGGACAAGCAAGTGTAGGATTGGAGTGACTATGGAATTTGGCTTAGAAAGTACAGACCTCTAAACTGGACCCACTCCCTCAGCAGTACCAGCCCTTGTCTTTATTTTCTGGCTCAGACAGGGGATCCAAATCATCAACGTCAGTGCCACTCATATCCTCCTCCTCCTCAGGTGCAGCATCCTCTTCTTCACCCTTCTCATCCACGTTTTTAATTTCTGACTGCTGCTCATCTGCCTTTCCTGCAACTATTGCTCTACACCTTGCACAGGGTGGGAGGCATGCTCATCAGTATCACATGGCTCCTGCACAACAGCGTCAGCCCCAGCAGCCACAGTAATACCCACACCCTCCTCCTCCTCCTCAACCACTCCTCACATTTTACTACCTCATCTACTGCTCCTCTGCACTTCCATAGCAGAAAAAACTTTAAAACACTAATGCCACCACTACGAACTACTGCTTTACTACTACCTGCCACCCTTGCAAATGCTGCTGTAGCCTTTTTGTTTTTTTTACTCAGTCACATGCAGCACAACCTTTTCACCACACCAAAGTTCCTGCCATCTTTGCCGCCTGCCCTGTACCTCTCCCTTTAACAGAGCACCTACTGTTCCCACACATTTTAATATCAAGCAGACACAAATAATCAAACTCGGAGCCCATGAATGACTCAAATTATTGCCACTGGGTGGGTCACTCAGATCAGATATATTAAAGTGGCTGACATGCAAAACTACATCAAAAATAAAGGGAAAATAAAACAAGAGAAAAAAATCACACAGTAAAAGAAAAAATAATTTTAAACTGATGCTGAAATTGCAAATAAACTGCAGTCACAGCAAGCAGCAAACAACACCTCTGAAAGAGATCAACAGCTGCCTGAAATAAAAGGAATCAAAAATAACTTACTGAATTAGTACAGCAACAAAATTATACCAGTTTTTATATCCCTGCACATAAAGTCCAAACCTAGCTCTCAGCATGTATGTGACAGAAGTGCACTGTCACTTTAAGAACAGCTGTTGTAAAAGATAAATATGCAAGCAATAATACCTGACAGAGTGGGCAGTATTGAGTGATACAAGACCGCCCAGGGGCGTAATGAGGGCCGACGCCGCAGGTGGAGGGCCTTATAGCCCCTGGACGGTCCGGTATTGCCCACACCGCCCACCCTGGAGGGTATTATTGTGCTTAGAAAATGGGTATTAGCTTAATTGTATTTTTGTGTAATGATTTAAAAAAAAAGAAAAATAATTATAAGAATGATCAGAAAGAGCAGCTTCTGCAAAATAGTCCCTGTTCCACTAGAGGGAGCTGCTGCATATGACATGCCGTTTATATCTGTCTACTGTGTCTCTCTTGGTTTTCTATATTTTTTGCCCTCCCACAAATAAGTTTAGTAATAGGATTACTGTGGAACCATTTTTTTTATATTAATTTCAAAGTGGGTTTTGGCGCATAGTGTCAGCGGTCGTCTCAGCAGTGAATCAGAAATGGCACAGTGTCTCAGTTAGAGGAGCGAAAAGATTCAGGGCTTCGGTGCATCGGATTTTGAGCGAGTTTGGAGGAAGAAAAAATGGCAACAAATAAAAGAAGGTAGATTGTTACACTGATTAGTGCCTTTGCTGTGGTCTTTTGAGTGGGGGTAATTGTCCGGGTAGACGTGGTGGCAGCACTCAAGCAACATGGATTCTGTGGAGAAGTAGACGCGCTTCCAGCTTACAGATTAGCAAGCGTTTGTGACAGTGAGGGGCTCCGGTACTGTGTCTGAGAACAATACTTTGATGAGGGGTGGCGTGGAAGGATTTTTACAGAAAATATTTGTTTTTTGTTTGTTTGTTGGTAGTTTTCTTCTTTTGCGAAGTGGGGTGGGTGGAGAGACTGCTGAGTGTGGAGCGAGATGAGTTGAAATGGAAAATATTTTATCAGCTTGACGTGGTTAAAAAAAAAACTGCCACTTGCTGAAAACATATGAAACATAGCCGAACATGTTTTTTTTTTTCAGTGGTGGTGTCTGGGCTACTTAGTAAATACCAGGCGACTGAGTAAGTAAAGGGGGTTTTGGGGGACAGTGTCTCGCTATGCGAGACGCGAAAATGATGGAGATTTGAAAATAAAATGAGGAGGCTTTAACCAATTAGGGAGGAGGGTAGGCAACAGGATTTTGGTGATCGGGTTGGCTGGGCTGGTACTTTTAATAGTGGGGCATCTATTGTCTGATAGATGCCCAGCTAAAGAAGTGCCTCAGCCAATCAGGAGGCTGAGAAACTTTGAACCATTTTCTAAAGAGAAATAAATAAATGGCTTGACTTCAACACACATTCAAGTCACTTTAACTTAACAAAAATTGAATTAACCCTGCAAGTGTGAGAGATCCCTGTCACAACAGCAAAACCGTTTTGTCAGAGACTGAAAAAGAATTATATTTCTCCTTTAGTTCAGTTACAGAGTAGTGGCTTTTAATCACCTGGTAAAGGTGATTATACATGCCACCTTTATAATACTTAGAGAATCATAACAACTGGGTATCCTCCATCCATCCCATTGGCCGATGCACAATCATAAATCTTTTTGGCTACCATAGGCTAATCCCCTCAGCTACAGTCAGAAAACTACAGTACTACACTTCCCTGGCAGAGAGAAGAAAAGACCAAAAGAAACCCAAACACAGGCACACAAATATAGCAATGATCAACACCCACAGCAGATCACAGAGAAATAATGACAATGTTTACTCGGAAAGTAAAAAATTTACATTGAATGTTACACTTGTGACAAAATGATACACCCAGGTGCCCAGCACACGGACACCTAGAAGAACAAGAGTGCCAGTAAATACAGACATAGACAATAACAGCTTTAACCCCATACAAAACCACAGGTGCTGTAATACATCAGCATGTGGTACCATTACAAAACAGACAACAGACTCAAGTTGCCCCTAACCCTAAGGGTCCTGCACATGATTCTGGCTGCTGTAGTGTCTGATTCATCCATCGAGGGTGGGACTCTGAGTACTATAAAGGTGGGAGGTATAATCACCTTTACCAGGTGAGTAAATACCATTATCCCCTGCCACCTTTCTAGTGCTCAGAGAATCATAACGTGGATTATTTGTAGCAGTACCCAGGAAAATCCGTTGTTGGGACAGAAAAATGAACCTCATTAGGAATGAACTCTACAGCAGTTGAAGTACAGCTGTACCAAACAGGGCTCTATCTGCAGAAGACACATTGAGCCTGTAGTGGTGGACAAAATTGGAACAGAGGACCAAGTAGCTGCAGCACAGATATCCTGCACAGAAGCACCATCCCTCTCCGCCCAAGAGGTTGAGAGTGCTCTGATGGAATGCACTCGAATGGCACTAGGGAGGTCTTTACCCACCCCTTGGTAAGCTGCCACAATGGTGCTCCTGATCCAGCCAGAAATGGCTTCCTTTGATGCTGCCTGGAGCCATCTTCTTACCAGAACAGACCACAAACAGGTGACCTGATGTACAGAAACTCTCAGTCATAGTCAGATAATCCCTAAGCAAGGAAACCATGTCCAGGGGGTGAGGAATCCCAGCCAGAATCCCTTCCTCTCTGGCATGGCTGGCAGACAAATAGCCTGCTCCCTGTGAAAGGATGACAACGCCTTCGGTTTGAAAGATGGAACAGGTACAAGGGACATCCTGTCATTATGGAAAGTAAGAAATGGTTCCAGCAGGAAAGGGCTTGTCATTCCCCCACCCACCTAGCAGAGCACAGGGCCTTGAGAAACACTGTCTTAACTGTTATCCAGTAAGGGGAATCGAGAACAAATGGGGGTTTGTGTAGGCCTTCCAATACCCAACTAAGTTGCCCTTGACGGACACGTGGGTCGAACCCTGGAAGTTGTAATCTGCACGGCCCTTAGAAGATGAACCACATCGGGATGGGAACCCAGCTTCAGCAGGAAACCCCTTAAAGCAGAGATAGCAGATGCCTAAACCCTCAAAGAGGAATAGGCTTAACCCTTTTTGACCCCATCGTTAAGGTAGTCAAGGATCTGGGGACGGCCCGCCTCCGCAGGGGACAGGCCTTTCACCACACACCATTTACAAAAAAATTGCCAATGTCTCTGATATGTCTTATTAGTGGAGGTTCTCCTAGACCTCAACAAACGTTCCACCACCCTGGATGGGTAATCTTCCTTTAGCAGTCTTGTCCTTTCAGCATCCAAGCCATCAAGGAGAGGTCCTGGGGATTGTGGTGCAATATTGGGCCCTGCCATAACAAGTCCAGACGTTGTGGTAGATGCCAAGGTGCATCGATCAGCATTGCTCGGAGTAGAGAGTACCATGATCTCCACGGCCAGTCTGCGGCCACCATCCAAACTGTGGCTCCCATGTCCCTGATCTTGAACAGCACTTTCGCAGTCATCGGAAGTGGTGGAAATATGTACGCCTTTGTGAAACTCCATCTTGCTGCCACTGTGTCAGCCTCTTTGGCATGACTGGAAATTGTAAATGAAAATGGGGCAGTTGACTATTGCATCCTGAAGCCATGAGATCCACCTGGAATGGCCCCACCACTGGTTGATAGCCTGAAATACTTGAGGGTGCAGTTGCCACTCTGTCTGGCTGAGGGTCACTCGAATGAGCTAATCTGCCTACAAGTTGAGCTTCTCTGCCAGATATGTGGCAGAGATCCTCTGCAGGTGTTTCTCTGCCTAGCGTAATGTCTAAAATGCCTCCCAGTTCATGGACCAGCTGCGGGTTCTGCCTTGCTTGTTGATATACACCATGGTGACCTGATTGTCGGTTCTGATCAGTACAGACTGACCTTGAATCTGAGGGGCAAAAAATACCAAGGCCCTGTACACCGTTCTCATCTCTAGCACGTTGATGGGCAGACGCGCTTCCAGTGGAGACTACTTGCCCTATGTCACATGATGCCCCAGCATGGCTCTCCAGCCAAGGAGACTGGCATCTGTTGTGATGGTCACCGCTGGGGGCATTGCCAAGGGTATCCCCATCATTAGGTTGTGCCGGTCCATCCACAAGTCAAGGCTCTGAAGGATGTCTGGACTGAGAGTGAGTTTGAACTTGAAGCCCTGGGTTGACTGATCCCAGGCATCCAGTAAATACCGTTGAAGAGGCCTCATGTGCAGGCATGCCCCTGGCACCATGGCTATCACCACCACCATGAGCCCCAACAGCTGGAGGTAGGTGCGCACGGGTCTGTACGGCCTTGCCTGCACAGAATCCAGGAGTTGAATTATGTTGGACACCTTTTCCTCTGTAGGATAAACCCGGCCTTTGACTGTGTCGATCCTAGGGCCCAAGTGCATGAACACTTGTGTGAGGTGCATCTGACTCTTGCCACAGTTTATGACCCAGCCATGGTGTTGCAGGCACTGGGTATGGCCTTTGTGTAACTCCAGGCTTGATCCATATGCCTGGCCCAAATGAGTCAATTATCCAGATACAGGATGATGTGTACACCCTTTTTCTGAAGGTCCGCCACCAGTACTAGGAGCATCTTCATGAAGACCCTCGGTGCCAATGCCAAGCCAAAAGGGAGGCATGTGTACTGGAAGTGATGCCCGTGAATCTGGAATCTGAGAAAACGATGGTGTCTGAGGTGGATTGGAATGTGCAAGCATGCATCTTTGAGGTCTATTAAGGCCAGGAAATTGCCCAGCTGAATCGCTGCCAGGGTCAATCGGAGAGTCTTCATTTTGAACCTCTTGTAGAGTACGAATTTGTTGAGGAATTTTAGGTTGAGGATGGGGCAGAATTCCCCTGTCTTCTTTGGGACCATAAAGAACGTAGAGTACACCCCTGTGCCTCTCTCTCAAGGAGGAATGGAAACAATTGCCCAGTTCCTGGTGAGGTTATCAAGAGCTTGCTGGATTGCTTCCACTTTTTTAAGGTCCTGGGGTGCATGGGATATCATTAGTCTGTGTGGAATTATCTATTGAGTGAATTCTATGGTGTAGCCATGGGACACTAGTTCCCTGATCCACCTGTCTGTGGTAATGTGGGCCCATTGATTGGGGAACAATTGTAGTCGACATCCCACTGGTGTGCAATCCGCCGGGGCCCCCTGCCTTCACTGGTTGTTAGCGATGGTGCCACCACTAAACTTGTTGCCCTTGAAACCCCCTCATTTACCAAAGTTGCTCTGAATTTGGATTGAGCATTCCAGGACTCAAAACAGGATCTCACGGGCCTGCCGTCCTGGGATTGGGTTGCTGCTGCCGCTCTTGTCTGGGCCCTGGCTCCTCTAAACCTGGAACAAAAAGGCCAACCTGATGGGAGGAAAAGGTCCTTCTTCTCTGCCATCTGTTTTGTCCTCATTTGATCCTTCTGGAATGGTGTCAGGGCTTTCCCGAACAGATGGCCTCAATTTCAGGGGAGCTTCATCAAGGTTGCCTTTAACTCGGCATCTGCATGCCATAGCTTAAGCCACAATGCCCGTCTGGCCTTGTTGGTCAGGATGGCTGCTCTGTCATTAACCTTAATGGTGTCGGAGGAGGTTTCCGGGATATAGTGTGCTGTCTGCACAGCACAGTCCACCTGCTCTGCCAGTAGGAAATCCTCCAGGAGTCCATCCATGATGCTCTCCATCCAGCATAAGAGTGCCCTACTGGCATACCACAGCACCTTATCCATGGACAAGGTCATCCCTGTCACTTCATGAATCCATTTTAGCCATTCTTCCACCTTCTTTGTCCATCAGATCTTTGAGTGCTATAGCACTCTCGACCAGTATAACCATGCATCTGGCAAGTGCTGACATCAGGATGTCCACTTTTGGGGCTGTGTGCCAGACCATCCTATAGAACTCGGCAAAGGGATAGAATTTTTGCATACCTCACTTTTCCAGAATCCTGGATGGCTCTAACACCTCCAGCTCCTTGTTCTGGATAGCATCAAGGGCTACACTGATGGGAAAGCAATGGTACATTGACTTTGATTGGGACAAGAGGAGGGTATCCGTTGAAGTGTGTGGCTCTTTCAGCTCCGCCGGGACCTGTAGAGCTTCACAGATAAGTTGTACCAATTTGCCACTTCCTCCTGCAGGCACAGCTTGCTTGACATCTGGCTCTGATCCTGTTCCACCTCTTCTTCCTCCAATGAGCCTGCTGAGTCTTCCACCTGTCTACACTTCTTCTTCTGTGGCTGCAGAATCTGTGCTATCCCTGCACATCTTTTTGATGCTGCCTGGGGCTCGCGTTCTGGCTGCTGGACTTTTAACCTTTCCAGCCACTGCAACAGGAGGCCCCCCTGTGCTGCGTTTAGCATGATTGGGGATGTGGGGGCTGTTGGCTCCTCATGGGCTGCCACCACATCCAGGCCAGAGTTCTGTGGCATGCCAGACTCTGAGACTGTACATACTGTGCACAGACTTCCCCCACATGAGATTCAGGGAGCTTCACCCCACAATCCAGGCAGACAGGTATGGCAGTGAAGGTCTATGAGCTATCCAATCTGTGGGATGCAGACAAAAAGAACTGAGTTACGAACATGATTTAGCGTACATGTAACACCTTGTAACAGCAGCAGTCAGCATGCAAAGAACAGAGAAAAATGGCACTGAGTAATTGTGGTGTGTGTGTGTGTGTGTGTGTGTGTGTGTGTGTAAGCCTTTAAGGGTCTGGAGATCCCTCACACAAGATGACCACTGGTGTGGTCCAGTTGCTATTTTAGTCCTTTTGCTCCAGTCCTGCTATTGCCACCTTCAATATGGTGGACCCCTCAGAACACCGCCGATATGGCCACCGTTCCCACAAGAGCTCATGGGAATAACTGTGCAACCTGCGGGAGTCTCGTGATGCTTAAATCCTCATGATAAGTGACCCCCATTTATTGTATGCCGCTGCAGTGGATTTATTAAAACTAAAGTCCCCCACTTAGCCAGAAGCTCCTTTGCAAGTGCTGCCTTTTCCCTAGCTGTGATCACCTTCTGCCACCATATACAAAGAGGCAACTGGTCTCTAGAGCCATGCTCTCTGAGACTTGGGAGCTGTTGGAAAGACGAAGTACCAAAGTGGAATATGTGGGGGAGTCATGGAGATAGCAAAGCGGTCCCACATGGTAACCTGTAGGCACCAAAAAGCAAAGGGATTCCACCACCACCATCTTCCACCAGCCATCGGGGACATCTTTTAGTGCAGGGAGCATCAGGGAGCAGCCCTGAGCCATATATGAACATATTTTTTATTTTATTTAGTTTTTGTTAACCGGGTAGGTGCACTAGCCAGCAAGTGACTATTTTCAGGCACGACCCGGGAGGTACAATTACAATACAAGTAAAACAGTGCAGATTATACAGCACAAGTACAGGTACATAGATACAAGCATATCATTTTTTATAAGTAAGCAGAGGGTACTGGAGGAAGGACAGATTTTGGATTAGATTTGGGGAAACTGATGGGGGGGATGTGGGCAGGGAAGGGTGAGTGCACAGCTCAGGGTAGTTGGGAAGTGGCAGGGCTGGAACCAAGGTAAGAGAACTCTGCCAACTGATTTGGCCGAGAATCTTAGGAGAGTGTAAGGGGCAGGCAGGAGAGGAAAAGTAGGGTGGGGACAGCGAAAAGGATTATGGCTTTTGCGGCGGGAGGCAAGAGTCTATAACTGGGCTCATGGAACCAATTCCCGGTATGATAGGCACAGGCGGGGGAAGGGGACAGGGGTAGAAAGGTACGAGGCTGGCCAGCGATGGGTAGGAAAGGAAAGTGTATATACCAACAGGGTCTGGAGACCGGGAAGGGGTAGGGTTACATAGGGGGCTGTGCTGAGAACGGCAAGAGCAGGCGTGAGTATGGCTGATGCGGGGAAAACATGGAACAGCAATTGGACTCACGGGAACCTTGGGTCAGAATGAAAGGCCAGGGACAGTGGCCCGGCTGGAGGGTGCCCAAGCTGGGCAGGGGTTGGCATCATGAACGAGCGAGGGGTTCCAGAACTAGACTGGTTTATTCACGGGTGAGGTGAACCCGCGAGGAGGTCAAGATAGGGGGGAAGGCAGAAAACCGGCATCGAGGAAAAGGATCAGGGAAGCGGGAAGATACAGCATTAGTGGTAGAATGCTGCAGTCGGAGTCTGGGCTTATGGAACCGTAAGCCGGCAGGGAAAGTAGGGGTACTCGGTCACTGGGGGGAGAGTTATGGCAGCATATGGCTTTAGTGAGAAAAGGTGCGGTAGTGACCCAGTGCTGCGGAACTGATAGCCGGCAAGAAATACTAGGAGTAGTCAGTGTGCGGGGGAGGAAGAAGATGAGGAGAGGCCAGTACCAGTTTTCAATAAATACGTCAAAAGATTAGTGCAAACAGCAGGATGTTTTCATTAAATACATCAAATGGTTAGTGCAAACAGCAGGATGGGAAAGCAGGTACCACAATTGTAAGGTCATTGGCAGTTGTTATACACAACGTTTGTAACAATAAGGTGACTGAAGACATTTGTAATACATAACACAGTAAGTAAAAACGGCAATTGTCATAACACAAGGTTAAGAAAGGTAAAGTGATAGAGGCATATATAATACACCAGACAGTAGAGCCATATAAGTTTCTTTGTAATCATAAAAGAAAGTGTAAGCAGTCCAAATAACCAGTATGCAAGGCATCAAATTGGGTGTAAGTAGACGAATGGGCATATACAAGGGAAAAGGGGGTGGACGTAGATAGGGGGAGGTAAAGGTAACAGGAAGAGAAGATTTAGGTAGGATCAAAACAGGCACATTGGTCCATAGAAGTAAGGTGATTCTGTAGTCTTCACTTGAAAGCAAGGTGTGAGGAAGCTCATCTTAGGTCAATAAGTAGTGAGTTCCACGCTTGGGGGGCAGCATGCCCAAATGCACCAGCGCCCTTGGAAGTGCGGAAGATGGGAACTTTTAAGAAAGACTTTTCAGACGATCTCAGCTCATGCGGGGGGATAGCAGGCTGAAGCAGTTCAGATAGTGTAGCAGGTCTAGACACTCTGATTATGGAGTCTGAGAGGCAGCAGAGGTAGTACTGTCTAGCGGAGGAGGGGGAAAGCCAGTCTAGGTCCTTATAAAGTTGGCAGTGATGTTTAAGGAGGGGGGCCTTTGATGCATATCGGCAAACATTGTTTTAGGTGGTATCCCACTTTTGAAGTGCAGATTTGTTTGCCATGGTTAGGATGGGGGCACAGTAGGATAGAGTTGGCAGGAGGATTCTCCTGGCAATGGCCAGCTTGGCAGTGGGTGTGAGCATGTAGTTAGTTCTGTAGGCAGCCCCTAGTTTGCAATTAACCGTTTTGCAGGTTTCTTGGATGTGCTGGTTCAGGTCAAGGGTTTGGTCGAGCAGTATGCCCAGATATCGGAACGTACTTACGGTCTCGAGAGGGGTTCAGTTAGGCTGTGCATATTCAGGGAGATGAGCAGGATCTAAGTTTATGGGTTGTTCCCAGTAGCATGGCTTTTGTTTTGCTACCATTAAGTATGAGGTGATGAGCGTTTACCCAGTGTTGAGCCGAGTGGAAGGCAGATGTCAGGGTGGCATTGAGATGGTTAATACAGCCTGAACGAGCATAGATAACAAGGTCATCAGCATAGAGTAGCGAGGCACCAGATGTTATACTGCTGGGAAGATTATTTATGAACAGTGAGAAAAGGAGAGGGCCTAGTATTGAGCCCTGCGGTACTCCAATGTTGATTGTGGCACTATCAGAGATAGCAGAGTTGAGTTTCACTGCTTGTGTCCTGTTTGTTAGGTAGCTACTGAACCAGTCTGTTACAGGGGATGAGAAGCCAAGATTTTTGAGGGTCGTCAGCAGAAGGGGGTGACCCATAAGGTCGAAAGCCTTGGTGAGGTCAATGAACACAGCCCCCGTTAGATGACCTTCATCCATATTTATAAGAGTATCAGAGGTAAACTTCGCTAACGCTGTCGTGGTACTGTGATGTTTCCTGAAAACATGTTGTGCTTCACAGAGTGAGTTTGAGGAGTTGAGGAATTCGATAGCCTGGGTGGCTACTATTTTCTCTAGAATTTTACTGAGGACCGAGAGAATGGCAATGGGTCTGTAGTTCAATTTTTCATTTTTGTTCCCTTTTTTGAAAATGGGGTAATTCTAGCGGCCTTCCATATCTCTGAGACTGTGCCTGTGGAGAGGGACAGTGTGAAAATTCTGGCTAATGGATATGAGATGAGATGGGCAGCAGCTTTCAGTAGTCGGGGTTCCAGTGTATCAGAGCCAGGGCTGGTGTTATCAGATATGGCATTTAGGAGTTTAAGAACTTGATTTCTAGTCACAGCCTTGAAATAAAAAGATTTGTTGCTGCTTGTTGAGGGTCGCTTGTCGATGCATCAGTTTTCCCTTTTGTAAAGAGTGGCTGAGGGGCAGTAGGTGCAGCATTTAGGGTGGACGTATAGGGAGTTAGGTCGGAGAACTGTTGATTGAAGGCGTTGGCTATGGTAAATGAGTCATTGCAGTGGATACCGTGAAGAATCATTTCCGAGGGGATGACAGATTGCGGGGTGCCAAGGAAGGTTTTGATGTGACTCTAGAATTTGCATGGATCATTTGAGGAGCTGGTTAATAGATTCTGGCAGTATTTGCTTTTTGCAAGCCTGATTTGTTTTTTGCAGACACTTCTATGCTGTTTGTAGATAAGATGACCCATTGGTAGGCCAGTAGTCTTGTATTGTTTCCAGAGCTTGTCCCGGGCTTTGAGTTTGTGGAGTAGTTCTTTATCTAGCCAACGCGTTTGTTGACCTCTGACCCTTCTCTTTATTTTCGGTACATGCCGCCTTTGAACTTCACCAAACCTGGTTAGGAACACGTCTAGGGCAACCTCAGCACTTGTTGCAAGGAAGATTTCAGACCAGTCCGTGTTGGCAATGTCAAGGAGAAAGGCTTGTAGATCCAGTTTTGCAAAGTTAGTGAAGGTGACCAGGCGGGATCGAGGAGGTGTGGTGGTGGGAGCCGTGGCAGATCGTGGGGTGAGTGGTCTGTTATAGAGTCAGTCAGGACGGCTACCTTTGTTACGTGGTCAGGTCTATTTGTGAGGATCCAGTCTAACAGTGTTCCTGATAGGGAGTTGGTCATTCTCGTGTTCTCAGTTATTAACTGATGGAAGTTGTGCCTTTGAACTAGTGTTGCCAGGGTGCTATGATTTGGTCCCAGCCAGTTCAGATTGACATCACCTAGCAAGATGGTCTCATTCATGTTCAAGATTTGTGATGACTGTTGAAGTAGTTTCTGAAGACTTTCCAGTCCACCAGTGGGTGGATTGTATAGAAATATAATGTGTAGGTACTTCGCACCTAGGGCCAGTACTGCATGCAGTGATTCGCAGTGCATCTGGGGACTAGGGATAGGGGCAGTTTTTAGCATAAGGTGACTTTTGTAGTAGATGGCAGCACCCCCACCTTGCTTAGAACCAGTTCTATCCTGTCAGAGGATAGCATATCCAGGCAGGGTACATTGTGCGTCCAGGATGCTAGGTTTTAGCCATGTCTCAGTGAGGCATCAGGATTAACCAATTGTATCCAGGCCTCAAGCTCAGTTAAGTGACCTAGAAGACTTCTGATGTTCATGTGAGCAATTACAAGGCCTTTATTTGGTTTGGTAATGGGTGTTAATGGGGTGTTGCTTGGGTGTGGGCCTGGGTTAGGTTCAACGTCACTAGCTAGCAGTAGCAGCCTCTGAGCTAGGAACTCAAGCAGCGCCTTGAGGAGCATGTTATGATTTTTCAGTTTTTTCCTATGTTGTGAGTAGCTCATAACTAATAGGTATGTGCATCCTTTTTTTTTGGAAAAAGTAGTGAAAAATAGGTATAGGGTGGTGGTATGAGAGGAGCAGGTTGGAGAAACTACAGTCACAGATTGATGGTATGTTTTGTATGTCATCTAGGGGCAGGGACAGAGAGAGATACTGTTAAGTCCAAGCAGGAAGAACAGGCAGAGAGAGAGAGTTAGTCCTTTACGACTAGTAGACAAACACAAGGGACTCTTATGTAGGAGGAGCATGATGCTAAAGTTCAAGAAAAGAGCAGAGTATGGGAAGGAGTAGTGCAGAGAGAGGTAGAGAGAGAGAGAGGGCACCAAGCATCTATTTGAAGCATCACATAGGACCATGATAGATTTGGGAGTGAGCGTATTCAGCAGTGGTGGGTAAAGTTGCAGGGACAGCATGGAAAGGCGGGCTTAGTTAAGGCAGGGGGCTGAGTCACGACCTAGTAGAGATAAGGTGCCAACCACACGAGAGAGGACTAACGTCCCCAGTGGTAGTAGAGTATAAGAAGCCAATGGAAAGTGGACACTTAGTCATATGACCATCAGGAACCTATATAGCTAAAGGGTCAACCAGGGTGGGTGAGGTGGGGGGCGGGTGGGGAGCCGGCGCGAAGCGCTGGTGGGACGAGTGTTCACTGAGGGAGCTGTATCACTTAGCCGCGGAGGTGGCATTCACAGTCCCAGGAGTCGTTTAGGAGTTCCAGCAAACAAAAAATTATGGTGAAAACAGCCACTTTCTGTGAAGGGTGGAACCAGCTATAGCCCTCAACCCCAACAGGAGAGAGCCAGCGGGAGGAAATCGATAGAACGTACCTTACGGTATTTGCGCCATTGGCGGTACAATGTACCAGTGAGCGGCCAGGCTCTTGGTTCCCTTCCTTGGCGAGCATGCGGTGGTGCGGCCCCTGGCAACAGGCGTTCTGGTGGAGCGTGGCTTTTCTTCACTGGGGGCCGCTGAGCAAGCGGAGACCCCAGAGACTTCTTAGGTTCGGTGGAGGGTCCTTTGGTCCTGGGAGGAGCGGGTCCGAAGCCCCGGTGGGCTTGGAGAGTTCCTTATGGCGTTTGCGCCTTTGGCAGTACAAGGTACCAGTGAGCGGCCGGGCTCCTGGTTCCCTTCCTCAGCGAGCGTGTGGTGGTGCGGCCCCTGGCAACAGGCGTTCTGGTGGAGTGTGGCTTTTCTTCACTGGGGGCCGCTGAGCAAGCAGAGACCCCAGAGACTTCTTAGGTTCGGTGGAGGGTCCTTTGGTCCTGGGAGGAGCAGGTCCGAAGCCCCGGCGGACTTGGAGAGTTCCTTATGGTGTTTGCGCCTATGGCGGTACAAGGTACCAGTGAGTGGCCGGGCTCCTGGTTCCCTTTGAACATATGTAATTGCCAGCAGATAAAGGCCTTATGGTCTATCAAGTCTGCTTGATTGTGCAGCTAGCAGCCCTTATACTGCAGCTGCCCTCCCTCCCCTCCCCCTTCCCTACAGTGATCCTCCCCTTATCCTATCCCATCCCCTTTTGAAGCAGCCCACCATTCTACAGGATAACACTTCTTTGGCAAAAAGTGTCTACTTATTTCCCTCCTGAACCTTCCCCCTTCCAATCTCAGATCATGTCCATGAGTGTCCCACACCCTCCTTAATTTGAAAAACCCTTCTACAGGCCCAGCAGTATCTATTGCCCTCTCAACACAGCAGCCCTCAGGTACCTCTAAATGCCACTGTTCACCATCTTGTAACAATGCCCCAGGCTTCCACAATAGCAGAGCAGCCATGCTGTCCCTGGCACACTGCCTTGTCTTTGGGGAGGCCCCCAGATGAACATCTGCCACCACCATTCACTCACTGGGGATGCTACCAGAGGGTTCCAAACCTGGGCGGTGGGGAGAGAGGGACGTTACCTGAGGATCTGGCTCCCCTGATCCCTCCCCCCTTGGTGTGTAGTTGCAGTGTGCCCTCTCATCATTCTTATCAACCCCTTTTGAAATATCTGTCTCTCTCTCTCTCTCTCTCTCTCTATATATATATATATATATTCAATGCAAAAAACTCTGTTAATGCATCAGTTAGGGTTGTTTCCACAGTGACAAAAGTGTGGAAATGAGGTGTTAGGGTTCAAAACCCTTACTCTGCATTCCCCCCCCTACACACACACACATACATGCAAACAGGGGAAGGACCAAGACAACACAACCAATCAGAGACAACCAGCAGCAGGTAACAGAAGTAACATACAACTCTATAATCGTACTACAAGACACACCCATCATCATGGTCCACACACTGTGTGAGTTCTGCTGCCATCCGAGTGCCTTGGGGGTACACATGCATGCTGGGCAACCAAGGGTGATGGACCACAGTAAGCATTTGTGTGTTACAAATACAGTTAACCATCATAACTTGCTAATGAGTATGTGCAGGTATGCAGCACTATAACAACATGTGGCTGTGCAAGTTTGATATCTGAACTGTATTTTAAAATAACTATGTATTTGTTACCCGTGTCTTTACAGCTACCACATGTTTGAAGACTAACTCCAAATTCCCCCCCACCAGCACACATACAGAAACACAGACAGACACACACACACACACACACACACACACACACACAACACACATACAAGTGTGGTATGGTAGAAGCAAGACAACTAATGAGAAACAGACACCATAGGGTAACACCAATAACATACAGCTTTATAAACATACCACAACAGGCATCCATCAGCATGTTTCACCAGCTGTATCATTTCTGCTGTCATCATAGTGTGTTGGGTGCAGACACTCACATCCTTTACAAGCATGTGAGATGGTCACTGCATGAACTGTGTATGTTGTTGTGGGCAGTGGTTGATATAAAAGACAAGTACTTCAAGAGATTAGCAAGCAAGATGACTATGTGGTTTTGACTGGATAACATGACATAGCATGTACATCACTCTGTGGTGTGTGTTAATTCATGCTGATATTACCCCAACATAAGCAAATAGTCTTGAGAACCATGTTCACAGTTATGTAGCTATCACTGGCTAATATCAGAGAGCATTTTCAGCACCATTTAGTGTGTGGTAATGCCTTCTGATGTTACCCTGCTATAACCAAATAGTCTTTCACGTAAGTATTATAAACAGGACTGCAGTGACATCATAAACAGTTGAATACTGTATATGTGTATGCTGCTGTGGACAGTGCTTGACATGAACAGACAAGCACTTACAAATATTCACAAGCAAGATGAGTATGTTGTTATCACCAGATAACAAGAAAAAGAATGCACACCACCTTTAGTGTGTCGTTATGCCTCTTGATGTTACCTCAGCATAACCAAATAGTGTTTGACCCCATGTTCCCACTTATGTAGTTATGACACAATAATATCAGAAAGGATTTGTACCACCCTTTAGTGTGTGTTAATGCCTCCTGATGTTATCCTGAGATAAACAAATAGTCTTGGCCCCATGCTGCCACTTATGTAGTTATGACCGGATTATATCAGACAACATTTTCATCACCCTTTACTCTATGTTAATGCCTCCTGATGTTACCATGACATAACCAAATTATCCTGGGCCATCACATGTTGTTATAGTGCTGCATACCTGCACATACTCATCAGCAAGTTATGATGGTTAACTGTATTTGTAACACACAAATGCTTACTGTGGTCCATCACCCATGGTTGCCCAGCAGGTGTGTGTACCCCCAAGGCACTCGGATGGCAGCAGAACTCATAAAGTTGGTGGACCATGATGATGGATGTGTCTTGAAGTACATTTATAGAGTTGTATGTTATTTCTGTTACCTGCTGCAGGTTGTCTCTGATTGGTTGTGTTACCTTGGTCCTTCCCCTACTGCATGTGTGTGCGTGTGTTTGTGGGGGTGCAGTGGGGAATGGAGTTAGGTTTTGAACCTAACATTGCATTTCCACACTTTTGTCACTGTGGAAACAACCCTAACTGATGCATTAACAGAGTTTTGTGCAATGAATTTCCCTTCTTTTTGAGAAAGTGTGACATAAATAATATGTGTTGGTGGGAGCACAGGAGCCTTTGGCACCACGCTCCCACCTAGCTGTCCATTTCTGCATAATGATATTTGTTTGTGGGAGCACGGGCCCTTCGGGGCCCGCGCTCCCACTTACACATAAGCACAGAGCTATACAGCAGTCCTACAGGCTAAGGAAGCCTTGTAAAACAAATTTGTTAATGTCTCAGGAACCGTAGCATGTAGAAAAAAAATTCTAGTGTGGTTGTAATCATGAGAGTGACTAGTTCTCTCAACAAACCTAATCTATATCTCATATCATTTCTGAGATACAGTCAGTGAAAAGCACTGTGAATGCTTACTCTGTGGGTGTAATAGTGGGCCACGGACATGAAAATGAGCAGTTGTAACACGAATTCCCAAATATCTCATTAATGTCTGATTACGGTCAATGTAGAAAAAAATTTCAAATGTCATGTTATTTATAGCTTTCCAGCCTACTTCTGCACTTAGACCCCCTCACAAAGGACTAACAATTTTTGTGATGAAAAATCCGTATCTGGAACCGTTTTCGAGATACAGGCCCCAAAAGGCATCACGGGCGCTGCAATGTTATCCTATGGGAACATTTCTGAACTTCAGAATGCAACTTTAGGATTAGATCATAACTGTAACTTTGGGACTCTGTAATGTTTTGGTACCAAACCACCAAAAGCACATCTGTGGGACCAGGGTTTGTCACCCTGCAAATTTCAGCCCAAAAGACCCAACTGTTTTGTTACAAGAGAATGGCAAAGATTTGCAGTTATTTTGAGAATACTTCTGCAAATTACTTTCGCAAATCATGAACGTTTCACAAATAAATTCATGAAACTTTCACATTTGCGAAAGTATTGTGCGAAAGTACTTTTTCCTCAAAGTTGGAAAAGGCATTTCTGGGGGGTTTAACTCCCCCCCAAAAAGTAGGGCTAGCATCCTCAGGACCCCACTAGGTAAACACAACGATCAGTGTTTGCATAGAGGGTCCCAATTTTAAATGCCAGGCATTTTTCTGTGTCACTAACTGAAAACAAGATGGCCAAATCACGAAAGTAAAAGGGCCATCTGTGAAAGTTAAAACAGGCATTTGCGAAAGTTACGTGATTTTTGATAACTTTTCCCATTGACTATAATGGGAAATTTGTTTTTTGAATAACTTTTGGATGGTTTAATATTTTTTCACCACATCTTCGAAAGGCACATCGGTGACAAAGACTGCATCTTCCCTGAACCTTTCGGACTGAACTGTCAAACCGTGCAGGCTGTGGGCGCATGCAAAGAAACATGCAAAAAGTCTGGTTTTTTGCATTTTTTGGTGTTCTGCAGCTCTGCAACCATACATGCAACCACAATGCAACTTTCCAGATCCAGAGATCTATGGCACTAGACTGCACTTGTAAAACTTCAGGCATATCTATCATGCAGTGGCAAAGTTATTAAGGTGTAATATTTGAGGTTTAACCAACATTAAAGTGCTTACTCAACCCTAACTATAGTGGCACTACCATGCCACTATAATATATATATATATATATATTAGAGGCAAAAAAATCTGTTTAATGCATTAGTTAGGGTTGTTCCTCAGTGACAAAAGTGAGGAAATTTGTTGTTAGGGTTGAAAACCCTAACTCCAAATTCACCCCCCCCAGCACCACACATACACAGATACACACACACACATATGCAAGTATGGCGGAGGACCAAGTCAACACAACCAATGACAGACATCCAGCAGCAGGTGACAGAAATAACAAACAATTGTCTAAATGTACTACGAGACATCCCCACCCACCTGACCAGGTACTGCATGCTCAGTGGAGATCAACAGCAAAACTGAGGCCATGTACACCAAATGTACACATCCCTGATTGCAGCTGCACACAATGTACCACACTTAGTAGCTGCATGGCCTTACCTACCGATGCCCCACACCAGACCACACCACATGTGGTGGGCCACCTGAGCAATAGAGTTCAGCAAAACCAAGGAGTTGTACAGGTATAATATCTCTGATTATAACAAGGGTTTGAGAAATGCAGCTTTCTAATTGACTGTAAACGTTGTAACAGCCTTATTTTTAGTTTTTTATTAAGATACATATAGAGCCTAACCATATGATGAACATGGTTTAATGTTGTTTAAAAAAACAGTTTTATTATGATAGCAATAAGCCACTCCCAGGTATTATGTTAATGGTCAGTTTATCACTGTCTAGTGACATGTGGCACTTGGCTGTGCCTCATTCAACATTAAACCCCTACAGGGTGATTAACAGACCATTTAACATGACTGTTGGTCATGCCTTATTGCTTAATTGTCTTTATGAGTAGATACGCTTCCCTCTGCTAGGCACTGCAGCAGCTTTGCATGATGTCTTGTGGCATAGTAACAGGAACAGCAATGCAAACAGAAGCGCTAACAGTGGTGCACATGGTAATGCAAGCACGAATGAGAACAGAAAGGGTAACGCACACGGTGGCGTAGATGGGAACGGTCTGCCACGTGATGTGTTGTCACATAGTAACATGGTGCCTGCAAACGGAAATGTCAATGGGCATGGTGACACAAAGTGAAACAGAAAGAGAAACAGTACTGTAGACACAAATGGCAAAAAATAACAGAAACGCAAGTGCAAATGAAAACGCAAAGGATAACGCACATGGTGGCATAGACGTCAATGGTAAGTGAAACGGGCATGGAACCGCAAGTGGTAAGGGCAACGGTAACAGTAATGTAAGCACACAGGCTGGTTTTCTCCAAAAGCTGAATAGAGAAAGACAGTGAGTACAAAGAATGTGTGCATAACAATGGGTAACGGAGCAGAAAATGAGGACTTGGAATACTAAATAGGTTATATCTCAGGAACCGTACGACGTAGAAAAAAAATTTAAAAGTCATATGATTTATGACTGTGCTAGTTTTGTACTTATCCCCCACTAGGGGCTAAGCATATTTCTACTGAAAAGTCAGTATCTCGCACCGCTTCCGAGATCCCCGGGCCCTGAAATGCAGACGCCCTAATGTTATCCTATAGGAAAAAAGAGACATTCGGAGCGCCATAACTTTGCCTCCCTGTAATATTTTTTTCACCAAACCACTGAAAGGCACATCTGTGGGCTGTGGGCTGTTGGCTGTCTTTCCTCCAAATTTCAGGAAAAAAGACCAAACCGTTATTTTGCAGCAGGGTGCCAAAGGATTCCTGCAATGCGTCGGGTGCCGTAATGTTATCCTATGGGAAAAACCATCAACTTTGGAGTGCCATAACTTTGCTGCCATGTAATATTTTTTTCAATACAACACTGAAAGGCACATCTGTGAGATGTTGGCTGTGTTCCCTCCAAATTTCAGCCCCAAACTCCCTAACCGTCTTTTTGCAGTGCAGTACCAAAGAATTGCTGTCATTTTCCACAGACTAGAAAACTACTGTCGCACATTGAAAGCTTTGCAAAAATTTGTGACACTTTATGAGCACAAAAGTACTTTCGAAAGTACTTTTCCAGAAATTGAAAAACATATTTCTGGGGTGTTTTACCCCAAAATAAAGACATAGCTAGCATCCTCAGGGTCCGACTAGGTGAATACAAAAAGAATTAGGTTGCTAGAGGGTCCCAAATTTAAATGCCAAGCATTTTTCTGATCACCAACTGAAAACAAAATGGCGATTACAAGTAACAGGCCCATTTACCGAAAGTAAAATGCATTGCGAAAGTGCTGAACTTTTGTTAACTCTCCCATTGACTTATAATGGGAAATTGTTATTGAATAACTTTTGAACCGTTAATATTTTCACCAAATCTTTGAAAGGCACCTCAGGGACCCGGCCACATGTTCTCTAGAAGATTTTGTGCTGGTCGCCAAACCGTGCGACCTGTATGCGCAACCGTAGAATTCCAGAAAAAGCATAAACGCGCGCGCAGATCACACTTAATAACTCCGCAACCGTGTATCTGACTGCTACGAAACTTGGCAGATCTCAAGGCCTATGGTTCTTGATCATGTATTCCAAATTTCCGTCAAACAGTTGCAAAGTTATTAAGGTGCAAAGTTTTGGGGTTTAACATAGAAATGGCTCCTTAACCCTAACTATGGTAGCACTACTGTGCTACCTAATATATATATATATATCTATATATGTATATATATACACACACACACATATATATGACTGCCCACTGGATAATGATCACTTGATTTTTTTTTATTTCTTTTTTTTATAAGCACGCAAAGAGCAAGAACGAAAACCTAGTGGAGTGCAAGCATAGCCTGTCGATGTGCCCTAATCTAGATCAGGAGAGTTAGGATTTCAAAGAGAAATAAATACGAGAAAGTATTAGGGTGTGAGATAGTTTGTGACCTGCTTTTTTTTTTTTTTAAATTGTTTAACCAGGTGAGACACACTAAGCTGAAAGCTTTTTTACGGTGCAACCTGGGAGCACAGGGAAGTTAAGTGACTTGCTCAGGGTCACACAGTATATGCAAGTGGGAGCTGTGGGATTCAAACCCAGGTCTACAGATTTGCAGCTCAGGGCCTTAAACCACTGCGCTCTACTGCCTCCTTAAAGCTCCCAGAGATGCATGAAGTAAACTGGAGTTTTCTGTCTGGAGCCGGGGGGGGGGGGGATTAGCCTCTGGCAGTCAAAAGGATTTATGATCATGCATCGGCCAATGGGATGGATGGAGGATACCCAGATGTTATGGTTCTCTGAGAACTAGGAAGGTGGCAGGGGATACTAGATATTTCACTTTCAGTCATACTGCTTCCCTTATCCTACAGCAGCTACTCTCTGACTGAAAGATTGCTCAAACAAAAAACAGTCTTACATCAAAAAATGTTGCTCAGCAGAAAAATTGCCACATCACCAGATGCACTACGCACTGTAGAGCACTTCTGTAATAAATTTAAAGGCACACAGTCAGATTTTTGACATGTTTTCTGTGTCCCTTTACTGATTGTGCCTTCCACAAATCTAGACTCACTGACTGATGTTTGGGTTCATAATGAGCATACGTTCTTCATAAAACTTGTATGTGAGTCAAAATGATTTAAAAAAATCAGATCTTATCAGCCATAGCCCGTTCCTTCCCATGTGTGCCCAAAAGTGCTATGCTGCTCAATCATGCTAACCTTGTGCATGAATGAGTTAGGCAGTTTTTGAGGCATATGCAAAAAATAATTGACTATTCTATGCGCTGAGCTGATTTCAGCAATAGAATTTTTTTTTTCATATTGAAATCTCTGTTTGAAAAGTGAAACCAAGAATTGGTGCATTCACGTCTGCAAAAATAAAATGTAGAACTGGAGTTGTCTCCAAGTAAAAGAGCAGAAGAAGGAGCAGATAATGGGGAAACAAGTATTATGATACAAGTTAAGGTCAGTTAACTGGCCACTGAAAGCATCAGCTATATTGGAAATATTAGTTCAAGAGCCCCTTCAATGGCAATTCCACTGATCTCAGATCTGGATTAGGTCATAAGTGTATACTTTTAGTGGAGCCCCCAGAAATATCTTGGATTAGAAAAGGTACCTTCAAGCTGCTGTTTGCAATATTCACTTTTCCTCATACGGAATTAATTTTTGTAGAGATTTCTTAACTCCCTATATTTATTGGGATCACTAAGGTCATTTGCAGACCTACAGAGATCCCTATATGTGTCTCTAACTTTCATAAGTTGCGGGAGTTCACCTGAGATCCGTTCTGTACAAGACTCTCATAATCTACATGTAGTAATGGGTGCGTGTTTATCTTGTATGTGAGAAAACTAGGAGACTAAGAAATCGAACACCTATTCAACACTGCCCATCTCAAAAAAGGACACTTGTCTATTGCATATCAGTATTCTAGGAATAAGTCTGCTTTATGCTAGAAAGATTTCAGCAGGTATTTTTTCCTCCAATAGTTTTTATCGATTATAGAACAAATGCAATACATAGAAATGATGAAAAATATTAAGAAGCATGAATTTCACAGTTTAGTACAAAAACAGACAGTTAACAGTATTGAATTAACAATTACAATAATAAGAATATACTTATATGGATCCTTACCTGGCATATTAGGTTATTGATCTTCTATCTCTTCCTGTCAAGATCAGGTCAATTGTGAATCCTTGCAGCATGCCTGAAGCAGTTGTGCACAAAAGTCTACTATTTCCCCCAAATTGCTTTCAAGTGAAAGCAGCAAAGCACCATATGGGGCACACTGGATTATCCACATCTCCAACATGAGTCCTTTCCTACTGAGTTTCCTATTTTAGCTAAAGCAGCAAGGGTGTTATACTGTATATGCAATGAAAAATTCTAAATTGAAAAACCATCCCTCGTATTTCTTTAGAAGATCTGTAAGCATTTTGACAAAGTTTGTACCAATTTTGTTCACGTAACTCTTTATTCAGTTCTACTTCCCATGTCTGTTTGACACTATAAGATCCTTATCTGGGATATTGAAATGTTTAAAGGTCCTACTTGTTGCACCTGTCCCCTCTGCACATTTGATTACTTTGTTCCATTTCTTTTCCTTTGCTTTGAAGCAGGTGGATGGGATATGAGATTCCAAGGCATTCCTTATTTTTAAATTGAGCTAGATATCAGTTCTATGTATTTGATACTTTTATTGTATTTGCACAAAGGAGTTTAGAGAACCAGAAGAGAAATTGAAAATATTGTTCAAGGCTCAGATTCCCTTTTTCTGCCATTGAGGGGTCAATAATGCATTTATTTTTATACTTAAAGATTAAATCATTCCATACAAGATTAATTGTGTTAGACAGATGATTCCAACCAAGAAATTATTTTACTTTCTTGGAGGAAAACTATACCCTCAGATCTTGTAAACTGTGTTTCTTTCCATGTCAACAGACAACTTTTCCTGTAAATGTTAGAGATATATGTGATTGCTTTAGTGTATTTTCTCTTTTCATACAAGTCCCTACAACTATCCTGTGAGCCTCCATTTTCTGGTTCTTGAAATCTCGTTATCCCTGACAGCTGCATTAGCATATAAGAACATGATGTGTCAGCACCCTTTAGACTCCACTGTATGTATGTCTGCTTAATTAGATTTCAACAGAACAAGTCACAGCAAGATGTGAAATGCCACATTTACCTGCAGTTTGTTTTGTTAACTGTTTGAGTTGTAATACAGGGTTTTCCCTTTTCAATTGCTTTCAATTTGTGTGTTTCCAGAAGTTTTCTTTATTTGTTTGTTTCTTTTTTTTCTACTTTCAACACTGAGATACATGGGCTAGCTTTTCAAAGCCTAACAAATGATGCAAGGCACTCATGGCCAAGAGTTCTGATGCAGCTTATACATTGAGTCAAAGGATGTGGCAGTCCTGAGTCAAAAACGGGGTTTGTATCCAAATCGGGACCTGCTGTGGCAAACTGGCATATCGCCCTCCTTGCAGCATAAATGAGGGTGTGCCACATTGCAAGGGGGCTTGTGCCATGGCAGGGCTGTGACATCCCCTTTTCTGGTATTCAAGAAGCACCGCCATGGCCGCAGCAAGGGTCTCGAGCTAGACCATGAATGTGCTGGTCTAAGTCCCTGTCACAAGTGCCAGACACCATGGCCCCTTGTTGCCGGGGGCCCTGACAGGTTTGTATGGGGCTGGCATGGGCATGGGGTGCCCTAGTTGAGGTAGGGAAATGGTTTGGCAAGCATATTAGTGAGGTTGCACCTCACAGGGTGCAGTTTATTGAGCGTGAGTGTCACAAGGAACAGTTACCAGTGGGTATGGAGACTCACAGTGCCATTCCCCATGAGGGCATGGCCCTGTGGGCAGTTGCCAGGTCTGTGCCAAAGTGGGGTCATGGCATTGTGTGTCTCCGTAGCCCTCCTTCACCATTGTTTGTATGTGACAGCAATGCTCAATAAATGGCACCCCGGCTGGGTGCAACCTCACCAATATGCTTGTCAATCTCCCCCCCCAGCCACCACTAGGGCACCCTGTGCCCATGCTGTCCCATACTCCACATGCCTGCCAAGTGTGTGCCACCCATCCCAACCATCCCGGCACCTCCACTGTTGAGCCGGGTGGGGAGGGGAACTTTGTCACTGTGGCATTTCCTGCAGGTGCACCAATTGCTCTGGCACATGCCTGCGGATGTGACAACTCCCAGTTTTGTAGTGCAGGGACCCTGTTCTTCTTGAATACAGCACAGGGTCCCTGATGCAGCTGAGGTGTGCTGCAGCTCTAAATCACTGCAAATTTGTGGCAATCTAGTGGCTGTTTGAAAATCTGGCCCATGACGTAAATAGGTGATGTGACATCAAGTAATCATGTGCCACTGCAGCTCTCATGGACAATGAGATTTCAACAACCATAAAATGGAAAGCCCTAGGATAGTAACAGGGGACTAGCATGAACAGCGAAAATAAACTAAAGAAAACACGTATATCCCCAACAGCTACAGGGAAAGAGTTGTCTGTTGACAAAGAAGCAAACAAAATTTACAATACATGAGAGTGTAGTTTTCTTCTAAGGGTAGTTATTGAGTGTCATAGAAACACAGAAACATAGAAACATAGAATTTGATGGCAGATAAGGATCGCTTAGCCCATCTTGTCTGCTCATTTTCCTTATCTGTTTCATATACTGCAGATCCTAATTGATCAAAAGATAGGATAGTTAACAAATTCTTCAGGAAACAGTAGAAAAAGGAAATCTGAGATGGGGTTTGGAGACAGAAGTACACATTTATATTTAGTCCACAAAGGGACATAATTATTTAGAATACTCTGAAAAAGGCTATTTACAGTAGTTGTTTAAAAAGAGAAGGCATAGTGATAAAGCTCAACAATTTGGAAGTGCAAAACCACCATTAGCAGTAGGCAACCAGAAATTTTATTTTAAGGACAGGAGATGTTTTTCCCCATTCCATATAAAATTTTGGATTAAGTTGTTTAGTTTGTTGAGCCAGACTTTCCTACTTGTATCCCTAGGCCTGGATATTCAAAGCAGTTGCGCATGCGCAACTGCGGAGATGCGCCATAGAGCGATATTCAGCAGGAGCAGCTGTGCAGCGCAAGTAGCAGTGTGCCAATGTGCAATAGCAATGTATGCATGTTCAAGGGCAGGGGGCAGACCCATGAATATGCGGCACAGTGCGATATTCAACCCCTGACCAATGGTGCAAGTGAGGAGCAACTGCCAGTTGTGCAGAGCAGACTTGAGCCTATAAAAACAGGGAGCAAGTCAGAGGAGTGCACTTGTGCCAGAGGGGAGCAGGACAGAGGGAGACAGACAGGCTGTCTGAGAGAGGAAGAAGGAGACAGGGAGAGTGAAAGAGAGAGAGAGAGAGAGAGAGAGAAAGAGAAAGAGAAAGAGAAAGAGAAAGAGAAAGGGAAAGAGAAAGAAGGAGTGTGAGAGAATGAGAGAGAGAGAGAGAGAGAGAGAGAGAGTGTGAAAGGGAGTGTGACACACAGGGAGGCCCACTGAGGAAGTGACAGAGAGTGGATGCCAAACATAGCCACCAGACCCACGGGAGTGACACAGGCACCCACAGGGGTGGGTGACAGAGCCTGCAGGCATAAGCCAGCCATGGGCAGGGTACGCAGGAGGGGGTCCTGCCGAGCATCAGGCACTGCCCCACAGAGCCGGGGGGGGGGGCCAGTGGAGCTGGATGCCTAGCGGGTGACAGGACAACAAGGGCCATGGCCAGTGCAGCATTCCAGATGGAGGCCATAATGAGGGGTGTGAGGAGGCAGGAGGCAGAGCAACGTGGCCATGGAAGGGCCCATTGGTGGTATCACCGGAACAGGCGGTACCAGCCCCACATCAGCATTGAGACCCACGTTGAAACAGAGATCATGGGCCGATATCACCTGAACCAGGCGATTCTGAGGCAGGTCTGTGAGCTGTGCAGTGAGGAGATGCAGGCAGCCACCAGACAGAGCCACACCATGACAGTGGAGACAAAGGTAACAGCTGTCATGTGCCTGCTTGCCATGGGCACCTTCCAGAGACCAACAGGGGACACCACAGGCATAACCCAGTTGGCCACATCATGGCTCCTCACACAATTCCTCAATGCCCTGCTGCCACATGCTGCAGAACACATCCACTTCCCAAGCACACAGGCAGAGCATACAGCAACCATACAGGAGTTCCACAGGGTAGCACGTATGCCTGGCATGCTAGGGGCCATTGACTGCACCCATGTGGGCATCTGCATGCCACCTGGCATGGAGGGGGTAGCCTACATCAACAGAAAGGGCTACCCCAGCAACAACTGCCAGGTGGTGTGCGATGCTAGGCGGTGCATAACCAATGTCTGTGCCACACACCCTGGGGGAGCACATGATGCCTTCATCTGACACAGCTCAGCACTGTGCCACAGATTCAAGAGTGGGGACATCCCCACAGGTCACCTAGTGGGTGAGTATGGTGAGACCATGGGCAGCTAGGTACAGCAGGGCATGGAAGGGGGGCAGCCAGGGCAGTGGGACCGCCAAGTGCACCCAGGAAGGGCATGGGGCACAGTGACAGGGGTCACCAGGCTAACCATCTCTCTCTCCCTCCACACAGGTGATAGTGGCTACCCACTCAGGCTCTGGCTGATCACCCCCTACCGGTGCCTGCTGTCCCCAGCAGAAGAGCAGCACAATGAGGAACACGCCAGCACGTGGAACATCATTGAGCATCTGTTCGGGATGCTGAAGGCACGGATGCCCCCTTGAAGGCCTGCAGCCTATTCCTGGCCTGCTGCATGCTGCACAACATGGTCATTGGCCGTGGGATAGCTGTCAAGGCTGAAGAGGGGAACAACAGTGGGGACAATGCGGGCAACGGGCTGGGTGGTCGTGGGCAGCCCCCATCCGGGCGGAGGGATCTTCGGCTCATGAGGATGGCATGCCAGCATCGGGACACAATAGCACAGGGGCACTACGGTGCATGCTGGTAGGTGGACAGACACACATGCACAGAACTGACACAGTGGCAAGGCACACAGCCAGAACTTTGTCAGACTGATTTTTTTATCTTGATGCCTTCTATACATTTTTCCATTTCAACTGTTCTAATTAGTTGCTGTGTCACTAGAGCAAATCAACCTGAAGAAAGAGGGCATCCTTGGCAAGATCCTCCTTCTAGTTTAAAGGGATTATACAGTACTTGAAAGAATTAGTTAGGACTGCTACAGTAGGTTTGCTGCAGAGGGTCTTAACCCTGTTTATACAGAAGTTGGAAATTGGAAATGTTTAAGGACTTCATATAAGTAACTCCATTCAATTGAAGTGAAGTCTTTAGCAGAATTTAGTGAAACTAAAGATAAAGGGGCCTTTTATTTTTTTTTGGGGGGGGGTCCAAATAAAGGAAAGTACTCTCCTGATGTTGTCAGATCCTTGCCGACCTGGGATGAAGCCTACTTGTTCTGGTCCAGTGACCTCAGGGAGAATACTTTAGAGTCTCTTAGATACATTTTTGATATGATTTTGTAGTATGAATATATGGCACCACCACTATCTTGTGTCCAGGTTGCATACTGTTATATGTTATTTATTTAGACTACAGATGCAGCAAAGTTTTTCTCCACGGGTGAACATGTGGCAATGTCACCAAATTCACATCTGAAGAGCACTTTGTGTAATTTTTCTAAATTATCCGGAATTCGCCATTTGTGACTTCACCTTGCTTTTTGGGGTTTGAAATGCAAATTGCACTTAAAAAACCCAAAAGCAATGAGAAACATAGAAACATAGACCTTGACAGCAGATAAGGACTGCTTGGCCCACCTAGTCTGCCTATTTCCTACATATTGGATAAGCTGCAGATTCTAGTTAACCAACAGCCTACTTCCTCCTACCCTTCATTATAACTGCCTTATGTCTGTCCCATGCATCCTTGAATTCCCCCACTGCTTTTGACCCCACAACCTCCTTAGAAAGGTGGTTCCATGCATCTACCACCCTCTCTGTGAAAAAAATACTTTTTGACATTGCCCCTGAGCCATCCCGCTTCTATCATCAAACTGTACCCCCTTGTGCTTGCACATCTCTTTCTCTTAAAGATGCTCCCATCTTGGACTTTATTGATTCCCCAGAGGAACTTGAAAGTTTCTATCATGTCCCCCATCTCCCTCCTTTTCTCAAGAGTATATATATTAAGCTCTTTCAGTGTCTCCTCATATGGCTTCTGTTGCTGACCCTGCACCATTTTAGTTGCCCTCCTCTGGACTGCCTCCATCCTATCTATGTCCTTGTGGAGATGGGGTCTCCAGAACTGCACACAGTACTCCAAATGGGGTCTCACCAACTGTCTGTACAGAGGGATAACAACTTCCTGTTTTCTACTGGCGATGCCTCTCCCTATATATCCCAATATCCCTCCAGCCCTCCTTACTGCCTTCTCCCTATGCATTGAGAAGTCACATTGCCCCCCCCCTCAGCCAGCAGCCTGACTTCCCTTCCTGGTGTCTAGTGCCCCCCCCGATCGCTGGCCACAATATAAAAAAAAAAATTTCATTAAATCCCTAATCTATCCTGATCCTTCCCTGGTGTCTAGTGCTCCCTTCTGCCACTGATTGCTGGCCACAATAAATCTACCCTGGCTGCCTGGCACCCTGCCTGAGGTCTAGTGCCCCCCATCTCCGCCAATCGCTGCCCACATTCACAATATTGTCTTCCAAAAAAAAATGTTTCATTTAATCACTGATGTCTAGTGGACCCCCCCCACCCCACCCTGTCAGGTAATGCCCCCACCCTTTCCCCCAATACCAACCCAGAGTGGGCCACTGGCACAGCCCTCCACTCACCTCCATGGCCGGCAGCCCGACTGAGCTCAGTGAATGAGCGCATACTTGTACAAGCACGTGCTCATTCATTGATAGCTCGTGGTAATTTTCATCAGTTTCAGGGTTGTAGAGAAGGAAAGGGGGCTGCTCCAGTCACCCACGGAGGGGGGAAAGGATGGGAGGGAACAGCATTGGTGGACCCTGGGGTGCCCTGATCATTTGGTGAATGGGGCTTGCAGCATTCTCCCAGTGGGTGATTGGGATTTTTAATTCTGAGGTCCAAATGCTGCAAGTTATACCAGCTATTCCCTTGTCTAACTTGTGCCATTTGGGGGACCCTTTTTGTGGGGCTTGTGCCAAATGTTTGGTGCAAGCTGCCATAAAGTGTGAAAAGTGTTGCAACTGCACCCAATGTCCTAAAATCAGGTGCAGCTCTGTCAAAGGAGTTTGATGCAGCTGTGCCAAATGAAGGGGTTGATGCAGGGCTTGTGAGCACTGCGTCACCCTTTGAAAATCATGCCCCAGATGTTCATATGCATTACAGGAATACCATGATTATCAGAACCCCATTAATCTGAAACCCTTAGTTATCCGAACTTGGTACTTGTCCCCCTTTTTTGCTGTTTTTTCCTTCTATTTGCTGTTTGCATCCTGTAGCTGGCATTGACGTTCATGCACTTAGATGTACAGTAATTGCAGTACAGTACTTTACTTTAACAGCTCCTAATCAATTAGCAATCTGCATCTGAGCAGCCGGAATCTAAGAAGATGTAATCAGCAGTAGTTAGCACCCATTTTAGAACTGACTGCAGGTGTAACAAAGCAATTTATAGTGCTTAGCTTTGTCTGAGAGGTTACTACAATGCACTTACATTAAGCAATGGCTAAGAGAAAGCGATATGTACTGGACATTAATGCCAAGCTCAGAGTTCTTGAGACTTTGGAAGCCGGCAATAGAGTTGTGGATGTTGCTAGGCATTTCAGTGTGGGAAACTCCACAGTATGCGACATCAGGAAGGCAGAAGATAAAATCAGGGATTTTGCCTCTTCACTGGACTGTGGATTATGTGTGACCACATGGAAAACAATGTACAGATGCCATGATGAAAACATGGACACGGCTGTGTGCATGTGGTTCCTTCAGAACCACATGCAAAAGTACACCCATGTCTGGCACCCTTATTAAAGAAAAAGCTAAACATTTCCATTCACAGATGGGTATTCAGACTCCTTTTGCTGCTAGTGAGGTATGGCTGGATAGATTCAAACACCAACATGACATAAGGCAATTGTCAATTGCCAGTGAAATTCTATCTACAAGCGATGAGTCTATCCAGCCATTTAGAGAGAAACTTATGGAATTGATGTGGTCTGAGCCATTGCCCGAGGGACAAATGTACAATGCTGACAAGACTGTCAGCTTTTGGAAGCTGCTCCCAGAAAAAACACTGGCTTCAGGAACATAGAAAAATGCACCTGGATTTAAAAAAAATAAGGAGAGGCTGACTATTCTTGCCTGCGGTAATGCCACAGGCAGTCACATCTTGCCACTACTCGTTATTGGAAAATCAAAAAATCTGAGATGTTTTAAGCATGTCAACATGCTTAACTTACCCATTCTGTACCATGCACAGAGAAGTGCATGGATGAATGCTGAGATTTTCCAAAAGTGTTTTTTCCAAAGTTTCGTCCCCGCTGTCAAGGCTCATTTAAGAGCCAAAGGACTACCAACCTATGCAGTGCTTTTGCTTGATAATGCGGGTGCCCATCCTAGCAGTGACCAGCTCTGTACAGATGATGGCAGTATCAGATGTGAGTTTTTGCCTGCCAACACCACTGCAGAAAATGAAGCCGATGGATCAGGGCATACTGGCCACCCTGAAATGGCTGTACTGGGGTAAGCTCTTATCTAGTGTGCTGAAAGAAGAAAATGATTAGATCGCACTTTGTGACATTATAAAAAAAAAATTACCATCAAAGATGTGATCTACATGCTCACAGAGAGCTGGAGGGAAATTCATAGGGAAACTGTCTTGAAATGCTGGGAAAAGTCAGGGTTGCTGATAGAACCAACTGCACAAACAGTAGTGCTACAATTGGAGGAGGCAGAGAGTGCACTAACTGCTTTGGCTGTAGGAACCAATGTGGACATGGATGAATGGGAGCAACAGGAGGAAGAGGAAGCAGGACTCGAGATGCTCATGGAAGAGGCAATTATGGAGAGTGTTATGGCTGACAGTAACCCGATGTTGCCAATGATGAGGAGCAACAACAGGAGGAGGCAGATGACACAGCAGCTGCACCAGTCGTTACTGATACAGAAGCAGTGGAGAGTTTCAAAAAGTGCATACAGTGGATGGAGGCTGCTGAAGACACTGATCCACTACAAATACTTTTGCTATGCCAGATCCAGAACAAGGCTATATGAGTCAAGAACAGTAAGAAGACACAAACACGAATACATGACTATTTTAAAAAGCAGCTAGTAGCTAATATCACTTTTGAATTACAGTTTTTTACAATCCTTTGAATTTTTTTTTTTTAATCAATTTAAATAAAGGAATTATTTTAATTTGATATTGCATGATCTGTTGAGAAATAACTTACTGGTGGTGATCTCGTTTTGTTTTCAGTAGCAGTACTGTAGTTTAAATGGTCTCCCCCTTATCCGAACCCCTGCTTATCCAAAGTTTTTTTTTGTCTCCCAGTACGTTTGGATAATCTGGGTTTTACTGTAATTACAAACCCTTGAGACCAGAATTTAAAAAGTTGTTAGAAGAAGGGACTGAGGCATTTAAAGAGCCAGGGTTCTGTTCAGTATAACCTGATAAAAGAAGGTTAGCTGCTAAGAAAACTAGGGAGGCGGGTAACCTACCTAAGAACCCATAAAACAAGTTAAACTGACACTGCTTTGAAGCTTTCACTAATAATGTTGAAAAGTAATGACAGAAGATTGTTACATTAATGGTGTAGTTAGCAGTAAAATGTAGAGGCAACGACAATAATGTACATTAGAAAAACTAAAATGAGAGGAACTAAAGTAATAAAAATCAGCAGAATCATAATTGGGGGCATGGAATTACACCAAATTGCCATAATAGCCAACATCCCCGCCAAACAAATACTGATAATGAACTCATTAAAATGATTTGTGTTAGTGCAACATGAAACTAAAATAAAAGAAACAGACTAATTGCACTTAAGCTTATTGAGAATGAAAATAAAAAACTAAATTTCCAAATTCTTATGCCCTCTGCAGCATCCTCCACAGTGGACTCCCACAGATGACTCCTGCCATTCCTATGATAGTCACTCATATGGAGAGCCTCTCTTAGGACAGCCGCTTGGGCAGCTCTGCTATTAAAGTGGGGGACAATCCTACCTTTGCAGCTGATGTTACAGCTATTCTGCTGGCCTCAGGCTACTGCCTCACATCTGGACCAGTGACAAAAAAGATCCAGGAGGTAGGACTTGGTAGTGAGAATGAAGATACTGCGGGGGGGGGGGTGACTTGCTGAGTAAAATAAGCTTGTAGCACAAAAGTCCTGGAACTAAGTTCTGCAGCTCAAGTTTTGAAGTGTGGGACAGCCCCACCTCTGCCACTGATGTTACCACTGGTCACTCTTTCTATGAAGACATGCTTCCTCACCTACCATTTGAATCTTTCCTCCACTAACTTCATTGTGTTCCCTCTTGTAACCATGTTTGTACTCAGTCTAAAAACTTCTCCACACTCCATTCTGTTTATTCACCAGAGGTATTTAAAGGTTTCAGTCATGTCTTCCTGGTTCTCCTGTTCTCTAAGGGGTACACGTTGAGGCCCTTCAGCCTTTTCTCATATGGAGGCTTCCCCTGCTGCCCTGTATCATCTTGGCTGACCTCCTCTGCACAGTCTCCAACCTGTCAATGTCCTTCATGTGATAATGTCTATAGAAATGCACCCAGTACTCAAGGTGGGGATGTACCACTGACTTGTATAGCAGAAGTATAACCTCTCTCCTTCTGTTTTCTATCCTCTTACATGCATCCCCTTGTCCTATTTGCTCTCCCCACCACCCATGAACACCAGACTACTACTTTCAGATCATCCATAATGATAACCCCAAGATCTCTTTCCTCCAAGTTGTATGCCGTGACCTTCCTCCATCCAGTACTTGACTCTGGGTTTTTGGTTTTGATGTGATATACAGGACTGTGTACTTTTTGGCATTGACTCCAGCTGCCAAAATCTGGACCACTCTTTTAGCCATTCCAGGTCCCTCCTCATGGCATTCACTCCCTCCATTGTGTCCACTCTATTGCAAACATTTTTTCTTCTAATCTCAACACTGTATTCCCTATGAATATATTGAAGTGTATGGGGCCCAGTACCAATCCCTGGGGTACTTCACGTATGACCCCATCACCCCCAAGAATTTCCCATTCAGTACTACCCTCTGGGCTCTGTTCTGTAACCAGTTTTCCACCCATTGGGATATTATGTCATCCACCCCAAGCCTTTTAACTTCTGTAGTAACTTCCCATGCAGCACTGTGTCAAATGTCTTACTGAAGTCCAAATAGACCCAATTGACAGTTCATTTCTATCCACCTCCTTCATCACCCAGTCAAACAATTCCATTACATTCATCTTTTCACAATGTTCCCCTGGAGAATCCATGTTGCTTACTGTTCTGAAATCCATTAGATTCCAGGAATACTGTTAATCTTTCTTTCAACGGGGTCTCATCAGTTTCTGCACCACAGAGGTAAGGTTCACTGGCCTGTAATTTCCTGGCTCTTCCCTGTTGCTTTTCATGTTTAGGGGGACAACATCCACCCTTCTTCAGTTCTGTGGGACCACTTCTGACTCCAGAGCACTGTTGATGAAGTCTATCAACGGGACTGCTAGGACCTTCTCTAGTTCTCTTAGCAACCTTGGGTGCAATACTTTAGGCCCCATGGGCTTCTAAACCCTTAGCACCCTTAACCCTTTCAAAACCATCTCTTCTGAAAATTGTGTAGTGTCTGTCTCCCTCCCTCTGTGCATCCCCTTATCCATGCATACTGCCTATGGTAATGCTCCCCCTCCGTACGTTGAATACTGAGCAAATGTATTTGCTCAGTATTTCAGTCATATTCCTTTCTCCTTCCACCTATTTTAATTTATTCTATTTATCCCTCCTCCCCAGCCTGCCTCCTCCGACCCTTCAGGGGGACAACTAGACAACCCACTGCCCGGAACCCTACCCAAGCAGACCCCAGGCCCCATGGAGCCGCGGATTACCCCATGGCGAGGGACGAGGTGGGGACTCAGACCCCATTACTTCATTCTGTCGAGTCACAGGCTTGACACAGGAAAATCGTAGGCACGCCATGGTCCTCCCATCTTCCTGGCTGAGGCAGGCTTTTTTCCACATTTTCTCCCTTCCCCAGAGCAGCAAGTAACCTCCCCAGACGTCATGATGCACGCGCCGACGTCTATGCTGCCCAATGGCCGCCCATCCCCAAGTGGGGCTTGCAGTTCCTCGAGCCTCCGCTCGGGGTCATGCAAGTGCCGGGCATTGGCTGAATCCCTCCCCGGAGAAGGCGAGCTGTCGTTGGATGCTCCAGCCTATATCCCCCCAGCCGACCCACCGATGACCGGAGTCCGCTCCCGAACCCGGGTCGCCGGCATGGTGCGAGGTGTGGCATCCAGCGCCTCAACCCTCAGCACCACCGGGCCGGATCTTCCACCTATTTTAACCTGATCCTTGGTCTCACTATCTCCTTTTGTCTTCCTTTTCTCACTGACATAGCAAAATAATGTCTTATCCCATTCCCATAACCCCCTCTGCAATTCTTTCCTCCGTCTGTGATTTTCTTCTCCTCACTACCTTACACACCTCCATCCATTTCTGAAGGTAAAACTCCCTGTCTTCATCCCCCAGACAGAAATCAGCATGGTTCCAAGAAGGGAGAGTCATGATAAATTAGCTTTACTGACTTCTTCAACTCAGTAAAACAGATGGATAGTGGCCAGCAGTTGACAGTCTGTATCTAAACTTTAGTAACACTTTTGATTAGGTGCCTCACAGGAGGCTTATCCAAAAGAAGGGGGAAAGAGGACTAGGGAGAGGACTAAATGAGTGGCTTGGAAACAGGTTGGCATACCGAACCCAGACAGTGGCCCTGAATAATAAGTTCTTTGATGTCAGGAAGTCCACAAGGGTAGTGCCTCTGGTTGGGTCTTAGAACTGGTACACTTCCATATATGCAGTATATCAGTGACACTGGGGAGTGGTTACAGGTAAAAAAGCCTTTTTCAGATGACACAGAACTCTGTGGGAGGACACACAATGAATAATGGGATCAACAGCACAAAAAGGAATGTAGAAAAGCTCAAGCAGTGGTCCAGAATATGGCTTTTAAAACTTCAATGGTCCTCTCACCTCCTTGACCAGCCACTGAATGATCTGTCAGTATTTGTACTGTGCATGTGCTCACTGACATCTCATGGCCAGCCAAGGAGGTGACAGGAGGGCTATGCTGGTCATCATATCAGGCTTCACTGAACACCAGCCACCCGGGTAAAGGGGAATGCAGGGTAGTGGTATGTGAGCAGGCAGGATGGTTGGGATACACTGGACAACCACTGAGTCTTTGTACATTTGTCAATGGGTGATCTGGGGGTTGAGGGAACCACTAGGCACTAGGGAATTATTATATGGCTGGGAATGGGCAATCAGTGGGATGGGGGTACTGCTGGACCACCAGGGATGAGTTTACAATTGTAGAAGAGGTGATTGGGGGTTGGGGTGCCACTAGATACCAGGGATACATCTAATACAATAGAACAAGGGATTGGGGGGGGAGTGCCACTAGACACCAAGGAATTCATCAGTCACACTGCAGGATGATAGTCAAGGGGCTGCTGCACCCCCATTCAAATGAGCCCACAATGGACATGCAAATGACTCATTAGTGCCATGCATACCCAGTGTGCTCATCTGCACATTGTGTCTAAATATAGTCCAAAGGGATCTTGGCACTTTTGGGTAATGCTATTCTGTGTGGGATATATACAGCCCTGGTCCATGCAAGGGCAGCACATTTTCAGGTTGGGCGTAATTCAATGCAAATACTTGCACTGCACTTGCACTCCTATTTGAATGTTGGCACCCTGATATAAGAAGTAAAAACTGGCTTCTTCTGAAAGTTTGTATTAATTTCAGACAGTACACTAGGTCTTCAATTTAAGGAGTAACACAATCACCTGGAGCCAGAAACTCAAACTAGGAGAGGAACCTGTAACAAAGACTTAAGGAATTAAAATCTTTTCAGAAAGGGTTGTGAAAAGGTGGAGCAATCTACCTAGTATAATGTAAGTAATGCTAGAACTATCTCAGTGTTCAATACCCAATGCGATATGTACAAGGTGGGTAATTAGAAGCAGGAGGATGGGGGCTCTGGGAGCTCTGAAAGGATAGAGAAATTCCATGTAGGAAAAATACACCAAACTTGATGACTCTTAGAATTACTCACCCTGCATTTTTCTTGTCTTCTTTTCTGTGGTTCAAGGGATGGAGGGTTTACACTGGACATATAATGCCAACATTGGGTGGGTGATTGAGTGGTGGGAGGGACTACTAGCCACCAGGGAATTGTTGCACTCAATACCAGAACTTAATGACAAGCCAAGACCCATCACAGAAAAGAATGAGCTATACTGGGAAGAGAAGTGGTTCTTTCTGTTCAAGACCTTACACCCCAGACTAGAGAAATGCAGGGTGAGTACTAGGGGATTACTTCAGGCATTAAAGTCCATATTCTGTACCATGCAAAACTCCTTGTCTCATTGGAAAAAGGCAGTTAGCAATTCAACAGTGCCCAGAAGGCAGAAGATGGACTGCACATCCTCTTTCCTGATTTATTCCTTTCCCCTCTTGCCAGATGAGTGACATAATTCCTCTTGAGGATTCTTCAGCCAACAATCATTTTGACAGAACATATGGAGCTAAAAGCAGTTTTGTTTGTGGTTTTGGTCTTCTTTGTTTTTTGTCTGGTTACCTACTTTGGTGTAGAAGGATTCTACAAAGATGGACTAGCTGGACAACAGTGATCTCTCAGTGTTGGTACTACTCAGTTCAATAAATGATATACTTTGTCCATAGAAATCCCTGGTAGGGTACTGTGCTCACATAATAATACAGATATGCATGCAGTTTGCAAGAGTACTGTGCCCGACAGTGGATGTCTAAATTTCTATGGTGTTTCTCTTCTGTTAGATTGAAATATGAACTCATTATGCTCCACCAAAGAACACCTCAATTCTCCTTGTTCTTCCTCCCCCCCCCCCGGCACCAGCATCATGGTTGCAAACATAGTTTATAAACTGAACAGAACTGCGGTGCTCTTCAACTAGAGCCTTGCACCATGAATACTGGGACTGAGACTTCCTTTTTTTGTTTTAGACACTTCTTCATGTTGCTTTTTTTAACTTTAATCTTTATTAGGAATTCATAAGCAGATAAACATCAAACAATTAACAATACCAACTGGAACTTGACAAATACTGCAAAGTTACAAAAAAACTGTCTACAATATATGTATTACTAGACGCTGAAAACAGATCAAACTGAGAACAAAGAAAGAAAAAGGGGATGATAAAAAAAGAAGCAAAGAATTCAGTAAGTACAACAAATACATTGAAGGAGGACTTCCGGTTCTGCCCTCACGACTAATGGCCACCTAGTCTAGCGCTCCGCGATACCGCCGAATAAATACCCTCCAACAAGCACATCAAGTGATCCAAATTAACAAGAGAGCTTATCAGTAAGGCAACAGAGGGCAGTTCTTACCAGATCCTGGTGTTTTGTGCATTTAGGAAGCAGCGATGGAGAGTGATGTCGAGCGGTCTGAATTGGAGGCCTCAGGCTCTGAATGCATGCAGGAAGTAAAGTGCATGACCTCCCACAAGTCTACGCAGAAGGGATCCTGCTCTGCAGCTAAACCTAAGTCCAAAAAGGCAAAGCTAGACCTCATTTACCAGGAAATAATATCATTTTGGGAGGAGGTAAAACAGCTATATGGGGAGTTCCATAAAGATGTGATGTTATTGGAGCAGAGGGTGGATGACACAGAGAGGCAACTTACAGCCACTGAAAATTGAGTGAATGACCTGGAACTCCAAATGCAACAAATGCAACAACAACAAGACATACTAGACACCAGGCAAGAGGATGCTGAAAATAGGGCTAGGCGAGAGAATATTCGCATATACTGCATCCCTGAGAATGCTGAAGGCTCCAATATTAAATAGTTTGTTGACACTTTGTTACGCTCAACCCTAGAGCTTCCTGAAGGATTTCCACTTTATCTGCAGAGAGTCCACCAGGCCTTAGGCCCGAAACCATCCAACCCTGTGGCCCCTTCAAGGTTGATAATTGCTTGTTTCAACAGTTTTGCTACTAAAGAGCAGGTTCTTATGATGGCGTGGCTTAAACAAAAAATCTATTCTGAACAAAAATGTTTCTATGTTGATCATGACTATGTGCCAAAAACTATGAGGCAATGCAGAGCATGTTTACCTTTGCTTCCTGTGATCAAAGCAGCGAGCCACAAGTTCTCTACCCCCATTCCTGCCTACCTGATTGTGCACCTTCTGAACGGCAGAAAAGAATATGCCACAGCACAGGAAGCAAGACAGGATCTTTCGAAGATGGGCCTCCATTTCCCTGACCACATGAATAAAACAGCAGAATCCACCTTACGACCTCCACGATGGCAAACAACCCAGGCGAATATAAAACGGGGTCAGAGTAGTAATACTGACCAAGATGCAGAGAAAGCATTGGCTGCATTTCATTGTACTGAACCCATCCCCAGTAATGAGCAGACCTAAGTAGACCTGGGAGATACCACAGGGCAGAAGCTGATCTACCGGAAGGTTAGTGGGTGGGTGGGGGTGAGGGGTAAGTCCCCGGGCCTTCTTCTTTCCTTTACTGCCCTGACTCTAGGCCCAGTACTTGGTAATTACAGAAATAAAACTATGAAGAACCTAACTGGGCCATCTGCCAAGGTGGTGTTGGAATTAGGTCCCATTCTCCCTCCCTCCTTCTTTTCCTTTATGGAGAACTTGGTCTCGAATTTAGAAGTTTAAAATGTGGAACTCAGGAACTAACTTGAATTGAAATACACCCTATCTAAAAGAAAAGGTTAAAGACATCTATATTTTATGTTGGCAACCATCGCTTGAACTTTTAGCTGAATTATACCACCAGTTTTAAATAGTAGATATCTATACGGGGGGGTGGAGACATGTACTGGTTGGCTATGGTATGCGCTTAAATGAAATCTGTGGCATTATAATACCTAACCCTACTAACTTTTTGTGTTTTCCTAGTTCAAAGTTATTTTGGAGCTTATATTTGCTCCCAGGAGGCCCCAGGCTTTTTTGACCTGGGCTTTATCTCCTTTCCCATGGGATTCATTTTTTTAACGAAATATCATGTTGGAAATTTAGGGAGGAAGAGACTATCCTCCCCCACCTTGGAAGTAACCAGTTATATACTGTATATAAGTTTAAAATGTTTTTTTTAACAGTCAGTTACTATTGACACACCTGTTATTAAGAGCCCTGCCAGGTTGAGCCAAGGGTTTTCTAAGGTTGTGTAGTTTAATGTTTGAGAAAGGTTTTATAAGAGGTACACTGTTTAAACAAAGGGCAACAGATTCAAATTTAAAGCTAAACTACAAAGGCATTGCCTTACAAAGATCTGAATCTAGAATCTGTGAGGGATGGAATGGTTGGTGTTGGTGTAACTGGTGGCACTGGAGATGGAAGATAGTCATGAAGGGGTGGGAAACTCTAAGTGCTTTCTGCAGACATATGGGACTCCTACTAGGGTGTAGAAAAAATGTCTAGTTCTTCAGGTGCAGTACTCTCGATTAATATTAATGGAATTAATAGCCCTATAAAATGCTCTAGGTTACTTCAACATATTAAACGGCAGGCACCAGACATAATTTATATACAGGAAACACATTTGACACAGGCAGAGCATTTAAAGTTGGGGGCCGGGGGCAGGTATAAGGTATACTCAGCTTCTAGTAAAACAGGACGAAGACGTGGAGTAGCTATTCTGCTCCCAGCTACTTTACCATTTGAGGCAGGGGTTGAATTCACAGATCCGGCAAGTTGTTTTGTTATTGTGCAGGGTACACTGTATGGCCAAGACTTAACCCTTGTAAATGTATATCTCCCACTTGCTTCCCCTCAGCTGAGGATACAACAACTTTTAAATAAGGTTGTGGACCTCCCATTAGGCCTATTGATAATATGGGGGGACTTCAATATTACATTAAATCCTAATGTAGATACTACAAATCCACTAGCTCACAGATGTTCCCCAGCCCAGAATTGACTGTCTTCTCAGATTAATGCCCTCGGGTTCCTAGATGTGTGGAGACACTTTTACTCGGGGGGGGGGGGATACTTATGAATCACATCGGTTTAAAACAATGTCCAGAATATATTATTTTTTCATTTCTGTGAAACATCGAGATGTTTTAAGAGATCTTTCTTTAAGTGCGCAGTTCCTGTCAGACCATACTCCACTACTTCTTAAATTTGACCTGGGGAGACCACGCAAGCAGACACTTTGGAGACTTAATCTGTCCCTGCACAAAGACCAGGAACTTAAAGATTTCTTGGCAACAAGAATCCCACAGATAATAGGTGAAAATACTACCCCTGATATCCCGGCAGCGTTGGTCTGGGACACATTGAAAGCTATAATTCATGGGGACTTAATTGCCTATAGTGCCAGAAAGCAAAAGCAGAGGGACCTTAGATGTAAACAGTTGCAGTCTTGACTGGCGCTTCTCCAACAGGGGCAGGGCCAATTAGACAGGTCTAGAGAACAGGAAATAAGACGTCTTAAGGGGGACCTCCAGGCTGTAATAGACTATCAGGTACAAGCAAAATTACAGCAATTAAAGAGATATTATTATGAGGGTGGGCCATGGTGCGCATGAAATTTGGCTAAGAGACTGAGGGATTCAAGACAGGCATCTACGATTACGAAGCTCAAAGATCCTACAACAGGGGTGGTGAAGGGTAATACCCCAGAAATTCTCACAATTTTTCAAAACTACTACAGAGAGTTCTACTTGAACATAGTCCCCCTCCCTATCAGAACAGAATATTGTACTGTTCTTATCGTCTTTACCCTTCCCAAAGTTAACCCCTCTTCAGCAGGAGACACTTAGGGCCCCATTAACAGAAGCGAAGATCAGGTGGGCAGTCAGGTATGCGAAGACCCTTTAGTCACCTGGTCCTAATGGGTTCCCTCAGGAGTGGTATAAGTCCAACCTTCCCCTATTGATTAATCTGCAGAAACAAGCTTTCATAGAGGTACAATCTAGAGATCCACCCCCAGCCTCATGGGCATACACGGTGATCTCAAAAATCCCTAAGCAGGGCAGAGACCATAGACACCCAGAATCAAATAGGTCCATTTGTATATTAAATTGTGATTATAAATTGTATATGGCGATCTGGGCCAGGACAATGGAGGATATTCTGCCAAGTCTGGTGCATCAGGACAAATCTGGGTTTTTAAAGAATAGACGGACATCAGATAACACCATTAGAGCCATTCATTTGCTTACCTACATCTCTAAGACCTCACTCCCAACAGTTGTAGTGAGCTTAGATGCCTATAAAGCATTTGACCAGTGCTCTGGGGGTACCTCTGGCAGGTACTGAGAGCATTTGAGTTCCCTGTGGAGCTGGTTACATGGCTAAGCAATCTGTACGCTAACCCTAAGGCATATGTAAAAGTGAATGCTTCCTTGTCCTCGCCTCTTGAGTTGGAGCAAGGAACCAGGCAGGGCTGCCCCCTGTCGCCTTTATTATTTGCACTCTACTGTACATAGAGCCACTGGCACTGGCAATGAGGGCTTCTAGAGATGGGATAGAACTGGGAGGAGAAACTTACAGCATGTCACTTTATGCAGATGACGTGCTTCTAACATTAACAGACCCTGAAGTTTCACTAAGAGGAGCATTTTGGCGGGTCCTGGGGGATTTTACTTCTGGCTCTGGATATGTCATTAACTCCTTGAAGACAGAGGTCCTTGCACTTAATTTTTCTCCCTCCCCCCACTTAAAACAAACTGTATCATTTAGGTGGAGGGCCACGAAGCTAAAGTATTTGGGTATACAGTTACCTTTCCAGGTCTTTAATGTGATCTTAGTAAATTATGAACCGATGACACAGTCATTGGAAATAGACATACACAAATGGTTCCAAATGAGGTTCCTCTTGTATACCAGAACAGAAATCATTCAATCTAATATTTTGCCCCGATTATTATATTTATTACAAACAATCCCTTTTTGCCCACCAAAGGTATACTTTGATACATGGAATAAAATTTTATCCAGATTTGTATGGGAGGGCAGCAAACCATGGATTCGATGGTCCTTGCTTCAGCTACCAAAGGACAGGGGTGGCCTAAATATCCCAGACCGGAAACAATATGCAATGTCAGTGGAAATAACTCGCATCCTGGCCTGGGTAAATCCAGGTGACCAACTGCCTTTGAAGAAAATAGAATGCTTTCTTAGTGATATGTAAGACCCTCAGAGAGTAGTTTTTGCCCCTCTTGCTAATCTTCCACAATTAACAGATTCCGAGAGTGGGGCAAGGCAGATTTTACAAAGCTGGTATAGACTTAGAGCTAACTCAACTATGGAAACTGTGTTCTATTTTCTGCTGCCACTACTTGTGGAAACAGAATTCTTACCAAACCAATTTGATTTAACATTTCGGGTCTGGCACAGGAAATTATTTTTAAGTTTTTGGATCCAGAGGGGGTGATCTCGTTTGCTGAACTACAAAGAGAATTTGACTTAGAGAATAGAGACCATTTTAGGTATTTACAGGCCCGAGAGTTTCTTTTACATGAAGGCCTGCAGAGATGCCGCCTGCCTAATCCTATGCCTCTCCTTTTGAGCCTGGTTATTAAAACTATTCTGGGATCTGATCAAGACCATATGATTGGATTATTATATAGAGGAATAAGACAACTCATATCTGACTCATCTCAGTCAGTGCTGGAAGCATGGAACAGGGAATTGCCCTCTGCAGTAACATATGAGCTTTGGGTCAAATATGCTCACCCTTCCTTAGGGATCTCCTTAGCCCCTTACTGGTGAGAGTTTGCCTGGAAATCTTGCAATAGGTACTTTAATACATCGGCCAAACTGGCTAAGATCTTTCATATACTGTGCACTGACTGCTGGAGACAATGTGGAGAGAAACTAATAGATCAGGTCCACATTTTCTGCAGCTGCTATAAATTGCAAACCTATTGGCAACAGATCACGAGGGCCCTTCAGGCAATTTTCTCTCCAGACTTAATACTGAATACACAGTGGGTACTTTTGTTAATTCCCCCAGAAGGGTACAAGGTACAAAAAGGGTCCCTTATATTCACCTTTCTTATTCTTGCCAAGAAGACAATAACCAAATTATGGAAACAGGTCAGACCCCCCGTGGTAGAGAAATGGCATGATTTGATTGTAGAACACTATTTGTTAGAGAGACTGATAGCAGGGGCTAAGGGACATTAAGAACAGTTTAAACTGAGATAGAGGTCTTGGGTTTTTTACAATTCAGCAAGAGACCCCACATGTGTCTCATGACTGCATTCATAAACATACTAAAGAAGATTTTACAAGGAAGTGAATTAAGTTGTCTCTTTACCACACTTCTGAGGAGAATAGTTGGACAGAAGAAGCAGGATCTGGGGCAGACACCCTGTGAAAGGGAATTATTTGTATACTGTGGTCAAAGGCCACAAAAGCAGCTGAAAGCACTTTTACCACTACCAATATATTGCCACTATCTGAATGTAACAAAAAATTAGATTTTTATCTCTGTTTGCCATAAAATGTGTGAATGGTATTGTACCTCTCTTGAAAATGCTATAAAAATAAAGTATATATAAAAAACAAACAAATACATTGAGGGGGGTACTTTGCAAGCAATAATACCCGATGGGGTGGGAGGTATTGGGCAATAGCCGACCGCCCAGGGGTGTAATGCAGCCCGATGCCACAGGGGGAGGGCATTATAGCTCCTGGAAGGTCCGTTATTGCCGATACCACCCACTCTGGAGGGTATTATTGTGCTTAGAAAATGGCTATATGTGATAATTTTATTAAATAAAAAAAAACAAGGAATCCATAAAGATAATGACTGTAATAAACAGAAGTTTGTTTAATGAAACAGTAGTCCCTCTACTGGTATGCTGCTTGCCAGTAGAGGGTACTGTAGTCTTTTACAGTTGTTTTACTATGAATAATACTCTTGTGGTGTATATGTGTGTGTGTGTGTTTTAATACTGTCTTGTGAACGGCATTTTTTTACTGGCCTCTCTTGTAGCTCGCAACTGATTTTCGTAAGTGATCACAGTAGTTGGGAGCACAGGAGTCATGTCATCGGAGCAGATTGTAATGGGTATGAAGAGAGAACAAAGGTAACTTGTTTTGGTAAAAAAAAAAAATATAATTATTTTGTTTTGGGTGTTTCTCTGTTTTAGGGAGTGGGAGTTTAGTCAGCATGAGCAGATCAAAGTACCGCTAAGTACCGATCTGCCAGCCTAGCGCTACTGCTTTCAATTGTAACAGATGTTTTTTTAAGGGGAAAAATTAAACACCTCAACTGTGTGGGGAAAAATAAATGAATGGCAGTGAAGTTGGGATAGATTTGTTTAGCATTGGCTCGGCAATAGCAGTTGCTCTGTCGGTGAGCAGAAGATCAGAGCAAGCGGGACACTGGAAGTGGCACCTGCAATTAGCTGGCAAAGCTGATTTCATTATTTTCTATCAGCGTTACAACCTTGTGGAGAACAAAAAATATTTTCTTTTATTACTTGCTTACTGGCCTCTCTTGTAGCTCACCACTGATTCTTGTAAGTGATCATGGTAGTTGGGGGGGGGGAGTTGTTTCATCAGAGCAAACTGTGATTTTTAATTTGTGAGGCTGATTCTGTGTTCACCAACAGGCGAGACTGAGTGAGCGGTGGCAGACAAGAAAAAAAAAAGAAAAGGAGAAACTGTTTTAAAATAGGAAAACAGGTACAAATTTCATTTGGTACTGGCTGTTGTCTAATGAGTTAGTGTGTGGGGGGGGGTCATACTCTCTCACTAAGCGACAGAAAAAAAAGGCTGATTTTTGAAATTGTGTGCCCAGTGCTTCAGCCAATGATGAAGCAGGCCGAGGCAGGTTTGGGCTGGGGCATTTTATTTGGTGGGCATCTATTGGAAGTTAATGTACCCCTCTGGAAGGAGTATCAGCCGATCAGATGCCTCCAAATAAAAGACCCATTTTCTGAAAAAAAGTAATGCACATTATCAATAAGAACTGGTCCGTACATCTAGGAACAACAATCAGGCACCTAGGCATCCCTCCCCATCTAGAAAAATGAGCCACCAGTAAAATTCAGAAATATTGAGAAATTAAATATATGCCCCATCAAGATATCAATTAAACTGTGGGTAATATCAGAATGAATAAGAATTATAGGGTTACACAGGCTGAATGGGAATCAAGGAACAAAGTCTTCTCTGAGTTGTATAACATAAAGAACCCATCTCCTTCAAAAATTTTCGAAACAGTCCAGCATATGATTAACTTGGTCCACCAGTTTTTCCATGTGATATATCCTGGATACTAAATCTTGCCAGAGTGCCAAAGTAGAAACCATAGGAGTTAACCAATGTTTTGTTATAGCTTTCTTGGCTGCCAATAAACAGATAATCAAAAAGGTGCGAGTTGAGCGGGATCTCCAATGGGGGCCAAAACAAGAAAAAAGAAAAGAACAGGCTGTTAAATGAAGTGGAGTACCGAAAAGATCATAAAGGGCACCTTCTAAGCTGGAAAAAAGGGAGCTGGTGATGGGTATTCCCCAAAAATATGCCCATGAGAGGCAGGAGAATGTCCACAACCCCTCCAGCAAGCAGCACCCTTGTTGGGGCAATATTTAATTTGAATAGCAGGCACAATAGAAAAATCTAACTGAAACCTTCCATGAAAATTCTTTCCAAGAAAAGGAGCTTGTAGGAGAATGTATATATTTTAAATGCCACTCCCAGTCCAAATTGGTCATGGAAATATGAAGATCTGTCTCCCATCTTCTCCTAAGTGTCAGGAAAGGTTCTGTACCAAAGTGATGGAGAGCTTTATATATATATGGAAGAGTAGATAAGAAGAAGGAAGTACGCCTTCTACTACTTGAGCTGTTAGTTGAATTAATAAAGGAAGTGGGGCATCAAGAAAATAAGGAGGCATTAGCTTTTGTATAAATGTGGTGGCTTGTAAATAATGAAATCTATCCCCCACCCCAGGCAAGGAATACATAGTCTGTAATTCTTCAAACTGCATAAGTTTATTATGTTGAAAAAAATGCAATATCAAGTGTAGTTCCAAGCATTCCCTGATTTTAAAATCATGATCTAAATGATCTGCGGGGAAGGAATTTGTAAACAGAAGGGAATGCAGTAGTTCCACCTGTTCTGAATGCCAGTGACAGTGCGCCCAGTCATTAGGGTACCAGGTTGCAAAGTTGCTGTCCCCTCTCTTTGTGGGGGGCTGTGCCCCTTGTGCCCTTCATGTTGGGGGCTGCACCCCTCCCCCTTTCTAAATATACCAACTCCAGAGGGTGGGGGTGGACCTCGGAGAGGGGGTCGTGAATTTCAGTATTTTGTGCCCTAATGATGGGGGCAGTAATGCCGGTGCTCTGAACGGGTGCAGTGGAATACAGTAACATGTGAAATTGCTGAAAAGGGCAAAAAGAGACCTCCACACTCTCAGTGTATTAAGTGTAAAGGGGTTATTAGTAATATCTGCTTCATGTTGTTTTTATATTGTTTTTTGTTTAATTTATACAGAATGGTTACTTCATAGTCAGCATGCCTAATATAGTGAATTATTCTTGGGGTGGGCTAGCTGCTTAGTTCTCTTGCGGGCAGGGTGGAATGTTGCTTTGGCTCTCTTGGGAGCATGGCAGATGCTACTCCCCTGCCTTTTCAGTAGTACAGTCAACTACCCTTATGGGAGATTGGGATTGGGGGGATTACACCGGACACCAGGGCATATGATGTTCATGTCGGGCAGGTGATCAAGTGGGTGGAGGGACCGCTATCCACCAGGGAAGTATTTTTATGTTTGCTTGCATGCATGTGCAAGAAACATTATGTGGCAGCTTAGGAGAGCAGCGGGTTTTGGAGGTGCGGTACTGTGGTGGCCAGTGCCACCACTGCATTCTAGGGGTTGGCCCTCATGTCCCAATGTGGTGGCATGCTGCTGCTGACAGTAGTTCAGCCAGCGTACTACCAATTTGAAATGAATTAGCCGCTGCTATGAGGGAGCGACCTGTCATTGCAGGGCGTGCCTTGCCTGGTGTAACATTTCAACACAATATAGCAGCGGCTGTCGCCATCTGCTCACAGTCCCCATACAAGCTGATGGGGGTGCCCAATCCCCCTGTTGGCATGCCCTCACCCCAGTTCATTTGCTGACAGGGGAGTCCAATCCCCATCAGTATAATGTCCCCCCCCCATTTGTTGTGTGCCGAGGGTGAGTGCCCAATCCCCTTGGCATCATACCCCCCTCAAAGAGGCTTTCTTTGCCGACGGGGGGCCCAATCCCCATTGGCTTAAGTCCCCCTCCCAAAAACTGCAGGTTGCACACTGGGAGCCCACCCCAGTGTGCAATAAAAAGCAAACCTTCAAAAAAAAACTTTCCCGTGACGTCTTTTGTTCTTTTTTTTATCCCTGAAACAAAGAAAATGGTCCCTCACAGTCAGGTACCCTCCTCAAACCCCACACCCACCCTCTGTGCACCTCACCTCCCCCCACAACCACATCCCATACTTACCTCTGGAGACCGACATGGCGATCTTTGGTGGACAGGAACACGTCTGCACTCTTCAAAGCCAACCATTAACTGAAGAAATGCTGTATAATGGCATAAATTTATTTTTTCAACTTATGTGGATATCTCTGCCATTTTTTTAACTTTTGGCACCAAATTTTCAACATGTGGTTCTTGGGACTCCTCCTCATGAATTCAGTCACTGTCATGGTGTTATTCGGTCCCAAAAGGTGATTTCGCAGTCACTGCACAGAATCACCTTTCGGGACCGATTAACAAAATGACAGTGTCACTGTTCATGAGGTGGGCTCCCAAAAAGTGTATGTTGCAAATTTGGCGAAAAATTCTAAAAAATGACTGTTACAAGTGTGCGTTGGGCAGTTTACATGCATGCTCGTAACTCCGAGAATTTTAGAGATTTTTACTCCAGATTTTCCACATTTCCATTTTTGCACACCTCCTTATGACTAGTACAGCTGTCATTTTTCACATACTGCCCGAAATGTGGTTTCGCACATCCGGAGCACAATGGCACGGTTGCTGTGGGAAATCAATGTTCGGGATGGATTAAGAAAATCATAGTGACACTGTTCATGAGCAGAGGTCCCAAAATGCCTATGTTGACAATTCGGTGAAAGAATTCAAAAAATGACTGTGTTACGAGCGTGCATTGCACAATTTTCACACACGTTCGTAACTTTGAGAATTTTTAATATTTTTAGTCCAGATTTCCAACATCACCATCGCTTCACACCTTCTTATGAATGGTGTCACTGTCATTTTTCACATCCTGCCCGAACAGTGGTTTTGCACATCTGGTGCAGAATGGCACGGTCGCTGTGGGAAATCATTGTTTGGGACAGATTAACAAAATCACAGTGCCACTAATAATGAGCAGAGGTCCCAAATGCTTTCATCAGGTGGGGGGTCACAAAAAGGCCATGTTGAAAATTTGTAGTGCAAATACCAATAAATGCCTGGGGCTTTAGGGGTTTCTAACCATAACATCCCACACTGTGCAGACTAATAAGCATCAGGGGTTTGCCTTTGGATTGCTGGCTGTAATGCTCATGCCATTCCACCCCCACCCTGCAGCCAGTGACAGGCATCGAGGTGTGCCTTGGACTCTTTGGCCCCAGAGTTCACCCCATTCTCCTATACTGCACCCATTTCAGCGTATGTCCTTATGGAATGGGGTGACTGTAAAGCCGAACACCCCAAGGCACACCTCAATACTTGTTGGTGTCTGCAGGATAGGGTGAGGTGAAATGGCATGAGCATTATGGGCAATGACTCAAAGGCATACCCCAATGCCTGTCCATCTCTGCAGGGTGGAGGTGGGGTTGGCGTGAAGTTCAATACTTCACTGCCATTGCTGTTCTGCATCTGTCTAACTCCTGCACTTCCAATGCTAATACTAGCTAGCAAACATTCGGCATTGACAAATGCTTTTTTTTTGTGTGGTAATACCATTTGTTAGACTAACTGAAGAATTTTCACACATGCTTTCAAGGCTTCCAATGTCCCTTCCTTATGTGTAGGTGTACCCCCCTACAAATGGGTTCCGAAAGGTCTTCCTTGAGCTTGCCTAAATGCTCACTGCCAGGTTGGTGTCCTGCATTCTAGCCATTTAAACATTATTGCTAGAGAGTGCCTGTAAAGCCTCTGTGTACTGTCTCTTTAAGGGCTGCCTAGCTGCAGTTATAATTAATCTGGGAGGGGGACTGAGTGTTTCCATGCTCGAGTCCCACCCAGACTGCTGGATAATTGCTCCGTTTCTGCCATCGCTAATTGCGCAGAGGGAGCTCTGTTAGAAGATGTGCTTGTTCACCCATTATCTATTAGAGTAATAATAATATTGTAGTTTGTTCTAACCTGCCTTCTTTGCAGCAAGACTCTCTTGGCTTTCGCCACCATTTTGGTCCTAAACTGCCAAACTGGACCAATCCGTACTTCAGGACTCTAAAATTGAGCCTGCTTACAAGGGCTGTGTGGAGTAAAAATCTATGGGAATTGTAGTTTTGGGCTGTTGGTGCCTTTTTGCACCTGGAGGGGGAGCTTTGTTGTGACTGACAGATGAAACAGGCAACCAAACCTTCTGGATCTTGGGGAAATTCCCAGGCTGCCTGCTGTCTGGGTCAGATCTAAGTTGGAAGCTGAGGAAGCAACAGCTCGAGACAGTCGAGCAGCCGTCTGTGTAGCTTCACGATGGAGAACTGTGGAAAGGCCTGAGTTTCAGCCTGCATGTCTGCCTGCTGCCCTGAGAGGGAGAAGAGAATCAGTTCGGACTACATCCGAGTTTGTGAAAATGAAGTAAGCCACTGAAGTGTGACCAGGCTCAACCTGAAGAAGACTGAAGATTTACTGAATGCTATCGGCCTGTCAGGAGTTCCAGCTACCTCTAAGCTCCCAGTGTGTGCAGAGACTTTGCAATAGTGACCGGAGAGCGGTTTGCCTGGTACTGTAGAATCCTTTACATGTAAATGTGCTGTGTACTGATAGTGGGTCATGATTTGGTTTCCCCACTGTGTGAATTGTGTTCTGCTTGCTGGAAGCTGTATCCAGCCTAATCGGACTGAATCTGCATTCACCTCCACTCGGCCTGGGCCATGCCATGCTTGTCCTGCCAGACTACTCCACTGCACAGAGAAAGCCATCGAAGAGAGACATGCCTGGGGATGAGCCCCCTGCTTCACACTCGAACAGGAATGATGCCTTGTATGGGCCCTGCTTCTCCTGGCGCCTCAGATCAACCACCTGCCATCTCGATTTTTGTCCAGCCTGTGTCCAGTCTTGGGTATCGTGGGTAATGGCCAAGGTAGCTCCCTGCAACAACAGCTTAATCTAAGTGTGTCATCTGATTGCCTTGTTGTTTCTTTTTCTTCACGAACTGAGCCCTTTGGCTCCAGATTACAAGTAGTGTGTATTGTGCATGTTGTGTTTCCATCACAGGGCCCCAACCAGCTGCGATGTCGGCCTACCCCGGGCAACGGTCCTGGCTAGCCCATCTCATCTCCACCTGGGTACCCAGAGGGTGTGACTGTTTAGGGACTCTGAAGTGCATGCATAACTGTTTGATTTATAGAGCCTTTAAGCAAATCAACCTGATTACACCCCTTCCTTGTTCAAGCCCCCTGAATAAATCAGATCTAACTTTTTCTGCATTTAACCTGACTGTGGCTCCAGTTTATGTTAAGAGTACTGTACTGTTGCTATTTGCTGTGCATAATGGGAGGGGCTTTAAGCCCAAAGTTTGATGGGTGGAGCAACTATGTCACTCCCCCATCGAGCTTAAAAGGTCACTACATCCTGGGCTTTGCTAGGATTCTTTTTCGTTGCAGCCAGAGGCGCTGCTCTCCTTCTCTCTATCTGGCTTCCTCAGTCCTTTGCTTTAGCCTTGCTTTGGCGGTTGCATCTGACTGCAGGTTAGTTTCTGTACCCCCTTGCCTGCCCTCTGGTTATCCAAACTGCACCATTTCCCTAAGCCTTGTGTTTTCCGGCAAGTTTCTATCTACTGCTACCCTGCTTCTTGCCTCACACTGTACTGTGTACTTTTCATCTGGTTGTTTGCATATTGGAGTGGTGTTTTAAATGTCTTGCAGCCTGCTTACTGCCTCTATCAGCTGTGCAGCTGATTTCACTCCTGTGAGTGGAGAATTCGGCTACTCTGACTCTGTGTAGCCGATTCTACCTGCGCCTCCCCGACTCTCCCTGTTTCCTGATTCCCAACTGTAATGCAATTCAACTTGGCTGATTTTACCTCCTGTTCCCAGCTGCTGTTCCAATTCAATCTTGTAGCTGAGCTTTACCGCTGCCTCCCCAATCTAACCATCTTCCATAACCCATGCAACTGCAATCTTCTCAAATTCAAACAAATACCACAACGATCTGAACATCTGCTTTCTTGTTTGGCTGGCGGAATCCACCGACCATCTTGCTTATGTTATACTGCGCCCTTCTGTCTATGAGACCCAGCAAGTCATCCATCATTCGCATTCCGGTTCCTCCCTACCTCTTACCTCATTCTGACTCCATGTCTGTACTCTGCTTCCTTATCCCGCACACCGGGAGCAGTCGTGAGGGCCAGGTTGATGTATTGGCCCCTTGCCCTACTCGTCAGGGGCTGCTGCTCTGAGCATTCTCACCGCTGCTGGAGTGTTGATTGGGGCTTTCAGCACCCTGCCTCTCCTCTGCTGTGCCTGCCATTTGGCAAACACTTGTGGGTTTGTGAGACGAGTGTTCCCGGACTGTCTCACCAGGGCTTGAGCAATCCAACCGCCTGCAGTGCTTATACGTCATGTGCACATTGTCCGGTGTCTGCAACCCGTCGATTTTATCATTGTTCATTTTTCGATGACGCTCATGGGTCTTCCTTTGTATTCCTCCTGTAGACACCCTGTCACCCGCTTCTTCATTACAGATCCTTTAATGCACGGTGAGCAAACCAGTTGCATTCGTTAGGCACTGTCTGCCTTTATGAAGTTCCTGCTATTATTTTAATTTTCTGACCATGTGTACTTTACTAATAGTCCAGAATTTCATCTTCACTATCCCCCCCCCCCAAAAAAAAAAAAAATCTATGTATTTCTCAACAGATTTTCCTCCACTCGGCTATCTCTTTTGGGGTTCTATATCTCTTTTGGGGTTCTACTGCCTTGCTGCCTCATTTCCTATTTTGCGTCCTATTGCCTCATTGTCCTACATTCAGGTTTGCCCCCTCTCTGGCCTAGGATACTTCATCTTGACCTGCTTATCTATTCCCATTGCTCTATCAGTATACTTCTCATCATCTTCCACCTTGCTCATCCCAACCATCAAGGATTTACTCCAGTCAAGCCTGCACCTATCCTGAATTCACCTTACCTCCCTACCATCCTTTGTCCTTTCATACCTCACTTTCCAGTACTAGCTAACAGCCTCCATGGCTTCATTCCATCATCGTACCTCATTCTTTTCCTAATTTTGCCTTCCTTGTCCTAGCACCTTTCTCGTAACAGCCATCATGCCTCCAGTCCTCTCTGCTTCTCCTAAGCATGCCTTCTGGTTCACATACCCTACGGTTTCACACCTGCCTTCTTGGTCTCGGAGTCTGCCTCCTTTCGAGGAGTCTGCTTCTTCCTAGTACCTTCATACAAGTCCATTTTCAAGTTCACATCGCATAATCCTGCCTTATTGTTCTCAGTGTCTACCTACTCACCTCGCTCAATCCATCATCCCTCTCATTGGATCTTATGCTACCCCTTGCCCCTCTGACTTGTACATGGATCTACTTCCTCCCATTCTTGCTCCTCTGATATACACTCTCCCATCGATTACTCAAGCATATCCTCCTTGGGTCCCTGCTACCTCATGTTCCTTATTTCTCTGTGCTTCTCTGGGGTTTTCCCTATCCCATCATCATCCTCCCTACTTATATCCCTCATCTATGAACTATTCTCTTTACCGACATACATCCTCAAATCAAACGTCGTCAGCCTGGAGGCAAGGTGACCTAAGCCTTGGATCCCCAAAGGTTCCCTCCTCAAAGGGTTTTTTTCCTCTCCTCCATGCCAATGGTCATAAAATTAGTTAAAGTTAGTGATTTCTTCTCATTAGTTAGTTAGGTTCCGCTGTTGGATGGAGGTGGATGGTGGCCCTGGCTTTCCCCTCTCTCCTTAGGAAGTTAGCCCTTCTCTTCACAGAAATTATTCATCATCCTCGCCTCTCTGATGCTTGACATCTTTAGGTATTCTTTTTGGGCTTCTTCCTACCCTACTTTTAGCCGATGCATTCATTCCCGGCACCTGTAGGGGGGAACCCTCCTCTAGGGTTCCTTGCGTCGTACTCCTACAGGGTGGTATATCCCATGGATAGAGAGGAGGAAAGCCACAAAGAAAACTCAAGTTACACAAGTATTATCTCATACTGTCTTATTCAGTTGCATAAGAACATCGAATGTGAGGGCTTTAAGCCTGAGGTTCGATAGGCGGAGCCACTATGTCACTCCTCCCATTGAGCTTAAGGTCTTTTCGCATCCTGGGCTTTGCCAGGATTCTTTTTTGTTGCCCACAATCCACCCCTCCTCCTCCAGCGGCTCGTCTCTCTTCCCTGTGGGCTTCTTCCTACCCTACCTTTAGCCGACGCATTAATTCCTGGCACCTGTAGGGGAGGGAACACTCCTTTAGGGTTCCTTAAATTGTACTCCTACAGGGTGGCATATCCCATGGCTAGAGAGGTGGAAAGCCACAAAGAAAACTCAAGTTACACAACCATTGTCTCATACTATCTTATTCAGTTGCGTAAGCACATCAAACCTTGTTTTACAGGAGGTCCCCAGGGTCGAGCCAGAAGAACCAGTCCTGGTGGTAAGTGCAAACAGTGTGGGCTCTTGTAAGGTGTATCTGGGGTATTGTGGGAGTGATTATTGTGTATTGTTCTGGCCACTAGCAGAGAAAGAGGGGGTTACAGTGTCCCGGAGGGCTGTGCCCAGGCTAGCTTGACCACTACCAACCCTGACCTCTGGGTGGAGGCACCCATGTCAGAACTCAGGCCCCTTAACCTGCTACTAGCCAGGCAGGCAGGGGTGGTAGCCCTTGTGATAGTGCCACCTAGAACTTACATAGAGAAAACGACCCAACATTTCAGACTATACACAAGAATTTGTGGATCACAGATTCTTTAACAATCAACCATTTGCATGTGTGATCTCTCACCTTTTAAATGACATGATGCCTATCCCCTGGTAGTCACCTCTGTTGTATTACATGGTTTCCTGTACACCACCCCCTTTGTTAAACAATATGTGACCCACAAATTCTATGTGTGTATATATATATATATATATATATATATATATTCTGAAATGCGGGTTAGTTTTCTCTGCACCTGATGGAGGGACTTTAGAGATCTTGAAAGCTTGTGTAAAACTTCTTCAATTAGTTTAATGAAAGGTATTACCACAAAAAAAGTGTAATAGATTTTCCTCAGACTAACCTGGCACCAGAGACCTGCAACAATGTTTAGAAACTGCAAGGTCCTTTTGGAGATAGGTGGCATTGGTAGAGTAAACATCAAGATAGTATTTGGGGGGGCTGGGTTCAATTCCCAGCTACGTAACATTATTTCTCATTACAACTTGTGTTTCAAATGCTTAGCAGTGACTTTTATTACACCAGTACTTGCTTGCCATCTCAGTTTATCCCAGCTTTGCAGTCCAGAAAGAAAGTGACTGAGCAAAGCTGCAGTTATTCCCTTGGAACTCCTCCACACCTGAAAGCCACGATGGTGGAGCAGACTGGTGCTACACAAAGGGCTACCAGCCCCCAAAACACACATGTACTGTCAGAGAAGTGCCGCACTCAAAGAAAAATAACAAAACAAAACGGAGCCCAATGTCAAGCAAGTGCTGTACTTGCTTGACTTCAGGCTCAGTTTCATTTTGTTGTTTTTCCTCGAGTGCAGCTATTCACTCGGGCCTGATAGTTTGGTGGGTAGAGCAACATGATTGTGTCCTTTGTGTTCCGGAGGCCTGGGTTCAATTCCCAGTTAGGAATGTTACTTCTGTCTCATAGTAAATTGAGTTACAAATACTTTTCAGTGACTAATAGTGCATCAATAACTAATTTCATAATTTTGGAGGGAAATGCACATAGGAATTTTGTTGTAATATGCAAAAACTGAGGGGTACTGTAGCTGTATGGTACTATGCAACCTGAAAAGCCTTATAGCCTTTCAGTAGAGGATACAAAACAAAACAGAAAACTATGAAAATTGAAGGAGTCCTCCGAGATGTTATACATTCAAAGTCCAACTCTGTATGCTAAGATTGTGTAGTTTACATAAAAAGGCCCAATGTCTGTGGTATGGGTGTATGATTCCCCTTTGCCTCAGATGATGGCTTCTGCACTGAATGAATTTTAAAAACCCCAGCTTATGTGCCACATTAAATACTGGATGAAAACTACAGACTGGGAAAACTACATAGAAACAACAGGGCAGACTCGATGGATTAAATAAGTCTTTTCCTATCCTTTACCATCTACAGTATGTATATATGCATGTATATTGCAACCTTGTGGCCCCTTCCACAGATGCATGGATGCATCTTGCAGCCCCTCCCAGATATAAAGACAGATGCGGCAGTAGAGGGAGGCCTGTGAGCCCCCAAAGACAGTATTTATGGTACAGGGTCATGCAGTGAGCAACCAGCTGAAGTGTGATGCAAATCTTGTCTCTACTGTTTCACAATTCCATGCTGTAACCACTGGGCCACACTGCCTTCCCTCCCCAGACCAGCTTGTGATGGTGGGGGGAGGGGTGTGCATGAAGAAATTGAGAAGCTGGCAACCACTGGGAGACAGATGGTTAGGCTGACAGAGGGGGATGTGAGATGATGTTGCATGGTGGCACTAACTGCCCATATGTCATAGATTCTGGAAGAGTAGGGGCATTCTGCCTGGTTTACAATAAGGCCACCGGATGTCACTGCTGGCAGCTGGAGAGACAGCAGGGGATAGGCGTAAACTTCACTAGTATTTTACTTCATAGGTTTCAGTTTTCTGTAGGTGGTGCATTGCTGGTCCACTGCTGCAGTTCTAATCCACAACCATCACCCCCCCCCCCCGACTTGTAAATTCATCACAGAAAATGTCATTGAAGCAGATTAGCTGTCGGGGGATATTCAGGCAGCGGTGGAGAAAACAGCAGAACTTAATCATATCCAAACAGTTTTCACTAGGGTGCTGATTGCTTCAGCTCTGGTACCTGATCATGTTTATTTATTAATTAATATCAAACTTAAATGAGGAAGGGAGAACTTGACATCAACCAGGAGCAGAAATTAGAGTTAGGCAAATACTGTATTTCCCTTCTGATCTGAGAAAAGGAATACGTGATTTACAAAAGAAAACCTGTCACCAGGGGCGGAGGAGGAGCCATGCTGGGACTGAGGTGTTAAATTCTGCTGGACAGGATTTCATCCAGAGAATGGGCCAGCCCAAAAGGTTCTGGATTGTTAGACTCAATCCTGAAGTTTAGTTGGCCAACCAAAATGTTTTGTTTGTTAGACTCCATTCTGAAGTTCACTGACACAAAAGACATACAGTACCCAGTTGTCAGTAGCACTCCTTGCACCGATCAGCACTTGAGAGTCATCACACACACCATATGATCTCATGCCATTTGACACGTACAATGGAGCAAGCCAGGATGCAATGCACTAACTTGTGGTAAATGACATGTCACAAAGCTGCATGACAAAAGGGCTTCTTGCTATTGAATTACACTGTTTCCTGCAGCATACTACAGCATTTTGAAGAAATACTGCAATAAATGCTGTGTTGCATTGTGGCTGGCACCACTGCAGTACTGTACATTATGATTTATAAAATAGTGCGAATAAATGGAGCAATGTGATTGGTCAGTAGTGGTTACATGACTATACAGCAATTTCATTTGATGCACGCCTTGGATCTTGTTGCCTGTGTTGTAATCATTATAAAAATGTAATATTTTGTCACTATTTTATATAAGTAATAACAAAGTCCAGGGTGTGCATTGAGCTAATGCACTTCTCAGGTGGTTGAAGGCACACCAGTGCCTCAGAATGCACATGGTGTGTGTGTGTGTGTGTGTGTGTGTGTGTGTGTGTGTGTGTGTGTGTGTATATGTGTGGTCATCTATCAAACAACAGAGCCTGGGTATTTAAAGTGCCAGTACCAACCAACCTCACCGCGAATATCAGTGGGCACTGGCTAATTACAAAATTCAGACCTGCCATTTTTTTCCCTCGGTAACCGAGATTCCCAGTAACTGATATACAGTCCCCCACCCTGTGTTGTAAAACAATCAATCACCTAGCAAATCACATACATAATACAAAATAAAGCAGTTTTGGCAATAGGAAAGACCTTTCTAATGTTAGAGAGCCACTCACGTCCCAGCTGTCCCAAACACAGGCCACTCTAGTAAATCATGCAAGCAGGCAGCATGTCTCTATCTCTGGGAGGTCCAGTTTACTAAAGTACTACCACCGCTACTAGGCCCAATTCTCCCGATCCTGTCTCCTTTAAAGTTGTAGCCCTGCTCAGTTCCCTCCATTCAAAACTCCATAACAAAGCCATGAGAAAACACAAAAATGTACCTGTTTTTACAGGCTTTTTCCTTTTGCTGCCAGCTCACTTGACTTGAGATGCAGCATGTTCCCTGTCTGACCACAACTTAGTTGGACTCCATGCCATTCTCAGTCCATCACTGAGCCTATCACTCCCCACTGACACTCAGTAACAAAAAACATTTTTTTAACATTTAAAAAAAATGTTTAGTGCTAGCGCTATGAATTAACTCATGGGGGAGATTGACTGAAAAGTATTAATACAAAATGAAGAGAGAGACACAGCAATATAATTAAAAGAGACACAGCAATATAAGTAAAAGAGACACAGCAATATAATTAAAAAGGGGTCTCATAAGTAGCAACACCCTCTAGTGGCAAATGAACCAGTAAAGGAACTATTTTACACAAGCTCCTGTTTCTAATCATTTTATTACTATGTTTCCCTCTTTTTTTCCTATAAAATTAATATTATAAAAAAAAAAATAATGAAAGCCCATTTTCTAAGGGCATTAATACCCTCAAGGGTAGGCGGTATTGGGCTGTACCCACCCTTTCTGGGGCTATAAGGCCCTCCACCCATGACGTTGGTCCTTATTACATCCCTGGGTGGGTGTGTATAGCCCAATAACACCCACCCTGTTGAGTATTATTGCTTGTGTAATGCATGGGTGTAGGTTTGTGGCTATGTGATTTTATTGTCTGCTGCAGCTGTATGGTGCCTTGAGCACAAAACCTATCCCAAGGTATGCCACAAAATCAGAGAAAACTCTGACATGAAGCAAGTTGGAGATTGGAGAGCAAATTATCATCATATTCAATGGGCAAGTGGTCACTGGTTACTAAACCACAACTGGCATTAGCCCAGCCTTGTGACCAAATCCTGCCACTGTTTTTATTATTTATTATTTATTTTATTTTTGATTACCAGGTAAGGGTTCTAGGCAAACAGATGCCTATATTCAGGCATGAGCTGGAAAAATACACAGAAGAAACACGCCAAATTTAGTGGCCATATTCACAATTAAACCTATTTGTTGGTGGCCACTAATGGTTTTAGAAGTGGCATTGGACTAGAATGCCCACAGTAAGATGCCAGCTTGAGACCCCATGTGTTTTGAACCATCCACCTAAGCTGTGCTACACCGATAAAGTCCATAAAGGAGCACTGTCAGTCCTCATTTATGCTTTAAATTGTCCCTAGTTTCAAAAAACATATTTTAAGATTGCTCACCTTCTGTAGAAATTGCTAATGTGGCTGCTCGCTTTATATCAGCTGCTTTAGCTTAAAAAAAAAACTAAAAGAACTGACTGCCAAGCATTACCACAATAAACCTGTGTGTTTACAGCCCTTGAGCTACTCTCCCTGCATTCGTCTTGAAACATGGAACACCTCCAATGCAGTTCACTGTAGCCAGCAACTCATGACGCAGTGGGAGGCGGCTACTGCATCATGAGTGACAGGACTGTGTGTGGCCATTCCTAAAACTCAAGAAGGCTGCAAATAAGATTTGAAACAGAACAAAGGGAGTCGTTACCCTTCAGTTTCCTTCTGGAGCCACTGCTGCTACCTCCTCCAAGCCACTCTTCCCCCTCGATCCCTGCAGCGTTGGGCCCAAGAGCAGAAACAGAGCACCAGCCCTTTCTTCAGTACAGTCTGAACCCCTCAACTCTGTGTCCACTGTCACCATCAGTTTCTTCGCTCTCTTGGTCACACGGACTTTGGCAGCTGGGCCAACAAGCACACACTGGATGCCTCTCCTTTTTGGTTCAGCAGCCCAAGGACACCTGCATCTCAAGCCTCATAGACAGGTTGCTTTCCCAACACTTGGACTGATAACCATGGTCAGGGAGCACACTGGGAGCTGACACCATTTCCATTCATGACTCTCGTAGCTGCAACAAGTCAGGCACAACAAAAAACTGATCCACATAGGAAGCACAACTTAGAGAGCACTCGACAGTGCTTCCCTGTCGCCAGTGCAGCCCCACTCCCACTGGACAGCAGCAGGGACCAGAACATAATGATCCAGATAGCTGGAAGCTGCACCAAAGGATGGAGAACTGTTACAAATGTTAAAATAAACAAAATTGCTTAGGGGACTGTCATGTTTGTTGTGTTTCTGCCCCGGGACTGTTGGGAGAGCTCAGAGGACCATACATCCAGCTCAAGAGAAACAGTCTATCCTGAACTCAGCTTGCAGAGCAGCAAGCTGAATCAGGTTACAGTGGACTTTCTGTGTATGCTTTCTGTACAAAATGGACAGCCACTAAGAAGACAAGATTTAGCTTAACTGAATAGGAATCATGTGTCTGGACCTCTACTGAAGGCAAGATGCCTCTGTTTACTTGTGCTATCTTGGATAAATAAATTGATACTTTCTTTAGATGCATTCTCCTTGCTGCTCCCTGACTGGAATAGAGGACTCTGCTGGCAGATATGATGCCTTTTACCTGAATTACACTGTTGTTAGACCTGGCATCTCTCTCTCCTTGACTGTGCTACTTACTCCCAGCTCCTTTTTGTGGCATCCATGCTGCCACCTCTCCCAGAGTCCGATGTGCATTGCCAGGTCTTTCTCAGTCCTCACACACCTGATGACAGACCCTCCCCCAGCAATTTATACACCAAGCAGGACTGAGTTCATGGACTGGCTGATCTAGAAGGAGGAGATGTTACATTGCAGCAAAAAGATACTTTTGCTGAAAGTTTCAAGGGGTGGTGGATCGCAGGCCCTCCCCCTGTGCCCTATGGGATGTTATAAGTAGACAGTTATAACTTCAATGATGTCAGTTCTAAGAAAGGTGAGCAGATGAAGCCTTTTTTTTCATTCAAATATACTTCTTTTGCACTCTTGTCACTGGTGGTAGATGGATGTATGGTCTTTCAGGCCACATACAGCAACCTTCATGTTGTTATGGCTAAGGAGGATTAACCCCTTTAGTTTCCCCTTATCCATCTCACCCATCCCTGAGGCTGCCAACACAAGGACAATACACTCAGGTTTCCAAAATGCTGACACACATCCCTGCCAAGTGCCTAATGGTATCCACCCTCTCCTTACACTGCTGTGCATCAACCACCTCCTGTGCATCCACAGATGACAGTAACAGAGTGGCATTTTGGCCCTCCCTCCCCGGAGGAGAGTGTCCCCTGGGTCGCTCAATCCCTGTCACCCTGTCTGCCCCCCCCCCAATGACCCAGACTCCTTGCTGAAGACGGGCTGCCAGCATCACATGCAGTAGCAACACCACTGTGCTGGTGAGCTGGCTAAATAGATGAAGTCTAAGCAGAAAAGATCAGTTTTGAGTAAAATAAATGGGTGAGACACTCTTATTCTGTGAAGAGTGCCTCACGTGTAGCTGCCCTGGAAATGGGCATGTTTGGGGCTGTTTTTGAAACCATAATATATTATTGATCAATCTTGATCAGTAGTATATTAATACAGTTGTGGAGACCATTCTTAGGGTTGTAAGAGAGCTCTCACTTACATCCTTAGGATATCTGAACCATTTACCTTTCATCTGCTGTTCTCATCCCCTTAAAATGCATGTGAGACCACTCTTGAAACCATAAGAGTGGTCTATGCAGCTGTATTAACACAACATCTCTAATAGGAGTCTGTGTTTATTAACTGCTTATACTAATATGTGACAGTAAAATCAGAATACATTATCACCAGTCCAAAACGTTTGGTAGTAGTAAAAAGCATTTATTAGTAGATTAAAGCAGATACCAGGCACACAGTGATAACCCCAATTGATTGCCTAATGTTTCAGCCTGTGTATATTGTATTTTATTATACACCAAATACTGCTTTCTCCAGGGTGCTTCCCCCAAGTGCACAGTGACAGTGCTCATTACATTCACAAAACCAGAGGCAATACTATTACTGCTACAATATATAATAAATAAAGTTAAAGGGAAAGTCCCCTCAACCTATTTTCTATATACCTGTGTAGTTTTGAGGCATGAACAATGATTCCCTCTCTTACACCCCTCTAATTTCATCCTAGTTTAGATTTAAATGAAGTTGCTTCACTCTGTTCTGCCCCAGTGTGAAAATCTGGCTGATGCCATTGCTAAGGTCATGAACCCACTTGCCTTGACATTTGAAAGGCGCCTTATAAATAAAAATTATTATTATTATTATAAAAGAAAACATGGGAGCTGATAATGTGTATTTGCACATCAAAGGGACTTCATGCTCACTGCCTAAGCAAAGACATCCTAGCACATAATCGAATGAATCAGTTGGATAACACAACATCATAAGCACCAGTATCCATCCAGCTGCATTTTTCCAACTCAGACACACATTAAAAAACAGAAAACTGACGGAATATACATTGAAACGTTTGATGGCAGGCAAAAGATGGAAATACAGGAACTTCAGAAAACATACAACAGAACTGACCATCAGTAGCATTTCTGCTGGCTTGTGCATGTACGCATCATCATTTCCACTGATGCCTCACATGAGTGAGGTCATGACCTTTGCAATGAAGTCAAACAGGTTTTCATACCAGGGCAGAACAGAGTAAAGCAACTTCATTTATTTAAATTAGTATAAATTAGGGGGGTGTAAGAGAAGGCAATCATTGTTCATGCCTACAAACTACACAGGTATACAGAAAATAGATTGAGGGGACTTTCCCTTTAATATCAATTTTATTATGCAGTAAATGATGAAAACAGATGTTGGAATCAATTGATTACATAGCAAATATTCTTTAGATCTTATCACTTTTGTTTTTCAAGTGATCATTTTTTTTTCAGTAATGGCCATCAAAAGAGCACAGTTCCCTCAACCAGTGGTGTAGCTAGGAAAATAAAATTTGTAGGCAAGAACCATTTGTAACTTCTTTGCTGCCCCTTCCCCAATTGTGGACATACCCATATCTTTTACTCCAATCCATTGTACACGCCATATTACTTAGTTTTATGCATTTAATATTCGGTTTAATTCAAACAGAGCATAATTATCATATTATAGTGTACAGCTGACCCTTGTTCTGCACTGATTTCTATATCAGCTGAAATGTTGTTGTACCATAGTTCTAAGGTCATGGAATGGCATTGTACCCTTGTGTTGTACAAAAATGTTAAAGCTGATTAGATATCCATCAGAGAGCCACCTGTGTCTACTCTCAGAAGTGCCACAATCACTCTGAGAACTGCCGCTTACCCACGACAGACCATGGGTGTATTGGAGCATTAATGCACACACACCCTGGGTGCATTGTGAGGCACGAGAGCTTGCCTGAGTGAATTCAACAAGCCAAAAGTACATTAATGCCCCGAAAAACACATGGGGCTGGAGTGGGTTATTGCACTTATAAAATGACACATTTTTGAGTAAAAAAAAAACAATCCAAACTGTTTTAAATCTTTTACAATTGTTTTTATTTTCATTGTGCATGTTTGCTGAAAAAAAGTAGTTTGCTTTAAAAACTGTGTTTTGACATTTTTACGTTTGCTTGCACATGCAGGACACAAGAAACATATTGAGATAGTAGAGCATTGCAGAGGTGTGGCAGTGTTGTGTCCAATGCAGCACATGCTTTAATAGGCATGTCCCTCAGCCACCAATGGTGAAGCTGCCAATGATGGCAGTTTCAGAGCGAGGACCGCACTAGAAAGAAATCTGCTGCTACAATCAGGGGCAGTTTCATTATTGCAGCAGCAGTCCCCACTCCCTCCCAATCAGGCACACAGCAGGACAACAAATTTAAATGTTAGTTCCCTCCCACTGCTACTGCTCGCCCTGCACCCTCCGTTCTCTATCCCCTGCTGACATTGGAGTGCTCAATCCCCGTGTCAGCATGTATCCCCTTCCCCCATTATTGTGGCACACTGGGAGACCATCCCTGCCAAAAAATACTTCTTTGATGTTTCCGACACAAGGATGCCCACTCTTGGTGTTGGATGCGCCGCCCCACCCATGCCCCTATGTTCTCAGCCGACCTTGGGGTGCCCAGTCCCTGGGTCAGAATTGATCCCCCCTCCCCTTCCAGTACTCTGGCACACTGGGAGCCCACCCCCACTGTGCCAAAATCCATTTTGTTAATATTTCACTTGTAAAGAAAACAGTGCCACAACGCTTTTTAAAACCTGAAAAAAAGAAAACGGTCCTCGCTATCTCTCCCACTGGCCTCCCCCAACCCGCACTATCTTCCACGATCTCCTCACACCATACTTACCTACGGAGGTCAAGAACAGCAATCTTCTGTGGACTGGGAACACATCTGCACTCTTCAAAGACCAACCGGGAAGTGAAGAAATGACGGTAAGCCCTATATTGGCAGTCAATGGGTGGTTTTCAACTTAGGTTGATATCTCAGCCAATTTTTGGAGTTTTGGTTCCAAATCTTCAACATGGAGTTCTTGGGACCCCCACCTTATGAACACTGACACTGTCATTTCGTTTCTCAGTCCTGAAAGGTGATTTTGCAGTTGCTGCGCAGAATCACCTTTTGGGACCAGTTCAGGAAACAACAGTGCCACTGTTTGTGAGGTAGGGTCCCAAAAAGCCCTTGTTGCAAATTTGGTGAAAAAAATCCAAAAAATGACTGCGTCACAAGTGTCCATTGCGCAGTTTCAATGCATGCTCGTAACTTCATCAATTTTTAATATTTTCACTCCAAAATTTCCAGCATTGCCATTTTTTCACCCCCCCCCCCCATTATGAACTGTTCAGCTGTAATTTTTTTCATCCATCCCAAAATGTGTTTTTTCACCTGTGATGCAGAATGGCATGGTCGCTGTATGAAATTAACTTTCGGGTCACATTAACGAAATCACTGTGCCACTGTTCATGAGGGAGGTCCCAAAAAGGCCATGTTGAAAATCTGGTGCTAACATTCTAAAAAGTGACCGAGTTATGTGCGTGCATTGCACGCAGACTCGTAACTGCACCACTTTTTCTTATTTTCACTCCAGACTTTCAACATTCTATTTCTTCATACCTCCTCATGAACTGTACAGCTGTCATTTTTCACATCCTGCTCGAAATGTGTTTTCGCACCTGTGGCCCCTAATGGCACATTTGCTGTGCAAAATCACCTTTTGGGATTGAGTAACGAAATGATACTGCCACAGTTCATGAGGTGGGGTCCCAAAAAGCCCATGTTGATAATCTGGAGCAAAATCACCAACAAATGCCCAGGCCATTAGGGTTTCCAACCTTAACGCCCGCCCTGTACAGACTGACAGGCATCGTGGGTGTGACTTGGGGTTGTTGGTTGTAATGCTCACGCCATTCCATCCCCACCCCCACCCTGCAGCAACTGCCAGGCATTGAGGTGTGCCATGGGGTCTTCAGCCCTAACATTCACTCTATTCTCCTCTACTGCACCCATCCCACCTTATTTCTTTATGGAATGGGGTGAGTGTAAGGGCAGAAGACCTCAAGGCACACTGCAACACCTGTTGGTGTCTGCAGGGTAGGGTGAGGTGGAATGACGTGAGTATTATGGCTGACGATCCAAAGGCACACCCCCAATGCCTGTTAGTCTCTGCAGGGTGAAGGTGGGGGTTGGCATTACTTAACACTTCACTACCATTCCTATTAAGTATCTCTCTAACTCCTGCACTACCAATGCCAATACCAGCAAGCAAACATTCGGCATTGACAAATGCTTGTTTATATATGGGACAAGTGGAAACAGGACAAAAATCTGCCAAACACATTCAGAAGATTTCCAGTCCACCAAAGGTGGAAGTTTGGAAAGTTCTGCGAAAGTTGTGAAACTTCGAGGAAGTTCCGCCAAAGCAGAATTCGTAGCGTTCACCCAGTTCTAACTGATGATATTTTATTTTTACCTTTCTGGAAGACATTTCACCATAAACCTTAATCACAAGCCACTGAAAGGTCTTTCTGTACTAGTATACCTATGCCCTCAATGGTTTGTGCCAGAATTCAGTGCGGGGCTGATACTTTGGCAGCTTATGATAACATGTCTGGATGTAAACTTGGAAAAAGACTTATGAGATGTAAATGCCCTAAGCAGACTTCTTCTACCTGACAGCCCAGCACATGTGCCTCAACCAGCCAAGATTATTCTGCTTATTGAGTTGCTGCCAGTGTCTGTAGTAGATATGGAGCACATAAAAGGAGAAACAGGAAGTGACCCTGTGCTATCTGGAGTATGCCTGTTTGTTACACATGGCTGGCTGAGACAGCAGGTTGAAAATTCTAACCTTATCATTCTGAACAGGAGGCCTTAAGTATCAAGGATGGACGCTTACTATGGGGTTCAGGTGTGATCATTTCCCTTTAAAGAGAGAAAAGGTACAGAGGTTGTAGATCGAGCAGGATCTGCAGAAACACAGTAGGTAGGAAATTTTTAGAGCTGACTAGATGGGCCAAGGGGCCCTTTTCTGCTGACAACTTCCATGTTTCTGTGTTTGTTGCATGAGGCACACCCTGATCTAATAGGTATGAGGAGTCTAGTAATGTGCTGGCCAGGTATGGACCAAGCCATACAGAGGGTAGCACTTTACTGTAAGGTGTCATTTAAATCACTGCACACCACAAAAAGCTCCTCTACACCTTAGGCAGTGACCTGAGTCACTATGGGCAAGATCTTGTGTAGACAATGCTGGTTTATTTATGGGTAGGATGCTCTTAATGGTAGTTAATGCACATTTAAATTGCACCGAGGTGCATGCCATGACCAACTCCACTGAAGCAACAGTTGAGAAACTTAAAGGGACACATTCATGCACAGTAGCCATCACAGTCTGAAAGAACATGTAAGGCTCTTTCAGATGTGAATGCTGTGCTCATATGTAGCTGGAAGTACTTCAGCTACATAGACACAGAGTCTGTTTAAAATTAACACTGCATTGTAGCTATTTTTGAACATAGTGATATCATCAAGGAACAAATTGTAAATGGCTGCAATATAGTGTTAATATTTAACAGACTCGGGTAGTGGTTTGGATGCCAACAAAGATGGTGGCTAAGTGTAGCAGCTGTCTTCATCCTCCTGTATTTTCTTCTGTTATCCAGCTCTGTTGGTGATGCTCCTGGACTTTACTACCTCATTGACTGATGCAGTACGTATGTAAGTTTTTTATTTTATTTTAACTGTTTTACTGACTTTTATTTCTCCTGGTGTTTTCCTGCTGTACTGTATGACTCCGTGGGCAACAAGATGGCGATGGTGCCAGCTCCCACTTCATCCGTTGGTGACAGCCTCAGCAGGATTGAATCCATACTTGCCAAAATGTCTCTTGATATGACCAAGATTAATTTTACCTGTGCTACGATGGCTTCAGAAATCACTAGCCTTAGTATGCGGGCCCTTGCAGCCTGAACAGAGAACCCTGCAACAAGAAACCGGACTACAAGATTTTGGCTTCATTGGGGACTGGGGGTCCACCTGGAGGGATGCAGGCCTATACTGGTGCGATGGTCTGCATCTGTCCAGGAGGGGACCAGTATCCTAGGTAGTAGGTTTAAATGCTTCACTGACAGCCATTTAAACTAGCCGGGGGCACTGAAAAGAAGCATGGAAATCCCAGCCCGCCCTACAAAACATGGTAGTTAGTGAGGTTAATACTATGGTAGTGAAGTTGACAGGGAGCAGGACAGGGGTCAATGGAGAAATAGGCAAAGACAGTAAGGACAGGGATGGGGCTAAAAGGGGTAAGGCTATCAAAAGGGAGGATAAAAGAGGAGGAGGAGTAGCTCTCTATGTAAGGGAAGGGATCAAAGCAACAGAACTAAAGAGTAAACAGGGAGGAGATGAGGCACTGTGGGTCACCCTGGAGAGAGGAAATGGTACCACAATCCATATGGGGGTTGTATACAGACCTCCCCCATCTCAGGGGAAGGAAATAGGCAAGCAAATGATAGAAGGCATCCTTAGAATGGCAGAAAAGGGGGAGCTATTGTTGATGGGGAACTAAATATGCCAGATGTTAACTAGAGAACCTTTGCTTCCACATACCGATCCTGCAGCGAAACCTTTACAGTCGACATGTCAATGCCGACAACATTGACAGTTCACTGTAAAGTCTGCCTGGGACCCCAGCACTCTTTCCCCTAGTCCTGCACTCCCTCCCGATATCAACTCCAACTCGAAGTTGATAATCCCTAAGTCCAGGTGGTGTGGGGGGCAGAGCCCCAAGATAAACACAAAGAGGTTCTCTGATGGATTTATGTCAACCGAAAATTGCGGTCGACATAAATCCATCACTGTAGGGTCATGTTGGGAAGATGTTGACACTGCAGCATCATAGAGCCCCTTGCTACAACCACATCCAAGAGCTTTCCTTTCTCCATCTGCTTGGAGCAGCTGCGGTGGTTGGTGCTTGCCTTGTCCTTCTCAGTCATACTTGCACACCCTGTGACTGGCCCAGTTACTACCCCCTGTTGACCGCTCTAAACTTCATCTGTCCATCTTGTGCCCGTGCGTGTTTGTGCAGGCCACCTGATTGGGTGACTGCACCTGTCATCTCTGGGCAGTGTATTGGTTCCCTCTTCTTCCCCCTCCTTGCAGGCTTTTAGTGTTTAGCCATTCCATGTCTTGGGTCCTTATGTCAGAGCCTGTCCATATTGTAGGTTGAACACTTTTCTTTTTGATGTCAGCCAATCCTGGTTTCCCAGTTAAAACTGTTTGATATAGAGTTTAGACGGCTCCACCAGCCTTTTCTGGTCTTTATATGCCCTCTTTCCACGGCTGCTGACCTGGTTGCTTTGTGCACCAGGTAATCTGGCTCCTTTTTTCTTTATTTCTTTGGTAGCTCCTCTGCCTTAATTTTGTTATGCTCTCTGTCTGCCACTAGGCCACTGTTGGTAACTGCTTTTTGAGTCACTGCCTCTCAATGTATCATTGCTGGTGCAGTGCCCCCCCCCCCCCATGGCAGCTAGCAGTTCTCCTCACCCTTTTCATTCTGGTTGACTCCTGACTCTCACTTTTTTACCCAGCCTTCTCTCTGTCTTTTTTTTTATTATTATTTATTTGTAGTTCCACGGCTGGGGGGAGGTTGTGCCTTTGGTTCCTCCCCCCACCTTCTAGCCAGCTAAGACAGCTGCCACCATGGTCCTGGGCAGAGCTCTGACCACCCTGTCACTACCCTTCCTTGATCACTTCATGGCAGGTACGTACCCCACCTCTGTGGAGACCAGGAGGGTGGATCTAGGAGGAAGCTGACTTGTGCAGGACCGCGGCAGCACCGGCAAGCAGTCTTCATGCTGTGGGGGATATTTTTTCCTTTTGGAGAGATTCCCCTGCTGGAGGAGGCATGCAATGATGCCAGTGGATGAGCGCGCACGCTTCTGTATGCACTCTTCCTGGCGTCTGCCTCCTCCCGCTGCTTACTTCTGCGGCATCAGTGGTGTTGCCCCCTAGCTTCCACCAGGGGGCAGCCAAGCACCAACTGCTGATGACCCTCCCTCCCTGGAGAAGGAGAGCATTCCTCCGGATGCTTGATCCTTCTCTAATACTGTCAACCCATGTGACCCATGCTCGTTCCCGAACACAGGTCACCAGCATAGCGTGAGGTGTGGCGACCAGCGTCTCAACCCTCAGTGCCACTGGGCCAGCATGCCCAGCCTTCTTTTTCTCTTTATAGCAGTTAGGTAATGCTGTGTGGGTCTGTACTTTGGTTCGGAGGGTGGCTGGAGGTATACTGTTATTATTATCTCTATTATTATTATTTTATTATATTCATTTTTATTCTAGGTGGACATTCACATTAACCTTCTCTCTTTTTCTTTCTTCTATCCTCCCTGTTGCTGTCTCCTGAGGAGCTCTGTTCCTGCTGCTCATGATGACCTTCCTTGCCTCTCTGCTATTACTGGATGTGTCTGGTTTGTTTCTTTCTACATTCTGCATATCTTCCGATGGGTAAGGTAAGTTTTTTGGGGTCTCTCTCTCCCATTCCTTTCTACAGTTGAGCCCCAAGATAGCTGGGCATTTATCACTGGCCTCCAGGTTTAACTTTTCCGTGGGGGTTAGTGGATACACCTGGAGTTTCTCTTACCAGTTTTGTTGTCTCAGTAGTTTGCCTCAGGGGTTCCTGGCTTTTTCTTCCCTAGGGGGATGGGGGTTGACATGTTTTGTGCATCTTAGCTTATTGCTCGCCCTGAGCTTTCATCCTATAGCCACTTGGAGTTCACTGTGTTTGCTCTGTGGCATGTGGAGGTTAGCTTGCCTCTCATGTTTTGGGGTTTGGGGGTTGAAGTTTGACTGTTCTTGTTTGCTATTACTAGTTTTGCTGGTTGTACCTGGTTTATTTTTAAATAGTTCTTTGTTGGCTGTTTTATTACTGTCTTACTTACTGTATTGTTGGAGTATTATAGTACTATTTCACTTTGGAGTTCTTTGGTGTGGTCCCAGCATGGGCAGATGTCGCCACTTCCTAAAAATGGCAGGTTGGCTTGGTTTCATATCTCACAGCATTTTCTCCAACAGTTTGTTTCTGTTTGTCCCTCATGGCTTCCTCTGAGTTGAAGTTCATTTCCTGGATCTTTTGGGGCCTCCAACACCCAGCTAATCAGAAAGCTGTTCTTACCCAGTTTAGGAAATGTAGCAGTTGCCATCATTCAAGAAATCCATCTTAGCAGGGAGGAGGCCATGACGCTAAAGCATGATTGGGTAGGTTTGGAATTGCATTCTTCTTTCTCCAGACATAAGAGAGGCATCTTCATTTTATTCCACAAACATCTTCCATGGTGAATCGTCGATCATAGATCCAGCCCCCAAGGTATATGGGTCTTGGCTCAGGTCAATATCCTGTCAATGGTATTTATCCTAGGCGCTATTTATGCCCCCAGTGTAACTGACCCTGTTTTTTTTTCATGAGCTTTCTCAGACCCTGGCAGATTTTAATTCACAGCATCATCCTATTCTGTTGGGGGTGACTTTGATTTGCCTCTAGATCCGGTTGTGGACAGGAGCTCCCCCAATTTAGCATCCCCAGTCCAGCTTCTCTGGCTCTCCAGAGGCTTTTGCAAGAACATTCCTTGGTGTATGTGTGGCATCTTCTATATCCTACACCCAGAAACTATTCCAATGAAACAGAAGGAGACAAAAAACTGAGGGTTGGGATTCAGGCCAGGAACTGACTATGTGTTTGTGGGGGGTGGCAGCCATGGGGGCTCCAAAATAAACTTCCACCCACACCACCAACAAAACAGAAATAACGAAAAAGAAAAGAACCACCATAGAAACAAAAATAGAACTGAGACAAAAAGAAAAAGAAAGAAGTAAAAAAAACAGAGAGGGTCAGGACTCTGGCTAGGGACTGATTGTGTGTATATGTGGGAGGAGGAAGCCAAGGAGGCTCCAAAAAATCTTCCACTCACACCACCAATGAAACAGAAATAAAGAAAAAGAAAAGAAGTTAAAATATAAAAGAAACAAACTGAAAGGGTCAGGACCCGGGCCAGGAAAGGGACTGATTATATGTGTGTTGGGGGGATGGGAAAGTACTTCTAAGCAGACTTGCATGTAGGCTGCCTAGCCTGGGACATCCAGCAGCAGCAGATTAGTCCATCTACTTGCAAATTGAGTCTGAGCAACTCAGATAACCAGTCCCTAGTACTCCTGAGTCCTGGCTCTCACCCCTGAAAACAGGCACCTGTGCTTAGAAGTCATCAGCCATTTCTCACACAAGCAGAAGTTGGGACAGGAGCAGTCTTTTTTTCTGTAGTCCTGTCAAATAAAGGCTTGCATCAGTGGCATATCTGAAATGTTTTGGGGAGGGGGCAGCATGGCAGTTGAGTAGCCTGTGTCTGCACAGTATTGCCAGCCATTTCACACACAAGCAGGGGCTGGGACAGGAGGAAGACCATATTTGTTTCTGTAGTCCTGTCCAATAAGGTATCCCGTGAGGTGGGCACTTGGGGAAGGGCGCCGTCTGTAACAGCGACTCCTTCCCAGCGCAATTCCTCATGGCAATGGGAGGGTAGGTTGAATGGATGAGGGGGTGGGCTAACTGGGCAACAGGATGTCACTATGTGTTTGCGCGCATGGGGGGGTGAGCACGGCGAGCGTGGGCTGGGAAGGGGCGGAGGAGCTGTAGGGGGTAGCGCTGTGGTGGATTGCTGAGCTGTATCATGATGTTGGAGGTTGGCTAGTGGTTGGGGTGGGTGAGGTACCAGGTTCGGGTCCGGGCGCTGGTGTGATTTTATTGTGCCCAGCCCTGAACTTTTATTTTTTAAAGCTTTCACCCCCCCCCGACATGCACCCCCTGGAGTTGAGAATCCTTTAGTGGGGGGGTGCGAGGGGCCCTCTTCATGGCACCATTGTCCTATGCGCCGGGGTTGTCAGACTGTCAAAAATGTTTTCGACACTCTGGCTGTGAGATAACAGTGATCGCCTTTAGGAGTTCGCCGTTATCACATAGAACCATCAAATAAAGGCTTGCATCAGTGTCACATGTGAAACGTTTTGGGGAGGGGGCAGCCCGGCAGTTGAGTAGCCTGTGTCTGCACAGTGTCATCAGCCATTTCCCACACAAGCAGGGGCTGGGACAGGAGGACCTATTTTTCTGTGTTCCTGTCAAATACAAGCTTATGTCAGTGTCACATGTGAAAGATTTTGGGGAGGGGGCAACCTGGCAGTTGAGTGGCCTATATCTGCATTGTGTCACCAGCCATTTCTTACACAAGCAGAACTAGGGACAGAGACAGCTGCCTCATGCTACTAAACTGTTTTTCAGCAGAATTTAACCAGTTTTCCTTTATGTTATTCTTTAAAATGAAGGTACAGGCCACGTTTTATGTTGAATGAATTTATTTTTATTTTATTTATTTAGTTTTTGTTGACAGGGTAAGTGCACTAGACAAATCCTGCCTATTTTCAGGCATGACCCAGGGAGAGGGGGATACAGATGAATGCCAACTGACCTTGAACCAGATTAAGCTGTTGGTGGTATTTTGAGTGAATGAGGAAATTTGGCCAGGACACCGGGGAAATTCCCCTACTCTTTTCAAGAAGTGCCATGGGATCTTTAACATCCACCTGAACTACCACCAATCCAGGCAGATGGGACCTCGGTTTAACGTCTCATCTGAAAGAATATTGGCTGGGAATCCAAAACCAGAACCAGAACCAACACCAGGGGTGATTTGGCAAAACCAAAACCTCCCCGATTTTGCACACCTCTAGTAATTACCAGTGCATGTGTGGGGGCAACAATCAATGCCATACTGTCCTAATGGTGTGCTTATTGTGCCAGATGGGGAAGCAATCCTAGCCCTGGTGTACACATTTTTATTGTCTGGCCACACCCTGGACACAAAGTAATGTTGGTGTGGCTTTGCTTACAAATTGTACAGTATAGATGTGGCAATCAGAATTGAATCACTAGCTGATAATGGTAGAAGAACACCAGAAAAGATGCAGATGCAGTGTGCCACCAAGCTGGCACACAGGTGTTGTCGTTTGGACATTTTTCAGCTTTCTTGCTGCCTTATGTATGTTAACACAGCTGTGGAGACCACTCTTACTGTAGTACACAATGTATGCAGTCCCATCTAGATTTATGTACATAGAACTGTGAGGACATTGAAGCAATGATTGCAGGAACACATCAGGGGTATTGTACTTGGTAGGGAGGACACTCCTTTAGGTAAACATTTTAAGGAGTTAAACCTAAAGGATCCTAGAGAGATGTACTATGCTGGCCTGAATAAATGAGGGGGAGATAGATTATGAGCGGTCCTATGGAAAGAGTCAGCTTGTATATTCAGACTGAACACTTTGAAGCCATATGGGCATAATAAGGAATTAGATTTAAAACAGTTTATTTAGCAAATGTAGATATGAATTACTAGACTGAGTTGAGTGACATTTGGGCAGAACTGGATTGTAGTTTTTACTGCATTTCTTATTATAATTGTTAATGTTAGTATGTATGTTTTTTCCATTTTTGAGGTATTTTGTCTTACTGTAATCATGCCACGAATTTATCTGGGAAGCCAGTATCACTGGGAAGCCACACCCTAGAAAACAGAGGATGTTTGCAGCTCACAAAAGAAAAGCTGCTCCATCTGTGAATTGCTGGACCGTACTGGCTATTAGCTCCACCTCACAAACTGTCACCATGTATCTATGGATATTGAATGTCTCCAGTAAAATTTCAGATGGACTTTTTCCTATGAAACATCATAGTCCATGATTTCATGGATATTATGTAGTGGATACAGCAAGTAGTAATACATTATGAATGTATAGTTATTTGTGCTAATCCAGTTTAAACAGACTTGTGTTTTGCAATACTAGGTTTTCTATAGTGTTGATATTAATTCACCTTAGCACTATTTTGCACTGGTTTATTTTGTTATGCACTTCACCTATTGATGAGCACTTTTAATCAGTTAAAATCAGTAAACATATGAGTTTCCCAAGGTTCCTTTTCAAAATTATTAGTAGGGGAGATAGAAAAAAGGAGAATTTGTATACATAAACAAAGAACCTTTCTCAACCGTTATTAAATGGAATACAATATATATAGTTCTTTATTGAACAATGTATATTTTATTTATCAATAGACACAATCTTTATGTGTATAAAATACTTAATATCACAACAAAGCTCTAAATTGCTCCACTATATTTTTCAAACAATTCTTGTAACGTTTCAGAACATAAGTTCCTTCATCAGACAACGGAGCTTTTTATTCTGTAAGTGAATCAAGAAAAAAGAAGAGCTAGTAAATTTGACAATCATATATATATATATATATATATATATATATATATATATATATATATATAAATTATAATTTCTGTAATGCATTCATCATAATAGGTGGAACTAACCTGCTAATAGTCAATGAACTTGATGGGTAAGTATGTTAATGTGAGGGGTTAACTTTAAATGGGGGGGGAGCGGAAAGCTCACCACATTTCATTCATGTTATCAATTGCCCCAAAATGTACTATTCTGTAATAAAAAATAAAGCAACTATAAATCTTTCTAAATCTTATAACATTTCTCAATAAATTCATCAGTATTTGTATATGGAAACAATCCTTACTGAATGCGTTATATTTGTTAGTGCAATATCTGGGTCCTCAGTGTTAAGAGCTTAACTACCTCCCTACAGGAGAGAAACAAAATGCTTTTATGAAAAAAATATATATCGACTGCTGATTTCATAAAACATTCAAAAAATGTTAACATTATCTAAATTAAATGAGGATATTACCTCAAATCAAGAAAAGGAGGTTCTTGATGTTTGGAACCGGATTCTATATGTCTCTGCTGAATCCAGCATTCACTAAAGACAATAAAAACGTTTTAATCACAATGTCATGCTAATAAATTTGCTCATCTTTTATATTTCAAAACACAATGTGACGAAACCCTGGGTGGTCTGGTTTCTCTAACATACAAGTGTAGCATTTGGTACTAAGTTAAGTACGTGTAAGAGAGGGAGAGCTCTACTATTAGGTGGAGTTTTCATTTATATGACCAGACTGCCCAGGGCTTCGTCACATTGTGATGTTTACACGCTTGCATGTATACCTGCTTGGTGCAGACCCTTTCTTCTTCATTGAGCACCTGTTCAGGTAGTTTTGGTGCAAGACAGAGTACTTGGCGTGGTCTGTTAATGGCGGTGGCTTAAATCCTTTTCACTTTGGATTAACCAACTTAAAGTGCGTTCTGGCATCGAAAGCATAAATATTTAATGGTAAGAGTTCTCCATGGTTTTAAATATAAAAGATGAGCAAATTTATTAGCATGACATTGTGGTTAAAATGTTTTTACTGTCTCTAGTGAATGCTGGATTCAGCAGAAACATAAAGAATCCGGTTCCAAACATCAAGAACCTCCTTTTCTTGATTTGAGGTAATATCCTCATTTAAGTTAGATAATGTTAACATTTTTTGAATGTTTTATGAAATCAGCAGTCGATATATATTTTTTATCATAAAAGCATTTTGTTTCTCTCCTATAGAGAGATAGTTAAGCTCTTAACACAGAGGACCCATATATTGCACTGACAAATATAACGCATTCAGTAAGGATTGTTTCCATATACAAATATTGATGAATTTATTGAGAAATGTTCTAAGATTTACAAAGATTTATATTTACTTTATTTTTTATTACAGAATAGTACATTTTGGGGCAATTGATAACATGAATGAAATGTGGTGAGCTTTCCACCCCCCCCCCATTTAAAGTTAACACCTCGCATTAACATACTTATCCATCAAGTTCATTGACTATAAGCAGGTTAGTTCCACCTATTATGATGAATGCATTACAGAAATTATAATATATATATATATATGATTGTCAAATTTACTAGCTCTTCTTTTTTCTTGATTCACTTACAGAATAAAAATCTCCGTTGTCTGATGAAGGAACTTATGTTCTGAAACGTTACAAGAACTGTTTGAAAAATATAGTGGAGCGATTTAGAGCTTTGTTGTGTTATTAAGTATTTTATACATATAAAGATTGTGTCTATTGATAAATAAAATATACATTATTCGATAAACAACTATATATATTGTATTCCATTTAATAAGGGTTGAGACTGACAATGTGGAACTGTATCAAACGCCTTCCCCAAGAGACTGATTTACCTGCTGTTTTAAACTTGTAAACCACTTCCTTATATGAAACTTTATGCAATCTGTGTATTTTTGTATGCTTTACTATAAAACACTTGCAATAATCTGAGCTGTTGCACACCTCGTAATCTCACGAGGTTTGGAGCCGTAGACATCCTAGGCAGAGGAGAGTAGCTTGAGAAGACAATTTCAAACTACTTCTCACTTGTTATTTACTTTTTTTTTGGACAGAAGCACTCTTAGGGGGCTAAACTTTATTTTAATAGACACTACAGGGTAAAATCCGATAACACTTGAGCTTTTGGAGTAGCCAGGATACCCAGGAAGTGTGAGTTACTTCCAGGTGTCACTCGCTATTTAAATAGCCCTACAGTGAGCAGACCGAGAACGGGCAGGGTGAGCATGCACTTGCGCGCGTGAAGACGTGTGCAAAGACACACGAGCTGCGTGTCACGTGTGTCAAGTGTGGCAGTGTGACAGAGTGAGGGGGACACACATATTCCTGTCTGTAAGTAAAGCAATATCTTTTGAATAACTTAGCTAAGTGGATGTGTAGTAAGATTATGGCTGATTTAATAACCTTGGAGTCTACACCAGATGTGTGTTTAGACCAAATAGCAACTGACAAAGCCAATATGAGGGATGTAATAATCACTTTGGATGGTGAAACAGGTATTAAATGTAATACTTGTTTGATGTATGCCCTATTTACTTCTCTCCCCCAGACCACCCTCTTTATATGTGATAAATGCACTAGCGACAGTGTACTGAGGGAAGACATAGAACATTTCTATAAGAGACTGGCAGTGATTGAAAAATATCAGGAAAATCAAACAAAATCATTAGGGAATCCTTCCCAAAACAGCACTAGAAATAATGTGGAAATAAATAATGTAGAATATGTTACTGTATCCAGTAATAATATGGGGAATTATGAGAAAAGGAAAAGATGTGAATCAAACGACACTAGTTTAAATAGTGAAGCTGAAGAATGGACTACTGTGAATACTGGTCATAAATCTAAATTTAGAAGAAGGGCTATTGGAAATAACATTAAACTATCCAATAGATATGACCCCCCTAATTAGCCTGGATAACACAGATCCCTTAGTCGCACTGACACAAGATGTTAATCCCCAAAAGCAAATTTCTATGGTTACTGGACATGATCCCAGACCTGATATTATAACAAAGGAGACAAGTGCAAACATCCAGGTGCCTTTAACTGATCCCATGTTTGAAATAGTATCAAATGAAATAAATGGACAACAAGAAGGGCGTACATCTGACTCTGTCCATACTTATGATCAACATAATAAAAGTGAAGGTGTTCTATCAAATTCAGTCAAGATCTACCCCCGAATGATGTAAATAGCTTGAGTAGGCAATTCTATGTTTTGGGAGATTCAATAATTAAATACCACAGATAAAATAGTGTGTAGAACTGACAAGCATAACATAGCTTGTTCTGCCTTCCGAGGAGCTGGTATTAGAGACATAAACAAAATGTGCCCTGACATTTTACAAAATTCTGGCCAAAATACACTGGTTATCTTACATGTAGGGACAAATGATATAAGAAAACTATCTGTTGATGAAATCAAGCAGGAATTTATAGATATTGGCAAAACTCTGGACAAATTTCACTGTGAAACATGGTTCTCTGAAATACTTCCTGTTCCAAGAGCAAATTATCATACATCATGTAAGATCAAAGTTGTAATTGAAAGGATAAGAAAATGGACACTCAAGTCAGGTTATAAATCTATACCTCATTGGGAAAACTTTTATGATACACCTTCGCTATTTAGCTGGGATGGGTTACATTTGAGTAGACAAGGAGCCTACAAATTAGGTAGGACTTTTGAAAACATCATTAAGTCCAATTTAAACTAGAAAATAAGGGGGACGAGGGTGACAAACTAAAATCTAAATTAAATCACTCCATCAACTTATTACAACCAACAAACTTAAAAAACAAAGGCTTAAGTAGATTGAAAATTTGGAATGTCAATGCACGAAGCTTAAGTAATAATAAATTAAGTGAATTGAAATTACGAATTAAGCAGGAAAACATCAACATTATATGTGTGACAGAAACTTGGTGGGATGAATCAAACAATTGGTCTAACAATATTGACGGATTTCAACTATTCACCAAAAATCATATTGGGAGAAAGGGAAGGGGAGTATGTTGTTATATCTCTGAGTTCTTACAAAGTCAGGAAATTAAAATAAGTGATTTTGCAGATAATATTCCTGAAACTCTATGGGTAAGCATACTTTTTCCTCACTTACCTAAATTGAATTTGTGGATCTGTTACAGACCTCCTAACAGTAATAATGTTTATAATAATAACTTATTAGAGGAATTGATTCAAGTTTCAAATATTGAGGACTTCCTGATTATGGGTGATTTTAACACCCCTGGAATCATGTGGCTGGAGCATAAAGCAACAACTGCCTTTGAAAAAACATTCCTGAACACCGTAACATCTCAAGGCTACTATCAAATGGTTGATGTCCCAACTAGGGGAAAGAGTACCTTAGATTTGATTATTACCAACAGTATTGATAAGATCGACAGGATAGACATTTTGCCACATTTATGTAATAGTGACCATAATATTGTCGAATGTTCATTTAACATTGGAAATATCAAATTTAGAAATTACACACAATCCCTTAATTACAAAAAAGCAGATTGGAACAAAATTATTGATGTATTTAAAAAACTGGATTGGGGGCAGTCATATTATAGTTTGGGGTAAATCATATGTGGGTTAAGTTGAAAAACAAAATACAAGAAATAATTGTAAATCATATTCCTAAGCTTAAAATTGTCAGTAGTAAAGGTTATATCCCCCGTTGGTTTAATATAGACATAAAGAGACAAATTAGAAGGAAGAATAAGGCTTTTAAAAAGTACAAAAAGAACCCTATTGAAATAAATTATACTAATTATAAAAAAACAGCAGAAATTGCTTAAGACTATTATAAAAAAAGGCAAAATTAAATTTGAAAATAATCTTGCATCAGATAAAAAACAAAAGGCCTTTTATGCTTATATAAATGGTAATAAACGAGTTTCAAAAAAAATCACTTCAATAATAGTAAACGGAGGAACTATTACCAACAATAAAGATATAGCTGATAACTTCAACAAATATTTTATATCACTATATCAGGCTCAAAATACCAATATTAGTATTACTGAGGTAAAAAATGAAACATCTATTAATATTAGTCATGAATCAGTTAAACAAGAACTATTAAAATTAAAGATATCTTCCTCCACAGGACCTGACAATATTGATACGATCGTATGGAAAAAACTCGTGGATGTGTTAACCGATCCTCTTACAAAATTATTTAATAAATCTCTAGAAATTGGTGTGGTGTCATTGGATTGGAGGAGGGCCATAGTGGTGCCTATTCACGAAAAAGGCAACAAATCCTGTGTGACTAATTACAGACCAATCAGCTTGACATCAGTTTGCTGTAAGTTGTTGGAAAGGCTCATTAAAAATAGCATCGATGAAGATATCATAAGATTGGGACTACAGGATATTACCCAGCATGAATTTAGAAGAGGGCTTTCATGCAATACCAATCTATTAGCCTTTCACAACCATATCAGCCTTAATTTAGATAATGGTAGACCAATGGATGTAATCCTTCTGGACTTGGGGAAGGCGTTTGATACAGTTCCACATTATCAGTTGATAGATAAATGAACTAAACTTGGTTTAAATAAAAACACTATTAGATGGATTGGAAATTGGTTGGCAAACCATACTCAGAGGGTCTGTATCAATACTGTTTTATCGGACGAGGGGGTGTGTGTTACTAGTGGAGTCCCTCAGGGATCAGTATTGGGCCCCCTGTTATTTGGCCTTTATATCAGTGATATGAAGCGTAGGTGTCAAATCACTTATAATCAAATTTGCCGACGATAGGGGTGAAGTTACAACTCTTAGTGACTATATGGAGCTAAGAAATAGTTTAAGTCTAATAGAAGATTGGGGAATACGTAATGGTATGAAATTTAATGAAGATAAATGTGCGGTAATCCATCTTGGAAAAAATAACCCAAAACGTTCATACTTTCTAAATACAAAAAAAATAAAACATAGTAATAGTGAAAAGGATTTGGGTGTTTGGATAAATTCCAGACTATCATCTAATATGCACATTTCAAAATTAATAGGTAAATGTAACAGTACCATTTATGCTATTAATAAAGCTTTCATATCAAGGAACAGAGAGTGTGTACTCAAATTATATAAGACCTATGTACTCCCTAATCTTGACTATGGTTCCTCCATATTGAGTCCATATTTAAAGAAAGACATACTTAGAGTGGAAAAGATTCAAAAACGTCTAACAAAGTCAATAAAAGGTTTGCAGAATGTGGAATATGTGGATAGATTATCTGAACTTAATTTGTACCCCTTAGAATTAAGACGCATTAGGGAGATCTGCTATTTTTATATCGTATTCTGGAGAATAATACCTTGATGTCTCAATGTAACATAATTTGGAATCCTAAAACTTTAAACTCAAGATCACATGATAAACAATTTTTTATAAATAGAGCAAGATCTAACAGGCATTTAAATTTTTATAATATACGAACTCCCCTAATTTGGAATAGCTTACCAAGGAATATAGTTAAAAAAATGACATTTGATACATTTAAAATGGAGTTAGATAAATTTTTGCTTACAAATATTAGGAAATATATTAACATATAAGCCCACTATGAGTGGGAGACAATTAAATGGGCCTCGGCCTACTTTGTCTACAATTACCAAGTTACCAAGATAGGTTCTTTGTTTATGTACACTTTTAATCAGTTGCCAGCCAAGTCTGGCAGTGTTGTTTCTTTAAATTTTGAGGAGAGGCCATTGGTTATGTTGGTGCTATGTAAGCTGACAATTATAGCTCTAAACTATGCCCCCTTATGAAATTCGAGAGGAGCTAAGCGCCAGGGCATTTTGAAGACAGTGACCTATCCTGGTAACGTTTTGCTCATAGAGCACATTATTTTTGCACCTTGAGATTTATAGATGCTGTTTTCACTTTGTGAATGTCTCAGTACTTTTTACAGCTGCATAACAGAGCTATGCATGACGTGTTGCTATTACACAGAGAGAGAAGGGTGCTCTGGAAGTATGTCACCAGATTCCGAATGAAGCACAAAGTTTTGGAGTTAAAGGACAATCACTCTGCTACTGAAACAACTCCACTGTCACCATTCAGTACTGCCTCCCCCCCACCGCTACACTATTTTCTTGCAGTCGACCCCTCTGCCTGCTTGAAATACCATGACACAGCTCTGCTTTTACGTGAACACATTACAACACATGCAGACTTATGTTTCCTTCTGTAGATAACTGTAATCTACTTTGGTGGTTTATGGAAGAGCTGGTGGTGGGGCCACAGCTGCAGTAGTGGGAGTTGTTTTCCTGTTTGCCATTTAATCACAATAAGAGGCCAACAGCAACTAATCACAATCTGACTGCATAGTTGCAGGGATCTTGGGCTTTTGCTTAGCAGTGTAAACAGGTAGTTGAAAAGGCAGCTGATTCACAAGTCCCGAGAGAGAGAGAGAGAGAGAGAGAGAGAGACTGAGCAGCTGGTTGGTTCATGGAGCTTCCATGTGAATACTAGTGGGCACCCGTAGGGCAGAGGAGCTAGCAGCACATCTCCGCCAGATTAATCTATTTTAAACCCAGTGTTGTAAACTGATCTATTACTCTTAAATACATTGAACTGATATTAATGAGCTGCACTATTTCATAGAATGTAGTCATAAAACACACCAGGGCAGAAATAAAATGGGAGGTAACGTTTCCAAATGGGGCAGAAGAGATTGTTGTCGGCTTCCCCAAATCCACCTAATTAGTATGTGCCTTCAGTGGTTTTTCCATTCTCAGGCTCACGTCCTGACCCACATTTTGAGCTTTGTGTCCAGTTGTGTGCTGACCTTTTTTGTCTAGTAATTAAACCTGTTCGACTTGTCCGAGTGTCAACTTTGTGTCTGGTCTGCATGTCAATGTTTAGTTCCAATGTTTAGATCAACATTATGATCTCTGCTGCTCCGTTTGGAAGCATTTGCCTCCCATTTTATTTCTGGCCTGGTGCGTTTCACAGCTACATTGTATTAAATGGTACAGCTGATGTATACACTCTTTCAAGTAACATGAACGGTCTGTTGCACTTTTTGTGCATTTTATGAGAAAATGCAGTTTTGCTTAATTAAAATCTGTAACCTTATATACATTTCCTCATGCAATTAATGTTAACACATGGTAGCTGTAGGCAACTGTAAATAGATTAACACATCAAAGTAAATATCATGTATAATTCTGTCGAAAATAGCTAATAGAAACTTTGTTGTTTATGGCAGATGTGCTGCACCTGGTAGGAACTATGGTATTATTATTACTACATTTCAATACTGATATCAGCAGCAGTGTCACTTCCTGGATCTCTCCTTCCTAGTGTTGTTTGGTGGTTAGCCAGTGCAAGTAGGTTTGTGTTTTTTTTTTTGCTCACTGTCTGTGTGGGTTCCACCAAGCTGCAGCGACATGAATTGTGTCAAATGGCATTACAGCGATGACAGATTGCCGACATTCAGCATTGTGCCATCTGGGAAAACAAATGTTTTTTGCAGGGGCCTTTGCCCCCTGCACCCCCGCACTATAGATAATCAGCTCTGAGTCAAAGTTGATTTGGGGAAGGGGCGATATCCCCAGAGTCAGCTGTGTCAGGAATATCAGGGACCATTACAGCAGGCTGCTGATTTTGTCGCTGTAATGGTTCACATGGTATATTGCCATCACTGTCCGAATGTGATACAGTCTGGGTGACCATTCGGTACAATTAACTGAAAGGGACACTCACTTAAGATGTACTACACTAAAACTGACAGCCCTTTTTTCTCTGCTTTTAATCTTCCCAGTGCATTGAGAGGACTGGGGGAAGATGGTGGTGACTTGACAGCTCTGTTGTAAAAGACCAAGTATGAGTAACATAGCAATTTAATGTCAGAAAGGACTCTAGGTCCTTCACGTCAACCCCTGAGATACAGTGTGAGTAACATAGCAATTTAAGGTCAGAAGGGACTCTAGGTCCTTCATTTCCAGCCCTACTTCATACATGAGTATGACTAACGTATGCAGTTCAAACACCATAATTTACAATGACTCCTTATCCTCTCTGCTACCTGAAGTAACCTGTTATTCCTTTCATAATCCTATTGTTCAGGACCTGAACAAGCTGGGTAATTAGTCGGCCTCCATATGTTTGTGAACACCTATAAGCTCCCTTCCAGTGCTCTTAAAGCAGGATGGGGCTGACAGTATGGCCTAGAGGTTAGAGTAAAGAGCTGTGAGTGAGCTTGGTGCATCCAGTGGACTTGGGTTTGATTCCCACATCCTCAACTTGCATACTGTGTAACTCTGAGCACGTCACTTAACCTCCCCAGTGCTCCCAGTTTGCCCCTGAAAACAGGGATGTGTGCCTATTGGGCCTTAGCTGGTGACCAAAGACTAAAATATATAAATAAATAGATAAATAAATAAATAAATAAAGCAGCCATGTTGGCTCTGACCAGAGTTTGTTACTTTAGTAATGTGTGGACTATGGAGGCCATGCTCCCTGGGGGCAGACAGGATCAAGAAGGTGACTACATAACTGTACTTGCTCAACTGATCTAAAATAAAACTTTTAACTCCCCTCCCAGCTTCTGTACTCCTCTGTATCAACATACTACACATTGCCACCAACATGAGGCCATCAATAAACTCCTTCAAGGATGTTCTCTCACCTTCCAGAAGGCAAAATAGAAGTAGAATTCTGCATCCACTAAATGAGTCACATGTGATAGAGATGCATTCAAATGGCCATGCTTGTATTGTAGGTTACATATTGTACCACTGCAGCAATTGCCATGGTCAGATATTTCCAGACATTTCACAATATTTCTAGACATTCTATCTCTGGAGGCTTTACATAGGTACTGCAGGCAGGTCAGCGGGTTTTTTCTCTAGGGATATCACTGAAATTACAGGAAATTTGTAACCATGTCAACTGATGTAATTGTTTAGTTTGACTCTGAAAAAGATGACTGCCTTGCCACCTCTCTGTCCCTCCTCAGGCAGTGCACCACAGATAAACCCAGTGAGATAGCAGAGGCCAGTAGAGGGCCAACATCATCCCCCAGCTAAGTCTCCATGCTGCAGACCAGTCCAGCATTTGACTCTACAATGGAGTCAGAGTTCATTGATGAGGTATTGGCTAGTGACCTGGTACTACAAAGAATTTGCTGGGAAGGAGGGATTTTATGTTTGATGGAATATCTGAAGTGGCAGCCTACAGAATTCTTGGACATTCTGATTTGCTGTTGCATTTGGATGATACAAGTGAAATAGGTATTTATATATTTTTGTATTTATGTTTAAGTATTTTATACAAATACAAACATATAATTATAATTAACCAATGATTCAGAGATTAGGTAAGGGAGGTGAAGATAGTACTCCAAATATAACATAACTCTATATATAAGGTAGCCCTTTTTGCAGCATAGGATTAGTATGGAGATGAGGTACAGCAGGGAAGTAGTCAGTTGGGGGAACTGTGGGTTGTTTTTTTCCAAGGTTATGATCTGGAGGACCATTGCTGAGCTCCACACTCAGCAGGTGGCAGCAAGAGATGACATATTTGAGCTTGGATCCACCCCCACTCCCCCAGAGGCCTATTGGCCCAAGGGCCTAGAGGGTGGTGAGGAAGGTAGAAATGGTGGCAGGGGAAGCCACAAGGGTACAGCCAATCTCACACCATTCAGACAGCAACTTGATCTGCACCCCAGTAGGACGATCAGGTACCTGACTCTGTTTGGGGGGGCTCAGTCAGGTAAAGGGAATTGGCAGGGTGACTTGGTGGCACCCGAAGGGGTGAGGAGGAGGAAGTCAGTAAGAAAAGTCTTAGTGACTGGGGTCTTAATGATTAATGGAGTAAGAAGGGTGGTGGGTGGGAAAGGGAGAGTGAAATGGCTAGATGCCTTACTAGTGCTTCAGCTATCAGGGATATAAATAGGATGGGGAGGATGGTGGGAAGGGAGAGCTGAGGGTGGTGATAAATATGGCACCAATAATCTGACAAACCAGACTAGGTATGCAGTGAAGCAGGACTTTAATGGGTTGGGGGAAACAGATTGAAGGTGCACTCAGCTCCCTGACCTTTTCCAAAGTCCACCCTGTGTGGAATAGGGGAAATGGGTATGACACAGTAAGTAAGGAAGGAAGAGACTGAAGAGTTTCATGGGTGGTTGAAGGGATGGTGTCAGAAGGAAAGGTACCACTGCATGGGGAACTAGAGGAGCATCTGGGATAGGAGGGTCTTCAAGGGTGATGGCCTTCACCCGATGACAGATGGGGCCAGTGCTCTGGGGCAGAAGTTTGATATGTATGTTGGGCAGCTGAACTGACAGTTGGGGAGATAGAGTTAGAGTAACTACTGAGAAGGGACAGCAGATGGGGAACCTAGCAAGAACTTCTCCTGAATAGTGGACTAGTAGCAGCAAGGTGGATAACAGTAAGGGTGAAGTTCAATTTAGGTTAGGGGAAGATGCTAATGAGGAAGGGCTGACAAAGCCTACATTCAAGAATAATAATTAAGGACACTAGAATAAGAAAGCAGGAATAGGAAAAAGCAAGAGACGATCAGTAGAAAGATGGAAAGGGGTCAGCCTTAATGCTAAGGTCCGGAAAATAAAATTAGTTAGCTCCAGGCAATGGTAGCAGACACTGAAATGGATCTAGTAGCCATCACAGAAACCTAGGCCCCTGAAGATAATGACTGGAACCTGACAGTCCCAGGTTACACCATGTTTAGACAGGATAGAGGAAAATGTCAAGTAGGAGACATAGCATTATATGTCAGAGAGGGCATAGAGGCAGAAACAAAATCACTGTGGGTTCAGCTCATGGCATCCTCAAGCAAGAAACTATGAAGGGGTGATCTAGAGACCTCCAGGATATAGGGAGAGAGATAAGGAGCTAGGGGAAGAACTAGAAGGGGGGAGTGGTGAAGGGGCAGGTGGTGGTGGTGGGAGATCTAAACCTGCCAAATATTGATTGGGTCATTCCAGCTTCCAGAAGCTTCAGATATCAGGCCCTGCAGGAAACATTGCTGGACTGCCTACTGGTGCAGCAGGTTAAGGAACCCATTAGGTCAGCTGCCATTCATGATGTAGTGCTCACCATCTTGGAAGTGGTAGAAGGAGTGAGGGTAAGGGAGCCACTAGAGTCCAGCTGCCATAACTCTATATGATTCAACCTGGCTTTTTGGACAAGTAAGCAATCATCAAAGGATGAAGTCCTAGATTTCAGAAGGACAGACTTCAACTGGATGATAGAGCTGGTCCGAGATAAGTTAGTCAGAGTGCAAAGCATCAGGGATGTGGAGGAAAGATGAGGCCAGTAAAGGAAGTCATTCTCAAGGCAACAAGGTTTTGCATGAGAATGGTAATCAAAAGAAAAAGGTACAAGAGGACAATATGGTTCTCTGGAAAGGTCAGGGAAGCAGTGAGAGCCAAAAAGAAGGCCAACCGCACAACAAGAAATGGATCTGGGTGTCATTATATCTGAGGACCTGAAGGTAGCAAAGCAGTGGGACAAGGCAGTGGAAAGGCTAATAGGATGCTGAGGTGCATAGGGAAGGGTATCACAAGCAGAAAAAGAGAGGTAGTGTTACCCCTGCATAGGTCAATGGTGAGGCCACACTTGGAGTACTGTGTCCAGTTCTGGAGGCCCCATCTCAGGAAGGACATAGATTGGGTGGAGGGGGTACAAAGAAGGGCAACCAAAATGGTACATGGCCTGCATCAGAAGCCCTATGTGGAAAGACTCAGGGAGTTAAATATATACTCACTGAAGGAAAGGAGAGAAAGGGGAGTCATGATAGAGACATTCAAATACCTCAAGGGTATCAATAAGGTACTGGAGGGTGGCATATTGCATAGCAAGAGATGATCAAGGACAGGGGGGCATGATTTGAAGCTGGAAGGTGGGAGACTTAGGGGGAATGTGAGGAAATATTTCTTCATGGAAAGGGTGGTGGATGCCAAGAACAGACTCCCAGCAGAGGGGGTGAGAAATGAAATGTTAACAGGTTTCAAACATGCATGGGATAGGCTCAGTGGGACCTTAGGAACAGGACTGGGGCAGTAAGGCCGGAGATCAATTAGGGTCTAGGGTGGAACAATAGGTAAGGACTTTAGGGCCAGGAGGTCCTTTTCTGCTGACAACTTCTATGTTTCTGTTTCTTCACCAGGTGCAAGGAAAAACAAGGGAAGGAAGAATGGGGAGAGTGCCAAATGAGAATAAGGGAAACCAAAAGGGTGGTCGGAGTAGCAAGGGCAGACACAGCTGCATCTTGCAAAGGTGATCAAGGGTGGAGAAAAACATTTTTTAGATACATTAGGGAAAAAAGAAAGTAAGGAGGAGGAATTGTTAAGCTAACAAAGGGACATAGGGTAACTGAGGAGGATGGGCAGAAAGCAGCCATTTCTTAACAACTACTTTTATTCTGCATTAAAAATGAAAGACAAAGGGTTTCTTCCAGACAGTGGCATTAAGGCAGGTGTAAGGGCACTCCCTGAGATGAGGCAGCAGGTATTTACCAGTGCAATAGTTTGGAAAGGGCTAGCAACCCTAAAGACAGATAAGGTCAGGGGGCCAGATGGGATGCATCTGAGGATGCTCAAGGAATTGGCAACAGAAATAACTGATCCACAGTAAAGTTCTTCTATAGCTCAACTTAGACAGGGGTAGTTCCAAAAGACTGGAGGGTAGCAGATGTAGTTCCACTTAATAAAGAGGAGGGACAAGTAGCAACTGGGTAACTACAGACCTGTCAGCCTTACCTCTATTCTGGGTAAGCTAATGGAGACACTAGTCAAAGAGGACCTGATGAACTACTTGAAGAGCCAAGCACTCCAGGATAGTAAACAGCATGTGTTCATGGCAGGAAGGTCTTGTCAGACCAACCAAATGGTATTTTTTGACTTGGTAATGAGGGTAGTGAATAAGGGCCATGCTGTGGATTTACTCTACTTTGATTTCAGCAAGGCTTTCAACTTGGTGGCTCGCAGAAGGCTGCTGAAGAAGTTACAGGATCTGGATACAGTGAATGACACAGTTAGATGGGTGAGAAACTGGTTGGAAGGGAGACCACAGAGGGTTGTGGTTCACGGAGTCAAATCAGAAGAAAGGGGGGTCACTAATGGGGTGCCACAAGGATCGGTCTTGGGTCCAGTCCATTTCAATATGTTCATTAGTGACAAAGGAAGACTCCAGGGCAAGATGTGTCTCTTTACAGATAACACTAAGCTCTGTGATGAGATAGACAGCAAGGAGGGTTAAGAAGATGCTGAGAGACTTGCAAAAGCTAGAGAGGTGGTCAGAAGTTTGGCAGTTAAAATTTAATGCCAAAAAGTGCAAGATGATGCACATATGGAACAAGAACTGCAGGACAGAGTACTGGATAGGGGGTGGTAAAGCTATGAAAAACATCCTGAGGGAAGAGATTTAGGTGTCATCATCAGTGACTCCCTAAAACAATCAAGGCAGTGTAGCAAGGCCTACAGTCAGGCAAACAGGATGCTGGGATGTATAGGAAGTGGTACTGACAGCAGAAGGAAGGAGGTGTTACTACCTCTCTATAGATCTCTGGTGAGGCCCCACCTGAGTACTGTACCCAGTTCCAGAGCCCTCACCTATGGAAATATTAGTGCAACATAGGGTAACCAAAATGATTCCGGGCCAGCAGAGTAGATCTTATGAGGATCAGCTCAAAGCACTGAACATGTACTTGCTGTGGGGTCAGACGAGAGAGGAGAAATATGATACAGATCTTCAAGTTCATGAAAGGAATGGACAAGGTAAACTGCGTGGATTTATTCAGCATATGTAGTGGATCAAGAACACAGGAGCATGAGTGGAAACTGACAGGGGGATTCAAGAGGGAAGTGAGAAAATTTTATTTTACAGAAAGGGTAGTGAAGCCATGAAACACTCTGCCAGCTGATGTGGTGGGCACCAAAACTATCAATGGTTTCAAACATGGTTGGGACAGAGTGAAGGGCTTAGTGGTTCCTCAGGGTGACAGCGGTAGTGCTGGGAGCATGGGGGTGGATAGCCCTGTACAATATGTCCAGGGCTTGTTAGTGTTTATGGGCAGACTGTATGCACCAGTGCTTTTTTCCGCCACAATTGTCTATGTTTCAATATACTTGCCCCACAACAGATTACCAACCCATGATCAACTTGTGTGACTGTCTGGGAATGGAGATCAGAAAGGCAATGCACCTGTTCAAAGCTCTCCTCCCTTTCTCTGCCTTCTGGCCTACCTACCCAAAATATTATAACCTACTCCTTTTTACGTTCACTTGCTCGCATGCGCAAGGAACGTCTTGGGAGAATGGGACACTTTGGAGGTGTGTCCCTCCCCTGCAATCCCCTGCTCCATTGAGCAGGCGTGGCAGTCCTGCACCATCGAGTGGTGTTAATGACATGCGGTGGTCTCTTCAGCAAAAACCACCGCTGTCATACACAGCTTCGCTGGCCACGCCACCTCCTGTTTGCTGCCACGCTGGGAGCCCACCCCAGCGTGGCAAACGTCCCATGTTGTCAGCTGGACGGGGTGCCCAATCCCCCGTCGGCTCCACAGCCCCCAGCCATTTTCTGCCATGCTGGGGAGCCCACCCCAGTATGGCAAATGTCCCGCTTGTCAGCCGACGGGGTGCCCAATCCTCGCCGGCTCCACAGCCCCCCCAGCCATCTTCTGCCACACTGGGAGCCCACCCCAGCATGGCAAATGTCCCGCGTTGTCAGCTGATGGGGGTGCACAATCTCCCGTCGGCTCCACGGCCCCCCCAGCCATTTTCTGCCACGCTGGGAGCTCACCCCAGCGTGGCAAATGTCCCACATCATCAATTGTAAAAAAAAACCCCTGTAAATTAAAAACCGTCCCACGCAGTCTTCCCGCCCCCCTCCCACAACCCGCACTCCACCCACTGCGCACCCTGCCTCCCCACACCCCTCTCCCATACTTACCTCCGGAGCTCGGCGCGACTATCTTCGTGGACCGGAACACGCCTGCACTCTTCAAAGCCGACCGCTAACTGAGGAAATGCCGGTAAGCTGTATAATGGGTTAGATAGGGGTTTCAACTTTATTGCATATCTCAGGTATTTTTGATTTTTACATCAATTTTAATATGTTTTGGGACCCCTTTCCACACGATGTCACTGTCATGGCGTTATTCGGCCTGAAGGGTGATTTCGAAGTCACTGTGCGAAATCACCCTTCGGGCCCAAATAATGCCATGACAGTGACATTATTCATGAGAAGGGGTCCCATAAACCCCATGTTGAAAATTTGGTGCACAAATTCCAAAAAATGACTGTTTTACGAGTGTGCATTGCACAGTTCCTACGCAGGCTTGTAAGTTCGCAAATTTTTAATATTTTCACTCCAGATTTTCAACATCACCATTTTACCACACCTCCTTATGAGCAGTATAGCTGACATTTTTCACATCCTGCCCAAAACGTGTTTCCGACCATGTAGCGCACAATGGCGCAGTCGGTTTGCGAAATCAATGTATGGGACACATTAAGAAAATCATGGTGACACTGTTCTTTAGCAGAGGTCTTAAAATGGCTATGTTGAAAATTTGGTGAAAAAATTCCTAAAAATGTCTGTTTTACGAGCATGCGTTGCGCAGTTCCTACACACGCTCATAGGTTTGCGAATTTTCAATATTTCCACTCCAGATTTTCAACATTGCCATTTTACCACACCTTGAGGTCACGTGATGGCATCTAGCTAGGCAGCAGCTTGGATCCTGAGCTCTCCCCTCCAGCCGCCTTTCTTTGCCAGTTTTTTGAGTCCTCTGGACGCTAAATCGTGAAATTTGTATCGGAGGTGCTTAGAAAACTTTCCCGCTATCGGAGAATTGATCCTGCTTGGGGAAAGGCTGCTTATTTTAGCAGGATGGAGGTGGATGGGAAGCAGGCCTCTGTTAAGCATACACCCCCTGCTTCCCCTGAGAAGGCACCAAAGAAGCAGCACAACCAAGGTGCTGCTAAGTCGGAACGGAGCTGATGTTTCCTGGGGGTGACTTCCTGGCGGGAAGACCGAACCGGTCCTACCGGTTTATGGTTCCCCACGGAAACAGCGGCCTTATGCGGTGATTTTTATCGATTCAGAGTTTGGGGGCTACTCCCCTGACGGAAGACAGATTTCTCCAGGAATTGACCCCAGTGAAAGATATCTTAAAGGAATTGGCTGGTGAGCTTAAGTCACTTCGAAGTGACCTGTCGTCAGTTTCCACCCGAGTATCAGATATGGAAGCGAGAGTTTTCTCATCGGAACAATGGAGATCTAAGACTGATGTTGAGGTTGCAGAGCTTAAACAACAGATCAAGAAGTTACAAGCTAAAACGGAAGATCTGGAGGGACGCAATCGCCAGAACAATTTGCTAATTTTGGGCCTACCTGAGATGGAGGAGGGGCCGGATTTAATGGCTTTCCTTCAGAGGTTTTTGATCAAAATAGTAGGCCCATCCCCTATCAGTCCCTCGTATCACCTGGAGCGGGCCCATCGTTCTCTTAGGCCCAGGCCCTCGTCTGATTCTCCTCCGCGACCTATTATTATTAAATTTTTAAGTTATATTGAGAGACAGCATGTGTATTCTAAGTCCCGTGAGTTAAAGGAAGTTCTTTGGGGTTCGTCCAGAATTCGCATCACGCAAGATCTCCCCATGGAAACCAGGGGAAAGAGGGCAGCCTATCACCCTGTTGTCCAGAAGTTAATAGCAGCCTCCATCCCCTTTAGGATGATCTATCCGGCGATTCTGAAGGTCACTGTGGGAGGCTCAGCAAGCAGCTTTAACTCTCCTGAAATGGCCTTAAAAGAGCTTGCTACCAAACTACCAGATCTGTTCAAGACTGCTGGCTAAAGGACTCTTTATCTCCTACATGTTATCATATTGTGGATGATCTCGAGGGGTTAAAATTTATCTGAGTGGCTTGCTCTTATAATTTTTATGTTATGAAGGCTTATTTTATTTTGCTACGCTAACAGGATAGGGCTGCTTGCTGACTAAAATCTCTCAGATCTCCTTTCTAGGCTAGTGTATGCCGCTTACTCCCTTTATTCTCTCGTTTCTTTTTTCTTTCTTACCTGGGCTGTCTGCGATGGCTGGACTGGGTAAGGGGTTGCCTTCTAGGCCGTGGTGGATTCCTTTTCGATGGGCCCATCCATGTTTGCTTGTCTTGGAACTGTTTTTTGCTAGCTGATGTTTCCTGGGGGTGACTTCCTGGCGGGAAGACCGAACCGGTCCTACCGGTTTATGGTTCCCCACGGAAACAGCGGCCTTATGCGGTGATTTTTATCGATTCAGAGTTTTGGGGTCTAAGATATCTCTACGGGCTGTTTGGGGGTCTGGTAGGTGGCTCTCTCATTCAATTATTTTCCAGGCTGATGCTGGGGTGGGCTTCCTATGTAAGGTCAATTGGGGGATGGTGTTTTTTTTTATGGTAGGGAGGAACCTTTTTGTCCTTGTTTCTCCTTTAACTGGAATTATTTTTAATGCTTTCCTTTTACTAAATTACTTTTCTGACTGCTGGTGACTGGTGGTGGGGGGTGGGGGGAGCTCGGGTCTATGGGTGTCCGCTCGCTGGATGTGGAATCGCGAGCCTAATGATGGGGGGTCGGCTAACCTCTCCCTGGTGGTGGGGCTGTTAGTGGTTATTATATGGGGGTTTCGGTTGTACGCCTACACTAGCTTGTTTTGGAGGTTTTTTCCTTACTGGTTTGACTACTCAATACTGGGGATTTGGAGGTTCGCAATTGGGGTCGGGTGGTCAGAGCTTCCGGGTTCTGGCTTGTTCGAGTGTTTGTTTCTGCTCAGGCCTCCTGCTGTACATAGTTATCTGTGGGTTTTGGTAGTTTATTTGGTGTTGGGGGGTGGGTGGATGGGGTCTGTGATCTTTATAGTCGGTCTTAATCGCTGGTTGAGTTTCGGAGTCGGGGTGGGGGAGGTCGTCCTCTTATCGATGGGTTTGTATAGGGTTTTTTGGAGTCTGGTTTTTGTTGGGAGGGTAGGCGGGAAGGGGATGATGGATGCTATCCTCTATATTTTATACGGTCTCTGGCTAAGTACGGAATGCTACTACATAGGGGACTATGCTGTTGGTAGTCTTTATCTGGGGTTGTTTGGGGGTGATGGGTATTCTGGGGATAGCAATGTCTGGCTGGGGAATTATAGGTGGGTCGGCCTAGTCTGCCAATATAGTTCATGGTACTGTTTCGGTAGGATAGGTCTGGTGGGGTCTCTCCTGTGGGGATTTAGGCTGGAGTTGTTTGGGCAGAATACTGTGTCTCCAGTCTTTTCAATTTGGGTGCGCCTTTTTCTTTCCTTTAATGCCGAATTTGTCTGGATGTTTGGTTTCTTTATACTGTATTTAAAATGGTTATGAGCACACTTAAAATAGCTTCTTGGAATGTTCGTGGGCTCAAGGATCGGGTCAAGCGGCTTCAGATTTTTAACCACAGCTCGTTATTGCAAATTGATATTCTTTTTTTTTGCAAGAGACACATTTAAGCCATGATGACACCAAGCTGCTATCTCACTCTGGTTTTTCTCAATCCTACCTTGCGAGAAATTCCTGTTTTAGTAAAGGGGTGGCGGTTCTTGTTAAAAAGCATGTCTTATTTACGAAAGAGATGATGGTATCAGACCCAGAGGGGAGGTTTATTTTGGTCAAGGGTACTCTTAATGGTGGCAGTGTTGTTCTGGGCTCTATATATGGTCCGGTGGGGGGGAATCCGGGATTCTTTATGTCCCTTGCTGATAAGTTGTCTAACTTCCTTCCTTCCCAATTTATACTGGGAGGGGGACTGGAATGTTCCTTTTTCATCTATTTTGGACAGAGAGCCTCAGGATAAGCGTCCCCCTTCTCCGGCTCAGAGAGCTTTTCAGGAATTGAGGTCGTTGTTGGGCCTATGAGATCCCTGGAGACTCTCTAATCCTTCTTTTCAGGCCTTCTCTTTTCATTCTCAGTCGCATGGTACCAAATCGAGGTTAGATGTTGTTCTAATTAGTATATCCTTTCTCCCGAGCCTTTTTTTATCTGGCATTGAGCCAATTATCCTGTCGGACCATGCCATAGTCTGGATCAGACTTTCTTTAGACCCGGATTTTTCCCATGACTCGGTCTGGCGGTTGAATACTCAACTGTTGAAGGATCCTCAAAATGTTTCGGATATTAGTTCTCTGATTTCCCTCTTCCTGGCAGAGAATCTGAATTCTACTCCAAGATTGGATATGGTTTGGTGTGCCTTGAAGTGTTATCTCAGGGGCGAGCTTATTAAAATGGCTTCCCTCAGGAAGAAAAAGCGGCTTGCAAATTCTCTATCTTTGATGAGTAAGATCAGGGAGTTAGAAGTTAAATATTCTTCAACTTCTTCTTTAGCAGATCTCAAGGATCTCTTATCAGTAAAGAACGAGTATATGGATCTTTTGAAGGAGAAAACGGAATACTGCTTGATAAGAACTCAAGCTAAATATCTCAATCACGGGGGAAAAATCCGGGAAACTTTTGGCTCTGCGTTTGCGGGCGTTGGAAAGCTCTAGGATTATCCCCTCTCTGCTTTCTTCATCCGGTTCTATTGTCTCTTCACCCAGGGGTATCGCCCATATTTTTAAAGATTACTATTTGGACCTTTACAGTAAATCTCCTGTATCTTATCCCATTTCAGATGTTGATGCGTATCTGAGGGGAGATAGACATCCCCTGTTTGTCAGAGGCCCAACAAACTACTTTGTTGGCCCCTATTTCATCGGAGGAGATAGAAAGAACTATCACCTCTTTGGCTCCTGACAGAGCACCGGGCCCCGATGGTCTCCCTGCAAACTTCTATAAGGTCTTTGCCAAGGACTTGATACCTATTCTCCTCAAGCTATATGAGTATCTATCGGTGTCTCTCGAAGTAGATCCCACATTGTTCGAGGCTATAATTGTTTTAATTCCTAAACCTGATAAGGTTCTCATGGACCCAGCTAATTATAGACCTATTTCTCTCCAAAATTATGACATGAAAATTCTTGCTAAAATATTAGCTGAAAGAATTAAGAAGGTCTGGTTCGGTCTGCTGAGCCCTGAGAAGGTTGGGTTTGTCCCTGGTAGGTCTGCGGCAGATCATTTGAGGACCCTGTCACATATTTCTCAACATGCCCAATCAGTCTCATATCCGGTTGCTTTGATCTCTCTCGATGCTGAAAAGGCCTTCGACCGCGTCGACTGGTCCTTTCTCTGGTCAGTAATGGAGAGAATGGGTTTTCCATCTGCTTTCCTGAATAAAATCCAGATGTTTTATAGTTCCCCCTCTGCTAAAATCTACTGTAATGGTGTTTTTTCTTCCCTTTTTCATTTATATACTGGCACCAGGCAGGGATGCCCTCTCTCCCCTCTGTTATTTAATCTGTATCTGGAACCATTGCTCATTAGACTCAAATCATCCCCCCAGGTTAGAGGTTTTAGGTTACAACAACGGGAACTGGTTCTTTCTGCTTATGCAGATGACATTCTTTTACATCTAATATATCCTGCAGAATCTTTGAAGGCTGCGATTGAAATTATTGAGCGGTTTGGCACTTTTTCTCGCTATAAATTGAATATCTCCAAATCTGAAATTTTTCCATTAAATGTGTACACTAGTAAGCAGGAATTCACTTCCTTTGGGATGAGGTGGACTCCTAGATCCATTAAATACTTAGGGATCCATTTCTCTACTGATCTTTCTCTTTTGAGAAAGTTAAATTTGGATAGAGTCAGGGACTCGGTCTGTCAGGATTTACAGCGATGGTCGGCCCTTCCTATTTCACTTTGGGGTCAAATAAATATCATTAAAATGAATGTCCTTCCCTGGATTTTTTACCCGTTGAATTTGGTAAACCTCTGGCTTCCTATCTCTTACTTTCAGCAACTCCACGTGCTGTTCTCTAATTTTATTTGGCAGGGGAAAGGGGTTAGGCGTTCTTTTGCCAAACTATCGCTTCCTAGGGAGAAAGGTGGTCTTCGATTACCTAATCTCTTGTTGTATTACTGGGTGGCTCACCTTTCTAAATTAGGAAGATGGTTCTCTACGGACCAAGAGTCATCCTGTCCAATCTGACTCCAGCTTGAACGCACCTTTCTTTCTGAGGCTAAGCTAGATAGGTATGCACTACTTTACATACCTCCAACGGTACTCTCACAGTGGGTGTCTGATAGTATGGTGATGGTTGCTCTTAAATCACTTGCTCAGTGTCTAAAGTCCTTCCGCATTTCTAGTATTTTGGACCTGGGACAACCGGTGGTTCTTAATCCTAATATCAGGTTGGGCAGTTCTTGGATTATGCCGGAATGGCTCCCACAAATCAGGGAGGCCAGAGTTGAGCAATTTTTTAGCCAGGAATCACTTCTTTCTTCTGGTGACATTTTGGGAAAATTCGATATACCTAGCAGAGGGGTTTTTAAGGTTTATCAATTGAGACATCTGATCAGCCGGAAATTTGGTACCATTTTTAGGGATTCAGCTGTTTATCCTTTCCTTTCTGAAGTTATTAATCTTGCTTCTCAATCTCACTCTATTTCTTTGATCTATTCTTTCCTTTTGAACTATAAATCCCCGGAGACTGTTGAAGGTTCGAGTGTTTGGGCACACCTCTTACCCGGTATTTCCCCGGACTGGTCTTGCATATGGAAGGACTTGCATAGATACCATATCCAGGATAGGTTGCGGTTAATGCAATATTATATTGTTAATAACCTCTACTATACCCCTACTAAACTTTTTCAGCTTAAGAAGCTTTCTCATTCGACGTGCTCTAGGTGCTTACCAGGAGAAGTTAATTTAATTCATATGTTCTGGGAGTGTCCTAAAGTTGCCCCTTTGTGGTCTCTTGTCTGGGATAATCTTGATCCTCTTCTGGGTCTGTCTGGTTTTTTCTGTCCTGAGATATGTATTTTGGGTGAATATTCCTGTATAGATAGCGTTGAGCATCGATACCATATGGCTTTGGTGTCTATGGCGGTTAAAAAACTGGTTTTAAGACATTGGATGGACCAACTGGCCCTGTCATATGCCGACTGGTTGACTGAGCTGGTTTCGTACCTTCAGTCAGAGAGTCTGATTGCTAGTTTTAAAGGTCATATGGATTTGTTTCGGAAGAGATGGGGTAAACTCCAGGCCTTGTGTTTGCTTTAATATTTTAATTCTGGGACCCGATTTCTTTAGCCTGCTTTTTTAAGTTAATTTTTATGTTAATTTTCGTTATCTGTGCTATCTTGCTCTTGTATAGATACCAGTGTTTTGAAGTATTATGATGGTTTGTTGCTTTGTCCAGACTAAGTTTTATTTTTGATGGCGCACCTTAGAGGGATGGGGGAGGGAGATGGTTGAGGGAGGTTGGGATATTAAATGTTGAATAATGTTTTACTTATCTGTATCTGGGCAGGTTGGATGGGATTGTGTGAGGGTTTGGGGTGTGGGAGGGTGGACTGGGTGATGGTTTGTTTTTTTTGGGGTGGGGGGTGGGGGTTTGGTTGTACCGTTACTTCATTGTTTTCTGTACTTTCTTGGACAGTTTGTTTTGTTGTGGTATACTTTGTTGTTAAAATCAAATAAACTTAAATTTCAAAAAAAAAAATAAATAAAATTTTACCACACCTTCTTATGAGTACTACAGCTGTCATTTTTCACATCTCACTCAAAACGTGTTTCCGCCGATGTAGTGCACAATGGCGCAGTCAGTGTGCGAAATCAATGTATGGGACACATTAAGAAAATCACAGTGACACAGTTCATGAGCAGAGGTCTTAAAATGGCTATGTTGAAAATTTGATGAAAAAATTCCTAAAAATGACTGTTTTACTAGAGTGCGTTCTGCAGTTCTACGCATGCCTTTGTAGGTTTGCGAATTTTCAATATTTTCACTCCAGATTTTCAACATTGCCATTTTACCACACCTCCTCATGAGCAGTACAGCTGTCATTTTTCACATCCTGCCCAAAATGTGTTTCTGCCCATGTGGCGCACAATGGCGCAGTCGGTGTGCGAACTCAATGTATGGAACACATTAAGAAAATCACAGTGACACTGTTCATGAGCAGAGGTCTTAAAATGGCTGTATTGAAAATGTGGTGAAAAAATTCCTAAAAATGACTGTTTTACGAGTGTGTATTGCGCAGTTCCTATGCACGCTCGTAAGTTCGAGTATTTTTAATATTTTCACTCCATATTTTCAACATTGCCATTTTACCACACCTCCTTATGAGCAGTACAGCTGTCATTTTTCACATCCTGCCCAAAACATGTTTCCGCCCATGTAGCGCACAATGGCGCAGTTGGTTTGCGAAATCAATGTATGGGACACATTAAGAAAATCATGGTGACACTGTTCATTAGCAGAGGTCTTAAAATGGCTGTGTTGAAAATTTGGTGAAAAAATTCCTAAAAATGTCTGTTTTACGAGCGTGCGTTGCGCAGTTCCTACACACGCTCATAGGTTTGCGAATTTTCAATATTTCCACTCCAGATTTTCAACATTTCCATTTTACCACACCTTCTTATGAGTACTATAGCTGTCATTTTTCACATCTCACCCAAAATGTGTTTCTGCCCATGTAGCACAATGCATGTCGATTTCTTGAAATCAATGTATGGGACACATTAAGAAAATCCACAGTGACACAGTTCATGAGTAGAGGTCTTAAAATGGCTATGTTGAAAATTTGGTGAAAAAATTCATAAAATGACTGTTTTCAGGCGTGCATTACGCAGTTCCTATGCACGCCAGTGAGGTTTGCGAATTTTCAATATTTTCACTCCAGATTTTAAACATTGCCATTTTACCACACCTCCTCATGAGCAGTACAGCTGTCATTTTTCACATCCTGCCCAAAACATGTTTCTGCCCATGTGGCGCACAATGGCGCAGTTGGTGTGCAAACTCAATGTATGGAACACATTAAGAAAACCACAGTGACACTGTTCATGAGCAGAGGTCTTAAAATGACTGTATTGAAAATGTGGTGAAAAAATTCCTAAAAATGACTGTTTTACAAGTGTGCGTTGCGCAGTTCCTATGCACGCTCGTAAGTTCGCGTATTTTTAATATTTTCACTCCATATTTTCAACATTGCCATTTTACCACACCTCCTTATGAGCAGTATAGCTGTCATTTTCACATCCTGCCCAAAACATGTTTCCGCCCATGTAGCGCACAATGGCGCAGTCGGTGTGCGAAATCAATGTATGGGACACATTAAGAAAATCACAGTGACACTGTTCATTAGCAGAGGTCTTAAAATGGCTATGTTGAAAATTTGGTGAAAAAATTCCTAAAAATGACTGTTTTACAAGCGTGCATTGCGCAGTTCCTACGCACGTTCGTAAGTTCGCGATTTTTCAATATTTGCACTCCAGTGACTTCCAAATACCTAAACAGCACATAGAAGCAAGCAACAATCGGCATTGAAAAATGCTTGTACTTCTTTGTCACTGATTTTTTTAAGCCATGTCCAAGTGCCAAATACCACTGCAAATACCTGCAAGCGAACGTTCGGCATTGACAAATGCTTGTTAAATCTTCCACTCCACTTCCCTCCTACCTACTGATCCATTGAGTTCAGTGCAACCCCTCCCCCTCCCCCATGGGGTTAATGGCAACCAGATTTAATATCTGTGAGGCATTGATATAGTGCATGAGTATTTATACTCCAGTTGGAAAAATAGGAAGAGATCCTGGGGAAAGAAGAGTTGGGGGAGTTTTCAGCTTAGTGGAGGTGAGCGGCTGTAGTGCTAGCAGTGACTGACATGTCAACTCTTGTTAAGAGAAGTGCTGGGGCACTGGGATGAGCCATGAGCCAGTAATAGTCCTGCAAAAGTTTTGTGGATAGTGTTGCTATTTTGCACATACACTTACATATTAGAATTGACAGACAGGACACTGATGCATTGACCTGCAGCCTGTAATCAGCTTTAAAATAAAGCCCTCGCAAAGTCTTTTGCAAATTCATATGTTCTTCTGATTACTTTATGTGCAAACAATTGGAACTTGTCCTTGACTGCATATTTGCAAATTTTGCACAACTATTCATTCAGTTGAGGTTCTGCACCTAACCTTCCCCTCGACTGACTGGGGGAGCCCTGTCAAGCACAGAAAGTGGCACTATGGGTCCTGGGTGTGGGGTGTGGTACAGGGCTCCTGTTGAGTCCAGTCTCTGATTAGCTTGAGGTGAGAGATGAGTAACACCAGGTGGTATATGGCTTGAAAAAGGGGGTCCTGTTGAGGAGGTCACACTGATAATTCTACCAGGTACTATGCCTGCATATTTGAACCAAGAAAGTTTGCCTGGTTGTTAAGCAGCATACAGTGTGAATGGTGAAGGAACATGGGTCTTACACTAATTCAGGTGAAAGCTGCAGTGTGACCATGGCTAATCAGAAGGGATTGGTTTCATCTGAAGCCATGGGTTTCTCTGACTTTTGTCAGTCTTACAACTACCCACCCAGTCACTATGGACAGGTTCTTACTGGGAGGGCATGAAACAATGAAATAGAAGGAGACAAAAGAGAAAAGAAAAATTGAGGGTTGGGACTTGGGCCAGGGATGGACCGTGTGTGTGTGGGGGGGGGGCAGCAAGGAAGCCACAAGGATTAACCACCAGTGAAATAAAGGATACGAAAAAAGAAAAACTGAGGATTGGGACTTTGGCCAGGGACTGAATGTGAGTGTGTGTGTGTGGGGGGGTTGGGTTAGAAGCCATGGGGGCTCCAAAATAAACTTCCACCCATACCACCAATGAAACAGAAATAGAACTGAGACAAAAATAAAAAAGTAAAAAAAAAACAGAAAGGGTTGGGACTCTGGCCAGAGACTGACTGTGTGTGTGTTTGGGGGGAGGGGTGGAAGCCAGGGGTCTCCAAAATAAACTTTCATTTGTGACAGGGTGGAATAGGACCCTGTCCCATTTGTTATGGAGAAAGTGTTTAAAATGCAAGGATCGGTCCTTTCCAGTCATTTGTCTGTCTGGTTGTGCAACCAAATTTTACTGTGAGACTTCGTATTTGCTCACCCCGACAATCTCACAGTTCTTTGCCTCTTACTGTCTCAACCCTCCCTTGCTGTCTTTTTTCCTCCCTTGCATATCTGTTGACATAAAATATATGCAATTCTTTGTATGGAAATGTAACTGATAATGGGATCACTTTTGTTTAGAAAAATATAGTGTTACTGTTGAAATATATATAATTATATTTTGAAATGATTGCAGAAAGCTATTGTAAACTCTAGAGGTTGCTTGAGTGCAAATCTTACAGTCTTCTGCAAAAGCTGCAGAAGGTGCATCAAGAAGCACACTGTATTCTAGCAGCTCCTGAAATTTACAAGAACAGGACACATGCTAAGAGTAGCAGTTGAAAAGACTTATAAAAGAGCTAAGCTGCAACTGCAATGAAGATTGGAAGAGAAAAAGGGACACAGAGACTAAAGGAAAACTTTATTTTATTTTGCCTTTATAAATAGTTATACTGAAGAAGTTTATTTTATGATACTGCTAGTGTAAATAAATTATTTTTGGTGAATTCTACAACTGCTCCTGGTGTTTCCTATGCTTCATGACCTGTGTGTCTCAATGACACCATCCACACCACCAACAAAAAATAAAGAAAGAAAAAGAAGTTAAAAAATAAAAGAAACAAAATGAAAGGGTTGGGACGTGGTCCAGGGAAGGGACGTGGTCCAGGGAAGGGACTGACTGAGTGTGTTGGGGGGAACAGGAAAGTGCAGCTGAGCAGACTTGCATATGGGCTGCCTATCTTGGGACATCCAGCAACAGCAGATTAATCCATCTACTTGCAAACTGAGTCTGAGCAACTCAGATAACCAGTCCCAAGTACTCCTGAGTCCTGAGTCTCACCCCTGAAAACAGGCACCTGTGCTTAGAAGTCACCAACCATTACCTACACAACCAGGAGTTGGGACAGGAGCAGTCTTTTTTTTCTGTAGTCCTGTCAAATAAAGGCTTGCATCAGTGTCACGTGTGAAACATTTTGAGGAGGGGGAAGACCAGCAGTTCAATACAATGTGTCTGCACAATCACCAGTTATTTCCCACACAAGCAGCGGGGGGATCATATTTTTTTTTCTGCAGTCCTATCAAATAAAGGCTTGCGTCACTGTCAAGTGTGAAACGTTTTGGGGATGGGGCAGCCTGGCAGTGGAGTAGCCTCATTCTGCTCAGTGTTACGAGCCATTTCTCATACAAGCAGGACTAGGGACAAGGACAGCTGCCATGCTATTAAACTGTTTTTCTACAAAATTTAACCTGTTTTCCTGTATATCATACTTTAAAATGAAGGTACAGACCATGTTTTATGTTGAATGAATATTGGCTGTGAATCCAAAATCAAAACCAGAACCAATATTGGGATGATTTGGCAAAACCAAAACCTCTCTGGTTTTTCACACATCTAGAAGCAGTGGCAGGGCAGCTAGGGAGGATTTGCTGGCCTCCAAGGAAACAGACAGGATCAGCAGCAGTAGAGGAAATATGGTCCCAAGCTCCAAAATCATAGGCAGGGAAAATAGAAGAACATCTGCCTGGATTAGTGGTAGTTCATGTGGATGTTAAAGATCCCACGGCACTTCTTGAAAAGAGTAGGGGGAATTTCCCTGGTGTCCTGGCCAAATTTCACTCATTCACTAAAAAATACCACCAATAGCTAAATCTGGTTCAAGGTCAGTTGGCATTCATCTGTATCCCCCTCCCCTGGGTTATGCCTGAAAATAGGCAGGATTTGTCTAGTGCACTTACCCGATCAACAAAAACTAAATAAATAAATAAATCATTAGGGCAGGTAGAGGAGATGCACCCAGCAAATAAGCAGGCCCTGTAAACACACTGGGCTTAAAGGACCAGCAGCTGCAATCTGATGGTAATCCTATCGTGCAGCAGGGAGAAACAAACACCAGTTGAAAACATCAACAAGTGCTGAATGAGCAGCAGTCAGAAAAGCTAAAAGGATCCCACACATCAAATGGCAAAGGATGTAGCAACCTGGAAGACTGGCAGGAAGTGGTCCCACAGTATAGTGAGAAAAAAGCGCACATCTGAAAGATGCCTAGAATATACTCTCTTAAGTAGTGCTTGGTTGGGGAGGACATGGCATGAGTTACCCACTGCTCCACTGAACCTGTCTACTGCCCTACAGTTCTTGTTTAACAGTAACTAAATACAATAAGTGATGCCCTATTTGAGTTTGCAAGGGGAAACCAGCAGGGAGTCTGTGCTGTTGGTGGAAATACACAGACGGTAAAGACAAATTAAGTAATGGTTTCTGAAACAAAGATTTTTGCTTGTTGACATCTGTGTGTTACATGCCTAGTGAGTCCCTACTACTTGTAGTCTTCTACAAGAGCCAAGCTACAGTATACAGTCTGTATACGACCCAGGTCTTCTCGCTTGAGACCCCCATGGTTTGATGAGGAGCTCAAGGAGATGAAGACCAGGGGTCAAAGGTTGGAGCATTGTTGGTGGAGGTCTGGATCTGAGGAGGACAAACTGGCTTTGAAAACTCAGAACATAGAAATATAAAAACATAGACTTTAATGGCAGATAATGACTGCTTGTCCCACCCAGTCTGCCCATTTCCCTACCTATTGGATAAGCTGCAGATTCTAGTTTACCAACAACCTAATCCTCCTACCCCCCACTATAATTGCCTTATGGCTGTCCCATGCATTCTTGAATTCCCCCACTGTTTTTGACCCCACAACCTCCTCAGGAAAGCGGTTCCAGGCGTCCACCACCCTATCGATGAAAAAATATTTCTTCACGGTTGCCCCTGAGCCGTCCCCCTCTATCTTTAAATTGTGCCCCCTAGTTCTTGCACATCTTTTTTTCTGAAAGATGCTGCCTTCTTGGACTTTGTTGATTCCCTTGCGGTACTTGAAAGTTTCTATCATGTCCCCTCTCTCCCACCTTTCCTCAAGGGTATACATATTAAGCTCTTTTAGTCTCTCTTCATATGGCTTCTGTTGCAGACCCTGCACCATTTTAGTTGCCCTCCTCTGGACCGCTTCCATCCTGTCTATGTCCTTGCTGAGATGGGGTCTCCAAAACTGCACACAGTACTCCAGATGGGGTCTCACCAACTGTCTGTACAGAGGGATAACAACTTCCTGTTTTCTACTGGTGATGCCACTCCCTATGCATCCCAATACCTCCCCCCAGCTCTCCTTACTGCCTTCTCACATTGCTTGCCTACCTTAAGGTCATCTGATATGACTACCCCCAGGTCCCTTTCCATTTTTGTTGTTGTTAGTACTCCCCCATGATGTGCTCTTCACCTGGGTTTTTGTTTCCCAGGTGCATTACTTTGTACTTCTTTGCATTGAATCTAAGCTGCCAAACTTTTGACCATTCCTCCAACCTTGCCAAGTACCTTCTCATCCTTTCCACCCCTCCCTTGTGTATTAACTCTGTTGCAGATTTTTGTGTTGTCTGCAAAGAGGCATACTTTTCCTTCCAGACACTCTGCAATGCCTCCTATAAAGACATTAAAGAGGATTGGTCCCAGTATTGAACCCTGCGGTACCCCACTAGTAACCCCCCTTCCTTCAGAGTGAGTTCCATTTCACTGACCTGTGCAGCCAGTATAGTGTTATGCGTATGTAACTGCGTTAGTTTTGGTTGTGGCCATTCGCACTCTCTACCTAGAAGTACCAGGAGAAGCAAAGGGAGGCAGGGAGGTCAGTAAGGGAAACCAAAGCTCAGACAGAAGAACACATTGCAAAATCAGTGGGTAGAGGGGACAAAACCTTTTACAGGTACATAAGTGAAAAAAGAAAGCAAAGGGAGGGGCAGTGAGACTGAAGGGGGAGGATGGGGGCCACGTGGAGGATGACAACAGTAAAGCTGACATATTGAACAGGTATTTCTGCTCAGTCTTTACTGAGGAAGAGGAGGGTAATGGGTCTGAAAGGAGTACAAGGGGTGAGAATGGTACAGAAATGGACACAAGTCCCTTTACTTGAGAAAGGGTCCTGAAGGAACTGGAAGTAATAAGAGTTGATAAAGCAATGGGGCCAGATGGGGTGCACCCTAGGGTCCTTAAAGAACTAAGAGAGGTGGTGGCTGAACATCTGGCTATCCTGTTTAGCCAATCACTGGAAACAGGGGAGGTACCCAAAGACTGGAGGACAGACGATGTAGTCCCCTTATACAAAAGTGGGAACAAAAAGGAAGCGGGAAACTACAGACCAGTCAGCCTCACCTTGGTAGTGGGGAAGATCATGGAAGCACTACTGAAGGAGAGACTGGTGGAACATCTGGTTGTCAATGGACTACAGGACCCAAGGCAGAAAGTTTTCACCAGGGGGCGGTCATGTCAGACCAACCTCATTGAATTTTTTGACTGGGTGACTAGGGAGGTGGATCAGGGGAGGGCAGTGGACATGGCCTATCTGGACTTCAGCAAGGCCTTTGACACTGTGTGACATAGAAATCTATTACACAAACTGGGGAATATGGGTGTGGACAGGACAGTAGTGTGGTGGGTAGGTAACTGGCTGGGCGGCAGGACACAGAGGGTGGTGATAAATGGCTGTCACTCCACAGAGGGAAGAGTGACCATTGAGAGTACCACAGGGATCAGTGCTGGGACCGGTCCTATTCAACATCTTCATCAGTGACATTGCGCAGGACCTAGAAGGCAGAATTTCACTGTTCGCTGATGACACAAATCTCTGTAACAGAGTAGACACACCAGAGGGTATTGACAGAATGAGAAGGGACCTGCAGAAACTTGAAGAATGGTCAGGGGTTTAGCAGTTGAAATTCAATGCAAAGAAGTGCAAGATAATGCATATGGGGCACAAAAACCATGGCACAATATAGCAGTTGGGGGAGTGAGGATATAGCATGCACCAAGCAGGAAAGGGATCTTAGGGTTATCATCTCTGATGGCCTCAAGGTAGGGAAACAGTGTGACAAGGCAGCAGGTAAAGTAAATAGGATGCTGGGATGCATAGGCAGGGGCATCACCAGCAGGAAAAGGGAGGTCATAATTCCACTATACAAGACACTAGTGAGGCCCCACCTGGAGTACAGTGTACAGTTCTGGAGACCTTACCTATGTAAGGACATAGACAGGGTAGAGAAGGTTCAGAGGAGGGCAACAAAGATGGTACATAGATTGTATCACAAGTCCTATGAGGACAGGTTGAAGGAACTCAGCATGTACTCCCTGGAGGAGAGGAGGGAGAGAGGGGATGTGATAGAGACATACAAGTATCTTACAGGGAGGAACAGGGTGCAGGAATACACTATTTTTAAGTGAAAAAGATGTTCCAGGACTAGAGGGCATGGGATGAAGTTGGAGGGAGGACGATTCAGAGGAAACGTGAGGAAGAATTTCTTCACAGAATGGGTGGTGGACAAATGGAACACCCTGCCAGAGGAAGTGGTGGGTGCTGAAACAATCACGGGATTTAAGAATGCACGGGATAGACATAAAGGAATTCTGGAGGTCAGGGGTAAGGGGCCACGGACTTCTAGGAAAACATAAACTGGACTTACAAGCTCAAATGGGCAGACTGGGTGGGCCACAGGCCCTTATCTGCCGACACTGTCTATGTATCTATTTCAGAGGAATTACCACCCTGTAGGGATATGAAAGCAAGGAACTCTCTGAGAGGGTTCCACCCCTATAGGTGCCTCAGGACGGTTCCCGTGGCTAAAGGTACCATAGGAATCCCCCTAAGGAGAGAGCACTACTGCTGGAGGAGGAGGGGAGGATGGTGGGGCAAAGACAAAATGCTTCACAGTGAGGCTGAGAGGAACTGCTTATATAGCTCAGGAAGTGGGAGAGCTGGCTGCTTGGTCACCGAACTACAGGCAAAGCCTTTCAATTCACTGGCCTATGCAGCTAGTATAGTGTTATGCTTATGTAAGTGTGTTAGTTTTGGTTGTGGTCATTCGCACTCTATTCCAGAAGAATTACCACCCTGTAGGGGTACGAAAGCAAAGAACTGTCTGAGAGGTTTCCACCCTTAGAGGTGCCACGGGACAGTTCATGTGGCTAAAGGTACCTTAGGAATCCCCATAAGAAATGTAGCATCATCCCCAAAGGAGGAAACCTGATGCGTATGAGCAAGCAGTAACAGTGACGTAGAAGCAGTAACTGAAACATAGTAGTAGAGAAGAATAGTGATGGCTTGCATTGAGAGAAGGGGATCCCCTAAGGAGAGAGGGAATGGCAGGACATCCTCCACCTCCATCCAACAACGGAACCTACCTAAGGAAACTAGGGGAAACAACTATGCTAACTAAGTGTAATGACCTGAGGCAACGGAGGAGAGAAAAAAAACCCTATGAGGAGGAAATCTCTGGGGATCCAAGGCCTAGGTCACCTTCCCTCCAGGCTTGGGAAACTGTATTTAGTGACATCTCTGCAGCTGCAATTTGGAAAACCCAATTAAAGAGAGGTGGAAAATGTTACAATTTGGAGGAAGGCTCTCACTCAAACCCTCTAGCGAGAACGTCGTGGAAGGTTGCGAGAAAACTCTGCAACAATACGAGCATCCAAGGTGCAGGAGAGCAACAACTGCTGAGGCACTCACCTGGCCTACTCGCCCTAAATCAAACCAGGTGAACCAGAGGCAGTCGTGGGGAGAATGCGGTGAAGGTGCCTTGCTAGGGAAACCACTAAAGTCAATGGCCAATTGTTATAGTGAAACACTAGAGCCAAAGGAGATCGTCGTAACCAACCTTCACTGCTAGTCTTAAATTCTATACCAGGAGCTGCTGTCACGTAGCAGGCAGCTAAACCCAAGCCCAGGACAAAGACATTCCCAGCTATGGGCCAGGTGAGAAGGATCCCACCCCAAGTTGGACATGCTCGATGATGCGGACTAAATGCAGAGTGAGACCGTCGGCTGCAGAAACCTGCACCAGATTAGAATGGCTGGCATGCCCCAGAATTGATTGAGAGCTGTAAAGCTGGTGAGCTGAATGAGCACGGCATGCTGAGATCATAATGAGCATTGAGTGCTGAGACCTTGCAAGGTCAAATGCACATTGAGAGCAGTAGAATCCCAGGTGAAGCCGAGGGGGGATGGTACTAAGCATAATGCAATGGTTTGCATAAGCAAGGAGCAACAGTTGTGTAAGCAAGTGTGGACCTGATAGGTCAGTAAGCAGTAGTAGTAATAGGTGGACCTGTATAACAACTGTATAGCAAGTAAACAGCACTGAGGTAGGGGCAAGCCAGCCAGACATGAATAGCCTAATCAAGGTGACAACTGAGGATTTTCAGCGGCGAAGACAGGATTTAGAACAGAATTAATTAACCACATAGGCCACGACCCCCAAACACCTCTCAGTCCCCGCCGTAAGACAAACAAGGAAGCGATGAAAGGCCAAGAACCACATGCAGATATAAAAGCTAATTTAATAGCCTCAGCAGGAGCTTCAGCTAACCTCAGAGTAAACAAGGTACAATAGGAATGGGTGTAAACAATGCAGCAGCAGGAAGCAAGTAGGCCTGTACAGCAGTAGTCAATAAATGAGTACACTGAGTTGTAAGTGCAAATAAAGGAGGCATAATGCTCTTAAGCATTGTCAAACTGGCAGTGCAATGAGATTGCAGCAACAAGGTAAGTAGAACAAGCATGAGTAAGCTGTATAGCTAGGTTCAATTAATCTGAGTCAGGTGACAGCAATCAAATATGCCACATGGACCAGCTATAGTTGAGTAACTGAAAGTTAGCATTATGAGCTCTGAGTAGCAGTATACTAGGAGCCTAGAAAAGCTCCACCAAAAAGGAAGGAAGCAAACACAACCGAAGGCAAAATACAAACCAAAGCAGGAAAACAAACACAGAAGTCCTGCAGAGACAAGCAAGGGGGGGAAGGGATCCGGCAGGGAGGCCCGCCCAGCTCAGGGAAAAACCGGCAGAGCCTTCAGCTGCAAAGACAAAATGCTTCACAGTGAGGCTGAGAGGAACTGCTTATATAGCTCAGAAAGTGTGAGTGACTGGCTGCTTGGTCACAGAACTACAGGCAAAGTCTTTCAGTTACTATTACTCTCTGTGTCCTGTTGTGCAGCTAATTTGTTATCCAGGTTATCGCTCTGGGACCCACTCTCAGGCTGGCTAACTTGTTCATTAATCTTTTGTGTGGGACTGTGTCAAATATTAATCTCTTGTGTGGGACTGTGTCAAATACAGTACAGTAAATATCAAACAGCAATCTCCCATAAGAAGGCAGTATTCCTGTCTACAGAGATTGCTTCAGGGAAGAACAGACCAGATCACCTCTTTTGGGCTATAGACAGGTTGCTTCATTCTGCCATTCTGCAGCTGAAAGGAGCAGTTTCAGCTGCCAAGTGTGAAAAGGTCACTCTGTTCTTCTCTGACAGAGTGTCCTCCATCACAGCTAGGATTTCTCCAACGGGATGGTCACAGCCCCACAGTGGTTGGATGGTTGCTTCCAGATGCACTCCACCTGCCTGTTTTGACATCAGGCCAGTGGATGTGGAAGTGGTACATGAGGTGATCTCTAAGCTGTGGCCCACATACTGTGAACTTGTCCCAGGCCCAACATGTCTCCTAGTGGGTTGTGTGGGGTCCATTGGCCAAGTGTTTGCAGAGATCCTCTGGTGTTCACTTTCAGAGGGGTTATTCTCTAGTGCTTTGAAACAGGCACTGGTGAAGCCCCTCCTGAAGAAACCATTTCTTGACCCCAACATCTTGCCGAGTTATAGACCTATCTCTAATCTTTCCTTTCTAAGTTATCAAGAAAATTGTGGCTCTGCAGCTCGAAGCTCACTGCCTTTGACATCTATGAGTCTCTTCAGTCAGGATTTGGGCCTAGACACAGTACTGAAACTGCACTGGTCAGGATGCATAATGATCTCCTCAGGGCTAGAGATGGAGGGGAATGGTCAGTTCTTGTTCTCCTTGATCTCTTCAGCTTTAGACACTGTGGACCATGGTGAGTTGTTGGATTGGCTAAGGGAGTTCTGTGGACTCACTGGCACTGTCATCAGCTGGTTCGAGTCCTTTCTCACAGGTAGGATGCAGAGGGTGGTGATGGAGAGTTTCTTCTCCTGCCCAAAGTCCCTACTGTGTGGAGTTCCTCAGGGCTCAGTCCTCTCCCTCATGTTGTTTGTAGTGTATAAGCTGCCCCTGGGAGAAATCATGAGACACCACAGCATGGGTTTTCACTGCTACGCAGGTGATACTGAGCTATATACATTGTTTGCACCTGGTACACAAGATGCTGTGAAAGTCTTAAATGCATGTCTGGCTGAGATCCAGGATTGGATGACCTCTAACTGGCCAAAGCTCAACCTTGGCAAGATGGAGGTGCTGATGATAGAGCTTGGTAATTGGTGGGATGCAAGGACTGATGGCGTGGGAATGGGCTTGATGCTGGGACCCACCCCACTTGTGGCCTCTGCTAAGGTGAAAAGTCTGGGCATTATGTGTAACAACAGATTGACATTTGAGGCTCAGGTGTCACCTGTTGTCCAGAGTGGGTTTTATCGTCTGAGGAATATCGCTCAGATTAAAGCCTTAACCCCGCCAGATGACCTCCCCTCACTGGTGCACACTTTTGTGACATCCAGACTGGACTACTGCAATGTTCTCTACCTCAGGGTCAGTGGAGGGGTACCCCAGCACCTATGGCTAGTGCAGAATACAGCACCCAAGTTGCAGATGGGCCTTCTGAGGTCCTGTCATGTGACCCCGGTCCAGTGTGATCTGCACTGGCTGCCAGTGAGGGGGAGAATTACCTTCAAAGTGGGTCTTCTTACTTATAAAGTCCTACACAGAATGACTGGTCACAAATTGACCATGCTACTGATGTAAATACTGCATTGGACTATTTCATAAAACAATTCACGCAAGTCTGTGACATGAATGCGCCCCACAAAAAGGTCAAACCAAGGGGGTCAGTTAACCCATGGTTATCAGCTGACCTTATAAGCAAACTGAAAACGCGTGATCACCTATGGCTCCTTGCCAGAGAGACAGGTAAACTCACAGACATACTAGCCTACAAGCAAACCAGAAATGCCTGCACCCGGGAAATATGCCAGGCCAAATCAAAATGCCACAAGGAGTCATTCACTTCCTCCTGGGGCGACGGAAAAAACTTTTGGGCCAACTTGAAGGAAGTCTTAGGTAAGGATGTGAAATCGGCACCGAACCTAATCAATATACAGGGAACACCTACCCAGGACCCACTAACCTTAGCCAACGCCTTCAACGAATTGTTCTCGGACCTCTCTGGGACACTCCCCCAGACTTCTTCGATGGCCCTCCACACTCAAACACCTCTACTTCTGATGCTCATCCTCACTCAGCCCCTCCTTTTTACTTCAAGAAACTTACCACCTCACAAGTCAGGAAATACCTCCTCAAAGTGCTCGGGAAATCGAGACAAAGTGCAGACACACTGGACCTCAAACTGGTTGCCCTCATTATTGATGAAGTTCTCCTTCCCATAACCAAGATCCTGAACATGTCACACTGCCACTCGCAATTCCCACAGCTGTGGAATTTGGCCATCATGACTCCTGCGTACAAAAATGGAGATAGGGTATTGCTGTCAAACTGACGGAAGGTGTGTAGCTATAATGCTTCACTACATGGGTAATAGGATACTGTTAAGGCAGTTTGTTGAATGGTTCCCCTTATAGGACTAAGTCAGTGTTGATGTTCAAAAATGGGGGGGGGGGGACAAAAAATACTCCACTCAGGCTGTTGTAAAATTTCTCAACGTTCTTCTGCAGTGTTTGAGCACCACTTACAGTGCAAGGTCTTCCAGAATGGGCATAGCCTCCGCAGATGGATGGATGAGTAAACAAAGGGCTGACACATGAAACTTTACACATAATGCTCAAACAAAAGGACAAATAAAAAACTGCTTGTACCACCTCATCATTACTCACCTTCATAAAAATAACCATTCTCCCCACAAAACATTTTTGCTCTTTTAATTTACCAAAACATAACTTTTACAGTATATAGTAACATAATAATTTAAGGTTGGAAGGGACTCTAGGTCAATCATGTTTGCCCTCCACCCTTGCTTCACAAGCAAGGATGAAATAAGTATAGCATGCCATGCAAAGCACAGGTACTCCCCCACACTCTCCCAAATAATAAAACAAATCAAAAAGTTGCAGGACAAAAGAAAGTAACCTGCACAAACAATAATTATGTTTTAAAACCCACTTTTTTTTATCAGTCCAGTTCAGGAGATTTTCCATATACCCCTGATCTTGGTTCTACTGCCTTTCCTGGTCTGTCTGACCACTACCCCCACACCATGATTCCTGACCTTTTGTAGTACCCTTTTATGTGGTACATTTCTGATACGTGGCACCTTCTGATCAACCAAACAATGTTGCAGAGTAAAAAAAAACAAACTTGCATTTCAACATCATTGTCTTAATTGTTTAGACAATGGGTTGCTATGGTGGCAAATTCAGAAATTATCACAGAAGGACCTCAGCAGGTCTGGAGGTGTCACATGTTGGAACTGTGTTTAGTCAAACCAACTGCTAAAATCGAGATTAAAAAAAATAATGCCCCATAGATAGGTACATAATGTCAGCTGCTTTCTTATTGCTTATTCATCTAGGCATCCCTTCAAAGAATCCTGTTATATTAGTCTTGCATGACCATGCTGTGGTGAACCAGTGCTGGCTGTCTTCAATTTATATTTATGGCTGTCTTCAGTTTATTTAAGTATTGTATAAATACATTTTGTCCTTCATTATTGAGTAGTCTCCAAAATTTCAACAAGGATGAATTTTACACCCACTGTTTTGTATTCCTGGTTGCCCCATCCCCTCTATGAAAAGTGGAATCACATTTACATGCTTCTAATCACCTGCAAATTTTATATTCGTCTCTGTTTTTTTATCTCTGCCACAGTTGATGCTGCTTCATTTCTGAGCTCCTTAACCTTCCTTGAATGCTTTGTCTAAGTGTTTTGCCACCAATTCTGTTGTTATATTTATAACCCATATTAATAAATTTCGCATGTCTGGTATAACCAAATCTACTTCTTCTAATAATACTGAAACAAAAAAATGTATTTAACTTGGTGATTATCCAACCATGAGCCACGGGAATATCAACACTCTACCAAGCAGATGATGCAGATTCTCCGTTGAAACCTTAGAACCCTAGGAGCATATTCCAGCATCCACAAGTGCCCATCATCTCTGTCATAATAACTTTTACAGCTAACCTTATCAAGTGGAATGTTTGGTATGCTGAAATACTTCTGCAGATTTCAAAGCAGTAGAAGTGTCAGTTACTACATATCCACATATTTTGCACCTACTTCACAAGCTGAAGCAAACCGTAGAGTAACATGACACAAGTAGAAGCTGCTTGGGATTAATAAACTCAAAGTGAATGTTATAGTGTAACAATCTGATATAAATAAAGGACCTTCTATCAGAAATATAATATGAGAGGGAAACTGACATCTGATGTTTATGAGAATCTGAGAAATGTCTGGTTCTATTAAATAAATAACACAGGATTTTTTTTTGCAAATTTCACATGTCTAACTTTGGATTAAGAGGGTTTACAGTGATTGTTGCCAGAAATACGAATACCTACATAAAGTCCTGAGATGAAAGCTTGAAGGGGTTTGTTCAGACAGGAAGCAGGCAGCTTGTAATGGATGGATCAATGTATCATCATGTCATAGTAACTGTGGAAGAACATAACTCATTTAGAATATGATTAGAGTCCTCTTCCTTGAAATATTTAAATTCAGTATTAAAGGAGGATTGTCCTGAATACTAAACAGGTTTCAATAATGAGTTAACATTTCAAACATATTGCATTTTCAAAGACCTGGGGGCAGATATTCAAAACTTTGCCTGGTGGGCAAAGTGATTGCATCCTGTTTGCTGGGGTTGGTGTCCATGCACAATATTCAAAGGGGGCTGTGGCACACATTAACAAGGGGGCTTATGCATGATGGTGCAGAGTGCTGATATGCCATGGATCCATGGCACTTAACCACTCTGCATCCATTGCGCCCACTGTGCGGGATGCACAAACTGAGGCGCACAGCCGCTATGTACCCGATCCCCCGGCCGTACAGACAGCAATGCTCTGGGGGCAGATGGGGGTGTGCCAGCACTACGTGCCATGCAAAAAGGCATTTAGTGCATACCACAAGGGGACATGTTGCTGAGAGAGATATGCCAGGGGGACCCTGCCATAACCACCATATGTGGCTTGGCCCACATATCTACAGAGTCCCCCCAGGCCTGGTGGCATGCTGGAGTGCCACTGGCAACATTTGTGCTGCAATCCCCCAGCATGTCCGCCCCATCATCGGTGTTGGGATAGAAACTCCCCAAGGCACTGACAACATCCCCCACCCCACCCCCATGTTTGTAATCATGATGGTGCTGTGGTGATTGCTGGTAAGTGGCACAGCCCTCCATACACCTCCTCGGCCGCCCACCATACAACTGATGCTTGGGGCACACTCCCTGCATCACTTGTACAGCAAGCAGCCATGGAAGTGTGTGGAGGGCTGTGCCACTCACTGGCAATAGCAGCGGCACTGGCAGGCAGGTACGGGGGTGGATTGGTGGCACTGCCAGTCCCAGGGGGAGAGGTTCACTGGCCACCAGTGAGTGGTGGGTGCACCGGCATCAGGGTTCTGAGGATTGGGCAGTGCTGAATTGGGCAAGGCACACCAGCCGGGGTGCTTGAGGGGAAGGGGAACAAATGCATCGGGACAAAACACTGCTGTGGGGGGTTGCCATGTGCATTGCCATCTGGGGTGGGGCTGCCATGGGTAGGAAGGGGCCATGCATTGCTGAAACATGGCATGGGTGCTACTGGTAGGGGGGTGATTGCACTGGAACTATGGGAACAAGGCAGACATGTGATTGGGGGGTCTGTGTTCGCAGGGTGCCGGGGCTGCTCTGTGTTGGGGAGTGGTTTGGTGGTGAGGCGAGTCACTGCTGTGCATCGGGAGCAGGGCTAGAGGGTCCTTCAGCCAGTAGGGCATGGCAGTGTGGGTCCAGGTGCCTGTGGGCTATTCACATACCAGGACTCATGCCCAGCTGTGCAAGTGATCCACTAGGGACCAAGGATCGGCATCCGATTGGATGCCTGGCTGGGTCTGCTACTCCTCCCTCGGCTGCCCTGTGTGGACCTGCATGCCGGGGGGGGTGCAGCAGACAGGTGTTGGTCATTGGTGAATGCTGGCTGTGCGCACCTGTCTACAGGTGTGGAGCTACATGGGCATGATATGCGCCTCTGGCACACTTTTCCCATCCATTTGTGCATAGGCCCCAAGGTTAGCACATGCAAAAAAAGATAATTTAAAGGGTGGGTGGGGACAGGAGCTGGCGCAGTGCAATATACAGTGCATTTGCACTGATGAAAAGGGCTAGTTCAGGCCACTTTGCACAGAGCAAATACCTCTGAAAAGAAGCCCAACTTACTGCAGGCAACCCAAGTGGCCAGCAAAGTAACTGCAGCCAATAACTATATTGGCAATGGGGGAGCTCACCTGCTCCCTGCTGGGTAGTGCCACCCCCACCCTCTGATTGCCATCCCATACATCTATGAAATTCTCCCTGGTATCTAGTGGTCCCTCCACCCTCTGATCACCAGCCCCGGTATAGACAAATAATTCCCTGGCACCTAGTGGTCCCTCTGCCCTGCAATCACCAGCCCTGGTGGTAAATGAGTACTCCCTGGTCTCCAGTGATCCCCCTGATCACCAGCCCCAGCATAAACAAATAATTCTCTGGTGTCTAGTGGTCTTCTGTGCCTTCTGATTGTAAATCTCAGTATAAAATAATAGGTCCTAGGTGCCCAGTGATCCCCCCACCCTCCAATCACCAGCCCTGGTAGTAAATCAGAACTCCTTCATTTCCAGTAGTCCCCCCCACCCTCTAGTCACCAGCCCAGGTATAAAATAACAACTCCTCGGTATCTAGTGGCACCCCCACCCACTGATCTGTTTTACTACCAGGGCTAGTGATTGGAGGGTGGGTGGACCACTGGGCACCAGGGACTTATTATTATATGTCAGGGCTCATGAATTGCAGGTGGGAGGGACCTCTAGGCACCAGGAAGTTATTTGTCTATACAGGAGCTGGTGATACAGGGGGACCACTAGACACCAGGGAATTATTTGTCTATGCCAGGGCTGGTGATCAGAGGGTGGATGGGACCACTGGACATGAGGGAGTACTGATTTACTACCAGGGATGGTGATCAGAGGATGGGGGCCACTGGACACCAAGGACAGTTTTAAACTACTATGGGATGGCGGTCAGTGGGTGGGGGACCAGTAGACACAAGGGACAGTTTTATACTGCTATTGGCCAGTGATCAGAGGGTGGGGGGGCCACTAGACACCAGGGAATTCCTGATTTTTATGGAACCAGGCAATCAGGATGGGGTCGGAGCCAGTCACAGATATACACATCTGCTGCCACTTCACATTCAGATCTGCCCATAATGGCCGCACAAATGGCCCCTTAGCACCTTGCATGCCCAGTGGGCTAATTTGTATGGTTGGGGCCATCTAAATATTGTGCTGAGAGCTACCAGCACTATCAGGCATGGGGTGCTGTTCCCTTCACTGCCAGGATTTATCTTGGGGGAGCAATACTCAGCTTAGTGCTACACCAACATGCCCCTATATTCAGTCAGATAGCACCAGTGTGCTATCGAACTGAATATAGCATCCTCTGGGTACTGGGCAAGGGGCAAGCACAGCACAAACAACTGCACTCTGCTTTGCCCATTTTTGAATATCTGGCCCCTGTATTAATAAGCATAATTTTGTGTGTGCAGCACTGAATACTTGAAGATGTTTCTGTTCATGTGATCATACTATGCCTTCTTCTTTCATTAGTGGCCTTTTTAAGCCCTTGGTATAGCCAGCAGAATTCTTGTGGGTACTCCAAAGTACCCACAAGACACTGGTTGTGTGTCCGTAACTTGCATTGTTTTCAAGATATTTACATTTGTTTGGTATGTCTACTAGAGTGTTCACTCAGAGAGAAAAAAAAATGTCAGTTGTTTTCAAGTGCATCTGCACACATTCCAAACAAATCTAAATATTTTGCAAACTATACAAGCTATCCAATAACAACAAGCAACAAAGTTGTTCAGGACAAAAAGATTGTTACAGTGAGGATAGTCACTAAGCTGAACTCCTTACAGTTTTTAAAATATTTGTGATCTGAATTGGGAAATATGATAAAAACATGGAAATGTGGTTAATTAGATGGCTATATTTTAAAAACTATACAGAGTTCAGCTTAGTGACTACCCTCATTGTAAAAATCATTTTGTCCTGAACAACTTTGCTGCTTGTTGTCATTGGGTAGCTTGTATAGTTTTCAGAATGTTTAGATATGTTTGGCATGTGTGCAGATGCGCTGAAGCAGTGCTTGCTACTGAATCTATGTTCTTTCTACATCACTGCCACATGAGACAGGATGCATTGTAAGAACAAGAAAAGCAATAAACTTTGCTGCGGTGGAGAGCCCCAAGGGTCATAAAACTGCCATAAAGCTAGCAGACTAATTTAGGAAAAACTCCAAATAGCAGACAGAGGGAAGGCCCCACTAGGACTTCACACACAAATCAAAACAGTCTGCACAACATATGTTTTTACAAATTCTGGGTGTACTACTCCTTTAAGAGACCACTATGGTTCTCACCAAGGGTCAGGGAAGTGGTAAAGGCCATAAAGAAGGCCTTCTATAAATAGAAGGAAAACAGGGGGGAGGTAGAATGGGAGGATTATCTGCAGAGAAATAGGGAGGCAAAGAGGGCTGTTAAGGAGGCCAAAGCAGACACAGAGCTACGCATCATGGAGGGGGTCAGGAATGAAGAAAAACTGTTTTTCAGATATATTAGTGAAAAGAGGTAAGGGAATCATAAGGCTAGTTGGGGGGTAGGGTGATAGAGGAGGATGGGCAAAAGACTGCCATCCTAAATCACTACTTTTGCTCAGTTTGCACTAAGAAGGACAGTGGGTCCATGCCAGACAATGGCATCAAAGTGGCCACTAAGGGAATTCTGGAAATGAGACAGCCATTGTTCACTAGTGAAAGGGCTCTGAAAGGCTGGCTGCCCTTAAGATAGATAAGGCACCAGGACCAAATGGGTTGCATCTAAGGATACTCAGGCAATTAGCAGTGGAGCTGTCTGAACCACTGGAGTGTCTGTTCAGCAGCTCACTTACAGTAGGTCTGGAGAAGTTCCAAGGGATTGGAAGGTGGCAGACATTGTACCACTTCATAAGGAGGGGGATAAGGAGCAACAAGGGAACTACAGGCCTGTCAGTCTAACCTCTATCATAGGGAAGCTGATGGAGTCACTGATCAAAGAGGACCTCATAGATTACCTGGAGAGCAACAGGCTCCAGGATAGTAAACAGCATGGTTTTGTGGCAGGAAGATCTTGTCAGACAAACTTGACAGTTTTCTTTAACTGGGTAACAAAGGAATTAGACAAGGGCCATGCTGTGGATCTGCTCTACTTTGACTTCAGCAAGGCTTTTGACTTGGTACCTCACAAACGATTGCTCAAGAAAATGAAAAACTTGGGTGCAGCTAAAGCTGTAGTGAACTGGGTGGGTAACTGGCTTGAGGGGAGGCAGCAGAGGGTGGTGGTCAATGGGGTTAAATCAGAAGAGAGGTAGGTTATGAGTGGGGCTCCAAAGGGATCAGTCCAGGGTCTGGTCTTCTTCAATGTGTTCATTAATGACACTGGAGAAAGAGTCTTGGGCAAGCTGTGTCTCTTCACAGATGACACAAAACTATGTGGCAAGGTGGATAGTGACAAGGGAGTAAGGGAAATGCACAGAGACCTACAAAAGCTGGAGGAGAAGTCAAAAGTCTGGCAGTTAAAATTTAATATATAAAAGTTCAAAGTAATGCAGCTAGGGGAAAAAGAACCCCAAGACAGAGTATCGGATGAGAAGAAAGAGACTTAGCCCTACGGATGAGGAACGGGACCTGGGAGTTATCATTAGCAACTTATTTAAACAATTGAGTCAGTGCAGCAAAGCCTATAGTAAGGCTAACAGGATGATGAGATGTATCAGGAGTGGTATTGGTAACAGAAGAAAAGAGGTTATACTTACCCTCTACAAATCCCTGGTGAGACCTCATCTAGAGTACTGCACCAAGTTCTGGAGTCCTCACCTCAGAAAGGATATGGATAGATTGGAGACAGTGCAGCACAGAGTAACAAAAATGATTCAGGGCCAGCAGGGCAGATCCTATAAGGAGCACATCAAGGCACTAAATACGTAATCACTGGAGATCAGAAGGGAGAGGGAAAATATGACAGAGATCTTCAAGTTCCTTAAAGGAATTAACAAAGTGAACTGCGGGCAACTAATTAGCCTGAATACCAATTTGCTATCACATGGACATGAATGGAAACTAACAGGAGGTAGGTTCAAGAAGAATGTGAGGAAGTACTACTTTACGGAATGGGTGGTGGAACCTTGGAACAATCTATCTGCTGAGGTGGTGGGTGCGAAAACAGTTGGGATTCAAGCAGAGCAGTGACACAATGAAGGGAATAGTGGTTACTGGTTGTGACAGGACCAGGGAGGAGAATAGAGAGATGATAGGGAGGGTTAGTACCCTGGAGGAACAGTAGGTTCTAGGGATTATAGGGAACTTGAGCAGACTGGATAGACAGCTGGTCTTTTTCTACCATCATTGTCTATGTTTCTATGTAAAATGATATAAAGATCTATGAAACACACATACAGAATTGTAAACAGCATTTCAGGAAATGAAAACTGAGATCATATTGGTACAGATGTGCTGGTCAACTCTGAATACACGGCAGCATGCAGGTGACCTGGTTTAGGTTCCTGCATCCTGCCTTGACTCTACCAGTGTAAACTGATCTGGCATACCTGAGAGGGGGATCCCATTTAGTACACAATGGACACATCAGTTGGTTGTTGTTACACTAGCTGCTTCTCTGCTCCACTAAGAGTCATGCAGTTATTTTCTATGGCACAGTATCCCCTCCACCCACCCACCCAAACTGATGACACATTTAGGGGACCCCTACCAGAAAATAACTGCATATCCTTCATTTTTGAGCACATAAATAAACAACAAATTAAGAGAGATGCTGCAACCGAAAGGAAAAATGAGTAAGCAGCACAAGCAGGAGTAACAAAGATGAAGATGATCATTCATGAATTTAGGATTAAAGAATCTTAGGAAATCAGTCAGCATCAAACATAATTACAAGCTGATTTGTTTTTCAGTTAATCTTTTTATTGAGTACATATAACCTACAGACTTACACACATTCAATATCTTTTCCACAGTAAAGACAGGGTGATCTTTTAACATACAGTAGAAGGCTAGCAATCCTTGGTACATTAGTGACATGCACAAATTAATTTGGTTACAACTGTGGTGACATTACTAAGAATTACAAGCTGATTTTGAAAAAAGGAGGACATGTCTGCAACAGGAGGAAGCAGCAGTACATCCTAGCCTGGTGAGAGACATTGGCCTGTTAACTGAAGAGAGAAAAGATGACACCAGGCAGGCAACAGCAGCACTGTGGTCAAGTCTGCAAACTACTGTCTGCTGACAGCGCTCCTTTATCAGGGAATGCTTAATATGTATTAAGATTTTTGTTTTGAAAGGGCATATCCAGGGAATGCAATCATTAAGAGTAAGTCAGGACATGCAGTGGTATTATTGAAAGATGCCATTCAGGCTTTCAAAAAATTAACTCAGTCTCTTGTTAAAAAAAGTGAGGGAGATATTAAAGAACAACTACTTATTAAATATAGGAAAATTGTAAAACTCTTGAAACAGGCTATTTTACAATCTAAAAAGAAATTGGAGTTTCGTTTGGCTCACTCTAAAGATAACTACAAAGCATTATTTTCTTAATAATAAGAAAATGAATAATAGATATATGGGTCCTCTATGTGTAAATAATTCTACTATTTCTACCGATAGGGATATTGCCAATACATTTAATAATCAGTTGTGTTCAGTATTTACAAAAAAAGCAGTTCCAACATTTTTTAGGCAAACAGTTAATAATTATCCTGTCCATATTATTACTGAAGATGACACCCTTGAGGCTATTCGTTCCCTCAAACAAACTTCTATCCCAGGACCAGATAGTATTAATTCCACTTTTTTATTAGAAACAGCTGAAGATATAACTAAGCCTTTGACCCTCATTTTTAATAACTCTTTATGTGAAGGTGTTATTCCTCACGATTGGGCAATGGCTATTGTTATACCAATATTCAAGAAAGGTAATCATTCACAGCCTGAGAATTATCGCTCAATAAGTTTAACCTCGGTCATAAGTAAATTAATGGATAGAATTGTCAAAACAATGTTAGAAAATGAAACAATTTTTAAAAACTTAAATGACCAGACTCAGCATGTATTTAGACATGGGTACTCTTGTACCACCAATTTGGTAGCTTTCTATAACTATATTAGTATGGGACTTGACAACGGTATCCCTATGGATGTGGTTCTCCTTGACTATAGTTAAGCTTTTGACATGGTTCCCCATGATTTACTGCTTGATAAAATGGCTGAACTTGGATTTTCACAGTATATAATTAAGTGGGTATCTGGTTGATTACATAACAGAGAACAGCGGGTTAGAATAAATGGTGTTTTTTCTGATGTTCATAGTGTGACTAGTGGGGTTTCCCAGGGTTCGGTTCTTGGACCTACTCTGTTCAATATTTTCATAAGCGATTTACAGGTTAACTCAGACAATCACCTCTCAAAATTTGCTGATGTTACCAAATTAGGAGGGCCTGTATCTGCATCATTAAATTGAGAATCCATTAGAAATAATCTAAAAATTATTGAAAAATGGGCAGATTCAAATAAGATGTTACTCAACCCAGATACGTGTCATGTATTGCATTTTGGAAAGAAATAATCCCAAACAGACTTATTTCTTAAATAATTTTCCCCTTCAGGTATCAATAGTACAGCAAGACCCTGGAATACTAGTTAATAATAAATTATCTTCAACTGATCATTGTGCTAGGATAGCTAATATATCTAATGCGATGCTTACCCGAATTCAAAGATCCTTTGTGTCAAGGACTCAGGAACGTATTATTCCTTTGTTTAGATCATATCTGAGGCCATATTCTGATTATGGTTCTCAGTTTTGGAGTCCTTTTTTGAGGTAAGATATTAATAGATTGGAAAAATCCAGAAGAGAGCAACTAAAATGGTTCCTTATTTGCCCAAGATGGACTATTGGAGTAGACTGCAAAAAACTGGGTTACATTTGCTAGAATTTAGACGTACAAGAGGTGATCTACTTCTACTATACAAAATCCACAATTCCCGGGATTTAATACAACAATGTGGATTAAAATTTTCCAGTAGAAGGATATCCTCTCGTCTCCATAATAAACAAATTGATGTGGCTAAATCTATAATGAACAAAAGACTAAATTACTTCATGGTGAGAACCCCCAGAATTTGGAACAAGCTTCCCCAACATTTGGTGGAATGTAGTTCGACCGTATCATTTAAAAAAGGTTAGAAAATGGGCTAAAATAATCCCAGGCTCTGATTGGCTGATAGACCTGGCAAGGGGGGCGTCTATCAGACAACAGACCCTGGGCATTAAAAGTGCCAGCTAGCCACAAGCCCAATCACACATATCAGTATTCAAGTAGAACGGTCATTTTTAAAAAGCAGACATTTTTTTCTCGCTCCTTAGCAGTCTAATTTGTGGCCTTCCCCTGCCCACAGGTCCTTTACAATGACATCCATCATCATAAAGCAATTTTAAAATATAAGAAAAGTAAACTCCTTACCAACATTCATAGCGATCACCTGAATTCACTATAAAAACCTCCACAGACATCATCATACACATGTATACTTGTCACTCTCCCAGTCGGCTCTCCGCCCAAAAGCCGCATCTCAATTTAAATCCCCAAGCCGGCCAAGACACTGTCGCCAGAGCTGAAGTCGGGACCTCAAAGTGTTACAGTCCCACAAATCACACTCACAGCTTCTTATTTGTCCATGACCTCTACCACAAGCAGGCTCAGTGTCCCTGACTTCTCCCTCCGTCAGAAACCCATTGAAAACAAAAGTGGCACAAAAAAAAACTCGATCCCTAGCCTTGTCAGCAGTATTTTAAGTCAAGTCAACTCCCGGCCCACAGTCATAAACCGCAGCTCGGCTCCCACTGTGTTTTCTTTGCGGGGGTGGCACCTCACACCATAAACAGTAGCTGTACATAGACCTGCTAAATTGAACTTTAAATAGTAGCCACACATTAAAAAAAGAAAAACGAAGCCACAGACCAATCAACTTCACATAAGTTGTGGTGGGCAGTGAGCGTTGTGCGTGCCTCACCATAGCAACTACACTTAAATCTGCCCTTTCAAACTACGGAGCGAGAGTGACTGAGTAAGTAACAGTGCAGAACATAAAGGAGTAAACGCAGTGGCAGCCTTTTCTTTACTGAATGCATTTTTCTTTTGAGGACGACACAACCATCAAACGTCAGCACTGTGTGTGTGTGTGGGGGGAGGGCACAGCATCACTCGATCACTCGCTAATGACCAGCGTTTTTGGGGGGGGCACAAGTAAGTCTGAAAGATGATTTTGTATGTGTGTGTGTGTGTAACCATGGCAACCACCTCCAAAACTGCAGGCGGAGGAACTATTTTATTATAAATCTTACTTGAAATGAAATTTTCATTAACATTTTTCTTCTTAAACTTAATTTTTTGACAGTGCCCATTTTCCAAGTGCAATAATACCCTCCAGGGTGGGTGGTATTGTGCTATACCGGACCTTCCAGGGGCTATAAGTCCCTCCGCCTGCGGCGTTGGGCCTCATTACGCCCCTGGGCGGTCTGGTATAGCACAATACCGCCCACCCTGTTGGGTATTATTGCTTACTTTGGATCTTTGGATGGAGTCTAATTACTCCCGGGTATAACTTTTCCCACCATAGTGGTGGGGGGCAATCTCGATGGGCAATAACCTTCTTTCGTCCTATTAAACCAAGTAAACCAAGTAAACCAAATAGGACAAGCTGCAAAAATTGTGCCATCAGGTTCAGGCAATCCAAAAATTAGCTCAGTCCAATATGACAGCATGCTACAGAAACTGTGCCATCTGGTTCAGGCAATCCAAAAAATTAGCTCAGTTCAATACAACATGCTGCAAAAACTGTGCCATCACTGGTTCAGGCAGTGCAAAACTTAGCTCAGTCCAGTAGGACAGCATGCTGCAGAAATTGTGTCATCAGGTTCAAGCAATTTAAACATTAGCTCAGTCCAATAGGACAAGCTGCACAAATTGTGCCATCAGGGCCAGGCAATCCAAACATGAGCTCAAGTTCAGTAGGATACAATGTAAAAATTGTGCCATCAGATTCAGGCAATGCAAACATTAGCTCAGTCCAGTAGGATATATTGCAAATATTGTGTCATTATACTCAGGTAATGCAAACATGAGCTCAGTCCAGTATGATATGCTACAAAAATTGTGTGGCGTGCTGAAGGGCTTACTGAATTAACTATTTCTTTTTCAAAATCTCACTTTTCCAACTCTTCCATATAGTCAACTTTTTGGTCACTGGAAAATATGTTTGTTGGCTGCAGGTCATAACTGTAACCAATAAAGGGGAAGGCTTATTTTTAAGAAAGTTAATTTGTCTACATTTTCTGGCAGTAGCCAAGATCGTATATCTGTTGCCACATTACTCACAGAGCTGAAGAGTGTCTCTGAAAATACACTGGTTAGGAGATGGACAATGTATTTTAAAGCTACCTGAACAAGTGCAGGCCATGAAGACTATTTGTTTTGCCAGTATTTTATGGGATCCTCATTCCTCTCCATAACAGTTTCTATGAAATATCAGTCAACCTTAGCCTGGGCCGAGGTAGTGATATATGGAGAAGAAAGGTTTGACTTTTTAATGACAACAACTTCCAAGTGACCCAAAGTTGACTAGTAGGAATGGAACAAATTGCAGCTGTTGACTTGTGTATAGTCTGATGGAGAAGACAGGGCTGTGAAGGTGCAAGAGAAATGGATGAGGGGCCTGTATCTGTTGTCACAGTTTTTTCAAAATTGAATCTACTTCTTGAATGATTTTCTCTTTGCAGTTTTGGAACACATTGTGGTCATTATGTGGGAGCTGCTTCATCATGTACTGTCAGTCTAGTACTGCTACTAGAATATAAAGTTCTGTCCCTAGCATTTCACTGACTTTCTCATCGTCCCTGACTTTTTTAATCATTTGTAGGAGTATGTCGTTTTTCATTCTGAGTGACAATTCCCTTTCAGTGGCATGAGATTTTTTCATCTGAAACTGGCTTTCTGGAATATCTATGTTATTTCTGATTGCATTTAGTTGACATCTAAGAATCTTGATCAATGGGATGATTTGGCTGAATGTGGCACTGTTTTGAACTCATTTCCCTAGTAATTTCTCAAAAAGGTTGCAGGATCATGATGAGAAATTCTAAAACAGCCCACTGTTGAGGATTAATGTACACATCAGCATCCCCTAAACTGTTCTCAAATGTGTACTGCCTTAAAGCCTTTTTGTTCCATCAGTTGTTGTAATGTAAAAGGTAAAGTTTTGCCTTGCCACAGAATCCTAAATAAGATTATTCAGAGGCAGTCCACTTTCTTCCTGTATGGCCAACAGTTGCTAGCATGCTTTGCAGGACTGGCTAATAGAGCTGGACGAAGTGCCCTCAATTCGCTCTGTGGAGTGATTCACGGAGTGAAGGCAAATTCACGGAGTGTTCTGCAACGAGAAGTGGAGTACTTCGCATTATAATGGGTAACGCGAAGTCCATCGAAACCAATAACTTTGTGTTACTCCACCTTCCCAAACCACTACTCCACCAATTTTCAAGGCGAAGTACATTGAAAACAATCTACTTCACCTCACTTCGCCTTGTTGTAAGCTCCAAAGGCTAATTTTGCAGTGATTCATGGGATTTCAGGTCATATGGGCTCTAGACTGTTCTGCGCTGCCTCAGTTCGGGGTAGTGTGTGTAGGAAGTTGTAGGAGACAGTCTGCTCTGAGAGCTCTCTGTGATTCAAACCTTATAAAAGCTGTTTTAAAAGTCTTTTTGAGTCTTTTTTTTTGCTGAAACTTTAGTTCATCGATTGTAGAAAACCTTCCTGTGCTCATATCATCAAGCGTTTATTGTTTGTGTGTGGATTTTGAATGTTAATGTACAAGATGCAGTCTGTGTACTGAGAGACAGTGGAAGTGTGCTTTGGGGGAAGGGCATATCTGGTGTAGGCAGATTTAAGTTGGAGAAATAGGGAGTTCTTTGTTTTTTGGTTATATTTTTCTTGTATAACTGACTGTGTTACTGTACACACAGTAATATTTTCAGTAATTGTTGACATTTTTTTGCTAATTGTGTGTGTGTGGTCAGGAGGGACCTGCTGCAGCATTGAGGTTGTTTAAAAAACCTTGTATGTTACTGAAGTTTTAAATCTGATATGCATTGCTCGTAGACAAATTCTGTGTGTGTGTGTCAGTGTGTGTGTGCGGTGCGGTGCATGACGTGACATCAAATAATACAGCTTTTATAGTGCCACAGTGTAATTGCAGGTGCAGCAGTGTCAACCTGCTATCCACTGCAGCTGTGTGATTTTGTACTTCCATTGTAGTATCTTTTCTTGGTTTTGCACTGCAGTAATCTGCAGTCAGTGCCTCCCCCCCCCCACACCACTGGCAAAAGGTATTTTTTTCCAGATTGGATTGTTTGTGACTTGAGAACACCACTGGTTAGTTAAGGCGTTGTAGAATTTGTTGTGACTTTGCACCTGTATCTGTTGTTGAAGCCACAGTTGTTTTTTGCTTCAAATCAGTGTCATCCCCCACCCCACCCAGAGTGAACGTTCCAAAATCTGAATTTGTTTAGAATACTTCTGTTGATCCCCCAAAATGCCTGCAAAGAGACATGCAAGCAAAGCTGTTTCTCACCATGGCACTGCTGCCAGTGGTAAGATTGTCTGTGGACGTGGTAGTAGTACGCAGTCGCAGAAGTACATTGCTGATGTGAGGAAAGGTATTTCTCCTTCAATGTTTTTTACAACACAATCAGTAGCTTCACTCATAGTTGAAGGAGATGATGTTATCCCAGCTGGTGGTGGTATGAGTATTACTGCCCCAAGTTCCAGTTCTGACCAGTTTACCGTGTCCAAAAATATACTGGAGTGTGAAGTAGTGGCAGTGAGTGACAGTGTAGATGATGTCATACTCCCCAGTAACATTCCAGTAACTGAACTTGTGGATTCTGATCATCACCATATCTTATTTTCCAATTGTTTAACCAGGTGAGATACACTAAGCTGAAAGCTTATTTACAGGTGCAACCTGGAAGCACAGGGAAGTTAAGTAACTTGCTCAGGGTCATACAGTATGCAAGTGGGGGCTGTGGGATTCAAACCCAGGTCTCCAGATTTGCAGCTCAGAGCCTTAAACCACTGCACTATACTGCCTCCCTCAATGATGTCAATGATAGCACACACAGTGACATTTCTTCCACGGCGGTTCAAGTCATGCATTTGCCATGCAGTGATTCACAGTGTGGTGAAAATATTTCTGGTGATGGTGGTGCTAATGATGATGATGTTGCTGTGGGGCTACAACATGTAGTCCATATGCCAGCATCCAAACAGAAGATGTGGATGATGTTGATGAATATGTTGATGATGTCAGTGATCCCTGTTGGGAACCGGAGAAAAAATAAACTCAAAGTGGTTGTGTCTGGGCCTGTTTGCATTTCCCCCCTCCTATAATAAGTTGTGATTTACCAGTTTCAGTTGATGACAATGACCCAGTAATAATGATAGGTAGTTGTGGTGGTCAGTTGCAATCCAAGTGTGTCCTGCCTGAAAACTCATGTAGCACACCCCCCACTTCATGGCTTAAAAAAACAGAGTCCATTTAGCAGCATCAAGGGGGACATGTTAAAACTAGAGCATCAAAATTCCTTGTTTGGGATGAGTCAGTTGCAGTCTGCCAGGTTTGCCAGGTATGTGTGAGTCGAGGTAAAAAGGGGAGCCATCTGGGCACAGGGGGGACAGCATACACATCTTACACTGTAAGAACAGGCACATGGCACCGTGGACTCAGCACAAGATGGCAGCTAATACCTCTACCACAGTGGGGCATTCACCCTCATCATCAACCATAACGAGCATGTTATCCCCTTCCATGACTGTAGCATCAAGTAGAAAATTAAATGTGTGCAGTAGTGATAAAATAACAGCAGAAGAGTACTACAGGCATGATGAGGTAGAAGAGCAAAATGCTTCTGAAGTCTTGTCCAGTGGTGGTGAGAGTAACAGTTTTGGTGGTGGTCAATGCAGTATGTCTAGTGCAAATGGTACATCAACTGCTGTTGCTAAATCTGAGAAAATAATTGCATTTCTGGGTTTGTCATCACCTGTGCAACTGTCTTCATCACACGTCCATACTCCACTCCCTGCTATTCACAGAGCAGAACCATTTGCCATCACACCCCGTGTAAAATGTTTAAGTCAGTCGACATTACAGAGTGTTTTTGTGCATAAACTGAAGTACCCACCCAATCATACAGTGTCACATGAACTTAATGTTGCTGTAGCTGAAATGCTGGCAATTGATCTTTTACCCTTCTCCTTTGTGGAGAATTCTGGGTTCCTGAGGTTTGCTGCATGTGCCTGTCCAAAATGGACAGTCCCATCCAGGACATACTTTTCAACCCATGCTGTCCCCGGGTTGTACCGTACTGTGTCCGACTCAGTAAGACATGCCCTTCAACATTCCTCCTCTCCATTCGTCCATTTAAGTATGGATATGTGGACAAGTGGCAAAACAGCGGGGAGTTCATATTTGTGTATAACTGCACATTGAGCGCAGGTGCCGGGGGTTGTTTGTGCTGTTGGTGGTGTGAATAATCAGCGTAGTAAGGTGGAGTGTCGTGGTAGCAATCTTCCAGGAATTCAACAGCATGCAGCGATTGCTATGCACAATGTGACCTGTTCACACACTGGTGAAAACATGCTGGATGCGGTACTGACTGAAACTGACAAGTGGCTGAACCCTCTGTCCCTGAGAGCTGGGTTCATAGCAAGTAACAATGGGTCAAACGTGGTGAAATGCATCATGAATGGTGACATTTTTCAGGTTCCATGCATGGCCCACTGTTTAAATCGTGTGGTGCAGGAGTTTCTGCAGCACCATGATATAAAGGAAATGCTGACAGTTGCACGCCATATCTGTTCTCACTTTTCATGCTCTGCAAAGGCCCGTGACCAACTTCGGCAGTTGCAGATCCGAAACAGCCTCCTGCAGCACCGCTTGAAGCTGGAAGTTGTCACCCTGTGGAACTCCACTTTATACATGGCAGAGAGGTTGTATGAACAGTACAAAGCCATCTCAGAATATCTTGTCATGCACACTAGCTGTAAAAGTTCCGGGACCTTCATGTCTATGACAACTGAACAGTGGTGCCTCATGGACTCTGTAATAAAAATCTTGAGGCCTTTTGAACATGTCACACAGGCAGTGAGTGGCAAGTCTGCCTCCATTAGCCAATCAATTCCACTGCTGTTGGTGCAGAGGCAGACATTGTTGAATGTACAGCACCGCCTTGATGTTGCCAGAGACAGTGCTAGCAGTGTGTTGCTGAAACACATGCTGACAGTATTTAACCAGAATCATCACATCTTGAGCATTCAGAGTAGTGACAACTTTGCAATAGCAACAATGCTGGACCCACGATACAAACTTGGAATTGCCTCAGTACTGGAGGGCGGGCCTGAACAGGCAAAAAATGTCAGTGGGCAACTGGTGCATTTGGTTCATGGGGCACAGAAATCACGTGCCAAGGTCAGGAAATCTGATCAGTATAATCAGGTTGAAGGTGAACCTGGAAGAGTAATATCAAGCATATCCTGAAAGGGGAATGGGACTGCAGTTCCAGGTGGTCTGTCATCAAAAGCATTTGGTGTTAACCCACTTTGGAAGGCTTTGTCCCAAGTGGGGATTTGTGACATAAATGATTCTGGAGAACAGGATGATGCATCAACAACTGGACTTAGAGCAGCACAGCGAATGGTTAAGTCAGAGTCATATGTGTCTGAAAACAGGCATCTGTCAATCACTGATGATCCCCCTTTTATACTGGAGTGGAAAGGTCAGTGAATGGCCAAAGCTGACTGCTGTGGCACTGAAGTACCTGACATGCCCACCCTCCAGTGTGAGTGTCGAGAGGGTATTCAGCTCAGCAGGTGCAATAGCTTGGGATCGTCATACAAACCTCTCTCCTGCAAATGTCAGTTTGCTGACATTCATAAAAATGAATGAGAGGCACATACCAGCTCAGACTGCAACCTCAGTATCCGTACCCCGGCATACTCATGGTTTTGCTTATGTTGAAGAAAGGGACCATCCTGGTGGCAGTGACAGCATGAAGCAGCCTACCACTGAATGTCCCCATGGTCCGAGTTCAGACATAGAAGACTGTGAGGGGCAGCTTTCTTTCTGAGGATGATGATGAATGATGAGGAAGTTAATGTTGGCAGGTTTTAACTTAAGTGGTTAAAAGGCTGTCACATGTCTTGTATGATACATTTTCTCTTTTTCATAAAGTTATATCACTGTCCCACTCATACTGACTCAAATTCCATATGTCACGTCACCACATTTATAACACAGACCACAGTATATCCTGGCCCTCAAACTACCACCACCATAAGACTGCTGTTTTCCATTGCCACCATATGGAATGTGACCATGTGTCACTCCGGACTACCACCACCATAAGACAGCTGTTTGCCACTGCCACCACCACCAGATGCAGGAAGATGTGAGAGAGAATGTCATCATGTGCCACAGCTATGACCACCAGCACCCACCTCCAGTGTCATTGTGACAATGTTTTTCCATTACATTGACCATGCCAAGGCAGAGGGAGTCGAACAGGAGACCACATCCATCAGCCACAGGCACAAGGCTTCTTACTATTAAAACTATAAAGTGAATATGTGTACTAATTTTTTTTATGCTATTCAACTTCCTTTAGCTGTGTGTTTTGTTTTCTTTTGCTTTTCTGAGCTACAATGGTCAAACACACGGTCAACTTATTTTGTTTTTTTACAGGTTAACAACAAATGACCCTCCTTCACTGAAGTTCTGTATCAATGGTACAGCAGCAGTACTGTCTACAGGAACCTATGGAATATCCATTTCCAATCCATACTGATAAGTATATAAATTTTCTTTCATCTGTTCCTTTTTTTTTCATAAGAGTGCAACAAATCTGACTGAGGATTTGTAAACTAGGTGACATGTGTACATCACAAAAAATATTTATGCAACATATCATACACTGTATTCCACATTTGTAGCTGTGCAGCCATGACAGTGTTGAAAAAGTTGGACCCAGGTTGTGTTACTTGACAAGATGCGGTTTTGAAATGTAACTTGACTTGAGATGCAGGGACACTGACACAGTGTCTTTGTTACACAGCCTGGTACTAAATTAAGTTGTGATCTGATGATTTCAGTGGTACAGCTTGCTGTCTGTGCTAATCCAGATACCCGTGGAACATCCAAGGCTTAAACATAATGTCTTACTGCTGCAATCAAGTTGTAATAAGTCCTTCATTTCTTTTTTTAGAAAACTTCCAGATGCTTTGTTGTGCCATAGTTACCTTATCCAAAGAACGTCTTCAACATCAGGCCCACCCCCGGGCTAGGGCAGACATGCAACATGCAGAAGTCATTTCAATCGATGACCATGGCCATCATTACCAGACTGGAGAAGGATGCGGATGAAGTCTGTGAGGAAGTAACCAAATAATAAACCATTAATGAGACCTACTTGCAAATATGCCCCCCCCAAAAAAAAATACTTACCTTCATTGGCTTGAGAGTATTCCATTTCCAATGTCAATGCCAAAATTTCTCATCAAGCACTGGAATGTGCATACCAACAGTATGTGTGACATGTGATACAAAACAATACAATGAGTACATGTCTATATATGTTAACCCCACCTAGAAAATATATATATATATATATATATATATATGTATATGTATATATATATATATATATATATATATATATATATATATTTATCAACTCACCAAGGCTACTATTAGTCTACACACAAAGGGCACCCTTCCATCTGGTTGAGGTGATCACATCACATTTGCAGGAATTGCAGCACACTTTGACCAGCAACAGTTCTCTCACGGTCATCATTTCTGAAGGAACACTGAATGGATTCATGTCATGTTATCCCTCCTTCACACGGTTTGGCAAGACACTCTGCATCATGAGTACATCATCATCATCACAGAGTATGTAAACTTTTTGGACACAAGACAGATGCATTTTGGGGATGCAGAAAAATTCTGGGGACTCTGTGTGACCACTGCACCTGAGTGACTGTGCAATAAATTATGGGGGACTTTGCATGTGGTGTAATGCTCCCATTTCACTTCCTAAGCTCTTGGGCATTTTCTGGACACAAGATAGATGCATTTTGGGGATGCAGAAAAATTCTGGGGACACTGTGTGACCACTGCACATGAGTGACTGCGTGATAAATTCTGGGGGACTTTGCATGTGGTGTAATGCTCCCATTTCACTTCATCAGCACTTAGGAATTTTCTGGACACAAGACAGATGCATTTTGGGGAAACAGAAAAATTCTAGGGACTGTGTGACCACTGCGCACATGAGTGACTGTGCAATACATTCTGGGGGACTTTGCATGTGGCATAACGCTCCGATTTCACTTCCTCAGCACTTGGGAATTTTCTGGACACAAGGCAGTTACATTTTGTGTGTTGTGATTGTGAGCACATAATGTCATATTTAAATCATAAATTAATGCAGCAGTGCAACAATGTGGTGAAAATTTTGACCTATACTTTTTTGTGCTATTTTACATTGCCAGCCACTAGTTACCTCCTGACTTGTGTGATACCCTTCTTTTCACAATTTGTGTCTGCTTTACTACTTTTTCTCATGTCTGAAAAAAAAAGGAGCACACCTTTTAATATGGCTCTGACCAGGTTTTCATCACTATTTGCAGCTGTTTTTGAATAAATATTGTTCTGTGATGTCATAAAACACTGCCTGCTGCATAATTGTTACTTTTACAACGGAAGAAATATATAACAACTGATGGAAAAAAACAGCGGAAAATACTGACAAAGACTTGGTCCACACAGTATTAAACGGAGAGCTCCTTTTATTATTTCAACATGAAAAAAGTACTAAAGCAGACTCAAATACTGGAAATAATGGTATCATACAAGTCAGGAGGTAAGTAAAGTGGCAATGTAAAAATAGCATAAAAAAAGTATAGGTCTAAATTTTCACCACACTGTTGCACTGCTGCTTTAATATCTATTTCAAAAAAGAAATATTTCTGGAGCCTCAGTGATGTTTACTTTGTGTCGGGACTCCTGATTTGAAGTGATTAGCAAAAAGCATGACTGAGCAGTGCAAGTATGTTGTGCTAAACTGCATGTGTGCCATCAGTGTTCTTTCCTGTGTGTGCAGACATTGTCCAGCTTCGTGCAAACATTTATATCATGTGACTTGTTGCAGTATCTCAAGAATAAAGATAAGAAAGAATATATGATGCATATTTTATTTGTACCATCAGCACCAGTGGAGTAAGTGATATGATATTTTTTCAGAGGTATCGGGTCACTGTGCACCTCAGTCACTCGCAGTGCACACATGACTTTGCGGAGATCATAGCACAAAAAACACATGCTCTCCTAAAAGTCATGTGTGCAGTATGTGACTAAGGTGAACTCCGGCCAGACACCTCTGAAAAAATAGAAACATAGAAACATAGACTTTGATGGCAGATAAGGACCGCTAGGCCCATCTAGTCTGCCCATTTCCCTACCTACAGGATAGGCTTAGATCCTAGTTAACCAACAGCCTATTTCTTCCTACCACCACAAAATTGCCTTATGTCTGTCCCATGCATTCTTGAATTCTCCCACAGTTTTAGACCCCACAACCTCCTCAGGAAGGCTGTTCCATGCATCCACTACCTCTCTCTGAAATAATACTTCCTCACATTACCCCTGAACTGCCCTCCTCTATCTTTAAATTGTGTCCCCTTGTTCTTGCAAGTCTCTTTTCTGAAAATGCTACCCTCTTGGACTTTGTTGATTCCACTGAGGTACTTAAAAGTTTCTATCATGTCCCCCCCTTCCTTCTTTCCTCAAGGGTATACATATTAAGCTCCTTTAGTCTATCCTCATACAGCTTCTCTTTCAGACCCTGCACCATTTTAGTTGCCCTCCTCTGGACTGCCTCTATCCTGTATCACTTTGTCCATTGATGATGGTGACAATAAAATATGTGTTATTCTTATCACTGTTCTTTACACCATAAAAACTGCAACAAGTCAGCAATATATGTTTTCAAGAAGATGCACAATGTCTGATGTCACACACACACACACACACACACACACACACACACACACACACACGGGAAACAACACTGACTACACACATGCAATTTAGCACATCATACTTGCACTGCTCACACCAGCTTTTCCACAACCACTCCACTGCAGAAAGTAAACAGTACTGAGGCACTGGGTTATAATAAAAGGGCAATAAGGAGCATGTATGAATGTATGTGTATGTATATATTTAAAGGGAAGCAGTCAGCAACCGGAGCTCCTGCCCTCTGCAAGGCTTACCCTCCAGTTAAGCTTTTTAAGTATGTTGCGGCATTTTTCTCACGCCGCAATATACTTTAATTTAATAAAGAAAAGTCAGTGACCTGGAAGTATGGCAGACACTATGGGGGCTCTATTATGTGTAAAGGAAAGGTGCGACAGAGACGCACCAAGCACTTCAATACTTTTGTATTTGAAGTGCATGGTGCATCACCGTTGCTGTTGCACCATTACACATAATGGAGCCCCCATAGCATCCATCATACTTACGGGTCACTGACTTTTCTTTATTAAAATAAAAGAAAAATGCCGCAACATACTTAAAAGGCTTAACAGGAAGGTAAGCCTTGCAGGGGGCCGGACCTCCTGTTGCTGACTGCTTCCCTTTAAACTAATACTGTTGCCTTCCCTCTGTCTGTTATTAAACATAAACAAAAGACAAAACACTACAGCAGTGGGGGGGGTTGAAAAAAAAAAGCTAATGGGGGATCTCCTGAAGTTCCAGCAGCAGATGGAGCATCAACACAATCTGTAGCTGGTGTTGCTCAATCTGCTCCACCTGCTGCTGTACAGCACTCACCCTCTTGTTATTTTCCTCCACCGCAGCCCACAAAAGTGCTATGTCTACCTGCATTGCAGGCATTGTGGCGTGCACTGGTGCGGATGGAAAACCAGGTAGTCGTGGTGGTGAAGGTGGTGCTGGTGGCAGTGGTGGGGTTAGTGGTGGAGCAACTGCTGCTGTGGCCCTCCTCCTGCTGCAGTGATGCACAACAGCAGCACCCTCTGTCACTGCCACAGAAGGGCCAGCAGGTGGAGGTCTGGCTTGTTCGGTGGTACCCTTCCACTCCACTTTGTGGTGGTTCAGCATATGTGTGCACTGGCTCCCAGTGTCCAGATGTGTTCCCCGAGGGCCATGGCACACATGCACACCACAAAGCAGACACATCACAAGGCTGCTGTCCCCTCTGACACAGTTGAAAAACTGCCAAGCTGGGGAGCTGCAGGGGGGACCAGGCACAGGAGGGGCAGATGTAATGCCAGCAGCATGGTCACGCACCTGGGGCTCCACCTGCTGATGTGAAGGTGGTGCTGCTGGAGCTCCTGCAGCTGCTACTGGTGGTGGTGGTGGTGGCAGACTTGGTGGATGTGGCAGTGGCAGTGGCACTGGTGGTGCTGCTGCTTCCGGAGGGGGAAGGGGCAGGACCAAAGAGTCTGGAGCAGTCCAACACCACCTGGCTTTGACTCCCACATGTGCACACTCCCCTCCAACCATGGGCCACATACTGTCCCTGGTCCATCGCACAAAAAACACTCCTTCCCTCTCTGACACGAGTGACTTCACACACACACACACACACACACACACACACACACACACACACACACACAAAAAAACAAAACTTATAAAACAAAGAAATTGGTCACCAAAAAGAACTGACAAAACAGTACAAAAAATACTAAAGAATTAGCTTTTAAAAAAGCTTTTGGGTTTTTGGTATTTGTTTAAGAAAGAAACTAATAATGAACTCTCCTCTCCTACACAAAATGCTTCCTCCTCCTACAGCTGCAAAGGAGAAAGTGAAAGTATCTGCTTGTATGACTCACTTCCTTTCTGCCTGGCTAAAGCATGTGAATTACAGTACTGTAAGCCATGTGATGTGTGGGGGAGGACTGCCTAAAGTGCCTATATTGTTGTCATTCCACCTTACTTTGCATTAAGGTGGAATAACAATGCGAAGTCATAACAACAAAACTAAGTGAGCACTTTTCAATGGCCACTTCGCATAGCATTATGATAGCGTGAAGTGGCCACTTCGCGTTCACTTCACAGGTGGAATTTAATTTCGCTGCATCTCCACTGGCTAAAATGTGTGCATATTCCTTTTGCCACATGCATAGAGCTTTTATATCTCTGTTCTCTTCCAGGAAGGCATGCATGATTATATTTAGACAGTGTGGAAAACACTGAATGTGCACAAAGCCTGCATCAGGCAATGCTTTCTTTATGTTTGAATCATTGTCAGACACAATAAAACCTACAAAAAGTCCTTGTGGTGAAAACCTGTACTATATCTCTTTACTAAGCTCATCCAGGATGTTGAAAGCTGGGTGATCCAGTGGGACATACTGCACATGAAGTGAAACCAGTTTCAGACAGGATTTGTCTGTGTCACTGCAGGGAGTAAATGACACCTAATGTTCAGTCAGGGACACAAATGGTTCTGGCTGACAGCTTGTCCATATGTCAGTAGTCAGATGTACAGCACCAGCAAGTGTATCATTTGAAGCATTTTTCAGTTTCACTCTGATTACCTCATACTGTACACTGTGTCTGAGGCACAGCAGCAGTTAAAAAATACCTCCTAGATGGAAAATTGTATCATGGTGACAAGTGATTGAATAGCCTTTTGAAACCACCATGCTCCATGATTCTGAAAGGCAGTAAGTCCAGTTCTATTATCTCAAACATTAGTTTTGTTATATAGCAATTGCTTCTGGATGACTACATTGGTAATTAGCTTTATACTCAAGCATTTGAAAATTCTGAGCTGCCTTCTAGAAGAAAACGTTTTCTTCAGACGGCAGATTAGGAGTGCTAGATGATAAGGGCAAAAGCAGACTGTTTGCATTACTTTCTCTTGGAGTCTGAAAATGAAGGGACATTTAAACTGTATCAGCAGGGCTGCTGCTACCACTTACTACAACAGGAAGAGGTTGAACGGGAATCTAAACTATCTCTGGCAGCATGGGGTTTCCATCTTTCTCTCTGTTCAAATGATCACACCTCAGGCATAATGGGCAACATTTTTTCTAAATGTCTTTTTTTTTTTTTTTGTAACTTAAAGTTTATTCACACATTTTCCACCATAAAAAGGCAGCATACAAAGAAGCTGACAGAGACTCATTGATGCATAGTAAAAAGATGCTGCCCCCCCACCTCCCCTTACTGCAGTAACCCTTCTCAGTGCCCGTAAATGCCGAGCCTCTAATCAAAAGACCGTATAGAAGCATCAAGCCTATTATAGGTTTAGTTTGGAACCAGAGAGATTAGTGAGTGAAGGGGATCCCAAATTCTAGCATAAACTGCCAGTCAGTTATGTAGGCTGGCTATTGTTTTTTCTGTGCGCAAATTAGATAATACTTCCCTTACCCATTCCTGGAAAGAAGGGGAGGACCTGTCTTTCCAATGACAGAGAATTATTTTCTTAGCCAACAAGGTGACCATGGATATGTGAAATTTACGCACCTTGACTCTAACAGAAGACAGGTCCCCCAACACACATACCTCAGGGATAAAGTATTCTTGAAGGCCCAACAAGGGGTCTAAGGAAGTCTGGATTGAAACCCAAAAGGTGGAGATACTTGGACAAGACCAAAGCATATGAAAAAGTGTGCCCTCATCTTGCAAACATTTATTGCTCTTATTAGAGTCTAAGTAGCCCCACTTATGAAGCTTAACCGGGGAATAATATAAGTTGTGCAATACATGATATTGCATGAGATGCAGTCTATCCTGAGAGATAAATTTGTGACATGACTTCCAGAGAGAATACCAATCTAGCTGCAGATGGGGGAGAAAGTTACTTCAAAATCTTGATGGCCCAGTGGGCCCCCGAATTTTTTGTGAAACAAAACCTGATATAATTTAGAGATTATACCAGAAGACCCAGAAAGTGGGGATACCTCGGGTATCAGAGAGGAGATGCTCTGAGAGGGAGGAGTACTCCCCAGGGTGATTACCAATAAATGTCTTAATTGCAAAACTTTGAAGTAAGAAGAAGTTGGGATGAAAAATTTCCTAACCATCTCCTCCACTGATAACCAATGCCCCTCACCATCAGTAAAGGTCGAGAGCTTCCCCTCTTCGAGTTGAGGCAACCAACGATGGGAGATTTAACTCTTGTTAATAGTAAATGATGGAGAGTTCCATATAGACTGGGCCAGGTCCAGATGGGGAGAGTACTGCAAAAAGGAACATATCTGTAAGTAGACCTTTAAGGAGGTCCTTATTATGGGGCAGTCTACAGCCATACTTACTTAAGATAACTTAAGGAAAAATAACGAGAGAGGGTCCAGATTTTTGGCCTTAATTGCATGCAATTCTATTTTGAGCCAAATGGGTTGCGCTTCCTCTGGGCCGGGAGATACCCACCGCGAACATTTCGCAAGGTGACTAGCCCAATGATATATAGCCAGATGGGGGATTCGCAACCCCCTTCCAGTTTAGGAACTGCCAGCTTATGGTAAGTCAAGCAGGGATATCTATCGGCCCAGATGAATTTAGTAAAAATACCATGAACATTTTTGAACCAGAGTAAAGCAACAAAGGCATTAAGAAGGGACAATGGATAAAAAAATCCTAGGAAATACATTCATTTTAATTATATTAATTTGGCCCCACAGAGAGATAGGGAGTTTAGACCACCTCTCTAGGTCATGTGTAATTCCCTGTAGTAAAGAATCTAAGTTTTCCTTGAACCATACTGGGGGTTACGTGAAAGTTTGACACCCAGATACTTGAAAGACCTGGGTGTCCAGCATAGCCCCAGGGGACTAATATCAGTCTTAAAAACTTTGTGATTTAATTGAAAAAACAGGGACCTACTGGCATTCAATTTGTAGTTAGACAGAGCACTAAACCTTGCCACTTCACTTAATAAGGCTGGGACAGAGGATACCGGATGGGACAGATGCATTAACAGATCATCAGCATATGCGGTGACTTTCTCTTCATGCCGCCCAATTCTCACTCCTTGTATGGAGTCATTATTGAGAATATTTTGGATAAGAGGTTCCAGATATAAGTTAAATAATAAAGGAGAGAGGGGGCACCCCTGTCTAGTATCTGAGTGAAGTGAGAATGAGTGGGAAAAGGCCCCAATTACGGAAATTATTGCCGAGGGGTTTTTATAAAGGTGGCAATCCAGGAGATAAACAGAGAAGGGATGTGGAAAGCCTCCAAAGTGTGAAACAAGAAATTCCAGTTCACATGGTCAAATGCCTTCTCGGCATCCAAGGAGACCAAGCCCGCAGGGAACCCCGCATCCCTGGTAGCCGAGAAGACATGCGACAAAGTGTGTAAATGATCGGAAGATGATTGCCCTTTCATGAATCCAACCTGGTTTGTACCTATTAACCCAAGGAGAACCAGAGCCAACCTGTTGGCCAGTATTTTAGAGAGAATCTTAACATCCAGGTTTAAAAGAGAGATGGGTCTATAACTTTGAACCTTATCGAGGTCTTTATCAGGTTTGGGAAGCAGAACAATCAGGGCCTCATAGAGATACGGATCTGTCTCCTTCCCAGATAGGATTTGTTGAAATAAACGACCAAGTATTGGTACAAGAAGGTCTCGAAAGACCTTGTAAAATAAATGAGAAAATCCATCTGGACCAGGGACCTTATTGGCAGGCAATCCACTAATAACCTTAGCAATCTCCTCCTGAGAAATAGGAACAACCAGAGTTTCACCGCACCTGTCAGGAAGAAAGGGAAAGTGGAAATCTCTTAGATAACCTTGTATATCTTCTGGGCAGGGAGGGTGCTCCATGTCGCTATACAGTTTAGAATAATAAGCAGCAAATTCTTGAGCTATTTCGTTAGGAGACACCTTAAGAGTTCCGTCTGCTGATGACCTGATAGGCGGCATAAATCTCATTGATTCCTGTTGTTTAATACGCAATGCCAGTAAACGTCCCGCTTTTTCCCCCTGATTTTGTGCAGTGACTGTGTGCCATTCGGTGCCACAGGTGCTAAAACACATTTCGGGCAGGATGTGAAAAATGGCAGTTGTACTGTTCATGAGAAGGTGTGAAAAAATGCAATGTTGAAAATCTGGAGTGAAAATCTGAGAAATTGGCAAAGTTATGAGTGTGCATAGAAACTGTGCAATGCACACTCATAATGCAGTCATATTTTTGGAATTTGTTCACCAAATTTACCACATGGGCTTTTGGGGATCCCACCGAATGAACAGTGGCACTGTCGTTTCATTACTCGGACCCAAAAGGTGATTCTGTGCAGCTCTGGTACGAATAATAGCTAGTTCTGCTCTCTCTTGAAGTAACCCCAGATATTTATCCTTTAATTTCAGGAGTTTCTGAATATCCTCATCTAGAGGATTAGCCAGAAGGTTAGCTTCTAGAAATGTGATTTGAGATAATAGGGATTTAAACTCTCTTTTCCTACCAACCACCATGCTAATCAGTATCCCTCTCATGAAGGCTTTAAAGGCCCCCCACAAGATATCAGGTTTTACACCATGTAAAGGGTTTAGTGAAAAAAAAATTTTATTTTTTCCCTAATAAGTTTGCAATATTTAACGTCTTTAAGAAGTTGATCATTGAGCTTCCATCTAGTTTCCCTGTTAAGTGAATTGAGCAGTACCAAATTGCATACCACTAGTGAGTGGTCAGAAATTGGGCCAGGTTGAATCGAGGAGGTCTTCACTCCGGGCAGGAGGCACTGAGAAATAAGTAAATAGTCGATGCGGGACTGCGAGCCATGCACCATGGACCTATAAGTAAACTCCCTAGAATCAGGGTGTAAAACACGCCAGATGTCGCAGAGCCCACATTGATCTAATAAATCCTTGAATGCCTTCTGCCCAGGGATAACTCCACCTAGGCCACTGCCCAGTCTGTCTAAGTGAGAATCAAGTACTTGACTGAAATCTCTCCCTAAAATAATTTTAATGGGAATCATTGGGAGAATGATAGATATAAGTCTCACAAAAAATCCGGGGTCATCCAGATTAGGGCCATAAACACAGCCCAATAGAATTGGGACAGACCAGAGGGTACCTCTGACCAAAATAAGCCTACCCTCGGTATCTTTGATCACTTGTGTAGGAGAGAAAGGATACTCCTGTTAATCATGAGCATGACCTCATTAACTATTTGTGGTGCCCTGCACTATAAATCGATCCCATTTGTTGCTTCCTTAATTGCAAAGCTTTCCCTTCTAATAAATGGGTTTCTTGCAAAAAGTTATCTGTGAATTGAACAGACTTAAATGTTTAAGAACCTGAAATTGCTTATGTTGCTTTCTGATCCCCTTAACATTTCAAGACACAAATGTTAACTCATTCACCATCCAGAAGAGATATCAAGCTGAAATAATTATACTCAGCACACGAGATGCAAATCCCTTTTACATATATCCTCAGGGTTACTGCAGTAAAGCCCACCCTCTTCCCTAGCCCGCCCAGAAATAGATACAGCCAATCCCATCTAACCCCCCCACCCTCCAACCGGCCTCCCAGCCCCCACTCCCCCAAACTGTCACAAGCAACGCTCAGCACAGTACTGGTTCTAATCTCTCTACTCCCGCCCCCCAACAATGAACCTTGATATTTAGCGCTGTTGCACACAGATCACAGCCTTCAGAGATCAAGCCCTTTCAGTTGCACCCCCAACAAGGGAGAATAGTCCTGGGCCTTCACCTCAGTCCAACCAAGGCATGAGTATAAGAAAAATTAACATGGGGGGCTATGATAAGGCCATCTCATCACCCACTCATTCGTGTTATCCCAGATTAAAATCGGAGGCGCCGGGTTCAGCAACGCCTGGAGGGAGAAATGCCCCAGCTTGTGTTAAGAGCGAGAATTAAAATGGGAAAGCTGAAAACGTTCCACCTGAGGAGAAGGTATAAACGCTACCTTTCCCCACTACCAGTCAGTATCCGATAAACAGGGCCTCCCTGAAAAATTGAGAGTGCTGCATCCCAGCTAAGCAGTGCCCCTGCTAAATCCCTCGTGAGTAGAGTTTCCACTCAAGTCCGCAGAGGTAGAAACACCCTCTAGCGGTCGATTCCCTGGCCCAACCCAAGTGGAGAGCGAGATGGAGAAAGCTCAGGACCATCCCAGTAACAGCCCAGGAGGAAAAAATGAGAAACTAGCCCACAATCAAACTGGGCCCTTTCAACCCCCAACAAAAATAGCCGCCAAAAAACCTGGCTCACAAACCCGCCCCCAAGAAGGCCCCAAACCCCAGTGTCCTTTGCATCAGACTACTATGGGCCCATTATGAGACACAAAGAAAAGAAAGGTCGGGACGGTGTGCGGTGATCCCCCAAGTCCACTGCAAACTATGCAGTCACCCAGATCTTCATATTCTTAAAATTTCTCCAGGGAAAGGAAAACAAAAGTTTTAATTCTTGACTCCGTGCGATACTCAATACTATGCCACCACCATTCAAGGGTCCTTGAAGAGATCTGGCAGCATGGACTTAAGGCTTCTCAGGGTTTCTTCAGGGTCTTCATAGCTTTTCCAGGATCCATCAGTTGAAATCTGTAGTCTAGCCGGATAACTCATTCTGAACTTTAGGCCTGCAGCAATTAGTTGAGAAACAATAGGTGAAACGCCTTGCGTTTCATGTGGACCGAGATGGGTAGATCTTGAGAGATTCTCAGCTTTATATTTTCCCAGTGAACCTCTTGCAGAGCACGCACTTTTTGTAGAAAATGTTGTTTCTCCAGATAATTCAGGAACTGGCACACGATAGGGCGGGGGGGTTCCTCAGGGGGTGGCTTAGGCCGAAAAGCCCTGTGGACATGCTCTATAATGTAGCCAGAGCTAAATGGGGATGGGCCTGCCACCCGCTCAACCAATTTCCAAATAAATGCCACAACATTTTGGCCTTCCTCTCCCTCCGGTAAACCGAGAACCACTACATTATTTCTTCAGCTCTGACCCTCTAGGTCCTTGAGCTTGGCTTCGAAATGAGACAATTTCTGGAGCATCGAAACCAGTTCAGGGTCGAGACTACCAATTCTTTTCTCTGTAGAAGCAAATCGGGCTGTGTTGTTGGAAACAGACAATGAGAGTTCATCTAACTTTCTGGATAACGACTTCAAGTCCATTGCCATATCCTTCATTTCCTCTCGAAAGGGTTTGAATTCCTCGAGAAATCTGGCCAGCGTTAAGGGTTCCTGATCACCACTTTGGCTCAGGAGATCAGAGCTAGAACCACCCGAGGCCCTGGATTTCTTAGGGGCCTTCTTGGGAGTTGCTGGAGGGGTATGCTTCTGTGGGGCTTTCTTCATATAAGCCTCCATCCGCTCAAGAGATAACCAGACCAGATTGCAACAGCTATTGTACAGCGTAGAATTTTAGAAACAAGAGAAAATTGTAAATTAAAACACCAAAATGAGCTAAATAAGAGACAGGAAGCTGGAGCTGCTTGAGGGAGCTGCTACTCAGCACTCTGCATCACGTGATCTCCCTAAATGTCTTTTTAATGCTGAGTTACCCAGAGCACCCTTTTTGCTCCCTTTGCTGATCATCTTACTGCATATAGAGCATGCTGCTCACACCTCATTATCTGCAGCCAGAGATGAGTAAGACCACACATAAGAGGTCATCAATTTTGTTTTATTACCAGGCATATTATACTGCCATCTGTCACTGGCACCCTGCTGATCCTTCTCAACAGTGGGTTGATCAAGGTCTGAATCACCATTATCTTCAGCCACCTCTTCTAGGCCAATCTAGAACCCAATTCTGTATGTACTACCCATGTTCTTGTTCCTCCTGCACCACGCTGTTCACTTCCTCATCCTCCAAATCCATCATCACAAAATCATCACATTCATTCTGCAAGTGCTTAGGTGCCAACTCTTCCTTCTCATTCAGTCTTTCCACCACCTTTAAGTTCTCTCCCTCCTTGTATACATCTGCATCCTCCGTTTCACTACCTTCATTGGACTTAAATTTGTCTCATCAGTGTCATTCAAATTTGTATTTGAACAGTACACATGGGTAGCATATCGTTGCTTGCTACTCCTTGAGGTGCTGACCACCCCCTTTGTTTTAATTAACAAAGATTTTAGCTTTCCTGACTGTTTGGACAGCAATGGAGAACTACCACTAGTGCTACTGGATGATGCTCCACTTCCAGGAACCGCTCTTTTACCAGTTTGAAATATGGTATAGGCCAGTATTCCATGATATGGGTGACTCAGATTGAGCGACACAAAAAGAGTGACTCAATTTGAGTGTCTGCAATAACAGCCGCCATCACAAAACAGCCACCGGTGAAAACAGCTCCAGATTGCAAGCACTGTGTGGAGGGCGAACTGTGCTTTGGTACTGTGGCACACTATGTTAAAAATGTTGTGCGGTCTCCAACTTAGTTAAAATTATTTATTTATTTATTGAAAGGTTTCACCATGAAGGGCACACTGAACAACAAGTTGTTCATCTCACGTTGTGTCCTGGGGAAGCGGTACAGGGAAGAAACAATTAACAAAGCTACAATATAAACCATCTTACAACAATTGATGACCATGAGGTCTAACAGTAGTTCAAAGATCAGGCAAGAACTAGAAAACTAAGGACAGTAAATAAATTATGAGCATCCCAATTGGCAATATGTACAGTGCACCGAGCATCAAGCAAGGCATTGCATGTCAACAGTACAAAACACAGGAAGCAATTTCTACGACATTAAGAGCAGTACAGTGGTACAAGGTAGCAACAGAAGCAATTGTGCAGATAGAAGACTGCGAGTTCAGAAGGAATTAGGAACAGGAGCAATTAACAGGCAGTTTTGAAGTGCTACAGTTAATGAGGAGGGAGAGGATGAGTAGCAAATCTGTTGCGGGAGCAAGTTCCACAGTTTTGGGAAGTGGTACAAGAAGGCTGCTTGGTCTATTGTGGTGGAATGTCGAGGAACTGCCAGGGTTTTATAGTCATGAGATCTGAGCGAATGGGCAGGTGGAGGGGGATAGCTAATAAGGAAGTAAGATAAACTGGGAGTGAGACAAACCAGAATTTTGAGAAGGAATTTGCACAGTGGTGTAGCCGTCTGTTTTCAAGATCAGGAAATGCTAAGGAGTGGTAGAGCTGACAGTGGTGAGTGAGAGGAGGAGAGTCCAGAGCAAAGCGACTGAAGGAGTTAAAGAGGGAATTCAATCTGGCTAAGGAAGTCATGGGCTCGGCACTGTAGACTACGTCACAGTAGTCAAAGATAGGTAGTATCATCTTCTGGACCAGTTCATGCCTAGCTGGTAGAGGGTGGCAGTTTGGTTCTTGTATAAAGTGCCAAGCTTGGGGCGCAACTTTTTCAGGATAGCATCAATGTGGTCTGAGAAGGTGAAGTGTTGATCAAGCCAAACACCGAGATACCTGGATAAGGAAGTGTCCTCAATTACTGTCCCATCAAGAATATGGAAGGAGGGCAGGGAAGGGAGCCTTGAGAGTCTCTGCCTAGTGCTGAAGGTCATGGAGACTGTCTTCTTGGCATTGAGGAAGAGCTGATGAGTGCAAAATCAGTTCTGTACATTACTGAAATCCAGTTGAAGTCTATTTGCAACATCGGATGGTGACCTGCTGGAGGTGAAGAGGACAGTATCATCTGAATACATACAGTACATATAGAAGATGCAGTGCAGATGGATGGGAGATCATTTAGGAAGATGGAGAACAGGATAGGACCCAAAACAAACCCCTGAGGAACACCTGTGTTGATAGGGAGTGGAGGGGAAATAGAGTCAGCGATTCTGACTGATTGGGTCTGGCCTTTTAGGTATGCACAAAACCAGTTTGTGACTGAGTCAGACAGACATACTGAGGAGAGGGAGTTGAGTAATAGGATGTGGGAAACTGTGTCGAAGGCCTTTGCAACATTGACAAAAATGGCAGATGTGATATTGCCACTGTCCATCCCTGAGAGGATCGAGTCAGTAAGCCTAATCAGAAAGGTGGTGGTGGAGTGATTTTTCCAAAAGCCAGATTGGAAGGGGGCAAATAAATTAGAGTTTGAGAGATAAGATGAAAGTTGGTTTTGAACCAGATGTTCTTGCAGTTTAGCTAGTGTGGGAAGGAGGGAAATAGGGTGGTACTACAGTTCCCCAGTGATGGGTGTATTGCCACCCTTAGATAAAGGAAGAACGATAGCATGTTTCCATCCAGAAGGGATGGCAGCCAGGTCAATAGAGAGGTTGAAAAGAGCAGACAAAGTGACGGAGATAGTCAAGGCTGAAAGGTGTAATAGCTTATTGTCCAAGCCATCAGGTGAGCAGCCTTTAGTAGGATTTAGAGTGTACAAAGCCTCCAGCATTTTGGTAGAAGTAATGCTGGAGAAAGAGAAGTTGTTGTTAAGTGTGGGTGACCAATTGGAGGTGGCAGGTGAGGTGTGATCAGGCTCATTGCCAGTGAGGTGGCCAGGAGTGCAGAGGTGCATGAGGTAAAGTATGTGTTGAAAGCAGCAGCAACATTAGAGTGATTGGTAATGAAGGAGTTGTTTATGCTGAGAAGGGGAGAGGGAGGGGTAGATGGAGGGGAGAAGAGAGAGTGGATCACTTTCCAAAATGTTGAAGGATTATTAATGTTGGAGTGGAAGGTGGAATTGAAGTACTCTGCTTTGGCCAAATGTGTGGCTTTTGTGCACTTATTTCTAAAGAAACAGTAGGTTTCATAGTCTTTTTGCAGCTTGGAGCCTTTGTGGAGCTTCCACGCTTGGTCATGCGCTTTTGGGCAAGTTATAAGTTCAGACGAGATCCATGGAAGGTGGCTCCTGCAAACCCTGACATGGCGAAGTGGGGCATGCTGGTTCTAGACATTGAGGAATTTTTCCTTGAAGTAATCAGCAGCTTCATCTATCGAGTTCCCCATTACTATGGGGTCCCAGTTAATGTTCACCAGGTCATGTAAAGGGGGAGCAAGATTCAGGGATTTATATGATCGGATTTCTAGGGTTTTGTGCAGGGCTTTGATTCTATGAACTTTACATATAAGGAAGGTCATGCAGTGGTTGCTGAGTGCGTCTGATAGTACTCCTGATTTGAAGACCCTGTGGGGGTGCGCGGTTAGAGCCCAATCAACTAAGGAGTGGTTGTTCATTTTGTAGTTCATCTGTGCTGGTTCTTGGATAAGCTTGGTCAAGTTGAGAACAATTACAGTATATCGTTTTGCACTTAATTTAGTGAGGGGGTTGACCAGTTTAGATTAAAGTCACCCATAATGTATACTTCACCCGAAGTGGTGTAAGATGTCATGGAGCCGATATCAGTAGTAATTGAGGAGTGGATTCCTGGGCAGCAGTAGGCACCTGCCACAAAAACAGGAATGAAGAAAGGCAGGGAGAGTTGAAGTATCGACACCTCGAAGGCTTTGGGGATGGAGACAGACGGAGTGGTTGTGGATTGGATGGATGAGGAGACATAGATTGCCACGCCCCTACCTCTCCCTTCCCGGTCTTGGTGAGATATAGTATAGACCGGGATGGAGAGTGAGGAGTCGCCTATATTTTTGTTAAGCCAGGTTTCCAATAGGATGATTATATTATGGATGGGTGAAGCAACCAGAGGCTGGAGTAGATCCACTTTTGGGAGGCAGCTGTGAATATTCAGGTGAAGGAATTTTAGGCCATGAGGGAGCATGGTTAGAGTTGGGGGAGGGTGGGCAGAGGAGTTGCAGGGGGCACAGCCCCCTGCGGGGCTGAGGATGCAGTGAACGCAGACCCTAATGTTTTGAAAGTCACTGTTTTTGGTCTACGCTGTTTCATTCATCGCCCTTTTCTGTTCGCCCGTGTGTGTGTAGTGATTTTATTTTTGCTGCTATTACATAGAACTGTATGGGCCATACATTTCCCCTTCCCCTTTCCCATTTGTGCCTCCTCCTGTCCCGGTCTGCTGCTAATAGTAAACAGGTTTTTTTTGTTTATGATTTTATGTATCACAGAGCACACAGAAGGATATGAGAAATTGGCCAAGACTGAGATTTTATTTAAGATGGGAGCTCTGCATGCAGCAGTGGCAGGAAAAGTAGGCCACACAATATATTCACAACAGCAGATAATCACACAGTCAACTGAAAAAGCAACTGGCATGTGTGACGGTCACGTATCTGAAACAAGTTTTTTTTTTATTATTAATGTCTGCAGTGCACTCTGCAAGGTAAAGAAAAAAGCACAGCAGTCATAGTAGAGTCTTGTAGAAGGTGAAGCCTACTATTACGTCCTCCTCTGTATACCCTTTCCCAGGATAGGTAGTGTTACACTGCCACAGCGGGGGGGGGGGGAGCAGGTCAAGCGAGATTTTATTTAGCAGCGAGCTCACCACACAACAATGGTAGGAAAAGTAGTAGGCCATAAAAGGTATTCACAACAGCAAATGATCACATAGTCAGCTGAGATAGAAACTGACATGAGTGACATAACCGTATGAAAAAGTTACTTTTTTAATTTTTATTAATGTCTGAAAGGCAAGAGAATAGCATAACAGATGCAGCAGAGTAGCGTCTCGTGATAGGGGCAGCATATTATTATTGCCTCCCTGCATACTGAATGAGATCCCTTTCCTTTCCCAGGATAGGCAGTGCTACACTGCAACAGTGGGGGGAGGGGGGCAGGTCAAGTGAGATTTTATTTAGCAGGGAGCTCAGCACACAGCAATGGTAGGAGATTTCATAGGCCACAAAATATATTCACAAATTGCAATCAGTTTCACACAGTCAACTAAGAAAGGAACTGGCATTTGCGTGATGTAACTATATGAAAAAGTTTTGTTTTTTTTATGTTCGCTTGCGCGCATGCGCAAGGAACATTTTGGGAGAGTAGCACACTTTGGAGGTGTGCCTCTCCCTTGTAATCCAGTGCTCCATTGAGCAGGCGTGGCGGTCCTGCACCAATGGGTGCGGAGCTTGTGATGACAGCGGTGGTCTTCGCTTCAAAGAAACCACCACTGTCATACCGAGCACCACCGATCATGCCGCCCCGTGTCCGCGGTCCCCCGCATCCGCCACCCCAAAGCTTTGGTGCCATGCTGAGGCCACCCCAGCAGCAAGCGTAACAGCGTGGTTGCAATGAGGTGCCCAATCCCCGTCGGCTCCTGGCCCCCCGCATAGTTTGCCGACAGTGCCCAATCCCCCGTCGGCTCCTTGGCCCCACAAAGCCATCTTTTGCCATGCTGGGAGCCCACCCCAGCATGGCAAATGTCCCACGTCATCTGTTTTTTTTTGTACCTGTAAATCAAAAACGGTCCCACGGCACATCTCCCAGTCCCACCTCCCACAACCTGCACCCACCCACTGCGCACCCAGCCTCCCCACACCCCCCCTCACCCCATACTTACCTCCGGAGCTCGGTGCGACGATCTTCGGTGGACCGGGAACATGTCTGCACTCTTCAAAGCCGACCGCGAACTGAGGAAATGCCAGTAAGCTGTATAATGGGCTAGATAGGAGGTTTTCAACTTTATTGCATATCTCAGGCAGTTTTGGAATTTTACTAAATTTTCAACATGGGTTTTGGGACCCTTCTCATGAATGATGTCACTGACATGGCATTATTCGGGCCCCAAGGGTGATTTCGCAGTCACTGCGCGAAATCACCCTTCGGGCCCAAATAGCACCATGACAGTGTCATCATTCATGAGAAGGGGTCCCAAAAACCCCATGTTAAACATTTGGTGCAAAAATTCCAAAAAATGACTGTTTTACAAGCATGCGTTGTGCAGTTCCTACGCACGCTCGTAGGTTTGCAAATTTTCAATATTTCTACTCCAGATTTTCAACATTGCCATTTTACCACACCTTCTTATGAGTAGTACAGCTGTCATTTTTCACATCTCACCCAAAACGTGTTTCCGCCCATGTAGCGCACCATGGCGTAGTCAGTGTGCAAAATCAATGTATGGGACACATTAAGAAAATCACAGTGACACAGTTCATGAGCAGAGATCTTAAAATGGCTATGTTGAAAATTTGGTGAAAAAATTCCTAAAAATGACTGTTTTATGAGTGTGCGTTGCGCAGTTCCTATGCACGCTTGTAAGTTTGCAAATTTTCAATATTTTCACTCCAGATTTTCAACATTGCCATTTTACCACACCTCCTTATGAGCAGTACAGCTGTCATTTTTCACATCTTGCCCAAAACGTGTTTCTGCCCATGTAGCGCACAATGGCACAGTCGGTGTGCGAACTCAGTGTATGGGACACATTAAGAAAATCACAGTGTCACTGTTCATGAGCAGAGATCTTAAAATGGCTATGTTGAAAATTTGGTGAAAAATTCCTAGAAATAACTGCTTTACGAGCGTGCATGCAGTTCCTCATATAGCTAAGTAAGTTTGTGAATTTCAATATTTCCTCCAGATTTTCAATATTGCCATTTTACCACACCTCCTTATGAGCAGTACAGCTGTAATTTTTCACATCTTGCCCAAAACGTGTTTCTGCCCATGTAGAGCACAATGGCGCAGTCGGTGTGCGAAATCAATGTATGGGACACAGTAAGAAAATCACAGTAACACTGTTCATTTGCAGAGGTTTTAAAATGGCAATGTTGAAAATTTGGTGAAAAAATTCCTAAAAATGACTGTTTTACGAGCGTGCGTTGCACAGTTCCCATGCACGCGCGTAGGTTTGCGAATTTTCAATATTTCCACTCCAGATTTTCAACATTGGCATTTTACCACACCTCCTCATGAGCAGTACAGCTGTCATTTTTCACATCCTGCCCAAAATGTGTTTCCGCCCATGTAGCGCACAATGGCGCAGTCGGTGTGCGAAATCAATGTATGGGACACATTAAGAAAATCACAGTGACACTGATCATGAGCAGAGGTCTTAAAATGGCTGTGTTGAAAATTTGGTGAAAAAAATCCTAAAAATGACTGTTTTACGAATGTGCATTTCGCAGTTCCTATGCACGCTCGTAAGTTTGCGAATTTTCAATATTTTCACTCCACATTTTCAACATTGCCATTTTACTACACCTCCTTATGAGCAGTGCAGCTGTCATTTTTCACATCTTGCCCAAAACGTGTTTCCGCCCAAGTAGCGCACAATGGCACAGTCGCTGTGTGAACTCAGTGTATGGGACACATTAAGAAAATCACAGTGTCACTGTTCATGAGCAGAGATCTTAAAATGGCTATGTTGAAAATTTGGTGAACAAATTCCTAAAAATAACTGTTTTACGAGCGTGCGTTGAGCAGTTCCTACGCACGCTCGTAAGTTTGCGAATTTTCAATATTTTCACTCCAGATTTTCAACATTGCCATTTTACCACACCTCCTTATGAGCAGTACAGCTGTCAATTTTCACATCTTGCCCAAAACGTGTTTCTGCCCATGTAGTGCACAATGGTGCAGTCGGTGTGCAAAATCAATGTATGGCACACAGTAAGACAATCACAGTGACACTGTTCATTAGCAGAGGTTTTAAAATGCCAATGTTGACAATTTGGTGAAAAAATTCCTAACAGTGACTGTTTTACGAGCGTGCATTGCACAGTTCCCACGCACACTTGTAGGTTTGCGAATTTTCAATATTTCCACTCCAGATTTTCAACATTGCCATTTTACCACACTTCCTTATGAGCAGTACAGCTGTCATTTTTCACATCCTGCCCAAAACATGTTTCTGCCTATGTAGCACACAATGGGGGTAACAAAAAGGTCATGCTGAAAATTTATTGTGCAAATACCAGCAATCGCACAGGGCATTACGGTAAAGCACCATACGTGCCAAACACCACTGCAAATACCTGCAAGCGAACATTTGGCATTGACAAATGCTTGTTCTTATATGTGTTAGTGTCTGCAATGCAAGGCAAGAAAAAAGCACCGCAGATGCAGCAGAGTAGAGTTTCATAGCAAGCGTAGCAGCAGCCAGGAGGAGCAGAGGCATCAAGAGAGATTTTATTTAGCAGGAGGCTCAATATGCAGCAATGGCAGGAGAAGTAGTAGGCCACAAAATATATTCACAGGCAACAGCAGATAGTCACACAGCCAACAGAGAAAGGCAAAGGGACTGACATGTGTGATGTAATAGTAATATGTCTCCTAGCAATACTTCACAAAAGTTTCCCTTCCCCTGCCACGTTCCTCTAGTTTTTTCTCTTTCAGTTATTGCTTCCTTTTTCCCTTCCTCATTTGTAGGAGACACTTTTTTAATTGCCTGTTTTCTGTATAGGTTGTCAAAACAGAGGCTCCAAGACAGTAAGACAGTTTGTAATCTTCCAATTTTCAAACTGACTGAGTGAGCAAAGTGCTAGCTCTCAGACTGTCCTCACCAGTGTCTCCCTGACACACACTGAATTTGCAGTGCAACACTCGTTTTTATACCTCCACACTTCCTGATCAAGATTTACAGTCACAACTGGTCATGTGAAGGAGGTTTAAGAGTGTGTGAGAGTGTGACTGTGTGTGTGTGTGTGTGTGTGTGTGTATGTTTGTGTGTGTGTGTGTCTGTAAGCGTGTGTGTATGTATGTATGTTTGTGTGATTATGTGGAGACAGCATGATGCTTCTCTGTGTTCCTTGCATCCCCCCATGACAGCACCAATGAAAGAGTGAAGAGACAAGCACGGACCTCTGGTCACTAAACAGCAATGTGCCAAGCTGATAGCACCACTCACCTCAGAGTGTTCAGGAGGACTGTAGTGTCTGGAGCAAAACAAATTCCCCATTTAAAATGGATCATTATGGTGGACCCAGACTCAGTACAATTAGACTGTGGGTCCTTATTGATCTGGGTCTGCTGGGCCACATTGGATCCAGTGGGGTTCTGATTCTTGGTGGGTCAGTCTGCCCAACCCTAGTCCCATAATGCTCTCATATAAAAAGAAGGAAAATGGAGGTGGTTACCAATGATGGTGAAAAGCAGGCATCACAAGGTTTCTCACCTCTGCAGTGGCCCTCAACATCCATACCGTTGGCTGAAAAATGCTGCAAGTAGCACTCTATCCAAGGGGACTGATAAAGTTGCTAAGCTATCCTCAGGTCCCAGTAAAGAGCACAGGGCATCAGAAAGTGGGAGACCTGGTGCTAACCTGGTGCTAACAATGGTAAAAAGACAGAAAAAAACTTCAGACCAACTATTGCCCTTGATGGCTGGCAAAAACAAAACAAAAACAGAAAGAAAAACATATTTCTGCCACTGCCCCACAAGGGACCAGGAGCAGGCAGTGGAACCAAGAGTCATGCCCTCCATGAAGGACATCACTAAAATGTGGTAGTTCTAAGTTTTTTAGGATATGAGGACTTTGGTCACTACTACTACCCCTGGCTTTGGTCATGCAACCAAAACCTGTCCTGGAGGAGGCGTTTGATGAGGATGAAATGGGACCGATTGAACTTGAAGTCACCCCTGAAAAGAATTTTTGTTCCTGACCTAGGGTAAATGAGCATTTTTTTCATACTCCTAATTTGTAAGACAGATGGTGGAAGTACAATAATACCACTGCTGTGACAATGCTTACAGTTGAAATGGTGGTCTCATATGCATTCTTAGGGTATGAGAACCAGGAACCAAGGGTGAATAGTTCTGATGCCCTAAGTATGTAAGTGAGGCCATTCTTAAAACTATAAGAGTGGTCTCAATTGCAGTATTAATATACAGTATTTTTGATCAAGACTGATCAATAATATATTAACATTTTTAAAAATCTGCCCCAAATGTGCCTGTTGCCAGGGCAGCCATGAGTGCAACACATTACTGAATAAGCGACTCTCACGCACAGAGAAAAGGAGTGCTCTGATTGGTCATGAGCACTCCCTTGATCTAAAATACACTTGATATTCCCGCAAATGAGACAGAAGAGGATATCGAGGAAGCTGAATTTATGAACATGTTTGACCTGACTTCAACTAAAAGACTGAGTGTCTATTCATAAATCCCTCAGAAAGGCTACAGATAAAATCATCTCAGCAGTGCACTGCTGCTAAAGTAAAATAAATATCAAGTGGGCAGATGAGAGGTAGAGTACCCATATGCCCACCCAGGCCATGATGAAGTGGTGCAACTTGCTGTCTCTGAGAGGGCTAAAGCCCCCTAAACACACAAACCCCTGAACAGAATTCCAGGAAACTGGACAATATGGCAAGAAAAGTTCACACAACTTTACACAAGTTTACAACTGAGGAATGACTGAGAAAAGATATACTGCATATGAGCTGAGCTACCCTGGATACTTATAGTGTAAAATAGGGCAGAACCAGTAACTCACTGAAAAAGAGATATTGCATCACACCCGGCCAGGGCATGGCACCGTGGGTAAATAAAATGTAAAAACAGGTGAAAGTCAGCCAGCTGGCACTGCAGTAGTGTTAGTACTTGCCATCCCAACAACCTGGGTTCTGGCCCCGAGACCAGGATGTCTGGTGCCAACTGTCAAAGCCTTATTGCATTTTCAGACAAACAGCAACAACACCGCCTGGGCTAAATGATAAAACAGAATCAGCCCCTTTTCTATACAGACTTTACTGTTTATGGGTTGCTTTACTAGCACTTACGTGAATCCCAAAGGTATTTCATGGATAAACTCTATTCCAGTGTTGGCACTCTAGTGAGAATCAGCTGATTTTTGTGTATGTATTGTTTCAATGTGCTTGCGCAACTTGGTGTAATGTTGTGCTTGTGCAATTTGTTGAATAAATCTTTGTGGCCATACGCCTCTTGTTCCTCAGGGAATACCACCCTGTAGGGAAGCCAAAGGCAAGGAACCCTGGGGGAAGGGTTCCACCCTAGAGGTGCCGCAGAAAGGATTCCCTTAGGCTAAAGATACTTTAGGAAGATGCCCTGAGGAGATAGGAGAGCCGCTGGATTAGAAAGGGAGGATGGTGGGGCAAAGAAAAAATGCTCTGTGGGAAGTAATGGAGAATAACGCTTAAATAGCTCAGTCGGGGGGAGGGTGGCTGGCTGCTCACTCCATACAACCACAGACAAAGCCTTTCATATATATTTTACATAAATTGCAAAAAACTGCATTAATGCTCTAGTTAGTGTTGCAGCCAGAAAAGTAGGGAAATGTGGCATTAGGGTTTCCAAACCTAACACCCTACCCCCACGCTGCAGACAGCAACAGGCATTGGGAGGGGTGCCTTGAGGTCTTCTGCCCTAACATTCACCCCATTCCATAAGTAAATAAGCTGAGATGGATACAGTATAGGAGAATGGGATGAGTGTTAGGGCTTATGACCCCAAGGCACACCACCAACACCTGTTGCTGTGGGTTCCATGTAATAATGGCGAAAATTAAACTGCGCCTGTTATGACAGCGAGTGCACCTTGCCGAAAACTCATATGGTGACTGTGCACTACACAGACAACACAATAAGTGACAGTCCCAACAAACTCTTCGGGACCAATATATGGTAGTTTTATGAGGGGGCTACACCCCCCCACCACCCTCAATGCAGGGGGCTTCACCCCCTAACTAATTATAATCAACTCTGAGGGGGGCCTGATGCTGGGGTAAGGAGACAACATGGGAGGGAGCTATTTTTGGGGGGGCTCAATCATGGGAACAAGGGATGGGGGACTGAGGAGCACACATACAGGGATCAGGGAATGGCAGCCAAAAAAACCCACTAAGTGCCAACTACAAAATCACAAAAACATTCACCCCATACCAGCCCAGAACCCAGTACCTCCTGCACTGCAGCCATACACCTCCTTCACCACACCAGATGGCCAGCTGACAAATGTCTGCCAAACTACCTCCCATATCCTCTACTGCATCAACCCCTTCCTACTGTCACTCTATCTCTCTTATCGCCATTATTGCTCCCTTGCACTTGCTCTTTCTCCATTCAGCATTCTTCCATGCTCACTCTATACACAGGTGATCAAACTGAGTTTGCTCATATTGAGTCGCTCAATTTGAATCGCCCATATCACTGGATACCATTGCTGTGTGCAGCGTGGGGGTGTGGTGTTAGGTTTGGAAATCATTACACCACATTTCCCTACTTTTGTGGCTGTAACCCTAACTAGCTGTTTGATCTTGTAGGTGGGAGTGTGATTGGGTTGTAATTTAATTTTAGGGGGTTTGTTTTGATTAAGTGGTTGCTTGGGTTTATTTGTGTGGTTGTGTGTGGTGTGTGTGATTGTTAATCAGAGTGTTTCTTTTTGTCATTGTACTTTAGTACTATCTTTTAGTGCTCTCTCGGGACTGGTCTCGCCAGTTTGGAGATGTGTTGGTGCCGTGGCCTTCCCCGTATCACCTACGCTGCCGCTCAGCTCCATGACCTTCTCCCCTTTGCCGACCTTCCATTTTCTGGTATCACAGCGAGGCACTGCAGGGATGTTGGTATTACTAAGATGCATTTGGTTCATCGAGTGCCAAGGGCAGCTGAGGAGGGGGTGGTGAGCAGCATTGAGGTTGTCTGGTGCAGGAGGCACCCAGGGTGTAAACAGTGCCTAGGGAGAGGCGCGACATGTTTGGTCTCCATACCCAGGGTTCCCACCGGACTCAGTGGGCTGGTTGCTAGAGGACCAGCTGCATCCTCTAATCCCCTTTTGGCACTGCTTTGCAATGCCAGATCAATGAGGAACAAGACTGCTATTTTTGCAGACTTGATTTCTTCTGTCGACCTGACTTGCATCACGGAGACCTGGCTGGGTGACAATGCGGGCCCTGTCTTTGAGGTCACTATTGCCACTGGGTATGCCATGGCACCCTGTCTGAGGAAGGATCGCAGGGATGGGGGAGTGGCCATCATTTTTCGATCCAGTCTGGGCTTCTCTGTGCACCCAGTTGGCAGCACCCGATCTTTTGAGTGCATCACTGTGCATGGGAGTGCAGGTGCAGGTTGCAGGATTCTCCTTGTTTACCACCCTCTGTGGTGGGAGGGGAATTCCTGCAAGAAGTAGCTGACTTCATTGTTGACCAGGTGTTGGAGTCCCCCAGGTGTTTAAGCCTGAATGACTTCAATGTCTGGGTCAATGACAAATTCTCGCATTTCTGTTATGACCTCCTCCAGCAGATGCAGTCACTAGGACTGTCACAAGTGGTTGCTGCTGCTACCCATCAACATGGCCACACACTCAGTCCTGTGTTCCAGCTGGGTCTTGAGATTGACAACCTCAAGATTGATCAGGTCATTTGGTCTGACCACCGCACCATGGAGTTCAGTTTTGGGGTCCCCCCTGAAAGTCCTTCCCCTGTGGAGATGGTCAGCCATCACCCCTTAAAGGGTGTTGACCCAGAGGGACTACTGGCATTAGCTGACCTATCTAGAGTTGATACAACATGTACGATTGGCACTGGAGAGGCAGTGGCCACCTATAATAGGGTGGTTACTGAAGCTCTAGATGCCATTGCACCAGTCCGTATATGACCCAGATCCTCTCACTTGAGATCCCCTTGGTTTGATAGGGATCTCAAGGTAATGAAGATCAGGGGTCAGAAGTTGGAGCGTTGCTGGCAGAAGACCCGGCTGGGAGCTGACAGGCTGTCCCTGCTTCTCACTATGTTGAGTACCAGGGGGCAATTTCCCAAAAGAAGGCAGCATTTCTGTCCAGGGAAATTGCTGTGGGGAGAAACAGACCTTCTTAGCTGTTTCAGACTGTGGACAGGCTTTTACATTCTGCCTGTCTCTGGCCAAAAAAAGCTTTTTCATCCACTTTATGTGAAGAGTTTGCTCTGTTGTTCTCCAACAGAGTGTCAGCTATCCAGTTGGGAATTCCACCAGGGAGGCTTGTGCCTTACAATGATCGAGTTGGGAGTTTCAGAGGCACTCAGTCAGCCTGGGAGGAGTTTAGGCCAGTAGAGGTGTCTGCCATGACTAAGGTGGTCTTGGAGCTGAAGCACACCTTTTGTGAACTGGACCCAGCACTGACACATTTCTTAATGGGATGTGCCTATGCCGTTGGTCCGGTGTTCACCAGGATTGTTAGGTGCTTGATGGCGGAGGGGGTCTTCCCAGTTGCTTTGAAAGAATCACTGATGAAGCCCCTCCCTAAGAAATCATCCCTCAACCCAGATGTCCTGGCAAATTACCGTCTGATCTCCAACCTGCTGTTTTTGAGCAAGGTTGTTGAGAAATTGGTGACACATCAGCTTGAGGATCGCCTGGTGTCCTTAGATATCTGTGAGCCATTCCAGTCGGGTTTTTGGGCCAGACACAGCACTGAAACTGCTCTAGTGAGACAGCATAATGATCTGCTTAGGGCCAGAGATAGAGGAGACAGGTCAGTTCTAGTGCTCCTCGATCTCTCCTCAGCTTTTGACACTATGGATCATGTCGTGCTTCTTGATCAACTCGGTGAGTTTTGTGGACTCGCCGGAACCATCATCAAATGGTTCGAGTCCTATCTCTCGGACAGAGTGCAGTGGGTGGTGATGGGGAATTTCTCCTCCTCCCCAATGCCTCTGTCTTATGGAGTACCTCAGGGTTTGATCTTGTCACAGATGTTGTTCGCAGTGTACAGTACATGCTGCCCCGGTGAGATAATCTGACAATACAGTGTGGAGTTTCACTGCTATGCAGTTGATACCCAACTGTATTTGTCTTTTGCACCTGGAATGTCGGGAGCGGTTGATGTGCTTAACAGCTGTCTGGCTAAAATCAATGACTGGATGGCTTCCAGCTGGCTGAGACTTAATCTGGCTAAGACTGAGGTGCTGGTGACCGACCCTGGTCAAGGGCATGATGGGTTGCCACCGGGTGCTGATTCTGGACTTGTTCTGGAATCTACTCCATTGGTGGTTTCTCTGAAGGTGCAAAATGTGGGTGTGATCCTTGATTTCAGATTGATCTTTGAAGATCAGGTGTCAGCTGCAGTCAGCAGTGGTTTTTATCACTTGCAGAACATTGCCCGGATTAAGCCCCTCATTCCGCCCGAGGACCTGCCGACACTAGTACATGCCTTTGTGACTTCTAGACTCAACTACTGTAATGCTCTGTACTTCGGGGTCATGGGAGGGACCCTCCGCAGGCTGCAGCTAGTGCAGAATGCAGCGGCCCGGTTGCTGACGGACCTTTCTAGGTCCAGTCATGTGACCCTGGTTCTGCGTGCTCTGCACTGGCTGCCAGTCAGGTGGAGGGTCCTTTTCATGGTAGGTCTTCTTACCTTTAAGGCTCTATATGGGCTGGATCCTGGTTACCTGTCTGAGCTCCTGACACCAGTGCCCTCTGCTCGCGCCCTCTGCTCCTCCTCGAGGGGCCTCCTGGACGTTCCCAGGGTTCAGCTCAAGACCTCAGGAGATTGTGCTTTTGGTGTCTCCTGGCCAACCCTGTGGAAATCACTGCCATCTGCAGTCCGGGAGGCTCCCTTGATTGAGGTGTTTAAGGGGAGGCTAAAGGCCCACCTCTTCAGCCTGGTCTTTAACTTTTAAAACCATCCCTAGCTTTGGCTAGTCCCTGAAGACTGACTTCTGGAAACCTCAGTTTTGCTGAATGTTAATCTCATTATGTTTTTAAATGAGGTTTTGTTATGATTTATTTACCGCTGTATGTTCTCATTTATGTTCAGCGATCAGAGTCTTTGGGATTGGGCGCCTTATAAATAAAATTGCCTTGCCTTGCCTAGAGCATTAACATCATTTTTTGCAGTTTATTTCTTTACTTTTTGAGAAAATATAATCGTATTCTTATTTGCCTGTGGGAGCACAGGGCCCTTTTGGCTCTGCGCTCCCATCCCTCCATAGATGCACATATGTATGGAGCTGTGGAATCACAGGGCCCTGTGGGCTCTGCACTTCCATTTATAGGGCAACAGTGACCAAATTATCAGCATAGCCATCGTATTACCCTACCTCATGTAACCTGGTACAAAACATTTTCGAATCCTTGCCAAAACGTAATTTTGCACAACTGCAATGCCATCCTGTGCCACAGGTCTGAAAACACAATTTTGGCCAGGATCTGAAAAATGAAAGTCATGACATACATGAGGTGGGGTAATAAGAAGGCTATGTGGAAAATTTGGGGTAAAATATTAAAAATGTCCAATGTTATGAGCATGTGTAGCAAAATTGCAACAAATGGGCATAACTTTACCACTGTAAAGTATTTTGACCCCCAAATGTTCAACATAGCCATCTTATTATGACACCTCATGTACTTGGTACAGAAAAAGTTTCAAATCCCCACCAAAACATAATTCCACACAACTGCTACACCATTCTGTGCCACAAGTGCAAAAACACATTTTAGACAGAGTTTGAAACATGACAGATGTGACCTTCATGAAATGAGGTACTAAGCTGTCTATGTTGAAAGTTTGGGGTTAAAATATTAAAAATTTCCAAAGTTATGAGTGTGTGTAGTGAAATTGCAATGAATGGTCATAACGTTGCCATTTTTGCATATTTTGACCCCAGATTTTCAACATAGCTTCTTATGACCCTACCTTATGAACAATATGACTGACATTATGCAAATCCTGCCTGAAAGGTGAATTCGCCAAGCAATGGTGAAATCACCTTTTGGGCTGGATTTGCATAATGACAGTCACAATGTTCATGAAGTGGGGTCCCCAAAAGGCTGTGTTGAAATTTTGGGGTCAAAATCTCAAAAAATGGCAGTTATGCATAAAAGTTGAAAGCCCCATTGAAATACATTGAACCGCATTTACCTTAGTTTCTCACATTGCAGTCGCCAGTACCAGCAAGACGTGTCTTTGATCGGAGAGTGGATCTTGAGCCTGAGACCTGTTAAGGTGAGTGACGGTGTGTGAGAGTGTACTGGGGGGTATGGGATGGTGAGTGCTGAGTGGGAGATGGGGGTGGGGGAGCTGATCAGGGAGGGTCTCTGGCCAGTCCCAAACAGTCTGTACCAGAAGTACTACCTCTGCCACCATATCTGTCTCCACTGGAGTTCCCCAGGGATCAATTCTTGGAACGTTCTTTTCTCCATCTATTTAAACTCCCTCCAAAAAGACAGACTCTCCTGCTGCTCTTTAATATATGCCAACGACCTCATCCTGAACCATAGCGATAAATCCCTGGCTAATCTATCCGCTGTACTCACCACCAATTACTGCAGTGCCTACAACTGGTTAACTACTAATAGATTGCTGATTAATGCCAAGAAGATCAAGGCCATGCTCTTTGGCTCCAAGCCCAGACTAAGTAAGCTAGCCCATGACCCTAACACTCTTGGCATCCTATCTCCTGATGGCTTCCCCCTAGAGACAGTTAACTGCTTTAAATATCTTGGCATCCATTTTGACCCTGCCCGCCCTTCTCTGACCATATTGAGCTTATAACCAATGCATAAATCAGAAACTGGGGAATGGGGAATTAGCCAACTACCTAACCCCAGAAGCTCGACTCAGTATTGCCTAGTGCAACCTCCTCCCTATTTGGACTATGGATTATCATTTGTTCTCAAACATCTTTCACTTGCCTAGTCAGATTAAACACTACCTACAACAATATCTGTAGATTTGCCCTCCTGGCTCCCTACACCACCCATCACTGCACCCTCTATCAGGCCATAGGATGGCTCCACCCCCCCCCCACGCTAGACGTGATTACCTCCTGGATTGTACTGTAGACAAGGTCATCAGAGAACACAATGTTTCCCCTCTCTCCTCCTTGCTCTGACCCAAAACAGATAGCCGTGACTTCTGCTACTCCTCTAGTCTCTTGCTGCAATGCCTGTGAGTTTCCACCTGTATACTGTAAGTCAAAAAGCCTTCTCTTCTACTGCCCCTGTGTGGGAGGGGTGACAAAGAGAGACCACTCTTATCTTTTCATGCTCCCGAGGGTGAATGTTATGTAATGAGGTTCTTCATTCTTCCTCCCCCCTTTGTTAGGCCTGTCTTACCTAACTTGTGATATCTTGTGACTACAGTACCTGCATATAGATCACTGCCTTGTCATGCATGTATTTGCACTTCAGTGGTCCACTTGTCTGTAATTTGTAGTTATTCTCATTATCCCCTCACCCCCATTTTCTTTGGCCTCTGTACCAGCTTTTTTTTTAACACTTCTTTTTTCCTCTGGTTGCTGGTTCCTGAGGTGTCCCTCAGGAGACACCTGCTTGTCCCACCCTGCCTGAGACCCTCCCTCATCTCAGATCCCCCCGGAACCCTGACCTGGCATCCCCAGTCTCCAGCGGTCGACCCCCTGACTAGTGCCTCTCAGGGTGAGGCCACCCTCCACCTACCTTGGGTGCTCCTTCAATTTAGTACAGTGAGCTGTTTGATGCAGGCTGTGGGATATCGGGATCGGGAGAAGGCAGGGTCCAACAGTGGGCATGGGGCAGGTGCTCCATTGTCTCCTCAGGCATCAGGGTGTTTCCTGCTTGTGTGAGTGACATGATCCCTGGAGGCGCAGTCATGCATTGATGTCCAGCGTGAGCTAAGCATGCTTCTGCACCCCTGTTGTGGATGTCCACCGACACCTCCTCCTCTTGCATACGTGACCCTCAGCAGTTGCACCCCCAGTCTCCACTGGGAGTCGCTGCTGCTGAGGAGTCATCAATCCCACCCTTCCCAGGAGAGGACAGCTGTCCTCTGGGCACTCAATCCTCTCCTCCCTGGCTGACCCGCAGCAACCCAAGCTCTCTCCCGAGCCTAGGTCACCAGAGTGATGTGAGGTGTGGCGTCCAGCTCCTCAACCCTCAGCTCCACTGGGCCAACCCCTCCCTGTACCAGCTTTGTATAACCATTATGTTTATTTATTGTCTAGTGGTCTGTATTATACCTGAAATTTGCACTGTCTTCTCCTGTATCATCTCCATGGCCCAGGTCATGCCTGAAATTGGTCCTTGGATCAGTGCACCTACCCAGCCAACAAATGAATGAATAAATAAATAAATAATTTGTGCAACTGACCTGTTTGATCACTCCTGTAGCAGTGTGGTACCCCCTGTACATTGCTGGGTTAGCCTGGGTCACCTGGAAGGTATTGTGGTCTCAAGCTAGGGAGGCTTCCTCCCTGGGACCCTCCATTTCCCATGCTGACAATATGCAGTGGGACAATGTATGCAAACTATGTCTGCCCCACCTCCTTGCTGATGATATCGGCGGACATGAGTGGTCAATGCAGGCCTCTGCACCTGCTGAACTAACCTGTGTTGGGCACTGTACTGTACCTAGTCCTACCCTGCTAAAGCCTAGAATTCTTGCATTATACAATTTGTGCACATTACCTGTTGGATCACTGCTGTAGCAGTAAGGTGCCCCCTACACATAACCATGTTAGTCCTTGTCCTCCAGATGGTAATCTGGTCTGAGACTGAGTGAGCTCCCTCCTTGGGACCCTCCGTACCCCACGCCAGTAAAGTGTAATGGAAAAATCTATAATAAACTTGTCTACTCCCCCTGCTGATGACATCAGCAGACTATGGTGTTCAAACAGTCTTCTGCGCCTGCTGAAATAACCTGAGCTGGGCACCATGGCATACCTAGTACTAGCCGGCAAAGCCTATACTCCCTGTATTGTGAACTGGGGTTCAGGGACTCTGATACAGGTGAAGTGCCCCAATGTATTTCCTCCAAACCACTGGAGGTTAGTGCACAAGGCTGTCAGCCCCTGCAGACAAATGCACCTCACCTCCTGAAACTCCTGCAGAGAAGTCAACGATACCAGTCTATAGGCTTCTACCTCCATTGGGAGCAGTGGCGTCTTCCTCTACCTCTCCTTCCCAAGCCATTCTTGGCCAGATGACCCTACTCCATGAGGGATTCCCTCCTAGTGATACAGCTTCTCGCAAGACCCACTCCAAAGTCCCTACTTTGGAAGTCAGAGTTGCAGCCTGTTGACTAAAGTGTAGTATGGGTCTAGATTTTATTGTTATTCTCTCTATATTTCAAATTATTAGAAAGATAATCCCTAGCAGTTCTTCCTCCCTTTGCAACCTCCAGATGGAGCTCAGCTCTCCACTCCATTGTACCCCCTCCCATCCAGTGATTCCAGTTAGAAAATGATTTGTGGTATCGGATTTCAGTAGAGGACAGTGCGGGGGGGGGGGGCAGACCTCATTGCACTCTGCCTTACTACTATACAAAGATGAATAATCCAAAACTCCATTTTTGTTAAGTCACTGTGAATGAACTCAGCAGCTCGATTAAATGTTCTAAGACACTGTCCCAGATAAAGCTTTCTAAGCCAGGCATCCTCTTACTGCACGAGACTCACCTTTGGAAGACAGAGCACAATAAGCTGAGAAAATGCAGCTTCTCAAACTCCTACTCCTCCTCTAATCATGAAGGCCGAAGAAGAGACTCAACAATCCTGATCCCCAAAACCACACCCTTTCAGGGGCATCAAGTCTGGTCAGACTCAGAGGAATGATGAATCCTGGTTGAGGGAACATTCTATGACCAGTAGGTAACTCTAGCCAACATATATCTCCACCCCTGCCCCGACTATAGCACCAGTACAATCAACAGCCTGTTAGATTGAATTATGGCAACTACCCAAGGTATTTTACTTCTAGCTGGAGATTTCAATATCATCCACCAGCCCAGTGGGAACTCCACCAATCCTAACCCACCACAACAGCCGGCAGCAAATAAATTCTTTTGTAGATTCATGAAGGAAGTTGGCTAGTCGGACGTGTGGTGAGCCATCCACCCCAAAACCTACAACTTTTCTTTTTTCTCACAGGTCCATGGATTATTTTCTCACATTGACCATATCTATACTCAGGTCAAGCACCTGTCAATGGTTTTGACCTTGCTCCATGGGCAATATCTGTCTATCAGATCATTCCTCTCTCAGTTGTCAACTCAAATGAGGCACAGAATGGAGAGACACCAGATGGTGTCTCAACCAGTACTACTTAAAAACTCCAGAATTCCATGCTTTCCTGAAAAAGGAAGTAGAAGAAATCCTGCAAGATAACCTGACCCAGGAGACTACACCAGTTGAGATACCTTAAAGGTGGTCCTACGTGGCCTATTTATTCAATACACCGCTGCCCAAAAGAAAAAGTGGAAAGAGCGGCAGTCAAATTTAGAGGAGACTCTACATTTCCTGAAAATGGCCTATGAGCAGGGTGACAGGGTGGTGTACTCCCAACTTGCCAAAGTCAAGTCAGAAGTTGCAACTGTCATGGAAAAACAGTAGGAGAAGTTTCTTCACATAAAGAGTGGTTAACATTTGGAACATTCTGCCAAAAGAGATTGTTGAAACCGACTCTTTTGGGATTTTCAACAGGAGACTAGGCCGGTATCTGTTAAATACAGACCTGTCTAAATGGCCCCACTTGGGCGGGAGATGGACATGACTTTGGCCTTTTTCTGTCTCCTCTCCAAGTACAGCTCTAAGTATAGTATTGCTAAAAGCCTTATGACTCCAGCAAACTGAAATATCATTGATGTTTCTGTGACAGAAATTATATGAAATAGTGTGCCACTCCTTCTGACTGCTGGTTTATCAGCTTTGGAAACAAAGGAAACAGGCCAACATAAAAGCATTGCTTCACCGACAGATGGGCACCCACCACACAAGGTTCCGTGAGACTGTTGAGGCCTTCCTGGCTTGCTTCTTAGATTTATACAATCCTGAGTCAGAGACTACTCAGTACTCTATCACTTCCTTTTTGAACTCCGTCTTGTTGCCAGAACTCCATATAGATCAGGGAGCTTGACTCATCACCCCAATCACCACAGAGGAAGTTGAAAGAACCATTAAATAGTACAAGACCATGAAAGCCACAGGCTCGGATGGGTACAGGGTAGAATTTTATAAGTTGGCATTAGAATGCATCTCCCAACCTCTCCTTGCATCTTTCACCTCAACACTAGAGGGAGAACCACCCCCCCAACCCCGATCTCAGGCAGCAATTTCAGTAATCCTGAAGTAAAAAAAAAAAACACTACAGTGTGCCTCATACCACCATATTTTGGTTATGAAAGGGACACTGTCAACCCCCTTAGATCTCAAAGTGTCCCTATTTTAAAAAAACACATTTTGTATTTTCCAGCATTCTGTAAATATTGCTGATGTAGCTAGTAGTTTGATTCTGACTCTTTTTTTCTTTAAAAAAGTGAAAAACAGACCGCCCACCAACTGGTGTCACCACACAAACACAAGTCTGTTTACATTGCTTGATCAGCTCCAACTGCATCTTTCCTCGAGTTGGGAACACCCACAACACAGTCTAGCCCCTTATGATGCAGTGGGAGTTTAGGAGACTACTGCCTCATGAGTGACTGCACTGTTTGGGTGTGCTTGTAATGCTCAGGAAGTATGTAGTAAGCGCAGATCCTGGATTGTAAACAAAACAAGGTTGTTTATAAATATACATTAGCATGCATTTCAATTCTACTAAACAAAGAAACAAAGCAAAAAAACAGCAACATCAATGAGCTTTAGAGAATATAAGCAATCATAAAATGTAGGTTTTTAACTAGAAATAATATGATGGAAAACAGGTTGACAGTATCCTTTTAAATACTGATTATAAATACTTTATTGCTATACTGGCCATGCAACCTGACAGACTACTCCCAGTCCTGATCAGTCGAGACCAGACATGTTTTATGTGAGCTTGCATCACAAATGACAACATTCATCACACACTGCGCCTGTTACACCTGATGTAGTGGAAATGCACCCCATCTGTTTTTAACAGTCTTGATGTCAAGAAGGCTTTTGACTGGGTGTCCTAGCCATTCCTGTACACCAGGGGTGTCCAACCTTTCCTTGGACATAAGTCATTTTTAAATTTTAGAGTAAGACGTGGACCACAACATTAGATTTCACTGTGAGGCCTGTACCTTACCCATATTTATAAAATGGAAGGGAAAATCCAGTGATCTGATTGGCTCTTATTTATGTATAAAATATGGTTTACACATAGTTAATAAAAGGACTTCTCAGCAGTGAAAAGTCTGGAACCCAGATCAATGAGCATTTGGAACACAGGCATTTCAGTTAGCCCCCTACAGCCAGAACTGATCTTTCACCACAAACATGGCTGCTACCTTTACACTGTAAAAAAAACTTCAACTGGGCCCTAAAAATAAACTACTTTAAATAAAAAATGTAACAAATTAATTAAATGTTGTTTCCCTGATTATCACACTCTCCTTACATACATAAATAAATTAGAAACGTAAGTATTGTTTATAGTTTTCACTGCAACTGTTTCTTTGCTGACAGTGAAAAATTCCCCTTCTGTTTTAACCTGCTAATCAGGCAATTCTCTTCTTCTTGCCTTGCCAGTGAGATAGTTGAGTCTCTGGCTGTAACAAAGGCCTTTGTTGTCTGTGTGTACAGACTGTTAGGGGAGAAACATTCTGCCAGTGGAACTGAGCAGAATTTTGAATCCATGTATTCCGTGGTAAACATTCCATGACAAACATTCCATATCTTGAATGTGGAAAAAAACAGAGAAAAAAAACAGGAAGAAGAAAGTAGGCAATAATACAATGACATCATCAATTATGTCACTTGCAGTGGGCGGAAGGACTATTTTATCACAAATACACACAAATAAATCTATTGTTTCTACATATAAACATGCTTTTCCAAACAATAAAAAGGAAAACAATAAAGGAGCCAATTTTATAAATGCAATAAGGCACTCAGAGATGTGTGTAAAACATTTTACAGCACATCCAGTGGTTGAAGTCACTCGGCCTTCAGCCTCGTGCCTTTCTACGCCCCTGGCCATGCTTTAAAGTATATTTTGCACACACCCCTTCATGCCTTATTGCTTATGTAGCTACATTTAGGAGGTAAAATAATAACAGTCCTAGTCAATATTTAGCTAAACTATTTATTAATTTACTGTATAATTTTAAAATAGCTCTTAAATTAAGAAAAACAGTTCTCTATTTTATTGTATTTATATAATTGTAAAACAGTCTGTGTGTTAGCCTGTATGTTTACTGGGGTTCTTGTGAGCCACATGTGGCTCAGAGCTCCAGGCTGGCCACCGCTGCTGTACACAGTGCTGGGCCAACTAGGAATCCCAATCTCCTTCATCCAGTTGTTTCAGAACTTCCAAGGACCACCCCCCGAGTATAACTAAAAGTCAGTGGCCACCCCTCCCAGGACTTCCCTCTGGGCAGAGGCACCTGACAAGTTGCCTGCTCTCCCTACTGCTATTTGCAGCCTACACTGAACCCCTGGCTCAAGCCATAAGGGAATCAGACCAATTTCAAGGTATCTTGGTGGGTGCAGATTAACACTTCATAGCTTTATACACAGACAATGTGCTGCTCTACCTCTCAAACCCAGAAGAGGCCCTTCCCAGAGTCCTTGCTGTGCAGACATTTGGAGCTGTATCAGGCTACTAAGGCCTCCCTGGTTGCTCTGAAATCTCTCCTGTGTGATTTCTCTGCTCGCTCCTGCAGTTGTTTCTGATGCTGGGCTGGACTTCTGTCAACAGACTTCCTCCCTACACTGACACTAGTTTATCCCCTCTCCCCAGTTAATCAGTCACTACTCTGCTGTATGTTAATTTATAGTATGGCAATTTTCATTCTGTAGTGTTTCTTTAATTTGTATATATTGTTTTATTTCCATACTGCTGTATCATTTTTTTGTGCACTGTATTTTGGATCCATTCTGTTCCCTCCTTTCCCCCATCCCCCCAGGATGCATCTGGAAATGAGCTGTTACCAGCTCAGTATGACTTGCCTGGTAAAACTGGTAAAATAAATACATGCATACATAAATACCTGTACATACATACATATATTTGCTCACTTGCTTTTCCAGTATAAAAAATAAACTGAAACTGAACTGACAGATACAAACAACACAAAATAAATTAATAAATACATACATAAATAAATGAACTCAGTAAACACTAGAGATATGCAAAATTGACACCATTCACTCCACAAAATATTTTGCTAATTGCGCTAAATTCTCAAAGCACAATTCACGAAATTCATCAATTCACAGAGTGCAGTTCGGCCATGAAGTGTAAATTTCATGGGTGAAATTCCACACTTTGTGGCAAAAAACACTGTCTAGTGGGTGTTCTGCCGATCGCCGACCCCAGTTTAAAAAAAATATATAAATTAAATCTCTGGTGTCTAGTGGTATCCCCCCTTGCTAATCACTGTGCCCCATTGTAAAAATATATTTATTAAATCCCTGGTGTCTAGTGGTCTCCCCTCCTGCTGATCACAGGACGCAATGTAAAAAATATTTATGAAATCCCTGGTGTCTAGTAGTCCCCCCACCAATTGCTGGACCCAATATAAAAATTATTCAATAAGATCCTGGTGTCTAGTGGACCCCAACTTGGACATGGTCCCGAGCACATAGCCAGCACAGCCCTCCACTCTCCACCATGGCTGGCCGCTCAACTGACCTGGAATGAAAGAGCATGCAGATCAGTCGGGCAGTCAGCCATAGTGGAGAGTGGAGGACTGTGCTGGTCACCTGCTTGGGGACTGGGTATGGGTGGGGGCAGTACCTGATGGGGTTGGGGAGTGGGGTGTCCACTAGACACCAGGGATTTTATTGATGATTTTTTTTACCAGTTTCCAGGATTATTCCACCAGTGTGACTTCCTTTGTCCTGATTTCCTATGGTTGGGTCAGGAGGATAGCAAAGCAGTGATGTACATGATGGCAGGATCCAGAGCTTTGAGGGTGACTGTGTTAAGTCTGGGTCCTGTAGGGCAGTTGGGCCAATGCTGAATCTATGAGCCATTGCACTGCCTTTGACGTGGAGCAGTCTCTGGGAACCCCATTGATTTTTTTCCTGATGGTAGATGGATATCTTAGGCTGTATTCTGCTCCTAATTGAAAAAAAAAGGGTTCTGGGGACATTTGTGAAGGTGCGTCTTCATTTGGAAAGTTAGGGTGAGAAATCCTAAAAAATGCAGGTCTGGTAACCCTGCCACACCAGTGGTTCACTTTCCCTCACCATGGTCACTATTTTGTCTTTGACCTTCTAGCGAAGGAATTGTGCCAGTATTGGCCGTGGATGCTCCCCTAGTTTGGATTTTGGTTCTGGTGATCAGTGTGCTAGTTCTAGCTCATAGGGAGCCAATCCTTGTGAGAAAAGAAGAATGAGGAGTACATGCTAGAGGAATTTCAGTCTATCCTCTGCACCCTCAGGGAAGCCAACACAATGAAGGTTGTTCTGTTGGCTCCTGTTTTCCAGATCTTCCACTTCCTCCCATGGTTGCTTTAGCAGACAATTCTTATTCCTTAGTTGGTTCCTGAGGGTGCCCACTGAGCGTTTTGGTTTTTGGACATGTGTTTCAGTCACTGCTACCCTGTTGACTAGGCTAGCTACATCCACAGAGGTCCATTTGCACATGGCTCTGAGCTCTCCACTGTCTGGGGGTAGATGAGCGAACATACTTTGTTACCCAATTTATGCTGATTGAGGGTGTTTGTGTGGATACCACAGCCATGATAAGTGGTTCACTGATGTAAGGACCATGGAACAGTCCAGACACTAAGAAGTTGTTGGATGGACATCAGATTCCTAAATTTTGCAGTCTAGCGGTACCATTTGAAAAACACAACTGATTAGTACCGCTTTTTGTTAATGGAGGTGGCTGAGGCTGAAGGATGCTGTTGGATTATTTAGCTGCTCGGGACTGGGTCTGGGTGGGGGGCACTCCTGATGGGGTGGGGGATCCACTAGAAACCAGGGATTTTATTGATGATTTTTTTTTTTTACATTGGGGCCAGTGATCAGCCGGGGGAACCACTAGACACAAGGGATTTAATAAAAATGTTGTTTACATTTGGGACGGTGATCAGTGGGGGGGAGCTGTCCACGAGACACCATGGATTTAATTTATATATTATTTTCACACTGGGGTCAACAATCGGTAGGGGCTCTAGGCACCAGGGATTTGGGGGAGTTACAATTTGTAACTTCTCCTTTCTTTGTTTTTTTAAGTGCAATTTGCACTTTAAAAAACCCTAAAAGCAAGGTGAAGTTACAAATGGCAAATTGTAATTTAAAGTGATAACTTCATGAATTGATCTGCAGAGGTGAATTTGGTGACTTTGTGGACAATTAGTGGGTGAAGAAAAAGTTTGCTGCATCTCTAGTAAACACCACCAAGCAGAAACTATATGTTTCCTCTATTCTCCCTCCCCATAGATTAGGAGCTGTTTCCTGTTTCACTGGGAACTAACCAAGCTGAAAACCAAGGCAATTATGTCTACAATTCTATAAGAATGGTTTATAATGGTAACTACCTTCCTTTTACACAACTAACGTCCCAGGATTTCACCTGTTAGGAAGCATTAATTTTGAGCCTAACTCACGTGAGGTAATCCAGATGGTGACCCTTCATAGGATGTGTTCCTCTTTCAAAATGTGCCTTTGTACATCACTGAAACAAGCTGGGGGCTCTGGAATAGGGAGGTCTCCCACTTTAATTAGGTTGGCCAGAGACCGAGTGTTAAGTTGAAAATAAAATTTGTATTACTGAGTCAGGCACTCACCATCTCCGAGAAAAAGACACAAAGCTCCAAAATATTTACTTCAATGTCATTTATAAAGACAATCCTGATTTGAAACAAAGACACCCATACATGCCCGCATGATGCTTTTTAGAATGACTGGTCCTGTATCAAAGCCTGTCCAAAACGTGTCAGGTGGGCATGTATGGGTGTCTGTCTCTTAAATCTGGATTGTCTTTATAAATGACAATGAAGTAAATATTTTGGAGCTTGGTATCTTTTTCTCGGAGGTGGTGAGTGCCTGACTCAGTAACACAAACTGGACTTAGCTGTCATGAGCACCACCATCCCAGTGTGTATTTTTTAACATTAGTAGCTTTAGTTGAACATACTTTTTCTCTCCAAATCTTGGGGGGAGCTATCCCTTTGCCTTTATAACTTGGGGGCACAAATTCAATTCTTACTTTATAGACACCTTGGCTTGACCCCCAATACATGGCTGGAGCTGGAGAGGGAGTCTCTTCCAAACTCAGACCATGTGCAAGCCATATACCACACAGTGCCACCACTTGAGAGTCAGAATGTAGACAATCTCTGGCTACTACATCAGACATAAACATGGGGCTCCATACATTAGAGTCTCAACCTCATGACTTTTTTCAGGCTGCTGTGCCCAATAGCCCTTTTGGAGAATCCCCCCCCCATGCTCCTTGAACTGAGCTACTATGGGTGGGAAAGATATTTTCCAATATTTTTCACAGCTGATTTCGGAGGTTGGTACCCACTCCTTCTTTGTGGTTCAATTCACCTATGGGCTTAGATGACAGGAGCATTACAGATTCCTCAAACTTCACCACTATATCCAATTTGGCTACCTATCTGGCAAGTATAGAAACACAGAAACATAGAATTTGATGACAGATAAGGACTGCCTGGCCCACCTAGTCTGCCCATGTTTCCTACCTACAATCACACCATTGACACTACTTGATCTCCAGCTTTACCCCCAACCCCCTTCTTGCTTCTAAGGTTTCGTTATACCTATCCCATGCCTTCATAAATCCCACTACAGTTTTTGCTCCCACCACCTCCTCAGGGAGGTTATCCCAAGCATCCACCACACTTTCAGTGAAGATGCATTTTGTTACATTTCCCCTGATTCTACCCCCTCCAGCTGCATCGCATGACCCCTTGTTCTTGTGCATCCTTTTCTCTGAAAAAGGCTTCCGTCTTGAACCTTATTTATACCCTTGAGGTATTTGAAAGTCTCAGTCACATCTCTCCTCTCCCTTCATCCTCCAGTTTGTACATGTTGAGATCCTTCAGTCTCTCCTCATAGAGCTTTTGATGCAGATTCTGCACCAATTTAGTTGCCCTCCTCTGGATTGCCTCAACTCTGTCTATATGTCCTTTTGGAGATGAGGACTCCAGAACAGGACACAGTACTCTGGGTGGGGTCTCACCAGAGATTGATATAGAGGAATAACCACCTCCCTCTTTCAGGTGGTGATACTCCTCCCTATGCACCCTAGCATCCCTCTGGCTCTCCCCATTGCCTTGTCATATCATTTGGCCATCTTTAGGTCATCAGATATGATAACACACAGGTCTCTTTCCTGTTTGGTGGTCACCAGTATCATTCCCTCCATTTTGTACTCTGACCCTGAGTTTCTACATCCCAAGTGCATAATTTTGCTTTTTTTTTTGCATTGAAACTTAGTTGCCATTTTCTAGACCACTCCTCAAGGTTACCTAGATCGCTATTCATTTTTTCTACCTGCCCCCCTAAATGTCCACTCTATTGCAGATTTTTGTGTCATCCACAAAAAGACATACCTTCCCTTCTGGTCCTGCTGCAATGTCGCTTATAAATATATTAAAGAGGACTGGTACCAGTACTGATCCTTACGGCACCCCGCTAGTCACCATCCCTTTCTCGGAGTAAACTATGTTTACCACTACACTCTGTTGCCTATCCTCCAACAAATTTCTCACCCAGTTCACCACTTTTAGTCCTACTTAAGGCACTCCTCACCCAGATAGACTGGTCTCCCATTCAGCAGGCAACCAACATTGATACTGCCCTCACCTTTTTCACCCACACCTTCAACATGGCCTGTGATCTCTTTGCACCCTTAACCAAAACCCGGTCCAAAAAACAGAACGCACCCTGGGTTAGCCCGGCCCTCCTACAATTACTTAGAAACCGGGATAACCTCTGGCACCTTGCCACTGAAACAGGTCATCTGTCTGATAGGCAAGCATACAATGCAGCCCGAAATAAATGCTCATGGGCCATCAGGAAAGCCAAGGCAGACCATTACCAGGCCTCCCTTACCTCCTCCTGGGGCTCAGCCCGGACCTTCTGGGATAATATTAAGCAACTCAATGGTAAAGCTTGCTCTCCTGCCCCATCCCAGCTCACTAGAAATGGCACAACCTCCACCGAGCCTGCCACCATAGCTAACTGGTTCAACACCACTTTCACTGACCTTAGCTCAGTACTCCCTAGTAATTTCTTTGACCCTCCCCCCAGCCAAACTCCCCCTGTCCTCCAGCACCCCAGCTTCCTCCTGCGAAAGATTTCCACCCGGGAAGCCAGACCCATCCTAATCAAAGCTCTCAATGGCAACAATCCCGGCAGTGACTCACTGGACCTCAGCATCCTCAGGCTGGTGCTAGATGAAGTCCTTGCACCTCTCACTAGCCTAATTAACCAGTCACTCTGCCTGGGACAATTCCCCACAGCTTGGAAAACAGCCATTATCACACCTATTCATAAAGGAGGCGACAGGTCATCAGCCAACAACTACCGGCCAATCTCCATCCTCCTCCTCTCTAAAGCCCTGGAGAATGTGGTGGCCATTCAAATCACTGATTATCTGGCTAAGCATAACATCTTATGCCCAGAGCAACATGGCTTCGTGCGGGTCACAGTACCAGCACTGCCCTTATTGAATTCTCCAACTTCCTACACTCCTCCTTGGATACCAGCTCCTAGCTGGTGCAGTTCATTGACCTCTCAAAGGCTTTCGACACTGTCTCCCATCCACTGCTGCTGAATGCACTCTGCTCACTGGTTCTCGCATGGCCCCCTGGCATGGTGTGCTAGCTATCTTGGCCTTTCGATCCCAGTGTGTCAAGATTAATAGCACACCTCCGACACCGTCCCATTCTCTCTGGGGTCCCCAAGAGGCTCCATCCTGGGCCCCCTTCTCTTCTCGCTGTATCTGAACACCCTGCCCAGTGCATGCTCTGGCAAAATACTGCTGTGTAGAATGACTGTCCTTTTGCCACCCACCGTAATCCCATCTCCCTACAGGACTCCCTACAGCAGTCTTTCAACAGTGCCGAGGTTTGTTTAAGGAGCGCAGACTCCGCATCAATCTTAAGAAACCAAAACTATGCTCTTTTCACACCCCAAAACAAAGCTAGCAACCACCCACTCTATTTCCTTCCAAGCACCAACCAACCACTGGAACAAGTCTGCTCTTACAAATACCTTGGGGTTACCTTCGATTCAGCCCTCACATTTCATGTTCACATCGGCCCCTAACATCCGCTTTTCACCAACACACGGGCGTTTGGCATCCTATTCCGCCATAAAACCTGCTCTCCACCAAATGCTCTCCGGCTAGCTGTTACATCATCCGTTTCTGTCCCTTGTAGACTATGGTCTACCAGTATACGGTGCTGTTGACACCACTGCACTCAACAAAATTCACCTAACCCTGAATAAAGCGTGCAGATTAATTCATGTGCCCCCAGGCTCACACACACCTGTCAGCTATATGTCGATGCTAACCTGCTTACCCTGGATGAGCGGCTCCGATACCAGACCTGTCTCCTCACCAAAAAAACCCCACTGGCTCTCCCCCTGGGGTAACGGCATCCATCCACTAGAGCTCCCACCATTGCAACACACGGTCCTCCTACAAGACCACTCTAAAGGTCCCCAGAACGAGAACCAGCCATGGCCAGAGGTCCTTCAGCTATAGAGCCCCAACCTGGTTTAACTCTCTCCCTACCACCATCACCAATGCCATCACCATCTCCACATTCAAACCGCACTGGAACCACATCTTCAGCACTGTGACTGCTCCTGTCTCTGAACATAGCCTCCACCTCTTTCTCTTGACAATGCCCCCGGCAGCTCTCCACCCTACCATCCCTCCACCACTTCCCTGTACACCATGCCTAGGTTTAACTGGCCAGTGCCAGCTGTTTTCAATGTTTATCTACCAGAATGCTCACTTGATACCAACTTGTGTAATACCTGTTATCAATTACATGTACCCTGTACCCAATTGTATTTGTCTGACCACTATATGACGTGGCACCTCTGGTGAATGCCTATTGATTCTTTGCAAATCTTTGCTATGTAACCGAAACGCAATGTATGTCTTTATGTGACGAAGTACCTTTGGAAACGAGCCTCTGGCTCAAAGGTTGTAAACTGATTCTTAAATAAATAAAAATAAAATACTCCTAGGCTGCCCAGGTTGTTTATGAGTCTCCCATGTGGAACAGTGTTGAAGGGCTTACTGTAATCTAGGTAGGCCACATCCACCATACCACCCTGATCTACTTCCCTGGTTACCCAGTCAAAGAAATATGTAAGATTAGTTTGACATGACCTTCCCTTATTGAATCCACATTGCTTCGCATCTTGCAAGCCACTGGATTCTAGATGTTCCCCAATCATTTCTTTCAGTAGTAATTCCACTCATTTCCCCACAACTGAAGTCAGGGTGACTGGTCTATAATTGCCAGCCTCCTCCCTGCTCCCACTTTGTGAAGTGGTACTACATCTGCCCTCCTCCAGTCTTTGGGACCACTCTTGTTTCCAGTGAGTTGTTAACAGGACTGTCAGAGGTGAAGCCAGCACCACTCTGAGCTCCCTCAAAAATCTTGGATGCATCCTGTCTGGCACTATTGCCTTGTCCACCGTAAAATTTGCAAGTTCTTTCAGGACTCTCTCCTCTGTAAATTAACTAATGTCAATGCCCCTTCCTTTGATGCCCCTGTCACCGATCTGTGGTCCCTCACCATCCCTTTCATTTGTGAAAACTGAACAAAAATAATTGTCCAGGATGTCTGATTTTTCCCTTGTCCCCTTCCACACAATTCCCACTTCTCCCCTTAGCCTTACAATCCCTTCCCTAGTCTTTCTCCTTTTGGTAGTATACAGTACCTGAAAAATTTCTTGTCTCCGTTCTTTACTGCTGGTGCTATCTTCCTTCAGTTTGCACCTTTGAGCTTCTGACTGCTTTCTCTGCCTCACTCTACCTCTCTTGATACTTTCCCCTATCCTCCTCATTGTATCTCCTTATACCTCCTGAATGCTAACTTTTTTGTTCTTTCCTTCCCAGCCACCTCTTTTGAGAACCATAGCGGTCTCCTTTTCCTCTTGCTTATGCTTACCTGCTTGGTGCAGAGGTTTGTTGGCTTCACTATGGCTCCTTTTATCTTTGCCCACTGTTCCTCCACTCCACCCAAGTTATCCCACCCTGCCAAGGCACCCATGAAGCATTCACCCATCATTGTATAATTGGCCCTCCTGAAGTTCAGTACCCTCACTATTGTATGGCTCACTTCTCACACAGTTCTTATATTGGACCACATTGTATGGTGATCACTGCTCCCTAGGTGGCCACCCACAATGACATCTGTGATACTATCTCCATTGGCGAGCACAATGTCCAATATTGCTCCCTCATGAGTGGGCTCCTCTACTAGTTGCCTGAGGAATGATCCCTGTAGGGAGTCCAGGATGTCCATGCTCCTGCTTAAAGCTGCATTATCAGTTACTTTTTGTCATTCTTCAGATCCAGAGTCACCCCTCAATCATATGGTTTCAAATATTTACAAAGCCCTGCAGGTCACATCAGGCAACTCCACTCTGGTGGTTGCACACAAATGGAAGACAGAAATGGAGTCCCTGATTCCATAGGAGACTTGGCAGAGGGCATGTCTAACTTCCTCCAAAGTTATCAGTTCCCATTCCTGGAGGGAGTATAGCTGGAAACAGCTTATTGGGCACTTCAGGACTTTAGTACTCTCAGCACATGGTGTCACACACCTTGGCATGCTGGTGAAACTGTGGAGAACCTAGAGCAACTTACCATCATATAAGGTGGGCATGCCCAACACTTACCACCTTCTTTCAGGACCTTGGCTTCAAGGTATTCAAACTTTATGGCAGATCTCTGCTCCTCACAGCAGAACCATTCCTGCTCCTGCCATATCTGACTGAATTTTGGGGTTAGGACCACAGAATACCTGCTCAGCATCGTCATCACTGCAGCCAAGAGGGTCATCACCAGGCTCTGGCTAATACTCCAGGTTCAATATGTATATATCCAAACCTTGTGCCAACTAGTAGGACAAATATACTTCATGGAAAAGCTTACTTATTCCCCAAATGGCAGATCAGAAAGCCTCTCTTCCCAATGGAATGGCTGGCTATTACATGCCATGGCTAGATACCCGATTCTAGCTTCGAGAGAGCTAGGCTATGGCCTCATGTGGAACTTGTGTTAATAAAGATCCCCAATCCCCCTCACATTGCCTGCATACTCCCAAAGGCCTCTACTTGGGTCAGGTCAAAGAGGCCAGGCTGGTTAAGCAAGGAGGTGTTAGGGAGGGTTAGGAAAAAGAGGGATACCTTCAGAAAGTACTTGAGATCCGAAAGGGAGAAGGATAGAAAGGAGTACAGGAAGAAATCAAGAGCGGTGAAGAGATCGGTGAGAGCAGCCAAGGCAGCAACAGATCTTAGGCTGGCACAGGGGATAGGAGTATGGGAAAATGATTTCTTCAAATACATAAGGGAAAGAAGAAGCTGTTAGGATCAGATTGTTAGGATCAAGTTAGACAAGGGGCGGGCAGAGATTGGTGTGGAGCAGGCAGAAGAGCTCAATGACTACTTCTGCTCTGTGTTTACAAGGGAGGAGCTAGAGCCAATACCACAGTGGAAGGGAGGGTTGGGAACCTGGCAGGAAGAGTTAACAGAAGGGGTAACCTTAGTGAGCAGAGTGCTGGAAGGCCTAATGGCCCTGAGGGTGGATAAGGCACCAGGACCAGATGGTATACACCCCAGGGTGCTAAGGGTAATGGCATAGGTCCTGGAAGAACTGCTGACAGACTTGTTTAACACCTTCCTGGTGGCTGGTTGTGTGCTCCAGGACTGGAGGATGGCACATATGGTACCCATCCATAGAAGTGGGCCCATGGATGAGAAAGAGAACTATAGGCCAGTCAGACTCACCTCCATTGTGGAGAAGCTTATGGAAACCATCCTTAAGGAGAGGTTGGTAGCCTTTCTGTAGGCGAATGGTCTCCAGGACAGCAGGCAACATGGGGTTGTCTCCAGTAGATCCTGCCAGACAAATATAGTTGACTTCTACAACTGGGTAACTAGGGCAATCCACAGGGGCCAGTCGGTGAATGTCCTGTACTTAGACTTCAGCAAGGCCTTTGATTCGGTGCCACATGAGAGATTGATCAGAAAACTGGGTTACCTTGGGACAGGGGAGAAGCTGGTGGAGTGGGTCAAAAACTGGCTGCAGGATAGGCAGCAGAGGATAGTTGTAGGAGGGGAACTCTCAACTCCAAGGGCTGTAACAAGCGGGGTTCCACAGGGCTCAGTACTGGGTCCAGTGTTGTTTGGCATCTTTATTGCCAACATCACAGATGGGGTTAAAGATACGATCAGCCTATTTGCAGATGACACAAAGATCTGTGTGGTGGTGGACAACACTGAGGGGTGACTAGGACTACAAGAAGATCTGCTAAATTCAAGTGCTGGTTGGGCACATGGCAGCTGGGTTTCAACATGAAGAGGTGCAAAGTCACGCACTTGGGAGCCAGAAACCAAAGGTTTTCCTACAGGCTGGGGGGTACAGTTATCCGCTACAGAGGAGAAGAAGGATCTAGGGGTGCAAATCACAGGGCAAATGAACCATTCTGCACAGTGTAGGAAGGCTGCAGCTAAAGCTAATAAGATGTTGGGTGTATTGCCAGAGGAATCACCTCCAGGAGGAGGGAGGTTATACTACCACTGTACAGATTGCTGGTCAGACCGAACATGGAATACTGTGTGCAGTACTGGTGGCCCTACTTAAAAAAAGATGTCAAGCTGCTGGAGGGGGTCCAACGCAGAGCAACTAAGATGATCATAGGAATGGAGGGCAAACCCTATGAGGAGAGACTGAGGGCACTCAACATATGCTCCTGGAGGATAGAAGGGATAGGAGGGATATGATTGAAACCTTCAAATATATCAGGGGCATAAACAGGGTTAGTACAGAGGGGATCTTTAGAGTAAAGGGAAGGAGAAAAACTAGGAGCACTGTCTGAAACTGGAAGGTGGAAGGTTCAAGAGAGAAATGAGAAGGCACTACTTCATGGAAAGGGTGGTGACTAGGTGGAACGCCCTACCAGAGGAGGTGGTAACCTTAAAGTCGGTGAGCAGTTTTAAGAGGGGCGTGGGACATGGTCATGGGAAAGTCGCTACTGTACAGGGGGGTATGCTGCAGAGTAATTAATCTGATAGCTGCATACTCGAGCAGACTCGATAGACCATAAGGCATGTGTCTGCTGCCATTTTTAATATGTTCATATGTTCATACTGTGAATCTAGGATCCATCGAAGGCAACTGCTCTGTAGCAGGGTGTCTTCCCCCACTGCTATTGCTCCAACACTACATGATAGGTGACACATGAGGAGACACCTAGGCCAACACCACTGGCACTCTCTTATACAGTGGATCCACAGGTACTTTCTTGAGCTGTACCGGGGGTGAGGGTGGGAATTTTTCTCTTTCATTACACAGGGTGCTGACGACTAGTGGATTGTTCACCTGGATTGTCTAGATCCAGGGGTGTAGCAAGAGTGCTACCTGTTTAGATACCCATCTGTATTACTGTACATCATGTACACACAACAGGGTATGGGCTTATAGGCATTTAATCCATGCCTCGGGTGCGTTGTAGGGCAGGAAGCTGCAGGCTGAGTGTCCTCATAGCACCTGAGGTCTGGATTAAAGGCCTTTACCCCTATACCCTGGAGTGTGTTATTACACTTATAACATGAGTTATGTGCAACATATGTTAAAACCCACAGGAAGATGTTTTCTCTCCACTTTGAAATGGAAGAAAGGTAGTGTATCCTGCCACCTTGAAAAATAGTCCCTAACAAATAATGTATATTAGATTGCTGTAATGCCTTCTTAACCACCTGCCTTGATTACTTCAATGCCCTCTACCTAGGGCTTCCAAAGGTTGATATCCATCACTTGCAGCTAGTGCAGAACACAGCAGCCAGGCTTCTGACTGGTACATCTATGACTACTCATATTACGCCTGTGCTGTGCGAACTGCAGTGGCTGTCTGTACAGTGGCGGATCACCTTTAAGGTCCATTTACTGACCTATAAAGACCTACATGAATAGGGACCAGGTTACCTGCAAGATCTTCTGACTCCCAACTGCCCCTCCCGCCCACTCCGATCAGCTGACAAGGGATCGCTAGAGATACCCAGAGTTCAGTTAAAAACATCGGGTGCATGTGCTTTTTTGTTTGCTGTCCCTACGCTGCCCCTACCCTGTGGAATTCTCTGCTTTGTTGGTTAAGGGAATGCCTGACTGTCTCAAGTTTCAAATCTGAGTTTAAAACGCACCTTTTTCATTTAGCATTCCCTGATGGTTTTTAAGGACTGCTGTTGTCTTTGGATGTTATGATTTTTAAACTGTTTTAAAATTATTTGATTTTATGATTGTAAAGCACGTTGGTTTTGGAAAGGCACTCAATAAATAAAGTTTTACTTACTTACTTAAAGATAGAAATGTCACAGATACACTGCTGATATGATCTGTGACATTTCTTCTGCATCACATTGTGTGTTTCACTGCCTACAATGTGACATTCAGCATTCCCGACCCCAAAACCCACTGAGCCAGATGCAGGTCGCCGATGACAGAGAGCTGTAGCACTCACTGTCTCTGGGTCACCCTCCCTCTCTCTCTCTCCCTCTCTCACTGTCTGTCATGCTACATGGAGACAACTGTGGGACCATCACTGCACATGCCAGTTCTTCCACTTCTGATGCCTGACACACTGTGTGATGCAACTGTGCCACCCTCCCCTTCCCGAACACACTCAGAAAGCTAGAAGTCTCCCTAACCTGTCTCTGTACTTCCTGCTGTGTGTGGATTCTGTGGTGGCACCTCTTCCCTGTTTCACCCTGTGGGAGGGGGCTGGGGGGGGGCCTGCCTGGGACATGGATATCCAAATACTGTGCTGTGTTCTCTATGTGTGCCAAGACTTTACCCAGCAGCTACTCCAGAATGCTGTGCAACACAGTGCAGAGATGACAGTGCAGCAATGCTGAACAAAATGTCTGCTGCCTGCCTGTCACAGTGAGAGGACCACTGTCTCTCTCTATCTCTCTCTCACCATCAGAGCATTGCGGTGAGCTGCTCCCACAGTGACTGTGATATGCACTCTGAGCCGACACTCATTTCCAGGTGTGATCCGGGGATAGTGTAGAAAAAAAGGAAATTACTCACCTGCATGTCACACTGCCCTGGTCTCCAGATCACTATCTCTGTGTGTTCTTCTGCCGGTGTCTCTACAGCACAGTAAGCTCCAAGTCACTCCCGGCGGCGGTGGTGGTGGAGGGAGGGTCTGCTACCCATTGACACAGCACTATCTCCCACCATCCCGTGTCTCCCTTTCTGTCTGACGTTGGGGGGGGAGTGCTACCCCTTGAACCCTGCATCTAAACCCGATCTCTGGCTGTTTTGCATGGCAAGGGAACCTGTCTGGTACAGTAAGCTCCTCCACTTTTCTGTTTCTTTCTCCAGCTGCACTTCGGGGGGGGGGCATGTGACTGCCAAGGACAGTTGCTCTGCACAGTCCCACTAACACAGACACCGAGAGACAGAGCGAGAGACCCAGAGAGGGCACTGTAGGCATTCTGCATGAAATGTCTCAGTCTCTCAATCTTGGCGTCAGTGCAGGTGCTCAGCGCTGATGTACGCTAGGTGGGGGTTTCAATGGCTGCCTTTTAGCTTTTGGGAGCTGCAGGACAGAACAAGTCCCAACGGCACTTACCGCCGCACTTTCCCTAACTCCATCTGCCAAATTGTGGATTAAATTGGGAATTTAATCCACAGCCAGGTAATGGTGTTTAGCCACTCACATTGCTGGCTGCTCTGAACCCATGATATAATCTCCTGTGTTACATACCACTGAAAATTAGGGCTGTGCAAAAGACTGATTTATGATATTTTTATTTGTATCACTGATATTTGTATTTGTATTTGTTCACACATCAGTGTTTGCAAAATATTGTAATTTACATTTGGACTTGTTTCTATTGTTGTTAATGATGACATAAGACCAAGGGTTTAAAAGGTTTTAATAAAATTTGCAGATTTATCAAGAAAATATGCATCCATGTATTGAATAGTAGCAGTCACAGGTGTTTCGTGCCAGCCTAAATCAAGGACTAACACTACTTTACATGGTCTAACACAAATACAAATATTTAAGTGATATTAGTATTTGTAAAAAATGTCATATTTGTGTGTATTTGTCACAAATAGTATTTGTTTTGCACAGCCCTACTGAAAATGTTCAATAAAAACTATATTAACAAAAAAAAAAACCATGAACCAGAAGTGCTGTACACATCACTAGATGAAAACAAAGCAACACGTTTGTGAGGGCTGTAGCTCAAATCTGAATGCAGTATCTAATTGCTCTGTAAGACGTTTATAGTTTTCTCCTCTTTGTGCACCCTGCTAAGTAATTATTTCAATTTATTTGCCACACACTGTGTGTCTATTACTGCCATACGTATTACCCTGCAGAGTGCTTTTATTTTGCTGCAACATCTTGTTTCTTTCCCAGGCGTTTACACAGAGCAGACAGCCCTTAACCATAATGTCGCTTTTGGAATAAGACCCGAATTTATTGTTCCTATCTTTTTCTGTTACTGCTTTCATTTTCATTTGGCAATTCATGTTTAACCCTGTGTTAGTTCCTTTGCAGTGCACAGTTTACGATCTGTGCATTTTTATTTAGATGGTTATTCTGTGCTGCATTTTGATGCTTCAATAGCTGTATGTGATCATTCAGCGATAAAGGAATTTATTTACTATTCTGGCCAAATGCTGTTTACAAGTTCATATGTTATGTTTCATATTGCTTATCTTTCAGAGATCTTATATCAGTTGTGTTTGTGATGTATTTTGACTTCTGCGTAACCCCCCTTCTGACCGACATCTCCCAATGTGAACATGGGTTTTGAAAGGTACATGCATAGTGTTTTATCCTCAACTGATGCTTTCCAATGTCCACCCATGCAGATTTTTTTTTATTTGCCAAACCACTGTTTTACTCACTGTTGTATCTCAGAACCCACCCTCCAGTATGTATTTTGGTATTTTTTTTAGTTCTACTGTGTCTCTACAAACTAGCAGTGAAAAGTTTTAATGTTCTTGCACTTGTAATAAGTTTGAAATCGCAGTACAACAGCAAGCTGTGGGGTTCAGCACATGCCCAGTTGTAGGGGTTAAAAGTAAGGAGCTCTTCCTGTGGTACTGTATGCAGGTGGGAGAGTTGCCACTGCAGCATGGTAGTGAGCTCCTCATGCACTGTATGTCAGGTGGGAGGGTGCCATCACAGCATGGTAGTGAACTCATGGGATGCTGTATGGTATGTGTGACGGGTGCTATCACAGCATGGTAGTAAGTTTCTGGGGCACGGTATGCCATGTGGGAGTGGTGCAATCGCAGCATGGTAGTGGACTCCTGGGGCACTGTATGCCATGTGAATGGCTGCCATCACAACATGGTACAGATGTCCTGGAACACTCTATGTCAGAGGGAGTGGAGCCAGCGCAGCATATTATCGAGCTCCTTGACCACTAAATGCCATGTTTCATGAGTGCCATTACATCATGTTAGTGAGCTCCTTTGGGCACTGTACATCATGTGCATGGCGGCCATTGCAGCATGATAGTGGTGTTCTGGGGTACTGTACGCCATGTTTGAGGGCCAGCACAGTGCATTAGTGAGCTCCTTGGCTACTGTATGCCATGCCATTCTATATGAGTGCCATTGCAGCACATTAGTCAGCTCCTGGGACACCATATACCATGTGTATGGTTGTCATTGCAGAATGGTAGTGATGATCTGGGGCACTGTATGCCATATTGAATGAGTGCCAGCACAGCATGTTAGTGAACCCCTTGGCTACTGTATGTCATGTTGACTGAGTGCCATCACAGCACATTAGTGAGCTCCTTGGCTGCTGCATGACAGGGGAGGTTGCCATCACAGAACAGTAGTGGGCTCCTGGAGCACTGTATGCATGTGGGAGGGCATCCATCAGAGCATGGTAGCAAGCTTCTAGGGCACAGTATGACAAGTGGAGAGGGATTCCATCTGAACACAGCAGCAAGCTCCTGAGGCACTGTATGACAGGGGGAAGGATTCCATCAAAGCATGGCAGTGAGCTCCTAGGGCACTGTATGACAAGTGGGGAGGGATTCCATCTGAACACAGCAGTGAGCTCCTGAGGCACTGTATGACAGGGTGGAAGGATTCCATCAGAGCATGGTAGCGAGCTCCTGGGACACTGTATGACAGGTGGGAGGCATTCAATCAGAGCATGGCGATGAGCTCCTTGGGCACTGTATGATAGGTGGGAGGGAATCCATCAGAGCATGGTATTGAGGTCCTGGGGCACTGTATGACACATGAGAGGGAATCCATCAGAGCAAGCAACGAGTTCCTTGTGCACTGTATGATAGGTGGTAGGGAATCCATCAGAGCATGGTAGCGAGCCCCTGGGGCACTAGGAATCCATCAGAGCATGGCAATGAGCTCCTTGGGCAGTGTATGATAGGTGGCAGGGAATCCATTACAGCATGGTAACTAGCTCCTGGGGCACTGTATGACAGCTGGGAAGGATTCAATCTGAACACGACAGTGAGCTCCAGGGCATTGTATGACAAGTGGGAGGGATTCAATCAGAGCACTGCAATGAGCTCCTTGGGCACTGTATGATGGGGGAGGGGATCCATCAGAGCATGGTAGTGAGCTCATGGAGCACTGTATGACACATGAGAGGGAATCCAACAGAGCATGGCAATGAGCTCATTGGGCAGCGTATGCTAGGTGGGAGGGAATCCATCACAGCATGGTAGCGAGCTCCTGGGGCACTGTATGACAGCTGGGATGGATTCATCTGAGCATGACAGCAAGCTTCAGGGCATTGTATGATAGGGGGAGGGATTCCATCAGACCATGGCAGTGAGCTTCTGTGGCACAGTATGACAGGTGGGAGGGATTCCATCAGAGTATGACAGCGAGTTCCTGGGGCACTGTACGACTGTATGACAGCATGGCAGTGAGCTCCATAGGCACTGTATGACAGGTGGGAGAAATCCATCAGAGCATGGTAGTAAGCTCCTGGGACACTGTATGACAGGCGGGAGAGATTCAATCAGAGCACGGCAATGAGCTCCTTGGGCACTGTATGACAAGTGGGAGGAATCCATCTGATGTTGGCAGCGAGCTTCTGGGGCACTGTATGACAGGTGGGGTGGATTCTATCAGAACATGGCAGCAAGCTCCTGGGGCACTGTAAGACAGGTGGGAGGAATCCATCAGGGCATAGTAGCAAGCTCCTGGGGCACTGTATGACAGGTGGGAGGGAGTCCATCAGAGCACAGCAGTGAGTTCCTTGGGCACTGTATGACAGGTGGGTGGGTGGGATTCCATCAAAGTGTGACAGTGAGCTTCTGGGGCACTGTATGACAGGTTGGAGGGAGTCCATCAAAGCATGGTAGCAAGCTCCTGGATCACTGTACATCAGGTTGCAGTATTGCTATTTTAGCATGTTAGTGAGCTCCTGCAGCACTGTATGTCTGTTGAGAGATGTGTCATTGAAGCAAGTTTGTGAGCTCCTGATATACTGTATGTCAGATGGGAGAGGTGCCAGCACATCATGTTAATGAGTTCCACGGGCACTGTATGCCATGTTGGAGGGATGCCATTGCAGCACGTTAATGAGTTTCTGGGGCACTGTAAGCCATGTTTGGGGGCTACCATCACATTTCAGTGATGCGGTCCTGTGGCAAGTAGTATGGGTGCCAGTGCAGCACATTTGTTTGCTCCTGGGGCACTGAATAACAGTTGTGAGGGTTGCATCACAACACAGTAGTGAACTCCTTGGGCACTGTATGATAGGTAAGAGGGTTTCCATCACAGGATGGTAGACAGCTTCTAGAGGGACTGTATAACAGGTGAGATGGGTGCCATTGCAGCATGGTAGGGAGGTCCTGGGTGATTGTGTGCCATGTGGGAGTGGCACCATCTCAGCATGGTAATAAGGCTCTGGGGTACTATATGTCATGTGGGAGGGGTACCATTGCAGGATGGTACGGAGATCCTGGGGAGCTGTGTGAAAGTTGGGAGGGGTGTAATCACAACATTTTAGTGAGCTCCTTTGCTACGGTATGCCCTGTTGTATGAGTGCAACTACAGCATGTTATTGACCTCCTGGGGCACAGTATGTCTGTAGGCTTGCACTGGGTCATGTATCCCCCACCAGACAACCAGGAAGGAGAGCAGTTCATGTCACACACTTTCTTTGCTCATGCCACCACATCTACGATCCTGTGGCACTGTATGTTAGGTTGGAGTAGTGCCATTGATGCATGGTACTGAACTCTTGGGGCACTGTACATCAGGTGGCAGGAGTGACATAAAAGACCATTAGTGAGCTCCTGTGGACAATGTATGTCCGAGTGAAGGGTATGTTATTCAGGTCCTCAGTAGCTCCATCCCTAATTTTCTCTGACCATGACTGTGGTGATGAGAATGACTCTGCACAGGATTTAGTACAGTCTGCATGAAGCCTGTTATTTATTTGGTTATATGAATATTGGTGACCAGGAAAGGCGCACTGAGCCAAGGCTCATTGTTAGGTGCAATCTGGTGGAAGGGAAAATGGAAGGCAAATACATAACATGGACACAGTGCAGAGTTAAAGCAATTTCATAGCATTGACACAATTCATATTTACAGTATAGTGGTACTGAGTACATGAATTAAAACAGGAGTAAGTGTCATAAGAACAAGTATCAAAATTCAGGCATTTCAGTCACACCTACACCAGGGTAGGAGGCATATGTAAGGGGAAGTCAGGTGGGTGTAAACAGGAGCAGGAAGTGGAGGAAAGGAATTTCACTTAATACCTGAGGGAAACAGGAGAGGTAGTGAAATGGAGGAAGAATTGCCGTAGGTTCCACAGTGAAGGGAGACAAAAGGAAAAGGCCAACTGCCTAGCATAGGGGTGGGGATAAGGAATGGCAAAAGTGCAAGGATCCCTGGAGCAGAGAGAGCAGGAGGCCAAGGGAATGGAGGAGAGGAGTGAGGAGAGGTAAGTGGGAAGGGGCCCAAACTAGTATTTGGATATGAATGAGGCACAGTGGTTCTGATGATGTGAAGGTAGGGGCAGAATGGATAAAGAGAAGTAGAGTGAGCAATGGTGGGTATGAGAGAGGGTGTTGGTAGAAAAACAACGGAATGAGTTTCAGAGGGTTTCCAGTCTTGCAAGGGAAGTGGAAACAACAGTGCTATAGACCATATCCACATAGTCATGGACTGGAAGCACCATATTAGTGACAAGCTTACAGTGTACCTACCGAGACAGACATTCTTTATTGCTGGTTCAAGGCACCAAGTTTAGGGTGGAGCTTGCCGTAGATGGCATCAGTGTGGGCAGATATGTCAAGGGCTGTCTAGTTAAACACTGAAGGATTTGAATGAATGAGCTACTTCAAGAGGGGTGCCAACCAAGGTGGAAAAGGTAGGCAGGGTTGGGAATCTGACCATTTTTTGGCTAGCGCCAAAGGTCAAAGTGCACAGTTTTTTTTTGTGTGTTGACCTGGTGTTGGTTAGATGGAAACCAGTACAACACATTGTGAGCAGGCAGGACATCATCTGTCAAGACAGTGACAATATGTTGCACTGTGTGTGTTAGTCCACAGGGACCTTGTTGTTGCTGACACCCAAGGCACACTTTACCTCATTAGCGGGCAATGCCAGATCCAGCTGTGTACCAACCATTAGTACCTTCATTGAATGTGTGGTCACCAAGCCTTCTCCACATGTTAGTCAAACTTCTAATGCAGCTGTTCTCATCCTGTGATGGAGTAGTGTAACTCATTGTATAGTGTACTAGACTTGCAGTGGTGGTCCCCTGATAACTCCTACTGGTAAACAAACTCAGTTTGCTGCTGTCTTCAGTGCAAACTGTACACGTACACATTTACTTACTTGCACAAAACTGATTTCTGTATTGTACTCTTGTTCCATTTCACTGCTGTAATAGTATCTGAGTTATCATATTTTTTATTGCAGTTCCTAAGATGTTATTGTAATATTTCTAATAATTCTGTTCTTTTTTTTAATTTTTTGCAGAGATGGCAAGGAATAATAGAAGTTCTGATGAATCAAAATAAGATGATGATGATGATTTCAGTGAACAAAAAACATCACTGAATGTTGAAGAAGGAGACAGTGTACTGTCTCTGGGGAAGATTCCAATATTACTTCCAATATATCAGACACTGATTCCTCAGAAAATACAAACAGAAGATGGTGCACTGAGGATTACCTCATATTGTTTCAAGCCAGCTGCTTGTGAAGATAATGTATATATATCGACTTTATGCCTTCAAGGCCAGATAGTCGAGTTGCCCACCTTAACAATTTAGATTGGTCACACACACACACACACACACACACACATATCACCATGAACAGCAGTCCATGCTCACTAACATTGCCAGTGACTGGCACATCCCTCCGCTTACTACATAGGCTGTTCTCCATCTAATAGTAGCAATTGCAGAATGCAATCACTTGGTGATGATCATATGACAGTCAGCTGAGGATGGATATGCCATCCGATGATGATGTTTCCGAGTATGGAACATTGAGTAGTGTTACGGTGGTGAGGAACACCATTATGAATTATGCTTCAGTCATTTGCATGGATGCTGCATCATGTTGTGCATGAAACACTGTTCAGTTCTGCATAGACTTCATGGGATTCAGAATATGTCCATCGCCATGACTGCACATGTCCTTCATGGTTATCATCACATTTGAACCTGGTGGCAAATGTATTTTAGCAATGAGCATATCAGCCCTTTCATAACGTTACTACTCTTCTAAAATGTTGTATTGTCATCAAACGCCAGAAAACAGTGACAGTAATAATACATTCAATGCATTTTGGGGGGCATATTAAATCTACTTAGAAATTTCATGTATGGTCCAAGAGCAAATGAAATACTGTATTATTTTTTATGTTAAATACATCTGTCATACGTTCTTAATTTTATTTTTGTTTTCTTTTTGGAGGTGGACAAGTAATGTTTGCTAAACTACCAAAGATGCCATCAATTGCCAATGCTGCAATCAGATACAAGAGATTATGAGTCGTGTTGATGCTCTTCAAGTTGGGCATTCTGAAGAGGAAATAAAATGCATTACAAAACATCCTGGTTATAAGGCAGCTGCTTGAACTTGTGGATTTTGGTGACTGCATACTGTCATTACTGGCAACATTTCCCTGAATATGACAGGGTGGTACAATTTCAGTCTGAATATGTCATGCATTTTTTGTTTTGTTAATACTTTGTTATTCTTTTCACCACTGATGTTGAACTATTTTATCCAGACACCAGTGATAATTCCCTTAATTGAGATCCACCCCCCCACTACCATAGTCACTGTACTTCAAAGTCCATAGCTGACACAACACTGGGCAATCCTACAAGTAGGTTGTCTTCTGGGCTTCCCTAACAGGTCATCACCATCTGTGCAGTTCACTGGGTAATATAGCAGTGCACATGTACCCATGGGCAAGACAGAAGCAAGCCATCATTGTCATGTCACATTATTACAGTGTCAATGGTAGTCATTGTCAACTACTCATTGCCTGTAAAGTTCAATTATGTTTTAATTTTGAATGAGCCGTGGACTGTAACAAATGCACAGTAATGCTAGGTGATTGTTTGTGTGGGTGGTTGTTCTCCCTCTGCTGTACTAATCACATTTCCGTACAATGAAACTGAATCTTTGCAATGTTAAAAGAAAATATTTATTGCTTACCATGACTGCCATCAGCTGTGTATAAATTTCATTAATAAATCAACTTTCCCTCGTTCCAGTTCTATAGTGAATAATGTTGCCAACTGCTAATTACAGTGGCATTGATGTATCTGTTACCATTCATAACTTGAAAACCAACCATATAGATCCTCCACACTGAGTACTGCTTACCTGTTGTCATAACAAATATGTTGTATACTGTCATACTACATCATCTAATATTTTTTCGCAGTTTACTGATTTTTTAGTGTGTATTTTGTTTCATGACCCTTATAATAATGCTTATCAACAAACACTGTAATCATATTTACTAAGTTTTTATTGACCAGGTAACCACATTAGAAAAGTAAATGCCTTTTTGCAGGTATGACCAGGGAGGTTACAATAGGATAGTATACACAGACAAATAGAAACATAGAAACATAGACTTTGACAGCAGATAAGGACCTCTTGGCCCACCTAGTCTGCCCATTTTCCTACCTACAGGATAAGCTGCAGATCCTAGTTAACCAACAGCCTATTTCTTCCTCCCTCCCCAGAAAAATTGCCTTATGTCTGTCCCATGCATTCTTGAATTCTCCCACAGTTTTAGACCCGCAACCTCCTCATGAAGGCTGTTCCATGTGTCCACCACCCTCTCTATGAAAAAATACTTCCTCATATTGCCCCTGAAACACCCCCCTATTTTCAAATTGTGTCCCCTTGTTCTTGCACATCTCTTTTTCTGAAAGATGCTATCCTCTTGGACTTTGTTGATTCCACTGAGGTACTTAAAAGTTTCTATCATGTCCCCTTTCTCCCTCCTTTCCTCAAGGGTATACATATTAAGCTCCTTTAGTCTCTCTTCATATGGCTTCTCTTGCAGATCCTGCACCAATTTAGTTGCCCTCCTCTGGACTGCCTCTATCCTGTCTATGTCAAATTACAATTTAAGATAAAAAACACAGGAACAAAAATTACAGGAGTGTACAGGAACAGTACAGTATTATAGTTATACAAGGGGGCAGAGAGAGAATATTTAAATTTTGCACTGCAGTACTGAAAAATATTTAACTTTTTGTTGTTTAATAATTAACTTTAAATACTATTTACACAACCCTATTATTCAACACCATAAACTCTTCTTTACCAGTTGTTTGCCCACAATGTGGCAGTACATCTTAATGATTGTACTGTATCCAGCATGCTTTGCTATTAAAGTTACTTGTTACCATATCCTTCTTTTTTATTCTTATAGTATTTTGATTTGAGGTAGTGGGTTCTACACACACATCATCAACAATTAAAAATAAATCTGTTAAAAATGTGTCGCTGGTGCCACTGCTGAAGTAGGTTTGCATACTGACAACAATGCTTACTAAGTTCCATATTTGAACACAAAAAACAATGTCTTAGTTTATGTTTACCATTTTTGAAGAACATTTCCTAAAAACTGTTTTTTAATGTTACATTGCAGGCAACACTGCTACGTTAGATATACATAAACTGTGCGTTGGATGTATAGATGGCTTGGATGACACAAGCGAGTAGCCCTCCCTTTATGTGTCATGAAGGTCATTCAAGAAAGATATCATGATGAGAATGGACTATATATCAGATTTCAGTTTGCTTGAGTACGGTTTGTAATGCCATCTTTGAGTAATATATGTAAATGTTATAATTATTAATATTTATCAGATAATGAATAATTTATTGTACAATACACAAAGTATGTTATTTTGATATATTTCTTTTCCTCATGAAGTGCTTTTTGGTGCACATGTTTTCAGGTCTCACAGTTGCCTTTTTCTGGTCATCACCTGAAGATGGTCACTATGATGCCTCAAAGTTTGTGCTCTGAAAAGTATGCATAACTATTCAAAAGCATAAGAAAATCTATTACTTTGATTATCTGTTACATAATGTAGTGTTATCATCACCCAGGAACACTGGTACCGCTCACTCATGGCTAGCAATGCAAGCGAGTCAAAATCTTGTAGACACAAACAACTCGACTGCTTGCACTCTCCGTGATTATGTAAAAAAAAGTCTCAAATAGCTGGATTTATAGGGTATACTGTATGTGATTGGCATACTTAAACTACATCATTTATCTGTACAAGTTGGCATTGATCTAAAGTGACCTCATGAGTGGCAGAGCCATGAGTGAGAGCACAGAGGTCAATGCCAATGAGTGTAGATGAATGGCAGAATCTCAGTATGCCCCATATACAGTGGCAGCCATGATATGATCAGATATTTCCAGATATTTTGCAAAATATCTAAAGAGATTCTCTCTGGTGGCCCATATTGGTACTACTGGCAGGCAAGAAATTTCCAGATATATCACAGACATTTCAGTAACTATCTGTCCATGTCTATGGCTGCCACTGTATATCTGGTTTATAAAATATGCAGATTGTGTTTTATATATGTCATTACTTTACAAAAACAGGGGGTTGTATTACAGTGCTAGCATTCATTCTAGCATTTTATTGTATATTACGTGACTGGCATGTTCATGAGAAACATCTACTGCTAAAATTTCCATCCTCAAACAAGAATCTACGTGCAAATGTAAGCCCACCACCTCCTGATTTTGTGGGCTTACCCTTATGGCACCCTAGTGCTGTTTTATTCTCCATCTGGACTCTCTATTATGTCTTTACTCTCTGGTTCCCCGGACTGTAGCAGGTGGGACTTTATAACAATGCTGTTCTGTACTCAGCAACTCTGGTGGGAGTCAAGCACTGGCTTACTGTGGTCGTTAGTAGTTCATCCCAAAATCCCAGTCCAAGGTCACAGTATTTGGGATCAGGACTGGGACAGAAAATGATGCCAGTGCAATGTGATGCAGATACTGTGCTCCATGACCCCGATTATTAACAGCAGAGTAGGAAGCCAAGATCGCACACTGGAGCCAGCCATTATATGTGCATGTACAACCATTGAAGCATGAGCACAGCTCTACTTGTTTCTGTCTTTCTCTCTCTCTCTCTGTCTCTCTCACTCTCTCTCCCCATCCTCTCTCCAATCAGTTCAGTTCAATTTCAGTTTATTGATTAACAATTAATGTCATTGCAAAAAAATCATAGTATAGAGCTACACATAGTGCAATTCAATGCAATAACATATTTTTACATATACAACTTCTGATATCCCCACTCCTAAAATAGCCCTAATGAACCACTCTCTTATTCATCCTTTATTATATGTGATTTCTTCTGTTACATTACATTGAGGAGGGAGGCCACAGCCTCCAGAACTGGCACTGAATGTGGCTTAAATAATTATGTAACTTGATGTCTAGGTTCCAATTCTAATGAAGCCAAAATATTTCCCAGAAATGTTCTCCTATTTTATTAGTTCTCACACTTTATGATAATAAGCCTCCCCCAAGTCATGGAAAATATTTTGAGCCTCCCTCAAATTTGGAAAAAATCTTGGGCCTCCCCATAAAAAAAATATCATACTTTGCACAGTACATCAGGAATAATGTAAGACTAATAAAACTGACAGAGTATATTCTCTTTATTTTGTATGGTACTTAATGGAAACAGTTTATAACTGTGGGAATGTTTTAAGATGTTATGATTATTCATTTTAAAAATGTTTTGCTGATCTTGAACTGGTGAAATGTTATGGTTATGTGATTTTACCTTTGTTAGACGCCTTGATTTGGAAAGGCACCATAAAAATAAAGATTATTATTATATTATTATTATTATTTTATTCAACTTATTGTTCTCCACCCCTCTCCTCAGGCTATCCATGTCACTCCACTTTTCTGTATCTTAGACCCCTGTTACTCTGTTTCCCCTTTATCTGGAACAACTATCCTAGCCACCTTTAGAGATGTGCGAAGTGGGGAAGATTCACTCCGTGAAATATTTTGCGGATCTTCCTCACTTCACGGAGTGAATCGCTGTGTGAAGCCCAGCTTTGCCCTCCCTGAACAAACTCCATAAAATGCAGATTTGGCAACTCTGCTAGTGGAGTTCAAACTTTGTATTTTGTGCAGTACTAGTGTTTTCCCCTCTAAGTGTCTAGTGGACTCCACAACCCCGATTATCGCCCGCCCCAATAAAAAAATAATAATCTTAAATCCCTGTTGGTGTCCAGTGAACCCCCACCTCACTGATCGCCAGTCCCAATAAAAAAAAAATAAATACTGTAATCTTAAATCCCTGGTGTCTACTGGAGCCCCCCCACCCCGCCAATCACCGGCCCCAATAAAAAAATAAATTTTAAATCCCATTCCCTGGTGTCTAATGGACCCCCACCCCACTGATTGCTGGCCTCAATAAAAAAATTAAATACTGTAATCTTAAATCCTTGGTGTCTAGTGGACACCCCCAACCCTGCTGCTCACCGCCCCAATAAAAAAATAAATAATCTTAATTCCTGGTGTCTAGCAGACACCCTCACCTCGCCAATCGCTGACCCAATAAAAAAAATATATGGACCTAGATTGATTGTATAATGAGCATAATATCACTAAATGGGTTAAATCATCTAATCCTAGCTGACATCTACAAACTTCTATGGCTGTGTTTAAAAAAGCAAACTTGTCAGTCTTTGAGTTGAGAAGTATTCAGAACTATGTTTTGTTATTCATTTTCTTCTTTGTGGATTTTTGATTAGTTCTAAGTACCATTTCAAAGCCAAAACTTCATTTATTATTAGCTAGGTAGCCACTTACTTATTTTATATTGAACACACAGCCCCATCTCTTTCTGTATCTATGTTCATGGCAAAAAACTCCATTTAATGCATCAGTTAGGGCTGTTCCACAGCAACAAAAGTGAGGAAATTTGGTGTTAGGGTTGAAAACCCTAATTGCACATCCACCCCCACTACCACCACACACACATACATGCAAGTAGGAGAAGGACCAAGGCAACACAACCAATCACACACAACCAGCAGGAGGTGTATATCTGTGTTACCATAGTAAGTAGGTAAGAAATCTAACTTCAGCTGGGAGTAGTGAAAACGGTGTACCTCACTTCATTTTCAACATATGGGTGGCGAAAGGCGTCATGGGCATTGCAATGTTAGTCTATGGCAAATTGCTAAATTTTGGAACAGTGTAAGTTTTTCAAGCTTAAGTATTGTAGCACCAAAGCATGAAAAGGCAGATCTGTGGGACTAGGGTTTGCCACCTTGCAAATTTCAGCCCAAAGGACCCAACCATTTGCTTGCAGGATGATGGCAAAGATGTACAGTCATCAGGAGCATATGTTCGCAAAACACTTTCACAAACATTTATTTATTTATTTATTTAGTTTTTGTTTACCAGGTAGGTGCGCTAGCCAGCAGGTGACTATTTTCAGGCACGACCCGGGAGAGTACAATACATCATAACACATGGAAGCAACAATACAATTGAGGCAACAACCATACAAGTACATTCCAGACATATAGAGGCGTTTCCAGCTAGTCTAACATGATTTAGGCTATACTAAGCAGTGACCAGCAGGCCAAGAGCAAGGAGGTGTTTACAGGGGAGTGTTGGTACAGGTAAAGAGTTAGGAAGGGGTATAGGGCCAAAAGGACTGCTTACTTTACCGGAATGCGTATGGAGACTGCTGGGTTTGTGGTTCCCCAGCCAGGCAGGATGATGTGGAGTGACAGGGAAGGGTGCAGGCAACAGGCTTAGTGGGAGAAGTAGTCGGCCAGTGCATATCGGGGGGGGGTGGGCCATATATGGGAAACATATAGAGCACCCAGCAGTGAGAAAAGTCAGGAGGAGGGGTAGAAGGAGCCATAACCTGGCGGCCAGCAACAGCCAGCCTGAGCAGCAGCAGGAGGACCCAGGGGAAGTAAGGAAGGATGCCAGACACATCCCGGCGGTAGGCTAGAGGGATGCCAGGTTCATGGCCCCACAGTCAGGGATGAAGAATATGGGAGGGGTGGACGGGAGGAAAGGGCGGCATGAAATACGGCTTTGGTGGTAGGAGGTGTGTAGGTGCAGCCGGGGTCGTGGTTCTGAGGCTGGGCATGAGGGCCGGTGGCAGTCTCTGGCCTTGGACATCCTGCGGCAAATGGTAGACAAGAGAAGGGGAGGGAGGAGGTGAGGCCTTATTTTACCAACACCTGTGGCAAGTTTGGGCAGTGCCCAGGTAGACGCAGAGGATAAGAGACGGGAGGAAGGGTGGAAGGAGCCGTAATCTGTCGGCCATCAGCAGCCAGCCAGAGCAGCAGCAGAGTGCCCAGGGAAGTAAGAGAGGATGTCAGAGACATCCCGGCAGCAGGCTAGAGGGACGCCAGGTTCATGGTACCACTGTCAGGGAAGATGAAAATGGAAGGGGTGGGTGTGGAGTAAAGGCGGCTTGAAATACGGCTTTAGTGGTAGGAGGCGGGTAGGTGCAGCCAGGCTCGTGGTTCCGAGGCTGGGCATAAGGGCCGGTGGGAGTCGCCGGCCATGGACATCTTGCGGTAATGGAGGACAAGTGAAGGGGAGGGAGGAGGTGAGGCCTTAAGTACCAACATCCACCTGTGGCAAGTTTGGGCAGTGCCTAGGTAGCAGAGGATAAAAACAGTACAAGATACAACAGTAACGTAGGTAGTAGTAAGTAGGTGCATACATTCATAAAACCTATACATAATTATAATTTAAGATAACGATAGGTGAGTTTGAGGGAGAGGGGTTGGATTTAGGGAGAGAGAACAAAAGAGGTATGTAAACCAGTAGCAGGGGCGGGGGGAGTAGGGGCAGGAAGATTCAGGGATCAGGTAGGATCAAAGCAGGTGCATGAATCTGAAATGGCCAGGTGTAGTCTCAGCCCACGTTTGAAAGAGGATCAGAGGTGCTTGCCTGAGGTCCAGAGGGAGCTGGTTCCATAACATAAGGGCTGCGTGTTGGAAGGAGCCGTTCATAATTAGTGCGACAGCGGAATTTCAGCAGGTCTTTATCAGCAGATCTGAGCGTGCGGTTTGGAATCGCAGGAAGAAGGAGCTTTGCCAGTGCAGCAGGCTGACTTTGTCTCAGTATAGAATCATTTAGGCAGGCCAGGAAGTAGCTCCTGATGGCCGAGGGGAAACACCCAAGGTCCTCATATAGCTGGCAGTGATGGAGAAGTCGTGGGATTGTGGGCGTATCGGCATATGTTTTATTATGTAACATCCCTTTGTGCAGTGCAGATTTGTGGGCAGAGGTAGTATAGGCGCACAGCAGGTAAGCGTTGGTAGCAGGATCCCCTGGCTATGGCAAGTTTAGCGGAGGAGGTAAGCATATAGCTAGTTCTGTAGGCTGCCCCTAACTTGCAGTTTACGTTTTTGCAAGTGGCTTGGATATGAAGGTTTAAGTCAGCGATTGATCTAGTAGGATGCCCAAGTAATGAAAGGAGGCAACTATCTGCAGAGATTTCCATTTAAATCAAGGATGCTCAGGGAGTGGAACACTTGGATCTTTTAGTGGTGCCGAGTAGCATGGCATTGGTTTTGGAGGAATTCAGAATGAGGCAGTGGGAGTTTAACCATTCTGGACACTGGAGTAGGCTCTATTAAGCAAGGTGTTAATTTGCTCTACATTGGGTGAGCTGGCATAGATAACTAAGTCGTCTGCGTGGGAGCGAGGAACAGGCAGGTATTTCATCTGGAGGTTATTGATGAATAGAGTGAATAGAAGAGACCCAGAATGGAGCCTTGGGGCACTCCATGTTCGATTACCACAGTGGAGGAGATTGCTGAGTTGAATTTAACAGCCTGGGACCTGTTGGTCAGGTAGCTCTGAACCATTCAAGTACAGGGAGGAGCAGCCTATTTTCCTTAGGAAGGATAGGAGCAGGGGTGGTCAACTAGGTCAAATGCCTTGGTTAGGTCTACAAAGACAGCCCCTGTGAGCTTTCCTTGATCCATACCTGTGAGGATGTCGGTGGTGATTTTGGCTAGAGCCATGCCAGTACTGTGGTTTTTCTGAACCATGTTGTGCATCATTGAGCTGCTTGGTAGTTTCAAGAATTCCTGGATCTGTATGGCAAACCAGTTTTTCAAGGATTTTGCTGAGTGGGGATAGTATTGCAATAGGCCTGTAATTAAAGATATCTTTTTGTTCCCTTTTTGAAGATAGGGAGATCCTGGCCATTTTCCATAGTTCTGGGACTGCACCGCTGGTGAGGGACAAGGTGAAAATTCTTGCTAGTGGTTTAGAGATAAAGTGCGCAGCTAGTTTTAAAAGGCGAGGTTCAAGTTGGTCAGAGCCAGGACTGGTGTATTCTGATAATTTTTTTAGATGGTTCAGAATCTGAGAGCTAGTAATAGCTTTGAAATAGAGGAGGTGTGATATAGGTTTTGAGTCACTTGCGAACATGAAAGTGTAGTAAACAGAAGAGACGAAAGTGTCGCATTTGCAAAAGCATATAACATAATGTCACCAAATACTGTCAGAAATGGAAGACGCAACAGTGTCACATTTGCAAAAGCATGTAAAATAGTGTAAAAAAATACTGTCGTGAACACGAAAGTGTCGCAAATGCATATCACAACACTGTGTCATTTGCGAAAGTGATGTTCAAAAGTGATTCAGGGAATGTGCAAAATCCTGTTTTGGATCTTGTGAACCCCAAAATACCATATGTGTAGTCTCTGTTATGTGTTTGTGGCAGTGTGTGGTGCAAATTGTCCAGCTGTGAATAGTGATATGTGTTTTGCAGTGTGTGGAATGTCTGGGATCTGAGTTAGCAGTGACAACCCCATGCCACAGCCTGACAAGAGCATGGGTGTGTGGTGTTGTGGTTTACATAGTTGTATGTTAGTTCTGTCACCTGCTGCTGGTTGTGTGTGATTGGTTGTGTTGCCTTGGTTCTTTCCCTACTTGCATATGTGTGTGTGTGTGTGTGTGTGTGTGTGTGTGTGTCTGTGTGTGTGTGTGGTGGTGGGTGTGGGGGGGAATGTGTAGTTAGGGTTTTCAACCCTAACACCGAATTGCCTCCCTTTTGTCATTGTGGAACAACCATAACTGATGCATTAAAAGGATTTTTTGCCATGAATTTCCTTCTTTTGAGATGTACTATAAATAGTGAATGGAATGTATGTGAGTAGCATAAAATGCAAGCCTGCGATACTTGTAACGTACATGGTGGCAAACGTAAATGGTAGCACAAACGGTAAGAGAAAAGCAAGCGAAAACATTAATGAAAACAGAAATGGCAATGCAAACAGTAACACAAATGCTAACGGCAACAGAAATGCAAATGTTAATGAAAACAGTAATGCAAACGCTAATGCCAATGGAAATGCAAACGGTAACGAAAATGCAAAAGGCAACAGAAATACAAACAGAAATACAAATGGTAAAGGCAACGGCAATGCAGAAGGAAACAGTAATGCAATCGACAATGGAAATGCTACCAAAAACACAAACACTAAGACCAACAGAAAGGGAAATGGTGATGAACACGCAAACAGTAACAGTAACGCAATTGGAAATGCAAACGGTTATGGTAACACCAACAATGATGCCAAAGGGAACAGTAACACAAACAGAAACACAAACGGAAGCGTGTATGCAAACATAAATGGCAACATGCATGGTCACGGTAACACAATTGGGAACGCAAATGCATACAGTAACACCATTGATGACACCAAAGGAAAGAGAAACGCAAATGGAAAGACAAATGGAAGAGCGTATGAAAACGCAAATGGTAATGCACACGGTGACACAAAAGGAAATGCAAGCAAAACCAGTAATGTAAACTCAAATGGTAACAGTAACACAAACATAAGTGCAAATGCAAACGGTAATGCACAGGGTGCTGTAAACGGAAACGCTAATGGAAACAGTAACGGAAATGCAAGCGGAAAAGGTGACTGTAACAGTAACACAAAAGCACACACTTTTTTCCCCAAAAGGTGCATTCAGAAGTACAGTGAATACAAAGAATGTATGCATTATAATGGCCTTTGGAGGAGAAAATGAACACTTGGACTGCTGAACTGCTTAAATCTCAGGAACTGTACGACGTAGAAAAAAAATTAAGATCTCATATTATTTATGACTTTCCTGGTTAGTTTTGCACTTAGCCCCCTAATGGAATGCTAAGCAATTTTCTGACGAAAAGTCCGTATCTCGAAGCGTTTTTGAGATACGGGCCCTGAAAGGTGCAACGGATGCCGTAATGTTAGCCTATGGGAAAAATTGTCAACTTCAGAGTGCTGTAACTTTGCAGCTGTGTAATATTTTGTCACTAAACCACCAAAAGGCACATCTGTGGGATCTTGTCTTTTTTCCTTCCAAATTTCAGCCCAAAAGACCAAACCATTCTTTTGCAGCAGGGTGGCAAAGATTTCCAATTGTTTTTTGCATAGTGTCGCAAAGTAGTGTCGTGATTTGCGCCACTTTCGCAAAATAAATCATGAAAGTGTTGAATGTGTGACACTACTTTGCGACGCTACTGTTTACAAAAATTTGAAAAACATACTCTGGGGTGTTTAATCCCACGAAAAAAAACATGACTAGCATCCTCAGGACTCGACTAGGTGAACACAGCAAGAATTGTGTTCCTAGAGGGTCCCAAATTTAAATGCCAAGTATTTCTGTGACCACCAACTGAAAACAAGATGGTGGATTTGCAACACTACAGGGGTAATTTGCGACACTAAAAACTGCATTTGCGACACTTTCAAACTTGTTGTTAACTTTTCCCATTGACTATAATGGGAAAATTGTTTTTTGAATAACTTTTGAACCGTTTAATATTTTTTCATGAACTCTTCAAAAGACACATCGGGGACCACAGCTGCATGTTCCCTGAAGGTTTTAGACCAGTCGCACAGACCACGTGACCTATAGGCATGAGCAAAAAATACGCAAAAATGTGTAATTACTGCATTGTCTGGTGCTATGTAGCTCCGCAACTGTATATCTGACTATTACGAAACTTGGCAGATCCAGAGATCTATTGTACCAAACTGTGCATGCTAAATTTAAGGCAAATCCATCATATGGTGGCAAAGTTATTAAGCTGCCAAATTTCAGAGTTTAACCTTAAATGGTGTACTCAATCGTAACTATAGTGGCACTACCGTGTATACATACAGTACATACATATAGTTTACATATAGTTCTAGTTTTTATATAACTAATAACTTTTTGAAATGGCATAACAAATATATCCACCAAACAAGTTAAAAGGCCATATGGTTTTACCTGGGTCTCAATGAATGATATACTAAGAAAAGGAATATTTTGCTGGAAGTAAATTAATGTTTCTTCTATTCACTTTCTAGGTAACCTGTTCTCACTTATACCAGAGTATATATCTAGAGATATCAGAGTATATCTAGAGTATGGAGTTCAATACTGGTGCCCACACCTCAAAAAGGACATTAATCTGCTGGAGAAGGTTCAGAGGAGGGCTACAAAGATGATAGTAGGAGAGCAGGGTAAGGCATATGAGGAGAGGTTGAGGACACAGAACATGTACTCCCTGGGAGACAGGAGAGAAAGAGAGAGAGAGAGAGAGAGGGGACATAATTGGGACGTTCAAGTACTTGAAAGGGATAAATAAGTTGATAAGTAGAGTCTCTTTAAGCTGAGTGGCAACCATATCACTGGGGGTACAGTCTTAAGCTGGAGGATGGAAGGTTTAGGAGGGAGGTCAGGAAGCACTTCTTCACAGAGAGGGTGGTGGACACTTGGAATGCACTGCCAGAAAAGGTCATCTAATTGAAGACAGTGGGCAGCTTTAAGAGAGGCTGGAATAAGCATGGGGGAAGTATGGATCATGGGTAGGGAGGATGGGGAAGTGGAGCGAGAGGGCAGGGACATTAGCTCAAGCTGTGGACCCTGCAATACGAGCAGACCTGATAGACCAAATTATCTTCTTCTGCTGGATTCCTCATATGTTTGTATGTTCATATACCATATTCTTTTAACCAGCATATGAACATTCTTTCTTGTATTAAATATTCTAATGGAAGCTGACCTAATTCTGCTCTTACGAAGGCTGAAGGAGCACCAGATGGTGACCCTGATAATTTCTTATAGAAAATGTTCTAAAGTTTTTCAATATTTTTTATTAGTTGCAAGCCATATATTTCAGCTCCATATAAAATTTGACTTTTAATTTTAGCATTAATTACCTTCATGCAACCACTCACTAAATTATTGCCATAACTGTGAGGAAAACTGGGCATAACATAAAGAATTTTTTTCATTTTTATTTCCAATTCTTCCATGTGTCTATTCCATGACAAATTTTCCACCATAGCAATTCCTAAATGGCAAAAACTTTCAACCATCTCTAAACGATGATTATCTATAACGTATTTGTATTTCTTATTATTGCCTCCACAGACCATTGCCTTAGTTTTATTATAATTTATCTGCAAGTCTGCATTGATACTTTCTAAATAAAATGCATATAATTACCTTTTAATTCCAATAAAGGTTGTGGAAAGTAACACTATATCAGCTGCATATGCCAAATATGGGCAGTTATGATTAGCAATTCTAGGCATATGGAATTGCGGGTCGTAAAGAGTCTTGAGTAAGAAAGAGATTAAAAAGAAAGGGGGATATAGTACAACCCTGTTTGACCCACTTATTAGTTACAAATTTCATACTTGTTTTACCATTTGTAACATATCTTATTTGTGTAGTATTATTCTAATATAACATCTTTAATAAATTTAAGAGATCAATCTATTCCTATATTCTCAAATGCTTCCCAGAGTAATAATCTGTTGATACGTTCAAATGCTGCCCTTAGGTCAATAAATATGCAGTACAGTTTTCATTTTCTAACTACTTTGTATTTATACATTAAAAGTACTAAAACAAAGCATTAATCAATAGTGGAGTAGTGTGCCCTAAAACCTGCTTGTGCATCATCTAAAATATTAGCCTCTTCTACCCATTTAGTTAACTATTGTTAATTTTTGCAAACGCTTTCTGTGTACAGTCAATTAAAATAAATAGTAACAACTTGGATCTTTGTTATTTCCCTTTTTGAATAGAGATACAATAACATTTTCCTTACAAGATTTTGGTATCCAACCTCTTTTATTAATATACCTGACTCATCTCATTATTACATCTATAGGGACCCCATCTGGACCTGATGCTTTATGAAGTAAGAAAGTGAAAACTGAGATATAAATTTCTTACAGGGAAAAGCCTTCCTCTATCTAAGTAAAAGTCATTTGATTTTGGACCTCCTCAAGTGCATTAATAAAATTATCATCTAAATTAAAAAAATAATAATTCTTGAAAATGTTTTACCCAAATATCTGGTTCAAAGTACAACTCTGGGTCTTCTATATATTACCATGTTCCTTTAGCTCTAGATTCCAAAATCTAGTATTATCTTTCTCACAAACTGCCTCCTGTAAACCTTTCCATAATTGTTGTCTGCATTTATCCCTGTATTTATTAATAACTATATTATATTCTTTCCTTAACATATTTAGTGTCTTTTTATTGAGGACATTAGGGTTTGCTCTGACTTTACTCAGTTGTTTGTTCAACTTTGAGTTTGCCATTTTACATTCCTTAATAAACAATACTACCCCTTTTCTTTTATATACAGTAACTCCTTTTGCTATGAGATTTGAAATCTGGCTATCAATATTCTCAAAGATGGTTATACACATTTTGTCTTCTGCTTCCTCACTTATTAATGTTATATGATTAAGAATACCAGATTCTTCTAAACTGTCCATAAATTCCTTGCTATATAGCTTATCCCAACCAATACATTTTCTGTTATTAAGTCTGACTGGTGCTATAACCCTATTAGTTGTTTCCAGATTTTGCTATATCTTAAATATCAATTCTAGTGGACAGTGAGCACTCTCTGCTTTATATTCTATAACCAGATCTAAGCACATAGAAACCATATTAACATATATCCATGCCAGATCTATTATTAATGAACTTATTGTGCATATATTAGTAAAATCAGATTTAATTCTGCCATTCAACAGAATAAAGTTCCTACTTGTCAAAATCTCACGCAATTTCTTGCCTTTATCATTTGACATACCAGCTTTTGAATTCATTTTTTGAGATAATATATCACCTCCAAGTGTCTGTAAAAAATCTGATAGGTCCTCATCAAAATCCAAGTGTTGCCCAAGCCTCATATTAAAATCTCCAGCTATAACCATTTTAATTGTTGGATTTCTATTCATAAGACTATCCACAGTATTTTCAATAAGAGTCAAGAAATTTTCTTTGTAATAACTAGCATTGTTTGGTGGATGATATATGTTAAGAATAGCAATCTTCTCCTTGTTATTATTTATTAAGATGCCAAGCATGTTCTCACTTTCAATTTTTAATTCTGATGTGTATGTATTCTCCCTAAGTGTCCAAGGAGTAAGAAGCACTCCCACATTTCTTCCATATTTTTAAAATCTTTTAGCAGGTTTCACAAAAGATTTGTACCCATTAATATTGATGTTTTCTTCATCCATCTATGTTTCTTGTATACATACACACTGAAATTCATTCAGATAATCTAAATAATCTGGGTCTGCCAGCTTATTTTTTTAACCTGAGATATTCCACATTAAAATCTTAGATGTCAACATTCCAAGTTAAAATCTTAGATGTCAACTTATCAGTACTCTGTTTGGTTATGTTCAATGGGGCTGTGCCTCCCCCACCCCGGATCATTTTATAATTCCTAATTTCCTGTTCACCCAGTACTTTAAACTTGTTTGAAGTCTGCACCATATATCTCCATTGAGATGATATTAACTTAAACTTTGTATTATTCTCTGGTAACATTCCCTTTTCCTGATCAGATTCATCATGTACAAAGATCCCCAACTAGTCTAATTCTGACATTTTGGACACCAACATTCTATATATTTAAAACTCTTCCAACCATACAGTGATTTGCCTGTCTTGTCCCCATCTGACAGCCCTTTTGATCTTATACTGTATTTTGGATAAGAAATTTTCAAGAGTGCCTGTAATGCATCCACTAATTTAGATTAGAGGTTTCTAGTATTTCCATTATACATTTGAGTCCATCCAAATAGTGGTAGATATCTTTATTGTTCAATCACAGAAAGGTCATTACAAGTTTTACAGTACAAAAATTTGAGTTAAAATAACATAGTACCATTGTATTACACATACCACAATAATGCAATATAGAACATCCTCATAAATATTTCTGATATTTATGTAATAATTATTACCAATCACAATAAAATCATGTTCAAGCTCTTACTCTTTTAGGATTGCCTCCAAAGAATACATGAGTGCTAAAGATAATCAGTTCTACTCAACAGTACCCAGGAACTTTTATTTGTCAGAGTATAATTACAAATAATATTTGGGATAGAGGAGAACAAGGATTAATTAGTGCAAAATAGTGGTATCATATATACTGTATATAGACATAACATTTCATTCCTCAGGACAAATCACTTTAAAATGAAAGACCCTTCAGAAGACATGGCCATCTTAATATCAGATTGTTCTACATAATTTCCAAGACATTTTCTTCCTAATTTTTTGAATTTTAGCTAAATATTGGGTTACCCTATTTATGATAAACTCACTGGTGGTGAATAAAATTCTTAATATTGTACATGTGTCAGTCTGGTACAGACAGTCTGTTATTGGGGAATTCCAGATTTTCCTGGCCTTATTATACCAGTGGCAAACTAGCATTACTTGCAACAAATCTTTCTTAACTGGTTTGTTACAATTACATAGCTTATCTAATGGATCAGATTTTTTTTTTAAAGCTAGCTGTGAGAACATTGGACTTGAACATCCCCAGTTTAAACAAGTTTATTTGTAGGATCCTCCAGGACATCAAGACAATACCTGTATATATGTCTGTTATCATTGTCTCTATACCAGCGGGCAAACTTTGATTGGGATTTATCATACAGTTCTCTGTTCTTGTATGCAGCTGAAATTTTCTTGAAGATGTAAGTTTTATATTTCTAACCTATTAATATGTTTTTGCTAACCAGTTTAGGGAGAGCCTCTAACCCATGTGTCAACATGATTTTGAGTATATACCCCAGTCAAGGGGATGTTTTACAACCTGCCATGTTCCAACAGCCTTTCTCCTGTAATCATTTTTTGACTGTTTTTCCATCTGATAATGTGTTCAAAGTAATCCAGAAGTTAATAAACTTACTCTCCACTATAGCTTGTAGGTTTTGTAGGCCCAGTTTGATCCTTATAAAGCAAGCTGGAGTACATTTATTAAAACACAGGGCTACCCAGAGGACTTGAAGGACTACTTTTTCCAAGGATGCTGCTGAGGACAAAGCCCATATCTCAAAGCCATACACAATCTGGGAGTTTTATTTGGCTCCTATTGCAGTTACCAGCGGTTTAATTCAGTGGCCTCCATACAAATAGTCGAGTCTTTATAAGCAGACTTCAAAAGACTTGGCTTTTGCAAAAGTGCCTTCCCAATGGGACCCCCATAATAAATTGTCAGCAAGGAGACCATGTGATGCAAGCTACTGGATAGTCACTCCTCTGTATAGCTCCAGCCTCCCGTCTTTTTAAAAGCATTATCTGGTGTATTTACTCAGCCTCAAACCCTAATAGTTCAAGTTAGTCTGCTTTCTCATTGCTTGGTGCTCTTGCTGGGTGATTTTGAGTGAGAATGGAGGTGTATATGAAGAAACAGCAGCAAAAACAGCAAAAACACACCCTGCCTGTTACCCCGGAGAAGGCCCCGAAAAAATCCCGGGCCTTGAGTGGAGCTGAGAAAGCAGAGGCTTTGAATCAAAGCGCGGATCAGGAGCCGCTCACATTAAGTAGATTTCTGGAGGAGTTCAAACCATTTCGGGAAGAGATTAAAGAAATGGCATCAGAAATCAAATTGCTTATGAGAAAGCTGGAAGTGGTTACACTGGCTACCACAGATAACTCGGCCAGGATCTCCTCTCTAGAGAAGCAAGTTAAAAGGATCTACCCTGGGATGGCAGCTATGCATCAGAGAATGGTGCAGTTTGAAGCTAAACTCAAAGACCTTGAAGGTTGTAGCCGGAGAAATAATATGGTGATCCTCGGGCTACCGGAGGGAGAAGAGGGTCAGAATACAATTGCTTTTGTCCAGAAGTTGGTGGAGAAGATTGCTGGCCCCTCTCCCTTTGGGGCCAAATATATAATTGAGAGAGCCCACAGATCTCTAAGGCTGAAGACCCCTCCTGGAGCAATTCCCCATCCTATAATATGCCGTTTTTTTAATTTTTTGGAGCAGCAACACTTTTTGTACTGTATAAAGTAAGAGAACTTCAGGAAGTCCGATGGGAGCAAGCCAAGCTCAGGATAGTGCAAGACATACCGGGCTCGGTACGCCTGAAATGCTCTGCATTTCACCCTGTAGTTTCAAAGGTCATCGCTGCTGGTCTGAAATTTTGTATGGGATACCCGGCCAGGCTACAGGTACAGGTGGCTAGTTCCTGGGCTACTTATGAGGATCCCGAGGCGGCACTTGCTGGTCTAAAAATGTCCCTGCCTGATCTTTTTAGGGATACATGAGAGGCCTTTGAAGTACCTGACAAGAAGAATTCCGGTGTGGAAAGAGTGGGCAGCCATTTGAAGGAACTTCTGGGGACTCGCACTGCTAAAGCCCATTTAGAGGGCAGAAGGAACTTTATCTTTATTAGAACAATCCAAATGTGAATAGATGCAGATGTTTGTTTAGCTTGGGTCTAGTGTTTTATTTAAGCATGGTGTTTAATGATTAGGTTTCCATTTTTGGGGAGAAAAATTCCAGCATCAGTTTTACCTAATCCCCCAGTGAGAGTGTGACAAGGTTGGGCCTGGTAAAGGCCTATGGTTATACCTCGCAGGGTATTAACACCTATATTTTGGGGGCTATAATGTGTGTGTATTGATGTTCTTCTCTTGCAGAGTACTGGCGTGCATTTCTGCACCGGTAACACTGGGGGGAGTTTGTGTTCTCTGCAGCAAGGGCTAGCGGTCTTAAGGACCTGTGATAGGGGGTTTTTCCTGGTGTAAGGGCATCATAATTAGAAGAGGAGTGGCGGGACTTGTCTCTATAGGGCCAACGAGTCCTACGGAGAGAGCGACCTGTATGGGAGATGGAATACATCGTTTTGGCCTGCTCTCACAATCACCCGCCGTGCGGTGCCTTCTCTTAACATGCAAGGCACATGAGTTAGTAAACTCTAGATGTTCCTAGTGGTTATGCCTTGCTAACACAGCATAACTCCCAATGATTTTCAGGGATGGATAGTCGGGGGACGTTATGGGCCATTACTACAATATAGAATACTCTTCACCCCCCCTTTTAGTTATTAAATAGGGGGCTTATATAAACCTTAGCAGGGTTTGGGGATGGACAGTCGGGGGGCTGGAGGGGGAGTAGGAAATGGGGTGTTGCTGAGCAGTCGCTAGTGACAATTGGGGGTTAGGGAGGCAGGTTTAAGAATAATTTTCTGGGTTTGTTAACATTTTGTTCTGTTTGTGGGTCACTTGGGGAGGGGACAGTCTGGATAGAGATGGGCGGGTTGGGGTGGGAGAATGGCACAGCAGTTTCAGAGGAACAGGGTTATCTGGTTGACAGTTGTAATATTTGCATTATGCTTTATTTGGACTCATACCTGTCATTATAGATGGCTCACAATATTAATCTTGCTACGTGGAATGTGAAGGGGATTAGGAAAAAGTCTACACTATAACAGGTACTTAAGCACTTCGGCCTGTTGCATGCTCAGATATAGTTTTTACAAGAATATCACTTTGTAGATTCTGAAGCACTACAACTTAGGAGGCAACAGGTTGGACAGGTCTTCAATGCCTCAGGGGCGACCAACAGTTGCGGGGTCATGATACTGGTTAACAGAGATATTCCATTTATTCCTTCCCAGGTGTTCAAGGATGCTGAGGGCAGGTACGTCTTAGTTCAGGGTACTATTTGGGCCATGCCATTATTGCTCGGCAGCCTTTACTAAACTTTTAAAAGCACATTATTCCTCATCTCAAGCCTTTAACTGCTTCCACTAATCCCACATCCCATGCGCCCACCTACTATAACAAGCCATGCACTCCCCCCCACCTGTTTTCCTTTTTCCCCTCTCTCTCTCTAGTGACTGCTACCTTTTCTGCCCCTCCTCTCTCCCCTCTCCCACTTCTTCTCCCACTCTGTCTAGTGACTGCAACCTCACATTCATCTGCAATGTTACCTGCCTTTGTTTCTTTTAATCCTGTGTATATAGCCCCATGACAAGCTCCAAATGTCCATTTCCTTTCAAACGTTTTGTAAATCTACTGAATTATGTCCACTACTAAATTACTGTTTCTTTTATGTATCCTCTATTGACATGTAATACCTTCTGTTGCCTGTGCTACTGCACCCAGGTGGTGATTGAAAAAGACACTCACTGCAAGTGACTCACCCAGTCAACAAAGTTAAATAAATAAATAATCTGATGGGCACTGTACAAACATTTCTTTGTGCAGTGCACACCTGTTGTACATGTTCTCATTCAGTTTGATGGATGAGATAGTTATATGAGGGTCTATGCTGACTACACTGTAGTGCTGTGCGGAACGTGGAATTCTGCCAGCTAAATTAGCATGGAATGACCATTCCACCAGTGGAATTTCCACCAGAATTGTACTGGTTCTTCTGCGGAATTTCACCTGCTGTGATCCACGGAATAATATTCTGTGGAACAGAATTTTTTCTATGCAAAATCATTCTGCAGCCATTTCCATGGAAAATATTGAGATCCACAGAAAATTATTCCATGGAACAGCATTTTTTCCATAGAAAATCATTCCGTAAACAGTTCCATGTAAATATTGAACTCTGTAGAATAACATTCCACAGAAATGTTGTGGAAAAACTTATTCCGCATTTTTCTGTCACATAATTACGTTTCTTGCGAAATTTGGCAGAATGGTCCAGTGGACCCCCACCTGGCAGTGCCCTACCACACCACTCACTAATCCCATAATGGAGCAAGTGACTATCACAGCCTACCACTCACCACCACGGCCAGCTGCCAACTGAGCTCTCAATGAGCGTGTACTGTACTAAGTATGCACTCAGTGACTGACAGCTCACTGGGCACATACTAGATACAGTATGTGCTCATTGAGAGCTCAGTTGGTGGCTGACCATGGTGGTGAGTGGTGGGCTGTGCCAGTCGATGGCTCCGGTATGGGATGGGGGAGCAGGGTGGTAGTGCACTGCTAGGTGGGGGTCCACTAGACCACAAGGTGTTTCTTATTACATTAGTATCAGGGAGATCACAGATCAGGGAAGGGGACCACTAGACCACCAGGTTTTTTTATTACATTACTGTTGAGGACATTGTGGATTGGGGAGGGGGGCCACTAGATCACCAGGATCTTTTATTATATTACTGTTGGGGGCATTGGGAGGGGGGCTACTAGACCACCAGGTTCTTTTATTACATTACTGCCAGGGACATTGGGAATCAGGGAGGGGGGGGTCACTAGACCACCAGGTTTTTTTATTACATTACTGTAGGGGACATCAGGGATTGGGGAGGGGGGTCACTAGACTACCAGGTTCTTTTATTACATTACTGTTGGGGGCACCGGGATCAGGGAAGGGGCTGCTAGCCACCAGGGACTAGCTAGAGCAGTGCACAGCTGCCCCACAGCTTGCTGCAGACCCTTGGGATGTGCCATCTGTTTAGTGCACTGCCAAGGTTGCCACAAGCCACAGGACTTTGCCGCCGGGACCCTGCCCAATAGAGAATCAGGTGGAGGGTACCTGGTGCACCAAGCTTTAATGCAAGCTGCCACTGGTGGCAGCTTCCATCAGCCTAAGGCCTCATTGAGAATCGAGCCCTGTGTGTCAGGAGTGGTGGGTAATGACTACAATGCACGTTACTGTACTAATACATTAGTGACCAGATTCACCTCTGCTTGTAATTATATTGAATGATTCTGATTAAATCTGAAAATGATACAGTTTTGAAATCATAGTTTATGTTGTCAGCATTTATCTCTTGATTGTCCAACAAGCAGAGTTAATGTGGATTACCCATATATTTTTCCTGCTATGACATCTGTGATGCTGTGTAAGTTTTTTCAAGGGGGAACAGTCAGCACTAAGAGCCTCACACCCAAGTGTAGAGCTTGTCCCAATTTGCACTATTTGTGAAAAAATATATATAATTTTAATAATTATTTACTTCAGTATAGTTCATTATATCCGGCTTATTTTCACTACCTACAAATCCCAGAATCCCCTGTGGCTGCCATCAGACAAGAGCTACAGCTGTGAGAGATGCAATATCCTGCAGTGCATTTTAGAGTTTTAATAAGCTCCAATCTGATGTCCTATTGGGGCTAAATACAGTCACAGCCAGAGTACTGTTCCTAGCCATTGGAAAACAGAGGGAGTGACACACAACTAATCTAAGCTCATACAATATCTAAAATGCACTGCAGTCTATTGAATGTCCCACCGTTGCAGCCCTTCTCTAATGTCAGCTGCTGCTGTTTGTGTCTGTGATTTGCACTGACAGAAAATGTCACATTAGAATTAATCACAATAAGCATGATATAATCTGCTGTATTGCACTAAACAATAAGTAAAAAAACATATTTTTGCACACCAAGTTAAAACTGAGACCAGCCCCACACTTGTACCTAAGAAAGTTTGTGCTGACTGTTCCCTCTTAAACAGTTCAACTCCATTACAGGTTTTGATTCATGTAGGCACATTGCATCACTCCTGCAGTGATGACTGTGTGTGCATTGTCCATTGATGTATGCGCATTAGGCAAAAAATAAGGTTCACATTCATATAACTATTCCTTATCTCAAAACATGAAAAAGAATGATGTGACTGTTCCACGCACATTAATACAAAAGGTACTACTATTTGTTATGCAGCTCCACAACTATGTTACACATTGAATGTCCACTGCTGTATTTTCGTAAATCAGCTCACAAACTGGCAGCAGCTTTATCCTTGTTTGGGTGAACCACTGAGGCAGACAGTCTCTATAATTGGTGTCTCCAGTTCCTTTGGCCCATTTTGGTATGAGTCAGTCAACTGTTTTTGCAACAATTTCATGAAATCTGAAAGAATGAATACGTATAAAATGATTTAGCCATCAGCGAAGGTATCACTATAATGACACTGCATGTTTAAACAAAAATAAATACAAAGATGACAATAACGAAAAGTTAAAGTGGAACATTCATGAAGTGTGGTAATCAAAGTTTGAAAGACTATAAACAGGTGGTTTAAATGACATGTGCAGCTTTAATGTATCTGGCAGCGTTACAGAGATATCACAAACTCCAGTGATAGTCACATTAGATGGGCTGTGATCCCCTAATGGGTGGAATGCCTACGCACCACATAAAAGAGATGCGTAGGCAATCCTATGTGGGAAGGTCACACAGCGGACCTCCCACAGCATTCACCAGGGGCTTGCTCATGCCCTGCATGATGGATCCCCTGGCTGCCCTAGCAGCTATGCACCAAAGGTGGGCTGTGGGCATGCCGTGGGGTGTACCGTGCTCTTCACCAACGCACAAGGGTGCTGCACACCCCTGGTGTACCTCAATATGTGCCCCCCAACAAGTTAACAGTGGGGTAGCCACAGGAACCTCCTGCGCATAGCTGCCTCATCTGGCTGGTTCATGCGGGATGGCCAGGGTTGGCCATGCAGGCACACACCTTCTGGTTATACACTAGACAGTGCGTGCCATCCCAGGACCTCCTGCCTGTGCATGGGCAGGGATCCACAATGGGACCTGGGCTGGGAATCCGTTTGGATGCCTGCCTGGTTCCACTGCTCTACACCCAACTGCTCCCATGACCAAGTGCTTATAGGGGGCAGGGTCATGAACAGATGGCCAGCTATGGTGACTGCTGGCCAGTGTACACCTGTCCACAGGTGTGGAGCTGCACAGTCAGGTTTTGTGCATTTTGTGTGTGACACCTGTGCCATGGTGAGCATTTTTAGAATCCTATTATGTTACTGACGATCAGACTGAGACTCATCACTCCTTGGTCATCAATTACATCATAAGGTTCTGCAACTGGTTGCCATATAGTATTAACAAAGGTTATTCTTAAACCAGCAGTATTTGTTAGTCACCATGCAATTTTTTTTTAGAAATAATTAGGGCTGTGCAAATCTCTAGAAGTTCTACCTTGTGAACTTTATGGGTCAAACCTGAAATAGTTCTACCAAGTTCTATCTGGTTCAAGCCACACAGTACAAAACACATAAGTTCTTGCAAGTTCTACTTGGTTCTACCAGGTAGAACCAGTGTTCTACGTGGCTTACAATACCCAGCAGTACAACATACATAACCATTCCTACTTCCACTTTAGTAGAACCCCTCTGCCTGTATACCTCTTAGCTGTCCCAGGGATGTCTCTCATATTACCACTCAGAACTGCTCCATGTGACACAATAATATAGTGGCAGTTGCTGCCCAGAGAAAGTACTGTTTCATAAATCTGATTAAGTCTCAGCTGCCTAATAATATGTGTCATGATGTGAACATTGCACAAGTCTAATTTTTGCAGGAATTGTAGTAGGCTACCTTACCTTGCTGTAGGTTGTAGTGTTGGGCACCTGAACTGCCTTTACTCTTGGTAACTTCTCCAAGCTGATTAAACCAGTAAACTGTTATGACGGATCACTGGGTCATCCCAACTCCTTACTGTCAGGCTGCTGCACACAGTCCCTCTGACCCTATACATCGTCTGTTCAGAAACCATGCTTTACTTGTCAGACAGGCAGTAAACTAAAGTCAGGCTTGGAAGGCAAGAATTACACTCATTGTTGCCACTAGTTGAGCCCACTTACTGCCTGCTTCACACTGACCTCTTACTCTCTCACTGACAGACTGGAAGAGTCAAATGTTTTGTGTACTTAGTCATGTCACATGAAGCAGGACACACAGCAGTTCAACAGCCAACAGTCAAAAGATGATTAGGACTCGCCTCCACTTTTTCCACCAAACAGTGAGCCAGTGAGCACTACTACTCCTCCTCCAATCCATCTCTACCTTCTCCTGGTTTTCCAACACTAGCCGCATTGCGTTCTAATGTGTTCACAGCCATAGATGACATGAGCGGCTATGATTTAAAACTGCAGGTACTGAAAGAGTGTAACTCTCGGATTCAAAACTAAATTGCCTGGCATAAAGTGCGTTTCAACTGGCAATGGTGATGACAGAGTCTAGGGCAGCTTTGAAGTTCGCAACATGTAAACAGAGCGAACCAAAGTTTACAAAAAACAACATGAAGTTTATGTGTGTTCTTGCCCCTTTAAATAACTGGGGTTCGACATTTTTTGGATTAAGGTGGAACCAAGCTTGCAGCCCTAGAAATAATGATTTTTCTGTCAAAAAATGTCAATATCAATCAATCAATTGATCAATCAATTCTTTATTTATATAGCGCCTTTCAAAATCAGGGCACTGCGCACTACAATAGCCACAATATTAAAACAGAAAGCAGTATAAGTTATTTAAAATCATTCTAGAAAAGCAAATTGAAATAAATATGTTTTTAACATAGTTTTAAAATTACTGATGGTCAGGCATTCTCTTAACTGATGAGGTAGAGAATTCTACAGGGCTGGTGCTACAAATGAAAATGCTCGAGCTCCAGAGGATTTTAAGCAAACCCTCGGAATCTCTAGCAATCCCTCGTCAGCAAATTGGACGGGATGATAGGGGGAGTAATGAGTCAGGAGATCTTTCAGGTAGCCAGGTCCTTGTTCATATAGGGCTTTAAAGGTAAGCAATACTTATAATAATATACTTATATTTATTTTGCTTTCTTTCATTTCTGTACTAAGATATGGGATTTTGTCATTTTAAAATATCCCTGCACCCATGACGTCCACCATGAAAAAATGTAATAACTTGTGGTGCTTACCATTAGAAACATGTGGGAACATCATCCTAATATATCCACTGTAAGACTCTAGTGTGTACTTTTAACAAGTAACCTCAGCGGAAGAGACTTTCAAGTATTGTGAGCGGAGGCCATCTTTAATGACGTGACTCATTAAGTACTAAATTACCTATTAAATGGGTTTTAAAAATATCTGAGAGAATTAAAAATACACAGAGGATGAATGTAAGGATGTCAGAAATGCATTTTTGCTAAAGAACAATATAATAGAAATGATGACATTTTTGTTGTCTAACAAATACTGTTGCTTTAATGGTGAACATTCAACCTTAAACATTTCATACCAAAGTGTGCGGCTGGTCACAATTTGCAATTACTGTGCAAAAAAAGGTTTTTTAATAATCATTTACTGCAGTGGACTAAACTGTATGAGGTGGTTTCTGTTGACTTGCAAGATAACATTTTCTGTTACTACAAATCCCAGAATCCCACGAAGCTAACATTAATGGAGGGCTTCAGCAGAGGGAGATTAAATAGCTTACAGTTCATCTTACAGATTTTATAAGCTGTCATCTTTTGTTTGCTGGTCCTGCTGTCCTCCATTGGATAAGTCTAGTCCCAGATGACTGTACTTAGCCATGGGAGAGCCGCAGAAATGGAAAACATCTTAGCAGAGCTTATAAAAGCTGTAGCGTGCACTGCTGACTATTGAATCTCCCACTGCTGATGTCCTGTCCTGATGTCAGCTGTAGGGGATTGAGTGATTTGTAATTACAGAAAAAGTCAGTTGGACAGTAAGCAAAGTTAGTCTCATAGAATGTAATATACTTCAGCACACATTAAGTAATTAAAAAAAGGGTTTTGCACACGATTTGCAAATTGGGACCAGCACCGCGCTTCAATGTGACGCTTTTAGTGATGATTGTTCCCCTTTAATCATCAACATCTCTGGACTGCTTCCAGCTACAGGTAATCCACATACCTTATTTAACAGATATTTTAATGGGCTTTCCTGCTGTGGTGCGCACAGTTGATATATGATACTGTTTAATCATTAACAGCAAGTCTTGGCCTAAGAGACATTTGACAAATTTGATAGAATAACACATTTACAAGTGTTATAAAAGAAGTACAACACGACTGACAATACTCTTGAATGGGGCACACACCACAAGTTTTCCTGTAATGACATCATGAACATCACAGTGAGAACAGGGAAAACTATTGTACTGTATTTCATTAGTCTACAAATTAATTCATGATTCTAGACCACCTTTGAACCTGGGCTGTGTGGTTACCATCTATTACCACAATCTCTTATATGCACATATTGGCCCTGTGCACATAGGGGCTGGAATGACATGCTGGAGGCATGTATCCCACCCATGGAGCTCCACACCTGCGGATAGGTGTTCACTGGCAGCATGCACGACTGCTGGCCACCTATCCGTGGCCCCACGCTCCTAGCATGCAGGACACCGCAGGACCGCCAGGGGCAGAGTCGCCAACCTGGCTAGGCATCCAATCAGATGCACAGACCAGATCGCAGAGTGGATCACTTGCACACCAGGGCACATGTTGGCAATGCATCTGGCAGATGTCCGAGGGCTGGTGGTTGTGGAGGTAAGAGGAGGGCAATGCCGCTGCCCCCTCATGATGCGGCAACAGTGTGGAGCAGTGGTATGAAGTAAGCTTTGGGACCTGAGGTGGTGGTGGTGGCGGAGGGAATGTACTCCTCCATGTGCCCCAAGGAGCCAGTGCCTGTGGGGGGGGTGCATCCCTGGCCCAGTGCACCAGTGTGGGGTGTGTGTTGGTTGGGGGCACCAGGTGGGAGCTGCCCACCAGTGTGTGTGTGTGTGGGGGGTGGGTGGTGCAGGGTGGCCGCGGGGGTATGGCACAGTAGTCCCAGTGAGTGGGTGGGCTATCAGCCCTGTCCTTGTGGATTCCTGCTGTGTGCATGGGGTGTGTAGGGGGCTTACAGCAGGGTTCTCCCTGGCATACTCTGTGCCCTCCTCTGCATCCCTGCAGCCAGCACTATGTGCCTTAGTGCATGGCGCTTAGTGCTGGCATGCCCCCTCACCCACCCTAGTGCGTTGCAGTCCACGCAGCCAGGGGAGCGGATGCATTGCAGCTACATGCCCCCCCCTTGGTGCATCCTGTGTGGGGGGATGAAATAGGTGTGGAGTAGCTATGCACCCCAGATATGCACGCATAGCCACTCCACTCCATTCATGCATAGAGCCCATTAATAGTATAACCACATTCTTGGTATTTAAGTGCTAGCTGCTATGACTATGTAGACACAAGTGATACCATTCATAAATCACCTTCGATATTTTATTTTCCATACATACCTCCATCGCACATCACACTCCCTCTCCCTGTTATTCATGTTCAGACTGTGTCAAGAACTCATCTTTTTTGTTGATGATGGAAATCAGTATCAGCCCTTATAGAAATATAAGTGTGCTGCATACATGCACAAAGCATGCCACATGCTTAATTGTGCAATATTTGCATGCAGTTAGCATACAGAAAGTGAACCTAAGTGAATCAAATCTAAAAAGCACATCAGGTTCACATGTTGCATGCTTGACATGAGTGCAGTAGCTAAGCTGGTATGAACATCATTTAAAATTCACATCAGGTTCACATGTTGCATGCTTGCCATGAGTGCAGCAGCTTAGCTGGTGCAAATCTCATCTTAAAAAACACTTCGATTTCTAGTTCTCATACTACTGTTAGAAATGATAGCCATTAAAATATCACGTCCATGGATTTCCCATTAAAATTAGGCAAACTTATTAATTCTGACCATTAAATCCTTTTGCATATTGTTTAACGGCCTTTGACTTTTGTCCTTAAATTGCCATTAAAGTATTGTTTACTTACTGCATAAATGCCTAAGACATAGTCAGCCAACACCCCCCATTCCAAGTGTACGAAGAATGGCCTCTGTGGTGTGAAGCCTGACCTTTTTGTTTTGGGCTATGCAAATCCCCTTATGCATATTTAATACTGCATATGTGTTTCTTCATAACTGTTACAGCTCACTTACTTTCCCTTTGTCCTTCTGTATGGAGAATATACATTATGGCCATGCTCAACACTCTTTGTGCTGAGTAGCGCCTTGGAAGCATGCATAATACAGCACTTTTTGTCACTGAAAAGAGGATCATGGGCACTCAAAATGAGGTACAATGAGGGACACCGACCCTCGCAATCGTAGGGACACATCCTGAAACATGGAGATACAGTACCTCAGAACAAACCATTGTAATCACCTGTACAGATATTAGCACATGAGAATGAATTTCTACCATAAAGCTGGGCTGCCATGTAGGTAGGGAGAGGAGGGCAGTTGCCCCCCTCCTGCATTTGTGCCTAGGTTGTTCTTATGGTGTGGCAATAATGGCATTACATTTGGATTTAATCTTTTGCACAATAAGTGCCCCCTGGTCTGTGTGCACTCATGCTGCAGGTGTGCTCCTAACTCGACTGTGTCTATATTGTGTTGTCCACCCTCTCCACCCATTAGTGGAAGTGCCATCACATTTGACATGGAGGAGCTCCAACTAAGCAAGAGCATGAGAGTCATGTGAGTGCCAACTGTCTTTCCTGTGACAGACTAGACAGGATGCACACTACAGCTTGGAGGAGTTGGTGAGCACTGAGCTCTTGATAGCAGTGTTGCGGTAGCATATTTTTGTTGGTCTACTCTTAGGGAGTTTCCATCTCCCTTGGTGACTGAGGGAGCAAGGGGTGAGCTAGAAGCTAGCTTGATGGCTAGGCTACCTACACTACTAGGCTTGTCTCACAATAAAAGCAGAGTGGGCCCCCCGCAACAGCAAACTAGGCCTATCAGCAGCAGTGACAGTGGTGCGGGTGGCCTTTACAGGCCTTGATCAGTGTGGTACAGCAGCAGCCAAGTAAGAAGCAAGCAACACAGATTGGGTGAGTTTGGTTGGTGAGGTAATTTGGTCACAGACCATGGTGGGGACCAGGGCTGGTCAGTTCCAGCATCCAGCTTCTGACAGAAGGACGGAGAAGGAGCAGACTGAAAACTGGGCTGGTGGCACACTGGGCCAGGCTGCAGGTTCCATCCAGATAACCGGGTAAGTGAAAGTAAATATTTTTTTTTTATAGGGGGATTGGAGAAGGAGGAAGGACTGAATTATTGACATGCTTTTCATATTTCTGTGCCTTTGTGTGGCTGCATGACCCATATGGGATAGATATTGAATGGAATGGAGTTGGGAAAAGAGAGATCAGAGCAAAGTTTTTTTTTGGGGGGGGGTCTGAACTTCAGCCAGGAAAAAAATTGGTTAGTAACTGAGTGGGTTTAAGCCCAAATCTGATGCACTGCTCCGGGGTATAGACAGATGAATCTTATACATTTGAATTTTTCCTGATTTGCATACCACGTTTGAATCACAACAAAAACGTTTTTCCGTTTAGAGATGTTCCAGACATTCCAGAGCTTGCCTTCTAGGGGCTAACTGGCACCTGGCCTCCACTGAGTGTTGCCTCCCCCTCACCTGTTGAAATATGAAATGGCACCCCTGCCATAAAGCTTAAATTTACAGGACATCCTCTGTGTGAGCAGCATGTTTTCCAAGAGGGATGGATGAGGGACAGAGCAGTTTTCAGGGGTAAAATGAGAGCTGTCCCTTGCAATCAGGGACAGTTGAGCAGTATGGTATGCACAGACTGTTGGAGCCCCACTATAGTCAGACTTATGCCCCCCCCAGGGTACCTGATCTCCACATCCCCATGTTCAGGCACATTATGACATAGGGCAAGTGAGAGTGCAGAGGCACACTCCATTGAAATGAATGGGGGTATTTTTTTATAGACAACCCACCAAGTATAGGTGTAAGTCGAGAGGCTCTTACCTGAGTACTATGGAGAGAGAGGCAGGATGATGTCCATGGGGCAGAGTGCTAGTGCGTGCCCCTTTGAAATGAATGGAGTTATTTTTTATTACTATTTTATACATTATGATGGTGAGTTGGAGGTTAATGAAGGACACCGCTCGACTAATAAGGGCCTTGTTAGTAGAACAGTGGCCTTCATTAATCTCCAACTTGCCATCATAATGTATAAATAGTAATAAAAATAACTCCATTCATTTCAAAGGGACACGCATTCTCACTCTGTCCCATGGACATCATTTTACCTCTGTCTCCCTAGAACTCAGGTAAGAGCCTCTCAACTTACATCTATACTTGATGGGTTGTCTATAATAACATTACTGCACCAGCTACAGTGTGTGTGTGTGTGTGTGTGTGTGTATGTGGGGCATGGGGTGGTTGGGTGCTGAGTTATTGCTACTTTTGTGTTTGCTCCTTAAAGTCTGTTTGAGTGGAAGCATTCAAAACTATAGAGACACAATAGTAGGAGTATAAGCCAGACAGAAGTGATTAAGTCACTCTGCATATGAACTTCTGCTGATCAAACTATCCCTTCCCTATTCCTATTTTTGTTGGTGGTGTCTGTTGCTGCCCTAGACTCCTTGCTTCTTCTATTCCTGACCTCATTTCCACTCTCATCACCCACTCCTCAGCTGGGGAACTCTTCATCCTTGGGGATTTCAACTTAAACTGGCTGTCCAGTTCACAATCCAAAGTAAGTAATCACATCTCTTCCTTGAATCTGTCACAACTTATCTCCAAATCAACCCATTTAAACCACAAGTCAGGCAAACACACTTTGCTTGACTGGGTTCTTGTTTCACACCTCACAGGGTAGTTACTTCTGGAATCCTTCCACATGCATTCAGTGACCACCACATGGTGTACTATGTGAGAAAAATCCACTGTCCCAAAGCTCCACCTAAAATTCTACTCCTATGCTCTTTCAGGTCCCCAGACTTGTCCTCTTTTCACAAGGAACTTGTTACTGACTGGTCCCCCATTGCTAATGTCTCCCCTGTTGACACTGTCCTGGGCTACTTTAATACTAAGTTCCTAAAAGCTTGGGACTTGCATACTCTTATTAGGAAGACAAGGGTTCGAGGTTTTTACCTCCTCTGGATATCAGCTGAACTGTTGGCCTGCCAGTGTGTGTGTGTGACCTGGCATGGGCGGCATATAAAACATCTGGTGTTTTTTCTGATTTGCTTAAATACTGAGCTATCTGTAATGCCTGTACCAGGGCTATCTGTCTTGCTAAAGCTGGATACTTCTCTTCCACCTTCCAGGAAAACCTCAACTTCCCTTTCAAATTCTGAAACATGGTACATGCCCTTTTCTCACACCCCGCCCAAATGCCTTCTCCTATCCTAAAAGTAGGTGGCATCACAATCTCTGGCCCCTATGGTAGCTACCGAATTCAGCATCTTCTTCACCACTTGTGCTTCCTCCCTTTTAGCTGTACTTCCTCCCTCAATGCCCCCACATCCATCTTAAGCATCCACTTCCTCTACCCCCTGTTTTTCCTTCTCTCCAGTCTCCCCTATTGACACCCTACAAGCTCTCCGAGCACTAAACCCCAATAAGGGAAAAGTCCTGATGGGCTTGATCGCAAGCTATTGCATCTCTCTGCTCAAGCTATTGCTCTACCTCTCTCCACACTTCCAAACCTCTCCTTCACACTTGCCACCATCCCAGATATCTGAAAGCTTGCCACTGTCATCCCTCTTCTCAAGGGTGGTGACTCCTCTATTCCGGGTAACTTCCACCCGATATCTCTGCTCCATATCCTTGCTAAACTCCAAGAGCACCTAGTTCTGGGACAGCTGTCTCCTTTCCTTGGCTCCTCTTTTTTCATCCCCTTCCAGTCTGGTTTCTGCAAGCCCACTCTACCACAACCTGACTTACCAACTCCATCCTCTCTGGCATGGATCAGGGACATATCACTTCTGCCATCTTTGTTGACCTGGCCAAAGCCTTCAACATTTTTGGCCACTCCTCTCTCCTTAGCAAACTCACAACAGCTGGCCTGTCTGAATCAGCCATTCACAGGTTCCATTCCTATCTTATGAGTAGGTCTTAATCAGTCAAAATAGGCACTTCCCTCTTTCTCTCTCCCCATACACACCAGAGTCCCTCAGGGTTCCGTACTTGGACCAATATTCTTCTCTATATTCCTGAATGACTTACCTTCAGCCTGCTCTTCACCTGAGATACAGTACACATGCACACAGATTATACTGTTTTATATGCCTCTGGTGCTGCCCCCCCTGTTGTGGCAGCCAGACTACAGTTATACTTTAGTAATGTCCAATGTTGGTTTCACTCAAATCAGTTGTCACTTATTGCCAAAAAGATGGTATCTATGACCTTTGGCACTAGGCAAACGCTTGCCAAGCTTACTGCCACTCCTTCCTTTCATACCCTTGAAGGGGCCATTCTGGAGAATGTCTCCTCCTTCAAATACCTCAGGCTTTGGCTTGATAAGAACCTTGACTTTGCTGGACACATGGATGCTATCCACAAAAAGCTTCTCCCCAAACTAGGCGCTCTGTACAGACACTGTTGCTGCCTTCCTCCACTGGCCTGTAGGAAGATCATTCAGAAAAAGATCCTCCCTATCTTTGATTTTGGTGACATAGTCTATAGTGTTGCCCCTAAATCCACCCTTGCCAAACTGCACACTCTCTTCAACTCTTTCTGATGCTTTGTTCTTACCTGTCCACCATATACAGTACACACCACTGTGACCTCTACATTGCTATTTCATTCCTCTCTCTTAGGGCAAGAGATCTTGTCCACTGTGCCTCATTAGTTGGGAAGTACTGGCTTGGCTCTCTCCCATCTTTCCTCATCATCCTTCCCTCTACCCCTCCCACCCCCAGCTACACTCTCTGCAATTCCCCACATAGGACCCTCGCCATCCCTGTCTGAACCTCTAACTCAGGGAGAGCTGCCTTCTCCTATTACTTTCTAATCACCTGGAACTCACTCCCCTTAGATATCTGCTCTGCTCCATCTACTCGCTCTCTGTCCATTCTTCTGCAACATCACATTTCTCCATCCTGAAAATGCCCCTGACTCTCATTGTGTGCACTTCCTCTCCTCTTCCCCTGATACTGTCTAGTTTACAAACTTCTACCCCCCTTCTGCCCCTTACCTGGCATGCCATAAGCATAGCACTGGCTAGGTTTACTTTGACCAGTGTGGCTTTATGGCTAGCCTCTCACACCACCCCAAATCCTCTCTGGCTTCTACCCATCCTCTCTTTCACTTTCTCTCTTTTCCTCTACTGTTGTTCTGTTCTGTCCATTCTCACCCCCTTGTGCCTTCTCCTTGGCTTTACTTATACCTTCAATACTGGCTGGTTTTACATCAAACAGTGTGGAATTTTTTTCCTGAGGATAATGGTTTGCATTCCACCCCTCCATTGTCCCCTCTCTCATATTCTATTCTTCACAACTTCATCTACTTCGTGTAGTTGTTTCACCTCAATGATATCTGCTCAAATGTGTTGTGGTTTACTTTCCTTTATTTTAAATGCTAGTGGCAGCTTTCTTATTTCTATTTACCCCCAATCCCTAACTAATGTCTCTTCCGGTGCACTTTTATTCTCCTTGTGGAGCATGCATCCTGGAGGGCAGGAGAAGAACAGGTGTTCCTTACTCCTACTATCTCCCTCCTCCTATCCACCCAGTCTGGCTGCATTTACTACTAAACAGTTAATGCATCATCTGTTATCAGTGGTATTGCGTTGTGTGTATTTTCATGCTTTATGTCTATGTTGTTTTATGCATATGTTGTTTTGGGATTGTTTGTTTATTTATTTAGTTACAGTTTTTCTTTGTCTTATTAGTTGTTTACATGTGTGATGTAACTTTTATGTGTGTGTATAATTGTAGATAGTTGTTTCTATGTACTACTCCTTATCCTGTTGACATGTACTACATATCTTTTACACAAAAGTTGGTTAGCTTTAAATGTATTAGGTTACATGTCTAAGCTTCATTCCTTGTATTTGTACCTAGTCTTATCAATTGTATTTCCCCTTTTTCCCCTTCCCCCAGGACACATCTGGAAATGAGCTATTAAAGCTCTGTATTCTTTCCTGGTGAAACTCCCTCAGATAAATAAAAAATAAATAAGTAGTTCTGTGGGTAAGTGTGTATATGGGGGAACATATATGTTTCCAATGGTATATGTGCTACAGTTCAGCTGTGCAGCTGAGATGAGGGGGACAAGAAAACTAAAAAGTACAGTATATCAGTGGCTATAAGCATTCCATATGCATGCAGATGTGTCCACATTTGTACTGAAGTTCAAGCAAGTCATATGTATGCAGGCAGTATAGTGCAGTGGTTAAGGGCACTGAACTGCAAACCTGAAGACCTGGGTTTGAATCTCATCAATCCCCACTTGTATACTGTGTGATCCTGAGCAAGTCCCTTAACTTGTATGTGTGCAGTTATAGGTGACCACTTGCTTTTTGCATGCATGCCACATGCATACAATTAGTTCCAATTTAACATAAAAAGCATGCTTGCCACACATGCTTGCTGCATGAATGCCACATGCATGCAATTGGTTTCAATTTAACATGACAATCATGCTTGCAGAACACATGTCACATGGTTAGTTTTATGTCTGCAGAATGCAAGCATTTCATATAATTATTTCTGTAAGGGAGTTGTTGACAGTAGATGACCAGGCTTGACAGGGTGGTAGAATCATACCATTGTTGGTAGGGTACTGGGGCAACAACGGTAGCACTGATGATTTTGCAAAGGTAGACACTTGCACTGCCACAGATATCCCAGTCAGATGGTGTCCATTGGCCTACAATAAATAGTCATTACAGTTAAAGAGGGACTCCGGTGAAAGTTTTACATTGCAGAATTAGAATAAGCATACCCTCAATAATGCTCTTTTCAAAAATTAGATTTCTCTTTTACTGAATTTTAATGTTATGAGCTATTTTGTGACCCTGATTTCACTACCTGTTTAAAAAAAGCCAGTTTCAGTGAAGCGTTGCTGATGATGTCATCTCCTGAACTCACAGTCTAGTCCTCCCTGTCAGCAAGCTTATAGGACCTGTTTCTTCAAAGTTTAAAGATCATGTGCAGTGCTTTTCACAAATGAAACAGGCAGCACCATTAAAAAAAATACAATAACATTGCTATAAAAACTATGTGTGTCTCAGATTTCACAGCAAAGTTAACAAATTTGTATTTTTTTAATTCCTTTTTGGTGTGGTCCATTTCTCCATGGTTGCTGTGCACTGAGTCAGCATGCCTCCAGGCTGCTGCTACCTATTTGGGTGCTACTCTACTGTGCCTGTTTGGAGGCTGTATTGCTACTAGTAATGTACAGTAATGCTGGTAACTTCATTGCTGTTTGTCAGTGTCTGATTTACAAGAACTTTTAATAGGGGTCTTATATGTGTTAACTCACACTAGGGGTGGAAGTGTTAGCCCTGGTAAAATTATCATTTTAATGTGGAGTACAACATACTGTTGGTGAGCCTGAATGTAGGTCAATTAGCAGCCTACCAGGGAGAAAACATTGGGCTGGCTTCTGCATAGAAACTTGTAGTAAGGTTTCAAAACAGCATTACCTGTCCCATCCCCATTTATAGAGAGATGAAATAATTGTTTAAAAGCGCCATCTAGAGAAGTCACTTCAATTCAATGACAGATGTGAATGACCATAGCCTTTCACAACATTAGAGTTATCCAGTGTGAAAATCTCACAACAGTGTGCTATGACTCAGCATCCAGTAACTCCGGAAAACAGGACAACAACAAAAAGGCCCCCCCCCCCAACAAAAAAATATGAATTTGTCAACTTTATTACAAAACATGAAACACACATAGTTTATAAAGCAATGTTTATTGAATGGTGCTGCCTGTTTTACTTGTGAAAACCATTGCACGTGATCTTTACACTTTGGTGAAACAGGTCCTACAAGCTTGCTGACAGGGAGGACCAGACTGAGTTCAGGAGATGACATCATCAACACTCTTCACTGAAACTGATTCTTTTGAACAGGTAATGAATGTAGGGTTGTAAATGGCTTGTAACTTTTAAACAAAGTAATTTAAAGATCTCATTTTTGGCATGAGACTGAGTGGGACTATGATGATGCCAGAAATTTTGACCATAGTCCCTCTTTAAGTGCATCTTGTTCTATGGTGGTACAGGATGTTGCCCACACAGCTACAGTATGGTTCAAAGGTGGTATTGTATTAGTAATCACTGCACACAGTAACATGATTTAATAAAAAACCATTCCAGCAAGCACAATTACTTGAGTAGTTCTATCATAACATGATTGCTTACTGTAGGTTGACTTTGTTAGTGCACTGAATGCCCTCTTTTCTTGTACTTAGGGTAATGCATAGAGTACCATAACTTCCAATTTGTGGGTTTTGACTGCATGTGCCTACTGTTTTTGTTGTAGTGTATGATTGCAATTGTCAACCTTTCACTAATAGATTTAAAAAATAATAATGTTCTGAAAGAAATATTAGAAAATATAACAATACATATAAACACCATGGTTAGTGATATGAGTATTTCAAATTACTTTTCTACCAGTATAAGTATTCAAACCTTGGTCACATCCCAAGATTAAAGAAGGTTGTGTACTTTGATAAATAGTGCACAATCAGGCTGTGAAAAGCTGCCAGACTTGAGATATGCTGATTGGTGGATAATTTCTTAGTGTCTTTCTCAAGAATTCTTGAGCTAATGATTGCTTCACATTTCACAGTCCCTTTATCAGCTAAAAAGAAAGTTTGACAAGTTATATTACACGAAAGTTAATGGCATATGTGGACAGCACCTTTCACAATGGTATTTGTCAGTAATGGGACTCTGATATGAATTCTGCAAAATTCAGTACTTGCCACACCACCAACCACAACCAACAGCCTACGCCTCCCTCATTTCCCTCACTTTGCCACAGTATCCTGTGATCTGGGCATGTTGCAAATGGGTGCCTACCGAAATGGTGACCCACTTGCGGTGCATACCCAGATGGCAAGGGAGTAGGGAGGGTGACCAGATGGGGAGGGTTTGTGAATGGTGACGTGATGTTGCTATATGTACATGTGCATGGGGGGGAGCAAGTGCGCCGATCATGGGGCGGGAGGCTTTGTGAGGGGTGGTGCTGTGGTCAGCTGCCAAGCTGGCTTCATGGTGTGGTGGGGTGGGTGCTGGCCTGGGGTGGCTGGGATGCAGGGTTCGGGTCCTGGTGCAGGTATGTTTTATTGTACCTGGCCCAAGTAGGTAAATGTTTTTTTTGACACTGTTGCACCCCCCCAACATGTACCCCCCCGGAGTTGAGAATCTAATAGTAGGGGGGTGCGGGGGGCACAGCCCCCTGCATAAAAGTAAATATTACTGTTCCTTGCACTGTTTTCTTTGTCACCAGGGTTGTACATCGCCAAAATTAAATTTCAGCAATGTACACCTGCCGTAAGGATGGTCACCTTTTTGGCAATCACCATTATGACATGGAACCCTTAGCCCAGTATAACATTTACTAAACCAAATGGTGAGATCGATTTGTCCACTGTTGGAGCTATGCACTCTTGTCTTTATATTTGAAGAGGTATGTGTTAATGAATGACAATGTCCTTCAAATACCTGACTGGAAGACAACAAGGTGCTATTGATGTCTTCATGCAGTCACACAGAAACCTACTAGTAGGAACATGAGTGCGAGTAATGCCACTGCACAACCAGTTACTCTCAGTAGACAGTAGTCTTACTTGGGTAAATATTGTGGTGCTATTGTGGTAGTGCAGGAGAGAATTTGGTGCTAGTTTGTGTGGTAGTCTTTGCGTTAATTATTTAAGATTGCTTGTGCAGTGATGCATATACATTTATTCATTGGTGCTATTTGTAGCAATGGTGCTCAGATATCCACTGTTTATACTAACTAATCTCAAAGATCCAATTCAGATTCATTAATGTATCCATAGTACAACAGTTGTTGTTACCCTCCACTGCAACATCTGCCACACATACACTTAAACAGTAATTACCCACAATTCACCCTTTAAAAAGAGTATTTACTTTGTGATTAATATTTACATATGAAAAATCACATAATATTAGAATGATTTATTCCAAAAATCAGAAAAGGGGATCTCACTCTCCTCCATTCCACGAGGACCTCTCAGCAATTAAGGCACATATTGTAGACAGCTGTACATAAATGGATCCATACTCACAGGGATTTCAGTGCAAACACAGCTTCTTTTATTAATTAAATAACTCCAACACATGCTTAAAAAATAGTGCAGAACAAAAGGGAAAAAAGTGTTAAACACCCAGCATGGTCCCAACAAATGCCAGCTCATCATGCATTTGGATCAACTAACGTTTAACGCTTTGCACATCCTCACAGTTGAGCTGTGTTTGCACTGAAGTCCCATGGGGCAGACAGCAGACATGCAGTTGTTCATTGACTTGAAGGAGAGCTGCAGTGTCACATGATTGTGGTGTGAGCGCCTGAATTCTGTAGCTCAAGGGGTTTCCATTACACCAGCGTAGAAGGGTGCATTATTATCTAATGTGTGATGAGGTTCATATATAACTACACTGACTGGATATGTGTCGGACATACTGGAGTGAACACTGGGATTTTGATTAACCAGCAGAGTACAATACATTATTATAGCTAGAGCTTGGATGTGCACTATTTCATCATAGCTGTACTGTCTGTGTTGCAAAGACTGCAACAAGTTATTATGTGGACAAAATACAATTGTATATGCTCGCGAAACTGAAAACTTCTATTTACAGTGCAAAACAAGTTGATAATGTCAGTACAAGTTTGTGAAATACAAATGTCCAAATTATGCCTTTTGAGATGTGCAATATATGGTAGTAATGAGAAGTGTTTGGAAGTGTCTCCCTGATCCATTTGGCCGATTGTCTGTGTAGTGATAAGTGCATCTGTCTTGATATCCTGATCATCATGAAGAAAGTGAATTACTCACTTTAAACCCTCCAGCTTACACCATGAACCGTTCTTCACCTCATTGCTCCACTGGAGTGATATTGAAAATGCAAATGCCCATTACTAATGAAGGAACAGTTAAATGAGCTTAGAAAATGGATAGGGAAAATTAAAAAAAATCATTAGTTGAAACCCATCACCTGACCATGCATTGATTCTCAATTAATGGATGGTTAGTTATCACAGTGCTTAATTCTGCTTGGTAACAACCTTACAGAACATATCAATATGGCATTTCAGAGTGTGAAAAAACATTATGGAAACAAATTGTTTGCTTTGCATGCCTCTTTCATTGTTGCCACTCACCTTAAATGACACTTTGCCCTACTGTCTGTCTTCATGGGGGGACTCATCCGCATGGCATTCAGTCAGTCCCCTTCCTTTGATGACTTTTAAAAGCCTTTATAAAACACTCATGATCCTGAACAGTGAGCTGCCAGTGCAGGATGTTGGTCCTGTCATCTGCTTTCACACTGCTGTGTGAAAGATATGGCTGGTGCAGTATTTCAGTTTCACACTCTAACCTGTAGGGGGTGTGTGTGTGTGTGTGTGTGTTTGTGTATGGGACTCCCAAACACTTCTGTATGTGGGATAAATGGGGTCTCAGTATCCCTAAAACATGTGTTCCATACTGCTGTAGCATCGGGGGGTGTCACATTGTATAATGTGCATCGGGGGGGGATATTGGCTTACAGAACCAGCACCCCATAAGTGCACAGCAATCCCTAAAGAGGAAAGGAGGGTGATTAAAAATAACTGCTCCATAAGAGTGCTGAGCTGCTGATGTGGGGTTGGGGACTACTGGAAACCACTCTGCTAAAGAAAAAAAACTGCAAGTAAGGGATCCTCATTAGGATATTTAGGTAAAAGTCAAAGCACAAATTCTAAGTAGTTCCAACAGCAGAAGGACAATTTAAGGGAAAATGAATCCAAATATTTGTATTGTTATATGTAAACCTTGTTTTCTCTTATTTCAGTAATATATTAAAGAATGGCACCCAGTCAGCAACTGGAGCACCACACCAAAATGTGGTGCCATTCACAACTTCTGTTCTGTATGCATGCAGTACAATATATTGTATCTGACTAACTCTACTTACTTGATCTCTTTGCCTATGATGGGTTATATTTAAGTAAGAAGGAAGTTGATTATTGAGGAAAACATTTTATGAAGTGCTAACAAACAAGAATTTAAACTAAAAACTATGGGGAGAGGGGATTGCCCTATAATACATGAACAAGCACTGATTGAACCAATAAGAGAACATGTATCCATCAATGTAGAACACATGTATGTAAAAAAGACAACAAGTGTAGCTCCTCCAAATGAAATAAAGGCAATATTACTTAACGCAAGAAGTCTCATAAATAAAATAGATGAACCGAGTATTCTATTACATAATGAAAACATAAAACTACGTGCATTACTGAGACATGGTGGCAGGATAATGACTGAGGCAAGAGCATACCAGGATTAGAGATGCAGCGAAATGTAATTTCACTTACAAAATTTTGGCAAAATCCTGAATTTTGACGAGTGAAATATTTCACGAAATTCGTGCATTCTGTGAAATATTTTACAGATGCAAAATGTGAAATTTTGCCCACGAAATGCAGAATCTCAGTGGTGAAATGTGGAATTTCATCTGGCAACAGTGGAATTTTGCTTGCCAGTGGTGAAATTCTGTCATTCTCAGGTGAAATTATGCATTTTGCTGTCGGAATTTTGCATTTCACACCAGCAAAATATTTCGTAAAATGCCTGTATTTCGCAAAATAGTTCACATAGTGAAATTTGCAGATTTCAGCCATCTCTAGCCAGCATACAAGGTTTTTAGTGCAAATCGAGCTGGGAAAAGTAGAGGGGGAGTTGTTATATTCACCTAACGAAAATCAACTGTGCCTAGGTATGTACTGTGGTGCTGGTTATGGGCTTGCGGCTAAAAAGAAAACCAATAAACACAATTATAACTGCACTATGGAGTGGAATGCAAGGTGTGCTTATAAGGATATTTCAAACAATAGCTGCAGCTTGAAAATTAAAGCAAATTTATTGTAGCATGCCAAAAAGTTGCAAGCACAAAAAACTGTTTAAAGTAAGAGTACCACCACAATGCACTAGCCCCTGCACTTCGTTCTTCTGGAGCTTCCTTAGGTGTTTATTGGAGTTGCTATATTCATCAGAGACACGTACGAGGCATACGAAGTATACCCCAAGATTAAGGATAGTGGTAGTATCGAACAAGTCTGGATAAATCTGCTGCAACCAGGAAATAAGAAGATAACAATAGGAGTCTGTTATAGAGCACCAGGATTAAAAGTTGAAGGCAACATGACGTTTCTCAAAGCTATAGAAGGCGGAAGACATAGAGGCAATGTGAGGGGGCAATTCTTCATGAAGAGAGTTGTGGAGGCCTGGAATAAACTATCAAAAGAGGTGATGGAGGCCAAAAAGGTGGAGGGATTTTAGAGGGCATGGGACAGACATATGGGTTTGGATTGGGAAGTGAGGGGAATGGGAGGGCCCTTAAGAGTGGAGACGAGTGGGGAGAGGGGGAAAGGGTACACTAGATGGGCTGATGAGGTCCTTTTCTGCCATCTTTTTTCTGTGATTCTGAGATTCTGTATAGAATTGAGTGGGAGGTCACACATTTCAGGGGATTTCAATCTACCTAATATAAACTGGAAGAAGCCAACTGGAACTATAGAATTCAAGAGAAATTTTATCGACATGCTCACAAATAGTGACTATGTATAAAATGTAAATCAAAATTCAAGGGGACAAAACATCTTAGATTTAGTGTATAGCAACATGAATGATGACATACTGAACTGTGAAGTCAAAGAACCTTTGGGAATAAGTGACCACAACATGGTGGAATTTAAGATAATGTGTAATAAAACAACATGTAGGGGAGGAACAAAAGGAAAATGTTGGAATAAGGCAAACTACATAGGAATAAAAACATATCTGGCCAACTGGGACTGGGAAAATGACATGAAAGGTCAGGACATACAAGAAATGTGGAATACAATAAAAAAACAAGGTAGAATGTTGTAAAAAAAGATATATACCTGAGAAAATAAAATGTGATAGCAATGGTAAAATATCCGTTTGATTCAACAAAAAGATTAAAAATTGTTTAAATAAAAAAAGGGCTTACAATAAATATAAATTAAACCCATCACCATGCAAATGGATAAAATTTAAAAAACTAGCAAAGGATTGCAAAATAGCCATCAAAAAGCCAGAAATGAAAGAAAAAAAAAGTAGCCAACATGACTAAAGACAACAAAAAGGTTCTTAAATTAAATTAATGGTCAAAAAATGAAAATACAAGGGTTGGGCCTTTACATGTGGGAAATACTGTTATTTCTCAAGAGGAAACAATGGGCGACATCTTTAATAAGTATTTCCTCACTATCTTTCAGGGAAAGGACCAAAATCAAAGTCCACTATATAATACAGAGCATGAGTATAGGAAGACCATGCTGTTTGAAAAATAAACAAACAATATTATGGAAAAATTTAGAAATCTAAAGGTGGATAAGTCACCAGGCCTGGATAGATTGTTTCCACATGCATTAAGGGAATTTGCTGCAGAATTGGCAAGTCTCATGACTATACTGTTCAGTGATTCATTGAAATAGGAAGAGATCCCTAAGATTGGAGTAAGGCCGATGTGACGCTGATTCATGAAAAAGGAGCAAAGACAGACTTTGATAATTATAGACCTATCAGTCTGACATGTATAACTACCAAGGCTATGGAAGAATACATCAAAGACTACCTAGCAAGGCATACAAACAGAGGGTCTGATGGATGTATCTCAACATAGTTTCACACCCAGGAGGTCATGTCAGATTAACCTTGTTCATTTTTTTGAACAAGTTAGTAGGGCATTAAAGGTGGGGTTACAAGTAGATGTAATTTATTCAGACTTCTCAAAAGCCTTTGATCTAGTCCCCCATACAGAATTAATAAAAAGCCTGATAGAGTTGAAAGTTGAAAAGTTGACAATATAGTGGATCGAAGCATGGATATATAACAGAAGACAACATGTTAGTATCAGGGGATTTGTGTCAAAATGGGGGGGTATAACCAGTGGGGTTCCCCAGGGCTCTGTTTTGGGCCCAACTTCATTTCAGTTGTTTATATCTACCCTTCAAATATCCAAAAACTCTTGGATAAGTAAGTTTGCGGATGAAAGCAAAGTAGGTGCTATAGTGTGTAGTGAACAAGATATTATACTGTAACTTTCCAGAAAGAACTGGACATGATTGGCAGATGGGCAATACATCACAAGATGGTCTTCAGCACCAACAAATGCAGTGTTGTGCACTTCAGGAAAAACAATATGCATGCTAACTATAAGTTAAACAGAGAAGAACTTAGGAGTACTGATGTAGAAAAGGACCTGGGAATATTGGTGACAAATGATCTGACTTTTAGGCAACATACTACAGAGATATTTAAAAAAGCTAATAACATGATGAATTGTATATTGAGACATATAAAAAGTAGGGACAGATCAGTGATAATGCCTCTGTACAATTCATTGGTTAGGCCATTGGTGTAGAACTGCGCCCAGTTCTGGAGCCCCTATCACAGGAGGGATGTGGGACACAGAGAGAACGTGCAAAGGAGGGCAACAAAGAAAATAACTGGACTAAAAGATTGTACATATGATGAAAGAATTAAAGAGATAGGACTTTATACGTAAGTAGTAAGACATGATGGGGTGTGCATTACGGTGTGATAACCGCACTTCTAGAGGTGTGATTGAGCTGCGAGGCCGAGCAGTCAGTCATAGAAGTGTGGTTATCACACCGTACTACACAACCCCTTATTGCACTTATAAAATGGCCCTTTATTTTTAGAAGCAGTTTTTTTTACTTTGAAACACATTTTTAAATAAGTAAAAATGTAAGTGAATCTGTGCTTTTAACATAAAACAGTCCTTCTGCATATTAGTGCTAGATTAAAGTAGCATTACACAGTGTGCGTCTCCCTGCCCATTTAAACTTCATATTCCCTTGCCAGTCACAACAATTCACAAATGCTGTTTTCCTCATTCTAAGTATGACACATAGCCCCCTTACTTTATTTCATTCTCATCACTCTGTTGACAAAACTAAAAGAAGCCATAACAGAGGCTTCTCAGTTCCTCAATGCTGCAAGCATGATCATGGTTCAAAATTGCTACACTCACTGACAGCATCATGAACTGCTTGCTGTGCCCCAAAAGCTAAATAGCAGGGTGAGTCATTTACCTCCTTTTCTCTTTGTTTACATAGTATTTTTGATTACTTTCTTCATTCTGTTTGTTTCTCTGTGTTGCTCCATATTCAATAAATGGAATGTATATCATGGAATGTTTACCATGGAATACTGAGATTCAAAATTCTGCTCAGTTCTATTAGCAGAATGTTCCTCTACTAACATACTATGCACACACAACAAAGGCCTGTTTTAGAGCCAGAGACTCAATTTTCTTACTGTCGGGGCAAGCAAAAGAGATTTCCCTGATGAGCACGTAAAGATAGAAGGGGGATTTTTCACTATTAGCAAAGTAGGTCTGCCTCCTAAAAAGGCAGACTCTTTTGTTTCAGGCCCTGAACAATAGGGTGGATGCTAGGCATGGGACAAGCAACAGGGAAGGGGTGGTAGTCCTGGGGAACCTGAAATGAGGGTAGGCCACTCATGGAGAGAGATAGGCAGGGGGATTTCAGAGTGGGGCGGAGCCTTGTGACATCGTGCTAGGAGAGGGGAATGTGATTGGGTAAGGAAGAGAGAGAGAGATGGGTGAGCAAAGGGGGTTTAAAGAAGGCAGGCAAGGCAGAGAGAGCTCACAATTTGCTTCAGTAAAATCCTTTACTATGAAGCACATTGGTTGGCAATTATGATTCTATAGCACATCAATGTGGCAACTGATTTTAGTTTTAGTTTTAAGTTAATTTAAATTTCGTAGCTTGTGAGCAATGAGAGATATTCATGGTAACTTGTTGATCCAGGGGATGCTTACAGTGATGGCATCGGTAAGTCAGTTGTTGTTGCTACATGGGGTAAGTAAATAAAGGAAAGATAATGAAGGTGGGCATGGGAGCTTGAGCAGTTTAAAATGCATCTGTTTGGGCTGATGCAGAATTGAGAGGAATGCCTGGTATGTAAGTTATTGGCCACATGGTCGCTTAAGGTTTCTTGTTCAGCCTGGGCCATGCGGCAGATTGAGAGTTTAAAATGTATACGGGACCAGGTATGCCTAGTATGTCAGTTATTGCCCACATGGTCGCTAAAGGTTTTTGTCTGTTCAGCCTGGGCCATGCTGCAGATCTGTAAGTAGAAACAGCATCAGGTAGGCCGATGTGCCGGTGAGCTGGTTTTGTGGCTCATATTAGTCCCAGGATGGCTAGTGGTGTGGGAATGCAAACCGCGTGGTAGGACTGAAGTCGGGGGTGCCAGTAGCATCACTGTCTTGGTAACAGCCCAGAGAGTTGGGGATGGTAGAGTTCCCACAAAGGCTATGAGGACCCATATAATGCTTGGGTTGTGGGAACTAGCTCAGGGACTTTTAGGATCCATGTAAGGTGTGTGGGGCAGGTGGCTGGATGGCTGCCAATTAATGAGAAGGTGGTGATTTTCAATCATAGTAGGATCAGAGGTTAAGAATACTGCTGGTAGGGGGAGATGCAACCTAGGTGTGTTGTGGGTTGCTATGGCACTAGCTCAGGTGCATATTCCCTCGGGGAATGTGTTAGAGGAGGGCACAGGTAGTGTTGGTTTCCTTGTGGGGGGCGTTTGGAGAAAGGCTTTGGTAGCAGATTACCAGCCGGGAGTATAGCGGGGAGAAGAGATCCCCAGGTCAGAACGGAAGCTGGTGAATTACATTTGAAAATAAGCATGGTCCCACTTGGAGCTGTTGGTTCAAGTCCTAGGTAAAAAGACATTGATTTGGACAAGAGTAGCAGACACGGGTCTAGGGACAATTGTGTTTGTGTTAGGGACACCAAGGGGCAATGGGAAATTTCCGGATTCGAGGTGCCGTACTTAAAAAAAAAAAAACACGAAGCAGGTTGGCGGGTCTTCCCACTGGGAGCCCAATGAGTACAGCAATTCTGGGAGGTTGCCAGCCCTACGATCTGCCAATGGAGGGCAGGAGGGACCCAGATGCATGGTCACCATTTTCTGAAAGTACACGTGGCTGCCATTTCGGGGAGCTTTAGTGGTGTTGCAGGGGATGCCATTTTAAGGGAGTTAGGCGATCACAAGGTAGCTGCCATCTTAGATACGGGAGACCTAGTTCCAGGAGATTGGAAGTGAAAGGCATGAGGGGAGCTGCTTAACGGATGATGAAAATCCAATGGCTCGGGGGGGGGGATTAGATACTGGTGTCAAGGGCGCAGGGTGCAAGCCTTGTTGGAAAAATGCGGTTGGCAGTTTGCAATGGAGACTATAATTAGAGTGCCCATACATTAGAGGAATAGATGCTTGGATGTACAATGATAGAGGGTTTGAACTGAGGGAACATGTGTTTTGCTATGCATCAGGAGAAGAGATCTTTGGTCCGGCGATGCTATCTGGTAGGAACAACTGAGCAAAATGGCACATGGGTATACAAGTAATTATTCAAATGACAGCCATTCCACGGTGGGCTCAGAGCATGCAGCAGGGCTGGTGGACTACACATAGCCAAGGGCACTGAACTAAGAGGGAACTAAGAGGACTAGCTAGTAAACAAACAACAAAAAAAACACAAAAAAAAAGAAAAGGGCAGGGGAGAGTCCAGGGAATGGGATATGAACACTAGTTTGGTCAGCTAGTACAGCAGGGGGAGAGCACCTAGGGGTGGGTAGGCCATGATCCTCTGGCCCGGCCACCATTTTAGTGAATTTGTCAGCTGCATAGCAGCTGCCATTTTAAGATAGGCATATGGGTGGGGGGGGTGCGACTGGGATGGGTCAGGCCTAGGGCATAAGAACAATAACAAATGACAATAGTAATAAGAATAGATACATTACTACTATACAAAACCGATATAAAATGGGAAAGGGGGGGCCAACATGGTGCAGTGATATTTGGTCTGGGGCAGGAATTGGTTATTTGTTATGAGGTGGGAGACAGGCAGGTACTGGGATTAACAATTGGTTAAGGTAGCGGAAGGGCTTCCTGAGCAGGACAGTACTTCTCTCAGTGGGCTGGCCCCATTGGTAGGGCAGATGTTAAAAGCAACACATAGAGATGGGTCCCAGTGCAAGGGACAACAAAGAGTATACTACATGGAAATAAATGAACAGCAAAATAAGACGGGAGGAAAGGAAGTCGTGGCCAAGGAACCATTTGGACTGCAGGGGACTTATGTGGCCATATTCAAAAAAAAAAAAAAAAGCAGAAGACATTTTATTTAGGAATTTCATTGGGGACAGTATAAGCGCACTTAAAAGAACCTGGGGGAGGGGGTGCAGGGAATAATTGAAAGAAAAGTTTGGTGGTCAATATTTACAGTTTCTGCAATTCTTTTCAGCTTCAAGTTGCAGCTCCGCACAGCATGGCGCCCAGGAAGTATAACCATTGAAGATGAAGATGGCAGAGTCTTTATGGACTGGGGTGGGGAGGGGGCAACCAAGGCATTGGATGAGCGCGGAGGAATGCCGGAGGGGGCAATAGTGAAAAAAGGGGCTGAAAAGGGCCCGTGAGTTAGGGTAGCAGGTGGGTCCTTCTGGCTGTTACAGCCAGGGGGGTTGCAGGTCCAGTGCCATCACCAACACTGGCTGCAGAACCAGTGCTCTGGGGGGGGCCTACATCTCAACCACCCCTCGGACTCCACAGGCCAACATAGAGGTGTCGGTGCCTCTTGCACCTACAGCAACCCCCAGGCCTCAGGACAACGGCCATCATGAGCCCATTAGCTCAGAGCAAGTACTGGGCCGCCCCTCACCACAGGAAGAAGGGACTTCACACCAGAGGGTATTACTACATGGTGTGTAGAACAGTTGGTAAGCACCTGGGAGGTGCAGATGCAGGGCATGGGGGTAGAAAGCTAAGCCAGAGAAAGTATAGGGCCAGGAATGAGCTGGTCCTTGGTAGGATTCAGAAGCAAGGTTAAAGGGAGGCACCTGGGTAGTAGACAAAGCAGAGGAGAACAGTGAGGGTCAAAGGGTCAGAGATGGAGTCACCAAGGGCAGAATAAGGGCTCAAGGGTCGCGGGCAACAGGATCAAAAAAAAAAGAGGGGAGGCAGCAAGGTTTAGCAGGAGCTACAGTGGACTCCTTTTTTGATTATATGGATACAGGGGAGGAATATATCTGTTTCTTCAGAAAAAGGATGGTTTCCTTTTAGGAGAACTGATGAGAAGTGAAAGGTCAGGGTATGTGAGTGGGGGGTTGTTAGTTAGATGGAACAGTGGGAGTGAAAATGTGGCGGGTGGCCTGGAGGCATTAGTTGAAAGGAAAGGTTTGGGGTCAATATGACAGATGCCCGACAGGATGGACGTGGGGGGGTCTTTCTAGAACAGGGTGGGGGTCTTTAGCCTACAGATTCGGAGAAGACTAGACAGGGAAAAAAAATAAAAGGGAGGTTGAAGAAAGCAGAATAAGGGGCAGTGCCCCTTTTACCCCACATGGGGTTTGAATAGGGGTAGGCACGACAGGACGGAAGAGGCAGTGAGTTCTTTAAGGGTGGCCCAGGAGATATCCTACAGAAAAGCCAGTATTGAGGCAGACACAGTGGGGGTGTTAAGGAAGGCCAATGGGACGTGCCAGAGCACGTACTACAAGAAAGGGTATGTGGGGTGGCACAGGTATTGACACATGAGGGTAGTTCAGGTACAGGGCAACAACCCTTACCCGGTTCAGTTCTCCCTCACTCAGAGAAGGGACGGAGGCACCCTGCAGAGCAGGAAAGGGGCAGGTGCAAGCATTCTTGGAGGAGAGGGGTCACAAAGTGAGTTATCTTTGTCACCAGTCAGGAGACAATCAGCCAGGGACAATAATCCTTTTCAAACTGGGAAAGGAGGTAAAAGTCGGGAAGAATGACAAGCAACTTTTAGGGGAGGTGTCAGAATCTAGGTGTAGACTGGGCACCGTATATATAGGTGATCTGAAGCAGCAGCTCAAAAAAAAAAAAAAAAGGTGTAGGGGGATTCTTTGTTTACTCACTAGCCAGAGCTTCCAGGGGCTGACAAGACAACTGAGCTGAGAGCAACGATCTGGGTTAGCAGAATGACTTTAGTTACTCTTTCCGCGCCCCTTGATAGGCCATTCCAATCTGCCACGTTAATGAATTATAGTGGCCCACATAGGGGTCAGAGTAATTACCTGTGGGTTTGCAAAGTTTGATGGTGCAGTGGGGAATCCTGCAGTGGGGCAGAAATGCATCAAATTGTCCCAGAGATGTTTACCCACTTGGCCACATTTAGACATCTAGGAGGTTTTTGAGCCACATGCCCATCCAGTCTGCTGGAAACTGAGTATTGGCTCTAGATCCTGATATAGGAGGCTAGGTGCAAAGCAGCAAAATAATATAAAGAATGGGGAAAGCCTAAACACTGAGGCAGGGGCAGGTCAATCATTTACAGTGTGGTTTCCATAGAATAAGAAAGGAGAAGTGGATTCAAACAGTTAGCAGAGCATAATTAGTAGTCAGTTTACAATGCACATGAGGAAAGGGGTTTTGGCAGCAGTACTACAAGGGCTGACAGCCACCGGGGGTGCAATCAAATGGTCTCCATGTGCGGAGTTAAGGAAAGCAGCCTGATGCAGGAAAATGGCAGACAAGCATAGGTGAACAATGGGGCAGCACCGTACTGTAAATAGCAAGTTGATTGCACAGGCCCGGCAGGTATGGTCCAGGGGTTGCTCCTGGGCAACCGGGGAACAGGGACACAGTCCCAGTGGGTAGTGGGAAAAAGGGCAACAAGATGGGGAACAGGGCCCCACAAAACATCCGGGGATGTGGGACATGTTTGACTCGGGGGATCCTAGTTCCCTTTTTGAATACAGGAGTCGTATTCCAAGGGAGGTCCCTAAGGTAACTCCTCTATCCCCAGTTGATAAGGCAATAGCAGAGGTTGCCAAGAAAAGGGGGGGTGGCAAAATAGCCCGGAGGGGCCATTAGTTACTGTAAATGGTGTATTCTGAATGGGAAATAGGGCATTTGGACCACAGGGTGGAAGAGGAGATCGGATGCTTGACCTGAGGGGGAGTCTCTCTTATGCAAAACTGACAGACAGGAGCCCAAAGGCCCAGGAGACATGGAACTGTCTGACACAGATTAAGTCTACCTGGAATAGGGTAGGTGGATACATGTGAGCAGGGTGGTCGTACCCCTGCAGCAGGTGAGGTTGGAAACAGGAATGGGGGGACACGGTCCTCGGCCACAAGGGTGAGGGAATGGAAATGAAGGGTCCAGCTCTGGAAAAAAAAAAAAAAGAAGCGCACCTACTTGGGGGGAAGCCCACCATCCATCGCAAACTGGAGGTGGGCTAGAGGAAAAAGAAAGGGGTAGGTGCGCAGGAGAGGGAAAGATTGCTGAATGTGGACAGCAGGTCTGCCAGGACTGCCAAAGGTGGACGGCAGAGAAGAAGAAGGGGCACAGAAAAAGGGGAGGGGGAACGAGAATGGGGGGATAATCGGACTCAGAGGGCCGCAGAACAACACCAGACAGATGAGTGATATGTGTGTACATGCATACCCAACAAGAGAGAAGAAAATGAAGAGAGCAGCCCCCAGATGTACGTCTGGGGAGGTGAGAAGAGAAAACAAGAAAGAAAAGGTTGTTTATGAATATTGTGGCAGCCCCCCAGATTTACATAGGGGGGCAAGAAGGGAAAACAATGAGGAAAAATGTGGTTTATGGAAATTGTGTATAATAAAGATATGATGAACATAAGGTTGTAAGATATGAGGATGAAAATATTGTGGAAGTGGACATTTGGAAGTGATTATAATAAATGAATTGCTGACTGAGCATCCACACAAAAATTGTAGTCTGTGTTTTTATTGGGCAGGGCTCTGGAGACAAGAAACAGTTGTAATGAAAACTATAAACAATACTTAATGTTTCTAATTTGTTTATGTGTGTAAGGAGAGTGTGATGATCTAGTAAACAACATTTAATTAATTTGTTTTATTTTATTTTCAAGGTAGTTTTATTTTAGGGCCCAGTCAAAGGTTTCTATAGTGTAAAGGTAGCAGCCATGGTTGTGGTGGAAGATCATTTCTGGCTGTAGGGAGATTGATGGAAGATAGTTCTGGTTGTAGGAGGATTGATTTGCTCATTATGTGATGTAGTTTAGGACCAGGATGACTGTGCATATACAGAGACTTAATATACGGTCAGCTGATCTCTCTTGGCCAATGAGATTTCTAGATTTTTTCTTGCCATTTGATAATTTAGAATACCACAGAGTGAGGGGAGATCTTTGTCTGGTGTATGCTGTATTTAAAAATGAAGATCTGTGGGACTGTCCAGGGTTGTAAAAAAAAGTTACACTCAAAACAACAAGAGTTCATAGTTACCAACTAAAAGGGGAGATCTGCAAAACAAGTAGATGAGGGTACTGGATAACTCAAAGAGCTGTGACCCCATGGAATGAACTTCCTGAAGACATCGTAATTAGTGACACAACTGACGCATTAAAAAAGAAATTGGATATAGAATTCAATTAGATCGTACCTCCATTCAAGGAATGGCAAGTCCCTTTTGGCAGAAACTGTTGACTTGTAAATAAACTTGTGAAACTTGTAAGCTGACATTTTCCATAACCAAAAATCATAGAATTACCTACAGCTGACAGCTGATGTCAACCAATGGTGGCTACAGTAGTCATTTCAATAGCCTGCAATCTATATAATAGTTTTTTAAAGCTTGCATGTTTGGTTTGCCGGTACAGCTGTTCTACAGTGTGTCAGTACAGTCCTCTGTGACTACACTTAGCCCTGTGAAAACAAGGTGAGCAGCAAACATTGAACTGGAACTTTTAAAAAATGTAACATAGAGCTGATTAAAGTCTATGGAATCTCCTACTGTGGCAGTCCTCATCTGAGGTCAGCAGAAGGTGATTCTGTGATTTTTAGTTACAGAAAATGTCAGTGTACAAGTCAGCATAATCACTATGATATGTTAAATTATACTGCAGTAAACTGCAATGAGGATATTTTGAACACAAAATAACAATTATGACCATCTGCACACTTGGGTGTGGATCTTTTACTGATGCCTTTCCCACATTAACAGCACAAGTAAGCCTCATACCGCTACACAAACTTCATGATGATCTCCTGACACCTGCTACCTCAGTCCACTCCCTCTTCTCCTTCACCAGGGGCCTATTTGTGGTTCTGAGGGCCAGGTTAAAAATGTCCAGTGATCAAGTGTTTGAGGTCGCTGGCCTGGCCCTCTAGAACTTGTTTCCCATCTCTGTTAGGGAGGCCCCGATGGTGGAGGCATTTAAGAAGGGTCTTAAGACTCATCTTTTCAAGCTGGCCTTCTCTGACTACTCAGAGTTGTTTTATATTTTTAAGACTGTATTTATTGACTATTTATATCTGTATTATATGTTTATGTACTTACCTACACTATGCATTTATATCTGTGCTATATGTACTGTATGTGTTTTATCTATTTATGTTTTGCAGTTTGTTTTTATTATCTTGTATTACCCTGCCTGTTATTATGTAAGGTGCCCAGAGCCTCTGGGATTGGGCAACATATAAATAAATGTTACCTTACCTTACATCAGTCATTAGGCAATCAATCCTGTTATGGGTGTACTATAAATATGATTAAACATGCTCCGTTTAAAAATATATAATGAGTAAACATTATGAACAACTTACCTGTAGTAACTGTATATCAATGACCTTGTTAACTCTCTGTTTAATGCTCGCAAAAGCCCCACATTTGGCACAGTGTCTGGACTATTGGATCTTCCATCACCAGAAAGAATTAGTCAACTGTCCATGGTGTTTAACTCTGTTTCTGTTCTGGTATGAATGGGGTATTTATCCCCTGTCAGTGCCTGGACCTCACACATGGCATCCCCCCTCTCCAGGCTGCTTGGGCTGCGGAGGCCTGCAACTTGGCCCCTGCAGTGGGGCTCCCAAGTGGAGAAATTGAGATTAACCAGAGGCCCCAGCCAAAGCTTGAGGGGCATCATTCAGGCGAAGGTCCGCAGGCATCATGGTGCTGCCAGCCCAGGATGTTTTTCCATAAGTTCCATGGAGGTGTGCACGTGCAACGAAATCAGTGCAGGTTGGGCGCACTCCTGCACCTGACCTAAGATGTCTGCCACCACCTCCCCCACTGAAGAGTGGCTCCAGCTGTTACACACCCAGCCTGCACTGGGTGTTGCTGGTATACCATGGAGCCGCCACCCCCCCAACAGAGGAGGAGGAGAGCTGTCCACGGGATGCTCATCCTACCTCCCACCGGCTGACCTTCTGATATAGCGCACTCATTTCTGAACATGGGTCATCAGTGCTGTGAGCAGTAGCATTACTAGTGTGCTGGCGGGCCAGCTCATGGGTTTTAATTCTGTTATTTTTCCAGCTTGCTGCCTTTTCCAGACATTAATAACTGTGGGGTCAAGGTAGGTACACTGGTGTCTAAAATACGTACTTAGATGAATGCTGGAGACATTTAGCAATTGAAGCATACGTAGTGCCATGGATGGCAATAGTCCAGTGAACAAAATTGTGTCATAAAGTAGCAAATTACCAGCAGGCAGTTAATTTACATATGGTTGACTACACCAGCTTTGAAAATGGGACTGCACTTGATACAGTCTTAAAAGACATGCACAGATGTTCTGCAAATTTTCTGAACCCTTAGGCTGCCGACAAAATTCAGGACTGATGTATCAGTTTGTGACACAGCAAGGGTGAATACACCCTTCAATTGGGGGAAGCATAACCGACACATTTCAAATAACTCCATAAGTTTGGATTTGAAGACCATAAATTTGCATTTTTCTTCTGGTGATTCCATGTTTGCCCTGCAAAAAAAAGAACAAACTTATCAAAGTAATAAGTCAAAATTGAATAATAGAAAACCCTATAGTTCTTAAATAATGTTTACTTACAATAAAACATATTTCAGAATGGCACAATCATTAGTTCAGAAACATCCTTATCTCCACACAACATGGCAGTACTCTCAACTCTCCTTCCACTTCATAAAAGAAAAAAAGAAAAAATAAACACACAGTGTTGTTTATGCCACCCCCACCTCAGATTCCATCCACACACATAGAAACTAGTGGTGGGCAAAGTGGCCTAAATTCACTCCGTGAAGTGATGCATGGAGTAATGCAGAATCCGCGAAGTAATCCGCAATGCGAAGCAGAGTACTTCGCATCATAATGAGGAACGTGAAGTCCATTGAAACCAATGACTTTGTGTTACTTCGCATTACTCCACCTTCCACAAACCACTTCTCCACCAATTTTAAGGCGAAGTACATTGAAATCAATGTACTTTGCATCACTTTGCCTTGTAATTGAGCTCCAAGGCGAATTTTGCAGTGATTCATGGGATTGTAGGTTACATGGGCTCTAGATTGTTCTGCACAGCCTCAGTTCTGCATAGTGTGTGTGTAGTGGTAGCTGGAGACAGTTTGATCTCAGAGCTCTGTGATTCAGAACCTCTAAAAGCTGTTAAAAAGCATTTTTGGGTAACTTTTTTGCTCAAAATTTAGTTCATCAATTGTAGGAAACCTTCCTATGCTCATATCATCGACTGTTTATTGTTTGTGTGTGGATTTTGAATGTTAATTTAGAACATTCAGTCTGTGTACTGACAGACACTTGAAGTGTGCTTTGGGGGAGGGGCATATCTGTGGTGTAGGTAGAGTAACTGGGTGAAAAAAGCAGTCTTTCTGTTTTGGTTATATTTTTATTGTATAAATTTGTTAATGTAAACAGTAATATTTTCAGTAATTCTTGAGATTTTTTTTGCTGATTGTTGTGGTGCAGCAGTGTATAATTTCAGTTTGTTTAAAAGATGTGGCTATATTACTGAAGTTTTCAATTTGCAATGCATTACTTGTAGTGGAAGTGTGTGAGAGTGTTTGTTATGTGTGCCATCAAATCAGACACCTTTTATTGTGCCACAAAGTAATAGCAGCAGTGTGAACCTGCTATCCACCTCACCTGCATGATTTTTTTGTACTGCATTGTGGTATCTTTACTGGTAGTGGACTGTTACTGCCGTGCACTACCCCTCCCCCCCAACTGACAATGGGTATTCTTTTCCTGATTTGGATTTTCTGACTTGTGAGCACTGGTTAGGTGGTGTTGTGCCTTTGAGTCTTTATCTCTTGAGTGTGCAGCGCAATCTTAGTCCGTCTGTGCATTTGCATCTCCTTAGGACCCAATCTCTATCCATAACTTAAATCACAGTTGTTTGTTTGGCTTCCCTTCAGAGTACTGGTGTGCAATTATACTGTGATAAACTGCATGTGTGTAGTCAGTGTACTTTCCTCTGTGTGCAAACACTGTCTAGCTCCTTGCAAACATATATATGCTGACTTGTTGCAGTATTTATGGTATAAAGAATAACAATAAGAATATATAACATATATTTTATTTGTACCATCAGCAGCTGCGGACAAAATGATATGTTTTCAGAAGTATTGGGCCAGTGTGCACCTCAGTCACAGTGCACACATGACTTTTAGGAGATAATAGCACCAAAAAATTCCGCTTTTCAAGAAACCATACCCAACAGACATGAAATATTGCTGAGGCACCCAAAATATTTATGAATACATGCCGCAATACAACATTCAATGATATTGCAACTTTATTGATGGCAAAACAAGGCACACACAAATGACCACTGCACTTTGCCGCTTAAGCCTTCATTAGGTACACCATTGAAGGTCTAACCAGCAAAACGCAAGGCTCATTACTGTGTGCCTTGTTTTGTCCTAAATACAGTTGCAATAGCAGTGAAACTTTTTTAGTGGTATCTATTCATGTGGAGTTATAGCTTTCTGGTTTTGTTAAAGGAATAGTCAACACAGAATTTGAAAAAAAAAACATGTTATGCAGAGCACTTCTGATTTGTATGTAATGTCCTACTGCATTCTTCCCTCTGTCTGCTATTATGAATTTTTATTAAATTAGTCTGCTACCTTTATGGTAGTTTTATGATACGAGCCCTGTGGATCTTCGTCATGTAAAATTGGTTTATTGCCTTCATCAATCTGACATTGCACCCTGTGTCATGTGACAGTGATGCAGCATAGCCCATAGATTTAACATATGCACAACAGCAGAGCTGTGCAACTGTTCTTATGCAGTGTCACCAAATGGCAACTGTTAATGCACCTCAGACCTAGGTGAGTGGGGTTTCTGTATGAAAACTGCTAGTCAGTTACACAACTCTGCTGTTGTGAACTGTGCATTTGATAAATCAATGGACTATGCTACATCACTCTCACATGACACAGGGTGCATTGTCAGAGCGATAAAGGCAATAAAGTGATTAAACATGATGACACAATTTACTAATTTAGTAAAAACTCCTAATAGCAGACAGAAAAAAGGACACACTAGGGGAGGGACTTTACATGCACATCAAAATGCTCTACATAACATGCTGTATGCTTATTCTAATTTGGGTTAGACTACTCCTTTAAGTTGAAATAATGATGGCAGGACAAACCATTTTAACTTAAAACAAAGAAAACCAAAACAGCACAAACACACACACACACACACACACACACACACACACACACACACTTAACAGAAGGAAGGAGGACAGGATACAAAGTGTCACACATACAGAAGACAAGAAAAAAGTACATAATTAGATACAGAGGTGGTGGGGGAATACATTTTTATGACACAGCAGGGAGGGTGGGGGGCATATGGTGAGAGGAAAAAAAAAACTAGTGCGGGATCCCATGGTGCTCCAGCAGCAGTTGGAGCACAGACACAATCTGCAATTGATGGCTCTCTATCCATTCCAACTGCTGCTCAACAGCACTCACCCTCTCATTTGTCACGTCCACAGCACTCCAGAGAAGTGTGATGTCTGCCTGCCTTACAAGCAGTTCTCTGGGGTCCGCAGGTTCTGCAGCTGCTGGTGGTGGTGGTGCTGGTGGAGCAACAGTGCTGCCTTGACCCTCCTTCTCTTAGGGCCATGCACAGTGGCACCCTCTGCCACAGAAGGGCCAGCAAGTACAGGCCTGGCTCGTTCTGTGGCAGCCTACCACTCCACCTGGTGGTGATTGATCATGTGAGTGCACTGGCCCCCAGTCCCCGGGTGAGTCCCCCGGGGGCCATGGCTCACCTCCACGCTACAAATGTGGTACCTGACCAGGCTTCTGTCCACCCCAACACAATCAAAAAAACTCCCAAACCAGGGAGGTGTGGGGAGAACCAGGCACAGGTGGTGGATTGCCAGATGCACTGGCAGCCTGGTCACGGTACTGAGGGTGGCTCCACACTTGGGGCCAGGGGCATAGGCACATCCTGCTCAGAATGAGCTGGAGCTGGTGCTGCTGGTGGTAGTGGTGGTGCCACTGCTTGAGGAGGTGGTGGTCCTGTTTCTGGGGGGAGCACGCAAGATTTTTGCCCCGTCCAACATGAATCAGGCACTCCCCCCCCACATGTGCACACTCTACCCTTGCCACAAAGCGGTCAGGGAACTGCCCCCATCCCAGACATTCCCTGACCCTGACCCTGTTCCATCTCTGCTTGTCCCACTTGACTCAGTTGACTGCCCTCCCTTGGTCCAAACAATGACACAAAACAGTCACACACAAGACACACACAACACAGGCACATGCAGAGTCAGACACAGACAAACAACAACTTATAAAAGTAAGCAACAAAGAAATTTGCACAAACAAATTAAGTAAAAAAAGAGTCTACACAAAACACAAACAACTGCAGCTTTTAAAAAAGCTGTTGAGTCTCCCTCTCTCTCTCTGTCTCTCTCTCTCTCTAAATCTCCTAATTGCTCTCACAATCTCACTGCCTCCTCTCTCTCCCGCTGCTCAGGAGAAAGTGAAAGTATCTCCTTGCATGAGTCACTTCCTTCATGCCTGGCTAAAGCATGTGACTTACAGTACTGTAAGCCAAGTGATGTGGGGGGTGCTGCCAATATTGCTGTCACTTCACCTTATTTCAAGTTAAGGCAGAATGACAACGTGAAGCAATAATCACAAGGCAAAGTGAGCCTTTCATATTGGTCACTTTGCGTGGCAGAATGGCAAAGCGAAGTGGCCACTTCGTGGGCACGTCGCTGGTGAAATTTAAATTCGCTGCATCTCTAATAGAAACAAAACTGAAAAATAATTCTGATTCTGGGGACTCACATTGTTCACATGGTGTAGCAGATTCAGCAGTGTGAACGAATGAATGCTGATGTCTTCATCTGGTAACACACAATTGTCTGATTATTATTATAACATAACCATATGTTACTTGAAAGAGCAACTGACATCCTCAGGGCAGGAATATCATGACAAAAAGTTGCCTGCCTGTGGACCTATTAGAGCCACTTGTAAATGTTTTTTTTAAGAAAAGGATCTTCTCGATATTTAGTATTACCTTGTGGCAATACTTCCATGTTTGGCTAAGACACTAATTCCAAACAGTAGTCCCGCCCCTTAAAACTGTGTTATGGTGTCTCAAAGTAGGTAAGGTGCTGCAATGTAAGTAATATCTAACAGATTTTGTGTGAATGTCTGCTTTTAAGTTTGTTTATTTACATTTGCAGAAAATTTTGCATGTAAAGGGGGAAGTGCACTATAGCATATTACCCCATTTACATTTACAATTGTCTACAAATGTAAATAAACACATATGAAAGCCATCGCTCACCCGAAACCAATCAGACACCTATTACTCCACTACAACACTTAACTAATTTTGCATCATCAAAATGTGTTTTTTTACGGGCAAGGCTGCAGCTTGTGATTGGTGGCTTGGTACAATGAAAATGTAATCAGTTAAATATGTAACTAATCCAGAAGTGGCTGTATTAGGTCCTCAGGAAGGCAGCTTCATATCATGAGCTGACTGCCCTGAGGACATATTCTTGTCAGTAACCTCTTTAACATGACTTCAAGGTTAACTTTCAGAGATAATAGGCTGCTGATGACAGAAAGAGGCTCCACAACATGAGTGATCATAGTCTACAGAATAACATGTTTATATGTATACAATGTATGTAGCATCCTCACCACTGAGATAGATGACATATTTTGCCAACAGTCTGAGCCAAGTGAAAGATAAACAATGTTATTCACCCACTGGGTAAATAACATTGTTTATTTTCCACTTGCCTACATCACACTATCACACAAAATGTCAATCACCTTGATTGATGCACACCTTTCCACCCAATCCCACGATGAACTGAACACCTTTTTCCATCAAATAGGCTTTCTCCTTTACTTTTGTAAACCCTGCTCTCTCCATCATCTTATCCGCTGCTTCAGTTCAGTCCTGAATACATTTTTAAACCCACATGCTGCTAGTAAAAATTTCAGCCAAATTAACATTGGCACACCATCCAGCAATATTTCACTGATGTCAACGGCACTTTCTGTACTGTTCAGCAGTACTTTACCAATTTCACCTGGATTAGCATTTCTCCCCATCATCCAGCCGATCACACTTTGACCACTTTATCTCACAGAACTGAACAGCTGTTAGTCGCAGTGATTTGCAAACAGCTCAAGAAAACAAAACTTGCCTTAGTTTCCTATTATCTCTGGACTGGAATAATATTGAACAGGAATATTGCGCAATGAAGGATATCACCATCTACCAACCTATACAGGATATGAAAGAAAAGAGTAGCACAGCACTTGGGGGAAGGTGGTGATCACAGTACTTTCATTAACTGCACCTAAGTTATGGTAGCCAAATAAACCAAACTGTCAATGACACAACTAAAAAATGCTCCCATTGTGTATACCCTAATAGCATTAACTGTAGTAAATGTACTACTTTTCAAAATTGAACCACAAAACTTGCAGTTCCTACATGGCTGTCATTGACAATTTGGTTTATTTGCTACCTGCACATGCAGAGCCTTTTACATTGGAAAAACCTTGAGACCTTTTAAGCTGAGGATTGGGGAACATCTTAGTAGTATAGCAAGAGGTGACACTACCAAAGCTTTAGCAGTGCACTGCATTGAAAAAAGAAGTAGCAGGGGAGGGGTGACCACCCACAATTTTAAATTTTGTGGGCTAGAACATGTCATGTTAGGTCTGAGGGGTGGTGATATTGATGGAAAACATCTTGAAAGGGAAGCCTACAGGACATATACTCTGGGAGCCCTGAACAGACCAGCTTTGAATGAAAAGATTGATATTATGCCTTTTGTGAAAAGGAAAAAGAAATAGAGTTTTATGTGTGTGTGTGTATATATATATATATATATATATATATATATATTTATGTAAAAACTCCATTTAATGCATCAGTTAGGGTTATTCCACAGTGACAAAAGTAAAGAACATCAATATTAGGGTTGAAACCACCCTTGCCCCCCCACCCCCAACAGGCATTGGGGTGTGTGTTGGGGTTATCGGTCTAACTCTCACCCCATCCCATGTGTAAAGAAGCTGAGGTTGTGAAGTATAGGAGAATGGGTGAGAGTTAGGACCAACGACCCCAACGCACACCCCGATGCAAGTTGGGGGGCGGGTGAGGGCAAGGGGGTTTTCAACCTAACATCGAATTTCCTTACTTTTGTCACTGTGTAACAACCCTAACTGATGCATTAAATGGATTTTTTTGCCATGAATTTCCCTTCTTTTTGAAAATGAGGAGTATAAATAGTTAATGGAATGTGGTGGTGGGAAGACCCCACACTCCCACCATGTGATTTTTTGTCACATAGCTATGGTAACTGCAATGCAATCACAGTCAGAAACAATAATGCACATGGTGATGCAAACGTAAATGGTAATGCAAACAGTAATAGAAACGCAGGCACAAACTGATGCCAAAGCAAAACGTTATGCAAACGGAGATGCAAACGCAAGCTTATGCGGAAACGAAACTGGTAATGCGCACAGTCACGGTACTGCAATTGGAAATGCAAATGGTAATGGTAACAACAACAATAACGGCAAGTAAACAGAAATGGAAACTCAAATGGAAGCACATGTGGAAACACAAACCGTAATGCGCATGGTCACAGTACTGCAATTGGAAATGCAAATGTAATGGTAACAGCAAGAATAATGCCAAAGGAAACAGAAACGGAAACACAACTGCAAGCACATATGGAAATGCAAACCGTAACGTGCACGGTCAGGGTAATGCAATTGGAAATGCAAATGGTAACGGTAACAGCAACAATAACACCGAAGGAAACAGAGACGGAAATGCAAACACAAACTCGTATGGAAACACAAACAGTAACGAGTACGGGCACAGCAACGTAATTGGAAACGCAAATGGTAATATGAGGAGCAACAATATTGCCAAAGTAAAGAGAAACGGAAATGTAATCATGTATGGAAACACAAACTGTAACACAAAAGGTGATGGTGATGCAATTGGAAATGCAAATGGTAATGGTAACAGCAACGATGATGCCAAACGAAAGACAAATGCAACGCAACCGGAAGGGACGGCTGCAAACACAAATGAAAATGCACACGGTGATGCAAATGTAAACGCAAATACAAACAGAAGTAGAAATGCAAATGGTAACAGTAACGCAAATGCAAGTGCAAACGAAAACGAAAAGGATAATGCACACGGTGTCGTACATGGGAACGGTAATGCAAATGGGTACAGAAACACAAGTGGAAATGCTAAGGGTAACAGTAACGGAAGTGCACACCCTGGTTTTCTCCAACAGCTGCACTAAGAAACACAGTGAGTACAAAGAATGTATGCATAATAATGGGGCTCGGAGCAGAAAATGAGGAGTTGTAATACTAAATTGCTTATATCTCAGGAACCGTATGACGTAGAAAAAAAATAAAAATTTCGTATGAATTATGACTTTTCTGGCTAGTTTTGCACTTACATTTTTCTGATGAAAAGTCCATATCTCACACTGTTTCCGAGATACAGGCCCCGAAAAGTGCAGCAGACGCCGTAATGTTATCCTATGGAAAAAAATGTGAAATTTGGAGTGCCGTAACTTTGCCGCCCTGTAATATTTTTTCACCAAACCAGCACAAGGCACATCTGTGAGATGTTGGCTTTCTTTCTTCCACATTTTGGCCCAAAAGACCAAACCGTTATTTTGCAGCAGGGTGGCAAAGAATTCCTGTAATGCCGCGGATGCCATAATGTTAGTCTATGGGAAAAAGCATCAACTTCAGAGTGCCGTAACTTTGCAGCTGTCTAATATTTTTTTACCATACTACAAAAAGGCACATCTGAGGCATGCTGGCTGTCTTTCCTCCAAATTTCAACTCAAAAGACCAAACCGTTATTTTGCAGCAAGGTGGCAAAGAATCCCTGTTATTTTCCCCATAGTGTCGAATAGTAGTGTTGCAAATCACGACATTTTCGCAAAAAAAATCATGAAAGTGTCACAGGTGTGACACTACTTCGTGACACTACTTTTCCCCAAAATGTAAAAAACATATTTCTGGGGGTTTAACCCCAAAATAATGACATGCCTAACATCCTCAGGGTCCGACTAGGTAAACACAAAAAGAATTGTGCGCCTAGAGGGTCCCAATTTTAAATGCCAAGCATTTCTGTGATCACTAACCAAAAACAAAATGGCAGATTTGTGACACTACTGGGGTCATTTGCGACACTAAAATCCGCATTTGCGACCCTGTCAAACTTTTTGTTAACTTTTCCCATTGACTATAATGGAAAACCGTTTTTTGAATAACTTTTGAACCACTTAATATTTTTTCACGAAATCTTCGAAAGGCACATTGGGGACCCTGGCTGCATGTTTCCTGAAGTTTTTGGTCTGGTCGCACAAAGTGTGTGACCTGTAGGTGCGAGCAAAGAATGCACACAAAAAAGCATAACTGCGCTATGGAATGTCACTTAATAATGCCACCACTGTATATACAACTGGTACGAACCTTAGCATATCCCAAGATCTATGCTACCACTCAGTGCCTGCCAAATTTCAGGCAAATCTGTCAAATGGCAGCAAAGTTATTAAGGTGCACAATTTCACCATTTAACCTTAAATGGGGTACTCAACCCTAACTATAGTGGCACTACCATACCACTATTATATATATATATATATATATATATATATATATATATATATATATATACATATATATATATATATATATATATATATATATATATATATAGGATACATGATGGGTAGGAGTGTGATATGCATAATTATACAATGGCAAGAAAATTTCCTGGACTCTGATTGGTCAGTGTGTGCCTGAGACAGTGATGATATTATACAATAACATCACTGTGTTGATTTTATGGAGCTTGCACCTTTTTTTCAAAAACAAAGATATACTGCCTCACTAAAAATCTATTAAAAACATTTTTATTTTTATTTTTGTTTTCTATAACATTGAGCTATTGTATAATTGCAATAAGGCACTCCAAGGTGTGTGTTATCGTGTAATAACGTTACTCCTGGAGTGGTGTAAGCACTCGGCTTCGCCTCGTGCTTCAACCTACCCCAGGAGTGATGTTATTACACGATAACACACACCTTGTCATGCCTTATTGCTTAAATATACTCACTCCTGCAGAGTGAGCTATGGATACTCACGAGTGCCGAAGGCACAAGTGAGAGTATCCATGACTCATGATGTAGGAGTGAGTATATTATGCATATCATACGATCTGCACATCATGTATGTGGTTTATACAATGCGGCGGGGGGGGGCTTCCAAAGTACAGTTATGTTTTCTGGTGTACAGTGAGTTCTTTTATTGTTTGGTAACTGGGTATGTTTTTAGAGGTGACTTGTTCAGAGTCACACAGTGTGGATGTGGAGTTTGTAAGAATCAAATCCAAGTCTGGTATGTTGGATTTACCAAGCTTGTTTAAAGCTCATAACTCTAACCTCTAGGCTATACTGAGAGCACTGTTTGATTGTGTTCTGAGTGTGTTCAAGTGTTTCTGAATGGGCTGGGAATGTTACCCACATTATAAGAAACAGGTGAATGTGTTTGGCAATGTTAATTAAATTAATTTCAGCAAGCAGTGAGGAACAACTGCTGTGAGGCACTTAAGCAATTTATCCCTCCAGAGTGTGGGTATACTGGAGGATTTACCACACCAGTCTGTTAAGTCCTCCAGTATACCCACACCCTGGAGGGATAAGTTGTTATTATACAATGGCAAATGCTGTTTCTTTAATGTTTTTGAACTATTTTCTAACTCAATGAGGTCCCTACACTTGGAAAGAGGATGTCATTTTGTAAAAAATTTACCGCGGTGTTTTAGCGAAGCGGCGACAGGACAAATCGCGGCAGTTTCGTTTGAAGTGAAAGCAACCAGATTGGCATGATATAAGGTTGGCTGGCACTTTTTCCAGTGGGTACACTGGAGGATTTATCATGCTGGGAAAGGTACCAGCCAACCAATCAGGTTGCAGGATTTGGCTCATTCGATTTACCACATTGTATAATGTGATTTAGATTGCAGGTTTTCTTGAACTGAATTTAAAATAGTAATGAGCTGGGAGTTTTACAAACCCAGTGGGGAAACAGGTAAATGTTCTTTGCAATGTTAAGTGAGTTACTTGCAAGTAGCAGTGAGAAAAAGAAAGTGTGAGGCACTGTTATTTAGAATGCAGGATATTTTGAAAATGTAGTAATGGGTTGGGAGTTTTACAACACTGTGGAAAACAGTTGAATGTCCTTTGAATGTTAATTGAGTTACTTGCAACTAGCAGTGAGAAACAGATTTGTAAAGAAGTTCAATTAAGTATGCAGGCTGGAGTGAGTGAGTGAGTCAGAGCATGATAAACGGAAGATATTTTAACTCCAGTGATGTCATCACCAGACACCTCACTCCAGTGGAAATAACATGTTTTATTATCACTGTGGAGGTCTCACCCCCATTGTATAAATATATATTAGAGGCCAAAAACTCAGTTTAATGCATCAGTTAGGGTTGTTCCACAGCAACAAAAGCGAGGAAATTCGATGTTAGGGCTGAAACCCCCTTTGCACCCCTTCAGCCCATCCCCCCCAACTGGAATCAGGGTGTGCATTGGGGTCATCGGCCCTAAGTGTCACCCCATCACATGTGGAAAGAAGCTGAGGAATAGAAGAATGGGGTGACAGTTGGGACGATGACCCAATGCACCGATTCAATTGAAAGTGAGCTGGAGAAACACTGTCAATTTCGCTGTTGTCAGTGCTCGATGCATTAAATGGAGTTTTGCCTCTAATCACTTCTTTGAGAATGATAATGAGAAATAGTGAATGTAATGCAGTGGCGGGAGCGCAGGGGTGATGTCTTGTCGCATTGTAACATTGTGCCCGCAAACGCAAATTTTAATACGCATGGTAATGCAAAGCAAAACAGAAAGAGGAACAGTACTGTAGACAGAAATGTTAAAAACAACGGAAACGCAACCGCAAATGAAAATGCAAAGGGTAACGCACATGGTGGCGTAAACGTGAACGGTAAGTGAAACGGGTACGGAACCCAAGCAGAAACGGTAATGGTAAGAGTAATGTAAGCGCACAGGCTGGTTTTCCCCAAAAGCTGTATAGAGAAAGACAGTGAGTAGAAAGATATATGCAAAATAATGACTCTCGGAACACAAAAATCAGTAGTTGTAATAGTAAATTGCTTATATCTCAGTAACCGTATGACATAGAAAGAAAATTTAAAAGTCATATGTATTATCACTTTCCTGGCTAGTTTTATAAGTAGCCCCAGGGGCTATAATTTTTTGACAAAAACGCTGTATCTCACACCGTTTTCAAGATACGGGCCCTCAAAGGCGCGGCGAACGCCATAATGTTATCCTATGGGAAAAAAACAGAAGTTCGGACTACCATAACTTTTGAACAATTTAATATTTTTTTCACGAAATCTTCAAAAGGCACATTGGGGAACCCGGCAGCACATTTCCTGAAGATTTCGGGCCGGTCGCGCAAACCGTTCGACTTGTAGGTGCGACCGTAGAATTTCAGAAAAAGCATAAACGCACGTGCAGATCACACTTAATAACTCCACAGCCGTTTGTCTGACCAGTACAAAGCTTGGCAGATCCCAAGGCGTATGGGTCTTGATCATGTATTCCAAATTTCAGGCAAATCTGTCAAACGGTTGCAAAGTTAGTAAGGTGCAAAACGTTGGGTTTAACATGTAAATGGCTCCTCAACCCTAACTATGATAGCACTACTGTGCTACCATAATATATATATATATATATATATATATATATATATATACACACATATAAATGTGTGATAACAATGTGAGATTTCTATATGCATTTTGCAATAGAAGAGCTATTACCTATTGTTACATACAATTTAGGATCTACATGCTGATATTACATTCATAGTCTCTCTTTTTCTTCAATGTTTTAAGAGCATAAAGCTCTTGGGAAGCCTTTTGGATTTCATCTCCCTTTTTTGGTGAAATCAAAAAATGCAGCCTTTGCTGCTGATTAATTCCATTTGCCATATTTGCATTTTCTATTTCACATCAGAGTTTAATATTTTTATAACAAGTAATGTGCTGTATTTGTATATATTATGAAGATATTTATGTATGGTTATTTATGAATGAAATGTGGTAGTTTTAAGACACTGTCACTTTAAGTACAGCCTTTTAATGGAACTTTGTAAACTGAAACGTCAGTCTCTCCTGATGACGTTATGGGGAACAGTGAAACTGGTCAAGCGGACTTATTCAAACTGTATGGTGTTTGGATCACAGAAATAAAGTCTTTTTTACTTTGTTCTTGTGCAGTTTGGTTTGCTTACTGGGCACATTTGGAGTGGCTGGAGTGGGAATTGCTGCTACATTGACCGCATGCATTTGGGGTTGTTTTTTTTTTTAAAAACAAGGGGGGAATTCAGTTCAGGTATGTGCTAAAAATGGGAGGCTGGATTCCTAAAGGAACCATGGTGGATAGCTAGCAGAGCCATGGATTGTCTTTTGAGTATAAAAAGAAAGAGAGAGAAATAAATGGGGTTCACCATATGGCCAGGAAATGGGAGGATGGGTTACTGAAAGAGCCGAGGGTGAGAGTTAGAAGAGCCACAGCTCAGAACAGCACATGGGGAACAGGCGCCAGCCCGTGTTTCAAACCATGGGGGTCTGGTGTCTCACATCAGAGGGGAACCCAGTACAAGAAAAGTACAGACCGAGGGGCAAGTATGCCAGGATGGGAATGGTTTATGGCTGCAATACAAGCACTGGGTTTTCTGCTTTCAGGGCAAATTCAGCAGGCTATGGGTGTTTTTAAAAAAAGAATAATAATATGAATGAAGAGGCCTAGAGAAAAATGGGAGATGGGTCAGGAGATTCCGTGGGGGATCCCAAAGACCAAGGGTAAGGCCACGAGCCAGACTGCGGTGCAGAGTGGCCATGGAATACACTCCCATTTGGTAGGTTTTTTTGAGCTAGAAAGTCAACCAAAGCCACGTAGGCCATGAGAGTAGTGTTCATTTTGGGGAGGACATGTGGTGGGGGGGAGATACAAGATGGCAGATGGGAGAACTGTCTGGGAGCAGAGACAAAAGGTTTGCAATAGGAGGCTGCAGTGGCATCCTTGGATTGCAGGGAACAAAAAAAGCTGGTACTGTACATTGGGAATATGTTTAGAACCTGCAAGGTGGTAATAATATTACAGGCAATGCATTCGCAGGGAGAAAGTGGAAAGCACAGGCAACCATAGCATGGGGGGAAAAGGAAACATTTTGCAGCGTTAATATGTTCAGACTCAGGCGTGGCTATGAGATGTTAAAATAAATGAACCACTACCAACAGTAGCTTTGTCTGGTGATGCAGGGTAGCATGTGGATTTGATTTATGATGCTAGTTTGATAAGGTTCATAGCATAGGGTTCATTCCAAATGGTGAGTAGGTAGTTGTGTTTTTAATATCAACATTGACAGCTGCCATAAGTTTAAACTCAAAATTACTCTGTACTTTCAAAAACACCACTAACAAGAAAGCCAGATACTAGAGCCCAAGTCACTGGGAATTTCAGTTGTGGATAAGGAATGTGCCAGGTTTCCATTTCCATAGACAAAGGTATATGGTCTTATGAGTAGGGGATAGCTAAAAAAACCAAAAAAATATTAAGGAACTTTACGTCGCACCAAAATGGGAGCATAGTTCTAAGTTGTTTCATGAGGTCACATGGATCACAGTGAAATGCTGAATCAGACTGGGGCAGCATATTCAGGAGCAGGCAACTGGGGTAGGGTAATGTTGTGTCAGGAGCTGGGGTAGGCTATATGAAAAAGGAAAAAAGAGATTCAACAAGGAAGATATAAAGTGGGAAACTTAATAAGAACTTCAAGTAGCAGGTCAACGAGACAGATCAGGCAAGATTTTGGTTGGTTAGGAGCCTGATTTGGGAAGGGACATGCATTTCGCAGGGCAGGATGCCACTGGGGGGGCTCTTGTAGTGAAGAGGAAGGGTACACACAAAAAAAAGCAAGGATATTGATTACAATTGTTTTTAAGTTGACAGAATGGTACCTAAGAAGACACCCAAAAAGACTGCACTCAGTGGTGAGAACTAGACCCAGCAGGCTGCAGAGCTCATGGGATAGGTGCAAGAATTGTTGGATGAAGCAAGGAAAATGAAGGACAAGGAAAAGGATTCTGGGAAGAAGAAGGTCCAGGTGGACAAGGATGGGAAGATGGGAAAACAGGGAAAAATAGGCAACTCCCTCAAGGTAGAAGGAGATGCAGCAGCCTCGTAAGGACCTGTTGGTGGACCTGAGGGTTGATGGGAGTTTGAAGGACTGCTTGGCAGGTATTATTTCAGAAAAAGGGAAAAGGGGCTGGGAAGAGGTGGAAGAGACATTACAGTAGTGGAAAGGTAATAAGGGGGCAGGACAAGGACAATGTGGGGCCATGGAATGAAGGAAAACTGAGAGTGAAGGAGGTATCCCAGGTAAGACCTTGGGGGACCATGTGCCACATTCCATTAAAGAGAAAATAGGGAAGGAAGAGTATGTGGACATGTTAGCCCTGGTCGATAAAGACTCAGTTAAGAAATACAAGCAGAGGGAGATGATCAGAAAGTCAGAGATGGTAGTAGCATTGAATCTAGTGGGGAAAATAACAGAGGACCCAGCATATAAAGGGAAAACTATTGATGCATAGGTGGTACGTTTCACCCATTTCAGTGCTATAAGGCTGCAGAAACAGTCTACATTAACAATACCATTGCTGACCTGTTCTTCCATCATGCGGGATGCCTACAAGATGAAAAGGGGATTTGGGTGCTACACTATGGTGAGAAAGTTCGTCAAAGGATGGTGACACATGGGAACGTGCAGTGGGATTCCACCCCCCTGGACCTGTGGTTGAGAACAATGTATGGACAGGGTGGGGGAGGTTTCAAGGGTGCAAGAGGCAGTCCGAGCACATCGGTTAAGTCAAGCTGGGGATATAACAAGGCCACATGCAGCTGGGCAAACTGCAAATTTAAACATGTCTGTTCCACATGTGGGGGGTTTCACCTGGCCCTACAATGCATGGCCATGGGAGACCGGGTTGGCATGCCTCCATTCAAGCCTAGCCAAGGGCTTAAGTAAGCTATCAGTCCTCTTTAAACACACTTGGTACTGCCCTCCCAACCCCCACATCAGACTCGACAAAGCCCTCTGGAGCTGCTCCCCATCACAGCCCCGTTTCACTATCCCCCTACCTCTCGCTGTCTGCGGTTGGTTTCAAATCCAGTACTCCTTGTTTCACTGTCACCCAGCCTCTCGCCATCTGGGATAGCATTAAACCCTATGCAGCTACTCTGCCATAGTCTATCAACGGATTTGGAGGTTTCCAGGGGTGTGCTACCTAGGCAACCAATTAGAAATAGCTTAGTATTCAGTTACAACTGCTCTGTTTTTTTTTTCCTATTTGTCTAATTGTCATGTAATCACTCTTTAATGCCTAATGTTCAGGCCTCTGTAACCACGAATATGTGTATTGTCTTATTGTCCACCCTGATGTGGAACCTTTGTAAAAGAGCTCACACTCAAAGGTCTTTCCGAAATACTAATTAAACAATTAAACAATAAATATGAGGACAGCCCTTTCAGTGGGCTTCGGGACAGCTAGGGGGATGGGACTGGGGCAAGGGAGTAGAGGGAGAGGATTTAATGGAAGGTTGGGTTTGGATCTGACTGGCAGGGAATGGCAAGGAGCAGGGGGGAACCCCGTAAGAGGACAGGGTTTCCACATGGCCAGGATCTTAATTAAGGTAAGGGTCCTGTTAGATTGCATGGATGGTTACCCAGATCAGACAGCTAGAGAATTATTGAGAACAGGGTTCACTGGAGGTTTCAGAATACATTATGAGGGGGTTAGGAGGGTCATGAGACCGTGGAACATGGGGTCAGTAAAAAGGAAGGAAGAGGTGGCACAGCAGAAGACAGAGAAGGAGATAGCAGCGGGCAGAGTTGAAGGCCCTATCTCGGCCCCTCTGTTCCTGTAGTTCCAAGTGTCCCTACTAGGCTTGGTCCCTAACAAACACCCAAGGGAGTCCAGGTTGATTCACAACCTGTCCTAGCCAGAAATGGAATCGGTGAAAGAGTCGATCCCAGAGGAGCAGAAGGTAGTGTCATACACCACTTTGGATCAGGTGGTGGAGCTGATCCAAGTGGTGGAGGAAGCCTGGCCAGCCAAGACAGATATTGAGGTGGCATTTAGACTGCTACTGGTTAGGGAGGAAGACTGGGACCGCCTCGGTTTTAAATTCAAGGGCAGGTATTATTTTGACAAGGCAATACAGATGGGGTGTTCAGTGGCATGTGCCACATTCAAGGCATTTAGCACCTGGATCCAGTGGGCATTCAGAGAGGAATGCAGGCACAAAGGGGTAATCCATTACTTAGATGACTTTTTATTGATGGGACAGGGATAAGCAGGGGCGGAAGGGATGCTACAGGATTTTCAAGGCATTTGTAGTATCTTGCTGGTGCCATTAGCACCAGATAAGATAGAGGGTCCCTCTCGCAGGCTAGAGTGTCTGGGGATAGAGGTGGACGTGGAAGCAATGGTGTTTTGGCTGCTTGCCAGCAAGGTGGAGCTGATCAGGGAATTGATCAGCCAAGTGACGGGGAAGCGGTGAGTGCAACTGAGGGTGATGCAGCAGTTGCTGGGCCACCTGAATGTTGCCTGTCGAGCAGTGACACCAGGTGGGCATTCACTCGCTGGTTGGTGAGAGCCACAGCAAAAGCCAAACTTCCCCGCCACTGGGGGGATATATCAAAAGGGGTGCGACAGGACATGGAAGTATGGGAGCATTTCCTGCAGCAATTTGATGGGGTTACTTTCTGGCATGAGGACTGGCTTTTCAACACAGACCTTGAACTATACAGCGACTCAGTGGGTCTCTTGGGAATGGGAGCATATACTTCAGGGGGGAATGGGTATCTGAGAAACGGGCAGTAGAATGGGCTAACAGGAATATTCTGAGGGACATTACATTCCTGGAAATTTTCCCTACATGGGTGGCAGTAAGCATCTGGTGGGTGAAGCTCAGGAATCAGAAACTTATCTTTTGGTGCGATAACCAGGCAGTGGTAGAGGTGCTGAACAGACAGAGGGGGAGCACGGAAACAGTTTTGAGAGTGGCGCGACAGCTGGTGCTGTGGGGTTAGAGATTGAACATGTCTTGTAAAGCACAACACATTGAAGATGTAAAGAACGAGGTGGCTGACAGCCTTTCCCATCTTCAATTGGACAGGTTCAGGTCACTGGCACCCAAGGCAGCTTCCAAGAGAACGGTAGTCCCAACAGAGTTGTAGAAAATTGGATGGAGAGAGCCCAGCTCCTGTTCTGAAGCTTTTGGGTGCCAAACATACTGAGGGCATACGAGGGGGCGTGGAAGGCATTCTAGGAGTTTCAGAAGTAGAGTGGGATGGAGGTAAGTGGGCTGGTGACTCAAAACCAGGTCATGAGGTTTATGGTTAAGAAATGAGAGGGAGAGGATGGCACATTCCACCATGGGGCTGCATCTAGCAGGGATAGGTCTAGTATGCAACCTGCAAGGTTGGGGAGAACCAAATAGGTCTCCGGTTGTAAGGAGAATGGCATAAGGGTGGCAGAGGCTGCAGGAGAAGGTGCTAGACATTAGGAGACCAGTAGCGGGGGAATTTTTGGGGCAGCTACTGAGAAGCCTTAGGTATGTCTGCAGCTCTGCATATGAAAATTGCTTATTCATGGCAACGTTTCTCAAAATGCAATGGGTGGCCTTCAGGGTAAATTAAGTGGTGGCCAGGAGCAAGGCAGATAGGAATGGGGGCTTACAATGCAGGGATATGATATGGGGCTAGGGGGAACATTACAGTGAGGCTTCAGAAACCTAAAACAGACCAAGAGGGTTGGGGGACAAAGGTGCTTTTGAAGAGACGGGTGGATAAGGACAGCTGTGTGGTGTGGACCCTGGAGAAATGCAGGAGGATTAGGGTGCAGAGGGAGGGCAGTCTGTTTAAGCATGGTAATGGGGCCCAGTCACCATCTACCAGCTAACAGCAGTACTCAAAAAAGGGAAGGAATTCTCAGGAGAGGAAGTCAGCAGGTTTTCCTCTCACTCCTTTAGAATCAGAGTGGCCTCCGAGCTTGCAGCTTTTTGGAAGGGTGGGGTCAGCCAAGAACATCAAGGAGGTGGGGAGATGGCAGTCAAACAAAAGGTGCATCAGGAAGTAGATGTCTAACTTGTGTTTGTTTTACCCTCAGATGCCACACACAGGAGGATTGTCTGGATTTTGGGACACACCTTTATTTATTGGGTGAAAAGGAGAACAGCAACAATTCCAGGGGGGAGACAGTTGCGTTGGGTACTGCAGAACACCAGAATATATTGGAAAGGGGTTCATGGTATGAAATGGGCACTGATGCACCCTCTGGTGGAAGAATTGAAACTGAAATGGCCCAAACCAGATATGCTGCTGGAACTGCATGGAGGGGGTAACAACCAAAGAGACTGGCCTTGGGTGGATCTATTGCATGAGATACAACATGATTGTGAGGTGATCAGATCATGGTGGCCGGGGGAGTTTATTGCTTGATCCACATTGATACCCAGACAGGTGTGCAGACAAGCACGGGACATTAAAGCCATGGAAAAGGCCAGGAAAAGGTTGAACAGAAGAATGGCAGCAATGCTGTTGGAAACTGGGGAGGCATATATAAGACATGATATTGCCCATGATTGCACAGGGGATTACAGGCATGATGGGGTTCACCTGTCGGAGATGGGCAGTGACTTGTTTCTTCTGATAACTGAAGATACCATATAGGGATGGGAAGCCCGGGGGTGCAGTTTGGGGGGAAGCCCATCGCCTGTCACTAGGGTGGGAGGTGGGCTGATGGAATGATGAGGAATGGAAAGGTGAGGAGGAGGGCGGAGGGGTAGGCAGACAGAGTAGGGGGTGCAAGGGGCTTGGGGTCTGAAGGTGAGGCATGGGCTGGGTTAATATCTGACTATGCCGGGCACCTCATGGGGTTATCAACCCAGGGGGTATGGAATGGGTGGGTCAGGTGAGACATCCGACCCCAGGAGGAAGAAGAAAAAGGACAGATACACAAGGGGTGAGGGGTGCACTCCCGGGCCCAAGAAGGAGACAAAAAGATGTTCGAAGACAGGGATATGGAAGGGAAGATTAAGAACTAAAATGGAATGTTGTCATTATTGGAATGTATGCAATATGATGTTGGGATGCTGTAAAAGACTTGTAAATAAAGATGAATTAGTGTTGTAAAGCAGGTATGTTTATGATTGTATAATAAACCTTGGCCAATTGTGCACCCAAAGATGGAGTGTTAGAGTGTTATTTCACAAGGGAATCCCCATGACAATTAAAGCTACTTACTCAGCAGTTTGCAATGTCAGAGAAGCGTGTGCATTTTAAAGTGCCAGTGTCCAATGACAATTAATATACTAATAAAATTTACATTTATGAACAAATCTCGCTAACTAGTGACTTACTGGGACTATACAATTAAGTACAGCAAAAAAAAAAATTAAAAATTAAATGCCTAAATATATACATACATACAATAATATCAGCGCAAATGTGCCATCATACAAGTTTTGTTACTGTGTAACATACAAATGCAAACAATGGGCCCTATGCATGATGTCAACATGCCACATAAACCGGGCTTGTTGGCATCGATATGCTTGAATGGTGTGGAGTGGGGTCCCAAGGACCCCGCACCGCATTCATGAAGGGGGGCACCAGGCAGGTACATGGCTGCTCTTCTGGCTGCATGGACTGCAATGAGCTGGAAGCATTCCAGGGGTGTGCCAGCACTACGCAGTATGCACTAAACCACGTAGTGCACTCCACAGGGGAGCGCAGTGTGCAGCTGGTTATGGCAGCTGGGACCCTGCCGTAACCCACTGTGCACCCCCTAGTACATGGGCTGCCAGAACAAAACAACCATTCCCCGTAATGCCCCAGCCCACTAGGCTACTGGTGGGGGCCAGGGCAGCTGATGGGCTGACCACCCAGACAAGAAAAAGCTGGATCTGTACCGGCTTTGCCACTCCACACCTACCCTTACTGACCAGCCCTAATCCTGTAGTGCCAAGTGCCCACCTTCCCCACACATGCCAGTCACTAGCTGTACATGCCTCCCCCCGTGACACCAAAAACCCCCATCCCTCCCTCTGTCCACTTACCCTCCCATCTGTGCTGTGACTCCCAATGGCTGGTGGCACAGCCCTCTGCACATCTTCATGGCAGCTGGCTGTCTGACCTACACAGGGGTATACAGCTGATACACACCCATGTAGATCAGATGACTGGTGGCCATGGAGGTGTGTGGATGGCTGTGCTGCCAGCCAGCCAGCTCCCAGTACAACACCTGCAGGTACAGATAAGAGGCTGTGGGAGGGCAACATGGAACATGAGTGTAGGATCGGGGGTATGGGGGTCACCTGCATGGAGCAGCAGGTGCACCGGTGTATGGTGTGTGCATGAGGGTGGGCACCATGTTACATGGGCACTGGGGTGCCTTGGGCTGGGGTGGGTGGCACAGGTGGCTCCTGTGCACCATGGGTGCTGCCTGAGGACCTGTGTCCAATGTGGCATTATCTTGCAGGTCCAGGTGTCTGCGGTTGCAATTCTCACACCCAGACCCACACTCAGCTGTGCATGTGATCCACTGCAGACCCAGGGTTGGCATCCAATTGGATGCCTGGCTGGGTCCACTACGCCTCCCCTGGCCACCCTGAATGGACCAGCACACCGGGGGTGGGGCCACTGACAGGTGGCGGCTGGTAGTGAATTCTGGCTGGTGCACACCTGTCCGCAGGTGCGGAGCTCTGTGGTCGGGTTGCACACCTTCAGCACGTATTACCCACCCATCTGTGCACAGGGCCCATTCCCCTTTAAATGCTGACTGAAAATTTACTGTTTTTACCACTTAACACCACTAATGATTCTGTGATCATAATAACAGATGCTAGACATTAAATATTTACCATAAGTGAGCTGGATTGCTCCTCCAACCATCACAGTTTATTATCCGTATTTAGCTGTTTTGCTTACTTGGTCCATGGACACAGAAAAATTACTGAATATTACATAGATTAATAAAAAGTCCATAACATGTGCTGTGCCTGAGACTGGATGCACCAACATCAATTCTATGACTAGTCCCACACTGCCAATACCAAAATTTCACAAATTTTAAACTATCAAATTAAATATATTTTTATAAATTCATACTATTCAAAATGGTGGTGATCAACAAAGTCATGGTAAAGTCCACGGGACACTTTCATTTATTTGACTTTGTCAAACTTTACTCCAACATGTTGATCAGGTCTCACCACAGTCAGAAAAAAAAACATTTTCCACAACGATTGTTACACACCAACACTGATAAAAAAGTTAAAACATTCTTGTATTCATATTTTCAACCTAAATTCAGAATCACAGTACATCCTGTATTGGAGAACAGTACCTCTAAAGTAAGCATTAATGTCTAACTCTGTGTTCAGACTATTTGGATGAAGGGACTTATGGTGAAAAAACCATTCTGTTCTCCATTAGATAGTTCCTTCACCCTGTCACCTCCTCTCTCATTGTAAGGTATATGGTCTAGGGCCCTGAATGAAAATTCAGTTGTGGTGCACACCTGGCAAGCCCTAACATGGTCCCGTAGAGCGCTAGCTTGATTTCCCTGCTGAATTGCTCTTATCTGCTCTTTGATCCTCTCCTTCAAACATCTTGTAGTCTTACCTACTGTACATACAGTAATAATCACGCAAACGTTTACCGGTAGCGCGGTATACTGATGGGTACACAAGCGTGGTACCCACTGAATGACATATATATTGCTACTGTGCAATGACATGCGGTGCACAATACCGGTATACTTTTGTGTGACTACCACTGTAGGGCTTGCCACAGGTGCACCACCCTACGTATATCATGTATGTAGTTTAGCAGTTTATGTGGAATATAGTTTTAAACTCTTCCCCTGTGTTTAGACTAATGAAAACTAGACCAATAACTGCATCCCTGCACACATTGCAATTGTGACATTGAAAAAGGCCTGTCCTCAACCATACATGATCCACTGACCTGCTGATATAATGACTGGGGTTAGAAGATCTTTTAAATTCTTCCCTCTTCTATAAGAAAATCTAGGTGTAGCTCACACAACAGGTTTCAATGTCCACACTCAGAATCTGCCATCTGTTCTTTACTGTTTTTTCTGCTTCATCTGCTCTTAAACCATAATCTAGAGCAAAACTGATTTTTGTCTGACTATTCCCAGTCCTTTCACTCCTTGGTACCAGGTGAAAGTCCCTGGGCACCTTCTCAGCCTTTTTCTCAGCCTAATTAATCACTTTCACTGAATAGCATCTCTGCAGGTACCTGGTTGACAGCATTTTAGCTTCTTTTCATAAATTGATGCCAAACTACAGTTTCATTTAATATGTAAAAACAACCAATGTGGTATGCTGTTGACCAGGTTCCTGGGATGGGCATTTTCTGTTCTCAACAGGCTATTATCAGAAACTGATTCAGGTTCACAAATCACTTTAATGTCCTGCCCACTTTAAACTTTACATCCAGGTATGCAGTCACTCTACTGTTCTTGCTATCGGTACAAGTGATGTTCATGGAGTTCACTTTCAGCCAATCTATGAATTCTTGCACAGAATATTCACCCCCACCCCAGACACGTATTATATCATTAGTAAATAAATACCACTTTATTATGTGTCTGAGGTGGGGATTAGCTCCATCAAACACTATTTGGTCTTCCACCAGGCCATAAAAATGTTGGCATATGAGGGGGCAAAAGCCTCCCCCATAGCCGTTCCCTCCAAATGTAGATACACTTCCTGATCAAACGAAAAATAGTTGTGTGTTAACACAAACCTTAAAAGGTTCAGTATACATTTCTGAGGGGCCTCTTTCAGGATACTGTCTGCTGCCAAGAAATCCTTATATGCCCTAATGTCATGGCCATGGTTGCTGCAGGTATATAAGGAACTTATGTCTATAATTATGTGTGGTTCATAGCTCCGTGCTGTGTTCCGTAGCTGATAGTGTAGGTTGTGCTTGGATACAGAGGCCAGACCAGAAATTAGGACAATACTTATGAGATATTGGTTGTATGAAATGATTAGTGCTTAGGTACTTCAGCAAAGACATGAATAAGTCAGCGATTATAGTACATGTAAACTGGATGGTATGTGCAAAATGCTTCAATGCTTGAATTGATGAGTAACTTGTTATGACTTGATGTTTGGGCCTTTCTCTGTATCCCACCATAGGAAGGATGGTTAGTCGAGTAGGATGAGATCCCCCCAGTGGGATAAGAGTGCTGGAGAAGGAGGAGGTGTAAGGGGAGGGTGAGTGTGACTCGCTCTAAGCAGAGCTGTGAGATGCCTGCTGATTTAAGTAGGATGTGAGGGAGGAGCTCTTCCCCCACATAACTACAGCCATAGCCTTTCAATTATGTGTGGTTCATAGCTCCGTGCTGTGTTCTGTAGCTGATAATGTAGGTTGTGCTTGGATACAGAGGCCAGAGCAGTAATTAGGACAATACTTACAGGGTATTGGTTGTATGGAATGATTAGTGCTTAGGTACTTCAGTAAAGACATGAGTAAGTCAGTGATTATAGTAAACTGGATGATATGTTCAAAATGCTTCGATGCTTGAATTGATGAGAAACTTGTTATGACTTGATGTTTTGGCCTTTCTCTGTATCCCACCATAGAAAGAATTGGTTAGTCGAGTAGGATGAGAGCCCCAAAAAGAAATAATGAGTATCATACGATTATCTCCTCCAACTCCGGAGAGTGTGACCAGTAACGTGCAGGAGAGGAAACCCCTTCTTGGAGGGAAACCTCTGAGGACCCATGGCTACTGACCTGCCTGTCCTTCTGAGCATACTAAAGAAGAATAATCCTAATAATAATGATATTACGTTATCGGCTAATCCGAGTTCCAGAGTTGTAGATACTGATCCCGCAAAACAGGAAGCTGACTTTGAAGTACTGATTTTAGAAAGTTGGGTGAGGATTGCAGTACATCCTTCTAGTGAATATGAGTCCAAGAAATCCATAATGAGCAAAGCATGCGAGGATCGATGGTGAATGTCTGACTAATCCAGATGTAGGTATATAGTGGCGAGAAACACCTGGAAGGCTAGCAGAGAGACAGGCAGGTGTAGAGTAGAGTGTGAGTACTTTCAGGCCCAGATGCTGGGCGAGGTAGGTGTTGAGTAGACGTAGTCAAACCTCCAGACTTTGATGTTGGGGAGGCAGGTGCAGAGTAGTATAAGTAGAACCTCCAGGCCTCTATGTGGAGAGAAGCAGGTGTATAAAGTTCAATGATTAAGAATGGCAGAAGGCAGAGACGAAGATGGATGAGCTGACAACGTGAACCACAGTTGATGGGCAAATGGCACTGAAAGAGGTTAGGTTTAATGCTTAAGCCACGATATTGGAAGGCATAATGAAATAGAGCTGGTTTGAATCCAGGCAGGAATTAGAGTGGTAGTAGATCCAAATGGATTGAAGCATCCGGTAAGTAGCATCCAAGGGAGTGAAAGGGAGCTAAGTCCATAAGGGGTGTAGGATGGGTGGCTGGACCTCACGTAGGTCAGCCGATGGAGGGTACAAGTGTAGGATGTGCAGCTGGACCACATTTAGGTCAGCTAATGAAAGTATGAGGTGTAGGATGTGCAGCGGACCACACGTAGGTCAGTTGATGGAAAGTGTAGAGCAGCAGCTAGACCCCACAAAAGTTAGCAAGACTGCAAACTATTCTGCAGAGCTGCAAGGAGCAGGACACTTGCCTGGTGAAGCCCCCCCCATGGCCATCAGGAAGACTAGACCCCACGTAGGCCAGGTAGAAAGGAAGAGTCAGTCAAACTAGACCCCACATAGGCTAGGTGACAAAGGAGCCACCATGGAGGGCATGCTGATGCAATGGGCATCCTAGAGGCAAAGCTGAGGATGAAGCAGGCAAGTGGCAAGAACCAGCAAAGGGGCTGAGCCATATGCAGTATAATAATCAGACTGATGAAGGAGTGACCTGTAGCAGTTACTAGGTAGCTGTAGGGAGCAACAGACCAGTGCCTGATTTGTTGTAGTCCTCTGCGTAACTGGGCAGACGGGGCTTGCATAGGAGAAGGGAGGCGGTGCCTGCAATCACTCTTAATGTGCTGCAAAGGGAAGAAACAGGTTAGGTGAGAACATTGATTGCAGGCTACGAACAGTAGTGGAAATACTGAATATCCAACAGGGTATAGGTAACTGGATCTCGAGTCTATTAGCATGCTGCTGACAGTACAAGTGGACCTATCATGGTACAATAACGTTGAACTAGATTACAGTGTAGGGTGCTGTATTCCTTGTAAGTGGCACAAGTAACTTGTGTAGGGTACTGGGTCTTGTATCAAAGCTAGCAGTGTTGCAATAAATGCCCCTTTTGCAAGCCAAGTGTGGCGCAGAGAATGCAAGCCGATGGCTATACGCCCAGCTGTAGGGACACAAAGACTAATAACTGTTGTAACTCGCTGTATAGTCCAGTAGTGTAGGCTACCAAAACAAAAATAAACAGGTTAAAATGAAGAGCAGTTCACGTATGGTATACATGATGCTGTACTCTGCTGAACTGGTGTATTCACTGATACTAGCCTAGTAATTGGCTACCTTCTCCATAAGGCAACAGTGGCTCCTGGTGTCAGTGATATACTACACACCTGTTGGATCTCAAGGGAATGAAATGATTGCCAGATTAAGCAGTCCCGTCTCGAAACATGTCTCAAGTGCCTCATATTGTTCGAATAATAGAAAACAAGCCCCATACTAGTATAGCAGGTGTCCTCAGTCTATCAAGGAAGAAACTCATGTAGGAGAGGTGGTGGTTGGCCGCATTGGAGGGAAGCAGAGCAGTGTGTGAAGCGAAGGTCTGCAGCTCCAGGTTAGAGCAACAAACGGCTGAGAGAGTAAGTGACTCAGCTGTTGGGCAATGGCTGCTTGGAAAGGCAGAGGCAGGGAAGGAAGTAACCACAGAGCAGCGAGGCAGTGAAAAGAGAGTAGAAGCATACAATGCGGCAGACGAGAGGAAACAGCAAGTCCCCAAGAAGAAAGGACCAAAAACAAACAGCAAACAATGGAGGAGCAGGAGGGGGAGAGCAAACAGATGGCAAATGAAACACACAGAGAAGGAGCAGGGAGGGGGGGCAACAGCAGAAGGAGAAAGAGCAGCCAGAGCACCAGCACACCACAAGCGAGTGCGATTCACTCTAAGCGGAGCTGCGAGATGCCTGCTGGTTTAAGTAAGATGTTGGGGAGGAGCTCTTCCCCTGCATAACTATAGGCATAGCCTTTCAGTTACCCAGCAGAAATGTTTTTCCTACTCAAATCCCTCCATTTTGTTTGCAATATCCATTCAATCTCTAAAATAGCTGGCAAAGTTCGACACAATCTGTTTCAGGTACTGGTCCATAAATCTGCACATACTCTTACTGGGAAATCCCACTCCCAAGACAATAGACTACACATGAGGGTCCCTCACAGATTTGTGGACCTTGAGCAGTATGTAAAATGTGGGTGTAACAGGGTGTTGTATTTTCAGGAGACTCTTGTTTAGAAATATAGCCTCCCACCGAGGCTCTCTCTTTATCATTTCATGTACCTCTAAGGTTAAACTTTTATAACATCCCTGATCATTAAGATGGTTTCTGATCTCCTGGACATATAATTCTGTGTCATAGAGGACAATCATCCCTCCCTAGTCAGCATTTTTATATTTTAAAGTGTGATATTAGTCTTCATTCCTTTACAGCTTCCCATTCCTCTGCAAACATGCTTTTATATCTATAATCTCTCTTCTGTTCCAGTAGTTTATCCATGTCTTCCCTCACTATAGATTCAAATACCTTTACAGTGTTGTGTTTGTGTGTATTGGGGCAAAAGGTACTTTTTGGTTTCAAACCTGTCTTATTGACCTTCATCAAAGGCTTTGCCCCCCCCCCCATTTTCCTGGTCCAACATATCCCCAATATTCTCATCACACAGAGCTAGCAAACAATTAACACCTGGCATGACTGAATCGCCTTCATCATTACATTCAGTTGAGTTTTCGCCAAGAGACATCAAGTTAATAGCCATATATAAATTACATTCTGGACTCAGTTCTTACTCAAGTCCCTCCAACATACCATATCCCATTGTTAAATTATCTTCAGGTGTCACTTGCAAAGGAGAAGCAGTATTAGTGACTTGATTATGTTTACAAAAAAAAAATTTCAAATCTATTTTTCTTAGGAGCTTAGAAATGTCCACCCATGAAGCATAATTATTAATTTCTTGTGAGGGAAGATAAACTTTTCACTAAAACTTCAGTACAAGTTTCAGAAATAACTCTGGATGAAATATTCAAAGACAGGCAGTTCAGTCACTTCTTTGGATAATTTTTCAGTGAGGTTTGGAAATTGCTACCATTTCCTTTTCTCTCCTCTTGCTGTTTTTTTCTTTCCTTTCCTTTGTGCTGAATCAAGACCAGCTGATCTTCTTGACTCCTGCCTAAAACAAACTCTGGTCAGAGCCACTACGGCTGCTAATGCATTACCTTAATAAGGGTGTTTCATGGGCTTTAAAGTAAAGCTAAATTGTCGTTGTCAACTCTATGTGTAAATTTCATTTTTGGTAATGTTAGATCATTTATCTGGTTGATCCTGTGTTTCCCATGTGTTTACAATGTGAGTGGCAAGCGCGTGTTGTACTATATGGGGAAGGAGAGGGAGCTCTGCATCAAGGCCTTCAGGTAATGGTAGATGGAATGGTGCACAGAGGAGAGGTATGTTTACATTGGGTACTGTGTTCAACCTGGAAGGATAAGAACCTATACAGAGGTGATGGCCTGCTTTCATCCACAAATGTTAGTTCGATGGACATTTAAAGTAGCAGGAGGGAGGGTGACAGAAGAAATAGGGGAGGCAGAAAGTGTCTCTCTGGAAAAAAACAAACTGTTTATTTTGGTGCATTTTAGAAGTGAAATACACTAGACTGTAAAGCAGACAAGGAAAGGCAATTCTAATACTGTATAATGGGTTATATCTTCATAGTGACGTTTACTGTTTGGTTTCCTCTTTCTTGCTTTCATCTGTCCTTTAAAGTTATTTCACTTTTTTATTTTATTTGTTTGAAATGTGTTGATCGACAAAGTCACACAAAGCCATGCTTTGTTTCTAGGAGTGATGTGGGGGGAGGGGTATTTTTGGGGAAGATGATACAAATGCAGCACATTACTATCAATGCAACTACTACATGGTACAAATATATCACCATAGGAGGTAAAGCCAATAAAAAGTAAAGGTGCATATACAAAAATACAATAAATATGACATTAACAGTGTGAAAAACAGTACACAAAATAATGTAATGCAGGTTAAAGTACAGAAATACATATTGATAGTCAGCAAATGTACCTAGAATTTCAAGAAAAACAATACAAATGACAAAGAGGGTACGAGCTCAAGAAGGGTAGATTGAAAAGATCTAGGGGAGTGGAAATCTCCAAATAAAGGAGTCAGAATGAAGGAATTAAATACATGGGGCATACAAAATCATGTTGCCGAGAAGGAGACAACCATGGGATCATATAAATTGGGGAGGGGGGCTGAGAGAGGAAGAGATGAAGGGAGTGGAGTGGAGTGGAGGCTAGTTTGAGAAGCAGGTGTGTGTGCAGAGGCCTCAAAGTGGAGCTTCGAATGAAAATTCCAAAGAGAAACAGTGCGGAATGGTTGTTGTTCCAAAGGAGGGGACTAACCAGCTTCCAAGATTATGAAAACCTTCAGTTCCAACTCTCTGTCTCTTCATTTCCATCTCCCTGATTAAACCTCTGTCCTCTCATTTTTATCCCTCCATCCTTCTGCTTCCATCTTCCACTCCATTACTTTTCATCTCATCTCTCCCTTCCTGTCCATTTCTAAATAATTTCAATTTGATCATGACTGCTCTGCTTCACAGCAAACCAGACTGCTGGCATCCACAGAAAATCCCAGTCTCACCACCTCAACTGTTCAAGGAAGTAATACCTTTTTTACTATTGTTTTGTGCTCCTGCATCCAACTAGCCCTGGAGCGCCCCTCAAGCCTTTGTCACATCCCAGTCCAATCACCTTTTCTTCTGTCAGGATTTACCACTCCCTACACTGCTCCCGTGGCTTGACCCCCCACACACACACACACTATGGGGCCCTCAGACTGGGCTAGGTACTTCAGAACTATTATCTGGTTTTCAAGAAGTGCCCAGGTCAGCTAGCAGAGGGTTTGTGGGTTTGGCATGGCTGCCATTCTGTGTGGTTTTTCTGTTCAGTTTTTTTTTTCATTCTTAACTGAGAACTTCTAACACTGGGGCATCAGGTTGCACACACACACAACTGATGATGTCAGTAACGTCCTCCGCTACCTTGTAGCCCCCATTGTACTGATCCCTGCTGTCACCTAGGAGGCAGTGTAGTAGTGGTTATCTGGCACCTTCCCACCTGAAGGAAAAGATCATCTGTTGGGACACTACTTTCCTCTCCATGGCCAACTTCTGATAACCCAGCTCATCTTGCAGGCAGTAGCGTTACTGCTGCACTGACAGACCGGTGAAAGCACCCCCTTTAACTTGTCTGCCACAGGGTAATGAGCAATATGCTGTCTGCACAGTGCCTCTGATACACAATTGGCTGGGCAGTATTAAAGACACTCTGTCCCCACCCCTCAGCCAGCCTTGCATAAGGGACATACCCCTAGTTTTTGGCCTAGTAACACTGCTAGATCGGACCACACTAAACATAGAAACATAGACAATGATGGCAGAAACAGACCAACGGTCCATCCAATCTGCCCATGGTAACCTATCTAACCACAGGACCTACTGTCTATGCAAGGTCCTAGCCCTCCCCAACCACCCTCAATTCCCCTTCCAGTGTCTGTTATTCAATGTGTTCACTTGTCTATCCTGACTTCAAGTGTTATCTCATACCGTACGTACTGTGGTTACCAATTGTCTCTCTCAAGCTACTACTGACTTGTAATCAGATCCAAATGTTAGTATTTCTTCCACTATGTATTTTCTTGTCTATACTGTGTAAAACTGTCTTCCTATGTTCTCCCTTCCCCCAGGACACATCTGTAATCGAGCAGTACTCTGCTCAGTATGCCTTCCTGGTAAAACGCTTAAATAAATAAATAAATAAATAAATAAATTCTGAGCAACAGCTAAACTCTTCACTTTTTCCCAGCCGTGATTGCAACCATTAATGGTTTTAGCACCCACTGGCTTGGCTGGTATTTCATGCATTTGTCACACTGCACCATGAGTACTGTAACTGCACTCAATGTGGGCTCATCAGCACATCACTTCCACTACATGAAGATGATACACAATGCAGCAGATAGGCTACCGACATCCACTGGGATGTCACAGTGCACAACACCTTTGCCCAGTGAACTGACTGGCTGCCTAAATGGTTGAGGAGTGGCTGAGGTCTCGATTTGGAAATACAAACCCTGAATGGAACCTACTATTTCTATAGCATCATTCCCCCTTCCCAAACATCTCACATTTACTGCTACATTTAGCTGAGGGAGGGTTACTGGTGTTCCCAAGATCTACACTGAAAGCAGGAGACTACGTAACAGCTCCAGTTCACTGGAACACACTGCCTTCAACTAGTATAGAGCCCATGTGCTTTCAGATACTTGTGGGAAGGGGATGCTCAACACATGTAGGGCAGGGCACTGAATTACAAGGACTATAACGGCAGTGCTGTGACATCATAGTTCACATGACTTTCCCCAACAGACAAACCTTGGTTGGTTCATGAATGGTACATGATTGACAAGCAAACATAATTTGTGTAATTTGAGTTTTTCTCAACAGCGTTCTGCCTGATTAAATAAAGATTTTGATAGTTTTGTTTTGGTTGATTTTACATTTAAATAGAATACAAAAATGATCCCCATCCCCTGACCCTGACAGTAACAGCACTGACCCCTACTCACAGCAGTCACAGCACTGACCACCCTTCCACAACAGCCACAGCACTGCTCCCTCACCCTCAACAGTCACAGGACTGACCCCTACTCACAGCAGTCACAGCACTGATCACCATCCCCCAACAGCCACGGCACTGACCACTACCCCTAACAGTCACGGCACCACACTGTTACAGTAAAGTGAGGACATCTGTGGGACCTGTAAAATAAAATATAGGAAAGGGGTCACAAAGGATTGGAAGTTCTTAGGGAATAAATAGGAAGGATAGAACAGTTTAGACATAGAGTAATACTTATCTGATGGGGAAAGAGGCAGCATCCTGTCAGACCTGCTAAAGTAAAGAGAACAAGCATTTGTCAATGCCGAATGTTGATTGCGTTGGTCCACTGAGCGAGCTCAGTGGCCCTCTGTCAGTCGCTCATTGTGTTTCTCCTGGTGCAGCAGGCTGTTGTTTAGTACTGGGCTCCTGCCTGCGTTGGCACCCTTTTCTGTCCACAAAAAAATTCGCAGCTGTCCCAACAGAGCTCCGTTGAGGTGGGTCACTGCCCCTCTCTGACTCGCTCATTCTGTTTCTCCTGGCGCTGCAGGATGGCCATTTGTACTGGGCTTCTGCCTGCATTGCCGCCTTTTTCTGCCCATGAAGAAATCCACAGTAGTCATGATAGAGCTGCACTGAGCTCACCTCCCCCCACTCATTCATTCTTTTTCTCCCGACGCTGCAGGCTGACCTTTTGTACTGAGCCCCTGGGTGCATTGCTGCCTTTTTCTTCCCACAAAGAAATCCACAGCAGTCTCAACAGAGCTCCATTGAGCTCACTCACTCCCCCTCCCTCACTCGCTCGTTCTGTGTCTCCCACTGCTGCAGGCTACCCTTTTGTACTGGGCTCCTGCCTGTGTTGTCATCTCCTTCTGCCCACAAAGAAATCTGCAGCAGTCACGATACAGCTCCATTGAGCTTGCTCACTCACTCCCCCTCTCTCACTTGTTCGTTCTGTTTCTCCCGCTGCTGAAGGCTGCCCTTTTGTACTGGGCCCCTGCATGCATTGGCACCTTTTTTTTGCCCACAAAGAAATCCACAGCTGTCCCAACAGAGCTCCTGTTGAGGTCGCTCACTCCACCTGTCTCACTCGCTCATTCTGTTTCTCCTGGTGCTGCAGGCTGCCATTTTGTACTTGGCTCCTGCCCCTGTTGGTGCCTTTTTCTGCCCACAAAGGAATCTGCAGCAGTCCCAACAGAGCTCCGTTGAGCTTGCTTACTCCCCCTCTCTCACTCACTTGTTCCATTTCTGCTGGCGCTGTAGGCTGCCCTTTTGTACTGGGCTCCTGCCTGCATTGAAGCCTTCTTCTACCCACAAAGAAATCTGCAGCAGTCACAATAGAGCTCCGTTGAGCTCACTCACTCACTCCTCCACTCTCACTTATTCATTCTGTTTCTCTCACCACTGTAGGCTGCCCTTTTGTACTGGGCCCCTGCATGCATTGCTGCCTCTTTCTGCCCACAAAGAAATCTGCAGCAGTCCCAATAGAACTCCGGTGAACTCACTCATTCCCCCCCCTCACTCGCTCATTCCTGTGTCTCCCACTGCTGCAGGCTGCCCTTTTGTACTGGATTCCTGCCTGCATTGGTGGATTTTTCTGCTCACAAGGAGATCTGCAGCAGTCCTAACACAGCTCCGTTGAGGTCGCTCACTCCTCCTCTGTCACTCGCTCATTCCATTTCTGCCAGAGCTGCAGGCTGGCCTTTTGAACTGGGCTCCTGCCTGCATTGCCACTTTTTTCTGCCCACAAAGAAATCCACAGCAGTTATGATAGAGCTCCGTTGAGGTTGCTCACTCCCCCTGTCTCACTCGCTCATTCTGTTTCTCCTGGTGCTGCACACTGCCCTTTTGTACTGGGCTGCTGCCACTGTTGGCACCTTTTCTGCCCACAAACAAATCTGCAGCAGTCGCGACAGAGCTCTGTTGAACTCGCTCATTCCCCGGTCTCACTCGCTCATCCCATTTCTCCCGCTGCTGCAGGCTGTCCTTTTGTACTGGGCCCCTTCGTGCATTGCTGCCTTTTTCTGCCCACAAAGAAATCCACAGCAGTCCCAACAGAGCTCCGTTGAGCTCACTCACTCCTCCTCCCTCACTCACTCACTCACTCACTCACTCACTCATTCTGTGTCTCCCGGTGCTGCAGGCTGCCCTCTTGTATTGGGCTCCTGCCTGTGTTGGCACCTTTTCCTCCCCACAAAGAAATCTGTAGCAGTCCCGACAGAGCTCAGTTGAGCTCGATCACTCCCCCCCCCACTCGCTCGATCCTAACCTATCCCAAACACTGATTTCCAACAGCGACTGTGGTATTCTACACCAGAAGCGTGAAAACACATTTCAGCCAGGATGTGAAAAAGGACAGCTGTACTGTTCATAAGGAGGTGTGGAAAAATGCCAGTGTTGAAAATGTGGCACGAAAGTATTACTAATTTGCAAACTTACAAGGGTGCGTGGAAACTTACAATGCATGCTCATAACACAGTCATTTTATGGAGTTTCATCACAAAATTTTCAACATAGGCATTTTAGGACCTCTGTTCATGAACAGTGTCAGTGTGATTTTCTTAATGTGTCCCAAACACTGATTTCCCACAGCAACCACGCTATTGTGTGTCAGAAGAGTGAAAACACATTTCAATCAGGATGTGAAAAATGACAACTGCACCGTTCATAAAGAGGTGTGGAAAAATGGCAATGTTGAAAATATGGAGTGAAAATATTGTAAAGTTGCGAAGGTACGAGCATGCGTGGAAACTGCACAATGCCCGCTTGTAGCACACTCATTTTATGGACCTTCATCACCAAATTTTCAACATAGGCATTTTAGAACCTCTGCTAATGAACAGTGTCACTGTCAATTTCATAATGTGTCCTGAACATGGATTTCCCACAGCAACCGCACTATTCTGCGCCGGAACTACGAAAACACATTTAGGCCAGGATCTAAAAAAATAACAGCTATACTGTTCATAAGGAGGTGCAGAACAATGGCAATGTTGAAAATCTGGAGTGAAAATATTATAAGTTCACGAACTTACGAGCATGCTTGCAAACTGCACAATGCACGCTCGTAACACAGTAATTTTATGGATTATCGGCAGCAAATTTTCAACATAGGCATTTTAGGACCTCTGCTCATGAACAGTGTCACTGTCATTTCCGTAATCTGTCCCAAACACTGATTTCCTACAGTGACCACGCTATTCTCCGCCAGAAGTGCAAAAACACATTTTTTGCCAGGATGTGGAAAATGACTGCTGTACTGTTCACAAGAAGGTGTGGAAAAATGCCAATGTTGAAAATCTGGTGTGAAAATATTGCAAATTCGCAAAGTTACGTGCGTGTGTAGCAACTGCACAACACCTGCTCATAAAACATTAATTTGTTGGATTTTTCCACCAAATTTGCAACATAGGCTTTTTGAGAGTCCACTTCATGAACACTGGCACTGTCATTTCGTTAATCGGTCCCGGAAGGTGATTTCACGCAGTGACCATGAAATCACCTTTCAGGGCCAATTAATGCTATGACAGTGGCATAATTCATGAGGAGGGGTCCCAAACCCCAATGTTGAAAATTTGATGCCAAAATTCCAAAAAATGACTGAGATATGCATCAACGGTAAAAAAACCCTATTCATTCCATTATACAGCTTACCGGCATTTCCTCAGTTCGCGGTTGGCTTTGAAAAGTGTAGACGTGTTCCCGGTCCACCAAAGATCGTAGCGCCGGGCTCTGGAAGAATGTATGTGGTGGGAAGGTGGGGAGGTGGGGTACACAGTGGGAGGGCGTGGGTTGCGGGAGGAGGGCACAGACAGCGAGGGACCATTTTCTTCTTTTTCGGAGTTAAAAAAAATAAAAAGACGTCACAGGACAGGGTTTTTTTTGCAGGTACTTTTGACATGCTGGGGTGGGCTCCCAATGTGCCACCCATGTGTTTTGGGGTAGGGGCACTGGAGCCAATGGGGATTGGGCACCCCCTTGGTACACAAGAAATGGGGGGGATATGCTGATGGGGATTGGGCTCCCCCGACGGCAAACACAGAAGGAGGGGGGACAAGCTGAGGGGGACTGGGCAGCCCCCTCGGCACACAAGAAATGGTGGGGACAAGCTGACGGGGACTGGGCTCCCCGTCAGCAACAGCCCTGCAATGAGGGGTCACTTCCTCATTGCAGCGGATGACGCTGCAATGACGAGGTGGCCCCTGATTGCAGTGGCTACAACTTTAGAAGGTTGTGGCACACTGACTGAACTAGTGTCAGCAGCAGCATGCCACACCATTTGGGACAGCGGGCCAAGCCTTTAAAGGCTGTGGGGGCATTGGCCACAACAGTGCCATGCCTCCACAACCTGCTTCTTGCAAAAGTTGACACAATATGTTTCTTGCACTTATGCGCAATCAACATAAAAATAGCTTAATATGGATTGAATACAGTAGCCAGAGAAGAGATAAAGAGTGGGGAGATACAAAAAAGGTATAGGACAGCATGAAGAAACCAGCCTCTCCTTATCTACCTTCCTGTCCTGTCCCTGAATCATCTTCATAGCCCTGCTCTGAACAGCTTCCAAGAGGTTCCTGCCCTCCTTCAGATGTGTTCTTTAGAGTTGCATACTGTACTGCAGGGGAGGTTTCACCAAGGATCTGCACAGGGGAGAATCACTTTCATTCTGCAAGCAACCACCCTCTCTATGCACCTCAACGTTTTATTTGCTTTCCCTGCAGACTTCTAGCACATAGCATGGGATTTCAGACTGTCACTAATAATACAAAGTCACAGATGCCCACACAATGCAAAGCATCCTGGGCTGCATATGCAAATCACCACAGAATGTTATTCTGGTCCAACTTTAAGCAGAATTGCATGGTGCCAAAAGGCCTCTCACACAGTTTGCGAAGGGTGCTAACAGAAGACATAGACACGTATTTCGTCCTACCAGGACTCATCAGTATGCCTCATCTGTTTGACACCCCAGTGGAATGGACCAGCTACCCTTAAGGCAGTAGCTGGTCCCTTAAAATAGCTGGTCCATTCCACTGGGGTGTCCAAAACCAGCTACCCTTAAGGCAGTAGCTGGTCCCTTAAGGGTAGCTGGTCCATTCCACTGGGGTGTCAAACAGATGAGGCATACTGATGAGTCCTGGTAGGACGAAATACGTGTCTATGTCTTCTGTTAGCACCCTTTGCAAACTGTGTGAGAGGCCTTTTGGCACCATGCAATTCTGCTTAAAGTTGGACCAGAATAACATTCTGTGGTGATTTGCATATGCAGCTCATGATGCTTTGCATTGTGGGGGCATCTGTGACTTTGTATTTTCTTGAAACTTGGCTTCCCAGCCAAATGCCCTTTGGGGTAACCCTTGCCTCAGTGTTTGCACACAGAGGTTCTTTGTCTTGTCACTAATAATGATCCCCAAGACCCTTTCCTTGGGTGTCTGGCTCCCCACTCACTCCCCACAAAACATTTTGTCTTTGGATTTCTTTGCCAGTGCCCATGACTTTATACATTTTGGCATCAAGTTTGGATCACTTATCCAATCTGTCAAGTCATTTTCATGTCCCATATTCCATCTCCTGTACCCATAGGTTTTGGTAGCCACTGTATAGAGACCAATTTTACCCTGGATTTCTACTGTTAAATGGCCAATGAATACACTGAAAAGGACCATGAGCCCCAAGACAGACTCCTGCGGTACCCCAAACCTCTCTAACCCTTGAGCCTTTCTAGTGAACAGCTCTCCTCAGAGTTCTCACCCCAAGTCCATTACTAATCCATCTTTCAGACGAGACTTTAAACCAAGGTCCCATCTGCCCCTTCCGTCTTTCAGATGAGATGTTAAACTGAGGTCCCATCTACCTATTTTGGTGTAGCTCAGATGGATGTAAAAGATCCCATGGCACTTCTTGAAAAAGAGTAGGGGAATTTGTTTTTATTAGAAGAATCATACAACATTGCAATACATCTTACATCAATTAACCACAAGAAATTATATACAGATATTCAAAAAACAAATGAAAACATTATAACAAAAGAAAATAACAAAACAGCAAAATCTAAATTGACAGTTACTTTTTACAAAATCATGTTCTTTCTTTAGAAAATCAGTAGCTTTTTTACGTGACAGAAACGTCATTATCGGTGATCCAAGGCAAATTTCTCCAGTTTAATAATAGTTTATTATAACTTCCCTATGTGCATATTTTTGTGTTTCAAAAGAGTAGATACATTTTAATTCATTCGTAACCTTCTGTACTATCTCGATATGAGAGATTTGTTTTTGTTGCAGTGTGAAAAGACTTTTGCTATTCCATATAACCCATTTAAAAACAGAAAATAAAACATTCAAAGCACTCCTCTCCCATTTGAGCCACTGTTTAGGGTAGACACCATAAATGAGCATTTCATATGTGATTGTAGCAAAACAGCTGTCATTCCATGCATGAGCTACATAGGACCAAAAATGTGTCACATATGAACAGGAAAAGAATAAATGTCTCATGGTTTCTGGTTCTTATATACAACCAGTTCTAAAACAGATTCTCTCCTCCATTTGCTTGTGTTTTTGGTTGTCCTTAACATTAAGTCTCTCGTGGCAACATAACCAATGCACATCTTTTTGTTTTGGAGAGATACACTTTTCAGTAATTCAATTTTGCAGAGTTGGGAGATAACTGATGGGACATTTTGGAAAGGTTATGTGTGCTGTGAAATTAGTCACCAGGACCTTTGTATACAATTGTTTTTTTAGAGTTAGACAATACCATTAGACTTGTAATTTTCCAAGATTTAAATTTCACAAATACATCCCGTAAATATGGGATGGAATTAGGGCAAGGTTTTACAAGTCTCTGTATCCCATTCTCCCATTCCAGGAACAATGTATTTACAGAGGAAAAAAATAAATCTTCACAGAATTTCCTAGTGTTACATAAAAGTGGCTGTAAGTTGGTAAATAAAAACTGACAATAAAGAAAAAGGACAGGACTGACCATATTCAAACCTCCTTTATTAACTGGCAAATATAAAATATTATATTTTAAAGGGTTGCACCAACTGCCCCATATGGCCTAAAAAAATACTCAAAAGGGCTGTTTCTCTTGCTTTGGGAGGAGTAAAAACTTAACTAATAAAAATAAAAATAGGCAGTAAATACTTTTTTATTAAATAAATACGCTTTGTTTTGCTTAAAGGCCAACAGTTCCATTTTTGAACTGTCACTCTTCCAATTTCTAGCTTTTTGTTCCAGTTATGGAGGTCCTGTGAAGCTGCCCTAAATTCTATACCAAGAATCCTAATTAGTTCACTAGTTAGGTGAATATATGCAATATTTTGCTTGGGTTGGGTAGGGTGTCCTAATTCAGCCCCTACACATTTATTTTTTATTTATGGAAGCCCCTGAGACAGTACCATAATCTGTGCAGATACTTAGAGCCCTTTCTGCTTCTTGTACACTTGGGACCATTATACAGTACATACATTGTCCGTATACACCATAGCTGAGAAGGGGAGGGTCTCTGCCCCTAATGTAATGGATAGAATGCCCTTATTGACTTTCCTAAGTAGCAGATCTATACTGATTATATATAAAAGGAGGCTGATTGGGCAGCCTTGTCTAACTCCATTTTATATGGGTACCATAGGCCCGCATTTACCATTGACATAAGGTGTCACTGTTGCATTTTTATATAATTTTTGTAACTAGGTAATAAATAAACCTGGTATACCGTAATGTCTTAAAATTAGCCATAGGAACTGGTGATTGATTGAATTGAAGGCGCTCATTTGATCCAAGGACAGAATGTAGACATTTACACCTGGGGTGTTTTTTCTTTCAAAGAACTCCTTTAACAGTATCAATTGATCAGTGATAGACTTACTTGACACTGTACAGGTTTGTGCAGGAGAAATGAGATAAGAGGCTGTAGTCAATAATCTTTTATTTAGGATTTTCGTTAATATTTTAAAATTAACATTCAATAAACTTATTGGTCTGCAATTATTTAGATTTTGTTTATCTCCTTTTTATAGAGAAAAATTAGAACACCCCCAGCCATTTCTAAGGTTAGCTCTGAATTGTTCAGTACGAAATTGTATGCTGCGGCTAATTCACCACCTATAGTCTCACTCATCAATTTATAGAATTCTGCCATCAGGCCATCATTCCCAGGAGCTTTCCCTGTATTTAAAGAAGATATAACCTGTGTTACTTCATCCTGTTCTATAGATCATCAGTTCATTAAATATAGAGGTGGGACAGTTTGGAATGTCCAATTGCTTTAAAAATAGGGTAATGTTTTCTGAGTTTACTGTTTCTTCTTTAAATAGTGCCCTTGCATGTCTTGTGACTTCCACCATAATGTCCCATGGCTTAGTTTTTACCCTATTATCTGCCCCTTGGACTGCTTCCATTTTTTTCTTGTTAACTCTTTCTTTACAGCTCATGAAAGGGCAGCTGTAGCAACGTTCCTTGTGTGCTGTAAGTCTGTTGAATTTTTAATGTATTTGACGGTTTAATGTGAAAAGATTTCATACCCTCTTTTATTACTCTAACTTATTCTGTGAAGTCATGTTGTAGGGTCTGTGCAAGTGACATGGGAAACTGTAGTTGTCTCTAGTTATGTAAATATTGGTAATAATCATTATCACTAAAATCCATAATAATAGCTTTCAAAAGTTTTGTTAAATCAATTTTTGTGTCTGACCACCAAAGCTTGGGGTCATCATACATCTCATATACCAACTTTTTCATTATAAGAAAATATTGCAGATTCTGCCTAACTTCTTCCTGTAATAACAGGGAGGAGTTCAGTTTCCATAACTCAGGGTCTTGTGATTGGATTGGCTAAGAGCCTACTGTTAAGTGCAACTCACTATGGTCAGAATATTCTATGGGGTAACTGAAGCCAACTGTAAGGGTAGATTTTTGTTTGTAAAGCAAAAATCAGTAGGGGTTGCTAAAGCACCTTTATGAAAGGTAGGATCTGTTCTGGAGTTCACCTGGAAATAGGCATCCCCTAAATTTGCAGTTTGTATAATAGAATGTAAACATGACATATCACTGAATATGTTGCTTGTGGTTGTTCCTCTGCCTCTATCTTGTGCAGTTAACCCACAGTTGAAATCCCTTCCCCAAATAATATTTTGTGAGGTGTGTACATATGGTTGAATTTGCTTAAATAGTTCCACTCTTTCAGATTTATTTTGTGGAGCACAGGTGTTAATCAACTGGAAATATGTTTTATGAAGAATGATATCTAAAATCGAGACTCTGCCAGGAACCAAGTCAATTAATTTCATTAATTTCACTTCAATGTTTTGAAAAAGAATAGCAACCCCTAAGCAAGCTTCAAGTCCCAGGGACCAGTACTAAACTCTGGTGTGCCATCATTTGGAAGCATAAGTTATTTCTGCCATGGTGTGTGGAGTCTGGTGTCCTGCAGAAAAATAACATTATCCTTTTTTGCTCCAAGATGTGAAAATACTAGTGCTTGCTTTTGTTTATTTTTAACACTATTCACATTTATGGAACAACAAGTGACAGAAGTTTCCATTTATCTGTATAATGAAAATGTGGCTTACAGTGGTTTCCTTTTGGCACTTTTAGATTTTTTCCTTGTCCCCCTTTGTTGTTTTAAATGCCCTGGGTTTTCCTCTTCCATCTCATTTGTCTCAGTCTCAGAGGTACTTCCCCTGGATCTATACTAACTTGGCAATCTTCTGACTCATTATTCAACAAGTCATTTTTTTTTTTCCCAAGGGTTGAAATCTGTTTGAAGTAGGAGTAGTAGCTATTTTGGCCATCATTGAGGCTGATTGTCTCCAATTTTGTCATCTCCTAGTGAGCATCTGTGCTTGTTGTTGTTCTTCAGCTGAAGGTGGGGGGGGGAGACATCACCCTTGTATCCTGGTGTGTATATGAGGAAACAACACTAGGAACCTCTGATACTGTTTCTTCATAAGTACCGGCATCACTATCCTCATGTAAGGAAGGAAGGGAGTCTGTTACCTCTAAAGGGTTAGTCCTTTCTTGAACTTCTGGTTGCGGTTGCATTGTATGCACCACTGTTGGGGGGGGGGGGACATGGTTGTGGAGGAATAGGGTGCTGAGGGACAGTTGAAGAATGTGCTCTCTGAGCTGCAGTTATCAAGAGCCTCTGTTAGTCAAACTCAGATGCAGCTGCTTGTCTGTGAGGTGCCTGTGGACAAGTAGCATAAGAGTGCCCTGCCATCCCACAAAGATTACATACAGCTGTGTTTTTACATTGGCCACACATATGATCTAAGCTGTTGCAGAGTGTACAGTGCAACCTGTCACAGACTCTACTTATGTGCCCTGTTATCCCACATTTGTAGCAGGTTTTGGGTTGTCCTGCATAAAACAGGACCCCCTGTCTTTACCTAAAAAAAGACAACAATTGGGTAGATGCTGCAGCCCAGTGTTTGTGGATTTCAGAATAACATTAATCCACCAACCCCCTGTCCAGATGTCCTCTGTGTCAAAAAGTGCCTCTGGGTGTCTTACCACCCTACATTTCTGGCTGAGCCAAAAGGTTAAATCTGTGATGCTCACCCCTTCATTCCTGAACAAAACTGCGACATCCATTTCTCTGTTTCTATGTCATCAGGTACTGTTGCATCCACTTCCATTTTTTCCTGTTGTTCATTTGCCATAAATTCTGAAGCTTCCGGAAAGATTAAAGTCTCAGGAAAATCCATAGTTGGGGATGAGGCCAACTCCCAACCCTCTCACACATCCAGCTCCTTCTCTGGTTGCTCAGGCACTGAGCCAGCCATTCTTCGACGGCCAGCAGTTCCCCCTACTGGAGAGTAGGGGAATTTCCCCAGTGCCCTAGCCAAGTTTTCCCCCCATTCACTAAAAATATTATCAACAGTTTAATCTGGTTCAAGGTCAGTTGGCATTCATCTGTATCCCCCTCCTCCGGGTCGTGCCTGAAAATAGACAGAATTTGTCTAGTGCACTTACCCGGTCAACAAAAACTAAATAAATAATTCAATTATCCCCAGAATCCTCACATTTATCACTGTGGGGCACACATATGAAGGCCTTGCTGAAGTCTAGCTAGAGTAGGTCTAACTGCTTGACCCTTTGTGACCCAATCAAAGTCTAATAAGTTTGCCTGGCATGATCTGCTTGTCACACACCCTTGATGCTTTTTGTCCTGAAGTCTGCCTGCCTTCAGCCACTCCACTACATGTTCTTTTACAATGGTTTCTAGCTGTTTCCCCAGGATTGAGGTCAGGTTGACTGGTTTGTAATTCCATGGGTCCCCTCTGCTCCCATGCTTATGGAGCAGGACCCCATTCTATTAGTCAAGTGGCTACACAGAATAAGTGTAAATCCTAAACATCTGAAAAAAAATAGAGGACTGGAAATCAGGATCTAGCCATCAGTTTTCCAAGCCAGAAAGTGTTTGTTACTACTATGATGATCAGAACACCTTGCGGTCCCCACTGGGCCTTTCTTGCTCTCCATCTCTCAGGTTTTATGCCTTAAACTGTCCAGACCAGCACTGCAGCCTTCAAGAACCCCTCATTAGCAAGAGTGCAGATCCTGGTGCCTTGACAACCCATTTTTGTCAGCCACCTTCTATCCTTCAGGCACAGTGTAGTGAGAGTCTCTGTGATGGTAAGCATGCTCTGCTTTCTCAGACATGCTTTAAGCTGTATACCTCATCTAGGTACCTTTCCCTCAGGGATGCAGCCACACAAAAACTCATTACTCCAGCCTTTGTGAAAAAAACATCTAATTTATTACTAGACACTGGTTGTCTAGATATAGCAGTAATACATTTGCTGACATTTACAACATATAATTCATACACAGTAACTATTACAACATTTAGAAAACATAGCTGGCACACTTCTGCAGGTAAACACTTGGCTCTTTTAACAGTGTGTTTGCTAACCTATCTACATACACTGCACTCCATTACGATCAGGCCCACATCCTGGCTCACACCTTGGAATGGTTCACACAGAATTCCCAGCAAAACAGAGCCAGCCTTTCTTATGTCATTTTAAACACCCCACCTCTTTCTCTTCACAGTTGCAGTAGAGTTTAGGGTCTGCGTGACATCAAATCAATTGTACCAGATTTTCTGATCCGCTGAAGCTGATTCCAGACCTAATTCTGGGGCTCTCCTCAATACCATGCTTCTAAGGGCTGCTGAACAAGCCACATCTTCTAAAAGGTCATTTAATACAATAAGAGTCAGCCATGCCATGTCTTTCTATCTCTATATGAAATGGGATCAGTCTATTCATGTGAAAAACACACAGACACACACAGACACACACAGACACACACACACAGACACACACAGACACACACAGACACACACAGACACACACAGACACACACACACAGACACACACACACAGACACACACACACAGACACACACACAGACACACACACACACACACAGACACACAGACACACACAGAGACACACAGAGACACACAGACACACACAGACACACACAGAGACACAGACACCTTTTGCACCTACTCTAGCCTTGCTGCTGGTCAGATTTTACATACACAGACCAGGGTTTTGTCAAACAGCAAATTATTCATTATACGGAAAATAATTCAGTCATTGCAACCAGTTATACTCCTGATGTTGTAATATGTAAATCTGGAAGCATCAAGGAGCCACCTGAGGTACCAAGTTCTGCTTCCTCATCAAGGGAATAAAAGCTAACCCTCTTCAGCTGTTCAGAATCCATTTACTAGGCAGGATTAACTGAGAAGTATTCTGTTTATGGTGGAGTGCAGAGACTACTTAGTTTAATAGCTTGGAAGGTTCATGCACAAGGAGATCAATACTTGCCAAGGTCACTTGTTGGAGGAAGTATGGAGAGCAATTGGCAGACCTTGCACTTATTTTTATGTTGGCTCGTGCATGCGCAGCCAACATATTGTGGTAGTAGCAGATTTGGAGGCACAGTCACTGTTGGGTGAATGCAGGGCACTAATCAGTAGGTGCATCCATCATTCTCCAATCAGCCAGCAGCAGGCGCTGACAACACACATCCCTAATGTGGCCACCAGATCTAAGAAAAGGTCCACTGCAATGAGAGTGAAGCTCTCATGCAGCAGAGCCACAACACGCCTCCTGATGTGCATTCAACATGACGGCAGTGACTGCAACTGCCTCCTGTCACAATGCCGATGGGGGAGCCCACTCCCCATCAGCATAATAACCCATCTCCCATTTAAAATGTATGACGAGGGGGTGCCCAATCCCCTTGGCATTATGCACCACCCCCAGTGTTTTTTCTTTGCCGAAGAGTGGCTCATTCCTCATCGATGTTTATCCCCAACTCTGTTTATTTTGCCAGTGGGGAGCCCACTCTCCATTGGCATAATGTCTTCCCCCCACTTTTGTTGTGTGCCGAGGGGGGTGCCCAGTCCCCCTCGGCTCATGTCTTTCCCCCCTTCAATATGTGCTGACGGGGTGCCCAATCCCCCATTAGCTACAGCATCACCCCAAAACACTTGGGTGGCACACTGGGAGCTCACCCAGCATGAAAAATCCCTGCAAAAAAAAAAAAAAATCCATAATTTTTTTTAAATCTATAAAAAAGCGGTCCTCTTGGTCCTGCCCCTCCACATAACCTGCGCCCACTATCTTTCGCAGATCCTGTCTCCCCACACCACCCCTTACCCCGTACTTACCTCCGGAGTCCAGTGCAATGATCTTCGGTGGACCGGGAACCTGTCTGCACTTTTCAAAGCCGATCGCAAACTAAAGAAATGCCAGTAAGCTGTATAATGGGATAAATAGGATTTTTTCAACTTTGGTCCATATCTCAGCCATTTTTGAGAATTAAGGCACCAAATTTTTAACATGGGGTTATTGGTACCCCTCCTATTGAATTCAAGCACTGTCATAGTGTTATTTGGTCCCAAAAGGTGATTTTGCAGTCACTGCACAAAATCACCTTTTGGAACTGATTAACGAAATGACAGTGCCACTGTTCATGAGGGGGCTCTCAAAAAGCCTATGTTGCAAATTTGGTGGGAAGATATCACAAAAATTGATGTTTTATGAGTGTGTGTTGCGCAGTTTCCACGCACGCTCATAACTTCGTGAATTTGCAATATTTTCACTCCAGATTTTCAAAATTGACATTTTTCCATTCCTCATTATGAAAAGTATAACTCTCATTTTACATATCCTGGCAGAAATGTGTTTTCGCACATCCAGCACAGAATAGCGCAGTCACTGTGCGAAATCAGTTTTTTGGGACAGTTTCCGGAAATGATGGTGACACTGTTCACAAGCAGAAGTCATAAAATGCCTATGTTGACAATTTGGTGACACAAGTCACAAGTGTTACAAGTGTGCATTGTGCAGTTTCCACGTACCCTTGTAACTTCGCAAATTTGCAATATTTTCATGCTAGATTTTCAACACTGACATTTTTTCACACCTCCTTATGAACAGTACAGCTGTCATTTTTCGCATCCTGCCCTAAATGTGTTTTCACACCTGTTGCACACAATGGCGTGGTCACTGTGCAAAATCAACTTTTCGGACAAATTAACAAAATCACAGTGCCACTGTTCATGAGGGGCGGTCCCAAAATACCCGTGTTAAACATGTGGTTAAAAAATCCCAAAAATATTTGGGTTACGGACGTGTGTTGCAGTTTCTATGCATGCTCATATCTTCACTAATTTTTCATACTTTCATTCCAGATTTTCAACGTTGCCATTTTTTAAAATCTCCTCATGAACAATACAGATGTCATTTTCCACATACTGCCCAAATTGTTTTTCGTCCCTGTGTCATCAAATGGTATAGCCACTGTGCAAAACCACCTTTCAGCTAACAAACTGATAGTGCCGCTTTTCATGAGGTGGGCTCACAAACAGCCCATGTTGAAATTTGGAGTGAAAATACCAAAACACACCTATGGTGTTAGGGTTTCCAACTGTAGCACCCCACCCTGTAGAGACTGACAGGCATCAGGGGTGTGACTTGGGATCATCAGCTGTAATGCTCAGGCCATTCCACCCTCACTTCCACCCTGCAGCCAGTGACAGGCATTGTGGTGTGCCTAGCACTGTTCAGCCACAAAGTCCACCCCATTCTACTGCACCCACCTCAACATATTTCCTTATGGAATGGGCTAAGTATAATGCCCAAAGACCCCAAAGCACACCATGACACTTGTCATTGTCTACAGGGTAGGGTGAGGTACAATGGCATGAGCGTTATAGGTATCGACCCAAAGGCACACCCCAATGCCTGTCAGTCACTACAGGGTGGGGGTGGGGTTGGCATCACTTCAATACTTCGCTGCAATTCCTATTATGCATCTCTAACTCCAGCACTACCAATGTCAATGTCAGCGAAACAACATTTGACATTGACAAATGCTTGTTTGGTCCTGCCCTCATATACAGTCATATTGGTCTGCAATCTCACTAGTGATTAGCTGTATTTTTTATATTTCTTCTTCCCTCCCCCTGAATTGGTACTCCCTAATGTTTCTTGTGGGGATTTCTTACTTTGGGTTAAGTCACTGAAGTTATTGATTTTATTGATCTGTGAGAAAAAGATCATAATGAGGTTGTGGTGACAATCTCGGCTCCCCCAGGTCACACATTAGAAAGCTTTGTTTGAGATCATTTATAGGCATGAACAGCTCAGTTACTTGCTAACTTTGATCAGGTCTGGGTCCTTTGGTTATTATACAAGTCAAAGGTCGACACTACCTTTGTTCCCTGTTTTTCCAGGATTTACTATTTTTATTTATTGGGTACTTTTTTGTATCATATTATAGGGTACTTTGGCCTGGGAGTAATTTTTTTCCAATATTATACAGTATGTCTGCCTCCAAACTTTTTCCCTGTTTTTTATTCTTGGTTTACTAAGTTTACTAGGTGTTATTGGACAAAAGTAGGCCAAGGTCCATCATGATTGTCCCCCACTCTGTGGGTCATTGAGTCAAAGGTAAATTTCTTAGTAGCCAAGCATCAAGGCTGGTCTTAAACTGATGTATGCTACTAAAGTCTACTATCTGTTATCTTTGCTTATGATTGTCTCAATTGTACCAATGACGTGGAACCTTTGTAAAAGAGCCTCGGCTCAAAGGTATTTGTAATCCTAGAACAAATAAATAAAAAAAATAAAATAAATCTCCTGTGGAAGAGAATTCCAAAGTTTCGCTGACCTGATTGAGAAAAAATTATCACGTTTGTTAGTTTTAGCTGTGCTAATCAAGATTTGCTTATTATGCCACCTTGGTACTGTGCATTTGGTTGTTAATTCCAATCTATGCTGAAGCATTTGTTCTGGCAATTTAAGAATTTTATGCAGGTATAAAATGTCACCCCTAATTCTATGTTAGTGTAGTGAATGTAAACCTGTTGCAAGCAGTCTCTGGGAAAAGTCCAATGAAGCAAGTCGGGGGACCATTTTTGTAGCGCATCTCTGCACTTTCTCAAGACATAAAATGTCAGTTTTTGGATATGGATTCCAAAAAGGAGATCCAAAGTCCATGTGTGGTCTAACACAGGACCGGTAAATAGGAATTATACATTGTTCTGCCATTGTAATGAAGGTGTATTATTTTCTGTTTAGCAATCCGTTGGCTGTATGAGCAATTTTTAAACAGTGATCTGAGGAGGAGAGCTTGTTGTTAACAATGATTCCTAAGTCTCTTTCTCTATCTGATGTTTTAAGGGGGGTGTTGTTTAGGTGGTAAGACTGTTGGGGGTTATTTCGTCCAAAGTGTAGGACCACACATTTATTGGTTGATGGAGTCCTGATTATTGTTCAATGAAAAATGGCCTCTAATTGTTATTTCTTTATTCCATGACATATTCTGTGCAACTAGTTATCATTACTGGGCATTGGTACTTGCCTATTATTTATTCTGTTTTCTAATTGTGATATGTTCTCATTTTCTCCCCTCTCCCCCCAATTTAGGGTTTAACTTTTTCTTGTTAGATTTCTCCCTAAATGTTTATCAGATGTTTAACTTTGTTCTGTATGAAGTACCCTAATGTTGGTTCTCTTAAAATCTAATAAAGAAGTTATTATAAAAAAGATACTTGCCAAGGTCACACATTGGGTTAAGCTAAAACTTGGTTATCCTCCCTGCCCATGGGGCTGTCTCTAAATATTAGACTAGAATTCAAATGAACATCAATTAACTATCTGCTGGTGCTGGTGCTGGTATGGGGGTATAAAAGAAATCCATATTTCTGTCATTAAGTGTTTTAACCCTTCTACTTCATCTTCTCCAGGGTTTAGTTTGCCAGCATGCCTTTTCAAAAAGAAAGTAAGAAATGTAACCAAAAAAACAGCAGAAAACATGTTTAAAAATCAAGTATCTACTAAATTAGGATATTTACTACCATTCTGTTTATAACAATATAATTTTGTCCTATTATCAGTTTTACATATTTTATATTAACAAGTGCTTACTCCACTGTCTCTAAATCTGAAGGTTATGATAGTATTGCACCTTATTGAATCAGGTTTGTAGCATTTGAACTAGCTCCTCCAATTACCAAACTGATAAACATAGCCCTGCCCTCCAATGCGGTACTTGATATCTGGAAATGCTCAAATGTTGTACCCATGTTTAAAAAGTGGGAATCATTATTTGATTAACAATTATAGACCCACTGCCATTTTTGCTGTACCGAGCAAAATCATGTTATCTCAGCTCATCTTTTATCTCACTACCCATCAACTTTCATTCAGGCGGCGCTTTGCTAAGATTAGGGTATGGGTGACAGCCTGCCTCAGACAAGCAACATGCAGGATTTAATAACCTTCCCAATTTATAAGCTTAGATATATATTATGTGAGATGGGGGAGTACATTTTGTGAAAGGATAACATGTAGATTCCAGGAGGGATGTGAGGGCAATGGATGCATTAGGACAGTTTTCAGAAGAGTTGCGACCGGGCACATTTCAGAAGGGATATGGGGGGCGGGCAGCAGTACATATTTCAGAAGGGATGTGATGCTCAAATCAGACTATTCACAATGAACCTCACAACTGCTGTTTGTTATGCTACAATCTGTCAAATGTAAGCAAGATGTGATGTTATTTCATGTGCATCTGAATTCATAAAATCTTACTGAAAGCTTTTTATACAGGCTGGCAAAAATGTATTGCAATACCTAGGAAGAACAAGCATTTGTCAATGCCGAATGTTGTTTTGCTGACATTGGCATTGGTAGTGCAAGAGTTAGACAGATGCATAAAAGTAATGGCAGTGAATTATGGAATTGACGCTAACCCCACACCACTCAGAGACTGCCAGGCACTGAGGTATGCCTTTGGGTGTCGGCCATAACACTCATGCGATTTCACCTCACCCTACCCTGCAGAGTCTGAAAAGTATCACGTTCTGCCTTGGGGTCCTCGTGCCTTACACTCACCCCATTCCATAAGGAAATTCATTGAGATGGGTACAGTATAGGAGAATGGGGTGAACTTTGGGGCCGAAGACTGCAAGGCACAGTTCAGTGCCTGTCAGTGGCTGCAGGGTGGGGTTGGGGGTGGAATGGCGTGAGCATTAGAAATGACAATCTAAAGTCACACCCCTGATGCCAGTTAGTCTCTACAGGGTGGGATATTATGGTTAGAAACCCTAATACCCCAGTCATTTGTTGGTATTTGCACTCCAAATTTTCAACATGGGCTTTTTCTCGCCCCACCTCATGAAAGCATTTGGGACCTCTGCTCATGAACAGTGGCACTGTGATTTTGTTAATCTGTCCTGAACGTTTATATCCCATAGTGATTGCACAATTCTGCACCAGTAGCTCAAAACCACATTTTGGGCAGGATGTGAGACATGACAACTGTAATGTTCTTAAGGAGGTGTGCAAATATGGCAATGTGGAAAATTTGGAGTGAAAATATTAAAAATTCTCCAAGTTATGAGTGTGCATGGAAACTGCACAATGCATGCTCGTAACACAGTCATTCTGAGGATTTTTCACTCCAAATTTTCAACATAGGCATTTTGGGACCTCCACTCATGAACACTGTCACAGTGATTTTCTTAATCTGTCCCGAACATTGATGTCCTACAGCGACCGCGCCATTGTGTGCCGCATGTGCAAAACCACATTTCGCGCAGCAAGTAAAAAATAACAACTGCACTGTTCCTAAGGAGGTGTGCAAAATGGCAATGTTGAAAATCTGGAGTGAAAATTTTAACAAATCTTGAACTTACGAGTGTGTGTGGAAACTACGCAATGCACACTGATAAAATAGGCATTTTGTGGAATTTTGTCACCAAATTTTCAACATATGCATTTTGGGACCTCCACTCATGGATGGTGTCACTGTGATTTTCTTAATCTGTCCAGAACATTGATTTTGCACACCAACTGCGCCATTGTGTGCCACATGTGCAAAAACACATTTCGGGCAAGATGTGAAAAATGACAGCAGTACTGTTCATAAGGTGGTGTGGTAAATGGCAATGTTGAAAATCTGGAGTGAAAATATTAAACATTCTCGAAGTTACTAGCGTGCGTAGCAACTGCACAACACTCGCTCATAACACAGTCATTTTGGGGAATTTTTCCACCAAATTTGCAACATAGGGTTTTTGAGAATCTACCTCATGAAATGTGACACTGTTATTTTGTTAATTGGTCCCGAAAGGTGGTTCCACACAGTGACCGTGAAATCACCTTTTGGGACTGAATAACAAAATGACAGTGACTGAGTTCATGAGATGGGGTCCCAAGAACTCCAAGTTGAAAATTTGATGAAAGAATTCCCAAAAATGGCCGAGATATCTATCAAAGTTGAAAAAACCCTATTTATGTCATTATACAGCTTACCGGCATTTCTTCAGTTAGCGGTCAGCTTTGAAGAGTGCAAACATGTTCCCAGTCCACCGAAGATCGTCACGCCAGCCTCCAGAGGTAAGTATGGGGTGTGTGCGGAGGTGGGTGTGCAGAGGGTGGGTGTGTGATGGGGGACACAAGAGGCCGCGAGGGACTGTTTTCTGTTTTTACAGGGAAAATAAAAAAAAATGTCAATATGGGATGCTTTGGGCACACTGGGGTGGGCTCCCAGCATTCAGCATATCTGGGTGTTTCTTTGTGGGGCTGGAGCTGATGGGGATTGGGCACCCCTGCCTGCTGCATGGTGCTTTTTGGGCAGCACGAGCTGAGGGGATTAAAATCTCCCTCGGCTCACAACAAATTTTTGGGTATTGTGCCAACGGGGATTGGGCTACCCCTTTGGCAAATGAACTGGTGAGGGCAAATGCCGACGGGGGATTGGGCACCCCCGACTCAGCTGTTATGGGGACTGTGGGAGGAGAACAGCTCTGCCATGTTTATTGAAATGTTACACCACGGAAGGAATGCCCTGCAATGAGGGGGCACTCCCTCATTGGAGCAGCTAAATTCTTTCAAGGTGGTGGCACACTTTTACACTGCTGTCATAGACAGCATGCAATCTAATTCATGCCACAGAGCCCAGCCCAAAAAAGCAGTGTTGCCATTGGCCACTACAGGACCGCACCTCCAAAACCTGCTATTCCAAGCTACAGCAATATGTTTCTTGCACATGCACAAGACAACGGTATTTATTTGGTTGTTTAACCAGGTATAGCACACTAAGCTGAAAGCTTTTTTACAGGAGCGACCTGGGAGCACAAGGAGGTTAAGTGACTTGCTCAGGGTCACGCAGTATGCAAGTGGAAGCTGTGGGATTCAAACCCAGGTCTGGTCTGCTGGATGTCACCAGATTTGCAGCTCAGAGGCTTAGACCACTGCGCTATACTGCCTCTTAGAAAATGCAGTCTGTAGTAAATTGGAATGATCTATAGATGCATACATTATATATACATATACACACACACACACACACACACACACACACACACACACACACACACACACACACACTTACTTACAAACACACATATAAATACTGTATATATAACCTGAAAGACTCTCCTTATCTAGGCTCACTGCATCAGAACAATCTTTTAACCATCACACTTATCTCCAACTGTTGTGTAACCCATTGAAGTTGATCATCTGGCTATTAGAGCGTTGTCAATGCCCCACATCAGTGGACCAGACATCACTTTCATTTTATTTATTTACAATTTTGGTTAGGAAAGGCACACTAAGCCGAAGCTTGTTTTCAGGTGCATCCGGGGAGCACAAAGAAGTTGAGTGATTTACTCATCATGGTCACACAGTATGCAACTCGTGGCTGTAGGATTCAAACCAGTTCTCCAGGTTTGCAGCTCAGTGCTCTTAACCACTACTCTACACTGCTTTCTAGATCATAATGTCCTGGATGGCCATATTGAGATGCTGCCACAGTATCACTATGTTGTTTTATTCTGTTTCTTGGTAAATAAAATTAAATCCTCTTTGATGTTTCTCATCCCAGTCTACTGACTTGCCTACACCAGGCCCACTGGCTGGGTCCAAGACAGACACCAGTTCTGCTCCATTATCTGCTAGAAAGGGGGGATGCTGCAAAAACTCTGTCAGGGAGTCTGTTGAGCTCACTCATCTGTGGAATAACTTTGCCCTTGTCTGTGAAATACCATCCTTCTCTTAATCACACGTACTTAATGTGTCCGAAACAGTGTATTCTTTTATTTCTAAATCTAGCCAGGAAGGCAAACTGAACTACATTTCCAAGTGTGACCTGGTTCTGAGGGTCATGCAGCAGGTAAAAATGCATGAGGCTACATAAATGTGCAAAAGATGCTAGGTAGGTGAATTTAAATAATGTACAGATAAATATTGTGCTCAGAGAAACTGCAAGAAATTTGCAAGGCATATGATTTCACCAAGACATCATAATCAGCTGGGAGGGACTTGATTAATCTGACTCACAGGAAGGAGTTGGAACCAGTATGGGATGTCAGGGAAATGGATGTTCAGGACCAATCCTCATGGATGTCCCAACCGAACACTCCCTGAAGAGTGGGACCACTCTGAGTGGCTCTCTGTGCATCCCTCTGGCTCACTAATGAGCAGTCACCGAAAGGCAATTGCCACAGTCCCTCCCCAGAAGCACTGTGCATTCACTAAGGATGACAATGAGCCTCAAGCAGCCCAACTGGAAACCCTGGCTCAGGACATGAAAACAGGTCCCCACAAGGAAGGTGATGTGCCTCCAACTAGGCTGTTGAACTGGCCCAAGAGTTTTCATCAAATACTCACAGCTTAAGGAATGTTGTCCACAGCTGCAATAACAGAACATGTGGCAGTCTGTGCTCATGGACAGTCAGGATCCCCGTTACCATCCTCCTCATCCCAATGATGTCAAACTCTTCCCTCATGTGGTGGAACCAAGCTGCCATGGAGCTGTCCTTCTCATACAGGGGCTCCTTGGTACCAAATGTGTAATTTGTCAATGGGTATCTGTTGAAAAAACAAAAGTAAAAAGTTAGGTTGCTGAAAAAACATGCCTTACTACTTTATTTTAAAAAACAGTCATCGCCCCTGTCATAGGCTGTGGGTGTAATGATGGACACTGACACAAAAAAGTAATGTGGCAAGGCTAAAAAAATTGCCAAGCCTAAAGCTTTATTAAAGTAACAGCAAAAAAAAGAAAATATAAAACTATTAACTTTGTAGGAATACTGAAAGAAACATAAAAGGTACAAAAATAAATGAATGTTTCCACAGGCAATATCAGCAAACGAAAAGGCCACCTGGGATTTCAATTGTCTTAGTCTGTAAGTGCAGACTCCCAAATGGACCAGTACTGGCTGATCCCAAAATGAATCTAAACGTATCACAAGAATGAGTCTCCTTTTATCCTAGGGAATCATCAGGTGATCACTTCAGACTCCGCCCTATACTCTTCAATACAGATTTTCATTTATAAAACACTTTTATTTCATTCTAAGCCAAGGGACATTCAATATATCTTTATTACAAAACATTGACATCCCTGAAATGAAATATAATACAGGTTTAACTAAAAACAGTACTCTTACCAAGTTTAGCCCCTCCCTCAACCTATCCACAGTATAACTATAGTGAGAAATGGGCCGGCTGCCTCCTAGGGAAACAGCAAGAGCAACAAGTGCAAATGGCTGCAAGCATTACCTCTGGCTAAAGGCCTGAATTCCCATTATCTGGTAAGCTTTACTCATTAATATTAACAGGAGCCAGACTGCTATGAAAAGGAGTAAAACTGAAAAGAGTCCATCATTTATCTTACAATATCTGAAATACTGCATATTTTTGTTTAGGAGTTTCTTTTGGGAGTGCTAAACACATTGCAGCACAAACAAACAAAAGCAGTCCCGTTAATTTCAAATCTGCTTATGTTTAAAACCATTTGTGCTGCTGGCATTTTGCCTTTCCATGTCACCTTACCAAAAATAATAAACTTAAACAGTAAGGAAAAGTAAACTGTTTTTGGGTCAAAATAGTGTTGCTAAGGCATGTCTAGGGAACCTTACCACAACACATTAAGGGATTGGGTGACCAGCAGGCAGACTCTGAATCCTTTTACTATCTTTATTTTTCTCTGCCTAAATAAACTAAGTGCTTGCACTGTGAGGAGAATTCCCCTATATTTGGCATTCACATTTGTTTCCTGGGCATTGCTTAAACATGAAAAGAGGACCTACTAGCCCAAATATGCTAAACCCCAGGTCTATACACTGTAGCCTATCATGGGGGGTACTGAAGCTCCATACCTGTCTTTTTAATGAAATCAAAGTGATAGAAAGGGCCTGTTATCCAGGTGGCCTGCCTGGAAAAAGGGAATTAAAAGGGGGAAAGTAAAGGAAAGGACAGTAAAGATATTCAGAGAGTGCTACTGCAGTAGACTTGTGAAACAAAATTAGACAGGTATTTGGAGGTTTAACAGCACACTTTCACAGCCCCCCCACCACAAAGCTGCAGCAGCCTGGCTACAATCAAGCCTGAAGACAGGTGCCAGCTTCTGAGCCATGGAGACTACTGCATATCAACAAGGGAACACAGTCACATTACCACCCCCCATTTTCTCTATGGCTTTTTGTCCTGCACCACTGTCCTTTCAGTCTGGGGGTGGGTCAGGGGCATAATTCTATGTCAACTGCCACAGCCTGCACCCCTGCTAGCCCCCACCAAATATAGCACAAGTGCCATCCAAGTAACCATGATTCTTAATTATCCAATAAAATGTGGGTATTATCCCCATTTTACAGACACATGTATTACTGGAGCCTGACAATTTTTTAAAACTTAAAAAATAAGACTCCATGCTATTTGTTTGGTCAACTTGCAATATAAAACTCATTGAACAAAATAAGATCTATACAGTATCTAAGCTTAACAATGTATCATTTCCAAAAGTTAAAACAGATACTAGCAAAAGTGCATTTCCTTGTTATACAACCGCATTGTGAAACAGCCTGCTCATTACTGTTAAAATTGCTCCCAGCATTCCTCAATTCAAATAAGAACTATAAGTGGACTTCAAAGAAAAGCAATTTTTACCTGTAAGTAAAGAATTGCCATCTTGTCCATGTTGTAGTGATTGTATTATTCTGCATTGTGTATATATTATGTACAGTGTGGCACTTATCAGCTACAAAATATACTGCACTATATAGAGAATGGTCTAAGGGGTCTGATCTGGCACTGCTGCCTTCCATAAGGCCATTTGGACAAAATTAGAACAACTGAAATTGTACACACAGTGAAACAAGTCCAGCATTATTGAAAGGATAGAATGTGGCTTGAGAAACCACTGCTTGACAGCATCCTGCTATAGCTGGGAGAACAGCAGGGGCAAAAAGATGCACAACAGAAGTTGGTGCCAGGGATGCTCTGGAGCTTTTAAAATTAATACATAAACTTCTGAAAGTACATTTTCTGCAGTGACAAGGGCATAAAACATAGACCACAGAATGGCTTAAATTTAAAGCCAGTGCTCTAATTACGATAATTTAAGTCATGCTGGGTGCATACTTGTGTATGCCTGCAGACAACTTTTGTTGGTGCTATCAATACAAAAAAAGCCAGCACTCAACTAGAAGCCATACTTTAAAGAATCAGGTTCAGAGCAGAATATCTTGCATCCAAAAAGAATAAATTTATTAAATGTATTAGAGATCCACTCACAGAACAAGGAGACAAACCCCAGCACTTTGACCACATAAATAACAGACAAAAGTGCCGGCCCGGTGGCAGTGAGGGTTGAGGCGCTGGACGCCACACCTCGCACCACGCCGGTGACCCGGGTTCGATACGACTCCGGGTTGCCGGGGTCGGCAGGGTAAGTAAGCGACACCAGGACGCCAGGAGAGCGGGTGGAAGCACCGACTGGGCAATGGCGGCTTCCATTGGGGAGGGAGGACACCAGACACTTGGCAGGTGTGTGACGCACATTCTGCCAGAGCCAGGCATCCTCTGTGGGATGGAGGGAGGGACAAGAAACTGGAAAACCTCCCTCGGCATTCCGGATGACGGCCGCTCCAGCCACCCAGCCTGTAATCACAGGCAGACCCTGCTGTGCAAAGGTGGTGCTCCGAGGAGGAAGAGAAAGGAGGTAGAGGACACCGGAGCACTCTAGGGGCAGACTTGGGGAGGGTTGGGTGACATTGAGCAGGGCCTGCAGGAGTGGAACTAAGAGGGCGTCCAGGAGGGATAAAAAGAATTAAAAAAATAACAGACAAAAGGGCAGTTCTTAAATACTCTACCCTTAAAGATACATTAAATTAAAAACCTTTTAACCCATTATGTTTAATGTATACGTGAATAGTCTTACACGATTTATAAAGCATTGTGAAATAAGAATGCACGCTGATGATACCGTACTGGTTGCTTCTGCAGAAAATCAGGAGCAAATGGAATAACAGCTACAAGAAGATATGATGCAAATGGAAGAGTGGTTGGGAAACTCAGGTCTGCTCCTTAATTCAAAAAAAAACAATGGTATTTATGGGGTGTCCTGCTAGGAGGAGCAGGCCCGAGCTGTGGCTTCAACTACATGATGGCACCTTCATTAAAAATGTGGCCAACTATTGGTATTTAGGTGTCCAGGTGGACTCTGGGTTGATTTACACAGAGCATATTCGTTTACAAATTGGGAAAGTAAATCAAAGATTGGGGCCACTTAGAAGGGTGGCTGGCTGTTTATCCCCTGATACTAGGGAGAAGTTGGTTAGGCAGTTACTTATTCCAGTATTGGAATATGGTTCCATTCTACCCAAAAAGTATTAAAAAAGTAAATCAAACCTATTATAGACTAGGTAAATGTATTACTAGAAGTAGATACAAGACCCATCACTGTGAAATTTACAATTAATTGAGTTGGCTTCATCCAGACGATCAAAGAAAATATATTTGGCTCACAACATGTCATAAGACACTACAGGGTAAACACAGACATTCCCTGTTGTGTCTTGAGCCAAGGGAACACATTAATGGCTCTAGAGTCTCAACAAGAGCATCTAGTAACAGAATACCAATGCACAGGTCATTTAACAGGATGGGTGACATAACCCTACAAAACAATATAGCAACTTATTGGAACAGGTTCCCCCATGAATTGACGATTACCAACAGTCTGACCATTTTTAAGTTGAAGTTACATGAACATCTGAAAACTACTTGTACTTGTTTTAAAAATACATTTTTAATGTGTATTGATTTTGTTTGTGATATGCTGTGCTTATGTATTGTTATTAGTGTAACAACACAGGATTTTGTTGAAAATGGGACTTGTATCCTAACAAAATGTTTCCTGTTTAAAAATAATTTTTTATCAATCAATCAATTATTGTCACTGTGCTTTACATTATAAATATGGGCTTTGTTCCAAGTATATGCAGACAGTTTAAATTAATCTGCATTGACTATTCATTCTGACAATCAGAACATACAGTCAGAAAACATGAGTTTATTTAAAACAGAGACAGTGACTTCCGGTGACGTCACCGCATGGTAGCTTAAACTGACTGTGGTGTAGTGCTATTTCGGTTAAAAATATGTGCCATTCGCTGCCAAGGACTGATTGCCAACAGGAAAAGGTCGAGGAAGTGCCCTGATGTCGACGAGGAGATTGAGGGGCCAGGAAAACCGCTATGAGGTTAAGGCAGCGTGAAGATCGAAGCCCAAGCACACCTATGTCCAGGGCCTCAGAGTCAGTCACAGGCTCGGCAGGAGAGGAGGAGGAGGAAGGGAATACCTACAGAAGTTCATAGATGGACGGGCCACGGCCCATATTTTAAAAATGTTGCATCGCATAGACAGCAATGTAAAAGACATTAAAAAAGATTTTAAACATTTAGAAAAGAGAACATCTGATCTGGAAACCAATTTAGATGCTATGAGGGAGGACCAAATGAAAATAATTCGGGCGATCATATATCTGGCCAGGAGGGAGAGGGAACTCACAGCTAGGGCTGAAGATGCAGAAGCCAGAGGGAGGAGGAAAACCATTCGCATTTTTGGCTTTCCGGAGGGGGCAGAGCAAGCAGACATAGCTGAGTTTATTAAAACCTGGCTCAGACAAGAATTGGATATTCCAGAAATAGAGCCTTTGGACGTGGAAAGAGCCCACCGTGCCCTGGCCCCCAAACCTAAGCAGGGAGCACCTCCACGATCAATCCTGGTGAAATTTGCCAGGTTCCCAGTGAAAGAAATGGTTCTCAGGACAGCATGGGCCAAAAGGGATTTGAACCTGGATGGCAAAAGGGTCTTTGTGGATCATGACTTTCCCCCGGTTACAATGGCAAAACAGAAAAAGGTGCTGGCAGTTATAAAGCAGTTAAAGGAGCAGAATATCAAGGCCTATTTGAGGTACCCAGCTAAACTACTGGTCCACTGGCCCACGGGGATCAAGCTGTATGATTCCCTATCGCAGGCTAGTGGGCAGTTGCAGAAAGCTGGATCTCCTCCTGGATTTGGCGCGTTAGGAAGAAACAGAACAACGAAGGCCCAACTGAAGTGGTCGACAGGAAGGAGAAAGGGCAGGAGGAACTGACCCATTCCGGAGTAAGGGTCCAGGGGAACAGCTCTGCCAAGATATTCTTCATCTTAACAAGGGACTGCTGATGTCTAAGGTGGTGGATAAGGGGTGATGGAACTTTTTGGTCTGCCTCGGTAACATGGATAATGAAGTGACTGAGTGTGCAAACTCTTTTTCCTACAATGAAAATGTTTCATGACTGGCGGATTGTGAACTGGCTTTGGTGTGTCATAAGGGAGCTGGAAAATAGTTCGTGGAGAGGGAAACGGACTTACAACTAAAAAACCCCTTCCCATCTGTTTGTACTTTTTCCCCTTTGGTTGAGTAATTAGGGGACATTGGGAAATGAGGCACAAGCAACTAAAAGTACTGTGCTAATTGCCAGTCCAACTAATAGCTGGCACCATGCTTGGACTGGGGAAGGGGGGATCCCCCACGAGTTAAGGGGGCGATCCCCTTTTCCTCCTAGATATTTGGAGTGCACTACGACCGGATGTCATATTAGCGAGGAGTTAAACAAGTGGGGACCATCTAGACCTGTGATTTCAGGTGGGTGACCCTCTGGGTGGGGGTTTTATTACCTCACCCTATTGTCTTGCTGTTCCCTCATCAATAGCCCACCCTGGGAGACCTATCTACCCAGCTGATAAAGGGCAGAAGGTGAGGAGCTGAATTTAGCTCATGCTCCTGGGCGGATGGAGTGTCCCTCCGTTTAAGATCCTGCGGGGTCTATATGTACATAGTTTTATGGTTGTATCGGGATTGGGGGAGGGAGGGGGTGGGCTTAAATAGGGAATATGGTGAGGCTTTCTAGAGAAGGACTAGATTGTCGAAGCTCGAGCTTAGCGCTGAAAAGGAAAAAGTTTAAAAGTGAAGGGAAGGGAGGGGGCTGATGTCCTGGTGAACCCAAAAGAATGTAAAACTAATAAAGATGGGTACACTGAAAATAACCTCACTCAATGTTAAGGGTCTTGGAACCCAGTTAAGAGGCATAAGGTACTCCGTGACCTAGCGAGGACCAAATGTGATATTGGGCTACTGCAAGAGACTAGACTCTCCGAAGAGGAGCATAAGAAATTGCGGAGTATGTGGGTGGGCGAGGTCTACGCCTCCTCGCACAAGCAGGCGAAGAAAGCGGGAGTGGCTACATTGCTCAGAAAGGGTCTAGGGGCGACTCTCCAGAAGGTCCATTCGGATGGAGAGGGCAGGTGGGTGATACTGTCACTAAAAATGGCAGAAAGACTGATTCATGTTATTAATCTGTACGCTCCCACGCCCTCTTCGTCCGAATTTTTTCGACGGCTTTTCAGGGTGGTGGCATTACTACCGGAGGGGCAAGTGATTATGGGTGGGGACTGGAATTGTGTGGAAGATCCGGGAGTAGATAGGTCAACTAAAGGGGATAACAAGGATAGAGGTATGGGTCCAAAAACACTATCACATTTGAGGGCGGAGGTGGGCCTAATAGATACATGGATGCAAAAGTTTCTGACTAGCAGAGACTTTACCTTCTATTCACACTCTCAAAACTCATACTCATGTATAGACAGATTTTATACGCAGAAGACGTGGGAAAGTTCAATAGTAGATCAGCAGATATACCCAATAGTAATTTCAGACCATGCAAAAATTAGTCTCACAATTAAGTTAGGACCGCCATATAAACAGTCCCTGTGGAGGCTTAATGCTGGATTATTGGGAGACAAAAAATTTGTTGACAAGATTAAACAGGTAATAGAAAACTATGTAAAAGAAAATTGGATGGACGGAATGTCGGTTAAGTATGCATGGGATTGGCTGAAAGCGGTAGTCAGGGGGGAAATTATTTCCTATGCAGCATATCAGAAAAAGATTAGGGGCCAGGAGCAGGAGAAGTTGGAACGTAAGATTGAGGAGTTGGAAGGCTAACATAAAAAGGGAAAGCAAGGCAATATCCTAAAACAACTGAAGGAGGCAAGGAGCAGTTGAACAAAATGTTAACATATAAGACGGAAAATGCCCTCAGATTCCTAGCACAGAAATTTTATGTAGATGGCAACAGAGCAGGAAAACTGCTAGCCTACAGGCTGAGAAGCAAGAGGCAGACAGGTTTATAAGAGGAATCAAAACCCAAAGAATCATGGGAGTTTAATCACTGAATCCACCCAAATTGCAGAAAGTTTTAAAGATTACTATGAGCTTCTATAAGTCAGAGGCAAGTCGGGTCAATTGGAAGCAGTTGTAAGATTTCTCCTGGACTGAATTTGCCAAAGCTCTCAAGGAACTACAGGAGGAAGTGAGCGCACATTCACCCAAGCTGAATTAGAGGTGGTAATCAGCAACTAAAACATAACAAAGCCCCAGGTCCGGATGGGTTCTGTGGAATATTACCAGGCGCTTAAGGAGGCGCTTCCTCCGCTGCTGCAAGTTTGCAACAGGCAGCATAGCTCCTGGAAGCCCCGGATACGGGCAACAGGCCATAGTCACTCTCATTCCAAAGCCAGATAAAGACACCACTCCAATGTGGCAACTATCGCCCATCTCCTATTAAACGTGGATGTCAAAATCCTGGCAAGGTTGATAGCTAATAGATTGCAAAAGTAATAACTCCAGCTGGTACATCCAGACCAGACGGGTTTTATCCCGGAGGCATTTGCAGGACAATGTTAGAAGGTTGATTACAATCATGAAAAATTCTCAGGTAGAAAAGGAAAGGGGGACCAGGTTGGTGGTCACGTTGGATGCAGAAAAGGCGTTTGACCGCCTTGAATGGGGATATCTGCAGGCGGTGTTGCAGACGTTTGGGTTGGGCCCCAAATTTCAAACGTGGATTAAAACGTTATACGCCAGCCCATCAGCAAGGGTCAGAGTAAATGGTCTTTTTTCAAAACCATTTCAGATTAAAAGGGGCACTAGGCAGGGGTGTCTTCTTTCACCCCTGTTGTTTGCGCTTAGTATGGAACCTTTGGCTGAGGCTTTTCGGACCCGGGAGAATATCTCGGGAATAATGGTAGGAGGGGTGGACAACAGCATATCTCTTTATGCGGATGATACCCTACTGTACCTATCGGACCCGAGAACTCCCTTCCAGCTGCTATGAGGCTCCTAGAAGAATTTGGAGCACTATCAGGGTTCAAAATTAATGAAACCAAATCAGAAATAATGGTGCTGGGGATGAGGGAAATATTGAAGAAAAATTACACTCAAACCTAAGATGGGGACAAGGGAATTCAGATACCTTGGGGTTCAAATAACAAAAGATTTGGGAAAGCTGTTCAAAGCAACTTCTGGAAATTACTAGGAGAGATAAGGAAGGATTGTGGTAGGTGGGCAGCTCTCCCATTATCCATGGCAGGAAGGGTGGAACGGTGAGGATGAATCTGCTCCCAGATTCCTCTTCCTATTTGATGCACTCCTCTGATACCCCCAAAAGAGTTCTGGTTAGAGGTAAGGAGGATAATCAGTAGATTTGTGGACCGAGAAAGACCCAGGCTAAGTTGGGGTTTATTAAAGTTCCAAAGGAAAGGCGGACTGGGGATCCCAGATATGAAGAAATACTATAAGGCAGCACAATTGCAATACTTGGGGTCAGTAGCTTCTAGGGACTGTAGGCTAAGCTGGGTTGAAATGGAAGTGAGACAGCTACGCCCATATACATTTAATAGTGGTTTTAAGGAGACTTCCTGAATTAGGGCCTGAACCAAAGACACCTGCTAAGAACCCTGGCCCAAATATGGACTCAGGTGATAAAGGAACTGAAGTTGCAATCTTGGCTAATCAGACAAGGTGTCATAATAGAGAATACAAATTTCATACTGGGAAGGAAAACCCCCTTTTTAGACGCTGGGCGAAGCTAGGGCTTAGGGAATTTAACCAATTGCTAACAGGGGATTGTATTAAAAGTTTTGCTCAGATACAACAAGAATTCAACATCCCTTCGGCTGACTTTTATGGATACTTGCAGATTAGGCATTTTATGCAGGCCGTAGAGAAAGGCAGTGTGGAAGTAAGTAAAAGTTGGCCCCAGCACTTCCTGGACCTCATTCAGGAACTGCTAAAGGGGTCAAAGCAACAGACACATTTGATTTCCAAACTATATGCGGCTGGGGGGTAGGGGAGATGAATCAGAGAATTACTATTCAGGCAAAGTGGGAAAGGGATCTAAATTGTGAAGAGGAGAAACCAAAGTGGGGACTGATTTGGAAAATGGCTGGCAGGACATCAGCCTCCCCTTCTTGGAGGGAGTTTAGATGGAAAACACTTACTAGATACTTTAGAACGCCCACAACAACAAAGCACTATAGCCAAAATAAATCAGATAGGTGTTGGAGGATATGTGGAATGATCGGTTCACACGAACATATATTCTGGAGTTGCCTCAAAATTGAAGGATTTTGGAACAGGGTGATCCAAGCCATAGGGCAAATCCTGGATATGAGAATTCCAGGCCATCCTAGATATTTTGTACTGGGGGAGCCTCCCCCGACAGTAGGGAGCCAGTCGTTGAAGTACCTCTTTTTGATTCTTATTGCAGCTGCCCACAGGGCTATTACTAAGAGGTGGCTGGATAAGGCACCCCCTACGTTGGAGCAGTGGTTGATAATTGCAGACCAGATTAAAATAATGGAAAGGCTAACTGCAAACCTGGCTCGAAAGACAGACAGGTTCAAGGCTAGATGGGTACCTTTTTTCAAGTACCAAGCATTAAGAGGGGGAGAGGAGGTTCTGGAGGTGCTGGCCAGGGAGGCTTTAGATTAGGAATCTGTGGAAGGCTAGCTCTCTAGGGCGGACTTGACCCTCACAGTTGACATAAAGAAATACAGAGGCAATTAAAGAATGGCCTAGATTTGGAGTACATGGAAAGCCGCTCACCAAGGGAGGGAGGGAGGAAGGGAGGAAAGGGAGGGATTGAATTAGTTGGCCTAAATAAACAGTCGATGAGTTTTTGTTGGGAGCTGACACTGGCTTAGATATAAAAAGAAAAATTAATTTTCAGACCTAAAAGGGGTCTTATTTTTATTTGGTAAAAGGCCGGGTGGCGCCACACAAGTCTTTTGGTAATGAGGCACGGGCCCCTTAGGTTCTCTTACTCTATTGGGCCAAGGTTAGTAAGTAATATAGTGTAAAGTATGCCGGGGAGGGACTGGGGGTTCTAAGGGGGTGTAGGGTTTTTTTTTCTTCTCCTATGTCTATTAAAAGTTAAACTTTGTATGTTACTGTAATACCTGATCTTATGTCTTGAGTTTCCCTCTGTTATTCCCTTTTTTTTTTCTTGTATGTTTTACCTTGTTATGAATAATGTGGAAAAAATGAAAAATCAATAAAATACAATTTCAAAAAAAAACAAAAAACAGAGACAGTAAGAGAGGTCATGGATACTGACCCTGATCATATTGTCACTATTGAAGAGCAAATACATGAACAAACTGCTACTAAATCAAATTGGATCAATGAGGAAGCATTGGTGTACTGGGACCTGAAGGAATTAAGAAGTTATGCTGGCATCACTTCAGATGAGACAGAGAACCAGGGTGATTATCCTGATTTGACTGACTTGATAGACCTGGATGAGTTTCCGGGAAGACAATATGAACTGGAATACAATATTGGACTATCAACTTTAACGCAGTTTAATAGCATTTTGTTTTACACCAAATTAATTTCTTGTCCAAATATTGGGTTTAATGCAGCAATAATGACATTTAAATTATACAGTGAATAAGGGAAAAAACAGGTACAGTAATCTCTCCCCTGGTGAACAAGTCCTATAATGAGTTTGAGAGTCGACATAAGTAACTATTCAATGAAATGTTACTTTTTTAATTTGTTTTAAACAGGTAATAAAAATCAGGGTTACAGATATTCTTCTAACTTTAAAATGAATTGATCTCTTAAATTTGGCTTGATAATATGGTGGTTCTTAATCTACTCTGAATTTATATATGTTACAAATGTTGACCAAAGCACCATGTTTATGCGGTCCTTGATCTAAAACAGTGACCATAATTCCAAGCCAACACCCCTGTCCCACGTACATAGGATGCATAAAGATGAAAAATGATACAGAGGGCCAGATATTCAAAGGGGTTGCACCTGGTGCAACTGAGTTGCACCAGCACAACCCCAGAAATGCACCCTGGGGCAGTATTCAGAGGAGGGACTTGTGTAGCGCAAGTCCCGATGCGCCGGGGAGCAAAGATAATGTATGTGGCGCATCTCCAGGGGGAGTGCCCATGCTTATGAGGCACATCCTGATATTCAGCCCGGGATGTGCAGCGCATGTGCCTGCACAACCCTGGGATGCGCTGCATATCTGGGTTCAAATGGTAGCCACCCACAGGCAAGCTGCTGCACTGCAAGGCACAACACAGCAGCCGCCAGCCGTGGGTGGCCACTCGCCCACCCAGTACACTGTGCAGAAGCACCGACATCTTGCCTGGTGGTCTAGTGGACCCCCCACCCTCCCCACAGCTCCAATCACTGTAAAATAAATATACAACTCCTCCCTGGTAGTCTAGTGGCACCCTCCTCCCACCCTGTAGTGCCGATCACCATAAAACAACCCATTAACTATGCCCTGGTAGTCTAGTGGCACCCGCTCCCACCCCATAGCACCAATTGCTGTACAACAACCCATTAACGGGCTGGCCCGGTGGAGCTGATGGTTGAGGTGTTGGACGCCACACCTCGCGCCACGCCGGTGACCCCGAAACTCGAGTAGCCAGGGGTCAGCAGGGGAGGGAGAGGATGAAGCATCTGGAGGACAGCTCTCCCCTCCCTGGGGAGGGTTTTGGGGTTGCTCGGTGCTCTTGCCACCTCCGATAGAGATCGGGGGTAGCTCAGGAGCACCAGCTGGCTTAAGAGGAGGAGTGTGGCAGACATCAGCAGGGCAGCCATGTGCAGACGTCATTGCATGCCACACTCTTAGGGGGAAACCATGAGAAAGACACCCGCCATGGACTGTGGAGATGATGGGGGCTCCGGGGGCAGGTCTCACATCCCATTGCCGGCCCACTTACTCGGGAGGACTTCAGGCCCAACTTAGCTGCCAGGTAAGGCCTCTCTAATTACAGAAAAGGCCATTAGGGGAGAACGCACCCATCCTGGGGGGGGGGGTCTGGGAAGCTAGGTCTGCCTGGGCAGTTGAGAGAGTCTCTCTCTGAGAACCGGGTTCAGGCAGGGAGTAGAAGTCCAGCCGAGAGAGCACCCCAGAAGGATGCCTGGCCATGGGGGAGTATAAATAAAGGATACAAAAAACCAAAAAAACCCCATTAACTATGCCCTGGTAGTCTAGTGGCACCACCCTTCCCCCCCTGTAGCCCAATCACTGAAAGTAAAATGTAAATATATCCCTGGTAGTCTAGTGGTACCCCCACCCCTCCTGATGCTCCGATTCCTGTACATGTACAACAAGGTAATTCCATGGTAGTCTAGTGGTCAGCCCACCCCTCCCGTAACCCCGCTTACTGATCCTACATTAAATCCCCCTCCCTGGTGGTCCAGTGGCACCCCCCACCCACACAGGACCCCCGGCCCACCCAGCTCCACCCCATCAGCGGCGGGCAGCAGCATACCCACCCACATACCTCTGCAGCTGCCCGCAACTGACAGCTACTGTATGGGCTGCAATTCCATTGGTCCAAAGTGTGGACCAATGGGATTGCAGTGCATACTGTAATAGTAACAAATATGTGAATCACATATTTGTGAATGACTATTACAGTATGTGCTGCAAGCCCATACAGTAGCTGTCAGCCGATGGGCAGCATGGAGGTATGCAGGTTGATATGCTGCTTCCTGCCACTGATGGGGGAGCTGTGTGGGCTGGGGGTCCTGTGTGGGTGGGGGGTGCCACTGGTTCACCAGGAGGGGGATTTAACATAGGATCGGCAAGCAGGGTTACGGAGGGTGGGGGACCACTAGAATACTATGGCATTACAGTGTTGTACATGTATGGGAATCAGAGCATTGGAAGGGGTGGGGGGGTACCACTGGACTACCAGGGATATATTTACATTTTATTTTTAGTGATTGGGCTATGGGGAGGGAGAGGAATGCCACTGGACTAACAGGGCATAGTTAATGGGTTGTTTTATGGCAATCGGGGCTATGGGGGAAGGGGATGCCACTGGACCCCCTCTGGCAGTCCCACATGCTATACAGGGTATCTTTTGCATTTCACTGGCCTGTCCTGCACAACTCATGCAAATGGGGCCATAATGACATGCAAATGGCCCCATTTGCACCTTGCATACGTTATGGCCCCATTTGCATACTGCCGGCTGAATATCAGGAATTTGCACACAGTGTATCTCTGTTGCACTGGCACAGTTCCCATTCCTGGTATTCAGCCCTGTCTGGGGGGAATGCACCAGTGCATCATACCTAATATATTCAGAGGAGATGCGCCATTGCTTATCTCCTTTGAATATATCCCTGAGTTTCATCAGGGCAACACAGTTGCGCTCCGCCACCACTTGCACCATTGCAGGGCACAACTCTGAATATTGGGGTCAGAAAATAAACTGTAGAGAGAAAGAAGAGTTCATAAGAGGAGATAATGAACCAAAGCAGCCCTCATCTCGCATTTTCAGAGATGAAACACAGTACAGGCGCACAACTGCTGAGACTTGACAGTTTATGAACAATTCTGATTATTCTGAAAGCAGTAAGAAACCCACGGTTACTTCCTACCATTAAATGGGAACCATATCGGTTAATCGTTGCACTGCACATTTACAAGCAAATGCTTTTTTTTACTTTGATTTCAATCACAAGTCACCTCGCCTGATTTCACCACCAATTAACTACATTATTAGTACCACTATTCTACTTGTAGTTTAAAAAATACTGTTTCAAGAAAGTAAAGACAATTCACAAAACACTTCTCTTGTTGTTCTGTTCTGAGTCTGTTGAGACTCAGGACTCACTTCAATAGTCAGACATGCACCTGAGATGTTCACATTCTTAATACAGGAAATGCTCAGCACTACGCTCCCACAGGGAGTAGCTAGGCCATACTGGATGCAAACCTTTTGAGCTCTTGTGGGCAAGTAACCCCTTTGAAAAATTAAGGGAGGCATTGGTGGTCCTGTGGGCTAGGGAAATGCCCTGGGGGGGGCACAACATAAAGAAGCCCTGGTGGTCTAGTGGGCTAGCTTCACAGTGGCTAAGAACAGCATTTTTTAAATAAATTAATATCCTTCCCTGGTGTCTAGGGGGGCTCCTTGAGCCCTGGTATTGTGAGGGCGTATTGGTGGCAGTGGCAGTAGGAGGACCAGTTTGGGCTCCATTTACAGTCAGCAGCTAGTGCGATCACGCTAAAGGAGAGCATCTATAGGTGCTCATCACTCCCAGCCAGCATGGAGCTCAGGCTGTGGCTTACTCCACATTGGTGGAAGAGTAAAAGCATAATGGAGCCAGCAGGAGGTGGAGGAGGCAGTAATGGAATTGCATCCCTCCACCTTCCTGAATAGCTGCTCTGGCAGCAAAGTATTTATGTCCTTAGGGGCTTAGAAGCTGAAGGGGCTCAGGAGCAGCAAAGGGGCTGCTATTTTAGAGAAGCTGATCCCATGGCAAATGTGAAGCAAGGAGAGAGCGTTCGTAGGGTGGCAGGAGCCACCAGTGTGCAAGCCACTCCCTCAGCAATGTAAAAACCTCAGATTGGGTTAGAGAGAGAGGGTTTATATATATATATATATATAGAGAGAGAGAGGAGCGAGAGGAGGAAGAAGCAGAGCAGTGGGTGCCACACATCGGAAGCCACACCATGGCCTGTGGCAGTAGCCAGTGAGCTTAATTTAATTTGTTAAAGCCTGCAGAGCACAGGCAATGATGGAGCCTCACCAAGGGGAGAAACAGAAGAGCCGCACTGCAGCTACTATGCAAGCCTTGAGGGGCTTTAAATTTGAACTGGGGGGGTGGGGAGAACAAAGAGAGAGCATTTGGGATAGGAGAGCCCACAAAGCACAGCGGCCAGCAGCCAATGCCAAAAGGTTATAATACATTAAATAAAATAATATATATTGAAATACCCTACAGACCACTTACTGGTGCTTTGGCTTTCAGTGTTTAGAAATCCTTGCCATTGAAATCTTTCCAAAGCAGCAATAAAATTTAGTTCAATATGACTATTCACTAGGTGAAACTGAGGTTTGAGGCACTGGAAACCAAACCTCGCACCACGCTGGCAACCCGGGTTCGGGAATGAGTCTAGGCTGTTGGGGGTCAGCAGGGGAGAGAGAGAGGATTGAGCATCCGGAGGACTGATCTCCTCTTTCTGGGGAGGGAGCCAGGGCTGCTCGGCATCCTGGTGACCCCCGATGGAGAACAGGGGTAACACAGGTACGCCAGCCAGAAGAAGGGGCGGGAGCGTGGCAGTCGTCAGCAGGGAAGCTGTGCACAGATGTCATTGCACACCACACTCCCAAGGGGAACCAAAAAGCAGAAAATCCCCTATTTCACCTGTGGAGATAAAGTGGATGCCAAGGACACAGCCCACATCCCAACTGCCTGCCCTATGTCTGGAGGATTCCAAGGCTGACCCGACACCCAGGTAGGATTTGCCTAATTTCAGACAGGCCGTTGCAAGAGGATGGGCCCGGCCCTGGGGGGGTGATCCAGGGGATTAGGTCAGGGTAGTCCCTCCACTAACTGGGGTTCAGGCAAGGGAATAGAGGCTGGGGTCGAGTGCAGACCCCAGAAGGATGCCCAGGCAAGAACGGAGCGTAAATAAAGTAAAAAAAAACCCATAAAACTTTAACATGCAAAGCAAGATAGCCGACGGAGTTCTCTACACATGCGCACTGGGCTGTGGCAGCCATCTTGGACACAGCAGACAGTGCCATCTTCTACTGGTACTGATAGACAAAACAGTGCCGAAAACACGCAGTGATTGACGTTCACCGCCACTATTATAAGTCTGTTTGCTATCCAGAAAGCTCCCTTTCCTTTACAGTGCTTGCAAGACAGCTGCAGGGCTACTCCCACTGCAACCATGAAAACTACTTGTTTTTGTGCTGCTTTTTATCAAGTAACAGGTGATGATTTATGTGCATGTTGGTCGCCATGCTTTCTGTTCCTAGATCATCCCTTGTTGGTGGATCTGTTTCTACTGCGTGATCTAGTGGGCTTGTTTATTCATGGAAAAAATGTTCCCTACTCATAATCTCTGCAATCTCTCAAACTGGTTTTCCTTCCTCTGTTCTATCTCTTTTTCATGCTTTTCAGCTCTTTCTTACACAATTTTGGAAAAAAATCTTTAACTGCATATTATGTTTAATATTTATCAAGATTTTAGCTCTTTAATCTCAGTTTTTGTCTTTTCATATAGCTTCCTATCCTGTTCCACCAGAATTTCCACTGATGTCGTGGAGCAGTCAGTGAAAGTTCCCAACCACCGCTCCTCTAAATCACTGTCAAGTGACCCAGCAGAGGGAGTTTTATAATCTCTTAAACCCTTGGTATTCATTCTCTGTGCAAATATTCTTCAAGGGTTACATCATCATACCAAAAGTCAATCTCCATTAAAATTATTTTCTCATATTCATTAAATTTGTCTTTTAACTTGCTGTTCTCACAACTGTCTACCAGAACATCAGCAGCAATGTTTCAAAAGGAATCCCTCAGCTGATCATTTCTTCCCATCCTGGCATAACTAAAGGTATTTTCTCTCTGGCTCGCAGACGTCCTGGCTGGGGACTGCTCTGTCTCACTTTTCTCTGGCTCCATTCTCCTTGCTGCTGCAGCCATATATTCAGCAGTGTTTCAAACTGAAAAAAGTTATAGCCACTGGCTAGAGCAGCATTACCAGTGAAAAAACTGAGTTACTGTGGATGCATGCTAAGAACGCACATGCTGTTCTGCACACATGCGGTGCCCCAGTTAACAATTCAGTCACTACCTGACCGGAAAACAGCTAAAGAAAATAAAACTGGGAACACCACAAAGTCAAAGTCAAAGGTGAAGCCATTACACAGTGACACACACCTGGGGCACTCACCCTCAGTCTGATGCTCTCAATCCCTCACTCCGAGACCATCACATAAGCACAAACACTAGGGCATCCTCCTTCTATCTGACACTCTTGAACCCTCACTCTGAGACCCCCCTCACATACATACACTGACACATACCAGGGGCATCCACCCTCAGTCCAACACTCTCATACCCTCACACAGACATTACTCACATAAACACACTGACACACCTGGGACACCCACCCTCATTCTGACACCCTTAACCCCTCACTCTGAGACCCCTCAAATACATGCATTTCACCCACCCAATGGGTGACACTCTCTAACCCTCACTCCAAGACCCCTCACAGGCACACACTTCCACAAACACCTGAGTCACATACCCTTAGTCTGACACCCTCAAACCCTCACTCTGAAACCCCAACACACACATACACACACACTGACATACAGTGGTGGCACCCACCCTCAGTCCGACACTATTGAACCCCCACTCAGAGTGACCTCACATACATACACACACACTAACACATGTGTAGGGCACCCACCCTCATTCCAACACCCTCGATCCCTCACTCCAAGGCCCCTCAAATCCACACAGTGACACACACCTGGGGCATCCACCCTCAGTCTGACATCCTTGAACTCTCACTCCAAGATCACACACGCATGCACGCACGCACACACACACACACACACACACACACACACACACACACCAGGGGCATCCACCCTCACTCTGACACACACACACACCCCCCCAGGGCATCCTCCCTCACTCTGACACCTTTGAACCCTCATTCTGAGATCCCAGCCACCCCAATTTCAACACCTTTAAACCCTCCCTCTGAGACACATCACATACACACAGTGACATACACCAGGGGCACCTACTCTCACTCCAACACCCTTGAACATCTCTCTCCAGGACTCCTCACATATACACACTGACACACACCACAGGCATCCATCTTCAATCCATAAACCATGCATCCTGACTATGAGACCCTTCGCATACGCATAACATACTCGTGAGGCATCCACCCTTAGTCTGACACCCTCAAACTCTTACTTTGAGACCCCTCAAAGACACACACACTCATACGCACACATATGGGGAACTCACCTTCAATCCAACACCCTTGAACCCTCACTGAAAGACCCCTCACATACACACAGTGAAATACACCTAGGAAACCTATCCTCACTCCAACATCCTACAAGCCTCACTCAGTGACCTCTCATATACACACACTGACACACACTGGGGGCATCCACTCTCATTTCAACACCTTTGCACCCTGACTAAGAGACCCATCACATATACATATACAACACATACACATACTGACACACACCTGGGACACTCACAATCAGTCCAATACCTCTAAGCCCTCACACTGAGACCCGTCATACACACACTGGGGCATCCACCCTCAGTCCAACACCCCCCTCCACCATCACTAAAAGACCCCTCATATACACACACTGACACACACCCGAGGCACCTACACTCAGTCCTGCACCTTTGAACCCTCACTCTGAGACCTCTCACTTACAACCAGAGACATACTGGGGGCATCCACCCTCAGTCAAACATCCTTGCACCATCAATGCAAGACCCCTCACATAGACACACTGACACACATCTAGGGCACCCATCCTCATTCCAACACCCTCGGTCTCTCACTCCGAGTTCCCTCACTTATACCCAGTGAAACACACCTGGTGCAGCAACCCTCATTCTGATACCCTTGCACCCTCACTCCAAGATCCCTCACATACGCACACTGATGCACACCTGGGGCACCCACCCTCACTCCAAGACTCTTCGACCCTCACTCAGTGATCCCTCACATACACACACTAACACAGCCCTTGACATATCTTCACTCTGACATCCTTGACCCCTCAGTCCAAGACCCCTTACATACACACACACTAACACACACTGGGGGCATCTACCCTAAATCCAACACCCTTGCACCCTTACTGTGAGACCTCTCACAAACAGTGAAACACACCTGGAACACCCACCCTCAATACAATGTCCATGAACTCTCACTCCGAGACCCCTCACATACACACACTGACACACACACCTGGGGCAACCACCCTTACTCTGACACCCTGGAACCCTCACTCTGGGACCCTTCACTTACACACTCTGACACACAAATACACCAGAGGCACTCACCTGCAATCCGACTTCCTCGAATCCTCATTCAGGGAGCCCTCATACACACATACAGACACACAACTGGGGCATCCACCCTCATTCCAAAACCCTTGAACCCTCACTCAGTGTTCCCTCACGTACATCGCTGACACACACCTGGGGCACACACTCTCACTCCAACACCCTTGAACCCTCACTCTGAGACCCTTAACATAAACACACACAGTGACACACACCAGGGGCATCCACCCTAAGTCCAACACCCTTGTACCCTTACTATGAGACTCCTCACATAGACACAGTGAAACACACCTGAGACACCCACCCTCACTCTGTCACCTATGAGCCATCACTCAGAGACCACTTAAATTCATACCTGACACACACCTGGGAAACCCAGCTTCACTCCGACACCCTCAAACTCACACTCCAAGATCTCTCACATAGTCTCTTTGCCACAAACCTCTGGCACCAACTCTCACCTGACACCCTTGAACCTTCACTCTGAGACCCCTTACACATACACACACACACACATACACACACACCCACAAACACACTCACACACACACACTGGGAGCATCCATCCTAAGTTTAACATCCTTGCAAGCATACTATTAGACCCCTCACATAAACACAATGAAACACACCTGGAGCACCAACCCTCACTCTGACACCCATCAACCCTCACTCAGAGACCCATCACATACACACTTCACACACACACACCTGGATCACCCACCCTCACTCCGACACCCTCGCACTCTCACTCCAAAACCCCTCACATACACACAGTGAAACACACCTGGGACACCCACAGTCACTTAGAAGCTGCTCACATAAACACCTAGGGCACCCACCCTCAATCTGACACCCTTCAACCTGCACTCTGATACCCCTAACATACACACAGTGGAAAATACCCTGGGGCACCAACACTCAGTCTGACACCCTTCAACCCTCACTCTAAGATTCCTTACAAAGACACTCTGACACAAACTGGGTTCATCAGCCTTTAGTCCAACATCCTTGTACAGTTACTATGAGATCCCCCCAACATACACACAGTGAACCTCACCTGGGGCACCAACCTTCACTCTGAAACCCTTGAACCCTCACTAAGAGACCCCTCACATATACATACTGACACACATCTGGGGCACCTGCCCTCAGTCTGACACCCTCGAACTCTCACTCCTAGGTCCCTCACATACACTAAGAGACACACACACCTGGGCCACCCACCTTCAGTCCAACACCTACGAACCCTCTATCTGAGACCCCCCCCACACACACACACTAACACACACTTGGGACACCTACCCTCAGTCTATCACCCTGAAACTCTCACTCCAAGACCCCTTATACTCATACTGACACACACCAGAGAAATTCACCCTCACTCTGACATCCATTCTGACAACATTCCCACCTCATGAACAAAGATTTCATTAGTGTTGCAATTTCTTTTTATGTGTAAAAATTGGTCAAAGAGGAGGCTGTCAGCCAGACTGTTGGAGTGACAACTGTTAGCCCTCAGGAGAGTGTTCCCAGATAATTATTTGTGGTATGAAGAGGTTACAACTTTGTTGTTACAGTTCACTGATAGCTGAGAGATTTCTCATCATTCCTGTGACTGCAGCCCAAATAAAGGGTATTGCTGTTAAGCCAAGACATAAATGTAGGGCCGTTTTTACTGTCCCCACCCCAGACACGGATACATTATTTATATAATGAAACCATCTAATAATATGCCTGAGGTGTGGGTTATGGTCCATGAAAACAATATTCTCTTCCCACCAGGCCAAAAAAGAGACTAGCACAAACTGGGGCAAGGGCAGACTCCATGGCAGTCCTATGTTGTTGTAGGTACATATTGTCTCCAAAACAGAAATAGCTATTTCTTAAGACAAAATCAAGTAGTTACAGGTTAAAATTCTTTGGGGGGCATTACACATGTTCTGGTCTGCTTCTAAGAAGTGTCTGCTTGCAGTGATTTCATTCTTATGTTTAATACATGTATATAAAGAGGTAATATCGATTGCTACCCAGCAGTACCAATTTTGCCAATCAAACCCCTCAGTTTTGCTCAGTAGGTGCATGATATCACATATGTGGCTAGGGGTTGCCTCAGGCCACCATTCCCCCTCAGCCGGTGATTAATCTCTAGGAATTGACCAGCTCTTCTGTAATCATTGCTTAATTCAAGCACATTAATTACAGGGTATTTTTACCCTTAAAGCCAGTTTTGGCCACAGGAAGTAACTCGTGGCTACCAATGTTTCCCAAATCAGATGTAAAATAAAATTTTTTTTCAATATGTTCAATAACAAAATCTATGTCCTCAAAACTATCTCAGTTGCTGATTCAGCTGAGGGGCTGTGTTAGATAGAAGTTCACAGGCTAAATTAAGATTATTATCAGTGTCCCTTTCCAAAACATCCCTCCAATTTTTTTTCAGCATCAAGCAATCGCATGTTGAGAATTCCATGGACAGTGTATGATTCTCTTTCTTGAAAGTAGACTCTTTGGTAGTGTTGCTCCGATAGTGCTTTTGTGGAGCCTACCACTATCTGTCAGATAGAGCTGGTATCCTGACTTGGATCCTGCCAGATATCCTGCCAAAGACAGATGAGGATCCAGGGTGAGATTGTGATGGCTCCTAGTTAGGATCCATGGGTCATAGGGCAGATAGCTAGGATCCAGGGCCAGATAGTGATAGATCCTGGTTAGGATCCAGGTATCCCAGCTGGTAGGATCTATGGTCAGATAGCACTACTATCCTACCATAGCAACTATCTGGCCAAATTTGAGGTATCTGTTGGTATCTTGATCTCTAGGATACTATCTGAGCAACACTACTCTTTGGTCTAATTTCCTAAGAAGTGTTAAAAATGTCCACCTCAATTTCAAAAGGATTAGGCTTTTCAGTCAGAGCAAAGAGAGGCCTCTAGCAAGGAGATTTACCTGAGAGGTAATAAGTTGGACTGAGGAGCTACTGATCCATCTGTTGCTTTATTTCTAATTTCTGGCAGATCTCTGAGTTCTTGCATGCTCCCACATTTTCCATTTACTTCTCTTTGTTTTGTGTTTTCTTTTGGGTTTTGTTTTGCTTTTTGGAGCCTGCTTTGAGATTTCCATTACAGGTTCCTGTAATGGGTTGCTTTGTTCTAAAAAAATACGACTTTTTTTTCCTTCATTTGGGGATACACTGGTGTCACTGTCCATTCTATTGCTGTTTCTTTTCCTCCTCTGGTGGCTTCTTGATCTTCCCTGTTTATACAAGCAGAACTTTCACTTTCAGTCCCAAACATCACCTGACTCATAAGTGAGCCTCTCTCTCTCAGATTTGATTCTCTTTCTCTCCTCAGTCTGCTCTTTGAATTTACAGATTTTGTCTTGCAAGGACTTGTCAAAAAAAATTCTGGACACCCTTTATAAGAATTTAATTCTGCTTGTAAGTGCTTAAACTCCTGTCTAACTAATTTATGCTAGCGTTTGCCTTGTTAGATCAGAATAGCTATCAATTCCTCTGATCAGGTGGTTATACTAAGGACTTCTGCAGCCTTTCTTTTGAGTTGTCATCAAGGCTACCAGATACAGGTGCTATATGGACTCAAAGTCCCTGTCATTGTACACTTTTGTTATTTGAATGCACCAATGAGCACTGGACACATTGTTAATTAAGAGTTTAAAGAAAGTGGCAGTCAAGGCAGATGCCAGCCCCAGATAAAGCCTCTAGAGAGAGTTGACACATAGGGGTGTTAGCCCTACTACCTTATGCATGTGTGACCTCATTAAGCTATTGGACCAATCTGGCATGTGCACAGTTTCACTTTTTTATTTTCATAACCCCTAGCTGTGGCTGGGAGCAGAGCACCAGGAGAGCAACTGGGGGGAGGGGGTCAGAGGAGTGGCAGCCATCCAGTGTACCACATACTGGTGCATGCACAGTGATGCCATTGATAGCACTTCGTGCTGCTCTGCCGCAAGGGAGGAAATCAGAAAGAGAATCACTTTGTTGGCAGGTTGATTCCCTGACCCTTTGCAGGCCCTGCACTGATGACACTGACACAGCTCCACCAGATCCATAAAGGGCGGATCAAGAGAGGCTCTCTGACATCCTCACATGAAGAGGGAGCTGTGGGGGAAATGGAGCTGATAAGTATGAGAGATGTCAGGTGACAGGGCTGGAGGGTCATGGTTATAGGAGCCAACCGAGGAGTGGAGAAAAAAAAGAATAAATATATGATCTTATATGTTTGCAGACATCTGCAGTTTTAGCCTTTGCCCCGTGTTTCCTCAACTGCACATGTTAGTATTTCTTCCTCAACTTGTTATCCTAGGTCAATAAGACAGTGTAAAACTGAATGATGCAGAACTCCCCTGAAAAGGAGATATTGCATTTATTAAAACAGGTTCTTTTTCCTGCCCACTTCATCTCTTCATATTGCTTGTTCCTGCACTGAACTCATGATCCCCTGCTGATGACATCACAACCAAAACAATCACTTTCATCTGCTTTTGCACTACCATCAGCAAATCAGGCCCTCTGGCTCTATAACCAGACATTGTAAAATTGATGGAAAAAATCCTGAATGCTGATTGTTCTTGAGGCAGTTCCAGCTATGTTATTATCTCAGTGCAACATCGCAGTCTAAAACTACTTTAATCTAAAGAATAACCTGCATACATAGATAAATAGTATGTTTTTTTAATGTTAGGGTGTATGTTACAGTATGTTGGCTATCACTTCTTGGGTTGTTAAAGGCAGTCAGCTGCATCTCATGCCTCACAACACACCTGAAACATGACATTATCTCAGCATGCCACATACCTTTTCATGCCATATTGCTTAAAGAGTAACTTCTTGCATGCCATTTCAGCAGTCTGTTTCCGGTGGTTTTGCAATAATTTGCAATCCATGTTATTTGGTTTATTTTATACTTTTAATAGTTCCCTGCTCACTTCCTGCCCACAAAGACCAAGTGCCGAGCTTAGTGACATGTGCCTGATTGTGTTCTTGTGAGACTCGATGTGTGATGTCACTAAATGAAATCCTTCTGACTCCCACTTCACAGCATCGTGGTCAATTTGTGCTTGCCGGCCATGGGTGTGTGTGTGCAGTGATTATGCTTGTGAGAGTCTGCTCTTGCAAATGAAACTATTAACACCTTCTTTAAATTCGGTTTCTTGAGTGTTTTTTTTTTAAACTAACTGTGTGTTTATTCATTCAGCTGTCCAAATTATCAGTCTTTCAGTGTGCTCACATTCAGATCTGATCAATTACCTTTAGCAGCTAAGTACAGTGGCCAGTAATACACATTTTGTAGCCTTCTATGGTAGCATTATTGTGCTGCCAGCTTAGAATTATTAAGTAGATATAATTATTATTGACATAAGCAATACATATATTGATTATTGTTTATAGTTTTTATTCTTTAAAAAAAATCCAGTAACCAGTATAATATTTTTATACCCTTTCTTTAGATTCTTTTCTTTTGACTAAAAATTACTACTTACTCATAGTATTTGTGGGTTTTGCTATTTGTGTATGTGTTCAATATAGGTTCATAGGATAATTACGAGATCAAGGGACAAGCCCATTATGATCACGCCACCTAGCCTAGGTGGAATTCATAGTTTGATTCATCCATGTACAGATCAAGTTTTATTTTGAATTGGTTAAGGTTTTCACTGTGCACAACATCATATGGAAGCGAGTTCCATATCGGGATAATCCTGTGTGTAAAAAATGTATTCCTCTTTACGGTCCTATTTATATTAGATTTTAATTTCCAATTATGAGATCTAGTAGCACATATAGAAGGATACCAATCCAAATAGATTGATTCAAACAGGAATTCATCCTTCATTGCCCTATAAAGTAAGCATAAATCCCCTCTCAGTGAGCGGTATTCTAAAGAATACAAATTCAACTTTTTTAGTCTTTCAATATAGGGAAGGGAAATCATGCCCACAATGTGCTTTGTAAATCTCCTTTGAACTCTTTCACTAGATCTTATGTCTTGAATCAAAGTTGGAGCACAGAAAGAAGAACAATAATCAAAATTTGATCTCACAACACTGGTAAATAAGGGAATTAATACCTCCGGCTCTCTGCTTTTAATATTTTTTAATATGCAGTTAGTAAGACGATTACTTTTTTTAACTGTATTATTTAGGTGTTCACAGAATTTTAAATTATTCGTAATATATACTCCGAGATCTTTTTCGGAGCTTGTTACACCTAACTCATGATTATCGATAATGTAATTGAAGCATCTGTTTTTCTTTCCAAAATGCATAATTTTGCATTTTTCATAATTAAATTTCAGTTTATGCATATTAGCCCAATCTGAAATTGATTGTAGATTTGTTTGTAATTTTAGGGCTGAGGCTACATCGTTCGCAATTCCACCTATCTTAACATCATCTGCATACTTTGTTAGTCAGATGCCTTCCATAGCACTCAGACTAGCTATTAAGATGTTAAATAAGATACGACCCAAGACAGAGCCTTGAGGTACACTACTCGTACACCTCCTCCCCTTGACATTATATGATTTTTCTTATACAGTGTAAATCCTTGTATTTCCTGTCCCCATTGTTCAATGGTGAACCAGGTTTCTGTGACACCACAGATCTGAATATTTTGTGAATGTAAAATTATTTGAAGTTCATTGATTTTATTTAGTAAGCTTCTAGCATTTAATAACATTATGTTCAACTTGATTTCTTGTGCTGTGTGTATGTGAGTTGTTACATAGTTAATGTGGGATGGAGCTGGACAGAGGGTGGATGCTGCTGGTGTATGTCAGTGTGCGTGTGTGAGACATCTCAGAGTGAGGGTTCACTGGTGTCAGAGGGAGGATGGATGTCCCCGGTGTGTGTCAGTATGGGTATAAGGGGTCCTGAAGTGAGGATTTTAGGGTGTTAGACTGATAGCGAGCGCACCTGGCTTGTCTCATTGTGTGTGTGGGGGGGGTTTCATATTGAGGGTTCGAGGTTGTTGGACTGTAAGAGGGTGCTCCAGATGAGTGTCTGAGTGTGTATGTGAAGGGTCTCAAAGTGAGTGTTTGAGGGTGTTGGCCTAAGGGTAGGTCCCCCAAATGTGTGTCTGTGTGTGTATGTGAGGGGTCTCTGTATGAGGGTTCATGGGTGTCAGAGTGAAGGTTGGTGCCCCAAGTGAGTTTCACTGTGTGTATGTTAGGGATCTCATAGTAACTATACAAGGATGTTAGGCGGAGGGTGCATGCTCCTGGTATGTGTCAGACTACCTGTGTAAGGAGTCTGAGACTGAGGGTTGAAGGGTGTCAGACTGAGTGTGGGTGCCTCAGGTATTTTTCACTGTGTGTATGTAAGGAGTCTCGAGTGCAGGTTGAAAGGTGTCAGATTGAGGGTGGGTGCCCCAGCTGTTTGTAGATGTGTATGTGAGGGATCTCTAAGTGAGGCTTCATAGGTGTCAAAGTGAGGGTGGGTATCCCCTGTGTGTTTCAATGCATGTATAAGGGGTCTCAGAGTGAGGGTTTCAGAGTGTTAGAATGTTAGAGTGTTACAATGGGGGGGTACCCCACCTGTGTGTGTCAATGTGTGTCATGGGTGTCAGAGTGAGGGTGGGTATCCTTGGTGTGTTTCATTGCAGGTATAAGGGGTCTCAGAGTGAGGGTTTCAGAGTGTTAGACTGAGGTTGGGTGCCCAGATGTGTGTCAGTGTGTGTCAATAGTGTCAGACTGAGGTAAGGTGAACCAGGTGTGTTTCACTTATTGCATATGTGGGGTCTTGTAGTAGGGATACAAGGGTGTTGGAGTTAGAGTGAATATCCCCAGTGTGTGTCACTGTGTGTGTATGTAAGGTGTCTCAGAGTGAGGGGTCAAGGGTGTTGGAGAGAGAGTAGGTGCCCCAGGTGTGTGTCAGTGTGTGTAGGCAAGGGATCTCAGCGTGAAGGTTCAAGGGTATTGGAATACGGGTGGATGCTCCAGGTGTATTTCACTGTCTGTATGTGAGGGGCCTCGTAGTGAGAGTTTGAGGGTATTGGAGTGAGGGAGGGCGCTCCCAGTGTGTGTGAGGTGTGTATGTGAGGGGTCTCTTAGAGCAGGCAGCTCATGGGTGTCAGAGCAAGGGTGAGTGCCCCAGGTGTGTTTCACATTGTGTGTGTGAGGAGACTCATAGTATTTGTACAAAGGTGTTGGACTTAGGGAGGATTCTCCCAGTGTGTGTCACTGTGTGTGTATGTAAGGAGTCTTGGAGTGAGGGTTCAAGGGTATCAGAATAAGGGTGAGTGCCACAGGTGTGTTTCACTGTGGATATATGAGGATTCTCAGAGTTTGATGTTTTGGACTGAGGGTAGGTACCCCAGGTGTGTGTGTCAGTGTATGTATGCGAGGGGTCTTGTAGTGGTGTTGGGAAGGTGTTAGACTGAGGCTGGATGCCCCCAGTATGTGTCAATGTGTGTAAGTGAGGAATCTTGGAGTGAGGGTTCAAAGGTGTTGGAGTGTGTATAGGTGCCCCAGGTGTGTCAATGTATGTGAGAGATATCTTAGCCAGGCTGCAAAGTTGTTGAACTGAGGGTGGGTGCCTTCTGTTGTGTCAGTGTGTGTATGTGAGAGGTCTTGGAGTGAGGGTTCAAGGGTTTCGAGATTGAAGATGGGAGCCCCAGGGGGTGTGTCAGCATGTGTGTATGTGTATGTGAGGGGTCTCTTAGAGAAAGTTCAAGGGTTTTGGAGTGAGGATGAGTTCCCCAGGTGTGTGTCAGTGTATGTATGTTAAGTGTCTCTTACTCAGGGTTGGAGGGTATCGGACTGAGGGTGGGTGCCCAATGTATGTATGTCAGTGTGTCTGCATGTGAGGGGGTCTCAGAGTGAGAGTGAATGCTCTCAGTGTGTGTCAGCATGGGTGTAAGGGGTCTTGCAGTAAGGGTTTAAGGGGTGTAAGGGTTTCAAGGTGTCAGACTGAAGGTGGGCACCCCCAGTGTGTCAGTGTGTGTGTGTGTGTGTCTGTGAGTGGTCTTGGAGTGAGGGTTCGAGGGCATTGGACTGAGGGTTGGTACCCCAGATGTGTGTCAGTGTGTATATGTGAGGGGACTTGGAGTGAAGGTTCAAGAGTGTCGGAGTGAAGGTGGGTGCTGCAGGTGTGTTTTGCTGTGTATATGTTACTGTCTTGAAGTTAGGGTACAATGGTGTAGGACTGAGAGTGGATGTCACCAGTATGTGTCACTATGTATGTACATGTAAGTAGTCTCTGAGTGAGGGTTGAAGGATGTCAGAGTGAGGTTAAGTGCCCCAAGTGTGTGTTACTGTGTGTATGTGAGGTGCTTCATAGTTAATGTGCGATGGAGTTGGATAAAGAGTGGATGCTGCTGGTCTGTGTCAGTGTGTGTGTGTGTGTGACATCTCAGAGTGAGGGTTCACTGGTATCAAAGTGAGGATGGATGTTACAGGCATGTGTCAGTGTGGGTATAATGGGTCTTGGAGTGAGGGTTTCAGTGTGTTAGACTGATGGTGAGCACCTCAGATTTGTCTCAGTGTGTGTCAGTGTGTGTGTGTGTGTGTGTGTGTGTGTGTGAGCTGGTCTCAAATTAAGGGTTCAAGGGTGTTGGACAATAGGTGGGTGCCCCAGATGAGTTTCTGAGTGTGCATGTGAAGGGGTCTGGAGTGAGGAGTCAAGGGTGTCAGACTAAGAGTAGGTCCCCCAGATGTGTGTCCATGTGTGTATGTGAAGGGTCTCTGAATGAGGGTTCATGGGTGTTGGAGTGAGGGTTGGTGCCCCAGGTGAGTTTCACTGTGTGTATGTTAGGGATCTCGTAGTACCTATACAAGGGTGTTGGACAGAGGGTGCATGCCCCTGGTATGTGTCAGAGTGTCTGTATAAGGAGTCTCAGACTGAGGGTTGAAGGGTGTGGGCCTGAGTGTTGGTGCCCCAGGTATTTTTCACTGTGCATATGTTATGGGTCTCAGAGTGCGGGTTGAAGGGTGTCAGATTGAGGGTGGATGCCCCAGGTGTTTATGTCAGTGGCCTCTGAGTGAGGCTTCAGGGGTGTCAGAGTGACAGTGGGTGTCCCCTGTGTGTTTCAGTGCATGTATAAAGGGTCTCAGAGTGAGGGTTTCAGAGTGTTACACTGAGGATGGGTGCCCCAGGAGTGAGTCAGTGTGTATGAATAGCATCAGAGCACTGTTTGCATGTGAGGGGTCTCATAGTAAGGGTACGAAGGTGTTGAACTTAGGGTGGATGCCTTCAGTGTGTGTCTCTGGGTGTGTATGTAAGGGGTCTTGGAGTGAGGGTTCAAGGGTGTCAGAGTGAGGGTGGGTTCCAGGGCAGCAGGGGGGACCACTAGATACCAGGGAATGATCATTATTTACCATCAGGCCAGTGACTGGTGGTGGGGGGGGGCACTAGACACTAGGGAAAGATTTTTATTTAAGATCAGGATGGTGATTGGCAGAGGGAACCACTAGACACTAGGGAATGATCATTATTTAACTTTGACTGGTGATCGGCAGGGGAGGGATGGACCACTAGACCCCAGAGAAAGTTTTATTTTGACTTAAAAAAAATCCAAAAGGAGTCATTTTGACCCAGCTTCGCCATTGTGTACCTTGAAATTTGTCATTTGTAACTTCGCCTGTAACTTCTCCTTATCAAAGAGAAGTTACAGGCAAAGTAACAAATAGCAAATTTCCTATTAAATAGAAAAACTTCACAAAATTATATCATCTGAGAATTTTGAGACTTTGCCGTCAAATTAAAACTTTATAGCGTCTCTACATACACAGCACTACACATTCCCCAGACACACATGTTCAGTACACCCCCCATGACAACAGTCACACATGCACACAGACCACTTCGCACAGACATATGCACACACCCCTGTCTGGTAAACAGTGTCATGCACACAACTAGAAATGAGTATGTTTATTCTTTACTGAACAAACACTAGTATCTTCCATCTGCCATATGATGTACGGTACGTGTACATCACTTAACATGGCCATACTATGTTTAAAAACCCTACTTCTTGGCACTGTGTTTATATGAATTCATTTTGAAAAGATAAACGCTTCATGTTAAACACACACACACACAAATAAAAACAGATAACCTAGAGGTTAGAATAATGAGCTATGAATGAGCTTGGTACATTCAGCAGACAGACCTGGGTTTGATTCCCACAGCCTCCACTTGCATACTGTGTGACTCTGAGCAAGTCACTTAACCTCCCCAGCGCTCTCAGGTCACCCCTGAAAACAGGCACCTATGCCTAGTGGGCCTTACCCAGTTAACAAAGAATAAAATAAATACAATAAAACAAATGCAAACATATTTTAAAAGGGTGAAATAGTAGAATCAAGATAAAAAATAGAATATATACATAAGAGCAAGGTAACATATTTACATAAGACTATATTTACATGAATTATAAAGAACATTGCTTTATTCATAGTATTGGCACAAAACATTTATCATCATCAGAACTAAATCACAACACATAAACTGCTCCATCTGGAGACTGCTTGTGCACTTAAATATACAGCATGTGGAAATTCAATATGACTTTTTTTACTTTCATTCTTATACAGATTAAATTATTATGCAATGCCATACATGTCAGAATCATCTGTATTGATCTGTTTTACTGATGACAACATTTGTAGCCTAAGCATTTAATTGGTAGCTTTTGTATTGCATTTCAAGTGACATGAAGAAAATACTCTATGTAGATAAAGACTACAGTATGTAATGTCTTACACCTGCTCAGTGCTACATAGACCAGCCCTGGAGGTGCATTTCCATTAGTACCAATGTCGAACATTACCCTTGGTAGTGTCTTACCTTGTAAATTTATGCACAGTAAACCCACATGCCACAGACAGTGATATGTGTTTTATGTAACCAGTTTTTCCTAATGGATAAAATTGCATTTCACCAGTTGAATTGGAAAAATGAAGATTGTTATGATCAAATTTAACTAATGTGTGTTGTAAATGTGAAACATTGCCTGAGTTGTTTATGAGCAGTGTTTTGAAGATGATTTGTTGTATCAGTGCACCATTCACCAGTCCATTTTCAATACTGATGTTCATTCTCAACATGACACATGCATTCCCTGCAAATGTTATTAATGGAGATAATCTCTTTTCTGTTGAAGTTTCCATGGTGCCATACTTGCATCTTCAGCACATATGGCATATAGAACTGTGTCCAGATGTTGTAGGCATACTTTTGTTGTGACTGTCGCATTCTTTCTTTGTTTTGAGCATCCACACCCAGTCTCTCGGTAGTTGTTTATCATCCACAACTCCGCTAGTAATCAGATCAATGTCAGCAGTTGTAAAATCCCCAACATGTAATTGACTCAGTAGCTCTACTAAATAAGTGTTGTCCCTTTGATGCAGGGAGATAGTCAGTTCCATGAAGGAGAAAAAGACTGTTCTAAATGCGTGCCCCTGGATGCATTGTTTCTGAGTATATAGAACAACCCATCACTGGTTGTAACAAATATGAAAGTCACAGCACTCCACTTACCACAATAAAGGTCCACACACTGAGATACTGATAAACTGTTTACTCAAAGTTAGGCAGCAGCAGTCGAGTGCCATGACTTTCATATTTGTTTCTACTATTTTAGTCACAGAGCACCCAATATCTCTGTGCGGCTCTATCAGTTTCCATCACTGGTTGTAGTTGGACTAGGTCTCCAGATATTAACATGTGCCTATTACAAAAAAGTCTATATAGAATGTTCAGACATAAGTATGTCTTGCAATTGTTCATGAATCATTTGTAACATTGTTGAAAACAATAGAAATTCTGTCAGTGATGACATACTTCACGTGAGACAGAACTTTGCTCAGTTCACCAAGTTTTTCACAAGACAAACTTCCTGTTTACATACTGCATATACCTGCATTGACCGGAATCCGTAGCAGTGAATGAATGGTAACTCCATTTATGCTGAACACAGCTGCCCCTGTTGGTGCTGCAACCACTGTCACAACTTGCTTAGGTGTTTTAGACAACATCCGATGAATTGTGTTATGGTTGGAGATCAAGTATGGTCTGCAGTGATATTGTAGGTAGGGAAAAATGGGCAGACTGGGTGGGCCAAGCAGTCCTTACTGGCAGTCAGACTCTATGTTTCCATGTTATGAATTAGGGGCAATTAGAAATTATTTTCTTGTTCCAGCTCCACCCATGACAAATTAATGCATTATTTGTGACGCATTCCCATGCTGAATCTCCTTACATTTATGAACTACTGCCTGATGAACATGTAATTGGTCCTGATTTAGTGTTTGCCTCATTTCGTTATTAACCTCATCTGTTACCAAGTAACTGTGGTACTCGGGCATCTCATTGTGTTCAGATCCAGAAGCAAACGGTTTGATACCTTTTATTGGACCAACTTAGATGTTACAAAAAGAACAAAGTGCCTAAGCTTTTGTACCAACATAGTTCTTCCTCAGAAGCTTATGAGGAAGGACTTTGTTGGTCTGAAAGCTTAGGCACTTTGCTCTTTTTTGTAACATCTAAGTTGGTCCAATAAAAGGTATCGAACCATTTGCTTCTGGATCTGTTCTTACAAGGACCAATATGGCAACTAAACTAAATCTGTTTGTCATTGTGTTCGGGGAATTCTCAAACAATGTCAGCATTTGTGAATACACCATGAACATCTTCCGAAAGTTCTGCTGCTTTGCTCATTATTGTGTTGCTTTTCAATCCATGTTGGTGTGCTTTCTACAGCTATGCAATATTTCTCATGTTATTCCATATGTAGGCAATAATACCCAACAGGGTGGGCTTTTTTGGGAAATACTGGATCACCCAGGGGCATAATGAGGCCTGACACCACAGGCAGAGGGCTTCATAGACCCTGTAAGGTCTGGTATTTCCCAGTAAAGCCCACCCTGGAGGGTATTATTGTGCTTTGAAAATGGGTAAACTGTATTATGCATGTTTAGTAAAAAATCATTTTTATGTTGCAATGTTAAAAACTTTAAGTGTTTATTTTTTGATAAAATAGTTCTTCTGCCTGCATTACAATGCTGGGTATGTTTTTGGTTTTTTGTTTTTTGAGGTAAGGACTTTTGTGCCAGTTGAGCCTTTGTAGTTTCAGTTCTGGACTTGTCATGGTTATCCTCTTCGGCAAAAAGAGACACTGGGCTTAAAGTTTTAAAACATTTTCTTATTTATTTATTCTTTTCTTTATTACATATTTTTCATGACCTGCTGCATTCTGTTTTGTGTTGGCACAAGATAGGAAGTGGGAGAGCAGCTGTGCTATGCAGCTGCAGTGGGATGGAAGGATTGCAGCTGTTGGAGGTCAACCGTGGTGGAATCTAAGGTAGTCTTTTATCTTCAGTTTAAAAATCACATACTGGGTGAGTGAGAGACAGAGCATGACAGAGAGAGACAAAGAGCACTACATGTGTGGTCCAGAAAATGACAGAAAATACCGCTGCTCTTTTAAACAGCAGTTTATTTCATTAAGCTCAGCTGTTATACACAGTGGTCTCAATCCCATTCATCTCAGCTTGCAGAGCTGCCCACTAGTGATATTTCTCTCAAGTATTTTAACTCGTAAGTGTGAATTTTTCCCACTGTCAACAGGAGGAGATCGGCCGCTGCTGTAGGGCTTGCTTAGCGAGGAAAAAAAAATGGTGGCTAACAAGTTTGAAAATTTGGGTGCCCAATAATACGTTAAGTAATGGGACACCCTGCATTAGCACTTGTTTCTTACAGGGCTCTATTGAAAAATACTTGCCCACTACTGTTGCTGTCCTAGCCAATCAGAATGCTAGGATTTACTTGCCCATTTTCTAATTTGGTATTTTTTTTAAAGTTGTTGTCTGACACTGCTATGTTAGTATTCTGTATTGTTAGCTGTTTTCGCCATGGGAAATACATCATTGCAACAGTTAATATCCACTTGTGTTTGTCAATGTTTCTGCAGATGTGATGTGTCCGAACAACTGCACAAGCTTATCAACATTTAACAATGACTCAGGTACTTAGTTGTATGGTATTCCGACCTGGTAGAGAGACATAATACATATTTGCAAAGTCTGCAAGACATAATTCATCATATGTTGTAATTCTTGCATCATAATGATTAATTTTATTTTTGATAAAGATATCTGTTTCATCTTCTCTGTGTGACTGCAACTCTGCTCTGTTGCTTAGAAGCATCATTTTATCTTCTGGTGGTGAGAAAGAGGCAAAAATAACTTTTGTACTAAAAAAGCAAAGTGCTAATCTGTAGAGCGTGCAGCCTACTTCTTGAGCTGACATTTCATGTTTGTTTAGAAACACATTTCCACATTTCCTCTCTTTACAAACAGAACTCCCTTTTCCTGAAGTATGGATCGAAAACCTTTACACTCATCCTTTTCATCTTTTATAACATATTTGCTGTGTAACCAGATCTCTGTTGATGTTGCAGTTACTATCCCTGCCTTGAGGACACAAACAAGGTTGAGGAGCCTGGGTTCTGATTTTCCTGGGAATTTGAATCCAGATCATTTATGTTTAGCATGGTGCCTCCACCCAGAGTAAGGTTTAAGTGGGCCTGGTGTCAGAGCAGTACAACCCCTGGGATGCAGTACCTCCCCATCTCCCCACAGTATCCCCTGAACATGCAAAATCACAGTGCAACCTTAAATTCAGTAAAACTTTAATACAATGACTTACACTAATAATTTGATCATGAGACAAAATGTAAAATACCAACAGGATACTTATTGGGGGATAGTCATAAGGGATGGGGGAATGCAAAGCAAAACTGGTTTTAAAAGCATCTTATGAACTCTTGTGGCAGGGCTAAAATTAAGTGCCAAACTAGGCTTGTTCAGTAAATGCTTTAGAACATTAACAGTGCCCACCCCCTTCAGGCAAGGCAATGCAATAGCAAGTAACATGTGAAACCTTCTGTATTACCAGCCTACATATACAGTACTTGGGGCACTACCCACTTATGCTAATTTTAACCCTTAGACCTTAAATGTGAGCTCCCGTTGCTTCACTGGGAACCCAGCTACGGCAATGGTGCAGGTTGAGTGATGCTGCAGCTGGTCGGCCAGTGGTGGTTCACTTTAAAACAAGCAGAACAGGTAAACTCAAAGCCCCACAGGCCATGTAATTGCTTAAATGGCAGAATCTCCAAATGAGGTATTTGTAACTCCTGGACCATTGGCCAAATCTGTAGCTTTGGTGGCACCTTTGTACAAATTTCCCCAGTTGTGGGGCAAGCCCTGAGAGTATTCAGTGTGTTGGTGTACCAGCTTCCCTGTCAGCTGGGCTTTTTCTCCTCCTCTGCAGGAACAGTTCCTCTCAGGTTGATGGTTCAGTTTTTGCAGTTGGGGGGCAGCTCAAAGATGCCTCAGATCTCAGGTGCCTCTGGATGTAGTCACAAAAATGAGGTGAGCACATTTATGGAACCTATACAAACAGAAAAGAGAAAGAAATAAGTGCCATAGCTGGGATTTGAACCTAGGCTTCTCAGAATACCATTGCAGTCGCACTACCTGCTATGCCACCATTGCAGATGGAAACTGGGATGTCTGCTGCACAGATAATTTCATTTTCTATCACAAGTGTGTGCTGTGCAAATTTATGGAAATGAAAATGTAATTATTTGTGCAGCATTAGGTTGTGCATTAAAGAAAGAGTAAGGTGCATCTGGACGTCCCATTTGCCAGTTGCCTTGTTGGCGCAACTGGTAGCACAACCAGAATGATATTCTGAGCAGCCTGGGTTCAAGTGCCAGATGAGGCAGTTATTTCTTTCTCTCTTCTGTTTATATGGCTTCTGGGTATAGCTCAGACTTTCTGCATCTGCAGTCTTCTGGACCGCTCAGGCTCTTCTCTCTTCCTCCTCCATAGCACAGACCAGCCTAAGGAGCAGGGGCCACTTGCCTCACTCCCCTATCCAGGCTTCAGAACCCTAGTGTGTAGCATTAGCTAGTACCTGGCATTAGCAGTAACTAGCCCTCTCCCAGACTGTCTGCCGGATTGATGCAGCTTTCGTCTCTCAATGCAAGTTTCTCACACGGTCTCTGGTGCTCCCATACTGTCTGCTATGGCATGCGTTTACCTCCTTGTCTCTCAAGGCAGATCACAGTCTGTCTCACAGGAAAATGTTGTCCTGATACTTTCAGCAGACACACACTTCAGTCTCTGGATACATATGTTGTGGAACCCTTTGAAGTCACTCCGTGATGATTAACTGTGGAAGTCCAGGCAGGCTTCCCTGGATGACTCTGGCTATCAGCACTCTAGCTCTCCTCTCTCTCTCTCTCTCTCTCTCTCTCTCTCTCTCTCTCTCTCTCGCCTCTGAGAGCTTACTGCTGAGTCCATCTTCTGGAACTGCCTTCCACATTTTCTTGGGAAAGGCAGCATACAACTGGCACACAGGGCTGTCAGTCTGTAGAATTGGTATGCAGAACAGTCACTCAACATGCTATTAGCTGGCAGAAAGGGTGTCAAGCATACAGTACAGTCACTCTCCCAGAGGGCTGCAGAAATCAGGTGCTGAGATCCCTGATCTCTGATAGTTTGACTGTGTGGTCAGGGGTCAGCAAAATGGTGGCTGTATATGTTGAAGAAACAGTGCTTAAACTTTAAGATTCTCTTCTAGGGCTCCAGCCCTGCTTTTACTGTGGCTGTCCCCTGGATTGATATGAAACTCTGTGATCCAACTGGTGGCTGGTGTCAAATGGGGATTTTGTGACAGGGTTAAAAAGGCCCTGTCTCATTTGTTATACAGAAAGAGTTAAATGCAAGGATCTGTTCTATCCTCTCCTTTTCTGTCTCTTGCCTGTCTGACTGCACAGTCAAATTCCCTTGTGAGACATAGGAACTGATCACTCTGACAGTCTTGCAATTCCTCCCCCCCCCCGCTATTTCCCTGCATTCACTTGCTGTTTCTTGCTTTTCTATCTTTCCTTTCCCCTTGTGTATTTACGATTATAAATATATGTAAATCTTTATGTGAAACTGGAATCCCTTGGTTTGGAAATGTATGTGGATATATTATTGAAATGATTGCAAAAAAGCTATTTGCAACTCAGAAAGTTAACCTTGAGATGCAGCACAAGCCGTTTTGCAGAGATGTCACCAGGAGGTTAGTTCTGGGACACCATATTCTATTTTGTTGCATCTACAAGGAAATTGACAAAGTTCTGATACATTTTGTGAGAAACAGGATGCCTCTTAATGAGATAAGGTTGCAGAAGTTAATTGCCAGGCAAATACATTTTATAAAAAGGGAAACAATATTTTGTTAGAGGGAGAGACTGAAACATAGAATTAGAGATACCCTCAAATGAAGGACTTTGATCTCTGTTTGTATGGCCCTTGTAAACAGTTCTACCGAACAATTTTATTTTTATTTTACTGTTATTGATAATAATAAAACAGTACTTGCAAATTTTATAACTGCTTCTGGTTTCCCTATGCTTCCTGACCTGTGCCTTGACAACAGCTTTCACTAACCATCTGGAGCTCTGTGGTGCACTCCACAAATGCTAGCAGAGCAGACTCTTCAATGCAGCTGACAAGCCACACTGTTTCCAAAGGCATCTCTGAGTACCAAAATCATGTTTTCCTTTATTCTCTAGGTCTAGTGCCTCCATGCCTCCTGATGGCTGCCATTGTTACTTGGACTGGAACACACTAGCAGGAGCATTGCTGTGACTGCAGTTGTGGTGGTGAAGATTCAGTCAGGCGGGTTGGATGCATATAACACCAAGAAGCAGTGTGTGAGCAATCAGAGTTTGCATGTTTGAGCAGACAGCTGCTTGAACATGTGCAAGGAGCTGTGCAGTGATCACTGTGAAGGAACAGCAGCTAGAATGTTCAGGCACTGCTTCTCCAGTCCCTCCTCTTCAGGCTGCAGTCATGGGGCTGAAGTTAGCAGGATTAACTGGCAGGCAGTTCAGGCAGCAGCCAGAGGCAAACAGGTAAGCCCCCACCATTTGGGGAGGGGGTACACTCTTCCCCGCCTAAAGCACTTGATGTCCACAGCAAGTTTCTCAATAGAGTCTATCTATAACAATAAATAGTGTACAACATAATAGACATGTAGCATATAAGCCTGGAGCTGCTGCCAGGGCTGTGCCACACCTGGGGCAATGGCACTGTTTGTCGCTGGAACCCCCTGGTACCATTCCATTGGCATTATAGTTACAAAAACGGCACCCTACCAGGTGCCACATCACTCCCTCTCATGCCCACATCTCCCCTACTCCCCCTATGGCACACCCCGTGCCCCTTCTTCCCCTGGACCCCACTTTCAGAGCCACCCAAATTCACCACATTGTGTGGTACTGGCACGAGGTGCTTTTCCCACCTCATGGCTGGTCTAAGTTGAGCCCCTTGCTGCACCCACGGCGGGGCTTACAGAATCCCAAATAAGGGGACGGTGTAGCCCTTCATGGTGCAGTGGGTCTTTACCATGCAGCTTCTCAATTTTGCTGCAGCTGGCATTTGAAAATTGAGAGTGTCACAAACTATGACACAAGGTGCCACTTGCCTCATCCCTATTTGACACAGGTACCTTGCATCATAGTTTTCCCTTTCAAAGTCAAGCCCAGTGTCTTTCAAGGTAGAGTCCATTCTTTGCTCTCTTTATAAATCTTGAGGAGTTAACTGCAGGAGAGTGGTCAGGTCTAGTGCAGCAAGATGGCAGTAGGCCAATACTGTCTATGAGACAGTGAGCATTTGCAGCTGTTTGTGGCTCATCTGTGTCCAACATTTTGCACAGTGATTTGACAGTTTGTTCTGGGATTCATACCCTTGTTTGGTTGTCTGTGGATGATGCATTTGGTCATCTTGACAGGGCATCAGCATCCTTGTGATTCAAGCCAGGTCTGTATTCTACACACAAGTCATAAGCTGACAGAGCGGATAGCCATCTGTGCCCAGCAGCATCTAACTTTGCAATGGTTTTTACATCCATCAAAGGTTTATCTGTTTTACTGTGATGTGTGACCCATACAAGTGTTTGTGAAACTGGTCCACAATGGCTCACTTGAGTGCAAGGAACTCAAATTTGTGAACTAGGTACAGTACAAGCCACTTAATCAGGATGTGGATAATCAAGATGTCCACTTTATTGAGACATTCTGCTAGGCACCGATTAAGTGACTATGCTACTCTATTGATGCTGTTACTGGTTTAATGGGATTCCCCTGCCATTTATTTTCTCCCTGACAGGTATTCCCTGACTTGTCCCTCCTCCAGCATGCAGGACTCAGCAGGTTGGCCAGGGACTGAGTAGTAGACACAGGCGAGCAACCAATCAGATGCCCATCCTGGGTCCCAGAGTGGATCACTTGTGCAGTACAGCGTAGGTCCAAGTATGTGAATAACACCCGCAGGCACCCAGATCCATGTGGTCATGTCCAGTTGGCCAGAGGACCCCTGACCGAGCCCCTTTGGCACTGCAGCCACTGCCACACAGCTGAACTGGTACCTGACATATGTCTGCCCTGTTCCTGAATGTAGTAAAAAAACCTGCCCCAACACACGACAGCTCCATCCCCAAATGTAGTAAAACACCCCCCACCCCAAGACACGATAGCCCCATCCCCAAATGTAGTAAAACACCCACCACCCCAGCACATGATAGCCCTGTCCCCGAATGTAGTAAAACACCCCCTGCCCCAACACGACAGACTGGTCCCATTGCAGCAAGTAACCCCCCAACACACACACACATATGCATACACACACACACACACACACACACACACACACACACACACACACTGTGGTAGCCTAGTCCACCCACCCCAATCCCTGATCCCGGTGCCCCTGAAGCAACATTGGTGGTCAGTGGACCCCCCACCAATCCGCAGAACTAATAACCCCCCTCCTCCCAACTCCATATCCATCTGCCGATGCCAACACTCTGAATGATCAGTGGCTCAGCCCACCGCACACCTGCACAGCTGCTGGACATTCAAGTGATGCTGGGAGCGTGTCGTCTATATATAGCAGCATGCTCCCAGCATCAGCTGGATGGCCGGCAGCTGTAGTGGTGTGCAGAGGGCAGTGCCGCTGGCCATCTGGAGCCGCAGTACCGACTGATGGGTATGCGGTTGGGTGGAGGGGGTGTCGGTGCCTTGGGTGGTGGTGGTTCTCACTAATGTTGCTGTAGGCCCTGGATCAGGGTGGTGGACCTGGACACCCAGAGGTGTGTGTGTGTGTGTGTGTAGGGGGTTACTTGTTCAATGGGACAGGCCTGTCATGTGTTGGGGTAGGGGTGTTTTACTCATTCGGGACTGAGCTATATGTTGGGGGGTATATCAGACAGTGGGTACGGGCTGTCAATTGGGGGGTTGCTTAATACACAACGGGGACCGGGCTGCCATGTGTGTGGGGGGGTGGAGGCTGGCATACAGGCCAGGGGCAGGGGAACAATTGTGTTGGGGATGTTGGGACCTCCTGCTGGGTCCATGCGGGGGTCCTGTGTGAGTGGGACTGGGTGCATACAGTAGTTACAGCGGGGTCCCCCTGGCATAACCGGCACCCTTCTACACCCCCCAGTGCACAGCACTACGTGCCTTAGTGAATGTCACGTAGTGCTGACAACGCCCTCCATCCACCCCTGGCACATTGCTGTCTGCATGGCCAGGGGATCAGGCACGTAACAACCAGGAGGAAATCACTGTATTGGTGTTTAACAGCTGTCTGTCTGAGATTTAGGACTAGATGAGTACCAGTTGGCTGAGTCTAAACCCGGAAAAAACAGAGGTGTTGGTTGTGGACTGAGATCGTAGGTCTGCTGGGACGTTGGTGGGACAGACCCCTGGTCTAGAGCTGGAAGGGATTCCACTAACTGTCTCGGACTAGGTGCATAACCTTGGTGTGATTATTGACGAGGGCTTGACCCTGAAGGTTCAGGTGTTGGCCGTAGTCAAATCTTCCTTCTACCATCTTAGGAATTTAGCCAGGGTGAAACACCTGGTGCCGACTGAAGCTCTTCCTACCATGGTCCACGCCTTTGTCACAACTCGTCTTGATTACTGTAATGCCCTCTACCTAGGGCTACTGAGGGATGAGATCCACTGCTTGCAGCTTGTGCAGAACACGATGGCCAGGTTGTTAACTGGAGCCCCTAGATCCAGTCATATAACACCTGTACTGCATGAACTGCACTGGCTGCCAGTACAGTGGCAGATAACCTTCAAGGTCGCACTGCTGACCTATAAAGCCCTACACAGTCAGAGACCGCAGTACCTGAAAGACCTCCTGATCCCGTACTGTCCCTCCCGCTCACTCCGATCCTCTGATGGGGAATTGCTAGAGATTCCCAGGGTCCATTTGAAGACATCTGGAGGAAGAGCATTTGTTTTTATGGCTCTGAGCCTGTGGAATTCTCTCCCTTATTGGATACGAGATAGCCTGACCGTACAAGGTTTTTAAACATCTTTAAAAACCCACCTTTTTAATCAGACCTTCTCTGGTATATAAGAGGAAAGGCCTTTTATTAAGTAGCTCTTGATAGGAAATGTAATTTTCACATGAAAGCTGGTTTTGGAATTTAGCTTCTGGCCCAATTTCTGCCTCAGTAATTATGCACTACGTCCCTTGTTTTCTAATTTGTTTGTTTTATTGGGTTCACATTTTATTAGTATTTTAATGGTGTATGTTGTTATGAACTTATGTCTATGTCTATATGTTAATGATGTTTGAGTTGTAAGGGCGCCTTCAGCTCTGGAAGGGCGCTCTATGGAAAACCAAAAAGATGATGATGATGTAACTGACTTGTGCCCCATTCGTGAATGCTGCCTGGGTTCTGCAGTACACTGCTGTGCAGCATTCACGCATATCTGTGCCTACACGCCCAGTTTCCACGGCATGTAGGATTGTGCATAGGGCCCAGAATAAATATTCAATGGCTGCTGGGAAACGACGAATCTCATTCAGCCAGGCGGTCCTTATCTGCCATCAAAATATACGTTTCTATGTTTCTATTTATCAGACAAACATGAAAATATTCATGAATGCTAACTTTTGTAATGTGTTCACTTCCATGACTGCCACATCCATAGAGGAATAATTATGGAAATGCTAGCATTTTTATTATAATAATAATAATAATAAACTTTATTTCACACAAGCGCCTCTCAGAATATCAAGGCACTATTGCCTAGCTCTGATCTGTAACCATAAGTTCCTCATACTATTACTGTATAATGTTTCAGACATTATGCTGCCTTGTTTTTTTTTCCCTTCTATAATTTTATACAGTATTGTACTGGAGGATGTTTGTTTGTTTATTTCATGAATACTTCAATAAAAAGATTAACTACAGAAAAGAATAACAAGGCACTTTACAAAAGATTAAAAATAGCAATGATAAAATCAATAAATACAGTATAAAACAGTGATAATAATCTGACAGGGTTCATTCATTCAGTACCATTAAAGGCCTGGCACCATAAAAAAGTTTTTAGTGCCTGTTTAAAACTTCCCACAGTTGTGCACTCCCGCAGCTGAGGGTACAGAATTCCAGAGGATAGGGTCCTTGTACATGAATGCACTGGCCGCAGAAGATTTCAAAGACACCCTCGGGATGTCCAGCAACCCCTCATTGGCCGAACGGAGCTGTCACTCGGGGCAATAGGGAACAAGAAGCTCTGTCAAGTAGTCAGGGCCAAGTCCATGTAGGGCTTTGTAAGTCAGTAAACCAACTTTAAAGGTGATCCGCCACTGAATCGGTAGCCAGTGCAGATTGCGCAGCACAGGGGTGATGTGAGATGTTCATGAAGTCCCCATCAACAGTCGTGCTGCAGCATTCTGCACTAGCTGCAGGCGGCGGATATCAACCTCAGGGAGCCCTAAGTACAGGGAGTTGCAGTAATCAAGGCACGAGGTCATGAAGGTGTGGACCAGTGTGGGATGATCTACGGATGGAACAAGGTGCTTGATCCTGGCTATGTTCCTAAGGTGGTAAAAGGAAGACTTGATGACCGCCGACACTTGAGATCGTAAAGTCAGACCATCATCAAGCACCACCCCCAGGTCCCACACCCATTCAGAGGTAAGGATTCGGGCACCCCCTAGATAAATTCCAGAGGGCTGACCAGTCCTCAGCCCCTCTATCTGGTGACCCTGCTCCACAACCATCACCTTGGTCTTTCCCGCATTCAACTTTAGCCAGCTTGAATTCATCCAGTTCTGGATTTCAATAAGGCAGTTGTTAAATACCGAAAGAGCACTATCCTGGTTGGGTGCAAAAGACAGGGAGAACTGGGTATCATCAGCATAGCAGTGAAACCTCAGCCCATACTGTCTTACAATGTCTCTGAGGGGCAGCATATATACTGCAAACAACATGGGGGACAACACTGAGCCCAGAGGTACCCCACATGACAGACAGAATGGATCAGAGGACAAAACCCCAGACACCACTCTCTGAGTTCTGCCAGTGAGGAAAGATGTAAACCACCCGAGGACCATACATGTCAGGCCACAGATAGACCTCAGGCGCCCAAGCAGTACCCCATGGTCCACAGTGTCGAAGGCTGAAGAGAGATTAAGGAGCACCAAAATGGAGCGACATCTCTGATCTCTCGACATCAGGAGATCATTGAGCACCCGAATCAGCACAGTCAAGGTACTATGCCTCTTTTGAAAACTGGACTGGAGAGGTTCATAGATGTTATGGATAGTCAGGTGGTCCTCCAGTTGTATCACCACTATTTTCTCAATAACCTTCCCTATAAAGGGGAGGTTAGAGATTGATCTGTAGTTGGCCAGAGAGTCAGGGTCCAAAGAAGCTTTCTTCAGGAGAGGCGTTGTCACCGCCTCCTTCAGGGAGCTTGGGAACTCACCTGAATCAAGGGCGCACTGGACTATCTGTACCAGGACTGAGCCGATAATATCACAACATCCTATAATCAGGGAGGTTGGACCCAGATCCAAACTACAGCACGAAGGGCGCATACTCTGGACAATCCACATGAAATCCATAAACTCTGGCAGGTCAAAGGAACTCCAGGAAACATGAGGTGAGGTGACCAGGCACCGATCAACAGCATGCCCCACAGAGTGAGTCAAGAGGATCTCCGACCTGATGTTGGCCACCTGATTCTCAAAGAATCGAGCAAGCTCATCACACTCCACTTGTGAAAAAGGTCTTTAGAGCTGCAGACAGGTTGGGTTGCACAACCTGTCCTCAGTTTGGAAGAGCTGAGCTAGTCGGTTCTGAGCGGCAGCAATCTCCCCTGAAAGGAATTCTGCCTTCTTATGGGAGATCGCTGATTGGTAGGCCTGATAATGCTCTACCAATCTAAGGTGGTCAACCTCCAAGGTGGATTTCTGCCAACATCACTCTAACCTATGTCCAAGTCACTGCAACTCTCTCAAAGCCCCATCAAACCAGGGAGCCCGAGGGTGAAGGGGGAGAGGATGAACACGGACAGGAGCAATCAGGTCCAGGGCTGTGAAAATGGCACTATTATAGAACAAAACCAAGGCCTCTGGACTCGTGCTGGCCATGGGAAACTCTGACAGGTCAATCACCACCACCAGGCCTTCAGGGATCACCTCCCGTAAAGGACAGTAACTGACCATCTCCACAGGGGCAGACCTACAAGGGGGGAGCAAAAGCTGAATCTCATGGTGTAGTGATCGGACCATCCGACAGGTTCCACCCCAAATCAGAGGCCACAACCCCCAGGAGGAAAACCAAATCAAAAGAGTGGCCGTGCTGATGGGTGGCAGACTTAACAAACTGTGTAAGGCCCAGTGATGTCATCAACTGGAGGAAGTGCTGTCCAAATTGCGAGAGTTCGTCATTGACCCAGGTGTAAAAGTCAACCATAACCATCAGTCTGGGTGAATCCAGGGCCATGTCGACCACGAAGTCTGCTAATTCCTGCAGGAATGACTTCTGGTCCCCTGGTGGACTGTAGACAATAGCTATCATACAACCCACACCTGCCACCACGGTACACTCAAAAGATTCAGCCTCCTCAACTGGTACACTCGTGAGGACCAACTCAGTCTTGAAACAGACCAATACCCCCCCCCAAGGTCCAATCTCAAGAAATGTATCTCCGAGTACCTGGCTGGAATTGCAGCTTCCAGTATGGGGCCAGCATTTTCATCCAGCCAGGTCTCGGTGATGCAAGCCAGATCAATTGTTCCAATAAGATCTGCAATAATTGCAGTCTTATTCTTAACAGATCTGGCATTGCATAACACCGCTCAAGTTGGATGGGTTTCGAGGGCTACCCCGGCTACTTGCCCACCAGAGATGGTGGTGCCCTTGGGTATGGGGACTAAACATGTCACACCACGTTCCAGACTTCATATCACCACTGGGCATCTTCTAGACCTAACTTCCTCAATGTGAGAGGCCCGTTCATTCATCCTCTGATGTCCTCACCCCCCACCGCCCCCCCCCTACGAACAATACCCAAAGCCCGACAGTGCTGGTAAGTTGACAACATCAACGGGGGGGGGGACGGGTGGAGGGAACAGAGGGCAGAGGATGAACAGCAGACGTCCGGAGGGGGAAGGCCTACACATCATACAGGTGAATCAAAACCAGATTACATAACACCCAAGCAACTGACCTAGGACAGAAACCATGAACAGAAAATAAAAATTACCCAAACCAAACAAAAACAAAACAAAAAATGAAAATAAATAAAAATCTTCCCAAAACAAATAAAACACAATAAAAGAAAACCTAACCCTATACTACGTGGATACTTTAATCCAATACTCAGCTCATGAAAAATATAAACAAAAAAGGTAATGGCAGTAAATAAAACCAGATGGCAATAAAGTCTCTTGCAGTCCCCTCTCACTGGAATGCAGACAGGTTATAAGACCCCCCCCACCCCCAGGTCCTCTCACAGCCTGTGAGTGGGAGAAATCAGGGCACCCTGACATCTTTGTCTTGAAGGTGTGATGTTGGTGTCATGTTTTCTGCTGGTGCCTTGGAGAATATTCATGTATTTATTTGATTAGTAACCATGGACACTAACATTGTGTCCCTCGGATTTCTTCATAATTGATCATGGCTGTCAACGTGATAATCTTGCAGTTCGATGTCATCATTAGCAATTGTGCAAAGGTTGTTTATTTCACATTTTATGTCTCTATTTCTTGTTATGTTATTATTTATATGTTGATAAAGAGGGTTATGTTCTTTTAAAAATTCAGGGAAATTTTTTCATATTACCACTTGAGATGGAGTCATAATACGTATGTCCCTTTTACTTTTGTCTCTTCAACTTTGAGATGACTAAACTACTGTCCTCAAACAAATGTGGTAGTGAATTGACAAATCTGTTAACATTAACAGGCATATAATGTATGGTAGAACTTTGTTATCTACCAAAATCTATCTTTTTAAAAGTTGTTATACCTTCGATGTGACGTCACATTGTTGTACTATCGCGTTTGCCTTAAATCAATGATATAACAGACTTGCACACCCACATGCTGCTGTCAACATGACTCCCATCCTGACTGAACGTTCCCAGGCAGAGCAGTAGCAGGTTAGTGTGACATGTTTTTCTCTGTCCCCACACACCCCCATCACAAACAAGCCCACACTCACCAACTCTCGATATCCCACTGCTGTTCTCAAAGTAGTTGAGAAAGAACTTCCACTGAGTTTGTGGCATATTTCAACATATCATAGCACTTCTGATTGGTCCAGCAACCCATGTGATCTAAACCAAATGACTGTTGGGATGCAACTGTTTTGTTTATAGACTTCATTATAGTTAATAGTGTTTTAAGTTTTAAAGTGTAAAGCAACGTTCTTGCAATTGTTTTGTTTCCTCAGCTGTCTTGTCATTAAAAATGTCGACTTTTAAAGCTCCTCAATATCTTGTTTCCTGTGTGGCAAGGTAAGCAAGCAGAAGCTCTTTTGGTTTGGCTACAAATGGCACAGCATTGTAATGTGTTGCAGTGTTCATTTAAAGCAGCTTAGGTACTTCACCGATGACCATACACTATAAAAAACAATGTATGGCCATCAATGAGCAACTGTGCTAAGCTTGCTTCTCATGGTTCCCAAGGCAACTATGGTTAACCTCTCAAGCTGCGCTCTTAAGGTGTACCTTGGTTGCCATGGGAACCACTCGAAGCAAGCATAGTGCAGTTGTTTATCGATGGCCATGCATTATTCTCTATATTAACACAGCTGACAATCACTGCATTCTGCTGTTGTCTGGGCAATGGTACTATTTTTTGGAACTCTTACTGTTGACTTACCAATTGTTGGCCTAAAGAGTTAAAGATAAGCAGTTGATCAGAAACAGTATCCACATGCAAACTATTCTTTTGGCCTAAACAGGGAACCTTTTTTTTTTAATATGTTGTTTGAAGATGTGACAAATCCAATTTGAATTGCATCAAGCCACAATACAGCCTCTGACTTCCTCTCTCCATTCCCATCCAGTTTCAGAAAAGATCACTCCACAGTCTTCTCCCTGCTGCATGTAATTGACTATATCCTCTCATGGATGGATCAGGGTCACATCATGACAGCCATCTTCATCAATCAGGCTAAGGCCTTTGTCTCAGTGTTTCACCCATTTCTTCTGAAAAAGCTTGGCATTGCTTGCCTCTCAGCTCCTGTTTTCAGTCGGTTCTGTTTTTATCTCATGGGATGTCTACAGTCAGTATAGATAGGAATTGCTCTGTCATTTCCTCTTCCTATCCGGGCAGGGGTCCCACAGAGCTCTATCCTGGGCCCCATACTCTTCTCCATTTTCCTCAATGAACTCACTTCGGCCTGTGCCAACTCACATACTCACATGTATGCAGATGACATAGTCATCTATAATTCTGGCTCCTCCACCACTGATGTAGAAAGTCTGCTACAGCAAGACTTCCGCGATGTAATATTACAAATAAGTTAAGAACTTCTAAAAGCAGCTTTTGCCCCTGTCCAAGGACCTTCCGAGGACTTTATAACTATTATTTGTGTGTTCATATGGTTTTGGGGGGGGGTGTCTGTGTGTGTAAAAGGTGTGTGGTTGTGAAAGTGTGATTGTGTTGTGGGTGGGAGAGTAGGGTTTGGTAAATTAAGTGTGGGGGGTTAGTTGATGGGGTTGTGGAGTATTTGAGGATTGTGAATTATTGGAGTGGGTTTTTGTTTTTAAGAAATGTGCTGGGGATTGGGGCCCGTAAGGTGCAGCTCGGGTAGGGATCTTCGGGACCTCAGCCCCTTTGAGCTTCCAGCACTGCAAGTTGAGGCCTACTATAGATGTAGGGTCTTTGGGATAACTCAGAGATGGGGGACCCGGGGTTGTCTCCCCTGAGTGGCTGAAGGGGTGTCTGGAATCTGGATGGTGAAGTCAAGGAGACGCCCTGGGGCAAAATGGGGACTTGAAAGTGGGCCATCATGCCTAGTTCCCATACCCAAGAGCTCCACCTTAGAGTGTGGGTAGGTAGCTGGTCCGGCTGCTCCACCTCATCCTACCCGGGCTATGCTGTGCAATGCCAGGTCAATGAGGAACAAGACTCCCATAATGGCAGACTTGATATCCTCGGTCAATCTGGCTTGCATCACGGAGACCTGGCTGGATGAAAATGCCACTCCCATTTTGGAGGCAGCAGCGCCGGCTAGGTACTCCATGATACACACCCCAAGGAAGGATTGCAAGGCTGGGGGGATGGCCATTGGGTTTACATCTAGCCTGAAGCTCACAGTGCTGCCTGTGGGTCCTATACGATCCTTTGAATGTGTGGCCACCTGAGGTGGTGCTGGTGTGGGCTTCAGGGTCCTCCTGCTCTATTGTCACCCAGGAAGTAATGGGGATTTTTAAGGGAGATCGAGGAGCTCATCCCCAGCCTGGTGTTGGAGTCCCCCAGGTGGTTGACCCTGGGGGACTTCAATGCTTAGATCAATGGTGGGCTCTCAAAATTTGGAACCAACCTTCTTGGGTGCATGGGGGCACTGAACCTGACACAAAAGGTAACAACAGTGACACACTCTGGTGGTCACACATTGGACCTGTTTTTTTTCCTCTGGTTTAGACATTATGGACCTTAGTGTAGATCCGGTGGTTTGGTCAGATCATCGCACCATGGGGTTCATGTTTAGGGCCCCCCTGCCCAGATGGTCCTGCCCCTGTGGAGATGGTCTGGTGCCAGTCATTAAGAGGAGTATCCTCAGGAGACCTGTTGATGGTACTGGACCTATCGGGTGTGAGGGCAGCTTGTGCAATTGGGTCGGAGGAGGCGGTGGAGGTCTATAATAGGGCTGCTGGTGTGGCCTTCAACTTAATCGCACCCTTGCATGTCCGGCCCCTGTCTACTCATTGGAGACCTCTTGGTATGATGAGGATCTCCGAGGTTTAAAGACTAGGGGGTGGAGGTTAGAGAAGCACTGGAGGAGATCCAGCTTGGTGGGGGACAAGTTGACCCTGAAGTCACATTTTATGGACTATCAGGGAGTAATCTCTTGAAAGAAGGTGGAATTTTTGTCTAGGGAGATTCCTGCAGGGAGAAACAGACCAGCTCAGCTCTTCTTCACAGTGGACAGGCTTTTACATCCAGATTGTCATCATGCTGGTGGGGGGCCAGGTTCTGGCACTAGGTGCGAGGAGCTGGCTCTGTTTTTTGCCGACAAGGTGTCCTCCATCAGGTCTGAGGTCTCGTCGAGCATCTCAAAAGGGATGCAGGGTCTGGCCTGAGTTGTGCCGGAACACTCCTCCTGTCTGGGATGAATTTGAGCTGATTGGGGCTGGGGAGGTGGTGGAGATAATCTCAAAGCTACAGCCTACATACTGTGATTTTGATCCAGGTCAGTTTTCCTTTTGGTTGAATGTTTGGATCTGATTGGATCTGTGGTTGCTGAGGTCGTTTGGAGCTCATTGAAGAGTGGGATCTTCCCATTGGCCCTGAAGAGGCCTTGGTTAGATCCCTTTAGAAAAAGCCCTCTCTGGACCCGGACTGCCTCAGCAACTACAGACCTGTCTCAAACCTCCCATTCTTAGGGAAAGTTATAGAAAATGTGGTGGCCATGCAGCTGGAGAGACATCTTGCTGCTTTTTCCACCTATGAGCTTTTCCAATCTGGGTTCCGGGCAAGGCATAGTATGGAGACAGCCCTGGTGAGGGTGCTGAATGATCTCCTGATGGTGAGGGACAGGAGGGACCATACCATATTAGTAATTCTGGATCTCTCTGCAGCATTTGACACAGTGGACCATGAAGTGTTACTTGATTGCCTGCAGTTCTGGTGTGGCCTATCTGGTAATGTTATCAACTGGCTCAGGTCATACCTGACAGACAAAGTGCAGAGGGTGACAATGGGAATTGTCTCATCTAACCCAAAGCCTCTGTGCTGTGGTGTTCAGCAGGGTTTGGTCTTGTTGCCTCTATTGTTCACAGTGTACATGCTGCCATTGGAGGACATTATCAAGTGGTACAGACTGGTTTTTCACTGCTACACAGATGATACCCAGCTTTACCTGTCCTGTGCACCCAATATTCAGGTGTCAGACTCTGTATTTAACAGCTGCCTCGAGGAAATCCAGTTGAGAATGACTCACAATTGGCTTAGGCTTAACCCAGACAAGACCGAGGTACTGCTTGTGGAGCCGGGTCATAAGGGCAGGCGTGTGGTATGGTGTCACCCCTGATCTTGTGTTGGGGGGTATGCCCCTAGCCCCCTCTAGACAGGTGAAGAATCTGGGAGTAATCCTGGATGACGGCCTGACACTTGATGCCCAGGTGTCAGCCGTGGTGAGAAGTGGGTTTTACCATCTCAGGAATATCACCTGAATTAGAGCACTGATCCTGCATGATGATTTGACCACACTGGTGCATGCTTTCATCACTTCCAGGTTGGACCACGGTAATGACCTGTAGATAGAGTTATCCAGAGGCAACCTCTGCAGACTGCAGCTGGTGCAGAATGCAGCAGTGAGATTGCAGATGGGGGTGAAAAGGTGTGAGCATATCACCCTGGTCCTCCATAGACTGCACTGGCTGCCAGTCTGGTGGAGGGTTGTCTTTAAGATAGAGCTGTTGACCTATGAGACCCTGCATGCAAGGGTCCAGTCTATCTGCAAGATCTCCTTGTCCCTTACCGTCTGGCCCGGGCCTTCCATTTTGCTAGGGGAAGCCTCCTGGGAGTTCTCAGGGCTATGCTGTGACATTCAGGAGATAGAGTATTTTTAGTGGCTGTGCCTATCCTGTGGAACTTCTTGCCTGGTTATTTAAAGGAGGCCTCCTCGGTAGAAGCCTTTAAGAAGGGCCTTAAAACATATTTGTTCCAGCAAGAATTTTATTGATGTTTTAAATTTAGTTGGGATTATGTGATGGACAGGTAATTATATGCTCCCAGTTGTATAGCTGTATTTTTGTAATTTTCTAATGTTTCTGTTTTAAATTAATGTTTTTACTGTGCAGCTCCCAGAGTCCATGGAGATGGGCACTATAGAAATAAAGTATCTATCTATCTATCTATCTATCTATCTATCTATCTATCTATCTATCTATCTATCTATGTCTTATGATGGTTCCAGTCAAACGAACTTCAAGTCAACACTAAAGAAATGGTATCCATGACCATTGACAGCAGTCAAAAACTAGCCAAACTCACTTCAGTGCCCACTTTCTCCATGTTGGATGGCTCCCACTTGAAGAAGTTCCTTCCTTCAAGTACCTTGGTGTGTGACTTGACAGAATTTCCCTGGTGTCCTGGCTAAATTTCCCTCATTCACCAAAAAAATACCACCAACAGCTTAATCTGGTTCAAGGTCAGTTGGCATTCATCTGTATTCCCCTCCCTCGGGTCGTGCCTGAAAATAGGCAGGATTTGCCTAGTGCACCTACCCAGTCAATAAAAACTAAATAAAAAATAAAAGCTTGAATTCTCTGCACACATCACTGGCATCCATGCCAAGCTCTGCCCTAAACTTGGTGCCTTGTACTGAAATAAAGATTGTCTTCCACTACAGGTTCACTGAGAGCTTGTCACCAAAGTGTTGCTCCTGGTCTTTGACTACACAGATGTGGTCTATGGGCCATCCCCTCCATGTCCCTGGCCAGATTGGGTGCTCTCTGTAACTCCTGTTTTTTTTGCAGCCAACTCCCCCCAAAACTCATCACTGCCCACTTTACTCTTCATTATCCATTCTCTCCCTTCCATCCCTTTACCAGATGCACTGGCTGCCTTCCCTCCTACCTCTCATCACTATTCTCCATTGCTTCCTCTACCTCATGCTCCCTCCACTCCAGGGACCATCACACCTTTGCTTTGACATGTGCTCGCACCTCAGTTGGCAAATCAGCTTTTGCTTATTTATTTTATTTTATATTATTGAATTTTGTTGACCCGGTAAGCCCACTGGGCCTAGAAGTCCCTCTTTCAGGGGTGACGGGGAGGGGGGATACAGATGGTAACCAACTGAAATTGAACCAGATTAAGCTGTTGGTGGTATTTGTAGTGAATGGGGTAAATTTGGCCAGGACACCGGGGAAATTCCACTACTCTGGGGGACCACGCTGGTGGCACAGCGTGTGCTGATTGAAGCACTGTGAGGCTGCGCAGTGTTCTCCTCCTTCACGATGGAGGTGGAGGACTTCGTAGCAGCAGCTGTTGTAGTGGAAGCGAGTGAGAGCCTGGATGAAGTGGGGGACATTTTCGGAGCAGTACACAGAGATTTTGAGAATAGTCGGGCTACAGTACAGTCCGATTTGGGAGTGACTGACCTGAGTTCGTTGTCGCTGCTTTCCAGTCTCAGAGACGGAGGAAGGAACGAGACTTTGCATGTTTCGCTACCGAACAACTGACTGGGAGGACCGCTTTGCAGGAAGCAGCGGTAGACAGCTTTGGTGCACACGGGTTCAGGAAATGTTAAACACCGAGATGTGGATACCAAGATACTTCCAAAAAAGCACCACGCAAGTTTTGAGAGAAAATTTAGACTTTCCAGCCAAAATCGTCCTTTTCCCTCAATGGACTGGTCAAGGAGGAGGCTTTGGGAGATTCAGGCTGGATGAAACCGACGTCGGACAATGGATTCCTGATCCAGGTTGGACTGCTACATCCCCTATACATCCCACGCATGCCAACACTACAGAAACCCTGAGCTCAGGTATAGACTTAGAAGGGGACAATGCTGCTGTACAGCCTGCTAGTCAGCTCCTTGGCTTCTTGAAGCCAAGTTCGCTGGGGATAATGATGTTTCTAGACTTAGTGTTGCTACTATTGAGGGAAAATCTTATACACTGCAAAATAAAATACCTATGTCTGAGTTGTTTAAAAATCAGCTGGAGCAAGCTCCTAGGAGAAACGCTGTGCGCTTTCGTTACCGGGGTGGCCTACAAACCCACCCTGATAGGTATTATGTTGCCAATACATTACTAAAAGGTTCAATGAATTTTTTCCCAGTAGATATCTTTGCTCTGATTCACATTTCAGGTGAAGACACTTTTGACGTCAGTTTTAAAACATCTAAAGGTATGGAGAAATTTTGGGATAAATATTCCGCTTTGAAGGCCTCTCCACTTTGGGTTCCCTTTTATGCCTTACCCCTTACAAAACCTCTGATTTGTTATGTTACAGTAATGTTTCGTAATGAAGGGGTTAATGTCAGCAACATTTACCACTGGTTACAAAAGAAGTGTGAGGTTTTGGGTCCTCCTGAAGCCATTTTGGACCTGGAAGGTATTTGGACTGGCAGCTGGAGATTTAAAGTAAAATTAACACAAGTAAACGGGGAGGTAGTTCATTTGCCTAATAGTTTTTTTTTAGGCAAGGATAGGGGGGTGTGTTTCTATAGTGGGCAGCCCCGAGCGTACTACAAATGTGGGGCTAAAACGCATCTTAGTAGCACATGCGATCTTTTGAAATGTTCACTATGTGGGGGCTTTGGGGCATTCTATGGATAGGTGCCAGAATATTTTTCGATGTAATTTATGTGAAGAAAAGGGCCATGCCTTCCATCAATGCCCATGGGCCTCACACAATAAAGCCGGGGGGTGGGACCCAGAGGATTTGGTACATAAAGCACAGGTAAAAAAGGGGGACAGGGCTCTATCATCAGAGGTAGTCCCTAAGGAAGACATCCCGCGACAGAAGCCTGTGGATGGGCCTATCATCTCTGATGAGAAAGCAGGCCCTTCTATTTCTGATACCACTACTCAGCTAGAAATTCCTTTAGATAAGTCCGACTCTCAAAGGCGTCTCCTTCTATGCCTCCCTTTGAAATTGTTAAGCCCAGACGGTTTACTAGAGCTTCTAGTAAACCCTCTATCAGTGACTCGACTTGGTCGACAATTTTTTTCTCCTTTACAGAAAGAGGGGAGATTCAGATCTAGACTCTGATACATCGATCTCTGTCGGAATTAATTTCAGAAGAAGAGGCTAGTAAAACAACTGAGCTAGCAAAGGAAAAAAGGGAAAAGGGTAAGAAAAGGAAAGCTACTTTCTCTCAGAAGACTGGGTCCTAAACCTTTTACCTAACATCATGGCTCTCTTAAATAGCATCCTTAATGTGTGCAGCATTAAAAATTTTAAGAAACGATTATCTCTTCTAACTGCCCTTAGCACATTACAGGTGGATGTTATTTTTTACAAGAAACCAGACTTTCCTCTTTGGCTGAGATTTCCCAAAACACAAAACGGTGGGTATGGGGACCGTTTTATTGGACATTTGGAACGGACATTGCAGACGGTATAGGAATCCTGTTCACCTCACACATTTCAGGATTTCAAGCTGGTAGATATTTGTCCTGGGCGTGCTTTTGCTCCTTGACTGTGCTTATCAGGATTTTGACTTCAGGCTCATAAATATTTACCCTCAGCTCTAAAGCTACAAGGATAGAATTACTGGAGGAAATTAGGCCTTTCTTATATACCAGGAGACATGTAATTTGGGGAGGGATTTTAACTCTGATATTGATGTTAAATTTAAAGGATTCCCATGAGAAAAAACTGTATTTGACTCTCTTGCTTTACGCTAGACGGTCTCTTCTGCAGATTTAACTGATGTATATAGATCTTTACATGCTACTGGGGGTTCTTCCTATCACAGGAGTACCTTCTCTTCACGTATAGACTTCATCTTTGTTTCTAAATATTTGAAGCCTTATTTTCATAAGTTAAACCGCCTGAATTCTCAGATCACCAAATCCTACTTGGGTTTTTAAATCTAGGAAGTATTCACTAAAATTCCAGCTGCAGGCCCTAGGGTGGCGTTTAATGTTTCCTTTTAGAAGATAATAATAGTGTTACTGAATTACAGACTCTACTTGCCGCAAGAAGCTCGGTCATTTGCCTTTATGATAATCCTTTTTCTTGGTGGTTGGATACTAAACAAGAGATTAAGTCCTTTCTGATAGCTAAAGGAAAAACTAAAATGAATTCACTGTATATCACATACCTACAATACAGGGATCAGCTTTACAAGCTGATGTCCTTTCCTCCCAAGGATAGGTCTCTTTTTCAGTCACAGATTGCTGTAGTTAAAAAACAAATGTTACTTTACCAATATAGTAGAGCTAAGTCCCTAGATATGGAGTTTCGGTATGGGATGCAATCACATCCAGCTTCGGACCCTTATGTGGCCTGTAAACAGCGCTTAGATAAGACACTAATGAGAGGTTTGTTATCTTCGGATGGAACTACAGTTACTTCAGATCTGGATATGATGACAATAGTGAAACTTTTCTTTCAGATTCCTTGAAGAACAGATTGGTACACAGGAGGGTTTGCCAGCTGACTTTTTGTCTGGTTTGCCTGTCTTCGATACTGCCTACCAAGCCTCCTTATTACAGCCCATTTCCCTTTAGAAGTAGAGAATGTGATAAAATCACTGAAAGTAAAAACATCTCCAGGCCTCGATGGCATTCCCAATGAATTTTATAAAAATTTTCTTCAGTAATGGGTCTTTTCTCCGATGGTTTTCAATTACATGCTGACCTCGGGTTTAAGCTTTCGAGTTTTAATGTTTCTCTCTTAAAGTTTATACATAAAAAGGGATCCTGGGTTATTATCCAATTGAGGCCCATTAGTTTGCTTAATAGCGATTATAAAATTCTTGCCAAAATTTTACAAATCGATTATCCCTGGTATTGGATACCTTATCCACCCGCACAGTCTTGTGCGATTCCTCAAAGACGGATTCAACAGAATTTATATATTTTAAGAGAACTGTTTGAGTCCAGTAAAATGGGCAAGGCTCTGATTTATAGTGGCCTTGGATCAGGTCAAGGCATTTGATAGTGTTTACCATTCGTATATATTTAGTCTTTTAATGGCCTATAAGATTCCGAAGCCCTTTGTTCAATGGATTTTTTATTATACTTAGATGCGAAGTTCACCCATTAGTAAATAGCCTTATGGGGCCTGGGTAATCCCAGTCACTAGGGGTGCTGAGACAGGGATGCCCTTTGAGTCCCCTATTGTATACATATGCTTTGGACCCCATTATTCGGTATGTTCATAGTAGACATGACATTTTAGGACTTGCTCCGGACGTTTCCTTACAAACGGTTAAAATTTCAGCATATGCAGATGATGTCACTCTGTTTATGCAGGATGAGGTTTCCCTGCAGAATGCTTTAACTTGTTTTAAGGTATGGGGTCGGTCTTCAGGGTCTGAACTTAATATATCTAAAAGTTTTATTTTTTCCTTAAATTCTGAGCAGAATTGTTTATTTGATACCCATGGCATATCCTTTACTTCCACACCGCGCAAAATTCTGGGTCTTTGGTTTGGGAATGGTGATATGGCTGCCTTTAACTGGGAACAACAGCTTAGTATAGGTGAGGCAAAAGTTAATGTTTGAAACAATGGAAATTTGGGAAAAGAAAAGGGTTTCCATTGTTAAAAGTTTTGATACCGTTTTTTATATTTGAGTTATATTTTTCCACCTCCGTTTTCATTGAAACCAGAATTTTTAGTGTCTTTTTCCAAATGGTTTGGGGAACAGATTGAATCCGGTTTGTGGATTTTACTTACTTGCCAGTTAAAAAGGTGGTTTGGATATGGTTAATCCAATTATCTTCTTTCATTCCATATTTTTATTTAATTCCTTTAATTTTCTTTGGGATTTAAAACAACAGATATGGCAGGTTTGGTCTTCCTTTATATGGGAACCTTTCTTACAGAAATGGAAGATGACTCCTCTAAAATCTTTTAAATCTAACCAATTACCGTTATATGGGTGTCGACATTTAAGAAATGCAAGCAGTGGAATGTATCATTCTCTATCCTTGCATCCCATTCTAGGAAATCCTTTATAATTATATTGTTTTCACTGTGCAGGGTAAAATCCTAGTCTTTCCAGAATGTGTTCCTACAAAGATGAATTTTGCCTTGCACAAATTAAGTGACTTTAGAATCCGGCCTTTGTATGGGATATAGTCTGGATATCGGCCATGGAAGGCTAGGTGTCCGTGGTAACCTAAAATATAAGCCATTGACTGAGAGATATTGCTTGAGAGCAACCTGTATCTCCATAGAGGAAACACTTTCACATTTTTTGTTAGATTGTCCGTTTGCTAAACAGTTTTGGGCAGATGCATCTGTTTATTGGAAACTGCCTGCTTTGGTACATATGACTTATAATACTTTAGTTTCAGGGGATTATACAGGGTTTTGGCAATCCTTCCATCCTAGCACTTTGAATGTTTTTTTTTCACTCATTCAGTTTCACCTATGGCAAGCGAGATGTCAGTTGATTTTCCAGCAACTTTCTGTGTCTTCCTTTTCACTTATTTCTCAGATAGAAACTGATTTATTAAGTGTTAAACACAGAGACAAGACAAGGTTCTCTGCAGTTCATAATTTGTCTTTTTGGAATCATTTCTTTGTTTGACAGTTTCATTGTATTGAAATCCTTTTTCACACTGTATGTTATGATTATTTGGTGATGTTATGTTTTGTCTTTAATAAACTTCCCCTACTCTTTTCAATAAGTGCCATAGGATCTTTAACATCCATCTGAATTACCACCAATCCAGGCAGATGGGACCACGGTTTAATGTCTCATCTGAAAGACGGCACCTCAGAAGTGCAGCACCCCCCTCATGCTGCACTACAGTGTCAGTACTGGGATATTGACCCAAGTGCCAGATGTGGGAACTGAACCCACAGCCCTCTGATCTCCTGGCCTCAGAGGCGAGTGTGCTACCTACTGAGCCACTGACACTGCTAAATCACTGCTTATCATTTCTCATCACTTTGTAACCAACTTCCCTCTTCCCTCTGTTTCATTGCTTCCCCTGCCTCTCTCAGATATCAACAGAGATTCCTTCCCTTTCCCCCTTGCTCCTGCTTCCCGTCCCCTTAACTGTCTCTTTCACCTGGTGTAATGGTGACCTGCCAGTTTTATTTTGTGATCTTTGTGCACTTTATTTTGTCTTTGCACTTTTTCTATCACTGTATTTGGCTAAACTATGTACTGCTTTTATCCTTTGCTCCCCCTCCTCTGGTATGCAGCTGGAAATATGTTTTAGCTCAGTGTGCCTATCCCAATTTTCAACTAAATAAATAAATAAGTCTTTTCTTTACACATGATTGATGCAACAAATGAAGGTTACATAATGAAGCAAAAAAAAAAAAAACAATTCCATATTATTTATGTGTAAAAGAGAAATACCTATAAAAAACTGGAAAACAATGTTTGTTATATGTGTGAAAGAGAAATCCCCACCAAAAAACTGCAAAACAATATTTGTCATAGCATACATAGTAACTGTACTAACCATTTGCAGGCACCTCTCTGGGCTGAGTGCAGATGTTGCTTGTCTCCAGGCTGAGTTGGCCAGGATTTGAGGAATCTCCTCCCCCACCCAGGGACCATCAAGTCCATCCCCGCTGATAAGGAAGAGGAGTGGTTGGATGATGGAGGGCTTGGGAAGGGTGAGGGTGGAGGGGAAGAGACACATCCCTCCTATGGTTCCATTCCATAACTCTTATGCTGCTCTGGCAGGGTGGGACTGTCCCGGAGAGGCACCCACAGTGGTAACCAAGGAGGATGTGGGGGTCCTCCATCATTTATACCCTAAGGGGGAGGCAGAGGACCCTGGAGGAAGAGAAAGCAATTCCTGGTGGAGGACTCTATCATCAGGGGGTAGACTTGGGGCCAGGAGGGGAGGGAGTGAGGGAAGTCAAGTGCCTACATGATGAAACAGCTTGGAGGGATGGACAGCACATCCTAAAGATCGCTGGGGCAAAAGGATGGTAGGGTGAGCTAGACATCGTTGTCCACCTGGGGACAAATGACCTGGCAAGTAGAGAGGCTAGCGTAGTGCAATAGCAGTTCAGGGAGTTGGGGAGGGGTCTTAGACAGGTGGCAAACTCTGCAACCTTTTCAGAGGTGTTACCCATCAAGGACAAGTGGGAGAACTGGGTACACTGCAATGAAGAGATTCAATGCATGGCTGAAGGACTGGTGTGGATTGGAGGGATTTGGCTTCATCTGGGACTGGGGTTCCACTTGGAGGGATGCAGGCCTGTACAGGGGCAATTGCCTGCATCTGTCCTGAGGGGAGGTGGGCAGGATCCTCGGTCAGTAGTTTAAATGTTTCATTAGCAAGCATTTAAACTAGCTAAGGGGGTTGGTGGAAATAAGCTGGGTGAAGCAAACAGCCCCCCCCCCAAAAATGATACAGGTAACAGAGAGGACCCTAAGGTTGAGAAATTACCAAACATAACTAAAACCAAAATAGGTAAAAATGCAGAGAAAAGGCAGAATGACAGTAAGGATAAGAGGGGTATGGAGGAAAGACATGGGGATAGCAGGGGAGTTATTAGGAGAGAAGACCGTAAAAAGTGAAAGACCATGTGCACAAATGTCCACAGTCTGGGAAACAAAATCCTGGACCCGTCCTAGTGGTCCTGATGGCTGAAGTGGACCTTGACATTTTCACTGTTACCGAGACATGGTTCATGGGGAACCATGATTGGGATAGGGCAATACCAGGTTACACTCTATTCAGGAGGGACAGGGTGGGTAAAAAGGGAGGAGGAGCGGTTATCTATGTCAGGGAAGGAATTACGGCAACTGAGATACAGGCAATGCTAGGAGAGGTGGAGGCACTGTGGATCACCTTTGATACCGGAAATGGCATTGCTATTTACACTGGTGTGATTAGTAGTAGTAGTAGTAGTGAAGTTTTATTTATATAGAGTTTACACCATTATGGCTATGAATACCCTTTTCACAAGATGCACCTGTTTGCTACAAAAAGATATAAATACATAAGTAACTACTGTACATAATTAATACATACCATGAACAATAGACAGATATGACATAAATACTTATGGTGTAACATTAAAACAAACAAAACCAGTATAAGTGCTATAACATTAATTTACCTATTGCACTCACAGCGAAAGGTTCATTCCTACTGCATTGCCGTTTTAAAAGTGGTTTGTGACATTTCCCGACTTCTAAGATTTTGGGGAAGTGCATTCCAGCTATTGGCAGCTTTATACTGAAATGTTAGTTTGCTAAAATTATTTATGATCTTAGGCAATATTAGGTCAGTAGCCCCTGATCTACAGACCTCCCACACATGGAGAAGAGCTGGACAGGGTACTTGTAGAAGCCATCCACAGAATGACAGCTGAATGGGAGGAGCTGCTGTTAGAAGACTTCAATCTGCCAGATGTGGGTTGGAGCACCAGGCTGCAGCCTCAGCCAGGAACAGAGATATTCTGGAAGCCCTTCAGGGGGCATGCCTAAGACAGCTAGTGATGGAGCCCACCCAAGAGGGAGCAATTGTGGACCTGGCACTAACCAACTGGGACAAAATTACAGACATAAAAGTGAGGAGCCATCTGGGATCAAGCAATCACAGTATGGTGTGGTTCAATGTGAGAACAGCAGAAGCATCAAACCACACAAAAGCAAAGGTCCTGGATTTCAGGTGGGCCAACATTGCAAAGATGGGGGAATGTCTTAGGAAATCACTGGCAGACAAGGAGAAAATGAGGGGTGGAGGAACAATGGGAGAATCTTAAGGGTGCCATAGCGGAGGCAACAAGCCATTGCATTAAGCAAGTGAGCAAAACAAAGAAAAGGAAAAAGCCACTATGGTTCTCAAAGGAAGTGGCCAAGAAGGTAGGGGCGAACAGGGTGGCATTCAAGAGGTACAAGGGAACACAGATGGAAGAAGACAGGGAACTGTATCTGGAAAAGTAGAGGGAGGCGGTGAAAGCAGTCAGGAGCACAAAGGCACTAACAGAAGAAAAAATTGCCCAGGCACTAACAAAAGGGGACAGGAACTTTTTCAGTTACATTAGTGAAAGAAAAAGGACTAAGAATGGGATTGTGAGACTAAAATGGGAAGGAGGGAAGTGTGCAAAAGGGGTACCAAGAAAATGTAGAAATCCTAAACAAATATTTTTGTTCAGCATTCACAGAAGAAGGGGAAGGGGATGGACCAAAGTTAGGTGATGGAAGCACCACTGGGAGGGAGGTGGACATCAGTCCATTTAAGGAGAACAGATTCTTAAAGTAACTGACTAATCTGAAAGTGCAAAAAGACAATGGGGCCAGACAGGCTACATTCCAGGGTATTAAATGAACTCAGGTAGGTGCTGGCAGCATCACTGACAGCCCTGTTCAACAGTTCGCTGGAAACAGGTGTGGTACCAGAGGACTAGAGGAGGGCAAATGTAGTCCCTCTCCACAAAAGTGGGAGTAGGGATGAGGCTGGCAATCATAGGCCAGTCAGCCTGATCTCAGTGGTGGGGAAACTAATGGTATCACTACTAGAAGAAAGGTTTGTGATGTCACTCAAATCCAGTGGAGCGCAGGATCTGAGGCAGCATGGATTCACAGTGGGAAAACCTTGTCAAACAAATCTGATAGATTTCTTTGACCGGGTGACTAGGGAAGTGGATCAGGAAGGGGCGGTGGATGTGGTCTACCTGGATTTCAGCAAGGCCTTTGACACTTTCACACATAGGAGGCTAGTAAACAAGCTGGGCAGCCTGGAAGTGGGTCTCAGGATGGTAAACTGTGTCAATAATTGGTTAAGTGATAGGACACAGGGGGTGGTGTTCAATGGAGTTCAATCCTAAGAGAGGGAGTGACCAGTGGGGTCCTGCAGGGATTGGACCAGTCCTCTTTAATATCCTTATAAGCAATATTGCAGAGGAGCTGGAAGGGAAGGTGTGTCTCTTTGTAAATGACATGAATATCTGCAACAGGGTTGATACTCCAGGAGGGGTAGAGAAAATAAGTAGAGACCTAAGCAAGCTTGAAGAGTAGTCAAGGGTGTAGCAGATAAGATTCAATGCACAGAAGTGCAAGATCATGCACTTACATACTAACATACTATTTGCCAGCAGATTAGGCCTTACGGTCTATCGAGTCTGCTCGAACCTAGATCCTTAGTTGGATGCCGAGACCCTCCCATCCCTTGTTCTCCAGAAACCCCTATCATCTATCCCCACCCCCCCCGGGACAGGCCATCATCTGATACATCCACTTCTGTGTCTGTCCCACCCTCTCTTGAAGCCTCCACTGTGGATCTCTGAACCAGCTCACCAGGCAGTGCATTCCAAGGGTCCACCACCCTCTCGGTGAAAAACCTCCTCTTTTCCCCCTCACCCTTCCACCTTCCAACTTCAAACCATGCCCTCTGTGATACCTCCTGATTAAGTCTAAAGATCCTCCATGTTTACCCTATTTATTCCCTTGAGGTACTTGAAGACCCTCAATCATGTCCCCTGTCTCTCCTCTCCTCCAATGAAAACAGGCAGAGCTCCCTCAAGTCTGTCCTCATAAGTCAAATCCCCTAGCCCTCGTATCATCTTTGTTGCCCTCCTCTGTACCATCTCCAAGAGCTGTATGTCCCTCTTCAAGTGTGGTCTCCAGTACTGTACACAGTACTCAAGGTGTGGTCTAACCAGTCCATTGTACAGTGGCAGAATCACTTCCTTGCTCCTAGAGGTGATCCCCTTTACGATGCATCCCAACATCCTGTTTGCCTTGCTTGCTGCTCTCCTGCACTGCTCAGAGTTATTCATACATGTATCCACCATGACCCCTAGGTCTTTTCCCTATTGAGGACTCCAGCGCCTCCCCTCCCAGGGTGTACCTGTGTTTAGGGTTTCCCTGACCAAGATGCAACACCTTGCACTTGGTGATATTGAAATTTAATTTCCATGTGTGAGCCCAGCTTTCCAGGGTGTCCAGGTCCCCTTGCAGGGCCACCCTTCCCTCTTCTCCCTCAACTACTGCTCCCATCTTGGAGTCATCCGCGAAGAGACTCATTTCACACCCTATATCCTCCCTGATGTCCGATATGTATGCATTAAACAGGATCGGACCCAGGACCGAGCCCTGTGGTACCCCACTACCAACCTCTCTAGGGTTCAAGAGCTCCCCACAGACCACTACTGTCTGAGTGCGTCCAGCTAGCCAGTTTTCAATCCATCTGACCATCAAAGGGCCTACTCCTAACCCCATCAGTTTCTCCACCAGACCATTGTGGGGGACAGAGTCAAACGCCTTGCTGAAGTCCAAGAATAATACATCCACAGGCTTACCCCTGTCCAGTTCTGATGTTACCCATTCATAGAACTCCACAAGGTTGGTTTGACATGATCTACCTGGCACAAACCCACGTTGCCGACTATCCAGACCTCCACCTCCTCCAAGTACACCCCCAATCGCTCCTTTAGTATACTTCCATTAATTTTCCCACCACCGAGGTCAAACTGATGTGTCTATAGTTACCTGGTACTTCTCAACCCCTTTATGGATTGGTACCACATGTGCCTCTCGCCAATCCCTAGGTACCCTCCTGTCTCAAGTGACCTGTTGAAAAGCTCCACCAGGGTGCAGCCAGTATGTCCACCAATTCCTATAGTACTCTCGATGAATGCCATCCGCCCAGGAGATTTGTTTTTCTTTAGGGCCTTGAGGGCTAACCACCCCTTTGGTGGAGATAGCATCATCCGTCCCTCCCCTTACTGGTTTTTTATCCTTATCCAGATGTGACACCCCTGGGGTACCTTTCCTCCCTCTTGCTCCATTTCTGTTGCTTCCTGATCCCACTCTGCCGCTTCATCCCCTTCATGCCTTGCTTTGTAGATATCCCATCCTCCCTAGTGAACACAGAGGCAAAGTACTCATTAAATACCTCTGCCTGGTCCTCGCCTCTTCTACCCACCTCCTTCTGATCTCAATCTGCTGAGATGGCCCTTAGTTTTTCTCCACTCCCAATGTAGCGGAAGAACCCCTTTTCCCTCCATGTATCCCCTGTGCCAGCCGCTGCCTTTACTGGACTTTGCTCCCTCACCACACGGGTGACTTTTCTAGATGCAAGCTGGTACATTTCTATCCCTATCCCTCTTGTTGTTTTATATTTTGTAGGCGCTTCTTTCTCTGACTGCTACCTGTACCTCACTGGACCACCAGCATGGTTTACGTGACCTTGCTCCCTTACGCTTCAACTTAGCGCAGATCCTGACTGCCTCATGAAGTCCCCTGCTTTATGACCTCCCATCTCCTTTCCACACTTGTCATTGAGGTAATCCCTTCAAGTGATCCTGAGAATATTTCCATGCCCATAAAGTCTGCCCCTTGAAGTCCACTGCCAGTGTCCTAGATCTCACCCCCACTCCCCATGCTTATTTGAAACCAGACAGTATTGTGGTCACTCCCAGTCAGGGGTCCTGTACAACTATGTCCCTTACCAGATCCCCATCTGCCAGAACCACATCCAGGACATGCCCCTCCTTGTGGGCTCCATCACATGCTGTGTTAAGAACACATCCTGGAAGCCATCCAGCAGCCTCTGCTCCTTGGCCACCTTAGAGGACATGGTTCCCCAGTTTGTACCTGGCATATTAAGGTCCCCATCAACACCACTCCTTCCCTTGGACCACACTGGGCAATGATGTTGTCCAGCAAACCATCCTCTAGAACATCACTCATCCCGGGGGGCCTATATGCTACTCCCAGCTTGACCTTATCTCCTGCTGGGGATCGTAAGGTGACCCATAAGGCCTCCACGTTTCCCTCTGCCTCTTCTACCATAGCAATTTCTATATCATCTTTAATGAACATAGCCACTCCACCCCCTCTGACCTCCTTTCTATCCTTCCTAAGCATAGTGTACCCCTGTACATTTAGGTCCCAGTCATGGTTTTTGTTGGCCCACGTCTCCGTGACCGCCGCCACATCCACCCCTCGAACAGCATGGCCTGGAACTCCGGCAACTTGTTTCCCAAGCTCCTGGCATTTACTAACACCAACCCCCACCCCTTATCCCTGATCCTCTTTGTCGAACCCCACCCAGATTCCTTATACTCTCCATCCTCCCCTGCTCCTCCTGAAACCTCCACCTCCAGTCTGTTTCCTCCCTCTTGGGCTTGACGGCTACTCCTCATCTGGAGGAGAGGCTCTGGTCAGCCCCTCCTCATCCCTTTCCCTTACAAGTTTAAACCCCACCTTTCTTGTATGTAGTCAGCCATCCCTGTTTAATGACTTCCTTCCCTAATGGGGCAAGATGAAACCTGTCCTTGGCATATAGTCCCTTATCCTCCCAAACTCCATTCCAGTTCCCTAACACCCCAACCCATTCTCTTCACCCCACTTCCTGAGCCAGTCATTAACCTCTGTGCTTCTTTTTTTCTCCACTGAGGCCTTGGTACTGGCAATATCTCCGAAAAGGAAATGTTGCATCCATTATCTCGACAGACTCTGGTAAGTTCTTGGAACCTTGCTTGGATTTCCAAAATGCTATTTCCCTCTAGATCATTAGTTCCCAAATGCACCAGGAAATCCGGTTTCCCTCCACAATCCCTAACCATTTCATACACTATGAACTTTGCTCTGTGCACTGTCAGCCCAGAGATACTCACTACCTTCACCTGGCTATGGCATCCACCCCCCTGTCCCTCCCAATGGATACCTCTAATCATCGAGTCTCCCAGTAACAGAACCTTAACACCGCCATCATCCTTATGGTTACCTCCACTATGCCCTCTCAGCCCCCCTCCCCTTTATTCATGATCTCAATTTCATGGGAGTCTTCCTGCCTTATTAGAGACCCCCTTGTCACCCTCCCCTTTCTGCCTCCCTTGCTATTTTGCCCACTTAACTCAAACCCCCTCTGAATAGGTGTCCCCTTTAACCCTCTCTTATCTGAACCATTTATCCTGGCCCTGATGGTTTCCCCTTCCCCCACACCACCATCCTCCCCCCTTGTAATAGTACCCCTGCCTCCAGAGGCTCTCTGTGGGTCCCCTTTAGCTAGGGCCCCATCCTTGGTACTGACCTCCCTGCTGAAGGGGGGCTCCTCTCCCACCTCCTTGTCTCCCAGTTTCTCTCCAATCATGCTCTCCTCCCTCATGTCTGGAATATGTTGCATCTCCTCCATTTTCTTAACATATATGTTTCCCCTTCTCCCTCTGGGACTATGTCTATCCTTTCCATAGCTGGTCTGTGATGCCCTATGGGTATCCGACTCCTTCCCCCCGGCCTCTGTATAAGTTTCCTCATTTCCACCAACCCCTTCCTCCCCCTCTAGGTTGCTTAGTAGCTCAAATTTATTGTGACACTCTATGTCAGCCTCCATCAAGTAACCCAAGTTTCCCCTGACTGCATCTCTAAACTGACCCTCTTCTTCCTTTCTTGCACTGTTCTTCCTTCCTTGGGGCACAAAAATGCAAGGAAGGAGTACATGATGGTTGGGGAGGTACTGACAATGACCAAACAGGGAAGGAATCATGGCATAATCATATCTGATGATCTAAAGATTACCAAACAATGTGAGAAGGCTGTGAGGAGAGCTAGTGGAATGCTGGGGTGCATAGGAAGAGGTATCTCCAGCAGAAGGAAGAAAGTGGTGATGCCACTGTATAGAACATTGGTGAGACCTCATCTAGAGTACTGTGTCCAGTTCTGGGGGCCGCATCTCCAGAAGGATATAGACAGAGTAGAAGCGGTTCAGAGAAGGCAACACAAATGATGCAGGGGCTGCACCAAAAGTCATATGATGGGAGACTTGAGGATCTCAATTTGTATTCCCTGGAGAAGAGGGAAGGGGGGATAGGATAGAGACTTTCAAATACCTCAAGGGTGTAAATATGGTACAAGGGGGTAGCATATTTAAAAAAAAAAGATGTTCAAGAACAAGGGACCATGATATGTAAATAGAGGTGGGTAGACTTAGGAGTAATGTGAGAAAGTATTTTTTCATGGAAAGGGTGATGGTTCCATGGAACAGCCTCCTGGCAGAGGTTGTAGGGCCAAAAATAGTAGGGGAATTCAAAAATGCATGGGCAAGACATAAAGGAACTCTAGCAATAAGAAGGAGGGTAAGCCACAGATCATTTAGGATCTGTGGTATATGAAACAGGTAGGGAAAATGGTCAGACTTGGTGGGCCAAGCAGTCCTTATCTACTATCATATTCTATGTTTCTATATTTCTAATACATAATTAAATATGTAAATAAACAAAAAATAAAGACATACTGACCTCTGTATCTTGCTTCTTGTAAATTCATAATGTAATATGGTTGTTGTCCAAGTGATCCTGTACTATTCTTTGTACAAAGTGTACCAGAATTGCAGTGTTTATCAGCAGTATATTTTGCACCTATGGAAAAATGGAAATGTAAAGAAATTTTTTTAGTCACATACCATAACATAAGGTATTAATACATGCTAATACTTGATGATCAGAAATTTGTTACATGCATGCACTTACCTTGCATTGATATCTATCAGATTTATTTTCACAAGAAATATACAATAACCCACCATACAATGCATATAAGTATGTCTAGATTGAACCAGTATCATATAATGGCAGTATCTATGAGAAAAGAATAACAAACATAAAATGTGTCTGGTGCATTGTGTGGAATAACACATTTTTAATGGACACTGTAAAGATTCATTATTGATATAAAAAGCTGCATCAAATATCATTATCACTATTATAATGTATAATGATATAGAGTGTTATGACAATTTAGTATGATGTCATAGACAACACAATATCGACAAAATATGCCTTTCAAAGATGGAATGCAAACAATGTGGGGCCTCCAAAGAATAAATCAGTCTTTGACTTTCAACATCACCAGTTGTTTACAAAGGAAGGTCATATGAGAACAGTATGTCTGAGATAGTATTTTGTAATATCATTTTGATGTTAAGTTGTAATATTGATACTGAACATATTCTGAACTATGTTATTGATAGTTAAGTGGTGTAGAAATATGTAAATGTCAACCAATTATGCATGCTGACATAGCAACAACAATGATGATAATGTAGGCCTAAGAAAATATGCCATACCAGTCCGTTGAAAGAAAGAAACTCAAAAGCAAATACTTCTATCGCAGGAATAATAAAAAAAAAAAATTAATTTAACAAATGTATCAAAAATGTAACATTTAATTTAACAAATGTATCAAAAATGTATTAATATTGCAGGTATCATTATACAATATTCAAGTATTTAGTACATTTTAAAGTATTAATACAGTGTTTTGACCATTTGTCATTTTTGACGATATAGATTGCAATAATGATATAATGAGTAAAGTGAAAGAATGTATCAATATAACAAAGTTGATTAAAGGCACATATAAACCTGGTAATGACACTGACAACAATGTTTTATCCAAATCGGTAATATAGAAATGCAAATGTCAATAATAAAATATGTTTAAGAATGTTATCAACAATAAGTAATTCAATTTAGTTAATACACCACGTAAAGTTGTTTTACTGTACTTTACTAATAAACATGTTACTACAGTGATTGCAGTTTACAATGGTGACAGTATTTAAATACTATTTTGAAGTAGGGGTGACAGGTAGTTAAATTTTACAGTACTTATATTTGATAATACTGTTGTAAACATGTTTAATTATCAACATTTGAAATTCGATATTAATGCACAGTGCTTGTTTTCACAACATCGATAATAACTCATGTGCATTGATGAGTAGTGGTAGATAGCTAAATATAACCATATGAATTGTCAGAAACAATGTTTGTTAAAATTTAATTATCAACATTTAAAATTGTAAATAAATACAATTTAATAGCCATTTACAGTGATGATTCTAATTTAAGTGCATTGTCAACTAACACTATTTAGCTAAATGTTGATGTGTACCCATACAGAAATATAAAGTGTGCTGCATACATGAAGAATGCATGCCACATGCTTAATTGTGCAATGTTTGCATGTGGGTCACATACCCAAAGTGAACTTATATGAACCAGGTGTAAAAACCAAATCAGATTTGCATGCTGCAAGCTTGACATGTGTGCAGCAGGTAAGCTGGTTGGAACATCTAAAAATCACATCAGGTTCGCATGTTGCACACTTGACATGAGTGCAGCAGTTAAACTGGTGTGAACATCATTTAAAAATCATATCAGGTTCACATGCTGCATGCTTGTCATGTGTGCAGCAACTAAACTGGTGCAAATCTTATCTAAAAAACACAACAGTTTCTATTTCTCATACTATTGTTAGCAATTAGAGCCATTAAAATACATTTTTCATTGATTTATCATTCAAATTAGGTAAACTCATTAATTCTGATACTTTTGCAACTTGATTTTTGTCATTACATTTCCATTAATTTGTGAAGTATTGTTTGCTTAATGCATTAAATGCCTAGGATATAGTCAGCCAACATCCCCCATCTCAGATGTGCGAAGAGGGGCCTCTGTGTTGTGAAGCATGACCTTTTTGTTTTAGGCCATACAAATCCTTTATTCAATATTTAACACTACAAATGTGTTTCTCAATGACTGAATTAGCTCACTTACTTTCCCTTTGTCATGCTGTATGGAGCATATAGGGTCTGGGAAGCATACACCATACCTCAAATTTTGTTACTGAAATGAGGGACATGGATATTCAAAATGAAGAACAATGAGGACACTGAACCTTATTATGATCAGGACACATCCTGAAACATGGAGTTATTTTACCTCAGAACAGTGGAAACCATTGTATTTCCTTATATTAGCACATAAGAATGAATTTCTAGCATAAAGCAGGGGTGCCCCCCCACACACACACACACATTTGTGCCTAGGTTGTTGTTATGGTGTGTCAATAATGGCATTAAATTAGGATTTAATCTTTTGCACAATAAGTGCCCCCCAGCCTGTGTGTGCTCATGCTGCATGTGTACTCCTGAATCAACTGTGTCTGTATTGTGTTGTCCACTCTCTCCACCTATTAGCAGCAGCACCATCACACATGATGTGGAGGTGCTCCAGCCAAGCAAGAACACATGAGTCTTGTGAGTGGGACACTGTCTTTCCCACCACAGAGTAGATAGGCTGCACACTACAGCTTGGAGGAGTTGGTGAGCACTGAACTCTAAATAGCAATGTTGTGGCAGCATATTTTTGTTGGTCTACTCTTAGTAAGTCTCCATCTCCCCTGGTAGCTGAAGGAGCAGAGGGTGAGCTAGAAGCTAACTCGAGACTAGTGGTGGGCTAAGTTACCAAAATTCGCTCTTCGAAGCGATTCGTGGAGTAACGTGGAATCCACGAGGTACCTGCAATGCGAAATGGAGTACTTTGCTTCATAATGGGGAACACAAAGTCCATTGAAAACAATGACTTTGCATTATTCCGCCTTCCCCAAACCACTTCTCCACCAGTTTTAAGGGGAAGTACATTGAAATCAATGTACTTCGCCTCACTTTGCCTTGTTTTTGAGCTCCAAAGGCAAATTTTGCAGTACTTCATGTGATTACAGGTCACATCGGCTCTAGATTGTTCTGCATAGCCTCAGTTCTGTGTAGTGTGTGAGTAGTGGAAAAATGGAGACAGTTTCTTCTCAGAGCTCTGTGATTCAAATCCTGTAAAAGCTGTTAAAAAAGCATTTTTGAACTATTTTTTTTGCTCACAATTTAGTACATTGATTGTAGGAAACCCTCCTGTGCTCATATCACTGAGCGTTTATTGCTTGTGTGTAGATTTTGAATGTTAATTTAGAACAGTCAGTCTGTGTACTGTGAAGTGTTCTTTGGGGTTGGGGCCTATCTGTGGTGTAGGTAGATTAACTGGGAGAAAAGGCAGTCTTTCTGTTTTGGTTATATTTTTCTTGTATAACTGTGTTAGTGTACACAGTAATATTTTCAGTAATTCTTGACATTTCTTTGTGATTGTTGTGGTGCAGCAGTGTATAATTTCAATTTATTTAAAACATTTGGTTATACTACTAAAGGTTTTCAATTTTCTAGGCATTACTTGTAGTGTGTGTGAGTGTGTGTGTGATGCATGCCTTTAAATCAGACACCTTTTATTGTGCCACAGAGTAATTGCAGCAGTGTGAACCTGTTATCTACTGCACCTGCATGAATTTTTTATAATGCTTTGTGGTGTCTTTCCTGGTAGTGGATTATTACTGCTGTGCACTATCCCCCCCCAACCAGCAAAAGGTATTCTTTTCCAGATTTGGATTTGTGACTTGTGAGCATTGGTTAGCTGTTGTTGTGCCTTTGCATCTTTATCTCTTAAGTGCGCAGTACAATCTTAATCTGTCTGTGTATTTGCAGTACACCATTAGTTCTGGGAGTCTTTGCATTTCTTGTTACACTCTCATTCACTTTGTCAGCACTGGGGAATTTTCTGGATACAAGACAGTAGCATTTTGGGGATGTACATTCATTCTGGTGACTGTGTGTGAACACTGTGTGCATGACGGAGTGCACCATTAATTCTTGGAGACTTTGCATTTTTTGTTACCCTATCATTTCACTTTATTAGCACTGGGGAATTTTCTGGACACAAGACAGTAGCATTTTAGGGAGGAAAATTAATTCTGGTGACTGCATGTGACCACTGCGCACATGACAGAGTGCACCTTTAATTCTGGGAGACTTTGTATTTCTTGTTATGCTCCCATTTCACTTCATCAGCACTGGGGAATTTTATGGACACAAGACAGTAGCATTTTGGGGATGCACATTAATTTTGGTGACTGTGTGTGACCACTGCGCACATGACTGAGCACACCATTAATTCTGGGAGACTTCACATTTCTTGTTATGGTCTCATTTCACTTTGCCAGCAATGGGAAATTTTCTGGACACAAGACAGTAGCATTTTGGGGAAGCACATTAATTCTGGTGACTGTGTGTGACTACTTCTTACATGGCAGAGTGCACCATTAATTTTGGGAGACTTTGCATTTTTTGTTACCCTCTCGTTTCACTTCATCAGCAGTGGGGAATTTTCTGGACACAAGACAGTAGAATTTTGGGGATGCACATTAATTCTGGTGACTGTGTGTGTGACCACTACATGCATGATGGAGTGCACTATTAATTCTGGGAGACTTTGCATTTTTTGTTACCCTCTCATTTCACTTCATCAGCACTGGGGAATTTTCTGGACACTAGACACTAGCATTTTGGGGATGCAAATTAATTCTGGTGCCTGTGTGTGACTACTGCATGCATGACATCTGAATGCGCCATTAATTCTGGGAGACTTTGCATTTCTTGTGCTCTCATTTCACTTTGTCAGCACTGGGGAGTTTTCTGGACACAAGACATGAGCAGTTTGGAGATGCACATTAATTCTGGTGACTGTGTGTGTGAAGGGCTGCCAGTACTGTTGTCACTTCACCTTACTTTGCATTAAGGTGGAATGACAACGCAAAGTAATAATTACAAGGCAAAGTGAGCCTTTTGCATTGGCTGCTTCGCATAGCGGAGTGACAATGCGAAGTGCCCACTTTGCAGGCACGTTGCCGTTGAAATTTAAATTTGCTGCATCTCTACTTTAGACTAGGCTATCTACTTACTCAACTAGGCTTGCCTCAGAAAAATAACAGCACAGGTCCCCCATGGCAGAAAGCTAGGCCTAGCAGCAGTGGTGACGGTGGTGTGAATGTCCTTCATAGGCCATGATCAGTGCAGTGCAGCTGCAGCTATGGCAGCAGCCAAGCAAGAGGCAAGCAACATAGGTTGGGTGGGTACAGTTGGTGAGGTGACTTGGTCGTAGACCACGCTGGGGATCTGGGATGGTCAGGTCTAGCATCCAGCTTCCGACAGAAGGATGGAGGAGGAGAGGACTGAAAACTGGATTGGTGGCACACTGGGTGAGGCTGCAGGTTCTGGCAAGATGGGCGGGTCAGTAAAACTAAAAAATTGTTTTAAAGGGGGACTGGGGTAGGAGGAAGGACTGAAATATTGATGTGTTTTTCAGGTTTCTGTGTCTTTGGTGGCTTCACAACCAATATTATATGTCTATTGAATGGATTGAGGTCATGGGAGAGAAACTGGGGCAACCTTTTTGGGGGGGCAGAACTTCAGTCAGGAAAAGAAAAACTGGTTAGTAACTGGGTGGGGTGAGCCCAAATCCATTGCACTGCTATGGGGTATATACAGATTATTTGAATTTTTCCTGATTTGCATATCACTTTTCAGTCACAATTCATTTTTACCTTTTAGAGATGTTCCAGACATTCTAGAGCTTGCAACCTAGGGGCTAACTAGCACCTGTCTCCACTGGTTGTTGGCTCCCCCTGCTGAAATGTTAAATGGTGCCCCTGCCATAAAGTTTAAATTTACAGGACATCCTCAGTCTAAGTAGCATGCTTCCCATGAAGGACAGATGAGGAGCAGAGCCAAGCAGTTTTCAGGGGTAAAATGAGGACTGTCCCTTGCATTCAGGGAAAATTGTGTGGTATTGTATGCACAGACTATTGGAGCCCCACTATAGTCAGGCTTATGCCCCCCCCAAGTGAAGCTGACCACCACATCCCCACGCTCAAGCACATTATGATATAGGGCAAGGGAGACTGCAGGGGTGTGCACCATTGAAATAAATGGGGGTATTATTTAATTACTATTTTATACATTATTGGTGGAGAGTTGGAGGTTAATGAAGGCCACAAATTGACTAGCAAGGGCCTTGTTAATAGAACAGTGGCCTTCATTATTCTCCAACTCACCATCATAATGTATAAAATAGTAATACAAAATAACTTCATTCATTTCAAGGGGGTACGCCCCAGCACTATGACCCATGGACATAATCTCTTAAAGACCCCTAACTCTGTCTCCCTAGTAATCAGATAAGAGACTCTCAACTTATATCTATACTTGGTGTGTTGTTTGTAGTATCATGGCCACACCTGCTGCAGTATATGTGCATGGGAGGGGGACTGGCCATGTGGGGGGGGGGAATTGAGTTATTGCTACTTCTGTGTTTGCCCCTTTAAATCTGTGTGGAAGCATTCAAAATCATGGAGAGAAAATAGGAGTACAGGCCAGACAGAAGTAATGAAGCAGTTTTGTGGGTAACTGTTTTTTTTTTGTTTTTTTTTTTGAGGGTGGGAAGATCCACATGTGTTTTCATTGGTATGTGTGCTACAGTTCCACTGACATGTCATGGGCTGCTTTGCAGAATATTGATTGTCACATCTCCTGGTGTAACTTGCTACTTGCCACACTTTTATTAGTGCAAGTCAAGTTACGCCTGGCATATCCATTTGAGAATTGGGCCCAATATTTTTAATGCTGACAGTCACATTTATTTTTTTCTATTAGTTTTGACATGGTGTGATTTAACACTTGTTTTTGTTTGTAATTTATTTATTTAATCATCTTGGTGTAACACCTTTGAGCTAGAAGCTCATTTACAAAGGTTCCACATCATGACAGTTACAGGTTAAGACAGGCAATTTTTAACTAACAGTAGAAAATAAAATATATTAAACATTGCAAGTATATACATAATTACTATTTTAAACAAGTAAGTGTCTATATAAATATAATGAATATAATTTTTTGTTATACATAAATATATTTTTGTTAAAAAAATGTGTGGATTTATGGTTGTTATGCAAACAATGTTGATAAATATTAATATTTGTGAGCAAAATGGTATAACACAGAGAAATGCTGTTAAAGAGAAAAAGTTAGGAAAGGTGGGACACCTGTGACCAAATTGAGTCTGGGATATAGTGTTAGGCATGGAAACTAGGGCAGATTAAGTGGGCCTTCCTGTCCTTTTCTGCAGACTCATTCTGTTTTTATGCTGAAAATACTATATCAATAAATAAAACATAATTAAATGATTGTTTTTTAAATGTCAGTAATTAAACATGTATGTACTGTATATTCACAATCCTATCATTAATGTCTCCAAGATGTCAATGTCTGTTAAGGTTACAGGTATTGCTATATGGTTTAATGGTAATATGAATAAATAGCATATCAATAATTGAAACACAGTGTATCACTATGGAAAATAGATTGAAACAGAATGGGGACACATTTAGATACTAATAATGAGAAATGGAAACATAGTACAATGCTATATATTCACAATGCTATTGTTAATGTACCTCACATAGTGATGTCTGCTGAGGTTACAGGTATCAGCATATGGTGGCAATATGAAAAAAATAATATATATTGACAACTGAAAGCACAATATGTCGCTGTAGACAATAGATTGAAACAGTGCAAGGACACATTTAATAACTATTAATGGTGAATAATATTATCAATAAAAGATACTGGCCCAGATATTCAAAAGGGTTGTGCATGGTGCAACAGTGTTGCGCCATGCGCAACCCACTGATGTGCCCTGGTGCGATATTCAAATGGGAATTGTGCCTGCCATAACCCGGTGCTACCGGAGTGCATCAGTAATGTTGGCGCGCGCAGGTGGGGGCGGCCATGCATACCTGCAATCCTCGATGTTCAGCCCGGAATGGGCTGAGTCCATGCATGCACAACCCCTACTTGTGCCGCACAGAGTTGATCCAAAAAAAAAAAAGGAACTGCTGGCCACCTACAGGTGAGTTGCCGTATTGCAGGGTGCAACATGGCAGTTGTCACCTGTTGCTGGCCACCCAAGCTCTGGCTGCACCTGGTGGTGCCCCCCATGCCCGATCATGGGCATTTGTAAAATAAAAGAATCCACTATCCCTGGTGGTCCAGTGGACCACTGTCAGCCCGATCGCAGGCATTTGTATAATAAAAGAATCCACTATCCCTGGTGGTCCAGCGGACCACTCTCAGCCCGATCGTGGGCATTTGTAAAATCAAAGAATCCAATATCCCTGGTGGTCCAGTGGACTGCTGTCAGCCCAATCACAGGCATTTGTATAATAAAAGAATCCACTATCCCTGGTGGTCCAGTGGACTGTTCTCAGCCCGATCACGGGCATTTGTAAAATAAAAGAATCCAATATCTCTGGTGGTCCAGTGGACTGCTCTCAGCCCAATCACGGGCATTTGTACAATAAAAGAATCCACTATCCCTGGTGGTCCAGCGGACCCTCCCCACCCACCCACTGATGCCCACCGCCCGCCTCCCCTGGCCAGTGGCAGGCAGCAGCACCCACCCACCTGCTGCCCCACCTCCCGCCGACTGACACCGTAGGTAGGGCTGTACGCCCATTGGTCCACAGCATGAGCCAATGGGCATGCAGCCTGTACTGTACTACACAGGGGGAGAGAGTGGATTGAGCAGCTGCTTGGCAACTTTCCTCTTCCAGACTGAAGGCAAGCCTTCACGGCTCTTGGCTGCCACCAAGTGGAGGCTTGTGGCAGTGCTGAGCAAATGGTAGGCTAGCATTAGGCCAAGGGAGGGTGGGTGGAATGGGATTACTGGTTCCAGAGTGAGTGCATGCGTCCATGTGCATGTGTGACCATGTTGCTGAGGCCCCAGGGAGCTTGGGAGGAAGAAAACCATGGGGGGGGGAAACATGTCCCCCTGTTGCCATGTGTGACAGCCCTTGGGGGACTCCCAGGTCCTGCACCATATGGATCTCTGTCAGTGTAATAGCAAGGGGGTGTGGCAGATGGGAGTGGGGAACCTCCAAGCCAAGGGCCCAATGGCTGGTGTAGGTGGTGGAGGTGGCTGGCAAAAAGCTCTATAAAAAAAAAGAAAGTCACAGACTTGGTACCCTTCTCAGAAGTACCGCCAGTGCAATATGTATGTAAGAATAAGAAAGGCAAGATACTTGAGTTTACCACATGACTAAAGGGGTGATGAGCAAAGAATGGGTATGGATATCTGAGGGACTGGGGAACACTTTGGAAAGATATGTGTCTGTTTGCAAAGGAAGGCCTACATCTGAACTGAGGGGAAAAGAGCTCACTAGGTAAGAAAATAGGTGTGGAATTTAGGCAGTGGTAAAACTAGACAAAAGGAGGGGCTGCATTCAAGCACAAAATCCAGTGTAGTCTCAAAGAGGAAGCCAAAGCCCCCACCCACCCAGAGTAAGACAGGACTGGGGACCTACAAGGATGGGCAACATAATATGAAAGATGAAGTATGGGAATACTGTTGAAGGATCATGGACACTGGTAAGGCAGTGGTAAGACAAATGATGACCACTGGACACAGAGAAAAACAACAGCAAGACTGGGAATAGGGTGGCCCAAAGAAAAAAAGCAATGCAGAACTTCTTGAAGGACATTTGCATGAACAACAGGAGCTTGCGAAACAAAATGTGCAATCTTCTTGCAGTGTTGAGAGATGGATAGCTGAATTTGGTGTCTGTTACTGAAACATGGGCAACACTGAACATGACTGAGGTCTAACAATGCCTGGCTATGCAGGCTTCAGGATGGATAGGCATTAGGGTAGAAGAGGGTGAGGTGATCCTTCATATGAGGAAAGGAATTAAGGTGACAGCAGAGAGGGCTCTGGGGGAGGGCACTTATACCAAATCAGTGTGGATACATTGGTGACAAGTAGAGGGAGTTTGGTAAAAATGTGGGGTAGTCTACAGACCACCACAACACAAAAAGGTTATGGACAAGGAATTAGGAGAGTAAATAAAAGGAAATATGAAGCCCAAGAACATAGAGGGAGGTAGTGCTAGTGAGACACCAGTCAGAATAAGAAATAGGGATGTTTGGCTGGAGGATGATAGGGGAGAGGTGACATAGTGAACGAATACTTCCATGTGGTATTCGCAGTAAATCAAATGGGGTTGCAACTGGGTATTGACTCTGCTCAAGGCTTGAATGGGGTTCAGGATTTAACATAGGACCAGTATTAGTTGAGAGGATACTTAAAGGACTAAGGTCCCTGAAGGTCGATAATCATCAAGGCCAGATGGGTTGTACCCCAAGTGTGCTTAAAATGGTGGTGCAAGCACTTGCACAAACTTTGACAGATCTCATCAACAGCTATCTAGAGACAGGCAATGTGTCTGTAGGCTGGAGAATGGCTGAATTCATGCCTCTACATAAGAGTGGAGGAAGAGATGAGCAAGGAAACTATAGGCCTGTCATCTGACTTCAATAGTGGGAAAACTACTGTAATCCATTATTAAGGAAAGGCATATGTAGTTCTTTGAGGTAAAAGGGCTGCAGGATAGCAGACAACATAGGTCTGCGGAAGAAAGATTATGTTAGACACATCTGATTGATTTCTTCAACTGGATAATGAATGCTGTTGATACCACAGGTATCATAGGTAGTTTCAGAGCAAAGTAGATGTTAGTCCACATAGCCCACCATATGATTTATAAGTCGCCCCTTATTGTTTCTGCTTGTACAGTAATTGTCTACCAGCCCCTCACAGAAATGCAGGTAGTCTGAGATCCACAGCCGTGGTTCTCTGACGAACCTGACCTGCCAGACTGCCACCTGCAGTCCAGGTCTGAAGCCACCTGCCCCTCACAGAAATGCAGGTACGGACATGCCCTCAGGGACTGATTACCTCCAGGAAGGGAGCCCTAGCTGCCAATTTTTGCTTTCTTTACATGAGAACAGTTGTCTCTGGGTTTAAATCCAGAGTCTTTTACTGCTGTGGCCCACTGGCTGCAGTGAGCCCCAGGAGCACTCCAATTGGCTCCATATAGCTCTGCACTGTTAATGTTTGATTATATTGTGCTAGATTATGTTTTCTGTTAAAACAGTCTTGTTCGTATTTTATAGCTGAAGTTTTCTGATTTAATGTAAATGCCTGTATTGTGTTCCTCATAAGACCAGTAGCGATCTCAGCTCAGGCCTTTGAACCCCCCCCCCTTCACCTTTTTACGCTAGTATTGTGTTTTAATTAGCCCTGTTATTGCTCAATCAGTCTTGGAGGCACCTTGCCTAACATCTTGGTCTGCAACATCCCCCGTTTAAGCCAGTCTGCATTTCTTTTTAGCTCCACGAGCAGACCCACTCCCTCTGACTTTCTTATTTAATTCTCCTCTGCCTTCTCCTTACAGGTAGTCTGAGAGCCACAGCCATGGTTCTCTGATGAACCCAGCCTGCCAGACTGCCACCTGCAGTCCAGGTCTGAAGCCACCTGTCCTTCACAGAAATGCAGGTAGTCTGAGAGCCACAGCCCTGGTTCTCTGATGAACCTGACCTGTCAGATTGCCACCCGCAGTCCAGGTCTGAAGCCACCAGCCCCTCACAGAAATGCAGGTATGGACTTGCTCTCAGGGACTGATTACCTCCAGGAAGGGAGCCCTAGCTGCCAATTTTTGCTTTCTTTACATGAGAACAGTTGTCTCTGGGTTTAAATCCAGAGTCTTTTACTGTTGTGGCCCACTGGCTGCAGTCAGCCCCAGGAGCACTCCAATTGGCTCCATATAGCTCTGCACTGTTAATGTTTGATTATATCGTGCTAGATTATGTTTTCTGTTAAAACTGTCTTGTTTGTATTTTATAGCTGAAGTTTTCTGATTTAATGTAAATGCCTGTATTGTGTTCCTCATAAGGCCAGTAGCGATCTCAGCTCAGGCCTTTGAACCCCCCTTCACCTTTTTACACTAGTATTGTGTTTTTAAATAGCCCTGTTATTACTCACTCAGTCTTGGAGGCACCTTGCCTAACATCTTGGTCTGCAACACTCTCTTCCCCTCGTTTAAGCCAGTCTGCATTTCTTTTTAGCTCCACGAGCAGCCTCACCCCCTCTGACTTTCTTATTTAATTCTCCTCTGCCTTCTCCTTCCAGGTAGTCTGAGAGCCACAGCTGTGGTTCTCTGATGAACCCGACCTGCCAGACTGCCACCCGCAGTCCAGGTCTGAAGCCACCAGCCCCTCAAAGAAACACAGGTACGGACTTGCCCTCAGGGACTGATTACCTCCAGGAAGGGAGCCCTAGCTGCCAATTTTTGCTTTCTTTACATGAGAACAGTTGTCTCTGGGTTTAAATCCAGAGTCTTTTACTGCTGTGGCCTACTGGCTGCAGTCAGCCCCAGCAGCACTCCGATTGGCTCCATATAGCTCTGCACTGTTAATGTTTGATTATATCGTGCTAGATTATGTTTTCTGTTAAAACTGTCTTGTTCGTATTTTATAGCTGAAGTTTTCTGATTTAATGTAAATGCCTGTATTGTGTTCCTCATAAGACCAGTAGCGATCTCAGCTCAGGCCTTTGAATCCCCCCTTCACCTTTTTACGCTAGTATTGTGTTTTAATTAGCCCTGTTATTGCTCAATCAGTCTTGAAGGCACCTTGCCTAACATCTCGGTCTGCAATCCCCCCCCCCCGTTTAAGCCAGTCTGCATTTCTTTTTAGCTCCACGAGCAGACCCACTCCCTCTGACTTTCTTATTTAATTCTCCTCTGCCTTCTCCTTTCAAGTAGTCTGAGAGCCACAGCCATGGTTCTCAGATGAACCCGACCTGCCAGACTGCCACCCGCAGTCCAGATCTGAAGCTACCAGCCCCTGACAGAAATGCAGGAAGTCTGAGAGCCACAGCTGTGGTTCTCTGATGAACCCGGCCTGCCAGACTGCCACCTGCAGTCCAGGTCTGAAGCCACCTGCCCCTCACAGAAACGCAGGTAGTCTGAGAGCCACAGCCCTGGTTCTCTGATGAACCCAACCTGTCAGATCACCACCCGCAGTCCAGGTCTGAAGCCACCAGCCCCTCACAGAAATGCAGGTATGGAGTTGCCCTCAGGGACTGATTACCTCCAGGAAGGGAGCCCTAGCTGCCAATTTTTGCTTTCTTTACATGAGAACAGTTGTCTCTGGGTTTAAATCCAGAGTCTTTTACTGTTGTGGCCCACTGGCTGCAGTCTGCCCCAGGAGCACTCCGATTGGCTCCATATAGATCTGCACTGTTAATGTTTGATTATATTGTGCTAGATTATGTTTTCTGTTAAAACTGTCTTGTTTGTATTTTATAGCTGAAGTTTTCTGATTTAATGTAAATGTCTGTATTGTGTTCCTCATAAGACCAGTAGCGATCTCAGCTCAGGCCTTTGAACCCCCCCCTTCACCTTTTTACGCTAGTATTGTGTTTTTAAATAGCCCTGTTATTACTCACTCAGTCTTGGAGGCACCTTGATTAACATCTTGGTCTGCAACACTCCCCTCCCCCCGTTTAAGCCAGTCTGCATTTCTTTTTAGCTCCATGATCAGATCCACCCTCTTTGACTTTCTTATTTAATTCTCCTCTGCCTTCTCCTTCCAGGTAGTCTGAGAGCCACAGCCATGGTTCTCTGATGAACCTGACCTGCCAGACTGCCACCCACAGTCCAGGTCTGAAGCAACCAGCCCCTCACAGAAATGCAGGTATGGACTTACTGTCAGGGACTCATTACCTCCAGGAAGAGAACCCTAGCTGCCAATTTTTGCTTTCTTTTTTTTTTTTCTATTTCCTTTTTTCTCTCCTCCTGCCCGTTCGTCCAGGGTATCTGCCCGATCACGGGCCGATGGCTTCCACCCCCAGAACGCCTTGAGCCCGGCCTCACAGGCTTACCCCACGGCGGGGCTACGGGATGCGAGGGACCAACACCCCGCTGGACCTGTATTAGGTTGGAGGGCCGGCCTGGGGGGCTAATTGAAGCCGTGGTGGGCTTCATAGATGATGACCGGTAGCCATTTCTTTTTCTGTTTCCGGGAGGCGGAGACGTGCAATGACGCGGAGCATCCTGCCCCGCCTCCGATACACACTGTTGAGGTCGGTAGTCGCGCTGCACCTGGTCTCCACCAGGAGTCGTGCAGACCCCAAGCACTTCCCCATCCTTCCCCCCGGAGAAGGAGAGCAGTCCATAGGACGCTCCATCCTTCTACCCCCGGCCGGCCCTCCAGCGACCCAAGTCCGCTTCAACCCGGTCGCCGGGCATCGTAAGCGGAAATCCCACCGCTGCGCCGGTGGGCCGGCTCTAACTTTTGCTTTCTTTACATGAGGACAATTGGCTCTGGGTTTAAATCCAGAGTCTACTACTGCTGTGGCCCACTGGCTGCAGTCAGCCCCAGGAGCACTCTGATTGGCTCCATATAGATCTGCACTGTTAATGTTTGATTATATCGTGCTAGATTATGTTTTCTGTTAAAACTGTCTTGTTTGTATTTTATAGCTGAAGTTTTCTGATTTAATGTAAATGCCTGTATTGTGTTCCTCATAAGACCAGTAGCGATCGCAGCTCAGGCCTTTGAAACCCCCCCTTTACCTTTTCACGCTAGTATTGTGTTTTAAATAGCCCTGTTATTGCTCACTCAGACTTGGAGGCACCTTGCTAACATCTTGGTCTGCAACACCCCCCCCCCATTTAAGCCAGTGTGCATTTCTTTTTAGCTGCATGAGCAGCCCCACCCTCTGACTATCTTATTTAATTCTCCTCTGCCTTCTCCTTCCAGATAGTCTGAAGCCACAGCCGTGGTTCTTTGATGAACCCGACCTGCCAGACTGCCACCCACAGTCCAGGTCTGAAGCCACCAGCCCCTCATAGAAACACAGGTATGGAGTTGCCTCAGGAACTGATTACCTCCAGGAAGAGAGCCCTAGCTACCAATTATTTTGCCCACCCAGCCCCCAGTCTTGATTACATAGACATAAATCCCACCCCGGCTTTCTAGCTCACTCCTCTCTTGCTCCCCCCCATCCTTATTCCATTATGTGTGTCAAATAGTGGATCCTGTTCTGGTCCTTCTACTATCTCATATTGCATGCCCAATATATGCCACTTCAAGCCTTTATTACTGTGGATACTAATCTGATCTGCTCTGTAACTAGTTCCTGTCCTTACGTGGATATATGCCTTTTCAACTCCCAATTCTTCAACACTTTTTTCATATTACTTTTAACGCTCGTACACGAAATGAATTACCACCTCAGTTTATGACTTCCACCAACATCATAGAGGCATCACCTCTACAGATAGCAGTCAGAGTACTTGTCTCTGCCACCCTTAGTGGGAAGCGCAAAAAATGTTGAGGCACGCTCCCCCAGGACGATGGCCCATATTGACATAAAGGGGTTACCAGTACGAAGCTTACTATTGCCACTCTAAGAAAACTTTTACTCCTTCTTCTCCTGTGCTCAGGAAATGTGGAGCTCAATCTGGGGCCACCAGCTGCAATCACATCGCCCTCTGACCTTGCCACACTGAAAGGCATGAGTTTCCTCCACATTAATGTATGCAGTCTGTTAAAAAAGTTCTCCATGATCCAGGCCTGTGTCCTCCATATTCGACCAGACATCCTAGTGGTTTCAGAAACCTGGTTTAGACTGGCCACCTCCAACAGGGAAGTCAATATCCCTAACTATTTACTATTTAGAGCAGACAGACACTCAAGGGGTGGAGGGGTTGCCATTTATGTCAAGGATAGGTATACGGCATCCTGACTGAGTGCTTTATCTGTTGCAAATGCCTATGAATGTCTGTCTCTTCAAGTTACCATCTCACACACTTCAACATTATGTATCATAGGGTGCTATAGACCTCCTTCTGCCAATCTACAATTGTTACCTCATCTGAGTAATATCATCGAACAACAATCCTCAGAAATAATTATTCTTGGGATCTTACTTTAGACTGGCTATCTAAAACCGCCGCTCCTCTCGTAGCTTTCTGTGACACCCATGGATTATCACAACTCATTGTCGAACCACCATGAGTAAGTAAAATGAACGTGGATAACAGCTCCCTGCTAGATGTTATCCTAGTGAATAAACCACATCTCTTCTCCTTTGCCAGCACCTTCTTCAGTGATCTCAGTGATCACTCATTTATTGCTTGCATAAGATCAAGCAACAAACCTACTACTTCGCCGAAGTTTGCTGCCAAGAGATCTAGATGGAACTTTGATCTCTCTGCCTACATAAATGAACTGAAACACTCTTTGTATTGGCAAGAGTTCTATTTGGCAAAAAACACGCAATCAGCATTCAACAAATTCAGCAAAATTATCCTAGATGCCCTAAATAAATATGCCCCATAGTTAGTAAAAGGAATAGCAAAAATGCATGTAGATGGTTCACACCATTATTAAAATCTGCATTGACTGAATGAGATAACCTATGGAAAAGATGCAAAACCCAGTCTGCTGTGGACTGGTGCAAGTTCAAAAGGGCATGAAACTCATGTACTAAAATGGTTAAAGATAAAAAAGCTGCATACTATCATTCTGAATTTATCTCTGCCTCCAAAAATCCTACAAAATTTTGGAAAACTGTCAAGGACTTGTCTGGTCACACATCCAGTGGCTCACTGCCTGATGAAATCTCCTTAAACAATAACACCATTAGTGACAGACTGGAAGTTCTGGATGCCTTCAATAATCACTTTGCAACTGCAGGCTTAGCCTTCGACAATTCCTCTGTGAATCTGATACGCTCTCAGGTGGATAATCAAGGTGCAGATCCAAGTGTTCACCAATTCAGTCTTCTCCTTGCATCCTACTACTCTGAAAGAAGTTGAAGACCTATTGCTAAAACTGGATGTAAAAAGGGTAGATCACGTGATGCCCTGGGGAGAGTAGCAGCAGTGTGTTGCAGCTCCACTCGCTTGCACAAGTTTAAATCATTTTTTCAGCAAATAATTAAAGTAAAAGCAGAGCTTACCTTCCCTGAATTTAAAAGGTACTGAAGGGAGTAACTGGAAACTCAGGAGGCGGAGATAAGGACAGTATGTCAGAGTCATCGGAAGACCGAGAGGAGGACATCGCGTTGGGGCTGGAAGCCAAAAGGTCCCGCAAAAGCACTTCTCCGGATTCGGAAAAAATAACAACTACACAGCAATCGGCATACGATCAAATGCAGGAAGACATCGGCACTATCAAATATGCTTTATTTACCCTAATAGCTGATTTTAAAGAGTGGAAAGGCTCGTTGTCGGGACTTGTCTCTCGGATAGGGGACGCAGAAGCCAGAATTGCATCGATGGAAGACCACGTAGTAAAACTGGAGGCTAATAACGTGGATTTGAAGAAAACAATTAAAAGAATGGAAACAAAAATTGATGACCTGAAAGGGAGATCTAGGCATACTAACCTAGTGTTCCTAGGTCTTCCAGAAGGAGATGAAGGTAGCAACGCTATTGCCTTTATGCAAAAGCTCTGTGTGAGGATCGTGGGCCCTTTGCCAAACGGGCCTATCTACGTTACAGAACACGCACATAGAGCAATCAGGCCGAAACCAGAGCCAAATAATCCACCAAGACCGTTAATGCTCAAATTTCTCAACTACTTGGACAGAGATCACATTGCAAAACCAGTGGGTAAAGGGGACAAAACCTTTTACAAGTACATAAGGGAAAAAATAAAGACAAAGGGAGGGATAGTGAGACTGAAGGGGGAGGATGGGAACCACGTGGAGGATGACAACAGTAAAGCTGACATATTGAACAGGTATTTCTGCTCAGTCTTTACTAAGGAAGAGGGGGGTAATGGGTCTGAAGGGAGTACAAGGTGAGAATGGTGCAGAAATGGACACAAGTCCCTTTACACGAGAAAGGGTCCTGAAGGAACTGGAAGTAATAAGAGCTGATAAAGCAATGGGGCCAGATGGGGTGCACCCAGGGTCCTTAAAGAACTAAGAGAGGTGGTGGCTGAACCTCTGGCTATCCTGTTCAGCCAATCACTGGAAACAGGGAGGTACCCAAAGACTGGAGGACAGCAGATGTAGTCCCTTATACAAAAGTGGGAACAAAGAGGAAGCAGGGAACTACAGACCAGTCAGCCTCACCTCGGTAGTGGGAAAGATCATGGAAGCACTACTGAAGGAGAGATTGGTGGAACATCTGGTTGTCAATGGACTACAGGACCCAAGGCAGCATGGTTTCACCAGGGGAGGTCATGTCAGACCAACCTCATTGAATTTTTGACTGGGTGACTAGGGAGGTGGATCAGGGGAGGCAGTGGACATGGCTTATCTGGACTTCAGCAAGGCCTTTGACACTGTGCCACATAGAAGACTATTACACAAACTGGGGAATATGGGTGTGGGCAGGACAGTAGTGTGGTGGGTAGGTAACTGGCTGGGTGGAAGGACACAGAGGGTGGTGGTAATGGCTGTCACTCCACAGAGGGAGAGTGACCAGTGGGGTACCACAGGGATCAGTGCTGGACCGGTCCTATTCAACATCTTCATCAATAACATTGCACAGGATCTAGAAGGCAGAATTTCACTGTTCGCTGATGACACAAAGCTCTGTAACAGAGTAGACACACCAGAGGGTGTAGACAGAATGAGAAGGGACCTGCAGAAACTTGAAGAATGGTCAAGGGTTTGGCAGTTGAAATTCAATGCAAAGAAGTGCAAGATAATGCATATAGGGTACAAAACCTGGCACAATATATCAGTTTGGGGGTGAGGATATAGCATGCACCAAGCAGGAAAGGGATCTTGGGGTTGTCATCTCTGATGACCTCAAGGTAGGGAAACAGTGTGACAAGGCATCAGGTAAAGCAAATAGGATGCTGGTTGTATAGGCAGGGCATCACCAGCAGGAAAAGGGAGGTCATAATTCCGCTATACAAGACACTAGTGAGGCCCCACCTGGAGTACAGTGTACAGTTCTGGAGACCATACCTACGTAAGGACATAGACAGGCTAGAGAAGGTTCAGAGGAGGGCAACAAAGATGGTGCATGGGTTGCATCACAAGTCCTATGAAGACAGGTTGAAGGAACTGAACATGTACTCCTGGAGGAGAGGAGGGAGAGGGGATATGATAGAGACATACAAGTATCTTACAGGGAGGAACAGGGTGCAGGAAAACACTATTTTGCGAAAAAGATGTTTCAGGACTAGAGGGCATGGGATGAAGTTGAGGGAGGACGTTTCAGAGGAAACATGAGAAAGAATTTCTTCACAGAACGGGTGGTGGACAAGTGGAACACCCTGCCAGAGGAAGTGGTGGGGCTGAAACAATCACGGATTTAAGAATGCATGGATAGACATAAAGGAATTCTAGAGGTCAGGGGTAAGGGGAAATAGACTTCTAGGAAAACAAACTGAACTTACAAGCTCAAATGGGCAGACTAGGTGGGCCATAGGCCCTTATCTGCCGACACTGTCTATGTATCTATGTATCTATGTAAAAGCAGCTATAAAAGCCGAAAAGATAGAATGGGAAGGGAAGTGCCTGAGAATGTTCCCAGATTTGACCTACAAAGTAAGACAGGAGCGAGCAGCCTACCGTCCAATTCAATCTAAGCTTTGGGCCACTAAAATACACCACAGAACTTTATATCCAGCCCGACTTGAAGTCTCCTTGCAGTCAGGGGTTCAGCGCTATGAAATGGCAGAACAAGCAATGGCTGATCTGGCGATCCGGCTGCCTCAACTATTTGGTAAGGGGGACTGACTAAGCTGGAAGGCAAGCAGATCTCAGCAACAAGCAAAGGATAGGGGTATTCCGGGCGAGAAAGAAGATTGGATTTAACTTTCGTACAGGACTGATTCTAATTAGACTATTGGGAAGTCAAGATGGTCACTGCGACCTCATATTCAAAGGAAGGCAACATAGAAGAAAAAGAAGAATGAAGGGAACTTTTTTTTACTAAGAAAAAGAGACTGGGGTAGTTGGGGAGGAAAGCAGGAGGTTCAGTCCTGGGGGATTTAAATTTTGGGGATGGAGGATATCATTTTCTCTTCTCGAATATCTGTATGGTTGGCAAAGGGACTTAAAATGGGAAAAGTGGATAATGGGTGACAATGTGTGGCTGCAAAGGGTTACTGCAGTCTTTAGGAGGATTATTAAAAAGGGTATAGAATTACAAATAAGTGGCATTACTTTCCAGGAAAATGAGGAACTACTGTAAAATTAACAGATAGCCTCAGAGAAGTTTTGTTATAATTAAAGTATAAGCTGTTGTTGGTGTTTTGATAGGGGAATTTAGGTAGAAAAGGGGATAGTAATGGATAATTATCTCTCTATACTTTATAGAAAAGGGGACAGTAGGTCAGAGGTTTAGAGGAGGCAGAGAAAACTGGCATAGTCGGAGATAGTGCGGAAGGGATAGAATTATAGAGGAGATAAGATAAAATTAAGCAGAAATATTTCAGCATCTGGATCGTTGCTTGTAGTTTATTTTCAGAAAGATTATATTGGTGTTATGTTTTATCAGGTGCTATAGAGACCACAGTGGGGCTTCTCTTTTTGGAGCATGGCGGATACAACATCAGGGAGTGGGCATTTGGCCTGGGTAGGTAAGCAGGGGGAAAGGGAAACTAAGGTCTGGGGGATGGGGAGGGGGAGAAAGGGAGTTAGGCAGGAAGTTACTATAGTGAAAACTGGTACCTATTCAGGACTCAGATATACATTTCAATTAATACGAAAGAAAAACATAATGTGGAAATATGGGGAATTGGAAAGTAATATCATGGAATATTAAAGGGGGAAGGATAAGGCAAAAAAATATGTTATATTACGACACCTTAAGAGATATCAGCCCCACATCGTCATGTTGCAGGAGACACATGTAATGACAGGGAACTTGAATCAATTCTGCAAAGCGTGGGTGGGACAGGTATACGAGGCAGGAAACAGCCATAGAAAGGCTGGAATAGCTATTTTAATCTACAAATGTGTGCCATTTAAAGAAATCAAAAAGTGGCAAGATCCCTAGGGGAGATTTGTTTTTGTACATGGGAGTTTAGCGGGGATTGAGGTGATGTTAGGCTCCATTTACGGACTGAATCAGGACACCCCTGAATTTTTTCCACCATTAGAGGCCATAATATTGGTAGTGCCCAATACGCCATGTCTTCTTGGAGGAGATTGGAATCTGGTATATGCAAATTATATGGACAGATCGTATAGCAAGTGAGTGGGCCTTACATCAGCACAGAGGGCGCTCAGAGAGCTGAAGTTAAATTCAGGTCTCACAGACCCTTGGAGGCTTGGAAATCCAAAGGTGTATGAGTATACTTTCTACTCAGCACCACATAAGGTGCTTTCAAGAATAGATTTTTTTCTTATTAGCTCCTTTGCTCTACCAGGGGTAGAGGATGTGGGGATATATCCAAGGGTTCTGTCAGACCACTCTCCAATTTGGCTGAAGGTGAGATTTTCCCAATATAGGAAGGCATCTAGATCATGGTCATTAAACACCCAACTATTGTTAGAGGAGAACCAGGAAGAAAGGATAAGAGATTTTATAGAAGTTACATGGAAAAACAACTATACATGTATCCAAGAAATAGATGTACTATGGGGTGCCCTAAAAGCTACATGGAATGGGGAGTTGATACGAATGGCCACAGTTAGGAAACGTCAAAGGATACAGGAAGTAGAGGGGTGGTTGGAATGCATATACAATTTGGAAAAACTTCTGGGAACTGATTCAGAGGAACAGGTATGGGGAGAACTTCAAACCCTTAGGGTGAAATATGCCTCTCATATATTAAATGTCAATACATGGACCAATGCAAAGTGGAAAGTCAATTATATAGGGTATGGGAAGAAGGCAGGAAGACTATTAGCAAATAGACTTAAGCAACAGAGGGAGGCAAGGTGGGTATCGGCATTAGAAGATAAAGGTACAGGGCAACTCACCTCGGATCCGTCGGCAATTGCTAGGATATTCAGGGACTATTACCAAGACTTGTATACAGCTCCAGAAAGGCAAGGAGATTATGTAAACAAACTGGAGGAATTTTTAAAGGATGTGACATTGCCAAGGTTAAATATAGAACAACAAAACTACCTGGTTGGCAATATTAATATACAGTAAATATTAGATGCAATTGATAGACTACTGGTGGGCAAGGCCCCAGGTCCTGACGGCTTCCCTCCGGCCTTCTACAAAACTTTTAAAAAGGAGTTAGCTCCTCATTTTCAGGAATTATTTAACTACTTATTCGAGGCCCCTATAAAAGAATCTGCCATATTTGAAGCCATAATAGTAGTAGTATTGCTGAAGTCGGGAAAAGATCCCTCAAGCCTTGGTAATTACAAACCTATCTCGTTACTTAACATAGAAGTTAAATTGTTGGCAAGTATTTTGGCATACAGACTAAAACTGGTCTGGGATGTCTTAATAGGGCCAGAGCAGGCAGGTTTTGTTGCGGGGAGACATTTGAGTGACCTTTTTAGGAAATTTTGTCATTTGATGTCCGCATCCAGGGATTCCGACACTGATATGGTGTTGGTATCCCTGGACGGGGAAAAAGCTTTTGCCAGAGCAATTGAGAGTTTTTATTTGACCTTTTGCCTCGTTATGGCATTCCTGCTGATTTTATTCAATGGGTAGATATACTTTATCATTCCCCATCAGCGAGGGTGCTTTGTAACGGAGCCATTTCTGACATTTGTAGGCTGACTACAGGTACAAGACAGGGGTGTCCACTGTCCCCAATGTTATTTAATTTATACATTGAGCCGTTAACACTGAAAATAAAAGCAGTAAAATCAGTCAGGGGAATAAGGATAGGTACAGAAGAATATAAAATATCTATGTTGGCTGATGATATTCTCCTGCATATATAATTTTGGCATCCATCACTGCAATCGGCCTTGGATATTATACAAAGTTTCAGTGCGTTATCAGGATATAAATTGAATCTAACCAAAACAGCGGTATTAGCATTAACCCCTACTTGTACTAAGGCCATGATAGAGGAATTAGGATTATGCTGGGCTCCCAAGTCAATTTCTTTTTTAGGTATAGAAATCCCCAAGGACTTGGGGAAATTAAAAGCTTTAAATTTAGATCCCGTAATCTTGCAAATGCAACAAGATCTGAAGAGATGGCAAAATCTTTCTTTGTCTCTCTGGGGAAGGGTAAATATCCTCAAAATGGTTATTTTTCCTCGGCTGATGTACCCACTATCAATGTTGAATTTGGCTCTCCCACAGAGTTGGTTTCAAATGGTGGATGGGATATGGTCTGACTTTTTATGGCAAGGGAAGAGACCAAGAAGAGCCATTCAGAAGTTAAAAAGACCAAAGGAGCAGGGTGGTCTTAGTATCACCAACTTATTTTTCTATTACCTGGCCTTTCAGTGGAGTAAGTATTTTCAATGGAAAAGTCTACAAAGTGACAAGAGCTCTAAGCTGGCCTGGTTACAAATAGAGAGACACTTAACTGTGAAACATAAGATAGCACTAGCATCCCTGCTCTTTATACTGAGTATGAAAGTTCCACAGAATTTGAGGAATACATCTATAGCATAGTCCGTGAAAGCCCACGATCAGCTGTGCAATAGCCTGAATTTAAACCACACTTTTGATTTGGAGCAACCCATCTTTAATAATTTAAATTTGACAATAGATGGCAAAGTTATCAGTCAGAATTTTTGGAAAGATTGGTGTGCGACAAAACTATCAGAGATAATGACAGAAAGAGGTTTTATTTCACCCTCACAGTTTAAGCAAACTTTTCAGCTTCAGACACTACCAATATTTAAATTTCTCCAGATTAAACAATGTATAGGTAAGGCATTAAATAAACCCCCATGGTTCTCAAAGGCAGATAGAGTGTTCACAGAAATGGCAGAAATAGCTACTCGATCTAGGCCAATAGCCAGTTTATATAGAAAATTGATTTCTATGGCTGAAAAGGATATAAGATCTACAGCCCTATATTGGCAGATGGCCATAAACCTGTCTTATGACTCGGCGCAATGGGAATCAATATGGTCCAATAGTTATAAGTTTATTAAACAGGACAGGCTTCGATTGATAAGATTCAACATATTACATAATTTATATGTTACCCCGGTTAAGAGAAACCTGATAGGGAAGCAACATACTTAAGTATGCCCAAAATGTACTCAGGAGATGGGCAAGCTCAGCCATATAAGCTGGGCTTGTCCTAAGATCCAAGGCTTTTGGTTGGAAATTAAAGATTTTTGTAGCACACTGTTTGGGGGAAACAGTTACTTTACCACTGAGATATGTGTGTTGGGCCACCTTTCAGCGACTATTCCAAGTAAATTCAAATATTATTTGACTTTAATATCGGTGGTGGCATTGCTCCTTATAATGAGGTACTGGATAAAAGAAAATTCACCCTCTTTGGGAGAATGGATTACAGAAATGTATAACGCTATTAATGTGGAAAAAGCAATAGGGTTACAGTACCACTCCTTGGGATCCTTTAGTAAGAGGTGGGAGCAACTCACAGCCTACTTAGCTGAGAAGTGGGTGAGGATGCGGAAGAGTCATGGCTCCAACTCTTCTTGATGTAACATAGAAACATAGACTTTGACGGCACATAAGGACCGCTTAGCCAACCTAGTCTGCCCATTTCCCTACCTAGAGGATAAACTGCAGATCCTATTTAACCAACAGCCTATTTCTTCCTACCCCCCACAAAAATTGCCTTATGTCTGTCCCATGCATTCTTGAATTCTCCCAGTTTTAGACCCCACAACCTCCTCAGGAAGGCTGTTCCATGCGTCCACTACCCTCTCTGTGAAAAAATACTTCCTCACATTGCACCTGAGCCATCCCCCTCTATCTTCAAATTGTGTCCCCTTGTTCTTGCACATCTCTTTTTCTGAAAGATGCTACCCTCTTGGACTTTGTTGATTCCACTGAGGTACTTAAACATTTCTATCATATCCCCCCTCTCCCACCTTTCCTCAAGGGTATACATATTAAGCTCCTTTAGCCTCTCCTCATATGGCTTTTCTTGCAGACCCTGCACCATTTTAGTTGCCCTCCTCTGAACTGCCTCCATCCTGTCTATGTCCTTGTGGAGATGGGGTCTCCAGAACTGGACGCAGTGCTCCAGATGGGGTCTTACCAACTATCTGCACAGGGGGATAACAACTTCCTGTTTTCTGCTGGTGATGCCTCTCCCTAAACATCCCAGTATACCTCCAGCCCTCCCTACTGCTTTCTCACATTGCTTGCCAACCTTAAGGTCATCTGATATGATTACCCCCCCACTGTGTAATCTTCCCATGGGTATTTGTTTCCCAGGTGCATTACTTTGCACTTCTTTGCATTGAATCCAAGCTGCCATACTTCTGACCATTCCTCCAACCTTGCCAAGTCCCTTCTCATCCTTTCCACGCCACCTTGTGTATCAGCCCTGTTGCAGATCTTTGTGTCATCTGCAAAGAGGCATACTTTTCCTTCCAGTCTCTCTGCAATGTCACTTATAAAGACATTAAAAATGACTGAACCCAGTACTGAACCCTGCGGTACCCCACTAGTTACTCCTCTTTCTTCAGAGTGGACTCCATTTACAATTACCTTCTGTGTCCTGTTGTTCAGCCAATGTTTTACCCAGGCTACCACCCTGGGAACCACTCCAAGGTTGGTTAATTTAACTACTAATCTTTTGTGTGGGACTGTGTCAAATGCCTTGCTAAAGTCTAAGTAGGCCATGTCCACAGCCCCTCCCTGATCTACTACTTTGGTCACCCAGTCAAAGAAATCAATTAGATTCATCTGACATGACCTTCCCACTGTAAACCCATGCTGCTTTGGGTCCTGTGCCCCACTGGCCTCTAGGCACTCAATAATTCTTTCCTTCAGAAGTGATTCCATCACTTTCCCTACCACAGAGGTAAAACTGACAGGTCTGTAGTTGCCTGCCTCTATCCTGCTTCCACTTTTGTGAAGGGGAATCACATCAGCCTTCTTCCAGTCCTCAGGTACCACACCATCCTCCCACGATTTGTTATAAAGGGTAGTCAGTGGTGTCACTAGTCCTCTGCTTAATTCTTTTAGAATTCTGGGGTGAATTCCATCTGGCCCCATTGCTTTGTCCACCTTCAGTTTTAGGAGTTCTTTCAGAACTTTCTTCTGTGAAAGGACTGGGATCGACCCCCCTCTCCAGAGTGCTTCTGTTAATTGGATTAGACACCTCCCCCACTTCCTCTTTTGTGAATACGGAACCGAAGTATTCATTCAGTATCCCTGCTTTTTCACTGTCACTCTCTGCCCACCCACCATCCATTCTGTTCAGCCTCACTATCCATCCCTTTGTCTTTCTACGCTCCCTGATATACCTATAAGAGATTTTATTCCCCATCTTAACTGAGTTGGCTATCTTTTCCTCAGTTTGTGCCTTTGCTATTCTGACTACCCACCCTGATTCCTTCTGCCTTAACTAGTACAGTTCTCTGTCCTGCTCCTTCTGTGTTTCCTTATACTTCCTAAATGTTATCTTTTTCTCTCTAACCTTCCCCGCCACCTCTTTTGAGGACCATAGTGGCTTTTTCTTTCATTTTGATTTGTTTATTTGCTTCACACAAAGGCTTGTTGCCTCTGTGATGGCAGTTTTGATATTTCCCCATTGTTGCTCCACCCCTCCTTCTAGCCTGTTTGCTAGTGCTTTTCTAAGGCACTCTCCCATCTTGCCAAAGTCAGCCTTCCTGAAGTCCAGAACCCTCACTTCTGTATGGTTTGACTCTGTAGCTGAGTTTATCATGAACCACACTGTTTGGTGGTCACTTGTTCCCAAATGGCTACCCACTTCTAGATCTGAGATCCTCTCACTGTCCCCATTTGAGAGTATGAGGTGAGATTGCTCCCTCACAAGTAGGTTCCAAAACTAGCTGTCTGAGGCATGCCACCTGAAGGGCATCAAGAATGGCCATGCTTTGGATGTGGCTGCAGTAAAGGTGCTCCAGTTAATATCTGGCATGTTAAGGTGCCCCATCACAGTATCTCCCCTTTCTCTGCCATCCTAAGTATGCCTTCTATCATATCCTTGTCCATTCCCTCCCCCTGACATGGGGGTCTGTATACAACCCCTGTGAGGATTGTGGTGCCATTTCCAGTCTCTAAGGTGGCCCACAGTGCCTCCTCTCCTCCCTGTTTACTCTTTTTTTCACTTGCTTTTATCCCTTCCCTTACATAGAGAGCTACTCCCCCCCCTTCTGCCCTCCCTGTCTCTCCTGTAGGTTGTGTACCCTGGTATGTTAACATCCCAGTCATGGTTCTCTGTGTACCATGTTTCTGTGACTGCTACGATTTCTAGGCATCTGTCTTCCATCAAGGCCACCAGTTCAGGGAGCTTGTTGCCCAGACTATGGGTGTTGGTACTCATTACCCTCCATTTCTTGATGGCCTTATCCATTTTTGCCCCATCTCTGTCCTTTTTGCATTTGTCACTTTCTCCATTTACCCCAGCGCTTCTCCCTATTGACATCTCTATGTTGGTGTCTACCTCACTTAGTACCCCAATTTTGTAGGGGGGGCTAGGATTTCCCTGCTCCTTTCCGGTGCCTCCCCCCTTGGCTAGTTTAAATGCTTACCAGAAAAAACTCATACAGTACAAACAGGGATAATCAATTGAAATGTATTAATTGATAATAATACTGCCTTCTTTAAGATATGAAGTCCTGAAGGTTGCTGGTCGGTTGAATGGCGGGAGGTTGGGGAGGGAGAAGGAAGGGGGAGGGGACAGGGGAGAGGGAGTGGGATTACAGTTGAATTGTTTTTTTTTTCTTTTAGTATTAGTTGGTAATATTTTTTACTTGTATTGTCACTGAAAAGCTCAATGCAACATTTTTTAAAAATGTATGTGTTTGATTTGATGTGTTTAATAAAGTTTATTAAGTTGCAAAAAAAAAAACTGGATGTAAAAAAAAGTGCTGTTGCGGATATCCTCAACTCTTATTTTTTGAAGGTGGCCATCCATGAGTTAGCTGTGCCCATAACCCATTTATTTAGCCTATCATTAACTCAAGAATCCATTCCTTCAATATGGAAAACAGCGCACATCATACCCCTGTTCAAGTCCGGAAATCCCTGTGATCTAAATAATTACAGACCAATTTCAATTCTCCCAGTCTTGCCAAAAGTACTGGAAAAAGTCATAAGTAACCAGCTGAGGCAGTATCTAGAAGCTAATAACCTGCTTAATCCAGTCCAACCAGGGTTTAGAGCTAAACATAGCACCATCACAGCACTTGCCAAAGTGACTAATGACTGGCAAAGAGAGCTAGACAACAGAAATTACACCAGCGCTGTATTCTTGAACCTGAGCAAGGCCTTCAACACTGTTGACCATTCTCTGCTACTCTCTTCCCTGACCTCACTAGGTGCTGACCCATTATCTTTACGGTGGTTTAACAACTACCTCTCTGATCATTTCCAGCAGGTGAAAGTGGAAGGAGATCTCTCAACTCTCAAACCTCTCCTAAGAGGTGTTCCCCAGGAATCTATCTGAGGATCGATCTTATTTGCAATATACATCAACGATATTGATGAAAGCATAACTAAAGCCAACATTCATCTGTTTGCAGATGACACAATTCTTTATGTAAGCCACCCATCATTACAATCTGCATGTAATGACCTTCAATCTGAGTTCAACCTGCTGCAACACCAACTCCTAAACAAAAAACTATTACTTAACACCAAGAAAACAAAAGCAATGCTCTATTCTCCTCTGCCCAAATGGTAAATTCAGCCCTATCAGATCCTGTGCCGCATATTATTACAATTCTTGGTGAGAAGTTGGAATTTGTCCCTAAATTCAAATACCTGGGAGTATGGCTGGACCATAAGCTCTCCTTTATAGAGCACGTTGAATAATTACTCAAAAAATTACGACAGAGACTTGGCCTGTCCTTTAGGATAGCCCACTTCTTAACTAGAGATACAAACTACAGCTGGTACAATCAACCTTTCTATCCTTGTTAGATTATGCTGACATCCTCTACAGTCACTGTCCCATTTCCTACTTCACCAAACTTGACACATTATATCATAGAGCTTTGAGGTTCATCACAGGCCTGCTTTATTCTACTCACCACTGCTCCCTATATCAATCAGTGGGGTGGAGTTCTCTTCAATTCAGGCGTGATAAAAATGCAGCCTTATGGACCCTGAGAGTCATCTCCAAAAAACTGCCCTAATACATTACAGACTGTCTTCCCATACCTCTCAACCTCCTGCCTCATAAATCAGGGACAAGGCTTAAAAAAATCAGGGACAAAGGACCAAAATCAGGGACATATCTTCAAAATTGGAGATATCAACTCAGAAAGCTGGTAGAATAAGGGGCTTAGTGTAAAATGCCTTTTCTAAGGAGGAACAAGTCTGCAACTTTAATGTTTGAGATTATTTTGTGCTTATAAATTCCACTGTTTGGTCACGGAAACACAATTTTTAGGAGGGACAGAGTAAAATTTTGAGGCAAAATCAGGGACGTCTCTGAAAATCAGGGACAGTTGAGAGGTATGTGTCTTCCTATAAAACCAATAGGCAATTACGCCCTGAGAAGTTGCAAATCTCTCCTACTGATGGTTCCCAAAGTTAACTGTCGCATTGGCAGGGCTGCTATAAGCTTTACACTGTCTTCCTTGTGGAATAAATTGCAAAAAAAAAAAAAAAGAAACTGAGGTCACCCATCGGCATTTCATCTTTCAAGCTCTTATATTCATGTCTCAGAAATGATCAGTGCAATTGTTTCCCATGACCATGAATTGTCATCATGCTAACCTGTACCATTTAACCATGAACAAATTACTTCTAGTGCTTGTCTCTTCCTTGGCCCTGGTCTATCATCATGCTTTCTTGTAACGCCTAGATGCCTCTGTCCTCCCTTTGATACTGGTCTATCTTCTCGCTTTCTCCAGCCTTCTTTTCACAACTCTATACTGCACTCATCCACAATCTACACTCAATCATACTATAAAAGTCCTAACTCCCCTTTTCCTCTCCCTGTAGGCCCCCACCACCGCATCAGTTCTACCAACCTATCCTTGGGACTTCACTTCTCACAATGTATATCCTTCGCTTACATATTGGGCTGGCACTATAGCCTAGAGGTTAGAGGAACGAGGTGTGAACAAGCTTGATACATCCTGCAGACCAGACCTGAGTTTGATTCTCACAGCCTCCACTTGCATACTGTGTGATTCTGAGCAAGTCACTTAACTGCCAGTGCTCCCAGGTCGCCCCTGAAAACAGGCACTTATGCGTAGTGGGCCTTATCCGGTTACCAAAGACTAAAATAAAATAAATAAAATATTACATACCCCTCCTGGTACCCCATCTGCCATTAGTTGGTGGTTCTCTAAGCCATTTTCATGGCTAGTACTAGTGACTGCCCCTGGTAAATGAACTAACTGGTACTTCTATACAGAGAACATTGTCTATATACATTGCATGGTTCAGTGTTTGACCTGCCCCCTTGTATTTGAATCCTCCTCTGTTATGGCTTCCCTTGTCTTCCTTTTATCATTTGACTCCCCTATTACTGCACCATTGCGTTTCTGTTTATATACTTATTTACATGTATTTATAAGTTTTTATGATGGATATTACCCGACCCTATTCTAACCAGGTCCATCCTGTAAAAGAGCTCTGCTCAATGATGTTCACCCGGATGAATAAAGATTTTGATTGATTTATTGATTGATTGATTGAGTATGCTTGGATTCTTCCATATTGCCACTACCCACCACTTCTATTCGGAGCGAATTCCATGCTGCTTTTACCCATTGAGTACACCAGCTAGACATTTTATTAGTGTGACATGTTTCACTTTTGAGCTGAAGGGGGTGCGATCTAGTGCCAAGCTGCTGGTTATGTATCTCTAGACCCAAACAGTCCCACATGTCACTGTTTGTCAGTACCATGAACATAAGACACATGTCTCCCCTAAATCTTCTATATTCCAGAGTGAATAGGCCCAGGTTTTCAAGCCTTGCTTGATAATCTGGGCCCCTAAGGTCCTTAACCATCCTAGTGGCTCTCCACTGTGTTCTTTTCAAATTTTGTATCTCTGTTTTTGTACTAGGGGTCAAAAACTGGGCATAATACTCAAAGTGAGGTCTAACCAATGAGGTATACAATGGTACTATGACCCCCCTTGCTCTGCTTTTTATCTGCCTCGAGATACTGTTTAGTACCCTATTCACTTTCTGAATAACATAACCACAATGTCCCTTAAAGCTTAAATTATTCAAGACCATAATCCCTAGATCCCTTTCCTTGTTGACCTTGAGTTGTCTTCCCATCAGAATATAGTTGGCTTGTATGATTTTCTTGCCCAAGTGCATGACGGTACACTTATCAAAATTAAACTGAAGTCTATGTTCTTCCACCTATTTGCTCTGACTATTTAAGGCCTTCTGTAGGTCTTTTGCAGCTTCATGACTGTCTATGCTAGTACCAATATGTGTATCATCTGCACATTTTGATACCCATATCTCCTCATTACACTTCATTGAGGATATGTATAAATTGAAAAGACAAGGGCACAATACGGACCCCTAGGGAACACCACTTGTCACCTCCACCCAGCTTGAGGCAATTCCCTTCAACATCATCCTCTGCTGCCTGTTAGTCAGCCAGAAAGTAATCTATTTTGCTATTGCACCTGGAATATTCATTCCTATTCAGGCATCTATTAATTCACCATGTGGTACCTTGTCAAAAGCTTTGGTGAAATCCAGGAACACCACATCCACAGACCCTCAGTTTCCAAAGCTCTAATAACCTTTCCATAACATTCCAATTAGTTTGACAGGATCATTCCTTTGTGAATCCATGCTGTGTCCCATCTCTTATATCCATTAAGTCAATATAACTCTCTAAAAATTCCTTTATTATCCCCCCAGGACCTTACCCAAAATGGATGTTACACTCACGGGCCAATATTTCCTGGCCTCCTTCTTATTGCCTTTTTAATATATTGGTGTTACATTAGCACTTCTTCAGGAGTCCACTGTCTCTCCCTCTTCCAAGGACTTCCAGAAAATCTGTGTAAGGGGTTCAGATAGTTCTTTGATTCCTTCACCAGTCTTGGGTGCATACCATCCAGACCCTGTGTCTTGTTGGCGTCAAGCTTACTGAGTCCTCAAGTCTTATTGTTAATGGGATAACGGGGGCAGTCTCATTGTGTGACCTGGTATTATTTGTTTTTTGGGGTATGAACCAATACAAAATATTGGCTTTGCAAATCGGCTATGTCTGCCATTTCTGACACAAGATTCCCATGCTGATCCCACAGAAGGCCAGTCTTGTTTACACCTCCCTTCTTATTATTTAAGTTTGTAAAAAAAGGATTTATGATTATCCTTCGCCCTCATTGCTAGGCATGTCTAATAGTGCCTTTTTGCATTTATAATAGCCTGTTTTGTTTCCTTCATTGTTTTGTTATATTTTGCCCACGCTGTTATTTATTTGCCATTTTTAGCCCTTTTGTATACCTTTTTCTTTCTGTTTATAAGGGTTTATAGTTTTGGGGTTCATCCATAATGGAATTTTGCCATTCTTATTGTATTTTTATTTTACTGGTACATACATACAGTAGATACCAGACCATTTATTTTGTTCGGACACATATTCCACATCATTTGTAATGTATTTCCCTGGACTTCTTTCCAGTCCCAGCTGTTCAGTTCTGATCTCATTCTATCATAATGTGCCCTTTTGTAATATTTTACTTTAGTTACTCCATGTACAGACCCACAAGTCTCCAATATTTTAATTGCCACCATGGCATGATCACTACTGCCCAGGGGTGTAGTTACCTCACAGTCTTGGACTTCATCCCCCATGTTGCTTATAACCAAGTCCAGAATATATTTTTCCCTGGTTAGTTGAGAGACATATTGCTCAAGCCCAATAGTGTCTAAAGATGCCAAAAACTTTCTTTACATGTTTGTTGTTCCCATTTGTTCTTCCCAGTTCACCCCTGGTAGGTTAAAATCCCCTAATAAAATAATCCTATCTGTTGGATGAAGACTTTCAATCTGTTTGCACAACAGGTTGTCATCTTCTTTTGTCAGGAATGGGGCCTGTAGTATGCACCAAGAATGATCTTTGTGTTTCTATCTGGTTGGATTTTAATCCAGATCTGTTTATTTTCATATGTGTCAGAATTTACAGTAGTTGTTCTGCTACTATGGTGTCTGATACAAATACAACCACCCCCAACTTTCTTTGTTGACCTTTCTTTGCTACATGTGGTGTATCCCTGAATATGTTTTTCCCATACATCATTGCAGTCCCACTATGTTTCTGTTACTACACAGAGCTGGATAGATTGGGAGGTTAATATCAATTTTAATTCAGACATTTTCTTATCCAAATGTCTGGCATTTATCAAAAGACACCTCCAATATGCATCATTCCTCCTCTGTCTAGTTTCCTGATTTGTTGCTATTTCTGTTTTTTTTTATTTGCCCCACCCCTATTTCCCCCATTTCCTAGTTTAAAAAGCTTGAAATGCCTTTGTTTATTCCATGTGCTAAGACCCTCGTTCCGTGCTTGTTCAAGTGCCATCTATCTGCTCTGTATAGCCCAGTGTCCTTAAAATTGTCCCAATAATTAAAAACTATAACACCTTCCTGGAGGGCCCATCATTTCAACTACCCATTTAGGTAGTTGATCTCCCTGTTTTTAGCTATCCCATCTCTTGGCACTGGGAGAATACCCAATATAATAATGCCTCAACCTTTGTTCTTGAGTGTGTCTTCCAGTTCTTAAAAGTCTCTTTGTATGTTTTCAGTTTTCCTCCTCTAATGTCATTTACCCCTGAAATGAAGAACTACCAGAGGTTTGACTGTATGTTCCATCAGCTCATCCAATATTCCCTTGACATGTCAGATCTTAGCCCCTCATAATGAGCTAACCAAGGTATGTTTTTTTCTCCCTCAAGTTTTTATTTGATGTGTATATTTATTATGGAATCACCCAGCACAACTGTATCTCTTTCACCTGTCTCATGACATAATGTGTTACTATTTCCTGTACTAGTTTCCATTTGATCATTTATAGTATCACCTCCCAGGGTTTGTAGTTCTTTTGGTCTCTGCTGCAGCAACATTTTCCTGGTTCAAGATGCTAATTTTGTCTCCTCCCCTCCTCAGTATTCCCCATGTTTGGTACTGAGCCCCCCACTGTATTAATGTCTGCATCCTGGTTATGTAAGTAATCTACAATTTTATTTATGTCATCTTCCACCACTAGGCCTTCATATCTATCATGCTATTTTATCTGTTGCACTTTCACTGATTTTCTTCTGCACATCTTTGTGCCTGCCTGCATCAAACTCCAATTCTCAGGCATCAAATCCTCTAGATTATCTTCATCATTAACTCTTTTCCTTTTTTCGTAACTAGGTCCATTTACATTATCCACCGATAATACCAGTTCCTTGGTACAAGTTTGTACTCCACTCTCACCCTGTGACTTGATTAGCCCACAATTATCTAGTTCAAGGACTGCCTGGTCAATAAAACCTTCTAACTGTGAAATGTCACTCTGGATGACCAGTATATCATGCAGCAGTATTATTTCCCTCTGCAAGGTGTTAATCAGTAAATATTTGTCACACACAAACTTTTCTAGTGACTCCCCAGGTGCAAACATTTTGCATAAATTATATAAAGTCATACCTTCACTTGTTGCATTCATGTTGCAGACAGACTGGCTTTAAATAACTAACATTGCTATACCACTAAGCAACCTGTACTTTTATAACACCTTACTTAGAAACCTTAGAATCTGTTTACCTACTGTCCCAGTGTAGCCAGCAGACACAGCAGACTTGTGCAGATGCATTTGTTCCTGTGTGCATCTATGCACACTGCCCCATGCATGCTGACCCCACCCTCACTAACCCCACTTGCTATGGGTGAGTTTGAAGTAGCAAATGACTGTAAGAGCCTCCCTATGCTACTTCTGGTAACACGGACATTACCGCACCAGAAACTATATATTGAAAAATAATAAAACAACACCCGAAGGTGGAGTTGATCCTTTGGACACCTAACTTTGGTGGATCACAACCCTAATGTGCACTTTACCCATGGGGCTAGTGTTGGGATGTCACAGAAGCTATGCTAGCCCTCCTATATCCCAGTATCCCTTGCCAGGCAACTGTAATGACTCAGAAAGTCAAACAATCTCCATGGGGCTGGGTCCCATCTCCACAGTCCCCCTCGTGCCCAATTCAATGGAATTAGCACTCAGTATCATAAAGTAAATATAAAAATCAAGGATCCTCTCCCCAGAGGAGTTCCCACATTTGTGGTTCTCAGCTCTGTCTCTGTTCCACATCCACTTGCTAGGGGTGAGTCAGAAGTAGCAGACAACTGTAAGATCCTCCCTCCACTTCTTCTGGTCCTGTGGACATTACCACAACAGAAACTATATATTTAAAAAGAATAAAACACCACCAAAAGGTGGATTTGATCCTGTGGCCACCTGACCTGGGTGGATCTCAACCCCAATGTGCACTTTATCCACTGGACTAGTGTTGGGTTGTCACAGAAGCTATGCCAGCCCTCTTATATCTCAGTATCCTTTGCCTGGCAACTGTAATGACTCAGAGAGTCAAACAATCTCCATGGGGCTGGGTCCCACCTCCACTGCCCCCTTATGGCCAATTCAATGGAGTTAACACTCAGTGTCATAAAATAAATATAAAAATCAAGGACCCTCTCACCAGAGGAGTTCCCATGTTTGTGGCTTCTCAGCTCTGTCTCTGTCTCTGTCTCCTGCCCTCTCAGTAAGGGCTAGTCTGAAGTAGTGGACAAACGGAAGAGCCTCCCTCTGCTACTGTACTTCCAGTCCTACAGATGTTATCAGAGCAGAAACTATATATTTAAAAATATTAAAACACCACCTGAAGGTAGATTTGGTCCTGTGGCCACCTAACTTTGGTGGACTGCAACCTCAATGTGCACTTTATCCATGAGACTAGTGTTGGTATGTCATGGAGGCTATGCCAGCCCTCCTATGTCCCAGTATCTTTTGCCAGGCAACTGTAATGATTCAGAGAATCAAACAATCTCCACAGGGCTTGGTCCCACCTCTACAGCCCACCTTGTGCCCAATTCAATGGAATTAGCATTCAGTACCATAAAATAAAATTAAAAATCAAGGATCTGCTCACCAGAGGAATTCGCACATTTGCGGCTTCTCAATTCTGTCTCTGTCTCATGCCCAATCACTAGGGATGAGTCTGAAGTAGTGGAATAATGGAAAAGCCTCCCACCACTACTTCCAGTCCCACAGATGTTACCACACTAGAAACTATATATTGAAAAATAATAAAGCACCAACCGAAGCTGGAGTTTATCCCATGGCCACCTAACGTTGGTGGATCACAACCCCAATGTGCACTTTACCCACTGGACTAGTGTTGGGATGTTATGGAAGCTATACCAGCCCTCCTATATCCCAGTATCCTATGCCTGGCAACCGTAATGACTCAGAGAGTCAAACAATCTCCACAGGGCTGGGTCTTATCTCCACAGTCCACCTCATGCCCAATTCAATTAAATCAGCACTCAGTATCAGAAAATAAATATAAAAATCAAGGATCCTCTCACCAGAGGAGTTCCCACTTTTGTGGCTTGTCAGCTCTGTCTCTGCAGTAGGTCAGCCAATAGACATAACTATACCTGGACTTTAGCAAAGCATTCGATTCAGTCCACAAAATGAGTTAAGTAACTGGCTGATAGAGGTGGGTGAAGTTAGAAAACCTTGCTTCATGGAGAAATTTGTGAATTTTACTGAACTTGTGAAATTCTCCTTGAAGACGATGTTCTGCTTTTCCTTAAAGGAGAATTTTGTGAATAGTAAAATTGTGAACTTTGCCTGTGAATTTTGGCTCTAACACAAAGTTTGCAATGATCCATGGGATTGGAGGTTGCATGGTGCTGCAATGAGCTGTATTACCATGTGTAGGCTGAATTCAGTGCAGTATGTAGAAGGGACAGCTGGTGTTAAGTGTGCTCTGTATAAAGACCTCCTGGAAAACATATTGAGGATGGATGACAAAGGCGAGTTACTACTGATTGGGGACTTCAATCTACCAGATGTAGACTGGTCCACCTTCACTGCCTCCTCAGAGAGAAGTAAAGAATTCCTCATGGCACTACAGGGGGGCGGGACTTAATCAATTGTTAGAGTCACCCACTAGGGAATCTGCTACTCTGGACCTGGTACTCACAAGCAGTACCAGGGCGTCAGACATATAAGAGGGAAGTAACTTGGGTGCCAGTGACCATAGCTCTGTCTGGTTATCAATTAACAACACAGAGAAGCCTTGTCACACCAAACTCAGGGTGCTTGATTTCAGAAAAGCAAATTCCCCAAGAATGAGCGAACATTTTAAAGAACTGCTGATAATAGATGCCACAGGGAATGTGGAAGACACCTGGATAAAACTAAAAAACTGCTATAACTACAGTCACAGCACAATGCCCAAAACAAATAAACAAATCCAGAAAATCAAAGAACCCACTCTGGTTTTTCAAAGAGGTGTCGACTATAATTAGAGATAAGAAAAAAGATTATAGAAAGTACAAGGCAACAAAATCTGAGAAGGATAGGGATGAATACAGGCTTAAACTCAAGGAAGCAGGAAAAGCAATTAGGGTAGCCAAGACCCAGACAGAGAAAAGAATAGCACAAGGAGTGAAGAGGGGGGACAAAACATTATTTCATTATATATGGAGAAAAAGAAAAAGTAAGGGAGGAATAACCAGGTTAGCAACTAAAGCAGGACAGTTGGTGGAGAATAACAAAGACAAGGCTGAAGAACTAAACAAATTCTTCTGTTCGGTCTTCACTCGTGAAGACAAATGTAATGGTCCACCACTAGCCAAGGCACATCTCCATAACAGGGGAGCAGACACCGGCCCCTTTACAAAAAAAGGGTCCCTGAGGAGCTGTCTTACCCATACAGAAATAATTATGTTTTCATGCTGTGCACATAAAACTATCTATGTGATATGCGTGCTGCACATATGATTTAAATGTTAATTTGGAACTGACTGCATTCATGTGGCATTCTTGCAGAAAGTAAGTGTGGAAAGAATGCTTTTTAAGTTAAATTGGAACAGACTACATGCAAGTGGCATGCGTGCAAAAAGCAAGTGGTTACTGATAACTACACACATAAAAGTTAAGTGACTTGCTCAGGATCACAAAGTATACAAGTGAGGGTTGATGAGATTCAAACCCAGGTCTTCAGGTCTCCAGGTTTGCAGTTCAGTGCCTTTAACCACTAAGTTATACTGCGTGCATACATATGGCTCACTTGTACTTCAATACAAATCTGCATACATCTGCACGGATGCGGCATGCTTATAGCCACTGATATACTTTGTAGTTTTCTTGTCCCCCCTCATCTCAGCTGCATAGCTGAACTGTAGCACACATACCAATGGAAATACATGAGGTTCTTCCCACCCCTAGCACACACACTTACCCACAAAACTACTTAATTACTTCTGTCTGACAGAGACAGAGATCATCTGGAAACTGTTCAGAGGAGAGCTACGAAGATGATTCATGGACTTTATCAAGAACCCTACGAGTCAAGACTCAGCCATCTCAAGATGTTCTCACTAGAAAGGAAAAGGGACAGGGGGATATGATTGAGACATTCAAATACCTCAAAGGAATTAAGTCAGTACAAATGTAGGACCTTTTCAGAAAAAGCTCTTCTACATGAACAAGGGAGTACAACATGCACCTACAGGGAGGTAGATTCAAAACCAACATCAGGAAGTTTTTCTTCACCAAAAGGGTGGTGGAGGCTTGGAACAGTCTGCCCCCAGACATTGTGGCAGCAAAGTCAGTTAGAGAGTTACCCTAGCATGGGATAGGCACTGTGGAAACTTAGGAAGGAAAAAAGATTAGGGGTTAGCCCACATGGGCAGGCTAGATGGATCATACAGTCCCCTTCTGCTGGCAATTTCCTATGTTCTTATCTCTGGCCTGTACTCCCACTATTTTCTCCCCATAGTTTTGAATGCTTCCATGCAATCAGACTTTAAGGGGCAAGCACAAAAGTAGCAATAACTAGACTCCCACCCACCCATACTGACAGTCCCTCTCCCCCATACACACACACTGTATCAGGTGTGGCCACACTGCTACAGACAACCCACCAAGTATAGATATAAGTCAAGAGTCTCTTGCCTGAGTACTAGGTAGCCAGAGGAAGGAGTTTTTAAGAGATGATGCCCATGGGTCAGAGTGCTGGGGAGTACCCCCTTGAACTGAATGGAGTTATTTTTTATTACTATTTTATACATTATGATGTTGAGTTAGAGAATAATGAAGGCCATTGTTCTACAAACAAGGCCCTTGTTAATTGAGTGGTGACCTTCATTACTCTCCAACTCTCCATCAATAATGTATAAAATAGTAATAAAAAAAATATCCATATTTATTTCACTGGAGCACTGTCACTGGGTGTGGGTTTAGGATAACACAATTTCTGGCAGACCACAAGTCAGGTGCATAAAAAACTCAAGGTTGCATTTATCATTTAATTTTCATCAAGTAAAATATAGAGAAGGCAAAATGGTAGACAACTGTTTAGCTTCAACAGTTTCTAAGGCTTTTCTTCAGCCCAACATGAATCAAACAGCATGAAAGCACACACTACCAGGAGGTCTTCCACCTTCCTCAGTCAGTATTCAACTGGTCACCCTATCTATCCTCTCTCAGCACTTCTGGTAGGACTTTTTATAAGCTCACCAGAAGCTGGAAAAACAATTTCCCCTGCCTTTTGACTAGCCACTATGGGCCACTGTTGCTCCATAGAGAACAGTTATTTTGCAGCCACCTGGAGCACATTACATAACTTGTTTACAACATTGTTAAAGGTCAGACTCGAGGTCAGAGCATTCTGTGCTTTCCCAAACTCTCCTGCAGGTGCAAATTAACTCATGCTGTTTGCTGCAAAATATATCTTAGAAGGGGTCTGCTAACATCTAGAAAAAGCAGACATAAACTTTTGTTATTCTTATATTAAGACAGCCCTCTTAGTTTTGTTTTTAGGCTAATATGCACTTCAGCACTTAATTTATAACCAGCCAACCAGCATGTTGGACATCATACAAAACATATAAACTGCTTGGGGAAGGGGTTTCGTATCCTATGGGTGTCCACTATAACACGGGTCACCCTGTCACAGGCACACCCCGCACTTGCTCTTGTCCTATGTCATAATGTGCCTGAGTGTGGGGATGTGGAGGTCAGCTTCATGGGAAGGGGGGGAGCATAAGCCTAACTATAGTGGGGCTCCAATAATCCGTGCATACCATACTGCTCAACTGTCCCTAATGCAAGGGACAACCCTCATTTTACCCCTGAAAACTGCTCTGCCCCTCATCCATCCCTCATGGAAAACATGCTGCTCACACAGAGGATGTCCTTTAAATTTAGACTTTATGGCAGGGGCGCCATTTCAGATTTCAGGAGGGGGGAAGCCAACAACCAGTGGAGGCCAGGTGCTAGTTAGCCCATAGGTGGCAAGCTCTGGAATGTCTGAAACATCTCTAAAAGGTAAAAATCATTTGTTGTGACTGAAAAGTGATGTGCAAATCAGGAAAAATTCAAATATATAAGATTCATCTGTCTATACCCCAGAGCAGAGAATCAGATTTGGGCTTAAACCCACCAATTTTTTTTTCCTGGCTGAAGTTCTGACCCCATTCCCCCAAACAACAACTCTGTCCCAATTTCTCATACCCAACTACATTTCATTCAATACCCATCCCATATGGGTCATGAAGCTGTTCAAAGGTGCAGAAACATGAAAAACACATAAATATTTCAATCTGTCCTCCTTTTCTAATCCCCCTGTAAAAAAAATATTTACTTTTACTTACCGGGCCATCTGGCCAGAACCTGTGGCCTAGCCCAGTGTGCAACCAGCCCAGTTTTCAGACCACAACTCCTCCGTCTTTCTGCTAGAGGCTGGATGCTAGAACTGACCATTCCAGGTCCCCAATGTGGTCTGCAACCAAGTCACCTCACCAACTGAACTCACCCAACCTGTGTTGCTTGCTTCTTGCCTGGCTGCTGCTGTGGCTGCTGCCACACTGCTCTGATCAAGGCCTATAAAGGCCACCCACACTGCTGTCACTGCTGCAAGGCCTAGTTTGCTGGGGGGGCCCAAGCTGGCTTTTTTTGTGAGGCCAGCCAAGTAGAGCAAGTAGGTAGCCTAGTCTCATGATAGCTTCTAGCTCACCCCAGCCCCTTCAGCCACCAAGTGAGACAGAGACTCACTAAGAGCAGACCAACAAAAATATGCCACCACAACACTGCTATTGAGAGTTCAGTGCTCACAGACTCCTCCAAGCTGTAGTGTGCAGCCTGTTTACTCTGTGGTGGGAAAGACAGTGTCCCACTCGCGTGACTCATGTTCTTACTTGGATGGAGCTCCTCCACATCATGTGACATGGCACTGTGGCTAACAGGTGGAGAGAATGGACAACACAATACAGGCACAGTCGAGTCAGGAGTGCACCTGCAGCGTGAGTGCAACACAGGCCAAGGGGCACTTTTTGTGCAAAAAATGTAATTCCAATTTAATGCCATTATGCCATACCATAAGAACAATCTAGGCACAAATGCAGGTGAGGGGCAACTGCCCCCTTTTGGCCTACCTAAATGGCACCTCTGCTTTATGGTAGAAATTAATTCTCAGGGGCTAACATCAGTACAAGTAATTACAATGATTTCCGCTGTGTTCTGATACTATATCTCCATGTTTCAGGATGTGTCCAGATCATCATAAGGGTTAGTGTCCCTCATTGTCCCTCATTTTGAGTGTCCATGTCCCTCATTTCAGTGACAAAATGTGAGGTATGGTGCATGCTTCCAAGACCCTACTTAGCACAAAGAGTGCTTAGCATGGCTGCAGTGTATATGCTCCAAAAAGCTGGCTACAGACAGGACTCAGAGAGTTATGGTAAATGCCGTTTTGTCATAGAAGGGGAGAGTAAGCATTGGGATTCCACAGGGATCAGTGCTTGGTCCAATCCTTTTCAGCATATTCATTAGTGACATTGCCAAGGGACTGAAAGGGAAAGTCCCTGTTTGCAGACAATACAAAGCTTTGCAGCAGGGTGGACACACAGGAAGGGGTCCAAGGAATGGAGGCAGATTTAAGAAAGATCCAGCATGGTCCAAGAACTGGCAGTTGAGATTCAATGCTAAAAAGTGTAAGATAATGCACTTGGGTAAGAGGAAACCCAAGAAATAACTATGTCCTGGAAGGGCAGCAATTAGAAAAGACAAAGATGGAACAGGATCTAGGACTTATGATATCGGACGATTTAAACGTAGAAAAGCAATGCGAAAAAGCAGCACTAAGGACAAGTGGCATCCTTGGATGCATAGGAAGGGGTATTACTAGCAGAAAGTGTGAGGTAATCATCCCACTCTGTAGGTCCTTGGTGAGGCCTCACTTGGAGTGCTGTGTGCAGTTCTGAAGGCCACACCTAAAAAAGAACAGAGACCGTCTGGAATCCAAGCAGAGGAGAACCACTAAAATGGTGCAGGGACTACACCACGAACCTTACAAAAATAGACTCAGACAGTTAAATCTATTCTCCCCAGAGGAGAGAAGGAACAGAGAAGAAATTATAGAAACATTTAAATTTGTTAAAAGGATAAACACAGTGCATACCAGTAACCTCTTTCAGTAAAATAGGACTGTGTGCACAAGAGGGCAAAACTTACACCTGGTTGGCAAAAAAATCAGAACTAATGTTAGAAAGTACTTTTTCACAGAGAGGGTTGTGGACCCTTGGAACCTCCTGCCGCCTGAGGTGGTGGCAGATAAGAGTGTCAGAGAAATCAAACAGGCATGGGACATTCAATGTATTCAACTCAACGAGAGCAGTAGAAAAAGGGAAGGGGTTGACATGGCAGACTAGATGGACAGCACAGTCCCCTTCTGCCAGCAAATTTTTATGTTCTAAAAACCTTTGGAAAGCACTTACAGTAAAACAGGCATTTTTTTTCCAATAAATCATTTCATTAAGTGTCTACTGTGCCTTGGGCTTCTAGATCACCAATTATTTGTGGTATGTTTTGTGATTTAAAGTTGTAGTTTTGTTTTTTATGTTGTGTAGTGAAGCACTACTGTGTGGGGGGGGGGCTTAGCTACAGCAACTTCTAGAAATAAAAAGGCAGGTTAGGCAACCATTTCTGTCTTAGCAGTATTAATGCTGTTGTAGTCAGTGTTTTCTGTGAACTTTTTTTTTCTGTTTTCTTTGGTTTGTAATTTTAGTTCTGTAGAACAATTAGGTGTGTTTTACTGAATTATTTATGTCACTGTAGTTTAACTATTGATTTCATTTTTATGTTGATTGTGCGCGTGCACAAGAAACATATTGCAAAAGAAGCAGGTTGTGGAGGTGGGGCACTATTGTGGCCAATGCTCCCTTTAAAGGCTTGGCCCGCTTTCCCCAATGCCGTGGCATGCTGCTGCTGACACTAGTTCAGCCAGCATGCCACAACCTTGTAAGGTTTCAGCCACTGCAATCAGGGGCCACCTTGTCATTGCAGCATAAGCCATTCTCTGCAATGAGGAAGCGACCTGTCATTGCTGGGCAGAACCTTGTTACAGTGATACTATTTGTGAACATGGTGGCGGTTTGCCGCCATGTTCACAAACAATATTAAGCCCCCCCTGCCAAGGGGGTGCCCAATCTCCCTCGGCAGCATGTGACCCCCCAACCATGTTTGTTTGCTGACGGGGGCCCCAATCCCCATTGGCTTCAGTGCCCCAAGGTTGATATTGCCGATGGGGAGCCCCGCCCATTGGCATTATGTAACCTCATGAGTTGTGTGCCGATGGGGTGCCCAATCCCCATCGCGGCATAATGTAACCCCCTTGTTGTTGTGTGATGACGGGGGTGCACAATCTCCCATTGGCTACAGCTGCCCCCAAAAGACTCCATTGGTGCACTGGGAGCCATCCCAGCATGCCACATGCCCCCAAAAACAAAGCAGTCCGGCAATTTTTTCCCCTTTGGAAAGGAAGCGGTCCTCGCCGCCTCCTGCCCCCTCCCACAACCCTCCCACACCTCCCTGACCCCATACTTACCTCCAGAGTCTGGCATGACTATCTTCGGTGGATCGGGAACATGTCTGCACTCTTCAAAGCCAACAGTGAACAGAGGAAATGTCGGTAAGCTGTATAATGGAATAAATAGGGTTTTTTCAACTTTGATGCATATCTCAGGCATTTTGGGGAATTTTGGCACCAAATTTTAAACATGATGTTTTTGGAACCCCTCCTCATGAATTCAGTCACTGTCTTGGTGTTATTCAGTCCTGAAAGGTGATTTCACTGTCACAGCGCAGAATTCCCTTTCGGGACTGATTAATGAAACAACAGTGCCAGTGTTCATGAGGTGGGATCTCAGAAAGCCTATGTTGCATATTTGGTGGGAAAAATGCAAAAAATGACTGTTGTACGAGCGTGCATTGCACAGTTGTTACACACACAATTGTAACTTCTCCTTGTGAACAGTACAGCTGTCATTTTCCACATCCTGGCCGAAATGTGTTTTCGCACTTCTGGCACAGAATAGCGTGGTCGCTGTGAGAAATCAGTGTTTGGGACAGATTAAGAAAATGACAGTGACACTGTTCATGAGCAGAGGTCCTAAAATGCCTATATTGACAATTTGGTGACGATACTCCATAAAATGACTGTGTTACGAGCGTGCAATGCGCAGTTTGCACGCACACTCATAACTTCATGAATTAATAATATTTTCACTTCAGATTTTCAACATTGCCATTCTTCTGCACCTCCTTATGAACAGTACAGCTGTCATTTTTCACATCCTGGATGAAATGTGTTTTCACAGTTCTGGCTCAGAATAGCACAGTCACTGTGGGAAATCTATATTTGGGACACATTAAGAAAATCACACTGACACTGTTCATAAAATGCCTATGTTGAAAATTTGGTGACGAAAGTCCATAAAATGAGTGTGTTACGAATGTGCATTGCGCAGTTTCCACGCAATCCTGTACCTTCGCAACTTTACAATATTTTCACTCCAAATTTTCAACATTGCCATTTTTCCACACCTCCTTATGATCAGTGCAGCTGTCATTTTTCACATCATGGTCAAAATATGTTTTCGCTCTTCTGGCGTACAATAGCTCGGTCGCTGTGGGAAATCAGTGTTCGGGACACATTAAGAAAATCACACACCAACACTGTTCATAAGCAGAGGTCCTAAAATGCCTATGTTGAACATTTTGTGATGAAACTCCATAAAATGACTGCGTTATGAGTGTGTGTTGTGCGGTTTCCATGCACACTTGTAAGTTTGCAAATTAGTAATATTTTCACACCAGATTTTCAACACTGGCATTTGTTCACACCTCCTTATGAATAGTACAGCTGTCATTTTTCACATCCTGGCTGAAATGTGTTTCCATGCTTCCGGCACAGAATACCACAGTCACTGTCGGAAATCAGTGTTTGGGACAGATTAGGATCGAGCGACTGGGTGGGGGGAGTGACCGAGCTCAACTGAGGTCTGTCAGGACTGCTGTGGATTTCTTTGTGGGCAGGAAAAGGCACCAATGCAGGCAGGAGCCCAGTACAAAAGGGCAGCCTGCAGTGCTGGGAGACACAGAACTAGAGAGTGAGGAAAGGGGAGTGAGTGAGCTCAACGGAGCTCTGTTGGGACTGCTGCGGATTTCTTTGTGGGCAGAAAAGGCAGCAATGCATGCAGGGGCCCAGTACAAAATGACAGCTTGCAGCAGTGGGAGAAACAAAATGAGTGACTGAGAGAGGGGAGTGAGTGAGCTCAACGGAGCTCTATCGTGACTGCTGCGGATTTCTTTGTGGGCAGAAAAAGGGCAGCAATGCAGGCAGAAGCCCAGTACAGAAGGGCAGCCTGCAGCACCGGCAGAAACAGAATGAGCGAATGAGACAGGAGGAGTGAGTGAGGCCAGTGGAGCTCTGTCAGGACTGCTGCAGATTTCTTTGTGGGCAGAAAAAGATGCCAACAGAGGCAGGAGCCCAGTACAAAAGGGCAGCCTGCAGCACCAGGAAAAACAGAATGAGTGAGTGAGACAAAGTGAGTGAGCGACCTCAATGGAGCTCTGTTGGGACAGCTGCAGAGTTCTTTGTGGGCATGAAAAGGTGTCAACGTAGGTAGGAGCCCAGTACAAAAAGGCAGCCTGCAGAGGAGGGAGAAACAGAACGAGCAAGTGAGAGAAGGGGAGCAAACGAGCTCAACAGAGGTCTATCATGACTGCTGTGGATTTCTTTGAGTAGGAAAAGGTGGCAATGCAGACAGGAGCCCAGTACAAAAGGCCAGCCTGCAGCACCGGCAGAAACAGAAAGAGCAAGTGAGAGAGGGGGCGTGAGCGACCTCAACAGAGCTGTGTCGGGACTGTTGCAGATGTCTTTGTGGGCAGAAAAAGCCACCAACGCAGGCAGGAACCCAGTACAGAAGGGCAGCCTGCAGCAGCGGGAGACACAGAATGAGCAAGTGAGGGAGGGGGAGTGAATGAGCTCATTGGAGCTCTGTTGGGACTGCTGCAGATTTCTTTGTGGATAGAAAAAGGCATCAACACAGGCAGGAGCCCAGTACAAAAGGGCAGCCTGCAGCACCAATAGAAATGGAATGAGCAAGTGAGAGAGGGGGAGTGAGCGAGTTCAATGGAGCTCTGTCAGGACTGCTGCAGATTTCTTTGTGGGCAGAAAAAGGCACCAACAGAGGCAGGAGCCCACTACAAAATGGCAGCCTGCAGTGCCAGGAGAAACAGAATGAGCGAGTGAGACAGGCGGAGTGAGCGACCTCAACGGAGCTCTGTTGGGATGGCTGCGGTTTCTTTGTGGGCAGAAAAAGGTGTCATGCAGGCAGAAGCCCAGTACAAAGGGCCTGGCAGGCCGAAGAAACACAACAAGCGAAAGTGAGAGAGGGGGAGTGGGCGAGCTCAACGGAGCTCTGTCAGGACAGTTGCAGATTTCTTTGTGGACAGAAAAACATGCCAATGCAGGCAGGAGCCCAGTGCAAAAGAGCAGCCTACAGTACTGGGAGAAACAGAACGAGTGAGTGACACAGGGGCAGTGAGCGAGCTCAATGGATCAAAGCAATCAACATTTGCCATTGACAAATGCTTGTTGTATATTGATTGAAGTTAGCATTTCTTCATGTACACAGTAATGTTGTTATAATTACCTGAGTTGTTGTGTCTTGGGTGTGTGCCCTTAGCCCCTGAATTCCCTGTTGTGTATTGTTTGTGCACAAAAGAAAAAAAAAGAAAAAAACTGGTGGCAGTGCTGCTGGTGATGCTGGCTCATGAGGAGCTTGAACTTCAGCAGAGAGTGCTGCTGCTTCCAGAGGATGTGCCCACCACCCCATGATGGCATGAGAACTTCCCTTACGCCCATAATGAACTGCTGCTGGCATGGAAGGACCACCACTTTCACCACTCCCATTCAACACTTCCCTCTACTCTTCCTCTCACTCAGCCCAGTGATTTGCCATGAGATAGGTCCTCTGGCCCCAGTACCCATGTGGGATCTCTGCATGCCCCAGGGAAAACATTTATTGCATAGGTTGCAAGTGACCACACTAAACCTTACCCTAGCCCTAACCCTAATGTCCCATAGGCTAACACTGCAACTTTAATAAGCCATAACTGCACCAGTCTTTGGAGTTAGGGGACACTCTATATATCCCAACAATGGTCTCAATAAGTACTGCAATAGTAACACAAAATGCCCTCTGGAAAAATTCATGGGGTATGTCCGTACAGCACCCCAAAATCACCTCCCAACTTGACCATATTGCCAAATCCAAAATTTAAGTCCAATAATCATCAATCATGCAATGAATATGCATCTCCTCTTGGACTACAACCATACCAAGTTTCAGACACTTTTGACAAAAAATGATTGAGTCTTGCATAAAAAAACAAAACAAAAGGAGTAGTTGGTGGAAGTGGGATGATGGCATTCTTCTTGCCAAATTTTTGTCTGCCACATCTGTGGCATCCATGCGGGTAACTACTGGGGAGGCAGCAACAAGAGGACAATCTGAGTGCTAGCAAAATCTATGACTAAGGATCCACTTAATTCTGACCCAACTTGGCCTTGCTGTACCCCAAGGAGAAGTTATACATGAAGTTGCAAGGTGAAGTTACCAATGGCGAATTCCCTATTAAATATAAAAATTTCACAAAATGTTCTACGGAAGCAAATTTGGTGACCTTACCTTAACTTGGCCTGCGAATTAAAACTTCACAACATATCTAGTTGGGAATAAACTAACACAGTGGATAAATAACTGGCTGATAGGGAGGAAGCAGAGAATAGTAATAAATGGTGAACACTTAGGAGTAAGGGAGTACTGTGCAGGGTGCCACAGGGGTCCGTCCTTGAATTGGTAGTCTTCAGCATCTTTATCTGTGACAAAGCTGAGGGGGATACAGGACACAATCTGTCTCTCTTCTGATGACACTAAACTCTGCAGCAGAGTGGACAGTGAAGAGGGTACTCAGGAAATGAGGGAGGATCTGGGGAGACTGGAAAAGTTGTCCAGAGTCTGCCAGCTTGGATGCAACAAAAAAATGCATGGCCATGCGTGCAGGTAACAAAAACTCAAACACCAAGTACAGGATGGTGGTAAGGGTGGAATGTTCAGAGGAAGAAAGGTATCAGGGGGTATATATGTCTTAAAGGGGAACAGACAGCACAAAGAGACCCATACCTAAGTGTGATGCTGGTCCCAAGTTGCACTTTGTGTGCAAAAAACTTTTTTTTATTTACTGTTTACTGCAGAATAGTAGAGTGTAGCAGACAGATTTTGCTGACTTGCAAGCTATTTTCTGTAACTACAAATCCCAGAATCAACTGTAGTTGACATCAGATTTGGAAGCAGAATCAGACATTCAATAGCGTGCAGTACATGTTAGTTTTTGTAAACTCTGATCTTTTGTTTGCTGGTCCCACTCTCCTACCCAGAATAAGTACAGTAAGCTGGGGCAGAGCATTCTCTGTTGCTGCCTCCTTTCTTTGGAACAACCTTCCCACGGATATTCAGTATGCACCCTCATTCCCCACATGTCAATGCAAATTAAATACCTGGCTGTTCAGCAGGCATTTAAAGAGCACCTTTTCTGGTATTCCCCCCAAAACCATATATGCATCTTACCTAGCCCCAAGTCCACTGCTGCCTAATTTATCATTTTCTGATACAGCTATTCTATTTATTTATTGATTGACTGATTGATTGATTGATTGATTGATTTCACTTTGTTGACCGGGTAAGTACATTGACATGAATGCCTTTTTCAGGCATGACCCAGGTGCGTAGGCACAGGTAGTACAACAGAATACAACATTATTTACAATACACATTTACATCGGGCCCTATGCATGAACGGACCGGAAATACGCACCAGAAGCATGTATCCTGCCAGTATAGCTCAGCACTTGCGGACAGATGAACACAGGCTGATAGTCACCAATGGCTACCACCTGTCCTCGGCACTGCCCCCCCAGCACACAGGTCTGTGCAGGGCAGCCTGGGGCAGAGTAGCAGACCCAGTCAGGCATCCAATCAGATGCCCATCCTGGATCCCTAGTGGATCACTTGTGCAACAGGGTGTGGGTCCAGGTACGTACACAGCAACAGTGGACACCCAGACCCACACGCCAATGCCCTGTTGGGTGGTGGACCCCTGGAGTACAGCAGCCACCTGCTATACTGTCACTCCACCCCAACACATGGCAGCCCTGGCATCCGTGATGCAAGGCCCCCCACACACATAGCACCCCGTATCCGTATGGCAGACACAGATCCCCTGCCCCCCACACATGGCTGCCCCTATCTCTGGTGTGAGACTTGACAGCCCACCCCTCCACGCACTGCTGCCCCATCCCCAGTGTCTATCAAGAGCCACCAACAAGTGCCCTGGTCCCACACACCCGACCCCCGAACCCAGTACCCCAGTCCCATCATTGGTAGTCAGTGGCTCCCTCCACCCCCCATGGCACCACAACCCTCCCCGTACCTGAATAGTCCATACCGTGGCCTGAATGGCCAGCAGCACAGCCCTCCACACACCTCCTCAGCTGCTGGCAATACAAGTGATTGTGGGAATGTGTTCCTATAAATAGGCTGCATGCTCCCATCATCAAATGGATGGCCGGCAGCTGAGGAGGTGTGTGGAGTGCTGTGCTGCTGGCTGTCTGGGCCGTGGCACAGACTATGCAGGTATGGGGGGTCATTGGTGCCATGTGGGGGACACTGAACACCAATGAGGGTTGGGGGGGATGGGATCGGGATTGGGTTGGGTCTACTGGAATGGCTGATCTGTGCCCACCTCAAGTGGCATGCCAGCAGTCAGACAATGGCAGGGGGTGTCCATACTATCACAGCCCCGGTGTGTATGACCATTGTCCAGTTTGTTTGGGGCATCATTACAAGGGGCACCTTGCATTGGTCAGGGGGAGTGTGTGGACATGTATGGGGATGGGGCATTGGAGTCTGTGGGGGGTGTACTGCAATCACAGGGCCAGAGCCCCCTTGTGTGTGTGGGGGGTCTGCAGTGATGGGGATGGCCATGGATGTGTGCTAGGGTGGGTGGGCAGGCACAGGGGTCAGGTGCTGGGGTACAGTGTGTGCTGGACTGGGACAGTCCTCCATGGACTGGGCAGGAGTCTGTGTGTGTGGCCATACATACAGCAGTTATGGCAGGGTCCCCCCTGCTGTAACCTGCCCACTGTTATTCCCCCTGTGGATGCACAACATGTCTTTGTGCATGGCGTGTAGTGCTGGCATACCCCCAACCTGCCCAGCACATTGTGGTCCACGTAGCCAGGGAATCGGGTGTGTAGGGGCTGCATACCCTGTTTCGTGCATCTCGTCTAGGGGGCGCAATGGGTGCGGAGTGGCTATGCGCTGCACATATGTACCGCATAGGCACTCTGCAGCTTCGTGCATAGGCCCCATTGAGTACAGAGGTGGGCAGAAAGTATAATGTTTACAGAGGTGATTGAGTACATTAGCTTGCTGTGAGGTTAGGAAAGGGAAAGTCAGGGTAGAAAAGGAGCTAGTAAGGATGAAGGGGGAGGATTAGCGAAAGCATTGGCATACAATAAATGAATAGTAATGGGATTTCAGCAGCTTTGTGAAGGCAGGAGGAGAGGGGATTTTTCCTGCTTGGGGGTGTCCAGAGAAAGAGGCAGCTCACTAACAAAAGGAACACTGACCCGTATTGTTGCGAAACAGTGGGATGACAATGTTGTTGTTGGTGGCTGAATGGAAGGGGGGTGTCTGTGTGCAAGGTTTTGATGATAAGGGAGACAAGGGCTAAACTGGCTTTGAGATCAGGAGGAAGCCAATTTAAATTACTTAAGACGGTGCAGTGGTGTGCATTACAGCTGCTGCTGGAAGCAAATTTGGCAATATTGTAGCATAAGGTGTGCTTTTTTTGTAGTACAGTTTTGCTGGCCGCATCAATGATGAGTGAACCATAGTCAAGTGAGAGGAGAAGGTTAGCTTGAGCAATTTTAATCCTTGTGTCAGGCATCAGGAATTGGCAGACTCTGTAGAGTTAGCCCAACTCCTGGTGGAGAAGGGTGGTAGTGTGCTGGTAGATGGATTTCAAAAGAGAGAGAAGGGTCGAGGTAAACCCCAAGGTACTTGAATGAGAGGGTCTTTTCCAGGCAGGAGCCATTGCCTTCATTGAAGCACGAGGCCGACCACCCGAGGTGTGATGTTATTACACAATAACACACACCTTGTTGTACCTTTTTGCTTAAATAGATCATTCATAAATAAATAATTTAAATACCAAAAGCCTGAGCAAACAAATGGGTTTTCAGTCCCTTTTTAAAGGATTCCACTGAGGGGGGGCATCCCTCAGGGCCCTTGGCAATAAATTCCAAAGTAGAGGACCAGCCACTTTGAAGGCTGTGTCCCAGGAGATGTTAAGTTCAGTCCTGGGGATGATCAGAAGGCCCTCCTCAGCAGAAGAGATGGGATGAGTGGGAAGGTAAGGATGTAGGAGCTCACACAGGTAGCCTGGACCCAGACCATGTATAGCTTTATAGGTTAGCCAACCAACCTTATAGGAGATATGCCACTTAACTGACAGCCAGTGCAGTACCCACAGTGCAGGAGTAATGTGACTCACCCTTGGAAGGCCAGTCAACAAACTTGCAGCCACGTTCTGCAGTAGATGCAGGTGTTGCAGCGCACCTCCACTGACCCCAAGGTAGAGGGCATTATAGTAATCGAGGACAGATGTCACCAATGCATGTACTAGAGACGGCAAGTCCTCTGGAAGGGATAAGGGAACAAATCCAGCTAATATTTCTAAGATGGTAGAAGCCATTCCAGATGACTGCCGACACCTGTCAGCCCTTTGTTGAGGATGACACCCAGATTCTTTATCTTTTTGGCAGCATCAAGCCCAGATGTACCAAAGTAAAGCTCTGTTTCCCACTCCAACATTGCCAATCCCCCCCATACCCGTCTCAATCACCAGTACTTTAGTTTTGTTTGGGTTGAGTCACAGCCAGCTTGATGGCATCCAGCCCTGGATCTAAGCCAAACATTGGTTCATCACATCCACCACTCTTTGGACATGGGGTGCAAAAGACAGATAGAGTTGGGTATCATCAGCATAGCAGTGAACCCCATCTCCATACTGCCTAATGATTCCACCCAGGGGCAGCATGTACACCAAAAACAACATGGGTAAATGGACTAACCCTTGGAGTACACCACAGTACAAGTCCATTGGGCGCAATGAGAAATTAACCATCACAACCCTCTGAGACCTGCCCCTGAGGTAGAACTCAAATTAGCTCAAAACTTTGCCAGAGAGTCCCATGTACTCCCTGAGTTGATCCAATAAATGTCCATGGTCAACCGTGTCAAATGCTGAGGAGAGATCCAGGAGAACAAGAACTGACCACTATTGTCTATCCCTCACCCTGAGCAAGTCATTATGCACACTGACCAGAGCAGTCTCAGTGCTGAACTTTGACTGAAATCATGACTGGAGAGACTCATAAGGTCATCAGGTGAGTCTCAGCTGCAATGCAACAACCTTCTCAATAACATTGCCCAAAAAAGGCAGGCTAGAGACAGGCCTGCAGTTCACCAGGACATCTGTGTCCAATGTCAATTTTTTCTAAAGGGATCGCACCACTGCACTTTTCAATGCCATGGGGTAGACCCCCTCCCACAGAGTACATCAAGCAATCCCAGCAAACACTGGGCCCAGCTGCCCAACGCAGCCCACCAAGAGTCACAGGCCTGGGTCCAGTTCACAGTACATTGGTCATAGCCATAAGATTACCTCTATGACCTCCTCAGTCTTTACTAACCAAAACTCTCCCAACGACCACTGACTGCTATTGCAGCATCCAGTCCTGGCACTGCTAGGCAGAAACTGCCTAGTTGAAGAGATCCCAGCTCTAATAGAGGACACTCTGTCCAAAACGAACTGAGCAAACTCCCCACATTTAGTGAATGAAGTAGCCTTCACAAGCTCTAGACAGGCCGGATGTAAGAGAGTGTCCACTGCCCAAAAAAGCTGAGCTGGTTGGTTACCCCAGCTGCAGTTTCCCTGGACAGGAATTCTGCCTTCTTGTGAGAGATTGCCATTTGGTACTCACCATAGTAAGTGTTCAAAGCCAGTTTGTCCTTCTGGGCCCCAGATCTCCTTCAACACTATTCCAACCTCCTCCTATTAGCTTTCATCACCCTCGGCTTACTGTCAAATCACGGTGAGCCAAGGCAAGAAACCAGTGGCTGAACATAAACTGGTGCTACATGGTCAAAGGCTGCACTGGCAGCTAAATTTTGGGCCACCACTGCTTCTGCTGTACCCTCAGCACAAGCCACTGTCATACCCAAGGTGTTCAGCACTGCTAGAAGTCCATCAGGCCTCAGCCCTCTCAAAGAGTGATATCCGACCACCTATACAGGAGATGGACTATAGAGGGGTGTCCTGAACTAAAAACTGATGGTGCAGTGATCTGAGCAATTTATCAGATCAATCGTGAGGTTTTTCACCTCAGGTCCCCTGTGGAACACCAGGCCCAGCTCATGCCCGTGTTGATGAGTCACAGTAGCAACTGCTTGTGCCAGGCCCAGAGCTGTCATACTCTGGAGGAAATCCTGTCCAAAACATGAGTGCTTGTCATTGACCCAGGCATTGAAATTGCCAAGAATGATCCATCTTGGTGATTCCAACACCCTGTTGGTGAAAAACTCCATGATCTCCTGCAGGAAGTCCACCTCCAACCCGGGTGGCCAGTATGTAAGGAGCACCTGGCACGTGGATCCCCACTCATGGCACACACTCAAAGGACAAAGTGTCCCCCACAGAGTGCACCATCATATTCTGCTCAGATCTAAAGAAGATGGCAACCCTTCCCCCCTCGCAATCCTTCCTTGTGTAATGCACCATGGAGAAACTGGCAGGGACAGCCACCTTCAAGACTGGACTGGCATTGTCACCTAACCAGGTCTCAGTGAAGCATGCCAGATCGACTGAGGAATGAAAAACAAAATCCACAATGATAGCAGTCTTATTCCTCATCAATCTGACATTACATAGCACCACCCAAAGAGGATAGGTAGTGGTGGCCAGTCCATCAGCTGCCTGTCCACTCGGTCCTGTGGTATCCGGGTGTTGGGTACTGTACTTAGTGTAAGGCTTTACCCTAAAAAACATGAAAAAAAAACTTATACCTCACTTAGTGGCATGTGAAAACTACATAACATGGCTGAGGCAAGAGTGCCCCCTTCATTTGAGGCCTCATTCTTTTACAGTACATGCCATTAATTTTCAGCTCTAGTGCTCCAAACCCAGTCTCTTTTCAGCAGGTAGATTTGTTGCCATTCAGAAGGCAGATGTAAGCCTGTTATAGATAGCTGTCTGGTTTTACTTTCCTTCCCCTGAGCCAAATGGATACAGTACTTGTTACCTTTTGCCTAGCCAGACTTTTTTTTGTTACTTTTTACAATTTGAGCCTACACTGATTTCTAAATGTGTCCTTGGAGCACAGAGAGATTAAGTGACTTGCTCAGGGTCACCCAGGTCTGCTGGATGTACCAAGCTCATTCACAGCTCATTGCTCTAACTTCTAAGCTATACTGCCCACCCAAAGGCTGTGATAACAGGACTGAGATATAAAGTTCACAGGTTCTGCTTCTGTTGTTGATTATGAACTCCCAGGTCAATAATGGGACATGAGCTGCAGTATAAGGTGCTGTTCTTTTTCAAATTCTATGAAACAAGATATTTTTCAACTAGTCTTTCTTCATTTGTATTTTTGAGAATACTCAGAGTAACATGAATTCAGATAGTTCATGAAATAAAGTATCCACTAAATAACTGATACTTGCAAAGGTACTGGCCATTTCAACAAATTGGTCATGTCTACTCACGTAGAGAATAATGCTTCTGTGACTGTGTGTTATGAAGTTTTTTTACACACACCTGAGGCATGTGATAGAGTAAAGTTTTACAGATTTATGTGAACATCAAACACTGAGGGCATGTAAAAACTTCACAAGCACACAGTGGCTTATGCATTTTTATAGTAACTGGTGCAGGGACTTACAGAGTTGTACTTTAAGTGAAACTGAAGCACGAATGCTCCAAACCTCATAATTACTGGATCTGACATCATACCTGGTTATGATGCCATCTGATAACTCGTGCAATCTGTGCAATAAAATGGGTCACCTATTTGAGTTTTTGGACAGTATTCCATGGCCCTGGGTTAAATTCACAATTATGTCACAATATTTATGTTTACTATTAATTTATTTTTCAATTGCTTCACCGTGCCTAAAACTGCAGTAACAATTCCTTCCCATTGTAACTGTTACATGGAACATAGAATATAGAATTTGAATGAAGATATGGACTGCTTGGCCCACCCAGTCTGCTCATTTTTCCCTACCTACCTTATTACCACAAACTGTACTTGATCTACAGTCCAGCTCTTTCTCCTTCCTCTGTTTCTTTCCACTATAATTCCATTGTGCCTATCCCATGCATTCTTAAACCCACCACTGTTTTCACCCCCACCACCTCTGCCTGAAGACTATTCCAGGAATCCACCACTCTTTTAGTAAAGAAGTACTCCCTCACATCTCTCCTGAATCTACCCACTCCAGCTTCACGTCTCTGTTCTTGAGCACCGTTTCTTCTGAAAAATACTCTCCTTCTGTACCTTATTTACCACCATGAGGTATTTAAAGGTTTCTGTAATATCCCCCCCCTCTCCTGTCTTCCTGGGTTTGCTAGCGGAAGTAGAACATATCAGACACAGTATTAAGTGAGTAACATAATATTTTATGGCCAGAAGTAAGTCTAGATCCCTCATGCCCCCTCTCTCCACTTTATGAGCAGGGATTTATGAGCATATTGTGCAAACACATACTAATTTAAAAGTGTTCCCTACACCTCTATTATCCACATTACCCCATGATTCACTTAGTAAGCAAATATGTGTGCTGGCTTACCTTGAAGGACAGTAGTGTCTTCAGGTCCACTGTCTCTTCTTGTAGGCTACTTCACAGGTTCACTACCCTCAGAGAAGAATAACCAGTCTTGAATTTACTGCCTCTGAGCTTCTAGGCATGCCCTTCTGTCCTGCTGGAGAACACCAGCTCAAACATCCGTCTGTTTGGTCTTGTTTATATCCCTGAATATGTGGAACACTAAGATTATGTTTCCTCTCAGCCTTCTTTTCTACAAGGTCAACATGTAAGAACCAACAGCTGGTCCTCATAGATTTTGCCCTCAAAACCCCTGGTCATTTTTGTGGTTCTGAATAGCACCCACTTGACTGCTTCAATGTCCTTGCTTTATTGAGGAGCTCAGAACTACATAGATTACTATAAGTGGGCCATAACCAGGGTCTGTTCCAGCTATTATGAGCATAGTGTACTGTACCTTGTGAAACCATGTTGTACTGTATATATACTAAGCACTGTTACAGGCACAGCTGCACCTTGTATAATGCTTTGAATATATCATTTTAAAGATATAACTGCTGAGTGTAACTGTTTATCCTTGTTTACTGATGTTTTATTCATCACACTATAAATAATAAAACATGAAGGCTCAGCTCCTGGGTTCGATGATTTTTTTTAAAACCTTTTTATAGATTCCACCTTTATCAGTCTATGTTTCATGGCAAACACCACTACTTCAAGAATGGTGGTTACTCCACATATTGCCTTACTGTGTTTCACAGAACTTAATTCTAACTTTTACTTGCTAGAAATATCAGCTTCTAGACACATAGAAACATAAAATTTGATGGCAGATAAGGACCACCTGGCCCACCTAGTCTGCCCATTTCCCTACCTACTGTATAAACTCCAGATCCTACTTGATCTGCAGCCTACAGTACCTCCTCCTTCTTGTTCCTAGTGTTGCCTTCTGCCTGTCCCATGCATTCTTGAATTTGCCTACCACTGTTGCCCCACTGCCTCCTTAGGAAAGCTGTTCCATGCATCCACCACCCTTTCTGTGAAAAAAATACTTCCTCATGCTGCCCCTGAGTCTTCCCCCTCCAGCCTCATATTGTGACCAAATGTAAAGTCCATTCTGCACTCAATCAAGGAAAAGGAAGAGCTGATTCTAGTATCACTCAGTAGAGACAAGTTATTGACTGTTAGAAGAGATAGAGAGAACAAAAACACAGATATAGAGGCAACCATGGACCTGAAAACTGACAACACCATAACATTTGTGACAGAATTTAACCCCTTAGCAGGTAAAGTAGGGGCCTGATACACAAACTTTGACACATCCTCCTTAGTGACCCCATTCTGAAAAAATATGTTCATAAGAAACCAAGGGTTACTTTCAGCAAAGGGAGAAGTTAAGGACATAGGCTATCACATAGTCACTTCACCAGTACACTTGAGCCAAAAAAAGATAACAGATGGCTTGGCATTAAACCAAAAGGCCTGCATAAGTGTGGAAGATGCAATGTGTGCCAATATGTGCAATCAGGAAATATATTTGAAAAAGATGGAAAAAGATTAGAAAACAATGAATTCATGATATGCACAACACCTTTTTTAATTTACATTTTCTGGTGCTCATGTCAGTAATTATACGTGAGTAAAACTACATGATCAGTCAAGTTGAGAATTCAAGAACATGTACGAGCCATAATTAACAACAAGCATTTTTCAATGCCGAATGTTGATTGCGTTGGTCTGTTGAGCTCGCTCAGTGGCCCTCTGTCACTGGCTCAGTCTGTTTGTCTCGGTGCTGCAGGCTGCTCTTTTGTAGTGGGCTGCTGCCTGCATTGGCACCTTGTTCTGCTGAGGAAAAAATATGCAGCTGTCCCGACAGAGCTCCATTGAGGTGGCTCACTCCCCCTCTCTGACTCGCTCATTCTGCTTCTCCTGGCGCTGCAGGCTACCCTGTTGTACTGGGCTCCTGCCTGTGTTGGTGGCTTTTTCTACCCACAAAAAAATCCACAGCTGTCCCAACAGAGTTCAATTGAGGTCGCTCACTCCGCCTGTCTCACACACTCATTCTGGTTCTCCTGGCACTGCAGGCTGCCCTTTGATACTGGGCTCCTGCCTCTGTTGGTGCCTTTTTTTGCCCACAAAGAAATGTGCAGCAGTCCCAACAAAGCTCCGTTGAGCTCGTTCACTCCCCTTTCCTCACTCGCTCATTCTGTTTTGCCGGCGCTGCAGGCTGCCCTTTTCTACTGGGTTCCTGCCTGCGTTGCTGCCTTCTTATGCCCACAAAGAAATTTGCTCTGTTGAGCTCACTCACTCGCTCATTCTGGTTTTCCTGCCACTGCAGGCTGCTCTTTTGTACTGGGACCCCTGCATGCATTGCTGCCTTTTTTTGCCCACAAACAAATCTGCACCAGTCCCAACAAAGCCCTGTTGAGCTCACTGACTCCCCCTCCCTCACTCACTCATTCTGTGTCTCCTGGTGCTGCAGGCTGCTCTTTTGTACTGGGCTCCTGCCTGCATTAGCAGCTTTTTCTGGCCAGAAAGAAATCTGAGGCAGTCCCGACACAGCTCCACTGAGCTTGCTCACTCCCCCTCTGTTACTCTCGCATTCCGTTTCTGCCGGTGCTGCAAGAAGGCCATTTGTATTGAGCTCCTGCCTGCGTTGCCGCATTTTCTGCCCACAAAGAAATCTGCAGCAGTGACACTAGAGCTCAGTTGAGCTCGCTCACTACCGCTTTGTCACTCGCTCGTTCTGTTTCTCTTGGTGCCGCAGACTGCGCTTTTGTATGGTGCTCCAGGCTGCATTGGCACCTTTGTCCATCCACAAAGAAATCCGCAGCTGTCCCAACAGAGCTCCATTGAGGTCGCGCAGTCTCCCTCTCTCATCGCTCATTCTGTTTGTCCTGGCGCTGCAAGCTGCCCTTCTGTACAGGGCTCCTGCCTGCATTGGCACCTTTTTCTGCCCTCAAAGAAATCCCAGCAGTCCTGACAGAGCTCTGCTGAGATGACTAAGTCCCCTTGTCTCACTCACTCATACTGTTTCTCCCACCACTGCAGACTGGCCTTTTGTACTGGGCCCCTGCCTGTATTGACGCCTTTTTCTGCCCACAAAGAAATCCGCAGCAGTCCTGACAGCGTTTTGGTGAGTTTGCTCACTCCCCCTCCCTCACTCGTTCTGTTTCTCCCAGTGCTGCAGGCTGCCCTTTTGTACTGGGCTCTTGTGTTGGGGCCTTTGTCTGTACACAAACAAATCTACAGCAGTCCCGACAGAGCTCAGTTGAGCTCGGTCACTCCCCTCTCTCACTCAGTCGATCTTAATATGTCCCAAACACTGATTTCCCAGAGTGACCGTGCTATTGTCTGGCAAAAGAGCAAAAACATATTGTAGCCAGGATGTGAAAAATGACAGCTGTAGTGTTCATAAGGAGTTGTGGAAAAATGCCACTGTTGAAAATGTGGCGTGACAGTATTACAGATTTGCAAAGTTACAAAGGTGCACGCTTGTAACACAGTCATGTTATGGCAGTCCCGACAAAGCTCCGTTGAGTTCGCTCACTCCCCTTCTCTCACTCGCTCATTCTGTTCTGCCGGCGCTGCAGGCTGCCCTTTTCTACTGGGCTCCTGCCTGCATTGCTGCCTTCTTATGCCCACAAAGAAATTTGCAGCAGTTACAATACAGCTCTGTTGAGCTCACTCACTCACTCATTCTGGTTTTCCTGCCACTGCAGGCTGCCCTTTTGTACTGGGCCCCTGCATGCATTGCTGCCTTTTTCTGCCCACAAACAAATCTGCACCAGTCCCAACAAAGCCCCGTTGAGCTCACTGACTCCCCCTCCCTCACTCGCTCATTCTGTGTCTCCTGGCGCTGCAGGCTGCCCTTTTGTACTGGGCTCCTGCCTGCATTGGTGGCTTTTTCTGGCCAGAAAGAAATCTGAAGCAGTCCCGACACAGCTCCACTGAGCTCGCTCACTCCCCCTCTGTCACTCTCGCATTCCATTTCTGCCGGCTCTTCAAGCAGGCCATTTGTACTGGGCTCCTGCCTGCATTGCCACATTTTCTGCCCACAAAGAATTCTGCAGCAGTGACACTAGAGCTCCGCTGAGTTCGCTCACTACCGCTCTGTCACTTGCTCATTCTGTTTCTTTTGACGCCGCAGACTGCGCTTTTGTATGGGGCTCCTGGCTGCATTGTTACCTTTGTCTGTCCACAAAGGAATCTGCAGCTGTCCCAACAGAGCTCTGTTGAGGTCGCGCAGTCTCCCTCCCTCTCTCATCGCTCATTCTGTTTGTCCTGACGCTGCAAGCTGCCGTTTTGTATGGGGCCCCTGTCTGCATTGGTGCCTTTTTCTGCCCTCAAAGAAATCCCAGCAGACCTGATAGAGCTCCATTGAGCTGACTAAGTCCACTTGTCTCACTCGCTGATATTGTTTCTCCCACCACTGCAGGCTGGCTTTTTATACTGGGCCCCTGCCTGTATTGACACCTTTTTCTGCCCACAAAGAAATCCACAGCAGTCCTGACAGCGCTTTGGTGAGTTCGCTCACTCCCCCTCCCTCTCTCGTTCTGTTTCTCCCAGTGCTGCAGGCTGCCCTTTTGTACTGGGCTCTTGTGTTGAGGCCTTTGCCTGCCCACAAACAAATCTGCAGCAGTCCCCAACAGAGCTCAGTTCAGCTCGGTCACTCCCCCCCCTCACTCAGTCGATCTTAATCTGTTCCAAATATTGATTTCCCAGAGTGACCGTGCTATTGTCCGGCAGGAGTGCAAAAACATATTTTAGTCAGGATGTGAAAAATGACAGCTGTAGTGTTCATAAGGAGTTGTGAAAAAATGCCACTGTTGAAAATGAGGCGTGACAGTATTACAAATTTGCGAAGTTACAAGGGTGCGTGGAAACAGTTCAACGCACGCTTGTAACACAGTCATGTTATGGAGTTTCATCACCAGATTTTCAACATAGGGATTTTAGGACCTCTGCTCACTGTCATTTTCTTAATCTGTCCCAAACACTGATTTCCCACAGTGACCATGTTATTTTGTGCCGAAACTGTGAAAACACATTTCGGTCAGGATGTGAAAAATGACAGCTGTACTGCTTATAAGGAGGTGTGAAAAAATGGCACTGTTGAAAATCTGGTGTGACAATATTACAAATCTGCGAAGTTACAAGGGTGCGTTGAGAGCGCGCAACGCACACTTGTAACACAGTCAATTGATGGGCTATCATCACCAAATTTTCAACATAGGCATTTTAGGACCTCTGCTCATGAACAGTATCATTGCCATTTTCTTAATCTGTCCCTGACAGTGATTTCCCACAGCGACCACTCTATTCTGCGCCAGAAGTGCGAAAACACATTTCAGCCAGGACAGGAAAAATGACAGCTGCACTGTTCATAAGTAGGTCTGGGAAAATGGCAATGTTGAAAATCTGGAGTGAAAATATTATAAATTTGCGAAGTTACGAGCATGCGTGTCAACTGCCCAATGCACGCTCGTAACACAGTCATTTTATGGAGTATCGTTACCAAATTTTCAACATAGGCATTTTAGGACCTCTACTCATGAACATTGTCACTGTAATTTTCTTAATCTGTCCTAAACAGTGATTTCCCACAGCGACCGCGCTATTCTGTGCCAGAACTGCGAAAACACATTTTGGCCAGGATATGAACAATGACAGTTATACTGCTCACAAGGAGGTGTGACAAAATGCCAATGTTGAAAATCTGGCATGAAAATATTGTAAATTCGTGAAGTTTCGAGTGTACATAGCAACTGCACAACGCATGCTCGTAAAACAGTCATTTTTTGGATTTTTTCCACCAAATTTGAACATAGGCTTTTTTAGAGCCCACCTCATGAACACTGGCACTGTCGTTTTCGTTAATTGGCCCTGAAGGGTGATTCTGTGCAGTGACCGCGAAACCACCTTTCAGGGCCAGTTAACACCATGACAGTTCAAGAATTCATGAGGAGGGGTCCCAAAAATCCCATGTTGAAAATTTGGTGAAAAAATTCCCAAAAATGCCCTAGATGAGCACTAAAGTTGAAAAAACCCTATTTATTACATTATACAGCTTATCGGCATTTCCTCAGTTCGCAGTCGACTTTGAAGAGTGCAGACGTGTTCCCAGTCCAGTGAAGATCGTCGCCCTGAGCTTCAGAGGTAAGTATGGGGTATGGGGGGTGTGGGGAGGCAGGGTACACTGTGGGTGGGTGCGGGTTGTGGGAGGAGGGCAGGAAGACTATGAGGGACCGTTTCCTTTTTTACAGGTTGAAACAAAAATAAGACATCGGGGACCGTTTTCCAATTTAACAGGTGCTTGGCATGCTGGGGTGGGCTCCCAGCATGCCATAATGGAGTGGGTTAGCCGAGGGGATTAGGGCATCCCGCCGGCAAACAAGGCAAGGGGGTATCATTAATGCCGGCGGGATTGGGCACCCCATTGACAGGAACAACGGGGGTAATCATTATGCCGACTGGGATTGGGCACCCGTCGGCAGGAACAAAAGGGGATAATCATTATGCCGATGGGAGTGGGCTCCCCTGTCAGCAAGTAAACACGGTGGGGGAGGGGTTATATTGTTTGTGAACACGGCAGCAACCCACCGCCATGTTCTAAACAATATCAGGGACCCCATCCGCCCCTGCAATGAAGATCGCTCTGTCATTTTCAGCGGATGGCTGACGCTGCAATGACAGGCGGCCCCTGATTGCAGCGGCTGATTTTGAGAGTCAGGCACGCTGGCTGAACTATAGGTCAGCAGCAGCGCACAGCATTGGGGATGGGGGACAAGCCTTTGCAAGCTGTGGGGGCATTGGGCTCAACAGTGCCACATCTCCACAACCTGCTTGTGGAGAAAGCTGATGCAACATGTTTCTTGCGATGCGTGCAATCAACATAAAAATGACTCAAATGCAATTGGAGTACACTTTGCACAATCACACAATAGTAAGCCAAGTGACTTTAAATTTACGGTGTTAGAACATGTAAAAAGAAACCCTAGAGGTGGTAATAGAAACCAGGTGTTATCACAAAAGGAAACAAAATGGATAGTAAATCTTGAAACTTGCAGTACCTGATGGACTGAATGATAAGATTTCGGTCCATATTTATAATTTCATAACAAATTGTGTTTTCCTTTTGCTCTTTTTTTCAGACTGGTTGTCTCTACCCTGGAGTTAAGTCTGCCTAGAGTAACATCTGTGTTTCAAAAGTGGATATTCTGCTAATTTAAAGCACACCACTTATTTATAGAGATCCTTTTCCATACTCATGGATGGCAGCTTCCTTATAAAGTTGGCCATACAGCTGTAAAGTAAGGAACAATCCACTTTCGAGCATCTTTTCTTCTGAATACTGCTTTAACTATCCCTACCTCTTCTAACTCATTAATTGTAAAAATTCAATTTTGTCAACACTTATTTTGCTCCCACCTCTATATTTATTCTCTACCAATTATTTTCAGTAGCTCCCTGATTCCTTCTGTATCAGCAAATATTATCTAATCTTTGCTGCTTTTGAGGTAAAAAAAACCTCCCACCCCCCACAATTTTTTTTCCTTAAATCCTTTCTATCCTTTGATTACCCAGTTTCTCTTAAAAAACACCTCTATCTCTTCTGCCCCCCCTCACTTCTTTTAAAGTAACTTTTTCTTTCATTCTTACATGCCATTATATCTCTTGATTTTAGCCTTTGAATTTAAATAAATTAAAATAACTTTTTGGTTTAAGTGCACTATTAACTTACATTTTGTAAATCCACCTTCCTTATCCCTTTTATCTTTTGCCTTTTTCTTTAAATTTTTTTCCTTTTTGCTTCAGTCTTTAGTTCCTATAAATTGTAAAGCTTTGCTTTAAGTATAATTAAAGGGACCAAATGGGATATTGTTAAAGCCACTATGGCAAAAAAAAATATTTTATTATTCCCACTTGGTGCACACATCAATTTAACTGGACAATTAAAGGAAAGCAATACATGTAAAGTGTCATAAACATAAGATCTTGGTGTTCTACTTGTGTAAAAATCTTTTTTATATATATTTTTCACATATGGGTGAGTGTGTCTTTAATTATGATGTATAAATTAATAACATGTCTGTCCTTCCTCAGACCCACCCCCTGAGGATGGCCCTGTGTTAGGCTGAAGTGCTGGGGATGTAAGGTGCTTTCCTGAGGTAACCTTGCCAAAATAAATCTTTGATACTAGAATCGGCATCTGCCTTTTCCTTGATTGAGTGCAGCGTGGACTTTACATTTGCTTATGTATGGATCACACAGCATGTTCAGGTTCTCCTGAGGTTTGACCCCAGCCTCAAGGGAGTCCACCGCTAAGGAAGAGCTAAGTTTGTATTCCATGAATGAGCTGAACTTCCACACTTTTACCTTTGAATTGCCCCCTTCATGTTTAAATCCAAAGTAGATCCCTGTTGTAGGGAAATCCATGGATAATATCTGTATTTTAACACTTGCTGCCACCCAGATGCTGTACTTCAACTGTTAGCCATAAAGAATGGGAGGGTGGGGCACAACAACTTAACTCAAGGCTCAGTGGCATTGATGGCTGAGGTGCTGGATGCCTTAACTCTTCCGATGCTGGTGACCCAGGTTCAGGAATCAGCCTGGGGCACCGGGGGTCAGCTGGTGGGAGGGAGAGGAGCTGGATTGAGCGACCACAAGGCAGCCCTCTTCCACTTGGGAGGGACCTGGGTTTTCCCGGCTCTTGGCTGCCAGCCAGTGGAGGCTAGGTGGCAGTTGCATGCCATAAAGAGGCATTGGACTGGGGGGGAGGAAGGGGCCATCACTGGAGTCACAGAGCGCATGCATGCCTCCACTCACATGCATGACCTAGTTCTGGGGTCCCGGGATAACGGAGTTAGAAAATGGTAAAATGGGGTACTGTGGGAGGCACAATGAAGCCCTGTGAGCAGGGCAGACTGAAACCTTCCGAGGGAGGATCACAGCTTGCCTGCCCCCGGAACCAAGAGAGAAAAAGCTATATGAAAAAAAAACTTAATTCAAAACACTGAACATTTTCTTTTGTATTTTCACTTTATTCCAAGTAGTTCAAATAGGCATATGGTTGATCCTTTACATTTCACCCAATATAAAAGGGTATTCAGTGATATGGGTGAATACAATTGAGAGACTACATTTGAGTGACTACCTTTGAGTGCCTTACAATAGAGTGAGTGGGATATATTAACGAACGTTGATATAGCAAGGGAAGGTGAAACAATAATAGCGAGTGTAGAGAGAGAGAGAGAGATGGTAGAAGGGACCTATGATGCAGAAGATGTAGGACATAGCTTTGGTTGCTCAGTCCAAGCTGGCCATGTGGTCTAGTGGAGGCAGCGTATGCCTCTAATGCTGAAGGATTCAGGTTCTAAACTCGGCAAGAGCACTATGTTTTTGTGATTTGTGCGCACTTAACTTTTTTTTTACCCCAGTGTCCGGCTGCCCCTCAGAGTTGGTTATATTAATTAAAGGGGGGTCGGAGGCATGGGCCATAGCATTATACATGACCAATTAGATCACATTATTTTAAACCAACACATATTAAGTAAAAGATAATAGTGAGTCTTACTTAGCACGAGAAAACAGTCAGTGTTTGTCTCAGGTCCAGAGAGCAACTTTCAGGCTATACATTGTCTGATCAGTGACACTGAAAGGTATTGTAAGTACATTTTACATACTTTATTTTGAATCTGTGAACTAGAGCCGAGATGGCTGTGAAAAACTTTTGGGATGCTTTTACCCATTATTTCTAATGAATTTGTACAATGCAGATCTGTGGAGAGGCAGTTTCAATGTGGTCTTCCTTTTACACATTTTTACAATGTGTTTTCCTGGAACATGCCTGCTGATTGCTATGTATTTAGCCTGGATAGGTCACAGAAGAAATGGCATCTTATTTTCAGTCGGGCTCTACATCTACACAATATTATGCTGCATTGTGTAAAATCAGAATGCATTAAAAACATTATTTTACATCTGGGGGATGTATTAAGTGCAGGATCTATGTACAAGCAGAAAGATGCATTGCACAAAGAGGGTGCGCCGGTTGACACTGATACAATATTCAAAGAGAATGCACCACTGGTACAGAGTGTGCATACAGTGAAGCCCACCAGGATGAAGCGCAACACTGCAGAATTCTGCAGTAGAGTTACTGCAGCGAACAATGCAGTTTAAATGGGAGTTGATCCCTTTTGTCATGCAGTAAACCTGTGACATTGCACTTCATCCTGGTGGGCTTCATTGTTCCTGTTGAAAATGTGACCCTGGACGGGAGTCACAGTGCAGGCAGCTGCCAAGTCAGGTGCATCCAGGGTGACCCTGACTGAATACCTTCCAGGGGGAATATGTGGCACATAAAGGTATGCACCTCAGACCCCATGGGCGATGTTCAGCCCAGGAATGCAAATGAAATAATTAAGCATGCAGGGTGCAAAGGGGCCTTATGCATGCGCATTACCAGCCCATTTGAATGTTAGCATGGGGATGAATGTGCTAGAGTAGCTCTAGACCCCAAGCCCCAACCCCGATTGCTCCCATATGGGACAGGCCCTGAAGTCTCTAGTGGCATAGTGGCATCCCACCACCACCCATTCCACCAGCTCTGATTGTCCAGGCTGTATGAGTTCCATATTGCAGAGACCCCAATGCCATCCCTAATTGCACCTGAATACACCTACAACCCATGTCCATAGTGTAGTGGTCCCTGTTCCCCCTCAGTGGTGCACAGACACCACCCTCCCTGCCCTCCAACCCATCCTATTGCATGACTGGCTCTGTAATGGGATTGTACCACTCTATCAATGGGTGGTGGAGCACTTGCAGTAGGATGCTGGAATGTGTTATATGTAGGCATGTGTGGGTGATAACACCCAGTGGCCATACGCCTCAGGCATTGGCATGCGGATCCATCATCCCGGTGCCATTGCACTGCTCAGTGTGGGTAATGGACGGTGCTGTACCCACTCACATAGGTCCCAAAACAAGCATGTTACAGCCAATCTCCCATTCATTTGTACAATTGGGGAACTACAGATGAGCTATCTATAGCCCGAAGCATACACTGCAAATGGCATTACAGGATACCACACCCCATGACACCCGGGATACTTCAGCAGTCAGGAAGGTGGCATGTTACACAGATGAACAGGGGAGAGTGTGGACTTGCAGCAGGAAGATACAGTATCAGCAAGGCATGCATTGGAGGTATGTAAATTCCCTCTTCAGTTTGCCAGAGTCCTACACACGGCTGCATACACTGGCGGATCTGCAGCTGGCATGGTGCCCCAATGCACGGTACAGCCAGCTGGGTCATTCCAAAGTGCAGGTCCCCAGCTCGGGTTCAGTGCAGTCAATGGCTGGCCATGGCAGGGTGTGAAGGGCAGTGCTAGTCTTTGCAACAAGTTGGGTATGGGGGGGAGTGAGGGTGTCTGTGTACAGGGGCGGTGGATGGGAGTCCCCTAGACTATGGATATGGACCATGGTTTCTTCTGGTGCAATCGGGTCTGGGGGGCCCTACATTATGGAGCTCATCAGGGATGGAGTTGGCTAGATTGGGGATGGAAAGGGGGTGCCACTAGTACACCAGGGCTGCCAGGCTGCTGTGCACCTGGGTGCACATCTGCAGCCTGCTTGTGGGTGGATGGCCAGGTTAGGCCAGCTATTCATGGCCTAACTGTGGACCTCGGTGCTCGGGACTGTGAGGGGGCACATTCCCACTGAATATGCTGCAGCACAGCATATGCCTGGGATTGCTCCCTTAACTTGAACAGCATACAATCTGTGTGTGTCCTGACCCATTCCTTTGTGCCCGGCACATCCTGCATGTTTGAATATTGTGCTGCTGCACATTTTTGGAGTTGTGTGGCACATCTCTCTTTCCCACCGGGATGCGCTGTGTATCTCCTTTGAATACGGGGGCCCTGGACTAGGTAGCCTGAATAAATATATTATAAAAATGATAAAATCATGACCCCACTGAAAACAAGATATTGCATCTAATTTGGGACAGCCTGAGTAAATACAGTGCAAAAATGTATAAATGAACATCCCTGTGAGAATGAGATGTAGCATCTCCCCTGCCCTATCCAGGATACAAAATATAGGATAAGAAATATTCAGTGATCCCAGACCCAAATAACCATTACTCTGTAAGAAACCCTCATTTTCCCTGTGTTTTCCCCACAAAGGCAGACTCAAATCCCTGTATAAATCCCTGTAGATTTTTCCATAAACCACCAGTTCCTTATTTATGACTTTGTTCTTTATTTATTATATCAGCAAACTTTTATTAGGAAAGAACTCTGATTTGCTGCTCAGTATTAATATTATATGTCACAATGGCCTTGGAATTATTTGGATTTATATGCTATACATAAGGCATAATGAGGGACTTTTTTTTCTGTCTACCTGATGGAATCTTGAATGAGTTAAGTAAATGTTATTATTTTATCGAGGCCCTAATCCAGCAACTCAGTAAACACACACTCAGTATATCATATTATAAACTGATAAAAACAGTCTCCTGTTTGCAGTTGTTTGATCAGGAATTTTATAAATGGTAAAAGTTATTTTTGTTACATCTGTGTTGGTCCAATAAAAGGTATCAAATCATTTGCTTCTGTATCACTTTGTCAGCAGTTAATTCATTAGATGAGGTCTCCCTTGCCAGAGATTGACTGTTTCTCCAACCCCCAAACACACACTTAAACTATAAAAGATCTCAGTAGCTTTTATGTGTTATGTTTGGGAAGCAGGCCACAGCCCTTTCTGTCAAAATAAATTTATGTATTTAGTCTGGGTAGTTCACTGAAGACCAGGCATTTTATCAGATAGGTCATGAGAGGTTAAAAACAGTGTAAATTTTTACCAGATTTGCTGGGTAAGAGTAACATTTATGAGGTATGAATCTTTCTTGAAAGATATTCATCCCCAGCAGAAGTTCATAGCAAAAAAATGTTTAAATGCTAATCATTTAAATGTGCAAGCTGTTGCATTTTGAAAAGAGTAAATAAATCCAATATTTAACAGGCTGTTTCAGTTTCCTAATGGCCATCGGATAAGCAGCTTGGAGTTATGTCTCCAACATTCTATACAGAAAGAAGGGATTATTTTATTTTAGTTGTCATAATGATTTGTAGATGTGGAAGGATACATTGAAGAGTCCAAAAAATGTGTTCCACGAAACTCCGTTTTCAAGCTACAGATAGCAAAATGGCTGTAGGCTCTGCCCACAGCCATAAAAATTACAAGAAGTGTTGCTTTACATATTTCAGGAGTCAAAACTACAAATGGACTTGGCCTACAGAAAATATGGCATTATAGAGCCAGGTACCTGCCAAATTAAATTTCAAATCTATGGCACAGTTTTGTTTCATTTGCCTGTGGTGAATGGGAGCACAATGAGTATATAAACAAATTAAAAAACACTAATGATTATTAAAAACTGTAAATTTTTTTGTTATAGGTTGAGTAATGTGAGTACCACAAATAAAAAAAGGCAAAAGGGATTTTGAAAACAGTGAATTTTGAACTGTGAGTACACAGAGGAGTAACCATATGCCTGTTTGAACTACTTGGAAAAAGTGAAAATACAGAATAAAGTATTTAGTGTTTTGAATGAACTTTTTGTCTCCCCCATTTTCTATGGCTAACCATTCAAGTTCAGTCCTTCCCAGGTCACCAGTGCGGGTAGTAAGGCCATCCTTTTCCTTATCTCAGTTATTTTCCATGCTTCTCTCCCATATCCAGACTATAGATATTATATATATATATATATATATATATATATATATATATATATATATATAGGCAGGTTGCACCTATAGTTAGTTAAGGTTGAGTAAGTAGTTTAATGTTACACCCCAAATTTTGCACATTAAGAACTTCGCAACCATTCAATGGATTTGCATGAAATTCAGACTGTGCAGTCTTGAATGGTAGTTCTCTTCATATACCAAGTTGTGTTTTGATCGAATTTGTGGTTTTCATGCAGCTAAGCACCAAAAAACAAATATTTCTCGGGGGGGGGGTTTGCCCATTTTTGCTGATTTTTGCCAATCACAGTGCAGCCACTCTATTTGGAATTGTGGTCTGAAAATGTCAGAGTAGAAACAGGTTTCTCCAAAGAACAATCCAGCATTGGATTGGTGAAAAAATATTAATCCATTCCAAAGTTATTTAATTTAGAATTTTCAGATTCTGAGCATGCTCAGTTCAGTCTTTGGAATATATGCATGTTTTGTGAAAGAGGATTTGCCTTGCTATCAAGGATTTTGTCACCTGTCAAATGAGGATTTATAAAATCCCCATTCATGAGGACAAATTCCCCTTTCGCAAGCTGCCATCTTGTTTTGATTTTTGCCCACAAATAAAACCTTATAACTTGTACCACAGATGTGTTGTGAGGTGACTGAAGTATGGGTTTTGTTCAGGGCAACACCCTGTGCAAACCCATGGCTTTAGTTTACTTTGCTTTTCTGGAAAAATGGCAGTTTTTAATTTTTAAAATCCTTAGTCACCACTCACTTCCAATCCTTGTTCACGAGGTGACAACATCCTTGTTTGCAATCTCTGGACCAGATGGCCCTCTTGCAAACAAGAATTGGCTCACAAACAGGGATTTTCTCAGCTCATGAAAGGGGATCAGTTCGCTAAAGACAATTTTGACAGCTCGTGAAAGGGGATTGGTTTTTTGAATCCACTTTCACGAGCTGTCAAATCCATTTTCATGAGCTGATCCTTGTTCATGAGCTGTCAAATCCTTGATCATGTTTTCTGGACCAGTTGGCCTATCTCTCAAACAAGGATTGGGTCATGAACAGGGATTTTGTTATCTCAAAAAGGATCGAGCTGCAAAAGGGATTTTGACAGCTCGGGAAAGGGATTTTTTTTTTAAATCCTTTTGCCAGCTGTCAAAATCCCTTTTTGAGAGCTGTCAAATTCCCCATTCATCAACTGATCCCCATTCATGAGGTGTCAAAATCCATGTTCATGAGATGAAGACCAGATGGGCAGATAGGGCCATCTTGTACTCATTTCATCTCAGGAACAGAGATCGGTTCACAAACAGGAATCCACAATGGTGGATTTCCCCAATCAAAAAAATTGTATTCTTTAAATGACGACATTGAGGTGCCCAATCCCCATGTCAGCATGTATCTCCCCCCCCAACTAATATGGCATACTGGGAGCCCACCCCACTGTGCCAAATATATATTTATTATTTTTTTAATTTAATTTTAATGCTTCTGACACCAGGATGCCCACTCCCAGTGTCAGATGATGCTCCCCCAAAGCCGATAGTCTTGAATTGCCGACACAGGGTGCCCAATCCCCATGTTGGTATGTATCACCCCCCCACACTAATATGGTACACTGGGGGCCCAGCCCAGTGTGCCCAAATATGTAACATTTTTAAATAGCTGTAAATAAAAAAGACTGTCCTCCGATGTTGTTTATTTTTTTAAAAAACCTGCTAAAAGAAATTGGTCCTCTTCATTTCCCAAGTCCCTCCCAATCCCAACCCTCTCACTGAGCACCCACCTCCCACACCCCCCACTTACCCCATACTTACCTCCGGAGGTCAGGGCAGTGATCTTCTCTGGACCTGGACAGGTTTGCACTCTTCAAAGCTGAACCGCAAACTGAAGAATCAAAGGTAAGTGCTGCATAATGGCAGTCAATAGGGGTTTCAATTTAGGGTGATATCTCAGCCATTTTTAGGAATTTTGGTTCCAAATTTTCAACAATGGGTTCTTGGGACCCCACCTCATGAACACTGGCACTGTCATTTCGTTACTCTGTCCCAAAAGGTGATATTTCAGATGCTGCATGGAATCACCTTTCAGGACTGATTAACAAAATGGCAGTGCCACTGTTCATGAGGTGGGGTCACAAAAAAGCCCATGTTGCAAATTTGTTAAAAAAAATCCCAAAAATGACTGTATATGAGCATGCATTGTGCAGTTTTCACACATGCTTGTAACTTCCCCAATTTTCAACATTTTCACTCCAGATTTTCAGCATTGCCATTTTTTCACATCTCCTTATGATCAGTACAGTTGTCATTTTTCACAGCCTGCCTGAAATGTGTTTTCGCACCTGTGGCACAGAATGGCATGGCCACTGTGCAAAATCAACTTTTGGGATGAATTAACAAAATCACAATGCCACTGTTCATGAGGGGATATCCCAAAAAGCCCATATTGAAAATAAGGTGAAAAAATTTTAACAAATGACCACGTTACGAGCATGGATTGTGTGGTTACTACGCACGCTCATAACTTCGCCAGTTTTTCATGTTTTCTCTCCATATTTTCAACATTACCATTTTTTCACACCACCTCATGAATAGTACAGCTGTGATTTTTAAAATACTGCCAAAATTGTTTTTCTGCACCTGTGGCACAAAATGGCATTACAGTTGTGCAGAATTACATTTTGACAGATATTTGAAGGTTTTCTGTACTGGGTACATGTGGTGAGGTGATAAGAAGGTTATGTTGAACATTTGGGATGACAGTCATTTAAGATGGCACAGTTATGAACATTTGTTGAAATTTCACTATGCCTGCTCATAACTTAATGTGTGCAAGTGCAGGGGCCAGAGACCCCTGTGTTTCCACAGCTACATACATACAAAAATGAGCAGCTTGAGGGGAGCATGGTGTCCGTAGGGCTTGTACCCCCACCAATACATACTAGTTACCAGTTACATTACACTTTCTCAAAAAGTAAGGAAATTCATTGCAAAAACTTTGTTAATGCATCAGTAAGGTTTGAGGTGACAAAAGTAGGGAAATGAGGTATTAGGTTGGACACACTACACACTTCCCACCCTACAATTCCCCACCCACCCACCCACCACAGATCAACAGGTGACAGGGTGTGTCTTGGGGTCATCAGGCCTAATTCTCACCCCTGGCAGCTCACTAGTGGGGATCAGCTCATGAACGGGGATTTGGACACCTCATGAGTGGGGATCATAAGCGAGTCAGGAATGGGGATTTTCAAATTAAAAAATGGCAATTTTTTAATTATCTGATGGAAACCAAACACATGGTTTTATAGAGGGCATCGCCCTAAACAAAACCCATCTGTGGGGCAAGTAAGCACATTTTGTTTGGGGCTAAAAGTTAAACAAGATGGTGGCTCATGAACAAGTTTTTTTTTCTCACAAATGGAGGTTTAATGAATCCCCATTTATGAGCTGTCAAAATCCCAGTTCATGAGCCAAGATCCTTGTTCGGGCTGTGCATCTATCCAAAAGACTGAACTGAGCATTCTCAGAACCCACATTTTCAAAACTGAATAACTTTGGATCAGAATAATATTTATTCACCAAACTAATGCTGGCTTGTTCCATAGGATAAACTCTTTCTACCCTGAAAATATCAGGCTAAAATTCAAAATGGTGTGGGTGCAGGACAATGAGGAAGATTCAGGTAAAATTGGCCAAAAAAGTGAAAAACACATTTTTTTTCCCTTTGCACTGCACAAAATCTGCACATCTGATTGAAATAAAACTTGGCAAGTAAAGAGATCTACCCCCACAGGATAGTGCATGATAAATTTTATGCAAATCTATTAAACAGTTGCAAAGTTATTAAGGTGCAAAATTTGGGGTTTAACATTAAACTGCTTACTCAACCCTAACTATAGAGGCATGACCGTGCTTCTAGTTTTAGAATAACACTGACTCAAATGTGTTTTGGAGACACATTTTTTGCATTGATGCTTTACTCTGTAATCTGCAGTCATTGCCATGACTTGCTAGAGATATCATTTTTCATTGTCATTCCCAGATAGATGAACGTGCATCAAAGCATGCTAACATGTCCAAAAATTGACTGGATGATTGGCTTCCAATTACAAAATAAGGTTTTCATCTTCACTCCAGATTTATTTTGAATTCCTTAAACGGACGCTGTCAACCTGTTATTCATTATATTATTTCTAGTTAAAAAACTACATTTTATGATTGCTTACCTTCTCTAAAATTCATTGATGTTGTTGTTTGTTTTGTCTGTCTCTTTGTTTAGTAGAACTGAAATGTATGGCAATGTATATTTATAAACAACCTTGTTTTGTTTACAATCCTGGATCTGTTTTTGCTGCATACTTCCTGAGCATTAGAAACATACCGCAACAGTGCAATCTCTACGATGCAATAGCTTCCTATACTCCCACTGCATCATGAGTGGCAAGACTGTGTAATGGGTGTTCCCAAGTCCAGGAAACATGCAGTGGGGAGCTGATCAAGGAATACAAAAAACCTGTGTTTGTGTGGTAACACCAGTATGCTGGGCAGTCTGTTTTTCACTTTTTTAAAGAAAAAAAGAATCACAATCAAATTACCAGCCACATCAGCAGTCTTTACAGAATGTTGGCAATCATAAAATGTGTTTTTTAAAATGGGACACTTTGAGGCCTAAGGGGGTTGACAGTGTCCCTTTAATGTAACAAGCTAAATCTTATTTACACTGATTGTTTTTCTAGAGGGTGGAGAAAGAGAGAGAGAATGTATGTGTGAGAGAAAAAGAGAGCTAACTAGTTGCTGAAAAAGATACTGTAGCAACCCTCAGGGTGATAACATTCATTATATGTTTTGAGGAAATGTTAAGTCCCAGAACAAATATTAAAGAAGACAAATAAAGACTGCTAATAATATCAATAAAATGCATATACATTTACTATATTCATGAGAAGACTAACTGGGACAGGCAGTCCTTTTCTACCCACAAATTCTATGTTCCTATGCATGTTGAAAAATTTGAATGGATTTCAGTACTGCATATTCTGTGTAGCTAATCTACTGAACCAGCACACTGTTATGCTACCTGTTCCACACACTATGATAAGGAGTACAAGTTCTGAGGACATGAAAAAGTAATTTAATGAATTAGATATGTCCCTAAGTAGAAAGATATCCAGATGGATCTTCCTCAAAGTCCTCATGGTCCTGGGGTTTGTGAGGAATGACACTGACAGAAATTAGACAAGCTTAGTTTTTCTAAGATTCTGTTAAAAGAGGGAGAGTCTTCTTTTTCTGGCAACTTAGATGGGAACTGTGGAGCAAGGAATGCCTGTATGCGCAGAATACACAGCAGTTCTGCCAAGAAGGAGGGGCTGCTGGTAATGACAAAGGACAGGACAATTTTGGTTATTTAAAGTAAATAACAGGAGTTGGGGAGGCAACTAGTGCAGGAGGTCACCAGTGGCTGGTGTAAGATGCATAGGTTCACCAAGAAACGGACAGCTGAGATGGGTAGTGCAAGAATAGTAGACCCCCCAGTCGTAGCAAGGAAGCATAGAGGGATAACAATTCCAATTTCAGTGCAGGTCATAGAAGAATTACACCCAGCATAACTGACTAACCTGAAAGCCTGATGTAAGTCTAGGACTTACAGGCACTTAGAGAGACATAGTGAGGGAAGAAAATGACTGTGGCACCATATGTAGCTTCCTACATATTTAGAAAGGGAACTGCCCCTTCTCCATTTCCCTTCTGACCTCCCTCAACTTCCCCTCACCCCAATTCTCCCCCCACTACCCACAACTTTTTCTCCCACACTGCCCCACCCCTCTTGAAGCTGTCCACTATTTTTAGGGACACAACCTCCTCTGGCAGCTCATTCCACTTAACCACAATTCTCTCAGTGAAAAAGAGCCCCCTCTTCTTCATCCTGAACATTTCCACCACCAGCTTTAGGCTGTGCTCCCCTAGTGATCTTGTTCCTGCTAAGGCTGAAGAGGCCCCTCAGTGTTCACCCTGTTAATGGTCGTAACATACTTGATGGTCTCAGTCATGTTTCCCCTCTTCCTTCTTTTCTCCAGAGAGTAAGTGTTGAGGTCCCTGAGCCTCTTCTCATAGGTGTTACCCTGCTGGCCCTGAATCATCTTGACTGCCCTTCTCTTGTCAACAGCAAGTTGATATCCTTCTTAAGATAAAGACACCAAAACTGCACACAGTGCTAAAGGTGTGGTATTATCAGTGACCTGTACAATTGCAGAATAACCTCAGCCATTCTGGTGGTAATTCCCCTGGCTATGCAGTCAAGCATCCAATTTGCTTTGGCTGCTGCTCTTTTGCGGTGTGCAGTGTCTCAGGTCACTTGTGATTATTCAAAAGAATATAATTATGGTACCAGTGTCTACCCTCCCATACACCCTCCAACCCCACTCAGCTACTTTAAAGCCTGCAGTTTTTTCAAATAACTCCAGTATTCTTACTTGTTCTAAATTGTTAGAAGGGTTCTTAGTCTTATCATCCAGCTGAATTATAATCAAGCCTGACCACCAGAACAAGGTGACCACCTCATCAGTCAGGAAGAAGAATCATATTATACGTGTATGGACACTTCGTCTACAGACATAATATTGTTGTCAATAAGTTGTGGACATTATGTCACGAGAACAAAATATTGTTACCATAATGGTTGCCAGTCAACAAACAGAGCGGTCAAATGGGCCGCCAAAATACTTTAGTTGCTGATACGCAGAAGCCTTCTCCATTTCCCCTCTCACACCCCTCAGTAATGCACTCACCGAAGCTAAGAAGAATGGTTTATGTCCACACTGGATGTAAAAACAGTCTGCATCATCGGAAATATTTGTAACTGTTATAATCTGTCCTCTCACCATTGAATATAAGAGAATTGGCTAATGTATCTTTTCAGAACTTGTGGAGTATATTACATTAATTGATAGAATCCACACTCACTACCACCCCGTCAAAGAACTGTTGGCATAATTTTTTATTATTATCCTGCTGCTCTATATAACAACCATGCTATTACCTGACCCGCCTACAGCATACAACAGGCCCTTAACCTCCGTGACAGTATCCAGCTTATGTGGAGCTCCTGACAGATTAGGCAGCAGAAGGAAGAAGCCTTCAACCATCAAGCAGCAACAGTGAAAATCGTCACTGCTAAATCATTCCTGTGGGCCCTTTTTGACTGCAGCCACTTCGGCAGGCGACGGCAAGTATTCTCTCCTAAATTACAGCAACGTATTGTCCATGGCTATTTTTAACGTGACTAAATGTCCATATGCCATATTTTACCTTGCCATGCTGAGCTAAATGTGATAGGTTGAGCTTGCCAAATCATTAATATTGAATTGCATGAGGGAGAACTGTGGCCTTCTCCTAACTGATGAGCTTCCCAGTGATCACCTGTGAGCTCATATTGGCCCGAACACACTATATAAGCAATGAAGCCAGAAAGTGGTTTCCTCTAAGACAGAAAGAAAGCAGGGGAACCTCAGCTCAGAATGTCAAGGTAAAATACGATGCTTTTTCCTAATCGATGAGGAGGTCATCTTGTTGTGGTGGTCAGGCTTGATCATAATTCAGCTAGATAATGAGACTAAGAACCCCTCTAACAATTTAAAACAAATAAGAATACTGGAGTTGTTTTAAGACAAATTCAGGATTAAAGCAGCTGAGTGGGGGGAGGGGCACTGGTACCACAATCATATGCATTTGTTTGGTCACACACTAGGTGCACCCCTATAAATTTTACAGAGATGTATTGTAAATATGATGGGTTGAGCTTGCCAAACCCTTAATATTTACTTGTGATTATTAGTTCCAAGTCCATTTCTTCCTCTGACCAGGTTACCTGCCCCTGACCAACTAGTATTTGGTTTTTGGAATCTTCATTTCCAAGTACATAACTTTATACTTTTTATCATTGAACCTCAGCTACCAAATGCCAGACCACTTTTCAAGTCTAGCCAGGTCCTCCATGAGTTCCTGTCTTCCCTCCTCTGTGTCCACCCCCCCCCACACAGAGCTTGGTGTCATCCATAAACAGGCCAATTTTACTCTTGATCTTATCTGCAGTGTCACTTATGAAGATGTTAAACAACATCAGACTAGCACTGAGCCCTGTGGGACCCCACGGGTCACAGACCTCACATCTGATATACTCTCCCCCCAACAGCCACCTTTTGGCTTCTATCCTGCAACCAGCTTCTGCTCCATCCTGAAACCTTATCCCCCACCCTCAGGTTCTCTAGCTTCCTGACCAGTCTCCCATGAGACATTAAGTTAAAGGACTTGCTGAAGTCCAGATACAGAACATCCACCACCTGGCCCATGTCCACTATCCTAGTGACTCAATCAAAAAAGTCAGTAGGTTAGTTTGGCAGGACCTCCACTACATAAACTCATTCTGCCTCTGTCCTAGAGCCCATTTTCTTCCAGAAAGCTGACCAGTCTCTCTTCCAGAATGGTCTTCATCAACTTACCCACTACTGAGGTAAGGTTGACTGGTCTGTAGTAGAGATGCAGTGAAGTAAAATTCCTCCAGCGAAGTGGACGCAAAGTGGCCACTTTGCTTTAGTATTCCACTACGTGAAGTGCCCATTTTAAACCCTCACTTCACCACTTCGTGTTGTAATTATGACTTCACATTGTGCACTCTGCCTTATTCTGCTTTAAGGCAGAGTGAGAATTCACAGTCAGCCCACACACATCACATGGCTTACACAGTGTAGGTCACATGCTTCAGGCAGGCAGGCAGGTAGGAGGTTCTGGACAAAAACACTCTCCAGTGTGGGCTGACTTACACATTTTGCACAGAATGTGAAAAATGGCTCTGCACTGTGAATGGCTGGGGGTGGGGTGTGGACGTGTGATGGAGGGGGTGCACAGGTGACAAGTCCACAAATTAAGTTATTTTCCCCATTTTACATACAGGGGTTGATGTACCACTTGCACTAGACATACTGCTTTGACCACCACCACCACCACCACTGCTACTCTGACCACCACTTCACAAGATTTCTAAATCGTAATCCCTTCCCCCCCCATCATGCCTGTAGTAATCCTCTGGTGTTATTTCATCACTACTGCAGACATTCCTACTTGGTCTTATGCTCATGGAAGGGATAAGATGCTCAGTAAGGTTGATGACGAGGGTGAATGCCCCATTATGGCATTAGCTGCCATCTGGTGCCTGGTCCACAGTGCCATGTGCCTGTCCTTAAGATGTGTATGCTGCCCCCCTTGCCCAGATGACTCCCCTTTTTACCTCAACTCACACATGCATGTCAAAGCTGGCAGATTGCAACTGACTTATCATTTGCATCTTGGACAAAAAAAATCCTAAACAAGGGATTGTGATCCCTTACTTTAAACATGTCCCTGATGCTGCTTATTGGAGGCTGGATTTTTAACCCCTGAAATGGGGGGGAGGTGCTACATGATTTTTCAGGCTGGACACACTTGGACTCCAACTGACCACCATGACTACCTATGATTATTACTGGGTCATCATCATTATCATCAACAGGAACCGCTAAATCACAACTTTTTTGGGGGGGTTAATGCCAACAGACCCAGACACAGCCACCTTAACTTTCTTTTTCTCTGGTTCCCAACAGGGGTCACTGACATCATCATCATATTCATCAACATCATCCACATCCACATTTTCAGCTTGGATGCTATCATGTGGAGAACATGTTCCAACCACAGCATCATCATCATCATCGCCCAATATTTTTGCGTCACACTTTGAATCATTGGATGGCAAAGGCTTGACTTCAACTTCACTGGAAGAAATGTGACATTGTGAGTTATCGTCGCCAGGATCAGAATCATGTTGAACTATCAAGTTCAAGTTCAAGTTCTTTTATTACTTAAAAAATGTCTAAAACCATAGGTTTGTTACATTTACATACATTTTCCTATACGTCCATATCATTACAACTTATACCAGTTCATAAATAAATTTGTTTACATCTCAATACATTTCCCTATACATCTACATAAGAACATAAATAACAGAAAGCAGAATAAAATTTGATTGACCAATTATAAAATGCTGTAAATTTCCCAAGGGGAATTTAGCAAATTATTTTTAAAATAAACAATATTTTGCAGTGCCATAAATCATTTTCAAGGAGTCTAATTTAAGGACCATTTTCTTGTAATTTAAAGCTTGCAAAAGGAAATAATCAGGAATTTGAGAGAAAATGTACTTTTCTCGATCTTTTATCCAATTTTTACATTCAAACAGTGTGTGCATAATACCAACGTCTTGTTTATCAATACAATCACAACTGTTTTTAAACTTTTTACAAAACCAATTGTTTAAGTTTTAATAAGATATACCAAGACTTGCCAAGCGTAATCTACACAAAATATTCCTATGTAGACCATTTTCACATTGAACCAAATATGGCTCTATCCCCCAAGTAATCTTTATAGAGGAATATAAACCCCTTTGGTCAATGTCATGGATACTTGCAAAATCCTGTTGAACAGCTATGTCCTTTAACCTTTGAATAGATGCATTTACAAAGCCATCTACATTAGCCAGAACATATACAATCCCTAGGCCTGCACACCCAAATTGTCTTAAATCTCTGTTTAGTTTAGAAAACCATGAGTTAAAATGCCCATTGCAACCTAATTTATTTATACTTTTAATCTTTTTGTTCCAACACAAACAAGGAAGACTATTTTTTTTGACTTCACCATCTTGCCCCAGTACTTGATTGCTCTTATCAGAATTCTTATTTTAATTTGAATTATTCCAGCCTCCAGTCTTAAAAAACAAGAGGGGCAGTCACGAGGGACATTCAAAGTGGATCTTAAAAAATTATTCTGAACACTCTCTAAGTTAGCCTTGTCTAAATAAAGGCCCCACACTTCACTACCATAAAACAGTTGGTTCAGGAGTTTGGCTTCAAAAGTTCTCTTTAATGCAACAAAAGAGTTGTTGGGAAATTTAGTAGCAAAGGAGCATACAGCCCCCATTATTTTTGTTGCGTTTGGTTTAACATCTGCCAAGTGACTAAACCAGGATAGATTATTATCGATTAATACCCTCAGATACCTGAACTCCTTCACTACTTCAAAGATGCATCCATCAATTTCCCAAGATTTCTTGTTATATTTAGATTTTCCAAACACCAACATTTTTGATTTATTAATATTTAATTCGAAATCCAACTGGTTCAAAGTAGTCATATCACTAGATAATGCATGTTTAAGGCCTAAAGGAGTTCTAGATATAACTAAAGCATCATCTGCATACAACAGCACTTGGATTTCCTTGTCATCTAGACTTGGTGCAAAGGTATCAACCAGACTGATTTTTTTTATCAAATTCTCAATATATAAATTAAACAGTATTGGTGCCAGTAAATAGCCTTGTTTCACTCCAACTTTAATGGGCAGTTCTCTTGATAATGCACCATCTCTCCCATAACATATTTCTATCATTGTATTTGAATATAATAGTTTGATCATTTCTAACAATTGAGGATCAATTTTTAAATCAGCCAAAGATTCCCACAACTTTATTCTATTTATTGAGTCAAATGCACTTTTAATATACAGAAAGGCTACAAAAAGATTATCTTTTTTATGTATTACATATTTTTCAACCAAAAAGTTAAAGGAGAAAAGAAGATCAAGGGTGCCATGGCCCTTTTTAAACCCCCCTTGAAATTTTGACGCTAACTGGTTTTCCTCGACTCAGGCTGTCAGCCTATCCAGAATTAATCTTGAGAAAATTTTTTGCAGAACTGGAAGTAAAGTTATGGGTCTATAGCATTTTGGATCAGATCTGTTACCCCTCTTAAACAGGGGGACAACTGTGCCCTAATTCCAACTTTGAGGGAGAATAAGATGTTTACTTATGATATTAAATATTGGGGTACATATAGTTGCCCAAGAAACTAAATCTTGAAGAAAAATTTCTGCAAGCAAACCATCAGGACCTGTAGCTTTATTTATTTTCTGAGCCTGTATTGCCTGCTCAACTTCTTTAGGAGAAAGTTGAAACCCAACTCCCTCATAATATTGTGCAGTTATAGTTAAGTCCTTCACTAAGGCCTTACTAGATTCCAGGGGTATTTTATATACCTTGCTGAAATGTTGGACCCACATTTCTTCGCTAATCATTCCTAATACGTTATTGGAAATATTATTTTCATTACAGCCAACTGCCACAAGGGACCAGAATGTCTTGGAGTCTTTCTTCATTAAGTTCTCTTGTAATTTAGCCCACAAGTTAAAACAGTGAGTCTTTTTTTCCCCTAGACAATAGCTGTTTGTATTCTAATTTCAATTTTTTAAAAGCCCCAAGAACTTGCCAGGGTGGTTCTTTACTTCTGATTTTTCCAACTTTCTTAATTATTTTCCTCAGACAATGACATTCATTATCAAACCAAGGTTTGTCCACAGCTATTTTGTTATGTGTTCTAATTCTCTCTTTTCTACATAAAACTAAGGCAGTAGTGTGGATTAACTCATCAAATTCCTTAATTAGGCATTCTGAGCTTACAGGACTACTGTCATTATATGCCCAGGTACTAACTTTGGCCTGTACCATATTTATAACATTATCCAATGCCTCCTTTGAAAATGCATCCCAGTTAATTTTTTTCCCATATTTTATACACATATGGCTATTAGCTTTTGTCTCTTCCAGCTGGTCAGTTTGATCTTTTTAAAACCCAAGCATACAAGACATTTAATTGGGTAATGATCACTTTCCCAAGATTTAACAATTTTAAGTTGCTTGACTACTGGATAATCAGAAGCTTCTACAATACATGTGTCCAAAACACCTCCATTACTAGTTGGAAAAGTACATTCCCTTCCCAATCACCTACTGTTCATCCATTAAGAATTCTACAATTATAACATCCCATGAAATTGAGCAAAAGTTTTCCATTTCTGGAGGTAGATCTATCCTTGGACTGTCTCAGTGGGATATATAAGACGTCATCAATACACCAGTTATTTGATGGCTCCTCAATTGAACAGCCTATATGTGCATTAAAATCACCAGCCAGGAACATTTTCACCCCAATAAATCTTGATTTAACTGAATCACTACTGCTACCAGTCATGTCCAGTACTTTCTGATAATTTGGGGTATTTAAACTTGGTGGAATGTAAATATTAAAAAATAGCCATTTAACACCATTGTTGGCAATTAGAATATATAAAAAATATTCATTATATGCACTTGCTTCTATTAAGCCAAAATCCAGTTTGGCATCCACATAAATTACTAGGCCCTCTTTATATCAACCAAACTTTTTTTCTTTATAAGCAGGTGAAGCCCAAGATGAATACCCCTCTAATATTTGATCATAGCAGTTATTGTCCCACGTTTTCTGAATACACAGGATTGAGAATGACTTTAACCAATTAAAACATTCTTTATCAATTAATTTATCTTTCAAACCAGCAATATTCCAGCTTAAAATATCAGTTAACCCTTCAAGTGATTTCTGCACTAACTGCACTTGTCAGGTGGAATCATTAGTAAGATTGATAGTGCTGTTTATACTTTGCTCTAATGTCAGCAAACACTCCTTCACATAAATTACTGAATTCGATGAACTATAATCTTCATTCAGTACTGTACTACTGTTAATTCTGACTCCTGTTTCTGACCTCTTCTAAATTTAATGGCTTCCTCATCACCTCTTAAATTATGAACCATTTCACCAGGTTTTATAAATGCTGTTATTCTGGGTTGTATAAGTGCTGATATACCATTGGTTGCATGCCCTATCAATTTCCTATTAAAGCTCTTTACTGGGCTGTTTATTTGGTTCATTGCATGCTCCCTAATTGTCATATCAAGTGTAATACCAATGTCAAGCAATGTATCCTTAATAGCAAGAATTCTAGATCTCACAGTGGCATTTTTAAATACTACACACACCCAGCCTTTATGTGTCCCATTCCTATATCTACAGGAGGATTTGACGTCCTGCCACCCGATTTTAGTACTGGCTAGCCCCTTCATTAAGTTATAGGTAGCCAGTTTCAAAAGGTAAATGTTTTCTGATCTTCCCTTAGGTAAACCATTAATGTACAAAGTGGGTAGCATATCACCAGCTATAATTGAGCGTTCCTTAATAGTTTCTCTAGAAACAGGTACATTTTCCTTAATTGATGGGTAAACAGTATCAGAAACTTTCCCAAACTTTACCTTCTTACTTTGGTTTATATTCAATTTCTTTGCCAAGGATTCATCATTTTTTTTGTCCACATCCAACATTGTTTTCATTACTAAGAATATTTCCAGAGCTTCACCTACTAATATAACCATGCCTTTTCCTTTTGTTTTAGTAGGTTTTCCCTTTGACCTTTTGGTATTACCAATCTGAAGTTTCCTTTCTTCCAAATCCTTCATTAAATTATCTATCTCTAATATTTCTTTCTTAGAGATTTCATCTGTAATAGTTCTAATACTTTTATTTTCCTTCTGGACTGGCAGACAAGTCTTCTCCAGGGGTACGTTATTAACAACATCTGAGCCTGGAGATTTTGATTTATCAGCCATCATGTCACTGGTGCTAACATCAGACAATTTTTTTTCTTGTTTATTTACGACACTGACTTTGAGATTCTCAAGGAGAACCTGTTTTTCTTTCATAAAAAAAGTTTAAAAAAGAACCAAACAAGGTGACTAATTCCATAAGCTGCTCATTTCCGAATTGAATTTCACTTTTTAGTTCATACAAGATATTCTCTAGGTTCTTATTTGTCAGATTTGGAATCTCAGACACAGATTTTTTGTTTAATGCCCTGTTTTCCTGGGAAGCAATATTAATTAACTTTATCTGTCCTAAAGGATCGGATTCCAAAGGATCCATACATTCCATAAGCAGCCCAGTGTCCACAGGATTTTCATTTATTGCATATGGGGTCAGAAAGGACTCAAAATTATTAAGAAAAGAGCCCTTAGACATTGTCTGAGATGCCTGTTGTAAATTTATATTCTGAGGAGAATCTACTGGTGCTATAAGTGGTAATACAGACAAACCTGGTGCATTCAGATTTAAAGATATATCTCTATTCCTAACTGGGTCTGGCCCAGCCATTTTAGCTTTCCCAGATAATTTATTAGAGGGTAATTTTCCATCCTCTACCTTGGGACAACTTTGGCCAGGGTTAGATCCCACTAAATCAGATAAATGGAGATCAGGGCCAGATAGCTTTACAATATTGGCTGTTGCATATCTCCCTTGTTCGTTATTATTACAGTTGCTGTGACTATTTACTACATCCCTATCATGACGGCCAAAAGGCTTCTCCAAACTGTGGATTTCTTTTAACAGGGCATGAGTTGAAAATAGGTTGCTATAGGAACCCTCCCCCGATGGGGAAGAGGTCAATTTTGGATGGAAATGTTTGACTATTTTCTTATTACCCCTTAGATCCATGTGAGAAGAAGAGGAATTAAAAAACTGGATTATTTTTTGGTTACCAATTTTTTCTACTTTGAGACATACTTTACAGTTTTCTTTCTGAAGGTTTTTTATATTTTTTCTCCTATAAGTCTTAACATCTTTTTTTGTCTCTTTCCCTCTTCACCCCCTTTACCCCTTTTACCATCACATATCACTATATCTGACATTTATGCTTTATAAAAAACAAACAAGAGGAGAAAAAAAGGAATTTATAAAATCCAAATAGGAAAGGAAATAGAAAACTCCTCCTACAACAACTATTAATTGGTAGATAAAGTTCTCAATCAGTAAAGTGCATTAGTCGCTTTCAGTTCTGCCTTCAAATAAAGTACAACTTTCCTTCCAACAATAGTGCCAAACGATGAATATCTTTTAGCTTTCAGCTCACAAAAGTTCAGAACGGAGCAAAAACAGCTCATGTTCAACTATCATGGGGATGTTAATGGGGCGTATAACATCATCTGCACTGTCAGTCACAGTTTTAGTCTCAACTACATTTTTTGAAATGGTTAACTGGTCAAAAGTGGAACTTGAGGCAGCAATACTCATGTCGGCAGAAACTGCGCTAACACCACCAGCTGGGACAACATCATCTCCTCCATCTATGAGTGAAGCTACAGATTGCGCTGTAAAAAACATTGATAGAGAAATCCCTTTATTCATATCAGCTATGCATTTCTATGTACTACCACATCCATGGACAATCTTGCAACTGGCAGCAGTGCCATAGCCTGAAACAGCTTTGCTTGCACATTTCTTTGTAGGCATTTTGGGGGATCACCAAGAAAATTCTAAACAAATTTAGATTTCTGAACTTTCAGTCTGGGCGGATGGATGTGAAGCCAAAAAAAAAACATCAACTGTGGCTTGCAGATGGAGACTGGGGACTAAACAGATGCAAAAACACAGACAGATTAAGATTGCACTGTGCAATCAAGAAGAGATGCAGACGCAAAGTCACAAAAATACCTTAACCAGTGCTCACAAGTCACAATCCAATCTGGAAAAGAATACCTTTTGCTGGTTGGGGGGGAGGAGCAGTGTACTGCAGTAACAGTCCAAAGACAAGATACCACAAAGCAGTACAAAATCACGCAGTTGCAGTGGATAGCAGGTTCACACTGCTGCAATTACTCTGTGGCACAATAAAATGAGTCTGATTTGATGGCAGGCATTGCAAACACACTCACTCACACACACACTACAAGTAATGCATAGCAAATTGAAAACTTCAGTAATACAACCAAATCTTTTAAACAAACTGAAGTTATGCACTGCTGTACCACAACAATCAGCAAAAAAAAGTCAAGAATTACTGAAAATATTACTGGGTGCACATTAACACAGTTATACAAGAAAAATACAACCAAAACAGAAAGACTGCCTTTTTGTCCCAGTTAATCTACCTCCACCACAGAAATACCCCTCCCCCAAAGTACACTTCAAGTATCTGTCAGTACACAGACTGAATGTTCTAAATTAACATTCAAAATCCACATGCAAACAATAAACATTCGAAGATATGAGAACAGGAGGGTCTCCTACAATTGATGTACTAAATTTTGAGAAAAAAATTACTCAAAAAGGCTTTTTTAACAGCTTTTAGAGGGTTTGAATCACAGAGCTCTGACAGCAAACTGTCTCCAGCTACCACTACACACACTACACAGAACTGAGGCTGTGCAGAACAATCTAGAGCCCATGTGACCTGCAATTCTATGAATCACTGCAAAATTCACTTTGGAGTGCAATAACAAGGTGAAGTGATGTGAAGTACATTGATTTCTATGTACTTCACATTAAAATTGGTGCAGAAGTGGTTGTGGGAAGTTGGAGTAATGTGAAGTCATTGTTATCAATGGACTTTGCGTTTCTCATTATGATGTGAAGTACTCTGCTTCGCATTGCGGATTACTTCGCAGATTCTGCATTACTCCGCGAATTGCTTCGTGGAGCGAATTTTGGCCACTTCACCCACCTCTAGTCTGTAGTTCCCTGGATCATACCTTTGCCCACTTTTATGGAGAGGCACTACATGCACAATTCTCCAGTCCTGGGGCACATTTCTTGACTTCAGAGAGGTGTTAAACAGGTCTGCAAACAGACTCACCAAAACCTTTGCCTGTTCTCTAAGGACCTGTGGGTATGCCATCTTGCCCTGGTGATTTGTTCACCTTTATGGACATTATGCTCTTGAGTACCCTGTCAGCTTGAAATGTGCAGTCTGTGACCTCCCCCTATGCAGTCAGTACCCTCCTGCTCCCTTGTGGTACTGGTCTGTCCTTCTCTCTAGTGAAGACTGAACAAAAGTACTTGTTAAGCACCTCCACTTTTTCTTCACTATCCTATGCCCAACCCCCATCCTTTTTAACCTGTCAATCTCATCCTTTATGGTTTTTTTTCTTCCTTATATACCTGAAAAAGGCCTTCTCACCCACTTTAACCCCCTGAGCTAGACCCAGGGGACCTGCCTATCTCCTGTTCCTTCCTAACCCCCCTCTTGTCCCCCCCACCTTGTCTCCATTCCCGCCCATTCTCCCTTGCCTGACTCCAAACCTTGCAATCTCTCTGCACTTCCCATCATTACTCTATAAATTACCACCACCACCAGTGCATCTATCTCCTGCCTCTGCTGCCATACCTCCACTCTCACCTGCCTAATATGATGACAAACAAGGCATCCACCCACTACTCAGAGTATTCCCAGAAACACTGCCACACCACACCCCCTGCACCCCACCACTCTTCCCAGTTCACCCTTCCACATTGCATGCCCCCTCTCCACATATTAATGTTTTAGTCTTTCTCTATTACTGTAGTTATCCCCTTACATTTCTGAAGTTCTTACTAGGGATAAGCTTACTGATTTACTTACTGACTAGGTGGCTCTCTTTTCTTAAGGGAGTGTGTCACTATGAACAACAAGGAGAATATCAGGGGGACAAGCAATTCCACTTTGTCTATCTGGTCAAGCTCACTGAGAAAAAAGGGAGAGGGACAAAATAGTCACCTAGGAAGGAACTGTAGTACTGCAAACATTTCAAACACAGCTTATTTATTTATTTGAATTATTCAGAAACAACATTTGATTATGACCTCTTTTACAAAGGTTCCACATCATTCATAATACAAAGGTTACAGAATATGCATTTACAACAAAGAAATTATTTACAATACATTCAACAAAGGCAACACTTGAGGAGACTACTTAAGAAGTACAAATGCAGATACAGTAAGTGCAGGCCTGTTTCAGTACGAGCTTCAGGTAACATAAGCAGAGGCTATAAGAGCGGCCAGAATTGGCCTTATCAATGCTTTCAGAGATGTTGAAGATCAGAAGGGTCAAACACAGGGGTCAATATGGGGGGAAGAGAGAGTTATTTGTGAGAGGAGAGGGAAGGAGGATAGGCAGTGGCGGAGCCAGGTTTGGGAGCATTGGGAGCTGGGGGGGTCATTCAAGTCAATCACGGGCTCCACAATGGGCACTAAACAGTGAATAAAGATGGTGGTGGGGCACCACTACTCACACTGGGGCAGCCAGGAGGGGAAACCGCCCCCCAGTCCCCCTCTAGCTCCACCACTGGGGATAGGAGAGAGGGAGGAAGAGGGGGAGGAGAGATGTGGAGAAGGAGAGAGAGGTGGGGAGTTGAGAGAGAGGGAGAGGGAGGAGGGTAGGAGAGAGGTTGAGGGAGAGGAGGAGTAAGGGTTAAGTGCTAAATCAGGAGGGTTACTTCGCTAGGAGAGATGGGAGAGTTGGGCAGCCGAATGCACGTTGGCTTACCAGTGCTGAGCCCAGAGGGCAGTGAAAACTCAGGGTGGGATACAGCTTATAAACTCAGCTTATTAGATACAGTGGTGATAACTGCTTCATGAATATAAAATTCCACAATTGGAATTCTGGATGCATTACCTAGTACACTACCTTGAATATTTGAGAACATTTTGCAAATTATAATTTTGGGTATTTCCACTGTAAACTCAAAATGACTTAACTAGCTTTTCCTAGCTTTGTCAGATAGCAGGATCCAAAAACACTGGATATGCATGCCAAATTAAGGTCTATACCTGCAACAGCAGGTGAGCTACAACCATTCACGTTTTCAAAAAGTTTTCACAAAACTTCAGAAATAATTATAGAATGAGAATATGAGCCCCTGTAACCTAAACATGACTAAACCATGTCTCCTCATTTGTAGCAATTTCGATAACCTTTACAAGAAGGTTATGCATGCCGGTTTGTACGTATCCATCTCCAAAGGTAACTGGGTTATAAGCAGATGAATATTTAAAAAAATTACCCTGAAATATAAAAATCCGGCCTTTGTGCCCCTATAAATTCAAAACCACTCATACAAATATCAGTGATATATGGCATATCCATAGTATTCCTACCAACAAGTAATCATGCCAATGTTCAAATCAATTAAGATTTTGTGGAAATCTATGGAATTTCATGGAATTTTGCAGAACTACGGCAAACTTCCATGAAGTTGGAATTTTTCAATTAGCTAGTAAACTTCCTGAAATTAATATTATTTTTTAAAGGAAATCAGAAATTACATTATGCTTCTGAATTATGTATTAATTTCCCTTTTTTCTAATTATAAAATGTTTCTACCTGACAGTATTAGTGTAATGTACGTACTCCACCTTGAGGCTGACTAATCCAGTTTTATTGTTCTTCATACAGTAACTTATGAATATTATGACCTCAATATCTGAAACATCACAACTGAGCTCTAATATAAGAGCCAGTCATCTGCTGCCAAATTAGTCAACTGTGATATCACAGTCAGCGAGGTCAGAATGCTGATGATGTATGAAGAGGAATAGAACTAGATATGTTAGAGTCCAGGTAAAGTATGTCTTTTTACATCACACTGAATAGTATTTAATAAGCAAATGGAAAAGAAAAGTACAAATAAATAATAAGATCTAGATTCGTTTAAAAATAAAAAGCATTTTCTATCTGCTAATTTTGGTGCTACTAGCTCTTTAAGTAAGCAATAACCCTCGACAGGGTGTGCGGGTATTGGAGATTAATCAACACCATGGGTGCATTGTGAGGCACAAGGGTGCAGCCCAAGTGCCCTCACAGCACCTGGGGTGTTGATTAATCCCAAATACCTACAACCCTGGAGTGAGTCATTGCGCTTATAACATGGGATCTTTTACAACACCCAAATAATTAGGAAAGCTGGTATTATTCCCTTGTAAACACAAGGCATTGTAATGTATCCTACCAACTGAAAAAATAGTGCCCAAGAACTCATGTATAGGCAAGCGATATTATGAACACAAAAATGCTACAAATGTACTTTAATAGTATTATCATCATTTCTAGCATTTCTTGTTCATAAAATCAGTGTAACTATGACTTTACAACTGTGGCATTTTACTCCCGATTTCTTACAGCTGCCTAGCTCTCTGTGCTGCTCGTTGTCTCTCTCATTCTCTCTCTTGCTCTCGACCTCACATGGTTGAGCAAGGCTGCTCCCTGTATGTTATTGAAAAAAAAAAGCAACCACTCCTCACACGGACTGGCTGTACTGTTCTGACAGAGAGAGACACAAACACACACACACTACACTTGGGAGGAACCTGTACATTTAATTAGCGTATGTGTGTGTCTCCCTCTCCGAACTGAACATGTCATGGTCTCTCTCTCTCTGCAGCTCACTGCCACTGACTGCCCCCTCCCCCGATTCTGCCTTTCAGTACCTGTCCCTCACTGACACTGTGTGAGTAGGGGCTGGGGAGTGGGGTTGAGCTGTCACAGCTGTGCGCAACTTGCACTTGTCAGTCAGGTATGGAACCCCTCTCCATATGTAGCTCACATTTTCAGGTGCATGGGGGGGAGGGGGGCAGTGCAAGCTCATGATGACAACACAGTGTTGGTGATTTTTTAGTTCTGTGGTCGCGATCGTGGGTGGGGGACAACACAGCTGATGTGGGAAACATGACCAGATCCACGGCATGGGTGGGTGGATAACAGTCCTGCACTGCTGGTGATGGATGAAGCTGACAAAGCTGGCAAACTGTGTTGTTTCCTGATGGCTCCCTATGCAGAGAGAGAGAGAGAGAGCAGACACACACACAGAAGACACTGCCACAAGTTTTAATTATCGGGGTGCGTGTGTGTGTGTGTGTGTGTGTGTGTGTGTGTGTGTGTGTCCCTCTCTGAACATGCTCTCAACACAAATGGTGCCGGGAACATTAGAAGATTTGCACTGCTGGTGTTCGATGGCATGAAACTGACAAGGCTGACATAACTCTAGATCAGGCCAGCTCTGTGTTCTTGCTAAAAACTTTACTGCAGTGTGATCATCGCAGAGCTGTGCACGTTTAATTGTGGCACTTGCTAATGGAGGAAGAAAAAATGGCTGATTTTGAGTTTTGCTCTGTTTAAGCAAAAAGCACACCCGCCGGGGCTCAGTGATTTTGCCTGGCACCTACTCACATGAACTGTTGGTATATCGTGCATTAATGTACAGTCAGGTGCCAGGACTTGACCAATCAAGATTGCTAGCTATATGTCCTCATGTTATAACCCCCATTAAGCCTCAAGGAGCTGCTGACCTTAAAACATAAGACAAAATTACATGAAATTCCATAGATGTCCACAAAATCTTAATTAATTTTAAATTTGGGATGATTACTTGTTGTTAAGAATGCTATAGAAATGTCATTTTTCATGACATTTGAATGAGCAGTTTTGAATGTACAGGTGCTCAAAGGCCAGCCTTTTATTTTTCAGTTACTTGAGTGATATCCTGCATCCTTACACCCCCACATGCCCCCTTCACTCCACTGAGGAAGGCCTCCTGGTTGTCCCCAGGGCCAGGTTTAAAACCTAGGGGGAGCTGCCCTTCAAGGTTCCTGGTCTGTTTTTTTTGGAATTCCCTCCTGAGGGAGACCCCTCAGTGGAGGCCTTTACAAGGGTGCTTAAAATGCATCTGTTCACACAGGACTATGGGGAGTGAGAGTCCCTAAAGTTCATTACTGCATGACTTTTGATAGCTGCCATGCCAGTATGATGTTAGATAGCTGCTGTAAATGTTATCCTACTATATTGAGATTTTATTTACTATTTACAAATTGGGGTATAGTATTTTATTTGTTTTGTATTTGTTGCTGTCTCTATTTTGTTGTACTGCCACCCTGAGCCTCCACAGAAGGGTGCCATAAAGAAATAAAATCTAGTAATATTACTACTTCATCTTCCAGCAACATCTATGTTTCTATGAAGTAAAACTGTGCAACAGGGTGGACAGAGAAGAAAGGGTCAGGGAACTGACGAAGGACCAAGAGACACTAGAAAGGTGGTCCAAAGTCAGACAGTTGAGGTTCAATGCCAAAAAAATGTAAGGTACTGAACACTACCAAAAAGAACCCAGACACAGACTACCAGATGAGAGGAATCAAGCTAGCCATGACAGCAGAGGAGAGAGACCTGGGAATTATGATCAGTAACAGTCCCAGAACCTCAGGTTGATGCAACAAAGCAATCAACAAGACAACTAAGAGGTTGGATGTACTGTATAGGAAGGTGGTTTGGCAGCTGGAGCAGGACAGTTACATTGCCTCTGTACAGGTCCCTGGTTAGCCTTCACCTGGAGTATTGTGTCTCGTTTTGGAGACTGCATCTGAAGAAGGATAGGATCAGGCTTGAGACATGCAGTTCAGGATCACCAAAATTATCCCGAGGTAGCAGGGCAGATCTTACAAGGAAAGGCCAGTGGGTCTTGATTGACACATGCACTCTGGAGGCCAGGAGGAAGATTGGCATAAGATCGAGACTTACACATTTCTGAAGAGTTTAAACAACATAGGAAGGTGGGATGTATTCACAAGGACTGACAACACAATGTTGAGGAGTCGCAGGTGAAGACTGGTTGGGGGTAGATTCTTAAAGGGATATCAGGAAACACTTCATTAACAGAAGTGTGGTGGAACAGTAGAGTAGGTTGCCAAATGAGGTGTTGAAGGCTAGGTCAATAACTGATTTCAAGGAAGGCTGGGACAGAGTCAGGGGGCTGGTAGTTCCTAAATAAGAGTCAGGGTTCATGAGCGGGTGGAGACACAGCAAAAGGAATGGACGGATTGTAATACGGAGTAACTACCATATCTGGCTATATGTCAATATGAACATATGAATATACGAACTTGCCAGCAGATAAAGATCTTTCAGTCTATCAAGTCTGCTCGACTGTACAGCTAGCAGCTCTTATACTGTAGTTGCCCCTCCCCTCCCCCCTCTCCAGTGACCTTCCCCCTTACCTTGTCCCATCCCTTTGTGAAGCAGCCCACTGTACTACAGGCTACCACTTCCTCTGGTAATGTGATCCACCCTGACACTACCCTCTCCGTAAAAAAGTGTCTCCTCATCTCCTTCCTGAAGCTTCCCCCCCTCCAATCTCAGCTCATGCCCTCAGGTGTCCCTCCCTTTCCTTAACTGGAAAAGCCCCTCTGTGTCCATCTTATTTGTACCCTTCATGTACTTGAAGATTTCTATTATGTCCCCCCTTTTCCTCCTCTTCTCTAGGGAGTACATGTTCAACTACCTCATCCTGCTCTCATAGGGCAAGTGCCCTAGCCCCTGGATCATTTTTGTTGCCCTGTGCTCTACCGCCTCCAGTAATCTAATGTCCTTCTTCAGGTACAGCCTCCAGAATTGCATGCAGTACTCCAGGTGTGGTCTAACCTGGGACTATACAGTGGCAGGATCACCACCCCCCTCCTGGAGGATATGCCCCAGGCAATACAACCCAGCATCCTGTTAGCCTTTGCAGTTGCCTTTCTACACTGTGCCAAGTCGTTCATTGTTCCTGTTATGAGCACCCCCAGATCCTTCTCCTCTTCTGACTTGGCTAACTGAACCTCCCCAGCTGGTAGCTTCTCTTTGGGTTTTTTGCACTGAAATGCAACACCTTACATTTTTTGGCATTGAAGCCCAGCTGCCAAGTGTCTGATCAGGCCTCCAGTTTTGCCAGATCATCTTGTAACTCCTGCCATCCCTCTATGCCACCACCACTGCTCCCATCTTGGTGTCATCTGCAAACAGACTGATCTTACTCTTGATGCCAATTGAAATGTCCGCTGTGAAGATCCAAACAACACCAGCCCCAGTACAGAGCCCTGTGACACCCCACTAGTCACTGCCCTAGGCAACGAGAGCTCCCCACCACCACTTCCATCTATTGTCTCCCCAGCAGCCAGTTCACTACCCATCCCACCATCTTTGCCCATGCCCCATGCCTTCCAGCTTACAACCTAGTCTCCCATGCGGTACCGAATTGATTGCCTTACTGAAGTCCAGATACAGGACATCCACTTCATGGCCCCTGTCTAACTGCCTGGTTGCCCCATCACAGTACTCCACCTGGTTGGTCTGACAGAATCTTCCCGAGACAAACCCGTGATGCCTGCTGTCTTACAGACCATTAGCCTCTAGGAGGGAAACCAGCCTCTCCTTCAGGACAGTCTCCATCAGCTTTCCCATGATGGGAGTGAGGCTTACTGGTCTGTAGTTCCTTAGCTCATCCTTTGGGCCGCTTTTCTGGTACACTCCCAGAGGCCAGTTATGCATTGAACAGGTCTGCCAGGGGTTCTGCCAGGACCTCTGCTAGCTCCTTTAGCACTCAGGGGTGTATGCCATCTGGCCTTGGCACTTTGTCCACCTTCGGTGCCTTCAAGCCCTCCAGTACCCTGCCCACCTTGGATTCCCCATCATGCACTTCTCCCCCGTGCCCCACCCTCCAGCTCCCTGGTACTGCTCCCCTTTCTCCTCAGTAAATACTGCAGCAAGAATTGGCCACAATGCTTCTGCCTGTTCTGCCTTAGTATCCACCCACCACCCTCCTTTTGATCCTCACTATTTGGTCTTTGCAGCTTTTCTCCCTGATGTACCTGAAGAAGTCATTCTCCCTATCTTTAATGCCCTGTGCCAGCCTAAATTCCCGGGATGCCTTAGCTGCCCTGACTGCCCTTGTCACCTCCCTTGACTCATTCAGGTATTCCTCCCTGTCTACTTTCCTCCCTGTTCTCTTGTGCCTTCTAAAGGTGGCTCTTTTCTGTCTTATATAACCCATGACCTCTCTGCTCACCCCTCTAGGCTTCTTGGCCCTAGCCCTCTTACTCTGGACGCTTGTACATGTTGCAGTTGCTTCCACTATACCCTGTTTTATGACCTCCCACCTCTGATTAGTGTCCATATCTGGACTGAAATTCTAGGTAGGGACCTTGGACAGACTGGATGGACCTTGGCTTTTTTCTTCCATCAAGTTTTCCATGCTTCTATGTTTCTATGTCAAGAGTCTGCTTAAAAAGGAAGATGCATATTGACAAAATAATAAGGAAAGTCAGATCCAGAATCAGTTTCCATTTAAAAATAAAGACCACCTCTTTATGGTCACCACCTTCTACTGACAGACTGGTAATGTTCTACTGTACAAACCTGATGTTCTGTAGGACACCCTGGCTCAACTAATAAAGGCTGCCATAAGGGACTCTCACCACTGCAATACAGTGGTAGCCATCTCCACTTTCAAAGATATTGTAAGTTATAGCACACAAAAATTTGTTATTGGTCTGTGAACATGCCACCCAGTGTCGGAGGAGCAAATGCTGAATTTTGTAATTCTTTAGTCTGCTGCTAGGTGTCATGTGATCTGTTGCTGAGTTTGACGTGGTTACATAGTCGCTGGCAACGCACAGTACACTTTTAAGATGCAACACCTAATAACCAATACATATTTGTGTCTGACATACTAACATACTAAAATGCCAGCAGAATAGGCCTAATGGTCTCTCGAGTTTGCTCGATTTTCAGCACCTGCACTGAGGGCCGATTTTGGTGTTCCCCTTCCCCCTTGGGTTATACTGTCCCCAGTTCCAGATGTTTCACCTGTATTGGGCCTGGTCAGATTTACCTTCCCCTTGTACCTGTCCCATCCCCTCTTAAACCCGTCCATAGTCTCTGCCTCTACCAGCTTCCTGGGCAGTGCATTCCATGGCTCCACCACCCTTTCAATGAAACAACATCTCCTCCTCTCCCCTTTGAGCCTTCCCCCTTCAAGCTTACAACCATGACCTCTTGTTGCCCCACCCTCTTTCCTTTGGAGCACCCTGACTGGGCCTCCTTTATTGATCCCTTTCATGTACTTAAAGACCTCTATCATGTCCCTCTCTCCTCCAGGGTGTACATTTCGAGCTCCTTGAGCCTCTCCTCATAGGTCCTCTCCCCCAGGCCCCAGATCATTTTGGTTGCCCTTCTTTGGGCCCTCTCTAGGAGTGCAATGTCCCTCTTTAAATGTTCATAGCTTCATAGGTAAATCCGAGATCGAGGGACTAGCCCATTGTAACCTCGCCACCCTTAACTTGGGTGGAAATAGTATTTAGATTCCCATATATATATATATATATATATATATATATATATACAATTTGTTTTAAAATTGCTCTAGGTTTGTGCTTTCCACTACCTCCTGTGGTAAGGAATTCCATATTGGAACTATCCTCTGTGTAAAAAAAGTAGTTTCTTTTAACAGTCCTATTTATATCCTATTTGTATTTGCCCCAACTTAATTTTATGGGATTGAGTATTACTTATGGAAGGGTACCAAGCCAAACATAATGTTTCAAATAAGGCCTCATCTCTTGTGGCTTTGTAGATTAGACATAGGTCTCCTCTTTACGACCGATATTGCAGAGAAAAAAGTTTCACATTTTTTAATCTATCTTCGTATGTCAAAGGATTTAAATTTTTAATATGTCTTGTAAACCTTCTCTGTACTTTTTCCATGGAACTTTTGTCCTTCATTAGTGTTGGAGCACAGATGGAGGAGCAGTAGTCTCAATTGGATCTGATTATACTGCTATATATAGGTATTAATACTTCTTGCACCCTACTTTTTACATTTTTTAAAATACAGTTTATTAATTGATGGCATCTTTTAACTGTTTTATTTGTATGTTCAGAAAATTTTAAATTATTTGTAATGTAGACACCCAAATCTTTTTCAAAGGTTAACTTACTTAATGGTACATTATTTATGTAGTACTCAAACATTCTATTATTTTTTCCAAAATGCATTACTTTGCATTTAGCTATATTAGAGGTTATTTATTGCTATTAGCCCAGTTGGATATACTATTCAAATTAGCCTGTAATTTTTTTGCAGATGCGATATCATGTACAATGCAGCCCAGTTTAGCAACGTCTGCATATTTATTTAGCCATACTCCATCCGTAGTGGTCATACCTGAAATAAGGATATTAAATAAGACTGGGCCCAACACCGAGCCTTGAGGGACTCCACTAGTATTCTCGCTCCAGGAGGACTTATATCCCCGTATGCAGACCTGCTGGTGTCTATCTGTTAGCCATGATAAAATCCACATTATAATGTGTTTGTGAAACTTCATATTAACCAAACATTCTATTAAAATTTTGTGAGACACTGAGTCAAAAGCCTTTTCATAATCCAAGAAAATGACATCTACAGGAAGGTCCAAATCCAGTGCTTCACTGATAGGTTCAAAAAAATTTATTAGATTACTATGACAAGGTCTACCCAATAAAAATCCATGTTGTGTTATACAGTATCTGGCTGTCCATGTCTCAATATATGCATGATTATTTTGTGGGAGAGAAGTGTATCCATAACTTTCCCTATGCAAGATGTTAGGCTAATTGGTCTATACTGTTTCACATTCTGCTTGGGACCACCCTTATGAATGGGGATCACCAGAGCTTCCTTCCATTCTTTTAATACTACTCCTTGAGCAATAGATACATTAAACGATACCATAAGAGCACCAGCCAGCTCATATGCAACTTATTTCAGGAAAGTGAAAGGGATATTATCAGGATCAACTGATGGTGGTGATTTAAAAGACTTGATTACTGAATATGTTTCTCCAACAGTAAATACAATATTAGGATCCACAGAGTCACAAATCATATTTCCCAAAGGTTCTTTATTTTTAAAGATGCTGGCAAAATATTGATTAAACTCATTTGCCATTATCTGTTCATCTGAGACTAAATTATCATTTATTTGTAAAGGTCCCACCTTACAGGCAGTAGTTTTAAGGGAACCAATATAATTAAAAAGACGTATTTTGTTATCTTTTTGGACAGTTGCCAGATTACACTCAATTTGTTTCTTTGCTTTCCTAATTGCTGATTTTGTTTTTTAGCTTTTTTTTTAAACCTGTTCTGGTTAGATTCGGTCGTTTGTTTTTTATATTTATTAAAGGCCTTTTTTTGCCCTTACAAGTCTTTTAATCCCTGTAGAATACCAGAGTGGAAGTTTCCTGTTATTTTTATATTTTTTTTCTTTCTGGAACCCAAGTTAGGATGCAGTGGTCTATTTTTTCTTTAATTTTAGCCCATATCTCTACTCCTGTAAGTTATTTTTAAATCTTTTTGCCAGTCCCAGCTTGATAAATAGGCTTTAATTGCCTCATAGTTGGCTCTATCAAAGTTCCTCATTTTGGTTATTCCCTTGGTATCCAATTAATAATAATTTATGACCATAATATCATACAATGATCACTGTCTCCTAATGGTTCCAAGATACACGGTGTTTCTGTCTGTTCATTAGTATTAGTGAGGATTAGGTCCAGGATGTTATTCTGTCTTGTGGGTTCATGTACTAACTGATCTAAGCCTAAGTATATTATGGTTTCAAGAAATTTTGTTTCCTGATGATTAGCCCCCTCTAGAGTGTCCCAATTAATTCCAGGAAAATTAAAATCACCCATTAAGACAATATTGTCTAATTGGTTGATAGTCTGCAAATAACCTTGAAAGGAAGCATTTTTATTTATATCTAAGGATGGTGGATGATAGCAGAGACCAAATATCATGGGATTTGAATTATATTTTGTTTTAACCCATATAATCTCAATACCAGTCGGGGCTGGAGTGTCAATATTTACTTCTGCACAATCAATACAATCTTTAATATAAAAAGCCACTCCCCCACCTCTTGAGGAGGTTCTATTCTTTTTAAACAGTGTATAACCTTGAATTTCCTGAGTCTACTGTTCATCTGTGAACCAAGTTTCTGTTACCCCACATACGTCAATGTTTTGGGTATATAGTATAATCTGAAGTTCGTCTATTTTATTTAATAGGTTTCTGGCATTTAATAATAATAGTTTCGGTTTTGACTCTTGAGTTGGAGAATTTTGTTCCTGGTGACTGGTGGGTTCGTTTTGTTCTAATATCTTGTTATCATCAAGTACAGTGGTGGCTATGTACTTTCCTTGATTACATGAGATCCCTCCCACCTTAATTAGTTTAAAGAGGAGACTATCTGTGCATTAATACTGTTACCCAGTATTTTAGAGCCCTTTTTATGTAAGTGTAGGCCATCTCTAGAATCGAGTTCCCATTTGTTGTTAAATTGCTCCCTGTGGGTCAGGCACTTTAAGTTTTGCTTCAAGCACCAGCCCCTTAGCCAATCATTAACATGTTTTATCTTTGCCACTGTATAATGATCCACCCTAGGTACCGGTAGTATTTCTGATATAACAGTATTGGCTCCCACATCTACTAGTATGTTTGCTAATCCTACATAAGCCTCCTTTATCTGTTGTGTGCTTTGATTCATAATGTTATTTGTGCCAGTATGTACAATTACCGGGGGATCTTTACCACTATTTTTTAAGATTTGTTTAGTCATTTTTGTGATGTCTTGAATCTTTGCACTACGAAAACAAGATAGTGTAGGAGAAGCTTTGTTTATATCACAGATTTGCCTATCCAGATTTGAAATCATTGAATCGCCCAAACAAAGATTTGGTTAGAACAGTTTTGGGCTCTGTCTCTCTCTGTATACATTGTTTGATCAGGATAAGTTTTACATACAGTTTCCCAAATGTGGTCCCCAAAACTGTATACAATACTCAAGGTGTGGCATAACCAAACAGTTGTACAGTGGAAGGATCACTTCCGCCTTTCTGGAGGTAATCCCCCTGGTGATACATCCCAGCATCCTGTTTGCCCTTGCGGCTGCCCTCCTACAGGTCTCTGAGTTGTTCATTTTGACATCTACCACTACCCCCAGGTCCCTCTCACCCTCCGTGACTTGAATCATGTCTCCTCCCAGGGTATACCCCTGGCCTGAATTTCTGACTCCCAGGTGCAGAACCTTGCACTTCCCCACATTGAATTTTAGTTTCCATTTTCCTGACCACCTTTCCAGAGCCTCCAGGTCCTTCTGCAACGCCATCCTCCCCTTCTCCCCATCCACTACTGCACCCAGCTTTGAGTCATCTGCAAAGAGACTCATCTCACTCCTCATCCCACTCCTGATGTCTGAGATATAGGCATTGAACAGGAGTGGCCCCAGCACTGACCCCTGGGGAACCCCACTAGAAACCCACTTTGGGGATGAGGTTAACCCTCCAACCACCACCCTCTGAGTATGCTCAGAGAGCCAATTTCCTATCCATCTTAACAACTGTCTCCCTACCCCCATTTCCTTCAGCTTAGCCAGCAGGCCACTGTGGGATACCAAATCAAAACGCCTTGCTAAAGTCCAGAAAGAGGACGTTCACTGGCCTACCCTGGTCCAGGGCCCTCGTCACCCAGTCATAGAAGTCAACAAGGTTTGTCTGGCATGATCTTCCTGTTACAAAGCCATGCTGCCTATCGTCCAAGTACCCAGTTTGCTCCAGTAACCCCCCTAGCCTTTCCTTGACAAAACTCTCCATCACTTTGCTGACCACCAATGTCGGGCTAACGGGCCTGTAATTTCCCATCTCTTCTCTTGATCCCCCCTTGTGGATTGGCATGACATGAGCTACCCTCCAGTCTTGGGGCACCCACCCAGTCCTCAGAGAGATGTTGAAAAGTTCCGCTAGAGGGGACTGCCAGGACATCCACCAGTTCCTACAGCACCCTGTGATATATTTCATCTGGCCCAGGTGCTTTCTCCATCCGAAGGGTCCTGCGGGCTTCCCTTACTCTCTCTCTCTCTCTCTCTCTACTGGGATTTCAGCCTCCACGTCCTACCCCTTTTCACTCTGCACTGCTGGGCCCCCACCTGTCTGTGGTGGCTACTCCCTTTCCCCAGACCCATCAGGGCCCCTGGTCTCTACCAGTCCCACCCCTTGCTCCTGTTTACCCCCGCTCCGCTCGCAAGACATAGCCCCTCCATCCCCCCTGGTAAAAACTGAGGCAAAGTACTCATTTAGGACTTTTGCCTGTTCCCTTGCCTCCTGTGTCCAACCATCCCCTATCCTTATCTTGCTGATCTGCCCCCTTACTTTTCTTTTTTCCCCTGTGTATCTAAAGAACCCCTTGTCCCCCCCTCTAGATCCCACTGGCCAAGGACTGCTCCTTTTTTGCCTTAGCTGCTCTCACCACCCTGGTGACTCTCTTAGCAGTCAGTCATATTCCTCCTGATCCCTTTCACTCCTTGGGCACTTGAAGCACCTATAGGTTGCCTTCTTTTCCCTTACCACCTCCTGTACCTCCCAGGTTCACCAGCAGGGTTTTCGGGCCTTACCGAACTTACGCCTTTCCCTTGTATAGGATCTGGTAACCTCCTGTATTCCCCTTCTAATGATCCCCCACCTGCTGCCAGCCTCCATATCCAGCCTTATCCTGTCCAGATGATCTTTAAGGATCCTTCCCATCTCCCTGAAGTCTGCACTCCTAAAGTCAGTTACTACCATCCTTGTTCATCTTTTCTCCCCCCCAGGTCTTGAAAGTACCAGACACTCCCCGCTAACGAGTCCCTCACCTCTAGGCCCCTAATCTGATCTCTGTCTGCCAGGACCACATCCAGTGTCCGGGCCTCCCTAGTTGGCTCACCCACCTGTTGTGTCAGAAATGCATCCTGGAAGACATCCATCAGCCTCTGCTCTCTGGCCACTGGTGATGTCATAGTCTTCCAGTCTGTTCCTGGCATGTTGAGGTCCCCCATTACCACTACCCTTCCCTTTTCCAGTCTACAGTGTCCCTTAAGATTTGCCATCAGACTTTCTTCCAGGACCTCCACCAGTGCTGGTGGTCTGTATACCACTCTGACCTTTACTCTCTTACCCCCCTGCATCAGCAAGGTGACCCAAATAGCCTCCACATTTCCCTCTGTGTCCTCTACCTCTCCAATACCCATGCCATTTCTGACTAACAGTGCTACACCACCACCCATTCCCTCCCTTCTATCTTTTCTGAACATAGTGTAGCCCTCCAGATTTAGGTCCCACTCATGCCCTTGAGTGGCCTAGGTCTCAGTGACTGCTGCCACATCTACCTCCCCCTCAACTAGCATTGCCTGGAGTTCAGGTATTTTATTTCCTAAGCTCCTGGAATTTATCAGGACCACTCTCCACCCCTTTTCCCTCCTCTCCTTTCTCACCCTTGAGCTCCCACTTCTCAGCTCCTGCACCCCACCTGGTGACCCATTTCCATCTCTCCCTAGCCTCCTAGAGGAGTGGAGACCCTGTCCCTCAATTATTGTACCTGCTGCCACTGCCCCTTTTTTGATCTCTCCCCTCTTCACAAGTTTAAACCCCACTTTTCACTGATGAACCCAGTTAGTTTGAGCTTAAGGATTTCCTTCCCCTCCAAATTAAGGTGGAGCCTGTCCCTAGCGTACAGCCCCTTATCCTCCCAGGTCTCCCCCCAGTCCCCCACCAGGCCATACCCCAATTCCCCACACCACTCCCTAAGCCACTGATTTATTTCCCTAATCTGCAACTTGTTTTCCCCACTAGCCCTTGGCACTGGCAGGATTTCCAAAAAGGAGATCTTACAGCCTATGGAAAGGCATACCCTGGCCAACACCCAGAACTTTGCCTGAATTTCTAGTTCACTATTACCATTTATGTTGTTTGTCCCCAAGTGCACTAGAATGTCTGTGGTCCCCCCGCATTCCCTTGCCAGTGAATACAACTCATGCCTGGCCTTGTGCACCGTCAGGCATGGGTGGCATTTGGTTCTGATCAGACAGATTTTATCCTCCTCCTGCCTCTCCCACTGGATGCCTCTGATCATGGAGTCCCACAATAGCAGTATGCTAACCTTCCCCTTGCCTCCCTGTTCACCCCTCGGGTTCCCCCTGCTTTCATGCCCCTCCTCATCCATTCATCTGGATTCTCCCCTCAACCAGTTCTTTGCACCTCCCACAATCTGGGTGTTGAAGATAGCCCCTTCACTATTGTCCCTGATCACCTCTTTACCCATGTCCTGGCCTTCTTTGTACCCCCCACCCAAGTATCTTTCTCTGTATCTCTTTCCCCACTCCTTACTAATACAACCATCCTATCCATTTGCCTAGTTGGCTTTCTGCTCACTATCATCACGTTTACATCCTGCGCCTTCCTGCCTGTTGTGCTCCCCTGTTCCATACCATCAGCCTCCTCCTTGTTCCCCTGATCCTCTTTTTTCTTCTCCTCCCTACCCCTTTTCCCCTATCCTGTCCAGGACACCCTCTATTGCGCCCTTGCCTCTTGCCTCCTTCACTCTTTCTATCTGTCCCTGCCCCAGCTTCACCAGCAGCAGCATCAGCATATCATCATCATCATCATCCTCGTCCCCCACACACCCCCCTTCTACCAATGGGCATAGAGGGTTAGAACAATTTGCGAGCCTTAGCCCATCCCCAGTACCCCCCCCATCCCTACTGCCCCTCTCGGTTTCCTTTGGACCCCCCAATGAATCTTGTCTACTGCTGTGGAAATTTCCACTTTTGACCTCACTTGCCAGGGTCCCTTAGAGTCCCCTGTGTACCCCCTTCTCTCCTCTCTTACTGTGAGCACCTCTCTTCACTGCTCCCCTGGCTTGGGAGGCCCCAGCACCTAGTGCTTCTATGTAGGTGACCGCTTGCCTCCTACCTCTCCAATCCTCCCCCCAGCACCCCCCCAGCTGCCTTCGGATCCCCTCTACCTCCTCCTCCTTAAGCTGTGCCATCTGGTAGCACACTGGGCATCCCCCAAACTTCCAAGCCCAGTCCAGTATCATGGCCGCACCACACCATGTGCACCCAACCACCCTCCCAAAGATACCTGCTCTAGTGATATACGGTCCCTTCTCCATCATCACAGCAGTCTTTTCTAGGCCAAATAACCAACTAATCCTAGCCCAGCCTCTAACAGAAAGTTTATCTGATATATTCTAGTTGAAGGCCCTCCACAATATCCAACTATCACACTACTCAGCAATTCATTGTGGATGCTGCACTCCTATTTGAGACCTACCTATGCTTTTTCCCTGCCCCATGGCTGCATTATTGGATAGAACTACATGAGCTGCACTAAGGCCTCTTTCTCCAATTGCAGGGCAGATGTTCCCCTATAAATGAGCTGTGCTCTAGGGGAGGGTGGGGTGTGGGATTAGAGGCCCACCCTACTCTCACGAGAGTGTATCAGCCCTGTGTCTGCCCCTTACTGCACCTCCAAGCACTGCAACCTCCTCCAGATGAAAGTCCCACACAAACACTGTATTAAATAAGTCAGCACTCCTGCCCGAAAGTCCATAGACTGATAAGAATTTAAAGTTTATCCAGCAACTAAAATCCTTTCCTCATCTGCTCAGCAAAAGCAGGTTTGCACAACCTCTGCCAGACTCCAACTGTTTCTGCAGTACTTCTATGTGAGAAGCCCTGGTATTTAAGCCCCAATTAGCTGTAAATTCATCCTGGCTGAGAAAGATAGAAACTTCCAGAAAGCTGCTCACAATACCTGTAGAAAAGATAAATGAATATCCAGCTTCCACTATGGATCCCCCACACCAAACAACACTTATTAAACAAGTCCGCACTCCTGCCCAAAAGTTCACAGACTGATAAGAATTTAAAGCTTATCCAGCAACTAAAATCCTTTCCCCATCTGCTCAGCAAAAGCAGGTTCATACAACCTCTGCCAGACCCCAACTGTTTCTCATTTTTGTACTTTTTGTAAGGTAACCCTAGCAACTTTCCTCCCCTCCCTGCATCTAGCTAAAATGCCAAGCCAAATATCAACAGCTACATTAAAGAGCAAGTGCTTAGTAAGGATGTATATCTTAAAGAATGGAGGTTTGGGGCCTTGTGATGCCTCTGTAATCATTTTTGTTTGCTTTTATTTGTTTCTTTAATTTCCTTTTCATCATTTTAGTTGTATTTTGCCAACAACTGCACTAGTAAAAAATAAAGAATCCAATGGATTTTTTTTTATTATGATGTCAGAAAGGTTTTACTGGCAAGGCTGGCAGTGTATTTCAAAAGGAAACTGCAATGTAAAAATAATGATTACTAAACACAGTCCTTTTTCATTTTGATCAGTTAATAAAATTAAACTCTGTTTTTCCTACTGTAAGCGTGTTGTTATTTTTTAATATCCCACATCTTTGCTGTGTCATGATGTAACACGTAACCTAACATCTAGCTTGGCAGCATCCTGAGGCATGATCTCAGCTTTTCTAATCACAACTGTGGGAGTCTCTGCAATGATATTTAGCTGGCATCATGCAAATGAGCTCATTGGGCGTGCAAGGCACTAAGGAGCGATAAGCATGCCAATTATGGGCTTATTTGCATAGGAAGTGGTGGCACATTTGCCCCCCTCCAGTGAATGGCCTCCCACCCCAATCACCCATCCCATAACAGTTTAAATATTCCCTGGTGTCCAGTGTCACCCCCCTGCCCTCTGATTGCCAGCTCCATAAAAAATAAATCAGTCCTTTAATGATAATAATAATAATAACTTTATTTATAAAGCACCTATCAAAGCCAATGCGCTGTACATAAAATAACCACATATAAATTCAAACATTAATATTCCATAAAATCCACATTCAAAATACACATTAATCCATAATAAAATTCATAAACAGCAGCATGGCTAAGACTATCAGTTATAATACACTTTCAGGAAATGCCTGCCTGAATAAATAGGTTTTTTTGGGTTGACTTGAAACTCTGGACAGTTAAGCACTCTCTCACCTGACAAGGTAGAGAATTCCACAGGGTAGGGGCTACGTAGGAAAAAGACCAAGCCCCGGATGTCTTCAAATGAACCCTGGGAATCTCTAGCAATCCCTCATCAGTGGATCGAAGCAAGCGGGAGGGGCAGTAAGGGTGAAGGAGATCTTTCAGTGTTCAGTGGCACCCCCTCCTCTGATCCCCATCCCTATAAAAAATAAAGCACTCCCTGGTGTTCAGAGGTATTCTCTGTCCTCCATTTGCTGGCCCTCTATGTTTCAAGACAGTTCCTGGTGTCTAGTGGCACCCCCTACCCCCCGATCACTTGCTGCAGTCTAACAACATTATTCTCAGGTATCTAGTGGCAGTCTCCACCCACTGATTGCTCACCACAGTTTATAAAAGAAGTCAGTGGTGTCTAATGCCCCCCCTGCACCACCTGCACTGGGTATACCACCATGCCACCCCTCCTTAACAGAGTCATCAGTGCCATGGGGAGCCCATATGGTGACCAGCACAGCCCTCTTCTCACCACCTTGGCTGACTGCCATATGCAGTGACAGGGAGCACATATCCTATGTACTGTAATGGGAACACATGCCATCTACAGTAGACAGTATGCAAGTTCCCATTACAGGCAGCTGACTGAGGTGGTGAGAGGAGGGCTAAGCCCTATGGGCTCCTCATGGCACTGGAAACTCTGGCAAGGAGGGTGACATGGTGGTGTACCCAGTGCAGGTAGTGCAGGGGAGCTGCTAGGCTTCTGAGATAATGTAAAAAATAAAAATTTCAGTGTACAGCATGGAGCAAAAAGTAACAACTCACGAATACAGTACTCTGCTTTTTGGTGAAAACTACAGGGGCTAGCAAGGTATTATACAGTACAGTACAGCACTGCACTTTTTACAATGACGATTTTACAATGTACATTAAATATAGATATTTTGAATGCAGTAATATGCAAATACACATTTCAGGGGACAAAAGCACAAATTCACTATAGAAACACTCAACTACAATGGAAAAAGAAATGTTCTAAAGTCAGTAATATGAAAACAGTCATTTCGCAGTCAGAAGGTGCAGTACTATCTCAGTGGGCATGTTTCACCTTTCCGCACCACTCGTAGCTGTTCATTTATTCTGTCCCTTATTTTTGTAAGAATGCGTGGTGTTAAATAAAAGTGCCACCTGACATGGGTCAACATAACATTGATCAGATTCCTGGGCAGCCCTTTTCTGCCCCTTGTGCCATCATAATTTGCTTTATTTACCCACTGTACATACATGTTTTATGGCACAAGGGCATGAAAAATCAGGGCTGCAAAGCATTCTGGTTGATTTGCACTCTAGCACCTCAGATCCCTTTCTTTTTTGTTTGTGAGAGGCACAATGTCCATATCCAGCAGAATGTTCATGGTACTGCTGATGTGGCCATGGACTGCTTTCAGTGGAACCAGCACAGATATCCCTTTATCTACCATTGCTTACAGCACTGTGTCACTGTCTTGAACTTGGTCTCTTATTTCCCCCACCTCTATATTGCTAGTATCTTCAAAAAGACTGGATGTACTGTACACCTCCAGTGGTGTTGATGTCCATGGCATTGACATTTGCTGCTGCATCTCCCTCATTGCCCTCTTCAGGTCTTGAGTCATTGCCTGCAGATGGAGTTACCCTACGTTTAGATGTTCCATTGCATCCCTCATCTGTTGGCATTTCTGCTTCCATTCTTTCATGCTCTTTCACATAAAACATTTATATTTGGCTCTGCCTCCCATTCTGTTCAGTGTTTTAGCTGTTTTCAAATCAACCCCTGTCCCCTAGTGCTCTGAAAGTGCCCTTTTCCCTTGTGTGCCCACCATCTGCTGCTTGGGTACTTCCTTATCCTCTGGACAGGCCTGCAGTTGTGGTGCTTCCATGCATTCTGGACAGGCCTGCGGCTGGGGTGCTTCCATGCATTCTAGACTGGCCTGCTGCTTGGGTGCTTCCATGTGCTCTGGACAGGCCTACTGCTTGGGTGCTTCCTTACCTTCTGGATTGGCCTGCTGCTCAGGTGCTTCCTTGACTTTTACACTGGCCTGCTGCTCAGATGCTTCCTTGTCCTCTGGATGGGCCTGCTGCTTGGCTGCTTTCCTCTCCATGGAACGTGCCAGCTGTTTTGGTGCTGCTCTGTCCTCTGCTGGTGCCTCCTCTTGTGCCTGGGATGTTGGCATGGCACAGAGTGTTTCAAAGGGTGTAACATGAACACACACACAAGGTGGATGCTGCCGGCAGAGACATTACATTAGGCATCAATTTTGTATCACCAGGTACACAATACACATAAAGAGTAAAAGCAGAGCTGCATCACTGAAGGTTCTTTGCCCCTCTTCCAACCCACAGCCGTATATCTGGGTACATACAGGAACATGTCTGGGTTACCTTCTCAATCAGATAGCTGCAGAAGCTGTGAGGGAGAGAAAGGTGCTGTACCAGACTGACCAGGGAGACCACAGGAATGAGAGATTTGGACAATCTTGAAGCAAGACTCTGACACAATTACCAAGTGAAAATTAAAGTAGAATTTACTAAACTGTTTTGCCAACTTACAGACACAGCATGCAAAAAAAACAATTGGAATTAGCAAAACAATGTACACTTTTGCAAATAATCTTTTGAATTGCACAAATACCTTGATCATTAATACACTCTCACTTTATATTCCCATAGGTTTGTATCTGCTACCCCTGGAGACCATAGGCTATTCTACCATCCAACAACCCTCCAGTTACTTTAATACCAATCCAGTACTAGGTCACCCCTCTGACCTTTGTCACTGCACATTCAATTTATTTGCCTTAAGAGCATGCAGTAGCTACAAGGCCTATACCCACATCAGTAAGCCTACTCACTCCTTATCACCAGATACCCTTCCCTGGTATCTAACACAGAAATATTTAACTATATAGTGCTTATACACTCAATTCAGTTACACTCCAAGCATTTCACAATAGCATTAATTTTGCATTATGTAGCAATTACTTTATGGCATTTACAATATATTTTCCCCCATCAGTCTCTGAATGTAGTCCTTCAAATGCTGGACAGTAGTCCTTGAAACAATAGGTATTCCAGAATTCGATATAGTAGATGAGTGTCCCTCTTGAACTAGTCCCACAATGAAATAAAAATCACCGTGCCATGTTCCTTAAATTGCTGGAAAATGTTGGCAACTCAGACCCTCTGGAGATAGCATTGGATCTGATGTTGTTGATCGTCAAAGGCAACCTGGTTGCTTAAAACAGATGTGAACTTGCTGGATGCAGCTGAAGACACGACAAAAAACAGGTATGCAAAACAGCAGACTAATCTACTCTGTACCTGCTCTCACTTTGCTGCCTTACTGTCCCTAACACTGGGATGCAGGTGAATCAGTATGCAGTAGTCTACAATACGTAACTCAGGGCTAGTCCCCCAGGCCCTAATTACACGTAGGTTTCAGTAGGTTAAACTCCCTCTGGATGGGACTGGTCCTGTCAGCTCTGTCTGCCTGCTCAATCTCCATGAAAATTATCTGTGTAGTTCCTTTTCTATCCCCTGAGCGTTCCATTCCTACCAAATTCGGGCCACTAAGTGGACAGGACCCTGTTCTAATCCTCAGCACCAATCCTGCAGCATGCTGAGTCACAATGGAATCCCAAGTTTGAATTCTTAGCTGCCTTTCTGAAAATTCTGAACCCACTCTGCTCAATTGACTTGGATTCAGTATTATCGTACATTGCATAAAACACAATAAAATTACCTCACAATAAAATGCAATTACCTTCACACCTTCCCCAAAGAAAGCTTGCATTTCTTGCTTTCTCCAGTATTTCTTATTAATTAATTGGGTTAGGGATCATTAAGCCACTTGCAGTTTTCCATCCTATGGAAAAATAACAGCTTGCTGTTAAACTCTCACACTAAAGGATAAGATATCCACTTAACTTGAACCATTTCTCTTCAAATAGAACACTCTCCTTTTGTCTGGAGCTCACACACATTAAATATTCATTTGAGGTCTGACACTCCTTCCAGGAGCTTTCCCAAGGGCTCCAGTAACTACTCCTGCCCAAGAACACACACACCATCTCCTGTCTCCTCCTTCAACCTCCCAGCCTGGCAGCATGGTTTCTGGGCTGCAGATTTTCCTCCCAGACTACTCCTTAACAGGTCAATGGGGGGTGTGGCTAGCAGCTAAAAATGGCGGACGCAGCTTAGCAGAGCTCCGTACAGCATTCAGCTTTTACATTATATTTATAGGAGTCTGCATGCTTTAAATTGACTGTTGTGGTGGAGTCTGTGGACTGAAATTGATGGCTTCAGGCAGGAATAAGAACAAGCAGTCAAAACTGCACTTTACTCCCTCTGCTCTATCAAAAGCTCAGCGACGAAGCCTGGACAGTGTTAGCAGACCAGACGACCCAATAATGGCACAGGAGAGCTCCTCTCAATTTGAGCACTCGTTAGCTGCAGTTCCATCTACTCTTGCTTTAATCCAGCATGATATGAAAGCTGGTTTCAATAATATCACATTGCAGATTTCGCATCTGCAGTCGGTGGTGACAGGATGGTCAGAATTGTCGGCCTCCCACTCTAACCAGATAGCAGAATTCGAACAACATGTGGGGCTTTTGGAGGACTCATTATCTGAAACTACAAGAGATAACGCCAACTTGAAACAACAGGTTGAAGCCCTAATGAGTAAAATGGATGATCAAGAAAATAGATCTCACAGATCGAACCTATGAATTATTGGGCTTCTGAAGGGCACTGAGGGAGCCAATCCGGAGAAAGGTATCCACTCTTGGCTCGTGGATCATCTAAATCTGCCATCCAAACTCAGGGAATGTGAAATAGAACAAGCTCATAGAGTGGGCCCTAAAGCCCCATCTGATACTCGACCCAGGCATTGTCTGATTAAGTATTTACGCTACCAAAACAAGGAAGCGGTTTTGAAATTAGCAAAAGAAATGGGCCCTATTAAGCTTGGAACTAATCGAGTCTATGTATTTCAAGACTATAGTAAAGATCTGCAGCAGCGACGCCAGAAATTTAATGATGCCAAGGCCAGATTGCATCATATGGTCTGGTCTTTCACCTTTCTATACCCTGTAAAATTGAAAGTTGATTGACCTGGGGGCCCTCCTCATTTCTTTTCTTGTCCCCGGGAAGCTCTAAAATGGGTCGAGGAGAACTCCAAATGTGAGGATGCAGGCCAAGCAGAAGGTGCCCACTCGCCAGTTCGTCCAGAACCTGGTGATCGCTGAAGACCAGGTACCGAAAATCTTTGGATCTCAACTAATTTTGTTGGCATAACGTCATGGGGAGAAGTAGGTTCACTAAGATATTTTAGAGGAGGTAGTAATCCTCCTAGCTGACGGTTCTTTCCTTTCCTTATTTGATCAGCTTGAGGGAAGAACTCATGGTCAGACTAACACTTTCGCATGGACGCGGCCTTGTGGCCCTACCTCGGACGTTTATGCCTTTGGTTTTGCTCGTTGCCTTTAATACTCAGCTTATGGGCTACCTTAATGATTAGGCTCTCGATGTTAATACCTTTCCTGAAGTTTTGGACTGGGTTAATTTTATTTATGAGAGCAGTTCATTTCCCTTACGAGCCTGGTGGCTGGAAATATCCGAGCTCTGACCTGATCTGGGGCTCAGGGTAACAACGGATGCATTTTCAGTTCACTAAAGTGGCTTGGCTACCTAGATATCTCTTCTAAATGGGTTCGATTGAAGTCTCAAAAGGCCAGGCTGGTAATTCAGTTCAGAGCTGATTTTTGGGACCTGTCTGGGACATGCATGCCCTCTGTACTGTTTTACTGCTTTCACCAGAATACTTGGCACGATACGATATTGAGAAATGGCTTATGGTTTCAACCCCCTAGCAGCGGCTGTGGGTTGCCTTGTTTTTGTTTATGAGGGCTATCATTTTCTTCATGGACTTGGCAGTTTGGCAACTCTATGTACTGACCTGATTTGGGGATTAGGGTAACCACGGATGCATCTTTCAGCTAACTGTGTATTTTTTTAATTTGGACTACCCAATCTCTTCAATTTGTCAAATCAGAATGTGCCTTAATGTTGTTTTTATTAATTAGGAGGGAACGTCGTCTGGATCTTTGTGTCACTGTCCATGGGAAGTGCTTATTTGTAGATTTATGTATGCCTACATATAAATACATTTTTTTGGTTTAAAATATATTCCTAGGTTCTATTGGGCTATTATAAGGAGCGCTGTATAAAGATAACCATAAAAGTTTGCCACCAGTTTGTAGGGGAATTGGGGATGGGTCATATTGGCCCTGGGGGGGGGCTGTTTCTGTTTCTCCTGCTTTTAATGTTTAGTGGGGGACTACTTAGCTTTAAGATATTATTATGGGATATTGGTTGGAGGGGGGATGGATTGGTATGGGGAGACATTGGGGTTACCCACCTAGTAGAGGGTGCCCGTTTTGTTGTGTGGGTTCATCTACTGAAAGGTGGGTCCAGGTTTCCCAACTTGGGGTTCAAAGTAGAGGGGTTTATAATTCAGTTATTAAAAGTTAAAATTAGGCACAGAGCGACTCAGGCACAGTTTGCAGGATTATTAGTTTTTGCAGTTTATAAGAAAGACTTAGAGTTGAGCTCTACTAAAGGGGGAGTATTATACATGTTAAAATTATGGCTAATTCTTTTAAAATAGCAACATGGAATATTAATGGGTTGAAGTCAATAATGAAGCGTCAACGTTTTGCAGCTGAGGTGAGGAGGGCAGGATGGCAAGTGGTTCTGATACAGGAAACACATATGTCAAAGGAGGAGGCTTTAAGAACTGAGGCTAATATGGGTGGCAAGTGGATCTCGGCTACCTTTTCTGCCAAAGCTAGAGGAGCTACAATATGGTTCTCCAGGGGCTCATCAGCAATAGTGCTGGACAGATATGTTGATCCGGCCTGCAGATTTGTTTTGGCCAGTGTCGAAGTCCCTGGGTCAGGGCAGGTAAATTTAGGAGTAGTTTATGCTCCGAATGTTGAGGACCCACAATTTTTTCAGTGGCTCTCCCTAGAGTAGGTGAATTGGCTGGGTAGGTGGATAATCAGGAGGGATTTCAATTGTGTTCGGGATAGCATACTGGATAGATCCAGTACTAGACCCACCAAAATGTTTACAAACGCTAGGGCATTGGGAGTTCTGGAGGAGGAGGTGGGGTTGGTGGATGCTTGGCGCCATCTTTATCCATCTGGGAGAGCCTACAGCTTTTATTCCCATGCACACCAATCTTATGCATGTTTTGGTAGAATTTTGGTTAGCCCAGCTCTACTGCCAAACTATACAAAGTGCTCAATACTCCCCGATTTTAATATCAGATCATGTCTCCCTTACTGTTGCTTTTATCTTGGGGGGCTGCAGAGGGAACAGACTGTGGAGGTTGGACCCCCTTTTACTGAGGAACCAAGATTACATGCAACACATGCGGACTAGCATTCAGGAATTTTTATTGTATAATTGTAATGGGGGCACTTCACATAAAACAAAGTGGGAGGCATTGAAAGCATATATCCAAGGTCAGTCTATCTCCTATGTGGCGCATAAAGCTCGGGCCTCATACAAAGAAATTAAAGCACTAAGATCCAAGATCGAAGCATATGAACAGGTGCATAGAGTTAATCCTACACTGGCCTTGTATCATATAGTGCAGAAATGAAAATGGTACTATAATTCTATCAGCAGTGCCCGCCTGGAAAGGGCAATTTTGTTAACGCAGTCTAACCAGTACTTTGATGGGGACCGGGCCGGAAAATGTCTTGCTTGGCAGCTGCATAGGAGAGAGGGGGAAAAGGGCAGTACATCGCATCCATACCTCTAATAACAATCAAGTGGTAGACCCTGTGGAGATTAGTGCTGCTTTCCTAGATTTTTATAAAAAGCTATACACCTCTGAGGTTTCTCCCCCTTTAGAGAAAATACGGGCCTTTTTTGATGAGGGAATGTTGAGATCTATTAAGGATGAGCAGGCAGAGATGCTTGAGTCTCTGCTGACTAGTGAGGATGTCAGTAGTGCCATTAGGGCACTAAGGGGTGGCAAGGCTCCAGGACCAGATGGTATACTTATTGACTTTCTAAAAAGTTTCCAAAAAGAATTGCTAGAACCCCTGAAGAATATGTTGTTGGAGAGTCTGAGAGATGGTGAATGGCCCCCCTCCACCCAGTCTGCAGTTATTACGGTCTGGCCTAAACCGGGCAAGGACCCGGGCAGGAGTGCCTCCTATAGACCTATGTCACTATTGACTGCCGACTATAAGGTATTGGCCAAGGTTCTAGCCTCCAGGCTGGATCCTTTGCTTCCGGCCCTTATTCACCCCGATCAGACTGATTTTGTTAAGTGTAGACAGAGTAAATACAACATACAGAGAACCCTGAATGTCATATATCAGTGGGGTAAAGCGACAATTAAACATGGTGCTGCCATTGTCATCCTGGATGTTGAGAAGGCCTTTGACTGGGTGGAGTGCTGGTATCTTTTTGCAGCTATGGAGAGGATGGGATTTGGAGCTCAGTTTGTTTCCTGGATCAGAACCCTATATACTAATCCCTCTTCTCAGGTGTCAGTTAATGGAGTGCTCTCCATCAGGTTTCTATTAGGCCGGGGCACACGGCAAGGTTGCCTACTCTCCACACTATTATATATTTTGTCTTTTGAACCTTTGGCTGCAGCTCTTTGCTTAGGGTCAGAGATAGGAGGGTTGATTTGTGGTGGGTGCGAGCACAAATTAGCGATGTATGCCGATGACCTCCTTTCATTTTTAAGGGACCCGGCTTGGGACTTACCAAAGGTACAAAAAACATTAGAAGAATATGGACAATTGTCTGGACATAGAATTAATTGATCTAAAAGTGAGGTCTTATCAGTGGGAGTCTTGGTCTGCCAGACCCTTATACAAAATCTGAATGGATTACAATTGGTACCCAAACTCAAATATTTAGGAATTTTTATTTCAAACAGAGTTGGAGCTCTTTATGCTTTGAATTTTAAACCCCGATGAGAAAAATCACTGATGATTGTGGTAGATGGGCAGCCTTGCCATTGTCTTTGTTAGGCAGAGTGGCTGTTGTTAAAATAATGATTTTGCCTCAACTGCTATACTTATATTAATCTCTACCAGTAAGGGTGCCTAAAAGCCACTTCAAACAACTCGATGCTATTCTGCATAAATTTCTCTGGTGTGGTAAATCTGCTAGGGTTAGTAGGAGTGTGTTCCAGGTTCAGCAGGGGGGAGGTCTCGGCCTTCCGAATTTTCAGTGGTATTATTGGGTGGCCCAGGTAGCTGCCCTCCCTCTGGGACAGGATTATGATGTGTCTGGGTGGATGAGGATGGAAGAGGCCTGCCAGGGGGTGAGCATCAAGGGGGGGTCTATTAGCTGAAGGATTATGGACCGGGGTTGTGCCTGACTATCCTAACCCATTTTTAGCTACAACTATTGGGGCATGGTACCATCTGCATACTGCTTTAGACAGACGGCCTGCTCCCACTAGGCAGACTTTACTGCTTGAAGCCATTCAATTTCGGGACATGGCCTCAATAGGTTTGACACATAGGCGGAGGGACTGACGGTCTAGGGGTCTATGCTGGGTGGACCAATTATTTAAAGGAGATCATTTGGTGACCTTTGACTACTTATGTGAAGTATGGAAGTTTCATAGGGGGATTTCTTTATTTATCTTAAACTCAGGAATATTTTGGGACATACTTTAAGTCTAGAAGATGGGTGGGCTCCACTCTTTTCATTTGAGGAGGGGCTTTTCTATCCCCAGCCTGATGTAAGAACGTTATCGACACTATACGGCTCCCTGATGGGAGGACGTCAGGTTGTCCTGCATAAGGTGGTTACTAGATGGGGACTTGATCTGGGTATGACAGTGAAATCTAATATGTGGAAAAGAGTGTGTAGTCACTTCTAAGTCTGCTCAATGAGCAACAAATTGAGACAAATTCAATTTAATTTTCTACGTCAAGCATATTATACCCCGGTCAAACTGCACCAATTTAATCCATCTAAATCTAATTCCTGTCCCAAATGCTTGGTGGTCGATGGTGACTTTATGCATCTTGCACTGACATGCCGCAAAGTGGTCCCCTTTTGGTCCGCAGTGCGTGATATTATGAGCCATGTGTTGGGCTTCACCCCACCTTTCACTCCTGTGGAGCTTATGCTGGGGGCTGATCCAGAGCACCCGATGGGTGGGCCTGGAGCTCTATGAAGAAGAAGAAGAAGAAGAAGAAGAAGAATCAGCATTTATATAGTGCTTTTCATGCACTATGAGCCCTGGTCTTGGTTACTGCTAGGAAAACAATTGCTCAATCCTGGATGGCCAGTACCCTCCAACTATACAACAGTGGGCTAACAATCTAAAGTTATGTATGGCTATTGAAAGAGCCCAGTTCTCTGCACAGGGTAAGTTACAGGTATTTCAGACTTTGTGGAACCCTCTTGTGTCGGCCATGGAGTCTGGTGCCTTTTTGATTTAATAGTGAAAAGAGGCTGTCCTCACAGTTTCCCTTGGAATAGACCTCAGATAAACTTAGACAACCCTGTACACTTAATGTGGGTTTCTTTTGCTATTGGTGGTGCCCCTCTTCTAAATTATTGGGCTCCCCTTCTTTCTTCCCTCCTCCCTCTCCTCCCCTCCACCAGGTATTTGATGCACTGAGCAATGATATTAATACTGAAGCATATTGATTTTGATCCTAATCAATCAAATAGCTGTTATAGTTTACTTTTTACCCATTCATCTATTTCACATTGTACATGTTATGTCATCTTTGTTTAGTGAATGTACTGCTTCTGATATCTCATCCCTAATATGTGCTAATGTAGAGCTTTTCTATCGCTAATTAACTCCTGCTATGCTATTGGTTAATTTAAGAATCTATATTGTGCTGTTTTATGTCAACTCTGTGTCTTAATAAAAATTATGTTGCAAATAAAAAAAGGTAAATGATCCCTCCTTCCTGAACTTTTTAACAGATAAAACTACTTTGACCAGATAGCCCACCTTCCAAACTATAAGTATTCCAAGTTTGGTTTAATTCCACCTTAAAGGGGCCCAGCAGTGCTTTTTAGGGGGGAAAAAAGTTACACATTTTTGCTTTTTAAATTATGCTGACTCATTATACAGTAACACTCTATTTTTAAACAGCTCTGATTTTAAAACTATATATATATGAGGCATAAAATGCATATGTATGTGTAGACAAGACTGAGTACTAGCATTATGTGGCTTTATTTTATTAGTTTAATCACAATTGTGCTTATTTACATTAAAGGGTACCTAAACTAGCAGTTTTTTAAAACTGCAAACTCCAAAATCTGGCTTCATTGTGAGGTAAAATAAAGACTGCTGTTTACATTTATGCTAAAACTGCATTTATGTAAATAACATAAATGCAGTTTCATAGCTTTTGAAAAATGTAACAATCAGCCTTTCACTTTCAAGTAGCAACCTTGGTTTCTCCCTAAGATGTCTGCCAAGTGTGTTAAGCGATGAGTCATGATGATGTCATCGGAGCCAGAGACAGAGATCCACATATATTTCTATAGTGCTAACTAGTTCTTCTTTCTATCTTTATTTTGAATTGTTGTACCAGAATGATCAACACCATGTATTAACTCATGGATTATTTTGATCAGTACACATGTTAGGCTATGATTATGTTCATTTTGTTTACTTTAACTTGCTGAAAATATTTTGCAATCCAGCTGACTTTTTCTTTGGCAAACTGCATTATAGTACAACACTTCAAATACCTGATGATCTAGTGGTTGTATGATGCACAGAATTTTGTTTTTTGTTAACCAGGAGAGACACACTAAGCTGAAAGCTTGTTTACAGGTGTGGCCTGGGAGCACAAGGAAGTTTAATGACTTGCTCAAGGTTACACAGCAAAGTACCAGTCTTGTTCAGTTCCAAAGCTCATGCTCTCTTGTTAATCCACAAATAAGGCTTTCTTTTTCCATGTGAACCCCTTGCACCTAGCCTGCCTTCTGTTAAACACACCACCATCCATACCATGTCCTTAGTACTGCCTGGGTCCGCATATGAGCTTGCAGTCTCATGAAGAGAATTATCACACCTCAGATTGTAATCTTGTACCTCGGAGAGTTGTGCACACCTATACTGATACACATCATCAGCTGGCACTGTTAAAAAATGCCACCCAAATCACTCTCCAGTCCACATTCTCAATGTTTGACTTCTGCTCCCACAGTAAATGTTCAGTGGATCACCACCCTTCTGCACAGTGAGGGTAGTATGTACAGTTCCCTGTTGTTTTTTTCCCACCTCATTAACCAACAACTAGGTCTCCCTGGAGGGCCAAGTAATAAGCATCCTGACCCACCAGAAAAACTGCTGTTCATGCCCTCATAAAGACTTTACTTACAATGGTTAACAATATTATTAGCAGGAGAGGCATACTAATACCTTGGGCGAATCCACCTGACTTCCAGTGTCAATCTACTCCTTTACCTGTGGTCTGCAGAACCCCGCAGGACAGTTCCCAACAATTCTTCTCGAGTACTTTTCTGTGCTCTACTCCACAATGCGAGTTGGCTGGCTACCACCCTTCCAAATCTTGAATGAGCTATACACAACTCCCTCAATATTGTCCTAACAAACATCAACTCCCCCTCCAAACGAGCATAATTTCCCTACATTGAATTCAAGTAACAGTTTAGGTGCAGCCCTGCCACTCTGAGTATTTGTCATTGCTGGCTACTCTTGTCCACAGTCAGGTAGTGATCATGATGCTGGCAACCCCACATTTCAGATCTCACAGTGATCTGCTCAGCGTCCTCCTTCATGTCTTCAACTAACCTGAATATAGCTGTACCCTGCTGGAATGGCCTCTTCAGTCCCTCTCTCGCATTCATTCTTCTCACCTGCTCCTCACACCAAAACTGGTGAGTTCACTACCCTCCGCATCATGAATGTGCTTAGTCCAGTCTACATATTAGTAGTAAATATCTTCTGGTAAGTTAGGTGATAGCAGCATGGCACAAGTGGAAAATAGTTTCCTTACCTACATCTAAGTTACCTATGATTAGGCACTCCATAAATGATGCATAATGATGTACACACCTGTCATTTAATAGTGCCTAATCAAAGATAGCCTAGATCTTTTAAGGATAGGAAAGCCCATCATTCCCCTTCTTCCCTGCTGCTATGAGCCTGACTTACTGGAAAGATATGTTTATATTTGATATGTCAAAATAAAACGGGGACTGTACCACTTGCATTCATAATGCAGAAGTGATGAGCTCACCAGTTTTCAGTGTGAGGAAGAATAGTGAAGCATGAATACCAGAGGGGGGCTGAGAAGGCCATTCTTGCAAGGTACTGCTATATTCAGGAAGGGGGGAAGACAGAAGGAGAGAAATATGAGCAGATTATTGTGAGAAATAAGATGTGGGCTGCCAGCACCTTGATCACTACCTGACCCCATTGTCCTGGCCAACATTCCTCTTCCCATAAAACCAGTTCATGCAATTGTCCAAGGCTGTGTGTGGATGTTAATGTATGAAATGGCTGCCACTACACATTCAGTCACTTCACTACCAGCCTAGTATTGCTTGTAAAGCACTTTGGGATACATTGTGTATGACAACCACTAGATAAATGCTGATTCTTATTGTTATTTTCCACGGAAAAAGAAGACGAGACAAGCATATATTTGAGTTTTGAGAAAGTATGAACTCTAACATTGGACTGCACAAGAACTTTGCTACAAAAAAGTGGTGGCTCTAGGGGGTGGTGAAGGGTGTGGCTGCACCCCTCCCCCACACACACACATAGTAATGTACTTACTTGCTTGCTCCTGCTGCATTTCACTTTGTTGAAGAAGTCTGATTTATTGATTGTACAAATGTTTACATTCGAACTATGGAGTACATTTGTAGGTTCTGTCAAAAATGTACTAGAAAAGAATAATAGGAGAAAATATGAAAGTTTAATAAAAATGTTAAAAAGTGCATATTAAACATGCCCACCACCCCAGCACCCCCATTGTAACATCCTGGATCTGTCATAACCACTAGACCACCAGGTTATTCAAGATTTGTACTGCACTGTGGTTTGCCACAGAGACAGTCGGTTGGATTAAAACACATTTTCAGCATGTTAAAGTAAACAAAATGAACAGAACCATAGCCTAACATGTGCATTATAAAAAATGATGCACATGGTTTTGACCATTTGGGTGAAACAATTCAATACAAAGGGAAAAAAAAGAACTAGTTAGCACTATAGAGAGCCATATATCTCTCTGACTTTGGCTTCAGTGATGCCATTACATAACACATTTGTCGGCCATTTTAGGAAGCAGGTAAGACAGTTTTTTTTTTAAATTGGAAGGCTGATTTTACAATTTTCAAATGCTCTGGAACCACATTTAGGTAAATTATGTAAATGTAGTTTTAGCATTAATGAATACAGCAGCATTTCCTTTTAGTCACCTGCGGAGTCAGATTTTTGAATAGTTTGTTGTCAAAATGTTGTTTAGGTATCCTTTAAATGTTTTATGCTTGGGTGCTTCTTCAAACTAGCAGCCTGCTTTGCTGCTTAACATTGCTCCTGGATCATTTTATCTGTATTGGGAACCCATTCCCATTTACGCTTTGTGCCCCCTTTATTTAATTAATGTTCTAATAGTTGGCCGTCCCTATATCAGTAATCTTGTGCTTGCTGCCTGCCAACTGGTTCATTTATTTAAAATATCTGGGGCCGATATTCAAAGGTTTGCCCTGGTGCTAACCAGTGTTTGTCCATCGTCAGGCTTTCGGCACCAGGTCAGTACGGAAAGGGCCCTGTTGAACCAGCAAACAGGTGTAGCATCCCATGCAAATTAAAAAGGGGGAGGTGTGCAAATGGTTGGTTAGGGACAGGATTATTGCTGCAAGCTGATATTCAGTGGATCTGCACAGCGCAAAAAGGTTTTTGCATGGCTTTTTGCACTGCACATATACCACCAATGAAAACCACCTTTTACTCCACACAGTCCTAGTGGCTGACGAAGGTACTGCAACCAACCAGCTAGATGGACGCTGGGGTTGCATACCCACCCTTGTGGTCTGTGATACCCACCCATTGCTAGTCCCTAAGTCAAAATAAAATCCCTTGTGGTAGTTGTCCCCACTCTGATTGCCAGCCCTGACGTAAAAATCACATTCCCTGGTGCTAGTGGTCTCTCCTCCCTCTGATCACCAGCTTTGAAGAAAAAATCAAAGTCCCTGGTGGTAGTGGTCCCCCTCCCTCTGATTGCCAGCTCCAAAGAAAAAAGCATCATCCCTGGTGGTAGTGTTCTCCCCCTCCCTCTGATCACCAGTCCAAAAGAAAAAGCATAGTCCCTGGGAGTAGTGGTCACCACTCCATCCAATCACCGGTCCCAAAGAAAAAAGCATAGTCCCTCGTGGCAGCAGTCCACCTCTCCTTCCGATTGCCAGCCCTGAAGAAAAAATCATATTCCCTGGTGGTAGTGGTCCCTCCTCCCTCCAATCACCAGCCCTGAAAAAAAAACATAGTTCCTGGTGATGTTGCCCCCCCCCCACAGCCAATCACTAGCTAAGAAGAAAGAGGCATAGTCCCTAGTGGTAGTAGTCTCCCACGCCAGTCGCCAGCCTGGAATGAAAAAAAGTTTATTCTCTGGTGGTAGTGGCCTCCTCTCCAATTGCCAAACCTGAATGACAAAACCAAAAACCTCCCTGGTGTCCAGTGCCCCCCACCCATGGCACTGGGTGCCCCACCACTCACCTTAGCATTATCCATTATTAATGTGATGTCACCCTGTCTTATAAATAAGAGGCACACTCCATGCCTGGTAATATGGCAGCTAGCCAAGGAGGTGTGAGGAGTGTTGTGCCAGTCACCATAAGCACCCACAGCACCACAGATAACACTAAAGTGAGTGGGAGGGTGCTCAGTGTCACAGCATGGGGCATTGGATGTCGGAGGTTTTTTTGTCTGTCCAAGCTGGTGATCAGAGTTGGGGGGACCACTACCACTAGGGACTATGCTTTTTTCATTGTGGGCTAGCAATCGGAGTGGGAGACCACCACCACCACCACCACCAAGGACTATGCTTTCTGCTTTGGGGCTGGTGATCAGAAGGAGGGGGGACCACTACCACCAGGGAATATACTTTTTTCTTCAGGGTTGGCAATCAGAGGAAGATGGAACCACTTCCACCAGGGACTAAGCTTTTTTCTTCGGGGCTGACAATTGGAGGAAGGGGGACCACTACCACCAGGGAATATACTTTTTTCTTTGAGACTGGTGATCGGAGGGAGGAGGTACCACTACCACCAAGCAATATTTTTTTTTTCTTCAGGACTGGCAATCGAAGGGGTGGACCACTAGCACCAGGGACTATGTTTTCTTTCTTTGGGGCTGGTGATTGGAGGGAGGAGGGACCACTAGCACCAGGGATAGCTATGGCTATCATGGACTATTCTTTATTTTTTTATTCTTTTATTCAAATCGTTTAACCAGGTGAGACACATTAAGCTGAAAGCTTGTTTACAAGTACAACCGTGGAGCACAGGAAAGTTAAGTGACTTGCTCAGGGTCACACAGTATGTAAGTGGGGACTGTGGGATTCAAACCCAGGTCTCCAGATTTGCAGCTCAGAGCCTTAAACCACTGCGCTATACTGCCTCCTAGGCTAGGACTAGTGGGGCAGCACCATGCTACCTGCCTCTGCTACCCATGCAAATGGGCCTGTAATGGGCATACAAATGTCCCCTTAATGCCTTGCATGCTCAATGGGCTCATTTGCATGGGTATTTTTGAAAACTGCCGAGAGTGCTCCGGGGCTATCAACTCTTGGGGCCAACTTCAGAAGCCATGTCGGAGTGATGTTACCTGAGTTAGTGCTGCCCCAACATGGCCCTATATTCAATCAGTTGGTGCCCAACTGAATATATCATCCCGGGACCCCAGGGCAATAACAAAGCTCAGCACAAACATTTGCACTGCGCTTTACGCCCAACTGAATATTGGGTCCCTGGTCTCCTGCCATTGGGAAAGTGCTCTTACTCTCCACACCTCTCCACACTCTGAACTGCTCTGGCAGGCATTAGCCTGCTTTGCAACTGAGGTCACATTCCACTCTAGCCACTCTTTGGCTGTTAACAAGTGATTCTCCTTTAGCACGGAAGCACTATTACTATGGGGCCACGACTCGGCTCTTCTCCACTGCTCCTTCTCTCTCTCTCGCTCTCTCTGTCTCTCTCTCTCTCTCTCTTTATCGATGCCTCGGTGCCATGCAGCTGCCATCTGCAACTGATAGGGAAGCAAATTATTTAAACATAGGTACAGTATTTATTTAAAATAATTATTTTGCTCCTTCATCCCCAGGCTGGCCCCACATTTACTACTAGAACACTAGAGATTAGTAACATTTAACAGGGCAACTAACCACTAGCCAGGGCAACCAAACTACAACCCTTAGCTACAGAAGTTTCTGTATCCACTATTTCTTATAGGGGTGACAGGCAATATATTTTTAAATGACAGATTAATGTGTACTGAGTGTAAGGGGTGTAGGTAACCCCCCCCCCATAACTTACACCTGCAGGCTTTATTTATTTATTTCGTTTTTGTTTACTGGGTAAGTGCACTAGACAAGAATGTTACCTATTTTCAGGCTTTACCCTGAGAGTTACAAACAATGGAACATTGTACAGACAGAAAATACAATGGGCATATCACAACAGGAATTAAGCAACATTTGAACAACAAAGCAGTGTTTACAATTGGAACAAAGACAGTTAAAATAGCAAGAAGAACCGAAAAATACATTAATTAAGTGCACTAGACAAGAATGCTAACTATTTTCAGGCAACAACCAATGAGAGTGGCATGCGGTGGTACTGGCAGGAGTACAGTATCCAAGTCACAAACTGATTCATGCAGCAGTGGGTCCACAAGACAGTCTATTGCGTGGGTCAAATAGCATTTTGATAAAATATTGAGGAGGCAGTACTCAGGCAGGTGGTATAAGTGCAGACACTGTATGAGAGGAAGTGCTATTTAGTGGAGCAGGTATGGCAACTAGTTGGGAGGCACAAGAATGTCAGAGCAGGAGCAATTTTCAGAGTCCCTAAGGAAGGATTGAAAACCCTTTTTAAAAGCTTGGTGGAATTTGAAGAGTTTGACATTTAGAGGACGGGAGTTCCAAGTTTTGGGCACAGATATCGCAAAGGAAACTTCCCCCTATTTTGTGGAACTTCTAGGAATTTCAAGAGGGGATTGTTCAGAAGATCTCAGGGGGTAAATATTGATATTCTCATAACCTTTCAGTTAGTTAGTTAGTTATTTTACACAGGGTCTAATCTCCCACTGTGGCAAGATCCCAACGGTTCCAGACCTCCTACAAGGTGACCCCTAAATAATAAGGTACCCAAATACTTTCTTGTTGAACAGTAGTCCCACGACTGCTACATTCCCCCCTCTTAAGGGCAACAACATTGATTAAGGCCTACACAACTTGGAAAAGCCTTGCTGCTTTAAGTTTACCGATATACAATTCTAACAACATTTCTACTATGTACACATTTTCTTTTAACATTCATATACTTTCTTACAACATGTGACATGGGTGAGGCTGATCCACTCTGATCAGGTACCCTTGGAATGTAGGGTTCTAATCCACATTCCTCATTGGCCTAAAATTATAACTCTGTGTACTTTGGCTTACCTGAATTTGTGCTACTTCTGGCTCATCCAAAGAAGTGTGCACATATGGTACACCCCCAGAATCCACCTTGGTGTAGTCAGTGCTATTTTTAGCTCTAAACTGCCTAAGATTACTAATGTGGTGTACCCAGTGTCTAGTGCAGTACTTCAGAACATCTTTTGGCTATCACATGTGGTCATTCCTATCTTCATGCCAACTTGACTGAATAATTATTGCATTGAAAGAGTATGAATCTCTTCTCAAAAAGTACCATTTCTCCACATTCCAAGGTTACTATTCTATTTTTGTCATAATACCACTTCTGAGAGCATCCTTCATGTTTCTACTGGCAAACTTCCAGTATTTTCACATACTACTTCTTAAAGTCTGTGTGTATTGTGGTATATTGTCCACTATTTCCAGTTCTCTTGACATTTCTCTATCCACTAGTACAGTAGCATAATTTATCTTTGATACATCAGCAATGCTGGACTACATCTTATAGACTGTTGTGCTACACCCCTCAATGTCATTAGTAGCCTGGGTAAACTCTGGTCTCATCTCTGCTGATTGTCATGAACATAAGTTCTCAGGTATGATTTTATATCCTGGTTGGATCTCTCTGTCCAGATAGATTGCAGATGATAAGGTATTGCATAAGTTGGCTTGACTCCCCAAGTGCTGCAAAATTGCTCCCAGTGCTTTCATTTGAACTGTAGTCCATTATCTGAAACAATGTGTTTTGGAATTCTCGATCTGCAGCAGATTTCCATCTCCATCTTATTTACAATAACTTCTGTGTTGGCTCTCTTCAAAGGAAACACTTTCACCCACTGTTGAATTGGTCCACTATCACCAATATGTACTCATTTCCTTTGCTGTGTTTCAGCAACGGTCCAACTAGATCTGTAGCTAGAATAGTCCATGGTCCACTTGGATGATTGACTATCATCTGGACCAACAACTTCTGGTTACTTGACTTCACCTCTTGGCATGTAGTACATGACTGGACATATTGTATTATATTTTGTCTCATTCCAGGACAGTAAATTCTTTATTCTTTATTCATTACAAATTAGGTTTACAAAGGCACCTCATAACGGGGGTGGGGGGAACAGACATCAAGAGAGTTATTGCAGTTCAGATTAAAACAGAAGATAACATTATAGGTGTAGTAAAAGGAACATTTAACATAGATACACTTAGGTTACATAATGTAGTAGTTTGTATGTTACTTAGGTTGCATAGTGTTACAAAATTGTGAGTTACACTCACAGATATAGTAGATCCTCAGAGAAGACAGTGGGTAACATCCCTGTTTGGACCTAGTAGGGAAGGAGTGGGTCTGGTGGAGGGATAGGCTGTCCAGAAGATGTTGTCGAGCCAGGGAGCAAGGCTGGTGGGTACCACAGGTTACAACAGGGGGTTAGTTGCACCTACAACAGTGGGTATTAAAGATATGGTTCTGAAGGGCTATTTTGAAGAAGCCAATTTTTGTCAAGTTGGAGATGCAGCTAGGGAGGGAGTTGAACCAGGTCGGGGCTCGGTAGAGGAAGGATCTCTGGGCAAGAGAGGTCTTGGTTCTGGGCACCTCGAAAAGTGGCCTTAACAGACCTATGGGTGGTGATGGACGATGATGACTGCTGTAGGGAGGTGAAGACCCCCGGGGGGGAGAATCCTAGATGTGATTTCTTAGTGAGAAGGCAGGTCTGGTACAGCAGTTGCTCCTCAAAGTTGAGCAGATTGGTGGTAGTATAGAGAAGGCAGGTGTGAGTGCAGCTGGGGGCACCAGTCAGGAGCCTACAGGCCTTATTGATGGAGAGTTGGATTTTGGAGAGGGCAGTGTTGTCAGCTGCGGTGTAGATGGGCAAGCCATAGTCCACGAGGGACAAGACGGAGGAGGTGATGGCCAGCCTAAGGGCAACCTGAGGCAGGCTGTCCCTGTGCTGGTATAGCAGGTCAATCCGAGAGTTAATGGCAGGCTGACAGGACATTAATGTGGGTGAGGATGGAGAGGGCAGTATCAAACATGATGCCTAGGTACTTGTATATGGTCACTTGTTCTAGCGGATGCAGAGTGCTGGGGATAATCAAGAGGGGGGTATTTTTAGCTTTATTTTGGTGGTGGGAGAAGAGCATTGATTTGGTTTTCTTTAGGTTAATGACCAGTCTGCGGTCGCTGAACCACCTTTCAGCTTGGTTGTAAGCTTGCTGGAGGGATAATTGGAAGGAGATGGGATTGGGATGTGAGGCAACGAGGACTGCATCATCAGCGTAGAGGAGCATTTTACTGGTACATGAGCTGGGGAGGGTGTTGAGGTAGAGACTAAAAAGTATTGGACCCAGGATGGAGCCTGAGGGACCCCGGAATATCTTGCTCTGATATTCTCCACAGTCTTCTTTCTTTCCATATGATCAGATATGGTACAGTCATGTAATGACTGCATAGTTTTATTATTTAAACTCTGTGGTAGAACTACTCTCCAGCATTCTGGGTTAACTGTGTGCATCATCAGCACTCCATCCACCATGACATACTGGTTCTCATTATTTGGTAGTCTCCGCTTGGTTGGCAACATCTCTGTTGCTTCCCTTGTATGTAGTAACTTCAAAGGTTTTTTGGTTTGCTTATCATTACCATAAGCATCCTTCAACTCAAAACATTGAAAATGTAACAATATGTCTTATTCTTCAGAGTTCTCAACTCCAGCTGAAGTCCAGTCACACTGCAGCATAAAGTAGGAGCTATCCACTCCATGACAGTGGCAACATCCCTTTGATCCTCTATATCACTCTTCTCAGCTGTCTGTGACAGATGATCTGCTACTGTATTGGAGCTTCTGAAACAAGATACGTCAGTACAGTATAAAGACAACTGCGATATCATAGCATTGTCTTTGACAGTTACAGATTAGTACTCATGTTGCAGCAGTTATGGATTAGGACATGGACAGTATATTGCCTTGTTGGGGGTGGACAACTTAGGGTAGGCTCTAGGTGTATATGTTCAGGGCCATATGGGGAGGGCCAAGCAGGCCACATCTCAGGGTCACATTATCCCTTGTCATAGTCAGGGCAGCAAATTAGGGGTTGCATGGCTTCTTTGGTGATCCACTTTGTGATGAGGTCTAGTATTATTGGATTTTTCTTCAGCCTGAGGTGCATTGGCAGTGAGTTCCATGCAGCAGGACCCCTGAATAGGAAGGATGACCTGCCCATGTTTGTTGATGCCTGTCAGATCCTGTACTCCATGCCATCGGCAGATCTCAGAGTAGACCTGTTATTAAGTTTGGGTTCCATTTTGCCCAGGATGTACCCTGGAACATGCTTTTTGTATATTTTAAACTTGAGTTTTAATGTGTGCAGCTGTCTCCTGATAAGTACGTCAGTTCTGTGTAGTTCAGAACTGGATGCACCTCTGAGCAGGACATCACCGTAGTCCATAATAGGTAGGATCATTGTCTGTACTATTCTTAATTCTGGCTGCCCTTTGTATCTCGTATCGAAGTTGGTAAAGTGCCCCTAGCTTTTTGTTTAGGCTTTTGGTCATTTGGTCTATGTGAACAGTCCATTTGCAGTTTGAGTCTATCCATAGACCCAGGTACTTGTAGACATTTACCATTTCTAGCTTGTTACCTGCAAATGTTATTATGTCCAGCTCCTCTGGTGGGCCTAATGGTTTGTGATGGGGCCAAAAGAGCATACCTTTTGATTTGTTTGCATTTAGTACAAATTTTTGTCTGTATATGATGGTATTGTTTGCATAGAGGTGGAAGTCTGTAAGGGGGATGGAAATTTCAGGGAGTTCTTGTATATGTTGAAAAGCCGTGGGCCTAATATACAACCTTGGGGGACTCCAAGTACTGTTGTTAACAAGTTTGTGCTATATTTGTTCAGAGTGACCTGCTGGGATCTGTCACTAAGATAACTCCTGAACCATGTTGGCGCCTTTTCATCCAACCTGATTTCTTTAGCTTTGTCAGTTAGGATGTTGTGGCTTAGGGTATTGAATGCTTTGTTCAGTTCTACAAAGACTGAACCCACAAGTAACCTCTTGTCTAGGGCTTCTTGGATATCAGTGGTTACTTTTAGTAGGGTTGATGTAGTGCTGTGGTTTGTCCTGAAGCAAGATTGATATGGGTTCCACAGGTTGTTTAGTTCTGTGTATGCAGTTATTTGTTTGCTAACCAGTTTCTCTAAAAGTTTCGTGATCGATGACTAGTAGTAAGGAAATAGTTCTGTAGTTACCTATGTCTGTTTTATCTCCTGATTTAAAGTCTGTGATTACATTTGATCTTTTCCAGTCAATTGGGTATTCACCTGTCCATAGGGACAAGTTAAAGTGATATGTGAGAGGTTTGGCCAGCACAGAAGAGGCAAATAAAGTAGATTTGTAGGTAACCCATCTAGCCCTATCGCTTTTCTTGTATCAAGTCTGAGGAGTTCTTCCAGGACAAGTTCAGGGCTAATTTCTTGGAAGACAAAATTGGCATCTCTTTTTGTATTTTCTTCTGTGTGCTTATTAGAACTGTTGGGTGGTTTTGTTATCATTCCTAGGGCCTCTGTAACCATGCTGGAGAATACTTTACTAACGCAATCAGCTGCTAAATAGCTCTAATTCATTATTTGTGTTTTTTTATGTTAAAACACTCCTGCTAGCTAGACCTATTGCACAGAGAAAACAAAAATAGTGAATTAGAGCTATTTAGTAGCTGTTGTCTTTCAGAAACCCCAGTTAGCTTGCTCTCAGGTATCTGCTAAACTAACTGTTAACATGTGTGCTCCCCTGATAAGAACAGTTACAAGGCTCTGCTGTTGCTAAATAAATTTTAAAGCAGTACACATGCTAAATCTAAGGGCATGGCTAAATCACTGTCACATGAGACAGGGGGCATCGTAGGAGAAAGAAAGCTAATAAAACTATTTGTCATGGAGATCCCCAAGGGTTGTAAAACTACCATACAGCTAGCAAGCTAATTTAGGATAAACTCCTAATAGCAGACAGAGGGAAGGACACACTAGGATTTAACACACATATCAAAACACCCTATATAACATATGTTTTTGCACATTCTGGGTGGACTACTCCTTTAATCATGAAGCATTGGTGTTAGTAATGCATTTAGAAATACAATTTTAATTGTCTTTACAGTTAAACATGCAGTTTCATGTCAGGGCACATTTTTTGGGGTTCAAATTATTTTAAACATGGGCACAGTAGTTGGTAAATACAGACTTTGATGAGAAAATGTATTTTTCTTTCAAGTTTGAGAAGTGTGTATTATATATAAGTGTAACTGTGTTGTAAATGGTTAAGTAGGCAGTGGTTTAAGGCTCTGAGCTACAAACCTGGAGACCTGGGATTGACTCCCACAGCCCCCACTTGCATACTGTGTGACCCTGCACAAATCACTTAACATCCTTGTGCTCCCAGGTCACACCTGTAAACAAGTGTTCAGCTAAGTGTGTCTCTCCTGGTAAAAAAAAAAGTGCCTAGAATTATTTTTTTAAAATAGTTGAGTTTATATGTGGTAAGTAGGTAGGGTGTGATGTTTTGAATGTGGCAGTAGGATTTAGCATTCGCATTGCTTTAAAATCATTTCACAGTATTTTATATTTTCTTAAAAAAGATACTCCACGTGTAGGTGGGGGCTGTGGGATTCAAACCTAGATCTCCAGATTTGCAGAGAAGAGCCTTAAACCACTGTGCTATACTGCCTCCCTAGTTATGGCAGTCATTTGTTTTATTGAATCCTGGCTGTGACTATAGGTGTTTACAACTGCATGATAATAACCACATTTGCTTCACTTGCAAATAGGTAGGTATTTGTGTCTAATTTCTGTTTTAGTTACTGTAGGTTACACATAGAATCTGAAAAATTCATAACATGCTGTATTGTGATTCAATGAACTGATAAATGGGGATTTTGGTTTATTTTACAAATTCATTTTTTCTAACCATGGATATACTAAAACAAAAATTTCTCAACAAAATGTTTTTAAATAAAGAGTTTAACTCACAGCAGCAGAAGAAGCATGTTGGCATTAAAAGCTTAGTGGCATGGATGTAGAGGCACCAGTGTTTAAGCATGACTTTGGTAGTGGATTAATTGTGACTGGGGGGTGAGGGAGGGAGTGAGTCTTGATATTTGTAGCATAATGGTTTTCTGATACTTCAACCTTCAATGGGTTAGACTCTGCAGCCATCTGTACAGTATATCACTAAGCCATATGCAGTGTGATATGGGTAAAACCCAGATCACCGGACCAGGAGCAGTGCTGTAAAATCTGCATTGGGCACAGCTTGTGCAAATGTTGCTGATCCAGTGGATCAAATAAATATGTGCAAATAAATAAATACTCGACTTCGCCTCGTGCTTCAACCCACCCCAGGAGTGATGTTACTACATGATAACACACACCCTGTTGTGCCTTATTGCTTTAAATATGCCCTTTCTCAATGTACTATACTTTGATTCAGTTAGTGTATGCAACAGCCTTCATGTGAACACTCTGGGCTTCTCTTTGACTCCTGATGTCTATTTGCTTTAGCTATTGTATATTGTTTGAACTGTTTTGGTCTTCTTGATGTGGTACCTGTGTGCCTAAACTATGTAATCTGTTTATCTACTGCTACCCATGTATCTCCAGTGAATGACTGTTATAATTGTCTTCTCTCTGAGCCATTGTTTTTGAACTTGTTAACTGTGATGCCTTTGTATTATTTTTGACAAGGTGCCTTTGTAAATGAGTCTCTGACTCAAAGGTTTGTAAATCTAATATTTTTTAAACAAATAAATAAATAAATGTTTATGTTTAAGCCCATGAAACATCCTTATCTAGTTAATACATTCATAGTCATAGTGGCTCTGCCAGAGCTTGTTCCATTGGGAATGTCCCAGAGTCTTTTAAGTGACCTCCTTGCCACTGATCCATTAAGTATTCTGTTGGGAATGGCACAGAGTATTATAAAAGGCCTCCCACTTAATCTGTTGGGAATGTCACACAGTGTTTAAAACAGCCACCTCTAATCACTCAAAGCTGCATCCCCTGGCCTGCTGATTCATTAAATATTCGGTTACGAATGGCACAGAGTATTTCAAAGACCCCCCCTTTTCCTGTTGGGAATGTCACAGAGTGTTTCCAATGACATCCTGGCCTTCTGATTCATTAAGAATCCCACTGGGAATGGCATAGTGCTTCAAAGAGCCCCCCATTCCATTGGGAATGTCACAGAGTGTTTCAAATGAACCAGTTCTACTCACTCAAAGTTGTATCCCCTGGCCTGCTGAGTCATTAAGTATCCAGTTGGGAGTGGCACAGAGTGTTTCAAATGGCTCCCTTCCTCAGTCAAAGCTATATCCCCTGGCCTGCTGATTTACTAATTACTGAGCAAGATAGAAATACACCCATGAAGTGCTAAAGGACTAAGCAATTAAGACAGGAAACTTGAGAGGGGACCTACAGTACATTATAGCCTGCGGATGAATATTAGTACTGCTGAAGCATAAGGCATTAATGCATGGTTACAAAGTGTGTATTATAGTGTTTATTGCCCTAGATCACCTATTATGTGGTGCACCCATGCAGTTCTGTCCCCAAACCATCCTTGAAAGTGCCACAAGGTTCTGGCAGCAGTTTGTAAACTGGCAGCAAAGGGAGCGGAGCTGCAGCAGAGCCAGGTGGGCTCTGTACTGTGAGAAGGTACTGAGGTGCTGCCCTATCTGCATGCATCTCTCTGGACTGAAGGATGAGGTAGCCAGACTCACAGCAGAAGTAAACTGGGTCAGGAGTACCATCACCCCTATCCAGAGACCACCCAGTCCAATGCAACTGCCTCAAAGGATGCCGAGAACAGGGAGCACTTGGATGACAGTGGGCTCAGGGAGGGTTAGAGCGGTCAGGCAGAGGCACATCCCAGATCCTATTCCACTCAAGAACTCATATGCCACACTGGCAAATGAGGACAGCCAAATAGAGGTACTCAGAGAAGTGGAAGGAAAGGATGTGGAGGTTAGCCAAGGAGGTGACCTCAGCGGGGAAAGCAGTGGACACCAGAGGAGGAGGAGGAAGAATTCTGGTGGGGACTCCATCACAAGAGGATCCAGCTAGGAACACAGGAGGGAGGACAGGGAGGTGAGGTGCCTACCAGGTGCCACGGCATGGAGGGATGGAAGGGAGATCCTGGGGATCACTGGGAAGGCAAGACGGGAGGGTGAGCTGGATGTCATTATCCACCTAGGTACTAATGACCTGGCAAATGGGGAGCCAAAGGAAGTTCAGGAAGAGTTTAGGAAATTGGGGAGGGGTCTCAAGGCAAGTAGCTACTTGTGTCACTTTCTCAGAAGTACTTCCTGCGAGAGGCAAGGGAGAGCATAGGAGTGCATGCACCAGGAACTTTAACTCATGGTTGAAGAACTGGTGCTGTGAGGAAGGGTTTGGATTCATTGGTGACTGGGGACCCACCTGGAGGGATGGAGGTTTGTTCAAGCCTGATGGCTGCATCCATCCTGGAGGGAATCAAGCACTCAATGATAAGTTAAATGCTACATTGACAAGCATTTAAACTAGCAAAGAGGGGTGTGCAGCCAGCAAGGAGGTACCTACTTGCTCACCCCCCACAGCTAGCAGTAGAACCAGTGAACCAGAGGAGTGGCTATCTCTGCAAAGCAGTGTGTAAAAGATGGAGATTAGTGCCCAAGAGGTGGATAGGCAGAAAAGGGGCAAAATTCAGGAGAAGGGCAGACAGCAAGGAGAACCAGGGATAAAGGACAACCAACGAAGGGGCTGGAGTAGAACAGCGAAACAGTCCATGAAGGTCAAATCATGGAAAGCCATGTGTGCAAATGCCAGGAGCCTTAGCAACAAGATGGAAGATCTGGAGGCTGTCATGGTGCAGTCAGACCTGGACATTGTGGCCATCACTGAAACCTGGTATAATGATAACCACGACTGGGAGATGGCCATACCAGGCTACAACATATTCAGAAGAGACAGAGCAGGCAGGAAGGGAGGAGGAGTGGCACTGTATGTGAAAAATGACATAAGGGCTACAGAGATCCAGGAGGAACAAAATGGGGGAGAGATACTGTGGGTTAAGCTGGAAAGGAAAATGGGGACAGCCATCCGCACAGGTGTGGTCTATAGACCACCAGCCCAGGAGGAAGAAACAGATAGGGAGCTGATGCTAGCCATCCAAAGGATGGAAGACAAGGGTGAGGTAGTACTGGTTGGATACTTCAATATTCCAGACGTGGACTGGAGCATCCCAGCAGCAGCATCAACTAGGAGCAGATTTATCCTGGACTCCCTTCAGGGTGCCTTCCTCAAGCAACTGGTCATGGAACCAACTCGGCAGAAGGCAATACTGGACCTTGTGCTCACAAACAGGGACAGTGTGATGGGGTAACAGTGGGGAGCACCTGGGAACAGCGACCACCAGTCATTGTGGTTTGAAATCACAGAAAAGCAGAACCAAACCACACAAAACACGATCCTGGATTTTAGGGGGCAGACTTTGGGAAAATGGGAGATACTTGAAAGAGGCATTAAGGGAATGGGACAGGAACCAGGGTTGAGGAACAGTGGTCAGTATTTAAAATGGGGATTACAAGAACAACAGAATTATGCATTAAGCAGGTTAGCAAGAGGAAAAGGAAGAGGAGACCATTATGGTTTGCAAAGAGGTAGCAAAGAAAGTGAAAGCAAAAATATTGCATTCAGGCAATACAAAAAGACACAGGCAGAAGGGGATAGGGAGAAGTACCAGGAGAAGCAAAGGAGGCAGGGAGGTCAGTAAGGAAGCCAAAGCTCAGACAGAAGAACACATTGCAAAATCAGTGGGTAGAGGGGACAAAACCTTTTACAGGTACATAAGTGAAAAAAGAAAGACAAAGGGAGGGATAGTGAGACTGAAGGGGGAGGATGGGGGCCGCGTGGAGGATGACAACAGTAAAGCTGACATATTGAACAGGTATTTCTGCTCAGTCTTTACTGAGGAAGAGGAGGGTAATGGGTCTGAAGGGAGTACAAGGGGTGAGAATGGTGCAGAAATGGACACAAGTCCCTTTACACGAGAAAGGGTCCTGAAGGAACTGGAAGTAATAAGAGTTGATAAAGCAATGGGGCCAGATTGGGTGCACCCCAGGGTCCTTAAAGAACTAAGAGAGGTAGTGGCTGAACCTCTGGCTATCCTGTTTAGCCGATCACTGGAAACAGGGGAGGTACCCAAAGACTGGAGGACAGCAGATGTAGTCCCCTTATACAAAAGTGGGAACAAAGAGGAAGCAGGGAACTACAGACCAGTCAGCCTCACCTCGGTAGTGGGGAAGATCATGGAAGAACTACTGAAGAAGGAGATTGGTGTAACATCTGGTTGCCAATGGACTACAGGACCCGAGGCAGCATGGTTTCACCAGGGGGAGGTCATGTCAGACCAACCTCATTGAATTTTTTGACTGGGTGACTAGGGAGGTGGATCAGGGGAGGGCAGTGGACATGGCCTATCTGGACTTCAGCAAGGCCTTTGACACTGTGCCACATGGAAGACTATTACACAAACTGGGGAATATGGGTGTGGGCAGGACAGTAGTGTGGTGGGTAGGTAACTGGCTGGGTGGCAGGACACAGAGGGTGGTGGTAAATGGCTGTCACTCCACAGAGGGAAGAGTGACCAGTGGGGTACCACAGGGATCAGTGCTGGGACTGGTCCTAATCAACATCTTCACCAGTGACATTGCGGAGGACCTAGAAGGCAGAATTTCACTGTTCGCTGATGACACAAAGCTCTGTAACAGAGTAGACACACCAGAGGGTGTAGACAGAATGAGAAGGGACCTGCAGAAACTTGAAGAATGGTCAGGGGTTTGGCAGTTGAAATTCAATACAAGGAAGTGCAAGATAATGCAAATGGGGCACAAAAACCCTGGCACAATATATCAGTTGGGGGGTGAGGATATAGCATGCACCAAGCAGGAAAGGGATCTTGGGATTATCATCTCTGATGACCTCAAGGTAGGGAAACAGTGTGACAAGGAGCAGCAGGTAAAGCAAATAGGATGCTGGGATGTAGGCAGGGGCATCACCAGCAGGAAAAGGAGGTCATAATTCCCTATACAAGACACTGTAGTGAGGCCCCACCTGGAGTACAGTGTACAGTTCTGGAGACCATACCTACGTAAGGACATAGACAGGGTAGAGAAGGTTCAGAGGAGGGCAACAAAGATGGTGCATGGATTGCATCACAAGCCCTATGAAGATAGGTTGAAGGAACTGAACATGTACTCCCTGGAGGAGAGGAGGGAGAGAGGGAATATGATAGAGACATACAAGTATCTTACAGGGAGGAACAGGGTGCAGGAATACACTATTTTTAAGCAAAAAGATGTTCCAGGACTAGAGGGCATGGGATGAAGTTGGAGGGAGGACGATTCAGAGGAAATATGAGGAAGAATTTCTTCACAGAACGGGTGATGGACAAGTGGAACACCCTGCCAGAGGAAGTGGTGGGGGCTGAAACAATCACGGGATTTAAGAATGCATGGGATAGACATAAAGGAATTCTGGAGGTCAGGGGTAAGGGGCAACAGACTTCTAGGAAAACATAAACTGAACTTACAAGCTCAAATGGGCAGACTGGGTGGGCCATAGGCCCTTATCTGCCGACACTGTCTATATATCTAAGGATTTGCCGCAGTTACCATCAAAGACTACAGCAATTACTGCTGCGATCTGAGACTCCTAATTGTCAGCCAGCAGTCTTACTGTGGATTTAATGTTGTCTCCTCCTTGGCCCCCTGCTCCAGTCGGGAGCTTGCTACTGGGTGGGGGCATGGCTGATTATTGACAGAGCAGCTTTTAAAAGTGCCACAAGGTTCTGGCAGCAGTTTGTAAATCAGAAGCAGAGGGAGCAGAGCTGCAGTGGAACTGAGTGGGCTCTGTACTGTGAGGAGGATTTGCCATGGTTACCATCAAAAACTACAGCAATTACTGCTGCAATTGAGACTGCTGATTGTCAGCCAGCAGTCTTCCTGTGAGCTGGATGTTTTCTCTTCCTCCTTCTTTGTTCTCTACTCCAGTCAGGAGCTGGCTACTGGGTGGGGACGTGCTCCTATCAGTGGTTTTGTCCATGTGGACCCCGGTCTCCTGTGCTGGTTAAAAGGAAGCACATCTAACACATCCCACACATTCGTATCCCATCGAGTGAGTGGAACAGAGAAGTCATGGAACAAGTACATAGCTGGTGCCTCAGTCATCGCAGGTGTCAGCAGAGGAAGTGGAGAAGTGGAGGACCCTGTCGGTGGCTAAGGTAAGTGCCTGTTGTCTGTAGCTGTTGCACTCACTGATGGGAGATAGTTAAAGGAAAACCACAATAGTTTAAACATTTACTGAGTTAAGAATGTATATGTTGTAATAAAACAAATTGATGTAGTGGAGTCACTCCAACATGGAACTAGTCCTTAGTGAGTGATCCTGTTAACTATTGTTGTAGCTCACGCTACAAGAGAGTTAGTAAAGTTAGAGTGACACAAACATTGGGAAATAGGTGAAAACCCCTATCTAGGGTAGGAGTGCAAAAAGGTTGTAAGTAAGCAAAAACACAAACAGGTAAGATAGTAAGGAGTTATGCTGGGAGTGGTGCAGTGTTATGGGGCAGCAGTTTTCAGGGAGGTTTCCAGAGAGTGTGGTGCTGCCTCATCTGCATGCATCTCTCTGGATTGAGGAAGGAGGTTGACAGACTCCAGGATGAGCTGGCCGGGATTCGGGGGGGGGCCTTCTCTCTCACCCAGGGACCACCAAGTCCACCACTGCTGTCTCAAAGAGTGCCAAGGAGGATGAGCGGCTGGACTACAGTGGGCTCAGGGAGGGAGAGGGTGGTGGGTCAGAGGCAGATTCCCCAAATGGTACCACTACATAATTCTTATGCAGCTCTGGCAGAGCGGGACTGTCCCATGGAGGCACATGTAGTAGTAACTAGGGAGGATATAGAGGTCCTTCCTCGTAGTGTCCCCAAGGAGGGTGGCATAGAATCCAAGAGGAGGAGGAAGCAACTTCTAGTGGGGAACTCTGTTGTGAGGGGAATAGAATTAGGGCTAGAAGGGAGGGGGGAAGAGGTTAAGTGCCTTCATGGTGCCACCACTCAGAGGGAGCTGGATATCATTGTCTACCTAGGGACTAATGACTTGGCTAGGGACAATGTTAAGATAATGCAGTAGGAATTCAGGGAGCTGGGGAGGAGTGTCTACAACAAGGAGGAGTATAGGGTAATCTGCCCCAGGAGCTTCAACCAATTTCAACCAATGGTTGAAGGAGTGGTGCAGAGAGAAGGGATGTGGCTTCATTGGGACTGGAGTCTCAGCTGGAGGGATAAAGGTCTATACAGGGAAGATGGCCTGCATCCATCCAGGAGGGGAACCACAGCCCTCAGTGAGAAGTTTAAATGTTACATCAGTGAGCATTTAAACTTGCAGTGGGGTTGGCAGAAGGAAACAGGGATACATAAACTATCCCCCAGCAAGCTGAAGTAGTCAGTAGGGGATACCCTAAGGAAGGAAATCCCATGGGCTATCTAATAACAAGAAATTAAAATGATAGAAATGACGATAGATGGGAATTAGGTCAGAGGGGGTAAGGAGAAAAGACTAAGGGAAATAGGGGGGTTAACATGCAGGGTTGCAGCAGAATTTGGAAAGCCATGTGTACAAATACTCGAAGTCTGGCGAATAAAATCCTGAACCTAGTGGCCATTGTGGCAGAACATGACCTGGAAAATGTCACCATTACTGAGTCATGTTGCAATGAGTTCCATAACTGGGACATAGCCATACCAGGCTATACTCTGTTCAGGAAGGATAGGGTGGGTAAGAAAGGGGGAGAAGTTGTTCTTTAGGTGAAGGATAGTATAAAAGCAACATATAAAACCAACAGAGATTCAGGGAACACAGGAGGGGCAGAGATACTGTCGGCCACCCTAGAGACAGGGAAGGGAGCTGCTTTTCGAACAGGTGTGATCTACAGATCTACAGCATGGGGGGGATGGATAAGATTCTGATGGAAGACATGCAAAAGATGGTAAATAAGGGTGAGGTACTGCTGGTGGTGGACTTCAACCTGACAGATGTAGATTGGAGCATCCCAGCTGCAGCATCAGCCAGGATCAGAGACATCCTAGACTCCCTGCAGTGGTCATTCCTCAGGCAACTTGTGGAGTAGCTCACTCATGAGGGAGCAATTTGGGACCTTGTGCTCACTAACATGGATAGTCTCACACAAGTCATGGTGGGTGGCCAACTGGGGACCAGTGATCGTCACAAGGATGTGGTTCGATATAAGATCTATGACAGAAGTGAATCACACAAATGCAAGGGTCCTGAACTTCAGAAGGGCTGATTTTACAAAGATGGGTGAATGCCTCAGGGATATCCTGGAAGGGGGAAGAACTTAGGTGGACTGGAGGAATAGTGGGTGAAACTAAAAGCTGACATACTGAAGGCAACAAACCTTTGTGTCAGCTAAGTAAGCAAAAGCAAGAAGAAAACAAGCATTTGTCAATGCCGAATGTTGTCTCACTGCATTCATTGGCATTGGTAGTGCAGGAGTGAGAGACGCATAATAGAAATGGCAGTGAAGTATTGAAGTGATGCCAACCCCATCCCCACCCTGCAGAGACTGACAGGCATTGGGGTGTGCCTTTGGGTCATCAGCTATAATGCTCATGCCATTTTACCGCACAGTACCCTGTAGACACTGACAAGTGTTGTGGTGTGCTTTGGGGTCTTTGGGTGTTACACTTACCCTATTCCATAAGGAAATTCGGTGAGGTGGGTGCAGTTCAGGAGAATGGGGTGAACTTTGTGGTTGAACAGTGTAAGGCACACCACGACGCCTGTCTCTGGCTGTAGGGTGGGGGTGGGGATGGAATGGCATGAGCATTACAGCTGATGATCCCAAGTCATACCCCTGACACCTCTCAGTCTGTACAGGGTGGGGTGCTGCAGTTGGAAACCCTAACACCATAGGCGTGTGTTGGTATTTTCACTCCAAATTGTCAACATGGGCTTTTTGTGAGCCCACCTGATGAAGAGCGACATTATCAGCTTGTTAGCTGAAAGGTGGTTTTGCACAGCAGCTATGCCATTTGGTGACACAGGGACAAAATCACATTTTGGGTGGTACGTGGAAAATGACAACTGTATTGTTCATGAGGAGATGTAAAAAAATGGCAACGTTGAAAATCTGGAGTGAAAATATGAAAAAGTGGTGAAGTCATGAGCATGCATAGACACTGTGCAACACACATCCGTAACCCAATTATTTTTGGGATTTTTTTAACCACATTTTTAACACATGCATTTTGGGACCTCCCCTCATGAACAGTGGCACTGTGATTTTGTTAATTTGTTCCAAATGTTGATTTCCCACAGTGACAACGCCATTGTGTGCCACAGGTGCGAAAACACATTTAGGACAGGATGTGAAAAATAACAGCTGTACTGTTCATAAGGAGGTGTGAAAAAAATGGCAGTGTTGAAAATCTTGCATGAAAATATTGAAAATTTATGAAGTTACAAGGGTGCTTGGAAACTGCGCAGTGCACACTTCTAGCGCAGTCATTGTATGGAATTTCATTACCAAATTTTCAACATAGGCATTTTAGGACCTCTGCTCATGAACAGTCACTGTCATTTCCTCAAACTGTCCCAAAAACTAATTTTGCACAGTGACCACGCTATTCTGCACCAGACGTGCGAAACCACATTTTGGCCAGGATATGTAAAATGACAGCTGTACTGTTCATAAGGAGTTGTGGAAAAATGCCAATTTTGAAAATGTAGAGTGAAAATATTACAAATTCACAAAGTTATGAGCGTGCGTGGAAACTGCGCAATGCATGCTCATAAAACAGCCATTTTTTTGATTTTTCCACCAAATTTGCTACATAGGCTTTTTGAGGGCCCCCCCCCCTCATGAACAGTGGCAATGTTGTTTTATTAATGAGTCCCGAAAGTTGATCCCATACAGGGACGTGAAATCACTTTTTGGGACCAAATTACACCATGACAGTGTCTGAATTCATGAGGAGGGGTCCCAATAACCCCATGTAGAAAATTTGGCGTCAAAATTCCAAAAAATGCCTGAGATATGCAGCAAAGTTGAAAAACCCCTATTTATGCCATTATACAGCTTACCAGCATTTCTTCAGTTTGTAGTCAGCTTTGAAGAGTGCAGATGTGTTCCTGGTGCACGGAAGATCATCGCACCGGGCTCCAGAGGTAAGTATGGGGTGAGGGGGGTGTGGAGAGGCAGGGTGCACAGAGGGTTGGCGCGTGTTGCGGGAGAGGGCAGGGAGACCACGAGGGACCGTGTTCTTTTTTACAGGTACAAGTAAAAAATAAAAACATCATGGGGTGGGTTTTTTTTACAGGGAAATCTGACATGCTGGGGTGGGCTCCCAGCATGCCACCTGAGTTGTTTTTTTCGGGGAAGGGACTGGCCAACTGGGGTGAGTGCACCCCCATTGGCAAATGCCAGTGGGGGCAGGAGAGTCAAGGGGTATTGGGAACTCCCCTTGGCATACAACAAATGGGTGAGGGACATTGTGCCAATGGGGAGTGGGCTCCCCCATAAGCAGATGAACTGGGAAGGGGTGGACTGAAGCCAATGGGGATTGGGCCCCCCCATCAGCAAAGACTTTTTGAGGGGGTGCATGATGCCGAGGGGGATTGGGCACCCCTCAGCACACAGCAGAAATGAGAGGGGGGACATTATGCCGATGGGAGTGGGCTCCCCCATCAGCATTGTGACAGGCGGTGGAGGCAGTCGCTGCAGCCATGTTACTTGCACATCAGAAGGCGTGTTGTGGTCCCGCTGCATGAAAGCTTTGCTCTCATTGCAGTGGACCTTTTCTTTGATCTGGTGGCCATATTAACTATGCAGGGTGTTGGAGCCTGCTGCTCACTTATTGGGGAATGAGGGACACACCTACTGATGCATGCCCTTCATTTGCCTACAGTGACCGCACCTCCAAATCTGCTACTACCACAAGATGTTGTCTGGCACGCACACGCAAGCCAACATTAAAAGGCTGCTATTGTTTTCAAAGGAGGTCTCTATGAAGGTAAAGGCAAAAAAGTTAGCATTAAGGAGGTATAAGGAGAAACAGAGTGAGGAGGATAGGATAGGATAGGATAGGATAGGATAGGATAGGATAGGATAGGATAGGATAGGATCGGATCAAGAGAAGCAGAGGGAGGCAGGGGAAGCAATCAGAAGTGCAAAGGCACAAATGGAGGAGAAAATAGCCAAGGCAATAAAGAATAGGGACAGGACATTTTTCAGGTGTGTAAGCGAAAGGAGAAAGACCAGAGGAGGGATTTTAAGCCTAAAGAGGGTAGGGGGAGACTGTGTGGATGAGGACCAGGAAAAATCAGACATTCTGAATAGATACTTTTGTTCAGTATCCACAGAGTAAGGGGAAGATGCAGGTCCACAGAAAAGAGACAGGAGCATCACAGGTTGGGTGGTGGATACTAGTCCATTTACAGAGCAGAGAGTCCTGAAGGAACTTGCAAATCTGAAAGTGAACAAGACAGCGGGACCAGGTGGGATACATCCAAGGATGTTGAGGGAGCTCAGAGAGGAGCTGGCTGCACCTCTGACAGTCATGTTCAACCATTCACTGGAAAGGGGGTGGTCCTAGAGGACTGGAGTAGGGCAGATGTAGTCCCACTTCACAAAAATGGTAGTAAAGTGGAAGCTAGAAATTACAGACCAGTCAGCCAGACCTCAGTGGTGGGAAATTAATCGAATCACTACTGAAGAAAAGGATTGTTGAATCACTTGAATCCAGTGACTTACAAGATCCAAAGCAGCATGGATTCACAAGGGGGAGGTCATGTCAAACCAAATTGATAGAGTTATTTGACTTGGTGACCAGGGAAGTAGAGCAGGGTGGAGCAGTGGATGTAACCTACCTAGATTTCAGTAAGGCCTTTAACAGCATTCCTTATAGGAGACTCATAAAGAAGCTCAGCTGCCACAGGATGAGTTCAAAAGTGTAAACTGTGAAAAAATTTGTTGGGGGTATAGGAGATGATAGGGTAGTGGTAAACGGAGTTCACTCCAAGGAAGGAAGGGTGACCAGCAGAGTGTCATAAGGATCAGTACTGGGGTCAGTCCTGTTTAATGTCTTTATTAATAACATTGCAGAAGGACTAGAAGGGAAGCTATGTCTTTTTGCAGATGACACTAAGATCTGTAATAGGGTAGACACTCCAAAGGGGGTGAAAAAATTAAGAGGGATCTAGGAAAACTTGAGGAATGGTCAAGACTGTGGCAACTGAATTTCAATGTGAAAAAGTGCAAAATCATGCACTGGGGGTGCAGAAACAAAGGGGCAGAGTAGAAAATGTGGGGAGTGGAACTGATGACCACCATACAGGAAAGAGACCTAGGGGTAATCATATCTGATGACCTAAAGGTGGCCAAACAGTGTGACAAGACAGTGGGGTGAGCCAATGGGATGCTGGGGAGCATAGGGATGGGTATCTCCAGCAAAAAGAGGGAGGTGGTGATACTGCTGAATAAATCACTGGTGAGACCGCACCTAGAGTACTGTGTCCAATTCTGGAGAGCACATCTCAGGAAGGACATAGAGCAGAGGTGGTCCAGAGGAGAGCAACTAAAATGGTGAAGGGTCTGCATCAAAAGCCCTATATGGTGAGACTGAAAGACCTCAATATGTACACCCTGGAGGAAAGGAGCGAGAGAGGTGATATGATTGAGACTTTCAAATACCTCACAGGTATAAATAAGGTTCAAGAAGAAAGCCTTTTTCAGAGCAAAAGATGTTCAAGACCAAGGGGACATGCTCTGAAGCTGGAGTAGGGTATACTCAGGGGAGATGTAAGAAAGTACTTCTTGAAAGAAAGAGCAGTGGATACCTGGAACAATCTCCCAGAGATGGAGGTGGTAGGAGCAACAACTGAAATGGGATTCAAGAAGGCATGGGATAGGCATAAGGGAACCTTGTAGCAGGGGAAGGGTGGTAATGCTGGAGATCAAGTAGGTCTGCAGTGTTATAGCAGGTAAGGAAAATGAGTAGACTGAGTGTGGCCAAGTCATCCTTATTTGCCTTTAAATTCTGTGTTTCTACATTTGAGGGTACGCATGTGCAGTATAAATCCTGAATACCGATATCTGCAGGCCACTGCAGGATCTTCTAAGTCCAAAAAACTCTGATGTCAGAACAAAATGGAAAAAAATGACAATGTGCATCTGCTGCCATGTGCCACGGCACAAAATATTTGAAAGTGATGATGGCTACCACTGTATGTACAGACAGCTACAATGGACCTTGTTGGCTAAGGCCTACACCTACAGCTGCTTGCACACAGATGCGTAAAGGGCACTTCACCTTCTAACCTATGGAATCTACTTGTAACAAAGGCCCTTTGCACTTAGCTAGAGTCTGCTGCTGCTCCCAAGCTTGCAATCTTGACAGAGAAAAGCAGTTGTGTCCAGCAATCATTCTCATTTGACATAACTCCTGCCTGGAACAACCTGCCAGTGAGCTGGTATCCCAGTTCTGGACTTTTCTCACAACCTCACTACTTTGTCACTGGCTCAGGACTCAAGCAAGTAGTTCTTATAACTTCTGCTGAAACAACATGTTACATTACCAGGATTTTGATGTCTGAATGCATTGGTCTGTTATTGAATTTGCTGTTTGTCTTTAAGAGGCACTGAAACATTCTGGCTGTGCCTGTTGAGTATGTGTAACACTGTATCTGCACCTGTTTTGGATGCCTTCGTAAATCAGCCTGGCTCAAGAGCATTCTAATGTTCTCTGAATGAACGTGACAGACGGACGGATGGATAACTGAAAGAAACAAGTTCTAACTCCGTGCACTTTTCTGATCAAAATTTATAAATAGATAAAATTAATGTTGGATATGCTCAGATTAGTTATACTGTAGTTATTGCCATTTTGCAGGAGGGAAAGAGAAGATGGACCCAAAGTCATTTCTGTCATCACAAAACTATGTTATGATGTACATGCCCAAAGTGTTTAGTACCTTCTTGAGGGTGGTAGTACTGGTGCAATACAGAGAGAGTGAAAGCCCAAACCAACATTACACAAGCATTCAAACACACTTGTTTTCTACAGACACAGTGAAATATATATTATTATTTACGATACTAAAAACAGGAGTTTTTTTTAAGCAGAAAGGATGATCCAGTAAAGTTCATGGGAAAAAAATGCTTAAGAAAAGATTGTAAATTTGGCAAAAAACTGTTTATGCATGATAAGGAATCATATCTTTTTGAACATTAGACTATGATTCTGAAAGTGCAAATATAGGGTATCAGTCAAACACATCATAAATATTTACTTCATAATCCTCACAGCATTTAATTGAAGGGGGTTAAATGTTAAATGTTGTCTTCTTCATGGCTGAAGCTTAGATGAAGCTGTTTAAATTCACTGGAAAAAGTCCAAGAGTCATCAGAATGACATCTCATACACACTTCTTATGAAACTGTATATGGATAGCTCTCTTATCTCATTAAGAAACTTTAGGAACTGAAAACTGAGATAAGCTTCTAGTGCACTAAAGATGATTTCAGTTCAGAACAAGTCATGGTAAAAGTCTGCAGATGTCTGGCTGGAAAATGTTTGGATTATTCCTTTTCCAAGCCTGTTCCATGACAACTTTGACCTGTTTCAGTATATTTTAATGGTTCTGATATCATTGGCAGTAGCTCCATTGCTCTACAGCTTAAAAATAATCAGTCATTCGATGCAGTTTAATACTATAGGAACACTCCACTCCTATGTCATAACCCTTGTAGTATATCATTCGCATTCCTGGCAAAATAAATGCAAACAAAATATATAATAACGCCAAATAAGCATGGAATCTTTAATACAGTGCACATCAATATGAAATTATCTCCTTTTCTCAGCAACCAGATGTATGTTTATTTATTCAGATAACAACTGCAAAGAATCTTATCAGATGTGACATCTTACTTACAGAGATCTTGTGCCTGACATGGTTCTTCAACATGTGCTGAAATGTTTGATAAAAAATGGATTAGATAGCCAACCAATAGACATAGCTACTGATGTGCAAACAAGTTAGGAACGCAGTCATCCAAGGGCTTCTATTGTAGTCTGTGCTGGCCCCAAGAATTAAAGATGACCATGGAACAGACACGGTGCAGAGGACTTATGAATGACCACGTAGGCAGGATTTAAATGAGAAATAATTTGGGGACTATGTATTGCCACTAGGGCACAGATGGGGCAAAACATTCTTTTTACACAGATCACAAGAAACCAGTGCACACAATGCAATGTAAATTGTCTAATGTCTGATGTCACTTTAATTTCTAATTAGATGGGATGGAAGCTGGCTGTAGGGAAAAAGCAGAGAGTGGTAGTAAACAAGGTCAAGTCAGGGGAGAGGGAGGTCATCAGTGAGCTTCATAAGGTTAAGTCCTGGTGCAGGTCCTTTTCAATATGTTCATCAATGACATACGAGAAGGAATACAAGGCAAGACGTGTCTCTTCACAGATGACACCAAGCTCTTTGGCAGGGTATACAGTAAGAAAGGGATTCGGGAGCTGCAGAGGAACCTGCAAAGTTTAGATATGTAGTCCAAAGTAGTGTGCCACCCTTACAGTGACACCAACACAGTTAAATACACACCAGTTGGTAAAATCAACACTTTGCCAACAGGTCGCTGTGTTAGTATGCCTGAGACAGGGGCATACTACCTCCCAATCCTGCATCCCCATTCCGAATCAACTCCGACTGGAGTTGAGAATCCTAAAGATGGGGTGGAAGGGGGGTCAGAGTCCCCTGCATGGAGGGCTCAGGGGGCAAAGCCCCCCATTAAAAAAAAACAGGACCAGGAGACACACAGGAATCATGTGGACCACAACTTGCGGTCAACATGATTCCTGTTGGTGAGATGCCAGTTGACATAAAGGATGTCAAACCAGCATGGTAGCGCCGTCCAAAGTTTGGCAGTTAAATATTCAATGCCAAAAAATGCAAGGTAATGCACATAGGGAACAAGAACCCTAGGAAGGAATATTGAGTAGGTGGGGTTAATTGGACACTACCAATAAGGAAAAGGACCTGGGACTTATCCTAAGTGACTCCCTAAAACAATCTAGCCAATGTAACAATGCCTACAGCAAGGCAACCAGGATGCTGGGGGTTGACATCAGGTGGAAGGAGGTGATACTGCCTCTCTATAGGGTACTGGTTAGGCCACATCTGGAATACTGTGCACAGGTCTAGAGCCCCCACCTAAGAAAAGACAAAGGCAGGCTAGAGATGTTATGGTGTATTGTAACCAAAATGATTCAGGGCCAACAGGGCCAATCCCATGAGGATAATCTTAAGGCCCTAAATGTGTATTCACTGGAGACCAGACAAGAGAGGGAGGATATGATAGAGACCTTCAGGTTCCTGAGAGGAATGAACAAGGGAGACTGTTGGGAAATATTCAGCAGGCCTTGTGAATCAAGAACATGGGGACATGACTAAAAGTTGGGGGGGGGGTTCAGGAGAGATGTGAGAAAGTTTTATTTTACAGAGAGAGTGGTAAGCCATGGAACAACCTACCAGCAGAGGTGGTAGGTACAAGAATTATTAATTTTTTAAGACAGTGCTGGGACCAAGTAAAATCTTTAATAGCTACACAGGGGGAAAGCAATAAGGCAGGGGCCAAGGGGGGAGTTGTGGATAATAACAACAACTAGACATTATTCCCAGGGACAAGATAAGGTAAAACAGGGCAGACAGGATGGATCAGTTGTCTTTTTCTGCTTACATTTTCTATGTTTCTATAGAGATTAGGTCACTCATTGGTGATGATTCTGTATTATGAAAACACAAAGGCTTCCCAACAAGTCATATGGCTGCAATTATCTGTTTAAATCTATTATTTGGTCAGTGATAAGATAATGTATTTGAAGTGGTGGGTCACATTACCTTTTCATGTTTAAATAAATTAGCTTTGTGAGCAGTACCCACTGATGAAGTGGAGTAAATCCACAAAGCACTGGAGTTGTCAAGTCTGTCTCCATGCTCTCTTGTTCATTGGTGGTTGGAGTCAGTGCACTTAACAAATTAGCTTTTTTCAAGTTGGATAATTAGCATGACTGCTGTGTTACTGTCTGCTATGTCTGTGATGCAATGCACTAAATAAGTTTAGTCTTTATTAAAGAAAAGTAAAGAGACATTAGAAAATTTATACTGCTGGTGTGTGCTGGATTCTTGTGGTCTGGGTTTAATTGTATTGCCAGCAGCAGCCATTCTGTCTGAGTGCTTCAATTCCCTGTGGCCAGAGCAAAACATTTTTTTTTTTTGGCATGGGCATAAGCCACACCCAGCCCTGGTCTGGAACTGCCACTGAGTTTAACACGCAAAAACAATTACCAATGACAGTTTGCAAAGAAAACCAAAAGGGGGGGGGGCCACAAGGGCTGCCCATGAGCAAAAATGTTTGAAGGAGTTTGCAGTTTCCATGTTGGATGGAGAACAGCTTTTGTGAAATGTTTTGCTCCCTTGAATATTATGTCTGCTAAAACAAGTAAGGTGATTGCAAAATAAAGAAGTATTCAACAATGCCCCAGTAACTTTTACTTGCAAGTGTTAATAGTGACATTGCTATGCTTAGTAAGTGTAGTTTGGTTAGGTAGTTTTTGTTGACCAGGAAAAGAATACTAGGAAATGCTTCCTGTATGGACTGAAGTTCTAAGACATAAAGTGACTTTTTCAGGGTCCACAGTATTTGACTGTAGCAGGGTTTGAACTTTCCATCTCCTGGTTTCAGACAGCACCATACCAATTAGATTAAGCTGACTCTACTGCCTGGGGGGTTGGATCAGCTGCCAGATGAGAGGTATAGGGTGGCGGGTGCTGAGTGGGTGGGCTGGAGAGGGGGATTAAGTTACATGAAAGCACTATAATCGTTCTATGGAGCAGTGGGATACATGGGTACATGCTTACTGCTGATTGGGGGGAGGAGTATTGTACTATTATAAAAAGCATCTGGGAAATGGAGATCTGTGATTGGTTTCTGGGGTTCCACTAGCCTTACATTAACTTTTAAATAACATACTTGCAGAACAGCTTCACATGAGAATTGATTTTTAAAATAAGTTCCTCAGCCCCCTTTTTAATTTATTTTTGTTGAACACTGAGCCACCATTAAAACAACCACTAGTACAGTGAACCTCCATATCGATGCACATATACAAAAACTTTTCTCCAGCACTTTTTTATTCTCGAAAGAGCCACCATATCTCTCATTTTCTCAGTTTGTTGTCTTGCTGCTATGGTTTCTGATCATTCTTCATTCACTGATCTGCCAGTCCCCCCCCCCAATCTTTGAAGACCAAGTAATGTCTTTAATTAAGAAATATGGGGAGAGGGAGACTGGCTGATCAGTGTAATGTATAATGTAACATACTTCCATAGCTCATGACAGACATCTGACTCAAATATAAGTGAAGGGAGAAGGTAACACAGGGGTGGATAGAATAGAGGAAGATTCCCAATTTACAGGAACCAATGTTCACATTATAATAGGCAGACCAATAGAAAATTAGGCCCTTATCTGGACCATTATGACCCAGAGAAACACAACACATGGGACCCACAATATGAAAGAAACTATAGACAAGAATGTACTCAAGGGGCGTCAAAGTGGAGAGGAGAATTGTTTAGAAAAATAACAGAAGTACCCATCGACATCCATCCAAAGCACAGAAGTAGGAGGAGAGACAGGAAAAAAAGAACAAGATCCAAGACAGTGCAGAACTAACTGTATTTAATCTTCTAGATGGATTATTGACAACCACAGAAATCAGTGTGCTAAATAAGGGCCTTAGTTACAGTCTCACTCAGAAGTTAGAACTGTTTCAACTCAAACTGGGTATGGAAAAATAATGGCCAAACTAAAACTCAAGAAGTATTTTGAGAAACAAGAGAAAAATGAATTACATGAACAGGTAGATATGTAAATATTTTGTTTAAGGCAAGCTTTAGTGATGGAATCAACCTTTTTTCCACGAAGCCCAAAACCACCTAATATTTCAGCTTTAGGAGAATAAGTGGACAGAGACATTATACAAACTGTGAAAGAAAGTGAAAGACATAAACTAAGTTATAATCTTGGCAAACAAGAAAATGAAATTCTGCACTCCTTGGATTAAGACTGATCAATGGTGATCAAACTGACAGATATAAAGGTGGGGGAACTTCAATTATGAACTATTTAGATTACAAACAACAATGTCAGAGGCCATACCTCTCAACTGCTATGAATTTCGCATAGCGCTATGATTTTCACACTCAAATTTACCCTTGCTCTGCACAGGTTTATGGATATTCCTCATAATGTCAGAGCCATTTCTGGACACACAGTCTATTAAACCATTGAACTAAGTTGATAGAAACATTCCTTACCACTAACTATATAGGGCCCACTATCTGTAGACATATTATTGTTTAAAATAAGAAAGTGCTACACATTCTGGCCCTTTGCTATGATTTTTGAAGGCCAGTGCTATGATTTTTAATGCTGAGAGGTTGAGAGGTATGCCAGAGGCAATTAAATGATCCAGAAATGTATTAGAAAGTACCTAATATACCATACACAGAGTTACTGAGAGGAGCAGGAGTACCCATCGACATCCATCCAAAGCACAAAAGGAGAAGGAGGAGGAGAAACAGGAATAGAAGAATCACTAAAAATACATGAGAAAAGATTCAAAACAGTGCAGAACTAACAGTATTTAATCTTTTAGACAGATTATTGTTAGCCACAGAAATAAGGGCCTTAGCTACAGTCTCACTCAGACGTTAGATCCTTTTCAACTAAAACTGGATATGCAAAAATATTTACCAAACTAAAACTAAGGCAGTATTTTAAGCTACAAGAAACAAAAAAATCAAATGAACAGGTAGATATAGAAATACGTTGTTTAAGGCAACTAATGGGGTGAAATCAACCTTTATTCCACCAGGCCCAATTCCACGTGACATTTCAACTTTTACAGAACAAGTGGACAGAGCCATCATGCAAATGATAAAATAATGTGAAAGATAAAAACTAAGATATAATTTTTAGCAAAAGAAGAAAATGAAATTCTGCACTCCCTAGAACAAGACAGGTCAATAGTTATCAAACTGATGGATAAAGATGGGGTAACTGTAATTAGGAACCATTTAAATTACAAGCAAGAATGCCACAGGCAACAAAATGACCCAGAAATGTATCAGAAAGTACCTATAGTAACATGCCGTATGTGGAGCTACTGACAAAAACCACAGACATAGTAAATCAAGCTGTAAACAGAAAATGGTTAGAAGAATGAATAGCAGAACAAATGATTAACTAGGATCCACAAACTCCACTTTTCTTCATACAGTATTACCTTACATCCATAAAGACCTGTTAAGTCCACTGGGTAGACCCATAATATCAGGGATAGATTTCTTAACAGAGCCATTGTCAATATTTGTGGATTATTTATTTATTATTTATTTAGTTTTTGTTGACCGGGTAAGGTGCACTAGCCATAGCAATGACTATTTTCAGGCACGACCTGGGAGTTTACAGAAACAAAACATTTTGAAACAACGAACAGTACAATCATATAAACTGTAGGTGCTTAGAAAATAATAATATAGTGCAAGAAGTGGAACAAAATAGATGAAACTAATTCTGCAGAAATCAATAACATAGAAAAATATGGGAGAACAACAGTAAAAATCTCTTTGCAACATTTAGGTAGCAGTCCATTGAGCTAAAACAAAGCAAAAGTGTCAAATTAATAGACAAGGAAGATGGAATACAGTAGAAACAGGAGTAATTTGGGGGTAGGGAGGTAGTATATGGAGGTGGGATGGGAGAGGATGGGAAAGTTGAGGTAAGGTAAGGGAAAAAGATGGCTAGATATAATTCAAATTAAATTATGGCAAGATAGGAGACAGGAGGTAAGTGCATGAATATTTTGTTGAGGAAGAGAAACACAGAAAGACTGTTGGGTAGAAGAAACATTATGTAGATGTACTGAGCTAAGGAGGTTTGAAACAGGAGCAAGAGGATGAGACAGCAAGATGGTCACACAGCAATATTTTGAAAGAGGCATGGGATGATACCAGATGTTTAGTTAGAGGGAAGGAATTCCATTTTTTCAGGGCATGACAGGAGAAAGCACTAGCACCTTTGGAGGAGTGATGTCTAGAGATGACAACATGGGCATTGGCAGCTGAGTGTAGTTCACAGCTGAATGACTGGTTTAGAAATAGTTTTGCCAGTGGCTTAGGTGTTTGATTTCTGATGATACTGTCAATATTAGAGTAGAGTGCATAATCTCGGGAGGCTGCCGGAGAAAACCATCCTAGTTCAGCGTAGAGGAGGCAGTGGTGTTTCAGTCGATGTGCGGATGATGCATATCTGCAGATATTGTTGTATGCGACATCCCACTTCTAAAAACTAGTCTTGCCTGACAAGGCATATGCTGCCACCCCATAAGTGAGTGATGAAAGGAGTAGGCCTTGAGCTATCACAAGCCTAGCTGATGGAGTGAGTACGAAGCTGGAGCGGTAGGCCATACCAAGTTTCATGTTGGCCAGCTTGCAAGTCTGCTGGATGTGGAGATCAAACATAAGAGCTAGATCAGTGTGATACCCGGACACTTAAAGGAGGGTACAACCATGACAGATGAGCCATTTATAGTAGAGATATTAAAAGTGGGTTGGGCAAGTTTATGTTTAGCATTGGAACCAAACAGCATGGCTTCAGTCTTAAAGACATTTAGGACAAACTTATTGCTTATCAGCCACTCTTCAATTTGTTGGAAATCTTGGGAAAGTCGTTGCTTGATTTCAATGATGTTCTTAGCACTGGTGTACAGGACAATGTCATCAATGTATAGCAGGGAAGCAGTCCTGGGAATGTTTGAGGTAATATCATTTATAAAGATGGTGAAAAGCAGGGGACCGAGAATAGACTCTTGTGGCACACCAACATGTATGGACCGTAATCCGACAAGGTGGAGTTAAATTTAACTCGTTGAGTGCAATCTGTCAGGTAGCTGTCAAACCATGCAGTTACACCCGGTGAGAAGCCTAGTGTTCTTAGAGCAGTGAGAAGGATAGGGTGATCAACAAGGTCAAATGTTTTTTGTCATGTCTATGAAAATTGCCCCGTTAGGAGACCTGAGTCCATGGCTGCTAGGGTATCGGACGTAAATTTGAGCATAGCAGTGGTGGTGGTGCTATGACCCTTGCGGAAACCATGCTGTGCAGGTGAGAGAAGGTTATGCTTCTGTAGGAAGTCAATGTTTTGAATGGCTATGAGCTTCTCAAGAATTTTGCTGAGCACAGGCAATATGGCTATTGGCCTATAGTTGGAGGGATCTTTGCGGTCACCTTTTTTGAAAAAGGGGTAATCCTGGCAGTCTTCCAGATAACTGGGACATAGCTGTGACAGAGGGAGAGAGAGAAAATATTTTTGTAAGAGGTGCAGCTATGTAAGGGGCAGCGAGTTTTAGGAGCTTGGGTTCAAGGTTATCCGACCCAGCAGCAGTGAAATTGGAGATATTGTTGAGCAGTCTTAGAACTTCTAGGCGAGTGACAGATTTGAAAAGAAATTTGGGCCCAGCAGCATCAGGTTGTCATTTGAGTATGGTCTAACTAGGAAAGATGAGGTATAGTTGGCGAGGTCAGAGAACTGGGCATTGAAAAAGTTTGCAATAGTGGAGGTAATATTGCAGTGGACCCCATTAAGAGTCATATCAGTTGGAGTGGGGGCTGGATTTGATCCTAGGAAGCACTTAATGTGGGACCATAAATTTTTGGAGTTACTATATGATTTAGTTAATAGGTCCTTACAATAGGCACTTTTGGCCCTTTTGATTTCCTTCTTGTAGGAATTTCTGAGTACTCTGTAGGAATTTAAGTCAGCTGGGAGTCCCGTGCTTTTATAGTGGTGCCAGGATTTGTGCCGCTGTTGCAATTTGGAGAGAAGGTCAGACTTTAACCTCCGAGTATGTTTATTTTTTACCTGACAGGTAACATGAGGGCAATGTTTGTCTTAGACCACCAGGAAGTGAGTCAGGCATATATTTAGAGTAGCCTGAGGGTCACCACAGTTAAAAAGTGGGGTCCAGTCAATAGTGACAATGTCCAGTAGGAAGGATTGAGGGTCAAAATTTGTTAGTTATGGAAAGTAATAAAACTAGGTTTAGAAGGAGAGGGCCTAGTTTTACCCCAAATACAAAAGGTGGGGGGGTGATTTGTGATGGCATCAGCTAGTATACCACAGGAGATAATATTTTCCAGGTGGCTGGTCATTATCCAATCCAACAGAGTACTGGAGTTGGAGTGCAGGGCAGTTCTAGTAGGGTCACTGATCACCTGGTGAAAGTATCACTGTAAAAATTTGATTCCATCTATCCCATCATACATTCAAAATTCAACACATATCATACAACTACTAGAGGAATTCAATAGATAGAGAACTGACTGAAGCAGGAGTATACTAGCAACAGTAATTGTCAGAAATCTCTATACAAGTATCCCTATAACCAAGGAATAAGGGCACTAAGAAATACTTTAGAACATAGAGGAGAGCAAATTCCAACTACTGAGTTTTAACAATATTAATTGAAGTCTTACTTAAGAACAACTATGTTATGTTCAAAGCAAATTCTTTTTTACAGCTAGCAGGAAGATTCATGGGACAACAACGACCATGATATATGTCAATATATTCATAGCAGAATTTGACAAAGAGTCTACAGAAGGGGACAACAATCAATACAGAATATCTACTATGCTCTACAAATATCTTATTGCTACTATTATTGTCATTTGGAAAGACACAGCAGACAATCTAAAAAACGTCTTTGATTATCTGAATGACTGTACAACTTATCTTGGATTCACCATGAATTATAATCAAAGCCAAATTTCATTTTTGGACTTGGTTGTTATCAAACAAAATAATAGATTACTGATGGACTTATGCAGAAAACCTTCAGAAAAATACAGTACTGCATGCTAACAGTTACTACCCCCAAAAACTTAAGAATAGTATGCTGTACAGCCAATACCTCAGAGAAAAGAGAAACAATGGAACAGAAACAAAATGTAATAATAATAATAGGAAACTAATAGCCGAAAAATGTTTTGCAAGAGGTTACCACAAAAACAAACAAAAAAAACTGCAGAAAGCAATTAAAAAGGTGGAACAAATACCAAGGAAACACATGCTCGGAGACCAACATAAAGAGAATAAACACCACTAAATTACAGTATGACAGCCTATTCAAATTTCTTCAGTAGAATTAAAAACACAATCTAAACACTGGAGAATATGGCAAACAACAGAAGTTGGAGCAAGAACATTTCAGGAGAAACCATGGGTCATATCTAGGAGGACAACAACAATAAAAGACAAATTCATGAAAACCCAGCATTGGGATTCACCACCTAAGCAGACAATATGGCTAAATGTGAACACAGCCATTTTTTATAGGTGTGGAAACTGCACAAACTCTGGTAATGCCACAAAAACAAAAGAAATCAAACGTACATGCCAGGAGAGAATATTTACCATAAGGGACCTTGTTATGTACACAATGGACCATGTTGTCTAGAGTATCATATACCCTTGTTCACTATATTGCACTGGAAAAGCTTCCAAACCATTAAGTAATAACAGAACATAAGAGAGACATCAGAAGAAAGGATCTCAAATCACCTTTAGTAAGACATTTTACTGAATGCCAGTACAAAATAAATACATTGAGCTCCATGGGCACTGACAGGGTACACAAACCAGAAAGAGGAGACTGAGAGAAATAATTATTAAAACAGGAAGCATTATAGATCTTTGCCTAACAAACAGTTAATAAGAAATATGGGTTGAGTGTAAATCTGATCTGGACAGTTTTCTCACAGGTGAACATAACAGACTTTGTATGTTTGAAATGTACTTAAATGCTAAGGTGCTTGTTTCTAAGAGTCTAAAATGAAAAAAAAAATGCCGATAGATGTGCTTGTACTTTTACAGAAACTGAACAGTTTAGAAATAAACAATTTTTACATTCAGAACCATACTTTAGCAATAATGATAGTAATCCGTTTTGCATAAATAATATTAGTGATATACTTGTGATTGTGTTCAGAACTAAGTAGTGTCCAAGTATTGGACTGTACAAAATGTATTTGTACAGAACACTTGAGAGAAATGGGTGGGAATGCTTAGAATGAAATATTAATTGTAAATTGACTTGAAAATATTTGTTTATGTACAAGTTATGATTATAGATAAGAAGTATATATGAGTAGGTCACCAGGCTTACCAAGCTGATATTTTCTAAATTCATCTATTTCAATAATGATGATGCAATAGGGGTAGTGTAAGTAAAGGTCTAAGGAATAAAATACAGGGTTAAATATGGAATATTATTAATACGTCATATATTATATTTAGCTAGTGTATCAAAAAGTTATTAGTCTCCCAGAATCTTACATAGTTTCACTCCCCAATAATTTCCTCATAATCCCCTCTTCTTCACACCTTCCATAATCCACCACTTGAGTGGGCCAAATGGTCCTTGTATATTGACAAATTCTAGGTTTCTGTGTTAACCTTGAATGGAACTAGGTTCACTATATGAAATTTCCTGCAAACCACTTAGACATTATACAAATATTAACCTGATAAAAAGTCCTCCAAATTATTTTCAATCCCATGTACACCCAATGTATGAAAGTATGTTTCCACTGGACTGCACCATAAGGACAGGGACACATAAATTGAGCAGGGGGGACCAAGCAGGCACTCTTAGTAGCACGTTTCTCCTTTCAGGAGGTATCTTCGTCTCCATAGTGATTGGGTCATGACCTGCATCACAAGAATGATGCAATTATGCACCAGCATGCTGATGCATGATAAGGCAGTCCAACCCACTCGTGTAGGCATGAGAAGCCTAATAGCAAGTCAGCTTTCCAACCTATGGCATCTGAAAACATGTGGCAGTAACTTCAATAGAGTACCAGAAAATTTAGCCAGTTTGGGTACAAGAAATAATTTTACATTACTAAGGGTAAGCAGAAAGAAGCTACTTTTGAATTAATATAACGAACCTTTTAACAGCTGCAGTTTTAACAGGGGTCAGTGAGAACAGAACATACTATTTGCTTTATTTTGTTGAAAAAAGCTGATGATATTAAACAAGAGACTTACTGTAAACCGTTAAAGACCAAAGTTTAAAACTTATATAATAAGGTAAAAATGAAAACATTCTCATACAGACCTTAGACAGAAAATATTTAATTTTCTTTTTTTTTATGTTTTACTATTATAAAATCTTCTACTTCGAATAACCACTAGAATTGGTCATTTTACAGATTTGAGAGCCAGTAGTTTTAAAAGACAGAACACGTATTTGTCAGTTCTGAAAGTCTGCTGCTTGTTAATTATTTTTTTTTATTTTTACCCCAACTTGTGAAGATACTTTTTCTAGAATTCGCATTATAGACATGACATGTACCATTTATAGTATATTGACTGAAATGTCATTTCACACCAGAGGTGCAAAACACATCTCATTGAGGATATTAAAAATGGCCCATGTCATGTTTATGAGGTGGTATGGAAAAATGGCTATACTGAAAGTTTGGAGTCAAAATATTGAAAATTAGCCAAGTTATGAGTGAATGCTGAAAGGTTCCATGTCAATTCGGCAATTCAATCATAACGAGTGTAATTTCAGCAAAAAATATACAGCAATGGCAATAATAGCGAACATCCATTACAGCACATGTAATTTTAGCTACCATTGTACACATGTAGCTGAACATTGTAAGCCAATCTCAGTTCACTGATTTCTCTTGAGTTTCACTGAATCATGCAGGGGGGCTATGCCCCATGAACCCCCCAATATTTCTAAAATAACATCCTCTGAAGCACACCTGGACCTCGGAGGTAGGTTATGTCCACTGGTTTCTCTAAAGTTGTGACTCGCCGATATTCAGCGCTCAGTATTATTGCAGTCGCTGTATTTGAGTAGCTGAATTGACATACTACCATGCTGAAATAGTGTCACATTCAGTCATAACCTGGGCATTTTACTGTATTTATACATCAATGTGTCAGCATAGCCTTCTTATTACATGACCAAATGAACCCGGAAGGCAAACATTTTCTAATCACCACCAAAACATCATTCCATGCCACAGGTATGAAAACAGATTTTGGCCAGGATTTGAAAAATGACAACTATCACATTCATGAGGAGATGTGAAGAAATGGCTATGTTGAAAATCTTGGATCAAAATATTGAGAATTACCAAAATTATGAGCCTGCTTTTGCAAATTCCAACATACAGCAAGCTTATAATGTTATTTTTTTTAATATTTTTAAGCCACATTTTCAACATAGCCTTCTTATGACTCTCCTCATGGACAAGGGTGAAGAAAATGTTCAATTCCTGACTGAAAGTTGATTTCATGCAGCAACCATGAAATCACCTTCTGGAACAGAGTTGCCAAATTTCACTGCCATTGTTCATGAGGTGGGGCCCCAAAAGAGGTATGTTGAAAATTTGGGGCAAAAATATTCAAAAATGGCCAAGTTGTGCTGCTACATTAAAGACTTCATTGAAATACATTGAATCACTTACTTGATTTCCTCAATTCATGGTCAGGCTTTGAAGAGTGAAAATGTGGCCCAGAGGGGACAGGGAGAAGGAAGCAGTAGCGGGGGTGGGCAACCTGCTCTGCTTACATTTAAAATATATATATATATATAAAGATGGGAAGGGCAGGTGGGCAAGCAACCTGGAGGGGAGGGGGACAACCCAGGCAGCTCACCTGCCCACCCTTCCCATCTTTATAAATGCTTTTTTTTTTTTTAAACATAAGCAAAGCCTGTCACTGTTTATTTGTATGGTTAGGCCCAAGGAATGAGATTACTTTTTAGATATGGCTTCCCCCACCTGGTCAGGTAACTTAATATTCTGAATTTATGTGTGGCTGCTTGCTGCTGTCATACAGGGTTATTTATTCAGATAGGCCACATTGGAGATTGCTTCATACTTTTTGTAACACCAGCTATATCAAGTATGCACTCTCCTGCACCCCCGTAGAATATTCATTGGAGATGCATTCTTCTTGTGTGTGGAAGTACTGACCTGAGAGTTGTTACCGGCAGTCTTTTGACTTACAATGAGGGTTTTTGGTTGATCCGATTATTCTGCTGCTTCCCTTGTGAAGGGAGAGGCTGCTCTGATAATAGGGATTATTTTTAGCTGCTGTGAGGCCTGTGGGTCAAACGACAGTGTGTCTGCTTTGCTAATATCAGTCTGTTGTAGAACATCCCACAAGAGAGTCACAGGAATTGGTGATAAAATAGGTCAGGACAATGCCAAGTCCTAGTTACCTATAAATAGTAATTTTCTTTGCTGCAAACATATACGTCTCACTTGGTTCTCAGCAGCTGAGACACTCAGCTCTGCTAGGTGTTTCTCTGCTTTGCTGGTAATTTTCCTAGTTTTCTTTTTCCTCAGGGAAGAAGTGGTCAGCTATATCCTTTAATCTTCAGATTGATTTGGACATAATTAATGTCTGCTGATGAAAATGTTAAGGATTGCATGATACAGTGCTTTCATTTAGGAGAAACTCAGCTGACAGTGACAGGCTCCTGTTGTTGAAAGCCAATCAGCTGCTTGCTGATTAGCTTCATGTAAATCAAAGGACCAAAGCACTCCCTGATTGGAGTAGCTCGGCCCTTTGAAGTACATGAAGTTTCCACCCAGCAAGCAGCAAGGGGTGCCATGACCACAGTGCATGGTTGTTGGTCTAGACTGCTGAGCCCCTGCTATTTTGAACTGCAATGGTCTCAGCAGTGCCCTTCCCCCAAAATCCCCTTTCAGTGTAACAAAACATTTGGTGTGCATGCACATCAAATGTAATAAGCAATCATCAAACAGGCGAATGGGTGGCATTTAGCAATTGCAAGTCAGTTCCTCCTGCCATGGAAAAAAATAACTATTTACTACATTTAAAACTGTGTTGAAAGCATATTTGTTTAATCTTGCTCTTTCTAATCCTGAACAATCTTTTGATGCTGATATTTATAAATTTTTATTTATGGATTTTTAGCTGTGGTTTTATGACTTATTGTGCTAGAGTTATGGTCTTCTGTAAATAGTGCCATTTTATAAGTTAAGATAAGTTTATTGGTAGAAAGACTCCATTGAGCATGATCATTTTCAAGGAGATCCTGTAAGGACAACGTTAAACAACAGTGTACAATAAAAGTGATGACATAGCATACAGGTACAGTAATTGGTAGAAAAAAAGTACTTATATGGTCAGTAAAAACAATAATAAAACCAATTGGAATCCAGTTTCTGGGTAAGCAGCAGTCACATACCATAAGGTAACAATAATTAGTAGGAAATACATACAGAGTGAAAGAAAGGAAAAACAATAGTGAAGCATACAGGAACCAATTCATATTAAGAGGGAGAACAAAAAGTAGTATCAGTAAGAACTTAAACAATTGCTGTCAGCTAAGGGTGGGGATGGACTAGGGAGGACAGGGGCCAGGGTGGACAGAGAGACTAGGGAGAAGGATACAGGATGTCAGAGGGTACTCACTTGATAGCAGTGGCAGGAGACTGGCATGATATGCTAGGACCTATGGCAGTGACAGACTACTGGGAAGAATTTGCAGGTCAGGGATCTGAAGAAATTTAATGAGACAGTGCAGGTGAGCCTGTGTGACATCTGGATGAGATTCCATGTCAATGGGGTGACGAAGCTAATGGCACCCTTGCCCAGGGAGGTACGAGTCCGGGATACGTTGAGGACGATATAAGCAGATTTCCTAAGGGAGCAGGTGCAATGGGAAATATTAACTAGTGAGGAGATATAGGTCGGTAATTTGTTTAGTAGACTTTTGAGGGTCCAGATACCTAAATAGAGTAGCTGGTGAGTGGTGAGGGGTTGCCAGACGATTTATTTATATAAGTCACAGTGGTGCATCCTGAATGGTGCTTTAGTAATGAAGTGCAGAGCCCGATGGAACAGTATATCGAGCTTGCAAAGGTTGGAAGCAGCAGCACAGTTGTAGATGATGTCACCATAGTATAGGAGTGGCAGAAATGTGGCCTGTACTAGTCTACATCTAATGTCAGGGGGAAAGAGTACTCTGTTCCTGAAGAAAAGGCCGAGTCTTGCTTTCACCTTACTAGAAAGGTAGTCAACGTACACACTGAAAGAAAGTTTTCTGTCTATCCAAACACCCAGATATTTGAATTGATCAACCACATCTAGTGATTCACCTAGGATAGTCATGATGGGTACAGGAGATGCGCTGTGCTGAGGGAAGGGCCTATTGTTACTGGATGTGAAATAAAGGACCTTGTTGTTTTTTTTGCATTGAGTAGTAGCTTGGAGTTGATTAGGTTGAGTTCTAGCTGTGTGAAGTCAGCTTGGAGCACATCACATACTTCGGATAAGGTTGGCTTAGAAGTACAGTATATATAATTGTATCATCTGCAAACAGATGTATTTTAAAGTTGGTGATATTGGAATCCAGTGAGTTTATGTAAATAGAAAATAGTATAGGGCCTAAAATGGAGCCTTGCGGGACACCTTGTTTAATGGGGAGGGAGTCAGAATCCTGACCGCTCGCTTTGGTTTTCTGAACTCTACCTGTAAGGTAGCTCAAGAACCACTGAAGTGTAGTGTCAGCTGTGCCTAGTTTACTGAAACCTCTGAAGATGAGGTTATGGTCAACAGTTTGAAATGCCTTGCTGAGATCAAGGAATATGGCAGCTGTGACTTGTTTGAAATTGTATGCAGTCAGCCATTCATTGGTGACTTTAGCTACAGCAGAGGTGGTACTGTGTTTTTGTCTGAACCCAGACTGGGCAGGATTGTGAAGTGAAAACTTTTCAACGTGGTCTTTAAGCTGGTGATAGATGAGTTTCTCTAGCAGTTTCGATCAGACAGGGAGGATGGAGATGGGCCTATAATTTTTTAAGTCGCAGGGGTCACCTAATTTGAACAAGGGCAAGATATGAGCTGATTTCCAACAGGAGGGAACCGTGGCTGAGGAGATGGAGAAATTAAGGATATGAAGGACTGGTGCAGCTAGATAATAGCAGCCCAGCTTGATGAAGATGGGATCGATGCTATCTGCTCCACAATCTTTACTGATGTTGAGTTTACTAAGGTGGCCCTCTACTTGTTTGTAGGTCACAGGGTGAAGCTGGAAGGTATGAGGAGGTGGGGTCTCATAGGTGGTGAGGTGAGGTGAAAGGTGTGGTAGTCCTGCGTATGGGGAGGAATCAAACGCAAGACCAGCAATGGCAAAATGGGTATTCAGTTTTTCTAGGATGAGGTCATGCTTGACATATTCAACTCCATTAATGAGTAACTTGGTGGGGATGGATGGGGCTGCTTTGTGGCCCTCAACTGTCTTGATTGTTTGCCAGATCTTGGCTGAGTTGACTTTGGCATTTTCAAGGGAGTCTACATAGAAGTTAGCTTTGGCAGATCATATTAGTTTAACACAAGCATTCCTGGCAGTTCTAAATGCCTGCCAGTCAGCTACATTCTTTGTGTACCTTGAACGGGTCCAAAGTTTATCACAGTTGTACAGTGCAGCTTTTAGGTTTGGAGTGAATCATGGATGGGAATGTTTACGGACCATGGATCTAATGAAAGGGGCATGTTTATTGCAAGCTGAGTCAGTGTAATGTTAAGAAAGGTGACCACCTCGTCCACTGATTTGGCGAGATAGAGATCTTGCCAGTTCACATATTTTAGATCTGAGATATCGTTTTTGATGTTGAATTTGAGGAAGCTGCACTTGGTGACAAATGTAGAGGAAGAGGGGGGCTTATCCTGGTTTCTGGTACATGCTACAATATTGTGATCACTGAGATCATAATGGAATATGGCTGTATGCCGAATTTTGTGGGGACAGTTTGTGATAATAACGTCCAGGATGGAGCTATTTGCATGATTTTTGGCATTGATCCTTGTTGGCTCTGTAATGACTTGGGGCAGTCCAAGTTCATCACAGAGTTCTTTTAGGACACATGCCTTAGGCAAGAGCCAGTCAAGGTTGAGATCACCTAGAATGATGATCTCATTGTTGATGGGTTTGATCAAGTTTTTGAGGATTGAGACTAGCTCAAGACCCGCTGAGGGGGGCCTGTAGCAACCTGTGATGTTGAGAGCTTCGACTGTGGATATTTGGATTTTGATGGCCACACACTTAAATTCTTTGGGTTTTGACATAGCTACAAGCAAGTGTTCTGATTGAAAGAGGGGTTGTTAAAATACCCAGGGAGGATAACTTGTAATTTAACCTTGTGTGAGAGCTGCTTTAATCCACTGCACAAAGTAGGATGGGCGGGGGCTGGTTACAGATGCTAGATCAGTCTGTGATATAGCCAAAGGGGTAGAATTCTTAGCTGAACATTGTGAGAAAATAAAGACTAGTGCCAGGTGGGAAAACATAGTTGATGTCGAGTAGAAGGGATGAAGGGGGATGGTCAAGAGGACAATTGAGGTAATTGATAGAGTATGAAAGATTTGAAGAGAGTGAGTGGTGAAAGGCAAGGGGTGAGTGCCTAGGGTAGAGATAAAGAATAGGAAGCAAGATGAATATGAGAGTAGGAGAGCTATAAAGTCAGAGATTAAAGTGGATGACAGGCCCTAAGGGATATGCAGTTACTATTATACTTGATGGTAAGCCAGATGGATGGGTTTCCTGGTCACAGTAGCAGAAATAGTGCTTGTGTGGTTCAGTGAGTTGAGATGCAACTGGCCCTTTAAGCTGGGCAAGGTTAATTATTAAATATTAAATAAATATTTAATATAAAATATTAAATAAAATTTGCTTGCTTGCTTGCTAAAATATACACATCAAAGATTATCTTTGCAGTATAAAATGAAGTAGTAAAACCTTTTTTGTATTTTAATTTCTGTAGCCCCCCTCCACTCTGAGAAAGAGACCCAACAATCCCGAAATGTTAGCAACAGAAATAAAAAATGAAATACAAGGGCACAGATGAAGAAACAAAAAGAGTGATAAATATCACAAGTTGAACTCATTCTGTCTATGTGGAGTATGTATGTGTGAAAAGAATACATGTCTGAAAATGAAGGTATAATACATAGAGGATAGTGGATGGGCAACAGTGAACAACAACACAGTTGTTGACTTCGAGAGGTTGTCATGACAACCAAGAAAACCTCGACAGCGAAGCTTGAGAGGCTTTCAGTTGGCATGAAAACCTCGAGAAGTGAACCAGTGTTGTTGTTCACTGTTGCCCAACCACTGTCTTTTATAGTGTACGGGCAACAGTAAAAAAAAAAAAAGTTTGACTTCTTTTCCGGTCACGCCGTGATGTCGGGAACCCCCGCCCTGCCCCGCCTGTGTCCATGACAACACTCCGCCCGGGTCCACATTTCAAATAATATCCTGGTGTCCTGCTGTGTGCCAGCTGATATTTAATGAAAAAGCCACTTACTGTTCAATAAGAACTTCCTCCAGTGTCTTCCCGTGCCTTCGTTGAACTGTTGTGTCCATTTTATGGATGAGGAGAAACCGCGACTTGCTCATGCACAAACATGATCAGCACTGTTGTACCATCGATGTAACGTACTCACGATGGTACAACAACATCGTGACATCTCATCGATAGTACAACAACACTAGGGAAATATGGAATTTGAGGGAATACAATGTTCTAATGTACACTATATATGGAATTTCCAGATTTACTGTATATATGTGAGCAAATAAATCCATAACAGGAAGAATACTTTGTGGGTTAAGCACCTTACAATTCTTTTTTACAACTTAATCTAGAGATCACCAGGTAACCACTTCCCCAATTATCCCAACTTGCAACCGTGACCCTTAAAAGAGAAGACAATACTAACAGATTGACTTACAGTACACAGTAAGAATTATTTATTTAGTTTTTGTTTACCGGGTAAGGTGTCGTAGCCACAAAATATGACTATTTTCAGACATGACCCGGGAGGTTACAATAAAAAATAGGCAAACAAAATAAATAATGGGTATGGTTCAGAGGTAGTCAACCATACAAGGAAAAATCTACATGATGTTCTGTGACGTGAACAGTATTGCTAATATGACAGAGACAATGGCAGGAAAACACACAATAGTACAAAACATAATAAGCATTCAATCATAGTACAGTAGAGTTTTAACACGTAATCCATGGTAAGTGCTACATATAACAGTAACAAGGGGTCAGAGCAAAATTGAACATTTTGAGAGCTGAGGAAGGGAATGTCAAGCACCCTATGGGGGGGTTTAAAACATGAACATAGGGCATGTTTGACGAGGAGAGAGTGATGCATCTTTTTAAAAGCAATATGACTAGGTGCAGAGTGAACATCAAGAGGTAGGGAATTCCAATATTTTCGGGCCAGGCAGGAGAAAGCTGAGGCTCCTTTTAGGGTTCTGCACCTAGGGGTGTATAGTAGAGAGAGAGTCCAGTAGAGCGGAGGCCATAGGTGGGGGACAGAGGCACCAGCATGCCTGAAAGAGAGGTAGGTAGATTAGTTCTGATGATATTGTCCAGCAGAGTACCAAGAGCAAGGAGTCAATTGGCAGATGGAGAAGGCCATCTAAGATCTGCATATTTCAATTCAATTTCAATTTTATTGATTCGGAAGATACCTTTGAGCCCAAGCTCTTTTACAAAGGTTCCACGTCAGTGACAAGACAAGGTACAAAGTAGTAAACAAGAAAAAACATATTTAAAACAACACCCTGTTTAACATATGCACAAAAACATAGTGGATTACAGGTTAGAGTGGTGAGTAACATGTGCACAGTTATAGAGGCAGAGAATAGTGCAGCCCCTAGGAGCCTTGTCGTCAGGGAGGTTGTAGAGCAATAGGTGGGTGTTAAGGGAAGGCTGTAGGGGCCTTGTCTTAACAAAGTGCAGCCAGGGGGGTGTGAGACGAGGAGAGACAAATGCTGCATCAATCATAAATTGGCGGAGGATTGAGATACCTGAGATTAGTTGCAGGAACATTTAGAGATTGTACTCAGATGTTGTTTGAGGTTAGTTTTGAATTTGGCTAGACAGGTGGTGGCAAGGAGGTGCTCTGGTAATTCATTCAGCCGCAAGAGGGCATGGTAGGCAAATGTCCATTGCCCGAGTGAGGTACAGTGGAAGGGGATGGACAGGACCCCTCTTGTCCTCCCCCCTAGTGGCCTGTGGTGTGTTTGCAGCCACTAACAGATTGCCAACGCAGGGTGGTGTTTTCCCCATAAGTGCTTTTTTCCCTAGTCTGATGAATGATTCTGTTTTTTAAGGATAGCCAGTTTGTGAGTTCATACAGTGTACTGGTGTGCGTATCATGCTGTAAATCTAGGGCTAGCCTACAGGCCTTGTTTAGAGCCACCTGTACCTGTTTCAATGCAGTGTTCATTGCTGCCCCATATATCACTATTCCATAGTCAATATGTGATAATATGAAGCTGTGTACTGCAAGGCGGAGGGCCTCGGCTAATAGGTATTTCCCATGCCTGTAAAGGACACCAATCTTAATGTTGACTGTCTTGACCAGGGAGTCAATATGTTGAGCAAATGTAAGGGTTTCATCCAGTGTGATCCCCAGATACTTGAACGTGCAGACTTGTTCCAGTGGCTCACTGCAGGAGTTTGTAATGATGAGGGGATTTTGTTTGATTTTTTTTTTGTGTGTACTGGTAATAAGTATGGTCTTGGCCTTTTTATAGTTCAGTAGCAGCTTATGTCTGCAAAACCAGGTCTCTGATGAGGAGAAGGATGCCTGAAGCTCAATTTGCAGATTAGCAAGGGATGAGCTGCTTCCCAGGAGCAACGCATCATCAGCATAGAGTATCAGTTTAGTTTCACAGGCAGTGGGGAGGTCATTTAGGAAGATACTGAAAAGTAGGGGCCCAAGGATTGATCCCTGGGGCACCCCCAGTGATACCTCTCTTGCACTAGAAACTGTATGTCCAATTTTGACACATTGAGTTCTGCTTGTAAGGCAGTCTTGGAACCAACATAGTGCAGTAGGTGCCACACCCAAGTTTGACATTTTGGTCAGTAACAGGGGGTGATTGACTGTGTTGAAGGTTTTGGTAAGGTCTATGAAGATAGATGCCATCAGACCCCATCATATAGCAAGCAATGGTGCTTCAAACGAGGGGAAGCCGAGGCATAACAACAGATACTATTGTACATTGTATCCCACTTACTTAGGGTGGTTTTCAAAGCATTTATGTAGGTGACAGCACCATACGCAAGGGATGGAAGTAGGATACCCCTAGAAATAGCCAGTCTAGTTGAGGTGGTAAGCATCCAACTAGTCCTGTAAGCTATTCCAGGTTTGGAGTTTACTGATTTGCAGGTGTCGATGATGTGATGCTCAAAGTTGAGAGCTTCATCAAGCAGGACACCTAAATACTTGAATGAGGTTACTTTCATAAGGGGGGAGCCATTTGCACAGGAGACATTGAAAAGGTTGTGGTTTGTTCTAAGTTTGGTTGCAGATCTGAAGAGCATGCCCTGAGTTTTACTTTTGTTTAGGATGAGCCTTTTGTTGTGGATCCATTCCTGCATTATGAGAAATACAGATGTTAGTTGACTATTTATTTCTTCTATGCTTGCAGAGGAGGTGTAGAGCACCAGATCATCTGCATACAGGATTTTTGCGCACCAAGGGGTGTTAGAAGATATGTAATTTATAAAAATGGAGAAGAGAAGAAGCCCCAAGATGGAGCCTTGAGGATCACCAACATTGATAGGCACAGAGTGTGACACTGCAGAGTTAAAATTTACCTGTAGTCTTCTATTGCTTAAGTAGCTCTGGAACCAGTTTGTGGCTTGCTCCTAGAAACCAGTAAAACTAAGGCACTCGAGCAGAAGAGGGTGATCTACATGATCAAACGCCTTTGAGAGGCCAATGAACACTGCACCAGTCATGAGACCGTGATCCATAGCAGTAAGGGCATCATTTGTAAATTGTATCAGAATGGTAGAGGTGTTATGCCCCTTGCGGAAACCATGTTGAGCAGGTGATAGGAGGGTATATTTGGAGAGGAACTCGATGACCTGTATAGCCACTAATTTCTTGAGTATTTTGTTTAGTACTGACAGAATGGCTATGGGCCTATAATTAGCTATATCCTTCTTGTCACCTTTCTTAAAGACTGGAGTGACTTTTGCCAAGTCGGAGCCTGCACTAGTACTATCAGAGATTGTGTTTAGTAGTTTTAGAACATCAGCATTTGGAATAGCCTTAAAATAGAAGGGTGGATGTATGGGCACGTTTGTGTGAGTAACGGGTGTCAGGAGGTGATTTGCTGTGAAAGAGGCAGTGTATTTGGTGAGATCAGTAAAGTATTTGTTGAAAGAATTTTCAATGGTGGTGGGGTCATTACAGTGCATACCATTGAGGACCATATCATTCATGTGTTGAGACTGGTTTGAGCCCAGGAAGGATTTCACATGTGTCCAGAATTTCTTCGGGTCCCCAGCAGCTTCCAGCAATAGACCTTTGCAGTATGAGCTTTTGGCAAGCCTGATTTGTTTTTTGCACATATTACGTTACTTTCTGTAAATGTCGTATTCACTTTGCTGACTCAAGGTTTTGTAGCAGCTCCAACTTTTGTCACGTGTCCGGAGGGGTATGAAAAGTTGAAGCACAAAAGCTATGCCAATCAAAGCCAAACTGTTACTGATCGTGAAAGGGACCCAAAGTAAAGTGAAGTTGTAGGCACCTGGTAACTGTGAACGTTGAAGTGTCCTCTGGAAGACTTTGGTTGAACTTGGCTTTGTGCAAACAATTATTAGTTCATTACACCACACCAGCCAAGCAGTAAGTAAGAAGAAATATTCTAGTAAAGGGCTTCACCATGTGGCAACATCAGAAACTTCATAGACTGATTCAAACATAATGTTTATCTGTTTTAATTACCTTTCTGTTGACTATTCCTTCTTTTTCTTTTAATAAATTTTTGTTTGACTAAAAGGAACTGATGAATGATTGATTGATAATGCCTATAATATATACGGTTTTCAATCACTGAACCTACTAAAGGTATACATTTGTTAATGTTAACAAACACCCTGGGAAGTTTAAAGTCTCACAAGTAAGCTCTACCAGTCTTGTCAGTTCTAAAGTTTAATGATAATTTACTAGCCATGGTGAAGTGTTATACTGTATATTTCCTAACAATAGTATCTACATAATTGGCACCTCAAGTGCACTCACTTGATTTTTATCTGTCAGACATTTGCCTTTTGTTTAAATTGGGGCTAGTGAACTTTACATTATCACTGGAAGAAATACATGTGCATTTTGAACTTATCATCTAAAAAGTTAATTCATATTAACTGGTGCCCACATTTTCAGAGTCCAGAGAACTTGTACTGTACCTTGCAGTTTAAACATAATATGGTGCTCCCTTACTATAAAGAAGCAGTCGATATCAAGCTCCCTCTTATAGTAAACACCATTGATGACTCCCATTGTTAACTAAGTAGTCATATTAATACCTACCTTTAGTGAACCTCAACTGGCTCCAGAGGTGTTCACTATAGAGAGGGAGCACTGTATTTTGTACTTTCAAACTGATTTATTTATTTTAAAAAGTTGCTACTATGGAAACAGTAATACTATGTTAGACAGGCAAGCAATAATACCAGAAAGGGAGGAAGGTATTGGGTATACCAGACCACCCAGGGGGATAATGAGGCCTGACACCTGAGGCCATGGGCCTTAACACCCCTGGAAGGTGCAGTATAGCGCATGCCATTCACCCTGGAGGGCATTATTGTACTTTTAGAAAATGGGCAGGTTGAAAACTTTATGTAAGAAAAATAAAACGTTGAAAAACATGAAAAAAATATTTTAAAATCTTCTTTTAAGTCACATCTGGCAAAGTAGTCCCTTCGGTGGTGGAGTTGCCAACAGATGCAGCCCTCCACTTGCTAGTGTGATCATGGTAGCACATGTGCACTTCAGTAGTGCTGCACTCATTCCATAATCTGCTCATCTCCTGAAAGAAATGACCACATTGCTTATGGTCATGCTAACAATCTTTAAATTAAAAACAAAGTACAGCCCAACTCCAATTATCCAACCTCCTTTAATTCAAACCTCCTTATCTAACAGACATCCCATATGTCCTCCACATCTAACAGAAGGGCTGTAATCACAAGCTTAACATCTAGCGGCATCCGCTTTGTACCGATCCATTGTTCATTTTAGCTTCCATTCATCACTGTTTAGCACCATTTAACACCTGATTAGGTGACTGATTAGGTGCATGCAGGTGTAATCAGCAAGTGTTTAAGTCAGAAGCACAACGCATTCACATTCACTTTTGTGCTTCTGAAAATGGCAGGCAAGAGAAAGTGAGTTGTGCTCAATGCAGCACAGAAGCTGCAGATTGTAGAGCACCTCGAGAGCAGGGAATGAGCAGCAGTTCTTGCCTGAGAATACAGGGTGGGTAAATCCACCATTAGTGACATCAAGGCAGCAAAAGAAAAACTTTGTAAGTTTTCCTTGACCATGGAGGCTGCATTAGAGGTGGAGGACAGGAAAAATATGTGGTCCTTCAAAAATGATCAGTGGTACTCCACTGTCTACATGTTGTTCAGGCAGGAGTGTGAAAAGTGGACACCAGTTTCTGGTCCTCTTCTCAAAGAAAAGGCACTCATGTTCCCCCAGAAGGTTGGCAACCCAAGCCCCTTTATTGCAAATCAGGGATGACTCGACTGCTTTAAGCAGTGGCATGGCATCTGCCAGCTGTGGCTCTGTGGGGAGCAGCTCAATGCAGCAGAGGAAAGGCTCTCCTCATTTATTGAACTACTGCTGGATGTCACTGAAGCAGCTGCACTCATCCATGAGAACTCTACAATGCGGATGAGACGGGGATTTTCTGGTGCTGTTTACCTGACCGAACCCTGGCACACAGTGGTGAAAAAGACGCACCCGGTCTTAAAAAGCAGAAAGATTGGGTGACCATTCTGGGTTGTGTGAATGTGGCCGGCACTCATAAGCTAAAGTTGGTGCTGCTGGGGAAGTCTAGGAAACCACCTTGCTTTAAACATGTCAACATGTCTGCGCTACCTGTGCAGTATGAGGCACAGCACAATGCCTGGATGGACAGTAACATTTTCCATCTGTGGTTTGCAGACCAGTTCATCCCACAAGTCAAGTTGCATCTGCATGCCATGGGTCTGCCTTTACATGCCATCCTCCTTGTGAACAACTCTCCTGCTCATCCTGCAATCCCCTGATGTCAGGATGGAAGGATTCACTAGGTGCATGTTCCTCCCCACCAACACCACCAGTAAACTACAGCCCTGCAATCAGGGCATCTTAGAAATTTTCAAACTTGGATACCAAAAAAAAAACAGAAAATTGCTTCAGTCAGTGCTATCAGAACACAAGGAACAGATGCCCCAAGTGACATAATAAAGGCACTGTCACTTAAGGACGTAGTCTACATGTGTGCCGAAGCCAGAGAGTATTAACAAGGCATGGATTCGAACCTCCCATTAAAACCACGATTCATGCAGAGAACAACTTGATCTGGCATCTCCTGAAACCTTGACAGATGAACTGCTGACCCTGGCTGCTTCCATGCCAAACCCGCTGACCACAGAAGAGATTGAAGAATGGGAGAACTGTGATGCAGAGGACCAGGGACACGAATATCTGTCTGAAGAAGCAATTCTTGCAATGGTGCAACAGAATGAAACAGCACAGGCAGATGACACTGAGGAGAGGAGGTAGATGACACTCAAGTCCCGGTACTGCCTACACACTCAGAGGCAGCTGAACTATTTAATAAGTGCATACTGTACACAGAAAATTGGGATATTGTGCAGGTCATGCTGCTTCGAGCTATGCAGCAGAGAGCCTTCAGAAAACCATACAATGGCTTGAATAGAAACATAGAAACATAGAAGTTGATGGCAGATAAGGACCACAAGGCCCATCCAGTCTGCCCATTCCTTTTTCTACCTTATGAATGTGCCATAGGCCTTTGCTCTGTCTATGGCCTATCTATTCATACTCATGTATATTGCTCCCTTATGCCTATCCCATGCCTGTTTGAAGCCCTGCATTCTATTCATATCCACCACTACCTGAGGTAGGCCGTTCCATGTATCCACCACCCTTTCTTTGAAAAAGAATTTGCTAACATTACCCCTTAATTGGCCTCTCTCTAATCTCATGCTGTGTCCTCTTGTCCTGCTATTTTTCTTATATTGAAACATGTTAGACTGACTCACCTTGTTAATGCCCTTAAGGTGTTTGAATGTTTCAATCATATCACCTCTCTCCCTCCTTTGCTCTAGAGTATACATATTGAGTTCAGTTAATCTGTCCTCATATGTTTTCTGATGCAGTCCTTGCACCATTTTGGTTGCCCTTCTCTGGACTGCCTCAATTTGGTTAATGTCCTTGTGAAGGTGTGGCCTCCAGTACTGCACGCAGTACTCCAGATGGGGCCTAACCAGTGCCTTGTAAAGAGGGATTATTACCTCCCTCTTCCAACTTGTGAAACCCCTACTAATACACCCCAACATCCTTCTAGCCTTACCTACTGCTTTAGAGGTCTGCTTGGATGATTTCAGGTCATGATGACGCCCAAGTCTCTTTCTTCCCTTGTGTCTGCCAGCAACTCCCCTTCCAGCCTATAGGTGGCTTCAGGGTTTCTCTTCCCTATGTGCATGATCTTGCACTTCTTTGTGTTAAACCCCAGTTGCCACTCTTCTGACCATTTTGCTAGTTTATCCAGATATCTTCTCATTCTGCCCACACCATCTGGACCATCTACTCTGTTGCAGATCTTGGTGTCATCTGCAAACAGACAAACCTTACCCTCCAGTCCATCTGCAATGTCACTGATGAAGATATTGAAGAGGACTGGTCCCAGGACTGATCCTTGAGGTACCCCACTTGTGACTTGCATCTCTTCTGACTGTATACCGTTTACCAGCACTCTCTGTTTTCTGCCCGTCAACCAGTTTGCTACCCAGTTGACCGTCTGACCCACCCCAAGCCTGCCCAGCTTATTAATCAATCTTCTATGTGGAACAGTATCGAAAGCTTTGCTGAAGTCAAGGTAGGCAACATCAACTGTTCCCCCTTAGTCCACCACTCTAGTTACCCAGTCAAAGAAATCTATGAGATTAGTTTGACAGGACCTTCCTTTTGTAAACCCATGCTGTCTTGGATCCTGTGCTCCTATGGATTCCAGGTGTTGCACTATCCTTTCCTTAAGGAGTGTCTTTATAATCTTGCCCACTACTGAGGTATGACTGACTGGTCTGTAGTTCCCTGCCTCCTCCCTGCTACCACTCTTGTGGAGCGGGATCACAAGAGCCCTTCTTCAGTCTTCTGGGACCTCTCCTGTGCTCAGAGACTCACTAAAAAGTTCTGATAATGGTTCTGCTAGTTTCACCCTTAGCTCCTTTAGTACCCTGGGATGTATGCCATCAGGTCTCATTGCCTTGTCCACCCTGAGCTTATCGAGCTTCTTGTAGGACCCTTTCTTTTGTGAAGGAACTAGTGCACACCTCCCTCCTCCCTGTGTCCATGGTGCTGAGCTGTGGGCCCTGCCCTACCTTGTCTTCAGTAAATACTGAGCAGAAGTATCTATTGAGGATAGATGCTTTTACTGGTCCTGCTCCTCACACGCCCCCTTATCCCCTTTGATCTTAGCAATACCCCCCTCTGGACTTTCTCCTTTCACTAATGTATCTATAGAAAGTCTTGTCACCTTCTTTTAGTGCTCATGCTAGTGTTTCCTTGGTTTGGGCCTTTTTCTGCCTTACTGCCTTCCCTGCTTCCCTTAGGGAAGTTTGGTATGCCTTCCTATCTTCATCCTGCTGCAGTCCCTTATATTTCCTGAAGGCTAGCCTTTTGGCTCTGACCTTTTCTGCTACTGTGTTTGAGAAACAAAGTGGTTTCCTTCTTCTTTTGCACTTCCTTTTCTCACTGACACAATGGGATGTTGCTTCAAGTATTACATATTTAATGCTTGCTTACTTTGCCTGTACCCCCTCACCTTTATTTCTTTTTGCCAGGGCTAGCTTAACTCTGTTGGCCATGTTATCACAGTCAGCTCCTCTGAAGTCCCATATTTTTGCCTTGGAATGATTTTTTCTAGTGGCCAAATTGAACCATACCATGTGATGGTCACTAGCCCCCAGGTGACCTTCTACCTGGTGATCTGTGATCCTTTCCCTGTTAGTCAGTACTAGATCTAGGATAGCCCTGTTTCTAGTGGGTTGTTGTACCAGTTGTTTGAAGCCCTCCCCCTGCAGGGTATCCACCATGTGTCTAGTTCTGACAGATGCCCCTGCTGGTATTGACCAATCTGGCATGTTGAAATCTCCCATTATCAGAACCTCCCCTTTAGCTGTCAATCAGAATCAGAATCAGAAAAGTCTTACTGACTACTTCAAATAATCTCTCCCACAGCTGCTTATTTGCTGTTGCTTTAAATGCTGCTACAGTACAGCACAGTTCATCACATTTATGTTGCCATTTTAGTTCTTTCAAAATGCTTTTGATGTTGTTTCACAATAAAATATTTTTTTTGCTATGCTGCATCTTAATACCACTTGATTTCCATGAATGCCATTCAGTAGTACATAACTCCCGTTTATCCTGTCTCCCATTTATCTGAACTGATCGGATGTCTCTGAGGTGGTTTGGATAAACTGAATTGGACTGTACTGTCAGAGAAACTGGCAGTAATACTATCGGGAGGATAGTTCTCAACAAAAAGACACATAACCCCTACCAGTAACAAGAGGATTCAAGAGAAGCAGGTAGAATGAACCAGAAGCACCATCTAGTGGCAAAAACACATATTGTGGATTTTTTTCATAATATACCTCCACATGCAAAAATAAAGTAAACAAGCATTTGTCAATGCCTAATGTTTGCTTGCTGGCATTGGCATTGGTAGTGTAGAAGTTACAGAGCTGCAAAATAGGAATGGCAGCGAAGTATTGAACTGAAGCCAACCCCACCACCACCCTGCAGAGAGTGACAGGCATTGGGGTGTGCCTTTGGGTCGTCAGGCATAGCGACCATGCCATTTCACACACCTACCCTGCAGACATTGACAAGTGTCACGGTGTGCCTTGGGGTCTTTGGCCCTTATGCGTACCCCATTCCATCAGGAAATACGGTGAGATGGGTGCGGTATAGGAGAATGGGGTGAAGTTTGGGCCCGAAGAGTCCGAGGCACACCTTGATGCCTCTCACTGGCTGCAGGGTGTGGTTGGGGGTAGAATGGTATGAGCATGACAGGCAAGAATCCCAAGTCACACCCCTGTTGCCTGTCATTCTCTACAGGGTGGGGCATTATGGTTGGAAACCCTAACGCCTCAGGCATTCGTTGGTATTTTCACTCCAAATTTTCAACATGTTTTTTTTGTGACCCCCACCTCATGAACAGTGGCAATATCAGTTTGTTAGCTGAAAACTGCTTTTGCACAGCGACTATGGCATTTGGCACCACAGGTGCAAAAACACATTCCAAACAGGATGTGAAAAATGACAGTGGTACTGTTCATGGGGAGGTGTAAAAAATGACAATGTTGAGAATCTGCTATGAAAATCTTAAACAAACTGGTGAAGTCATAAGCGTGCGTAGAAACTGTGCAATGCACACCCATAATGTAACTAGTTTGGGGATTTTTTTACAGCAGATTGTTAGCACAGGCATTTTGGGACCTCAGATCATGAATAGTGTCAGTGTGATTTTCTTTATCTGTACCGAACAATGATTTCCCACAGCGACCACGCATTTCTGTGCTGAAAGTGTGAAAACACATTTCGGCCATGTTGTGGAAAATGACAGCTGTACTGTTCATAAGGAGGTGTCGAAAAATGCCACTGGTGAAAATCTGGACTGAAAATATTACAAATTCATGAACTTACAAGGGTGCGTGGAAACTGCGCAATGCTCACTCGTAACACAGTCATTTTATGGTGTTTTGTCACCAAATTTTCAACATAGCCATTTAAGACCTCTGCTCATGACCAGTGTCACTGTGTTTTCTTAATCTGTCCCAAAACATCATTTCGCACACCAACTGTACCATTATGCGCTACGTAATGTGGAAACACATTTTGAGCGAGATCTACGAAAAATGGTAGCTGTACTGCTCATAAGTAAGTGTGGTAAAATGGCACTGAGAAAAATCTAGTGTAAATATTACAAATCAGCAAACTTGCCAGCTTGCGTAGGAACTACGCAACATGCGCCCTAAAACAGTCATTTTGGGAATTTTTCACCAAATTTTCAACATAGCCATTTAACACCTCTGCTCATGACCAGTGTCACTGTGATTTTCTTAACGTGTCCCATACATTGATTTATACACCGATTTACGCCATTGTGCACTACATGGGCAGAAACACATTGTGGTGAGATGTGAAAATGAAAACTGTACTGCTCATAAGGAGGTGTGGTAAAATGGCAATGTTGAAAATCTGGAGTGAAAATATTGAAAATGCGAACTTCTGGCGTCGTGGGAACTCTGCAACGCGCAGCTCGTAAAACAGTCATTTTTAGGAATTTTTCACCAAATTTTCAACATAGCCATTTTAAGACCTCTGCTCATGAACAGTGTCTCTGTGATTTTCTTAATGTGTCCCGTACATTGATTTCGCACACTGACTGCACCATTGTGCGCTACATGCGCGGAAGCACATTTTGAGTGAGATGTGAAAAATGACAGCTGTACTGCTCATAAGACGATATAGTAAAATGGCAATGTTGAAAATCTGGAGTGAAAATATTGAAAATTCACAAACTTATGAGCGTGCGTAGGAACTGCGCAATGCACGCTCATAAAACAGTCATTTTTAGGAATTTTTTCACCAAATTTTCAAAATAGGCTTTTTGAGAGCCCACCTTATGAACACTGGCAGTGTCATTTCAGTAATCTTTCCGGTAAGGTGATTTTGCACAGTTGCTGCAAAATCATTCTTCGGGCCTGAGTAACATCATGACAGTGACAGCATTCATGAAAAGGGGTCCCAAAAACCCCATGTTGAAAATTTGGGCCCAAAATTCCCAAAAATGCCTGAGATATGCAACAAAGTTGAAAAAGCCCTATATATCCCATTATACAGCTTACCGGCATTTCCTCAGTTCGCAGTCAGCTTTGAAGAGTGCAGACATGTTCCTGGTCCACGAAGATCATCGTGCGAGCTCTGGAGGTAAGTATGGGGTGGGAGGGTGTGGGGGAGGCAGGGTGCGCGGTGGAGTGAGTGCCGGGTTGTGGGAGGGGGGCAGAGAAGCGCCGAGACAGTTTTGTATTACAGTTTTTGTTTTCTAAGACTACAAGGGCCGAAGATTACGAGGATGTTGCCACACTGGGTTGGGCTCCCAGCATGGCAGCTGGAAGGCTGTTGGGGGGCTGGAGCCAGCGGATTGGCACCCCCGTCGGCCATAACATCAATTTGCCATGCTGGGGTGGGCTCCAGGCGTGGCACCTGGATCTTGGGAGTGCATGCAGCGATGGGGATTGGACACCCCGTCAGCCATAAAACATTTTGCCATGCTGGAGTGGGTTCCCAGCATGGCACCTGGATCTTTGAGGGGGCATGCAGCCGATGAGATTGGGCATCCCGGTCGGCTACCACAATGTCATGTGGGGGAAGCGCGTCAGCCGCAATATGCGTACATGCGTGTTGAGGGGAAGAGCTCTGCTCACTGAAGCAGAGCTCTCCCTTTCTACTGTATGCCACTGCATTTTCAGCTGTCATAGACAGCTGGAGCCGTGACTGGCACACTGCCACAGCGCCTGCAAACACACTGACTGAATTGGAAGAGGCTGACACACCTCTGGTAAGCTCGGATGATGGCACTATGTTTCTTGCACATGCGTGCAAGCAAACATAAAAAGGCATGAAAAATTTTTTTTTTTACCTTTTTATTTTTTTTTACAAAAAGAGCCATTGTAAAACAGCAATAATGCACACCAGTGTGTGCATCATTGTGTGGTTATGTCACTTTCTTGGGTGATGAATACACTAACACCTGCAGCCTCGTAGTTCAACCACCCGAGACATGATGTTACTACTTGATGACACACACTTTGTCATGCATTACTGCTTAAGTGTAGAGGGCAGTGCAGTTTGAGACAAATTTACATGCAACACTAGAAAAGCTTATCAAAGTAAAGGGTACTTGTCAGGAATTAGAGACAAATTGCCAAGAAAAGATAATGAACTTACAAATAGATTAGCAGAACAAGAGGCAACATTCCAGAATCAAGTTAGTGATCTGGAAAGATAATTAGAGGAGTTACAAGAAAAGTTAAAGAAAAAACAGGAAATAGCTCATGGTACAGAAAGATTTGGTGCCTAGGCAAGGAATGTTAAACAGTTAGAACAAGACAAAAAAAACTTAGACCAGGTGAGAACCCAGCTCCAGGAAGAAACAGCAAAACTAATGACAACTGAAAACATAGAAACTGGCAAAAAGGTTATTGATGATAAAAATTAGGAAATTGACAGACTGCATCAGGAATTAAAGGGAGCGCAGTGGAAGTTCATGAAGAATAAAGAATCTACAGACAAGCTCTTACCAGAAAAATGCACTCTGGTAATAACACCCCAAAATGAATGAGCAGCAGCTTTTAGGAAAATAGAGAAACTGACACACTATATTAAAGAAATAGAAGGTAGAAAATATGACAAAGAAAAATAAGACAAACTGTTGTAGCCTAAAGCCGATATAATACAATACGCGCCACTTATAATGTCCACGCTTTAAACAGACAGTTGCTTAAAATGGGCAGTTTTCATATACTAAAAGCCAAATGCCATGTCTGTAATAAGAAATCATATTGATACAGCATACCTGGCCTGCCTGCTATAATGGCTGTGGGTGGCTCTTCTGCAGTATGTGATCGGCTACTAATACCTCCTGATAATGTGTGTATTACCATCACCAGTTAAGCAGCAGGTGTTTGCCAGTCTCCATACATGCCCAGACATCCTGCTGTGTGGTTGGTTCTCCTGCTGTGCTGCTGCTGCTTTGGCTGTGTTAGAATGGCAAAGAGTCAAGGGCTCACTCTGTCACGTAAATGTTATCTGAAATAGACAAACTACCAAAAATATCCTTGCATGATGGGCACAGCATTTTTTAGTCCCAAAATCTACTCTGAGTGACTTGCTGAAAGCCAAGCCAACCATCTTGATTGCATGGGACAGACATAAGAGAATTCTGGAAATTCAGGGGTAAGGGACAACAGACTTCTAGAAAAACGTAAAGGGAACTTACAAGCTCAAATGGGCAGACTGGGTGGGCCATAGGCCCATATCTGCTGATAGTGTCTATGTATCTATGTATCTTGGCTGAGTGGAACAGTAATCAGAATCCTGAATGAAAGCACAAGAGGAAGGGAAAGGACAATGAGATACAGGAGCCTTTGCTAAGGTGGCTTTGCAATGCCAGGGAATGAAAGGCTTTAATAAGCAGTCCTCTCCTTCTTCAAAAGTCCCAACAACTGGCAGCTGCATTGTGAAAGCCGGACTTCAACCCACCAGATGGGTGGTTGACTGGATGGAAGCACTGGCACAACATAGGATTTTAAAAAATAGATAGCAAAAAGCTGAACGTCAATATGGACAGTGCTGATGCTTGGTTAAGGGACATGCTGTCAGGAGTGCTGGATAATTATGAGCCACACAACATTTTTAACACAAATAAAATCAGTCTGTTTTTCAGATGTGTGGCCTATAGCACTGTAACATTCAAGTCAGAAACATCCATGGATTTAAAAAAGGTAAAAGAATGCATATCACTCTTGGTCACTGGAAACATGGCAGGAACCAAAAAAAAAAAGAATTTGTTGTGATTGGTAGATTTGCACAGCAGTGTTGCTTTCATGGGGCTCCAAACCTGCTGGTGATTTACAGGCACAATTGCACAGCAGGGATAACCACTGAAATTTTTATAGACTGGTTATAGGACTGGGGCAAAAAGCTCAGAGGGAGGAAAATCACACTAATCTTATACAATTTCAGCAGTCACCCACAAGTGCCAGGTCTTAGAAACAAAAAGTTAGTGGTTTTGCCTCCGAACACAACCTGCATTGTTCAACCACTAGATCAAGGCATCACTTACAGCCTGAAAAAACATGATGCTAGGTTTATGAGAACAAAGTGGCTGGACATCCTTGACAATGAACAAGACTTGACTGCTGCAATGTGCGTAAAAACCAAAAAAAACACCAGTCAACTCGATGCCATACAAATGATCCATAGTGCCTGAGAATGTGTCACCCAGGAAACTATTGTGTGTTGCTTTAAGAAAGGTGACTTTACCTCTGGTCTAACCACTCTTGAAGACAATGAATTAAACAAGGATATCAAGTCCCCTTCCCCCACCCAGTCTTACTTCTGAAGAGCAGCTGTGTTCCCTTGGCAATGAAGACACTAGCACTGAGGAAGATGATGACAACATCCAGAACATGGTTTTGTCACTAGGGCCAACACCAACTGATGTGGAAAATGTGGAAGACATGGATGTGGAGGACAAGGAGAAAACACCGGTGACTGGGAAGGATGTCTGTCTAGCCTTATTTACTATACTTTGGGCTTTTGAACAGTGCACAGACATCGCTCCAGACTGGGAATATCTGGCCAAAATGGAGAAGAAACTTAGCTGCCACACAACCACCAAGCAAACACAAATAAAGATCACAAAATTCATGCAGCACACAACGTCATAGTAGGACTAAACAGAATGTAGTGAGCTATAAGACAGCACATTTTAAATAGTTTTATTTTTTTTATAGAAGACAAGCATTTTAATGACCAAACAACAAAAAGCCAACCAATTTATCACAAAAACAGCTGTAACTCACTTATATCATATATCGTTTATGTGTTAAGTGTGTTTCTATTTTAGTGTTATTTTATGTGTGTCCCATTTGTCTGTGTGTCAGCTTCGATCCTTCTTCACATTATCTGGTAGCACAGCATTTGCAATTCCAAAATGGCAACTAAAGAATGGCGAAAGTGATAACGGTGACCCTGTACAAATGGTGATCAGGATTAAATGGCAACTCTGGGGTGCTAACCTGCCCCTGTGTCCAGGTGCAACCCGGAGTAGTACTCCTAGAGATGGGGGGGTCCGGGGGCACAGCCCCCATTGGGGGTGTGGGGATGAAGCCCCCCATTAGCACAAAAGGCCACCAGGTGGTTTGTTTTGCTTGGCCATATAATAGGTCTTTTACCTGTGGTTGGGATAGTAACTTGGGACTTTTTCTACATCATAGACTGCATGAGGTGGAAATTAACTTACTAGTAAGATGATGCCAGTCTTGTTACCAATGAACTAGAGTCAGTCTGAGCCATTTTGGAACCTGTGGATAGTTTAGGTCACAATTATCTTTATTTTAAACTTTATTGTTAACTTTTGTAAAATCATGTGCAATTCGCCCCCCAAAAAAACTTGTAGCTGAAATTTTGGTACACCATTAATGTAATCGCTATTTAGGATTTGCTGTTTAGGATTTTGTCAATATTTAACTGCCGTTATGACATGGATCCCGTTACCTTGGACATCTGCTATACCAAATGTTTCTTACCTTGCCTAACTAGTCCAGTATAAGCGGCATTTACTGTACAAAGACTGGGCTCCCATCTTCAGGAGAAAGAGAAGTCAGCATGAAAGAGTGTAACAAAGTCTAGCTCTACACCACAAGAAAAAGAAAATGTAATTACCTTTACCACACGCCATGAATAAGAATCTGAAAACGTAGTTCTGTCACTCCCAAGCCAAGAACTGAAAGGGAAATCTGGCACAAAAACCTTAAATCTCACAGCAGAATGTGAGCAAAGGATAAGGAGTGAGATTTAGAAAGTGGCATCAACCATAGGAAAGTTTGATCCTAGAAACAGAAACATTGATTTAGATTGACACTTGGTAACATTAAAATCCCATTTGAAAGGTTTAAGCAAGGATATGCTTAAAGTTGAAACAGAGAAAATACACTTGCTAAAATTGACATGTGTTGGTCCAGTTTTTGAGTGGATAGATGCAAAACAGGGTGAGACTAACAGGAATTCTGAGGAATTCTGCATTGCAATGAAGCATGAATACAGTAAATTTAAGGACCCTCTACTTTCCAGAAGTATAGCACTTAGAATGATACAGAAACCAGATCAAGATGTAAGGGAACATTTTAAATCAATAAAGTATTTTTCTCTGGCCAGAGCCATGAGAATCCTGAAAACAGATTTTAAAAGGGCATTTCATCAGAGTTTGCTTCCAAAACTACACTATTTAATCATTTCAGCTTGCAACCAAGAAGGGAACACAATTCAGGAAATCATAAGTAAGGCACAATGAGTTTGGGAATACCTCAGGGCAGATAGGACTCTTCTATTGCAGCGGGTGAGAGACAGTGAAGTATGTGCAGTTACCTCTGATCTGCGTATGGATGGGGGAATGCATGCTCCTCTTCCCGCTCAGAGCTGGGACTCAAACAACCTGAGTTACTCTCGACAGTAAGGAGATTCCTTCTACTGGAGAGGACAAGAAAGAGGTTATAGCATAATGTTTTGTGGTAGATGACATAGAGGCAATCAAATTATAGGTACCAAAGGTTTAGTCGGAAAGATGAAAAAATGGACAGAATGAGAGAACAACTTGATTTCCTGATCTCCTCTCTACAACAGGGTAGAGAAAAATCCTCAGATGCTCCCCTGCAAGAGGGAGGCATCATTGGAGATGCAACATCTTCCACAGCCCCTGCATATAGAAGTTTACTAGTACAGCTGGAACAATCTACTGCAGCACTGATCCCTCACGCTACATTGGCTGTAGTGGGTGTCTCTGCCTTAACCATTCCCAGACCTTTCAACCTGAAGGAAACTAGTAACTTATGAAAACCAAAATCCCTAGTACTTTACGCTAGGAAGACTAAACAACAAGAGCTAGGGAATAGATTATACAAAGACGTGACTGTCCAACTTGTCCTCCCGTTTGAAGCTTTGCTACATAAATGTGCTGAAATTTCCCTTATGTCAATGAATGCATTACAAGAGATACATCAGCTGCTGCAGGAGAAAATCTGAGAGCGGAAACTGTCCCTATAAGTATTACTCTGTCAAATAGTAACTATACAAAATTTAGGACCCATGGATATTGCATGCTAAGGTTGGAGTTTGCTAATAATGTCAAAGAACATCCTATTCAGGTTTATGGAACTGGTGAGAAAGTGATTTCAACTAGGAATGGATCTGTTACACTGCTTCCAGGCTTGCCCTGACCTGGTATCAAGGATCTTATGGTCAGGAATAAAGTCACCTATACCTTGCCCTGAGACAGATTCCTGGGAAGGGGAATTACCTGCCACACAGTAAAGAAAGTTCAGCACACTGATCTGATCAAACAGACACCAGTGCCTGCTTCACCAGAAAGTTTACCCCAAGAAACAAGCACAACCATCTTATAGGAAGGGGGCCCTGATTTTGAAAATTTGCACCCAGAGCCAATCTCTGGTAGAAGAAATTGTATCTACTGAATCGGAAGTTGGACTAAAACAGGACAACAAGCTGTCGGGAGAAACAGAGAAGTTAATTAGTGTGATCTTACTAGAGAACTGGCTTGAACTGCCAGAAAATAGGGGTGACATACTTGGTCCATCCCCTTGGTGTGAGGAAGTACTGTAGTGTGCATTCAAGGATGGAGCCCACTTTTGTGGCTTGTACATGTCCTCATGTAACTCTGAAAGAATTAATTCTGTAAGCACCAGGTCCTTGAACAGACAATTGCTATGCAATGTACAGTAACTATAGAGCAAGATGCTACAGTTTGTATCCCAGTGACAGTACAGGGAAGGGAATTTCCAAAAGCATGTCTGCTATTAAATTATGAAAATAGCATGATAAGAAAGCAAACAAGCACACCAAGAGTTAGAAAAAGAACACCCTAAAGTTATAATGGTAAGGCACACTAACCATTTGCCTAGTCCCCGAGAATCAAACCTTTGCAACTGAGTGGAATTGCTGTTTTAAAATTGACTGTTGAGAACAAACAGATGACCCATTACCTGTATGTAATTGAAGTACTGGACCAACCCCTGTATATTGCAGCAGACATTGTAGTAAGACTAGCAGCCTCACGCCACTTAAACCAGAAAGAGATTTAAACAGAGCTGCAGGGAGATCCCCTATGATAGGCAGTCACACAGAAACAAACTTGTACAGAACAGACCATTCCTGGTGTATGCTGTGTGATCAGTGAACTTGCTGTTAGCATACCAGGAAGAATTATTGGTTTTCCTGTGAGTAGAGATATTGCAAATTTTTAATTTGTCAGTGAAAATGGTGTGAATTTGCATTATTCGAATTCATGAAAATTTCACAAATCCTGTAGCAGAACTAGCCAACTTCACTGGTGTTTTTTTTTAACTTAAAAAACCTCCCCCTACACATTATGCTGTAAAACCACCCCTTCCCCCACCTAAGAATGTAAAGACTAATCAAAATAACCTCCCACACACTGGCACCCTCAACCCCCCCCCCTTGATTCAGCAATCATCAAGCCTGCTGCTTTGACTGTATAAGAAAAGGTAATCCCCTCCCCTTCGCCTCCCCAGATGCACTCCCCACCTCCCCACCTGAGTCCCACTGTCTTTAATTTTTAATCCCAGTGCCCACCCATCCCCTCTCTGGTCCCCAGCATGCTCCTCCCCCCATCAGCAACCACAAAATATGGACTGTGACTAAAGAAAATGGTTGCCTGGTGCAGAGCTTCTACTCCATTCAGTGCTAGCTCCCAGTCCTGTCTTGTAAAATTGTGCAAATGAATGAATACTGATGTCTTTGCTCTTAGTAAAACCAACCAATCAGGTTTTCTAGGAGCTAAGATGTCACCATTCATTTCTTGATGCCATTATTGTGAAACGGGAAGTGGAAATCAACACTGAACTGAGCATACACTCTGCACCTGGGGACCGTTTTCTTTATTTGCAGGTTAATATTTTGTGGTTGCTGCTGAGGGGAGGAGGGTGGTGGGGACCAGAGGAGGGTTGGGTGGGTGACTGGGAGTAAAAATGAAAGACAGTAGGTATTGGGTTGGGGAAGATGGAGGAGTGTATTTGGCATGTGGGTGAGGGGAAGGGATTACCTATTCTTTTATAGCTGCAGCAGCAGGCGTGATGGTTGCTGCGGCAGGGCAGAGGATGGTGCAAGTAGGGGTGTTTGGGGGTAATGTTTTGCAACTCCAAATTTGCCTTGTTATTTGCTGGTGAACTGGACATTCACCGGAAAAATTTTGGACAATCCAATTGGTGAATAACAGTCGAATTGTTGTCCCCAGCTCTGCAAATTTGCTGAAATTCACCAATTATTTCAGTTAAGCAAATTTTGGGAACTTCTCACATCTCTTGCTGTGACACTTAACTTGAAAGGGGACTTGCTGTCACTAACACAAGCGCTTTCTTCCATCCCACTAAACCATTCATAGTGACTGAATTAACCCATGGCAGTGAGAACAGGGCACACCTCCTTGAATTCAGTGGTAAGATTTCTTACATACTAATAACAAATCCTGGTCCAGAACTTGTCATCCTTTAAAGAACACATTCCATGTTGTATTACAAAATTACCCCAAAAGACATCAAGGACCCTTACCTGCCCTGCAGTTCAAAGATGTTAAAAATATATTTTTTATTGTAGTGTTTTTGAAGGGATCATATTTGGACTCCATGAGGCCAAGAGACTGATCCTTCCACTTCCCAGTTCTGAGTCCCACTCCTGCACTGTTACATTTTGTGATGCAATAGTTAGGAGAGTATCAGGGAGAGCATCACAGACTTCTGTTGAATCAGTTTTTAACATACTTTGTTTAATACTTTAGAGAGCTGATTCCAACAAATCAAGACCAGTACTTAACTAACAAGGCCATTGTTAGTTCAGCACTGGCTGGGATTTGATGGACTCAGCCCTCTAAAGTATTAAAAAAAGTAGTTTAAAACCATCTCCATAGAATTCAATAGAATGCACCTCCATGCTCTCCTGAGACTATTGCATCAGAAAAAATGAGAGCACAGGGACTGAGCTCTGAATCAGGGAGTGGAAGGGACTGGGATCTCGACTCCATCAAGCCTAAGTATTATCCCTTCCTGCCCCAAAAACCCTGCAAGAAGAAAAATTATTGATAAGCATCCCTGGACGCTAAGGTAGGTAAGGATCCTTGGTGCCTTTCATGTTTTCTGCCAGGAAAGGTGCTCTTTAAGCCCAAATGGATCTGCAAAGTGTTGTTGATATTGATTTTCCCGATTTTGCACCTACCATCTCAGTGGGACAGGTGCCAGAGTTCCTAGGAGAAGGGGGTACATTTGCCACCTTGCCCTCACAACAGATTGTGATACAGTCAGACCAATCTCTGACTGCTTGCTACACCTACCAGGTGGGTGACCAGTTTCTTATACTTTCTGAGGACATGACCCCTTAAGAGGCCATGCACATCAGGGGGATTACCATAATGGGTCAGACAGATACGTCTGACGCTGTTGAGAAGAAAGTGGAAATTGGGACAGGGAAACCCTACCCAGAATTCCAGATGAAGTTAGCCATGGACAGGCCAGGCCACTGTAGTACAGCTGGAAGATAGGGCAGACCTTCCCCCTCATTTTTCAAGAATTTCAGGAAATGTTTTCCAAAGACAGCCTTGATTGTGGTAGGACAGACATATACAGAGTAAGGACTGATGCATTCCCTAACAGCAAGTCAGTTAATGTCAGGCAGTGTAGAATACCCTTAACTGCCTATGAATCAGTAAAATAAATTCTAGAGTTTCTCCTGGAAAGGAGAATGATATGAACATATAACTCTGCTTATAATTTCCCTATCTGGCATTTTTTCATTCCTGCAGGTAAATGGAGATTAACCATTGACTAGATAGTTAAACAACCAGATCCCATATCCAGGTGGCCTAAGACCTGTATCAACTAGAGCTGTGTGGAATATAAAATTCTGCCAGCGGAATGCCCAAGGAATGACCATTCTGAATTCTGCCAAATTTTAAATTTCAGTTATTTTGCTATAACTTTAAAAGTATGCTCCCAAAATAACACCAAATTTGGATTATAAACAGTACTAAATGGCATATGTCAGTGTACCAAATTTCAGTGACTTAAGTTAAAAGGGGGCAGAGTTATGGGTGGCTAAATATTTAATCAAAATAACATTTTCAGTTATTTTGAGAGCATTTTAAAATGTTTTATCCAAAGTTCATATTTGCAGCTTTAAATGGGATTGAATTAAAAGTAGTCAAACGTTCACAACATTTAAAAATTAAATTTTGCAAGAATGTAAACTACAAATGTATAAACCCCTGAAACTTTAAAACTAGAGAATGCAATACCATTAAATTCAACACGATCTTAGACCTTACAAGGGGACTGTGCCTGTCAATTGTATTAATTGCTTGCTACCAGAAATGGCAAAATAACATCTATACTTAAAGTCAAGCCCATGAGTCTTTGTGAAAATATTTTAGAATTTCATGAAAAATTCCATAAAACTGGAATTTTCTAATTTCACTCAGCCTTATCTGGGGGATTCTGATTAAAAGATAGGGGTATAAGAGGCAGGTAGTGAGGGGGTCACCAGGTTCAGGAGTTATATGCACAGTTTCACTAAGAAATAAACAGCTGAGCTGGGTAGCACAACAGTGGTAGACCCCCAGGTTGGAAAAAGGAAGAACAGAGTGTCAACAATTCCAACCTGAATGCAGAATATTTAAGGATCACATCCAGTAAATTTATGATCATAGAGCCTGATGAACATGCAAGTCTGGGACTTACAGGTACTCAAAAAGATGTAGTGGGGAAGACAATGTCTGGGGCATCAGGAAGGAAGAATTCTGACAATTCCAACAGGGCAGGTTGATAGGAAAAGGAGTAGGTGACTCATGTTTTTAGGGAGTTTATCACTGTAAAGAACAACGAGGATATCAATGGGATCAGTAGTTCTACTGAGTCGATCTGGCTATGCCAAAAGAGAAGAGAGGGGAACTAGTCACCCAGAGAGGAACAACAAGGCTGCAAAAAGTTAAACCCTGCTTATTAAATGAAGTAGTGGTATGTACATTGTTAATGTTAAAATCCACAAAACAAATTCTGGATGCTTCATCTATATGCCACCATAAATGTGTGTGAAAATGTTACCAATAATTCTTTTTCTACTGCAAATTTAAAACTGCTAAACCAATTTATCCAGTTGTGTTAGACACCAGGATATATTGAATATAGGTGTGCATGTCAAATGTTAAGTCCATGCCTGCAAGAGTAGAGAAGTTACAAACATCCACATTTTGGATGGTTTTCCCAAAATTTTCAAATGTTTACATAATAAAGTTTTCAAACCCTAGAACTTACAAATCTCTAATCCAATTCTCTCCATATTTAGGTAATTCTATAACCGTTACAAAAATGTTATTTGTGCTAATTTATACATGTTGAACTCCAAAGGTGCCTGACTATATGCAGGTGAAATTGTTCCACAAACTTTTTAGCACACCTATCATCAAGGAATCATGCCAAATTTAAGAACTCTGACCCAATAGATGGCTGAAGTATATGCAGAAAAAAAATGTTCATGACATTTTGCACAAAAAATAAAATTACAGATTTTGAGCATCTATACTTCTGAAACTGTTCATTCAAATGTAATGATATTTAATACTTTATAGGCCCTCTACCCAAAGAGTGAACATACCAACTTTCTGAGATCTAGCTTAAACAACAGCCGAGTTATGACTAAATTACTACATTTTAAAAATTTGTCATAATTCTGATGCAATTCTGCAAAATTTCACAGAATATTGCAAAATGTCATCAAAATTCCACAAATTCAGAATTTTCCCATTCCACACAGCTCTAGTATTGACCAAAGCCTAGCCAAACTGTAGGACGTCAAATGTTTATGAGCCATAGATGCTTCTAATAGTTTTTGGACAATGGAGGTTGTTCTTCGAGACCAACAAAAACTGGCCTTTTTCTTTAGAAGGCACCAGCTTACCTGTAATAGGTGCCCTTATGGCTTTGTAAATTTACCAGTAGAATTCAGTATATCCTTTCATAAGGCTCTGCCTGATGCAGAAGCATGGGGTATTACCATATACATGGATGGTATTTTAATTGCCAACAGTACTTGAGAAGAACCTAACGCTTAACTAAGGTATGTGCTATCATGTTTACAGGAAGCAGGTACAGTATATGGCTCCTTTGATGAACAGGCAGTGGTGTGGAGAAAAGTTAAACTACTTAGGTTTAGAGGTAGAGCCACAGGGCATCAGACCCCAAGCAGATGTAGTTCAGGCTCAGTTGAACCTAAAAAACACCAATTAACCTGATAGGATTGTGCAGTCTTTTATGTGTGTGTAGCTAATCATGACAGTTCATTGAAGATCATGCCCAGTTGTCACTATCACTGAACAACTGCTTAAGAAAGATCAAGCATGGGAACAGGGTCCAGAACAAGACACAGCCATGAAGGAGTTACAGAGAAGACTTAGCCATGCACATTGTTTAGCTTTTCCCCAGAGAGGTAAAGAGTTTTATCTGGAAATGGGCCACACTGATCACAGCGTTAGCATACTCCTGTATCAGAAATATGACCAAGACAATCAGCTTATTACCTATGCCAGCAACGGCCTCAGTGCAGTACAGAAGACGTATTCTAAACGTGAGAAAGCCTTGCTTGCCACTACATGGGCTTAGAATCATTTTCTCCGTATAGCTTGTGGAGAGAAGATAATTGTAGAGACCTGCCAACAGTCTCAAGCTTATCTAAAGTGTATAAAAAGTAGAAATGGAAAGGTGTCTGGTAGCAGGATAACATTCCAGGTACTGGTTCTTGAGGGATATGACCTGAAGGTACAGTATGCCATGAATAAGAAGAGCTAGGTGGCCCATGCCTAGCTCATTTGCATCAGTGTACCTCCTTAGATACATAAACCATGATTTCTGAACAAAACCATGCACAATCTCTTCAAGAGAGCATGAACCACCTGCCTTACAATGCTAATGTTTGTACAGATCTCCATAAGGTCTATCTGGAGGGTTGTGCCTTCCACATACAAGGGAGCTATGTTCAGAAGTAGGATTATACTGGGAGAAGAAACAGTTTGGACCCCCAAAGAAATTCCAGCTATTCACAAAATCAAGCCAATAAGCCATGGTGGCAAGCATACATGTTGACAATTCAGACTACCCCTGATGCTAACATCACTGTGCTAGTTATATGCACCAATTGCAACTATGTAAGGTGTGGTTTCTTAACGTGCCTTGGACTGTTCTGACCATACAGTCATTCTTACAGTAATTGCATTTGCTATTTACTTGAACTTTATTGAACTTATTTTTTTTAATAATAATCCTTGTACTATTTTAACATTCGTCTTCAATTTGTGTATCTTGTATTTTGTTCCTCCTCGGTTTGCTTCTGTGCTCAATGCATTTCAGTGTATATCTTAATTGTGTAGATACCTTCACCTTTCTCAATGTCTGTAACTTGTATTGTGCCTGTATTCATATGTGCCATCTTCATGGCCCTGGTCATTTCTGAAAATGGCCTGTGGGATCAGTGCACTTACCTGGTAAACAAATGAATAAATAAATGCCTTCCCCACTGGAAAAAGGGGGTATAAGACATACAAGGGCAAAGATACAACACATAAGGATTTGGTTGTTACAACTGACAAGTTGGTAAATGAAAATGGCATGACCATTTATTGGAAGAAAGTAAAGGATCATTACCATACTATTGGTCCTGATAAACATGGAAATGACATGGACAACAAATCGAACAAGGAAGTAGCCCTAAATGGTACAACTTGGGTTTTCCAAATAACACCTTATGTCAGCTTTGCCATGATAACTCGCCAACAAACTAATCAATGGAAGCCAGTACCTGACTCCACTCTCACAGAAGTAACTAAAGCAAGCCAGAAGGGGAACCTTAGCTCTAGTTACAGAAGACCCTGGCTCAGATATGGTCCAGGTGCAATTGACAGATCATACAACTGCTAAATTGTACCATTATAAAGAAGATTCAGTGAGAACCCTCATCACTCCTGAAGATGTTGTCTCTGACACAGATTTAAGAATCATGTACAAGCAAATGCAACAGTTCAGCATCAATAAAATAACAAGGAGACAGCTGACTAAGGCAGCTAGAACATTTCTGCTAGAACATTTCAATTAGAAGCCTAAGGGTTATTGTAAGGATCAGTATAGGGATGTCACAGTTTAAGTAAGTGTAAGTCAGTTGCAGGGACTATGGGGCACTCCTCTCTAGAGTTACACTCTGGATGAGGGGATCACTGTCCATTTTGCAGGATCTTTGTAGAGCTCCACGTGCAGCTGGTAGCAGTGAGAGAAGGGATATCTATCCTGTGGCACCAGCTCAGCTGAAGCCCACAGCTGAATAACCCCACTCCCTGGAGACACACTGACCAAGGAGAGTGAAGAGTGGTGGGAAGGGGGAGGGTGGCAGGGGCAGCCACGAGGATGTCATCCAACCCCACATTATCCCAACAGCAAATCATTTTGCACCCCTGGATGAGACTTAGGTACCTGAATCCATGGGGGGGGGTACATCTGGGGCAGTCAAGGGAAATGGGAGTGATGACGTGGCACCCAGGGGAGACAGTAAGAAGAGGGCAGCTAGGAGAGTCTTAGTGGTCAGGGATTCTATGATGGGGCAGTAGATTGGGTGGTGGGGGGGAGGATAGTTAGGTGCCTTATCAGTCATCTGGGACATAGAAAAGGCAGGACAGCCGAGAGGGAGGGAAGGATAGCTGGGCATGATGCTTCACATCGGCACCAATGATCTAGTGAACCAGCCTGTAGAGCAAGTGAAGCATAACTTTCAGAGGCTGGGGAACAGACTGCAGGCACACTCAGCCTCCCTGGCCTTTCCCTCGATCCTCCCTGTGGAATAAGGGTAGATGGTAAGCTAGACTAAGGAGGGAAGAGATCGAGGAAGTAAATGAGTAGTTAAAGGAATGGTTTCAAGAGAAAAAGTTCCCACTTTGTGTGGGACTAGGGGACTCCTGGGACAGGAGGATCTTCACTGGTGATGGCCTTCACCAAACAAGAGAGGGGACCAGTGTGCTGAGGCAGAAGTTTGACGTCTACTTTAGACAGTTAAACTCACTGCCAGGGACATTGAAGCTAGGCGAGCCAGAGTAAAGCGAATGTGGTAGGGGAACCTAGCTAGTTCTTTTTTTAAACTTCTTTATTATTGGTGGTCAGCAATAACAAGTACATACAGCTGATATCGTACTCAAATCATGCTGTTACAATAAGTATGTACTCTCAACAAATATATTTCCAGTTATAAAGAAATTCTCCTTGACCTTCTTATAAATTACATTTGTATAAAAGCAAATCAGAGAAAGAAAGAGTTAATAATTAAAAAGAAAAACTTAATGGCATTTTCTCTTCTCTTTTCCTTTTGTTAAAATAGAAAGGGAAAAAAGTTAATGTATTTCACAAACTGCCCACTGTCTTTATCACATAAATTTATACTTGTGTGTTGGCCTGGTCTCACTTAACCCCTATAGTCTATCCATTAATAATAGTTCAATAGCCCTGAGTTTGTTGGGTCAGAATAGATGTTCCTTCTATTTCCTCAACCAGCAATATGAAGGGAAGCCATGTGCCTTTAAAATTGCTGGATTGGAGTTTAAGGTCAGCTGTTATTTTCTCCATCTAATATATTTGTTTCCTACCGGGTCAGTGTGCTGCAGATAGCACCGCTTAAGGAATACCGTGGAGAACACCACGTAGTGCACTACAGCGATAGGGTACAAAACCCCGCATGACATATATGGTGTGCATGGTTTTGTACCCTATCACTCATGGTTGGGGAGGAGGAGTGTCATGGAGGTTAAAACCTCAGTTCAGGAGGTGGTCTGCTGAGCTGCCACCGTGGATCAGGGGAATAAGCCATGTTACTACAGGATTTTGCTGTGTTCTGGACCGGGCTTGAGTCCCAGACATTTTGGAAACCGCATTTGTGTGGTGTTTATTTTTTCTCAGTCCTGGTCTTTCTCCCTGTCCCGTATTGACCCCAGAGTTGATTATCTTATGGGGGATTTGGGTGCTGCCTCAATGGGGGGGCAGGGTCAGAGCCCCACAGAAAACAAAACAGACACATGTTCCCATCACCAAAATCCTTTTTGGTAGTGTGTCTGTGCGCCAGCAATGTATCTGCTGATTTTAAAGCGCAATACATTGCTGCATGGGTTCGTAATTCGTGGTAATGACCCCGTGTCATTTGTTTTACTTGAACCAGCCATTCTGCCAATGTTGGTGGTTCCATCAATAGCCATTTCTTTGTTATGAGCTTTCCTGCGGCTGCAAGGAGAATGCCCTAGAAGGATCTCCATCTATTGTTGCTTTTCCCCTTAGGGGGCCTTCCCAATACAAGATGTGTGAAATCAGGATCTTCTTTCATATTGGCTAGTTTCTTAAATTTAAGATCCAGGTCTGACCAGCATGGACGGATCATATGACAGTCCCAAAAAATATGATAGTGGGTACCTGTCCCCCCCCACATCCATACTAACATTTATCTTAACTCATGAGAGTGAGATGGTAAAAGAAAGTAGCGGACAATACTTTCCATCGAAATTCTTTCCAGTTGTTCAAGGCAGATGCATGAAAGACACCGAACCAAACTAGGTGCCACTCCTTGGGTGTAAGGTGGGTACCTGATTATTTCTCCCAAGCCTCCTGATAGGTTGGGGGGGCCCTCATGTGTGTTTGTGTATAGACCTGGGTCAGCCTGGATATAAATTTATTTGGGATTAGGCCATCTGCCACCTGGTATATTATCTGAGCTATTGGATGTGGCACCCATTGTATCTCTTGTAGGTGTGAATCCTGTCTGAGGAATGACTTTACCTGAAGGTAGTGGAAGAAATCTGTTCTTCACAGATTGAATTCTATAGTCATGTTGGCAAAAGATTTAATAACTCCCTGACTGATAAATTGAGAGAAGTATTTTAAGCCACATAAGCTCCACCTATGAAACTAAAGTCTAACCTAGGGGTCTGGAACTTAGTGCAGTGCATTATTTGGGTATTGATGGTAAAGGAATCCTCAATCTGCATTTTCCTTTTAACTTGTGCCCAGGTCCGGTAAAGTTGCTTAGTCCATTGGCTGGACACAATCAGGGTGGAGATGTCTGCTAATGCTGTCTCAAAACCTGCCTTTGGGTGGGACCTTGTCCGCCATTCAGGTCTTGGGGTACCCAGAGGTTCTCCAAGTCCTGTTTTAACAGCGGAATCCAAGGGGTGATCTGTGCCATCTGATAATATAATGTCAGGTTAGGCAAATCAAGCCCCCCATTTTCCTTAGACCTTTGTAAGTCCACCCATCTTATTCTAGCTCGCTCCTCCCTCCCCCCATATAAATTGATGAAGTGCCTTATTTAGCTGTGCCCAGACAGATCTGGGTACTTTAAGAGGTAGAACTTGAAATAAAAATAAGAAACGGGTAAAATATTCATCGGCCCTGTGTCAATTCGATCCTTGAGGGATAAGGGGAGCATCTCCTATCTTTTTAAATCCGTTTGTACATTTTTCAATAGTAACCCATAATTTAGTGGATATGTACCCAAATAGCGAACAGAGGTGGTCGCCCATTTAAACGGTATTAAGTTTGTCAATTCTGGTGTCCTAGTGCTGCTGATCAGGGCTACTTCTGTTTTCCCTTCATTTATTTTGAAACCCAAAATGCAGCCGTATCATTGTAAAATCTGGTATAGACAGGGGAATATGCGTATGAGGTCCCTTAGGTATAACATAGTATCATCCGAATATAATAAGATACGATTTTCTTCTCCTCCCCCACCCGAATTCCCATCAGATCTGTATGTGACCTAATAAGTGCTGCCAGGGGTTCAATGCTCAGGGAACAAGAATCGGGGACAGAAGGCATCCTTGTCTAGTGCCACGCCTAGTCAAAAGAGGTTCTGATGCTGTTCCATTAACCTTCACTCCTGTCGTTGGGGTTCGGTAGACAGATTTCAACCAAGTGAGGAAATGGTCCCCAAAGCCATATTTTTGTAAAGTCAAAAATAGGAATTCCCACCCCAGGTGGTCAAAGGCCTTCTCCAACCTAACTAGTTCTCCTCTGTACTGATGACTGATAGCAGTATGGTGGGTAAAAATAAGGTTGAGGTTCAAAAAGGAGTAGTAGAAGATTTATTTATTTTATTTCTTTTTTGTTGACCGGGTAAGTGCACTAGACAAATCCTGCCTATTTTCAGGCACGACCCGGGGGAGGGGATACAGATGAATGCCAACTGACCTTGAAACCAGATTAAGCTGTTGGTGGCATTTTTTTTTAGTCAGTGAGGGAAATTTGGCCAGGACACCGTGGAAATTCCCCTGCTTTTTTCGATAAGTGCCATGGGATCTTTAACATCCACCTGAACTACCACCAATCTAGGCAGATGGGACGTCGGTTTAACATCTCATCCCAAGATGTAAAGAGGGGAAGCCTCTCAGAGCTTTTAATTAATAGGAAAAGTAAGTAGGTAAGGAAAATGGGAAGGAATGCAGGTGTAGGATCATAAAACAACAAAAGAGGATCTGGAGCTAGTTGGAAAGGGGTCTGCCTAAATGCCAAGAGTCTGAGTAATAAAATCAGTGAGCTTCAGGCACTGGTGGAGACACTGAGGCAGACCTTGTAGTCATTACAGAAACGTGTAGCACAAAGAATGATGACTGGGACTTGTCATTCCCAGGTTATACAATGTTTAGACAGCACAGAGAGAAAAGCAAAGGGTAGGAATAGCCCTATATGTAGGCTTGCCAGGATTCGATTTCTGTTTTTTTTACTTTTCAAACGAAAATAACGATGTTTATTTTGAAGCATTTGTCCCGATTTTTATCGATGTATTTAGTGACCGGTGTGCAGAATTCTGCCTTTGTAATCATTTGATTTTTTCCGATGTCAGTTTCTATGTAAAAAAAAACAGTGGCTCGGCTCGCCTTTTTATCGTGACTGCAACCAGTAGTGTGGCTTAGCTATTTAACTTTGGCTGAGCAAATCACCAAGCTGACAGAAGGGGCAGGATCAAGAAAATTGTGCCAGATGCACCAATATACTAGTAAGGATTACCGACAAGCATGGCCATGGCACTGCCAAGAAAGAGGTACATTGAAGATTAGCTGCCTTTTTGCACCATTTATTATTCTGAGTGAAGCTGCCTATTTCTTCCAGAGGGACCATGTGAGGACTACTGATGGGTGGGCAGGTGAGGCTGACATCGGCGTGAAAGTTTGTGGGAGGCTGGAGGCAGCAGGCAGGAGCATATCAATGATAACCAGCTTACCCGAGGGGTTGGGAAAGAAGGTGGCAGAAACGTTGTAGTGGTGGATAGTGTTGCTGTTCCCTACAAGTGTAGTATATCAACACACAGTATATCAACACAGACAGGGAAGAGTAAAGCTTTTTTAATATGATCTAAGGAGAGATGATTGTGTTGCTGATCACTACCTATCAGGCTGTCATCACCTGCTGAGCACCACACCCGTTGCCTGACGAAAATAAATTAACATTAAAAAAAAAAACTAGATCAATATCTATGTTTATTTGTTTTCATCGGTTTCGGGACTTCTTACAAATTCGTTGTTTATCGGCTTTTACTGATTTAAATCAAATCCTGGCAAGCCTACCTATATGTCAGAGAGGGCATAGAGGCTCTGGAGAACAGACACATCAGGGAAGCAAAGGGGGAAACAGAGTTGCTGTGGGTTTACCTCATAGTGCCCTTAGGCAAGAAAACACAGGTGGAGTGATCCATACACCACCAAGACAAGGAGAAGAGAAAGATAAGGAACTCAGGAAAGAGCTGGCAAGGGTAGTCCAGAAGGGGAAAGTGGTGGTGGTGGGTGATCTGAACCTGCTGGATATTGACTGGGGTATTCCTGCAGCCATTTGAACCAGACATCAGACCTGGTATACCATCATAGTGGTAACTGAAAGTGAGCGACTCAAATATGAGTGACTTGCTTTCAGCACCTGCTATGTGGGCTACCCTGCAAGGGCGGCAGCGGTCGAAGAACAGGGCGAAGGGAAGAACGGGAAGGAGACTGAAAAGGAGGGCAGGTATGTAAGGGGTAGTGCGATGGTAGGCTGCAGAGCTGGCGCAGTGGTAGAGTGGTGAGGGTGGCTGGCTACATTCAGGAGGGTGCAGGGTTTGGGGCTGGGGAGAGACATAGTATTTTGGTGTTTTTTTGTCCTGGAGTTTTTTTATAGTTTCTCTCCCTCCCCTACATGCACCCCCTTGGAGTTAGTAGTCCTTTGTAATGGGGGTGCGGGGGTACAGCCTCCTGCAGAACAACCTTTTCTGTGTTTGCCATGTTTCCTCACTGAAAGTGAACATCGCTGTTTTGTTTTTTTGGCCATGTACACTCACCATAACAGCGAGCGCTATTCCACAATTGCCATTATGACATGGGACCATCAGTCCCTGTTGAAGACATTGCAGAACTGACTGCTGGTACAATTGGTTAAGGAACCCACTAGACAGGTGGCCATTCTCAATTTGGTGCTCACCAACTCAGAGTTGGTGGGTGGAGTGAGGGTAGGGGAGCCCTGAAGTCCAGCAACCATAACTCCATTTACAATAGTTCAAGCTGACCCTCGGGGCCAGAATGGCTCCATCAAAAACTGAAGTCCTAGATTTCAGAAGAGCAAACTTCACCCAGATAAGGGATCTGGTCTGAGAAAAATTTACCAGGGTGGACAGCATCAGAAGTGTAGAGCAAAGAGGAGGGGCAATCAAGGGAGCCGATCTTGAGGAAACAAAATTGTTACAAATCGAAAAGGTAAAAGAGACCAATATGGTTCTTGGAAAGGGTCAGAGAAGCAGTGAGGGCCAAGAAAAAGGCTTACACCAGGTACAAGGAAAAGCAGGGGGAAGAGGAATGGGGAGCATACCTGTATCAAATAATGTATGTGACAGTTGTATTAAATCAGAAGAGTAGTCATCATTGTCAAGTATTTCATTGGTGAAGCTGAGGAGAATACACACCATTGGAATGACCTAACTAATAGAGTCACTGCTGCTACTGAATTCTTGGTAGCACTGTCAGATGGGCAAGGATGTGACGAAGTTGGTCCATGGTTGCCCAGTTGTGAATAGTTCTGCCAGTATCATGTAACGCCCCATGCATGTATGGCCTTTTTCTGTTCCACCAAGCTTTCTATTACATAATATGTAACCCCCCTGCAGAATGGGGGCTTACCTGCCACCCTGTAGCTCTGTCTCCTCCTGATCTCCGGGGCATCTTTCATGTCCTGCCTGCATTTTTTCTGAACCCCCAGGTCTTTTCCTGCCCCTGGTGCCCCAGCTAAGTAGCCCAAAGCAAAAATCCAGCCCTCTGGGGCTCAAGAAATGCCACCATGATCACCCGCTTGTTGTTCTGTCTTTGGGGTAGTGGGGATCATGCAGGTGTGACCTGTACCTTTGATCTTCGATCCCACGATTTTGCGGTCACACCGGGGAGTGTTCCGTGGGTCCCAGGATCCCCATCAGCTGAGTGGGACCCAGTGACTACGGAGAGGCCGCTGAGAGGCCGCTCTAAAAAATTGAAGGAGTTCCATGAAGTGATCCAATCGGGGCTCATTAATATTCATGAGCTTGAGCCCTGATCAAAACTGAATATTAATGAGGGTCTGTTCGGCCCTCGGGGCAGCTATATCTCGACTGTGGTCAAAAAGAAAGAAAAAGAAATGTTTTTGTTTAAAAAAAAATATAGTAACTGCAATATGTTGGGGAAAGTGTGTTACGGGGGAAAAGTGTCTAAGTAAACAAGCATTTGTCAATGCTGAATGTTGTCACGCTGGCACTGGCAGTGGGAGTGTCGGAGCTAGAGATGCATAGTGCTGTGATTTTGTGAATGTGTCTGAAAAGGTGATTTTGCACTGCGAACACACCATTGTGCGCCACAGCTGCAGAAACACGTTTTGGGCAGGCTGTGAAAAATGGCAGCTGGACTGTTGATAAGGAGATGTGCACAAATGCCAGTGGTGAAAATGTGGCATGAAAATACTGCAGATTGACAAAGTTACAAGGGTGCGTGGAAACTGCGCAATGCACACTTGCAACACAGTCATTGTATGGAGTTTCAGCACCAAATTTTCAACATAGGCATTTTAGGACCTCTGCTCATGACTAGCGTCACCGTCATTTCCTCAAACTGTCCTGAAAACTGATTTTGCACAGTGGCCATGCAATTCTGTGCCAGACGTGCGAAAACACATTTCAGGCAGCTGTAGTGTTCATAAGGAGGCATGGAAAAATGCCAATGATGAACAGCTGGAGTGAAACTATTACAATTATTAAAGTCATGAGCGTGCGTGCAAACTGTGCAACGCACGTTCATAAAACACTCATTTTATTGACTTTCATTCCCAAATTTTCAACATAGGCATTTTAAGGCATCTGCTAATGAACAGTGTCACTGTCATTTTCATCATGTGTCTCGAACACGGGCTTTCCACAGCGACCGCGCTATTCTGCGCTGGAACTGCAAAAACAGATTTTGGTCAGGATGTGGAAAATGACAGCTGTACTGTTCATTAGGAGGCGCAGAACAATGGCACTGTTGAAAATCTGGAGTGAAAATATTAGAAGTTTGCGAATGAGCGTGCGTGCAAACTGCGCAACGCACACTTGTAACACAGTCACTTTATGGAGTATTGTCACCAAATTTTCAACACAGGCATTTTAGGACCTCTGCTCATGAACAGTGTCACTGTAATTTTCGTAATGTGTCCCAAGCACTGATTTCGCACAGCTAACGCGCTATTCTGCGCCGAAAGTGCAAAAACACATTTCGGCAAGGATATGAAAAATGACAGCTATACAGTACACAAGAAGGTGTAGTAAAATGCCAATGTTGAGAATCTGGCATGAAAATATTGCAAATGCTCTAACTTACGAGTGTGCGTTGCGCAGTTGCTACGCACGCTCGTAAAACAGTCATTTTACGGAGTGTTGTCACCAAATTTTTAACACAGGCATTGTAGGACCTCTGCTCATGAATGGCTCATGCCTAGTATCACTGTCATTTTTGTAATGTGTCCCAAACACTGATTTCACACAGCGACCACGTTATTCTGCGCCGGAAGTGCGAAAACACATTTCGGGCCAGGATGTGAAAAATGACAGCTACATAGTTCACAAGAAGGTGTTGTAAAATGCCAATGTTAAGAATCTGGCATGAAAATATTGTGAATTCGCTAACTTATGAGCATGCGTTGTGCAGTTGCAACGCACGCTCGTAAAGCAGTCATGTTTTGAATTTTTCCCACCAAATTTGCAACATAGGGTTTTTGAGAGACCCCCTCATGAACAGTGGCACTGTCATTTTGTTATGGGTCCCAAAAGGTGATTCCATGCAGTGACTACGAAATCACCTTCGGGACTGAATAACGCCATGACAGTGCAAGAATCTCGGAGAAGGGTCCCAAAACCCCATGTTGAAAATTTAGAGCCAAAATTTGCAAAAGCCTGAGATATGCAGCAAAGTTGAAAAACTCTATTTATTCTATTATACAGCTTACCAGCATTTCCTCAGTTCACGGTCGGCTTTGAAGAGTGCAGATGTGTTCCCAGTCCACCGAAGATCATCGCGCCAGACTCCAGAGGTAAGTATGGGGTGGGGGTGAGGAGGCAGGGTGCGGAAGTGGATGGTGTGGGTGTGGGAGGGGAACGGAGACTACGAGGACTGTTTTCCTTTACAGGTTCAAAACGAAAAAAAAAAAGCATTGCGGGACAGTTTTTTTTTTTTCAGGGGATTTGGCACGCTGGGGTGGGCTCCCAACGTGCCACCTAACTGTTTAGGGGGGTGTCTGTAGCCGATGGGGGATTGGGCACCCTCATTGGCAAACAACACGGAGGGGGTTATTTCTGCCGATGGGGAGTGGACTCCCCCGTCGGCACACAAGGAAAGGAGGGTGGGGTAAGAGCCGAGGGGGATTGGGCACCCCCCTTGGCATATCACAATAGGGGGGGCTGCTTTATGCCGACAGGGAGTGGGCTCCCCCGTCAGGATATTCACATGGGGCAGGGGCAGCCGACAGGGGGATTGGGCACCCCGGAAGTCGGCAGTTCGGCAGCCAGCGTGCCGCCATGTACATAATGGCGGCAAGCACAGCAAGAAAAGGACCAAAGTGCCTGACGAGCTTTGCTCGGATTGCAGCGGACCTTTCCTTAGATGTGCTCACCACATTATGCATGCATGGTGTGGCACCGGCATGCAGGCTGATTGGGGAATGCGGGATGCTCCTACTGGTGCGTGCCCTGCATTCATCCAACAGAGACCGTGCCTCCAAAGCTAATAAATAATAAATGCTTTGCTCCTGGTTACACCAGATAAAAAATGGGACTCAAGAGTAACAGTCTGTCTGCTGCTACATGTCAGGGAACTTAAATATTGGCAGCAGCGACAGGAAAACAGACTGAGAAAATTCCTTGATCTGCACAGCAACAGCAAGTACTCAGCCTGGGCTAAAGGATTGCGGGGCATTGGGGCAAATATTTTATTCATCCTGGATGCACCAGAACTTTAATTTGGGACTGTGCTCATTCTGCTAAAAGGACAGTGGGTTAAGCAGCCATTGCAAGCAGCCACAGTCAATCGGAAAGCCAGGACTTGTGGGACATTCACCAAAGCTCATGGGTAAATGCCAAATCTCATGGGGACTTACAGGGATCTAATTCTAGGCACCAAAACAGCAGACCAACAGTGCATCTAGTGAGGTTCGGGCATTATTCATTTCTGTGATTGACAGGTCCTCCAGCCAATCTGAGGCCCTGCAGCCAAAAACCACAGCCAATCAGGAGCCTCGGGAGAGTCCTATAAGAGACAGTGTTTTCCAGCATTTTGCCAGATTCGAGAGGGAGAAGGAGATTCAAGCGGGAGTCACCCACAGGGGGTGGGGGCTCAGGCCCCTGCCATGTGACTGGGCCTGGTCATTCCAGATAAGTCCCTCCTTCCAGGAGGGGGGGGTTTGTTTTAGTTAAGTTAAAATAATTTAGTTAAGTTTGAAACTGCTAGTCTGAAGGTTGCCAGATTGCTCTCCAGGTGCTAGTCTTCCCCTCCACATTGGGGAAATATGTGAAACAAAACCAGATGACACCAAGCAGCGGTGAGAGTGCTGACCGAGAACCTCAGTCGTGAGAGGACTGAAGACATCAGGAGCCTTCTATAGCAGGGATCGACTGTGGAGGACTGGTGTGCGTACCCTTGTACCCCTCGGTACAAGGGAGAGATATGGCAAGCTAAACCTATGGGCCTTCCTGCCCTTTTAACTGTTTACTGCCAAGAAAGTTAGGTAACTAGGGGCCGACATGCCCTGTACCTACAGTTGTGAGAGAACATAAGAGTAATTAATCTGGGCTGTCTTTCCCAACGTGACTGTTTAAATTTAGTAGTTCTTCAGTTTGCACCTTGTCTGCTGCCCTGACTGGCTCAGCACAGGTGGGTCTTGGAACTGTGTTATGCAGATTGCAGCTGTTGCTGGGGGTACCTAAGAGAGCCCAGACAGTGTACAATCAGGAAAAATCTGGTACATGTGCTGGTAGTCATCTATACCTATTAGTTGGTCAAGATTGTCCTGTGGAGCTGCCAGCCATAGCTACCTTGCCACTTCAAGGGACATGAGACCCGAGGGCCAACTTGAGACTATGCTTAAACCCTGGAAATGATAGTTTTCTACCTTATTTGAATTATGTCTGAGAATACAGACGTGTTAGAGAAATATTGGTATATGAATGTACTGGATGTGACTACAATATATATATGTGCTGAATATTCAGGATTGCAAATCCAAGATCTAGCCAAGGTACCCTGACTAGTTACCTTTTCTGAAGTGTTCAGTTCTGAGACATGCAGGGCAACCCCTGCTACTCTGCCCAAAGCAGGGCAACCCCTGCACCTAATGATAAGGATAGACAGCTATTGTTGCTTAATTTGCCTTCCAAGTTAGCCCCTTCCTCTTAAATCAAAGCTGGCCAACACAACCAGCTGCAACATCCACCAGGACTACAACAATCCAGGACTTTGATATCTGGGTACCCAAGGAATAGTGTGAGATTGCGGGGTTTCATCTGTATCTAGGAACTGGTACCAGTGGTGGGGAAAATTACTATCTAACATCTGATTAGTCAGCAGCTTAGATAGCCAGGGCTGTGGGTATCATTGTCTGGTTGGTGAACTGTGATTGCCTTTTCTGTTAATTTAATAGCCACCCAGCTGGAGGGTTCACCAGCACAAACAAACCTATGTACATTTGTGAATATTGATCAGACTAACTTCTATTCCTCCTGTTCCCTCATCCTAACTCCGATGCCCCAAATAAATATTATTACTGTTGTTGCAAATCATAGTGTGTGAGCATATTATTAGAGAGAGTCTTTAATTCAAAGTGTCTGAAATGTGGGGAACTGCATATTGGGTCATGTCTGGGGTGGTAAATGGTAATTGTGAGAGGTATAACATCTCAGGGGGTTATACCTGGTAACAGCTAGTCCACATAAAGGTAAACTCTGAGTGGAGGCGCTGTGCATTGTTAGAACCAAATATAAGTTTCCGAACCCAAACCCCTCAGCCTATTGTCCAGAGCAGTAGGCAGGGGTGTAACCCTAGGAGTAGTGCTGTCTAGAGGATACATAATATATAGAATTAGTGATGTCCAGTATCAAGGAGTATTAGTTTTGCTAGCTGCTGGAATATGTGTAATGTGGCAGTTGCTTTCACAGACCTGTGGAAGTGGCTGGTTATTCTACGTGCCATTGCAATAAGATTGCTGATACTTGTGCTCCTGTCTAGAGTTTAGCAGACAGCTAAATTTAATGTGTGCAAAGCAGTTCACATTTACTCTCTCTTCCCTGTCACTGAAATCCTTTATCGTGTTAGCTGCATCATCTGTCACTATTATTCCTACTTATAATCCATTTCTGAGTATCCTACCACAGTTTTTCTAGGGTGTTAAATATTGACTGCAGTGCATTCACTATCCATAACACTGCCACTGAGCAATGCCATTCCCCTCTTCTGCCCTTTTGGTGTTGGATTAGACTGGTTTTGTGATTGTGAGAAAGAAACCCAGTGTGCAGTCAAAGAAATATGCCCATGAGTTGCAGCGCTGGTCCAAATATTTGTTATGAAGTGTACAACCTCACCCTCTGCCTCCTTAAGTGCGTGCACAGTGCAGGTTTTGACTGCCTAGTAAATCTCTGGAACAACTCTGCAGGTAAATGTAAACCTGAATAGTATTTCATATCTTAGCTGTAATCATGCAAGCAGTCATCAGAATCCAACATTTTCCACAATGGAAAAGGGCTATATATCTGTCCCTGTCATTTCACCAATAAGTCATGTAATTTGGGAAGCAGTCAGATGCTTGGAATCAAATTTGGTCTTGCGATCAATTAAGTGAGCTACAGTTAATTGGCTTGGCTTATGGAAAAAGCACTGGCCAAGGAACTGGTGCTGCTGCTCTTTCATGGTAGGGGAGTTGGTGATAGGAGTATTGTGTCAGCTGATGCTGCCAAGTCCGCAGAAGTTGACCTACTTCTTGTATGTGATGGAGATAAAGGCTGTGTAACTGATCCATCCTCTGCCACCATGACTGCCTGTGGGGACTGACTGCTTCTACTACCATGATCCAGCTCCGACTCATCAAAATTATCACCATCATCTGAATTGCCCCTAAATGGCTTAGTGAGATCTGCAGGACAAGCAAGTACATGAGAGTGCTGCCACATTAGGTGTCAGCTCATGGCAATGGTTCCCATGCCACTGAGTTCCTTCCCCCTGCTAACAGTTGTTTTACAGTGCACATACAATGCTTTAAGTTTCGGCTCAGTCGAGGATCAAAGGCCCGTGGGTGCCTTACTTTTACCTTTGCATCTACAGGCTCCAATGTTCATGTTGTCATATTATTGTAGGGGGCACACAACTGTACATGGCACATGGACAGCAATATTTCTTTGACTGTACACTGGGTTAAAAAAAACATAAAGTAACAAAGTGCTTAAAATGCAACTAACCCTTCGGGCAACTATGACAAAACAGTAGGCAAGTAGACATGACAGCAGGTAGCCAGGCACGCTAGGTGAAAGGAGAGAACTTTACCCAACTCCTTGTACTTTTCTGCTGAAAAATCTCTAACTGATCACAGATGTCCTGTGTAGTACACCTCTGCCTGTTGGCCTCTAGCATGCCTGGCTGCCTGCTGTCACGTCCACTTGTCTACTGTTCTGACACAGTTGGCCAAAAAAGCTAGCTGCATTTTAAGCAGTTGCCTGGTTTTCCTTTAAAATAAATTGTGAGACTAGTCAGTCAGTCAGTGTAATATGCCTCTGCTTGTTGCCACCTAGCATGCCTGGCCGCCTGCTGTCACATCCACTTGTCTACTGTTCTGTCACAGTTATCTAAAAGGGCTAGTTACATTTTAAGCAGGAGATCGTTGGGGGTTCCTTGAGGGAAGGTGTTTTGCCATCTGCCCTAAAAAAGGTGGTGGTCTGACCCCTCCTAAAAAAGCCATCATTGGACCCTGACATTCTGGCACATTGCAGCCCTGTCTCTTATATTTCCTTTTTGGGGAAGATTATTGAGAAGGTGGTGGTGGATCAGTTTGTGGATCACCTGGAAAATTGGGACAGCTATGAACTTCTCCAATTAGGTTTTTGGCCCCATCACAACACTGAGACTGCACTCATCAGGTTGAGTTATGATGTCCTCCTGTTGAGCGACAAAGGACTTTGTTCCATCTTCGTCCTCCTCAGTCTTTCATTGGCATTTGACACAGTTGACCATGGGGTGCTTCTGGATCACCTGACGAACTATGTGGGCCTCACCGATATAGTTTTAAACTAGTTCAAGTTCTACATAACTGGAAGAATGCAACAAGTTGCCCTAGTTAATTTAATCTCTGAGGCCTCTTTGCTATCCTGTGAGGTTCCCCAGGGCTCAATCCCCTTGCCCCTGTGGTGCTCTCTGTGTACATTTTGCCCTTGGTGAGATCATGAAATGCTACGGTGCTGAGTATCACTGTTATGCAGATGACACTCAGCTATACATGTCTTATTCCTGTGGTGGGGAGTATTCGGCCTCGGTGCTGGGGTGATGTCTCACCAAGATAAATGACTTGATGGCCTCCAACTGGCTATGCTTCAGCAATGAAAGACAAAGGTCATGATGATCAAGCCGAGTTGGTGGGGCTCAGCAGCGGTGGGAGGTGTGTCAGCCCTTCCTTCATTGGGTGGTCAATCTCTCATAGCTGTTGATGGATTTAAGAATCTTGTGGTCATTTTGAACTGCAGGCTGTCACTAGAACAACAGATGTCACTGGAAGTCCAATCTGGCTTTTACCATCTTTGAAACACTGCTAGGATCAAACTGCATTTGGCTTCTGTTGATCTGGTGATGATTGTTCATGCTTTTTTTTACCTCTTGGTTGGACTACTGTAACTCTCTATACTTAGGGTTATCTGGAGGTTTGAAGAAATGCCTGCAGCTGGTCCAGAGTGCTGTAGCCCAGCTGGTGTCAGAATCTTCTTGGAGCGACCACATCATGCGGGAGCTGCATGCGCTGCACTGGCTGCCTATGCGGTGGCGCATCAAAGATATGCTTGTTAACATACAAGGCCCTACGAGGTTTGGGACCTGACTAGTTGGAAGATCTGCTGATTCCTTATCTCCCAGTCCACCCTCTGTGCTCCACCAATACAGGTTTTCTCATTATCCCCCCCCTTCCTGCCTGAGGCAGCTCCAATGCTGTAGAACTCATTTCCTGGGAGCATTCATATGGCCTGCACTGTGAAGGCCTTTAAAGCCTCTCCAAAAACATATTTATTTGAACAAGTATTCCCTAGCTAGTTAGCTTTAGAAAATCTGCATTTTACAATTTTACTTACCAGTTATTATTTTGTTTCTGTTGTTATGCTTTTTTATGTACTTTATTTGATTTATACTGAATGTACAGTGCCCTAAGCACTTGGGAAAAGGTGCTTTATAAATAAAACTTGCCTGGGAAAAGGCACATTAATGATTTAAGCTTACCTTGCTGTGATCAACAGGTCCCACAATTACATTATTGACCTCACGAGATTTGTGCTTGAGGCTAAGTACTTTCTTTTTGAAAACTGCTACTATGCCCAGCACAAAGGAACAGCTGTGGGCAATACATTAGCCCCAAGCCTCGCTAACAAGGCCTGGGAGGACGAGTTTATTTTTGATGAACTGTACAATTCATTCAGAACCAATATTAAATCTTGGAAGCGCTATATATAGATGACTGATTATTAGTCTTTATTTATTAATTTATTGAGATCTCTGATTGCAACCTTTGGGCTAAAAGCCCATTTACAAAGGTTCCAAATCAGCAGTACAACATGGAGGACACAAAAAATACAATTCTATAATACAGAAGACATAGGAGAATAGATACAATTCAGTGCAACAAGTTACAGACTTTGTTTACATATATATTCTAGGCATTTGCAACACATTGGTTTACATAGGAGCCGCGTCAGTAGCACAGAATGGGAGAGCCACAGTGCTTCAAAAGAAAGATTCAAGGTTGCATTTGATATTTAATTAAGAACAAACCTATGATTTCATGGATAGTGCCCAGGGCATGTGTTTTAGGTAGTCAGGTAGGTTACGCTTTTCACAAGTTACGTGGAAAGACAAAGAAACAGTGTGGCAGGAGACTTGCAGGGTTGAAAGCCTGTAATCACTGGAGCTAAGCAATAAATTGCTGGAGGGAGGTGGGGAGAGAGAGAGAGAGGGGTAACATGGATTGGTAGGGATTGGGGGAGGCATTAGAGAGGTCAGGTGAGGAAGTAAAGAGGGGGAAGGATGATGGGGGTGAGAGGGTAGTGAGAGAAGGGGCAGGAGGAGAACTACAAAGAGTGGAGCTTCTGTAGAGTAAGTAGCTGGTGGCAGGGATTAGCAGGAGGTAAGAGCCAGTAAAGACTCATCAGGTATTCAGCTTTCGGTCTGGAGCGGGACCCTGGAAAATTTAATGAACTTCTCAGAGTACATTAACTCAACATCTGTGCACCTGAAGTTCACACACATGATACATCAAAACCAAATTGCTTTTTTGAACATTTTGCTGTACAAGGAAAATAACAGACTGGAAATGAAACTGTATAGGAAATCCCTTTCATGTAATACCCTCTGGAAAAATGATAGTTGCCATCCAGTAAGTATCATTAGAAACATCCCTAAAGGGCAGTTCATAAGGGTAAAAAGGGTATGCTGTACCGTAGAAGGGTATACCGAAGCTGCAGAAAGCCTAATAAATAGGTTTGTAGAGAGAGGATATGACAAAGCATTGGTACACAGAGCTGATACCTTTGCAAGTGAACTAAACAGAGGTAGACTGTTACAATGAACTAACAGAGAAGAAACCAGCAACATACCTACTTTTGTGACATAGTTTAACCCACTGGCCCCTTGAATTGGTACTGTTATTCAAAAACATTGGAATATCTTAGAAACTGATCCCAAACTACAGATACTGGCAAAACAGAAACCTAGAATAACATTCAGAAGGGGAAAGAGCTTAAAAGACAGCTTAGTGCATGCAGTACTATCCCCAATTCAAAACCAAAACAATTGGTTAGTGGTTACTGAAACCACCGGTGGGGAACCTTAGATGTGGATATTGTATCCACTGCTCAAACACATTGAACACACATTCATTTGGTCACCCACGTTCATGCACATGCTTTGACATAAAGCAGTTTATAAATTGCAGCACATGTGGACTAATATACCTGTTAACCTGCCCATGTGGCTTGGGTTATGTGGGACAAGCAAAAAGAGCGATGAAGTTCCGAATACTGAAACATAAGGCTGCCATCCATAATAATAATATCGATTACTCGATGGTAAGATGTTACCTTGAAGCGGGACATGGATCCTTTGCTTCCCTTAAGTTTGTGAGCCTTGAGAAAGTGGAACTGAGTATAAGAGGGGGAAACTTAAAACAAAGTCTGTTACAAAGAGAATCTTTTTGGATACACACCCTCAATACTCTCACTCCGGGAGAGAAGACATGCCTCTATATAGTTATTTGACATAAATAGAAACATTTATCATGATGAGACACCAACCAAGCATGACGTGTCTGCTGTGCCGGTTGGTCGGTTACTGAGTCTAAATCCGTCTCATCACGACTTTTCTGCTCTGCTGATAGATGGGGAATGGCACCAAGCTACACTTTTACAAGACACATTTTAATAAAACTCGTCTTGACACATTGCCTATCCTAGCATGATGTTCCTACTCTGCTGGCAAATAGTATTTGGTAAAAAGCTACACGTGCCCATCGCAGCATGACTTTCCTGCTCTGCTGGCAGATGGTATATGGTGCAAAGCTCTAGCAACCAGCTGTTAGACAACCAAAATCTACACTTAGACTGATTCCACCAATGAAACTTCTTCGATCCACTATGTTTTTGGGGTAAGGTCAAAGGTCACATGGCAACTCTCCAGTATGACTTGTCTGCTCTGCTGGCTTCAAGTTGCAGCTGCATGTCCTTTTGAACCTGGGATGTCTTTCCCCTTGTCTTAACCATGGTAGTACTGGCTATTGTTCTCATCCCACCAGCATAACTTTTCTGCTCTGCTGGGTTGAGGAACATGTAATTAGCACACCTAATAAATATACCATGCACTTTTTTCAACATGACTTTCCTGCTCTGCTGGTTTCGGGTGTCAAAGAATTTATAGCTTATCTCTTTAAAGCTCTGTTACACAGCAAGACTTGCTGACTCATTTTTCCCTGCATGACGTTTTGGCTCCACAGGGAATTAAGCTTTGTACCATGGATCTCTGCTAGACTCGTTGATTTGGTACATGTGTCTTTTCAAAGTTCCTCTTAGACAGCAAGACATGCTGGCTCTTCTACATTCCCTACATGACTTTCTGGCTCTACAGGGAAGTATGCTTTGTACCATGGGTCTCTGCTAGAGCCGTTGACTCATTACACGTGTCTTATTAATAGCCAGTTTCCAGAGAGAATTGTTCTAAACTGTTTGATTCTGAAATTCTATTTCTAATTTGTCTATGTACACAACCTCAAGTAATGGGTGTTATGGTCTCCACCCTCCCCCCCCACTTCCATGTTTACTCCCTGTTCTGTATGTCACTATATGTTGTGTGTTTGTGTCTCTTTAAGTGAAACCTTCTTAAGCACACCTGAGAGTACCTGTATTCACACTCTGATGATGGCACTCCATTGAAACATAAGTGTGTGTCTCCATTCTGAAGGTAAAAACTACCATGCCAAGCAAGGTAAGGAATTACTGGATTTATGGTGCATTCAATGCAATTATTTCAATGTGCTTTCGCAACTTGGTATGATGTTATGCTTGTGCACTTTGGATACACTGTGGCTGTTCTCCTCTCTATTCATGGGATATACCACCCTGTAGAGGTATGATGGCAAGAAACCCTAGAGGAGGGTTCCACTCCTTGAGATGTCATGGAAATGATTCCCTTGGCTAAAGGTAGCTTAGGAAGGAGCCCACGGAAAAGAGATGAGTTGCTGGAGAAGGAGGGGAGGATGGTGGGGCAATGAGAAAATGATTCTGGAGTGACCAGGAGGAGCAGCCTTTTAAGGCCTGATTGGGGGCATGGTTAGTTGCTCTGCCCATTGAACTACAGGTATAGCCTTACAATTCAGTGTGCTTATGCAGCTTGGTATGATGTTTTGTTTGTGTGACTTGGATACATTGTGGCTGTTCCCCTCTATCCATGGGATATACCGCCCTGTAGGGGTATGGTGGCAAGAAACTCTAGAGGAAGATTCCACCCCTAGAGGTGCCGCAGGTATGATTCCATTAGCTAAAGGTAGCTTATGAAGGAGCCCAAAAGGAGTACCAAAAAGGGTGTCAAGCAACTTGAAGGAGACGAGGGATTCAGAATGGGATCGAGGACATGAACGGAGGTCGATGGGGGTAGATGGTTAGGACTGGAGAGGAACAGGAGACAACAGAGAAATAACTACTGGACTGGAGGCTCACAAGAGGCATGAGGGCAGGACTTCCTAAGGAGGTAGAGAACAACCAAGGGGCCACCATCCAACTTCATCCAACAGCAGACCCTAACTACAGAACCTATGAAAGTACTAACCCTATTTAAGTATTATGTCCATCGGCACTGAGGAGAGGAAACCCCCACCTTTGAGGAGGAAACCTCTGGGGATCCAAGGCCTAGGTCACCTTTCCTCCAGGCTGAAGGGCATTTTGGTTAGTGACAGCTCAGCTACTGCCATTTAGAGTCGAGATCGAGGGAAGAGGAAAATATTCCAATTTGGAGGAAGCTCTCGCTCTGTCCTTCTAACAGGAATACTTTTGAGGGTTGTGAGCGACGTCTCTGCAACAAGGAGCCTAAAAACAAAGGAGGAGAGAAATGATCACTGAGGCACTCAGCTAGCCTACACGAGCCTATGAAACAGACCAGGTGAACTAGAGGTGATGAGAGACAGAATGGCATAAAGGGTGCCTCCGAACCCACTCAGGAAGCTAAAGAGGCCCTGCCAATGAGAGCTCCACTCCTCGCAGCTGAAGTCAAAAATTCTACATCCAGAGGTGTCGTTGGAATGGGTGATGACTGAAGGTCCACCTGGAGCGAAGACATTCTCACTATGGGCCGGGGAGAAGGACCCACTCCGAGCTTCGCATGCTCTAGAGGTGGACTTTTTTGGTGCAGAGCGAGACTGTCGGCTACAGGCTAGCCCTGAGCCATTGAGTAATGGACATGGAAGGCACATCTCCAAGTGGAGAGAGGGAGAGTTGAGAGGTAGCATGAGACCCATATGAGAGTTATGCTCAGAAAGTCGATGTAGATGAGTAGACCTACATATAGGTCAGACTGAGTGAAGGAAACCCTGACGTGGGTCTTGAGGAGGCAGATTGCAATTAGTAACCACAGGAGAGCATGCCAACTGGGTCCATTGAAAAGCCAAATTAGGAGTGGATCAAACTGCATGAGGGAAGAAATGAGAATGGCCGGGCTAAGCCAGCAGCCAACAGGTGAGGTACGAAGTACCAGGAGTAGTGAGGTCGGAGCTACAAAGTCTGAATGGACGAGAGGAGGTTTGAGAATGAATAGACTAGATATGCTGATGGAGTGAAGCCTTGAAGGCTGGCATGGAACAAACAAGAAGACGGGGTGAGCCAATGCTGAATAAGTACATGGGAATGAGAAAGCTGCTCCTGCCGCTCGGTTCCAAGATGACCGCAGTGACAACGCAGTCCTCCGCTATGTCAAAAACAGCACAGTCATGAAAAAGGCACCATAACACCAAGCAGATAAATAAATAAATAAGAAGAGAATTAAAGTGGTTTGACGGCAGGAGCAGAGCTGGACCACAGCTCAAATATTGAGAAATTAAATATGTGAATGCCATTAACAATAGCTGGCTGGCAAGGCAACCAGAATCAGAGCTGATCTAACCAAATGGTGCAAAGAAGGAGGGCTAAAGAAAAGGGGAAACACAAAGAAAATTAGATTAATGCCAGCAGCAGTAACAGGCTGACATGAAGTGGAGTGAATCCATGCTAAGAGGTCCTGAACGTAGGACTAGGGTAAAGGAAACAGCCGATAGTGAAGGTAATCTGTAGGGCAGAAAACCCCCAAAAGATAAGCAGAGCCAGTGAGCCTGGAATGAAATGGGAATGGCTTTTGAGAAAGAGCGAGGGAGAAGCAGGCTGAGGGGGGTGTTGGAAGCCACAGGTAGACTAGTTGGATCAGGTGGTCCTTAGCATCTGACATGGATAAGCAATAGGTCGAAGAGTTACTGGAATTAAAAATGCAGGGAGGACTATGAAAAGAAACAGAATAAGGAGGAGGGGCAAAACGAGAGAAAGGCAGAGATAAAAAATGGAGAGGCTCACCATGCCATGTGGATAGTAGGTAGTGGACATTAGGCACACCAGAGTCGAGGGTTAGTGGATCCGAGGAGCCGCTCACTGGAATAGCACAGAGGACCCCCAAAATGGAAGTAGCGAGCAGCAGAGTGAGAACCATGGAACACTCATGATGGAGTTTAATGGTGGTCCCGTAGATGGAAACAAAAGAAATGACTTGGTGAATTAGGAGGAAGCAGGAGGATATGAGAATGTGCATGCCAGAAGAAGGAGCAGAGATGCACCAGCAGCAGGAGGTGACAGCTAGGGGTCGGTGAGGATATCGAAGAATGCTGGGAAGAATGGCAGGACTGCAGGGGCAAGCCAGGTTGACAGAATGCCACACTGACCTCGAAGAGAGAAGGGACGGAAGGGAGCCTCGAATGGTGGGGAGAAGGCAAGTAGAAGCATGGGGAGGTACTATGGGAGTAGAGGTGGGATGAAAGGATAGGACAAACAAGTGGAGACACAATGGGCAGCCATATAGCAAGAGGCAGAAAGAGAGAAACAACACAGTGGGAGAGAAGGGTGATAGGAGAGGAACAGACAAACGGCTGCAAAACAGTGGTACTGAGGAGGAAGAGAGAAGGGGAAGGAAGGGAGGGGGGAGAACATCCAAGCAATTGCAAGGTGAATGGCGGACAGGGGAAAAAAACAGAATGAGAGACACAGGCAGAGGGCAGGAGCAAGCAATAGACAGGGGAGAAGGGGTGGTAGAAATGAACACAGCAGTGAGGAAAACAGAGGGAGGAGGGAAGTGGGCAGAACCTCCAGTCGCAATGAGAAAACGATCCTGGAGTGACCATGAGGAGCGGCCTTTTAAGGCCTGATCAGGGGCATGGTTAGTTGCTGCTCCCATTGAACCACAGGCATAGCCTTACAAGTACTTTAAATGTAGTTGAACTTGTCCATAGCCACTATCTGCCTTTAATACACTCACTATGGTGAGGTAAGTAAGTTTGTTTTTGAACTACGACTTAGTTGCAGTGATCAGATTTCATATCAGCCATACCTGCGACTACGTGGATCCGAGTTACTGGAATCCTTACAGGTAAGCACAGACTCCCTGTTTGTACTGCTTAGGCATATATGTGGTAGAGCAATTATTTGTTGTTTGTACTTATTGTAAGTGTATACTTATATCATTCCATCCTTACACAATAAAGGCTATGGCATTTTGTTAAGCAAAGAAGACATTTGGTCCCGCTGCTTTGTTAGTGCTGACTACACTTCCACAGTGTGGAAACCTTGTGACTTTGTAGGTTCCAGCTTTTTTTTTTAAGGAAAAAAGGAAACTGCTTAAAATGCAACTAGCCCTTTGGGCAGCTTTAGCCAGAAAGGCACTCTGAGTTCATGTTCCTGTTTATTTAATCAAGAAGACTCCATTCAGCAAGTTCATTTACAAGGAGGTCCCATGTGGGCACATTACATAACAATACAGTGTAATATATACTAAACAGAGTAGGTACAATTAAAAAGGCAATTAAAAAGTGCAATAGTTACATATAGGTACTTAACGATAAGCAACAACACAGAATGTGATAATAATGCTAAACAAGTAACTCATAGTAATGATATAATCTAAGCTGAGAGTTGAAGCACAGAGGGAAAAATATGGCCCATGTGGATGGAACGTGGGAGGAAAAGGAAGGGCCATATACTGTATATAGGGAGATTTGAGGGATTCAAGGGAGAATAAGGAGGGATTACATGATAGGATCAGAGGGAGAATTAGAATGAGATAAAAGACTAAAAGTTCTAGTCTGAGAAACAGTGGCAAACGTCATTTGTTTACTTGGCGACAAGGCTTTTAAATGCATTTAATGGGCCTAGCTTGGATAATTTAAGGGATGATTGCAGCTTGTTCCACACAAGGGGGATAGTGTGACTGGTGGCAGCTTTGCCACAATTAATGCGGACTTTAGGGACTTTGAGCGTAATGTACAAAGTATTCCTAAGGGCGTAGGTGCATGAGATGTGGCAAAGCAGACTTGAGAAGTATGGTGGTAGTTTACAAACCAAGGCTTTGTATGCCCAGACATAAGTACTTAGTAATCTTCTGGTGGTAAGGGATGTCCACTCAGTTGCAGCATAGAGGTCACAGTGGTGCATCCTGAATGGTGCATTAGTGATAAAGCAGATGGTTCGATGGTATAGGACATCTAACTTAGGTATTGTTTTAAGATACCATTTTCTTTAGGGTATTCTTTTCAGTTCAGTTTATCTTTTGCCCCCCATGACCAGTATCTGAACTGCCTGCCAGACCCTGCCGCTGCTCCTGCCTCTGTAGCGCTCTGATTTTTTATATATTTTTTTTATTACAGGTATTTTTTTCAGTTCAGTTTTTAGCTCAAGTCCCCTGTCCCCAAGGCTCAGTGCCCAGCGCACTGCCTGACAGGTTCTGCTGTTACTGCTCCAGTATCTCTGCCTCTCACTGATTTTTTTTAAGATATTATTTTCTTTTTTTAGGTTAAGTATTTTTTTTAGTAGCCAACAGCCAGAATGCTGGCATCTGACTCCAAATGTCCTCTTTCCTAGCAATCTACCAAGCACCAAGCCGAGCCGGCTGACAACCCCCAGTGTCTATCTCAGTGTACAAGCTGTGCTGCTGCTGCAGCAGCATGATTCCAATCCCCAGGATCAACCTTCAATGGACTCAGCAAATTGTTTTCCCCCATCCACTGACTGGCTGCAGATGAAGCCCATGAGACAGCCCCATAAACAAAAAGTATTGAGTGATTTGCCTACTTTTAGATACCCCAGTCTACTAGTGCTAATCCAGTCAGCCTCTCTCTATGCTCTACATTGTCACTCATCGCTGCTTTGTTCTTCCTCCTCCAGCCAGCTCTGCCTGTAGTCCCATGTTATCATCTTTCCCTCCTGGAGTGAGTACCTTCCCCTTCCTCCAAGGCAGCATCATATTCATCTGCTGTCTCTGACCGGGTGAGTGCAGTACAGAATACGCATCACATGATGTTAGTCAATCTGCAGGAGGATGCTGCGGGGCCCTAGTAGCTACTGCGTCTGCCTGCCCTGGAGAAGCCATACATTTTTGAATGCATTTTGGCCAGCTGGCCAACAAGGCAGTGGTAGTGGGTCAGAAACATGTCAGACCAGCTTTGGCCTTATTCTGGCCAGCTAATCAGGCCAGGCAACACACAGTCGACCCAAATCTCTGAGCTGGCCCACTGCACACTCCCAAGCCTGTGCAGGCCCAATTTACTTACCACCTACTCTAAAATCCTGCCCTTTATAGCCCCTTACATTTATCTTCTGCACTTTGCTGCTTAATTGTTTCAGTGTATCAAGGTGTATGCCTTGCAGACTTTACTAATGTTGCAATTTTAGACAATACCCTGTTGCTTTAACAGTCCCCAGGGACTTACTTGAAAAATAGGTGCTGCGCCTAAATGTGGATTTCCTGCTATGTCAAATTCTAGTAAATAAAATGAAACATAGACTGTGGGAGCTGCCAAAGGGATTTTGGGGTCTCTCTCGCACCAGTGGGAGAGGGCTGGGGGAACTGTGGGAAGTGTACGTGCCTGAATGGTAGTGGGATTCAAATTTTGTGATTACTGTTACCTTGCATGTCATGCCTTACCATTTGCCCTTCAGATTCCTCTACTGAGTTGTTGCTTCCCCTTAATAAGGCCCTTTCTCATTTGTGTTGTTTACTGTGTCCATCGTTATCATTCATGTCATCTTTAATGCTACTCAGACCCAGGCACCAGCCAACTGAAAGTACAAAAACTCAGCCTCTCCTTAATTGTGCCTGGCTGTGGCACTCACCTTGCAGGTAGGGTAGCTACACCATTGGTATGTCATGTCTGTCTCTCTCTGTCTGTCTGTCTGTCTGTCTATCTATCTATCTATCTATCTATCTATCTATCTATCTATCTATCTATCTATCTACAGTATATGTCTGTCTATCTATCTATCTTTGGAAAAGACATAAAAATAAAGATTCATTTATTCATCTACCCATCTATTGCTATCCCTCCCACCCAACACTGGTGCACGTGACTGAAGTTTGATGAGCAGGGTTTGTCTCACACTACTTCTACAGGTTGCCAACCCACCACAGAATGTTGCAAATGAATACTCCCCAGCCAGACCAGCCCATAGCTCTCCAGCTCTAGTAGCCACTATGTCAGCATGAAAATGACACACTGGAAGACAGGCATGAATCCAGCAACTCTGGGGGATGGCAGGGGAGACCAGTTTATCAAGGTCCTATCTGCTTCTAATAATGTAGACCCTGGACTCAGTTCTTGAAACTCTGATTGTGACGCAAGATGCCTGCCAGTACTGTAGGAAGGGAGGGGTGAGAGGGGCACCTGTCCCTGGGGAAAGCTTTCAGGGGACACACACACAAGTTTGGTACCTCCCTTCCACATTGATTAATCTGCCTGCAGTTTTAGTAGTCCTGCTATTATCTCCCTTTCTCTGGTGCTGCTACATTGGGATTTGATGTCTTTCTTTCGTCCTCTCCACCACCACCACGGCTCACGGCCCATTTCCCTGCAGCCCCCACCACAGCTGACAGTCAGCCTGTTTTCTTAAAAAAAAATTATTTCAGTGTTCCCTCTCTTAATGAATAAACCTCCTATCCATCTAAGTCTCCATGTGGCTTCCAGGACAGGCAAAGACAAAAATGTCATTGGACTGGTTGAGGAGGATACTATGAAGACAACGAAGTTTCCGATTGGCTCCAGCTCCTCGTGTTTCTCTGTCACTGTGACTGTGTCATGCTTCCCCTACCCATGCAGGATTGCATGAGTGTGTGACAAGAGAGAGAGCCATTAGGAGCATTTTGACACAGCATAGTTGTTGTTCACGATCTTTTGAGAGCACAGAGCAGAGCAGCTGGGTGACTTACAGCACTGCAGTGATGTTTTTAAAACAGGTGGTCCACCAGACTCATAGTGTATGCTGAAGCACAAATGAGACAGTAAGATAGTTAAAGACTTTGCTCTAATTGCTCTCATGCTGTAATTGTTTAGATTGTGTGCAGACTGCAGATTCAGATTCTAGTTGACATGCCTGCTAAGGAAAGCAAACAAAAAATAAGGTAGCAATCATGCATAGGAAATAACCATGGGGGTGATGAAGGTTGGGTATTGCTGTTCTGTGGGGTTATTGGGTGCTGTTAGGACTATCCTTTGGGATATGGAGGTTCTGCTGTTCGGGAAGGGGACTCTGGAGTTTTGCTGCTGTCCTTAGGTGGGCTGGACTGGGCTGTATCTGGTCATTATGGTGGTGTCTTGGCAAAGGCTGTGGAGTCTTTATGGGGGCTATGGATGTTACTCTGTCCTAAAACGAGCTGTGGAAATACTGTTGTCCGGGGGGGGGTGCTTTAGTGATGTTGGTGTCCTGGGGTGGATTTGATGGTGTTGCTGTCCTGGGGCCAGGATGGTGGAGGCTTTGGTGGGGTGTTTTCCTGTGACTTGCCTGACTGGAGGTGCTGCTGTCGGGGGGGGGGGGGCTTCTCTTCTAGAGTTTTTGCTGTCTTGGGGAGGAAAAATGTGTTACAGAGTTATGGTTTCTGTCCTTGAGAGGGGATAATCGAGCTTGGGAGGAGTGTTGCTATCCTGTGGACAATAGAGGTGCTGCAGTTCTGGTGGACATGGAGAGGTACTGTACTGCTGTATCATTGGTGGAAGGGATTCTGGAGGTGCTAATGTCTGTAGTCCAGTGGGGCAGGGGGTGCTGACTGTGGTCTGGACATGTGCATGTACCCTCAAAACTCATTTTGTACCCCTAAAAAATTTAGACAAGGTTTTATCCCTACCTATTTCTTGCATGCAAGATGCAAGAAAAGTTTTGGAGGGCGGAGAGCAAAATGTGTGACTTACCCCAGGTGCAAACGCCTTGCTGCGACACTGGTGCCAGCATCAAACAGAAGTTATGGAAGGGGCACCTTGCAGTGTTTGCAATTTGCAATTCAGAAATGGCAGGTGTGGCACAAAGGGGCCCCCCTGCACCAGACTGGCGATGTGCCAGGTTTGTGCCATGGTCGGGGGTGCCCCAGGGTGTAGGGGGTCTTGCGGCAGAAGCTGGCTACAACATCCCCTTAAATGGGATTCTGACAGCCAGCAGGACCCACTAGGACTTAAACCACCCAACAGCTGGTCTAACAGCCCTTGCACCACCCCTGGAGCCTTGGCAAGGTGGGATGGAACCTGTGCTGCTGCCTGCCTGTGGTATTCCATGCCCCCACAACACCAGTAGCACTCACTGCAGGTCCCCCTGTGCTAGGCATGTGGCGGCTTCCCCACTGTGAATGGCACAGGCATGGATGCATCCTGAAATGTCTTTTGGCACCCCCGCAACATCCATCTGTGCCCTACCCAACCTCCATCCTGTCCCATCCATCACTGCCAGCCTCCAGGCTGGTCCGCATTAATGGGCGCCGATGCTGCCCGACCGCACTGCAGTTTGCAGCTAACTTCTCCCGTGTGCCTTGCCTTTGGTACACGACAACATTTACCACAAGCTGCAGACTTTTAGTGCCAGGACCCACCCATTCATGAATTGGGTGCAGGGTCCCTGGCACACCAGTGATGAGTGCAAACTGCCATTGGTGTACCTGGCACTAATCTTTGAGAATCGAGCCTCCTGTGCCCATTTTCCCCATCTGAGTAAAACAAAGTCACCTCCACCCTCCATTTATTTCCTGTTCTAGACACTACACCACTTATAATGTATTCTGTTGTCTTCCACTGTTGCTCTGGACAGTTCATTACATCCATTAACAACAGTACCCTCTGCATGAAACAAAATGTTCCTTAAAATGCATCAATCATACTCAACCAAAACAAAATATGCCCCCCAAATATCAGACAAAAACAAGAGCTTTTTTTAGTTAAGCAGCAGCTTTGATTTTAAATAAAAAATTCTCAAAAATATTGAAAAGCTAAGAAAACAGAGGCCACCATTTACTTCTGTAGTGAACACTACAGCACTAGCAAACCTTGACTTCAGGAAACATTCAAATGGGCAGTAGAAGAGACATTTGCCAGCTCCATGAAATCAAAATATGATTCCACTCCTTCCTTTTTTGCTTAAACTAAACAAAAAAATCAGATGATTATCCCTGCTCTCTTAAGGACATAAGAAACCTTTACATTTATTCAACTTAGAGAACCATGGATGCTCATGAAATCTTTTGATCCCAGGCCATTATATAGTTCAAAGGGTCATCAGACTCTTGAGTGGGTTAGGACTGAATGTGACTGATTAGCATCTAGGGCTTGTTCAAGGTGAACTTTGGCTTATGCTCTCTCTGTCCCTGCTATGGGGACTACCTTGTCAGGGTGTCACAAGGATGCAAAACTCTGAAAAAGGATTACAACCCCTCAAGGTTTCACAGTGGTGGGGTCCCATAGCCAAAGGCACCTGTCTGCCCAACCCTGAGGAAGAGACAGGCACTGCAGAAGGAGAAGAGGAGGAAGGCAGCAACAGAAATTCTGAGTATCCAGAGGGCACTTGGACATGAGCAGTTTTAACCGTGTGAAGGGGTGTGTGACATAGTTGCACACTACTCCTCCAAACCACAGGCCAAACCTTCAAATTTAAAGGATCATTAGGATCTTTAGTGGGTTAGGATTGAGTGTGACATTATTATTTAGTGCCTGTGCAACTGGAACATTGGCTTATGTTCTGTCTGTCCCTGCTACAAGGAATGCCACCCTATCAGGGTGTCACAAGGATGCAGAACCTTGGGAAAGGGTTCCAACTCCTTTAGGTGTCACAAGGATGGGGTCCCAGGCACCTTAGGGGAAAAAGGCCCAAAAGCACAATGGAAGACCCACAAGCACAGTTTTCCCCAAGGAGAAGACAAATGTAGACAGACTGAGACCCAAATCTGAATAGCCACCAATCAAATCCAGCTCCTGCGGGGACTGCTTTACTTTTATGACCTTGTGCATGGAGGAGAGGAAAAACCCCTATAGAGGAGGGAACCTCTGGCAATCCAAGGTCCTGGTCACCTTCCCTCCAGGCTAGGGGTGGAATTAGTGATGGCTAAGCTACTGCAATTTAAAGACCCAATTCAGTGGAATATGTTTAGAACGAGGGCTGTCGCTGTATCCCTCTAAGGGGAATTCTGCAAGGGCGCACACAAGCCAATTTCTGCAGCTGGAGGAGGATCCCTTGAAGGAGGCCTACCCCCAAGGTGGAAAAGAGGACAGCAATGACTACTAAAAGATGCTCATCTGGCCCTCAACCAAGGTAGACCAAGGGAGGAAGTCAAACCCTTGAGGAGCAAAGCATGGAGCTGAGCTCTCGAGGGGCAGAGTTGTCATAGTTGTATGATCTTCTGCCTTGAGAGATAGAAGAAGGAAAGTAAGTGGAGACCAAGTGAATCAATGTGGTCTGTACAGCTAAAGGAGCCCCTGAGAATATAGAGGTCCCACTCTCCAGTAACTGAATTCTTAAATGCTGCATCAAATGGTGCAGCTGAGTCGATCTGTATAGTTAAGGTTTCCCCTGGAGTTGAAGGGCTTTGCCCATAGTTTGAAGGGGTACTGGACAACCATGCCATGCATCCCTCCATGCAAATAAAACTGTGCATGTGCAAATATCCTTTGAATGCTCTGAATTTTCATTGGCACTGTGTGGCTGCTGGTTACCTCCCACTTCTATCTCTGCCTTCTCCTCATACCTCATGGCCATGTGGTTGCTTCCAGGTGTCCCTCTTCTACTCCTATTTTCTGCTGCCCTCCTCTCTTGCTCATGGCCAACTGATCACTCTCATCTGTTGCCCCTGTCGTGCCTTAGGGCTTGCCTTCAGGGCTCTAGTACCCCGCTCCATTCTTCAATTCTGCTGCCTTTAGTAGAGGGCTGGTTGGGTGCTCGCTTGCTGTTGAGCCCTGCTTTCACTAGAGCCGCTATCCACTGGGGCAAAATCAGACAGGCCACACTGTTCTTCTGGCTGGATAGGAGCTGGACCTCTGCAGGGTCCTAAAGGCTTCCCTGTTTTCACCTTTAACAGTGTTTATCTAGGCAGCAGCATGTTGCTCTCCTGTTCTCAGCACATCAGCCATGCTCTGTTCTTCACAGCAGTTTTTATTTCAGTGTTATCCTGCCTCAGCTTACCTAGTACGCATCAGCATTGCTATCACTACCCCTGACATAATTATTGGTTGGCATGCATCTGCCATCAGTGCTCCATTCCTTAGTCTCAGTCATACTGTCAGTCTCTATCATATTCAATCGGCTATCATGCCTTCAGTCAGTCATTTCATCATGCCCTGTTCTGACTACCCTGCCTGCTCTTCTATGGCTATCAGGCTTTGAAATCAGCCCCCTTCTACATTCCTGCACTGGATGCTTGCCTCCCATGACCACTCTTTGCTTCCAAGGCCCCCTGACCTGAGGGCCAACATCTCACTCGCACCCACAAAGTCCTCATTATGAGGGTGGGTCCCATGACTCAAAGGGGACCTTCTCTTTCTGCCCTTCAGGTGAGAATGTCTTACATTCCTGTGGAAACTTTGGCCATGCAGATTGACTTGGAGGCCCTCTGGATATAACATTTAAGAATTCAGCTACCAGATGGACCCCTACATCCTCAGGCTCTCCTTTAGCTGTGTAGACTACTTTGGCAGCACCTTTGATGGCTATTCCTCCCTAAAACTACTCAAGAGTCACCTGGTCTCCACCTTCTTTACTTCCTTGGCCTCTCAGGAGTGAAGAACATACAATTACCATTACTCTCTGCCCCCAAGGGCTTGCTCAGCCTTGCCCCTCAAGTGTTCAGCTGTCTCTCTTGGTCTCCCTCAGTTAGAGCCCAGGTGAGTACCTTTCAGCAGTCATGTCTCTTCTCCTTTATGCCTTGGGGTGTGGGCCTCCTTTGTGAGGAACCTCCTCTAGCTGCAGAGATTGGCTTACGGCACCCTCACGGCATTCCTGATAGGGTGTAGAGTGACTGCCCTTCCTCCAAAAGGCCTTCCCCTGAATTGAGTTTCGAAATTGCCTACCTCCAAAAGACCTTCCCCTGAATTGAGTTTCCAAATTGCAGTAGCTGAGCGATCAGTAATTCTATTCCTAACCTGGAAGGAAGGTGGCCAAGGCCTTGGACTCCCAGAGGTTTCCTCCCTATAGGGATTTTTCCTCTACTTTCCTCCATGCCAAAGGTCTTGAAAGTTATGTAGTCTCCACGGGAGTTGGAGTAGGGTGATAGCGCTTCTGGATCTGGATCTCAGTCTGGCTGACTCTCTTCTCCTTAAGAAGCACTGTGCTTGCCTGCTGTTGTACCTTTGGGCCTTCTTCCCTAAGGTGCCTTTAGTCCTGGGACCCCAGCCCTATGACACCTCGAGGCATTGGAACCATCATCAGGGTTCTACATCCTTGTGACACCCTGACATGGTGGTAGTTCCCATAACAGGGACAGAGAGAGTGCAAGCCAGAGTTCACAGTTGCACAGGCAGTACATACCACTCAGTCTCAATCATCCAAATCTACACAAGATCCTGCTGACCCTTTGAACTTAAAGTACTAGTTTGGAGGCATAGCAGGTGACCACTCCACACCCCCTACACGTGTTTAAAAACCACACATGTCCAAACATCCTTTGGATGCTCGGAATTTTCATTGCCACCTTCTTCTTCTCCTCCTCCTATGGTGCCTCTCTCTTCTTGGGGTTATGCCTTGTTCCCTAAGATGTCTTTGGTCCTAGGACCCCATCCTTGTAAAACCTTAAAGGGTTGGAACTCTCATCAGGGTTCCACATCCTTGTGGCACCCCAACAGGGTGGTAGTTCCCATAACATGGACAGAGAGAGAGTGTAAGCCAAAGTTCACAGTTACACAAGCACTACATACCACTCAGTGTCAAGCATCCAAACCTACTTAAGAGCCCGCTGACCCTTTGAATGTAGGACATTCTCACCCAAAGGGCAGAAAATGAAGGACCTCACCCAAGTTAAGGGACCCATCCTCCAGATGCAACTTCACAGGAGCAGAGCAAGATTGCTGGCCTTCAGGGCAAGGAGCCGTATATGTCATGATATGGTTAAGGCTGGCATGTATGTATTTGCACAAGTAGTGGGAGGCCAATGACAAGGCCTGATGGCCACTGAGTACATGGTAGAAAGAAATGTGGTAAGACTGAATGACTGACTGAAGGCAAGACATGCCATCTGAAACGTTTACTGAGATTGACTAATAAGTGCCTGGGGCCGAATGTCGGATGAATGACAACCAATTTCATATGGGTGTAGGTTAAGGATGGCAAATGCAAACCAATAACATGTGAGTGAAGCCAGGTAGGCTGATAGAAAACAAATGAGCAACATGACACTGATGGATTACCTGGACGAAATGATGAGAAACTAAAGGCAGCAATGGAAATATGCAGGCATAGGACAGCACTGAATAAGAGCTGAACTGCAGACTGGTAAACTCCAGGAAAGAAATGCTTGTCAATGGCCAGGAGAGAAGTCCTCCAGGAGATGAGGAAAAGATGCAAACATAGGGGTTCAGGATGGAGTCAGCATAGACAGTGGAACTGCTTGTAGCAGAGGAAAGCAGGAACTCCAGCACTCACTATGACTGAGGCAGTCCGCTGCAGCCCTGGCAGAGAGAAATGCCATAGCAGGAGGTGGTGTCAAAGCAAGCTGTGGGAGCAGAGTCCAAAGCACACCAGGATACAGGCAAGGTAGCGAGCTGCGACAGAGCAGGAGGGGAGCCAGGAGTGAGCAATCCAGCAAGACTGCCAGCACAAGGAGGAAAGGAGAGGGGATGCAGCAGCGGCCGTGGGGCCGAACAGGTGTGGGTCAGGTTGGAGGGAAGAATAGCCACATGGTGACAACCAGAAATTCCGAGCATCCAAAGGATTCTTAGACATGGGCAGTTTTAACTGTGCGAAGGGGAGCATGGCGTGGTCACCAGCTGCCCCTCCAATCCACACGCAGACCAGTCAAATTCCAGCATATGCTTCCTTGATTTGCAATCTGATAATTTGAACACAGTACTTCATTTACTTGCATCCATCCTTGCACTTCACCTCACAAACCTGATGCTTCTGCTTAACCCCCTTCCCCAGCACATACATGCGGCGTGGCTGTCACACACACACACATATGCCACACGATCACTCCTTGTAAAGTAAACAGTCCTAATCTCAGTAATTTTTCTGTGCAACTCTGGCTTCAAGTCCACAAATCATTCTGTTAGATTTCTCCCTTTGCATCTTCTCAATTTCCTCAATATGTTCTATTGGCTTGTACTTAGTACTCTGATGTACATCATAGGATTTTATTGTTTTTTTTACCACTGACAAACACTGTGCAGAAGGTATTATCAAAACTCCCAGGCCCTTCTCTTCAGCTAGGTTCATATCTCAGATTGTTAATATTTAGCACAGCATCATACAGTAGAATGTGTTGACGAACAAGGTTGCCTTTCATACCCTGTAAGAAGAGTGAAGAAACACATGGCAAAAACAAGTGCACTGGTTCATTCTGAAGGATTTTGCTGCCACCTTGTGGATATATTTATTTAGTAACTGCTGTTTAGAGTACTGAGAAAGAAAATGGACTCAATTGTGAATCAAGTGCTGCTGGCTGTCCTGCAGACAGATAAAAATGGGCACAGTGGTTAGACACATTTAAATGTTTCTTTATCTCAAAGCACCAGAAGTATTTATTTAAAACTCAAAAATGTGTGAAAAACAAACAGTAAAAAGACCAAATCCATGCTCTTTGGTTACAAGCCGAAACTTGGTGCTACCACCTCTAAACTAGCCATCACCTGCAAGAATGAATCCCTACTCAAGGATGCCAGTAGTTTTCAAACACATGGGTATAAGGTTAGACTCCTGCCTTGATTCCCACCCCTCCTCCAAGTCACCTCAGTGTGCAAATCTGTAAACACAAAGTGGAAAAAAGGCAAATGTCTGCACCACTCAGTCTACGCATATAAAAGCTTTATTTAACAATTAAAACATACTGCCACAGATAGACACACCGGGTTGCAACAAACTCTCCAACCCCAACTGATTTTGCATGTAGCGAGTAGTCAGGAGGCTGCTGACGACACACTACGTGTGAAACCGGCCAGGGTTGGAGAGTTTGTTGCAACCCAGCATGTCTATGTGTGGTGGTATGTTTTAATTGTTAAATAAAGCTTTTGTATGCACTGACTGAGTGGTGCAGACATATGCATTTCTCTCCAATCGATTTGTTGCCCAACACACTCACAAGCAGTTGAGCAGTTTTGCTGTTCGCTAAACACAAAGTGGGCCTGGCTTTTAGGGTCAAACACTCAGATGCCAGATGGTCTATAGCTCAAGGTGTTCTCCAGCCAGGTCTCACATACAGACTCCAGGCATTTCTAGGTGCAAGAGGCAGCAGGCTATCTATCAGTTCACTTGGGTTTGGTTCTTTGGGACAGCAGCACCCCATGGAGAAGAAAGAGGAGGAGGAGGAGGAGACACAGGAGGAAAGGCCAGATGCAACAGCACAGCAGCTATCAGTTCACTCTGGTTTGGTTCTCTGGTGCAGCAGCAACCCATGGAGGAGGAGGCACAGGAGGATGGGCCAGACACAGCAGCAGAAGCAGCACCAGCAGGGCAGCTGTCAGTTCACTCAGGTTTGGTTGTTTGGGCAGCAGCACCCCATGGAAGAGGAGGCACAGGAGGACAGGCTAGAGATGCAGCAGCAGCAGGGCAGCTATTAGTTCACTCACGTTTGGTTCTTTAAAGTAGCAGCAACCCATGGAGGAGGAGGCACAGTAGGATGGCAAGAAGCAGCAGCACGGCAGCTATCTTTTCACTCAGGTTTTGGTTCTTTGGGGCAGCAGCACCCATGAAAGAGAAGAAGGCACAAGAAGATGGGCCAAATTCAGCAGCAGAAGCAGTGGTAGGAGAGCTATTAGTTCACTCTGGCTTGGTTCATTGGAGCAACCTCACCCCATGAAGGAAAAAGAGGCACAGGAGGATGGGCCAGACACAGCAGCAGCGGGGCAGCTATTAGTTCATTCAGGTTTGGCTCTTCGGGACAGCAGCACTCCATGGATGAGGAGAGGGCACGTGAGGATGAGCCAGATGCTGGAGTAGCAGCCACAGCAGCAGGAATAGCACAGAATCTATCAATTCACTTGGGTTTGTTTTTCAGGGGCAGCAGCAACCCATGGAGGAAGAAGCACAGAAGGACTGGCCAGACAAAGAAGCAGCAGCAGCATGGTTGCTATCAGTTCACTTGAGTTTGGTTCACTGGGGAAGCAGGACCCCATGGAGGGGGATGCACAAGAAAATGGGCCAGACCCCACAGCAGCAGCAGATTATCTATCAGTTAACTTGGGTTTGGTTCTTTGGGACACCAGCACCCCACGGAGGAGGAGCAGGAGGAGGAGGAGGAGGCAAAGGGGGGAAGTTTCAGACAGCAGCAGCAAGGTTTGGTTCTTTGGGAAGTAGCACCCCACAGAGGAGAACAAGACATATGAGGATGGGCCAGATGCAGCAGCAATAGCATGGCAGCTATCAGTTCACTCTGGTTTGGTTCTCTGGTGTAGCAGCACCCCATGGAGGTGGAGGCACAGAAAGATGGGCCAGACAGCAGCAGGAGCTGCACCAGTACAGCTATCAATTCACTCAGATTTGGTTCTTTGGGGCAGCAGCACACCATGGAGGAGGAGGCACAGGAGGACAGGCCAGATGCATCTGCTGCAGCATGGCAGCTATCAGGCCACTCAGGTTTGGTTCTTTGGGGCAGCACCACCCAATGGAGGAGAAGGCACTGGAGGACAGGTCAGATGCAGCAGCAGCAACATGGAACCTATCTGTTCACTTGGGTTTGGTTCCTTGGGGCAGCAGTACCTCATGGAAGTGGAGGAGGCACAGGAGCATGGACCACCACCACCACTAGCAGCTGTCAGTTCACTCAGGGTTGGTTCTTTGAAGCAGCAGAACCCTATGAAGGAGGAGGTGCTGGAGGATGGGCCAGATGCAGCTGAAGCAGCACGGCTGAAATTAGTTCATTTTGGTTTGCTGTAGTGGGGCAGCAGAACCCAACAGAGGATGCATATGAGGAAAGGCCAGTTACAGCAGCAGCAGCAGCAGCACTTATAGAGAGAGAGAGAGAGAGAGAGAGAGAGAGAGAGAGAGACCTCTGAATAGAAGTATAAGGAGTAATTGTTTAGAAACACCGGCATAAATACATGCATCAACCCACCCTCCCCTCTGCCTCATCTAGACTGCAATAGCAAAGGCAAAGACCAAATACAAAGATTTTACTGATGAACTTACCTGTTGGAAAAAGATTTATAAAAAAAAGCAGAGAAGAAAGTATCAGAAAACCTATTACTTACCTTCATGCTCCTGGTGGCCACGCCCTAAACAAAGCAGATAGGAGTGAGGAGAACATCTTGCCCTCAGCAGGAGCAGCCTCACTGACTGAGAGAGATCTGCAAAGCGAAGCATAAGGAACAATTGCTTTACAAACAAATGCCTGAGTTATGGCACTCTGTCACAACATTAGCATAACTGCTTGCACCACCAATGACCCTGGTGTATTAACGAGCCTGAATCATCACAGAACATGGCAGGAAATGATGATGAAGGAGTGACATGGAGGATACTATCCTTATTGATGAGGGAGAGATCACATGCTACACTGCAGTACTGGCACATGTGTAGCCACAGGTGGTGGAGAGTGCATGCTTGCCACTGGAGCATTCTTAGCAAGGAAGCAGAGGGCATCACTAAGCCATGATGTGCACTTACACACCATTTCTGTTCATGTGTGTATCTAAGCCATGGCATCTAGGGGGGTGAAGAATAAATATAAAAAAACAAGGATGTGGCAGTGTGTTGCTGTACCCACCACACAGGTCTCTCAGAACTGACCACAGCGCCCTGTTGTGCACCAAGCTAAACTCCATATGGAGTAACTCATCTCACACCCAAACATCTCCAGCTTGGCGGGCAAGCAAGGGACTCAGGAACTGTGGAAGTGGAATACAAGTCCAAGAGATGGTGGTTGATGGTGTAGGTGTTGTTTTCAGCAGGACAACGATGGTGGTATGGGTGACAGCGCTTATAAACAAACTTAAAAAAATAACATCAATAATTGTTGGGCATAACTTATGCATGCTTACCTTCATGCATGCGATAGCCATGCCCTGAATGCAGAATGACAGCAGCACCTATGGGGAGTACAACCACATGAGCAGGTCAGGCAGGAGGGAGGAGACATAGGAAAAGATTCTGCTTGACAATCAGTGGGAAAAAACTGTCCACAGGTTCCATCAGTTTTGGTTGAACTGTGAATCTTGCAATGTTGATGTCTTGAACAACTGCAGCTGTGCTTCATAGCAGTTCTGAAAAAAGTCTGCTGCCACTTTTGAAAATGTAGCTCTTCAGTTGGTTGTATTAATAACTCCATGTGACTATTCTTGATGATATTAATATAACACATAAGTACTGACAATCAGAGGTGTCCTTGGGAGCTATGGATGAGAGCCGTGAATACATTCGATGGTAATGCTTTAAGTGTTTTATGGCTGAGGCCAGCGAATTGCATGTTTACCTTGAGACACGTTTTCCAGTGTATCGCTTGTTTGTGAGGATGTAGTCAAGATCCTCAAAAAGAAACTGGACGGGCCAGACACAGCAGAAGTCATGGAGAGGAGGATAATGAAAAACAGAATCATAGTGAGCAAAGCCATTAGGGCATTCAAGTATTTAGCACACATCTGCTTCTTAATCGTCACCCAGTCTTGTGACTGAGGTAACCAGGAGTATGCCAGTTCAGAGAAAAGGCTTCTGGGACAGTACTGTAAGTAAAACATGCTACTTGGGGCACATGTTAAACCAACAGAGACATGAATTTGTTGATGGACTGTACATGAAAAGTTCAGTACCAAAGTCCAATACCAAATCAGGGCATGCAAGGGCCAGAATAGTATGCTTTTTAACTCCTTCAGTCCCATTGATGCCATATGCCATTGGAACCATCCACTGCTGAGCCCGACCCAAAATGGCCACTGGCAGAGAATGAGTAACAAATATCACAAATAATAACACGACAGTTGCTGGATCACAAATATCAGAGTGCCCTTTCAAAATCAGGGAGTGCTGGTAATCGGAATTCTTTACCCATTCTTAACAAGCATTTGTCAATGCCGAATGTTTGCTTGCTGGTATTAGCATTGGAAGTGCAAGAGTTAGACAGATACAGAATAGGAATGGCAGTGAAGTACTGAACTTCATGCGAATCCCACCTCCACCCTGCAGAGATGGACAGGCATTGGGGTATGCCTTTGGGTCATCGCGCATAACGATCATGCCATTTTACCTCACCCTATCCTGCAGACACTGACAAGTGTTGAGGTGTGCCTTGGGGTATTCGGCTTTACAGTCACCCCATTCCATAAGGACATACGCTGAAATAGGTGCAGTATAGGAGAATGGGGTGAACTCTGGGGCCGAAGAGTCCAAGGCACACCTTGATGCCTGTCACTGGCTGCAGGATGGGGGTGGAATGGTATGAGCATTACAGCCAGCAATCCAAAGGCACACCCCTGACACCTGTCAGTCTGTACAGGGCAGGATGTTATGGTTAGAAACCATAACGATCCAGGCATTTGTTGGTATTTGCACTACAAATTTTCAACGTGGACTTTTTGTGCCCCCCCACCTCATGAAAGCATTTGGTACATCTGCTCATGAACAGTGGCACTGCGATTTTGTTAATCTGTCTCAAATGTTGATTTACTACAGCGGCCGTGCCATTCTGTGCCAGATGTTTGAAAACACAGTTTGGGTAGAATGTCAAAAATGACAGCTATCCTGTTCATAAGGAGGTGTGAAAAAATGCCAATGTTGAAAATCTGAAGTGAAAATATTAAAACGCCTTGAAGTTACGAGCGTGCGTGGAAACTCCACAATGCATGCTCGTAATACAGTCATTTTGTGAAATGTTCTCAGCAAATTTTTAACATAGGCATTTTGGGACCTCCAATCATGAACAGTGACATTGTGATTTTGTTAATCTGCCCCAAACGCTGATTTCCAACAGCGACCGCACCATAGTGCGCCAGATGTGCAAACACACATTTCAGGCAAGATGTGAAAAGTGACAGCTGTACTGTTCATAAGGAGGTGTGAAAAAAAGGCAATGCTGGAAATCTGGAATAAAAATATAAAAAATGATTGGAGTTACGAGTGTGTGTGGAAAATCCACAATGCACGCTCGTAATACAGTCATTTTGTGAAATGTTCTCATCAAATGTTTAACATAAGCATTTTGTGACCTCTGCTCATGAACACTGCCACTATGATTTTTATAATATGTCCCGAACATTGATTTCCCACAGCGACCGCACCATTGTGCGCCAGATGTACAAACACACATTTCGGGCAGGACGTGAAAAATGACAGCTGTACTGTTCATAAGGAGGTGTGAAAAAATGACAATGTTGAAAATCTGGAGTGAAAATTTTACAAATTTGCGAAGTTACAATGGTGCATGGAAACTGTGCAACGCATGCTCATAACACAGTCATTTTATGGACTTTGTCACCAAATTTTCAACATAGGCATTTTAGGACCTCTGCTCATGAACAGTGTCACTATGATTTTCTTAATGTGTCCCAAACACTGATTTCCTACAGCGACCGCTCTATTCTGCACTGGAAGTGTGAAAACACATTTCGGCCAGAATGTGAAAAATGACAGCTGTACTGTTCATAAGGAGGTGTCAAAAAATGGCAATCCTGAAAATCTGGAGTGAAAATATAAATTCGCGAAGTTACGAGTGTGCATGGAAACTATGCAACACACACTCATAACACAGTAATCATTTGGAATTTTCCACCAAATTTGCAACATAGGCGTTTTGGGAGCCCACCTCATGAACATTGACACTGTCGTTTCATTAATCGGTCCCAAAAGGTGACTCTGCACAGTGACCACAAAATCACCTTACGGGACCAAATAATGAAATGACAGTGACTGAATTCATGAGGTGAGGTCCCAAGAAACCCATGCTGAAAATTTGGAGCAAACATTCGAAAAAATGGCCAAGATATCCACCTAAGTTGAAAAAAAAAAACATTTATGCCGTTATACAGCTTACCGGCATTTCTTCAGTTTTCGGTTGGCTTTGAAGAGTGCAGATGTGTACCAGTCCACGAAGATCATTGCACGGGCTCTGGAGGTAAGTATGGGGTGAGGGGATGGGGATGTAAGATGCAGAAAGGGTGGGTGTGGGCTGGGGAAGGGGACACAATGGCGAGGGACCGTTTCCTTTGTTTCAGTTAAAAAAAATGTAACAAATTCACCGCGGACCATTTTCATTTTTTTACAAGTTTTGGCTACACTGGGGTGGGCTCCCAGTGTGGCACATTTGTTTGCTGGGGTCATGTTAGCCACACTAGGATGGACTCCTAGTCTGGCACATGATCGGGTGGAGCAGTGCCAGGAAAATGGGAGGGGAGTTAACATGCCGACAGGAGAATTGGGCACCCCCATCGGCAAGCATGTTTTTGTTTGGAAGCATGATGCCAAGGGGGATTGGCCACCCCCTTAGCAGACCACAGCAATAAAGGGGGCACATATGCTGACATGAGGACTGGGCACTCCCAAAGTTGGATTCCTGGGGACTGTAAGCAAGCAGCGGGCAGCGAGCTGACGCCCGCCATGTTTATTGAAATGTTACACCAGGCAAGGCACACCCTACAATGACGGGTCACTCCCTCATTGTAGTGGCCAATTCATTTCAACTTGGTGGCACACTTGCTGAACTAGTGCCAGCAACAGCATGCCACTGCATTGGGGAAACATGGCCTAGCCTTAGAATGCAGGGGGGGGCATTGGCCACCACGTGCCACACCTCCAAAACCCCACTTCTTTCCTAAGCTGTCACATAATGTTTCTCGCGCATGCACACAAGCAAACATAAAAATATATAAATCACATCAACCACTGTCAAAGCAGCACCCTCCACACCAGATTTCACCTACCCCAGACCATTAGAGAGAATTAGTATCATTATACCCCTCACTTCGTAGCACCTAAACTACCCTCTGACCCCCCTCCACCCACCAACCCTGCCCATCCCCTGGATGTTCATATTGAATTATCAAAGTAAAACTCAAGAACAAATACACCCTCCTTTGTAACATCCCCATTCTCACCCCCCTCCACAAGTGCAACACAGTGAAGATAAAAGACAGTACCCTCTAGACACCTATCCCACCCTACTGTCTCCACCCCCAACACACAAACATAGTCAATAAAGGTACCACACTGGGACTGTTGGGCCCACAACCCACCCTCCTTCTTCATCTAGTCAGTGTCTGATGTCTTATAAATAAACATGCTTGCACACTTGTGCCAAGTATATAAAGTTGCTGCTGGCAGATGACCTTTAACTCACTCTGCAGCCCAAGAGCACGACCACTTTCCTTCATGAGACTGGGGCAGACACAAGAATGAGGGTGTGATCTACCAGTCTCCCATTGTGTGATCGTTATTTAGTTTGTGTGCTGGGGAAGAGGGTGGGATGATTGGCTATAGAGTAGATTGATGGGGGGGTCAAGGTGGTCTTGGTTCTTTGCTGGATTGGGCCATAGGCAGAGGGTGTAAGTTACAAAAGTAAGGGGAAGGTATTGTTAAGTTTTACTTTACAACACTAATTTAATATGAACATTGAGTCAGCCTGGTGGTTCTGAGGATTAAGGCGCTGGACGCCACACCTTGCTCCTCGCCAGTGACCCGGATTCGGAAAGTTGATAACGGACTCGGGCCACTGGGGGTCAGCGGGGCGGAGAGATTGAGCATCCAGAGGACTGCTCTCCATTACTGGGAAGGGATCCGTGTTTAGCGCTACTCCTTGGTGGCCTCTAGTGTAAATCAGGGGCAGCACAAGGAACATGCGGTGCTCTGATCGGGGGGGTAGAGCTGCAGCAGATGTCGGCACATTAGTGCAAGGACATCATTGCATGTCCGCACTCCACAGGGGAAACCACCATGCTTAAAATGCCCCTGGAGGATCGGGGAGGTGATGAGGGCTCCGGGGACCCAGCCCACATCTCCAATGATGGACCATCCCTCTAACAACTCCATACAACCCTCAGCCAGGACAGACCCTCTATTTCAGAAAGGCCTCCATGTCGGTGAGGCGGGCCCTTCCCCGAGGGGTGATCCAGGGGACTGGAAAGTCCTAGTGGGGGGTGCTGGAGGGGGGATGGCCACAGCAGGGAGTAGAGGTGGAGGGTTGTGTGGGCACCTCTGAGAGATACTTCGGTCCAATAGGTGAACAAACAGACTATACAAACAAAATATGAACATCAATGAGATAGGTAGTAGGGGTTAGAGGGTAGCTTGCATGCTACTATGGTATGTGGGGATATGGGGATTGTTGGTAATGGGGTAAGAGAAGAGTGTGGTGAGTGCTATATTGTTGAGGAGAAGTGGGAGCTTTTTTGTTACTTATTAAAGGTGATAGCCTAGGAAATCATTTTTACATACTTAATAACTAGTAGCCTCCAATTTTACTATCTATGCAAGCTTCTATTACATGCTTGTATTCCATTTATATTTTATATATTTCTCCTCCCCATAAGTTATTACTAAGGAAATGTATATGAATATATGATATTTATCCCTTAGAGTTCATTTTGAGTTCATCTGTCTCTATAATTTACTACCTACTCCAAGTCATAATCATCTGTTGTGACATCACAGTCTGTTGCTATGGGAGTAACGGTGATGTCACAAGCAGTGCATTATGACCTCAGGCAGGGATAAAGCATCAGGAATAGATGAACTTTTCAGGGGCAAAGATCCTGTTTTCATGCAAATGACCTCAGTAATAAATAATTGGGAGGAAGAATACAAAACTAATGGAAAATGCAAGCTGAACTTTGTCTAAATATTATGTTTTGTTAAAGTTCTCCTGAACGCATCACCATCTCTTTAAATGGCTGGAGTATCTGGAAAAGGGTGTCCATCAGCCTCTATTGCTCAACACTGACAGAGATTGGATGTGTCACAGTCACAGTGCTGCATGATTAAGTCCGTCAGTGCCTTGTACTCTTTGAACAGTCATTCTAACATTTATAATATTGAATTCAACGTTGTTGCACTTGTTGTTTTAGCTGGTGGTGTGGGAGCCAATTTTTTTGAATGAAAATCTCTCAGCTAGTTCCTGACCTTTGTTGAATGGCTAAAATGGCTACACAGATGATGGACAGTAGTCAACACAGTATCTATTTCACTATTTTTTTCATTAAGTCCTGAACAATCAAATGAATGCAGTGAGTGAAACATGGAACATGGGGGAATGAACCGTCTTCAGTAGCCTTCACAACATTCCTGCTATTGTCACTGGCAATGAATCTGGCCTTAAGGTTTCGGGATGTTAGTCACTCCTCAGTTTGGTTGTTCAACTCATTCAATTAATTCTGGACATTGTGCAAAATGGAATCCATGCATGTCATGCAAAGTGTGTCCTGCTGATGCACACCAGCAAGAGAGGCATTGCTTGAGCACAGTAGGGAATAACAGGGCTTGGTACCACAAACATGTGGCAAATCTGCTCAGTACAGTTGTCAAGTGCACTGTGACAACCATAGAATGTGAAAGGGCATGTGACACAAGTGCTTTTATGCTGAGGTACAACTCTGTGACAGTCTTAGTTGAAAAATAGGTACAGGATGGTATGTTCAGTTTCATGCTGCCCTACTCATTAAAGAGATCCACCAAGTTAAATGATTCGAGATTTGCACCCGAATACATCGGTGCCTTACCCTGCCAAATGCTGTTGCTGTAGATATTACCAAACATATTCCAGTACCTTAGCAGTAGTAACACTGGTAACTTTTCCCCCACTGGGTCCTGAGGACTTCCCAGTTTGTAGAGCCACCCACACTCTGCCCCTGTGCTCAGCAAAGTTCTTACATGATCCTAGGGAGAGGGCGGGGATGCGTTCCATTACAGTCTATGAGGGGCAGCTTTCCAATCATTTTTACATTTTGTAACGGTCATTTGGTGATGAATTAAGGGCAGTGGATGACAAACAAGGGCCTTGTTAGTTGACCACTGCCCTTGATTCATCACTAAATGATCATTACAATACGTAAAAATAGTCGGAAAGCTACCCCCATAGACTATAATGGAGTGCATCCAATGCTCTCCCTAGGACCACGTCATAACTTTGCTAAGCACGAAGATGGAGCGTGGGTGGCTCTACAAACCGGGAAGTCCTCGGAACCTGGTGGGGGAAAAGTTACAGGCATTACTACTGCTAAAGTACTGGAATATTTTGGGAAATATCTACAGCAACAGTATTTGGCAAGGGTAAGGCACCAATATATCCAGTGCATATAATGAGGCTGGTAAAAATCTTTAAGTGTCTAAAAAGTAGGATTCACCACAAGGTTCTGGGTGGTCAGGGTGCTGGCATTAGGGCACCATAAATAAGAGCGCCAGCATGACATCACCGGCAGGCTCAGCACCAGACCTCAGAGCCACATGGGACCGGGATTGCCCGTCAACACTGCGCAGTCAGGCAGTGCTACACACCACACACTCACTGACCCGCCCACTAAATGCCTATGGGACCACAGGTGGTGCAACAACACAGAGGGCACCACTGTGCCCAGAGCACATGAGACAACACCCCCATGGACCCATGGTGCATGGGACCAGGGTGCCATGTACATGACCACATGGCATGTCCCCATCCCACATGCCCAGTGCCACAGTACTGCTTCCCCCAACATCAATGGCCACCAACAGTAGAGCCAACCACACCTCAGTCAGGAGCCACGCATGAGTGACAGGCCATCTCGCAAGGTGACCCCCCCCGGATGTGCAGCCGACCATGGTGGCAGTGGGCAGGGGCAACATAACACCAACAGGGTGTAGCAGTGCCCATATGGCCTGTACTGGCAGGGGGCAGCAAGGCATGTAGCACTACTCTCAGGCACAACAGTGTACTCCAGAGTGCCGGGCATCCTGTTCCACAGGCACTCTGATTGTTGGGGCACCTTCACTGTTTCGCCCTCTCTCCTGTGCTCTGATTTACGGCACTCTGATGTTGGCGCCCTGACCACCTGGAATCTTTCCACAAATAAGTCAGGCAGCATATCCACTGCTAGCTTTTGTGTTAAGCATGCATTCAGTTCTCTTGTTACTGGGTGATTAAGGTGATATTTGCTGTACTTACACAGTGTTTGTTGAATGGTTGGTTGTACTAGGGGTGAAGAACCAGACGATGGTGTGTTTGTGGTCTGGGGCATACTTTTAGTTAAAGTGCTAGATTTCATAAGTGGCTGTGCTTTGTGGAAATACCTTGATATGGACTGCATGGATTTACTGGCAGGAGGAGTTGCCACTACATGAGCAGAAGTATTACACTTGGTAGTGCTGCTGCTAATGCTAATATCTTCAATATCACCCACTCCTTCTTCCCCCTCCAGCAACCCACCACAGCTAACAACATGCCTTAGACCATGCCGTGCCTCTCTTTCATGCTGATGCCACCTTAAAAGGTGTCTTGTTTATAAGTGACTGTGCTGCCCTGCAGTCCCAAGATGAAACTGGCTTTGCCACAACTCATTCCAGCTTTACACATCTGACACATGGCAAAGCTTTCATCTTTGTGATCTAGCATAAGAAAGTCCCAGACTAGTGATATTTTGGATGCTGCTGCTGCCGCCCCATGCTTCCATAATGGTTGCTCATGGTGAGGGGGTCTATCGCACTCTGTACCTATATCACCATTTCCACCACCAGCTCCAAACACTCAGCTACTGCCTCTGTTTTCCATATGCTTGCCATCTGCACTGCCCTTGCTCTTTGCATACCATTGGCATTTAGGCTGCCCTTGCCTTTTGTTTTACACAATTTCGTGGACATGTGTATAAAACTGTCACGCTTCTGTTCCACCTCCACCTCCTCCACAAATTCGATGTCTGATGCTGAAGAAGAATACACTTTACTTTTTGCCAGGTTTTTACACTTCTCTGGCTTTGACCTCCAATCAGTGGCTAGCAGTGGAACATCAAGAGCAGAACAAAATTTGCTGCTTGCAAGATCAATATTGCACAGCTCCTCCATCTCCCAACCTCGCTAATTTTTGCTAGATATTTCCATACTAGAAGGGCTCAAATAATTCTTTACCTCCACCAGGTCCTTGGTGGTCAATTCCTGTGAACACTCCTCCTCCTCCTCCTCCACCACTCCCTCAGGTTCCTGTTCTCGTGCCTCCTCCTTAGCTTCCTCTTCAAACATTTGGCTGCTCCTGACTCTCTCACACTCGTCTACACCAATCTTCTGTGCCTCAGACTCCAATTCCTCCTCCACCACTGATGATGCATGCTGTGACTGTGACATCTGCAAAAATACTGTAGCAACATCTGATGTAGTTTTTCTTGATGGACAGCTAGGCTGCATGCTCACATGCATGCTGCTAGACCCCGGACCACCATCCCTTTCACTGCCCTTTGACTTTTTACTATTACTCCCAAGCCAACATCCACTGCCTCTGCCACTCTTCTTCATTTTTAATCTTTTTACGTTCGCTTGCGCGCATGCGCAAGGAACGTCTTGGAAGAATGGGACACTTTGGAGGTGTGCCTGTCCTGTGCAATCCCCTGCTCCATTGAGCAGGCGTGGCGGTCCTGCACCAATCGATGTGGTACTGTGTATGACAGCGGTGGTCTTCTCTTCAAAGAAAACCACCGCTGTGTGCTGGCAGCGTGTCACGCCCCCAATCTTTGGTGCCACGCTGAGGCCACCCCAGCATGGCAGGCGTCCTGTATAGTCTGCCAGCGGGTGCTTAATCCCCGTCGACTCCGCGTCCCCAAACAGCTTTCTCTGCTGCCACGCTGGGAGCCCACCCCAGCGTGGCAAACGTCCCGCGTCGTCTGAGTAAAAAAAAAAAAACCTGTAAAAAAAGAAAACGTTCCATCGCTGTCTCCTCAGCCTCCTCCCACAACCTGCACCCACCCACTGCACACCCTGCCTCCCCACACACCCCCTCACCCCATACTTACCTCCGGAAGTCGGCGCAACGATCATCGCTGGACCGGGAACACGTCTGCACTCTTCAAAGCCGACCGCGAACTGAGGAAATGCCAGTAAGCTGTATAATGGTCTAGATGGGTTTGTTTCAACTTTGTTGCATATCTCAGGCATTTTTTGGAATTTTTGCACCAAATTTTCAACATGGGGTTTTTGGGACCCCTTCTCATAAATTCTGTCACTGTCATGGCGCTATTCGGGCCTGAAGGGTGATTTCGCAGTCACTGTGCAAATCACCTTTTAGACCTGATTAATGAAATGACAGTGCCAGCATTCATAAGGTGGGCTCTCAAAAGAGCCTATTTGAAAATTGGTGACATTCCACTCGACTGTTTCTGGCGTGCGTTGAACAGTTCCTCACGCAGCCTCGTAAGTTAGCCAATTTTTCAATATTTTCCTCCAGATTTTCAACATTGCCATTTTACCATACCTCCTTACTTGAGCAGCACAGCTGTCATTTTCACATCCTGCCCAAATGTGTTTCCGCCCATATGGCGCACAATGGCGCAGTCAGTGTGCGAAATCAATGTATGGGACACATTAAGAAAATCACAGTGACACTGTTCATTAGCAGAGGTCTTAAAATGGCTATATTGAAATTTAGTGAAAAATTTTAAATTACTGTTTTACGAGCTGCTATAGGAACTGCGCAACGACGCCGTAAAACAGTCATTTTAGAATTTTTCACCAAGTTCGCGCATTTTCAATATTTGCACTCCAATGACTTCCAAATACCTAAACAGCACATAGAAGCAAGCAACATTCAGCATTGACAAATGCTTGTACTTCTTTGTCACTGATTTTTTTAAGCCATGTCCAAGTGCCAAATACCACTGCAAATACCTGCAAGCGAACGTTCGGCATTGACAAATGCTTGTTTATAATGGTACAATTAATATGACTTATTTGAAAAAAACTTGGACCACTGCACATTGCACAGCTGCCCTTCACAAGGTGTACACAATGCACACTCAGCGACTGACTGGCTGGATTCACGGTACTCAGAGAAGCTGAACAAAAAGGCTAAAAAATTAGAGAAAAATAAATACAAAAACACAAAGACTGCTTTAATACGAAATTCTGGCACTATAAATACCTTCTCAAGTTTGTGTGTGACTCTCTCACGCTGTACAAAACAAGCATTTGTCAATGCCGAATGTTTGCTTGCTGGTAATAGCACTGGAAATGTAGGAGTTAGACAGATGCAGAGTAGGAATGGCAGTGAAGTACTGAACTTCACACCAACCCCACCTCCACCCTGCAGAGATGGACAGGCATTAGGGTATGCGTTTGGGTTGTCACCCATAACGCTCATGCCATTTCACCTCACCCTATCCTGCAGACACTGACAAGTGTTGAGGTGTGCCTTGGGGTGTTCGGCTTTACAGTCACCCCACTCCATAAGGACATATGCTGAAATGGGTGCAAAATAAAATGGAGTGAACTCTGGGGCTGAAGAGTCCAAAGCACAACTCGATGCCTTTCAGTGGCTGCAGGGTGGGGGGGGGGTGGGTTGGAATGGCATGAGCATTACAGTCGGCAATCGAAAGGCACACCCCTGATGCATGTCAATCTGTACAGGGTGGGACGTTATGGTTAGAAACCGTAACGCCGCGGGCATTTGTTGATATTTGCAGTACAAATGTTCCACATGGCCATTTTGTGGCCCCCACCTCATGAAAGCATTTGAGAATTCTTCTCATTAACAGTGGCAGTGTGATTTTGGCAATTTGTCCCGAAATTTGAGTCTCCACAGCGACTGTGCCATTGTGCGTCACATGTACGAAAACACAGATACTAACATACTAAAATGCCAGAAGAATAGGCCTAACGGTCTTTTGCATCTGCTCGTTTGGTCAGCCCCCACCCTGGGAGCTGACCTTGCTGCTTCCCTCACCTTCTCTGGCTTCTTCCTTCCCAGTTCCGGATATTCTCGCTGAATTGGATTTTGTTTCCAGAACCCTTCCCCTGTACCTGTCCCACCCCCTCTTGAACCCCTCCACCGTCTCTGCCTCCACCAGCCCCCTAGGCAGTGCATTCCATGGCTCCACCACCCTCTCAGTGAAGTAGCACCTCCTCCTTTCTCCCCTGAATCTTTCCCCCTCCAGCTTCCACCCATGCTCTCTAGTGGCCCCTCCTCCTTCCTTCGAAGCACCCTGACTGTTCCTCCCCTACTTACCCCTTCATGTACCTGAAGACCTCTATCATGTTCCCCCGATCCCTTCTCTTCCAATGTGTACATATTTAGCTCTTTGAGCCTCTCCTCATAGGTCCTGTCCCCAAGCCCCAAATCATTTTGGTTGCCTCCTCTGGACCCTCTCCAGGAGTTTAATGTCCCTCTTTAAGTGTGGCCTCCAAAACTGCACGCAGTACTCGAGGTGCAGCCTCACCAAGCAGTTATACAGAGGGAGTATCACTTCCCTCATTCTGGAGGTGATCCCCCTAGCGATGCATCCCAGCATCCTGTTGGCCTTGGCTGCTGCCCTCCTACAAGTCTCTGAGTTGTTCATCTTGACCTCCACCACCACCCCCAGGTCCCTCTCAGCCATCAAGACTTATAGCATTTCCCCCCCCCAGGGTGTATACTTGGCCCGGGTTTCTGGCCCTCAGGTACAGTACCTTGCATTTCCCTGCATTGAACCTCAGCTTCCACTTTCTAGACCATCTTTCCAGAGCCTCCAGGTCCCCCTGTAGGGCCATCCTCCCCTCCTCCCCATCCACCACCGCCCCCAGTTTTGAGTCATCCACAAAGAGACTCATCTCACTCCTGATACCTGTCCTTATGTCAGAGATGTAGGCATTGAGCAGGAGGGGCCCAAGGACCGATCCCTGTGGGACCCCACTAATGACCCTCCTTGGGGATGAGACTATCCCGCCAACTATGACCCTCTGGGTCCAGTCCTGGAGCCAATTGCCTATCCATCTGATCATCTGGTTCCCAACCCCCATTTCTCCCAGCTTATCCAACAGGCCTACATGAGGAACAGAGTCAAATGTCTTGCTGAAGTCTAGAAAGAGGACGTCCACTGGTCTACCAGGTCCAAGGCACTCGTCACCCAGTCATAGAACTCCACAAGGTTTGTCTGACATGATTTCTCCAGGATGAATCCATGCTGTCTATCATCCAGACACCCTGACTTTTCCAGGTCCCCCCCTAGCCTCTTCTTGACAATGCCCTCCATCACCTTGCCCACCACCAATGTCAGGCTGACAGGCCTGTAGTTCCTACCATCTCTCTTGGTCCCCCTTGTGGATAGGCACTATATCGCCACCTTCCAGTCCTGGGGCACCCACCCTGTCCTCAGAGATGGTGAAAAGCTCTGCCAGGGGTTTCACCAGGACATCCATAAGTTCCTTCAGCACTCTGGGATGTAATTTATCTGGCCCGTTGCTTTCTCCGTCTTAAGGGACCTGAGGCTTCCTCACTCTTTCTGCTGTGATTTCACTTCTGCTACCTCTTCTCCTCTTAGCCTTCCCCTCCTGCCAGTGATCTCCCCTCTCCCCAAACCCGCCCAATGGTGAGGTCCTCCGTCCTCAGTATCACTGTCTCCTCCCATGTATGATGCAGCACCCCCATTTTCCTTGGTGAAAACTGAGGTGAAGTACTCATTTAGTATCTCAGCCTGCTCCCCCGGGTCTTGTGCCCATCTCTCCCGTTTTAATCCTGCTAATCTGCTCCTTCACCCTTCGTTTTTCCCCAATGTATCTAAAGAACCCCTTGTTCCCTCTCCTAATTTCCCTGGCCAGGTTCTGTTCCTTCCTTGCCTAAGCCGCCCTCACCACCCTAGTAGCCTTTCTAGCCATCAGCTCGTACTCCCCTCGATCCCTTTCACTCCTTGAGCACTTGAATTGCCTATAGGCTGCCTTCTTTCCCCGCACCACCTCCTGGACCTCCCAGATTGAGCAGGATGTGAAGAATGACAGCTGTTCCATTCATAGGGAGGTGTGAAGAGATGGCAATGTTGAAAATCTTTAGTGAAAATATTAAAAATGCTGAAACTTCCAAGCGTATGTGGAAACTGCGCAATGCATGAGTGTAACACAGTCATTTAGTGGAATTATTTCACCAAATTTTCAAAATGGGCATTTTGTGACCTCTGCTCATAAAAACTGTCACTATGATTTCCTTAATCTTTCCGGAACATTGATTTCCCACAGCAACCACGGTATTCTGCACCAGATGGGTAAACGCATATTTCGGGCAGGATGTGAAAAATGACAGCTGTACTGTTCATAAGGACATCTGAAAAATGCCAATGCTGAAAATCTGGAGTGAAAAAAACACAAATTTGCGAAGTTACGAGGGTGCATGGAAACTGCACAATACATGCTTGTAACACAGTCATTTTATGGACATTTGTCATCAAATTTTCAACACAGGCATTTTAGGACCTCTGCTCATGAACAGAGTCACTGTGATTTTACATAGGAACATACATACGAACATATGAACATACGAATCTGCCAGCAGAACACACCAATCGGTCTATGTAAGTCCGCACCAGTGTGCAGTTAGCACCCTAGATTGCAGCTGGCCCAGCCTCCTCCCCCTCAGTTCCTCCACGCTTGCCCCAGCCCCTGCCCCCGACTCTTCCTCTTGCTTCATCCCACTCCTCCTTAAAGCTATTGAGTGTTCTACATGTTACCACCCCCTCTGGCAGCTCATTCCAACTAGACACCACCCTCTCAGAGAAGTAGTGCCTCCTCTTTTCCCTCTTGAAACGTCCCCCTTCCAACCTTAGTCCGTACCCACTCGTCTCTCTTCCACTCCTCAGTTTAAACACCCTCTCGGTGCTAGGTTTATCTACCCCCTTAGGTATTTAAACACTTCAATCATATCCTCCCTATCCCTCCTCTTCTCCAGTGTGTACATGTTCAGCTCCTTCATCCTAACTTCATATTCCTTTCCTTCCATCCCCTTTAACATTTTTGTTGCCCTCCTTTGCACCCCCTCCAGTAACTTTATATCTCTCCTCAGATATGGCCTCCAGTATTGCATACAGTACTGTAGGTGTGGTGTGACCAATGATCTGTAGAGAGGTACTGTAGGATCACATCCCTGTGTCTGGATGAGAACCCCAGCATCCTGTTTGCCTTCACTGCTGCTTTCCTGCATTGGGCCGAGTTGTTCATGCTCCCAGTTACCAACACCCCTAGGTCCTTCTCCTCCTCCTCGCTGATCCCCAACCAATAGTCCATCTTCTGGTTCTTAGCCTTGAAGTCCATCACCTTACACTTCTTTGCAGTGAAACCTAGCTGCCACTCCGGCGCCCATGTCTCTAGTTTGGCTAGATCCCCCTGCAGTTTTTGACATCTGTCCTCTTTGTCTACCACCACCCCCAGTTTGGTATAATGTGTGAACAGACTAACCCTGCTCCCCACTCCATGTGCTCTATCAGAGATAAATAGCCCAAATTGCACCGGACCAAGCACTGAGCCCTACGGCACCCCGCTTGTCACTGCTCTGGGTGCCAAGAGCTACCCCCCACCACCACCACCCTCTGCACCTTCCCCTGTAACCAGTTCTCTATCCATGTAATCCGACCACCTTCCACCCGTACCCCTCCTTCTCCTCACTCTTCTCCTCCTTGGCCTGTGTCCCTCCTCCCAGTAGTCCTCACCCTTTCTCCTCCTTATTCTTACCAGGAGTGGTGCCTTCTGTATTACACTCAGACCACTCTCTCCCCCCCCTTCCAGGATTACTACGCCTCCACCTTTACCTATATCTAGGGCAGTGAGCTCATTAGACTCCCCTGTTCGGACCTTTCTACCAACCTCAGTCTTTTGGCCACCCCCCACTAGTTTAAATCCACCTTAGTAGAGATATACCCCTCTAATCCTGCTTTTTTTTTTGTACATATTTTCTCCCTGGGCTGCAGTTGGCTTGGTCATCCCGACCGATCCCCCTAGCCCTGCCCCCGACATCAGGCCGACCTCCTCACCTCCACAGATTAGCCCCCCATGGTGGGGTGGTGAGGAGCTTCCCAGCTCTACCCAACAGAGCAGGATCCAGTTGAGAAGGTGCCATTCCGGGTGGGCAGCGGGGGTCGGAAGCTCTTGCTGCCTGATCGTAGACCATTTTTCACTTTTCTCCACTTTGCGGAGTGTGGGCGTACAATGACTCTTAGACACAGTGTGCCAACGTCCGCCACACTCTTCCCTCTTTACTACACCCCACTAGTAGTGCTCCTGGTCATCACCAGGGGCCGCTACAGAGTGGTGGGTCCCTGGATCTCACCCTGAGATAGGAGAGCAGTCCTCCAGATGCTCAATCCTATCCCTCCTCTGCCATCTCATGGTGGCCCGGGCTCGCATCTGAACTCGAGTCACCAGCGTGGCGTGAGGTGTGGCTTCCAGCGCCTCAATCCTCAGCACCAGTGGGCTGACAGTAATGCTACCTGTAATACTCCCCTCCCCTTCCTGCTCAAGTGTACTCTCTCCCCTGCATACAAGTCACTATTCCCCCCAGACCCTACCCCAGTTAGTCACTAACCCATAATATTTGGTGTGGCACCAATCCCGCAGCCACTTGTTGAACTCCTCAAGCCTACCCTTCCTCCCCATGCTTGCACATGGTACCGGCAGTACCTCCAAGAATGCCACTGACTCCCCCACGCCCTCACACTGCCTGCCCAACTACTCGAACCTCCTCCTCACTACTTCCACAGTCTCCCCTGCCAAGTCATTTGTACCCACATGCAACACTAAATAAGGTTTCTTCCTTCCCCTCGCTTCACGCTTGAGCAGTGCCTGCCCGGTCCCTCCTGCAGTCAACCTGGGGACCGCTTCAACCCAAATATGGCTGTGTCTTTCTCCTTTCTGCCCCATCTCACCCCTTTCGATACAGAATCCCCCAGGATGAGTACCACCCGTCCCTTATCCCCATTCCCTTCTAATACCCCTTTCACCACTCCAGTATGCATTCTTCCCTGCCCCTTACCCCCGCCAGCTGCACCCTCTGTGACTTCTGTATCTGTACCCCTTATCTTCGCCTCACCCCTTTTCTCTGCCATATTCCTCCCATCCGCCTCGTACTCCTTCCCAGTCTGATTACTTCCTACTGGGCTTCCCATGTTGATCTCCTCTCCTCCCCTGCTGATTTCCAACCCCTCTCCTATCCCTGCTGTTGTCGATTTAGAGCCCCCTTTCCCTTCTACCCTGATAGTGATGCCACTCCCATCCTTCCCCCTTCCCGTAGCCTTCTCTCCTCCAGTCACCACTGCCTCCTTCCTTACTAGCCCCCTTCTACCCTTTCGTCCTCACTATCTCTTCTCCTACCTGTTGCCATCCCTCTCATGCTCCACTTGTCCTCCCCCCCTTCAGTATGTTGCTGCTCCCCCTCTCTCTCCCATAGCAGAGGTTTGAATCTATTCCTAGTCAATACCCCTCCTACATCTCTTCCCCCTATCAGTTCCCCCTCCTACTTGTTCCCCTCCATGCCACCCCTGGTCCCTCCCTACCGCAGCCATCTGCTCTCTCCCCGGTATGCCTCGTGGTCTCTTCCTCCCCGATCAGGAGGTCCCCCCCCACTCGCCTCGGGCACCCCCTCCCTTTTCCTGTTGTTTCTGTTAGTGTCTCTGATATTGGGGTCAGTTTCACTCCCTAGTTCTTCCTCTGTCCTCCTTTGCCATCCCCAACCCCCCCAGGATGCCTACCATACTCATCTGCCCTGCCACTTAGACTCCTCCCTAACCTCCACAGTTCCTCCCTCAAACTAGCTAGTCATCTACAGTCCATACACCCCCCATCCTCCAAGCTCAGTCCATGATCATGGCGGACCCACACCCTGTACACCCCACCAACCTTCCAAAGATGCCCGCCCTAGTAACATGTGGCACCTGCCTCATTTTGGCCCCCATTTTATGTTACAGGCTCTTACTCCCAGGTTCTGTACCCTATTACAACTGTTAGGCCCCTATTTACTCAAATTTCTGTTTCCACTCCCCCACACAAGTCCCTCTACTGCCCCCTTGCTGACCGGGTTAATTCAGTCTCAAATCTCATCCATTAGATACTGTATTACTGTAGTAATCCTAAAGCCTCCTTGTCCATTTTTCACCCCTCAGCTACCATACATTTTGTTCTCACATCTCATATAGTTTCACTTTGCCTAGTTAGAAATCCTATTGCACTCAAGTATTACTCAGCTCAGTTAGAGAAATAAACAGAACAAATAAATATGTATTATTACAGCAATCATAACAGTATAGCTCAGTACTTAGCTCAGTTAGAGAAATAAACAGAACAACTAAGGCTGTATTATTATAGCAATCCTAAAAGTATCCAATCATTGCTTTGTCTCCACTCCAGAGATCCTGCTGTAATATAGGACCACACAGGACCCTGGGTGGGAGGGTGAGCAACTCTAAAGTCCCAGCAGAGCTCCACTGAGCTTGCTCACTCCCCCTCTCTCACTCACTTGTTCTGTTTCTCCCAACAATGCAGGCTGCCCTTTTGTACTGGGCTCCTGCTTGTGTTGGCGTCTTTTTCTGCCCACAATGAAATCCACAGCAGTCCCGACAGAGCTCTGTTGAGCTCGCTCACTCCCCCCCTCTCACTCACTCGTTCTGTCTCTCCCAGCTCTGCAGGCTGCCCTTGTGTACTGGGCTCCTGCCTGCATTGGCACCTTTTTCTTCCCACAAAGAAGTTCACAACTGTCCCAACAGAGCTCCGTTGAGGTCGCTTGCTCCCCGTCTCTCACTCGCTCATTCTGTTTCTCCTGGTGCTGCAGGCTGCCCTTTTGTACTGGGCTCCTGCCTCCACTGGCGCCTTTTTCTGCCCACAAAGAAATCTGCAGCAGTCCCAACAGAGCTCAGTTGAGCTCGCTCACTCCCTCTCTCACTCACTCGTTCTGTTTCTCCCAGCACTGCAGGCTGCCATTTTGTACTGGGCTCCTGCCTGCATTGGCACCTTTTTCTGCCCATAAAGAAATCTGCAGCAGTCCCGATAGAGCTCCGTTGAGCTCGCTCACTCCCCCTCTCTCACTCGCTCGTTCTGTTTCTCCCACTGCTGCAGGCTGTCCTTTTGTACTGAGCCCTTGCCTGCATCAACGCCTTTTTCTGCCCACAAAGAAATCTGCAGCAGTCCTGACACAGCTCCGTTGAGCTCACTCACCCCCCCGCTCGTTGTGTTTCTCCCGGTGCTACTGGCTGCCCTTTTGTACTGGGCTCCTGCCTGCATTGGCACCTTTTTCTGCCCACAAAGAAATCTGCAGCAGTCCCAGCAGAGCTCAGTTGAGCTCGCTCACTCCCTCTCTCTCGCTTGATCTTAATCTGTCCCAAACTCTGATTTCCCAAAGCGACCACGCTATTCTGCGCCAGAAGTGCGAAAACAAATTTCGGCCAGGATGTGAAAAATGACAGCTGTACTGTTCATAAGGAGGTGTGAAAAAATGCCAGTGTTGAAAATCTGGGGAGAAATATTGCAAATTTGTGAAGTTACAAGGGTGCATGGAAACTGCGCAATGCACGCTCGTAACATAGTCATTTTATGGACTTTCATCACAAAATTTTCAACATAGGTATTTTAGGACCTCTGCTCATGAACAGTGTCACTGTGATTTTCTTAATGTGCCCTGAACACTGATTTCCCACAGCGACCGTGCTATTCAGCACCGGAAGTTTGAAAACACATTTCGGCCAGGATGTGAAAAATGACAGCTGTACTGTTCATAAGGAGGTACAGAAAAATGCCAATTTTGAAAATTTGGAGTGAAAATATTACAAATTCGCAAAGTTACGAGCATGGATAGCAACTGCGCAACGCATGCTCAGAAAAACAGGAATTTTGGGAATTTTTTCCACCATATTTGCAACATAGGCCTTTTTTTTTTTTTTGCATTATCTATTTATACCCCCTACGTGCTCCAGAGCTGCCTCTTCTTTGTGCCATCATGGTCCACAGACATTTCCCTACTATCTCCCTCTTCGACCACCTACCTCATATCTGAAGTCTTCCACGGGGTAGCGCAGTGTAACCCTTCACTGAATGGGTCCCCGCTCCTCCAAGGGGGAAGGCACCAGTGGTAGGAACCAGCACACTATTCTTTTTCGGTCCCGGGAGCTGCTGATGCATTCTGTGGCTCTCCAGAGGAGTCTTTGGAAGTGTCTGGGGCCGACAGCCGTCATCCGCCTAGACTTCCGGAGCGTTTTTTCTGGTTTTCTTGTTCCCCTTTTGCATCACTTCTTGTAGTGCCTCTAGTCCCCACTGGGGGCCGCTATGTGAGTGAGGCCAGTCCCAAACCCACCCCAGGATAGGAGAGCAGTCCATCAGATGCTCAATCCTATCCTCCCCCTGCTGATCCCCGATGACCTGAGTCCGTTCCCGAACCTGGGTCGCCAGCGTGAGTTGAGGTAAGGCACCAGCGCCTCAACCATCTATGCCACTGGGCCAACATAGGCTTTTTGAGAGACCGCCTCATGAACACTGGCACTGTCGTTTTGTGAATCGGTCCCAAAAGGTGATTCCACGCAGTGACCGCTAAATCACCTTTCGGGACTGAATAACGTCATGACAGTGGCTGAATTCATGAGGAGGGGTTCCCAATAACCCCATGTTGAAAATCTGGTGCCAAAAGTCCCAAAAATGCCTGAGATATTCACCAAAGTTGAAAAAAACCCTATTTATGCCAATATACAGTTTACTGACATTTCTTCAGTTTGTGGTCGACTTTGAAGAGTGCAGACGTGTTCCCGGTCCACCGAAGATCATCGCGCTGGGCTCCGGAGGTAAGTATGGGGTGAAGGGGAGGTGTTGGGAGGCAGGGTGCACAGAGGGTGGGTGCGAGTTGGGGGCGGGCCACAGAAGCAATGAGGGACCGTTGTCTGGTTTACAGGGGTAAAAAAAAAAAAACATTGCAGACTGTTTTTTTTTTCAGGAAAACTTGGCACGCTGGGGTGGACTCCCCGCATGCCACCTGAGTGGTTGGGGGGCTGTAGCCAGTGAGGATTGGGCACCCCCGTCAGCACATATGGGGAGAAAGCCAAGGGGGATTGGGCACCCCCCTCGGCAGACAACAAATTGGGGGGGGAGACATTATGCCGATGGGGAGTGAGTTCCCCCATCAGCAAATTCAACTGGGAAGGGAAACTGAAGCCGACGGGGATTGGGCGCCCCATTGGCAAAGAAAGACAGGGGGGCATGATTCTGAGGGGGATTGGGCACCCCTTCAGCATACAACAGAAACTTAGGGGTGGGGACATTATGCCAACAGGGACTGGGCTCCCCGTTGGCAAACTGGGTCAGGGGCATGCAAGGTACCACCCTGCAATGATGGGTCACTCCCTCATTGCAGCAGAATGGCTGACACTGCAATGATGAGGTGGCCCCTGACTGCAGCGGCTAAAATGTTTCAAGGTGGTGGCACACTGGCTGAACTAGTGTCAGCAGCAGCATGCCACCCCATTGGGGAAAGCGGGCCAAGCCTCAAAAGGCAGTGGGGGCACTGGCCACAACAGTGCCGCACTCCACAACCTGCTTCTGCAGCAAGCTGCCGCAACATGTTTCTTGCGCATGCGCGCAAGCAAACATAAAAATGAAACACCTCCTTCTGACTAGTACTAAGGACGCAGAAACTCTGTCACCGACTAGCTGGAATCTATAATGCAGCATTTCTGTCCATCCCACACTGCTAACTAGAGATGGGCAAAGTGGATAAAATTTGCTTTGCAAATGAATTAATGAAGTTGGCAAAATTTGTGAAGTGCTGAATTTGTGAAATTTTTACAAGGTGAAGTTGCCCTTTTTCTCGGTGAATTGACTTAAATTTGTCTAACTTCGCCGAACTTCAACACTTTTCTAGGTGAAGTTAGATGAAGTTAGGTGAAGCTGCGAAGTGGGAACTTCACTAAATAATTTGCAAAAGTGAATTTCGTAACTGTGCCGAAACTTTGCCAGCGACTAAAACTTCGCTACATCTTTACTGCTAACTGTACTTGTCAGAACTCGCTAAAACTGAGAACTAAGTTACACCACAAAAAAAAAAACAGACTTATAAAAAACAACCCACACAACTCTATCATTGTTGTAATGCAATTCTGCAGTACACCTTTTTTGAGGTCAACTTTTAGGGCTGCAATGGGCAGAGCCCTGCAGACTTCCTGCAATCAAAAAAAGGAGACTTTTCAGACCGAACAACATTGTTGAGTTCCTCACAGTCACCTCCATGCCCGTGAAGCACTCTGTTTTCTCCATTAGCAGTCACACTTCACTATTTTTCTTCAGTCGGCAGTCACAGCGGAACATGGCACAGTTCGCTGTGTCCAAGATAGCCGCCAAACTGTATTGCATATGCAAGACTATATGCACATGTACAGTAGAGTTTGGCGGCCATCTTGGACTGGGTGGACTGTGCCATGTTCCATCGTGACCGCCACAAATGGTTTTATTATGTATATTTTCCCTCAACACCACCCGACCCTCCCTCTCAGCACCCACTACCCCCCCAGAAACAGCAGTGACACTGGGGGTGCCCAATCCCCCAGTGTCAAGATGAGGAACCGTTGACTGGTTTTGCAGTGACCTCCTTTTTGTTCTTCTTATTCCCACCCATCCAACCCTCCCTCTCAGAACCCATCACCTACATCCCCCCCCAGAAACATAACAGTGATACTGGGGGTGCCTAATCCCCCAGTATCACGATCTGGAATCCTCAATCATTTTTTTTGTTAACCCTGTTAAAAGAAAAATCTTCATCAATGTCATTTGCAGCTGTTACTGTCCCCGCACCCTACCTTCCAACTCAGCACCCACCCCCCCGCCCCCACACCCCGAAGCCCTTACTTACCCACCAGAGATCCAATGCCGTAATCCTCTCTGGACCACAGACATGTCTTCACTCTTCAAAGCTGGACCATGAACTGAAGAAACAGGTTTTCAGTTCTATGTATTTCAATAGTGTTTTGAACTTAGTGGCATAACTTGGCCATTTTTGCAAATTTTGGGCCCACATTTTCAGACATCAGACCCAACAATGCCCCTGGCCCAGATGGTTTGAACCCTAGGGTTCTGAGAGAGCTAGCAGCCCTGCTTGCACACCTACTTAATAGGTCAATTGAATCCGGGGTAGTGCCAGGTGACTGGAGGGTGACAGATGTGGTGCCACTCCGTAAGAGTGGCAATAGGGAGGAGACAGGTAAACAGAGGCCAGTCAGTCTCACATCAATAGTTGGTAAACTGATGGAGTCACTTATTAAGCAAGATCTGGTGGAATACCTCAAAGTAAATCACCACCAGAACAATAAACAACACAGGTTTGTGAGAAGCAGGTCATGTCAGACAAACCATTTTGCTTTCTATGATCACACGATCAGGGATTTGGATTAGGGCCATGCGATGGACTTGCTTTACTTTAACTTCAGTAAAGCTTTTGACACTGTCCCGCATAGGCGCCTCTTGAAAAAGTTAAAAGACCTCGAGGTAGCAGAGCAAATAGTCAAGTGGGTACAAAATTGGCTGAAGAACAGGAAACAAAGGATGGTCATAAATGGGGTAAGATCTATAGAAAGATATGTCACTAGCGTGGTGCCTCAGGGGTCAGTCCTGGGTCTGGTCCTTTTCAACATATTCATTAGTGACATCAGTGAGACTATAAATGGCAACATTGCCCTGTCTGCCGACAACACAAAACTCAGCGGAAGAATGGACACAATGGAGGAAATCGGAGAGCTACAGGAGGACCTTAAGAAGTGGAAGGATGGACACACATATGGCAGTTGAAATTCAATGCTAAGAAGTGCAAAGTGATGAATCTGGGTAGGGCCAACCTTGAGACAGAATACTGGCTAAACTGGGTAAACTTAGTTCCTCTGCTGAAGAACGGGATCTGGGGGTCATTATTAGAGATGACCTCAAGCAGCAGAGTCAGTGCAATAAGGCTTACAGCAGGGTCAGCAGGGTACTGGGATGTATTAGTAGGGAGATAGATAGTAGGAACATGGAAGCGATACAGCCACTCTACCGGTCATTAGTGAGGACACACCTGGAGTACTGTGTCCAGTTCTGAAGGCCTCACCTTAGAAAGGACATTGACAGATTAGAGGTGGTCCAGAGGAGGGCAACAAAAATGATTCAGGGCATTCATGGAATCACCTATGAGGATAGGCTTAGGGCTTTGAACATGTACTCACTGAAGACTAGGAGGGAAAGGGGGGATATGCTCGAAACTTTCAAGTTCCGTAGAGGTATTAACAAAGTGTAGCAATTGGAACTTTTTAACAGGAATGCCAATTCTACAACAAGGGTCCATGAGTGGAAACTGAAAGGGGGAGAGTTCAGGAGGGATCTCAGAAAGCATTACATCTCTGAGAGAGTGGTGGAACCATGGAACAAACTGCTAGCCAAGCTGGTGGCAGATAAGACAGTATCTAATTTTAAACATATGTGGGACAAGGCTAGGGCTCAATGCTAGATTGGGCATTTTTGGGAACAGGGCACTGGTGTGCAGATGGTCCTGGAATACCATGCTTGGGCAGACTCGATGGACCACAGATCTAGTCTGCCGACATTTTCTATGTTTCTATAATTTGTATGTGCACACAAGGTGCTCAGCAAGTATCCACAATCTAAATAAAACCCCAAACAAAACATAGTCATTCTAAAACAGTTTTAAAAATGGACTACTAACAACTCAAAAGCTAGAGGGCGTGGCCTAGCTGAGGAGCAAGATGGAGATGTTTTAGGAGAGCTCCATCCCAATCCACTGGAAATCAGCTCCATCCTGCACATTATAGTCTCAAAATCTAACAAAAAAATGCTAGCTTACTGCTCCAATGCCTCCTCAACCTAAATCTGGCAAAAAGCAGGCTAAACTAAAGTTTAATCAGCAATCCAGTGTGACTGCCTCTCCGAGGCCTGTTGAACCGGCTGGGAACTCCTCCATCCAGGCCCAAGACATGCAGGAAACCAAAGGAGGTGCTGAATCTACAGGCATGGATACCGGGTACCAGAATTTAGAAACACTTATAAGAGACTTGAAATACAACCTGGGTACCAGAATGCAGTCAGGATTCGACAATATGACAGCACAAATACAACACCTACAGCAAATGGTAAATACAAAGTTGGAGACTGTGGAAGCCCATGCAACTCAGATAACTGAAGTCGAATCTAGAATTAGCACACAGGAGGACACCGCAAAACAGCTCTCTGTTGATCTACAAAATGCTCTTAAAGATATCGAGCTACTTAAACAAGTCATGGATGACCACGAAAACAGAGAAAGACAGTGTCACATTAGGTGGTGGGTCTTCTAGAGGGCCTGGAGGGGGGAGAGACTGCTTATCCTACATGAAAGAGTGGCTTAAAAAACATCTAGCCCTTCCATCAGAACTAACATTAGAAATCCAAAAGGCTCACGGTTCCACAGTGCAGAAACCATCTCCAGAACAAAGGCTGAGACACCTGTTAGTAAAATTCCTCCGATTCCAGGACCGACAAGCCATCCTAACAGCAGTCCGAAAGAGCAACCCTAGATTGATGCAAGGAACCTGGGTGAGCATATTCCCGGACTTCTCCAGACCTCTACAGCTATGGAGACAAGCATTCGCAGGGGTTAAAAAGAAGCTCCACGATTTGAACTGCCCCTTCACAATGGCCTATCCCGTGAGACATAGTAAGACACCCGGGGAGCAGGCAAAGGGCCTTCACTGATCCTGAGGCCGCGATGAACTATGTAAAAGACTTGCGAGCTTGTGAACAGGCCGAACGAGGGCTGGAGCCTGGAGAATGACTTACGGTAACCAGTAGATGGAAGTGAGCTTGTGGCATCAGAATACCCATGGGAGAGGGTTTTTGGAAGGGGATCATCTCGGCCCGCAACTCCACGATTTGGAGGCCTATCAGGGTAGGGCTTGAGCTGGTCTCTGAATCAACCCACCTTCTTCACCTGGAGGGACACTTTAACATTAGACTTAGGAGTCCCCTCACGCAGGGGCTCCTGGCTTACTAATGCTGTTTGACTTTTTCTTTTTGGATTGCGAATTCACTATAATTGGGGTTTTGTTTTTCCTTTACACAACCCCTATGTTACTTGTGGCTATTTAGACTGTTCTAAGAAGCTAAATGTTGTTACTTGTTGGGGGGAGGAGAGCAAAGTTTGTGGGGCAGATTAAAAACTGATTTGCACGAGTTAAAGAAATGTATGCCTCATGGGGTGGGGATTGGGCTGGTACATGCTCTAATCACAGCTACATAAGCATCCCATCGCAGATATAAATATATTCAGTAAATGATGGGGACATTATAATGTTAATGGTAGAGCTATGGAGGCAATCTGTAGGAAGCATATAAGAGCCGGGGGAGTCTTGTGGAATCCGCACTGCTCTGGGTGTGGGGGAGTCTCCCTTTGGCATTGCCCCATCACAAACAGTCAGAGGGATGCAGGGGCTGTGGGGGACCATGAACCTCTTAGAGTATACAGCCATCCATGTCCGATGGAGATCGTCGGGCATGGGCCCTTCCCCTGCCTATGCAAGTTTAAATAGACAGCAGGATGATTTAATGCATCCAGGACTTTAGGGATAAATATAGTGGATTGGGCAGCTCAATCCATGCAAAGTAGAGGGTGGCAGTAAGATGTTTTTTAAGCAAGGGGGGGTAGTGCAGAGCTGGGGGTTGGGGGAGGGGGAGTGGGGGTCACGAGGGGGAAGTAAGGCAGGTGGTAGCAGGAGTGTAAGGATCTACTTAGCTATAGAGGGGGAACATATTAAAAAAAAATATAAGGGTAGCATAAATGAAATAGGAAAAGGGGAGGAGATGGAGGAAAAGGGGCAACAAAGAATAAGTGCAAAGGGGGTATGTTATAGTTAAAAATTATGGACTGTACAGACTTTGGTTCAGCTTCACAGAAAGTAGTTCAAGGTTTTATCTAGCGGGCGCAGTTGAGCATATTGTGAGACAAGTAAATTGGCAGAATTAACAGTAATATCATGGAATGTCAATGGATTAAAAACTGTGGTTAAACGGAAGAGAGTGTGGTCCCATATTAGGAAGGAGAGGGGTGATGTAGCTTTACTGCAAGAAATTCTTCTTACTAAAGAAGAGGCGGGCAAACTAGCCCAATCATGGGGAGGGGTACTTTTGGAGGCATCCTTTACATGAAGGGCTCGGGAGGGTTGCCATTTGGATTCGACTTGGTCTTCCTCACAAAGTACATAAATGGGTGGCTGATCCCCAAGGAAGATATGTATTAGCAGAAACTGACATGAGGGGAAACTATACACCATAGCCTCAATCTGTGGCCCTAATTTTGATTCCCCAGACTTTTTTTCCCATCTGGGAATAACCTTGGCCCCTCTTCCAGACAACATAGTGCTGGGGGGGAGACTTTAATACCTATTTAGACCCTATTCTAGATCACTCGGGTCAAAAGAAAAAAACATACCACAAGAGTGTTGCATCCTCGAGGGCGGTGTTAGAGGGGAGAGCACTGGTGGAAGTCTGGAGACATACCCACCCCAGGGATAAAGAATATTCCTTCTATTCCCACTCCCAACGACTGTACACCCGGCTCGACTATATGTGTATCCACCCCCTTGATTACAGAGGCTATGCGAGCTGAGTATGGCCCCATATTGGTCTCGGACCATGCTCCTTTAAAAATGTGCATGACATCTGGACCTCAAGAACCCGTAGGGAACTCCTGGGGAATGGACCCTATTATACTTTTGGATGGGCAATATATTAGACATATAAATGAGAAAACTAAGCTCTTTATCAATCTAAGTGCAGGGCAGGGGACCCATATATCCTATGATTGGGACACTTTAAAAGCTTCCATTAGGGGAGAGACAATCTCCTACTCTGCCTATAAAAAAAAGCAAGATTTCAAAAAAGAAGGGGCTCTTTTACAGGAGATCTGGGTCATAGATAAGCAGGCTATGATAGACCCCCAACCGCTTAAACAACTTAAATCCCTGAAGGGCACCCTAAACCAGTTAGAATCCAGGAAGCTGGAAAGAGACCTCTTACTTACCAAATCCTACACTCACTTTGAAGGGGACAAGGTGAGAAAATGGCTGGCGGGGCTGGTCAAGCATATGAATGCAGAAAGGGCTATTCTTAAGATGGCTAACTCAGAGGGTTCTTTCACCTCAGATCAGAAGGAGATTAATGACACCTTTCGGGAGTTGTATTCTACTTTATATACCTCTCAGTTGCTTGTAGAGGAGATCCTGAAAAATTCCTGGGGAGTGATCCTACCGACACTGGAGGACCTCAGGACACCTTGAACTTGCCCATTACTTTGAAGGAGATCAAAGCGGCCGTATGACAGATTCACAAGGGAAAATCACCTGGCTCGGATGGCATACCTACTGAATTTTACAAGCACACATGGGAAACCCTGGGTCCATTGCTAACTGAAGTCTTGGTTGCTGCACTGGAGGAGGGGAATCTCCCCCCCCCTCAGAGAATGGCAACAATAGTGGTACTCCCTAAACCAGGAAAAGACCCTACGAAATGTGGTTCCTACTGTCTGATCTCCCTCCTCAATGCAGATTATAAAATACTTGCTAAGACCCTAGCTGGTAGGTTGGAGAGGGTGCTCCCTACCCTAATGCACAAGGACCAGGGGGGGTTGTGAAGGGATGGCAGGCCAAACATAACCTCCAAAGATCAATAAATGTAATCAACTAGTGGAGCGGGGGGGAGGGGGGCTCCAGCAGGTGCCTTCTTGCATTGGATGCCGAAGAGGCTTTCGACCGGGTTGAATGGCCCTTTATGCTTGCGGTACTCCATAAATTTGGCTTGGTAGAACCTTCCTCACCTGGCTCAAAGCCATATATGCTAACCCCTAGGCCCAGGTGTTAACTAACAACACAACTTCCACCCCATTTGTGTCAACCAGGGGAACCAGACAGGGTTACCCTCTCTCGCCCCAGCTCTATGTCCTGACTATGGAGGCCGTGGCGTCCCTAATTTGGGAAGACCCTGTGATACAAGGCTGTATGGTGGGAGGAACAAATCAGGTCACATCCCTATTTGCAGATATCATTCTCCTATTCCTAGAGGACCCTGGGGAGGCCCTACCGGCCCTGGGTAAAATATTCGAAGGCTACGGACCACTATCAGGGCATAAAATAAACTGGGACAAGAGTGAGTGGCTCCCATTAGGTAAACAGAGGACACCTATCAGGATTGTGGGTACCACTGTCCACCCTACCAAACAGATAAAATATTTGGGGATTTTTCTTCCTAGCAAATTATCCCAAATCATACAAATTAACTATAATCCGCTGATAAAAAAACTCGAAGAGAATTGCACAAATTGGAGAGCACTTTCTCTAACCCTGCTAGGCAGAGCAAATATGACTAAAATGTATGTGTTGCCACAAGCACTCTATCTCTTCCAATCCATCCCCATCCATCTCCCCAAGAAATACATCCAGGCAATAGAGGGAGCCTGTACTCAACTGCTATGGCAAGGAAAAAAATAAAAAATTCGAAAAGATATTTCATGGGCGCCGGAACACATGGGAGGGCTGGGATTACCTAATATGCGTATATACTACCTGGCTGCACAGTTAGCCCACATACAGGACCTCGTAAAGGTGGGAGGGGAGATGCCATCCTGGAGGAATATGGAGACTACACGAGGAACAATTCTCTATCATAACTTGTTGGTTTACTCGCTGGGGGGTAGGGCCCCTCCCAAGATTATGAACCCCTGTTCCAGGGCAACCTGGAAGGCATGGTTGGCTGCCCATGATTTACTGGGGAAGACCCCCTATCTGTCCCCAGATATGACCCTGGGGACCATGCTTAGGGGGAGGGCACTATTTCCAGACATGATGAGACAGGCCTTAAGCAATGGAGAGCTCAGGGATTATTCAAGCTGGGTCAGTTCCTTGAGGGGGTTGGAGGTACGCCAGTTCTCTGCCCTGAAAAAGGAATTTAAGATAACTATGGCATACTACTTCATTTATGTTAGAATCAGGACTAAAATAGTAGCTGACCTGGCCACGGGGATAAATATTGGGAGCCCTCAGCATACACCCCTAAATTCTCTAATACCCTGAGATTCAAACCATTAACACAATGCTTTAAAATGTTGTTGGGTGGGCTCCCAGACCCTACAAACAGAAACAAGAGATCTTGGGAAGAGAACATATACCCGGACTCACTTACTGGAGGGGACTGGAACATGATTTGCAAAAACATCTTAAAGTGCTCAGTTAATAACCGCCTGAGCATAATTCAGTACAATTTCTTTATGCAAAGTTGCCATATCCCCAAATTGGCACATAGAATTGACCCAAAGAGCTCTCCCTACCGTTATAAATGCTCCATAAAGGAAGGCTCTTTCTACCATATGGCTTGGGAGTGTCCCAAAATCCAGAAGTTCTGGACAGGAATGGTAGATATTCTATCTAAAATTTTAAAATGTCTGCCATAGCTGGACCCGGTCCAGATATTGCTCGGGCTCTCAACACAGGGGACCTGGAGGTCCCTAAAGGGACACAAATTATGGAAACTGGGGGTAGTGGTAGGGATGAGGGACATAGCTCTACACTGGAGACTTAGACAGCCCCCTACCATAGCAACATGGATTACAGCCCTGTTGTAAATAATGAAAGTGGAAAGAACACAATACCTAGTCAGGGAACAAAAGGATAAATATGAAGAAATCTGGCTCCCTGTGGAACAGACCCTTCTGCAGGACTGGTTCCCAGCCTTTTGAACTTGAATCATAAGATAGATCCATTGGCATCCCATACCAAACTCTCCAGGTAACTGGCTCTGCTGGTATATATAGAAGGAAAGCTGCTGATTAACTAATATACACAGTAGGATAAATTAAGAGGCAGGCAACTGAGTATAGCAGCTACTTGATCAATCAATGTAAATTTTACTGCACTTTATTGCTGTTTTGATAATTCCACTGCTGTGGAAGGTCTGCAAATGGAGTTTGTAAAACCTGTAAGCATTTGTTCTCTCCTGTGAAGGGAGGAGTGAAGTCTGTCTGTATAAGTCCAAATTAAATAAAGTTTACAAAAAAAAAAAACAACTCAAAAGCTACTAATTAAAACTCCAGACAACTAATGCTGTTTAAAAAAGAACAAAAATAAATTAAAAAATTAAAAGGCCTCCCCATGGCCTCCCCCAGGTGGACTTCCCCAGGGTGATTCACGCCACTCCTGCATGAGCCACTCACGTGTCGAGCCGCTTGTGTGGCTCTGAGTTTAATAAGCCATAGTCCCTGCCCCCTGATATCAGAACCATTCCCTGTAGCTCCCCCCAGCACACCGAGCACCAGAGGTCACTTTGCTGTCAGAAGGCTTTGCTTGGCAGCTGGACAGTGCAAATGGTTTGGCACAAAGTGTGCGGCAGCAGTCAGGCACACAAGACAGTTTAGAGCTATGGCTTTCAGCAGCTGTTCTTGCAGGCACAGTGGCTGTTGCTATGAAAGGTGCTCCACTCTCAGCTCTGAGTTTAAGGAGTCATTGGCACCACCCCTTGACATCAGCACAGGTTCCGATAGTTCCTCCCAGCACACTGAGCACCAGGCATCACTTTGCTGTCAGAGGGCTTTACCTGGCTGCCGGACAATGCAGATGGTTTGGCACAAAGTGAGTATCAACAGTCAGACACACAGGTAAGCAATAATACCCTACAGGGTGGATGGTATTGTACTATACCACACCACCCAGGGGCATAATGAGGCACGACGCTGCAGGCGGAGGGCCTTATAGCCCCTGGAAGGTCCAGTTTAGCACAATACCACCCACTCTGGAGGGTAATATTTGCACTTAGAAAATGGGCAACTGTATTATATGTGTGTGAAAAAATATTTTTTACATTTAGATGTTAAAACTCTCAGTTCGTAATGAAATTGTTCCTCCGCCTGCATTAGAATGCTGTTTTTTTTTCTGTTGAGCTAGGGACTTTTGTCCTGCTGGACCTAATGTAGTTGTGCATTTTGAGCTGGTTGTCATGGTAATTATTAAAATGTGGGAGAAGGAGCTGCTTGCTTGCTAAAGAAGTAGCAAAATGGAAAAATTAGTTAAGCGAGAAACAGAGAGCGGTATCTCCAGTAGCGCTACTGAATATGACATGCTTTCTATTTTTGGATTGCCCAATTGCCAATCATGGTAAGTTGTGCACCAAGGTTGTGCACCATGCTGAAGTGAAAGCTTTTCCTGGAGGTAGTCCGGGGTGGTGATGCACTTTGGGAGAGATATGTTTTTTAACTAATTTTGTTTGAGGTATGTAGCCACTGTATGGGAAGCAACGTGGGCAAGTAGCACTGGTGAGTAGAGCTGCTATGAAGAGGTGCATGCTGCCCTTTTAAGAACTGCAATGTCTAGCACCACTTACATGAAGCCGATGGGACTGACTGCTTCATTTTTGTTTCCTTTCTTTAGTTTTTTAAATGTGTCACTATTGTTTTCTTCTTTTATTTCAATGAAAATAAGACAGACTAGGGAAGGGGGGATTGACTGGCCGCCTACTCACTCACTTACTCACCTGCTAAGCAAGAAAAAAACAGTGGCAGGTCCATTTTGAAAATTCTAAGTGGCCACGTGATTTCAGTAGTCATGTTGGTTGGGTCTAGAACTTTTCCTGACCTGGACTCTATCACCAGATAGACCAAGGCTCTGGGTAGGGAACTGACCAATCACAACTGAAGATTTCTCATGAGCATTTCCTAAGACAAATTAGAGCTGTGGTTTTCTGCAGCTGTTTTTGCCAGCACAGTGGCTATTTCTATGTATTGTATATGTCAGAAATGGTATAGCCAGCAAGAACACCAGGGAACACATCTCACAGTCAAGCTTCAGTGCTCCCAGAATCGGCATTTAACCCCCCCATGAACTTTTTTAAAAACTATGTTTTAATGGTGTCTCCACCACCAAAGCCAGCCATCACTGAGCTTGAAGTCTGGCTTACCCACGGCCGCAGCAAGTTAGGAGGACTTTTGTAGAAAGAGTGGATTGCTGTTCTGCACCTCCCTACCCCTGGCATTTACGGACCAGCAGAGCAACAATTCCTCTGCATCAGAGTGCTTTTCCTCCTACAGAGGTGCCAGGCACTCAAGATATAATCCTTGCTCTACAGGAGATCACTAAGGGTCAATTTTTGGAACTGAAAAGTGAAGGGCAAGTTCATGCAGAATCTGGTTCGGCACATTTTCTATTTCAGCTAGGATCTCCACCTTGCGAGCCAGTGAAATTCCTGTGCGCTTTCCTGACAGCCTTGCTACAGTAATGTATTCAACTATTCAGTATGCACAACAAGACACAGTATTTAGCATCTGAAAAGTACCTGCGAATAGTGTCTACAACAGCAAGTTAACCCCCCCCCCCGGTTTCCATATATGCTGAGTGTATAGTAAAGATTGATACACAGAAATAACACTGCAGACATAGGAAGCCACTTTTGGCAGGGGCATTCCATCCATTATAACCATACATCTGGTTTAAACATGTCAACAATAAATGCCACATACTGTATATGTTTTTTTAGTGTTTAAAAGTCTCTATTCTCTTGCCACACCTACCTTGATAACACTGCAGATCATGGTGTGGTGCTGTGCTGTTTATCATCAAAACAAGTGCTAGCACCACACTGCCACATCTACCACATTAATTCAGTACATACAGTCACAAAGTACAATAATCTTCAGAAAATATGTTTATTAAACTGTTGGTGGTGGTCATACTGGGCCAGATTCAGAGAAGCCAATGCAGGACACAAGGCAACTTTCATCAGAAAATAAGGTGCAAGTAGCACTTGTGTCCTGCGTTGCATCCCCGCGGGATTCACATAGGCAGCCTGTGACATGCAGCAGGCTGCCTACACTCAACAGCACCTATGCGCCTGAAGCCCCCTTACGACATGGTGGAAGGGGGTTTCTGGCAGCATTTGCACTCTATTCAAGTAGGGTGGCCACTATGTCCATAGATGGGATGCAGAGACAACCACCAGTGAACATCTGTCAAAGACCAGTTACGCCAACAAAAAGGTGGTCTAAGTGGTCTTTACTGTTCACTGGAGGTTGCCACTGTGCCCCAGCCCCACAATCTCTGTGGGTTACAGACCTCCCATGGGCTCCGGGTCCCCAGCATGGCACACAAGGTGCCAGGCAGGGTGTGTGGCACACCCCCAATGCCCAGCCCCCCACACACACACACATTGTGAGCCCCCCCTTGCCCTGGGCACAATCCCCCACCATCCCCATAAACCTCTGGTAGTCCAGTGGCCCCCACAGTGAGACCCCCACCCGATACCCCACCGGCGACTGGTACAGCCCTCTCTCACCACCAGGGCCAGTCACCAACGCACCCGCCGGGTGTGTCTGTTGTGGAGTGAGGGACCACTGGGCCAGCAGGGCAGGTATGGGTCAATGGGGGTCCATGGCAAGGGGGATTGGGGCTGGCACCCACACTGTATGGGGCCTCAGAGGTGGGCAAGGGGTGTAATGGTGGTCCTTGCCTGTTGCAACTGCTGTCCTGCAACCTGCGGCATTCCTGGTGCTGTGCCCTACCTTGTGCAGCTACTGCAAGTCGCAGGATGCAGACTGCTGCACCCGCTCCAATCCTGAATCGGGTGCATGGGCCAGGGCGCAGGGCAGGTCGCCACTAACTGCCATTGCTGCAGCTTGCGGAGGACCTCTCTGAATCCAGCCCACTGTATTTACTGACTTGATTAAACAATGACACAAATAGTAATTAAACCTGTTTAAAGAATGTCTGATGAAATAAAAACTGCACTATTGATCAATCCAAATGGATGTCAGGGATACTGTCATTTTCAAAAAACTATAATACATATTTTGCAGACTTTTACAATTTTGCTGTGATGTATATGTATTACCTAGGCTCAATAAAGCGTTTTGGGATACAGCTTGTAAGATGATATTTAAATGGAGTTGTAGTATACTGCCAAAGCTGACACATTGTGAAACTGCAGAAGGATGTTTTTGACAATACATAGATACTACGGTAGAATATTAATATATATTTTTTTATTTTATAATTTGTTTACCCAGGATAGCCCAGCTGAGCTGTAACATCTTGTTTCCAGTGCAGTTCTGCTGCATCCATTTCCACAGCTTGGTGCACTGGAGCACTGGAAGGGTAATTGATTTGGCTAAGATCACATGATGAGTCTGTGGAACTATTTGTTGGTTTGACTTCAGAGCAGGACACTCTTGTCAAACCAGCTTGATCAACTTCTTCAACTGAGTCTCCAGAACATTGAATCAGGGAGGGGCAGTGGATGTTGTATGCCTAGATTTCAGCAAAGCCTTTGACTCCATCCCTCACAGAAGGCTAACCAACAAGCTGGAACATACAGGAGTTGGCCAGAAGATGGTCAGCTGGATCAGTAACTGGCTGAATGATAGGACCCAGAGAGTGCTAGTCAATGGATCATTGTCAAGGGAGGAGGGTAGGGTGATCAGTGGCATTCCGTAGGGATCAGTACTGGGACCAATCCTATTTAACATATTTATAGCAGACATAGCGAATAGGCTAACAGGGAAAGTTTGCCTGTTCCCAGAGGATACGAAACTCTGCAACAGAGTGAACACAAGGGAAGGAGCAGAAAACATGGAAGCTGACCTTAGAAGACTAGAAGATTGGTCCAGGGACTGGCAGTTACAATTTAACACCAAAAAGTGTAAGGTAATGCACTTAGGAAAGAGGAATCCTGGAAAAAAGTACACACTGGGAGGACATCAACTTGAGGAGACACAAACGGAGTGAGATCTCGGCATAATCATCACTGATGAATTAAAGGTAGGAAAACAATGTGAGAATGCAGCACAGAAAGTGGGTGGCATCCTTGGATGTGTAAGCAGAAGTATTTCTAGTAGAAAGAGGGAGGTCATCATGCCCCTCTACGGGTCCTTGGTGAGGCCACACTTGGAGTACTGTGTTCAGTTCTGGAGACCTCACCTCAAGAAGGACATTGACCGTTTGGAAAAGGTGCACAGACGGGTACTAAGATGATGCATCACAGGTCATATGAAGCAAGACTCGGGGAGCTGAACCTATACTCCCTTGAGCAGAAAAGAAACAGAAGGGACATGATTGAAACATTTAAGTAAGTGAGGGGATTTAACGCAGCTCAGACAGGCAATCTATTTCAACAGAACATGGCAGCATGCACGAGAGAGCATGATATGAGACTGGTAGGAGGAAGGTTCAAAAGCAACCTCAAGAAGTACTTCTTCACAGAGAGAGTGATAGACCCATGGAACAGCCAGCACCAGTAGGTGGTAGCATCAAGGACAATCAGGGAGTTCAAACTCACATGGGACAGATGTAAAGGACAAGTTTGGATAAAGGCTGCATAGGGAGGAGGGTAGCTTCTACGGCAGACTAGATGGATTGCACAGTCCCCATCTGCCGACGCTTTTCTTATCTTCTTATTTGAAACTGTGATCTCTTAGTTCCTAAGGTGTGCTCTAACAACTAGACCACTATACCGCCTCCTCAGTATATTACCCCATTGGTATTTACAGTTAGAAATGATAGTTTACTCACCTAGTAAAAATGTATGTGTTACTGTATATCCATGGCACTCCCCTTTCCTTACCTTATGTTTCCTTACATGTTCACCTGATAGGCTGCCAGATGCACATGTGAGCCAATGATTGTATTTTGATCCCACCACCAAGCCCCCCCTTGAATTCCTCTTGTCCTCAGTTTTCAATACATCCACAGCTGTAAAATAAATAACCTGCATGCACAGACAGTATATCATCATCTTTGGGACGTATGGTTGTTATAACACTACTTTATTTAGCTATACTTGTCAAACGTCTATCTTTAATTCTATGTAATCTCCATAGTTGTCCATACTTCATAGCTTCATTTACCTCTTAAGCCCTGTAGATTGGGTATATACTGGCCTTTATACTGTCCATGTAAAGAATCATTATCCCTGCACCCCCAGGGTGGGCTGGAGTGCCATGGATATACAGTAACACAATCACCTTACCAGGTGAGTACACTACCATTGTGTTGCCTATATATCCATGGCATTCCCCTTTCCATACCTTTGGGTATGGAAAAGGCAGTGCCCTTCTAGTTAGGGTGGGGGAGTTATTGGATGCCGCATCGGACAGTGTTGCTGTCATTAATACTTGTCCAAATGAAGTTCTCTTTGGAATTACTGTATCTAGTCTGTAATGTTTAGTAAAAGTGTGTATGGTCCACAAGGTAGCGTCCAAGCAAATTTCCAGGGCTGTTGCTGAGTTGTGATCCACCCACAAGGTAGCCACCGCCCTGGTGGATTGTGCCTTGATTCCTATGCATGAAACTGTGTTACTTGTCTTGTAGGATTCTGTAACAGTTCCTTTTAGCCATGAGGCAAGTGTTGCTTTTGCTGCCCCTGAGCCTTCTAGTGTCCAGTGGCCACCACAGTTTTTTCATGTGCCTGAAGGAGGCTGTCTTTTCAATGTATGTTGTTAGTGCCCTCTTTACATCCAGTGAGTGTAGGGCTCTCTCTCTCCTTTGTTTGTGTGTTCTTTGCAAAACATCGGTAGTTCAATGGTTTGGTTTGCATGAAACTGAGTCTATTTTGGGCACGAAAGATGGTACTGTTCAGAGTGAGACTCCTTTCTGTATAAAAGTACTGAATGGTTCCTTGCAAGATAGTGCTGTCATTTCACCTATCTTGTGGGCAGAGCATATTGCCAGAAGGAATGCTGTTTTGAGGCCTAGCCAGTAAATGTCAATGTCCTTTATTGGATCAAAGGGGGTTCATGTAACTGCTTTAAGCATCAGTGTCAAGTCCCGTGGTAGTACCCCCATTTTGTTTCATGGCCTCATATTTGTTGTAGCTTGTAAGAATCATATAATGTCTTGATGCGAACCTGGGTTGGCTCCCTCTATGGTCCATACAGTGGCACTTATGGCAGATAGTTGAACCCTTAGTGATGAAGGTGCTAGGCCCTTTTCTAATCCTTGTTGGAGATACAGCAAAATGTCAGCTATTGATGCTGATTCTGGGGCTAACCTTGAGTGGCACCATGTGCTGTGATTGCAACATAATATCTATGACTGTGTTGTGGTAACCTGCGTTCAGCAGTCTCTCCCTTTCAGGAGCCAGGCTGTAAGCTTTAGATTGTTTGAATTTGGAAGTGTTATTGGTCCCTGAATTAGTATGTCCTGATGTGTTGGTAGTTTCCAGCAGTCCATTGCCATTGCCACTATTGTAGCAAACCATGCTCTTCTGAGCTGGTATGGTGCTATGAGTATTATTATTCTCCTTGAGTGTCATCTTTTTGATAGGACTTGTGCTATTAGTAGCAGAGGGAGAAACACATATGAATAGTCGTGTGTCCACAGAATGGAAAGAGCGTCCACTACCATTGACTGTGGTTCCTTGAGCCTCAAGAAGAATTTGTCCGATTGCTTGTTCTTGTTGGTGGCCATCAGATTTATGGTTATCTTGCTCCATCTCCTCTGGACTTGTTGAAATATGTCCAGGTGGAGTTGCCATTCTCCCGGGTGGGTTTGCTCTTTGCTCAGCCAATCTGCAGTTGTGTTTAGTTTGCTGGTTAGGTGTAAAGGCCGTTATGTGTTTCAAGTTCTTTTGTGTCCAGATCTTAATCATGTTTGCCTCTCTCTGTAATTCTATGCTGTTAGTGCCCCCTTGTATGGTTATATACGCAACAGTTGCTCTTTTGTCTGAGTATATCAGAACTGTCTTTCCTGCTATGTGTGTCTTGAATGCTATGAGTGCATTCCGCACTGCCCTCATTTCCAGCACTTTGATTGGAAATTTCTTTTCCAAGGGTGTCCATTTGCCCTGTGCTTATCTGTATCCCATTGATGCTCCTCATCCCCACAGGCTGGCGTCTGTGTCTATTGCGATATCATGTGTTATTTCCAGGGGATTACCCCGGGTTAGGTGGTGTCTGTTTGTCCATCAGCATAATGACCTCTTGACCATTTCTGTCATTTTCATTTTGCATTGCATGTTCTCCTCTGACGGGGAACTGTACTGTAGGAGTAGCATTTTTAGCTGGCACATGTGCCATCTTGCCCATGGTATGAGGTCAATGCAGGAGGACATGCAACCTAGCACTTCTGACACCAGTGCTAAAGTGGGGGATGGATTGTTCACAAGTCTTTGTACTAAGTTTGTGAGGTTGACTATCCTCATTTCTGTTGGTCTGACCAGTCCTTCCCTTGTGTCTATTTCTGCTCCCACGTGTTCTATACATTGTATAGGTACTAGGCAACTCTTTGTGGTATTGATCACTCAACCGTGATCAGTCAGGGCCTGTATGGTTTGTTTTTTGGTCGCTTCTGATTCCTGCTTGGACCTTGTCCTGATTAGCCAGTCATCTAGGTAAGGGATGATGTGTACCCCTTGTTCTCTGAGTTTGGCTGCCAACACGACTGAGATCTTTGTGAATACCCTTGGTGTTGACTCCAGTCCGAATGGAAGTGTTCTGTACTGGAATGGCTGGGCCAGTATTTGGAATCTTAGAAATTTTCTGTGGGATGGACGCTTGGGTATGTGTAGATAAGCATCCTTTAAGTCAATTAAGGTGAGGTAATCACCCAGTCTGATACAGTCTCCATTTTGAATTTTTTTGTCAATATGAACTTGTTGACGAAATTCAAGTATAGGACCGATCTGAGTTCCCCCATCTTTTTTGGCACCAAAAAGAATATAGAGTATATCCCCCTTCTGGACTTTTCTTTGGGAACTGGTTGTATTGCTATTGTGTCTAACTGGGTGTCTAGACTCTCCTGAATCTTTTGTGATGACCATTTCTTCTTGGCCACTGGTGAGATTACTAGTCTTTCTCTGGTTGCTATCTGCTTGAATTCTTTGGCGTACTCTTGTGTCTAGAGATGTGTGAAAATAAACTTCCACCAGGGGAATTTCTGCAAAAGTCTGATTTTTGCTTCCATGAAAGTGCGGAAATCAAATTAGCACCCTTCATGGAAATTCCGACTTAGAACGGTGGAATAAATGTATAAATTTCAGATTATTGTATTAAACTGCGGAGAAAAAAGTCTGCAGAACTGATCACTGAACTGCAGAATAATTACATGTACTGAGGAATAATTCATTAAACTGTGGAAAAAAATTCCTCTGAACTGTTATTCTGCAGTTCATGTGTATTATTCTGCAGTTCAGCCAAAAAAGTCAGCGGAACTGGATGAAAATCTGCCAAACATATTTGGAAGATTCCGGTCTCACCAGTGGTGGAAGTTTGGAAAATTCCATGGAATTTCTGAATTTTCGTGAAAATTCACAGCTGTCACCCACCTCTACTTGTGTCACTACTTCCTGTACCCATCTGTCTGATGTCATTCTTACCCATGTTAAGGTGAATTCTTGTTGCGTCCCCCTATCGGTGTGTTTTGCCTTGTTTGAATTTATATCATATGGTGCTGGTGTTGGGGTGTCACTGGATTTGCCATGATTGGTGCGTAGTCATTGACTGAATCTCCTTGTGGTCTTCCCTCTTTGGTTTGTGAACTTGCCCCTGGAAGGTCCCCCTCTGCCTCGAAACTGGATGTACCTTTACTGTGGCAGTTGTATCTGTTTTGGTTTGTATTCTTTTTGTCTCAAAAGCTACTATTAAACATTTTGTAGGGCCGTGATCTATATCCCTGTTACCCGCCCCTGTGGGATGGTAGATATCCTGTATTTTTGTTGACTTCACCATCTTTTCCTTGGCCCCTTCTCTTGAGGTACTCATGAAGGCCCTCTCAGACTCTGAACATGCAGTCTCCCTAGAATGGGAGTTTTTGTAGTCGAGCCTTTGACTCATTGTCTGCATTCCTGACCTTCAGCCATATTGAGCATCTTGCTCCATTTGCTACTGCCACTGACCTAGAGTTCATCTTCAGTGAGTTGAGGGACATGTTCCCCAGATATCTGGCTCCTTGAAGTGTGTAGTTGAGTAGTTCTGCCTCCATTGATTTTGTAGGTAGTTTTTTACTTATCTCTTTGATCCATCTGATCTGAGCTCTTGCAGGGTACACAGCTGTAGTAGTGGCTCTGACCGCCTAATCTGACATCTCAAAGATCTTTTTAAGCATTTCCACCAGCTTCTTGTCTACAGGGTCCTTCAGTGCCCTCTGCAGGTAGCATGGTCCTCATGTTAATTTCTGCAATTTTAGGATCTATCTTTGGTGCAGTGCACCAAGTCTTGACTCTATCTTGTTGTATGGGGTACATTCGGTCTAGGGAACGTTTTTCTGGGATTCTGGTGGGGTCTGTAGCCTCCCATTCTTTTGCTATTATGTCGTCCAATGCTGGACATACTGGGAAGAAATTTTCCTGTTTTGGAGGTAGTTGAAGCATAGGGTCCAGCTTACTCTCTGGGCGTTGCTCTGTTTGTTCAAAACCTAGTTTGTTTCTTACCCACTTAACTAGGTCGGTAACATTCTCCACTGAGAATAACTTTGAGGCAAAAAATGATACCTCTGGGGCATTTGGGGTTTCATTTTTTTCAGACTCTACTGGATTCATGCTCAGTGTCATGTGACCCATCTGATTCCTCATCATCATTGGAGGGTTCGCCCTGTGAGTCAGTAAGGTTCTCATTTATTGGCTGAGTAGAAGTAGTGGCATGCAGAATGGAGGTATTGCTAACCCCTTTGTCGTGGGCAGCTGCCAGTTTAGGCTATCCACCACATGTTGTCCTAATGTTTGCCGTGGCCTCCATGCATGCTAGGAAGTTTAACATAAAACTCTGTTGGCTCTTCATCATGACCATTGTGGCTTTCTGGAGGGCAACAGTAGCTGGGTCTACCTGCCTCTCCTGTCTGGGCTGGCTCTGCCCCGCCCTTGTGAAGTCCTGCATGTCCATCTCCTGTTCGGAGCCATCGAGTTCACAGGAGGTGCAGAATACACACTTTTGTTGTGTCAATAGTGGGACTCCGCAGGACTGGCATTCCCTTGATTTGGACATCTGAAAGACATCAAGCAGAGTGAGTCTAAAAATGTATTTTTTTTTTACTGCCCATAAATGGCATTTCAAACTATTACTGTGTCCCTTTTAGTGCTTAACTTGTTATAGGACTGCCCTGTATGATATAGGTTTATCATTGTTTATTTGCTGTGCTAGGACAGCACATTCCCACAGTACAGCCTTCTCTTAATGTCACTCTCTTTGCTGTTGATTATCTGCCTGCTACTCCTTGTAAGTGGTATTGCAGACCAAATAGAATTACAACCTCATGGTTTTTATAATAGGGTGTTCTCTTAATGTGGGCCCCTTTAAATGTATTAATATGTCCGTGCCCTTAAAAGGTATGTCTCGGACCAATGCTGTTTGTCCATTCTTAAAAATGGAGGCAGGTCCCTATATAAGATGCTGGTGACAGTATTTTTTCTATACCAAAATAGTGGATGCCAGAGAGTGATGCATCTCACAATATGGCAGGCAGCCGACAGGTGTGCATATGCAGAGGTCATAACCTCACATGCATGCATGCATCTCTGTGAGGGCATGGAGGAAAGTGAAAAGATGGGGGATGGAGCGCAGCAAAGGAGTCATCACCATTTTAAAAGTACAACACCAGATCTGAAATCATGAGCAATCTCTACTGGAGCCAGTATGTGGAGCTTAAAAATACACATTCATTTGTATAAGTCTACTTTGATCATGACCCCTCGTGATTACCCAACCACTGGAACAGGAGTCTGGGAATCAGGTCAGACACCTATATTTCCGCTCCACTGCATGAGGGGAGTGGAGAGTAGCATACATCCAAATATTGATTTTTTTAAACCTTCTCTAAAATATTAGGGATACTGTGCCCTTGAGCATTGCAGTCACTGGATCAGGGACTGCATGCGTGGATAAAGCTTATCTCCTCACTCAGGAGGGAGAGATCTCTGGCTGAGGTGAACTGGTGCCAATTTTAAAAAGCCATATACTTGCTGTTGTCCTAGACTAGGCTTTAGCTGCAATCCTTGCTTCATTCAACAGTTATAATACATTTTGGACTGCATCATTTGTTCTATTAAAGAGCTAAACCAATGATCAACGTAGTAAAAACCTGACAAGTAGCTTCGTGGTTAGGAGGCTGCTGTAATTAGTTGGGACAGGCATAATATTAACTATATGCTATTTTATTAAATTCCTTAGTACTCCTAAGCTTTGTATTACTCTTACTGACTGTCTGTGCAATTTAATATAAATGATCTTTACCTTCTTCTTCTGATTTGCATGGGAGCTTGGCGAAGAGCTACAGCCTAACCAGATGCACATAAAAAACTGAGGACAAGAGAAATCCAGAGGGGGCTTGGTGGTGGGATTGAAATATGATCATTAGATCACATGTGCATCTGGTAGCCCATCAGGTGGACATAACCCTAAAGTAAGGAATGGGGAGTGCCATGGATATACAGGTGACACAATGACACCTGATTTAGAAACAGGGTGCATGAGTATTAGGTCTGCTGAGACATGTCAATACAGAATATTAATGAAAAATAAAACTATTTGAAGTGGTCCACTGTAATTGGCTACTGTTCACAAATCAACGAACAACCCAAACGTATTCTTTTGGGTGGCAGGAGTGTGAGTTACCATTCTTCACAGGAGACCTCAAAGAATGCATATGAAGGGATGAGATGGGTTGGGAAAGAGTCAAGGCCAAACTGTAGGAGGGTAGAATGTGTGCCAGGGATGATGGCAGGAAATGTGGGATCACTGATACTGCAGCCCGTGGGTTGGGGAAGAGAGACCCCACATTATAGTGCACCTGGTGATGAATGACCTTACAAGATGAGAGATGAAGATGAATGACCTTGCAGGACATGAGGTGAGGGACGTGCAAGAGAGGTTCAGGGAAGTGGGGAGAATTTGCAGTGAGGCAGGGAGGATTGGTAACCTTCTCAGAGGAGCTTCTGGTCCCAAGGGCTAGTTTGCCAAGGAAGACAAGGGTAGAGGAATTTAAACAGATAGCTTAGAGGGTGGTGTGAAAAGGAGGGGTACAGAGTCATTGTAGGCTGGGGAGGAATCTGGGATAACAAGACTCTCTTTGCACCAGACAGGTTGCATCTGAGTAGACAGGGTACAAGGGTTCTGAAGGGCAAGCTGGAGGAGTTCATAGGTAACAACCTCAATTTAAACTGAGGGGGAGAGGCATCAGGATGCACAACACCCTCTGTCACCTAATGGAGGGGGCCGATAGGCCTCCCCTCAATCAGGACAGCATGGGGAGGAGATAGATATGAAGAGTGGAGTTGGGGTGTAACTGAAGGAGGAGAGAGTGAGAGGGAGCAGGTCAAACTAAAGAGAGGTCCCAAGTCATGGCGGAGAGTGGTGTCTTTGAATGCCAGAAGCCTGGGTAACAAGATGGCAGACTTACAGTCACTGATAGCAGAGGAAGAGGTGGACATAGGGGCCACACTAAACTATGACTATAGGAAGAATGGGGGACAGGAAGGGGGGGAGTGGCCCTGTATGTGAAGGAGGGGGCAACTTGTACCAGAGAGGAAGCTGTGGAGGATAAGACTGAAGTGCTGTGGGTACAGGTACAGACCTCTAGGGAAGGAAATTAAGGGTGGGGGTAGTCTACAGGCCACCTTCTAAGGAAGAGGAATTGGACAGGATATTAAGGTCTCAAATCACCAAAATGGCCAGCAAGGGAGCGGTAATAATAATGGGGGATTTCAATCTACCTGGGCTGGATTGGAAAATCCCGGCCACCTCCAGCACTAGGGAGCAAGTACTGCTGGATGCATTTCAGGGTGGCTTTCTGGCTCAGGGTGTCTTGGAACCCACTAGGGTGAGAGCTGTACTGGACCTGGTCCTGACTAACTGTGAGCATGTTCAGGATTTGAAAGTGGAAGTGGCACTTGTTGATAGTGATAGCCATACAGTATGGTTCCACCTGGACATGGGCAGGGGGATGGATAGACCCAAAACAAGGGTTTTGGATTTAAGGATGGCTGACTTTGGTCAGATGGGAAGAAATTCTAGTAGGTCACCTTATTGGGATCAGAAAGGAGATGGATGGAAATGGGCAATTATAAAGGAGAGACTGATGGAGGCCACTAGTAAGTGTACCAAAATAAAAAAAAAAAAAAACTAAAGCCAGTAAAGCCAGAATGCCCAACTGGTTCAGCAAGAAGGTGGCAAAAGCTGTAGGTAACAAGAGGGCAGCCTTACAGAAGTATAATGTATGCAGAAGGAGGAGGAGGACAGGGTGGATTACTCTGATAGGTCAGGAGAGGTGAGAAGAGCAGTTAAGGTGGCAAGGCTAAAAAGGAAGTGCAGCTGTCAGAGGGGGTAAAAACAGGAGAGAAGGCATTTTTCCAATATATAATGAAGAGAAGGAACATCAAGAATGAAACAGTCAGGTTAAGAAAGGAGAGTGGTTTGGCAGAGGGTAGTAAAGAGAAAGCGTAGGTACTTAACAAGTACTACTGTTCAGTCTTCATGAACGAAAAGGATGGAACAGTACCATAAGGGAGCAATGGGATGGGGACCAGGAGGTGGGAAGTCATGGATGGCATCAATCAATCGATTAAATCTTTATTTAACCAGGTGATCATCATTGAGCAAAACTCATTTTCAAGATGGACCTGGATAGCTTCAAGACCAGTGTACAATACATGTAAAACATAAAAGTTCACAATAGTTACAGTATTCAGAAAGAGTGTAAAGTAGAAAGCAGTAGTATTAGCCTCTGTCTAAGTTTTTTTGTCAGTTCCTCAATATGGTTGGTGAAAGATAGCCTATTATCAATCCATGTTCCCAAGTATTTGAAATTCGTTACATATTCTAATGGTTTGCCAAGTATTGTGGTAATCTATAGAATAGATCCGGAGGTGGTTGGGTTTGGAGCATGAATAAAGGGTGAGAACATAATAATAATAATAATAATAATGATAATAATAAAACTTTATTTATATCGCGCCTTTCTAAAATCGAGGCGCGTTACAATATCCAATAACATAATAAATAAAGCCAATACATAATAATCTGAGCTCTGAAATCACAATATTGATTAAAATAAATCTTTGACCATAAATAGGTCTTCAGGGCCTTTTTGAATTCTTCCATGGACGCACACTGATGAAGCAGACGGGGTAGAGAATTCCAGAGGGTCGGAGCAGCATACATAAAAGCTTGAGCACCCGATGATTTCAAAGAAATCCTCGGAATCTCTAGCAACTCCTCGTCCACCGAGCGGAGAGATCGCTTAGGGCAGTAGGAAACTAAAAGCTCTTTCAAATAGTCCGGACCCTGTCCGTGGAGGGCTTTATAGGTCAAAAGACCAATTTTAAAGGTGACCCGCCACTGAGTTGGCAGCCAGTGCAGATCACGCAGCACCAACGAAATATGGCAGGCATGAGATGTACCTGTTACTAACCGGGCTGCAGCATTCTGCACCAGCTGCAAGCGGCAGATATCAACCCCAGGAAGCCCTAGATACAGGGAGTTGCAATAATCAAGGCATGAGGACACAAAGGCATGGACCAACGTTGGCAAATCCGCGGGCAAAACAAGGTGCTTAATCCTGGCGATGTTCCTAAGACGGTAAAAGGAAAGTTTGACAACTGCTGACACTTGTAAACAAAGTGTCAGCTCACTGTCAAAAATCATCCCCAGGTTCTGCACCCATTCAGAGGAGGGAAGCTGGACATCTCCCAGAAATAAATCTGAGGGAAGACCAACTCCCGCCCCCTCTACCCTGCGGCTCGGGTCCACCACCATTACCTCCGTCTTTTCTGAGTTCAACTTCAATCAGCTTGATTTCATCCAGCACTGGATTTCAGTGAGGCAGCTATTAAAGATCAAGAGAGCTCTATTCTGGTCGGGTGCAAAAGATAGGTAGAGCTGGGTATCATCTGCATAGCAGTGAAACCTCAGCCCATTCCTTCTTACAATGTCTCCAAGGGGCAGCATATACACTGCGAACAACATGGGGGACAACAGCGAGCCCTAGGAAACCCCACTTGACAGAGAGACTGGGCAGGAATAATTTATCCCCGACACCACACCCTGAGTTCTGTCAGTAAGGAAAGATCTAAACCATCTGAGGACTGTACCTCACAGGCCACAGATGAACTCCAGGTGCCCGAGAAGTACCCAATGGTCCACAGTGTCAAAGGCTGATGAAAGATCAAGAAGAACGAGAATGGAATGATTCTTCTGCTCTCTAGCCATCAAGGGATCATTGAGCACCTGAACCAGCGCTGTCTCGGCACTATGCCTCTTACGAAAATCAGACTGGAGCAGTTCATAGATGTCATGGATGGTTAAATGGTTTTCCAATTGTGCAGCCACTACTTTCTCAATAATCTTCCCAACAAAGGGAAGATTAGAGATCGGCCTGTAGTTAGCAAAGCAGCCTGGGTCCAAGGAAACTTTCTTCAGGAGGGGTGTCACCATCGCCTCCTTCAGGGAGCTAGGAAACTCACCCGTATCCAAGGAGCACCAGACTAGCCATGCTAGGATAGGGCCAATGATATCAAGACAACCCTTTATCAGGGAGGTCGGGCCTGGATCCAAACTACAGCAAGTAGGGTGCATACTATGGACAATCCTCATGACATCAATGAACTCAGGCCGGTCAAAGGAACTCCAGGAACGACCGGAGATATGACCAAACACTGATCAATAGCTTCTCCCATAGAGGAAGCCGGCTGGAGCTCTGCCCTGATGTCAGCCACCTTATCTGCAAAGAAGTGAGCAAGCTCATCACACTCTATTTGTGAAAAAGCTTTCCGAACCTGAAGACAGGCTGGGTTGCACAGTCTGTCCACAGTTCGAAAAAGCTGAGCTGGTCGGTTCTGAGCGGCCGCAATCTCCCCAGACAGAAACTCTGCCTTCTTATGAGAGATTGCAAAATGATAGAATTGATAATGTTCCATAAGTCTAAGATGGTCAGTATCAAGGGCAGTTCTCCGCCAACAACGCTCTAACCTTCATCCTTGTCACCGCATCTCCCTCAAAGTCCCATCAAACCATGGAGACCGAGGTCGAAAGGGGAGAGGATGAACACGGACAGGAGCAATTTGATCAAGAGCAGAAGAGATGGCCCTCTTATAAGCCACCACCAAGGCATCAGGATCATCACTCACTCCAGAAAACTCCGATAGGTCAAGCACCGCTGCCAGGCCCAAAGAGCTAACATCTCGCAAAAACCGGTACCCAATTATTTCTACGGGGGTAGGCCTATAAGGGGGGGTGCAAAAACTGAACCCCCACAGTGTAATGATCAGACCAACTGATGGGTTTCACCTCCATGTCAGAGGCCTCAATCCCCAGGAGGAAAACTAAGCCTAAGGAGTGACAGCTCTTATGAGTGGCAAAAGTAATTACTTGTGAGAGGCCCAAAGATGTCATTAAGTGGAGGAAGTGTTGTCCAAGCTGTGAGAGTTCGTCATTGACCCAGGCATTGAAGTCACCTAGGACCATCAGCCTGGGTGACTCAAATGCCATGTCAACGAAGAAATCAGCTACTTCCTGTAGAAAATGTTTCTCATCACCTGGTGGACAGTAAATGAGAATGATTCTACAACCCACACCTGCCACTACAGTACACTCAAAAGACTCAGCCCCCTCAACTGGTACACTTGTGAAGCCCAGTTTGGTCTTAAAACAGACCGCAACCCCCCTCCCCATTGTCCAATCTCGGGCGGTGTAACACCGAGCACCCGGCTGGAACTGCTGCCTCCAGAACTGGACCAGCATTTTCATCCAGCCAGGTCTCGGTAATGCAAGCCAGATCCACAGACTTCATAAGATCTGCAATAACTGCAGTCTTATTCCTTATGGATCTGGCATTGCACAACACCACCCAGGTTGGACGGATCTCAGGAGCAGTACAGACCACTTGCCCAGTACCATCAATAGCAGTGGTGCCCTAGGGTATGGGAATCAGGCAAGAATGACCACGCTCCAGAACCCATTTCGCCCCAGGGCATCTTCTAGTCCCTACTACCCCAATACGATGCACCTGCTCATTCGTCCTCCACTGTTTCTCCACCCCCAAAACCCCTCCTCCCTCTCCGCACAGTCCCCAGCACTCTACAGTGCTGGTAAGTTGACAACTGTAATGGCAAGGGGGAGAAAGGACGAAGGGCATGAAGAGCGGAGGACGAATAGCGTACGACTATAGTGGTAGGCCCTCTACACATATTAAAACCCCACACCCACACAACTAGAACAAAAATATGAACTACCCAAATTAAACCAAAATAAAATATAAAACAAATTAAATAACACAAGAAAAATAAAATATCCAAATAAATAATATCAAAATAAACAGATGTCCAAAGAAGTCCTGAAAAAATACTGTGTATTTGGAGTATGAGGAGCTCTCACCCTCCCTCAGTTCTAGAATAAAATCGAACAATGCAAGTCTCGATATAGTCTTGGTAAATCAGCAGCAAACAAATAGGAGTTTTCAAACAAAGAACCCTTGGAGATAGCAAGAGGGTATCTCACCCCCTCCTAATCTAACCTCCAAAAGATTCCTCCCAGAGACCAGTTACTTTTCAGTCCTTTCCAAAGAGCATTCCCATACACAGGCCAAGACACAAGTCATGGCCCAAAAGGCAAATGCATTTCCCACTCCCTCTGCAGGTGTGTAAAATCCACAAGGGCAACAGGCTGCTCCAGGAGGGGAATCCGTAACCCCAGCCGCCCACCAGCCGCCGAGGTCCCCCACCAACAATCACAAGGACAAGGGCCCTCTGGCTCAAATCCCTGCAGCTCCTCCCAAAACAGTCCAAAACCCTGAAAATTGTCCACACCAAGAGGGAAGGGGCATCCACCCAAATGTTCAGGGGGAGTAGATTCTTCTTTCTGTCCTCAGTATGCCAAGCAGATAGTCTCAACACATCCAGATAAAAATCAGAGAAACCTTCATTTACTGCCCCTGGACTCTAGCCGCTCTCACCGCCCTGAAATAATTCCAGTCATGCAGCCAAACCTACTTCAGATATCAATATTTCACGTGCCCCCTCCGCAATGAAAAGTAGGTAAGGAAGATTTCACTCACGAACTCAGAGTCCACAGTCCCCAGGATATGATGCTGAGAATCGAAAGGCTCCAAAGTCGCTAAACTCCCTTCTGAAATCACAATGCTCCACAATATCCACACGTTCTTTAGGAGTGTACAAAGCTCCAAAAACAAAATAACAGGTCCCCGAGGCACATCCACCACTCAATATCCGCATCCACCAAGTTCAAGGCTGCCCCACAAAATCCATGATTTCCATGATTTCAAAAGGGGTACCCCAGATCATAAAACTCCCTCAAAGTCCACAGAGAATCCCAGAGCTGCCCCCTCAATACCCGTGGTTTCCAAAAAAATCATTGCTTTCATTTTTTTTAGCATTTAAAAGCAGCTTTTGTTTTAGGAGCTGAATCTGCAGCTGGTTGAAGTCAGATTGGAGGTCATAGTTTGCTGCTTCAGGTGTTGGCCTGCTTATGTATATCACTGTATTGTCTGCAAATAGGTGTATATTGGCCTCTTTTATGCTCGTATCAATATTATTGATGTAAATTGTAAACAACAAAGGACCCAGAATGGACCCCTGTGGCACTCCTCGCAAAAGAGGTATAAGAGGTGAGAAATCACCTTCGGCCTCTACCTGCTGTAGCTGGCCTGTAAGATAATCGGCAAACCAACTCAAGGAAAGCTGGTCCAGGCCAATGTTCTGAAGGGAAGAGAGGAGTAGGCTATGGTGCACGGTATCAAAGGCCTTGCTTAGGTCCAGAAACACTGCACAGACAAAGTTCCTACCATCTTGGTCCCATTGCCAGTCATTTGTCACCTTGGCCAGGGCTGAGCTTGTGCTGTGTTGCACTCTGAAGCCTGATTGCAGTGGGTTTAGCAGGCTATTGGATTCTAAGTGGTTCTTGAGCTGGGTAATCACAATTTTCTCCAGTAACTTGGACAGTATTGGAAGGAGAGAAATTGGCCTGTAGTTGTTTAGGTCACATGGGTCACCAGATTAGAAGATAGGGATGACATGGGCTGTTTATCAAATGGGTGGTAGGACGACTAAGGATAGAGATAAATTAAAGAGATGTGTGATTGGCACAGCTAAAACTTGGTAACCAGACTTTATGAAATACAGGTCTGCAAAGTCTGCTCCAGCACTTTTTTTGGTATCCAGCTGTAGTATGAGGTCTTCAACCTCTTTCAGAGTTGCAGGCTGAAACATGAAAGATGGTTTGGGGGGCAATTAATTCATAATCTTGCACGCCAAGTTGCGAGCATAAGGAACAGGCAGGTGAATTGTCAAATGCAAGCCCTGCAATTGTAAAGTGATCATTGAGAGCATCAAGGATAGATAGTCTATCAGGGATAGTGGAATTGCCTGACGTAAGTTTTTCAGGTAGAGTTTCCGGAGGTATGACCTGTTAAGTCCTTGATTGTCTTCCAAAATTCAGAAAGGTACTTAGAAGCAAATTCGAAATTACAAGCGATAGTAGCCAGAATAGCCTCTTTAATCATCTTGGTGCAGGTGTTCCGTGCTCTCTTGAATATACACCAGTCCTTTCAAGCTTAGTTTTGCGCGCTGTTTTCCAGAGTGAGTCTCTTTTCTCCTTCAGCTCCGGTGTGAACTATCAGCAGGATTTATTCCTCACCCTAGTTTTTTTCAGTGGTGCATGTTTATTTAGTGCCTTGGACACTATTTCGTAAAAAATGTCGTATGCCTCACTCAATGTCTTAGATAAGTAAAAGTTCTGCCACTGCAAAGAATCTCTTAGCGCAGTAATGAAGACCAAGGGATCAAACTTGCGTCTGCATCTCTTAAGGGTAAACTTGGATGAAGATATAGTAATTCATGCTGATGGGGTACTTCTTGGACTAAGGGCCCTGAAGGTGGATAAATCATCACAGACAGATGGCGTGCACCCAAGGGTCCTAAGGGAATTGGCAGAGGCTCTGATGGATCCCCTGACAGACCTGTTTAACACCTCTTTGGAGTCAGGGATCGTGCCACAGGATTGGAGAACTGCACACATGGTGCTTCTCCATAAAAGTGGGCTGAAGGATGAATCAGGGATCTACAGGCCAGTCAGCCTGAACTCAGTAGTTGGCAAGCTGATAGAGACCATCCTGAAAGACAGATTGGTGAGCTTTCTGGATGTAGGCAGCATGGGTTTGTATGTGGGAGGTTCTGCCAGACAAACCCAATTGACTTTTTTGACTGGGTCACCAGGACAGTGGACAAGGGTCAAGCAGTTGATATCCCATATCTGGACTTCAGCAAGGCCTTCAACTGTACCTCACAAGAGACTGATCAGGAGGTTAGAAGACCTAGGAGTGGGGGCTAAGCTTGTTGGGTGCGTCAGAATTTGGTTGCAGAATAGAAGCCAAAAGGTGGTAATTGTGGGGAAATTCTCAGAAGCTGGGCCTGTGACCAGTGTGGTCCCACAGGGCTCTGTACTCAGTGCAGTGTTGTTTAACATATTCACAAGTGACATTGTGGATGGGATCACAGTAAGATATGCCTGTTTCCAGATAACACAAAGCTCTGCAGGAGGGTGAACATGGAGAAGGGGAGACGGGAAATCAGGGAAGACCTGGGTACTCAAGAGAAGTGGTCTTGTATTTGGCACCTGGGATTCAATGCTAAAACACCTGGTTATGTTAGAGAAATGGTCTGTTGTTTGACAAGTGGGATTCAATGCTAAGACATGTAAAGCTATGCACTGGGGACAAAAAACCCAGGGACCAAATACTGGTTGGGTAGTGTGCAGGTAGGCAGGTCAGAGGAGCAAAATGACCTAGGTCCATTTGGCAGAAGCAGAGAGAGGGAGAGCAGCTACCCTACAGCAAGGAGGTGATTTACTGAGTATATTGAATTGAATTCTTAATTTAAGGGCCTGTAATAGTAAGTAGAAGCCAGTGTCTTGGTTCTCTGTTTTTGGGGTTGTCTTTACTTAATATAACTTTACTTAATGTAATCTTGCTGGGAGAATATTCGCAATCGTTTGTGACTAGAGCTGTTACTGAAACTCTGTGAAAGAGGCGTCTGATAAGGAGAGGAGCTGAAGAAGGCTTGAGGGACTGTGGATTACAAGCAGGAATTGACTGTGGACTCTGTTTGCTGCAGAAGCTGAGAGAGGGAGAGCAGCTACCGTAAAATAGAGCTGTGTTTTACCCTGTAGGTTACAGAAGAAAGTCTTTTTTTACCAGATTGTTGAATGTTTTTTGTAGATACTGAGTAGCAAAGGAACAACCCATCACCCACCCCATTCCCCAACCACCCCCCGGGTGCTCTGCCTTTATAGTGGAAGGCCAGGCCACACCTACTTAAAGACACAGGAACAGTTAGGCAGCACAGCACAAGCAATAGCCTAGCTGGTATACAGGCAGAATTACAAAGGTGTAGCTAGCATCTAGGTCCACAAGGGCACATACAATACAAGATGAGGAGAGAGAGAAGCTGTAAGTCACTACAGAAGGGGAGAAAGACAGGGTGAGAAGGAGAGGGAAAAAAGGGTTAGCTGCTAGAGGTTTCTGAGCTGAGGGAGGAGGTTGCTTGTCTCCAGGCTGAGTTGCCCAGGATTCAGGGAACCTCCTCTCCCACCCAGGGACCACCAGGGCCACTGCCTCAGAGGTTGCCAAGAAAGAGGAGTGGTTGGACCACGGTGGGCTCAGGGAGGGGGAGGGTGGTGGAACAGAGGCGCATCCCTCCAGTTTTACCTCTCCATAATTCATACACTGTTCTGGCAGAACGCGGTTCATCTATAGAGGCACCCTCAGTGGAGACCAAGGAGGATGCTGGGAACCTCCACAAAGGAGACCCACAGGAGGGTGGCACAGGACCCCACAGGGGAAGGAAACAACTCCTGATGAGGAATTCAATTGTTAGAGGGGGTAGAACTGGGGAGAGAGAGAAGAGAGAGGTAAGGTGCCTGTCCAGCACCATGGCTTGGATGGACAGGGAGTGAATCCTCAGGATCGTGGGAGCAGCTGCAGGGGGGAGGGAGGTGGATGTCATTGTCCATCTAGGGACAAATGACCTGGCTGGGAATGGGATCAGAGCAGTGCAGAGGGAGTTTGTGGAGTTGGGAAGGGGCCTTAGACAAGTAGCACACACGGTAACCTTCTTGGAGATGCTGCCTGTCGATGGCATGGGTGAGGCTAGGGTGCTCCGCACCATGAAATTCAATCAATGTTTGAAAACCTGGTGCAGAGCTCAGGGTTTTGGCTTCATTGAGGACTGGGGGTCCACTGGGAGGGATACAGGCCTATACTGGTGTGATGGTCTGCATCTGTCCGGGAAGGGAACCAGGATCCTAGGTAATAGGTTTAAATGCTTTATTGGCAAGCATTTAAACTAGCCAAGGGGAGAGGCACTGAAAACATAGAAACATAGAACATAGAAATTGTCGGCAGATAAAAACCCCTAGGCCCATCCAGTCTGCCTGTATGCCCTATAAATTGTATGTGGCCACTGACCCTATGTGATCAATGGCTTTTCATAACTCCCTCCTCTCTCAAGCTTCCCCTGTGCCAGTCCCAGGCATGCTTAAATCCCTCCACTGTGCTTGCCCCCACTACCTCCTGTGGCAGACTGTTCTAAGCGTCAACTACCCTTTCTGTGTAGAAAAACTTCCTCACATTACCTCTTAACCTACCCCCTTCCAATTTCATATTGTGCCCCCTTGTTCTAGTACTTTTTCTACATTGGAAAAGGTCCCCCACCTGCACCTTGTTTATGCCCTTGAGGTACTTGAAAGTTTCAATCATGTCCCCCTGCTGTCTCCTCTCCTCCAGTAAGTACATATTGAGGTCCCTTAGTCTCTCCTCACATGTTTTGTGGTGCAAACTGTGCACCATCTTTGTTGCCCTTCTCTGGATAGTCTCCACCTTATCTATGTCTTTGCACAGGTGTGGCCTCCAGAACTGCACGCAGTACTCCAGGTGAGGCCTTGCCAATGTTTTATATAATGGCAACACCACCTCCCGCCTCCTGCTAGTGATACCCCTGCCTATGCACCTCAGCATGCCACTGGCCCTCCCTGTCACTTTTGTGCACTGCTTTGATATCTTAAGGTCATCAGAGATGATAACCCTTAGGGCCCTTTCCTCTTTGGTGCTGTCAGCTCCTCCCCCCCCAACCTGTAGCTCTCCCCAGGGTTCCCTGTACCCCGGTGCATTATTTTGCACTTCTTTGCATTGAACCTCAGTTGCCACATCTCTGACCATCTTTTAAGCTTTTCCAAGTCCCTCTTCATTTTCTGCACCCCTTCTGGAGTATCCACCCTGTTGCAGATCTTGGCGTCATCTGCAAACAGGCAAATCTTTCCTTCTGGCCCATCTACAATGTCACTAATGAAGACATTTAACAGGACTGGTTCTAGTACTGATCCATGTGGTACCCCACTGGTCACCCTCATCTCCCCAGATTGTACCCCATTTACCACCACCCTCTGTCTCCTGTCTGTTAACCAGTTCCTAACCCAGTTCACCACCTTGTCTGACATGCCCAGACTACTCATCTTGTTAATCAGCCATCTATGCGGGACGTGTAGAAGACTTTGCTGAAATCTAGGTAGGTGATGTCTACCGCCCCTCCCTGATCTGTTTCCCTAGTCATTCAATCAAAAAAATCGATTAGATTCATTTGACATGACCTTTAATCTGTGAATCTATGTTGCCTAAGATCCTGAACGCTGCTGGATTTCAGATGTGCCACTATCCTTTCTTTCAGCAGTGTTTCCATGATCTTTTCCATCATTGAGGTGAGGCTGACTGGTCTGTAGTTCCCCACCTCCTCCATACTGCCGCTTTTGTGCAGTGGGATTACATGTGCCCTCCTCCAGTTCTCTGGAATGACACCCATGTTGAGTGACTATGTGAACAGGGCCGCTAGAGGCACTGCTAGTTCTCTTTGCAGCTCCTTTAATTTCCTCGGGTGGATGCCATCTGGCCCCATGGCCTTATCCACCTTCAGCTTTGTGAGTTCTTCCAGAACTCTCTCTCTCCACTTGAATGGACTGGTGTCCACTCCCCCCCCCACTACTTCTGCAACCCATCTTTGGTCCTTGACCTTCCCCCTCCTTAGTGAATACTGAGCAGAAGTATTTGTTCAGTATTTCTGCCTTGTCCAGATCCCCCTTCTTACACTATCCCTTCTCCCCTTTGAGCCTCACAATCCCCCCCACCGATTTTTCTTCTTTCATTATTGTACCTATAAAATGCCTTATCCCTTTTGTTTACAGACCATGCTAAGTCCTCTTCTATCTGCACCTTTGCCCTCCTAACAGCCTTCCCTGCTTCCCTTAGACATTCAAGGTGCACCTCCCTGTCCTCTTCCTTTTGGCTCCCCTTATATTTCTTGAAACTTTGCCTTTTAGCTCTGAGTTTGTCCCCCATCTCTTTGGAGAACCGTAGTGGTTTCCTTCTTCTTCTGCCTTTGGCCGCTATCCTAACGCATTGATTTGTTATATCCACTATAGCTCCTTTCAGTTTCTCCCATTGTTCTTCCACCCCCTCTACTAACTCTCCCTTCCCCAGGACTGCTTGTATGCATATACTCATTTCAATGAAATCTGCCCTCCTGAAATCTAATACTCTTGCCCTTGTGTGGCTTAATTGTCCATGTCTCCATGCTGAACCACACCATGTGGTGGTCACTGGACCCCAGCTGCCCTTCCACCTGTATTTCTTTGACTCTGTTCCCATTGGTCCATACCAGGTCCAGAATTGACTTGCCCCTGGTTGGCTCATGCACCAGCTGCCTGACTCCAACCCCCTGCGGGGATTTCAGGATGACTGTGCTTCTGGCTGAAGCAGCCACCTGGGTGCACCCAATCCATGTCCGGCATATTGAAATCACCCAGTAGCAGGATTTTGCCTTTAGCTGCTATGTTATGTATGTTGTCCACTAGTTCTCTGTCTAGTTCCTCCCTCTGTGCCAGAGGTCTGTAGATCACCACCGTGCATATTGCTGTTCCATTCCCTGGCTTCAGGGTGACCCACATTACCTCGGCCTCCCCTTGTCTTCCCTGAATGTCTGTAGCCTTTATACCATCTCTGATGTACAGGACCACTCCCCCACCCTTTTTACCCTTGCTGTCCCTCCTGAACAGTGTATAGCCTGGTACATTGACTTCCCAGCTATGATTAGCAGAGTACCATGTCTCTGTTACTGCTGCTATGTCAAGGTTTGCATCTGCCAACAAGGCCTCCAGGTCTGGAACCTTATTTCCTAGGCTACAGGCATTCATTAGCATGACTTTCCATGTTTTACAGTCTGCCCTCCCTCTGCTCTTGTTCTCCCTCTCCAGCGTCTCCCCCCCCATCCCGGTTTCCTTCCCTATGTGCTCTTGCCCCCCATGTATCACTTGTTATACATTCTTCCCCTGCCTGCCCTTCCCTGCATGCTTTAGCTGTTCCTGTAGTTAACTTATGTTTCTGCATGTTCCCATGGGGGGGTGTTCCTAAGCCTCCTGACCCCCTGGCTCTCCACCCTTGGCCAGTTTAAATGCTCACAGCTGAAGCATTTAAACTTCTCTCAAAGAACCAAGGTCCCCTTCTCAGAAAGATGCAGGCCATCCTCCTTATATAAGCTTGCATGTGCCCAGGTCAGGCCCCAGTCCCCTATGAAGCCAAAATCCTCCCTTCCACACCAATCCTTCAACCAGGAGATGAAGGTACGGATGTGGAATGCCCTAGCTTCCCCTGTGCCCTGGATAGGTAGCACCTCTGAGAATGAGATGGAGTGTGCTATCTGTTTCAGTTTCCCCCCCCATCTTCCTGAAATCCTCCTGGACTCTGGCTAACTCCACCCTTCTCCTGGCTAGGTCAGTGAATGAAAATGATCGGATGATTTTTGTGACAAATTATAATTGTAGAGCTGCTGAAATTGAAAATATAATGAAAACAAGATGGTCAGCAATACAGGGTGACCACAGTGTAAGTTTGATTTCAGGAGATCCACCTACAGTATGATTTTCTATCAGAGAGGTCCAAATCTAAAAGAAATACTCAAATCAAGTGACTTCCAGGACTCTGACAGAATCTAAGTATCAACACATAGGGGCTTCTTTAGATTCAGACACTGCAACATTTTTTGCTATGCTGACACCAGAGAGCACTTTATACACCCTGATAATGGACAGAGATCTAAGATTGCATGAGTACCTGGACTGCCAGAGCTTGTTTGCTGTGTGTGCTGCTTGGTGTCAATGTAAAAAGCTATATGTGGGGAGAACAATACATCTGTTAAAATTACAGATTCAAGATCAGGTAAGGGCAGCAGGCGAATAACTATTTAAATGGGTTTTCACCTACTCACTCTCTTGTTTACTCTGTCTCAGCTGAAAGGAGAGAGATGAGATCATTTAGAACTCTTACAGCAGCATAAGCCACAGCAGCAGGCTGTGAGTGAGGAGTTTTAAAATCTTGGTTCAGTTGGTAGTCAGCAGTTGGTAGACAGTTCTGTGTCAGCACTTGAAGTGTGAGGAGTGAGGGCTGCATGGTGGGCTCTAAGAGGAGAGCCTATTTTCTCACCCTAGTCATGAAAGTCACCAACCTGCTAAAAGAAGTGGTGGAAACCATTGTCTACAGCAGAATTTCCTGATTTTCATCCCTGGAGAGATGAAAAGGACTGCTAGAGAACGGATCCTAGGGGTAATCCCCTATTTGATCCAGGGGAATTTGAAGCTGCCTGTACTGTTTTAACTGTGAGTAGATATCACTTTGTGCTCTCTGAAGAAAGTACCTGTGCTTTGGTGTTTCTCTGGTTAAAAGGGAATGGTACACCAGTTTCTGTTCTGAAGTTGAGACTTTTCTCAGTTGTAATGTTAGCTGCCAGTTGTGGGTTCCAGAGGCAGACTGATTCACATTGTTCAGGACTTTAATTTCTTATACTCCCAGAGTAGTGTTTCTTAAATGCTGGATGTGAAAGTTCATTCAAAGAAGCATTTACCTAAGTGTGTTCAAGAAGTTTTAAGGTGTAACTCTGAAAGAATGTCTGGGTATGAATTTGGAAGCAAAGGGTGGGCAGCCCCCCCATGTGGAGTAACCAGTTCAGGACTACAGGGTCCATAAGGGTGCCTGGTTATTTTGGACATGGTGACCAATGTCTGAAGAGAACTTTACCACTGGAGTGGATTGTGCTAGAAATGAGCCCTGGTGTGCTCAGTTGTGGCCAGTTGCCACTTGAAGAAGTTTTAAAGTCCTATGCCATATGTAAAATGTGTGCTCAGTTGTGGCCAGTGCCACTAAAAGAAATGTTCAGTTGTGACCAGTGCCACTGAATAGGATTTAATGTCCTATGAAAAATGGGAATACGTAGAGTTTCTTTTTTTTTTTGAAATTTAATATACTTTATTGACTTTTTCATATACAAAAGACAGAAAAAAAAGAAAAACCAGACAAAGAAACTCTAAAGCAAGATAAACAATAATGAGTAACACATCTAAATACAAGACAAATAAGAACACACTCGTCTCCCCCCCAGCCCCCCATCACCACATCTCCCCCCTCCCCATCCCTTGGCATCCCTGATCAAAATAATCCCAGAAATGCATGGACAAAACAACCAGGAGTTTAAACTGTGCTATAGGCTGTACAGAGTGTACAGCATTTCCCATCTTTCCTTGTACCGCGACAGACAATTATGGAGGCTAGCAACCATTTTTTCCTACCCTCAAATTTGACAAAAGCTCTTGAAGCCATTCAGCATAAGTTATAACACTGGAATCTTTCCAATGACAAAACACTAAGGCTTTGAGGCAGAGGGAAATCAAAGCCATGTGATATCTATGTTGGGGCACCCCCACTCCTGAGAAATCACCAATGAGACAAATTTTAGGGGTAAACAATTCATTATTGCCCAACACCAGGTCTGCCCATTACTTGATGGTCTCCCACAGTGAGGCTATGGGAGGGCATTCCCAGGAAAATGTGTAGCAAACTCCCATCCGCCTGGTTACATCTCACACAAGCAGGGGAAGGAAGCTTGCCTATCCTATGTAACTTTACTGGGGTCAGGTATATATCCTGAAGAATCAAAATTTGCATTAATCTCAGCCTGTCCTGTATGAAGTAAAAATGAAAGGACTTCCAGACTTTCTCCCAAATGAGAGTATAGTGAGGGAATTTATCAGTCCAGTAGGATGAGTTCCCATTCACTGAAGGAAAGGCCAGAGTGTACATATCAGAGTATATGTGGGAAACAGCATGCGGCTATTGAGACAACAAGGCCAGAGGGTGGCACATCTGGGCTACCCCCCTTACTTCTGTCAGCAACAATTTTTTGGCAATCAGTAAATGATGGACCTGAAAAAGCTTGAACAACCCATCAGGTCCCACTGGGTATTTCCTCTTGATTTCCTCCGAAGTAAGGTATGAGTACTCATGTGCCAAGTCTTTGGGGCACACCCCCACTAGTGATGGAAGCCATCCAGAGGACAAAGGGCTACCCCCTGTATGGAAGTTGGAGTTTCTCAAGATTGACTGCTCAGGGTCCCCAGTATGATTATATTTTAGAAAGGCACATAACTGTGAGTGAACTGTCACCGAGGTGGCTATGGGAGTGTCGTGCCACTCCTTGGGTAGATCTTTGACCCTTACATGTAACATGGCCTCATAGGAAATACCCCTAGAATCTATCAGTTCTTTTTCTATTGAGAGCCATGAGGGTACATATGGGAAAGTGTGGGAGTCTTCCACTGGCCTCAACCAATGCAGGTACTTGCTCACATGGCTGGCCCAGTAGTATAGTTCAAAATGTGGCAGCCTCAGACCCCTCCTTTATCTTTGGGGCAGCCAAATTGTGATAAGCTCTTCTTGGGGGCTTGTTTCTCCAAATAAAATCTAAAATGATACCATGCAATTTCTTAAACCAGGCAAGGGGCAACCAGAGGTTCAACATATTGATGGGTAAAATAAACGAGGTAAAATGTTCATTTTGACCAGGCTGGTTCTTCCCCATAAGGACAGGGGTAAATCCTTCCATCGGGCCAAATCTTGTTGGATTATGAGTTGTAGGGTATCTAGATTTAGCTGTTTCATTTTAGAGTCACTGCTTGCCAATGTAATGCCTAAATATTTGAGAGTCTTAGGGGCCTATTGCATCCCTGTATTGCTTACCACACTAATGCGAGTTCTGTTATTTAATGGGAAAACATGAGTCTTATCAGGATTTAACATAGAAACATAGACACATAGACTTTGATGGCAGATAAGGACCCCCTGGCCCACCTTGTCTGCCCATTTCCCTACCAACAGGATAAGCTACAGATTATAGTTAACCAACAGCCTATTTCTTCCTACCCCCCACAAAAATTGCCTTATATCTATCCCATGCATTCTTGAATTCTACCACAGTTTTAGACCCCACAACCTCATCAGGAAGGCTGTTCCATGCGTCCACCACCCTCTCCGTGAAAAATACTTCCTCACATTGTCCCTGAACTGCCCCCACCTTCAAATTGTGTCCCCTTTGTTCTTGCACATCTCTTTTTCTGAAAGATGCTACCCTCTTGGACTTTATTGATTCCACTGAGGTACTTAAAAGTTTCTATCATGTACCCCCTCTCCCTCCTTTCCTCAAGGGTATACATATTAAGTTCCTTTAGTATCTCCTCATATGGGGTCTCTTTTACTGACCCTGCACCATCTTAGTTGCCCTCCTCTGGACTGCCTCTATCCTGTCTATATCCTTGCGGAGATGGGGTCTCCAGAACAGGACACAGTACTCCAGATGGGGTCTCTCCAACTGTCTGTACAGAGGGATAACAACTTCCTGTTTTCTGCTGGTGATGCCTCTCCCTATACATCTCAGTATCCCCCCAGCCCTCCCTACTGCCTTCTCACTTTGCTTGCTAACCTTAAGGTCATCTGATATGATTACCTCCAGGTCCCTTTCCATTTTTGTTGTTATCCCCCCCACTGTCTTCCCCTGGGTTTTTGTTTCCCAGGTACATTATTTTGCACTCCTTTGCATTGAATCCAAACTGCCATACTTCTGACCATTCCTCCAACTTTGCTAAGTCCCTTCTCATCCTTTTCATGCCTCCTTGTGTATCAACCCTGTTGTAGATCTTTGTGTCATCAGCAAAGAGGCATACTTTTCCTTCCAGTCCCTCTGCAATGTCACTTATAAAGACACTAAAAAGGACTGGACCCAGCACTGAACCCTGCGGTACCCCACTAGTAACCCCTCTTTCTTCAGAGTGGACTCCATTTACAATTACCTTCTGTGTCCTGTTGCCCAGCCAATGTTTTACCCAGGCTACCACCCTGGTACCCACTCCCAGGCTGGTTATTTGACTATTAATCTTTTGTGTGGGACTGTGTCAAATGCCTTGCTAAAGACTAGGCAGGCAATGTCCACAGTCCCTCCCTGGTCTACTACTTTGGTCACCCAGTCAAAGAAATCAATTAGATTCGTCTGACATGACCTTCCCACTGTGAACTCATGCTGTCTTGGGTCCTGTGCCCCACTGGCTCTAGGTACTCAACAATTCTTTCCTTCAGAAGTGATTCAATCACTTTCCCTACCACAGAGGTCAAACTGACAGCTCTGTAGTTTTCTGCCTCTGTCTTGGTCCCACTTTTGTGAAGGGGAATCACATCCGCCTTCCTCCAGTCCTCAGGTACCACACCATCCTCTGATGATTTGTTAAAAAGGGTAGTCAGTGGTTTCACTAGTTCTCCCCTTAATTCTTTTAGAATTCTGGGGTGAATTCCTTCAGGCCCCATTGCTTTGTCCACCTTCAGTTTTAGGAGTTCTTTCAGAACCCTTTCTTCTATGAAAGGACTGAGATCGACCCCCCACCCAGAGTGCTTCTGTTAATTGGATTAGGCACTTCTCCCTCCTCCTCTTTTGTGAATACTGAACAGAAATATTAGTTCAGTATCCCTGCTTTTTCACTGTCCCTCTCTGTCCACCCACCGTCCATTCTATTCAGCCTCACTATCCCTCCCTTTGTCTTTCTGTGCTCCCTGATGTACCTATATATCCCCCTTCTTAACTGAGTTGGCTATGTTTTCTTCAGTTTGGGCCTTTGTTATTCTGACTTCTCTCCCTGCTTCCTTCTGCCTTAACTGGTACAGCTCTCTGTCCTGCTCCTTCCGTGTTTTCTTATACTTCCTGAATGCTATCTTTTTCTTCCTGAACTTCCCCGCCACCTATTTTGAGAACCATAGTGGCTTTTTCTTTCATTTTGATATGTTTATTTGCTTCACACAAAAGCTTGTTGCCTCTGTGATGGCAGTTTTGATGTTTCCCCATTGTTGCTCCACCCTCCTTCTACCCTGTTTGCTAGTGCTTTTCTAAGGCACTCTCCCATCTTGCCAAAGTCAGCCCTTCTGAAGTCCGGTACCCTCACTTTTGTATGGCTTGACTCTGTAACTGAGTTTATTGTGAACCACACTGTTTGGTGGTCACTTGTTCCCGGATGGCTACCCACTTCTTGATCTGAGATCCTCTCGCTGTCCCCATTTAAGAGTATGAGGTCTAAGATTGCTCCCTCATGAATGGGTTCCAAAACTAGCTGTCTGAGGCATGCTACCTGTAGGGCATTGAGAATGACCCTGCTCTTGGATGTGGCTGCAGAAAATGTGCTCCAGTTAACATCTGGCATATTCAGGTCTCCCATCAACAATATCTCCCCTTTCTCTGCCATCCTAAGAATGCCTTCTATCATATCCTTGCCCTTTCCCTCCCCCTGACATGGGGCTCTTTAGTTTGAAAATCTGCTATATTCAGAGATGGTGTCTAGAGGAGCTTGCACTGACAGGGTGGGCTGGCTAAGGTGGAGTAGGATGTCGTCTGCATAGGTTGACAACTTGAGATCATGAGATCCTACCCTGATGCCATGAATGTTGGGATTATCCCTGAGCTTGCATAATAGAGGCTGTAAATATAAATTGAACAAAAGGGGTGACAGGGGGCATCCCTGCCGTGCCCCAGAATGTAAGGGGAAAGGTGGAGGAGAGAACCCCATTACAGTATATCTTGGTGCACGGCCCCTTGTACAATGTGCAAATCCACTGAATAAGAAACCCCAGTCCACCCTGTCAAAAGCTTTCTCCACATCCAGGGACACCAACACTGTGGGGAGTGTGGAGTCCCTGGATGCGGAGAAAATATGAGCTAGTTTTCGGAGGTGATCTTGTGATGCTCTACCTTCCATAAAGCCCACTTGTTCTGGTCCTATTAAAGTAGGGATCACCTTGCCGAGTCTATTTGCCAACAACTTCGCAAGTATCTTGATGTCATTGTTAAGCAAGAAAATGGGCCTGTAGCTCGTAACTTTGTCCTCGGGTTTTCCCGGCTTGTGTAAGACCATGATCAGGGCCTCCAGCAAATGGGCATCAGCATGGTCCTCAGAGAGAATATGAGTAAAGAATCTGTGTAGCCAGGGGGCCAGCTGATCCACAAATTTTTTTATAAAAGTTAGGGGAAAAGCCATTTAGGCCGGGTGCTTTGTCAAGAGGAGGGTTGGATACCACTACTCTGATTTCTGCTACAGTGATGGGGGCTAGTAAAAGGTTTTTCTCTTCCTCACCCAAGGATGGTAGGGGAATCGAATCTAGGCACTCCTCTACCTCCTGTGATGCTGGCACTACTGCCATGGGACTATAGAGTTCCCGGTAGTATTGTTCAAATCTGGAGGCTATATCTCTAGGAGTGAGTTTAAGTGACCCATCTTCTGTGGACTGGAAGGCTTTCACCAGCCTGGAAGATTCTCGGTGCTTTACTCGTAAGGCCAGTAAGTGCCCCGCCTTTTCACCTTGATCAAGATAGAGAGATTGGGATCTTAGAATGGTATACTTGGCTTGATCCCTAAGCAGCTCGTTGTAGCTCTCCCGGAGCTTAATATGGTTTAGTCTGGTTCCCGCATTCATATTCGGAGAGAGGACAGATTCTAAGTCCCAGATTTGGGACAACAGCTTAGAAGCCTGCTCCTCCTTCTTGCGTTTTCTGGTGGATGCTAATCTTATCAATTCCCCCCGATGTACAGTAACACTTTAGTGCACCCCACTCTATATCAGGTTTGCCGGCCATGTTTAGGTTGCAGACTGTGAATTGGTCAATGGAGTGAGCTACTTGTTTAACTACCCTGTCATCCTTTAAAAGATGGTTATTGATTTTCCATATGGTGTCTTTTTGCTAGTGAGACTCAAGGGTGACTAGGCACCAAGTCAGGGAATGGTCTGAGGCTACTCCTGGTTCTATGTGGCAGTCCAGAATCTCTGGAAGTAAGGATTTGCTCACTAAAAAGTAACCAATTCTGGATGAGGTACCATGGACCAAGGAACAGAAGGTGTATTCCTTTGTAGTCAGATGAAGTGTCCGTCAAGTATCGCACAATCCTAGATGATCAAGCAGATCCCTAATAGCCCTCTGAGCTGGTGACAGCCCTTGGGACCTCTGATATGACTTGCTAAGTCAGGTGTAAATGGTAGGTTCCAGTCACCTCCTAGAAGAATGGGGAGATTTAAAAAGGAAGAAATTATTGAGATTAAATCTGTGAAAAAGGAGGGGAAATCAGAATTGGGACCATAAATGCAACCTATCACTAAGTCTGTCCAGTCTAGGATCCCACAGCATAGGAGATATCTGCCATTCGGGGCACGGATACACTGCAAGCAGGCAAATGAGACTCAGCGCAAAACAAGAATGGCAATACCCCTACTCTGTGTATTGCATCCTGCGGTAAGAGTCTGCCCAATGTGTTGTATCCTAAAGAGATTTGCCTCCGAATCTAATAAGTGTGTTTCCTGCAAGCATGAAATATCCCCTTTGAGATGTTGGATGTGCTTCAATATCTGGTACCTCTTAGATGAAATAAACTTTAATGCGACCCACCATCGCAGCTTACAACCTGCGTAACCTTTCCTGAATGTTGTCACTCTCCCTGGGTGGTCGTTTGTTATATACGAATGGTAGGATACCAGGCCCCCTCCACACCATAATCCCCAACATTAACCCCCTCCCCTCCCGAGACAGAATCCTCAAAACCAGAGAGTGATACATGATGAGAACCCATCCCAAACAACTCCCTGCCCCCCCACCCAGCATAAAACTCTGTCTGCTGTATGCCCAGGCTCATCAAACAGTACCCCTCACTCCCTCCCACCCAACCACCTGAATATAATCACAAATTAATTGGATTCCTCCAACTGAGATGCCTATGTGCCCATCTTTATTAATATAAAAATAAGAATAAAAATAGAATGTGCCAGCTCTGCATGAGCAAAAAGTAATCCCTGTGGTCATACTCATTAAAGTCATGGTGGATAACATATCCGAAAAGGGGGGCCAAGCAGGACCCAAATCTGCAGGTCCTGGCACGCATTAATCGATTGGAACTCCCCGAGGCTAGGGGTCAATGTAAAAAAGAAAAAGAACAAAAATTCCCCCGCAGGAACATACCAAAAATATAAAGCAGAGAGAGCTGGTCTCGGCTATGGCGTACGTTTTACCTAATAAGCTAAGCTATGCTTATAGCCAAAGGACATATCTTGCTGACAACTACCAGCATGCTGTTCATGCACAGAACAGGGAACCCAAATCAAACAAACCCTTCTAGGCATGTACTTTAAAGGAAAAAGGAAAAAAGGGCAGACCCAAATGTAACAGAATTAGTGGGCCAGTAACAAAGGTAAGGTCTAACATTAATCGATCTTGTAGTTCTTCGTGACCACATCATGTCTTAAAGTCAAGAAGTAAATCCAAACAGACAGTTCCATACAGTGAGGCTTGCATTGATGCTGTGCATTCCCCTAGAGAGATCCTGTACTACTTGTGAGGGCCACCGGTTGGGAAAGGGAGACAGACTAGGCCAGATGCTGGGAGCCATCTAAGTCCCATTACATTCAGTCCCTCTGTTGGATATGGTTTACAAATTAAACATTGCTGCAAGAACCTGAAGAACAGTACCTTAGATTACCAGGTGCAATACCCCTCTGTAGATCAATGGGGCTTGAACAAGTCGGGAAGGGCTGCACTCAAGGCAGTCTCTACAGCCTTGGGTTCTTCGTAACTCAGCCATTGCCCTTGCAGGTTCACCTGGAGCTTCACAGGGTAAAGCATCCTGAACTTGATCCCTGCCAGGATTAAGTTCACCATGACTGGATGAAAGGCTGCGCGCTATTGTCGGACAGTTGCTGGGAGATCCTGGGCCACCCTGATTTTAGAGTCCCCCCACTTAACCTCTTACAGCAACTTAATTTTCAGCAGGAAATGCTGCCGCTCCTGGTAATTCAGGAACCTGAAGATGAGAGGGCGAGGTGGTGCATCTTCTACAGGCATTGGCTCTAATGCCAGGTGGGTCTCTCTATGAAGTAAGAGGTCCAGAACAGTGAAGGTCCTGCTAGATTCTGAATAAGCTTTTGGATAAACTGGACAGTGTCGGGACCTTCTTCCTTTACGGGTAGACCAAATATGACAGCGTTGTTACACCTGCTGCGGCCCTCAAGGTCTTCGACCTTCACCTCGAGATGGGCTATTCTCTGCCTGGTGAGAACAAAGTCAGGCTCCACCCAATCCAGCTGCTTCTCTAGGGAGGTGATCTGCGCTTCACTATTGTCAGTGTGCTGGGTTATTTCCTCCAGGGCTGACGACATGGATTTGACCTCCTAGGTAAGTGTTTTAAGTTCATCCCTGAATGCCTGAACTCATCGAGGAAGCGCGCAATTGTGAGCAAATTATGGTCTGTCCTGGCGTTAGAAGTGCGGCCTGTTGCTGGCATTTGTGGCCTGGATTTTTTGCAGCTTTTCTCAGGCGTGGATGGGGGGTATGTTTCGGCAGGGCTGTATGAATCTCAGCCTCCATAGTGCAACAAACGCTGTGCAGATATGTGATCCCAACGTTATCAGACACAATAGCACTCAGTTTAGATGAGAGAAATTACCTTATTTTAGCATAAATAGAGTTTTTTGTCGGGTGTAGTGGGATCATGACGGAAAGGCAGCTACTTGCAAGACCGCATCACATGACTCCATACGTAGAGTTTCTTTCAGATACAGTCATTCTGTTATTCTGTACTTCCTTGTGCCATGATGTGTAAACCTTGGGGGTCCACCCTTGATTTAGAGAAAATATTTTGGAATAAAGTCACACTCTAGAACCCCAACTCTGGTTTGGACATTCACGTTTTTGCTTTCTGTGTGTGGATTTACTGGATATCCCTCCAGAAGTATAGGTCTAGCATAGTCTTAGCAAAAAGTTCTCTCCCCAGGACCTGGGTTTTGGTCATAAGTTATGCTTTTGTACACCCCCACCCCTTTTTTGACCTCTATAAATAATGAGCCTGGTATACATTCCCAAGGCTAGGGATGGTACCATTTCCGAAGTAGTTTACGCCCAGTCAAGGGTACCGAATGGTCGCTAACTGGTAAAGGCGGGGGTTACAAATCCAATAGATTTTTGATTGGGTGACTAGGAAATAAATCAGGAGGGGGCTGGAGACATCGCCTACCTAGATTTCAGCAAAGTCTTTGACACCGTCCCACTTAGAAGGCTGATTAATAAGATGGATAGTCTGGGCATGGGAGACAAGGTGGTGAACTGGGTTAGGAACTGGTTAACAGACAGGAGACAGAGGGTGGTGGTAAATGGGGTACAATCTGGAGAGATAGGGGTGACCAGTGGGGTACCACAGGGATCAGTACTACGACCAGTCCTGTTTAATGTCTTCATTAGTGACACTGCAGAGGGGCTGGAAGGAAAGATCTGCCTGTTTGCAGATGACACCAAGATCTGCAACAGGGTGGATACTCCAGAAGGGGTGCAGAAAATGAAGAGGGACCTGGAGAAGCTTGAAAGGTGGTCGGAGATGTGGCAACTGAGGTTCAGTGCAAAGAAGTGCAAAATAATGCACCTGAGTAGAGGGACCCTGGGGAGAGCTACAGGTTGTGGGGGGAGTTGACTGTCACCAAAGAGGAACGGGACCTAGGGGTTATCATCTCTGATGACCTTAAGGTATCAAAGCAGTGCACAAAGGCAGCAGGGAGGGCCAGTGGCATGCTGGGGTACATAGGCAGGGTTAACACTAGCAGGAGGTGGGAGGTGGTGATGCCATTGTATAAAACATTGGCAATGCCTCACCTGGAGTACTGCATGCAGTTCTGGAGGCCACACCTGCGCAAGCACATAGATAAGGTGGAGACTATCCAGAGAAGGGCAACTAAGATGGTGCAGGGCTTGCACCACAAAACATGTGAGGAGAGACTAAGGGACCTCAATATGTACTCGCTGGAGGAGAGGAGACAGCGGGGGGACATGATTGAAACTTTCAAGTACCTCAAGGGCATAAACAAAGTACAGGTGGGGGACCTTTTCCAATGCAGAAAATACTAGAAAAAGGGGGCACAATATGAAATTGGAAGGGGGTAGATTAAGAGGTAATGTGAGGACATTTTTCTACACAGAAAGGGTAATCGATGCTTGGAACAGTCTGCTACAGGAGATAGTGGGGGCAAGCACAGTGGAGGGGTTTAAGCATGCCTGGGACAGGCACAAGGGAAACTTGAGAGGGGGGGAATGATGAAAAGCCATTGATCACATAGGGCCAGTGGTCACATACAATGTATAGGGCCTACGGGCAGACTGGATGGGCCTAGCGATCCTTATCTGCTGACAATTTCTGTTTCTATTATTCATTGTTGATTAAAAATAACAGATTGAATTAAAACAAAGGAAAATCAATGCTTTCTTATTAACTAAAAGAAATAAGACACAATGCTTTACCATTGGTATGATATTGATGGATGTCTTTGAAAGCTCTGATTCTTGTTTTTCTAAGTTTATTTATAGCAAATGTACTTACGTACAGACTGTGAATGTGTCAGTTCTTGACAAAAAATAATTCAGAAAACAATTTTCTATTATGAAAGGAGTGTGCCATCTACTCTGTAATGGAACTGATTTCGATTAGATTGTCTGGATAACACTTTGCCGATATGTTATTGGCCAGATATTCTTTTACACATTTTGTATCTGTGTAACTTGTTAAAAATGAATTGATTAATGAAAAGTGTAATTGAGGGGTGTATTTAAAACAGTGCACAGCTTGGCTAAGTCCACCCCCTGAGGAAGACCCGTGTGACTGGGTCAATACGTAATGGTATATGCACTGGTATCAGCTATACTTCTACTTATTACATTCTAAAATAAATATTTAACCCTTTTCAGCAGCTTTTGGTGTGTGCTCAGCTTCTTTTCCTTTTTGCCAGTATTATGAAATATTGCTCTCAGTATCACCTGTGCTACTGGAGATAGATTAATTATATTTTATTTCATTTTTATGTTTGCTTGCACGCATGTGCAAGAAACATTGTGACACCATGCAGCTTGTCGTAAGTGTGCCTCCCCCACTTCCAATGCCCTGCTCCCTTTTGCAGGCACGGCTGCACCACGCCAATGAATGTCCGAGCTGTCTATGACAGCCATTCAGATGCAGTGGCATACAGCTCTAAGGAAAACACCGCCACAATCAGCGGTGGTAACATATAGGCAATTTGCATACTACCATCAGCAGTATGCAAATTGACATGTCAGCACTGCATCTGAACTGTCATAGACAGTTCGTCCCCCCCCACGAACACCTACATAGCACGCCGGGAGCCCACCCCAGTGTGCTCATGCTTTCCCCTTCACCCCCGCACACTGTATGACCGACGGGATGCCCAATCCCTCATTGACTCCACTGGCCCCTCTCCAAGCCAGACTTCCAGGTGCCACTCTGGGAGCCCACCTCAGTGTGGTAAAAGTCTGTATGGCTGACGGGGGTGTCTAATCCCCCATCGGGTACACTGTACCCCCCAAAGAAAACAGACTTGTAGGTGCCATGCTGGGAGCCGACCCCAGCAGATCAAAAGTCAGTATGGCCAATGGGGGTGCCTAATCCCGCGTCGGCTCCACTGCTGCCCCCCTCAAAAATAAACTTCCAGCTGCCATGCTGGGAGCCCACCCCAGCACGGCAAAAGTCCCGCATAGTCTAAAAAACATCTGTAAAAAAAAAAAAAGGTCCCTCGTTGACTCTCCCACCCCCTCTCCCAACCCGCGCCCACCCTCTGCGCATCCACCTCCCCACCCCGACCCCATCATTACCTCCAGAGGCCAGCGCGATGATCTTGGTGAACCAGGAACATGTCTGCACTCTTCAAAGCCGACCCATGAACTGAAGAAATGCGGTAAGCTGTATAATGGCATAAATGGTTTTTTCAACTTTGGTGCATATCTCAGCCATTTTGGGAATTTTTCACCAAATTTTCAACATGGGGTTTTGGGACCCCACCTCATGAACTCAGTCACTGTCATTTTGTTATTTGGTCCGAAAGGTGATTTTCGGTCATTGTGCAGAACCACCTTTTGGGATGGAATAGCTAACGACAGTGTCTGATTCATGAACTACCCCAAAACCCTATGTTGAAAATTTGGTGAAAATTCCAAAAATGACAGTGTTATGAGCGTACGCACAGTTCCTACGCATGCTCATAACTTCGCAAATTATTACTATTTTCACTCCAGATTTTCAACATTGCCATTTTACCACACCTCCTTATGAGCAGTACAGCTGTCATTTTTCACATCTTGCCCAAAATGTGTTTTCGCACGTGTAGCGCACAATGGCACATTCGGTGTGCAAAATCAATGTTTGGGACAGATTAAGAAAATCACAGTGCATGAGCAGAGGTCTTAAAATGGATATGTTGAAAATTTGATGACAAAAGTCCATAAAATTACTGTGTTACGAGCGTGCATTACACACACCCTCGTAAGTTCTTGAATTTGTAATATTTTCAGTCCAGATTTTCAACACTGGCATTTTTCCACACCTCCTTATGAACAGTACAGCTGTCATTTTTCACACCCTGGCCAAAATGTGCTTTCACACTTCCGGTGCAGAAATGCATGGTCGCTGTGGGAAATCAGTGTTTGGGACAGATTAAGAAAATCACAGTGACACTGTTCATGAGCGGAGGTCCCAAAATGCCTGTTGTGACAATCTGCTATAAAAAAATCCTCAAAATAATTACATTACGGGTGCGTGTTGCGCAGTTTCTACACATGCTCATGACTTCACCAGTTTTTTTTATATTTTCACTCCAGATTTTCAACATTGCCATTTTTTACACCTCCCCATGAACATTACAGCTGTCATTTTTCACATCCTGTTCTAAATGTGTTTTCGCACCAATGGTGCCAAATGGTATAGTCCCAGTGCAAAATCAACTTTCCACTAACAAACTGATATTGCCACTGTTCATAAGGTGGGGGTCACAAAAAATCCATGTTGAAAATTTGGAGTGAAAATACCAATGCATGCCTGGGGCGTTAGGGTTTCCAGCCATAACAACCCACCCTGTAGAGACTGACAGGCATCAGGGGTGTGACTTGGGATTGTCGCCTGTAATGCTCATGCCATTCCACCCCCACCCACCCCCTGCACCAGTGACAGGCATCGAGGTGTGCCTTGGACTCTTTAAACACAAAGTTCACCCCATTCTCCTATACTGCACCCATCTCACTGTATTTCCTTATGGAATGGGGTGAGCATAAGGCCCAAAGACTCCAAGGCACACTGTGACACTTGTCAGTGTCTGCAGGGTAGGGTGTGGTGAAATGGCATGGCCGTTATGCCTGATGATCCAAAGGCACACCCCAATGCCTATCAGTCTCTGCAGGGTGGTGGTGAGGTTGGCTTCAGTTCAATACTTCACTGCCATTCCTATTTTGCATCTCTCTAACTCCTACACTACCAATGCCAATACCAGCAAGCAAACATTCGGCATTGACAAATGCTTGTTTTTTGTTAACTGTGTTAGCTCACTAGAACATCAGTTCCTTTGCAAGGAGCAACCTGGGATTATAGATCAAATACTCAGTAGATTACATACATCACAGAAAATTATACACTAAATGCAACAACAACAACAACAAAACTGTACATTTATGTGCAAAATCCACGTGTTAGATTAACAATTGCAAGTAAAAAGATCCAAGTACTAGTTATGTAAAGTATAATTAAATTGCTAAGGATCACTGATATGTTTTAAATGCTGGGTAATTGACTCCTGGCTTTATCTGCACAATAGACAAAGGAATGTAAGCAGTTTTACAGTGCGTTCACTGGGTAACATAATAAATTCTCTCCTGAGGATCTTGAGTTAAAGTCACTATTACAGACTTTTACTTGCTCTGCCAAACAACCTGGTGAGTGTGACTAACCACCCTGATAGGCAACAACCACTATGTGTCTTTCCATTGTGGATTGGATGAAATTGATATAAAGAACCAGATGTGACAATACAGAATCACACATGCCCCCACAATGCAAAGCATCATGGGCTTCATATGTAAATCACTACAGAACATTATGCTGGTTCAACTTTAAGCAGAAATGCATGGTGCCGAAAGGCCTCTCACACAGTTTGCAAAGGGTGCCAACAGAAGACATAGACATGTGTTTCATCCTACCAGAACTCATCAGTATGCCTCATTAGTTTGACACACCAGTGGAATGAACCAGCTACCCTAAGATGGTCTATCTGGGTTATGTTGTGGTGAACCCAATTAAAACAAAAAACAATTTAAAAGACAAAGAAACTCTGTGCGCGAGCATGGAGGCAATGATTACCCCAAAGAGCATTTGGCCGGGAAGCCAAGTTTCAAAGAAATACAAAATCACACATGCCCCCACAATGCAAAGCATCATGGGCTGCATATGCAAATCACCACAGAATATTATGCTGGTTCAACTTTAAGCAGAAATGCATGGTACCGAAAGGCCTCTCACACAGTTTGCAAAGGGTGCCAACAGAAGACATAGACACGTGTTTCATCCTACCAGGACTCATCAGTATGCCTCATCTGTTTGACATCCCAGTGGAATGAACCAGCTACACTAAGCTGGTCTATCTGGGTTATGTTGTGGTGAACCCAATTAAAACAAAAAACAATTTAAAAGACAAAGAACCTGATGATGTGATAATGTAACAATACATGTTAAATTAAACTTTATATTTAAATCAGACAAACAAGTCAGCTTCATGGCATAGTGGTACAGATGAGCCTTGTTATTCTGGCAACCCAGGTTTATACTCTAAGTGTGGTATGCCACTGTTGAAAAAATAAGAAATCATGGCACACACAGCATAGCTGGTAATGCACAAAGGCTATTTTATTTAATTTCAGGAGAGCTGCCCAGGACACAGATTGGAACACCTCTACATGTTGCTGCTATGGCTTCATCTGCACTTGCTGTGAAACATACAGGCAAAGTCCCACCCATGTTATTCAGGGCCTCTAATTTATTCCAGGAAATGACCTGGAGTACCTTTTCCTCTCAGTGCTGGTTACTTGATATAGTGAAGCTTCTGCTGGGAAGCAGGGGGTGGGGGTGGGGCGTACCATGAAAGTATGCTGGTTGAGTAGTAACCTAAGAGGGTCCCAGGATGCAGACTGAAGGAGCTTCTCAGATGGGCAGAGTAAGTAAAGTAGGTAAGTAAATAACATTTTATTTATAGAGCACCCTATCACAGAGGGTCTGGGCACTATACAGGTAAGCAAAAGTTAACAATCTCATACATCAATACAAGAGCATATACAGTATTAATAAATGTGATAATGAACAACAATACCTGAATAAAATCCTCATTAAAATAAACAGTTTAGAAGTCTGCTATGTCCTGAGACTCATAAACAGTTCCCAAATGCTTTTCTAAAAAGATGCACCTTCAGACCCTATTTGAGCACCTCCACTGACGGCCTCCCTCAAGGCTCTTGGAAGCGAGTTCCACAGGGTCGGTCCTGCCAGTTCGAATGACTGAACTCCAGAGGTCTTCAACCGGGCCCTGGGAACTGCTAGGAGGCCTTTGGTGGAGGAGCGAAGTGAGTGCACGGGGGGGGGGGGTGCCAGAATCAGGAGGTCACTTAGATCGCCAGGGCCCTATAGGTGAGCAAGCCCATGTTGAAGGTAATTCTCCATCTCACCGGCAGCCAGTGCAGGTCATGTAGGACCAGGGTCACATGACAAGACCTTGGAAGGACCATCAGCAGTCTGGCCACTGTGGTTTGCACCAGCTGCAAGTGACAAAGAACCTCTCCACTGACTCTGAGGTAGAGAGTGTTGCAGTAGTTGAGTGTAGACATTACAAAAGCATGAACCACTGAGGGCAGGTCAACAGGCAGAATTAAAGCTTTGATCTGGGCGACATTCTTAAGGTGGTAAAAACTACACTAGACAACAGACAACACCTGAGCATCAAGTGTGACTCCATCATCAAGGACGATGCCAGGATTATTCACCTTAGCAGATGCAGACAAAGGAATAGTGTCAAGGAATAACCCTGTTCCCATCCTGACAGCAACCACATCCAGCCGGCAACCAGGCTCAGTCACTAGCACCTCCATCTTATTGGAGTTCAGTCTCAGCCAGCTAAAGGACATCTAGTTCTGGATCATGGCCAGACATTTATTTAGTACCTCCATGGCATCACTTGTCCCAGGAGCAAATAACGTGTACAGCTGAGTGTCATCTGCGTAACAGTGAAAATCCAAGCTATATGGTCTAATGATCTGATCCAGGAGAAGCATGTACACCGCAAATAACATAGGCAACAGGATCGAGCCCTGGGGAACTCCACAAGGCAGGGGCTTCAGGCAGAGAGGAGAAATTTCTCATCACTACCTTCTGCATCCTACCTATCAGAAAGGACTCAAACCAGTTGATGACTGTACTGGTGAGTTCACAGAGCTCCCTTAGGCAATCCAACAACATTAAGTTGTTAACAGTGTCAAGCGCTGAAGACAGATTGAGAAGAATGGGTATTGACTGGTCCCCTCTATCTCTTGCCCTAAGGAGATCATTCTGCACCTAGACTAATGCTGTCTTGGTGCTATGCCCAGACCTAAACCCAGACTGGAACGGCTCATAGATGTCATAGGTTGCAAGGTGTACACCTTGAGCTGCAGAGCCACTACTTTCTCAATAACCTTACCCAAAAATGGGAGGATAAAGAGTGGTCTACAATTCACCAAGATGTCAGGGTCAAGAGATGGTTTCTTAGGAGGGGCCTCACCAGCGCCTCTTTCATGGTGCTGTGGAAAAGTCCCTCCAGAAGTGAACACTGGACAATCTCAGTGAACACTGGACCAATGGACTCTACACATCCCATTAAGAGATGGGTCAGGCCCGGGTCCAGTTCACATTATGGGGGCCACAGCTTTGAAATCACTTCTCACACCTCTGCCACCACCACTGGCCTAAACTCACCCCAGACAACAGCAGTGCCTCTGAGAACACACGACTCCCCACTGCTTGGCTGCACGTGCCCTGTTGGAGAGATCCCAGCCTTAATGGAGGACTCCATGTGAGAGAAGAACAGAGCAAGCTCCTCGCACTGAGCATCTGAAACTGTTCTTTTCAGCTGCAGACAGGCATGATGGAGCAGCCTGTCTACAGTCTGAAAAAGCAGAGCCAATCTTTTCCTTCCTGAGGCAATCTCCCCAGACAGGAACACTGCCTTCTTATGGTTGATTTCCCTTTGATGTTCAGCGTAGTGAATTCTCAAAGCCAGTCTGTTCTCCTCAGACTGAGACCTCCCATAACAATGCTCCAGCCTCAGACCTCTAGTCGTCATCTCCCTGAGAACCCCATCAAACCACGGGGGTCTCAGGCATGAAGACTGGGTTATATATGAACCAGTGCGACAGAGTAGAATGCCTTGGAGACAGCACTATTATTGGCTGCCAGCCTGCTACCACCTCACACGCACCTGTCGCACAAACAACACTCACACCAGAAAGGTCCAGTACTGTCATCAGTCCCTCAGGGGACAACCCCTTCAAAGGGTCATAATAGACCATCTCAACAGGGGAGGAACTAACGGGGGGGCCCACAAACGAGAACGCCAGCATGCAATGATGGGACCAAATGACTGGATCAAACTTGAGGTCTGTGACCTCAAGCCCCAGTGAGAACATTAAGTCCAAGGCATGGTTGTGATTGTGGGTCGCAGAAGCAACAACTTGTAAGAGGCTCAGCAAGGTCATTGTCTGGAGGAAGTCATAACCAAAACATGAGAGTGCATCATCAATCCAGGCATTGAAGTCACCCAGAATCAACCATCTGGAAGACTGTGACTTCATGCAGGAATTCTCCCTCACGCCCTGGAGGCCAGTTAACAAGAAGGATTCTGCAGCCTGCACTGGACCCCTACGTATGGCTACACATTCAAATGACAAAGTGGAACTCACTAGGTGCATGGAGAAGTTCAAGTTGGATCTAAAACAGTTGGTTACATCCCCACCCCTGCATTTTCTCCTAGGGCAGTGCACTACAGAGAATCTGGATGGGATAGATGTCACCAAAACTGGACCAACATCGTCACCCAACCAGGTCTCTGTAATGCAAGCCAGACTGCCCAAGGAAATCATGTCTGCAATAATTGCGGTCTTGTTCCTAATCTATCTGGCACTGGATAGAACTGCCTGAAGGGACTAGTGGAGGTTGCTGACCTAACAACCACCTGCCCACTTGGTCTGGTGGGAGCCCTGGGTATGGGTGCCAAGCACGTCTGGCCTCTCTCAAGGCCCCATTTTGCCTCAGAGCACCTCCTGGTCCTGACCATCCCAATATGGCTCACTCCCACTATACCTCCAACAACTCAATGCCTACCATCCCACCCTCTCCCAATCCTGACCTCCTTACAGCACCTAATCGCCATATCTGGTAAATGGAGGTCAACGAAAGGGTGGAGGTCAAGCAGCAGGGACAATGGATAGGTAATCCTCTGGAGTCTGAGATCATGGCACATCTTTAAGCTGCTGTTTCACCCAACATAATAAAATCAGCTAATGTAAACTACCCCAACCCACCCTCTAAAAGCATAAAATACCCTAAACCTACACAAGCAATAAACAAGCACTCAATACTAATACAGCAATGTAACTATCACAATCAACCACCATTCAAACCAACTAATACATTCATACAACTCCCCAACCTCCCAGTTACTAAAAAAGTACAACAGGAGAATCCAAACAAGAATGCTGCTCAGGGAAAAATGTCCCCCAGAATGGTTCAGAAGATAAAGTAATATTAAACTCTGCTGGGCAGAGCACAGTTCCAGTTTTTTTTTTTGTTGACCAGGTAAGTGCACTAGACAAATTGTGCCTATTTTCAGGCATGACCCAGGGGAAGGGGGATACAGATGAATGCCAACTGACCTTGAACCAGATTAAGCTGTTGGTGGTATTTTTAGTGAATGAGGGAAATTTGGCCAGGACACTGGGGAAATTCCACTACTCTTTTCGATAAGTGCCATGGGATCTTTAACATCCACCTGAACTACCACCAATCCAGGCAGATGGGAGCTCAGTTTAACATCTCATACGAAGGATGGCACCTCAGAAGTGCAGCACCCCTCTCATGCTGCACTACAGTGTCAGTACTGGGATATTAACCCAAGTGCCAGATGTGGGAACTGAACCCACAGCCCTCTGATCTCCCGGCCTCAGAGGCGAGTGTGCTACCTACTGAGACACTGACACTGCTTTATAGAAAGATACCTTCTAGCAGTGCTCTCACCAGTGTCAGGATGGTGTACTAAAGAACAGTTAGTGAAGCAGAGCTATAGAACAGAAAACGGTGCTCTCACCACATGGTTCCTGCAAGCTGTCAAACTTGCAGAAGCCGGTGTCCTGCTGACTGGCTGAAGGGATAGCACACTGTCTACCTGAAATCACTTAAAAACAGTCCAGGAGCAAAGTTAACAAAAATAATCTCTGTCCAGTGAATACAGGGTCTTGGGCTGACAAACACCCCTGCTTACTCACTTTTCAACTACAGACCACAGCTGTTGACCTCCCAGGATTCTTGCCCTCAAGTTCAGCTGTTTCGTCACTCTGCTCCTTAGGCAGTATAACAATCCAGTCTGACTCCAACTCTGATAGACTCTGCACACACCAAACTGTCTCTCAGTCAGCGTCTCTCAGCTACAAATGCAACCACAGAGAGATGGCGTCAGGTGAGTGAAATTTAAAATTCCCCAGCAGCACACGTGTAGATACCTCTCATAAAATAAGACAACTAAGCTTCTATACTAATTATGCCTTACACTGCTAAAATGCTTTACTCTGGAAAAACAATCACTTCCAGAATAACAAGGATTCTCCTTGTCCTACGTAAAAATTTTGGGAACATAGGAGGATTTTTTTTACTAACTCAATCAGAGCCCAAATGGACAGCAACCCAGCCTGGCAGCCACCTTGCCCCTGCCCCTGTCCCTCAGAGGCACTGTCAAAGGCTGAATGAGGATGGATGAGGATCACATGCCAAATGAAAATATGTGTCAAAAGATCAAATGAACATAATGTACACTAATAAGTTAAATACTACCTGGTAACCTAAGATGGGTTTGGGATTTCTACTATTGTAATACTCTCAAAAACAACTGTAACATAAGTAAAGTAAGTAAGTAAAATTGTATTTATCAAGCATCCCATCCCGGAAGCTCAGGGTGCTGTACAGGCAAGCAAGAGTTGAAAATAAATAACATAACATGAATCAATTATAAAACAAATGTCCAGACAACAACAACGGACAGCAAAGAATTACCTAACTAACATCCTTACTTAAAATACATGATTCAGCAGGCTATTTATTACCAAAACTCACAAACTCATAAACAGTTCACAAACATGTACTATTTAAAAAGTACATAGAAACATAGATGTTGTCAGCAGAAAAAGTCCATGTCCCATCAAGTCTGCCCAGACCTACCTGTTTAATGTTGATTGTGAGGACCCTAGAGAAAAGTATACAAGCTACTTTTTATATCTGTTGGTGGTTAATTTGGAGAAAGGGCCACAGCTGGCCGCAGAGCTGACTACGTCCCTTTTAAGGATGGCAACAGAAAGACTTTAGGAAATCTAGAAGGAATATGCACACAGCAGTTCCCTAACTGGTCACTGGGTGTCAGCATTACTCTACATTTGGACTGCTTGGTTGCGCGTGTCATTAAGGAGAGCCATTTTAAAAGAAACATGCAGATCCAGACAGGGTCTGTGCATCCCCACGATCTAGACAGGTTAAATATTTTTATTTATTTTTTCATGAGTTTATAGGGAAATGCCTGGAGCTGATTTAATTTATTTTGTATATTGAGGCTGTATATTACTATCCTCATCATAAAAATATTTTCTTCTCTTTTAGATAATGTCAATATTTAAAATGTAAAAGAGGGAAAACTGATTTAAAAAATGCAGCTAGAAAATAAATATATCACCATATTAATAACTGGGTGGGTTTCAAGACAGAAGGGTTAAGTACAGTACAGACAGAGTGAAATTAATGATGGAAACAAACATGAAATGTCTTCATTTAAAATGTGATCAGACAATCTGACAACATATCTTTTTTAGTACAGTTGTATGGGGGCTTGTTTATGAATATTAAGGGTAAGTTTAATTAAGATTAACTGTTGGAATTGTATCCCTGTTCCTGCTGTTGAGCCCTCTGTGCCGTTATCCCTTGGAAATCTGTCTAGTCCTGCTTTGAAAGCCTGAACAGTGTTAGCTTCCACTACCTCACTAGATACGCTTTGGCTACTCCACATGCTGACCACCCATGGGATACCATTCACAGCTGCATGGGGTGATGGTATAAAATGGTGGAAAACCTGTTGCCCTGATGCACCAGCACCTGCTAAAGTTACACACAAACCTAGGTACTTGTCTGGAGGGTGGGAGGAGTCCCTCCTGAAACAGTGGCTTCATGCAAATTGCTGATGCAGATGTTAGAGTTAGCTAACAGGGCTTGCACCCTCTAACATGTTAGTGACTGTGACCAGGTCTCAGCATGGTACTGCACCTGGCACTTGCCATGTTGCCAGTCAGTGACAGATGTGTGTCCCTCCAGTAAGTCACCCCATTAATCCTTTTCCCATATCTTGAGGACACATGTGGGCCAGTGTTTCCTCTCTGCACAGAAACACATGCTTAATGCAGAGGAGTCTGCCTCTCTGACACTGTAATGTTGTTGTTTATTTTTTTATTGTTGTTGCTGTTGTTTAACCAGGAGTAGCACACTAAGCTGAAAGCTTTTTTATAGGAGCGACATGGGAGCACAGGGAAGTTAAGTGACTTGCTCAGGGTCACACAGTATGCAAGACCTACTCAGACATCTGTCCCATCTTTTCTGGGGTTCCCCAGGGCTCCATTCTGGGCCCCTTACTATTCTCCCTTTACCTTAACACCCTTCCACGCTCTTGCTCGGGGAACATTCTATTGTACGCTGATGATGCAGTCATCTTTGCCTCAAGTCGTAACCCTACTGCCTTCCAGGACTCGCTGCAGAAGTCCTTCACTGAAGCCGAGGGCTGGTTCAAGGAACATAGATTGGTGATAAATCTTAAAAAAACAAAAACCATGTTCTTCACTCATCCCCAAAACAAGTCCTGCAACTTCAAACTCCTCATTCACTCTGGGTCCTCATTCCCACTCGAACAAGTTTGCTCCTATAAATACCTAGGGATCCATTTTGACCTCCCTCTCCTTCCATGGACACATCGCTGCCTAGCCACTGCCACTAATATCCGATTGGGCATCTTACATCAGTATAAACACTGCCTCTCCGAAGTCTCTTCGATTCATGATCACCTCCTCTATCCTGTCCCTAGTGGACTATGGACTGCCGGTGTATGGTGCTGCTGATCAGACCGCACTCCATAAATTCAGTACTACTCTGAATAAGGCCTGCAGGTTAATTACTGGAGCACCTAGGATGACACACACCTGTCTACTGTATGCAAAGCGCTGGTACTTGATCTCGACGAGCGCCTCAAATATCTTACCTGTACCCTTACAAAAAAGACCCTCCTTGGGCTTTCCCCACCAGGATTGACCACCACCATACACCGCTCTGTTCCACTAGTTCATACTCGGACCTCTGGGAAAACCTCTCTTGTTATCCCTAGGGCTAGGACCTCTCACGGCCAAAGAGCCTTCAGCTTTAGGGCCCCCTCCTGGTTCAACACACTGCCCCCCTCCATCTCCGAAGCTCCAACTATATCGTGCTTCAAAACTTCCTTACGTAACCACCTTATTAACACCCGATGCTGTAACTGCCACTAGTCAAAGCCGTACTCAGTACTTGTGACAGAGCTTATTACTAAGCTGCTAAGGACGACATAACTCTGGTATTGTTTGCATCCAACCTACCTGTACCAGCTTGTTTGTATCTATGTCTTAATTTTACTGTTATACTTATGTGTTGTACTGCTATACTGTGTATTTTGGTTTGTCTTACTGTGACAAGGTACCTTTGTAAATGAGCCTATGGCTCAAAGGTTTTCCAAACTGCTGTTTAAATAAAATAAAATAAAAATAAAAAGTGGAAGCTGTGGGATTCAAACCCATGTCTGGTCTGCTGGATGTCACCATATTTGCAGCTCTCAGCCTTAAACCATTGCGCTATACTGCCTCAATAATGTAGTGGGTAAAGTGAGTGAAGGAGACACACACTCCTACAGTTTGGTCAAAAAATGTATATGTTTTATTTTCACTTAAGTACTACCAAATTGCTCATGCTTTGTGGACTTGGGGCCACTTCAGCAGGGCCCATGGTATCCAAATTCTCTGGGTACTGGTTTCTTACTGGACTGGATTGTTTAGGCATGCTTACCTGGGTCACTATCCTCTTTACCATCTTTTATCAACCTCAGTTTGTGGTAGGCACCTCTGTCACTTGCACAGATGCACTGCATGGCTGGATTGAGACTGATGAAAAAATGGTAGTCAGGATAGTGACTTGAAGTATGTAGACCTATATTATCCAGTAAGAAGCCAGTACCCAGAGTGTTTGAATATAAAAAGCTTACCTGGACTACCAAAATGAGCCCTGAGATGCTGGCCTAGTGGCGCTGAGGGTTGAGGTGCTGGACACCACACCTCGCTCCACGCCGGTGACCTGGGTTTGGGAACAAGTTCGGGTTATCGGGATCTGGCATGGGCAGGAGAGGATTGAGCATCCAGAGGACTGTTCTCCTCTCCTGGGGGTGGGTGAGTTATGTCTCCCACTGTGACAGCAGCTCCCAATGGAGAATGGGGGCAGCGTGACATGCAGGATACTTGCAAGTGGATTGGAGGTGGCAGCGGACGGCATGCAAAGGGGTGTGGGCTCATCGCATGCTGGACATCATTGCACATCCATGCCTCCAGGGGCATGAAATATATGGAAAAGCCCTGGCACCCAGACAGGTGAAGGTGGGGCCATGGGACATCCCCCACACCCACAGCCAGGTCCTTCCTGGCTGGTCGCTTTCTCTTTCCTCCACTCCCCAGCTGCCCATCTAGATTATAGATAGAACACCAGAGGAGTAAAATGGCAGTCCAACCCCAAGGGGCACAGAGCCGGGGGGCAAGATGGTCAGTGGAGCTGGAGGAGAGCTTCCGGGAGCCACGAACCAATACGGGTGGACCTCCGGCGGGGTGGGAAATGGGTGCCCACACACCCCACTGGAAAGAGGTCAAAGGGGACAGTGAGGAGGAGTAAAATAGAGTTGGGAAAAAAGGAAAAAACATGAGCCCTTAGGAAGTGGCCACAGGGCCACATTATGTTGGCAAGTTGGTGGCAAATAAGTGAAAATATATATTTTCTTTGTTTTCAAACTGTAGGAGTTTGAAGCTCTTCTCTGTTCTGTTGCCTAATGACCAGAGTCCTTTGCAGTATTGTGGCCCCCACTCAGTCTCTCGCTCAAGATATTTCCTTGGTGCTCACTGGTGCTGGTCTTCTTAGCCAAAATCATTTCCTGTAGCCACTCTTCTGCTGTGTGCCTTCTCAAAGTCCATCCCCTTCTGGCACTTTTGCCTTCTTGCAACATTGTGACCCCTTACTGCTTGCTTACAATAGTTCAACAGGCTGTGGGAGGGGGGCTTGCTGGAGGCTGCAACTAGGAGGTAAGGGTCTGCGTGAAGCTGATGGGGTATTTTGTGGCCCACAGAAATTTGGCAGTTTTTACCAAGCCAAAGGTGGTCCGAAGACTGTTGCCTTCACTTCAGCTCTTCAATGGGCATGACACAGCTATATCTCAAGAGAGCACTCACTGAGGTTGTGCAACTTTCTAGCAGCCACCTCACCTTCAGAAGTCAATCAGGGATGAGGAATATTGGCAAAACCAAATGTTCTGCAGCTCTGTGTGCCATTGCATCTCTGTTGTAAGACAAAGGGCCTTGCTGTGTGTGCTGTCACTCTGTGCTGTTTCTTTTTTTGTCAGAAAAATGAAAGGTGTTTCTGGTGTTGCAAGCAAGTCTTGAAGAAGAACAGTTGTGCAAGCTGTGCCAGTTGGTTGGATTTCGCAGAATTTGTTAGGCAGAGAAAGGGAAGGAAAAAAACATTGTGAGGGCAAGTGCGGAGGCTCCAGCCTACCCTGCAGTGTTGTTTTGCTGCTTGTTGTACTCAAATCTTCCAAACCAAAGATGTAGTTTTCGTCACTGGGTACCTAAGCCCCAAACTGTGTCAATAACTTTATTAAGCTGTAGTTTTTTTGTGTTGCCATTTTCACTCCTGGCCCCCTGGTCATCTGTACACCCTGACCGTTTTCCCAGCCCGTACCTCAACATCAGGCCAGCTTCCCTCTTTATCCCCCATGGGTTCCCCTCCATGGCAGGGTGAGTGGGAGCCCCCAACTCGACTCACCTGAAATGGATCCAGACTTTGGGGGAAGTGCCTTTCAGGGTTGGTGCCATGGAGGACAGAGGCTCATGCTGCCCAACCAGGTGCCCCTTTTCCTGTGTTCTCTTGTGCTTGGTTCCCAGAGGCAGAGCATGCAGGGACACCAGTGACAGCACCATGCATACACCCATGCGTGCACACCATCAGGCGTCTCCCCCGCCTCTTGCCTGATTGTTGCAGTGACGGTGTGCCAGCCCCCAGCCACCGCTAGGGGCCAGGCAAGCACTGATGTCTGGTAACCCCCCTCCCCAGAGAAGGAGATCTGTCCCTGGGATACTCAATCCTTATCCTCCCCTGCCAACCCCAAGCAGCCCGCACTCACTCCCGAACGTGGGTCGCCAGCATGGCTCAAGGTGTGGCGTCCAGCACCTCAACCCTCAGTGCCATGGGGCTGGCTTCAGACTGTAGTTTTAATGATTATGGATGACTGGTCAGGGTGCCACCAGTTTGCCTGATTCCCACCCCCCCAATCTTGTGAAATACTTGATCCAATTGCAGTGCAATTTTGGTGTGTGGCAGTGGGTGCCTGCCTGAGGCCCCTCCTTCAAATCTTGTGAAAGACTTTATCCCATTGCAGTGTAGTTTTGTGACAGGCAGTGGGTGCCTACCTGGTCTGCCTGAATGAGCCAGAGACCCTGCCCCCCCATCTTGAGAAACACTTTATGCAGTTGCAGTGTTGTTTTCTTGACATGCAATTTGTGCCTGGCCTGCACGAAGGAGCAGGAGTCCCACCCCCTCAAATCATGTCACTTTATCCAATTGCAGTATTGTTGTTGTAATAGAAAGTAGGAGCCTTGCCTGCCTGAGAGAGCCAGAGTACCCCCCAAAATCTTGCCAAACACTTTATCCATTTGCAGCATAGTTTTCATTGTGACAGGCAGTGGGTGTCTGGCCTGCTTCAGGGAACTGGACCCCCCCCCCAAAAAAAAAATCTTGTGAAACACTTTACAAAATTACAAAATAATTTTTTTGACTGGCAATGGGTACCTGGCCCATTTGAGAGAAATGGAGCCCCCCCGATCTTGTGAAACACTTTGTCCAATGGCAGTGTCATTTTTATGAAAGGCAGTGGGTACCTATGAGCCCCTTTTAGTGAAAGGCTTTATCTGATTGCAGCAAGCTGCCTATAACTGCCATAAAGTCAAGATGAATCAAGTATGTCCTGAAAGGGAAGCAGGGAGGACTGGGAAAGGAAGAGGAGCAGCAGGGAAAGGTTCCATTATGGCACCTGTCCCCACAGCAAGTTGCAATTCCGCAAGAATCAGTCATAGTCGTGTGGGTCCTGGTGAGTGTGATATACATGGTGAGGATGTCAGAGGGAGAAGGACAGAGACAGGGCATGGCATTGGTGTTCCTGTTGGTGGTGGTGGGTCCGAAACTGAGAGGTATACTTGGGTGGGTCTTATAATAGTGTATCCCCAAAAAAGTGGGGATTTGTTAGTTCACAGAAGTCAGCTGGTTGTATGCCCATTGTAAGCAGGAGCTTTCCCAGTCAGTCACAGGCAGTGCCCAGTGGTGCTGAAACCAGTCGGTGCAAAGCAGAAACACACAGGTCTTCCACTGCTCATAGTCCTCCTCCTCCCCCGAGTACCTTGCTTTCCCTGCTGCCAATGGTGGTGATGCAATGCTCAGGATCAGCCATCCCATTCTGAAGATGTCCATGCAAGCACTCCATCCATGCATCTCATGTGAATCACATCACATGACAGCAGCTGGCAGTGCCGAGTGGGGTGCCAAGTCAGCCACCTGTACACCCACACCGTGGTGAGCACCATTCGCTGTCTGCCACCACCGGCCTCAGGCACTATATGATTCTCCTTCTCTGAGTGGGGTGCCAAGTCAGCAACCTGTACACCCACACCGTGGTGAGCACCATTCGCTGTCTGCCACCACCGGCCTCAGGCACTATATGATTCTCCTTCTCTGAGTGGGGTGCCAAGTCAGCAACCTGTACACCCACACCGTGGTGAGCACCATTCGCTGTCTGCCACCACCGGCCTCAGGAACTATATGATTCTCCTTCTCCGAGTGTACCCACAAGCCCCAAATCAGGGAGTGAATCTGGGTCTGTCACTACTGTTATCCTGTCACTTGAGGAAAAAGAATTGATTGGTGTACATGGATGAGGTGCTGCTTATGGTATACCAAACCTTCTGTTTTATAAAAACAAGCCAGCAGCACGTCCACCACTGGCACAACCAGTTGCACAACCAGTTGCAGTGGAGGTGTCTGCCACACAGGACATGGATATGGAAGTGGATGTGCCATAGAGTTTTGTGCTGTAGCGCACATACTTAACTAACTGTTTGATACATATGTAGTGCATACAGTCAAACTGCATAGAAATTTAGAATTTACTGTTGAGCCTAGATTACCTGCCTTAAGTGAAGTAGCTGAACTAATTTTCCCACTGTTCTCGGATCCCTTCCTCTCTTTCGCACTTCCCACCCATTCTCTCTGTCCTCAAACCGTGCCTTTGCCTCTCAGCTCTCCTACTTAAAGTCTCTCCCTTGCTGTCCTCCTTAGGTCCTCTCCAGGCCCCTCGGGGCTTAGAAACCCTCCATCCTCGATCCCCAGCGCTGCCGTGGACCCGCTGCTGCCTGCCCAGGAACCATCTTGAAGATCTGCCTGTCCAGCCGCAGCCACCGAAGCTTGCGCCTTGCTCCTCGAGGAAGCCTGTTGTTAGGGGCCGCCCGCTGAAATCATGCCCAGAAGCGGAACCAGGAGCCCGGCCGCGTACCCTGGTCCTTCAGCGCCAAAGCCGTAAAAGCCGCCAGGTACGTTTTCCACTGATTTTAGCTCCCGGTTGCCTCCAGCAGAGTCTGAAGCGCTGCCTGGCTGTACTTCTCAGGAAAAGCGGCTGTTCTCACCTAAACTCGCTGACTTTGGGAACTGCTCCCTTCGACCTGGGACTAGGAGCACCGCTCATAGGTGCCTCTCTCCCCGCTTAAGGTTAACTCCGAGCAGTCACAAGTAGCAAGTGATACAGCTCCTTCGGTGGCAGTTTGTCCCGCCAGCGCTTTGCGCCGGCTCCCCACCCTCCCCCCACCTCACCCACCCTGGTCGACCCCTTAGAGTTATAGGACTTTGACCGTCATATGACTAAGTGCCCACTTTCCCATTGGTTCCTTATATTCTCTCACCACTGGGGGTGATCAACCTGCTCAACGTCTGCCGAAATTTCATAATCTCACTTCGCGCCAAATCCACCTCCCCAGATCCGGTTCCTTCCTCCCGAGCCTGCTCTATGGCTATTTTCTCCACCCCCCTTCCTTAACAAACTCCCGTATACCTTAGCTTTCCATCTGTTTCTCTAAACCCTGTTATAGCTCTAGTTCTCTGTACCTTGCTCTAGCTTTACTTCTCTTCCAGTCTTTCCCTGTAAACCTTCAGCTGCTCAAGTAAAAGGGTCACAGCCCATAAGTGAGAAAAATGTCTCCCTCACCTACAGGCCCACAGTGTCCAAGGGGCAGACCAATAGGGCTAACTGTTCTAATCTGCCTTTTTCTCCTATGGAGTATGAATGAAATCTTTCTGACTCTGCGATGCGAGTCACACAAGAATCCCCCCCTAGCCACAGACTTCAGTTTTTCAAACCTCATGATAGTAAATCCATGACCAAAACCCTCTTGGGAACACCTTCTCCTCAACAAAGGCTGCACTTACCGAGTACTGATTTCCCTCAGAAATAGGTGGAGGAAACGAAGGGGAGCCTTAAACCTCTACAGCATAGTGCTTGCATTCCTGGCATCACTCCTGCTCAAGCTTGCTGGCGACATTGAACTGAACCCAGGCCCCCCCTGCAGCGGTGCTCCCGTGAATATGTTAAATAAACCAACTAAAGGTCTACTCATATCCCACATGAACATCCGAAGCCTACTGAATCACCTGTCTGAATTGGAAGCATGGCTTAAAATGTACTATCCCGACACACTGTGCCTATCGGAGACCTGGCTGAAACAAAGGACCCCCGATACCATGTGTGCCATACCTGGCTACTCATTTATACTGCAGGACAGACCGGGGTCAAAGAGGGGTGGAGGCGTTGCCATCTACCACAAGTCTCACCTCGACATCAGCGCAATCTCTGCCCCCAACCCCGCAACTATGTGTGAGTCAATTCATGCGCTCCTGACTCTTGGTACTAAAAAACTGCATATAATCTGCCTCTACAACCCGCCCTCTGGAGGAGTAGACGGGTTTCAGGAAGTACTCCAACTAACGCTAAAATCTATCAACAACAATGAAGCTGTCATCCTTGGTGACGTTAACCTAAATTGGCTGGGTCCCTCCCATAATGCCCTTGCTTCACTTGTACAAGGCTTAAACTTCCACCAGCTAATAGCCAAGAATACCAGGTTGGCAACACTGCAGTCTGGTACACTGATTGACTGGATCCTTACAAATAGACCTGAACACTTGGCTATCACAGGGATCCTGGCTGATTCAATCACCGACCACTCTCCCATCTATTGTCAATGGCGCACTGGTCAGCCACCCCCCCTCGGCTGGTCACTTTCACGAACCTTGCCAAATTGGACGTAAATGCCTTCCTCCTGGATATATCAACTGTAGACTGGTCTGACATATACCATGCAATTAATGTAGAGGATGCCCTAAAAGCATTCCTACTGCAGTTTCTCTCAGTACAAAATAAGCATGCACCGAAAGCTACGAGAAGAGTCGGGGGAAACAAACCAGATGGCTCCATAAAGATCTCCTACAGCAACTTCGACGCAGGGACAAACTCTGGAAGAACTACAAAAGCTCTGGGTTGCCCAGTGACTACTCAATATACAGACAGCAAAGGAATTCCTGCTGAAAGAACATAAGGCTAGCTAAAAGCTTGTACTATCAGAACTTACTGAACAACTCAGCCCATGATCCCCCGTAAATTCTGGGGGCACATAAAAACCTTCCTGGGCACACCTCAATCTGTTACACCCTCTGATATTTTCATAAACAGCTCCCACTGTAATAACCCCCTCACCATAGCGAACGCTTTCAACAACATGTTCTCTGACCTCTCATCCTATACCTGCACACTGCCATTGGCAACCGCCACTACTGACAATGTGACAGCTCCTGCCTCTGCCTCCCACACCAGAGACCCTAAACCTCACCCCCTCTACTTCAAAGCCATTACAAGCACTCAGGTACTGAACCTACTAAAGAAAATATCTGAATATACTAGTCCCGGATCCGACCAGTTGGAACCTCGCCTGTTAAAAATGGCTGCGCATCTTATCTCTAAACCACTGGCTAGAATCTTCACTTTGTCCCTTACCAGTGGTATAGTCCTGGACCTCTGGAAAATGGCCAGGATTTCCCCAATCTACAAGAAAGGGAACAAAAGCGACATCTCTAACTACAGGCCGATTGCAATACTGTCAGTACTTAGCAAAATCTTAGAAAAACTGGTTGCAAATCAGATCCTGGGATACCCTGATACTACAAAACAGCTTAACGATGCACAGCATGGGTTCAGAAAAAACCACAGCACTATGACTGCCCTCGCCAAGTTCCCCTCGGACATCCTCTCAAACATGGATGAAGGAAGGCTCACAGGGGCAGTCTTTATTGACCTTACCAAGGCGTTTGACCTTGTGAACCACCCCCTGTTCCTGTCCACCCCCTTAGAAAATAGGTTGCTCCTCTCCTGTGCTAAACTGGTTCAGGAGCTACCTGATAAACAGGTCCCAGGCTGTTAAATTTAACTCAGCCATCTCCAACATTGTGAAAATGAACGTCGGAGTTCCTCAAGGCTCTATTCTGGGTCCTCTTCTTTTCACACTCTTCATTAACAACCTCCCAGATGACATACCTGCCTGCTCCTCGCTTCTCTATGCAGACGACCTGGTCATCTATGCCAGCTCTCACAACATTGAGCATATTAACTTATCACTCAACAGAGCACACTCCTGTGTTCAGAACTGGCTTAACTCCCATCGCCTTATTCTCAATTCCACCAAGACAAATGCCATGCTCCTGGGCACAATACAGAAGCTTCGATCGTGCACCACCCCTCTTAATATTCTTGATCTAAATGGGAAACCTCTACAGGTCGTCACCTGCTTCTGTTATCTGGGCATCCTTCTGGACCAATCTCTCGACTTAAATCTACACATCCAAACCACATGCAAAACTGTAAACTGTAAGCTGGGAGCAGCCTATAGAACTAGCTATCTGCTCACATCCTCAGCAAAGCTGACCATAGCTAGAGGGATCCTTCTACCTACTGTGCGCCCATACTTACTTCTGCCCACAAAACTGCCCTGCATAAATGGGATGTCACTTATAATAACGTCTGCCGATATGCAGCTAAAGCTCCACGACTTCAACATTATTGTCAGCTATACACTGACCTTGGGTGGCTCTCCCCCTCTGCCACCAGGCGCTACTACCTGGGCTGTCTAAACAACTCTATTCTCAGGCTAAGACAGCCAGCAGCACTTGCCGAGCTGCTTCTTCCTGCAATACCAAACCGGGAGTTAAGATCGGCAGACAGAGCCCTCCTGGATGTTCCCCATTGCCATACCAACAAAGGAACCGGATCCTTCAAATACGCAGCCCCTAAGATGTGGAACCAGCTCCCTCTGGATCTCAGGCAAGCATCCTCGCACCTTGCTTTCAAACGTGGGCTGAGACTCCACCTGGTCACCTTAGATCAATGCACCTGCTTTGACCCAGCCTGATTTCCTTACCTACTCTGCTTCTACTCCATCCCCTGGCTATCTGCCCTCCTATTTTTCTCCTCCCACTCCTCTTACTACCTAACTCCACCCTTATGCTCCCCTGCCTTTACTACCTCTTTATAAACTTCATTGGATGCAAATGTACTATTTAGTTATGTTTTGTGTATGACCGTACTGCTTTGATTTACTGCTACTTGTAAAATATCTCTTCTGTTATCTGTTGTCAGTTATCTCCCAAAAACTATCACTATTTCGCTACTTGTCACAGGCTAAACCGTCAATCTGGCTGGGCCACCCTGATCAGATTGGTGTCGGTACTGCAAGGGTCACTATCCCCCTTCCCCTCCTGCCCCTGTTCATTACCCCTGGATGTCTCGGGTCAGGGACTGACACGGATCTTATGCCCAGTTTCGGAACCACGAGCCCGGCTGCAAGTACCTTCCTCCAACCGCTAAAGCCGTAAGTGTGCCGAACTTGCTCTCTTACCACCAACCTCTCTTTCTCTCATACCCAATCGCGGGACCATGAACCCGGTGCTCCTCCCAACACACTGCCGCTAAAGCCGTAGGCTTATCTGACTGTCCCAGTAACCACGGGCTGCCTGCCTCATGTCCATCTACGGCACCTCCCTACCCAGTACAGCTTTCTAACCCACTGCTTTAGCCTCTGGCTGGGTGCCTTGAAATCTCCCCCCATATCGCCCTCCTAACCTCCTCCGAACCACGAGCCCGGTTGACTACCCCTGCTAAAGCCTCAATGGCTTGTACCTTCCCAGCCGCTCCTTACCTTCTTGCCCAGCGGGGAAACCACAAGCCTGGCTACTACCTTATGCTTATATCGCTAAAGCCGTAAGTATACATAACAGCCCCCAGATTACCTTACTGCCCGCCGCTCGGTCACCTTACTACGGTACCCAATGCCTTACCCGTCCCTCCCCTCCCCGTCCGGGGAGCCGTGCAACTTCCTCCATTGCCCCACTTCGGCCTTGGGGAGCGTGCTACTTGAACCTGGAGCCCGGTCCACTCTACAACACTCCCCCCCCGCCTTTCTCCTCACCTTGGATGTCTGTCCCCTGGGGAGACGTAACCTTGACCTTATACCAGTACCCACACTCCCTGTAACTTCTCTTGTACTGTCCTATTGTTTATTGCCTAGACTAGCTTGCACCATGTTAGCCTATCCGAAACCGCCTCCCTGTGTGAATGTACTCTGTACTGCCTGTCTAAATTGTATTGTTGTAACCTCCTTGGTTATCCTGTATTGTACTCTCCCGGGTATTGCCTGAAAATAGTCACCTGCTGGCTAGTGCACTTACCCGGTAAACAAAAGCTAAATAAAAAATAAAGATGAGGGAGAGGTGCTGGTGATTCAGAAGCGGGAAGCAGAAGCACAGGAAAAGGAGCTGGCAGGAAAAGGGCATGGGAAGAGTGAATCATCTGGTGACAGCGAGGTAGAGATGGCTGGGGAAGGAGAAGTTGTGGAGGAGAAGCTGGGAACATTGGAGGAGAAAGCAGGAAAAGGGGAAGAGAAAGTAGAGGTTGAAAGTCTGTTGTCAGTTACAATAAGCTCCTCTGATGAGGACTAAGATTCTGAGGAGTGGAGGCCACTACCAGCACCACTACAGTAGGACAAGTGTGAAACAGTAAGAGAAGCAGTGAAGAAGAGAAAAGAACAAAATCAACTTGATGAAGCAGGGAAATCCAAATCCCTGGCCAGGTTTCCAGTTCAACCTGATAAATGTGGTACTGCTGCTACTGCTGCTGCTTCTGGTGATCGTGTGGAGCAGCCACATCATTCCTCCACAATGATCAGGAAAAGGAAATCTCCCAGTGGGCATCCTAGTTCTTCACAGCCCCCCGATCCCTCAGTCTAGTGGTCATACAGCTAAGAAAGCCAAGAGATGTTCCACAGTATGGGAGTATTTTAGAGATGATCCCACAAATCTACTGAGAACGTGTTGCAATATGTGTGAGAATAAGATGGGCTAAATCCACATGGATATTGGGAACTACTGTTCTGGATGATTATCTAAAGCATGAACAAGACATTTTGCTAAGAGTCACATCCTTTCACAATCCACTCACTCGTCAGACTCAGCAGCTGCAGGCACAGCAGCAGTCAGGTATGGGTGGTGGGATCAGATGGTTTGGTCAGATTATACAGCCCCATGGCAGAAGCAGTCAAAGTCAACTGACACTAGTGGTGCTCCTTCCAGAATACCACTCCAACCAACACCACCACTGCCAGCACCACCACTAGACAGGGATAATAGTGGTAGTAGATGCAGTAGCAGCACCAGTGCTAGTCCAGAATGTATTACCACTAAACAAACCTCACTCCAGGAGTTACTACATGCCCACACAAAAATGTCACCTACTCATCCAGCTGTTGTGCGAATCACTCAATTGAATGGCGAGATTATGGTGCCTGATCTGCAGCTATTCTCCATGATGGAAGACACTGGCTTTTGAAGACTGTTGTATGAGCTGAAACCCAAATACAGCATTCCATCTTGCTTTACGTTATCTCAGTATGTTCTCCCCTCAATATATGAAGCCATGAGAATGCAGATGTTGACTCTTCTGAAGCAGGCAGAGGAGGGATATGTGCATTTCACTAGTGACATCTGGAGCAGTACTACAGCAAAAGCTTCCTGATTCTCACTTCTCATTGGGTATGCTCAAGCACCAGCAGCACCACCACTGTTGAGTGGTTCAAGAGCTATCGTGCCTGCAGAACACAGCAAGTAAAAATAAATAATACCCTCCCTGGCAGCAGGAAGGTATCCACTGGCATTCCACAGGGTTCCATTCTGGGGCCTCTCTTATTTAGCCTGTTCCTCAACTCCCTCCCTGGGCTCTGCCCAGTCAAAATCCTTCTATATGCAGATGATGCTGCCATTTTCTCCAGCAGCCCTCATCCACACCTGCTTAATAATTATCTTCAAGAAAGCATTACCTTAATTGAGGATTGGTTTAATCTGAACAAACTCTTCCTAAACTACAAAAAAATGAAAGTACTGCTGTTCGCCAACTTGCAAAGCAAATATAAATCCAGCCAACTAACAATCTTAAACATTAAACATGATCCACTAGACCAGGTAAGCACCTACCTAGGCATTGCCCTTGATAGCTCTCTGTCCTACACCCACCATACAGATCATATGGTAAAAAACAGTCAATACCAGAATCGGCTTGCTCTATAGGCACTGACACTGAATGACAGCTAAAGCCTTGTCTCTGGCAGTCAACAGCTCAATACTATCTGTCATAGATTATGGTATAGTTGTGTATAGCACAGCCACTGACACTGCCCTGAAAAGGGTCAGAACTGCCTTAAACAAATCCTGCAGGCTGGTACTAGGTACACGTAGCTTAACACACACATGTGACCTGTACACCCAGACCAAGTGGCTAAACCTTTAGTGGAGGGTAAAGTATCAGGTCTGCTTCCTAGGCAAAATAAAACTCCTTGACATAACCCTACTGGCCATACAGAATCTCCTCAAACCTGCATTAAACTCACACCAGACTAGAGGAAAGGTAAGAAATGTCCCTTCCCAACAATGTCATTATTGTGTTTTTAAAGAAGACAGGAAATAAAATGAAACTATCAAATGTGTCCTGTCTTGTTCTTCAATAATCTCTGTGTGCTTAAGTGTTTCAATGATATCATGTGTGTGTGTGATACTTTATTTTATATTAGCCACGAACCACATTTTCACAATAGGTCATTACTAGATCTCCCACATTTAACTTTCCTTTTTATGTTTGCTTGCACGCATGTACAAGAAACATAGTGCCACCATCAGGGAGGTACATCAGGGAGTGAAGGAAGACCAAGGGAGGTATAGTGAGGCTTAATAAAGGGGAGGGAGGGTGGGCAGAGGTGACTGTGAAAGGCAGAGATACTAAACAAATATTTTTGCTCAGTATTTACAAACGAAGAGGGGGAGGTACCTAAAACAAACAATAGAAACACTCTGGATACAGAAGTTGATACCAGCCCATTTACAGAAGAAAGGGTTCTGAAAGAACTCTTAAAACTGAAGGTGGACAAAGCAATGGGGCCTGATGGGATTCATCCCAGAATTCTAAAAGAACTAAGGGTAGAACTAGTGACACCACTGACTACCCTCTTCAACAAATCATGGGAGGATGGGGTGGTACCCTAGGACTGGAGGAGGGCAGATGTGATTCCCCTTCACAAAAGTGGGAGCAAGGCAGAAGCAGGAAACTACAGACCTGTTAGTTTAACCTCAGTGGTAGGGAAAATGATGGAATCTCTTCTGAAGGAAAGAATTGTCGAGTATCTAGAGGCTAGAGGGGCGCAGGACCCAAGGCAACATGGATTCACAGCGGGAAGGTCATGCCAGACAAATCTGATAGATTTCTTTGACTGGGTGACCAAAGTAGTAGATCAGGGAGGGGCTGTGGACATGGCCTACCTAGACTTTAGCAAGGCATTTGACACAGTCCCACACAAAAGATTAATATACAAGTTAGTCGGCCTGGGAGTGGGTCCCAAGATGACAGCCTGGGTAAAGAATTGGCTGGAGAATAGGACACAGAGGGTAATAGTAAATGGAGTCCACTCTGAAGAAAGGGGGATTACTAGTGGGGTACCGCAGGGTTCAGTATTAGGACTGGTCCTCTTCAATGTCTTTATAAGCTGACATTGCAGAGGGACTGGAAGGAAAAGTATGTCTCTTTGCAGATGACACAAAGATCTGCAACAGAGTTGATGCACAAGGTGGGATGAAAAGGATGAGAAGGGACTTGGCAAGGTTAGAGGAATGGTCAAATGTATGGCAGCTTAGATTCAATGCTAAGAAGTGCAAGGTAATGCACCTGGGAAACAAAAACCCAGGGGAAGAGTACACAATGGGGGGTGAGATACTAACAACCACAAAAATGGAAAGGGACCTGGGGGTAGTCATATCAGATGACCTAAGGGTGGGAAAGCAATGTGAGAGAGCAGCAAGGGGGACTGGGGGGATATTGGGATGCATAGGGAGAGGCATCACCAGTAGAAAACAGGAAGTTATTATCCCTCTGTACAGACACCTGGTCAGACCCCATCTGGAGTACTGCGTGCAGTTCTGGAGACCCAATCTCCACAAAGACATAGACAGGATGGAAGGTGTCCAGAGGAGGGCAACTAAAATGGTGCAGGGTCTGCACCGGAAGACATATGAAGAGAGACTTAAGGAGCTTAATATGTATAGCCTCGAGGAAAGGAGGGAGAGGGGGGACATGATAGAAACTTTCAAGTACCTCAAGGGAATCAACAAAGTCCAAGAGGGTAGCATCTTTCAAAAAAAGAGGTGTGCGAGAACAAGAGGACACAATTTGAAGATAGAGGGGGGGCGGCTCAGAGGTAATTTAAGGAAGAATTTTTCACAGAGAGGGTTGTGGATGCATGGAACGGCCTTCAGCAGTCAGCGTCAATGTCAGCAGTTTGCAAAGTGCCTACACTCTACTACTGCATCCTATAACTGTCATAGACAGCTCCATTTTCTTCTATCCAAGTAGCAGCTGGGAGGCCACCCCAGCAGCGTGCTCCTTCACTTACGCACAGAATGGCCAATGGGGGTGCCCAATCCCCCTGTCGCCTTCACTGCCCCCCAACAGACTTCTGCTGCCATGCTGGGAGCCCATCCCAGCATGGAAAAGTCTGTATGGATGACTGGGGGTGCCCAATCCCCTGTCGGCTCCACTGTGCTGTTTGTAACCTCCTCCCCCCAAACCAGAGTTCCAAGTGCCATGCTGGGAGCCCACCCCAGTGTGGCAGAAGTCACTGTGTGCGACAGGGGTGCCCAATCCCTGTTGGCTCCTCCCTACCCAAAAACTCAGCTGCAGCTGGGAAGCGCACCCAGTGTGGCAAAAGTCCCACGAGGGTCGACGGGTGCCTAACTCCGCCGGCTCCACTCGCCTCCCCAAAAAACTTCCAGCTGCCATGCTGGGAGCTCACCCAGTGTGGCAAAAGTCCCACATAGTCTAAAGAAACAAACACCTGAAAAAAAAAAAAACTATCCCTCGTTGACTGTCTCTCCCTCCTCCCCCAACCCGCACCCACCTCCCCATACCTACCCTCCACCCCATGCTTACTTCTGGAGGCCGGCGCGATGATCTTCGGTGGACTGGGAACACGTCTGCACTCTTCAAAGCTGACTGCAAACTGAAGAAATGCCGGTAAGCTGTATAATGCAATACATGTTTTTTTTCAACTTTGGTGCATATCTCACCCATTTTTGGGAATTTTGTCACCAGGAGACCCACCTCATGAATTAAGTCACTGTCATTTTGTTATTCGGTCCCGAAAGGTGATTTTGCAGTCACTGCATGGAATCACCTTTCGGGACTGAGTAATGAAATGACAGTGTCACAGTTCATGAGGCAGGCCCCCAAAAACCCTATGTTAAAATTTGGTGAAAAATTCCCAAAATGACTGTTTTACAGGGTGCATTGCTCAGTTCCTATGCATGCTCGTAACTTTGAGAATTTTTTATATTTTCAGTCCAGATTTTCAACATTGACATTTTACCACACCTCCTTATGAACAGTATAGCTGTCATTTTTCATTTCACACCCAAAATGTGTTTCCACACATGTAGCGCACATTAGTGCAGTAGGTGTGCGAAATCACTGTTTGGGACACATTAAGAAAATCACAGTGACACTGTTCATGAGCAGAGGTGGTAAAATGGCTATGTTGAAAATTTGGTGACAAAGTCCATAAAATGACTCTGTCATGAGCTTGCATTGCGTAATTTCCACGCACCCTTGTAAGTTCATGAATTTTTAATATTTTCAGTCCAGATTTTCAGCACTGACATTTTTCTACACCTCCTTATGAACAGTACAGCTGTCATTTTTCACACCCTAGCCGAAATGAGTTTTTGCACTTCTAGCTCAGAATAGCATGGTCGCTGTGGGAATTTAGTGTTCGGGATAGATTACGAAAAACACAGTGACACTGTTCATGAGCGGAGGTGCAAAAATGCCTATGTTGAAAATCTGCTGTAAAAAATCCCAAAACTACTTATATAATGGGTGTACGTTGCGCAGTTCCTACGCACGCTCATGACTTCACCAGGTTTTGTATATTTTCACTCCAGATTTTCAACAATGCCATTTTTTACACCTCCTCATGAACAGTACACCTGTCACTTTTCACATCCTGTTTGAAATGTGTTTTTGCACGTGTGGCTCCAAATGGCGCAGTCGCTCTGCAAAATCACCTTTCACGTAATGAACTGATAGTGTCACTGTTCAGCAGTAGGTAAGGCTAGGGGGATGTTAGGGTGTATTAGTAGGGGTATCACAAGTTGTAAGAGGGAAGTAATAATCCCTCTTTACAAGACACTGATTAGGCCCCATCTGGAGTACTGAGTGCAGTACTGGAGGCCATACCTTCACAAAGACATTAACCAAATTGAGGCAGTCCAGAGAAGGGCAACCAAAATGGTGCAGGGACAGCATCAGAAGACATATGAGGACAGATTTAACGGAGCTCAATATGTATACCCATGGGCAAAGGAGGGAGAGAGGTGATGTGATCAAAACATTCAAACACCTTAAGGGCATTAACAAAGTGAAAGAGTCTAACAAGTTTAAATATAAGAAAAATAGCAGGACAAGAGGACACAACATGAGATTAGAGGGAGGCTGATTAAGGGGGAATGTAAGGAAATTCTTTTTCACAGAAAGAGTGGTGGATGCATAGAACAGCCTACTTCAGGAAGTGGTGGCTATGAATACAGTGCAGGACTTCAAACAGGCATGGGATAGGCATAAGGGAGCAATACTGATGAGTATGAATAGATAGGCCACTGACAAAGCAAAGGCCGATGGCACATTTATAAGGTAGAAAAATAAATAGGTAGACTGGATGGGCCTTGCAGTCCTTGTCTGCCGTAAACCTCTATGTTTCTATGTTTCTATATTCATGCTGTGGCGTCACAAAAAACCCATGTGGAAAACTTGGAGTTAAAATGCCAAGTAACTCCCAGGGCATTCGGGTTTCCGACCATAACGCCCTACCTTGTAGGGACTGACAGGCATCAGGGGTGTGACTTGGGATTATCGACAGTAATGTTCATGCCATTTCACCCCAACCCCCACCCTGCAGCCAGTGACAGGCATCGAGGTGCACCTAGGACACTTTGCCCCAAAGTTCACCCCATTCTCCTGCTCCCGCATTCTCCTGCTTTCAGCGTATTTCCTTATGGAATGAGGTGAATGTAAAGGTGAAACACCCCAATGCACACCTCGACACTTGTCAGTGTCTGAAGGGTAGTGTGAGGTGAAATGTCGTGATTGTCATGGGTGACGACCCCCAAGGCACACCCCAATGCCTGTCCATCTCTGCAGAGTGAGGATGGAGTTGATGTCAGTTCAATACTTCAATGCCATTCCTAAACTGCATCTGTCTAACTCCTGCACTTCCACTGCAAATGCCAACAAGCAAACATTTAAACAATATACCCTGACAGGGTGTGGGTATGCTGGAGATTTACCACGGTTGGTGTGGTTCAGTCATGAGGCACAGCCGAGGGGCTTAACCACACCAGAAGTGGTAAATCTGTCAGTATTCCCACTCCCTGGATAGGTATATTGCTATTATACAAAGGCCCTGTTTGTTTTTGTACACAGAAAGAAAAAAAAAGTTAAAACGTCAGTTCATTTTGAAAGTTGCTGCTGGTTTGTTTTTTACTACGGACACACTGCTCAGATTTTTTTGCGAGTTCTGCGAATGTGCTGGAGGATCGCTGCTTACCACCACTACCGTTACGAATTTTTTCAGTTTCTTTGCTGTCAAGAGAATGAACTGCATTTTCTTTTCTTTTTTTCTTTCAGGTGCATCGCTTTTCCTGAATGTAGCAGCAGTTTTTTTTGAAGTTTTGAGGCTAGTGATGGAGTATTGGATTTCAGGTTAATGACTAGCTAATCTCGCCATCCGTCCATGTGCTTGGCAGTGGTGTGTTTGCGATGAACAGAAGAATTTACCAGGAAGTTCCTGATGCGGCTGAGTGGTGGCTGGCACCTTTTCCAGTGGGTACACTGGAGGATTTACAACACTGAAAAGGTGCCAGCTAGCCAATCAAAATGCAGGATTCTGTCCATTTTTTATGCCCATTGTATGGGCATTGACAAATGCTTGTTTTTACATCAAAAAAGTGACCATGCTGTTTTTCCCATGATGTTCCCATTTGTGCTTTTAGTGCCATCTGCTGCTCTCATGCCAAATACACAACAATTTTCCTGTAGCTGTCATAAGATTCAATATCCTCAAGGTAAATCAAGAATGATTTTATCTTTCCATGTTTTTTATTATAGCAACTTTAAAAGAGTTTAACTCAAAGTGTAGTGCTGAGCACTTCTGTCCTTTATAAGAAGCTATCTGAGATATCCAAAAAGGCTTTTTTTCATACTTGTAGCCACTTATATGCCCTTGCCCAGAACCCAGATTCCTTGCTGTACATACAAACTCATTTTTTCCTAGCTGATGTATTACTTCAAAATAAATACAAAATAAACTTACTTGGAGGTGCTCACCACCCTCCCCCCCAAAAAAGGCATCTAGTTTCTTCTTTTGCTAACTCAGTTAGCATTTACCTAGCCCCCCCCAAACACCGAATGGCGTCTGTCTGGTTTCTAGTTTTCAGTTGCCAAACTCTGTTGCACTCCAGAAATGAGATGTTGCAGACTGAGCTCCATCCATTCACCAACGTCTTTAGTAAGCACTTCAGAAATAACTGTCAGAGTAGAAAAGTTCCAGATGGACCATAACTACCACTCAAACTTTGAAGACTAACCGCAGCGCTTCGCCATTATGGCTTGGTCTGGTCGCCCCTTGATGAAACCACAACAGCGAAGCTCTGGAGTTAATCTCTGAAGTTTGAGTGGCATTTATGATCCATCTGTGATTTTTGTATTCTGACACTTATTCCCGAAGTGCTTAATAAAGAATCTGGTGACTGTAGCTCAGTCTGCATCATCTCACTTCTGGAGCATGGTAGAGTTTCTCAAGTGAAGTGTTAACATTAGAGATGTGCATAGGGGGGCTGACTCTGGCCCGCACGTTAACTGTCCTAGTCATTTTAAAAAAAAATTGAATTCAGTCAGGAAATGGTAAAATGGATGCTCATGCTGGCTGCATCTTTATAGTTTTTATGTCACTGTCTCTCGGTGACTCCCTCTGATTCTCACTGTAACTATTAACAGACTAGAGGAGATTAGACTTAGTTTGCCCTGCTGGCTGCCACTCCCCACTTGAGTCCCCACACCCCCAGTCCCAACTAGAACTTGAAGACCGGTCTGACCCATCCATCTCTGGGGCCCATAGCTCTTGTCCGACAGACCCCCTGTTCTGGTGTGTGAGAGGAGATGGAGTAACTGAGTCCTGATTCTCCTCACAGCAAGTTAGCAAGCAGCACTTACCAGAGTGGAGACAGAGGGTGAGGTTGCATCTAAACAGTAAGGTCAGTTGGTCACATCAATTGCCCAAAGATGTCATGCTTTGCTTTCTGTGCTTTCGGGGGGGGGGGCTATGCTGCTGCTGCTCTATACTCCTCTGTCTCCCACCACTCTTCCCATTATCACTGACCATGGCATGGGATGTTTTAGGCAGCACAGCAGCATGCTTCTTGCTCCGTGGACCAGCTCTGACTCAGTGCTGGGGACGGGGGCAGGGCGATTGTGCTGGCAGGATTGACAGCTTTAGGGAGTCATCTGCCTCTCGATAAATTAGCCACTCTCAGCTGCAATCAGTGGGCTATGACTCTCACTGTTGGTGGGGTGGGATGGTTGTCTATTGATTGGAGTGGACACATGGTATCAGTGGTATATTACCTAGATACATAGACAGTGTCAGCAGATAAGGGCCTACGGCCCACCCAGTCTGCCCATTTGAGCTTGTAAGTTCACTTTATGTTTTCCTAGAAGTCTGTTGCCCCTTAACCCTGACCTCCAGAATTCCTTTATGACTATCCCATGCATTCTTAAATCCCGTGGTTGTTTCAGCCCCCACCACTTCCTCTGGCAGGGTGTTCCACTTGTCCACCACCCGTTCTGTGAAGAAATTCTTCCTCACATTTCCTCTGAATCGTCCTCCCTCCATAAACTTAAGCTGCAGCCTAATGGGGTTCCAATCAGTTTTGAAAAGCATAACAACGTGAGTTGCAAATAAAATTTATTTTTCCTGTTTGCTGTTATTGACAGTGCAGTATTTTTTTAGTGAAATAAAATCTGTTCAGCAACATTTCTCCTTACAATAAAGACGGAGCTTTACTGTGTAATTGCTGCTCATTCTATTTACCATGTTCACACCATAGAAATCATAGTGCTATGATTTCTAAAATGATAACATGATAAATGGAATGAGCAGCAGTCATACAGTAAAGTATAATTTTTATGGTTCACACTATATGGAGTGCAGCAGTTCTGCACAAATGGAGACGTCATCAAATGACATTTCATCCAGTCCAGTAGACTTGTACTACTACAGAATGTTGAGAATCAGCAGATGGGGCTGAAAATGGCAAAACTCTGAATTCATACAGTAATAAAATGAAGTACAAACTTATAAAATGAGTTTCAGACATGTTTATTAACAGCAAAACCTCACTGGAATACAATACAAATGAGCATTAATCATTCCTGTCCCCTTTAAACAAGCACCTTCTCCTGTGTGCTTTAGATCCTTTGAGTAAGGAATATGTAATTCCGAAATGCGTCAGGACGTTTTATTGCACATCTGCACTTTCAATAAATTGAAGCACTTTGGATACTTGGTGAGCAGCCTGTTACTTCTGGTGGTGAGTGTGGGATTCTGTTTTGAACATTTACTTAAAGGTAAGAAACGTTCTACATGTTCCCTTTCGTCATACAGCACTAGTCCAGTGGTCCTTCACCTATAAGGCCCCTCAATGGCTCAATGAACTTCCTTCTGCCATAGCAAATGTGCCAAATCTCGGAATATTTAAAAAAGAACTGCTGCAGCACCTGGCTACCCTAAGTGTATGTGACTGCGTGTACTAATGCATTTACCTCCTTCTTTCCAACCCTTCACCTCCCTCCCTTCTACCCCCCAGCTCACCACCTAGCCCCCCTTCCCCACTCTCCCCACCCTCTCACTCCATAACTCACCACCTTCTCTCCCTTACCTACACTGCCGCCTTCCTCTCCCCCTCCTCTCCTCCTGCTCCTGACTACTGCTTACCCACTGTTAACCTCCCTCCCCTCTCCACCTCCTCCATCCACCCCACACTTCCCCCTCATGTACCCATCTCCCTTCCACTCATCTCTTCTCCTCTGCCTTTTGACAAAGCTAACTTGCTGCGCTCCACTCCTCACCTCTTTGCCTAATAACCTCCACCTAAGCAAAGTTGTAAATTACAGCTAGTATAACCTAACTCCTTTGTAAATGGTCTGTATGTTCGGTTTGCATCTAACTTAGCCATTTTTTGCCTCCTGTATATCGCTTATGTCTTTGTGCATATGTAGTTGTACCTTTTCCTGACATGGAACCTTTGTAAATGAACTCTAAGCCTAAAGGTTGTTATTCAAGACAGTAAATAAATAAATAAATAAATAAATAAATATTCCACCTCTACCACCAACACTAGCCACTGCAGGAGTTATTGTGAAGCAGACAGCTGCACAGATGATCATCGCTATAGGGAGTGCCTTACCTAATGTGTCACTCATGGAGGGGAAACACAGTGAGTAAAAAATTCTGCACTTCATACAATCAATTCTGGACATCAGAATATACCCTCACAACCTGAAGGTGGGAATTTGTGTGACAGGCAGAGGGAGTAACATGCTGCCATGAATGATGGGGTTGCTGCCATGCACTTTGCTTGCACATCTACTGAATCTGGTGGTGAGTTATGTGCTTGAGAAACATGCAGACTTATAAGAAATACTGGACTCCTTTTGAGACATTCAAAGATATTTCTATCATTCCCCCAAATGTGCTGAGCTCCTCTAACATTTCCAACAGAAGCACAATGTCCCACGACACTGCTTGATTAAAGATGTGGCGACAAGGTGGAACTCTACCTTTTACATGGTGGAAAGACTGGTGAAACAGAAAGCTGTGTTCTGGGCTAAGGAATTTAATGATGTGGCTTGTGGGGGATACTTGTCCTGGGTGCAGTCTTGTGTGCTGAAAAGGCTGTTTCTTCTTCTGAGACCATATGAAAAGGCCATCAAAGATCTGTCTGCTGAATCCACTACTCATAACATGGTCCTGCCTATGGTGAATCTACTTGAACAACAAGCAAAATGTTTTATGACATCTACCACAACAATAACCCAACCAAGCAAGGCTGGTCACAGTGATGCCAGTGGTGGTACTAGTAGATGTGGAGGTTGCTGTGGCATTGGTGGTGATAGAGGTGATGATAATGACTTGAGCAGAGGTGATCAGGATTTTAGTGCTTCACAAAGTGGTGCTGATGGTGACAACAGGTCATTACCTCAGCAGCAGCTGAAGCTGGATGCAATCCTTATTTGGGAAGTGGCAGTGATGTTTATGGGATAATTTGAAGAATGCTTTCAAAGCATTAGACTGGACACACAATTTGGCTTGGCAGCATTAATGGATCCCAGATATAAGGATGTCTGCATTCCTCCTGCACACGTTGACTATGTCAAACAGAAAGTCTTGCAGACACTTCACACAGAGCAGCTCGGATAACACACAGAAACCAAAACTCAACCTCCTCCTGCTGGACCTACTTCTCTTTCTTACAGGGCCAGGGGGCCTTCAGTATGGTGATGATGATGATGATGACATAAGATGGGAAGAGGAAGAAACTGATGATCCAGTTCCAAGTGACACAACAAAAGACATGTGGGAGCTGTTTGACACACAATACAGATGTTGCACAGATGTTAAGGATAAAGGCATGGACATGACACCAGAGTACATGATGGAGGTTTATTTAGCTAAGCCACTGTCTAGCCAAAATACTGATGCCATAACATTTTGGCAGGACAGAAAAGTTATTTGGCCTGCACTGGCTAAAGTGGCTTTGTATTTTCTGGGATGTCTTCCAGCATTGGTTGCTTCAGAAAGGTGCTTCAGCACAACTGGGGTTATTGCCGCACCACAATGCTCCAGGCTAGATCCAGGCAGTACTGAATTCCTAGTCTTTCTGAAACTGAATTTACCATGCATCAACTTCCCCTTCCCTTTCAGTTATTTCAAATTCCAACAGGTATCATCAACTAACTTTAAATTTCCTGCAGGGAAGTCTCCTCCAACTACCACTGGCACTGTCAGCACCATAGTACAGCTCACCACCACCAATCGTAGAAGTGCAGTCACCAGCAGGGAAAGGATTTGGGCACAGCCTGGCAGCTGAAGTGCTCCAGAAGATAGTACTACAATTTTTACCATGCCATTGCTAGTAAACTCAATTTGGTCAAGTAGCAGATGCTGACTGCTTCAGTGTAACTCAGCCTCAGCCTCACAAACTTACAAACAGTAACTGCTAGTTAAATCATACCTGTCATGTCACCTAAACCACTGGCACTGGCAAAGGGTGACAATGGTCACCTTAGGCAGCATGGGATGGGCAGTCTGGGAGGATGTCAGAATGACGCTGCCATTGCGTAGCAGCTGTTACAGTAAAGCATTGCACAAAATGTAGAAAAATAAAAAAAAATTTAAACAATTAAAAAAATTGAAAAAATAAAAATAAAAAACAAGTAAATATACAAATTTGAGAAAGTAAGGTAGGCAAAGCACTGCCCTTGTACAGTGTGGTAGTACTTGTGCTTTTCTTTGGGATGCATATGAAGGAAAAAGGATGTAGCGTTATAGTGTCAGAAATTCTGCCAGTCCCAAGATTGGGAATAACGAAAAACAAGGAGCATAGTGCAACTAAATGGATGGCCTAGATGCTGGAGTGCAAATGATGGCTTTTTCTTCCTTAGAAATTGGGATGCTTTCAGGGATCAAAGACTGTTTAGAAATTATATGCTGCATCCGAATAAATATGGCTCTTGGGTACTAGGCCTCAGTGTAAGCAACATGATCGACAATCATTTAAACTAACTAGCCAGGGGACTGGATGAGGGGAATCTTCAACTTTAATTCCAAGGTCCATTCACATAAATAATACAAAGGCTAAGAGTCATAGGGCCAGATTTCAAAAAAGGGCCCTTGGATCAATGCAGGGTGCATCAAACAAGTACCTTGCATCAGATCTAAGAGCATCAAATACTATGCGCCATATTTTGCAAGAAAAGCGTTCTCTGTGGCAAAGTCCAGCAAACTGATGGAAGAGGTCCACTGTGTCAAACGAATGAAGCAAGGGATGAGAATGATGCAAGCTGTGTCAAAAAAAAAATGGTGCAAGATAAGTCAAAATAAGGACTCAAGGGGCCAGATTTTCCAATGTGACTGAAGGTCGCAAGCCCTCAGTGCGCCAAACATATGGCGCACGGGGCTTGAGGCATTCACTGGATGACATTAGGGAATTTCCATTCCTTGCACCTGGCATCAATCCTTAGACCACAAAAGTGTGGTCTAGCTTGCGCTGTCCCTCCAGGACAAAGTTATGGTGCTTGCGCCAGAGCATTGGCGCAAGCAGCCGTAAATCACAGAAACTGTTGCAACTGCACCTGAGAATGGAAATTCAGGTACAGTTGCAGCAATGGGAGGGTGGCACACCACAAAAGTTTAAGTCCCGTGGTACAGGGTTGGATGCAAGCCCTGCACCACCTTTGGAAAATCCGGTCCCAGGAATAAGAATGACACTAGTTGAGTCAAAAAAATGGTGCAAGTTGAATCAAAAAATGACTCAAGGAATGAGAATGATACCAGTTGAGGCAAGAAAATGGTGCAAAGCAAGCTGAGTAAAAGAAATTACACAAAAGATAACAGTGAAGCAAGCTGAGTCAAAAAATACAGCAGATGAAATGGCCAAGACTAAGCCTCCAAAACATTCTAAACTAGTCCTGCAGGGGGAATATTGGCCCTTATTAGCACCATAGGCAGGTCTGCCTCCCTGTTATGGGCCTCTTTATATCCTCCAGTGTATGTTAGACCATCTCTGGCTGGTCTACAGTGACATGTATCTTAGGCACAAGGACAGGACTCACATTCTTTGAAAATTCCAAATAAGGGAATAGTGCATCATTTCAGTGACGCAGGCGTCCCTTCCGACATGGCACAGGCATTTTTTCAGTGCAAGCATGGTACAAGCCAGTCTGGCACATGCAGACCTGTTTTTGATGCAAGCACCATTTGAAAATCAGAATTGACACACGTTTTGATGCATCCTGCTCTTTGCATCAGTTGTTTTTCAACATAAGCACCCTGCATCATTCTCTGGCCTTTGAAAATTTGGCCCTATGTTAGTTAATGCAATGTGAAAAAAGAAGTGTGAACTACAGAAGGTTCTTGCACAAGAGAATATTGCAATATGTGCCATTACTAAGACATAGTGGCTACAAGAAGATGAGTGGGATAGGAACATCCGAGGCTACAGCCTATACAGTAAGGAAAGGGAGCATAAAGCAGGGGTTGGAGTAGCAATTTACATAGCATATAACATCACAGTAGAACCAATTTCAGGTATGGGAGAAGGTAACAAGCTGGAACAACTTTGGTTAAATATAAAACCAGACTTCGGCAATAATTTTACTCTTGGCTTAATGTATAGACCACCATCACAAACACAAGAATTGGATGATAGGTTGATTGAGCTGGTAGGCAGCTTTAACCTAGATGATGGGCTCTTGATTATGGGGAATTTTTAATCTACCCACAATTGACTGGGATGCATGTGTGGGTAAAACAAATTTAGAAAAGGAGTTTATGAGTACTCCTGGGGACATGGGAGTGGAACAATTCATAAAATTTCCAAATGGGGGACAAACATTTTAGACTTGGTTATAAGTAACATAGGGGATTCCATTTCTGACTGCTGGGTAATGTACCCACTAGGAAACAGCGATCATAACATGGTAAAATTTGTTATTAAAAATACACAAACAAAGATCAAAAGTAATACCAAAATAAAATGTTTCAGGGAGGCAGACGTCGAGGCCATGAGAGAGGAAATTACTGACTGGAACTGGGATAAAGAGATGGAATCCAAGATCTCTGGATGAAATGTGGGAGGTACTTATAAACAAGTTAAACCAGCTAGTAACTAAATATGTCCCAGAGAAGGAGAAATATAATAACAATGGAAGAATTCCCTCTTGGTTTAACAAGAAAGTTAATAAACTTACAAACAAAAGAAAGAAAGCGTATAAGAGGGCAAAAAAGGGAATACTGAACAGCAATAGGTTGCATATAGAAGGACAGCAAGGGAATGCAAAAATTATGTAAGGAAGACAAAGAGTGACTACAAACTGGGCCTTGTCCAAAAGGTTAAAGATAACTATAAATCCTTTTATGCTCACATCAACCACATCAGCGGTGTCAATGTGAGGGTGGGCTTGCTGGTTAACATTAAAGGGGAGCTAATAACTGATGATAGAGCTATAACCAAAATGCTGAATGAGTATTTTGTATCAGTATTCAATGAAAAAACAGCCATGGTAGCTGAGGGGGAAATAACTTGTGGTGAGCTGCACAGAACATTACAGGAGGAGGAGGACATCAGGAATAGATTAAGGGGCCTTGATGTTAATAAGTCCCCAGGGCCTGATGGGGTTCATCCAAGAGTTCTTTTCGAGCTGGTGGAGGAATCGGCAGGACCTATAACTAAAAAGTTTCTGGAGTTATTAAGGTCAGTGAAAGTGGTTAATTCATGGAGGGAGGCAACAGTGTTGCCTATATATAAGAAGGGACATAAGGAGGAGAGTAGCAATTACAGACCTGTCAGTTTAATGTCAGTCTTGTGTAAGGTATTTGAGGGAATTATAAAGGAAATAATCAAGGCTCATCTTAGTACCACGGATGCATGAGATGGATTACAACATGGTTTTGCCTCTGGCAGGTCATGCCAAACTAGTTTAATACAGTTTTACGAGGGGTTGAGCAGGGAGCTTGACAGAGGTCTGCCTGTAGATGTGATCTTTCTTGACCTTAGTAAGGTGTTCAATAAGGTGCCGCGTAAGGAATTTATCAAGACCTTGAACAACATAGGACTGCATGGAAATATCATCAATTGGATACTATTTTAGCTCAGAAATAGGAAGCAGCAGGTCAGCCTGACAAGGTGTATTTCGAAATGGGAGAAGGTAACTAGCAGAGTGCCACAGGGGTCTGTGCTGGGACCATACCTCTTTAATATATACATTACATCAATGAGGTGTGGAAAAGAGTGTGGTTGTCAAAATTTGTTGATGGCACCAAACTATGGTCTGTGGTACAGAATTCCATTGACATACACAAGTTATAGCTGGAAATGATAAGATTAGAACACTGGGCCGAGAAGCACAAGTTGGTATTCAGTTTGGATTAATGTGCTGTCATGCACCTGAGTAGCTCTAACAAGATGGCACAATACTTAGTTGGGGAGAGGATATTAAGGGGGACCACTGAAGAGAAAGACCTGGGGGTAATAATTACCAGTGACTTTAAGATGAAGAAAAACTGCCTAGTAATGGTGAAAAAAGGCTAGAGGAATACTTGGCTGCATATCAAGGCATATAGCTAGCAGGGATCAGAGGATACTGTTGCCCTTGTAAACCTCATTGGTGAGACCCCACTTGAAGTATTGTGCACGGTTTACTTCTCTGTAAGCAACAAATTACATCTTATTGCTGGAAGGCATCCAGGGAAGGGCTACTAGAATGATCAAGTCAGTAAAACATCTAAGATATGAGGACAGACTATAGTAGCAGCAATGGATCTATACACATTGGAGTATAGGCATTTGAGGGAAGACATGTGTGTAGTCTATAGTGCATACACTAACAATGACATTTGGGAGTGCCGGGGACTGAATCATAGGAACAATAGTCACAATATGAAATTGCATGACCTTCAGCTAAAGGGTTGAGGATACAGAACAAGGAAAAGAGCAAAGTATTTCACCCAGAGGGTGGTGGATGTATGGAATAGGTTGCCATTGGAGGTGGTGAACAGTACCAATATGCAACATTTAAAAAGGGCCTAGACATGTTTTATGTCTTACAGTCTATAGGTGGATATTGCCTTTGAGTCAAGGGTGAGCTGCACCTGAGCTACTACCTGTTTTGGCTTGTATGCCACTATAAATCTTATGAATAATTTCTGGTGAGGATTTATTTTGAAAAACTGTGTGGAATTAACATTGCATGAAGGGCAAACAGGAACTATGGGGGGAGCCTTGAGGTCAGCCAAGGCAACTAAGAATTCCTATAACTCTTAGTGTTAAATGTTAACAAAATATAAAAAATATATATATATATAATAATATATTTACAAAAAAAATAAAAGAAGTAAATACACAAATTTGGGAAGCTAAGGTAGGCAAAGCAACACCCTTGTACAGTACAGTAGAATTCAAAACCTGAAAGTGCGCACTAGGAATGTGGTGCTTCAGAATAATAAAGTCATTACACATCACAAAAGTTGAGCACTCACCACCTCAAAGGAGGGACGTCAAACTCTAAAGTTGAATTAAACATTCATTTTATTCACAGAGAGACTGACAGACATGTCCTGCCATGTCTGTCAATCTGTCTGTGAATAAAATCAATGTTTGATTCAACTTCTGAGTTTGGCATCCCTCTTTTGAGGTAGTGAGTGTTCGAATTTTGTGATGTGTATAGTACAGTAGTACTTGCAATTTTCTTTGCGATGCATATTTTATGGGGGGATTTATGCGGAACTAACATAGTAATTGGCATGAAGGGCAAACAGGGACTATGGTGGGAGAGTCTTGAGGTCAGCAATAGAAAATAAGAATTCCTATAGTTCTTCGCATTAAATGTTAAAATATTTTTATAAAATAAAACAAACTGAACAAAAATTAAGAATATTTATAAAACAATAAAAATAGGAACTATACAAATTTGGGAAGGTATGGTAGGCAAAGCAGTGTCCTTGTATAGTAGGGAAGTACTTGTACTTTTCTTTAGGATGCATATTTTGGGGGGGAATTATTTTAAAAAACTACAGTATGTAGAACCAACAGTAATTGGCTTGAAGGGCAAATAGAAACTGCAGAGGTGAGTGGGGGGGGGGACCTTCAGGTCAGCAAAAGAAAGTAAGAATTCTTATAGCTCTTAGCACTGATCTTTAACAAAATATTTAAAAAATTAAAAAGTTTGAAAAAAATGAAAAATATTTACAAAAAATAAAAAGTAAATGCACACATTTGGAAAGGTAAGGTAGGCAAAGTAATGCCCTTGTATAGAATGGTAGAACTTATACTTTTCTTTGGGATGCACTCTTTTTTGGAGGGGGGGGGGATTTATTTTGGAAAACTATGTGGAACCAACTTAGTAATTAGCATGAAGGGTGGGGGGGGCCTTGAGGTCAGCAAATGAAACTATGAATTCCTATAGCTCTGATGGGGGTGCTTAGCAGTTGTATGTGTTTGGCATTGTGGCAGTTATCAGTCAGGGCATGCCAACACCATCTGCCACACATCAGCTATAGTAATTCATGGCCATTGCTGACCTCGAGGCTTTTTTCTCCTTTTTATGTGCACTGTGCATGCATGCATAGTGAACATTCTGCTAAGAGAGTGGATTTTGAGGGGTGAGATAGTCGATCCAATGCAGAGCAGTCTGCAAGGGGCTCATCACTGGCACACCAATCATCAGCCAGGCTGATGATGACACTGTTCTGGCTTGCTGGGTGGAAACTTCATGTAGTTCAAAGGAGAGAGCTGACCAAATCATAGGGTGGATTTTTCCTTTGATCTGCATAATGCCGCCCAGCAAGCAGAGCTGATTGTGTCATGATCAGCCTGCTGTGGTTCCTCCCCCACCTCACATAATCCCCAGTGCTGGAGCACTGCCTCGTGCTGTCAACGATAAAGAAAACCCTCCCTTAATGTCTTTCAGCCCCTTCAATGGGCATGGGGTTGCCTAATACCCTGTGTCAGTTGCTACCCCTATCCCACCCATTTTGACTATGTGCACCCTTCAACCTAATGTGCAGTGTAGGTACAACCTCCCACCCTGCCCATTTTCATTATGTGACACCAGGAAGTACACCCCCGATGCTACCAAACATAAAGAGCCCCCTTTCAATGTCTATTCTGGCAGGGGAGTGCACAATCCCCTTTGCCAGCTGCTACTGCCACCCTAGCCATTTTGATTTGTGAAACTTAGAAACCTACCCCCGGTGCCCTCAAACACAACACTGACACCAAGGTGCCAAATCCCCCATGTCGGTACCTGAAATAAAGAAAACCATCCCTTGTATTTTTTTTAAACACCCTCAAAGACAGAAAAACGTCCCTCGATATCTGTTGCTGCTACTGCCATTACCATCGCCTCACCTGACCCCCCCACTCAGCACCCACCACCCCACCCCACCCCAAGCCCTTACTAACCTATCGGGGTCCAATGTCATAATCCTCTTTGGACCAGAGACACATCTTCACTCTTCAATACCAGACCACGAACTGTGGAAATCAAGTATGCAGTTCCATATATTTCAAAGGGGTTTTGAATTTATCAACATAACTTAGTCATTTTTGAATATTTTTGCCCCACATTTTCAACATGCCTTTTCTGGGACCCCACTTCATGAACAATGGCTGTCAATTTAGGCATATATGTCCCAAAAGGGGATTGCATGGTTGCTGTGTGAAATCACCTTTTGGGCAGGATTTGAAAAATGCCTCCACCCTTGTTCAGGAGGTGGGGTCATAAGAAGACTATGTAGGTCATAAGAAGACTATGTTGAAACTTTGGAGTAAAAATATGAGTAAACAACAAAGCTATGAGCCTACATTGAAATTTTCCAGCATGTGTTCATAACTGTGGTAATTTTCAATATTTTGAACCCAGTTTTTCAACATAGACATTTTTTCACACCACCTCAAGAATGTGACAGCTGTCGTTTTTCATATCCTGGCCAATATGTGTTTTCACACTTGTAGTGCAAAATCATCTTTCTGACATGATTCGAAAATGTTCTCCACCCTTGTTCATGAGGTGGGGTCATCAGAAGGCTATGTGTGGTTATAAGAAAATAGAACATTTGGGGTAAAAATAGTAACAAAGTTATGAGTGTACATTGACATTTTTCAATGCACACTCATAACTGCGGTCATTATTAGTATTTTGACCCCAGATTTTTAACATGGTTATTTTTTCACACCACCTCATGAATGTGACAGCTGTCATTTTCAAATCCTGGCCAAAATGTATTTTCATTCTTGTGGCACAAAATCACCTTTTGTACAAGATTTGAACATTTTCTTCACTCTTGTTCATGAGGTGAGGTCATAAGTAGGCTATGTAGGGTCATCAGAAGGCTATTTTGAACATTTGGGGTAAAAATATTAAAAAACAAAACGTTATGAGTGCATGTTGACATTTTTTCAGTGCACACTCATAACTATTGTAATGTTTAGTATTTTGACCCCAGATTTTTAACATACTCATTTTTTCACACCACCTCACCAAAATGTGTTTCCACACTTGTGTCGCAAAATGACTTTTCTGCCATTGTTTTGTAAATGACACCTGTCGTGCCCAGAAGGCATGGTCATGAAAAAGATTATGTTGAAAATGTGGGGTAAAATTTTGAAAAATCAGCTAAGTTCTAAGGAGAAGTTGAATTGTTCCAACATTTACTCATGGCTTTATTTTTGCAAATGTTGGCCCCTAATGTGCAAATATCTCTTCTGTTACCTCACCTCCTGTACATGGCAGGTGTCATTTTTCAAATTCCCTCTGAAACTTGTTTCCACAGTCACACAGCAAAATCACCTCTCTGATGGGATTTAAAAAATTCCACCAGTCTTGATCATAACATCAATCATAAAAAGACTGCTGGACATTTGAGATCAAAATGTGGGAGGCCACATAAAAGTATGTATTGCCTCTCAGTTGGCCTGTCCTGGTCAATTACAGTCTAACAATGTGTAAACACAGAATACCACTGAAAATGAGACACTGCATCTTATCTGCTCTATCCTGGGTAAATATATAGTAAAAATGTATACAAGCAAAACCTGGTACAACAGCAATACCAGTGGTGAACATTCGGCATTGACAAATACTTGTTCTGTAATGTGCTACACCCTATACCAGTTACTACATTGGGATCCAAAGTGATTCAACTGAAGTGTCAAAGCCAAACCAAACCCCTTTGAAGCTGAACCAAAATTACCACTGGGTCACTTCAATCACCCCTACTAGGAGGCAGTGTGATCTAATAGTTATCACAACAGTTTAAAAACCAGGTGATCACAGGTTTAAACCCCACTGGAGACAATTACAGTGGAGCCCGCTACAATACAATGCATTAACTTGCAGTAAGTGACAAGTCACAAAATGCTACATGACAAAAGGGCTTATTTGTGGTGCTGTGTAGAATTTTCAAATTCCGGCAGAACTAAATTTCATGGAATTTTAAAAATTCTACTGAAATTGTGATAAATTTTTTTGCAAGAAATTGAATGGTGGAATTCTGCCTCTGAATTCCACAGATCTCAATATGTTCTGCCGAAATGATTGTAGAATGATTTCCTGTGGAAAAAAATGCTGTTCTTTGAAATGTGTTTCAGAGGATTGCAGCAGGAAGAATTCTACAGAAGAACCAGTGAAATTCTGGCAGAAATTCTGCCAGCAGAATGAACATTCCATGTTAATTTCACTGTCGGAATTCTGCATTCCACATAACCCCACTTAACTGGCATTAAATTACACTGTTCACTGCAGAAAAATGCAGTATTTTATGACGTACTGCAGCATTACTGCATTGCATACTTACTGGCGCCACTGTATTCGCTGTATGACTTTGGGGACTTTACTTCACAGTACTCCAACACACTTAGTTGTAGAGATTGGTAGAAGTGGGACCCCACTAAAAGCAAGGGGTCAGATTTTCAGCTGTTCTGTGAGCAAGTCTCACTCCACAGCCACTGGTGTGGAAAAAAAATGTCTGCACCTGCAGACGTTCCCATTTCAAGCCTGTGCCATGCAGGGGTGATAGGCAAAGCTGCAGAGGATGTTATGCCTGGTCGAACCAAGCATAACAATTGGTGCAACTGTGCCAAAAAATTAATGCAAGTTGCTGTAACGCATGGAGCATCTGTAAAATGACTCTGTCTTTGAAAATGCAGCATATATGGGAAAACATGCCATTCTGCAAGTGAAGACCAACTTGCACACGTTTTTCCTGTACCTGCCCCAGTTTCTGGAGTGTTTGAAAATCTGTCCCAAGATGTTGTATCTCAGTTTGGCCATCCTGGGTAAACAAATGATAAAATAAAAAAATTAAAAAAAACAATTTTATGAGGGCCAGCATGGCTCCTACAGTGCACCTGCGGGCCAGTTGCATGTTACTTGCACACCCTTTCTTTACCTTTCACAGCCAGGGCTTCAGTTTCAATTTTGGAATTATGTGACTTTCAAAAATAAGGCAAAAAACTTTGAAAATAAAGTACTGTAGGAGGAGGTATTTGACTTCCAAATGGGAAAAACATTCTAATTTGATAGAATGGAAGTAAAAATGGTAGATTATGTAATAAGGGTATTGTAATGGTATTTTTGTAATGACATCTGATATCTGGTTTGTGTTAAAATAGTAAGTTAAAAAATTAGGACTAGAAAAGTATTTTCATTTCTAAGAAGTGAACATGAGAAAGTAGGACCCACAGAATGCTTTTGTAAAGTCCTCACCCAAGCTCATTGTGGGACATCATCTGTAAATGGAATGACAGGCTTGCACATTTAACTTCCAGAGTCTGAGGTGAATCCTTGCATCCCAGGCCTAAGAAACAGCAGTTCAGGTCACCAGTCAAGTCAATAAACACCTAATGTCCTGGTGGGCAATATCACTCAAGAGAATTAACTGTCACCAGTGGGGTCCCACAAGGCTCTGTTTTGGGACCCACACTGTTTGGGATCTTTATTAGTTATCTTTTTTTTTTTTTAACTTTTTTTATTTAATATTTGTTTCTTTTCTTATGTCAAAATACATATAAACTCAAGACAATACATTTTACAGGTACTGGCCCGGATATTCAAACTGCGCCAGGCTGTGGCGCAAGCCTGGGTGCAGCTCAACTTTGTTGCTCAGGGGTGTGGCCTGGGCGATATTCAATGGAGCTGTGCTATGGCTCAGCAGCTTTGAATATTGCACCCTGGCCACCACCACTGTGCATGGCACAGTGGCAGTGTGCCAGCGCAAGTGGCCAGAGTGGAGCATGGAGATGCGCTAACGCAAGTGCCATTGCTCCATGCACAGCACCTGCGATATTCAAAAGGGGACATGCAAATGGGGCCATAAGTTATGCAAGGTGCACATGGGGCCATTTGCATGTCATTATGGGTCCATTTGCATCCCATTAGCATGCAGGTGCACTGATCCCCGAGCGACGTGCCCTGGTGCCCTGCCAGGCAGCACGCGTCGGGGACAGATGCCCTAAGCCTGATTGCGGCATTTGTCAAAAAAAACTGCTCTATCCCTGCTGGTCCAGTGGACTTGCTATGTGTCCATTGTGGGCATCGGTATAATAAACCCCCTGTCCAATATCACTTTTGGTCAAGTGGACCATCACGTCTGGAATGCTGGCATCTGTTTAAACTACACACCCCCACCATTATCCCTGGTGGTCCAGTGGACACTCTGCCCATCGTGAGCATCTGTAAAACATAAAAAGTCCTATTACCCTGGTGGTCTAGTGTTCTCCCACCCGCCCACTGGAGCCCACCGCCTCCCCCGGTCAGCCGGCGGGCGGCAGCACTCACCTGCCCGCCACCCCGCCACCTGTTGACTGACAGCCTCGGGCAGCACGCTTATTGGTTCAGCGTGAGCCAATGGGTGCAGTCTACTGTACATATTCCAGATATGTGAATGATTCATCTCATATCTGGACTGTGTAGAGATGGATAGCACACACCCATTGGCTTATGCTGTGAACCAATGGGCGGGTAGCCCTACCGAAAGCTGTTGGGTCGGGCGGGCAGCGGGCGGGCAGGCAGGTGGGGCGCTGCCCGCCGCTGACCAGGGGGAGGAAGTGTGGGCCCAGTGGGCGGGTGGGGAGGGGGTACACTAGGACCACCAGGGTAATAGGACTTTTATGTTTTACAGATGCCCACGATCTGGCAGAGTGTGGTCCACTGACCACCAGGGATATTGGACGAGGGGGGTGTATTTTACTGATGCCCGCGATCAGGCACATAGTGGTCCACTGGACCACCAGGGATATTGAAGGGGAGTTTATTTACACAGATGCCCATGATGGGGCATGGGGGGGCGCCGCCAGGTGCGGCAGGAACTTGGGTGGCCACCCACAGGTGGCAGCTGCCATGTTGTGCCCTGCAATGCGGCAGCTCACCTGTGGGTGGCCATCATTTGTTCCTTTTTTTTGGGGCTTAACTTTGTGCAGGCGCAAGTAGGGGTTACGCATACATGGCTCTGCACATCCCGGGCTGAATATCGGGCTGTGCAGGTTATGCATTGGACTCCCCCCCACCGTGCCTGCATACATTACTGATGCGCTCCAATGCATTGGGATTTGTGCGACGCACTTTTCCGTTTTGAATATCGCACCGGGGCACATCAGTGGGTTGGCCATGCACAACCCTTTTGAATATCTGAGCCACTGTATACAAGGTTTGACAGTAATTTGTTTCAAGTCAGTTAGGTATAACTTTTATAGCAAAGATGGCATTTCAATCAATTTCAGGAGTTCAAAACTGCAGATAAAAAACAAGGAAAGAAAAAAAAGGACATGGGGTATCTGATAGATAATACAGTAGCTAGAAAATATCAGGTTGCACAGTCTAAGACCACTTCTAAGGGGTAAAATCAGGTCTCAACAAAGATATGTACAGTACCCAGCGTCTCCAGATTATTTCAAACTTGGCCTGTTTCTTATTCACAAGTGCTGTTAGTGCTTCCATTCTGTAAATAGACACCATTATATCTTGCCATTGTGTTAGTTATAGTTATTGACTCCTGGGTCAGCCATTTTTTGTAAAGGCTTTTTGGCCTTCAAGGATGCAGATCCTAAGGAGCCTTTTGGTGTTTGGAGCCCTGCATTTGGGGTGGGGGATTTGAAAAAAGAACAGACCAGGAGAGATGATCAAGGTCTGAGTGAAAACAGGTCTCAATGCTTCCTGAAGGGCTTGAAAGTATTGTCCCAGTCTAGGGCAATGCCACATAATGTGGGCCAGGGCTCCTGGGGAATGTCCACAGCTCCACCAGTAGGCAGATGTCCTGAGGGGCTGACATTCTGCCTGAATTTTAGGAGTCCTGAAGTATCTAAGTGTAACCTTCCATGAGAAATCCTTCCAGCTAATGGCCTTTGTCCCCCAATGTATAAGATTCAAGTGCCTCTCCCATGTTTCAACAGGAATTTGACTTTCCAAATCTGTTGCCCATGTTGTCCTAGTCCTTTCAAGTGTGTCCCCTTTCAGGGACATCATTGCCTTATATAAATAGGATATTACTTGTTCTAGGCTAGCCCTACCCTCCACAGCTGCCACCAGGGTGGACACCACCGCAGGCAGTGGTTTACTACTCCAAAGATCCCGGGAAAGGAAGCTGATGTAATTCCAGACCTGGAAGTACCTGAATCTGTCCTGTGGGTGCAGTCCACATTGTTCTGTCATTTTTGATAGGGTAAGGAAACGGCCATCTCTAAAAAATGCATTACCAAATGTAGTCCCACTCCCTCCCATCTTCTAAAACCCATATCCATGTGCACTGGGGGAAAGGACTCTAGATAGGGGATGGACCCGAGGAGAGGTTTCCATCTTGCCAATTTAACTGTGGACAGATAGTCCTTCCATGTTCTGATAGTGGTAGCTGTGTATGGATTGGAGTCACCCCTCTGTTCCCATATGTTTTGTTGGGACAGTAATATTCTATTTAAATGAAGGAGATCTTCTTCTCTAACTTCTAAAATTTTCCATCTTGCCAGATATTGGTTGTGACACCAAAAGACCACTGTCCTCAACTGGGCTGTCTGGTGATACAGCCCCAGGTCTGGGAGGGCCAGACCACCCTGTCTCTTGGGCAATTGGAGAACCGAAAACCTAATTCTAGGTCTCTGTGCTCCCCAATTAAATTAAGAGATTTTCCAGTTTAAGTCCCTATGCAATTCTTTTGGTATTAGTATGGGTAAAGTCTGTGCCAAGCACAAAAATTTGGGGAATAGCACCATCCTAACTGCCTCTACCCTCTGAGCCAGTGGGATCAGTATCAGGGCCCAGTCCTCCAGGTCTTTCTTCAGATTTTCCAATAATGGAGCATAGTTAGCCTGAAATAGATGGGCACTACAGGGGGTTAACTGTACTCCCAAATATCTCAGCTTTTGGAGATTCCACTTAAATTGGAATTCTGTCCTAATCCTCTCTGAGGGATTATAATTGAGCTGCAGGACTTCTGTTTTATCTGGATTCATTTTATAGCCGGCAAGAGCCCCACATGTCCTCAACGCCTCCCACAATGATTTTAGGATTTTCTCTGGATTAGTTAAGTAAACAAGGAGGTCATCTGCGTAGAATGCCAGTTTATAATTCTCCCCTCCTAGATCCACTCCTATTATTTCCTGGTGTTGTTGTAGGGCATACACCAAGGGCTCCAGATACAGAGCAAAGTGGAGCGGGGACAGGGGGCAGCCTTGTCTCGTGCCCCTCCTTAGGGGCAAGGGGTCCGAGATCTCTCCATTGGCCTTTATGTACGCCATTGGGGACTTGTATATGTTGTTTATAATATTAATGAAGGGATCTGAAAACCCCAGCTTCAGCAATACCTCCCCCAAGAATAGCCATGCCACCCGGGGGAAGGCCTTCTCCACGTCCAGACTTAACATCAAGAAAGGGGCCTTCAACTGGGCAGTATGGTGCAAAATATGAAGTGATCGTTTAATGTTATCTTGCATTTGTCTCCCTGGGACAAACCCAGTCTGGTCCAGGCCAATCAGTGTGGGCAATGTCTGTCTGAATCTCCCAGCCACTACCGCTGCAAATATTTTGTAGTCGATGTTAAGCACCGAGATAGGTTGATATGCTGCACAGTATGTGGGATCCTTTACTGTTTTGGAGATGCTAGTAATTGTGGCATAGTTCCAGCTCTGGGAAAGTGACTTCCTTCCCTGCACCTCCCTACAAACTTCCAGCAGGGGATCACTTAAGGCGTACTGAAATAATTTCAGGAACTCCCTGGTGCATCCGTCTGGACCCGGGCTCTTGTTAGTTTTTAAGTTTGTGATGGCTTGTTTTAGTTCCAGTTCGGTAATTGGTTTATCCATTACCTGTTGGAGAGACTGAGAAAGAACCAGTAGGTGGAGGTTTGCCAAATAGGCACAGATTTGTTCTGTGCCTGGGGAAACTCTGGGATATAAAGAGTCTGGTAATATTTTGTAAATGCCTAATAATGTGCTGTGGTGATCTAACAATCAGCCCCGATTCTGGATCCCTAATTTGAGTAATTATAGACTGGGCAGTTTTCTGTCTTAGTCTGCGGGCCAAAAGTCTAGTGGCTCTGGGGCCACTTTCACAATATTTTTGGAGCAAGTACTGTAGAGCTTGCTCCGTTGGAACATCTATCAGATGTTGTATCTGTTGTCTGGTAGCTTGCAATAATGGGCCCACAGCCGTGTCCCCATCTGCATGTTGCCTCTGGAGATCCCCCAGCTGCTGCTGAAGGTGCTCCAGATGCTGGGTCTGTTGCTTTTTATAGTTAGTGGCAAACTTAATAATGTCTCCTCGGAGGACCACTTTAAGTGTGTCCCACAAGGTTGCCCTGCTCATGTCAGGTGGGTTGTTATCCTGAATTATTTGGGAGAGTCTGTCCTCCACCATTTCTTTAAAGGCCATTAAATTTAATAGAAAATTGTTGAACCTCCATAGCCTCTGCCCCCTTTCAGAAGTCCAGGACATTCTGAGCAGCAGCTGGGAATGATCTGAGAGGACTGAGTGTGTGTGCTGACAGGTCTCAATTAAGTGCAGATGTTGTTTCATTAGTAGGAAAGAATCTATTCTGGTATAAATAACATGGTGGGGGGGTGAATAATGAGTGTATTCTCTTTTTCCTGGGATGTAGGGCCCTCCAGTCATCCACCCACTGTACCCCACTAAAATAATTTAATGTTGTCTTTTGTGCAGCGGTTCTCTTATCTGGTTTAGGGTTGGTGGTGTCCTCTGGGCTGTAGATTTGGTTATGATCCCCCCACAATCAATGTGCCTTTATGAAATTCTGCTATTTTTGGCACAGTCTTTTAATTACTGCCCTCTTTGTGTCTGGTGGTATGTACAGTGAAGCTATAGTGATGGGGTTGCCCTCCAACATGCCGGCCACCACCACCAGTCTGCCTTCTGGATCTGTGTAAGAATCAGTCTCCTGGAATTGAGTATAGTGGGGAATCAAGATCACTTTACCCCTCCGCTTCCCACCTTTATAGGAAGACGCTACCACTGGAGAGAAACTGAACTTGGCCAGCTTTTGATGCTTGGTCTCACTCAGATGGGGCTCCTGAAGTAGTATAAAAGTTGTTTTTTGTTTCTTAATTGTAGTGAGCACCCTATATTGTTTAATGAGATTATATAATCTATTAACATTCTAAGAGATAACAGTTAGATGTGATTTATTATCCATTAAAACCCTATATTCCCTTCCAGTGCCCCCACAGGGTCACTCCTGATTTGCTGTAATTGTGCTGTGTTTCATCAGAACCCCTTCTATGACAAGCCCTGTCCAATTCAGTAAACCTCTGCAAGTAAACATATGCATTTTTGCTGAAGTATACTATTTCGACTCCCTGATACAGTTCAATTTGCTGAAGCCTGTCAAAAACAAACACAAATAACCTAGAACACACACAACCTTTTATCAAACTATGTACAAAATGGCTCCCAAGGTAGGGGAGTACATGATGGTACTCCCTGTGTGCCCAAGAGAGTAATCCACAAGTGAGTACTCTCCAGGCTGGAGGGGAAGTGGCTGCGAAAAGCATCAGGCCCTGCTGAGCTCGGTGTGAACCGGGCCCCATGTTGGTGACACTAAGCAAAAGGACCATCATCCCAATCGGATGTCAATTCCATTCATCAGCCACTTTCCCTCCTCCATTTATTTAATGCATTTAGGCAAGAAGAAGAATTTGAAACATTTCAGTCTAATACCACCTCCTCATCTTTTAATGGGTACATTGGTCTGACTGGCCCATGTTATATAACTGGCCCAGGTGACACAATTGCTCAAAAGAAATTACTGCAGAAGGGCAGGGGAACAGATTTCAGAGGAGCTGTAACTCAGACCCTTTTCATAAACCAAAGGACATTCACAATTGCTTAGATCTATGCATATCCTATGCATACTTTGTCATGCAGAGATAGCCCCCAGTCCAGTAAAACAGTATTTCTTGTCAAATGAGGCAACAAATAATATGTCCCTTCTTAAAAAAAAATATGGGGGGAGTCCTTCCTGCAGAAACACATGCAGAATGAGTCAACATGTGACAAGATAGCCAGGCAGTTCGAGGAAATTCCAAACGCTGAGGTATGGACCAAAAAGATCACTCTGCACAGTGCGCAGGAACCCCCTTCCCCTTGCAGGTTTAGGTGGCATTTTGAAACTCGGTTTGTTCAACAGGGAGTTTCCCCCTTTTAGACTACCCCAGGTGTGGGCCTAAAACACCAGAGGCCTCAGCCAGTTCAGACCACCTGGGAGTTCAAGCATGAAGGAGAAGAAGCAAAATGTAAAATAGAACCCCAGTTAGCTCACCGCATCTTCAAGTAGGTTCATCTTCATCTGCTGGCTGGTGGTTTTATGTTTGTGGTTTCATTCTATCCAGAAGTGCCTTAATTTCTCCCAGCATTTTCAGTGCTGCTGCTCTGGCCACATTCTTGTGGGAAAATGATCCAGCAGTGTGCCATTCAGAATGAGGCGGACGGAAACGCTGCTCTCTTTTGGTCTTGGATTGGCCTCCATCCCTATTTCTTTAATTCCTGTTGAGCTTCTGTGGGAGATTCATAAGTTATAATGCCAGTGTCCCAGAAACCTTTAAGCTTTGCCAGATAGGGAGTATGGGACAGCTCCTTGTGTTCTCTCAAGACTCTCAGTATGGGTGAGTACGCCACCCTTTGCTTGGCAATTTCTACCAGATAGTCTTTATCAAAGAAAAGCCTAGCTGCTTTGTATTTCACTACTTTCTTTACCCACTGTAGTCTGAGCAGCTTTTCTTTATCTTGGTAGCTGGTTAGCTTAAGTACTATTGATCTTGGTCTGGCCTGAGGATTGGAAGGTTTCGGTGTCAGAGCGCAATGCGCCCACTCAATTTTAAAATTGAAGCCCATCGGAAGTTCAAGTATATCCCAAAGGAGATCCATTAAAAATCCCTCCATCTGGCCAACCTCAGTACCCTCTGGTAGCCAGTAAATTTGAATTTTATCTCTCCTCGATTGTGTCTCTAAGTCTATAAGTTTCTCCCACATGGTCTCCTGGTGCATAACTAGGAAATCGACTGCTGCATGCAGGCTGTGTGAGTTGTCCTTCAGATCGGAGATCCATTGCTCTGAGGCCTCAGCCCTGGTTTCGACCTCTGTGAGATGAGTTTGTAGGGTCTGGAATTCTTGTTTAGTCTCCGCTCTAAATGCTCTCAGCTCCCCCAGCAGAATCTCAAATCTTGATCGGGAGAGTTTCTCCATTTCTTCGTCAGTGTCCATATCACAGGCCTCAGGGCCTGCCAGCAAGGAGCCCCAACTGGACTGATCTGTCTCCATTAATCTGTCTCCATCCTGCTGCTTATTGTCCATTTTTATTCTGGATTTGTTTGGTTTGTGCCCTCCTTTATCCTTAGTAGCCATTGCTGAGCTGATTTGTTGTTTTTTATTGTAGTAATTTAGAGAGCTGGTATATGGAGTTGGGAGAGCTCTAAGGAGATGCTGCCTTCAGGGGGATGATGTCACCGGAAGTTGGGATCTTTATTAGTGATCTTAATCAAAATGTCCACAACATATTGTGAAAGTCACGGATGATATTAAAATAAGTGCAGAGGTTGACAGTAAAGCTACATATCTATCATTGGTTAATGACTTGCACAACATGGAAATATGGGCCATATTGAATGGGATGATATTTAATATAGACAAAAGTACAGTACTTCACTTGGGCAAAAAAAAAATCAGCCTAGAACTTATTTCATAAATGGGCATTCATTAAAATCAGTGGACAAGGAGACAGATCTTGGTATACTTATTAATTCAGATATTACAGCCAGCAGCCAATGCAGGAAATCTAATCAGACTGATAATAGACTCACTAGAGCAATACAAAAATCTTTTGTAACTAGATCTGAAGCTTGCATTATTCTACTGCACAGGACATATATTAGACCCCATTTGGACTATGCCAAATCTTTCTGGTCACCTTAATTAGTTAAAGATGAAAACATTGTGGAAGGTGTCCAAAAATGGGTAACATGCCTTACACCTAGAATGAAGGCAAAGACATATATGCATAGACTTCATTTACATAAGTATGATGACTGAACAATGAAACTTCTAAAGTGAAGACCATTACAGTGACAGAAATCGACAGGTCACTGTAATGGTCCCTGCTGACACCGGCACTGCATCTCCCAGTGTTTCACCTCCTCCTTGAGACAACTCCAACTCGGAGTTGGTTATATAAATACTTGGGGGGGGGTATGGGGTGCAGCCTCCCACATGGTGGGTTCTGGGGGCACAGCCCACCAAAGAAAACACACCGGCATACCAACAGCACAATGCCGACACTCACCATTGTGTCTGTCAACTTCGGGGATGCCGGCAACTTTGATGTCACAGTGGCATGGGTAAACCATTTACTTAAACTTCAAACCTCCAATTAAGAAGGTATAGGGGGAACTACTTATGTTGTTCAATGTCCTACAGGACAAAGAGTTAAGCAAGCAATTTAATATTATACCACTGTTAAGACAAACTAATCTAAGATCTCACAACAAACAGTGACAAGTTTGTAAGGCACTTACTAATAAAAGGGAAAATTATTTTACAGTTAGGGTCTGTAGGTCATGGAATAATCTACCGCAGTACCTCGTGGATATACATGATTTTAATGAATTTAAATATGAACTAGATAGATATTTGTTTGGGATGTAGCACAATACACCCACTAGGAGTGGGATGTAGTCCCAATGGGCTGAGTGCCTTCTTCTACCTTATACACAGAGTAATAGAGTAATGACCTAATAAAATTCAATAGCAGACAAATACTGTACTACTGATATCCCTTTGTAGGGAGAAACACAGTACTGTATTGGAGACAATTGCACACTCAGGTGTCCATACTGTAAAATATAAAGCAAGCACATGCCCACTACTAATGCAGACACAATGCACACAATGTGGGACACCTGGTGGCAAAAATTTAAACAGAAAGTGGACTATGATGACCCCATGACACATGCCTTAATTTCAGGGCACATGCACAAATTGCTAAGGATTGCTGCTGCATGTTATTCGGCAGAAAGAAGCATGGTGCGGGTTGGGATTTTGTTTTTTTTTTTGCAGTTAAACTTTTTATTGCTTTTGTCTTACAAACAGTTACAATACAACCAGTGTGCCTGGAGATTAATATGCTGAGAACTTCCTGTGTTACATGAAGAGTCATATAAGAAATAATATGTACAAGAAAAGATTGACCTACCAGAAGGTGTCTTGTACGTCATCTCTAGGAGTTGACAATTATGTAGTGATACACTGTGACTCATGGATATATCCTATTCTCCTACTCTGGAAAAGAACATGGAACCACAAAGAAAAACTAGACAACAGATAGCGTGATATCTAATAAGTCACAGCTATATGCATACCAGAATCAATGTTACCAACTGCTAATTGAGACCCATTTCAGCCAATTCTGGTGTCTGTTTTTGGAAAAATGACTTGTAAATATATTTTTAATATGTTAAACTCCTCTTTTGTGTCTTTTCTCATGCTTGGGAATCCTTTTTTGCACATTGTGAAAAATGAAGCACGAGAAAGGATCCTATTTCGTAATTTGCAAAAAAAGAACACTGAACAGGATTTCAAAATCTTTCAACTGCACAATCTGGTAAAATGGCCCCAGATTAGCAGAAAAGATATGTTGCTTTACCCCCTCCCCTTCACCGATCACTATCCCCATATTAAATTATGCATTCCCTAGTAGTCTAGTGGTCTCTCCCCCATTTTCTGGTCACTGTCCTGTATTAAATACAAGATTCCCTGTTTGTCCAGTGATCCCTCTCCCCTGGCCCATTCTCCAGTCACTGTACCCATGTTTCCATTATATGTCACCAGTGTTTAGTGGCATCCCCCACCTCCCATCAGAGTCTCTGGCTGAAATAAAGAAAACCATCCCTCAAGAATTTTTATATTATTTTTTAATCCTGCAAAACAGAAAATGGTCCCTCGTTGATCAGCCCCCCACCTCCCACTTCCCACTCATCATCCACCACCCCACACACCCTAGTACTCCTCCACACACCCTCACTCACCTGAACAGGTCCCAGGTTCAAGGTCCGCTCTCTGATCCAAGACACATCTTACTGCTGGAACCGACGACTATGAGAAACTAAGGTAAATGCGGTTCAATATATTTCAATGGGTTTTTCAACTTTAATGGAAAACTCAGCCATTCTTGGACATTTTCACACTAAACTTTCAACATGGCCTTTTGGGGACCACACCTCATGAAGAATATCACTAACATTATGCAACTCCCATCCAAATGGTGATTTTGCTGTCACTTGGCAAAATCACCTTTTGGCAATTATTTTAAATGTTCCACTGACATTGTTCATGAGGTGGGGTCATAAGAAAGGTACTGTACGTTGAAAATGTATGGTCAAAATATGTAAAAATGGCAAAGTTATATGTATGTGTTTATATTTACCTATGGTCCCTTGTAACTTCAATAATTTTCAGCATTTTCACCCCAAATTTTCAATGTAACCATTTTTTATTTCACTTCATGAACATGACAGCTGTCATTTTTTAAATCCTGGCCAAAATGTCTTTTCTCACCTCTGGCATGGAATGATATTGCAGTGGTACGTAATGATGTTTCAGTGCAGATCTGAAAATTACAGCCCAGCGTTCATGAGGTGAGCTCATAACAAGACTATGCTGACAATTTAGTTGTTGTTTACAAAATACAAAATTTGTCAGCAGATAAAGGCCTAGTGGTCTATCAAGTCTGCTTGAATGTGAAGCTAGCACCTCTTGTTCTTGCTTTGGCTGCAATGCTTCTACAGCAACATACATGTATGCATCTATGGAGGGATGGGAGCGCAGGGCACTCCACACGCAAATAAGGACATGAATATGGATTGATGGGACAGTGAAATAAAGGTACGATTACACTGTTTCAAAAATTATGGCTGTATGGCAGCGCAGGGCCCAGAGGGCACTGCTCTCCCACAGGCAAATAAGAATACTATTATACTATCTCAAAAAGAAAGAAAATTCTTTGCAAAAAATTTTTGTTAATGCACTAGTTAGGGTTTCAACAGCAAAAGTAGAGAACTGTGCTTTTAGAGTTTCCAGCCCTAACACCCCACCCCACCCTGCAGACAGCAACAGGTGTGAGGGGTGTGCCTTGGAGTTGTCAGCACTAAGACTCACACCATTCTCATATACTGTACCCATCTCAGCTAATTTACTCATGGAATGAGGTGAGCCTTAGTGTTGACAGTAGAGATGCAGTGAAGTTTTACTCCACTTGCGAATTTCCAGAGAAGTCACCGAATTCGCCTCTACAGAACAATACGTGAACTCAGGGCTGTACACTGGAAATTCACCATTTGTAACTTCACCTTGCATTGTGGACTTTTTAAAGTGCAAAGTGCACTTAAAAAAACCCCAAAAGCAAGGAGAAGTTACAAATTGTGAATGTGCTCCCCCACCCCATCAATTTCTAGCCCCAATAAAAAAAATCCCTGGTGTCTAGAGGAACCCCTCACCCTGCCAATCATTGGCCCTAGTAATAAAAAATCCCTGGTGTGTTCTGGAACCTGCCTCCCCAACAATCACCAGCCCCAATAATTAAATCCCTGGTGTCTAGTGGAACCCCCCACCCTGCTGATCGCTGGGCCCAATAATAAAAATCTCTGGTGTCTAGTGGAGCCCCCTCACCCCATCAGATTGTACCACCATGGCCACCACTCCACTACCCCTGGCCCCCACCCTGACCCTGAGTGGACCACTGGCTCAGCCTTCCACTTATCTCCATGGCCAGTAGCCCGACTGATGTGCTCTGAATAAATGAGTGCATGCTTGTGCAAGCATGTGCTCATTCATTTAATCCATTAATCAGCTCATCATTATAGTGGATGTTTTTCCCTAGGGCTAGAGACAGGAGGGGGGCTGCTCTGATCTTCTACAGTGGCCAGGGTCCTCAATGCCATTCCCACCATCCCACCCACTTGCCTAAGACTGGAGCAGCCTATCTCCCTTCTCTAGCCCCAGGAAATATGTCCACTGCAATGATGAGCTGGCTGACTGATTAAATGAATAAGCGCATACTTGTACAAGCATGCACTCTTTCATTCAGAATTAGAGCATAGGAGTTGGGCTGCTGGCCATGGAGGTGAGTGGAGCTGTCTCAGTAGCCCACTTGGGGTTGGGGATGGGGCTGAGGAAGCAGAGTGGTGGCTGAAGGGAACACTACATGACAGGGTGGGGGTGAGGTTCCACTAGACACCTAGGAATTTTGTTATTGGGGCCAGCGATCATCGGGGTGAGGGGTCCACTAGACACCAGGGATTTTTTTTATTGGGGCAAGCAATCAGCAGGTTGGGGAGGTTCCACTAGACACCAGGGATTTTTAGGGCTATGAGTGGAGCCTATAGCACTATCAGGATTGTAGCTCTAAAATGGCTGATCTTGGAACTCCTTTTTTGGACATTTGGATGTATTCCTCCACAGCTGCAAAATAGTGCATTCCCCTTCTGATTTTTGCTTTTGCTGCTCTATGTTAAAGGCATCTGAAAGTCGGGGGATGCTATTGTATTGTACCTCAGAACTTCTCAGGATATTAACAAAAAAACCTTTTTAAACTGCTGTTTCTATCATCTGTTCAGCTCAGTCTAATATATTTATTCTATTTCTTTCAGTAACCTAGGGGTTAACTCATTACAAGTTGTCTGGAGTTTACTGAACCTCAGACTGCAGTGTCAGATTACAGACAGTGCAGTTTGCAGCCTATATTGGCCATCTGATTCCTATGGGCACACACACACACACACACACACACACACACACACACCAGCAGCAGCAGCATGATGATTGTGACTAAACAGCACTATATGGCACCAGCAAGAGAATAACTTTTGTCATTTGGTAGCTCTTCACAGCCCTATTGGCTCTGGCTAGAACTTCTTTGTATTGGGGCTGGTGATCGGTGGGGTGGGGGCCCACTAGACACCAGGGATTTCCATTATTTTTATTATATTTGGGCCGGTGATTAGCGGTAGGGTGGAGTGCAAATGTGGAATTTCTCATGCAAAATTCCACACTTTAGCCATTGATCCACACTCTGCAAATTGGTGAATTTCATAAATTGCACTCTGCTAATTGAGTGCAATTTGCAAAATATTTTGTGGAGCAAATTTTGTTGACTTCACCCACCTCTAAGTGACAACCCCAAGGCACCCCCTATGCCTGTTGCTGCCTGCAGTATGGTGGTGGGGTGAAAGGGTTGGAAACCCAAGCAGCACATTTCCCTACTTTTGTTGCTAGAACCATAACTAGTGCATTAACAAAGTTTTTTGCAAAGAATATATTTACATACACCTGTGTGCTGGTAAATAGCAAGATAAAAAGTGAAATATTGATCTAACATACAAAGATATATGAAGTTGCTCACTGCGCATGCTCAGAATTATATCTTCACATGTGAGATCCCTGATATCTTTTGAAGTTGCTTACTAAGCATGCTCAGAAATATATCTTCACATGTGAGATCCCTGATATCTTTTGGTTGCTATTGCCAGTGACTGTAAGCTTTTTCATCATTTCCTTTAATACAGAACCATTAAACAAAGGGGCACAGTTTACATTTTGTACTTTTTTCCTTTTTAGATCATTGACAATTTGTATCTCAAAACCACCCAAATGTGGTTGTATAAACAGGGCATACATCCCCGATGTCGACATGTCGACAGCTGAGTCCCCTACAATGACAACAGTGCCATGTCACTGTAGGAACCCCTGGCACCCAGCACTGTCTGTAGGGGGTCCTGCACCCCCCTAACTCAGCTCTGACACAGAGTTGAGAATCATAGGGGGTGCAGGGGCAGCTCATTGCGTGGGGGGTTCAGAGCCAAAGCCCCCACCCCAAAGAAAACACTTGTTGCTTCTGCAAACCAGCAGCCTATTGCAAAATGCAGTTAACCTGCCGGTTTCACTGTTAGGTTGTTCGACAAATATTTTGTTGACGACCAGTCATGGATCCTATAAACAGAACTTGACATGGCCTGACTGAAGATATCATATTTATCTTCATGAGATATTATGATATCATTGGCCTCTCATGAAGATAAATATGATATCTTCAGTCAGACCATGTCATATCCTATATATATATATATATATATATATATATATATATATATATTTATACAATGTATGTTTTGGGATAAATGTTTGTATAAAAAATGATATCTCAGCCAGGCAGTGAAGATATCACTTATATCTCCACGTTCCTATACGTCATACAAATATCTTCACACTCCTATACGTCGTACATAAGCCAATCAAAACAATAGTACCACCTGGACGCTCCTCAGTACACATTGCGAACACTTTCACTTTCACATACCGCTCATGTCCTGGCTAGAGTCCCACCACAATACATTCTCCTGAGACAAAAAATGATTTCTCCATCAAAATACCGTTCAACATTAAACATATTCTTCAATAATTCTAATCCCAGACTACAAAACAATTACATTTAGCACCTCCATAACCATACCGAACTCATCTCGGCTAATGGTAACCCAAAAACCGAACATGTCGCAGAACACTGCATCTCCAAATTACACCACCAAACGTTACCGCTGAATTCCTCATTTTCTCTTGCCAACTTTCAGAAAAATACACTAAATAACCACTAAACTATTCACCAATAACAACTACATCTGTTTTCATATACACACACAAACTTACTTTTCGCTTCCATGTACAATAATCACTCTCACAAGCTGCATCTGTTCTGCAAGTACGTCCCCACGCTGTACTGAGATGACATGCAACATTCCTCTACAATACAGAAATCCCTCACTAAAATGAAATTGCTTTGGACCCACAACGCTCTCTCGTTCCACTAACTCGCTAAAGTCAGGGACCCTCTTCTATGCACAGTACACCTCACAAAAATGGAAGGTTTGCTAGAATGCAACACTTACCACTATCTAAGCCAGCCCCCCCCAAGACAAACTTTTCCTCCATTCGCATACCCTGTCCCTTTTCAAACGCTTTTCTCAACTCGTACCATTCTCTACTTTGCACCGCTGCTGCACTCCTGCCAAGGTCCTATCTACCGCACATATGCAAACACATTCATAAACTGCACCCCACTACCATTACTATAATAATGAACTACTAGCCCACAAATTTTCTAAAGTTTACACTGGCATCAGCACTCAGTAACTGCTTCTCTCACTGGACCCAGTCTTGCATTTCCGAGCTAAAATCTTGACAGGAACAAATTCTCATTACAAAGGCTGTCATCGGCCATCACCTCCTAACTTTTTCCCATTTCGTCCTTCTATTGTACTCAATTTCTTCTTTTCCAAGCCACTTCAACTCACACCACTCACGGCTCCATACGGCTGCCACTCACACTAATTTTATTCACAGCACTTCTATCGCACATACATACATGATGCTGCCACAGCTTGTCTGTATTTTATGACTCTCTTTATTCACGGACACTACGACAATAAAATAATTTCTCTGCTGCAACTCCCTGTTACTAAAACATAACTCATTCATAATTCTTCACTGCAGCTCCCACTTTGGACAACATAAATCATTTCTACCTCCGCTCCCTACTTTACATCATTTTCATTTACAACACCCTTTTTAAAAAATGTCACACTGCTTTTCCATTGCACAGAATTGACTTTTTACCTGTGCATATTAACACACTTCAGTTGCAAGGACGGCTCCTACTGCTCACTCTGTCTGGTCAACATCAATTCCATTTTTGCCGGTTTCAACAGCTGAAAACATAAATGACAGCTCCCTACTCGTCTCCTTTTTTATTCCTTTATTAAACCACAGCTCCTTTTCTCCTTCTCATAAAGTTACATCCTTTATTTATTAGCAGCATACCACGGAAGCCTTCAGAGCACTTTACTATTACTGACAAACCACATTTACACAAACTACACTCTCAATTACACCACGAATGCTACATGTGATCACAGCGCGAGCCACCGCTTCTGCTACACCATGGCAACCAAAACCTTCACACCTGTGTCACTCACCACAAAAGCACGAGGCAAACACAGCAGCCTGACACCCTCAGAAGACATAAACAGGAAGCAACATAAAAACGTCTCCGTTCATTCACGGTGTCTCTTCTCCCAAAACTCCTTCACTACAAATAATAAGTTATCGGGCAGTTTTCGACGGCCAATTAATTAGAACTGTAAGACAAACCGAACATAGAAATGATAAAAAAAAAACAAAAAAACAAGGACAACCATGAACATATCGTTTGAAATCCAGCCCAACACCATACCTATTATACAGAGTCAAACGGAAGAAACTACTTCTTCAGAGAAAACTGACATCAGCAAAATTTTCACAGAACTTGAAGACCATGAAAATGAGCCATCAACCTCAGCCACAACAGATAAGTCACATCATTGCCTAACCATAGATGACTCAGTACTGCATTTTATTAAAGACCAAGAAAATAAAAACACCTCTAGAAAAACAACCTATGATGTTTTATCCATACAAAACCATTTTGTTGAAACTTATTCAGACAGCAGAAACTTAGAAAACATAGACCCAGTCACATTAAATAACTATTTATCAAAGTTTTTCATGAATGCCAAGAAAAAAAATGGAGAGCCAAATGAGCCAATAAGCCTCCAAGCAATATATCAGAGCGCAGAAAGGTACCTTAAAAGCAAAAATTACAGTCACTCCATATCAAAGGACAAAGAATTTGAGATAACTAGACAAACATTGGCAGCAAAACAAAAGCATTTAAAATCGCAAGGCAAAGGATGTAAACCAAATGCATCCGATGAACTGTCAGATGCCATGATTGACAAACTGTATTCAAGAAACAGCTAGGTCCTCATTCTGCAACATCATTAATTAACACGCTATGGCTCATATGCTGCACATTTTTTGGCATAAGAGGATCCACTGAAATTAGACAATTAAAATGGGGAGATGTAACCAAAAATGTATACGAAAATGGAATACATTATATACAGTACTCCACTGAACGCCAAACAAAAACCCGCTCAGGACCCAACGTAAGAGACACCAGAAAAATAAAACCTAGGGCATATGAAAACAAAGAAAATCCCACCAGATGCCCTGTCACTACATATACCATGTATGCCAGCCAGCGTCCAGACTGCTGCATGAAACCTGAAGACCCATTTTTCTTAGCAGTAAACAGCAACACTGAACTGTACACTGGATTAGGAGCAGTCAAGTGCTTTAAAAATCAACCGATGGAATTAATAAAATAGGCAGCATACTTAAAACAATGATAGCAAATGCAAGCATAACTACAGACCAAAAACTAACAAATCATAGTGCACGCAAGCATCTCGTACAAAAGTTAAATGACAGTGGAATCCAACCCACTGAAATAATGCAAGTTTCCGGACTCAAATGTGTACGAAGCATTAATGACTACTCCCATATTAATGAAAACCAACAAAAACGAATTTCAGATCTATTAAGTGGAGCTAATACAGACACTGCTCAAAAACAAGACCAGCATGAACATCTACAAATGATGCAACACTCATCCAATGTATGAAATGCATAGGACGGATACTTCTTTCAACCAGCTTTTCATGCAACAAATATCAACTTTCAATTCCATAATGGTAAAATTTCCTTTATATACTGAAATCTACTCGCAACACACACACATACACCCACACACACCCACAAACCATTTAACACAAACTTAATACACACAGCCAAAAACAACCACCACAAACAACATACCAGACTACCAATCATAAACTCACAAATCACACACCTCGAAAGAACACTTAAACACTATAACAACATACAAACAACAATTTAACTGCCTTTCTCTCCTACACCCCCCAACAGAGACAATCAACAAGCACACTAGCAAAAGATGCCTGCAAGTCCTATCAAGTGACTCAGACTCAGACTAGGTCGGTATACAAATATCATACTTGATATTCACCTAACTTCACAAATTGTATACTTTATATAGAAAAGCTGATAAACACAAAATAATGTTCATAAGGCATATTGTCCAGCAATGTACTTTATCTGCAAAACATGCAAGCATGTAAAATACAAATTATTAAAAATATACATTCCCTAAAACAACAACACATGTAATCATACAAATGCAAATGTAACAGAAAATTATACAAAGAGTTTCCAAAATAACAACCATAGATAAAGTACAATGTTGCACAATAAAGAAACACTGCATAAAATACAATACTATCAATATGACAACAGTAACCATTTCTTTTCTTTCTTTCTTTCTCAGAAATGAAGACCCACACTTCAGAAGATGTGAAACACCAGAAGACCACAAGAAACAGAAACACGCAGCAGCAAACAAACAACAAACAACTACAACTAAAGGCACAAATGGACTCAAATAACAACTAGAAGAAGACAACACAGAACCTCTACCTATTATATATTCTACATATCCTAAACAGACTTACAGCCCTTGGATAATCAGCAACGGAACAGTACTCTAACTGAAAAGGACTAACATGAAAGACAATACTGCAAATCTTATCTATAGCATTTCATCAATGACTCAACAAATAACAATGCTACCATATTCATGGACTTAATAGCTCAATTTAAACTTTAAAAAACTTTCATAACTATCAACTTAATAGTATGCAAACGTTAAAAATGACAAAGACACAATCTTTTTCATTCATTTTATTAGTGACACAAAACAACTGAAATCTATCAATTGTTATCTGTAGTTAAGCAGTTATTTAAATACTGTACTTACAAATGTAAAAGTTCACTGGTTAACAAAGAGTTAACACACTACAGTATTTATTCTTTGACAGTTCTATTCACAAAATTTTTTGAGTGTTACAAAAAAGTAATGAAATATTCAATGTTTCCATAAAAACACTTCCAAAATAAAACATTTCTTCTTAAAATACTAGCTTTATGCAGTTTAAATGCTCTTGGTCATGAAACGGTTAAAATATTACAATTATTATTAACATACTCTTTTTCTCTATTATTCAAACACTTACCAGACCTTAAATACTTCTATATGTATCAACTTTATGAAATAAACACCACTTTTTCGCAAAACAAAAATGTGGTCTTCTACTTTTCTTTACATTATACTGACTACTATTGCTGTTATGCTTTAATTACTAAACTATTAATAATCCCAAAACATACAGAGTATAAACAGAATATGGCATAGTCTGACTGAAGATATCATATTTATCTATAAAAGGCCAACCGTCATGATATCACTCGTGGCTTACGCCACTCGTGAGATATCATGATATCATTGGCCTCTCGTGAAGATAAATATGATATCTTCAGTCAGGCTTCATATCTATATACATATATATATATATATATATATATATATATATATATATATATATATATAGTATATATAAGTATTTATAAAATATAAGTTGCAAAAGACTTTGTTAATGCTCCAGTTAGGGTTAAACACCCCACCCTCCCAAACCAGGCAGGAGAGCAGGTGTGGGGTGTGCCTTGGGCTTCTCAAGCTTAACACTTACCCCATGTCATTTGTAAATAAGGTAGATGTGTAGACTTTATGAGTATGGGGTGAGCATTAGGCTTGATAAGCCCCAGGCACAACCAACACCTGCTTTCCTGCCTGGTTTGGGAGGGTGGGGTGTTAGGGAAATCCTAATGCCTCATTTCCCAACACAGTTTTTTCATGACCAGATGGCCATAACAAAATCCTTTTTCACCACCCAATGTCCTTATTTGCCACCCTTATTCATCATGGTGAATAAGGAAATCAGCTGGTGAAAAAGGATTTCAGGTTTTCATGACCAGATGTCCCTTTTGCTGACCAGATTGCCCTGCCAGTAATCATTTTTCACCAGCTGAATTCATTTTTCTTGATCCTTTTTCATCATGGTGACAAAGGAAATGGGCTGGCAAACAAGGATTACAGGCAGGGCCATCTGGTCATGAAAAGGGGCCATCTGGTCGAGATAGGGGGAAATCCTTTTTCAGCAGCCAATTTGCTTTTTTGAAATAGGAAGTTAGCAAGTGGTGAAAAAGGATTTAAACTGATAAAAATTTCTAGGGGCATACAAAGGTCAGAAACCACAAAGAACTGCTCGTCAACTGCTGATGAGCAAGAAACATACTTAGATGTCTGAAACAGACATTATTTGGCAGCGTTATGACACTTTTGGGGCGGCAAAAACAAAAAACAAGATGGCAGCTCATGGAAAAAGGATTTTTTTCTGGTGAACAAGGATTGGCCTCTCAAGAAAAAGGATCCTTGTTTGTCAGAGCAAAATTCTTTTTTGTTCCAGGAGTCTATCCTGAAAAATAAAAATCCCTTTGAAAATAATGGGAACTTAAAAATGCTGTAACTTTGGAAAGGATCAATATTTGTTCACCAAATAAATGCTGTGCTATTCTGTGACCCAAGCTCTTTCTACCATAAAAATTTCAGACTAACACTCAACATTGTCAGTATGCAGTGTGATGAGAAAAAACTTGCAAAAGTGGCACATTTTCAGGTTTTTTCACTATCTGGATGTCAGAATCTGCACATTCAACCAGAACTAAACTTGTCACATCAAAAGATCTACCCAAAGAGACTGCACATGCAACATTTCATGCAAATCCATTGAACAGTTGCAAAGTTATTAAAGTGTAAAATCTGAGGGTTAACATTAAAGCGCCTGCTCAACCCTAACTATAGTGGCACTACTGAGCCACTATAATAGATAGATAGATAGATAGATAGATAGATAGATAGATGTTATACTGGTGTGGTAGCACCAGCGTAGTTAGGGTTAAGTGGTCATTTCTATGTCAAAGCCACATTTTTTAAATTTAATAACTTTGCAACTGTTCACCAGATTTTGAATGCATAAGCTCTTGGGGTAGGTCTCTTGACAGGCCAAATTTCGTGTCAATCCGTTATATGGTTTATAAGATACAGATTGTCAAAGATCCCTAAATTTACTTGTTTTTTGCTGTTTCTTTTTCCACCTGTATCTCAGAAACTGTTGTAAGTTGTGGTCTGAAATGTTCATTGTACAAAGCCTTTACCTCACAGATGTGCCTTTTGAAGGTTTGGTGAAAAAATATTAATCCGTTCAAAAGTTATTACATTTTAAAATTTCCCATTATTTCCTATGGGAAAAATAGGCACAAAAATACTTTTGTTTTCGGAGGAGCTAGTATTTTCACATACAGTGTCATACAGTGTTTTCACAGAGGGCTCCTGTGTCTGCCATCTTGTGTTTCAGCTAGCGAGAGAACAAAAATAAAGAAAACACATTAAAATGAATATAACCAAAAAAAAAAAAACATCAGAACCTAACTAAACGGGAGCCATTTTGCTACATTCTGAAGTTTGTTTCTTCTAACTGTGCCAAGAAACACCTTTTCTGTGCACCCAAAAACCCAGGTATCATGCTTAGCGAGAGGACTGTTTCTCCCATGTTCTCTGTATGAGAACAGTGGGATTTTCTTGACTTCTGCAGCTGAAGCTGGATCCCGTGCAGCCAGCTGCAGTTTCATTTTCGAGCCACCCCTTTTCATGGTGTGTAGTGGCACCCCCCCACCCACCGATCACTGTCCTAGTGGCACTTGCCCATATCCTTCCCTGGTGTGTAGTGGCACCCTCCACCCTTCCCACCATTGTTTTATTTATTGAGTAATATCATCTGACATTGGGATGCCCACTCCCGGTTTAAGATGTCTCTCCCTCCCACAGCCCATTCTGTCAATATTTGCAGACATCATGGGGCCCAATCCCTGCGTCAACATTACAAGCCCCCTCCCCTCACCCGCAGTGTGGGTCACTGGGGAACCCACTCCCAGTGTCCCCAAATATAGATTTATTTATACCTTTAAAAAGAAAATGGTCCCCCAACATCTTTTTTTCAACCTGAAAAAAGAAAACAGTCTCTCATTGCCCCCTTCATCCCCTTCCCCCATCTCAACCCTCTCACTGAGCACCGACCACCCCACACCCCCCTCACCCTATACTTACCACCAGAGATTGTAGGCAGTCATCATTTGTGGACTGGACACATCTGCACTCTTTAAAGCTGAACTACAAACTGAGGAATCAAGGTAACTACTGCAAAATGTATTTCAATGGTGTTTTGAGCTTATGTTAATAACTTTGCCATTTTGCGGAATATTTTCACCCAGTTTTCGATGTGGTCTTTTTCAGACACCACCTCATGAACACTGCAACAGTCATTTTGTTAATCAGGCATGGAAGGCGATTTCACAGTTGCTACGTGAAATCAGTGTTTGGGACTGCATAATGAAATTTCACCACCAGTGTTCATGAGGTGGAGTCCCAAAAAGGCCATGTTGAAAATTTTGTGAAAAAATTCCTAAAAATGGCCAAGTTACAATGTTCATTGAAATTGTTCTATGCATGTGAATAACTTTGGTCATTTTCAATATTTTGACTCCATATTTTCAACATAGCCATTTTTTCACAGCACCTCATGATGAGTACAACTGTCATTTTTCACATCCTGTCTGGAATGTGTTTTCACACCAATGACATGGAATTTTTTTTGGCATGGATTTGAAATTTGTCACCTACGAGGTTTATGAGGTGGGGTCATATGAAGACTATGTTGAAAATTTGGGGTCAGGGGAGATCACGTGATGGCTCTGCAGTGCCAACAGCACTGTGGACAGCTCCCATCCTGAAGGCCAACTTTCACTCTAAGTGCTTTATTCTGCATTCTAATCCCCAGCAAGACATACTGTATACAGGCTTTGGATAGTCTTCTGGATACATTGGAGGCGAAGTTTAGGGGAAACAGCAGGAATTTCACTGAAATACATGGAGCACGACCCGGGGCATAACGGCAGAATGGAAGCCAAAATGCGCAAGGCGCTTTCAGTTCACACTCCACCTCAAACACCTGAAAAAGGGCCGAAAAGACCAAAAGGTCAGACTGGGGCCTCCTCCAAGTCCTTAGCATCCCCAGTAGGTGCTCAAACTAACATTCCTCTCTTGGAGAAGAAATTTTTGGAGGAGCTATAGCCGTTTAAGCTTGCCTTACAAAAGCTCACATCGGAGCTTAAATCTCTCTGTGGAGATCTTGTGGATACCAATAGAGCCATTTCGGATACTACAGTTCATGTCACATCCCTAGAAGGTTGGAAACATGCCACGGATACTGAATTAACCACTATAAGACAAAGGCTGCACAAAATAGAATCTAAACTTGAAGATCTGGAAGGCCATAGCAGATGAAATAATATTCTGATATTCGGCTTTCCAGAAGACGTGGAGGGTGCTATGCCAATCGTTTTTCTGCAAAAACTGATCACCAAGATTGCGGGTCCCTCTCCCAACAACACCACCTATATCATTGAGAGAGCCCACTGCTCCTTGCGACCAAAGCCTGGGTCTGGTAATCCACCTAGCTCTCTAATACTGAAGTTCTTGAATTATTTAGACAAGACTCACATTCTGAGCCAGGTTAAGGAGATGCAACAAGTTCTTTGGGAGGGTCAACAACTTCAGTTTGCCCAGGATCTCCCTTCTACCGTCAGGCAGCGACATGCTGAATATCATCCCCTGGTGATGAAATTGATAGCTGCTGGAATAAAATCTAGGGTTCAGTACACCTCTCGCCTTGGTGTTCTCATTTCTGGATCCTGGCATACCTCTGAGTCGGCACAGCAAGCTGTCCCGGCACTGCAATCTCTGCTTCCTGATCTATTTAGTGCTCATTGAAGATCTCGGCAGTATTTAAAGGTTGGATGGTGTGCTTTTCTTTTTGAAAGAGCTACACAAATGTGTGCAGGGTAGCTCGCAGAAGGGTAGCTGTTGCAAGTTAAGGCTGCCCTCTTGTGGGATCTATGGACATATGCATTTCTTAATTAAAGGACTTTAGACCGCAAGTATTCTTTCATTTCAAAATCGTTTTTTGCTGGTCCGGTTTCTGCATATCAGTCTATAGGTTTTTTGAAGGACTCTTAAGCTACCAGAACTTAATTTTCTTAATTTTAAAATATATCGAGTCCTGCATTGTATGGTATTTCTTGCTTGTTCCAGCTGGAATAAATGGAAGACGATTTTTTTTTTATTATGGTCATTTCATTACATATTTAGACTTACTGTACTTGGTTGTTCAGGGATGGGGTGGGTTAGTGGTAGTAAAGAGGTTCACAGGGTGTTATGTGTTACAAAAGAAGGTGGGGGTACCCATAATAGTCCACAGTAGGTATTTGTTGATGCTATTAATAATTATGTTAAAGCCCACTTGGTGGTTATTTTTGGTTTATCGATCATCTAGTGGACTCAAGTTGGATCTTTGTCATTCTACTGTGGCTAGGGGGTAAGAGAATTTTAAGAGGGGTAAGGTGTAGGTGGGTGGACAATATTTCATTCACAGTTCTACTTTGAGAGTTATTATGTTTTTGTTAGGGGGTTCAAAGTTGTGAAGTTTGCCTACATTGAATTAAAGTTACTAAGTGATAGGGAAGGGGGGTATAGAATTGCAATAATAGGGAAGTCTGCACAAAGAGGGGACAGTTTAAATCTTATTGTAGTAGATGGTATTTGTTTTATATATATATATATATATATATATATATATATATATATATATATATATATATAATGTTATATTATTCTATATATTATAACATCATATATGACGGGGATTAGATATTGCTCCTGGAATATAAAAGGGGCACAAACTCCAGCTAAACAGACTAAAGTCTTGCTTCATCTTAAAACTTTACAAACTGATGTAGCCTTTTTGCAAGAGATGCACCTCTTGACTACAAGGATTCATTATTTCCATAGAAATTGGGTGGGTCAGGTATTTGGGGCTGGCAAAGATACAAGAAGAAGAGGGGCAGCTATCTTAATTGCCTGTAGAATTCTCTTTCGGCTTCTACAAGAAGTTGCAGACCCTGAGGGTAGATTTATTATTGTAAGGGGCCTTCTGGCTCATTCTGAAGTGATACTGGGTTCCATATATGGACCCAACTTGGATGATCTGGAATTTTTTCTCTCTCTAATGGTCACACTTGTCCCTTGGACTAAGCTTCCAATAATTCTGGGTGGTGATTGGAACCTGGTCCTCTCAAATAATTTAGATAGGTCTGGTCAAACTAGGCAAATTTTTTCGCCTGGCCAAAAAGCTATTCATGAGCTTATGCACTCGGAGGCTTATGCATCCCGTATAGATTTTTTTCTTTTGACTGTGGATCATCTTCTTGGAGTTTCTCTAGTATATTATTCATCTAAGGTTATCTCAGATCATCATGCTGTCCATCTCCAATTGGATCTTTTACCAAATGTCCACAGAGACAGGATTTGGAAATTTAATAATCAGATTCTGAAGCAGGATGAGTACGTCCAATTACTTCAAAATTTAATTATTAATTATATGGAAATTAATGGCCCATCCACATCTAGAAAGGATTTTTTATGGGGATCCTTGAAATGTGCAATAAGGGGAGAACTAATCCTCTTAACGACTAAGCGTAAAAGACAGAGGACCTCAGCTATCTCCTCGATTTTAGTATGGTTAACAGATTTCGAGAATCTCCTCTCTCCTTTATCTTCAGAAGAAGAGTGGGAAAGAGCTGAATCTCTTCGAGCTCAATATAACCATTTATTAGCTGAGAAAGCTGAATTTCTTCTCCTTCATTCCAAAATGTCTTACTTTGATTGGGGAGAGAAGGCTGAGAAACTCCTAGCTTTGTGTCTCCAAATGAAGATGGCTGACAGAATAGTCTCCTCTATTTATTCACCCTCAGGTGCACTTCTCACTTCCCCTCCAGATATTGTGAATGCTTTTCAAGATTATTACCAGCAATTATATTTGGCCCCTACAACTAGGTATCTTTCTCAGCAAATAGATTCGTTTGTGCAAGATATTAATCTTCCTATGTTATCGAACCCACAAATTGATAAATTAAAAGCTCCCATTACTCTAACAGAAATCTGTGAAGCCATAGATTCATTGTCTGTTGACAAATCCCCCGGACCTGATGGTTACACAACTAACTTTTATAAATCGCTCAAAGAGACTTTAGCACCCATTCTTCAGGAGACTTTTCATTACATATTCGAGAAAGGTATATCAGATAATTCTTTGTCCCTTGCTACCATTGTGGTACTTCCTAAACCCAATAAGGATCCCCTACAGATCAATAATTACAGGCCTATTTCTCCTAATAACGTGGATTTAAAAATCCTCACTAAAAATCTCTCCTCTAGACTTAGCCAGGTTTGGGAACATCTTATTAGTAGAGAAAAAGGTTGGATTTATCAAGAATAGACTCTCCTCAGACCATCTAAGGAAAATAGCCTATATTTTTTCTGCATCCAGGGATTCCGGAACACTGGCGGCTCTTGTTTCCCTGGATGCAGAAAAAGCTTTTGATAGGGTGTCATGGGAATATCGCTTTCTCTTGCTCCCCAAATACCACATGCCTCTGGAATTCATCCAGTGGATTAAAATTCTCTACGCATCACCGACAGCTCAAATTCAATGTAATGGTGTTTTTCCAGTCCTTTTTCCCTATCTCAGCATACCCATCAAGGTTGTCCCCTTTCCCCTTATCTTTTTAATCTTTATTTAGAACCTCTTACTAGAAAAATCAATGTCACGCCACTCATAACGGGTATAATAATAGGTAACATGAACTATAAAGTCTTGGCGTATGCAGACGACCTACTTTTACATATCTCTAATCCTGCTCAATCTCTCCCTGCTGTTTTTCAAATTATCTCCCAATTCAAGTCTTTTTCAAATTACAAATTGAATCTGGCAAAAACGGAACTGCTTCCCCTTAATAAATATACTGTAAAGGCTGATGTGGCCACTCTAGGGGATTTATCTTCACCCCTCTTCACAAATGATGAAGAAACTTAACCTAGATGCACTCCTTAACACTCTAGCAGAAGATTTTAAATGCTGGTCGAACTTACCACTAACCTTGTGTGAACGCATGAGCATTGTTAAAATGAACATGCTACTGCATTTATTATACCCTTTACAAATGCTCAACCAGGCCCTTCCACTTTCATGGTTCTCACAGGTACGTGGTATTCTTAGTAAGTTTGTATGGCAGGGTAAAAAAGTTAGGTGGAACTATCTTAAGCTTGCTAGATTAAAAACAGATGGCGGTCTACAAGCACCAAATTACTATATATACTACTTAGCAATTCATTTAACTAGAATACAACATTGGCTACAACCTTTATATAACGCTCAGGGTGCTAGTTACTCTCCTCCTTGGGTAAAGATTGAGCAGGATCTCTGTGCAGCACATGGTATGGACCCCAAGGCTCTACCCTTCATCCCCAAAAAGAATCTCCCTAAATCTCTACATGATACTCCCTTAAAGTCCTTAATTCAGGTTCAACATCAGCTAAATGTTCTTCTCAAAATGGATGTCTATAGAGATATAGCACAACCCCTGTTTCAAAACCCTAACCTCTTAATCTCGGGTAAAACAATCAAAACTCAATCCTTCTGGCCACAGATAGGTATAGAGTGTGTGGACCATTTATTACGGGGTCAAAAGGTACTCCCTTTCAGAGAAGGCTGCTCACTTTTTAATTGGCAGAATATCTCCATTTTCAAGTATCTTCAGTTATTCCATATGCTGACACATTTCTTTGAAACAGGGACTTGGTCCAGCTCTTTCACCACCATTTTGCTCCCATACTTTAATGATCTTCATTCTTCTCATCTGACATCTTACTCCCATGCATTTCCTTTATCACTGGTAGCCACTCTGGAGGGCAGGAGATTTTATCGATGGGATAACATTCTCTCATTATCCTCTACAGCCAGGGATTGGTCTTCTGTCAGGGCCCACTTATACAAATATATTAAATGGGATAGATATAGATATATGCAGTTTTGTATTAATCATAATTTATATTACACCCCTTCCAAACTATACCAAATGGGTATTCTACCTTCAAATCAGTGATCCAAGTGTCACCAAGCTCCTGCTGATCTAAGCCACATGCTATGGTCATGTGAAAAAATTACTCCCTTTTGGCATAACATCCAGAATAGGTTGGATCCATTTCTTACTTTAACAGATAATTTTAACTTGGAAATCTGTATTATAGGTGATTATACATTACTACCAGGGTCCAATCAGATGGCCCACATGCCACTAATTTCAGCATGTGCTAAAAAGGTAATATTGAGACATTGGTTAGACTCAGCTACTCCTAGTTATCTAGAATGGTTTAAGAAAATCATGTTTACCCTGCAAGCTGAGTGTACCATAGCTGGACTTTCAAAATGTATGGGTAAATACAAGCATAGATGGGAACCACTTTACACCCTTCTTTTAATTTCTTAGACTCTGTCTATGGATGACTAGATTTCCCTTTAAGACTTTATCTGTTGAAGTGCTCTAGTAATCTCGCTCCCCCTTTTAATATATATTCTTTTGTTTCTTCAACTTTTATTTTTATTATTTCCTCTTATATGATTGTAAAGTTTATTCCTATTTTTCATTCGAGGCAACCAAATCAATAGTAAAAAAAAATAATAACCAGTGGCAGACTAAGGTGGGAGGGGTAGGGTGTGGGGTGTGGGGTAATAAGGTGCAAACAGACAACTCTATTTAATTATCTTTCATGTCAGAAGTGGTTCTTCGATCTTTGCATTGTTTTCTTCTTGTTGCAATTTAATTTCTGTACTCATGTGGCAAAACTTAATTATGTCTTAACTGGAGTTATGTACTATGTTTGTCTGTTTGTTTGCAAAAACTTAATAAAGCATACTAAATTAAAAAAAAAAGAAAATTTGGGGTCAAAATATGAAAAAATGCTAAAGTTCTGACCATTCATTGCAATTTCGCTATGCCTGCTTGCAACTTCAGAAATGTTAAATATTTGTACCCCATATTTTCAACATAGCCTTCTTACTACCCCACCTGATGTACGTCACAGCTGTCATTTTTTAAATCCTGGCCAAAATGTGTTTTCACACCTGTGGCTCAGAATGGCATTGCAGTTGCACAGAATTACATTTTTGGGGGGATTTGAAAAAATTTCTGTACCGGGTTCATGAGGTGGAGGAATAAGATGGCTATGCTGACAATTTGGTCACTGTTGTCTGATAACAAAAAAACTTCATTAATGCATCAGTTAGGGTTCTTCTACAGCAAAAAAAGTGAGGAAATTCAATTTTAGGGTTCCCACCCCTTGCACACCACCCCCAGCCTGCCCCCACCAACAGGCATCGGGGTGTGCATTGGGGTCATCAGCCCTAACTCTCACCCCACCCCATCCCATGTGTAAACAAGCTGAGGTGGTGCAGTGTAGGAGAATGGGGTGAGAGTTAGGGCTGATGACTAACGCACACCCTGATACCTGTTGGTGGGAGCGGGCTGGGGGTGGGGTACAAGGGGTGGGAACCCTACAATCAAATTTCTCACTTTTTTCACTGTAGAAGAACCTTAACTGATGCATTAACAAAGTTTTGCATAGAATTTCCTTACTTTTTAAGAAAGAATAGAAAAGTAGAAAGTTGCGCATGTTGGTGGGAGCGCGGCCACATTACACACCCAATGACTAAAAAGTACATTGACAACAGCAAGGCCAGCCACCAAACAAATGTTAATCTAGTAGAACAATAGAAAACACTGTCCACAAAATGTAAACTGCACCACGCAATATCTCCACAAAAAATATATTGTCTGACATGTAAACACTGCAATTAACATCTACAGGACAAGCTGTCAACAGCCTCCAAATTTCAAGTAAAAAGATCAAACCATGTCCTAGATATAACATGTCAAAATTTGAGATTTTCATTCATCAGAGTGGCACAGTTCCGCACCTGTTGACATTTAACATGCACAACAACTGAAAACTATATCCATGGCGCTAAGGCTATGCACCCTATCAATTTCAAGCCACCAGCACAATCTAAAACACTGTCCGCAACATGTAAAGTGTGTCACACAATATCTCTGGAAAATAATTTTTCTCTGACATGTAAACACCATAATTCACATCTACAGTACATGCTGAAAACACCCTCCAAATTTCAAGTAAAATGACCAAACCATTTCCAAGATATTTAATCTTAAAGATGGTAAAATTTCCCTATCTATTCCATTATAAAAGAAAATGGCCATCTTTTCCCCTCCTCGCGATCAAAGATGACAATCAAAGAATCTCAATATCAAAGAATTTTTAGGCTCACGATCAAAGAATTTGTAAGGTCACAACCACAGAATAAAAACTGTTCTAATTTAAAAAATTCAAAGAATTGCAGTAAACCACCACCATGGTTCATCAGAATGAAGCCCTCTGAGTAAAACCCACCCTCATTTGTCTTCCTAGGACACCCTCTGGGCTAAGAAAATTGATTTTTTAATCTGGCCATCTCATTCCTCGCTCACGATGCACAATCACGATCAAAGAATTTGCAGGCTCGTGATCAAAGAAATGGCACGTTTGCGAACAAAGAGCGAGGGACAAGATGGCCAGATTTAAAAATCTATTTTCTCAGTCCAGGGGTGCCCTAGGAAATTAAATGAGGGTGAGTTTTGCTCAGGGGGCTTCGTCCTGCCCCATCTGATAGAAAACATCATGTTTTCAATATCCCTGGTAGTCGAGTGCCCCCCCAATCTGTATCAAAATAACAATGTCCTGCATTTCCCTGGTAGTCTAGCGCCCCCCCGATCATGATAAAATATATTACAATCTCTAATTCCCTGGTAGTCTAGTGGTCCCCCAATGTGTATTTCATAAATAATGCTTCTGTATATCCCTGGTAGTCTAGTGGCCCCCTGATCTGTATAAAATTAATATTGTTGTTCATATCCCTGGTAGTCTAGTGGCCCCCCATCATAATAAAATAGATAACGATGTGCAATTTCCTAGTAGTCTAGTGGCCCCCCACCCAGCCATACCACCCACTCAGCACCCCTTCCCCAGCCGGTGACTGGCACAGCCCACCTCTCACCTCCATGGCCAGCCACCGACTATGTGTATTAGGAGCTAATACAAAAGGTACTCAAATAATTTCTAGGTACTTCTGCATTAAAAGCACTATACACAATCCAGTAACTGGCAGTGAAAGAAGTGAGGAAATAATAACTTTCAAATGCTGAGGAAAGAAATGAAAATGCTAAGGTGAGCTGGCATGGCTAAAATAAGCATTTCTGAAAAATGCAGATCGCTATCTATTTTATTATGATGAGGGGGCCACTAGACTACCAGGGATATGAACAACAATATTAATTTTATACAGATCGGGGAGGGCCACTAGGCTACCACGGATATGCAAAAGAATTATTTATGAAATACACATTGGGGGGCCACTAGACTACCTGGGAATTAGAGATCGTAATGTATTTTATCATGATCGGGGGGAGGGTGCTAGACTACCAGGGATATGGACAAGATAAATTTTATACAGATCGGGGAGACCACTAGACTACCAGGGAGATACAAGGCATAATTTATTAAATACACATTGGGTGGGCCCCTAGACTACCAGGGAAATGCAGAACATTATTTTTTTGATACAGATCGGGGAGGGGGCTGCTAGACTACCAGGGATATTGAAAACATGATGTTTGTTATTCAGATGGGGCAGAACGAAGCCCCCTGAGCAAAACCTACCCTCATTTAACTTTCTAGGGCACCCCTGGGCTGAGAAAATACATTTTTAAATCTGGCCATCTCGTCCCTCGCTCGCGATGCATGATCACGATCAAAGAATCTCGCAATCAAAGAATTTGCAGGCTCACGATCAACGATTGTTAGCGAGCTGCGAATTAACATTTTAAAAGCTCAGAACTCTATTTTTTGACCGATTTGGATCAAACCAAAGGCATGGCTCAATAGATCGGAGTCCCCTGAGTAAAACCCATTCAAGTTTCACTTCAGAGGTGATCCCTGAGCTGAGATATTTGTGTTTTTCCAATTGGAAATTTAAACAAGATGGCGGACCTCGTGATCAAAGAAGTTTTAAAATTCTCGGGGTCGAAGATTCTTGAACCGCGAGGCTGCAAAATCTTTAATCGCCAGGCAGGACCAGATGGCCAGAACCCCATTCTTTGTTCACAAAATATACATATAAATTTTCCTATTGACTTATAATGGGAACTTAAAAGTCGCATAACTTTTGAATGTCTGAGGATTTTTTCACCAAATGAAAAGCGGCATGTTCGGCCACCAAAGCTCTTTCAAACAAGCTGTCTCGCAGAGGGGAGCACCATACAACAGCTGTGCAGGCCCATGTCCAAAATCACAAAAGCTGCCTCCAAAACTGGATAATTTTGCATTTTTCAGCATTTTTGTATGCAAACACTGTACGTTTGACTGAAACATCACTTGGCAGATCAAGATCTACCATGCCACTGTGCATACCAAATTTCAGGCAAATCTGTTGAATGGGTCCAAAGTTAGTAACGTGCAAAATTTTGTGTTTAACATTGAAGTGACCGCTGAACCCTAACTATAGTGGCATAGTTATGAAGCCACTTCTATGTTAAACTCAAAATGTTGCACGTTAGTAACTTTGGACCTGTTCAATGGATTTGCATGAAATTTGGCATGCATGGTGGGGCATGGCACGTCTCTTGATTTGCCAAATTTAGTTTCAGTCGGACTTACAGTCTTTGCACAGCAAAACGCTGACAAATGCACTTTTCACCAGTTATGTGGGCAGTTTGTGGGATTTTGTCTATGGTAGATATATATATACACAGTATTATGATAGGACGGTAGTGCTACCATAGTTAGGGTTGAGTACCCCATTAAGGTTAAATGGTGAAACTTTGCACCTTAATAACTTTGCCATCATTGAATGGATCTGCCTGAAATTTGGCAGGCACAGGGTGGAACCATAGATATTGAGATCTGCCAACTTTTGTTCCAGTTGGATATACGGCTGCAGTGTTATTAAGCAACATTCTGGGGCACATTTACGTTTTTTTGTGCATTCTTTGCTCATGCCTATAGGTCGCACAGTTTACATGACTGGTCCAAAAACTTCAGGGAACATGTTGCTGGGGTCCCCAATGTGACTTTTGAAGATTCCGTGAACAAATACTGAACGGTTCAAAAGTTATTAAAAAAACAAGTTCCCATTATAAGTCAATGGGAAAAGTTTACAAAAAATTCAACACTTTCACAAATGCACTTTTTAGTGTTGAAAATGACCCTAGTAGTGTTGCAAATCCGCCATTTTGTTTACAGTTACTGATCACAGAAATGCTTAGCATTTAAAATTGGTACCATCTAGGGACATAATTATTTTTGTGTTTACCTAGTTGAGCCCTGAGGATGCTAACCATGTCTTTATTTTGTCTTTATATATATTATACTGTTACACCCCAGGAATATGTTTTTCAAATTTGTGGGAAAAGTAGTGTCACAAAGGAGTGTCGCACTTGCAACACTGTTGCAAATTTTTGTGAAAGGTGTCGCAAATCACGACACTACTTTTCTAGACTATGGCCAAAATGACAGGAATTCTTTGCCACCCTGCTGCAAAAGAACAGTTTTGTCTTTTGGGCTGAAATTTGGAGAGAAGGCAACCAACATCTCACAGATGTGCCTTTTCATGGTTTGGTGACAAAATATTGCATAGACACAAAGTTACGGTACTCTGAAGTTGACATTTTTTCCCATAGTCTAACATGGTGGCATCCGCCGCGCCTTTCGGGGCTAGTGTCTCGGAAACAATACGAGATACGGAATTTTCATTGCAGAAATGTGTAAAATGCAGTGAAAACATAGCCAGGAAACTCATGAATAATGAAAAATTTTAATTTTTGTTCTACATCGTACGGTTACTGAGATATTAGCAATTTAGTATTACAATTGCTCGTTTTCTGCTCCAAGGCACATTATTATGCATACATTCTTTGTTTTCACTGTGTTTCTCAATGGAGCTTTTTGGAAAAAATAGGGTGTGGACTCCAGTTACTGTTACACGTAGGCTTTACACTTGTGTTTCCATGCCCATTTGTGTTACCGTTCCCGTGTATGCCACCATGTGCGTTACCCTGTCCGTTTCCATTTGTGCTTGTGTTTGCATTACTGTTACCATTTGTGTCTCCACTACTGTTTGTGTTTGTGTTTCACTTAGCGTCACCGTGAGCATTGCCATTTCTGTTGGCGGCCACCCTTCCATTTCCGTTTCTGTTTGTCTTTTGTTTTGCATCATCTTTCTTCTCACAGTTACCATTTTCATTTCCAATTGTGATCCCGTGCCCATGCATGCTACTGTTTGCTTTTCCATATGCACTTTCATTTGCGTTTTTGTTTTCTTTGGCGTTATTGTTGCTGTTACAGTTACCATTTGCATTTACAATTGCGGTACTGTGACCATGCGTGTTACAGGTTACATTTCTGTACGCACTTGCATTTCCGTTTCTGTTTCCTTTGGCATTATTGTTGCTGTTACAGTTATCATTTTGCATTTACAAAAGCAGTATCATTACCATCGCGTTACCAGTTGCGTTTTTGTATGCGCTTGCATCTCCGTTTGCATCACTGTTCAGTTTGGCGCCACTTTGTGCCTGCATTTCTATTAACGTTTCCTTTACAATTTACGTTTGCATCACCATGTGCGTAGACGTTAGTGCTTATATTTGTGTTGTACTTTCCGTTACTATGTCACAAACAAACATGTGGTGGGAGCGCGGGGACCAAAGGTCCCTGCGCTTCCACCACCACATTCCTTTCACTATTTATAGTCCTCATTCTCAAAAAGAAGGGAAATTAGAGGCAAACAACTCTGTTTAAGGTATCAGTTAGGGTTATTCCACAGCAATAAAAGTGAGGAAATTCAGTGTTAGGATTGAAAAAAACCCTTGCACCCCCTCAACCCTCCCCTCCAACCAGCAATCGGGGTGTGCTTTGGGGTCATTGGTCCTAACTCTCACCCCATTCTCCTATGCCTCAGCTTGTTCACACATGTGATGGGATGAGAGTTAGGGCTGATAACCCCAATGCACACCCGATGCCAGTTGGGGGTGGGGCTGAGGGTGCGAGGGGTTTTCAACCTAACACCGAATTTTCTCACTTTTGTCACTGTGGAATAACCCTAACTGATGCATTAAATAGAGTTTTTTTGCCTGTAATATATATATATATATATTATAGGGGCACGGTCGTGCCTCTATATTCAGGGTTATGAAGCCACTTCTATGTTAAACTCAAAATGTTGCACGCTAATAACTTTGGACCTGTTCAATGGATTTGCATGAAATTTGGTATGCGTGGTGGGGCATGGCAGATCTCTTGATCTGCCAAATGTAGTTTCAGTCGGACTTACAGTCATTGCGCAGCAAAACGCTGAACAATTCACTTTTCGCCAGTCATGTGGGCAGTTTGTGGGATTTTGTCTGTGAGGCTGCGCAGCCGTCATGTAGTGTGCCACTCTGTGAGTTGGCTCATCTGAAAGAGCTTTGGTCAACAAATATGCTGCTTTTTGTTTGGTGAAAAAATATTAATCCATTCAAAGGTTATTGCAGTTTTAAGTTCCCACTATAAGTCAATGGGAACATTTATATGGTTGTTTTGCGAACAAAGAATGGGGTTTTGATAATCTGGTCCCTCCTCACGATCAAAGAATTTGCAGCCTCATGGTCAAAGAATCTTTGGCACTGACAATTCTTTGATTGTGACGGACGCCATCTTGTTTTAAGGTTCCGGTTGGAAAAACTCAAATATCTCAGCTCAGGAGTGACTTCTGATGTAAAACGTGGATGGATTTTGCTCAGGGGGCTTCACTCTATCAAGCCATGCCTTTGGTTTTGTTCAAAATGGTAAAAAAATAGAGTTTCTCACATTTTTATTCTTTGATCGTGACTCGCTAATGATCTTTGATCGTGAGCCTGCAAATTCAAGTAGAAAAAAGAAAATTTCTCAGCTCAGGGGTGGATTATGAGCACAAATGCAGGTGGATTTTGCTCAGGGGCTTTGTTTTATAGAACCATGTATTTATGTCTAAAATTTGAATGTCACCACTTTTTATTCTTTGATCGAGAGCCTGCAAATTCTTTGATCACGAGCCTGTAAATTATTTGATTGTGAGATTCTTTGATCGTGAGGGAGGGACAAGGTGGCCAGTTGAAAAAATCTAATTTCTCAACTCAAGGGTGGGCTATTAACACAAATGAGGGTGGGTTTTGCTCAGGGGGCTTCGTTTTATCGAACCATGCCAGTGGTTTCATGCATTTATGTCTAAAATTTTAATTTCACCATTTTTTTATTCTTTGATCGTAAACCTGAAAATTCTTTGATCACGAGCCTGCAAATTCTTTGATCACGAGATTCTTTGATGGTGATCTTTGATCGCGAGGGAGGGACTAGATGGCCAGATTTTAATGCAACAGATAGGCCAATTTTAACAATCTTTAACTTTAAATATCTCTGAAATGGTTTGGTCTTTGTACTTGCAATTTGGAGGGTGTTGACGTCATGTCCTGTAGATGTGAATTACTGTATTTACATGTCAGACAACACATTTTCTGAGGAGATATTGCATGGCACAGTTTACATTTGGCTGACAATGTTTTCCATTCTCGTACTGGCTTGAAATTTATACGGTAGCTAGCCTTACTGCCATGGATCTACTTTTCAGTCATTAGCTGTCTAAAATCTTAAGAAGTGTGGAAGTCTGCCACCCCAACAAATGAAAATCTAAAACTTTCATATGTTGTATCTCGGAAACAGTTTAGTCTTTTATATTGAAATTTGGAGGGTCTTCAGGAGATGTCCTGTTCATGTGAATTATTGTGTTTAGGTGTTGGAAAATTAATTTGCTGTGGACATATTGCATGACACACTGTATGTTTTGTGTATGCTGCTTTGTATTGTGGTACTGAGTTCACATTTATAGGGTGCCTAGCATTACTGCCATGGAGATAATTTCCAGTGGTTAGGTGTCTGACATGTAAACAGGTGTTGATTATGCCACTCTGATGACTGACACTTTGCTTTCTTTCAATGTGGTAGGAGCTTTCGGGCCCCATGCTCCCACCCATATGTGCTCCCAGCAATACATATGATATTCAGTACTTGTAGTCTTATCTTATGCAGAAATTTATAAGTTGGTGGGAGAATGGGGCCCAAAGGGCCTGCACTCCCACCAACTTGCGTGACTTTTCACTTTTAATGAATTTGGAAGTTGGTGGGAGTGTGGGGCCCAAAGGGCCTGCGCTCCCACCAACTTCCTCAACTTTTTAATTTTATATTCTTTTTCACAAAGTAAGGAAATTCTATGCAAAAAAACTTTGTTAATGCATCATTTAGGGTTAAAACACAAAAGGTAAGGAAATTAAACTTTTTGGATTGACCTCCCATGGACCTGCCCATCATCCTGAGATTAACAGCTGATGGGGTGTGTCCTTGGGCTTGTGCGGCCTAAATCTCACCCCATTCTTCTTTTCTGTGGCTTGAGATTATGACTACACATGGAATGGGGTGAGATTTAAGCCTCACAACCCCAAGGACACATCCCGTCAGCTGTCAATCTCAGGATGATGGGCAGGTCCAAGGGAGGGAGGGGTCAACCCTAGATGTTTCATTTCCTTACTTTTTGTGTTTTAACCCTAAATGATACATTAACAAAGTGTTTTGCATAGAATATATATATACATCTATATAGATAAATATAGCTATATATATTGCAAACACTTCGTTAATGCACCAATTAGGGTCAACACAACAAAAGTTGGGAAATGTGGTGGTAGGGTTCCAACCCCAACACCCCCCCAGGCAGCACAGCAAGTGTGGGGTGTGCCTTGGGATTCTCAAGCCTAACGCTCACCCCATTCCATTTGTAAATAAGGTAAGATGTGTACACTATAGGAGAATGGGGTGAGCACTTGACTTGAGAACCACAAGACACACCCCATACCTGCTGTGCTGCCAAGGGGGGAGGGTAGGATTGGAAACTCTAATGCCATTTTTCCCAACTTTTGTCACATTGACTCTAACTGGTGCATTAACAAAGTTTTTGAAATTTATATCCTTGCTTTTTGAGATAGTATAATTGTATCCATATTTGGTTTTGGGAGTGCAGGATCATTTTGACCCTGTGCTCCCACACATACATAATGTTCTCACATGTTACTTGTAAAACTTAAATTGCCCTTTTCCCTGATATCTAGTGGAACCCCCACCCAGTAATTATGCCCTGGTCCCCATTTTAAGGTAACAGCACTGGTGTCCAGTGGCCCCCCCACCCTCTGATTTCCATATAATTTGTTTCATATATTCAGTGCTGTCCAGTGGTTCCCCCACCCACTAATTGTGCCAGTCCCCATTAATGTTAAATTTATGGTTCTGGTGTGTAGTGCCACATCCCAGCCTTCTGTTTCCAATTTTTATTAATATTGCCCTGGTATTCAGTGGTATCCCCCAACCTCCAACTGTTGCCTGTTCATCATCAGCCCCAAATTGTATATCCCTGGTGTCTATTGGCACCCCGCCACCCTTTGATCCATATATGAAATCTATTTTTTACCCCATCGGTGTCCAGTGGCACCCCCCACTCTCCAATGTCTCTTGCAGTCTGCAATTAAGAAAATGGTCCCTCAATGTCTTAACCTTTTTTTCCCTGAAGAAAAAATCATCCACTGTTGATCAAACCCACACCCCTACCCAAGCTCCCACTGTGCACCCACCACTCCGCACCCTATAGACGCCCACACACACACACCTTCACTCACCTGAAGTGGTCTCACAGTGAAGATGCACTCTTCAATCGAAGATTCATCTTGCTGCTGGAATCAGCAACTGCTGTCTGACAAGTAAGGTAACTGCAGTCAGAAAATATATTAAACTGCAGTTACCTTGTTTGTCATACAGCAGTTGGTGGTTCCAGTAACAAGACATGTCTTCCATCAGAGAGTAGATCTTCAATGTTGGGGCAGTTCAGGTGAGTGGGGGTGTGTCAAGGGGATGAGGGGTGGTGTGGGTTCTATCAACAGTGGACATTTTTTGTTACAGGTTAAAAAAAATCAAGCATTCGAGGGAATTCTATCTGTAAGCTCGACTGGCCAGGGCATCTCTCAGAAGTGCCCACTCAACCGTCGCCTCTACTGAAACCTCCCTTCCCCTTTGATCTACCCCCCATGACCTTCCACCTCCCTTGATCACCCCCTGGGGGAGGGCCCACCCCACTTACCTGGTGACCTTTCTGTTATTAGAGGGCTGGTCCTGGTGGAGGGCCCCGGAGGAGAGACAGTCCGGTGTTGGGAATGTGGGCTAGGTCCCTGGAGCCCTTATCGCCTCCCTGGTCTGCCAAGGGTTTTCTACTTGTGCCCATTGTCCTGAGGCCCTGGAAGTAGTAATGCATGTGCGTAGAGGCACACATCTGCACTGCAGCTCCAGACCACAGCCTCATCTGCCCTCCCTGGCTACCACTGGGACTCCTCAAATGTGACGCTGGCAACCAGACCTCCACCAGGAGGCAGCCAAATCCCAAGGAGCCCCTCAGATCCCTCCCCATGGGTGAGAGCTACCAAGTGGTGGCTCAATCAGTCCCTTGCCCTCCCACCCAGCTGACCCCTGACAACCTAAGTCCATTCCCAAACCCAGGTTGCCAGTGTGGCATGAGTTGTGGCATCCAGCACCTCAACCCTCAGCACCATTGAGCCGACTCGAGGGACCACTTTCTTAATTGCAGATTGCAAGGGAAATAAGAGGGTGGGGCGGTGCCACTGGACACCAATGAGGTATAAAATATATTTCATATGGGGATCAGAGGGTGTGTGGTGCCACTAGACACCAGGGATATACAATTTGAGGGTGATGTGAATGGGCAACAGTTGGAGGGTGGGGGTACCGCTGGCCACCAATGAATGCCACTGAAAAGGATGTAAAAATCCTTTTGCATGCTAGTGAATCCTTTCTTGCCATATGTTTCTGTTCATGTAAAAAAGGATCAATTGTCATGCAAAAGGATTTGCACTTAGTTGTTTTTTTATCCTTTTTTGTGAGAAATAATCCTTTACTGTGAATCTTTCTCATATTCGTAAAAAACAATCCTATGTCACAAAACAGGATTTGGGACTTCATTAAATTTCAAATGATTTTTCATGTGACATGATCTTTTTTAACAAATCCTTTTTCATAATCATGATAAAGGATCCTATCTCATGAAAAAGGATTTTGGACTTCATTTTTTTTTTTGCATAATATATTTATTAAATTTTCCACATAAAGACATTAATTAAAGACATCTACAATAAGAGACAATGACAAGAATAATAATACACATACACACGTTGCATATAACTGTCCCCAACCTTCCCACCACCATACTATCCAACTCTCCACAACATATCTGGGTATCCCGCTATATTTAGATTATACCATATAATGCATCAAGACACTAAGACAATCCCACCCCCCAACCCCCCAGCCCTGACAGACATAAAAAATAATAAAAAGGCATAACAAAAACAAGACAGCAATTTAAAAAACTGCAGATTGTATTCTGCTAATTGTCCTATATTTAGTATACACATATTTTCCCATAATCCAAATTGATTCATAATCTCCCTGGATTTACATATATACCAGCTCCCATCCACTCCCTGTTATTGGGTCTCTCCACATTATCCCTGTAGCCCTTTCCACAATATATCTATCTCAGCTAGGGATAGCGAAGAAAGAAAGGGCTCCCAGGTCACTTAAAAGCACTCATCTTTATTTTCAGATAGATAATATAGCCTCTCCAGGCCCAGGACCTGCAAACACATATTTTTCCACTGCTGAATGGTTGGGGTCTCACTGGAAACCCACATGTTTAGTATACAGTGCCTAGCTAAGACTACTAGGACCCTCACCCACCTAGGTAAAGGTCTCCAATCCTCCTCAACTGAGTCATCCACTCCAAACAGTAGGGTGTCGGGTTTTCTTTCCAACTGCCTTCCCCATATCCTGCCAATTTCTCTAGCCACTCCCTCCCAGAGATGCGTCAGAGCAGTACATTCCCAGAAACAGTGTATATATGTACCCACTTCTGAGTGACATCTCCCACATAGAGGGGATACCTCAGGTAAAATCGATGTACCATACTTGGGGGGCAATATAGCCAATGTTCAAATTTATGATATGATTCTTGATACTTATTACAAACTAGTAGCCTCTTATGTAATTGCATCAAAAGGTCCCACCCTTGGTCAGAGATCTCCCATCCTAAGTCTATGTTCCATAATCTCCTAGTTTTACTAATATAGTCGGGGAAAACTGCCTTCCCAGCCTCGCTGCCCTACCAATGAACTCCCCCGTTCCCAGGAGGGTACCAAGAATTAAATGTTCTACCTGATCTAAAGGAGAGTTCTTTCTACTTTTACTGATTGTTTTGGCATAGTTGCTAGCTTGGAAGGTTCGAAATATACCCAAGCCCATTCGCTCCCCGAAATTCTTCTAAGGAAATAAACTGTCCCCTCCTCCACAGGTCCTTTACACATTTTATGCCTTTTTTCTTTCAGGAAAGAAAAACTTTATCTTCCAATCCCACCACAAATCCCGGGTTCCCCTCAATGGCAGTAGTAGAGTCTCTTCCCTTTGCCCAACACCAAACCATTTCAGGAGTTGTTCCCATGCTTCTAGCACTGATACTACCAGTGGGTTCAGGTTTCCCTGTCTACTATAGAGTTTCCTCCCTCCTTTTTCCAGGTAGGCCGATAATCTCACCACCCCCTCCCCTTCTTCTAAGTACAACCATCCCACTTCTGCCATTCTATTAATCCAGTCCCCTATATACCTATAATGCATGGCTAAAGCATAATTCTGTAAATTAGGCAGGTGCAGACCCCCTCTGTCCCCATCGGCCTGCAGCCTATGCAGACTCGCCCTAGGCCACTTCCCCCCCACAGGAATTCTGAAAAAGCTCTGTCTACCCTTTTAGTATCTTTCTTATTCAACCCCATTGTAAGCATTTTCATCAAATACAGAATCTGAGGGAGGGTATTCATTTTAATGAGGTTTATATGACCCAGCCATGAGACAGACAACTCCTTCCATCTTCTCATCTCCTCCTCTATATTTTGTACCATTGAGCTATAATTTAAATTATACAACTGACTCAATTCATGGCCAATATGAATCCCTAAGTATACAAAAGCCTTCTTGACTTTTTTAAGTCCCCAAGCCCTGTCCCCAAAAGCTCTTTCTATTTACCCCCATAGCATTACTTCTGATTTACTAATATTTATTTTGTACCCAGAAAATACAGCAAATGTCCTTATTATCTCTAGTAATGGGGGAACAGATCTGATTGGATCCTGCACGCATAATAACATATCGTCCACATAAAGTGTGACTTTATGTTTCCTTCCAGAATTTCCCTGCACTTCTTTAATCTCCACCAGGTCCCTAATCTTAATTGCCAGGGGCTCTATAGCTAATGCAAATAAAAGTGGCGAGAGGGGGCACCCCTGCCTAGTACCTCTATGGAGGGAAAATTTTTCTGTAAGGTCACCATTCATTAATACTCTAGCATTCGGGGCACTATATATACTTCTCACCCAACTTACAAATCCCTCACCCACCCCTTATTCCTGAAGGACTTCAAACACATATCCCCATTCTATCCTGTCCAATGTCTTCTCGGCATCCATTGTGAGTACAGCAATGTTCTTCTGATCCTGAGAGGCTTTCCACACAACATTAAGCAATTTTCTCATATTACGATAGGAGCATCTCCCGGAGGCAAACCCTGTATGATCTGGGTGGAACAAACCTGGAAGGAGCTGATCCAAACTTTTGGCCAGCACCTTAGCCAAAATCTTTGCATCACAATTTAATAAGGAGATTAGTCGATATGAAGAACATTCCTGTACATCCTTTCCTGGTTTGGGGATCAGGCAGATGACCGCATCCTTAAAGGACACTGGGAGACCCTTCCCCATGAGCATCTGCAAATACCTGAAACAGGGGTTCAACTACATGTTCCTTCAGTGTCTTGTAAAACTCAAAGGGGAACCATCTGGTCCACTGGCTTTTCCCCTGTTTCAGACACTGTATTGCTTGGCTAATTTCCATCCTTGTGATCTCTCCTCCTAACTGTTCCTGTTGTGTTTCAGTTATTTTAGGTAGCCGAACTTCACTCAAAAATTGTATCGCCACCCCCCTGTGCCCCCACACTCTGCCTGATAAAGCTGTTGATAAAATTGTTCAAACCTATCTCTAATTAAGGGTTTATTCCTTAATAACTTTTCCTCCCTGTTCCTAATTTTCACTACATGTGTCTACTTCCCTTTATCAAATGGACCAACAGCAGGTCTGACCTGTTCCCCCATTGAAACAAATGGCTCCTAGCAAACATCCCTGCCATTCTTGCTTCACCCAGGAGAAAAGCATTAAGTGCTTCTCTCGCCACCCTCAAGCTCTGTGCCCTCTCCTCCGTAGATCTCTCCACCAGTGCCTTCTCCAGTTCCTTCACCTTATTTTCCAGTTCTATCCTAGTGGCTTCCCTTTCCTTTTTATATTGGGATACATACCTAATGATGGTACCTCTGATAAAAGCCTTGCCCACTTCCCAGAATACCCCTGGAGATTCCATGGACCCCACATTAGCCTCTTTGTAAAACTTCCACTGCTATGCAAGGTACTCTGTGAACTCTTTTTCTCCCCAATAGGTACCTAGGAAATTTCCACGGAGGAAGTCCCTTCCTCTGTTCATTCATTTCCACCATCATCTGGACCATAGCATGGTCTGAGAGAATAATTGGACTATGTTCCACTTTGTGTACTCTGCTCAACCATGCTCAGGACATATAGATGTAATCCCATCGAGTCCATACTTTATGTGGGTTTGAATAAAAAGTGAACACTCTTTCTCCTGGGTGCAAGGTTCTCCAACTAACAATTAGATCCAGATCCAATACCCCTTTCTACCAAGGTTTCAGCCCTCTTCCATATCTTCCCTTACCCTCAGAAAGATCCAGTTCCACCTGCATTGTTGCACTGAACTCTCCTCCCATAATTAAACCTACAAATTGTTCTCTGATCAGAACGTCCAACACCTCTTGATAAAAGGCTGGGTTGAAGACCGATGGAGCATAAACACTCCCAAAAGTTATTTTTCCCCCATATAACATACCTTCTACAAATACATACCTCCCTTCCCCCTTATCGGTGACCACCCTCGTGCTAGTGAACAGCAGCGTCTTACTGATCAGAACCGCAGCACCTCTTTTATGTGAATTATAGGGTGAGGCAAAACACTTTTCCACCCAGTCTCTTACCAATTTCTGATGCTCTTGGAGGGTCAGATGTGTCTCTTGGAGTAGAGCCACCTGGGTGCCTTGGCGTCACAGGGCTTTTAATATACTGGTTCTCTTTATTGGTGATGAGATCCCCTTCACATTCCATGAGGTGATCCCTAATACCTTAGGCTTAGCCATTCAGCCATGTCCACCTTACCTTTACCCCATTCTTTATCTCTAAATTATTTAGATCACCTCATTTCTGTAAAATGTCAGTGAGTGCTGATAAACTTGGAGAAATGATTTCTCTTAAATCCAGAAGAAGAAATACAGGACATTTTCAATGTTGCACAAAAATGAAAAACACACATATAACATTCCCCCCTTCAAATGTTAAGCTCCTTCCAGCCTCCCCTCTCCCCCATCTGCCCCAGCCCCCCATTTAAATCCCATAAAAAATTCCCCTTAACATATTTACAAGTATTCTAGTCTAACCACCACTTTGCCATTCAAATGTTCAGAATGGACCTGCCTCTAATATTGCAGACGTTCCATTCCCCACCCCACTCTGCTATGTTAACAGATTTCAAAACATCCAACAGACCCATGAAATTGAACTACCTCATGATTGCAGCTTCAAACATTGCTGCAACAGATTAATCATTTAATCAAACCGTCAGAGGTACTACATCGTTTCCCCCCCCAAGAGCACTACATTTGCCTCAGATTCCTACATTATAACCTTGTAAATGTAGCGGTATAAAGCTCAATCCCCCCCCCATCCACCACATCCAGTCCCAGTCATGTCAGGCCAGAGAGACCCTCACAGGCTTGCAGAGGCCTCAGGGGCACTGACGCCACTGAGAAAACATACATGGCATCAGCCCACCCCCAATCCACCCACTTACTAATCGATCTGTTGTGCCTTCGCCTCGAGGTCCATCTGGGCATTTCCCATGATGAAATTCTTCCTTCCTGAGCCATTCTGCTGCCAAAGTCCAATGAGACTTGTGTTGCCTCTACTAACCAGCTCAGCATTGCACAGTTCCACCAATCCAAACTGCAGACCACTTTCCTCTTCCACTCACTCCGAGGGTCTCCCCCACACAGGCATAGCCAACCCAACAGTCATCCCAGGAAGCATCAGAGGGGGTTAAAATGACCCACCCCCCCAAATTTCAAAAAACATTTAACTTTTTATAAGCAAATCTTCACAGCAAACCCCTTGAAATTACTTTCGATGCCTAAAGTCGCTCAGAGTGCCATTCTTGCTGTTTCCATCAGTACAATCTCTCATCCCAATTTTTTCTTAGATCTTCCGCGAAAGCAGCAGCTCTCTCCAGTTCCCAAAATGTATATGTGGCATCTTCATGTTTAATTTTTAAAATCGCAGGGTAAAGCAAGAAGCATTCTACCTTGAGGGCCCTTAATTGTGTTAACAGGGGATTGAAGGCTCTCCTTTTTTTCAGAATTCTGTTGAAGTAGTCTTGTAACAAATAGAGCCGATCTCCTTCATATTTAAACTCTTCTGTATTGTGATATGCTCGCAGCATCTCCTCCCAGTCTTGGTAGTGGTGAAATCTAAATATTATCTGCCTCAGACTTCAATTTTTAAAATCTTTTTTCATTGGTTAGGATCCTTGTTTGTGAATCCTTTTTTGTTCTCATGAAAGGGATTGGTCTCGTGAAAAGGAATGTTGGACTTAGGTTTTTTTTAATCCTTTTTTTCGATATGCAATCCTTTTTCGAGAGAACGAGAAAGGATTCACAAAAAAGGATGTTCGCGAGTCACGCAAAATGATTAAAAAAATGTTAAAAAAAATTTCTTGGGGCATGGGAGCTGTTACAAAGCACAGAATGAAGCTCATCAAGTCCTGATGAGTAAGATACATGCTTTGACGTCTGTAGAAGACATCAGTTGCACAGTTTTGTGTGGAAAATGTAAAACAAGATGGCGGCTCATGAAAAAGGTATTTCTTCTCATGACAAAGGATTGACCCCTCAAGAGAAAATAATTTTTCATGAGACCAAATTCCTTTGTCATTCCAGGAAGCTATGCAAAAGTGTGAACTGAGCATGCTCAGAACCCAAAACTTTAAAATTAAATAACTTTGCAACAGATTAATATTTTTTAACCAAACCAGAAAAAGGCACATATGATGTGCAAGCCTGTTATACTCTGAAAATTTCAGACCAAAATTCTAAACCATCTGGGTGCAGCATGATCACAAATAAGTGCAAAAATGGCAAATTTTAACATTATGCGCAGTTTGAAATCCGCCAATCTGACTGAAATGAAACTTGGCATGTCAAGAGATCTACCACACAAGACTGCACATACAAACCTTCATGCAAATCCATTAAACAGTTGCAAAGTTATTAAAGTGCAAAATTTGAGGTTTATCATTAATGTGCCTACTCAACCATACCTACAGGGGCGCTCCTGATATACAGTGAAGCCTGCCAGGATGACGCGCAGTGTCACAGGTTTCCTGCATGACAAAAGGGATTAACTCCCATTGAAACTGCATTGTTTGCTGCAGTAACTCTACTGCAGAATTCTGCAGAGCTGGGCTTCATCCTGGTGGGCTTCATTGTATATCAGATACACGTTGAGTTGCAACAGGCCCGCAGATGGGACATACACAGGGCACAATATAGTAATTCTGGGAATGATGATTATTATCTGCTACATAAGGTTGTTATAATGTCTTGCAGGCAGGCAGACTGTGAGTGTGGAACAGTGAGATGGGACAGCTGTGAGGTACATCGATGAGTGGTGCAATTGTGTAGTCTCCAACAGACACAAACCCATCCAGGTACACCTATGGAATCTGAGTTTGCTCAGAATTCCCTGCTCATGTGGGATCCACTGCAGACCCAGGACAGGCACCCCTTGGATACTTGCCTGGGACCCATGATCCAACCCCATGCAGCCATGCTCCATCCCCATGAAGCTGCATGCTGGGGGGGACATGAACAGGCAGCTATCATTAATGAATGTTGGCTACTGTGCACCTGTCCAGGGGTACAGAGCTATGCAGGCTTGGTACGTGCTTCTTGCACACATCTGGCCGCCCTTCTTGCATAGGCCCCATTGTGAGTGCCAGGTGTTCCTGTACTGTGCTGAATGTGATTTTTGAACCAGACCACTGGCTGCTGTATGTATGTCTTCTACACCTGTATTCCTCAGCCTTCTAATTCCTGCAGCCATAAGTTCATAATGATTATGCTGCACAAATATTTTTTTTAAACTTTATTTACTTTCTTATGAACTTACATACATGTCTTAGATCAGTGTTTGGTAATAGGCAAATTTCATGCAATAACAGGATTTCAGAAACTCTTCATCTGTTGTTACAGCAGTCTGTAGGGATACCTAGAGTTCACCGGCACGAGGTCATAATGTTGCAAGACATTATGCCTCAGCAATATACCATGCTGCCAACACAGTGCAATATATTGCCGGCGGCATAAGTCTTTTTTTTAAAGGGGGTTCTGCCCCTGCACCCCCCCCCACTAAAATAACTAACTCTGGAGGTGGTTAACAAATGCAAAAAATGAAAAGATCCATGCATCTGGGACCAGGAATTGAAACCCAGTCCCAAATACACTACCTGCATCCTTTGCTGCCAGTGGCTCATCCCGTCGAGCCACGGCAGCTGCTCACCAGACCCCTGTCCCAGCAGAGGTCTTATCCTCTGCCTGGGAGAGTGAGAGGGTGCACTATCGTGCATATGCCCTTTTGTGGTTTTGCACCCTCTTGCTCTTCCCTACCACGCTGTTCCTGTTGCACAGTTTTGTTTCACACTGTAGAGTGTACGACAAACGGACCCAGTAGAGAGTTCATATTATTGTCCAAAGGTGATAAAAGATGGTCCTGCTGCAGCGGGAACATGGACAACAGTACTTTACGGTAGTCAGAACATGGTTTTCATAGTGTCTCACACTGTCTAAGTCACAAAGTGTGACTTGTGAGTCCATTTCACCAGCTATACAGGACATGCTTGGAGTAAGATGCCTAAATACATCAACAAACTCATCAAACCAAGTTGATATAAACATTTTTAGAAATCTGCTCAAGAACCAGTAAGAGCAGACTAGCTCTAACTTTTAGTTAACCACTTAAATTTTGTTTATGTGCGATGGCAAATACCATTAGATAGACCGGGCCCTCGCCCGCCTAACTGAAACCTCAAGTCGAGAGGGACTGAAATCAGGAGCACCATTTTGGTTACACCATGCTTCCTGAAAACAAACAGCACAGGAAACTGTGTAAAGAAGAAGTGTGCAAACACTTAGGGCATGTAGTCAAACCCACCACACCTCCCGGTGAAGGTCATTTTGTCGCCATATGGAAGCTGGAGGCAAAGAGACAGGACATATGACCAAATTGAGTGAATAATAAAATGAAAACCAATTTGTACCCCCAAAGATCATATCCCAATGCAAAATAACAACAATACAAACATTTGAACATACAAAGAAGCCAGCAGAATAAGGCCATTTGGTCTATCTGGCCTGCGCGTATTGCAGGGTCCACAGCCTGATCTACTGACCCTGCCCCCCACTCCACCAATCCTTTCCATCCATTCCACCCATGACCCTTACCTTTCCCTTATGTCTATATGAGCTTCTCTTGAAGCTGCCCACTGTCTTTAATGAGACTACCCTTTCCAGTAGTGTATTTCAACTGGCCATCACCCTCTCTGTGAAGAAGTGCTTCCTAACCTCCCTCTTAAACCTTCCCCCTTCCAGCTTAAGACTGTGTCCCTTCATGTTCCAGCTGCCAGTTAGCCTAAAGAGACCCTCTTTATCCACCCTGTTTATCCCTTTCATGTACTTGAAGGTCTCAATCATATCCCCTCTCTCCCTTCTCTCCTCCAAGGAGTACATGTTCAGTGCCTTCAATCTCTCCTCATATGTCTTACCCTGCTAATCTGCGATCATCTTTATTGCCCTTCTCTGGACCATCTCTAGCAGTCTAATGTCCTTTTTGAGGAATGGGCACCAGTATTGTACTCCATACTCTAGATGCGGCCTCACCGGTGACCTGTACAAGGGCAGTATAACCTCCTCTCGCCTAATGCTGATCCCCTTAGCTATGCATCCCAACATCTTATTTTCCCTTGCAACTGCTTTATTGCACTGCATGGAGTGCGTCAGGTCATTAGTGATCATCACTCCCAGATCCTTCTCCTTGTCCATTGCAGATACCTGGACCCCTCCCAGGTAGTACTCTGTCATGTGATTCATGGCTCCAATGTACATAACTTTACATTTCTTGGCATTGAAGTCAACCTGCCAGATCCAGAACCACCTTTCAAGCTTTTTCAGATCATCCTGTAGGTTCTGTATCCCCTCAGCTGTATCCATCCTCCCACAGAGCATGGTGTCATCCATGAAGAGGCACATTTTACTGTTAACACCACCCTCAATGTCACTGATGAAGACACTGAACAACAACAGTTCCAGCACTAAGCCCTGTGGGACCCCACTAGTGACATCCCTAGTGCTAGATAATTCTCCCCCCACCACTACCCTCTTGGTCCTGCTCTGCAGCCAGTTTTCTACTCATGTAGTAATCGTTTCCCCAATCCTGAGATCTGCCAACTTCCTGATCAACCTCTTGTGGGGTACAGAGTCAAAGGCCTGGCTTAGTGACCCAGTTGAAAAAGTCAATCAAATTAATTTGACACAGTCTCCCTCCCATAAACCTATACTGCCTCATGTCCTGAAGACCATACTCCTCTAGATACTCTACCAACCTTTCCTTAACTATTGTCTCCATGAGCTTGAACACTATTGAGATCAGACTGACCGGTCTGTAATTCCCTGGGTCATCCTTGGGACTGTTCTTGTGGTGAAGCACCACATGTGCCATTCTCCAGACCTGTGGTACCACACCCGACTCCAGTGAACTGTTGAACAGGCTGCCAGTGGCCCTGAAAGCTCCTCTGCCAGTTCCCTCAGTGGCCCTGAAAGCTCCTCTGCCAGTTCCCTCAGCACCCTTGGATGCATGCTGTCCAGGCCTGGTGATTTGTCCACCTTCTATGCTAGCATCCCTTCTATCACTCTGTCCTCCACTATCACTACATCCATGTTCCCCTCCCCGACTCCTCTTCTCCCCCCTGTAGGCACCAGTCCATCTTTCTCTATTATTAGGGACAAAAATACTAGAGCCGTTGAGTGTTAACAACAAAGTAGATGAGAAACAACACGGTTTTACCAGAGGAAAATCCTGTGCAACAAATTTGATTTGTTTTTATGAGCATAGAAGTTATTTGCTGGATGAAGGAGAAGCAGCTGATGTAATCTTATTCAACTTCTGCAAAGCATTTGACAAGTTTCCACACTGGGCTATTACTGACAAATTACAGAAACATGAAATTGATAACCACATTGTTAACTGGATAACTAGTGGCAGTACTTGGATATATATCAGGAGAGAGGTGTGTGGAAAGTGGGGTCCCCCAGGGTTCTGTCCTCGGACCCACCATATTCCAAATTTTCATTTCTGACTTAAGTGACAACGTGACAACGTGGTTAATCTATTAGTAAAGTATGCAGATGACCCCAAATTAAGGGGACAGTGCAGCACTCAGGAACAAATTATTATTTTACAGGCAGATTTGAATAAGATTACAGCACGGGCATATGAGCAGGGTATGGCATTCAACATGGAAAAAAGTTACATTATACATATGGTTAAAAACATCACCCCCCCCCACACACACACACACCTACATTTTAAACAACACCATCCTAAAATCTATTTGTAGTGAAAAAAACTTAGGTATCATTGTAGATACTAAATTATATTTTAAAGAACAATGCACTTTGCCCATATCAAAAGCAAATCGGGTAAAAGGAGCTATCAAAAAGAACATCAAAAGCCGTAGGGCAGAGGTACTAATGCCACTATGTATCTCCTATGCAAGACCTCAATTGGATTATGGAGGACAGGTGTGGTGTCACTACAAAAATACTGACATAGAAAGAGTGGAAAAAGTGCAGCATAAAATAACTAAATTATTAAAAAGATACAGAGTAAGCCATATTGTGACAGACTGAGGGAGCTGAATCTTTATTACTTGGAGGTCAGAAGAAAGAGGGGGGACCTACTATTACTATATGAAATCTTTGTTTTTATATTTCAACTTTTATTGAGTATATGCATAATACAGGGCACAGGTAATATACAATTTGCAGTACACTGACAAGTAGAAACAGCAAAGTGATACACCACAAAAATAACTTAGGATAATAAACATAACTAAGTATGAATGACCCAAACATCATACTCAATGTATGCAAGCACCGACAAAACGAGGTCAGAAAAAATGATAGTCCATCACAGCATGACTTCAGAGGACAAGGGACAGAGTACAATTTGAAAGGCAAAACTTACCAATGGGCATTTAAATGAAATTCTGACCCTGCTGTCAGTACGTCAGTGAGCAACAGCTAGAAACAGACCATATTTCAATATATAACAGAACCCTTCTATCCCATGTCCTCATTCATTATAATGAGAACAATAACAAAAAAAAACAGTTCAAGAAGAGGGAGATAACCGAGTCTATAAAAGGATAATTGAGAATCAAGTCACAAGGAAATCCCTCCCTCTTGCAATGAGCAGAGGGAATGCCCTGATGCCCTAGTCATACACTCCACCTCCCAGTACGCTAACCATGCCCACAACCCCCAGCCCAAAGAATCCCTTACTAATTAAGGGATAAAATCAGGTTAATGGTCCAGCTGATACAAGACCCATTTATGCTACCAGAAATCAAAAAGCGACTCTTGGTTCCTCAGTCTTGCCGATAACCTCTCCAAGGCATACATTTCTCTAACAAGGCCACACCATGCCTCCTGAGACAGAATTGTCATCTTGTGCCACTGCTGGGTGGTTGTCTTTTTGGCAGCCAGCACAAGAAGAGTCACCTGTCTGTATGTAGTCCTAGCAACATTAACTCCTTCTGGAGGGGTAGCCGTCAATATATAAACTGGAGTCAACAGAGCCAGGCAGTCAAAAATAGCCATTAATTCCTGTATAATCCCCTCCCAATATAAGTTTAACATGGAACAAGCCCACAGAATATGAGTCTGATTGACATTTAAACATCCACAACCCCTTCAACATCTCCCAAATAAGGGATCAGTAAATTTAGCAACAACAGCTGGGGTGCGAAAGAAACGCACCCTATGCTTCCACATATATTTCCTCCAGTATGGGGAATTTGATACTTTGTAAGCCAGTAAGGCTGATCCCTCCCAGGATATCATAGGAATATCAATCCCTAGTTCCTCAGACCATCTGTCCCGTATTTTTTTTATTTATTTATTAAATTTTGGTGACCGGGTAGGCTCACTGAGCCCCGAAGGTCCCTTTTTCACGGGCGACCCGGGATAACAATACAAGTTATAAGAATGAACAAGGACATAAGGAACATTTGAGGCATTGTGAGTTACATCATGAGGTGGTTACAGTAAAGAAAAATAGTGGATACAGGCATGGTTACAGGCATGGTAAAAGAAAAGCAGTGGATACAGGCATGGCTTACAGGCACAGTAAAAGAAAAGCAGTGGATGCAAGCATGGGTACAGGCATGGTTATCATCATGACATGTAAGCAATTGGTAGTACTCCCAATTCCTCTCAGAAACTAACTTCTTCACCCCCTTCCAGTCCGGGTTCAGAAAGCACCACTCCACCACCTCCTCCCTGCTAAGACTCACAGACCATATCCTCACTGGGATGGACAAAGGTCTAATCACTGCTGCTATTTTCATAGACCTAGCAAAAGTCTTTGACACTGTATCCCATACTCTCCTACTATCCTGCCTTTCTGGAGCTGGGTTAGCCGATTCAGCCACAAACTGGTTCAGTGCCTACCTCCTAAACAGAACCCAATCCACCAAAATAGCTGACCACATCTCCCCCCCCCAATCACCACTGGCGTCCCCCAAGGCTCAGTTCTTGGCCCCATCCTCTTCTCCATCCTGCTAAATGACCTGCCTAACTCGTGCTCTTCTTCCGCCATTCATATGTACGCAGACGATACTGTCCTCTTCACCTCCGGCCGGACCCACAAAGAAATCACCTCTAAAACTTCAAACCGATATCAACAAATCCAACACTGTCTAACAGCAACCAACTCTCCCTAAAATGCTAAAAAGACCAACTCCATGACTTTCGGTACCAGACAGCGGCTATCAAACTCAGCTCCCCTCTGAGATTCCACACCCTGAATAACACCATCCTCGAAGAAGTACCCGCCTTTAGGTATCTAGGGGTTTGGCTTGACCGTCACCTCTCCTTCTCTTCACACGATGCCATTGTCTCAAAATTACGCCCCAAACTTGGTGCCCTCTATAGAAACCGCACTAGTCTCCCACTTCCTGTCAGACGTGAAATTGTCCAGAAAATGATTCTACCCTCCTTCGACTACTGCGATATAGTTTATAGCTCCGCTGCACAGACCACCTTAGCCAGACTAGACCCTCTCTTCAATGCATTCTGCCGCTTTGCCCTCAATGCCCCCCCTCGTACACACCACTGCTTGCTGTATTGTTCCCTGCCTCTGCCTTCTCTAAGTAACCGGCGCCTAATTCATTGCGCTAAATTCATTTCTAACGTCTGGCTCAGCGCTCTACCTCGCATCCGCCCTATCCCCTCCACCTCCCCCCTTGCATGCCCTCAGGTCTGCTGACGATAGGTGTCTACTCGTCCCCCATCGTAGGACCTCCACCGGCCAATCCGCTTTCTCCTACCTCTTCCCTAAACTCTGGAATGACCTGCCCACCCAGATCTGCCTTTCCTCATCCAAACTCTCCCTTTCCTATGCCCTCTCTAACTTCTTTACCCCCAACTGCAGCTGCCCCTGACCTCCCCTTTACCTCCCCTTCCCCACTCCCCCTGCGCCGGACCAGCGGCCCGGCTATCGCCTAATTAACTGGCCTAAATACTGCCCTACGCACTTATGCTCTCTTTCTTATTCACTCCCACTGTCAATCTCTCCCTCCCCTTCCTTCAACCCTCTCCTTCACACCTAACCTCCCCCTTCTCAGCTCATCACCCCTACTCCTCCTTTCCTTAACCCCATCTTGCTTTCCTATTCCCCCACTCTAGCCTGTTACATCCCCTTAGCTCAACTTCCGCTACTTGCACTCATGCTATGCTATCATACCCTGTTATACAACTTACTTATGTACCTCACGCTGCCTCAATGTGTACCATGTTTTGTATTCCAAACCCTACTATTCATGTTCAGCTCTGTTCCTAACTCGCTGCGCAACCAAGACCCTGTTTACTGCGTAATTGTTTGATATGTAGCGTACTTATCTGTTCTCCCTATGTATATACTCAATTGTAATCCCTTCCACCTATGCTCTGTCTCCGATTGTATTATTGTAAGATCAAGGGGGCAAGGAGCTGATGAGCTTTCAGGTAGTCCCTGAGTTGATTGTAGATGACTCTTTCTTGCACCTTAGTAAGTCAGCAGAGGAGGGAGATGGGCCTGTAGTTGTTGAGTTTTTCCCTGAGCCCCCCTTTGTGAATAGGGACAACATTGGCATGTTTCCATGGGTCAGAAATTGCTCCTTCCCTCAGTGATTGATTGAGGAGCATGGTTATAGGCCAGGCTAAGGAGGTAACTCCTGCCTTGAGTAGCTGAGGGTTGATACTGTCGGGTCCCCCTGACCCTTTCGGTTTCAGGTTCCTTAGGAGGTTTAGTACTTCAGTGCGTTTAGCCAGTCTCAGGTGAAATGGGGGTCTTTCCACGTGAGGTGGATCATCTGAGGTAGGGGGGAGAGTCTGGGGAGACAGGCAGGTCTTGTAGGCCTTATGAGTCTACCAGTCTCTCCTGGAGAGCCTTATAGGGCAGGCTGATCATATAGTCGCTCAATAGACCACTCATACAGGATTTAATCAATGATACTAGCTGTGAAGGCTTTTTGACAATGGCAGAGAGGGCTTCTTCAAATGGCTGTAAAGAAGACTTAAGCTGTAAAAATCTAAAAAAATGTGAACGTGGGAGTTGATAGTCAGAGTGGACAGAAACAAACAGGCGGATACCACAGGGTCCCACAACTTGGAAAACATATTTTAAACCTAAAGATGCCCAACTTCAAAAGACCTTGTCAGTTTTAATGGGCATAAAGGAGGTGTTGGACGCAATAACTCTAAGATAGAAACGTTCTGAGAGAGTGAAACACTGCTGTAGAGTCTTATGTCAACAGCATCCACGTTCCCTAGTATGGAGGGGGAATTTAGAAAAAGGAGTATGTTTTGGAGGGAACCCAAGAATATATTCAGGTAAATTAAATAAATCACTCCAGGTAAGTTCAAACTGTTTCCAATGGACTTTATATGGGGGTTCAACCAGCAGAGGATTCACAACTAGGAAGCAAGTGCATACTGTCTCAAATTGTGTAGATTTAATCCCCCTCATTCCCTAGGGAGCTGTAGAAAGGAGAAACATATTCTATGTGGCTTCCCACACCATATAAAATGCAAAATCAATTATCCCATGTCTGGAAGTATATTTCTCTGGGACCACCAGGAGGGTTTGTAAGAAAAATAAAATTCTTGGAAATATATTTTGCTGAACTGAATCTACCCGAGCTAGAAAACTGAGACGGAGCTGGGACCATCTATGAAGATCTTCTGTGATCTGTTGAGTCCCAGATTCAAAATTAAGAAGTTAAACATGAAAAGAGTGTTTGGTCAGCTGGATCCCCAGATAACGCATTGCCATCTTGTTCCATCTAAAAGGGAAACCCTGTTTTAATGCTGTAGATGAGGCAAAGTTATACAGTAAAACCTCATTTTTTTGTTCATTTATCTTGCAACTGGCCAAAGCCCCAAAAATATTAATTTGCTCCCAAACTGCTGGTATGGAGTGCTCTGGGACAGTGAAGGCTAGCAGGATGTCATCTGCAAAGACGGAAATCTTATGAGAGCACCCCCCCCATAAAGATGCCCTCTATAGCCTTATGCTGTCAGATGGCCTCCGCTAGTGGCTCAAGATACAGGAGAAACAACAGTGGGGAGAGAGAGGGCATCCCTGCTGTGTCCCACTGGAAAGCAGAAAGGGATCAGATAAGGAACTGTCCAACTTTAAATAAGCCGGGGGGTGCAATATGTATTCTGCAGTTGCTTCAAAAAGTTTGACGGGTAGTCAAAATGCGACAGGGTTGCCCAGAGAAAAGGCCAGATGACCCTGTCAGAGTCTTTTTCAGCATCAAGCCCCAACAGGGAGACAGGGATTTTCTGAGCAAGAGCATAGTCCACTATCAAACAAGTGTGCCTGACTGCATCCTGGGCTTGCCTTCCTTTAACAAATCCCACCTGGTCTAAATCCACTAACGTAGGAACAATGTCCTCCAATATATGGGCCAAGATAGCCATGTAAACCTTGTAACCAAAATTCAACATGGAGACTGGCCTATTGGAGGAAGGGTATTTGGTATCTCTCTGAGGTTTAGGGATAGCCGCAATCATAGCATATTGCCAGGATGGGAGGAGGGATCACCCTTTTGAACTGCATGGAAGGCCACCAATAAAGTAGGTGATAGTTCCCCCTTAAACTCTTTATAAAATTCCAGTGGATAGCTGTCCAGACCAGGGGCTTTAAGTGTTTTAGCTTTTTTAAGGACTCTTTCTATTTCTTTAAGGGAGATAGAGATTAGCAAGGTATTAACCTGCTCTGAGGTCAAACTGCATAAGGATAATGTTTGCAAATATGCGTTCATTGAAAACTCGTCAGGACAAGGCTCAGCAGTATAGAGATTTTGAAAATACTGTGCAATTGCTCCCCTAATCTCTCATGGATGAGTCAGCAATGCCCCTGTAGTGGGGTGGTACAGACTTGTGACACACACCTTGTTTTTATGCATGTGTAGTCTGTGGGCCAAATTCCTAGCTGCTCTTGGTCCCCCTTCATAACTGGTGAATTTTAAATAAGAGAGTTACTGCTCCACTTTTTGATCTAGCAGCTTCTGCAGTTTTTGTTTAACCATCAACAACTGGGGCTGTACAGTTTTATCACCTTGGGCATAGAAGGACTGCAGTGTCTGATATTTCTCCTGTAACTCTTTAAATCTCGCCTCCCTCTCCCTTTTCTTCATAGCTGAATAATTAATTATCAAACCCCACAAGACAACTTTCAGGGTATCCCACAAGACAATGGGAGAAACTTTGCAAGAAGATTTATCTCCCAGGATCTGAGGGATCACCTCTTGAATCATTTGCTTAAATTACGGATCCCTTAGGTGGCCAAGATTCAATCGCCAATGAAACTGCCTAGCTGTTACCCCCAAATTGATTTTTTTGCATATACCAGAGCATGGTCAGACAACAAGGTCCTACCGTGCCAGACATCCTGGTCGGTATCCAGGTGTTCAGTTGTGATAAATACATAATCCAAGCATGAAGCCACATCTGTCCTGGTCACCATGTAGGTGCATTCTCTGGTAGTAGGAAAGCAGTGACACCAAGCATCCACAATGCTCATCATGGAAACGGTGTGCCGTAAAAATTTCTGCAAGGGGTTAACTCAATGCGGCAAGGGTTTAGAAACATTCAAAGACAGGTTAAGTGTGATATTGAAGTACCCCCCCCCAATGATGAGTTGGCCCTGCAAAATCATGAGTAACCTATTAAAAAATTATTGTGCTAGCTGTTTAGAGGAGCCCAAGGGAAAGTACCCTGATGCCAATGTGACCGTCTGGGTATAAAGCTTACGTGTAGCAATGACATAGCATCCTTCAAGGTCAAGGAACTGGTCCTGCATCTCAAAAGGAATCCCTCTCGTGATTATTTATTTATTTAAATTTTGATGACCTAGTGGGCCCTCTGAGAAAGTCAAGTCCCTTTTTCAGGGGTGACCTGGGGGAACCAAATGTTCCAAGCATAAGAAAACAGTACAGATACAGATAATTACATACAAATATCATTGGACAATTACATACATTCATGGACTAAACTAGCCATTCCACTCATTGGGAGATAGTACGAATTACAGATGTGAATTGCAACATAGGTGAACAAACAGTAAGGTTGATATGAGCACACAATATAATCGTAGTAGAGTCAATTAGTACATAAGTGCAGAGTATAGACGATTGTCTGTGTACAGACTCATAACTCTAGACATTGATCATACACACCAGGAGAGTATAGGCAGCAGGTGGAGATGTTTAGAGAAGATTAGGTACAGTTCCATTACAGACAGGAGGCTTGTAAAATATTTCCCTATATTGTCTTTTGAAGAGAGTAATGGTCTTGCATGATAGTAGTGAGTCTGGGAGGTCATTCCACTTTTGTGGTACTGTGAAGGAGAGGATCTTCTTCCAACAGCTAGGTGAGTCTTGGGCAGACCCAGCATCAGGAGGTGTGAGGACCTGAGTGTTCGTGGGAAGGGTTTCAGGGTTAGTAGTTTAGATATACTCAGAGGAGGTGGGAGGTATATTAGCTTGAAGGTGGCGGAATATACTGGGAGGTTAAATCTGGCCATGAAAGATGGCCAGCCCAAATTGTTCAGCACCTCACAGTGATGGGCACAAGCTGGGGCCTTATTAGCAAATTGAGCGATTCTGTGATAGGATATTTTGAGTTTGTTCAGGAGTGTAGTCTTAGAGGAGTGGATTATAGAGGCACTGTAGAAGAGGCCTGGGAGAAGGATGGCTGAGGCAATAGTGCTTTTTGCACTACTTGAGAGGTAGGGAGCAGTGCAATATAGAAGGCCTAGTTTCCGATTAGTAGTCTTAGTGACACAGGTTATGTGCTCATCGAAGGATAGATGCTTGTCAAGTACTACACCCAGGTATTTAAAGAAGGTATCGTTTTTGAGTTGAATGTTAGTGGATGTTTTGATAACCGGGGGGGCTGTGAGGTTGTGTCAAAACAGGTATGGTGGAACAACATGGATTTAGTCTTTTTGTGTTCAGAGCTAGTAGGTTATTTTTAAACCATGTTTCTAGAGTCTGAAAGTCATTGTTAGGTCAGAGTTAATACTTGAGATGTCACAGGAGGATCTATATAAGATGACATCATCTGCATATAGCTGAACCGATGCCCCTCCACAATTCAGAGGAAGGTCATTAATGAATATTGAGACTAGGAGAGGCCCTAGGATTGATCTCTGGGGAACCCCATTGGTGGTAGAAGATAAGGTTGCAATGGTACCGGCCCATTTGACACGTTGAAACCTATTTTCTAAGTAGTTAGAGACCCAAGAGAGATAGTTTTTGTCAAGACCAAGGTGGCGAAGCTTACAGATGAGAAGTGAGTGGTTGACTAGGTCAAATGCCTTTGTTAGGCTGACAAAGACTGTACCAGTGGTTTTGCCATGGTCCATAGCTTGGACTATATCAGTAGTGACCCTCAGGAGAGAAGTTCTGTCCCATGTGATTTCCGAAAGCCATGCTGGTTACTAGTGAGGGCATTGGTCTGTTCAAAGTACGATGATAGTTGATTATAAAGTATTCTTTCTTGGGTTTTAGCAATTGGACACAAGATAGATATGGGTCTATAGTTTTCGATAAGGTTGGTCAGACCACTTTAATATACTGGGACAACAACTGCTGTTTTCCATTTGTCTGGGATGGTTTGCGTGAGGAAGGATCTATTGAGTAGGCAGGAGATCGGGTAGGCAAGTGCAGGTGCACCTGTTTTGAGAAACTTGGGTGGTAGGGAGTCAAACCCTGGTGAGCTGTCAGGATTAAGTCCCCTTAGCAATTTAAAGACCTTTTTTCAGGAGGTAGTTTTTAAGTGGAAGAGTGGGTATGGAAATTCTGGGCGGCTAGCTGGTGGCACAGGACAATTAACAGGAAGATCGGTTTTGTAGGCATCAAGGTCCATAAAGAAGTGGTTCAGCCCTGCCACTATCTCCATGGGTGAAGATATTGTGGAGCATTTTGCTGTCATTGATTGGGGGAAGATGATTTCATTACCCTTTAGGAGCGCGTTGATTTCCTTCCAGAAAAATTTTGGGTGGAGATGCATTGTTCCTGTAGTGATAGGAGATGCTCCCTTTTTGCTTTGCCTATCTTAGATTTACAAATATTGTGTAGCTGGCGGTAGGCATTCCAGTCAGACTGGAGTCTAGAGATTTTCAAGACATGCCATGCTTTGTCACGAGAGTGCATGAGGTGCCTCAGTTCCTATGTGATCCAGGGAGAGTGGGTGTCTTTTGATCTTCTTAGTTTGTAGGGAGCATGGTGGTCAAGGATGGAGGTGAAGGTATTGACCAGATGTTCTAATGCTAGGTTTATGTCAGAAAGGGAGGTTATTGATGACCAGTCAGCTGCGTCGAGACTTGAGCAGAAGGCTTCAGCAACAAAGTTGGTTAGATCCCTAGTTTTATGGATTTGGGGGGGGGGGGAGGATGAGGAGAATTATTCTTCCAGACTCAAAAAAGTCAGAGAATGGTCACTGAGTACATCAGGGAGGATTCCAGTGGACTTAATAGAATTTGGATTATTAGTTAGTATCCAACCTAGGAGAGTATGCTTGCCTGACATCATATTCAGTCTTGTGGGACCGTCCAGGAGTTGCTCCAGTTTAGCGTCCAGTAGGGCAGCTTGGTATTGTGTTTTAAGAGACCCAAATAAATTCAGGTTAAAGTCACCACATATTATAGTGTCTTTCTTAGGGAGGGAGTCCAGACTAGCAAGGAATTTGGCATAGAAGGATGCTTGATTCGGGGATAGATAGATGCACCCTACTGTTACATTTTTGACTTCTCCAAGGGTGACTGTGATAAAGACATACTCTGCAGCCAAGTTGATCTTTAAGTCAGTTAATTCATTGACTACCAATCCATCTCTAGCATAAATTAACCCCCCCTCCCTTTCTGGGGACCTAGTCCCATCTGTAGTAGGTATGGCCAGGAAGGGCGACCTCGTGAGGTATTATGGATGGTTTTAACCACGATTCGGTAATGCAGAGGATGTCTGGTTTGTAATACAGTATCCAGGATTCCAATTCTTCCATATCTCCCCTAATGCTCTGTATATTCATATGTACTATTTTGAGACCTTTTGAGACCTTTGGAGTTAAGCCAATTAGGGCAGGAGGTTAGGGGGTCAGGTGTGGTCAGGAGTAATATAGCAACCCCACGCCTCCTTCCAGAACCATATGAGGAAGCCACTACCATTTGAAAGTGCAACTTTGAAAATTTATCGTGCTCTACAGGGGACAGATGTGTCTCCTGGAGTAAAATTACTTTCGGCTTCTCTCTCCGAAAAGTTGTATAAGGCGGAAGCGCTTAATAGGACTATGTATTCCATTTACATTGAGTGACAGTATCAGTGATGACCTAGCTATTAAGAAGCTTTAACCATTCAGAAAATGGGATATCTACTTCTTCCCAATATAATAATAAAAGAAACTTAAAAAGACAGTAGAAAAAATAATTTATAAGTTGAAATGACAACCCTTTCCTGAAGTCATATGATAACCCTGAGTCCATTAAGAGGATAATCTCCAACATGTAGACACTTATACAAATAACCAGGTAAAACAAACTCCAAATACGAATAACAAGCAATCATAAGTAATATATAATTTGAGGTAATAACCAGATAAAATGCCATAATATTGGAACAATCCCCACGTTCAAGACCCCCCTCCCCTCTGAGAACCATAATCTGCCAAATGGCAGTCTTTAGTGGGGGTGTGAACAAAAAGCAAGGAAAACAACTGAAGTAATAGCCTGAAGAAAACTCCCCTCCCTCTCACAGAAACCCATTTCTATGAGGGAAAAAAACAGCAATTCTATAATAATTTTAAATAATCGACCAGAAAAAGGCCTGGTAGCTATAATAAAAAAAAAAAAAACAGAATAGGGAACCCAACCACCAAGGAAAAACTGTGTGCTCCAGAGACAAGGGTAAATTGAAGCTGTCGAATGTGACAATAAACAAAATACAAACCCCATACAACATCAGAAAATTTTCTATTATAACAAGTAAGAAGAAAACAACCCTATAGACTACTAATAAAAAAATTTAACCAGTCCAGAATAAAGGGCTTACTGTCCCAGTGAATGACTTCCTAGGTAGGAAGGCTATTAAAAGGCTTCCTATATGGGAAGTGAACAGGGAGGCAAGGAGGGGTTAGAGAACTGCTATTGGGGGACTCCATGATCAGAGGCATCCAGTGGAAGGGGCAGGAGGAGGGTAAATCCTGTCTGATCAGAACCAAATGTCACCCAGGCCTGATTGTGCACAAGGCCAAGCATGAGTTGTATTCACTGGCAAGGGAATGCGGGGGGACCCCGGACATTCTAGTGCACTTGGGGACAAATGACATAAATGGTAATAGTGAACTAGAAATTCAAGCAAGGTTCCGGGAGTTGGCCAGGGTATGCCTTTCCATAGGCTGTAAGATCTCCTTTCCGGAAATCCTGCTGGTGCCAAGGGCTAGTGGGGAAAACAAGATGAAGATTAGAGAGATGAATCAGTGGCTTAAGGAGTGGTGTGGGGAATTGGGGTATGGCCTGTTGGGGGACTGGGGGGAACCCTGGGAGGATAAGGGGCTGTACGCTAGGAACAGGCTCCACCTTAATTTGGAGGAAGGAATCCTTAAGCTCAAACTAGCTGGGTTCATCAGCAAAGGTGGGGTTTAAACCTGTGAAGGGGAGGGATCAAAAAGGGCAGTGCCAGCAGGTACGATAAATGAGGACATGGTCTCCACCCTCTAGGGGCTAGGGAGATATGGAAATGGGTCACCAGGTAGGGTGCAGGAGCTGAGAAATGGGAGCTCAAGGGGAGAAAGGAGGGAGGAAAAGGTGCAGAATGGTCCTGATAAATGCCAGGAGCTTAGGAAATAAAATGCCTGAGCTCCAGGCGATGCTAGTTGAGGGGAGGTAGATGTGGCAGCAGTCACTGAGACCTGGGCCACTCAAGAGGCAGTGGGACCTAAATCTGGAGGGCTACACTATGATCAGAAAAGATAGGGGGGAGGGAAGGGGGGGTGGTGTAGCATTGTTAGAAATGGCATGGGTATTGAAGGGGTAGAGGAGGCAGAGGTGAACATGGAGGCTATTTTTGTCACCTTGCTGATACAGGGGGGTAAGAGAGTAAAAGTCGGAGTGGTATTCAGACTCCCAGCACTGGCGGAGGTCCTGGAAGAAAGTATGGTGGCAAATCTCGAGGGACACTGTAGACTGGGAAAGGGAAGGGTAGTGGTAATGGGGGACCTCAACATGCCAGGAATAGATTGTGGGACTATGACGTCACCAGTGGCCAGGGAGCAGAGGCTGCTGTATGTCTTCCAGGATGCATTTCTGACACAACAGGTGGGTAAGCCAACAAGGGAGGCCCAGACGCTGGATGTGGTCCTGGCAGATAGTGATCAGATTAGGGGCCTAGAGGTGAGGGACCCATTGGTGGGGAGTGATCATGCCACAGTCTGGTTCTTCCTGGACCTGGGGGAGCTGAACAAGGATGGTAGTAACTGACTTTAGGGGTGCAGATTACAGGGAGATGGGAAGGATCCCTAAAGATCGTCTAGACAGGATAAGGCCAGATATGGATGCTGACAGCAGGTGGGGGATCATTAGGAGGGGAATACAGGAGGTTACCAGATCCTGTGCAAGGGAAAGTCGTAAGTTTGGTAAGACCAGAAAACCCTGCTGGTGGACCCGGGAGGTACAGGAGGTGGCGAAGAAAAAGAAGGCAGCCTATAGGCGCTTCAAGTGCTCAAGGAGTGAACGGGATCAGGAGGAATATGAGCTGACAGCCAAGAGAGTCACCAGGGTGGTGACAGCAGCTAAGGCAAAAAAGGAGCAGTCCTTGGCCAGTGGGATCTGGAGAGGGGACAAGGGGTTCTTTAGATACATAGGGGAAAAAAGGAAAGTAAGGGGGCAGATCAGCAAGATAATGATAGGGAATGGTTGGGCACAGGAGGTGGGGGAACAGGCAGAAGTCATAAATGAGTACTTTGCCTCAGTTTTTACCAGGGGGGATGGAGGGGCTATGTCTTGCATGGGGAGCAGGGGCAAACCAGAGCAAGGGGTGGGACCGGTAGAGACCAGGGGCCCTGATGGGTCTGGGGAAAGGGAGTGGCCACCATAGACAGGTGGGGTCCCAGCAGTGCAGGGTGAAAAGTGGGAGGACATGGAGGCTGAAATCCCAGTAGAGAGAGTAAGGGAAGCACTCAGGTCCCTTCGGACAGAGAAAGCACCTGGGTCAGATGAGATGCATCCCAGGGTGCTGAGGGAACTGGCGGATGTCCTGGCAGTCCCTCTAGCGGAGCTTTTCAACATCTCTCAGAGGACTGAGTGGGTGTCCCAAAACTGGAGGGTAGCCCATGTCATGCCGATTCACAAGGGGGGATCAAGAAAGGAGGCGGGAAATTGCAGGCCCATTAGCCTGACATTGGTGGTCGTCGAGGTGATGGAGGGTATTGTCAAGGAAAGGCTAAGGGGGTTACTGGAGCAAACTGCGTACGTGGACGATAGGCAGCATGGCTTTGTCATGGGAAGATATTGCAGACAAACCATGCTGAGTTCTATGACTGGGTGACGAGGGCCCTGGACCAGGGTAGGTCAGTGGGCGTCCTCTTCTGGACTTTAGCAAGGCGTTGATTCTGGCACTCACAAGTGGCCTGCTGGCTGTTGAAGGAAATGGGGGGTGGGTAGACAGTTATTAAGATGGCTAGGAAATTGGCTCTCTGAGTGTACTCAGAAGGTGGTGGTTGGAGGGTTAGCCTCATCCCCAAGGTGGGTTACTAGTGGGGGTTCCCCAGGGATCAGTGCTGGAGCCACTCCTGTTCAACACCTATATCTCAGACATCAGGAGGGGGATCAGGAGTGAGATGAGTCTCATTGCAGACGACTCAAAGCTGAGTGCAGTGGTGGATGGGAAGGAGGGGAGGGTGGCCTTGCAGGAGGATCTGGAGGCTCTGAAAAGGTGGTCGGGAAAATGGAAACTAAAATTCAATGTGGGGAAGTGCAAGGCTCTGCACCTAGGAGTCAGAAGTCCAGGCCAGGGGTATACCCTGGGAGGAGACATGATTCAAGTCACGGAAGGTGAGAGGGACCTGGGGGTAGTGGTAGATGTCAAAATGAGCAACTCAGAGACCTGTAGGAGGGCAGCAGCAAGGGCAAATAGGATACTGGGATGCATCACCAGGAGGATTACCTCTAGAAGGACGGAAGTGATCCTTCCACTGTACAACTGCTTGGTTAGGCCACACCTTGAGTATTGTGTACAGTTTTGGAGACCACATTTAAAGAGGGACATTACACTCCTAGAGAGGGTCCAAAGGAGGGCAACCAAAATGATCTGGGGCCTGGGGGAGAGGACCTATAAGGAGAGGCTCAAGGAGCTCGACATGTACACCCTGGAGGAGAGCAGGGGCAGGGGGAACATGATAGAGGTCTTTAAGTACATGAAAGGGATCAATAAAGGAGGCCCAGTCAGGGTGCTCCAAAGGAAGGAGGGTGGGACAACAAGAGGTCATTGGTGTAAGCTGGAAGGGGGCAGGCTCAGAGGGGAGAGGGGGAGATGTTTTTTCACTGAAAGGGTGGTGGAGCCATGGAATGCACTGCCCAGGGAGCTGATAGAGGTGGAGACTGTGGACGGTTTAAGAGGGGATGGGACAGGTACAGGGGGAGGGTAAATCTGACCAGGCCCAATACAGGTGGAACATCTGGGACTGGGGACAGTATAACCCAAGGGGGAGGGGGGAATACCAAAATCGGCCCTCAGTGTGGGTGCTGAAAATCGAGCAGACTCGAGAGACTGTTAGGCCTATTCTGCTGGCATTTTAGTATGTTAGTATGTAAGTATGGGAGCTAAAATTAGCTCCTCCAGGGGGAAAGCCACAGTTTAACTGTGGGCCCCCATCATCACCCATGGAACTGATAGTGGTGATGAAAAATAGCAACCCCAGGATTAGAGGGGCCATAGACCACCAGGGCAAACCCGGAGTAGACCCCCCAGCCCCTCCAATACCCAGCTGAGATGAGAGAGATGAGGTCATTTAGAACTCTCATAGTAGCATAAGCCACAGCTGGCTGTGAGTGGGGAGTTTTAGAATCTTAGGTAGGCAGTCAGTAGTAGTCTGTGTAGTGAGTCAGTAGAGTGAGTTAGAGCTGCAGGTAAGGGCTCTGTGAGGAAAGCCTATTTTCTCACCCTAGTCCTGGTATTCTCCAGCCTGCCAAGAGAAGTGGTGGAAACCAGCAGGATCTCCTGATTTTCATTCCCAGAGGGGTGAAAAGGACTGTTAGTGGATGGATCCTAGGGGCAATCCCCTTTTTAATCCAGGACATTTTGAAGCTGCCTGTAATGTTCTAACCCTGAGTAAGATTTGACTTTGTCCTGCCAAAAGAAAGTACCTGTGTTTTGGTGTTTCTCTGACTAAAAGGGAAAGGTATACCTGTTTGTTCAGAAGTTCGAGACTGTTCTCAGTTTAAAGTTGGCTGACAATTGTGGGGTGCAGATGCATGACTAATTCACATTGTTCAGGACTTTAGTTCTCACACTACCTGTGTAGTGTTTCTTAAATGCTGGATGCGAAAGTTCATTCATTGATGCATTTACCCAAGTGTGTTCAAGATGTTTAAGGTGTAACTCTGAAAGAATGGCTGGGTATGGATTTGGAAGCAAAGGGTGGGTAGCCCCCCATCCAGAGTAACCACTTCAGGACTACAGGTTCCGTAAGGGTGCCTGGTTACTTTGGACATAGTGGCCAATGTCTGAAGAGAAGTTTACCCCCTGGAGTTGGTTGTGTTATTAATTAGCCATATGTGTGCTCAGTTGTGACCAGTGCCACTAGAAGTATTTCCGGTTTGTGGCCAGTACCACTGGAAGAAATGTAAAGTCCTATGTCATATGGGAAATGCATGTTCAGTATCACTAGAAGAAATGTTCATGTTGTGGCCAGTGCCACTGAGAGAGTGTTTAAAAGTCCTATGACAAAAGGGAATGGCAGTGGAAGAAGTACAATGTCCTATGAAAAATGGGAATGCATAAAGTTTCTGTCAGATACAGTCATGTTGTTGTTCTGCCAATTCCTTGTGCCACGCTGCGTAAACCATGGGGGTCCACCCTTGCTTTAGAAAACATCTTTTTGGAATAAAACCAAACTCTAGAACCCCAACTATGGTTTGGACATTTACATTATTGTTTTCTGTGTGTGGAGTTACTGGGTACCCCTCCAGATGTATAGGTCTAGCATAGCCCTAGCAAAAAGTTCTCTCCCCAGGACCTGGTTGTTTGTAGATACCATATAGGTCATAATAAATAATTTGCTTTTGTACACTCCCACTCTTTTTGACTTCTAGAAGAAATGAGCCTGATATACATTCCCAAAGCTAGGGATGGTACCAATTCTAAATGTGTGCCCAGTCAAGGGTACCAGGGGTCACTAACTGTGTAAAGTAGCAGGGGGGTGGTTACATATATACATATATATATATAAACTATTATCCCCCACTCCCCGCCAAGCCACCCCACAATGTAGAAGACAACCCTATGTAACAATAGAAAGCCACTGAACATCTGAAAATTAAGAGTTCAGAACAAGCATGTGTGCTGACTATCAATGAACATTTACCTGAGTCCTGCCACCCCTCACCAAACAAATGAATTTGAATAAAAAAAGGATCAGAAGGCATCATTAAAAGTGAACATAGAAAAAGGGGGAGCAAAACAGATACAGAGAAATAAAGATAGCATATAACAAAATATCGTAAACAAGAAACCCAAAAGAAAATCCCCAAATTAGAAAAAAGAAAACACTCAGTTTGCAGTACATCAAATGATCCACAAGATGGAGACAAAGGCCATAAAATCACTAGAGATGCAGCCAAGACAGCTACTGTACATAGAAAATAGTAGCCCATGCAAAAGAAAAATCTAGAAATCACCAGAAAGGAATACTAAGGAGAAGCAATTTCTGTATAGATGTAATTAGAAGAGATAAGATAAGAATACACAGAAAACAGGTGTTACACAAAATTGGCAGCTAGACAAGAATAAAATTGTCCAAAGAAAGAAAGCAGTAGCAATGAAACTGAAACAAGCTGATATTGCCTTGAGACTTAGATAAGCAACACCAACAAAAACAACGAAAGAAGCAGAATAAAGTAGAAAAGAAAGAATAGACTAACCAGGAGGAAGGTAGAGAGCAACGGGCAGAAAAAAGCAGATTAGACAATTAACTCCATCCATCATACTAAATGTCTCTAGTGGTAAGAAGTCCATCAATGAAAGGAGAACTAACCGTAGTAGTCAGTAGATTCACACATATAAGAAGTGCCCAAGCAAAGGAACCGACGTATAACTTCACCACGACTCCTCCGACAAAGATGTATGACCAAATAAGTCAGTCTCAAGCCGAGTCTTCGCAATGAAAAGCCTGGAGACAGGTTTGAATTTCTGCCAGAGAGTCCTCCTGCCTTCTCTTTTTACTATGTGGGAAGACCGACAGCCAAAGTTCATGCTGCAGGGCACGCATCTCCCTGGTCCTTTTGGTCTCCATTTGCTCCTCTGGTGAGACAAATTTTCTTGCCTTCAGTTCGTGGGGTGCCACTTTGGGGTATCAAACACCTTAATCCCATCACCGACACTCACCCACAGATGAGCCGGGTAAGAAGTAGTAAACTTGATTTTTCTCTCCCAAAGGAACTGAAGAATAGGTGCATAAGCTCTCCACTGGGACTGTACCAGAGGGAATACTCATTATCAAAACAAATTCTCTTACCCTGGTAATATAAAGGTCCCTTACACCAGGCTCTATGTAGGAGTTCTGGCTTGGTGGCAAAATTTAACAAGCATTTGTCAATTTATTTATTTATGTAAGAGTTTTACCAGGAAGGCATACTGAGCAGGGTACCGCTCGATTCCAGATGCGTCCTGGGGGAAAGGGGACATGGAGCATACAAAATAATAGTCACATGGAAGTTGTACATAATATACAGATACAGATATATACAGATAGTAGATAGATATGATATACAGATAGTAACAGGCAATGAGGAATAAAGCCAACATATACAGATGCAGAAAAGACAGTACATGGGCAACAATATGGACATTTGCATGGCAATGTATGGTGGATTAATACAATAGGTTGTATGATAGAAATTAAAACACAGTAGGCAAAATGAGATGAGCCCAAATTACACAAAAATTGCCACAGTTCAGTGTGGAGACTGCATGTGTCACCCCTAACTCTGCTCTACCTAAACGTAATTTATAGACTAGGGAGGAGTGCTCTGGGCACTAGACAAGTAGAATGGGGTACTGCAGAGCTAGAGGCCCTAAATACAAGAAGGGGGACCTGGGGCACCTGCCCCTCGGTGGCCCTATGTGCAGATGCATGTTGAGGACAAATGTGCCTTGAGGAGGTTATTTAGATGTGAAGTGTTGGTAAAGTCCCGAATGCCTGCTGGCAGTGCATTCCAAAGTTTTGGCATGAGGTATTTGAAAGCCGCTTGGCCCTTGGATGTGGACAAATGTGGAACATGGAGAAGCCGGGAGTTTCCACTCCTGAGGGTGTAGGCAGGCTGTTATAGGGCTGGGAGGGTGGATTTGAGGTGGGGGGGGAGGGACTGTGCACAGAATTTTGCTATGGTCCTGATACTGTGGACGTGTCCACGATCATGAAGTGACGTTAGGTCAAGGGACCTGTAGAGGTCGCAGTGATGAGTCAAAGGGGAGCAGTCAAGGGCAAAGCGACAGAAGGAGTGGAAGAGAGGATCAAGGCCGGCTAGGGCAGACTTGGGAGCAGCGCTGAAGATTATATCCCCGTAGTGAAGTATAGGGAGGATCATCTTCTGAACAATTTCTATACGTGTTGCCAGAGGGATACTGCCCTTGTTCTGATATAAGGCTCTGCGTTTTGGGTGCAGTTTCTTGTAGATCGAGTCAATGTGAGCGGAAAAGTCTAGGCGCTGGTCAAGACTGGACCCCGGTATTTTGAATGAGGTGCAAGTCTCTAAAGGAGTCCCCTCAGTGGTGAGGAAAGTAGGGGTAGAATGGAGCCGGGAGAGCCTTTGCCTTGTCCAAAAAGTTAGGGAGACTGTTTTCTTGGAGTTAAGAAAAAGCTGGTTTGAATTAAACCAGTGCTGTACTGCATTGAAGTCCTGCTGGAGTATAGAGGCCACTTCCGTGGGGGAGGGGCCTGATGCATACAGTACAGTGTCATCAGCGTACAAGTGAATGGATGTGTGTGGGCAGACCAAGGGTAGGTCATTTAGAACAATAAAGAAGAGTATCAGGCCACGGACTGAGCCTTGGGGGACCCCAGTAGTGATGGGGAGGGGGGTGGAGGTGTGAGGTCCAATTCTTATGATTGTGATCTACCAACCAGGTATGAGTGAAATCATCTGGTGGTAGCACCTGAGAGTCCAACACTAGAGAGTTTGGAGAGCAGGAGGGAGTGGGAGACTGTGTTGAAGGCTTTTGCGAGGTTGACAAAAATGGCTGGGGTGGTGTGCCCTTTATCCATGCCAGTGAGGATGGCGTCGGTGAGCCTTAGCAGGGAGGTAATGGTGGAGTGTGATTTCCTGAATCCTCACTGGTAGGGCGTGAAGAAAGAGGAGGAGTCAAGGAAGGAGGAGAGTTGGGCTAGGACAAGGTGCTCCTGTAATTTGGCTAGGATGGGGAGTAGGGAGATAGGGCGATAGTTTCCCAGTGATGAGGAGTCACCCCCTTTCGGAAGGGGGATGACAGTGGCATGCTTCCAGTTGGATGGTATGTCAGCAAGTGAAAATGAGAGTTTGAACAGAGCGGTCAGCGGGGTGGCAATGGCTGGGGCAGATAGGTGTAGCATTTTGGAATCAAGTCCTGAGGAACATTTGCCTTTGGAGGGATTGAGTGACTGCAAGGCTTTTAGCACAATGGGTGGGGTAACCCAGCGAAAAGAGAAGCCAGTAGCCTGGGAGTATGTTGGCATCGGGGGGGGGAGGTGCATACTTGGCCGAATGTTTACTTGCTGGCATCAGCATTGGAAGTGCAGAAGTTAGACAGATGCAGAATAGGAATGGCAGTGAAGTACTGAACTGACGCCAACCCCACCCCCACCCTGAAGATATGCACAGGCATTGGGGTGTGCTTTTGGGTCATCACCCATAATGCTCACGCCATTTCACCTCACCCTACTCTGCAGACACCGACAAGTGTTGAGGTGTGCCTTGGGGTGTTCGGGCTTTACACTCACCCCATTCCATAAGGAAATATGCTGAAATGGGTGCAGCATAGGAGAATGGGGTGAACTTTGGGGCCGAAGAGTCCAAGGTACACCTCGATGCCTGTCACTGGCTACAGAGTTGGGGTGGGGGTGGAATGGCGTGAGCATTACTGTTGACAATCTCAAGTCACACCCCTGACACGTCAGTCCCTACAGGGTAGGGCATTATGGTAGGAAACCCCAACTCCCTGGGTGTTTCTTGGTGTTTTCACTCCAAGTTTTCAGCATGGGCTTTTTCTGACCCCACTGCATGAACAGTGACACTAGCAGTTTGTTAGCTGAAAGGTGATTTCGCACAGTGACTGTACCATTTGGCACCACAGGTGCGAAAATACATTTTGAACAGGATGTGAAAAATGACAGCTGTACTGTTCATAAGGAGGTGTAAAAAATGGTAATGCTGAAAATCTGAAGTGAAAATATAAAAAAATTGGTGAAGTCATGACCGTGCATAGAAATTGCACAATGCACACCCGTAATGTAATTATTTTGTGGATTTTTTACACCAGATTTTCAACATAGGCATTTTGGAACCTCCACTCATGAACAGTGGCACTGATTTTCTTAATCTGTCCCGAACATTGATTTCACACAGTGACAGCACCTATTGTGTGTCACAGGTGCGAAAACATGTTTCGGGCAGGATGTGAAAAATGATAGCTGTACTGTTCATAAGGCAGTGTACAAAAATGACAATGCTGAAAATTTGGAGCAAAAATATAAAAAACTGGTGAAGTTATGAGCGTGCGTAGAAACCGCCAACGCATGCTGGTAACGAAGTCATTTTTTGGAATTTATTCACCAAATTTGCAACATGGGCTTTTGGGACCTCTCCTTATGAACACTGTTACTGTGATTTTCTTAATCTGTCCTGAACATTGATTTTGCATAGTGATGGTGCCATTGTGCGCCAGATGTGCAAAAACACATTTTGGGCAGGATGTGAAAAATGACAGCTGTACTGTTCATAAGGAGGTGTGAAAAAATGGCAATGTTGAAAATCTGGACTGAAAATATTAAAAGTTCTCAAAGTTATGAGCGTGTGTTCGAACTGCTCAATGCACACTCATAACACAGTCACTTTTGGGAATTTTTTCACCAAATTTGCAACACAGGGTTTTTGGGAGCCCACCACATGAACAGTGACACTGTCATTTCATTAATAGGTCCTGGAAGGTGATTCCACGCATTGACCACAAAATCACCTTTTGGGACCTAATAACGACATGACAGTGACTGAGTTCATGAGGTGGGGTCCCAAGAACCCCATGTTGAAAATTTGGTGCCAAAAGTCACAAAAATGGCCAAGATATCCACCTAGGTTGACCCCCCCTCCCCATTTATGGTTCATAAAAGAGGAGGAGGCGGAGTAGCTCTCTATATAAGGGAAGGGATTAAAGCAACAGAACTAAAAAGTAAACAGGAAGTTGATGAGTCACTACGGGTCACCCTGAAGACAGGAAATGGCATCACAATCTGCATGGGGGTTGTGTACAGACCCCCATCTCAAGGGGAGGAAATGGACAAGGAAATGATAGAAGGCATCCTTAAAATGGCAGAAAAAGGGGAGATATTGTTGATGGGGGACCTGAATATGCCAGATGTTAACTGGAGTACCTTTGCTGCAAGCACATCCAAGAGCAGGGTCGTTCTTGATGCCCTACAGGGGGCATGCCTCAGACAGCTAGTGTTGGAACCCACTCGGAAGGGAGCAATCTTAGACCTGGTACTCTTAAATGGGAAAGGAGAAAGGATCTCAGATTTAGAAGTGGGTAGCCATCTGGAAACAAGTAACCACCAAACAGTGTGGTTCACAATAAACACAGCCATAGAGTCAAGTCATACAAAAACAAGAGTATTGGACTTTAGGAGGGCTGACTTTGGGAAAATGAGAGAGAGTGCCTCAGAAAGGCACTAGCAAACAGGCAAGAAGGAGGGGTGGAGGAACAACGGGGAATAATTAAAACAGCTATCACAGAGGCAACAAGCCTTTGTGTGAAGCAAATCAACAAAACAAAATGAAGGAAAAAACCACTATGGTTCTCAAAAGAGGTGGAAGGGAAGGTTAAGAAGAAAAGGACAGCATTCAGGAAATATGCTGTAAGAAGACACAGAAGGAGCAGGACAGAGAACTTTATCAGTTAAAGCAGAAGGAGGCAGGGAAGGCAGTCAGAATAGCAAAGGCACAAACTGAGGAAAAGATAGCCAACTGTGTTAAGAAGGGGGATAAAACCTGTTATAGGTACATTAGGGAGTGAAGAAAGATGAAGGGAGGGATACAGAGACTTAATAAAGGGGAGGCAATGTGGGCAGAGGGTGACAGTGAAAAAGCAGGGATACTGAACAAATATTTCTGCTCAGTATTCACAAAAGAAGAGGAGGGGGAGGTACCTTAACCAAACAAGAGAAACAGTCTGAATAGGGAGGTCGATACCAGTCCATTCAAAGAAGAAAGGGTTTTGAAAGAACTCTTGAAACTGAGGGTGGACAAAGCAATGGGGCGTGATGGGATTCATCCCAGAATTCTAAAAGAACTAAGGGTAGAACTAGTAATGTCACTGACTACTCTCTTTAACAAATTATGGGAGGATGGGGTGGTACCTGAGGACTGGAGGAGGGCAGATGTGATTCAACTTCACAAAAGTAGGAGCAGGGCAGAAGCAGGAAACTACAGACCAGTTAGTTTGACCTCAGTGGTAGGGAAAATGATGGACTCACTTCTGAAGGAAAGAATTTTTGAATACCTAGAGGCCAGTGGGGCACAGGACCCAAGGCAGTATGGTTTCACAGCAGGAAGGTCATGTCAGACAAACCTAATAGATTTCTTTGACTGGGTGACCAAAGTAGTAGACCAGGGAGGGGCTGTGGATATGGCCTACCTAGATTTTAGCAAGGCATTTGATACAGTCTCACACAAAAGATGAATATACAAGTTAGCCAGCCTTGGAGTGGGTCCCAAGGTGGTAGCCTGGATAAAAAACTGGCTGGACAACAGGACGCAAAGGGTAATAGTAAACAGAGTCCACAGTGAAGAAAGGAGGGTAACTAGTGGGGTACCACCGAGTTCGGTACTGGGACTGGTCCTTTTTAATGTCTTTATAAGTTACATTGGAGAGCACCTGGAAGGAAAAGTATGTCTCTTTGCAGATGACACAAAGATCTGCAACAGGGTTGATACACAAGGTGGGGGTGGAAAGGATGAAAAGGAACTTGGCAAGGTTGGAGGAATGGTCAAATATATCGCAGCTCAGATTCAATGCAAAGAAGGGCAAGGTAATGCACCCAGGAAACAAAAACCCACGGGAAGAGTACACAATGGGGGGTGAGATAATAACAACAACAAAAATCAAAAGAGAGCTAGGAGTAATTATATCAGATGACCTAAAGGTGGGCAAGCAATGTGAGAAGGCAGTAAGGGGGCTGGGGGGGATACTGGGATGGATAGGGAGAGGCATCAACAGTAGAAAACAGGACGTTGTTATCCCTCTGTACAGACAGTTGGTGAGACCCCATCTGGAGTACTGCGTGCAATTCTGGAGACCCCATCTCCACAAAGACATAGACAGAGTGGAGGCTGTTCAGATGAGGGCAACCAAAATGGTGCAGTGTCTGTACCAGAAGACATACGAAGAAAGACTAAAGCAGCTTAATATGTATACCCTTGAGGAAAGGAGGGAGAGGGGGGACATGATAGAAACTTTCAGGTATCTCAAGGGAAATAACAAAGTACAAGAGGGTAGCATCTTTCAGAAAAAGAGATGTGCAAGAACAAGAGGGCACAATTTGAAAATAGAGGGGGGATGGCTCAGAGGTAATGTTAGAAAGTATTTTTTCACAGAGAGGGTTGTGGATGCATGGAACAGCCTTCCTGAGGAGGTTGTGGAGTCAGGAACGGTGGAAGAATTCAAGAATGCATGGGACAGACATAAGGCAATTCTAGTGGGGGGTAGGAGGAAGTAAGCTGTTGATTAACTAGAATCTGCAGCTTATCCATCAGATAGGGAAATGGGTGGACTAGGTGGGCCAAGCGTTCCTTATCTGCCGTCAAATTCTATGTTTCTATGTTATGCCATTATACAGCTTACCGTCATTTCTTCAGTTCACGGTTGGCTTTGAAGAGTGCAGACATGTTCCCACTCTACCGAAGATCGGAGCGCTGACCTCCAGAGGTAAGTAATTGGTGAGAGGGATGCGGGGAGGTGGTGTGTACAGAGGGTGGGTGCGGTTGGGAGAGGGGGCACCCGCAGACAACGAGGGCTGTTTCTTTATTTACAGGTTAAAAAAAACTTTGCGGGAAGGTTTTCTTTTTTGCAGGTACATTTGGCATGCTGGGGTGGGCTCCCAGTGTGCCACCTGGGTGTTTTGGGGGGGACTGGAGCCGATGGGGATTGGGCACCCCAATGGCAAAGAAAATGGGTCTGTATTTGGGGGGCATACAAATTAAACTACAAGGACATCATGCTGATGGAGATTGGGCTCCCCATTGGCAAATGAACTGGGGAGGGGGCACCCCTGATGTCGGCTTTCGCGGGACTGTGAGAGGCAGATGGCGACAGCTGCCACCATGTTTATTGAAATGTTACACCAGGCAAGGCACACCCTGCAATGATGGGTCAGTCCATCATTGCAGAGGTGAAATTGTTTCAAGTTGGTGGCACGCTTCTGAGCTGCTGTAATAGCATTCTTATTCAATGGTGCCAGAGAGACAAGCCCCAAAAAGCAGTGGCAGCACTGGACACAACACCACCATACCTCCACAACCTGCTACTCCAGCAAGCTGTCACACATGTTTCTTGCACACGCGCACAAGCAAACATAAAAAGCAGGCCACGATAGAGCGAGGGTGGGCACCAGGCTGAGATGACTTAGGTGCAAGCGCACAATGTGCCCTCTCTATATTTAGAGGCAGTAAATCTGAAATGTCCAGCATGGAGGCAAAGAGTTCCTGGAGAAATTGGGCCATCCACTTACTTTCAACTCCCTCAGGGATCCCATAGATACATAAGTTATTATGGCGGGACCAGTTCTCAAGATCCTCACACTGGTCCTGCAACTTCTGTTGCTCTTGCATGGTTTTTGTAAGCACCCATTCAAGGTGATCCACTCTGGAGTCCACCTGGCAATTGATTGCCCGTCAGCCACCACCAGATCCTCAAATGCAGCTAGAGTTGCCTTAAATTCAGCTTGTGATGCCCAGTATTCTGCCCAGAATTCATGCAATTTGGCTAAAATCGCATTGTTAGGCTGCTCTGTGAGGGTCAGAGGGGCTGCTGCTGCCATAACTGGGTCCGCTGTGGGAGAAGTTGAGCAGTCCAACTAAGTACTAGGCTGTTCTTTTATCGACTAGTTGGACTGGTCGATTTCTTCATCTTTTCCTTTTGTCCTTGCCAACTATTAAGAAACACATTGATGCATTATGCAGATTGCCACCAAGAAGATAAATTCAATAGAAAATAGCCGGGCAGGTCGGAACTGCCATTTCAAGCATCCATTCGGGAGCCTGACATCACCGGAAGTCCCTATTACTATATGAAATCTTAAAAGATGAAAAGTTAAGAAATAATCTTAAAACTGAGTATAAAAAAAACATTAACACAAGAGGACATTCCTTGCAAATAAAGTAACAAAGTTTAAAGCAACAAAAAGGAAGTGATTCTTTAGCCAAAGAGTGATGAACCTCTGGCATAGGTTACCAAATTAGATTGTTGAAAGCAAAACCAGAGACTCCTTCAAAAAAAAATGTGGACAAATACATTAGAGAGTATGGTGATGTGAGATATTACAACGAGGCATAAGGAGCTATCATGGGCAGCCAGCCCTTTTTGCTCCCAAAACATTAGTGACATTAGCGGTGAAGACAGAACAGAAGTATTTATTCAGTACCTCTGCTTTTCCCCTGTTGTCCTCCACCCACTTTTCCCCTTTCCAAAGCCTAACAAACCCATACTTCTTGTCTCTTTTCTCCCTTATATGGCAAAAAAAGCCCTCTCCCCTTTCTTAATTCCCTCTGCTGTCTGCAGTTCCTTCTGTGCCTTAGGCCGTGACTACCCTACTTGTCATTAACTAGCCAACCATAGAAATTCTCCCTATCCACCTCCCTCTTGGTCTTTCTGAATTTCCTGTTGGCTAATCTCTTCTCCCTTACTGCCTGGGTGACTGTAGAACTGAACCAGCTGAGTGCTTTGGCCCTTAAGTACTTCTCCCTCAGCCTAAAGCACTCTTCTTTGGCAACCCTTTGTCCCTTCTTAATGATGGACCACCATTGGTCCACCTCCATATCTGCTCTGATGCCTGCCAGGTGTCTTCTTAGGACCTCAACCATCTTCCTAAAGTCTGTCCTCCTAAAATCCAGGATTGTGTTCTTAATGGGAATGCTTTCCCTTCCCATATCCAACTGGAACCACACTGTAGTATAGTCATGTCCACGCACAAGCTCCTTGACCATTATTTTCTGTATGTACTCACCATCCATGAGCACTAGATCAAGGATTGACCCCTCCCTGATGGGTTCTGTGATCCTCTGAGTCAGGAACCCTCTTCATGTTGCCTCTAGGATCCTCTGATTCTTAGTGCTTGTTGTGGCTGGTATGCTCCAATCTACCTTGGGCAGGTTGAAGTACCCCACTATTAAAGGGAAAGGGGAAATTGTTTAACTAGGAAAGGCACACTAAGCTGAAGCTTGTTTCCAGATGTGACCTGGGAGCACAAGGAAGTTAGTTGACTTGCTCAGGGTCACACAGTATTACAACCTCTTCTTTTATGGCAGTTTTCATTATTTGCAAGCTCAGTTCCCTGTCCCTTTTCTCATCCTGGTTAAGTGGTCTGTATACCACCCCCAACCTCACCTTCCTCCCTCAAATGGACTGTAACTGAACCCACAATACTTCCATCTCCCCTTCCTCCGACTCCTCCCTCGTACATGTTACACCTTCTCTAATATAAACTACCACCACCCCTTTCCCTACCACCTTATCCCTTCTGTTATATCAAGGAATCAAGAGGTCCCAGTAATAGTGTGATGTGGCCCAGGTCTCAATTACTGCTGCTATGTTCACTGTCCCTTCCGCTAATAGTGCCTGCAGGCCATCCATCTTGTTTCCAAGACTCCTCACATTCAGGGACACCATCATCCGTCCAGAATCTGTGCCTCCTTCTCTTCCACCTCTTCTTGTTTTCCCATTTTTCCCATCTGTGTGCTTCCCCCATTTCCATTACAGACCCACTCCACCTCTACCTCCACTACCAAGACTTCTTCTACTGGTATGGGGAGGAGTTCCAAGGACCTTCTCCCAGAGTCTTTGGGCCTGCAGTCCCACTGGTCCCATAGTAGTTTAAGTTAAGTGTATTGGTTATGTACCCCCCAGTATATCCCTGAGTACTCTTGAAAGTTCTCTTCTGAGGTGCAGCCTATCTGCTGGAAAGAGTGTTTTATTTGACCATGTCCCCTTCCCCCAGTCCCCAATACATATGAACCCTTCTTCCTTGCACCATTTCTTCAGCCAGTCTTTGAATTCTTCTATTCTTTTCTTCCTGGCTATGCTGGCCCTTGGTACTGGTATCACCTCTGAGAAGACTAGCAATCGTACTTCTTTTCTGTAGGTCTTCACTAATACCCTGAATCTACCTTGCACAACCTCAACCTCTTCCCCAGCTAGGTTGTTAGTACCCATGTGTATAACTAAATCTGGTTTCCCTCCAACCTCCCTTACTGTTTCCCTGGTTCTTGAGTCCACTTTCCCTGCTGTCATTCCTGGCATGAAAACTACTCCCCTTCTTGCATTTGGGTCCCCCTTCCTTCCACAGTACATACCCTTAATTATGGAGTCCCCTAGGAGTACCACCCTTCTGTTGTCTGCATCTGTGCTTCCGATCCCCCCATCTTTACCTGTAGTACCAGTTGCTCCCTCACCTAGCCGATTTCCCTCCACCCTCATAAACTTTCTGCCTGATCCACTACTTGCCCCCTCCAACTGTTTCTCCATTGCTCTCTCGGATAGTGTTCCCATAAACTGTGTACTGTACCACTAATATAACAGTTTAAAATAATTTATTTGTACACAAACTTCAGGAAGTGGGTTGAAGAAAACCTTGCTGTAATCTCACTAAAGTCCTTATGGTAAAGTTCACATGTGATATTATTCCTCTTCCTCTGATTCCTATTGATCCCACTGTAAAGACCTTAAAGACCTGGGTTTGAAATCCACAATTGCCACTTGCATGCTGTGTGACCCTGAGCAAATCACTTAATCTTCCTGAGCTCCCAGGTTGCACCTGGAAATTAGCTTTGACTCAAGTTTGCCTTTCGTGGCCAAATATTCTAAAAAAATAGATAAATAAATTAATATAAAAAAATATGTATGTTTCGTGTTTATTTATTGACTATTTGGCCAGGAAAAGCAAACTGAGTCAAACCTTATTTCCAGATGCAGCCTGGGAGCTCAGGAAGATTAAGCAATTTGATCTGAGTCACACAGTATGCAAGTGCAATTGTGGGTTTAGGGTTTAGGGTCCCCAGGCTCACAGCTAATCGCTCCACCTCTAGGCCATACTGCCTACTGAGGGTAGATGATAGCTAGGTAAATTCAAGGTCCATCACCAAACAAAATATGACAAAACTGCACAATCTAGCTGACTTGGTCTAGACTGCATAATTTACTATATTAAAGTGGAGCACCTAAAGGACAGAAGGGTCCATAGGCCCTAGTAACAGACACTTTGAAAGCAAGGTTTGGAATGAAAACACAAGAAGTGACTGGCAGTCTTTACAGTAAGTGATACTACTTCCTGTATTTTCCTGTATTAGCTGCCAATCACTTCATTTATTTGTGCTCCAAGCCTCACTTTCAAGGCACCTATAACCAGGATCTATTTGCAAATGATAAAAGAAAAGTGACACACACTCTAGTACTTCAATAGAGGAAGGAATTTACTGATTAAAAATCTGTAGCACACCATTGTAAGTCTTTTTATAAGGTCTAGTCACAGACCCAAACAATGGCATTAACAGATCCTTGCAATGACAAGGGATTCAGGTAATTTTACTGGAGAGAAAGTCAAAGATGTAGTGTATGCAGAATCAGTAAGCAGATACAGAGTTCCACCTAGTGAAGAAAGTTGTGTTTGCAGCATATCAAGAACAAGACCCCAGTGTAACACCTTGGCTAAGAGGAAGTTTTTGCTGACTGGTTAGAGCCACAGTATAGTATAGTACAGTTACATACAGTTTGTGTCCTGCTGCCTTTTTCTCAGAAAACTACATTTTCCATAATCCTACACTTGACTGTTGGAAAATGGCTGAAGCTACATCCAATGTCACTGACCGGGAAGAGCCTGAGCACTTTAAAGTTCACCATTGGGACCATTGGGTCCCAGTATGTTTTACTGAGGGTGATATACACTGGCCTTCCCATGTTTTTGGTAAGTATACTTTTTTCATAGTCTTTTTTCTGTCAGTTTTCCTCCTTTCTAATGGCACTTTCATTGCTTGACCGCTTGGCTGCATACTAAATGTATGGATGGGGGTCCTGAGAGTCACTTAAAAGGAAAACAACCTTGGGGTTATAATATCTGATGACATCAAAGTGGGAGGGCAGTGTGACAAAGTACTGGATAGGACAGTGGGATGCTGGGATGCATAGAGAGAGATAGATATCTCCAGCATAAGGGTGGGGGCGTTGCAACTATATTGCTCACTTGTGAGACTCCACATGGAGTACTGTGTCTAGTTCTGGAGGCCTCACCTCAGAAAGGACATATACAGGGTGGAGGTAGTCCAGAAGAGGGGAACTAAAATAGTGCAGGAGTCGCATCAAAAGCCCTATGATGAAAAACTGAAGGGACTCAACATGTACACTTTGGAGGAGAGGAAAACAAGACCTACAAGAATGTCACAGGCATGAACAGAGTGCAGGAAGGGAGTCTGTTTCAAATAAAAAAGAGCACAAGGACCAGTGGGCATGTGATGAAGCTGGGGAATGAGGGGAAGAGGGATGAGAGGAGGTACCACTTCACTGAAAGAGTGGTGGACATCTGGAACAGTATGGCAGTGGAAGTAGTGGTGATAAAAACAATAGGGTGCTTCATGCATACATGGAATAGACAAAGAGGAATATTACTTAATAGACATGGAGGAGGAGGAAAGGTCACCAGAGACCAGTTACGATCTGCAGAGACAGATTAGGAACGGACCATTGGGGCAGATTAGGTGGACCAAGTGTTCCTTTTCTGCTGGCAAATTATGTGTTTCTACTGTATGTATGTATATTTTTCCCCATCCAGTATTCATTTTTACTGCTGCATGGGTGGAGCTCCACAGACGTATTGAAATATTCTTTTTAGGAGCACTGTGGAAGTACGTGACCAGGTCACTCTCCAGCATGCTTCCACAGTGCAGGGGCACAGTTCCAATCCGATGTTGTGTCCCCTCCAGCGGCCACATAAACACACACCCTTCATGGGACACTTGTGGGGCACTATGTTTTCTTCCGCAATAGTGGAAGTGATGACCGCTAAATCAAACTCCACATGCAGGAGTATCACGCATTATCAGTTCTGTCATGGCTGCTGTCTTGGGTATGACAGACTCCAGTGCAAGTAGAGCTCTGAGTATTCTTTTACTTGGTCTCGCCCATCTGAGCAGGTGTACCAGCTCTGACCAGAACTTGTTTAATTAGTCATGAGTTCCATAACCCTGTAATATCTGCTGAGCGGAAGCCTACAGTTAAGCTTTCCATGCAGGTCTTCTGCTCAACTGATGTCACTGGATCTAGCAGTGTCACTTAATTAAAGGGCTACATCGTGGCTTGATGGGGCAGTGGGTAATGCTCAGCATGCCTTTCATTGAGTGGTATTTAAACTGAACATGCTTGGTATTCTTTGGATTCACATTTATTACTGCAGCCTTACAGCTACTGTTTCTTGCCTCTACCCTGCTGCTTTGGCCTGAAAGTAGAAAAGTTTCTAGGATTGGGCAAGGTTTACCCAAGGCTTACCCCAGGGTGGTGAGACAGATAGCATGGGTGCTGGCAGTGCCCTTAGCTGACCTGTTTAATGATTCCCTGGAAACAGGTGAGGTGCCATTAGACTGGAGAACAGTAGATGTGGCCCCACTCCACAAAAGTGGGGCAAGGGCATGCTGGGATACTACAGAACAGTAAGTTTTGCCTCCATAGTAGACAAGCTCATGAAAAATATTTTGAAAGAATTACTGGTATAGTTCCTCGAAGCAAACAGGCTCCAGGACAGGATGTCTGATCATGTATTATTCTTTCTGAGGCTTTGGACAATGGAAAAAGGACAGAGATAGGCTGATACTAACTTCCTCTGTTGATCTACTTGTATACACAGGTGTTACATACAGTGACATGTTTCCATAAAAATAGGACTTCCAGATGAAGTAATGAAAACTTAAACAATTTTACTATTGGTACTGCCAATTCATCAAATGTAACAACAAACAACTTCATGTCTATACCATCTCTTCCCAAATGATTCTTAAATGTCAATTTCTTTTAACTATTTTAAGTAAGTCAAGACTGTAATCCATTTACGAAAAAAGGTGGTCTACCAATTTTACTCAAACTCCTATCATCCAAACCATAAATAGATTTAGTGATTGGCAAAGTGGCAGCTTTCTTTTCAACAGCTCCAGTAAGTAGCTGTTGGAATAGTTTGCTATCCTAATAGGATCTGAACAAAAAGAATGTTCAGCAAGCAAAGATTTAGTTAGAGTGTTGGTATTTTTACCAAAAAGTTAATTTTTCGTATACTAAAAACTTTGCAAATTCTTAATAGTGGTATTTTGCAAATTACAGTAGTACTTTGACTTATCCTGGATAACGAATTTTTTTACACTTATTCAATAGTTGTCTAAACTCAGTTAAATGATTTGGATTCATAGTTTCTCTGTATAATTTCCATTTAAAAACCCTAATCTCATCAGTTGTTTTAATTCTGTTGTTAACCATATAAGGGAATTACCCCCTGCCCTAACTTTCTTCAATGGGGCAAGCTGTTCACATATTATATCAGCATAGAGATCAGCAGCAGGCACAAGGAAGTTAAGCTGCCCCAGTACAGATTCCCTGGTACACCCACACCTACAGTATTACATCCATTTCTGGAATTCCTATCTGAGAAAGCACTTGAATAAGTTGGAGGCTATGCAGAGCAGTTTCTCAAGAGCAATATGGGTCATTAAGGAAACACATATGCAAAAGCTGAAAAGCCTGAACATGTATTCACTGGAGACCTGGAGGGAGAGAGGTGGTACAATTGAAACCTTCCTACACATGAAGGGTCTCAGCAAGGTGGACTTAAGTGAACTGTTCAAATCTAGTAAAATTATGTGTATCCAGGAGAACTTCAACAAGCTGACAGGGAGTACGTTCGGGAGGGATGCAAAGAAATATTACATCACAGAGAGATTTGTGAGGGATGTAACAAGCGGCCAGAGGAAGTGGTAAATGCAAAGTCCTTGGGGAGCTTCATGAGGGGGTAGGACAGGTACAAGGGGATGATAAAGGGGGACAGGGAGGGGACTTGTACCTATATGGGACAGGCACACCCACATTGAGCAGACTTGATGGACCACATGGCCTTCTTCTGCTGGCTTGATCTATGTTTTCATGTCTTGTGGCTGCTGCTTTAGTATCCCACCCACTCAATTTCCCCTGCAACTTCCTTCTCTCAGCAACTCTTATTTATAAATTACAGCAAAAATAAATGTTAAATTTGGGATCGATATATGGTACAAATATACTCAATGAACTACTTGGGTGGACAGATAATTTTAATATCATTATGTTTTGTTTTCACTAAGTTAAGATAATAAATTTAGAGAGTGATGATATCATTTAAGAGAAGCAAGAAGTTGAAATGCACTGGCACTGTAAAGTGAAAGTAATGAATTTAATGAAGAGATGTATACAATACAGTTTAGAAGGTAGAACAACTGATTAAAAGGTTATAATAGTCCAGGGGCCCGATTTTCAAACAGAGATGCAGGGCTTGTTACCCAGCCCTGCTTCCCTCAAAGTGTGCCAGACCTGCGTCCAAGGGTTCGACACAACTTGCACCCAATTTTACAACCCTGGATGCAGGTTGCTACAGTGCCCTCAATTTACAGCAGTTTGTGTCAAAGCTGTGGCACAAGCCCCATAAACCGACTCTCCCATGTTCGTACAGTTACACCGGGGGGAGCTGGTGGAACTGTGCTGTGTCGCCCCAAGGAGCTTGCAGCAAAGGGGTTGCGGCATGCTTTTTTTGAAAATTGCACTGTGGCAAAGGTTTGCTGCAAGTCACCACCTGCCACGTACTCTCGGCCGCAAGTTCCTTGCAGCGACTGCAACCCATCTGAAAATTTGGCCCCAGATGTCTATACCCTACTGCCATGATGGTGGATGTTCTCTATATTACTTATAACAAAAGCTTTCACCCAGCTCTCTTCCTTTCCTCCAAAGGCTCATCTACTCTGGCTTTGACTCTCAAGTGCTTGGCTCTAGCATCATCTCATTAGGCTTTACCTCTCAACGACTTGGTTCTAAGTTCCATCTGCAAGCCTTGCCTCCAAGGAGAGTATCTGGGCAGCCAAGACTAAAGCAGCTGTATATCACTCCTCCTTCTCCTTAGGGTTTATCATCAATACCATAATTCCTTTAGCATTTGGCTTTGACCTCCTAGTACCTCCCCAGGGGTACAGTTGTTGCATGTGGAGATCTCTTTTGTTGCATGTTAGCCCTGTAACACCAGTAGATGGGTAGAAGTCTTAAGACAAAAGGAGAGACATGCCATTCCCTTAAAAGAGCAGTGGGTCTGAAATCCTTTTTCAGATTCCATAAGTAATTCTTTGCCCACATAGGCACTTGTCATGCTTTCACATGCTGCAGCATGGCAATTCTTAGGGCTAATTACTTAGCTGTCACTCACTGTGGCTTAGTCATTGGAAGGATCTCCACATAGAGTTATCCCTTTCTGTGTTGTAATTAATGGTCAGGCTGTCACTCACTTTGCAATGGGCATTATGAACTCAAATTACTAAGCCAGCACATGCTGTGGCTTAGTCATTGGAAGGCATATTCACCAAATCATGACAATGCCTAGAGGGAAGGTGACCTAAGGCCTTGAACCCCCAGAGGCTTTGTCTGCACATTTTTGTCCTCTTCTCCATGCCAAAGATCATACTAACAATAATATTACTTATTATTTGCTAAATTATTCCACTGAGAGGTGGAGGTGGTTGGTGGTCCTACATTTTCCAATTTAGCATCTCTTTCCAAGGCAGCATCTCTTCTCTCCTTCTAGGAAGTAAGTATTGTCTTTACTTGATTCTCTCTTCATTTGGGCTTTCTCTCTAAGGTATGTTTAGTTGAATGTGACTTCATTCCTGCAGCACCTCTAGGGATGGAACCCCACTCAAAAGGGTTCCTGCATCTTTACAGATCTCCAAAAGGGTGGTAGTCCCTGTTGCAGGGACTGAGAGAGTGTATTGCAAAGCCACATGCAGTGTCACATAATGATCTAAACACTACCTGCCTTCCAACTACCTCAGTACCTACTAGTCCATTACACTCATTCTGAATCATTTCACCTATTCATCCATGTTTCACATGCAACCCTATAGAGGAGCCCAATGGTCCATTGAATTAAAAAAAATTAAACTGGGCAGGATAAAGGAAATGTTAACAAAGGACACTAATTATGGAAAAAATAATATTTCAAATCAAACACATGAAACAATACACTGGGACTATTATACTTCATGCTTGCCCAAATTCGCCGCAATAATTAAAATGTAAACAACAGGGTTTATGTTCCATTTAAGCATTACAGAATTTGCTGCTAGAAAAATGGCATCTTGCATTGTTTCCTGTGGGATGCAACAAATTTCTCCCTGTGTGTGTTTAAATATGTGAGCATCCAAATTGTTTTTAGAACTGTTAGTACCGTTAGCCACAATGTGCCAATACAGTCTGGAGTTTTTCATTTTAAACGCTATAGTCATTACTCCCAAAGGCTTTTTTTTGATACTTTCATTTTTGCAGTTCAAGAAATCCTTTATATTTCTTTTTCTATTCCATATATTAAAATGTCTCCTGTTGAGATATTTTGTTCATATCATCAGTGGAACCATTTCATTTATCCTCTCTACAGATCATATTGAATCAAGTTGAGCCATTATCATTTTTTTCTGTGTTCCTTGTAGAGAAAATGTATCATAGAACTGAACATTGATGTTATAGAATTGAACATTGCTGTTCTATACTTGTGCAGTATAACCAGTCTAAATCCATTTATGTTTATAAAAAATATTTATTTATTTATTTATTATTTCTGATCAGGAAAGGTATACTAAGCAGTAACCGCTTGTTTCCAGATACATGCTAGGGGTGGATTACATGGACCTGCGTTATTGACAGGAGGAATGTTGAGCATAACAAGGGGGAAAAACCCCTACTCTTACCAGTAGGGGGAACTACTGGCTGCCGGGTTGGCAAGATGGCTGACCCAGGTGGAGGAGGTAGAGGAGCAGAATGCCCTATACCTAGCCCAGGTAATAGTACAATTCACTTTGTTTCTTCAATGTAGATTCCAAATAGTTTGAAAGAAGTTATGCACATGAACAGGGAGACTGAACAAGATGCTATGGACACATCCACATTAGCTGCACCAGAAAAAATGTTTATTGTACCAACAGTAAAGAACAAGGAGCTTGATGCCAGTACTCTGTCTGAGATGTGGTCCATAGTGAAGAGAAACAATCTCAGAGTGCTGTTACTTAAATTGCTAGCTGAGGTAGATGCTGCCATATAAAATGCAGCAGAATCATACTGTCAGCAATCTCATATGATGGTAGTCACCTCTACGACTATTCAACTCAGTGCAAGTTCAAATACTACTTCTGTTCCTTTTTTTCCTAATCCTTGGTCAATGTCTAACCAAAATATGGACAGGAAACTTACTCCAGAGACTGTCACTGCAAAAAGAATCCCTTGGTCCCCAGAGAAAGCCCTGCTAGCTGCAGGATGGACTAGATCTTCTGACGGAGCCCACTGGGAGGCTGGAGCGGCTCTGACTGCAAGTATTGTATGATTATTCATGCAGCAAGAAATACAGAGGAGTTTAAACTGCAAAAATCTCCTGCAACAATTCCTCTCACAGATTTCTCCAGTGTATAATTCTTTCAACTGAAACATTAACCTGTCAAGCGGTCAAGCCATGTCAGCAGTATTTGGAGCCATAGCAATGTCGGGTGCCGGCACTAAAGCGAGAACATCAGAGGTACCTTTTCCATTACAAAATACAACTGACAGTATTGAATTAAGTGTGGCTATTCACCGTATTGTAGAACAACCAACTTAAAAGAACTGGAAGGGGACAGGATCAGTTGTGTTCCAGGACAGTAGCTGCTGCTTGTTGTTTTCACAGGGTTCTTGTGGATTTTACTTGGTAGAAGGTTAGTTCTTTTCTTTCTTACTTCTAAGGGGCTAGCAGGGTATTGTTTTGGGGGCTGCTGGAAGTTTGAAAACTGATTTGGTGGCTGTAAGTGGGCTCATTTTGTGGATGTTTCACTGTGTAACAGGCTGCGCTGGTAGAGGCCTATTTCTTCTGATTTAAAACCTATTTGGTGGATTTGCTTGAGATGGTTATTTGAATTGAGACCAATCTAGTCTAATTTCAAGCCCATTTTGATGTGTTGTTAGTGAAGCTGATTAAATTGGAGACCTGTTTCCTTTGGCAGCAAACATATTTTGGGGGCTTTGAGTTGAATTTTGATTCCTTTTTGCTGACTCCACTAGCTGCAAAGGTTAGTGCATAGTGGGGGAAGGGTGTTAATGGTCTGGCCAGGTCTCACTCAGCCAACTGACTGGAGGCAGAGCTGAATCAGGTTTGAGGTGTTAGCTGCTTTGTCTTCTCAGAAAGAACTGGAAGGGGACAGGATCAGTTGTGTTCCAGGACAGTAGCTGCTGCTTGTTGTTTTCACAGGGTTCTTGTGGATTTTACTTGGTAGAAGGTTAGTTCTTTTCTTTCTTACTTCTAAGGGGCTAGCAGGGTATTGTTTTGGGGCCTGCTGGAAGTTTGAAAACTGATTTGGTGGCTGTAAGTGGGCTCATTTTGTGGATGTTTTACTGTGTAACAGGCTGCGCTGGTAGAGGCCTATTTCTTCTGATTTAAAACCTATTTGGTGGGATTTGCTTGGGCCTGGTTCTTTGGCTGCTGGGCTTGGAGGGGAAACACAGGGCTGATACACTCTCTCTTAGTCAGGTGTCTGCCCAAGATCGCCTCCCTACCTCTCCCTCCCAGAAGTCTGCTAATTTATAGGGGAACACCTGCCCTGCAAGTGGAGGAAAAGGCTGCAGGTGCAGCTCATGTAGTTCTAGCCACTGGGGTTGGATTTAAAGGCTGGGAGAGAGGAGCTTAGGAGTTGTTCATTTCTTATAAGTTTAATGTGTTGTACTGCACCTAGTAACAGGGTTACTGGTGCTATGGGACTGTCTCTAAGATTAGTGGGTGACCTGATTAGGCAGTAGGGTGTATCTTGGACTAGGGGAACCTGGTGGCTCACCCAAGGAAACCTATTTGAAGGGGATGAACCACACGTCATTAGGGGCCGCATCTTTGGAGGGTGGTGGGGTGCACAGGTGTGGAGCAGCCATGATACTGGACTGGGCTTGAAGTTCGTGGTTGCCCAGTGTGCTACCAGCTGGCACAGCTTAGGGAGGAGGTTGCAGGGATTAGGAGAAAGCTGAGGGAAGGGGGCGGTATGGTTGGGGAAGGGGGCTGGGAATCTCCCACAGGGTTGCACCAAGCACTGAGGGTGGGGGCATAGGGAAAGGAGGCAGGAGAATACTCAGGGTCACATAGGACCCTGGCAGAGGGGTCCAAAGGACACTACCAAGGAAGCAGGCAGGTAACTGGGACCCCGCTAAGGAGGGACGGAGGACAACATTCTCAGGGAAGTAGGCAGATGGCCAGGGCTGGACAGAAGGAAGCAAGGCGGGAGGTGGATCAGACCTTACACTCAATAACCGCCTCAATTCTCTCTTCTGCTCGAGGATGACGGGGTGATGTAGCCACGACAGGGGTGGTTAGGAGACAGAAAGGAGTGGGGGCAGGAGGCAGGGGCCAGATAGCAGGAAGAACAGGGGGGGCCTGGAATGCAGGAAAATGGGGAGAGCAGTGAATCAGAGCAGGAGGGGCAGGGGGAAGAGGGAGGAAAGTGCAAGGGAAAGGACCAGTTGGGAGGAAAGGTAAAGGAGAAGGACCAGAAGTACAAGGAGGATTCAGTAAAGGGAGCTGAGGGTTTAGGTCAGGGGAGCACAATGAGCAAGGAGGAACTAAATGGAGACAGGAAGGAAGGGAGGACGAGCCAGGCTAGTTTAGCAGATGGGGAAGAAGGACCAGTCACGAGCAGTGAGGGGGGAATTAGCAAGGTGCAGAAGGATACTCAGGAGGAGGAGAGGCATAGGATTGGAGGGGAGGGTGGGCTGGTAAATAAGGAGGGGGTGGCATGTGGCACCCAGATAGGGGGAGGAACAAGGAGCCGGCTGGGTGGAGGGGCCAGTAGAAAGGATGAGGGACATGGAAGGGGGGATGGAGGAAAAGAAGTGGTCAGAGTGCTCCTGTTGGGAGATTCTATGATCAGGGGTATCAAATGGGATAGGGAGGGAGAAGTCTGGCCAGTTAGAACAAGATGCTTCCCTGGACTAACAGTGCACAGGGCTAAGCACGAGGTATATCAGCTGGCAAAGGATTGTGGGGGTTTCCCAGACATACTGGTCCACCTGGGTACAAATGACATTGAGGGAAATAGCGAGCTAGAGATACAGGCAAGATTCAGGGAGCTCGCCAGAGTCTGTCATGACATAGGATGCACAGTTTCCTTCTCAGAAATCCTGCTGGTGCCAAGGGCTAGTGGGGAACACAAAAGGAAGATTAGGGAGATAAACCAGTGGCTCAGGGAGGTGGTGGAGGCCAGAGGGTATGGGTTGATGGGGATTGGGGAGACCTGGGAGGATAAGGAGCTGTATGCTAGAGATAGACTCCATCTCAATTTGGAGGGGAGGGGAATCCTTAAGTTGAAAATAGAGGGGTTCATTGGTGAAAAGTGGGGTTTAAACTTGTGAGGGGGGCGGGATGGGAGAAAAGGCTGTCAAGGGGGTGCCGATAAAGGAGGGACTCTGTCTTCACCCCACTGGGGAGCAGGAGGATTGCAGGAAAAGGCCCACTGGCAAAGTGCAGACCAGGGGAAAACAGAATCCCCATGGGAACACGAGCAGGGGAAATGGAACTATATGGAAAGGGTGGAAGGTAGTCCTGCTAAATGCCAGGCGCTTGGGCAATAAAATGCCTGTGCTCCAGGCGATGCTAACTGAGGGAGCAGTGGATGTGGCAGTGGTCACTGAGACTTGGGCCACTGCAGAACATGACTGGGACCTGAACCTGGAGGGTTACACTATGTTCAGGAAGGACAGGGGAGAGGGAAGGGGAGGAGGGGTAGCAATGATAGTCAAAAACTGCATTGGCATAGGGGGAGTAGAGGAGGTGGAGGGAACCGTGGAGGCGATTTGGGTCACCTTGATAACAAGGTGGGGCAAGACAGTAAAAATAGGAGTGATGTATAGACCCCCTGCCCTGGCGGAGGAGCTGGAGGACAGTCTGGTGGCAGATGTTGGGAGACACTGCAGACTGGGCAGAGGAACAGTGGTGGTGCTGGGGGACTTAAACATGCCAGGAACAGACTGGGAGACTATGACATCCTCTGTGACCAGGGAACTGAGGTTGTTGGATGTCTTTCAAGACGCGTTCCTAACTCAGCAGGTGAGGGAACCGACCAGGGAGGCGCGGGTACTGGATGTGGTCCTGGCAGACAGTGACCAGATTGGGAGCCTGGAGGTAAGGGACCCATTGGCGGGGAGTGACCATGCCACGGTCTGGTTCTGCCTGGACCTAGGAGAGGTAGAAGGCTGCACAAAGACGGAAGTAACCGACTTCAGGGGCAGATTTTAAGGAAATGGAAGGATCCTTATGAGCATTTGGATGAGATTGTCAGACATGGATGCTGATAGTAGGTGGGAAATCATCAGGACAGGGGTGCAGGATGCTACCAGCACCTGTGCAAGAGTAAGACGAAAATGCGGTAGGGCCCAAAAACCCTGCTGGTGGACCAGGGAGGTCCAGGAGGTCGTGCGGGGAAAGAAGGCAGCCTATAAGCAATTCAAGTGCTCAAGGAGTGAAAGGGATTGAGGGGAGTATGAGCTGATGGCTAGAAGGGCCTCTAGGGTGGAGAGGGTGGCTAAGGCAAGGAAGGAGCAGAACCTGGCCAGGGAAATTAGGAGAGGGAACAAGGGGTTCTTTAAATACATTGGGGAAAAACGAAGGGTGAAGGGGCAGATTAGCAGGATTAAATCAGGGGAGAGATGGGCACAAGATCCGGGAGCAGGCTGAGGTACTAAATGAGTACTTCCACCTCAGTTTTCACCAAGGGAAAATGGGGGGTGCTGCATCATACATGGAGGAGACAGAGATACTGAGAAGGGGGACCCCACCGATCGGGCGGGTATGGGGAGAGGGGAGGCATCACTGGCAGGTGGGGGGAGGGCTAAGCAGGGAGAAGAGGTACCGGAAGTGGAAATCACAGCAGAGAGAGTGAGGGAAGCCCTCAACTCCCTTAAGACGGAGAAAGCACCGGGATCGGATAAATTACATCCCAGAGTGCTGAAAGAACTTGCTGATGTCCTGGCGAAACCCCTGGCAGAGCTTTTCACCATCTCTCTGAGGACAGGGTGGGTGCCCCAAGACTGGAAGGTGCGCATATAGTGCCTATCCACAAGGGGATCAAAGGAGGTGGCAGGAACTGGGCCTGTCAGCCTGACATCAGTGGTGGGTAAGGTGATGGAGGGCATTGTCAAAGAGGGAGGCTGGGGGGGACCTGGATAAGTCAGGTGCCTGGATGATGAACAACATGGATTCATCCTGGGAAATCATGTCAGACAAACCTGGTGGAGTTCTATGACTGGGTGACTAGTGCCTTGGACCTGGGTGACCAGTGGACGTCCTCTTCTAGACTTCAGCAAGGCATTTGACTCTGTTCCTCACGTGGGCCTGTTGGATAAGCTGGGAGAAATGGGGTTGGGGAACCAGATGATCAGATGGATAGGCAATTGGCTCCAGGACCGGACCCAGAGGGTCGTAGTTGGCGGGATAGTCTCATCCCCAAGGAGGGTCATTAGTGGGGTCCCACAGAGATCAGTCCTTGGGCCCCTTCTGTTCAATGCCTACATCTCTGACATAAGGACAGGAATCAGGAGTGAGATGAGTCTCTTTATGGATGACTCAAACTGGGGCGTGGTGGATGGGGAGGAGGGAGGGTGGCCTACAGGGGACCTGGAGGCTCTGGAAAGATGGTCTAGAAAGTGGAAGCTGAGGGTCAATGCAGGAAATGCAAGGTACTCACTTGGGGGCCAGAAACCCGGGCCAAGTGTACACCCTGGGGGAATCTACAAGTCTCGATGGCTGAGAGGGACCTGAGGTGGTGGTGGATGTCAAGATGAACAACTCTGAGACTTGTAGGAGGGCAGCAGTCAAGGCCAACAGGATGCTGGGATGCATCGCTAGGGGATCACCCCAGAAGGAGGGAGTGATACTCCTCTGTATAACTGCTTGGTGAGGCCGCACCTTGAGTACTGTGTGCAGTTTTGGAGGCCACACTTAAAGAGGGACATTAACCTCCTGGAGATGGTCCAGAGGAGGCAACCAAAATGATTTGGGGCTTGGGGGACAGAACCTATGAGGAGAGGCTCGAAAAGCTAAATATGTACACACTGGAAGAGAGAAGGGACTGGGGGGACATGATAGAGGTCTTCAGGTACATGAAGAGGGTAAATAGGGGAGGAACAGTCAGGGAGCTTTGAAGGAAGGAGGAGGGGGCCACTAGAGGGCATGGGTGGAAGCTGGAGGGGGGAAGATTCAGGGGAGAAAGGAGGAGGTGCTACTTCACTGAGAGGGTGGAGCCGTGGAATGCACTGCCTACGAGGCTGGTGGAGGCAGAGACAGTGGAGGGGTTCAAGGAGGGGGTGTGACAGGTTCAGGGGAAGGGTTCTGGAAGCAAAATCCAATGCAGCAAGAATATCCGGAACTGGGAAGGGAGAAGCCAGAGAAGGCGAGGGGGGCAGCAAGGTCAGCACTCAGGGTGGGGGCTGACCAAACAAGCAGACACGAAAGACCATTAGGCCTATTCTGCTGGCATTTTAGTATGTTAGTAAAAGACTAGTACAAGCACTGTGCAGACTAACAACAGGAGTTTGTTGCACTCTGTGGCTAGCACCCCTGTACAAAGTGATTTGCCTTATGAATCTAATACTCATTCTTTGGAACTGGCACAAAACATCTCCAAACGGTTGGGAAACGAGGGGTATCAGCATGTCATGAACCCCACTACTACAGACAGAGAATGTCTACAGTCTAATGCCACAAAACATGTTAATCATAAAAATACCAATGGACTTGGAGTACCCTCTTCAGCCCCATTTCACAATGCTCAACCTCCAGCTGCATGGACTGACATTATGGATGATATGGAAGCTGGTCTTCCAACCTGCCTACCCCGACTGCTGCAGACTTACACCATGGTCAGCCTGCTGGTCAGCTCCCCTCTGGCTGCCAAAAATGTGCAACCTGGTCCCACATGTACTAACCCAAATGATTCTAGTAGTAACGCTGCTAGGGGGGATTTTAGAATGTTGTATCTAGTTACTAACTTGGGAACACCAGCAAAAAGAAGAAATGTGGTCTGGCTAAAATATAAAGGCAGCATGGAAGAACTGCCAGACTGAGTCTATGTAGCAAAACGACTGCTCAAAGACTATGCAGTCTGTGGCCATAAAAAATAGACAGGATCAAGTACCTTAGGATCCTCCTTGACCAGGAGCTGTCCTACAAACCTCACATCGACTCCTTAACTAGATCCATCCACCAAAGGCTCGGTCTCCTCTAGCAGCTGGGTAACTCTCTTTCTGGAAAGGCACGACGCGCCATAGCCAACTGCAACCTTCTCCCTTCCATCCTATATGGTGCCCCCCGCTACAGTTCCTCCAAGAGAAGGAGCTCAGCAAACTTTCCATGCTCTACCACAGGGTGGCTCACTTTGCAACAAACTCCTCCCCCAGGAGGCATCACTGTGAGGTCCTCGCAGACCTAAACTGGCCCACCTTATGGCACAAGTTGGCCTATTCCTCTGTTTGCTTGGCCTTTAAATTCACCTCCGTTGGCCCTCCTCCCCATCTGAGTGGGCTGCTCACTCCAAAAGTCCCCTTGACTTCCCTCGTGTTTGCACCAACCAAGGTAAGAGCTCCTTTCACTATGCCACTCCTTACTTATGGAACGCCCTCCTAGCAAGTCTGGTTGACAAGCCTACTCTCCTAGGGTTTAAGTCAGGCCTCAAAGTGTACCTTCTGGAACTTGGTCTCTGTGGTTGTAATCGCTAGCCCCCTGCCTGGGCCGGTTGTCATGCTGTCACTAAATTTGCCACGTCTGTTTCTCCCATGAATCTCTTATGCAAAATTGTTAAATGTACTGTGCACCTGTTTAATACTTTGTGAGCCTTGTGATGTCTGCTGTCTCTGTGTTAAGCATTTGATACCAGTTCTCTATATGTATCAGCTGTAAATACTGTATATTGATACCTATGTATGTAATTTACTTTAACTAATTCCGGGTCGCCCCTGAAAAAGGGATCTCTGGTCTCAGTGGGCTTACCCGGTTACCAAAATCTAAATAAATAAATAAACACCTTTGCACTCATACACATTTCAGGGGATACATAATTTGATGTGAGCTTCAACATCCCACAATTGAACAATTTTGGAAAAGATTTCAGCAAGTAAAGTATTCCCCCTTATGGGCCTCTTTTATGGCAATTCCTTGAATGAAACCTAGAGTTAAAAATATCACAGTTCTTTTCAGAAATGAAGGTGATCATATTTCAGATATTTTGTATTGTGTCAAGCAAAGGGCCAATGTGATTGATAGATCAGCACCTATTCTTGATACTGAAAACACCTGGACTGGAGGTTGAAAAATTAAAGTCTGTTTAAGATCATCAGGCAAAGGAACACACCTCCATGGTAGCTTCTACACTGAGCAAGACAGGGGTTTCTCTTTCTATGCTTGTTAGCCCAAACAAGCACAGATGTGGGTCCCTGTCTCACCTAAGCAATGTATGTGATACTTTGGTCTGCAATTTCTGTTTGCAGACAGGGCATTCCAGTATGTTTTGTCCCAATCCTGTAAAATGTAACCTCTGTGAGGAAACTGGTCATTTGTATCTAAACTGCCCCTGGGTCATCAATAATAAGGGGTCCTTTTACAATCAGGACAATATGGTCCATGAAACTCAAAGCAAAAGGCTTACCCTATTCATTCCTTTGAGATATTGGAAGACCTCCATCATGTCCCCTCGTTCCTTCTCTCCTCCAGGGAGTACAGGTTGAGCTCCTCCAGTCTCTCCTCATAGGGCCTCTACTCTAGCCCCAGTATCATCCTGGTCACCCTCTTCTGTACCCTCTTCGGTACAGCAATGTCCCTGTTTAAGTAGGGATGCCAAAACTGCACGCAGTATTCAAGGTGTGGTCTAACCAGGCAATTGTACAGTGGAAAGAGCATCCCCTGATTCCTTGAGGTTATCCCCCTGGCTATGCACCTCAGCATTTTATTTGCTTGGGCCACAGCCCTTCAACACTACTCTGAGTTATTCATTTTGGCATCTACCACCACCCTGAGGTCCTTCTCCCCTCTAGAAACCTGCAGTGCCTCCCCCCGCCAAGGTGTATACATGAGTTGGGTTTTTGGCCCCCAGGTTCAGAACCCTACATTTCCCAGCATTAAACTTTAGCTTCCAGGCTCATGACCACCTACCCAGAGTCTCCAGGTCCTCCTGGACAGCCAGTTTCCCCTCCTCCCCTTCCACCACCACTCACAGCTTCAAGTCGTTGGCAAAGATGCTCATCCCACTCCTGATACTGCTTCTAATGTCTGAGATATAGGCGTTAAACAGGAGTGGACCCAATACCAATCTCTGTGGGACCCCGCTAATGACTCTCCTGGAGGATGAGACCTCCCTCCCACCCTTACCCTCTGTACACCCCCCGCTAGCCAGTTTCATATCCACCTGACCATCTGCCTCCCCACCCCCATATCCTCCAGCTTCCCCAGTAGCCCAGGATGTGGCACTGAGTCAAATGCCCTGCTGAAGTCCAGAAAAGGACATCCACTGGCCTGCCCAGACCCAGCGCACTCATCACCCCCTCATAAAACTCCAACAGGTTGGTCTGACATGATCTGCCCTTAACAAAGCCATGCTGGCAATCACCTTGGTGACTCATGCCTTCAGAATCCCCTCCAGCCTCTCCTTCAGGATAACCTGTATATGTGTATATTCAAGGAAAAGCATGGGAAAAATCTGCGCTAGTCTGGAATGGCCATTGTTACTTCATTTTCAGCAATGTCACCCTGCCAGTCCGGAGCCAACAGGCTACATATAAGAATGTTAAAAAATCTCTGTATGCTGCCAACATTAAATTTAGGATGCTCTATCTGGCTCGGCTTGTTGTGACTATGCTGCAAGGGACTACAGAATTAAATTCAGCTAAAGCTTTCAAGCAAGGGCTCCCACGGTTGTTTCCAGGGTTCCACTGCTCCGTTCTCCAGTCTACAAGTTTTTTCATGACGTCTACTACTTAATTCTCTTCTAGCTGTCTGTGATATGTTATAGAGGTCATAAAAGGAATTTACATCAAAGGAGAAAACAATATATGAAAGACAAAGAAATATATGTACCGAGAAAAAAAAATAGGTTGCCAATATATATGCACAGACTGTATATAGGATAATATTGCAACTATGATAAGTAGTCTAACATATTCTGTGCTAATGATACAACCATTCTCAGAGACCAAATCAACAGTTTCCTGGTACAGTACAGTTTGCAGTGTTTCATGAAGGATTTACCCTATCCAAGGATAGCCTCACCTCAAGGTGAGTGAGGCACTAGAGGTCATGCAGGTCTGAGGGGGAGAGACCATGCAAGACTGAAAGGGGAGGTAGTGAGGGGTGGAGGTATACAGAGCCACAGAGAGGTAGGGGAACTCAGAAGATTAGAGTAGGGTGGAGATTAGGGCGTCATCAACGGAAACAATTGCAGACCTCCTTGAAATTGCGCAAGCAAAGAGTTTTGAAAGTGGACCACTTCAAGAGGCTCATAAGCCTCAGAGCTTTCTGTATTGAGTTCCATAGAACTGGGAGAGCATGGCTTATAGCAGCTTTACCAAAATGTGTCCTGATCTTAGGGACCAATAGAGAAATATACCAGAGGCTTCTCAGTGGATAGTTGCCGGCCCTGCAGACAGGCAAGAAATCTGAAATGTACTGGGGGAGCATGTTGATGATTGATCTGTATGTCCAATAGACAGCATTTCTTTGTCTTCTGGCACTTAAAGAGCTCCAGTCTACCTTGGCATAGAGAGTGCAATGGTGGGTAACGTTCGGTGGTCTGGTAATGAATCTAATAGCACGGTGATAAAGAGTGTCCAGTTTGGACAAGACAGTGGTTGGTCCTTGGCCATAGATGAGGGCAGAATAATCCAGTAGGGGCATGAAAGTAGTCAGGACTGACCTGGTTTTTGCTTCCTGGGTAAGAAGATTCCTGATTCGAAAGAAGAGACCGAGTCTTTGCTTTAACTTTTTGGATAACTCCTCGATGTGATCAATGAAGGACAGGTTGATATCTATCCAGAAGCCGAGGTATTTAAATTTAGTTACAAACTCCAGAGGTTCACCCAGGAGTGTGTTTACTTGCGGGGAAGTGCCATAAGCATAGGACTTGGAGGTACTGGTAGATGGGGAAAACAGCATAGCTTTGGGTTTTTTGCATTTAGCAGTAACTTCAAATGCAGCAGGTTTGCTTGAAGTTGGTCAAAGCTATGTTATAGGTTCCTGCAAGCTAGTTCTGGCATGGGTCTGTCAATGTACAAAACCGTATCATGAGCAAATAAGTGAATGTTTGCAGATTCGAGGCCCTTATTAATGTTATTGATATAAATGGCAAATAGTGGAGGGCCTAAAATAGACCCTTGGGGTGCACCTCTCAGTAGGTGTTTTAGTGAGGAAAATACCCCATTGGCCTTGACCAGCTGGTTGCAATCTAGCAAGTAGTTAGCAAACCACTTTAGAGCTGGTTCGCTAATCCCAATGTATTCCAGCTCAGTCAGAAGCAGGTCATGGACCACAGTATCAAAGGCTTTGCTCAAGTCAAGGAACAAGGCACAAACGTAATACTTATCATCCAGTGCTATCTGACAGTCATTTGTGACTTTTGCAAGTGTGGATATGATACCGTGGCTAGGTCTAAAGCCAGACTGCGCTTCATTTAGCAGATTGAGGGATTCCAGGTCATGCTGAGTTGAGTGTTGATAACCTTCTCAAGTAGTTTCGACAAGTTGGGTAGGAGGGATATTGGCCGGTAGTTGTTTAGATCACTGGAGTCACCGGATTTGATTAGGAGAATGCCTTGAGTTGTTTTCCAAATAGATGGGAGTGTGCCCTGGGCAAGGGATAGGTTGAAGAGATGCGTGATAGAAGGGGATAAAGCGTGGTAACCTACTTTGAGATAGTAGGGCTCACTGTAATCTGCTCCAGCAGTTTTGCTTGTATCTAAATCCTGGAGTAATTCTTCCACTTGATTCAGTGAGACAGGACAGAAGGAGAAAACTAGTTGTCGGGGGGTTTTGATGCATTTAAGCGTGTCAAATCTATGTGGTTTAATGTAGGTTTAAAGTAGCCAGAAGGGTATTTACTGGTGAGGTGTCAAACGCTAATCCTGCCACAGCAAAGTGACTGTTGAAGAGTTCCAGAATCTTGCATTTGTCCATGGTGGCATTGCCCCCAGTCGTGATTTTCTGGGAAAGCGTGCTGGCTGGGCTATGACCTTCAATGTTTTTGAGGTTTTTCCAAAATTTTGCTGAGCAATGGGAAGAAGAATCGAGTTCTGCATGGAAGTATGTAGCTTTCTCGGCCCTGATCAGCTTGGTACACAGGTTTCTGGTGGATCTAAAGGCAGTCAAATCAGCTGCCTGTCTGTTTTTCCTGACCGTTTTCCAAAGGGCATCCCTATTATTTACTGCAGCTTTAAGACTGGTAGTGAACCAGGGGAGTGTTTTTTTCTTAGTACGGATTTTAGTTAGGGGGGTGTGTTTATTAATAGCCTTGAGTACAGCAGAATGGAATAACTCATATGCCTTGTCTACTGTGGGAGCCAGATCAAAATCCTGTCAATTAATGCATTGAAGGTCTATCAAGTATGCATTAGGTGTATGAAGGTGCACATGGTTTTGTTTTAGTACTTGCCTTACCTGCAGCCTTTATGTTGTTGTTTTTTTTTGTTTGTTTGTTTTATTATGTTTTGGTGATTGCTGTTTGCTTAGATCATTTCTTTTTTGTAGTATTGTGCTGGACTGTATAGGATGGACTACCTCGTGGAGCAGTATAAATCAGTGGTGTGATTTTACTAATCTTTTTATGAGTAGTTTATTGGCTTTTGGCCCTGTACATTTTGAAGTTCACTGGGACCCCTTAATTTTTTTTGTGTGTGTGGTGCTCATTTCATTTGGTGGGGGAGGGTTCAGGTTGGTTAATCTTTCTTCTTTTTTTTAGTTTTTACAATAAAGTCAGTGTCTATACTTCATTATCCTGATTTGGTAACCTGATCCTTAGGCAAGCTGGTTGCATGCTTCACAGCCTATTGCAATTTTTATGGCATGCGATTGTCATTGTTGACTTGTCCCAGGCCAGTACTTCCACTTTGGTGGGGGTCAAACTGGGACTTTATTATTTTTTGCTTTCTTATTGTTGTAAATTTTTTTATTTGACTTTACTAGGTCCTATTGGAAATGATCCGTTCGACTGTGGCTTGGCCAAGTGTATGTAGTTCATTACTGTTATCTTCTTGTTGGTCTGTCACCAACTTTATTGTTCATAGTTCTCTCATTGGGCAGAACTCCTTTTCTTGTAGCTATGCAGCAGTATTTTAAACCTAGGGGTATTTTTTGCATAAAGGCTTTAGTTATTTATGTACACCAGTCAGTTCTTTGGGCAGCCAGGGCTAATGCTCTGCTTTTGAATGGCTGTTGTTTTATGATGTTTTTCATGTGCTTAGTAGTACACCTTTCTTTTATCATACTAGAATCGTGATACCAAGGCTTTCTTTCCCCTTTCTTTCCCCTCATGACTGCTGTTAACTATAAAATAATCACTTGGAACATTAAAGGTACTCAAACACCAGAAAAGAGTCATTTGGTCCTCCGCCATTTGAAATCCTTAGGGGCGCAGATTGTGCTCCTTCAGGATACTCATACTAAACAGCATGACAGGTATCTGTGGCATAGGAAACAAAAGACACAAAAAGCAAGCACTCAGACCAAAAATAAACATGCCAGAAATTCAATGCAGTTTGGAGCAGGTACCTGCAGCACTACACCTCAACGCTTTGTGTCCTCTCCGGGACACTTTGTCAGGATGCCTGTAGTATAGTGCTGTGGGTACCTGCTCCAAACTGCATTGAATTTCTGGCATGTTTATTTTTGGTATGAGTCTTTGCTTTTTGTGTCTTTTGTTTACTTTTCCAAGTTTTAGCACCCACTCGTTCCATTAAGCGCACTCGATTGTGCTTATCTATGGCATAGGACCTGGGTGGACCAAGCTTTTGCAGCTGGGGACAGTAACAGAAGGGCAGGGGTGGCTATCCTAGTGGCTAGATCTCTCTCTTTTCAGGTTGTCATTGACATACATAACCCAGATGGTAGATATCTTATTGTGAAGGGTACTCTTGGACATCAAGAGGTGGTAATTGGGAGCATTTATGGTCTGAATTTTGATAGCCCTGTATTTTTTTGTTAATTTGTTATCTCTTCTTATTCCATACAAGGATTCTATGTTAATTCCTAGGGGAGACTGAAACTTAGCACAAGATTCTACCCTAGATAGGGCCCCTGCCCGAATGATTGGTCTCTCTCCTGCTCAGTGGGCCTTAGTATACCCTAAAGACTCCCTGGGTCTTGTGGATCCATGGATAGTGTTACATCCCTCACATATGTGCTTTACATTTCACTCTGTAGTCCACGATTCCCATTCTAGGTTACATTTTTTCTTGCTTTCTCAACAACTTCTAGATGGGGTTGGTAGTTGTGAAGTGGAAGCTAGAGTTGTTTCGGACCATGCCCCAATAGTATTAGTAGTTACCCCCTCACTTCTCTCTCCGTGGGATAAAACTTGGAAACATAATAATTTGCTAAAAGACTCTGACTGTTTTCTTGTATCGAAGATTATACAGATTTTTTTCTTTCAACACAATACGGCATGGTTATTACATATTCAGTTTTATGGGGAGCTTATAAAACCGATGTTTGAGGGGAACTTATATGATTGGCCATTATGCGTAAGCACAAACGCTTACAATCTAGTACCCAACTTTTGCATAAAATATGCCAACTGGAATCCAACATTTCTGCTTCCTCCTCAGGCTCTTATCATAGCTCAAGAACAGTATGCCACTTTCCTCAGGGAGAACACAGAATATGCTATTTTTAGAGCTAAAGTTGGCATATGTAGATCAGGAGGAGCAAGCCAGCAGACTTTTAGCTCTGTGGTTTAAACAACTGGAAGCCACTAGATTCATACCATGTATTCGAAGGTTCCCTGGCTCCCCTCCATACATGCATCCTAAGGATGTGGCAGACTGCTTTGGTGCTTATTATGCAGATCTTTATGTCACTGAACCTTTTGTTTTTCGGGGTCAGATTCGAGCCTATATGCTAAAGGCACAGTTGCCTCAGCTTTGAGAGGACCATAAAGAGCTATTTCATAGACCTATTGCTATAGAAGAGGTGGCACATGCGCTTGGCTCCCTTCCAAATGACAAGGCTCCAGGCCCTGATGGCTTTACTTCTAATTTTTTACAAGGCTCTTAAAGATAAGCAAGCCCCCCAACTTACCCTTTTTTTAATGAAATCTTTGATCTTGAGTCACTGCCTCCCTCTTTTCAAGAAGCCTTTATAACGGTTCTCCCCAAGCCTGGTAGGGATAGTGAAGTGGTTAACAATTATAGACCTTGCTCATTACCCAATATTGATCTTAAACTATTAGCCATAGTGTTGGCTTACTGTCATATGCAGAATTACGGAGAACTGATTGGCCCTGAACAAATCAGCTTTATGGCAGGTGGGCACTTTAGAGACCACTTACAGAAAGTAGCTCATCTCATGTCTGCATCGAGGGACTCCAAGGGTACTGCTTTCTTGGTGTCCCTCGATACAGAAAAAGCTTTTGGTAAGGTTTCATGGCCCTTTTTGTTTGAGACTTAAGACATGCTTGGTTTCCCTTCAGAATTTATCACTTGGATTAAATTGTTGTATTAACATCATACAGCCCATGTTTATTGCAATGTTTTTTTCTTCTCCCCCCTTCTCTTTACATAAAGGTACTCACCAGGGTTGCTACCTCTCATCTTTTCTTTTTAATTTATATATTGAGACCCTTACTCACTCTATTTTACAGGATCCCAGTATTCAGGGCATCTCTGTTGCAGAGCAGGCTTACCCCATATCTACATATGCAGATGACAGTTTACTTCATTTGCAACATTGTACTTCTTCATTACCTGCAGCTTTGATTTACTACATTGTTTTGGCTGCCTTTCTGGCTAGAAACTGAATTTAGACAAGATAGTTGTTATGCCACTTAACTCCTATACATACAAGAATGATGTTATGAAATGGGGTGGCACCTGGATCTGGGATGCTCTTACCTACTTGGGCATTTCAGTTTGTAGAGATACCCAGATTCTTATTAAGAATAACCTTTCAACTCTCTTACACACTGTCAGATCAGATTTAAATCGCTGGCTTAAGTTGCCACTAACACTTTGGGCCTGTATTAATATTATAAAAATGAATGTTCTTCCCTGAATTCTATACCCCTTAACTATGATGGGTGTCTTTCTCCCCAGGCGATGGTTTCTCTCTCTCTTTACTCGTTACTTTCTAATTTTTTATGGGGAGGTAAACGTCCTCAGCGGTCCTATATGAAATTAATACTGGCTAATAAGACCCATGGAGGGCTTGGTCTCCCAGATATTTTTATTTATCTATCAGGACATGCAGCCCACTTTTTATGGTAGAAGGCGAAGCCCTCCTTGGATGGATCTAATAGGAATTCGCCTGCATACCGAACTACTGAATTAGCTTCAGCTAAGCAACACAATGTGGTTCTTAGTTTCCTACCTAGCTGCAAATTTTGTCAACTTGTGGCTCTTCAAGATTCCCCTATTGGTACTTCAGTCAAAGACTGTAGAAAACTGCACCAGTTTTGGGGTACTTCTCCAATCCATGATATGTCCCAGCCTGTATGATTCAATCCAAACTTTCGCATTGGTCAGAAGGTAATTAGGAACTCTTTTCTCCCCAGTGTGGATCTAGGCAACCTTGCCTCTTTTATTCTAGGGGATGCTTTTATCCCTTTCTCCACATTTGAAACTCTCCATGCAATTAGCAGCCCAGCTGCTTTTCAGTTCATGCAGTTGCAGCATGTAGCTTGTGTTGCTTTAGGCCCCCCACCCTTGGCCTACGTCCATTTTTGAAATTTGATATCTTTTAGTCAAAGATGCAGCACAGAGGCATATTATATCTTGTCTGTACAAATGTTTAAGTAATTATGCTACTACCAGACTGAATCTACAATTAGGCTACTGGAGTACTGAGTTTCCAGAATTAAAGGATAAGGCTAATATTGATACGGTCTGGTGCAATTCACATAAATATTTGAAGTCTGACTGTTTAAAGTTGGCTCAATTTAAACTGTTATTTCACATGTACTATACCCCTGACAGACTAACTAAAATATGATATTTGGATATAGATACCTGCATTAAATGTAAAATAGGAAGGGGAACCTTGAGGCACATGTTTTGGGACTGCAACAAAATCCAACAGTTTTAGCATGATATCAAAGAGAGTTTGGACCCCTTGTTAGGCTTATAGGATGCTTTTGAGCCTCTTCTTTGCCTTACAGGTCTGGTTCTAGAAAAACTGATAGGCCAACAGAGACTGGACATATGGCTTTCATCATGGTGGTTGCCAGAAAAGTGATACAGTAGCTAGGCATTGGCTGGAGGAGCAAGCTCCCACCTACTGGGAATGGTTAACCTTGATCCTTAAAGTTTTGAGAATGGAGTGCATGATAGCTACAGTACGGTAGTATAAGACATGCTGACCGAACATACCATACGCATTGGGACGCCCTCCATACTTTGTTGTGTTTGTCTCAGTCCCATTAGCTGTCTGCTTCCATTCCCCTCCCATTACAACTTTTAAAACTTTTAACTTCATGGTATAGTACTGGTTTCATGTTCTAATTATTTTATTCTTGTTTTTGCCCTGACCTCCTTGCTCTGACCGGGACAGTGTTTTTGCTATTTTACTTGTTTTTTTTTTGTTTGTTTCACTACCCATACTATATATCTGTTTTTCTCCTTATGTATTACCATGCATGATAGCTGTTATAAGCATATTGCAGAATTTTTGTGTTATTCTGTGAGTAGTACTTGTTATCAATTACTGTTTGTTAAGCTAATTGAGGTTGTATTCTTTGTTATTTGTCAAAATGTGATTATCTACTCTTTTATAGTTATGCTTATTAAGGTTAGGAGTTCTTTGATGTTTGTTACTTTATGAGCTTACTTGTTTGCTTTCTTTAAACATTTTAATAAAGTTCTTTTAGTTTAAAAAAAAGAATACTACTACTTGGCCTGTACAAGCTTATTCTACATTAAGGACCCTCCATTCCCACAGGAAAATTTCAAAGTAGTTGGGGGGAAAAGAGATACAGCATGAGGAGTCAATCCAAACCTAAAATGGCAAAGATAGATGTTGTGGAAACATGTAACGCTTTCATGGTTCTGAAAGGCAAACCAATGAAGATGATGGAGATTCTGAAGCCTTTTTGGTGGCATCCTCCCAGAAGGATCTTTCAGACATGCATGGTGATCAGACAGATGCTACTAAACCTAGGAAACAGACCAGAAAGAAAAAGCATTTATAATATCTAAGAATGTTGATTTTCTTTGTTTAGAAGCCTCATTGCTCTGTGCTCAACAAATAACAACAAAATCATAACCCATAATGTTAATAGTATAGAGAGTTATAAGAGGAGATAAAGTACTCTGTCTCCCCTTAGCAACTCCAGTGCTCATGTGAATTTGTTACAAGATACCAGATTAAGATCAACCGCAAATATTTATAACACCCAAAAAGCATGGCCATGGGGGCCGTCCATCTGGTCTATAGTTACTGATCATTGTTCTGGAGTAGCTAGTTTGTTCAAATCACTTCCCATCAAAATTCTAAAGGTTATGGATATTGACCCGGGGTGGGCACTATTGTTAGATGTGTTAAGCCAGAAACAGCCTATGCGTAGAGCAGTTGTATATGCTCCTCAGACAAAAACACCAAGAATTTCCCTCTTCCATTTACTTCTATTATACCTGCATACAGCAAAACCAGTAGGATTGGGTGGTGCTTTTAACTGTCCATATGATTTGAAAGATAAATCAGGAGCAATTTTAAAATTATATTGTGACACCAATTTCTTTAAACAAATGATTACTACAGCTGGCTTGACAGATTTGTATAGGATGTTACACATCACTGAGGGGTACACATACCACACTTTGTCTTCTTGTATTGATTTTATTTTTGTTTCTAGACAATGGGATATTTGGAGGCAAAAACAGAAGCAGTTCTACATCAAATCACTTTGTGGTACAGGTAACAATGGGAGCCTCCACCTTAAGGTTATGGGTACAGGGTACTGGTGGATTAATGACTCTGTTTTGGGTAATAAAGAAGTTAAGCTACAGGATAAAGAATTTCTAAAAGCTAAAATGTCCAGAGTCTGTTTTAATTCATTAATTGAATGGTGGGAGGATACAAAGCTGGGAATAAAAACATTATTTCAAAAACTTTATGTTTCCGCAGGTACGGGCTCAGCTCTTTTGCCTTATTCCCTTCAACATACTGAAAAGACCTCTTATACAGATCAGATAACTTGCATAAAAAAGAAGATGCAGGTTTTTTATACAACAGGACAAACTCTTTGAAGGCAGAACAATCCTTAGGTGCATGTGTTAAGAAACAATCCATTTATATTTTTAAAGCCTGTCAGAATAGAATTACAAATAGGGTGTTCTTAGTAGAGATGGGTGAAGGTGGCTCCACTTTCTCCAAATGGAAAGCAGAGTGAAAGCGAATTCGCTGGAAGTTTCAGTAACGCCGAAGGGAGTACTTCATATTAATGAGTAACACGTAAGAACCATTGAAAACAAATACTTTGCATTACTCCACCTTCCCAAAACACTACTCCACTAATTTAAGGCGAAGTGCATTGAAAACAATGTACTTCGCCTTACTTCGCCTTGTTTTTAAGCTCCAAAGGCAAATTTTGCAGTGATTCAGGGGATTTCAGGTCACATGGTCTCTAGATTGTTCTGCTCAGCTTCAGTTTGGGGTAGTGTGTATAGGAAGCTGTAGGAGATAATCTGCTCTGAGAGCTCTCTGTGATTCAAACCTTCTAAAAGCTGTTAAAAACCCTTTTTGAGTCATTTTTTTTTTGCTGAAACATTATTAGTTCATCGATTATAGGAAACCCTCCTGTGCTCTTATCATCAAGCATTTATTGCTTGTGTGTGTATTTTGAATGTTAATATACAACATTCAGTCTGTGTACTGAGAGACAGTGGAAGTGTGCTTTGGGCGTATCTGTGGTGTAGGTAGATTAACTTGGAGAAAAAGACAGTGCTTTCTGTTTTGGTGATATTTCTTGTATAACTGTGTTAATGTACACACAGTAATATTTTTAATAATTCTTGCCTTTTTTTGCTGATTGTTGTGGTGCAGCAGTGCATAATTTTAGTTTGTTTAAAATATGTGGTTATATTACTGAAGTTTTCAATTTGCTATGCATTACTTAGTGTGTGTGAGAGTATGTGTGTGATGCATGTCATCAAATCACCTTTATTGTGCCACATAATTTCAGCAATGTGAACCTGCTATCCACTGCAGCTATATAATTTTTTGTACTTCTTTGTGGTATCTTTACTGGTACTCGTACTAGTGACTCTTACTGCGGCAGTGCAGTACACTGCCGCCCCCCCCCACAGCCCGCTTCCAACCGGCAAAGATATTCTTTTCCAGATTTGAATATCTGATGGTGAGCACTGGTTAGGTGTTGTGCCTTTGCATCTGCATCTCTTCAGTGCACAGCGCAATCTTAATCTGTCTGTACATACATTTGCATCTCTTTAGGGCCCAATCTCCATCTCTGACTGAAGTCACAGTTGTTTCTTTGGCTTCCCTTCAGAGTACTGGACAGGTTGGCGCATAATTCAGCATAAATATTGTACTCATTAATATGCGTTTTTAAGTCAGGACCATCATCAGGAATCACTCATGATACAAATCACGTTCTTCATCATCACTGTCACAAATGCAGTCACAAATTACAATTTACGATCACGTCACAAATCACAACAGTAATTTTTTTTACTAGTTACTTGGATGTATTGTAAGCCTGTTTTGTAGTATTTCTCCATGCTTCATCACCACCCCACCATTGTACTCATTAATGAGTGTTTTTAAGTCATGGAGTTTTGTGCCACACCTCATCGGGGCCCAGGGAAGTACAGCCATAGGCATTTGCATTTCTTTATCATCACGGTCACAAATGCAGTCACAAATTACGATTTACGATCATGTCACGAATCACCACATTAACATTTTTATTAGTTACTTTGGATGTTGTAAGCCTGTTTTGTAGTATCTCTCCAGGCTTCACCACCTCACAATTGTGCTCATTAATAAGTGTTTTTACATCAGGGAGTTGGACAGTGTCTGCAGTACATACACAGACTACAAAAAAAAACTGCACCCATGCAGTTTAGCACAATATATTTCCACTTCTCAGAATACATATGGAAGACAACAAAAAAAGAGCAGAATTACATACAAGGGTTGGGGATGATGGAGGAATACATTTTATAACACAGCAAGAAAGGTGTGGGGCGCACATGGTGTGAGAGAAAAAAAACTAATGTGGAATCCCATGGTGATCCAGCAGCAGTTCCAGCATGGACATAATTTGCAACTGATGTCCCTCTATGTAAGAAAAATAAAATTTACAGAAAGAACAAATTAAGTAAAAAAAGAGTACAAACAGAAAAGACAAAAAAATGTAGCTTTTAAAAAAGCTGTTGGGTCTAAATCAAAGTTTAAATCTCCTCCATGTTCTGATCTCAAAGTATCAGCAGTCACAAAACACACTCCTCTCTCTCTCTCCATCTGCACAGAAGAAAGTAAAAGTGTCTGCTTGTATGATTCACTTTCTTCCTGCCTAGCTAAAGAGCATGTGTCTTACAGTACTGTAAGCCATGTGATGTGTGGGGAGGCTGCCAATTTTGAAACACCAAGTGGATCACTTAGAATCATAATGAGGAACGCGAAGTCCATTAAAAACAATGACTTCGCCTTACTTCGCATTGCCATTCCATCTTAACACGAAGTGGTAATGATAAGGCGGAGTGAGCACTTTGCATTGCCTACTCCGCGTAGTGGAGTGGCAATGTGAAGTGCCCACTACACGTTCACTTCGCCATCGGAATTTAAATTTGCTGCATCTCTAGTTCTTAGCAATTTATGATAAGGACAGTAAGACATGTACAGACTTCCAAGACACAGCAGCAACCATGTCTGGTAAGTTGCATGAATGGTTGAGGGAGCCCCTGCGGTTGAAAGACACCATAGACTCTTATCTCTGCAAAGGCATCATGGAAGCTTTGACTGATGCAGACAAAAAAGAACTGATTAAATCAATTTCTTTAGAGGATGTAGACTCTTTTTAAAACCTTTTCTCATTTTTTAAGTCTAAAGTGTTTAATGAAATGTTATATATGTTAAGATCCTCAGATAATATGGCTAAAGTTATTTTGATTCTGTTATACAAAAATTGGGATAAATTGGATTTAGGAAACTGGAAACCAATGTCCATCATGAATACAGATATTAAAACTCTCACAAAAATACTGGGACAAAGGCTAACTAGATTGGCAGGTACACTGATAGCCCCAAACCAGACATGTGCTATGCCCTGGGAGATCTATGCTAGATAATTTGATTCAGGTTAAGGAAATTATGGCTAGAGGACAATTACCAAAGTTTATTTTATTTATTTATTTTACTTGAATTTTGGTAACCAAGTAAGCCCACTGAGACCATGCAGTCCCTATTTCAGGGGCGACCCGGGGGAGGATACATAGGACAATAGTTCACAACATACAAAGAGACACACCACTATACAAAATCAAAATAACAATCAACCTAATGTCTCAAAGACATTATACAATAAACAGGAATATAATACATAAAGAGTCATAGTACAATATATGATTTAAGAAGTTGCAAGGCATGTTAATCTCACTTGATCAGGAAAAGGCCTTTGACCAGGTTCTGTATGATTATTTATTCCAGATACTAGCTTTTCATGGATTACCTGAGACTTTCATACAATAGATGCAATTATTATACAGCAGTGCTGATTTTCACCCACTGATTAATGGAACAGTAGGATCCAGAATTAATATAGCTAGGGGATTTCGGCAAGGGTGTCCACTCAGCACATTGTTATATGTGTTCTGTATACATGTTTTAATTTGCAAAATGATTCAGTCACCACTGGTTCATGGTATTTTGATCAGTCCTAATATGTCTCAATTAAAAATATCAGTCTATATAGATGATTTATGCCTATATGTAGATAGCCTATAATCATGTCACAATGCACTAACCTTGGTGACTCAATATGCTAGGGTATCAGGAGCCAGGCTAACTATATGTAGAAGTCAGACCTTTTGTTTGGGTACTGCTAATAAAATGGGACTGAAACAAATATTTAATATCCCAGTAGTGGAATCTGAAATTAAAATCTTGGGTATTAAATTTGGTAACTTTGAGATGGATAAGGTGAACCGAGAAGACACTATTAGGGAGGAGGAAAGGTAAATAAATATATGGAAAACTATGCAGTTACTGAAGCAAAAAAAGAGTATATCTAATAAAAAAATCAGTACTTCTGATATTCTTGAACCTCAGTTATGTATTTCCACCCCCACAGGAATCAGAGTCCAAACTATATACTGTATATTGTAGTTTTCCAAGCACTATGGGGAATAGGCTTAATCCTATTTATAGGAATTTTACATATCTTCCAGTGAGCAAGGGTAGTTTTGCAATGGTTCGCCCTTTAGTCTTTTTCTACTCCTTATTTTTTTCAGTTAGGTTCTCATCCTTATTTTCCTCTAGAGATATGACTTGGAAACTTTGGATGAATAAGTGGATTGAACCAGTTTTGGTACTTTGTGAAGCTAGCAAATGGGCTTTTCATACCAGATTAAAATGGGATCAGACGCCCAAATGTATGTCCTCGGCTGTTAAGAAAGTAAAATTGTGGCACTTAACACCACAGCATTTTCGTAGCCTACAAAGGAAAGGTTTGTAAAAGTGCATTATAGATGCCTATTTTACAGACCTTGTAATCTTCCCATGCAGATCAATACAGATGACATCTGACACATTACAACAGCTCACAGACTCCAGGCTCCCAAAACATATATGGGATATAGTGTGGTTGCTCTGCCATGGTAGGCTAGGGGTTTGAGACACACATAAGCACAAACAAGTCTCAGAGTGATATTGCCCCAGTGATATGTGTAATGGTACCTTTGAAACACAAGAACATTTGTTCATGACCTGTCCTTATATAGCCTTATTTTGGGAGTTTCTAGTGCAAGCTGTAGGGAGTCCTGCATAACAAACTGTGACGTACGACGTACTCATTTTAGATATTTATTCAGGGATATGAGCAAAGTATTACAAAAGTACCTTGAAGCTCATCTGTGGCATAAAAAATCATAGCTGTAGAGTTTTGGGGAGGTTTCCAGGCTCGAGCCCCCCCTCCCCGGGAAAGCTCAGCCCCCCAGATAGGGTAGTCTAACAGTAGGTTACCTGTTTGGGTGAAAAGTTTTGGGCCTGAGAGCCCCCCCTCAGGAAAATCTAAACTCTATATCCATGAATAAAACACTATATTTGGCAGGCAAGATGAGATTGGGTGATACAGCAACAGTACTGGACACTACGGCAGCGTTTTACATGTATCCAGAGACAGGTACAGTCTTTATAGTGTATGGAATAGCAAAACTCACCAAACACTTGTTGCTGTTCTAGAAACATTGTACAGGATGAGTGGGGTAAAATACTAGCCTCTTATGATATGGTATATGCCTTTTTCCATTTGGGTAATTGGCTTAGTGTTTTTTATTATGTATAATTTGTAACCCGTGTATGATGTCCTTATGTGATTTATGATTTTTCTTCAATAAAAACTTCCCCTACTCTTCTTCAGTAAGTGCCATGTGTTCTTTAACTTCCACCTGGACAGTAACCAGAGATGGACAGAAGGGACCTTACTGTAACATCTCATCTGAAGCATAGCATCTCAGTAGTGCAGCACACCCATATACTGCACTCCCATGTCAGTTACGGATATTACCCAAAGTACCTGGGGTGGGGCTAGAATCCATGACCTGCCAGTATTCTGACCCCAGAGGTAAGCTTGGAACCAACTGAGATACTGATGCTACTAATAATAATAAACATAGTTTTCTTTTTTTTTTCAGGTTCTCCATAACTCTGGTTATGAGCTGGCTATTTCATTTATTTATTTTTTTTATTAATTATTTCTATTTCCAAATTAGTGGCATTTTCTACATGAGACAGTGTACATGGGCCCATGTTGCTATATTTCCTCTTAAAGGGACACTGTCTATTCCCTTTAGGCCTCAAAGTTTCCCTAGTTTAACAAGCATCTGTCAATGTTAAATGTATGCTTGCAGTGACAACTCTGAAAAACATGATATCTAAACACAATTTAACTTAAATTTCCCTCTTTTTTTGAACTGTCACCCTTATTTGTTTATCTTATACTAAGGACATTTGCATGGAAAAAGTATCTCTGTCCTATTTGCTCTGTCTACTTGTCTACTGCAGTCACAAGTTCTGTTTATGACATCCCAATCTGTTGCTGTGGAGATAATCGTGATGTCATAAACTGGGCATCATGATGTCATGTGTAGACAAGCAGCCAAAGTTAACATACTAACATACTAAAATGCCAACAGAATAGGCCTAATGGTCTTTCGTGTCTGCTCATTTGGTCAGCCCCCACCCTGGGAGCTGATCTTGCTGCCCCCTTCGCCTTCTCTGGCTTCTCCTTTCCCAGTTCCGGATATTCTCGCTGCACTGGATTTTGCTTCCAGAACCCTTCCCCTGTACCTGTCTCACCCCCTCTTGAACCCCTCCACCATCTCTGCCTCCACTAGCCACCTGGGCAGCGCATTCCATGGCTCCACTACCCTCTCAGTGAAGTAGCACCTCCTCCTGAAGTAGCTAATAAAGTTCAAGGGACAATAATCTTGTTTTTATGTCACTTCCCTCAGTAATAAGTAGTAGTAGTTGTAGTAGATCTTTTTATTCATAAGAATAAGGTACATTCAATTAAGCAAAGCTCATTTACAATGAGGTCCCAGGTATTACATCAGTTTCAATTCATAAGTACTAAATAAATGTACATACATCTAAACAACAGCTCTACGATGCCGGTTCACCAATTATTTTTTCGATTGGCATTCCAACGATGAATTTATGTCAACTGCAACTATGGTTGGCATAAATCCATCTGAGAACACTATGTTTTCTTCGAGGGGATTCTCCCCCCAAACCCACCATGCAGGGGGCTCTGCCCGCCACAACCCCATACTTAATATAATCAACTCCAAGTTGGAGTTGATTCAGGGAGGGAATGCAAGACCCAAGAAAGCAGTGCCAGGGTCCTGCGGTGACAGTACAGTGACCTGTCACTGTGTTGCTGTACTGTCATTCGTGGTACAGGTGTCAACGTTCAATCAGCATATGCTAGACAACCATACAGGTACAGATATACACTCTTACAAGTGAGGCTAAACATTTTTGCAAATAAGCAAATGGAAACAACTATACAGATATAGATATACACTCTTACAAGTGAAATACAGAAAAAGAGAAAAGAATTGCAAAAATAGAGTTTTGTCTGAATGATACAGAGGGTAAAAGCATAGATCTGTAGAACAGTGAGTTGCAGATTCAGCCCCCATCAGGGCCACAAACAATATTGTCTAAGGAAATCTGCACTACAGTAAACTGTAGCTGGGTCAGTAATGTGGCGGGCTGAGGTGCTAGATGCCTCACCTCCCACCATATCAATAACCTGGTTTGGGAATGGACCAGGGTTACTTAGGGGCTGGTGGGATGAAGGAAGATTTAGTGTCCACTAATGGATCTCCTCCTTTGAGGTGGGGGGACAGTGTGTTTGACTGCCCCATGTAGAGGGTAGGTGGCACAGCAGTGGTCACAAGAATTGAGAGCTAAAGGCAGGCATTGAAAGTGTTCACCATTTTCATGGTCTACATCTGTGGGGAATAAAGAACTAAAAATAATCCCTGTCTGCAGGATGATGCTGTGACCCTAAAGATACCACACCACCACTTTCCATGGCACCCACTCATATAATGAGAAGGTGCTGCAAACACAAACTGCCATGTCAGAGTTTAACTCAAAATCACCAATTCCTCATTCAAATATGCTCTGAATTCATGATGGGAGTAGGGTCCCCAATGGCATCACACCTCTGAGCCAGCCGGTATTGGATGTTGTGGATGTTGATCCCCTCATTATGTTGGTGCGCTTGCACAGCCAACATCTTGCGGCAGTGCAGCTTTGGAGGCATGGTCACTGTTGGGCGAAAGCAGGGCATGCACCAGTAGGTGCATCCCTCATTCCTGAATCAGCCTGCATGCTGGCACCACACCATGTATACACAATGTGGTGAGTACATCTAAGAAACGGTCTGCTGCAATCCGAGCAAAGCTCATCAGATGCAGGGGACCTTCCCTGGAAGTGCTCGCTGACATTATGAGCATGGCAGCACAGTGGCCACCAAACTGCCAACTTCGGGGGTGCCCAATCCCCCTGTCAGCTAACCCTGCCGCTCTGTACTGCCGACGGGGGAGCCCACTCCCTGTCAGCATAAATCACCTCCCCCCCGTTTGTTAAATGCTGAGGGGGTGCCCAATCCCCCTTGGCTCGGTGCCCCCCACTTTCTTTGTGTGACGACGGGGGTGCCCAATCCCCATCGGCATTAAATTCCTCCCCCCGTGCCGATGAGGGTGCCCAATCCCCTGTCTGCTACAGACCCCCCCAAACAGTTAGATGGCATGCTGGGAGCCCACCCCAGCATGCCAAATCCCCTAAAACAAAAAAACTGTCCTGGGACTTTTTGTTTTTGTTTTTCACCTGTAAAATGAAAATGGTCCCTCATAGTCTCCCTGCCCCCACCCGCACCCTCCTCTGCTCTCCCTGCCTCCCAACACCCCCCTCACTCCATACTTACCTCTGGAGTCCAGCGCGATGATCTTGGTGGACCAGGAACACCTCTGCACTCCTCAAAGCTGATAGCGAACTGAGGAAATGCTGGTAAGCTGAATAATGGAATAAATAGGGTTTTTTCAACTTTGATGCATATCTCGGGCATTTTTTGGAATTTTGGCCCCAAATTTTTAACATGGGGTTTTTGGGACCCCTCCTCATGAATTCTTGTACAGTCAGGGCATTATTCAGTCCCGAAAGGTGATTTTGCAGTCACTGCATGGAATCACCTTTCAGGACTGAGTAATGAAATGACAGTGCCACTGTTCATGAAGGGGGCTCTCAAAAAGTCTATGTTGCAAATTTGGTGGGAAAAATCTAAATGATTGATGACGAAGGCAGCATTGCTTAGTAAGCTATGCACGCCAGAAGTTAGTGAATTATCAATATTTTCATGCCAGATTCTCAATATTGGCATTTTACCACACCTTCTTGTGATCCGTAGCTATCATTTTCACATCCTGGCCAAAATGTGTTTTCGCACTTCTGGCCGGAATAGTGCAGTTGCTGTAAAGCGAAATCAGTGTTCGGGACAAATTACAAAATGACAGAGACACTGTTCATGAGCAGAGGTCCTAAAATGTCTGTGTTGAAAATTTGGTGACAATACTCCATAAAATGACTGTGTTATGAGGTGTATTTAGCAGTTTGCTAAATAAGTTATAAACTTATAATATTTTCCTCTCCTGATTTTCAACAGTGCCATTGTTCTGCACTCCACATGAACAGTACAGCTGTCATTTTCACATCCTGACCAAAATCTGTTTTGCAGTTCCGGCGCAGAATAAGCGGTCGCTGTGGAAAGTCTGTGTTCGAGACACATTATGAAAATGAAAGTGACACTGTTCATTAGCAGATGTCCTAAAATGGCTATGTTGAAAATTTGGGGATGAAAGTCAATAAAATAAGTGTTTTACGAGTGTGCGTTGCACAGTTTGCACGCATGCTCGTGACTTCGTGAATTTGTAATAGTTTCACTCCAGCTGTTCATCATTGGCATTTTTCCATACCTCCTTATGAACAGTGCAGCTGGCTGAAATGTGTTTTCGCACGTCCAGTGCAGAATTACATGGTCGCTGTGCAAAATCAGTTTTTGGGACAGTTTGAGGAAATGACGGTGACACTATTTATGAACAGAGGTCCTAAAATGCCTATGTTGAAAATTTGGTGCCGAAAGTCCCTATATTGCAAGCATGCATTGTGCAGTTTCCACGCACCCTTGTAACTTCGTCATCTGCAATACTTTCATGCCACATTTTCACCACTGGATTTTCTGCATATCTCATCAACAGTCCAGCTGCTATTTTTCACAACCTGCCCAAAACACGTTTCCGCAGCATCACCTTTTGGGACACATTAACAAAATCACAGCACTATGCGTCTCTAGCTCTGCCACTGCCACTTCAAATGCCAGCGCGACAACATTCGGCATTGATAAATGCTTGTTTTTAATCATGACAAGTTACAGTAGGTAATATTGGTTTCATGAGTGGGATTGCCTGGAAAGCTGTTCAAACTGGGGTGGATTTCAAATTAGCATAGTGAGACCAAAAATGATCAAGGTTTGTGTCCATCTTAAAACTAAGATCAAAGTACATGTCATTCATGGAATGTGTTAAAGCATAAATCTCATTGACAGGCAATGCATGGAATCCTTCAACAAAACTTTACCAACGTATGCCCTATCTGGAGGAGAGTCAAGACCACTAGTATATATCAGACGCGCAGTATTCTGTCTCTGTGCAGAGGTAGGTGCATTATGAAAAGGGTCTGACCTTCAAAAAAAAGTTCTCATTTCTGAGCTGAGTTCTACTGTGCAGGCAGGGAAGGCATATTTGAAGGACGTGAAGCAGCTGAACGCTCCACCTGTTCTACTCTGTCTTCTCAGAAAATCAGTGTTCTCACCTGTCTGCAAGGGAGCAGGGACTACAGTGGGTAAGACAAGGAAATCCACATCAGAGTCAAGATGTGGGTGGAGGTGGTAGCCAGAGCATCCACGTCTAGGGAATCCTGAGTGTCAGGAAAGTCAATACTTAAACGATGATGTAGGCTCTGAAATTGTAGCCGGGGTGGGTATCTCCAAAGAGTCATCAAGAACAGTAACAGTAACAGAGGAGAGTTGAACAGGGAACGGGGGGGGGGCAGCAGGGGGCTGAGGACCAGCCAATGCAGCAGTAAAAGTAAATACTGCAGACTGAATATGAGCAATGCTGGAAATAGAGGAGGGTTTAGGCTCCTTACCATGTGTCACAGTATCTAAAGGCTGTGGGCCAGTTGAGCGTGGGTGCCAAAGGCTAATTTCATTTTTTCACCAGCCAGCCCCCCTGTTAGTGCTGTGTCCATGTGCCAGTCTGATGGTGGATAGTCCATAAAGTACTGCCATTGTGGTCGCTTTCAGATCCCTAAAGATTTTGTGAAGGAGGGCTCCGAATGTAGAATCTGCGGTTTGGTTGAAAACCCGGTCCGGGTTCAGTCCTGCATTGAAGCAGCAGGTACATTGGAAACACTTGAACCAGACACAAAGTCCTGGTTCTCGGGGTTAGAAATAAACAGTTTTCCTATAGACCACGTAGGAGACTGAAAAGCTATTACAGGTAGGGGTGTGTGAAAAAACCTTCTGCCAGCAGAATTTTGGCAAAAGTGCAAATTTCGCTCCCGCTAAAGTTCGGAAATCATTTTTAGAACTTTCACAGAAATTCTGCCTTAAAACTGCAGAATAAATATACAAACTGTGGGTTAATTTATTAAACTGCTGGGAAAAAATCTAAAGAAAGAATCACTGCCAGTGGTCAGTTCTGAGGCTGTTTTTAACTGTAGTTTGATTCATTAATCCACCCCCAACTGATCAGGGGTCCCACTAAATTAATAAATACCTCCAATCCCTTCCTCGGACCCTCCTGGCACCCCCACCCACTGATTATGGCCCCCAAAACATTTTATTTTCCTGCTGTCTAGTGGACCCCGCTCCCTATCCTGGATTCCTTAACACACAAAAAAAACAGTTGGCAGTCCACCGACTCATCCCCCTCTATTCCCAGTATTCCCTGTTATCTAGTGCACCTCCCCATCCCTGATCCCTTATAAAAAAAATAATCCCAATTCCCTGGCGTCTAGTGGACCTCCCACCCTTGCATCCTGACAGTTCATCCGTCACAACCCCGCTCCCCCCACCCTGCCCCTGGGTGGGCCACCAGTGCAGCCCTCATCTCCCCTCCACTATCAGTGGCCCACTGAATTGTCAGTGAATGATTGCATGGGTGTGCAAGCAGGCACTCATTCATTGACAGTTCATTAAACTGTGGATAGAATAAATTCGCAGTTTATATGCATTTTTATACAGTTCACAAAAATAGTCTGTGGAACTCGGTGAATATCCTAGTTTCGCCAATGGTGAAAGTTCTGAAATTTCCACAAAATTTCTAAAATTTCACAGAAGTTCCACAAAAGCAGAATTCACAACTGTTGCGCACCCCTAATTACAGGTGCAGTCATAGCAGGAGATGCAAGGAAAAACATAACAGGTTAGGCAGCATGTGAATCTGGTATGGGATAACCAACACTTGCAAGCTGCTCCACACAGGGGAGTTGCGGCGGCCCCTTTGATGCTGCTACATCATCAGGCCTGACAGACAGTGAGAAAGTGATAAGCTGGGGTGGAGCATGCCAGTCCGACGTAGTAAGGCAAATCTGTAACTTTTCCCATTCTTCAGTGAAAGTCTTCTCTTCATCCAAAATCAAGAACAACAGGTGGTTTCTCTTCCATTCCAGTGCAGTATGCAAATGTTGTTCTGAAGCCATTAGCTGCATGTCAGTGAAGCAGGAATCAGTGGAAACATCCAAGCCAGGGTCCATCTTCGACAACACAGGTACAAGACCTAAGCCAGGCACTGCATCAGAATGTACAGTAGTAGGTGTAGCCTCTACAGAATTGGAAATGGGAAGGAGATTCCTTTCCCACACCCAGAGCTGCTGCTCCAATGAACTCCAAATCTGCCATCATGGGAAACACAACCAACAAGGCCCCCTACAGCAAGAGTAGGGGAAGTTTATTTAGGAAAATCTAACATCAAAACAATTTACACAAATCAATTTAAACAAAAGAAAAGGATAAAAAAAAACAATAAGGAATAACCACAAAGTGCTCAAATGTAATACAACTTTCATCTACTTAGGGTAAGAGCGAATCATTATTATATACAGCCAGCTCAAATTCTTTCAGGTAAGTGGTGCATCCGAGTCAGTTAAATCCATAACATATTTCTCCACATTTTTTGTAAACAAGTCTGAGTAAACTTTTATGGTTCTATAAAATACAAGGTTTATATTTCTCTTATAATCTTATGTATTAGTTCAATATGAGCACGCTGTTTTTGTTGTAAGATAAACATGCACCTAGAATTCCAAATAAACCATTTGTATACAGTAAATGAAAGATGCAGGGTTGTTATTCCATGTCTTCCATGTTTTGGGGTAATGTCCAAAAAAGAATCTCATATGTAATTGTGGAGAATCGGGGTTCTGACCAGTAGACAGCTAGAGATTGCCAAAAGCCTTTTATGTACTGTATGAACATGTGCAAAAGTAAACTGTCTCCAGTTGTTGATAACAAAGAGCCCTGCTGCAATACCTGTCTTCTAACTGCTCATGTTTTCGGTTGCTCTTAACATTCAGCTTGCTATGGCAAATAAGCCAGTGAACATCCCACATGTTTGGAGGGATCCTAGGACAAGTCAGAAGATTGATTAATTGGTCTTGAAAATGTGTGGGACAAGATGGGAAAGTGAGCTGTTCTGTATAATAATGTCTAATTGTATAACTATATAGTTCCTTCCTATGTGTAGTCAGGATATGAGCACTGGTTGTTGTCTAGGATCTTAATTTATGAAAACATTCTCGGACGTATGGGGGTCAGTACTGACAAGGTCAGAGTGCGTAGTGTGCCTGCATCCCATTTGCCAAACCAAGGTTGGCAAGAGAGAAACCATAGTTTACACCAGCTTTTGCCTGTATGGAAGAGTAACGGTCTGAAATTAGCATAAAAAAAGATGGTGTTAAAGAAAGCGACAGGGTTGACCATATTTAATCCTTTCTGCACTGGGAGATATAAAATATTTCTCTTAATGGGGTTCAGACGGCTATCAAGATCCCCTGGAAAAAAGCATTATATAACATAGTCTCTAAGGATATTGGAGGGGGGAAACATAACTTAAAGAAATAAAGGAACTAAAAAAGTTTTGATTAATACCACTATCTTTTTTCCCCAGTTGCCACTTGTTCCAATGTGTCACCAGGCCTTTACCCTGATTCAATCTGGGCTCCAAGTTTAATTTATCCATATTTGTTCTGCCAAAAGTAATTCCCAGAATTTTGATCGGAGTGTCTATTATCCGTATAACAGCTATTTGAGAGGTAGAAGGTTTCAGAGCCCCTATACAGTGTCCTTTGCTTTTGGTTAAATTCAAAGAAGCTCCAGAAATGGTCCCATATGTATGGCATAGGTTTCATGCTTCTTCTGCTGAGGGTATGGTAGTAGTCATAATGCAAAGATCATCTGCATAAGCAACAGCAGTGAAAGGCAGGAGGCCTTCATTCACCTGCAATGGTTATATAATAGGGATGTGATTCAGCACTCGTAGAAGAGGTTCTATACTGAAAACATATAAAAGAGGGCTCAAGGGACAGCCTTGTCTCACCCCTCATTGTAGTGGGAAAAGGAGTCCTATCCACCCATTAACTAGCGGCTGAGCTGTGGCTGTTTTATATAAGCATCTAATCCATCTTATGAAATTCAGTGGAATACCATATTGTTCCAAGGTATACCATAAAAAATCATGATCTATTGAATCAAATGCCTTTTCTTGGTCAAGTGACGGAACATAACCTTGAAGTTGGTCAGAATTGCTCCTCTCAAAAAATTTCTCGAAGGAGAATTAAATGATCTGTTATTGTACATTCTAGAATGGGGCATGCTTGTGCTCTAGAAATGACTGTGCAATGGGAAGAAACCTGGTGTTTAAAATTTTTGTAATTAGTTTAAAATTTGTGTTTATGGGACTTACAGTATAGGTCTCCAGTTCCTTATATTCCTTGTATCTCCTATTTTGCAGAAGTAAATAAGTAATCCCTTAGACATGCTGAGTGGCACATTCTGGTTTGTTAATATTTCTGTAAACACCTGTGCTAGTTCCTCTGCCAGCTCAGTACTTAATATTTTGTAAAGCTAGTTTGTCAACCCATCTGTACCTGGGGCTTTGTCTTCAGGCAAGGTTGTAATTGCTGTTCTGATTTCTGCAGCAGTTATATTTGAAGTGAGGGTAGGTAACAAATCTGCAGAAACCTGGGGAAGGGAAAGTTGTGGACAAAATCTGTCCTCTGGTAGGGATCTGAGGCTACCTTCTTAAAGAGAGACAAGGTGTATGAGATCACACTGTCCAGCATTAAGTTGCTGCCATAAATGGGTGTATTTGCCTGGTCTAATAAGCAGGCCATAGATTTTTTTTGTTTACCTTTTTCTTACAATGATCATATGGGCATAACTGTCCTGTTTTGCCCTGGGTTCCAAATCTCTGTTGTGTTTTTAAACTGGTTGCCTGTTTCACATGAAATTGCATCATGTCCTGTTAAATAGCTTGGGTCTGAGAAGTATAAGAAAACCCAGTCTGATAAGTAAGTCACATCAGTTTTTGTAATTGCTTCCTTTTTTGTAGGTATTGTATATATTCACTGTTCTGGTTAGATTTTATTGTGGATTTTAGTAAGTGAATCAAATCTTATTTGGTGTCTAGCCACCATGCTAAATGATCATCATACTTTAGAAACACAGACTTTCTGGCTTGAAAACACAACCTGAGGTTATGTTGAAATTCTAGACCAGGTAACAGATTTGAGTTAAATTTCCAGACCCCTGACCGTGTGTCCATTCTGGACTATCTCCTATGCGCAGGCTTAACATATTGTATCATAGTATTAAGGTATCAAGCCTTTGTGTAAAGCAAATAAACAAAATGAAACGAGGTAAGAAACCACTATGGTTCTCAAAGGAAGTGGCAGTGAAGGTTCAAGAGAAAAAGAAAGCATTCAGGAAGTACAAGGAATCACATAAAGAACAGGACAGAGAACTGTATCAGTTAAAACAAAAGGAAGCTGGGAAGGCAGTCAGAACAGCAAAGGCCCAAACCGAGGAAAAGATAGCCAACTCAGTTAAGAAGGGGGATAAAACCCTTGTAGGTACACTGTGAGAGCGAAGGAAGACCAAGGAGGGATAGTGAGGCTTAATAAAGGGAGGGAGGTGGGCAGAGGGTGACTGTGAAAAGGCAGAGATACTAAACAAATATTTTGCTCAGTATTTACAAAGGAAGAGGAGAGGTACCTAAAACAAACAGTAGAAACACTCTGGATACAGAAGTTGATACCAGCCCATTTACAGAAGAAAGGGTTCTGAAAGAACTCTTAAAACTGAAGGTGGACAAAGCAATGGGGCCTGATAGATTCATCCCAGAATTCTAAAAAGAACTAAGGGTAGAACTAGTGACACCACTGACTAAACTCTTTAACAAATCATGGGAGGATGGGGTGGTACCTGAGGACTGGAGGAGGGCAGATGTGATTCCCCTTCACAAAAGTGGGAGCAAGGCAGAAGCAGGAAACTACAGACCTGTTAGTTTAACTTCAGTGGTAGGGAAAATGATGGAATCACTTCTGAAGGAAAGAATTGTTAAATATCTAGAGGTCAGAGGGGCACAGGACCCAAGACAGCATGGATTCACAGTGGGAAGGTCATGCCAGACAAATCTGATAGATTTCTTTGACTGGGTGACCAAAGTAGTTGATCAGGGAGGGGCTGTGGACATGGCCTACCTAGACTTTAGCAAGGCATTTGACACAGTCCCACACAAAAGATTAATAGATTAACCAGCCTGGGAGTGGGTCCCAGGGTGGTAGCCTGGGTAAAACATTGGCTGCACAACAGGACACAGAGAGTAATAGTAAATGGAGTCCACTCTGAAAAAAGGGGGGTTAGTAGTGGGGTACCGCAGGGTTCAGTATTAGGACCAGTCCTCTTCACTGTCTTTATAAGTGACATTGCAGAGGGACTGGAAGGAAAAGTATGTCTCTTTGCAGATGACACAAAGATCTGCAACAGAGTTGATGCACAAGGTGGAGTGGAAAGGATGAGAAGGGACTTGGCAAGGTTAGAGGAATGGTCAAATGTATGGCAGCTTAGATTCAATGCTAAGAAGTGCAAGGTAATGCACCTGGAAACAAAAACCCAGGGGAAGAGTACACAATGGGGGTGAGATACTAACAACAACAAAATGGAAAGGGACATGGGGTAGTCATATCAGATGACCTAAAGGTGGGCAAGCAATGAGAGGGAGCAGCAAGGAGGGCTGAGGGGATACTGGGATGCATAGGAGAGGCATCACCAGTAGAAAACAGGAAGTTATTATCCCTCTGTACAGACAGCTAGTGAGACCCCATCTGAGTACTACGCAATTCTGGAGACCCAATCTCCGCAAAGACATAGACAGGATGGAAGCTGTCCAGAGGAGGGCAACTAAATGTTGCAGGGTCTGCACCGAAGACATATGAAGAGAGACTTAAGGAGCTTAATATGTATAGCCTCGAGGAAAGGAGGAGAGGGGACATGATAGAAACTTTCAAGTACCTCAAGGAATCAACAAAGTCCAAGAGGGTAGCATCTTTCAAAAAGAGTGTGCAAGAACAAGGGGCACAATTTGAAGATAGAAGGGGGGCAGCTCAGAGGTAATTTAAGGAAGTATTTTTTCACAGAGAGGGTGGTGGATGTATGGAACGGCCTTCCAGAGGAGGTTGTGGAGTCACAAACAGTGGTGGAATTCAAGCATGCATGAGACAGTCATAAGGCAATTCTAGGGGGTGGGGGTAGGAAGAAGTAAGCTGCTGGTTAACTAGGATCTGCAGCTTATCCATCAGGTAGGAAAATGGGCAGAGTGGGTGGGCCAAGCGGTCCTTATCTGCCGGCAAATTCTATGTTTCTATGTTTCTATTGTGACATGAAAACTCAACTGTGTTATTTGTAATGTTCTGAATTTGAAGGGATCTGGAAATAAATAGAAAATCAATCCTTGTTGCCAAGGTCCCTTTAAAAAAAGTGGGATCAGTTTTTCTGTGAAAAAGAAAGCAGGCGTTCTCCAAACCTGATGTTTTTATCATGTTGGCCAGATAAGACATATCACAAAACACTTTTTTTGTTTTTACTTGTTTACCTCTATCTAAAAGAGATAGCCCACAATTAAAGTCTCCTCCCATTATAACATGATGTGATATAAATAAATAAGGCTGTACTAACTGAAAAGTTCTATTCTATCTGCTTTAGATTGTGCAGCATATACATTTATTAATCTATACAATCAATTATAGAATTTGATATCTAAAATCAGTACGCTTCCTGGCACTAAATCTATCAGCTTTGTAAGTTGTAAATCTACCCCTTGAAAAAGTATGCCTAAACCTGAGCATGTATCATGGCCAATTGTCCAATAAGAGGGACCCTCATACCATGATTTTATGGCTTTGAAAGTTCTGAAAGGGAATGAAGTCTTGTGTCCTGCAAGAAAGTTATGTGGGCTCGGAAAGAGATGAGTTGAGAGAAAATAGTTTTCTTCTGTCACTTTTAATACTGTTTACATTTACAGTATTTATTCACAGTGAAGGAGTCATAATTGGCTTGTGAAGAGGATCCTAGCCTTCTCTGCCCCTTATGGTGGATTTAATGTATGTAATTTTTTTCTTTTTTGTCTGTTTTTTTGCCTAAAACTTTGTTAGGCTATGCAGGAGTCTCCTGCTGTGTGTCTTCCATGTCTGAAGGTAATTCAGTGTGGATTGAACCTAGGGAAGAGGTTTCAGAATCATTCCCCGAAACTTGTGCATTATTTGTGAGGACTTCAAACCTGTTACCAAGTAGAACTTCCAGTATTCTGGACATTTTGGATGGAGGGGGGAAACAATCATGGCCCTGCCAGTATCCAGTGATATGGGTGAAGCAAACTGAGAAGAAGTCAGAAGCCAGAATGGGAAGGATCCAGATTCATTTCAGTGCTTTGCAGTAACTGCTCACTGCTATTTTTGTTTTAAACTTAACCCTTAGGCTGCCACCGACAAGATATCTTGTCCTAAAAACCTATGCGTTCTAAATCTTCCAGTAGCCTAAGGGTTTTAAGATAGTGAGCTTTTAGTGACACTGTTATTTCTTTGCTGTCTTTACTTAGAATTGTTTTTGGGCTGTTGAAAATTTAAAACCTAGTTTGGTGTGCTTGTAGTGGTGGTATATTCCTTGCTGTCTTTAATTGCTGCAACTGGGATTGCAGCACAGACGCCCTCCCCCCGCGCCGGGCAGAAGGTCGTGAGGGTTAGTGGGAGCCCTCCCTTACAGAATCTGCAGATCACCTTGGATTGCAGCACAGACTTCTACGCCGGGTGGAAGGTCGTGAGGGTTAGTGGAGCCATCCTTACAGAATCTGCAGGTACGGAGCTTGAAATCGGACTGTAGCACGTGGTCTGGCGCCATTATTATTTCAAACTGCAATTTTTGCTTTTCTTTTTGGTGCCATCTGTAACTCAAACTGCGCCCTTAAATTAATTCTTGTCCCCACATGAGTGGAGATAGTCTGTGATTATAAAGCTTAAGACATACAGCTATGGAATTAGTATCAGTTTTGTATGTTGCTTTAATTTAAAGGGAAGAAAGAGGGGTAGGAATTGTGCAATTGTAGCAAATTATTGTCCCTTACTTAGCTGCTGTAGTTGCTGGTCTCAAGCAGTAGAAACTTTAATCTGTGGCAAGTAAAATGATGCTGATTCTGTGTCCTGTTGTGGCAGCTAGAGGAACTGCGCGTTAAGGCATTAATTCAAGAACACTTCAGCCCCCCCTCTCAGCTCATCCCTTCCCTCGATAGCTAAGCAAGTGATCTACCTTATTTATTCCCTCTTTCTTGTACTTCTCCACAGATCACCTTGGATTGCAGCACAGATGCCCCCTCCCGCACCGGGTGGAAGGTCATGAGGGTTAGTGGGAACCCTCCCTTACAGAATCTGCAGGTACGGAGCTTGAAATCGGACTCTAGCACGCAGTCTGGCGCCATTATTATTTCAAACTGGGACTCCCTGCCGACGCTTCCAACCGCCCCCACCACCACCCTTGGTCAACTTGGAGTTATATAGTGGTGATCAGGTGATTGTCTGAGCCTATCAGCTCACTTCTTCATTTGCAGCTTATCAGCTGCTGCCACTAGAGGTCGCCTTTAGCTGCTCGGCTAATAGGAATGCTGAACTTGCTAAAGTGACTGTGGTGGATGGCACCTACTGTGTATGTAGGTAACCCTGTGGTAAGCTGCTCTTGTAGCTGTGATAATCAGCAGGTCTAGCTGTACCCTATCTACCTGCTTTCTGGAGCACTCTGGATACTTAATGGGGTCTGGAAGGACCTGTATCTTGCTATTCTGCTGGTTCACTTAATTTTCTGTGGTCTGGTTCAAGTGAGGGCGTGCATAACATGGGGACTCCCAAGCCTAGCATCAGTAGGGCTCAGCTCTTCCCCTTCACTGATGGCCTCTTCATTGGTCTTGTCACTGCCATGTTCCTTCCTCTCCTCATTATAGATTGTGCCCCCCTCTTGGGATGCTCCCAGGTCATCTTGATAAGATGGATTTCATTTTCTCCAACCTAATAGCCTGTGACAGACAGTCTCCCTGGCCCATCTGTTTTACCTTAATCTTCAGAGTTTCTGGTATCCTGTTAAACTGGTGAGGCAGACTGGGCGCAGGCCATTCATTAGGGCTGGCTCACCCCATTTAAGGCATCTCCTCTGGCTCCTGTTGTTGGCAATAGCCCTCTCAGGGGACGTGGAGCTGAACCCTGGTCCTCCATGCCAACCTTTCTCCACTCCTGAAAGCTGACTGTCTGGAAATGGTTGAAAATAGCTCATCTTACTGTTCGCAGTCTTCTGCCCAATGTGGCAGAGCTCCTTGCCTGGGTCACCCATTACAAGCCTGACATCCTTGGGATAACTGAAACTTGGCTTAAACCCTCTATCCCTGATTCAGCTTGTGCGCTCCCTGGCTATGACTTTGTTAGACAGGACCTTCCAGAGAAAAGGAGGGGGGATGGTATCCTGGTCTACTACAGGAGTCATCTCAACCTGTCCTGCCTACAGCCAGTGCAGTCTTCCTGTGAAATACTGCACAGTGTGCTTCTTCTCGGTAAAGCAAAGAAGCTACACATAGTGTGTACCTACAATCCCCCTACGGGGGGTGTACTGGATTTATCCTCCCTTCTTGACTCTGTTGGTGCTAGGACTAGGAATAATGAACTATTGATCCTGGGGGACCTTAACCTAAATTGGCTTGGAAGTAACGTCAAGCAGTATGAGCCTCTGCTTGGAGGTTTTTCACTGTCCCAACTCATTAAGGATCCCACCAGGTGGTCTCCCACCGGGGGTACCAGCTCTCTCCTGGACTGGATCCTGTTCAATAGGCCTGAGAGGGTTAGCTCTTCTGGTACCCTCCCAGACTCAATTTGTGACCATTCCCCTGTGTACTGCATCTGGAAGGTCACTGCCCCAAAGATACCTCCTAAAATCATCCATGTCAGGGACTTCTCCAGGTTTGACCTGGGGTCTTTTCAGGAGGATCTTATGCTTACGGACTGGTCCGTAGTGCTGAATGCCCAGACCGCCTCCTCTGCAGCCTCATTTCCTTAGCACCTTTGGGGTTCTACAGGATAAGCATGCCTCGTCTGTCAGACAGAGGGTTAGGGGGGTCTCTACAAAATGGTTACATGGGAGTCTCCTTGTTCTAATGAGGGCTAGGGATAAGTGCTGGGCCAACTTCAAGGTCTCGATGGACCAGGCCATACTTCAGCATTACAGGAGGCTTAGGAACCAATTCAAAAAGGCAATCAGGAATGCAAAAAGTGAATTTTGCAAAGCTGCCTTAAAGACATCAGCTAAGGACCCTAGGACCTTCTGGAGGAACATCAAAAATATTGTGAGTGGCTCCTCCACCAGTGAGGCTCCTGACATCCTTATTGATGGAGCTAGCTGTAATAATCCACTAACCATCACCAATGCGTTTAATTCACATTTCTCTGACCTGACCGCTTTCACCTCTCACTTCTCCTCAACTGGTTGTGTGAAACCTGGCCAGGTCCTTCCTCCTCAACTGGCTCCTACCTCTGGCCCTCTGTTCTACTTTAAGGCTGTATCGGCACAAGAGATGCAGAGACTGCTCTCTGGTCTCTCCCCCTTTTCTAGTGCTGGCCATGATGGTATGGAATCCAAGCTTCTTCGCCTTGCTGCTGCCTTCATTGCCTCTCCTGTGGCCCATATCATCAATCTATCCTTAGCCACAGGAGTTATCCCTGACCTATGGAAGGTAGCAAGGGTTGTCCCTGTATTTAAACAGAACAACCCTAGGATTCTTGACAACTATCGTCCGATTGCCATCCTGTCTGCAATCAGTAAGCTCCATGAGAAAGTTGTCGCGGAGCAACTCACGGAATATGTTCAGACTCATGAGCTACTGTCTCCCTCGCAGCATGGTTTTTGAAAAGACCATAGTACAACCTCAGCCCTGGTTACTGTCACATCTGGCATAAGGGCGGCTATGGACCAGGGTAGACTCTCTGGGGCCATCTTTATTCAACTTTCTAAGGCCTTTGACCTAGTCAACCATGCGCTACTTTGCACTCAACTTAGGTCCTTGGGCTTGACCCCTCCTGTACTTAGTTGGTTCTCCAATTACTTACAAGGCAGGCTGCAACTTACAAAATATTGCAAGGTGCTCTCGGGCGCCACCGTAGTGTCCTCAGGGGTTTCCAGGGGTCAGTCCTTGGGCCCCTGCTCTTCTCCATATCCATCAACAATCTTCTCTCCTCTGCTGCCTCCTGCAGGTACATCTTTTATGCTGATGACCTCGTGATTCTCACTCACTTCCAGGATATTGGAGTCATTAACCACCAGTTGAGTGAGGATTTCATGAGTATCCAATCCTGGATATCGTCTCACAAACTGGTCCTAAATCTTAGAAAGACTCAGGCCATGCTGTTTGGATCCCTGCCTAAGTTAAAGGCCTCCCCTGTCCCTCTGCACATCTTGGGTAGTGATGGTCCTACTGTTCTCATCACTGACTCCGTTAAATACCTTGGGGTGACACTTGACCCTCAGCTTGATTTTGGTCACCACATCCACAATGTGTGTCGAGCTGTAAACTGAAAGTTGTGCTTAGCATATAGGGCAAAGAATAATCCCACTTCGGCTGCTCGCCTTGCACTGGCCAGAGGTATATTTCTTCCATCTCTCTGTTATGGGCTTCTTCTGTTCACCCGTACTTCCAAGGTACATGTCACTAGGTGGTCTGTTGCCTACAATAACATTTGCCGTTTTACGCTAGCATCCCCTCGTCTCACTCACCATTGTGATCTATATGCTAAAGTCAACTGGCTCTCCCCATCCAATTACATGAATTTTGTTTTGGGGTGCTTCACGGGCAAGGTTATGGGCACTGGCACCCCCCCCCAGATTGGCTGAACTCCTTGTGCCGGCTTCCTCCACTTTCTATTCCCTAAGGTTCCTGGGCCCTGCTATCCTCAAGGTTCCTGCCACGCATACCCAAATGGGTGACAGGGATTTTGTGTCAAGTGCCCTCAGATTTTGGAACTCCCTGCTGGTTTAGATTCGGTCCTCCCCCTCCCAGGCATGCCTACGGTCCTCCCTGTGGGCTCACTTGAAGCTAGCCTCGGTATGTGACTGTCCGAAACCTCCATGATTACCTTGATGGCCTTGGTCACCTGCATTGTACTTGAGCATATCATCTCCTGTACCTATGGCCTCAATACTGCTGTGCTGGCTGCCTGTCTGGGTGATGCCCTGTGTCAGAACTGTACATGTGTAAATTTCTTGCTTTCATTCTGTAAATACTGCTTTGATATATGTCCATAATGACTTTGTATTGAATTATATTTGACTGTACCACTGTTGTAAACTGAGTTATCTCCTGTGTATGTTTTTGGTCCTCTTGTTTTAGTGTATCTGCCTTACTAGTGTCAGATTGTGCTCTGTATGTTCTTTTTCTTCCTGTACTCTCCCAGGTCGTACCTGAAAATAGGCATATGATTTGTCTAGTGTACTTACCTGGTAAACAAAAGCTAAATAAATAAATAAATAAAATATAGTCTTGGCTTGTCTGGCTTGCCCTGTAGTTTGGGTGAGGGGTGCTAAATGTCTGACCTCTGACCTCAGCTATGTGATAACTGGAGGTGGGGCTTAGTCAGAGTTGAGGTATCAAGTGATTTTTGTCTTCTCAGAAGAAGCCAGAAGGGGAATGATTCAGATTAATTTCAGTGCTTTGCAGTAACTGCTCACTGCTATTTTTGTTTTAAACTTAGATTGTGGGCTTTTAGTGACACTGTTCTTTCTTTGCTATCTTTACTTAGAATTGTTTTTGGGCTGTTGAAAATTGAAAACCTAGTTTGGTGTGCTTGTAGTGGTGGTGTATTCCTTTGCTGTCTTTAATTGCTGCAAATATTTTACCCCCACTTCCCTGCCTCCCCACTCTGAATTATATGCCCTGTTAAATCTGATTAACATGAGCTAAGCACAGAGAATAGTAGGGGTTGCGGAGTAGGAGGGGCAAAAGGGGAAGAAGCCCACCCTAGGCACAAGTGTTTTGACTCATTTTTTTAATTTATTTTTTCCTTCTTTAAAGAAAGGTATCTGAGAATCAGTGGCAGGATTTTTAGGACAGTGTATTAATAAAAAGGGAACTAGGAGAGCTTCAGCAACAGAAAAATACTGCAATAGCTGTATAAATGCAGTATAATATGGGGATTGGTGCAATGCAGTGGCTGCGGGGCAGCCATAATCAGGCAGACTTCTGGACACTGAGGTGCTGCCCTATCTGCATGCATCTTTCTGGACTGCGGGATGAGGTAGCCAGACTCAGAGTGGAAGTAAACTGGATCAGGAGTACCATCAACCCTATTCAGAGACCACCCAGTCCAACGCCGCTGTCTCAAAGGATGCCGAGAACAAGGAGCACTTGGATGACAGTGGGCTTGGGGAGGGTTAGGGCAGTCAAGCAGAGGCACATCCCAGATCCTATTCCACTCCAGAACTCATATGCCACACTGGCAAATGGCGACAACCAAATAGAGGTACTCAGAGAAGTGGAAGGGAAGGACGTGGAGGTCAGCCAAGGAGGTGACCTCAGTGGGGAGAGCAGTGGACCCCAGAGGAGTAGGAGGAAGTGGATCCTGGTGGGGGACTCCATCATAAGAGGGATCCAGTGAGGAACACAGGAGGGGGAGGACAGGTAGGTGAGGTGCCCACCAGGTGCCATGGCATGGAGGGATGGGAGGAAGATCCTGGGGATCGCCAGGAAGGCAAGATGGGAGGGTGAGCTGGATGTCATTATCCACCTAGGTACTAATGACCTGGCAAATGGGGAGCCAAAGGAAATTCAGGAAGAGTTTAGGAAATTGGGGAGGGGTCTTAAGCAAGTAGCTACTTTTGTCACCTTCTCAGAAGAACTACCTGCGAGAGACATGGGAGAGCATAGCAGCGCATGCACCAGAAACTTTACAGTAACTCATGGTTGAAGAACTGGTGCCGTGAGGAAGGGTTTGAATTCATTGGTGACAGGGGACCCACCTGGAGGGATGAAGGCTTGTTCAAGCCTGATGGCCTGCATCCATCCTGGAGGGGAATCCAAGCACTCAATGATAAGTTTAAATGCTAAATGGACAAGCATTTAAACAGCTAAGGGGGTGGCAGGCCAACAAGGAGGGGAGGTGACTTAATTGCCCACCCCCCACAGCTAGCAGTGGAACCAGTGAACAGGAGGAGTGGATATCTCTACAAAGCAGTGTGCAAAAGATGGAAAAAAGCATCCAAGAGGTGGATAGGCAGAAAAGGAGCAAAATTCAACAGAAGAGCAGACAGCAGGGAGAATCAGGGATAAAGGACAACCAGGGAAGGTGCAGGAGTAGAACAGCTAAACAATCTAGGGAGTTCAAATCATGGAAAGCCATGTGTACGAATGCCAGGAGCCTTAGCAACAAGATGGAGGATCTGGAGGCTGTCATGGTGCAGTAGGACCTGGACATTGTGGCCATCACAGAAACCTGGTGTAATGATAACCATGATTGGGAGATGGCCATACCTGGTTACAGGGAACAGGGAACATTGTTTAACCAGGAGTAGCACACTAAGCCAAAGCTTGTTTCCAGATGTGACCTGGGAGCACAAGGAAGATAAGTGACTTGCTCAGAATCACAGAGTATGCACCTAGGCGGCTGTGGGATTCAAACCTAGGTCTCCAGATCTGCAGCTCAGAGCCTTAACCCACTGTGCTATACTGCCTCCTTGGATGACAGTGGGCTGGGGGAGGGTTAGGGCAGTCAAGCAGAGGCACATCCCAGATCCTATTCCACTCCAGAACTCATATGCCACACTGGCAAATGGCGACAACCAAATAGAGGTACCCAGAGAAGTGGAAGGGAAGGACGTGGAGGTCAGCCAAGGAGGTGACCTCAGTGGGGAGAGCAGTGGACGCCAGAGGAGTAGGAGGAAGTGGATCCTGGTGGGGGACTCCATCATAAGAGGGATCCAGCGAGGAACACAGGAGGGGGAGGACAGGTAGGTGAGGTGCCTACCAGGTGCCATGGCATGGAGGGATGGGAGGAAGATCCTGATGATCCTGATTCTCCCTGCTACAACATATTCAGAAGAGACAGGGCAGGTGTCAAACATATTAACTATAGGATTACATGTAGGACAATAGGTGGATTTCACTTTAAAGATTTCCCCATTAATTTCCTCCTGCTCGCCTACTTTACCATCATCATCATACATAGTTTTATATGTTAGATTCAAGCAAATTTATGTATATCTACCACAGTTTGGAAATAATTAATATCAACAGATGGAACAAACAATAATCCCTTACTCAAAATCAATTTTTCCGATTCTGACAATTCATATTTTGAAATATTAATAATAAGGGTAGATTTTCTATTTCCGTGGCTGGTGCATTACACATTTTTTGTATCAATACCTTTGCCTTCTGTTTCTTCCACGCCAGCACCCCCCCCTTGTCCTCTCACAGCTTTCTAATGCTGCCATTCCTGTTGCTGGTATGAGTCCTGAAATCTGGTTTTCCTGCGTATAGGGATTTCTTGCTCCACATGTTCCTCTTCTAAAAAAAAATCTGAATCACTGTCTGAGGGGCCCATTGTATAATCCAACACGGTCCCATCTTCCATTTGTGATGTCGCAACCGATGATGTTGATGTTGTTATCTGTTTTAAAATAGATTTGAGCAGTATAATTTTTCTTACCAGCCCAATCATATACTTGCTTAAATTTATTATCATTCTCATCCCTCAAAATGTTTTTCTTTTTTGCCTTTTGTAACTGTAAGTCATATTTAGTTATTTTATCCAACAGTTTCTTATTAAAAATTTCCAATTCTGCAGGTGTACTCTGTTCCTTTAATTTTTGCTCAATATCAGCTATTTCTTGCGATAGAGCATCCCTTACTGGTTTGGCCCTAGATGAAATCAAATTAATATTCTTAAAGGAGGCTTCATCCATATTTTTCCTCAACATTCCCAAAAACTCCAAATCATCCGTTCCATAAGCAGGCTTGTCAACTATTCACAAACTTCGTGGGATTCTTTTAACTTCTAAGTAAGCTTCCAAAGTTACTTTATGTCAGTACATTCTATGGCCCCTCATAACAAGCTTTTCCAGTTTTCTACAAATATCTTTTACCTGCATTTCAGTTTGTATCTGTTCATGCGATTCTGCTATTGCCAATATTGGGTTAACACCATTCCTGTGCTCAAATGAAAGGTCTGCAAAACTTCTCATATTCTCCAGATAATTACTCGGACCCCCATTTCCCATTTTTACAACTCCCTTTACTCACAATTTAAAGGAAATATATGGGGGAACTACCGACGCCCGGCTGAGATAGTTTTAAAATTAATACCTGTACTGCTATTGCTCATGTAGCACCACAAAAATGAGCATGTATAAAAATATTCTGATTGCTTTTTACGCTCTAAACAAAGCAACCTGTGCTCAAAAAAGTTCAAACCAATTTCAAAACTACAGCAGTGAGCACCAGGATAGAAGTGGTGGTGCTGATAAATCTCAAAACAAGAAATCAATCAAATCAAATAGCACTCACCACAAACAATCAGAATCCATGGTTTCTTTCTTGTTTTAAACCATTTATTTTAAAAATATAGGAGTACATAATATATAAAAGAAGAACTAATGTTTCACAAGGATGGCGCCCTGCTTCATCAGAGTTCATTTTCTTTCACATAAAACATCCCTTTTATACAGACCTTAATGCATACAATTAAAAAATACCACATGTATTTAAATCCATCTTAGTTACCTATCTAAAATCAATTACAACAGGTATTGACTTCAACCACATAGTGGTGACCCCCAAATTGGCACTTATTTCACAGCTTTATACATATATTCATATAAATCCCAAATACATCAATTAAATTCATCAAGGTACATGAAATAACCTTTATTTTATATGTCAAAATCGAGTAAAATATTCATTTTATCCGCACCATTCATTAATACAACTTTAAATACAATTTCAGGTAAACTGGTCATCAGCATAACCCCCTTACCTTCCATTAAAATGTTTGCACATATTTATTATTTAATTAACAATGCCCCACATCAACTCATTATTAGATCAAATAACTGGGCAATGCTGGGCCACATAAATAATCACCTTCAATATCTTTTTAAATGTGCAACAACTCCAATGAATCAAACTCAATTGTGACATATTTATATATGGGCTTATTCATTTGTTTTACAATGGAATATCCATATTTACACATTCAGGAGCCACATTTATAATATCCATCTTACACACAGGACTGCACGAGAGCTTTTGGATATATTATCTTGCAGTTAGAGGGGATGAGGGACTAAATGAAAATATAGATCTCTCCTCATTTTTGAGTAAACTGTAAGATGGATATTATAAATGTGGGTCCTGAATGTGTAAATATGGATATTCCATTGTAAAAAAATATTTTTAAACAGAACAGCTACCCCAGAACAAGTATCTGTTCCTATTGATCAATAAGAACCACAATGCCAATACCCTTTTGCCTGCTTCAACTCAGTAGTGATGTGAAGTCTTGTGTCTTGTAAGAAAAAAAACCCAGCTGCAAAGGATTGTAAATGTGAGTATAAAGCCTGTCGCTTTGTGACACTCTTTTTTTTGAAATCCTATTTTATTAAAAGATTTTTGCACACACGATACAACATACAATAAAGACATAAATTAATACATGACATACTGATATTACAAATAAAAACATTCCAAGTCCATCTCATAGCTACAGTAATGATACCTTTGCCATGAACTATCATGAAAGATTAAAAGTATATAAAAGAAGTGACATAAATAATAAGTATACTAATAACAACAATAATAGTAATGCACATTCATCAGATAGCTTAGATTAGTAAAAATTAAATTCACCTGCTCAAGATTAACTTTGGGGGGGGGTAATTTATAGTTATACACATCTAAACAATAGGTCATGTGAGTTTGTTTGGATCCTTTACATTCAAGAACTACATGAGGGCTAATTTCTAATATTTAATTCTGTTCAGCTATAATTTCCAAAATAGTCTTTTTTTTTTTGCTATATAGTGCAAAAATAGTAGCCATCACCCCTAGAATTTATCCTTTTGTAGTCTTAACCTGGCTGTTAGTTTTTCCATTTCTAAAATTTGAATACAGTTACCATACCACTGTTCTACCAAGGGGGGTGCTGTTGAGAGCCAGCATTGTGTGATGGCCTTTAATGCAGCTGCAACTAATATATACTATAGGTATATTTGGGATTTAGTTTTAATTCCCTTAGGCAATAGACCAAAGAGGAAATTGCACATAGATATGGGACCAGGAACCTCTAACATCTCACTGACTGAGGCGCCTACAAGGTTACAAAATTGTATTAAATCAGGACAGTTCCAAAATATATGGGTATGTGTACCTTTACTGGTGCAGCATCTCTAATAAAGGTCTGAGGTATGTTGTCCAAAATGTTTAGTTATTGCCGGTGTACAAAAATATCGCAAGACCAAATGCCAGTGAAATTCACTCCATGAGGCTACAGTAGTGTTGAGATGCAACCCTGACCAAATCTGCTTCCAGTCTGCTTCCTCCAGATGTATATAAGCCTCTGCTGACCATACTGTCTTACAATGAGCTAAGTGGTCCGGCTCCAAAGACTGAAAGAGATTTACTATCAGAGACACTTTGCCTCTTGTAGCTGAGGTTAGAACCATTGCATTTAATAGTTCCTTAAAGGGGTTGATTGATGTGTGTAGCTGGCTGCTAGTTCCATTTTCTATTAGATAGTGTCTTAGTTGCAAATAACGAAACATATCTCTCTGGGGTAAATCAAATTCTGCCTTAAGCTGTTGAAAAGATTTAATTGCCCCCATCTCATATAATTGACCCAGTTTTGTTAGGCCCTTTCTGGCCCAGCTGTGGAAACCTAGGTCCCATTTATATGGAATAAAGTCTAGGCAGGCCCTTAATAGTGTATGGGCTGTCATTGCAATATTTATATTAAATCTGGCACAGGCTTCCCTCCAGGAAGTTTTTATGACTGAAGCCTAGGGATTATTGGTAGTTAATTTCCTAAGATTGCTGGTGTACATCAACCTCATATCTTCTACTGCCCCATTAAGAAAATAGTTTTTCTCTATTTCTACCCAAAGGGGGGTTTCTGCCTTTGATAAAAAGGGAATCAAGGCCTGTAATTGAGCGACCCAGAAATATTTGCAAAAATTTGGCAAACCCAGACCACCCCTGAATTTAGGTAGAGCAAGCACGATCTCCTTCAGCCTGTGGCATTTACCCACCCAGATGAACTTAAGAATTGTTGTTTTCAATGAGGCCCAGAAAGGTTGTGGTGGCCTCACAGGGAGAGATAACAAAATAAAAAGAGGAGTCTAGGAAAATATTCATATGGACACACTTGATTCTTCCAGAAAGTGAGAGCAGTAGTTCTGTCCACCTATTACAGTCAGCCTGGACCGTGTGAAGGAGTTTCTGGTGGTTTGTAATATGTAATTCTTTAAGGTGTCGTGGAATCCAGATACCTAGATACTGAAAGCCTTTAGTTGCCCATTTGAATGGGCCTCCTCCGGGAGAGATGAAATGGTGCCTGAACCCAGTGGAAGCATTTCTGATTTGGTCTCATTAATTTTAAAACCAGAGATTTTTCAAAATTTTTCTAAGATGGACTGCAATTGTGGGTAGGTTTGAACAGGATCTGCTACACATAATAACGTATCATCTGCATACATTGAGATGTGGGCTTCCCCACTTTCCGCCCCAATACCTTTATAATCTTTTGATTGGTGAATCATTGCCTCAAGTGGCTCCATGCTTTGGACAAATAAGAGGGGAGAGAGCGGGCAGCCCTGCCTAGTACCCCTTATGATTGGAAATACAGGGGACATAACTTCATTTACATGCACCTGGGCTCATGGACTCCTATATAAGTTCGAGATCCATGTCCTAAATTTCCTTCCAAAACCAAATTCTTGCAAAACATTCTGCAAGTAATGCCAATCGAGGCGATCAAATGCTTTTTAAGCATCTAATGCAATAACCGCATGTCGGGTGTCTCTGGGGAATGATTCAGCTGCTGACATGGTATTTAATAGTAATCTAATGTTATCTTGCATGTGTCTACCAGGGATGAAACCAGTCTGATCTGTGTGGACCAAATCGGTGATCATGCTCTTCAGCCAACTCCCCAGTATTTTTGCGAATATTTTTACATCTTGGTTCAGGAGGGAAATCGGATGAAAACTGGAACATAAATGTGGGATCTTTCCTTGGCTTGGGTAAGACTGAAATAGAAACCCCATTCCATGTGTCTGGTGTTGCCCCAATCTCATGGGCTACATTGCATACCTTCTGAAAAAGGGGTGTCAGTACCCCTGCAAAGGTTTTATAGAACTCCACAGTGAAGCCGTCTGGGACAGGTGCCTTACCTGTTTTAAAAGATTTAATGGTGGAGAAAATCTCCCCTGTGGTAATTGGGGAATTCAGTATTTCCCGTTGTCCCTCTGACAATTGTGGGAGTTCTATCTCAGTCAAAAAATCAACAACCTTTTAGGAGTGGTCGGGACACCTCTCCTCGCTGTAAAGATGTTTATAAAATTTCACAAGTTCTTGTGAAATTTGTGGGGGTTGTGCGAGAAGAGTCCTGTGATCCACCTCCGATTTGATCTGTGGAATATATCTATCTGCTGCCTGTTTTCTTAGGCGTAGAGCCAGGAGTCTGTCCGCTCTCTCCCCCAATTCATAATAGGTCAGTTTGGTATATCTTAGGGCATTTTCCGTTTGCCTCAGCATTAATTTATTATACGTTTCCCTAGCCTGTTGCAATTCTAATAATAGGGAAGGATTTCTCGTTTGTTTATGCTTGTCCTCTAGTCTCTTCACACGGTCCAGAGCTGCCTTAAGTAAACTCTGGTGCTGTTTATTTTTATGCACAACATAGGCAATGGTGTGGCCCCTAACTACAGATTTCAACCCATCCCAGATATATTTTAGTGCAGATTCAGTTTCTGTATTTTCATTGATGTAATTTTTTATAACCTCCAGGGTGGACTCCACGTACTGTTTATCATTCAGGAGGCCAGGGTCAAATTGCCACAAGGTGTTTCTTTTATAAGAGCCCCTACATATCTTTGCTAAGACCAATACATGGTCTGAAAAGGTAACTGGACGGATGGTAACATCCTGGAAGGTATGGACCCAATCTCTCTGTGTGTAGAACCTGTCTAGTCTGGAGTATGTACCTGTGGCTACCAAGTAGAAAGTAAAATCTTTTTTCCAGGGGTTTTGCAGATGCCATGGGTCAATCATGCTGAAGTCTGTGCATAGGGTTCTTAATAAATGGGAGCACACTCTTTGAAGTTGTGGTCCGGGTTGGGGGGGAGTGTTATCTAGCATTATATTTTCCACACAATTCCAGTCTCTGACCATAATAATCTGCCCTTTTGTGAGATCTGTGCTCACTCTAAACAGATATCTAAAACATTCTCCGGTTGAAGGGGCTGAGGCGTATATGGATATGATATGTATGAGGTTACCACACCACACCCTAGAAATTCCCACCAGTCTTCCTGTGCCTGCTGTTATAACTTGATCAACCTGAATGGGGAGGCCCTTGTGGACCAGTACAGATACACCTGCTCGTTTCTCCTTTGGTGAGAATCTGAGAATCTGAGTAAACTGTCCCCACCCATGACCTTTGCAATTTCGCATGTTATGACTGAGGCAGTTTTGTCTCCTGGATGCAGGAAATATTGTAATGAATTTTATTAAGTTCATTGAGAATCCTTGTCTGCTTTACCACATTGTTGATTCCTTTAACATTGATGGTACATATATTTAAGGTGGCCATTTATATTTTGGTTCAAGGATTGTTTAACTCGACTTAGTTTTTCAGCCCTCCTCCACCTTCCTCTTCCCCTCTTAAGTAAAAGACCTATCGTGAATGTGCATGATAAAGAAAAAACACATATAACATCAAAGAAACAAACAAAACACAGATAACATTCTTACAACAATCACAAGTGAACTAAGCTAATTCACCAACAGGGCCAAATTAGCCAACAATATTGTCAGAGTGGCTGGCTGCTGGATGGGTTATTCCAGCAGACAGCAAACAACTGGTGGTGTGGATGCATAGCGTCCACTGGCCAAGTGCCAGAGAGGGAGACACCCACCTCAGCAGTGGTATTGGTTGGTTATCCCTGTTTGCACTGGGATCAACCTAGCCATTCCCTCTTTAGCAGTGTAAGTCTGGTAGTTGCAAAGCCCAAAAATGAGGGCCTCCGAGCATAATGGCAGAACCAGGAGGGAATTATTATTACATACAAAGAATTATAAAACAACAAATAGGTAAGGTCATATCAGGTACATAGCCAGAACTAATCTGTAATAAACATTCCCTGCCAGTCTGCCAGTCTGACCATCTGTCACCAAGATACCTTGACCAATACCTTCACCATTACCTTAGCCTTAGAGTAAGAACTAGTGCCAAAAATAATTACTTAAAAGCACTTGTATCTATCCCTACCTGGAGTAAAATTTATGGTAATCGGAACACCAACTAAATAAATTTAATTTTAATAACTAGAGTTATTTTACCAGCTCATATTCTTATGAAAGTAAAATGGTTTTCAGATACCAACATAAATTATGGTAAGCCAAACAAAAAGAAAACAAATGGCAAAGTATGCCCTGGACAAAGGCCTCTTCTTTTACAGTCTCTGAGGCTTATTTATGAAACTGTTATTACTGCTAACTGTATTAATTATTTCTACTTTTTTAATCATGTCCATCTTCAGGGCAGCATTCATAAAAGGTTTTAATAAGTTTGTTTTCTACCCACTTCCCTGTGGAGGTTGAAGTTCATCCTCACTTCAGTGATCCGATCATAGTCAGGGAGTGTGTGGCTGAGGGAATCAAATAGCAAGTGCACCTGTGGTGGGTCTGGCACAATAGGAAAATGGACTCGCAACCACTGCCCACACATATGTTCCTTTTCTCAGCCGATGGATACAGTATTTTCTGTTATAGAATCTTGTGAGGCAGATCCAAAGAAACAAATGAATTAACTGCAAGTTTCAAAAAGTGTAAAGCCATGAAAGTAACTGCTAATGCACTAAATTATATTCTAGGAATTTGGTAGCCAGAAATTGCCAGTCCCGGTTTCGGCTACTGGTTATCAGGAGACACAGATAAAGTATTACCTCAGAGTTCTCACAAAGGTTTCTTAGGCAGTAGCCATTTCGAGATCTCTGAATGCAAAGGTAGAAGATAATCTGCATGCTTTTTACCCAATCGCTTTCCTCCTAGAGCAGTCGACCAGAGGAGCTCTTCTATTTCTTGTTCGGCCTTGTCTTCTTTTAGGTCTGGTATGGGAATTCCTGTAGTTTCTAGATATGGTATTGCATTTAGCAATGAATCAGATATTTTCACTGCAACCTTGTTGTTGACCCACAGCCTTGCTGGGTAACGGATTTGGGCTTTAATGCCTTTGTCCCTTAGTTGTTTGATAACTACCAGAACTTTTTTGCGCTTAGCCAACATCATCGGGTGGTAATCTTGGTCTATGTAGACTTTCCAGCCATCCAAATTGAGACCATTTGTCCCCAGTCTAGTTTCAGAAGTTTATCCTTTGTAGTATAGCTGAGAAATCTGATTAAAATTGATCTCAGAGGAGCATCTGCCCTGGGCTTGGGTGCGATCGCCCTGTGAGCCCTTTCAGTTTCCAATGGGAAGTCTTCTGCTAACCCAAGCTCTTGGCACAGCCAGCAGTCCATAAATTGTGCAGTATCAGCCTGCTCTGCTTCTTCTGGTATTCTGAAGATCCTGACATTATTTCTGTGGGCCCTTGCTTCAGCATCTTCAGCCCTTAGTGTAAGATCCCGTTCCCATTTGTGGAGGTAGGCCAGAGAGTGCCCAAAGGCCATGTATTCATTCTGCATAGATTCTGTGTGCATTTCTAAGGCACTGGTATGGGATTCAAAGTTTTTAAAATCTTGTTGTATACCTGATACTTTGGAGTCTATTTTGTGCAGCATCTGTTTTATTTTGTGGCTGTCCGTGCGAGTCATCTGTGGTCCCGCATCGGACACTGATTCTTCTTTTTCCTCTACCGATGCCATAAGCACTGAAGATCAGGATGGTGTTGGACTTAGGCCGCCCATTTGGGAAGCTGAAGGGCGCCTCTGTGAACCAAATTGCTGCATTTTTCATGAGCTATTCTTGTTTGCACTTTATAGATAAAAGATATTTGCTGGTATTAGAGGTAATAATACTCCAATGGCGACCGATTGAATGATAAGTAACCGCTCAGAGGAGAGAGCTCTCGTTTAGGCCTCCATGCTGCTCAGTGATGTCACTGGAAATCTTCTGACACTCTTAATACAGTTCACATTGCTGGCATAAAGTGGAATGAGAGATTCAACTTTGGATGAAAAAGGGGCAGTTTGAATTTACAGAGAATTCTTATCTTGGGGGTTTCCTAACTGTTTTTCTGGTGGTTGTCACATTTTTTTGTTTGCTTTTAGCTTTCTGTGGGGGGTTGGTTACCTCCTTAGCAGATAGCTGGTAGGCATCCTCTATTTCTGATCCTTGGTCCAGTAAGGAAGACCAAACTGAGGAATCATCTGATTCATCCCCTGATGCTGTTCTTTCTACTTCCAAAGCCGCAAATCTGTTCTCAGTAGTGATTTCTGAAGTTTTAGGTATTTTGGAAATTGACTGTTCTCAAGCCTGTCTGTACCTAGTATTCCTTATTGTCTGTTTCCTGGGAGGTTAGGGTGTGGGCTGAGGAGGGGGCATGTCCTCAGTATCATTGTGGGGAATCACAGAATCAGTGGACCCCTTCTCTTCTATGTTGGGCTGTTCTATACTCATGGGGGTATCTCCCTGTTTTAGGTCAGTTGGTGGTGGTATAACTGGTGTTGTAACCTCTGGTACAGGCATGGCGGGTGGCAAGGGAGGTGTTTTCCTGGGGTAGGGGTTGCTTGCTTAATACTAGCTCTTTGTGCAGTTGCGATCAGTACTCTCTGTTCATCTCTGTCTGCCTGTTCTGGTTGGTTGTGTGCTGCTGAGGGGCAGGTATGGTGTGTGTGACCCTTTGTATCACATAAAATGCACAATTGGTCATTTTTGCATTGTCCTGAGGTGTGACCTAATTCATTACAGTTTGTGCATTTTAACCTATCACAGAAGCTGCTTAAATGAGTGGTAGAGCCACAGCAGTAGCAGGCCTTTGGTTGTCCTGCATAAAACAACACTCCTCTATCCCTCCCCAAGAAGAAACAGCTGGGTAAATGTAACAGGCCTGCATCTGATGTACTTAGTACTATTTGTACCCTCCACCCTCCAGTCCAAATATGGTCTTCTCAAAAATTGCTTCGGGGTTGCTCTGTACTGTGCACCTTTGTTTTAACCAGAAGATGAGGTCAGTGATGCTGACCCCCTCATTTCAAAAAAGTACAGTTATGGTGGGGTGGGCAGGTTTGGTCAATGACACAACTTCAAAAGGAGACCATAGAGGTGATGTCTTTAAAGTTCGGTGTTATGTCTGCAGTTTCTGTAAACTGCTTCCCAGTTTGAAGCTTATGTCAAAAACAGGCTCTCCAGACACACGTATAAGGGCATATACCTCAGCCGAGGTAAAATGCATGGATTGTTTCAAAAGAGTTCTTGCAATGTAGTTGTGGCCTGAGAACCTTTCCAAGCTGCCTTTGTATATCAATCTTACGACGTTGTGCCATTTAACCAGGTAAACCAGGGCCCTGAATAATGAGGCAAATGATCTGTTATTTTGTGGAATACTAGATTCATTTGTAGATGTAGTGCGGAGAGAAGCTTCAGCTCCCATAGGTTGAGCATTTGGGATCCATCCCGGCTGTATTGATCTGTTTATTTGTGTTCTCCAATTTTTATTAGTTTGAGTTAGGGGGTTTTACCCCTTAAGTACATTCATTTGTGGGTTTTGATTAAGTTCCAGACCCTCTGGGATATGTAATGGTGAATTAGCTGTATCAAGTATAATTCTTCCAGAGTCTATATCATCCATAATGGAGCCCTAATCTGCTGTAATTGAGGAGATTTTTTTTTGTCCTGTAATTTCACCTGTTTCTAAATTAGCAGTCTTTGCTATTTCAATAGGCGTAGGGCCCGATACCCATGTCCCTGTTGCAGGAGATTTTTCTCAATCCACTGCCCACAAAGCTGAGTCTACAGACCAATTGTTTTTATCAGACCTGCAAACTTGATGTGCTGCAGTGTTTATGGAGTCTTGTCTTAGGCCAGGCTGTGCCATGCCCGTATTTGCCATTCCCGGCGAGACTTCTACTTTTGCATTCATAAGATTGCCAGCAAATACAAATAATGAGGTTTCACTTGTACCTGATGTGATGTTAAATGCTGATTGATTGTCCTGTTCTTTCTTGAGTCTTGAGCTTGTTACTGCAAGTTTTGGTGATGTTTGCTGCATTGCTGTATTGGCTGCTGCATCAAGGTTTGGCAGCTGTGGCTCAACAGCCGGATCCACTCACGTTCCTTCCTCATTCCGCAGTTTGTGGTACCTGGTGTTAGTCATCGCAGTTTGGAGTTCCTACTGTCTGCTTTTAAAACATGTTTCCTCTGCTTGCGGCAACACTTGTAAATCCTTTATTTTTCCATCTGTTTGATGTGTTGTAACAGCTGTTGAAGAGCTGGTCTGTGAAACTGTAGATAAATTTCTATGCTTTTCCTCTAGGTTTGCATCTCTGTTATCTGGAGTTTCAATAATTTCTTCTGTCCCTTTAGCATCAAAAAAGCTCAGTCTCTGGCTTGGGATTAGCAGAGGAGGAGACCAGCTCCTCTGCCTCCTGAACATCCATCCTCTCTGACGGATTCTCTGCAGTGGCCATCCTGACGGCTGGCATTTCCCCTACTCGTGAACAGAGGATTTTCCCCCGGTGTCTCCTGGCCAACATTCCTCTTCCTATAAAACTAGTTCATGCAATTATACAAGGCTGTGTGTGTGTGTGTTGATGTGTAAAATAGCTGCTACTTCATGTTTACAGTTACCTCACTACCAGTCTCTTGTAGCTAGTGAAGTACTTTGGGATACAATGTCTATAAAAAAGTGTTGCATAAATACTTCTTCTTCTTCTGCGTATGCCTCTTATTCTTCTACTCTTCTCCCCAGAGGAGGAGAGCATCTTCTGGAATGCTCCTCCCTCCTACTGCCACCCCATGGTGATACCCTGAGGGGTGGAATATGAGCCCAGGTTGTGACATGGCAAGCAGCTTCCAGCCACTGTGATACTGTGATAACCCTATAATCCGGTCTTGAACTTCAGTTGTTTTTCACCAGTAGTCCATTTGGTTGCATGTTTCAGCCAGAGGTTTAAATAATATATGCTGCAGATATCTGAAGCAAGTGTACTCATGCTCACAAACATTAATCAAGTCAGGACTCTTTCACTTATTTTGGTACTTTTAGGACTATAAGGTATGTAAGCAGAACCAGAGTAAACCTTATGCAGCAGTCACCAGGGAGGTCTGCTACTTGTTCGGGCTGCAGGTCAGAGCTAGCACAAACCTACTTTTCATGTTTACTTGCACACGCAGCGTGAGGCGAACATCTTGTTACAATAAGGCCATTTCAGAGGTGTGTCACTGTCGGAATCAATGCAGCTCAAGCTGCAATGAGCTTGGTAGTAGAGGTGGGTGAAGTGGGCAAAATTCACTCTGCGAAGCAATTCGTTAAGTAATGCGGAATCCACAAAGTAATCCACAATGCGAAGTGGAGTACTTTGCATCATAATGAGGAACATGAAGTCCATTGAAAACAACAACTTTGCATTACTCCGCCTTCCCCCAAGCACTTCTACAACAATTTTAATGTGAAGTAAATTGAAATCAATGTACTTTGCTTCACTTCGCCTTGTTATTGAGCGGCCAAGGCAAATGTTGCAGTGATTCATGGGATTGCAGGTCACATGGGCTCTAATTGTTCTGCACAGCCTCAGTTCTGTGTAGAGTGTGTGTGTAGTGGTAGATTAAGGCAGTTTCCTCTCAAAGCTCTGTGATTCAAATCCTCTAAAAGCTGTTAAAAAGGCCTTTTTGAGCCTTTTTTTGCTCAAAATTTAGTACAGTGACTGTGGGAAACCATCCTATGCTCATATCATCTAGTGTTTATTGTTTGCTTGTGGATTTTGAATGTTAATTTAGAACATTCAGTCTGTGTACTGCCAGACACTTGAAGTGTGCTTTGGGGAAGGGGTGTATCTGTGTTGGAGGTAGGTTAAAACTGGGAGAAAAAGGCAGTCTTTCTGTTTTGGTTATATTTTTCTTGTATAACTGTGTTAATGTACACACAGTAATATTTTCAGTAATTCTTTACTTTCTTTTGCAGATTGTTGTGTTGCAGCAGTGCATAATTTCAGTTTGTTTAAAAGATTTGGTTATATTACTGAAGTTTTCAATTTGCTTCACATGACTTGGTGTGTGTGTGTGTGTGTGTGTGTGTGTGCACGCATGCCATTAAATCAGACACCTTTTATTGTGCCACAAAGTAATTGCAGCAGTGTGAACCTGCAATCCACCACACCTGCATGATTTTGTACTGCTTTGTGGTATCTTGGTTTTGGACTGTTACTGCAGTGCTTCACCCCCACCCCAAGCGGCAAAGGTATTCTTTTCAGATTGGATTGTGACTTGTGATCACTGGTTAAGGTGTAGTTGTGACTTTGCATCTGCATCTCTTCTTGATTGCACAGTGCAATCTTAATCTGTCTGTGCTTTTGCATCAGTTTAGTGCCCAGTCTCCATCTGCAAGCCACAGCTGTTGTTTTTTTTTTTTGGCTTCACATCCACCGGCCCAGACTGAATGTTCAGAAATCTAAATTTGTTTAGAATTTTCTTGGTGATCCTCCAAAATGCCTGCAAAGAGACGTGCATGCAAAGCTGTTTCTGGCCATGGCACTGCTGCCAGTGGCAAGATTGTCCATGGGCATGGCAGTACACAGAAGTGCATAGCTGATGTCAGTAAAGGGATTTTTCCATCAATGTTTCTTACAGCGTAACCTGTAGCTTTTCTCATAGTTGGAGGAGATGATGTTGTCCCAGCTGGTGGTGTTAGTGTAGTTTCTGCTGGCATGAGTATTGCTGCCTCAAGTTCCACTTCTGACCAGTTAACCATTTCAAAAAATATAGTTGAGTCTAAAGCTGTGACTGATGGTGTAGATGATGTCATGCTCCCCATTAACATCCCCATGGTAGTTGAACATGATTCTGATCCTGGCGACGATAACTCACAATGTCACATTTCTTCAAGTGCTGTTGAGGTCATGCCTTTGCCATCTAATGATTCAAAGTGAGGCGCAAAAATATCAGGTGATGATGATGATGACGACGATGTGGTTGGAACATGTTCTCCACATGACAGCATCCAAACCGAAAATGTGGATGCGGATGATGTTGATAAATATGATAATGATGTCAGTGACCCTTGTTGGGAACTGGAGAAAAAGAAAGTCAAGGTGGCTGTGTCTGGGTCTGTTTTTATTAAATCCCCCCTCCTCAAAAAAGTTGTGATTAAGTGTTTCCTGTTGATGATAATGATGATAACCCAGTAATAATCATAGGTAGTCGTGGTGGTCATTTGGAGTCCAAGAGTGTCCAGCCTGAAAAATCATGTAGCACACACCCCCATTTCAGTGGTTAAAAAAAACAGAGTCCAATAAGCAGCATCAGGGACATGTTAAAAGTAGGGGATCACAATTCCTTGTTTGTGATTTTTTTGTCCAAGATGCAAATGATGAGTCAGTTGCAATTTGCCAGCTTTGCCATGCGTGTGTGAGTCGAGGTAAAAAGGGGAGTCATCTGGGCATGGGGGGGCCAGTATACACATCTTAAGAACAGACACATGGCACTGTGGACCTGGCACCAGATGGCAGCTAATGCCTTAGTGGGGCATTCACCCTCTTCATCAACCTTACTGAGCATGTTATCCCCTTCCATGAGTGTAACACCAAATAGGAATGTCTGCAGTAGCAATGAAATAACACCAGAGGATTACTACAGGCATGATGAGGGGGAGGATTATGATTTAGAAATCTTGTCAAGTGGCGGTCAGAGTAGCAGTGGTGGTGGTGGTCACTGCAGTATGTCTTGTGCAAGTGGTATATCAACTCCTGTGCATAAACCGGGGAAAATAACTTCATTTGGGGACTTGTCACCTGTGCACTCCTCTTCATCACATGTCCACACTCCTCCCCTGGCCATGCACAGAGCCAAGTCATTTGTCACACCCCATGCAAAACGTGTAAGTCAGCCCATGTTGGAGAGTGTTTTTGCCTATACCCTCCTGCCTGCCTGCCTGAAGCATGTGACCTACACTGCGTAAGCCATGTGATGTGTGTGGGCTGCCTGTGAATTCTCACTCTGCCTTAAAACGGAATAAGGTGGAGTGCACAATGCAAAGTCATAATTACAATGCGAAGTGGTGAAGTGAGGGTTTAAAATGGGCACTCTGCATAGCGGAACACTAATGCAAAGTGGCCACTACGCGACTACTTCGCGGGTGGAATTTTACTTCACTGCATCTCTACTTGGTAGTGACAGACCAATGACCAGCCATGATGAAGGTGACACTGTCCAGTGCTTGCTGGGTTTAAATGTCTTGTTGTTGAAAGGAGTCAGCTGCTCCAATCAGGCAGTGGCTGGTTCATTTCATCTGCATGCCGCCATCAAGCAATCAGCTGAGTGGTGTCATTATCAATTTTCTTCCCAGCCTAGTCATGGAATCTCTCCATTTCACCCCATCATGCCTCTGTTCATGGTCCATACTGCTTTAACCACCCCCCCCGTGCTCAGCTTGCCTGCTGCACCAGCTTCCCCAGAGTCTTCCACTTCCAGTATTCCCCTTCCTGCCTGACCTGCTTTCAGTAGTCACTTCTCCACTTTGCCACCTTTACAATAACTGCTGTTCAAGCAATGGCATGTTCAGGAAGGAACTGCCTGTGCCACTGGATACAAAGAGTAGACAGAGTGTGAGGGCAGACACTCAGCAGCCCTCAGCCATCCTCGTCTGTGCTGCCACCCCTCTCTCCAAAGACCCCCTGACAGACACACCTCAAGGAAGAGGGGGGCTGCTGCTAATGTTAGACACAGGGATGGACGGTACAAGCTGCTGCTGAGGGAACCTTTGGCATGACTTTCTTAGTTCCCCACCACCCACCAGGGAGACATTCTGAACTATAGCAAACTCCATGGTGACAATTGCAGTGATGGGTGTCACTATGACCCTCTGCAGAGTTTCAGTACTTGAGTCTATTACAACAAGAGGCTAGAAATGGTGAATAAGCAGGTGGCGATGCTGAATCCCCCTGGATCCCTGGTCCTGGCTTGTGAAGAAGACAGGAAAGCACCATACCAGGCAGCCTCAGCCTTGCACTCTGTGGAAGGCAGCTTGGAGCCTGGATCAGGGCTGCAAGAGGCAGTGGGAGATGCGGACAAGCTATTGTGGTAAACAATGACCCATAGCAGCTTTCAGGTCAGTCTGGTGTCAGATGGTGCCAGAAGCTGGGGTGCTGAGTCTCAGGAGGTGAGGGACAAGAGCACAGGGACCAGTGACACAAGCCCTGCTACAGCGAAGTCACCTGATACAGCTCCATCAGCTTTGCCTGCAGTATCAGCACCTAACTCAGCAGAAGACGAGCCAAAGGGCTGATTGTGGGTGAACTTTGTGGATCCAGCTACTGCTTACAGATCCATATAGCAGCACCAGGTGGTGATGAACAACAACCTCCCAAATAAGGTCAATGTAAGCTTCCATAATGGGGGGCACTGTGATGAGTGACGGCAGCCTGCACACCTCCTCCAAGGGCCACATATTCATACTACTGCTACAATAAGTACGGTATACCAACACCTACTTCCTGCAGATATTCGGCCACAACACCATCTACCCAATGCCCAGGATCAGCTTGTACCACAACACAGTCACCCAGCTCAGTGAGAAACTTACGAACCCCAGCCTAGTGGAGCTGCAAAATGAACTGGACAAGGTAAGATTACTGCAGCACCTGCTGTCAATGTGTGGCTCTTGTCAGGTTTTATTTGTTTACGGGGCTGCTACTGCAAGAGCAAGAGAGTCAGACTGTCAACTTTTTTTCTGTTCTGTGATATTCAGCGGTCCTCCTGGGATGCACCGTTTCTCAGAAAATAGCATTCCGATTCGATGACCTGTGTACTGAGACACCATCCTTGAGGTGAGACTGTGTCCTCTAGGTACCAAGGGCAGTTATAGCCTTTACTGTATTGGATCTCTTTGGGACAGAGCTAAGGTCCATCTGTGCAATCCAACAGCTAGTCCTTACTTGTAAGGGGAAGGAGTCAGTGTACTGCTGGGTTTCTATGTGATGGGGAGTAACCATTTGGATGCCTAGTATTTGTTTCCAGGCCACTTTGAGTTAATTTCAAATTGTTGTGATATATTATAGGGCTTGATCATTTTTTTTCTTTCCAAGGGAAGCATCTTGACCTTTTAAAACCAATCTTGGGCTTATGCCAAAACTGCACGGGGCAATGTAATGCACTAAGCAAGTGGAAGAGTGAGAAATACAACTTACAAACCAAATCTTTGAGTTACTGTTCACCTCTCCTTTGCCAGTAGACCATTCTAAGCTTGTGTTTTGTATGCTGTGCCTTTTCACTTTTAGTCATTTACAGTATATTTCATAGAAACACACTAAAAAACGTCCATCAAAGATTGTTGTAATAGCTAATCACAGTAAGATTTATAGATGGTATTTTTTTAGGTGGGCCACAGTCAGACTGCTGTATAATGAATGAGCTATTGCGGTATTTCCACCTTGGCATTTTATATCCATTTTTAATACAGCTGTGAAAACCTCAAAGGCCCTGGACACACTTGGGAACTTAAAATGGTTTAAGTGCCTTAAAACAGTTTAAATCCCTCTAGCACTGTTTGCAGACGGTCTACAAGCCCCTTAAGGCCCTGGACACACTACAGAACTGTTTTTGAAAACCAGTTTAACTAAACCATTTTTCAGTTTAGCCACACACTACTCAGTAACCATTTTTATGTTTGCTTGGCATGTAAGCGAAGGAAAGTCTTAGGAGAATGGGACACTTTGAGGTGTGCCTTCCTGTACAATCCCTGCTCCGTTGAGCAGGTGTGGCGATCCTGCACCAGTCGCTGCGGTGCTGTGTATGACAGCGGTGGTCTTCTCTTCAAAGAAAACCACCGCTGTGTGCTTGCAGTGCGTCACGCCCCCCCCAAATCTTTTCTGCTATGCTGGGGCCCACCCTGCGTGGAAAACCTCCTCGTCGTCTGCCGATGGGGTGCCCAATCCCCATCGGTTCCACCTCCCAAACAGCTTTCCTGCTGCTGCACGCTGAGGCCACCCCCAGCATGGCAAAACATCCCGTCGTCTGCCAACAGGGTGCCCAATCCCCGCCGGCTCCATGCCCCCCAGCCATCCTTCTGCCACACTGGGAGCCCGCCCAGCATGGCAAACGTCCCACTCAATAATTATAGAAAAAAAAACCTGTAAATTAAAATGGTCCCCGCGGTCTCCCGTCCCCTCCACAACCGCACCACCAACTGCACACCCTGCCTCCCACCCCCCATCACCCATACTTACCTCCGGACTCGCGCTATGATCTTAGGTGGACGGGAACACATCTGCACTCTTCAAAGCCGACCTGAACTGAGGAAATGCCGGTAAGCTGTATAATGGGCTAGATTGGGTTTTTTCAACTTTGTTGCATATCTTAGTCATTTTTTGGAATTTTTGCACCACATTTTCAACATGGGTTTTTTGGGACCCCTTCTCATGAATTCTGTCACTGTCATGGCATTATTCGGGTCCGAAGGGTGATTTCTCAGTCACTGCGCGAAATCACCTTTCGGGCCTGATTAATGGAATGACAGTTAGCGTTCATAAGGTGGGCTCTCAAAGCCTATTTTGAAATTTGGTGAAAAATCCTAAAATCTTTCGTTCTGACGTGCGTTGTGCAGTTCCTACACAGGCTCGTAAGCTTCAATTTTCAATATTTTCCTCCAGATTTTCAACATTGCCATTTTACCACACCTTCTTATGAGTAGTACAGCTGTCATTTTCACATCTCACCCAAAGCGTGTTTCCGCCCATGTAGCGCACAATGGCGCAGTCGGTATGCGAACTCAATATATGGGACATTAGAAAATCACAATGACACTGTTCATTAGCAGAGGTCTTAAAATGGCTATGTTGAAATTGAGTGAAAAAAATTCTAAAATGACTGTTTTACAAGCGTGCGTTGCGCAGTTCCTACGCACGCTCGTAGGTTTGCAAATTTTCAATATTTCCACTCCAGATTTTCAACATTTCCATTTTACCACACCTCCTTATGAGCAGTACAGCTGTCATTTTCACATCCTGCCCAAAACGTGTTTCTGCCCAAGTAGTGCACAATGGCGCAGTCGGTGTGCAAACTCAATGTATGGGACACATTAAGAAAATCACAGTGACACTGTTCATGAGCAGAGGTCTTAAAATGGCTATGTTGAAAATTTGGTGAAAAAATTCCTAAAATTACCGTTTCACGGCGCGTATTGCGCGGTTCTATGCGCTCGTAAGTTACGCAAATTTTCCAATGTTTGCCTCAATGACTTCCAGATACCTAAACAGCAGATAGAAGCAAGCAACATTCAGCATTGACAAATGCTTGTACTTCTTTGTCACTGATTTTTTTAAGCCATGTCCAAGTGCCAAATACCACTGCAAATACCTGCGAGCGAACGTTCGGCATTGACAAATACTTGTTGATAACGGTTTAGTGTGGCCACACTACTAGTGTTAAACCTGTTCTCCTTGTAACTATTTTGTGTTAAGTCCAGCACACAGAACTGTGTTTGCCTGGACACACTGCAGCTAGAACTGTTTTAGTTAAACATTTACAGCTTAAAACATTTTTACTCCTGGACAGACCTGTGAGTAAAACCATACTAGCTCCAAAACATTTTTAAAAACGTCTTTAAGACTAGGTATCTAGCAGGGTTTAAAAACACTTTTAGTAAAACGTTTTAAGGGGCGTGTAGTCTGTCTGCAAACAGTGCTAGGGGGATTTAAACCATTTTAAGGCACTTAAACCATTTTAAATTCCCCAGTGTGTCCAGGGCCTAAAACATTTTAAGAAAAGTGTTTTTAAACCCTGCTAGATACCTAGTCTTAAAACCATTTTTAAAAACGTTTTGGAGCTAGCATGGTTTTACTTACAGGTCTGTCCAGGAGTAAAAGTGTTTTAGGTTGTAACAATTCAACTAAGGCCCTGTCCACACTGCAGCCCAAAAACCCTTCTGTAACATTACAGAGGGTGTAAACTGCATCGGTATCGGCGTGCGTTTACACTGGTAACATTATAGCAGGCGTTTTCGTAACCGTTGTAGAAACCTGTCAGGAGGTGGTTTCTACAATGGTTACAGAAATGGTTTCAAGGCTGTAACGTTACCACCTGCCTCCTAAATGCACCACCGTTTAGCCCACAGTCATCTGCTAGACCAGCAGGCAGTGCACCACAGAGGGGCACTCCGGAGGCAGAAGAAGAAGGAAGCACTGGGAAGGCAGAGAGGCACGGGAGTACAGTAACCAGTGCAGCGAGGTGGAAATGGTGCAGGGCAGTGCCTGCACAACGTCCAAGGCATGGAGACCAGATCAGCTGGGTGCACATACCCAAGAGAGGTGCAGCCAGGAGGTGCAGTGTGGCAATAGGGGGTGCTGCCTGCTGCAGCAGTCCAAGAACTGTGAGGGGGGGAAGACCACTGGTGCCCAGGGCAAACAGCAGGCACAAGCCATAGGGAGCCATCAGCAGACACCAGCACTGTGTGCCACAGGTGTGAAAGGGTCCCCAAAATCTGCCAAAACACAAGACCAGCCCCAAGAGGACAGCAGTGCCAGAGTATACCACAACAGCACCACTGCAGAAAGACCCCAGCCCCCACGCACTGCCTGTGACTGGTGGAGGGTAGAGAGGACTGTGCCAATCAGTGACCACAGCCACTCTGCCCACCTGCAGGACCATGTCAGATCACAGTGCCACCTGGTCGGATGAGGCCACAAAACTCCTGGTGGGAGTTTTGGACACAGGAGAAGGTGCAGGCAGAGCTAGCCAGTGCAAGGCACAACATGAAGGTGTACCAGAAGGTCTCGGAATACCTGTATGCGAATGGGGTGGCGTGGACAGCAAAGCAGTGTCGTGATAAGATAAAGCAACTGAAGGTGCGGTACCATAAAACCAGGGTCAGCAACAGATGCTCGGGGGCTGCACGTGTGGCACCTGAGGTGTGTGTAGGCACACAGGTGAGTGGGGGACATGGGCATGGGGCTGTGTTTGGTGGTGGGGGGTAGGGGTAGGGTACGCACCTGAGTGTAATGGTGACAGGTGTGTTCTGCCATTCCAGGGCAAGACCCTGGTGAGGGGACATCGGTGGACACTGATGCAGTGGAGGTCTCCCCAGTGTCCTTGGTCCTGCAGGATGTGATGCCAGGAACCTCCAGTGATGGCTCCACTGCGGGGGAAGGCCACCATGTGAAGCGGCATGGTGACCAGGCACCCCTGGTGAACCTCAGGAAGAGGAAGTCGAAGACAGCATGGATGGCAGAGGTCCTTGGGGAGGTGCTGGAACCTATGCATAGGATGATGCAAGAGCACCACTGGGAGCTGATGGACATGGAGAGGGAGCAGGCACGGGGAGGCGAGGGCATCAGAGGAGTGCTTACGGAGACAGGAGACAGAGCAGACAGAGCGGTTCTTCACACAGATGGTCCAGTTACTGGCCATGCAATGCCAGCAGCCACCACCTGCAGCCACACTGCAATAGCCGGGTGCCATCCCCATGGCACACACCACCGCAGTCCCAGCCCCCTGTGGCCTGTTCCCCCCGTGGGTGTGCCACCATGCCAGTGGCCACTCTGTACCACAGTGGCATGGCAGACCCTGCCATCACCCACCCATCCACCACTGGTGGACACACAGGCTGCGTGGCACAAGCAGCCTCCACCAGCTGTGCCAGTGCCCCTCAGGCATGACCACCCACTACAGGGTGTGGTGTACACGGGTGGTGTCACTGCCTCCACCACCCAGCCGCCAACATCCAAGGCAACACCAGCTGGTGCCAGCATGACAAAGCTGTACCCCACAGGTGTCACGCCAGCCACCGCCGGCCTGCACACAGCACCCCAACCCCCGATGCATGGTGCCGCTGCTCAGCACAGTGCTACCCCCTTGGATCCCGCAGAAGGCATGCCCAGCTTCACACAGGACCTGTACAGCGATGAGTTCCAGTGGATGACCCTGTGATAACCCATGCAGCATGCAGGGGTTGGCTGACAGGTGCGCCCCGCCTGCTGCCACACGGGACTCAGTGTTTGATATCCTCCCTACCTTGACGACACCACTGGGGTCCGCCTAGTGACAACAGTGCCTGGTTCATGTTAGCACAGAGGTATGTGCTGGCTGTGGCACTCAGCTGAACAGTGCAATTCGTGGGTCACACGCACTGCTGCGTGGCGTCTCTGCAACATGCTATGTCAGGGGTTCCGATGCAGTATGGCCACACGGGTGCCTGGGTTAGCGACCACCTGTGCATGGTTTTGTTTTCATTGTTTCGGTGACAGTACAGTGACCCACACGTAGGTTCCTTTTGTAAGGTGGTGTATGGTGCCGCCAATATGGTGGGCCCAGCATTGTATTGCATTGTTAGTTCACATGACAGTGTCTTTTTTTCTTTGGGGATATGTGGTGTTACGCAGCAATGCACATGGTCCACCGCATGGCCATGCTGCCGCTGCACATTGATTACTTGTGTTATTGCCATCAGAAGTCATGGCGGCATTGGATTAAAGGCTGTCTTGTGTCACCATACCGTGTTGCTGGTTTGCTTGGGCAGTGTGCATGCATGCGCACATTGCTTTGTGGGGCACAGTGGGGCTTCCAATTCCATGGGTTGCTGCTGTGGGAGTCCTGGATGTGTGGCCTGGCTGCACAGTGTATGCTGGTGCATGCAATTTGCTTCCGGTGGCAGCGGGCCTTGGTTTGCCATTTCCTGGTGGTGCACCGCATGCATGTCTGTGGGACACAGTGGGTTCCCTGTACCCAGCATGTGTTGGTGCATCACTTCATGCCTTCATGCCATTTGTAGGGGCTTCCCCTCCTTACGGTTCCATGACTTCACCTGCTGCCCACCCTTGGTCCCCCACAGGTGCACATGGGCACACATTGCTGTGGGATACTGAGGCAAGTTGTGCCACACTCACTGTGCTCTGTGTAGACTGGCAGCTGGGTGTTCATTCGAGTGGGTTTCTGTCTTCACAGCTGTCTTCCCCAGGTGCACCATGGGATGCACTCCACATTACAGGGATTGGGTGCACACACTGTTCACATCTCAATGTGGACAGGCTGTGCTGGTTCATGACCGTTTTCACACATGTTCCCTGGAAGTGTGGACCCACTGTTACGTTTGCAGCCTGTAATGGTTTGGAACCATTTTCAGCCCTGTAGGGTGCAGTGTGGACGGGGCCTAAAACAGTTCTAGCTGCAGTGTGTCCAGGCAAGCACAGTTCTGTGTGTTGGAGGCTCTGTCCACACTACGCCTCTGTAACGTTACAGAGGGTGTAAAACGTTACCGTAACAGGTCGCATTTACACCTGTAACGTTACAGGAGGTGTTTTCGTAACCGTTGTTGAAACCATATATGAGGTGGTTTCAACAATGGTTATGAAACCGATCCCGCCCTGGTAACGTTACCGGCGGTGGTGTGGACTGCGGTAATGGTCCTACAGGGCACCAAGCGCGTGTGACTGCGATGTGGGATCGGGCACCGCCTGTGACAGTTGCCCTGATCCCGATGTGTGGACCGGCAGTGCTGGTCCCGTAACGGACACCGCCCGAGGTGTGGACGCACAGCACCGCTCCATGACCATAACGGATTGCATCCATGACTGGGCACAAGCGGTGTAGTGTGGACAGGGCTGGACTTAACATAAAATAGTTACATGGAGAACAGGTTTAACACTAGCAGTGTGGCCACACTAAACCATTTTCAAAAATGGTTACTGAGTAGTGTGGCTGCATTGAAATGGTTTAGCTAAACTGGTTTTAAAAACGGTTTTCAAAAACAGTTCTGTAGTGTGTCCAGGGCCTAAAAGTTCAACTTTGCAAACTTTCTGAGTAGAACTCAAAAGAGTGATACCAGGTAGAACCAGGTAGAATTGGGTTCTACCAGGTAAAACAAGGTTCTACCAGCTATGGCCAAGTTCTACCAAATATAACCAGGTTCTACCAAGTAAAATCACATTTTCTATTGGGTATAACTAGGTTCTACAATATGTTTATTTAATTATTTAGTTTTTGTTGACTGGGTAAGTACACTAGACAAATTCTGCCTATTTTCAGGCATGACCCGGAGAGGGGATACAGATGAATGCCAACTGACCTTGAAGCAGATTAAGCTTTTGGTGGTATTTTTAGTAAATGAGAGGAAATTTGGTCAGGGCACCTGGGAAATTCCCCTACTCAGCCTGTAGGGGGAGTCTTTGGTTCTTTCTCAAGATGGCCACTTCGGAGGAACTAGTGGACATGTCGGAGTGTAACGGGGGCCCTGTTATGAAGAATAAAGCAGAATAAAAACTTTAAGAGCTGCCCCATTTTGTTTTCTATTTTCTCTATCCTGCCTTCTGTTTTTCTATCTATCCTATTTTTCTTGTCAGGGTGGCCAACCTGGCAATCTCTTATCTTTTCTTTACTATCCTTTTTATACTCTTCCAAAGGTATTCTTTTGCATCTAACTCTCTTTTTTTTTTTTGTCAAGCTGATGGGCAGTTGTTTATAAATATAGAGTAGGGCTTTAAATATAGCATAATTATCCTCATTTAAAAAGCCCCAGCAAGTACAGTACCTAAGGGAAGAAACAAAGATTAAAAATCAAGAGAGCTAGTAAAGATTCCCTGCTCTCTGTCTGAAATAGAAAAAGAATGTTTCCTTTTTTCAAAGAAAGCATTTGGCGTTATGTTTTGCTTTTCTAGCGATCCCCGAGCTGGAGCCCTTGTGATGTGTGTGTACGTTCATGTTGCCATGTGTGCGCACACTAACAGAGAACCCTGTGCACGTTCTCACAGGAAAGGATCCCAGCAATAGAGCCACTGAGCTGCAGAAATGCAACTCCTTGTTGTGATTAGGAAAAGCCGTGGTTGTGGGGCTGAAAGGAAGGAGTTGGGAGACGTGCAACTGTTTACAGTTACTAGGGAGCTAAGACATACTCCCTTTTAAAGCACCGAAGTGTTACTGCGGTATCCGCTCCTCAGAGACACTAAAAAGGGGCTGAAATATTGAATTAAATAAAGGACAATGTGCAACTGTTTATAGTTGCTAGGGAGCTAAGACATACTCCCTTTTAAAGCCCCAAAGTGCTATTGCGGTATCTGCTCCTCGGAGACACTAAAAAGGGGCTGAAGTATTGAATTAAATAAAGGACACAACGGGCATAAGGAGTAGAGCCCTGTAGTGCCCAAATAAATCTAAAAAGAGCTCTTTTCACTAGATATGAAGCCCTCTGAGAGACAGAAGGCTGAAATGTACAAAAGCCGTTGGCTGAAATTGTAGTCATCGGGTGAATTAAAGTCATGAATGAAATACCTTTAAAATTGTTAGAAAAAGATTTTTACAGCACATATAAAGAACAAGGACACAGGAGTTTACTGTATATATATATATATATATATATATATATATATATATATATATATATATATTTCCACTGTTATATAAAATATATAAATGTTTTATTTCTGTTATGTATCCTGAATAGACTGAATTCTAGAACCTTGCAGGAAAATCGATAGGGAGTGCGCCCCTCATCTGCTTTTCCTGCTAAAGTTGTAGATTCTTTTCCAAGAATGTAACCATGCTTTTCCTTTCTGTATATGACATTTTTGCATAAAAGTTGCAATTACCTGAAATACCCTATATCATGGAGGATCCTACTATAGGGTTGGCAGCCCATCAATTGGCTGCCTTTATAGTTACTGGAGAGTGTAATGTCACAAAAGGGGAATTCAATCTATTCAGGATGCATAACAGAAATAAAACATTTATCTATTTTATACAACAGTGTAGTAATATATGCACAGTAAACTCCTGCATCCTTGTTCTTTACATGGGCTTTATTTGATTTAAGGAACAACAGAAGCATTATAATAAAGCCAGCAGACAAAGGTGGGAGTGTGGTGGTTCACAATATAAGTAATTATGAGAGAGAGGTGGAAAGGCAGCTGCTTAATAAAGAGTACTATAGATAAGTTAAAAGGGATAATTTTCTTGCATGGGCAGAGAAGGAAGGAGTGATAAATGAGAAGGAAAAGAAATTCATGACAGTGTTGCACCCCCTTATTTTCTCAATTCTATATTTTGCCAAAGGTCCATAAATCCCTGGTCAATTCACCTGGACGCCCTATTATATCAAGTGTAGGGTCAGTGACGGAACCCCTGGCCAGGCTGATAGATGATAACATTGGAAAAATAGTTAAAACTTTGTCCTCATTTATTAAAGACACGGGAAATGTTCTGAGAGTATTGGGGGAATATAGATGGGAGGAAGGAAATATGTTAGTAACTTTGTATATAGACTACCTATACACGAACATTCCCCATGATGGGAGTTTAAGGGCAATGTGTTATTTAAATGCTAGAGGGCCAGGGACAAAGCCAGATACTGATTGCCTTGTGGATCTTACCAGAATTGTGCTGTAGGGTAATTATTTATTTTTTGATGACAAATGCTTCCACCAGATTAAGGGAACAGTGATGGGGGCAAGTTTTGCCCCGATTACACAAATTTATATTTGGGCTATTGGGAGCAAGGTGCTATATGGGATGCAGGGTCCAACTGGTTTAAGGATAAGATAACCCTATGGGTGACGTTTATTGACAATATACTTATGATATGGAGAGGTACAAACAGTGAACTTGAAAAGTTCATAGAATACCTCCATAGCACCAATAGACATCTGTGGTTCACTTACACTGCAAGTACAGAGGAAGTTTCATTTTTTGATCTTAATATAAAAGCTACAGGGGGTGATAGGGTGGCAACCTCTCTGTTTAGAAAGCAGATGAATAAAAATACTTTACTGTTGGCAAGTAGTTGCCACCTGGAGCATATCAAGGAGAATATCCCTGAGAGTCAGATGTTTAGAATGAAAAGAAAGTGTAGTGAGGTTGGGGGGTCAGATTAAAGAGTTGGATCTACAGGGAAACAGATTAAAAATCATAGGTTACTCAGAGCATACTATTAATGAGGCCAGGGAAGTACGTGATCAAAAAGACAGAGAGAACGTTTTGGAAGAGAAAACTAAGGAGAATGTTGTTAGTAATAGGATTAATTTTGTTACTACATACAATGTTAGGTCAAACCAGATCAGAGATATTATCTATCAACATTGGCATGTCTTAGGGGTAGATAATAGATTAATGGAAACAGTACTAATGAAGCCAAGGATGGCATATAGAAGGGCAAGAAATCTAAGGGATAGTTTAGTGTCATCTGCTAAGGAAGTGGAGAAGCCTAGAAACTGGCTACCCCCCCCCCCACTACCACCACCTATGGGGTGTAGAAAGTGTGGCAGATGTAAGTATTGTCCTAACATACAAGAGTGTAGTATGTTTAGAAATCCCTATGATAACAGGATGTATGATATAAAGGGGTTTATTAATTGTGACACTACAAATGTTATTTATTACTCTTTTTGTACCTGTGGAAGATATTATGTAGGAAAGACCAAGAGAAAATGGAAGGAACGAGTGGGGGAGCATTTAAATTCAATCAAAAATGAAAATATACAGTATGCATGGGCTCAGCATGTGAGAGATTTGCATAGATTTGCATTGTAGAGGGGCACAAAGTTAAATTTATAGATATTGAAAAGGTGATATTGGGGCCTAGGGGAGGTAATATTGAGAATCTCCTGAGTTAAAGAGAGAATTATTGGATATATATGATGGGAGCATATGAAAGTAAAGGCCTGAATGATTGTGTGGAATTAAAACCTGTTTTAGAGAAAAGGGATTTGCAGGAAGAAAAGGGTGAAGATGATTTAGTAGGCTAATTTAGAAGGCTTCTTTCCTCGTCCCCCCTTCCCCTTGGTGCCACATGAGCCAATAACAGATAATGTAATTAAATATATGTATTTTTACTGTTTAGAAGTGAGTAATACAGGATACTGTTTCCTTCCATTTTCCCTAGGTATTTAGAAATTAAAGGTAATATCTAGAGGGTGAAGGTAAATAATGTTTGAAAAAAGTAGGGATTTATAATTGAATTGGTGCTATTGTACACATATGTCCCCATATATCATAGTAAAGGGGTGTAAAAGTTTCTACGTGTAGAGATTAGTAAGGGTCTTTCAATTAATATTTTCTGTGCTTGCTCTGCTGTATAATTAAGCAATAATGCATGACAGGGTGTGGTATATCATGGGATATCGTCACGCCTTGGGTGGTTGGGCATGAGGCCGCAGGCTGAGTGCATCCAATGACCCGAGAAGTGACGATATCCCATGATATACCACACCCTGGAGTGCATTATTGCTATTATGAACTGGTTTAAATGTTTTAGAAGAAAAAAAAACAAAAAAGTTTTAAAGCCTTATAAAAGTGCAATTTATGGGGTTGTTGGAGGAGTACCTTTGGGCTGTGGACAGCAGGTGACGCTGTTGAAGTTTGTGGAACTCTGTTGCACTGTGGCAATACTACTCCTGGTTTTAAAGTAAGCTTTTTGTGAGTATAACCCAGTCCATTTAGCTGCAGTTATGCCCCTGTGCTGAGAAGCACGATTTGAATATGAGGAATGTAGGTGGAAACTTGTGTTTCATCTTGGATAGTTGGTAAGTACCCCGAGTAGCTGACAGCCATTTTGGTTTGTTTTCTGTGGAGAGCAGGTGCTGTACTGTATGCTGTGGTCAGTGGCACATTATTTGTTCAGCACATTGTCGGGACTGTGTTTATTTGGTAGTTTAATTGTTTTATTTTCATATCGGTCATCTCACTGATCTGCAGCAGGCTTTCTTGTGGTGTTGTGTGCTGTGCAGTGAGGGATGTGGAGACGCTGCAGTAGGAGGTTTGGCATTGGCGGGAGTGGCTGTTTCAATAGGAAGCTGCCAGCTGAAAAAAAAAAAAAGACACAGACGCTCATGGTGTGGCTAGTCAGGGTCTTTTCTGTTTTGTTTTTTTTTTCAGTTTGATGAGCCGCCCGATAGGAACATTATGCGAGATATTGGGGCTGCTGCAGTTGGCAAGTGGAGGAAGTTGTGGTAGTGACAAGGCTGGTAGCTGGAGGCTTTTTGAAGCCGTGGTGATGATGTAGCTAGATATCATCACAGCTTCAAAGAGATGCTGGCCAGTCAGCTTCTTAGATGTACGGTCTCCAGTTCTTAATGTAGAATATAATACAGCATAGTACAGTCTTCCTTCAGTAATGTAATTTAATACATTTTATTTCTGTTTTTTGAGCAACTTTTCCCTTTTACTTACAACCGTTCTTTTTGGTCTTTTCCCTTTCCCTTTCCTTCCCCCTCTCTCCTTTTCCTTCCCCGATTCTTTTCCCCTTCCTTTTCCCTTCCCCTCCCCACACCCTCTCTTCCCCATTCATTTATGAACTTTGGGATGCCACTTTGGTTTCCTTTCATACATTTTTTTATCTTCCAATTGTTGTGATTAACTAGCCTGATAGGATAAGAAAAATTATGTGATATATAGATAGGGATCCGCTTCTGTGTATAAAGGAAAGTAGGGAGATTAGTCTCACATTTAAGAGTACATAAGTCTAATGATCTTTTGGCTTCCTGGCACATGACCATACATAAATGTCTGATAGATGCTGAATGTAAAATGGAGCTAAATTTATTTAAGAATTAAATATTAATGTGCAATGATAGTAAGATGAAATTTGATATTTGACATATGATGCGGTCTTTTCCATTTTAATGTTTATATCACCTGGTGTCATGTGTGAATACAGGATGTTAGTATATGTGGTAGATAAATGAAGCATTTACACTTTAAGGAAGGTCATATGACTGGGGACGGGTGCTATCTAAGCTACCTAACTCTAGGTCGTTATTATCTTTGACAAAGCCAGTGTTTGGGTGAAACATGCATGAGGAGTTTTATCTGTGTCTGCACTTAGCACTTTGTATTGTATACTCAGTTTTTGCCACTGTTTTTTTGAAGTTTGCAAGTAAATCATTATATTAATAACATCCTCTGTTTGGAGAGTTTTATTTGTGTCCATTGTGGTTTGCTGAGACTGTTTTATATATCTATTGTATTGTCTCTGAGCACCCATCCCTCTGTGTGGCTCTATTCAGCCGTCCTAAATTTTAAATACTATAGGTCTGGCTGATGCCTACTGGAAAGCTCACCCCACAGGGGGATTCACCTATTTTTAAGGGCCTCTTAAAACCCATATAGATTTTATCTTTGTCTCCCCAGTGCTGAGAATTTTGAAAATTAATACTTTACCTAGCAAATTTTTGGGCCATGTACTTATTAAGATGCAGGTTACATGGGATTCTGCTCCACACTGCAGGAAAAAACAAGTGGAGATTTAATGAGTCTTTGTTATATGACCTAAAAGTATGTGGAAAAAGGACTGGGCTGCCCAGCTGTCAGTAGTTGAATGCTATGATGACATCTCTGAGTGGTGGGAGGACACTAAAAAGTTGGCTGGCTTACAGTATAACCATGCTAAATCTCTAAATCAGGAACTCAGGTTTGGCACACATGAGCAGAAGAGGTCCTTAGATCCCTATAAAAAATGCAAGGCCAGGACAGACAATAGAATGATCACGAAACTTCATACCACCACATAGCAAACAGTTAAGACTCCCCAACAGATTTTGGAGGTGGTTGAGCACCACATAGAGAATCTTTTTGGGAAAACCTCACTTGAGCTGGATGCCTGGGACTGTTTAAATTCTCTGGGTCTGCCTCAGGTTTCAGACTTAGATGCAAATGGATTAATTCAGGACATCTCCACTGATGAGGTGGCTCATGCCATTACTCAGCTGTTTCAGGATACAGCCACTAGTTGTGATGGTCTGGGGTCAGGACTGTGCAACATGTTTAGTTCTGACATAGCTCCTGCACTGGTTATGTTATTTAATCATATGCTGGCAACCTCCAAGTATGCTGCATCCATACCTTGGTTCTATTACATAAGAAGATCCCTGTATGTAACTGGTGGCCCTTTAGCCTGCTCAATACTGACTTTAAAATTTTGAGCAAAATTCTCTTGACTAGATTATTAAAGGTCTCAAAGTATCTCATTAGCCCCCCAAAACCTGTGCTATTCCTGATAGAATGCAACAGGAGAATTTAATAATACTGAGGGAACTTTTTTTAAAGAGGAACAAGAGGGTTTACAGGGTTATGTTATAGGGCTTGACCAGGAAAAAGCATTTGACAGGCTGTCACATACTGTAAGTTCCTGTTTTCCACCTTGTCTGCCTTTGGTATACCTGATGTATTTGTAGCCTGGATTAGAGCCATGTACCAACATGCACTTATTGTGCCTGATGTTAATGGCTGTCATGATAGGAAAATCAACATTTGTAGGGGTGTTCGACAGGGATGCCCCCTCAGTCCACTTCTTTATGTATTTGGGATTGACGTCCCGATCCAAATAATGGAGCCTATGCTATAAGGAGCTGAGTTCCTCCGCACCATGTATGTGAGGTGCAGAGGCACTCTGCACCTGTTGCACCCCCCCTGTGTGGGATGCACCACAAGGGGCACTCAGCACATATGCACCCAATCCCCCAGCTGCACAGAGAGCAATATGCCAGTGGTGGATGAGGGGCAGGCTGGCACTACACGCCATGCAGAAAGGTGCGTAGTCCTGGCTGAGGGGGTGCATAGGGGCACAGGGTATGCCAGGGAGAATCTTGCTGTAAACCCCCTATGCACCCTATGCATACCCCAGGACACATAGCAAGACAGGGCGGACAGTCCAACAAGACTCTGGGGCCATGGCACATGGCCACTGGATGCCACCCACCCACCCCAGCACACAGTGGTGAGTGTGGTAGCCCCCCCACAATACCCATACCCCCATGGGGGGCTCTGGAACAGGGCTGCAGCCCCCAACCCCCTTGGTGGCAACACATGCGTACCCCCTGCTACCAGCGGCACTGTTCCCCCCCTCGGCAACCCGACATGCTGCCCCATTACACCACACTGCCGAAGTGTCATTAGAGGGTCAGCGGCATTGCCCACATACCACATGCCACAGCCGCTGACCTTTGGATATCTGAGGGGTGTGCTACCAATACACACCCTACCACATAAGGGATCCACTGTTGGACTCATGCCATGCATCCAATTGGATGCCCAGCTGGGTCTGTGATTCCACCTGTGCCCCCCCCTGCACAGACCTGTGTGCCGGGGGGGCAGGGCCATGGACAGGTGTCTGGAAGTGGTGAATGCCACTGGTGCGCACCTGTCCACAGGTGCATAGCTGCACAGGTAGGATGCGTACCTTGCTTGTGTAATTCCTGCCCCATTGGAGCATAGGCCCCATTACTCTCAAATAGGGACATAGAAGGGATTGCAGCAACACCAGACTCCCTACCAGTGAAAGTTTTAGCTTACACAGATGACTTGATCCTAACACTGGCCCCAACCTCCTCTGTAACTTCTCTATCTGCCTCATTACAGGTTTTCTTGGTGATGTCTGGGTCCAGAATAAACAATGGGAAAAGTAAAGGGGTCACACTGGGATCCACCCCCTTGCCCCCACCAGGCATTATTGCAGGCATCAAGGTCTCACAGGACCCCGTATTAGTTTTGGGTATAGAGTTTGGACCAGGTGATACAGTATTGCATTCTGAATCTGGGAGAAGGGGGTAGCTCACACTTATAGACTGGTTAGTGGATGGAAGGGGCATCAGTTCTCAAAGAAACGGAGAGTGGTTCTGTTTAACACCTTATTGGTCTCTATTTTTTTGTATCTTTGCTATATTTCTCCCCCCCCCACCAGAATATAATAACTAATCTTTACAGTGTTTTATTTCAAGCTTTCTGGGGATCCAGGTTAAATCCAATGACGAGGGAGTTTACTTACCGTGCTATTGTGGAAGGGGGTCTGAACATGGTGCACCCAGTAGCCTTCTATTTTAGTATTTTGTTGTGTTATAATATCAGCCTCACATTAAAACCTGGAGTAAAGGGGTGGAAACCCATGGTGGATACATGGCTACAGCCATGTCTTCTCCCATGGAAACTGGGTAACTCAAGGTTACTAGGCAGAAATATAGTTACCCCCCAGTATGGCCTAGACAATTTAAAGAACACTATAAAATGGGGCCTCACCCCTCCCTTCAGCTACAGAAATCTGACAGAAGTCCATCTATAAGGCTGTTTTGCAAACAGAATGCCAGACAACTGTTGTATTTCCACTTTGTCAGAATACTCAGGTCCAAGGGGTTCTCAAGCAATTGAACAATCCTTGAACCCCCTTGCCTGGGATTGTGTCTGTCTAGGAAATTATAGCAGACTAAGTGTCAGAGGGAACAATAAGCACAAGCAAATTTTGGAGAGATATTGCCCCAGGGACTCCTGTGGGTAAATTCTTGACACACAAAAATATTTATTTTTAGAGTGTGATTATGATAAGGACTTCTGGGTATTTCTTGCCACTAAATGGAAGGAAACTCTTTTTTTCAATCTTTCATACCCAGCTGGGTATATGCAGGGTCCTGGGGTAAATACCATGTTGATACAGTAGATGTCATTTTTGCTATTATTAGGTACTTTATTTGGCCTGCCCATTGTATGTGGGTTCTTCAACAAAAAATGGTATCCCACTTAAAGTTGTTCACTAATATTCAGAAAACTGTGCAAAAAGCGTTCTAACTGGACATGTTACGTTTCTCGCCAAAAAAAGTTAAAAATTTATGGATTAACTGCGATAATTGATATCCTAACTTGTCAATACCACTGTATATAGCTTTTTGTTTTCTGGTGATCACGAATGGGTTTGTTTTTAAAGATAAGTGTCCTTTTGTTCTTCGTGATTGAGTTTTCTTAAGTTATTTAATTCTCCTTTTCTTTGAATGATTATTTGTATTTGCTTTGTATTATGATTGTAATGAAGTCCAACCTTTCAATAAACATACTCCTACTCTTTTCGAGAAGTGCCATGGGATCTCTAACATCCACCTGAACTACCATCAGAACAGGCAGATGGGACCTCGGTTTAATGTCTCATCTGAAAGACAGCACCTCAGGAGTGCAGCACCCCCCTCATGCTGCACTACAGTGTCAGTATTGGGATTTAACCCAAGTGCTAACTAAGTACTATCTGGTTCTATGTAGGAAATCCACAGAAGTATATACTTTTTTGCATGTTTGGGATGTAGTACTAAGAATGGTATGTTTTACATAATTTTGGTGCATAGAATTCTGTTTCAGTGCACCAAAATTTTTGAAAAACATACCATTCTTAGAATATTAGTACTGCACGTACTTTTCCAAACATGAAAACTATATGGATTTTTTACTCAGGCAGAACCAGGTAGAACGTGGTAATGTATTATATTGTAGAACCCGGTTATACCCAATAGATGTTATAAAATAGTGTTGAAACAGATTTAGAAAGTGATAAAGGTCAAGGAAGATATATGACTAGTATATTATCCCTGACAGCTTTCTTTTTCTAAATGTGGTTACTGCCCAAAGAGTTAGCCCTCAGAGCTATTCGCAGTTACAATAATTTAAATTCTTCCCCCATTGTTGGATCAAGGTAAAGATTGCCCCCAGTGGCTGCAGCCATGGGCCATAAAGAATGCATGGATGGCTGGCATCCGCTATCAGTTTTAGGTTTTCTGTTATTTCGAATAAACATCAAAAGTGCCTCCTTGTTCTCTCCTGTCCTTCTAGTACACTCTCCTACCCTGATCCCCATATGCTCCATAAGTTACCTATGTCACTATTGCCCCCATTAGTCCCACCATCCCTAACTCCCGTTCTCCAACTCTCTCTCTCTCTAACTGAACTTTTCAACTTGTATCATACATTGTAGTAGTGACAATCAGCATACTATTTTTTCATATATGAGGGAGAGAAGGGAATCAGTTTCTGACAGACTGGTAAGGTAGTGCAACCAAGAAAGGTGGGAGAGTGTCCAGTAAAGTGGAAGGAGAAATTCAACAGACGGAGAAGGAAAAAGGGAGCTAACCTGATGTTTCACTTTTGGGGTAGCATTCATTGTATAGGTAAGAAGGGTTGCATACATTTTTTAAAAGGCAAAGGGCAGGATTTTTGAAGTGTGGCACAGGGCTTGCATCCTGCCCTGTGCCATGACACTTTTGTTTTGGCAGTGCACCAACTCCATTGCTGCAATTGCACCTTGATTTTCCAATCTTGGGCACAGTTGTGACAGTTTTCATGAGTTACGGTAGTCTGCACCACATGTCTGGCACAAGCTTCGTAACACAGGCTCCCGGGATTGCCACAAGACAGACCAGAAAAAGTTAATCTAACTTGTGACAATTGCTGCATGGGATAGAAAATCCTGTTAGATCACCACAAGCCACATGCAGCGTATCATCAGTGCACTGGGAATTACGGCAATCTAAGTGTTTTGAAAATCCTGCTCAAAGTGTTGGGAAAATTATCTATGTGATATTGCTAAGGAGAAAGGTATGAGAGGGATGTGAGTAAGGGTAGGTGAAGGGGGAGTTACTGACATACTTGGGCATCTGGTTGAAGAAGGATGGGAGTCAGTAAACAGAGTCCAATCCGAAGAAAGGGGGTTACTAGCAGGGTACCGCAGGGTTCAGTACTGGGACTGGTCCTTTTTAATATCTTTATAAGTGACACTGCAGAGGGACTGGAAGGAAAAGTATGCTTCTTTGCAGATGACACAAACATCTGCAACAGGGTTGATACACAAAGGGGGGTGGAAAGGATGAGAAGGGACTTGGCAAGGTTGGAGGAATGGTCAAAATTTATGGCAGCTTAAATTCAATGCAAAGAAGTGCAAAGTAATGCACCTGGGAAACAAAAACCCAGGGGAAGAGTACACAATTGGGGCGAGTACTAACAACAGCAAAAATGGAAAGGGACATGGGGTAGTCATATCAGATGATCTAAAGGTAAGCAAGCAATGTGAGAAGGCAGTAAGGAGGGCTGGGGAGATACTGGGATGTATAGGGAGAGGGATCTCCAGAAGAAAACAGGAAGTTATCCCTCTGTACAGACAGTTGGTAAGACCCCATCTGGAGTACTGTGTACAGTTCTGGAGACCCCATCTACGCAAGGTCATAGACAGAATGGAGGCAGTTCAGAGAAGAGCAACTAAAATGGTGCAGAGTCTGTACCAGAAGACAAAATAAGAGAGAGTAAAGAAGCTTAATATGCATACCCTCGAGGAAAGAAGGGAGAGGGGTGACATGATAAAAACTTTCAAGTACCTCATGGGACTCAACAAAGTCCAAGAGGGTAGCATCTTTCAGAAAAAGAAATGTGCAAGAACAAGGGGGCACAATTTGAAGATAGATGGGGGATGGCTCAGGGGCAACATGAGGAAGTATTTTTTCATGCAGAGGGTGGTGGACACATGGAACGGTCTTCCTGAGGAGATCGTGGGATCAAAAACAGTGGGGGAATTCAAGAATGAATGGGACAGACATAAGGCAGTTCTGGTGGGGGTTAGGAAGAAGTAGACTGTTGGTTAACTAAGATCTGTAGCTTATCCAATAGGTAGGGAAATGGGCAGACTGGGCGGGCTAAGCGGTCCTTATCTGCCATCAAAATCTATGTTTCTGTGGTTTTTTTTAAATGAGAAAAGGGGGATCTTGGATATAGTCATCATCTTTAATCAAAATAATGAAAAAACCCGTAACAGTCTACCATCAGCAATTTTTCTTTATGATGCCAGGTGTGGAGTTGAGGATCTAACAGTGGAGGGTAAGGTGGACTATATTTGTAAGAAGGAGTGGCCCAGGGGATCTGGACTTGGAGTTAAGGGGTTACAGTAAGAACAGGGATTTATTATTTTTATTCTCATGTTGGTAAATCTCAATCAGTATGTGGGAACACCATTTTTTTTTAAATTCTACTATTTTACTTTCATTTCCAGGTTAGGATGAAAAGTTTGTATCTGGAGGATGGCTCATTTTTGACCAAAGCCTTGGATGTGTCCTTGGGTGCGGCACTGAAATAGAGAAGGGAAAGTGGACATTACAGCGCAAAAAAAAAAAAATTAAATCCCCATCTGGACTTGGGCCTCAGTGGCACAGAAGCAGCAGTAAATGTTTAAGAAATGGACAGAACTTAAGGAAGAGGAGGAGGAGAAAGGAGGACCCACTGGAGGAAAGACCAGTGGAAAGGCTAGAGGGAAAAGAATTCCTCATCATCATCACCATCATCTGTGAGACATGCCATCTGGGTGCTGTCATCCTGCATACATTTTGGAAAGTATGTGTTCCTGAGTTGTGGCAGGTTTATTTTTAGAAAACTGAGCCTCTCTATATTTTTTGTGGGGAGACATGTTCTTTTGTCAGTCACTACTGCTCCAGCAGCACTGAAAATTCTCTCTGAATATGTGCTAGTGGATGGGCAACTGAGGTATTCAATTGCAATCTCAGACAAAAAGGCCACATTGATTTCTTCTGTTGCCGGTCCAGTAATGGTTCATCCCCGGCGGCAACATGCACAGTCTCCTCCATATAATCGTTCACCATTTCCGCAGCAGGGACTTATGGTTCCACAATAGCTGACTGACCCTTTTCAGCTGTCTTTATCAGACCAAAGTCTGACAGCATGTCCCACAGTGGTTTCTCTTCTTATAGTGTAGCAGCAGTCACGCCGATAGTAGCAGCAGTTCTGGTTGGTGTTTGATGGCCAAAACCATCAGTAGTGGTGGTACCAGCAGCAGCAGCAATGGCAGATTGTGCTCCCTCCCTCTCAACCAGATTTTGTGCAGAATTCGAAAGGGCACTGATGAATGTACTACTTTTCTCAACTATATGTGCTGACACTTTCTCAATTAATAGTTCATGATAATATTCCTCATCCTTAATGTCATTAGTGTGAAGAATGATTCAATTGTGTCCTTAAACCGAGGATCCAAAAGTGTGGCCAAAATGTAATGCTCTGCTTTGCACATGTTGATAATGCACTCATCACCCAGGAAGGTGTTTAGCATTTTTCTTGCAAGTGATGTAGCATTGACATCATCTTTCTTGAGAAACCGTGACTCGAGATGCTCCAGTGTCAGCCCGAGAAGTGAAATTAAGGGTAGTACAGTATGTGACAGCAGTAGCAGACATGGCTGTAATAGACGGCTGCTTATACTGGACAAAATCCCTTAGCCAAATGCCTTTTACAAAGGGTGCAGTAATAAAAATGTTGGTTTAAACAGACCTGTAATTCAGCTTGTAGCAGCCCAGTGTAAGGTGTAAATGATGTGTTGATGCACTGTTCACACGAGTACACTAATTGAGTACTGTAGCTGTTAACTGGTTTAATGGTGTTCTCAATCAGCCCATATATTAGCCTGCCTTTCTTGTTTGCAGGACCTGCGTTCTTTGTTTTTTTAACTTGTCACTGTGCTGTAACCACATCTTGCAAGAGAACCTGCCTATCTTTGTCCCGGAAGACTGAAATCTTAAATGAACTAGAAAAGCTTCCAAAATTAAGTGTCTGTGACCCTAGTGCACATTTCCACATCCCCAAATCAACAATTAGTGACCTTCTGAAAAACAAGGACACCCTGCTAGCTGACTGGCATTCAACCAGAACCCTGACCATAAGAGAAAATGGGAGGGTAAAGACAATGATGTGGAGGATGCCCTGCTCCAGTGGTTTACCAATGCCAGGGGCAGGGAAGCTTTAATCAGTGGCCTCCTGCTGATTCAGAAGGCAGAGCAGATATCAGCAGCCCATGACAAAACTGAATTCAGGGCAACAGATGGATGGCTCATTCACTGGAAAAGTCCATCTTCAGGAATGGATGCCAGTACTGCACACAGTATTCCAGGTGCAGCCTGACCAGTGACCTGTACAGGGGTAAGATTACTTCTCAGTGCCGGGAGGAGATTCCCCTCGCTATGCACTCCAGCATCTTGTCTGCCTTTGCAGCCACCTTCCTGCACTGAGCTGAGTGGTTCATACTCCCCATTATTAGTACCCCTAGATCCTTTTCCTCCACTGTGCTTTCCATCTGTATCCCTCCCAACTAATATTTTCTCCCCTGGTTCCTTGCGCTGAAGTGCAGTACATTGCACATCTTGGCGCTGAACCCCAACTGCCATGTCTCTTACCATTCTTGTAGTTTGGCCAGGTCTTCCTGCATCCCCCTCCACCCCTCTATGTCATCTACCACTGCACCAATCTTAGTATCATCTGTGAACAGACTGATCCTACTCTGGATCCCATTTGACATATCAGCAATGAACATCCCGAACAGCACCGGTCCCAGTACTGAACCCTGGGGCACCCCGCTCGTAATGTCCCTTGGTGATGAGTCCCCCCACCACCACTCTTTGCTGCCTACCCCTCAGCCAGTTGGTGATCCAGTTGACCATTTTTGTCCCCACTCCAATGTATTCCAGTTTTCCCCCGAGCCTCCCATGCAGCACAGAGTCAAAGGCCTTACTGAAGTCCAAATATAGGATGTCCACTGCATAGTCTCTGTCCAGTTCCCTGGAAACCCAGTCGTAGTACTTGACTAGGTTCATCTGGCAGGATCTGCCTGATACAAAACCTTGCTGATGGCTGTCTTGGTGCCCATTGTCTTCCAGAAAGGTTACCAGCCTGTATTTTAGGATTGACTCCATGAGTTTCCCCAGGATTGAAGTAAGACTCACCAGTCTGTAGTTGCCTGACAGACTGACTGCTGCTTTATCTACTACAAACTCAGGATCTGTTCCACTGATTTCTCCCCTCAGTCTCATCTGTCTTCTCCTCCTCATTGTCATCTATCATTCTGCTTACTAAGACTGGCTGCCGCTGTATAATGGCCCTTGTGCTCATCCTCAGAGTACCACGGCAGGTTACTCCTCCAATGCCTGAATTTGCTATACCATTGTCACTGTTCCCTGGATTGCCTCACAGTTACTACCTTTTTTTCCTCTGCCTGTGTAGGTGTCTTCTTATACCCCACTGTCATTTTTCTTTTTACCAACACCACCATCCTTCCTAGAAGTCTTTTTGAACTTTTTCTGGCCCTGAATTTCAGCTCTTCATCTCACTCCCCAGAACTACTGCTACTTGACAGACTGACTGCTACTTTATCTTTTACAATCTCAGGATCTGTTCCACTGATTTCCCCCCTCAGTCTCATCTGTCTTCTCCTCCTCATCATCATCATCTATCATTCTGTTTACTAAGACTGGCTGCTGCACTGTGATGACCCTTGTGCTCATCCTCAGAGTACCACGGCAGGTTACTCCTCCAATGTCCTGAATTTGCTTTGCCAATGTCACTGTTCCCTGGATTGTCTCACAATTGCTAGTACTGGTTTCTTTATCACTTGTGGTTTTGCATAAAGGGTATGACACACATGCTTCCTGTCTTTCCATAATGAATTTTATAAATGTTTCTAATTAAAAAAAATGTTTTATACCAAATGGTGGTTGCATCTCTTATTCCCAAAAAGGTCAGTACAGAACTGCTGACTGTATTAAGTCAAATAGTTTAAGTAGAGAAAACAGAAGAAGATTTATTCCCAAACATGGAGGTCAGTACACAACTGCTTGCTACTTTGAGTCAAGTAACTTAAGTAGTGAAAACACAGGGAGATTTACTGCCAAACAGGTCAGTACAGCACTGCTGGCTCCGTCAAGTAACTGCACCAAAAACGGAGATTTTTTTCCAAACAGATCAGTAAACAACTGCTGGCTGCATCAAGTCAGGTAGTTTAAGCAGTGAAAACACTGTGATATTTATTCACAACAGGTCAGTACAACACTGCTGGCTGCATCAAGTCAGGTAGTTCAAGTAGTGAAAACACAGGGATATTTATTTACAAACAAGTCAGTACAGCACTGCTGGCTGAGTGGAGTAGTTCAAGTAGTGAAACACAGGGATATTTATTCACAGACAGGTCAGTATAGCACTACTGGATGTGTTGAGTCAAGTAGTTCAAGTAGTGAAAACGGATATTTATTCACAAACAGGTCAGTACAACACTGCTGGCTACATCAAGTCAAGTAGTTCAAGTAGTGAAAACACAGTGATATTTATTCACAAACAGGTCAGTACAACACTGCTGGCTGCATCGAGTCAAGTAGTTCAAGTAGTGAAATACAGGGATAGTTATTCACAAACAGGTCAGTACAGCACTACTGGATGTGTTGAGTCAAGTAGTTCAAGTAGTGAAAACGGATATTTATTCACAAACAGGTCAGTACAACACTTCTGGCTGCATCGAGTCAAGTAGTTCAAGTAGTGAAAACACAGGGATATTTATTCACAAACAGGTCAGTACAGCACTGCTGGCTACATCAAGTCAAGTAGTTCAAGTAGTGAAAACACAGTGATGTTTATTCACAAACAGGTCAGTACAACACTGCTGGCTGCATCGAGTCAAGTAGTTCAAGTAGTGAAAACACAGGGATATTTATTCACAAACAGGTCAGTACAACACTGCTGGATGCGTCACGTCAAGTAGTTAAAGTAGTGAAATACAGGGATATTTATTCACAAACAGGTCAGTACAGCACTACTGGATGTGTTGAGTCAAGTAGTTCAAGTAGTGAAAACAGATATTTATTCACAAACAGGTCAGTACAACACTGCTGGCTGCATTGAGTCAAGTAGTTCAAGTAGTGAAAACACAGGGATATTTATTCACAAACAGGTCAGTACAACACTGCTGGCTGCGTCACGTCAAGTAGTTAAAGTACTGAAAACACAGAAATATTTACTCATAAACAGGTCAGTACAGCACTGCTGGCTACATCAAGTCAAGTAGTTCAAGTAGTGAGAACACAGGGATATTTATTCACAAACAGGTCAGTACAATGCTGCTGGCTGTGCCGAGTCAAGTAGTTCAAATAGTGGAAACACAGGAATGTTTATTCACAAACAGGTTAGTACAACACTGCTGGCTGCGTCGAGTCAAGTAGTTCAAGTACTGAAAACACAGGAATATTTATTTCCAAACAGGTCAGTACAGCATTGCTGGCTACATCAAGTCAAGTAGTTCAAGTAGAGAAAACACAGGGATATTTATTCACAAATGGGTCAGCACAGTACTGCTGGCTGCATTGAGTCAAGCTGCTCAAGTAGTGAAAACACGGGAATATTTATTCACAAACAGGTCAGTACAACACTGCTGGCTGTGTTGAGTTAAGTAGTTCAAGTAGTGAAAACACAGGGATATTTATTCACAAACAGGTCAGTACAGCACTGCCGGCTACATCAAGTTAAGTAGTTCAAGTAGTGCGAACGCAGGGATATTTATTCACAAACAGGTCAGTACAGCTTTGCTGGCTGTGCCAAGTCAAATAGTTCAAGTAGTGAAAACACAGGAATATTTATTCCCAAACAGGTCAGTACAGCTTTGCTGGCTACATCAAGTTAAGTAGTTCAAGTAGTGAAAACACAGGGATATTTATTCACAAACAGGTCAGTACAGCACTGCTGGCTACATCAAGTTAAGTAGTTCAAGTAGTGCGAACGCAGGGATATTTATTCACAAACAGGTCAGTACAGCACTGCTGGCTACATCAAGTCAAGTAGTTCAAGTAGTGAAAACACTGGAATATTTATTCACAAACAGGTCAGTACAGCATTGCTGGCTACATCAAGTTAAGTAGTTCAAGTAGTGAAAACACAGGGATATTTATTCACAAACAGGTCAGTACAGCATTGCTGGCTACATCAAGTCAAGTAGTTCAAGTAGTGAAAACACAGGAATATTTATTCCCAAACAGGTCAGTACAGCTTTGCTGGCTACATCAAGTCAAGTAGTTCAAGTAGTGAAAACACAGGGATATTTATTCACAAACAGGTCAGTACAGCACTGCTGGCTGCATTGAGTCAAGTTGTTTAAGTAGTGAAATAAAACACAGGGATATTTATTCACAAACAGGTCAGTACAGCAACAGCACTGCTGGTTGCGTTCAGTCCAGCCAAGTACTTTAGTAGAACACAGGGAGATTTTTTATTTATTCCCTAACAAGGATGTGATGAGCCTGCCTTGTGTTTCATTCTTTCCTTCCCTGCAGTCCAAAAGAGAATTTATTTTTAATGCCTAGCTAGACTTCGTTTTGCAGTTAGTGGATGGTGCTATAGTGAGTGCCCCAGGCTAGTACACCTGCACGCATATGTCTCACTCCCAACCCTGCCTTTCTGTACTGTCTGAAAAAAACCACCAATGTTGGTTTGTTTGTTTTTAGCCAGGACTCCAGTTGCTTTCTACAAGTCACAACACAACAACAATCAAAAATGATCATTTTAAAATGATGTAATATTATTTTTCTTTGTGAAGCAGTTTTGTGTTTTTGCACAGTTTGTGCACTAGCCCAAGTCCACCCCAGATGCAAATGCGTCCCCTCCCTAGTTAACCCTACTCAGCCAGCCCGATGGCACTGAGGGTTGAGGTGCTGGATGCCACACCTCACGCCACACATGTGACCCGGGTTCAGCAATGATCCCAGGCCATCGGGGGTCAGCAGGGGAGACAGAGTATCCAGCGTCCAGATGACAGCTTTCTTCTCTCTGGGGAGGGAACCAAGGCACACCTGGCACAGAAGTGGCCCCCAGTGGAAGCCGGTGGCAATGCGTACACTTAGGGCAGAAGTAGAGGGTCAGAGCTGTGGTGGAAGTCGGAGGATGTCATTGCTCATCCAAGTTCAGGGGAAGGGAGGAGGGGAAACACCAAGCATAAGAAGAAACCCCTGTCTTGGGGAGGGGTGATGGCTCCTCCCAGGGCCGAAGACCACACTCCCACAGTCGGGTTCCTTATCCAGGGGGTGCTTCCTGACCCCGACCAGTGGATTAGACTATAGATAGAGCACCAGGGTGATGGCGAACCCACCTTGGGGGGCTCAGAGCTGGGGGATTTGCTATTTGGGGTGGGCCTGGAGAGAGGTTTCAGTCAGGGAGGTAGAGTCTCTAGTGAGCGGGAGTAGCTGGAGAGAGTTCCCCAAGTTCAGGTGTGGAAAAAGAATTAAAGTTAACCCTACCCTTGTACTTTTCCTCCTTTTTTTTCCAGACCAGGAGGAGTTGTCAACCAAAGCAGTTACAGTAGTTTGCCCACTCTCAGTTATTGCCCCCTGCCCCAAGTATCCCAAATGCTTCTCCCTCTCAACCCTGCCCTTAATTTTCTGATTTTTCTTTTCTCCTTCTTTCCCTTCCCTAATGCCCACATAGTGTCAATGCCATTTTTTTACAGTTCAACCACAAATCAGGATCTAATTTTGAGGGGAAAAAAGAAGAATGTGAGAAAGTTTTTAGTTTCTCCACTCCAGAGTGATTCTCCACTACACGACCAGTTGACCACAGTACACACCATACACTCACTCCAGACTGGCTGTCGAGCATCTTGGGACCTAGCTGGCTGTTGCACCAATGGCAGCCAGTGTTGCTTGCAGGATTCCCTTTGGTCCAATCAGGAGAAGTGACACTGGGAGTGATATGCTGGTCTCATGATCGCTCTCCCATTCAGTGCTGTATTACCTGACTGAGGACTGAGTCAGCCGGGGACTCAGTAGCCTACGAGCACACACAAATACTTTTTTTCACAGGTTGGAGGCAAACCTAGCAAACCAAAGTCTGCAGATTTACACAAAATAGTTGCGCTGCACAGACTTCTGCAAACATAGGGGGTTCGAGGTATTTTTGGCCAGGGTTGAACTGAACTTGTAGTGCTAATTTTTAACTGCATAAGCAATAGCTAGCTACCTGGTCTTGTGACATCCTTTTCTGGGGAATTACTTCTTTGAGATATTATGGGTTGGAAATTCTGTTGCCTAATGGTTGTGGCTCTAGTTTTGCTATCAAAAATGCTAGAGAAAGTCCTCCCGTATTGTCGTGGTGAGAATGACAGGTATCATGGAAATTAGACTGTATTGTAAAAGGTACTGCTCCACATCCAAGCTACAGTGGTGCTACCAATCAGAAATCCATCCCCTCAGTAACCACAGAGACACAGTAAGGGAAACTTATAAAACAAAAACACCACCCAAACTCCTAGCAAATACATACAGTATGTTCATGAGAATAACATTTTGACTTCACGTGAGTTCTACAACAACTACACAAGTACAAGCAAACAAACATTCTATTCACACTGTGTCATGTTGCAACTGAACATAAAGGGGGTTGCAGGACTAGGCAGAGACCTGATGTGAGATCATGACGATGTGAAGTTTAGGAGTGGGTGAACGCTGTTGGGTTCTAAATAAAGCCCAAGATATTTCTAAAAAAGTTATTGTTTTCTAATCTCTTTTCAACCCCCTTAGCCTATAGCTGGATATCATTATATATGATTTAAAAGCTAATTTCCATTTGAAACCATTCCTGCTGTTTTAAGGAGAGCTTCTTTTTGTTGCAGAGTTTAGAATTGGATGGATTGTGGCTTCCTTTTGTTTCAGAACTGGTTCTGCTAGTCCTTAATGGAGATACAGCTTGATCACTTAGACACAAAAAGACACAAAGTGTAGGGGACCCCCCCAGAAGGGCTAACTTTGTTAGAGGTCCCCCAAAACATAATGCCATCACTGAGCACCACCCTAGAAGAGAAAGGACAATATATGCTGAGCTACAGTCTACGACACCTAGTCTTTCCCTGTGGAAGGATTTCTAATTGAATAATAAGATCAAGGTTTACATTCACAAGAAAAAAAGCCCTACAGATAAATAGATACCATCTAAAGAATTTATGAAAATTCAGGACCTGCAGGATTATCTGAAGCCTTTTACCATTCTAGTTGTGAGGCATGCATAACTGCAAAATGGCCATGCATGCCTCGGCCTCCTGATAAGGACAGAGTTAAATAATTGTCCTGTTTAACTTGTGCTTGTTAACCTTTAAGGTCAACTGTTTTGAACATACGTTTAATGAAATCCCGGAGCCAGAATTTATGATACTGCTGCTGAATGTTAAATTGGACAATTTACATAAGCAGGACATTAACCTTCTGAGCACTAAATAGCATTTTAGCACTTAGCCGCTAGGGACAATAAGGGACATGTTCTATATCTATAGTGTGTCTGGGACCTCTCATGATGACCAATTGGCCTACCAAGTTTAGCAGCATAATTAAATGAATGGACTCAGACTAAGTAAATTATGAGCACCGTATACAGTATATCATTATAGTCCTAAGGAAAAAAGATATGAATAATTTAAAATTACATTACTAATTTATCATGGCTAAGTGACTGCATAGAGGCCCTGTGCAGATTGCTGTTGTAAATTTGTTATTTGATTCACTGCTTGTGTGATTAAACCTGAACCTCCTTTTATTCACGATAATGAATTTATGTTAATAGTAAATATTTAAATATTTTCATGAATATTTTTTTGTTGACTCCCTATTCAATGACATTATGAAAATGCAAGAAATGTGTGTTATCTAGGATTAACAAAAAACAAAATCCTTTTTTTCCCCCCACTACTCATTGTAGATACCAACTGGTGGAACAAAATATAATTCTTAAAAAAATGGTGATAATAGATTCTGGTGATATTATCATCCAATGCAAAGTTCATGTGCTAATGAATTATAAAACCTGATTTGCATAACACTTAATTAAGAGGTGATGTCAAATAATTTAAAAGAACTTTCAAAATACTACAGTACATGTTACTATATTTCAAAGTGGCAAGCAAGAAGTCACTTCTTGAAATTCATGCAGCAAGATAAACATAAGGAATTCATCATGCCTTTTTATGAATTGATTTTTTTTTCTACATCCACTCAGGGATGGGCAGATAATTCATGAGCCCATAAGGCAAGTTATCTGTCTGCTTATCATGAACAATTGTAGAAAAAAATGCAATTCATAACATTACATGACAAGTCTCATTTACACCACCTGTCACCCTTTCTGTTTTTTTTAAACCATTTGACTTTTTTTTTAAAAGCTTTGAGATTATTTAAACCCTACCCCACTCAACAGAGTAAATGATAAAGAAGCACAGGTATACATTTTTTGTAAGCCTCATAGAACACTGAGTGCAAACTCCAGCATTTTGATTGGCTCATTAGTGGGCCTTATCACACCAATAAAGGATCACTAAATAAATAGAATGTGAAACCCACTGCACATGTACAGCTACAGTATACAATTATCTTTGTTAAAGAAACCCTTCCCAGAGGTTTATAATAGAAATCAGGACCTCAATATTTTTCCTTTGTAGGAAAGGGGTCATTGGAGTATTCTGTCTCTTCTAACTGGTTCTTATTCTACTAATAAAGGACATTTCCCCCACATCAGTCCTTCTTGCTTAAATGATTATTTTCTGACATTTCTGATGCTCATGTGCTCATGGAAATATTCAGAACATCAAAAGACTGTTCTACCAAATCATCCAAAGACTTGTGTAAATGTCCAGAAAGTTTATTTATGCTGTAAGTTTAAAGAAAGGTCCACTTTTTCTGTTAAAAGTTGCCCCTCATTCCACTTATGTTGGATGCATTTACAGCTCTTGTAATTGTGTGTCACTGTTGGGAACCAAGTCTAAATGTTAATAAGTCAGAACAGTAAAGTAATAATTAGTTGAAACAACAACAAAAAAAAGATAAATGAACAGTAGCAGGGGGTGTACAAATCAGAGGGAAGTACAGCAATATATATATCTGCACAGAACAGATACACACATTTGTCAGATATACATTATAGGGGAAATAAAATACTTACTCAAAAGTTGGGGACAGCATAGGTATTTTACTTCCCAATAAGGTATAATTTATGCCATGGTACTGTGTTTAAAGACAAGGGAGCTACTAAAATAAAACACTGAAAACCATAACTTTTACAATAATTGAATAATTGTCCACTGCGAATTCCTTGGTTGATCTGATAAGTATTATGGAGAACTGTTTAGGGGATAACTCAGGCCCCATGCTCAAGGCATCCAGTCTGCTGGGTTACTCCATGGTGCATTGTCCAAGGCAGGAGTGCAGGGGTGACAAGGTAGCAATCTATTTCAGATCTGCATTGGATCTGTCAGTGTACCTTATGGGTATGACCAGGTCATTCGAATGTGTGGTGGTGACAGGTGGGCTGGGTACAAGTTGCAAGATTGTTCCCTCATACCAGCATCAGGGGGATGGGAATGAATTCTTTCCAGAACTAGAGAGTTTCATGGCCAAGCTGGTGGTGGAGTCACCGAGACTTCTTATTTTAGGCAACTTCAAAGCTAGGATCAATGATGAAATTTCTCTGTTTGGAATGCAGTTCCTCCAGATGATGCCATCACTGGGCTTCATACAGGCAGTTGCTGCTGGTGCCCATCAGCACAGCCATGCATTGGACCTGTTTTTTTCATTGGGTCTTGACATTAACAATGTCAAGGTTGATTGGGTCATTTGGTTGGATCATCATGCCATGCAGTTTCTCTGCAGGGCTGTCCATCTAAATGCTCCTGTGGAGATGGTCAGCTGCTGCCCTGTTCATAATATGGTTCCTCAGAGCATGATGGCTGTGCTGGACATCTCAAGCATTGAGATGGACTGTGCGATGGGAGCTGAGGTGGCATTGGAGGGTTATAATGTGGCTCTTACAGTGGTGTTTGACTCCCTAGCACCTCTCCATGTCAGTCTCTTGATTTTCTGATGTAGGTAACCCTGGTTTGATGATGATCTGTGGAGGTTGAAGACAAAGGGGCCAAGGCTGAAGCATTGTTGGCAGAGGTACTGGTTGGAACAGGAAAAAATAATGTTGCATGCTCAGTAGGATGAGCATCAATGGGTAATCACTCTGAAGAAGTCAGCATTCCTGTCATGGCTGATTGCTGCTGGAAAGAATCATCCTGCACAGATCTTCAATACTGTGGCCAGCTTATTAAATCCAGACAATCTGCTAGAGATGTGTAAAGCTGACACAATTTGCTCCGTGAAATATTTTGCAGATTGCACTCAATTTGCAAAGCGCAATTTGTGTAATTTGCCGATTCACAGAGCTCAGATCGGCCACAAACTGTGGAATTTCATTGGCAAAATTCCATACTTTGTGGCAAAATCTACTGTCTAGTGGGCCCCCCACCGATCACCCACCCCAGTGTACAAAAATATATAAATAAATCCCTAGTGTCTACTGGTCCCCCACCTGCTGATTGCTAGCCCCAATTTAAAAGAAATTGTCAGTAAAATCCCTGATGTCTAGTGGACCCCCACCATGTCAGAAAGTGCCCCCTCACCCTTCCACCCCCACCCAGACCCAGTCCCTGAGTGGGTGACCAGCACAGCCCTTCACTCTCCACCATGGCTGGCTACCCGACTGACCTGGAATGAATGAGCGCATGGGTCCGGTTGGGGGAAGCAGGGTGGGGGGATAGTACCTGATGGGGTGGGGATGGAGGTCCACTAGACAGCAGGGATTTTATTGATGATTTTTTAACCAGTATCCAAGATTATTCCTCCAGTGTGAATTCCTTTGTCCTGATTTCCTATGGTGGGGCCAGGGGGCTGGCAGGGCAGCGATGTCCATGATAGTAGGGTCCAGATCTTTGAAGCTGACTGTGTTAAATTTGGATCCTGTAGGGTAGTTGGACCAATGCTGAATCTATGAGCCATTGCACTGCCTTTGAGATGGAGCAGTCTCTGGGAACCCCATTGATTTTTATCCTGAGGGTAGATGGATATCTTAGGCTGTATTCTGCTCCTAATTGAAAAGGGGTTCTTTGGAAATTTGTGAAGGTGTGTCTTCATATGGAGAGTTAAGGTGAGAAATCCTGAAAAATGAAGATCTGGTGACTCTGCCATACCAGTGGTCCACTTTCCCTCACCATGGTCAAGATTTTGTCTTTGACCTTGTTGTGGAGGAATCGTACCATTATTGGCCGTGGATGCTCCCCAGTTTGAGTTTTGGCTCTCAAGCTCATAGGGAGCCAATGCTTGTGAGCAAAAAAGAATGAGGAGTACTTGCTAGAGAAATTTCAGTTTATCCTCTGCACCCTCAGGGAAGCCAACAAAACAAAGGTTGTTCTGTTGGCTCCTGTTTTCCTGATCTTCCACTCTCTCCCATGGTTGCTTCAGTAGACAATCCTGATCCCTTAGTTGGTTCCTGAGGATGTCCACTGAGTTTTCTGTTTTTTGGACATGTGCTTCAGTCATTGCTACCCTGGTGACTAGGCTGGCTACATCCATGGAGGTCCATTTGCAAATGGCTCTGAGCTCTCCACTGTCTGGGAGTAGATGAGCGAATGTGATTTGTTACCCAGTTTATGCTATTTGAGGGTGTTTGTGTTGATGCAGCATCCATGATAGTGGTTCACTTATGTAGGGACTGCGGCACAGTCCAGACACTAAGAAGTTGTTGGTAGGACATCCAATTCCTGAATTTTGCAGTCTATGGTTACCGTTTGAAAAACACATCTGATTAGTACTGTTTTTTGTTCATGTTGGTGGCTGAGGTTGAAGGATGCTGTGGGATTATTTAGCCGCTCTGGGACCAGGTTCGGCTGGGTGGGAGGTGGGCACTACCTGATGGGGTGGGGGAGTCTACTAAACACCAAAGACTTTATTGTTAATATTTTGTTACATTGGGCCGGCAATTGGCGGGTGAGGGGGAACCATTGGACACCAGGGATTTCATAAATATTATTTTAACTTGGGCTGGCAATTGGTGGGATGGGGAACCATTAGACACCAGGGATTTAATAAATATTTTTTTGCATTTGGGCCAGTGAGCAGTGAGGGGTGGCCACTAGACACTAGGGATTTAATTTATAATGTTTTTTCACACTGGGGTTAACGATCAGCGGGGAGGGGGGTACTAGACACCAGAGATCTGGAGGAGTTGAAATTTGTAACTTCTCCTTGTTTTGGTTTTTTTTCTAAGTGCAATTTGCACTTAACAAAATCCTAAAAGCCAGGTGAAGTTACAAATGACAAATTGTCATTTAAAGTGAAAATTTCCCGAATTGATCCACTGAGGCGAATTTGGTGACTTTGTGGACAATTAGAGGGTGAAAAAAAACTTTGCTGCATCTGTACTGTCTGCAGTCCTTTTTAACAGATAAATTTGCTGAGTTTAACCAATTAGTTCTGGACAAGGTGCCTTCCATTCATGTTGGGATATCGTCAAGCAGCCAGATATCAGCTGGCAGTGTCCAGCCTTTGATGGGCAGCAGCACTCCATTTTTGTGGGTGGAGATTGAGCTGGCATTGGCAGACAATGATCTCTAGGTAGTTTCTGGTCAGGGCCCAACCTGCTGTTTATTGGACCATGGGCCAACCTGGCTTCTTTTAGAGTATTGTGGTGAGCACAATCTGATTTTTGTGGAGACTGTTGGGTGTTCACTTAGGAAGGGGATTTTCCCTCCACCCTGAAAAGAGAGGTGGTGAAGCCCCCCTGATCCCTTAAACTACCAGTCTGTCTCGAACCTTCCCTTTGTAGGAAGTTGATTGAGAAGGTGGTGGAGGTGCAGCTGGACCAACATCTGGAGAAATATGACATCTATGAGCCATTCCAGTCTGATTTCCAACAACATCATAGTACAGAGACAGCCTTAGTGAAGGTGCACCATGATCTCCTGTTGGCAAGGAATAGCAGGTGTCTTTCCATCCTTGTCCTGCTTGACCTGTCTTCAGCTTTAGATATGGTGGATCATGGGGTGCTGTTGACCTGCTTGAGGCATTATGTAGGACTCACAGATACAGTATTGCAGTGGTTTGAGTCCTACCTATCAGGTAGGGTGCAGCAGGTGGCACTTGGCTCTTCTACCTCAGGCAGTGTTGTGCTGTGTTGTGGTGTGCCTCATGATCAAGTCTGGCTACCATGCTGTTCACTCTTGCTCTTGGGGGAGATCCTTAATGTTATTGTTTGGGTTTTCATTGTTAATGCTGTTGATACCCAGCTATATGTGTCTTGTGCACCTGATGATGATACCGCTGCCCTGGGTTTGAAGAGTATCTTAGAGAAATCCAGGATTGGATTGTGGCCAGCTGGCTCAAGTCTGAACCTACTGAAGACCGATGTGGTACTAGTAAGCCAGTTTGCTCTGGTTTGGTAATTATGAGTTGTGGCTCCATCCTTCACTGTTTGGATGGCATAATGATTGAAGCTGTAGATAGGGTGAGGACTTGGGAGTCATTGTAGGCTTCAAGCTAACTTTAAAAAGGCATGTGTCAGCTGTTGTCTGCAATGGCTTTTAAAATCTCTGGAACATTTCCATGGTCAAACCGTTTCTATTACTGGCTAATATGAAAGCTCTGGTGCACACCTTGGTTAAGTCTAGACTTGATTAGTGTAACACTCCATACCTTCAGTTATCCATTATCCATGAGGTTGTTGCATTGCCTGCAGGTGGTCCAGAATGCAGTATCCTGGCTGGTTGCTGGGACCTCTCAGTTCAAGCACATCATACCAGTTCTCCATGTTCTGCACTGGTTGCCAATACAGTGGCACATCAACTTCAGGGTGTGCCACTTGTTGGCTCTGCATGGTCTGGGCCCAGTCTCCCTAAAAGATCTCCTGACCCCTTATACTACTGGTTGTCCCTCCAGTCAGCAGACGTGAATCTCCTGCTAATTTCCAGATTCCATTTGAAGTCCTCTGGTGATAGGGTGTTTGGTGTGGCTTCCCCCATCCTTTGGAATGCCCTTCCTCAGGAAGACAGAGGCTCCCCATCCCTTACCACATTCAAATTTCTCTTAAATACCCACCTATATTTGTTAAGTTTTGGATCTGCTCCTGCTGTATACCATCTGTGTTATATTATTGTAACTGTAGAAATATTTCTGGGTGATTTTGTTGGATTTATCTGTTTTATCTTGAGGCGTCCCGAGCCCCTGGGAATGGGTGCTATATAAATAAAATTGCTTTGTCTCACCTTGCCATATACTATATAAAGGATATGTCATGGGCCTAATAAACATATGCCTGTCATTTTGTGAGCAGTCTGTGACCTCATGACATCACGGTGAAGCCAGAAGTGATGTCATATGGGTCACAGATCACAAGTAAAATATTTGATATATGTCTATAGGCACATGCCATGTTTGATTTATGCAACTGCAGGGGTTTGTGTGGTAAAACACTGGATGAGCAACTGTGTCTAAGATGTTACAGTTGAAGTTCTAGAAATAAAAAAATTCTGAATATTATGTATTTAGATATTTGGATCTACAAATGATCAATTTCATTTCTGATTCATATTGATTTGAGCTGGTGTCAATGATCCATTTACACATTGCACACTGGTGTAAGGTGTCCTTAGAGCTGTGGGATCTCCCAGTGTGAGTGCCCTCCCAGTAGCCTCAGGGTGATCAGGCAACACTACTTTTAAATGCCACTATATCCCTATAATCACAGTGGTGTCAGGGTTTGCATCTCCAAGAATGATGTGTGTGTGTGGGGGGTCAGGGCTTGTATCAATTAATAGAAAGAATAGCATGGTGACTTTACCCAGAGAAGAAAATAAAGTGGTCCTGATTACATTGTGGTACAATATCCTGGAATTCTGCAAATTACCCACTGTAGTTACCCCACCCGTGGTCCCACACAGATTCTATTCAGCCCCAGTAAATGGTCACTTGAACTCTAAAAATATTGCCTCATAGAAATAAAGTCAAACAGTGGACACAGCTTTATTAGGGTGGCAGACCCTAAGGGTGAAAAATAATTAGTTTGCAGTATGAGGCAATTATGCAGGTGGCTTATCATCTATTATCCTATGTAATCCCAGCTCAAACAACTGTTACTGCTCTTCACATGCCCTATGCAAGCACAACCAAAAGAAATGCCTTTCCAGGCTGTATAAGAATACTTAGAATGGCAGAAAAAGGGGAGATATTGCTGATGGGTGATCTGAATATGCCAGATGTTAACTGGAATGCAGTTGCAGCAGCCACTTCAAAGAGTGGGGTTATTCTAGATGCCCTACAAGGGGCATGCCTTAGACAACTAGTATTGGAGCCCACTCGAGAGGGAGCAATCTTAGACCTGGTTCTCTAAATGGAGATGAAGAGAGGATCACAGATGTAGAAGTGGTAGCCATCTGGGAACTAGCGTCCATCGAACAGTATGGTTCACAATAAACACAGCAACTAGGGGTCAAGCCATACAAAGGCAAAAGTACCGGACTTTGGGAGGCTGACTTTGCCAAAATAGGTGAGTGCCTAAGGAATGCACTAGCAAATGGGCAGGAAGGAGGGTGGAAGAACAATGGGGAATAATAAAAACTGCCATCACAGAGGTAACAAGCCTTTGTGTGAAGCAAATTAACAAAACGAAACGATGTAAGAAACCACTATGGTTCTCAAAGGAAGTGGCAGTGAAGGTTCAAGAGAAAAAGAGAGCATTCAGGAAGTACAAGGAATCACAGAAGGAGCAGGACAGGGAACTGTATCAGTTAAAGCAAAAGGAAGCTGGGAAGGCAGTCAGAACAGCAAAGGCCCAAACCGAGGAAAAGATAGCCAACTCTGTTAGAATGAGGATAAAACCTTTTATAGGTGCATCAGGGCAAGAAGACCAAGGAGGGCTAGTGAGGCTTAATAAAAGAGGAGGGAGGGTGGGCAGAGGTGACTGTGAAAAGCAGAGATACTAAACAAATATTTTGCTCAGTATTTACAAAGGAAGTGGGAGGTACCTAAAACAAACAGTTGAAACACTCTGGATGCAGAAGTTAATACCAGCCCATTTACAGAAGAAAGGGTTCTGAAAGAACTCTTAAAACTGAAGGTGGACAAAGCAATGAGGGCCTGATGATTCATCCCAGAATTCTAAAAGAACTAAGGGTAGAACTAGTGAGCACCACTGACTACCCTCTTTAACAAATCATGGGAGGATGGGGTGGTACCGAGGACTGGAGAAGGGCAGATGTGATTCCCCTTCACAAAAGTGGGAGCAAGGCAGAAGCGAAAACTACAGACCTGTTAGTTTAACCTCAGTGGTAGGAAAATGAGTGGAATCACTTCTGAAGGAAAGAACTGTTGAGTATCTAGGGCCAGAGGGCTCAGGACCCAAGACAGCATGGATTCACAGCGGAAGGTCATGCCAGACAAATCTGATAGATTTCTTTGACTGGGTGACCAAAGTAGTAGATCAGGAGGGGTTGTGGACATGGCCTACCTAGACTTCAGCAAGGCATTTGACACAGTCCCACACAAAGATTAAATACAAGTTAGCCAGCCTGGGGTGGGTCCCAAGATGACAGCCTGGGTAAAGAATTGGCTGAAGAATAGGACACAGAGGTAATAGTAAATGGAGTCCACTCTGAAGACAGGGGTTACTAGTGGGGTACCACAGGGTTCAGTATTAGGACGGTCCTCTTCAATGTCTTTATAGCGATATTGCAGAGGGACTGGAAGGAAAAGTATGTCTCTTTGCAGATGACACAAGATCTGCAACAGAGTTGATGCACAAGGTGGGGTGGAAAGGATGAAAGGACTTGACAGTTAGAGGAATGGTCAAATGTATGGCAGCTAGATTCAATGCTAAGAAGTGCAAGGATAATGCACCTGGAAACAAAAACCAGGGAAGAGTACACAATGGGGGGTGAGATACTAACAACAACAAAAATGGAAAGGGACATGGGGGTAGTCATATCAGATGACCTAAAGGTGGGAAAGCAATGTGAGAGGGCAGCAAGGAGGGCTGGGGGGATACTGGGATGCATAGGGAGAGGCATCACCAGCAGAAAAGAGGAAGTTATTATCCCTCTGTACAGACAGTTGGTGAGACCCCATCTGGAGTACTGCGTGCAGTTCTGGAGACCCAATCTCACAAGGATATAGACAGGATGGAGCTGTCAGAGGAGGGGCAACTAAAATGGTGCAGGGCCTGCACGGAAGACATATGAAGAGAGCTTAGAAGCTGAATATGTATAGCCTCGAGGAAAGGAGAGAGAGGGGGACATGATAGAAACTTTCAAGTATCTCAAGGGAATCAACAAAGTCCAAGAGGGTAGCATCTTTCAAAAAGAGGTGTGCAAGAACAAGGGCACAATGTGAAGATAGAAGAGGGCGGCTCAGAGGTAATTTAAGGAGTATTTTTCACAGAGAGGGTTGTGGATGCATGGAATGGCCTTCAGAGGAGGTTGTGGAGTCAAAAACAGTGGAATTCAAGCATGCATGGGACAGTCATAAGGCAATTCTAGGAGGTGGGGGTAGGAAGAAGTAGGCTGCTGGTTAACTAGGATCTGCAGCTTATCCAATAGGTAGGGAAATGGGCAGACTGGGTGGGCCAAGCGGTCCTTATCTGCTGTCAAAATCTATGTTTCTATGTTTCTATGTTTCTATGTATATAAAAATGCTCAGTTAGGCACAGTTTTCCTCATGTAGTCCCCCCACATCACAGTGTGCAACATAGCATGCCTGTACTGAAGGTGCTATCCTTTCCCCTCTGGCACCTGTGTGTTTTCCTTAAAAGTCTTATAGGAAGATCCCAAATATTTCTGGGTATCTAGTTGTTGAATCAGTGTAGGTTCACAGATGTGTGTGGTTGGCTGGTGGCTGTGCACTTTAAATTAAAAGGATTAGCAATGCTTGGTTAACTCAGTGAAACCCCCACAACCCAATGTACATTCAATCACAAATAGTGAACCCAAATCTCAAATGGAGTTACTTATGAATCCTCAGCTGGCTGGCCATATCCAGTTAAATGACTTCCCAACTGCCAGCCTGCCAGCACAGTGGTAGGATTACTGCTTGTGACACCAATGTCCCGGGTTTGAGAACAGACCCAAGGAGTCAGAGAGCCAGCCAGGGGTAAGAGGACTGAGCATCCCATTGATTGCTGTCCTCCTCTGGAAGAGAAGGTGGGTGGGTGGGCGAGTATTCAATGCTAAACTGACCCCTGGCTGAGGCCAGGGTAGCAGCTGCCAAAGCTAAGACATGGTGTAGGGGAGACGTGCCAGATGTTAGTACTTCAGTGCATCATGTCATTGCACGCCATGCCTCCCAATGGAAAACATTCAGCAAAAATGCTGACCAGTCCCAATGATGATCCTCCAGCTCTCTGGTCTCACTGTTGCCCACCCAGCACACTCGAATGGTGACCAAGTACAGTTCGCCATCGAGTACGTCCCAGCCCTGCTACCCCATCCTGGAGGGTAAGCCAGGGAGGACCACCAGCAGCTGGAGGTTCTTTCAGGAACCTAGTTCAGGCACTGTACACCTACTTGTCAGCCCCACCCAAGGGGGCAAGCCTGGGAGGACTACCACTGAGATAAGTCCGGGGGGGATGAGTGGAAGCTGGAGGGAGTGGGAGTTGAGTTACCGAGGTTCTGGCACCAAAAAGAAGAAAAAAATGGCTTCCCAACCAACATGCAGTACTCTAGCAGCAGAGTCAAGCTCTGATTTCACTCATAGCTCTAGTTATTTGGGATCTCCCTCTCTAGGCAGGGCTTAGTGGCCACAGATTACAGTGATCCCTTTCAGTCAGCAGCTTCTGTTCTCTGTCTCTCAGTCTCTCACCATGCATCTGCAACAGTGATGCTGCTCAGAGATGCAGTTCCTCTACCAGTTGATCAGGCCACTGTGACTCCACACCAATTACTAGGCGTTCAGACCCAACATGTGGTAATAGCCTTGTATTGGACTGTGGTACCCAATGGCAGATCTTGCAGACGTCTCAGGCAGCAGTTCAGTTCTCAATCATTTTTGCTCTATGCTGGCAATGCTCAGCATTGAATAGTGTGCCTGGCTAATGTGAGAGTGCCATCCTTCTATACCAGCAGGGAGTCTGCTGGCTAACACTTTCAGATTGCTCTGCAGATGCACAGTTCGTCACAGCACAACTCAGACACTCACTCACAGGCATCAATCTTGCTTGGACAGGACCTTACACAGATCTACCTTGTGGGCAGCCCAGACCCTGCTCTTCATGGGGTAAACAGAAAAGCTAATAGGTCCAGTTTGGGCTGTCATCAAGATGGGCAGTCCAGGTAGTCTGTAACTCAACAGGTGATTGGCAGTTACAAATGCACCTAAATTAATTAGATACACCTGTAGTCCAAGAGCCTCTGAGGCTTCATGAGTTGGCAAATGTCCCTGATTGGTTGGCAATGCCCATCAACTTTTTTACCATGGTAAAGTGGGTCAAAGGCAGCTTAACATGGCTGCTGGGTTATAGTCCCAAAGTCAGTTTCTACTAAAGCCCTGGTTTACACAAAATGCACAGTCTAAGCACTAGGTCACACCCCAAACCAGTCCTATACAGATGCACATTCATGCCTGGTCTAGGTAATAGGTAGATCAGGTGACTCCTGGTCCAGTTGCTGACATGGCACATCTTTGATGTATGAGCAAGCATAGTAACTGACAGGTGGTTACATTTCTGAGCACAGATTACAGTACAATTTATATTGAACTATCGCACCAAATCTGTTGCCTAAGAATTGCAAATCAGTTTTGCCCTGTATTGTAACAAAATTGCAGATGCACTCCAGCTGAGTTGCAAAAACATTTTTAAAAGTTTCTAATGCATTGTCAATTAAAAAAAATGCAAAACCAACTCACTGGCGTAAAAATTTATTGTGAATTTTAGTGTACCTATGGCATATGTTGTAACTAGGTTTCTCCATTACGTTCGGTCACATTTTACTATTACCTCAAATGTGTATTTTGATTCTCTTCTTGCCTGCATTAATGGGTGTATCAGAAATGCTGTACTTTAGGAGTCTAGTGTGGTATCATGCTCTTCTGCATCCAGGGTAGCTGAGGCAAGCCAAAAGGTGCGTGCTGAACGGAGGTGTGGGGCAGACATTTCTTGTGCCATTACCCTATCTCTCAGCAGTACCATGTGCAGAAGAGGTGGTGTGTTAGGGACAGCCAATCTCTTTCAACACAGTTACAGTATTGCTATGCAGTTTCAAACTGGCACCAGACTGGCAGTGAACAAAGCTACAATAATCAGAGAGGCTATCTCAGATTCACATGGTGATCTGGCGTGTATCATTGAAACTTGGCAGAAAAATCTCTGCTGCCCTGAGTGGGTGTAGCTGGTCTCACTGTGTTATTCAGTTGTACACTATCTGAGACTGGAACACATGGATGATGGGGTGGTCTTGGTTTTTCAGTCTTATCTGGGCTGTATGGTGTCTCACGTTCTTCTGAGTGGGTGGCACTTGACTGGCTGACTTGAATAGCAAAAATGTCTTAAATCACCTAAGGAAAAAAAAAGACAGACATATTGTAGGAGTTTGCTAAGAGGCTGGATTCATTGTGGCTAATTGTTCTGGGTGACTTCAATGTGTAGGTGGATGACCCACTCAGCCAATTCTGCATCCAGACTCTTCCAACTCATGGATGGACTGGGATTCAAATGAGCTGTTGCTGTGGCTACTCATGCATGGAGCTACACTCTGGACCTCCTGATCTTGATGGGTTAGAAGATTAATAACAACTCAGCGAATCTTGTTACTTGGTTAGACCAGTACAGCACCCAGTTCTGTATCAGGGTCCCATTTTTGAGGCTCTAGACTATTGAAGTTATCTATCATCATTCATAGATGTCTAAAAATGCCATTTGTGATTGTGCAAAAAAGCACAAAACATGTAAAAAAATAACTAAGAACTAATTAATATTTCATGCAATATAATAGTTCTACAATCTCAATATAAAGAAATTTTTAGCAAGTCCTTCAAAAGCCTAAACAGCATAATTATACAAACAGTTCTAGGCACTTACTGTATTTGTACTTTCTGGTTTGTACCTATACTGACTTGTTGGCACTTGTTTATATTTTTGACTTTTTCCTAACTGTTCTGTGTATAATTTTGACATTGTCTAACTCTGTATATCACCCAGTTGTTAAGTTGTTGTATTTCTGACCATCTCATTGTTTACTTTCCTTGTGCTGCGTCACATTGTACTGCTCATGTATTTTTCACTTGTATCCTCTCGGGTCATGCCTGAAAATAGGCATCTCTATGCCTAGTGCACCCACCCGGTTACCAAAAGCAAATAAATAAATAATTAAATATGTGATATAAATGCTAAAAATTAATACTAATTATGAGAATATGATTAGTTGAAAGGCCTCTCTTTGACTACTTGAAATTTTTCAAAGTGGAGGACATCATGATAATTTACATAGAAAGACAGAATATTGATGCCTGAAGAAGGCCCCATGATCTATCCGCTGTGCCATGTTCTAAGCCTAGAGAGATGTTTCCTACAAGGAATCTAATGGGAACCAACAAGCATTTGTCAATGTCAAATGTTTACTTGCAGTATAACAAGGCTTTTTTGTAAGTATAGTTTTTATTAACATTTTTTCAATGGTTTACATTAAGAAAGACAGTACAAAAATGTCAGTACAGGCTGGTAGAAGTCATTCATAGTACAGAGAACACAATGGGTCAGTTAGCTCAGTGATGATAAATACACTCTGTAAAGCACTGATTGAGAGTGGGCCATACGACTGGTAAGAATTAGCAAGTAATATCAAAATCCACCAGAAGAGGTCTTCAACCACTGAGAAAATGACTGTGGAGGATAGTGGTGTGGAGGTGGGGAAGATCAGGAAGGAGGTTGGGTACTTATGGTGAAGAGGGAGGGTCAGCAGAATACTTATCTACTGTATGTCTCAGTTTCTTAGTGAGAAGAGGATAGAATGAGGAGTCACCAGTCCAATTCAGATTCCAGGTGTGTTGTCAAGGGACCAAAGTCACATGCTTGCTCATGACGTATTGTAACTAGGAGGTCCATCTGGAATTAAAGCTCTCAGAGCAATCATTGAGGGAGAAAGTAATATTTTCCATAGTATAACATTTTGTCCCATCAGATTTCGTCATGTGTAACAGGGTTTTAAAGAACCCTTGATGTTGTTGGGACAGCTATGGAAAACATAATATCTAGACACAATTTAGCTTGTATTTCACCTTTTTATTGTAATTGTCATGCTTATTTATTACTAAGGACATTTGCATGGAAACAGGATATCTGCTATATTTGCTGTCCCTGACTGTCTACTTCTGCAGTCACAGTTCTTTTTATGACATCCCCATCTGTTACTATGGAGATAATTATGATGTCATAAGCAGGGCATTATGGTGTAATGTGTAACAAGCATCATAATCCAAGAGACGGTAATCATGTTTTTATGTCACTTCCCTCAGCAATAAAGAAAAAAGGGGAAAGAACTGCACAGAATAGAGTTCTGGCAGAATGATACAGAAGGTAAAAGCATGGAAGTGTAAAACAGTGGGTTGCAGGTTCAGCCCCCCCAGGGCCACAAACAATATTGTCTAAGGAAATTAGCACCACAGTAAACTTGTAGCCGGCCCAGTAATTTAGAGGGCTGAGCTGCTCGATGTCTCATTTCCCACCACACTGGTGACCTGGGTTTGGGAATGGACCAGGGTGGCTTGAGCACTGGTGAGGGAAGAGGTTGCAGCATCGGTAGGCGGAGCTCCTCCTTCGAGGTGCTTGGGAGGGCAGTGTGTACTGCTGCTTGCCTGCCACCTAGTGGAGGGTAGGTCGCACAGCAGCAATCACCAGAATTGAAAGTCAGAGGTGGGCACTGAATGTGTGCACCATCTTACTGGTCCAAGTGTGTACCACAGGACACTGCTGGTTCTGGCTCAAGGGGAGTAATATGTGGAAAAGAACCCCCTATCTGCAGAATGATGCTGCAACCCTAAAGCCACTGCACCACCACCATCCATGCCTCTACTCACACAACGAGGTAAGAAGCAGACGGGGTAAGTCCCAGAGGTGGTGAGAAGGGGCTGGGATTTGACAGCAGAAGAGGATCAATGGGGAGGGATAGGAAGATAAAATCCATATAAAAAAAGGATTGCAAAAATATTTGAACGATAAACTGAATTGTGCCTAACATTAACATTTTTCAAAGTTATCCAACTTGTACCCCAGGCTCCTTATAGGGAACATAAACAATGTGTAATTTCAATCAACTATTGCTGGTGTATTCTCTTCAATATTGACATTATGTTAACATACTGTATTTGAAGTTATCATATTTGTATTCCGAATGCTGTTTTTTTCCTCAGCTCTGTTTAGTGATTTCAACTAGGTGCTTCCTGTCTGTAACTAGAATGAAATACACACACACACACACACACACATACAACGTGAGACTTGATGTTTATCTTCAAAGCTGGATGATGTCTGTGCAGAAAACGAATCTGATTAATGGGGCTTTCTCCTCTGAACTACAAGAAGTTTATACCCATCAGCAAGCAGAACACTGTCATTTGTCAGCATTCTCAGCACTGACTTTTGAAAGGCAAGCCTCCTGCTTTTCTACATCCATTGGCTAATACAGTACAGACCTACACAGCCTCCTACACTACAGTGACAATATGTTTGCTTTGTGCGTGCATGGAAAGCAAACAAAAAAGGTTAAAAAAAAGATGCCACTCAAATTGTATATACAAGAACTTTCAGCAGAAAACTGATCTCATCAGAGTTAATTCAAAAACAGAATTTATCAGTTATACAAAACAAGGCTACTAGCTTAGTTACAGATACAGGCAAAAGTCTAAGATCTCATTAACCCATTAGAAGAGAGGCTGCTTAAATGAAAAATCCACCATGTTTAACTTTTGCAAAAGATATCAAGTCTATCTATGTTTCTATGAAGATAGAGGGAGGGACGGCTCAGAGGTAATGTGAGGAAGTATTTTTTCGCAGAGAGGGTTGTGGATGCATGGAACAGCCTCCCTGAGGAGGTCGTGGAGTCAAGAACAGTGGGGGAATTCAAGAATGCATGGGACAGGCATAAGGTAGTCCTAGTGGGGGGTAGGAGGAAGTAAGCTGTTGGTTAACTAGGATCTGCAGCTTATCTGTTAGGTAGGAAAATGGGCAGACTAGGTGGGCCAAGCGGTCCTTATCTGCCATCAAATTCTATGTTTCTATGTTTCTACAGTATCTCCAGCTCAAGTTTTACATGGAATGTATTTCATGATTGTAAATTTGAAAGAGCTTGGCTCACAACCATGACATTTACTATAATGTGCTACGAATGCATAACTACACTTGTAAGGTGGACTGCCAGGATGTAATACAATCTGAAAGGACAAGGTTCTCAGAGATGATTGTAGCTGTGAAGAACAGGACACTGGAAAACCTTTTTTGCACAGTGGACATCATTTTACATCTGGACTGTCTGCTGAGCAGGGAGCCTGCTTTTATGGAAAGATGAGACCAGTTTTACCAGTTTTTCACAGACAAGGTTTACAGAATCTGAGAGTGTGTCCCTCCATTGCCAATAACAGAAGCAACAGGAGAACAGCAGGTAAGCCACAAAGGAAGGTTTTCCATGGTCTGAGTTCTGCCTCTTGGAGGAGGAGAATGAGACCAATATTTTTGCCAATTTGAGAAGCACCACCTTTAGGGAGGCCCTGGTCCTGACTTGGCTTATTAAGATTGAAAGGTAGCATGAGTTCCAGTCCTTGCAGGAATTGACAGGGCTTCTTTATGTGAGGGTCTTCTATCTACTCCCCTCAAGGAGGTGGTGCTGAGACCCCTACTGTACTTAAGAAGCCATCGTTAGATCCTGCAATTCTAGCAAACTTTAGAGCAGTCTCCAACCTGCAGTTTATGGGGAAAGTTGGTAGAAAACCTAGAAGTCCATGACATCTTTGAGTCATTCCAATCTGGCTTCCACCAGTGCCATAGCATGGAGACTGCTCTGGCCGGGATTTGCAGTGATCGCTATCTAGCAATATTCTTCTCTATCTGACTTCAGTATTTGACATTAATGATCACATGGATTTTGTGGATAGGCTAGAGGTACACAAAGGACTGTGTGGAAATGTCTTATAGTGGTTCTGGTCTTTCATCTAAGAAAGGGTGTGGTTGTGGTTGGTTCTTGCTGATCCTGTTAAATTGACTTAGACTGTGGAGCACCTCAGAGTCCGACCTTTCCTCCATGTTGTCCACAGTGTATTTACTGCTGCTAGAAGAACTCATTAGATGATCTAGTGTGGGCTTTCTCTGTGATGCAGATGACACCCAGCCGTACCTGACCAGGGTCTTCCAGCAGTGGCAGAGGAAGAGAAAAATGGGCCCCAGTGCAGGTTTTTATGTGGGCCCCCTCACCCTTCCTCACTGCCTTCCAGGTGCTATCTCATAACAGTGCCTGGAAGATATCAGGCTTTTGATGGCCTCCAGTTGGTTATTTCTTAACTCTGAGAAGACTAAGGTGCTACCAATTGGCTTAGAGAATCTGGTGTTGGCCATCAAAGGTAGACCTAGGCTCCCCAGTCCTGGGGAAGGTCATCTTGAGCCAGTAGGGAGGTTCATAGCCTAGGAATAGTACTTGACAAATGCCCATCACTGCCATCTCAGGTGTTAGCAGCCATTACCAGTTGCTTTTACCAACTTAGGAACATGTTTGGATTGTTCCCCCTACTTGTCACTGCACATCTGATGACACTTGTGCAGGCCTTTGTGTCATCCATGTTGAACCTATATAATGCTCTTCAACAGCTTACCTGTGGTAAGTTACACTGTCTGCTGCTGATCCAGAATGTGGCAGCTACAATATTGTAGGCTTCTGACTTCCAATCAGAGGTCAGATGGTATACCATCAAAACAGTGAATCAAATACAGTGAAGACCATTACAGCAACAAAATCAGCAGTTCGCTGTAATGGTCTAGCAGTACCTCACCGCAGCTTCTCCTGGTGTTGTGCCCCCTCTCTGAAACAACTTCAACCAGGAGTTGATTATTTAAACATCCAGGGGGTGGAGGAAGAGCCCTCCTACATGGGGTGTGGGGGGGGGGCACAGGCCCCCACAAAAAAACAGTGTTTTTCCTGACGACACAATGACGACTGTTGACATTGTGCCATCACTGTAATGCCGTTCGACAAATTTCCTGTTGAACAGGTGTGGAGGAACCAGGTAAGATCACATTACACCTTTGCTGCACATGCTGAGCTGGCTGGCTATTAGGTGGCAAGTTGTGAACTGAGACCTTCATACCTCCGTGAGCTTCTGACCTCCCCCTCAGACTTGGTAAAACTAGAGGTTCCTTGCAAGGTTGCTCAATGTCCCTCTTATTTACCTTAAATCAGATATAGACAGGGCCTTTCCACTGTGTGCCCCTGCTTTGTGTAATGCTCTCCCACATCACAGGAAGATTAATTTTCCTCTTTGATTGTCTCGTTGTAAGCCATCATTGTAGGCCAGACTTTGAAGACATCTCTGGAGGTAGGCCTTCCAAGACTGGCTTTTTCATGTCATTAGTGTTTTTTTGGAAGGTTTTTTAAGAATTTTTATTCATTTTCAAACTTATACATGATACAAGAATGTACAACACAGTGTAATGTGATCAAATACAGATAATGAAAACTGGGGAGGGAAGAAATAGGGAGGGGGGAGGGACAGAGGGATAGAAGAAGGGATAACATAACCACTAAACCAGGTCAACTTTTAAGTTAACTATAGCTTATTATAGGGTACAGAGTGCATGAGAGTCAGAACTACCAATAAAGTTAGGCAATGTACACTGATAGGGGACTCTGTCAAGAAATAAGTTAATTGATGAGCAGCTCCTAACTTACACCTCAAAAGGTACATCCTGTCCCCCATAGCAGTTGCATTGGATTATAAGCAAGAGGAGGTAAAGGTGACTAAGATTTGGAGGTAGCAAAGAGATACTCATGTCGCAAAAGCTGAATGGACCAAACCTGAGACTGGGCAATGTCGCCTACTTAGCTGAGTGTCTGTCACCTCCCACAAGGCACCCCAGCAGAATGCAGGTAAAAGCATCTGCAGTTCCTGTAGTCCAGGCAGCCACCTGCCCCTAAAACAAAAAAAATAAGTCTACAAAGGAAAGAGGTCCAATAGGGTAACAATTAATGCATTCATCCAGCAACAGGCATAAACCCAGTGTGACACACTTCTAGTACATACATCTGAGCCCCCTTACAACATATTGGTGGGCCTGTGTGAACTATTGCTCAGGTCCTTCTCACTAGTACAAGTACACCCTTCTCACAGTGTAATGGTACACTCACCATCCATACCACCCCATACATACATACTGGGCAGAATCTAAGACAAGGAAATAGCCATCGATGTATCATACATGGTTCAGCCAACCCAGCAGGGGTTGACATATTGGATGTATAGGACCCAGCATTTCTGGAACTTAGTCATCTGATAGTTCCTGAGGTGGAAATTTATCCAAGGCTGTTAAGTTCAAGAGGAAGGCTAGAATCTCGCCACTGGTGAGGGGGACAGTAGAACGCCATCTACAGACCAGAGCTCTCTTAGCCTGAATGGCCAGGAGGGCAAGCCACCAGTATTCATGGTGGGTGAGGGGTGGGAGATCTCTCTTTAGGCCCAAGAAAAAGAAGGCGGGGACCTGCAGAATGTGTTTCTGTAATACTGAGGCTGCTATCAGGCACAACTGCTGCCACATATACTGGATCTTAGGGCAGGACCATAGGACGTGCACCAGATCAGCCCATGGGCCAAGAGAGCACCAGCATTCATCTGAGGGAAGGAGTTTGGCTTTGTGAAGAACAACAGGGGTTTTGTACCAGGAATGGGAAATCTTGTTTTGGATTACACTGGTGAGCACGTCTTTGAACCATTTGGGTGAATCCTTCCAGGCCTGTTCCCATTGGGAGTCCAGAATAGTACATTGTAACATCTTCTCCCATTTGTACTTTGCTGGAGTGGATTGTGAAGGTAGGGTGTCCCTTAACGGCTTATAAATGCAGCCTGCCAGGCCCTTCGGTTGGTCAATCCAGCCCTGGAGGGCTAGCTCTGGAGGGGACTGCCTGGCTTGGACCAGCAGATGGTGGAGAGCTACCCGCATTTGCAAATACCTCCAGAAGTCCGCTTGGGGTAGGCACCATCTTTCCTGCAGTGTCTGGAAGGAGATCACTCTCAGGTCTGGCAGGTTGAGGAGGTCCCCCATCCTCATTATGCCTCTACTGCCCCAGTGTGACCAAGCCACTCTGTTGATGTCTATGATGATGTGGGGATTGTGCTACAAGGGATCAAGGGCAACATGCAAAGGTCCTATTCCCAGTTTGTTCACAGTGATGTACCAGATTTTTCTGGAGGCCACAATGGTGGTAGACACTACAATCGAGTTCCCAGGGGTCAGCAAACCCACATGGGGGAACACAAGAGAGGAAGCATCCAGGAGCCCCATCAAGTCTCTCTCCATCCCCACCCATTGTGGACCCTCCTCCTGGGGATCTCTGAACCACTGAGCAATCTGGGCAGATTGAAAGGCCCATTTATATCCTTCCATCCAGGGCAGGTTCTAGCCCGCCCCCCCAGGACCAGTGTTCCCGGAGCTTGTTGCGGCTGAACCGGGATTTTGAACCCTCCCAAAGTAGGTCCCCAATCATTTTGTCAAAAGACTGGGTCCACTTCTTAGGTGGCATGATTGGAAGGTGGGAAAGGAGGTAGAAGAATCTAGGTGCTGTCACCTTCTTAATGGCTGCGATCTTCCCAGCCAGAGAGAGCCGTAGTAGTTTCCATCTCTCGAACTCCAGTTTGCTGCTGGCCAGTAGTGGGAGTATGTTCACTCTCCAGATATTATCTAGCTTCAGGGGCACCACAATGCCCAGATATGTGATCCCAGATGGGGACCACAGTACACCAATCTCCAGTACAGTTTGTTGGGTGTAGTGCCTATTTAGGGGCATCATCTCTGTTTTGGATTGATTCAGCCTGAGCCCTGAAATCTTGGCAAAAGATTCCTGGAGAACCAAGAGGGTATTAAGAGGCGGAATGTCATTGGTTCCGACTGCGATGCCAGTGACCGGGTTCAGGAATGAGCCTAGGGGCGCTGGAGGACCCGGCCGGAGGCAGCCAGCAGGCGTCCCATGACTGCTTGCTCTCTTCAGGGAGGGTAGGGGTCGTGACTGGCGGAGGCCAGTGGTAGAGCAGCACATCGGGGTCATTAGGGGTGGTGCGTGACAGACGTCAACTCTCGCCTTGACGTCTGGACGTCATGCACCTCAAGAAAGCCAGGAAAATCGCTCGCTGGCCTCCAGATGATGGCTCTCAGTTCATGAGGGCCTCCAGTACCTTTCTGGTGCCTTCTGTTCCTCAGCAGCATCCCCGGACCCTAGAAAGTGTGCGCTGGGGCTATCCTCCCCCCCTGGTGCCTTCCCCCTCGGAGGAGAGGGACCCGCCCGGTGAAGGGATACACCGGGATATCCTGGGGGTCGGCTGTGATCTGGGGAATCAGAGGAGGGCCAGGCAAGGACTGAAGAGGACAGGGGGAACTTAGTAAGAGCCCGAAGGAGTGGAGGACCAGCGAGCATGGGGGGCAATAAAACAGATCATACAAAAAAAAAAGAGGGGAATGTCAGCCAGAGGGAGGAGTAAGTCATCGGCATACATAAGGGTTGGATAATTTCTTAGACCTGCCAATATTTCCCTGATGACAGGGTGATGTCTAATCTTTGCAGCCAAGGGTTTGCCCACTAGCACAAATAGCAGAGGGCAGCCTTGCCATGTCCCCCTCTCCAAGGGAAACTGGGGAGAGATAGTACGGTTAGTGGTTACCCTCAACACCGGCAGGTTGTATATGGCCAGAACCTTACCCCTGAAGCCGTATCCTATTCCCAGGTGGGCAAGGGTTGCATCCAAGTAATCCCATTCAAGCGAGTCAAAGGCCTTTTCGAAGTTGGCTGCAGTAACTGCAGCCAGTGTAGGCAGCACCCATGCCACATGCATCAGATTCAGCAGGGCCTTCAGATGGTCAGAGCTGTGCTGCCCCAGTATAAAGCTCACCTGGGAAGGGTGTATCAGGGCAGATAGCAGGGGTCTCAGGAAGGTGGCAGGTGCTTTCGCATAAACCTTGCTATCCACATTGATAAGGGAGATGGGTCGATAGCTTCCCGGGTTGGTGGGGTCCTTTTTCTTCTTGGGAATAAGTATAATATTGGCCTCAAAGAGAGTGGGGGGCAATATACCTCTAGATTTAACTTCTTAAAAACATCTCTCAGTAGGGGGGACACATGCTGGCGGAGAGCTTGCTAGTAGTCTACCATGAATCCATCACCTCCCAGGGATTTACCCCCCCTTCAGGTCTTTGATGGCAGCTTCGACCTCTGCCACAGAGATTAGTGCATCCAGTCTCTGGCCTGTTGGGCCTGGAGTTTGGGAAGGGGGGTCTTTCCAGGAAAATCTGGATCTCTGTCAGGGGAGTGGGGTGGGAGGACTGGTAAAGAATGGAGTAAAAGGAGGTCATTACCTTGTTTATATCTGATGATCTGGTTGCTAACGCCACGCTCCCATCTCTCAGGCCTGGTATATGGCTGGCAGCCTGCTGTTTCCTGAGCTGGTATGTCAGTACCTTGCCACCCTTATCCCCTCCCTCTCAGAATGTGTGCCGAAGCTGGAGTATGGCAACTTCGGCTTTTCTGTTTAAGAGTTGATTGATCTCGAAGTGAAGCCTAAGCATCTCTTGGCCGGTGGATGAGGAGGGGAAGGGTGAAGGCACGGCCTTGTATGAGACCTCTGCTAGCTCAAGTTGGGATTCCAGGTCCACCAGCTTCTGCTCCCATTCTCTTCTTTTGGCAGCGGCATACCCCATTATGCTTCCTCTCATGGTGGCTTTGAAGGCCTCCCAGGTATTTTCCTGGGTAGTGTCATAGATGGGATTAGACTGGAGAAAAAGGGAGGCCTCCATTCTGGCCCAGGGGATAAAATCCAGGTCATGCATGAGGAGGGGGCCAGTTTCCAGGAGTGGGAAGGGGTTTTAATAGGGCTCTAGGCTAGAATGAGTTGGACAGGGGCGTGGTCAGAAATGCTTCTTGGGAGTATAACAGAGTCCAGAGCGTTCTGTGTGAGGGACTGCAACCCAAACCAAAAATCCATCCTGCTATAGAAGGAGTGGGCTTCTGAATGGAAAGCGTAGTCATGGACTCAGGGGTGAAAAAGTCTCCATACATCCATGGGACCCAGGTCCTCCATAGGCAGGTGTAGTGCCCTCCCTCCTCACACATATGCTTTGGTACCTGTGTCGTTCCTATCAAGGTGGGGTACTAGAGTCAAGTTAAATTCTCCCCCAGCAGCAGTGCACTGAGAGGTGGGGCGAAGGAGGTGAGAGTTTCAGGTAGGGAGTTAAAGAACAGGGATCATCTTGATTGGGGGCGCATACATTGTACAGCACTATTGGGCCAACCAGGGTGTTGTACAAGCCCATCACCCACCTTCCCTCTTCATCTGCCCTGCTGGTGGACAGTTTCCAGGGCAGAGACTTATGCAGTAAGATGGCCACTCCTCTCTTCCAAGACAAGGTCTCTATGTGTACCAGTTGCCCCACCCATTCTTTCTGAATGATCTGACCTAGAGAGTTTGGTCTCCTGGAGAAAAAACACCTAGCACTTACAACATTTAAGGTGGGAAAGGACCTTCTTTCTTTCTCTTAATGGGGGAATTCAGACCCCTCACATTCCAGCTATGCATTATTATCTCTGCCATTATACCGGCAGGAGGGGGCCTGTGGGTAAACAACTTGTGAGTGTACCTGGATAGTACATAACACTACCTCTGTTACAGTCCTCACAGGGGACAGCTATGCATGCAGTATTGGGGGCTCTCACTTGGGTTCGAGAGAGGTGGAGACCTTATCATAAGAATAATATAGAACAGTGCTAAATACCAATACTTAAAAGTTCGACTCTCAGCAAAATCTACAGTAAGACAGCAATATATAAAACACAGCTTTGTAACAAAAAAGTATCTGAGGATCTCGGGCTGCACTATAGCTGGCAGTGTCTGCAGCCATTGGCTGGTTCAGCCTACCATGAGGAGTGGCATAGCCCAAGGAGGTTGCAAAGTAGTAGCCTAGCCAGGCGGGGCACCTTGGGGCCATAATGTCTGACCCAAGGCAGCCGCGTACTCTATCAATGGGTATCCAGACTACCCTTTGCTATAACCAAACACTAACACCAATGGGGAGAGCTGCCTCCCAGAGCAAAAGGGTACACGTTGAGCCTTTGGGCCAGATAAACAACTTAACAGGGCCTAACAGTGAGGATCCAATCCTAATACCCCTTAATAACCAGCCCCCTGCTGCACGAGATAGAGTGGGCCTGTGAAAGCCCGAGGGACGGTTAAGAGCAGGGACTCCACTGCAGGGCTGGCCCTGTCCAGTCAGGTCAAAGAACCCATGGCCAACCAACTGCCCCACCTGGAGGTTCCATGAATGGGGGGGTACAGCATGGAGGAATACAGGAGCAAACTGACGAGGTCATGAGCATAGTGCCTCTCCCGAGGTACAGACAGTAGGGGGGAAGATCCGAAGGGTCACTCCACCCATCCAGATGGGGATGCAGTACTAACCCTATAGCACGGCCAGTAAGAACACCCTGTATTCCCTCTCTCTGGTGGGGAGGAGGGCACAGACAAGGTGAACTGGCTAGGGATGCCTCCCAAGTGCTGCAGCGCCTGGGACACAAAGTCAAGGCCCCACTAGTCAGGTGGGGAGAGAGGAGTTTTGCTCTCAAGTTGGAGTTCTAGTTCTAGCTGCCCCCCCTTCCCTATGGAGGAGTGAGTCATCGTGCGACCTGGTCAGGGTGTACCTGATGGGCTCCGAGGGGTATGCAGCCCAGCAAGCACCCAGCTTCCTATCGCCCCCTGCGTCAACGCTAATTATCATATGGTCTCATAGGAGTAGTGGGGAAACTGGGAGCAGGATAGCAGTTAGGCCTGGGCCACACTAGGTCACAGTGTGACACCATACCCTCGTGGATGGTGTGAACTGGTGCAGCCATGGATAAAAGTCGCCACCAAGTACCAGGCCTGATTGGCAGTGTGCATGACAGGGCATGAGGTAGAGGGATGTGGTGGGGAGACAATGGTTGGTGTAGCGCGGTCATGGCCGTCAAACTGGACAGGGGACACTTAGGGTGTCATTGCAGTGCCAACAATACAGTTATGTAGTGCTGAGATTCACCCCCCTCCCTCCCCAAAGCACAAACAACGCAGTGCAATAGTCCTGCCAGGCAGCAGTCTCAGAGGAAGGGGCAGGAATGGATGCTATTCTGCCTGCTGCTCAAATCCACCTAACTAAGAGGAGTGGGGTGTCAGAAGCAAGTAACTTACAGTGGATGTAAATCAAACTATTCACATGACTCCCCCCCAGCTTCCTTCCCAACACGTAACTCCTACTCCCCACATTGCTCTCCTCAGACATGCCACCCCACAAAAATGCTGCACTTATCTGGAAGCTCCTAGTCAGGGAGCACAGCTACAGGAGTTGCTCGACCATCTTCAGTCCTCAAGCTGATGGGTCTCCCTTGTGGTCTTCACTCCAGGCCTATGGCAGTTCCTGGGGCCTCTTGGACTAGGGTTGGCACCAGAGAGTCCAAAGCAGCTGCCCAGTCTTATGCATGAAGATCGGAATCATATTGGTCTCCCATCAGGTCCCTGGTGTCCATGTCCTGTAGATTGGCTGCTTCATTGGGCGGGGTGACCAGCATGAGTGGAGAATACCTGTTCTTTGTGAAGTATGGGCTGGTCACCTCAGGGCCCACCTTTTCCTCTTGGTGGCTGGACAAGTTCTGACACAGGTTCTTACCCACACAGTCCTGCAGGTGATTCCTTCTACTGTAAGCCTTCTGTTGTGGCCAATTCTTCAGGTTTTGTGGCCTCAGCTCCCACAACATACACTAAGGATGGGACATGGATGAGAAGGCCTGCAGGTCCCACTTTAGTGGGGAGCATCGATCTGCACAGTCGCTGGAGCGAGCCATGGGGGACCAGGTTCAGGGCTGAGCCTCCTGTTATGGTTAGGGCCGGGAAAGGTTTGTTCAAAAAAGTCAGCAGCAGCCTCTGGCATGGAGAACTGCAAGGAGGTGCCATTATAGGTGAATTTCAGGATCGCTGGGTATCAGAGCAAAAAGGGAATGCCCAAGTCATGAAGTTTTTTCTAAGTCTTTGGAATAGTCTTGAAATAGCATTATGTACAGTAGTTTCTCTGCTAGTCCAGAGCTCCCAGCTCCCTCACCCTTGACTGGATGGCCTCTTTCTCTGCAAAGTTTAGCAGATATGCCAGTATAGGCTGGGGTCTCTCCCCAGCTGCAGATCACGGTTGCAGAGTATGATATGCTCATTTGATAGTGATCCTGGTGCCGGGGGGCAATCTGAGGATGTCGGGGAGAGCACGTTGGAGAAATTGGGTAGCTCATCCCTCCTTGCACCCCTCCAGTAATCTGAGGAGCTGCAAGTTGTTTCTGTGGCTCCTATTCTCTAGGTCATCAAGCTTGTACTGCATCCCCCAGATTTAGGCCACCTGTTCCTGCAGTGCGAAGCAGTGGCCTTGAAGAATGTCCTCTTGGCTAGTCACCTTTTTTTCCACTAGGCCCAGTCTGGAGTCAAGGTTAGTTAGGGCACCAGTGGTGTTGTTGCAGGTGATCATGAGCTCATCTATCCTACTCAACATAGATGCAAACATCTCATGAATGGAAGGCTTGTGGCCTTCTTTGAGGTTGCGTGCCATGTGGTGGAGCGAGTGATACAGAGTTCATCAACTGGTAGGTGAATAATGGGAGCAGAATATCCAAAACTCGCTGAGAACAGGCAGGCAGCGTTCATATGTCCTCAATCGCTTTTTGGGATACTGAGCCTACAGGAAACATAGATTTGAAATGGGTCAAACGGTCTGGTTGGCAGCTGCTGAAGATTTAAGTGGCCATCTTAGTTGATGGCCAAGCCACACCTCATGTCATTTGTGTTTTGGACAGTATTGGGACTTTATTTTGTACCATGTTCTTGCTGCTGCATCAAGCCCACTTAAATGCATACCTCTCAAACCAGAGCTCTTCTTGGTGAATACATTTCTTAAGCCCCGATTCCATATGGATCTCTTCAATTTTATTTGACATTTTAGGTGCATTTAAAGGGGACAGGAAATTATTTCTAATGGGTAGCTATTTATAATGTTCCCATTTACAGAAATGATATCCATAAGCTTAAATGATCCATATGTAACTGTACCTGAAAAAAGTGATATGAAAAACTGTATTTTGCATTGTTTTGTTTTTATGGGCAGCATTCTGTTACATTTCTCTTCACAGAACCAGTGATCTGGAGTTTTAACTATGTCACAGTTTGAGCAAAGAACTCTAAGCATGGTTCTAATAGAACAACAGCTCATGTTTAGCATGCTGTATTCAAACCATGACATAGTAAACACTCCAAATTATTGGTTCCATGAAGAGAACACTGCAGAATGTTATCCATAAAAAGAAAACAGTTGAAAACACATTTTTTCACATCAATATTTATTAAGGTACAGTTAAATGTGGTTCATTTGTAGGCAAGTTTAGCATTTATCTTACTATGAATATTACTGTTGCCAATTAGCACAGATTTCCTGTTCTCTTTAAAGCAGCGTGTATTTATTAATCTCCATATAGTTTTGCCAGCAATAATATTTTTCTCACAAAAATATCAAGATACCCATTTTACATTTACTTTTCTTTCATTCCTGAACCAACATATGGGATTTTGAAGTGTTTAAAGTTCCTACTCCCAAGCCATGTCCGTCATGCAGTCATGAAAATATTAAATATCTTGGTACAGTGCTCTGCTCTGCTCTTTAACGTCAGAAACATGTGGCAGCACCATTATAATACATTCACATTATGAATTAAGCCTGTACATTCAACAGGTACCTCAGTACAAGATGTGTTTAACTTGTGAGTGGTAGCTATCTTTAATGAAGAGCCATTAATTACAACAGTGGTTACAAAAGCTATTTTAAAAGTATCTGAGAAAATTAAAAATACACTGAGGATAAATTTAAGGATATCAGAAATACATTTTTGCTAAAAACTATAGAATTATATTTATTGCTGGCTAATAAATACTGCTGCTTGAAGAACCCATTTAAATACATAGATCTAGCTCATTATGGCAATGCTCTAACTGGTACTTCATGGCTTAAGTGAGTGCTTAAGTCATTGACAGGTGTTTAGTGCAGTTCCACAATGCAAATTCAGTCATTTTTTTTAATAGGCAACATACAAGATCAACTTCATGCACAGCCTGCTTAAAAGCATACTCACAGTGCACAAATAAGGTATGTGTTTTATAGGTTGCCACTGTATTTTTATGTCTGAATATTGCAACATCTGTATTTTTTGTTGTTGATTGCATTTTGCATCAAAAGGGCCCTATACAAAACTAAACACTACTACACTCCCTCGCTACATTTAATGTTTTACCTCTCCCCCAGACTGACTAGTTGCAGAATGTAACTTGTTCTTCTCCTGTACTGCTATCCTTTCTCCTCCAGTTGTTTTTTTTATCTCCAGTTTTGCAAGTTTTTTCAGTCTTTATTCTGCTATATATATGCTGTAATCCCCCACTTTGCAGTGTCAGTGGGGCAATAGGTAGAAAACTTTCCTCTGAGGCTGAAAATTGGGGTTCTAGTCCCAAAAAGGAACTTAAGGTGATGCAAAATATTGACACTGTAGTGCAGCACATGGGGTGCTGCATTGTTGATGTGCCATCCTTTGGATACAGTGATAAACTGAGGTCCCTTCTACCCATGTCTGGTGGCTGTCCAGGTGGAAGTTAAAGATCCAATGTATGGTGGGGCCTTCAGATGTGGCAGGCTGTGTGATGCCTTGGGGCCCTCAGGGACTTCTTCTCGTTCCCTATTATCATCTGAGGGGACCAGCCTAAGTTCATGTTGAAAGCAGTCCAGGGTTTGTTTAGATTTAAACTGACATGGTGCTTCCAGCTAGGGAAGTGATGGGGGACCTGGGATACAGACTGACCTATACTTCTCAGGAAAGAATATATGTGTATAGCGCCATCCACCTCATACACAGTTTGCACCCCACAGTTCTTATGCTCAAAAGTAACTAACATAACACAGTCATGTAACAAGCAATCAACAATGATATTAACAAGGGAAGAGTGGAAAGAACAAGGGGTTATAAGGGAACATATTGAGAAGGGGGTATTAACCTTCAATACAAATATTAGAGTGGTATGGTAGTGCCACTGTAGTTAGGGTTGAGTAGAGGTTTTTAGGTTAAACCCAAACTTTGCACTTTAATAGCTTCACAACATTTTGACAGATTTACACAAAATTTTGCATGCACCATCTCAGGGACGAGATCTTTTGAAGTGCCAAGTTTTGTTTCGGTCAGAATTGTACATTCTGTGATCCAGAAAGTTAAAAAATATATTTTTAGCTGTTTTCTTCTTTTTGTCATCACCTAGCACCCAGACAGTTTGGAATTTTGCTCTGAAATTTTCAGGGTAGAAAGTGCTCAGGCACAGTGGTGCCTTTTGCTGGTCTGATGAAAAAATATTAATCTGTACCAAAGTTCTAACAATTTGAAATTTCAGTGCTGAGCATGCTCAGTACTTTTTTTTTTTGGATAGCTGCTTGGCACAAAAATAAAAGAATTTGCTCCATGCGAAAAAATATCTTTGTTCATATGGGAGTGATCTTTTTTCATGATAAAAAATTATTGTTTCATATGACTGCCATCTAGTTTCTGGGGTTTTTTTTTGTCTTTTTTTTTTTCTCAAAAATAATTTTTTGAAAACCCATTAAAATTAGATCCTGTAGTGACACCAACACATGTATCTTGCTAATTGGGACACCATTAGGTGGATTCTGGAGTTACTTTTAGAAAAATGACCCAAACAGGGGGCCGGCAGTATAGCCTAGAGGTTAGGGTATGGAGCTGTGAATGAGGTTGGTACAACCAGCAGGCATGAGTTTGATTCCCACAACCTCCACTATACTGTATAATTCTTAGCAAGTTACTTAACCTTCCCAGTGCTCTTGGGTCACCACTGAAAGCAGGCAGTTGTGCCTAGAGGGCCTTTTCTGGTTACCAAAGAATTATAAATAAATTTGTTTTTTAATAAATTTTTAAGTCTTTTTTTTCATGACTTGATTTTCTTTTTTTGTATGGCCATACAAAAAATGATTTGAGTCATATGAGAAAAGATACCTTCTTACGAAAAAAGAATGTGGACTTCAGCTTTTTTTTCCAGATTCTTTTTTTGTATGAAGGCATCCTTTTTCATATGATTTTTTTTTTTTTATATATTTTTTTCCTTTAGTATTTGGTAACCAGTAGGACCCACTAAGCACAAGTGCCTGTTTTTAGGGGCAATCTGGGAGCACTGGGGAGGTTAAGTGACTTGCTCAGAGTCATACAGTATGCAAGTAGAGGTTACAGAAATCAAACCCAGGTCCACTGGCTGCACCAGGCTCATTCACAGTTTGTTACTCTAACCTTTAGGCTATACTGCCAGAATGAAAGATTTCCACAAAAAAGGATCCCGTCATATGAAAAACAAATCTTAAAAAACAAAAAGTCCAAATTATTTTTTTCATATGAAGCCGTCCGTTTTTGTATTAATGAAAAAAAAAAATCTAAATGAAGGATCCCCTCATAGGAAAAAAAGAATCTGAAAAAAACTAATTATTTTTCTTATGAAGGGATCCTTTTTCAAATGAACGACACACCCTCATAAAAATGGATCCCTTCATACAAAAAAAAATGCTTATTTTTTTTTAGATTCTTTTTTCATATGAAGGGATCATTATTCATTAGGTTTCTTTGTTCATACAAAAAAGGATCCCTTCACATGAAAAACAGAGTTTTTTCAGATTCTTTTGTGTTTTGTATTAAAAGATCCTTTTTCATGAGGTTGTCTTATTGATATGAAAAAGGTTCCCATCATACAAAAGAAGAATTTGGACTTCATTTTTTTTTCCACATTTCAAATTCAACAAGCCATAGCTCCCTCAATATTTGGACTTAAGGAACAATCTATATATCAAAACAAAGCTCGTAATGAGTACTATAAGAATAATACCATATATAAAAATGACAAACAAAAGATCAAAATTCTCAAAGGATAACACTGGAAGTTTCCAAAGCCATACAACCAAGCAAACACATTGCCTCCACATGCATACACCATCAGGGCGTGTGGGTGTAGAATCAGAAAACCTGCATACCCAGAAATTATATGTGATAGAAAAAAAAAAAATTTTTGGCAGATAAGGACCACTAGGCCCATCCAGTCTGATCTATACCTTACCTGTAACAGCGGCCGCTGACCCTACTTAGTCATCAGCTTCAGCCTCTCCTTCCCACCTCTAGGGTTCCTTTATGCCTATCCCATGCATGTTTAAATCCCCCCATTCTGCTCACTCCCACCACCTCCCATGGCAGGCTATTCCATGTATCCACCACCCTTTCCATGAAAAAGAACTTCCTCACATTTCTCTTTATTCTCACTGAGTCTTGGGGTCACTGATCTCAAGATTGATCAGGTCACTTGGTCCAATCACTGTATGGTGAAATTCTCATTTGGGGCCCCCCTTGATAGTCCCTCCTCTGTTGAGATGATAAGCTATTGCCCTTTAAGGAGATTGTCCCCAGAGGGACTTAAGGCGGTAGTCAATTTTTAAGGCGTGAGTGTTGTTTTTGTGGCTGGCTTGGATGAGGCAGTGGCAGTCTACAATAGGGCTGTCTCTGTGGCACTTGATACCATCACACTGATCTGTAGATGACCCAGGTCCTCTCACTTGAGACCCCCATGATTTGATGGGGCTCTCAAGGTGATGAAGACCATGGGTCGCAGATTAGAGCATTGCTGGAGGAGGACTTAGTCAGTGGAGGATAGGCTGGCTTTGAGGAATCACTATGCTGATTATCCAAGGGCAACCAACTGCAAGAAGTTAGAGTTCCTGTCCAGAGAGATTGCCACAGGGAAGAACAGACCAGCTCAGCTCTTTTGGACTGTGGACAGACTATTTCATCCAATCTGTCTACAGTCAAAAAGAGCCTTTTCAGCAGCACTTTACAAAGAGTTTGCTCTGTTCTTCTCTGACAGAGTATCCTCTATTCAGGCTGGGATCTCACTAGTGGGTCTAGATCAGTCTCACAGGGTGGAGCTTGGGTGGAGCAGAGACACTCCAATTGTATGGGTGGAGTTTTGGCTGGTGGAGGTGGCTGAGGTCTCCAATGTGATTTCAAAGCTGAGGCCCAGTTTTTGAGAACTGGACCCTGGCCCAACATGTCTACTAGTGGGCCCGCATTGGTATACTGTCATAACGGTGACTTGAAAGTGAGTGACTTAAATATGAGCAACTCACTTTCAGTGCCTGTTATGTGGGCTACCATGCAAGGGTAGCGATGGGTGAAAAACAGGGCAAAGGGAAGAACGTGAGGGACAGTGAAGAGGAGGGCAGGTAAGTAAGGTGTAGTGCGGTGGTAAGTTGTTGAGCTGGTACCTTGGGGGGAGTGGTGAGGACTGATGGCTACAGTAGGTAGGGTGCAGGGTTTGAAACAGGGAAGGGACATAGTATTTTGGTATTTTTTTGTCTGCAAGTTATTTTTTTTTCAGAGTTTGAGTGCAGGGTTTTTTTTTCAGCGAATGGCTATTGCTATTCCATAATCACCGTTATGACATGGAACCTGCTGCATCAAAGCTATTGGTCCAGTGCTTGCCAAGATAGTTGGCTGTTCACTTTCAGAGGGGGTCTTCCCAGCATCTTTGAAGGAGGTGCTGATGAAGCCCCTTCTGAAAAAAAAAAATCTCTGGACCCCAACGTCCTGGCAAATTATAGACCTATCTCCAACCTCCCATTCTTAGGGCAGATCAAGGAGCACCTGGAGGCCTTTGACATCTATGTTCCATTCCAGTCCAGATTTAGGATGAGGTGCAGCACAGAGATGGCACTAGTCAGGGTGCATAATGATCTGCGCAGAGCTAGAGATCGAGGGGAACAATCAAGTCTCATTCTCCTCGATCTGTCATCATCATTTGACACCGTGGACCACATTGTGTTATTGGATCACCTTAGAGTATTGTGGACTTGCTAGTGCTGTCATCAACTGGTTTCAGTCCTTTCTCTCAGGAAGGAGGCAGAGGGGGGTGATGGGGAAATTCTCCTCCTCCTCCCCCCCCCCGATGCCCCTGACCTGTGGAGTTCCTCAGGGTTCAGTCCTATCACCAGTGTTGTTCATCGTGTAGATGCTGCCTCTGGGCAGGCTCATTAGACAATACAGCTTGAATTTTCACTGTTATGCAGATGATACTCAGCTGTATATGTTTTTTTGCACCAGAGACAATTGGTGCTGTCAATGTGTTGAATAAATGCCTTGCCAAGATCCAAGACTGGATGAACTCTAACTGGCTGAGACTTAACCAGACAAGATGGAGGTACTGATGATTGAGCCTTGTCGCGGGTGTGATGGAGATGCCTCTGGGATGACAAGAGGCCTGGTCCTGGGGTCTACACCATTGATGGTGTCCTCTATGGTGAGAAATCTGGGCATTGTCGTTGGTAACAAGCTGACATTTGAAGCTCAGGTGTCATCTATCATCAAAAGTGGTTTCCACCACTTAAGGAACATCACCCGAATTAAACCCCTAATTCTGCCTGAAGAGCTGCAGTCACTGGTGCACATCTTTGTAACATCCAGGCTCGACTAATGTAATGCTCTTTATCTCAGGGTCAGTGGAAGGAACCTCAGACAGCTGCAGTTGGTGAAGAATGCAGCAGCCAGGCTGCTGACAGGACTATCCAGGCCCTGTCATGTTACTTCAGTCCTGTGGGGTCTGCAATGGCTGCCGGTCAGATGGAGGGTTCTCTTTAGGTGGGCTTGCTCACCTACAAGGCCCTATATGGTTCAGGCCCTGGCTACCTGTCAGACCTCCTTACTCCTGCCATCCTGGCCCGCTCCCTTCTTTCCTCCACTGAGGACCTCCTGATGGTTCTGAGGACTGGGTTGAACACCACGGGTGATCATTCATTTGGGGTGGCCAGCCAGGTCCTCTGGAACTCACTGTCAAGACCTTTGAGGGAGTCCCCTATGGTGGAGACATTTAGGAGGGGCCTAAAGACTCAACCTTTTAATTTAGCATTCCCTACCAATGCCTTTTAACTCATTTATATAAATCCTAATTATTTATATGTTATGGTTTTATGTGTTATGTAAATTGTTTTCATTTGTTTTGTCAAATTCTCTTTCACTGTACAATGCCCAGAGCCTCTGGGATTGGGCACCTAGAAAATAATAAAGTGATTGATTGATTATCCTGCCCATTGCACTCTCATGTCATGCCCCCTCATTCTTGTACCCCATGTATACTGAAAGATGTTGCCCACTTGCACCCTGTTTATACCCTTAAGATAATTGAAGGTCCCTATCATATCTCCCCATTCCCTCCTCTCTTCCAGTGTACACATACTTATATTTTTTAATTTCTCCTCATATGTCTTCTGGTGCAAGCCCTGCACTATCTTAGTCACTCTTCTCTGAACCACCTCCACCCAGTTTATGTCTTTTTGAAGATGTGGCCTCCAGAACTGTACACAGTATTCCAGATGATGCCTCAACAGTGTGTTGCACACTAGTATCACCAGCTCCCTTCTTCTGCTAGTGATACCCCTACCTATGCACTCAAACATGCCACTGGCTCCCCCTAGAACTTTTGCACTCTGCTTGGCCACATTTACGTCATCCAAGATGATAACCCCCAAATCCCTTTCTTCCCTGGTAACCGTCAGCAACTGCTCTCCCATCCTATAGTTTTCCACAGGGTTTCTGTGCCCCAGGTGCATGATTTTGCACTTCTTCACACTGAGCCTCAGTTGCCACATTCTGGACCATTTTTCCAGCTTTCCTTGGTCCCTCCTCATCTGGAGTGTCTTCGCTGTTGCAGATCTTGGTGTCATCCACAAACAGGCAAACCTTCCCTTTCAGCCGTTCTGCAATGTCACTAATGAAGACATTAAAAAGGATGGGCCCGAGGACTGATTCTTGAAGTACCCCACTGGCCACCCTCTGTTCCTTGGATAGGGTCCCACTTATCACCACCCTCTGCTTCCTTTCTCCTAACCAGAGCCAATATACTCACTACATAACTTGTGCACATCACCTAATTTCGCAGTACTCCAGTCCTTCTGAATGCAGGAATGGGTAGCAGCTGGACCCAACTGAAAACTAAGTGTTGCATGTCAACTGCAGCTCTCCAAGTTAGTATAGTTATTAAAAGGACAAGAAATGTAAACAATTATTTATGTAACACCTGTGTTGGTTAATACTGTATGTACCTTCTCTTTCTCAAGCTATATTACTTGTTTTCACTGCTTCAGCATGCCATGGTATTATGCTCTGCAATCATTTTATAGGAGACTATTACAAAGTGTTCTAAGGTCATTTGTGTGTGCTTCATGCAACCTTAACTTTAGGTACACAAACTGCAGCTAGCTAGTTAACTGGGGCTTCCTGCCATTCATGACACCACTTCTCGTTAGCATGTGTGCCAGGTCTGCTTTGTGAGTGAGTACAAACTGTTGCTTATATTATGGCTCTGCCTCACAAATTGCTGTCTCAGCACTGCTAAACCCAGTTTGTGAATAATAAACTCAACCTGCGATACACAAACCCTTCCAGCATGCTTACTTCAAAACATACTGCCAAAATATGCTGTCGACACCAAAATTGGAGCAGTGGTGGATGGAGAGGAGGGGTGGAAGCAGCTGCAGGAGAACCTAAGCAAGCTAGAGGAGTGGTCAGAGAGGTGGCAGCTGGGGTTCAATGCAAAGAAGTGTAAGGTTATGCACTTTGGGGTGAAGAACCCAAGGAGAGAATACTGGCTTGGGGGGGGGTTAAGCTGGGGATCACAGAGGAGGAGAAGGACCTTGGGCTAATGATAACGGGGACCATGAACAACACTGCCCAGTGCAAGAGAGTGACTGCAAAAATGAACAAAATGCTGGGGTGCATAGTGAGGGTTTTTTGTCCAGGAGAAGTGAGGTGATCTTGCCCCTCTATAGATCACTGGTAAGACCGCACTAAGAGTATTGTGTGCAGTTTTGGAGGCCATACCTAAAGCATGATATCAGGCTGCTGGAGGGGGTGCAGAGGAGTGCAACAAAGATGATATGTGGAATTAAGGGGCAAGACTATGACAGCAGGCTGGGAGACCTCAATATGTACACCCTGGAGGATAGAAGGGGCAGGGGAGACAAGATAGAGACATTCAAGTATCTGAGGGGAATCAATAAGGATGGGGCAGATGGGGTCTTTAAGTTAAGGAGGGGGAGGGTCACCAGGGGACATGGGCTAAGAATGGAGGGGGGGAGATTTTGGAAAGAAATGAGGAGATACTATTTCACAGAGAGGGTGGTAGCAAAATGGAATGCCCTACCAGAATGGGTGGTATCATGTAAATCTGTGAACAGCTTCAAAAGGGCATGGGACAGGGAATAGAGGAGAGTGAGGGTGCGGGGTGGCAGTGGGATGACAAAAGGAAGGGGGAGTTGGGGAAGCTGCAAACTAGGGGTGTTGGCTGCACACTCAAGCAGACTTAGATAGACTGGGTGGTCTGTTTCTGCTGGCACATGCATATGTTTGTATGTTCGTAATATGAAGCTACCAACAATAATATATCCCGATGTGCTTTAATGTTGCCCAACAGAACTCAAAAGAATAAAGTTTGCAATCTCTGGCTTCATGAATCAAAAAATTTAAGTTTATTGTACACTGTAAATACCCAACAGCCTATACACCTGCTGAATAAACTGCCACCTAATTATAAAGTACATTCCCTTAGGTTATTGAGTGCAAGAAGGAACCAAGAAAAACTTTGTGATACAAAAGCAGGGGACTGCTCATTTCTGAGATATGAAGCAATTGCTCTCAGTAATATACAACATGCTGCTAATTTGCCATTGATCAAACTTCAATGTAAGTGTGAGCTTTTACTTTTCATGAAACTTATCTAACTTTATACATACTGTATAATTACATCTCTGATGTTGTTTACTGTTTAATTATGATACTGACAATTTTTACTGTACATTCTGGTAAAATGACCAAATTAAAAAATAAGGTAAAACAAGACAAAAGTACAACCCATGGTGCGATAATTCTGTTATGATATACACATAGTAGTAAATGCCCACATTCAAACAGCCATCAGGGGATTTCTGTTTTTTTCTAGGATGTGGGCTTTATCCCCAAAAAATAATGTTTTAGCAACAGGTACAGATTGCTCTGTAAGACAGACTTTACAAACAGTTCACAAGAAAAATTTGACAACCTTACACAACCCTTGTCTATAGAAACATAGAAACATAGACTTTGATGGCAGATAAGGACCGCTTGGCCCATCTAGTCTGCCCATTTCCCTACCTACAGGGTAGGCCGCAGGTCCTAGTTAACCAACAGCCTTTTTCTTCCTACCCCCCACAAGAATTGCCTTATGTCTGTCCCATGCATTTTTGAATTCTTCCACAGTTTTAGACCCCACAACCTCCTCAGGAAGGCTGTTACATGCATCCACTACCCTCTCTGTGAAATAATACTTCCTCACATTGCCCCGAACCTCCCCCATCTTTAAATTGTGTCCTCTTGTTCTTGCATGTCTCTTTTTCTGAAAGATGCTACCCTCTTGGACTTTGTTGATTCCACTGAGGTACTTAAAAGTTTCTATCATGTCCCCCCTCTCCCTTCTTTCTTCAAGGGTATACATATTAGGCTCCTTTAGTTTCTCCTCGTACGGCTTCTCTTGCAGACCCTGCACCATTTTAGTTGCCCTCCTTTGGACTGCCTCTATCCTGTCTATGTCCTTGCGGAGATGAGGTCTCCAGAACTGGATGCAGTATTCCAGATGGGGTCTCACCAACTGTCTGTACAGAGGGATAACAACTTCCTGTTTTCTGCTGGTGATGCCTCTCCCTATGCATCGCAGTATACCCCCAGTCCTCCCTACTGCCTTCTCACATTGCTTGCTAACCTTCAGGTCATCTGATATGATTACCCCCAGGTCCCTTTCCTGTTTTGTTGTTGTTACTACCTCCCTCCCATTGTATATTCTTCCACTGGGTTCCCAGGTGCATTATTTTGCACTTCTTTGCATTGAATCCAAGCTGCCATACTTCTGACCATTCCTCCAACCTTGCCAAGTCCATTCTCATCCTTTCCATGCCTTCTTGCGTATCAACCCTGTTGAAGATCGTTGTGTCATCTGCAAAGAGACATACTTTTCCTTCCAGTCCCTCTGCAATGTCACTTATGAAGACATTAAAAAGGACTGGACCCAGTACTGAACCCTGCGGTACCCCACTAGTAACCCCTCTTTCTTCAGAGTGGACTCCATTTACAATTACCTTCTGTGTCCTGTTGTCCAGCCAATGTTTTACCAGGCTACCACCCTGGGACCCACCCAAGCTAGTTAATTTGACTATTAATCTTTTGTGTGGGACTGTGTCAAATGCCTTGCTAAAGTCTAGGTAGGCCATGTCCACAGCCCCTCACTGGTCTACTACTTTGGTGGCCCAGTCAAAGAAATCTATTAGATTTGTCTTACATGACCTTCCCACTGTGAACCCATGCTGCCTTGGGTCCTGTGCCCCACTGGCCTCTAGGTACTCAACAATTCTTTCCTTCAGAAGTGACTCCATCACTTTCCCTACAACAGAGGTCAAACTGGCAGGTCTGTAGTTTCCTACCTCTGTCTTGGTCCCACTTTTATGAAGGGGAATCACATCTGCCTTCCTCCAGTCCTCAGGTACCATACCATCCTCCCATGATTTATTAAAAAGAGTAGCCAGTGGTTTCATTAGTTCCCCCTTAATTCTTTTAGAATTCTGGGGTGAATTCCATCAGGCCCCATTGCTTTGTCCACCTTCAGCTTTAGGAGTTCTTGCAGCATCCTTCCTTCTGTGAAAGGACTGGGATCGACCCCCCTATCCAGAGTGCTTCTGTTAATTGGATTAGGCACTTTCCCTTCCTCTTTTGTGAATACTGAGCAGAAATATTCGTTCAGTATCCCTGCTTTTTCACTGTCCCCCTCTGCCCACCCCCCGTTCATTCTATTCAGCCTCACTATCCCTCCCTTTGTCTTTCTATGCTCGCTGATGTACCTATAAAATGTTTAATCCCCCTTCTTAACCGAGTTGGCTCTCTTTTCCTCAGTTTGGGCCTTTGCTATTCTGACTTCCCTCCTTGCTTCCTTCTGCCTTAACTGGTACAGCTCTCTGTCCTGCTCCTTCTGTGTTTCCTTATACTTCTGGAATGCTATCTTTTTCTTCCTGACTTTTACAGCCACCTCTTTTGAGAACCATAGTAGCTTTTTCTTTCTTTTGATTTGTTTTGTACTTCACACAAAGGCTTGTTGCCTTTGTGATGCAATTGATGATTCCCCATTGTTGCTCCACATCTCATTCTAGCCTGTTTGCTAGTGCTTTTCTGAGGCACTCTCCCATCTTGCCAAAGTCAGCCCTCCTGAAGTCCAGTACCCTCACTTTTGTATGGCTTGACTCTGTAGCTGAGTTTAACATGAACCACACTGTTTGATGGTCACTTGTTCCCAGATGGCAACCCACTTCTAGATCTGAGATCCTCTCACTATTTTGTAATTTGGCCTAACTCTTTTCCTCCGTCATCTGTAGCATTAGCAATCTGCTCCTTACCCAATGAAGTTATGCCACTGAGTTCAAAACCCCATTGAAATACATTGAACCACATATCTGGTTTCCTCAGTTACGGTCTGGCATTGAAGACTGAAGAAGTCGGTGTCTGTGGTCCAGAGAGGATTAGAGTGTTGGACCCCAGTGGGTAAGTAAGGGCTTGGGGGGTGGCTGCTGAGTGGGAGGGTCAGGTGAGGGGACAATAATGGCTGCAACAGACATTGATGAATAGTTTTCCTTTTTACTGGGTTTATTTAAACAAACCAAAAAAACTATGAGGGAAGGTTTTATTTCAGGTCGTGACACTGGGATATTGGGCATCCCCAGTGTCAGTGTAATATTGGGCAGGTTGGGGGGTAGATGCTGGCACAGGGGGCTGGACACCCATGCCTGAAAGACTAATATGGGTTAGGCTTGGGGGGACGGTTATGGCAGGGCAGCAACAGACATCGCTGGATGGTTTTCTTTTTACTGCATGTATTTAAGAAAAACAAACTACATGGGAGGATTTTCTTTATTTCAGGTGGAGAAACTGGAGGATTGGGCACCCCCAGGGTCAGTGTTATGAATGGCAGCCCCAGGGGTGGGCTTCCTGGTGCTGCATAACTAAAATGGGCAGGATAGGGGGTACCAGCTGGCATGGGGGATTACACACCCCTGTGCCAGAATTAGACTGTTGACAGTATTATAGGAACTTTGGTATTATAGGAACTTTGGACAGATATATCTGTCCATGACTCAGCAAGGCATGGGTTGAGATTGGGGTTGGGGTGGCAGTTATGGTGGCACAGCAAGGGTTACCATGGTTTGGGCTTGGGGGGATGGCAATTACAGTGACAGCTGCAACAGACATTAATGGACTGTTTTCTCTTTTGAAAAACAATAAGGGACTTTCAGATGGGACTCTGGAGGACTGAGCACCCCCAGTGAAAGTGTTGTGTTTGTGGGAGGGTGTGGAGTGGTAGCTGCTGAGAGGGATGATCGGGTGGAGGGAACAGTTATGGGGTTCCAGTAACAGACATTGATGGACAGTTTTCTTTGTTACAGCTGGTGTCTGTAAGAGTGTGGAGCTATTCCTGGGTGTTTGAAATACCTCAGCAAACTGATCATTACTGATCAGCTATGCTTGCTGGGTGGCGTACATCAAAGGAAAGAGCCAACTTATGATAGGGTCAGCACTCTCCTTTAAAATACATGAGGGTTCCACCCAGCAAGCCAAAACAGTGTCATAATCAGCCTGCTTAATGATTGGTGTGGCACTGACTCACCCCTTGCAGACTGCTCTGCATTGGACTGACAGTGTCGCACCTCTCAACACCCACTATAATAACAAAATGTTCACTGTTCGCATGTGCATGGTGAACATAAAAATGGGTTACTGTTCCCTTTATTATTTGGGCTTGCAGCATTAGGACAGAGTGGATGGTTACTTGCCCAAAACTAATATAATATTATAATTTTGAGAACCAGGGGTAGAGATGCAGCAAAGTTTTAATTCACCAGCCAATTTCTGGCTAAGTCAGGAAATTTGACTCTGCTGAGCAATCTGCAAATTCGTCGATCTAATTTCGACATTTCACATGCAAATTTTTGCAGTGAACTGCAGAATTTTCACCATGAAGTGCAGGATTTCAAAGGTGAAGTGTGAAATTTCACCTGCAAAGTGCAGAATTTCCCAAAAAATTCCACCATTCTGGGCAAAATTCCACCATTCATGCATGAAATACTGCACTTTCAAGGGCAAAATTCCACACTTTGTGGTTTGAACTTAGCAATTCACACCTCCAGATTATTTCATGAACTGCACAAAATTTGTGGATTGATTCATGTAGTAAATTTTGTGGACTTTGCCCATCTCTAATTGGGGTTGGGGTGGGGGCAGTTTTGGAGATGGGATAAGATGTGTGTGGCACCAGTTCTGGGCCGATGCTCCCTATGCTAGCCATCCAGAACACATCTCAAAAGGATTGAGAACCTTTTTTTTTTTTAACTAAGCTGATCGTGAGGGCTTTGATAAGGAGGTCCTATGAGACCTGGGTGGAAGGGGGTTGGCCCTGAGATGGTTTTAAGTGGAATGAATAAACAGATCATATTATTGCCTTATATAAAACATTGCTGTCACAAGACCAGTGAAGCAAGTCAGCTCGGCTAACAGTACAGAACAAAGAACCCAGCTAGGTCATAGAATAATATCCAAAGGATTTATTTAATAATTGCACAGCAGGACAAAGGTGCTACAACTAATTGCTTGTAGTTAGCCTTTTCTGTTAGTAGTAGTAGTAGTAGTCTTTATTTATTTATGGTGCCCTTACCCAGAGAACCAGGGTGCTATTACAATAAAACACAATGTAAAACCAACAACCCATTAACCACATCAAGCCCAAATAAATAAAATCATGTAACCCCCTCCCAATCGGGGGCTTACCTTGGGTGTCTCCATTGGCTCTGCTAATGCCAATTCCAGGCAGACATCCTGTAGAGATACTGAATCTATGGCTGTTGGTGTCCATCTGTCGATTTGCATGAGACTGCCATGATGTGTCTCTGCGTTATTCCTTTGAGTGCCACAGCCAGTGTGTATACTGTAAATGGTCTTGGCTGGGTCGGAGTCTTCTAGAGCTCACAACTAGCCAGGCTCTTCCCTGATCTGCTCCACTGTGCTATTGCTAACAAGGCAGAGGGAGACCTACATGGTGTTGTAGATATTTGTCTTAATTCCTTACTGTTTTAGAGATAGAGCAAGTTGTAGAACCTGCCTTCTTTGCAGCATGCATTTATCAATGGGAGCTGCCATGTTTTGTACCAGAATTTCTCAGCTTGGACCAATTAGGACACAGGGTACCTTGAGGGGACCTTAGCTCAGGTACCTTGTGGGAGAAACTGTGTTTGGCACCTAAAGGAACCAATGGGAATATAAGACTGTGACTGACAGATCCCTTAGCCAACTGGATTGCAGGAAAACTGGACAAGTCCGAGAACTGTTTTCAAATTGGGGGGAGTACAGCTCGAGAGTTCAAACAGAGAGGAGCACTAAGTTCTGTGGGGACCTACATAGGAAAGGCCTGCAATCATCTCCTGAGATACTCTCCGATTCCAGGAGGGGATTGAATTCAAGAATACTGCCTTTCTGCAGACAAAGAGGGTTGCTCAGCAAGTCAGCTGAGATTGCAACCAGCAACAAACCGAAGACTGTGTGTGCAGAGACTGCAATCTAGGGACTCCTGTTAGCCAAAAAATGGAGCCAGCCTCATGCAGAAATAAACTTGCCTGCCAACTGGAGGTGTCACCAGCAGAAGAATTGGACCCTTCCAGAGACATTTTCCTGCATGTGGAACATTGCCGATTTGGCCCATGCCACATGTTTCTGTCCAGAGACCGTTTTTCAATGAGATACCCATCCTGGGGATTCAACCCTGGTGCAGCCGATCAATGCAGGTTGCAGCCACCGACAGGGAAAGGCCGTGAAACGGAATTGAGTTGTGTTAGCGCAGTTTCCCTATGCAAGGCAACTCCAAGCCATAGGTCTTCATTTCGCCAGGCCTTCGTCAATTCATTGGGAATAGTGAGTAATTCCTGGGTAGCTCCCTGCAACAAATGTGTTTAATTAGACATGGTAGCAAATGAGTGTATTCAGCCAGTGTTCAAGTTTTTTAATAGACTAGACCAACCGGCCACAGATGCAATTGATTTGCTTTGCATTACTAGTGTTAATGGCTTCTTCATCAAGTTCCCCAGCAACAGCTGCAACCTCAGGCACAGATTCTCTCTAGCCAGCATTACATCCTGGGTACCCAGTAGCTGCGAGACGGTTTAACAAAGAGACTAAATTGATAGCATGCATAGTAACCTGGTACAAACTAGGCAGCAATCATTTGCTAAAATTCACACCCCCTCCTTGTTCACGTCCCCTTAATAAACCAGATTTGATCTTTACTGTTAAACTGACTCATGTGCATATCATTGTTTAGTTTAAGCTTACTGTGGCCTGGGTAAAGGCATTGGAAAGTGTATGGCTGCATTTAACATTGTTTGCAGGGGGCTTCAGGGTGTTTTTCAGAAGACCAAACCCTGGTGGTAAGTGCAAGGTGTGTGAGCATATTATAAATGCCTATTGCAAACTGTCTAGTGAATGCTGCAAATGATTATTGTCAGTTCATAGGTACTTGGTCATTAGGTGGGATTGTGGGTGGTTATAGCTTCCCAGAGGGCTATACCAGTCTAGATAGATACCCACACAAACTGTACTCTGGAGTCATCAATCCATTGTGTTTACTAAGGGTAGGGGTACCTCAGTACTTGCTAATTTGGAACCCAGGCTCCTCAACCTGTTGTTAGGAAGACAGACAGGGGTAGTAGCCCTTGAAATAGCACTGCCTATGTGTTACAAACTAATAACTACCTGGATTTCATCTAAGACCAAATAATAAAACTAAGTAATAATTTACAACGTGCTGAGAAAAAGCTGCAACTTGAAATCTCCAAATGCTTGTTGGAACTAGTAAGTTTTAAGGCCCTTCTTGAAACCCTGAATTGAGGGTCCTCCCTCAGGGTTCTGGGAGAGAATTCCAAAGGGTGAAGCCTCCTACTTTAAAGGCCCGATCCCCCCAATGTCTTCAGCCTAGCCCTAGGAACCACCAGGAGGCCCTCCCCAGCTGATTGGAGTGGACAGACAGGGATGTGCACATGCAGGAGCTCAGCCAGGTAGTCTGGGCCCAGTCCGTGTAGGGCTTTGTAGGTTAACAAATCTACATTAAATACCAAATGCAAATGTATTTTAAAAAATTAACCCTTTTTCATGATATAAGGACTACCATGCCTCATATATTACAAACAAACTGCAGGAATTGCAATTTATTTTGTATAAATACTATTTAGTGCCTCTATTATCTGATGACTTCACAGAAAGACTTTCCCACTTTTTCAGACCAGATGCTGAGATCTTTTTTTTTTTGTCAAATTTATTTAAAGTTTCAGCAGGACAATCTAATACAAAAAAATCTCACAACACAAGGTCAGTTCATATATAAAGGGTTAAAAAAACATTTCTTTCAAGTAAATACATTGGTGTTATTTATGATGTCACTGTATCTGATCTGCATACAACAGTTCATACCTATTAAATAGTACTGCACAGCAAAATAAAACATTTACAGTACAGAACCATATGGACAAGGTCACTAGATGTCTGAAGGTCTCTGGAAAAGGATAGGTGCAATTTTATTGATGCTTAATTCAATTGAGTTCAGCCATATTAGTACAAATAAGTCTGCAGATCACATCTGTATTACCTTCTAGGAATGCCAATGGGCTTACTCTTGGTAGTTGGAGTGAGGTGCCCAGGAGATGTTGAAATCTTGAATGGGTGGTGATGTCATTTAAGCAAGAATGACATCATTTTCCTCAAGGTCCTGGCAGCTTAGTATACATACACAAACAAACTGCTAACTGAGCTGACTTGCGTCACTTATACATTTTATTCTGCTGCTCCAGTCAGTGTTCCCCTCAGCAGCCTTTGCGTTTTGGTTGCCATCACAATACCTGCCTTGCTGGCACAAGCCAAATTATGTATCTTCTTTCTCCCAGTCATCTTGCTTGTCAGATGACACTTAGCCATTCCCTTCAACACTATTATGTTAGTCTAGGAACACATGACCTGCTGAATGTTGAACTCATCACACCATGTTACTGAACACCATGTTTAACTTGAAACAGTGGGGGCACATGCTACTGTATGCACTAAGGCATTTTTCACATAATGCATATTTATAAAGGGAAGGGATTTATTGTATTATGCATTAATAAGTCCTGTCCCTACTCCCTATAGAAGATGTAGTCACCAATTCTGGAACAAAATCAATTAGGAAAGGACAAAGGTAACAAACAGTCTTATGCCAAGTTTGGGAGAAATCAAGCATGATCAAGTTCAAGAACATTAAATTTAAATAGCTGCTATACTGAACTTTTTAGATGTGTATCTAACTTAAAAGCTAACCAATAATATATAGATTTGATTTGCGTCTCCTCTATATACAGTATGTGTGAGCCCTCCCCTTATTTTTCTCTGTCTCCCCACTCCTGGGATTGGTCACAGATGGTACTGGGAGTCCATCAGTTCTTGCTGCTGACCACTGTACTTTCATATGAGGTCTGGCACCATATGATAACCCTCTCTTAGTGCTAGAGGAAGTCTGAGTGGCAGGGCACAGCCTCAGGGGTACCCCCCATGTCTAGGGGTAGATGGTAACTGCTTGCTGGAGGCATCCCTTGTGTAAGTAATTACTTCCAGTCATTAACTATTTATAGTGCCCTTTCCTCCCTTTCCATATTCACTTGTTGGTAAATTTCTTTCAATAACAGTTCTCTCAGGGCAGAAATAAATCACTCTGATGTGTGATGAGATGTTGCATACAACCTTGAAGAAGGAGTTAGTCATTCTGAATGCGCACGGGGATGTAGCAGCTGTCTGCAGGTTTGTACTCCACATACTTTTATTGCACTTCATGCCTTTTGCTGCACTGAATTAATTTGTTTTTGTTGTGTCTTTGAGCATTAAATAACCATTGAATATACTGCTCTTGAGTGCTCCCTTTTTATGCTGTCTTCCACACGCAGCATAAACAACATATTGTGGTAGCTTTGTGGAGTAGCAGGTTTTGGAGGTGTGGTCATGTTGTGGCCAATGGCGCCACTGCTTTTTCGGACTGGGCTCTATGGCACGAATGAAATAGCACGCTGTCTATGACAGCACTGTAAAAGTGTGCCACCAACTTGAAACAGTTTCGCCGCTGCAATGAGGGAGCTACCCGTCATTGCAGGGTGTGCCTTGCCTAGTGTAACACTTCAGTAAACATGGAGGTGGCTGTCAGCTGTCCGCCTGCCACAATCCCCAGCAAGCCGACTTTGGGGGTGCCCAATCCCCCTGTCAGCATGCCCCCTTTCCAGTTTGTTTGCTGATGGGGGAGCTCAATCCCCATGAGCATAAAGTCCCCCAAGGTTTATGTGTTTGCTGAGGGGTGCCCAATCTCCTTCGGCATCATGCCCCCCCAAAACACAGATACACTTTCTTAGCCGGCAGGGTGCCCAATCCCAGTCGGCTGATCTAAAAACAGGGTGGTACCCTGGGAGCCCACCCAGTGTGCAAAAATATCCTTCGTGCAATGTTCCTGTATTTTTTTAACCTGTAAAACAGAAAATAGTCCATTGTTGTCTGCGGTGCCCCTCTCCCCCAACCCACACCCATCCTCTGCGCACCCCACCTGCCCGCACTCCCCATTCCATACTTACCTCTGGAGCCTGGCTCGGCAATCCTCGTTGGAGTGGGAACATGTCTGCACTCTTCTAAGCTGACCGGAAACTGAAGGAAATCACGGTAAACTGTATAATGGCATCAATGGGGGGTGGAGTGGGGGGGTGGTGTTTCAACTTACAGTAGGTGGATATGTGAACCATTTTTGTGACTTTTGGCTCCAAATTTTCAACATGAGATTCTTGGGATCCCACCTCATGAAATCAGTCACTATCATTTCATTATTCAGTCCCGAAAGGTGATCTGGCAGTCACTGTGCGGAATCACCTTTCGGGATCGATCAATGAAACAACAGTGTCACTGTTCATGAGGTAGGCTCCCAAAAGGCCTATGTTGCAAAGTTGGTGAAAAAATTCCAAAAAATGACTGTATTTATTTATGTATGTATTTATTTATTTATTTCAATTGCAGATTAATACCTTTGAGCCAGGAAGGCTCTTTTACAAAGGTTCCATGTCAAGTGGACGAGAGACAAAATTTACGTAAACGAGTTACACAACATTCAGAGTACACAATATGTTATATGCTGTACAGGTAGCATGCAAATAGGCCGTTACAGTGTCAGAGGTGTTACATGAAGTTATTATGAGTGTGCATTGTGCAGTTTCCTAGCACCCTAGTAACTTCAAGAATTTTTAATATTTTCACTCCAGATTTTCAACATTTGCCATTTTTTCACACCTCCTTATGAACAGTATAGCTGTCATTTTTCATATCCTGCCCAAAATGTGTTTTCGCACATCTGGCGTACAATGGCATGGTCGCTGTGGGAAATCAATGTGCGGGACAGATTAAGAAAATCATAGTGACACTGTTCATGAGTGGAGGTCCCAAAATGCTTATGTTGAAAATTTGGTGACACAATTCCACAAACTGTGTTACGAACGTGCATTGAGCAGTTTCCACACACACTTGTAACTTCAAGAATTTTTAATATTTTTACTCCAGATTTTCAACATTGCCATTTCTTCACACCTCCTTATGAATGGTACAGCTGTCATTTTTCACATCCTGCCCAAAATGTGTTTTGGCACATCTGGCACAGAATGATGCTTTCGCCGTGGGAAATCAACATTCAGGACAGATTAACAAAACGACAGTGCCACTGTTCATGAGCAGAGGTCCCAAATGCTTTTATGAGGTGGGGTCAATAAAAGCCCATGTTGAAAATTTGGAGTGCAAACACCAACAAATGCCCAGGGCATTAGGGTTTCTAACAGTAACGTCCCACCCTGTAGAGACTAACAGGCTTCAGGGGAGTGCCTTTGGATTGTTGGCTGCAATGCTCACATCATTCCACCCCATCCCCACCCTACAGCCAGAGACAAGTATCAAGGTGTGTCTTGGACTCTTCAGCCCCAAAGTTCACTCCATTCTGCTATACTGCACCCATCTCAATGTATTTCCTTATGGAATGGGGAGAGCGTAAGGCCCGACGACCCCAAGGCACAACGTGACACTTGTCAGAGTCTGCAGGGTAGGGTGAGGTGAAATTGCATGAGCATTGTGGCCAGTGACCCAAAAGCACACCTCAATGCCTGTCAGTCTCTGCAGGGTGGGGTGGGGTTGACGTCAGTTCCATACTTCACTGCCATTCCTATTATGCATCTCTCTAACTCCTGCACTATCAATGCCAACACCAGCAAGACAACATTCAGCATTGACAAATGCTTGTTTTCAATATGCATTGTCTTGTTTGAGCATGGCACCATAGAGGCCAGTTGTGCCAGGGTTTGCTTGTTACTTGTGTGATAGGTTGCCAACTTATACAGATACACACATTAGAACACAGTTCTGAAAATCCTCTCCTGGTCAGCGCTGTAAAGAGAGGTTAGATCCTGACCCCAAGCATAAATCAGAACTTCAGGGTCTCTTCTACAAAGGTTGTACCCTTTACACAACTCTTCTTGGAGCCCCATGACTCCTATTATGCCTAACTATTGGCAGCAGGACAGGGTGAGGAGCTGGATGTCATTTCCACCCGGAGACTAATGACCTAGTGAGGGATGAGGCTGGGGTAGTACAGGAAGACTTCAAGGAACAAAAGAGGGGCCTAAGGCAAGTAGCACAAATTGTGACATTCACCAAAGTGCTACTTGTCTAAGGCCATTGGAAGGATAGGTTACTCTGCACCACGGGATTCAACACTTGGTTTAAAAAGTGGCACAGGGAGGAGGGGTTCAGCTTCATTGGGGACCAACCTTGATGGCTATGGGTCTATACGTAGCTGATGGCATGTGTCCACCTGGGAAGGGTCCTTAGTGGAATGTTTAGATGTTACCTTAATGAACATTTAAACTAGCTTGGGGGGGGCTGTAGTAAAAAGGGAGACATAACTTGTGCCTCACACAGATTGACATAACAGGAAGAAAGGGACATGAGAGGAGGAATCTCCCCAAGGGAACATGTTAAAGGAAGTAGAAGCATAGCATGGGACAAGGGGGACAAGAACAGAAGAGGTTGAAAGAGAGATGTTCAGGAAGCAAAGTACAAAGAGCATAGTGAGAGGGAAGGGGGAGAGGGAAGTTTCAAGTGGCAACAAAGGCAGGAAGGGGGCTGGAGGCAGAGTTTCCTCAAGGTGTGGAAAGCCATGTGTGGCAACACAAAGAGTCTTGGAAATAAAACTCTAGACCTGGAAGTCATCATAGTGGAGGCAGACCTGGATCTTTTGGCCATTACTTGAGACATGGTGCACAGGGAGCCACACAGGGAAGGGATGAAGGATGGAGGGGCTGTGCTGTATCTGAGGGAGGGTATCAGAGCAATGGAAATGGAAGGGAACCTAGAGGTAAAGAATGGGTTGCAGGTGTTGTGGGTCATCCTGGAGACAGGGACTGGGGTTGCTATTCGTACTGCAGTGAGCTAGAGACCTCCAACACAAGGGGAGGAATTGGATAAGCCATTGGGTGAAATCATTAGCATGATGGCAAAAAAGGGGGAGGTGCTGCTGGTGGGAGACCTCAATCTGCTGGATATAGACTGATGCCTCCCAGCTGCAGCTTTGGTCAGAAGCAGAGCCATCCTAGACTTCCTGCAGGGGGTGTTTCTTAGGCAACAAGTCAGAGAACCCACTTGAGATGGGGTAGCACTAGACCTGGGACTCACGAACAGGGGCAGTGTTGCAGAATGGTACATGTGAAAAAGTGGAACAACTTGGTAACCGACCACAAGAGACCTCCAATGCTAGGTCATGTTTAAAATCACTTTTATTAAATAAATAGGTAAAAAAGCTGATGAGGACAAGCAGCATCCCTCCACCAACCGATGCTTTTTCAAGGCGGGGCCACGTTACAAGAATATTACCATTTAAAAGGAAAGCTCTTAAAGTGATATCAACATTTTAAATACAATTAGAAATAAGTTGGAACCTAAACTAACAAATGTGACCAGAAGCCACCACAAATGGTTTACAAAAGAGGACCAGATATTGGTAAGCTCGTCACCAGGAGCCTTTACACCGAACCAGAAGGTCTGAAGAGACCTAGTTTGCCAGGAGGTAGCTCTAAATGTAACAACTGTTCATATTGCAGACATTTGAACACAGGTACATGTTTTAAACGTCCTATTTCTGGTATTGTTAACATTATGTACCTGCACTTGTCATTCTCTGTGTCTATGTTTCCCCCTCCCCCAGGACGCATCTGGAATTGAGCAGTAGCCTGCTCAGCATGCCTTCCTGGTTAAACGCTTAAATAAATAAATAAATACATTTCTGGTGTGGAATATCAGAACAGGCATTTTATAAACTATTCAACAACACATGTAGTTTACTTGGCAAGTTGTAAATGTAAAAACTTCTATGTCGGTAAAACCAAGAGGTCTCTAAAGCATAGAATAGCTGAACACTTGAGAAGTATCAGCAAACAGGACCAACCAATGCTCTTGCACTTCATGTGATGTCAAAAGGTGGTAATCATGAATTTACATTTCAAGAACTGGAAAAAGTCTGTAAGAACATTCGTGGTGGGGATACTGGCAACAAACTTTTAAAGGCGGAAAGATGGCAGTTTGTTCTTAAGGCTCATAGACCAAAAGGTCTGAATGCAAGCTTCAGTCTTTTTTTTTTTGGATTATAAATAAATGAGTAAAATGAATTCAGTGTAAGGAAAATGCTTTAATCTCATTGGTACATTTTAGGGTATATTTCATGTTCAGTGTATTTTATGCCTAATATGTAGATGTGCATAAGATGCATATATTGATTATAATACATCATTTATTCATTATTTTTATATATGCATATTTCTGGCGTAGGATTGTTAATGGGGTATTATGTGTGAGTTTTATCTTTCAGTGTTATCCATTGATATTTATGTTCCAACTAGATTTGGTGGATTTTCCTCTTTCCTCCCCCCCCCCCATTAATCCCTTTTCCCCTTTCTCTCTCTTCTTTTTTCACCTTCTTTTTCTCTTCTTTTCCCTTCTTCTCTTTTTCTTCCCTTCCCCATCCTCCTTTTTTGTCTCTACTAGCTATTTATATATATATATATATACACACACACACACACATATCATTTGTAGGTTTTTTAAAGTACTGTTAGGGGTGATCAGCTTTATGCAGGTGCACTTTATGTATAGTGTGTTTGTCAGTGTATGAAGAAATATGAATATTATTGTGATTTGCACTTATTGGTCACATATTAGGAGTGGCATGAAGTGGTAGCTTTATTGATTACTGTACATAGCAATGTGTGCTTTCTAATTGTATTTAAAATGTTGATATCACTTTAAGAGCTTTCCTTTTAAATGGTAATACTCTTGTAATGTGGCCCCTCCTTGAAAAAGCATAAGTGTTATGTGAAATGTTAGTGGAGGGATGCTGCTTGTCCTTGTTAGCTTTTTTACTTATTTATTTAATAAAAGTGATTTTAAACATGACCTAGTGTTGGAGGTCTCTTGTGGTCAGTTACCAAGTTGCTCCACTTTTGCATGTACCAATTTTTGTTTTGTGGAAGCACTGGTTTAGTTTCGGGCAGCTGCCTTTCTTTGTGACACAGTGTTGCAGATGTCAAGGATGCAACCTGGGGACCAGGGATTACTGTACAGAATGGTTTAACAGAAAGGCGGCAGCAGAGACAAAACACACAAGGTCAAGGGCCCTGGACTTCAGGAGGGCAGATTTAAAAAGGAAAAAGGGTGAATGCTTCAGAGACGACCACAATGTGGGGGGAAGGGGGTTCCTGGGTGGGGTGGAGGAATAGATGGCATAGTGAAGGTAATAAACCTCTGTGCAGAAAAAGCAAGCAAAAACAGGAGGAAAAAGAGACTATTATGGTTCTCAATGAATGTGGCTGCAAAGGTAATGGATAAATGGGTGACATTTAGGAGGTGCAAGGAGATGCAGAGGGAAGAGGATAGGTAGGTGTATCAAGAAAAGCTGAGAGAAGCAGCAAAGGTGGTGAGGGACACAAAGGCACAAACAGAGGAAAGGATAGCCAAAGGGGTTGCTAAAGGGGGCAAGACCTTTATTAGAGACATACGCAAAAGGAGGAAGACAAGAGGAGGGGTTGTGAGGTCAAGAAGGGCAGGAAGAGAGTGTGCAGAGGAGTATCAGAAAAAAAAAGCAGATATCCAGAACAGATACTTCTACTCAGTATTCACAGTAGAGGGAGAGGGGGATGGACAACATAGAAGCAGCAGAAATACTGGGGGGAGAGAGGTGGACACTAGTCCATGCAGAGAAGAAAGAACCCTGACAGGACTTGCAAATTTGAAACTGAATAAGGTTATGTGGCCACATGGAGTATACACAAGGGTGCTGAGGGAGCTCAAGGAGGTACTGGCTACACTTCTGACAGCCCTATTCAGCAACTCACTGGAAACAGGAGTGGTTCTAGAAGACTTGAAAGATGGTAGATGTAGTCACACTTCTTAAAAGTGGCAGCAGGTAGGAAGCTGGCAACTACAGGCCGGTCAGTCTAATGTCAGTGGTGGAGAAGTTAATGGAAATGCTATTAAAAGAAAGGTTGAGGGGCATGGTTTCTCTGTGAATAAAGATGGGGGCTTAACCTAGAATGAGTTGTTCCCTACTGCTCTTTATCCGAATAAATCTGTGGCAAGAGATGCATTCCGTTACACATCAGGAAAGATTTAAATTTTTCAAGCTGTAAGGAAAAGATCAATACCTTGAGTTTCCAGTGTCACAAATTCACTCAAACGGTCAGCCCTCTACTCCCAAAGTGCCAGCCTCTGATCATATGATTTGTGGACAGTGAACAGTACAAGGTAACCCTCTTGTCTGTTTTGTGGGTTCGAGTCACCTTATTCTCAAGTTCTGGAGGGATTCAAACTGATAACCTTTAGTTAGTGTACCCAATTATCAGGCTCAGATAATTCTGTCTTCAGGGGGCCAGATATCTTTGCCTACGGGCACCTAATCAGGTCTACAAAATGAACCCTTAGAACTCTATGCAAGACTTTAGAGAACTCTGTTTCCCAGTTTGGTATAACAATAAGCTCATACACAGTGTTAACTATAACCTTCAAAAGCTTCACTTAAATAAAAAGAAATGTCAAGGCACTCTAGGCAGGTTCCATTTTAAAATATATATCTTTACTTTAAAATAGGAAAACAGAAAATATTACAGAACAAAATATCCCAACACATACAGCCTTAAAACAAACAGGTAAAAGTGCAGATTCCTGCAAATAATAACATTCAGACTAATATTGTCTAAGGTCCTTACTTCTTAATCTATCAGTGCTCTGATGTTCCTCTTCTCTCAGTCAGAAATATGAAAGTGTGTCTGTCAAGGTCTTCTCAGTATGTTAAAAACTGTCCTGAGCCGGCCCTCTATTCGAGGTCACCAAACTCCACCTTGGTGTAACAAAATCTATATTTTATAACACCAAGATGGCCTACTAAGGTATTTAAAAAAATAAGAGATGACATAATGAATTTCCTCTTCATATGTTTGACTGGTCAGAACCAGTCTGTGCTTTGCTTCACACACACGTCAAAAGTCTCTTTGATGTAAGTCACTGCTTTCAAAGCAAAAGTGTATTTGACTCCTTAATTCTGTCTGGGCCTTGGTATCTTCACATCAAAAGTTTCTTTGATGAAATGAGCTGGCTTCCTGGGAGGTTATTCATAACACTGGCCAGTGTCCCTTTTCTCAGAACATCTAGTGCAGATCAAATGATTTCCCTGAGGATGTCATGAATGGCTAATTTCATTTCCTGGGAGCAAAGCAAATTGACAAGATAATTGCACCCCAGATATCTGCAGTTTAACAATGTCCTGCCCTTCGAACTTATCCCAGGGGGGGTTTGAAGTGTCAGTTTCAGCAGCCAGCATTTCCTTTTGCCACAGTCCATCATACATTCATTTTTTTATATTTACACCAAAAATATTATACAGGGATCAGAACCAGCTGTCCAGGTGTGACATCTAGCTCCGGACTTTGCATCACTACTGAAATTGTCCATTCACCTCACAACAGCTGAAGCATGGCTGTGGTCCCAGAGAGTTTGCGGGATCTGGTGGCGGTGGAGGAAATGTTCAATAAACTTTTCATTCCAATGGTAGGAGTAGCAGCTGCCTCCCACCTGACCACCCATGCAGTCCAGCAACTGGAGGGGTGGCTTCTTAGGATGGAAAGACAGGTAGCTTCACATGAGGTGGCTATTCAAGAAATTCAGTGTAATGCACACGAGCAAGCCACCCGCATACAATGACTTTTCCTCAAAATTGATGATCTGGAGAACTGCAGCCAGAGAAACAATCTCCTGCTGCTCGATTTCCCTGAAGGGGCTGAGTTAAAAGACACTAGCTGATTTCTCCAACATATCCTACCTATGGTACTGAAGTTGAAGGGGAACTTTCATTTCAACACTGAGAGGGTGCAGAGGACAGTAGCCCCAATGCCAAAGAGGGTCGAGAGACCAAGGCCCATCCTAGTAAAAGTACTAAGCTACAACACGAGGCAATCTATCTTCTCATGATCTTGGGAGCTGGGGCATCTGGAGTGGCAGTGGTACCCCATTCAGATCTATCAGGATTTTTCTAAGGAGTTCTCAACCAGGCACAGGGACAACATTGATCTGGGCCATGCCATGCAGAATCTCAGCCTGATATACTCCCTCAGGTATCCTGCCACAATGAGAGTGCAGCACAATGGAATGCAGCTGTCTTTCAAAATCCCTGAAGCCCTGGAAGATTTCCTCTGGAGGACTTGGCCTAGAGAAATGAGAGCTTGGGGAGTGCAGATGGAGCACCAAGGCCAGGGGAACCACAAGATGTGGCTAAACAGTCCCACTGAGCAACGTTGCAGTGAGAAAATGGGGAACCCAGAGACTGGGGTGGAAGAGATGGACTGGACGAGGCCTCACAAGAACCAAAAAAGACATCTATGAGCATTGCATGAATTGGGAGACCACCTGCATGAGAGGCAGCATACCAAGCATCCCAGCAAAAGTACAGGGTGGAGATAGGAATCCACAAGCCTGGAACAATATATGATGCAGAACAGATTCGATCCTCTTAGACTGCAATCTCCACTATCACAGACTGGGCTGCCAGCAAACCCGACCTCACAGTGGATGGCCCCCAGAGAATTCAGCAATCCAAACAAAGGACTGCAGCAGGTGCAGGAAGGGGTCACTCTGGTCAGTGAGGAGCAGCCTAACCAGGATGGGACACTAGAAGCAACCAGCAAGGAAGAGGAAATAGACACTGCGCCTACTTTACAAACCCTGTACAGTGTGGATCCCGCTCCTGAGATTGAGACCAAACGTCCAGATAAGTTGCATTTTCTCTCTTTATTCTGTTGGTGTAAATGGCTCTGCGGGGTAGGATAAGGAGGCCCTGGTGATGCAGTTTTCCTAACACCATAGGGACAAGTTGCTTGAGCTGGTAATATCAGCTCACATCCCAGAATGGGCAAGGAAGCCTAAGCCCCCATTGCCATGTGGCTATTTCTTCCCTCCTTTCCTCTTTTCCTCAACAGGGAAGCATGACCAAACTAGTGATTGGTCCCCAGAGGGTCACATAATTATACCAAGGTTGGCATGCACAGCTCTACCTTTTTTTCTTTTTGCAATTAAGTTTATTTTAACTTTTCAGCAACAGAAACACACTTGTACATACAAGGCCTGTGTTGCAAAGAGATACAATATATTACAAGTTACAGTTCACAGCCAAACTAAAAAGGAGAAGAGAACAATACATAACAGATAACAATAAAGAACACCACTACCCTCCCACCCACAAGCCAAGGCCCCCCACCCAAAGCAAGCACAGCCAATGCCTAGTAGCATCTTCATTAGGCTAAAAGGGAAACATACTCTGGTATTCCCAAGGATTTCACGGTCAATTACAGCTTAATGTTGGAGGGTATTATGGTAATACTATAGAACCCCCCAAAAAAAAAGGGAAAAAGGGAAAACAAAAGAGAGAAAAAAAGGAAAAGGAAAATAAATAGAGGGTGAAGAGTAAAAAAGTGATCTTTAGTAACCAAATTTATCTTCAAGAGTTGGGAAGAAAGGACTTCAACTTCTCTGAAATTTAATCCATGAGTGGGAGATTTTAGCAACACTTCTGTCAGCATTTAAGGCAGTAAGAAACACTGCTCACCATTCATAATATGAAGGGGGCCAATCGTATTTCCAATGCTTTAGGATTAACAACTTAATAACTAAGGAAGTCATAGCAACTTGCTTTTTCTGGTGAATGGTCGGGCTGGAGTCGTACAGCCCCAAAATGCAAGTCTCCACTGAAAAAATAAAGTAGTTGTATTAAGATTGTCAGCAATCTTTTTTAAATTTTTTCCCAGAGATTTTGTATTTTAGGGCAAGTCCAGAGTTGATGGTATAATGTAGCATTTTAATTTCCACAATCTGGACATTTCGGGGAGGCTATCATACCCATCCTATATAATTTACTGGGAGAGTAACAGAGATTATGGAGGATATTGAATTGTATATTACGTAACCAATCTTGTTTTATTCGGTCAAAGTTGTCAGTCCAAATCCACATCCATATGATGTCAGCAAGACGAGTCAGTTTTCAACAGGCTCTATGTGGAGCCTTACCATTCCAGATAAAATCCGAACAAATTCTTTGTAGTGCTGAGAAGAAGGTTTTGGGGAGGTATATATTAAGATTAAATAAAGGGTATAATATTCTGGGTAGCATAACCATCTTTATTATGTTGGTTCTACCCAAAAAGGTGAGCAGAAGTTTTTTCCATCTTCCCAGATCCTCTTGTATAGATTTTAAGAGAGGGTCTAAGTTATAATCTTTAAGTTTGCTTAGGTCTTTTGAAATTCTAATGCCCAAGAAAGTAATCGCTGTGCTTTCCCAGTGTAGGCCCACATCAGTGACATGCACCTTATTTATCAACCCAGAGAGGGGATACACCAGGATTTTCCCCTTGTTTAGCTTATATCCTGAAAACACACTGAATTGCTCTATAGTTTCGAGTGCTAATGGAAGGAAGTGTCTACCATCTGAAAGATGTAAAAATAGATCATCTGCAAAAAGGGTTACTTTGAGATTTAAACCTCCAAGTGATATTTCTTTAATGCCCTGTGCCAGGTTGAGAGATCTTACCAAAGGTTCAATATACAGGTTAAACAAATAAGGGGACAATGGACAACCTTGCCTAGTACCACTACATAGAATGAAGGGGTCAGATAAATGGTTATTGCACATTAATCTTGCTGTTGGGTGACTATAAAGAACATGAATTCACTTGATAAAGTGCTCAGGAATACAAAAATGAGATATGGTGGCAAAAAAGTAAGGCCAAGCCACTCTATCGAAAGCTTTTTCTGCATCCCGAGAGACCAGTACCGCTTCGAGATTGGGCTCTCTGGTTGCAGAAATGAGGTGGAATAGTTTTCTGAAGTGGTCTGTTGTGGAGTGGCCCGCAACAAATCCAGGTTGCTCTGGACCTAGTAGACTAGTCCAGACCTTCACTAGTTTATCTGCTAAAATATTTGCTTATATTTTAATGTGTATATTGAAAAGGGAGATCGGTCTGTAGTTGCTTATACACAGCTCTACTTTTAACTCGGGACCGCAAACTGCAGTAGGGGGAGACAATGGTACTCATATAAACCTAAGCCTGGGCAATTGATTTGGCCCATCCGAGGCCTTGCTGATCAATCATTTTCCATGTCAGAAGCTCAGCCTGATGGGTAGGTGGGATTAAACAGTCCAACGCTGCAGATTGTGAAGACCCCCCCAAGATACATTGGCAACATGCTCTGGGTATTGCACAATGGAGGGAAGGGAGGGGGCTATTATATATCAAGGCTTTTTCGCAAGCACGTCAAGTGCAATGATAACACCAAGTCCCCTACCCCCATGAGCACAGCTGTGCAGGTTGGGCAGGAGGGAGGAGGGGGGACTTAATGATCAGATTATGGGAGGTGCTGGGGAGGGCAGACTCAGGGTAATTGAATGAGGGGTATACGGGGCATAAAATGTGAATGCTATGCTACTAATAATAACCCTCTCGTTGAACTTCTGGTGATGTTTGGAATAAGTCTAGGGTGGAGGAGGAGCATCCCCCCCAGCCAGGACCCCCCCCCAGGGCACCCAAGAATATGGACCAAAGTTAGAGTCCACCCATCAGGATTGGTATGGTGCTACCACACTTCCTGTTTAGGCCACAAGCACCCTGTATAGGGATGTATACTGGGGGACATTGCCCCCAAACCATAGACAGGATTACATCCCAAGAAGAGGGATGTACGTCCCCAAGGGGCATAGGGTGTGGCCTGCAGGGCTCTTGGAGCATAAGACCACATGCACCCTATACCTCCCATGTGGCATGAGTGTGCACTATGTATATAGTTACTGTAAACAGTGGTTTTGTTTATAGAAATGATAAGTGTAACAGAGAATGGGTATCAGTGTTACATGAGTGCTGTTTAGAAATGGGTATGTGTGAGGCTGCCTGGAGGGCAAGGGATAACAATTACAGACACAAAGCAGGATTGCCAGATAGGCCCTCCCAAGGGTGCAGAACATGCTCATCACTTGGAAAGACCAATGGTAAATGTCAAGAGTGGGTCCCTGGGCAACAGCAAAGCCCCTATGGTGATGGTCCAATTCCCCATGAACCCCTCAACCTTCCTCCCCAGAAGTTAGTACATCAGCCTCTTTCCCTTTGGTGGTGTTCAACCCTTTACGCAGTTGTTTAATGTGCAAGTTTAAGGCACAATAGATATCCTCACTCCCCACTTGGACCACCCACATTGAAAATGGATGATCTGATATGCCACACATGGAACATAGAAGGGTTGAACACACCAATAAAGAGGAAAAAGATATTAACACATTTGAAAAAAGCAAAAACTCAGTTGGCCTTTCTACAGGAGACAAAGCGGTCAAAGATGGACCATGAGCTACTAAAGAGGGACTGTGTGAGCCAGGTATTTCACTCCTCAGCTCCCACAAGAAAAAGAGGAGTGGCAAGTCTGTTCTACAAGCACTTAAATGGGCCCCCATTAATACCAAGGCGGATCCACAAGATAGGTGGGTATATGTGCTCCTGAACACGCACAGGGCCATATATTGCTGGGGAACGTTTATACTTCAAATGAGGATGACCCAGAGGTCCACATTATCAACCTATCTCTATCTTCCCCCCTTTCCAAAGTGCTAGAATGTATTGTCGCTGACCAACTCACAGAACATCTGATCAAATATAACCTTCAGTGAGGGGGGCAGCATGGATTCCAGAAAGCACGTAGCACTGCTACTGCCTTGCTGGAATATACCAACTTCCTACACAGTGCACTCAACCGTGGCCAACTGGTGGGGTTAATCTACATTGTCCTCACCAAGGCCTTTGGCACTGTGAACCGCTCACTTCTACTCAGCTCGCTCCAGGCCGTCTGCCTATACAATGAGGTCAACAAATGGTTTGCAAGCTATCTTAGTGCCAGGTCACAGCAGATCAGAATTAATGACACACTCTCTAGCAGCAGCTCCGTAAACTTTGGAGTTCCCCAAAGCACTATTTGTGGACGCTTACTGTTCAGTCTCTTCCTTTACTCACTCCCAAAAGCATGTTCTACCAACATCATTCTGTATGCAGATGATGCTGTCCCCTTCTCTGTTCACTCTGACCCCAACCTTCTCACCAGGGAATCTCCAGACCATTTTCAATGAGGTTGAATGCTGGTTTGAGGACCATAAACTGTTGATGAACTACAGAAAATCAAAAGTGATGCTTTTCAATACCTCACATAGCCACTACAAAGCAACCTGCCTCACCATACTAAACAAGCAAAACCTTCCCTTCGAGCAAGTGAAGGACTTCAACTATCCAGGCATAACATTAGACAGCACCCTGTCCTACTCAGCCCACATCAACCAAATAGCAAGGGCAACAAACTCCCGTATCGTACAGTATATAGGCACCTCCACTGCCTCACCTCGGGCGGGGCGCTCAAACTTGCATTACCCGACTCAGTTGTCTCCATCATCGATTACAGGATGATATTCTAACAGTGCAGCCTTGTATACAGCCCTGAAGAGAATCTTCATTGCTCTTAACAAGGCATGCCATCTGGTTACAGGTGCCCATAGGTACACCCACACCTGTGACCTATATACGCAAACACAATGGATGAATCTCAAAAGTAGAAACACCTACCAAACTTGTCTCTTTGCGAAAATAAATCAGCCTAGACAAAGCTCCACCAAGTGCCCTGCCCCATTGATAACAGCTCCTAACCCTTGCAACACATGCAGAGCATCTTCAACAAGTAACATGGCCCCTTACTGCCAAACTGCCCAAAGCCAGAGATAATTTTGCTACAGAGCCCCTAACTGACTAAATAACTTCCTCCCAGAGATACTTAACATCCCTTCCCTTGGCACCTTTAAACTCAGTCTGTGCCAGCACCTCACACAACAAAGCAGTTGTGACTGCCCCCCTAACACTTAGACCCTGCTTGATTCTAGGAAATGACTGCTCCTAGCCCTGCCTACCTAGCTACCCACCCCCTTTTCCACCTACCCCCACCTACCCTTCCCTTCCCACCCTAACTTATCAGACTTGACAAAGGCACCTCCCTCCTGCTTCCCCCCCCCTTGCTTCCCTCATCTCCCTGTTGCCTGCTTCAGTCTCACTCCTTTTCCCATACTCCCTCTCTCTCTTCCCACTGTTGCTCATCCTGTCTCTACTAGCCCTGGAGACAATGTCATACTTAGCTGACTGCACCCTCCCACTCCCTAATTCTCTCCATTCTGCCTCTCCTGCCTCTAGCCAAGTGATATATCCCTTCTGTATTCCTACACTGTTCCACTTACACCTACTAGTGCACTTTTCCTGCAAAATATGCAACCTAAATGTTTATGTATCTTTGTCGCCTTTGACAAATGTTTTAGCTTCATGCCTGTATTTGTAACACCAACACTGTCTGTAATATGTTCTGTTTTCTGTATCTGATGTGAAACCTTTGTAAAAGAACCACTGGTTCAAAGGTCTGTAATCCTAGTAATAAAAATAAAATAAATAAAAAACATAGCCGCCCAAATCCTTGAAACCATGTCCCCGGGGGGTTTAACTTAGTAGTGAACACCTCAGTGGATAGGAGCTCAGGCACAATAGACTCACATCCCAGAAGCCACAGGGCCTTACAAGGCCTTATGAGGGACCTAGGCCTCTCCGATATATGGAGAGTATTCCACCCCAGGGACAGAGACTATTCATTTTACTCGATGGTTCATGGTTTGTTTAGCTAGATAGACTTCTGGCTAACTTCCCCTCAAATTACCCAGGCAGCAGCAGAGTCAAGAATCCTGTCTATAATAATCTTGGATCACGCCCCCATTCAGTTGACATTAATGTGGAGTCAATTGACTCCAGCATCACCCTCATGGTGATTGGATTCCACCCTAATCTGGCATGCAGAGTTCTGGACATGGGCATCTCAAGAAGCTAGCACCTTCTTCAAAAAGAACCCCATCTTGGACACCTCCCCCGGGAACACGTGGGGAGTGTTCAAAGCCACCAAACAGGGCAAAATTATAGGATACGTGGTGGCCCAAAAGAGGAAAAGGGAAAAGAAACTAAAGCAACTAAAGTCTGCTCTGAAAGAAGCAAGAGATAAGTTTAAGGGCAAGAAACACCCTCTGGCCCAATCTCCCCTAGGCAGGGAAGTCTCAGGACTAAGGAGCAAGATAAACACTCTTCTGTCCTAGAAAGCTGATGTAGCCATTTTAAGACTATGGAACAAATACTGGGGGGGTGGGGGGAGGTTCTTGCATATAGACTTAGATGGCAGAAAATGGCTCTGCACATAGCTGGACTCAGAGACAAAGAGGGGGTAGAGCAGACCTCCCCAGAACTACTGAATGCAGCTATGAAAGCATATTACAAAAAGCTATATACTTCCTCCAGGAAGGCAGATCCTAAGGCAACTCAGGACTTCCTTAAAAACATTCACCTTCCCAACCTCACCCAGCAGCAAGTGGATGCATTAGATGCCCCACCCACCACAGAGGAAGTACAACAGGCCATTATGTCCCTAAAACTGGGCAATCCCCCTGGGGGGGTTGGATTCCCAGCAGAATTCTGGCAACTGCTAGCCACAACCATATCACCTGTCCTACAGCAGGTATATACAGAGGTAGAGAAGGAGGGCAAATTTCCCCCAACCATATGGGAGGCAGTCATTGCAGTCCTATCCAAAAAGGGGAAGGACCATACCATTCCCAGCAGTTACAGAACCCATATTGCTACGTAATGTAGATGGGAAGATCTACACTAAAGCACTAGCTCACAAGCTTAACCCCCGCGTGCCACATCTGGTCCATCCTGCCCAGGTGGGATTTGTCCAGGGAAGATACAGCACAGACCGTATCAGAACCCTGGTCAACCTAATATACACGGCCAAGCATCTCACCTCAGCAGCAGCAGCAGCAGCAGCAGTGGCGATAGACTTTGAAAAAGCATTAGATTCCCTGGAATGGGACAATCTCCACATGGTACTACAGCACATGGGGGTCGAGCCCCATTTCAGAGCCTGGGTCCAATCCATATACACCCTCCTGACAGCCCAGATACAGACAAACTCGATGATATCAATGTCCTCTACCCTAGAGAGGGGAACCAGTCAAGGATGCCCACAATTCCCCCTCTTATTTGTCCTTATCATGGAACCACTAGTGGCATTCCTCAGGCAGAACACTCAGATACAAGGTATCATGGTGGGGTCAGAAAAATATACCACGTTTATGTAGGCTGATGACCTACCGGTCACGGTTTCGGACTTAACCATGGCCATGAACCCACTTCTTGCAGCACTATATAGGTTTGCTGCTTACTTCAAACTATGGGTGACCCAAACTAAGACGGAGGTGCTTCCCCTAAACCCCCAGTGTAAGCCAGAAAAAAATTAGGAGACACTGGGCTTAGATGGGCAGGAGAGGGTATTCCATACCTAGGTATAAAATTCACTTCAGAGCTGACTAAACTGAGGGACCCTAACATGCAGCCTCTGCTGGCAGATATGACCGCAAACATGAATTGGGGAAAAAACTGCAGCTTACACTTGCTGGGAAGATAATCGCTGTCAAAATGGTGATAGCCCCTAAGATCTTCTACCTAGTGTACTCTCCCAACTGCAAAAAGGCCTCCCCCAACCTCTAGGAAGAAAATAAATAAGGCAATAGGCAATTTCATATTTATTTATTTATGACTTTGATAACTGGGTAGGTACACTGGTCCAGAGGACCATTTACAGGCACGACCTGGGCCACAAGGCAACAAGAAGGAGCTAGCAGTAGAAAAACAATATACAAGGTTACAAATACTAATGTAGTACATAACATTGGTGGATAGCAAGGCATCAGCTTAACAGGGATAATACTGACTGATATATACAAATATGTACAATAACATATCTACAAAATATACACATTACAAGGTGTTGCAGGTAGAAACAGGGTACAGGGTATGGGAAGGCAATCCCCCCACTATGGTCTGACCAAGTTACAGACACATTGGATGGTGGAAGGCTGGTGCCTACCATGGGTGAAAGGATACAACTGGGCCTTCCAAAGTGCACAAACCCTCCAATGGCTTCATCCTAAGGGGGGGAAGAAACTCCTCAATGGGTGACAATAAAGTATGCAGTGTGCCAAAAGCAATCACTAACTCTACTAATCTATATCATGCTTCCCACAACCCTCAAGGACCACCCTATGATTGTTCCATCGGTTAAGGTCTGAGCTAAAATACAATGCAAGTTGGGCACCAACCTAGCACCAGTTAAACTCACCCCAATCTGGGGGAACGATGGGGCTACAAATAGGTAACCAACCCATTATATGGTCATGGTAGATGTCTAAAGGCATAAAAACAATACAGGACCTCTTAGTTCAAGGATAAAGAAACATATACACATCCCAAAACCTGTAGACCCAATGGAATCTGCTCTCTGGGGACTTCTGGAGGTGCCTGCAGTTACACAGCACACTTCAGACATCCTTAGGAAGATACCAAGCAAAGGTAGTCCCACCCCCATACCCTTCTGGATTGCCAACCCCAAACACATGGCCATTAAGATTTACTCAGCCCTTAGAAACTCTATACCAAGTCAGTCAGATACAGCCAAAGTCAAATGGGAAAAGGCCCTTCAGTGCCCCATAACAGATCAACAGTGGTCCAAGTGCTGGCACTTTGCGCAAAAGGCATTCAAAGACACTAAAAGCAAATTAATTCAAAATAAAATACTTAATAGTTGGCACCACACATCTGCGGTTCTGCATCCAGTTGGGATGCAGAACTCGAGTCTCTGCTGGAGGTGCCAATCACAGGAAGGAGACATCCTTCGTATCTTGTGGTCATGCCCCCAAATCCAACAATTAATGTTACAGGTGCAACACATTGGTGCACAAGTGCTCCATAAAAATATTCCCCCTTGGCCCAGCTCCTGATACTAGGTATGAAGTCCTCAGCACCACATCTATCAAGCCTTGAGCATAGATGGTTGGCCTTATTAACAATGTAGACCAAATGTCTTATCCTCTGTAAATGGAGGACTCCTGTAGCCCCCTCTATCCAAGAGGTGATGTCCTCCCTAGTACAAATTGCTTCCCTAGACAGTCTCTCGCACCTGGTGAATTACACTTTCCCCACCTATGAAGCGTGCTGGAAAGCCTTTCTTACTTACAATACCTCCAAAGCTGGGATAAACTGAGAGAGGGGAAAAAAGTACACTATAGGACTCAGACTTTACCCAGTCGGTAGCACAACAATGCAGCATTGATGATTAGAGTATGATACATGACTACTGAGAAATATTACCTGTATGTAAATAGTTAGTTTAGTAGTGTCGTGTAATACTGTTTCTTTGTGGATGCTTTTTCTGTTTCAGGGTGCAAGATGTCTTGACTATCCACCCACTTATTCAGGCCATGTTGGACATCAGATGATGGTAAGTCTGACCTTCTCCTTCCCCTTTCTTGTTAGTACCACCGTCACACACTGACCAGGAATGTTACCATTGATATTATCCTAGATGATTATTTGTTATAACTGATAAAGAATGCATAATTATTCTGACATGATACATGTACCATATGCTGTTGTTATTATGGAATATGCAATAAAAAGTTTAACTACAAAAAGAAAGGTTAGGCTGGATCAATGTCATCAAATGATGGGGCATCTCTCTGGCATGCTGGAAACCTGGCTTCGGGCCCTAACCTCAGGTGTCAGGATTAGTGGCCAGCAGGGAGGGAGTTAAGGGTGTCCCTTGGATGCTTCCCCCTTGGTGGAGGGCTGTTGCAGACTGCTCTTAGAGCAGCACCTCGTGGTGGCTTGCAGAGATTTTCTAGGCAGTGTGGATAACCACACATAGCCGAGCATCCTCACCCCCACCCCCAGAACACTGCTGTGGCCATACACGTCAGAGGTGGGTGGGGCTCCAAAAAGCAGAAAAAGCCAGATTGATGTAGGATACCATCCATCATGTACTGTAGGTCCTACGCAGCCTAACCTAAGGTGCTCCCCATCGAAACTGAGTACAGTACATCCTCCAGGGTCATCCCCTTCCAGCCTCAGTAGCCCTGCCTTGGGGGACAAGCCAGGGAGGAACTCCATGGTGGAGTTAAGTCCCAGGATGATGGGCCAGAGTGCATGGCAGCATTGATGGGGGCTAGTTCAGGTGGAAGCAGAAAAAAAGTTAGTGGAGTATCTTCTATCCAGCAAGTTACAAGACCTGAGGCAGCACAAATTCATGGGGAAGGGGGTGGAGGTCATGTTAGATGAACTTGAATGATTTTTTTGACTGGGTGACCAGGGAATTGATCAGGGTGGGGTGCTGGACATGGCCAATTTAGACTTCAGCAAGGCCTTTGAAACCATACCACATAGGAGGCTTATAAGGAAATTGGGCATTTTTAGGATGAGCTCCAAGGTAGTAAACTGGATAAGAAGCTGGTTGATAGATAGGTGATGGAAAATGGGGGTATACAGCACTCACTCTAATGAGGGGAGAGAGACCAGTGAGTATGTCAGGGCTCAATACTGGGACCAGTCCTCTTCAATGTCTTCATCTGCAACATTGCAGAAGAGCTGGAAGGGAAGGTATGCCTCTTTGCAGGTTACACCAACATCTGCAATAGGGTAGATACTCCAAAGGGGTGGCGAGAATGAGAAGAGACCTGAGATAGTGGTACAGTGCAATAAGGCAGTAGATAGGGTCAGAGGGATGCTGGAGTGCAGAGGAAGGGGAATCACCAGCAGGAGAGCTACTGTTAACGATCATTGGTGAGACCCCACCTGGAGTACTGTGTCCAGTTCTGGTGACCACATCTCAGAAAGGACATATACAGGGTAGAGGTTGTCCAGAGGAAAGCAACTAAAATGGTGCAGGGGCTGTATCATAAACCTTATGAGGAAAGGTGGAGGGATCTCAGTATGTACACTCTGGAAGAGAAGAGGGAGAGGGGTGACATGATAGAGACCTATAACTTATTCACCCCATGCATTACTTACAGGAGGGGAATATTTTTCAGAAGAGAAGGTGTACAACAGCAAGGTGGCATGCAATGAAGCTGGAAGGAGGAATTTAGGGGAGATGTGAAGAAGTACTTCTTCACAGAAAGAGTGGTGCATGCCTGGAACAGTCTGCCAGCAGAGGTGGTAGGGGCAAAAACAATGGTGGGCTTCAACCATGCATGAGATATGCACAAAGGAATCTTGTTAGAAAAGCGGGGTGAGGGGAGTAGCCAGGCATCAGGTAGGGTCAGTGGTGACAGTATAGGCAGGGGCAGACTGGGTGGACTAAACAGTCCTTATCTGCTGAAAAATTCAATGTTTCTATTAACCAGTGAGTGAGATTATACAGTACCTCAGAGCAGAGCCTTTCTAATATGCTTCCTGAATTTACGAGATCTCCCACCTCGCTATATGCTTTAGCTTTCGCACATTTCCTCATGCACTTCATGCCATCTTTGTATCAGTTTAACTGGTATGCAAGAGCAGAAATACTGTACTCACTCTAGGATGTTAAATGGCCTGTATAGATGGAACAATGACAGAATGTTGAACCTGTAGTCCATTGAATATACTTTAAGGCCAGAGAATGTTTTTGTGTAATCAAATCATTCACATGACACCTTTGAAAAAGGGCACTTGTGCTCAAAAGTATTTTCTAACAATGAACAAATAACTAACTAAACAAATAACAAAAGGTTGAACAATAACAGTACCGACCATTATGCTGGCCAGCGTTTTAAACATGTATGGCCTCTTTATATAGTGCAATACTCCATAACAGTTTTCTCCAGTTTCAAAGTACTGTATTACTAAACATAAGTTTAAGTAAAACAAAAGGTTGAGACACATTATACATTGTCATATATTTTTCTGTGTTCAGTAATTTCAAGTACAATAGCACTCTGTTTTATTTCAAGCAGCTTTTTAACATTTATTTATTTATTTTTTATTATTATGCCCCATCCCTTTACTTCATGCCAGGTGGTATGCACCATGCCTCCCACCAGTCCTCTGTCACCCCAGGCTAGTGTAGACATTAGGGACAGAGTTGCTAAGAACAGATTTGTAGAGAAGTGCAGAGCAGCTTTCAGCTTGAGACTGAAGTCAAAAATCTGGCAACAGTGTTTCTCTTTCTAGGACCCCAGCTTTATATTCAAAGCGGCAAACAGCAATGAATTATAAAGTGGTCAAAAGGTTTCTCAGCAGGACAAGGTAAAAGGACATGCATAGTTTTCTGATTAGAATGTATGGTGGGCTAGTTAAGTGGAAATCTGCACTATACCCCCATTCCCTTTTTTCTTTCCCCTTGGATTACCTCAGGCTAGCTAGTGGAACAAAACAATCACTATGCTAGACCCACCTTCTGGAGGGGTACCCAGTAAATCCACACAAGAAGCAATAGTGTAACTGTCCAGACCATAGTTGGGGTTCTAGAGTGTGACTTTATTCCAAAAGATGTTCTTCAAAGCAAGGGTGAACCCCCAAGGTTTACACATCATGGCATTAGGAACTTGCAGAGCAACAAATCGACTGTATCTGACAGAAAATTCTTTGTATTCCCACCTCAGTAGGACATAGAACATCTTGGACTTTGTATTCCCACATAGCGTAGGACATAGGACACTTTCACTTTGTAATCCCACATGTTGTAGGACATAGAACATTGCTTCCAGTGGCACTGGCCACAACTGAACAGACAATTTTGCTATGACTAGCACCATTCTTCATAACCAGAGAAGAAAATGTTACCCACTTCAGGGGGTAAAGTTCTCTTCAGACATTGGCCCTTTGTCTAAAGTAACCAGGTACCCTTACTGAACCTATAGTCCTGAACTGGTTACTCCAGATAGGGGTCTGCCCGCTCTTCACTCCCAAATCCATACTCAGCCATTCTTTCAGAGTTACACCTTAAACATTCAGAAACACACTTTGGAAAATGCTGATGGAATGAAACTTGACATCCAGTATTTGAGTCACTACACTGGTAGTGGAAAACCTAAAAGTCCCTAACAATGTGATATAGTCATACCTCTGGACATCACACGCTTCAACCAACTTTAAATTAGAAGTCTCACACTTCTGAATTCACAGAAAAGTTGTGCCTTCCCTTTTAGCCAGAGAACACAACAGAACAAGTACTTGCTTTCTGTAGCAAAAGTCAGATCTTACTCACTGTTAGACATTTCAGGCAGCTTCAAAACATCCTGAATCAAAAAAGGGATTGCCCCTTAGATCCATCCACTAGCAGTCCTTTTTCCCCTTCCAGGGATGAAAATCAGGTAATCCTGCTGTAGAAATGGTCTCCACCACTTCTCTTGGAGAGCTGGAGAATACCAGAACTAGGGTGAGAATGCAGGGCCCTCAACTCAGAGCCCTCAGCTGAACAGTTCTCACTCCTCCAACTTCAAGCTGCTACTTCCAACTATTGACTCACACTGACTCTTGTCTCAACATTCTAAACTCCCTTCTCACAGCTGGCCAAGGCTTATGCTGCTGCAAGAGTTCCAAATGAGCTCATCACTTCCAATTCAGCTGAAGCCAAGTAAACAGAAGAGTGATAAGGTGAAAAAAAAAACATTTAACTAGTCACCAGCTGCCTCTCTCTGCCTAGCACTGATACTGAGGGGATTCTAGTAACCCCAGGGCACTGGGTTGTTTCACACCCTTGTGGCAAAAGTGCCCGTTTACCACGTTACAAGGGTGGTTACACCACAACGGTGCTGCACCATCTGCTTATTTGTTATTCTAGAAGCTCTGCCATGGTCGCAACAAGGGGCTCAGGTTAGAACAATGAGATGGTCTAAGGGCCCTGTGCCACTGTCAGGCAGGGCGTTGATTGGGGGGCGCTGCAAAATGGTGTCCAGAGACAGAAGGAGCATAGGGAATAGCATAGGGAGAGATGGGAGCATGGAGGCAATGTGAGGGTGCTGAGGTGGCATCCTGTGGGGGTGCCTTGTGCAAGTGTAGGTAGCCAATTGGCCCAGGTATCGGGGTTTGTCAGGGAAGGGATCGGGACCTGATCTCAGGTGCATGCAGCTCTGGAAGCTGTCCCATAGGTGCCAATGACCCCAACACCATAGACTGGCAGCAGTGGGTGCAGGGTGCAAGTGTTGATGGGAACAGTCCCCAGGCACTGTGACAGTGCCCTGGTACTCGGGTCCCTAGATGGAGGCAGGCTGCAGCCCACCTATGGTGTTGGGCAGATGCCAGTGCTGTGTGCACCTGAGGCCAAGTTCCAGTCCCTTTCTGCCAACCCCCCCATACCCAGACCAATTGTCTACCTACACTTGCACAGTACACCCCTGCAGGGTACCTCCTCAGCACCATCACATTACCTCAGTGCCCCAGTAGCTCCCTATGCCACCCCTGTGCTCCTTCTGACCCCAGTCCCTGTCTTGCAGCCATATTCACCCCCACACCTTTGTGGCCCCTCGAGTGTTGCACCAGGCAGGGGAGGTGATGGATCCTTCCATCAAACCCCGCAGATATGTCACTTCATTTGCATACACCTGTGGCTGCAGCAAATCTTGGGTCTTGGGTGCAGGGACACTAATTTTTATAAAATACGATGCAGGATCCCTGACACACCCCAAGATTGCTGCATCCCTAGATCACCGCAACTTACAGTGATCTAAGGGCTCTTTGAAAATCGAGCCCACTGTGTCAAATATATAACTTACACTGTAGCACATCTTTATAAAATATGAATCATATCTCTGGCATTCCCATCACAAACCAACACTCCCCAAACTTGTCCATGTAGTATGTAGTTATCAGATTCAAACCTTTTGGGATGTACATTGCCCATGCAGTCCACAGCCCCTTCCCTGACAACCGTGGTCTCTTAGTAAATTCCAAAGCACCCAGCTTGAACTCTGAAAGCCTTCCCTTGAACAGATAGTAGATAAAAAATAAAGAAGGGAGCAGACAATCGCAAAGACAAAATGCATGCACATTACCGGCCCTGGAATGCCCTATTTGTGTTATAAGAGTCACCCACTTTTTCAGACACAGTGACATACCATAGTTTGTCCTCACAGCCTTTACAGGGGAGAACGTCAACCTGGCCAAGGGTGTATGAAAGCGACTTGTAGTCACAGTCTTATGCTGTGGCCTGGTTGTCCACACAGGCCTTGTCAGGCCCTGCCTCTACCTTGCTGTCTGCATCTGCATGTTCCTTCTCCAGTACCATGCTGCCAAGTAAATGATGTTAGGCATAAAATCGAGGCAGGAAGCTTTAGCACTGCATACAAGAAGTAAACCCCAAGACACTCTATACTTTTTAAAGGACCCCTGGCACCACTTGAACACAATCACAGTTTAAAATCAGTGTGTTTGTTAACTGCTCTTAACTTGACTTAGCATTCACCTGTAATCACAGGTCAGTTTTTACATGTTTTTCAATACATAATATTTATTCTGTAGCATAGAAACATAGAAATATGTTGGCAGATAGGGGCCTTTGGGCCACCTAGTCTGCCCCAATACCTCCTATCACTGTGCTCTTTTATGCTCAGCCTGTATTAGGTTGTTCCCCATCTCCTTTCCTTACCAGTAGTCCCCTATGCCTGTCCCAAGCATTTTTAAATCCATTCAGTGTTTCTGCTGCCACCACCTCCACTGGCAGGCTATTTCACTTGTCCACCACCCTTTCCATGAAGAAGTACTTCCTGACAGTTCCCCTGAGTTTACCTTCTGCCAGTTTCATTCTGTGGCCCCTCGTCCTTGTGCAACCTTTTCTCTGAAAAATCGTATTCTCCTGTACCTTATTTCTCCCCTTTAGGTACTTAAATGTTTCAATCATATCCCCCTCTTCCTGTTCTCTTCCAGAGAGTACATATTCAATTCCTTCAGCCTAGCCTCATAGTGTTTGTTATGTATCCCCTGCATCATCCTGGTTACCCTCCTTTGAACTGCCTTCACCCTATCAATGTCCTTATGCAGGTGGGGCCTCCAAAAATGGACACAGTACTCCAGATGAGGCCTCACCAACGTCCTGTACTGTAGAGTTATTGCCTCTCTTTTTCTGCTAGTGATCCCCCTGCCTATGCATCCCAGCATTCTGCAAGCCTTTCTCACCACCTTTTGACACTGTCTTCCAACCTTGAGGTCGGAGATGATCACCCCCAAGTCTCTCTCCTTTTTGGAGCGTTCAGTTTTCTCCAGTGCCAGTTGATATGATGCTCCTGGTTTTTGTGCCCCACGTTCATTATCTTGCACTTTTCATCTTTGAACCTTATTTGCCACTCCCTTGACCACTCCTCCAGCTTTTTGAGGTCCCCCTTCATTCTATCTACCCTTCCTGGCATGTCCACCCTGTTTCAAAGTTTAGTGTCATTAGCGAACAGGCAGATCTTCCCTTCTAGACCCTCTGCAATGTCACTGATAAAGATAATGAAGAGGACTGGGCCCAGTACTGATCCCTGTGGTACCCCACTGGTCACCGTAATCTCTTCAGAGAGAATGCCATTTACCACCATGCTCTGTGTCCTATTGTCTAGCGAACTTTTCACCCACTTGACAACCTCCATTCCTACTCTTCTATTCTGCAGCTTTTTTATCAATTTATGATGTGGTACGGTATCCAAGGCCTTACTGAAATCCAGGTAAGCCATGTCCACTGCCCCCCGATCTACCTCCCTGGTTACCCAATAGAAAAATCTTATGAGAACAGTATGACATGATCCTCCCACCATGAAACCATGCTGCCTTTTGTCCTGTAGATCGTTGACAGCCAGGTATTCCACAGTTCTTTCCATCAATAGTGTTTCCATGATTTTCCCCACTACTGAGGTCAGGCTGACTGGCTTGTAGTTTCCTGCCTCCTCCTTGTCCCCACTTTTGTGCAGAGGGACCACATCAGCACTCCTCCAGTCCCCGGGAAACTCCCGTGTTTCTAAAGACTGATTGAACAGGGCAGTCAGTGGTTCTACCAACACTTCACTTAGTTCTTTTAGAATCCTGGAGTGTATTCCATCCATTCCCATTGCCTTATCAACTCTCAGTTTCACCAGTTCCTTGAGTATCTTCTCCTTTGAAAAAGGGCCAGTGTCCATGTCTGTGCCCACCATGTCCATAACCCATGTTGATCCACTCCCTGGTTCCTCCACCATAAACACTGAGCAGAAGTATTTGTTTAGTATATTTGCTTTCTGCTGGTCATCCTCTATACTGCTCCCATTTTCCCCTTTCAGTCGCACATTCCCCCTCATACCTTCCTTTTTTCACTGATATATCTGTAAAAGGTTTTGTCTCCCTTTGTCCTAGAGCTTGCTATACATTCTTCTGTTTGTGCCTTGACTTCCCTCACTGCCTTCCCTGCCTCACTTTGTTTTTCCGGTTTACGGACTAATAGTCACGGTTTCTTTCGGCGTGGTGAAAATGTAGCGGAGAAAATGTTGCCGATCACAGTAGTTGCTGGAATAGTAGTTGTGGTCATGTAACTGTGGAGTTGTGTATACCACTTTCTATGTATACCCTTGAGGAAAGAAGGGAGAGGGGGGACATGATAGAAACTTTCAAGTACCTCAAGGGAATCAACAAAGTCCAAGAGGGTAGCATCTTTCAGAAAAAGAGACTTGCAAGAACAAGGGAACACAATTTAAAGATAGAAGGAGGGCGGTTCAGGGGCAATGTGAGAGTATTATTTCACAGAGGGTAGTGGATGCATGGAACAGCCTTCCTGAGGAAGTTGTGGGGTCTAAAACTGTGGGAGAATTCAAGAATGCATGGGACAGACATAAGGCAATTCTTGTGGGGGAAAGGAAGATATAGGCTGTTGGTTAACTAGGATCTGCGGCCTATCCTGTAGGTAGGGAAATGGGCAGACTAGATGGGCCTAGCAATCCTTATCTGCCGTCAAAGTCTATGTTTCTATGTTTCTATGTTTCTATGAGTTAGTAACAGAGAATGTCGCACTGTGGATGACATCGACATCAATTAATTACCCTTTCCGTTTTCAAGCATCCGCCCTCAGGAATTTAAAGGTGGTACAGTGAAATTGCTATGTGAGTGATCACTACAAACTGGACCTGTTCTCTCCTTCCTCCCCTTCCCCCATTATTGTAGTTTCTTATATAATTTGTGTGTCTGCTTTCCCTCCTCTACTAGTCACCCTACATTTCAGAGTTCACAGATCCCCAGTGAAAATTGCATTATAGCCTGAATAAATGCTGGGAGATCGCTACTGTTACTTTTCCATCTGTGTTTTCACTATATTTCCATATGTTTTATTTATTTTATTTTGGTTTAATTTAGGAGATTTAAGAATTTATTGCGTTTTGTTGTTTAGAGAGTAAATTGTACTCAGGCATTTGCCAGTTAACCCAACCCATGTGATATGATTGATATTAATTGAAGTGTGGGGTATTTAAGAGTTGGTCACCTGTGTTTTAACAGACTCCCTTATGAAGGCTATTTGCCGAAGCACTAGGGGCTTGTTGCTGGTTATTGTGCTGTGCTCCATAACAGTCGCAAATAAAGATTTGGATTTAAAGTGACGTTCACTGTTTGCGTCTGTGTTTCTGCTGGGAGTGCTGACCATTTGGAAAAGTGTTGCATTGGGGGTTAGTCCTAGGTGGCGTAACTTGTAGAACAGTATGTCTTGACTGATGGTGTAAATTGCCTGAGAGCTACCACTATATGCACATAATCAGATCCTTTCTGAATCTTTTCCTTCACAAGTCTTTCTATCTATAATTCCTGCCCTTTGGCGATGAGAGCTACCGCTACACTTTGTCTGCGCGACGACAGCAGTAATGATCAATTGTCCTGGCGACCATTATTCCGCTACTACAACGCCATGACAGTTTGTCCAGGGACTAAATGGCCGTACCCCTGTTTTTCCTAATACCATTCCCTTTCTCCTTCCTCCTGTCTTTTTATTGCCTAAATTGTATTTTTTTTGCCCTAACCTTTTCTGCTACCTCCTTAGAAAACCATAGTGGTCTCTTCTTTCTTTTCCCCTTTCTCACCTGCTTGACACAGGGTCGAATTGCCATTGCAATTCCTGCTTTGATTGCCTCCCACTGTTCCTCTACATCATTCTTATTCCTGTCTCCGGTTAGAGCTTCCTTTACTCATTCTCCCATCTTCCTGAAGTCTGTCCTCTTAAAGTCTAGAACTCTTGTCCTGGTGTGGCTTCGTTCTGCCCCCTCAGTTATATCAAACCACGCTGTTCAGTGATCACTGTTCCCTAGGTGCTCCCTCACTGTAACCCCTGTCATGCTGTCCCCAATTTTTAAGTACCAGGTCAGTAGTGCCTCCTCTCATGGGGGTTCTTTGACCAAGCACCTTAAGGAATACTCCTTGCAGGGTGTCCAAGATGCTCCTGCTCTGCTCCTAGCTGTAGCTGCTGCTGGGAGACACCAATCCACATCTGGTAGCCTGAAATCACCTACCAACAACATTTATCCCTTGTTTGCCATCCTTTGGATTGCTAGCAACATCTCCCTATTTCCTGACCCTGAGTTGGTGGTCTGTAAATTATCCCCATGTGAATGGATGTTCACCTATTTCTTTCTAGGTTGACCCACAGTATCTCCCCCTCACCCTGTTCCCCTTGAATTTCTATGGCCTTTATGCTTTCCTTCGCATATAAAGCCACCCCTTCCCCCTTTCTGCCTACCCTGTCTCTCCTGAAGAGATTGTATGGACACCACCCAGTTCTGGTTTTCATTACATGAGGTCTCCATGATGGCAACAATGTCCAAGCTAGATTCCACCATGGTAAACTCGAGGTATCCTATCTTATTACTCAGACTTTGGGCATTTGCACACATGGCTTTCCACGATGTATTGTCTTTCTCCTGTTTTGCTGTAGTAAGACATTCCTTTTTATGATCATGCTCCTCGTTAGTTTGTGAATCAGTCTCCCTTGCCCCCTGTTTTTTTGTTTATGTGATCCGTCACTTAATCCGCCTCCCTCCCTCCTGTGCTTCCCCATACTTTCTGTATTCCAAGGGGGGTATGCTTTGTTTTTTATCCTCCCTCCATACCCCTCAGTGGCTAGTTTAAATGCTTGCTTAGGAAGCCTTTAAACCCTTCACTAAGGACCATGGTCCCCTCCCTTTGTACAGGCTCACATCCCTCTAGGTGGGATCCTAGTCCCCCAGAAAGTCAAACCCCTCCTCTCCACACCATGTCTTCAACCACGAGTTGAATTCCTGAATTCAGAGTGTCCTTGTCTCCCCCTTGCCATGAATATGCAGCACCTCCGAGAAAGACACAGAGCTTATCTAATTGCATAATTGATCTATTTTGATATGTAAGTAATGCATATCTATAGGAAGAATTCCCTTGTATGTCTACAATTTCCTGTAGTGATGTGAATTGTTAATCACCTTTCCAAACTGTGGTTTGAGACTGGGCACACTCTGTTTACAGCTTCTTATGACAACCTGTACCTGTTGTTCAGAATTTGAAACAATCTGTGATTCCTTTGACACCCCTCTCACACAGCCTGGATTAGTAAACCTGAAATCATACCTCTGGATGCTGCTGACATGATACAACAATTATCTGGAATACAAAAACTAGGACAAAACACATCTGAATTGCAGAGTTCATTTTATTCAATGTTCACTGAGAAAAGTCACTTAACCGCCCAGTGCTCCAAGGTCAGCCCTGAAAACAGGCACTTGTATCTAGTGGGCCTTACCCGGTTACCAAAAACTAAAATAAATAAAAATAAAAAATACTGTGTTAGGTTATCAATTTTCTTTACGTTGCTGTGGCACAACCATAGACAGGAGTAACAGCTAGCATGAATATATTTGTTATAGTCTTCCACTGTCAGCACTCTTCTACAGAAGTGTCTGATGCCCCACTTCAGCTGTGCATGATTCCATGATGTCACTTGCCACTTGATGTACAGTAGTGCTTCATTTGATGCTTCACCATCTACACTATATTGGGTTCAGATCTGGTGATTTGTGTGGCATCTTCAATCAATCAATCAATCAATCAATCAAAATCTTTATTTATTCAGGCGAACATCATTGAGCATAGCTCATTTACAAGATGGACCTGATTGGTCTTAAACAATATAAGGTTACAATTTTACACAAAAACAAGGTACTGAATGAAAACAAATACAAAGCTTTATGAATGAAACAGGTATACAAATATTTACATATGTACAAGGCAAAATGACATTGGATCTAGATTATGCTAAAATGAGAGAAACAAACAGTACTGGAGGAATAAAGCTAGGGTAATGGGACTTGGGGGGTAATTTTTGTACGAAGTAGGTTGGAGAACAAGCTAGAAAAACAGAAAATAGGGGGTAGTGAAAAAAAGGGGTAGGGGAAAAGAGGGGGTGTGAGAGGGCTAGGCCTTATGGAAGCAGTTGCATGATTCTGGGAAGAGACTAGTGCACAGTTTTTTGAAGGTTGTTAATGGAACTAGGGTATCCAATTTCAAGGTCTTTTGAAGAGAATTCCAGAGAAATGCTAGGGAATAGCTGATTGCAGCCCTTCCATACCGGGTGCAGGTAATAGGAATCATCAGCATGATGAGTTTATTGATCCTTAGGGTGTAAGGCCTGGATATGATCTGGTTGAAACAATCTGAGATGTAGGAAGGGAGTTTGTTTGTCAGAGCTTTGTAGATCCAGACAGCAGCATTTTTGTTTCTTCTATGGTGTAGGGATGTCCAACTGACTGCATTGTAGAGAGAGCAATGATGGGTGCTGGAGGGAAGATCTGTAATGAATCTAATAGCTCTATGATACAAGGTGTCCAATTTATTTAAATGGGAGAGGAACAGTGACCATAAAGGAAGTCAGCGTAGTCAATGAGGGATAGGAATGATGCCAGGATTAGCCCTTGTTTGGAATCCTGGTGGTCAGTAGTGTTTGATCCTATAAAATAGGCCAAGTCTCTGTCTAAGCTTTTTCAGGAGCTCTTCAATGTGGCTAGTATAGTCAAGTTTATTGTCAATTCAGACTCCAAGATATTTGAATTTGTCCACATATTCCAGATTTTCACCAAGGATGGTAGATAATTGTGGGAGGGTGAATGATGGGACAGTGGAAGAGAAGCTCTTGGTGGCAAAGAACATAGCTTTCGTTTTCTTGGCATTTAATAGTAGTTTCTTTTCTAGTAAATTGTGCTGTAGGAGGGAGAATTCAGACTGTAAAAACTCACAGGCTTTTGATGGTGAGGGATTACTGACATATAGTACAGTATCATCTGCAAAGAGGTGGATGTTAGATTGTGAGAGATTGGAGTCACTATTGTTGATGTAAATGGCAAAGAGGATGGGGCCCAGGATGGAACCTTGCGGTACACCTCTTAGGAGTGGTTTAGAGGTAGATAGGTCACCTTCATTTTTTACCAGTTGTATTCTTCCAGAGAGATAACATCTGAACAATTTAAGAGAGAGTGAGTCAAGGCCTATGGAATTCAAAGAGGAGATTAGGAGTTCATGGTCCACAGTGTCAAAGGCTTTGCTTAGATCCAGAAACACAGCACAGGTGTTTGCGTCTTGACGCAATACACACACTTGTCCTTTATATGGATTCCTGAAGTAACATGTTTTGGGCCACTGTCTGTAAAATAGAAAGAAAGAAGGTGTTGCAAAACACACAGGAATATACTACACTATACTGTACTTTATATCACTGCTCTGAATACAGAGTAACTGTGCACAGGAATACTGTATGAGTTTAGCAAGAAGTGTCATTTAGTGCAAATTGCTGCCCTCAGTTTTAACCCTTGGAAAAGCTTATGCCCCTGTGACAACTTGCAATGCATTTTTTCTTGTGTGTTCTTTTTCTTATTTTTATTATCATTGATGTCACAATAATTGAAAGGCTATGCCTGTAGTTCCATGGGGTGAGTAACCAGCCACATCCCCTTCTTGAGCTATATAAGCAGTTCCTCCCAGCCTCCTTCTGAAGCACTTTTTCTTTGCCAGCTGGAGGCTCTGTCCATCTCTGCCTTCTCCTCTTGTGCCTGCTGGGTCCTTGCCAACCTCCCCCCACCCAGTGTCTGCCTCTCTCCTTCCCTTGTGCTTTGGGCCCTGCTTGGTTTGCAAAGGACTTCTGTTCATCATGTTTCTCTTGCTTTTTGTCTAGTATTGCTTGCCTCTGGCTGCTGAGTGCTTCTTTGTGTTGCTTGTTTCCTGTCCTCCTGTGTTTGTGTTTTTTTTTTGTTTTGCATTTTCTTTCTTTTGAGGACATTCTTGTTTTTTATAGCATCCTGTTGCCCTTTGTATGTAGCATGATAATCCTGTACTGTGCTATTTAGGCCCCATTTACTTACCAGATTTCAGCAAACCCTCAGTTCAATTGCAATTGTTATCTGTATGTTTCAGCTCAGCTGCTACTTCCCTGCTTCTGCTATAGGTGAGTGGCAGGCACCACCAATTTGGTCGAATTAATGTACCCTCTCTACACACATGCACTTCATACATCATTTGAAGGCTTATTATGTCGACTTTAAGATGAGGTATGATGTGGAGCTGTCAAGTGGTGCCATTAGCATAGATACGGGGCTAAACAATAACACCCTCAATACGTTTGAATGACTACTTTGAAATATTTACATTAGTTTCTGTTAGTTTAATGATGTGATGTATTATTTCAAGACATAAAATAGGATATTTTTGTTACCTCAAAGCATCACAACAACAATCTAAAGGGTAAAACAATATCTAATAATAAATTTGTACAGGTATCGTTGAAATGTAATTGCACTGGTGACATTTCTAGTCAACATCATTATCATCAACTTGTTCATCATCAGGATCTCTGTTGAGAGTGCTTGGGTTACCAGTCTTCATTGCCTTGGCATATACACAGTTTTCTTTGCAGGCAAGATTGTCCTGACTACAGACAGTTGATTGTGCAGCGACCCCTACTGGTACACACACAGATAGGGACTTGTAGAAGCTCAGATACCATTGGGCCCTTGAAGAACACAGGAAGTAGTTCATCATTCACATTTTTACATCCATGTTGCAACGGTGATCCAATATCTAGTTTACCTACATGTGAAGACATCCAAATTTTGGTTTGCCAAGATGCTCTTCTGACACGCTCTTCAAAACTGTCTTCACATGGTAGAAGTTTGGCCAGTGACTTGTCCTTTTTGATGGCTAGATAGAGGCACAAGCAATTCAGGTCTCTGTGGATCTCCTTTTCTTTCTCACTCTGGTCATATAGCACTGCTACTAACTTCCTTGCTGCAGAGATTGCGACTTGTTCATCACTCTCTCTCCCAATTTGGCAAGATCTGTGAAGCGGTAAGCTCTCTTTGTTTTGACAACATTAAACACAGATTTTTTTTCCCTAGTACCAAGTAGGGATGACTCGGAATCACATCCTGTTAATGCGTGTACAGCAGGAAGTATGCTGCAGAAGTCAGGAGTGAGTGCATCACAAATTACATACACAGGTATGAAGCGACACATGTCAGTTGTGTTAGTAATGGTGCCTGTTTCTATCCGCATGTTATCTATGTGTTCCATTTTTCAAAAGTAGTGAACAGCAAGGATCAAAACATCTGTATCAGGTGACCTAATTACTATGGTCCCTTTGACACCAAGAGACCCAAAAGCAATACTGGCACATACAGCATGCAGAAGCATCCTTCTGTCCACTTCCTCTTGAGTACTGTTCAAGTCTTGGGCTTCTTCAACCCCTCTACTAGTGATAGACTTTGCTACTTCTCCACTGGAAAAGCCTCCAGCAAGAAGGAGTGTTTGTGTTGGGTGTGCTCCCACACTTTCAGGTGCATTTTGAACCATATATTCACAGAGTAATTTTGCAAGTGACTGCCTGTTGGATGCTACATTTAGAAACTTTTTCCATGGAGGCACAGGGCATCCACCAATCAACCTGGTTTTGCTTGCAACCAATCTTAGATCCTGTCTGGTGCTGTCTTTTTTCAGTTTTCATAGCATTACTGTTGTCATATCTGTCAAAGACTTTTATTACATAATTAGCTTTGTCAAATCCTTTCAGGACCTGCCTCAAGTGCTCAACAGCCAATTCATCAAATGTGTGGAATTTGTCTCCAGCCATCATTTGAATGACAGCCATGTCATCTCTGATGTACAGTGTGGTTTCTTTGTTGCATCCTTGTAGCTCATGGATGCTTTCAGCTTGTGATTCCAGCTGATGCCCTAATTCAGGTTTGTCTGTTTTTCTCATTGTTCCATCAGTATGGAAGAGGGACATAGGCACAGGTCCTATTGGGTGACTAAGAACAGTTGCTATTGAAACATAATCTCTGCATCTTGCTAAGGACAGGGCTCTGTGGAAAACAGTTTCTGGACTGATAGCTGCTCTGATTGTCCCTCTCTTGCCAGACTTAAATTTGGTTTTCTTGGCCATGTTAACAAATGTTTTGATGCCAGATTTCTTGATGGTTTTTTTTTTTAAATTTAAGTTTATTGATTTTACAAAAGACAACCCACAAGACATAACGGAGACAAAATTCGCAGAATATACATGGTATAACAAAAGAGAATAACACCCCCCACCCCTCCCACAAACAGCTCAATCCCACGCACCTCTCCCCTACCCCCACCCTCTCACCCATCCGCCTCCCTATCCCCCCAACCAAAGCTCAACCCTCCCACTCCCTACCACCCACCCAAACTGAGTGTGCCAAGCAGACATTATATCTGAACTGGATATTGAACATAATAACAATTCAGAAATTGCTCCCACCCCCCAAATCAGGAGATGCAGGTAACAAAATATGAGAGACAAAAGAAATCATCGCAGGCGTCAGGCAGAAGGTCAGGAAATCATTGATGTAGGTATAATGTGTGTAGCTTACCCCATTTTTTCTTAAACAGATCCATACAGTTGCGCGAGCTGGCTACCAAACTTTCGGCATTGAGGTAGGCAGAAAGCTCGATCAACCATTCAGCATAGGACAATGTCAGTTGGTCAGTCCAGTGCCGAAGGACCAGTCTCTTAACTGCAATGGACACCAAAGCCATATGATACCGGCACTCCACACTATCTATGTTAGCATAGTCACCCAGAATACAGATCTCAGGGGTGAAAAAACCAGAGACCTAGTAAAGGATCTAAGTTATCCCGAATAGAGGACCATAGGGGCAACTTTTTACAAAACCAGAAAATATGTAGAGAATCCTTCACTTTGCATACATCTGAGCAAAGGGAAAGGGGAGCCTTTGAGTTGAAAAGCTTCTTAGGGTATAGGTACATGTTATTCACAATATAGTATTGGGTAAGCCTAAATCTGTCCTGAGTATGATATTTGTGAAGGTCCCTCCAGATGCGAGGCCAATTCAGGGTGGAATCAGGAAACAGAGAGGACCAGATACTAGAACCCACAACAGGCTCTGAGAATTTGTAATTTAGAAGGAAGGAGTATATTAACGAAATGGGATGCGGTTTAGAAGCAAAGGTTAATATTTGGGAAAGAAAGGGGTAGACTACCGGCTCACTAAAATGAGTGCCAAACTTTCCGGCAATAAGATGCCTCAATTGGTAAACTTTAAAAATCTTAGTATTAGGAATAGTATGCTTATCGAGTATGTCCACGGACAGATTTCTTGATGGGATTGAAGAAGCTACGTGTCCCATCAGAATGAAGTGTAACACTCACAAATCCCTCTATTTGTTCTTCACCAACATCTGTTATTTTCAGTAGAGACTCTTGTACATCTAATGTTACATGCAGTCCAGTAAATATGTTGATAAGCACCTCTGGATGTGAGTCAGGGTCAAATGGGTTTGACATATTATTGATGACATGATTGGTAAGGGCTGTACCATGCTCTTCATCCTTATTCAGTGCATAGGCAAGGACTTGTTTGTGGACTTGTCTTCACTACTTGTTAATAGACCACTTCTTTCTCTCTTAACTTTTGCATAGTCATTCAGGACATGTCTTGTGAGGGTCCATCTGACAAGGGCTGGCTTCTTTCTTGTCAGTCCTAAAATCCCTCTGCTTCCCTTTGAGTCTTTGAAAACAGTTTTCTCTGTTCCCATGTCACTCCAAATTCCATTGAAAGAACCAGGAGTCTGACGCACAGAAAATTCCCCAGATTCAAAGGCACTGTGTGCTTCTTCAGGTAGATTTAGAATATCAAGAATCTAGATTGGAATCCACCTGGCATAGTGGGGCCTGTTTGCAGCAATGAAGTATGGAAGCATGGCATGCTGTGTGTGTAGGTGAAGGTTTAAATCACCCTCTCACTCTGCATGGACATTTAGAAGTAGTATCTGCATAACCTGGAGAAAATTATCCCAGAACTTAAATGTAGGAGACTGGGCATACCCCCATGTCTGAAATTCCTCCAGTAGTGGTAGCATATGCTGAATTAGAGCATCATCATGCTCTTTAATGACATGCTGTAAGGACTTGGTGTCTTCAGATTCAAACACTTCTTGAGTGTCAGCCAACATTTTCCAGACAAATGCTGGAACTCCATGAGTACCTCCTCCCTGCTCACACCAGTTAATGTATGAAGAAAGTTTCAGAGCAATCAGTGCCTCAAATGCTAGAGTCAAGCCACGTAGAGCATGGTTGAATTGCTTACCAGAAAGCGTTTGATCTGCAGTACAAGCTGCATACACTTCAGAATCAACAAGAAAGTCTACTAATTCTGCGTCTCCCCAAAATTTCCCAATACATGCAATAAACCAACACAGGGTGTGAAAACCACCCAGGTGAATCACATTGGTTCCAAGTTCATTTGGGAGAGTCCATTTTACTTGCTGAGCAACTGCATACAGCTGCTGATCCATGGTCTGAATGGCATTGTGCTGGCCTAAAGCTGCTGACATTTCATTACATTTCAGCATTGTAGTATAGACTGTAGCCATGTCAGCTGGTTTGGCATCCACAATAGGTGCATATGTAACTGCTGTGTAGGTGCTCTTCCTTGTGGCAAGCTTGTGGTTGAAACCAGTCCAAAATGGAATCACCTAAGTGTAAGCAACATTAAAACCATTTGGTATTGGTAGGACATCATGAGGTAGTAGTCTTAAAAGACACCAGGGAGAGATCTCGGACAGCTTTCACTTGTAGATAACATGAGTTTATTTTCTCAAGTACTTTTTCATGGCGAGACGGTTCTGGATGTGTTCTAGGTTTTTCAAATGCTGCACACTGCGTAAGAGACTCTGATTGCCCAGAGAGAAGAAGTGACTTTTTTTTTTCAATGCTTCAGTGGCATTTCTTGTAATGCTGGACTTTCTGTGGATTGTTCTTGAAATACAACTCTAGCCATTGAATGGAAGGTATTCTTTCCATCAGTGGTCTCTACATTAATGTTTATATTATCATCTCCTTCATGGATGAGATTTCCACCAGCATGAAGTAATACAATTCTATTTGGAATGAACACACCTCTTTGGAGTCTTTCTACTTCACTTTTTTGCAGCACTAGTCATGAACTGCCTCAGCTCATCATAACTGATGCAGAATCCATGAAGGTGTGGTATGTCAATTAAATTGTGAGACCCAAAGTCATGGTGCACCTGTGCAGCAAGGCTTATGTGCAGTGGTGTGATAATTTTGGAACTGTTAAATTCTATGCACTCCACAATTGAGAGGCACCTTCTTTGAATGTCTTCTGAAGTATGATGCTCATTGCTGGCTGAACTATATGCCTTTTTAGCTATCAACCAAAGAAGAAACTCCTGCACCAATTGGGGCACAAAAGTAGTTGACCTCTGTAAACTACAATCCCCTGGCTTTGGATAATATTCTGATGGTTTCATTTTTGCTATTTCAGACTGAAGGATTGAAGTGGCGTTATATACAACTACTTGTTAATTTGAAAGCTGTTCATCAGGCTCACTTGCCAGAAGAACATCCAGAAAGCATGTGGATGACTTAAGTTTCTGCTTCAGATTACTAGCAGCTTGATAACATCGGCTAATGTTATTGCACTGCATAGAACAATGTTAGGATTGCCTTGTCCATGCTGTGCATGGAATGAAATTGCAGAACCATGGTGTTTTTCTAATCTTGCCTGTAATTTGCTACTGGAATGGCTTTCAGTTTTGTCAAACTCCTATGGGACTTCATTGCAAAGAAATGGGAGTTAAACTGGTTACAGAACCTAAATTATAAGATACTAATAGAAGGGAATTATCCACATCTTTTTAGCAAATATCATACTGGGACAGTGGCAATCATGTTGTTCTGTATTAAATGTTATTCATGGCAGGCATGGTGCCAGTGGGGTCTTCAGCAAAATATAATGTATTATCAGACTTTTACATTCTAGTAGAACAAGCAATGATTTCAGTTTACCTGAAAGATAAATCAATCTAGTCATCAAGTGTGGTGTTTAGATGGTGGATAGGGTTCTCTATGTTTATTAAATATAAACAACTATGTAATAGAAGTAATGAAGATAATGTTATCTGCTTCCTTGTTTCCTTTGTGTAAAAAAAAACTGGAAAAAAGAAAGCTTAAAAAATCCTGTGAAACTGATCTTTTACTTTAATCGCATTATAAATAATTTACTGTATTGCAAATATTTCTCTTTGATGTACATATTTGTGTTTACTTGCTTTGATGTGTTTTCAATAAAATATTTCCCTACTTTTGCAAAAAGTGCCTTGGCTTCTTTTACTTCCACCTGGACACCCACCAGCACAGTACCAGGATGGGTTTTAGGGTCCTCAGTTTAACATTTCATCCGAAGAATAACACACCCCAGCAGAATAGCACCCCCAAATACTGCATTCAGTGTCCATGTTTTTAGGTATGAGCCCCATCCTGGTTTGGTATGAGAACCCACAACCCCCTGGCCCAGAGGTCGATGTGCTAACAACTGAGCCACGCTGAGCAATCAGGCATAATAACAGCCTCCACTGCAAGCAAAGTTTTGACTCCACTGCCCCTAGGTGATTCTGGAAGTTTCGAGCCCAAAAAAGAAAATTAGCACTCACCCACCTAGCTCGGTGGGCTTGGTAGCACCTGACTGCTCCTCAAGCACTTAACAATTGGGACTGAATTTCATTATCTCCTTGAAAGAACACCATTTTGAGATGTGAAACATTGGTCACGGGCATTGTCTGATAGCCCAAGAGCAATTGTGGAATTGCTGTGCAGTTCAATAATGTTTCCATTTTACAAAGCTATGGAGTTCAGTCTCAATTGTTAAGTGATTGAGGACCAAGTTAGGTGCTACCAAGTCCATAAAGCAAAGTGGGAGAGTCCTAATTTTTTTTTATGTGTGTGCAACTGTGGTTTGATTAAGCACCCAAGCATCCTAGTGCTGCTTCATGTGTGCAGCCTCTCCTGAAAGTGTATTAAGCAAATGTTGGGTCTAAAAGGTGATCGTTCCCCCTCAGACATGAACTTAAATGATGTCGATTGTAATACTAACTCTTCTGTAGCTAATGCTTTCAACTGCTGCTTCTCTGATCTCTCCTCTTATACCAAGGCCTTCCCTGTCTTGCCTCAGTCGCTGTCTAGTAGTGACTCCCTGACTGGGCCCCCTCAACCCCCCTCCATAATCCTCCTTTTTACTTCAAATGGGCATAAACTGCTGAGGTTCGCAAACTCCTCAAACAAGAACAAGATTCCTAATCTGCTGGTGCAGATAGTATTGAGCCGAGACTTCTTAGGATTGCTGCACATGAGCTTGCCTCCCCTATAGCCAGGTTGTTTAACTTATCCCTGTCTACAGGCATCAAGCCTGAACTATGGAAGTCCTCTCACGTAATCCCTGTGTTTAATAATGGAAATTACAAAGTCATCAGTATCTTTAGGCCTATGACCATCTTTTCTGTCTTAAACAAATTAATTGAAAATATTGCTGTCTCACAGTTCAGCAGTTATCTATCCTCCTATGTCTTTCTCTGTCCCATGCTATGGGGTTTCAGAAAAGAACATAGCACTACAACTGTCCTTAAATTCACTAATAGTGATCTGTCCTTAAACTCACTAATAGTGATGGCTGCCATGGATAGGGATGGTCTCACAGGTGCAGTATTTTTAGATCTAATGAAGGCCTTCAATCTGGTGGACCACTCTGCTCTGCTTTGCTCCAAACCTTCAAGGTTGGGAATCTCATCCTCTGCTCTCCCATGGCTTAAAAACAGTAGCACGTTATATGGGCAACTCAAATTGAGTGACTCAGTTTTGAGTGGCTCAATTTGAGCACCCATGATGTGAGCTACCTGAAAGGGTAGTGAGGCGCAGGTATATCGTGAATTAAGAGGAAATACAGTGACTGTTCAGGAGGGCGAACGGAAGATGAGGGTTAAAGGAGGAGGTATGTGGGAGGTAGTTTGTCAGGGTGTTGCTGAGCTGGTCGTGTGGTGTGAAAGTGAGGGTGGATGACTGCAGTGAGGTATGTTCAGGGTACAGGGCTGGGTAAGAGTACTTTTTTTTTTGTGGTGTGTGCGGGACTTTAATTTTGTTTTTAATTTTTAATGTTCTCCCCCTCCCCAACATGCACCCACCTGGAGTTCAGAATCTTAACTTAGGGTGGCGGGAGGGGTGAATCCCCCATGCAAGGGGTGTGTGGGGGGTACAGCCCCCCCCCGCATAAATATGTTACTTCGTTTTCTTTGTGTTGTTGTCCTCTCTGGGGAGTGTACATCGCCATTTTGCTTTTCAGTGATGTACACTCCTGTAACGGCCCTCGCTATTTAGCAGTTGCCATTATGATATGGAACTCTTAAAAACTACCTAACAAATAGATCTAAGAGAGTCAAATTTGGGTCCTCCCTCTTGGAATCTGCCCAAACATTGGTAGGGGTTCCTTAGGGTTCTAGGTCCTCCTTTGTTTGCCCTGTATATAAACTCCAGAAGTCAATGCCTGTGCCATTGCTCTGCCATCATATGGAGATGAGCTGGGCCTTCATTCTAGCTCAGATGACATTGTTATATCAATCAAAATCTATTCAATGACCTTCAGTCAGTACATAACTGTCTGGCTTTAAATAAATAGTAGAGCCTGCAATGAATAGCGGCAGGTGAGGTTTGTTTGCGGGCATGCCCCCAGACTATACCTGAGCTAACAGGGGTAGGGGGGTAGCTGCCACCCACTAGAGCCAGAGTCAGGCAAGTAGGCAGGGTTCCCAGGAGGCAGGAGCTACTACTTGCTGGATGGAGGGGCTTTGTTAATTTAAGTCTATGCAATGAGGGCTCTGCCTTCTTTTGCCTCTGCTTTACAGCAGATAGCAGCTCCAGTTTGTAACTGTGGCTAACACCACCACACCAACCAGAGTAAACTTGGAAAATGTTGCTTGCATCCTCCACTGGTTTCTGTCAGCTAAGAGTGAAAGGGTAAAACAGCATCAAGGAGAAACTATACTAATTGGAAGAACCTACTATATTCTAGTATGGGGGAGAGACCACTAGCCACCAGGGAAGTATTTTTTTTTATGAGGTGAGTGAACAGGTGGGGGAAGGAACCACTAGCCACCAGGCAATTTTATTGCTGTTTTGGGCAGATTTTTGGGGGCACTGGACACCAGGGAATTTTTTTTTATGTTTGATATAGGCAGCAATCGGCGTCTGGCAGAGGGTACTAGACAGCAGGGAAATATTAATGGTAGGGTGCTGGTGAATTTCCATTAAAGTCAGAAATTTGATTTCTGAACTTTCATGGTAGCGAAAGTCTGACTTTCACAGAAATTCTGCTGGTGGAATTTTTGTTTGTACACCTCCAGTTATTATAGTTGAATCAAGGCGATGCATGCCAGCAAAGGGGGTTGGGAGTGGCTAGAATATGATGAAGAATTCTGCAGGAGGAAGCATAAGAACCCCAGAAAGGCCTTGGGAGTTTTGGATCTCTCTCTGCTGTGGTATATTGATGCTGGCAGAGGATCCAGCATTCCAAGAGTGGCTTCCTGGTGCACTGCAACCAGTCCACTAAACAGGGATTTGCAACAGGGAACAGTGGAGAAGGGTGTAGGGGAATGGGTGGCAGTGTTACCATTATAACCATGGGATTTGTAAGACAGAAACATTTAAATACAAGCACAAGTGCACTGTTTGCAGATGGAATCACCCATTTGTCCAGTGCATGAAAGGGATCAGCCTGCAGCCCTTTTGGAAGTAGCAGTGAAAACCTTCAAACCCCAATGAGGATGGAGCATGTTGAGTGCTGCTTCATGGGCTACCTGGGCAGACAGTCCACTCGGTTGCTGGCAAAGAACTTTGCACAGGGTTTCAGGATCCTGTACAATGATCCTCGTAAGGCTTGCAAGGCAGAGAACTTGAAATCTGTCAAGGACCAGCCACACATAATTTGAAGCTTGAAGTAGTGTTAGGTAGGGCTAGCGGGCTGTTTGTGCCACTCCATACCCCTCTGGGTTTCACCAACAGGCCTGGTGCCAAAGAAGGTGCTGGAAGACTTCAGAATAATCAATCACCTGTCTTACCAAAAGGGTGACTCAGTCAACCACCACATCAATCCAGCATAAACAGCAGTATCCTATGCGCTTTTTGACACAGCCATCGATCTGGTGCAGGGGATGGGGAAGACTGACTTGCTGGGCAAGGCTGATATCAAATCAACCTTTAACCTGTTGCCAGTGCATCCACTGGACAGGCATCTACTGGGCATGTAGTTCAATGGCTGGTATTATGTTGATAACTGCATGTCCATGGCTTGTGCTGTGGCATGCATGTTTTTTGAACAATTCAGCACATTCTTACATTGGGCCACCATAAATGTGGCAGGGAGGTCAGAAGTTGTTCATTATCTGGACGACTTCCTGTTTGTTGGCAAAGTGGCGACTGATCACTATGCTCAACTGATGGGGTCCTTCCACACTGTGTGTGAGGACTTCTTAGTGCCACTATCCCATGGTAAGGTGGTGAGGCTGTGCACATGTAGGTCCTTTTTGGGTATTGAAATTGATACAGTTGCCATGGAGTTCCAGCTGCCACAAGAGAAGGTCAGTGCCTTGAAAGCCCTGCTGCCCAAGGCAATGCAGCTGCAGAAAACCACCCTGCTGGAATTGCAGCAGGTTCAGGGGCATCTGAATTTCATATGCAAATAATCTCAATAGGGCAAACCTTTTTTCAATGGCTATCCAAGTGTGGGGTGAGCTGGAGCAAGCCCCACCACAGGCTTTGGGTTACTAAGTTCATGCAGGGTGATCTCAAGATCTGGTTGGCATTCTGTCATGTTTAAACAGGGTCACTATTTGACCTAAAAAGGTCACAAGCCAAGAGGTGGAACTCTACACAGATGCTTCTGGGAGATTTGGCTTTGGAGCTTATTTCCAGGGGGTCTGGTGTTAGCATCAGTCCTGGGTGGATGCAAGCTTGCTCTGTCAAGTCACATTCCTTGAATTCTTTCCTATTGTAGTGGCATTAGTGATTTGGGTGGAAGTGCTGCATAACAAATGGGTGATATTTAGGACAGATAATACAGGGATAGTGTATAGCATGAACTGGCAATTGGGGGTACAGGCCCCATGGGAAATCTGATGAGGGTGATTGTACTGAGGTGTTTGATCCTGAACATACAGTTCAGTGCAGTGCATGTGCATGGTACTGATAATGATGCAGCTGATGCTTTCTCATTAGCAGTGGGAGAGATGCCAAGAGCTGGCACCAGAAGCAGGGATATGCCCTGGGGAAGTCCCTCCCTACCTCTGGGAATTGGTGATCCAGGAGTCTGTGAATTAATCAAGTGTTCATTACCTCCCAGCATGAGAGTGGCATATCAGAGGGGAGTTGAGAATGTCTTGGGGTTAGGTAGCAGCTGGGCTGGGCTACAGCTTGGCCAATCGCAGAAGATAAACTGTGTGCATACATCCTGCACTTGAGATGACAAGGGGCTATGTCAGCAACAGTGGGGTGTTATTTGACAAGAATTGCCTGGTTTGCTAAGACAGCTGGGGGAACTAATACCATGCAGGCTTATGGGTGTTTAAGGTTCTGGAGGGATGGACCGGTAGGGACTAAAAAAAAAGGTAGACATATGATGCCTGATTGGCCTTGTGCTGTTAGTAAAAATACTGACCATTCTCCCCAGGGTTTGTTCCTCAGCTTCAGAGGCACATTTCTTTCACAGCCTTCCTAGTAGCTTTCTACAGGGCTTTCAGTGTGTGCAAAATTACCCAACCAAGCCAATTATCCACATTGCCAGTGACACTGGGTGGGAATAATGTGGTGGTGACCACCAAAGGGGTGTTTGTATGTGTATGGTAGAGTAAGATGGATGGTGAACCAGAGGCTGTCTTCAGTCCCCTCTGAGGGTTCAGTGGGACATCTGGGGCTGGGTTTCAACTTACCTCCAACAAATAATTCCTGGAGGACAGGCATTTTTCCGCACGAGGATGGTTTCCTCTTTACAGTGTTCAAGTTTCACCATCTACTTGGTAAGGCTCTGTATGCTCTGGCGGTGGTGTTTCAAGAATACAAAACTCACTCCTTCTGAATAGGTGCTGCATCAAACACTAGGGTAGAGAGCTGGACGGGTGATCAGATTAAGTCCCTGTCACTGGAGGTTCCAGGTGTCTGAGACTTATGTGGGACTACAATTACTTTAACCCTTCTGTTTTGTTGACAGGTCATGACCCTTGAGTGAAGCATGTGTGGATATGTGGCCATTCCTTTGTTGACAGTGTGGTGGTGATAGTCCAGCAGTTCCTTTGGGGGAGGGTTGAAAATCTCTTCATGGATCCTCAGCAGGTGCAGATACAGTACATTGAATGGGTCACAGGGGGATGAAGTGGAGGGATATGCTCCCTTGGATCACAGCCAAAGCTCAGTGCCATGGCCCAACAGATATACTGGTCATCGACCTGGGAGGAAATGATTTGGGGCTGGTGAAATCTGTTGACCTGCAGAACAGGATGAGAGGGGACTTGGGTTGTTGCATCATGAGTGACTGACGATGCAATAATGTGGCCTCACATGATAGAGCGGCAACAGTGGCATCACCCTTAGAATCCCAGCACAACAGAGAGTGGGGCATTTATTGACCAATGTGGCCATGTGGCAGATTATGGACTCCATTGGTGGCCTTGTGTTGCAGCATGATGGGATTATGGCAAAAGTTCCACCCTTGTATGTAAAAGATGGAGTGTACCCATCAGATTTAGGGAAGGATACATTTTTATCAGACCTCTGATGTGGGGTGAAGGAAGCTATGGCGTGATGTGCTTGGTGGGAGATGAGCATTATAGTTCAGCTGGTGATTAGCTGCAGCACAATGCTCATCATGTGACACCACGGTAGTCATGTACTAGCGTACTTGGGAGTTAACAGGGTTGTTGCACCTTTTCTGGTGGTTTGCCCTGAGGCTGGAGAGTGGTGAGGTCTTGGCAGCTGATACTAGAAGGGTACCAGCCATAGCTGAAGGATAACTCTCAGACTTCGGTTTCCAGTCAGTGGCACCCTCTGACTGGGGAGTGTGCACTTGAAACTGGCCCATTATACACCACCCCTCATATCTTGGAGGCCAGAGTTCCCTCCGAGGTTGTACTTATTATTATGTCGGCCACCTCCAAAGGAGAGGGATGGCCTATATGTATTCAGTGATTGATACATTGTAAATTTCATAAGGTGTGACTATCTGCCACTGCCAAAGCACCTAGTAGTCCACCTAGTGGAGAAACCATTACAGTCTCATAAAGCACTTGAATGTAAACTTCTTTAATGTTTCTTCCATTTCTCCTTTCCTGCCTGTTAGCTTAGTTCCTGAAATGTATATAATTCAGCAATAACTCACCTCCTACTGTACATTGTTTACCAGTCTCAACACTGTTCAAACTTGATGTATCACAGTTGTACTATATTGTATTGTACTGTATGGTAATATTTTGTATACTTTGTATCAGTTTGTCCTACTATGGCCCCTTGTAAATGAGTATGCTCAATGGAGATTTCCTGCAAATAAACTTGAAGTTGAACCTTGCTGTGCACATCATGCCAGACTGAATAAGGCACAGTTGAGACCCTATAGTTAGGGTTGAATAGCCTGTTTAATGTTAAACCTCAAATTTTGCACTTTAATAACTTGGCAACCAATCAATGGATTTGCAAAATATTTGGTATATGCTGTCCCATGGGTCAGATCTCATGATGTAGCAAGTTTCTTTCCAGTTGGATGTACGGATTCTGAGATACAGATAGTGCTAAAACCTTAAAAGTCACAATTCTTTGCAGTTTTTTCCTTATCGCCTTGCACCCAGACAGTGTGTAATTTTGGTGTGATGTTTTTATGGTTGAACTTCCTTGGGTAACAGAACTGCCATGCTTTGTATGGTGGCAAAATATTAATCTGTTGCAAAGTTATTGAACTTTTAAGTTCCTATTGTTTTCAATGGGAAGTCACCTGTCCAAATTAGAGGGATAAAGTTCGACCAAGGATTGACCTCAAGAAAATGATTCACTCTCGCAAGATTCATTCCATTTTCGTGAGGGAAAATTCCTTTATTGTGAGCCGCCATCTTGTTTTCATTTTTTTCTTAATTTTTTTTTTCGAAAAACCACACAAATGACATCCTGGAGTAATACCGACACGCCTAACTGGCTGATCAGGACCCTGTTAGGTGCAATCTGCACTTCAAAGTTAGAAATATGCCCTTGACATGTGTGGTCTTTTTTTAATGCTGTATATTGAATCCTTTTCCATGACCACGTGATATGAAAAAATCCATTTTCGTATCACGAGTCAAGAAAAAGGATCCTTTTTTATCACTTGAGAATCCTTCCTTGTCCCTTCCATTGCCCTCCCCAGTACTCTAATGTTTTCCCTGGTGTCTAGTGCCCCTCCACCTCCAGTACCCCTGCTCCTACATTTCCGTGGTATCTAGTGGCACCCCCACCCTCCAATCACTGTCCCTTTAATAAAAATAATTACCCTGGTGTCTAGAAGCACCCACCACCCTCTGATCCCTGTCCCCTGTTTTTATTTATATAGTCTGACACCGGGATGTCCACCCCTGGTGTCGGATGCCTCCCCCACTGCAGCCTGTTGTTTCATGAAGAAGTATCTGCACACCGGGAGCCCCAATCCCTGGTGGCAGATTATTAAACAGTATGTATTTTTGTTTATATTGTTATTATCCCCTCCACCACCCAGCCCATTTTCATAACTACTTGCCAACGTCAGGGAAGCCCAATCCCTCATGCCAGTGTGTCCCCCCAAGTAGTGTGGGACACTGGGGAGCCTACACCCAGTGTCCTGAAGTGAGTTATAACTGTACCTGCAAAATAGAAAATGGTCCCCCAACATCTTTTTTTACCTGAAAAAAAGAAAGCCCTTGTCATCACTGCCATCCCCATCTCCCCCATCCCGACCCTCTCATTGAGCACCCACCATCCCACATACTCCTCTTACCCTATACATACCATTGGAGGTCGAACGCTGTCATCTTCTGAAGACCGAGACACATCTGCACTCTTCAAAGTTGAACCATGAAATGAGGAATAAAGGTAAGTGCTATATAATGTATTTCAATGGTGTTTTGAGCTTATATTCATAACTTTATCATTTTGCGGAATTTTTTCACCAAATTTTCAACATGGTCTTTTTGGGAACCCACCTCATGAACACTGCAACTGTCATTTTGTTAATCTGTCCCAGAAGGTAATTTTGCAGTCATTGTGCAAAATCACCTTTCATGATCAAATAATGAAATGTCACCACCTGTGTTCATGACGTGGGGTCCCAAAAAGGCCATGTTGAAAATTTGGTGAAAAATTCCTAACAATGGCCAAGTTAAATGCGTTCATTGGAATTTTTCTACACAAGCACATAACTTTGGTAATTTTTAATATTTTGACTCCAGATTTTCAACATAGCCATTTTTCCATGCCATCTCATGAACAGTACAGCTGTCATTTTTCATGACCTGTCTGAAATATGTTTTCACACCAGTGGCACGGAATGGCATTTTAGCATGGATTTGAACATTTTCACCTATGAGGTTTATGAGGTGGGGTAATAGGAAGACTATTTTGAAAATAGAGGGTCAAAATATCAAAAAATGCCAAAGTTTTGACCATTCATTGCAATTTTGCTAAGCCCACTCGTAACTTCGGAAAAGTTAAATATTTTTACCCCAGATTTTTAACATAGCTTTATAATTATCCCATCTCATGTATGTCACAGCTGTCATGTTTCAGATCCTGGACAAAATGTGTTTTCACACCTGTGGCACGGAATGGCATTGCAGTTGTACAGAATTATGTTTTGGTGGTGATTTGGAAAGTTTCTGAACCGGGTACATGAGATGGGGTAATAAGATGGCTGTGCTGACAGTTTGGTCACTGTTGTCCTGTAAAAGGAAGCACAGGGCCTGGTGGCCCTTGACCAACTCTACAGCTACATATATAAATGCATCTAGAGAGGATGGGGCGCGGGTCTAAAGGACCTCTTGCTTCTGTCAAAATAGCGATACTATTATAGTATCTCAAAAAGTAAAATAAGTTTCAAAACTTTGTTAATGTTCAATTGGGTCAAAGTGACCAAAAGTTGGGAAATGAGGCATTAGGGATTCCTAACACTTACCTCCCAAACCAGGCAGGAGAGCAGGGTGGGGTGTGCCTTAGGCGTCTCAAGCCTAACGCTCACCCCATTCTCATAATGTCTACACATCTGACCTTATTTACAGATGGAATGGGGTGAGCTTTACGCTTGAGAAGCCCAAGGCACACATCACACCTGCTCTCCTGCCTGGTTTGGGAAAGTGGGGTGTTAGGGGAACCCTAACATCTCATTTCCCAACTTTTGTCACTTTGACCCTAACTGAAGCATTAACAAAGTTTTTTGCAACATAAATATATATATATATACATATACAGAGAATAATGCCTGTGCAGGTGTGTGTTATGAGGATTTGTCACATACCCCAAGTGTGTGATAATCCATAAACCCCGAGATCAAAGCTCAAAGGGTTTATGAGATTATCACACACAGAGGGTGTCTCAAAAATCATCCTTAAACAAACTTTACACAGGCATTATTTTTTATAAAAATTGTACTTATGCAAGTGTTTGCCTAATGACACAGATACAGTGTGCTGTCTTCATACTTCAGTGAAGTGGGAACATGAAGAAGAAAATGCCACAATAACCTATCAAGTTATTACCGGATTCTCTGTGTTATTATGCATTTTATAAAGACTGGATATCCATTCATTATAGGGGGTCACCAGTTTATATGTAAGCAATAACACAGAACAGGGTGGGTGGTATTGTGCTATACCAGACTGCCCAGGGGGATAATGAGGCCCGATGCAGCAGGCGGAGGGCCTTACAGCCCTTGGGCGGTCCAGTATAGTACACTACCGCCCACCCTGGAGGGTATTATTGTGCTTAGAAAATGGGCATTGTAAACAAAATAAATAAATTAAAAGAATTGTTCCTAAAAAATTAGTTTAAAATAAGTTTTGTCATAAAATAGTTCCTTCACCTGTTTTAGAATGTTGTGGTTTCTTTTGTTTTTTTAAGCTGTGGAGTTTTGACATTTTGGAGGCTGTATGCAGTTTCACCCAGCAACCCAACCCCTTCCCCCTTCCTTATGCAGAACTTTTCTTTCTGATTGTTTTTTTTTTCTTAAGTTGCTATTAGCAAGAAAGGAGCAACAGCAAACAGGGAACTGAGCAAGCAGTCAAGCTTGTGTACACCTCCCCCCCCCCACCAAAATGGAGAAACACCGTCACAACTTGACTGCTCTTTATTTTTGTTCCCTTTTAATATATTTTTTTTAGCTTTGCTGTTGTTTTTTTGCTAAGTTGTATACCTACCAACACAATGAAAGCAGAGAGGACAAGTGAGGGAGTGAACAATGGAGCCGTGGGCTGAACGGTTCAATGCTGTGGCACAGTCCAAGAAGTGAAGCTCAACAGCAAGTGGAGGAGTGAGTGAAACAACCTGCAAGGACTATGAGGCAAAACAAACAATTCATGTGGTAAAGATAGCTCTTTTACAAATAAAGTTATCGAGAGAGGGAGGAGCAAGAGGGTGGGAAGTGCAAAAGACTGATGGCCAAGTGGGAGCCATAGAGCTTCCATAACGGTACTTTCCTGAGTCTGTCTTAATGGTGATGAAGATGTGCTGTCCTAATTCATTGGCCAGCGTTTTGGGGGCTGCTTCCTTTCTTTAAAAGACCAGGTGACAGCAGGGAAGAGTGACAGTGTGGTTGGCTTTCACTCTTCCAGAATCACACTATGCCAAATTCTACATCTCTGCCCGACTGGCACTGCATCTTAAACCACACAAGCATCTATAGTGCTATCCCCAAGTAGCTTTCCAACTAGCAACCTCTGGCTCTGTAAACCGAATGTCCACTTCCCCACAACAGATCAATGTAGCACTAAACATGCTGATGGAACTAGATGGTAATGTTATTTAAAAAAAAAAATTAAAAGAAATGTAAGAAACAGGTGCTGCCACTGGACTTAGAAGCATTGGGGGTCCAGTTGCTCTCACTAAGCAAGAGGAAAAAAATGGCGGGCATTTGGAATTTACTCAGGCACTTTCAGCCAACTGGAAAGCAGGCTGGGCACAATGATAGTTACTGGGTGAAGTGGCTGGTACTTGTTACCTACTGGGCTCTACTGTCACATAGACTAGGGCTTCTGTTAGGGAACAGACCAATCATAAGCCAGGATTTTACAAGCCCATTTTCTAAAAATAAATCGATAGATAGATAGATAGATAGATAGATAGATAGATAGATAGATAGATAGAGAGACAGACAGACAGACAGACAGACAGAAAGAAAGAATAAATGCTAGGTAAGTGTGGTGTATAGGGATATAATTCCATTGAGGGATCCTAATGAGGTCAATAAGCCACAAGCCTAAAAGGTGAGTGGCGTTATGACCTCATTAGAACTCTGAGATGATTGAATTATATCCCTTTGCACTACACTCATCTGTTGTTTGTTTCATATAATACATTGGGATGGTGCATTTTTGTACCTGAAGGCTGTGTTTTTGTCAGGAGGCTTATTAGGCAAGGCTGTGTTTTTGTCAGGGAGCTTATTAGATGAGGCTGTGTTTTTGTCAGGGGGCTTATTAGATGTGCTAATTAGAGTAGGAATTTTTTAACTGGTTCAGCTGGTGTGTTCATTGATCTGTACCCGTGTATGAGAACTTTTTTCCCTGAAGTGTGAGCTAAATGGAGAAAATGAAAGAGTGATTCATTGTGAGCCACACAAACTAACTGGCCTTATATAAATAGCAGTCTTTGCTGTCGAAATCTGATTTTGAAAAGTACTGTAAAGCTGTGATTTCAGGCATGCGCATCAGCGCTGATGGTGATACACATGCCCTAAATCATGACTTTACTTTTCAAAATCAGATTTCAGCAGCAAAGACTGCTCATTTAATAAAGCCACTTAGTTTGTGTAGCTCACAATGGATCACTCTTTCATTTTCTCCATTTAGCTCACACTCGAGGAAAAGAAAAATATGACTAAAACACAAGCCATACTTTTTGGAATGAATCTTACATCAAAGCTCTATCCCCCCCCCCCATGTTGCTTATCATGATGGAGTTCTTGTCCATATAGTCACTTCCTTCACCTACCCTGGTGTCTCCCTAGACACCTCAATTGAATTTTTGTCTTATGTGATGAGTGTCTGTAAAGAGATTAACTCCATGACTGGTGTCTCATATAAAGCCAGTCACAACCTTACTCCTCATGCTTGACTGGCCATTGCCATGGGATGCAACTCCCCAAACTCCTCTGTGGTGCCCCTGTATTCTCTGCTCCTTCCAAATCTACCCTCCTTAAGTGGAATATCACTTATAATATCTGCAGATTTGCATTGGCATCTCACCGACACACCCATCATGGCTTCCTGTATGCAAGGTTTGGTTGGCATCCTCCATCTCCTCTACATGACCACACACTTGTAGATGTAATTTTTAGCACTCTGTACAATCACCTGACTTTATCCATGACTCCACTCCAGAGGTGTGCGAAAAAAAACTTCCTCAGGTGGAATTTAAGGGAAAGTCTGACTTTCACCTCCGCAAAAATTCAGAAAACCAATGCCGAACTTTCACAGAAATTCCACCTGCCCGGCAATGCCGATTGCCAGAAATTCATAAAATAAATCCCCGGTGACTAGCGGTCCCTCCCGGTACACAATCACCCACCTGACAAGTATTTAAAAAAAACTGGTGGCTACTGGCTAGCAGTCCCTCCCCCCAAATGATCAACTGCCCATGTCCAGTAGTGGCAGTCAGTTGTAACCCCCATCCCTATCCCCCATATTGTAAAGTATTGTTTTCTCTGGGGGTCTCAAGAACCCCCCTCCCTCCCCATCTCCAGTGCCTAAAACTCATGGTCAGCTGAACATGTGCTTGTAATACTGGAGTAGGTTATATATCCCTCTGTCAGCAGGAGTTATGTGGCTCTGCCAGCACTGTTTCTGATATGGGTTGGGTTGGGGTATCTGTTTGTTGCCTATTATTTTTCGTTTGAGGCAATGGAGTGTGTTTTATCCCACTGATTCTTTACAGTAGTCAGGGCAGAAATGGTCTTAGTCGCCAAGAAGTGAGATGACAACTAGATACATATTAATGCAATAAGTGGTTAACCTGCTGACTTGAAGTAGTTGTGCTGCAATAGCAGCACAGGTGGAAACATCTGTCAGCCAATGTGGTTTTACAATTTTTCTTAGCATTGCAGAATATGTTTACCTTATCCATTTGTCCCTCCACGTTAGGGGAGTCATACTGGAGGTCGCTACTCTGTCGGCACACCTAAAACAAAACAGACAAGACTTAATCTCAAGAAAATTTATGAAGCCTAGGGAGAGGTCCAACATGGCAGCAGGTGGCTGCTCAGATAGAAAGCAAACGAGTCGGTCTGAGAAAAATCGAAAATAAAACTAATTTAGAGTACTATATGGCTGATAAACGTCAAGCAAAGATGTTCTCATCATCAGATGAATACCTATTACCACGTATCAGACAGATGGAAAAATATTTCAAATTACAACCAGGCTTAAACAGCAGAGGTGCCAGGGGGAGGAATCCTGGCTCCAGTGGAATGCCATTAGCCTAACTGCTACAGCTCTCAAAGGACCCAATTCCATTGACTCATGCTGAACAACCCAAAATGCACTCTCCTTAACATCTCTCCATACATCATACAAGAAAATATTTAAGCCTGTTAAAAATCTGAGTGCTCATCATTCTGAGTTGGTCATAAATAACAAAAAACTATTATTTCCTGTAAGTAAATCAGTTCTGATTCAGCTTGCACCAGAGAAATTTCAAACTAAAATAACTGAAATAACTTTTGACTCAACGAAAAATCCAGCTCTCCCAATTCACCTGTTGATTTACCTATTGACAGATCTGAGGAGACTGAGAGTTGGAGTGAGATTCCTTATGGGCAGCAGCCAGAGATGGCTATGGGAGGTCGCCATTCCTTAGATTCTCTGGGAGATGTGCTGGACAAATTTCTTCAATGGACGCAGTTATTTGATTTAAAGTTTAATGCTTTATCCCAGAAAATAGATTTTTTTACAATCTGATGTCATGCAAAGTCATGATAAGATTGAAGAGGTTACTAAGGCGGTTACCACAGAAAAAAAGAAGGGGAGAAATCTATTAATAAGATTACAGGTGTCAAAGCCACAGCTGCAAATTTTCTATGGGATAATTATTCAATGGCCAGGAAAATAGAGAATTTAGAGAACCAACAGCGGTACAAGAACTTACAATTTTTGGGCATACCTTTGTCTTTGGAAAAGGATTTCAAGTTGGCTAGAGATTGGTGAAAGATATTTTTGTAAATGTTTTCGAACTATGGGAAGAAAATCTTTCGTTCATTACTAGAGCTTATAGGATACCTGTGAAACCCAAAATACAACTGGAAGAACTTGCAGATGACCCTTCACAAAAGAAAGTCACAATTTTGATAACTTTTGCCTTTGATACTGTTAGAGACTTGATAACCAGACTGTCCAGAATGAAAGCTACTTTATCCTATATATCTCACAACGATTTCAGTTTACCCTGACTATTCATATGCAACACAACAACATAGATGTAGTTTTTTGGCTTATAGGCAAGAAATACTTGAATTGGGTGATGAATTTCAGCTTTTATCACCAGCACAGTTAAAAGTTAAGTTTAGGGGTAAACAATATGTATTTTTTGATATTAACCAGGTAACATCTTTTATTAAGGTTCAATATGCTGAAAAGAATGATTATACTGATTCCGCTACTCCTTCTGAAGAAGAGATGATGAATCTGTGAGGTTAGAACGATAAGAAAGGTTATTTTTGACTCATATGTATGCTCTATATGATCTGAATGGGGGAGGATGTCTGAGCTTGTTGTTCAGGCTTGAGTTGTTTTCGTTGTTTATTTTGTTCTTTTATCAGAAAAAGTAACTACATAAAATGAGAAGCTTAGCGATGAATTGATAAGGAAGTAAAAATTATTTTTGGATATCATTAAAGTTAGCAGCTAAAGTCTGTGAATTCATTTTATTTAGTCTAATAATCCCCCTCCTTGTTTGGTCTAGACTTGCCATATATAAGAGTTATAAAAGTAGTTATTTTGTATTTATAGGTATTCTTTTTTTTTTTATATACTCTGTTTCTACTCCTGTTGCCACCATCCTCTCTGGAGGAAGCCCCCAGCATCCACCAGCAGGCGCTGACCTCCACTCTCAGGGCTTACCCCCCAGTGGGGCTGGCAGGGTTCCCCACCCCAAGCCTGGAGACTGGATCCAGTGAAGCCAGCACCATGGCTAGCTGGGAGCAGGGCCTGCTAGGCACCCTCTGTCATCCTCCCTGGTAATGCTCTTTCTCCTCCATTTTTCCCTGGAGATGAGGTGTGCAATGACACCATTGGAGGAAGCACGCATGGGTCTACATGCGCTCCTCCAGACGTCTTGTGCCATCTCCACCCTAATTTTCTGCAGCATCGGCACAATGCCCCCCCAGCCACCGCTGTGGGCTAATTAAGCACCGAACACTAGCATCCCCCCTCCCTGGTGAAGGAGCAGTCCCACGGATGCTTGATCCTTCGCCTCCCCTGCTAACCCTCAGTGGCCTGTGCTCATTCCTGAACCTGGGTCACCGGTGAGGTGTGAGGTGTGGCGTCCAGCACCTCAACCCTCAGTGCCACCGGGCTGGCCATATTTATATGTATTCTATGTAGACATTTACTTTTATGACGTGTATATATAAAAATCAAAATTCAATTAACTATAAGTTAAAAAAAATTATGAAGCCTAAAAATAAGTCTCTCAGAGATGAAAATAATGTATTTTCTGAAATAAGAGTGCACATCAGCTGCTGGAAAAAGTCAGTGCCTCTTTATTCTATGTCCAGATCTTGTCTTGCCTTGAAAAAGCTGGTTTCTTTGAGTGAAACATTAACATTAAAATACAGCTCAGATATACAGTATGAATAACATAAAATAATCTCATTAACTTGTGTTGAAGAGGGTTTGTTGTTCTTACTTTGCTTTCCATTGTCCATTGTATGACTGCAGTAGTGGACTAGTAGTACAAAAAAGAAGTATAGTATTCTAACAACAAATATACAAGAATATGCCCAGTTTGTATTTTTTTATTTATTCCCTGGTGGTCTAGTGGACCCCTCCCAGCAGGTAGTGTCCCACTCTGCTCCCCTATCCTGAAATGGAGTGGGCTGCCTGCCCTGGAGGAGAGCGGAAGGTTGGGTCGGTCTTTTACTTATGTGTGCCTAATTGTTAACAATAAATCTACTTTTTATATTTCTATGAACAAAACAAGTTTATGATACATCTTTTTCTCATCGTGTAGCTGGGTTTCTTTGTTTATACTGATTGCCTGATTTTTGACCAAATGCCTTGCTTGCTCCAGGTGGCAGCTCTGTTTTATTTTTAATTTTTAAAAAGTAACCAAAAAAACATAGCCCATTTTTTCTTCTTCGTGGACAGAAATAACCCAGCAGCTTCATAGGTGTAGCCGGGGGAGGTTCTGGGTGCATGCCCCCCCCCCCCACTTGCATTGATGTTTAAAAACTCCACAGACAATGATGCAGTTCTGGAGTTGGTGCACATACATTTACATTGACTCCTCACTCTGGACTCAGACTCCCACCATGCCACCAGGGCAGCTGCTGACAGGAACATTCGGGCTGATCTTGCGTGGTGGCTTTTGGGCTCTTTTTCTGGGCCTGGTGCAGGCCATGTGGCATAAAAGCGGTGGCGCCAATGCTCATTCAGCTGAGCAGCTTAAAGCTGTGAAGAAGAGAGAGGGAGAGAGAGAGAGCGAGAACAAAAAGAAATCAGGAAGTCAAAGTCGTGTTTTTTTTAGCAATCAATCAACTGTCTCATCTAGAGTTACCAGCTCAGGACAGGGACAAGAATCTGCAAAGTGAGGGAGATAGCAGGGAATAATGCTAGCAAAGCAAAAAAGATGCAAACCACAAGCAAAGATTTACCTGATGATGTGGGAACTATTTAATTTTTATCTGCACTAGGCTTTTTTTTTTATTTTAAAAATTGTCAACTGAACCTGGGTCAACAGTTGGGATCATTTTGTAGCTTGGGGGTTTCCTGAGTCAACCAAAAGGTTACTCACGTTTGGCCAAACAAATTCCCAGGTAAGCCGATGAACATTTCTTCAGGTTTATAAACGGATTCATATAGTGTGTAGAGAACTCTGAGTGTGTTTTATCGGTGACGCCAGGCTCTGCCATTTGTAGGGTAGCTGACAAGGGACGTGCCCATTGCACTTTGTCCTTAGCACTAGTAATCCCAGCCGGTGGTCAGACAGCAGAATCGCAGGTGCTGTCAGACTTGTAGAACAGGGTTAATCTAATAGAGTTAGATGTTTTTATGTATCAGGCATGTTCAGTATTTAAGTTCCACAGCTCTGCTTTTTTGGGGGGTATATGGCACAATCAGCTGAGGGAAGTTTAGTTGAAAACATTGCGAACAACTGTTGTGTAAAAAGCTCAGCTGAGAGAGTCATTTATGGGGGTATGGATGAGGCCCATGCAGTTGATGTTCATTGCCAATACACATGAACTCCCATTTGCCTCACGATTTGTTTGACAAATATGGGACTTTGCAGCCTTTATGACTTTGGTAAAATTGGGCTTACCACTGGTGAAATGGGGCTTTGAAGTTTAAAGCAGCACTATTGGTTACCTGACCAAAAAAATAGTCTCATTTTATTTGGCAAAAATGTATTTCTGATGTCCTTAGATTCATGTTCGCTTAATTTTTAGTTTTCTCAAATACTGTTAAAACAACTTTTACTGCTGATTTTGTAACTCTGGGGGCATGCTTCCCCAGGAAAAAAAATGAAAATTTAGGAGTTAAATGGTGCGGTTTAGTGCATTTTTAGGTAGTAACTGTTGTCAACAGTTATTGCATAAAAACTCACTAAACTGCACCATTTAACTCCTAAATTTTCAAATTATTCCAGTGGAACATGCCCTGGACCACCCTAGAAATGTTTGGAAACCCCCTTCACTCCAAATCCTGTCTACCCCCGAGCTTGGCATGATAATGTGTAACCTTACAATGTTTTCATTTTTCTATATTTTCTGTAATGACATACTGAATTGTGATAGCACAAACATAAGAACTATCTGTGGTCACAAACTATCGACTCTAAGAGGTAAATTAATTTCTGGGGGAAAAAATGAAAGTGAAATTAAAAACAGGAAAAAGTACTGAAAAAATAAAGGGAATTTTAACTTTTTGTATAGCCATTTTCATTTCTATTAGACTAGCTCTTTAAAATATGCAAATACATTCAGGTGGACTAGCAGGCTGTAAAAAGAAACAAAACTGATCAAAGAAACAGTTTGGGGAATGCTTATCAGTAGGTTCTGTTGCCTTTGAACTGATATTTTATAAAACACCCACCAACACAATAGCTCTGGTCTAATTCCTTTGAAATAGGCAACTCCATTCAATGTTTCCTGAATCTGCCATGACAAGACGCCTGAGCTGCAAACAAGATTTCATTTATATTTCAGAAAAGAGGAAATGTTTTCAACAAAGGCAATTTTAAATATTATCCCTTTCTCCCCTTTCATAAGTCAATCATGGTGACAGGTACCAGTTATGCTGCGACTGCCTTGGGCTAAGCAGCTCCAGTGACAAGCACACTTGCAGGTTGTCATGTGTTAATGGGAACTGCCCCTGGACCTTGCTGCTTATTTATCTTCATCCACTTGACTAACGCTTTTCCCATGTTGTTACATGTTGGTAAATTAAAGAAGCCTTCCAGACAGTTCTGTCAACAGTTTACTGAAATGTACCTCATTAGTGAGGTTGGGCTGTCACACGAGTATGATTTAATCCCCTCAAATTATCACTCAAAACACTTGAGCACAAGGTCTTTATAAACAAGGTGGGAAGGCATTCCTAGGTAATAATGTTACAGTTTGTGAATACAAAACATTCAGGAAGAAGGGGGGAAAAAACTGCACATTTTTTGAATCATAGTAGACTCTCAGTACCTGAATATGCCAGGCAGCAGAGAATGATTTACTATAATGGTACAGAATATATTTACTGCAGGTATAATACAGAATTTTAGGATAAAGCAGAAAATACATTGACTGTTAACTGTCATGCTTAAGTGTGCATCAGCAATTAATTTAAATGTTAAGACTTTTGTTCATTAACTGACAGCAAGGTGTGTTGTGCAATAATTGGGGGGTGGGGTGCTGATTGCCCAGGATGTATTAGTTGATGGGCATGAGGACTGCTTTGGTTTTAAGTCTGCCTGCCTTCCTACATTCCACTTTCCAAACCTTAATTATGTCCTCAGTTACTCTGAAGATTGACCCCTTAATATAAAGCAGACTGAATTTGGAACTGGTTATAACATTGTAAAAAAATATATATATATATATATATATATACTGTATACACTTTTTTTCTGTTCTGAAACCCCAACCTCCTTATTTGGCTCTGATACTTAAAGTCAACCCCATAACAACAGTCATCAACACTGTGACTTACTCTCCAGCTTCCCTGCCTCCCTCCATCTCTTACTGCAGCAGGACATTTTTACGGGGACTCCACACCTATTGTGCTAAGAAAGGGAGTCTTACACAGCTGGCAGGTATTTTCCCAGTAAGATAACACCCACTTGTAGTTACAGTACATGGAACTGATTAATAGCAACTGAACTGCCAAGTGGGGATGTGGCACACATCATTTATTTATTTATTTACTTAAAACTTGGTAACCGGGAAAGGCACACTGAGCCAAGGCACATTTCCAGGTGTGACCTGGGTTTCCAGGTGCAACATAAGATCTTTATATCTGTCAAAGCTGCTTTTAACCTGCCTACTTGGGGTGCATGAGTGGAAGGTGGTGGACGGCTGTCATGATATACTCTGGAATCAGAGTGTTCTGCCTCTGCAGTGCAGTCAAGACTTTACCAGACCAGTCTAGGGAATCATGTTCACATCGCTCCCGTGTGGCAGAGTCATACACTGCCTGCCATACATTCAGACCTGGAAAACTGCTGTTTTTGATGAAGCTCTTAAATGCATGTGCCTTGTGTCAGAAGCCATGCTCTCAGCTTTCCTAATTAAGAATTTTATAACTAGTCATTTATATACTGCAGCTTAGGGGTGTGCAAATGGTGAATAATAATTCCCAAATATCCCAAATGGCAGGGTGTTCAGTGATAGGATCTGGATAATCAGTATTTTTCCATATTTAGTGATAATTGGGGAAAAATATGTGGGAAGGCTATAAAAAACCTATATCCCTCCATAAGTGGTGAAGCTTAGTCCTGTGGCCATGCCCTCCCTCTACCCAATAATTTCCTGCTTTCTCCATCTTCCTATACACTGATTTAAAAAGAAAATATTCCAGGGTCCTGGCACTCTGCCAGGAGCTGACATTGACTTTTAGTAGAACCTTACTCCCCAACCTGATTTCCCCAGGCCCCAAAGTGCAAATTATAACAAGTCTGGTCCCCAACCTGACCATAGATCCATGATGTGGTGGTAGTGATGGCGGGGCAACAGTAGTCAAAAATAAAGGCTAACTTAGTCATCTTTAGCCCATGGTACACCTTTCCTAATGTAGATAATACAGTCATATGAATGTATTAGTGTATGTGCATGCAGCAAGGGGGGAGTAGTCTGTACCATTGATGATGCTAGGCAAACATTGATCTTCATAGCATTATCAATGCCATAGACTTATCCTCCCCCTTCCATCCCAGTCATGCAGGCTTAGCACAAATTCAGTCATATGACTGTGCTAACTACATTTTGACTCCTATTGCCTCCCCGAATCATGGATCAGGGGTCAGAAAGTGTCCAAACTTGTTATGAATGGCATTTCAGTCCTGGGGCTTGGGCTAGGGATTGGGGTTTCTAATATAAAATATGTTGTTGGCTCCTGGTCCAATACCAGGAGCTTATAAAATTAAAAATTAAAAAATGTGAGGGGGAAGGGGGTGACAGGATGATTGAAGTTGGGGGAAGGGTGACCATGGGGCTACCAAGCTCTCCTTGAGTGGGCTACAAGGTTTCATTTTAGTTTTCCTTAATTTTAGGGGCAAATAGTCAGACACCAACTACTGAGTACTGAGTACCGAGCATCTGGGGGTGCTGAGTATGAAAACTGCAGTCGAATGGTAAAACAAATCCTAAACAATGTGCATTAGAGGCCACTCTGTTCTCCCTTAGATGTGGTCTCCAACACTGTGCACAGTACTCGAGGTGGGGTCTCATCAATGATCGATACAGTGATAATACTACCTGTCTTCTTCTGCTGGTGATTCCCCTCCAATGCACTCCAGCATCCAGCTGGCCCTGCCAACTGTCTTGCCACACTGCCCTACCACCTTGAGGTTATCAGATATGATAACCTCAAGGTCTCTATCCTGCTTTATGATTGTGAGTACCTCTTGTCCCATTTTATACACCACCCCTTTGTTTCTGTGCCCTAGGTGAATGATTCTGCACTTTTTTTTGCATTGGGACCAAGCTGGCACACTTTTGACCACTCCTCAAGTTTTCTCAGGTCCGAACTCATTCTCTCCACCTCTATGGAGAATCTACCTTACTGCAAAATGCAGATCTTGGTGTCATCTGCTATGAGGCTTACATTCTCTTCCAGCTCTTCTGCAATGTTGCTTATGAAGATATTGAAAAGGGCTGTTTCCAACACTGAACTCTGAGATATCTCACTAGTCACGCTCTCCTCATTAGAGTGAGTGCCATTTACCTCCACCATCTGTCACCAATCCATCAACCTGTTCCTTACCCAGTTTACCACATTGATTTCCACCCTAAACTACCCAGTTTCCTTATAAGCCTCCTATGTGGTATGGTGCTGAAGGCCTTGCTAAAGTTTAAGTAAGCCATGCCCACTGCCCCACCCTGATCTATTTTCCTGGTCATCCACTCAAAGAAATAAATCAGGTTCATCTGACAACTATGTCTTAGGAGTACTTCAGGTAGTTACTAAAGGGGGGAGGAAGAAGGATCCAGGGAGAAAAACTGGCACAGTGAACAGAATTCTGGCAGATGCTGTCCTTATGCCCCCCCACACACAGTTTGATGTGCCATTCTGAGGTCCTGCCAAGGAAATCTCCTGCCTTGTATTAAGTACTGGATCAACTGATGCATAGCCACAAATGTAGATAGGTTGTTCTACATGTGTGAGGTGGGACGGTCACATCCAATGTGGGATTGAACTTAAGTGCCACTCTGAGGCACTGCAGGCCCAGTGGTGCTGAAGATTGAGGCAATGGACACCCCACCTTGTGCCATGCTGGCAACCTGAGTTTGGATGTGACTCTGGTTGCCAGGGGTCAGCTGGGGTGGGAGAAAAGAGAGCATCTGGTGGACTGCTCTTCTCTCCTGGGGAGGAAGGGAGGGTTTCAGTGCCTGGTGTCAGCCTGACCCTAGTGTTGGCTGGGGGTAAGGCAGCCAGGGACTGTCAGAATAAGTTTCAAGTTCAAGTTCAAGTTTATTGCAGGAAAACTACAATGAGCAAGCTCATTCACAAGGAGGTCCTGTGACATAAACACTTTAAGTACAAACACAGATAGGTAATAACAGTATATACATGAAATGCATGTTACATGATACAGGCTGGATATACATACAAGGGTACCACATAGCGTGACCGCAGGTGGTAAACATTAATATGACACAGGGAAGCGACTTACAGGTTGCATACTGATAAATGAAACATGATGACAGGTGTGTGCAATACATATATTTTGGCAGCTAGAACAAACAACAGACTACAACTGATATTGGGGGGGGAGTGATTTGATAGAGTAGCAGTGGAGTGTAAGCATGGATAAAGCCAGGAGTAGGAGGGGAAGAGAAAGCAGTTAATATGACAAAGCAATTATACCTTACCAGTGGTTAATTTTGGCACACATGGGGAAGGAAGAGACTTAATGACAGTTACAGGTGTCTTTTATTTTGGCTGAACTTAGCGATTTGTAGAAGTTTATTGAAACTGTGCTAGTTAGTTTCAGTACGGTTTGTAATTGGTTCCAAATGGAGGGAAGGGCATATGCAATAGCACGTTTACCAAAGGAGGTCCTCATCCTTGGTATGTCAAGCATAATAAAGTCAGATTTTCTTAACAAGTATGCACTATGTGAGATACTAATAAGGGAAGAGAGATAGACTCTGCAGGAGTAGTTTAAGAGTCCATAGCCCAGCATGGAGCAGGCGTCTAGTAGTAAGGGATGTCCTATCAACAGCTGCATATAAGTCACAGTAATGCGAACGGTAAGGGGAGTTGGTAATGAACCGTAATGCACGGTGATAAAGGATGTACAGTTTACTTAGATTTGCAAGAGTGGTGGAGGAATAGATTACATCGCCATAGTTGAGTAGGGGGAGAAAAGTGGCCTATACAAGCTTGTTTCGAGTTTCAAGGGGAAAAGGGCCTATTTCTGTAAAAGAAACCTAACCTTGCTTTTAACCTTCTAGAGACATCTTCGACGTGGTCATTGAAAGATAATTTATTGTCGATCCAGATACCCAGATATTTAAATTTGGTTACAACTTCCAGAGGCTCGTTTAGCGTGGTGACAATGAAGTCTTGGGCAAGGGTATTGGGGGGGCCTGTGACAGCACTGTGGGAGAATATCATCGCTTTAGTCTTCTTAGCATTGAGCAGAAGCTTTGCCTTTATTAGATTATGCTCAAGTTGTGTGAAGTCCGCTTGAAGCACTCCTTGACTGAATATGATGAGCCAAAGTATACAACACAGTATCATCCATAAAAAGTGCAGATTGGACGTAGATATGTTAGCATCTAGGTCATTAATGTACTAAGAAAACAAGATAGGGCCTAAGATGGATCCTTGGGGGACTCCTCTTGCAACTGGCAAGGCAGCAGAAAAAAAGCCTTCCGCCTTTACTTTTTGAGATCTTCCAGTTAGGTAGCTAGAGAACCACTGGGTGGTATGGTATGTGGCACCCAACTTTGCATGGCAATTGACTAATAGTTTGTGATCAACAGTATCAAAAGCTTTGCTGAGGTCCAAAAAGACTGCGCCAGTTACCTTCTTAGCATCTATAGCAGGGATCCAATCATTGGCTACTTTTGCTAGTACAGTGTTATGCTATAATTAGCCAAGCTGGATTGAGCTAGGTTGATGAGGAGAAGGTTTCCAGTGAGATTTTAACTGAATATGGATCAGTTTTTGAGAACTTTAGAAAGGATAGGCAATATGGAGATAGGCCTATAGCTGTTTACATCGCATGGGTCACCAGATTTAAATAGAGGGAGGATATGTGCTGATTTCCAGCAGGACGGCACAGTAGCAGATGTAATGGAAAGATTGAAGATGAAGAATAAGGGGGCGGGAGTGGTGGCTGCTGACATTCCATGTATGGGAGCATGCGTGGGCACATCTGGGCAGCACTGCATGCCACTCATCATGGAACAATGGATTTCCAAGCAGCCACTGACTCCTAGCCACTCAGCAGCCCTGCGCATGATGAACACCTGGGACATGTTGCGTAAGCAGGAAGGTAGGTCCTGGAGGAAAATGGGGGAGATGGGTCTGGAATGGCTGGCATCCAGAGGGCAGATTGGGGCCAGGAGGAGAAATATCACTAACTGCCAAAAAAAAAAAAAAAAAAAGCCACTCCGAGGCAGTCCTCCAGCAGTTTCTGGATTCTGTGAGATGGGTTTCTCAGAGACCGGATGAATCTCAGTACCCTGGACCTAGGAAGGGTAAAACAGATGACTTGGGGAAAACAGAAACAAAAAGTGATATGTATTTATTAGTGCTACTGTCATTATCTTATGGCATTCAGAGTGCTGAAGAAAGAAAGAACAGTTACATACTTAACATAACAGTAGATCATCGAGAGAATCTCTTTCATCAGGCCACACCTATGAAACCTATAGCTGTCAGGTACTAGGATCACATGGACACTTTTGCAATCAGTCAGCCAGGGGCTGGCTACAATGATGTCAGACATCAGAAGGAGAGAGGATTTAAACAGAGAGGGCTGTTAGAAACTGCAAGAAAGAGGGAGGATTTAAACAGAGAGGGCTGTTAGAAAATGCTAGAAGGAGGGAGGATTTATACAGATTGGACTGCTAGGAACTGCCAGAAGAGGGAGGACTTAAACATAGAGGGCTGCTTTTAACCACTAGAAGGAGGGAGGATTTAAACACAGAGGACTGCTAGAAACTGCCAGAAGGAGGAAGGATTTAAACAAAGAGAGCTGATAGAAACTGCCAGAAGGAGGGAGGGAGGATTTAAACATAGAGGGCTGCTAGAAACTGCTAGAAGGTGGGAGGATTTAAACACAGAGGACTGCTAGAAACTGCCAGCAGTGCCATTTTCATCATTAGGCTAAGTAGGCTGCAGCCTAGGGGCGCCAGCTGTTAGGGGGGGCACCTGAGAAATAAAGAAAAAATGAAAATGAGAAAATTATATTTTTTGTTTTACTGAGGTCCTCCCCCTCCCACCACTGTCTGGCTCACTAGTCACAACCCCCAAGAACTTCTCTGCCCCGCTGTCTCACCCCGCCCCCCCAGACAGAACAGAGGACAGACACTAGTCCAATCAGTGAATAGTCAACTCACAGTGTGTGCTGCACATTCATTATTTTGATTCTTAAATCCTCCCCGTCTCGGCTCCATAAGACAAGACCACTGCGCATGTGCATGTTGAAAAAAGGCACGGTGCATGCTGGAGCCGCAGCACTGATGGACTAGTCTGCACTCTGCAGACTGAGAAAAGTCAATTGGAGTGACAGCAGTTATAGTCAGTACTCACCCTGCACCTGCAGGCCACCAGTATGCCACTGGCCACCCTGCCAGCCCAGCCTCTCAACTCGATGAGTCAGAGCCTGCTGCCACTGCCAACTGACCCACCGGAAAGTGTCAACCCATGCCCACTGCCCAGGTGCTGCCCCCTCTGCTGCTAATGTGCTCATCGTCAGTCTACTGACAGCTATATTTTTATTGCTCTTGCTTGGTCAGGTCAGACTCGCCGGTCGGTGTGTGGTGGTGATGACGGAGGATGGGGGAGGAGTGCCAGATGGTCTGGACACACGGTGAGACTGGTGAGTAATTAAAATGAACTGTCTAATAACTTGTGGAGCTGGTACCAGGAAAATGTCCAACTGAACAACTTAAACAATAGTACCACATGCATCATCACCACACCTCAAATGTGGACTGCCCCGGCACCACCAGTAACCTCCTTCACTCCACCCAATGAGATCTTTATCTGAAGGGGAGAACAGAAGCACGGTGCACCCCCTGAAAGTAGTTACATTTATATTTAGTTGAGTATTAGTTTTCCCAGGAGACACATACTGTAACTGAGCTGGTATCAGCTTGTTTCTTCATGCATCCTGGGGGGGGGGGGCAATACAAGATGGTGCTGTGCAAGTGAAAATAGCAATCTGCAAGGAGCAGTAGAATAAAAAGAGCCTGCCAAGTCCCAATAAATAATACTTTTGCCTTGGTGGTCATTTTGTTGAGTATTAGTTTTCCCAGTGTTACACATGGGTTATGCCCCCTATCATCCCACATACACCTCACATACACCTCACACTGTATTCCTGGTCTATTGTACTGTAATACTGCTATTTTGCACTAACATTGTAGATTTGGTCACCCATCGTATAAGCATGAGTGCTAGGAATGTGCTTTGCTAACATTGATCATGCATGATTCATTATACTGTACCTCACTATAATACATTTATCTAGATTATTGTATACTTATATTCTCATATAATTACATGTAGTGTGTGTTTTACACTCAGGCAGATATGCCATGTGTAACAGGGCCCTGTCAGCACTTCTCTTTATCTCTAAGCAAATTGACAGAGAGAGAGAAAGCCTTTGTTATGTCTTGATGTTTTATATTATACGTAAGCAAGAAATGCCACATGTAGTTTGAACCTTTCAGAATTTCTTTTGTCTAAGCTATAATGCTAATGGAAGCATATTCTGTCTCATATAATACTCATTAGTAATTCTGTCTCCTAAGTCATTCTCCAATGGAGAATGACTTAGGACCAATACATATTGTTTCTCATATCTGTAACTATGAAGTAATCTCTGTTGCTATGCTGTTATCTGTAGTATACTGTATTGTTGTCTGCAACCCACTGTAGCTTCTCTAGAAGATTAGTACTCTAGAAGAGTGGAAAGAAAGACTAGACCTTAGAGAACCTAAGATCTACAATCCTGGAGATTATGTACATTCATCAGGCTAGTGTGATTTTTCTCTGTCACAAGCTTAGCATAAGTAGTATAATAAACTTTATTAGTATTCCTTGCTTGTTCATGAATGTTTCTTGGCAGACTCCAAGATACAAGAATCTGTATTATTATTATTTACCCTATACACCAAGAGTGTTTAGGCAACACCAGGAGAGACATACTGAGCTGGTGTCAGCTTGTTTCCTCATGCATCCGGGGGGGGCAATACAGGATGTTGTGCAAGTGTAAACAGCAATCTGCAAGGAGCAGTAGAATAAAAACAGTCTGCCAAGTCCAAATAAATAATACTTTTGCTTTGGTTGTCATTTTGTATCAAGGTTAATCAATGGAAAACGGTAACCCAAACTTCTAAAAGCACTCCAAGTAGTCAGGATGGAGTTAAGATGAAGATGGATGTGTGGTGTAATTCCAAGTGGTTCATGGGTGGGGGGTATTTAAGATACCCCCAAAGGTTTGGTATCATTCTGCCTTATGATGCCATAAATATGGCTGATACACAGGTGGACCGGGATATTTTCTATGTCGGCATGCATGTGCAGTAAATTAGGATTGCACTTAGAGGACTTTATTGTTCTTCTGCTAATGTGTTGTTGCCATACCCCAAACTGAGCCATGTTTTGTGGGGGGGGGGGGTACCTGAAGTTTCTAGCCTATGGGCGCCATGTAAGTTAATACTGCTCTGACTGCTAGAAGGAGGGAAGATTTAAATAGAGAGGGCTGCTAGAAATTGCTGGAATGAGGGAGGATTTAAACAGAGTGGTCTGCTAGCAACTGCTAGAAGGAGGGAGGGTTTAAAGACAGTGGGCTGCTAGAAACTGCAAGAAGGAAGGAGAATTTAAACAGAGAGGGCTGCTAGAAACTGCAAGAATGAAAGGGCTGCGAGAAACTGCCAGAAGGGAGGAGGACTTAAACACAGAGGGCTGCTAGGAACTGCCAGAAGAAGGAAGGAGTTAAACAAAGAGGGCTGCTAGAAACTACCAGAAAGAGGGAGGATTTAAATGGAGTGGACTGCTAGAAACTGCCAGAAGGAGAGAAGATTTAATCAGAGAGGGCTGCTAGAAACTGCAAGAAGGAGGGAGAATTTAAACAAAGAGGGCTGCTAGAAATAGCTAGAAAGAAAGGGCTGCTAGAAACTACCAGAAGGAGAGAGGATTTAAACAGAGAGGGCTGCTAGGAACTGCCAGAAGGAGTGAGTATTTAAACAGAGTGGGCTGCAAGAAACTGCCAGAAGTAGAGGATTTAAACAGAGAAGGCTACTAGGAACCGTCAAATGGAGGGAAGGTTTAAACAGAGTGGGCTGCTAGACACTACCAGGAGAAGGGAGGATTTAAACACAGACGACTGCTAGAAACTGCTAGAAGGAGGGAGGATTTAAACAGAGTGGGCTGCTATCAACTGCTAGAAGGAGGGAGGATTTAAACAGAGAGGGCTGCTAAAAACTGCTAGAAAGAAAGGGCTGCTAAAAACTGCCAGAAGGAGAAAGGATTTAAACAGAGAGAGTTGCTAGGAACTGCCAGAGGGAGGGAGGATTTAAACAGAGTGGGCTGCTAGAAACTGCCAGAAGGAGAGGATTTAAACAGAGGGGGCTGCTAGAAACTGCCAGAAGGAGGGTGGATTTAAACTGCAGTGTCAGTGGCTCAGCAGGTAGCACACTTGCCTCTGAGGCTGGGAGATTAGAGGGCTGTGGGTTCAGTTCCCACATCTGGCACTTGGGTTAATATCCAGTACTGACACTGTAGTGCAACATGAGAGGGGTGCTGCACTTCTGTGGTGTCGTCTTTTGGCTGAGACGTTAAACCGAGGACCCATCTGCCTGGATTGGTGGTAGTTCAGGTGGATGTTAAAGATCCCATGGCACTTATTAAAAAGAGTAGGGGAATTTCCCCGGTGTCCTGGCCAAATTTCCCTCATTCTCTAAAAATACCACCAATAGCTCAATCTGGTTCAAGGTCAGTTGGCATTGGCATTCATCTGTATACCCCTCCCAAGGATCGTGCCTGAAAATAGGCAGGATTTGACTAGTGAACTTACCCTGTCAACAAAAATGGAAAAGAAAAAAAAACAGAGAGGGCTGCTAGGAACTGCCAGAAGGAGAGAGGATTGTGCCGGCCCAGTGGTGCTGAGGGTTGAGGCACTGGGAGCCTTACCTTCTGCTACACCGGCAACTCAGGTTCAGGAATAAGCCCAGGCCATCGGGGGTTGGCAGGGGCGAGAGAGGATTCAGCATCCAGAGGACTGCTCTCCTTTTTCCAGGAGGGAGGGATTATCATCCCCCCATCGATTGCCCTCTAGTAGGGGCTGGGGGTGATGTAGACAGGGAGACCAGCAGCCACACACCCATGCTATGCCTTGCGCTGGGAGGGGCACAGAAAAGTACAAAATGGCAGCTGTGGGATCCATTAGGTCCTGCCCCTGTTCCACCAGTCTGTTTGTGCTGCGGGGAAGGAGGTAGCTTCCTTCCTGGCCCTGTCATGGGGGCAATCCATGGGGGGGGGTCTCAGGGATGGTCGGGGCAGTCGGACTAGTGGATGGGTTTTGTGGGATGGAGTTCCTGCCTCCAGCACACCCAGGAAGCATAACTATATAATAGAAAAAAAGAAGGAAAGATGATTTAAAAAAGAGAGCAGCATGAAGTCATGTCACTAGATTACAGTCATGGTGCTAGATGGTGAAACTGAACTGAAATAACCTTATTTTTCACTCACCGGTTGCAGCGCCTCTCCAGGAAACTGAGGGGTAGGAGGTGCAGAGGATATAGCGTGAGCAGGACAGTGAATGGGAGGCAGGGTGAGTGGAGTGTGATAGAGAGGGTTAACTGATTGTTTCTTTTGCAGGAAGCACCTGAAGAGCCAGCCCACCCTCCCCATCTCAGCTACCCTGTGCTCATTTTCCTTTTATAGGCACAGGACCAGGTAGCAATCTGCAGCTTCCTGCTGAGAGACCGAAAGGGGGTAGGAAGGATGGGAGAAGGTTAAAAGGAAAAAATATATATATATATATCTATATATATATATACACAATATATATATATATATATATATATATATATATATATTCTATAATTTGGGTTAAAGCACAAAAGTCAGGAAATGAAAACTCTTTAGGGTTGCCCCTCCTCCATGGACCTTCCAATCAACCTCAGATTGACAGATGATGGGGTGTGTCATTGGGGTTGTGAGGCCTAAATGTTGCCCCATTCCTTGTGTAATCATATTTAGAAGCAACAGTGAAGAAGAATGGGGCAACATTTAGGCCTTACAACCCGAATGACACACCCTGTCATCTGTCGATCTGGGGATGATTGGTGGGTCCACAAGGGAGGGAGAGACAACCCTAAAGATTTTTCATTTCCTGACTTTTTGTGTTTTAACCCTAAATGATGCATTAACGCAGTTTTTTGCATAGAATTTCCTTACTTTCTGAAAGAGAATAGAAAACTAAGAATTTGCGGAAGTTGGTGGGAATGTGGGCCCTAAGGTTGATTCAAAATTATACAAAAGCAACACATAAATTCCAATAACCTGTAGCTTCTCAATGCAATGCTATGCACTTGTCTTGCTTATAAATGATACTGTCTGAAGAGGCTGTTTTATATGATCCTTTCAAACCGAAGGCAGTAACAAATATTAAAACATCCCAAAATCCTGCACTCACTACCATTTAAAACACAGCTCACCTTATTTGGTGTGCAATAGACTTTATTGATGGTGCCAACCAACAAGTCTTGACTCGTTTCAGAAATACTATAAGATTCCTTTCTCAAAAGGATAAAGGAATCTTAGTTCTGAAATGCTTCAAGACGTGTTGGTTGGCACCATCCATAAAGTCTGTTGCACACCAAATAATGTGAGCTGTGTTTTAAATGGTGGTGTGTGCAGGATTTTTTGGATGTTTTATTACTTTGATTCATCCCTGCACCCTTCCATTGTGCACACTCCTGTTCTGAGTTCTAATTTGAGCAACACATATAACCCACAAGAGTAATCAATTTTAAGGGCACGCATTCCCACAGCCCAATGAAGATATTGTCAGGTATTTTGCATGTGGAAATCCATGGAAAGAGCCTTGCTGGGGATTTAGATTTCCCTGACACAATATTCCTTTGATTTTAGTTTGGTATAGCAACTAGGACTGTGCATAATACAACTGGTGGGGGGGGGAGGAGGATGTGCATAGGTAATGCATATGTGCGTGTGTGTGTGTCCTTGTTTGAAAGTTGTGGGGGATGGCAATAGAGGTTAGGGTGTTGGACAATGATCAAATTATGATAACATAAATTAACTGTAGATGTAATTAATAAGTTATGGAGGAGCACCACTTAACTATTTCTTTACTATCAAATTTATGCTTATAAACATTGCTTTGTGTGATCACCAGTTTACACACCACTGCACTATACTACTGACCAGCAGTGAAACTGAAGCACACTACCTTTACTGAGTGCAGAAACAGAGTCGGGAGTTTTAGCTTTGGCTCTAGTTACATGGCTCTGTATATCTTCCTGACTTTTTTTTTCTTAGCTGACTTTACAGGAGGGGGCAATGCTACATATTGTCTTGTAAACAGATGAACTATTGGCAGAAACCATTGGCTACATCACCTAAACACACAAATACTGAATGACAGTAATTCCCATCACGAGGTGGAATGCAGCGAACCATGCAATCGAAGCAATTGTGTGAAATGAGTCCTGCCACCTGCCCTGCTGTAACACTACCCCATTAATCTCTCTGTTGTGCTTTTTTTAAGCAGAGTTTTAAAATTCCCATGTCTGTTTACAAACTCCCCTACTCCAGCATCCACTCAAGCACGACAGCAACGATCACTGACTAACCGATCTACTACTCGATCTACTTGACAGGGCTCAGAAAAATACTTATACTTTGCAGGCCAGGTATTCAAAAGAGTTGAGCCATGCGCAATAGGGTTGCGCCTGCGCAAGTCCGAATTTACGCCATTCTGCGATATTCAGCAGGAGGCAGTTGCGCCCCCAAAACCATGCTGAGCAACAGCGCAATGATAATGAAGGCATGCGCAACCGAAGGGGGAGGAACCATGCATAAATGGCGCAGTGTGATATTCTAAGACTTGTGCAATGCACAACAGTGGAGCAAGCGGAAGTTGCGCCATAGCGGAAATGAGCCAAAATAAAAAGGAGCAAGGAAGAGGCGCAAGAACGCTATAGGGAAGCCACATGAGACAGAGGCAGAGGCACAAATAGGGCAAGTGGCAGGAACAGGGCAGGCCAGGGAAAGGCCACAGCAACAGACAGGCACAGGGAAGGTGTGGGGAGCCACACAGTTCAGAGGCCAGCACAGGCAGGTGTACCCAGTGCAGGGGAGGTAGCAGCCAGGACAGCTGGGGGAATAAAGTAACAGCTGCCAGGGGTGAGCATGAAGCCAGGGACATGGCCAGTGCCACCTTCCACATGGGGGCTGTAATGAGGGGGGTGAGAAGGTGGGCGCCGGGGGGGGTCGTAGCCGTGGAAGGGCCCGTCGGCGGTATGCCCCCAACAGACACTACCGAGCCCACACCAGCTTTGAGCTGTACAGTGATACCGAGATTGTGGGCCAGTACCACCTGAACAGGGCAATACTGAGGCCACTCTGTGAGCTGTGCAGTGATGTGATGCAGGCACCCACACAACGGAGCCATGCCCTGTCAGTGGAGACAAAGGTAACAGCCTGCATGTGCTTGCTCGCCACGGGTACCTTCCAGAGACCAACTGGGGACACCACAGGCATAACCTCGTTGGCCACGTCATGCCACCTCACCCAATTCCTCAGCGCACTGCTGCCACATGCTGAGGAGTACATCCATTTCCCCAGAACAGTGGCGGAGCGCACAGCAAACATACAGGAGTTCCACAGGGTAGCATGTATGCCTGGCGTGCTAGGGGCAATAGACTGCACCCATGTGGCCATACGCACACCACCTGGCCAATAGGGGGCTGCATACATGAATCACAAGGGCTATTCCAGCATCAGCTGCCAGGTGGTGTGCGATGCCAGGGGGTGCATCATCAATTTCTGTGCCACGCACCCTGGGGAGCACACAATTAATTCATCTGGCACCAGTCAGCACTGTGCTACAGATTTGAGAGTGGGGACATCCCCACTGGACACCAAGTGGGTTAGTATGCAAACCAAATGGACAAAGCTAGGGCCTGGGGGGGCATGGCCAGAGGTGCCATGGGTAGTAGCCTACATGGCTTGAGGCAGGGCGATGCTGATCACCAAACTAACCTCCACCCTCTACACACAGGTGACAGTGGATACCCACTCCGTCCCTGGCTGCTCACACCCTACCGGCGGCCCACGACCCCATTGCAGCAACGCTACAATGAGGCACACGCCACCACACGCAATGTCATCGAGCGGGTGTTCGGGATGCTGAAGGCACATTTCCGTTGCCTGGACACCTCTGGCAGTGCCCTACAGTACAGCCCTCAAAGGCCTGTGGGATATTCCTGGCCTGTTGCATCCTGCACAACATGGCCAACAGAATGTGGGATAGCCATACAGGTCAAAGAGGGGGACAGCAATGGGGACAATGAGGACGCCGGTGACGATGGTGATGGGTAGCCCCCCTTGGCCGACGGGACCCCCGACTGCTCCGGCTGGCACATCTGCACCAGGACACCATCATGGAGGAGCACTTCAGCCAACCCAGGTAAGTCATGGGGACATGTACAAGCACCAGTGGCTAAGGCACAACCCACAAACATGCATGGACACACACCAGGGGTGCATGCCATCAAGGGAAGTGACAGGGCGCAGAAGCACACACACAACCAGGGATGGGTGAGGATTAACATGCCACGTGGATGGACACACACACACGCACACACACAATGCACCAAATGTGCACAGAGGGCAGGAGGCACACCGACACAGAACGCCAACCCTAGCAACACACATAATCACAGGCCACCACGCCCACTGCCTGTCCATGTGTGTGTGACAGATGCTGGGCACCATTGCACTTTGGTGTACAGCGCAATGCAGGTATAATCATGCATACGTAACTGCGGACAGCAGCCGGAAGGGTGTGTAGGTGGACTGTGTGTCCCCATGCAGGGCCGGGTACCAACCCGTACACTGCCCACCGAAACACACAATGCACACAGGGCAGCACAAGACAGTAGCCATGCTGGGAGACAGGTCATTCTCGTGACACAGTGCCACGGCTGCCACGGATGCATGGGTGGCCCCACCGAGACCCGCCAGCACTGGCAGGCTGACCACTGGCCTCATGGGGTGGCACCGATGGTCTCCCAGGGGTTCCACTGCATGAACATGACCATGCCCACACAGGGATCTGCAGCACACCAAACATGCCTGCACCAGGAGTGCTTGGGATGCCCACAGCTGAACCCGGCGTCGACAGGGTGGGAATCACATGACCCCAGGAAAGGGGGGTGGAGAGTGCACTGCATGGTGTGAGCGACACATGGGCACCTGACTGTGTACCCATTGTGGCCATGACAGCAATGAATGCTGTGCATGCCTGTCAATGGCAGTGGTCACATCCTTCTGCAAACGGTCCATCCGTGCCAGGATCCGTTTGGTGTCCCTGCTGTGATGCTCCTCTGCCCACTCCAGAGCCACACACAGTGCTTCCACGGACATCGCAAGCTGCATCTGCTGCTGGACTGATGCTCGCAGTAGGCAGGTGTGCTCATCCAAGAGGTCATCAGCCTCCTCAGCATCCTGTCCCTTAGGGTGTGCAAGGGCCTGATGTTCAGCACCCCTTGAGAGTGGGTGCTGCACACCAGGACCAGGTCTGGGCATATCCACAGGTGGTGTACAGATGCTGCCACTGAACCCTGTACCCCCCCAGGCCCCGTGGGTGACTGCTGATGCTGCCCCTCTGGCTGCTGCACACCAGGGTTCAGTGGTGCCACCGCAGTGGCTGCAACAGTCCCAGTGTCCTGAACAGACACCAGTGCTGCCCCACTGGTGCTGACAGGCACAGCCTGGGACTGTGCTGACACGCAGGCCACCATGGCGGCACCAGCCATAGCCATGGGCACGAATTGCCCTGCTGTGTGTCCATCCTGTGGCACACACGTGTCACTGCCCATGATGGTCGTGTCATCATCACTGGTGCCGGACTCTGCCCCGGCCACAGCCACAGCGTGCTGGCATCCATGGATGCCAGCACACTGGTACACAGGCAGGGCTTCCTCCACACCTGTCTCAATGACATCAGTGTGGACAGACAGGCGGTCCCACTGTCGTACAGACCCACACATACCTGTGGAGGTGGATGGTCCCACCTCCGACTCTGTCCCACTGTCTGCAGTGGACAGGCCCACCACTGCTGACCCACGCAGATGCTCAGGATCTGTAAGGGAAAGCAAAGTCGCATTACTGCGTGTGACCTACCCGGCCCCCCCGAGGCAGACCATGATTTACCATGCAGAGATGGCCACCACCCGTCTGGAAGCCACCACCTGGAACTCCCTCTTTGGCACTTCGGTGCATGCTTGCAGCAAGCCTGTCTTCCGCTGGGATGAGCTGTACCACCTCCAGCTGTCCCCCACCTGTTGCAGCCCATGCCGCCCTGATGGCAGCAACGTTCTCCTTTACCCTCCTTCTGTCTGTACCCATCTTCTTCTTACACTCCTGCACGTAGCGCTGGTGGCTGCCATGCAGGTTCACAGCATGTGCCACCTCCTCCCATGCAGCAGCATGGGCCTGAGGGGTGCCCCGCCGTCCACTGAGCAGTGGCTCCTGATCCAGGTAGGCATCAAAAAGGGTCTCGGTTTCGGCCTTAATAAAATTCAGCTTCCTCCTTCTCCCACCACTGTTGTCCTCCTCTCCAAGAACATGCTCGGTCATTATTTTGCCTGTAAGGATGCCAGTTGTTATCTGTGACCGTGCAGTCCCATGCATGTCCCCGAATCCACAGTCCACATTCCCACACAGCATGCAACACACCAATAAACTGCAGTAACCTACCATGGCCACTGCAGCACTTTGTCGCACCTTTATAGCGCAATCCATGCAAATTAGGTGAGGAGCAACTTTAATTAGATCCAAATCGCGTTGCTGCACCATTGAATGGCTGATCGGATGATTAGCATATGACGGCTGAATGTCACGCTGTTGCGCTTTGCGCAATTGTGTTGAACGTACTGAGCCACTGGCGCAGTTCTGTGGCATGCGTAGCACACCTCACTGCACATGCCCAGGTTGCTGACGCAGGTGTCTGCCACGTTGATGACGTGCTGTGCGTGGTAGGCAATGCAGGGCATGGCCACCATTGTGCCAGTGGCACTATAGCGAAGGTCACTACATGGCACTGTGGCAATGGGCCTTCATAGGTGCAATGGCACAACTGCCTGATAGTCCACTATGGTGCTGGCACACAGGCAGCCAATCGTGCTACACGCATTGTCGTCCGATGGTGCTGTGTGTGGCCTTGCGCCAGGGACCCTTGACCCTGTACCTGACCTTTGCCCCCTTGGCGGCATGCATCAGGCATAGCTGCACCTCTATCGCGCTGTTCGGTAACAGTGTGATAGGGAATGGCAGCGCTGTACCGCGCAGCATCTGCACGTGGGTTACCTCACTGCATAGTGCCATATTGCCATCTATAGTATACACAATGGCACGTAGAAGGGCTGCTCCCTGGTCTGCTATTGAGTTGGCCAATCTGGTGGCCACAGTGGAGCCACACCATGGTCCTCTCTTTAGGGAGGACCCCCTGGATAGGCCTAGGTCACAGGTGTGGCAAGAGGTGGCCACAGCCCTTGAGGCGGTGACTGGCAGGGGCAGGATGGTGGAGCAGTGCAGGCACCGATATGGTGACCTTCAGAGGAGGAAGCCGGAGTTATTGGCCAGACTACGGTCACATGCCAGGAGGGGCATGGTACCATGACCAGGTAGGGGTTCTGTCAACACACTGTTATCGTCCATATGAATCACATTGTTGTTTGTGTCCAGCACATAGGGGAGGGACTGTATGGGGTTGGCCGTGGCGGTGTTCACAGGGTGTGGGGTGGATGGGTCTGGCTGGGTGGGGGGCACACTCCTTGGGGCAGGGGGACTTTGCTTCAGGAGTGCACTGATGTTCTTCTCTCCTTTTTGTCCCCACAGGCCCGGAAGAGGTACGCCGCTTGAGGGCGGAGCGGAGGTGGTGGAAGCCACAGCCAGGCGGGCTGAGGGTCCACAACGGCCACCTGACCATCCTGATGAGGGTGAGTGACAGACATCCATGATTAATATTGCATGCTGTGTGACAAGGTGGGCAGCGGGGCATGGCCACTATTCATTGACATCACTGCCATGCATGCCACTGGTTACGGTCAACACTGTCCAGTGGCACTGCATGCCTGGGTGTGCGGCACTGGTGGTGCATGCGTGCACCACGTGCATGGCTGTGCCACTGCCTTTGCACCACATAGCCATGTCACTGGATGGCCATGATGGTGCTGTGCGTGACTTAGCTGGTGGGTGTGTGCAGCGGTCCGCATGGCTGTATGCGCCTGGGTGGGCATGTCCTGTGGACGTGATCACTGCGGCTGGTCACACACCATCACAGTGGTATGTCCCATGGCCGTATGCCATGCACAGTGGGTGGGCTGTATGGGGCTGTGCATACACACCTATTGACTGTGCTCCCTTGTCCTAGGTGCGAGGGAGATGAGGGAGATGAGAGACACCCTGAGGGAGCTACTCGCCCTGGTCCAGGAAACAGTGACCATCCTTCCGAGGATCGATGAGGTGGGGGTCTTGAGGAGGCACAGAGTGAGGGGGACCCAGAGCCTGGACCAGTGTGGCCAACATTAGTCCCTTGTCCCTGACCTCCCATCCCCTGGACCCACCCTCCCACCCCTCCTATCCCATCCCATTTGTCCACCCTTCCCCTGCCCACCCCTACCTTTTTGTGTCCCCAACCACATGTATATAGTTGTTGTTATTGTAAATAGTTTATTTATTTATTTGTGTAATACATTTGACTTTTCCATGAATACCGTGGTGGTCTCTGATTTGCAGTGGGCTATAGGTGCTCAGCTGCAGTGGTGTGCATGGCATCAGGGGTGGTGCAGTCATGGGTATGTGTGTGCGTCCATGTGGAGGTGTCTATGGTGTGGGGGTAGATATCAGTCAGTGTCTGTGTTGTGTGTGTTGTTTCCCGTGCACTAGATGACTGTGTGCAGTGGTCCATGGCGCGTGCTCTGTGTCCATGGTGCTCCCATCGGCCCGTCCATGGCCTGTGCAGCCAACACACATGCCTGTCTGTGACCTGCATGATCTGCTGGCATGTCAGTGGTAGCATTCCCTGCATGGCAGACACTGTACCCGTCACTTTGCTGGGTTGCCCATGTCACTGGTGTGGTGCATGCCTGGCTCAGGTGGTACTGTGGGCAACGCAGTCATTGTCCCACCTCCATGCTGTGGCTTGAGTGTGTTGCAGGGGATGTGCCCCACTGTCAGTGGCTTGTGCTCCGGGTGACTCATGGTGGGGTATTAGTCCATGGTGCTGACGCAGGGCGGTTGGCACTCCAGTGCCATGGTGGACTGCAGGTTGTGTGTACACAGCTAACATGGGCCCATGATGGGGGCTTGGTTGCCCCACCACTGCGTCCCTGTGTTGTTGTGCCCTTGGGTATGGGCGGGTGTCTGTCCAGACCTTGTGTGGCATCTGGTGTGGTGCATGCTTCCATGCACCACTGTGGGTGTCTGTGCTGGCTGTTGTGGCCAGTGGTGGGCCGGGGTGTGTTACTGGAATACTGTGCAGAGCGCTGTACCACTGGGGGAGGTGTCGACTACCGACCGTCCAATATGGGGTCACTCTTGTGCCAAGGCATGGTCGGTCTCTCAGCAGTACCTCGGGGGACTGTGCATGGTGGCACTTTGTCTGCCATTGTTGCATTGCCGTGTGCTGCAGCCTGCTGATGGGTGCTCATGGTGGGGCTGGCTTGCATGGTTCTGTGGTGTACAGGGTTGCATTGCTACTGTGGGGGTGGTGGCATGCATGGGGATTCCTGCAGTGGTGGTCACTGCTCATGGGGGGTTGTCTGGGGGTCACGGTGCAGGGTGTGCTGTGCACTGGTGGGGATGGTGTGGCACAGGGTGGTCCGCCCTCCTTGTGTACCAGTCACAGCTTGCCGGTAGGTGTGATGGGGCTCCATGGCCAGGCTGTGGGTTGGTTGCTTGACTCCATGGACCAGTGGTTATTCCAGCCCTCCCCTGGTTGTGCGGTGCTTGGGGTGTGGGGGGGGCGATGTCTGTTCCGCTGTGTGTTCCTGTGCCCATCTGTGGCATGGATGGTGGGCCCCTACCTCCCTGATTGTGCTGTTACATTGCTCTGCAGCTGGGGGGCTCCCAGCTTGCGCTATGGCGCCTCTGGACTGCTCAGCTGAACATCCCTTGTTGCACCATAGCGCATCATATCTGCTCAGCTTCCCCCCCCAGTTGCGCTATGGCGCAGGTTATGAGATATTCAGATGTTGGTTTTAGGTGCAATTTGGCCTGCTCCTTTTTTGAATATTGCATCCGTTGCGCATGGGTGCAATAGACTAGCGCTTGCTCCTGTTATTGTGCACTTTTTGGGCGCATTTTGAATATCTGGGCCTGCAAGTCCTGTCAAATCAGTCTGGTAAAAAAAGGCGGCTTGAAATTGAATCCAGACATATTAAATATTTTCAGCAATTTATTCACAAAACAGTATGAAACATAATTGCAAAGCTTTCACCTTATGGTGCACTCAAGCGGGAAAGTCAATCAAAGGCACCACACCCTCAGCATTCATTCTCTCTCCAGCATGCTCTCTCTCTCTACCTGTTAAAACCTTCCATGTGATAAAGTAGATGCCCATATAAAATGGGAAAAATTACAAGATGCAAGATTAATAAAAATAAAATGTATTTTATAACTGCAACCCACACAACAAATTATAAGGTATTCACTGTTATCTAGTGAAGGAATGGAGGTGGAGGGACTGAAACAGAAAGGCATTCTCACAATGAAAAGAGAGCTGCACTCTATAAAAAAATTAAAAACTTTGCACAATATAATGCTTGAACATATAACACCCACAATAAATAAAACATAAAAAAGATAGATTACCAATCAGTATTTGACAGTCTTTCAACATTTATGGTATCCTGCTCCTCTGTTTCATTGGCTGCCTCACTGTCACTTCCCTCACTCGCCTCTGTGAGGACATGCTCAAATTGATATGTTAACCCTTAGGCTGCCAGAAGATTTAGAACGCATAGGTTTTTAGGACAAGATATTATGTTGGTGGCAGGCTAAGGGTTAAAATTAATCTGTTATTGGCAGCTAATGAAGAAGCCACACACTGTATTCATCTTCACTATTATCATAATCTTGATCATATTAAAAACTACCAGAGCTGTCACTGCTGGGACACTCATTTCAAAGTCACAACAGCTACTGACACATTACAGCACCGCAACCCACTCACTACAAATGACACAATCATAGTACTCGCGCTTGAGCCTTCGGTCAGTGACGGGCATTTGAGGAGGAACTGTCCTTGGCTCCCTGAGACTTAAAACAATATTTTCTAACAAAAAGAAAATAAAGAGGCTAGCATAAGTTAATACTTAAACAGCACACAATACTGAACCAAAACCATGCAACAATAATGGTGTCAGGGGCTCTTTAAGTTGTCTGCCAGCATTAGTAGGCTGCAGTCGTGGCTCGGTAACAATCTTTGACCATGAGGCTGAAAAATAATCGGCCGTGACTGTGGCCGAAGGTTTTGCAGGCTCGCGGCCGAAGATTGTTAGGGAGCCACAGCTGAAGATTATAAAAGTGCTAAATGCTATTTTATTGACAACACTAAAACAAACCAGAGGCATGGGTCAATAGAGGGAAGCCCCCTGATCTAAACCCATACCTCAATTATTTCACAAGTCACCCATGGGGTGAAATATTTACTTTTTTACCATTCCCAAACTGAAAACAAAATGGCGGCCATCACGATCAAATAATTCTCGGGGTCAAAGATTCATTGACCACAAGGCTGCAAATCATTTGATCACCAGGTGGGATGAGATGGCCCAAACCCCATTCTTTGTTTGCAAAACAACCATATAAATTTTCCCATTGACTTATAATGGGAACTTAAAAGTGCAATAACTTTTGAATGCCTTAATATTTTTTTACGAAATGAAAAGCGGCATGTTCAGCCCATGAAGCTCTTTCAGATGAGCCATCTTACAGAGTGGCACAACAAACAACTGCTACGCAAAGCCACAGGCAAAGTCCCAAAAACTTCCTCCAAAACTGGAGAAAATGCATTTTTCAGCGTTTTGGTGTGCAAAAACCGTAAATCCAACCAAAACAAAATTTGGCATTTGAAGAGATCTACCATGCCCCACTGTGCATACCAACTTTCAGGCAAATCCGTTGAACAGGTCCAAAGTTATTAACATGCAAAACTTTGACTTTAACATAGAAGTGCCTTCATAACCCTAAATATAGAGGCATGACCACGCCCCTATAATATATTTTGCTGTAAAGGCTGGGCAGGGAGAACAACTTTAAGTAACAGTTAAGGGGAAGAGAGACTGATTAGACACAGAGTACAGCTAAGAAGTAAGTTCACCAAGACAGGAGTAGGCATAGTTGCCTATAAATTACAGTGCTAGATGGATAAGAAGGGTCAAGACAGGGCACAGCTACTCAGGGAAAGCCAATGAGAAGGACAGAAGGGTAAAGACAAAGTTCAGCTGCTCAGGGAGAGGCAGAACAGAAAAAGAAGATGCTGGGAGTGGTGCAATGCAATGGATGCGGGGCAGCAGTTTTCAGGAGGACATTCTGGATGCTGCAGTGCTGCCCCATCTGTGGGCACTTCTCTGGACTGAGGGCAGAGGTCACCAGTCTCTGGGCTGAGCTGGCTAGGATGCGGGGGACCTGTGCCTCCACCCAGAGGCCAACTAGTCAGCTTCTACCTCCTCAACAATTGTTTCGCAGAGAGAGTGGTTGTACTATGGTGTGCTCAGGGATGGTGCGGGAGGTGGCAAAGTGGCATATCCCCCAACCAGTGGCACTACATAACTCCTACACAGTGTTGGAGGAATGGGAAGGTTGTATGATGACACCAAAGGTAGTGTCCAGGAAAGGTGAGGGGGACAAAGGTGACGGCCTACATCCATCCGGGGAAGGGACCATGATCCTTAGTGAAAAGTTTAAATGCTTCTTAGGCAAGAATTTAAACTAGCCACAAGGGTGGGGGGATGGATGGAGGATAGGAAATGGAACATAACCCCCTGCCTCCCAAGGGCACAGGAACTTTGGGGAAACACAGGATGGAAGCAGACTGAATGAGGAATCACATCAACATAAAAACAGGGGTCTGGGAGAGACTGCTTCTCAGGCTGACAAGGATTATGATCAAAAGAGGGAAAGGCTTGCTAGAGAAAAGCAGGGGAGGGGCACTACATCTTGGAGAGCCATAAGTGCAAATGCTCAAACTCTGAGTAACAAGATAGGAGATCTCGAGGCTATCGTGTGGAATCTGGCTTGAACATTGTGTCTATCATGGAGACCTGGTGTAACGAAAACCAGAGCTGGGAAGTGTCCATTCTAGGTTACAATCTATTCAGGAAGGACAGAGTAGGCAGAAAGGAGGAGCCATGACTATATATGTGAGGGAAAGCATAAAGACCACAGAAATTCAAGAGGAACAGGGTGGAGGGGAGGTACTGTGGGTTACACTAGAAAGGAACAAGGGAACATCCATCAGCACAGGAATAATTTACAGACCACCAACTCAGGGGGAGGACATAGATTAAGGGATGTTGCTATCAATCCAAAGGATGGCACACAAGGGAGAGGTGTTGCTAATAAGTGATTTCAATCTACTGGATATAGATTGGTGCCTTCCTACAGTAGTAACAGCTAGGAGCAGGAGCATCTTGGACTCCATACAAGGGGGTATCCCTTAAACAGATGGTCAAAAAGTCCACACCGGATGAGGTATTACTGGACCTTATGCTTACAAATGGGGACAGCATGACAGGGGTTATAGTGGGGGAGTACCTGGGGAACAGCAGTCACTGAACAGTGTGGTTTAAAATAACTGAAGGGGTGGAATCAAGCCACTCAAGGACAATAATCCTAGACTTTAAGAGGGCAGACTTCAGAAAGATGGGAGAAAGTCTAAATGAAGCTCTGACTGGAGTAGGGGAAAAGAAAGGTGTAGAGGAACAGTGGGAGGCAATCAAAGCAAGAATTGCAATGGTGACTCAATTTTGTGTCAAACAGGTAAGTAAGGGAAACAGAAAAAAGAGATCACTATGGTTTTCTAAGGAGGCAGCAGAAAAGTTTAGAGCAAAAAAAAAACATTTAGGCAATACAAAAAGACTCAGGAGGAAGGGGACAGGGAGTGGTGTCAGAAAAAAACAAGGTGAGGCAGGGAAGGCAGTTAGGAAAGCCAAGGCATGAACAGAAGAATGTATAGAAAATTCAGTGGTAAAATGAAACAAAATCTTTTACAGGTATATCAGTGAAAAAAGAAGGGTGAGGAGGAGGGATTGTGTGACTGAGAGGGGAAAATGGGAGCAGTGTAGAGGATGACCACCAGAAAGCAGATATACTGAACAAATGTATCTGCTCAGTTTTAATGGTGGAGGGGCCAGGGAGTAGGCCAACAACATGTGAAAGGAGCATGATGAATGCTGGCTCTTTTCCGAAGGAAGAGGTCTTCAGGGAACTGGTAAAACTGAGAGTAGATAAGGCAGTGGAACCAGATGAGATACACCCCAGGATTTTCAAATAGCTAAGGGAAGTGCTGGCAGAACCACTGACTGCCCTGTTTAGCCTGTCTTTATAATCAGGCGAGGTTCCCAAGGACTGGAGGAGAGCTGATGCAGTCCCTCTATACTAAAGTAGGGACAAGGAGGAGGAGATGGGAAACTATAGACCAGTCAGCATGACTTCAATGGCGGGGAAACACATGGAAACACTGCTGAAGGAAAGAAGCGTGAAACACCTGGTTGTCAGTGGTCTACAGGACACAAGGCAACATGGTTTTATGGGAGGGAGGTCATGGCAGATTAATTTCATTTTTTCGATTGAGTAAACAGGGCAGTAGATCAAGGGGAAGGGGCAGTGGATGTGGCCTACCTGGATTTCAGTAAGACCTTTGACACCGTCCCACATCTTAGGTTAATCAGGAGGCTGCAGAACATAGGAGCAGGAAAGAAGTTGGTGAAGTGAGTGGAAAGTTGGCTGGATAATAGGACCCAGAGAGTAGTGTTAAATGGCATTCACTCTAAGGAAGGTAAGGTGATCAGTGGTGTACCACAGGGATCAGTACTGGGCCTGGTCCTTTTCAATGTCTTTATCAGTGACACTGCAGAGGGTCTAGAAAGGAAGATCTACTTGTTCGCTGATGACACTAAGCTTTGCAACAGGGTGAACATGGCAGGGGGAGTAGATAGAATGCAGGGGGATCTAAAGAAGCTGGAGGATTGGTCAAGGGATTGGCAGCTGAAGTTCGACACAAAAAAGTGCAAGATAATGCACAAGGGGCACAAAATCTTGGGGATGATCATCTCTGATGACCTCAAGGTTGGGAGGCAGTGTGACAAGGCAGCGGGAAAGGCTAGCGAAATGCTGGGATGCATAAAGAGGAGAATCAACAGCAGAAAAAGAGAGGTAACAATTGCACTGTACAGGACTTTGTTAAGGCCGCATCTTGAGTACTGTGTCTAGTTTTGGAGGCCCCACCTGAGTAAGGATGTTGATAGGGTGGAGGCAGTTCAGAGGAGGGTGACCAGAATTGTGCAGGGACTACATCACAAGCCCTACAAAGTTAGGCCAAAGGAATTGAATATGTACTCCCTAGAGGACAGGAGGGAGACCTGGGATATTTATTTATTAGTACATCGGTTTACAACCTTTGAGCCAGAGGCTCGTTTCCAAAGGTACCTCGTCACAAAGAGGACAAATACAGTACAACATTTAGTTACAATATTGCGGTTACAGCTTACATCATTGCGGTTACAGTTTTGGTAGATACAGGCAGTTATATCTTAGTAACAATTTATGTGTTACAGGTATGGTATTCACAGGTTATTACAGTTATATGGGTACAGATTGAGTGATAAAGCATACATTGGTAATGCGGATAAGAAGTCTTGAGCAGGGACTGCTAGAGGTGAATAAATTCAGGGGCTAAGGGACACGGTTTGTGATTAGTTTGGGTGAGGCGCCACTCAGAGAGTTTTGTCAGTTAGTTTAGGTGAGGAGCCACTCAGAGAGTTTTGTCAGGGCATATCAAACTAGATCACCTAGAGACAGGAACAGCTACGCACGTTAAATAGCTGACTCCGAAGTGAGATTTTGAAATGGGAGATTGTAGGGGTGTCAGAGATGGAGGTGGGGAGAGTGTTGTACCAGGAGGGAGCTCTGTAACAGAAGGACCTTTGCCCATGTGTGGTCCTGGACCTAGGGACTAGCAGGGTGGCTTTTGAGGAGTTACGAGTTTGGACTAAGGGTTGTGCAAGGTGGATAGAGGCTGTCAGACTGGGTGGTGATAGTCCAAGGAGGTTTTTTTTCGTTATGAGGCAGGTTTGGTATCTGAGCCGTTCGTCCCGGTTAAGCAGCCTAGCCATGTCATATAGCTCGCAGGTATATGTTAGCCTAGGGGCTCCCGTAATTAACCTACAGCCCTTATTCAAGGTGAGGCAAATTTTATTGAGGGGGGTCATGTCCGCAGCACCATAGACTGGCAAGCCATAGTCCACAAGGGACAGTATTGAGGAGGTGACTGCTAGTCGGAGGGCATTGGGGAGGCAGTGCTTGTAGCGGTAAAGGATTCCTAGCCGAGCGTTTGTAGCTGAGGCTAGATTATCTATGTGGTCGTGGAATGTGAGGGCTGAGTCAAAGGAGACCCCGAGGTATTTGTACAAGTGGACTAGATCGAGAGGATGCTTGGAACCAGGGAGGATGTGGAGTGGGAAATTTCTGGATTTGTTTTGGTGATGGGCAAAGAGCATAGTTTTTTTTTTTTTGATTGATTACAAGTTTGTGCTCTTTGAACCAGGCTTCAGCATCAACAAAGGCTTGTTGCAAAGAGTCTTGTAGAGAGTTGAGGTTTCGGTGGGTGGCGAAGATGACGGCATCATCTGCATACAGCAGGATTTTACCAGTGCAGGCTTTGGGGAGGGTGTTGAGATAGAGTGAGAAGAGAAGAGGACCAAGGATGGAGCCCTGGGGAACACCTGAGCGGATAGGACATGTATTGGAGAGGGTCCCATTAATTTTAACACACTGTGAGCGGGTAGACAAGTAGCTGGAGCACCAGGAGACCGGACCAGAGGCAAAGCCGGTGCGGCTGAGGGCATCCAGCAGGAGGGGTTGGGAGACAGTGTCGAATGCCTTAGAGAGGTCATTAAACACTGCCCCAATGAGCAAGCCAGAGTCCAGGGAGGAATGAAGAAAATTTGAAAACTCTATAAGGACAGTGCTGGTACTGTGCCCTGCCTGGAAACCGTGTTGCTCATGGCAGAGGATGTTGTATTTGGGCAGGTAATCCGTAATTTGGGTAGCCACCAGTTTTTCTAGGGCTTTGGAGAGGGGGTGGGAGAATGGAGATGGGCCGGTAATTCCTGGCTGAGGACCTGTCACTTCCTTTGTGAATGGGCGTAACTGTGGCAATTTTCCAGGCTGAGGGGAATTGCCCCAGGCAGAGGGACTTATTGAGCAAGCTAGTTAGTGGGGCAAGGACCTGATCCAGAACCCGGCGGAGGATACTGGGTTCCAGAGAGTCACTGCCAGTACTATTGCTCTGTAGAGCTTTAATCAGGTGTAGCCTGACTTCCTGGGCAGTGACCCTGCATAAGTGGAATCTAGGATACTGAGTATCTAGGGCAGGTAAGGAAGAAGGAGGATCAAAGAAATCACCAGGGAGGACAGAACTAAGGTCCGGGAAGGATGAGCTGAGGAAGTTGGCAATGCGGGCAGGGTCAGTGGAGACAGAGCCTTCAATAGTGATCTGAGAGGGGGGTGGGGCGCACACACTCCCATTTAGTTGTTTAATGTTGTCCCAGAAAATTCTTGCATTCCCCAGGAGGTGTTGGAGCGCCTGATAGTGATCAGCTTTTTCTTCTGATGGCCCATGTGCATTTGTTTCTGCAGCATTGTAAGCCTGTCTGTCTGCCGACCGACCTGATTCGGAGGCCAGGTGCCAAAGGTTATCCCTGTGTTTGAGCAGTTGCAGCAGGGCCGTGGTGACCAAGGGGGCATTACGAACTTTGGTTCGTACTGCCGTAAGGGGTGCTAAGATGTCACAGGCTTTGTTGAAGGTTTGTGAGAAGAAGGTAAGGGCAGTATCTATATCAGGGGCATAGTGTATGGGAGACCAGTTAATTTAGGCAAGATGATATGATTGAAATATTTAAGTACCTCACAGGGAGAAATAAGGTAAAGCAGAATACAATTTTTCAGAGCAAAAGTTGCCCAAGGACAAGGGGCCATAAGATGAAACTGGCAGGAGGGAGATTCAGGGGAAACGTGAGAAAGTACTTCTTCATGTAGAGGGTGGTGGACAAGTAGAATGGCCTGCCAGCAGAAGTGGTGGGGGCAGAAACAATAAATGGATTTAAAAATGCTTGGGATAGGCATAGAGGACTACTGGTAACTGGAGGAAAGGGACATCCTAATACTGGCAGAGCATAAAACAGCACAGTTATTTGAGGTATTGGGGCACACTAGGTGGGCTGAAGGCCCTTATCTGCTGACAAATTTCTATCTTGGGGATAAAATTAGGATTAGTATGCAAAGACACCCTGTTTTTGTGAAAAATCAAATAAGGAGGCTCACACGTTAGAGTCTGTAGCTCTGAAATCCTTTGAGCAGAAGTGACTGCAACTGAAAATACCACTTTCCAAGAGAGAAAGTATAAGCCACAAGTTGCAGCGGACTCAAAAAAAAAGCCAAAATAAGCTTTTCCAAAATAAACTTCAGGTCCCACGCCTGGACTGGATTTCAGATGGGACACCATAGATGTAGAATGCCTCTCAAGAATGCAGAGGCTACCTCCAGCTGAGAAACCGTACTGCCCTATATAGGCATGAAAAGCTGATATGGCAGCCAGGTGCACTTTGACTGAGGAATACTGCAGGCTGGAATCCAATAAGGACATCAGGTATTCTAAAACCTGATTACCTGGACAGGTAAAGGATCCAGATAATAAGAAGTGGCATATCAAGCAAACTGCTTCCACTTCATGGAGTAAGTGTTTCTGGTGGATGGTTTACTTGCAGCCACCATAACATCCACCACTTTTTGTGGCACCCCAAATTGAGCTATGGCTATGTCTTCAGGAGCCATGCATGCAGATGGAGAGACGTCAGGTCTGGATGGATCAGTTTGCCCTGTTCCTGTGACAGTAGACCCTTGCACAGGAGCAGAGATACTGGGTTTTCCACTGCCAGCTGTTGAAACAGAGGGAACAAGATCTGCCAAGGCCACAGGACAACAATGAGTATTAGAGTTGCCCCCTCCATTTTCAGCTTAAGTAGTACTCTCTGAATTAGAAGAAAGAGGGAGAAGGCATACAGAAACCTCTGTTTCCAAGAGACAGACAATGCACCTCACCAGAAAACTCCAGGCTATAGATCAAGCAAGCAGGAAAGAGGCAGTTTTGCATTGCATGGGGATGCAAAAAGGTCCCACTCTGGATGACCTCATCTTTCGAACAGGTCATTGACCACAGAGGTCAACAGTTTTCACTTGTTTATCCTGGACTGTGACTGGCTGAGCTTGTCTACCAAGAGGTTTTGGATGCCTGGAACATGTACTGCCAATAGTTCTAAGCTGTGTTCCAGAGCCCAGTGCCAAATCCACATGGCTTCCCTGCACAGTGGTTAGGAATGAGTCCTCTGTTGTTTGTTGATGTAGTGTACATAGACATATGGAATTTGACGGCAGATAAAGACCGCTTGGCCCACCTAGTCTGCCCATTTCCCTGCCTAATGGATAAGCTGCCGATCCTAGTTAACCAACAGCCTACTTCCTCCTACCCTCACTAGAATTGCCTCATGTCTGTCCCATGCATTCTTCAATTCCCACACTGTTTTTGACTCTACGACCTCCTCAGGAAGGCTGTTCCATGTACCCACACCTCTCTGTGAAGAAATATTTCACACTACCTCTGAGCTGTCCCCCTCTATCTTCAAATTGTGCCCCTTGTTTTTGCACATCTTTTTCTGAAAGATGCTACCCTCTTGGACTTTGTTGATTCCCTTGAGGTATTTGGAAGTTTCTATCATGTCCTCCCTCTCCTTCCTTTCCTCGAGGCTATACATCTTTAGTTCCTTTAGTCTTTCTTTATATGTCTTCTGATGCAGACCCTGCATCATTTTGGTTACCCTCCTCTGGACAGCCTCCACCCTGTCTATGTCTTTGTGGAGATGAGGTCTTCAGAACTGTACACAGTACTCCAGATGTGGTCTTACCAACTGTCTGTACAGAGGGCCAACAACTTCCTGTTTTCTACTGGTGATACCTCTCCCTATGCATCCCAGTATTCTCCTAGCCCTCCTTACTGCCTTCTCACATTGCTGGCCCACCTTTAGGTCTGATATGACTACCCCAAGGTCCCTTTCCATTGTTATTGTTGACAGTATCTCACCCCACATTGTGTACTCTTTCCCTGGGTTTTTGTTTCCCAGGTGCACTACTTTGCACTTTTTTTTGCATTGAATCTAAGCTGCCATACATTTGACCATTCCTCCAAACTTACCAAGTCCCTTTTCATCCTTTCCACCACCTTGTGTATCAACCCTGTTGCTGATCTTTCTGTCATCTGCAAAGAGACACAAAGACATTGTCCATATGTATTAACAGGGGACCTGGGGACAAGTTGTTTCAGAAGGCATGGAGTATGCACAGAAGGACTTTCATTTTCAGAACATTGATCTGCAAGGAGCTCTCCCCTGGAGTCCATGTGTTTGGCTATGTCTTCAGGAGCGAAAAAAGGTCTGGCTCCCCATACAATGCGCAAGAGAAATGCCGGACCTCACTGCACAACTAACACACTGAAATATGGCCAATGAAAAATCATGTACATAAATGCCCGCAGTCTGAAAAACAAGATTCAAGACCTGGAGGCAACAATGACAGAGGTTAAACTGGTCATAGTAGCCATTAGTGAGACTTGGTTCACCAATAACTACACTTGGGAGACTTTAGAACCCGGCTACGTACTGTTCAGAAGAGACTGAGGTGCAAAAGATTGGGGGGGGGGGGGAGTGGCCCTTTATGTCAATGAAAATATCAAAGCTACTGAAATTCAGAATACACATAAGGAGCCAGAAGAACTGTGGGTCACCTTGGAAACAAGAAATGGGATAGCCATATGAACTGAGGCTGTCTACAGGCCTCCAGGCCAGGGGAAGGACATAGACACATTACTGTTAGAAGATATACAAACATTACAGCTAAAGGGGAGGTTCTGATAACAGGATACTTCAACATGCCAGATACAGATTGGTCAATACCAGCAGGAACATCTGCCAGAAATAAACACAGTAGATTCCCTGTAGGGGAAGGTCCTCAAACAACTGGTACAACAACCCACAAGAGACAGGGCTATCCTGGATCTAGTACTAACATGGAAAGGATCACAGATCTCCAGGTAGAAGGTCACCTGGGGGCCAGTGACCATCACATGGTATGGTTCAGTTTGGCCACTAGAACTAAAGCATCCCATTCCAAGGCAAAAATATGGGACTTCAGAGGAGCTGACTTTGATAAGATGACCAACAGAGTTAAGCTAGCCTTGGCAAGAAGAAGTACAGGTGAGGGGGTACAGGCAAGATGGGCAAGCATTAAGGATGCAATACTTGAAGCAACATCCCATTGTGTTAGGGAGAAAAGCAAGAGCAAAAGAAAGAAGAAATCACTTTGGTTCTCAAAAACAGTAGCAGAAAAGATCAGAGCCAAAAGGCTGGCCTTCAGGAAATATAAGGGAATGCAGCGGGGCAAAGATAGGGAGGCATACCAAACTTCCCTAAGGAAAGCAGGGAAGGCAGTAAGGCAGGCAAAGGCCCAAACCGAGGAAACACTAGCATGAACAGTAAAAGAAGGGGACAAGACTTTCTATAGATACATTAGTGAAAGGAGAAAGTCCAGAGGGGGTATTACTAACATCAAAGGGGATAATGGGGAGTGTGTGGAGGAGGACCAAGGAAAAGCATCTATCCAAAATAGACACTTCTGCTCAGTATTTACTAAGGAGAAGGTAGGACAGGGTCCATAGCTTAGCACCATGGACACAGGAGGGACGGAGGTGTGCACAAGTCCCTTCACAAAAGAAAGGGTTCTACAAGAGCTCACTATGCTCAGGGTGGACAAAGCAGTAGGACCTGATGGCATACATCCCAGGGTACTAAAGGAGCTAAGGGTGGAACTAGCAGAGCCATTAGCAGAACTGTTTAATAAGTCTCTGATCACAGGAGAGGTCCCAGAAGACTGGAGAAAGGCTTATGTGATCCCGCTCCACAAGAGTGGCAGCAGGGAGGAGGCAGGGAACTACAGACCAGTTAGTCTTACCTCAGTAGTGGGCAAGACTATGGAGGCACTCCTTAAGGAAAGGATAGTGCAACATCTGGAATCCATAGGAGCACAGGATCCAAGACAGCATGCGTTTATAACAGGAAGGTCCTGTCAAACTAATCTCATAGATTTCTTTAACCGGGTAACCAAAGTGATGGACCATGGGGGAGCAGTTGATGTTGCCTACCTTGACTTCAGCAAAACTTTCTATACTGTTCCACATAGAAGATTGATTAATATGCTGAGTAGGCTCAGGGTGGTCAGAAGTTGATCAACTGGGTGGCAAACTGGTTTGCAGGCAGAAAACAGAGAGTAGTGGTAAACGGTATACAGTCAGAAGAGATGCAAGTCACAAGTAGGGGAAACTCAGGAATCAGTCCTGGGGCCAGTCCTTTTCAATTCCTTCATCAGTGACATTGCAGATGGACTGGAGGGTAATGTTTGCCTGTTTGCAGATGACACCAAGATCTGCAAGAGTAGATGATCCAGATGGGGTGGGCAGAATGAGAAAAGATCTGGAAAAACTGGCAAAATGGTCTGATGAGTGGCAACTGGGGTTTAACGCAAAGAAGTGCAAGATCATGCACATAGGGAAGAGAAACCCTGAAGCTACCTATAGGTTGAAAGGGGAGTTGCTGGCAATCACAAGGGAAGAAAGAGACTTTGGCATCATCTTCACAGATTATCTGAAATCTTCCAAGCAGATCACTAAAGCAGTAGGTAAGGACAGAGGGATGTTGGGGTGTATTAATAGGGGTATCACAATTCATAGGAGGGAGGTAATAATCCCTGTTTACAAGACACTGGTTAGGCCCCATCTGGAGTACTGCATGCAGTACTGGAGGCGCACCTGTACAAGGACATTAACAAAATGGAGGCAGTACAGAGAAGGGCAACCAAAATGGTGCAGGGACTGCATCAGAAAACATATGAGGACAGATTAACGAAGCTCAATATGTATACCCTAGAGCAAAGGAGGGAGAGAGGTGATATGATCAAAACATTCAGACATCTTAAGGGCATTAACAAGGTGAAAGAGTCTAACACGTTTCAATATAAGAAAAATAGCAGGACAAGAGGACACAACATGAGATTAGAGGGAGGCCAATTAAGGGGTAATGTGAGGATGTTCTTTTTCACAGAAAGGGTGGTGGATGCATGGAATGTCCTACATCAGGAAGTGGTGGATATGAATACAGTGCAGGGCTTCAAACAGGTATGGGATAGGCATAAGGGAGCAATACAGATGAGTATGAATAAATTGGTCATTAATAGAGTAAGGCCTATGGCACATTCATAAGGTAGAAAAAATAGGTAGACTGGATGGGCCTTGTGGTCCTTATCAGCTATCAACTTCTATGTTTCTATGTTTCTATGTGTCTGATGAGGACCCAAGTGTGCTCCCAGTCTAGCCCCGAAGCATCCGTGGTGAGAATCTGAAGAGGGAAGGGGATCAGGAAGGGAACCCCCCCAGAACAGGTTGCTGAATTCCATCCACCACTTGAGCACTTTGTGCACAGGGGACATGACTAGAACTATCTTTTCTAGGTCGTCTATGAGCTGGTCCCACTGGTCACTTAGGGTCCACTGGGGAATCCGCATGTGCAGCCTGGCCTGTGGTACTGTGACAATGGCCACGCCCATGAGTCCCAGAAGGTGCAAAACCATCCTTGCTGAGACATAACAGTTGTGCACTAATTGTGCATGGGCAGTCAGATGGTCAAAACTGTTCAGAGGCAGGAAAGCCGAATCTTGGGCTGTGTCCAGGACTGCCCCTATCTACTGTAGCCACTGGCAGGGTGTCAACACTGATTTTGGTATGTTGACTTCATCCCCACAGCATTGAACAGCTGTCTGGTTTGAGCTGTTATCAACAGCTGGACCCTGGAGTGGGCCTTCAATAGCCAATCCTCCAGGTAAGGAAAAACATACAGGCCTTCGCTGTGAAGGGCTGCTATCACCCCTGTTAAGCATTTCTTAAAGACCCGTGGTGCAGAAGATAAGCCAAAGGGCAACACTCTGAATTGGTAATGTTCCCTTAGATACAGGAACCTAAAGTATTTTTTGTGAGGTTTCTGGATTTTGACATATCTGTAGAGGTATGCATCCTTCATATCCAGGGAGCATATCCAATCCCCTGTTTACAGTAATGGAAGGAGACCCTGCAAATTGACCATGTGGAACTTCTTGTATTATATAAAAAAGTTGAGATCCCTTAGATCCAGAATAGGCCTCAGGTCTCCTGTCCACTTTGGGACAAGAAAGTACTGATAGTAAAAACCTGTGTTCCTCTGTTCTAGAGGCGCAAGTTCTATGGTCCATTTTTGAAGCTGAGTCTGTACTTCCTCCAGCAACAGGGGCAGGTGCCCTGGAGGATATGTTATCAGAAATGTGGGATGATCTGGAGGGTTGTCCAGAAGTTCCAGAGAATTATGCTTTTCTGTGATCTATAGAACCCATGCATCTGTAGTCACCTCCTTCCGCTAGTTTAAGTGAAGCAAGAGTCTGCCCCCTACAACTTCCTCGGGATATAAACGTGGTTGGGGGTATAAAAGTAGTCAGAATGAGCTGGTAGGGGTGGCTCAATCAGCTCCAGCACCTCTAGGTGCTTTTGAATGGGCACCTGGGCTAGTATCAAGGACTAGCAAGACCCTTGCTCCTTTGCCCATGCCCTGCTGTCTGGGGGCTGGGAGCTGTCTAACACCAGCTGGGCGAAAGGTACCCCTGCTCCTACACCTGAGTTGGATATGGTAGAGGGAATGCATTGACTTCAAAGTCCTACAAGAGGCCTGGAGATCTTTCAGTCTCTTGGACCTCATGACCAAACAATTTATGCCCTCTGAATGGGGCATTAGGAATTGTTTGTTGCACATCATTAGCAAAATCTGCTACTCTGAGCCATGAATATTTCCTGAGACAAATGCCAAAGGCCACAACTCTGGCAGAAGCAAATGACACATCATAGGTTGTGTGGAGCAAATGCTTGCCCACATCAGCCCCAGCTGTAACAGCTTTTAGTACTGTAGCTCTTGTTTTGGGGTACCCTCAAGCAAAGCCTGTGCAGCTGCCTTGGTCTTTCTCCAGCAGGTGTTTTGATGTGTCAGCATGTGGACCTGGTAACTGGCAATATGAAGGTCCAATGCTGCAGAGGTATATGCCTTTTTGTCTATTTTTATTTTAAAACAATTACCAGGAGTGACATTTTAAGAGTTAAAAAATCTGGATGTAACCAAAGGCCCAGTACTAGACATGGCAGAAAGGTAAATCTAGAAAGGCTGCTGCACAAGAATTATCTGTTCCTTTGCAAAAACGTTTTTAATAAATCTATGCAAAGGGTACTGTATCTTTGGGGAAAAAAAGCCTGTGTTGTACCTATATATAAAGGTGGCTCAAAAATTGAAGTCTCTAACTATAGACCAATTTCTATTCTGTCCTTTATGAGGAGATTAGAGGAAAGATTACTCTGTGAACAATTGATGGATTATCTGGAGAAATATAATGTGATCATGAATGTTCAGCATGGTTTCAGGAGGGGGGTTGGCATGGCAACTGCCTTGGTCAGGTTAACAAACGATCTGTATACGAATATGGATGGGGGTTGTTTACAGAGGTGGTGTTCATGGACCTGACCAGGGCATTCGAACAGTAGATCACCCTCTCCTGAAGCTAAAACTTAGTAGGTTGGGAATGAGTAAGCCTGTAGCTGACTGGTTTGCAAGTTATTTAACTAACAAGAGAACAAGTAGTTAGAGTGAATGGGGTTTTATCAGATATGTGAACCCTGACTCATGGTGTACCAGAGGGGTCCATTCTTGGATCCCTGTTGTTCTCTATGTTCATCAGTGACCTGCTTCAGCAGCTTATATGGTCTAATATTATTTTATATGCAGATGATGCAGTTTTGTATTTGGTGGAAAATGATTTGATGCTTTGAATGTAAAATTGGAAAGTGAGTTTTGTATTTTGACTAGATGGTTTTTACAAAACAGTTTGCTGATGAACAAAAAGAAAACAAAGATAATGATGTTTTGTGTGGCACAAAATGCTAGTAGAATAAATGATTAACTAACTTTAAAATTTGAGAATGGAAGTTATTTGGAGGAAGTGAATAATTTTAAATACTTAGGTGCAACATTGGATTGCCAGTTAACATTTGATGCACACGTTGATCAAACCTGTGACATATTACATAAAAAATGGGTGCTCTATATAGGTCCCAGGGATTACTCATGGACAGTACAAGAAAATGTTATCTCATGCCTGTCTTCTTCCTTTGTCAGATCATGGAAGTGTGGTATGGGTTGAGGTGTCCGAAAGTTGTTTTTTTTTTTAAAAAGAACATCAATGTATAATCTGTTTAGTAGATTTGCTCTATATGCAAAGCATTGGGAACATCATTGTACTCTATATAGAAATTTAAATTGGCTACCCCTTGATAGTAGAGATTGTTTCTATATGACTTGTATGTTCTACAAAGCTTTGAGAATGATAAATATGGGACCATTGACAGGCATAATTATCCTCCAAAACAAGTCGTCATGCTTGCATTCAGATGACACTTTAATGATCCCACATTTTAAAACCTCAACAGATCAACGATCTTATATGTTGCTGCAAAAAAAATGAAATTCATTACATCTGTAAATTCAGAATGCAAATATGTTTTATTGTTTTAAAACTTTGTATAAAGCACATTTTATGTCTGATTTAAATGTTACCAATAATTGTTATGTCTTGTATGTTTTGTATTTTGTTGTATGTTCCGGGTCATGCCTGTAAAAGGGCCATGTGGCCCAGTGTGCTTACCCAGTTAACAAAATTAAAAATAAATAAATAATAACTATCCAACCTCCTGGATTCTTTACCAGGGGGAAGGGAACTGAGGTGCTTAGATGTCCTAGACCTGTCATGGGCAGCATTAATCTCCACTGAGTCAGTATCAGGTTCTGTGGCATAAAAAGACTCCCCAGAAGGGGCTTAATACATTTTGTCTGCTTTCTTGGGGACAACTAGTATGTTATTTAGTCTGTACCAGGCAGCAAAGGTGGCATCCTCTAAGGCTGGGTGTAGAGGAGGCATCACAATGGCAGGAGACTCTGGTAGTACCAGGAACTCTATCAAGTTCTTTTTGGCTTCTCCAGGGCAAATCCCATGGCAGCTTGTAGAGTCCTTGGGAGGAGACAATGGTCTATCCACCACAGAGTCCTTACTGCATGAGGAAACAGTAGAGCTGATGCCATGTTTATATTGGCTCACACTATAATCTTCAGCCTCATCCACCTCTTCCTGCATCATTAGATCATGATTGTACTCATACTATTCATTGACAGGGTTGATGGGGAGGAGAGAGCATGCTGGCAACATTGGCAGTGTCATAGGATGTATCTGTGGCAAGGGAGTGCCTTGTGGCATCAATGAGGGATTAGTAATAGGCCTCATCAATGGGCCCCCGGGAACAGGGAAGCCAGGTATAAATGTCTTATCATGTCATGTTTCCAGTCAAGTTTAGTTTATTGTTGATCAGTTAAGACACCATTACAACACTACCTAATAATAAAAAAAGACATAAATTACAATACATATTACATACAAAAATAGTTACATCTCAGGCATATGAAGGTCATATATAAAACATCTTCCATGTCTCCAATAAATGAAATCATATCTGTCTATACATTGATAAATTCATTGCAAAGTTAAGCAACCAAAAATTCCACACTTCAGTTCTATTTCTGAACCTTGTTTAAAATATCTTAATTTGTCTTCCTCTGGATCAGAGTATAACTTCAGTGGTTCATTCTAGAATTATCCACAACTATAATATATGCTCTGAGTAATATATCTTTTAACAGGACAATTAATTGAACCCATAAAAGCATTTCACACTATCTAGTAAGTGCAGCACATCAGGGCAAACAGGGTAAACAGCAAGATGTCCAACTTTGGATAGGGAACACTTCATCAAACCCACCACTTATTATCAAGATCCAGAGTCTATTTTGACTTGTAGTCTCTGTATGCATTAACAGGACCCCACCCGCTGAATCCCACTGTATGCTAACAAGTCAGACTCCCCATGGGTTACCTTTTCCACTGGGTGCCACTATGCTAAAATAGGTCAGAGTACTAGTCTACTCTGGCTACAAGGCCAAGGTCAACTTTCCATTCAGACCTGCTCAGGCATGCAGGCACCAAACTTGGGAATATAAGCCCGTAAGAGGCACAATGCCAACAAGGTGCAGAATAGCACTAGGTTCTGCTCCAATATACTCAGCTGAACCACTAGTCATTTTTGCCCCAGAGTTCATAGAAACATAGAAATATAGAATGTGATGGCAGATAAGGACCGCTTGGCCCACCCAGTCTACCCATTTTCCTACCTAATAGATAAGCTGCAAATCCTAGTTAACCAGCAGCCTACTTCTTTCTACCTCCACCCCCCTAGAATTGCCTTATGACTGTCCCATACATGCTTGAATTCAACCACTGTTTTTGACTCCACAACCTCCTCTGGAAGGCCGTTCCATGCATCCACAATCCTCTCTGTGAAAAAATACATCCTTACATTACCTCTGAGCCACCCCCATCTTCAAATTGTGCCCCCTTGTTCTTGCACACCTCTTTTTTTGAAAGATGCTACCCTCTTGGACTTTGTTGATTCCCTTGAGGTACTTGAAAGTTTCTATCATGTCCCCCCTCTCCCCCCTTTCCTTGAGGCTAATACATATTAAGCTCCTTTAGTTTCTCTCCATATGTCTTCTGGTGCAGACCCTGCACCATTTTAGTTGCCCTCCTCTGGACAGCTTCCATCTAGTCTATGTCCTTGCGGAGATTGGGTCTCCAGAACTGCACAAAGTACTCCAGATGGGGTCTCACCAGCTGTCTGTACAGAGGGATAACAGCTTCCTGTTTTCTACTGGTGATGCCTCTCCCTATACATCCCAGTATCCCCCCAGCCCTCCTTACTGCCCTCTCACATTGCTTGCCCACCTTTAAGTCATCTGATATCACTACCCCAGGTCCTTTCCATTTTTGTTGTTGTTAGTATCTCACCCCAATTGTGTACTCTTCCCGTGGGTTTTTGTCTCCCAGGTGCATTACCTTGCACTTCTTAGCATTGAATCTAAGCTGCCATACATTGGACCATTTCTCTAACCTTGCCAAGTCCCTTCTCATCCTTCCCACCCCACCTTGTGTATCAACTCTGATGCAGATCTTTGTGTCATCTGCAAAGAGACATACTTTTCCTTCCAGTCCCTCTGCAATGTCGCTTATAAAGACATTGAAGAGGATCGGTCCTAATACTGAACCCTGCGGTACCCCACTAGTAACCCCCCTTTCTTCAGAGTGGACTCCATTTACTATTACCCTCTGTGTCCTATTCTCCAGCCAATTCTTTACCCAGGCTATCATCTTGTGACCCACTCCCAGGCTGGCTAACTTGTATATTAATCTTTTGTGTGGGACTGAGTCAAATGCCTTGCTAAAGTCTAGGTAGGCCATGTCCACAGCCCTTCCCTGATCTACTACTTTGGTCATCCAGTCAAAGAAATCTATTAGATTCATCTGGCATGACCTTCCCACTGTGAATCCATGCTGCCTTGGGTCCTGTGCCCCTCTGGCCTCTAGGTACTTGACAATTCTTTCCGTCAGAAGTTATTCCATCATTTTCCTTTTCACTGAGGTTAAACTAACAGGTCTGTAGTTTCCTGCTTCTGCCCTGCTCCCACTTTTGTGAAGGGGAATCACATCTGCACTCCTCCAGTCCTCAGGTACCACCCCATCCTCCCATGATTTGTTAAAGAGGGTAGTCAGTGGTGTCACTAGTTCTACCCTTAGTTCTTTTAGAATTCTGGGATGAATCCCATCAGGCCCCATTGCTTTGTCCACCTTCAGTTTTAAGAGTTCTTTCAGAACCCTTTCTTCTGTAAATGGGCTGGTATCAACTTCTGTATCCAGAGTGTTTCTATGGTTTGTTTTAGGTACCTCCTCTCTTCATTTGTAAATACTGAGCAAAAATATTTTTTAGTATCTCTGCCTTTTCACCTTCACCCTCTGCCCACCTCCCCCCCTTTATTAAGCCTCACTATCCCTCCCTTAGTCTTCCTTCCCTCCCTGATGTACCTAAAAAGGGTTTTATCCCCCTTCTTAACTGAGTTGGCTATCTTTTCCTCGGTTTGGGCCTTTGCTGTTCTGATTGCCTTCCCAGCTTCCTTTTGCTTTAACTGATACAATTCTCTGTCCTGCTCCTTCTGTGATTCCTTGTACTTTCTGAATGCTTTCTTTTTCTCTTTGAACCTTCACTGCTACCTCCTTTGATAACCATAGTGGTTTCTTACATCTTTTTGTTTTGTTTATTTGCTTCACACAAATGCTTGTTACCTCTGAGATGGCAGTTTTTATTATTCCCCATTGTTCTTCCACCCCTCCTTCCTGCCCATTTGCTAGTGCATTCCTTGGGCACTCACCCATTTTGGCAAAGTCAGCCCTCCTGAAGTCCAGTACTTTTGCCTTTGTATGGCTTGACTCTATTGCTGTGTTTATTGTGAACCATACTGTTCGATGGTCGCTAGTTCCCAGATGGCTACCCACTTCTACACCTGTGATCCTCTCTCCATCTCCATTTGCGAGAACCAGGTCTAAGATTGCTCCCTCTCGAGTGGGTTCCAATACTAGTTGTCTAAGGCATGCCCCCTGTAGGGCATCTAGAATAACCCCACTCTTAGAAGTGGCCGCTGCAACTGCACTCCAGTTAACATCTGGCATATTCAGATCACCCATCAGCAGTATCTCCCCTTTATATGCCATTCTAAGTATACTTTCTATCATTTCCTCCCCTGAGAGGGGTCTGTATCAACCCTGTGCAGATTGTGGTGCCATTGCCTGCCTCCAAATTGACCCACAGTGCTTCTTCTCCTCCCTGTTTTCCCTTTTGTTCTGTTGCTTTGATTCCTTCCCTTATGTAGAGAGCCCTCCTCCTCCTCCTCTTTTACCCTGCCTGTCCCTCCTGTAGATAGTGTATCCTGGTATGTTTACATCCCAGTCATGGTTCTGTGTGTACCATGTTTCTGTGACTGCAACGATATCCAGATGTTCCTCCTCCATCAAGACCACTAATTCAGGAAGCTTGTTACCCAGACTACGGGCATTGGTACTCATTGCTCTCCATTTTTGATGGCTTTACCTTCTGTAGCAGCATCCCCCACTGACCTTTCTACCTTGGCCTTTTTTTCATTGAGTACCCTGTTTTGTAGGGGGAGGCTGGGATTTTCCTGCTGCTTATCAGTGCCTCCCCCCTTGACTAGTTTAAAGCTTGCCAATGAAGCATTTAAACCAATTGCCCAAAAGACTTGTTCCCTTCCTGGACAGATGCAGACCATCCTGCCAGTATAGGCTGGTATCCCTCCAGGTGGAACCCCAGTCCCCAATGAAGCCAAACCCCTGTGCTCCACACCATTTTTTCCACCATTCATTAAACTGCATGGTGCAATGTACCCTCGCCTCACCCATGCCACTAAAAGGCAGCACCTCTGAGAAGGATACTGTGTATGCTACTTGTCTTAGGCCCCTCCCCAGCTCTACAAAGTCCTTCTGCACTGCTCTAATCTCATGATGAGCCAAGTCATTTGTCCCTAGGTGGACAATGACGTCCAGCTCATACTCCTGTGCAACTGTAGTAAAGTTCCAGTAGTAAATATTTGTGGCCATAACAGCAGGGATACTTAAGGAACACTTCTCCCTACATTTCAGGCAAAATTTTTGAACAACTCTAAAATAGACTGACTTAACCCAGACAAGAAAGGTCAATTAATTTGAAGGGTTGAGTCAGACTCAATTACCAAGTACTATGAGCAGATTAAGATACATGAATCATTTTAACCTGGAGACACTAAAGGTTATTTGGTCTACAAGGCTTCCATTAATAGCCAGAGGCCCAATTGTCCTGATTATAATTGTAATATATTGTAATATCCCTTATAAAAAGTACTACTATACAAACATGAACATTAGTGACATTAAATGACACATTTAGCATTTAAAAAGTAAATTGCGGCTAAACAGGAGATGACAGGCTCCACTTAAACCAAGGAGTCCATCAGGTTATATAACAATAATTAAAAATCTGTGAGTCTATGCTCTGCAATGCTATGAACCTATATTGCCATTTGTTACTCCTTTGTTCAGGTGCAGGATGACTCTATGAGAAATGACAAAAGTTTTCAGAGGTATCTGACTGCATTGCAATCCAAGTATCAATTGGGCACCAAGTACTTTTTTATAGTAAGTGGAAACCTAGACAAACACCTCACAGTGTTTTAATAGCCTCAAATGAGTTTTGTTAAAGTTCAGGTTCTATATTATTTTTTCTCCTGAAAACTCTCGATGATATTCAGCCCACCAGCTTGCAACAGTTGTTTTTTAGCTACATTAGGTTGCAGACCAAACATGCAGCCCATAATGACCCATTTTAGCAAAAAATAAATTCCAGTGATCTCATTTGCAAGGTCTACATAGCACCCAAAAATATAAATGTAATAAAACAGTACATCCTTGGTGTCCCCTGGTCACCTTGCTGTGTCAATGCTAAAGTGAAAATAAGCCACACTTTTCCCCAAATTCGGGGTTCCTTAAAAATGCTGTTACAGTGGCCTTAAAGCTCAGGGCATCCAACTTTAGCAGTTGTTCCAGCTGTTCTTGATTCCCACTCTCCAGTATCCCCTCACCTGTAGCTGGCATCCTTACACCTGCGACCAAAAATTATTGCCCCTGGTCATTAGCGTTTGGGTTAAGTTTTGCCAGCAATTAAAATTCACTAACTGCCTTTCAGCTTTTCGAGGAGGGTGCTCTCTACTCTGTGAGTCTATTGTCCATTACAGACGCTCCTCCAGCAGTCTCTTTTTTTCCAGATTTCACAGCATACACACCTGGTGAATTAAACAGAGAGAAACGCTCCACTGAATGCAGTAACTTTAGGATTACAAAACAAAACAAACTCAGATAACCCCAACCCTGAGGCAACCTGATTATTTTTATCAACCTCCTTGTACAAACTGCTATTCAGAGAATGTAGAGCACTGCAACTCCCAGCTGAGTGGTAGCTAGTGGGTAGAAGAGTTCGGCAATAAAAAACTTTTAAAACTTTAATTTTCACACTTCCAATGAGAAACTATAAAATAACAGCATATAAAGCTATAAAATGCCTAAGTAAATGTCACATCACAGGGAGTGGGAAGCAGAGCATCATCGTGGCCATCTTGCTGCCCTGCCCCCCCCATACAACTTGACTCTTATCATGTCAGAAAACGATAAGAGGATTGCTTGAGCATCAGCACCACTATGATCGATGGGCACAACAGGAAGAGTCAATTGGGGAGGCTAAGTCCTTGACATTGATGGTGATGTGTCAGCCGTAATAGGCCTGGTAGTGCCTGCTCCAAGCCTTGACCTTGAAGTTGTGTCAACAGTCGGGAAACAATCAACTGAGCAGATGACATTGAAGAGGAGGTCATACCTGAAGAACGCAGGGGTGACCTGGAATGCACTGGGAGGCTTTCTGTTTTTTTTTGTCTGGGTGATTGTGCTTGTGACTCCCTGATGCCTTTTCCTGGAATTTAGACAAATGCAATTCAATCAACTGGGCCAGTGACATTGTTGTCTTTTGTTGGAGAGCCTTCTCCATTCTGGCTATGGTCTTTTACAGAATAAACTTCTTCAAAGCACCTTTACAGCATTGCCTGGTTGCAGGGTTAAACCCCCAGCAAATTTCGCAGGCATTCACGTTGTGATCTAGGCCTAGGCAGCAGACACAGTGTCATGGGAGTCTACAGCGCAGATCTTGTCTCCACACTCACAGTACCAGAAGAGTTTTGAAGTTTTTTTCAAAGACATGCAGGTCACTGAAAATCACTATACAGGTGATTACTTTCATGGATGTAAAATAAACAAAATGGTAGCTATTGCATTGAGACAGATTTTTTTCTTGTTCCTTGAGAGGCCGGGCTAGGCTTAGGATTTGTCAGGTTGTTGAAAGGAGTAGGACAGATTTTTTATGTTTTATTCCCCGATGGTACAAGTTTGGCCCTGGACTCATCAGGTAGTTGGGTGGTGGGGGAGCGACAGTTTCTTTTATTGTCTAACAGATAGTTTTGGGCACTGGACCTATGAGGTAGTTTGGTGGAGGGGTCAGGTTTGTTTTATTCCCCAATGGACCAAGTTGGACACCAGGCTGTGCTGCTGTGCAGCGTTCTGGGTTGGAGCATGCACAGCAGTTTGATCCCTTTATGCATGTTGTGAAAAGTGCAGAGCTGAGATCGAACAAAGAGAGAAAGAAAGAGAGAGAGGAAGAACTGGTAGGTGGAGCCAGGATCAATCACTGGCACTTTGGGTTTCAGCTTTTGAAGTGAATCCCATCGGCCACCATGACCTAGTTTCCCACACTAGCATGCTGCAGGCCAGAGGAGGTGGAGATGCTTGAACAGGCTGAGGCTGGTTGTAACAAAAATGTGGCACAGCCCTAAACAAAATGTGCTGTATTTGAGCCCCTGTATATGACCTGAGTGGATGGGAATGGGGACAGCAGCATTTTACTACCCTGCCTATTCTACCTTCCGCTCACTGCTTTGCTGCTACTCCTCGTGATCTCTGTTTTGCTTAATATGTAAGCTAAATTGTGTACAGGACCCATCAAGTGGTTGTAGGAAGGGGGACAGATAATTTTATTTCCAGATGGTCCAGGTTGGGCACCAAACTGGTAAGATACTTGGGAGGGAAGACAACCAGCTTCTTATTCTCCGACAGGTGGGGTTCAGCACTGAAACTGACACATTGTTGGGGGGAGGGTTCCTTATTCCCTGACAGGTTGGGTTGATCACTGGACTGCCAGGTTGTTGGGGGAGTAGAATAGTTTTTTTTATTCCATGACATGCCAACTTGGGCTCCAGACCTGTCAGGTTGTTGGATGTGGGGTACAGTTTTTTTTTTATCTGGGCCAGGTTGGACACTGGACCTGTCTGGCAGTTTTAGAGAAAAGGACAGATTTGTTTTATTCCCTAATGGGCTACATTGGGTACTGGATCTGTGAGGCTAAAGTTAGCTTTCAATGAAAACTCAGGCCAGGCAAGCTACAGTCCTTGAAATACCACCTCATCAGCTGGGACTGGTCTCCCATTGCTGCCTCGCCTGATATTGATTCAGCCCAGGAGTACTTTGTCAATTCCTTCAATTCCGCCTGTGACCATTTTGCACCCTTCTGCAAATGAGTCATTAAAGGTGCTGACATCCCTTGGATGTCCCAGTCCCTTCTGGACCTCATGGGCCACCGAGACAATCTCTGGCACGTAGCCTTGGAGACTAGGAGGCCCACTGATAGGCAATGCTACCATGAGGCCAGGAACCACAGCACCTGGCAAGTCCGACAGGCAAAAGCAGAATACTACAGAGCAGCCCTCACCACCTCCTGGGGGAAGGGGTGCAATTTCTGGGACTCCGTCAAAGATCTTAATGGCAAAATCTCTAATACCCCCCAGATACTGGGAAATAGTGGTATCTCTACAGACCCTGACACAATAGCAAATGCTCTGAACTCCTCATTCTTGGACCTCAGCAACGTGCTCCCTATCAACTTTTTTGCACCCACCCCCACCATAATGTTGACACCCACCCAAGTACCCCCTTTCCACTTCAAGGTCATCTCCCAGCGTGATGTTGCCCCCCTTCTGTTAAAGGCACTTAGCAAATCCTGGTTCAGCAGTGACAATCTCGATCTTAAAATACTAAGGCTCACTCTGCCTGAAGTACTTTACCCCCTCACTGCCCTTCTAAACCACTCCCTTGCCCTGGGTAAATTCCCCTCCATGTGAAAAACTGCCTTCATCACTCCTCTGCTGAAGAGTGGTGACCAAACCCTGCCTAGTAATTATCGACCCATTTCAATTCTACCCCCTCTCTCCAAGGTTCTTGAAAAGATAGTCTCCACCCAAGTCACAGACTACCTTGCTCAACACAATCTACTCTGCCCCAAACAGCATGGTTTCCAAAAAAACCATAGCACCACAGCCGCACTTTTGGAAGATATCAACACTATCCATGTGATCCTGGACGCAGACCAGATTGCTGGTGCTGTCTATAGTAGATCTTTCTAAAGCATTTGACACCATCCACCACTCACTTCTCTTAACCTCGCTAACGCAAATAGGTTTCTCACAGGATACCACCACTTGGTTCTCAAACTACCTGACTGACAGAACCCAGAGAGTCAGACTAGGGCATACATTATCATCCCCTCTCAAAGTTACATCTGGGGTCCCCCAAGGGTCAATCCTTGGCCCCCTACCTTTTACTCTATTCCTTAACTCCCTGCCCAAGGCCTATTCTGGGAGTCTCCTTCTATACGCAGATGATGCGGTTTTATCCAGCACCCAGACCAACCCTACTGCCCTCCAAGGGTCATTTAATGAGGATGAATCCTGGTTTACTGGCCATAGGCTTGTTCTAAACTATAAAAAAACAAAGTTCATGCTGTTTGCCCATGCCCAAATCAAGTTCAGTAACCACCCCCTGCCATCCATAACTCCCATAATGAGACCCTGGAAGAAGTTTCTACCTTTAAATATTTAAGGGTTACCCTAGACTCAGGGCTAACCTACCATGAAGATATCTGCCGACTTAATACGGCTGTAAATGTGAGCATTGGTCTGCTCCACCGCTGCAAGCACTGTCTCCCCCTGAAGCCCTACAGGTAGCCATCTTCTTCTCCGTTCTGTCACTCATTGATTACAGGATTATCTTCTATGGTGCTGCCGACAACACCTCCCTTAACAAAATTAAGGTTTCCCTGAATAAAGCCTGTAGACTGGCCACAGGATGTGACTGGCTTACGCACACCTGTACGCTGTATACCAGTATAAACTGGCTTAATTTCGATGATCGCCTAAAGTACCAGACCTGTCTCCTTGTGAAGAAAATCATGACTGGCCTCACGCCCCCTGCTCTTTTGATGCTGCTCTCTGCATCTAACAGCACCAGACAAACACGTCACACTGAGAAATCACCCTACCAGGTTTCCCACTGTAAAACCTCCATGGGGCAAAGAACTTTCCGATACCATGCCCCCAATTGGCTGAACTCACTGCCCAAACCAGTCCTCCTGGCTCCTACCCTGGGACTGTTCAAATCCCTTCTCCGTAGCAATATCTTGCGTGACTCAGCCTGTGACTGTACTTGACCTACTCACGACCAAAAATACCATGACAATGGACCCACTTGGTCCTGCTTCTAGAGTGTCTGTCCCTGGTTTTGGTCTTACCCGAGCCTCAGACTAGCTGACACACAATCGACTGTGCTGCTTTCACAGTCCAGTCATAAATACTTCTCTACAACAACTACTGTACTGTATGATTGCCCCTGTAGTTACTGTATTTATTGTATTTTGCCACTGTACTGCATTGTCTATGACTGTTGTAATTATCCTGTACCACATCCAGCTGTTGTACTTTACCATGTATCATTCGTAAGGTGTGTTATTTCCCACACCGCTATTTATGCTGTGATGTCTGTACACTGTATGCTTTGTATTGTTTTCTATGACGTGGAGCCTTTGTAAAGGAGTGTCCAACTCAAAGGTATTAATTCCGATTGTATTCAATAAATAAATAAAAAATAAATGAAGGGAGGGTAGTAAGTTGATGATGCCCACACCCACCGCTTTTTTCCAAAAGACTTTGCTTCCGATGGGTGCTGTCAGCTAATGGCAGGAGCACAAAGATAGGTGCTTAACTGCTCAGCATGCTGAGTTGGAACATGTATGGCAGTGTGAACCCTGTGTATGTATTGAAGAGACTGCAGAGGTTAGATTGAGTACTGAGAGTAGGAAAGACTACAAGAGAGGGAGACTCAGATGGTAGAGCCGGGATCTCATGCACTTGGGATTATAGCCTCAGACGTGCCTGCTGTTTGTCCCTCTTTGGTCCAGTCTCCCAAGGTGGTGTACAGTGGGCCAGAAGTGATGGAGAAGCTCAAATGCACTGGTAGCAGCAGCAGCATGGCAGCAGAGGGGGACTTTTTTTTATTCTCTGACAAGTTGGGTTGGGTATTGGACCTGTAAAGTAGCCAAGGGAAAAGGGACAGATTTTGTTTGTCATTCCCTGACAGGCTGGGCACTGGATCCATCAGATTGTTGGGGGGAGTGGGCAGATTTATTTTATTTCCTGATGAGCAGGGTTGGTCCACTTGACTCACTGTTACTGAGGTGGTGCACCTGCCTGCAAACTGCCACGCTGTAGCTCTATGTGTTCAGAGTATTCATGTAGGACCTCCAATATGGCTTATAAACATCGTTTATGTTCAGACTTCCATAGAAAATGGTAGTTTGCTCCAACAAAATACTGAGCCTATACAGTGCAAAAAATAGCAAAGTGCACATTTAGCAGAGGCTGGACATCATGCAGTGCCTATTGTTTCCATATCATTACAGAGGGCTTCCTAAGAGTATTTGATCAAAGTGATGTGTCTTCCTGACACAGCCAAGTCAACTTTGAAAAAATGTAATATTTAGGCATACATGTAGGTTATATTTCATATGTTAGTCTGTAATTCTCACCCTTATTTCCTTATTACTAAGAGTATTTCCATGGATATAGTATGTCTGCCCTTTTTGCTCTGGTTGCCTGCCTACACCTGGCATAATTCTGTTTATGACATCAAAATATGTTGCTGTGGGGATAATTATGTCATAAACAGGGGATTGTGATGTGCAGAGAAGTAGCCAGAGTATAGTCTAGGGGACAGAGTTCTTATTTTCATGCAACTGTTTTTTCAGTAATAAAGAAAGTGGTGAATTAAATACTGATAATATATGAAATGATGAAAATGGGATGGAGTCGAATATAAATCTTACTTTTTTCAAAGTTTTCCTAATGCATTCAGGGTCTCTTTAAATACTTTTGCATATGACATTCCACTGCGTTAGCAAGGGAGGAGTCAACTTATGGTCCCTGGACTTGTTAGGTAGTTGGGAGAAGGAAGGGGAGCAGAGTTGTTTTAATTTCCTGACAGGCCTGGGTTAGGCTTCAGTCCCTTAAATAAGGTACTTAAATTGGTGAAAAATTCTGTAGTGTCTTTGTTTGGACCGTAAATACATCCCAACAGGTCTTCAGAGTGGTCCAAACCCTCCTGCACCAGGAGGTACCACCCTTGCAGATCTGTATCACAGGACGTCATTTGGAACCAGACCTCTCTAGTAAGTAACATGGCCACACCTCTCTGGGTGGTGGAATTCTCAGCTGCAAAAACTTGTCCTATTGATTGCCTTCAGAAAAAAGGCCCCTCCAAAGCAAACAAATGAGTCTCTTGAAGGAATGCAATTTGACAGTGTAGTAATTCACGATGTTTTAAAATTTGGTATCGCTTCACCTTAGAGTGGGCACCCTTAACCACCCTTAATAACATATCTCATGTTATTAATTGGAGCACCCCTAAAATGCACCATCCATGTCCTCCTCAAATAAGGTAGACTAAACAGCGTAGAAAGAAAATGTCTCAGTTGAAAACATACCCTTATAGAATCAAAACTACCTAACCCTACCCACAAATATTGAATATCAGAAAGATATACTGTAATATCAGAGTGCAGTACTGTAACAATTGAATAAAATCTAACCAGAACCTTAGAGTATATGCCCCAAGAACTGGCAGAACTCCAAACCCCCATCCCCTAAACTGTAACTCCTTTGTAAAGCCCAGTGGAAGTAACTCTGAGATGTCAATAAGTAGATTACCCCCAGAAAAACCCTATAGAACCAAAACCAGTAATAATAGTACCCCCCACAACAAAACCATCCAAAACTCCAGTCATAAAGACTGCACTCCAATGCCCTGATGGGTCATGATGTAACTCATTACCACCCAAAACATGCGATCCCACCCCTGCCCTCAACCAAAGCCAAATATAGTTCAAAAGAATAACCACTTTAACAATACAATCCAATAATAATACAAATGCTGGGACTAGAGTAATAATACAGCAATACCACTACTAGAGCTATAACGATAAGTCATCATGAAAAGGAAAACTCCCAGGCTCTCAACATACTTCTTGAGCTAAAGGTCTATAGCTTGGCAGATAATACATATTGGCTACCATTTCTCAGAAGTTAATATTAAGCTACAACTACACAAGAAGTATGTCTCAACAGTCAAAACACAAAGTTCTCAACCATTTGTGCAGTTGTCACTGTAGCAAGTTGAGAGGTAAGCATTTGATATTCAAATCATCACTGAAGTGGTGAGCAAGCCTGTCAGATCATTCTGTAGGTTCTCTGTTAGTACAGTAGCAGAATCCTATTGGGAGTGTAACCTTGATGAGAACAGTTCCGAGTGGGATGTGGCATAAAGCACTGAGAAGGGTTGATAAATTGTGATCTACAGCATGACATCCTTGCCGGGGGAAATCTGCAGCAACAGACTGAAGAACTCTTCTAAAAGTAAAACCATGATGCTGCCCAGGCTCCCTCACACTAGCCCACTCTATCTCCGATGCACAACTATCAAAGCACTAGAAATACATAGAGGCAGGCAAACTGAATAAAGGACACAAGAAGCAAAAGTAAAAGAGGGCTGCCCTTCACAAATTAAATCTCACAGTCACTCAGGTGCAACCATTCCAGCCCTGGAGCAGTCTAGCAGAAATGATTCTTTGATGAAAAACAAACAAGCAATTACAATTGAAAGCCACATCACAGTCCCTTAAACAATTCTGGGAAGATTTTGTTTAGTTCCCCACTTGCCTGTTCTGGCTCATCATAGCTGATCCATTGTCCATTGGGATGAACTTGCAGAGTAGACAGGTACCAGACCCTAAACCTTATACCGGCCGCAATTAACTTAGAGACCGTGGGGTGAAAAGTGGTTCTTCTTTGGTGGACTAAATATGGAGGATCCTGCACCATAAGGATCTTCCTACCCTCCCATTGCAGTTCTTGTATTACTCTGATTTTTTCCAGTATGTGGTGCTTGTTGAGGAAGTTAAGCCAAAAAATCAGGGGTCTCGGCAGACATCCTTGCAGGGTTACTGGACGGAGCCGAGAGTATGGTTCAGACAACCAGCAGGTGACACCTTTTTCCTCTTTCACTGTTTGCTCAAATATCTGTTTTATATTGACCTCTCTAACTCTCAATATGGCTAACGTAACCTGTATTTTGTGGAATGTGCGAGATCTAAACACACCAGTGAAGAGGAAAAAGGTGTTGTCATATTTAAAGAAGCAAAAGACACAGGTGGCCATGCTGCAAGAAACAAAGCTGAATAAAAAAGATCTCAAACTCCTCAGGAGGGAGTGGGTGGGCCAGATAACGCATGTGTTAGCACCAACCAGGAAAAGAGGGGTAGTTATACTGCTCCACAAACAGTTGCAATGGTCCCTCATGACTAAAGTGGACCTCCAAGGTAGATGGGTGTATGCTAAATATCTGACCCACACGGGGATCATCCTTGTTGGTATCGAGTATGCCCCCAATGAGGATGACCCAGATTTTTTTCATCAGGTGGCCCAAAATCTACTTAACCTGGTGGAAGTGGGTATTCCCTCTATTCTTGTGGGAGGGGGGGATTTCATCTTGGTTTTGGAGCCCATGATTGATAGGAGTTCGGGAGCTGGGGACTCACATGGGAAAGGCCACGCAGCTTTACAAAGTCTGATGATGGACCAGGGGCTAGCTGATATCTGGAGGGTGTTACACTCTTGAACAACAGACTACTCCTTTTAGTCCCAAGTACATGGGAGACACAGCTGCATAGACCTTTGGCTTACCTTCCCCCAGGTCATGCAGGTGACCATAGCCTCAGAAATTCTCCCTATAATAATATCAGACCATGCCCCGGTACTTCTGAATCTCCTGTGAGCCCCCCCCCCAAGCCTCTACAATGTGGAGGCTAGAACCATTGTTAACAAAAGATCCAGAGTTTGTGACCTTAGCCAAAGAAGAAGCTAAGCTCTTCTTTCAGAAAAACCCCATTAAAGACACCATGGCAGGAACACATGGGAGGCCTTCAAAGGCACCATGAGGGATAAAATAATAGGGTTCATGGTGGCCCAAAAATGGCAACGCGAGAAACACCTAAGAGAACTTGAGGTGGAATTAAAGATAGTGGAAGAGGAACAAAAAAGGAGTACACACACTTCAACCCACATTGTCCCCTTGGGAGGAAAGCTCTGGGCCTCTGGATGGAATAAACTGTTCTATCCAGGAAGGCAGCAGTGGCAATACTTAGACTGAAACAGAAGTATTGAGAAGGGGGGAAGAAGAGGGGAAGGTACTAGCGTATAGGCTGTGGAAGCAACAAATGGAGAGGTATATAACAGGCCTCAAAGGCAAGGAGGGAATAGTCCGCACATTAAATGAAGATATGAAAAAGGTCATGAAGTCCTTCTGCACCTTCCTGTACACCCCCTCAAGAGTGGCAAATCATCAGGGATCCCAGAGGTTCTTAAATTCAATATCCCTCCCTACCATCTCATCCCAGCAGGCGGAGCGGTTGGACTCCCAGCTAACCACAGAGGAAGTGAAAGAGGCACTACTCTCTCTTAAGCCAGGGAGGTCCCAGGGGGAGATGAGTACATGATCGAGATTTGGCAGGCCCTTGCAGACATTATTCCCCAAATACTGCAGCAGGAATACCATGAGGCGAAGTCAGAGGGTGTATTCCCACCCACAATGTGGGAGGCAGTGATCACGGTGCTGCCCAAGAAAGGGAAGGACACCACGTGTCCCAGGAGCTATCACTCCATTTCATTGATCAATGTAGATAGCAACATTTTCACGAGAGCAATAGCCCAAAGACTAAGCCATCTCCTGCCTCAGCTTATCCACCCATTCCAAGTAGCTTTGTCCAGGGAAAATATAGTGGCAATCATATCAGGATACTGATTAACTTGGTACATAAAGCCAGGGATATCCATACACCTGCAGCTGCAGTAGTGACAGATTTCAAAAAGGCCTTGGACCCACTGGAGTGGGACTACCTCCATGCAGTCTTAGAACATATCATGATCAGACCTAGGCTTAGAGCCTGGATAACGGCCCTATACAACTCCCCATTGGCCAGATTACTCAGCAACTCTACCATATCTCCCTCCTTCCAACTGAGAAGAGGCACGAGGCAGGGCTGCCCCCTCTCCCCCTCTTGTTTGTGTTGGAGGTGGAACCCTTGACATCCACAACCAGGCAGCACAAAGAAATTTCGGCGATACAGATAGGTCACATGGACTACATCACTCTCATGTATGTGGACAACTTGCTGGTAACAGTGTCCGAACTACCCAGAGCTCTACCACCCCTACTAGAGACACCTCAGACCTTTCACAGTCTGTCAGGCCTCTGCCCAAATCAGACCAAAATGGAGGTACTTCCGCTTAACTCCCTCTGCACTCCCTCTACATTGGGTGCCATAGGATTAAGATGAGCCAGGGAAGGAATAACCTACCTGGGCATCAATTTTACATCAGATCTCCCCAAGTTATGGGACCATAATCTTCACCCATTACTACAGGAGGTGGTTGTCAATATGACCAGATGGAACAAACTTCACCTCACCCTGACCGGAAAGATTGTGGTGGTTAAAATGATTATTGCTCCCAAAGTATAAATTATAAATTGACACATATACCGATGGCCTTCCCCCCCCAACTGGTGCAAGAAATTGGACAAGGCTGTAGGCAGATTCCTATGGGAAGGAAAACCCCCAAGATATAGTTGTAAAAAACTGAGAACACACTGGAGGGTGGGGGGATGGAACACCCCATGGTTTGAGGGCTACAAATGGGCCTTTCAAATAACACAAATACTTCAATGGTTCAAACCATTAGGAGACACACTACCCCAGAGGGTTGACACAGAGAAAGAAGATAGACAAAAGAAATGTCTGGTCTATTACTCTACAACCCCCCATGAGCAGGGATGAAAACTCACCCCACAAATGGACCCATCCCTGCAGTGCTGGGCTGAAATGGAGAGGAGGCTGGAGACCAATCTCACCCCCACCAAATTTGCTCCACTATGGGGGAATGAGAGCATTCTTATCGACAGATGGCCCATTTACTGGCCAGACTGGGAAGGCAGAGGCCTGCTGAGAGTGGGGGACATAATGGCCGTAGCCACCACAAGGGTGGACAACTTTGCCAACCTACAAGCCCGGTGGGGGCTCCCAAATTCAGAGTTTTGGAAATTCCTGCAGAATCACAGTGCCACACAAATCTTTGTGAGGAAGGTAATGGGGAAAACATCCACCACACTCTTACCCATATGGCTCTCCATCCCCAAGTGAGTGGCAAGCAAGATATATGCCATGATTAGGGATACCCTGCCCAGCTAATCCAAGACATCCAAACACAGCAGGAGAAGGCTCTCCATAAAGTTATTTCTGGGGAGCAGTGGAAGGAATGGTGGTCAGCTGCCCACAAAAACTTTGTGGATACAAAAAGCAGACTTATACAAAAAAGAATATTACACTCCTGGTACCAGACCCTGGTGATATTAGTGAGAGCAGGGGTCCTAGACTCAGATTGCTGCTGGAGATGCCAGAAACAGGCAGGAGACCTTCTACATAGTCTTTGGTGGTGCCCCAAAATACAAGAGCTATGGGAACATTTCTGTGACCTTGGTTTCAGGGTTCTTCACAAACCTATCCCCAAATCAGTTAAACTACTCCTTCTTGGTATAAAATCGGAGGCCCCCCACCTTAGAGGGCCAGAACATAGATGGCTGGCCCTGCTGGCAATGCAGGTCAAATGTCTTCTTCTGTGTAAATGGAGATCCCCTGAGGTCCCAACCACTCAGGAAATCATGGCCTCCTTGCTCCTGATCGCCTCCATGGACAGACTTTCCTACCTGGCCTATAACACAATGGCACAGCATAATGACTATTGGGCACCCTCCCTATGTTATGCAATTCCCAAGACTGGAATAGGATAAATACTTGAAAGAAGGCTTACATGATGCTGGTCTGCCTTGAGAAATGTGTGAAATGACATTAGACTTAGACCCACTTGTTAATATGTAATCCCTGTATGTACATAGTTGTGTGTAGTAAGTAGATAGAATAGTGGTTCTTGGTGTTTATTTTTTTTAGGGTGAAGGTTTCCATGAAGCATAACCAGTCCCTTAAGGAGACTGCTGACCCTGGTTTGGAGCACCAAAGTCTTGACCCTTTACTCCACCCATATAGCAATGTTGATAAGCTTTAGGTGAGTACTCCTTCTGTACAATTGTAATTGTTGAAGGGTTGTATACATAACCAACAGCTTCCATCCTAAAAGTTTTATTTCTCTCGTATATGATGTATGAAACTGAAAATGTAATAAAACACAACTGTAAAATTAATGGCTTGAGTTGTCTGCTGAGAAGCCGTGGTTACCTCCAACATTTGTTGGAGCAGTCGGGCAAACATTTCTTCCACTACTGATGGGTCCAACTTACTTTAGCTTCTTGTAGCCATGCTGCAAGTCGGGAATGTTGAGACAGTCTGCACACTCTTAGTGGCTTCGTTGATCTGGAAAAATGTTTGCAGCACCTTGTTGTCCGAGGTAATTGCTGCCCTCAAGCATGGTTTTAATTATCTATTTGTTAATATTTATGGATGATGGCAGCTGATGTACTGCAAGGGGTCTAGAGATGAAAATCTTAAGTGGCCATCAGCTAGTCAACCCCTAGAGATTTTTTTTAGTTACCTGGGATGGGGGATGGTATAATAATGATGCCCACACCCGCTGTGTTTCTCAAAGACTTTGCTTCTGATGGGCCTGTCATCCATTGGTGGTATGCCACAGTGCAGCAGGCTGGGTTGGAGCATGTATGGAAGTGTGATATCTGTGTGACTGTTCAAGAAGCATTCAGAGCTGCAACTGAGTGCCAGGAGAAGGGAATGGAGTATGAGAGAGACAACTGGCACTGGAGCTGGGATCATGAGTAACTGACATTGCAGCCTTAGAAGTGTGCACCCTTGATCCTCCTCAGTCTGGTCTAGTGTGCTATGGGCTGGATGAGACAGAGGTGTGAACCTGCTGGTAGCAGCAGCAGCACCAGCATGGCAGCAGCCCAAAGCCTCCAGTGCAGTGTTTAAGCCCTTCTCTGCAGCCCTAAGGGATGTGCAGAAGGACAGCAGCATTTTACTACAGGGACAGAGCACCACCTTTTCCATTTTCCTGGTAAGCAAGCATTGTGAAAAAGATTAAAACAATTTTTATGCTGAGCAAGTGCTGTTTTGTAAATTGTCTCTTCCTGGCCCCCCACTTTCTCCAGCAACTGATCCCCCCCCCTTAGTTTTGTATCATGCCAAAGGCAGTCAGAGCAGAAATGTATAATTAACATTGTCCCCAGAGACCCAAGCCAATGACAGATACAGAAACCTGCTGTGGGTGCCTGGATTGGCAAACAGTTTATTTCATCAAAGTTCTTCAATTCTTACATTCATTTATCATCATCATCATAAACATCATGCTTGTTTCCATAAACATTTATTTACAAGTCTTCCACTTCTTCAGTTTCATATTTCCTCAACCCATTCATTGTTATATACATATCTATACATTTGTGCCTTTTAATTCTTTCCCTTTTACCTTTTTTCTTTACCAATATTCATCCATTTCATTTTCTTCTTCCCCCCATATGTACACATGAGGACTGCTCTCTTCTTCTTCCTTTCTTCTCCTGGCACTAGTGTACACTAGTGTCCTGTATTTGTGGCCTTCTGTGTCTGCCTCTTCCCCTTCCCCCCAATTCATAATTGCCTTCCTCTATTTCCAATTGCCTTCTTTTTAGTCAGTCCACCTACGGTCGTCCCGGTATGCCTCTTAGCATACCCCAAAACCAGTGTACACACTTTAAACAAAACCGTCACCCATCCACCTTTGGGTGGCTGATTCTAGCTTTTAGTTGAATGAGTGGGAGGGAAAAACAACTCTATTATCAGTGAAAAATGAGGTCTGAGACCCTCTGCACCTGCTTTTAAACCCCCCAAAGTCCCTCCCATTTAGGCCATTTTTTATCCAATCATTTACTTCTGCTTTCCCTTATCTCCGCCCCCTTTGTGACCTCGCTTGTGAGGCCACTGACCCTAGTCCATCCCATATTAGCCTGCTTTTTGTCCAATCACTTGTTTCTCCACTTTCTTGTCTCCACCCCCTTGTGACCTCACTTATGACAGGGCCTGTGATCTGAAACTGGCAAACCTCATTGGAGCAAGAACAAGGAACATGATTTAGATCAAGTGCAGGTGCAGTGAGCAAACATTTAGGTAGTCCCAGAGGGATCTTTTGAACTGCAGATGCGAGGGAGAACACTGGAGAAAGCGACTCAGCTCCTGCACCTTGTTCACCCCTGTGAGGTGCTTGTAGGTTTTTGGTGCAATACATGGCTTCCAAGCCACTAGGGAGAGCTCTACCTCTGTATTTAGCTAACCCATCTAGTTTAATGACTCACTTAGAGATAGTTGCTCTAGGAAGCCAGAGAATTTCTTCCTACCTGTGCTAATGACTAAGGTGTTGAATGTACATGCTGTGTTTGAGCTCCTTAGGAATAAAGACTCATTCTGCAATCAAAAGCTCCTGTTTTGGCCATTTATTGCATACAGAAACATGGGGTCCGATTTTAAAAGGGGTTAGAATGACGCAAGGCACTTACATCAAAAGAGTTTGACACAAGTGATGACTTTCATCACAACCTGCGTCAAACTTCGGTTTTGAAAAGCAGCCTGCATCTGACCCAGACACGGCTGTGCCAAAGCCCCCTTGTGCCAGGGTTGCATCCAACAACCCAGTGCACCAGGTCTCAAGAGGGCTTGCGCCATGGCGGGGCTGCCACATCCACTTTGATCACATTTTCAAAGCCCTGCCGTGGATGGCAGCAGGAAGCACCACTTAGACCAGCCAGGAGGTGGTCTAAGTGGTTGCGCCAGGGGGACTCTAGATATCAGTGGACAGTGGGGTACAGTAAGGGTGGGGGAGGAGCCATGGTGGGTGTCAGGGCAAACCTGCCCATCACTCCTAGTGACATGGTACCCCTGTAAAGAAATGTTTCAAATCCTGGCAGTATTGTACAAAACATGTTCCCGATAGTGTAGCCCCTCAAACCCCATGCTTATTTCTAAGCCCTAGTGGTATAGTGCCCCCCCATGATCCCAGCTCTCCCCCAGGAATAGAAGTGCCTCTGGTATATTCCCCCCCATCCCCGCAATCCCCTGACAAAAGAACAAAAAAACACTCCAGTCACACTCCCTGGTGTTCTAGTGGCCTCCCTCCCCTCCCCACCCAGAGAGGCAGTAGTCGAGCCCCCTCCCGCATTCCCAAGCCACTTCTGAGACTGGCACTTCCCTTCTCACACCACCATGGCCAGCCTCAGAATGTGATCGCACAGACCGCATAAGCAGGACCCCAATTTTTCTGCGGCACTTTAGGACCAAATTCTGTGGCAGTGTTACCATTTGCCATGGAACTTCTGCAGCAGTGGTTTGTAATTTCCACAGCAGTTCTGCAGCACAAGGGACTGCTACTTCACAGTGTCAGCTCATTGTCTAGATGCCCTGTTCATGACAACGGCTATGGTAGCTGGGATGGGGGAATGTACAAAACCACTAGTTCACAAAATAAACCCACAAACTTTAATAAGTATCTACTTCTCAGGTTAACTTAAAGGGAGGCAGTCAGAAAATGATCATTTTTTTACAATTTTTTTACAATATTAGATGAACATAAATTGTTAATCAATGAGAGTTGTGTGTTATTTCTTCCTTTAAGTTGTGTGAAGTGAAGCTAACTAGAATTTGTCTTCAGGTGTCATCTGACCTATTTTGTGTACTTTCATTGTGTATTTGTGCATAAACCAGCACTAAGTACAGTAAAAAACATCAACTAGCATAAACATGTAAAATACATTTCAGTACTAAAATATTTTAAAACTGTTAACAGGTTATATAGTCTGATTATTCATTGGGCTCAGATGTTCAGGTACGATAGTTAACCTCTACTATTCACTATGAATGTTTAAAGGAGTCTGGGCACTGAAAGAGCATATTTATTCGTATACAGCAAGATGTTTCAGAAAAGACAACATTTGCAAATGAATCCCTAATAAAATCAATAACATGTATGACTAGGTTATAGAACATATCCACTGTTTGCCGCAAACAAAGAGGTCAGGATCAAATCAGGAATATACTGTCATTTTAGCACTTCACTAGTAAAGTGGCTCCTGATTGACAGGTTCACAACACATCCAGATCACAAAAAAAAAAAATCTTACTGCAGAGTTTGTTGGACCAAATACCATGCATACTTAAATACTATGAAAAAAACTGATGATCTTCACTTTGCGATTTACTGCTGTAATGGGTGAAAACTTCAGTGTGCTGACTGCGGTTCAGATTTTTTATAAGGAACTCTCTCTTTTTGTGATCTGGATTCATGCCGGTTTGAAATGTTGTGAGCATGTAAACCAGTGAACTAGTGAAGAACAAAGATGGCAATATATTTCTGATTTGATCCTGATCTTTTTGTTTTCTGTAAATATGGTGACCAAGCCCCAGATAGCCCTGTAGGGGCTTACATGGAGGCAATCATGTCCACTGGAAGCAAGCCTGTGCCCAGGGTGGCAATAATATTATTTTTAGAATGATTAAATTCACTAAATATGTCCACAGAAGGTGTTTTCTTTTTTTTTTCTTTTCCCACTTGTAATGGGTTTGAGCCCCAGAGAGCCATGGAGGGCTTGCCTGGAGTTAAATAATTCCCACTTGTAGCGGATCTTTGCCCAGTGGGTGCACACAACAAACACTGACTCAGAGCAATGGGCACTCTAGGTAAAGCTTTTAGAGAAACCGATGGAGTCACAGCATTACACTCTTCCACCTTCTGCACTGCTTTGAAACCACAATTAATTGCAAGTGCGCCTTTTGCACTATCTGTGAATAATGTTATCTTGTATCAGACTGCCTGTTGCTCTGTGTGCTGATTTTGTTGCGTGAACCCACTGGGCAGAGACCAGCTGCTAGCGGGAATTATTTAACTCCAGGTAAGCCCTCCATGGATCTCTGGGGCTTGGTCCCACTACTGGAGTAAAAAAAAAAGTATTTAAATTTTAAGTGAAGCCTCTGGGCTTGTGTCAGACTGCCCATTGTTCTGTGCCATTTTTTTTTGTGTGCCAGTTTGGGCATGTAAATTTAATTATTTAATAATAATGCTCTTATTTAATAATAATGTCCTCATGGGCTGAATTATTTAAAAAAATGACAATGTCGTACTGGGCAGAGACCTGCTATATGACCTGCAAATTGAATCCTTCTTGCTGAGGGTCTGCCTCCCCAAGAGCCCCGAGGGTCGCAAAGGCAGGTGAATGGGCAGCCCTCTCCCACAGCTCACAGCTCAAGATTGAATGCTTCTCATCGAGGGGCCAGCTTCCCAAAAGCCCTGTGGGTCACAAGGGCAAGCGAATGGGTAGCCCTCCCCCACAACTCACAGCCCAAGGTACGATATATCTGTGGTTGCAACAGTGCAAAGTGCTCAGCTAAGACAGCCGAGAGAGAAGGACAAAACAACGCCATTTTCAAAACCTTTTGTGTTGCCACATGAATGCTGACTGTTTTTTGCAGCCAAATTAGCAACCTAAATGTACTGCCGTAACCTACATTTTGGCCGTGCACCTTAATTTTGGAACTCCAACTACTCCTACAAGTATTTGTTTTAGCCTAAAAAGTAAAATTTAGCCAAGCACCTTAATTTGGAACTCTGACTGCTTCTACCATTGTTGTTTGTAGGCTTAAAGTACTGATTTACACTCAACTCAAATTCTCATTCTCAGCCTTAAGTTACCTGTGCACCTTAAACTTGCAACTGACTACTTTTAATATCTTAGCTTCCAGCCTAATATTACTGTCTTAGCTTGTATTCTGCTCATTTTACTGCCTTAGTCATTCAGCTTTGATAATAGTACTTGTACAAGCAACCTGAAGCAATAAGCTGTTTCGTTTTATTTGTACCTGAAGCCAAATGCAATTGTATTGCATTTACTGCAAACAGGCAGAGATTTCACTAGCAGGAACTTGGTTTGGCCTGCCCTCCTCATGGCTATCGTGGCCCCATCCCCTTTTGTTGCTGTGGCCCACCCTAATCCCTTACCTGTACTTAAAGTCTCTCTTCTTCTCCCTGTTCCTACAGATTGAATCCTTCTGGCCGAGGGTCTGGCTCCCCGAGAGCCCCGAGGATCATGAGGGCAGGTGAACGGGCAGCCCTCCCCCACAGCTCACAGCTCAAGGTACGATACATCCACAGTTGCAACAGTGCAAAGCGCTCAGCTAAGATGGCTGAGAGAGAAGGACCCCACCAACGCTTCACGTCGGCTGCCCCACCGCCCCCACCACCACCCTTAGTCATCTCTGCCCTTTATAGTTGCGGACATGTGATGGTCAAGAACCTATCAGGCAAATCTTCTATCTGCAGGTTACCCGATCTCACTTCTAGTGGCCACTTGTCATCTTATCTGAGCTCAGTCAGTCGAGTTCCACTCTGCAATGAAGTCGCTCTCGGCCCAGTGGTCACTGCATTCATTTCTGCTTTCTTTTCTATGCAGCCCCATCCTAGCAATGTTATGCACAATGCAGAAGTTTCTACTATGCTGCATTCTCCTTCCAGCCATCCATCTCTCACACACCCATCTTCCCTTCTCCATCACCCTCATCTTAATGACCATCCCCCTTCACCAAAGAAGCCTCCACCCTCCCCTTCCTGCAGGAACCACCCCCTCCTATCCCCACATGCCCCACACCAATGCTTACCCTGCTCCTCTCTCCTCTCCCTTTCACCTCGGCATCCCTCCCCCATCCACCCTTTCTTACCCCTACTCTTTATCCACCCTTATTTGCCCCACTTCCATCTCCTTAAGCTGGAGGCATCATACCGCTGCCTAAACCTCCACATGCCACCCTCAAAGCACTGTTCCAGCACATCCAAACATTCACCATTTCTCACATACTCTGTTCTCATCTTACTTCTTGTGGGTGACATACATCCCAACCCTGGCCCTTCAGTGCCCACGCATACCTACTCCTCTTCCTCCACCTCTACCTGACTGCTCCCTTGCCTCTCCCCATAACTATCTCCCCAAGGGCCTCTGCATCTCACACCTCAACGCCAGGAGCCTCCTCCCCAAAATTAATGCTCTAACTGTTTGGGTCACCCAGTACCACCCAGACATACTCTGTATCACAGAATCCTGGCTATCTGCCAAAATCCCTAACTCTTCTCTCACCATTCCTGACTAAAGAAATTTCCGCCAACACCGTGTCAAGCAAGACAGGGGCATGGCACTGTATGGTAGGCAATCCTTCTCATGCTCTATCATTTTCAACCAATCTAGCCCTTCTTCCCATGAATCAATTGTTGAGTACATATCCTTCCCCTCCTCCACCCCCTCTACTTTGGGGCCCGACTATATATGCACCACCAAAGATCTCGCCCGACTCCATCATCAAGGGCATCTCTTCAATCTACACCAAAACATCTAATGGTGAACTCGTACTACTAGGCGACTTCAATCTTGACTGGCTCTCCCCCTCCGCTGTACCCACAATCCTAAGGCTAGAAGCCCTAAATCTCTCCCAACTAATCCTGGAACCTACTCGCCTAAACCACTGGTCCCTAAATCACACCCTCCTGGACTGGATTGTATCTTCCCATCCCCACCATATCTCTGCCTCAGCTATATTCTCTGATGCCCTCAGTGACCACTGTATCACTTATTGCATCCGTAAAATCCACTCACCACTCTCCCTTCCCAAATTCATCTGGTCCTGCTCCCTATACAACCTCAATGTCCTGGCCTTACTCCAAGACCTTGCTAATGCAGACTGGCCACCTGTGCTTTCCACGTCCGACATTGACCTTGCCCTATCTCAGTTCTGCGGTATATTCCAGAGTATCGGGGACATGCACGCGCACTTAAGGAAAACAAGGGTTAAACGCCACCACCACCCCTGGATCACAGCTGACCTCATAGCCTTGTGTCTTTCCATGAACAAAGAATGGTGACTCTACAAAGCCTCCCATGCAGCGCATGATCTTCAATTTTATAAACACCTCAGAAATAAATGCACAAAGGCCACCCGGCAATCCAAATCCTCCTATTTTAAAGCACAATTCACTCAAAACCAAAAACCCCATGCATCTTTCTGGAAGTTGATCATCTCCCTTCTTGATCCCCCACAAAGCAGCCATACCCGACCATTAAACTAGATGGTAATACCGTCTCAGATCCCGCCTCCATGGCAGAGCTTTTCAAAAAGTTCTTCATCTCCTGTGCCCTCCCCAACTCTTCTCCTCCCACCACCAGCCCCTGGCTTCCTCTTTCCACCCATCACACCTCTAGAAATAGACAATGTGCTCTCCTCCCTCAACTCATTCAAATCCAGCCCTGACTGTATCCACCCTAAAATGCTCTGTATCTCTGCAGCGGCTATTCTTGCCCCCCGGACACACATACTGAACCTCTCTCTAGCCACAGACACTGTTCCTAAAGCCTGGAAATCAGCCAAAATCATCCCTCTTCTCAAAGGCAGGGACCCCTCCCAACTGGGAAACTATAAGCCCATATCGCTTCTCCCCCCCTAGCCAAAGTCCAAGAATCCCTCAAAGTTTCCAAACTGTCTGACTTTCTCTCTTCCAACAACTCCCTTTCCCAGTTCAGTCAGGCTTCTGAAAACACCACTCCACCATCAACACCCTTCTAAGTGTAACCGACTTCATCATCTTTGCCATGGACAATAGCCAGGTCACAACCGCCATTTTCATTGACCTGGCAAAAGTGTTCGACTCTGTCTCCCACCCACTGCTACTCAGCAAACTTAGTTCTTTCAGCATTTCCCAACCCGCCATCACCTGGTTCCATTTGTACCTCCATGACAGGCAACAATCAGTTCAAATAGGTGACACTCTCTCCTCTCCTCTCCTCTCCTCTCCTCTCCTTATTGTATCTGGTGTCCCCCAAGGCTCTATTCTTGGCCCCATCCCCTTCTCTCTCTTCACAAATGACCTTCCCTCCACCTGCACTGTCATCTTTGCCTCGGGCCCTCCTTCGACAGTGTCCTCCCCACTCTCCAAAATGACTTCAATAGAGTCCAATCCTGGTTCCTTGGGAACCTGCTCACACTAAATGCAAAAAAAACTGTCACAATGGTCTTTGGTTCCAGACAGAAGCTGGCTACCCTCCGGGCCCCCCCTGCGATCACCACCATGGATGGCACACCTCTGGAACAAATCTCAGCCTTCAAATACCTGGGAGTATGGCTGGACAGCCACCTCAACTTCTCCACTCATGTTGAGGCAATCTGCACTAAACTCTGGCCAAAACTCGCCATCCTCTATCGCTACAAATCTAGCCTACCAATCCCCACCCATTGTGAACTAGTACGTAAAACTATCTTGCCAGCTATAGACTATGCTGACAGAGTCTATGGAATGGTCCTTCCTCTCTCTCCAGACTTGATATCCTTCTCAACTGCTTCTGCCGCTTCGCTACTGCCTGTCCCCCACTCACTCATGACTGCCTGCTCTACGCTCCACTCTCCCTGGCTCTGCTGTCCCACAGGCAAACCATCCACAGTTCCTCCCTCTTAGCAAAATTCTGGTTTGGCTCCCTCCCACCTCACCTCCTGCCTCACCCCAGCCACCTCCCTAAACTACCCTCTTCGCCACAGGGACCACTGCATTTTCCACCTCTCCTGCCCTCACACTGTCACTGGTCAAGCTGCCTTCTCATACTACCTCCCCCTTCTCTGGAATAACCTTCTCTCTAACCTTCACCAGGACCCTTCTTGTTCTGCTTTTACTAGGCTCCTCAGGCTTCTACCAACCCTGCACTGCCCTAAATGCTCCAATGGTCCCAGCATGCAGCAGAGGGACCACACAGTCCTCACTCACCTACCCCAGCCTCCAACTCCTAGCTAGCCTCTTCTCCGCTCCCTCACTCTACACGCAGTTTAGCTGTTTATCTCCAATAAAGTATTGTACTATTTGAAAAAATGTTTGTGCAAACTGTCTATATTCCTTAACTTTTGTTTTGCTCTGTACAAGCTGTACTCGGGTCGCACCTGGAAATGAGCCTCGGCTCAGTGTGCCTTTCCCGGTCATCAAATTTTAAATAAAAAAATAAATAAATATGTGACAATTGTTAACTCTATGTAAGCCCCTCCGTGGGTCTCTGGAGCTTGGTTCCACTATTGGAGGCAACAAAAATAATTTGAATTTTAACAGAAGCCTCAATGGCTCTATGGTGCTCAAGCCTGTTACAGGCAGAACATTAAAAAAAGACGCGTAACCTCCTTCCTGGCACCCTCCCTGCTGGGGACATCATTATGGAATTTAATTATGCTAAAAATAACAATAATGCCCTCCTGGACTGAGACCTGCTCCATTAATGAAATGTATTTGGGCAGTTCTGGGCTATAGTGAAATAAGTAGCTTATTTGAGCAGTCTGCCACTGCTTATTATGATATAACATAGAAAAGATTCATTCAGCCCTAGCCAATTTCTAAGGCAACTAATTGGGATTTTACCAAGGGGAAAGGGCTTACTGTGTAGAGTATATGCTTGTTTTTCAAATCGGGGACTGTTTAACCTGCATCTCCTGTCCATATCTGTACACCAAACGGAGCTTTTCAGTATGCCAGGTACTGCCCTTTACAGCTGTCTGGTCAGAGCCACAGGAATAGTGTGAAACACTTCAGCAAATTTTTTTCAGGAACACTTAATTTTTCAGCTAGAAGAAAATGCTGTCCTTCTTTTACAAGATCCAAATGGGGCTCCATTCACCAAATGCTTTATTAAACATAATTTTTTTTTTAATTATGTTTTTACCCCCAACTTTTTTCCCTGGTTTTCTCCTGCCCTCGTCAGATGCACATGTGCATCTGTGGAGGCATGTGCACGCCATGTTCAGAAGCACCCTTGCTGCCCCCTCCCATCTATGCAGTCACCAGACCTCCACCTAGTGGCAGCAGAACTATGGGGGGATGACCTCCCCAGGAGAGGAAAGTGTCCACTCAATCCTGCTCCTACCCTCCCCCATGCAAGCTCCTCAAAGATCTGAGGTCGTTCCCAAACCTGGGTCACTGGTGTGACGCGAGGTATGGCATAGCACCTCAGCCCTCTGCATCACTGGGCCTTAAACATAATTTTTTATCAGTTGTTTTAAGCAAGTGTTTAGGTTGTGTTTAATAAAGCATTTGGTGAAGGGGGCCACATGTAGACCATGTGATTACTGGAGTGCATCAGCTATCTGAAAGGTGAAGTTGGAGTATTGGTGGGTAGCACCTTATTTTGCTTGAACAACCCTCAACTGACTAAGAGCAATCATGGAGGCACGTCTTACTTCACACAATGCACCTTGCAAGCAGCTGCTCCATCTACAATGAGACTGCTAACTTGCTAAAGATGATAGTGTGGTCTCAAAATAACAACTTGCGGAAAATAAAATTGTAACATCTGCATCCAGGAGTTGTTAATTTGAATAGGGAAACGAAGCTGGGGGTGGGGGCAGTGGGGCATCAGAGTAATCTGGACAGTTAACATAGAAACATAGAAACATAGACTTTGACGGCAGATAAGGACCGCTAGGCCCATCTAGTCTGCCCATTTCCCTACCTACAGGATAGGCCACAGATCCTAGTTAACCAACAGCCTATATCTTCCTGCACCCCACAAGAATTGCCTTATGTCTGTCCCATGCATTCTTGAATTCTCCCACAGTTTTAGACCCCACAGCTTCCTCAGGAAGGCTGTTCCATGCATCCACTACCTCTCTGTGAAATAATACTTCCTCGTCATTGCCCCTGAACTGCCCTCCTTCTATCTTTAAATTGTGTCCCTTGTTCTTGCACGCCTCTTTTTCTGAAAGATGCTACCTCTTGGACTTTGTTGATTCCTTGAGGTACTTGAAAGTTTCTATCATGTCCCTCCTCTCCTTCTTTCCTCAAGGGTATACATATTAAGCTCCTTTAGTCTCTCCTCATAAGGCTTCTCTTGCAGACCCTGCACCATTTAGTTGCCCTCCTCTGGACTGCCTCTATCCTGTCTATGTCCTTGCGGAGATGGGGTATCCAGAACTGGACACAGTATTTCAGATGGGGTCTCACCAACTGTCTGTACAGAGGGATAACAACTTCCTATTTTCTGCTGCTGATGCCTCCCTATACATCCCAGTATACCCCGGCCTCCCTACTGCCTTCTCACATTCACTAACCTTAAGGTCATCTGATATGATTACCCCAAGTCCCTTTCCTGTTTTGTTGTTGTTACTACCTCCCACCCATTGTGTATTCTTCCCTGGTTCTTGTTTCCAGGTGCATTATTTGCACTTTTTGCATTGAATCCTAGCTGCCATATGTCTGACCATTCCTCCAACCTTGCCGAGTCCCTTTTCATCCTTTCCATGCCTCCTTGTGTATTAACCCTGTTGCAAATCTTTGTGTCATCTGCAAAAAGGCATACTTTTCCTTCCAGTCCCTCTGCAATATCACTGATGAAGACATTAAAAAGGACTGGACCCAATACTGAACCCTGTGGTACCCCACTAGTAACTGCCCTTTCTTCAGAGTGGACTCCATTTACAATTACCTTCTGTGTCCTGTTGTCCAGCCAATGTTTGCAGGCTACCACCCTGGGACCCACTCCCAGGCTGGTTAATTTGACTAATAATCTTTGTGTGGGACTGTGTCAAATGCCTTGCTAAAGTCTAGGTAGACCATGTCCACAGCCTCTCCTGTCTACTACTTTGGTCACCCAGTCAAAAATCTATTAGATTCGTCTGACGATGACCTTCCGCTGTGAACCCATGCTGCCTTGGATCCTGTGCTCCACTGACCTCTAGGTACTCAACTATTCTTTCCTTCAAAGTGACTCCATCACTTTCCCTACCACAGAGGTCAGACTGACAGGTCTGTAGTTTCCTGCCTCTGTCTTGGTCCCACTTTGTAAAGAGAATCACATCCGCCTTCCTCCAGTCCACGTGGTACCACACCATCCTCCCATGATTTATTAAAAAAGAGTAGCCAGTGGTTTCACTAGTTCCTTCCTTAATTCTTTTAGAATTCTGGGTGAATTCCATCAGGACCCATTGCTTTGTCCACCTTCAGTTTTAGGAGTTCTTGCAGAACCCTTTCTTCAGTGAAAGGACTGGGATCGACCTCCCTATCAAGAGTGCTTCTGTTAATTGGATTAGGCACTTCCCCCTCCTCTTTTGTGAATACTGAGCAGAAATATTCATTCAGTATTCCTGCTTTTTCACTGTCCCCCTCTGCCCACCCACCGTTCATTCTATTCAGCCTCACTATCCCTCCCTTTGTCTTTCTACGCTCGCTGATGTACCTATAAAAGGTTTTATCCCCCTTCTTAACTGAGTTGGCTATCTTTTCCTCAGTTTGGGCCTTTGCTATTCTGACTTCCCCCTGCTTCCTTCTGCCTTAACTGGTACAGGTCTCTGTCCTGCTCCTTCTGTGTTTCCTTATACTCCGGAATGCTATCTTTTCTTCCTGACTTTCACAGCCACCTCTCTTGAGAACCATAGTGGCTTTTTCTTTCATTTTGATTTGTTTATTTGCTTCACACAAAGGCTTGTTGCCTCTGTAATGGCAGTTTTGATAATTCCCCATTGTTGCTTCACACCTTCTTCTAGCGTGTTTGCTAGTGCTTTTCTGAGGCACTCTCCCATCTTGCCAAAGTCAGCCCTCCTAAAGTCCAGTACCCTCACATTTGTATGGCTTGACTCTGTAGCTGAGTTTAACGTGAACCACACTGTTTGATGGTCACTTGTCCCCAGATGGCAACCCACTTCTAGATCTGAGATCCTCTCACTTCCCCCATTTGAAAGTATGAGGTCTAGATTGCTCCCTCATGAGTGGGTTCTGAAACTAGCTGTCTAATGCCTGCCACCTGTAGGGCATCAAGAATGGCCCTGCTCTTGGATGTGGCTGCAGAAAATGTGCTCCAGTTAACATCTGGCATATTCAGGTCTCCCATCAACAGTATCTCCCCTTTCTCTGCCATTCTAAGAATGCCTTCCATCATATCCTTGTCCATTCCTTTCCCCTGACATGGGGGTCTGTACACAACCCCTGTGCGGATTGTGGTGCCCTTTCCAGTCTCCAAGGTGACCCACAGTGCCTCCTCTCCTCCCTGTTTACTCTTTTGTTCAGTTGCTTTTATCCCTTCCTTTACATAGAGAGCTACTCCTCCCCCTCTTCTCCCCTGCCTGTCTCTCCTGTAGGTTATGTACCCTGGTATGTTAACATCCCAGTCATGGTTCTCTGTGTACCATGTTTCTGTGACTGCTACGATATCCAGGCATCCCTCTTCCATTAAGGCCACCAGCTCAGGAGCTTGTTGCCCAGACTATGGGCATTGGTACTCATTACCCTCCATTTCCTGATGGCCTTACCCCTTTTTCCCCATCCCTGTCCTTCTTGCCTTTTGTCACTTTCTCTATTACCCTGCCTTCTCCCCTATCGACACCTCCATGTTGGTGTTTGCCACACTTACTACCGTGATTGTTTGGGGGCTAGGATTTTCCTGCTCCTTTCCAGTGCCTCCCCTTGGCTAGTTTAAAAGCTTGCCAATGAAGCATTTAAACCTATCACCTAGGATCCTGGTTCCCCTCCTGGACAGATGCAGCCCATCATGCCAGTATAGGCTTGCATCACTCCAGGTGGACCCTCGTCCCCAATGAAGCCAAATCCCTGAGCTTCACACCAGTTTTACAACCAATGTTTGAATCCCATGGTACGGAACACCCTAGCCTCTCCTATGCCATAGATGGGTAGCACCTCCGAGAAGGTTACCGTGCATGCTACTTGACTAAGGCCCCTCCCCAATTCCACAAACTCTTCCTGCACTTCTCTAATCCCTTTCTTAGCCAGGTCATTTGTCCCTAGGTGGACAATGACATCCAGCTACCTCCCCTGTGCAGCTGCTCCGGCAATCCTGAGGATTCTCTCCCTGTCCCTCAAAGCCATGGTGCCAGGCAGGCACCTTACCTTCCTCTCCCCTTCCTTGCCCAGTTCTACCTTCCTAACAATGGAGTCCCCCACCAGGAGTTGTTTCCTTCCCCTGCAGGATCCCCTGCCACCCTCCTGTGGGTCTCCTTTGTGGAGGTTCCCAGCATCCTCCTTGGTCTCCACTGTAGGTGCCTCCATAGAGGAACCACACTTTGCCAGAATGGCATAGGAATTGTGGAGAGGTACAACTGGAGGGATGTGCCTCTGTTCCACCACCCTCACCCTCCCTGAGCCCACTGTGGTCCAACCGCCTCTTTCTTGGCAACCTCTGAGGCAATGGCAGGTGCAGCTGGTCCCTGGATGGAAGAGGAGGTCCCACAAATCCTGGCCAACTCAGCCTGAAGATGAGCAACCTCCTCCCTCAGCCCAGAGAGTGCCTGCAGATGGGACAACACGCATCCTCCAGAACATCTCCCGGAAGACTGCTGCTCCACAGCCACTGCACTGCACCACTCCAATCATGTCTTATTTCTGGTCCCTTAACTGTTTGCAATCCTTACTCTTTCGTCTGTTTTTTTTTTTCTCTCTCCTTACTTTCTGCCTGTGTGCCTTTAAGCTCCTGATTGTCCCATTCTGAGACAAGAATATCCTATATTTCTCAGTAGACCATTTACTTGTTCAGAGGCAGACCTCCAGCAGCTAGAGGGGGCCGGAGAGCTACTCTTGCCCTTCTAGGATGGTGGGTCCTTGGTGGTTCTGTGATCACTCACTTCCTGCCCCTAAACAGGAAGTTCCTGTTGCCAGTCAAATCCTGTGCCTATAAAATAGAACTAGCTTTGGGTGGGGGGAGGGGAGGGAAGGAGGCAATATAGTCCCAGTAGAGAAGTCCAGTCACACAGCACTCCTTTCTCCTGGTGTCTTCTGCCAAGCTATTCAACAATCTCATCAGAGCTGTAGCAACATGTGTTTTGCGTTGTGACTAACATCTCCTACAGCTGTGATTGTGGTAGGAGACCACTGTTATTACTTATGACATCAACTACCTGAAACCCGAAGGGTAATTTAATATTTTATGTATGTTCCCCGTGAGGGGGGTGGGCTGGAAGTGTCACTATGTTACAGCTTTGTGGATTTTAGAAGCACCAGGGAATGTTCCTAAAGTCCAAAATATGGGTCTGGGGAACTATTCTGATCTCCATCACCCCAGAACTCATTGAACTGGTAAGTACAGCATTGGTGTCTAATTTAAAATTAAAAAGACAAAACCCCAGTGGTTAAAGTAGTAGGTATCACTAATTTGCTGTGGTCCTGCCCTGTTTAGCTTACCTTTGGTAAGCTATGCAGAAAGAAAAGAGCACTTAGCTGTAATTCTGTATAGGCTGTCAGCCCAGTGCAGACAAAGGAGCTGTGATTTCTGCACTGTCCAGGTCAAGCTGTCTGCAGCTTCTTGAAAGCAGCATGGCTGGCTTTAGGACCTTGAGGAGGCAGTGAAGGACACCTGAATCAGGAAGACAGCATTTCTTTCTCAAATAAATATCTAATTTTCAGTAAGGGGATGCAATAACGTGTATAGTTGCAGAGGATTTGGCCTTCTCTGCAGCCATCTCGGTTGCGTGGTTACTGGAAAAGAGACTGAGTGAGCTTTCTTCCCCGGAACCTTTCTGGCTAATTCTGTGAGAGTTCCGCAGCTGGCTGTGACATCAGTGGCAATTCTGTGGTTGACCATGACTTCTGCTGGTGTAGTGCAATTCCACAGGTGAGGCAAAATTCCGCAATTTTATGTGGATTGTTCCGTGGGCATGGAACCATGGAAAACACAGGGACTTGCTCATAAGTGAACGGTACTCTTATGCAGTCCATGTGATCGCATTGTGTGGTGGGCTGTGGTGGCCTGAGGAGGGAAGTGCCTGTTGCAGAAGTCTCTCAGGAATGGGAGGGGCTCGACTACTACTTGTCAAGGTGGGGAGGGTGGGGGGCCTCTAGACCACCAGGTACTGTCTTGTTTTCTATTCATGTGGAAACCGGGTTAGTTGTCATGTGTGTGTGGAATGTGTTGGTGGGTGGGGGGACAGAGGACTGGAGACGGGCATCAGTGCAGATAGGAGAAGTTGGGGTCCTTAGAACTAGACACCTTCATATATTGAGCAGAGTGTAGCAAACTAGCTAATTTAATGTTCAGAACCAGAGATGATGAAACGGTGCACACACCAATGCCGGCGTTGAAGGATATTGTTCATTAACCTTAAATACCACAACCAGTTGATAAGAACTTCCCTGCATAAACATTGCTGGATGGTTTTCACAGTAAGGCATAATCTATAAAGCCATTTTTCAAAGTATGACAACCGTACACTGTCCTCTTTTAAAGTTCCTATGAGCTTACAACTTGCACATTTTTCTTGATATCACTTTGCATTTTGAAAACATTGGTATCATTTTTCCTTTATGTCAGGTGATGCAGTTTTGTAAACGGCATCCACTAGCTGCAGACTGCTTTGGCAAAAATCACATATATTTTAAATGAACATATACATTCCTACAGGATGTTCTTTACAGCAGCTTTGTCCCTATACAGTATGCATGCTGACAAGCTGTCATCATTATCGGGGCACTGTGTGTTGGGGGAGGGAATTTATCACCACCATATTGTGCCTACATCGGGAGCTGGCATCCACAATAATGGTACATGGGTGCCCTGACACCACTAGGACAGTTCCCTATGGGGGCAACATGCCTTGTGCCTCAGCCTTGTATTGACTGACCCTTTTGTGCCCAGGTTCTGGGCTTGTAGCTTCTTGGGGCACCAAGGCTGACCCCTGCACATATGTCCACAGCTGCAGCTGAGGACATGTGCCAGGACCCTTAACTGCACCCATTTTATGGCCGCAGGCTGACTTTTGTGGCTATTCCAAAAGGTTTGGTGCAAGTTACCAACCTTCTGAAAAAGCAACTTTTGCAGTTGCCGCAACTGCATTAGATGCAGTCCCCCCTTTCAGCCGCATGTTGTGACTGACACAGGGGGCTGGTAAAATCGTGCCCATGATGTCAGAAGTCCTGAACTGGTGCAGGTAGGACAGAATGCCTATTTATTAAAATACACTAAAAAAGAAAGTGTAAGCAAGCAAAGCTACTGCGGATTCAAAACCAAAAAATTTAGCAACAAGCAGACAGTGGCTGCACTTGATGGTTTCTAGTCAGCTTCCAGTGCCAGCTCCTATGGACATGAAGGGCAACAGCTATAATAACTGGATATTTTTTAGGTCTTCATGGGAAAATTATGAAATAGCCACAGGCCTTAATGAAAAAGATGCAAAGATTAGAGTAGTGCTGTTACTGACTGTAATGAGGAAAACAACAACAGCATAGCAACGTGGCTACAGGAAACCACGGAGGTGCCAAACCAAACTCAAAATGATGCAAAAGAATATATGGCTGCAACTCCAAAACTGAAGAAAATGTTTCAGCTAGCACACGATAAAAAACGACGTTTATTGAAAAGTATAAAAAGGTAGCATCCCCTCTCACACAAGGCAGTTATGTTACACTTTCTCAAAAAGAAGGGAAATTCATTGCAAAAAACTACATTAATGCATCTGTTAGGGTTGATAGCACAATGACAAAAGTATTGAAATGTGATGTTAGAGTTACACCCCTACCACCCCACCACCCCACCCCCCACCTCCACTCACCAGCAGACATCAGGGTGTGTCATGGGGTCATCAGGCCATAATTCTCACCCATTCTCCTATGCTGTAGCATGTGAGCTTGTTTACACATGGAATGGGTGAGGTTGGGCCTGATGACCCCATGACACACTTACAGAGTGAGGGTGGGGTGAGGTGTAGGGTGTAACTCTAACACCCTAACATCACATTTCCATATTTTGTCACTATGCTATCAACCCTAACTGATGCATTAACGGATAATTTTGCAATGTTTATATTATATATATATATATATTTATACAATGGGGTGGCTGATAAACATCACAGATAAAAGCATGTATTCTCACAAGAGTGATGTAAATGTTGCTCACGTAGGAACTGTGGTAGATATGCAGATTTACACACACAGTTCCTATGTCAGCAACGGATATTCTCACAGTTGCTATGTCATGAAGAGTAAAAAGTGCAGGCAGCTCTGTTTCCTAGCAACTAAAGCAAATGAGAACCACCTGTGAAAATCATGAAAGCTTTACAGAAGTAGAGTGAGTTATCTGTGCAGCGCAGTACACAGCTGTTAGTAATTCACACAACAGTATTAAAAACTTCGCAAAGCCCCGAAATGAAACACTACATGGTAGGCATTGAAACAGAACCTACACATACAACATAGCAAAAAGATTGGAAAGCCATGGATAACTATGTAAAAAGTGAGCACATTACAGTGGAATATGGAAGGATTCCGTGGAACGAAAGCCGAAGAAAATGCAGAGCATGGAAACGAGCAGCAGGAAATATTGTTGAGCTGCTCGCAATTCGAACTGGATACTGAGCCGCTATTAGAGCCAACTGCACTTGAGAAATCCATCCCGAATGTGTGCGATCCACAAAGAAGTCGTACGACAGCGTCAACAGTATTTCTAGACAGTAGTTATATTGATCAGTATATTGAATCAGCAAAAAATGATAATACACGACGAAAAACGGAATGTGATGTTAGCAATTTACAGAAGTATCTGAAAGAGCACTTCAGTCTGACAACACCCATAGAATTTCTGCCTGCACATGATTTAAACAACCTTCTGTGTCACTACTTCATTCAGTGCCAAAAAAAAAAAGACAACTCTCAGTATGAGCCCTTGAGCTTGAGAGCTAAATTTCAAAGTTTTGAGAGACACTTGAAAAAGCACCAGTATCCTGAATCGCTATCCACTTCCCCTGCATTTCTAAAGTGTAGAGATGTTTTGCTGTCCAAACAAAAAAAATTAAAGGAGGATGGTAAAGTGGATAGACCGTGCGCTGCTGACAAACTCACCAACACCTTAATTAATGATCTCTATGAAAAAGATGTACTGGGACCAAGAACTCCACAGTCACTCTTAAATACTATGTGGCTGAACACAACAATGTTCTTTGGTATCCGGGGAAACTCTGAATGTAGGAATTTGAAGTGGGGAGATATAAAATTATGCTTGGATGACAAAGGAGACAAATACATAGAATATTCCCAGGAGAGACAAACGAAAACAAGGACTGGCAGTAACCCAAAAGACACTCATATGTTAAAACCACGAGCATATGTCATTGATAACAGAAAGAAGTGTCCTGTGGCAAACTTTATATTTTATATGGAGAAAAGACCTGCCAAATTCAATTATGACTCTGCTCCTTTTTTTTAGCAGTAAATCACCAATATAAACTGGCAAGTAACAACTGGTGGTTCAAACAACAAGCACTGGGTGTAAATACCATCACTACCATACTGAAAACGATGATTCGAACTGCAGGCATCCAAACAGACAGCAGGCTTACCAACCACTCCATAAGGAAACACCTGGTACAGAAACTGGTTGATAGTAATGTACCTCCGACGGAAGTAATACAGATCTCGGGGCACAAACAAGTGCAGTCGTTTAATGATTACTCCAAACTGAATGCACACAAACAGAAAAATATCTCTAATCTACTGAGCAACCACTTTGACTCAGAGCCATCTACCTCTGCTGAATGTAAAGCTGCACTGGAACACCACAAAACAGCTACCGTACAGAATGAGATGCCAGCTTCTGTGCCACATGCTACGACGTGCAGAAAAACAGAAAGCATACAAGAAAATGAAAAAGAATTTCACATTTACGAAGCAATGTCCACGTGTTTCAGCAGTCCTACAATTTCTGCTACAAACATTACATTCAATATCTATCAGAGTAAGCAGTAGTACTTTGTACCACAGTTAACTGGGAAAGTAATATAATAAATGATCACTAACACGTAAAGTACTGCACATGTTAACAAATATTTTCCTTTTTACAGGTCACTCAAAAGAAAGTCCTCCTCAGAAGAAAGCTAAGCAGATGTTGTCTGACGGCACAGCAGATTAGAACCTGTTACCTGAGAATCATGGCAGTCAAAATGTCTGAAGTCCAGCGCCGTCAATGGGTCCCATCACAAAGTCACAAAACACTGTCACAAGCAGCACATACAAATATAAATAAAGTGCAAAAAAATAAACGTTAAGTAAATAAAGTTGTTCCATGCACTATAAGCACACCGCGAAACGCTGTATACTGAAAAGTAATGTAAGTGCACGCCCACGCACACAAAATAAACCAATCAGAGTAAAAATCACGCTGTCACTCACAACCAACAACCAATCATTGCACAACAGCAATAACCAATGAGCTGTATTTCTACCCCAGTTCACACACCTTAGCCAATGAAAAATAGACAACTGCTATAATACCCAATCACAAAGAAGAAACTACATCCATTCATAAAAAACGTCAGTATCCACAAGCCATGCAGCCTCATTACAATGGAGCACCACTGATACGTAAAATAACACCCATTTTCATCACTAAAACCTGCTATTCAGCAACACCTACCAAACCTATCCTATTGTATAAATCGAACACATGACGGGGCTGAGTGGGATATGTAAAATATTGTCATTCTTGCCTCGTGAGGCATGGAAAGGCACTGGTAAGATATCCATGCCTCACTCTGCAAAAGTGACAATATTTTACATATCCCACTAAGCCCCATCATGTATCCCCTATATATATATATATATATATATATATATATATATATATATATATATCGATATATACACACACACACACAGGCAAGCCTCTATAGTTGGGGTTGAGTAGGCCATTGTTAAACCTCAGATTTTGCACTTTAATAACTTTGCAACTGTTCAATGGATTTGCACAAAATTTGGTATGTGCTGTCGATATATATATATATATATATATATATATATATATATATATATATATTATGGTAAGCGGTAGTGCTACCATAGATAAAGTTGAGAGCCATTTCTATGTTAAACCCCAAAACTTTGCACCTTAATAACTTTGCAACCGTTTGATGGATTTGCCTGAAATTTGGAATTCATGATCAAGAACCATAGGCCTTGGGATCTGCTAAGTTTTGTACTGGTTGGGTATATGGCTGCGGAGTTATTAAGTGTGAGCTGTGCGCACATTTACGCTTTTTCTGGAATTCTATGGTTGCGCCTACAGGTTGTACAGTTTGCGTGACCAGACCAAAATCTTCAGGGAACATGTGGCCAGGGTCCCCGATGTGCCTTTTGAAGATTTGGTGAAAAAATATTAAACGGTTCAAAAGTTATTCAAAAAACAGTTTCCCATTATAAGTCAATGGGAAAAGTTAACAGAAAGTTCAACACTTTCGCAAATGCATTTTTACTTTCGCAAATGGGCCTGTTACTTTCGCAAATCGGCCATTTTGTTTTCAGTTGGTGATCAGAAAAATGGTTGGCATTTAAATTTGAGACCCTCTAGCAACCTAATTCTTTTTGTATTCACCTAGTTGGGCTCTTGGGATGCTTGCCATGTCTTTATTTTGTGGTAAAACACCCCAGAAATATGTTTTTCAAATTTCTGGAAAAAGTACTTTCGCAAATTACTTTCATGCTCACAAAAGTGTCAAACTTTGTTGCGAAAGCTTTCGCAAATTGCGACAGTAGTTTTCCATCTGTGGGACAGTGACAGCGATTCTTTGGCACTGCGCTGCAAAAGAAGCGTTGGGAGTTTTGGGCTGAAATTTGAAGGGAACGGAGCCGACATCTCACAGATGTGCCTTTCAGTGTTGTATTAAAAAAATATTACATGGCGGCAAAGTTACATCACTCCAAATTTGACAGTTTTTCCCATAGGATAACATTACGGTGCCCGCGACACAGAAATCCTTTGGCACCCTGCTGCAAAATAACGGTTTGGTCTTTTTCATGAAATTTGGAGGAAGACAGCCAACAGCCCACAGATGTGCCTTTCAGTGGTTTGGTGAAAAAACATTACAGGGAGGCAAAGTTATGGCGCTCTGAACTTTTCTTTTTTTCCCATAGGATAACATTGGCGTTCGCCACGCCTTTCAGGGCCCGTATCTCGGAAACGGTGCGAGATACGGACTTTTCGTCGGAACATTTCTTAGCCCCACAATGGGGCTAAGACTCAAATTAGCCAGGACAGTTGTAAATAATATGACTTTTAAATTTTTTTCTACGTCGTACGGTTCCTGAGATATAATGTATTTAGTATTCCAAGATCTAATTTTCTGCGCCGATACTCATTATTTTGCATACATTATTTGTACTCACTGTCTTTCTCAATGCAGGTTTTGGGAAAACCAGCCTGTGCCATTACTGTTACTGTTGCCCTTTCCGCTTGTGATTTCCATTTTCCGTTTCACCCGTTGGCGTCTGCGCCACCATATGCGTCATCGCTGCGTTTTCATTTGCGCTTGCGTTTCTGTTATTTTTTGCCATTTCTGTCTACAGTACTGTTTATCTTTCTGTTTCACTTTACATCACCATGCCCATTGACATTTCTGTTTGCAGGCACCATGTTACTATGTGACAACACATCACGTGGCAGAGCATTCCCATCTACGCCACCATGTGCGTTACCCTTTCTGTTCTCATTCGTGCTTGTGTTACCATGTGCGCCACTGTTAGCATTTCTGTTTGCGTTGCTGTCCCTGTTAGTATGCCACAAGACATCATGTGGCGGGAGCTTGGGCCCCGCGCTCCCGCATTACATTCACTATTTCTCAATATCATTCTCAAAAAGAAGGGAAATTAGAGACAAAAACTCCATTTAATGCATTAGTTAGGGTTGCTCCACAGCGACAAAAGTGAGGAAATTCGCTGTTAGGTTGAAAACCCTAACTCGAGTCACCCCCAGCACCACACACACACAGACACACACACACATTCAAGTATGGGGAGGACCAAGTCAACACAACCAATGACAGACATCCAGCAGCAGGTGACAGAAATAACAAACAATTGTCTAAATGTACTACGAGACATCCCCACCCACCTGACCAGGTACTGCATGCTCAGTGGAGATCAACAGCAAAACTGAGGCCATGTACACCAAACGACACATCCCTGATTGCAGCTGCACACAGCGTACCACACTTAGTAGTTGCATGGCCTTACCTACCGATGCCCACCACACCACAACTGGTACTGTGCGTTATTCAATATAAATGCTGAAGGTGCATGATGACAGTTGTAGAAAGGTTTTAACACTAGTGAGTATACATTAATTAAGAGAAGCACATAAATTAACTACAAGACACTAGCATGCTCAAGATAAAAGTAGTGATACATTTAGTAGGTGATTTACATAGTAGTACATTTACTGCAATGGTTTACTCAACATAGAGAGCTGATGTAAGCGTATGGAAAAGCATTGCCTGTTCAACGCTGTGAAATTCGTGCTGCCAGTATCACATCATTCTTACTGATGTGAAGGTGTATTGCTGATGTGCATACATAGACCTTCAGTGTGTTTCAATACTAAAGATGCAGTAAGTATTCTTTGTAAGAAAGATTGTAATTGCATGGATCAGGCCAAGCAACTTCTAAATATCATAGCACTACTGAGCCAACAATGATGTACCTGTATCAGACATGTATATAGGATAGATTTTCCTGTAGGCACTTACTGAGTATGTTGTACCTGATAAAGACAATCTCATTGCATCTGTGATGACTAACTTATTCAAATAGTAATACATTTGCTATTGTTGTAATGAGTGATCTATGCCACTTATGGACACAGTGTGATTTTTTTAACAGTTGTTTCATACTCAGGCTGTATGCCTACTGTTTGGGTTTGCCTCACTTCTGTCACTGATGCTATCAAAGTGATAACTATGTTAATTCTGCTACAACAGGAATCAAGTAGGTATGGTGTAGATATAAACAGAATGTCTTTTAGTATTGATTTAACTCATAATGGGGTAAGTGTACTAGGACAGAAGAGGTTATCCTCTATCACTGAGTCTGTCAGTTATAATCACACTAGCGTTTCGATGACTGTAATGATCAAGTTACACTGTTCATCTTCATGAGTTCATATTCACAGCCATTCTCCAGTAACATACCTCTCAACCTCCTGCCTCATAAATCAGGGACAAGGCTTAAAAGAATCAGGGACAAAGGACCAAAATCAGGGACACATCTTCAAAACTGGTGCTATCCACTCAGGAAGGTGGCAGAATAAGGGGCTTAGTGTAAAATGTATTTTCTAAGGAACAAGACGTCTGTAGCTTTAATGTTTGACATTGTTTTGTGCTTACAACCCCCACTGTTTGGTCATGGAAACACAATTTTTAGGAGGGACAGAGTAAATTTTTGAGGCAAAATCAGGGACATCCCTGAAAATCAGAGACAGTTGAGAGGTATGTCCAGTAACTAGACAGTGTATGGTGTAACTGGGTGGGACACTGTGTTGCAAAGCTGCTGCAGTGCCTAGCAGAGGGAGAGTATCTACTCATAAAGACAATTAAACAATAAGGCATGGCCAACAGTTATGTTAAATGGTCTGTTAATCACCCTGTAGGGGTTTAATGTTGAATGAGGCATATCCGAGTGCCACATGTCGCTAGACAGTGATAAACTGACCATTAACATAATACCTGGGAGTGGCTTATTGCTATCATAATAAAACTGTTTTTTAAACAACATTAAACCATGTTCATCATATGGTTAGGCTCTACATGTATGTTAATAAAAACTAAACATAAGGCTGTTACAATGTTTACAGTCAATTAGAAAGCTGCATTTCTCAAACCCTTGTTATAATCAGAGATATTATACCTGCACAACTCCTTGGTTTTGCTTAACTCTATTGCTCAGGTGGCCCACCACAAGTGGTGTGGTTTGGTGTGGGGCATCGGTAGGTAAGGCCATGCAACTACTAAGTGTGGTACGTTGTGTGCAGTTTCAATCAGGGATGTGTACATTTGGTGTACATGGCCTCAGTTTTGCTGTTGATCTCCACTGAGCATGCAGTACCTGGTCAGGTGGGTGGGGATGTCTCGTAGTACATTTAGACAATTGTTTGTTATTTCTGTCATCTGCTGCTGGATGTCTGTCATTGGTTGTGTTGACTTGGTCCTCCCCCATACTTGAATGTGTGTGTGTGTCTGTGTGTGTGTGGTGCTGGGGGTGAATTCGGAGTTAGGGTTTTCAACCCTAACAGCGAATTTCCTCACTTTTGTCGCTGTGGAACAACCCTAACTAATGCATTAAACGGAGTTTTTTGCCTCTAATATATATCTATATATATATATAGATATATATATATATATATATATATATATATATATATATATACACACACACACACTCAGAATCATATTGATGCATAAAAACAGTATCAACAGAGACAATTTGATAATTCTTAATAGATTCATTCACAAAAATGAAGTTTCTAGCCCTGACAGTTCCAGAATTAGACCTTTTTATTAACACTACTACTGTTTCTATGCCCTTCCCCGACAGCCCCCTTCTGCCCGACCCCCAGCTCCATCCCCTGGATTACGGGGCTTACCTTATGCCTAGCCCAGGAGGGGTGCCTGCAGGGGTCAGGCGTCATCCTACCCTGAAGATTTTTCTTCTTTTCACCCCTTTGCACCTGCGCACCATGCAATGGGTGCTGCAGCTGTCTCCGCCTCCGCGGAGGCAACCAAGCATCCTGGGTGCAGGCGAGCCCCCCAGCTGTGCCATTAGCAGCACAGACCCCCCCACCACAAGGAAGGAGAGCTATGATGCTCAATCCTTGCCTCCCCCGCCACTCCCCAAGCCACCAGAGTCCGTTCCCGAACCCAAGTTGCCGGCATGGCACGAGGTGTGGTGTTCGGCACCATCAGCCCAGCCCAGAATTAGACTTTTTAAAAGATAATTTCTTCAAAAAGGGATAACTTTGGAACCATTAGGGCTATAAACATAATTTTTGAAATGACAACTTGAAGTCAACTAAGCTGATATAGAAATAAGATATTGCTATCATATATTGATATAAAAATCATAAAATGGGTCACTACATTTCTAAAATCCTGTTGTTTTTAACAACATACTGTATAACACAATATTTAAAAAAAATATGTATGTATCAAAATATTTTAACCACATTTAACAACTCCTTCCTACTACAACTAATAGTTCATCCTTAACCCTGCAATTCCACTATCTGCACCTTTATTGTCAAACCCAGTAGTGCCCAGTTAACCTTTCAACTTACTGCCATTTGCAGAGCCCTGAAAACCTCTTGCTACAGAAAAGGACTCTGCATTCCTTCCCAATGAACAACCAACTGGACATTGAGTACAGTCACCGCCGCATCCCTGGTGCGCCCTCCTCCTTGTCTTCAGAGCACTGCACTATTTTTTGTTTTTTTTTGTAAACCTCGGGTGTCCTGATCATGACAATGGGGGATTGGGCACCACTAGTGTCACTAGTTGCACATGCCCAGTGGTGTGGGCAGCCATCTTGGACATGGCTGGAGTGTGCCATGCCCACTGATTTGTTTATTTATTCTTTTAAATTATTGATATTCCCACCAACCCTCCCTCAAGCACCCTCTACCATAGCCCCACCAGAAACATAAGAGTGACACTGGGGTGCCCAGTCCCCAGTGTCACAATCAGGATGCCCTGGAGTCTTTTTCCACTATTCCCCACCTGACTCTACCTCTAAGCACCCACCACCCACCCACCCCACCACCAGAAACATAAGAGTGACACTGGGGGTGCCCAGCCTCAGTGTCACAATCAGGATGCCCTGACTCTTTGTTTCCACTATCCCCCACCTGACTCTACACTCTAAGCACCCACCACCCCACCCCACCCCACCACCAGAAACATAAGCGTGACACTGGGGGTGCCCAATTCTCCAGTGTTATGATAATGATTTTCATACTCCACCCGACCCTCCCTCTCAGCACCCACCACACTGTCCCCCAAGAAACATAATAGTGGCACTGGGGGGTGCCAATCCCTCAGTGCCGAAATCCTCAGTCTTTTAAAATTTTTGTACCTGTAAAGAAAAACCACCCATCAATGTCTTCTGCAGCCAAGACTTCCCAACCCAACCCTCCCACTCAGCACCCACCACACACCCCCAAGTCCTTACTTACTGATCAGAGGTCCAACACTGTAATCCACTCTGGACTGCAGACATGTCTTCACTCCTGAATGCCCGACCATGAGCTGAGGAAATCAGGTATATGCTTCAATGTATTTCAATGGGGGTTTGAACTTAGTAGCATAACTTGACCATTTTTTATTATTTGTGCCCCACATTTTCAACATACCTTTTTATGTTTGCTTGTGCGCATGCACAAGAAACATGTTGCCACAGCTTGCTAGAATAGCATGTTGTGGAGGTGCGGCAGTGTTGTGGCCAATGCCCTTTCTGCTTTTTGCTGCTTATCTCTGTGGCAGCAATGAATGAGCACACTGTCTATGACAACAATCAATCAAATCAATCAATCAAAATCTTTATTTATTCAGGCGAACATCATTGAGCAAAGCTCATTTACAAGATGGACCTGAGTGGTCATACAAATGAGGATACAAGTATTATTACATAGACAAGAATAGAATAAATAGCAATATAATGGCATGAAATGATTATATACAACAATTTACATATATACAAGTAACAGTAGAACCATTTAGCCTGTAGGAAAAAAGGGGACAAAGGGTATAGCAGGCATAAAATATAAATTATATGGTCTAACTAGTTTTTTTGAGAATATAATAGGTGATTCGGAAGAAAGAAATTGAATTAATATAATGGATGGAAAAAGGAAGGTGGGTCAGATAGGTAGGGGATTAGGCTTTATAAAAGCAATTGCAGAGCTCTGGAAAAAGGGCGGAGAACAATCTTTTGAAGGATGCCAGAGGTAGTAGGCTATCTAGCTTCATGGATTTTTGGAGAGAGTTCCATGCAACTGCTAAGGAATAGCTGAAAGCAGCCCTCCCATACCGGGTGCAGGCATTGGGGACCTTTAATATGATGAGTTTACTGATCCTTAAGGTGTATGGCCTAGTTGTAATTTGGGTAAAGCAATCAGTGATATAGGTCGGTAGTTTGCCTGTTAACGCTTTGAATATCCAGATAACAGCATTCCTATTTCTTCTGTGTTGCAATGATGTCCAGTTGACTGCCATATAAAGGGAGCAATGATGGGTGCTGGAGGGAAGGTCAGTAATAAATCTTATGGACCTGTGATACAGGGTGTCCAGTTTATGTAAGAGATGACTTGAACAATGGCAGTAGAGAAAATCAGCATAATCAATGAGGGATAGGAATGAGGCCTGAATTAACCTTTTTTTGGAATCACTGTTTAGGTAATGTTTTATTCTAAAAAATAGTCCGAGCCTCTGTCTTAGCTTTTTAAGTAGCTCTTCAATATGGACAGAATAGTCAAGCCTGTTATCTATCCAGACTCCAAGGTATTTGAAGTTATCAACAAATTCAAGTTTCTCTCAAGTAAGGTGGATAAATGTAGGGTGTTGGATGCTGGGGTAGTGGTAGTGCAACTCTTTGTGGCAAAGAACATAGCTTTTGTTTTTGCATTTAGAAGTAGTTTTTGTCAAGTAGATTGTGCTGCAGAATGGAGAATTCGGATTGTAACAGTTCACAGGCTTTGGAAGGTGAGGATTGCTGACATATAATACAGTATCATCAGCAAACAGATGAATGTTAGATTGAGTGAGGTTGGCATCAATATTGTTTATATAAATAGCAAAGAGGATAGGGCCAAGAATAGAGCCTTGTGTGCGCCCCTTAGCAGTGGTTTTGAGGTGGATAGGTAATTTCCATTTCTAACCAGTTGTGACCTATCTGAAAGGTAATCCTTAAACCAGTTGAGTGATAGGGAATCCAGGCCTATTGAGTTAAGGGAGGTGATTAATAAGTCATGATCCACTGTGTCAAGGCTTTACTCAAATCCAGAAACACAGCACAGGTAAAATTTTCTTGTCCAAGTTAGTCTGCCAATCGTTGGTTACCTTGGCTAAGGCAGTAATGGTGCTATGCTTTGATCTAAATCCAGATTGTGCAGAATTTAGAAGGTTATTGTTATCCAGATAGTCCCTTAACTGAGAGTTTACTAGTTTTTCGAGCATCTTAGATAGTACTGGTAGGATGGAGATAGGTCTGTAATTGTTGAGATCCCTAGTATCACCAGATTTGAGTAATGGAACTACTTGAGCTGTTTTCCAAGTAGATGGAATGGATCCAGTAGTTAGGGAAAGATTGAAGAGATGAGTGAGGGGCAGATAAGACATGCAAAGCAATTTTCAGGAAATAGGGATCCAGGAGTCTGCACCTGCACTCTTAGTGGTGTCTAAATTAGAGGAGAGATCTTCCACTTCTTTCACGGATATTGGGATGAAGGAAAAAGTTGAAGTGGCCATTTGTCCCACAGTAGTTTGCAGGTTCAAGGAAGATCTCAGGATATTTGCAGGTGATGAGTCAAATGCTAGGCCAGCAGTGGTGAAGTGAACATTGAAGGTATTTAAGATTTCTTGTTTACCTGTAATTTCTGCATCATTTAGTAGCAGTTTGGTGGTTAAGGCAGGAGTAGATTTTGGCCCAGAGTCCTTTTATTGTACCCCAGAGTCTGGATGGGTTATTGTAGGAGGCATCAATTCAGCTGTATAGTAGGCAGTTTTGGCAGTTCTTTTTTTTGTACATGAATTCCTTGCTTTTCTGAAATTTAGCCAATCTCTGGTGTCCTTTGTTTTCTTGCCTTTTTCCACAGCTTGTCTCTGGTTCTCAAGGCTGCTTTAAGCTCAGAGGTGAACCAAGGGCAGGATTTTACCTTAGTTCTGATACTGGTGATAGGTGCATGAATATTGAGAGCATTGGTGATAATATCCTTTAAAGTCTGGAGAGCTGTTTCAACAGAGGTTGTAAGATAGAAATCTTGCCAATATATTGTAGTACTCAGGTCATGGAGGTACAGCTCAGAAGTGTGCCACCAACTTGAAACAATTTAGCCGCTGCAATGAGGGAGTGCCCCCTCATTGCAGGGTGTCCCTTGCCTGGTGTAACATTTCAATAAACATGGCATGTCTGTCGCCATCTACCTCTCTCTGGTCTCCTGCCCCTACCTCCAACCCTCATCTATTTTAATTCCACGGTACCACTGACCCTATTGAGCCCTTACCCTGCCCTGCACCACCGGTACTCTGTTCCAGTCCACTACCCCCTTACCTTAAAGTAGGCCATCTGAAGGTAGTTGTAGGGACTGCATTTATGGAACTCAGTCTCCACCTCTGGGCTCAACTGGTACAGCATAGAGGGACCACCGAACTGCTCTGCTTCACAGCTACGAGACACTTAGACCTGGTGCGGTGAAGAGTAGATCATGCACTCATTCTCAAAGGCCAGCTCTCAGGGTTAGTAACATCCCAGCACCCGGGGACAAGCGAGGTTCAGCTCCCAGTGGTACAGGAGCTTGGTCTCCATTTCAGCAGGTTCAGGAGTGCTGGTGGAGAGCCCTAAGACAGTGCAGTTAGCACAGCTTGTGTGGCAGTGCGCCCTGATGCGGCAGGGAGATTAGTGGCTGTGCATTGTTCACTCCATGTACAGGATCACTGCTGCCCAGTGCCCACACTGGTACACCTCCACACCACTATCGAAGAGCAGATCACAGTGCTCAAGCCGGCCCAGCGAGACCGGGAGTTCCGGGACCTCAGATGAGCCTCCACAAGCACTGGCGGTGGTAGCAGGGAGGCTTGTTAAGATTTGAAAAGAATGAAACCGTAGATCCTAGAGACCTGAAGCCTAAACAGCTACCAAGGTGCTGGTTTCTATAGCTGTTGTAAGCATGGGCTTTCTGATTTCTTTTTACCCTTCTGCTAAGATGAAGGGGAGCCCTCACAGTGTCGAGAGCTGCATTGTCACAATTGAGGCTCTGATCTAAGGAATTTAGTACCAGTCAGAAGTAATGTCCCTATTTTGCTCTGCCTAAGTTTTCTTTCAAGCAAGTATAAATAACTAGTAAGAAAAAAACAACTCTTGTGGCTGCAGCACTTCTGTAACACCAAGGGAAGGGATTTTCATAGAGAACCAGAGTAAGCTTGGAAGTTCTGACTTACTGTACTCAACGTATAATTTCTTTTTCCACCCCTTCTAAGACCCGAGCTGAAATAAGACTATGCAATGTCATTCTTCTCTCATGCCTTACACTAATTTCTGGTAATTTATCCCGTATTAAAATTTATTTAAGTAGGAAAAGACAAGCAGCCAGCACCTGACATGCAAATTTGTAAAATCTGACCCAGTTCTCTTGCTACCGCTGCTGCTGTTATACTGTTGGGACCTCGGGAGCAGAAACGACTTCCTGTAGCATTTTTTTTAATTCATTGCAGTCATGAAAATGTGTATGTTGGGGGGAGCAGGCATTCATATGGTAAAGCATTTTAAAATGAGCAGATTGCTCACATTACATAGAAGGTGCTGTGTGGGATGCCATATTCTTATCATATGAACTTCTTCAAGCTCGCATACTATATGTGTCTAACCTACAACAAGGGGCACTAAGTTCCTACAAGAACTGCAAACCAATTTCCATTCATGTTTAATTTTAAAATGTTTATATTGCTCTCTTTCCACATTAGATAAGAAATAATGTAGTTGGGTAGGGCCATGGCAGATTCTAAACAGTCTTAAACCTATGAATACTTCTACCCTCGACAGGTACAGCAATTTCCACCAAAGATAGGGAAACAATTCACAGCACTTAAGTATTTCGTTAATGCACTATGATTTTATTGTAACCAAATGGTTCCTACAAAAATTATTTATTAAACAATTAGCACAGGGATTGATCAGAAATAAGCTATATTAGAAGGACAATGGTTGCCACTAAATCATATCTGTCTAAACAGTAATACCCCACCCCCAGTAGGACCTCAGATGCTTAACATCAAATTATGCAGGTTCAATACTAACTCCTGGTTTCCCCCAGACCAATCAGATGGTTAGGATGGTTGGTCCAATATAAGGATCACAGGAAGGCCTGTGTCAGGATCCCTACTGAGAGTTGTTTTTGTTGTACTATTTGTTCCTGTGATTTTCTTTGTCTGTTATGCTGTGTATATCATTAATGCAGAAACAGAATGCTGATATTAGATGCATTGCTGCACAAGCTATTTTATTATGCTTGAATGGTATCTCTTTCGGAAAAAATCAATTAATGAAGTTTAATTTAAAATAAAAATACAGGAAAGTAAATAGGCTGTAGTATAAATTCAAACCAGCATATGAGCTTTCTTCACGTGACAATGCTAATGTTGAAAGGCCATGAAGTCCATCTTTTGTAGATTAACATGGATCTACATTGAAATGCAATCTCATCTTGTGCAGTTCTAATCCTATCTAAAGATCTGCTTTGAAACTTCTCTCAGCTATGGGCTTCCAGACAGATGGAAGGCAGCTTTACCATTACTAGAAATTACAGAGAGGACAAGGCTCATCTCTGTATTCAATTTCATCATCCCTACTAGGTCCTTGTCAGTGGACCCTGCTGGTCAGTTTGCATAATTATTGTTGCTGGGGTATTTTTGTAAAATATTTTTAGGGAATGTAAGCTTCTTGCCAAAAAGAATTTGTGAGTTACCAGTCTTTCTATCAAGCAATCATATACAATAATGAGAATGTTTGCAGCATACATGACTATAAGATAGGTCAATAAAGAATGGTTAATAAACTGAACTCATAGTATACCACTTAACTGTTTCCCGTAACTACTTCATTTTCCCCATACCCCACAGTGATGGAATCAACATAACCATTAATATCTGCTTGCCTGCCTGAATTTTAAATTAGTTTCAATAAATGAATACACTTTAGGAATGACCATGAATTTGTATAATCTCTCTATGCCAAATGTAGTGTTTCCATTACAGAAGAGAAGGATTAGAAGCAGAATATAATGCCAGCTATTAGTGTTACTGTCTCTAGATTGCCTTCACAAAATGCGTTCAAGAGGAAGTCATCTATGAAACAAAATTTTTATCCATTCTACATGATGTGCCATGATACCGTATATTAGTCATTTGCCTCTATGAGGCAACGGTTGAGAGGTTCATGTAAAGAAATGTACGTAATGAACACAATAATTCTGCCATGTATTTATTCTTTGGTAACCGGGTAAGGCCCACTAGGCACAAGTGCCTGTTTTCAGGGAAACCTGGGAGCACTAGGGTGGGTAAGTGACTTGTTCAGAGGAACACAGTATGCAAGTGGAGGTTGTGGGAATCAAACCCAGGGCTGCTGGGTGTAACAAGCTCATTCAGAGATCATTACTCTAACTGCTTGGCTATAGCTATGTTAGCAATTGCTTATCTTTAAATTCTGGAACATGAAAACACCTGGTATTTGTTTGAGTTGAAAGAAAGTTTACATAATAGATGACATCAAAAAAAGGTTGCAGGCATTGAAGTACTTTAGGTTAATTAGCAAAATACTGTACTACTGTACTGAAGATGAATAGGATATAGTCAGGGCATTTTTATTACTAACTTTGTTTTTCATGAGGGCGCTAGGATAAAAAAAATATTGTATCACTTAGCGCATTAAATCACGATCCATAACGATAAAGATAGGACTGCATCATCTTCAGTTATTTCATCAGTTTCATTTCAAGTGGCCAGTAGTGTCACTACAATCATCGGGGTTACAAGGTCCCATTTCAGCAGAATCATAGGGGTTGCGAAGTTTCTCTTTCCACCACATTTGAGTGTAAGCCACCATACAATGTCAGTAACAGAGCCACAGTGTGAAAAGCAGGTTATAACTGTAGCCACAGGGGGAAAAAATACCACTGTGTCAAAGAGGTAATGCACCACAACTGGAAAAATGTGGTGCCAAATTTTGATTTGTTTCTAATGGCAGCCAGGTGGCTGCTGAGTGAGCCACAGTTAAGAGAGGATCAAGTGGTCAATCAGGGAGATATGGGTGCTGGGTTTTAGGAAGGGGTCCACTGGACCACCAGAGGTGTAGGCACATGAGGGAGTGTTTAGAGCTCCACTGGACCTCCAGAGAGTGCATATAAAAGTATTGGAATGTCAGGAACCAGAGACATGAAGTGTCAGGGGACACACATCCTTTGTCAGATCGTCATTTAAAATGGGTCCGAAACCCCCCCTTGACATTCATTACCATACTATGATGGTATTGCACGTGCCCCCACCCACTCAGTCATGGCTGTGTTGTGGAGCAGTGCAAGCAACCAGGTTGAGAGGTATTCTGTGGGGACACCAGATATGGCATCAAGGATGCCCCATACAAGTGGCTGAAGTCAGTCTGGGGGTGTATATCTTATGCAGGATGAACTCTGCTAGTAGTGCCTCTGCACCTCCCATCATCATAATTTCCAAGAGTTTGTACAGACCCCACTGGAAATGTGGGTCGGTGCCAGGCCCACCTCCTTGCCATAGAGCTGTTTACTTGAGCCAACTAATACTGGACATTTATTTCTTTTATTAAATGTTCCTCTTACAAAGGGATATGGGAGTCCCCTCAACAGACTGCTATAGTCCAGTACCTCTTACAGATGCAGTGCGAGTGAAACAGTGGGTGGCCAGCCTGTTGTTCAGATCAGCCTCCTCATTCCTGTTGGCTGCCCCTGCCATGCTGCAGTGTCCTGCATGAACACATGTGGTGGTCAGTAATAGTGAAGATCATTGCCATGCTACATCTGCTCCAGGGCATCACAGTACAGACCAATACAGGCCAGCAACATATGAACTATGTTTTTTATATCATCTCTTTTAAAACAAGCCTTTAGTGTGTTGTTGTTCAGTTTGGTGTTTTGACCAACATGCCACTGTAAAGGCATGAACTGTGTGGGAACAACTATATACAGTATTTGTTTGTATCCACAATATGAAGCAAATGTTTGGCCATAAATTAAAACTAAATCTGAAAAATCACAGTCTGAAAATTGCAGCATTTGAAAATGTAGCTTAACATTATATCTCTTAAGATAAAGCTTTAGATGAACTACACAAAAAAATATTCCTCAGACAGACTACACAACAGTTCTTCCAGTGGCATTTCTGAGAGCCCTGCGAGAGGAACTGCTTATTCTTCATTTATACAGGGGCACATGCATTGTAAACAGGATCCATGGTGCCCTCTAGGTTACAATTCAATCAAGGGCTTAGTCTGTTTAATTAATTTTGCATTGCTTCTATGTCAGTTCTCACAACACTAACCCACTTTCCCCGTGAACATACTGTACAATATATATATATATTTTTTTTTCCAATTGTTTAACCAGGTGAGATACAGTAAGCTGAAAGCTTGTTTACAGGTGCAACCTGGGAGCACAGGGAAGTTAAGTGACTTGCTCAAGGTCACACCATATGCAAGTGGGGGCTGTGGGATTCAAACCCAGGTCTCCAGATTTGCAGCTCAGAGCCTGAAACCACTGCACTATACTGCCTCCATAAATATTCAGACCATTAGCGGAGAACAGAAACAAGTGAAGTGATTTCATAACCTTTCCAAGATTTTGTTCAGGACTAAGAAATGGAATGATCTCAAGAAACATTTTCATTTATCCCTCAGTCTTGATTATCAATAAAGCTAAAGAGCCAGACTACTGAAGATGGAGGGTCTATGGTGAGTGGAGCAAAGACAGTGCATGTTTAACCATTGAATGTTCTATTACAGCCCTGCCTGTCACAGTCTGGGAATAGCTAGAGCTCACCACACCCTCAGGGTCACTCACTATATAACCTGTCCTGCAGTGTGTAGTTGTAGAGCATGGATCCCTGTGTCACTCAATTTGGAGTAGAGATCTAAATGTTTAGAGTTTTCTGTTAGCCTCGACTTTGTGCAGCTGGATGGGTGTATGTTCCAAAAGGATATACCTGATTGTTGGAGGGGGACAGGAAAAAACTAACAATGAGAATATTTATTTATTATATATTTGAAAATTGGTAACCGTGAAAGGCACATTGAGCCATGGCTTTTTTCCAGGTGCAACCCCAGGGAGAGGGAATGGGAAATAAAAATATGCATAGTATTAATGAAATATTACAAAATAAAGTGCAAACAGAACACAGTTAAACAAATTACGAATACATAGACAAAGTAAACAGAGCTTAGCAAAGGTACTATGTTCAGCATTGATGTGCAAATATATGAAATAAAACTTGAGGGAATGAATGGCACTGTAGATGTAGAAAATGAATGAGCCAGATTCAGGCCGAGGTGAAACCCAGGAGGAGGCCCAACAGCAGGGATGGTAGGGACATCAACAGGGGAGGAATCAGAGAGGGGAGTGACAGGAGCAGTAACGGCTGGAAGGACATGACCAAGAAAAGTGCCTCAGCTGCCTCAAGAGCAGTTAACCACTGCATGGGAACGTGGGTTCACCATTACATGTGGGTTTCTCATACTCTGACCAGCAGTGAACATGTGGCATCATGGAGGTGAAGCACTGAGCTCCCAAGAAGGAAAGATACTAGATACCAAGCATATCTGCACTCACTGCTAGATGACAGCAGAGTGGCACTGGCATAAGATGTGAAGAAAGTGCAAGTCCATCCTCCCAACCAGAGGACGGGGCAAAGCACCAATAACTGTTTTGAGGACAGGGAGAAAAAATTAAAAAAGGATATTTGGCTCACAGAATAATACAGAATACAAAATAAACAAAATGATGTCAATAACCTTTGATTGTCTCATTGGGAAAAGTTCTACTTTATTTCTGTAACATTGTGATGCAATTTCATCATATACACTTTTATAAGAAGCTGAGGAAGAGTATTTTATATCCTTGAGGGAACTAAATTCAGTTAGTAGTCCAGATGTTTCATATTACATTCCAAAAATGTTAAAACTGTGTATACTTTAGTGAAGTTTTTGGAGTCTCATGTAGCCTGTAATGTGAATTACTGTTACTTACTTTTTTTTCTGCATTGTTTTTCCCTGTTGTGCCTTATTATATTGCCTTACTATGGTGTCTCATTGGATACAATATTTACAATAACCTATTTTGGGTCAAACTCAGTATCCACCTCTACTTACCTGCTTCAGAAAAAAAACCTCTATACTCACATAGATCATTTGGTCTTTTTTGTAATTTCTTTCTTGTGGCTTTTCTAGCTGTACATATCTCCTTATGGCCCAATCCATGATGGGTACAGGTATTTTTCATGGCCACATAGTTGAAGTGACTAGTGGAATCCATGGCAAAAAATGTGGGAATCAGTGAGTCACCAACCTATTCGGCATGCAATGTGCTTTGTGGAAGTGATATGCACCTATCCACACAGTGTAGCAGCACTGCTCCACACATGAGCATTTCCAGATATATACATGATTAGCACATGTGGGTGCCAACCCAAAGCATGAGATAGCTGTCAGCATGTATGACTCCCAGGCCCTAAAGCTATGCCACCAGGGGACGGCTACAGTGACTGCATATCACCTTCACAACAGTGGGTAACATACATACATACACTGTAACACATATGTGCTTAAGATCTTGCAAAAAAAAAAATATTTCTGCTATCAGCCCACAAAACCCAAAGTCACGTGTGTGCACAGAACACAGCATGTGACATGCATACATCATAAAAGTCTGCATTTATTACAGGTTCACAGAAAAAGCAGAATCATGGTCCAGAATGTTTGTCACAGTAACAGGCCTGTGGTCCATGTGGGTATGGCCCCTATAGTACTGAGAGCTAAATAGAATAAACTCCATGACTGTTTGCCCTGGCTACTGGGATACAACAGGCCCTGAGCATGCACCCATGGTATCTTGTGCATCTCTCATGTACTCTGTTCACCAACTCTAATCCCCTAAATGGAAGTTCCTATGGTGCTGTCCCTGCTACTGGTTCTCCTGCCATGTCACTCAGCCCTTCAACGCAGTCCCCTGTTGGTGACCAGTCCCACTCATCTCTGTCCCACAGGAGGTCATATGGTCCCAGTAGATCTTGTGCCCTGTGAGGCCTCCCCCACCAGAGCATGAGGGTCCTAAGCAGCATAGTGGATACCTACAACAATAGAAGTGAACATCATCACACATGCCACAACCAGGTAACACATAGTCATGGCACAGTCACTGAGCATTTACAAACATATCCATTGTATTCACGGCACTACTCAGATGGTCTCCACCACCTAAAAGTGCTCCCCATCCTAATCCTTATACCCATTACCCTTTAGTATAAGTGTGCAGGGAGGTAGACCTCATGGGCATATGGAGTCATGTAAGTTCAGGTATGCTTGGTTTCATTCATGGCAAATGTAATTACAGTTTTATATGGATTTCATTTTGCATTTCCAGTGGGGGAAGGCACATTGAGTCAAAGCTCATTTTCAGGGAACAAAGGGAGGTTAAGTGACTTTCTCAGGTCATACAGTATGCAAGTGGCAACTGTGAGTTTCAAACCCAAGTCTGCTGTGTCTGCTGGTTCACAACTTGGTGCTCTAATCTCTGGGATATAGTGCTTACATGGTTCAGGAGAACTTTGTGCTTGACCAACCCAGCACAGGGACACTCCCTTGTGCCCCCCATCACTATGCTGCATGCCTATTGGTCAGTCTGAGGGCCATGCTGAGATAAAAGGCAAGCATGCAACAGTCCTGTTGGTCATAACTACAGTCCCACTGTGAGCTTACTGGAAATTGACTGACCATAGCACAACTGAACCTTATAGTTCATGCAGCATCCAGATATGGGATATGTCCTTGGCTGATAATGAATAACATCCTCCATGGGATGGAACAAAAGTTGGAGAATGAGGAGATGTTGAGCATGACATCCATGTGTGTATAGACCTAGACCTAATCCTGACATTCTGAGTTGCAATACATTAGATGGTTCTGTTTTCACCATGCCAGCATTGACAAGTGCTGCACACTCCTGCCACCATGACTGCAAACCAGGAATCAGTGCAGCAATGCACCACATGTACATGCCACGTACATACAGTATTACCGTACTATACCGTTGGGTAATTCCAATGTATCACAGGAGATGTTACTGGTATGAGCTAGTCCTTCATGTCCAAATGTCTGTGGCATTAACGTAAGTGCTACTGGCACCAAGATGGGACTACATCACTTTCTCTACATAAACGGTACTTCTAAGACACATCAAAGACAACTTCTATGCAATGGTGGAAATGCTGGGTGCAGATGGTGCCACTGATTGTAAACATGCAACCACTGTGGCACCACTGGAGATGAAGAGGCATTCTGTACCAGAATAAAAAGACATTCCACAGCATGAGTATGCAGGTGGTGTGTGATTCCACAAGACTCATCACACAGATATTGCCATGTACACAGGATCATGAAGCTAAGATACCTAAACATTCATGACTCTGGCCACTTCTGCATTCCATACATCAAGATCTGGGGTGGTTTATCAGTAAGTGTACCCTGCTGAAGAACTGATGTGTGTCTACATATGTTACATACACCAGATCTGATTATGCAGTGTTCTTTGTTATACAGGTGGCAGCGGTTATTCACTAACATTCCTCCTGAAGCCATACCTTCAACCACAGAATGAGATACAGTCACAATGCAACTAAGCCCACAGACAGTCCATGGGCATCATGGAACTTGTTTTTGGCATGTTGAAAATGCACTGTTGTTGCCACAGTAAGACAGAAGGAACACTATTGTTGATAGTTGAAAATATCTTCATAATACTTTTGTCATGCTATATTCTGCACGCATTTGCAATCAAGACGCAGATTCCCCCCAGGACAAAGGGGCCACCGGGATATGATGGATAGTATAGGACTTGTTTTTATTTTATTTATTTATTTATTTGGTATTCGGAAAATAACCTTTGAGCCAAGGTTCTTTTACAAAGGTTCCATGTCATGTGAACAGAGTATTGACATTCAATCAAGAAGGTTACAGAGTTTTAGGACATTTGAGACACTGAACAGCACAACAATCAGGAAAAGGTTACAGAGTTTCTTAGACATTTAAAACACTATACAGCATATGGACATCAACTTTAGTTGATTACAAGTGCAGGTAAGGTGCAGAGGCACTAGAGGTTAGGTTAGGTTGGGCAGAGGGTCAGTAAGGACAAGATTTTGGTAGGGGAGGAGGTGGGGCCTCTAGTAAAACTGGACAAGGAGGCAGGGCTGAGCCCAGGGAGGCAGAGACTCATGCTAGCATTGAGGACTTGTGGATGTCTAGTGGGAACTTCACCCCTCAGATAGACAATTTTCCCTCCCCTCCCCCTCATAAAACTTCTTACAGAATTGATTATTCTCTGGTAAGTGCCCGTAGTTTGGCCAGTGTCCTAGCAGCAGACATCCACTCCATTGTATTATCTGTCCACTCACCTGTTAGTGTGATTTGTTCCCTAGAGGAAGGCCAGCTCCAAGATACCTTGTGGCACCTTAACTCCTAGTTGCTGCAGGTCCCTGATACTCTTGCCCACATAAAATATTTTTTTAAAGTCCTTTCTGAAGCAGAATGAAGGGTCAGTGGCACATGCTGATATTTTTTGGGCTGGCCTTAAGTGTGCGATAACAGGGGAATTTATACGGCTTTCCTCCATTCGTATTAATCGTAATCAAGTCAAATTGTATTCCCTTTTTAGAGAAATCCATTGTTTGAAAGGCTTCCTAACCAGGGCCTCTGCAGAAGAGGACTGGACAAGGTTAAATGCCCTCCGTGCTCAATACGCAGAGGTTTTGGCCCAGAGAGCCGAATTGGCTCGTCACTGCATCATGTTGAAGTACTTGGAATCAGGTGATCAGGCCAGGAAACTCCTGGCTTCCACATTACGTCAAATGGAGATGTCTAAGTTTATCCCTGGGTTATGTGCACATCCTGGAGCCCAGGTTATTACACAGCCAAAGTAAATGGTGACGATATTTAGTTCTTATTACGCCGAGTTATACTCACCTGGCCCAGCAGAGGAAGCCACCCTCGAGAACATATCGGAGTTTCTAAGTTCGAGCCCCTTACCCTCCATATGTCCAACACAGGGTGCCCTTTTGGGTGACCCAGTTACTCTGATAGAAGTCCAGCAAGCAGTCTGGCAGTTACCCCTCGATAAGCCCCTGACTCTGATAGGCTGAGTAATAATTTCTATGTTGCTTGCTTTCCTGAATTAGCACTTTTACTCAAGAAAGTGTTCAGCTTCTGGTTTTCCAGTGGGGTCAGTGACCCCACCTTCCTGCAGGCATTAATCACCCTTATTAAGAAACCAGATAGAGACACATTTTTTCCAGACAACTACTGCCCAATTTCCCTTTTAAACATGGACATTAAAATCTTGTCTAAAATACTAGCCACCCGGTTGTCTCCTGTTATGGATTCGGTAATCGGACAAGAGCAGGTATACTTTATGAAAGGGCGGCTATCTAGTGACCATCTGGAAACCTTCATTATCTCATTTCTGCATCCAGGGAGACCAAAATCCCTGTGGCTCTGGTCTCCCTGGACACGGAAAAATCTTTTGACCATGTTGCGTGGCCGTATTTGTTCATAGTTCTGACTAAATTTGGGATTCTGGCTGAATTTGTCCACTGGATTCAAATCCTGTATAGTTCTCCAACAACTCATTTTTCATATAACAGCAGTTTATCAGACCCCTTACCTCTAAAACGTGGCACTTGGCAGGGATGCCCTTTGTCCCCTCTACTGTTTAATTTCTATTTAGAACCGCTAATACAAAAATTAAGTAATTTGTACGGCTCACAGGAATACCTACAGCTGGGAAACGATATGTTTTATCTGCATATGCAGATGATTTATTGTTGCATTCGGTGGACCTTATGGATGCCATCCCTGTCCCATTACAGGAAATATCCCATTCTTCCAACATATTGTCCTACAAACTTAATATCTCTAAGCTGAAAGTGTTTCCACTTGATAATTTGATCAGCAAGAGGGAGATTGTAAATTTGGGTCTCGCCTGGGAGCCACATGTACTTAACTATCTGGGTATTTGCCTACCCAGGACCATCCTGGGTATGATTAAAGAAAACCTTATCTGTTTGATGGATCTATTAAAATTGCATCTAGATAGGTGGTCAATGTTACCTATGTATTTATGGTGCATGATTAGTATAGTTAAAATTAACATTCTGCCCCGTTTGCTCTACTCTTTGGGTATGCTAGGCCTCTGTCTTACTAAATCCTGGTTTGCTCATTTGCAACGGTTGTTTAATACTTTTTTGTGGAAGACTTCATCAGTCTGTAGAGCATGTACCAAATTACCAACCCCCAAAACACAGGTAGGCCTTGCACTCCCTAATATCTTTTTATACTACGGAGCCATTCATGCAAGGACATTTTTCATGTGGGGTCTGTCTGACACACAGATGCAGTCCTTGCCCTATATATCACTATGGTTGGAGATTAAGAGGGCATTAGTCTCCCAAATTGGGTGCACATTGCCCAGCATGCTCTATATTAAGCCCTCTCAGCTTCCTGGCGCTCTTTGTTCTACTCCTCTAGAGTGATCCCTGAGAGTTTGGTCCCAGATGCAAGGACATTTGTCTTTGCACTAGAGTAAAATTAAAAATCAACCCATATTTGGTAATCTGAATTTTAAAATTGCAAATAGGCTGATACCCAACTCCTTCTGCCCCCAGTTGAAATCCTGTACAAATGCCGACTTTCTCGAAAGGGATGGCATTTTGACCTTTCAGCCACTCAAGTCCTGCTTCCATATCCCACAATGGGCTTATTTTAAGTTTTTGCAGCTTACCAGAGTCATTATTGCTCATGTATATGCCAAATCTAAGTACTTGGTCACCAATATTAGTTGCAAATCTCTAGCCAAGGAATTTGAGTTAGTTTTGCTGAGCCTTCATTTCCCCTCCTCGGAATGTATCACTATCCTAGGTGGCTATAGACCCCCGTCTGGTGGTGGTGAAGTCCTTAATCTTTTGAAATCCGTGTTCGTAGATGCAAAAACTGAAACAATATTTCTAGGAGATCTAAATATGGACTGGCTGTCACCTAAATCACATGGCCTCAAATCCCTTTGTGACGAGCTAGGTCTTGGGCAATTAGTCAGTGAACCTACTGAACAACACTCTAAATACTGCCAACAGTTCCATTCTAGATGTGGTACTAACCACCCATCCACACAAAATATCTCATTTGGCAGTGTTTCACAATGACATGAGCGATCATGGAATTGTTGCTTGCATAAGATCTCAAATTAAGCCCGTCCCAACCCATCTTTATAACAAAAAGATCATTTTGCAAATTCAGTGCAGTAAACTTCCTATCTGACCTGAGCATGATCAGATGGCAAGATCTTTACCTAGCCAAAGATGTCAACAAGGCAGCTTGCATCCTTAATGACAAACTCACTACAATAATAAATAAGCACCTTTCATCAAAGTAAAGTGCGTAACAATTCCAACCCTGGTTCACCTCAGATCTCAAGGCAGCCCTTATAGCTCGAGATAAGCTCTGGGCTAAAGCTAGACATTCAAAGAATCTTCGGATTGGCAGGCCTTTAGAACAGCCAGAGTATAACTGTGTGAAAAACTTCGCTCTGCTAAAGCTAACTATTATATTTCTACTCTCGAACAAGCTAAAGGTAACCCTCATAAAATATGGAAGACTATCAAAGCTATAGAAGGACGCCAATGGCCCCTCTGTCCCAACAAAGATAGTTGCAAGTGGCAAGATTGTGGAAAACAAGTCCCTAATCCTGGAGGAACTTAACTCCCACTTTGCCACAGCTGGATTAGCTTTTGACTCGTCACCTTATGCTGGTGCACGCGTGAGCCAGCATACCCCTGCCACATCTAGTCCTGCACCCAGCCCCTTCCAACTGCGCGAGATAACTTATAAATGAAGTAGAAGATTCTCTTCTAACTTAGACACAAAAAGTGCAGGGACGATGGCTTGGAACCTTTTTCCTAAGGTCAGGCTACGCCCATCTCACTGCCCCAATTCTCCACATCTTCAATCTTTCCATTACATCTGCTACTGTGCTCCTGCTGGAAATCAGCACATATCCTCCTCTATTTAAATCTGGTGACCCATGCGATGTAAACAACTATAGGCCTATCTCCATATTGCCTATCCTTTCTAAAGATCTCGAAAACTGATCCATATTCAGTTAAAATCTCACTTAGCAAACCTTCTCTCTCATTAACCCAGCTCAATCTGGCTTCCGGGCTAATCATAGCACAATCACTGCACTAGCAAAAGTAACCAATGATTGGATCTCTGCTATAGATGCTAAGAAGGTAACTGGTGCAGTTTTTGGACCTCAGCAAAGCTTTTGATACTGTTGATCACAAACTATTAGTCAATTGCCTTGCAAAGTTGGGTGCCACATACCATACCACCCAGTGGTTCTCAGCTACCTAACTGGAAGATTCCAAAAAGTAAAGGCGGAAGGCTTTTTTTTCTGCTGCCTTGCCAGTTGCAAGAGGAGTCCCCCAAGGATCCATCTTAGGCCCTATCTTGTTTTCTCTGTACATTAATGGCTTAGATGCTAACATATCTACATCCAATCTGCACTTTTTTGCAGATGATACTGTGTTGTATACTTCTGGCTCATCGTTATCTGAAGTCAAGGGAGTGCTTCAAGTGGACTTCGCACAACTTGAGCATAATCTAATAAAGGCAAAGCTTCTGCTCAATGCTAAGAAGACTAAATCGATGATATTCTCCCGCAGTGCTGTCTCAGGCCCCCCCCCAATACCCTTGCCCAAGACTTCATTGTCACCACGCTAAACGAGCCTCTGGAAGTTGTAACCAAATTTAAATATCTAGGTATCTTGATCAACAATAAATTATCTTTCAGTGACCACGTCGAAGATGTCTCTAGAAGGTTAAAAGCAAGGTTAGGTTTCTTCTACAGAAATAGGTCCCTTTTCCCCCTTGAAACTCGAAACAAGCTTGTACAGGCCACTTTTCTCCCCCTACTCGACTATGGCGATGTAATCTATTCCTCCACCACTCTTGCAAATCTAAGTAAAGTGGACATCCTTTATCACCGTGCGTTACGGTTCATTACCAACTCCCCTTACCGTTCACACCACTGTGACGTATATGCAGCTGTTGGTTGGACTTCCCTTACTACTAGACGCCTGCTTCATGCTGGGCTATGGACTCTTAAACTGCTCCTGCAGAAATTGCCAAGCTATCTCTCTTCCCTTATTAGTATCTCACATAGTGTATACTCGATTAAGAAAATCTGACTTTATTATGCTTGACATACCAAGGGCGGACTTCCTTGATAGCATGCTGTGCATATGCCCTTCCCTCCATTTGGAACCAATTACAAACCGTCTGAAACTAACTAGCACAGTTTCAATAAACTTCTACAAATACTAAGTTCAGCCAAAATAAAAGACACCTGTAACTGTCATTAAGTCTCTTCCTTTCCCATGTGTGCCATATTTATCCACTGGTAGGTATAATTGATTTGTCATATTAACTGCTTTCCTTCCCTTCTACTCCTTGCTTTATCTTTGCTTATGCTCCACTGCTACTCTATCAAATCCTCCTCCCCCATATCAGTTGTAGACTGTTGTTTGTTCTAGCTGCCAAAATACTGTATATGTATTGCACACACCAGTCATCATGTTTCATTTATCAGTATGCAACCTGTAAGTCGCTTCCCTGTCTCATATCAATGTTTACCACCTGCGGTCACCCTATATGGTACCCTTGTATGTATATCCAGCCTGTATCATGTAACGTGCATTTCATGTATATACTGTTATTACCTATCTGTGTTTGTACTTTAAGTGTTTATGTCACAGGACCTCCTTGTGAATGAGCTTGCTCAATGGAGTTTTCCTGCAATAAACTTGGACTTGAACTTGAACATATGAGTCCTAAGCCATGGGAACACATGAATCTAGCAAGGTAGAGGGTTTTTTCAGGCTGTAGTGAAGCCTCATGCTGTATCTGCACTATATAAATTGTTCTAGACTTTGGACTCTCAGTTACCTACAGGCATTTGCTATTACTGGGTACAGATGCTCCATCTTCCTGATCAGAAGGATTTTTGGCATTCTATATGGTTGAATTTAGGTAAATATGTGAAGCAGGATCAGTTGCAGTTGACACAATTTAGTGTTTTACATGATCTTTACTTTACCCTGATGAAACTGTATAGAATTGGCAAATTATCCTCCCCAATCTGTTCCTGGTGCAGAGAGACAAACACGCACCTTTAGCATATGTTATAGGATTGCCCCAAATCAAGCCTTTCCAGATATCAATCAAACATGCCATTGATCCTTGCTTGGCCTGAGTGACCATTTCACCCTCTCTGTCTCTATGATTGTTCATTTCCCACCAGAGTCCCTAAATATTCGGTAAGCCCATATGTCTTTGATAGCAGTCACAGTGAAAGTAATTATTTTGTGGCATTGGAAGGATGCCACCGCATCCTCCTTTTTAGAACAGCAGTGGGAGATTGTGCTGGCTCTTATGTTTGAGAAGCATATTGCTACTATGAGAAAGAGGGCCCATCTTTATAGCATGACATGGGAACCCCTTCATACCCTCTTGTTAGTTGACCAGAGTACGTACACACCCTAATCACCCTGGATTACCTTTCTAGTTTTTGGTTTGTGTTATATTACACCTATCCTACTTTGAATCTTGTAGATAAGGCTGTGGACGGGGGGGGGGGGGAGGAGGTGGAGGGAGGAGATGGTGGTGCTTTTCCCTTTTTTTGGATCAGCTTAGGTTTTCCACCAGTGTGCTGACTTCTTTTTTATTGTATTGACTTTTTACTTTGCTGACTTTTTTCTTGTATTACATTTGTTTTCCTGGGTATGGTTGTTCATTTTGATGGTTACGGTTATGATAATAAGTTTAATAAAGAATGTTGAATGAAAAAAGAAACAGATTCCATTCCTTTTGGGTGCTGATCATGACACAGATGATGTTCTACCCTGGGATCCTAAGGTTCTGTGTGCACCTGCATGACAGAACAGGCATGCTGTGGGGCACAGGGCAAAGAGACTATGCAGATTCAGGAACATTACCAATTACTTCTAGTGGCTTGTGAGAGAATGGGCAGGATGGTTTAGACAGTGGTGATGCATATGTGCTGTGATATAATGTGTCATACTCAAGTGATCCAAATACAGTTGCATGTAGTTTCCCCTGTACTGTAGTATATTGCACTGTGCAGTGGTGTATTGTCATGTGCTGCTGTGTGCATATGCCTAAAAGGGAGGGTGTTCATGCTTGCATCCCAACAGAGTGACACTTACTCCATGAGTGGGGATGTATGGAGTTATGCATTGTGCCTCCTACCAGGAGCCATGCCATTGCTCTGTGCACCTTCAGGGGGCTCTGCATCATGCATGCCTTGCGCTAGTGTGCCTTCACTGGTTCAGCAGATGTGTAAGCAGAAACAGTGTTTGATGGGTCTGATGTTCTAGAAGAACAAGGCTAGCAGCCTTGGCCAGCCATGATAGCTTATATAGAGCTGCAAGGCTACATTCAAGCACAACAGTCTGCATAAGTTGTCTTTCACAGACTGTCTGATTGCACCTATCTCAAAGTGTTTATAACCCAGCTGTGGCTGCTGTTACACAACTCTATGAACATATCAGAAATCTCTGTCTGCAGAGCAGCAACACTGCTGCTTACATGGTGCAGATACTATTGGCTAACTCTTACTTGTCTTAGCCACTGATATTTCATCAATCCTAACTCAGGATACATATTCTGAAAAGCCAGCCCCCTGTAATCAGAGGATGCTGGCATGGCTATGATGGTCCCTCCTGGGGATCACTGCTGTCTTTTTGATGCTGCTCCCCAGAGTATAATCTGTGCAGTGTGGGGTGCATGCACTATGACGTTGATTTTCTGACTGTTGCTGCATGTGTCTTGGGGGGTACTGCTGCAGGGATTGGGGTTTGTGGTATCACAGTCATGTCCAGTGCTGCCTGTGTCAGGTTGCTGGTAAGCATGGGTGCTATGTTCTCAGTCCCAGTGTTGGTAGGCATGCTGCTGTTAGTGTCCTGTGTACTGTAGGTTTTTTCCAGTGGTGTATAGATCATTGTCCCAGTGCCACTGTCTTTGTGTCTGGTAATGCAGGTATGTGGGTCTGACCACCACGTAAGCATCTGTGAGCTGGACCTAAAGAAGGTATGCATATTTTATGTATTTATTTGCTTATTTATTTATTGATTCTTTTGTCTGTTTGCCTGGAAAGGCATGCTGAGCTAAAGTTCAGTTTCAGGCACATCCCAGGAGAGAAGTAATCACAAGGAAGTTAGGACTTGCTCAGAGTTACACAGTATGCAAGTAGCAGTTGGGACATTGACGCCCATATCTTCCTTTTCTGCAATTCACAGTTCAGAGCTCTAACCATTAGGCTATGCTGTCTCCCATTATTATCTTGGTTATGCATTTCTTTCCTATCATTCATTTACTGTATCTCCTGAGCCACCCCTGCTTCCCCCTTCCTACCCCCCCCCACACCCCCCAGACCAGTCACCTGGCTTCGCTGGGCCCCTCACTCACTTGCTCTACATACTGTACTGGGAATTTACCCCCTCCTGAGGAAGTTGAATCAGGTAGATACTATATTACAGATAGGGAACCTGAAGGTTTATCTGTCCCTCCCCCCCAAAGTCCTGGCTTATACAGATAATTTCTGTTTATGGATCAGAGATATCCCCTCTTGTCATCAGATGCTTTCCATGGTACAAGATTTTTCCACCTATTCCTGCTCAAGTATTAATAATAATAAATGTAAACACCACTTATTGCACTTGGAGGGTAGTCCCCAACCTGCTGATCTTATTGGGATTGGTATAACTCCAGAACCAATTACATTTTTAGGGCTTGTGTGGATGATGTCATTGCCAAGCTGAACTGTGACTTAAAAACTGCAGAAAGTAATGCTAAGGTCACCATATAGAGGGCATATCAACAGAAGGAGTAGGTATTTATGATTAAATTATAATTTATGAGTATTTTAATTCTTTAGTTATGTGTTCCCTGCCCCCCGCATCCCTGGAAGCAGGAATTTACAGATTTTTTTTTCAAGTGCTCTGGGGAGGAGGCTTAATTCAGTGAAATGGAATATTTCCTACTTACCAGTCAAGAGGAGTGGACTTGGAATGGTGGATCCCATTGCCTTTTTATGTTTGCTTGCACGCATGCACAAGAAACATGTTGTGACAGCTTGCTGGAGGAGCAGGTTGTTGAGGTGCTGCAATGTTGTGGCCAATGCCGCCATTGCTGTTTGGGGCTTGTCTCTGTGGCACCAATGAATGAGCACACTGTCTATGACAGCAGCTCAGAAGCATGCCACCAACTTGAAAGAAATTCGTAGCATGCAGCTGTCAATTTTCACATCCTGCCCAAAACATGTTTTCACACCTGTGGCACATAATGGGCATGGTCACTGTGCGAAATCAACGTTCAGGACAAATAAAGAAAATTACAGTGCCACTTTGCATGAGCTGGGGTCACAAAATGCCTATGTTGAAAATCTGGTGTAAAAATTCCCCAGAATAATTGCATTATGGGTGTGCATTGCACAGTTCCTATGCATGCTCTTGACTTCACCAATTTTTTTATATTTTCACTCCAGATTTTCAACATTACCATTTTTTTACACCTTCTAGTGAAGCTGTCATCTTTCACATCCTGCCCAACATGTGTTTTCTCACCTGTGGTGCTAAATGGCATAGTCGCTGTGCAAAATCACCTTTCTGCTAACAAACTGATAATGTCTCTGTTCATGAGGTGGTGTCACAGAAAGCCCATGTTGAAAACTTGGAGTGAAAATACCAAGAAATGCCCAGGGCATTAGGGTTTCTGACCATAACGCCCTACCCTCTAGAGACTGACAGGCATCAGGGGTGTGACTTGGGATTCTTGACAGTAATGCTCTTGCCATTTCACCCCCACCACCACCCCCACCCTGCAGCCAGTGTCAGGCATCGACTTGTGCCTTGGACTCTTTGGCCTCAACGTTCACCCCATTCTCCTATACTGAATCTATTTCAGCATATTTCCTTATGGAATGGGGTGAGTGTAAAGTCCGAGCACCCCAAGGCACACCTTGACAACTTGTCAGTGTCTGCACGGTAGAGTGAGGTGAAATTACATGAGCGTTATGAGCGATGACCCAAAGGCACACCCAATGCCTGTCCATTTCTGCAGGATGGGGGTGGGGTTGGCGTCAGTTCAATACTTCACTGCCATTCCTATTCTGCATCTGCCTAACTCCTGCACTTACAATGCTAATGCCAGCAAGCAAACATTCGGCATTGACAAATGCTTGTTTTGTAACACCACCACATGAACAATGTAAGTGATGTTATGTAAATCTGTCTTTCACGGTCGCTGTGTAAAATCACCTTTTGAGCAGGTATCGACAATTTTCCCCAGCATTGTTCATGAGGTGGGGTCATAAGATGGCTATGTTGAACATTTGGTGTGAAAATATTGAAAAACAACAAAGCTATGAGCCTACATTGAATTTTATGAATGCAGGCTCGTAACTTTGGTCATTTTTAATATTTTTACCCCACATTTGCAGCATAGCCATATCTTTATAGCACCTCATGAATGTGACAGCTGTCATTTTTTTAAATCCTGGCCAAAATGGGGTTTTTTTTACATCCTGAAAGGTAATTTCATGGTGTCACAAATCCACTCCTAGGGGCCAAGCCCACTGAGCTCACAGTGCCTTCTCCTAAGTGCAATCCATGATGGGAGAGGGGGGTCAGAAAATACCCTCCGTGTGTGCTTTTAGAGTGATAGTTTATTTTACAGCTGAACACTCACGATGAGGGCATATGGCTTCCTCTCTGTCTGGGTAGGGGTAAAAATACAGTCTCGATTCTGTAACCAGGTGACAACCCTCCTTGGTTGCTGTGCTGGAGAAGAACCCAGGCATTAGAAGCTCTTCAGGGCTGTCCTTATAACCCTGCTTGAGTCTTCTCCCACAGGGGTACAGGAACCTGGTTCAAACCCCACAGACCCCTCCTGAGACCTTGCATACTTTCCCTACTTTAGACTCCAAGATTCCGTTCCAGGATCCTAGTCTTTGGTAGCATGTGGAACCTTTGCACTAAGCAGGCATGTCACAAATTGAATAAGCCTTCCCAAAGTCTCACACACAACAACAAATCACTCCCAGGCAGAAGTTTTTTAAAAAATAAAAGCAAAAGTTTTTACTAATTACATAAATAATTACCATACAAAACATACAGACAAAAGATTTAGGTATTTGGTTATAGGAAAACTACAAAAAAAAGTTGAAACATACACACAAAAATGAACTGCTGAATTAACTGGATGATTTCTAACTTTTCTGTAGAGAATCAGAGTCCAGAAATTATCTTTCCTGATGCAATAAAAAAATGGAAATAGTCTGTGGCAGTTTCTAGAACTTAACAATAGGTTTTCTAGACCAGGCATCTGCATAACCCTGCTGTCAAACCATTTCTCTTTGGAATTCAGAGTTTTAACATAGATGAGATGGCCCTCCCATCTCCTGTCATTTTATGAAATCTTCCAGTTTGATATGCTGCCTGGAAACTCCACTCCCTTGTTTACATTTCAGCTCCTGCTTACCTGTTAGGCAAGACTTTTGTCCCAGGCAAAGAGATATGTCAAGCATTGAAATACACATCAGCTCTTCCCATGTACCTTTTCAGAAAAGTGGCCTCTTTTCTGACAAACCTTAATGTCCTAGCCTTTTGAAAAATTAAACATAAAGAAATTGTAGAGAAATATGGCAGCCGTATGACTGGGTGGCCACACTGTAACATCCTCCCTCCTAAGACTGAATCTATGAGAACACATCCCTATTGTATGGCAGGGTTGCCACAGTTCCGTTACTGTTCTAACTGGTGAGATAGGCCATCTGCATTTGTGTTGGCAGATTCTGCCCTGTGCATAATGGTCATGTCATTGGCCTGTAGGTCAATACTCCATCTGAGGAGCCATCCATTTATTTTGCCCATCTGATTTAACCATACCGGAGAGTTGTGATCTTTCTGCACCTCAAATCACATCCCATAGAGGTATGACTCTAATTTCTTTAGTACCCATGCCAGCGCAAGGCTTCCCTTTTCTACCATGGAGTATGCCTGCTCCCGGGGAAGTAGCTTCATGTTCAGGTACACTATCAGGTGGTCTCTTCCCTGATTTGATGTCTGGCTGAGGATTGCTGCAATCTCCACATCTAAGACATCTGTCTGTACCACAAACTGTCTAGTGTAATCTGGACACGCCAGCACAGGGGCACTGCACAGTACCACTTTTAGCAAAGGCCCATTCACAAGCTGGCTCCCAGTTTACCTTTTTGGGCTCTCTTTTCATTAGAAAGCTAGATGGGGAGCTGCCAGGAAACTGTCATTGGGCGTAAACTTTTAGTAATACCCTGCAGTCCCTAGGAAGCTCCTAACATGCTTCTGGGTTTCAGGCATGGGCCATACCTCTATTGCCTCAATCTTTGCTTGGTTGGTATAGAGCTACCCTACCCCACTACATGGCCTGGATATGTCACCTCCGCCATAGCCACCTGGCACCTTTCAGCCTTTACAGTGAGCCCTGCCACCTGTATCCTGCCCAACACTTTTTTCAGATGGTACAAGTGTTCTTTCCAGCTGGTACTGAAGATGGCAATATCATCCAGATAAGCCAATGCGGAGTCTTCAGTACCTCATAACACCTGGTTGAGTAACCTTTGGAATGTGGTAGGGGCATTCTTCATTCCAAAAGGCATTACCAGGAATTTGAATAATCCTATTGGACTGATGAAGGCTGACTGTTCTCTAGCTTTGGCAGTTAGCTCCACCTGCCAATACCCTTTTTTTAAGTCAATTGTGGTAAGGTATGTTGATCCTCCCAATTTGTCTAGTAGCTTGTCCATCCATGGAACTGGGTGGGTGTCAGACGTTGTGACTGTGCTGAGTACACAATTGCCCACACAAAAGCGAGCAGACCCATCCAACTTGGGGACAAAGACTATGGGTAAGGCCCAGAGACTGTGGGTTTTCTGGATTACCCCTAAGTCCAGCATTTCCTCCACCTCCCTCCTAATGTCATTTAGGATGGCCTCAAACACTCGGTAGGCTGTCTGTCGGATGGGCACTTGTGTGTATGCCATGGGTGGCTAAGGGGGTTCATCCAGGCTTGGCTGTAAATAAAGGACAAAGTCCTTCAAAACCTCCCTCACTTTCTGGGTCTCTTCTGGGATCACCTTGGGTAACAGCTTGATTGTCTCCACAGATGACTTCCACTTGCTTTCCTCTAGCAAGTCCATGAGGGGGTCTTTCTCATCCATCCCCTCCCTAGGACTTCACATTGCATACACCATGTCGGCCCTATTTACATATGGCTTCATCATATTGACATGGTATATCCCATGGGTATATATCCTGTCAGGCAGTTCCACAATATAGTTCACATCATTGACCTGTCTGACTACCTTGTTTGGTCCCACCCACTAGAACTGCAGCTTGTCCTTCTGGACTGGAATTAGGACCATTACTTCCTGGCCTGAACTGTACAAGTGAGCTCTGGCTCCACAATCATACCAGACCTTTTGTTTCTGCTGGGCAGCTGACATGTTACTTTGGGCCACACCCATAAGCTCCTTCAGCTTCTTCCTAAACTTAAGGACATACTGCACTATGGGAGTTCCCTAGGTGGCGTGCTTTCCTTCCCAGTCTTCCTGGATCAAGTCCAGGGGCCCACACACCCTTTGTCCATATAAGGGAGAGAACCCTGTTGACTCTTGTGGCACCTCTCTGTATACAATCAACAGATGGCGAAGGAATTTCTCCCAGTCTCTCCCATGCTGTTCAGCAAACTCTAGGAGCATCATTTTTAGGGTACCATTAAATCTTTCCATGAACCCATTGGCTTGTGGGTGATTAGGTGTCCTGCCTCTCTGCATCACCCCACACTTCTCCCACAAACACTTCATCAGGTCTGACATGAAGTTACCCATTTGATCAGAGATGACCTCCTGTGGAAACCCAACACAGGAGAAAATCCCTAGCAAGGCACCTGCCACTTTGTCTGCCTTAACTGAGGAAAGGGCAACTGCCTCTGGGAATTGGGTGGTGAAATTGACCACTGTCAGGATAAACTTTTTCCCAGAGGAGTTTGGGATATTTAAGGGTCCCACAGTATCCATTCCTACCTTCTGGAATGGCTTCTCCACAATAGGCAAGGGAATTAGGGCAGTTTTTGTCTTACTACATGCCTTCCCTATCTGCTGGCACCAGTGACAAGACCTGCAATATTCCTTCATCTGCTGGGTGAAGTTGGGCCAATAGAAATTTTGATCTAATCACTGCATGGTTCAAATGATGCCCAGATGTCCGGACATAGGGTTATCATGAGCAGTCTTGAGCAATCACTCAAGATACCCCTGAGGAACGACAAGCTGCCTGCCCATTACCCCTCCCTCTGTCCTTGCATCCTGTGTATACATCATTCCATTTTCTCAAAATACCCTATGTCTCATATCACCTCCCTGTGTCTCATCCTCTGAGTGGTTGCAAAATCTTCACATTTTCCCGGAGCATGGAACATGTTCCCCTCAGTTTCTAAACTGGGGTCCTTAGCTCTAGCATCAGGGCATTCAGAGTCACTGCCATCCCTAACTTTCTGACCATTTGTTACCCCTTCCTCTTCAGACTAACTGACTGTAGCTATTTGGTGAATGGCTACTTGGGGAAGTCCTACCTCCCTTTCACTACTCTTCCTTTCAGGAAACTCAGGTTGGGGAATCAGCCTCCTATTCTTTTCCACAGGGGCTTCTGTGTGGTTCAGGGAATTACAAGTGGCTTTAGCCATCTGACTGTGGGTAACTGTACACACCAAACCTGCTGGAGAGTGTTCCCTATAATCACATCCAGGATGAGGTTGTCTGACACTGCCACTTTTTGCACCCTCACTCCTGTCTCACCCCAATCCAGAGGAACATTAGCTAGTGGCATAGTTTTCTTCTACTCAATGAATCCCCTCACAGTTTTAAACTAATTAGGTATAAGTTGTTCAGGCTCAGCCAAATCCCCTTTTACTAGGGTAAGAGACACCCCAGTGTCCCTTAACCCTTGGGACTGCACCCAATTTATGGTAACTGGGTGTATGTGCTCCCTGATGTTCACAGGCAAACTCACAGGGATACACAGTGCATCCACCTCCTTTTGAGGGATACTTTGTCCACTCTGTGCCTTTTTAGGACACTGTCTAGCCAGATGCTCTGGCTGCTTGCAAAACCAACATTCATCACTTTTTTATCCAAAAAATCCCTTTTTGGTAACTTGAGGCTTCCCCCTTTCTGCAGAAGCAGTGAGGGTTTTAGCTGCCCAGAAGGTGCACTTTTCCCTTTTGCCCCAGCAGCACCTGCTCCCTCACTTCATTTCAGAGCAGGCCTGCTCCTGGCATAGGGATCCAAGAGCTCAGCAGCTTGCTGTGCTGTTTTAGGATTCCTGTCTTCCAGCCAGGTTTTCAGCTCCACTGGGCAAGCCCAAAAGAACTGTTCCAGTAACACAACCTCCTCAATTTTACCCACAGAGTTTGCTTCCAACCTCTCACACTAACATTTCAAAAACTGTCATTGCATTGTGGCAAGTTCCTCAAAGCTCATTTCAGAGCTCTTGAGGAGCTTCAAGTATTTAACCCTGTAGGCCTCAGGAGTCAGTTCATACTTTTCCAGTAAAGCATTTTTAAGTTTTTCAGTCTTTACTGTCCTCATTGTCCATTTGGCCTACAGCCTCACATCCCTTGCCAGTAAGCAGCAGGGATAGCTGACAGCTCCTGACCTGCTAGGGTATCTTGGCCTAGATACAGACCTTTTCAAATGAATTCAAAAATGCAACCATATCCTCCCACTCTTTAAATTCTGATATTAATTTGGAATTTAATTTATACCCCAGCCCTGGAGTTTCAGGTTCATCCCACCACTTACCTGCCCTGGCACTGGCGGTTGACGCTTCAGCTTCTCCTCCATCTCCTTTGGAGTCTTTTCTGCTTGAATTCCCTCTGCATCTCCAGTTCAAGCCTCTAATGCTCCTTCACTTTTTGGGCTTCATACTTTCTCTGTTCCCTTTCTTGTTGAGCTTCTGTCTGCTGTTGGGCTTGTATGGCAAACTGTCTGCCCTGTATGGCAAGCTGTACTCTCTTCAGCTACAAATGAAGCTTCAGCTTCTCCAGCTCCCCATCTGTGGTGGACTTCACCTGGTGTTTAATCCAAGCACTCAATGATAAGTTTAAATGCAACATGGACAAGCATTTTAACTAGTGAAGGGGTGACAGGCCAGCAAGGAAGGTACCTAATTGCCTCCCCCACAGCTAGCAGTGGAATCAGTGAACAGGAGGGGGTATATCTCTACAAAGTAGTTGCAAAAGATGCACCCAAGGGGACAGGCAGAAAGGGGTCAAAATTCAACAGAAGGGTAGACAGCATGGAGAACCAGGGATAAAGGACAACCAGGTAGAGGGCTGGAGTAGAACAGCTAAACAGTCCAGGGAGTTCACATCATGGAAAGCCATGTGTGCCAATGCCAGGAGCCTTAGCAACAAGATGGAGGACCTGGAGGCTGCCATGGTGCAGTCAGACCTGGACATTGTGGCCATCACAGAGACCTGATGTAATGATAACCATGACTTGGAGATGGCCATACCCAGCTACAACATATTCAGAAGAGACAGGGCAGGCAGGAAGGAAGGAGGAGTGGCACTTTTTATGAAAGATGGCATAAAGGCCACAGAGATCCAGGAGGAACAAAATAGGGGAGAGATACTGTGGGTTAAGCTGGAAAGGAAAATGGGGTCAGCCATCTGCACAAGGGTGGTCTATAGACCACCAGCACAGGAGGAAGAAGCAGATAGGGAGTTGATGCTAGCCATCCAAAGGATGTCAGACAAGGGGGAGGTGGTGCTCATTGGAGACTTCAGTATTGCAGATGTGGACTGGAGCCTCCAAGCAGCATCATCCAGAAGCAGATTTATCCTGGACTCCCTTCAAGGTACCTTCCTTAAGCAACTGGTCATGGAACCAACTCAGCAGAAGGCAATACTGGACCTCATGCTCACAAACGGGGACACTGTTATAGGAGTAACAGTGGGGGAGCACCTGGGAAAGAGTGACCACCGATCACTGTGGTTTTAAATCACAGAAGGAACAAAACCAAACCACACAAAAACACGTACCCTGGATTTTAGGAGGGCAGACTTTGAGAAAATGGGGGCATGTTTGAAAGAGGCATTAATAGGAATGGGGAGGGAATCACAGGTGGAGGAACAGTGGGCAATATTTAAAACAGGGATTACAAGAGCAATAGAATTATGCATTAAGCAGGTTAGCAAGGGGAAAAGGAAGAGGAAACCATTATGGTTTTCCAAGGAGGTAGCGAAGAAAGTGAAGCCAAAAAGATCACATTCCAGCAATACAAAAAGACACAGGCAGAAGGGGATAGGGAGAAGTACCAGGAGAAGCAAGGGGAGGCAGGGAGGTCAGTAAGGGAAGCCAAAGCTCAAACAGAAGACTGCATCACAAAATCAGTGGGTAGAGGGGGACAAAACCTTTTACAGGTACATAAGTGAAAAAAGAAGGGCAAAGGGAGGGACAGCGAGACTGAAGAGGGAGGGTGGGGCAGTGTGGAGGATGACAACAGTAAAGCTGACATATTAAACAGATATTTCTGCTCAGTCTTTACTGAGGAAGAGGAGGGTAATGGGCCTGAAGAAAGTACAAGGGGTGAGAACAGCACAGAAATGGACACACATCCCTTTACACAGGAAAGGATCCTAATGGAACTGGAAGGAGTAAGAGTCGATAAAGCCATGGGGCTGGATGGGGTGTACCCCAAAGTCCTAAAGGAACTAAGAGAGGTGGTGGCTGAACCTCTGGCAATCCTGTTTAGCCGATCACTGAAAACAGGGGAGGTACCCAAAGACTGGAGGACAGCAGATGTAGTCCCCTTATACAAAAGTGGGAACAAAGAGGAAGCATGGAACTACAGACCAGTCAGCCTGACTTCAGTAGTAGGGAAGATCATGGAAGCACTACTGAAGGAGAGATTGATGGAACATCTGGTTGCCAATGGACTTCAGGACCCAAGGCAGCATGGTTTCACCCCGGGGAGGTCATGCCAGACCTACCTCATTGAATGTTTTGACTGGATGAAAAGGGAGGTAGATCAGGGGAGGGCAGTGAATATGGCTCATCTGGACTTCAGCAAGGCCTTGGACACTGTGCCACATAGAAGGCTATTAAACAAACTGGGGTACATGGGAGTAGGCAGGACAGTAGTGAAGTGGATGGGTAATTGGCTGGGTGGCAGGACACAGAAGGTGGTGGTAAATGGCTGTCACTCCACAGAGGGAAGAGTGACCAGTGGGGTACCACAGGGATCAGTGCTGGGACCGGTCCTATTCAATGTCTTCATCAGTGACACTGTGCAGGACATAGAAGGCAGAATTTCCCTGTTTGCTGCAGACACGAAGCTCTGTAGCAGAGTGGACATTCCAGAGTGTGTAAACAGAATGAGGAGGGACCTACACAAGCTTGAAGAATGGTCAAGGGTTTGGCAATTAAAATTCAACACAAAGATGTGCAAGATAATGCATATGGAGCACAAAAACCCCAGAACAACATATCAGTTGGGGGGGGAGGATATAACATGCACCAAGCAGGAAAGGGACTTTGGGGTTGTCATCTCTGATGACCTCAAGGTAGGGAAACAGTGTGACAAGGCAGCAGGTAAAGCAGATAGGATGGTGGTATGCATAGGGAAGGGCATCACCAGCTGGAAAAAGGAGGTCATAATTCCACTATACAAGACACTAGTGAGGCCCCACCCGGAGTACAGTGTACAGTTCTCGATACCTTACCTACATAAGAACATAGGCAAGATAAAGAAGGTTCAGAGGAGGACAACAAAGATGGCACAGGGATTGCATCACCAGTCCTATGAGGACAGGCTGAAGGACTTTAATATGTACTCCCTAGAGGAGAGGAGGGAGAGAGGGGATATGATAGACACATACAAGTACCTTACAGGGAAAAACAGGGTGCAGGAATACACTATTTTCCATCAAAAAAGATGTTCCAGGACTAGAGGACATGGGATGAAGTTGGAGGAAGGGCGATTCACAGGAAACATGAGGAAGAATTTCTTCATAAAAAGGGTGGTGGACAAGTGGAACGCCCTGCCAAAGGAAGTGGTGGGGGCTGAAATAATCACAGGATTTAAGAATGCATGGGATAGACATAAGGGAATTCTGGAGATGAGGGGTAAGGAGCAACAGACTTCTAGAAAAACATAAAGGTAACTTGCAAGCTAAAATGGGCAGACTGGGTGGGCCATAGGCCCTTATTTGCTGACAGTGTCTGTGTATCTATGTATGTATGTATGTATGGTGCCATGGCTCTGGGTTCCCTCTGGTATCACTGTCCTCCTCCCTGGGACTAGACACTGCAATGTCCCTTGGCACCCCCACACCCAAGCTCTGGTCCTTTCCAGTCACTGGCTATGACTCGAGGTCCTGGGCAGCCACTTGCTCATCAGCTGCCATAAGAGCCTCCATGAGGTTCTTTTTGCTTCACCCCTCATAATAGATACCTCTTTCCTGACACAACGGCCTTAGCTGGTCTGTAGTGCAGTCATTGTACTTGGAAGTCATCTTCTTCCCTAACTACTGCTACACTAGATTACACCATAAAAAAAAAAAAAAAAAAAACAGGGTAGGGAACTTTATACTGTAACCAAATGTTTTTTTCCAAATCTCTGCCCTGTTTGTGTGTGGCTTGCTTTTTACCAGTCTGATACACTGGCCTTGAATCTGACCGCTATGCCACCAATAGTTGTCACAAATTCACTCCTGGGGGCTGGGACCCCTGAGCTCACAGTGACCTCCCCTAAGTGCAACCTATGACAAAGAGGGTCAGGAAATACCTTCCTTGTGTCCTTTTAGAGTGCTCGCTGATTTTACAACTGAACACTTGCCACAAGGGCCCAGGGCTTCCTTTCTATCTGGGTAACAGTAAAATACTGTCTTGAGTCTGTTGCAGGTGAGATCCTTCTTAGATTACTGTGCTGAAGAAAAACCCAGGCATTACAAGCTCTTCAGGGTTGTCCTCATAACACTGCTTGTGTTTTCTCCCACAGGGGTGCAGGACCCTAGTTCAAACCCCACAGACTCCTCCTAAGACCTTGCGTACTTTCCCTACTTTAGGCTCCCAGATTCCTTCCAGGATCCTAGTCTTTGGTAGCGTGTGGCATCTTTGCGGTAAGCAGGCATGTCACAGATTGAATAAACCTTCCCAAAGTTTCACACACAACAGCAAATCACTCCCAGGCAGAAGTACTTTAAAAAATAAAAGCAAAACCTTTTGCTAATTACTTAAATAATTACCATACAAAACATACAGACAAAAGATTTAGATATTCGGTTAAAGGATAACTACAAAAAAATTGAAAAATATATAAAACAAATGAACTGGTGAATTAACTGGATAATTTCTACCTTTTCTGTAGAGAATCAGAGTCCAGAAAATAAATGCGTTTTTGCAAAGTCTCTTTCTCTTCTCTCTGCTGTGTCTCAGAATTCAAGTTTTCTTGTAGTGTCTTCAGTGATACCTGGCAGTCTTGCACTGTGTCAGGAACTTTGCCTTAAGCCCAGAGTCTCTGTTTTGGAGGGCTTATATAGCGATTTCTGTGGCCTGCAATACTGTCCTGGGATTGGCTAAACCTTAATATTTTCAGGTGCAACTCTTCGTCTCTAGGCCAGCAGGGGTATCTCTCACTCTTTCTAAGTTGCAAGTGAAACAAATGTATCAGTATTTTTATTTGCTCACTGCCCCAGTTTCATGGCTGGCCTTTGATCTACACTATCCTTCCTGAATCTATAAAAAATGGAAATAGCCTGTGGCAGTTCCTAGACCTAAACAGTAGATTTTTTTTGACTAGGCATCTGCATAACCCAGCTGTAAAACTATTTCTTTTTGGAATTCAGAGTTTTAACATAGAGGAGATGGCCCTCCCATCTCTTGTCATTTTATGAAATCATCCTGTTTGATAAGCTGCCGGGAAACTCCAATCCCTTGTTTACATTTCAACTCCTGTTTACCCTTAAGGAAAGATCTTTGTCCCAGGCCAAGAGAGATGTCAGACATTGGAATACACATCAGCTCTTCCCATGTACCCTTTCAGAAAAGTGGCCTCTTTTCTGGCAAACTTTAATGTCCGGGCCTTTTGGGAAATTAAACATAAATTATAGAGAAATATGACAGCCATATGACTGAAGTAGCCAAATCACCACACACTGTCCCTGCGTGTAATCACCTTTTGGGCAGGATTTGAATATTTTCTCTGCCACTGTTCATGAGTTGGCCTCATAAGAAGGCTATGTTCTAAATCTGGTATACAAATATCAAAAAACAAGAATGTTATGAGCCTACATTGAATTTTGTGAACACATGCTCGTAACTTTGGCAATTTTCAATATCATGTAGAATCATTTTTTCCTCAAATTTAAACATAGCAATATCTTTACAACAACTCATGAATGTGACAGCTATCATTTTTCAAATCTTGGCCAAAATGTTTTTTTTTTTTTTACATCCCAAAAGGTGATTTTGCAGTCCCTGCACAAAATCACCTTTCAGGCAGGAGTTGAAAATGTTCTCTGCCATTGTTCATGAGGTGAGGTCATTAGAAGGCAATGTTCTAAATTTGTTGTAAAAATATTTAAAACCAAAAAAGTTATGAGGCTATGTTGCATTTTGCAAATGCAGGTTTGTAAGTTTGGTAATAATCTAGATTGTTTTACACCAATTTTTTAATATAGCAATTTCTTTACAGTACCTCATTAATGTGACATCTGTCATTTTTCAGCTCCTGCCCAAAATATGTTGTGTTCCAAAAGTTGATTTTGCTGTCCCTGCATGAAATCAAAGTTCAAGCATGAGTTGAACATTTTCTCTGCCCTTCCTCATGATGTAGGATCATAACAAGGCTATGCTGAATATTTGGTGTACAAATATTACAAAACAACAAATTTATGAATCTGTGTTACATTTTGCTAATGCAGGCTCATAACTTTGGTAAATTTCAATATTTTTACCCCAAATTCCTAAGCTGCAGCCCTATTGGCTCTGGCCAGAGTTTGTTTATATTTTGATCCCACATTTTCAAAATAGTCATTTTTTACACTACCTTATGAACATGAACTTGGCCATTTTTCAAATCCTAGCCAAAATGTATTTTCACACCTATGGCGAGGAATGACATTTCAGTGGTGCAGAATGTTGTTTCTGTGGGGAGTTTACAATTTTCCCCTAGCCGGTTCATGAGGTGGGGTAATGAGAAGCCTATGCTGAAAATTTGGTTATGAGTGAACATTGCAGTATTTCAATGTTCGCTCATAACTTTGATAATTTTCTATATTTTGACTCCAAACTTTTAACATACTATAGCCATTGTTGCCACACCACCTCATACATGTGATAGGTGTCATTTTTTTAATCCTGGATGAGATACATTTTTCCACTTCTGGTGTGACATGACATTTTGGTCACTATACTATAAATGCTACATGTCAGGTTTATAAGGGGAGTCGTAAAACAAGTATCTTGAAAATTTGAAATCAAAATAATATATATATATATATATATATATATATATATTTGTTAAGATACTTTGAGTGTAGTGTCACACTTGACCAAAGAAGTTATGCTTTTTGATCCCATGCCAGTGAGCTGAGTTCAGGGGTGAGCTCAATGTCCCAGCTAGATGTGGTGAGGGTGGAGGAATGGTGCCATCTTGTGACATGCCCCCCCCAGCCTAGGAATGAAAGCTGCAGGGTTGTCTGCACAGGCTTGGGTATCATATAGTAAAGACAACTGTCCTCTTGGCATACGGCCCTGTACTGCTGCACCCATGGGTGGCAGAGGGCCCTGTGCATTGTCTAACAGATGGACTCTTTCCATGTGTGTTTGTATCTGAAGCCATGTGGAAGGACAGGGACCAGAAGGCCCTGCAGGTCCATAGCCCACCACACAGTTCCATGAATTCTTGACATTTACTTATTTATTTATTTATTTATTAAACTTTGATGACCAGGTAGGCCCACTGAGTCCTGAAGGTCCCTTTTTTCAGGGGTGATCTGGAGAGACATTACATGGAGTGATACAGGCAGTAATCAGGTATTAACTAACATACAGGTTAAGTAGTTACAGATTTTGACATTGAATCATAACATTAGAGGCATACTTTCCATAATGGTATGGCATGACTCTTGATCATAGGTGGGTTACCGAGATAAGGTTAGAATTTGGAGCAGGTTAGGTGATTGGCGTAAGTCTGTGGGGGGGGGGGGACTGTCAGGTGCCATGACATTGGCAAGTACTTGCCTCAAGGTGGTGCTCCTTGAGCCTGGTATGGAAGTTCATGAGTGAGGGGGGCCTCCTGTATCCCTGGTGGAAGTTTGTTCCACAGATAGGGGGCTATGACGGAGAATGATTTTTTCCTACGCAGGTCCTGACCCTGGGGGTTTCTAGCAGAGTCCGATCTGAGATCCTCAGGGTTCGAGGGTTATGTTTGGGGGCTAAGGTAGCTGAGAGACTGGGCGGAGCTGTGGGGCTGAGTAGTTTAAATGCTAGGCAAAGAAGCATGACATCTGTTGCTGCACAGAATTGTAGGGTCTGTAAGGGCCTTGCACTTCTGAAGGCAGAATCTGCATCTGTTCATGCAGGTTCCAAAAGGACCTGCATGAATGAGGATGTGGGTCCGCTATCTCAAAAAGAAAGGAAATTCATTGCAAAAAACTTCATTAATGCACCAATCAGGGTTCAAGTTAACACCACAAAAGTAGGGAAATGTAGCATTAGGGTTTTCAACTGTAACTCCCCACCCCAAGACCCCAAGCAACAAAAGACAAACAACATTAAGGATTTGGGTCTCCAGAGTCTTGGTGAATCAGTAGTGGGGTCTTCCTTGGGCTTATCAGCCCTAATGCCCACCCTGTTCCCTGAGCAAAAAGATCTGACATGATCTCCTACAACAGACTATGCTGGCAACATGTGGTGAGACATACTTCTTTACCTTTGAAGCATGTATCACTATGAGGCATGGCTTGGAGCTACAGTATACCTTGTGCTTCAGACAGGAGGCTACTGGCTGGAGAGAGGGGTGAGCATTATGGTTGACAACCCCAAGAAAGACCCCACCACTGATTTGCCAAGACTCCGGAGATCCAAAACCCTAATGGTGCTTTCCTTTTGCTGCTTAGGGGGGAGTTAGGGTTGAAACCCTAATGCCGAGTTCCTAGTTTTGTGGCATTAGCTTGCACCATAATCTGTGCATTAACAAATACTTTTTGCAAAAGAATATATATATATATATATATATATATATATATATATATATATATATACACATATATATCTACATGCATTACTTGGTTTTGTTTCATGTGAAGGAGATTTCGTGTTGCTTATAACTGGGGTGTACTGCATTGGTTTTCTGTTGACCTAAGCACATTAAGTCTTAAAACATCTAAGCTATGCTGCATTTCATGCTACTATATGAAGGAATCCTTTTGCACTAAACAAGAAGTTCAGGAACCCTTGCAAGAAGTGGCTTCATTTTGGGTTGGGGTCTGGGTTGGCAGAGTAGGCATTTAGGAAAATATGAGTCATGCCTTAAGTTTTCCTGGAGTGTATAAGCTGGACAAAAGACATTTGTATCACAGTGTTTGTCTGAGCTACATCAGAGAAATGTGTTTCTCGGGCAATTATCCTTTAAGCAGTGCCCAAAAGGAATAAAAACAACAAATAACCTCCCTGGTTTATATAAGCATTCTATACCTACAGTACATGTAAGAATGTTTAATTCTATCTAGATATCATACTCACCAGTTATACATAGTAGTACAGTGCAAACCATTATGAATTCCATACAAAATGATCATGGTGGTCATTTGAATAAAATACAGATTTTGCAAGCTGTAAAGCATATCATTACTATTAGAGTTTTACACACTGGCATAACTAAGGTTTGGTTCGCAAACTACAGCGCTCTAACCAAGTCATTAAATCCAGTTAAAAGGGCCTCATTTGAGAAGCAATAAAATTTTTAATCATTTTATTATTAAAAGAGTGTTTAATATGTAGCTAATTAAATGCCAAAGGCAGGTTACCTGAGTTTAACCTTCAAAAAAGAAAACGATGTATCAAAGTCTGCCTCTGGCATCATGGGATAGAAATGTCATCCTCGTAATCACTATGTGAGAACTAGCTGGTGGCCTTTTCTAAAGCTATATTTAAATTACCTGATTAAATTAATAGCCATTTAGATGTTTTAAGGACTGCACATGCCTACACTAAATGAAAATTAGGTCTATTATAGGTTTCAAGTGAACTGGATGGAAACTAGAACATAGGTTATATTGTAGGTCTTACATGGTTTCTGAAGAATAGAGTTCACAGGAAAAGTAGGTTCCCTTCTTGAGAATTACACCTTCATTAAGTTTTGTCCCATCATTCCGTGAGCTTTTTTTAATGAGGCAAAGAGTCTTCAGCTTCCACATGGCAGAGGGCAAACTGATGCAGAAGTTGAATCTGATTGGTTTCAATCATTATTTCCTTTGCCGTTCTACTAGGTGGTCTGTTCATCAAGAAAGGGTGTACAGCTATTAGGAAATACGAACATGTTTCTTCAAGACAGTATTTGGAAGATTTAAAGTTTGTTATGTTCAGACCTTCCTCTCTGTCTGTTTCTCTCTCTCCTTTTCACTTTTTTACACTTACATCCTTTACTGACATGTCTCATCAGATACAATATTTATACTCATGCACTGTGGTTCCAGGTTCTGTTTTCAACATGTCTGTTTCAGAATAGCAAAAGCATCCCAGCACAGAGACTGCTTTTTGCCCATGTGATGTAAAAAAAAGAGTACAGCTGAGCATCATCTGTATAGCAGTGAAAACTCACACCATACCATCTAATGATCCACCCCAGAGGTGATATGCACACTGCAAAAAGCATGGGGACAAAATCAAACCCTGAGGAACACTGCAGCTGACAGCAGTGGTCCACGACAAGAAAGATCCCATCACAGCCCACTGCGTCCTGTCAGTATAACTTTAACCACTTCAAGGGTGTTCCAGTAAGTTCATTATGTTCCTCCAGGTGTTTCATCAACACCCATGATCCAAAGTGTCAATGGCCTATAAGAAATGAAGGATAATGATGGCTGAGTGCTCCCCTCTATCCTCCACAAGGAGCAGGTCATTAAACACCTTAACGAGTGCAGTCTCTTTGTTGTGCCTTATCCTGAAACTCAGCTGGAAGGGGTCATAGATCTTACAATTCTCAAAGTGATCCTCAAGATGTACCCCTATTTCTTGATAATCTTCCTCAAAAAGGAGAAGGTTTCAGACAGACCTGTAGCTAGCCAACACTTCTGGGTTCAGATATGTTTTTTGGGGAGAGGAGCTTTAAAACAGCTTTTACATAAGCTGTGGGAAAACACAGCTTCATGATGGAACACTGGGCAATGTTTGCAAGTATCAGGCCCAGGACATTGAGGCAGTGTAATAAAAGCTGAGTAGCCCTCAGGTCCGATTCACAGCAGGTAGGGCACATTCCAGAGACCACTTCAAAGTCCTCCTCCAAAGAAACTATCTAAAACTCACTACAGGCTCTTTTGACTCCACCACAGTCAACCTTTGATGGGCCAGCTAGAGAAATCCCAGCCCTGATGATGGGCTACTCTGTCTGGAAAGAAAGTGCTAAACTCCTCACATCATTCTTAAAGCACCTCCCCGCCCCCGCTGAACTGCAGATTAGAGGCTAGATTATCTTGTTTACACAGCATAAGAGCTAAGTAGGCCTATTCTCTCTGAGGCAATAAACCATGACAGGAATTCTGCCTTTTTTAGGAATCTTGTCCTCTGATAGTCCTTATAATGAGACCTCTGAGCCAACCTGTCCTCTACTGAGCTGGTCCTTACTCAGGAAGGATCTAACCTCCAGTCCATCACCTTCAGCCACCTCAGATCATTATAATGTGGCAAGCTGTGGTGGGAGGTCAATGCATGAACACAGATTGGTGAGAGGAAGTCCAGCACTGATAAAATGGCTATGTTGTTTCATCCACTATGGCTGCCACACCTCCCCTGCACACTGGCACCATGCTTAGGATTTTCAGCAGTGCCAAGAGCTTCTCAGGCTCCAGGTTACATTTTGAGCAGTACTGAACTATCTCCATTGGGGGCATTTACATGGGGCAAGGCCCTACTAAAACTGTAGTGTGGTGAACCAAACACCCCACTGGATCCACCCTGACATCTCAGATATTCAGACCCAGAGAGAAGATGAAGTTCAAGGTGTTTCCACATTTATGGACTGCAAAGGTAACCATCTGTGTGAGGCCAGTGAGTTATTAACTGGAGAAATTGCTGAGCAAGATGTGACTTTTCATCATTGACCAATACACTGAAATCCCACAACACAATCAAGTTGGGGGCATCCAATGAAAGTTTAATTATGAAATTCACAGATTCAGGTAGGAACTCCTGTTCCTGCTCTAGAAGATGGTACACAAGGAGATTTCCTACATCTCACATGTACATCACCCTTCAAGGCCACACATTCAAATGACCCATCTCATTCAGTAGATACCCTGTAAACCTCAGGCAGGATCTAAAGCTGATAAGCAACCCACCACCTGTGCTTCTGCCTTGGACAGTGCACCACCGAGAACCCAGCCAGGACAGTCACCTCTAGGACCGGCCCAGATTCATCTACAAACCCAGTCTTGGTGAGACACACCAGATCCCCAGAGGAGTCAGCAATAAAATCCAGTATTATCACAGTTGTATTTCTCAGGGACCTTATGTTACACAAAAAAAGCCTGAAGGGAGTAGCAGTGCCAGTTAGTCCATTTGCAATCCCCCCCTATTCCTAGTGGGCTCACTCGGGATTGAACTGAAACAGGATGAACCCCTCTGTCTCCTTTTCTGTCAGCCTCGGGTGTCTACTTGGCTTAACACTTATGACAGAAACACAGAAACAGAATTTTTCAACAGAAAAGGACTGCTTGGCTCACCCACTCTGGCAAGATGTTCTTTGCCTAATCTGTTTCCACACACCCTAACTGGTCTACAGCAATCCTTCTGCCTCCCCGGCTTTTTATTAATATTCCCCTGTGTTTACCCACACATGTTTGAAACAGCCCACTGTTTTTGCCTCCACCACTTCTGCTGGCAGTTTGTTCTAGGCATCTACCACCCTTTCAGTGAAGTTGTATTTCCTCACATCCCTCTTAAACTCCCCTCTATCATCATCCCATCTCCCAGTCCTGGTGCTCCTTCACATTTGAAACAGATTCCCCTCCTACACTCTGTTCACCACTGAGAGGTACTTATAAGTCTCTATCATGTCCTCTCACTCTTCTGTCCTCCAGGGTGTAAATGTTGAGATCCTCAGTCTCTCCTCATAGGGGCTCTCATGCAATCCCTGCAACATTTTAGTTGCCCTCCTCTGGACTGCCTTCAACGTGTCTATGTTCTTTCTGAGGTGTGGCCTCCAAAACTGGGAACAGTACTCCAGATAAGGTCTCACCAGTGAGCAATATAGTGGCATACCACCTCAATCCTCCGGCTAGAGATACCCCTCCTTATGCACCTCAGCATTCCACTAGCCCTACCCACTACTGTGTCACACTGCCCTGCCACTTTGAGGTCCTCAGCTATGATAACCCCAAGGCCCCTTTTCTGCTTAGTGACTGTCAGTACCGTCACCCAGTTCTGTACACTTCTATACACCATTCCTGGGTTTCTACACCCTAGGTGCATGATTTTACACTTTTTGGTATTGAACACCACTGCCATGCTCCTGACTGGTCCTCAGGTTTCCCAATATCCCTGTGTATTGTCTTTACCACCTCCTGAGTGCCCACCCTATTACAGATTTTGGTGTCATCTGCAAAAAGGCATAGCTTTCCTTCCAGTTCTTCTGCAATGTCACTTATGAAGACATTGAAGAGGATCGGTCTCAGTACTGAGCCCTATAGCACCCTGCTGGTTAATCTTCCTTCATTAAAGTGAGTGCCATTAACAACCACCCTCTGTTGCCTATCCGTTAACCAGTTTCTAACCTAGTTCACTACTTTGGATCCCACTCCTAGGCTGTTTAATTTCTTTATTAGTTTCCTGTGTGGCACAGTGTTGAAAGCCTTGCTAAAGTATTTATAAGGTATGCCCACTGCCCTCCTCTAATCTATTTCCTTGGGTACCCATCAAAAGAAATCCATCAGGGTTGTCTGGCATGACCTCCCCCTCCCTTTAATACATGCTGCCTGTGGTCTTGCAGCCCATTGGATTCAAGATACTCTAACAGTCTTTCCTTAAGCAGGGTTTCCATTAATTTCCCCACCTTGAAGTGAGACTGATCAGCGTATAGTTGCTAGCTCTTCCCTGCTGTTGCTTTTATGTAGAGGGACCATGTCTGCTCTCCTTCAGTCCTCCGGGAACCATGCCTGTGTCCAGTGAACTGTTAAATGTGGTCATCAGTGGGGCAGCTAGCACCTCCCAGAGTTCCTTTAGTACCTTTGGGTGTATCTTGTCTGGTCCCATAGCCTTGTACACCTTTGGAACTGCATGTCCTTTTAGGACATTTTCTTCTGAAAATGACTTGTGTCCAGCTCAACACCCTTTGTTTCTGCTACTTCCTAGTTGTCTGTCACCCTCCTTTCACTGTGAAGACTGAGCAGAAGTACCTGTTCAGGATGGCAGCTTTTCTTGGTCCTCTTCCTCACAGTCTCCCCCTGCCACCCTCCTAATCCTCATTATCCATCCACTTACTGTCCTGTTCTCACTTATATACCTGAAGAAAATCTAATCTTCTTTAGCTACCCCTTTGGCTGTTCTTTCCTCTGTCTGGCCTTTGCTCCCCTCACTGTCTTAGTAGCTTCCCTTTTTTTTAATTGGTATATCTCTCTTTCCTTCTCCTTCTGTGTTTCCTTTTACATCCCACATTTTTCATTTATTTATTTATCTAAAAGTTTTACCAGGAAAGGCATACTGATCAGCTCTGCTTGTTTCTGATGCATGGGGGTGGGGTGGGGGGGAGGGAGTATACAAAATCAGTATACAGTACCAGCCAGCAATACATTACAGTACAATGCAATGAATAATCTTGTAGGACATACACAGAAGGCAATAAAAGTGCAATAAAAAGTGCAAATTACAATATGACTAAACAGTACTCAGGAGTGATAAGTGTTGCATTGCAGCACAACATATAACCACGACAGAGAGGGTGTGCAGGAATTTATATGCTGAGGCCCTAGAGAAAAAGGGGGGGATTAGGTGTAGGAGCACGAAGGATAGATAAGGCTCTGGAGGAAGGAGGAGAGGGAGTGAGATGAGGAGGCTGAGTGGATAGCAAGAAGGAGGTCATTCCAAAACTTAAGGAGACAATAAGGGAAGGCTGATTGGCCAACAGAGGAGGGCCTTGTAGGGAGAGCAAAGATATGATGCCCAAGGTTACAAAGTGAAAAGAAAGGTTAGCATGAGGGAGAGAGGATAGAGGTTAGGTAAGGGGTAGGGATCCAAACCAGTACATGGCAGTGAATTTGACATAGTGGGTGAGGTGCCTGTCAGGAAGAGAGGGGAAGGTGAGGGACATATAAAGGCCATAGTGGTGATTGGGGGGAGGACAGTCAAGAGTGAAATGGCAGAAGGAGTGAAAGAGAGAGTATCCAGCCAGAGAGAGAGGACTTAGGGGTGGCATTGTAGACTATGTTACCATAGTCGAAAATGAAAAGGATCATTTTCTGGACAAGAACCTGGCATGTCTGCAGTGGGATACAGCCTCAGTTTCAGTAAAGTGCACCAAGCTTGGGGTGCAGTTTCTTGTGGATGGCATCCACATGGCCAGAGAAGTCAAGCTGCTGGTCAAGCTAAACTCCAAGGTACCTAAAGAAAGTAACATCCTCAATCATTGTTCTGTCAAGGGTGTGGAATGATGGGAGGGATGGGAGCAGAGAGAGTCTGTGCCTTGTGCTGAAGGTAATAGAGATGATCTTCTTAGCATTCAGGAACAGGTGATTTGAGCAGAACCACTGCTGGACATTATAGAAGTCCAGCTGAAGGCTGGTTGCTACATCAGAAGGAGAGGGGCCTGAGGTGTGCAGGACCATATTGTCTGCATACATGTGAATTGAAGTAGATGTGCAAGCAGAGTGGAGGTAATTTAAGAAAATGGAGAAAAGTAAGGGACCTAGGACAGAGCCCTGTGAGATCCCGGTCCTGATTGGGAGGGGAGGGGAGAGGAGGGAATGCCGAGTCACCGACCCTAACTGATTGCATGCAATCTTGTAGATTGGATCGGAACCAGCTTACTGCAAGATCTGATAGTCCAGAACCAGCAAGTTTATTGAGAAGAAGGGGGTGCAATATAGTGTCAAACACTGGCAAGGTTGACAAAAATTGCTATGGTGATATGGTCCTGATCCATACTTGAGAGTATTGAGTCAGTAAGCCTTAGGAGGGAGGTGGTGGTTGAGTGAAAATTTATGGATCCCAGACTAGATGGGGTGAAAAACAAGGAGGAGTCAAGGTAGGGAGAGAGCTGAGACAGAACAATGTACTCCTGAAGCTTAGCAAGCACAGGAAGCAAGGGAATTGGATGGTAATTTCCAGGATTAGAAGGGTCACTGCCTTTAGGAAGAGGAACAACTGTGGCATGTTTTCATGCAGCTGGTACAGTCGCTAGAGAGATGGAGAGGTTGAAGAGGGAGGCAAGAGGGGAAGCAATAGCAGGGGCAGAGTGGGAGAGAAGTCTGGGGTCTAGACCATCAGGGCTATTACCCTTAGCAAGGTTCAGAGCTAGGAGGTCCTGGAGTGTGTCAGTGGTGGAGACTAGAGAGAAAGTGAAGGAGGGCATAAGTGAGAGGACAGGGGAGGAAGGGAGGGGAGGAGCTAGGTGGAAGGGAGAAGAGAAGTGAGGAGGCTGTAGAGGTAAAGAAGGGTTAAATGTTGTAGTGACAGAGAAGGTGTTATGGCTGGGTATACCATTCACATTGAGGACAGGTATGGGGGTTGCAAAGAAGAGGTGTATAGGGCATGAACTACCCTTCAGAATTTGGAAGGGTGGTTTATGTTTTCTTAGAAAGTGTTGGAGAAGTACTGTGCCTTCACAAGACTGGTAGCACTTGTACAAGCATTGCAGAGGAAACGGTAGTTGCTCATATCAGAAGGGGAACCTGTGGTCTTGTGGCGCTTCCCTGCCTGATCGCAGGCATGCATGCAGGCCAGTAGTTCTGCAGTGACCCGGGGAGAAGGGAACCTTTCCCTCTGGATTTTCTTAGAGAATCGTGCATGTCCCAGGTATCAAGAAAGTTAGAGGTGAAATAATTGAGGGCAGTATCAATGCAGGAGGTAGAAAGGATATCCATAACAGTCTTTTTATACTGCTGCTTATACTCACTTCCTTTGTGCAGATGTGGGTTGCATTAATTATGCCCTCCCTTATGGTTCCCCACTGTGCCTCAGACCCCCTATGGTAATCCCCCATTATTGCAATTTCTGAGGCAATCTGCCATTTCTTTAAAATCCACCCTCCTAAAGTCCAGTACCCTCGTCCTTGTGTACTTTGCCTCTGCTCCTGTCTTTATGTTAAACCACACTGTATGCTGATCACTGATACCAAGGGGACTGCCCACTGTGATGTCTACAATGCTGTCCATGTTTGGAAGCACCAGGTGCAGCACTGCCCTGTCCCTAGTGAGTTATTTGACTAGCTACCTGAGAAAAGGCCCTTAAAAGGAGTCAAAGATGGCCCTGCTCCCTGCCAAAGCTGCCATTAAAAGGCTCCACTCCATGTCTTGTAGACTGAAGTCACCAAATAGCAGCACCTCCCTCTTACTTGTCATTCTGATCATGGCTTATCCAGGCAACTTATCCAACTCATCTCTCTGTGCTGGAAGTCTTTATATGACCTCGGTATGGACAGCAGCCCCAGATCCTGTCTCGAGGATGATCCACAGCACTTCCAGCCTTTTCTTTTCCTCAGGGTGACCCCGTATCTCTGTGGCTTTGACTCCCTCCCTCCCTCACATATAGTGCATCCCATTTGGCTTTCATAGACTTCAGGAAAGCCTTTGATTCCTTAAATCAAATCAAAATTTATTAGATAAAAAATGAAAAAGATATAGGCCTAGAAGATTTGCTAATAAAAGTTATTAATTAGCTGTAGACAAATAACTCAGCATGGTCTGCAAACACAGCTAAATGAATTGGTGACTGGCTATATAGACCTCAGTTTAAAAATTAACATTGATAAAAGTAAAATAATGATAATTAAAAAAAGGGGTTGTCATAGGAAAAAACAACTAAATTTTTGCATTGGAACGTATCGTCTGGAAACAGATAATGGTTGTACTTATTTGGGACTGACATTCAATAACTACTTAACTTGGACACAACAAGTATCCATAGTGCAAAAGCAGATTAAGCAGACCTGTGGTTCAATAATGCTTATGGAGAGAACACAATAAAGTCAGTGGTAAGGGTACTGGCAGATAAAGCAATTGCTGAGGTTCTCTGTGGAACTGAAAACTGGAGACATGCAGTGGTGGATAAATTAGAAAGACCATTTCATTATTTTTACAAAAAGCTATTAAGTCTTCAGGTTTATACTCCTAGTTATAGCCTTAAATTAGAATTGGAGTAACCCTCAGTTAAGATTACGGCATTCTGGAGATTCTTAACTGAGGACTGTGCAGAACCTGTAAGTCATTTGTATGTCTGCAATGGGTGTAGCCCTGCAGATGTGTCATGAGCACAGTCGAGAAAAAGGAACTTACTGGATACCGAACAGATCTTTAAATAGTGGAGGTGAACAGCAATCACTGTGCGTCCACAGTGCTATTTTGTCCATTGGTAGAACACAGCACTGTCCGCCATGTCCAAAATAGCCACCCGAGAACTCCAGCAGCACCCAGAGCTTGTTTGAAGAAGCTTCTTTTGTTTGTGACAGCCACAGAGAAATTCAGTAATATGAGCAGAAACCAGGAGCGCTGCAAACAAAAGAAAAAGTTGAGTGGCGAACCTCAAAATTTTCTTGCAGGGACTTTAGCTTTAATTTGTGAGAACTGACAGTTCAGTATTGTATTTCTTTCCATTTTTTTTAAAAAAAGGTGGTTTTGTTTATGACAAGCACAGAAGAGTTCAGTAATACAAGCAGGAACTGAGAGCACAGTGAACAAAAGAGAAAGTTGAGCAGATAATAGAAAAGATAGCTGTGCTTGCCCTTGCCTCCCACCACCACACTTTCAGTTTTAGTTTGTGAGAGCTGAGAGTTCAGTATTTTATTTCTTTTCATTTTTCTTAAAAAAGCTACTTTTGTTTGAGACAACCACAGAGAAATTCAGTAATGTGAGCAGAAACCAGGAGCACCACGAATAAAAGAGAAACTTGAGTGGCACATACAAAAAAAAGGTAATTGTGCTAGCTGTACAGTGCACCAAGATAGGAAGTTAGAACAGATTGTCCAGCATAACTTTAACTGAAATACCACATCATAGTATTGCACTCATCTGATGATTCAAGTGCTGATGGTAGGAGTGCTCGGGAGAGGTTTACCATGATGGCAATATGAGCTATTGTGTCCAGGTTCAGTATTTAATTTCATTTCATTTTTGGAAAAAAGTTACTTTTGTTTGTGACAACCACAGAGAAATGCTGTAATGTGAGCAGAAACCAGGAGTGCTGCATACAAAAGAAAAAGTTGAGTGGCAAACTGCACAAATTTTCTTGTTCTTGAGAGGGATGAGTGCCAGATTCTCCTCTGGTTGTTCTAGTATCCGTATCATAAGTGCCCCAGTCCATGTGTGGCTCAGTTTCAGATTTCCAATCTACAGAAATGCACACCTACAAGAGATTCTGTCTGCAGTTATGCCTTAAAACAGTTCTTAGGCTTTTCAAACAACACTCACCCACAAGAAAACAATCATTCTGACTTGATCTGACTTGATATTTGGGGTATTTCTTTCTGGATAGTATAACATAATGTATTAGTTCTGTGGTGATCTGTTTTATCTGCATCACCTTATCATAGAAACATAGAAACATAGACTTTGACGGCAGATAAGGACTGCTAGGCCCATCTAGTCTGCCCATTTCCCTACCTACAGGATAGGCCGCAGATCCTAGTTAACCAACAGCCTATTTCTTCCTACCCCCCCCCCCACAAGAATTGCCTTATGTCTGTCCCATGCATTCTTGAATTCTCCCACAGTTTTGGACCCCACAACCTCCTCAGGAAGGCTGTTCCATGCATACACTACCCTCTCTGTGAAATAATATTTCCTCGCATTGCCCCTGAACCGCCCTCCTTCTATCTTTAAATTGTGTCCCCTTGTTCTTGCAAGTCTCTTTTTCTGAAAAATGCTACCCTCTTGGACTTTGTTGATTCCACTGAGGTACTTAAAAGTTTCTATCATGTCCCCCCTCTCCCTTCTTTCCTCAAGGGTATACATATTAAGCTCCTTTAGTCTCTCCTCACACGGCTTCTCTTGCAGACCCTGCACCATTTTAGTTGCCCTCCTCTGGACTGCCTCTATCCTGTCTATGTCCTTGCAGAGATGGGGTCTCCAGAACTGGACACAGTACTCCAGATGGGGTCTCACCAACTGTCTGTACAGAGGGATAACAACTTCCTGTTTTCTGCTGCTGTTGCCTCTACCTATACATCCCAGTACACCCCCAGTCCTCCCTACTGCCTTCTCACATTGCTTGCTAACCTTAAGGTCATCTGATATGATTACCCCCAGGTCCCTTTCCTTTTTTGTTGTTGTTACTACCTCCCCACCCATTGTGTATTCTTCCCTGGGTTCTTGTTACCCGGTGCATTATTTTGCACTTTGCATTGAACTCAGCTGCCATACTTCTGATCATTCCTCCAACCTTGCCAAGTCCCTTTTCATCCTTTCCACGCCTCCTTGTGTATCAACCCTGTTGCAGATTTTTGTGTCATCTGCAAAAGGCATACTTTTCCTTCCAGTCCCTCTGCAATGTCACTGATGAAGACATTAAAAGGACTGGACCCATACTGAACTCCTGCGGTACCCCACTAGTAACCCCTTTCTTCAGAATGACTCCATTTACAATTACCTTCTGTGTCCTGTTGTCCAGCCAATGTTTTACTTAGGCTACCACCCTGGGTCCCACTCCCAGGCTGGTTAATTTGACTATTAATCTTTTGTGTTTGACTGTGTCAAATGCCTTGCTAAAGTCTAGGTAGGCCATGTCCACAGCCCCTTCCTGGTCTACTACTTTGGTCACCCAGTCAAAGAAATCTATTAGATTCGTCTGACATGACCTTCCCGCTATGAACCCATGCTGCCTTGGGTCCTGTGCTCCACTGGCCTCTAGGTACTCGACTATTCTTTCCTTCAGAAGTGACTCCATCACTTTCCCTACCACAGAGGTCAGACTGACAGGTCTGTAGTTTTCTGCCTCTGTCTTGGACCCACTTTTGTGAAGGGGAATCACATCCGCCTTCCTCCAGTCTTCGGGTACCACACCATCCTCCCATGATTTATTAAAAAGAGTAGCCAGTGGTTTCACTAGTTCCTCCTTTAATTCTTTTAGAATTCTGGGGTGAATTCCATCAGGACCCATTGCTTTGTCCACCTTCAATTTTAGGAGTTCTTGCAGAACCCTTTCTTCTGTGAAAGGACTGGGATCGACCCCCCTATCAAAAGTGCTGCTGTTAATTGAATTAGGCGCTTCCCCCTCCTCTTTTGTGAATACTGAGCAGAAATATTCGTTCAGTATTCCTGCTTTTTCACTGTCCCCCTCTGCCCACCCACTGTTCATTCTATTCAGCCTCACTATCCCTCCCTTTGTCTTTCTACGCTCGCTGATGTACCTATAAAAGGTTTTATCCCCCTTCTTAACTGAGTTGGCTATCTTTTCCTCAGTTTGGGCCTTTGCTATTCTGACTTCCCTCCCTGCTTCCTTCTGCCTTAACTGGTACAGCTCTCTGTCCTGCTCCTTCTGTGTTTCCTTATACTTCTGGAATGCTATCTTTTTCTTCCTGACTTTCACAGCCGCCTCTTTTGAGAACCATAGTGGCTTTTTCTTTCATTTTGATTTGTTCATTTGCTTCACACAAAGGCTTGTTGCCTCTGTGATGGCAGTTTTGATAATTCCCCATTGTTGCTCCACACCTCCTTCTAGCCTGTTTGCTAGTGCTTTTCTGAGGCACTCTCCCATCTTGCCAAAGTCAGCCCTCCTAAAGTCCAGTACCCTCACTTTTGTATGGCCTGACTCTGTAGCTGAGTTTAACGTGAACCACACTGTTTGATGGTCACTTGTCCCCAGATGGCAACACACTTCTAGATCTGAGATCCTCTCACTGCCCGTTTGAGAGTACGAGGTCTAAGATTGCTCCCTCACGAGTGGGTTCCAAACTAGCTGTCTAATGCCTGCCACCTGTAGGGCATCAAGAATGGCCCTGCTCTTGGATGTGGCTGCAGCAAATGTGCTCCAGTTAATATCTGGCATATTCAGGTCTCCCATCAACAGTATCTCCCCTTTCTCTGCCATTCTAAGAATGCCTTCTATCATATTCTTGTCCATTCCTTCCCCCTGACATGGGGGTCTGTACACAACCCCTGTGCGGATTGTGGTGCCCTTTCCAGTCTCCAAGGTGACCCACAGTGCCTCCTCTCCTCCCTGTTTACTCTTTTGTTCAGTTGCTTTTATCTCTTCTTTTACATAGAGAGCTACTCCTCCCCCTCTTCTCCCCTGCCTGTCTCTCCTGTAGGTTATGTACCCTGGTATGTTAACATCCCAGTCATGGTTCTCTGTGTACCATGTTTCTGTGACTGCTACGATATCCAGGCATCCCTCTTCCATTAAGGCCATCAGCTCAGGGAGCTTGTTGCCCAGACTATGGGCATTGGTACTCATTACCCTCCATTTCCTGATGGCCTTACTCCCATTTGCCCCATCCCTGTCCTTCTTGCCTTTGTCACTTTCTCCATTTACCCCTGCTCTTCTCCCTATCGACACCTCTATGTTAGTGTTTGCCGCACTTACTACCTTGATTATTTGGGGCTAGGATTTTCCTGCTCCTTTCCAGTGCCTCCCCCCTTGGCTAGTTTAAAAGTTTGCCAATGAAGCATTTAAACCTATCACCTAGGATCCTGGTTCCCCTCCCGGACAGATGCAGCCCATCATACCAGTATAGGCTTGCATCACTCCAGGTGGAACCCCAGTCCCCAGTGAAGCCAAATCCCTGAGCTCCACACCAGTTTTTCAACCATTGATTGAATCCCATGGTGCAGAACACCCTAGCCTCTCCTATGCCATAGATGGGTAGCACCTCCGAGAAGGTTACCGTGCGTGCTACTTGACTAAGGCCCCTCCCCAATTCCACAAACTCTTCCTGCACTTCTCTAATCCCTTTCTTAGCCAGGTCATTTGTCCCTAGGTGGACAATGACATCCATCTCCCTCACCTGTGCAGCTGCTCTGGCAATCCTGAGGATTCGCTTCCTGTCCCTGCAAGCCATGGCGCCAGGCAGGCACCTTACCTCCCTTTCCTCTTCCTCCCCCAGTTCTACATTCCTAACAATGGAGTCCCCCACCAGGAGTTGTTTCCTTCCCCTGCAGGGTCCCCTGCTACCCTCCTGTGGGTCTCCTTTGTGGAGGTTCCCAGCATCCTCCTTGGTCTCCACTGTGGGTGCCTCCATAGAGGAACCACACTTTGCCAGAATGGCATAGGAATTGTGGAGAGGTACAATGGGAAGGATGCACCTCTGTTCCACCACCCTCACCCTCCCTGAGTCCACTGTGGTCCAACTGCTCCTCTTTCTTGGCAACCTCTGAGGCAACGGCAGTGGCACTGGTGGTCCCTGGATGGAAGAGGAGGTCCCACAAATCCTGGCCAACTCAGCCTGGAGATGAGCAACCTCCTCCCTCAGCCCACAGAGGTGCCTGCAGATGGGACAACACCGCATCCTCCAGAACATCTCCCAGAAGACTGCTGCTCCACAGCCACTGCACTGCACCACTCCAATCATGTCTTATTTCTGGCCCCTAAACTGTTTGCAATCCTTACTCTTTCCTCTGTTTTTTTTTCTCTCTCTCTCCTTACTTTCTGCCTGTGTGCCCTTTAAGCTCCTGATTGTCCTGTAATGAGACAAGAATATCCTATATTCCGCAGTAGACCACTTACTTGCTCAGCGGCAGACCTCCAGCACCTAGAGGGGGCCGGAGAGCTACTCTTGCCCTTCTAGGATGGTGGGTCCTTGGTGGTTCTGTGATCACTCACTTCCTGCCCCTAAACAGGAAGTTCCTGTTGTCAGTCAAATTCTGTGCCTATAAAACAGAACTAGCTTTGGGTGGGGGGTGGAGGGGAGGGAAGGAGGGCAATATAGTCCCAGCAGAGAAGTCCAGTCACACAGCAGTCCTTTCTCCTGGTGTCTTCTGCCAAGCTATTAGCAGAAACTTTCTAAGGCAGTCTTTACATGTAGCTTCCTTCTAGCTAAGCCACTCTCCCTACTTACCAGATCTTTCTACAAGTAATTTAAACCTCACAGCAGTTAAGTCCTTTCAGTCACCTGAGATTTACACCTAGGTAACTCTTCAGACACCCATTCAGTTCAGTTAACCCAAAAACACACTTTTTTTTTGTATGTTAGTTTTTTTACCCTAAATTAAAGGTCAAATATAAATGTTCTTCTACTTTAGTCCCAGCAGAGAAGTTCAGTCACACAGCAGTCCTTTCTCCTGGTGTCTTCTGCCAAGCTATCATTTCATAAGTAGTATGTCTTTCAGTTTAACAATGTTTTTTTTATTTTTTTTGCCTTGCAGGGGCTTGCATTTGGAAATAGAATTGCTTCCTGTAAGTGGTGACCTGCTCTTAATTTATAAATCTGCTTTACAAAATACAAATAATTCCTCCACCCACCCTCCCAGTTTTCTTGCCCTCCTGCTTTCTTCTTGTCCTATACTATATGGTTGTGCCCTGGTTTAACCTGAGCCTGTCTAACATTACACTTTACATGTTTTTTTAGGAATCACATCTGAGGCCATCATTGCACAGGACTGATCTGTTTGCAACTTATAGACACTGGAAGAAGTGTTACTGTTTAGCCTTTAAAAATGCCCATTTTGATAACTTACACTTTTCCAGTCTTTTAGTGACTGAATTAAGCACCTAGTCATTCAGTTCAGTTGATTATGCAATTTTAACTGCCTCTATTTATTGTTATACTAATGGATATATATGTTTTTAATGTTTTAATTACTTCTACACTGCACTTTGTTTTGATTGGTGAGGAACTGGATGTCTGGATGTAATGATGTCATACTCTGTACATAAGGAGTTTCCTAGCTTGACTTGCATTCCTTTGAGAAATCAAGTTCATTCCAAAATGCGTCAAGCAGAGCGAGTGTATGTTTTGAACTGCTTGAGCTCTGAATAACCTGCTCCTCATACTAACTTTTGCATTGCAGCATCATTTTTACAGCTGCAGTGGGTATAGCCCTGCAGACGTCTTCCGATCACTGTAGAGAAAAGGGAGCTTACCGGATACCAAAATAACTTTTTAAATACTGGAGGTGAACTGCAATCACTACATGTCCACTGCACTATTTTGTCCATCAGTATCGGTGGAGCACTGCACTGTCTGCCATATCCAAGATGGCCATCAGAGATTTCTGCAGATGCGTGACGACTCACACATGCACCATAAACTCCGGTGGCATGGCAGTGCAGAGAACTCTGGTGGCCATCCTGCACATGGTAGACTGTACCATGTTCTGCCAGACCTCAGCTGTAGCCGTATTGGCTCTTGCTAGAGTTTGTTCCCAATAGAAGCCATTTTTAAGTACTGGTTAAAATGTTGGTTATTGTTCCGTCTATACAGGCACTTTCATAGTCTCAGGGAGTGTTTCTGCTTTGAAATCTGGTGTTAAGTTCCATTTTGGAACAGTATAATGTAGTTTATGTCCCTCTCAGTCACATAGTTATGTGGTAGAACATGGATGCTTTGTGCCAAGAAGAGTAGAACAGGGACATAAACTGCATCACACAGTTCTAAAATGGTTCTTATCAGCAGCATGTAAATCAGAAACACCCACTAGATAACTAAAAAGCCTGGATCGCTAGAGTAATAACAGAATTTAAACCAATATTAAAAAAACAGCTTCCAATGGGAAAAAAAGACTTGTAGATTTAGTGCAGGTCTCCCTTAAATGACTGACTATAAATACAAACCAAAAGTGGACTAGTCAAGATCTGCTTGCAAGGAAAAATGGATTTATTTAAAAAAAAAACATAAAAGACCTTGTTTGAGTAGTGTTTGCTATACATTAAACAGAATAGGGTACGGATAGCAATGGAAGAGGGCAGAACAGGGAATAATAATTTCAAGTAGTTGTAGCCCCTTGTTATAGGAAAGGCTCCTGGATATAAACAGACAAGAAATGAGAGCTAAACTGGGTAAAAATAAATTCCATCCTATTTTAGCATTATCAATTTAGGGTCCAGCAATGGAATATTATTTAACTGCTATGACAGATCTCCAAATCAGGAAGACCTTAACACCGTTCAGATTTGGTGTATTTCCAAATTCAGATTTGGTGCATTTCCAAATTAAATTTTTGATAAAAGATTCAATAAAGACCAAAATAAAACAATAATGGATCATTTTATCTGTGGGAATAACACTCTCATAGATTTTGTGCATCTAGACATAGAAACATAGACTTTGATGGCAGATAAGGACCACTTGGCCCACCTAGTCTACCGATTTCCCTACCTATTGGATAAGCTGCAGATTCTAGTTGACCAACAGCCTACTTCCTCCTAACCCCCACTATAATTGCCTTATGTCTGTTCCATGCATTCTTGAATTCCCCCTCTCTTTTTGACCCCACAACCTCCTCAGGAAGGCAGTTCCAAGCATCCATCACCCTCTCCATGAAAAAATATTTCCTCACATTGCCCCTGAGCAGTCCCCCCTCTGTCTTCAAATTGTGTCCCCTTGTTCTTGCACATCTCTTTTTTAGGAAAGATGCTCCCCTCTTGGATTTTGCTGATTCCCTTGAGGTACTTGAAAGTTTATATCATGTCCCTCCTCTCCCTCCTTTCCTCAAGGGTATACATATTAAGCTCTTTTAGTCTCTTTTCATATGGCTTCTGTTGCAGATCCTGCACCATTTTAGTTGCCCTCCTCTGGACTGCCTCCATCCTGTCTATGTCCTTGTGGAGATGAGGTCTCCAGAACTGCATGCAGTACTCCAGATGGGGTCTCACCAACTTTCTGTACAGAGGGATAACAACTTCCTGTTTTCTGCTGGTGATGCCTCTACCTATACATCCCAGTGTCCCCACAGCCCTCCTTATTGCCTTCTCACATTACTTGCCTATGTTAAGGTCACCTAATATGACTACCTGAGGTCCCTTTCCATTTTTGTTGTTGTTAGTACCATCCCCATTGTGCACTCTTCACCTGGGTTTGTTTTCCAGGTGCATTACTTTGCACTTCTTTGCATTGAATCTAAGCTGCCATACATTTGACCATTCCTCCAACTTTGCCAAGTCCCTTCTCATCCTTTCCATCCCCTCTTGTGTATAAATGCTGTTGCAGATCTTTATGTCATCTGCAAAGAGGCATACGTTTCCTTCTAGTGCCTCCGCAATGTCTCCTATAAAGACATTAAATAGGACCAGTCCCAGTACTGAACCCTGCATTACCCCACTAGTAACCACCCTTTCTTCAGAGTGTACTCCATTTACTGTTACACTCTGCATCCTGTTGTCCATTCAATTTGCTACCCAGGCTACCACCCTAGGACCCATTCCCAGGCTGGATAACTTGTTTATTAATCTTTTATGCGGGACTGTGTCAAATGCCTTGCTAAAGTCTAGGTAGGCCATATCCACAGCCCCTCCCTGGTCTATTACTTTGGTCACCAAGTCAAAGAAATCTATTAGATTTGTCTGACATGACCTTCCCGCTGTGAATCCTTGCTGCCTTGGGCCCTGTGTCCCACTGGCCTCTAGGTGCTCAACAAGTCTTTCTTTTAGAAGTGATTCCATCATTTTCCCTACCACTGAGGTCAAACTAGCAAGTCTGTAGTTTCGTGCATCTGGCTTGCTCCCACTTTTGTGAAGGGTAGTCACATCCACCCTCCTCCAGTCCACAGGTACCGCATCATCCTCCAATGATTTATTAAAAAGGGTAGTCAGTGGTGTCACTAGGTCTCTCCTTAGTTCTTTTAGAATTCTGGGACGAATCCCATCAGGCCTCATTACTTTGTCCACCTTGAGTTTTAGGAGTTCTTTCAGAACCCTTTCTTCTGTGAATGGACTGTTGTCGACCCCCCAGCCCAGAGTGCTTCTATTGTTTTATTTTAGCTACCTCCCTCTCTTCTTCTTTTGTGAACACTGAGCAAAAGTAATTGTTCAGTATCTCTGCCTTTTCACTGTCATCCTCTGCCTACCTCCTCTCCCTTTCATTAAGCCTCACTATCCCTTCCTTGGTCTTCCTTCATTCCCTGATGCACCTATAAAAGTTTTTATCCTCCTTCTTAACTGAGTTGGCTATCTTTTCCTCAGTTTGGGCCTTCGCTATTCTGACTGCCTTCCACACTTCCTTCTGCTTTAATTGATACAGTTCTCTATCCTGTTCCTTCTGTGAATCCTTACACTTCCTGAATTCTACCTTTTTCTCCCTAACCTTCCCTGCCACGTCTTTTGAAAACAATAGTTTGTCTGTCATATCATAAACAAGGGAGTAAGTGGCTAGGAATGATATTAGAAAAGAAAAGTTTGTATAGCCAGGATCTATTATGTTACTTGTTTACCTCATATGACGAGAGTATTTTAATGAGGCTGGGACATTTTTTAAAAGCTATATTTTTTTTGATTAGTAGTTTATTTCCCTTCACTTCCAACTTGGCCCCTCTCAGGACCATTCCCCCAGCCACATCAACCAGCTTCCCTGGGACTTACCTTGCTGCTGTCCATGTTCTCATCTAGAGGATGTCGGGAAAGCCCAGTCACTGGTGTGGGGCCTGCAAGGGACTGGCTGCTGATGTGGGACCTGCAAGGGATCAGTCACTGGCATGGAGCCTGCAAGGGACCAGTCGCTGGTGTGGGGCCTGCAAGGAACTTGCTGCTGGTATGGAGCCTGTTAGGGACCGGTTGCTGGTGTGGAGCCTGCAAGGGACCAGTCGCTGGTGTGGGGCCTGCAAGGGACTGGCTGCTGATGTGGGGCCTGCATGAGACAGGTTGCTGGTGTGGGGCCTGCAAGGGACCAGTCACTGATGTGAGGCCTATAAGGGACTGGGTGCTGGTGTAGGGCTTGCAAGGAATCAGTCGCTGGTGTGGGTCTTGCAAAGGACCAGTCACTGGTGTGGAGCCTGCGGTTGTGGGTGTGGGGCCTGCAGGGGACTGGCTGCTGGTGTGGACCTGCAAGGGATCAGTCGCTGGTGTGGGGCCTGCAAGGGACCAGTCACTGGTGTGAGGCCTGCAAGGGACTGATTGCTAGTGTGGGGCCTGCATGGGACCGATCACTGGTGTGGGGCCTACAAGGGACCATTCACTGGTGTGGGGCCTGTAAGGGACCGATCACTGGTGTGGTACCTTCAAGGGACTGGCCACCATTCTGCCAGGATCACAGATTTTCCACCTTGGTTTTCTCCCTGGGCCTATGTCAAGTGCAATGACATGTTGTCAGTACTCTTCCTCTGAAGATGCAGCCCCCAGTGTTGATGCATGGGTCACCTTCCCTAACACCAGACTGTGCTGCCACCCACAGCCATTAGGTGGCAGCTGCTGAGCGCAGTGTCTTGTCCCCCCACCCCAAGGGAGAAGACCTGTCCTTGGGAAGCTCAGTCCTCCTCAAGCAACCTGTGTCCATTTCTGAACCCAGGAAGAAGGCTTGGCAGGAGATGAGGTGCCCAGTGCTTCAGCCTTCTAAGCCACTGGGCTGGTCTTGCAAAGTTGTTTTAAAACAAAAGTGAAGAAAAATTTGTGCATTTTAAATTAATATTGTCTTATTTGTTATAGTAATATTAGTCCCTTTGCATTAAGGGGCACATTGCCTATGTGCCACATATCCGCAGCACGTATGCAACCCTAAGTCTGAATGCTGTGAACCGGGTATCCAGCAGACCCCCAGTGATATTCACAGAAGGGCCACATGCCCTTTGTGCTCCTGATCCTCCATCCTATCATGCAGCTAAGTGCATGGCCAGTCCGAGGGTATGTCTAGTGGCATGCCATCAGTCCACGTCATTCACAAAAGTGCAAAGTGCCAGGCAAGAGGGATGCAGGATATAGCAGTGGGGACCCTGTTGTATATTTTGTGTACCCCCAATGACACCTGCCAGCTGCAGTGGGACAGGAAACCCTCCCACTGTGATGACCCAGCCCACTGGGCTGACTGGTAGGGCTGAGGGCATCCATTTGGCACTCACCCATACATTTAGAAACCAAAGGCCCATGCCTACATGAAATCCCCTGCCAGGGCAGGGCACGGGATCCACTACAGGGCCCAGGACAGGCATGTGATTGGATGCCCACCTGTATCTTTTGAACAACTGCCCTGCTATCATGCACACTGGGTGGGTGGGGCCACGGAAATGCTGTGAGGTGGAATGGTTACCCATACTGTGCACCCTTCACTTGTCTGCAGGTGTGTAGCTATGCGGGCTGGGTAAATGCAAATCATGTGTACTCAGCCCACAATAGTGCATAGCCCTCGTTGTAATTATATACAGCAGTCTTAACATATTTGTTGTAGTGGTGTGTGTAATTTTAATAGTATTGTATTTATGAAATGCAAACACTTGTAATGTCACTTTTGGAAAAACAATAAAAAGGACTGAACTATAGTGCAACCCTTCCTCCCTTCCTCCCTGCCCTGTGTGTCCTGAACAGAGAGTTGCCAGGTATGACTCTGTCCCAGTTGTGGTGCTCAGTGCACCACAACTCTGATATGGCCACCAAATCCAGGCTAGCCACTGCCATCACTGCCATGATGGCCTCCAGTTCTCAAATGTTATTTCCGGAGCTTGATCTGATTTACCTGACACCCACTCCTAGATCATACATCCCACCATTGCTCCACCTTCTCAAGATCCACAGTGACCTGCAGCAGTAAAAGACCACTCCAAAACGAATTTGGGCCTGGAATGGGTGGAGCTGGTGGAGCAGTCATGAAGAAAAGGTGTATGGAGGGGCTAGTGTTAGACGGTGCATATTAAAAACTAAAATCAACCTGCTCCCCAACTAAAATCAATGCTTCACTCTCCAATCTAGCTACAGTAACTAATTAAACATTCGCTAGTGAAACTAGTGAATAAACAAAACACATTTACAATTACGAGTAACTACTCTCACTAAGCCAAACCAACCTAATATCCCACCCTTACATACTCAAACTCCCTATACACTCAAAATTAAAACAAACATACTGTATCACATGCACACCATCCCTATTCACTCAGTTAAGAAATGTATTTGCAGGAGCTGATACCAACAGTCCCAGTCTGATATTACTTACAAATGAGCTCTATTTCCCAATAAGAAGTCTCAGATCACATCCAGTTTTAAAGGAAAAAATTCCCAGAAAATCCCTAGAGGGGAAACGGGTGAGCCACCACCCAGAACAAATGTATCCACTAATGGCAAGGAAGACAGAGGGAGAGACCAATCGCATCTGAAACAGGAGTCGCAAGCCAGCATTAAAGGAAGTACACCTCACTGAAACCCATTCTCACTGGTTTAGGAGGGCAAAGTGGCACAAGGCCAAGATGTATTTGGTGGTTTCAAGAAGTAATACAGCTATGTGTGGAATAACACAGCCTCGAGGTCAGATAAATGAGTCTCCTCAACTCCCTCCAAACCCCCTCTCATTGGGTGGTGGAGGGTGACATAACAGTAGGCCAACATACACTTGGAAATCCCAAAGTTCATCTGAAAATTGTGGATAACAATCAAAAATGCAGAGTGCTGGGTGAATGGCAAGTTTATATTCTCGAGGGACTACAGTACTTGACACTGTACTGTCATCATCCTCTCCCTTCAGACAGACAATACTACATCACCGCTACCAGCTGCAGCTCAACCTACTCCCACTAGGCTGAATAAAACCATGGCCAGCCCAGAAACTGAAAGAAATCCAAACTGAACCAAAACATACTACGGCAGTTGCTCTCCTGCTGTCTTTTGAAAGAGGGACCCAATACAAACAGGAACAGGGTGAGGACTATGTACCTCAGAGGTACTTCAGACATCATAGCCAGCAATAATAGCTACCAGTGGGGGCAGGGGTAGCAGTTGTGATGTCACTCCCTAAATCTAACTCTGGCCAATTTTGATAGCCCAAGCCTAAAACAGCGAGAAGCAGTAAGGTGGGTGGGGGGACGGAATGTTATCACAGACAGTGTGCTGACAGGATTAGACTCCCAACCAGGAATAAGTATTTATACCTCCTCCAGCTGAAGCTCTGCAAAACCTACAACTTGAAACAAATACTAAGTTAACTACACTGAAAATAAAATGACTTACTGTAGTATCATTGAAAGGTCTATGATACAATTAAAAACAGATTTCACTATTCCAAACAATTAAAACTGAGTGCAAAAACATAAAAGTAAAGTTTCTGATTGCAAGTTGAGCAGCTCAGAAAGCTGCCACAGACATCTTGACAGCAGAAGGAACAGTACTACTAAACTGGCAGAGCTGCCAGACTTCAGCACCAGGATACAGAAGCCTCATTTACGTGCATCATATTTTACATGACCTCCTAAGCCAGCTTCCCTCCAGCTCTTCATGTTTTAGACTTCAGCTTTATTACAAAGAATTTCTTTGAGAAACAAAAATGATCACACTCTCCAATTTAATTTTCATTGCAGGCTTCATCTCACTAGTTGCTGACTGATTGATTTAACTACTGGAGAATAAATATAGAATTATACCAGACACAGTTTGATTGGAGGCTATTTCTTCCAAGCCTTAGCATTTGCAGTTTGGTTGTTCTTGCCAATTGGAAAGAACTTTTTTGGCAGAACAAAAATGGCTGTTTAGAATTTTTAGGGGCATCCCAGAAGTTGCAGTAATCTTAATTGCTGGTAATGTCCCTGGTGAGTTGGAAAAGCTACTCAAAAAGTGTTTCAACATTTGCAGTGGCAACCAAATTACATATACTAAGGTACAAAATAACTGGCCCCTGGAGCATTAAGGTTTATGGTTGAAGTTATTGGGCTCTATTAACAAAGGCCACTGGCATTATGCAGGATAAAGACCTTCAGTAATGGCTGCATGAAGGTGTATGTGACAAACACATTCTCTGAGATATATGCATAATAAAGCACCATAGTTAAGGTCTGTGCATCAAGGTTTGCAGAGAAGCATGAGCAGGTGTGTGTAGTGGGCATGAGAAGGTACTCCACTGCAGGATTTGGCCATAAAATCCCACCGTATAAGGAAATGTTTGTCTTTTGGCCTTCCCGGTATGTGGGGAAAAAGCAGCTGCCATGACATGGGGATGACACTTGGATCTGGCACTGGCTCTCTCTAGGGCGTGGGCAAAGAACTAGGGCTGGGGATAGGGTGGCACACTTGCTGTCCTAAAATTGTCAGGCATTGCTCCTTCTGGAGGAGGGAGGTTCAGAACTTTGTACAGAAGTAGGTACCACCATGCCATTCTATATAGACCCCCCACAGCACCAGAAGCTGGTCAAAGATGCTGGCAGACACACCCAAAATTTGCATGGTCCCTATAGCCCTAAAGGTCTTTATGTGTCATGTCAGAACTACAGTACATGTACAGTATATGCCACAGCATGTATGGAAGGACCTTGGTTTGCAATGCAGCAGGTGGTCTTTTTGCATTTCAGATTCATGCCTAGGGCACTGGCTTAGTGGGCAAGGTGTGGCTGTGACATGGAGCAGATACTGTGGAGTGACAGTGCATTCAATGCCTTGGTGGCAAAGGTGCATGTGGGCAAAAGGTGAAATGACTGCCATGCCTGTCCCTGCAGTTTCCCTGGACCAGAGGTAGAACTTACTGAAACAAGAGAGGTGGTCTCTGGGCTATGAACTGTCTGTCAATAGTATGTATACTGCCTATGGTACAGCAGCATGGCTAGCTGAGGAGGTATAGCAGCTGAACCACTGTACTTGTACCCCTGCAAAGCACTAGAGGAGAGCCTTGTATGATGGTGCTGGGGAAGTCAAACCAACAGGCTTGCATATCTGCTTTGTGGCTGCTGTGGGTGCTGCACCTGCAAGGGGGTAAGTACTGGGTTGGGAGGTCCACAAGTGGGACAGGGGAGGTTTCTGCCTGAGTACATATGCAGCTGATGCATGGGATGGAGGCATGGAGGGTTGCCAGTAAAATGTGTATGCATCAGATTACTGACACAGGACTACTACTTAAGTCTTGCAGGGCACAATTTAACTCTGGCAGTGGGTGATCCTGCACCAGCAAGAGGCAGCAGGGGTGCAGAGAGGAATAAGATGTATACCTCAAGATTTACCAACAGAGCCCTGGAGGGTATAACAAATGCCCTATATCTGCAGAGTGGTTTCCACATGGTTCAGCCTGCATAAGGGTAGTGGGTTTACAACAGGAGGTCCCTGTGGTGTAGTTTTAAATGTCTTGTGATAATGATTCCATGTAACTGTCATTGTGAATGTGTTTACCAGCTAATTTCCTTCATAGCTATTTTCATTCTACCTTGCCATGCATCAATATGTCTGCCTCACATTTGTGTGGGACTCTCTGTGGCCCCACTTCATAATGCATTCATGCAGGCTGCACACTTCCTGGTTATGTGAGTCTGAGATGTATTGTAACATGCTACACACTACTTGTTTGTGGTGCATAATGAGTTAATCTGGTTTAATGAATATGACTGGTTGCATCACAGTTGAAACAGTTTGTGTTAAACTATTCTTCCTGATCCTTTTTAAAATATAATGACTGCTATGAATTTGTTTTGTATGTGTGTGTATATTTGGGAATACAAGGAGAACTGAGTAAAACACAAACTTGAAAACTTATCCTTTGACATCGAATTTCCCAGTTGGGTGTATTTTGTACTGAGTAGTGCAGCTTAAGATTTCCTAACTTGGGTCTGATGAGTGGGCATCCTTAGATAATGCTGTCATAGCATCTTCAAGAGTAGGATCCTATCGGTAGTTGGGCCTAAGACCTGCTGGCTTAATTTTATGCCTCTTAGAGGACAGGAAATAGTACTTATATATATTCTGGCTTATTTTCAGGAGCTTATATATGAAATTACCTCTCTAAACAGATTCATACGATCAGTATTTAATATTGGCTGTGCTGGAAAGTGTAGGTGGAATTCTTATGTGGAGTATAGATGGATAACTTTGTTAATGATAATGATATTGTGGGTTAATACCAATTTAAGTTAAGACAGAGAAATGAATCTTAAAGATGCACTAATATTAGTAAGAGATCAACTTCGGTTATTACCTTGAGTATGAAAGTTTATTTAATGGAATTCTAATGTTGCTATAATAAGAAGAAACATGTGGAGCAGGCCTGATTAGGTCTGAATATGTATAATATATGTATAATTGTCTTGCTGCAGAATGTTTTGTAGCTTCTCTTTTTATTGTATTTTAAATGTATTCTAGATTGTTCTGTGTTGTAATGATTTATAACCAATCAACAATGAAACAGTACCAGTATACTGAGTAGTGCCTGATCTCTTCAATCTCCATGTAATCCGAACTAAACTGACTTCAGATCTGAACTAAACTGAAACACACTCTAACCTTTGCCCCTAGAGGATGATACCACATCTGCTCCTCTGTACAAAGATGAGCTACAATTCTGGTTTACACCTGTGTAGTGGCTCGTTGGTCTAGGGGTATTTTATTTATTTATTTATTGAAAACCAGGTAAGATACACTGGCCAAAAAGGGTACAGTATATCCGGATCCTTCCTAAACAAACAAACTCTGGCTGCTGCAACCGAGCTTGCAGTGGTCATGGTGGAACACAGCACAGTCTGCCATTTCCAAAATGGCCACCAAACTGTATTGTGCATGCGCTAGTAGTTACACATGCGTGACTTCACTTCAGCAGTTGTGCTAAAAATGCATATGCACACTGAGCTCTGGTGGCCATCTTAGGCATGGTGGAATGTTCCGCCGTGAGCTCAGTGTGCATGCACGACTTCTCTGCAACTGTGGAAGTGAAGTCCGACATTCGTGCCCACTCATGTATGTGCAATAAAGTTTGGTGGCCATATTGAGCATGGTTGGCCATGGTGTACAATGGCAGCAGAAGAAATGTGCCCGAAAGGGGGGATGAGCAGAGTGATTTAGATTTGTGGAAGCATGTTCTACAACTCAAAATGTGTGCTTCGGTATCAGAGCTACAGCAAGATGGCTTCAGGCTCTGTCCACTGCAGCTGTAAAAATAAAGAACTCATCAGGGAGTAGTCTGCCCTTATGGATAGCCAAAATACTGGTAAAGATGATAAATAGACCACTCAGCCAATACATAGTGCATAAGTATAACTTTATTGTCATACACAGAAAGTAAAATCACCTAATCCCATTAACAATTTTGAATGCGAAATGACCCCTTTCTCAGGGTGGTAGGTGTACCTTACGTCTGTATTATCAACATGCCAACCATGCCCTCTTTTTGGTTTTATGTGGATTCTATTAGTTGTTTAAAATCTGTTTTCATTCTCTGTTTTAAGTTTCTAATACTTCTTTTTCGAGCTAAGATTCCTCTGTCATGACACTCATGAAAGAAAAAGTATGGCTCATGAAAGAAGAACTGGGAGCCCTCACTAAGCTTTCTACCTAGGATTTTAGGGATATCCCAAAAAACTTATTTTGGGGTCTTTTTTTCCAAAAAACAAACAAAAGAATCTAGCTAAATGGATTCCATTTAGCTAGACTGATACATTTGTTTTTCTCCAGGGCATCATTTTTATGGGTTTCCTCATGAAAGAATTTCAGCTCATAAAAGAAGATTCTTCTTCCGTGATCCAGAAATTCTTCTTTCATAGCAGACATATAAATGAAAGACCCTACTGAACATTCTCAGAACTGAAATTTAAAATCCTTATATGCTGGGAACAGATTAATACTATTTCACTAAAGCAAAAAAGCCATCTTTCTAGGAAAAGCCCCTTCTACCCTGAAAAGTTCAGAACAAAATTCCAAACCATCTAGGCTGAGAGAGAAAAAAAACAAACAATTTTTCTACTTTTTTCTACTTTTTCACTATCTGGATCTCAGACTGTGGACATCCTGGCCATCACAAATTTCACCAGATCAAAAGCACTTGCCCTGCAGAACATGCATGGAAAACGTCATGCAATGCTGTTGAACAGGGACAAAGATATTAACGTGCAAATTTAGGGGTTTAACATTAAACACTCTACTCAACCCTAACTACAGGGTGCTACAGCACCCCTATTTTATATATATATATATATATATAAATAAATATATATACAATGGGTTGGGATTTTTCTGGTTCCTGATTGGCTGAGAATTACCTTTAACCATGTCCTTATCAATGCATAACCTGCCAACCGGTACCTCTTCAGCTACTCAAGACTCACCACACCAGAGAAATCATGCCCCTAACAACAAAGATCTGTGTGCCTGAGCTCTCCGTCTGCCCATATCTGCCCTAAGCTACATAACGTCCTTCACTGCAACCACATTTTACACTGTACAATGTCACCGCAAACACTTTTTAAATTTATTTCCCCATATTCAAAAATAAGAATTCACATCAGTAGAAGTCAATGCAGTGAGAGTCCGACGTGCCACAGCTTTTAAATAAAGCCCATGCCCGTTACTACCCTCCACCGGATATTTCGAAGATTAATTTTTTTTTTGTTGTTGTTTACCATTCCCAGTTTTACATTCCTAGTTTCCTCTCTTCAGAAACTACAGCAGAGTGGACCGAACAGCAGAAACCATTATCAGGGGAAGAGCCAAGACATCATGGAAAAGCTAAATATGATGGCTGGCATGCTCGCTTGAAATCAAACTGCCTGCTTGCTCACAGTGAAGGAGTTGCACCTTTCTTAATTCCTGCTTTGAGAGATGATGTTGCCACTCTGACCTATGGTGGCTCCAAAGGGACTAGCTCGCAAACTGGCTCAGTCCCTGTAAAACAATAACAGCCACGAGAAAATGGGTGAAAAAAGAAAAATTACACTAAACTCGCTGAGTATAGCCACTGTCCTCACTAGTGGCTTCCCATCACATGAGCTGCAACTTTCTTACTGAACAACATGATTGCTGCTCTGAGCTAAGGTGGCAGCAAAGGGACACGCTCACAAACAGACTGGGCCCCTGTAAAAAAACACTGACAGCCACAGGAAAATAATACAAAAAAAAAATATTAATAAAATTAAAATAGTGTACGCCTGTGGGGGGGGCAACATAAGCACTGTATTTTTGGGGGGCCTCTACTGGTCAGCTAACCAAATACAGGACAGTACAAATAATAGGGGAACTATTTTTCCTATTACCACTATTGAAAAGCAACTTAAAATTTTTTTTTAGACATTTACATTTTATTTCTTTTTTTTTTTTATATTTACTTGGGGACCCATTTTATAAGCACAATAAGACACTCTGAGGTGTGGGTTGTGGCCTAATAAGAGCACTTCCCAGGTGCTAAAGGCACTCGGTGCAAGTGCCTCATGCCTCATAATGCACCTGGGGCGTGTCTTATCAGGCCATAACCCACCTCATCATGTCTTATTGCTCTGCATCTATATATATCATATATATATATATATATATATATACACGCACACATATATATATAGCATATACATATACATACACACACACATATATATATATATTCATTGCAAAAATCTTTGTTAATACATCAGTTAGGGTTGATGTCACAGCTACAAAAGTTTGGAAATTCAATATTAAGGTTACCCCGCACCACCAACCCACCCCCACCACCCATCCTCCACACACCAACAGACGTCGGGATGTGTCACGGGGTCATTAGGCCCAACTCTCACCCCATTCCATGAGTGAGCAAGCTGATATGCTACAGTATAGGAGAATGGGGTGAGAGTTAGGACTCACTACCCCATGGCACACCCCGATGTCTGTTGGTGTGTGCAGGATGGGGGTGGGGTGTTGGGGGAGTAACCCTAACATCGAATTTCAAAACTTTCATCACTGTAACATCAACCCTAACTGATGCATTCACAAAGTTTTTTGCAATGAATTTCCTTAATTTTTGAAAAAGTGTGATGTAACTAGTAAATGTAAAAAAAATGTTGCACACAAAAAAATGTTTTTGTGAAAGTTTTCATGAGAGTTCTCGCAAGACACATATATATTTTCCCATAGGCTACAATGGGACATGAAAAACTTGCATAATGTTTGAATGGATTAGTATTTTTTCACCATATCTTCAAAAGGCACCAGTTCAACCCAGGCTACATATAGACATGCAAATTTAAATCCACTCAGATGCATTCTTCAGTCCATTATGCCCGACCAAAAACTGCACAAAAGTTGACTAATTTTCACATTTTGGATGTGCAATGGTTCTGCAACCTTACATTTGACTGGAATGAAACTTTCCAGATCAAGAAACTTTTAGTTGGACGCCGTGCATGCAACATTTCAGGCAACTCGAGCAGACAGTTGCAAAGTTATTAAAGTGCAAACTTTGGGGTTTAACAATAAAATGGCCCTGCAACCCTAATTTTATTGGCCCTACTGGGCCAGTATATATATATATATATATATATATATATATATATATATATATAACATATATTACACTGGCGCGGTCATGCCTGTATACCACTCCCTTGCATTCCCCTCCCTTGAAAACCGCCACTTAATACACTGCGCCAAGTTTACCTCAAAGTGCTGGCTAGGTGCCCTCCCGGCCTACCTGGCCTCCACACTATCTTCCTCAGCATCCACCCATGCCCTGAGGTCCCTAGACTCCCGACTCCTTTTAATCTCTAGGCAGAGAACCTCTGTCAGGCAGGCTGCCTTCTCACACCGCTTCCCTCAACTCTGGAACTCACTCCCCTACAAATTCACCACTCCTCCTCTGTCCAATCACTATCCACTACCCTTGCCAACTACTACTTGGTAAATTGCTCCTGCACCTAACACCCCCCTGTTCACTCCCATGCATCCCCCTCCCCCTCCCTAAATTCCAGCAGCACCAAGTGCGTAATGCTATCTGACTCAATGCCCAACTACTGCACTTGATCTCTCATTCTGGTGAAGAGTCCAACTGCTAGCCAGCTCTGCACTTATTCATTCAGCATTACATATCCCAGCAGCTAGCCCGAACTGTTTTTCCACATTGTTACCATTACCATGTCAGTTAGTGAACTAATGTTATCCATGCTTCAGTATTCTGTCAAATTTAGTAAAATGAACTGTTTATCTACATTGTTACAAATACCATGTCTGTTAGTGAACTAATGGTATCCATGCTTCAGTATTCTGTCAAATATCACACTGCAACCACACCATTTGGTATTTTGGTCTGTACCTTTCAGGGTAGAAAGAATTTTGGTCAAAGAACAATCCAGCTTTGGTTTGGTGAAAAAATATTAATTTGTTGCAAAGTTATTTAATTTTTAATTTTGTGGTTCTGAGCATGCTCAGTTCACTCCAAGATTTATATGTATGAACTTTGTTTTTTTTCTCACTTTTAGATATTTCCTGAAGAAGACCTAAGGTTGAAACGTAGATTTTTAACTCTATTTTCAGCGTGCATTTAATATAACCATTTTGCTTTGCTTTTAGACTACATGCTGATGCAGTGCCTTGTTTTTGTTTTTTATATGTATGTCTTGCAAAGGGGATTGGGCTCGTGATCAAGGATTTTGTCACCTCGTGAATGGGGATTTAAAAAATTCCCATTCATGAGGAAAAATTCCACATTCACAAGCTGCCATTTTGTTTTCATTTTTTGCCCCAAACAAAATGTTGAAGCTTGCCCCACGGATCACTTCTTTGTTAAATAAGGCATGGGTTTTGTTCAGGGTAATGCCCTCTACAAACCCATGCCTTTGGTTTGCTTCATTGTGGCCAGAAAATTGCCATTTTTAATTTCAAAATTCTTTGTTTGTCACTCACTTCCGATCCTCATTCACGGGGTGATGAAATCCCCATTTGCGAGCCAATCCCCTTTCACGAGCTAACAAAATCCTTAATCGTCATTTCTGGACTGGATGGCAATTCTTGTGAATGAGGAATGACTTGCGAATGGGGATTTTGTCAACTCAAGGATGAGGATCGGCTTGCGAACAAGAATTTTGTCAGGTCGTGAAAGGGGATTGTTTTTTTTATTCCTCGTTCATGAGCTGGCAAAATCCACATTCGTGAGCTGTCAGAATCCTTGTTCGCAAGCTAATCCCCTTTTGAGAGCTGACAAAATCCTTGATTGTCATTCCAGGACCAGATGGTCAAAATCTGACGATCAAGGATTACTCACGAACAGTGATTTTGATAGTTCATGAATGGGGATTGACCTCGTAAATGGGGATTTTGCCTCCTCATGAACTAGGAATTTTAAAACTTTAAAAAACTTTGCTAGTGCACTGTAAATAAATGGTCTGGTCTTTTGACTTGAAATTTGCAGGGTATAAAGGGGGATCCCAGAGATGTGAATTATGCTGTTTAGGTGTGAAAATATTTTTGGGTTGTATAGATATGGCATGACGAAGTTGAAATTATTTTCCATAGGATAACATTGTGTCACCCACAGCAACTTTCACTGCCCTTATCTCGGAAATGATGTGAGATATGGATTTTTTTGTTACTCGCAGATTAATTCATCTTTAGGTGAACTAAGCATGCATGGAGGTTTTGAAGTCCTGATTCCAACTACAGTGGAATTTTTTTTGTAGCTTGTACAGTTAATGAGATATTGACAAATTAGTGTTACAAGGTCTCAGTTTAAGATCTATAAGGTTACTCTATGGCTCTGTTGTTATGTGTAAGTGGCAGCACAGGGCCCAGAGGGCCTAAACTACCACACACATATATCATCATGCAGAAATTGGTAGATTAGTGGGAGCGCAGGGCCTGGAGGGCCCGCTCTCCCACACATGTATATTATGCAGAAATGGACAAGTTAGTGGGTGGCAAACTGGTTGACGGGCAGAAAACAGAGAGTGGTGGTAAATGATATACAGTCAGAAGAGATGCAAGTCACAAGTGGGGTACCTCAGGGATCAGTCCTGGGGCCAGTCCTCTTCAACATCTTCATTAGTGACCTTGCAGATGGACTAGAGGGTAAGGCTTGTCTGTTTGCAGATGACACCAAGATCTGCAACAGAGTAGATGATCCAGATGGGGTGGGCAGAATGAGAAGAGATCTGGATAAACTAGCAAAATGGTCAGAAGAGTGGCAACTGGATTTAATGCAAAGAAGTGCAAGATCATGCACATAGGGAAGAGAAACCCTGAAGCCACCTATAGGCTGGGAGGGGCGTTGCTAGCAGTCACAAAGGAAGAAAGAGACTTGGGCATCATCATCACTGATGACCTGAAATCATCTAAGCAGACCTCTAAAGCAGTAGTAAGGCTAGGGGGGTGTTAGGGTGTATTAGTAGGGGTATCACAAGTCGTAAGAGGGAGGTAATAATCCCTCTTTACAAGACACTGGTTAGGCCCCATCTGGAGTACTGCATGCAGTATTGGAGGCCACACCTTCACAAGGACATTAACCAAATTGAGGGCAGTCCAGAGAGGCAACCAAAATGGTGCAGGGACTGCATCAGAAGACATATGAGGACAGGTTAACAGAGCTCAATATGTATACCCTTGAGCAAAGGAGGAGAGAGGTGATATGATCGAGGCATTCAAACACCTTAAGGGCATTAACAAGGTGAAAGAGTCTAACATGTTTAAATATAAGAAAATAGCAGGACAAGAGGACACAGTATGAGATTAGAGGGGACCGATTAAGGGGAATGTAGGAAATTATTTTCCACAGAAAGGGTGGTGGATGCATGGAATGGCCTACTTCAAGAAGTGGTGGCTATGAATACAGAGCAGGGCTTCAAACAGGCATGGGATAGGCATAAGGGAGCAATACAAATGAGTATAAATAGATAGGCCACTGACAGAGCAAAGGCCGATGGCACATTTATAAGGTAGAAAAAGAAATGGGCAGACTGGATGGGCCTTGCAGTCCTTATCTGCCGTCAACTTCTATGTTTCTATGTTTCTATCATTCAGGCCACTATCAAGCATTGAAAAGTGCTACAGCACACTAATGCACCCTTTTTCATAGTGTGAGAACACATATGGCTTACTGTTTTTTTTTTTATTGGCAGTGTGTGGCGTTATGGAAAGAAAGAAGAAAAACATGGTTATGTTACTGCACTAATATGCCTTAAAGTACACACTGTCATACTACCATGTGAAAAAAAGGAGCTGATAAATACTATTGTTTTACTAGTTGGCTTAGGACAACGTTTTATAGATCACTGTTATCACAGCATTACATATGGACAGTGTAGCTGATACTGATATACCGCTATATTCTGCTGTGCAATTAGGCAATAGACCACAGGTAGGCTACCTTCAATCTATTTTCTGTGATGGTTTCTAAACAGTAACATCATCTACACATGTTTCATTGCTTACATAAAATTGTTGAATAGGTAAGTTTGAATACAATAAATAAAAAAGAGTTTTACATTTTCCCAAGACACAGTGAACAGACTTTGGTATTTCTAAATGATATAGATTATTATGAAATGGGTAGAAAGGATGCGGTCTCCTGATTGACCAAGAGTAGCTTTCAGCTGGACTGTTGTCCTATCACAACGGTCCAGCTAAAAGTAATATGTTTAAAAAACACATAAAGAATACTAAAAAAGAGCCATTTGATAATCTCAATAAGGTATGACATGGAGTGTGTTAAGATGGGCTAATGACTCTTTTCAGACCAAAGTAAACACTCTAAACCTCTCCCAACTAATCAACCAACCCACCTGATTAAACCCTAAAATGCTAAACCACTCCCTCTTGGACTGGGCCCTCATATCCCACCCCCACAGGATTATTAAAGCCGGCATCCTCCCTGACTCCCTGAGCAATCACCACATGGTATATATGGTAAGGAAGGTGCACAGACCCGCTAAACACCCCCCTAGGTCACTCCTCATGAGGTCCTATAAATCCTTATGTCTACCTTCCCTCCTAAATGACTTTGCTCACATCGACTGGTCCTTCATACAGAAGGCACCCACCATCAACATCGCCTTCGATATGTTCATAAATAACTTTCTTGCTGTATGGGACTACCACGCCCCTCTAAGACGCACAATAGTAAAGGGCTCCCATCTCCCCTGGGTCACCGCTGACATCATTATCAGATGCCGGTCCAGGAACCAGGCCTGGAAAAAACATAAGCGATCCAGCACCCAAGTATCTCTACAAAGATACCGTACCCTCTGCAACTCCTGCACCAAATCTATATGGCAGGCCAAAAAGAACTACTTCAAGTCGGCTCTTTCCTCCAACCTTAGCCACCCTTCAAACTTTTGGAAAACCATCAAATCCCTACTCTCTTCACTAGTCCTGCCACCAACCCAAACCCTAACCATCCATGGCAACATCGTCTTGTACCCTAGCGAAGTTGCCAGCGCCTTCAATACCTTCTTTACCTGCAGTGCCACGTCCCTCCTACCCAACCACCAACTCACCCCACCTACACCTAGCTCATCACTGAAATCCTGAACTCACCCTTTGCCAATACTTTCTCCTTTTGTCCAGTCACCCCCGCCGAAGTACTACAAGCACAATGGGCTCTCAACCCCAACAAAGGTAAATGCCCCTTAGGCCTGGACACTAAACTACTCCACTTATCAGCACCCGCCATTGCCACCCCACTACCCGACCTCCTTAACCTCTCTTTCTCCCTGGCTAAAATCCCAGCTGCTTGGAAGCAGACGGTTGTTATCCCCCTCCCAAAGGGTGGCGATCCCTCTGCGCCTGGAAATTACCGCCCCAGCTCCTTGCTCCCAATACTGGCCAAACTTCAGGAACACCTTGCTCTTGCCCAACTCACCCAATACCTTGACTCTACCTCTTTCTTCACCCCTTATCAGTCAGGGTTCTGTAAGTCTCATTTCACTATCACCGCCATCCTAAGATTCACAAATGACATCTCCTCAGGAATGGACAAGGGGCACATCACCTCGGCTATTTTCATAGACCTGGCCAAGGCTTTCGACACCATCTCCCACCCCAAGCTACTAGCAAAACTAAATGATGCAGGCCTCTCCAGCCGTGCCACTAGTTGGTTTCAAGCCTACCTGACTGGCAGACTCCAATCAGTGAAAATTGGCTCCCAAATATCTTCCCCCCTCCCAGTCACCCTGGGGATCCCCCAAGCCTCAGTCCTGGGCCCGCTATTATTTTCTACATTCCTAAATGACCTCCCACTGGCCTGCACGAACTCAGCCATACAAATATACATGGATGATACCGTACTGTATGCCTCTGGGCCCTCCACTGGTGTCATGTCCGCTGCTCTCCAACAGGACTTCGATACCATACAGCAATGGTTCAGGTCCAATCAACCAATCCTAAATGCAAAGAAAACCATCTCCCTAACCTTCAGCATACAACCTCGACTCTCCCGCCTAGCTGCTCCTCTCGCATTCCATATCCTGGATGGGTCCCCCCTGGAGTCTTGTACCTCATTTAGATACCTGGGAGTATGGCTTGACTAACACCTAGATTTCTCCACTCACATTGAATTGCTACACAAAAAAACTACACCCCAAACTGGGTGCACTATATCGCAACAAAGGGTGCATGCCCACCGTGGTCCAAAGGGAATTAGTGCATTAAATGATTCTCCCAATACTTGACTATGGCGATGTGGTCTTTGGCGCTGCACCCTCATCCAACCTGGCCAGCCTGGACACCCTCTTTCATTCCTTCTGTCACTTCATCTTGGACTGCCCCCCAATGACCTGTCACTGTGACCTATACAGCTCCCTAGCCCTGTAGTCACTTGCGTCCTGCAGACTGATCCTCTGCTCCAGAGTCATAGCAAAATTCTGGTCTGAATCCCTCTCCCCTTACCTTAGCTCCACATTATCGGCCCAATTGGCCCCAGCCTACTCACTTAGAAGCTCCGATTCCAGGCTCCTCCAAGTCCCATTCATGCATACATCCAAGGGACAATCAGCCTTTAAATATCGCTTGCCCAAACTTTGGAATGATTTACCTGCAGACATTAGGCTCACCTCTAACCCAAGACTCCTAAACCCGCTTCTCCATGCACATTTCTCTGATTCATGCAACTTCTACAAACATTCATGAGCTATAAGCCCCATGTGCCCTTGCTTTGCAATGCACCAATTATTCTGACCACTGCATCATAGGGTCAAAAATGTTTTAAGTATTGCTGAATTGCTTCGCTACCATGGGCCTGTTACGGGTTTTCTCACACTGCCTGTGTACCTAAATGTCCTCTGCCTTGTATATACTCTGCACCTATGTTAAATATTGTGAATACCTGTGTACCTAAACCTCATAAATACATGTCCTGATGTACCCCCTGTAACTTCCCCAGGTCGCATCTGGAAATGAGTGGTCCCCCACTCAGTATGCCTGCCTGGTTAATCTTGTAAATAAATAAATAAAGATGGTGGAAGCACTCGACTATGTATTGTGCTTCAAGCTAACTGAGGTGGCCTTTTATCCCACTCGACTGATGACCCCTGTCATGCCTTGTTGCTTAATTATGAGCTCAGATGTTTTTTATCTAACAATGTTTTATTTGTTTGTCATACTCAATGTATTGTGTTCTTGTTTACCATGTTGTACAAAAGTTTAGAACTTACCATAAACAGAACATTGAACCCCCCCCCCACACACACATACACACTCATGTGCAAACATTCACAGTGTTAATCTTATTAGTGGATACTACATTTATGACAGTTAAATATAGATATATATAAATTAAAAATAGTCAGTTAGATATAGACATATTAAATCACACACGCCCCCACAATGCAAAGCATCATGGGCTGCATATGCAAATCACCACAGAATGTTATGTTGGTCTAACTTTAAGCAGAATTGCATGGTGCCGAAAGGCCTCACACAGTTTGCAAAGGGTGCTAACAGAAGACATAGACACGTGTTTACATCCTACCAGGACTCATCAGTATGCCTCGTCTGTTTGACACCCCAGTGGGTGGACCAGCTACCTTAAGACAGTGTGTCTGGATATGTTGTGGTGAACCCATTAAAATAAAAAAACTATTTAAAAGACAAAGAACCTCTGTGCGCAAACACTGAGGCAAGGGTTACCTCAAAGGGCATTTGGCTGGGAAGCCAAGTTTCAAGAAAATACAAAATCACACACGCCCCCACAATGAAAAGCATCATGGGCTGCATATGCAAATCACCACAGAATGTTATGCTGGTCTAACTTTAAACAGAATTGCATGGTGCCAAAAGCCCTCTCACACAGTTTGCAAAGGGCGCTAACAGAAGACATAGACACGTGTTTCGTCCTACCAGGACTAATCAGTATGCCTCGTCTGTTTGACACCCCAGTGGGGTGGACCAGCTACCCTTAAGACAGTGTGTCTTGGATATGTTGTGGTGAACCCATTAAAATAAAAAACTATTTAAAAGACAAAGAACCTCTGTGCGCAAACACTGAGGCAAGGGTTACCCCAAAGGGTATTTGGCTGGGAAGCCAAGTTTCAAGAAAATACAAAATCAGACACACCCCCACAATGAAAAGCATCATGGGCTGCATATGCAAATCACCACAGAATGTTATGCTGGTCTAACTTTAAACAGAATTGCATGGTGCCGAAAGCCCTCTCACACAGTTTGCAAAGGGCGCTAACAGAAGACATAGACACGTGTTTCGTCCTACCAGGACTAATCAGTATGCCTCGTCTGTTTGACACCCCAGTGGGGTGGACCAGCTACCCTTAAGACAGTGTGTCTTGGATATGTTGTGGTGAACCCATTAAAATAAAAAACTATTTAAAAGACAAAGAACCTCTGTGCGCAAACACTGAGGCAAGGGTTACCCCAAAGGGTATTTGGCTGGGAAGCCAAGTTTCAAGAAAATACAAATCAGACACACCCCACAATGAAAAGCATCATGGGCTGCATATGCAAATCACCACAGAATGTTATGCTGGTCTAACTTTAAACAGAATTGCATGGTGCCGAAAGCCCTCTCACAGTTTGCAAAGGCGCAACAGAAGACATAGACACGTGTTTCGTCCTACCAGGACTAATCAGTATGCCTCGTCTGTTTGACACCCCAGTGGGGTGGACCAGCTACCCTTAAGACAGTGTGTCTTGGATATGTTGTGGTGAACCCATTAAAATAAAAAACTATTTAAAAGACAAAGAACCTCTGTGCGCAAACACTGAGGCAAGGGTTACCCCAAAGGGTATTTGGCTGGGAAGCCAAGTTTCAAGAAAATACAAAATCACTCACGCCCCCACAATGCAAAGCATCATGGGCTGCATATGCAAATCACCACAGAATGTTATGCTGGTCCAACTTTAAGCAGAATTGCATGGTGCCGAAAGGCTTCTCACACAGTTTGCAAAGGGTGCTAACAGAAGACAGAGACACATGTTTCATCCTACCAGGACTCATCAGTATGCCTCGTCTGTTTGACACCCCAGTGGGGTGGACCAGCTACCCTTAAGACAGTGTGTCTTGGATATGTTGTGGTGAACCCATTAAAATAAAAAACTATTTAAAAGACAAAGAACCTCTGTCGCAAACACTGAGGCAAGGGTTACCCAAAGGGCATTTGGCTGGGAAGCCAAGTTTCAAGAAAATACAAAATCACACACGCCCCACAATGAAAAGCATCATGGGCTGCATGCAAATCACCACAGAATGTTATGCTGGTCTAACTTTAAACAGAATTGCATGGTGCCAAAAGCCCTCTCACACAGTTTGCAAGGGCGCTAACAGAAGACATAGACACGTGTTTCATCTCTACCAGGACTAATCTAAAATGCCTCGCTCTGTTTGACACCCCAGTGGGTGGACCAGCTACCCTTAAGACAGTGTGTCTTGGATATGTTGTGGTGAACCCATTAAAATAAAAACTATTTAAAGACAAAGAACCTCTGTGCAAACACTGAGGCAAGGGTTACCCAAAGGGTATTTGGCTGGGAAGCCAAGTTTCAAGAAAATACAAAATCAGACACACCCCACAATGAAAAGCATCATGGGCTGCATATGCAAATCACCACAGAATGTTATGCTGGTCTAACTTTAAACAGAATTGCATGGTGCCAAGCCCTCTCACACAGTTTGCAAAGGCGCTAACAGAAGACATAGACACGTGTTCTGTCCTACCAGGACTAATCAGTATGCCTCGTCTGTTTGACACCCCAGTGGGTGGACCAGCTACCCTTAAGACAGTGTGTCTTGGATATGTTGTGGTGAACCCATTAAAATAAAAAACTATTTAAAAGACAAAGAACCTCTGTGGGCAAACACTGAGGCAAGGGTTACCCAAAGGTATTTGGCTGGGAAGCCAAGTTTCAAGAAAATACAAAATCACTCACGCCCCCACAATGCAAAGCATCATGGGCTGCATATGCAAATCACCACAGAATGTTATGCTGGTCCAACTTTAAGCAGAATTGCATGGTGCCGAAAGGCTTCTCACACAGTTTGCAAAGGGTGCTAACAGAAGACAGAGACACATGTTTCATCCTACCAGGACTCATCAGTATGCCTCGTCTGTTTGACACCCCAGTGGGGTGGACCAGCTACCCTTAAGACAGTGTGTCTTGGATATGTTGTGGTGAACCCATTAAAATAAAAAACTATTTAAAAGACAAAGAACCTCTGTGCGCAAACACTGAGGCAAGGGTTACCCCAAAGGACATTTGGCTGGGAAGCCAAGTTTCAAGAAAATACAAAATATAATTAATGAGTGCTCTTGTACAATTGAACTTTCACCTGCTATTCTACTCATCTCTACCTTTGCTCACGTTGTGTTTTACTGGCCCTCCTCTGTACGATGTGTGTACATCCTTCTAGTATACTGAGTATCTTTGGACCATGTACAATTGCTCCCTCTGGTGAAATGCTCCCTTGTAGTCCTTGAAAGGATGGTGCATCTTGTGAAGGAGGTTATCTGTCCCTCTGTCACATCACCTTCTCAGCGTCTCATACCTGTGTATTCTTCCTACTTGCTGTCGAAAGGTCTATATCTACAGCATGAGCTGCGTGAACAGCCTTCTTACTGTACAGCTTCTAAAAGAGTTCTGGAAAGTGTGCCAAACTGACTGTGTGAGTGCAATAATACTGTCACAGGGTTGGTGTCATTGACTATGCAGGACCTTCCAGGAGGTATGAGGCCGTGTGCCTGTGCTGATGGCTGTCATTACACTGCTTTATGATCCAGCGTAGCCCAATATTGCACACCCTAGATGGTATTATGGCTTTATTTATCAACACAGAATAATTTGACTATATACTTCTTACCTTCTTGAACAGTCAAGAGTTTCTGCCACACATCAGAGTGTTCTGTTGAAATAAATGATAAAGGGTTAACGTACCACTTTGCAAAATACATAATGATATGGCTTTTGGGAAAGAGATTTGCTCTGCCATACAAACTTACCGCTTATTATTTGAAAAACAGTTTTATCATTGTCCCCTTCCTATTCCATCCTCTGCTTTTGAAACCCTCTGTGCTTATTATGCATTCTTATATTGTTAGGCTATAGTTGTGGTATGATTTTAATAAGCTAATTTATATGGTATGCACATTAACATATTTTATGAAGTTGTAGTTATTTATTGCCTTTATACTGTAGTGTTAGCCATGCCCCTCTCCCCGCCCTACACCCACAACCCCACCCATCAACAACTGTTCCTCTTGTCATGCAATAGTCTGGTTAATGATACTGTTATATGTATTTAATAATGTATGTTGTGTTTTGGTGGTATCCTTATTATGTTTTGCTATCAAGTCTTACCTTCACAACTTTGTTTATTGGTATTTACTACTTGTGAGACGGTTGATGTAGGCAGAACAAATCTCTGGCAAAATTTGACAATCTCTTACAATGAATAAAGTAATACTGATCTGTCAATACAGCTACATCTTCCTAATACATCATGGTATCTTAGCAGTTTGTCTTCTACATTTATAAAGTGGCTCAAAAATCAAGTGTTGTCAGAGATGGAAATACATCCCTTTTAAAATCTTGTTATGCTGCAGTAGCTACGTAAAACCTATTTATTTGTTGTTGTTAACCTGATCATCACATAGTAATCACACACATAAACAAATTTGAAATAGTATGCGTTCTTTAAAATTTACATCACAATTGTTTGTTTTTTAGCAGTGAAAAATTGATCTTTTGACTTTATCTGTTCATCAGAGAACTGTGTACTGCTTTTTCTGACTGTGATATACTTAAGTCTGTGCCAGTAGAGAAGGCATTTTGTTGTGTGTGCACACAGTGTGTTGGGACAGGGATATTCTTCATGGGTATCTGTTGTCTGTTATTTCTGAGCATGGTGTGTCATGTTTGCAGGTGGTGTGAAAGTGGTAACAGAATCGTGTAAGCCATGTGCTTGGTTCTTACACTCTCTCTTTCACTACCTAGGGGTGAGCTCTTACTGTATTGAAGTGTCTAGCTATGTTATGTGCATGCCCATTGTTTTCAATGTGACTGCTTACTGCAACAGGTAGGGGGGAGCTGTCATGTGTACTGAGTGTATAACAGCATGGGGTTGGTGTATCTAATGAGTTTTATAGCTGTTATTACTGTGCATTCCTACATCTCATGGAGTGTCTTTCATCCCCTCCTCCCCTTCGGCTCCTATACAGAACTGTTAAGTGATGAGCTATGTGTTGAGATGTGTTAATGGGTGGTTGAATGGATACATGTGGTGGCGGGTTTGTACCCTTGGTATGTCTGAATGATAATGTGTATGTGGGGGGTAGATTTGGGGGTCCAGAGTGTGTTCTGGGCATGGAATGAGATATGTAAGATAGCAAGTCAATGCATATGCAGAATGTATATGTGTAGGTATTAATCAGTATGTTGATAGGGGAAAAAAGAGAGGGTTTTTAAGCTTGGGAATATATTTCCCCATAAACAGACTATGTGTATGAGTGGAACAGTGATAATGTGTTACGTAGTAGTTTGATGAGGTTTATTATATTGGAAATATTATTTGTAAAAACAAATCTTATAGAAAAACTACAGATTATGCCAAGGGAATAATGTATGATTTGATATAATGGTACTTACGTTGCTCAATTGGAGGCCGTCTATGTCCTGCAGCATCTTGTGATGGACCCGGGCAGGGCTCTTCTGGTGTTGTAGTTTGGCCCTCAGCCACTGTTGGGGCAGATGGTTAGACCACAGAGGGCTCAACTATCATGACCTCTTCGACATCACCCTCTGTGGCCTGTTGCTCGCCCCTAACACCGCTCTCTGGCTGATCTTCCTCCTCTGAATAATAGTAGTACATAATGATATTTCTTTTGAGAATTGTATAATCTCTAACACTTCTGTTGTTGTTTAAAACATTGTATTGTACAGGTGCTTCTGGCTCACTTAAGGTGCAAGATTTGGCTCAGCCCAAAAATGTGATAAACAACAGTGATTTTGTTGTTTTCCATATACACTGGTATCAAGGCATTAGTTTAACACTGTGTACTCATTTAAGATGCAGACATACACTATGGAAGATATTGAATGAACAACTTTATGCACAAACAGAGTATTCTTTTAGCTCTGGGATATGATGACCATGAAGTTATTGAGCATTGCTGTTGAGGTGTTAGGGAAATCAGAAGTACTCTGTGACAGAATAGACTGCTTGTGCATAGTTGGCTATCCAGTATTCTCTATAACACATATTGTGCATTCAAAGGCTATGTTTTGCAATCTACTGATGTATATATTAAAAATGTTTCCTCTGACTCAGACTGCACAATTTATATTTTCTGGTAAATTGGTGTCAGTTACATAGCTTATTCATGGCTGTGCCACTACTGAGTTATGATTCTACATAATACAATGGCTTTTGAAATATTGGATCATGATTGACTGCTTGCCATGATTTACAAAATATAAATTATACAATCATGCCACAGTAGAAGTGCCTCCCAATCAAAACATCAAACTTCAAAGCAGCCAGACATAATATTATTTTATTCACGATAACTGGAATCTGTGAAAACTAGAAAAGGAAAGAAATGTTTCTGTCATTCTTTTCTACATTGTACAATAGCAATATTTCATGACCTGGTGTGGGTGATGACAAGATTTACCAACTTGTGGTGTGTTTTTCTAAATTGGCTGCACCTTATGAGCAAACCACAACAGATGTGGGTAAATTGTGTTAGCACCCACACCCGACTGTGGTATTTTGCTTAATTATCACACATGGTGATATAATAAATAGTTGAAGTTTTAACATTATGGGCCCAATATTCAGAATTGCACCAGGCAATGGCACAAGTGGTTGCTCAGCGCAACTGAGTTGGGGCGGAGCAACAAAGAGATATATTCTGAAAAGATGTGCAATGGCACATCTCTTCTGAATATATAAAAAATGAGGGTGTTGCAAATACAATGCACCAGCACATGCCCCAGACAGGTCTGAATACCTAGAATGGGAATACACCAGCACATCTGGGGATACACTGGGCACAATTTCCAGATATTCAGATCTGAACATGCAAATGGGGTCATTATGCATGCAAGGCACAATGGGGCCATTTGCATGTCATTATGGACCCACTTCCATGAGTTGTGCAGGGCCAGCTGGTGAAATCCACCTGGTGCCCTGCACAGCATGCGGTGCTGTCAGTGGCATTCCAGTAGTGCCCCCATCCCAGCTCAGTACACTGATCCTCATAAAACTGTACAATAAAATATCTCTGGCAGTGTATTAATGAACCCTTCCACCCACATGTCCAATCCCCATATTATGCGTGATAGAAATATCCGGGGTGGTCCAGTGGTTCCCTTCTCCTTGTTCCACACCCCAATCAACAGAATAATGCTAAATTAATATCCCTGGTGGTCTAGTAGTTCCCCCACCCCCAACCACTCAGGACCCCATCCACCCCACCCACCCTCCGGTCATCGGTGGGCAGCACAACCTGCCTGCATACCTACACGGCTGCCCACCAAATGACAAGTACAGTAACACTAACAACCTCAGTGGTTGACAGTGTCAACCAATGGGCTTGCAGTGTGTACTGTCCGATTCAGTCACAACTTTGTGAATGAGTGCTGCATTCATTTACAAAGTTGTGACTCAATGGGACAGTACACACTGTAAACCCATTGGTCGACACTATCGACCATTGGGGTTGCTAGTGGTACAGTACCTGTCATTCGGCAGGCAGCCTCAGAGGTTTGCAGGCAGGTTGTGCTGCCCGCCGATGACTGCGGGGGGAGAGCAGGGTGAGATGGGTTCTTGAGTAGGTCGGGGGACCACTGGACCACCAGGGATATTAATTTTGCACTATTCTGGGGATTGTGTATGGGATGGGGAGGGGGGAACCACTGGACTACCAGGGATACTGAATTAATATTATTATGGGGATCAGGCATGGAGCTGGGAGGGGGGAACCCTAGACCACCAGGGATATTTCTTTCATGCAATCTATAGGGATCGGACATGGAAGTGGAGGGGGGGGACACTAGACTACCAGGTCATGGAGTGGGTGCTTGTGTATGATGTTCAAGGGGGGTAGTCATCCACGGCTAGCAGTTGCTGTGTTACACCCTGCATTACTACAGCCCACCCGTGGGTGGCTACCAGTTGAGCATTTTTGTTTTACAGGCTCAACTTTGTACCCATGTATGCAGCGCATCTCTAGTATGTGCCAGCAGATGCGCCACACATCCCAGGTTGAATATCGGGATGTGCCACATATTCATGGGCACACCCCTGGAGATGTGCCGCAGACATTATAGATGCACTTCGGCACATCTGGAGTTGTACGACTCATTTTCTGGGTTTGTCCCTGGTGCATAAGTCTGGAGATGTGCTGGTGCAACTCAATTGCACCAGGTGCATCTCTTTTGAATATCTAGGCCTATATAAACAACTGTGTGTGTGGGATGTGCTGTGACTTTTACTCACTAGCAGAGTCGACCACTAGGAGTTGGCAGACGGCAGAAACCTCCTGCTCCTGACCCTCTGGGACTAGCATGAGGTGAAGTCTTCTTTTTGCAGTGGCAGGGAAGCTCTGTTGTTCTGTTTGTGAAAATAAAATGAAAAATTATACAAAAAACATATGTTGTGTCATGGAGAAAACCATTCACTAGCATTTAAAAATCAAAGTCTCTTATTCTGTATGTGTTATTAGATGTTATGATTCCAGCTACCTTGCATGGATAACTGTTACAGTGTCTGTGCAGTATGCTAATCATTACATATCATTATTCTCTTAAACATTTTATCGTTTAACACTGTTGGAGGAGTAGAGTGCTACAATATGAATTGGTTGCAATATTCTTTACGTTGTATATTTTTGATACATTTAAAAAAATAATAACAGTAAGGGAGTGGCAGGACCTACATTATCAGTAAGTTGATTACACCATGGGACTATATGGTACTTGACTACAACCTATGCCAGATTACAGACACCCCCCTCCTATTCCCAGGGCATTACTGATAGACTATTAATATAAGTAGTATTCATGCCTGACTGTTCAATTAACTGTACACACTTACATGGTTAAATAATTGTAGATATGAATATGTTATTTTAGAGAAAAAAGCTAACAAATATTACTTCTGATTAGAAAAATTAGTGCTTTTTAAAAAGCAAACAACAATATACAAGTTACAGTTAGGTGACTGCTCATCAAGATAATGCAGATGGATTTGCTAGCATTGCTGTTATGTTAAAAGTAATGATAGTTATTGTTTATTATTAGTTTGTAATAACCGACACCTCTTTTTTTCCATAGGGAGAGGAAGTCATAATTCGCCGTTATAACCTGCGAGTTAAAACGGCGAGCACGCGACACATCCTGCTCCCCCTAACTCGCGCTGTTCCTATGAGCACACTCTCACAGGAAATACACCTCTGACAGAAATCCTGTCACAGCTTGGTCGCAGTGGGCAAACCGATGACACCGTAATGTAAGTTACCACAGTTCAAATTTTGCAGGCTAAATACTGATTTGTCATTCATAAACAGTTTAAACATAGGCACTTACCAAAATGTCATGGAGATTTGACTTTTTCAGACTCAGATTCAGTTTTTAAAAAGTTTACTGTTCACTGTAACGCAGTTCTGAACACAGAATTTCTGTTTCACTTCTACCCGCAGTTTGGACTCCTGGCTCACCTTTCAATTGCAGGACATTCGCAAGGTAAAAAAAAAATGTTTAATGTTAAAAAGCTAAAAGCTATTTTTTTCTGCACTGTTACTGTTATTTTAAAGTGTTTCTTCAATAAAAATACTTCCTGGCAACCATCACTACAAATCTTGCTTTGACTGTGTGATAAAACAGGACGTGTCAGCAATTACATAAAACAATGCATGGGGGTGAGTGCATAAATAAGAAATTATGTGCACCCTCGGTGTGGGATGCTCATATAAACCCTGAGGGTTTATGTAGCATCCGACTCCTTAGGTGCACATAATTTCTCATTATGCAGTCACCCCATGTATTATTGTATATGTAATACAACCACTGTCTCACAGTACTCTGCATTGTATGTTGATTGACAATATCCTGTTAAGTACTTCTTAACATTTTAGCATGCAGAATTGCTTGTTATACAATGGTAGTTGAAAATACTATCCCTGATTGGTTGGCTGACATAATTAACAACATGTACAGTTAAGCAATAATGTATGAGAGGTTGTGGGTCATGCTGGGATGGCCTCATGCCCTGGGTGGTTCGGCGCGATGTCACAGGCTGAGTGCATCCAGTGTCCCAGAAGGAAGGTTATCCCAGCATGCCCCACAGCCTGGAGTGCATTATGTATTATACAATGCTTTGTTGTTACATAAAATAAAAAAATATTTTAAAAATGTTCTTGAAAGATTTTTAGTGTGGCAATATATCATTGTTTCTTAAGAGAAGATGCAAACAATAGAGCAACTCAATACAGTAAGGTTGTGCTCAAATAACCTCACTGTTGCCTAGGGAAAACAGCCAGTGAGGTTCCAACATTTTTTATTGCCATTGTATAATTTGCTTTCACTGTACCATAGAAGGGCCAGGCAAACAAGGTGCCTGAGTTCAAAGATGCCAACTGTGATACTGCTTTGTTTACAGTAACTGGAACTTTTGAAAACTCAGAATGAGAAATTGAAACATGTGTCCTTGTTTTCCACATTATATGAAAGTATTATACAATGTTGTTTGAAAATCCTGTAACCTCATTGATCAAAACATGTCACATGACTGTGGGTAAATCCTGAATAGCCCGTGGCTGAGGAATGGCATATATTAAACCATAATTTAACACATTCTACATTTATTTTATATGTGGGCCCATTGTATAATTGCAATAAGTCACTCCAGGGTGTGAGTTATTTAATCAATAAGGCACAACAGGGTGTGGGTTATTTAGGATTTACCCACGCCTTGTGTGGTGTGTCACGAGGCACAGCCGAGTGTCTTAAACACACAAGAAGTGGGTAAATCACCCAATAACTCACACCCTGGAGTGCCTTATTATGATTATACAGTGGACCCATGTGTAAAATATATATAGAATGTGTTTAATTATGTTTTTTATAAGTTACATTCCTCAGCTGTGGGTTATGTAGGATTTACCCAGGGTCATGTGACATGTTTTGACCGATGAGATTACAGGATTTTTATACACCACTGTATAATCCTTAAATATTCCACAACTGGGTGTGGGTGATGGCAGGACTTACCTACCTCTGGTGTGGTTTCTTCACTCGGTTATGTGTTGTGAGCAAACTACAGCTGGTATGGGTTGATCCTGTCAGCAACCATGCTCACTTGTGATATACTGCTTAAGAATTCAATGACCGGGCATGGGTGAGGGCAAGATTTACACACTTCTGGTGTGGTTTAGTCACTTGTCTGTGCTTCGTGAGAAAACCATATCAGATGTTAGTAAATTCTGCTGCAACCGTTATACGGTTATGTTATATTGCTTTATTAACTTCTACTGATGTAGTATTAATGATGCTGAGAAGTATGCATACGTCCATGGTGACGATCACCAAAATCTGGCTTACCTTTCACCACCCACATGTTGTGAGCTACCTCATACCAGTCCTGGTTCCTCCTGTGGACCCCCCTGGCAGCTTTGCCTTTGTAGAAAGTCTTCTGGGTGAGCTTCCACTTCCTCCAACACTCATCTGGTGTCCTTTCAATGCCTTGCTTCCCCGAGGGATTGCCAACTTGTGAAAGATAAGAAACATAATTTATATATACATACATACATATATATATATATATATATATATATATATATATATATGTAAAATATCAATTTAATGCATCAGTTAGGGTTGTTCACAGCGATAAAGTGAGAAAATTTGATGTTAGGGTTTCACCCTTGCACCACACCCCCATCCCGCGCCCACCAACAGGCATCAGGGTATGCATTGGGGTCATTGGTCCTAACTCTCACCCCATCCCATGTGTAACCAAGCTGAGGTGGTGCAGTATAGGAGAATGTGGTGAGAGTTAGACTCGATGACCCCAACGCATATTCTGATGCCTGTTGGTGGGGGCGGGTTGGGGGTGGGTACAAGGGGTGGGAACTCTAACATTGAATTTCCTCACTTTTGTCACTGTGGAACAATCCTAACTGATGCATTAAATGGATTTTTTTGCAATGAATTTCCCTTCTTTTTGAGAATGTGCACTATAAATATTGAAGCAACGGTAAAATAAATGCAAGTGCAAATGGTAACGCACATGGTGATGCAAACATAAATGATAACACAAACGGTAATAGAAATGCAAGTGCAAATGTTAATGAGAATAGAAATGCAAATGCAAGCACAAATGGAAACACAAATCATAATGCACACGGTCACAGTAACTCATTTGGAAATGTAACGGTAACAGCAACAATGACGCCAAAGGAAACAGAAACACAAATGGAAATGCAAATGGAAGCACATACGCAAATGCAAATGGAAATGCACATGGTGATGCAAAGGAAATGCAAACAAAAACAGTAATGGGAATGCAAATGTTAACAGTAATGCAAACACAAGCGCAAATGAAAATGCAAAGGGTAATGCACACAGTGGCGTAGATGGGAACACGAATGCAAATGGTTATGGAAACGTAAGTGGAAACGCTAACTGTAACAGTAATGAAAATGCACACCATTTTTTGCCCCAAAAGCTGCATTGAGAAACACAGTGAATACAAAGAATGTATGCATAATAATGGGCCTCAGAGCAGAAAATGAACACTTGGAATACTAAATTACTTATATCTCAGGAACTGTACAACGTAGAAAAAAAATTAAAATTTCATGTAATTTATGACTTTCCTGGCTAGTTTCTTGCTTAGTATTTTTCTGATGAAAAGTCCATATCTCAAAGCGTTTCCGAGATATGGGCCCCGAAATGCCCGGCGGACTCTGTAATGTTAGCCTATGGGGAAAATTGTCAAATTCGGAGTACTGTAACTTTGCAGCCTTGTAATATTTTGTCACCAAACCATGAAAAGACACATCTGTGGGATCTTGGCTTTCTTCCCTCCAAATTTCAGCCCAGAAGACCAAACCATTCTTTTCCAGCAGGGTGGCAAAATTTCCTATTCTTTTGGATGGGGTTGCAAAGCAGTGTCGCAAATCACGACATTTTCGGCAAAAATTACGAAAGTGTCATTGCTATGCGACACTACTTATGATACAGTTTACAAAAATTTCAAAAACATATTTCTGGGGTGTTTAACCCCCTCCCCCCCCAAAAAAAAGAAATGGCTAGCATCCTCTGGGCTCGACTAGGTGAACACAAAAAGAATTGTGTCCATAGAGGGTCCCAAATTTAAATGCCAATCATTTCTGTCACCAGTAACTGAAAACAAAATGGCTGACACATGACACTACAGGAGTCATTTGCTACACTAAAAACTGCATTTGCGACACTGTCAAACTTTTTGTTAACTTTTCCCATTGACTATAATGAGAAACTTGTTTTTTGAATAACTTTTGAACCATTTAATATTTTTTCATGAAATCTTTGAAAGGCACATTGAAAGGCTGCATGTTCCCTGAAGGTTTTGTACCAGTTGCACAAACTGTGCAACCTGTAGACGCGAGCAAAGAATGCACAAAAAAGGGTAAATATGACTTTCTATTGCGCTTTGTATCTCGGCAACCATATATCTGACCATTACAAAACATGGCAGATCCAGAGATCTATGGTACTGCTATGTACTGCAAATTTCAGGCAAATTCGTCTTACAGTGGCAAAGTTATTAACCTGCAAAATTTCAGACTTTAACCTTAAATGGGGTACTCAACCCTAACTATAGTGGCACTACCGTGCCACTATTATATTGATATATATATATATATATATATATATATATATACACACACACACACGCACACAGAATTTAGCTTTATAACACTGCAAAGGTGAGTGCTACTCATTTATTTAACCAATTGTATTATATGATTTTTTTACCGAGGATATAAGCATGTCATTATGACATCTACTTAAGAATGTTGTTTTTGAGACGATGGATGTTTAGTACTGTACAATAGTATTACTGTGACAAAGTGCTACTTATTACACACACTGGATGTTTTATATAGTACAATAGTTATTGACATATTTACCCACAATGCAGAATGCAGCATGGAAAAACCTGTTCAAGTATCTATTCTAAGTAGATAAACTTATGGAGTAACTATGGCAATGTGCTAACACTTTCTTTTACTCTGGGTGAACTTTGTATACTTCATTAGTGCGAAAGGAACACTAATATCTTCAAGCAATATGTCACAAGAGGGTGTGGGTGATGCCAGGATTTACCCACCTGATGTGGTTTTCTCACAAGGTGCACACCGAGTGAGAAAACACACCAGAAGTTGTTAAATCCTGGCATCACCCATATACTCAAGTGGGATGTTGTGATTATTCAATGTCTCACTTGCGTTGTCGTAATTTAAAAAGAGAAAAAATTGTTTTTTGGGCTGACTGGCTGGCTGGCACATCTTCCCATGGGGTCATACTGAAACATAGAAACATAGACTTTGATGGCAGATAAGGACCGTTTGGCCCATATAGTCTGCCCATTTCCCTACCTACAGGATAGGCCGCAGATCCTAGTTAACCAACAGCCTATTTCTTCCTACCCCCCCCCACAAGAATTGCCTTATGTCTGTCCCATGCATTCTTGAATTCTCCCACAGTTTTAGACCCCACAACCTCCTCAGGAAGGCTGTTCCATGCATACACTACCCTCTCTGTGAAATAATACTTCCTCACATTGCCCTTGAACCGCCCTCCTTCTATCTTTAAATTGTGTCCCTTGTTCTTGCAAGTCTCTTTTTCTGAAAGATGCTACCCTCTTGGACTTTGTTGATTCCACTGAGGTACTTAAAAGTTTCTATCATGTCCCCCCTCTCCCTTCTTTCCTCAAGGGTATACATATTAAGCTCCTTTAGTCTTTCCTCATACGGCTTCTCTTGCAGACTCTGCACCATTTTAGTTGCCCTCCTCTGGACTACCTCTATCCTGTCTATGTCCTTTCGGAGTTGGGGTCTCCAGAACTGGACACAGTACTCCAGATGGGGTCTCACCAACTGTCTGTATAGAGGGATAACAACTTCCTGTTTTCTGCTGCTGATGCCTCTCCCTATATAGCCCAGTATACCCCCAGCCCTCCCTACTGCCTTCTCACATTGCTTGCTAACCTTAAGGTCATCTGATATGATTACCCCCAGGTCCCTTTCATTTTTTGTTGTTGTTACTACCTCCCCACCCATTTTGTATTCTTCCCCTGGGTTCTTGTTTCCCAGGTGCATTATTTTGCACTTCTTTGCATTGAATCCTAGCTGCCATACTTCTGACCATTCCTCCAACCTTGCCAAGTCCCTTTTCATCCTTTCCACGCCTCCTTGTGTATCAACCCTGTTGCAGATCTTTGTGTCATCTGCAAAAGACATACTTTTCCTTCCAATCTCTCTGCAATGTCACTGATGAAGACATTAAAAAGGACTGGACCCAATACTGAACCCTGCGGTACCCCACTAGTAACCCCTCTTTCTTCAGAGTGGACTCCATTTACAATTACCTTCTGTGTCCTGTTGTGCAGCCAGTGTTTATTTAGGCTACCACCCTGGGATCCACTCCCAGGCTGGTTAATTTGACTATTAATCTTTTGTGTGGGACTGTGTCAAATGCCTTGCTAAAGTCTAGGTAGGGCATGTCCACAGCCCCTCCCTGGCCTACTACTTTGGTCACCCAGTCAAAGAAATCTATTAGGTTCGTCTGACGTGACCTTCCCGCTGTGAACCCATGCTGCCTTGGGTCCTGTGCTCCACTGGCCTCTAGGTACTCAACTATTCTTTCCTTCAGATATACACATTGTAAATCGTGGGAGCCAGCCAATCAGGAGACAGTATTTTTACAGCTATTGTATAATTAAGCAATAGTACATGATAGGGTGTGGTATATCATGAGATATTGTCACACCTTTGGTGCATTGTGAGGCACAAGACCACAGGCTGTGTCTCATGCACCCAAAAACTGATGATATCCCATGATATACCACACCCTGGAGTGTATTATTGTGATTATAAAATGACCCTAAAGTGCTTGTAAATGGCTGATCTTGGTAATCAGTTTTGGATCATGACAATATTGTAATATATTGTCACAGGACAAAGTCTGCTTTACCCAATCAGCTTCCGGGATTTGTCCTCTCCATTTTATAATTTTGTATTTACAACTTTTAGTGCAGATATAATATAGCCATTTTTTTTTTTACCTTTGCCCAAGTATGGGTTAGGGTGAGGTTGATCACCGTCATCACTATGGCAGGATTGCCATGTCTCTCAATTGCCTGAATGAGGGCTAGCACATCACTTTCCTTCCAGTGCTTTGGCATTGCAGCATTTTCTCTTGATTTTGGGTGTTCTGTGGAATAGATGAAGAGAAAGATGACATGATCAATGTCAGATTTTTCAAACCGGGTGTTAGATAAAATTAATATTGTTGATGAAGATCATTACATTGACAGTTTATGGAATAGGTACTACACAGCATACTCTAAGTTTGCTGATCTTCTAACTCCCTTAACCCCCCAGCCCCCCGCCTCACCTACCACTGCAGCACCTTTTGTCCTTAACACACATTACATATACTATGACACAATACTACCCCCACACACACACATATAGACATACACATACATACACTGTGATTAACAAAGTTATAAGATAACAGGGCATGTCAGGTTGGCTGTATTATATGTGCAATCTTATTGCCAAGAATTATGCAGAGTATTTGCCTGTTGTAACTTGTACAAATGTACTCTGTGACAGTGTTACCCCATGCATACACAAACTTATTTATTGCAGACTGAGACTAACACAGTAAGAAACAAATTTTCCATTGTTATATTACACCTTCAGCAGCAAACAGCGGCACAATACTATTACGTGCTATTTTATGTCAGTGATATTACAGTTGCCCCCCCCATAACCTCCTTAGCAGAACTCACACATATTATTGAACTCTGCGACACTGCATGCCACTGATGCCACACTGCCTCCACACCCTAAACAACCTCCTGTGTCAGTAGCAAAGATAAGACATTTATCTATGAGGACAGAATGTGTGTGAAGTGATGATTAAAACTTTTACAATTTACCACTCTTGAAAAGTATGTATAAGATGCAACTCTGCTATGTTGTACAGATATAGCATGTCAGTAGGTTTTGTAACTGAAACACATATAAATCTATTGTAAGGATGCAGACATAGTTTAAGCTAACAACTCACTGTACACTACAACAAACAGCACAGATGGTATGAACAACATCAAGCTGTACCATGTGGCATAGTAATAGTATGATGCTGTATTTGTAGTGTACTACCCCCCCTTCTCTTCTGTCCATTGCTTGCCACCTCAAACATGAGGATGTGTATGTTAAGGTTAGACCATGTCCTTAATGAACATTATCATATGACGAACTCCCAAGCTCTCAGCAACCTGTTTGTACTCAAACTGTTAAGTAGCACTTACATCATTAAACACATTTCTATTTTACATGACAAAAGGGAGGGGGATTGGGCAGCTGCAAACTAGGGGTGTTGGCTGTACACTCGACCAGACTTAGATAGACCGGGTGGTCTGTTTCTGCTGGCACATTCATATGTTCTTATGCAACCACAATGATAGCAACAGACACACCATTCCATCACATAAAATACTATGTGTTTTAGTTTGTGTTGTGAGTGTACAGCTAGTCTATTTTTTTGACCAATTGTTGTGGCTCTTAAAAGAGCGATTTGGTTTTCTTTAAGAGTAGGCACTGCAGATATATAGAGGTACACATTCGGAGAAGTGCAAGAATGCCATCTCGGAGGTCCCTAAGGAAAACAGTGTTGCCAGTGTTTGAAAGATGCACACCATCTTTTAGATATAACCAATGTTTAAAATGTCAAATTTGGGGGTGAGGTATAGTTTGCATTCCCATAAAATGAAGAAATCCAGATATCTGTATGTTGATCTTACGCCATGATGTTTCGAGTCCAGGACAGTATTCCTCGCCTCTCCAGATCATTCATTCTGTAATATCTGAATGCAGAATCTTACAAGCAGGTAACATCTCAATAAGATACTGCAAATCTAACTGAGCAGCCTCAATTAAATGTACTCCCCTTTAGTGGCTCAAATCATTACCTCCGAGGTGGATGAGGAGTATATCTGGTGTAGGGTGTGTCTCCAGTAACTGGCACATAGTTGGAAGCTGCTCCCATCTCATGCCACCCTTGCCAAACCACAACACATTACAGTTTGGTAGCTGCAAGTTATTTTCAAAATAACTTTCTCTACTCCATGCAGCTGCCCTTTGAACCAGACTGCTTCCCACAATCCAAGCACTGTCTCTGGATCTATCTGCCATTCTGAATATAAAGCAATACTGTGATACAAGCAGCAGTCTCAAAAATGTGTTTCTCTCTTAACTGTCCTCAAACAAATGATTAGTGTTTGAATGGGATGAAGCTGTGACAGTTAAAAACTGCTGTCTCATATAGCAACATATAGTGTGGATGCAGATCATTGGTTTTCTGCTGCTTCAAATGACCAATCCACGTAATACTTCTTGTTGTGTCTATGGAATTGTTTGCTATTGGCCTTTTGTTTATTAAACATTCTTTTTATTTTGGTGAAATAAGGCTGATGCTTGATTGGCTACATGCTGTTACATGTTCATATAGAAGATTATTGGTCACTGTCAATCTCTATAGAGTGGGACTGACCCTCTGTTCCCTCTCTTTTTGAACTGTTATTCTGTGTGGTAAGAACTCCTGTCACTTATGCTTATTAAAATTATATTTTAAATAGATTGTGAATCTGTAACAAGCATAAGTGAGAAAAAGGAGTTTGTGCCATCATATTTATGAGTCATGCTTAGTTAAATTGCTTATGTAGTGTAACATTTACAAAAATTGAATGATTAAAATTGTTGATTAATTGAACTGTTTAGGTGTGGTTACCTTTAAAATTTACTAGTTTCAAAATGCAACATGGTGCAGGTTTGTAAGACACATCCTTTGGAAGCATGGAAACCACAGTGTTTTCTGTATGTGCTACTTTGAAGTTTCTTCATCAGATTAAAAAATGCACTGAAGCAGTGTGACTTTCTATGCAGTGCTTATGTGGTGAGAAAAAAAACCCAACCAGGAGCAGTTTTGCATGGTGTTTTTGAAATGCATATGTTTTAAAAATGCCACATGATACAAAGTCGGAAAAATTGATCATCTGGTGGAAGACAAAATCCATATACTCTGTTTTTATATGAACCCATCTATTAATAATATGATTAATGTTGTTTTGTGCAGTCTGAATGTGAAAGTAAAAAACTGCACCACAGTAAAGCTATGCAACATGCCTAATTTAAACTACTTGTTAAACCAGAATGCTAGATGGCACAAAATTATGGAGTACAACATATAACAGATCAGAAAATCTGATTTTGATATATATAAGATTGATGGTGCTAATTCAAGGGAAAAGTGTTTTAAAACAGTGATCATTTGAAAGGTACTGTTTTCTGGTAAAAAGATGTGCTGCTTGTCTGTGAAATCCAAAATGGCTGACTTCCTGTTGTTTCCTGCATTCCCATTGGTGTAGAAAGCTCATTTCCTGTTGTCTTTCGAATCGTTGTTTGTCAGCATGCAAAATCCTTGACTGTGACTTGTGGTGAATGGGGATTCCCTTTCGCGATCCAACAAAATCCTTGATTGTGAGATTAATGTGAGGAACAAGAATAGGAGATTAATACTTTTAAATGATGAAATACATGTTTTAGATTGTTATAATCTGTTGAATATACCTTTGTGTGACTTTTGGGGGTTTTATAAGTCACTATTTAGTATTATTTCTACATTTTTGCATTAAAAAACCCTCTTTGAGCCTCATTCTTGAGCATACAAAATCGTTGATCGTGAGATTAATGCAAGGAGCGAGAATAGAAGATAATGATTTTAAATGATGAAATACATATTTTAAATTGTTATAATTTATTGAATATACCTTTGTGTGTCTTTTGAGCGTGTTATAACTTAGTATTTTGTATTTTTGAACATTTTTGTATTAATAAAAAAATTCTTCGATCTTCATTCATGAGCATACAAAATCTTTGATTGTCACTCATGGTGAATGGAGATCCACTTTTGCGAGCTAACAAAATCCTTGACCTCGAGAATATCACGAGCTATGTGAATTTTATGGTGTTTCTTTTAAGTAAACAATATTGTTAAACATTATTTTATTGTACTATTATTGCTGTTGTCACATTTGGATGTGATTAATAGTATTTTTTAGCAGCCTAGGTAAATTTTTATTAACAAAATGTTATGTAGATGATCCTTGTCCATAAGCATACAAAATCCTTGACCGTGAGCGAGTCGCAGACAAAGATACTTGTTCGTGAGCATGCAAAATCCTCGTTCATGACAACATTTTCAGAAACTGCATTTTTGACTATGTTAGCTTGCTTATTTACATGGGGATAGTGAATTTAAAGGTCAACAATGAGATTTGAATGTATCATGGGTGAATGGTATCACTGTTATTTTTCTACTTTAATTCAGACAGTGTTGATAAAAGAAATTGATTTTGTGTTTATGCCAACGGAGTGGGCAGTGTTGTTAATATTGTATTTGCTTCAATTTTAAAGAACCCATTCCCCCTTCCCCCCGACAGAGACTGCTATGACATGTACAGTACTCACAGGAAGCCAATTGGTGAACAGAGTCCACAAACTGACTTTCAGTAGTACTGTAGCCATCAGTCTCAGACAGCTCTGTTACTGGGTAGCCTTGGTGGTATGCGAGTGGGTTGTGGTGTCCTCTGACCTTTGGGAACCAATAGGACAATGGGAGTGGGGTGTTGTGAGGGTGCATGAGTGGGTGGAAAAGTGAAGGAGTGGAGGGCTGCTTGAATGATGGCAAGGGGGGCATTTTGGGTCTGTTGGTGATGTGTGCATGTCTGGGTGCAGATGGAGGGGTGCTTTATACAGGGTGCTACTGTCACTGTGTGTGACTTTACATCAGGACTATGGGTAGGGTGGAGGGGCTTCTATCTACATATATCTGCCACTGCAGAGTCTGGCTTGAGAACTAAAATCTGTGCAGGGATTTGGTTTTCTTGAGACATGGCATTATCAATGCAGTGTGCGGTGTTTACAACAGGGGCTTGGGAGTAAGGGGGGGCTGTTGAGAACAGGGACTGTGTTATGTACATGCACATGGCCAGCAAATGGGCTGGAGACATGTGGGGAGATGCATACTGCCTCCATGGGGCTTTCTGAGGTCCATAGCCATTGCAGGGTGCCCAGCACATTCCGCTGTGTGCCACTGTACAAGAGAAACGGAAATGGCTTCATAATGAAATGTAAATTTCCCCATTGCACCTTGCATGCACAATGGCACCATTTGCATGTTGTTGACTCTGAATGACAACATTGGACACAGCGCATCATGCGATTCACTGCTGCATTGGTTTTCCCAGCCTGCCTGGGGGTTGTGCTGGTACATCTATTGGTGGGTGCACGTGTATTATTAACAGAGGGGGGTTCACTGGGAGCTTCATCCAGTGCATGTGATGTGAATACCACTGTTTGCAGTTGGTGCACCTCATTTGTGCTGGGACATTTGAGTTGCAAAGAGCAGAATTCCTTTGAATCCTACCCATGGGCTTTACCAATAGGAAAAGAAACAGACCCAGCAAAAAATTGGGGCTCCATAAAACAAAGAGATAAAACATTAGTAGCAGGGTGAACTGGCATGCTGGTGTGTCACATGACAGTTGTTAAGTATAAATACAGTTATTTCTTTCAAACTATTGAAAGTGGATGGTGTGCTGTGCATTGATTTATGTATGCCATTTGTCATTGAATCTAATTATATACATTTTTTCTTATAGGTATAACTTGCAAGGAATAACAGAGTCAACAGTTCAAGAAGAGTTGGAGAAATGACTGTTGTATGAAAAGTACAGCCACTTTCCAAGCAAAACAGATATCTTGGTGGCTCCTTATCATGTCATAATGAGAAAACTAGTATTTCTCATAAACAGAAAACAGCTGAGTGTTCTTCTTCTACTGGTACAGTTTATAAAAAATGCACACGTGAAAAAAATGTGTCTGTTCTGGGAAACTGCCATTGAAGAATAACAAGAAAAAATCTGTTTCACTGAAATGACCTGCACTAGGGCCTCATAAGGCTGTTTGTGCTAGCTCTGTGAAAGACATGAAAAGTGGTGTTAGTGATAGTTGTGGTGCTGGACATCACAGGAGAGCTTGTTTCTTCAAAAAAATAGTACATCCTGCTAGAATTGAACTAATCATTTCAGCAGTTGTCAGGCACAAAGGAAAGAAGGTTAAAAGAAAACTTTCTCTCATGAAACTATGTTTGAGAGCAAGATGCTTTGTGAATATGGCCCTGAACATACATTCACAGTTGTGGGCTGTCACGATCTCAGCCATTGATAAACTGAGTGCCAAAATTGAAAACATGAGAAATAGACTTATGGCATTTGAACACTTAAAGAGAGAATCTTTGTTCAGTGTTTGAAGGGAAGTGGATGCATTGTGAGCATTCTGAGCCATATTTTTGGGAGGAAGCATACAATGTTCATAATAGTAAAATAACTTTGACATTGGATGTATGTGGCAAAGTTCAGAACATTTTACCTGTGTCATATGATGACAATGTCATGGATGAGGAAAATGACACTTCCGAAAATATTCCACAAAAGAAGTCACGTGCTATGAAATGGCCTTGTGGTGATGTGCAATATCAGGGAAGAATCATTCCTTGTCATTGAAAAGTTCCTTCTGATATTTTTAAACACAAAGAGATGTTTAAGACACAAACTGTTTGCCACTATTGACAAGTGTGATATTAGACCTTTTAGTGGTCTGATTGGATATTCACTTGCTTGTTTGCAGACTAGAGCATGTGAGAGTATATTCCATCACTTTTGCATGATTGCTGTGCAAAGCTCTGGGATGCGAAGATTTTTACAAGAGCTGTATCATGAAAGATCTGCCATAACAGACTTCACATGTTTTGATTCTTTGTTAAATTATGGAGATGTTGATGGTATCATTGAGTTTATTAAAGAATTACAACAGAAAAATAAGTTGAGGAAAACTATTGATACAGATGGTAACATAGATGTGATACAGACTGGCACAGTGCAAGAGTCACAGTTGCTAAGAAAATTTGGTACTGAGATTGTTAAATTTTTAATCCCATTTTTAATCAGCAACACTCAGAAATTTGACATTGTGTGTGTGTCTCCTGTGAATCACTGTTTTACAAAGAACAGCCTGTTACTGTTGACCTGTACAATATTACATGATGGAATGAGATCTGGGGTTCTCTGGTTGCATATTTACTTCTGAAGACAGACTTTACTTTACAGGGTAGTGTCACAATGTACATACTGTTATCATAAGATTAAGTTTGACACTTTGTCTCCTAGGTCTATACTAAATGGCATGGAAGTGCAGAAGACCCCTGCAGAGATCGCTGGCTTGAATTTGTTTGAGAGAATTTTAATCCTGACAATGAAGCCATTTCAAACCATTCTGAATCTGAACACCAAAATGAAAGATTTGCCAAAAAAGAGCTGATTAGGTCATTAAAGAGCTTTATTATGTATCTGCCTCTACCACTGCAAGAGAATGTACACACCATTTCCAGAGAGAATAGTGTTGTCATTCTGGTAAATGGTATTCCAACTAAAACCAAAACAATAAGGCAACAGATTGTGAATGTTGAAAAGGTCATGCATGCTTTGCAGCACCTCAAACAACACAATCCTTTCTATCAGGACATTGACATACGCACATTTGCTGATGTTCAGATGCAAGCTGATATGCCCGAGTGTTCAAAGGCCATGATTGAAAAAGTAGAGATTGCCACAAATGAAAATGTATATGAATAATACACTATCCACCCTTTGTATGGGAAGGACCCATGTGTGGATAATATATTTGTACCAGATGAAACAGGTAGAGGGTAATCCTGTCAGTATCTGAGAGAGTACATTTGAGGTATGTTGCTTTCCTGATCTGTTTCCACATGGTACAGGTGGACTTCTGGATGATTGTGATGTACAGGTTCCTAGAGTTGAGTACAGAGCTTCAAGACTACTGCATTTAGATGGAAAGCTCCATAGAAACTTATCATATCTCTTTCACCTTTTGTGGGACAGTGAACTTAGCATTTTGTCAGCGAGCATTGCACACACACTGTGACTAGGTACAGAATTTAACAATATGACAACTGCATAGTTGATCCAGAAATTGGAAAAGAAAGATGAAGTATTGTAAGCTAGCCTTTCTTCAGTTCTGTCCAGCATGCATGGCACTAAACAGTATTGGTACAGATGGCACTTTGAGGTGATGTGCATGTTAAGAGAGTTTGGTACAGTGACATGTTTCTTCACACTCAGTTGTGCAGAATACTACTGGGATGACTTGGTTGACCTTGTTAAGTAAAAATACATATTGATGGGAGCGCAGAGCCCAGCCACCATGTTGCCAATTTCTGCATAACAATATGCATCTGGGCCCACCTTCCCCCTAATGAAAAGCGATGGAGCCATGCAGCAGCACTATAGGGCACCAAACCCTTGTAACAGTAATTTGCGCATATCTTAGGAACCCATAAAAGCTAGAAAAAAAATTCTAGCATCATCGTAATCATGACAGTGAGTACTTCATGCAACATCACAAAGACTGTACCCATATCTCACATCGTTTCTGAGATATGGGCACTGAAAAACACTGGACAGGCACTCTTTGAACCCTTGTGACACTAATTTCACAATATCTCATGAACCATACAATGTATGAACAAAATTCCACTGCAGGCTTACTCTATGATTTCTAATCTTTTTCCAATGGCATAGATCGCCTGAAGGCGATCTAAGCTACATTTAGCGAAAAGTCTGTATCTTGCTTAGTTTCCGAGATAACGGTGTCGAAAGTCATGACACAGACTGCAATGTAATCCTATGGGAAAAATGTCAATTACATCATTGAATATCTCTGCAAGCAATTAATTCATCAACACCTAAACAGCACAGCTCACATCTCTAAGACATTTCCTCAACACCTTGCAAATTTCAAATAAAAAGACCAATCTGTGGCTGAGATATGGTCATTCCAATTTGGGCCATCTGGTCTTTCTCATTAACACTGAAAAAAATATATACATTTTCCCATAGGATATAATGGGAATTTCAAATTGTAATAACTTTTGAACAGATTAATATTTTTTCACCAAACAAATGCTGGCATGTTCCTTGGCCAAAGCTCTTTCTATGTCCCACGTTTCAGACTAATAGACCACACGGTGTCTGCACAGCACTATGGACAAAAGATGTGCAAACGTGGTGAAAGGTGCATTTTTTGGCACTTCGCGGTGCAAAAACCATATGTCTGACTGAAATGCAATTTAGTAAATCAAGAGATCTACCATACCAGACTGTGCTTTCCAAATTTCATGCAAATCAGTTAAACAGTTGCAAAGTTATTAATGCGCAAAATTTGAGGTTTAACATTAAAGTGCCTACTCAACCCTATATATAGAGGCACGACCATGCCCATATATATATATATATATATTCTTTGCAAAAACTTCATGAATGCATCAGTTACGGTGAATACCACAGTGACAAAAGTAGGGAAAATAGGGTTGCCAATAACAGGTAGCCCAAGTTGACAAATGGCCCCTTAAGAAAGAAGCCAGTAGAAGGGGGAAGAGGGGGCAGGGCAGGGTGACATCACCAAGTGTCATATGACAAGGGGGCAGAGCCCACTGCCTATTGGCCAAGGGGTTGGAGCCTGTGGGGGCCAGACTGGGGGGGCTTGAGGGGTATAAAAGTGTATGCACTCCTCCAGTGGCCCTCTTTTGCTAGGAGTTTTGTTGTAGGAGCCTTAGCACTTCATTAGCAACTTTAGGTAAGACACAGGACTGCCGGCGTTCATGGGGCCTATGGCCACGTGGAGCTTGGCTGGGCCTGGAAATATTTTTCATGTTATTCTCTGTGGTGGCTTACAGTAAAAGGCCAGCCCTCAGCTGGGCAGAGTCAGGCCATTTGTCTGATATTAAGGTGGGAAATGTGAATGCAAGCCATGCCAGAGGGCCTGCGGCCATGAATGTTGGTTGTTTTCTATGTTGGTGGTAGAGGAAAGGCCAGCACTCAGCTGGGCTGAGTTAGGTGTTTTGTTGGTTATGAGTAGAAAAAGGGAATGCTGGCCATGGCAAGAGGCATCGGGAGGGTGTTTGGTCAGAAGGGCCTGTGGCCTCGGCTATGTTTGTTGCTAGTTTCTTGTGAGTGTTGAAAGAAAAAGGAAGCCTTCATGCTGGGCTGAGTCAGGCTGTTGTACTGAGTGATAAGGGGAAAAGTTGATACAAACGTGGTGCTACACATGGAGGGGTGGTTTGAGGGAGGGCCTGGGGCCATGAGGAGTTGCAGAAGGCCATAAAAGTCCCCCCCGTCTGGCTGTAGTTGCTTTCCGGTGATCGGCCAAGCCACAGTGCTCAGGGGCTCAGCCAACAGTGCAGGGTGCAGCGACACATGGCTGGGGGCCTGTAATGGCCGAGGTTCTAGTCCGTGTGTGCAAAAAACAAAAAAAAAAAGAAAAGAAAGAGAGACAGAAAAGCAGTTTTGTAAATTAAGCCCACCGCTACTGAGTGCAGATTTCAGGAAGCCAGTCAGTTTGTCTTTTTGGTATGGGAGCAATCAGCATGGTCGAATGGGGTCTGGGCCATGTGGAGCAGAGCTCGCGGCTGGTATGAATTACCAGGAGAGGGAGGCAGGCGTAGGGCATGACAAGAGTCAGCAGGCATGGATGGCAGCAGTGGTGAAGGGGACTGCACATCCAGCATTTCAGGGGTTTTTTTGTGGGTGTGGTTTCACCCCGAAGGAGCGAGAAACATAGAAACATAGACTTTGACGCCTGATAAGGACCGCTTGGCCCACCTAGTCTGCCCACTTCCCTACCTAATGGATAAGCTGCAGATCCTAGTCAACCAACAGCCTATTTCTTCCTACCCCCGACAAGAATTGCCTTATGTCTGTCCCATGCATTCTTGAATTCCCCACTGTTTTTGACCCCACAACCTCCTCAGGAAGGCTGTTCCATGCATCCACCACCCTCTGTTAAAAATATTTCTCACATTGCCCTAAGCCATCCCCCTCTATCTTCAGATTGTGACCCCTTGTTCTTGCACATCTCTTCTTCTGAAAGATGCTACCCTCTTGGACTTTGTTGATTCCACTGAGGTACTTAAAAGTTCTATCATGTCCCCTTTCTCCTTCCTTTCATCAAGGGTATACATATTAAGCTCCTTTAGTCTCTCCTCATACTGCTTCTCTTGCAGACCCTGCACCATTTTAGTTGCCCTCCTCTGGACTGCCTCCATCCTGTCTATGTCCTTGCAGAGATGGGCCAACAGAACTGGACACAGTACTCCAGATGGGGTCTCACTAACTGTCTGTACAGAGGGGTAACAACTTCCTATTTTCTGCTGGTGATGCCTCCCTATACATCCCAGTATCCCCAGCCCCCTACTGCCTTCTCACATTGCTTGCTAACCTTAAGGTCATCTAATATGATTACCTCAGGTCCCTTTCCATATTTGTTGTTGTTACTACCTCCTCCCCCATTGTGTAATCTTTCCCTGGGTTTTTGTTTCCCAGGTGCATCATTTTAGCACTTCTTTGCATTGAATCCAAGCTGCCATACTTCCAACCATTCCTCCAACCTTGCTAAGTCCCTTCTCATCCATTTTCACACCACCTTGTGTATCAGCCTTGTTGCAGATCTTTTGTGTCATCTGCAAAGAGGAATACTTTTACTTCCAGTCCCTCTGCAATGTCACTTATAAAGACATTAAAAAGGACTGGACTCAGTACTGAACCCTGCGGTACCCCACTAGTAACTCCTCTTTCTTCAGAGTGGACACCATTTACAATTACCTTTTGTGTCCTGTTGTCCAGTCAATGTTTTACCCAGGCTACCCCCCCCCCGGCCCACTTCCAGGCTATTTAATGTGATTATTAATCTTTTGTGTGGGACTGTGTCAAATGTCTTGCTAAAGTGTAGGTAGGCCATGCCCACAGCCCCTCCCTGGTCTACTACTTTGGTCACCCAGTCAAAGAAATCAATTAGATTCATCTGACATGACCTTCCCGCTGTGAACCCATGCTGCCTTGGGTCCTGTGCCCCACTGGCCTGTAAATACTGAATAATTCTTTCCTTCAGAAGTGATTCCATCACTTTCCCTACCACAGCGGTCAAACTGACAGGTCTGTAGTTTCCTGCCTCTGTCTTGTTCTCACTTTTGTGAAGGGGAATCACATCTGCCTTCCTCCAGTCCTCAGGTGCCACACCATCCTCCCATGATTTGTTAAAAAGGGTAGTCAGTGGTGTCACTAGTTCTCCCCCTTAATTCTTTTAGAATTCTAGGATGAATTCCATCAGGCCCCATTGCTTTATCCACCTTCAGTTTTAGGAGTTATTTCAGAACCCTTTCTTCTGTAAAAGGACTAGGATCGATTCCCCCTATCCAGAGTGCTTCTGTTAATTGGATTAGGCACCTTGCCCTCCTCCTCTTTTGTGAATGCTGAGCAGAAGTATTTGTTCAGTATCCCTGATTTTTCACTGACCCTCTCTGCCCACCCACTGTCCATTCTATTCAGCCTCACTATCCATCCCTTTGTCTTTCTACGCTCCCTGATGTACCTATAAAAGGTTTTATCCCCCTTCTTAACTGAGTTGGCTATCTTTTCCTCAGTTTGGGGCTTTGCTATTCTGACTTCCCTCCCTGCTTCCTTCTGCCTTTACTGGTGCAGTTCTCTGTCCTGCTCCTTCTGTGTTTCCTTATACTTCCTAAATGCTATCTTTTTCTCCCTAACCTTACCCACCACCTCTTTCGATAACCATAGTGGCTTTTTCTTTCATTTTGGTTTGTTTATTTGCTTCACACAAAGGCTTGTTGCCTTTGTGATGGCAGTTTTGATGTTTCCCCATTGTTGCTCCACCCTTCCTTCTAGCCTGTTTGCTAGTACTTTTCTAAGGCACTCTCCCATCTTGCCAAAGTCAGCCTTCCTGAAGTCCAGTACCCTCATTTTTGTATGGCTTGAATCTGTAGCTGAGTTTATCATGAACCACACTGTTTGGTGGTCACTTGTTCCCAGATGGCTACCCACTTCTAGATCTAAGATCGTTTCACTGTCCCCATTTGAGAGTATGAGGTCTAAGATTGCTCCCTCCTGAGTGGGTTCCAACACTAGCTGTCTGAGGCATGCCCCCTGTAGGGCATCGAGAATGGCCCTGCTCTTGGATGTGGCTGCAGCAAAGGTGCTCCTGCTAACATCTGGCATATTCAGGTCCCCCATCAACAATATCTCCCCTTTCTCTGCCATCCTAAGGATGCGTTCTATCGTATCCTTGTTCATTCCTTCCCCCCTGAGATGGGGGTCTGCGTACAACCCCTGTGCAGATTGTGGTGCCATTTCCAGTCTCTAAGGTGACCCACAGTGCCTCCTCTCCTCCCTGTTTACTCTTTTGTTCTGTTGCTCTTATTCCTTCCCTTACATAGTGAGCTACTTCTCCCCCTCTTCTACCCTCCCTGTCTCTCCTGTAAGTTGTGTACCCTGAACTACTCAGAGCTAGGATGAAGGGGAATTGACCATGGTTACGGTTGGGTTTTGGGCAGGCCAGTGCTGTGGACTTGGGGGGGAGGTTCTGTAAGGCAGGACATGGAGAAGAAGAAAATGCAGCCACATTTTCCTTGAATTGGGGCCTTTATTGGCCAGAGCAGAGTGCCAAACTGGACATGGGGGGGAGGGAGGAGGGCCAGGAGCCTGGGAACTCACCACAGCTGGGTGTGTAATATCACACATGGCAGAGAGTGTTCAGGGTTGGAGAAGATGGCACCCAACTGACTGAACAGCGGTTTTGAGCTACTCCACAGGCGGGAATGCTTGGGGGTCTGCTGCACAAGGCATAACCAAATTTTGGTTGAGTGTAGTGGGGTCATGCTTTAGCTATTTTTTGTTTTTTTGGTGTGAGGGAAAGACACATGGGCAGGTGTCTGGCAGCACACTGAGAGGTCAGAATGAGTGGACCTCCTGGTCCTGCAGGGTCAATGATGGGTGCAGGATACCGGCAACAGACCAGCACTGATGGTGACGTGGAGGAGTATATGACAACCTGGCAGCAGGCCCTGGGTGTGGAGGGGCCTGAAAGAATGTGGGTCCTGCCACAAGAAGTGGGTCAATGATTAAACCCCAATGCTAGGCAAAGGGGGAGTGGCAATTTATGTATAAGCAAAAATAAGTGATAAAGGGGAGGCCCTGGGGGGACCATTGGGATCCAAGCAAGGGAGAGAGTGGACCCTCAAAAAAACAAACAAAGGGGGAGTGAGGGGTTATTTGTTGATGGAAGCTGGGATAGGGGTCAGGATTGCCCAAGTTTAGTGAGGCACCTGGCAGGTGCAACAGGGGCACAAGAGGGGAAGCACGGCCAGTAAAAGCCAGATTGGACAACAGGCTGAGCGGACTTGGGGCGACTGGCGCAGAGGACTAACATTTGTCAATTCATTCCCTAGTGTCACAACAGAATTAAGATGGCTCCAAAGAAAGCCCCAGCATCCAGTGCCAAACTGATGGAGGAAGTGACCAAGCTAATGACCAAAATGACAGTGCTGGTCAAGGTGGCCAAGCAGTGAGAGGAGGAAAGGAAAGTGTCTCAGAAGAGGAAGGAGAGGGATGAATGGACAGGTGGGGGCAGGGGAGGGAAGAGGCCATGAGGAGTAGGCCCCAGCCCCTCACCTGCTTCGCCACTGGTACCAGTACCCACACCAGCTGGACCAGGCCTGAATGGGGGTAAGGGTGATATAGACCTCACAAATGAAGGGAATCTGAAAGAGTACCTTGGGGGTTCTGATGGGGGACATGGGGGACAAAGGGGTGGAGAAGATGGAAAGGGCATTACAAGCAATAAAGAGTGGGGGTAAAGAAGGTGAGGGGACCATGGGGAATTGGGCGGGGAGCAAAAAGCTGTATGATGGGCCTCCTGGCTTCACGTTGGGGGACCATGTACCATCTTCCCTAAAAGAGAAAATCTGGAAAGGGTAATATATGGACACTTTTGGTTTGGTGGATGAGGACACCATTAAAAAGTATGAACAGAAGGAGTCAGTAGGGAATTCAGAGATGGCGATAGCTTTGGTGGTAGTGGGGCACAAGGAGAAGGAAACAAAATTCAAGGGGAAGAACATAGACATGTGGCAGGCAGGTTTCCTGATATACAGTGCATTGGTGTTGGAAAAACAGCCAGAGTTGGCAATCCCCCTCTTAACCTACACAGCGCTCATTAGGGATGCATATAAGCAGGGACCCTGGTTTTCCATTTTTACCGGTAACACCGGTAACAATCACGGAATCATACTTGGTGTGCGGATTTTGAATTCTTGTACCGGTGCCTCATGGAAATTGCATGTCACTGCACAGAATCTCTAAGATTTCAGCATCTTTTCACATTTTTTTGTTTTCTCTTTCTATGTCCCCTTCTCACAGCACCAGTCTCCACTTTTCAGAGCTCTCTAGGCTGGGTATCCCCTAGCTTCACTCTCAGGTAATGCTCAGGAGCTCCTGTGTGCCTGCCCCTATCCTGCCTGGGTTGTAACCCCTCCAGGTGGGAATGGAGGGGAACCCAGGTCACCCTTCCACACTCCCTTAGTGTGTGTTGGGTAGCCCAGTGGGTCCCTCATGGAGCTTGGTTATGAAGTCTGGGGCACCTGGGTCCCTTCTGCCAGTGGCCAATGTGGGGTGATTGTTCCTGATTTTCTGGTCTCTCTGTCCCTGAGGGCACCAGCACTAGAGGAGATAAAGGAGATAGGTCACACAGAGACATGCCACTGCTCCAGATCTTGGCTAGCGTCCTTCCCTCCTGATCACTCTGTAGCACCATTGCACCACCACCCATGATCACACAGGTGGTGGTAAAGCAGCAGGACCTGCAGCCCACCCTCCCTGGAGGAGGACAGCAGTCCCCCAGGTGCTCAATCCTACTCCCCTGGCCAGACCCCCGGCAACCAGAGTTTACTTCCGACCCTGGGGTCACTGGTATTGCAAGCAGTACTGCTACCGCAGAGCCAGTGGGCCGACCCAGATTTCAGCATCTTAAAATGAATGCTGCTGTGCTTCGCATTCTTTCTGTTTTGCTGCATATAGTCAGTAAGGAAATCACCCGCACTGCTTTGTTGTAATCAGCCATTCAGTTTAACCACCTATGCTTCCCACCAACATCTCCATCACCTGAGAACTGCTTTCCTTCCTGAAACCACAGTTTTCACGTAGTATGTGCCTAAGACTCTACAAGTATCAGCACACATGGGCAGGCCACTGCAAAATTGCAGGAAAAGTAACCTGAAATTGCAGAGATTTTTTGCAAAACTTGCTGGAAAATTGCAGGATTTGTATAGATCCTGAGTGCTTCACAATAAATCCTTACTGTTTTCTACAGCATATATTAGTCAGCATAAACTACTAAATGAATACACTGACACTTGAATATGTTTTAAATATGAAAAAAAATTATGTTTCTAACATGAATCCTAACTGTATAAGATGTGTTGCTTCTTCCAAAATGTAAAAACATCTGCCTCATACAGTGCTAGATTCTATTTAGTGAGCCACAGAAAATCAATATTAAATAAATCCAGAATAAACAAATGTTATCTGTTTCTGGATGTAAAATAATGAAGCCTGATCAAAAGCTATTTACAGTGCTGTCAACTATTCATTGACTTTGGTATAAGAAAAAATAAGCAGATGGAGTGGCAAATAGTTCAGTTTTAGTAAAATGTTGTAAAGTGTTTCATGTTCATAATTTGTACTGTAGGTACTGTGCACTATTATTACACTCATATATTAAAACATTACATATGGGTGTTATTATGGCTGGCAGTATAGCCTAGTGGTTAGAATAACAAACAATGATTGAACTGGGTACATCCAGCAGACTTGGGTTTGATTCCCACAACTTCCACTTGCATACTGAGAGGCTCCAAACAAGTCTCTTAACCTCCCCAGTGCTTCTAGGTCACTCCTGAAAACATGCAGTTCTGCCTAGTGGACCTTACCTGGTTTACAAAGAATATAAAAAAGAATACCAATATATGTTTAGTACTACATCATAGAGTAGTAGTCAGGGTACCATGTAATTTTCTTGAGTTTTACTTGGGCTGCAATGATTTTGCATAGGTAAAGATAAATGTTCAACTACATTTTATGTGTTTTATAAGCTTGTTTTTAGATTTTAGTCAGGTTTTTTTTTTGTATTCTTTGCATATGAGTATCTAGGTTGTAGATTGCTAAATGCAGGATCACTGTTTTCAACTAGCTTATTCAAGTTTATAATCAGCAGAGCCATCCAAAATCCTCAGTTGTTTGAATGAAAACTAGTCTGAATGAAAGTATGTTCACAAGGAAAAAGCTGTCTTATTACTTATGAAAAGACTTCACAGTCAGCACCCCATTTAGGTGAATTGTATCATTTGTACCTTTTCTCCCATCTGCTGTTTCAGTCTCTGTGACAACAAAAAGTTTTCTGATAGATTGCTTCAACAAAAAGCAAATGTTAAGTATTTAAGTGTACATATGTTTGGCCAGTGGATTTTGAAAGCACAGTCAATGACATACAGAAGGTAAGACCCAAGGGGCTGTATGATGCTGGTGGGCAGAGTGGTGCTCAATTCACATCTGAGTTCAGACATGAAAACTGGGAGACACCCTTTTCATGGACACCAAATAAAAAAAAAAAAGCATCCACATGTCTGGGAGATGCATGAATCCATTTGAAAGTCCTCCACTAATCACTTGTGGATTTTTTAGGTGAAGATACCTTATTTCAAAGAAGCAAATTCAAGCATTTTTTTTGCTCCTCCTAACCCTGGCCATCCACTCCTTCAGGTCTAACAAGGCCCCCTACCACCACTGCTGAGTCCGACCACCATCCACTGTCCCTTACTGCTGTGCTAACCGGTAACCCAAAGTAACCTTTCATTGAGTGGGTCCCTAGCCCTGTGGGAGGCTACCAGGGAAGGGGAATTGCCCCAAAGAGCTTCCTGTGTATAATGGGCATGTCAGGGATCAGAACTGACACATGTCTGGGTCTTCCAGCTTATGGAGGGACCAGAAACCATCCTTCAGTTGGTCAGCAGGTGTTTTCCCATTTTCTTGGAAGCGTGATAGGCCACATGATATCAAGGCACAAGCCAATGTTTGTCATGCTCCCTCCTGCAGTGAGGGCCAACGTTTTGTTGTGCCTCTGGCCTCCACCAGGGGCCAGCAAATGCTGAGCTCTGAACCCACCCTCCCTCCCAGGAGAAGGTGAGTGGTCATAGGACACTCAAACATTCGCCCACCAGCTGGCCCCCCAACACCCAAGTCTGTTCCCTAACCCTGGTCAGCGGTGTCCCAGGCAGAAATCCAATTCAGGCAGTTAAATTATAGATAGGAAAAAACAAAGGTAGTCCACCTTAGTGGTGGTGGTTCAGATTAATTCACATCTGAGTTCTAACAAGCAGAGACACCAAGTAATTTGTAACGTGTGCATGTGGGGTGTGGGTGTTGAAGAAAGGGAATCATAGTACTGTCACTACTGCCATCACCCCAGAGGGATGTGGACTGCATTGTTGCTACTGCCATCACACCGAAGAGGTGCGGGCTGTAGTGATACTGCCATCACTACTGGTGGATGGGAAATGTAGTACTGCTGTCTTCATACCTAAGGGATGGGGGCCACAGTGCTGCTGATTCTGTCACACCTGAGGGAGGGATGACATAGTGCTGTTGCTGCTGCCATCACACCAGAGGGATGGGGGTCTGTAGTGCTGTTGGTGCTGCCATCGCACCTGAGGGATGGGGCCATAGTGCTGCTTCCATCACACCTTAGAGAGAGGGGCTTTAGTGCTGCTGCTGCCATCACATCTTGTAACTAAAATAACTTTAAATTGGTACAAGGATGGAATTATGTGCAATAGTGGAGGTCAAAATTGCTAAAACGCATGTTAGCAGAGTTAAAAATTGTTAAATAAAGTACACAGAACCAAATACCGGTAAAACTGGATTTTGGCTTAGCAGACATCGGTGACAATACCGTATTTGACAATGTGCAAAATGGAATATGTCCTTTTTCAATCCCGGTAAACCAGTGTCCCTGCATATAAGGCGAAGTTACTGATGGTTAAAGTACGATGAGGCATTCAGAAAATGGATGGCAGCAAAAGGTGACCTGAGGTGGGATTGTATGCAATCAGAGCTTTTGATGCAGACACTGTTAGGTCCAACTGGGGGGACTGGAGGTGAGCATGCTAAGAAGGGCACCCCTTCCCCTGTGGTGAAGACATGCTGGGGGTATAACAGGGCATTGTGCACTTGAGCAAACTGCAAATTTAGGCATGTTTGTTCCCTCTGTGTGAGCCCACACCCGTCAGCAAACTACCCACAAGGGTGGGAAGAAGAGCACCGCAGGGGGAACAATATCAAGAGCAGTCCTTTCAGGGGGGAGGGGCAGTGAAGTGGGGAGGGTCGAGGGGACAGCACAAAGGAGGGTACAACTCCAATTATGGTTGGAACTGACAGATTAGGGGATGCAGGATGATGGTTTTTTTTTCCTGATGTGTACCCTAATAAGCCGGAGGGTAGTGGACACCTGGATGCAGGAATACCCAGATATACAATGGGCGTATTTCCTGAGGGAGGGTTTCACAAAGGATTTCCATTTGGGTTTTGAGGGGAGGCATAAGGAAATGAGGGCAAAGAATTTGGGATTGGTACTGGTGAAGAAGAACATCGTATGGGCCAAGATCAAGAAAAAGACAGGCAGGGAGGGTAGAGGGACCTTTCTTTGAACCCCCCATTCCAGCTTCCGGGTATCACCACTAGGGGTGGTCCAGCTCCTCCATCACCTCTCCTACCCAGAAGGGGCCTCAGTGAATGAGAGGATCTCAGATGACTTATGGGCAGTCTCGTATGAGTCTTTGGACCAGGTGGTGGTGATCATCAGGGTGGTACAAGGGGTGTGGCTAGAAAAGACAGACATCAAGTCTGCTTTCTGACTGCTGCCAGTGAAGCCTGAGGACTGGGACCTATTGGGTTTTCAATTCAAGGGCAAGCTGTACTTTGACAAGGCCATGCCAATGGGCTGCTCGGTGGCCTGTTCGACCTTCAAGGCATTTAGCTCTTGGCTACAGTGGGTGTTCATGTGGAGGTATGGACACATGAGGGTTGTGGACTATTTGGATGATTTTCTGCTCATTGGTGGGACTGAGACCAAAACGGGGGGGATTCTGACAGATTTTAAGTAAATGTGTGGGTGCATAGGCATCCAGCTGGCAGAGGGAAAAACCGAGGGCCCGGCCCACCAGATGAAATTCCTAGGGATCGAGGCAGACATGGTTCAACAGTGTTTTCTTCTCCTAAGGGATAAGGTGGCCCAACTCAGGGGGCTGTTATCACAAGTGAAAAGGAGGAGGAGGGTGCCATGGGTATTAGCACAACAGCTGCTTGGGCACCTTAATTTTGCTTGCAAAGCCATTAGCCCAGGCAGGGCTTTCAGCAGGAGGCTGGTGAGGGCCATAGGTAAGGCAAAGAAACCGTATCACTGGGTTGACATTACCAAAGGTGTATGGGAGGATCTAGGGGTATGGGAGGAGTTTCTCGATGGCTATAATGGGGTCACATTCTGGCAGGAGGAATGGGCCTGCAACACAGACATAGAGCTATACACAGACACTTTGTGGGCGCTGGGGATGGGGCCTACTTCAGAGGGGACTGGTCATCGGAGGCATAGCTGAGCACCTGGGGGGAAGTGGGGCTATTAAAAAACATTACCTTCTTGGAAATATTTCCCATTTTAGTGGCCCTGGAGTTGTGGGGGGACAGGATGAAGGGGAAGCACATACTTTTTTGGTGTGATGATAAAGGAGTGGTGGAAATAATCAATAGGCAAGGGGGGACTACGGACACAGTAGGTTGGGTGTTCCATAGGATGGTCCTACTAGGGCTGCAACTTAACTTGTCATTTAAGGCATGGCACATTGCAGGGAATCAGAATGAAGTGGCTGACAGGCTTTCCTGTTTACAGTTGGACAGGTTTCGGAAGCTGATGGCACAAGCAGCAGTACACAGGACCAGGGTCCCAGACCATCTATGAGAAGTTGGAGGGAGAAAGTCAGGTGGTTATACCTGAAATCTTGGACACCCAACATGCTGAGATCATACAAGGCAGCATGGGGGGGCATTTCAGGAGTTCCAGGCCAGGTCAGGATGGGATATGGAGGGGCCAGTATCTGAAGACCAAGTGAGACAATACATAGTGGTGGGGTGGGAAAGGGGGATGGCTCACACCACCATGGGGGTGCAACTTTTGGGCATAGGGTGGGTCTGCAAGGACAGAGGATGACTGGATGCCACTGTAGGGAGGGCAGTGAGGCACATGGTAGCAGGTTGGCAGAGAGGACATGGGGTCAGACAGGATAAGAGGCAACCCATCATGGGGCAGCTGCTACAGAGGGTAATGGAGGCTGTATGGCATGTATGCACTACGGCAAAAGAGGCATGTTTGTTTTGAGCAGTCTTTGCAGTCATGGCCAGGGAGACCTTTAGGGTTGGGGAGGTAGTGGCCCCAAGAGATCCAAGGCAGCACAGTGATTGTAGGCCAAGCAAGTGGAGTTGGGTCGGGACAGGGTGGTCATTCACTTGTCTTGGTCAAAGACCAATCAGAGGGGATGGGGCAAGGCAGTGATACTACTCAGGCAGGAGCAGGGTGAAGTATGTGCATTTACATAATTGAGTATGAAAAAATACATGGATGGGGGGGCTATGGTTGCTATGGCTTTGTCACGGGGACGGCAGCCCAGTAACTGGTCTCCAGGTCGAGGGTATCCTCAAGAAGGCATTGGCATTTGTAGGTGAAGACCCTGATGGATTCACTCCCCATTCCTTTTGTCTAGGGGCAGCCTCAGAGACCATGGCCCGGGGAGGATCCAAGGCAGAGGTGAAACAAGTGGTGTGCTGGAGATACAGCTGCTATAAGAAGTATGTAAGGTATTGATGGATTGGCTATTTACCTTGTTTTTGTTCTTTTCCCTGGCAGGAGCAAAGCAACAGGACTGGATTGTGGGGCACTCTTTTATCTACTGGGCTGAGAGGTTTGTGGCAACCAGGAGTGGTGAGACACATCTATGGACTGATATGGAACACACAAGGGTGCAGTGGAAAGGAATAAGAGGCATCAGATGGGCACAGTTGATGCCACTATTGGAGGAGCTGAGGGTTTGGTTGAGCAGGCAGGACCTGTTTGTCATACATTTAGGGGAAAATGACCTGGGAGAGACACCTTGGAGGGCATTAGTGCAGGCCATATCAGTGGATCTGGAGAGGATAAAGGGATGGTGGCTGGGAGTGGTCATTGGCTGGTCTGAGATCACATCCTGTAGGGTAAGGAGAAGGGTAAAAGAAGTTAGGACATTAGACAAGGCCAGGAAGAGGCTAAATAGGAAGGTGGCAAGGGCAATGATCTAGATGGGTGGTACACGTACAACACAGGGACATTTCCTTCGAGATGTTATATGTATATAGGTCGGACGGGGTCCACCTGTCAGAATGTGGGATGTGTTTATTTCTGAGGCCTATCATAGACCTGCTGGGAAGGATAGTGGAAAGGGGTCCTAGGTACTGGCCTGCAAGGGGGGGAGCACCATCTTCCATCGCTAGGGGGAGATGGGTCAGTGGAGAAAGATCAGGGGGAGCAAGATGGGGGAAATTAGAGTAAACAGAAAGGGTTAGGGGCAGGACAGCATGGGCTGGGGCAAATGGCACCCAGGCATGGAAGTAAATGGGAGAGGGGGAGGGCTAGAGCCTAGGAGTTAGATCATAGTGTCCAGAACTGGGGGGGGGGTGGAGGTCCTGGTAAGTAGGTACTCGGTACTGGTGATGGTGTGGGGGGTCAGATCAGGGAGTCTGGACCCTGAAGGTGAATCATACAGGAAGAGGAGGACCAGGAAAGAAGAAAGTTCCAGAAGAAATGATGGACTGATTTAATTGCTGTTTGTAATGCAATGTTTTAATTGTGAAAGAATTGGGAATGTAATTTAACTGAATGCCAAATAAATATTGCCAGTGAGCATCCAAACTAGCAGGTGTGGAGAGAGTTTCATTTCTGGAGGAGATCAAATGCCAATGAGGCATTAGGATTTCCAACCTTAACATCCCACCCCCAGGGTTCCCACCTACATCCTCCAACCCTCCACACACCAACAGGTGATAGGGTATGCCATGGGGTTGTCAGGCCTAACTCTCTCCCCATTGTCCTATATTATAGCATGTAAGCTTGTTTACACATGGAATGAGGTGAGAGTTAGGCCTGATGGCCTCATGGCATACCCTGACACCTGTTGGTGTGTGGAGGTTGGGGGGATGGGGTGGGGTGGTATGGGTGGGAACCCTGTGGTTGGGGTGTTAGGGTTGCAGACCCTAATGCCTCATTTCTCTGCTTTTGTCACTGTGGTATTAACCCTAATTGATGCATTAATGAAGTTTTTTTGTAAAGAATTTCCCTTCTTTTCTAGATAGTATAATTGTATCCTCATTTTAATGTGGGAGCACATGGTCCTTCAGACCCTGCACTCCCATCCTGCCATCCAGATCATACAACAGTACCCATATGTGCTCCCATCCCTCCATCTAGATAGTACAACAGTGTCCATATGTCACGGTGGGAGAACAACAGTGTCCAAATGTCATGGTGGGAGCACTAGGTACTTTGGACAAGTACAACAGTATCTATGTGTCATAGTGGGTGTGCAGGGTTCTTTGGACCCTGTGCTCCCATCCCTTCACAGATGCACATATGTATGTAGCTGTGGAAACAGGGGTCTCTGGTCTGTGTGTTTCCACACATTTAGTTACAAGCAGCTGTAATGAAATTTCAACAAATAGTCATAACTGTGCCATCTTAAATAATTGCCGCCTTAGCTGTTCAACATAACCTTCTTATCACCTCACCACATGTACCCAGTACAGAAAACTGTCAAATACCTGTCAAAATGCAATTCCGCACAACTGTAATGCTGTTTTTACGCCACAGATGTGGAAAAACATTTCTGACAGGATCTGAAAAATGTCAGCTTTACTGTTCATGAGGTGGTATGTAAAAATGGTAATGTTAAAAATCTGGAGTGAAAATATGAAAAAATGGTGAAGTTACAATTATGCGTAAAAACTGCACAATGCACTCTCATAACTCGGTCATTTTTTTGCATTTTTTCACTACATTTTCTACATCAGCTGTTTGGGACCTCCCCTCATGAACAGTGCAACTGTAATTTTTTTAATCAGTCCCAAAAGTTGATTTCGCACAGCGACCATGCCATTCTGTGCCACAGGTGTGAGAACATGTTCCAGGCAAGATGTGTAAAATGACAGCTATACTGTTCATAAGGAGGTGTGAAAAAATGGCAGTGCTGAAAATCTGAAGTGAAAATATTAAAAATTGGTGAAGTTACAGGCGTGCATAGAAACTGCACAATGCACTCTAGTAATGCCATCATTTTGGGGAATTTTTTCACCAAATTTGCAACATGGTCTTTTTGGGACCCCACCTCATGAACAGTGGCACTGTCATTTTGTAAATTGGTCCCAAAAGGTGATTCCATGCAGTGACCACAAAATCACCTTTCAGGACCGAGCAACAAAATGACAGTGCCATTGTTCACAAGGTTGGGTCCCAAGAACCCCATGTTGAAAATTTGGTGCAAACATTCCTAAAATTGGCAGATACTGTAAAACAACATAAGTTGCAACCCCCCTATTGACTCCAATTATATGGTTTACCTTTTATTCTTCAGTTTGCAGTTGGGCTTTGAAGAGTGCAGACGTGTTCCCTGTCTGAAGAAGATGACAGCGCTGACCTCCAGAGGTAAGTTTAAGGTAAGGGTGGGTACAGGGAGGTGAATGTGTAGAGGAGGGTGGGGTTGGGGAGGGGACTTGGGAGATAACAAGGGACCATTTTCTTTATTACAGATTTAAAAAAAAGACATCGGGGATGGTTTTCTTTTTTCACAGTTAAAAGCAATAATATGGGTACACTGGGGTGGGCTCCCAGTGTGCCACAAAGGTTGGGGGATCATGATGCCGACAGGGGGATTGGGCACCCGTGTCAGCAATAAAAGTGGGCTGTGATGGGGAGCATCCAACACCAGGAGTGGGCATCCCAGTATAGGAAAGTTTTAAAAAAAGAAAGTCTATCTTAGCACACTGTGGTGGGCTCCCAGTATTGAGGGGCATAGACACCAACACATGGGTATTGGGCACCCCAATGTTGGTGTGAAGCAGGAATTTGGGTTGGGGGCAGACTACTTCGATGCAGGATCCAGCACTGAAATGATCACAAATTTCGATGCAAGATTCTGCATCGAAGAAAAGTTGTCAAGAGATGGTTTTCTTTTTTTCACAGGCTTTTAAATAATGTAGGGCACACTGGGGTGGGCACCCAGTGTGCCAAATAAGTGTGTGTGTCTGTGGGGGATACGTATCGACATGGGGATTGGGCACCCCGTGTTGGTGCGACAAAGTGGATCTTCCTCAACTCTGCAGCTGGCAGCACGAGTTCCAGCTGTGGCTGCAGAAGTCAATAAAATACTGCTCTTCTCATACAGAGAGCAGCCTTCAAGCTGTTCTCTGCATAAGCTGACACCCAACCAAAAAACTTGTTTGGGTCCAGCTGAAAACAAAAAAAAACATCAGAATACATCTCTTTAGCTGTGTTCTGTTTTTTTTTTTTCAAAATGTTCGGTACCTCAGTATCCTCACTAAGCAGCAAACAAGATGGTGGATGCAACACAGTTCAGTAGCTCGAACTTCTGTGAACTGTGCACACAATACCAGCATTCTTTGTGAAAAGAAGCTGGTATTTTGCGCACAATACTGTATTGTACGAAATATAGTATCTTTCATGCCTGACATATAAATTTTCCCATAGAAAATAATGGGAAATTTTAAAATGTCATAACTTTTGAACGGATTAATACTTTTCCACCAGACCTTCACAAGACACATCTGTGACTCAAAGGGTTTCTACCCTGAAAATTTCAAACCACAACATAAAGCCATTTATGTGAACCAGCTATAGAAAGAAATGTAAAAAAATGATTTTTCTGTTTGTTCAACACTTTATATCTCATAAACCACTCAATGGATCCCACAACCTTTGGCAAGATGAGACCTTTCCCTAGAGATTATCCAAGCCGCATTTCATGCAAATCTGTTGAACGGCTCTCAAGCTATTAAGCTTCAAAATTTGGACTTTAACATAGAAGTGCACGTTCACCCTAACTATACTGGCATGACCATGCCAGTGTAATACATATATGTATATATATATATATATATGTGTGTGTGTGTGTGTGTGTATATATATATATATATATATATATATATATATATATATATATATATATTCTATGCAAAAAACTTTGTTAATGCATCAGTTAGGGTTCTTCTACAGCAAAAAAAGCAAGGAAATTTGGGGTTAGGGTTGAAAGCTCCCCTTGGACACCCCAGCCCACTCCCCAACCAGCATTGGGGTGTGCATTGGGGTCGTCGGCCCTAACTCTCAGCCCATCACATGTGTAAAGAAGCAGAGGTATAGGGGAATGGGGTGAGAGTTAGGACCGATGTCCCCAACATGTACCCCGTTGCCAGTTGGGGGCTGGACTGGGGGGTCCAAAGGGGGCTTTCAACCCTAACCCCGAATTTCCTTGCTTTTTTCACTGTAGAAGAACCCTAACTGATGCATTAATTAAGTTTTTTGCATAGAATGTCCTTACTTTTAAGAAAGAATAGAAAAGTAGAAAGTTGTGCAAGTTGGTGGGGAAGGGCCCTACGCTCCCACTAACTTGTAAGTGTCAGGCCACATTACACACCCAATGACTAAAAGGTACATTCACAACAGCAAGGCCAGCCACCAAACAAATGTTAATCTAGTAGAACAATAGAAAACGCTGTCCACAAAATGTAAACATCTCCACACAATATATCTGTAAAAAATATATTGTCCAACATGTAAACACCTCTATTAACATCTACAGGACATGCCATCAACACCCTCCAAATTTCAAGTAAAAACATCAAACCGTGTCCAAGATATGACATATCAAAATTTGAAATTTTCATTCATCAGAGTGGCACAGTTCTGCACCTGCTGATATTTAACACACACAATGACTAAAAACTACATCCATGATACTAAGGCTAGGTATCCTATCAATTTCATGCCACCACCACAAGCAAAATGCTGTCCGCAGAAAGTAAACTGCACCACACCGTATCTGCACCAAAAAAATATTTCTGACATGGAAACATTGTCATTTTTATCCACATGAAATGCTGTCAACACGCTCCAAATTTCAAGTGAAAAGACTAAACCGTGTCCGAGATATAACATTTTAACGTATGAGATTTCATTCATCAGACTGGCACAGTTCTGCACCTGTTGACATTTAACACACACAACAACTGAAAACTACATCCATGACACTAAGGCTCGGTACCCTATCAATTTCAAGCCACTACCACAAGCAAAACATTATCCGCAACACGTAAAGAGTGTCACGCAATATCTCCGCAAAAAAATTTTCTCTGACATGTAAACACCATAATTCACACCTACAGGACATTCTGTAAATACCCGCCAAATTTCAAGTAAAAAGACCAAATTGTTCCTGAGATATTCGATATGAAAGATTACTAAAATTCCCCTATCTAGTCCATTATAAAAAATGTGACCATCTTGTCCCTCCCTTACGATCAAAGATGGCGATCAAAGAATCTCACGATCAAAGAATTTGCAGGCTCACGATCAAAGAATTTGCAGGTTCATGAACAAAGAATTAAAAATATTATAAATCAAAAAATTAAAGAAATTGCGGTATACCACCATCATGGTTCAACAGAACGAAGCCCCCTGAGTAAAACCCATCCTCATTTGACTTCCTAGGACACCCCTGGGTTGAGAAAATTGATTTTTAAATTGGGCCATCTTGTCACTCACTCACGATGCATGATCATGATCAAAGAATCTCACAATCAAAGAATTTGCAGGCTCACGATCAAAGAATTTGCAGGCTCACGAACAAAGAATTAAAAATGATGAAACGCATATTTTTCACTGGTTTGAACCGAACCAATGGCATGCCTCGATAGAACGGACCCTCCTGAACAAAACCCATCCTCATTTGTGTCCCTAGCCCACCCCTGAGCCGAGATATTAATGTTTTTAGGTCATGATGCAAGGTCATGATCAAAGAATCTCACGATCAAAGAATTTGCAGGCTCGCTGTCAAAGATCATTAGCGAGCCACGAATTAAGATTTTAAAAGCTTATAACTCTATTTTCTGACCGATTTGGATGAAACCAAAGGCATGGCTCGATAGATCAGAGCTCCCTGAGTAAAACCCATTGAAGTTTTACTTCAGAAGTGACCCCTGAGCCGAGATATTTGTGTTTTTCCAATTGGAAAATAAAAAACAAAATGGCGGACACCACGATCAAAGAATTTTGAAAATCCTCAGAGAAAAAGATTCTTGAACTGTGAGGTTGCAAATTCTTTGATCGCCAGGTGGGATGAGAAGGCCAGAACCCCCATTCTTTGATCGCAAGATATAGATATAAATTTTCCCATTGACTTATAATGGGAAATTAAAAGTGCCATAACTTTTGAATGCCTTAATATTATTTCACCAAACAAAAAGTGGCATGTTCAGCCACCAAAGCTCTTTCAAACAAGCCATCTCACAGAGTGGCACACTACACAATGGCCATGCAGGACCACATTAAGAATGCCAAAAGGTGCCTCCAAAAATGGATAATTTTGTATTATTCAGTGCTTTCATACACAAAGACTGGCACTCCGACAGAAATGCAATTTGGCATATCAAGAGACCTAGTACACCCCAACATGTGTACCAAATTTCAGGCAAATCCATTAAACGGGTCCAAAGTTATTAATGTCCAAACTTTTGACTTCAGTATGTAACTGGTCACTCAACCCTAACTATAGTGGCACAACTGTGCCACTATAATATATACAATATATATATATATATATATATATATATATATATATATATATGTCTTGCAAAACACTTCATTAAAGCATCAGTTAGGGTTCCTACTGAAGTGATAAAGGCAGGGAAATTAGGTGTTAGGGGTTCCAACCCTAACACCCCACCCTCCCACTCAACCCTACCATTGCAACCCCAACCAATTTCCCTGCCTTTGTCACTTCAGTAGGAACCCTAACTGATGCTTTAATTAAGTTGTTTTGCAATGAATTTCCTTAATTTTTGAGATTGTATAATAGTATCCCCATTTTATGGGTGTTGTGTGGAATTTTTGCTGAATGCCGACATGGGGATTGGGCACCCTGATGCCATCAATTATTATTAAAAGAATGGGCGGGGGCTGGGCAGGGGCATCTGTCACCAGGAGTTGGCATCCTGGTGACAGATTATTTTTATAAACAATAAACTAAGTAGGGGGACTGGGATGGAGGATGGGGGTACCACTAGACATCAGGGAAAGGGCAGCTGTCATGTAGAACTGCAGCTGGCAGCACAACTTCCAGCTGTGGCTGCAGTACTCAAGAAAATAAAAAAAAATGAATATCAGAATGTAGATAAATGGGTGTCATTTACCTACCCTCTAATGTCTATTTTATAAAATGTATTCATTTTTTTCTGTTTCACTCGTTTTGTTTCTCTTGCTAACTGGAGAAACAAAATGGTGAACCTACGAAAAATTATTTTGCTACACCAACACAGGATGACCCTGTCTGTGACCAGGGATTCTGTACTGTGACACAGAATCCTTGTTTGGTACAGAATTGTGATGCAGAATCCTGTTTTATGTGTGACGTCTGTTTTTTCCCAAAGAAAATAATGGGAAATTCAAGATTTAATAACTTTAGAATGGATTAATATGTTCTTAACAAACATTCAAAAGGCACAACTGTGAAGCCATGGCTTTCTAACCTGAAAATTTCAGCCAAGGAGCTAAAGCCGTTTCTGAGATACAGGTGAAAAAAAAACAAAAAACTGCAAAATCCACAAAACCTCTGTGTATTCAACACTGTATCTCAGAAACCACAGAAAGGATTCAAACCATGTTTGCTAATTCATGAGACCTACCTCTAAGATTTATGCATGCCAAATTTCATACAACTCCATTTAACCATTCCAAAGTTATTGACCTTGAAAAACTGCAACACAGAATCCTTGTTGGGTGCAGAATTGTGACACAGAATCCTGTTTGTGCTGGACATCTATTTTTTCCCATAGGAAATAATGGAAAGGTCAAGATTTAATAACTTTGGAACTGATTAATATTTTTTTCACAAAATCTTCACAAGGCACATCTGTAAGGCCAAGGCTTTATACCCTGAAAATTTCAGCTGCGAAGCTGTAGCTGTTTCTGAGATACAAGTGGACAAAAAAATAGCAAAAACCACAAAAAAAACTATGTTTTGTCAATACCCTGTACCTCAGCAATCACACAAGAGATTGACACCAAATTTTCCACATCAAGAGACTTATTCCTAAGGTTGACATATGCCAGATTTCATGTAAATCTGTTGAATTATTCCAAAGTTATTAACCTGCAAAAACTGTGACACAGAATCCTTGTTTGGTGCAGAATCGCAACACAATCCTGTTTCACACTGGACATCTATTTTTTCCCATTGGAAATAATGGGAAATTCAAGATTTAATAACTTTGAAACGGATTAATATTTTTTTCACCAAACCTTCAAAAGGCACATCTGTGAGGTCAAGGCTTTCTACCCTAAAATTCCAGCCAAGAAGCTAAAGCCATTTCTGAGATACAGGTGGACAAAAAAAAAAAAACATCAAAAAACACGAAGACTTCTGTTTTTTCAACACTCTGTATCTGAGAAACCATGCAAGGGATTCAATGTGTACAGTGCTTCCTCTTTTATCCACCCCTCCTTTATCCACCACCGTCACCAGTGTGAGCTCTTGTCCCATTTTCCTACAATGCTATGTCCCCCATTAACTGCCACCCTCTCATGTCTGCCACCCTCTTTTATCTGTCAAAATTTAGGATGTACGGAGCTTGGTGGGTAAAAGGGGGATCACCGTATTTAAATTGATATATAAATATATTCATTGCAAAACAACTGTGCTAATACACCAATTATGGTTCTACTTAATGCCACAAAATTAGGGAAATGTGGCTTTAGGATTTTACACCCTAACTCCCTGCCCCCTACCCCCAAGCAGCAAAGGACAAGACCACACAAGCAACCACAGACAGCCATCATCAGGTAAGAAAAACAACATACAACTATTTCCAGATAACACAAATGCAGTAGCACTGACATGATACCTTCATGGATTTGTATCTTCATCACGCACACTGTAAGACACACACACTCACTTCTAGCTGTAGATTGAAATATGCAACACTCAGTTCACAACACTACTTCTGTCTGCAGAAGCACAAGCCCCTGCAGCCACAGATACAAATCTATAATACCCAAAATGCAAGAGTTCTTTTGTGTGAAGAAGTGCAGGCCCCTATGGGACCTGTGCTTTGGTAGCCACAGGTACTCATGCACATTGTAAGACGTAGACATAGTTCAGTCTGCAGAAGTGGAAGCCCATGGGGGGCCTAGGCTTCTGTAGCCACAGGTGAAAGACGTACACACTGAGATCAGAAGTTCAGGACCCATAAAATGCCTGATACCCAAATTACAGCAGTCCTTCTTTTTGCAGATGCACAGGTGTAAGATATACAGACCAAGTTCTGTCTGCAGAACTGCAGGCCCCTGTGTAGCCTGCACTTCCACAGCGGCATATGGAAATCCTTGATACCCAGATTACAACAGTACTTATAAAGCCACAGGTACTTATGAATGCTTTAAGTCATACACATGCAGTCATGGCTGCAGAAGCACAGACCCCTGTAGATACCAATCCATGAAGGTAGCACATAAGTGCTACTGCATTTGTGTCATCTGGAAGCAGTTGTACTTTCTTGCCTGATGATGGCTGTCTGTTGTTGCTTGTGTGTTCTTCTCCTTTTGTTGCTTGGAGGATGGGGGTGGGGAATTAGGGTTGGGTGGTTTCCCTACTTTTGTAGTGTTACGTTGAACCCTAACTGTGCATTAATGCATTGTTTTGTAATTAATTTATTTTCTGTTTGCGATAGTGGAATCCTATCCTCATTTACACAAACTCCTTTGGAACCTGCGTGAAGAGATGCAGACATGCACGGCCCTGTGGGCCCTGACCCAAGGGAAGAGTCCATCTGTAAGTGGTCCTTCTGGTGTGGCATCAGATATCAAGAATTTGCTGGGCTGTCTTGTGTGCTTTGGAAATGCAGGGCCCTCTGGGTCCTGTGCTTCCATGTGAACACAAATACAGATGCACAGGGCAAAAAGTCCATTTATCAGCTGGAGAGTAGGGTCCTCTTGCACCAATGGGTGTGGATGTGCATGGCCCTATACCAGGAAAAGCTTTCTTCACACTATATGGTTCTTGGGCCTGTGTGGGCTACTCTGCACCTTTTCTTCCCAGATTGGGGGGTTGCCACTGCATGACAGCGCTGTCCCCTCAGCCTAGACCCATCCTGCTGGCTCACTGAGCTTGCCCCCAAATGCAGCTCACTGGCACAGGACCACATAGCACTACCTACATGGGTAAAGGGTGACACTACACAGATTATTTCTTATAATTTCTATTTTCAATTTTTGACCCCAAATTTTCAAAATAGTGGTTTTATGACTCCAGCTTATAAACATAACAAGTAGCACACATAGAATCGTGGTCAAAATGAAGAAAGTAATATTAAACTTAGCACAGATCTGTCAGGCATATGCTATATGTGTAAGCTGACTGTCTAGCATATCCCCATAAACTTACTTTTCAGGGTTGTTTATCAAATAATTTTGTACCAGCTGGATGGAAAATAACACATGTAATCCCAATTCATAAAAAAGGCCCTATAACAAACTGGGAGAACTATAGACCCATTAGTCTCACCTCACCTGTCTGTAAAATACTAGAAATTCATATTAAAGACATAATCACTTCTGTCTTAAGTACAAATAATGTAGAGTAGCATAGCTTTAGACAAGGCAGAGGTTGTCTATCTAACCTAATGTGTTTCTACGAAAACAAAAGTGCCCTGTTAGACAAAAGTATCCCCTGTGATGTTGTGTTTATTGATTTCAGTAAGGCTTTTGATATAGTGCCACGCTGGGCATTGATAGAGAAATTAAGTAAATTGGACATCCATAATGACATCAGTAACTGGATAAACAACTGTTTATCTTGCAGAACACAATGATTTATGATAAATGGCCATTTCTCTGGACTTGGTGATGATACCAGTGGGGTGCCGCAGCGCTTGGTTTTGGGCCTCACTCTCTTCCAGGCTTTCATAGCTGACATGACTACAAATACCCAGTCTATTACAGTGACATACACAGATGATGTGAAAATAGGTAGCCCTTGTTTAACAGCAGAACATGCCTAAGTTCTTCAAAGGGATTTAGATAAAATATCCAACTGGGTCCCAAAGTGGGGGAGGAAGCTCAATGCAGGTAAATGCAAAGTAATGCACTTGGGCAGACATAAGCCATATTTCTCATATGTCTTAGGAGATTCACTCTTAGTAACTTCAAGTGGTGAAAACGATCTAGGGGTTATTATATCCAGTGACTTTGATAATACAAACAAATCAATGAGGCTATTAAAAAAAAACAATAAAGTCATCTGGTCTATTAGAAGTAACATACAATCAAGGGATGCTAAAGTCCTAATGCCCTTATTTAGAACCTATGCAAGACCACATTTGGAGTATGCCTCACAACTGTGGTCTCCTTACAAAAAATCTAATAGTACACAATTAGAAAGAGTACAGCGGAACTTCACCAAACATATCTATGGTTTATATGATCAGCCTTATGAGAACAGATTACAGTCTCTAAAACTGATGTCATTAGAAATACATCATTTGAGAAGGGATTTATTACTACTTTACAACATCATTCATGATCCCTTCTTGATGATTGAACTTGGTCTTGAGTTTGAAGACACTGCTTATGATATCAGAGGTCACCTACAAATAATAGGTAAACATTTTCACTACGTTAAGAGAAAACACTTCTTTACCCGAAGAGTAGTAAACCCTTGAAACAAGTTGTCAGAGGATATAAAAATTAGTAAAACTAAGAATAAAGTCATAAAACAGTTGATAAATTCATACTATCAGGGAGAAATTGCTGTATTATCCATTTTGAATTACAGGAGCGGTTATGGGCATAACCTGCCTTCTTGCTCCTTATGTTCCTTAATATGAACCTTAGTATAAGGTTTAGACAGCATGTATGTTCACCAATATCACATTAGAAGCCTTCCAGCATAAACAGCATTTTAGCTGCAGTGAAGGACTTCCATTTCTGACATTTATGACATTAAATAGATTTTATGCAGATCAGAAAAAAAATCAAAAACACATTACTCATTATGCAGACACATAATGGGGTGCTGGATGTGGTTGATAAGCTTAATAAGTGCCTGTCTTTGATTCAGATTTGGATGCCATCTAGCTGGTTGAGACTTAACCCCAAGAAGAATGAAGTGCTGGTGGTTGAGCTGGGTCAAAGGGGGGAGTGGAGGACTCTAGGTGGAGATTGGGCTTTGGCTCAGCCCCTCTATGTTAGTGGCATCCACCGAGGTGAAAAATCTGGGAGTCATTCTGGATAACGAGCTAACACTGGAGGCTCAGGTGGCAGAAGTAGTGCAGAATGGCTTTTATCATCTTTATAATATTGTCCAGATTAAGTTCATTGTTCTGCCTAACAACCTAGCCTCACTAGTACTCATGTTTGTGACTTTGAGGCTTGACTACTGTAATGTGATATACATTGGTGTCAAAGGAGCTGTACTGTGTCACCTGCTGCTGCTGCAGAATGCAGCAGCCCAGCTACTGATGGGTTATCCAAGATACTGTCATATTTCGCCAGTTCTAAGTGATCTGCATTGGCTGCCAGTGAAGTGGCGTATCTCCTTTAAAGTGGGTCTGTTAACCTACAAGGCCCTACATGGACTAGACCCGGGCTACCTGTTAGAGCTCCTGCACCCTTACACCCCAGGACGTCCTCTCTGCTCTGCAGAAGAAGTCATCGTGGCAGTCCCAAGGGTGAGGTTAAAATCATCTGGGGACTGGGCATTTGAAGTGGCTGCCCCAGTCCTTTGGAACTGGTTGCCCTGGACTTTGAGGCAGGCCCTCTCTGTAGAGGTTTTTAAATGTGGTTTGAAAACTTTTTTACTTAGGTAAACATCTGTGGATTAAATTAAATTAAATTAGATAATTTAGATTTGATGAGTTACTTATATGCTATTTTAGATTTTTGTACTTGTTATATGGATTCTGTAAAGTATGTATACTTTGATATTTATTTTATGTAACTCTTTGTAATGGCACCCTGAGCCTCCAGAGAAGGGAGTCACAAATTAATAAAGACTACTACTGCTGCTAATTAATGAAATTATGCTTTATCACCACTTCTTGCCTATGTGGTGTTGTGGGGGGGGGGGGGGCTTGTAACAGATGGATAGGGATCAGTTTATTGGGTATTACTGCAACTCATCAGTGGAGAGATAACAAATATTGATTCCTGTGTGATAATATTTGTAACCATTATTATTAATAAAAATGCAAGCATGGCATCATCTTATTGTGTTATTATAGTCTCCCAGACAATCCACCTCCTTGTGAAGCCATTGCCATTTTTTATGATTTCAGTACTGATACTTCATATGCAATCCCCCTTCCCAACCATCATCACCAAACACACAAAGAAACAGTTCAGTTCCATATCAGAAAAGAAAAGAGCAGCAATCAGCACCTTTCTCTGCCAGTCAGTCATGTTCCCTGATCACAGTATGTGATTATTAGCAATCTACAAAGCAATTAATATTGAAAAATTACAAAGGGCTATTCTTATTTGATAATTAGATGTAGGACACTTAGTTTATGTTTTTATGTTAATGAACTGCACTGGATAGCATGACAGTAACAGGATGAGCCTACAAAAATATAGAAAAGCAGTTTAATTTATGAAACATGGTCAGATATCAGAATGGGATCAGATCAGCTGTTTCTTGACTACGCCAGCAATTGAGAGGTACTGTATATGGCAAACAGGACTAACATGGAAAAATATAATAAACAAATTAGATTTGGTAAAAGGCCAAGTCAATCATCAGGTCTCAGTTACAGTACACTGATCTTGAGTGCAGAGTTTGCTATACATGCTTGAGACTGACATGAGCTTGCTTGAAAGATGTTGCCACTGATCTATAAGAAATGTTTAAGGGCAGCTTGCCCAATGGCATGGAGGATTAAGGTGTTGAGTGACTTACCTCTTGCCACTCCAGTGACCTGTGTTTGGGAATGAGCATGGGTTGCCTAGGGTCATTGAAGGGGGAGAGGATCAAGCATCCCAGGAACTGCTTTTCTGTCCTAGGGAGTGGTGGCCAGCTGTCTCAACCTCTGACTGCCACAGAGTGGAGGCCCGGTGTTAGTGCAGGCAGAAAGTGGCTCGAAGGGTGGTACTGCAGTTTCTGCAGGATGTATATGTCTCAACACACACATACTCTTGTGTTGCTGTGGCAGGAGAAGGAGATACAACAGAAAAGTAGGGGTGCAAACTTAATGAAGCCTTATCCGATCTCTCGTGGCCCATAGTGCCACTTGGGTCTGGGCAGAACTGGATGAACTGATCAGGGGAGATGGCCCTTCCCTTCCTGGCCCTGCCACAGGGAGAAATCCATAGAAGACTTGTCCACAGTGCTCAAGGGAAGTATGTGATAGTTGTGAGGAGAGGGGACAGAAAGGTCTGCCCATCACCCCAAAAGGAAAAAAAACTTATAACAAAAAAAGAGATGATTAAGGTGCCAGCTGACCTATCAAGTCATGAACAGAAAAACAGATCCTCTCACTAAGCTGAGCACCCAGGATTTTGGGGTGCCCAGCCCAGAAAACAATTTTTGGGCATTTAGCTTTTAAAAAAACCAAACACCTAAGTCTACATAAATGGGTCAAGTTAATTTGTGAAAGTTAATTTGAGGCATTAAAACAGAGTTTTACTGTGGCAGATAATTTGAGGCAGTAAAAGATTTTCACTGTTGCAGATAGTTTGAGGCAGTAAAACAGATTTTTGCTGTCACAGATAATTTGATGCAGTAAAACAGACTTTTACTGTTGCAGATAATTTGAAGCAGTTAAATGGTAACGCCTCACATTTTATGGTTTGCACTTAAATGTGTGACACTAAAACATGAGACACTATAATTTTATTTCTGTGTCTCACATTTTCTCATGACTTGTCTGTTTTACAATATTTTAGTGCCAGATTTTGAATATGCTGTTTATATGACCCTACATCATGAACAAGTATGGTGGGAATTTTTAAGTACAATCGAAAGGTGATTTCACAGTCACTCTGCGAAAGCACCTTTTGGGCAGGATTTAACACATTCTAACCACCATGTTCATGACACAGAGTCAAAATAATATTTGCATTGCACTAAAGTTTGTGTCACTAAAATTTTAGTGTCACACATTTTACTGTTGCACTTAAATATGTGACATTAAAATGTGAGATACTAAAATTCCATTTTTGTGTCACATACTTTTTACTCATAACTTGCCCATTTTACAATATTTTAGTCCCAGATTTTGAATATACTGTTCATATGACCCTACCTTTTTACAATTCAGTTTTATTGTTTGACTTAGTTATAAGTAATTACAATCATTAAAGCATACAAAAATTATAAATGGGAACTTTTACAATGCATATACATATCGCTTCTGCATATGACCTTAATTTTATGAAAACAAAAAAGTATTTCACCGCACTTCAGCAAAACTCAGCTGTCTGCTGCACCGTAATGAGGGTGGATAACCCCCACAATTGGCAAAATGTAAACAGATGTATGGTGCTCAAATAAGAGAACAGGCAGCAGACAGTCATATTTTAAACACAATGTATGAATTTACTGTTTGCCACAAAAAATCTTTTGTCACAGGCAATACCCCTAGTGCCTCAACTCCTGCATGAGTCTTCCAGATTCATATAGGAGTTGAGGCACTAGCGGTGTTGCCTGTGACAACAGATTTTTTTATTACCTTAATTTCACAATTATTTAAAATAATAAGTCAGTTTATCATGTGTTCGGACACTAAAGTGCATCAATAATATCAAATAGATTAAAAAGGCTTTTACCACATATACACATATTATACTCACATCTAACATTAGTTTGTAAATTCTTTAGTTCATGAAATCAGGTTACCACAATTTATCTCTGAAAGTGCATTATACCATAGGCTAGTTCCCTTTTTAAGTCACAATATAGGTGTTGCAATCACAGAAAGCAAATATATCCCCACATTTTACATGACAGAAGATCCTTGAGTAACACAGTTTTTCCAGTAATTAAGTCTTGCTTCCCTCGTCTAGGTGTATTTTCTTTTGTTCAATTATTTTTAGGAGGGAGGCCACTGCCAATAGGGTTTCTTTATTTTGAGATTTCAGAAGGTGTGTCACTAGGTGTTCAGGTTCCTACTCCAATGAGCCCACTATATTTCCTAAGAATTGTTTTCTAAATTTATTGCAGAGTGGGCACAGGACTACCAAGTGCTTGAGATCATCCATGTCCAGGCCACATTTGCACAGGACTTTCCCCCTATGCCCTTTGTTGTTATAAAAATTAAGTTTCCAATTGCTTGTAATACATTTGAATCTATATCTGGTTAATAACTTCCTGAAGTCCGGTTAATCCACAATTTCCAAGTATGTTTCCATCTTATGTATTCTTTTGTTTTTTGACATCCATTTGCATGCTTTAAATTGTCTGCAGAGGGCCAGATCCTTTTGTATATAGATGTTCTTAATTATTTCTTTACTATTTAACTTTATTTGTTGAAATGAAAGTCTAAGACTGTCTGGTACACTTTCCAGTAAGCCAAAAGGTAATGGGATTTTCTCAATCATTAACATGCAAGGGGACAGCAAATTTTGGTTTGCATATACGATAGCCTCATCCAGGCATAGCCTTGGCAGTTGTGTCTCTCATTGTATAAACCTTTAGCCAGTATATTATTTGCCTTTGTTTGATCTGGCATTCAATAGGGAGTTGCACCAATTCTGCCCTTACCAATGCAGAAGGTACACTGTTTGGGAGGCCTAGGATTTTTTATAGAATTTATTAAAAGTTGTTTCCAACTTAATTTTTTCCTCCAGCACCCCATATTTCCACCTCATAGAGCAACTGACTCCTAATCTTTACATTTATAACTCATAGATTTCCTTTTAATGATCTTCCTCTATATTTATATGAAAATGAGTTTAAGATTGGGATATATTTTTTGTCTTATTTTCTGCTTCTCTAAAATGTCGGTTCCATTTGCCATTTTGGGTTAGAACTAGCCTCAAATAGCAAAATTCCTTTACTACTTCTAAGCTTTGTTTATTAACTGTATATTTATATTCTTTTTAGTTTCCCAGAATACCATTACCTTAGTTTTGTCATAATTAAGTTTTAGATCTGCCCTCTCACATTCCTCACTGTCTTTGCCTAAAATCCTTTTTATTCCTAGATAACTAGTGGAGATTAATGCCACGTCATCAGCATAGGCAAAATATGGGCAAGCTCTGTTGCCTATTTTTGGCATAGGATGTTCTCGTGCATACATAGTGTTTAGGGTGGTCTGAAAATATAAATTGAACAAAATATGTGAAAGTGTACAGCCCTGTTTGACACCTACAATATATTAGATTCAAACCTCTCACTTACATCACCATTATTGTTATATCTTATGCTGGTATAATTATTCTGATAGGGGAGTCTGATAATCTCCAATATATGTTTCTCTAGTCCTAAACCCTCCAATCTTTCCCAAAGTTTATTGCGGTTTGCTCCATCAAAAGCTGTTTTTAGATCGATAAATATACAGTAAAGTTTTTGTTTTTTTTATCCTGTTATATTTGTATATGAGATGTGTTAAGGTGAAACATTGATCTAGTGTAGATTGACCAGTTTTAAATCCTGCTTGTCCCTCATCTATGACTCCTTGTTCATCTGCCCAAATTGTTAATCCGTTATTAATTATTCTTGTAAACAATTGTTCTATACAGTCAATTAAACTAATTGGTCTGTAGCATTCTGGTTTGCCCGTATCTCCTTTTTTGAATAGGGAAACTATGATATTTAATTTCCAGCTTTCAGGGACTGTCTTCTCTTTGCAGATCAGGTTAAACAGAACCACTAGGAAAGGAATCAATTTGGATGTGGTGCAGAATATATTATCTAAAGGAACCCCATCAGGATCAGGGGCTTTATGTTTTTTAAATGATGTTAAGGCTTGTTCCATTTCTTTACAGGTAATGGGATTAGGGGTCCATTAATCTATTTCTGGAGCTGTAACTTCCTTCATTTTGTCTAGGTACTCTTGATCTTTCTGAAAAAAATAGATTCTTGAAATGTTTTACCCACCTGTCTGGTTCTATGTATGTGTCCAGGTCCTCCATATAATCCGTTGTACCTCTATTGACTATATTCCAAAACCTTTTTGTATTTTTGGAATGTACAACCCTTTCTATGTCCATTACCCTACCTCATGAGCAGGTATGGTGGGAATTTGCAAGTACACAGCAAATGCAATTTTGCAGTCAGTCTGCAAAATCACTTTGTGGGTGAGATTTAACACATTCTAGAGACCATATTCATGATGTAGGGTCAAAATAATTTTTGTGTTGCACATATAAGTGCAATACTAAAATGTGATTTAAAAATGTGTAATGTTATAATTTTCCCTGCACACCAAAAATGGAACTCTTGGGTTGTACTTTAATGCAGATGGACTGCGCATCTGTATCTGGTCAGACAGGTCCTGAAGAGACCATCGTGAGTAAGGATATGATTCCACTTCCTCAAAAAGAAAGGATAGTGTGGGCCACTTGGAAATCAGCTTCCACTGGTACCAAATCCAAAAGTCCGGGCTAGTACCTTGCAGAATCAGCTGAGCTGTAACTCATGGAGGATTCCTGAACTACTGTTTAGGTTCAAGAAATTGAAGGGTCCCTGGCCTAGTCAAGACTCACTGGATTCCTCACAGAATGAGCTGAGCTGTAGCTCATGGAGGATTTCTGAACCACTGTTTAGGTTCAAGAAATTGAGGGGTTCCTGGCCTAGTCAAGGTTCGCTGGATCCCTTGCAGAATTAGCTGAGCTGTAGCTCATGGAGGATTTCTGAACCACTGTTTAGGTTCAAGAAATTGAGGGGTCCCTGGCCTAGTCATGGCTCGCTGGATCCCTTGCAGAATCAGCTGAGCTGTAGCTCATGGAGGATTTCTGAACCACTGTTTAGGTTCAAGAAATTGAGGGGTCCCTGGCCTAGTCAAGGCTCGCTGGATCCCTTGCAGAATCAGCTGAGCTGTAGCTCATGGAGGATTTCTGAACCACTATTTAGGTTCAAGAAATTGAAGGGTCCCTGGCCTAGTCAAGGCTTGCTGGATCCCTTGCGCTGTGTTGTTAAGTTGAACCATAACTGGTGCATTAAATGCAGTATTTATATGCATATATACAGAGATGTAATGCAAATGTACAGTATATGAATCAGTAGCATCTACCCAATGTGCACAAACTCTGCTATCTACCAATTGACCATAAAACAGATAAGCAGTGGAATGGTAAGCCAAGATTGCAGTGGATCAGGGCAGCTGGCCGCCCCCCAAACATACACCATCCACTGGTATAAGAAGGAGCACATACTGATGTATTATTCTGTAATAGGGCTGGTGTGTTATGAAAAACAGATAGAGAAAGAGACTACAACCAAATGAGAAGAGAACATGGGTGCCCATCCCCAGTACCGTTGTATACAAAGGCCCCCTGCCCTCCACTTTGCTCAGCCCTCACATAGGTGGTGACTCTGGGCTGCTCACTGCCCCAGTGCTGCCAATTAGTCTGACCACACTTGCATGCCCAATCCCCAGTGTTGGTATGGCCCCTGAAAAAAGAAAACTTATTTTTTATTTCAACTTTAGTTTTAGTTTAGTTTCAACTTTAGTAATTTTTTTATTTCAACCTGAAAAGACCTGAAAAGAAGAAAACAGTCCCCTGTCAATATGTGACCTCCCAACCCCCACCCAACATCTCACTCAGCACCCCCACCCCAACACACCCTCACTCACTTATGGAGGTGAAAAAGACAACCTCCTCTTTGAAATGCAACTGTGAACTAAAGAAACAAGGTAAGTGCCATCAATGTACTTTCAGTACAAACTTACTCATAACTTTGTCATTTTTAATTTTTATTTCACAAAATTTTCAACGTGGCCTTTTTGGGGCCCCACCTCATGAACAAGGTAGGCAAAGTTTTCAAATCCAGGCTAAAAGGTGATTTTGCAGTCAGTCCACAAAGTCATCTCTTGGATGGGATTTGAAAATGTTCACCTACCAAATGGGGTCATAAGAAGACTATGTACACAGTTCGGGGTCAAAATATTAAAACAAAAGTTATGAATGTACATTGAAATAATTTCATGCTTGCTCATAACTCTGGCAAATTTGGACCCCAAATTTTCAGTGTAGCATTTTTTTTCACACCACCTCGTGAATGTGACAAGCATCATTTTTCACATTCTGGCCAAAATATGTTTTTGCAATTACATACTAACATACTAAAATGCCAGCAGAATATGCCTAATGGTCTCTCATGTCTGCTCGATTTTCAGCACCCGCACTGAGGGCCAATTTTAGTGTCCCGACTCCACCTTGGGTTATACTGTCCCCAGTCCCAGATGTTCCACCTGTATTGGGCCTAGTCAGAGTTACCATCCCCCTGTACCTGTCCCATCCCCTCTTAAACCCGTTGTGGCACAAAACAATGTTTTGCCAGTATTTTATAAATGCAACATGTAATTTTAATAAGGGGGAGTTGTAAAATGACTATCTTGAAAAATTTGGGGTCAAAATGTTTTTAAAAAGTTATTAGAAACATTGTGTGCAGGGCCTATTTTGGCCCAGCTGGTAATGCATTGTTATCTTGTGCTGGTGAGCTGAGTTCAGGGGCAAGCTCAGTGACCCAGCTGCATGGGATGAGGATGGGGAGATAGCACTGCCATGTGACACCACCCAAAGCCTGGGAAGATAAGGTGCAGAGATGGCCTCAGGGGCCCAAGTACCATATAGGTGAAGAGGAGTCTTCTCGTGGCATAGGCTCATAGGCCCATGGCTACCAGACAGCCCTGCACATCAGTTGCCAGATGGACTCTTGGTCCCACACATCTGTATCCATAGCCACATGTATGTGGAGGGTCCAGAGGGCCCTGTGCTTTCACAGCCCACAGACAGACCCCCAAATTCTTGTATTCCCAGTTACATGGAAGTTTGGGGCCCAAAGTGCCATGAATTTCCTTGGGCAGATGGACCATTACCTTGGTGCTTGGTGCAGTGCACAGAGGAGTCTGTGCATCTACTCCTGTTCAAGCAATCAGGATACCATTCCACTATTTCAAAAAGAAAAGAAAGTCATTGCAAAAAGCTGCGTTACTACACCAGTTAAGGGTTCAACTTAACCCCACAAGAGTAGGGAAATGTGGTGTTAGGGATTACAACCATAACTCCCCACCCTATTGAGAAGATAAAAGACAAGAACACATCAGGAACCATAGACAGCCATTACCAGGTAAGACAAATAACATACAACTCTTTCCAGATGACACGAATGCAGTAGCAACACTACTTCTGTCTCCAGAAGTGCAGGCCCCACAGGGCCAGAAGTGTGTGTGTGTGTACGTGTGTGTGTATGTCTTACAGCATACATGAGTATCTGAGGCTGCAGAGGCACAGGCCCCACAGGGGCCTGCACTTCTGCAGACAGACGTAGTGTTGCAATTTGAATATCATGGTTTTCTGTATACAGCTGCAGAAGTGCTGGTTCCACTGCAGGAAGAAGTGTATATGTTATTGTGTATGTCTTCTGTCTGTGGCTGAAGAAGCACAGGCTCCTCAGGCACATGTGCACATGCAGCCAGAAAGTGTGTGCATGTCTTACAGTGTGCATGAATACCTATGGCTACACTGGTAGTGTCACAGTGTGGGTATAATGAATTTCATGGAATCTGCCCTTCTGCAGCCAGAGGATGGTATGTATGTCTTACACCAGAAGCTGTAGAAGTGCAGGCCCCTCAGGGACCTGTGATTCTGCAGCCTGAAGTGTATGTATGTCTTACAGAAGTGTAAGCCCCATGGGGCCTGCACTTCTGCAGGCAAAAGAACTCTTGTAATTTAGGTACATGGATTTTTATCTGTGATTGCAATGGTCTGTGCTTCTGCAGACAAAAGTAGTGTGATTTGAAAATTATGGATTTCTATCTGCAGTCAGAAGTGAGTGTGCACGTCTCACAGTTTGCATGCCATGGGTACCGTATAATCCATGAAGGTAGCATATCAGTGCCACTGAATTTGTGTTATCTGGAAATAGTTGTATGTTGTTTGTCTTACCTGATGATGGCTGTCTGTGGTTGCTTGTGTGGTCTTGTTCTTTTGCTGTTGGGGGGGTGGGAAGTTAGGGTTGGAAACCCTAACACCACATTTCCCTACATTTTTCTTTCAATTCTGTTTATTTACACAGGCTCAGGTGGGGATGTACCGATATCAGTCTGCTTTGATCCCCCACACTGGCATCCCTGTTCAGCTGCCCAAACTGGGAAGATTTGTAGCTTACACCCCACTGCATGGATCCCCAAGGGGAAAGACTAAGATACACCTTATCTCCCATTACAGACTTATGCTGGAGCATCTTTGAGGAGGCGGAGGTAGCTTCACTCTGCAGCTGCTGCTGCTGAGGGTTTTCTTGTAGGTTGCTCTTGGAGACGTTGATGTGTAATGACATCTGTGCATGGACTTGCATGTTCCCACACAGGCCTACAAATGTCTATGGTCATCTCCTCCCCCTTACAGCATGGTCCTGGCTGGAGTACTCCCTGCCACCGCTGGGTGTCACTCTCATATTAGGTGCCTATGACTCCCAGGGGGAAGGAGGAGGAGAGCAGTCCATGGGAAGCTCATCCCACCTATCCTTTGCTGCCCTCTGATGCTCTGGTCCCATTTCCAAACCCAGATCATCAGTGTCAAAAGCAGTAGCACTAGTGCAGTGCCAGCAGGATGGCCCCACATTTCCATACTTTTGTGGGGTTAAGTTGAACTTTATGCATTAACACCTTTGTTTTTAATGTATTTGTGAACATTGTACTCTCCTCTTTTCACCATTGTATCCTTTTGTATTCTGTCTCTCATGTACTCCTTCACCTGAGTCACATGTTAGCAATAACCCACCACAGGGTATGGGGTTATAGGCATTTAATCCATGCCTGCAGTGCATTGTGAGGCTTGAGACCACATGCTGAGTGCCCTCACACACCCCCAGGTGTGGATTAAATGCCTATAACCTCATATCCTGAAGTGGTTTATTGCACTTATAACATGGGTTGTGCCCTGACTCCTCTGAATCATGCCCAACACATCGGTTACTATTGTTTTCATGCCTTCAGGACCCATGTATCCTGCCCCAGGAAAAATAGCCCCCATCTAAGGATACACACCCACTCTGTGAAATGTACATTGACATTACCTTGGAAGACTCCTACGATGTTTTGTAACATTTTCCTGCTGATTGCACTGATGCTCACCACTACTGACGCTGTTGTTGTCTGTGTACCACCCATCCCCAAAAAAGGAACATGATCGGCTACAGACAGACACGCTGGTGGATATGTAGCCAACTCACTGTCTGGTTGCATGGTCACACTGTTGTACATACATGTTAATGCTCTTTCTACTGGTGTGCACATATGGAAGATGGTTTCCTTCACAGTACTCGGTACCTGCACAGTACTGTGATATACTCCTTAACATGAGAACTGCAATGTAGCACAAATTCCTCTGTGCACACTGACACACTTGCATCACAATGTGACACCCATGCAGTAGATGGCATCTACTGTGCAGGACAACTTGATTCTGTCACACTCACACACCCTGTTCCTGATGTCACATGGATGGTGATCAGAACCCACCTTGCTGCCTGGCTCCCCATCCCCCTGAGCAACATTCCCAAACTAGGACCTGGCACCTTTGCAGACTGTGAATAACCAACCAGGAGGAGCTGCACGGCTTGCTTCCTGCCTGCCTCTGTCTCTCACTTGCCCTACTGGCCACGCCATGGACCGTCACTGTGTGTCAAGGGAGCAGGGCAGAAATGTTTGAAAAATGTTCAATGTCAGTGGCACTGGAGTATGTTCCTGCAAACAGCATGATCACACACACAGAAGCACAGCACACACCACCACGTCTGCTGGCACTCCCAAGAAACCTACACTGTCAGCACAATGGCAGAAAAAGACACAATGACAGCACACTGCTGGAATTATACATTCGTTGTCACATTCTCACTGTCACTCGCTGTCTCTGTGTCACACTGTATCTCTCTCGTGATACACGGGGTTGGGGGGGTGGTGGCCTGGCAACCTGCTGTATGAGGTGTGCCTGCTACTAGGTTGCACTGTGACAATTGAGATTGCAATGATCATGCTGCAGAACAATACTGTTGTCTCTACAGAACGTCTGCATGACTCTCCTACACAGTGCTGCACAACAGTAGGGAAGTTGCCTTGCTCGGTAGTCCTGTTTTGCATGACCCTGCCATATCAATGTCTCAGGGCCCTTCTCCCCCACTCCTTCCACAGGAAATGTGCTGATCATTCACAGGACTCTCATGCATACCAGAGGACATGGCACCCTTGCAGACACAACTTCTATGAGGCAGGAGGTGCAGGGTTGTGTCTCTGGGTACTTCTTTGTGTTGCTTTTGTTGGTCTGAAGACAATGGCTTCTCTGTGTGTGAAACCAGCACAGCGTACAACTGCTGGAATGCTGCCTTACACCAGGACTCCACTGTGCCCCTAAAAACAGCATGATCACACAGCAATACAGGACAGTGCAGGAATTTAGGGGAATTCTGTGTCACACTGAACTGACAACACAATGACACAGACACACTGGGAACACAATGTGGGAATGCTCAAATATTTATCACTGTCTCTGTGTCACTCTATCTCTGTGTCTTCCTCTGTGTGATGGGAGGGGATGAGGTGCTATACTAACTGACACTCTTTCTCTACTGCATTGTGCATGGACTGGGTACCTACAGCACTGCTAAATGATTCCCTTCTTCATTATTCTGTGCCTGCAGAGCAACAGGGGTCTTCGACTGTGTTTCCTGTGGCTCCACCTCCTAAACACATGGTCTCTGCCATTTAAACACTCCTCCTCCTCCACCACTGCCTTGCTGTATGAAGAGGACTGAAAGTTATGACACACACAAAGGACTGTATGAACAGAAGGGAAACTTTTATTGCTGCACATGACAACTAGAAATGCACAGTATTAACTTATAAAGAAAGAGATCACATACCTATAAACATCAGCATCGACTCGAGTACTACTATGCAGTAGTGATAACAGTGATGTCTCAGAACAAATTGAAAACTGCACCTCCTTGCTGTCATACCTGCTGCCAGCAGGATAGTAATGTTGCATTTCTCACAACTGTAAGGGACAGGACATCTACTGTAATCTATAACTGAAGTGAACATTTACACGGTACATGACAATGCTAACCTGCCATGTCTCTAAACTGTAAAGAACCAGATATGTCACACCTATAAGCATGTAATGCACATATTACAAGACTTTCTGCACAGTACTTCTGGTTACTTGCTATGGTAGTGGAAGTTGACTGTGTCATGATTCATGATGTTCTTTACATCAAACTCAGGAAACATCAAGTGTGCAATATTTACTGCTGCCTCTTGCACTGCTGTGGAGTGGCATGATGCTCTTTTGAGGGGCATGCCCATAACACTCCCACAACTACTACTGTCATCACTTGACAGTGATGCATTGCCCATGATATTCACAGTACTGCACTGCTGTTCTGTGACTACTGGCTCTGTCTTTGCAGTGGTACTACTTGTCGAGGATGAGATAAGCTTGCTCAACTTCTCCCTGTCACTATCGGATGCACTCCAGTAATTCTTAAGGCTTGTCTCTGACCCACATCCTTGGGGTGGAAATCCATCACCTGCAGCTAGCGCAGAATGTGGTGGCCCGGCTTTTAACAAGATCATCTCAGTCCTGTCATATTTCTCCGGTGCTACACGGACTGCACTGGCTGCCAGTTCAGTGGCGGATTACCTTTAAAGTCAGTCTTCTGACTTTTAAAGCCCTACATGGACTGGGCCCAGACTACCTGAAAGAGCTTCTGGTCCCCTACTGCCCTGGGCAATCGCTCCACTCAGCCAACGAGGGGTTGCTAGAGATTCCAAGGATGTGTCTGAAATCTTCTGGGGCCAGAGCATTTATGCATGCTGCCCCAACCCTTTGGAGTTCTCTACCCCATCAGTTACAGGAGTACACGACTGTGGAGGGATTTAAACAAGCTCTGAAAACACATTTCTGGCACCAAGCATTCAGTGAATAACTCTATGATGATATTGTGATTTTATATAATTTATGTTTCTGTGATGTTTGTTTTGTGATTTTAAATTTGTTAGGCACCTTGGCATTTGAAAGGTGCCATAAAAAATAAAGTTTATTATTATTATTATTATTATGGAAATAATTTCATGGGATGCCAAGCCTGCTTCTGACAGGATCTGCACAGCAGTACTGCGGACCGTGTGATTGGTGTACCGCGGCATTAGGTGGACTTCATCCGAGATTTTAGCCATTAAATCACTAAGGTAATTCACATCCTTTGGTTAGTGGGTGTACCAGTGCTCATCCATGGGGTGTATCACTCATTTGGGATGGAGGTAAAGAGCTGGTGCATTGGGGGTCATTGACTGATATATTTTTTAAACGACTGCACTGGACAGTTGGGATTTCTTGGGTCACCAAATAGAAAACCATACTGGCTCTCTTTGTTGAGCTCATGAATGTTTGCATGGTTCTTAATGTGAGAACATGGTCAGGTACTCTTTGCCATTGTCATCTGTCTTCATCGTGAAAGAGTCCTGCTTCAGTTGGTGTACACCTTCATGACCCCACCATGCGAGACCCAGCTGCAGCTCAAACCACAGCTACTTCATTAATCCTGCAGCTGTGTCTGGGGTCAGAGCTTCTGAACCTCATAATGTCTGTAAGTTTCTATGACTAATGGGTGGGTGGTGGGGTGCTCAGTCATTACCAACTTTTCGGATCTGCTTTAGGATGCTTATAAACACATTATAGCTCCTTTAAATGCTGGATCACTAGATATATTCATCATCCAGTTGTTCTCAGTGTTATTAAGAAATTTGTTATTGCCTGCTCTGAGACACAGTAGGGTGCTAACGGTGCAAAGTTTCTCCTCACTTCCTCGTACAGATGCATAAAATTCATACAGGATACCACTCAGCTCTGCAGCTGGCACTGTCTTGTAATTAATGTCCAGTGCTTTGCTACACAGCCAGTCTTTCAGCATATTCACTGCACATGCAGTGCTTTTCTGAGTATTTTCCAGGGTGACATGTCTGTGTGACTGTGGCTCTTTTTTAACTGTGTTCAGTATTCCTGCCATATGGCACACACTACCAGCATCTGATACTGTGCATGACACAAAGGTGCTTTGAGCTCTGCTTTTGCATGATGGGATTACTACCTCTGAAGTCACAGCTTGCTGTGGTATCCCACTGTCACAGTGAGGCTTCAAGGTCCCAAGTACATCAAGCTGCTTCCTTTCTAATGTTAGGTAACACTCTATTGTTGTTTCCTTGCTTTTCCTTGTGTCACACCATGAGGCCATAGAATTGCACCCTCTGCAGAACTGCAGGCTGACAAATCAGATAGCGCTATGCTATGGGGGTTGAGATACTGACAACAACAAAAATGGAAAGGGACCTGGGGGTAGTCATATCAGATGACCTAAAGGTGGGCCAGCAATGTGAGAAGGCAGTAAGGAGGGCTGGAGGGATACTGGGATGCATAGGGAGAGGCATCACCAGTAGAAAACAGGAAGTTGTTGGCCCTCTGTACAGACAGTTGGTAAGACCACATCTGGAGTACTGTGTACAGTTCTAGAGACCCCATCTCAGCAAAGACATAGACAGGGTGGAGGCTGTCCAGAGGAGGGAACCAGAATGGTGCAGGGTCTGCACCAGCAGACATATGAAGAAAGACTAAAGGAACTTGAGATGCATACCCTCACGGAAAGGAGGGAGAGGGGGGACATGATAGAAACTTTCAAATACCTCAAGGGAATCAACATAGACCAAGAGGGTAGCATCTTTCAGAAAAAGAGATGTGCAAGAACAAGGGGGCACAATTTGAAGATAGAGGGAGGATGGCTCAGAGGTAATGTGAGAAAGTATTTCTTCACAGAGAGGGTTGTAGATACATGGAACAGCCTCCCTGAGGAGTTCGTAGAGTCAAAAACAGTGGGGGAATTCAAGAATGCATGGGACAGACATAAGGCAAATCTAGTGTGGGGTAGGAGGAAGTAGGCTGTTGTTTAACTAGGATCTGCAGTTTATCCATTAGGTAGGGAAATGGGCAGACTAGGTGGGCCAAGCAGTCCTTATATGCCATCAAATTCTATGTTTCTATGCTCCTTCCTGGTATTGGCATCAGTGATCTGACAGGCTCCTTTGCTATGCGTCTGTTTCAGTTGCTCATCAGATGTTCCTTGCCACTGTGCTGCAGGACTGTGATGTCCCCTGCCTTACAACCATTGAACCACTCAGCTGTGTGTTGCTGTTTCTTGCAATTGGCAGCTTGGAAATGAAACTCTGCTGGGGACTGCATCTGTCACTAACCTGCACACTGGCAGTACTACAACTCCAGCGCAAGTCAGTCATGGATAGTGCGGCACATACACTATGGGCAAGTTCACTACCTACTTGCCACACTGCAGGATCACACTCTGTGCCATCGCTCCATCTGTATTGCAAGCTGCACTCTGCAAGTGTCTCACTCTCATAACCGCGATCTCGGACTCTGCAGACAGTGCTAGCACTTGTTGTGTTCTCCTTGCTTGCATGCTGCCCACCAGGGAATTTGAGGTTCAGCCAATTGTTGAGGGTCAACTGCCCAAACAATAAGAAATTGTCTTCCATTTGCACCCACCTCTAATACAGAAAAACATTGGCTGCTGATCAGTCTTTGGTCCTGTGCTGCAGGTTATCACAGGACTCCTCATAACATTCCTATCGGGGGGAAGAAGTTCTGGCACTCTAACTGTGGATTAAATAATGAATTTAGTCCACAGCCAGGTGCTCGTCCTCAGCCAATCAGATGTACTACTATCGGGAAACCTTCTCAACCCATGTTATAACTGAAAACAAGCATCAGATCAATTAATTAATAATAAGTTTTTAAAAAGATGCAACAATGATCATATTTACAGTAAGAAAAATAATAGGGAATCCCACCTACAGTGTTTTATCTTAAATGACTTCAGTCCTGACTAGAAACCTTGTCTTTTATTTGAGGGCAGCTTTTATTAAACGTGTTCATAATGCTCTGCCACTTGTATTTGAGTGTGGCTTCTATTCGGGGAAGTATAGTATATAGCTACTGTAATTGGTTCAGCAAACTGAACATGTGAGAACAATAAATCATTAATAACTTCAAAATAAACATTTTTTCACTAAACAACCAAATGAACCTATTCCTGCATAACATCTAACAAACTTGTAAGTTTCATAGCTTAACTCTTTGCAATTTTTTTCTCTATCCATTGGCAGAAACTTTGGCTCAAAAATGGCAAGTGCACAATCATGCACCTACTGTAGGACATAGGAACCCAAGAGCTGAGTATAGGACAGGGTGAGTACTGAAAGTCACTAAGGAGAAAATAGGTCTTTGGTTATATCTGATCACCTCAAAGTGGCAGGGCAATGGGACAAAGCAGTGAGTAGGGCCAGTAGGATGCTGGAATGCATAAGGAGAGGTATCTCTAGCAGGATAAGAGAGGTGGTGTTACCACTGTATTGCTCACTGTAGACCTTCACCTGGACTGCTGTGTCCAGTTCTGGAAGTTGCACCTGAGAAAATACATAGGAAGGGTGGAGGCAGTCCAGAAGAGGGCAATTAAAATGGTACTTGGGTTGCATCAACAGCCCTAGGAGGAGGAGACTGAGAGGCCTCAGCATGTGCACTCTAGAAGAATGAAGAGTGAGAAGGGACATGATGGAGACCTACAAGTAGCTCACAAGAGTGAACATGGTTCATGAGGGGAGTCTTTTTCAAATAAGAATGAGTACCAGGACCAGAGGGCATGTGATGAAGCCGGATTGGGGGGGGGGGATGTTTAAGAGGGATGTCAGGAAGTACTACTTCACTTGAAGTGTGGTGGACACCAGTAACAGACTGTCATCTGAAGTAGTGGAGGCAGAAACAGTAGGGGGCTTTCAAGCATGCAAGGAATATACATAGAGGGATTTTAGTAATTAGGCAGGGAGGAGGGAGGGTCGAGATAGGGTCTGTGGAGACAGACTAGGCAGGGACATCAGGGTCTCACCAGTGAGCAATACAGTGGCAACACCACATCCCTTCTCCTGCTGGTGGAACCTCTCCCTATGCAAGAAAGAAGGTATACAGCTTCAGAGAGAATCTTTCTACTGCGACAAAGTGCTGAATTTGATGTCGAGATCTTATAAGTGTTTCCTAGCTGGTTCAAGGAGGGCGAACTGACATATTTTATCATAGGTGACTCTGAATGTATTAAAAACTGAGTCAGTGAGTGACTTTTAAAGGATATGCCTATTGCATTCCAGAGAAGGTCACAGGACCTTTTTGACTGTGGTTACCCAGACTTCAGGGGTTAGGCAAGCTCTGTCTCTGTTGAAGGAGCCTAGCTTTTGGTTAAACTCAGAGGCTGTTGCCTAAATATTTGATTAAAATTTCAAGGCCCCCCCAAAAGTAGTTGATGGAATAAACCAGCATGATATGCATACTGCAGTTCTAAAATAGTACTGACTACCAGAGTGTTAATCTGAAACACCAACTGAATTAACTAAAACGTCAGCAAAGTTTAAACAATAATAGAGTGAAAAATGATATTTGAAATACAGTTTTCAAAGAAAATAAGAGTTTGCAGGTTCAAGGTAGTCCTCATAGAAACATAGAATTTTCTGGCAGATAAGGACCGCTTGGCCCACCCTGTCTGCCCATCTTCCCTACCCACTGCATATATTGCAGACCCTAGTTGATCTGTGGCTTACCCTTTCTTCCCTAACTCTAGGGTTCCATTATGTTTAATCCATGCCCTCTAAAATTCCCCCACCATTTTTCCCCTACCACCTCCATAGTGAGGCCATTCCATGTGTCCACCACCCTTTCCATGAAGAAATACTTTCAGATATTACCCTGAGGTCTACCCCCTCTAGCCTCATATCATGTCCCTGTGTTCTAGAACATCTTCCTTTCTAGAAGATGCTACCCTCCTGTACCTTAGTTATACTCCTAATGTATTTAAAAGGCTCTGACATATTCTTCCTCTCCCTTCTCACCTCGAATGAATACATATTGAGTTCCTCTAGTCTCTCCTCATATGACTTCTGGTCGAGCCCATGCACACTTTTTGTTGCGCTTCTCTGAACTGCCTCGACTCTGTCTACGTCCTCCCAGAGTTGCAGCCTCCATAACTGTACACAGTACTCCATATGAGGTCTCAGCAGTTATCTGTACAGTGGTATTATCATCTCTATTTTCCTACTGGTGATCCCCCTCCATATGCACCTCAGCATTCCACCGGCTCTCCTCACAGCCTTCACACATTGCTTGGTCACCTTCAGGTTGTCAGATATGATTACTCCCTTTCTTGTTTGGTGAACGTCAGTAACCCCAACCCCCATCATGCACTCCACCCCTGGATTTCTGTGACCCAAATACATGAGTTTGCATTTTTTGGCATTGAATCTTAGCTACCACACTCTTGACCACTCCTCAAGCTTACATAGGTACCTTCTCATTTTCTTCACCCCCTCTGGACTGTCAACCCTGTTGCAGATCTTTGTGTCATCCACAAAGAGGCATACTTTTCCTTCCAGCCTCTCTGCAATGTCACTTATGGAGACAGTAAAGAGGACTAGCCACAGCACTTATCCCTGCTGTACCCCACTGCCACCTCCCTGTCTCTGGATTGAACTCTATTTACCACCACCCTCTGCATCCTATTGCTCAACTAATTTCTGACCCAGTTTACCACCCTGTGACCCACTCCCAGGCTGCCCAGCTTGTTTCCGAGTCTCTTATGTGGGATGGTGTCAAAGGCCTTGCTGAAATCCAGGTAGACCACATCCACCACCGCTCCCTGATCTACTTCCCTGGTCCCCATGTGAAAAACATCTATCGGATTTGTTTGGCATGACCTCCCCACTGTGAATCCATGCTGCCTTGGATCCTGTTGTCCACTGGATTCAAGATGTATCACAGTACTCTCCTTTAGCAGTGATTCCATTAATTTCCCCACCTCTGAGGTCAGGCTGGCTGGCCTGCAATTTCTAGCCTCCTCCCTGCTCCCACTTTTGTGGAGAGGGATTACATTTGCCCTTTGCCAGTCCTCTGGAATCGCCAATGCTTCTAGTGATTTGTTGAAAAGGGAAGGCATACAGTATGCCTGTTCTCCTTTACTCATCTCTTACTTATTTGTCATCCCTCCCATCATGCCGTTTAGTAATGCCAATTGCCTCCACATTTAGCACCAGCTTCTATGAGTTGCCATGCTTTCTAAATCTCTTGGCATAACACATATCAACTACAGAGGATCTCAGGGCTCCCATGCCCAAATTCTCCTTTCTCATCCCTTCTTCTTTCCTTTTCCCATCTTTTTGAATTCAGTCTCTCCTGCCTTATATCCCAGCCTTATCCTGCCTACATTACCACCCTGGTCCCTTCTCCAGTTCCCCATTCTTATCCCTCCCCTCCATTTCACTCCCCTTCTCCTCCACCTCTTGTTCCCATTTTTCCTCTCTGCATTCCCCAGTACTCTACCTCTTCTTGCTCTTCATTCTCTCTGTCTTCTCACTTTACTCCTTCCTCTCTACTTCCCTCACTATCCCACTCCACCTTTTCCCTCTTTCAGCTACCTCTTTCCATCAATCTTTTCAACAACTCTACAGTCCCTCAATCTCTGCTTACCGGTCTTAGCAAATCTCTGAACTGCCAGCACTAATCTCCCTATCTTTCTTTTCCTTCCCCTTATCCTACCCACCCATTGTAATGCACAACTGCCATAACCCAACAACCTTGTTTCTCTAGGGAATATTAGTGTTCCTATGGTGAATATTAGTAAATAGGCAGGGAGGAGGGAGGGCTGCCAGAGACAAATCATAGTCTGTGGAGACAGATTAGGCAGGACCATCTGGGCTGACTGGGTAGGCCAAGTGGTCATTTTCTGTCAACGAATTCTGTTTCTTTGTAACCTTACCCTCATATTATCTCCCACACTGGGCCCTGACCCAACATCCCTCTGGTAAAGTCTGGCTTCCTCAATCTCTTCTCAGTAGATGATAAACTTTGCTATTCATGATCTCATCCTTGAACTTGACCTCAACATCTTCTGCCTCACAAGACCCTGGTTTTACCATCTTTTCTCACTCTGAAACCATTACCCCTGCTACCTTTGCATTGAAAATCTCACCTCTCTAGCCATTTGCTTGTGTTGCATCCCCAGGACCAGTTTTAAATGTTCACCTCTAGTCTTCCTATCCTTCTTTTCCTTTGAGAATATTATTTTCAACCCCCCACAAATCAATCATAAGCTCCATAACCTATTGCCACTTTAAACCCAACTCAAACTTCCTGACTTCTCTGACCAACTCTCCTTGGTTGATCTTTCTTCTTACAATGCTGTCATAACTGGGGACTTAACCTCTCTCACTCAGAGCAGAGTACAAAGGGGAGGCAGGTAAGCCATTCTTCACTGGGAAGGTCATTTTCTGGTTGTTTTCAAACTTTTAAAAATTGCCTAACTTTTTGTTTGCAGTGTGGTTTGGTAACTGTGAGGTCAGATGGTGAGGGAAGGATTGTTGGAGGTTGAGGTGTAGGAGGCAGCCAAGAGATGTTCCATTTTAAGGGGGCACCATATGACTACCTAACTCCAGTTGTAACATGGCAATAAACATTCAGTCAGAATACTACAACTGTATTGGTCAAACTAGCACACATGACCTTAGTTGAGGATGGCATTAATTCCCTAGTAATGCCCGCTCCATCTTGCAGTACCCTTGAACACCCCAGTAAAATTGCCACACATCACTATATAAAGCACAGGAGGTGTTTAATCCCACCCACCCAGTGGAACTTGAGAACTGCACCAAACAGTTCTTTTCATCGTGCGGTGGTACAAATGGATGGACTCAACAGTTATAATGTTACTTTAATTATTCTGCTCCTGAAAAGCAAGAAATGCCTTAAAAGTGCATTTGCAATTTTCATCATACCTGTTGTTCTGAATCCCTTTCCCTCTAGCTGTTAAAAACGTAATCCCCAGCTTGAGTTTGTTGTAAGAAAGAAAACATTTTAGTAATATAAGAGAAAAAATGGTTTTGTAGCACAGCTTGTGCTGTTAGAGATCTGCAGTTGAAGCCAAGCATATGCAAATAACTGTAACTTTCAATCCCACAATGTAATGCAGCATAAAACATTATGGTTTCACAAAGTTTTTGAGTGGTGTAGCAATAGCTGCACTAATATTTCTGCCATTTAAAAAGTTGTTACGTATGTTGTAAACTGTAATACTTCAATTAAAACTGTTGATATGTGTAGGTGACAATTGCACCCCCACAATATTAATAAATGTTAGCAGCCTTATGATGTTTCATGTTCAAATAACATAATAAAAACTTTTAAACTCACTGAAAGTGTTTGTCTTTCATATGTCAAAATGAATGGCTTGAACCATAAATTTTTACTTGTGCTTGTCATGTTACAAGCACATTAAGTCTGTGGGCTTGTGCCACAACCACCCCCCCCCCCCAATCTATGCATTAATTCCCCAGTAGAAGCACCCTTTGTTGTGGCTTAATGCTTACTTGGAAGCGAACAGTCTTATATGTATTCCCCATAGGCCCTTTGAAACCAGAGTGTGAGGATCACAGAGCAGGAAAGCTGTGTCTGAAGGAGCATCTGTAGAGAGTATGTAGGTTAGCAAGAGAATCTGCTTCCAGTATCCTTGGGGTGAAGGTAAGGCAGAGATTTCTCGATTTCTCCCACTGAGGGAACTATACTTTAATCATTTGGGTACTTGTGTGGGATATCCAGTATTGAAAGATGTGAACTAGCATTTGTTTTGCAGTACTAATCAGGATAATCACTTACAAGTGAATAACATATCAAGGACAATGTAAAGTAGGGGCCTGGGAGTCAAGCAGAGTAGTGTTGACCATCACTAATATTGCTGGACCTCTGAAGAAATTCCATTTGGGGTAACCTGAAAACAGGTCGTTGTAGTGGAATCAGCCTAAGTACCACTAGTTGACAACTAGGTGAGTAGCACCAAGAACAATAAATGGGTCAGGAATCTAGGAGACCAGACATGGAGATGTGGAGGTCAGAGGAGGGACTGGTGGGGTTGGCATTCTAAGGGAGGGTGGCCAAGTCCACCTCCCATGTGGCACCATGGGGGCATTTTACTCTCCTGGCGCCAGATATTCAAAACTGGGGAAAGCAGAACACAAATATTTGCGGTGTGCCTTGCGGTTGCTCAGGTGTCCAAAAATGCTATATTCAGTGGAATAGTGCACCGGCACTATTCCACTGAATATAGGGCCACTGCAGCCCAGTGCTAAGCTACTTATCAATGGGCAGACATGGCTCCTGAAATAGGACAGCACAATGGCTTGCACCCAAGATAAATTTCCAGTATTCAAACTGACCCATGTAAATAAGCTCATTGGGCATGTAAGGTGCTAAGGGGCCATTTGCATGCCCATTATGGACTCCTTTGCATGGGTATCCCAGCAATGTAGTGCACCATCACCTCCATTGTCCAGTCTCAAAGAGTTATCTCTGGTGCTAGTGCACCCCCCACCTATCACCAGCCTGATGAATAAAAATAGAAATTCCCTGGTGCCTAGTGGTCCCCCCAACTGATCCTTGGCTCTGTGTGTAAAAACAGAATTTCCCTAATGTCTAGTGGTCCCCCTCTGCCAATCACTGGCCTGATGTGTAAAAATAACATTTCCCTGATGTCTAGTGGTCCACCCCCACTGATTACTGGCCCTATTTTAAAGGTAAAGCTCTTGGTGGTGTCTAGTGGTCCCTTCCCCCCACCTGTACCCATGCCCAATAGTAGAAGTAGCAGTCCTTGGTGTACAATGGTCCCTCCCAACATCCTGATTCCTTGAATAATAATGTAACCCATTCCATGGTGTCTAGCAGACCCCCCTCCCCATCTCTTATCCCCTGTTGAATACTGGAAAGCCATTCACTGGTGTCTAGCAGACACCCCCATCCCAGCAGATACTGTGCCACCACCCCACACCCCACATCATGACCCCGAGCCAGTGCCCAGCACAGCCCTCTGCCCACCACCACAGCCTGCTGCTGATGGAACTGTCCATGAGCACTTATGTAACAGCACGTGATCACTGACAATTCATTCAGAGGCTAGCTATGGTGGTGAGTGGAGGACTGTGCCAGTCACTGGCTCAGGGTTGGGATGGGGGATGGGTAGGTTGGGCACTACTTGCCAGGGTGCGGTGGCCACTAGACACCAGGGAATGGCTTTCCATTATTCAAAAAGTGATCAGGGATTGGGAGAGGGGGTAGCTAGATACCAGGGAATTGGTTAAGTTATTATTCAGGGGATACGGGTGGGGGGGGACCACTAGACACCAGGGACAGCTTTACTTTTAACATCAGGCTGGTGATCAGTAGGGGGATCCACTAGACACCAGGGAAATTCTAGCTTTACACATCAGACCAGTGATCAGCAGGGGTGGATCACTAGACACCAGAGAAATTCTATTTTTACACATCAAGTCAACGATCGGCAGGGGGAGGCCACTAAGCACCAGGGAAAATCTATTATTACACATCGATTATTACACATCAGGGGGACTCACTAGACCCCAGAGAAAGTTTCATTGCACACATTGGGTCCACGATCAGCAGGGTGGCATCACAAGACACCATGGACTACTGTGTTGAGGGTTGAGGGGAGGCTGCCACACTTCCTCCACCAACCGCTGGGGTTGCACGGAGTAAGTCAGGATTTTGATCATTGGTATTTGCACTGCAAAAGAGGACCAAGCAAAACAGCCTTGTTCAGTGCACATACTCTGAAAATTGGACTGCACTAATATTCAGGTCCTTGCCTCTTTATTTACATTGTAGCCCCTCTGAATATTGGCCAGATGCAAACCATGTTTGTCCACACTAACTGGGCTTTTTAATATTCCACATCTGTGCAAAACCTGGTTTGCACTGCAAACTCAGATTTGTGCCTGGGAAATCTTTTGAATATCAGGTCCCAGATGCCATAGCTCCTAGCTAGCTCTCTTGGCAACATGAGGGCACCCTATTTAATCTGGTCTATCAACTCCTTCCCCCTTCTGTACCCTCAGAAATGAAGCCAGAGCATCAGACCCACTGGCTTCTTCTGATGAACAGCCACCTTGCCCTGCTGTAGGCACAGTGTATGGAGCATCTAACAAAGACAGGAATTTAGACTAGAAATAAATAATGGAAATAGAAAGGGCAGCAAAAATAGGAGATATGATCATCATGATTTTAATCTCCCTGATATATGCTGGAACAAGTTGTGCAAGATCAGTCTTGGGCCAGATTTCATTGAGTATAGGAAACATAACTTAAGACATAAGTTAATGAACCCATTTTTGATGCTGACCTACTCAGTATTATTAAGCAACTTGGATACTCTAGTCGTAAATTGTACAGTAAGGGAATCCCTTTTGAACAGTGACCATAACATAATATATTCAAAAGTAAAAAGGGTAATCTTCAGAGGGAAAGGTGAGACAAAGTATCCGAAATAGAGAAGGGTCAAATATAATGCAAATATGTGAGAATTAGATAATGCAAGAATTAGATAATTGGAAATAAGAAACAGATTTTACTGGAACAAATTTGTACCAAACAGACCTATGAGAACATTTTGATGTTCTTCATTAACTCCTGTGACTAAAGATTGTATCGTTGGAGCTGCCATCTGTTAGTACAAGCCAGCATTGTTTAGGCATTCTGAAGGGAGAGGTATGCATACTCAGTCACTGAGAAGGAGCTGTTTCATGCAGAACAACTGCGATCACTTGTTGGACCCTGAACTATTAGCAACTAGCTGCTGGGCTGCAAGGGAGCTGCCTTGCAGATGTGACCTGGAGACAATAAAGGCTTTATTCCATTCAGACTTGAGCAGCAACTAGACCAGTGAGGCCTGGTAACCACTGTACCAGTCATCTCACCCCGGTGACAGACTGCAGAAGGTGTTGCCAGAAAGCAGACTTCAGTAAGTGGGTTGATTAGCCTTGCATCCACCAGACTGTCCATCCACCCATGAAAGGGGAGAAAGAGAGAGAGAGAGAGAGAGAAAGAGTGTGTGCATGAGACCACTGTGGGAGAGCCCAGCTAATCAGCAGAGATTCTGGAGGTGACAGTTGAAAAGAGCTAAGGAATCAGTGATGTGATCCACTCTGTGGCGGAGAGGAGATAGTACATCCAGTCAGGACTGTGGAGAAGAGAGGCAGCTGCTGCTGTGACACCAAGGGTAACTGTAAGTAATTGAACATGCCCCACAGATCCTACAACATAATTCTGTGTAAAGTGAACCCAGGCCACAAAGTAATTAAGAGTCTGTTGCACTAGGCCATCCAGCCAGAATTATACTTTTGGATTTGTTGCCTATATGTAACTGTGTCAGGTCAACAGCATTCCAATACTTGGGTACGTTGACTTCCCTGGGATCTTCCAAAGACTAGGGCAGTTACACCTGTGCCAGTAGGGTGTGGGTAGTGCCTAATAGTACAGTCAGACAGGGACACTGTGTTGGTTGTAGAGGCAGGTTGCACTAAATGCTCAGAAAGCAAGTCCTGTTGCATTGCATTAGATATGTATTTTTAGTTTGCCTAAATACTTTCATTCCATAGGCCCTCATTCCTGAGACCCAATAAATTCCTTTCATACTAGTTTGGATTATTGACTTACTAGCATTTTGCAGAGTGTTAGGTTACTCTGTGGTCAAACTGTTATTGCACTGTGTAAGAATCGGGAGGTCTGTGCCTGTCAGGACTACAGTGTGTTGGTTTGGTTTCCCAGGGGGTAGTACTAGGTTGTGATCTAGCCCACTGTAACTGGGTAATAAAATTACCTTTCTCAGGTTCTTGTTGGACCTGCACAAAAGGAAGAGATGACAGACAAGTGGTGTCCAAATAATAAATGAAATTTATTACTGGCAAATAATAATAATACAAGCTTACAACCAACATTGTAATCACTGGGAGAGTATCCAGTTTTCTTACCTACGTAGGCACAGTCTCTAGTCTCAGTAAAGCTACATGTTGGAAGGGGTCTTATACCCCAATAATCACTATAGTAACTATAACAGAAGATACATAAAAAGTTTATAATTGGCTGGAAACAGGTGGCCTGAGTAACCATCCTCACTAACATAAGAAGTTGCTTAGCTTGCAGAAGATAACTGAACAATAAGGTCTGTGATGCTTCCAATGTCACTTGCAGTTACAATTGTGCACAAGCACTAAAGATGGCACTGTTGCCTAACTTATAATTATACAATAAAATATAATGGATAACATCTCCCAGTGGCAGAATACACTGTAAAAGTATAGTGAAGCATAATATGCATTAGAGAAGTACAGTAGAACTCAGATCCTGACACTTATGCTTACATGATAAATGCCTGTACCCTAAGGTTAGTACATGTACCCACATATGTGTTGCAGTCTGTGAGATGGGGGTACAATCAGGGGTGCAGGTCAATGGATAACATTCCCTCCCCCTGTTGCCTCAGAAGGAGCAACAATCACAGGTAAGTAGTGGGATTGAGATAAAAGGTCATTTACAAGCCCAACGCACGAGCCTTGTAAATGAATTCGAGTTGTTCTCAGTGTTGTCTTACAGTACATTGCAGACAGCAGAGGGTTAGTATCAGAAAAATAATCAAAAATGCTTGGATAATAACAAAAGCTTTAAAAGTGAGTTCTAACCGAGTATTGGATAGAGCTGTACTTAAATCACCATCATGAATAAGATCATTATTAGCATCACCAGCCTTAGAAATATTATTGCTAATATAAATCAAATGTGAATCCTTTCTGGTTAAAAGAGATTTCAGGGAAAGGGTCAATGTGTACATTAAACATGGACAAATATTGAGACAAGGCAAGCAAGTATTGTAGATCGGTATCAATAACATATGGTTCAGGGAGAGGAACAGGAGTGATCACTGTGTGACCAATAACTGTTTTCTGCTGTGGAGTAAATGGAAGTTAGCAGTTGAAATAACACAATATTTTTGACCATAAGCAAAGGATTTTTAATTTGTCACTACACAATACTGCCTATTGGAATTGTAAGTCACTCTTACAGTTGGTACCCTCCATCACTGCAGATTTATAGGACAGGAGAAAGACTGGTCGGTGAGTCATGAAGTGAAGCAATATACCTCTTCCAGGTAGCTTCAGGATTTAGCTGTTTCAGCATCAGGCACAGAAGATGCAGCTCATGGAGACTTGTATTCATCATACTCATCCACATCAATAAGATTGGATGACAATTCTCCACCCAAAATGGAGGACCAGTCAAGATGTTCTGGGGAGTAACCACACACTGGTTTCACAATATCGAAAACATCACAGCAGCACAGATAGTAATGTCCTTTCTTGGCACAACAGTTCGTGTGGGGTGCCACCCAGGCTTGGAGCACAGCATGGTAGACAAGTAATGAGGGTAAGTCCATTCTTTCATGATAGATGTCATCATCAAAATGTCCAATGGAATTGATAGCAACCAGTTTATCAAAAACAGATGTTTCTGGATCAAAGTGGGATAGTGACAGGGTGAATGTTATAAACATGTTGTCATGAATGGAACAAGTCTTAGTAAAGTAACAAGGTGCTTGATTTGGATATCTGGAGACATATCCAAGGTTTCTAGCTGTGGACATACAGTAGAAATGTTAACAGTGTTTGTTAAACAAATAGTAATGCAGTCATTGGATTTGCAATGATGACAATACCATTTGCCCATTCTTCTATCATGGATAAGATCTGGAATGCATCCTGTTTCCAAGTCCCTGAAAAGGTTGTTAACAGTGGCAATTACCTAAGAACCATAAGCAGAGCATAAAAGTTCACGGGCAATATATCTTGTCTGCCTCCTTATTATTTTGAAAAATCAATTCATTAATCTTATTCTTAGTATCATTGAACCCTTTGGCAATTTCCTGCATGTTATAGACTGTAAAGCATTCTTTCTTTCTTAAACCATCTACACCATGTAACAGTGGGAGTAGGATATCATTCTTAATAGCTTGCTGAAAATTAAGAGTTTGTGCTTTAATAGTGGCTTTATCTGCTCTATTTCAGATAGACATGCCTGAGCCAAAAAGGCCAGAAACAGTGCCTGCTGCACCAGTTACATCTGCAGTGTCACGCCTAGTGTGTAGTGTAGCTTTAGCATTAGGTGCGGGTCTGAAGACCCCTACATGATCAGTGGTGTGGGGGCCACTAACTAGATCATTAGTGCATGTTTGGTATGGAGCTACAATATCTGTAAAAGCATCATACTGTAAAATTTAGAAGTATCGGTCATATGACAGAGACCAATCTCAGCCATGTTCCAATGTGTAAGATTGAAAATAACTGGAACATGTATAAATTGTACATTATTAATCAGGACTCCTGGAAGGGAAGTGGTGATCAAACCACTAGGAGGACCTTCCTCCTGGGAAGGGCAGTCAGTCATTTCTTCTTTGGTGGGTGGGACTACAGAAAGAAAAAGAGCTTCAGTAGCTACATAGTTATGAAGACAGAAAGCACATGATTACTCAGAGGTACTGTAAGGTGATCACACCAAACAGGATCAATGAGAGCAGTATGGTTATATATATATGTCTGGGAGAAGTCTGTCAAACAGAAGGAGTACCATTCTTGGAGATGTCTGTGTTGGACCATCCTTGGAATGTACCTTTGGATAGGTGAACTATAGGGAGTGTGTAGCCATTAATGTCAGTTTCCCATTGACTGGAAAGTGTGGATTTATCTGGAGCCACTACCATAGCATCAAGATAGGCATCTGAGCCTTCCTTAACAGTAATCATTTTATTGGGCACATTAATGTGAGCTACCATTGGGGCTGAATGTTCAAGTTTACTAAGCAAATGTTCTATATGTTGTCTATGAGTTGATAGGGGTTTATTCTGGGATTCAGTCAGGGGAAGTAGTAGTAGTCCCACCAAGATGAGGAGGTACAAATTAGCCATCTTGCCAGTGTACCTGTGAAAAACAGAAAAAGATTGCTAAGTGTGGGGTACTATTCCGCCCTAAGTGGGTTAGGAAAAGTAAGTTTAATCACCTTTGTACAACTTGAACTGATTAGCATGGAACCTTGTTGGTGGTCTTCTTTTGCTGTTGAACTCAGACCTGATAAACAGCAGGACTGAGTCTGTTGACAATGGGGTATGGGTCTTCCCATTTGCTGGCAAATGAATGAGTTTGTTATCTGTATTGGAGAAGCATAACTTAGTCTCCAACTTGCCAGTCGACTTCTTTGACATGCTTATCAAAATAAGATTTAGCTTGTTGAGCCTTACCCATTTGATTGGCAGTGAACAAGTGTGTCTTCATGATGTCATCATGAAGCTTATCAACATACTTGTCCACAGATACTGTCTCTGAAGTAGGGGTGTGGAGGTCAATCAACAGGTGCCCAGGTAATCTCATGGCTGTACCAGTCATAACCTCACAGGGTGTGCACTGAGTAGTGACTGCAGGGGTGTCCCTGATTGCCATCAATAGTAGTGGCAAGAGGGAATCCCAATCCATAGGATTGTCATTGATGAATCTGCATAATATCTGTTTGATTCTCCTGTTTTCTGTTTCTATCTGGCCTGAGGATTGGGGATGGTAGGGGATGTGGAATTTCTGGTCTACTCCAAGTAATTGGAGAGTCTGCTTCATCAGCTCAGCTGTAAAACTGGTTCCCTGGTCTGAGTCTACCTTTAAGGGTAGACCCCACCTGGAGAACAGTTGATCCACCAGGATCTTGGTGGTTGTCTTTGCTTTGTTACTGATGGTGAGAATTGCTTCTACCCACTTAGAGAACAAATCTGTGACAAGTGCATACTTGTTGTTCTTACTGGAGTTGGTAAGGGGGCCAATGAAATCGATTTGTATCACATTCCACAGTCCAGTTTGCCATTGTGGAAACAATTTGGCATTTCTTTTCACCAAAGTTGGATTGTTCTGGGCACACACTATGCAGTTGTCCGCATAGTGCTTTACATCTTTGGCCATGCCAGGCCACCAGACAACAGTTTTGAGTCTCTAGAGGGTGTTGTCTGCCCCCTGGTGTCCACCAGTGGGGGTATCATGAACCATATGGATGAACTTGGTTTGCAAAAATGGTGGTGCAACCCACAGTTTGTCACCTGTATCCTCTTTACGATACCAGATGAGCTTCTGATCTCTAGACAAGTGTATGTTGTCAGAGTATCTCTTGTATGGACTACCAACAAGTAGTGTTTTTTCAATTCCTTTGTCCAGGAATTTGAACACATCTTTTAGTTCTGGGTCAGATTTATGTGCAGCAGAATGGTCCAGTGGAGGTTCTGGTACTGGCTTCTGCCTAGTGTTAGCAGCTAAGAAAATAGCTGCCACTGCTAGTGGGTGAGTCATTGGAGTAGTTTACCATTCCTAGGAAGAGTCTGCCATGCTAGTAAGAAGTGACATATCTTGCAAGCCCTGGATCTTCTTGACAGCTGGGCTTCTTCCCTGGTCTGTAATTCATAGGCCAAGGAAGATGACCTCTTTTTCACACAATTGTGCTTTAGAGAGGTTGCACTTGAGGCCTTGTGGAGAGACAGAAGTTCATCTAGAATGGCCAAATGATCTTCTTTCATGGTGGTTGCTAGTAGCAAGCCATCCACATACTGCAGGAGACACTGGTGTGTGGAGAACCCCTGCAGGGCATGCATCATGTGGAGATGGAAGAGGGAAGGGCTGTTGTGAAAGCCCTGGGGGAGGCAGGTCCTGCTGTACTGGCATCTGTCAAAGGTGGAGGCAAATTTGTGTTAGCTTTCCTGTGCTAATGGGGGTGACCAAAACCCATTAGAGATGTCAAGAGCTGTGAAACACTTTTTGTCAGGTGTCAACAGCTTGAGCACATCAGGTGCTGATGCTACTATTGGGGCGCAACTGGGAGTAACTTGATTAAGTTTTCTGTAATCAGTTGTGAGTCTCCAAACTCCATTTGGCTTTTTCACAGGCCAAATAAACAAGTTGACAGTGGAGACACAGGTCCTAATCAGTCATTGTTGAAGCAGTGATGGGATGGTCTCCCTCAGTGATGGTAAGGCTTCAGCAGGAAATGGATACTGCTTCTGCCTCACAGGGTTAGGGCTTGTGATTTCAATGGTAGTGTGCATCCTACCACAGTCATGTTTGTTTGTGGCAAACACATAAAGGTGTTTTTGCAGCAGAGGTGCAAGTTCAGAAAACAGATAGAAACATAGAAACATAGAATTTGATGGCAGATAAGGACCGCTTGGCCCACCCAGTCTGCCCATTTCCCTACCTACTGGATAAGCTGCAGATCCTAGTTAACCAGCAGCCTACTTCTTCCTACCCCCACCCCCCAGAATTGCCTAATGACTATCCCATGCATGCTTGAATTCCACCACTGATTTTGACTCCACAGCCTCCTCTGGAAGGCCGTTCCATGCATCCACAACCCTCTCTGTGAAAAAATACTTCCTTAAATTACCTCTGAGCCACCCCATCTTCAAATTGTGCCCTCTTGTTCTTGCACACCTCTTTTTTTGAAAGATGCTACCCTCTTGGACTTTGTTGATTCCCTTGAGGTACTTGAAAGTTTCTATCATGTCCCCTCTCCTCCTTTCCTCGAGGCTATACATATTAAGCTCCTTAAGTCTCTCTTCATATGTCTTCCGGTGCAGACCCTGCACCATTTTAGTTGCCCTCCTCTGGACAGCTTCCATCCTGTCTATGTCTTTGCGGAGATTGGGTCTCCAGAACTGCACACACTACTGCAGATGGAGTCTCACCAGCTGTCTGTACAGAGGGATAACAACTTCCTGTTTTCTACTGGTGATGCCTCTCCCTATGCATCCCAGTATCCCCCAGCCCTCCTTGCTGCCCTTTCACATTGCTTGCCCATCTTTAGGTCATCTGATATGACTACCCCCAGCTCCCTTTCCATTTTTGTTGTTGTTAGTATCTCACCCCCCATTGTGTACTCTTCCCCTGGGTTTTTGTTTCCCAGGTGCATTACCTTGCACTTCTTAGCATTGAATCTAAGCTGCCATACATTTGACCATTCCTCTAACCTTGTCAAGTCCCTTCTCATCCTTTCCACCCCACCCTGTGCATCAACTCTGTTGCAGATCTTTGTGTCATCTGCAAAGAGACATGCTTTTCCTTCCAGTCCCTCTGCAAAGTCACTTATAAAGACATTGAAGAGGACCGGTCCTAGTACTGAACCCTGCGGTACCCCACTAGTAACCCTCCTTTCTTCTGAGTGGACTCCATTTACTATTACTGTCTGTGTCCTATTCTCCAGCCAATTCTTTACCCAGGCTGTCATCTTGGGACCCACTCCCAGGCTGGCTAGCTTGTATATTAATCTTTTGTGTGGGACTGTGTCAAATGCCTTGCTAAAGTCTAGGTAGGTCATGTCCACAGCCCCTCCCTGATCTACTACTTTGGTCACCCAGTCAAAGAAATCTATCAGATTCGTCTGGCATGATCTTCCGCTAGAATCCATGTTGCCTAGGGTCCTGTGCCCTCTGGCCTCTAGATACTGATAATTCTTTCCTTTAGAAGTGATTCCATCATTTTCCCTATCACTGAGGTTAAACTAACAGGTCTATAGTTTCCTGCTTCTGCCTTGCTCCCACTTTTGTGAAGGGGAATCACATCTGCCCTCCTCCAGTCTCTGGTACCACCCCATCCTCCCATGATTTGTTAAAAAGGGTAGTCAGTGGTGTCACTAGCTCTACATTTAGTTCTTTTAGAATTCTGGGATGAATCCCATCAGGCCCCATTGCTTTGGCCACCTTCAGTTTTAAGAGTTCTTTCAGAACCCTTTCTTCTGTAAATGGGCCGGATCAACTTGTATCCAGAGTGTTACTACTGTTTGTTTTATGTACTCTCCTCTTCCTTTGTAAATACTGAGCAAAATATTTGTTTAGTATCTCTGCCTTTCACAGTCTCCTCTGCCCACCCTCCTCCCTTTATTAAGTCTCACTATCCCTCCCTTGGTCTCCTTCGCCTCCCCGATGTACCTATAAAAGGTTTTATCCCTTCTTAACTGAGTTGGCTATCTTTTCTCGGTTTGGGCCTTTGCTGTTCTGACTGCCTTCCCAGCTTCCTTTTGCTTTAACTGATACAGTTCTCTGTCCTGCTCCTTCTGCGATTCCTTGTACTTCCTGAATGCTTTCTTTTCTCTGAACCTTCACTGCCACTTTCTTTGAGAACCATAGTGGTTTCTTTACATCATTTTGTTTTGTTTATTTACTTCACACAAAGGCTCATTACCTCTGTGATGGCAGTTTTTATTATTCCCCACTGTTCTTCCACCCCTCCTTCCTGCCCATTTGCTAGTGCATTCCTTAGGCACTCACTCATTTTGGCAAAGTCAGCCCTCCTAAAGTCCAGTACTTTTGTCTTTGTATGGCTTGACTCTATTGCTGTGTTTATTGTGAACCATACTGTTCGATGGTCGCTGGTTCCCAGATGGCTACCCACTCTACATCTGTGATCCTCTCTCCATCTCCATTTGAGAGTATCAAGTCTAATATTGCTCCCTCTCGAGTGGGCTCCAGTACTAGTTGTCTAAGGCATGCCCCCGTAGGGCATCTAGAATAACTGCACTCTTCGAAGTGGCAGCTGCAGCTGCACTCCAGTTAACATCTGGAACAGATCATGAACAAAGTCATGACGTCAAAACTAAAAACAAAATGGTGGACCTCATGAATAAAGAATTATGAAAATTCTCAAGGACAAAGATTCTTGCACCGCGAGGCTGCAAATTCTTTGATCGCCAGGTGGGACCAGATGACCAGAACCCCATTCTTTGTTCACAAAACATACGTGTAAATTTTATCATTGACTTATAATGGGAACTTAAAACTGACATAAAATTTGAATGCCTTAATATTTTTTCACCAAACAAAAAGCGACATGTTCAACTACAAAAGCTCTTTCAAACAAGCCATCTTGCAGAGTGACACACCACACAATGGCTGTGCACGACCACATCAAAAATCCCAAAAGCTGCCTCCAAAAATGGATAATTTTGCATTTTTCAGTGCTTTCGTACACAAAGACTGTAACTCTGAATGAAAAACAATTTGGCAGATGAAGAGATCTACCATGCTCCACCACATGTTCCAAATGTCAGGCAACTCCATTGAACAGGTCCAAAGTTAACGTGCAAACTTTTGACTTTAGTATATAAGTGACCGCTGAACCTTAACTATAGTGGCGTGACTGCCGCCACTAAAATATATATATATATATATATATATATATATATATATATATATATACACACACACATTTATTTTCAGCACAATTTAAACTCAAATACTGTACATAAAAACTTAAAATAAGAACTAAAAACTTTAAAAACAGAGACGTCCATGTACCAAAAATATATTTCCAATTTTTACATTCAAAAATAAAATGTCCTAACTCTGCATATTAAAAATAATTATATTTATAATCCTACCATTAAAAACCCCAGTTATTAGTAAAGGGAGGATGAAAAAAAGAAAAATAACTATGGGGGATGGGGTGCAGGGGGAACTATTTAACAGCTTCAATATATTCCTCGACATGCTCGTTATACTATACATAATGTAAAAGCACACATTTTTGTGTTACATCAATTTAATCATTTTAAATAAGGTACTATATCAAAACCTAAATGTAAACTCTGATACTTTGTTGCTTTTAATGTTAAAATCCCAAATCCTTCCCTCCTCAGAATGAGATTATCAGAATCACCCCTTCAGATTCTGACGAATCCTATCTATAGCTATAAATCAAAAGACATGTTCTGACTTTATTTTCAACCTCATGTATAAGTGCTGCTATTGCATACTATACATATCTATTCTCACTGGTTGTGCAATGTTTCCCTAAACATATCTTAAAGCTTATTTTAGTTTTCCCAAAATAAAACATTCCACAGTTATATTCTGCCACATAAATTACCCCTTGTGTATCACATGTAATTAAATCTCTTATCTCATAGTTTTTTTCCAAATGTTATAACTTCAGAGTATTACTCTGCATACTGTGTCAGCCCTATACACATCTTTTTCAGGGAAAACAACCACTCAAATTTCTGTTCATCCAAGTTTTCTCTTTCTTAGTGGCATAATGGCTATGGACCAGTTTATTTTTCAAAGTACTAGCCTTCCTATATGCCATTCTTAGGTGTTTACTAGCAAGTTCTTTTTGACCATTATCACTACTCAGGACATGTCAGTGTTTCTTTATTATAGCTTCTAGTTGTCCAGTGTGTGCCAAAAAAGAGTGACAAAATTAAAACATGCCTTTTCCCTCCCTCTAATTGATTCATAAAAAAGCAAATCAGTTCTTTCCCTCTCATATACAAACTGCCTGTGTTGGTTTATAGCTTTATGGCTATAACTTCATTCTGTAAAGCAAATCTTCATTTCTTTGACTCCTTTATTATAATTAGCCTCAGTGCTACAATTGCTTTTCAATCCTTAAAACTGTCCTTTTGGTATACTATAAATGATATGGTGAAGCTGGCCCAGTGGCACTGAGGGTTGAGGCACTGGATGCCACACCTCGCACCACGTCGGTGACCCAGGTTTAGGAGTGGACTCGGGTCGCTGGTGGGTTGGCTGGGGGAAGATAGGCTCGAGTGTCCCATGACAACTCACATTCTCCAGGGAGGGAAGAGGCTGATTCCTGCTCACTTGCCTAACTCCAAGCAGAAGTTCAGAGTACTGCACGCCCCAAATGTAGGGGATGGGTGGCCACTGCACAGCGTGGACATTGGCACTTCGCACCATGATGTCAGGAGGTTGTATGCTGTAGGGGATGGAGAAAAGAGGAAACTGCCTGCCGTCTCTGGGAAGATGGGCTTCCAGGAGCATGCCTCCAATGTGCCCCCACTCACTCAACCACAGCTAAGACCAATGCAATGAAGGATTATGGGGTGTCTGGTACCCCACTTCATCCTAACTTGGGGGGTAAGCTGTAGCTCCAAGGGGTCTGGAGGTGAGTACAAGTAGAGCAGGAGGCAGGACGATGACTCATTTCTGGCCCTGAGGGGTCAGAGTCAGCATAATATGGGGTGCATATAGTGTAATTTCAAAAAATAAATAAATAAATGGTATGGTGAGGATGGCAACTTGATGCATATAGTATAGTATTTCTATCTGATTCATTATGAAAAATATCACTTGTTATGGTACCATCTATTTATTTTCTCAATTTTAAATCCAAATAATAAATTACTTCCCTACTTACTCTATCAGTAGATTTAAGATTAGGATTAATCATACCATTATAACATCATCAATGAAATAGCACCAACGTGGCATTTTGCCATAAAATGGATTTAATTTTTCGACATAAATCACTGAAGTCCCAACATGAAAACTAGACAATGAGGATGCTAAGGTAGCCCCCATGGCTGTACCTTTCAACTGTAGATAAAATTCATTTGAGAACATAAACAGATGGCAGGGAGATTTTTGAAGGGGAAAGACTGATGCAAGGGAGTTGCATCAAAAGGTAATAATGCAAGGGGTGACTTGCGTCACAAGTTGTGGCAATCAGGATTCAGAAATGTGGTCTGCATCAAACCTGACACGACTGTGCCAAAGTCCCCTTGCATCATGGTTGTGTCAAATGTTCTGCTGTGCCATGTCACAAGGTGGCTTGTGCCATGGCAGGGCTACCACATCCCCTTTTCTGGGATTCATGAAGCCTTGCCATAGCTGCAGCAAGGGGTTCAAGTTAGACCAGGAAAAAGCTGGTCTAAGCCCCTTGCATCACCACCAGACACTGTGGTGACCTGTGTTTGGGGGACCTGAATGGACATGTGCCAGGGTGGCATGGGCAGACAGTAGCACAGTTGCATTTGGGAAATGGGTGCAGCCACATCCAAGAACAGGGTCCTTCTTAATGGCCTACAGGGAGCAATCATAGACCTGATACTCTCAAATCAGGACAAAAGAGGATTTCAAATTTAGAAGTGGGTAGCCATCTGGGAACAAGCAACCTCCAAACAGTATGGTTCATAATAAAGACAGGCATAGAGTCAAGCTATACAAAAGTGAGGGTACTAGACTTTAGGAGGGCTGACTTTGGCAAAATGGGAGCAGGCATAAGGAATGCACTAGCAGATGGGCAGGAAGGAGAGGTGGAAGAACAATGGGGAAAAATCAAAACTGCCATCACATAGGCAACAAGTCTTTGTGTGAAGCAAATAAACAAAACAAAGGAAAGAACACACTATGGTTCTTAAAAGAGGTGGCAGGGAAGGTTAGGGAGAAAAAGATAGCATCCAGGAAGTATAAGGAATCACAGAATGAGCAGGACAGGGCACTGTATCAGTTACAGCAGAAGGGATCAGGGAAGGCAGTCAGAATAGCAAAGGCCCAAACATAAGAAAAGATAGCCAAGTCAGTTTAGAAGGGGGATAAAACCTTTTATAGGTGCATTAGGGAGCAAAGAAAGACCAGGGGAGAGCTAGTGAGGCTTAAAAAAGGGGAGGGGACATGGGCAGAGGGTGACAGTGAAAAGGCAGAGAGACTAAATGAATGCTTTTGCTCAGTATTCACAAAAGAAAAGGAGGGGGAGGTACCTAAACCAAACAATAGAAGCACTCTGGATAGGGGAGTCGATTCCAGTCCATTCACAAAAGAAAGGGTCCTGAAAGAACTCTTAAAACTCAAGATGAATAAAGCAATGGGGTCTGATGGGGTTCACTCCAGAATTCTAAAAGAACTAAGGGGAGAACTAGTGACACCATTGACTACCATTTTTAACAAATCTTTGGAGGATGGTTTGGTACCTGAAAACTGGAGGAAGGCAGATGTTATTCCCATCCACAAAAATGGGAGCAAGGCAGATGCAGGAAACTACAAACCTCTTAGTTCAACCTCAGTGGTAAGGACAATTATGGAATCACTTCTGAAAGAAAGAATTGTTGAGTACCTAGAGGTCAGCGGGGCACAGGACCCAAGGCAGCATGGATTCACAGTGGGAAGGTCATGTCAGATGAATCTAATAGATTTCTTTGACTGGGTGACCAAAGTAGTAGACTAGGGAAGGGTTGTGGATATGGCCTGCCTAGACTTTAGCAAGGCATTTGCCACATTCCCACACAAAAAATTATTAAACAAGTTAGCCAGACTGGGAGTGGGTCCCAGGGTGGTAGCTTGGGTAAATAATTGGCTGGACAAGAAGACACAGGGGGTAATAGTAAACAGAGTCCACTCTGAGGAAAGGGGGGTTATTAGTGGGGCACTGCAGGGTTCAGTACTGGAACTGGTCCTCTTTAATGTCTTTATAGGTGACATTGTGGAGGGGGCTGGAAGGAAAAGTATGCCTCTTTGCAGATGATGCAGAGATCTGCAACAGGGTTGATACACGGGGGTGTAAGTAATGAGAACGGACTTGGCAAGGTTGGAGGAATGGTTAAAAGTATGGAAGCTTAGATTAAATGCAAAGAAGTGCAAAGTAACGCACCTGGGAAAGAGTACACAATGGGGAGGCACTAACAACAACAACATTGGAACAGGACCTGGGGGTAGTCGTATCAGACAACCTAAAGGTAGGCAAGCAATGTGAGAAGGCAATTAGAATGGCTGGGGGATACTGGAATGCATAAGGAGAGGCATCACCAGTAGAAAAGAGGAAGTTGTTATCCATCTGTACAGACAGTTTGTGAGACCCCATCTTGAGTACTGTGTGCAGTTCTGGAGATCCTATCTCAGCAAGGACCTAGACAGGAAGGAGGCAGTCCAGAGGAGGGCAATTAAAATGGTGCAGGGTCTGCACCAGAAGCCACATGAAGAGAGACTAAAGAAGCTTAATATGTATACCCTAGAGGAAAGGAGGGAGAGAGGGGACATGATAGAAACATTCAAGTACCTGAAGGGAATCAACAAAGTCCAAGAGGGTAGCATATTTCAGAAAATGAGATGTGTATGAACAAGGGAGCACAATTTGAAGATAGAGAGGGGACAGCTCAGGGACAATGTGAGGAAATGTTTTTTCACAGAGAGGGTGGTGGATTCATGGAACAGCCTTCCAGAGGAGCTAGTGGGATCAGAAACAGTGGGGGAATTCAAGAATGCATGGGACAGACATAAGGCAATTCTAGTGGTGGGTAGAAGGAAGTAGGCAGTTGGTTAACTAGGATCTGCAGCTTATCTGAAAGGTAGGGAAATGGGCAGACTGGGTGGACCAAGAAGTCCTTATCTGCCATCAAAGTTTATGTTTCTATGTTTCTATGGGTGGGTGAGCATCTGATTGCAGCAGCACCCAGTAGGGGTGCCAATTCATGCTCAAGACTGTGATGGATCAGGAACAATATTGGGTATAGGACACACAGTTGGGTCCCCAGTGGGCCCAGCTCAGGGACTGCTGCCAGGCCAGGCCCACATGGGTTCATGGCACTGTGTGTCTTTATCCCCCACATGCTGTTCCTGCTCCATCACAGTCTTGTGCAGGAATTGGCACCTCTGCTGGGTGCTACTGCACTTAGATGCTCACCCACCTCTTCCCCAAACACAACTGTGCCACCCTCTGTCTATGCCACCCCCTGAATCCTGCTTGTCTGCCCTGTGTGTGCCCCCCACCTCTGCCCATCCAGACACCTCTGCAGTTGTGACAAATGGGTGGGGGTGGCAGTCAGAGCCCTGTGACATTAAACACATGTGCAACCATTGTTTTGCCGCACGCCTGTGGGTGCAGCAAATCCCAGATTTCTGGTGCAGAGACCCTGCTCTTTCTGAATAATGGTGCAGGGTCCCTGAAGCAGCTGGGATGTGGTGATGCCCCTTGATCTCAACAACTTCCTGCAATCTAGTGGGTCTTTGAAAATCCATCCCATTGCTTTTTAGAACCTATTCTGTCAACTTAAGTAAGAACTCTGTAGGTGGGAATTAATCATAGTGTCTTTGAATGAGAAAAGCTGTGACAGCATCCAGAGTCTTTTCATGGGGGTTATTGGAATATAAGGACTCAGTATCCATAGTAACAAGATATTAGTCCTTGTCCACTATAATATCCCCCATGGTTTATAAAACTTCTTTATATCTTTCATATACGATCTTAAAATGGATACATAAGGCCTTAGAAAATGATTCACATACACAGATAGGGGCTGTGTCAAAGAACCACTTCCACTAACAATTGACCTTTCCTAGAGGATTTTCAAGGGACTTATGCACCTTTGGTAAAATATAAAAAGTTGCACGAACCAGTGTTTCTGTTATCAGAAAATCCTTTGTTTACCTAACAATATAACCTTTTTCATATGCTTCCATTGCTGTCTAATCAATAGCCCACTTATATTCTGTTGTGGGATCCAAGTACAGTTTTTAATAAAAGTCCTTATTCCTCAATTGTCGACAAACCTATATTTCATAATCAGTTCTATTCATTAACATTACACTGCTTCTCTTGTCCGCAGATTTAATGATCAAGTCATTATCTTTTTTAAGTAACTCTAGAGATTCCCTCTCAGCTCATCAAATTGTCATAATTTAAATGGGGCAAGCTGTTAAACAATTCACTTAGGTCTTTCTCTACCAGGCTCTGGAATGTTATAATAGCTGCACTAGGAGGTGGACAAAACAAAGATAAGAAATAAACAGATGAATGGTAATATTAAAGATTAGAGACTCAGTACCTGATTCTGAAAGAGCTCTTAGATCACCACAATGTGTGGTGATCTAGGGCTGTGGCACACTCCGAGTGTATTAGGGATCCTGCACCCAATTCTCTAACATCAGGGATCACTGCAGACAAATCCCGGGAGTTGCTGCACTAGCAGGCTTTCCCTGAACATGTGGCACACCTTCGGGACTTGCTGCAGTGATTTGCACCCCACACCTGGTGCAACAGTAGTGGGGCTGCAATGGTGGTAGTGGAGTTAAACTGCTCACCAGGAGGGGGGCAGGGGGCACAAAGGATGGAGGTGGTAAAGGTTTCTCAGGGGGAGAGCAGTTACTGCTGATGTGTGAGGTGGCACTCGGTGGGGTGGGATTACAGTGTACTGTAATAGATATGTAAATGCCACCATGTCCAGGGACTGTACTATCATGTACAGTGCATAGTACCCATACAGTAGGTTGAGTGCCAGACCTAATAAAACATAATAAAGGAGGAACCAGTGATATGGCAACAGAATGGGGCATCATATTGCACCAGAACACAGCAAGTCGCCCGACCGTACAGAGATACTGCACAGTTGGGTGGCTTGCTGTGTTCTTACCATACCATTTATAATAAACTGAAAGGACTGTTTTTAAAATTGGAAATAAACTGTAACACTGAGGCTAATTATAATAAAGGAGTCAAAGAAATGAGGATCTGCTTAAGAGAATGAAGTTATAGCCATGGAGCTATAAACCAACAGAGGCAGTTTGTATATGAGACAAAATAAATTATTTGCTTTTTAATGAATGAATTAGAGAGAGGGATGAGACATGTTTAAGTTGTGTCACATTTTTGCCACATAATGAGCAATTAGAGACTATAAAAACATTGGCATGTCCTGAGTAGTAATAATGGTCTAAAAGAAATTGCTAGTGAACCCCTGAGAATGGAATATAGGAAGGGTAGCATATTAAAAGATAAAGTGGTCCATAGTCATTATGCCCCCAAAGAAGAGAAAACTTGGCTATAAATAGAAATTTCAATAGTTATTTTCTCTGTAAAAGCTGTGTATACTGCCAACATATAATGCAGAGCAATACTCTGAAGTTGCATTTGGAAAAAACCTACAAGATAAGAGATTTAATTACATATAATACACAAGAGGTAATTTTTCTGACAGAATGAAATTGTGGATCGTTTTATGTTGGAAAAACTAAAAGATGTTTTAAGATGTGTGTAGGGGAGCACTGCAGGGCCATTGAGAATGGAGATGTATCATATGCCACAGCATCACATGTACATGGGGTTGAAAACAAGTCAGTACATGTCTTTCGATTTATAGCTATAGATACAGTAGGATTCGTCAGAATCCAATGGGGAGGGGGGTGATAATCTCATTCTAAGGAGGGAAGGATTTTGGATTTTCACATTAAAAGCAACAAAGTATCCAGGTTTAAATTTAGGTTTTGATACAGCACCTTATTTACAATGATTACATCAATGTAACACAAAAAAAAAACAATGGGTACTTTTAGATTATGTATAGTATAATGAGCTTCTTAAAGAATTCATGACACAGTTGAGTCAACTCTGAAAAAATGAAATATTGTGGCATAAATGTACCTTATATTTCATATTTTATTATTTAATTCCCACCGTTATTTTCTTATTACTGAGAGTATTTACATGAACATAGTATATGTGCCCTTTTAGCTCTGGCTGACTGCCTACACTTGACATCATAATTCTGTTTATGACATCACAACATGTTGCTGTGGAGATAATTATGATGTCATAAACAGGGGACTGTGATGTCAGGTGTAGACAGGCAGCCAAAGCAAATAAGAGTCTAGGCATCGGGGATCTCATATTCACCCAACTGATTTCGGTACCACTCCTCCAAATAATATCATATGCTCTGACTCATGCTATAAAGATACATCAGCAGGAATATATAACAAATCAACATATGCAATATGCAATGAATGCTGCATAGATGAGTCCAAGAGCAGCATGGTGATATGTCCATAGTAAGTACTACAAGTCCACTGTATGCTAAATCTTTCTGCCCTGCCTAAAAAGAAGGATACAGAAACTATACCTTGCAACAGGGGCATAGTGGGACAAAAATGTAGGTCGAGTAGAATAATTCTCAATTCCCGACATGCCGTCATAGCATTATTTTCCCTGGGGCTTCTTGTAGGAGTTACACTGAAACATAGATTTTGATGGCAGATAAGAACCACTTGGCCCACCTAGTCTGCCCCATTTCCTTACCTATTGGATAAGTTGCAGATTCTAGTTAACCAACAGCCTACTTCTTTCTACACCCTGAGTTTTTGGGGAGAAGGTGATAAGGAGGACCAGGGAGTCTCAGAAACTATAGCATTTTAATTTAACAGGTATAAAAAACTCTTCCAAAATGCTGCCTAAGCTGGATCCCAGTTACTATGCAGTTGTTTAGGCTGGGCAAGTAAAAACTTTGTTATACACAACATTTACTTCGAGTTCTCACTCTTACTGTCATCACATGGTCATATTTCCCATGTAGCATTTCACACTGATTCACCTTGCATCTTGGGACACCCATGCGTGCTTTGCAAAGTGCAACAAAACCCAGTGACAGTTCATTTCTGTCTGTTTTACACTTAGAAGGAAGCCAGATCAGTGTGTTTCAGAACTTTAAATGTTAAATGTAGTATGTTAAACTAAATAAACTAATTAGGCCAAAAACTACAGTGCACCACTCACGGTAGCAATCAGCAACAACTACTGTGCCCCAGCCCCCACCAGCTGATCAGGGCAGTAAACAATGCAGATACAGAAACAACACCAGCCAGCCAAAATAGCTTGAAATAGCTGTACATAGTAGCAAAGTCACATTTGTCATACTTGCAATGTAACTTACCTTTGCTATTTATTCAGTATTACTCGGTTAGTAAGGTAGAAGAAGGCCGAGGCCCATCAAGACTACCTTCCCATGCCATGTGGGAATTTATGCATTATATTGTCCCAGCAAGTACCTGTCTAAGTTTAGTTTAAAAGTATTTGGACTAGTCGAATCCACAATAGACTGGGGGGGAGGCTATTTAATACTTTACAGGCCCTTACAGTAAAGTAGTTAATCCTTCTGTTTGTAATTGCTCTCGGAATGGATAACTGTTTTGTGTGGCACCTCAAGCTCTCCAGCTTATTATTACATGTAACGTTACATTCAGGCATTAGATTTGGATCAAGTGAAAATGAATACAATAGGAGCAGATATCCTCTTAACCTCCTTAAGAGATAAATCTTACAAATTCAACTCCTTCATTCTTTCCTGATAGCTTAGGTTTCTAATTCTGGGGAATGACTTTACTAATTCTTCTCTGAACACTGTTGAGTATCATTTTATCCTTGGATAGGTGAGGGGCCCAAAATTATGCCGCATAATCAAGGTGAGGTCTACTATATGAATTATATAAGGGAATAACACATGCTTCATATTTGGACACAAAGGCTCTTCTTATTGCCCCTATAATCTTATTAGCAATTAAGGCTACTTGATGGCAGTGATCACCCACTGACAATCATTTGTTGATTAGGATCTCAAGATCTTTTTTCAGTAGAGACACTATCTAATGGTGTTCCATTTAGATAATATTTTGAATGGGGGTTTCTCGCATCCAGATGTATTACTACACACTTGGTTTCATTGAAGATCATACCATTTTTGTTAGCCCATTTTCCCAACTGACCGATATCCTCTCTAAGTAATTTAATCTTATCTGAAGTATCTACTGTCACACAAATTTTAGTGTAATCAGCAAACTTACTGATATGCCCTTGAATATTATAGTGTAGATTGGCTATATATAATCTGAAAAGTAGGGGTCCCAGGACAGAGCCCTGGGGAACCCCACTGGTTAAATCAATGAGATCTGAATAACTATCATCAATTTTAACAATTTGATTTATATTTTCAAGCCAGGAATCTACCCATTTGATTATATAGGGATCTATACCCATAGTTAACATTTTATCCACTAGGAGGCCATGGGAAACCATATTGAAAGCTTTTTTAAAGTCCAAATAAATAATGTCTACTGGAATTCCTGTGTTAATATTTTTGCTTGTATCTTCATAAAATGTTATCAGTTTAGTGACACATGATCTTCCAGCCTTGAATCCATGCTGTGTTACATTATTTATACCCTTTCTATCTAGATAAATCTCTATTCTGTGTTTTGAAATTCTTTCCATGGTTTTACATATGGTGGAAGTTAGGCTGATTGGCCTATAATTTTCGACCGCTGATTTGTTGCCTTTTTTATGAATGGAGGGTAACTATTATTAGTTTCCATTCAGCTGGGAGACTACCTTCGCTAAGTAATTTGTTGAATAATAATTTTAGTGGTCTCGCAATGGAGCCTAAAGTTTCTTTCAGAAAAAACACACTGGCTCTGGGGCAGATTTAGTGTTGATAATTTTAATAGCATTTATAACTTCCTCATTGGTTATTTCCTCATACCAGTTAAGATTGTTGATGTCAGTGTCAGAAATAGACTTGCTATGAAAAACTGATCAAAATTATTTATTAAACACATTCGCTACTTCTTTTATCATTTTGGAGTTCTACACTATTGTCTACATTGGTATTAATGGTACTCGTAGTTTTTCTGTTAGAGTGGATATATGCAAAGAATGCCTTAGAGTCCTTTTTATAGCTAATTTAAACTAAATTTTCCTTCTCTCCATTCTAATAAGATTTTTTGTTTTCCTTACTTTGGCCTTATACACATCTTTATTTATGTCAGAAGGACATTTCCTGAATTTTTTAAATGCTGTCTGTTTTTTATGAATTTAGATTCTAACCTGCTGCATCAACCAAATGGAGATCTCCCTCTTCTATTGTATGATTTCTTAATGGGTACATATAGGCTCTCAAGTTCATTTATATTGTCCTTCTGCAATGCCCAACAGTTATTTATACCCAGCCATGAAAAAGCAGCAGTCCAATCAATGACTGCTAGAGCTTTATTGATCTTAACATAGTCTCCTTTACTATAGTTATATAGTATATATAATTTATGTGGTTCACATTAGGTTTCTTCTGATCTAATTCGAAGTAAATAGAATTATGGTCACTATTCCCCACTGAACTACTGATAATTTGATTGCCAATATCAGCAGGTATATTAGTAAATACTAAATCTAGGATATTCTTTTCTCAAGTGGGTTATAGTACCATTTGTTCTACTGCAACCATTATAAATGAGTCTAATAAGAATGAGTCAGTATTGTTTTTTGTTGTTAGATTATGCTAATTTATTCCAGTAAGGTTAAAATGTCCCACAATTATCACATCAGAGCCCTTGGTTAAATAGTTGATTTCATCAACTAGTGCTTGATCATAAATTGAATCAGCAGTTAGGGGTCTGTAAAAGTTTGCCACAATTAATTTCTTTGATGTTGCCTTTTAATTTGAACACATATTCCTTCTACCACCTCATTAGTCCCTGGACTCATGGGGTACTGTGATGCCGCCAGCATTTCTTTAACATACAGTATATACACACCCCACCATCTTTCTTTTCTGCCTGTTCTTATAGAATAGGGTATAACCCAGGATGTTATTATACCATGATGATGCACCATTCCACCATGTCTCACTAATTGCAGCTATATCTGTCTTTTCTTGTTGTAGAATTAGTGTTGTGCAAAACTGAAACATTTCAATCCACAAATATTTCATGGAATTCACGCATTTTGTGAAATGTTTTTCAGGGCAAAATACGAAGTTTTACCTGCAGAGTGAGTGAAATTTCATCCTCGAACTGGTGAAATTCACTGTTCACTGGTGAAATTTTGCCATTATTCCCTGAGTCCCTGGTGTCTAGTATGGTCCTCTCTACCCCCCGGTCGCTCATGACTAACATTAAAAAAAATATATATATATATATCTCCTTTCCTTGGTGTCTAGTGATTGCTCCCCCCACCCCTGGCTGATCTCTCGTTGAAATTAAATAAAGCCCACCCTCCCCTGAGTTATCCTTATGTTATTCCAGAGACCTCCCAAGTCTCCTTTAGTCAAAAATAGATAAATAAATAAATAAAATGTCCAACTCCCTGATGTCTAGTGGACCCCCCAACCTGTCATCAGATAGCACCCACCCCGCTCCCCCCCAAGTACCACAACTGGGCCACTGGCACAGCCCTCTACTTACCTCCATGGCCGGCAGCCCAACTGAGTGATTCAATGAATGAGCACATGCTTGTACAACACACTTATACATAAACAGGTAATTGACTGTCTTGGCTGAAAGCAACTCGAGCTTCTTTCACTCCCCATGCTTTTTTACAAATGCAGAAGTCAGTTTTACAAAAATAAACATACTGACAAGGCATATGTATTTTGTATACTGCGTTGCTAACAGGGAGTCTTGGTGAAAAGGGACCACAGTATGTACACCTAGTAATGTAATTTTCCTTTTCAAAACTGCTACAACTTCACTGTACTGCAGTGTGAGTCACTCCTTTGCCATGCAGTAAGGTGAGCAGTTCACCCCTGTGTCCACAGAAATACCAGGCTTGCTACAGAAGCTCTGGTACACCCTACAGTTTTTAGCAGCTCAGAGCGCAAAAACTAACTGCAGAGAACAGTAATGAAATGCAATTCCACAATTAATGCAAGAAGGGCTAATTTATGCATGAAAGTCAAAAGGACTAGGAAAGATACTGACAGAAACTCTTATCTTCTCTCAATCCCCATGCTTTGTTACAGAGGCAGAAGTAAGTCAGTTTTACAAAACACATACTGATAAGTCATTTGGATTTTGGCATACTGCATTCCTAACAGGGTGTCTCGGGGAATGGGGAACACTTATATGTATACTGAGTACTGGTAGTTTTCCCTTGCAAAATGGTTGTGACTGTACTGCACAGTGTGAGTCACTCCTCTGCCCCACAGTGATGTCAGCAGTACAGTCATGGGTCCACATCAACACCAGGCTTGCTATAGAAGCTCTGGTACACCCTGCAGCTCAAAATGCAGAAACTAACTGCAGAGGACAGTAATGAAATACAATTCCAGAATCAATGCAAGAAGGGGTAATTTATGCACTAATATCAAAAGGACTTGGAAAGGTGCTCTTTAAAGGCAGTTTATTGTCAGAGTGCTAATTTAGTTGTTTGGTGCCTGTGTAAACATTGGGGGGGGTTGCCATACCAATCAGGAGCATCATGTCCACTGACAGGGGTTACAAAAGGGCTGCCTAAGTAAGCAGAGGTGAGTGCAGGGTGGAGGTGATGCTGGCAGAGGCACGCTGCATCTGCCTGCCTCCACTGAGTGAGGTGGCCTAATCCCTGACTATGTGTAAAAGGTAATTTAGCCTACACTCAAGGAATATACCTACTTCTTATCTAGAGGAACCTAGTTACTGTTAAACAAGTGGCTGTTTTATAACATAAGTTCATAAGGTTGATACTGATATTATAGCAATAAAAGTTAAACCTTTGTGGATCTAGACCACCTGACCTTCCAGATTAAATTCGTTGGGTCATTTTAGTAGACTATGGCAATGGGTAAGGCAGACTATCTTCACTCTAGATGGAGAATTGGGGTTAAAATGCTCTATTTGTTGCATGCGAAAGATAATAAATAAAGATATGAAATTAAGAGCATTCATCTCTGATAAATGCTGGACAAATCTGGAATTAATCCAAGAAATAAATTCCTTTTATGGAAATCTGGATATGTTGGAAAAAAGTCAAAGTGAAATGGTATCAAGGATCAGGGCCTTAATCTCCTGCCCCCAATGTGTTTGCAATACTGCCAATATACCAGGGGCATTTTTACAGCAAACTCAGGTAGTAGTCTGTCAGAAGTAATTGATTCTATATTTAAGGATTCACACTTCTCCAATGACCCAGTTACTTGTGCAGACATGTCTAATACTAGTTCCAAGTTGGATAATCAGAATAAGAAAAGGGTCAGTGAGGATGATGGACAGGAAATTGATGAGCCTGAATGGGTCACAGTTGAACATAAACATAAATATAAAAAAGGACAAAAGGCACAGGCATTCCAGCTTCCAGTCACCAATAAGTACCTCCCATTGACTAATACAGTAGAATATACAAATTGTGCACACTCAAAGTAGGCAGTATAGAGCAGTGGTTTAAGGCTCTGAGCTACAAACCTGGAGACCTGGGTTCAAATCCAACAGCCCCCACTTGCATATGGTGTGACCCTGAGCAAGTCACTTAGCTTCCTTGTGCTCCCAGGTCATACCTGTAAACAAGCTTCAGTTTAGTGTGTGTCTCCTGGTAAAAAACGAACAAACAAACAAAAAGAAACTCTCTTCCCCCAGAAATCCACACATTACCTGCCCAAACTATTTCCAATGTCCCAAATCTTGAAATGAAAGGGGACACCGAACCATCTCCCCAGTCATCTACCCAGGAGGCAGCTCCAATGTTTATATATGAGGGATCTTTAAAAGGATGTACCAAGGAGCCATCAAGTTCCTTGGAACCCTTAAATTCACTGGCAAATGAAATCTCCTTTTCACCCAGGGAGGTTCTGACAGATAACACCCAAGTGCAACAGAATCTTTTAGTAAACATAGTAACTCCACCCAAGAATAGGATCAATATGGAAGAGGAGGAAATGAAGAGTAGCTTATACTCATGCTGGGTCATAATGTCACACGCTTAATAGCATACGGCATTATGGCAAAACCTGGACCTGTGTGTTCCCTGAATTGGACCCCCCCCCCCAGAGTTGAGAATCTTTAGTGTGGGGGTCCAGGGGGTGCAGCCCCTGTAACGGGGGTGTGGGGGGCAGAGCCCCCACAGAACAAAGACATGATGCCTCATGGCATTAATCACGCAGCAGATAGTGCCATGAGGCATTATGTCTTGTTGCATAATGACCCCATGCTGCATATATTCAGCAGCATATAATGAACACACAAGTGCGGCTGTTTTAGATACAGCAAATGCTCCTCTCATTAATGTTAGCATGGGTAATCTGGGGAGTAATTTTGCATCAGGGGAGTCCCCAAAGACAAATCTATGTACTTGGGACTTGATTATCAAATTCATGGACAGATGCACATCTGATAACAATAAAGAATTTATCACCACAAGCTATTTCCCATGAGCAAGATTAACAGATCTCGAACATATGGTTAAAAATGTAGTAAAGGATAAGGAACATAGACCACTGGTGATCTTACATGTTGATACAAACAATATTAACAAACACACGGAAGTTGAAATTCAAAAATATTTTATGAGTTTAAACACAATCTTGCAGGAGTTGAATTGTGAGGTGGCTTTCTCTGAAATGTTACCTGTTCCCAAGGAGAGTTTTAAAAAAAAATGTAATTAAAAATATTAACAATTGGCTAAGGAAGTGGACCTCACAGGAGGGAATTTTATGTCTCTCCCACTGGAAGGATTTTGAGAGCACGCATGGGAATTATTACCAGGATGGTTTACACCTAAATAAACTAGGTAGTTATAAGCGGTATCCAGTGATTATAGTGACTGCAAATGAGTCACTCTCAAAAGAGCATCTCATTTTCAGTGCTAACCTGTTGAGCTGCCCTGTAAGGATAGCAACGGAATGTAAAGGTGAGGATAGGGATGAGAGAGGGAGGGTTGCGAGAGTGACCGTAAAGTGGGGTATAGGGAGAAGGGTTTGTGTGGGGTAGTGTGGCCTGCTGCTGCCTAGCTAGCCATGTGGTGTGGTGGTGAGGGTGGCTAGCTTTGGTGCAGCAGGTGCTGGGTTCAGGGCTGAGGCTGGAAAAAATATGGTATTGCTGGTACTGTGATTTATTTATTTTTTCCAGACTGTCTCCCCCTCCCTGACATGCACCCCCCTGGAGTTGGTTATATTAAATCAGGGAGGTGCGGGGGGCGGGCTCAACCCCTCACATACATCCTATTTTCAGTTGCCAGATATGGTGTCACCCACAAGTGTAACTTGCCATTGTGCTTTTCAGTGATGTACACTCACTCTAATGGTGATCACTCTTTTGCAATCGCCTTTATGACATGGAACCATCGTAAGCTTGGGAACAGGTTAAGAAATCCCTTAAAGAAGGCTGTGGATGTATATATACGTCCAGAATCTCTATACGTTCACACATATTCAGTTCTCAAAGGGTTAAATAGGCATTTAAACTAAGTAAGATATGGAGAGGTATTACAAAAACCAACACAAGTTATAAGAAACATGAGAACAGAATAACTAAACAGTCTACAAAAATCAAGAAAGGGTTTAAAGATCAATGGCAACCATTTTACATATTGTTAAAAAAAAGCCTGAATTCAAGTCCCCGTGTCACGAATAGTATTTCCTAAAAATGTCACGCTATTTAGTTTTGTGGTTTTCTTTAAATCTGCATTTGTTAACTTGTTTTGCACTAACTGGAAACATTCAGGCTGTTTCTGTCCCTCTGGCTGAACCTTGGAGAGTGATGACATCATATTGGAGTAAGCTACTGCTTCAGCAGTACAAGTCCCTGCTTGATGGAAGAGCTAAAAAGCTGTTAACTTCCTAATTAGAGCAGTCTATAGAGTTAATTGTTTGCTGTCCGTAATTTTACTAACTCAGTCTCTGGTTTGTGTTCAGATGAATTAACTGAAAGTCTATCATTCTGTTCTTATAAAAAGCTGACCATTTGAGTTTCAGTGTTGAACTGAAGTGGTATGCGTTTGAGAAATCAGCTTGTCTATATCACAGCTGTGAGTTCTGTCCCATCAAAACTGTTTTTTTTTCTAGCTATATAACACTGGGTTGTTTATTTAATAGATATAAAATAAATCTAATGCATTAATTCATACAAGTAATTTGTCTTTGATGTAGCCTGATGTGAGTTTCATAGATGCTTCTGACCTGACAAAAAATGTTTAAAACAGTGTCTTACAAGAAGCAATATAAAATGTGCTTTGGCAACAAAGGTAGGGAATGTTCTGTTGATCTAGCCACAGAACACATACAAGAAGTGCAAGTTAATTTGCCACTAGCAGTTCTATACCATTATCTACTGGTAGTACTGGTGCCACTACCACTAGTTAAAACATCAGCTGTTCAGGGAGTTGTATTGAAATTAACATGGACTGCTGCCAGTTCTGATTATGAAGAAAACATGCTAGAGAAAACTACTGGTTCGGTTCTGAAATTGAATGGAGTGGCATAGCTACAGCCACTGAAGGGAGGATTAGTGTGGCTGACATGGCACAATTATGGGAGAAACAGACACACGCTGGAGTGACAGAGTGATGCTATTGACAGGGAAGCCAGACATTGCAAAACACATTCAAATTGAGTTTATGTACACACTCCTAAAGCAAGGCTGGAAGGACAAACAACTTGAGCCACAAATACTGCTTACCAACTAGCTGTGCATATGTATATTTTGAGGTAAATCTCAAGTTATTGCAAGTTTTAGACAAAAGCAAATGCTAGCCAGTGAACTGCCAGCAGCCCTAGTGGTTCACTCTATCAAGCTTCCTCTGGGAGTTTGGCTGAGTGAAGCACTGGGGATGTTGGCAGTTAACTGGCTAGCATTTGCTTTTCTCAGAAACTTTCACTAACATAAGGTTTATTTCACACTAAACATATGGCAATTTAGCCAGTAAGGAAATCTGTGTCTCAAGTTGCTTGTACTTCCTACCTTTCTTATGAAGTGGGTGCATGAACTCCCTTTGACCCCCTCAGCATAATTATGACTGAAGGAAGGCAAAAGACAAGAGGATGACTTGCTAGGGTCTGTGGCAGATGATTCGCAGCTACTGAGTCTGACATGCCTAAAAAATGAGCAATCGGATCCAATTCAACAAATTTGAAGTTGCATCATGATAACTCCACAAGTTGAAGTCTCTGCTCCATAGATTGTCATTTTTTTAGCCTCCCTCCATGGATGCACTACTTTATTTTCTCAACACTTCCAAGAAAACCCACCACGCCCAAGATGGCCACTAGAGCTCAGTGTGCATGCGTGAGCAGTGAAAATTCATGTGAAATTGACAACAGTTATGAAGTTGAACCCCCCCACAGTCACCCTCCACAGAATAATCATCACCTTTCCCATCTTAGTCATCATTTCCTTCATGAGAAGAGAGACACAACCTATAAAAAAATAGCCAGAAAAACATTTCATGTTCTACAACAACAAGCTGCACTGCCTAACGTTTTTCAATGCCATACAAAGTACCATAGAAACGATCCACTGCCACATGCACTTAGTGCAAATAAGGAAATAATGTTGGATACAGTCTGTTGCTATATTCTTTTGCAGAAGGCAAGGGAGCCATGCATTTTATTCAAAGAGCCTACTCCTAGTGGCAACTGCCTAGCTGCACCTATTTTGCAGCTATGGCCATGCCAGAATTGTTCAACACTATCTGTGCCTCAGTGAAAAAGGCATTGAGCCAGTGTGCAGCAGTAGCCAAAGTACGTATAACTAGGTGTAAGTGAAGTGTTTAACTTTGTTACAGTATGCTTAGAACAATGTGAAGTGGCTTGACTTTGCATTGCTGGATGTGTCACTTCACACAGTTGTTCGCATAGTGAAGTGCCCACATTGCCAGGAGAAAACTACATGTACTGCCACTTTGCCAGTGAAGGTGCTACTTCACGTCATTTATTAATACACAGGCTGAACTACATGTAGTAGCAGTGGCACCTTTGCCAAAGAAATGACACTATTATGTACAGTAGTTATTTGTTTATTTAAATGCTGCTTTCTTTTAGAACCCCCCCCCCACAAATCACATGCATCATATGTAATAACTCCTTCCACACTACTAGCTGAATTATCATATTCCCCCACACCCACCCCTCATTCACATATCTCTTTCCTCCTATCCAGTGTCTGAGCAAAGTTTCTTTATCACATTATTTTTTCCCCTTCACTCACCTGATGAGAATTCCTGTTTCCCACCCACACCCACTCACCCTAGTCCCCTTCAAATAAATAATGCACACCCACCACCCCAGGCACCAACTGAAACCTAGCCACTCTCTCCCACCATTACATGAAGGATATTAAGTTGAATACAATCTTTCTTTATAAGAAATCTGTAAAAAAGGAAAAAAATCCCCAATAGCAGTAACCAGCATCTCCTTATCACTGGTTTATTCTCAATGAATGACTTGGAAATGACATAGAAACATAGAATTTGACAGCAGATTAGGACTACTTGGCCCACCCAGTCTGCCCATTTCCCTACCTAATGGATAAGCTGCAGATCCTAGTTAACCAGCAGCCTACTTCTTCCTACCCCAACCCCCTAGAATTGCCTTATGACTGTCCCAAGCATGCTTGAATTCCACCACTGTTTTTGATTCCACAACCTCCTCCGGAAGGCCATTCCATGCATCCACAACCCTCTCTGTGAAAAAATACTTCCTTAAATTACCTCTGAGCCACCACCCCATCTTCAAATTGTGCCCTCTTGTTCTTGCACACCTCTTTTTTTGAAAGATGCTACCCTCTTGGACTTTGTTGATTCCCTTGAGGTACTTGAAAGTTTCTATCATGTACCCCCTCTCCCTCTTTCCTCGAGGCTATACATATTAAGCTCCTTAAGTCTCTCTTCATATGTCTTCTGGAGCAGACCCTGCACCATTTTAGTTGCCCTCCTCTGGACAGCTTCCATCCTGTCTATGTCTTTGCAGAGATTGGGTCTCCAGAACTGCACACAGTACTCCAGATGAGGTCTGACCAGCTGTCTGTGCAGAGGGATGATAACTTCGTATTTTCTACTGGTGATGCCTCTCCCTATGCATCCCAGTATCCCCCCAGCCCTCCTTACTGCCCTCTCACATTGTTTGCCCACCTTTAGGTCATCTGATATGACTACCCTCAGGTCCCTTTCCATTTTTGTTATTGTTAGTATCTCACCCCCCATTGTGTACTCTTCCCCAGGGTGTTTGTTTCCCAGGTGCATTACCTTGCACTTCTTAGCATTGAATCTAAGCTGCCATACATTTGACCATTCCTCTAACCTTGTCAAGTCCCTTCTCATCCTTTCCACTCCACCTTGTGCATCAACTCTGTTGCAGATCTTTGTGTCATCTGCAAAGAGACATACTTTTCTTCCAGTCCCTCTGCAATGTCACTTATAAAGACATTGAAGAGGACTGGTCCACCTGAACCTCGCGGTACCCCACTAGTAACCCTCCTTTCTTCAGAGTGGACTCCATTTACTAATACTCTGTGTCCTATTCTCCAGTCAATTCTTTACCCAGGCTGTCATCTTGGGACCCACTCCCAGGCTGGCTAACTTGTATAATAATCTTTTGTGTGGGACTGTGTCAAATGCCTTGCTAAAGTCTAGGTAGGCCAAGTCCACAGCCCTTCCCTGATCTACTACTTTGGTCACCCAGTCAAAGAAATCTATCAGATTTGTCTGGCATGACCTTCTCACTGTGAATCCATGTTGCCTTGGGTCCTGTGCCCCTCTAGTCTCTAGATACTTGACAATTCTTTCCTTCAGAAGTGATTCCAACATTTTCCCTTCCAATGAGGTTAAATTAACAGGTCTATAGTTTCCTGCTTCTGCCTTTCTCCCACTTTTGTGAAGGGGAATCACATCTGCCCTCCTCCAGTCCTCGGGTACCACCCTATCCTCCCATGATTTGTTGAAGAGGGTAGTCAGTGGTGTCACTAGTTCTACCCTTAGTTCTTTTAGAATTCTGGGATGAATCCCATCAGGCCCCATTGCTTTATCCACCTTCAGTTTTAAGAGTTCTTTTAGAACCCTTTCTTCTCTAAATGGCTGGTATCAACTTCTGTATCCAGAGTGTCTCTACTGTTTGTTTTAGGTACCCCCTTCCTTTGTAAATACTGAGCAAAAATATTTGTTTAGTATCTCTGCCTTTTCACAGTCACCCTCTGCCCACCCTCCCTCCCCTTTATTAAGCCTCACTATCCCTTCCTTGGTCTTCCTTCGCTTCCTGATGTACCTATAAAAGGTTTTATCCCCTTTCTTAACTGAGTTGGCTATCTTTTCCTCAGTTTGGGCCTTTGCTGTTCTGACTGCCTTCCCAGCTTCCTTTTGCTTTAACTGATACAGTTCTCTGTCCTGCTTTGTCTGTGATTCCTTGTACTTCCTGAATGCTTTCTTTTTCTCTTGAACCTTCACTGCTACTTCCTTTGAGAACCATAGTGGTTTCTTACATCGTTTCGTTTTGTTTATTTGCTTCACACAAAGGCTTGTTACCTCTGTGATGGCAGTTTTTATTATTCCCCATTGTTCTTCCACCACTCCTTCCTGCCCATTTGCTAGTGCATTTCTTAGGCACTGACCCATTTTGGCAAAGTCAGCCTTCCTAAAGTCCAGTACTTTTGCCTTTGTATGGCTTGACTCTATTGCTGTGTTTATTGTGAACCATACTGTTCGATGGTCGCTAGTTCCCAGATGGCTACCCACTTCTACATCTGTGATCCCTCTTCATCTCCATTTGAGAACCAGGTCTAAGATTGCTTCCTCTCGAGTGGGCTCCAATACTAGTTGTCTAAGACATGCCCCCTGTAGGGCATCTAGAATAGCCCACTCTTCAAGTGGCTACTGTAACTGCACTCCAGTTAACATCTGGCATATTCAGATCACCCATCAGCAATATCTCCCCTTTTTCTGCCATACTAAGTATACTTTCTATCATTTCCTTGTCCATTTCCTCCCCTGAGAAGTGGGTCTGTATACAACCCCTGTGCGAATTGTGGTGCCATTGCGGTCTCCAAATTTACCCACAGTGCTTCTTCTCCTCCCTGTTTTCCCTTTGTTCTGTTGCTTTGATTCCTTCCCTTATGTAAAGAGCTACTCCTCCTCCTCTTTTACATCCCAGTCATGATTTTGTGTGTACCATGTTTCTGTGACTGCCATGATATCCAGATGTTCCTCCTCCATCAAGGCCACTAATTCAAGAAGCTTGTTACTCAGACTACAGGCATTGGTACTCATTGCTCTCCATTTCTTGATGGCTTTACCTTCTGTTGCAGCATCCCTCACTGACCTTTCTACCTCTGTCTTTTTCTCATTTAGTACCCTGTTTTGTAGGGAGAGGCTGGGATTTTCCTGCTGCTTATCAGTGCCTCCTCCCTTGACTAGTTTAAAAGCTTGCCAATGAAGCATTTAAACCGATTGCTCAAAAGACTTATTCCCTTCCTGGACAGATGCAGACCATCCTGCCAGTATAGGCTGGTGTCCCTCCAGGCAGAACCCCAGTCCCCATGCTATTAGTCCACATGCTATTAGTAACAGCTTATTGGTCATTGTGGTGAACCAATCAGCTGTTATTATTAGCACATCATCACAAATTCATTGTGAATTAGCCAGTGATTATGGAGATGCTGGTCACTGCTGAAGGGAATGGTACTTATAAGAAAAGACTGGAATCAACTTAGTATCCTTTGGGTAATTGGTGGAGGAGGGTGGCTAAGTGCCAGTGGGTGTATGGGGTAGGGGTTGTGTATAATTTATTTGAATAGGAACAGGTTTGAACATTTTAACTATTGAAGGGTTCACCACTGGGTTTTGGGGAGTGCTATAATAAGGTAATTAATTAGAAAACTTGGCTGGAACACTGGGGGAAGGAAGGTGGGTGCTATAAGAGTTGAGGGGTGGTGTAACATGGTAATTCAGCTGGTGGTGGTGTGGAATGGGGTGTTACATAAGAAGCACCTAGGTTTGGGGGGCATTTCTCACAAGAACGCAACAGGGTTTTTTTTTTCAATAACTAGAACTTCACCACATGAAGAAATGGCAAAGTCTGGAACTTTTGTCCCATTACGCACAGTGTGAAATTTTTGACATTGCCACAACTTTGCTGGTGAAGTTATAATTTGTAGCAATCCTATATATAGCAAGAGACATGTGGACAAGTGGGCAGGCAACTGATTCCATGTGTATTACAGCATAGTGGGCATCATTCAGTCCATCCCCATTCAAAGCATCATAACAAATTCAAACAGCCAGGCAACATGCAACATTGTGCAGCTTGAAAAAATCACACACTGGTGTGAATATTCTTGCACAGTTTTTTTTTTAAAGATAGATGAGTGGCTAACACCTCTGAAACTGTCACCTGACTTTGTTGCAATTGTCAATGGTTCCAAAACTATGTTGTCAATGGATCAAGGTGGTTACATTAGGATGCCCTGTTTTGTGCACTGCATAAGTCTAATTATAACATGGTTTCATAGAAACATAGAAGCTGATTGATGCAGTCCCTGTGCATGACCATGGATTAAATATCCTATTTAATACATGGTTCCATGGAGGGAGTCCTGCACAGTGCCATCAGGACTCATGTCGTGCTGAATGAGAAACTGAAAGGCAGCCATTGACAAGTGGGGAAGCAGGACACAGTGAGCTTTTTCCAGGCACAAGATAGTTTCCACATGGACAGAGAGTGAGATAGATTGAGTTTTAAGGTGCAGCTGCTGTTGTTCATTAGCCAGTCACAGAGTAAACACATGGAACTGTCTTGAGAGACCATGGTTTATTCAGCAACATTGGTATTTGTTCCACAGCCCTGAAAGTTACCACTCAACTTTCAATAGTGAGGATCAAAGTGCCATAACACCAGCGAGTCCTCAGGAAGTGAGAGACAGTCAGTTGAAGGCTGTCCATCATCCGTTGACTGCCAGTGGAACATATTGGTCAGCACTGTCCCCCACAGCATTTGTCCACAGCATACAAGTGCTTGTTAGGGAGTCTGTGGTGAAAGTTAGTAGTGTATTGATCAGTGTCAGCAGCCTTGTTTGAGATTTGCCCTTACCATATCCCCAGTACTGCATCCAGTGGCTCCCACATTTTCTTTCTGTCAACCATGAAGTAAACCTTATTGTGAAATGTCCCAGTTGCAGTTGACAAATGGCAGTTCTATTTTTGCAATGTTTACCAACAAAGAGAGAGAGAGAGAGAGAGCATGAGAGAAAGAGACAAGGACTGCAAAGTGCTGCAACAGTGACCTGCAGTGAAGCACTCAGCACAGGGGAGCCAAGTTCTTCCCTTGGCAGTAAGAGGACAGAGTGTGGGGGAAGGAGAAAAAGAGTAAATCCCTCTGAGCCCGTCCTCCATTCCTGTCCCCCAGCACAGCAGCTCACAGATATGGCAGGTACCACAATACCGTGAGTTTGACATGGGGAAAAAAGCATGGTCTGCAGTCACTGGGAGAATTTCAGTGTTGCTGTCTCTGTTAGTTGATGTGACCGCAAGCAAGCATGATTAGTTTGTATTGTCAGTCATCCCGACTTCCCTCCCTCAAACGTACTGCTACTGTATAATCTATGGCACGAGACCGAGAAAGTGAGAAGACAGTGACAGCGAAACTGAGGAGCTAGATAGACAAGTAGTTGTAGTGCAGTATTGAATTTGTCACACACATCCCCCCCCGACTTGTGGCAAAGGAGGTGCTTGGTTGGCTCTGTCTTTACCAGCTACGTGTCAGACAGCTGTCAGCAGCCTGGGAAAAGAATGTGAATGGGAGAAACAGAGCAGAGCAGAGCATACAATTCTCATACAGGAGCTCTGCATTGTCCTGTACACTTGCCACTCATTCAAAGTCCGTTTGCAGTCTGAGCTGCATGTGAATGTGTGTGTGTTGGGGGCAGGTATAATGTATAGGTGGTAGGCAATGTAGGAGATAAGGTTATGTACAGCAAATGTCACAGATCATGTCAGTGCTGTATGTGTGCCATTTGAATGTGCATAACAGCTATGCAGTCTGCATTATTTATGAGGGACTATTTTGCAAATGGCAGGATATAGTACATTTTTGGGGATTTAAACAAGAGAAAAATTCCTTTCTGTGAGGTTTCGCATGTTTTGGACATGACCTATGTTATAAGTGCAATAACCCACTCTACAGTATGGTATTATTTGGGATTAATCAACACCCCACATGCTGTGAGTACTCCCAGCCTGTGGCCTAATGCCTCACAACACACCTGGGGTGTTGATTAATCCCCAATAACACCACATCCTGTTGTGGGTTATTGCTTACTTAATGTATATATTGAAGTCACAGCACAGCTATCAATAGAGAATAATCCCTTGCTTTACTGGCATTGAGAAACAAAGAAATGGACTGGGCTTGGCACACCTGTCCACTGAATATCTGTCCTGTCCTTCAGTCAGTAATCATTAAAACATGTTTTTATTGTCTCTAGTGCTACTGGGGCTATCATAACTGATCAGAAGACAAGACTGTCAACTCAAAAATATGGAGATCCTCACGTTTATTAAGATGCATATGCATATGGTGCCATCTGACTACACCTTTCAGGAAGTAAATGCAGATAAGGTGCTGCCAGTTTGTTCTACTGCTGACTGACACACTGGTGGCAGGGAGGAGTGTGACATTAATGTATGGTTTTTACACTGGATTCTTACAAATTCTGCAAATAATGTTGTTTGCATTGAGCTAAAAATCAGCACAACCCATCTCATAACAGCAGTTAAGTAGAGTAATGCCTGTTGCTGTGTTCTCATCAACACGGTTATTTTGAACTTTCCCTCTTGTTTTCTTCAGTTGTCCTTTAAAGTGCTATCTAGGTCTGACTCCTGTTCCTATCGCCTGTTGTTGCCAGATTGACAATGCAACCTTCAACATTCTTCTCCTCTGACAGGTATCTTACAAAGCACCATCCTCGTCTGCTTCATGCTCTTGCCTCTCATCATGACCTATTTCCAAACTACCAGAGTGATCTTCCTTTAGGCATCACCCAAGCTTATTAGTCAGCCAATCCATTAATTGTGGCTGAAGCCTTATTGCCCACTGTGCTGTGCTGAGACCACTGGAACCCACTATGGAGAATTATTTAAAAATTTCTTTCTGATAGCATTTCTCTGCTTGTTTACCCTAACATCAGACTCCTTTCTCCTCCATCCTTGGCATCTATGCCTAAGACAAGCCATTTGTGTGAGCAGCAACTCATCAGAAGTCACTTAATTGTCCCTTCAGAGTCACAGTGGTAGGAAGTTGGAACTGAAATCTTGAACCCTAGTGTTCTGACTGATGCGTGACTTTCCCTCCTCCCCCCTTATATCTCTATGCATTATACCCCTTCAGTATAGCCTTTTGAATTTGTTTTCCAGTCTGCAGGTGTTAATCACTGATGCTATAATTTCATATTGCTGTTGGTGGAGGCCTGATTGCTTAAGCAACAGGGTGAATATTCAGAACCAACTTTTGAATAAAAAAGGAACATGCTGGACAAGTTATAAAACTTTAAACAATTTTTGATCAGATCAGTCCCTGAAACAGATGCCACTTGCAAAATGAACATACACATGTTAAAGAATTTCTCAAAACATGGAGGTGCACACTGTCAAATGAATATGTCAGTTACCCAATTTAAACTGAGCTAGAGAAGCTGAAACCATTATGCAGCCTGTAGACCAGAAGAAAATGTTGAGTTTAACTACACAACACAAAAGAAAAAAGGTGTAGACCAAGACACTTTAAGAAGTACAAATATAGACAAAAAGAAAACAGGTGAAAATGCAGAAAAACAACCCCAGAAAAGAAAAAATCTCCAAGTGTACTTAAACAAGCATTTGTCAGTGCTGAATGTTTGCTTGCACTACAATAGAGTGTTAAAGAGCCCCTTATGTTGTTGGGACAACTTTGGAAAATATATAACAGAAGGGACGTAGACAGGTTGGGAGCATCCAGAGAAGGGTGCATAAAATGGTGCAGAGGTTGCACTGAGGAGATACTGAGAGATCTCAAAATGTGCACCTTGGTAGACAGGACATCAAGAGAGGACATGATAGAGACCTATAGGTACCTCAAAGGTGAAAAGGGTGCAGGAGGGGAGTCTCTTTTGAATGAGGAAGAGCATCTGAACCAGAGGGCACGTGATGAAGGTGGAGGATGGGAGTTTAGGAGGGATGTGAGAAAGTACTACTTCACTGAAAGAGTGGTGGATGTGTAGAACTGCCTGCCAGTGGAAGTGGTGGAAGTGAAAACAGTAGGGGGCTTCAAGGATACATGGGATTAACATATGGGAATATTAAGAAATGGGCACGGAGGAGGGAGGATCACTGGACACTAGTTGGGGGCTGCAGCGACAGAGTAGGCAGGAACCATCTGGGCAGACTGGGTGGGCCAAAAGGGTCCTTTCATGCCAAAAAATTTAATGTTTCTATGTTTCAATATTTCTTGTTTACCACAATGGTTTATTTTATCCCTTGCTCTTTCCTAACACCCTCACAAAGAGACTTGTGGCCTCTAATACCGTATTGTTTTTTTAAGTTCCACTTATTGCTCAGCCCCACTGCTGTCTCCACCCCCTCCAGTTTCTCCTTCAACAGCTCCAGTATTCTACTAAAATCTGCCATTATGAAGTCCTGTCAGTGAACCCACATGTGATAGGGCAATACTGGACCTGGTGCTTACTAACAAGGACACTATTGCAGACATCAGGGTGAGTAGCCATCTGGAGACCAGTGAGCATCATACAGTGTTGTTTAAGAAAAGCTGTGGAATCTAACCACACACTGGTGAGAGTTCAGAAGGGCTAATTTTTTTAAAGATGGGTGAATGCCCCAGGAATGTCTTGGCAGGAAGAAATTACCTGGGGGGTGGAGGAACAGTGCGCCAAACTAAAAGAGAGCATAGTTAAGGCAACAAATCTCTGCATCAAGCAAGTAAGCAAAAGCAAAAGGAAAAGAAGGCCACAATGATTCTTGAAAAAGGTGGCAGGAAAAGTGAAGGCTAGAAAAGTAGCATTCAGAAGGTATAAGGAGACCCAGGGAGAGGAGGAAAAGGAAGTGAATCAGGAAAAACAGAGGGAGGCAGGGAAAGCAGTAAGGATTTCATGAAAAAAACTCGTGGGAAATAATGTTGCCTTTTGCTGGAGTCTGAGGTGCTCTTTCAATTATTTGCTTGTAGATGATTGGGATCCCTTTAAAAAATATACACTTGCGACTCTTTGGTCTTTAAAAGTATTTATTCATGCCCCTATATTTCGCTCCATCCCAGGAGCTTGATCACAGGGTGTTTTACTTCATAAATTCTGTTAAACAGAAAAAATATATTGAAATATCATAATTTTCTTCAACATTTCTCAAAACCTTTTTTGTTGTAGTAGTGTTGCATTAATTACCCAAATATTGTTATGTTTCTTATACGTTGCCATTAAATTCACATTCTCCCATCATTAGAGAATCTGTAAAAAGCAATTCCCAAAGTCAAAAAAGGCTTCAACTATTTTATGGCAAAATGCAGTAATAGTGATCGCTAAGCACAATGTATTTACAGCAGGAATAAACCCTTGACTCCAAACATAACTGGCAAGTGCCTTGCAGAACTACTCGTGATTGCTTCTACTTCCAAAATACTCAGATTCAGTGTTTCACCGAAATGCTTTAATTTCTTACATCACAATTCATATTTTTCATTCCAGTGTATAAACCTTTAAAACGCCAAAAGAAAATAACATGCTTTTAGATGTATAGACCTTGTAAGCCTTATGGTTCAGTAAAGTTTCTTTTGTAAAGCTTTCTTACTTACCAAAGTTTGGCATTTTTGTTTAATGGCATTTAGCAGAGCGTCCTGCGAGGTGCTGCCTTTCCTTTCATACCAGCCCTGGGAATGCTTAATGAGAATAAGAATTCCATAGTGTATCTACTCCTGTGAGACAGCTCATTGCTGAGCAACTATACATAGCCAGAATGACTTTTGGCACGGCTTCCCAGGATGGATCCTTATGTGCTCGCTATTATCTTACTGCATATATTTAACTTCATTTTCTTAATGTTCTTCACAATTCCACACTGCCAGTATAGTAATTATGTTAAGTAATAATTATTTTGAATTTAATGGAATTTTTTACCAACAAGATCAAGGAACAGCAATGGGCAGCACAATAGTGCCAGCATATGCCAACTCATACATGTATGATTTTGAACTAACTACGGTGTTAAACAGACACTGTAATCTCTTTTATGATAAAATTACTGCCTGGTATAGATATATAGATGATTTACTCTGTTTGTTGCATGGAAATGAAAAAGAACTTGATGGGTGGGATTCTAGAAGTATGGCGCAAGTCACTGCCAAAGGTGACTTGTGCCAAATGCAGCTGCAACATGGACCCTGCACCCTATTCTAGAAGGGGCAGGGTCCCCACATCTAAGTCCTGTGAATTGTGACATACAGCCAGGTGCACTGAACAGAGGGCATAGCTGGTGAGGACATCTCAAGCTGCAACCGCTATCCTGCTAGGTGCAGTGTTACCCCTCTCCCATGCCCAATTCTGGTGGTTCCCCACAGGGCTAGAGGCCCCCTACCCACTGCCATGCCACCAAGGTTCCCCCTACCCCTATCCAGAGCACCATGCGACTGTACAGTACAATATGTACAGTACATACATTCAGATGTCCTGTACCAAAATGGGACTGTAGGGGCAAATACCTGGTAGTCTAGTGGCCCCCACCCAGCAGTGCCAATCCACCAGCATTTCACCATCCCCAGCTGGTGACTGGCACAGCCCACCTCCTCATGTCCATGGCACAGTCATCGACTGAGTTCCGTAGGAGTGCTTACTGTATAGATACACTCAAAAAAGAATGAGTATTCATTCATTTTTGAGCACATCTACACAATAAGTGCTCCTGTGGAACTTGGTCGGTGGCTGGCTGTGGAGGAGAGAGATGAGCTGTGCCAGTTGCCAGCTGGGGATGGATGGGGGTGCTGGGTGGATTGGCACTGCTGGGTGGTGGGGTAGGGGCCTACTAGACTACCAGGGTTAGTTGTGTGGTAAGGAATTACCATTTGTGGCACTGTGTCTCAGGATCTGGGCCCAGGTGAGGGGTGGACAGCACTGTCCTGCAGGGCCTTAAGCAGTGGGGGGGTTCAGGGGTGTGAGGTGTGTGGGCAGCCCTGTGGGGCTTCTACTGTTGGGTGGTTCAGGGGGCTTGAGGTGTGTGTTGCCCTGTTGGGCATGAACTGTTTAGGGGATTGGTAGGCTATGGTATGAGATGCCCTATGGGGCACCTACAGGAGTATTCTGGGCATGGGGGAGGGCACATGGATTGCATGCTGGGCTGCTGATGGGTCTATAGAACCCCCAGAGGGCATATGTACAGTTATGCCAGCTAAATGCTGGCTTAACTTACATTGACTGTTCTCCTCTGGGGGTTCTTGTAGAATCCCAACATTGGGGACTTAGTTGCTGCTCTTCTAAAATAGGGTGCAGCTGCTGCCATAAACCCCCTAGTGCCATGTCACAGAGGGTTTAGGGCATATGTGCTGGCATAACTCCACTTTGGCACAAGTGGCCTGCGGCATGTCACAGGCCACTTTGTAGAATACCACATGTCGCAGCTGCTGGTGTACTTTGCTACTTGCGCCATTCTTTTTGACCCAAGTGTGGTTACTCCAGGCGTAACTCTTCTAGAATTGGGCCCAATGAGTTTAACGTGCTATTAAATTTATGGGACCCAAACTTAAAATTTAAAATGCAATGTAGTAAATAAGAGATTGCATATTTAAATCTACTTATTAAAAAGGAGATGCACCAACTAGATACAACTCTGTATCGAAAGAGTACTGACAGGAATACCCTTTTACATGGGCAAAGTTACCATGAAAAACATTTAAAAGAAAGTATCCCTTACTCTCAGTTAGTAAGGGTGTGAAGAAATTGCAGTATGGATACAGATTTTGAAAGGAACAAAGAGGACATGCTGAATAGATTTAAGAAAAGAAAATGTTCCAGAAACAAACTGTATAGAGCTAATAGTAGAATCCAGACACAAAATAGAGAACAACTTCTGGAGAAAACACTTAAACAGGCAGCTACAGATAGAGTGGTACTAGCGGTGATGTACAATCATAAAATGGCACAAATAAGAAGAATCATCAATAGAAATTGGCATTTAGTATCTATTGACACCCCCAATATTGCAGATTTACAGAAAAAAACAATCATAACATCTAAAAGAGTTAAGAATTTAAAAAAGATATTTGTTAAATCACAGTTTAAAAACTTATTGTACCCATTAGCGCCATATAGCGTCAGAACCATCCATTGATTAACCTGACCCAAAATGGCGGCATCAGATAGAATGAGTTAAGAAACCAGAAATAAGAGGTAAACAATTATTGTTAGAACCATTACAAACAGAAATGTTTCTATGTGGCAGGTGCTCAGCATGTGGGCACACAAGCAAGAAAAAAACTTTTAAACATCATTTTACAGACCAAGAGTTTGTAATAAAAGATCACATATATTGCAGCTCTGAAGGTGTCATCTATGTTATACAGTATCCATGTGACCAGCTTTATGTCGGTCAGACAAAAAGAGTTTAGAAAGTCAGGATCTTAGAACATAAAGGGGACATGAGAAATAATGACGCAAGATCATCAGTAGCACAGCATTTTAATAAGGAGAACCATAATGGAGCTTCCCTGCAGTTTTGGGAATTGAAATTAGTTAATCCACCCCCGCAAGGGGGAGACATGAAAAAGAAATTAGAAAACTGAGAAATGAAGTGGATATTTGACTTTAAAGCGTTAGATCCAACTATTGGAATGAACTTGGAGGGCATTGAGGAATTGTGAAGAACATTAAGAAAATGAAGTTAAATATATGCAGTAAGATAATAACGAGCACATAAGGATCTGCCCTGGGAAGCCATGCCAAAAGTTATTCTGGCTGTGTATAGTTGCTCAGCAACAGGCTCTCTCATGGGAGTAGATACACTATGGGATTCTTATTCCCATTAGGCATTTCTAGGGCTACTCCGAGAGGAAGGGCAGCATCTCGCTGGATGCTCTGCTAAATGCCATTAAACAAAGAAGCCAAACTTCAGTAAGTAAGAAAGCTTTACAAAAGAAACTATACTGAACCATAAGACTTAAAAGGTCTATACATCTAAAAGCATGTTATTTTCTTTTGGCTTTTTAAAGGTTTATGCACCGGAATGAAAAATATGAAACGTGATATAAGAAATTAAAGCATTTTGGTGAAACACTGAATTTGAGGATTTTGTAAGTAGAAGCAATCACGAGTAGTTCTGCAAGGTACTTGCCAGTTATGTTTGGAGTCAAGGGTTTATTCCTGTTGTAAATAGATTGTGCTTAGCGATTACTATTATTGCATTTTGCCACAAAATAGTTGAAGCCTTTTTTTGATTTTGGGAATTGCTTTTTACAAATTCTCTAATGAGGGGAGAATGCAAATTTGCTGGCAACATATAAAAAAACATAACAATATTTGGGTAATTAATGCAACACTACTATAACAAAAAAAGATTTTTCAGAAATGTTTAAGAAAAATATGATATTTAAATATATTTTTTCTGTTTAACAGAATTTATTAAGTAAAACACCCCATGATCGCGCTCCTGGGATGGAGCGAAATGTAGGGGCATGAATAAATACTTTTAAAGACCAAAGAGTCACAAGTGTATATTTTTTAAAGGGGTCCCAATCATCTACAAGCAAGTAAAGCAGTAAAGAGTGCAAAGGAGCAAACTGAAGAAAGAATAGCTCAGACAGTATCAAAAGGGGACAGGACATTTTTTAGGTATGTTAGTGAAAAAAGGAAGACTAAGGGAAGGATTGTAAGGTTGGGGGGGGTTATGGGTGGACCAAGAAAAGGCAGACATCTTGAACAAATACTTCCACTCAGTATTCACAGTGGAAGGGGAAGAGGAGGGACTGTGAAAAAGTATTAGGAGCTTTGATGGGAGGAAAGTAGATGCTAGTCTGGAAAGCACTCGCTAACCTTAAGGTGGACAAAGATATGGGGTCAGATGGGATGCATCCAAACGTGCCGAGGATTCTCAAGAAGGTATTAGCTGCACCTCTGACAGACCTATTTAACAGATCACTGGAGACTGGAGTGGGCCTGAAGGACTGGAGAAGGGCAGATGCAGTTCCACTTCACAAAAGTGGCAGCAAGGAAAATGTGGGCAATTATATGCCTTTCAGCCTGACATGGGGAAGTTAATGTAAACATTACTAAAGGAAAGGATTGTAGAATATCTGGAATCTACTGGGTTACAGGATCTGAAGCAGCATGGATTCACAGGCAGGAGGTCATGCCAAACAAATCTGATAGATTTTTTTGACTGGGTGACCAAGGAATTAGAATCAGAGAGGAGTGGTGGATGTGGCCTACCTGGATTTCAGTAGGTTTTTGACTTCATTCCACATAGGAGACTGGTACGTAATTTGGGTAGCTTGGGGGTGGTCAACAAGGGGGTAACCTTGTTAAGAAACTGGTTAAAAGATAGGAGACAGTGGATAGTGGTAAACGGAGTTCATTCCGAGGAAGGAAGAGTGACCAGCGGGGTATCTCAGGATTCAGTGCTGGGACTGGTCCTCTTTAATGTCTTTATTAGTGACACAGCAGAGGAGCTGGAAGGGAAGGTCTGCCTCTTTGCAGATGACACCAAGATCTGCAACAAGGTGGACACTTGGGGGGTTAAGAATGGGCTGAAATATAAAAACAAAACAGTAGAGTGCATGGGATAGACATATGGGTAACCTGGAGATGGGCAGAGAAGACATGCCACAGATTAAAAAGGATCTGGGCTGTCAACACCGAGTAGGGAAATGGGCAGACTAGGTGAGACGCATGGTCCTTATCTGCCAATAGATTCTATGTTTCTATGTTTCTATGAGTGGTCAGGGGAATGGCAGCTGAGTTTTAATGCAAAAAAGTGCAAAATAATGAACTTGGACCATAGAAACCCAGGGGAGAAGTACACAATAGATGGAGTGATACGGACAATTACCTAGCAGGAAAAAGACCTGGGGTTAATCAAATTGGACAATCTAAAGGTGGCCAGGCAGTGTGATAAGGCAGTCGGGAGGGCCAAAGGGATGCTGGGATGCATAGGAAGGGGTATCACCAACAGAAAAAGGGAGGTGGTGTTCTCCTATATAGATCACTAGTAAGACCCCATCTTGAGTACTGTGTCTAGTTCTGGAGACCACATCTCAGGAAGGAGATTGACAGAGTGGAGGTGGTCCAGAGGAGGGATACCAAAATGGTGCAGGGTCTGCATCTAAAGCCGTATGAGGAGAGACTAAAGGAGCTCAATATGTACACCCTGTAAGAAAGAAAGGAGAGGAAGGATATGGCAGAGACCTTTAAATACATCACAGGGGTTAATAAGGAACAGAAGGAGAGTATTTTTCAGAAAAAAGGTTCTCTAGAACAAGTGGACATGCTATAAAGCTGGAGGTGGTAGGTTTAAAAGAGACGTGAGGAAGTATTCTTCACAGAGAGTAGTGGATTCCTGGAATAGCCTTCCATCTAAGGTAGTGTGGGTGAAAACAGTGGTGTGGTTGAAAAATGCCTGGGATAAGCACAAGGGAATTGTAAGGGTAAGGAAGAAGGGGAAAGAGATGGCACTGTAGATCAAGTGGGTCTGCAGCAAAAATAAAGGTAGAAAAAAAAAGATAAATAAATTACACTGACTGGGTGGGCCAAGTGGCATTTATCTGCTGTCAGATTCTGTGTGTCTATGTCCAGAACTTCTGCCTGTAACTGCTTTCTATCTGCTTCCAGTCTGGTATAAAACCTCATGGTCTCTTCATCGCAGGTACCCGAGTGACTATACATCACTCCAATCCCGATGTTCCCTACTCCACCCATGACTACCTGCACCCACACTGTTTCCGTACCTTTACCCTCAACTAGTTCCTTGACCTCCATGGCTTTGATGCCATCCCTTACATACAATGCCGCACCTCTCCCTCTTCCATGTTCTCTATCCCTCCTAAACATTGCATAACCTGGAACTGTCAAATCCCACCAAATCCAACAGGGTTTCTACCACAGTTATCTGCAGGTCACAAGTCCTATTCCCTGGATACTTGCATTTGCACACACAGCTCTCCAGACCCCCCTGCTTTCACTTTCTCTCAGAATTTTTTACATCCACCTTCCTCCCTGATGCTGTCCTCATTCCAGACACTGCCATACCCTGCTCCTCCCCTTCTGTATTCCTTTTCCCACATTTCCAATTTCTTTGTCTGCTTCCCCCATCCACAATTATGTTTTGTCTTGTCAGTCCCTTTCTGTGTTGACATAGGGAGGAGGCCTGTTTGGCATCCTTCAGTTGTGCAAGTGTATGTATCTCTGACTTTACTGACTCCCACCTCTGTAAGTTTAAATTTTTCTTGATGTATTATGCAAATCTTCAACCAAACACCTTGGTTTCCACCTCATTGGGGTGTAGTCCATCCTGACTGAACATTAGCCCCTACAGGTGAGGCCCCAGTTGCCTAGGAACTACAAAACTTTCCCCTTGCACTAACTCTGTAGTCATGCATTGAACTGGTGTATCTTAAATTGCTCCGTTGCATTATAGTATAGCATCAATAGGACCTCAATGTGCTATCTAGGGTATAAAAGCTCTGCTGCTTCTACGCTCCTCTTGTCCAGATATTCTGCATATAAAGTCCAGAACCCTCATCTTCATGTGCTTTGCCTCAGATTCTGTCTTAATGTTGAACTGCACTGTACAGTGTTCACTGGTACCTAGGGGACTGCCCACTATGATGTCTGCATTGCTGTCTCGGTTTGTGAGCACCACGTCCAACACTGCCTCATCCCTACTGAATTCACTAACTAGCTTCCTGAAAAATACCCCCTGTAGGGAGTCAAGGATGGTCCTGCCCCTTGCTGAAGCTGCTGCTGGAAGGCTGCAATCCACATCTGACAGAGTGAGGTCCCCAATTATCAGCACCTCCTCCTTATTTCCCATCCTGATAATGGCTTCCCCTAGTGACTTATCCAACTCCTCTCCCTGTGCTGAAGATCTTTATGCAACCCTTGTATGAACAGTGGCCCCAGCTTCTGTCTCCAGGATGACCCACAGCATCTCCAGCCCTCACTTTTCTCTGGGTGCTGCTGTATTTCCACAGCCTTGAATCCCTCCCTCACATATAGAACAACCCCTGCTCTGCTCCTCCCCTCCCTGTCTCTCCTGAACCAAGAGTGGCCCAATATGGCCATGTCCCAGTCGTCATTGTCAGTGCGCCATGACTCAGCTATGGACACCAAATCCAGCTTAGCCTCCTCCATAATAACCTCCAGTTCTGGAATTTTATTTCCCAGACTACTTGCACTGGCACACATGGTTTTCTATACCTTGCTCCTTCCTGCCATCAACTCCAATTCCCCCTTCCTTCAGCTTGTGCTGCTCCTTGAAGCTCCACCTGATTCCTCCTTCCTGCGTTACCCTCTCCATTTCTTGTCTCTTTTACTCCTTTCTTGTTGCAGCCTTGATTTTTATCCTCCTTTGTCTTCTGCCTTGTCTGCACCCCTTTCTTCTTGCATCACTGCCCTGGGGAAAGCTTCCTCCTCTCAAGCCTTCCCTCCTTGTTGCCTCACTTTGTTGGGGGAGCAATTTGTGCCTTCCTTAGTAATACAGTCTCCCCTGGTTAGCTGGCATCAAGTCCTGCAAGGGCTTTTCAAGGACAGTCTTGTTGGGTAATCCCCCTGCCACTCACCATCTCCTACTCTTCTCCAAAACTCCTAATTCATGTCTGTTCTCCTCTCTCTGCTTTTCTTCTCACCAGTGGATGCCGGATCCCTATTTATTCAGGGTAGCTGGTCACAAAGCTTAGCTCCCTGAAAAAGTACAGAGGAGGAAAACAGATGCCACAGAGTCCTTGCTGGCAAGGGGCTACATATAAATAATCTATTTCTATGAAGCCTGGAGTGTCTATTATGCCTATTAGTGTGTTGTCTCTTGTGTTCTTAGGGTGCAAGAACCACTCACCTTTGGTATGGTGTTCTCTCACCCAAAGGACATATGAGAATACATTCTTATGGTTCTATGTCATAATAACGATTGCCTAGTGGCGATTGCTATTATGGCACTACTTGTAGGCAACCCAACATCTGGCATTATAATAAATGTTTTGTGAGGGGGGCTGCACCCCCCCAGCCCCCCTTATGGGTGGATTTGCCCCCTGCACCCCCCTGCTTTTAGATTCTCAACTCCAGGCGGGTGCATGTTGAGAAAGGGGCACAGTCGAGACCCACAAAAAAAACCAAGGTCCTGCAGCCAAAGGTACCAGCAAAATTACAACCCTCCCAGCATCAGCCCCAAACCCAGGACCTGCTACACTGGGGCCAGCCTCCCTCACCACCACACCACATGGCTGGCTCAGTGGCAGCAGGTCCAGTACATTCTCTTAAGCCACTTCCCCATCCCTCCCTTGGCAGAAGACACCAGGAGAAAGGACTACTGTGTGACTGGACTTCTCTGCTTAGCTAGAAGGAAGCTACATTTAAAGACTGCCTTAGAAAGCTTCTGCTAATAGCTTGGCAGAAGACACCAGGAGAAAGGACTGCTATGTGACTGGACTTATCTGCTGGGACAATCAGGAGCTTAAAGGGCACACAGGCAGAAAGTAAGGGGGGGGGAATAAACAGACGAAAGAGTAAAGATTGCAAACAGTTAAGGGGCCAGAAATAAGACATGATGGGAGTGGTGCAGTGCAGTGGCTGTGGAGCAGCAGTCTTCCGGGAGACGTTCTGGAGGATGCGGTGTTGTCCCATCTGCAGGCACCTCTCTGGGCTGAGGGAGGAGGTTGCTCATCTCCAGGCTGAGTTGGCCAGGATTTGTGGGACCTCCTCTTCCATCCAGGGACCACCAGTGCCACTGCCGTTGCCTCAGAGGTTGCCAAGAAAGAGAAGTGGTTGGACCACAGTGGGCTCAGACAGGGTGAGGTTGGTGGAACTGAGGCACATCCCTCCAGTTGTACCTCTCCACAATTCCTATGCCATTCTGGCAAAGTGTGGTTCCTCTATGGAGGCACCCGCAGTGGAGACCAAGGAGGATGCTGGGAACCTCCACAAAGAAGACCCACAGGAGGGTGGCAGGGGACCCTGCAGGGGAAGGAAACAACTCCTGGTGGGGTACTCCATTGTTAGGAAGGTAGAACTGGGGGAGGAAGGGGAGAGGGAGGTAAGGTGCCTGCCTGGTGTGATGGCTTGGAGGGACAGGGAGCGAATCCTCAGGATTGCCAGAGCAGCTGGGGAGGGAGCTGGATGTCATTGTCCACCTAGGGACAAATGACCTGGCTAAGAAAAGGATTAGAGAAGTGCAGGAAGAGTTTGTGGAATTGGGGAGGGGCCTTGGACAAGTAGCATGCACGGTAACCTTCTCAGAGGTACTGCCCATCTATGGCGTAGGAGAAGCTAGGGTGTTCCACACCATGGGATTCAATCAGTGGTCGAAAAACTGGTGTGGAGCTCAGGGATTTGGCTTCATTGTGGACTGGGGGTCCACCTGGAGTGATGCAAGCCTATACTGGCATGATGGACTGCATCTGTCCAGGAGGGGAACCAGGATCCTAGGTGATAGGTTTAAATGCTTCATTGGCAAGCATTTAAACTAGCCAAGGGAGGAGGCACTGGAAAGGAGCAGGGAAATCCTAGCCCCCCCAAACAAATCATGGTAGTAAGTGTGGTAAACACCAACATAGAGGTGTCGATAGGGAGAAGGTCAGTGGTAAATGGAGAAAGTAACAAAGGCAAGAAGGACAAGGATGGGGCAAAAAGGAGTAAGGCCATCAGGAAATAGAGGGTAATGAATGCCAATGCCCGTAGTCTGGGCAACAAGCTCCCTGAGCTGGTGGCCTTGATGGAAGAGGGATGCCTGAATATTGTAGCAGTCACAGAAACATGGTACACAGAGAACCATGACTGGGATGTTAACATACCAGGGTACATAACCTACAGAAGAGACAGGCAGGGGAGAAAAGGGGGAGGAGTAGCTCTCTATGTAAAGGAAGGGATAAAAGCAATGAACAAAAGAGTAAACAGGGAGGAGAGGAGGCACTGTGGGTCACCTTGAAGACTGGAAGGGGCACCACAATCCGCACAGGGGTTGTGTACAGACCCCCATGTCAGGGGGAGGGAATAGACAAGGATATGATAGAAGGCATTCTTAGAATGGCAGAGAAAGGGGAGATACTGTTGATCGGAGACCTGAATATGCCAGATGTTAACTGGAGCACATTTGATGCAGCCACATCCAAGAGCAGGGCCATTCTTGATGCCCTACAGGTGGCAGGCCTCAGACAGCTAGTTTCGGAACCCACTCGTGAGGGAGCAATCTTAGACCTCACACTCTCAAACGGGGCAGTGAGAGGATCTCAGATCTAGAAGTGGGTTGCCATCTGGGAACAAGTGACTATCGAACAGTGTGGTTCACTTTAAACTCAGCTACAGAGTCAAGCCATTCAAAAGTGAGGGTACTGGACTTTAGGATGGCTGACTTTGTCAAGATGGGAGAGTGCCTCAGAAAAGCACTAGCAAACAGGCTAGAAGGAGGTGTGGAGCAACAATGGGGAATCATCAAAACTGCCATCACAGAGGCAACAAGCCTTTGTGTGAAGCAAATAAACAAATCAAAATGAAAGAAAAAGCCACTATGGTTCTCAAAAGAGGTGGCTGTGAAAGTCAGGAAGAAAAAGATAGCATTCCGGAGTATAAGGAAACACAGAAGGAGCAGGATAGAGAGCTGTACCAGTTAAGCCAGAAGGAAGCAGGGAGGGAAGTCAGAATAGCAAAGGCCCAAACTGAGGGAAAGACAGCCAACTTGGTTAAGAAGGGGGACAAAACCTTTTATAGGTACATCAGTGAGTGAAAAGACAAACGGAGGGATAGTGAGGCTGAATAGAATGAACGGTGGGTGGGCAGAGGAGACAGTAAAAAAAAGGGATACTGAATGAATATTTCTGCTCAGTATTCACAAAAGAGGAGGGGGAAGTGCCTAATCCAATTAACAGAAGCACTCTTGATAGGGGGGTCGATCCCAGTCCTTTCACAGAAGAAAGGGTTCTGCAAGAACTCCTAAAACTGAAGGTGGACAAAGCAATGGGGCCTGATGGAACTCACCCCATAATTCTAAAAGAATTAAGGGGGGAACTAGTGAAACCATTGGCTACTCTTTTTAATAAATCATGGGAGGACTCTGTGGTACCCGAGGACTAGAGGAAGGTGGATGTGATTCCCCTTCACAAAAGTGGGACCAAGGCAGAGGCAGGAAACTACAGACCTGTCAGTCTGACCTCTGTGGTAGGGAAAGTGATGGAGTCACTTCTGAAGGAAAGAATAGTTGAGTACCTAGAGGTCAGTGGGGCACAGGACCCAAGGCAGCATGGGTTCACAGCGGAAGGTCATGTCAGACGAATCTAATAGATTTCTTTGACTGGGTGACCAAAGTAGTAGATCAGGAGGGCTGTAGACATGGCTACCTAGATTTTAGCAAGGCATTTGACACAGTCCAACACAAAAGATTAATAGTCAAACTAACCAGCCTGGGAGTGGGTCCCAGGGTGGTAGCCTTGGTAAACATTGGCTGGACAACAGGACACAGAAGGTAATTGTAAATGGAGTCCACTCTGAAGAAAGAGGGTTTACTAGTGGGGTACCACAGGGTTCAGTATCGGGTCCAGTCCTTTTTAATGTCTTCGTAAGTGACATTGCAGAGGGACTGGAAGGAAAAGTATGCCTCTTTGCAGATGGCACAAAGATCTGCAACAGGGTTGATACACAAGGAGGTGTGGAAAGGATGAGAAGGGACTTGGCAAGCTTGGAGGAATGGTCAGAAGTATGGCAACTAGGATTCAATGCAAAGAAGTGCAAAATAATGCACCTGGGAAACAAGAACCCAGGGCAAGAATACACAATGGGGGGAGGTAGTAACAACAACAAAAAAGGAAAGGGACCTGGGGGTAATCATATCAGATGACCTTAAGGTTAGCAAGCAATGTGAGAAGGCAGTAGGAAGGGCTGGGGGGGATACTGAGATGTATAGGGAGAGGCATCACCAGCAGAAAACAGGAAGTTGTTATCCCTCTGTACAGACAGTTGTTGAGACCCCTTCTGGAGTACTACGTCCAGTTCTGGAGACCCCATCTCCGCAAGGACATAGACAGGATAGAGGCAGTCCAGAGGAGGGCAACTAAAATGGTGCAGGGTCTGCAAGAGAAGCAGTATGAGGAGAGACTAAAGGAGCTTAATATGTATACCCTTGAGGAAAGAAGGGAGATGGGAGACATGATAGAAACTTTTAAGTACCTCAGTGGAATCAACAAAGTCCAAGAGGGAAGCATCTTTCAGAAAAAGAGACTTGCAAGAACAAGGGGACACAATTTAAATATGGGGGGGGCAGTTCAGGGGCAATGTGAGGAAGTATTATTTCACAGAGGGTAGTGGATGCATGGAACAGCCTTTCTGAGGAGGTTGTGGGGTCTAAAACTGTGGGAGAATTCAAGAATGCATGGGACAAACATAAGGCAGTTCTTGTGGGGGGGTAGGAAGAAATAGGCTGTTGGTTAACTAGGATCTGCGGCCTATCCTGTAGGTAGGGAAATGAGCAGACTAGATGGGCCAAGCAGTCCTTATCTGCCGTCAAAGTCTATGTTTCTAGGTTTCTATGTTTCCCCTTCCCCTCTGTAACCTCCCTTTCCAGTCACCCTCTCCTTCCTTTCTTGTCACAGTGGGTTGCTACCCTTGCAGTTGCTGTGTGATAAAAGTGCCAAATATGAGTTGCCTTTTTTGTGGTCGCCCATCTTCTGGCACTATTATCACTGTATAACTATTCTTACTGGCACTCCAGCTTCCACAGAAATGTGTATCATATAATGTACTGTATTATTAGGGAGGCAGTACATCACAGTGGTTAAGTGAACTGAGCTGAAAACCTGGAGAATTGGGTTTGAATCTCACAGTCACCAGTGGCAAACTGTGTACTCTGAGGATGCACCTGGAAACAAGCCATGGCTTAGTGTTACTTTTCTGGCAAACAAACAAAAAAAAACAATAAATAAATAATAAAATAAATAAATGAAACAAAACAGAACAAAACAAAACAAAAAGGTGGGTGCAGCAGTAACCATATATTAGGGCCGAGTATGAACATTCATGTTAAACATTGATTTTGATCCTTAATGTCACCATCCCTGGATAGAATTGCCTGAAAGTTGACATGCAGGTTATTGGTGCCAGGATCTCTGGATCCTGTAATTCCCCCTACCTACCATTTGGCAATGATAAGCTTAGCAGTTTAAGGGTCCAAGAAGGTTGAAAATAGTTAAAAATTTGGTTTTAGGACTTTTTTGCTCACCTGTTGCACAGAAATGGTTAAGAGTTGAAACCCCAAATGTCCAGGCTTGGTAGAGTTTCGCCAAAGGAATATTCTTTGGCAGGTGGTTTTATTGAAAAAACTGTAGGCTTTAAATAATTCAGTAAAAAAAATGCCATTTTTAAGCATGTGGTCCATTTTTTTTTTGCAAATTTGTCATAACTGGATTTTTGTGAAACTAATGTGTGTCACTTTCGTGAGTCAGAACCAACTTTCATGATTTTCTGAGCTTTTCAGGATACATGCAGTAAGTGAGAAAAACAAAAGTAATACTTGCTCATTGAAACCAAGAAAATGTGTTAGAAACTAAGTTTGAAACCTATGTGGTCGACAATGTATGGTGTAAGGTTGAGTTTTTAAGTGTTTTTTTAAGACAAAAAAAATGCTTATTTAAAATATTAGGAAAATGAGGCTGAGTCATGAAAGCAGGCCATGGTTGTGTGACAAGTTAAGCTGCTTTCATGACTCACAAACCCACTTTTGTAAAGGCTAAGCAGTTACTATAGTGGGGAAAAACAGAAAACTTTGAGCATACAAAAATGAGTCTTTAAGGAGTTAAATCTGAAACCTTTATGGTTGACAGTGTAGGCTGTAAAGCTGAGTCTTTAAGTTTTTTTGAAATTAGGCTGAAGCATGTCATGAAAACAGGCCCTGCTTTTGTTGCTTGTGAACATGCATTGGTTACTCTCAAAGCCACTTTAAAGAGCTGCTGATGCCTCAAAGAAAACCTTGAAAAACATAATCATGTACAAGTCAGCCTGCATTCTGTATACATTCTATAGATTTCTTCTTCCCTTAATTCATTATAGAGGAAATTTGCCTGAATACATGATCTTTATCCTTTAGAGTTCATCTGCCTCTATAGCTTACTCCCTACTTCAATTCATAATCCTCTGTTGTAAGATCACAGTCTGTTGCCATGGGAGTAACTGTGACATCACAGGCAGTTTATTATGACCTCAGGTAAGGAGAAAGCAGCGGGAATAGATGAACTCTTCTGGAGGAATGATCCTGTTTTCATGCAAATGAACTCATTAGTAAATAATGGGGAGGAGAAACGCAGAACTAATGTGAAATACAAGCTGTGCTGTGGCTAAATATTTTGTTTTGTTAAGGTTCGCCTGAAGGTATCAGCTGCTCTTTAATGGGATACAGCCTCACTTCTGTGACACTTAGTCTCACAATGAGAAAAATCTAGATGGCTTTGTAGGGCCATGTTTGTAAACATGCAGCTAAAGTCTGATACAGTATGTATTTAGCTGTTTAGTGAGTGGCCCACAGGGTCACTCACAAAGCAAGCTACAGGTCTGGTGCAGTGTCACTATCTAGTGTTCAATCATGGGATGTAAGAAAGGTGAAAGCTAAAGAAATTAGTTGTTGTATATGTTTTTCAAAACATGAAGAAATCAGTTGCAAAAAATCTACATTAATGAGCCATCCCACTGGCAGATGTGGTAACACTAACACTTGCGGCGCCAATAGCCCGAGTTCAGGAACGAGCCCAGAGCATTGGAGGGTCAGCCAGGGGAAGAGTCTTAGCAGCTGATGGACTGCTCTCCTCCTCTGTGGTGTGTGTGTGTGTGTGTGACTGCTAGTGGTGGCTGGGAGTCAGTGCACCTGACACCTCCTGTGCATACGGGTCTAGGGCTCGATGGACATTGGCATGGCAATGCATGGAGCAGGGGGGTACCAAATGCATGCTCAAGCCTGAGGAGGGGGGGAACCTGTAAGGGAAAAAACTTCCAATAGGTAGCACCATGATGCTGGTGAGCCACTGTCAGCCTTCACACTGAAACTATGTCCCAGCACAAGTCTCGCCTGGGACCCAAGAATTATATAGGTCCTTCCCTTTGGGGAAGCCCACTGTGAGGGGTAAGTAATGGTCCTTCTGGACTGGGAAGCTGAGGGGAGTGTTGGGTGGCTTGTGGAAGACCTGAATGATATGGGCATCCTAAATGATATGGGCTACATCCCCAGCCTGGTGGGAAATCCAAAAAAAGTTTTAGACTATGTTATTGCATCTATTAGGGTTGAAGCACAAAGTTAACTAAGTAGGGAAATGAAAATGAAGGTAAAAATTCCCTGCAACCTTGCTGAATCTGTGGTGTGATGTTCCTCATGGTACGAACAATAGCTCAGTTCAGTGCTGGCATTACATTGTCTTGTCACGTAAAGTAAATGACACAGCAATGTTTATTTATTTGAGGACTGAATAACACCTTTGAGCGGAAGTGCCCATTTCCAAAGGTTACACATCAGTTACTAACAGGTAAACAAAACATTGAGACATATGAAACACATTAGTGACAAACAGATACATTGGCATAGGTAAGGTACAGTATATACTACAAGGTTTCACCAACTCAAGGGGAGCCAGGTCAAGTACAGACATTGGAGTTGCAAACAAGTATCAGCATAGAGATTTAACAGAGGGCCGAATCAAGCTGCATCATTATACAGAGTGTCATAAAAAATAACAGCAAGCAGATTTCAGTGCAAGTGTTTGCATAGAGGGTGCTGATATCAGGCTAACGTCAATACTGTGTTGCACAAATGTTGAAATCCCAAGGAACACCACCCCACAGATTCAGCTAAATTTACAAGAAGTTTCCTTAATTTTTCATTTCTCTACTTCGTATTCTTTATGCTGACACCCTAATAGATGCAAAAGATGCATTAACATGATTTTTTACAATAATATCATATATCAAGTAAGCACACTTATAACTATACTTGATATTTTCTTCAAAGATCATTCCCTAATGAAACTTAATAGTCGAAATATCAACTTTAACCTTTTCCTATTTTCAGCATGCATTTAATTTAATCCTTTTGTTTTATTGGCAATAATATTGCCAATAGTTTACATTTTTTTGATTCTTCCACTCACTCTTACCAGAATTTCTAGCTTTAAAAGTATCAGATTTCAATTTCTCTGTTCTCTGTAACCTACTTGTTCATTAGATCATAATACGTTTTTCTCTGATGTTTCTATAACACTTTCCAACGCAACATATTTTTGGACATGTCAGTGTGAAATGGGCAGTATAAAAAATTGTATTGCATTGCGTCTTATTACCACTAGCCCACCTGAAGTAATTTTCATTCTGTATCACTACTGACAATGTATTCTCTGTACACTTCTTTACCTGTTTGAAATGGAAGTAGTTTCTGCAACCTTCTATAATCAGGGCCTCCATGTCCCTCCCCATGAGATCCTGATTTTGTATCTCAAAGGAGCAATTGCACTGTCCTGTCAGAAGCACGCCTTACATAAATAAGTAATAACATATTGCTGTGCAATTTAGCTCCGGGGGTGAGGGACGAAGAGAGGGAAGATGACACTGCCCATTACAGTTGCACACCTACTAATCAGCCTCTGATTGGCCTTGATGTAAAGCTGTGCAGGCATTCATATATAGGCTGTTATGGCATAGGCAGGCTGTGGGCTCAATACAACAAGGAAGGGGACCAAGCTATTCTGGGGTCATTTTTTATTTATTTAGTAGTTGATTATTTATTGCTGTTTGTCTAGGGGATCAAACACACTGCAGAGAGTTCATTTCCAGGTGAGTGCTGGGGGAAGCAGAAGAGGCTACAGCAACAAAGCATATAACAAGCACTTGCCAATGCTGAATGTTTGCTTGCTGGCATTAGCAATGGAAGTGCAGGAGTTAGACAGATGCAGTATAGGAATGGCAGTGATGTATTGAATGGACACCAACTCCACCCCCACCCTGCAGAGAGGGACAGGCATTGGGGTGTGCCTTTGGGTCGTCTCCCATAAAGGTCATGACATTTCACATCACCCTACCTGCAGACACTGACAAGTGTTGAGGTGTGCCTTGTGATGTTTGGGCTTTACACTCACCTCATTCCATAAGGAAATATGCTGAAATGGGTGCAGTATAGGAGAATGGTGTGAACTCTTGGCCCAAAGAGTCCATGGTGCACCTCGATGCCTGTCACTGGCTGCAGGGTGGGGATGGGGGTGGAATGGCATGAGCGTTACTGTCGACAATCCCAAGTTACACCCCTGATGCCTGTCAGTCCCTACAGGGTACGGCCGACACCTGTCAGACCCTGCAGGGTAGGGCATTATGGTCAGACTCCTTAAGATCCTGGGCATGTCTTGGTATTTTTACTCTAAATTTTCAACATGGGCTTTTTGTGACCCCACCACATGAACAGTGACACTATCAGTTTGTTAGCGGAAAGGTGATTTTGCGGTGACTGCACCATTAACAACACTGGTGTGAAAACACATTTCCAACATGATGTGAAAAGTGACAGCTGCACTGTTCATGAGGAGAAGTAAAAAATGGTAGTGTTAAAAATCTGGAGTGAAAATATATATAAAAAAAAAAGCTTGCATAGAAACTGCGCAACACACACCCGTAATGCAATTATTTGGGGAATTTTTTTCACCAGATTTCCATTATAGGCATTTTAGGAGCTCTGCTCATGAACAGTGTCACTGTGATTTTCTTACTCTGTCCCAAACACTGATTTCCCACAGTGACCATGCTATTCTGTGCCAGAAGTGCGAAAACACATTTCAGCCAGGATGTGAAAAATGACAGCTGTACTATTCATAAGGAAGTGTGAAAAAATGCCAATGTTGAAAATCTGGAGTGAAAATATTACAAATTCACTAATTTGCAAGTGTGCGTGGAAACTGCCCAACACACACTCGTAACAGTCATTTGTGGGAATTTTTTCACCAAATTTGCAACATAGGCCTTTTGAGAGCCCACCTCATGAACAATGACACTGTCATTTCATTAATCAATCCCAAAAGGTGATTCTGCGCAGTGACCGCAAAATCACCTTTCAGGACTGAATAACCAAATGACAGTCAATGAAATCATGAGATGGGGTCCCAAGAACCCCATGTTGAAAATCTGGTGCAAAAATTTAAAAAAAATGTCTGAGATATGCACCAATGTTTAAAAAAAACCTATTTATGCCATTATACAGTTTACCAACATTTCTTCAGTTCACGGTCAGCTTTGAAGAGTGCAGACATGTTCCGGCTCCACTGAAGATCATCACGCTGGCCTCCGGAGGTAAGTATGGGGTGAGGGGGGGTGTAGGGAGGTGGGTTACGCAGAGGTTGGGTGCGGGTTGTGAGGGGGAGGCAAGAGAGTCAG